>CM072543.1:5640000-10817500 GCA_036898165.1 Silybum marianum | reverse complement strand
CATTGGAACCTCCACATATATATATATATATATATATATGTGTGTGTGTGAGTGTGGTTTTTCTACAAACCGTACAAACCTCATTCAACCAATAATTTTTCCACTTTTTCTTAATTATAAGGATTGATTAGCTAATAATATATGAAACATTTTCATCAATAATATATGAGGGTCGATTAATTAATAATATATGAAACAAATTTCATCAAAATGAGAAATACATGAAACAATTTTATTTTCACACAGAAACATATATATATATATATAGAGTCTAGATCTTATACAAACTCTATTCTACATACAAACTGTACAAACTAAATAATATGAAGGGTAGTTGCGTAATTTTACATATATTTATTTAATTATAATTTATTTGTTGTTTTTTTTAAATTATAAAAATAGACGGTTATGAAGGCAGTTATCAACTTTTTTTTTAATTCTGCATTTTTTAATTATTAATTATATAAATGGTAGTTACTTTTATGAAGAACAACTTATTTTTCACTTGTGCATCTTTAATTGTTTTAAATTGTTCCACCGAATATTTGAGTTCTTTTTGCTTGCATTCTTGATGGATGAAGGTTTCATATATGACTTGCTTCATACAGAAAATTATGATTATGAACTTTGCCCAGACGATGATGGAATTCAACAATCAAATACTATGAAACTGTGTTGATCATATATGTTGCATGTTTTTTCAAATATATACACATATGAAAACCCTTAATTCATATGGTCTCAAATGTACATACACATATGAAAACCTTTATTTCATATGGTCTCAAACGTTTGCTATCACTTTTATCCATTATTTGATGATGTCATTATTTCAATCTCAAAACACGATGACATGCAGATCACATATAAATCATGATTCCAAAAACAAGTTTAAATGTTTTTAACTGTCACCTATTCTCATTACAATTGAAAAGAGTAAAAGAAAATTCAAATAAGTTCATACCTCCTTGCGATTGACTGTTGATGCCTTTGTTCACACATTTACTAATGTTTTCTAACATAATTTCATTTAAAGACATTGCTCTTTTTCTGATTGACGATTTTGTGTGCTTCACCCGTTGAACACCTTCCTGAGCCGCCATTGTATCCACACCTGTGTTCAATCATGAAATAAGAACTCAATAAACAATTTTAAACCAAAAATTAAGTTCAGGAAGAAAACCTTTTGGTTGAAAGGTTATGATATTTCCGTCTTCATCCAAAGGGGTGTCCGGATCATTCTTGAAATTTGAGAATGAAATAAGAAGTCGAATACGTTAACTACTTCTCCGACCTATTTTAACATCAATCAACTATCAGTACAGAGGTATACATAAATGAGAGCTGATGTTGCACATGAAAAAACTTTAACACCGGAATGATAAACACCTAAGGTTCCAGCCATCGATTAAATCTGAGAATGTTGGATTTCAGAATGAATAATACGCAACTGTTTCCGCCTTCATACCTCCGACGAATAAAGAACACCGGCGATTTCGGATTTCGTGGGAGGAGTCGTATAGAAGAATCCCTAATCTTCCGTCAAATTCTAATTAATAATAAAATAAATGTTTGGGATTCGTATATTTTATAATCCCATTTGAACCCTTACTCTTTTCAAGTAATTACTGTTTTGCCATTCATAACATTAATTAATTCAAATTCTACTACTTTAAAATTTCCTACCGTCAGATCATGAAATCAGCGGCTGAAAATAGTTTGCATAGTTTGTATATAGAAAAAAGTTTGTATAAGATCAAGCCTCTATATATATATATATATGAAACAATTTCATTAAAAAAATTAAAAATTTATATGAAACAATATCATCATTATTAAAAAATTTAATGAAACAATTTTATTCAATTAAACAATAAACCACACGTTTTGTATGGTTTGATAGAATTCACTGGTTTGTAAAGTAACTTTGGCCTAGCTAAACATTTTGCGAGAAGGCGAGAATAACCTTGGCCTTGCTAAACATTGTGATATCATATATAATACATAAGTTTAATCATATATGATTAAACACATGTTACAATACATATACGTTTAATCATATATAATTAAACACACCAAAAGCCGTGTAATCATATATGATTAAACACACCTAAAAGCCGTGTAATCATATATGATATCACACTTTCGCAAAATGTTTAACTTCTCGCGTCATCTTTTTTCTCTCTCTCTTTCTCTCTCTCTTTATATATATATATATATATATATATAAGTAGAGGTTCAAACGAGTACCTCTATGATTTACGAGAATGCGAGAACAATTGTGAACCTCAAACCTTTTTAACCAATAATTTAAGTTATAATAAATAAAAATAAATCAACAAGGGTAGTAATGTAATTAGGTATTTTTTACAAAAAAAAAATTCCTGTTTTAATTAGTTGAAATTATCCCATGATTTTAGACTGCAATCCGATCACTTTAGAATAGAATGTCCACGTCGTTTTCTTCTCATTATTTTCTCCCTGTCGTATCTTAATATTCGCTATGTTAAACATGTGATACAGCCTAGATGAACAAGGATGATTGGGGAGCAAAAACGAACACAATAGACGAACAAGGATGAGAAAGCGAACCCCAACAACCCCCAAATCTACTATCGATGTGATAAAATGTAGTCGTATAGGAATTGAAAGTGTTGTGATAATCGTGTGATAGACTTGACTATTTCGGTTCACTACACCCCGAACACCCCTTTTACGACGGCCAGATTCGTCGAAATCCGTCAGAAAAAGGGGTATCAGTCGGAAATCAGGTCGCAGGAAAAGCCTATTCCGACGGACATTTCCGATGGATACCCCTTTTTCGTCGGTAAGGCCTTGATGGCTTTAACAACATCTAACGACCGACAATGGGTCCTGGTGGGCTTTAACAAATCCTAATGGCCTACAATGGGTCTTGATGGATTTAAGGACCATTAACGAATACGAAAAAGTTGTAAAATCGGGTGAACTGGAAATTCCATCGGAAATTTCCGACGGAATAAAATTATCCGACGGATTTTATTAATTGGAAAAAATAAAAAATAAAAAATAAGTATCCATTGGAAATCTGTCGGAAATTTCCGACGGAATTTCCAGTTTTCCGACGGATATTTTTTTTTTATTTTTTTTAAATTAATACAATCCATCGGAAAATTTCCGATGGATATTTCCGACGGATTTCCGACAGTTATTTATTTTTAGATTTTTTAATTTTTTTAATAATTTCCGTCGCAAATCCGTCGGAAATTTCTGACGGAAATATCCGTTGCAAATGCCCTTTTTTCTAGTAGTGGTTACTGTTTTATATGTAGTCATATTTTCTTGTGATACAACCCTACTCGAAAACATACATTAATACATCCCTAATCGATTATGATATGATAAACATGTGATACAACCCTAATCGATTGCATACATTGAATATGTTGTGATAGTCGTGTGATAGACTTGATTATACCGATTATATTGTGTAGTCGAATTTGTTGTGACAAACATATGATACAACCCTAGTCGAATACATACATTTATCCAGCCCTAATCGATTACAATATGATAAACATATGATACAACCCTAATCGATTACATACATGGATTGATTCATATTCAAGGTGTGATAAAGTTGTTACAAGCAAACCTTGAATCTAATATCTCTATAATCTTCTTGATGTAATCGTAGATTCGTTCTTCTTCTCCAATCCGCTATCTGCAGCCTCCTTTCTCTAATCTTTTTTTTTTGTCTTTTGATATGGCCTACTAGATAACCACCGTCAACAATGTTATTTGTTCCCTGAAGATCGGAATTTTTGTGCTCGTGTTATTTGAATATTAGCACTTCTATTTTCAAGTTTACCTTTTCACATCTTAAATATTTTTGAACTGTTTTTAATATTAATTTTGATTGTTATCACATTACTTGGTTTATAGACTTTTCTCGCATTCTTCTAAATCACAAGGGTTCTTGCATACTGATAATTTGTAACATGCACTGCACTTGTATATAACATGCACTCGTGCATAGAAAAAAAACATCTTCAATCACTTGTATGCATTTGTGCATTTCGTCTATGCACAAATGCATATCGTCCAGATGGAGGGCTCCCAGGGTGTTCTTTAATTTTTTTTTGTGATTTTTCCCTGAACCTCCCTATATATAGAGGCTTAATCATTTAAGAACTCCAAAATTTGTGAGACTTATAACAACTTTTAATTTAAGGTTTTGTTTCACATGACTTTTTTCATCTAATTAAGTATTTGATGTATTGGTTAACATATATTTGTTTATCAATGTGATTATTTCATATGTATTTGGTTCACAAGTGAAACTTTTTAATGTATATTGTTTGTTTATCCAACACGTCAAAAAAGGTTCAAACTGTGAACCAAACACATTGTGAAACAATTATATATTGATCAATATTATAAATCCTACTCTTATATAAAATAATATCATATGAAATTATACATTATACACAAGTTTTCAAGGTTATCACAATTTCATGAGTTCTCAAAAAAAATATTATATATATATATAGGACGATAATCAAATAAAAACCATAAAAAGGTTAAAAACTCGTGAAAACCGATATAAAAATATTTTTTTACAACAATCATGCCTTCGAAGGTACGTTTTTTTCATTCGGGGTCTTACCTTGGGGATAGACGATGGACCCGCCATGATTTTTTTTCATCAAAACCTATAATTTAAGATATTGTTTCACATATGTTTATGTTCACCTTATGAAATAATTACATGTGAAAAAAAAAATGATTCACCTATTGAAACCTAAAATATGCATAAAAAAGATTCATATGGTGAAACAAATACATGGAAAATTTTCACTTTGTGAAACAAATATATGTGAAATAATATCTTAAATCCTAGCATTTGATAAAAAAAAATCATGAAAAAAATTTATTTTTATATCGGTTTTTACGAGTTTGTAACCTTTTTGTGGTATTTATTTGATTAATCCCCTATATATATATAGGGGTTTAATCAAATAAAAACCAAAAAAATGTTAAAAACTTAAGGACTAATCTCAATCGTTAAAGTGTTTTAATCAAAGGTTATTAAACATAATGACATTTACGTAATATTAATGAAACTTGTGTCTAAACTCATATCTAAATTAGAGATGAAAGGGCATATTAGGGTTTTTGTTTATAGCCCACTTTTTTTACTTTTACACTATCATGGACCTACTCTCACATACATAAAATAACTTTTATGAAACAAAACCAACCCCATCTGATTCTGTTCAACCCACCGGCCACCGTCGTCGGTCTGTCCTTCGGAAGCTCCCTGTCGCCACTGCTATATTCGATCCTCAAGAAATCATCCTCGTCGCACATATCTCATAGAGATCCTTAAGAAATCGAAGACAAAAACTAACAATCGTCCTCATCGCACACAGATCTCACAGAGATCCTCAAGAAATCAAAGACGAAAAGCATTTGATTTCGTACTACCTTCTATTTATCATTGTCGCTAAAAACCGTCCCCGTCGTTGCAAATCTTCATTTCCTGTGAAAACCGTTCACCCCAACGAAAAAATCTTCATCGTTTGAAGGGTTTCATCGGTCCAGGTGCGGAGATGTAATGATTGATTAACGGGAGGAGGAACGGTGGTGCAAGTGGTGGTTTCCGGCGAGCTCCATGGTTTCCGGTCATCTTCTATCTTCTGTTTTACACCACATCCATCTTCATCTTTTGTTTTTTTACTGTGAGCACAGTTGTGTTTTTATTAATCGTTTTTAATTTCATTTGGTGAAATAACATGTATATGAATATCATGTTGATTTCATAAGGTGAAACAACATTTTTGTAAAAATAGTGTTTTATTTCATGAGGTGAAATAAGGTAAATACACGTTTTATGTGATGAATTTTTATGTGTTTCATATGGTGAATCATGTTTCATATGGTAAATCGTATTTCATATGGTGAATCTGTGACGTGTTTTATATGATGAATAAACCAAATTGACGGAAATTGTGTTTGATTTCATAAGGTGAAATACATTATAAATGAAAATTATGTTTGATTCATGTCGTGAAATAACATGTAGACGGAAATTTTGCTTGATCCATGTAGTAAAATAGCACATATATGAAAACTATATTTGATTCATGAGATGAAATAACACATTGATGAAACACTGTCATTATTAACCTTATAAAAAAATTATTATGATTCAGTTAGTCAGTATGTGTTTCATTTGGTGAATCCCTATTACCAAAAAAAACTTGAAATCGAGAGTTTTGACCATAAGGGAAAGTATATTATTATTAATTATAAATATTTGTTGTCAAAATGACCATAATACCCTTTTTTATTAAAAAAGGACCATCAAAATTAGAGCCATAGGATTAAATTCATCTAAGGTTTAGATCAGTACTTAAGTTTTTTAACCTTTTTTTTGTTTTATTTGATTAAACCGCTATATATATATAGGGAAGAGATCAAATGAAAACCACCCCTCCTTAAAGGAACAAAGGAACAAATTGTGGACCACATATAATGTGGGTCCCACATAATATTAAATAATTTACGATTTAATATTAAATCATATTAAATGATAAATGATTTAATATGTGACCCACATTATATGTGATCCACAAGCGTCCCTTTGTTCCTTTAAAAATGCAAAGTTCTCATTTGAACCTTCCTCTATATATATATATATATATGACGATAATCAAATAAAAACCATAAAAAGGTTAAAAACTATGTGCACTAATCTAAGCCTTTACTTTGGTTTTGATCTTATTATTTAATTTAAATGTGTTTTTAATCAGGAAAAGGGTATAATCATCATTTTAGTAACAGAGATTCACCAAATGAAACACACATTCACCAACCGAGTCATAATAATTTTTTTTACAAGATTAATAATGATCGTGTTTCATTTATAATCTATTTCACCACATGAATGAAACATAATTTTCATATATACATTGTTTCACCACATGAATGAAACATAATTTTCATATATACATTGTTTCACCATATGAATCAAACACAATTTTCATATATAATCTATTTCACCTCATGAAATCAAAACACATTTTCTGTCTAAATGTCTTTTCACCAAATGAATCAAACACAATTTTTATTATAAGCTATTTCACCTCATGAAGTCAAATCCGTCTGTATATTATTTCATCAAATGCAATCAAACATAATTTCCGTCAATATGCTATTTCACCTTATGAAATAAAAAAAACACCGTTTGTCTACATGTTATTTCACTCTATGAAATCTAAATCAAATCATAAAATTAAAAACATCAACTAAACCCTAACCCAAAAATAAACCAGATCTGGAAGTTCCAAAAAAACAAAGAAAACAGTCTTTTGATGATTTCTAGAAAAAAAAGTAATTCAAGCAATCACCAAAAGAACCATCCAGCAGCAATAAAGCAAATGAGCAGAATAATGCATAAGAAGAAGAAGAACACAAATTCTGGATCTACTTCTTTGATGTGTTGTTACTTCTTCACCGTTTTGCTTTTGTTCTTGATATGCTACTTTGCAATGAGAAAACTCTCGATGTTCTTGACAGAGAGTCAGATCTAAGTTCGAGGACGAAGTTTAAAAGAACCAGAGAGAGATGATCGCCGGAAAACCTACAGCAAAACGCCGGCGACCTCGACCAAAAAGGACGATAGATCTGAGTTTTGGAGGATGAAGGCAACACAAACCAGAGAGAGAGAGAGAGAGTCATTGATTAGCTGAAGATGGAGGTTTTTCTTCGTTCGATTCTCAGATCCAATTTTGTGGGTTTGATGCACAAGGGGGAGGGAGTGATGAATGTTTTTCAACGGGAGGGAGCGGACGACGATCTTCGTGTGCGATTGAGATGCAGGTGGGGCGAGTGTTGTTGCGCGTCGGTCGCCGGTCACCGAAGTCGGAGCTGTGGGGTTTCGGCAAGAGGTGGTCGATCAATCCATCCAGATCTAACTAGAATTATACCCATCCGTTGGTCGGGTACATATGACTTTAAACATAAAAGTATTTTAAATGCAGTATATTCTTATACCACTATTTTTAGTATGATAAAGGTGTAAAATAAAAAAATTTAAATGATATAAAGTAAATACAATCACTAATTACAAGGGTACAAAATATGACTTTCAAATTAAAAAGGACATGATGTAAGATCTTTCCGGGTAAGTGTTTTAGCAAACGGCTCCTTAGTCAGCCATAAATTGTTCCTTTTGCTTTGGGTTCGACTTATTAAGAATCCACAATCAATTTATTCAATTCTCGTCCTCTTTTGAAAAGGATTCGGTAATTATACACAAAGGAAGAGGACTATTGGTCTATTTGTTAGCAGCTTAATGAAACTCACAACTTTTTCGATCTGCTATACATGAATGTTTAATAGTGGCTACAACTTTGTCGGTATGCTATTAATAGTGGCTTGATGATATGAAAAAGTGACTTATTCAATAAGCGTGTAGAGGGTTCTATGCAAAAAAGCCAAGTTTTTTCTTCTTCCAAACATTCCCTTCCCAGTTAAATACATGCTCCTTCCATCTATCAAAAAACACTCCCGAACAAAAACATTCTCAATCTATATAGGTTGATTATTCCATACAAACAACTCTATTTATATATGACTTCATGAAAAGTCAACCAAACAACTCCTATGTAACATATGTTTGAAGTTATTGCTAATTCAGTGTAGTTTAAAAGGCAAAAGAGTAAAGTCAGACAAACTTGAATAGTTTTAGCCGACAAACTTTTTGTGAAAACTATTAATTTGGTACAAAGGCCTAACACTATCTAACTTGTACAAAAATGGTTGGGGAAGACTGCACTTACTACCCCTCTGAGGTTACAGGTGTAGCCTTGCCCTTAGCACATAATATGACACACAAATGCTTGTAAACCTCATTGACATCATCATCTCCAAGCAGGTGCTCCTTCCATACCTCATCATCTTGAACCGAACAACACAAAATCAAAATACAATGATTATAAAACATTGTATTTTTCACAAGATGCTCTTTGATGCTTATCTTGGGACCCTAGTTGTATTCAAACATCTTCATCTTCCTAAGTCGCATAAATGAAGCTTAGACTTGCTTCTCTGCTAAGAACTTCTCTTGAGTTTGTCACCCATGTTATCTTAGAATCTGAGAAGAATGCGAATCTTGAACAACACCCAAAAAACTGTTATCAGTAGATACAATGGAATTAGGGATGGAAACAGGAGCGTGTAATGCATCCCCCGACCCCTGGCCCTGGCCCCATCTAATCCTTGACGGTTTTGGGAATAAGGAATAAAAACCATTGTCCTTTAAATTTAAAAATTATTACAATGAATCATCAATAAATTACTTACCAATATAGAAAATCAAATATATTTCTTATATAATCATAAAGATCTATAAATATATACACATATATTTAAAAATAAAAGTGTAGTCGAGGTCGGATTAGGGGCAAGTAATGTCATCCCTGACGCTGCTTTGGGTATGAAAATAAACCGCCTTCCTTCCCCCCCCCCCCCTCCCCGTTATCCACCAAAGCAGGGATCCTTGCCCCGTCATGGGTAAAACTTCCATCTCTAGATGGAATTAGCAATAAGGAACCAAAACTGTTTTTGGGAAAATGACCAAATAATCCAACAAACAGACTGTTCTCAGTTTCTTTGGTTTTAGGTTTTTTTTTAAATGCAAAATGGACGTATATGAGCTTAATATTACACCCTTTAAAGATTGGTAGGACTCTAGAAAGATGCCTCTCTATGTTTTTTAATGTAATTAGGTCGTATGGTTATATTCATAATAAATAATGAACATAGTATATTAGCAATCTTCAAGCTGCTAAACTTTTTTTCTCATAGTTGACATCTCAACTTTATATGTATTTACATTTGTATAGTAGTCATCTCAAGCATTTAAAAGAATGATATAACAATCATAACTTACATGATCTATGCTTCTATTGATTTGCAACTTGCTCCCTTAGTATTTACATTCGTGTTGACATCTCCCCCAGATGCCTGCATATGTTATAGTTTACATGTGTTACAAGTGAAGCATCAAACCTTAAAAGAAGGACAATCCCAAGAAATATATACAAAAATATTAGGCAGGTAGCGTTTTATCTCAACCATAGAGCAAGTTTCTTTTGATGTAGGAACCGAGCTATAATGTCACTCACCCATAAGCTTCAAGTCTTGGCCAAGGCTATTGAATATCCTAAGATCCCATCTCATCCAAATACATGGGTTTCTAGTTGCAATTAGGATCATTGACCTAAAAAGGTGAAATGCTTAGGAAAAGTCCTTTTTACAAATACCAGCAATCTGATTAGAGGATTAAACTCAAAGGTGGCACTATGTCCACCCCCATTAATTTGTTAGTACTAACCCTATAGATGGTTTCCAAAATGTGAGGTTATTCGTTTAATTCTTAAGATGGTTCGTTAGAAGCCTTATTTGGTTTAATGTATTTATATGTTATTAGAACTCTAAATGGTATTTAATTTACCATATTTATTAAAGATAGTAAAAGGAGTCCATAAAAAAAAACTTAGCAAAACTAAATAAGTTTCTCCATAATGCACTCTTTACAATATAACCAGATAATAACAATCGAAAACATGGAGTGAATTCTGGAAGGCTTACCAAATCATGCGTCAAATATGTATCAAAGTAATAATCACAATAATGCCTGCAAATTCAACCAAAAAATGTGCATTTAGTTTCTAACACTCAAAAGCCTAATAGAAAAACCAATTTAACATTGAAAAAATATGTATCTTCTTTCAAAATTCTCATCGGAGGCATGGTAAATTGGAATGAAAGAGAGTGAATCTAGGCTAAATTGTGAGAATCCAATGAATTTAACTTGCTTTTACCTTGATAAGATCTCAATTACTTGAATTAAATCAAAATAAAAAAGCATCGCCTCTTCATGCCAAGCATCTGCCAGACTGCCACATGCATTAACTTTACAATAAGATCTCAAAATTTACAAATTACAACCCTCGATCAAGAAGCATGTCGGTAAAATACAAATAGATAAATAGAATTAGTAACAGATGTCAAAATCTTACTACATAAGGTACCGACATTGTGGTCCTGTTCGAAGTCACAGATAGCTAGCCAGGATCATTGAGCAAGCTCGAGAACGAAAATGTTCGAATTAAGTAAACACCCTAAAATAAAGAAAATTTACAATTTTGTTTTATGCACAGCTAATAAATCTTGTGAATATTTGAACCATGATTTTGAAGGTATACCAATTTAGAGATGAGCCCAAATACGACCGAAATAAATGATAAGCCACGGTAGGGTTGACTGGTTTAGTAAGAACAGAAAGAAGGTAGGACATACCACTAAGACCAGTAGGTCACCAAAGACCAAACAAACCAAAGATACAGTTCAGTTTTGCCTCAAAGATACCTTAAAACTGTCATTTTTTACAATTGATTAACTAAAGAATCACAAAGTTAGTAGTAAAATTGAAAACTAAAATGAGTAGATTGACATTTATATAAAAAGTAATCGAGACAACCAAATTAAAACCAATATTCCAACTTATTCCTACAACTTATGAACATTTTTTTCCTTTAATTCTCTTTTAGCAATATTCCTACTTTCTTCTTCCTATCTAATGCTTCGAGAAATATCTCTCTCTCTCTCTTTCTCTCCCTATATATATATATCCCTCAAGAATTATATATATATCTCCCTCAAGAATTTTGTACCTTATTCTTTTATGTATATTACCACCACAAAAAAGCCCACATTCTTACTCTTTCGAGCCTTGCCGACTTGAATCTGCATATAGACGTTGACGAAACCGTAGGCAATGATGGTGAGAATGATGTAGCCATACTCTTTAAGCAAATTACACCTTCCTTTCTCTTTAGTTCCTGCATAAAATATAGACCACTATAAAAAATTGATGACACATCACACATTTATAAGTTCAAGAAAAACAAAGACACAATATTTAGAGACAACACTCAGCAATCAAGATTGTGGTTGATACAAGTGTGCACGCTAACAGAAAAATGAGAATAAACAAAATGCACAATTCATCATAAACACAGATTTCAACTGAAATTTGTAATTTACACATAGAAGTTCCGACATGAATCTGCATGTATTTCTAAATTCAAAATTACTGTAAACATATATTCCAACATGAATATGCATGTCTCTGTTGATGGAAGTTATAATGGGATCAGAATCATTTTGAAATTCTTGTTGTGCAAATTGCAGAAAAGATTTTGGAGAAGAGAAAGATGAAGCAAACACCGTTAACAAATCATAGTACTTTGCTTGACTTACTTGAAATTCCGGAGCTTATGGACACATATATATTTAACACAAAAAGAAAAAAAAGGAAGCATGCAAATAGAGAAGTAAAAGGAATTCCAACTGGGTTTGAGAGAAAATCTTCGAAGGCCTCTGGTACAGGTAACTGGGTTATATATAGCCTGAGCAAACCAAAGAGGCAAAAATTGAACAAAATTGGAAAGAAATAGGAGAGGTATACATAAATAGAATTGAACAAAATTAAAATATTAAGATACGATCCGAAGGATAGATGGATGAAATAACCTGTTTGAATAGTTTATCATTGGAGAAAGGGTATTTTGAACAGGTTTCATCCCAAGATTCATAGAGAGTTCCTCCTTTCGCTCGATTGCTGGTGCGATTGAGAGAGCAGGAGGATTCGTGGAGAGTAGTTTAGGGTTGTGGGAGAGAATCGGGGGTTGGAAGCGGGAAATGAAGGACGTGCAGAGCAGGAGTGGGGGAAGGAACGTGGGAGAAGCGTACCTAGGTCAGTAACTGTAAAATAGCTAATTTGAAGGGCCGAGATCTAATCCGAAGATGAACTTAAACGGTCCAGATTAACTTGACCGACCTGCATCCATATATATATATATATAATTATGACTTGGTGAGGAATGTTGTCATGCTAGTGATACCCTTTAATCTACTTGTTTTTGACAAAAATATCCTTATTTTACCATTTTATTACAAATATATTTATTTCTTTAATAACCCTTGATTTATTTTAATCAATGACTAAGATTAGTCTTTTAAGTCCTTAACATTTTTTGGGTTTTTATTTGATTTAACCCCTATATATATATATATATATATTTATTTATTGACAATTTTTTAAAAACTTTTTAAAAAATAAAAACTTTGAAAACCAATATACCAATATCCATTTCGATAAATTTCCCACCCATCTGAAACAAAAACCGACGATCTCTTATTATTCAATTCAACCGACGATCTTTTATTATTCAATTCAAGTGTTTTGTTGAGGGTTAATTTCTCATTCACCTAAACTTTATTTTGAACATGATATATCAAAACATGATTTCATGAAACATAACATAAATCCAAATATATCATTCTCAACCCCGAATTGGAATACAACTAATATTTAATTCACTTTTTTCCAACAATATCTTTTCATCTTATGATTTCTAATATATTTAGAGATCTTATTTTTTTCACAATGTATTGAAAATATATTTAAAAAAGGAAATTTGCAAGATATGGATTAATTTTTACATATCTCAAAAGCACTTTATAATAAATCAATAAAGAAATAAATTTAATTAGTTAAGTCAATACCAAAATTATATGATTTTATAGTTAAAGCAGAATCAATAAGCTGCTTACGTGGCATCTTCTAAAAAATTTCTCAATTTCCGATTTTTTTTAAATTCTCAATAATTTAGGGTTTAACTCCTGCCCTTTCATCTTCTCTTTTTTATGATTCATCAAAGCCATAATAAACCATACCATGACCTATATTAATTGTCTTAATTAAGACATTAAATATCTTAACTTATTATTACCGCAATCACCTCTTTTACCACTATCTTTTCTTATCCCAACACATGATTTCTTTCTAAACCTGATTCCTGGCAAGACTTGTGGGAGAAATCTCGTATATGTGTCTTGCCAGGAATCAGGTTTAGAAAGAAATCATGTGTTGGGAGAAGAAAAGATAGTGGTATAAGAGGTGATTGCGGTAATAATAAGTTAAGATATTTAATGTCTTAATTAAGACAATTAATATAGGTCATGGTATGGTTTATTATGGCTTTGATGAATCATAAAAAAGAGAAGATGAAAGGGCAGGAGTTAAACCCTAAATTATTGAGAATTTAAAAAAAATCGGAAATTGAGAAATTTTTTAGAAGATTCCACGTAAGCAGCTTATGATCTGCTTTATATAGATATATAGATATGGTTTTTCTTTAAAAAAAGGTTATATCATAAGTCATTTCGAAAGAATATTACAACCATTATGAAAAAGTAATTAACGAAGTACATCCATCTGTACATGGATCAAGTTGGTTGAAGACAGGTTGTGAGAACATGGGGTTATCCGAGTTTATGTAGATTATAATTGATTGAAATTATTTAATAATACATTGCTCGAATAGTTGACTAGATAAGTTTTGGAATTCTATGGTATAAGATGCTTAAAAAAGTCTTCTTGGGATTGGCACAAGGTAATTTGTATCAAAATGTTATTTCAAATAATGTTTTAAGTTTTTTTGCCCTTTTATAATTATTATGTCCTTAGTATCTTACCAAATAATAAATAAATTAAAGAGTAGAGTACATTGTTTTACCTTAGGTTGTTAATTATTATCCAATTTTTTTTAACTAATTATAATTTTGGTAATTATATTTGCTATTATGTTTCAGTTTTGATCCTTAAGACTAACTCAGAAGTATTTTTGTATTTCTCGTATTTCTTTAGTTTTCAATTAAAAATAAAACAATTTCCGCGTCACCATTCCTTTCCGGCCCACGTTTTTCTTTCCACATAACCCCCAACCCACCCCTCCCTTCCCCCATCCACTTATGGTAAATAGTACCAATAATTCTGGTAAATGTAAAATCATATATGATTTTGTTGGTTTTCATGTTCTTTTAAATGTACGGAAAATTTCATCTATGTCCTTTAAACTTTTCTATATTACGTATATATCTTTGTAAAGTTTGAAACTACGTATATATCTTTCGAAACTTATTGAACTCACATATATGTATTTCTCCCTAATTTAATTATTATTAAAATATTTAAAAAATACAAATCTTTATCTCTAAATTGAATTTATTTTCTAAATTACTTAACTACCCTTCTTAATTATTACCCTTCATAAATTCCTTCCCAAAATTAAGTAATTTAGAAAACAAATTCATTTTAGAGATAATGATTTGTATTTTTTAAATGTTTTTATAATAATTAAATTAAGGAGAAAAACATATATGTGAGTTCTATAAGTTGAGAATGATATATACGTAGTTTCAAACTTTAAAAAGATATATACATAATATAGGAAGTTTTAAAGGATATAGATGAAATTCTTCTTTAAATATATGTTGTTCTCGGTTGAACCTGTCTCTTTCTCTCTCTCTCTCTCTCTCTCTATATATATATATATATATGTGTGTGTGTGTGTGTGTGTGTGTGTGTGTAGAAGTTCAAACGAGAACACTTTCATTTTACGAGAATACGTTTATCATATGTGATAATACACATGATGGGACCTGGTGGTTTGCAAAACGTATCATGCAACTTAGGTCGCACCAAAGGTCGTCTACGTCTATGATTTGGTATCACATGTGATGGTCTTGATGGATTATAGTATCACATCAAAAACACCCTTATCACATGTGATAATATGTGAGGGAGTTAGTGGTGTAAGGGTGACTTATCACATTACTCAATACTTTTCCAAACTTTCAATTATTGTTAGTAGATTTGTATAACCTTTTTTTCAACTTGCTCCATGTTTTTTTAGTTATAGGGATAGACATATCTTTTATGATTCGATATCCTATTTTTAATAATGTTATATTGGTAGAAATTTCATTTTGAATATAGATGTTTTGTTTTTCTAAATTTAACACCCAAAAGAGGCTCAAGCAGCTTAAACCGGCTACATCAGACCGACTTTTTGTGATCCGATTTGACTGGTTTGGTCACTGTTTATCACACCATTCGATTTGGAAAATTTCCTAAACCTCAATTGATGTTTGATGTGTGGTTTGGGGAGTTAAACCACCCAAACTGAACCACGCACACCCTTACCAAGTATTGAGCCCTAACAGTTGAACACCCGCAAGATACTAGTTTGCTTTTCAAGAACCCAACAGCAACATAGTTACTAGATGCATTACTTAATGTGATGGCAGAAATATGTTTTAATGCCACACTCAACTTGTGATGCCTCGATTTTTTTTCTTTCATAACCTTTACATTTACGGACGCTTTGTAACAACAATTCAATAACCTAACATGTACAACGGCTATTGTAAGAACTATAATCTTCATCTCGTTCTTCTCATGTCTTATTCTGATCTTTACGTGAGATACATATATGGAATACGTAAGCTTTAGGCTTAATGAGAAATTATGGTTTCATGATGAAATCTTTTTTCATATCATTTGAGTGCATGATTAACAATTCTATACGCTTCTCATAATCATGCATAACAGCATTGATGCATAAAATCCTTTCTGTAAAAACATCATCATATTTTAGTGTGCGAAATCTCAAATGTGTAAGTATGTCAAACATTCTCAACAGGATCCTTGATCCTTTGGGTTCCGCGAAAGATCTTTCCCCTGGCACTCCACAAATGATCTTCCCCCAAAGGTTCATTTGCAAGACGGCCTCCTTTCTTATACCCCGTCGGGTATTTAATGGCCATACTTTCACGTGTAAAACACATATTTTTATCAAAATATTATTTTATGCAGAGTAACTGTAACACCTTATTTTGAGCAGAGTAATGGTTGTAACTGTTGTATAATAACAAATTTATTTTGAGCAGAGTAACGGCTAGAAATGTTGTATAATACCATTTAATTTTGAGCAGAGTAACAACTAAAAATGTTGTATCATAACACTGTATTTCGAGCAGAGTAACAACTAGTAATTTTATATAATAACATATTATTTTAAATAGAGTAACAACTCAAATATTTAATCGAAATCAGAAAATATAATTAAAACACATATGTATCCCAATAAATCTCATAACGTACTCATTTTGATTGCTTAATCGGAGTGCTCGATTTGCCTTACTGTTCTAACATTTGCTCAATAAATATTTCGTACATGAATTTTGGTGTGAGGCCGGGGTGTTCTAGGTTCTTCCTACTTTTTAGAGATAAACCACGCAAAAAAATTCCGGCGAAAAGTCTCGCGAAATGTCCACGACGAAACCTCGAGAGACTTTTCACTTGTCTTCTGCGAGTCTGAGACCTTACTTTTGCGACTACTCTACTTTTGCAAGTCCTTATCTCGACAAAATATCCTTAAAGTATCCTCTATCTCAGAGTTTAGTAGAAATAATCCACCACCTTATAATATAATGGATTGAGTTATATAGTGTCACCCAGGTTTGGAACCCACTCTTAGAAGTTCATATGCACGCATGCATGCGTCATCACCTCATTGGTCGGAGATCCAAGGGTTCCATAGAATAAAAAATGGATTCTTTTTCTTTTTTCGATTTTTAGTTATATTTAGAAGAGAAAAAGATTAGAAACAAAGGGTACGCTCTCTAGAAGACTTGCTCGGAGCTGTTCACTCTCATTTGGGCGACTGGTATTTTGAAACCTCTTTTACTTGTGAGGGCAGGAGTAGAAACGTCTGAGAGAGCACTTCGCGAAAGAATCATGTGGCACGTGAAGAGTTCTCGTTGCAATGGAACTCCATATTTATAGTGTAACATGAAACAAGTGACAATTTAGGATGATAGATAATGGCGGGGGACATGAAAATTTCAAAAACAAAAGCATACCAAGCCTTCCTCCTTATGTTTGCTTAATACACAAACAAATTTATTAAAAGTTATATCTATTTTATTTATTATATATCATTATGTTTATAGAATATAAATTTGTGTATGTAACCCCAAACTTAATATAAACATATAGAGTTAAATACAAACTTGGTCCTTGTGGTTTATAAATATTAACGGATAAGGTCTCTTAAAGATTTTTAAATGATTAACATCCCTGTGGTTTCCATTTTATAACACATAAGGTCCTCTGTCCAACTTTTCCGTTAAAGATAACATTTTTTGCATATTTTCTTTATTTTTTCATTTTTCAAACCACATGAACCAAATCTGTAATTTACTCTAAACTATATAGATATATTTATATTATATGTATTACATAATTATATTAATTATATTTGTGTTTTATTAATTACATTATGTTCAACCAAACAAGCTCTTATTGCTTTGTTTGATATGAAAACAGACATAGAAAAATTTCGATTAAATGAAATATCTAAAAACCATACAGTTTTTTTAATAAATAGACATAGATAATTTTGATTTTTATATAAGGAAAAATGATAATTTTTTTAAACCCAACAGTAAAGTTTTTTCTATAAGTGTAGACGGATTTACGAATATATCAGATAAATTGTATTAAAATATAAAAATATTCAATACTTAATTTATTTCAAAATATCGACTAATCTTTTCTGATGGTGTAATTTATAAAACGAAATACGTATTTTTAATGTATTGTTAGTTTAAATTATTATTAATTAATTTGTATGACAAGAGTATAAAATGAAAAATAAAAAAAGATAGGAGAAACAAAAAATAAAAAAAGACAAACCATAGTGATTAATATTGTAATTTCCATTTTAATCTAATAAAACAAAAAATGAAAAAGATAAAGAAAAAGTGAAATGTCAAAAATACCCTTAGGTTAATTAATTATTTTAATTAAAGTTGGTTAGAGGAATCAAAAGTGAAATAGAATGAAAACCACAATAACCAAAATTGTAATTAGTTTGAAATATGGATCAAACTTAAAAGTGGATGAAAACTGCAAGGACCAAAAATGTAATTTACTCTAGTATTAATAATAAAATATTATATATATATATATATATATATATATATTCACGTTTCATATGTATATATTTATATATATTTCAATAATTGTATTTTGAATTATATATTATATATTTCATCAAAGTAATTATTGATCGGATATATTTTTCTTTTCCTTATTTCCAATAAAGATGTTTTCCAAATCTTTAAAATGTCATTTTTCCAATGATACCGATAGATAATAAAAATCCTACCTTTTGCATCTGATGTAAATACCTCAATACCGAAAAATATCTTAAATTATATATCATATATCAACCCTATAATAATATGATCATGTTTAACATTTATCTTAAAAATTTAAGATACCTAAAGGATTATAATCTTCTCATTATTTTAATACTGAAAAGAGGGTGTTACATCAACCAAGCATACCTCTAAAGCTTTGGCTATTGTATCTTCCTTGTGTGATTGGATTGGCACAAAATATATTATCTTTTTGTTCAATTTCCATTGGACATTAATATAATGTGCAGTTATGCACATATAATCGATCCGTTGAACGCATGTCCAAGTGTCAGTGGTTAAGCTAACTCGTTGCGAGTGTTCCTTAAAAAATCTTTTAAGCCTATTCCGATCTTCATAATATATACTAATTATGTCTCTATTAACCGTCCATCTAGACGAAATTTTAAACACACGACATGCTTCTTGCATCCATTTTCTGATTCCCCTGCCCTCTACAAACTTGAAAGGTGGTTCATCTATGATGATCATTTTAGCGATTGCTTTTCTAACATTCTCTTGATTAAAAACCCAATTAGTTAAAACACTTTCATTTCTTTTAGACTTCGAAGCGAATACCAACACGGATTGTCTAGTTTCTTTTGACTGTGGGTTTTAACGCATGAAAGCGAGTGATTCTTTAACGAGGATATTATGAAGATGGACGGTTAATAGAGACATAATTAGTCTCTATTAATATATACTAAGTATGTCTCTATGAAGATCTTCATAATATATATTAATTATGTCCCTATTAATGTGTCATGCATTTCGGGTCGCCCGCATATGTTTTCCCACAATATTTTCACTTTCCTTTGAATAAATTACCTTTCGGGCTTAATTTTTTTTTTTCAAAATGATACGATACATGAGATCTTGTTTCAGTAGCTTTACACTTCTTTGGTTCAAAGGGGAACTACTATCACCTTTAGATTGAGACACATGTGAACAGCAAAATACAAATTGAACATAATCAAATAGAACTAAACAATATGAATTTACCATAATCAAATAGACTTCAAATGAGATCGAAACAAGCATGAAACATCTAACTAATCAACATCATGTGATTATTAGAAACTTTTGGACAACATGAAGCAGCTAAGTAATCAATAAATCAACAACATGCATCATCTAAGTAATCGAAGACTCTAAGTATCAACAACCTTAAAGTTTGATTTTTTTGTAGTATTAGAAAAAAAACCACACTTACGGACTGCAGTAATCCACTTGTTAGGAGTTTGAATTAGAGCAGTTTTGTTTCATTTATATGTTTAGTACCAACAAAATAAAAACAAGAATAGAAGAAACTTAGAAAAACTAAACTAGGAATTGTTTATGTAGCTTGTTGAAAGTTAATATAATTGCTACAATAATCACAATAACGGAGATAAAGAATTACAAGCAAATGATACAAACACCAACCAAGAAATGTGTAAAACTCAACCCAAATGTACTAAAAAAGCTCCACAAAATCTAATGCTTACTATCATATCCCTACCGGTATATGCAACCAATTAACAGGGAATCGTGACTTGTGACTCGTGCATGGAGCGTGGTGGCCTAAGCTGAGGTGATGCCAACTGTGGATGACAGAGCGTGGTGACAAGAGTGTGACTTTAGATGTGACGGCCTGACGGGTGGTCGACAGTCGTGGGGGGATGCGACGATGGCCTAGGGGGATTCGTGACTTGATGTTGGTCCCTAACAAGATAATTACTATTAAGTAAAGGATTTGTAGAAGGGGGGTTGAATACAAATACACTCAGTTTTTCACTTTTTAAATTCTTTAATATTGAAATATTAAGAACTTACACATAGAAAATAGATTGTTGTGGAAAGAACAGATAAAATCTATTCTAACAATCTAAACACCTAGAAAAACACTTTGACAACAGGTAAATAACTAAGCACAAAGAAAGCTATTTTTAAACTGTTTGACACTTGTTGAATCAACTTAAACACTTAGCAGATAAGTTGTTGAAAGCGTATGTTGCATGGAATCTCTTGATCTCCTTTTATAGTGCCCATGCATTAAATGCATGTGGACACTTGTCACAACTTCATTTGCTTGCAGAATGTACAAAGGATAAAAGATAGTGCGATTCTTTTGACTATTAGAAAGAGGCTGGTGTCATTCCTTATAATACAAAAGGAGATGTTACTATTCATCTTTTCTTTACGTCTGCAGTTGTCACATCAAGCCTTTTTGCAAAAAGACAAACAATCCTTTTTCTGAGTTTTAAGGAGAATGTTTGAACTTAAGGCTTGATGTCCACGTTCTTGTATTTATTGTGAACAAAAGAGTATCTTCAAAAATGCGGTCAAATGCTCCATGTAAGGCAATTAGCTGATTATCTTAAGAGATAAATCGGCGAGTACCATGTATCGGCTAGAATGCACTAGCCGATCTTGGTCAACATATTCGACGACTGTGCTTTGGATTCAGCTCAAGTCTAGATTATAATCGGCGAACATATCTTCATTTCCACAATGTTGATATATTACCTTTGAGTCAGCTAGTCTTCGATTCGCTGAACTTGTTGAGCAATGCCAGACTTTTTCAAAGAACCTAAAATACAAGATACAAAAGCTAAGAAAGAAATTGAGGGGTCATCACCAAATTATTATTGACCAAACAATCCCTCCCTATTTGATGAATTTTTTTCATTTTAGTAGCAACAGAGTTGTTCACCAAATGGGCGGAAGCAGTTTCACTACGCCGAGACAACTCTCCTTCAAGTTGAGCGATGAAACTGATATCTTCTTAATAAGTGCAAACGGAACTCTTAAGTACATTTTGACCCTTTCATTTTCTTTTGGGCTCTTTTTACACACACATATATATATATATATTGTATCATGTGTATATGATATTTACAGTAAAAGTATATATAATATAAATATGTTCAAGGAAATAAAATATAGACAAGAGTAGATAATTTAAAAATGAACTTTCATTAATCATCACCAAGGAAAGTACATGATTAAAGAAGTTCACGGTACATTAATAATAATCTCTTTGGCTAGATAGATTTTTTTGTACATTTGTCGAGCTCATTCTTGATTGCATTGTAGACTAGTCAGGGGCCGAAATGATGGTTCCTTCAGGTTGAGCGATTGGTTGAGGAAGAGTAAGGTTAATACCATTAAATTTTATGACTCTTCCTTCGGCGACTAACTTTGCAAAATGACCTTTCTTGTTTCTTGATGGCTTCTGAGCCGGTCCTTTAGGAAAAGAATGCACAAGAAAGTTCATTCTCTTTTCTTCCTCAGGAGTTAGCTTTATGTTGTGCTCCTTCTGAATTCTGGCCATCTTACATATTTGCTCATTCAATTCTTTAAGTACATTTAACATGTACTTGCTCTTGTTGTAATGAATGTAGTAGCCAACTTCAATCCATTCAGTAGCACCAAGTGTTTCAAGCCATTCCAATCTTTCCACCCGATTTAAATTTTCTTTTCTTTTTATAACAATGAGAAAAGAGTCATGCTTTGATTTTGGGACAGAAATACTAGCTCCAGTTATTGGTGAGTCATTTCGTCGAGTCATCATCCTTCTCTTGAACCATTCAATTTATGATTTCTTTTTTCCTGCCGACCTTTTAAGAAGTTCTATCTCATCCTTTTGAGCTTGTATGGCGTCGGTGACTTCAAATTTAAAAGCTTCTTCTTGGGCCAATTTTTTAAGAAGCTATTTTCCTTGATCATGATCTATTTGAGCTTTTAAAGTAGTTTCTCTATCAGCATAGGAGAGTATAGGATCGATGGGAATCTCTGAAGAAGGTATTGATACGGGCTTTAGTTTAAGAGAGTCTACATCTGGTCCTCTTTGTCTTTTAATCCTTTCAGCTTTACTTCTCTGCATTTCGGCCAGCTCCTGAGCATATGACATCTGCTTCTTTCCTTTATCTTTCATTTTCTCCCCATTAGTCATATCCTCGGCCTCATCAGTGTCTTTAGGAGATCGGACAATGGTTTCAAAGCCCCACCAATAGTTGATCCAGTGTTACCCAGAACTAAAGGTTCATTGGCAAGATGTGCATCGTGATCTTCGGTGTTAGTAACAGTTTCGGGGACATGAGACTTTTGTAGGGACTCTTAAATGAGCTCATCGGTGACTGGGTGAGCGATCTTTTTCTCCCCCTCAGTGGCCTAACCCTTAAGACCGAATGAAGTAAGAAAGATCTTGATACCATCGACATCAGATGAGAGATGCCCGAGCTTCATTTCAATATTCTTGAGAGTAGTCCAATCGGGGCCACTGAACAACGCATCGCCGACATCAAATTCGAAAGGTGGTGGGGAAGAAGGAAGTTTGTCAATCTTCGAATGCAGAGATCGAAGAGATTCCAAAATGTCTTTCTGCCTTGTAGCCAGAAAATTTAGTTCGGAGGCTTGCTTGGAGGATTCTTGTCGAGAGAATCCATAGAGGTCTTCAGGGCCAAGTGAGCAGAGGAGAGAGTTGAGATGGCAGAGGTGACAGTAGCATGTGTGCGACCGACTTCATCACTGATAGCTGAAGTATCCATGTAAATGAGATCCAAACAAGTTATCAATGAGAGATTTGAGATGGATAATTCGGCCATCACATCCTTTAAAGCAACATGTAGATGATCGGTGGCAGTGATCAGAGCATCCAGTGATCGGGGAGGTGCAGCAACAGAAACTTTTGGTGTTGATGAAGGGTGGTCACCATCCTTTGGAGAAGAAGATGGTGAAGAGGATGAGTAAGCCACCAGAGAAGATGTCCTTTTTGGGGTGGTTTTCGGGGAGCCCGAAGTGTGTAATGGGGATCTTGAGATCGCCGAATCCATGGGAATGGACTTTGGAGAGCCCGTAGCTCGGAAAGATAGGGGGATACATGTAGAGAGGTATGTATTTCGAGAGGGGAGTCCTCTTCTTGGGGCTCTTCAACCATACCTTGAAGGGACCCCGGGATGGATTCCCTCCAAGAGGTAGTATCGGAGTATAGAAAATCAGCAAAATGGGTGACTCCTTCGGATACACCCGGTTTTGATGCATCTACATTCGGAGAAGGGGAAGTGAGTGTGCAAAACTCTTGAGGTGGAGATGAAGGACCTAGGATCGGGGAGTGATCCGAGTCATCCTCGACTATTAAAGAAAAAACAGGATCGGGGAGAGATCTAGATTGGATCCGGAAATAATCAACTACGTCATGTTGAGCGGGCATAGAGGAGGTAGATAGGGTAGATAAGTGTTCCCTGGATCTGAAAGGGATATTTTCAACACTGGCCGATTTTTGGGAATCAGATAGTGGTAATGTGTTTTTGATCCTTTTGGTACCCTTAGACTTCTTAGAGGAAGTCTTGGGGGGGGGGGGGGGGGGCTTGTAGAGCTTCTCTGCTTTGAAGAGGGTTTCGGGGCCTGGGTAGAATCTGAAGGCTCTTTCAGTTTCGTGGCCCTAAAAGATGGTGCGGAGGTAGATGTGCCCGATGGTTTAGATTTCTTTCGGGTTTTGGGCACATCGGTGGCTCTGGGTTGAGGAGGTAAGTCAGCAATATATTGAGGTCCCCGAATGGGTTCCTCATTGGCTCCCCATGCAAGAGTGGCATTCCTTGCAAAGGCAATTATATTGGCCCTTAGGGGATTATCAGTGGCAAGAGGTTTCTTCTGTAGAACTTGCTTCCCGATTTGGTGAGTTGGGAGATCATATTGAATGTCGTCCCTAGCTCTGAGCTTATCGGCAAGCTTATGATTGATGATAAGAGAGAAGAATCGTTGAAAGGGTGCCTGAGATCGGCGATTCAGAGAGAAGGAGGACACAATTTCCTTGAAGAAGTATGCAGCAAAGTCGATTTTCCTTTGAAACATAATGGCGTGAGCAAACTCGGTGAGATAAAATGGAGATTGATCGTGGCCACCTGTTTTCTTGCTTAAACAGTGGATAATATGAGAAAAGAAGAAATTCCATACATTTCCTATGTTTTTCCTCAGAAGCGCACCGGAGCCCTTTGATTTTGCTTTACACTTTGAATCTTCGAAGTAGTTGAGAGTTTTAACCAGTTGTTGGTGCTCATTTCCAAGAGGGAAAGTTTCAGAAACATCGAAGCTAGGGAGACGAAGAATGGTGCGAAGATCATTAACGTCAAAAATGACGTCTGGTTCATCATTTGACAACACAAATACAGAAACCTGTTTGGAGGACTCGTCATACGAACAAGTAAGCCAGAAATTTCTAACCAAAAACTTGCTCATCTTTGGTTTTGCTGTTAATGCAAACTGAAGAGGTGATCGTTGTAAGAATAGACAAACTTCATTGAACTTCGGATGGTTGATACTGATGGTCATTCTAGCAATGTGATTGCATGCAGGAAAGGTAAGAGATTCGCGAGTCAGTGCATGTTCTTCTGTGACTCTTGGTGATTTTGAAGGTGTGGTAGAGGAGGCCATGATCGAAGCAGTTGCAGGTTTATGGTTTTTAGGGTTTTTAGAGAGAGAAGATGACTTGGAGAAGATGACTAAAATGGGGGGAGCGGTTTTGGTATTTAACGGGTTTAAAGAAAAAGAGAAAATAAAAGTAATGATGGTTTTGTGGGATTGAAAGGTCAGAATTCGAAAGGTTTGCAAGTACTGACACTTTTGACGTGTAGTACGTCACATTGGATAAGCACAGAAAATACTTAGGTAACAAGAATGGAAACAAAAGAGTTATCCTTAAATCGGACAGTCACCGAGATCGGGGGTTAAAAGCACAAAGAATCGGGGACTTGCCAAGTGTTTGGTTTAGAAGGGATTCGGGGACTCGCCGAGAGTGATTTAGAAAAGATTCGCCGTGTATTTGGTTTTGAAGGACTCGTCGAGTATGATTTAGAAAGGATTCAGGGACTCTCCGAGTATAGGGTTTAGGAGAGAATCGGGGATTCTCCGAGTATGAACAAGAGTATACTCGCCGAGTGTGTAGTTATATAATATATATAAAAAATATATATATATATATATTATTTAATCTATACATAACATACCTAGCTCGCTGATTAGGAAGTTGAATCTTGCTTCATCAAGAGGCTTTGTAAAGAGATTGGCTAATTGATAATCAGTTGGAATAAAATGAAGTTCCACATCGCCTTTAGAGACATGATCTCTTATAAAGTGATATCTGATATCAATATGCTTAGATCTTGAGTGAAGAACATGATTCTTTGCAATGACTATTGCACTTGAGTTGTCACAAAGTATTGGGATTTTTGAAAAAATCTGATTGTAATCACGAAGTTGATTTTTCATCCACAATATTTGAGCACAACAACTTCCAGCAGCTATATATTCGGCTTCATCAGTAGAGGTGGATACAGAGTGTTGTTTTTTGCTTGACCAGCTGACAAGCTTTCCTCCAAGAAGCTGGCAAATTCCAGTTGTGCTTTTTTGGTCTATTTTGGAATCTACAAAATCAGAGTCCGAATACCCGATAAGATCGAAACCTGAGTCTTTGGGATACCAAAGACCCAAATTCATGGTACCTTTTAGATACCGAAAAATTCGTTTAACCGCAGCCAAGTAAGATTTCTTGGGCTTGGCTTGGTAACAAGCACACAGACATGTAGCAAACATAATGTCTGGTCTACTGGCAGTAAGGTAAAGAAGAAAACCTATTGTTGATCCCAGTATTGATCAGGTAACGTATGTATGTATGCAAGAACACGATGAATATGTTGAATAACTTCAATATGTCATATATCTAACTTGTAGAATAATTGTGATTACAATGATATCTCTTAAGCTCTCTAGAATGATATGAATGAAAGACATTCTTCTAATGCTAGCCTTAGCTCTCTATTTATATTGCTAAGAATCATAATGAGATAAGGAAAGTAAGAGTTTAAGGCATTATAGAATTGCCTTATTTACATTATAATTATCCTTTCCTTATTTAACACAATTCTAATTCAACCCTAACTCTAATTGTTAAACCTTCCTCATTAATGACTTTGTAGACTTTACACTTTAGCCCTTCATGTCTTCAATAGTTGTCATCTCGGATACAACATTTTCAGACCTAACACCTATCATACCCCGGTAGTTGGTAACATTGACTGATACACCGTCAGGGCCAGAATAAATTTTGAGAGGAGGGGCCATGGGGGTTTTCATTGGAGTACAAGTGTCAAACTGAAACATTTTCAGAAGGTCTTTAATGTATTTATTTTGATTTATAAAAATGCCTTCTGTAGATTGTTTAACTTATAAACCAAGAAAGAAAGTGAGCTCTCCCATCATGCTTATCTCATATTTGCTTTGCATGAGAGAGCTGAATTCATCACGCATAGATTCATCGGTGGCACCAAAAATAATATCATCTAAATAGATTTGAACAAGAAAGATATTACCTCTAGATTTTCTGAAAAATAGAGTATTGTCGATTTTACCTCTGGTATACTTGTTTTCCAAAAGAAAATCGGAGAGCGTATCATACCAGGCACGGGGAGCTTGCTTCAGTCCATACAGAGCTTTGTCTAGCCGAAAGACATGATAGGCTGGATCTTAAAACCCGGGAGGTTGTTTTACATATACTTCTTCTGCTAGCGCTCCATTCAGAAAGGCACTTTTTACATCCATTTGGAATACCCGAAAATTTTTGTATGCAACATGATCAAGAAATATTCGGATAGCCTCCAAACGTGCAACAGATGCAAAGATTTCATCATAATCAATTCCTTCTTCTTGCCGATATCCTTGAGCAACCAGCCTTGCCTTGTTGCGAATAACAGTGCCTTCTTCATCCATCTTCTTTCTGAAAACCCGCTTGGTTCCAATCATAGTTTTATTTGATGGACGAGGAACCAATCTCCAAACTTTATTTCTCTTAAACTGAGATAATTCATCTTGCATGGCTAAGACCCGGCTAGAATCGGCTAAAGCTTCTTAAATTTGTTTGGGTTCAATAACAGACAGAAAATTGACACATAGATAGAGGTTGCCTAAGCCTCTTCTGGTTGTTACTCCAGCTTGTGGGTCGCCGATTATCTGATTTATAGGATGATCTATGGTCCATTTTAGAGCAGGAGGCATAGGAGAAACCGAGTTTTGAAAAGATGAAAAAGGTATGTTGGATGGTGAGGAAGGAGAGTTTTCTTCTGAGGAAATGATTTCAGAAGTTTGATGAACTTGGACAGGTTCAGAAGTCAGAGTAGTGTTTTGGAGAGGAGAGGAAGGATTTTGAGATTGATTTTCATCATAGGATGAATGTTGATTGGCTGGTGAGGAAGAGACTGGATTTGGATAAGGGCTGGTTTAGATCGATCCTAACCGGATGATTGAATTACTTTTATTCAATAGAATAGTAAATAAAAGTCATAGAATATTAAACTCGGCAGGAGTAATTTCAAATCCCTTGTTCAATAAGTGGAACGCATTAGCTGTCCGCTGTCAGGTTGGGCAGTAAGGGTCGGAGAAGGGCAATCACTCATTCTTAAAACCAGCGTTGTTAAGGCCAAAGAGTCGCAAGGATCCTACATTCGAATCTACCCATTGATTTAGTTCTTCTTCATTGCTTGAGAGAGTTGAAGTTTTAAAGTCATCAAATTTGATGTCCATTGATTCGTCAATGCATTTTCTTCGGAGATTGAAGACCCTGTATCCCCGAGAAGATAAGAAGTATCCTACAAATATTCCTTCATCTGACTTTGGGTCAAACTTTTCAAGATTTTCTCTATCATTTAGCACAAAGCATACACAGCCGAATACTCGAAAGTAATCAACTTTTGGTGTTCTCCCAAACAGAACTTCATAAGTTGTCTTGTTGTGTCTCTTGATGATAATAGATCTATTTTGAGTAAAACATGCAGAGTTTATAGCTTCAGCCTAAAAATAAGTTGGAAGTCAAGATTCACTCAGCATTGACCTAGCAGCTTCACATAAGGTTCGATTCTTTCTTTGAACGACACCATTTTGTTGAGGAGTATGAACAGATGAGATATTTTGAGAAATTCCTTTGTTGACGAAGAATTCTTCTAAGACATTATTTCTGAATTCGATTCCATTGTCACTTCGTACCGAACATACAGGATAACTGTAGAAGGTTTCATATTTTTTGATGAAATGAAAGATTTCTTCGGTTGTATCACCCTTATACTTGAGAAAGAGAACCCAAGTATAGAGAGTGAATTCATCTACTATGACTAGCATATATCTTTTGCCACCAAGACTTGAAGTGCTAATTAGTCCACATAGATCCATGTGGAGCATTTGAAAAGGCTAAAAGATGGAAGAACATTGTTTGGTTTTGAAAGAGGATTTTGTAAGTTTTCCTTTTTCACAGGATCCACAAAGTTTTTCTTTAGAAAAAGAGATTTTTGGCATACCGATAACCAGGTCCTTGTGAAAAAAGTTTATTTAGAGTTTTGAAGTTGAGGTGAGAGAAGCGCTTGTGCCATAACCAACTTTGTCTAGCTACTTCTTCAGACAGAAGACATATTGCTTCATCAATGGCACTTTCCTTCATGTTGATCACATAGACATCATTTTTCCGGGTACCGGCAAGTACAACCTTTTCTTCCATATCAAGAACCAAACAAACACACAGTTGGAATGTAACTTTGGAACCCATATCACACAGTTGACTAATGCTTAAGAGATTATACATTAGACCTTCAACATGAGCATCTCTTGAAAAAGTTATAGTACCATTTATTATGGTCTCATAACCTTTTGTGATTCCTTTACCATTTCCTCCAAAAGTTACAATTAGGCCACTTTCTTTGGAGAAGTTTAAGAGTAGAGATCTATTCCATGTCATGTGACTTGAGCATCCACTATCCATCTACCATATGTGATCTTTACTTGGTACCTGCATTCATGAACAAATTACTTTCTAGGTACCCATCTGGTGATAGGTCCTTTTGGATTAGATGCATCTTTCTTTCGGGTGGTGTAAACATTTGGACAGTCTTTTGCTAGATGAAAAATGTCACCACATTTATAGCATTTTCTGTATACAAACACCTTTTGAAAGTTAGATGGGCCGAAGGTACCTTTTGAGTGGATCGGCTGGGATGAGGTCCCGGAACACCACTACACTAGCGCCCTACCTCCCCTTCACCTTAAAAAAATGTCTTCTACACCCCTAATCAACACCCATTCCAACCAGGAGTGTTACCCAAAATTTTCAATTATGCAATTACACAAAAAATGTCTTCTACACCCCTAATCAACGCCCTACTTTCTAAATATTAATTTATATTTTTGTGCAATTACACGAACTTAAAATAAATACAAAATCATGACAAATGTTGGAATTCAAGGAGTGAGAATTAACCAATGGAAAACAAACATGAAGTTTGTGGAGATTGTGATTTGTGGTTATGATGCTGGTGGTCGGTTATGAAACGGTGGTGGTGCTCCATATTGTTTTTAAAATATATTTTATTATTACATTGAGAAGAAAACATAAAATAAAAATATGTATTTGTTGTCCCAAATATTAAACTTAAAAATACTTCACGATTCTATCATATTTTTTGTTGAGGCTTAGCTTTCATGCACGTATTTCTTGATAGTTGTATTATTTTTTAATTCAAGATAATTGATATATTCAAAAGTCGTACCCAATACTTTTTCACATGTTAACATGTAGCGATAATTGCAAGTTAATTTATGATTTTATGAAACCAAAAAATACTGATTTTATTGCACGTTATCAATATTTATTATAGATTATAATTATTTTTGTAAAAATATAACATTTAAATTTAAATTTAAATATAAATGGCAATAAATAAAATACACAAAATTAATCCATCAACAGAATTTGTTTACACCAAGGAAGGTTTGCATCTTTATTTGACGGCTTAGATTCCGTATGATGCTTTATTTTAAAGGTTTGGATATTCATTTTACTTTTTGTCCGTGCTACGGTGATGAAGTTGAGACTCTAGAGCATTGCTTCTTAAACCGTCCGTGAAACTTTAAATTGTGGACAGATATTTTTAATTGGTGGAAGTTGAGCTTTTCACCATCTTTTACGTTTGACTATGTGATGATGGATATAGCCTTCCATGTCATCCCACTGCAACAAAAGTGGTTTTATAGGACACCTAAAATGAAAAAATGTCCTAAAAGGTTACTTTATAGAACACTAATTTATATGATCAAACCAAAAAGTGTCCTATCTAAAAGCGTTACAATAAGTTTATATGACGGTTTTAGACGTCTTAACAAGTTTTTACGACGCTTTTAAAATAAAGTGTCCTATTAACTATTTTTTAGGACACTTTTGAAAAGTGTCCTATAAACCCATATTTTATAGGACACTTTTGAAAGAGTCCTATAAACCCATATTTTATAGGACACTTTTCAAAAGTGTCCTATAGGCACTTTTGAAAGAGTCCTATAAACCCATATTTTATAGGACACTTTTCAAAAGTGTCCTATAAAATAGCTAATATGACACTTTATTTTAAAATGTCGTAAAAAAACTTGTTAAGACGCCTAAAACCGTCATATAAACTTATTATAACGCTTTTAGATAAGACATTTTTTGGTTTGGTTCTATAAATTAGTGTCCTATAAAGTAATCTTTTAGGACGCTTTTTCATTTTAGACGTCCTATAAAATCAATATTGTTGTAGTGAGATCCCGAGCTCGAGGTGCAATATGTGGAAGGCTGTCTTTTGGATCACTCTTTATTCTATTCAGAGATATCGTAATAATCGAGTCCTTTTTCTAGCGGATCGATCATGAGACCAAATTGATAGTCTTTTTGCAGTCACACATGTTTCTTTTCAATGGATTTGGGTTTCAGTATGTCGTTGATGGATTGGGGGTAGGGGTCAAGGGCTTGACGATTAGGCTTCCTGCGTTGTTGCTTCATTAGCTTGGTGGTCTTTCTTTTTGCTTTTTGTAAGTTGTTATCATTTGATCGGGTTATTGGTTTCTTGCTCGGTTGTTCTTTATCGTTTTTTTTTGGTTCGTGTTGGTTATGTGTCTTGCAGAAGCGTTTTTACTCTCTTTCGTTTCAAATAAAGTTGTTGGCCTTTCAAAAAAAGTAGTATTTAAAATTTAAAAAAGGAAAATATATAACACAAAACACGTTAATAACTTGGCTTTGAAAACTTCCTGTCACCAGCTGGTTTGCCCTTCTATCCACCCTTTCGCGTTCTCACTGCATACTTTTTCTTGCAAATATATATATATATATATACTCTTTAGTTGAATAATTTGAGAATAATGATATATATGATTAGATTTTAAAAATACCAAAGAATTTGTGTGCAATTAATCTGTCTCTTTCCTTCCCATTCTATAAATTCATCCTCTTTACACTATTCTATCATCTTCAACTTCATTACTCTCTCTCTCTCTCTCTCTCCCAAATCATCATCAAGATGGGTTCTTCTACAATCTGCCAATTCTTCATGGTATTGGCTCTCTTGGCCACTTCATGCATGGCTCAAGCCCCCACCGCCGCCCCAACGGTCTCACCCACCGCAAGCCCTACGCCCCTAGTTGCACCACCAACTCCCTCCCCTACCCCAGTCCTGGCTCCGGCACCGGCTCCGGCTGCACCCACTCCATCACCATCTCCCATTTCCGGACCCTCTCCAGCCCCTTCGTCGCTTGCACCAAGTGCCCTTTCTCCTGGACCTTCCGCCGGTCCTGCACCCGCACCCGGACCCGGAGGACCGGCTGCCGATCTTCCAAGTGGTTCTTTTGTAGATGGGTGTGTCAACAGAGCTGTCATTGTTGGGACTGCAGTTGTTGGATCGTTTCTTGCTGTTACATTGATGTAATGTAAAGATGATATGATGAAGGTCTTTGTTGTTTAATTCTACAGTATTTATGAGATATATTCTAAATTTTCTTCTTTGGTTCTTCATGTAATTTTATCTTGACATCTTGATTGTTTAATTTTCCAATTCTTTTGGGGTAAATTTGAGATATATATTGGCGCACAATGTTGAATATTTGTATGGTATCATGAAAATGAATAAATGAGTTCCTATTCTTTTTTCGTGAATATAATTTCTCTCCTTGTTGCCTTTTCTCATTAAGTTTCAAAGTTATATCGAATAAAATTGTAATTATTACTTATTATTTAAACTTTTAACACTTATTATATATAAAGTTAAATGAGAATTTGTTCCCTGTGGGTTTAAAAAAAGTAATGACTAGGTCCCTCCAATGAATTTTTAATGACCAATGCCCCTCAACTCTCCTTTTTATAACAAATAGGGGTCTCTGTTAGTAACATCGTTAAATAAAGTGTAGTTAAGAAGGGGTAAATTTGTCCATTCACCCCGCCCCACAAAATAAGGGATTAACAAATCCTTTTATAGTTTATAACATATTTGGTCGCTTTTTAAATTTAAATTACAAGTTAAATGCAAATTTGATCCCTGTTGTTTACAAATAGTAACATGTAGCATGCTTAAAAATTAAATTTCGTTATTCTCCGCACCTAGTACTAGAAATTTTTGGATAAAAACATGAAGGCAAATCATGAACCTACAAATCACAACCATTACCTATTGGGTGAAAAAAAAACACAAGTCACAACCACTACCCTTTGTGATTACGACGCACGAAAGCATGAAAAAAAGGAAGATGTTGATCAACTTATAAGAAGATGATTAATAAAGACAAACTAAATAAAAAAATATCAAGTCATAAAATATTTGGTCAACTTAAACGTTAATGTTGGATGGTACTGACAACCAAGTGGTACGTGGTTTCAAGTTTTTCTAAAGTAAAAGTTGCTACAAAAATGACTTGACGCACATTGGAGTTTTACGGAAGGATCGATAAACGTTTAAACTCTTTAGAGTTGAGAATTACGGTTTGTAAAACTCAAAAAACTAAGAGAAAACTCTTCAATCTCAAAGAGAAAAATAATTTTATTGATAAAAGCTTGAATAATAATAAAAACAAGGAATCCTATTTATAATTAAACTAATTGGAATAACTATGGAAACTAAATCAATCCTAATCCTAATCCAACTAGGAAATTAATTAATAAAAGGAAAGTAATAATAAGGAAACCAACAATAATAATCCTAATCTAATTAGAAAACAAATAAATAGTAATTAAAACTAAATAATTATCCTAAACTAATTAAGAAATAAAAAAATCAAACAAACAGATAAATGCGATTCATTCGGGACTCGTTAGAACGCGTCCACGACCCGGTACGCGACCCAAGTAGCGCAAGGAACTGTTTTTCAGTTTCCGATGCACATTTATGAGCTTCTTTCGAGCCCGTTTTCTTCGTTTCCAAAGATCGAAAAAAAGTCTCGTTAACTCTCGAAACCTCTCTGTATTAGTCACCCTCACTTGAAAAGAACTCGCCCTCGAGTTCACTTGAAAATCGTGTAAATTCGATTCCCTCAAACTTAGATGCGATACCAATTCATTTATAGGAAATTTCTTATTCGAAGCATGATGATCTATAACTCGGTGTTTAGAATTCGGAAGGTTTGAGAAATCTTCAGATCTCCAAAGATGTTGCCGTGATTACCTCCATACGAGCGAGATTTTATCAAACTCGAATGGGTAAAAAGTTACAAGAACCTTACCGGGAATTGTCTCAATTTGTTCTATAGTCTCGTTCACTTCTTTTTTAATCTTAGCCTCGACTTTTTCTACACTCATTGGTCCTTCGATAATGGTAGGCCCATCGACTTTAACTTTATTCGCGTTGTCTTCCATCTCTTTCTCGTTATTAGTCATAATGAGCAAGTTGTCGCTTTTTTTGTCAGAGATATTTTCAAATATGATAACCGGAGATGGAACAACGGGATTATCATCAAGTGACTCACCTTTAGGTGTTTTGATTTTAGATTCTTCGATTTGGGGTGCCTTGATCTCCGATGCTTCGATTTCGGGTTCTTCGATCTTGGGTGCTTCGATCTCAGGTGCTTCGACTTTAGGTTCTTCGATTTCGGAGGCACAGGTCTCTTCTTTTTTCGGTGTATTCTCACGAATAGACAGTCGTTTGTTTAGGAGAAACATCGGACCCATAACACGGTTGTAGAAATCGTCGTGCGAAACCTTGACCGGTAAGACTTTATCCTTTTCAAGCGGCCTCTTACGAACGGACGATCGTTTTCCCAGGAGAGAAACCGGATCCATAAGATTGTTGTAGATGTGGCCGTGCGAAACTCTGATCAGTTCCTCGTGCCTGTCTCTTCTTCGACATTTGTCGTTGTCGGGGTTAGGAAAACGTTTGTTAATAGCCGTTGTCAAATCAGCTAGAGCTGTGGTAATGGCCGTACTCATCTTGGCTAAGTCTGCTTTGGTAGACGGTTTGATCTGCCATGGTTAGTGAAAAGACAGGCGAATCCTGCTCTGATACCAACTCGCACAGCGCGGTTTTGCGAAAGGATCGACAAGCGTCTAAACCCTTTCGGGTTGAGAATTACGGTTTGTAAAATTCAAAAAACTAAGAGAAAACTCTTAAAATCTCAAAGAGAAGAATAATTTTATTGATAAAAGCTTGAATAATAATGAAAACATTGAATCCTATTTATAATTAAACTAATTGGAATAACTATGGAAACTAAATCAATTCTAATCCTAAACCAACTAGGAAACTAATTAATAAAAGGAAAGTAATAATAAGGACACCAATAATAATAATAATCCTAATCTAACTAGAAAACAAATAAACAATAATTAAAACTAAAATAATTATCCTAAACTAATTAAGAAATAAAATAATCAAACATACAGATAAATGCGATCCGTTCGGGACTCGTTAGAATGCGTCCACGACCCGGTACGCGATCCAAGTAGCGCAAGCAACTGTTTTTCAGTTTCTGATGCAGATTTACGAACTTCTTTCGAGCCCGTTTTCTTCGTTTCCAGAGATCGAAGAAAAGTCTCGTTAACTCTCGAAACCTCTCTGTATCATGACTCCAAATTGTTCGTGATTTTAGTGTCACCGGTCCATTTATGTGTAATTGAAAATAACATTATGTTTAAAAAGGGTTTTATACTATAATCTAATACGAGTCAGGTGGTGCGGAGTACACGCTTGTTATAAGACGAGTATGAACTCGGTAACGACGAAATGACGGGGTCAAGGGGGTCGCGCCCCCTTACGAGGTCCAAGGGGCAGAGCCCCTGGCGGTCTTCAGAATTTTGGACTTGGAGTATAGTAGAAAAACTTGATCAGAACTCGGATACAGAGCTCTGTATGGCTTGACCAGAGCCCTGATACAGAGCTCTGTATGGTTGATACAGAAGCTCTGTATATATGGTCAGACCAGAGGCTCTAGTCTGGTTTGATCCTCGAGACTTAGAGTTTTTTGGAATTTTTTTGTCTCTAGATTAAACTCCAAATTTTAATAAAATTTTAAACTCCAATTTAAAAAAAAGTTAAACTCTAGTAAAGAAAAAAATTAAAGTCTAATTTTTTATTGGGTCGTCGTATTGTTGACCTCGAGTCAAAATATGCAAATATGTACTGTATATACGTATATGGTGTGCATGAGGTCCAATAAGGCCAAATAAAGCCCAATTAAGATTCATCAAAGTTCAATAAAACCAAATAACATGAACTAAAATATGCAAGTATGTATTACATATGTACGTGGTGTGTATTAGACCCCATAAGACCAAATAAAGCTCAATTAAGATTCATTAAAGTTCAATAAGACCAAATAAAGTCAAGTAATATCCGTTAAAGACCAATAGATCTATTAAAGACCAAATAAGACTTAAAGGTCAATAGATCTATTAAAGACCAATAAGACCGAATAAAGCCCAACTGATATCTATTACAATCAATTAAATCCTAATAAGATCGAATAAAGACTAATAGATCGACATAAGTCAACTAAGATCCATTGAAGCCCAATTGGCCATTTTATGATCATTGGTGGCTTATTACGTCTTTATGTGAAGACATGTAATATATATATATATATATATATGTATGTGGTTTGTATTGGGCTCAACTAAGATCGATTAAAGCCCAATAAAGACCTTTTTATTACTTATTAGTGACCAATAACACTTCATTACGTGTTTCTATGCATGCATATATGTACTGCATATATGTTTGTGGTGTGTATTGGACTCGATAAGAGAATTATGATCCACTATATGTACTATGTGGTACATATGTAAGTAGAGATGGCCATTTAGGTTCGGCCCGACCAGAGACCGGTGAGGACCGGTTATAGGACCGAAATCTGGGACTGGTTATGGATTTCGAAGGATTTGTAGGACTCGCCCGGGACCGGTTATGTGATCGGTTGGGACCGGCCCGATTTAAAAAAATGTATTTATATATATATATTTTATGTGTATTTTAAATGTATTTTTTACTTTCTAAGTGTATTTGATTGAAACCAATTACAAATTTATAATAAAACGTATTTTTAAGTGTATTTGATTCAAAATCAATTATAAAACTATAATAAACGTATTTTTTAAGTGTATCTGATTGAAAAACAATTATAAAACTACAATAAAACGTATTTTAAGGTGTATTTGAGTGCCAATTATATATATTACAGTAATGTTAAAATTTTATCAAAATAAAACAATTTTCGAGTGAATCGAGGCCGGTTTTTGGCGATCTCTATATGCAAGTATATTACATATATATATATATATATATGTATATATGTAACTCTTTATGTCTTATTAAGGCCAAATAACACCAATGATTACTTATTACGTGATTGTATGCATGTACGTGCTGCAAAGATGCATGTGATGTGTATTGGACTCGATAAACCACTAAGGAGTTTTTTGGTTGGTTTTTCATTAAGTCCTGTATGGATAACGTTGACTGTCCAGATAAAGTTAACTGTATGGATAAAATAAAGTTGTTGTTTGCTATGCTGAATAAACTGTCTTAACGGTGAAAATGACAATCTTACCCTCCAATTTCTTTTTGGTTCTTAAACCTATCTAACCAATTTTACCCTGTTTTTGTCGGTGGCAACATTTTGGAAGCAGAAGTTGAAACAAAAATGAAACCCAAACAGTTGATTGAAGAATACCCAAGTCCCAACAACAATTCATTACATAACATTAAATCTAAAATTGAATCAACCCCAAATCTAGAAACCTTACAAAACCATTTTGAATGGATGAAATGATAACCTCTAAACTTTCAAAATCAAAATCTGGAAAGTTTGAAAATATGGAAACTGTGAAAATCAAAATCTAGAAATTTTAAAAATCTGGAAACTTACATAATAATAATATGGAAACCTTACAAATACAAAATCTGGAAACTAACAAAATGGGGAAAGTTTTTAAACCTATTGAAGGAAATCTATATTATATTATAAAGCATTTGGCCAAAAACTCTTAAAACAACATTTTAAGCCATACGTACTGCTGTTTAATGCTAATTACTTAAAAACTCTTAAAACTCTTTATTTTTGGGGCCAAAATCATTCCTTTATAACTAAATCCCAACAGATATGTTTAATCTTCTAATTAAGTAATTGATATTGAATTATTGATTATTTTCTATACTTTTATACACATATCTATTCCTAAATTATTTTGATTTTAATTATTGATTATCTTCTATACTTTTATACACATATCTATTCCTAAATTATTTTGATTTTAATTAATACTGATTTTCTTTTCCCTTCCTTATAAATATAAATACATTGGTCGACCTCTCCATAATCCATCTACAGTACGGTCTACCTCTCCATAATCCATAATTTCATATTCAACGAATTCTGAGTTTCCCTCTGTTAATATGTTATTATTCTCTTTGGCACACGCACAAGGCACAACACAAGACTCTTGATCGATTTCTGGTTATCGGTTTTGTTTGCTTTTTTGCGAGGTAAGTTTTTTTGTTATTGATGTTTTAAAATGAAACTTAAAATCGAGATGTATCTCGCTGCATTGCGCGAGTACCCTTCTAGTCTCTTTCTAAACCCATTACACAGCAGGGACAATATTATGAGGATCGATTTCGGTGGTGCAAAGAGGATCAATGAAGAGGGACGATTTTGGTGGTGCAAAGAGGATCGATGAAGGCTCTGGAGAAGAAAGACAATGACGGCTATGGAGAAGAAAACGATGAAGGCTGGAGAAGAGGATCGATGAAGGCTCTGGAGAAGAAAAACGATGAAGGCTATGGAGAAGAAAACGATGAAGGCCGGAGAAGAGGATCGCTGGAGAAGAAAGACGATGAAGGCTATGGAGAAGAAAACGATGAAGACTGGAGAAGAGGATCGTTGGAGAAGAAAGTCGATTGAATGCTGGGAGATTTTAGAGAGGCATTTTAGGTTTTAGGAAGAACTCGCTCATTTTACAGAGGGGTAGGAGAAGTCATTTTGAGTGCTGAGTCCATACAAGGAGTCCAATATTGCTTAGCGAATAAGCCATGGGCTTACTTGGTAAGCCCCAAACAAAGAATGAGGTATAGCTGTGCGAAGATTCATGACCCATTAAGCTTGTTAAGCCACAAACAGACAGGCCCTAAGACCTACTATAGCTTATAAAGAACCACAAGAGCTTAAATACCACTAAGATCCACTAAAAGTCAATAAGACATACTAAGATCCATTAAAGCTCAATAAGACATTTTATGATTTATCAAAATCCAATAACACCAATGGCGCCTTATTACCTATTTGTATGCTTGTATGTACTACATATATGTATGTGCTTTGTATTGGACTCAATATGACCACTAAGACCCACTAAAGCCTAATAAGACCACTAAGACCCACTAAATCTCAATAATCCCACTAAAGCTCAATAAGACCCGCTAAGATCCATTCAAGCCCAATAAGATCTATTATGACTTATTAAACCCCAATAATACCGATGACACCTTATTACGCGTTTGCATGCATGTATGTACTACATATATGTATGTGGTGTGTATTGGGCTCAACAAGATTACTAAGAGGCTGTTTGGTTTGTTTTTTATTAAGTCGTGTATTGATAAAGTTAGCTGTATGGATGAAGTTGTTTGTTTAAATAAAAATGTAGTTTGTTTTGTTGTGCTGAATAAACTTTTGAATCATGAAAATTACCATTTTGCGTTCTTATTTATTTTTTTGTTTTATTGAATATGAACCCACCTTGTGTATTCAAAACCAAGTTGGTCAAAACGAAATTCCACCACTATCGTTGTAATACTTCCAGTTTTCCACCATCACAAAATTTCCACTATCAATGTTAAACCATCCCCTTTGAGAATGGAATTATTAAAAACAAAACCATCTGGCTTAAGAACCTAAAGAAACAAAATAAAATTCCACCTTTCCTTTCCAAAGATTTCCCATTGTCCCATTCTAAATGAAACGCAAATGGCTCAAGAGCCGTATATCGCCGCCTCTTTTTAAAAATTCTCCATCGTCCCATAATCAATGTTCCACCAACAATAGTTCAATTTTCCACTGATTTGGAGTCAATAACCCTAGATTTCATTTGTGTTTTAATTTTTCAGGCGAAGGGAGTAGGAGAAATGAAGGAACAAACAAGGACCTTAAAAAAGGATGGGGAAGGAAAGAGCAACAAGGACGGAGATAGCAGCGATGTCGGTGACGGACGTCTCCAGCGATGGAGGGAGCAATAGTGGCCGACAAGAGGTTGAAGGAGAGAGGGGTAAGGACATATTAGTTTAGAGGGATTGATGGGTTTTTTTTTGTCTGTGAAGTGTGAAGTATGAAGTGAGGGGAAGGGTATTTTAAGGAGGTATGTGTTTAAGGAGGTATGTGGCTGAGTGGATACAAGAGATTCAACAATGTTGAGAGAATAATGGATTAAATTAATAAGTTGCTAACAAACATCCATGGATGGCTTAGCGAATAAGCCATACATGCCATTAAGCCTATTAAGTTACTAATAACAAGCCTAAAGCTCAATAAGACCCATTAAGATACATTAAAGCCCAATAAAATATTTTATGACTTATTAAAGACCAATAACACCTTATTACGTGTTTATAAACAAGTATTTACAACATATTAGGGATGGGATTGGTCCAGCATAGGTAACGAATTGTATGGTACCGATTTTCTATGGGATTCATAACTACCAAAAACCAAACCGTATGTACCGGTTCGGTTTAGGTTTCGAGACGGGGACTTTCACTACTAGGACCACTTAGGACCGAAATAGGAAAATTCATATGAAAACCAATCAAAAAGTTCATAATGTGTATCAAAACCAATCAAAAGTTCATAATGTTTGAAAATCTTTCAAATGTGTATCAAACCCAAGTGCAAACCACTTAATCTTCGGTATTCTTTTTCCCTTTTCATTTTCCTTTTCCGTTTCGTCCGTTTATCGCCTCTTCAATTTCTATATATAAAACAAGAAACAAAGATAGTTAATGTTAACAACAATAAAAAAACAAATAACGTTAATATTTACATAATTTTTATTACCTATGGCAATGTTGTCGTTCTTTATGTCATCATTGTCATTTACAATTGGTTTTCTCGAGTTTCCCACCCAATCTTGGGTGCAAACCAAAGCCTCATGCTATGGAAATTGACAAGTTTAATTGTTCTGTATGGGTCTAGTAGACGACCGCTCGTGTTAAATGCCGACTTAGATGCCACGGGGGAAATTAGTATTGTCAGAATATCTAACAAAATTACAAAGTTCATAAAAAATAATATTGTAAAACATAATGTTAAAAAAGCTTGAAAAGTATAATAATTCACCTTTGCTCATCCAAGATACAATTGGGAACCTAATGGTATTTTGTTTCCACAACCTAAGTATGTCAAACCCGGTAGTAAACGAAATTTTTGGCTCATTTAGGTACCCCCTCGTATTCGGTTCAATTTTGGTATTTTTCGGAAAAAAAACATTGGAACTGAATACCGAAGTACCGATTCCCAAAAATGTAGAAAATTAGGAACGGAGTACCGAACCGATTACAAGCATATGGTTCGATTGCGGTTCAGTTGGGGTAATTACTCCTTGAGTCTCATCCCTACTACATACGTGTATGCGGTGTGTATTGGTCTCAATAATACTTTCAAAGATCCATTAAAATCCAATTAAACCTTTTATAGCTTATGAAAGCCCGTAACAATAATGACACCTTATTACGTGCTTATAAGTAATTATCTGTTGCATATATGTATGTGGTTTATATTGGATCCAATAAGAGAATTATGATCCACTACGGCCTAATAAGAACATTTAAATTGCATGATATGCAGAATATGCAAACAAAATAAGATTTTTTTATTTTTATTAAAAAAAATTCAGAAAACTAATTGTAAAAAATAATAATTAAAATAAAATTCTGGCAGATTTCCAACGGATCCCGTCGGCCATCGGTGATCCATTGTCCAGAAAATTAATTACAGAAAATAATAATTAAAAAAGTTTTTGGAGGGTCCCGCTGGTAGCCAGTGATCCACCGGAAAAGTTTTTAATTTGTTTTTTCAGAAATTTTATTAAAAATATAATAATTAAAAAAATTAAAAGATTCTTTGGCGGGTCCTGCCAGTCGCCGCGGTGATCCATCTGAAGAAAAAAAATATACTTTAATTTTTGTCCAAAAAATTAGTATTTAATTAATTAAAATCCGCCACGAGTTTGGTGGAGAAGTAATTGGAATAAATTTTTATTTTAAAAAAGGTCGGTGGTGGATTTGTGGTGGAAAATGAAACTACTTCTTTCCAATCTGCCAGAAATACGGACTTTGTCAATTTGTAGTAGTGTTCCTTCCAACTCTCCAATAGACTTCACACTCTTCTTCTTAGGTCTATCCACTTGGGTGTGATGTGTAGGTGGAATGAGTCTGGTTTGAAGTTCAAACTTAGCCCACGTCTCTCTTCCAGTAATTGGAACAATTTTGAAGGCATACATGGCCTTCCACGTACCCAACCAATATATTGGATGAACCCAATTTTCAAAAATGTGCACTTGTGCACCAGTATTTCTCATGTCCCATATGGTATCCACAACATGTTTATAGGGATGCTAGTCAAATGCCATCTACAAGAACATTTTTTCTCACTAATGTCTACTACACATTGGTCCGACCAAGAACTATCCACCTGGTACTTTTTGCCCCCGTTCCAAATTACAGTGTAATCTTCTTCAGTTCTTCCAAAACTTTGGTTGTTCTCGGGGTAAGAGGGCTATCGGATTTGTCAACCACCATTTGGACATTCACAATTCTCTTCATGAGGTTCACTCGTATAAACTCCAAACATGTAATTATTGGTTTGTCCCTTCTTTCAACTAGTTGTTTGTTGAATACTTCAAATATGTTATTCAACACTACATTTGTATGACTTCTTTATAGAAATGCACAACACATAAAAATTATAGAGCATAATAATAAAAACCATAAATACCAAACAACAAACAAATTTAATAAAAATGCTAAAATGAGGTCTAGCCTAGTGATGTGGGTGAATCTTCTTCAACCACTCATATAGTCGAAGATCAAGTTTTTTAACCTTATCTATCTCCTTATCAAATTGTGGGAGAGTTGTTGTAGTTGCACACATCCATAAGTGATCTTTATACAACTTTCCTTTCCAAGTATACGTTCAATGATACAGTGATAGTTAAATACACACGTCTTAGGGGTCGTTTACCAACGATAGCTGGTGATCGTTGTCTGGAATAAATAAGAGGTCTGACTAGAGTAAGAGGCTGTTTTTTTTACCTCTGGATGATACCATCCAGAGGTACCTCTGAATCGCGCAGAGGAAGCAGATTGTTTGGCAAAACAAAATGATGCTCTATATGGTGACAAAAGGCTCTGTATGATATTGCATCCAAGACTATGCAAAACCATTCAGAGAGTCTTCCTTCCATATTTGCCATTCCACACTTTCTCATCCTTTCTTCTTCTCCTCACGTTCCCCTCCTCCACGACTTTCTCCTCCAAGGCTGGTGCTTCCTTCCGACGTTCCTTCCATGGTGGTTATTCTCCGGCGGTTGTTCCACGACTGTCGTTCTTCGTTCTCCGACGGTTTCTTCCACGAAGGTCATTCTCCGGCGTTACACCGATCGTTCTCCGGTGCTCCTTTAATAACAATCGTTCCATGACGGCTCCGTTAACCAGAGTTCCTTCCACGTAGGTTTCTTCGCCGGCGATTCCTTAACCAAAGATTTGTCCATTAGGTTTCTTCTCTGGTGATTCCTTAACCAGAGATATGTCCTTTAGGTTTCTTCTCCGACGATTTGCAGCGATCTGTCCATTAGATTCCTTCTCTGGCGGTTCTCTTTCTTGATTTCTTTTTAAATTTCTTCTATATTTGTCCAATCTTAAATCCCTAGAACAAAGGCTATCCATTAGGTTTGATTAAAAAAAAATTAGGGTTTTCATTCATTAGGTTTCCTGTAGAAATTTCTTCAGGTTGTGAAGAATTTGTTTTTACTTTTTTGGGTATATCAAGATTCGTAGGGTTTCAATCAGAAATTTGTTTTTACTTTTCTTGAATTTGAAGTTGTTTTGTAAAGTTCATCATGTTGTATTGAATTTCTAGGGTTTGTTTTTTATTAATTTTTGTGAGGGAGACATAGCAGATTTAGAATGGTAGACGATATGTTGAGAAATGTCCAAATAATAACACAGGGTTAAAATGGTAATTTGTTATCATTCAGACCGTCTATTCAGAGCAACTACCAAACGACCATTTTTCTTTCAGTACTATATCATATAGAGCCTCTTAAGTATTCTGACCTCCTGACCATCCAGCACTAAACCATCCAACAACTACCAAACAACCCCTAACCGTCTCTGTCTGGAATAAGGAATAAGTGTTGTTTGTAAAAAAAAACTGTTTACCAAGTATTCTGGATTTGGTGCTGACTAATAAAAAATGACCATTATAACCTTATATATATATATATATGTGTTGAAGTGTTTAAACTAATGCAACTATTTACCAAATATTATGTATGAATTGTATGAATAAATGTTGAAATGACAAAAATACAAAGTTTATAATTGAAATATATTTAGACAGGAAAATAAATTGAATTTAAACATAATTATTGTCGCACAAATCTTAATTTGAAAAATTAGACAATAACTGATTTGCAATATGATCACACAAACTAATCATATATTCATTGTCTTCAGAACTCCATTGCATTTCATCGACTTCTATATCATTGTTTCCTTCATGTGGTTCTTCAACGACGGTAAACATGGTGTTCTCATCGTATTCCATAACTAATTGGTCTTGGATATTGCATTTCCTTATAAAGTTATGAATCGCGAAACAAACAATCACCACATCTTTTTGTATTGGAAAAGAATAAGGAGTCATTTGCTTCAGGATTGGAAATCTTGCTTTTAAGACACCGTACGCACGCTCGATAACATTTCTAAGTTAAGCATGAGCATGATTGAAAATTTCTTCTTTTGTTAATGCACGTCTACGTCCAAAATCTGCTAACCAATACCTCGTATTAAAGAGAACACCAATTAAGGAGAGGAAGTAACCAACCATAGAAATATTTGTTTTGAAGGTGGAACTGATCCTGCCCCCACCCCACAAGATTAGAGATGCATTTTAAAATTCACAAAGTATTGTTGGTATCTAAAAAGCTGCTCGTAGTAGCTGCTTCAGAAATGAAGTATGCCTTTAATAAAAGTGGTCAATAGTCAAGCAAGATTAACAAAAGTGGCCTGTAAATTCTTCATTTATCCCAAATGTATGGAATGAAAGTCATGGGAACAACAAGAACAATCATAATAAACTCTCTCTTTGGAATGAAGGCAACCCAAATGCAAAATGGATATGGATTTCACTATAAATCTGACACAATTATAATATTCACAGTGAGTGCTCTAAAAATCCATATCTTTAGTTGAACCTTTTGAGAAAAAAATGAAACACCATATTCTCGTAATATATGATGAACCAGGTTCAACCAAAAGCAAATAAAATGAAATAGAGAACAAGCTACTGTATATATATAACCCTAAAAATTCGATCCAATAGATTGCCCTGGATTGAATTGCAAACACCTTTCACAAAAGTCGATCCAATAGAGTAAAATATGTGTTTCAACATGTGTATTATTGAACTCGATGGAGAAAATCGTACCTGAAATTGACAAAATACGAGCGACAACAGCAAGAGATAAGCAGAGAAATCGACTACCGGAAGCAAAGCAGAGAAATCAATTACTGGAAGCAGAAATCAAGAACGATTAATAAACACTGATGACCAAATGATGTGGGGAAGGCGATAGAATTAGGGAAGGATGAGGATAAAATCGGAAAAAATCAAGGAGAAGATACTTTGACTGCAATAAGCGTGGGCTTTGTTGCTGACCGAATATAAATGGCCAGAGATGTTATTGGAAAAAGTGGATAAGTAAACATCCTACCTCTTATTAGGGTAAGAGCTTTTTGTTGGGTAAGAGCTAATAAGAGGCAGGTAAACAACCTCTTAGTGAAATTTATAAGTTCTACGAGACTCTTCCTAATTAAGGTGATAGAAACAATATTTGTAAGTGTAAATTCCAAACTTCGTAACTCACATATGTTTGTCTTTAGCTATCACCTTAATCCATCTCATGTTATTTATAACAGTTACACTAAAAAAATACTTGACGAAAATAAAATCACCAGACATCAAAATCCTCCCATATCTTGGCCTGCTTAATTGCTAAATACTCTTACCATTCTTGCCATGTGCATACTAATTATAATAGATGCAACCGTTTTCGGTTTCAACCAATTGATTGCATTTGCTTCGTTTATACATGGCGAGCCCCCATTTCTTCTTGTTAGAATCAGAAGCGAGGTGCATGGTGCTTGTGAGATGAGGTTGTTTATTGCATCTTGGGAACATGCATTTTTCAGACTTTGAATAAACAGATAACAACATGATGATCTTCTACCTAAAGATATCATGTGAGAGGAAAATAGGGCATATTTCAATTGTGGATGTTCCAGTGATTACCGACACGACAGTTAACAATTTTATGGGAAAAGGTTGCAAGATGGCGTTGTTGTTATATGTTACGTGGAGTGACCATGCAAGTCCACAAAATGGCATTTTCAGTTCTTAATTTGTTTTCTATCCCATTCCTCTATTGTCTCAGATTTTTTTTAGAAAACACGTCAGGGAGATCAATAGATAACAATCCTATATAGTTTCCTATTCTATGTCCTTTAATTATTTTCGCTCTGTAACTAACTGAAATATATCTTTGAATACTTTAATTAAATATTATACATGTACAGAAATCCATCCGGGTTCAATAAAAGGTCGTTTAAAATTGGATATCAAATTTTTATGAATTGTGGACAAACATAAGCTTTACTACTATTTATCTTCAGCTAATATTTCTACAGGTGGTACTGGTTATCTGTGCCCATAATAATCAAAATACAGTTTATTATTTGCTTATTATATTTTCACAAGTTACTAACCCTTGTTCCTCCATGTAATTTTCTTTTATCTCGATCATGTATTGTAGTGAATAAACATAGTTTTTGTAAGATTTGGAGAATTATGATGAATCAAATCTCAAGCACAAGCTTAAATTTGATGAATAAATGTTCATAAAGTGAATCAATTAATATGAAGGATCTTGTCCAGACTAAATAATCGTGTACCATTTACAACACAATTTGGAACCCTACATATATATTTCAAATGATCCATCAGTCCATTATCTAAAAATTGGACAGATGCTATATCTTTGCAGTTATATATATATATACATAGAGGAGGTTCATCCGAGGACGATATCTTTTTCCGAGAATGCGAGGAGCTTTTTTCATGTACAAATTAAAATCACATGTGATTTTGTACCAATATCAAAAAATCATACGTGATTTTGATAATCACGTATGATTTTGTATGTGAATCAAAACTAGTACATGAATCATATATGATTTTGTACATGAAAAAAGTTTCTCGCGTTCTTGTAAAAAGTTACGTTCTCGTATGAACCTGCCCTCATATACATATATATATATATATATATGGGTAGGTTTCCATTAGTAGAAAGAGATCATGTTAAGCAGAGACGCCCTCGCTTGGACACTAAATCCAAATTAGAGTTGATGTTAAGTAACCTCCAACTCCTCTATTTTCCTTTTTACGATTTGTACGAATTCCTGTTTGTCACTGGTACAGTATTTGAATAGTGCAGCATCAACGCGTTGTAACTCACTCCCATTCGAATCATTAGCTTTCTGATCTTCAGGTATTACTTTACCATTGGATAGACATCTTGAGAAAGCTGTCCATTTGCTTGCTGGCCTTCTCTTCAACACCGGCATAGCCAAGAACACTAACAACAACCGGAAAATAACAATGCTAAATGATTTAACTTCTCTAAACGTTTGGATCACGGATGTCTGGTTTTCAGAATCATCTTCTATTAAGCAACAGATGTTATCCATTTGCTTCAGACTAGCCAGTGATCCTTTTATGTCTTTTCTCAGTTTATTTCTAAATACAACGTATTTGTCAATGGTGTTTTCGATGCTGGATCCGCCCTTCCTCCTTAAATCACATCCAAGATCTCTCACGTGCTCTTTAGTTTGCGACATGATATCATTCGTCGTGCTGCAAATGTCCAAGAACTTGACAGATACATCGAGTAACTCATCCGTCCATTTCGTGGAGATCTGGTTGCTGGATATCGACCGATTTTGTGAGAGAGATGTTTTGAAAAGGTCATCCAAGCATTCATACAACTCTACCAATTGAGACAAACCGCTGCAAACGATCTCAACCGATGGATTGGATAACGACGATATTGACTCCCATATTTTGACCTTATTCAGCACTTTCTGGATGCTATCGGTGCTTGGATGAGATCTGCATGGTAAAGTGATGGATCTGAAATGTTTTTTTGATGTTGGTTTTGAAGGAAGACCCATTTTTATGAATCTGTTTAGAGAGTGCAAGGTATAAAATACAATATTGGCTGTGTGATACTGATACTAAATAACTACCAGCTCTATATGATATGAAGTTTATAGGAGATTAAACTCTCTGCAATGATTGCATGAAATTCCTCCCACATCTTGGACTTAATTATTAAATTTATTGTGATCCATGTGCATAAAAACTTATACGTGGACCCATCACTAGCATTTCTTCATATATATACGTGCGGCGAGCAACCATTTCTTAGAGCTAGAATCAGAAGACAGGTGCTTAATGCTTGTGAGATTGGATTTGGTTTAATTTAATGCATCTTGGGAAGATGCGATATATTTGATATCCAATTGAAGAGCTAACTTTGAATGATTCACTTTACAGACTTTTATTAAAGAGAAATAGGAATTTGGATATTTTGTATGGTTAAAATCAATGTAAAGTATGGGCATTTTTCATTTCAATTTTGGAGGTTAGTAATTAATACACTTTAGTCGTCATTTAAGGTGCGTTTGGTACGTAGTCAGAACAGAATAGAACAGAATAGTTGTTACACGTTCGGTAAAACATACATGATATGTCAAAACAGGACCAGACAGAACAGGACAAAATGACCAATTTACTCCCAGTGAGTTGTTTAATGTTTTTTTAACAAATAATCAATCTAAATGGAAATTAACAAATAATATTTGAAGATACAATCATCAACTATGACCAACAATGAGTTATACCTAATATTAAAATCAAATACACAACCAAAAAATCATGAAGAACATCATAAAATCTACAAATTAATAACCAAGTTATACCTAAATAAACAACCAAATAATCATGAAGAACGTAAAAAAAACCTAAAATCAGATATAAAAAAACCCTAAAATTAGTCAACCAAACGCATCGTTAGATTTGAAGGGGTTGTGATGTGTCCTTGTTGCTATACGTGGAGTTGTCATGCGAATCCACGTACGCAGTGATGTTTTCAGTTTTCTCGTTCTTCCCAATATCCATGTTGAATTCTTAATATTTTGATACATATAGGTTAAAAAACATCAAAAATACTGAATTTACCCTTATTTCTCCCACTAAAATTTTCCAATGACCTCATATAGCCGGCGATTGACATAAACACTAAAAAACGTCTATTGAGATCAATAAAAAAACCGAAAAAATCCTTCAAAATTGACAAAAACACTAAGAAAATACCTTAAAATAAACAAAAAACACTAAGAAACTTCTTTGAAATCAACTAAAAATTTTAAAAATCCCTCGAAACACGTCGGGTTACTTTACGCGTCTTTAGTTTACCTTAATGGGACCCCAGTGCACAAAAATCCTGGATCCGCCACTGGCCGTAAATATTGTATAGTATAGAAGCTTTTTAAGTGAGCAGAGACATAAGACCCCGCTTGGTAATGGCTGAATGTGGAAAGTGATCTCCGCATGGGTGGTGATGATTGTGAGTCGGGTCGTCAATCGGAATACCGAACTAGTTCCCGAATGATCCACAAGGGTTGACCCGACATGGTACTAGGTTCTTGATCCGTATATATGTAGTACTGGACCGCAAAATCACATATTTGATCCGAGGGAAAGTTAATTATATTGATTTCGTGAATAACACATTTTTTTCGAATTGAATCGGTCTTAATCTTTTGAGCAAAACACAAGAATGTCTTATGTCTAACATGTTTTTAACTGAATTCCACTTCCACCTTTACGATGAACTTTTTCAGTTTTTTTGGTTGATTTCATAAAATTTTCCACCTTTTAGCTTTATTTATGCTCTAGTGCTCCTCTCATATTCATGTATATAATAAACTTAGATTTGGGGGAAAAATAAAAGATTTTGGAGAATAAGGATGAGTCAAATTTCAAGCACAAGCTTGGATGTATATGATAGATCTTTTGTCCACACTAAAGAATTGTATAACATTTACATTACAATTAGGAAACCTGTCCACTATCTAAAAATTGGACAGATGCTATATCTTTGCAGATATATGTCCACGTTTCCATCAATAGAAAGAGACCATGTTAAGTAGAGAGACCCTCGTCACAATCAGTTGCTTAGAAATCATATCCAAATGAGAGTTGATGCCTTCAAAAGTAGCCTCCGACGCCTCTATTTTCGTTTTCACGATTTGGATGAATTCCTGTTTGTCACTGGGCACAGTATCTGAATAGTTTAGCATCAACGCGTTGCAACTCATTAGCATTTGATTCGTTAGCTTTCTCTTCAGGTAACACCTTACCGTTGGATAAAAATCTTGAAACAGCTGTCCATTTGCTTGTTGGCCTTTTTTTCACAAGTGGTGTACCCAAGAACACCAATAATAGCCGGAAAATAACAATGCCAACTGCTTTAACTTCTCTAAACGCTCGGATTACCGACATCAGATGGTGGTTTTCAGAATCATCTTTCATGAAGCAACAACTGTGGATCATGTTATTCATTTCCTTCAGACTAGCCACTGATTCTTTTATGTCTTTTCGTAGTTTAGTTCTAAATACAACGTATTTGGCAATGATGTTTTCGATACTGGACCCGCCCTTCCTCCTTAAATCACATCCGAGATCTCGCACATGCTCTTTAGTTTGCGACACGACATCATTCGTCGTGCTGCAAATGTCCAAGAACTTGATGGATAGATCGAGTAACTCATCCGTCCATTTCGTGGTCTGGTTGCTGGATATCGACCGATTTTGGGAGAGAGATGTTTTGAAAAGGTCATCCAAGCATTCATACAACTCTGCTAGTTGAGACAAACCGCTGCAAACGATCTCTGCCGATGGATTGGATAACGACGATATTGACTCCCATGTTTTGACCTTATTCAGCACTTTCTGGATTCTATCTGTGCTTGAATGAGATCTGCATGGTAAAGTAATGGATCTGAAATGTTTTTTGGATGTTGGTTTTGAAGAAACACCCATGTTTATGTTGTGAATCTTAACCTGTATTGAGAATACAAGGTAGGAAATACAATTGACTGTGTGATACTGATACTAACCACTAACTCTATGATATGGAATTTATAGGAGATTAAACTCTACAATGATTGCATGAAATTCCTCCCACATCTTGGAACTTAATTGTTAAATATATTGTGATCCATGTGCATAAAAATATGTAGAGTGTTATACGTGGACCCATTACTATCTCTTGGTTTTCATCCAATACATTTCCTCGTATATATATATATATACACACATATATATACGTGGCGAGCAACCATTTCTTGGAGCTAGAACCAGAAGACAGGTGCTTAATGCTTGTGAGATTGGATTTTTTCTAATGCATATTGGGAAGATGCGATATATTGATATCCAATTGAAGAGCTTAACTATTTCACTTTACAGACTTTAAAATATAGAGAATCATGAGGATATTTTATGGTAAAAACTAAAGAGAATGCATGTGAGTAGTGGAAAGTATGGGCACTTTTTTTTAATTTCAATTGTGGAGGTTAGTGATTGCAAACACTTTAGTCGTCATTTAGATTTGAAGGGGTTGTGATGTGTCCTTGTTACTATATATTCGTGGAGTTGTCATGCGAATCCACGTACGCAGTGATGTTCTCATTTTTCTCGTTCTTCCCAATATCCATGTTGAAGTGCTAATTAAATATTCCATACTCCCACATACTCTAGTATATACCTACTTTGTGGATTTGTATTGTTTCAGAATTCTTTGAAGAACATGAGAATGCTGTCAATCGAAAACCAATCATATGCAACATAAGTTTGCTATGCACATCAATTTTTTTTTAAATGAATCAAATATTATGATAAATAACCATCTAAAGCTACGTGAAATGCTTGGATACAAGTGTACTTTAATAAACTACACGTTCACCAACGTCAAATTACTCTTATATTGGTTTTACTTAGGTGGTGATTGATTCGGAGGTTTCTAAAAAATATAATAGAATTGCAATGTTGAATTTCATTGACTAAATTCCTTTTTTTTTTTGGCTTAGTCTTTTTCATTGAAAAAACCCTTCAAATTTCATTGAATTCCACAAATTAAATAATCAAACATTTTTTGACGATAAATTGGTATTTTGATGGAGTTACATTTCTCAATATACCTCTTAATCCTGTTATGATAAAATAGTCAGACAACTCCTTATCAATCTGCATTTACCACCGCCGACAGGACCGGCCCTGGCTATAGGGCGACGGTGAGCCCAAGGGCATGATGCGCTCAAGCCCATTAGCCTATGGATAGTTTCGAGTTTTGGGCAAAAAGAATTACTGTTAGTTTTTTGTTGTTGCCCAAAGTCTAGTATGCATACGTTATACTCATAGGCCCAACTTGCTTCGCTCTCTTTCTCTCTCTCTCTCTCTCTATCTCTCTCTCTCTCTCCGCCTTGCCTTCACTGTAAAACCAGCCGAGTCTTCCAGCAGGAGTTCCACGCCTTTTTAACCTGCATAAAAAAAAGGAAGTCTTGCGTCGGGCATGATCCCGGTGTCGAGCAGAGCGAATGAAAAAAATTTCATGAGAAATCATGTTCACAACGACAAACTCCTCAACTCATACTCACTCTCTCGATAAGACTCGAATTCATCTATGGACTCTACACGTTTGTAGATTCTCGAACTCCTGTGTTATCGTCTGTCGAGAGTCGGCACTTTATTCTTCGCTCTTGAGTCTTGCCGCCTGCCCCTCTCCCCTCTCGACTCTCAAGTCTGGAATTGTTTCTTCTGTATCGAAGACTCAAACAATGAAACTCGAACTCTCCTATTTTACTGACTTTTCTCTTGTATCTCCTTGTAAGTTTTAAATTCTAATATTCAATAATAGTCCTAATTATATATTGAAAATTCTAGTTGTACTTTATAAACGAAGCCATCAATCAATGCCAGTTTTGTTTGTTTTTTTATTTACTGTTTATAATTTTATTATTGTTTTAGTTGTTTACTTATTTGTGATCTATGGATTGTGTTATTTTTAGAGTTTTTGGTAGTCTTTAGGACTTTTTAATGTATTATATCAGTCTAATATGAAAGGGAAACATGAGCGCAGAAAGATTGAATGGTTTAGCAAATTTTTGTATTGTGGGTAATTTTTAGCTAATATTAACCATCACAATGTGATTGATATTTTTGTTTCAAAAAACGCAATAAGGCATTGCTTTAAGTGATGTATTTTACATTTTATTACCCAAAGTTTTGGGTTACGTCCGTCCCATTGTATCGTTTTTGTTCTATTTAATAAAAACCAGTATCTGCATAGGATGAGCCATCTAAATTTACTACGTACCGAACCGCATCAAATAGTATCTTTTGGTTTTTATATAGACATGATAGGGCCTTGGGTATTTGAGCAGATGGAGCCTTTGGTACTTGAACAGAGGATGCCTTTGGTAGTAGAGAGGATGGATGAGCAGATGTAGGCATATAGGGCGGCTTCTCTATGTTTGAGGACTTCTGTACAGGTGGAGGCTTCTGAGGTGTAGCAGGTATTGGTTTTGAAGAAACCACTTGATTGGTTTCCCTTATGGGATTAGTGGTCTTCTTCTACTTTCCAAATCCTTGATCAACACTTTTCTTGTTACCTTTAGATTCTTCAGCATCAATAACATATAATGTTGTTATAGTAAAGTTGAACGATCACCATGTGAATCTCATGGATGGTTAGATGATATGCATCCCCACCCACAAAAATAGTGTACTATGTTGTCGATCTCCATCCAACTAAATGTTTTTTGCTTATTGGCTTCATTTTCCTTATCAAACGTCTCACTTCAGTCTCTCCACAAATTGGATGCAACGTAAATATTAGACAACATAACATAACTAGAATGGTTATTTTAACTATTCCATGGTACCTTTATAAATTGTGTAATTTCATGATTTACTTGTGTACCCTCTGACATCGATGACCCGGTTTGGTCTGACATGTTTACAAACAACAACCAAATGTTTAGAATAAATCACAAGTCACTTACATATATCACCTTTATGTAATAAAGCCTTACATACAAAATCTTACATATATAGTCTACTAAGACACTTGCATATTTCATCTTTACGATAACTTGTTCAAATATTAAGACACTTGCAGTCTGCCGTTCAAAAAAAATAAAAAATTAAGACACTTGCAGTTACACAAGCCAACCTTTGCTTACCGCTAACCTTATGCAACACGCACACTAAACTGAAGCATGTACGAATATAAAACTGAAACTATCAGGGCATTCCAACATCAGTAATAAATATAATAGCAAGTTATTTAACTTGATGACATGAAAATATATTCATAAAAGCATGATGACATGGCATGCTTTCAAGCAAACAAGGCAACACCATGCGATTGTTTTGTCAACTCCACTAAATTCAGATATGATGTCTTAACTTCTATTTAAAAAAACACTCAAATGTCTACCTTACCCCCTCTCAAATATCAACAAACAAATACATTTATGTTCTAAATAGAACTTACACTCATAATCTAGAAACCGTAAAGTTCTCTTGATATACTATTGAATTGAATCAAAGGCAAATGTAGACGTAAAGATACATTTAAGGGGTGTCATCATTTAAATATAAGGAAGTAAAGTATAGAACTTGTTTAGAAAATCATTAAATATATGTTGGTTGATTTCTTGCATTTACAAATAAAGACGTAGATTTGGGTTTTTATTTTCAGATAAGAGATATTAGGAGTGAAACAACAATGAACCAAACCCAACCTGGACCTCCAAATTTAATCGGTCCGTAGTCTACTGGATTGCTTTGATCAGATCAAATATTTTAGGATTAGTCCATATACCATCCCAAGATTTATCTCTAGTACCATGGCAAGTTTAAATGCAATCATAACTATTAGAAAAGCTTATGGACAAAGAAATTACATTACCTTAATCAGCCTCTGCTTCGGTTAATTTAGATGTTGCAACAAGCAATTTAGCATATGGCATTATAGGTCCAATAACCCTAAAAAAAACTCAAAAGTGAATTGCATGAGCATAATGGAAGTAACCACAAGATATGTAAATTATATCTAACACTTAGCACTACCAAAAAAATGACTTTCACTCATAAAAAAATACCCAGACAAATTTGTGTGGGTGATTACACGGATCACCCAAGAAATACTAATGGTTCCGACGAAATTCGATGTTTTCAAGAAAATAGCAACGGATTACCCAGGAATTTCTTGTATAATCTGTCACTGATTTGATTTACCCACCAACAACTTAGACACCAACTTTTATGACGGTTTTGTGACGGATCACCCTTTAGCAATGGATTTCCCAGGGAAATGTCCGTAAATGAAAGTCTTCCATTTTAGTAGTGTTGGTGTTCACAAAAACAAAGGTAATGGTAATTATGTTTTATATCCCCTACCCTTACCAAAATGTTGTGAGCATAGAAAAAAAATGCCAATCCAACGAGAAATTAAACATACCAGTCGCGACTAGTCGCTTCTGGCGAAGCTTCTAGAAGGCCGACCACTACATAGGGAGATCCATATACCAGTCATGAGCGATAGCGAAGCCTAGAGAGGCGGAAGCAGTAGCTTCTAGGACGAAGCCGAGCCACTAGTGGAGTGGCCAAGGAGGCCTACTATACTGCTGGATTAGTAACCGGTGAAATCCCCAAATACATCTAAGTCATATAAGTAAAGAGATCTATAGAGATCTATTCAGTGATAAGAAAAAGAAAAAATGTGAACGGGGACTGGATTGATGATAAAATAGAATCCTGGGTTGCAAACAGTGATTCGATTGATGATGAAAGAAGAGAATTCTTCGTTCAGTTCTCCACCTTAACGACAGAAAAAGGGATTGATCAAATTTTATTGAGTCTGACTTATAGTGATCATTTATCAAAGAATGACTCTAGTTATCAAATGATTGAACAACCGGGAGCAATTTACTTACGATTAAACCCTCCTAACTCACTACAAGATCTAAGTATGGAATACAATTTAGTGACCACTAATTTTTGGTCACTATCTTTTCGATTTAGTGACCACTATTTTTTGTCACTAACCCTCCTAACTTACTACAACATCTAAGTATCAAATACAATTTAAATACAATTTAGTGACCACTAATTTTTGGTCACTATCTTTTCGAATTAGTGACCACTAATTTTTTGTCACTATCTTTTCGAGTTAGTGACCACCATCTTTTGTCAGTGACCCTCCTAACTCACTACAACTCTCTAAGCATATTTAGTGACCTTTGTTATCGTCATTAACATTACAATTAGTAACCAGAATTTAAGTATTCACTAAAAAATTTGTCACTAACATCACTTTTTCTTCTAGTGACCTTTTGAGCAAAACTCAAGACTGTCTTATGTCTAACATGTTTTTAACTGAATTCCACATTACGATGAACTTTTTAATTTTTTCTGGTTGATTTCATAAAATTTTCCACTTTTTAGTATTTGATATTGATTGGCCTTTTTAGTTTTTCAATAATTAAATTAAAATCCATAGGGAATAATTGCAAGGAGAGAAACATTAACAATAAGTAGAATACAAAATTTAACTAAATAATGAATCCAAACATAAAAATAAAATATTGAGAAAATGAGCCGTTACAACGAATGTCGAATGTTGAATGAGGATCTGTAATACTGGACCTAGGAATTTTCTTGAGTGAGTGCATCTTTAAAGTTGATTAAAGACCCAGAGTCACATATTTGATCAAAGGGAAAGTCAATTATATTGATTTCGTGAATAATACATATTTTCAAATTGAATCAATCTTAACCTTTTGAGCAAAACTCAAGACTGTCTTATATCTAACATGTTTTTAACTGAATTCCACGTTACCATGAACTTTTTAATTTTTTGGTTGATTTCATAAAATTTTCCACGTTTTAGTATTTGATATCGATTGACCTCTTTTTTTCTAGTTTTTCAATTTTGTTTTCTTTTGTTGTATGCATGTAGAACTCCTAGTATTAATTAAAATGTTTTGCAAATCAAAATCAACTATGCATTGATTCCTTATGCATTTAAGATTTCAAGTAAAAGTAATCAAATCAATATCTAAATGCAAAATATAAAATGCAAACAAGCCAAAAAGAAAAACTTATATTTTGGGGTATAGTTAATGCAAGAACATGATAAAATAAAATACAAAAAGATGTAAGTAAGCAACAAAAGGTGAAAATAAATTTTCAAATGGAGATTAAATTAATAGACATTTCAATGTCTTAGCTAAAGTGATATAGGATTGAAAGAGGTTGGAGTAAGAATAGAAATTATTGAGTATTCATTTTTTATTAAAAAAAAATTTAAATATCTGCTGTAGGTAAGGACTGAACCAAAAACCTCTTGGAGAGCTTTAGTTTGGCAGGACTAGATACCATAACAAAATTTGGTTTATAGGATACAAATAATAAATAAACGTCATAATATACCACTTTATAGGACCAAAAAATAAAGCGTCCTAATAAACCACTTTATAGGACAAATATTATACAACCAAAAAATAAACTACTTTATAGGACACAAATTATAGGACCAAAAAATAAAGCGTCCTGTCTAAAAGCGTTGTAGAAAGTTTATAGGACGCTTTTAGGCGTCGTAACAAACTTTTTAGGGCACTTTTAATAAATAAAAACGTTGTATTAGCTAGTTTATAGAACATTTTTGAAAAAAATGTCCTATAAACCTATCTTTTTATAGGACACTTGTATTTATAGGACATTTCAAATTGTGTCCTATAACATAGCTAATATAATATTTTTCTATATAAGTGTTCTAATAAACTTGTTACGGCGCTCAAAAACATCATATAAACTTATTACAACGACTATAAATAGGATGTTTTATTTTTGGTTCTATAATTTATGTCCTATACAAAAGTCTATTAGGATGCTTATTAATTGGTGGCGTCCTATAAACGCAATTTTGTTTTACTCAGAGCATCCAACCAAGTCTAATTTTTAGAAACTTGGTTTTAAAATATTTCAAAGTACTTTCAAAACGTCTAATTTTTTTCTTGCAATAATTAATTAAGTGAGTAGAGGCATGAGACCCCACTTGATCCTTAATAGGTTCGACGATGTCCATAGGTAAAAGTTCGAGTCGTTTCGTTCAAGATGACATTTAAAATCAATGAAAGAAACATGATCCACTTTAATGAATTTATTCTTCTTTATTAAGTGAAAGCATGGGTTGGCGTGCTTTCCCTTAAAAGATTTCTAAATTAATGAATCTAAAAAAGGGTGATTTTTCCACCCACGTCTTCATCCCTTCAATTCGATCTTCCACCCACTTCACATGGCTTATACTATTAAATGAAAGACTTTTTGCCTACGGATTTTTCCATGGGAAATTTGTCGCTAAAAGGTGATTTTCACAAAATCGTTACAAAAGTTGGTAGGTAATTCAAATCAGTGACAGATTAGCCAGAGATTCTTCAGGTGATCCGTTGGTATTTTCTCCAAAAACATCATATTTTACCGAAACATTGGTATTTTCTGGGTGATCTGTGAATAATCACCTACGTAAATTTCCCCGGGTAATTAATGCAGGTAAAAGTCATTTTTTGTAGTGTTAATATACGTATCATATGATCGGGACTTAACTATTTGATATCATCTGCTTCTCAAGTTCCGTGAATAGTCAGGACATTGAGGACTCCGCCGTGATTGACTGAGAATGGATCAGGCGCGAGCCCCTCCTCTTGTCGGAGCCTTTACTTCATTTAATCAATGTTATTTCACCCAGAGTCTTAAGCATTGTACAAGGATGTCTTATAGGAGTAACCCATTATCTTCTTGGTGGAATTGCCACAACATTTTCCCTTTCTTTGTAAGATCAGAACACGATTTGGATATCAAGTTAGATAGAGTTGGGATGATATCTACTTCATTTAGTATTAATTATGATCTTTATTTAAATATTTGGGGATTCATTAATTTTGTGGATCGTATGTTTGGTAAACTCGTATGGGTGCTTGGTTGTACAAGCTCTTTCGTGTCCTCTTCTTATAAAGCTTTCTTGAACCCGAATAGCCATAAATGCATGTGGATGCATAATTGGTTGTGCGACCATTTCCACGTCCTTTTGGAAGTAGCAAAGCTCTCCAGAACAAGACTACTAATTAAAAACTTTGAATTGCATTGATTAAAATTAGAAGTCATATGGCTTATGTAATGTATCTGCAAGCCATATGGATTCAAGTAATCAATAAATGTTTCTTTCCTAATTTGTATTAATTATCTTGTTTTTAAATCATATAGATGCATGATTGAAAATATCTTTTATTTCTCATGGTTATCTCAACCCTTGAAAAGTGATTTATCCTAATTCAAACTATTATTAATTATTTGGTTTTTGCAATTATATTAGCTTTATTTATGTTTTAGTGCTCCTATAATATTCATGTATATAATAAACTTAGAATTGGAGGAAAAATAAAATATTTTGGAGAATAAGGATGAGTCAAATTTTAAGCACAAGCTTGAATGTATATGATAGATCTTTTGTCCACACTAAAGAATTGTATAACATTCACATTACAATTAGGAATCCTGTCAAAAATTGGACAGATGCTATATCTTTGCAGATATATGTGGAGGTTTCCATCAATAGAAAGAGACCATATTAAGTAGAGAGACCCTTGTTACAATCAGTTGCTTAGAAATCAAATCCAAATGAGAGTTGATGCCTTCAAGAGTAGCCTCCAAAGTCTCTATTTGCGCTTTCACGATTTTGATGAATTGCTGTTTGTCACTGGTACGATTACGAATAGTTCAGCATCACGCGTTGCAACTCATTCGCATTTGAATCGTTAACTTTCTCTTCGGGTAACACTTTACCGTTGGATAAAAATCTTGAAACACCTGTCCATTTGCTTTTTGGCCTTTTCTTCAAAAGTGGTGTACCCAAGAATACCAATAATAGCCGGAAAATAACAATGCTAACTGCTTTAACTTCTCTAAACGCTCGGATTACCGACATCAGATGGTGGTTTTCATAATCATCTTTCATGAAGCAACAACCGTAGATCATGTTATTCATTTCCTTCGGACTAGCCACCGATTCTTTTATGTCTTTTCGTAGTTTAGTTCTAAATACAACGTATTTGGCAATGATGTTTTCGATACTGGACCCGCCCTTCCTCCTTAAATCACATCCGAGATCTCGCACATGCTCTTTAGTTTGCGACACGACATCATTCGTCGTGCTGCAAATGTCCAAGAACTTGATGGATAGATCGAGTAACTCATCCGTCCATTTCGTGGTCTGGTTGCTGGATATCGACCGATTTTGGGAGAGAGATGTTTTGAAAAGGTCATCCAAGCATTCATACAACTCTGCTAGTTGAGACAAACCGCTGCAAACGATCTCTGCCGATGGATTGGATAACGACGATATTGACTCCCATGTTTTGACCTTATTCAGCACTTTCTGGATTCTATCTGTGCTTGAATGAGATCTGCATGGTAAAGTAATGGATCTGAAATGTTTTTTGGATGTTGGTTTTGAAGAAACACCCATATTTATGTTGTGAATCTTAACCTGTATTGAGAATACAAGGTAGGAGATACAATTGACTGTGTGATACTGATACTAACCACCAACTCTATGATATGGAATTTATAGGAGATTAAACTCTACAATGATTGCATGAAATTCCTCCCACATCTTGGAACTTAATTGTTAAATATATTGTGATCCATGTGCATAAAAATATGTAGAGTGTTATACGTGGACCCATTACTATCTCTTGGTTTTCATCCAATACATTTCCTCGTATATATATATATATACACACACATATATACGTGGCGAGCAACCATTTCTTGGAGCTAGAACCAGAAGACAGGTGCTTAATGCTTGTGAGATTGGATTTTTTCTAATGCATATTGGGAAGATGCGATATATTGATATCCAATTGAAGAGCTTAACTATTTCACTTTACAGACTTTAAAATATAGAGAATCATGAGGATATTTTATGGTAAAAACTAAAGAGAATGCATGTGAGTAGTGGAAAGTATGGGCACTTTTTTTTAATTTCAATTGTGGAGGTTAGTGATTGCAAACACTTTAGTCGTCATTTAGATTTGAAGGGGTTGTGATGTGTCTTTGTTACTATATATTCGTGGAGTTGTCATGCGAATCCACGTACGCAGTGATGTTCTCATTTTTCTCGTTCTTCCCAATATCCATGTTGAAGTGCTAATTAAATATTCCATACTCCCACATACTCTAGTATATACCTACTTTGTGGATTTGTATTGTTTCAGAATTCTTTGAAGAACATGAGAATGCTGTCAATCGAAAACCAATCATATGCAACATAAGTTTGCTATGCACATCAATTTTTTTTTTAAATGAATCAAATATTATGATAAATAACCATCTAAAGCTACGTGAAATGCTTGGATACAAGTGTACTTTAATAAACTACACGTTCACCAACGTCAAATTGCTCTTATATTGGTTTTACTTAGGTGGTGATTGATTCGCAGGTTTCTAAAAAATATAATGGAATTGCAATGTTGAATTTCATTGACTAAATTCCTTTTTTTTTTGTTTGGCTTAGTCTTTTTCATTGAAAAAACCCTTCAAATTTCATTGAATTCCACAAATTAAATAATCAAACATTTTTTGACGATAAATTGGTATTTTGATGGAGTTACATTTCTCAATATACCTCTTAATCCTGTTATGATAAAATAGTCAGACAACTCCTTATCAATCTGCATTTACCACCGCCGACAGGACCGGCCCTGGCTATAGGGCAGCAGTGAGCCCAAGGGCATGATCTGCTCAAGCCCATTAGCCTATGGATAGTTTCAGTTTTGGGCAAAAAGAATTACTGTTAGTTTTTTGTTGTTGCCCAAAGTCTAGTATGCATACGTTATACTCATAGGCCCAACTTGCTTCGCTCTCTCTCTCTCTCTCTCTCTCTCTCTCTCTCTCTCTCTCTCTCTCCGCCTTGCCTTCACTGTAAAACCAGCCGAGTCTTCCAGCAGGAGTTCCATCCCTTTTTAACCTGCATAAAAAAAAGGAAGTCTTGCGTCGGGCATGATCCCGGTGTCGAGCAGAGCGAATGAAAAAAATTTCATGAGAAATCATGTTCACAACGACAAACTCCTCAACTCATACTCACTCTCTCGATAAGACTCGAATTCATCTATGGACTCTACACGTTTGTAGATTCTCGAACTCCTGTGTTATCGTCTGTCGAGAGTCGGCACTTTATTCTTCGCTCTTGAGTCTTGCCGCCTGCCCCTCTCCCCTCTCGACTCTCAAGTCTGGAATTGTTTCTTCTGTATCGAAGACTCAAACAATGAAACTCGAACTCTCCTATTTTACTGACTTTTCTCTTGTATCTCCTTGTAAGTTTTAAATTCTAATATTCAATAATAGTCCTAATTATATATTGAAAATTCTAGTTGTACTTTATAAACGAAGCCATCAATCAATGCCAGTTTTGTTTGTTTTTTTATTTACTGTTTATAATTTTATTATTGTTTTAGTTGTTTACTTATTTGTGATCTATGGATTGTGTTATTTTTAGAGTTTTTGGTAGTCTTTAGGACTTTTTAATGTATTATATCAGTCTAATATGAAAGGGAAACATGAGCGCAGAAAGATTGAATGGTTTAGCAAATTTTTGTATTGTGGGTAATTTTTAGCTAATATTAACCATCACAATGTGATTGATATTTTTGTTTCAAAAAACGCAATAAGGCATTGCTTTAAGTGATGTATTTTACATTTTATTACCCAAAGTTTTGGGTTACGTCCGTCCCATTGTATCGTTTTTGTTCTATTTAATAAAAACCAGTATCTGCATAGGATGAGCCATCTAAATTTACTACGTACCGAACCGCATCAAATAGTATCTTTTGGTTTTTATATAGACATGATAGGGCCTTGGGTATTTGAGCAGATGGAGCCTTTGGTACTTGAACAGAGGATGCCTTTGGTAGTAGAGAGGATGGATGAGCAGATGTAGGCATATAGGGCGGCTTCTCTATGTTTGAGGACTTCTGTACAGGTGGAGGCTTCTGAGGTGTAGCAGGTATTGGTTTTGAAGAAACCACTTGATTGGTTTCCCTTATGGGATTAGTGGTCTTCTTCTACTTTCCAAATCCTTGATCAACACTTTTCTTGTTACCTTTAGATTCTTCAGCATCAATAACATATAATGTTGTTATAGTAAAGTTGAACGATCACCATGTGAATCTCATGGATGGTTAGATGATATGCATCCCCACCCACAAAAATAGTGTACTATGTTGTCGATCTCCATCCAACTAAATGTTTTTTGCTTATTGGCTTCATTTTCCTTATCAAACGTCTCACTTCAGTCTCTCCACAAATTGGATGCAACGTAAATATTAGACAACATAACATAACTAGAATGGTTATTTTAACTATTCCATGGTACCTTTATAAATTGTGTAATTTCATGATTTACTTGTGTACCCTCTGACATCGATGACCCGGTTTGGTCTGACATGTTTACACACAACAACCAAATGTTTAGAATAAATCACAAGTCACTTACATATATCACCTTTATGTAATAAAGCCTTACATACAAAATCTTACATATATAGTCTACTAAGACACTTGCATATTTCATCTTTACGATAACTTGTTCAAATATTAAGACACTTGCAGTCTGCCGTTCAAAAAAAATAAAAAATTAAGACACTTGCAGTTACACAAGCCAACCTTTGCTTACCGCTAACCTTATGCAACACGCACACCAAACTGAAGCATGTACGAATACAAAACTGAAACTATCAGGGCATTCCAACATCAGTAATAAATATAATAGCAAGTTATTTAACTTGATGACATGAAAATATATTCATAAAAGCATGATGACATGGCATGCTTTCAAGCAAACAAGGCAACACCATGCGATTGTTTTGTCAACTCCACTAAATTCAGATATGATGTCTTAACTTCTATTTAAAAAAACACTCAAATGTCTACCTTACCCCCTCTCAAATATCAACAAACAAATACATTTATGTTCTAAATAGAACTTACACTCATAATCTAGAAACCGTAAAGTTCTCTTGATATACTATTGAATTGAATCAAAGGCAAATATAGACGCAAAGATACATTTAAGGGGTGTCATCATTTAAATATAAGGAAGTAAAGTATAGAACTTGTTTAGAAAATCATTAAATATATGTTGGTTGATTTCTTGCATTTACAAATAAAGACGTAGATTTGGGTTTTTATTTTCAGATAAGAGATATTAGGAGTGAAACAACAATGAACCAAACCCAACCTGGACCTCCAAATTTAATCGGTCCGTAGTCTACTGGATTGCTTTGATCAGATCAAATATTTTAGGATTAGTCCATATACCATCCCAAGATTTATCTCTAGTACCATGGCAAGTTTAAATGCAATCATAACTATTAGAAAAGCTTATGGACAAAGAAATTACATTACCTTAATCAGCCTCTGCTTCGGTTAATTTAGATGTTGCAACAAGCAATTTAGCATATGGCATTATAGGTCCAATAACCCTAAAAAAAACTCAAAAGTGAATTGCATGAGCATAATGGAAGTAACCACAAGATATGTAAATTATATCTAACACTTAGCACTACCAAAAAAATGACTTTCACTCATAAAAAAATACCCAGACAAATTTGTGTGGGTGATTACACAGATCACCCAAGAAATACTAATGGTTCCGACGAAATTCGATGTTTTCAAGAAAATAGCAACGGATTACCCAGGAATTTCCTGTATAATCTGTCACTGATTTGATTTACCCACCAACAACTTAGACACCAACTTTTATGACGGATTTGTGACGGATCACCCTTTAGCAATGGATTTCCCAGGGAAATGTCCGTAAGTGAAAGTCTTCCATTTTAGTAGTGTTGGTGTTCACAAAAACAAAGGTAATGGTAATTATGTTTTATATCCCCTACCCTTACCAAAATGTTGTGAGCATAGAAAAAAAATGCCAATCCAACGAGAAATTAAACATACCAGTCGCGACTAGTCGCTTCTGGCGAAGCTTCTAGAAGGCCGACCACTACATAGAGAGATCCATATACCAGTCATGAGCGATAGCGAAGCCTAGAGAGGCGGAAGCAGTAGCTTCTAGGACGAAGCCGAGCCACTAGTGGAGTGGCCAAGGAGGCCTACTATACTGCTGGATTAGTAACCGGTGAAATCCCCAAATACATCTAAGTCATATAAGTAAAGAGATCTATAGAGATCTATTCAGTGATAAGAAAAAGAAAAAATGTGAACGGGGACTGGATTGATGATAAAATAGAATCCTGGGTTGCAAACAGTGATTCGATTGATGATGAAAGAAGAGAATTCTTCGTTCAGTTCTCCACCTTAACGACAGAAAAAGGGATTGATCAAATTTTATTGAGTCTGACTTATAGTGATCATTTATCAAAGAATGACTCTAGTTATCAAATGATTGAACAACCGGGAGCAATTTACTTACGATTAAACCCTCCTAACTCACTACAAGATCTAAGTATGGAATACAATTTAGTGACCACTAATTTTTGGTCACTATCTTTTCGATTTAGTGACCACTATTTTTTGTCACTAACCCTCCTAACTTACTACAACATCTAAGTATCAAATACAATTTAGTGACCACTAATTTTTGGTCACTATCTTTTCGAATTAGTGACCACTAATTTTTTGTCACTATCTTTTCGAGTTAGTGACCACCATCTTTTGTCAGTGACCCTCCTAACTCACTACAACTCTCTAAGCATATTTAGTGACCTTTGTTATCGTCATTAACATTACAATTAGTAACCAGAATTTAAGTATTCACTAAAAAATTTGTCACTAACATCACTTTTTCTTCTAGTGACCTTTTGAGCAAAACTCAAGACTGTCTTATGTCTAACATGTTTTTAACTGAATTCCACATTACGATGAACTTTTTAATTTTTTCTGGTTGATTTCATAAAATTTTCCACTTTTTAGTATTTGATATTGATTGGCCTTTTTAGTTTTTCAATAATTAAATTAAAATCCATAGGGAATAATTGCAAGGAGAGAAACATTAACAATAAGTAGAATACAAAATTTAACTAAATAATGAATCCAAACATAAAAATAAAATATTGAGAAAATGAGCCGTTACAACGAATGTCGAATGTTGAATGAGGATCTGTAATACTGGACCTAGGAATTTTCTTGAGTGAGTGCATCTTTAAAGTTGATTAAAGACCCGCAGAGTCACATATTTGATCAAAGGGAAAGTCAATTATATTGATTTCGTGAATAATACATATTTTCAAATTGAATCAATCTTAACCTTTTGAGCAAAACTCAAGACTGTCTTATATCTAACATGTTTTTAACTGAATTCCACGTTACCATGAACTTTTTAATTTTTTGGTTGATTTCATAAAATTTTCCATGTTTTAGTATTTGATATCGATTGACCTCTTTTTTTCTAGTTTTTCAATTTTGTTTTCTTTTGTTGTATGCATGTAGAACTCCTAGTATTAATTAAAATGTTTTGCAAATCAAAATCAACTATGCATTGATTCCTTATGCATTTAAGATTTCAAGTAAAAGTAATCAAATCAATATCTAAATGCAAAATATAAAATGCAAACAAGCCAAAAAGAAAAACTTATATTTTGGGGTATAGTTAATGCAAGAACATGATAAAATAAAATACAAAAAGATGTAAGTAAGCAACAAAAGGTGAAAATAAATTTTCAAATGGAGATTAAATTAATAGACATTTCAATGTCTTAGCTAAAGTGATATAGGATTGAAAGAGGTTGGAGTAAGAATAGAAATTATTGAGTATTCATTTTTTATTAAAAAAAAATTTAAATATCTGCTGTAGGTAAGGACTGAACCAAAAACCTCTTGGAGAGCTTTAGTTTGGCAGGACTAGATACCATAACAAAATTTGGTTTATAGGATACAAATAATAAATAAACGTCATAATATACCACTTTATAGGACCAAAAAATAAAGCGTCCTAATAAACCACTTTATAGGACAAATATTATACAACCAAAAAATAAACTACTTTATAGGACACAAATTATAGGACCAAAAAATAAAGCGTCCTGTCTAAAAGCGTTGTAGAAAGTTTATAGGACGCTTTTAAGCGTCGTAACAAACTTTTTAGGGCACTTTTAATAAATAAAAACGTTGTATTAGCTAGTTTATAGAACATTTTTGAAAAAAATGTCCTATAAACCTATCTTTTTATAGGACACTTGTATTTATAGGACATTTCAAATTGTGTCCTATAACATAGCTAATATAATATTTTTCTATATAAGTGTTCTAATGAACTTGTTACGGCGCTCAAAAACATCATATAAACTTATTACAACGACTATAAATAGGATGTTTTATTTTTGGTTCTATAATTTATGTCCTATACAAAAGTCTATTAGGATGCTTATTAATTGGTGGCGTCCTATAAACGCAATTTTGTTTTACTCAGAGCATCCAACCAAGTCTAATTTTTAGAAACTTGGTTTTAAAATATTTCAAAGCACTTTCAAAACGTCTAATTTTTTTCTTGCAATAATTAATTAAGTGAGTAGAGGCATGAGACCCCACTTGATCCTTAATAGGTTCGACGATGTCCATAGGTAAAAGTTCGAGTCGTTTCATTCAAGATGACATTTAAAATCAATGAAAGAAACATGATCCACTTTAATGAATTTATTCTTCTTTATTAAGTGAAAGCATGGGTTGGCGTGCTTTCCCTTAAAAGATTTCTAAATTAATGAATCTAAAAAAGGGTGATTTTTCCACCCACGTCTTCATCCCTTCAATTCGATCTTCCACCCACTTCACATGGCTTATACTATTAAATGAAAGACTTTTTGCCTACGGATTTTTCCATGGGAAATTTGTCGCTAAAAGGTGATTTTCACAAAATCGTCACAAAAGTTGGTAGGTAATTCAAATCAGTGACAGATTAGCCAGAGATTCTTCAGGTGATCCGTTGGTATTTTCTCCAAAAACATCATATTTTACCGAAACATTGGTATTTTCTGGGTGATCTGTGAATAATCACCTACGTAAATTTCCCCGGGTAATTAATGCAGGTAAAAGTCATTTTTTGTAGTGTTAATATACGTATCATATGATCGGGACTTAACTATTTGATATCATCTGCTTCTCAAGTTCCGTGAATAGTCAGGACATTGAGGACTCCGCCGTGATTGACTGAGAATGGATCAGGCGCGAGCCCCTCCTCTTGTCGGAGCCTTTACTTCATTTAATCAATGTTATTTCACCCAGAGTCTTAAGCATTGTACAAGGATGTCTTATAGGAGTAACCCATTATCTTCTTGGTGGAATTGCCACAACATTTTCCCTTTCTTTGTAAGATCAGAACACGATTTGGATATCAAGTTAGATAGAGTTGGGATGATATCTACTTCATTTAGTATTAATTATGATCTTTATTTAAATATTTGGGGATTCATTAATTTTGTGGATCGTATGTTTGGTAAACTCGTATGGGTGCTTGGTTGTACAAGCTCTTTCGTGTCCTCTTCTTATAAAGCTTTCTTGAACCCGAATAGCCATAAATGCATGTGGATGCATAATTGGTTGTGCGACCATTTCCACGTCCTTTTGGAAGTAGCAAAGCTCTCCAGAACGAGACTACTAATTAAAAACTTTGAATTGCATTGATTAAAATTAGAAGTCATATGGCTTATGTAATGTATCTGCAAGCCATATGGATTCAAGTAATCAATAAATGTTTCTTTCCTAATTTGTATTAGTTATCTTGTTTTTAAATCATATAGATGCATGATTGAAAATATCTTTTATTTCTCATGGTTATCTCAACCCTTGAAAAGTGATTTATCCTAATTCAAACTATTATTAATTATTTGGTTTTTGCAATTATATTAGCTTTATTTATGTTTTAGTGCTCCTATAATATTCATGTATATAATAAACTTAGAATTGGGGGAAAAATAAAATATTTTGGAGAATAAGGATGAGTCAAATTTTAAGCACAAGCTTGAATGTATATGATAGATCTTTTGTCCACACTAAAGAATTGTATAACATTCACATTACAATTAGGAATCCTGTCAAAAATTGGACAGATGCTATATCTTTGCAGATATATGTGGAGGTTTCCATCAATAGAAAGAGACCATATTAAGTAGAGAGACCCTTGTTACAATCAGTTGCTTAGAAATCAAATCCAAATGAGAGTTGATGCCTTCAAGAGTAGCCTCCAAAGTCTCTATTTGCGCTTTCACGATTTTGATGAATTGCTGTTTGTCACTGGTACAGTATCTGAATAGTTCAGCATCACGCGTTGCAACTCATTCGCATTTGAATCGTTAACTTTCTCTTCAGGTAACACTTTACCGTTGGATAAAAATCTTGAAACACCTGTCCATTTGCTTTTTGGCCTTTTCTTCAAAAGTGGTGTACCCAAGAATACCAATAATAGCCGGAAAATAACAATGCTAACTGCTTTAACTTCTCTAAACGCTCGGATTACCGACATCAGATGGTGGTTTTCAGAATCATCTTTCATGAAGCAACAACCGTAGATCATGTTATTCATTTCCTTCAGACTAGCCACTGATTCTTTTATGTCTTTTCGTAGTTTAGTTCTAAATACAACGTATTTGGCAATGATGTTTTCGATACTGGACCCGCCCTTCCTCCTTAAATCACATCCGAGATCTCGCACATGCTCTTTAGTTTGCGACACGACATCATTCGTCGTGCTGCAAATGTCCAAGAACTTGATGGATAGATCGAGTAACTCATCCGTCCATTTCGTGGTCTGGTTGCTGGATATCGACCGATTTTGGGAGAGAGATGTTTTGAAAAGGTCATCCAAGCATTCATACAACTCTGCTAGTTGAGACAAACCGCTGCAAACGATCTCTGCCGATGGATTGGATAACGACGATATTGACTCCCATGTTTTGACCTTATTCAGCACTTTCTGGATTCTATCTGTGCTTGAATGAGATCTGCATGGTAAAGTAATGGATCTGAAATGTTTTTTGGATGTTGGTTTTGAAGAAACACCCATATTTATGTTGTGAATCTTAACCTGTATTGAGAATACAAGGTAGGAGATACAATTGACTCTGTGATACTGATACTAACCACCAACTCTATGATACGGAATTTATAGGAGATTAAACTCTACAATGATTGCATGAAATTCCTCCCACATCTTGGAACTTAATTGTTAAATATATTGTGATCCATGTGCATAAAAATATGTAGAGTGTTATACGTGGACCCATTACTATCTCTTGGTTTTCATCCAATACATTTCCTCGTATATATATATATATACACACATATATATACGTGGCGAGCAACCATTTCTTGGAGCTAGAACCAGAAGACAGGTGCTTAATGCTTGTGAGATTGGATTTTTTCTAATGCATATTGGGAAGATGCGATATATTGATATCCAATTGAAGAGCTTAACTATTTCACTTTACAGACTTTAAAATATAGAGAATCATGAGGATATTTTATGGTAAAAACTAAAGAGAATGCATGTGAGTAGTGGAAAGTATGGGCACTTTTTTTTAATTTCAATTGTGGAGGTTAGTGATTGCAAACACTTTAGTCGTCATTTAGATTTGAAGGGGTTGTGATGTGTCTTTGTTACTATATATTCGTGGAGTTGTCATGCGAATCCACGTACGCAGTGATGTTCTCATTTTTCTCGTTCTTCCCAATATCCATGTTGAAGTGCTAATTAAATATTCCATACTCCCACATACTCTAGTATATACCTACTTTGTGGATTTGTATTGTTTCAGAATTCTTTGAAGAACATGAGAATGCTGTCAATCGAAAACCAATCATATGCAACATAAGTTTGCTATGCACATCAATTTTTTTTTTAAATGAATCAAATATTATGATAAATAACCATCTAAAGCTACGTGAAATGCTTGGATACAAGTGTACTTTAATAAACTACACGTTCACCAACGTCAAATTGCTCTTATATTGGTTTTACTTAGGTGGTGATTGATTCGCAGGTTTCTAAAAAATATAATGGAATTGCAATGTTGAATTTCATTGACTAAATTCCTTTTTTTTTTGTTTGGCTTAGTCTTTTTCATTGAAAAAACCCTTCAAATTTCATTGAATTCCACAAATTAAATAATCAAACATTTTTTGACGATAAATTGGTATTTTGATGGAGTTACATTTCTCAATATACCTCTTAATCCTGTTATGATAAAATAGTCAGACAACTCCTTATCAATCTGCATTTACCACCGCCGACAGGACCGGCCCTGGCTATAGGGCAGCAGTGAGCCCAAGGGCATGATCTGCTCAAGCCCATTAGCCTATGGATAGTTTCAGTTTTGGGCAAAAAGAATTACTGTTAGTTTTTTGTTGTTGCCCAAAGTCTAGTATGCATACGTTATACTCATAGGCCCAACTTGCTTCGCTCTCTCTCTCTCTCTCTCTCTCTCTCTCCGCCTTGCCTTCACTGTAAAACCAGCCGAGTCTTCCAGCAGGAGTTCCATCCCTTTTTAACCTGCATAAAAAAAAGGAAGTCTTGCGTCGGGCATGATCCCGGTGTCGAGCAGAGCGAATGAAAAAAATTTCATGAGAAATCATGTTCACAACGACAAACTCCTCAACTCATACTCACTCTCTCGATAAGACTCGAATTCATCTATGGACTCTACACGTTTGTAGATTCTCGAACTCCTGTGTTATCGTCTGTCGAGAGTCGGCACTTTATTCTTCGCTCTTGAGTCTTGCCGCCTGCCCCTCTCCCCTCTCGACTCTCAAGTCTGGAATTGTTTCTTCTGTATCAAAGACTCAAACAATGAAACTCGAACTCTCCTATTTTACTGACTTTTCTCTTGTATCTCCTTGTAAGTTTTAAATTCTAATATTCAATAATAGTCCTAATTATATATTGAAAATTCTAGTTGTACTTTATAAACGAAGCCATCAATCAATGCCAGTTTTGTTTGTTTTTTTTTTTACTATTTATAATTTTATTATTGTTTTAGTTGTTTACTTATTTGTGATCTATGGATTGTGTTATTTTTAGAGTTTTTGGTAGTCTTTAGGACTTTTTAATGCATTATATCAGTCTAATATGAAAGGGAAACATGAGCGCAGAAAGATTGAATGGTTTAGCAAATTTTTGTATTGTGGGTAATTTTTAGCTAATAATAACTATCACAATGTGATTGATATTTTTGTTTCAGAAAACGCAATAAGGCATCGTTTTAGGTGATGTATTTTACATTTTATTACCCAAGGTTTTGGTTTATGTCCGTCCCATTGTATCGTTTTTGTTGTATTTAATAAAAACCAGTATCTGCATAGGATGAGCCATCTAAATTTACTACGTACCAAACCTCATCAAATAGTATCTTTCGTTTTTTATATCCACATGATAGGGCCATTTTTTTGGATTTTTGTCGTGGGCATTCAAAATCTCAGGACCAGACCTGACCTGACCGCCGATCACCATCATTCTGAACCATCGCTGACCTGAACCACCACCAACCACTCTCAATCTTATGCACCATTGATCTGAAATATAGTCCACCACCGTCGACCACCACGGATCTGAACCGTCGCCGACTACCATCGATATGAACCACCACCGACCATCGTTGATTTGAACAACCATCATCGATCGGAACAACCACCACCGATCTAAACCGTTGTCATCTAAATCACCGACCACTGCCACCGACCATCGCAAGCTGAACCACCGCCGACCACGATCATCTGAACCATCACCGACCACCACCATCTGTACCACCGCCGATCACCACCATTCTGAATCACCATCGACCTGATCCACCACCGACCATCCTCAATCTGATCCATCATGAACCACCACTGATCTGAACCATAGTCAACCACCGCCGACCACCACCGATTATTAAAGTATTTGTAGTTTAAAAAACATTAAAGTATTTAATAATTATTTTATTAAAGCATTTTTGGTTTAAAAAATTAAAATTATAAAAAAAAGTTTTTTGGTCATTTGTCAATATTTCATTACAATTCCAAGACTAAATTTTGTGAACTAAATAGACATAATCAAATTTAGTCCAAATAAATAATATTGTTATTATAACAATAGATCCAAATAACAATAATATAATAATTATTATTATCTTAATAACAATATAATCGTGATATATAATAGTAATGACAATAATAATAGTAATGATAATAATAATGAGATAATAAAATTACAAACACCTTAATATTTTATTATTGTAAAGTGGTTTCTTTTAAGTTAAATTGTACAAAACTACAATCTAAACATTTATAAAACCCTAAAACAACTTTTACACAAAACTAACCCTAATACAAAGACTAAACTAGAGAGAAAATATTTGAATGTGAAAAGAAAATGAACAAAAAATGAACGTATGAATATTCTGGAACGAGAAATTCCTATTTATATTTAGACAAATTATACTTCAGTCCTCCAACTTCCATAACACTAGCTCTGCTACCCTCTAACGTTCTTCAACCTTGAAACGCAGTCCTCCATCTTTTAATATAAACTAGGACCAGTCCCTTCAGCTTCATAAAGCTGCAACATAGAACAAACAACAAAAGTTAATTACAATAGAAGTCCTGAATGTCAAGATTGAAAGAATAAACACTAAGGGTGTGTTTGGTTGGGGTATTAAGCAGTAATTAATGAGAATGATAATAAAAGAAACTGTTTGGTTATATACAATAATGGGCTCATTATCACAGAAGCCCAAATTTTCATTCCTGATTAAATTGGGGGGGGGGGGGATGAAAATCCATTCCCATTTTCATTCCCTGCCATTTTCATTCCCTTGGCGGAACCAAACGCCCTCCCTCAATCTTGACATTTAAAAACATCAAACATGTTTAACTTAAAACACAAATCATTCTGTTGACGCAGGTTGTTCTGAAGATTCAATTTTAACAGTTTTTAACAACCCTACAACAATTTTTTCTCTCAGTTGATGAACATCAATTTCAATATGCTTTGTTCTTTCATGAAACACCGGATTATTTGCAATTTGAATGGATGATTTGTTATCATAGAACAACTTTACAGGAAGTAGATATGTCAAACATAAATCTTTCAAAATGCTAAGAACCCAAATGACTTCACAAAGATCAAAAGCCATTTCTCTATGCTCAGACTCAGAAGAAGATCTAGAAATAATATTTTGTTTCTAACTTCTCCAAGAAATTAGACAACCTCCCAAAAATAAACAATATCTAGTAACCGAACGCCTACTAGAACGACACTAATTACCCCAATCAGCATAAAAAAAACTTCCTTAGCTTAAAATGATCAGACTTAAAGAAACATATATCTTTACTAGGAGACAACTTCAAATACTTCCAAACTCTAAGAGCAAGCATGAGATGTGAATGGCGAGGAGAATGCATAACCTGACTTAAACAATGAACAATATTAAGCAGTAATTAATGGGAATGATAATAAAAGAAACTGTTTGGTTATATACAATATAATGGGCTCATTACCACAGAAGCTCAAATTTTCATTCATGATTAAACTGGGGGGGAATGAAAATTCATTTCCATTTTCATTCCCTGCCTTTTTCATTCCCATTCTCATTCCCTTGGCGGAACCAAAAGCCCTCCCTCAATCTTGACATTTAAAAACATCAAACATGTTTAACTTAAAACACAAATCATTCTGTTGACGCAGGTTGTTCTGAAGATTCAATTTTAACAGTTTTTAACAACCCTACAACAATTTTTTCTCTCAGTTGATGAACATCAATTTCAATATGCTCTGTTCTTTCATGAAACACCGGATTATTTGCAATTTGAATGGCTGATTTGTTATCATAGAACAAATTTACAGGAAGTAGATCTGTCAAACATAAATCTTTCAAAATGCTAAGAACCCAAATGACTTCACAAAGAGCAGAAGCCATTTCTCTATGCTCAGACTCAGAAGAAGATCTAGAAATAATATTTTGTTTCTAACTTCTCCAAGAAATTAGACAACCTCCCAAAAATAAACAATATCTAGTAACCGAACGCCTACTAGAAAGACACTAATTACCCCAATCAGCATCAAAAAAACTCCCTTAGCTTAAAATGATCAGACTTAAAGAAACATATACCTTTACTAGGACACAACTTCAAATACTTCCAAACTCTAAGAGCAAGCTTGAGATGTGAATGGCGAGGAGAATGCATAACCTGACTTAAACAATGAACAACAAATGCAGTATCAGGTCTAGTGGCAAGAAGAAAATTAAATGACCAATTAACCATATAACCAATTAAATGACCAATTAACCAATATCAGGACTATTGGCAAGAAGATAAACAGAAGATGCAGAACCTACAAAATCTGTTACACTAAGATTCATATCCATTGGAGTATTTATAGGTTTAACACTGAGATATCCAAAATCGTTCAATTCTAAACAATTAACAACCTTTTCTAAGCGAAATTTTACTTTACCTTAACGTAATCATCGAATTTGCTAGGCAACCTTGAAGTTCTATAAGATTTTCTTACAAAACTAGATGGTGGATTTTTAGAAAAACACCCTCAGGAGGGGGATCTGTAACATGGGTTCTATTGTCAGAAACCTCACTACCAACAGCTGTTGGAACCCAGATCCTAATTATCACTCAAATAGTGTTTATTATAACAGGAAATTGAACAGTAGCGAAAGCAGTATAATAAACAACGCGATTAAGAAGAATGATTAATTGAATGGAATGAACATATTCAATTACTCAAGCACTTGTATTTCACTAAAAGATTAAACGATTATAGTATAGATCAATACAAGATATATCCTGAATTCTCTCTAATTCAACCAATAAGTTTTACAAGGAACACTTCATCCATTTATACTAGTCTAAGTATGAAAGTCAAAGATCTAGCCTATTACAAAGTGACACGTAGGATGGAGTCTCTAACAGAATTTGTTAGGCAGTTAACACATGACATCCAACACGTGTTGTTGATCTTCATGAGTATCAAGATTTGGCTCTGTCTCTTGATAGTCTTCTGTAAGAATAGGCTATCTTCTGCAGTGTCCTTCTGGAGAGCAACACTTTGCCTTCTAGAGTGTTATGTATATACTTTTACATGAAATATATTCTAACAATCTCCCCTAAATATGAATACAAAACTCTTACAAACATTTCAAAAAAGACAGAAGTGAAAGATCATTACATTACTAAATTTGAAATTACATAGTTAAAAGTACAATTAATGATCAAAACAATGCTTCTGGAAGACCTCTGATGATGGTATAGAGAGTTGCGGTGAGTTCTCTTAAGTTGAAGATGCCCTTCATAAGTAGATCCATGTCATGTGCTGCCTTCCTTATCCTTGGATTTGTATCATCTCTCTTCTGTACAATGTGGCCATGAATTATCTTTAGAATTTCCGTTGAATACTTAAACCGTTCTTGAATTCTACAGAACCTTTTGCCAGAGGTCCTTTTAAAAATGATACCCGTCTCTGGTTCAGGGATGATTGTACCTTCTTTGAAGCTAGTCACATTTTCAAGATATTCTTTCAGAGCAGAGATAGATGAACGGGGTTACTGTAGATCTAAGGCAATATGGAAATCTATCTTCGCTCTGTATTCAACAAAGGCTTCCAAGGTTCTCTTTAATCTCTGAATGGCTACAAAATACTTCAATCCTTTATCTTGATTCTCCTTTAAATATAGCCCAAGAGCCACATAATTACATGGGTTCAAAGACAAAAGTTTATTTTCTGAGAAGATATAGTAATTGCCATTTTCTCTAAGTATAGTATACTCCCTATAGGTGATGGCCTTGTTGGCATAGGTTCTGACCTTCATATCACATACCTCTGCGATGGAAGATGTTGAATAAATAAATTTCCTCTCTTGTCTCATTCTAGCAAACCTTGCCTTTATTTGTTTCATTACATCAGGATGGAAGTCTAGAGTTTGCAAAATCACTTCTTCATCCTTATCAACATATATATCTCTGTAAATCAACTCTCTGGAGGGAGGCTTCGTCATTTTTGCCATTTCTGGATCCAAAATCCTTTTGGCTTTTCCCTTATCTTTGGGTTCTTCTGGAGTGTGTTCAGAAGTCGTTTTAGCTTAGATAGAGGTAGAAGTTGCCTTAGGTATTTGTACAGTTGAGATGCTCGGGGTAGAAGTTTTGTATAAATGTATCCCCATGCTATTAAGTATTTTGATTTAAGTTCTTTTCTCCAAAGAGTCGGCGGAAAAGGGGGGAAAGCTCTCCGTTCCTGGTTCTCCTGTAGCTGGATCCTCCGCAAGGTTCGTCCACGGAGGGTGAGTCAAGGCCTAAGATCAGGCCGAAAGGCGTAGTCGATGGACAACAGGTGAATATTTTTGATGTTTGAACAGATGAGGCCTTGGGTATTTGAGCAGATGGAGCCTTTGATACTTGAATAGAGGATGCCTTTGGTAGTAGAGAGGATGGATGAGCAGATGTAGGCATATAGGGCGACTTCTGTACGTTTGAGGACTTCTGTACATGTGTAGGCTTCTGAGGTGCAGCAGGTATTGGTTTTAAAGAAACCACTTGATTGGTTTCCCTTGATGGGATTAGTGGTCTTCTTCTGCTTTCCAAATCCTTGATCACATTATGACCTTGGATGCCTCTGGGATATCTTTAGGTTTTGCAGTGTTTAAGATATCACCAGAGATAAATTGTGTACCTTCTTTGGTTATAGGAGAAATAGGCGTCACTAGGTTAGGATTTTTCGGACTTGAGGTTGTTGTGTTTGTTACTGAGGTTGAGGTTCAAAAGTTGCAGTAGCTGCAGAAGTGTTAGTCTTATGTTTCTTTAAATTCTCCCCCTTCTGATGAATAGGAGAGCCTAGATCCCTATCATCAGAGTTCTTTCTTTTAAGGTCTGCCTGTTTGCAAACTTCTTCCTTCTTGGCTTTATTTTTCTTCTTCTGGCTACTGCGAATCGAATGCACAGTTTCGTTTGTATCTTTTAGAGAAGTTTCGATTGCAGTCAACTTCTGTGTGAAGGGAGCTTTGTTTATGGCAACTTGAAGAGGAAGCGTCTTGGATAGATATCCATTGATTGCTTTTGTTGGTTCGTTGCACTTGGTTACAAACTTAACATTAATATCCGTGAACTTCTGAATTAGTGCAGCCTGGAATCCGCTAAGATCGGCTTTGGAAACCGGTGCAGAAGGATTGTATTCAGTTGGGGGGAACCACTTGTTCTAACATCTTTTTACTTCAGAGGCAAAGGTTTGAAATTCAGCAGTAGTTAAGGAAGAAGATGCAAAAAGTAGATAGGCGGTGGGGATCTAGGCAATCGTTTCTAAATTGGCTTTTAGTGCGGAGTCAAGCTTCTGAAAATGATCTTGAGCCAAGGTATTTTGACTATTAGCTTTGGTATTGATGGAGTTTTGAATGGCGGTAAGTTGATCACTTAAAGTAGTTTGGCTGACTTTGATGCCTGTAAGTGTAAAATCCAAGTTGCAAATCACTTTAGAGGTAGTTTTGTGGTTAGCTTCAATTGTGCTTTTTAGATCATTCAAGGATCCCTTTGTTTGAGACAAACTCCGAATGTGTAACCTCTGTATCTCCAACACATGGAGCCGATTTACCCTCGCGTTCAGAAGGGTCTCCTTTATCACCTGTTTTGAGGTTGAGTGATGGAGGACTTCCATCCTGCCTCTGAGGTGTTCTGACTACTTTGACTGACTCTTCGTCGTCAGAGGACGCAGAGTCAAAGTAAGTGTGTTTACCCTCATGTAATTCAAGTACAGAGGGTTTGTGCAAAAAATGATGCTTTAACCCCTCTGATGGGATTTCATTGGCAAATTGGGCAGAAGTAGCCATGGACGTGGCGACTTCATTCAATTAATATCATGGGCAACAGATGCTTCCATGTCGTGTGTAGGAGGTAGCGAGTTCTGAGGCAAATGAACTCTTATAGTTTCATCATCTTTCTTTTGAGAGGAAGAAGATGGATGATTGGATTCCTCTGATGAGTGTGATCCAGAAGCATGTAGAGGCGCTTCTGGATTGGTTTGGTTGGGTTCAGGGTTCGGATGGAGCTTCAATCGTTTTTCAATAGGTTCTGGTGCTTACTCACCAGCCCTAGATTGTGTAGTTGCTCTGGTTGGACTCGGTTGGATTCTCTCATTTGTGTCAACTTGGACATCTTCTGTTCTCACTCTTTTATTTCTCTCTAGATGGGTAGAAGCGCTCTGGGAGTCACTCACTTGATTCTTTTTAGACTTATCCTTACTTGATCCCTTACTTCTTATTCTGGATACTAAGTACTCTAGGGTAGCTGGTCTTTCTGCTAAGACCAGCGTAGCATTTCTATAGAGTTGAAGGAGTAGAGAAGTGCTAGGAGTAAGAGAGAGCATATACCTGGAAAGTGGTCGTTCGTGTGGATAGCCATCTTTGGGAATGGTTGGACGATGGTTTTCATGTCATGGTATGGACAGAAAGGTGTTATGCACTGAATGTTCAACTCTGTAAGCGCTTCTCTGAGTAGGAGTGGGATAAATCGTGGGTACATCAGGGCAGTGAGCTTCTTTCCTTTTTCTTGTAAGTTGACCTTTGTGAGTACAGAGACTTTGATTTCTCTTTATAGCAGTTCAGCATAATCAAGGTTGAGGTTGAAGAACATACCATACATTATGGTAAGAATGTTGGTATCGGCTTGATCCATGGATCCAGTTTCGCATGTAAGCCCCTTGTTTAAGATTAAAATCAGTACGCTCCAAATTGGGGGTAGAAATTGTCTCTTAAACTCAGAAACCCAGAAATGGATTGATTGTATCCTAAAAACGAAGTCTTTGAAAAAAAAGTAGTGAGCAGAAACTAAAGAAATTTAATTTCGATTTTGCACCTTTGATATCATTTTCTATAAGTCCTATATGTTCGGTATAAATGTTTTTTTTCTTTTTTTAATTTTATTACTTTATACGAATCTAATGTAACCTAAAGTATTATTCAAAACGCTAACAAGGATGGTTAAGTCTCTCTCTCTCTCTCTCTCTCTCTCTCTCTTTGTGTGTGTGTATATATATACATATATATATTCCTCCTTAGGGCATGTCTTGAGAAATGCTAAAAAATATGGTTGTGTGGACGAAACTTGGTAATGGCTGGACGTGGAAATTGGTATCCGCATGGGTGATGATTGTGAGTCAAGTCGTCAATCAGGATACCGAACCAGTTCTCGAATGATCCCGGATGGTTTGACCCAACATGGTACTGGGTTTCAATTTGTATGTAGTACTGGACCTAGGAATTGTCTTGAGTGAGTGCATCCTTAAGGTTTAAAGAAAGGCCCGCAAAGTCAAGAAAAGTCAGTTATATCGATTTTGTGAATAACACATATTTTCGAATTGAATCAATCTTAATCTTTTAAGCAAAACTCAAGGCTGTCTTATGTCTAACATGTTTTTAACTGAATTCCACTTTACGATGAACTTTATAATTTTTTTTGCTTGATTTCATAATATTTTCCACATTTTGGATCAAATGGAACATGCTCGTTATGCAAAAAATGGATAAAAAGTTGTGAAACAACAATGTTTCATAACATTTTATATTTCATAACATTTCACTATAACGTTTCATAACATTTTATATTTTCTGATTTACCTTGTTGCCCTTATGTATGACTTTGTATACCGATCATGACTCAAGATTTCTATTTAATTACCATCATGCCACCGCATCAGATTAATCCTTGAATTATGAAATGGACGGTTGAGATTGGGACGCACGGGGTATAACTTTTAGGCGGGGTGTAGAAGATCCTCCCTCTATATATATACATATTATATATAGAGAGAGGAAGGTTCAAATGAGAACTTTGCATTTTTAAAAGAACAAAGGGACACTTGTGGATCACATATGATGTGGGTCCGATTTAATATTATGTGGGACCCACATCATATATGGTCTATAATTTGATCATTTGTTCCTTTAAGGAGGGGTGGTTCTCATTTGATCCCTCCCCCATATATTTATATATAGTCATATTATTTTCTAAACCAACGAATTAGTGTTAACCTAAATGGGCTAATCAGGTTTCACCAAGCATATTGGTTTCATTCCACCTTTGTTGAATACGGAAAGCATATTTATGTCAAACAGATAATAATAAAAAGACATATTATTTCATTCAAATAACCTTATGATTGTTTGTTACCTTAATTATCTCATAGATGATTTTAGGTGGTTTTAATATTTTTATTCAATCTTTTCTTCCAAGATCTGTTCATAGCATTTAACCTAGGAACCTCTGGTGATCTCCTTCACAATTTCATCCAGCCCAGAAACCTCTAGAGATCTCCTTCACACCAACATCTCTCTAATGTTCTCTCTTTCTGTATTATATCCTCTATCTCTCGTGGATCCCTCATCCCCTCCCGCAGAGATCACACTAGATATGGGTTTTGTGGATTTCCAGATTATGCAATAGAGATCTCACCACATTTAGGTATTCATCTTCTCATTATGCAATAGATCTAGGTTATGAAGGGTTCCATTCAAGCAACAAATGCAAGAGATCTGAGTTTTTTCCTTCAAGCATCAAATGCAACAAATCTTGTTCGTGGGGGATTTCTTTCAAGCAATCTTATGAGACATGTACAACAGAAATCGTCAATCGTGAAGATTGAGGTATTCTGTATTCAACATGTTCATAAAAACAAGTATTTTTTCGGTGTTGACATAAACGGATGAGGTGAGCTTGGCTATATTTTAGAAAATTGCATCCATGGATTCTTTGAGTGATAAACGGATTGCGTTTTGGAGGCACGGTGTAACACCTTAGGCAGATACCATATCGGCCGTGGACAGGAGTGATGTTGGGTTCATAAGTAAACCTTGGCCTTCCTAAACACAACGCGTTTTGGGGCCACACGCAAGGCAGGTTCTTGCAACTCTGTGGTTAAGCGTGCTTGGTTGGGAGTAGTACCAGGATGGGTGACCCCCTGGGAAGTCCTCGCCAGGTCGCCAGAAACAAATCCGTGCGGCTTAGGCCAAAGCGGACAATATTGTGTCGTGGTAAGGCGGGGTGTTACAAAATGGTATCAGAGCCGCTCTTGTGCCGTTCGGGATATGGGGCAAACCTCATCGAGGACGATGAGTCCCTAAGGGGGGGTAACACCTTAGGCAGATCCCATATCGGTCGTGGACAGGAGTGATGCTGGGTTCATAAGTAAACCTTGGCCTTCCTAACACAACGCTTTTTGGGACCACACGCAAGGCAGGTTCTTGCAACTCTGTGGTTAAGCGTGCTTGGGTGGGAGTAGTACCAGGATGGGTGACCCCCTGGGAAGTCCTCGCCAGGTCGCCAGAAACAAATCCGTGCGGCTTAGGCCAAAGCGGACAATATTGTGTCGTGGTAAGGTGGGGTGTTACACATGGTAACGAGTTAATGAAAGCATCAAATGATAAGACCCATTTCGAGGTGGTCAACCTCCCAATAAATAATAGGAAAGAAGAGATAACTTCGGGAATTTTTTTGATATTTTTCGAATTGAATCGACTTCGTGAATAACACATATTTTCGAATTACATCAATCTTAACCTTTTGAGCAAACACATGTCTGTCTTATAACTAACATGTTTTTAACTGAATTCCACCGTTACGATGAACTTTTTTAGTTTTTTTTGGTTGATTTTATAAAATTTTCCACGTTTTAGTATTTGATATTGATTGACCTCATTTTTCTAGGTTTTCAATGTTGTTTTCTTATGTTGTATCCATATAGAACTTCTAGTATTAAATAAGATGTTTTGCAAATCAAATTCCATAACTAAAAGCAAATTATAAAATACACACAAACAAAAAGAAAAAACTTATATTTTGGGATATTTAATGCAAGAACATGGTTATTTACAAGAAGATGTAAGTAATCAACAGAATGTAGAAATAAATTTTCAAATGGAGATTAAATTAATAGACATTCCAATGTGTTATTATATAAAGTAAAGTGATATAGGATTGAAATAGATTAGAGTAAGAATAGAAGTTATTGAGTATCTATTTTTGATCAAAAAACATTAAATATCTGTGTTGCCGGTGCCGGTGCTGGTGCCGGTAAGGACTAAACCCATAACTTCCTCTTGTAGAGCTTTAGTTCGGCAAGCCTAGAGCATCCAACCAAGTCTAATTTTTAGACACTTGGTTTTAAAATACTTCAAAGCACTTCCAAAACGTCTAATATTTTTTTTCTTTTGCAACAATTAAGTGAGTAGAGGCATGAGACCCCACTTGATACTTAATATAGGTCCGATGATGTCCATAGGTGAAGCTCCAATCGTATCATTCACGATGATATTTCGGATTAATGAAAGAAACATAGTCCACTTTTGGAAATTATTCTTCTTTATTAATTGAAAGCATGGGTTGCCGCGCTTTCCCTTAAAAGCTTTCTAAATTAATGAATCTGAAAAAAGGCATTTATCAAGATATGTTGTACATCTTTGTTATGTTAACCTAGGTTCTCATGTCTTCATCCCTTCGATCCTCCACCGACATCACATGGCTTAATATATGTGTCATATGATCGGGACTTAATTGTTTGATGGGTCCAAAATCCAAATTGTTTGAGCATGATTTGGATTTCAAGTTAGATAGATTTGCCATAATATATACTTCATTTAATATTAATTATGATCTTTGTTTGGGGATTCATTAATTTTGTGGATCGCATGTTTGGTAAACTCGTGTGGGTGCTTGGTTGTGCAACAGTGCAAGCTCTTTCGTGTCCTCTTCTTATAAAGCTTTCTTCAACCCGAATAGCCATAAATGCATGTGGATGCTTAATTGGTTGTGTGACCATTTCCATGTCCTTTTGGAAGTAGCAAAGCTCTCCTGAACGAGACTATTAATTAAAAACTTTGAATTGCATTGATCAAAATTTGAAGTCATATTGCTTATGTAATGTATCTGTAAGTCATATGGATTCATGTTATCAGTAAATGTTTGTTTCCTAATTTGTATTAATTATCTTGTTTTTAAACCATATAGATTCATGATTGAAAATATCTATTATTTCTCATGGTTATCTCAACCCCTGAAAAGTATTTATCCTAATTCAAACTATTATTAATTATTTGCTTTTTGCAATTATATTAGCTTTATTTATGCTTTAGTGATCCTATAATATTCACGTATATAATAAACTTAGATTTGGGGGGAAAATAAAACATTTTGGAGAATAACTGAATAAGGATGAGTCAAATTTCAAGCACAAGCTTGAATGTATATGATAGATCTTTTGTCCACACTAAAGAATTGTATAACATTTACATTACAATTAGGATTTCTGTCCATTATCTAAAAATTGGACAGATGCTATATCTTTACAGATATATGTGGAGGTTTTCATCAATAGAAAGAGACCATGTTAAGTAGAGAGACCCTTGTCGAAATAAGTTGCTTAGAAATCAAATCCAAATGAGAGTTGATGCCTTCAAGAGTAGCCTCCAACGTCTCTATTTTCGCTTTCACGATTTGGATGAATTCCTGTTTGTCACTTGTACAGTATCTGAATAGTTCAGCATCAACACGTTGCAACTCATTCACATTTGAATCGTTAGCTTTCTCTTCAGGTAACACCTTACCGTTGGATAAAAATCTTGAAACAGCTGTCCATTTGCTTCTTGGCCTTTTCTTCAAAACTGGTGTACCCAAGAACACCAACAATAGCCGGAAAATAACAATGCTAACTGCTTTAACTTCTCTAAACGCTCGGATCACCGACATCAGATGGTGGTTTTCAGAGTCATCTTTCATGAAGCAACAGCCGTAGATCATGTTATCCATTTCCTTCAGACTAGCCACCGATCCTTTTATGTCTTTTCGTAGTTTATTTCTATATACCACGTATTTGGCAATGATGTTTTCGATGCTGGACCCGCCCTTCCTCCTTAAATCACATCCGAGATCTCTCACATGCTCTTTAGTTTGCGACACAATATCATTTGTCGTGCTGCAAATGTCCAAGAACTTGACAGATAGATCGAGTAACTCATCCGTACATTTCGTGGTCTGGTTGCTGGATATCGACCGATTTTGGAAGAGAGATGTTTTGAAAAGGTCATCCAAGCATTCATACAACTCTGCTAATTGAGACAAACCACTGCAAACGATCTCTGCAGATGGATTGGATAACGACGATATTGACTCCCATGTTTTGACCTTATTCAGCTCTTCTAGATTCTATCGGTGCTCGGATGTGATCTACATGGCAAAGTAATGGATCTGAAATGTTTTTTGGATGTTGGTTTTGAAGAAACACCCATTCTTATACAGAGTATTTTGTAAAAGTAGGGTGTTTTTGAAAATTATTGGTAGAAGTAGGGTGTTTTTGAAATCCATTTGTAGAAATAGAGGGATTCACTTGGGCCCACTTTTTTTTTTCTAAAATCTGATTTTTAGAATTTTTAAATTTAACCCTAAAATATTTCACTTTAAACCTTTTAACCCTTTTACCTTACATCTTTCTTTTTTATTTATATCATTTAAAAAAAATTCATATTTAATCCTTATTGCATCTTATATATAAATTAATTTCTTTAAAATATATAATTAAATTATATGTATTATTTTTAGCAAATTATATAATTAAATTAATTTACTTAAAATATATAATTAAATACAATTTTTTTTTTTATAATTTTTTTTTGATTAAATTTTATTTTTAAATTAAAAATTTGTACAATTTTATTATAAATTGTCATTTCTAGATAAAATTAAAGCATCCTGCACATAGTCACTATTCATGAAAACTCAAAGAAGGTGAAAAGAGAAAGTGTTTCCTGATCACATGCATTTGTCACTATTCATGAAAACTCAAAGAAAGTGAAAAGAGAGTGTTTCCTGATGTTGGGTCACCGATGATTTGGTGATGAACCACCTTCCTTTTTATGAATGAACTTTTACAGGTTCTTTTGAAGGTCTGAAATATGCTTCAAGTATTGAAGAGTCAAAGGCTATTCAATCAAGGGTTGTACATCAAAAAGTGGAATTTTGGATGTATCAACCAACTTCAATATTCAGATCATGTTGCCAAGTCAAGACCAATATAGTGGGTCACCGATGGTACACTCAAAAGTCATCTAAAGTACTAAGGACATCAAATAAGATGAGGTCATCAAGTTTGATGTCATGGTCACCGACACTATAATCTTGGTCACCGAAATTGCAGGTATATTTTCTAAGGCTGTGATATCAAGTTACAAGTTCAAGGGTGTACACTTTTTTCATTTAGTGAAAGATGAAGTTTATCAAGCAAAGTGTACACTTATCAATTCCAGCCTTAAAAGGTATCCACCGATGTGATACATAGTGTGATGTATCACTTAGCAATTTCAGAGAGATAAGTTCTTGACTCACATCAATTGCAAGACGCGTGAGCCAGCAAGAACTTGGGCATCAAGCTTTAAATAAAGACATTCTCTTTTATTCTTATAAAAGGAATATTTGTCTTTTAGCTAAAAGGTTTGATGGGACTTCACAGAGCATGAAGAAAAGAAGATAAAGTTATCATTACGTGCTATAAGGAATGGTTCATCCATTATTCTAGTACAAAGGAAGTGGTCTCTTCCTTTGTCCAGCAGATAATCTTCCAGCTAATGAAACCTTGACAGCTGTCCACTTGCATCCCATGCTTGGGCACTATAAAAGGAGATGAAGTCCTCCCCAGAAATCTCACGCTTTCAACAAATCTTCAAAGTGATTATTTGTGTGACTGTGGCAAAGCTGTGTGCTATAACAGTATTGTTTTAACTTCCTTAGTGTATAAGTTAATTACTGTTATCTGTGTGTTTAGTTTGATAGAATAGTGTGCCTGTTCTTTTCCGCATCAAACTATCTGTGTGTAAATTTTTAATATTTATATTAAAAAAATTTAAAAAAGAGTATATTCTGTGTGTTTTATATTCAACCCCCCCTTCTACAAAATCCTCTCTTAGTTAGCCATCTCTCCTTGGGGACTACAAGTGGTATCAGAGCAGTTGGTTTAATTCAATAAACCAGATCTGCGATGGCTACTACCTCAAATGTTGATGGTACCTTGCAGACCTCTTCCAGTAATACATATGATTTAGGATCTTTGGCTAAACCTCCAAGGTTCAACCCAAATAACTTTGGGTTATGGAAAAAATACGCATGTTATTATTCTTGGAAGGGATCGATTGCGGGTATCCCAACATTCTCAGTGAGGGACCTATTGTTCCTAAAATATGGGCTCGCTTTGGCCCTCAAAAGGACGCCGAAGGAAAGGACATAGAGTCAGATGACGAAAGAAGTGAGAAAACTGGTAGATATATCATCAAACCTTCTAACAAATTTAGTGAAGATGATAAACGCCTAGTTGCTTTAGACACTAAAGTCAAATCTGCTCTTGCTATATCCCTTCCTGATGAAGTGTATCACTCTCTTCTTAACCTTCCCACTGCTAAAGAAATGTGGGATACTTTGAGTGTCTTATATGAAGGCACCAAAGAAGTAAAGAAATCTAACAGGATCTGTCTTGTTAGAAAGTATGAACTCTTACTCCCATGAAAAAGGAGAATCTCTTTCTACCTACTTTAATCGCTTTAGCGTCTTCTCAATGATCTCAAAGTTCTTGGACGAGTTTATGATAATGAAGAAGTTCTCTGCAAGTTCATGGACCGTCTCCCAGACTTCTGGGAAACTATCTGTACTTGCATCAAGCAAACCAAGGACTTAGAAATAATGCCTTTAACTGCTCTCTATGGAACTCTTCTTCACTATGAACAAACTAAGAACCAGAGAAAATCTCTTATAAAGGATATCAAATCCTCTTCTATTGCTTTGATAGGTGATTCAAAATCTTCTTCTTGTATTCCTAGAATCACCTATCCTTCTTACGATTACGAAAAAGATATTAAGGAAGACTCTTCCCATCCGTCGGATGCATACTATAGTCTTTGATGATGAAGGAGAAGAATCGACCATTGACATACTTTCTGATAGTATGGCAATGCTTGCTGGAAACCTTAAGAATAAAAGATTTTCTTCAAACCGCTCCAAATTTAATAGAAAACCTTTTTCTCAAAAATCCTCTTCTGATAAAGCAAATGAAGAATGCTTCAATTGTGGAAAGAAAGGTCATTTTGCTTCTGAATGCAGATCAAAAGCTTCATCTTCTGTCAAACCTTCTTCTTCTTATGGCCATGACTTCTCAAAATCAGCTTCTAGGAAGCATGAAGAGAGAAATAGCCAATCCTCTAAAGAAAATTCTGAATCAAAAGAAATCTCCAGGTATAAGAAGTACAAAGCCAAATACAAGAAAGAAAAAGAGACAAACCAAAATAAAAATAAAACTTTGGTTGCTGAGGCTCATTGCTGGGAGGATGAGCAAACCTCTGAGAGTGAGAGTGAGTATGTCACTAAATGCCTCATGGCCAAAATCGATGAGCTAGAAGACATGGAGAAGTCACTCTACACTACCCTTGTATCTACTGAGGGATCGACTTCAGGAACAAAATCTCAGGTACATCCTTTTACCTTTCTCTCTGATGATCAAAAGGATGATGCCTTTGATTCTTTAACTGTTGACTTCTGTGACTTAAAGATTCAAAAGAAAAAGGCTGATATGCACATAAAATGTCTAAATGATCAACTTCTCTCTTGCTTTTCAAAACTAAAAGATTTTGATAAAATGAAAGCTGATCTGGAAAACCTACGGTACTTAAACGACAGTCTTTCTGAGGAAAAATCAAAAATCTCTTCCACTCTTGAAAAGGAACAAGAGGTTCTGTCTAAATGGACTAAATCCTCTAAGAATCTTGAAAGGATCCTTCAAGATCAAATCACCAGCAAGGATAAGTCTTGTTAGAAATTAAAGTATGAGTCAAAGAAGAGATGTCTACAAAAGCCAACACACTCTTCTTGTTATAACTAATTGTTGTTAGACGCTCCCTTTTAGACACATGGCACTTTGTAATTGGCTAGCATTTTGACTTTCTGTTCTTGTAACTGTATAAATAGCATTATATTGTGTTTGTAAAAAATGTCGATCAATACATTTACATTTTGAAGAATACTGTGCGTAATTCATAACTTTGTCTACTTTGATTCAAAGTTATCATTTCATAATCTTTGTTCTTCATTCTGTTTACTGTTCTATTGATTTAAATTGTTAATTGATCTGCTTCCGCATTTCACTTTGATTCTATACTCTCAATTAACAATCGGTTTAAAGGAATCTGGAACCAACAATTGGTATCAGAGCCTTCTAATCAATCTATTGATTATTAGATCTCTTCCATTGAAGAAATTCCTTTCGATCGAACAGTATTTTCTCAGATTCAAAATTTGTTTATTAATCCACTCGTTTTACGAGATTTTGTTAAATCGTTAACAATCTTCTCTTAAATTGAGTCATTCATTTTGTAATGCTGAAGAAACGGTGATATTATCGACTTTGTTCTTCTATCAAATTGAGATTTAATTGTTCTAAATTTCTTTCAAATCTTCAAATTTTCTCTTCTATCCTACTCAAATGGCAAATTCGAGCTTGAATGCCGTTTATACGTACGGGTCCCTGACTAAACCTCCAACTCTTGTACGTGATGAATACCCACAATGGAAGATTCGAATGGTTAACTTCTATGAGGGATTGGATGCTGAGTTATATCCAATTATTCAAAACGGTCCGTTTGTTCCCACCACTACTATTCCCAGAATTCCAGCCACTGCAAATACAGATGAGGTACCAGCAAGGCGGTTCGAAGTCAAGGAATAAGCTGACCGATGAAGAAAAGGCTAAGGTGGAATTAGCTAAGAAAGCTAAGTCTCTGTTGATAATGGCCATTCCAAATGAGATTTTTCAATCTTTGGACTCATGTGACACAGCAAAAGATTTATGGGATCAACTGGAGAATCTCTTAGAAGGTGGTACGAAAATGAAAAAGAACGAGAAGAGCCCAAGCTCTAAATGAATATAATAGTTTTCAAGCGGACCGATGAATCTGCGGAACAAACATTTCATCGATTCAACAATACGATTAATCTCCGCAAGAGATGTGACATTGTTAGATCAAAGGAAGACAACAATGTTCTATTTCTCAAAAGGTTAAACCCTGAATGGTCAAATCTATCCATGTCACTACAAGCCAATCAGGACCTTGAACAATGGTCGCTGCATGATGTATTCGGTACACTGCAAGCTCATGAAAAAGAAGTTGTTCAGAAAAGAACAAACATCGGAGGTCCTGTGGCTTTGATCTCAGAAACAAAAGGAATCAGAAGACGAAGTGATGACGGAAGAAATCGAAGGCCTTCATATCGCAGACCGCTCCGGAAGATGACTACGAATCGGATGATGAAATTAAAGCGTTTGCGACTCTCCGGCTTTAATAACCAAGCAATTTACTAATCGTTTTGGAAATAGGTCTTTGAAAGGAAATAAACGATTTGATCGTCCCTATGTTCCTAAACAAGAAGTACGAGTAGAGAAAACGAGAAGAAGAAGAAAGAAGAAGAATTAAAAAGGAAGAACGATGTCTGCTACAGATGTGGCAAGCCGGACATTACTCGAGAGATTGCGGAGGAGCTGCGGAAAAGGATAAGACTTATTACAAAAACAAATATAAGTACAATGTCACTGAAAGAGCACACTTTGCGAGAAAAAGAAAAGCTGGGTGCAAGATGAATCCGGCGGTGATGAAGCCATGTTCGTCGTGGAATGGCAAACACAAACGAATCGAGAGGATCAACCTGCGAGTCACCGGTTAGTAATTTCTCTGGATCATACCGAGCTTGAACAAACGATTGTGATGTTATCAAACAATTTTGAGGAACTAAAACTGAAACTCACAATCGAAAAGAAATTACGAAAAAGTGCTTGAAAAACTCTTTCTACAATCAAAAGGGAAAGAGATATTTTCAAAAGAGAAATGGATTTACTTACGAAGAAAAACTCGAATTAAATACGCAAAGGAAACGATTTCCATGAGTTTAAAACTTTCTGAAGAAAAACTTAAAAAGGAAATTTTGAATCTCAATAAACTTCTGGAAGGAAAAGAGAAAGAAATCAGAGACAAAGAGAGTGATAGACTCAACTCTGTAGCACTTAAAAACTATTTTCAGAAAGAGAGAGAATTTTTACACATTGAACTTCAACAGAAAAAGCTACAGATTATAACATATCTGGATGCACAGAAGGTTCATGACAAAATTAACACACAAGTAGGAAGATCTGGACTTGGTTTCGAGGACCTAGATCCCTACACGTGTAAGAAAAGGTCAGATCTGAAATCTGTTTTTTGTGTTGGACAAATACAGAAGCCAAAGTTTCCAATTTTGTATGAAAAATCTATTTTTAAAAAATCTAGATATGAAAACCATCATAAAAAAAGCAAACTTAAATTCGAAAATATTGAATATTGTTGTAAAACAAATGTTGATCTAAATAAAGTTCAGAAGAAAGATGATATTTTCAATTTTGGTTCAAATAAACATACAATTTTGAATCCGGAGGCGGATATTTTTGTTCCAAGTCGAGGCGAGAGGAAGATCTACGACTTATGTTTGAAAACGATATTCTCTCTACTGGATAAGTGTTTTAGAAATGAAACTCTTTGTGAGAATCATCCAGAGATCTCTCCCTTGTTCATTTGAAGATTTACATCTTTACGAAACTCAAGAAAGCTTGGGCGAGATTACGTATCCATGGGAGAATGACAATAATGATGAAGAATTTTTTGATAACTCGAAAATTACCTTTCAAATTTAGAAATTAATTCTTCTAAATCATCAAAAGTTATCACAAATAATTCGAAATTATTGATAAAAAGGATGATTATTTGTATACCGATAAATCTCAAGAAATCGAGCTTCGATAGAGATTGTGCTAAACTTTCAAGTGGTATACCTATTCTTCTGTTTCGTTCCGGAACCGAGAAAATCGGTATCTATACATCCGGACTTCTTAGATATGTGTCTCAAAGCCAAAACATGTCTTGAACTTGAGAAAGAGGCGAACTCAAAAACAAAGTGCAAAATCAAAAGATTTTAAACTCTACTTTTCCGAAGTTTACTAATATTCAAAAAGGCAAATGGAAATCCTCTAATTCTTATGTTCCTTTTTCGGTAAATAACGGAGCTTACGCTAAAGTAGATCGAGAGGAAGAACACGAGAGAAGAAAAAGCGAACTAAAACAAAAGTCTAGTCTAGATAGGTTCTCTAGAACAACTAATACTAGAAAAGACTTTAGAAAGAATAATTGTAATTACCATTCTCGCAATGAAAATTCAATTCAATCTTCTATGTTTCGGTCTTCGAATGTTTTTCAACCGTTCTTAAAGTTAAAACAATTTTTCTCGCAAACCTACGATCATTCCAATTCACGGTATGTTTGTCACAAAAAGAATAAAACTAAAAAAAACCAAAAACCAAAAATAAAGTCTTTACCTTCGTTAAATCAAAAAACGAGCATACTCCAAAAGCTAACATAAAAGGACCCATTATGCGATGGGTACCTAAGAAATTACGATCTTTGATTGCGAAACGGCGTGTGCATATCCGGTATCTTGACTCGGATGCTCGAGGCACATGTTGGATCCCAAAATTTACTATCCCAATTCAAGGACAAATCGAGGTGGAGTAGTAACTTTTGGTGATAATGGTAAGGGTCAAATAAAAGGCTACGGTACTCTACAAGAAGGTAATATCACCTTATCAAAGGTAGCTCATGTTTACGGCTTGAAACATAACCTCCTTAGTGTAAGTCAACTTTGTGATTCTAAAATACTAGTAGTATTTGATGAAAAACATTGTTATTTATTCTCTAAGGCGAGGTGAAGAACTTTGGAGAGCGAACGGGAAAGGTAACTTGTATATGATGAATTTTATCTCTAAGGATGGTAAGGAAACTTTATGTCTCATCTCCAAAAAGAGTGAAGTTGCGTGGCTACGGCATCATAAAATGTCTCACTTAAATTTTAATAATCTTGAGATGCTTGTTAAAAACAACCGGTATCCGGACTTCCGGATATTCATTTTCAAAAAGATCACCTCTCGCACTTGCATGTGAAATGGGCAAAATTAAACGAGCATCTCATAAAACAAAAAGTGATCATTCTTGTACTAGACCTCGCAATTATTACATGTGGATCTACGTGGTCCAATTGCAATTCGAGTCTATACGGTAAAAAGTATATTACGGTACTAATTGATGAATTTTCCGGATATACTTGGCTTGCTTTCGTTCGTCAAAAGTCGAAGTCCTAGTGGTACTACGAATATGATGACCGAATTCAAGTTCTTCTACATCGAAGATTCGGCGGCTTCGAAGTGATAATGGTACGAGAATTCAAGAACGCCAAGCTTGAATCGTATCTTGTTGAACAAGGAATTACTCAAAACTTCTCTGCTTGTTCGCACTCCACAACAAAACGGTGTAGTTGAACGTCGCAACGAGAACCTTGGTTGAAGCGGCGAACGATGCTCGCAGCCACGGTCTCCCAATTCACTTCGGGCCGAAGGCTGTTGCTCTGCTTGTTTCACTCAAAACCGTTCAATTATTGTCAAGAGGCATCTCAAAACCCCTTATGAGCTGATTAATAAAAGAAAACCATCTGTAAAATTTTTTCATATCTTTGGTTGCAGATGTTTTATCTTAAACGACAGAGATAATCTTGGCAAATTTGATCCGAAGTCCGATGAAGCTAAATTTTTAGGCTACTCGTTAAATTCAAGAGCTTTCCGAGTTTTTAACTTACGAACAAAAGCTTGTTATGGAAAGCATCAACATTGACTTCGATGATAACACCCAACCGACTTCCGAACACTCTACTTCGAACTCGAAGCTTAATATCGTTACTTCGACTATCTTTCGGGTTCCGGAGAATCCGAGATTGATGCTATTTTTCAAGATTTTACGGGCGACGAAGTTGTGTCAGAAGCTATGTCACCTCCACATTTGCAGATACCAGATATTCTCCAAGCCTCAGGCATTACTCTCTCTGGTCCTGCTTCTGTTTCATCTGTCACGTCTATTTGTCCAGAAGTTCCCACTACTCCTACATCTGCCAGTCAAGAAGCTACTTCTGTTCCATCGTATGAGGGGGAGACACAAGGACAGGTGACAAAACAGATACCAGAAGGACATACAGAAGAAAATAAAGAAGATTTTGTGTTTCCAGATGAAATCATTTCGTCAAATAAAACAACCCAATCAATTTCTCAACCCAGAATGACGAAATGGACTAAATCTCACACACCAGATCTTATAATTGGTAGTCCTTCTGAGGGGGTCAGAACACGATCTGCTACTGTAAATGAAGCATTCTTTGTTAATTTTCTTAGTCTGATCGAACCTAAACGTGTACATGAAGCCTTAGTTGAACCAAGCTGGGTGGATGCTATGCAGGAAGAACTACTTCAATTCGAAAGAAATAAAGTTTGGCGTCTTGTTCCTTTACCAAAAGGCAAAGTTGCTATTGGCACAAAATGGGTATTTAGGAACAAAAAGGATGAAGATGGAATTGTTGTTAGAAATAAAGCTCGTTTGGTGGCTAAAGGTTACTGTCAAGAGGAAGGTATCGATTATGATGAAACCTTTGCTCCTGTTGCAAGACTAGAAGCAATAAGATTATTCTTGGCTTTCTCTGCATACAAAAACTTCAAAGTCTACCAAATGGATGTTAAATGTGCATTTCTTAATGGATGTCTAAAAGAAGAAGTGTATGTTGAACAACTTTGATGGTTTCAAAGATGCAAGATATCCGGAATATGTTTATCTTCTTGACAAAGCTTTGTATGGTCTAAAGCAAGCCCCAAGAGCACGGTATGAACGACTATCGAAATTTCTGATCAGCAAAGGATATGAAAAAGGTAAAATCGATACAACTCTGTTCATCAAAAGAGGCAAAGGTATGTTAACTATAGTTCAAATTTACGTGGATGACATAATATTTGGTTCTACTCATCAAACAAAAGTTGATTTGTTTTCTAAGTTGATGGAAACTGAATTTGAAATGAGTATGATGGGAGAATTAACTTTCTTCCTAGGACTTCAAGTTAAACAAAGCACCTACGGTATCTTTATAAATCGTGCAAAATATGTTTCGACATGCTTAAAAAGTTTCATCTTCAAAACTCATCATCCATGAAAACACCTATCTCTCCTGGTATGAAATTAGGACTCGACTCCTACGGTAAATACGTTGATATTACCGGCTACGGAAGGAATGATTGGTTCTCTTTTATATTTAACGGCAAGTAGACCCGATATTATGTATGCCACTTGTCTTTGTGCTCGTTATCAAGCCAATCCTAAAGAGTCTCATTTGGGCTGCTTTGTAAAAGAATTTTTAGGTACTTAAAAGGTTCACCATCGTTGGGCCTTTGGTATCCTAAAAATTCGGATTTGATTTAATGGCGTATCTGATTCGATCATGCGGGTTGTAAGCTTGACGGAAAAAGTACATCGGTAGGCTTGTCAACTTACGGGAAATCGACTTATAAGTTGGACATCCAAGAAACAAAGCGTATCCACATCTACGGCAGGAATATGTTCTCGCTGCTAGTTGTTGTTCACAAGTTATTTGGATGAAGACCCAACTCGAGAGATTATGGTACGATATACGATAAGATTCCCATCCTCTGTGATTCTAAAAGCGCTATCGCCATTACAGAAAATCCAGTTCAGCATTCCAAAACAAAGCATATCGATGTCAGGTATCATTTTCATCAAGGATCATGTCGAAAAGGGTACAATCGAAATGTATTTTGTTTCTACTGATTATCAACTTGCTGATATTTTCACAAAAGCTCTTGATGAGAGACGTTTTAACTTCTTAATTAGCAAGTTGGGAATGCTTAATATGTAACAATGATTTCTTCGAAGCATCCGAGAAGCCTACGAACTATTCGACGATACTTCGAAGTCATCGAAGTCTACGATGCTTTCGAACTCTTGAACACTTCGAAGCCTGCGAGTTACCTTCCGATTTTCTGTTTCGTAATAATATTTTTCTTTCAAGAGAAATCATAAAGTGCAGATTGAGAAACGAGGTAAAGAAGCTACTACAGGGGGAGTTCACCATTCAAGGGGAGTTTACCATTCAAGGGGGAGTTTCACAATGCGAGAAGATATTCGTCTAAGTCTAACTACGGTTAGTTTGTCTTACGATTTACTATTTCACTTAAATTTTATTTGAATCTATCTGCTCTGAGTTTCTCTTGCCGCCAAGGTCTCTTAGACTTTTGATTCATTTCAAATTTTTTTTTAAATATAAATCAAGTCGACATGTTTTTCAACTAAATTTTCTATAAATTGATATTTCTTATAATTTCCATTAAATATATAAATTCAATCAACTCTTGCCTCCAAGGTTGTTTAAATCTATATGTTTAATGCAAATTCTTCTTTATTATTCTTTTATAGAAACTAAACTCTCATGTGATTTTTGTTTTCACTTGACTGATTTTTAAACTTAAATAAATAAAATTAAGATTAAAATCTGTGTTTATTCAATTAATTCAAAATTAATTGATTAATTAAACAGATTTTTTTATTACTTTTGTTTATTTCTGCTTTTAAGAAAAACAGCCTCTGCTACTAAATCATCATCATACATGTGTCTCGTCGTACACGTGTCCCCAATCGAAACACTGCATGTGTATACCCGCGTGCTTACATCAGCTCAAATGAACCGTTTTTTTTTTTTTTTTTTTCCCCAAACTTAATAACCCCTTCCCATTCTACAGTTTCTCTCTCACATAAAACCCCCAATATCAACCTTCATCTTCTTCCTCGCAAAAAAATTCCCTAAATCAGTGTTCATTCTCTTTGCAAAGACAAAGTTTTCTATTGTCAAGCATTCGAAATTTCAAAATGGCTTCCAACTGTGCCCGTCCTTCCAACAATGATGAAGAAAGAATCATCGATTCAGCTGCGGATAGTACTCCCATTGTGAAGCGCCATTGAAGGCGAACAATGTGCGAGTGCTTGCTTTCAACCCTAACACTTATCAACCAGAATTTCGCATCATGATCGAGTTTCTACAACAACACCAGTTGAATCGAGCCCTAACCCTAACCAACCCAAACATCCCTGAAATCTTTGTCCAAGAACTGTGGCAAACAATGATCATCGAAACTGATGAAACACTCGCCGGTTCTTTCACCCATCCTGAACAAGTGGAAATTCTTTGTTCAAATCCCCATCACCAAAAGAAAACTTGCCAAATATTTCCATCTTCCCCTTTCTGTGATCGAAGTGGATGGGCAAACCATTCCCAATCCTGCCCTAGAAGAAAACCCTTCCACAGAAGCCCTCCTAGCCTTCATAAATCTTCTGGGTTACAATGAACCTCTTACAAGGCTGTCCGAATTCAAGAGGAAGAAGTTGCCCCCAATGTGGAATCTACTCGTCTCCATTCTCAACAAGAGCCTAACCTGCAAAATAGGTTCTCTGGATCAGGCTAGCCGAAACATTCTGACTATAATGTATGGGATGTTCTTCAATCGACCCTTGGACTATGCAAGTCTCATCTTCCAAGAGATCAAAGCAGCTGTGCACACTAAGGTGATCCATCAGAATCAGGGAAAGCCACTACCAGCACTCATGTTCCCAAGATTTCTATCTCTCCTCACTCATCCTGCAATTGGGGCAATCGAAGCTCCCCTGATTCAGCCATTCTGCAAAATTGCATCAATGAGCTCCCATAGATCAACCATCGACAGCATCGGCTACTCTGCACCCAGAGAATTATCCAGGTACATGCTAAACCTAATCCCATCTAGCTCTTCTAATCTCCAAATCTATAGAAGCTCTATGGTTTTCTCAGAACAGAGAATTCCTACCCCAGAGCACTTAGAGCCAGGTGTAGGTGGTCAGGGGTCTGGTGAGCATGAGCTTGAAAAAAATAGGAGTGAACATCCGAGTGCTTCTACCCATGCCGACCTTCTACTAAATGAAGGTACAGAAGATGTCCTCAGAGACACATATGAGTGTTCCTCTCCTATTCCCCAAAGGGCAACCACAACTTCTGAGGTTGATGTCACCACGTCTCCACTCATTGACTTAGAACGGCCAGTTCAAACCACCAAGAAACCGGCCGTTCGGAGGATACTTCTTCTTACGAATCAAATTCATCCGGGAAAGCACCTCCACTTCATCATCCTCCCAAAAGGATGATGATGATAATATAAGAGTTCATTCGCCCCGAACTCGCCACTTCCTTCACCACATGTTCATGTCTCCGTGGTCGACATACCAATACGCACAGAGGATGAGTCCACATCCTCTCCTAGGATAGATGCTAATGAATTCCCATCAGAGGGGTTACAGCCTAGGAATGCACCTCTTACCGGAGTGTTTACACTTCATCAAGGTAAGCATACTGTCTTCAGCATCTCATCCTCTGATGATGAGGATAATGTTGAAACAGTCAGAACAACCGAAGAGGAGCCTGTGAATAACAGCCCTCAAGGACTGGTTGGAAGTCCTTCTACACTCAACATCAAAACAGGTGTAGAAGGCCCCTCTGAACGCGAGGGTAAAGGGGCTCCATGTGTTGGAGATGCACCGGTTACATCTTCTGATTTCGTCACAAATGCAGCGTTCTTGGCATTTGCTGATCAAATTCAGAGATCTGTGGAAGATCTAAAATTATCCGTGACTACTAACAATTCTCTTCTTCTGAGCCTTCAATTTAAAATTGAAAGTCAGAACTCTCTCTTAGCAGATCTTCAGCGCCAAATGAGTACCTCTCAAGAAGATCAGAAGGCCTATTTTGCTGAACAATTTTTGCTCTTGAATAATGGTCTTCAAGCAAATGCAGAGGCAATCTCTCAACTTCTAGAATCTCTACGTGCCTCTGTAGACTACAGCTCTCTGGTGGCCGATATACAGAAGATTGTCAAGACCATCATTACTTCTGATGATCCCTCTGGGTCTACGCTCGTCAAGAAATCTGATCTCGCCTCTTTCCAGAAGATTATTCTTGAGCGAATGTCTACCATCGCTTCAATGTACTCTTCCAAGCCCTCCACATCCTCAACAGACCAGAAAATTGCTGCCATCGAATCTACTCTATCTCAACTCGTGCCTCTGGTTTCTTCTATTGCTGAGGCGTTTAATGCCAAGAAGAAAGCCAAGGAAGAAAGGGCTTGCAAAAAGGCAGAGCTGAAAAGAAAACATTCTGAGGATCAGGATCCTGATTCTCAGAAGGGGGAGAAAGGTCCTGAGCCTAAGCAAGCTAAACAAACACCACTAGAACCAAACACGACCACTGCTGACTCTTCAACTCCAAAACCATCACAGCAACCTTCTTCTTCAAAACAAGTGCCACTCACTCCAACACCTCTGGCTACGCATTCTGGGCCTCTACCCAGAGATCCAGATCTAGCTAAGTTCATTACGGATCTTATGGGAAAAAGCGAGAATCCCGAGCTCTCCGGTGAAAGGGCGAAATAGTCGAGCTCACGAAGAACGAGAACGAGCTAAAGCCGAAGGAAAGAGCTCAAGCTGAAAAAGAAAGGGCCAGAGAGGAGGATGAGGAAGTGTTCAGAGCTGAAAAAGAAAAAGAAGAAGAGATAATACGCCAGAGGCTAATCGTTGAAGAACAAATAGAGATAGAGAGGGCTGAAAGAGAGAATCTGGAAAGAGAGAAGGCTAGACTTGAAGAAGAACTACATAGACAAAATTTTGAAGCTGAAGAAAGAGCAAGAGTCAGAGCAGAGGCCGCTCAGAAGCAGAAAGAGATCAGAAGAGGAGAATTTGAAGAAAAATTAAACAAAGTTGGAAACATTGAACTTCCAACACTTGAAGTTGAGAAAAGGCACATGTATGCTCCAACAGATCAGAAAATTTATCTCATGATGCCTAACTTCGCAAACCAATACAATGTAAGCAATGAAGTTAAAGATAACTTCATGGCTCATAAACAAGACAGAAAGACGGTTTTCACTCTTGCTCCAATTACAAAGATCACGGCCATGAAACATAAGCAGTTTCAAGATACACCCATTTGGTACACAATCTACGAGATAGTCAGATCAAACAACAAGAGTTATTACATATGTGATAATGATTCGTTGTCCATCCATCCGTGATCTCATTTTTACGGAAGAATTTATGAAGACTCGGCTTTACGAACGCAAAGATCCACAAGACCATGTTGCCTACACCAGAATTATTCTATGTATGAAATCATACATTAGATACAAAAGGCGAGTCGACTTCCATTGGCTTAAATTTCAAAATGGATAATGCGGCTATCTCTCGCACCAAATGAGGAACTTGAAGGGATAAGCAAATTCAGAGTGGGTAGACTTCTTACTGAACCAGAAGAGGGAATCATCTTCAAAAGACCAAATGGAAAGAGCTTCTTTCGCATCAAAGAAGCTCACAAATACTCTTTTGAGGTAGTCTACATCATCAAGTGCTATGCTGGCTTAGACACGACAAATCCAGAGGTTGCAAAGAAAGTAGAGAAAAGACTTGATGGACTTCAGAAGAACAGAGAGCTTATCAATAATATTTCAAGTATCATTGCTGCTGTTGATCCTCTCTGAAGAAAGTTTTTTGTTTTTTTTTTTTTTTTGACTTCATACTTAGGGGGAGAATGTTAGAAATTAAAGTATGAGTCAAAGAAGAGATGTCTACAAAAGCCAACACACTCTTCTTGTTATAACTAATTGTTGTTAGACGCTCCCTTTTAGACACATGGCACTTTGTAATTGGCTAGCATTTTGACTTTCTGTTCTTGTAACTGTATAAATAGCATTATATTGTGTTTGTAAAAAATGTCGATCAATACATTTACATTTTGAAGAATACTGTGCGTAATTCATAACTTTGTCTACTTTGATTCAAAGTTATCATTTCATAATCTTTGTTCTTCATTCTGTTTACTGTTCTATTGATTTAAATTGTTAATTGATCTGCTTCCGCATTTCACTTTGATTCTATACTCTCAATTAACAATCGGTTTAAAGGAATCTGGAACCAACAAGTCTGGCCTTGGTTATGGAAAAGATGTTCCTCAACCTTTTGACCTTCCACTTCCTTCTTCTGAATGTCAAGGTTTTCCTGCTGGTTTCCTTTCCGATGACGATGATGATCTCTTCGGTTACTCATCTGAGGATTCTACCTCCGTTCATTCTATAGATCTACTTGACATGCTCAAAGTAGAATCTGGTTCTAAGAAGTTTGGAGTCTTTGTTAAAGCTAAAGAAATCTCTTCTGAGTCTTCAAAAGTTTCAACTCTTCCAAGCTCTTCTTCTTCTCCCAAACCTATCCAAAGACTTTTAAACTCCTTAAGTCTGCATGAGTCAAGGTACTCCCAGGAGCAACCTTCTGGTGTTGCTGAGTATCCCTCTCCAAAAAGATTTTCTCCTCAAAAGAAAAAAATTTCTAAATCAAATTTTTCATCTAAAAGGAAATCTCAAATAGTTACAGATTTCATTCCTCGGTCAGTGAACTTGAAGAAATCAAGAAATCCTGGTAAAGGTATCCTTGGACTAAGACCAGGTGTTGGACACCCCTTTTCTTCTCAGTCGTCAACCTCTGTCCAAAGTTTTGATAATAGGGATTTTAAAAAGGCCTTTTCTTTAAAGAAATGCTATAATTGTGGCAACACTCTTCATCTTGCTAAAAATTGCCCAAAAGACTTGGTTCATTGCAAAACTAAAATGCCTTCTAATCCCAAAGGACCCACCTCAAAATGGGTACCAAAAGTCTAAATTTGTTTCTGGGTGCAGGTACCAAATAAAGATCACATATGGTACATGGACAGTGGGTGTTCAAGACACATGACAGGAAACAAACTTCTTCTCTCTAACTTCTCAAAAGAAAAGGGACCCATTGTTTCCTTTGGAGGAAATGGAAAAGGGGTCACCAAAGGATATGGTACCATTTCAAATGGAACCATCACTTTCTCGAGTAGCTCATGTTGAAGGGCTAATGTACAATCTTCTAAGCATCGGCCAAATATGTGATTTGGGCTATAAGGTCATGTTCCGACTATGTGTGTGCTTGGTCTTTGATGTACGTAACAAGATTGTACTAGCGAGAACCCGACCGAATGACGTGTACATAATCAACATGAAGGAAAGTGCAATAGGAGAAGGTGTGTGTCTCTCTCTCAAGAACCGACCAAACAAAGTTGGGTGTGGCATAAAAGGTTCTCTCATCTAAACTTTAAAACCTTGAACAAACTCTCCAACAAGGAGAGCTGGTTGTTGGAATGCCAAAAATAGTTTTTGAAAAAGAAAAGGCATGTGGAGCATGTGAAAAAGGAAAACTCACGAACTTCCTTTAAAACAAAACAATGCTCTTCTATCTCTCAACCTCTTCAAATGCTTCACATGGATCTGTGCTGGCCAGTAAGCACACCCGATGCAGGTGGTAAAAAGTATATGCTAGTAATCGTCGATGAATTCTCTAGATATACTTGGGTGTTCTTTACGAAACACAAGAGTGATCTTTGAAGAAATCATCGGGTTTACAAGAAAAATTGAAAATTTGAATGGTAAGCGGTGAAGTCCTTCAGAAGTGATAATGGCACAGAATTCAAGAATGCTGCTCTGGAAGATTTCTTTGACCTAAAAGGAATTTCTCAGAACTTTTCTGCCGTACGCACTCCTCAGCAAAATGGTGTTGTTGAAAGAAAGAATAGAACACTATGTGAAGCTGCAAGGTCTATGCTGAGTGAATCCAAGTTGCCAACCTATTTTTGGGCAGAAGCAGTTAACACTGCATGCTTTACTCAAAATAGGTCTATCATAGTCAAAAGGCATGACAAAACTCCTTATGAAGTTTTCCATGGTAGAAAACCTGCAGTTGACTTCTTCCATGTGTTTGGCTGTGCATGTCACATGCTAAATGACAGGGAACAACTTGGAAAGTTTGATCCGAAGTCTGATGATGGAATTTTCATGGGCTACTCTCTCTCCTCAAGAGCCTTCAGAATTTTCAACCTAAGAAGACAATGCATAGATGAATCCATGCATGTAAAGTTTGATGAGTTTGAAACTTCTTCATTATCTTGTGATGAAGAAGAATTAAACCTATGGATAAATTCATGTGTTGGTGAAATTCCATCCTCCTCTCAACCTAATCCTCCAGATAGCAACTCTTCTCAGCATCCCATAAACACCACCTTACCTTCAGAACCTTCTCTTTCTTCTCCACCTCCTGAAACTAACTCTACAGAAGACCTTATCCACCAAAACACCATATCTCCCTCAAACCTATCTTCACCATCTCAACCTCCTACCTTACCTCCTGCACTAAAGTGGACCATGGATCATCCAATAGATCAAATCATAGGTGATCCACAAGTTGGTGTAAAAACCAGAAAAGGCATAAGCAATCTGTGCTTATATGTCAACTTTGTTTCCATTGTTGAGCCTAAGCTGATAAATGAAGCCCTAGCTGATCCTAGCTGGGTAATTGCCATGCAAGAAGAACTCTCACAATTTGAGAGAAACAAAGTCTGGAAGTTAGTTCCTCGTCCATCCAACAAAACTATTATTGGAACAAAATGGGTGTTTCGAAACAAGATGGACGAAGAAGGAACTGTTATAAGGAATAAAGCAAGGCTGGTTGCTCAAGGATATCGGCAAGAGGAAGGAATTGATTATGATGAAACTTTTGCTCCTGTTGCCAGATTGGAAGCTATCCGAATATTTCTTGCCCATGTAGCTTACAAGAATTTTCGGGTATTCCAAATGGATGTCAAAAGTGCCTTCCTAAATGGTGAATTAGCTGAAGAAGTGTATGTGAAGCAACCTCCTGGGTTTGAAGATCCAGTTCATCCATATCATGTGTATAGGCTGGATAAAGATCTGTATGGACTGAAGCAAGCTCCTCGTGCCTGGTATGACACTCTCTCAGAATATCTACTTAGAAATAAGTATATACGAGGCAAGATTGACAACACTCTCTTCTTCAAGAAATCACAAGGTAATATCATTCTTGTTCAAATCTATGTTGATGATATTATTTTTGGAGCCACCGATGAATCCCTGTGTGATGAGTTTAGCTCCCTCATGCAAAAAGAGTATGAAATGAGCATGATGGGGGAGTTAACTTTCTTTCTTGGTTTGCAAGTAAAACAGTCTCCAGAAGGTATTTTCATAAATCAAAGTAAATACATTAAAGATCTTCTGAAAAAGTTTCAATTTGATACTTGCTCTACCATGAAAACTCCTATGGCTCCTCCTCTTAGACTCTCTTCTGATCCTGATGGCATTTATGTTAATATTACAAATTATAGAGCCATGATAGGATCCCTTCTTTATCTAACTGCAAGGAGACCTGACATTATGTTTGCTACTTGTCTGTGTGCCCGATACCAAGCAAATCCTAAATAATCACACCTGGCTGCTGTGAAAAGGATTTTTCGGTATCTGAAAGGTACCATAAATCTGGGTCTTTGGTATCCCAAAGACTCAGGTTTCGATCTCATCGGGTACTCTGATTTTGATTTTGCAGGTTCAAAAATAGACAGAAAGAGTACAACTGGAAGTTGTCAGTTACTTGGTGGAAAGCTTGTGAGCTGGTCAAGTAAGAAACAACATTCGGTGTCTACCTCTCTTCTTTGAAGCGAGAATATGTGGCTGCTGGAAGTTGTTGTGCACAGATATTGTGGATGAAAAATCAGTTGTGTGATTATAATCAAATTTTCTCAAAAATCCCAATAATGTGTGACAACTCAAGTGCAATAGCCATTGCCAACAACCATGTGCTTCATTCAAGATCCAAGCACATTGATATTAGGTATCACTTTATAAGAGATCATGTCTCTAAAGGTGATGTGGAGTTACATTTCATTCCCACCGACTATCAACTAGCTGATCTGTTCACAAAGCCCCTTGATGAAGCAAGGTTCAAATTCCTCATTGGTGAATTAGGTATGGTAAACATAGACTAATATATTTTATATTTATATATAATGTATGTTTTATATATATTCCATATATATATATATACTATATACATTTATATATTTATAACTTATATATGTTATATGCTTCATATATATATATATTATATATTTATAAATTATATTATATTTATATATATAAGAAAATAATATAAAAAGAAAAATAAATATATATATATATGTATAAAGTCGGTGACTAGGTCACCGACGTGTGCTATCTCTCTCTCTCTCCTCTCTTATCCAAATAAAACCCTAACCCTAAAACCATACTATTCACCGCCACCATTCACTTTCCGACGCCGCCACCCACCGACACCGTCCGTCTACCCACCGACGGCGACACCACCGTAGTCACTTTCCGACGAGTCACCAATACTCCCATCTGTGCTCCACCCACCGAACCCACCGATATCGACCACCAATAACAGTCACCGAGATCAACTCAGCCACCATCGTACCAGTCACCGACGCGCCATTCTCTCCGCTCGCCGACATCACCGACAACCACCCAACCACCGACTCGCCGCCTGCCTTTCCGACGCTTCACTTTCCGACAACCACCCACCGACGTCTGACGTCACTTTCCGACGTGACATCCACCGACACGTCATCCACCGACGTCACCTGTTCCCAAGCCACCAACGTTGCACCTTGGTTCGAGCCACCGACGTTGCACCCATATTCGAACCACCGACGTCTTGCTGACGTCAGCTCACCGACGTCTCTCTCTCTCATACAAGCCACCGACGTTCAAACCACTCACCGAGGTATCCCTAAAACCCTTCTTTTCTCTAACACTTTAGAGATAACCCTTGGTTTGCCAATCTTGGTAACCAAGAGTCTTTGAACTTATCCATAATCACATCACCCACGTCATAAATGTCAAAACATGCGCCGATTTCCAAGTCAAAACCCTTAGAATTTCTGACATTTCAATCACCAAAAGTAATAATTACCTTTGAAAGTTGAAATTTCCCTCCCATATATAACTTCCTTCCCCACTTCTTCACCACCTTTCTCGCACCCATCTTCTTCTTCACAAAAGCAAAAGCTTCAAACCTGCAACTCCCATCTTCTTCAATGGCTTCTCCATCAAGAATTTCTGAAGAACAAACCATTACCTTTGGATCTTTATCCTTCCCTGCATGCAACTATTATGGACGTATCGGAACTGATAATACTCATCCTAAGTATAATGATATATGCTGGTTTCTTCAGAGGTGTCCTCTACAATATGCACTCACTGCAAAACCTAAGATGAGTAAGTTTCTTCTTGGAAACTTTTGGCTTTCTTGTACATATGATGCTTCCACAGATCAAATCCTTACATCTGTTCTTACCAATGAAGAATATGATGTGGTTTTTGATGATGAGGATGTTCGAAGCATCCTAAGGCTTCCTGCTTATGATTCATATGAGACATTTCATTTGGGAAATGAACACCAAATGGTGGTTGCTGCTTTGAACTACTTGGAAGAAAAGAAGGGATCAAAGTCAAAGGGTCCAGGTACTTTACTGCACAAGAATATGGGAAGTATTTGGAACTTTCTGTTTGCACATCTGATTCTGTGCCTTAGCAAGAAGACAGGTGGTCCAGATCAGTCACCTTCCCAAGTAACTGAGCTGGCACATGCTCTAATATTTCAGAGGAAAATAGACTTTGCAAGTTATTTCTTTAATGAAATGATCTCCTCCTTCTCTACTCTCCGACGTCCTCAGGTACCATTTCAACGCCTCTTCTCTCTTATCATTAATGCTAAATTGGGTGATAAACTTGAGAAAAGGGATGACATCATATATGATCTCCCTCTTCATCAAGTGGGAAACCAAGTTATGAAAAAGGCTATCTTAGCATCAGACAACCCTCTCCGACCTTCTATGGTTGAGTTTGCAAGGAATGCAACTCTTACTTGGGGAGAGAATGAACCGCGCCTTCATAGAACCTCAGGTATGTCCTCTATCTCTTCTACTCCTAGAGTAACTGAGGTGCCCAAATCTCTTAAGAGATCCAAAGCGTCGGGCACATCTACCTCCGCACCCACCGATGCTACGAAGCCAAAAGAACCTTTGGCTTCTACCCAAGCATCTAAGTCCCAAAAGCGGAGACACTCCAAAAGCCCCCCAAAGACTTCCTCAAAGAAGTCTAAGGGTACCCAAAGGGTCTCACCTCACAAGCCACCTACTAACTCCCAAAAGTTAGTAAGTGTTGAAAAGATTCCTACCCGACCCAAGGACCAGTTAACCCAACCTAGCTCCTCCATGCCCTCCCAAAAGGACATGGTTGTAAAAAGGGACATCCCTATTATTGCTTCATCAACTTTCTCTTTAGTTGATGAAGAAGACTTGGACTCTCCCATCCAAGCTGCCTCTTCTCCACCCCGTGAGCTCTCACAGCTCCCCTTCCTTACTCCACATGAGAGTGCATCACAACCAGGTGCATTTGATGGAGCATCCCAATTTACTGACTTTCTATTCTCTGACACTACACCTTGGACACATACGTCTCCCGTACGTACCAAGGTTGTGAAAGAACCCATTACTGAGGAATCCCCTCAGAGACACTCTCCTAAACGTGTCTCCCCCACATCTCCTAAATCCCCCCCAAGTAAACCTACAGGTTTGGTGGATTATTCTTCCAGTGATGATGATGATGCTGATCAACCACCAAAGCCTCAACCTTCAGCTCCCATGACTTCCAAACAGGGAGATGATCTTCTCACAGCTTTTACAAACTTTACCAGTAGTACTTTACACAGGGTAGAAGCTCTAGAAGATCATTCGGCTAAGGAAAAGGAAAGAATGGATTCCCTTTCCTCATCTCTTAGATCTAACATTGAGGAGTTGTCGGTGAGTCACCCAACTCTAATGACATGTTTAGATCTCCTACACTTGGACATCCTTGATCTTCAGCAAGGGTTTTCTTCAAGTCAGGCGTCTGTGCTTTCTTCCATACAAGAACTTCGGAGTTCATCTTCAAGTCAAGTCACAGATATTTCTTCTCTCATTGCCAATCAACGAGGCAATTATGGACTCTCTTATCGCCTTCACACCAAAGTTGATAAAGTTCCAACCTCTGCTCCAACGGTTGAACTAGATATTGGTGATTCATTCTTCAAGGACACTGATAGATTTGTCCTTCAAAGAGTTGAGAAGAAAATTGGTGCTCTCTGCTCTGATATGGAAAGGGTAAAGGAATTTCTCTCTTCAGTGGGTTTCAAGGGTTCAACCACTGAGGGGGAGAAAAATAAGAAGACCACTCAACCAGCCACCACAGCCACCGATGTGGCTCTCCTAGCCGCCGACGCAGATACCGCCACACCAGCCGCCGACGTGGTGGCCACGGTCACCGACGTGACCTCTCCTTTGGTCACCGAGGTGACTCCTCACGTGGTCACTGAGTTATAGCAGCTATTGAGGGGGAGAGTGTCAGTGCTCAACCCCTTGAAACTGAAGAAGAAAAGAGGAGAAAAGAAAAAGCCAAAGGAAAGAAGCCTCTTTCCTTTGAAGAACAGAAGGAAGAGAAAAAGAAAAGGAAGAGGATGAGAGATCCTCGACGGATACTACGAGACTTCACCGCCCCAAAGACTCACCGATCCTCTTGGGGTAATTCTCTGCGAGGTCGAAAGAGAAGAAGCCATCGGGGCTCGGCGAATTTGATCAGACCAATGTACTCAAGCTAGCTCATGATGAAGCTATTCATGCACAGGTAGCCGATGCTCTTCAAGCTCAGAAAGATGAGCTTGAGAATATAAAGAAAAAATCTGAAGCTGCAAAGATGCTTGAAGAAGCAAAGAAAACAAAGGAAGTTGAATGGTTTAAAAGAAGGCTGAAGAATAGAAAGGATGACTCAAAAATCATTGGTGCTACCATCCATCCTCCAACAAAGAATACTCCCAAACTTCTTGTCACAATTAAAAGAGCCGACTCACTCTTAAAAGTTTATGAATTAGAATGGCTTGAAGTTCTTGGGATAACTGAATGGTTGGAAGTTGGAAATTGTGTCTCAAAGAGTAGAGGAAAGTACAAGGAGCATGTACTAAATACACTTAGAAAATTTTTCATCAAAATGGTGAAAATTCAGAAGGAGCACAATATTTTGGTAACAATTATTGAAGCACAACAAATGTACTTTATCCAGCGAGGGCTTTCAGGAGAAATGATCAATCCTCCAAAATCTAAAAAGAAGGGACATTTTGTTATGCTTCATGAACGTGGCATCAAGATTGAGTCTTCAGGTATAAATATTTCTATTCCCACTCCTATTGCTTATCCAGAGCAAACCATGGTGACTGATCCTGAACTTGGAGTGTTCTTTGAGGATATCTATGGCAGCATAGGTTTCTTCAGAGCCTCTGACATTCCAAGGGCTCACAACTCCTTTTTGTCTGTTATTCTTGGAGTGCCTCCTATTGAAGACCATGGCATCACAACAATGATCTTGGATGAACTAAAAAGAAGAGAACCCTCCTCAGATCCTTGATCCTACAGGCATAGTATAGTGTGAACTTTATTAATCATATACTTTGATCAATCTATGTGTTGATTAATAAAAGTTCATACTTTTCTTTCATCTCATTTCTTGTTTATATTTTTACATGTTTTGCACATAGTTAAACTTATACTTATTCTTTCATTCAGTTTATACTCTTATACATACTCAGTTAAAAAATCAAAAAAAAAATCAAAAAAAAAATCAAAAAAAAAAAATCTGAGTCAAAAGAACCCAAAAGAAAAATAGAAAGGGTAAAAAAGAATTCTTTTCTAACTTACAGGTATCATCATCAAATAGGGGGAGATTGTTGGGTCACCGATGATTTGGTGATGAACCACCTTCCTTTTTATGAATGAACTTTTACAGGTTCTTTTGAAGGTCTGAAATATGCTTCAAGTATTGAAGAGTCAAAGGCTATTCAATCAAGGGTTGTACATCAAAAAGTGGAATTTTAGATGTATCAACCAACTTCAATATTCAGATCATGTTGCCAAGTCAAGACCAATATAGTGGGTCACCGATGGTACACTCAAAAGTCATCTAAAGTACTAAGGACATCAAATAAGATGAGGTCATCAAGTTTGATGTCATGGTCACCGACACTATAATCTTGGTCACCGAAATTGCAGGTATATTTTCTAAGGCTGTGATATCAAGTCACAAGTTCAAGGGTGTACACTTTTGTCATTTAGTGAAAGATGAAGTTTATCAAGCAAAGTGTACACTTATCAATTCCAGCCTTAAAAGGTATCCACCGATGTGATACATAGTGTGATGTATCACTTAGCAATTTCAGAGAGATAAGTTCTTGACTCACATCAATTGCAAGACACGTGAGCCAGCAAGAACTTGGGCATCAAGCTTTAAATAAAGACATTCTCTTTTATTCTTATAAAAGGAATATTTGTCTTTTAGCTAAAAGGTTTGATGGGACTTCACAGAGCATGAAGAAAAGAAGATAAAGTTATCTGACATTACGTGCTACAAGGAATGGTTCATCCATTATTCTAGTACAAAGGAAGTGGTCTCTTCCTTTGTCCAGCAGATAATCTTCCAGCTAATGAAACCTTGACAGCTGTCCACTTGCATCCCATGCTTGGGCACTATAAAAGGAGATGAAGTCCTCCCCAGAAATCTCACGCTTTCAACAAATCTTCAAAGTGATTATTTGTGTGACTGTGGCAAAGCTGTGTGCTATAACAGTATTGTTTTAACTTCCTTAGTGTATAAGTTAATTACTGTTATATGTGTGTTTAGTTTGATAGAATAGTGTGCCTGTTCTTTTCCGCATCAAACTATCTATGTGTAAATTTTTAATATTTATATTAAAAAATTTAAAAAAGAGTATATTCTGTGTGTTTTATATTCAACCCCCCCTTCTACAAAACCCTCACTTAGTTAGCCATCTCTCCTTGGGGACTAACACCTGATCACATGCATTATCACTGTCCATGAAAACTCAAATAAAGTAAAAAGAGGAATTGATTCCTGAAAACTCACATATTCACTATTCAGTTACTTTTTTGTGCTATAAATTGGGTTGATGAGAACACTTTCAATTCATCATTCTTCAACTATTATCTCCTCATATCTGAATATCAAATTTCATCGTTCCTTCCTTCTTTCATCCAAGGTATGTATCATTGTCTAAATACTTAACATATCATAATATGAAATATCATAAATAACACCATATTTATGTAATTTATCTTATGATTTATTGTGCAGTTACTTATCATTATGAATCCAGACGGTCCGCCTACAGGTATTAGTTTTCTAGATCTTCTTCGTAATTTTGAGACCAATCCCTCAAATGTACCACTTCATTTGTCCAATGATAACACATATGAGGTAGATAATGACTTTGGTTTTGATGAACCTAACTCACAATATAGTGAAGATACTGATAGTGAGTCAATATGTAATATTGAGGATGATTCTGATGATGTGAGTGGACCTCCAGTAGTGAATTTTATGAATGATATTGGAGATGTAGGAGATGATGACATAGTTGATATGGAAAACAACATTCATATAGATGTTTGGAGTGAATCAGAAAACAAAATAAGGTTAGGAATGCAATTTGAAAGTAAGGCACATGTAAAAAAGGCAGTAACACTTTGGTCAATTGCCCAAAATAGAGAGTTTAAAGTGCACGAAAGTAAAAATAACTCATGGTTAGCAAAATGAAGACTCTAGGAGATGGTGGAGAAAGCTCTAGTATTGTGCACTATACACCATGTTGTGGATGGTATGTCCGTGCACTTAAGAAGAAAAATCATCACACGTGGAAGATTACACGTTGGGTAGATGCACACAATTGTTTCGGATCCTGTATTGGCAATAATAATAAAAATTTGAACTCTGCAACTATTGCCTCGTACATCCTCCACTCAATTCAAAAGGATGTTGAATATCCGGTGAAACAAATACAAGCAGATATTAAAAATAGTTTGAATGTAGATGTTTCTTACCGGAAGGCATAGCATGGTAGGAGAAAAGCCATAGAGACTATATATGGAACTTGGGAAAGTAACTTTGCTGAGTTGCCTAAGTACATTGCAGCTTTGCAGTCTTCAAATCCTAACATGGTTGTGAATTGGTTTCATAATCCGAACGGATCATCAGATGTGGTGACATTCAAGTATGTTTTTTGGGCTTTTGGACCTGCTATTAATGCATTTCATCAATGTCGACCTGTTATTTCTGTTGATGGTTGTCATTTGAAGGGTTCATACAGGGGAAAAATGCTTGTTGCGGTCACCAAAGACGCTAATAATAACATATTGCCTGTAGCCTATGCCATTGTTGATGAAGAGTCCGCACATAGTTGGTGTTGGTTTTTTTATCAGTTTAGACATTTTGTTGCTCAAAACAGACAATTATGTGTTATTTCAGACAGGCATCAAGGAATAATTCATGCAATGACAAATCTAGAGGAATGGAAAGAGCCATTAGCATACCATCGCTTTTGTCTTCGACACATTAGAAGTAATCTCATGAAAAGGTACAGAAACTTGAGCCTTAAAACATTTTTGGGTTATGGGAAGCACCACACAAAAAAGGAAGTTTCTTATTGTATGAGAGAAATAAAAAAAATCAATCTTGAGGCCTGGCAGTATTTAAAACAAATTAATAGAAGTCAGTGGTGTCTTTTGTACGATGAGAATCGTCGATGGGGTTTGTTGACAACAAATATATCTGAGAGTATGAACAATGCACTGCGAGGAGCAAGACAGTTACCGATTAGGGCGTGTATTGACCTTACATTCAATAGAACTGTGCAACTTTTTAGAAAGCATAGTGATATTGCAATGAACTGCAATACACCTCTACCATCACGCATGTGGCGTCTTTTTGTTAAACGAGAAACCCATGCACAAAGCTATAACTTAACCGAGTTTGACCACAACGAAGGTGTTTATAGAATTGTCACAAAGTTACGAATAAATGGTACTGGAGGAAATACACAAACTGTCCACTATTTTCAACATACGTGCACATGTGGTAAGTGGCAAATGGAAAGATTCTCATGTTCACATGCTCTTGAAGTTTGTCGTCATAGGGGGGATGACCCTCTTTCCATCGTGAGTAATGTGTACACTACTTTGATGTATAGAGAACAATATCGTTCTGGTTTTACGCCACTTTCTCACGCTGATTATTGGTTGGAGTCGGATTGGAAAATTGAAGCAGATTACTCGAAACTTTCAGTGCATCGAGGCCGGAGGCGTGTAAATCGATTTCATAACGAGATGGACGTTCGTCATCCTGACGAACCTCGGAGATGTGGATTATGCCACCAACCTGGGCGTAATAGGAGAAATTGTCCAAATTCTCAACCAAGATTCAATGAGATGTGAACTATGTAATTTTTATTACTGATGTTTTAATTTAGTGTTTAATTTGTACTTTAATTTCGTGTTTCGTTCTTATTGTAACGTTTTATGTAGTTGATCTTTTAATTTCGTAACATTGTAAGATATTCATTTCTCGTTATCGTTTAATTCGTATTGTAATTTCCTTATATTGTAATATATTAAATATTGGTACTAACTTGAAGGTATTAAATTAGATCTATTTAATTATATAATTTGCTAAAAATAATATATATAATTTAATTATATATTTTAAAGAAATTAATTTTTATATAAGATGTAATAAGGGTTAAATATGGATTTTTTTTAAATGATATAAATGAAAAAAAAAGATGTAAGGTAAAAGGGTTAAAAGGTTTAAAAGTGAAATATTTTAGGGTTAGATTTGAAATTTTTAAAAATCAGATTTTAAAAAAAAAGTGGGCCCCAAGTAAATCCCCCTATTTCTACAAATAAATTTCAAAAACACCCTACTTCTATCAATACTTTTCAAAAACACCCTACTTTTACAAAATACTCTTCTTATACAGTCGATCTTAATCTGTATTGAGAGTACAAGGTATGAGATACAATTGACTGTGTGATACTGATACTAACCACTAACTCTATGATATGGAATTTATAGGAGATTAAACTCTACAATGATTGCATGAAATTCCTCTCACATCTTGGAACTTAAAATTGTTAAATATATTGTGATCCATGTGCATAAAAATATGTAGAGTGTTATACGTGGACCCATTATTATCTCTTGGTTTTCATCCAATGCCATTTCCTCATATATATACGTGGCGAGTAACCATTTCTTAGAGCTAGAACCAGAAGACAGGTGCTTAATGCTTGTGAGATTGGATTCTTTTTAATGCATATTGGGAAGATGCGATATACTGATATCCAATTGAAGAGCTTAACTATTTCACTTTACAGACTTTAAAATAAAGAGAAACATGAGGATATATATTATATGGTTAAAACTAAAGGACCATGCATGTGAGTAGTGGAAATTATGGGCATTTTTTCTATTTCAATTGTGGAGGTTAGTGATTGCAAACACTTTAGTCGTCATTTAGATTTGAAGGGTTCTGATGTGTCTTTGTTACTATATATACGTGGAGTTGTCATGCGAATCCACGTACGCAGTGGTTCTCTCATTTTTCTTGATCTTCCCATCACCATGTGCTAATTAAATATATAGTTCTTGACCTAGTAGGAAACGCGAAACGTATCGACAAACGTCTAAACCCAAAAGGATTAGAACTTACGAACATAAGAGTTAAATAATAACGAGATAAAACTCGGAACAATCTCAAAAGAGAAGTAATATTATTAATCAAAACTTGTTTTAAACAATGAAAACATTGAAACCTATTTATAATCTAAACTAGGACTAAAGGTAACTATTAAACTTAAGTTTAAAACTAATACTTATCACTACTAGAAAATTGAGTATTTTCAACGGAAAATATCGTTGGAAATTTTCTACGAATTTTAGAGGGATTATTGACGGAACATAAATTTTCTACGAATTTTCAACGAATTTCCGTTGAAAATCTCCCACAAACATGCATTTTCAACCAAAAATTTTTTAACGAGACAATTCATTGAAAATTTTTTGGTTGAAAATGCATGTTTATGAGATATTTTCAACAGAAATTTGTTGAAAATTCTCAGAAAATTTATGTTCTGTCAATAATTCCTCTAAATTTCGTAGAAAATTTTCAACGACATATTCTGTTGAAAAAAATCCGTTAAAAATACTAAATTTTCTAGTAGTGAATCAACTAATAATAATTACCTATAACTAATAAAGGATGTTTATAAAGTAGAAAAAAAAAACAAATGAGATAAGGAATTATGAAATATAGGTGATCACGGGTCGGTGAGATAATTAAAAGAATCATGTAGACAATGGAAACATGAATATTGTTAGGTGATGGCATGCACACTACTACAAAAAAGGCATTTCCAACGGTTTTTTACCGACAGAAAAAATCCATCGGAAATTTCTGACGGACATTTGACGTATTTCCGACGGATCCGATTAAAAAAAAGTAAAAATTAAAAATTCCGTCGAAAATCTCTCGGAAATTTCCGACGGATTCAAATCCCTCGGAAATTTCCGACGGATTTTTTAATTAAATAATTTAGAAATTAAAACAAACAAATCCGTTGGAAATCTCTCGGAAATCCATCGGACATTGCCGACGGATTTAAATCCCTCGGAAATTTCCGACAAATGTTTTTAAATTAAAAAATTAAAAATTAAAATTAAAAAATTCCGTCGGAAATCCGTTGGAAATTTCCGACGGATCACAATCCGTCGGAAATTTCCGACGGATTTCCAACGGAATTTTTTTATTTTAATTTTTAATTTTTTTTTAATAAAAATCCGTCGGTGATTTTCAACAGTTTTTTGTATTTTTTTCAAGTTTTTCTTATTTGTATGACCTTTAATTTGATTTATTTTGTATAATTCGTTATATGTACATTTATTACGTATATATATATATGTGTGTGTGTGTGTGTATGTCGGAAGTAGTATGTATCTACATGTGTATACATATATGTATACTATGTATGTCTATATATGTATGTATGTGTCTATATATGTATATATATGTACATTTATTACGTATATATATATATATGTGTGTGTATATGTCGGAAGTAGTATGTATCTATATGTGTATACTATGTATGTCTATATATGTATGTATGTGTCTATATGTACGTATATGTGTACTATACGACCCATCAAGGCCCAATTAGGTTCGTTAAGTCTCATCAAGTTCCAGTTTAGTTCATTAAGAATCATTAAGTCCCACAAAGCCCATTTTAGTTCATTAATAGTTGTTAAAGCCATTAAGCCCCATTGTAGTTCATTAAGAGTCGTTAAGTCCCATCAAGGGCCATTGTACTTCATTAAGAGTCGTTAACGCTCATTGTAGTTCATTAAGAGTTGTTAAAGCCCATTAAAACCCATTGTAGTTCATTAGGAGTCGTTGGCCGTTAGAAGTGGTTAAAACCCATCAAGGCCCATTGTAGAGCGTTAGGAGTTGTTAAAGCCCATCAGGGCCCGTTGTAGACTGTTAGGACTTGTAAAGCCCATCAAGACCCATTGTTGGTCGTTAGAAGTTGTTAAAGTCCATCAGGGCCCATTGTTGGTCGTTACGAGTTGTAAAGCCATCAGGGCCCATTGTTAGTCGTTAGAAGTGGTTAAAACCCATTAGGCCCCATTGTAGGCCGTTAGGAGTGGTTAAAGGGTATAACGTCCCATTGTTAGTCGTTAGAAGTGGTTAAAACCCATCAGAGCCCGTTGTAGACTGTTAGGACTTGTAAAGCCCATCATGACCCATTGTTGGTCGTTAGAAGTTGTTAAAGCCCATCAGGGCCCATTGTTGGTCGTTAGGAGTTGTAAAGCCATCAGGGCAGCCCATCAGAGCCCATTGTTAGTCATTAGGAGTTGTAAAGCCATCAGGGCCCATTGTTAGCCGTTAGGAGTTGTAAAGCCATCATTAAGTCATTAAAAACCATCAAGCACTATTGTAATTTACTAGGAGTCATTAAAGCCCATCAAGGTCCATTGTACACTACTAATGAACCTATTGAGCTTTAATTAGTTCAATTGAGCTTTAACGGATATTATTGGGTTTTAATTAGTTCAATTCGGCTTTAACGGATATTATTGTGCTTAATTGATTCAATTAGGTTTTATCTGATACTATTGGACTTTAATGAACCTATTGGGCTTTAATTGGTTCAGTTGAGATTTAACGGATACTGTCGGGATTTAACAGTTTTTACTATAAAAACACTATAAAATTAACATTTACAACGTTTTTACTATAAAAAGCTAGATTTTATTAGTTTCACAATAATGTAAGGTTTCAAATTAAAATGTGATATCACTAGCAATATATGTATATATAGTTTTATTACTTGAAAGAATAAAAATTATTAAATATACATAATTTAATTTTAAGATTAAAGTATAAAAATAAAAAATTTGTCCTTTTTCCGACGGATTTTTGACCTTTTCCGACGGAATCGACCTTTTCCGACGGATTTCCTACGAAAATATTCGTCGGAAAAGGGCCCTTTTTTTGTAGTGGCATGGGTATGGGCACGTGTGAGTATACCAAACAGTATGTTAAGCAACCATGAATGCGGGTGTAACCGCATGGCACCCACCGGATAGGAAAGTCAGGTGGTTTAGGTGCGGGTCTGTTTTTTTGTTTTCGATGTATGGTTTCGGGCTTCTTTCGAGCTCGATTTCTTTTTTTCCAAGGATCGAAGAAAACTATCGTTAACCCTCGAATACTCAGTTTGGTGCCTTTGAGAGTCAACATCTTTATTTGGCGGGTTATGCTTGATAGGATCCCATCCCATAACAACTTATTCAAGTTGAACGTGGATCTCGGTTCTATTCTCTGTCCGTTTTGTGACTCTAATATTGAAACTACACAGCACCTGTTGTTCGAATGTTCAGTTTCTTTGGAGTTTTGGCGATTCATTAAGAGATGGTGGTCATCTTCTTTTCCTGTACAGGTCATTGGAGTCGATGATCAATGGCATCAAATTGACTTCCGGTGATTGCTCTATCAGGAAGGTGTTGGAAGCGGTGCTTTTTATCGGCCGTCATGTGTTGTGGTGTGCTCGAAATAAGTGTATTTTCGATAGACAACTCCCTAGTAAAGATGCTATTATTGATTAAATAGTGGAGAAGTCTTATTGTTGGGTTTTGTCTAGGCGTAAAGGAAGTAGAAAAAATACAATAGACTGGAGATGCTATCTTCGTGATTATATTAGGGTCATGTAAGACGCTTTTTTTTCGCTAGCTTCTTGCTAATTCGTTTTAATAGTGATGGTGGTTGTTTCACAAAAAACTTTGTGGCCTTGTATTTGTTTCAGAACTCTTTCTTTGAAAAACAAGAGAATAATATCAATCGAAAACCAATCCTATGCAACGTAAGTTTGTTATATATATTTGGGCAAAATGCAAGAAATAGCAACCTACTTTCATAAAATTTTCTATTATAACATTGTACTTTTAGTTTTTCTTATTACAACAATGTACTTTCAAATTATTTTTTATTAGAGCATTGTACTTTGAAAAATCTATCCATTATAGCATTGAGTAACATTTTCTTTTAAATTTACCCACTACAGTAGGTTTCCATGCCACCTCATTGTCCATGTAGGTTGTCCACATGTAATATATTGCTGATGTGGCATTTCTTATTATAATATTGTACTTTTAAAACATTAACTTTACATATTATTTAATAAATATATTAGACTAGTTAAACTAAACTAAATTATTCATAAATATAAGAATATAAAAAAATTTTGTAAATCACAATTTATTTCCCTAATATTAAAAAATTGTTTAAAAATATATTTTTTCAACTAAAAAAATAAGAATTGTTACGTTTTTTAAAAATAAAATATTTATACGGAAAATAATATATCTATTTGTCTTAAAAAAATTGAATTGACTACCATCCAATAAATGTATTAAATTAATTAGATTATTTCTAAAATATTCATTAAAATTTAACAATATTAAGAAGATTTCTAAAACACTATTTATATCGTTAAATTTAAAAATATATATATACAAAATAAGTATATTTTGAATTAGAGATACTAAATCACAAGTGTTACGTTTTTTATAAATAAAATATTTATCTTCAAGAAAAATATCATATTTGTTTAAAAAAATGTTACTCTATAATATTTAATTTGCATACAATTTAGTAAGAGTGATTTTTTAAAAAAAAGTGACGACATGAGGAAATTACTAAAAAAATTGTGATAATGAAGAATAATATAAATTGGGTCAGATATGAATAGTCAGAAGAGAAAGTGGGAACTTTTTTTTTTGAAACATTGCAGATTTTTTTTATTAATGTCATGTAATCACAATAACGTGTCATCCATGTCATCTCATTTAATCCATATAAGCAAAAAAAAATGGGTTAACTTGTTTAAAAGGTAACAAGTTACACATTGTTATAATGGGTAAATTTTTCAAAATACAATACCTTAATTGTATTTGTAAAATAAATAATTATTGAGGGTTAGAAATTTAAAGAGTACACGGCATAAGAGATTGTACTGTGGATGTCCGAAAAATATGATTTTATTGCAATAAATAAAATCATTAATACGGGAAAGTATATATTTTGAATTTAATGGATTTGGGAAAAGAATGCAAAAGGAAAAACTAGAGGGACGAGTTCTGCCAAATGAGAAAAGTTGATTTGGAAATGATTGTGATTTGAGAAATCATTCCAAAATCACCTTTTTGATATCTAGAGCCAGATTTGACGGCCTAAATCTTGGAATTTTGGACTGAAATTTTGTGGAGTCGTTTCTAAGGGTGTAAGGGAGTGAACCCAATTGGAATTTAGTGATTTCATCAATAATTAAGAGAGATATCTAGTTCGGAGCGGCATAGGGTCATTCGGTACGAAAACGGCGATTGGAGGTAAGATACTCAACCAAAATCGATGTATAATATATGGATGGCTTCGTTTTTCGATTACCTTTCTATTGGTATACGTTTCGTGTGCTGTAGTAGTCTGTACGTCGAGCAGTTTGGTCTAGAAGCCACTATGGCGGCGGCTCGACGAATTCGGGTACAAAAACTCAAAATACGAGTTTAATAATGAACCGTAGGGGCTGTAAATTTATATATGAGTTGAGATGGTTGTTTGTTATAAACTTTTGTAAGACTTTTGATGAAAAGAGGTCGAGAAACGACCCCAAACGGGGGCTGTTCATGGCAGCCGCACCGAAGGTGCGAACGGGTCGAGCCGGGCATCAAGTTGGGCCGCAACTTTGTGTCGGGGCTGAATTTTTGGGTCGGGATCGATTAAACTCGAGTCATTTTGATTAAATCTATGTATTTCTAAAGATATTTGAGTCTCGTTTATTTACTTGGATTAATTGAAATAAATCAAGATATTTTGATTAAGTTACTCTAGATTTTGGACATCAATTATATAGGGTTTTATTAAGTTTACTCAATTATATAGGGTTTTAATTAATTGGGTTATCGCATTTTGGGATTTATTATTTAGAGATTTATTATTTATTAATTGGATTATATCTAATTAATATTTTAATCTCCAATTTATTTATTTATTTAAGAGTGGAGGGATTATTAAATTATTATAATTTAATAACTTGTTTAAGGAGTCGTGGTTGGATAATTGGGGGATTTGGTGTTTTAGAACGACACTTATATAGTTATTGGTTGAGTTTAATGCGCCGTGATTTATTTTGGACGTGAAGTAGTTCATTGGACGACGGTTGTTTGGGGTTGACCCGTTGACCATGTCAACCCAGGGTTGACTATAGTTTGACCCATTTGACTTTAGGACTCACTTTGTGGGAAAAGTCAAGACACTAATTATGGAAATGTAATTATATTTTATAGGGTATTACTCAGGGACGAGGTTTAGCTAATCAACGGAGCTATTCAGGTGAGTCTTTCACGAGATTTCACTGGGATGTATACATATGTATGAAATGTATTTTTACATATATGGTGTGGATGTTTATATGTTAATTGATGAGGTGATATTATTGCATGTTTACGTTAATTTGGTGATCTACATGCATGTGGTTAAATTATGGTGTAGCATGCTATTTATGTTATCTGATGATACATTGCATGCAAATAGGAGTTGGGGTGTGGGTTAACATGCTTATAAAATGTATATAACCCGGGTATGGGATATCGGCTCGATGTGTTACACTTTGGGGAGACACGACCCGAAATGGGCGGTAGTTCATGATGGACTTACACGCCCAGGGAATGTCTGTGACATGGCAGCTCCCTACCTAACGGAGAGGAGTTAAGAGATCTCATTGGGGTGCATATAATTGGTGAAATTGCATATCATATTTAATTGATAATTATATGTGATTGAATGTGTGTCGGATAGTCACACGTAAACCGTGAACTCACTGAGTCTTTTAGCTGACTATACATCTCAGGATCGGGAGATTCAGGAATCGACAAGGGTAAAGGACACACTTAAGGAGTTTAGTTCCTTTTACTTTATTTAGTGTACACTTATATGTATTTCGGAGTTAATTTGTCTTGATTTGAATTATAGTGACCCGGTATGGGACATGTTATCTTTTAAAATTTATTTTGATTTGATGTTACACTTCCGCTGTAAACGTTTTAGTTTATTAATTGAAGTATTTAATGAGGTGTTTTTTGATGACGTGACATTTCATTTATTTGGAAAAAAATGGGGTGTTACATTAATAAAAAATAATTTGAATGTACATTGATGTAATAAGCAAAACTGAAAGTATAATGTTATAATAAAGAAAATTTATGAAAGTAGATTGGTATTTCATACATTTAACCATATATATTTCCGTATCAAATATTAAAATAATTTAAATATTATGATGAAAATGATTATTTAATTAAAGCTATGTTTTTTTAACGGCAAGTTAGTAGTTAGTGATTCGAACCCACAGTGACATCCATACGGGCAGTATGCGGGACCCGAACCTTTACCTTAGGGATAAACCCCCACTTCTCCACCATTTTTAAGAAAACCACCACTCACAAGGCTCGAACCCGAAACCTTGAGGATGTTATAAAAACCCCGATACCGCTAGACAAGAGGCCCTTTGATAATTAAAGCTATGTGAATTGTGAAATGCTCGGATGCATGTATTTTGATGAAGTGCACATTCACCAACGTGAAATTGCTATTATGACTACGTTTACATTGCTTCTTTAGGAGCATTTATTAAATACTAAATACTTATCCTGTTAAGATATACGGGTATTAATTGATAATCAAGGATAATATATCTACCTAAATTCATGATTCAATCAAGGATACAAATCTCTGATTTTGATTATTTGCATGACGGAACACGACCGTTGTAGTCTCAGAGGCCGAAAAACATATTATTACAAAATTTTAGAGATCCAAATAATACGTACATAACTTTTTTCTTCTTTTTTCTTTCTATGATTTAATATTAAATTTTAAAGAAAATTTGTTAATGCAAAACTAAGGGTTCGTTTCCAAAACGCGTACCCAATATTCATTCACCAAGTCATTATACCTTATCGAATGGACATGGCAAGGACCGACAATTCTACCCAGTAATAATGATGGTAAGGATTAAGAGTCTTACCTTGTAAGTAAAAGAGACGACCCTTTTTGTTAACGTTTACAGAGTAAATTATTGCATATGATGTCATTTTGATAGAGTAAAATTCTTACCCAACAAGGTAAGTGATAGTACTAGTAAGCACTTACCGAGTAAGTATTTGAATAAACAGTCTCTAAAACCCAAAACCTTTAAACTATAAACCGAAAAATAGTGATATATATGTGTTACGTTTTTTGTACTATCATGAACTTAAACATCATTTTTTTATATTTTTTAAAAACTAAGTTATATATATATATATATATTTGATATTAATAGTTGATAATTAAAATTGTAGTGCCATGATTTTTTAATATTTTTAAACTAATTTTTATATGTATTTGATATTAAAATTTAATATAAAATTGTAGTGTATGACAGAAAAAACAGAAATTAAAAAAAAACTAAGGCGTAGAGAATTCGATCCTGAGACTTCGGGGATGTGGGTTAAGGACGTTAGCCACTGAAGTGGCCAACCCAATGTGTTTTCAAATGACATATATATTATTTAAGGGAAAAAGTGGGGAGGCCATGGCCACGATAGGCCCTTATGGGAGTTCCGCCTCTGTTACATAATTGTTGTAATATCTCTTTTGTTTATAATTATTTTTTATGTAATAGTCTTAATTAAGTTGATTTGTTTTCCTTTTAATGAAATATAAATGTGTGTATAAATAGGCTCCATGGTTGTTAATAAAATTCATTAAGCCTTTTTATCTCTTATATGGTATCAGAACATTGATCAATTTTATTTTCATGCAATTTCTCATCATGGCAAGGAATGACAACACCACCACCTCCGGCATCCTTCCCACCCCAAACACAACCAACAACACCTCAAAACCTTATCTCGGTAAGTGTCAACGGTGTCTTCATAAGGGTCACGTCGTTTCTCAATGCCCCGCTATAGTTTTTCCCATGTCTCTCCTCAGTCTGAATCCAACCCGAGTCTCTCGATTGGCTCCTCAAACTAATGTTGTCACCTTCGTTAATTTCCCTTTCTCTTCGTGGCTCATGGACATTGGTTCCACTCACCATGTCACAAATGATTTGGCCAACCTAGCTTTACATGCCCTTATGACGGCTCCGATGATCTCATCACTAGTGATGGCTCCGCTCTGTCCATTTCTCATATTGGTTCTATCTCTCTCTCTCTCACTCTACTTCTCATGAATTATTTAAATTCTCCAATGTTTTATTTGTACCATCTATATCTCGAAACATTCTCTGTATCTCTCAATTACGCATGGACATTAATGCTCTTGTCGAATTGTTTCCTACCTCTTTATGTATTAAGGATTGCTCAATGGGCCTCACTCTCCTCCAAGGGCCAACTAATGGAGGCATCTATGAATGGAGCCCATCACCTCCTCTTCTTTACTCAAGCATGGTCGTTCCTCCCATCAATTGGCATGACCGTTTGGGTCATCCCTCTATCGATATTATTAAAACTCTATGAAGTAAAGTGTCATTAAATCTTCCTTCATTTCAGTCTAGTCGTAATTCTTGCAATATCTATAAAAGTCATAATCCACCCTTCTCCAAGTCTACTCTTACTTCTACCTCTCCGTTAGAACTAATATTTACGGATGTTTGGATCACGTCTATTCTTTCATATGACAGTTTTAAAATACTGTCATTTTCGTTGACCATTTTACAAAATATATTTGGTTATACCCCCTCAAACAAAAATCGGACACCGCCTCAACTTTTCAACGTTCTAGAATTAGAAGAAACAAATGGTAATTCAATGTTCTTGCCAAGGCAACACGTTGAACATAAATCTGAATAACTAGGTGGGTTACAATGAATAAACTTATTATGACTAAGAGAATTAAATAGAGGTGTTTTCGGATGACCCAAACATTAAACCACAATGAAGGAGTGATAGTCGTGAATGTAGAAGTTGATAAGATATGGAAATTCTTCACAAAACCCAAAAGGACCAAATTTGACAGTCACGGAATTATCCTTGGTAAATTTTCTGATAGACACTAGGTTTTTAATAAAATGAGGAGCATGAAGAACATATTTTAAAGTAAATGGATGGTTAGGATAGGGAAAGGTAGTGTGATCGTAGCCATGAATAGGAACGGAATGGCCATTGCCGACACGAATACCATGTTTTCTCAAATTAAAATTAGGTGAGAGAGTACCTGGTGGTGGATGTCATATGTGATGTAGCCTCGATATCTATATACCAGTTTGTATCTGGCGGGTTAAGTCCCAACATATACATCGCTAACTTTATGTTTGTTGGAGAAGATGTAGATTGTTATTGGACTATATAATTCAGACTTGCAGGTATGGTGGTATAAGTCTGTGGAGGTTTTGGACCTAACATTCCACGATGCTCATTTCCAGTAGTAATAGTGGTCCTAGTCTGTTGTTGAGTAGGAAAAGGGGAAGGAGGTACTACCCAAGGAGCGAGTTTTTTTGTAAAAACGGGGTGATTTTGAAAAAAGGTTTATAGAAATAGGCGTGTTTGAGATTTGTTTGTAGAAATAGGGTAATTTTGATGGGTCCCACCTTTTTTATAATCTGATTTTTAAAATTTTCATTTTTAACCCTTATATATTTATAAAATTTACCCTCTAACTTACATCTTTTTTTTTTATTTATAACCTCATTTTTTAAAAATTTCATATTTAACTCTTATTATATATTATGTATAAATTAATTTATTTAAAATATATAATTAAAATATATGTATTATTTTTAACAAATTATATAATTAAATAGACCTCTTTAATACCTTCAAGTTAATACCAATATTTAATATGTTAAAATCGGTTTTTTTTATCCAATTGTATGATTAAATTATAGATTTGTACAATTTTATTATAAAATGTCATTTCTAGATAAAAGTTAAAGCAACCTGCACATAGTCACTATTCATGAAAACTCAAAGAAAGTGAAAGAGGAATTGATTGCTGATCACATTTGTCATTGTTCATGAAAACTCAAAGAAAGTAAATAGATGAATTGATTTCTGATCACATTTGTCATTGTTCATAAAAATTAAACAAAGTGAATAAATGAATTGTCCAATCACTTACTTTTTTGTGTTATAAATTTGGTTGATGAAAACACTTTCCATTCATCCTAGCTTCTTCAACTATTATCTCATCATATCTAAATATCAAGTTTCATCCTTCTTTCCTTCCTTCATCCAAGGTATGTATCATTGTCTAAATACTTAACATATAGTAATATAAAACATCATATATAGCACCATATTTATGTAATTTATCTTATGATTTATTGTGCAGTTACATTTTGATATACTTATCATTATGAATCCAGACGGTCCGCCTACAGGTACTAGATTTCTAGATCTTTTTCGTAATTTTGAAACAAATTCCTCAAATGTACCACTTCCTTTGTCCAATGATAACACATTTGAGGCAGATAATGACTTTGGTTTTGATGAACCCAACTCACAATATAGTGAAGATACTAATAGTGAGTCAATGTGTAATAAGGATGATTCTGATGATGTGAGTGGACCTCCAGTAGTGAATTTTATGGATGATGTTGGAGATGTAGGAGATGATGAGATAGTTGATCTGGAAAACAACATTCATATATATGTTTGGAGTCAATCAGAAAACAAAATAAGGTTAGGAATGCAATTTGAAAGTACGGCACATGTAAAAAAGGCAGTAACACTTTGGTCAATCGCCCAATATAGAGAGTTTAAAGTGCACGAAAGTAAAAATAGCTCATGGTTAGCAAAATGCAAGACTCTAGGAGATGGTGGAGAAAGCTCTAGTACTGTGCACTATACACCATGTTGTGCATGGTATGTCCGTGCAATTAAGAAGAAAAATCATCACATGTGGAAGATACACGTTGGGTGGATGCACACAATTGTTTCGGATCCTGCGTTAGCAATAATAATAGAAATTTGAACTCTGCAACTATTGCCTCGTATACATCCACTCAATTCAAAAGGATGTTAAATATCCGGTGAATCAAATACAAGCAGATACTAAAAATAGTCTGAATGTAGATGTTTCTTACTGGAAGACATGGCATGGTAGGAGAAAATCCATAGAGAGTATAAACGGAACTTGGGAAAGTAACTTTGCTGAGTTGAGTATATTGCAGTTTTGCAGTCTTCAAATCCTGACACGGTTGTGAATTGGTTTCATAATTCGAACGGATCATCAGATGTGGTGACGTTAAAGTATGTTTTTTGGGCTTTTGGACCTACTATTAATGCATTTCATCAATGTCGACCTCTTATTTTTGTTGAGGGTTGTCATTTGAAGGGTTCATACAGGGGAAAAATGTTTGTAGCGGTCACCAAAGACACTAATAATAACATATTGTCTGTAGCTTATTATGCCATTATTGATGAAGAGTCCGCACACAGTTGGTGTTGGTTCTTTTATCAGTTTAGACATTTTGTTGCTCAAAACAAACAATTATGTGTTATTTTAGACAGGCATCAAGGAATAATTCATGCAATGACAAATCTAGAGGAATGGAAAGTGTCATTAGCATATCATCGCTTTTGTCTTCGACACGTTAGAAGTAATCTCATGAAAAGGTACAAAAACTTGAGCCTTAAAACATTTTGTTGAGTTATGGGAAGCACCACACCGAAAAGATTAAATGTGGAGATGTGGACTATGCCACCAACCTGGGCATAATATAAGAAATTGTCCAAATTCTCAACCAAGATTAAATGAGATGTGAACTATGTAATTTTTATTATGATGTTGTAATTTAGTGTTTCGTTCTTATTGTAATGTTTTATGTACTTGATCTTTTAATTTTATAACATTATAATATATTCATGTTCTAGTTACCGTTTAATTCGTATCGTAATTTCCTTATATTGTAATATATTAAATATTGATATTAACTTGAAGGTATTAAAGAGATCTATTTAATTACATAATTTGCTAAATATTATACATATATTTTAATTATATATTTTAAAGAAATTAATTTGTACATAATATATACTAAGGGTTAAATATGAATTTTTTTTTAAAACGAGGATATAAATAAAAAAGGAAGATGTACGTTAGAGGGTAAATTTTATAAATATACAAGGGTTTAAATTGAAAATTTTAAAAATCAGGTTATAAAAAAGGTGGGGCCTATCAAAATAACCCTATTTCTACAAACAAATCTCAAACACCCCTATTTCTACAAACCTTTTACAAAATCACCCCATTTTTACAAAAAACTCCCTAAGGAGCCCACAACCACTGCCAAGTTTGGGTATTTCCTACACCCCATATCTGTTGTTGTTGCCATTACGGTGGAAACGCCCCGCTAGGACCTCCACGTTCACTTCTACCATGACCGCCACCGCAACCCAGTTGCTTGTTCTGCCCGACCATTAGGGCGCCTGTGTATCAAGATTGAAGCGGAGTGTTGGATGCGCGTGAAGTATCGTCAGAATCTCAATATACTGTTGTCATCGTGGTTGGAGAACCGATTGCAACCTTTTTGGCAAAACCAACTTCCTCAAGAACGAGCATCGAACGAACCTGTTAAATGGAGGAAGTGGGTTGGTCTGTCAAAGAACCACCCCAGCCTAATTGTATTCCTCGGTGAAACCGACAACCATTTGGAGAACAAATCGATCATCAGAGACCGGTGCCCTTAACTTCTGGAGTTTATACAAGAGAAGTTTGAATAAGCCGAGGCATTCGAGAAATCTTCCATGCAACTGTGAGAGAAAGACACTCGAGCCGTTACTCTTGAGCAAGATTTCTCTCACAATTGTAAGATTTCTTGCAAGCCGAGGCATTCGAGAAATCTTCCATGCAATTGTGAGAAAAATCTTGCTCAAGAGTAACGGCTCGAGTGTCTTGGAGACGATTCCAAGCCTCCATATTTGTAGCATTTGGATAAAGAATGGGATATAATAGATCATGGGAAATAGTAGTATAGATCCATTGAAGAACCGTTGCATCTAAGGTTTCCCTTAATTCTTTCTCATCATCAATGGTAGGACCTTTTCCTTTGTAGGATCAGGTTTGATGATGTGATGAAGGACCCTGTGGGAGCAGTTATGAATCTTCAAAAACTCAATCCATGTTGTATATTAAACATTCTCCATTTGAAGAACGATGGAAACATTGTTCTTGATTTGAGACAGTCAGTGTCGTGTGAAACGAGGAAGAGAAAGACATTTATTTTGTAAGGGGTGAAGGAGAATATTAAGAGGAGGAAGAGGAGGAAGAGGAGGGGGCGAGCTATTCATGATGAATATTTATAGTGAAAGTTATATTTATGTTGAATTATATACTAATAGACATGGGATCATGTTAGACCAACTTGTATTCGTGTTCTTGAAACTTCATAGCAAACCATTGTGAAGGTAAGGTAAAAAAAAGTCTGAATCTTCACAACAAAAACATTGTGAATGTAACCTTCACAATGTATTTGTTGTGAAGGTTCGGACTTTTTTATACCTTCACATATATTGATTTGAAGTTTTTCAAGTGTAAAAATGTGGTCTCACGGGTCTCATGAAAAAGAATGGTCTCACGTGAACCCAATCCTATACTAATATGTTGATTAGCATGATGCATATTACACAGACAAATAATTTAATATAATTGTAAATCAATTACGTTTGATTATTATCACCCCACGCAAACGAGACGTCAGGTGAGGACCAACTCATAGCTCGGACAAAAAGAACTCAAAAGTGGGACGAGCCAAACTATTTATGTAGATGTCCGCAATTTGGAGATTGGACGGAATGAACCGAGTTGCTATTTTCCCAGCAGAGACCAACTTGTGAATAAAATGATAATCAAAAATATCGATATGTTTTGCTTGTTTATAAGCCACCGGATTTTGAGATAGAAAGAGAGCAGTTTTGTTGTTACAAAGGAGCGGCAGGTCGAGAGGCAATGCATGTAATTCCCAATGTAAGTGCACTACCCGGATAAGTTCATCAAGAGTGTTGGCTAGCACACGATATTCCGACTTAGAACTGGAACGAGCAATGATGGGTTATTTCTTAGCACTCCAAGAGACAATATTTCCACCAATAATAATGGAGTAATCGTAGGTTGAGCGAAGTGTCTTAGTGCATCGAGCCCAGTCGTTCTTAGAATAGCTTGAAAGAATTTTCTTGACATAGCGCAAAATCCGTTTGACCGCTTAAAATGGTCAATGGTAGGATCCTGGAGAAATTGGCTAACTAGATTGACGGCAAATGAGACGTCAGGCCGGGTGATCGTCAAGTACTGAAGGGCACCTACCAATGAGGGATAACGAGTAGAATCCTCAAAAGGAGAGCCCATGGATGCCAAAATCTGCCCAGGAGCCAGCGGCATGGAAACAAGTTTTGATTCAAGAAGTTCAACACGAGTGAGAATATCCCGGGCGTATTTGGATTTAATAAAAAAAAGACCTGTAGAAGTGTAAGTGACCTCAAGTCCAAGGAAGTAGCTAAAATGACCAAGATCTTTGATAGAGAATTCCTTAGTGAGGTGAGTAATGAAGTTGTTAATAAGAGCTGGCGAGTTTCCTATAAGGATGCTATCGTCAACGTACACAAGAAGATATAGTATGAGATGTCCTTTGCAAAAGAACAAAAAGGGAGTTGTTGGCACTGCTGCACCGGAAACCAATGCCAAAAAGGAAATTGCTCAACCATTGAAGCCACGCGAGAAGCTTATTTGAGTCCATACAGGGCTTTTTTAAGTCTACATACCTGATCCGGAAATCATGGATCAATATAACCCGGTGGTTTCTCCATGTAAACAATTTCAGATAGGAAACCGTCGAGAAAAGCATTTTTGACGTCGTTGATGAAGGGGAAAGTTCCGATGGACGATGAGAGATAAAATGATACGAATTGTGGATGCTTTGACAACCGGCCTAAAGGTGTGAGAATGATAAAAACCAGGAAGTTGTCTAAACTCTTGAGCAACAAGACGAGATTTTAGACGATCAACGGATCCTTTAGCGGTATATTTGGTTCGGAACAACCATTTAGAACCAACAACTTGAGTTGTGAGGACACGACACCAACTCCTAAGTTTTATTATTACGGAAAGCGGAAATATCACCATCCATCGCCTAAAGCCATTCAGGGTGTTTAGTAGAGGATTTAAACCCTTTGGTCTCTTTAGAGGAAAGCAAGGCAGTGAAGAGTTTAGAATGAGCAATATCCGTAAAATGCTTTGGTTCAAAAGTTCCAGATTTTGATCGAGTATGCATGGAATGAGTCTGATGGACCGGAGCACGGACCTGTTGTTGCTTGTGTAAAAGACGTTTGAGTCGGCTGGGAAGGAGCAGCATATTCAATAGAAGGTGTTGCTGGACTAGAAGAGGGTAGTTCACTACAAATGGAATAAGGTCTAACGGAGGCAGGAGGCGCCGGTGGAGACGACGACGTGCTAGGCTGGTCGGCTTTAAGCTCAGATACAGGCTCATGAAATGTGAAGATGTCCAAAGCCTTTGGGCTGGAAACAAAAGCAGATCTAGAAAAAGGAAAAACTTGTTCATCAAATTAAGCATGTGTAGTAACATAGATACGAGATGAGGTCGGATCGAGGCACCGAAAACTCTTATAATTGTTGTTGTACCCAAGAAAAATTCTTAGAGCGCTACGATGGCAAAGTTTATTAGTGGCATAATCGCGTAAGCACGGAATGACCCTGCATCCAAAAGGATGAAAATTTTCGTAATTTGGAGTGTTATGAAATAATAATTCAAACGGAGATTTTCCATTCAACATCGAAGAAGGAAAACGATTAATAGTGTAGACGGTAGATGTGAAGGCGTCAACCCATAAAGATGTGGGGGCATGTGCATGAAATAACATAGCCAAACCGGTTTCAATAATCTGGCGATGTTTGCCGTTTTGATCCGGAGTGTAAGGACATGAGAGTGAATGATGAGTGCCTTTTGCTTGAACAAAGAGGTTAACCTTTTTCTTTGTAAATTTTGCGGGGGCATGTGCATGAAATAAAATCTTGAAGAAAGATCTTAATTGGGCACCCAAACTCCGTTTGCACAAACGTATAAAATTGCACCAAGATATCATATAATTCATTTTTACCGTACGAGTACATCGATGTGAAACGAGAAAAATCGTCCACAAATATAACATAATAGAGATAACCCATAGTAGAATCAATCAGAGATGGTCCCCATAAATCACAATGAACTAAATCCAAAACATGAGATGCACGTTTATCAGTAAGAGTAAAAGACAAGCGTTCGCTTTTCGCAAGCTGACATGACGAACCAAGTGAAGGTTTAGGTAATAACGAAGTACCCATTAATAGTCCCAACTTATTTAATAAACTAATTGTATCAAAAGCGACATGACCATGTCGTGAATGCGACAATTCAAAAGAGGCACGAAGACGCTTTAAAGGTAAGAGAGCCAATATGATATATAGGAAATTTAGCATCATTACCAACATCAACATAATCAGAACCCGTATAAGGCATATAGGAGTCCAAAAATGAGGTGGATGGTGTCATGTGAGCTTTCACAATCATATCGACTTACTAATCAGAGGCAGGAAGCGAGGAGACAACACAATTGGCTTTGAAAGCCTCAGCAAGATTTACAACATCGTTAGATGGCTGGCGTTGGACAATCTGAAACGAGGACAATTGTTTGCATAATGATCACCGTTGCATAGCAGACAACGAGGTGGGCGTTGAGAACCATTATTGGCACCATTGTTGTTGTGACTTTGACTACCGCGAGAATAGTGTCCATGACCATGAGGGGATACATGAGACTAAGCAGTAAATGCGACAGGAGGTGTGGAACAGATTCCATAGAGCCATTAAATAGCACCAAAGTCTCCGCATTGGAAAGCAATTATGTGAAGGAGCGCAATGGCGGTTTAGCCAATAAAGCTACTGTAAAAGTCGAGAATGTTGGTCCTAAACCATGAAGGAAGCGGTGGGACTTATCTGATTCAGCCAATGGACGACCAATTGCCGTAAGTTGGTCACAAATGGTTTTGAATTGACGCCCGTAGTCGCCGACAGACCGAGATCCATGAGCAAGACTGTGCAATTCATTATGTAGACTAAATTCACAGGCTGGGAATCGTTGCTGAAAGTAGTTTGAAGGGTTGTCAAACAGATCGAGAGGACGAGCAACCAATTATCATGGCCATAGTTTCTTCTGTTAGAGAAAAGAGAGGCAAACTCTTTAGTTTCTGATCCTGTTTGTACCATTCAACGGAACGTCGGATTGGCTCGCGTTTTATAGCAGCATCAGTAACATGAGCGGCTGGAGACGGGTGAGAGCCGTCGTGAAACCCGAACAAATCTTGGTCGATTAGTAAGCGTTCCACTTGATTTTGCCATAACATGTAGTTGGTAGATGATAATTTAACGGTGGACATGTGAATCCATGTGGAGAAAGGAAGAAGATCACTGGACGATGCATTTGCCATGGAAGAAAAAAAAGAGGAGGAAAGCAAAAAAAAGGATTTGATCGGAGTGAAGGGTTCAACGCATAATTTGTTGATACCATGTGAATGTGAATAAAACTCACCTTGCTTTTGGTGAGAAATCAATAGATCAATATATAACCAAAAGTATAAAGGAATAATTACAATAAAGATACACATATCCAAGGAAAGAGTATCATCATACAAAATAAATCTTATAATTGAAAATCAATTACGTTTTATTACTATCACTTATATTACTTTAAAAAAACGTCATAATCATTTCATTGACACCCTCTGTATCAAATTGCTCCATATATTGATGAGCATAAGATGGCGGTGCATTATTAGCAGGTGCACGGAACTGAAACCATGGATCATAAATATAATATATATAACTGATTCGTCTTCAATTACATCTTTTTTAAACATATATTATATAGATTGATATCTAAATAACTATATGACAATACTATGGCTTAGTTGGTTGAGGACCCCTCAATAAAAAAATCATAATTGAGCACATCCACAAATGGGCAATATTCAACTCTTGGATTAGTTGGTCGCCAAAATATTTGTTTTCAATATTATATTTACCTTTAAAATAAACATTTTTTTCATTATTTTCTTAAAGACACGGTGAATATTTTATTGAAAAACTAGGGGTGTTTCAAAATATTGAGTGGCGGCAAAAACCAGTTGAATCAAAACCAACCATTTTTGGTTTATATCATTATCAATGGTTTAGATGGAGTTGCTATTTGGTTTGAAAAATAGTTAAACGTACAGTTTGCATTTGTAACATGTACCTTTTTATTTTATTGTTTTATCAACCGAACTATTTCTTTAAACATACGAAAACACAAATATATACGTATAGCTTATTCTAATATGTAATTCATAGTTATATCTTACGAGCATTTTGATCTATATTTGGATTTAATATTGTTAGTTAAAAGTTTACCGTTTATAAGAAGATAAAACTGTATAGATTAGCTAGACATGAATTAACGTCTTCACGAAAAACCAAGGGCATGAAAGAAAGAGGAAAACAATTATATATGTAAAGAATAAGACAGTCAACAAACTCAAGATTTGTTTTGCAACTACAATAACAATTCGTTAGAGGTTTTAACTAAATCATCCGAAGTAGGGATCCTCACCGGACACTGCCCTCTAGAGGTGAAGTTGACAGTCCGAAATAACCATCTAAGCCCGTATGACCATTTTTGGAGGCCGTTCAAAGGTTTCGTTAAGTAAATGAACGGAAAACTTTCACGACCAAGCTTGCATACAAACTTACACTAGTGTGTGTATATATGCATACATACATATATACATACATAGAGGGTCGTTGTTATACAACTCATTGCATTTTTACAACCCTTACAACCAAATATGAGCGTCCATTTGATCATCAACGGTTATCATTCAATCGGTTATAACTACCCTTAATTAAAAAATCAAAAAAGAAGATAAAAATGGATGGTGGATACACTACAAAACAAATTACTTTCATCTAGAGAAATGTTCGTTGGTGATTACTTATGGATCATCCAGAAAATACTAGTGATTCGGTAAAATATGATGTTTTTCGAGAAAATATCAACGGATCACTTAGATAATCCCTGAGTAATTTGTTTGAATTACCCGCCAGTAATTTACCCACAAAATTTTGTGAGGATTTTGTGAGGAATCACCCTTTAGCAATAGATTTTCCAGGGAAAAGTCCTTAGAAAAAAGTTTTTGGTTTAATAGTGATAGGTGTGTTGTATTGGTTGTATCTGAAGGCCCCTCTACATACATATGCGGATACACATCCACCGCCTTATGCCTCATCTTGAGAAAAAGCCTTCATCATGATTTCTAAGTCTTTAGACTTGATAACACATCATGTCATGTCTCACACTATTTATAAACTTGAATGTTGTACATTTTTATAGGTGCACAAAATCATCATTAGTCTCTTGGTCAGGTCTTTATTTTCTGTATATGAGGTCTTTATTTCATAAAAATAATAAATGTAAAATTAATTTAAAAACTAAGGAAATAGGCCAGACAAGGTTCGAACCTGCACTTAGAAAAGTAACGCAAACCAACTCTAGCTAGCTAGCAAATAAAACTTGTATCATGATTGTAATTTTAAAATATATACCGTTACACACAATCAAATAATACATACAGTGGCATCTTTACGATCCCACAGTTTTTCACACAGGAACGAAGTGGTTCCACGTACAATGGACTAATGTGGGTCCACCCTGAATATATAATCTCCTTTAATTAATGCCCTCAAAACAGATTCTGTCATTATTTATATAATCAGTGTAAATTTGTATCTAAATTAGTCATATACATAAAACAATTAATCGAACCCATCCAACAAGTTTGGACAGTGCAAATGTGTAGTACGTGTACCAGAGCATTTGAAGACACGTGGCAGTATTGAAGGAATGAAGACGTGGCAAACTGCGTTTCATAAATATATACACCATATATATCTCGATACGATACCAGATTCATCAATTTTTAAAGTTCCCTTTGTGCTCAACATAATTGAACTCCTGAAGGAAAAGCCAGCCCATACTTCTATTTATTAATTAATGAACAATAATTTACATGATTGGTCCATGCATGTTTCTTTCTTTTAATGAATTCAAATGTTACCCGCAACTTTAAATATTTGCACTTTGAACTCCAAAATTTCCGGGCGGTCCGGGGGGACCACAATGGCTCCTCTCTTCTCGAAAATCCATACATCCCTTATTAGTATATGGGCAGCTATCTTTCAAGCACAAGTTTAGGTTCGGCCTCAATAGGAAAATAAAATGAAGCACCTAACAACATATCTTCATAGACCAAGAACTAGGAGATCACCCCTTTCATTCTGGGTTGATGGAGGGATCATACCATTCGAGCATTTGTTTCATGCTTTTCCCCGACGAACGATGGAAGAGCCAGGAAAGGCCGAGTGATCATTTGACGAAAATGGAAGGCTTGAGTGATGCATGAGTCACAGCATCCAGGTCTGACCCAAATTGAGCAAGGGCGGCCACACAGTTTTAGCACTTCAGTCAAAACTAGTTGAACTTGATATATTATTCAAGTTTACCGCTAATTCACACACACACAAAAAGGTAACTCTCTATAATTCTTCACGTCCTTGATCTATCGTTGAAAGTTGTTGTCGAAAACCATCGGTGATCTTAGGACCATCGAAAATCCTCGATGATACCCAAAATTTAATGCTTTTGAGACAATGATCACGTGATTTTTGATATAAAAGGTCGTCCCTTAGCATGTTAAATGTGATATTTTGAACAGGGATCCTAAAATTGTGGGGCCAAATTTTACATATATAGGGTGCATGTTTCATCGACCAGCGTACGTAAAGCTATAACCAAATTTTTTTAGGTTCAAATTATTAACAGTGTAGGTTCAGATTGTTAATTGTTTAGCTTTATCCCATTTTTTTACTTAGCGTATATCTTCAATATCTCATTTATGTAATGTAATCAAAATATTGAATGTAGCAGGGTCTTCAAAAAGATTGAACGTCCCTGTTAATATACTATACACACCCGTTATAAAAGAAGTTATAGCTAACATCAAGGCGACGTTGACAAAGTTTGAGTGAAGGACTTCCAATTTGCTAAACTGGAAAGGTAAGGGAACCAATGGTTATATATGCATGATGGTTAGAATGATATTTTCAAAATAAAAACTATAAGGACCAATTGTGTAAAATTGTTCTCTAATTAATTACACTTTCTAAATTAATCATGAAAACCAATAATACAAGTTCGATAGCTTTAAAAAAAGGTCCCGATCTTGGAAGCCAATAATGGTATCTTACATACAAGCATAAATACAGAGCTTAATCCATCAGTCCAACCATATCATCAACAATCCAACATACATTTTCTTTGCTTTTGTTAGCCATGGCCATCTCATACGGAAATCGATCCGTTAGTTTCCCTACAACGTTATCACATCCAACCGCCAATAAGCTCGAGAAAGAGCTTAACGACATCAAAATATCGGTACTCTCGTCATCATGTACACCATCTACAGAAGCCATTTACAATAGTGTATTGAAGTTATCGAGATTGTACGAATGCATGCACGAGTTTATTGTCAATTCGTTATCCTCCACGACCCAAAATGAGAAGTGGGTCGAAGAGCTAACGGATGATTTGGTCGAATTCTTGGATGTTTGTGGCATCATAAGCGATCTTATGTCGCAAATAAAAGATCATATTCGAAACCTACAGTGCGCGTTACGAAGAAGAAAAGGCGATTCAAGCATTCAAACCAGTATTTCACGTTACAATTGTTTCAGAAAAAAAGTTAAGAAAGATGCTAAAAGATTGATGGCGAGATTAAAGCGATCTGTAGTACCGAAGCCTAACGATCATGTGATAATGGAGGTTAAGGAAGTGACCGTTTCCATCTTCGAATCTCTCTTAACCCTTTTCATCAATCAAGATTCATCAAGAACACGAAAGGCGAATAAATGGTTTTTCATGATGTCGAAATCGATACAGAAAACGAGAGTGGCATGTGAAGAACACCATTATCGACAACAAGAACAATACTCGAGTGCAAAGAACGATTTCAGAGGTTCAGATGCTGTCTTACTTAATCGATGGATTAATGACAAATATGCTAAATGTCGATTGGAGAAGATGGAAGCTCAGATTGAAAGAATGGAGGGTGGTTTAGAGTTTATATTTAGGAGATTAATTAGAACAAGGGCATCTCTTTTAAACATTGTTTCCCATTACTGAATGTGCATGAACAGAAAGTTTGTAATTAATTCTGTAGAAAAATACAAGAAATATATAATTTACCCCATATATATATTACTTCTTTATCAGAAATATATAACTTCTTAATATAATATGGAAGGATCAGATAAACAAGCATCTAGGAATCTAAATATTTTACATGAAGTTGAAACTAAAGTACAGCTTTTGCAGTGGATAGGCACACAAAAAAACACACACACACATATATATATATATATATAGGGGTGGTATCCGTTGCAAACTAAGTGAATTTTGCAAACTGTGCAAACTCGTCATGAACACAATGATAAAGCACCAATTGGATATTCATGAATGTTGAAAGTGTTCACGAATGGTGAAAGTGTATTCACGAATGGCAAAAGTATATTCATGAATGAGAAAACTTGCCGGAAAACTCGCCAGAGAAAACGAAGTCGTCAGAAAGTGTGTTCATGATAGTAAATTAGTAAATATTAATTTAAAAATGGTTAAATTATAAAATGATGATGATACTGAATTAATAAACTATCAATAAAATATTAAAATAATATTATCCACATGGCTTATTTCTATTGGATAATGGTGAGTTTGCAAGTTTGCAAATATTAAATAGTTTGCAATGGATACCACCCCTATATAGAGTCCATTTCATGTGTTAACCTTAAAAAAGGTGTTAACTTTGTTAACCTATCTAAACCGTTTATTTTTTTGATCAACGGTTTTGATTAAATGAGATATTATAAACTGATAAAAAAGGAAACATATTAAATAGAATTAAGTCAAGTGTAATTTTGGAACAAAGTTATATTTTATATTTTAAAGATAAAATAATTTTGAAACAAATTTAAAAAGGAAACATATATTTTATTTTCCCTATTTATTTTTGGATCTTTTTCAAATTCCCACATAATCATCTTATGAAATCCACCGGATTTTCTTTATAATTACCAAAGTTCATAGGTGAAACAATGAGAATGTTCATACATGAAACAATTTGAAAGTTCATTGGTGAAATCGGAAAAAGTGAATAAGATAATTAAGAAATTTAAACACGTTCATATATGAAACAAATGTGAAGTTAATAGGTGAAACAATTAGAATGTTCAGACGTAAACTAGAAAGTGAATAAGATAATTAAGAAGTTTAAACAAGTTCATAGATGAATGCATGAAGTTCATAGATGAACACACGAAGTTCATAGGTGAAGCAGTTAAACGAATAAAATAATTAAAAATGTGTTAATTAAGGATTGTGATAATTAAGGATTGTTATAATTAATTGAATGTAATAATTAAGGAATGTAGTATCAATATATAAAAAGACGAAAATATCCCGGTTAATAAAATTAACACCTTTTTTTGGGTTAACACATTAAGGGGCCTCTATATATATAAAGGTTCAAACGAGAAGTGGCATGGTAAATATTTGAGAAATAAAGAAGTGATCATGGTCTTTTATCTAGTCAACATTTACGGCTTTAAACGTGAATCATCGAACAATTCCTCACATGGGTATGCGAAACATAGAAGGTAGTTTTGTAGCTTTTACAAATATGTATCAAACAGGTTCATATATGAACCCATGTGATTCACATATGAACTATATGTTCATATGTGAACCCGTTAATTAGTTCATATGCAAACTATTTAACTGATTCATATATGAACTCGAAAATTCATATATGATTCAGTTAATTAGTTCATATGTAAATCACATAGGTTCATATGTGAACCAATTAAAATAGTTCATATGTTAAGTATACAAGTCTAGATATGAACATATAATTCATATGTGAATCGCATAGGTCCATAGATGAACCCGTTTGTCGCCTATTTATAAAAGTTAAGAAATTACCCATTCTATTTTTCATATAACCGTAATCTTTGATCAGTCAAATCAAAGACGTAATTACCGAGCAGTCAAATATGATCTTGACCGTATGAATGGATAAGATCACTTCATTTACTTCACAATTATTTATCACTCCTCAAAATAACTTTTGAATATATATATATATATATTAATATAAAAGAAAAGGTTGGAAGAAGACAAACGAACATGAATACGTGCATCACCTAAACATTTCGGGTATACATTTATTATCAATTATTAAGCATAATAAAGATTTACGAGTTGCTATATAAGTTATTTATATATATATATATATTATTGTAAAAGGAATTATATTAAAATAGTTGGGATTCTATCTTAATCTTTTTAAAATCCATATGAATCTTAACAACCCGATGTTAGTCTTATTTTTATCTTCACACGATCATGAGAACCAAGGTTATGATTCCTATTCATCGGTTATTGAGTTGATTATATTTTATTTTCCTTTTTTTCTTAAATAATATTGTTCTTGAAGTTAACACAATTACACAATTGATGCATATGCTTATAGGTGTGTAGCCAAAGCCAAATAATATTGCTATCAATTTATAATTTGAAGTACTTACAAATCGCATCAATGTATGTGTACATGTATTTTATTGTACATTTGTATCTAGTCTATCTAATAATAAAATATATATGCATGCAAAAGGGTATCAATAGAAATGATTTTTTTCCAGTGAAATTTTGAAAGAAGGATTTGTAATAATAAAAAATAAAAACTATAAGTCACAAATAACCGCTAGGTAGCCACGGGCTTCATAAGAAGATTATTACTAGGGAAACGAAAGCTAGACAACAAGGGATCGATTTTGCACTCTACAATTTCAAGTGGACCGATGACTCCTTAGTACATGTCGTTGTTTTAGAAGGATGGGCAAAAAGGAGTAACTAGAATTTTCTACACGCAAGAACCTCAATAAAAGGATTGTGAGGTGACCAGATGTGAACAAAGATCTTTTAAGAAAGAAAATGAAGTACTTGTTCCTAATATCATATGTATCTTTGTGCAATTGGAGTACTAATGTATCTTCTTAGTTATACACGATTTGGCGTCTCATTTGCTAGTAATTTTACTAGTAAGATATAGTTTTTCACAAACAATAATACATTTGTTAAATACCATGGAAGTGTGATGGATATAGGTCCATTTCACTCAAATATCCAAATCAAGCCTTGTTGGTTATTTGCCATATCCCCACAATGGCATGTCGCATACATGTTATTTGTTTACATGTGAGGTTACAACTACTTTCTAGCGTTATGTGATGCATACCATAACAGCTACATCCTTATTTAGAAATTTTAGTACTACATGAGGCAAGTTGTGAATGTGTTTGGTTGAGGATAAGATGTACAAAAAAAATGTAACACCCTAGATTTTATATGGCAGAGTCATGCACGACTAAGAAAGCAACTTGGGCACGTCCCAAGTCGCGTAAGTATCTGGAATTTGGTTATGTTTTAGGTGTGTGCACGACTTGAGGCACTAGTGGATTCAAGGCCTAACCCCAGGATTCTTAAGCGACTCTCTACACGATGTAACACCCGTGAATTTTGAATAAATTTCTAAATTAGTTATTTTATATGGTTTTTATGAGCCTTGTGACTATAAGTCGGGATTGGGTTGGTTTTTGGTTAAAGAAATGTTATTTGGGGGAGAATATTGGAAAATAAGGTACCATATTCAAAAAAAGCTCACCGGGCGAGTTTTTCAAGCGGCGCGACCTGCTCCACGACCTCAAGACGCGTGGAACATCGCGCAAGTCTCTGTTGCTGCTCCATTTAGATCATATTTCTTATCAAAACCTTTATTATTAGTTCTCTAGAACATATTTTTGGAGGTATCTTCCTTGTTTCGGGTTTTGACCATTTTAGATGTTTTAGTTGATTTAAGATCTATAACCAAGTATTGTTTAGATCTAATTGTTGGGAGTTACACTTCATGTATTTTAGGTTTGTTAAAGTTTCTAGTGTTGGATCTTTGTGGATCTAAATCTTCTCCAAAGAAGGCTCAAAGTGGGGTAAAACCTAGATTTAACATAAATCTAGCAAAGTGAGTTCTAGTTGCTTGTGAAACTATATACATGTCAAGATGTCTATTTTTAGGGTTTGAACATATTATTAACTTGGTTTTGTTTAATGAAATCTATGAAAATGATGTTTTTGAGTATTTGAGCTATAATATCCATGTTAAAACTTTATGAAAACTTATTGGGTGTTTGGGACACCAAAGAGTATTTATTTGTTAAAAGAATTATTTTGAGTATTTGGAGAAATGGAGTCTATTCAAAGTGTTTTTTGAAGTCCAAATAAATGATTTTCTTAATATTGTGCATAAATCCAAGTATTTATTAAATTAATTGGAACCAAGCGTATTTGGGGATCTTACACAACTTATAAACTTTGGGCAAATGTTTGTTAGCCTTTTGGTTCGAAGGAGTAAATATTTGACAAACAACTTCCTTAACCTTAGAGATTTGGGAAACATGTCGTATCTAACTTTGGGCTCATTACTTGACTTTATTTGAAATAGTCAAATGTTTTACAAGGTTTTTAACTAGAGGTGTATCAAATGATTTTTGGGACATTGTCTAGTCTTAGTGACTCATCAATGTGTATGTATTACTCATACATGCTATAGTTATTGGTAATCACTTATCTTGGGGGTATTGTCTTTCATTTGAAGTTGAGTAAAGTTAGACTGCATTGCCTTTAGATCCATAGGCGTATAAGTCGGTATTGGTTGTTGAAGGACCTTTGAGTTCCTCGTTTTGAGGCCTCTCATCATTAGACTTTTTGGTAGCTGGTATTTTAGAGATGAACCTGAGCAGGTGATGCCTCTGGGACGGCGGGTGTTACAGAGATGAACCCAAGTGGGTGATGCCTCTGGGACCCTGGGTATTACGATGATGAACCCGTTGGGGTAAGAAATCGGGGCTCATAGTGCACACTGTTGTTTTGGGGATGAACTCGTATAGGGTCGAACCCAGTATCATGGGTTTTAGTGTGAGTCTATGGTATCTAAGTATGCATGGGGTCTGGGTGTTACGGAGATGAACTCGTATGGGTTGGGCTTCCAGACCTTAGGTATTATGGTCTCCATGAGGGGTCAGACACCGTGGTCGCGATCTTAGGGCACTACTCCGTAACGTTGAATATTGGCTTACTTTGTGTTACGCCACAATAGACAGAATCGGGTCTCCCCCGTCACCAGAAGGTGTTGATTGGATATGGAGTATATCCTTACTTTCGATGGTTCGAGGTACATGGTAATTATTGCACTTTATATGATTCTTGAGTCAAATGTTATTTGTTATTGTTCAAGAATAAAGTTGCACGGTGGTTGGTCTTTAAAGAGATATTTCATAACTAAACTTTATGTTTGAAAGCAATGATTTTGGGTAATGCACTCCCTCTTTTATAAATGCTATTTTATAAGGGTAATGTTTGGAAAAATGAAAATTCTTCGGGTTCCAATGCTTTTACTTATGAGATAAACTGCTTTAACTCACTAGGCGTTAAGTCTAACATTGTTTCTTATCGACATGTATATCAGGCTATAGAAGAATTCCAGGTTGTAATGGAGTTTGAGAGGTTCTGTTAGGATGACGTAGAAGAGACATTGATCTTGAAGATAACATATTTGATGACATTAGTAACACCCGACTTATTCTAAGTCCATTTATGGATCAGATAGTTTATTTAGAATCTTTGATACTTACCTTGTTGTCTTTTAGGAAAAATATTATGTAATTTGTATTTAAGTTGTCTCCTATCTTAAGATTTTTGAAAGTCTGAATTGTCTGTTATTTTCTTTAATTTTAGCGATGTTACACTCGACGTGGGTCGCAGTAGACGTTGCATGAGGGTATCTGGTGGGCTTTTAACCCAAATTTAACTAAAAAGTTTATTGAAGCTAATTTTTAATAAAATAATTTGGATGTTTGTATGTAACACATTCTTCGAATGCAAGTATTCTCGAGATACGTTTTCTCACACCAATGAGTTGTGATTTGCCGTATTTTTCAATGGTTTTACACTCATTGGATCAAACAACACATTTAGATGGGTTGTAAGTCGTAACCCGTTCCTTGCAACATGACAATCTCCTTCTCATATTTTTATTTTTAATAAGAAATTGCATTGATTTTTTATCCTCCATTTATAATAAAATTTTATACATTATTTATATATATTTAATAAATGAATACACGACTGCTAATAATTTAAATTTCTTATAAAATAGCATTTATTTAAAGAGAAAGCATTTATTTTTTTAATCTCTTTTGGAATCCGTATCGGTGCTAATCTTATAATTATTGTATAGAATCAGAGAAAGTGTGATTAAGATTCCTAAGAAAAACTTTTATTGAGTTGATTCTTATTTTAATCTTTCTACTTGAAATTAAAAATTGAAGCATATAATTTGAGTATGTAAAGCTTGTTCCTATCCACATGTACCCAAACATGTAATGATATATAACTTACATTTTAATGTATATCAACTCATGAGTTTAAATACATAATACACACGTGTGTATGAGGCAAAATAGTATGCCTTTGATATAAAATGAATTGAAAATCGAAAATTAAAAATTAAAAAATAATGTGATTTACTATGAAAAATTCAAGATCTATGTTTAAATAAAATATAAATCACAAACGGTAACTAAACATATTTTGTTAATTTGAACTTCTTATAAAATCTGGAAAAATATCAATATTGATATCAAATTAGATATTATAAAGTTTTTGTTTTTTATATATCTCTTGATATTACAACAAAATTGATTTTATAAGATCCTTAAAAGGAAAAGGTGTCATAAAAGAATACTTTAGAGGACACAAGTTTATAGAACTAAACCAAAAAAGTGTTACAATTAGTTTATATGACACTTTTAGATGACGTTTTAACAAGTTTTTTACGACATATATAAAATAAAGTGTCGTATTAACTACACTATCTGAAAAAATGTTTTATAAACAAAAGTGTCATACAAAAAGATGGATTTATAGGACGCTTCTCAAAAATGTCCTATAAAATAGTTAATAGGACACTTTATTTTAAAAGCGTTGTAAAAAACTTACTAAAACGCCTAAAAACGTCCTATAAACCGATTATAGACTTTTAGATATAACGTTTTATGGTTTGGTCCTATAAACCTAAATTTTATAAAATGTTTTATTAAGACGCTTAGAATATGTAAGCATCCTATAAAGGCAATTTTATTGTAGTATGAATTCAAATATTTATTGTAATTCAAATTTTAGTGAATTTCATTTCTTGTCCTTGTGCTTTTATGGTTTTAACATGCATGGATTCTTTTCAATGAAATGGGTTGTCATGATTTTTTTTTTCACAAACCAGGTCCTTTAACATTGACGTCAAAAAATATTTTATAGGTGATCTCTCTCTCTCTCTCTCTCTCTCTCTCTCTCCCTCCCTCCCTCCCCCCCCCCCCCCCCCCCCCCCCCCCCCCCCCCCCCTTCCCCCCTCCCTCTTTCTCCGCAATTCTTGACCAATCTTGATCGTATGAAGAGTTAGTATCATTTCTTTATTTCTCAAATATTTACCACTTCTCAAATTAACCTATGACTATGTATATATAGGCATGAGATCATGTGAGAAGTGAAGTTAAGGTGAGAAGCATAAGAAATGATCTTAACCTTGATCGCTTTTAATCTCACACTCGCCCATGAATCGCGATTGATCCGGTGCATCTCGGTGTATATCATCTCGGTGCACCCTATCCTAACGTCCATCCAAGGGTAGAGATACCCTATATATATATATATAGAGAGAGAGAGAGAGAGGAAAGTTCAAATGCGAACTCAAATTTGGTTGTGAACGTGAGGACAACTGAAAGCGTCACACGTGTCATATTCAGACTGAATAATGAAGAAAAATATTGAGACTAATTGTAGTATTATAAAGACTAAATGTAGTATTATTCCGTCTGAATAATATTACATTCGGTCTGAATATTTTTCTTCATTATTCAGTCAGAATATTTTCCTTCATTATTCAGTTTGAATATGACATGTGTCGTGCTCTCATTTGTTCTCACGTTCACAACCAAATTTGAGTTCTCATTTGAACCGCCCCTATATATATATAGAGGGGCGGGTTCATACGAGGACGGTAACAATTAACGAGAATGCGAGGAGGTTTTTTCATGTGCAAGATCACATGTGATTTTGCATTAATTAACTGTAGCAGACGACTTTTGGGCCACTTAAGTCGTATGGAAAGTCGTCCGCATCATTTATAATTTTGTACAAAATCACATATGATTTTGTACATGAATCATATGTGATTTTGTACATGAAAATTTTCATGTACAAAATGATTGGCTGAAGATTGTTCTCGCATTCTCGTAAATTGTTACCGTACTCGCATGAACCTCTTTATATATATATATATATGTGTGTGTGTGTGTGTGCGCGCGCGCGCATGTACACACATAACCCAATCATCTCCTTCATATATCCACCCCCTAATAAGGGTGAGCAAAACCCGGCCAACCTAAAAACCCTGACCGAACCTGATCCGAGAATTAGCCAAAAAATAGAAACTCGTAACCCGAGGAAACCCAAAAACTGAAACCCAAAGAAAACCACGGGTAAGTAGGTGCGTATTGGGTTTAATGATTCGGTCCCGACCCGAAAACCCGATATATATATATATATAGGGAGGTTCAGGAGAAAACGCTAAAAAAAGAGAAACTGACAAACACCCTGGGAGGCCGCCATCTGGTAACATGCATTTGTGCATATGCACTAATGCATATTTATGCATTGATGCATAGAAAAAAAGAGCTACAGTCGCTTATATGCATTTGTGCATATGCACTAATGTGCATTTATGCATTGATGCATAGAAAAATAATATCATCCAGATGGCGGACTCTCAGGGTGTTCTTCAGTTTACTCTTGTTTTGACGTTTTCTCCTGAACCCCTCTCTCTCTCTATATATATGTATATAGACTTGGGATCACGTGAAACCAACCTGTTTCCGTGAGACACGTGAGACAACCCTTTTACACTTGAAACTTCACAGCAAAAACACTATGAATGTAAAAAAAATATGAATCTTTAAAGTATTTTTGCTATGAAAGTAATCTACATAGTGATTTTGCTGTGAAGGTAACCTTCACAGTGTTTTTGTTGTGAAGTTTTCAAGAGTAAAAAAGCGGTTTCACTCGTCTCACGGAAACAGGCTGGTCTCGCGTTAACCCATCATATTTTTTTTACCTTCACAATGTTTTTGCTGTGAATTTCAAGTGTAAAAGGGTGGTCTCACGGAAACAGACTTGTCTCACGTGAACCCTATATATATATATATATATTAAATTTGTTTTGAATTTTTAACGTGATACTCCTAAATAGAGCAGTCAGCCAATTTCATTCCACTTACTATTGTTGACTTGTTGCCTCACGACCTCGCCTCCCCACGACCCCACCAGCCGACGTCGCCCACATGCCCACCGGCCGGCGATTAGCGACCAAGTCATTCGTCGTCCATCTGCGCACCATTTACCGTCCAGCAGTGTCTCCCTCCTCATTCCTCAGACCTTAGTCCACGACTTCATCCTTCATTTGATGTAACTTTTAAGTTCATCTTCATTTGTTGTAACTTGTAAGTTCATCATTCAATCGATTTAGAATGTTAGTTTTCTTATTCTTGTTAAACATCTTATATTTGTTAATTTGTTGATTTCCTTTTATGATTTTGTTCACTGTGACTGTGAGTCATTGTTGGAACCCAGATTCGCTTTTACTCAGATGAATGATATTGATTATGAATATTAAAAAGTTAGCAGAAGCAATTGTAATCAATAACAAACTATAATTGTAAACAGTAAATGAAGAACAATATGAAGATCAAACGTAATTTGTATTTCACTTAGGATATTGATGATTACAGCAATACAAATTACTCTATCTGTTACTCTCCAATTTTATCGATTTCTAATATAGTGATAGCTTTCTCTATTTATACTATTACAACGGAAAAGTCAACAAACAAGCCTATCACGTATCGACACGTAAGAAAATCTTCTAACAAATTCAGTTACGCACAAGGAGCATGACTAGCCACGTCATTAAGTCACGTGTAGTTCGTAAAGTAAAATCCATAAGATGTCCAATCTTCTGGATTATCGAGATAGCTTCTGAACAACATCTTCTGAGGTGACTTCCTTCTTCTGGAGAATTCAACTTTGTTCTTCAAAGTAAGTTCTGATCCATACTTCTGTATAAATTCTAACAGTCATGAATTTTGGACAGTAAGTTAATGTCTTAATGAGGAAATCTGAAAATTGGAAATCTGAATTTCTTTTATTGATCATTGTTAGTTTGTTAAGTATGATGGATATAGTTCACATTATGCTATTGTTATTTGATTATTGATCGTTGATTACACATTACACATGTCTCAATCTCAAGCTGATAGTGGTGCACCCCTTGAATCAAAGAAGCGAAAAGCTACTGAAACAAGATCTCATGTATGGGATATTTTTAAAAAAAATAAGCTTGGAAGGTAATTTGATCAAAGGAAAGTGAAAATATTGTGAAAGAACATATGTGGATGACCCAAAAAAGGATGGCACGTCCTCGTTAAAGAATCACTTGTTTTCATGCCTTAAAAACCCATAGTCCAAAACAACTAGACGACCCATGTTGGTATTCGCTTCGAAGTCTGAAAGCAATGAAAGTTTTTTGACTATTTGGGTTTTTAAATAAGAGAATGTTAGGAAAGCAACCATTAAGATGATCATCATAGATGAACTACCTTTCAAGTATTTAAAGGGTAGGGGTTCAGACAATGGGTGCAAGAAGTGTGTCCTATATTTAAAATGCCATCTAAATGGACGGTTAATAGAGACATATTTTTATGTATTATGAAGAGCGAAATAGCCTTAAAAGGTTTTTAAGGAACACTCACAACGAGTTAGCTTAAGCACTGATACTTGGACATCCGTGCAAAGGATCAATTATATGTGCAAATTGCACCTTATATTGATGTCCAATGAAAATTGAACAAAAATATAATATCTTTTGTGTCAATGCAATCACACATGTAATAGCCAAAACTTTAGATGTACGTTTGATTCAGTAGGGCATAAAAGACATTTCTACCATCACAGTAGATAATGCATTTAGTAACGATGTAGCCATTGGGTTCTTGAAAACGAAATTAGGATCTTAGGGGTGTTCATCTGTAACGGCTCAATACTTGCATATGAGATGCATTCCACGTGTTTTGAATTTGGTTGTCCATGATGGATTGAAGTTGGCAGATTTGGCGTTTAAGAAGCTTAGGGATATTGTTAGGTGGATAAGGGGATCTCAGGCTAGGTTGTTCAAGTTTAGAGAACTTGTTACTTTACTTGAGGTGGAAGAAAAAAGTTATTTTTGTCTTGATGTTCCTACTAGATGGAACTCAACTTACATGATGCTCAGGAATGTCATTCCTATAGATACGTGTTTGAAGCCTATGATGGACATGATTGGGTATATTTAGAGAGCTTGCAGATTATGATTTAGATGACGCTAAGAATCTCAGGCTCTCTTTATATCACTTCTAATTCTTACTCAAAAGAGATATGTGATTTGGGGTTCTTGCTTAAGGAGATGATTTCTTCTCCGAATATAACAGGTACAACTATTTTCCTAATTTGGCTTACTTGATTACATTATTTATATTACATATTTACATTGATATAGTTCTCTTGAATTTTCTATAAACAGAATATGGGAGAAAAAATAAAGGAGAAGTTTGATAAATATTGGGGTGATCCGGAGAAGATGAACATGGTAATTTTCTTTGCCAACATTTTTGATCCAAAAAATAAAGTTGAGCATATTCCATCCCAATTTCATCCGTTGTTTGGTAAAGAAAGAGGTGAAACATGTTTTAGGAAGATAAAGTCTCAACTCGGTTCCTTGTTTGAATATTATGTGCAAGAATATTTTAAATCTACTAAATCTCAATTTCAATTTCAATTTCAATTTCAATCTGAATCTGAATCTGAATCAAGAAAAGGTATCCCCTCTCTTGGAAGGTCACTATCTAAGTTTAAAGTTTGTTGAAGAAGCAAAAACTTGAAAGTGGGGACTTAGATAGCAAAAGGAGTGAGTTTAATGTAAATCTAGGTGGGAGCATTGTAGATTATAATGGCAATGACTTTGATTTTCTTATGTGATGGAAAATGAATAGTGCAAGGTTTCCCATTTTTTCAAAAGTTGCGAAAGATGTCCTCGTCGTACCCATTTCTACAGTTGCATCTGAATCGATCTTTAGTACAAGTGGTAAGGTGTTGGATAATTTTAGAAGTTCTCTAACTCCTAAAATAGTTGAAGCACTTATCTGCACGCAAGATTGGTTAAGGCCCTATTAAACCAATTGCGGTGGAAGAAAATTTGGAGGATCTTGAGAAGTTTGAGAAAGGTACGAGTACGACATTAGTTTATGAGTTATCATATATAAATTATAAATACGACTTTAAAATTTGTTACTTTTAATTTTAAAATGTGCATAAATGGAAAATTAAAAAATTGGAACTTTTGCGGTCATGATGAAGATAATCCTAGTACACAAACTTCAAATGATTTGGGAGAATTTGAAGTTGATTCATGATTATTGAGAAAAATACTTATAAATTTTAATTTTAATTTTAATTTTAATTTTAATTTTAATTTGTTACTTTTAATGATTTGAAATTGATTCATGATTTTTTACTTTTAATTTGTTACTTTTAGTTTTATAGGATTCAAATGAAGTATTGAAGAATGAAGATAGTTTGGACGTTTGGTTGAAACGTTGGTTGGAACTTCAGATTGGTTTGGATTTAGACATTTGTTCGTAACCCTTTTGAACACTTCAATCTTGATTTCTTCATTGGACTTTACTTTCGTAGTTTCGTCAATTAGTTACATTAATTGTTTTAAAATTTGGTTTGATTTAATTTAGTATTGAAAGTTGAAAGTTGTTAATTTGTATCTATAATGTATTGTTAAAATTTGAAATAGGGTTGAAAATCACATGAAAAACAGGCTAAAATTAGGCTGGAAACAGACCCCAATCCGAATTGACCCGACCCGAAACCCACGGCCCGATCCCACCCGAAACCTGAAAACCTGATCTGTAGTTTGATCTATAGTTTGGACGGGTTTCAGGTTCCACGACTCCCACCCAAAACCCGACCGGGTTACGGTTTTTGGGGCCCGACCCAACCCGTCAGTTGCACACCACTACCCCCCAAAGAAAACTGGACAGTGTCTCCCTCATCTCGTCATGCCTCCATTTCGAGAGAGAAAACATACAGACATAGAAAGTTTTCAATTCGGTCGTGGACGCACACAACTCTCTGAGTCCTTCCCCCTTCCCCGATGGAACTCTCTCTCCAAGACATAACTCTCAATCCCGATATTCGCTCTTCTTTGGTGAAACTCCCTCTCTAAGACCCACCTCTCAATCCATACCTTCTTTCTATCATTGTTCCCACCAGGACTCCCTCTCAATCCAAACAAAATGTTGTACATGTAGAAATTTAACTGGCACATATATTGCAAAAGTCACTTTTAAAAGTTATTATAAAACCCAGGAATCATAATGTTATCAACTACATAAATAATTAATTTCACTAAGTATTGAAATTAGTATCAACCTTGAGAGAACAAAAAAGCTGATAGAGATGTTACTTAGAAGCTTTGTTGAAGGGATTTAAACCATTCTAATTGTGAAATGGATGGGGAGGTGGGTTAGGGATCGTGACCATCGAGGGACGTAGCACGCAGGGCGATTAGGGGTTTAACTTTTGAGGTTTCAACGGAGTGGTGGATATGGGTCTATACGGGAGACGGATGGCTCTCAACAGGGAACGACAAAGTTGTCTACGTGAAAGTAGTCGTCAGGTAGTCTTGTCGGAGAAGGACGTTGGTATGGACGTTAAATGTACATATATTAATATAATATATAAAACCTTGTTATAGCAATATGATATATGATTAATTATAATTGTATAATATACTATTGTTAATAGATAATAAGACAAAAATCTAAGACCTCCAAAATACCCTTCATTCTAACAGACTTTTTTCTAACGATACAAGTGTCATGGAACGAATTGTTGCAAAACAAAACGTTAAAACTTCACTTAAGGCCTTAAGGGGCCTAATTTATTAAAATCACAAAAACATGTGCTTGAAAAATGTAGTTCACTCTTTAAATATTTTTGAATTAAGCATGAAGATATGTAATCTTTTGTGTAAAACCCGTAGTTTTAAAAAACAATTATGGGGTTGAGTGAGCCATCGATGGACTTAATATTGAGATTTTATGGATTCCAATCACATCTAACATTCTTGGTACATTGCTAGGTCAATCGAGGTATCAAAAATGGAGCATTCGAGAGGAAAAGAGATCCACATGACTTTCCACGCGGCTTTTGTGGCAGAATTAGCCGCACAAAGCACTAGGAAGCACGGGCAACCTTGCCACACGACCCTAGGGCCGCAGGACTTTCCCATTTTTCTCCATTCTCTTCAGTTCCCTCAATCCCTCTCTAGTTTAGGCGAATTTGAAGGTTTAATTCGATTTTGGTGCATGGGAGGAGCTTTTGAGAAGTTTCATTTCAGGATTTAACCGTAGACTCTTCAAGATAATTGAGGAGGTAAGATTTTGGATGGTTTCTGTTATTGGGGGTTTGTGGTTATGAACTTCGTTTTCATCTTTGGTGCCTTGTTAGGCTTGATAGATGTTTGTGTTCATATTTGGTTTTTTCTAGGCTTGGTTGTGACCAAGATAAGATTCCTAGAGATGTTTGTTTGTAGATCTCAAGTTTTCATCGTTGGAAGCCAGAAATCGGTTTGGAAACTAGGTTTAACCTAACCTAGCAAGGTGGGTTTTAAATTACTTTGTGAAAATGTTGTACATGTCAAAAACATACTCCTTTTGATATTTATTTGCTTTTGTGGAGTTTTACATACCTAATGAGTTGTTTGACCAACCTTTTGAGTATTGGATTTGTTTGGGTAAATGTTTGGAAAACATGTATTATTTGATTTATTTGACTCCCTTAAGTTATAACTCATAGAGTTTGTGGTTGTTTGATGAGTTTGAACTACAAACCATAGTTTGTGTAGTTCCTACAACTAGTGGATGATTATTTGACCCTTTTTTGGGCAATTTACATGTGTATAGACATAAACGTTTGGAAGATATATACTTTGAAGTATTTCGTAATTTAAGATGTAAAACCCATGGATTAGGGACTTTTGGCGATTTAGAACCATTTAAATAGTTGTGATTAAGAACATAATTATCAATGAAACAACATAAGTATAAACTTAATTTTTATGTTACACAAATATGTTTAGAATTGTTATATTTGTATTTGGATAATTAAATGTACTTAAAAATAACTAAAAAATAATATAAAAATAAAGGATACGAATACGATTGATAATTGTTGTAATTAAAGAATCAATAAATAATATTAATAAATAATTAAAATTGATTAATAATAAATTTTCAATTAGCATATATTAATAGTTAGTTTTATTAATACTTATTTATAGTTGATATTAACGAGGGTTAAAATTACAAAAAATGACAATAAGTTTTCAAAACATTACTCCAAGTAACATTTTAATAAGCTAGTTTGTTAGATAACTTCTATGCATCCAATTGTATACTCAAAAAATAAACTAATGTATTTTTGCCAAACAATACTTAAAACACACGGACGATTTTCGAAGGAACCGCAATGACCAAAAATGAGTTCACTCATTATTATATTATTCGTGTAGATGGTAATTAGTGATCGCAATTGTAATTAGGACTCACAATGGATAGGATAAGGGTTAATCCGTTATCCAATCAATTTAAAATAGTGGGTAACGAAACGGGTAATTATTCATGTCATAAAACTTTTATCCATATCCTAGCCACTAAAATAGCGGGCAATAAAACAGGTAATGGATAAATGGTAAAAAATCATTTTTTAACTACAATAATATTGTTAAACATCAACATAAAAAATAAAATATAAGTTCATAAATATAAAATTTATTTTATATATAATTTGTTCCGATAGACATTGTTGTGATATTGTTTTAAATATGTTATAATGTGATACTTTAAACAACAATTAAAAAATCTAAAGACCACATTTATGTTTGTTGTATTTGTTTTAGCGGTCACATATTTGTTTCTCATTTAATTATCCTAATTAACTCTTTTACTTGATGAATACGAAAGAAAATTAAATATCGATTAATATATGTTATAAGACATATAAGATAACATTCTAAATTTTTTTATTAATATTTAACTTTATATAATTATATGTAGGTGTGTATGCATATGTATCTGTGTATATATATAATAACGGGTAACGGATAAATGGATAACGAAAAACACTTTATCCATACCCTACCCATTAATTAAAGTATCGGGTAAAAGGGTAATGAATAAATAGATAAATGGATAAAAAAAATTTTAATCATACTCTTATCCAACGGATCAAAACATAACGAATAACACGGGTTTACCCCTTATTCATTATTCATTGTAAGTCCTAATTGTAATCGTTATTCGTTATTCATTTTAAGTCCTAATTGTAATTACACTCGTGTACAAGCACACACCTAATTGCTCTGAAAAGTATGGTTAATTTGACTTGCAGTAAAAAAGAAGAAAAGTTGATATGAAATTAAATATTATACAATTTACAGTTTTTTGATATAATTTATTTAACTCAAAATTTATTATACTTTAAATATTTTAGATTCAAACATAATAATGTAATTTAGTTTTGGTATCATTTGTTTAATTCAAATTTTACTTTTGTTTTCAAATTTGATTTGTTTAGTTTGGGAAAGGTGATATAAGTTTTCAAAAACCTTCAAGCTTTTGTTTTTGTTATTTATAAAAGAAGAAAACACTACTGGAAAATTGAGTATTTTTAGCGGAATTTTTTCAATGGAAAATGTCGTTGAAATTTTTCTACGAATTTTAGAGGAATTATTGACAGAACATAAATTTTCTACAAAATTTCAACGAATTTCTGTTGAATATCTCTCACAAACATGAATTTTCAAACAAAATTTTCAACCGAAACTTTTTCAACGGAATGTCTCGTCAAATTTTTTTTGGTTGAAAATGATTTTGTGAGAGATTTTCAACGGAAGTTCGTTGAAAATTCGTAGAAAAATCATGTTATGTCAATAATCCCTTTAAAATTCGTAGAAAATTTTCAACGACATTTTCCGTTGAAAATACTCAATTTTCTAGTAGTAAAAAGTAGGAATATTATAAAAATTAAAAGACTTTATATGTATTATTGATTTATATTTAATGCTCTAATAATTGTATTATTGATGTCGATAGTCGATATAGGCAAAGCATCTCGCTTAAAAACTAATAGAAAGCTCCAATTATACCATGATACAAACAATAGATTCAATATGCCATCGTGTTGCAGCTAAAAATATAACGAAAGTCAAATTCTGTGAATCAATGCTTAGGAATAATCTCTTCCAAAGTTAGTTCATTCGACGAATACGGAACATTAGGCTTCAAATTAAACTCATAGTAAACTCAATTTTGGGAAGAAATTTAAGTTTTTGTATCAGCAAATGATCATCTAGAATGCAGAAACAACATGTAAACAAGAAGACCAAAATGAAATGGGCCCGGAAAAAACTATGGGCCAAACATAAAACCCAAACGAAAAATGAATAAATTAGCACAAAAAAAAACACAAAAGTGTACAAAACCATGTGTAAACAACGTTTTTAGGCCTCAAAAATCCCGTCAAAACGTGCTCGTCATTTCGAGATTTGAATCAACTGGTCACGGGGCTGAAACAGAGTCTCATAGCAAAAGTTATGAGCGTTTAAACATGATATCTTTGTTAGTCCAACGATAGGCCTCCATGAACAATAGGACATGATCCTCCACAGGCCCACTCACATTGATAAAGAAGATGCTAAGGTTTCACACCCGTTATCAATTGAATAAGACATCATCGTTGTAGACTATAATGAAACAAAGGCGAAGGATTGTTTGAGAAAAGGGTTAGGTGAGAAGCGTAAGAAAAAATCTGAACTTTTGATCACTTTTAATCTCATGTACACTCATGAATTGCGCTTTAGAACAGAATTGACCTGGTGCGTCTTAGTGCACCTCCTTAGTGTTGACATTCGATTATGATTGATCCAAAGACGGAGATTTATTTTTACAATTCTCACCGGAACCCAACCCATGACTTATGGATGTTTTAAACTTGATCTCTAATTCTTCTTATATTAATGAAAGTTCATTTTTCTCAATAAAAAAACGTCACCATCTTCAAATCAAAGCCAATAATGCCATGATACATAAAAGCATAAATAGCAAAGCTTAATTAAACTTGCATCCAATCATCAATAGTTTATTACTAGACAAAAATGAGTATTTTACACTATGGCAAGTGATCTTTTTACATGGTTTTGATGTGGTTGTAATGCGATGTTCAGATTGTGCGCATCTTTACTAATCTCATAGAACTTTAAATATAACAGTTAGAATCTTTTGTCTTGTATTTGTAGCTGCTTTTCCCGTACCTCCAATGATCTTGATGAGACTCGAACTAACCACATACAAAGAGGATCCTATTAGGACACTTTTCCCGTGGAAAAACCTTCGTCTAAAAACACTATTTCCGATGGAAAAACCTACGTCTGAAAACACTATTTTCGACGGAATTTATTGACAGATGAAATCCGTCACTCATTTTTTTCAACCTTTTCAATTTCCTTGACTTATTAATTAAATTAATAATTAGGTTTAAGTTTCCGACGGATTTCACGGTGATTTAACTAAAAAAAATTAAAAAATAAACCCCTTTTCCATGTCATTATCTATAAGTCTATAACCTACTAAATTACACACAAAAAAAAGTCTTTCATCAAGAATCACAAGTATAAAATTACTTACAAAACATCAAACAAACAAATAAAACCCATAAAATTTATTAAAAAAAATTCATCTTCATGGTGTTCTTGTGATGAATATAGGTGATACTAAGCTTTCATGATACATATACATACCTCCAACGTCCACCAATGCACTTGGACCCCCTAAAACCCTTACATTTCTACATCTTTTCTCATCCAAATTATACACAATTAGAACTCCATCTTCATCCCCTAATACGATCTCCCGATCACTTCCATCAAGGGAACACAAAGGCTTCACAGGATCAATCTCGATTCCATCAATAAAAACCCTAATCCAAGACTCACAATCATCATACTCCTCCATAACCCACAAATCTTTACCTAATTGATTACCAAAAATAGCAAGTTTCCCACCAAGAACAACAAGCTCATTAAACACACCTTTCTTGTTATCAATGGAATCCGGCAATTCGATCTCGTTAAACTCCTCATTCGCTAAACTAAATGCAACAATAGTCGAAGAGTAACTCGGGATTCTTTGAGTTAACCAATGAAGATTCTCGTTAATAAGAACTCCACTCACAAGATGGCCAACAGCATGATCATATGGAGAATTATCCACTTTTCTCCATGAATTTTTCATCAAACTATAAACACTTATAAACATATCAATGCAATCAGGATTATGTTCGTTATCGGTATCCCAAAAAGATATCGAAACTACTTTATAATCATCTGTGAATGAATCATAACCAAATCCATACATAACAAAACTCTCTCCAAATGGAAGTGCGAAAGGATTAACGGGAAGTTTCGAAACTTCCAGTGTGGTTGGATTGATCAAAAAGATGGTGTCGTCTTCGTCTTTGATTAAAACGAGCCCATTGCAGGAACCCAAGATCTGTTCCCACCTGATCGACGGTGGTGGCCGGAAAGTTATCTCTTTTCCGGTGGTGCACTTGTCGGCGGCGGCGGTGGTGAGATATGGGAGGAGTTCGTTTATGTTGACTGAGAAGAGAGATTTCATGTCGGAAACGAGAAGCAATTTACTGGTTTTGTGGTGGGTTTTGATGAATTCGGGATTGGAAATTAGTGATCGCCATGGTTTTGATACCGATTTGAAGCGGCCGAGAGATTTTGCCGGCAGACGGCGGAGTATTGCTTCGATGATCTCCGGTGGGAGGGTTTTACGGGAAGACATCGCCGGCGTCTTTGTTTTTGGGGGTCAACTGTGTAAATTCCGGCGGCCACCGTTTGGTAGGGTAGCACTCACGTTTATAGAGGTCGGTTGATGATCATGATCTCAATTTATGACAAATTGACAATCCTCTACAAAAATATTTATTTTATCGGAAACTGATCAAAATAGTGTAAATTGGTTTTAATATTCCTAACTATATAAATGGATGGCACCTTCCCACTACGGATCTAGTTAAAAGAGAAAAAAGTTAAATTCAAATCAAATTAGCAAGTGATACTGTTACAGTTACAGACAGAGGGACAGACGTGGAACCAGGGATTTTTTTTGACAATGGTGGCAACAAATATTTATTGTAATATAAACTATTTAAAATTTAATTAAAAAAATATTGTACGGATTATTATGGATGAGCATACGGACCGAAATCCCGAAACCGAACCGGTACCGGTACCGGGACCGAATATAATTATCGATTCGGTATTCGGTACCAAGATTTTCCATGTTCGGGATTCGGTACTTTCGGTACCGGTACTAGTCCCGGTAAATCCTGAACCGAACCCGGTAATTTAAAAAGTCATTTTTTTATTTGAATTGGTAACAAACTCTTTCCTTTTTTTATAGAAAATCCTCTTAAATATATTACAATTTTCGGTTCTTGTATTTTCCACTCAAATACCGAATTTTTCTTGCAATTCTTCGTATTTCGGTTATTGCAATTCTCCAAAATCGGTTCCGTAATTTATCCAAAACCCGGTTCTTGCACAATCGGCTCCTCCAATCCGGTTTCCGCTCAAGTGATTTTGGTTTTTGTTATTGTGTTTAATGGTCAACGGTGAAAAACGGTTGTCGTCCCAAAAAATGGTACCAAACAGTTCTAGTCCCGAAAATCCCGGTACCGAACCGGTGCCGGTACCGATACCGAATTTCTCTTATCGATTCGGTATTCGGTATTGATTTTTTCCGCTCTCGGTTTCGGTACTACCCGGTTTCGGTACCGGTCCAGTACCGAGCTCATCCCTACGGATTATGTTTTTGGTTATTTTGGGTCTACTAAGTATATACATTAAGTATTTAAGTCATTAAAAAGTTGCTATACAAGTTTACCTTTAAAAAATTATCTCTTAAAACTTTAAAACCAATTGACGGTTGGTACATTTTCTGTTTTTCACTTGTTGATCTAAAATATAAACAACCCTAAAGTCAAAAGAGTTAACCTCAAATATAAACAAATTAACCTACATAGTCACTTCATAATTAACAAAAGAAAAAAATTGACCCAAATTATTAAGGGACCCTTTACCCAAATGCTTACCGATAAGCACTTAATTACCAGTTGGAGTCAACACTATAATTATTTTACTGGATAAGATTGTGATACATCAAAACGATATTGTATGCAACACTTTACCTGGTAAGTGCTTACCTAGGTTAGAGAGTCACTCTCACGTACCAGGTAAGACTCTCCATCATTATTATCGTCCATACCGAGTAAGATTCTCGACCATTGTCATGTTCATCCAGTGAGAAAAATTACTAAGTAAGCACTTACCAGATAATCATTTAGTAAAAGACCCTTAACTCTAAACAATAACTTTAAAATCTATATATATATATAGATAAAAAAATTTCATTATTGTAAAGGTCGATGGGGAAAATAAGACTCCCCACCACCACAATGTGAGTGAAAATAGGTAATTAGGTGGTATACAATATGTATATGCATGTTAGAACTTCTTCTAACAACCTATGCATTCTGTTATCATTTCCAATTGGACGATCCATTAATCCAATATATATATATATAGAGAGAGAGAGAGAGAGTCAACCATACACAAAATAACCCTACATAGTTAGCATTTTATTATGTTAACACTATTACATCACTATAAACAAATATTTAATATTGGACTCATTTCGAAGATATCGCCAAGTCTTTTCTGACGGTGTAATTTGCAAAAAAAACGTATTTTTTTAATGTATTTTAACTAATAATTAATTAATGTGATATGGTTATAAAAAGATAAATGAAAAAGGAAATGAAGTAATTTAAAACATTAAAGTCTTTGAAGATTGTAAAGTGTAACTTATCATCAACCGCCATCCTCAACTTGTGGGAATGGTGGAGTTTTATTTGTTAAGTTTTCATATAAAACCGAATAAACTCTTATTTTGGTCCCCGTGGTTTAGTAAAATCTTTGAAAGCGGGACCTAAACTTTACTAACTCTAAAAATCGTCCCCCCTAGTTTTTGTTTTGCTCTGAATCTGGTCCCCCTATCACTAACTCCGTTAATTTTCTCCGTTAACGACAGGGGCATTTTTGTCCATTTAGATTTCCCTTTTTTTAACCGGACCCATTAAGCTATTGATAAACCCAATTCTCATATCAGTCGACCCCCTGTTCATCCTCCCCTGTTGGAACGATCATAAACTCTTTTGCATATCTGCTTCACGCTTCTTTAGAGATCGATCAAAAACACTTTACAATTCATAAAAACACCAACAAAAAGATGGGGTGGTGCCCAAAGTGAGTCTTGATCAGTTTTAGGAAAAACCAGATGCTTGAGAAGAGAAATTAAAGTGGCATGTATGAACTAGGTAATGACAGCATGGATGATAACTTGTGGTCAATCCATCAAGATTTGTGAATCAGTGGGACCTCAGTTTAAGAATTAACTATTATGCAATAGGGACCATAATTTATGAAAATCTTTACACTTTGAAGAGATGTAGTTTTCTACACATATACATAGCTTTCTTCCAAAAACTCGGTAAGGGGCCTTTACTAAAACTTACCCGGATAAGTGGTTGCCAACAAAATTCAACATTATTGATTACTTATTGGGTAGGATTTTACTCCATCAAAAATGGTATTGTATGCAATAATTTACCCGATAAGATCTAACCGTTGTAATAGTCGTCACCCTGATCATTTACTGGGTAAGACTCTCAGTCTTTGTCTTTGCTCTTACCGGATAAGATTCTTGGTTCTTGCCATATTCATCTGATTAATTAATGTGACTTGGTAAACATTTATCCTAGTAAGCGTTTGATAAACGGCTCCCAAGTAAATTTAATTGACACAATATATAGCATAATGGGTCCTAATATTCCATCATGGTTTTAACATAGCATAATGGGTTTAACATAACTTTCTTCCAAAAACTCAGTAAGTAAATTTATTTGAAACAATTTATAGCAATATTAATGGGTCCTAATAGGGCACATATCATAAGATATTCCATCATAATCACTCTTTAACAACATGATCAAAAAGTTTCATGTAGAAATCTAGTTTCTGTGTTCCATGTTTATTTTTAATTTTTTTTAAAGCACCAGTCTCATTCACAAATTACATAAATCCTTATGTGTTTCCCCCTTCTCTCTACTTTTTGTTTGACTCTTGAGTTCATTAAAGCAGAAAAAGGAAGCAAAACTAGATCTATATATACAAAATGATTAGACTTATGAAATGCCATCATGGCTAGATTTAGCTACCCGGAAAAGAGCAAACCCGATTTGGAAAATAGTTCTTTCGTTCACCAATGACTATCCAACTTAAAACTTAACACACGACTGAAATCCATGTTGGGTTTGCATGTATTAACATCTGTACAAAATTCATGTTGCTTATCTCCATCTATCATGTTTGATTAACATTGAGGCCATCAAACATTATATGCAAAACTACAAGGCTTGTGGCGTACTGGTTAAGGCTTGTGGGGGATGAAGTTAGAAAACCCATCTATCCCAAGTTCTAATCCAGGCGCAAACAACTTGTGGCCACTGAGGAATTATCTCAGGGTTGCATGCTTTAGCAGTCTTAAATTGCCAGGGATTAGTCTCGGCAAATGCCTAGGATACCCTTTCCAAAAAAAACATTATATGCATCAATTTGATTCATTTTATTAACCTTTACAAGGCACACCATCAATCTGTTTAGTGTTACTAATTCTAAATGACCAAATTGACGGTTGTTGTTTAGTGTTACTAATACTACTAATTAATAGTTGTTGTTTTGTGTTACTAAGGGGTGGTTTACCAAACATTTATGTTGTAGGAAGTCCCAACTTTCAAAACGAATGTTGGAACCGTGTAGGAAAACAAGGGTAATCGATCGCCGGATTATATTGAGAATCGTGTGAGACACTTTCCGAATTGATATTTCGACCCTATGCATGGGTTTCACAAAATTCAATCTAGGATAAGACTCAAAACACTTGCGTTCTTAGGCACAAAAACGTAAGCAATTTTCTGGAGAGTATATGGGAGTCTTGTTCAAAAACCGTGTCTAAATCCATGAGTATAAATTCTTATTTATACTCATATTAACGTAACTGAAAATAATAAACATGGCTGAAATTTAGGAGTAATGGAAAGTTACACAATTTCTTGTAACTACTCAATAACTGCACATTTAATGTGCAGTAACCGTTTCAGAATTTATCTTTAGAAGACCAAAGTTCAGAACCAAGTTCAGAACTTCTGAAGACCAAGTTCAGAACACGACCGCCCGGCTCGGCCGGCTCGGCCTGGCGGTCGAGTGCTCCGAAACTTCGCCGAACTTCGACCATTCGGAACTTCGAAGGACCAGATTGAACTTCTGCTTCTGAACTTCTGAAAACCATTCTGCACTTTTGAACATTCAAAAATTCTGAAAAACCGTTCAGAACTTCTTCTTCTGAACTTCTGAAAATCATTCAGAACTTCTGAATAAACATTCAAGTGGTTTAGAACCTAAAGGAAAAGATAATACCCAAGTGTTATTCTCAAGAATCGATGACATTTCGTCATCAATTGCTTCTTTCCAAAACGACACATCTCGAGACTCCATCGCTTCCTGGAAGGTCTTTGGGTCATCTTCAATACTATAACAATAAGTGTATTGAAGCCCAAATTCATCTCTCGAACCTTCAACCAAATAGAGTTGAAAATCATCACCGAAATTTTTGGCGATTCGGCCTCTTTTGCTTCTTCGGATCTGCTGCGTTTCAGGGGTTGAAACGCCATCCATACTTTCTGGATTTTGCACTTCATTAGTTCTAGGAATCAGATCCTTAGGTCTTTGGATAGATGAAAATTGCATCTCATCGAAAATCGCATCCCGCGACTCGATAACGGTATTTTTCGATACCGAATCATTAGATTCTCTTACGTAGAACCTGTATGCATTGGAATTTGCTGCATATCCAATGAATATACAATCAATTCCACGTTCACCGAAAGTCTTTCTTTTGGGTTCGGGTAGTTTCACAACGGTCCGACAACCCCAAATTCGAAAATAATTCAAACTTGGAGTTTTCTTGAACCATGGTTCATATGGGGTTGTTTTGTTCCGTTTGTTAGGAACTCTATTCAAAACATAACAGGCCGTCAACATAGCCTCTCCCCAAAATCCATCACTCAATCCCGAGTATGAGAGCATCGAGTTTACCATTTCTTTTAAAACTCGATTTTTCCGTTCGGAAACCCCATTTTGTTGAGGTGTGTATGGAGCCGTAGTCTCATGGACTATACCAACTGATTGGAAGTATTGAGCGTCCATATATTCCCCTCCCCGATCAGTTCGGAGACGCTTAATTGAACCACCCAATTGTAGTTCGACCTCATTTTGTATATTTTAAACTTTTCCAAAGCTTCATCTTTGGCATGTAACAAATACACATAACAAAACCGAGTGTTGTCATCAATAAATGTGACAACATATTTCTTATTACCCAACGAAGGAGTAGAATGAAAGTCACATAAATCACTATGTATAAGTTCCAAAACAGCCGACTTTCTTTCGACATTCGGAAATGGCTGTTTTGTGACTTTCGTAAGCATACATATTTTACATGTATCTGTATGAATATCAAAGGCTGGAATAAGACCATCTTTTGACATTTCATTCATTCTTCTAAAATTCACATGACCCAGTCTAGCATGCCAAACCATTGAGTCGTAAATTTTAGACGAAGAAGATGACAATATAAATGCAGAATTTTCAGAATTGAAAAACTTGGATACAATATTCAAACGGAACATTTTATTAAAATAATATCCAAAACCAACAAATTTACCATATCGAGATAGAATATATCTATCCGAATCATAAACTTGTCTATACCCTAAACAATTCAATCTACCACCGCTAACTAAATTCTTTCGAATTTTAGAAACAAACAAAACATCAGACAACCTAACATGATTTCCAGAAGTAAACTCTAAATTAAATACTCCAAATCCACAAATCGGTGCGGTCGACTCGTTCCCCATATTTAGTACAGATCCATCTTCAACCGGTGTCAATTTCTCGAACCAGCGTTGATCTTTACAAACATGGCATGTCGCCCCCGAGTCCACCCACCATGCACAATCATCGTCCTGTACATAGAAAGACTCCGGAATAAGTGAAACATAATAAATACTTTCAGATTTATTATCAAAGTTAGTCAAAAACTGACCTCCTTTCACTTGAGCTTGGTCTTTAGACCCGGCTCCACTTGTTCCAGCACCGTTGTTATTCAACTTAACCCGGCAATCACGTTTGGTATGACCCACTTTGTTGCATCTCCAACATACCAAATCCTTCTTCTTCTTGAAGGATTTATTGGGTCCATCAAACTTTCGTTTCTTGCCTTTTCCTTGATTATTGGAGTTGGTTTTCTTCTCTTCAACCATATTAACCGAGGGTTGTCCAGATTCAACTTTGGACTTGGATTTGTCATTTTCTTGCACCCGAAGAGATTCTTCGATGCGCAAGTGACTCCCAAGTTGAACCAACGACAGTTCCTCCTTTTGATGTTTCAAATTGTGCTTGAAATCCTTCCAAGATGGAGGAAGTTTGTCAATTACACTCGACACAGCAATGGACTCGTCCATGTTCATTTTGTGTAAAGTGAATTGACCCAAAATGCGAAGTATCTCATGATACTGTTCCATTACGGGCCTTGAGTCAACCATTTTATAATTATTAAAATCGCTCACCAAGAACTTCTTACTAGAATCATCTTCAGCGATACATTTTGACTCAAGGGAATCCCATAACTCCTTCGCACTTTCAGCACTTTGGTAGATATCAAAGAGGGAATCACACATACCGTTTAGAATATGACCTCTGCAGTCATCGTTCTCCCACTTACTCCTTCTCCGGACCTGATCCAGCAACGTCTCGTCCTCCAAGATTTCTGGAATGGGAGTGCTCAGCACGTATACCACTTTCAGAGTCGTCAACAGAAAATGCATCTTTTTCTGCCAACGTCTAAAGTCAGCCCCTTCGAAATTATCCAGCTTTCCGAACTTTGAAGTCATTTCTTTCACAGATTCATCCATGATCGACATCCCAAAATATCAATTCGATTGTTGGAGGAAGTCCCAACTTTCAAAACGAATGTTGGAACCGTGTAGGCAAACAAGGGTAATCGATCACCGGATTATATTGAGAATCGTGTGAGACACTTTCCGAATTAATATTTCGACCCTATGCCTGGGTTTCACGAAATTCAATCTAGGATAAGACTCAAAACACTTGCGTTCTTAGGCACAAAAACGTAAGTAATTTTCTGGAGAGTATATGGGAGTCTTGTTCAAAAACCGTGTCTAAATCCATGAGTATAAATTCTTATTTATACTCATATTAACGTAACTGAAAATAATAAACATGGCTGAAATTTAGGAGTAATAGAAAGTTACACAATTTCTTGTAACTGCTCAATAACTACACATTTAATGTGCAGTAACCGTTTCAGAATTTATCTTCAGAAGACCAAAGTTCAGAACCAAGTTCAGAACTTCTGAAGACCAAGTTCAGAACACGACTGACTCGACCGGCTCGGCCGGCCCCGGTCCGAGTGCTCCCGAAACTTCTCGCCACGAACTTCTGACCATTCAAAACTTCTGAAGGACCGTTCAGAACTTCTGCTTCTGAACTTCTGAAAACCATTCTGCACTTTTGAACATTCAGAAATTCTGAAAAACCGTTCAGAACTTCTTCTTCTGAACTTCTGAAAATCATTCAGAACTTCTGAATAAACATTCAGAACTTCTGAATCCTATTTCCCACTTTTACTCCAAGTCCAATAACAGCCCGACCGGCTCAACTGGCGCTCGACTGGCCCAGTCGAGTATTCCAGAGGACATAAGAATAAACTCGACTGGCTCTACTAACACAGTCGAGTATTCCAGAGGATGTCAACACCAATTCACAGAGTTCGAATGGAACCAGTCGAACTTGACTGGGTTCCAGTCGAACCTTGTTGTATTCAGTCGTTACCGGGTTCATACTCGCCTTATAACAAGCGTGCACTCCGCACCACCTAACTTGAATTAGATCACAGTATAAAGCCCATATATACATCATGTTATTTCCAATCACATAAATGGACCGGTGACACTAAAATCACCAACAAATCTGCTAAGCTCTTACCGGTAAAATTCAATACTATCACTTATCGGGTAAGATTTTAGTCCACCAACACGACAACGTATGCAACAATTTATATACGTTAAGCGCTACTATGCGATAAGATTTGTCGCCCTCACTTAACGGGTAAGACTCTTGGTCCTTGTCTCACTCTTACCGGGTAAGATTCTTTGTCCTCGCCATATTCATCTGGTAAGATAATATGACTTGGTAAGCGCTTACCCAGGTAAGATTTGGTAAACGACCCCTAATACTACACACGGCCAAATCTATTTCGTGTTAACACCAATCACATTGACCAAATTAACAGCTGTTGTTTGAAAAATATACAAGTTGTTGTTGAAACCATTTCACTTGTATTTCATTCCTCTGTTCTAATCATCCAGGATGGGATTGACATTATATTCCATTCCTTGTTTGCGTTTTCTTATTGAATGAGGGAAAGAATGTTTATGATCGTCGAATCAACGGGTTTTGCGTTTGCCGATTGAAAGTTTTATTGATTGAAAGCGGAGGGTTTATGATCGTTCCAACAGGGAGGACTAACAGGAGGTCGGCTGATATGAGAATTGGGTTTATCAACTGTTTAGTGGGCCCGGTGAAGAAAAAGGAAATCTAAATGGACAAAAATGCTCTTGTCATTAACGGAGAAAATTAACAAAGTTAGCTATGACGGACCACTTTCAAAGCAAAACAAAAACCATGGGGACGATTTCTAGAGTTAGTAAAGTTTAGGTCCCGCTTTCAAAGATTTCACTAAACCACGGGGACCAAAATTAGAGTTTACTCTATAAAACCCCTAAAACTTTTAAAATTTATGGTTTCATCCCAAAAAATCTTATGGTTTCACTTTCACGTAAGAAACTTATGGTTTCACCCCAAGAAACAAAATTTATATCCCTCAAAAAAATGAATTCGATACATGTAAAGGCTCAATATCTCTCTGATGATCTCCACTAATGTCTCCTAGTCATGCAATTGAAAAATTATCCCTCAGAAGTATATATCATTGTTTAAAGATTCTTAAAATAATGCAGAATTTTAAAAAATCCATGATTTTGGCATAATTAGATGTCTAGCAGCATATATGCAAAAAAGAAAAGTATAGACACGGTGCTACAATTATAAGTGTGCCCGTGCAAGCAACCCCAAACCTTACCCACACATTGTCCCCAATGTATCAGTTTGATTTTAAGGTAATACAGACCTATAATTAATTAATCATGTGAATTAAGGTACAATCATCAGTCTAAGTAAATAAAATATAGAAAAGAAGAAATCAGATAATAACGAGTGGCGAGTGTCAAACCGCCTAGTCGGCTGATCTGTGTGTTAAGAGGAGAAACCCTTTCTTCGTCAACGTCTTTGTGCCCGTTCTCTCTCTTCCCTCATGAGATACCCCTCTCCGAACCCTTGATCAGCTAGACGACGCTCTAGAGCCAAAACGTTGGTCCTCTTGTCCCCGACCGTCGTCACATATTTCTTCGACCTGGTCTCTCATGCCGCTAATCTCACTCTGTATCTCCTCTCTAAATTCAGCTAACTGTTGCTCCATCTGGGCCTCTATCGTGTGTATACTCTCCAGCATCTGGGCTACCCATGTTGGTGCATGTTGGTCTCCCTATGCTGCTAGCGATGGTGGTTGGTGTTGTACCTGGGTTGGTGCCACTACGACTCGATTAACGTTACCCGCAATTGGATTGACAAAATCGCTCATTGGGATTCTCGTTTGTGCTTCCTCTCCCATTATATGATTTTTGACTTGACCTGAAATAGGAACAAGAGAGGATCATAATATGTGCGGAAAATAAAATAAAGCAGAGAACATGCCCAATCTAATAACAACTATAAATCATAGTGTTATCAGTGTTGCCAAGTTGTCCGACAACAACGCCAAAAACTTGATAGGAGAGTTTACACCCTCCCTAATCTAACAGTAAGTATATGGCGTTGAATCAAGTATTACATACAGAAGTACAAGTATTGAAACCAATGGAACTAGAGATTTGGTATCACAATGGCAACTATTAGCTAAGCTATCAATAAAGGTGATTTGATTGAATAACATATTATCTAATTAAACTAAAGAAACTTTGAACAAATTTAGAAAGAAAAAAAAGTTGGGAACTTTATCAGGAGAGAAGCATTTGGGAGTTGGATCAGAATCCTAATGGTTTCTACATATAATACTTATGTTGTAATAATTATCAAGTAATTCCAATTAAACGAATACGCAATCACAAAGTTTCCTACTACTCTCTCTCTCTCTCTCTCGAGTTATAACAGATTTATCTCTAGAAAATGCAGGTTTTATCTATCGATCTCAATACACGAGTTCAAAAATTCATTAAGAACAAGACTGTAAAGCAGAACTATGGTTTAATTGGTATATATCTCTATCCAAGTTCCCACCTTAGGCATATGAATCATATATCTAGTTATAACTTATTTTTCTCAAAACTAACATAAAACAATTAAATCAATTGAAAGTTGATCAGATTCACAAAAGCGTTAAACATAAAATTCATATGCCTCATTAATTGAAAAATAAAAAATCATCCAATTCCCAACATCTAAAGATTAGTTTATATTAGAGGTGATAGAAAACAAAACAATAATAAAGGAATTCATAAGTTTAGGCATGGTTCCTCAATCAAACACTTGTTAAAATTTAAAACTACAAATGCCTCCGAAACACTTCATCAAACACTTGTTGAGCAACCTAACTTTAAAGCTCAAATATGTTTTTAATGGTTTCATTCCTTAATCCATTACCTTATTAAAGCATTCTAACCATAATGTAATCGATAAATATCCAAAGTCGACCATAAAAAGGTTTTTCATCAAAGAATTTTAATCAAACTTACCCAAAACATAATAACACCAAAAACCCTAACAATTAACCAACAACCTTTATTTAAGAGAACTCCAAAAGATAACCCAAACAAAAGTTCTAACCAACTAAAACCCTAAACGTAAAATATAAGAAGAAATTGAACCTCAAAGATGAAATCACATCAATCGATCGACTATTGACAAAACTTTCTTCTCAAACTTCATTCTCACAAGAGTTATCCACAACACACACATGAGGTGTGATTGAAGAAAATAGTCCGCAAAAATCAAAAATGAAGGAATGAGGTGTCAAAATACCTTTTTTATACCAAAGTTTATCTCCTTCAACTCCCAAAAATATTATAAACACCAAACCATCTCCTAATACTTTCATTATAGTAGTATAATACTAAACTTAGGGCTTTGGGTTATTACAAAAACCATGTATAGAACTCACTTTTGATGATGAATCTGTACGAATAACTGACGAATATGGCTTTAGATCTTCAATTCCAATGTTAATCTCCGTGTTTTGTGGCTCCAAAATCGCTCAACAATCGCCTAAAATCACCCAGGAAGAGGTCTTGGCCGTATGTTGTGGATAATGCAGCAACCCTAGCTTAAAATCTGATAAAAACGCCAAAACAGCCTCTCGGGCGACTTTCCAGGCTACTTCAGTCGTCTCAGAAGTCGCCCGGATCAAAAAAGTCGCCTGAAGCTTGTATCTGGCGGCCCAAGTCGCCTGGAACGCTATTTTGGCCATAACTTCTTCGTTTTAGCTCTGATTTAGCTCCGGAATGTACAGTTAGACTCCTTTTTGAGTCCTCTATTCAATGAGACTGTAAATATTGCATTTAAGCTCAAAATCTTAGATTTATTCTATTTCTCTTGAAAGATCAATTTTGTTACATACTTGCAAAGTTACAATAAACAGTCAGAATAACGCTTCGTTTGCTTGGAAAACGAGTAAAACTACATGAAAAGTGGTACAAGAATACGCCAAAAATGGCGTTATCACTCGCGAGCAAGCACAGATCATTTATATAGGACGAGTAAGAACATATTTTCAAGTCCGTAAAAAATGGCTAACTTTTGCTAGATTCGTTGGGCAAAAAAGTAAGTTTGGTCCGACCAGGCCCACATATTATAAATTATAGTACACTTGTCTTCCTTTCAGTAACTTGATTGCTAACTTTCTGTTTTCCATATTAGGGCCAACCTTTTCCTGGATGAGGGCATGTGCTAAAAGTCGAATTCGAGACCTTCATCAGTGAGATTGAGGCATAGTTAACCATTGGGTACACTAGATCTCTTTCACTTGAATTGATTTTGACTATTGACTCATATTGTGTAGGGAAGATTAGAATTTAGAGGCATGGTGCCAACAATATAGAGGAAAAGCTAGCTTTGCAAGCTCATCTAATCCGATGAATTATCAATATGTATGTATGCTTCACCATTTTATTTAATTGTAAGTAGTTGGATTACTTCAATTTTGATTTGTTTTGTTAATGAAAAAATGTTGTTGTAATTTTCTTGGGAGTTATTATATGGATAAGTTTTGTATAAAATATCTCCAAAATCGGAAAGCTCCCCCATGACAAACCTGAAGTTGAGAAAATAGTCTAGAAGTTGAACATTTTTAATAAGAAACAGGGGCGGATGCAGGTCTCTAAAGGTGGGGGAAAGCCCCAATGTAAAACTTTTAATTTTTTGTAGGTAAAATTATGTATTTTTTAATCTTATATGTTTAGTTTCCCCAGTAAAAAATTATAAGGGACACCATCGCCGGCGATTGCCAAAAACACTAAAAAATTTCTTCAAATCAATCAAAAAAGCCAAAAAAGCCAAAAAAGTCATTCGAAATCGACAAAAACACTAAGAAAATCCCCCGAAATCGACAAAAACACTAATAAATCCCTCGAAATCAACTAAAATACTTTAAAGAACCCTCGAAACGGTGTAATTAGGGTAAAAACACGTCGGGTACCTTACGCGTTTTTAGTCTACCTTAATTGAGACCCTACTAGGCAAAAATCCTGAATCCGTCACTGATAAGAAACTAAATGCATTGAACGGTTTTCTTTAATTAGAATCATGCAAAAATAGTATTGTGTGTATTCATGAATAATATTATGTGCATCCATGATTAATGGTATGTATATTTTTTTTTGATAAATACCATATTGAAGATTTATAAAAATAATAATATTTATATTCATACTTAATATTTATGTTTCTTCCGTCAAGTAAGTATCATTTTTACTTAACTTTAAACCGTTATTATTTTTCTATATTTTATAAGTTGTAGACAAATAATATTTTTGTCATCCTATATATGCCTGCATTGGGGATTTATGACTCCATATCACAGTACAAAATATTGGTTAGCAAATTTTCAATGTCGACATGTTATGCATTAACTAAAGAAAAAATGTTCAATCATGTTCATGCACAACTTAGAAATGTTATTGAGCATGCATACTTTGTCTTGAATGCAAGATTTCGGTCCTAATGAAAATGTTTCCTTATCTTTTTCCAATACAAAATGATTTGGTATTTCTTGTTTCCCGATTCAAAACTTTATAAGAAAATACAATATTTAAGATCGATTATTTATGGAATACGATGAGAACACCATGTTTATCGTTGCTGAAAAACAACCTGAAGGAAGCAATGAGATAGAAGTTAATGAAATGTAGTGTAGTTCTAAAGACAATGAGTATATGACTAATTTGCATGATCATTTTTCTCTATTACGCTATTGCTTTTTTATTTTCTATTTTATACCCTAGCCATATTAATTAATGAATTAATAATCTATTAATTAAAGTATATATTGATAATATTATGAACTTAATTATATTTTTAAAGTCAAAACAAATTAAAAATAACCTTTATGATTATTATTGTATTAAAACTATAAGTTTAATTATATTTTTAAGGTTAAAATAAATAATAAACATTATTTTATTAAATAAAAATATATTATTAAAAATAAAATAACATTTACGATATCATCAATCATTCAAATCAATATATTCACAAGTATTATTACAATCTAAATGTTCTTTTTGTACACATTTAATCGATACTAAAAGGGGATCCATGTACTTGCTTCAGGAGATCTCCAATGTTTTTATTTGTAGCTTAATTGTGGGCATTGTGTATTCTCTTGTTAATATACTCTTACGTAATGGTTACCATTTACATATCCGACTATAAAAACCACACTTTGAGAGGATGAAAATGGTTATGTCAGTAGTGGTAAGTACGTTGAACATGCTTACATACTAAGAACGTATAGTATCACGTCGTTGTAATTTGAAGCAATTAATTAGAATGACTATTTTAGCCTATAGATCTAGTGGTGAAGTGGTGCAACCACACCCTTTTGAAGGATTTAGTGGGTCAAAAATCAAATACAACAATTCTAAAAACATTTTGAATTTTTTTTAATTAATTAAGATGTATACGATTGATAAACTTTTTTATATATGTTCATATTATATGAGTTCATTTCTAAAAATATTTAATATTGAGTTCATTTTGAAGGTATTGAAGAGATGGTTATAAAAATATAATTTATAAAAAAAACATATTTTGTACTTTAACTGATATATTATTAGAGGCATCATCTTTTGTTAACCAAGTCATTAGTATTAACTTTGTTTTTTTTTACCGCATTAGTATTAACTTTGTTAATCGATCTACATCTTTCATATTTTTTATTGAACAATTGTGATTAAATGGATCTTATAATCTGATAAAAAAATAAAACGAATTGAATGGTATTAAATGAAGTGCAATTTTGGAACAAAGATCATATCTAATTTTTGGAAGATAATCAATATTAATGTTCTTTTTATTTTTGGAAGAAATCATATTTTATTTTTGAAAAATAATGAATATTTTTAATAACATGTAAATGATTTTTGTTTAAAGATAGATTTAAACGATGATTTTTAAAGTTCATAGGTGAAACCATAAAATGAAACAATGATTTTTATTTAAAGTGCATAGGTGAAACCATATAATCAAAGTTCATAGGTGAAACCAGAAAATGAAACAATGATTTTTATTTAAAGTTCATAGGTGAAACCATAAATTAAGTGAGATCATTAAGAAAGTTTAAATAAGTTCATATGTGAAAAATTTCATTAGTGAACAACTAAGTGAATGAGATTATTAAATAATATAATAATTAAGTGAATAAGATATTTAAGAAATATGACATTAATAATGAAAAAAACGAAAAAGCCCTTGTTGTAGATGAGTTAATAGGCCCGCCATATTTGATGTTTTTAGTGTTTTTTTCTTCTTAAGGTTGGAGTTGTTCTTAGTGATCTTCGAGTTCAAATTTATTAAGTAAAAGAGATTGTTTAAGTTAGGATCTCCAACAATTTGTATTATTTTAGAGATTAAAAAAAAATTCATCTGCCACTAAATTTTCCTCTAAAATAGAGAAAGAAAAGGAGAAAGAATGGAAAAATCTCCAAATTTAAAAGAAGAAAGAAAATATAGCATACATATTGGTGATGTGCTTATCTTTTTTTAATCCATTTTAGCATACTATTTAGCATAACCCTTAGAGAGAAAAAATTCCGAATCTTCAAAATTTTCTATTTTAACATAACTGTTGGAGATGATATCTTTTCTATTTTTGAAACCAGTTGTAATTCATTTGTCCTAAGCACATCTTGCTCAATAAATATTGAATTAATCTTTGAAAATTTAAGTTTATATTCAACTGCTCATTCTACAAACATTTTGTTATTGTTGTTATCCCATTCGATACCAACACAAACTTCCCTATTTTTATACATATTTTGATCGATAATTTAATGATCTTGTAACATCTGAGAACGAAGATGTTAGGTTTAATGGTTTATCATCCTCCTTGCTGTAAATTTTTGTAAATAGGTATCCATATCGTTAATTGTCACAAGATCAACAAGTTACGATTACAAGGTATACAAAATATAAAATCCTGAAATTTTATTATATTTATTGACAAAAAAATTCTTTATTACATTAAGCATGTCTAAGAGCTATGATATAATTTTTTTATAATAGAGTATCAAAAATTAAAATATTTAAAATAAATTACATCCAGCTCCAACAACTACTGTATTTTAGCAATTCTAGCATTTACTATATTAATAAAATATTCCATATATTTAATAAAATATTATTTCTCTTTTCTACACCCATAACTTCAACTCTTGCTGTTAATTTTTTTTGTTAAATATGATTAAAATATTTTTATATTTCTTCTATCAAGTTATAGAGATTTTCTCTAAATTTAGAAATATTTACATTTTTTTTTCTATTTTAGCATAGATGACAACATCCCCGACTACGGATCCCCTACTACCCCCATAAACTGAAAATCCATAACCTGTAGAATCGAGCTTGTTCCCGGAGAAGAAAATCAATTTATTACTTATGCATAATTGTTAGAGTAACAAAAATGCTAAAATCTCACTTTTTCCCATTTTAGCTTAGCTGTTGGTGTTGCTTAGGGTGCGTTTAGTTAGCGAAAACTGTTTTCATTTTCCAAGAAAACGTTTTCAGAAAGTGGAATTGCGTTTTTATTCTCAGTTTTCTATGAAAAATTTTCAAAACGCGTTTAGTTGAAACGGTGGAGTTTTCATTTTTCATTTTCAGATTTTCAGAAAACGCGTTTAGTTGTGCATTTTCTACCAGTTTTCATTTTCTATTTTCCATTTTTTTCAAATTAGAAAGTGCGTGTATACACACTTTCGCGCACACACAAGCACACTCACTTTCATGCACACACACATATTCACAGACACACACACACACACACAGACACACACTCACACACTTTCACATACACGCACACACACACACACACACACACACACTCTTTCACATACACGCACGCACACACACACACGCTTTCACATACACGCACGCACGCACACACACACACACTTTCATATACACGCACGCGCGCGCACACACACCCTTTCACATACACGCGCAGACACACTTTCACAGACACACACACATATTCACACACACACCTATTCATACACACACATACTTTCACTTTCACACAGACATACACACACTTTCACACACGCGCGCACACGCGCACTCGCTTTCGCGCGGACATACACACGTGCACACACGCTTTCGAACACGCGCATTTTCACTTTCACGCGGACATACACACATGCGCGCACACTCACACACGCACGCATACATTTTCACGTTCGCACGGACATACCGCGCTCGCTTTCATTTTCACACATACTGTACGTACATTCGCACACATACACACACTTTCGCGACTGTCGCGCTCAAGCGCGCGCCTTTCACACTGAAAGCATACCACACACGCTCACTTTCACACATACGCTGCGCTATGTGAACTCACCTGAGACATATCTGTGTGTGTATCGCGCGCTTTCATATACACGCGCGCGCGTATGTATACACACACACTCAGCTGTGCACACACGCGCCTCAACTGTTTCTCGCGCGCGCGCTCACATACACACACACACACACTTTCACATACACTCTCTCGCGCGCGCACGCGCGCGCGGCTCACGTACACGCGCGCGCGCGCTTTCACGGACACGCGCACGCGCGCACTCACATACATAAACGGATTCACACGCGCGCGTATTCACGTACGCGCACACTTTCAACCACACGGACATACACACACATTTTCACACACGCGCGCTTTCACTTTCGCGCGGACATACGCGCGTACACACGCGCTTTCTCCTTTCACGCGCGGACGTACGCGCGTGCGCGCGACTTTCACACACACATGCGTACATTTTCCGGCTTTCGGGACATACACGCGCTTTCACTTTGCTTTCACTTTCACTTTCGCTCACTTTCACTTTCATACATACATACATACATACATACGTACGTACATTCACACGCGTACACGCTACCTTTCGCATGCGCGACTCACGTACGCGCGCGCGCCTTTTCGCACGTACGGCTTTCGCTTTCATACACGTGCGTGACTTTCAGCTTTCACACGGACATACACGCGCACACTTTCGCGCGCGCGTACGCGCGCGCGCGCTTTCACTTTCATATAGACGCGCGCGCGATTTCAACTCACGCGACATACGCGCATGCGTTTCACTCACTCACGCACACATACTTTTACATGCACACATTCACACATTCACACACACACACATGTGGTTGGCATGTGTGTGTGTGTGTGAATGTGTGTGTGCGTGTGTGTGTGAAAGTGAGTGTGTGTGTGTGTGTGAAAGTGAAAGTGTGTGTGTGAAAACTTGTGTGTGTGTATATGAAAGTGAGTGTCGATTGTGTGTGAAAAAGTGTGTATGTGTGTGTGTGTGGAAGTGTGAAAGTGAAAATGTATGAAATTGTGTATGAGTGTGAAAGTGAAAGTGTGTGTGTGTGTGTGTGTGTGAAAGTGTATGTATGTGTGTGTGAAAGTGAGTGTGTGAAAATGTGTGTGTGTGTGAAAGTGTATGTATGTATGTGTGTGAAAGTGAGTGTGTGAAAAAGTGTGTGTGTGTGTGTGTGAAAGTGTGTGTTTGGGTGTGAAAGTGTGTGTGTGTGAAAGTAAGTGTGTGTGTGTGTGTGTGTGAAAAAGTGTGTGAGTGAAAGTGAAAGTGTGTGTGTGTGTGTGAGAAAAAGTGTGAAAGTGTATGTGTGTATGTGTTAAAGTGAGTGTGTATGTGTGTGTGAAAAAGTGTGTGTGTGTGTGTGTGAAAGTGAGTGTGTATGTGTGTGTGAAAGTGTGTGTGTATGTGTGTGTGAAAGTGAAAGTGTGTGTTTGTGTGAAATCGTGTATGTGTGTGAAAGTGAAAGTGTGTGTGTGTGTGTGTGAAATCGTGTATGTGTATGTGTGTGAAAGTGAAAGTGTGTGTGTGTGTATGTGAAACTGTGTGTATGTGTGTGTGTGTGTGTGTGAAAGTGAGTGTGTGTGTGTGCGTGAAAGTGTGTAAAATTGTGTATGAGTGTAAAAGTGAAAATGTGTGTTTGTGTGTGAAAGTGTATATGTGTGTGTGTGTGAAAGTGAAAGTGTGTGTGTGTGTATGTTTGAAAGTGTGTGTGTGTGTGTCTGAAAGTGTGTATGTGCACGTGTGTAAAAGTGTAAGTGTGTGTGCATGTAGAAAATTATTTTGAAAATGAAAATTTTGAAAACTCAAAAAAGTTGTTTTCTAAATCTAATATAAATTTAGAAAATGAAAATGAAAATTTTTTTGGAAATTTTTTGAAAACTGAACGAACTAAAACGCGTTTTCTAGAAAACAGAAAATTTTTCATTAACTAAACGCAACCTTAGTAACCATATTTTGTTGTACCCAAAACATAAGTAACCATGGTAAGGTTATGTATTAATTGAAAGTCTAATTCGCCCTCTAGTGAAAACTTAAAAAAATAAAATTGACAATGTAGCTATTAAAGCAATAAAAATGCTAAAATCCATTTTTATTTATTTTAACATAGTTATTAAAGATAGATACTACTTGGTAATCATATTTTCTTGTACCAAAAAAAACATAAGTAACCGAATGATCTAAGTTAAGTAAAAAACTTGAACAAAATAAATATTTATAAAAAAAGTCTTGATCCAATCATAATATATTTTTTCTATTTTTTTTTACCTTTCATTACCATTTCTTCAAAGACTTGGAAAACATCATGCTCTTTGATAAGAAAATATTTTAAAGGGGGTGTTTGTTTGAGCTTATCAAAATAACTTATTGACTTATTTTGATATGACACCTATAATAAGTTATTTTAAATGTTTGGGTAAAACAACTTATCCGGTGTGAAACCAGTAAATCATCACTTTTAAAGAAGTCAAAATTTTAACTTATAAGGTTTTTATAAGTTGGTCCAACCACCCCTAAGGTTATATATTGGTCGAAAGTCTTCCTAATTTGCCCTCCTACGAAAACTTGAAAGAAGGAATTTGACCCCCCCTCTAACGTTGTCACAACCTCTTCCTTATCTTCGTGGAGGCAGAGCTTGCTAGCTAGCCGTTTCAACCTGCTTCACTCTTTCACTACGTTCTGCAGAACCCACCTCGTACGCTTTCTCTACCCTTCATTTCTCTTGTTCATAACTACATCTTCTTACTTTCATCTATGTCTGTGTCCCATTTTTGGTGTCTGAATCTATTTGTGTTTCTGCAGTAAAGCTTTGGATTTGTACTGATTTGAATCGTTTTGGGTAATGTTTATGTGTTATGAAACGTGTTTCGTTTAGTTTTTTTTCTTTGTTTAGCTTTAATTGTCATGGTCTTGCTTTGCACACCAAGTGTTTGTGAATAAGTGTAGCCTAATTTCATTACCATGCATGCTCAAATTATTTACATGGCTGGTTAAAGAATTCCTTCTCTCAGTTCCCAAAAGGAGAAGCAGTTTTGGTTTTTGACACTGCCCCTGGTATTTTCCAAATACAAAACTGATATGGGATTTGTTGCAAAATTTAGCACCAACGCTATTCAATTCTTATTATCTGATTTAAGTACAATATATATATATAGGTAATCCATTTGACTTCAATAGTCCACGTCTAGCTGTTATTATATGGGAATGTTGGGGAGAAATTACTGTTTGCCCTAACAACCAGTCAACAAATGCCCATACCAAACAAGTGCAACAGACAAACAATCAACAATCAAAATGGAACGAAAAGGGTAGCAAATGATACAAGGGGTCATGATAAAAGATATGGAAAACAAGCTAAACAACACCAAACATATAACATGGTTGCACAGCCTTTCGATTGTGCCCAAGATGATGCATATTATCACAAAATATAATAAAATGCTTACCAATCGTTATAATGAACATGAAAGATAGCCAAAACGACCTACTACTTTGAATTTGAAGATAGGAGAACCAACCAAAATATATCTTACTTGTATATGTTTGTTCTAAACTAATGAGTCTTAAAATCCGATTTTATCCCATTTGATGTGCGAATATGACCTATGGGTGACTAGGCAAATGGCAAGTTTCTTGCATGTCGCCTGGTCTTTCAAATCTCAGCCGAAACCCTTATGCAATGACATTTCAAAGTCGCCTACAAGTTGGAGTATGCGACTACCCAAGTCACATGAAGCTTGCCAAGTTAGTATCACAAACAGGGAACAAAGGGGGTAGTTTTTGGTCGGCCCAAGGGTGTTTGGTAAGTGAATTGGACATTGGAATTCACATGGGTAATCCTTTTTCATGTTCCCATTTCTTTTACTCTTTCTTTCCATGGACTAGTGATACCACTTTAAGCTTTATTGAGGTCTGTCCAAGTGGGTGTCATAAGAGATTAAGAGTGTAAATTTACTGTCCATAACAGTGTGAAATTGTCATAAGGTTATGCTCAAATATCTAGTGAGGTGTAAATGTTACTTGAGCTTTGTTCATATACGTTTTTATTCATTAAATTAATTCACATTTTAATTTGGGCATTATAACATGGTTCCCTCCCTTCTTGGTTAAAACATTTTGCTGAACTCGAGTTGAGAGTTTCAACTCCATATGTTGTTTCATATGCTGATTTTAGGGTAAGTTTCTATCACCTTGCAAAACTTTTGATGCACCAAAGCATTTAATGAGTATATGTGTTTGTGGTTGGAGTTTCTTATCGTGTTCTTGTCACTAAGATTTTGGCCACCTTATAACAATTGTTCAATTTTATGCACTTCGGTGATCACTCATCAGGATTAAAGGAAAAGCTTATGTTCCTTTTCCTTTAACAAATCATATCTTTATTGTTCACGAGGGGTGTTTTGGGGTTAGCAGTATTCTGAAAGTAAAACAAGGCTGATCTTAGTTGGCATGGGTATCATGTGAGTTATCTAGAATCAAGTCAATTTTGGGCTGGCAGGGAACTGCTATGCTTTCCACCGCCAAATAAGAGGCTGCAATGTGCTACATTAAGCTATTTGGAGGGCGTCTTTGAAATTAAGAATCACTTACCTTTCAAACATGTTGGTAATTAGGTCTCTGGGCACACCACTAGCACTTCTTTTGAGGGTACGCAAGTAGAAACTAAGAATTGAGAAAATTGCACCAAGCTGAATCCATTCTACACTTTTTTTGAAACTCAAATTTCAGTTCACTTTATGTTTCAGCTAAAATGTGCAGTCTGAAAACTGATTGGAACCAAATATTTACTTTGTTATATTTACATATTATCTGTCGACTCATTGCAAACAACAAGATTGATAAATATGCAAACTTACAAGTTATTATAAATACCTTGTCCACAAAACAAATGATAATTTCAATTGTTTAGATATTTAGACATCTATAATTGTTTTCTATATGTTTTGCTGAGACAACGATTAAAGTTCCATAACATCATATACTAGCTACAACTTATGTAACTTTGAGTAACATTTGTACCAACTACCAACTTAAATTAGAAAAAAGGAACTCAAATCTAATCAATGTATCAGCCAGAATGAGCTTGAGGACACATTCAATGAACACTTTTGAAAACCAAAACTGATTAGCCAGAACTTAAAAATGAATACTTAAGCCACATAAAATGGTAGGTTTGGTTTTGGTTTGCTAAAAAACTGAACTACAAGTGCACACATTCATGTTAAATCTCTTCAGCATTTCTAACAAAGGAAGAATACAATTGTTTTTGTGCATCAACTAGATGAACACATGAAAAGAATAGCATGGAATGTGTTTTGAGATAGAGGAAGCATCTACATTGGGCCATCTTATAAGCAATGCCCTCTTCCCCAAAGTTCAATATGTATGACTCAATAGCTTCCATACGGTATAGTGGCCGTGTTATTAAAAGGCTTGTTATGGTATAATGATTTGATGATTATTATTGATTATGAATGCCCTATATATAGGGAAGAATACAAGCTACAAATCAGGAAAAGATATACATATAAAATACAAGATTATCTCTCAATAAATGGTGAATATCTATTCCTAAATATAGGAGATAACTGGTTGGCTAAGAGTTATGTCTTACGTTCATTGTATATCCAATCAGCAATATTTGTAGTATACTGGTATTAGATATAGAGAACCTAGTTGATTTTTCTACCCAAATGTTTTCATTCCATTTTTGTCTATCAGCTTCTCTAATGGCAATTCAGTAGTATTAATTATTCACATGAATGCCATAAAAATATATCCTTAATAATTACAATGCCTGGGTAGGAATTTTATTCCAGTAATAGTGTTTACTCTGAGCAGAAAACTCTTAATTTGTATGTGAATCTTTTTGTGTCCTACTTCTCTTTTTATTTGATTGATATTAATGTTTTTGCTTCATGTTTCCAGCCTCGTTGAGTTAGTTGTGCAGCCTTCAATGCAAATGAACTCTGTACACTATGATCTTTGAAGGTAATCATTTTTTTTATGCAAACAGTTACTTAAGCTACCTGGAGAGTGAGAGATCCGCTCATCGAAAGGTCATTTACCTACTCCTACAATACATTCTAAGCAGTTGATACTTATTGTTTCCCATTTCAATGTTTCATCTCATTTACAGATATCTTTTTGGACAGTGTATACTCTAGTGTGCATGCATACTCTGTATAACATCCATTAGAAAATCATGTAAGCAATGGTTAAGAACTGAGAATTATTTTTGATTTACATATGACAAATCTATGTATCCTAAACTGTGATGTGGTTGCTTTGATTTCGTCAGATACATGGTCAAGGAAGTTTTCTGTGTAGTTGTTTTTTCAAGGGAGGTATGCAATCCTTATGTGACACCTTCTGGGTGTTCAGACCTGAAGTTTCTCTTTCACTGCATTTAACTAGTAAAAAGAGCAGAAAGATATTGCTGAGGAAATCATTGACTAGATCTTGTAGCAGAAGCCCTTCACCTCATATCTTTGGGTCGTGGATTGTGGAGACGTGGCTCCCTGGACAACCTTTGATTTCTGCTCGAGCTAGAGGTATCAATTCATTAGGCAATGTTTCTATATATTAAAACTTAGTGGTCAATATGTTTCTGAACACTCAAATGCTTCCAGTGATTTGACAGATGAAGCAAAAAATTTGGAAAATGGTGGAAGTGACTTTTTGGTCTCAAAACAATTATTGGGTGATCTGGATTTTGAAGACGACTTCAGTTCTGAAGACATTACCTGTGCGATTGAGAAGGACACAGGTTTTTATGGACCATTCAGCAGAATTTACCAGCCTGTTGAGGAACCGTGGCTACTCGAATCTTCTGACCTTAATCATTTTGTTAGACAAACAGATTCTTCAAGTGGTTTAACAGCTGAAGACAATATCTCGGATGACCTTATTGTTGATGCGACAGATTCCAACTCTTTGAGTCAATATATACATAGCCCAGAGAATGAAGTGAGTTCTCTAAATAATAGGAGTTTAAAACGACATATCCCTGAAAGAGATTACCCTGTTGAGGAGCCTTGGTTATATATTGAGGTTTCTAGGAATGATGTCTCTGTAGAAAACAATGTGGAAAACCTGGCTCCCCAAGGCCCACAAATTGCAGACATATTATCTCTTGATAAACTGGGTCAGAGATCTGTTGGAAATGAGAAAGAAAATCAGAGACCTCTTAATGAACTCGAAGAAGTTCCCAAATTGTTTTTTGATGATGAGAGTAATGTAGGTAAGCAGGAGGTATCTGTTGATACAACTATATTGATAAACTCTTCTTTGTGTACCATGCAAAGGGTTGCTGTAATGGAAGATGAAAAGTTGGTTGAATTATTACTGGAACCTATTAAAAATAATGTGCAATGTGATAGTGTATATATAGGAGTAGTCACAAAACTGGTTCCTCACATGAGTGGTGCATTTGTAAACATTGGGCACTCCAGGCCTTCTCTAGTGGAAATAAGGCATAATGTAGAGCCATTTATATTTCCTCCATTTGGTCATCACAAAGAGCAAAGATCTGTAGATGGCTCTTTGCTTGTTGAGCTTCTAGAGAATCCAAGGACTAGTGAGAGCAAACACAAATCAGAAGAAGTGGAAATTATCGATAACATAGAGGAGCATGATATTGTCCATGATCCAGATCAAAATTTGCATGATGATTTTGGAGAGCATGACATGGATGATGAATTTGATGTACCAGAAGACTTCCCAGGAAATTCCAACGGTGGTGTAGTGAGTTCTGTGTTATACATTAATGGTGAGAGGAATATACTTCAACCAATTAGGAGTTCTCATGATTCACAGCGTCAAACCATGACTGACATTACTGTCGGCATGAAAAGATCTAATGATGTAGACTATCAACTCCAAGATATGGAAAGTAACAAAGGTTCATGCACAAATGAAAGTAAATGGGCCCAAGTTCAGAAAGGCACTAAAATAATTGTACAGGTTGTCAAAGAGGGATTGGGTAGCAAAGGCCCGACATTAACCGCTTATCCAAAGTTAAGGAGCCGATTCTGGGTATGTCCAAATTTCGAATACACGCATGCCCTTTGATTTTGCCAGTCCATGCTTCTTTAAAAGACCTTAATCTCATTCTTTAAAAAAAAATGATGTGCAGGTTCTGATGACTCGTTGCAATAGAATTGGAATTTCCAAGAAAATTTCTGGTGTGGAGAGGACTCGCTTGCGAGTTATAGCAAAGACTTTGCAGCCTCCTGGCTTTGGTCTTACTGTACGGACTGTTGCTGCTGGTCATACCTTGGAAGAACTGCAAAAGGACCTGGATGGCTTGCTTTTAATGTGGAAAGGTATTACTGAACAAGCAACATCTGCAGCCCTTGCAGCAGATGAAGGTGTGGAAGGTGCAATTCCTGTTATGTTACATAGGGCAATGGGGCAAACACTCTCTGTTGTCCAGGACTATTTTAATGACAAGGTAAAAGTGAGATAATTTTTGCTTACTGTTAGAAGATTCCTTATTAGATATCACTTCAAATATGTATTAATACTCTATTGGGCTGTCTTCAGGTGAAGAAGATGGTAGTTGATTCTCCAAGAATATATCATGAGGTATGACATGGACAATGTAATCAAAACGTTTCTGTGCATAGTAATTATTTAGCATTGTTATTATTTTTCTTTACTCTGGTGTGTATATTTATATCTTTTTTGAATGTTGAGGGTGCAAAAAAAAAATATATAATTTTGTCTTATTATCTTTCTAAAAGAAAGTCTACAACCTTTAGTTTCAGCTCTTGTCCTCCTTATCATCTACATCTATATAGACACCAAAAATAACGTCAACAGCTTGTAGTAGAAAGGTCAGATTGTGAAAAATAAAAGTTCTTGAGACACTTCTATTATGGTTATCTTCCAACACTATGAATTTGGTCTGTTTGACAGGTCAGCTATGGTTGAATGCATACCCTTTCCCTTGCTAAAGTTATTTTGTTGGACTAGTCCATTTTTTGTAGATTATGGCTGCATAAACCGTAAAAGAAAGCCACCATGATAATAAACAGCTGGACACATTTCTACAGTCTCTTTGCTTGGTGTTTACACCTGGTCATATTTGAATGCCAACATATAGTCATTCATTTCTTTTAAATGCTATTTGAACTTCACGTCAATCATTTATCAGCTTCTGAATCTTTGCTTCTTCTGTGATATGCATTCAGGTTACAAACTATCTTCAGGAAATAGCTCCTGATCTCTGCGATCGCGTTGAGTTGTACAACAAAAAGAATCCAATTTTTGACGAGTACAACATTGAGGAAGAATTGAACAACATGCTAAGTAAAAGGTGAGAAGCAGTAGGGAAACTACTGCTCTGATTATTGTCATATTTTTAAGGGATTGTACATAACATGTTAACAAACTAACATAATCAGGCAAGTCCCAAGCCTGCTGTAAATTAATCTTACATGCCTACTAATTAAATACACCCAAAGAATGGTTAAGTCATTGTCAAGAAGGCTTGTATGACCCAAAACATAGGAGTAAACATAAGCATCAACGATAACAATCAATCATGAGGAAAACTGGGTGCTTGAAACTGTAAAAATATACTTAAAGCAGTCACAGGATCACTTATTTTGAAAAACTAGGGTTGCATTTAGTGCAATCTGTAGAGTATTTCATCTATTCCTTTCTATTTCTTCTACTAATGGAGGACTATTCTTAAATTTCATATTGCCTCTAATCAGACCGATAGTGCAACCTGTTGTTTCCTATTTTTTGACATGATGGGGAAAGACAAGAGGATGGGAGTGGCTGTATTTGTAAATAATTTGAACGAGCATTATAAGATTATATTGGATGCTTGTTCATGGATCTTGATGCTTTCCTTCTAAAATTCATTCCACAAACTTACTTCTGATTTTACCTAAGATGAAATTACACCGAATAAATAAGCAAATATGAAAAATCACCACTTAGTTCCACACTGGAAGGCAGAGAATTGATAGTCTCTAGAATTTGCAAGCCATATAAGTTGACCAGAACTTTTTATTGTAACTGTTAGACAATTAAGTGTGATATATGTACATAGTTATATTAGAGGGTCTAGAGTGTAAATATCTCTCTTATATATATATATATATATCCCTGATTGTAATCGTGTTTTACACAATTACCAAGTTTATTTGTAACCACTATGCCACTATGGTAATATCCACTTTTTCTTCTCTCCTTTTGCTCCTTTTACCGAGAGTATGGATAAATAATAAATTGGAAAACTGAAGTGAAGTTGTAAGAGAAATCCATTATCCATGTGAACTTTTTTGTTAATTTTGTATATTATGTTTCTAATGGCACCAAAAATCTTCATTTCCCTTTTTACTGTCCTTACCTCGAGCAATATTATCTGCTGCCTGATTTGCATAAATGTTTACTAAGTTCGATGGGAGTTAAACACACCCTTTGTTTTGTAGGGTGCCACTCTCTAATGGAGGTTATCTAGTAATTGAACAAACTGAGGCTTTGGTCTCTATTGATGTGAATGGAGGGCAATGTATGCTTGGTCATGGAACTTCACAGGACAAAGCCATCCTCGAAGTCAATCTTGTAGCTGCTAAACAAGTATGTTGAGACCAATCTCGCCATCTTTCATACTGTGCAGGAGATCACACACACAAAACTAGATATGAATGTGTGTGTATATATATATATATAATGTCATGTAGGTCCCCTAAAATGGTTTGCAATATCTGGTGTTATTTAATTTACTGGAAGAGTATCGCATATCGGTACTTTCTTTTATGATTCTCCTTTCTTTAGGGTAAATCTTTATCCTTATGGTTAAAGCAGTGGAAAGGACCCATCAGAATTATTGATTATTATTTCTAATTTTGTTTCTATGTTGGGCTAAGCATGTATAGTTGTTGATCGTACAGGTTTATATTATTAGGATATCCTACCCCTTCAAGTGTTTTTCTTCTTTTCCTAGTTACAAACAGCCAAAATTGTGGTTGTGGACTGTGTGGTGAAGGCTTTGTTATGGTCGACTGCAGTGATCTGATATAATTTTCAACCCAAAAATACATTTTTTTCTCAGTATAAATGCTAAAGGTTGATTTCCAACTATTTCAGATTGCTAGGGAATTACGATTGAGAGATATTGGTGGTATTATTGTGGTCGATTTCATCGATATGTGGGATGATTGTAAGTCTCTCTCTCTCTCTCTCTTGCTATGTGTGTTTTTGTTCAGAACTTCTCATACAAGAAAGCCTGGTATTGCATGCCTATTTCCTAAGTGGTTCATTATCTTTCTGAGTTTAGAAGAATTACCAACAATTGAATTCAACATATACTAGTGATATATGTGGTAGGTGGTTGAGCTCACATCATTGCTTGTGGACTTGTAATTATGGATTCTGTTCATAAATACTATGATAGATGTTTCCTGCTGCTACTTCAGAATCTGTTTAAGGAACTGAGAGTTGAAGGACTATGGATCAAAACTGTTTAAGGAATTAAGAGTTGAAGGACTATGGATCAAAACTGTTTAAGGAACTGAGAGTTGAAGTTTCTGAATCCATAAAGATGTGCAACAATGGCCAAACATCTATGAGTATTGACAAAAACATTGTCCATCATGATAGATCGAAACATATAGAGATTGACGGACATTTCATTTATGAAAAAGTGAACAATGGTATCATACAACTTAGCTCAACTTAGCTATATTCCTTCACGGATGCAGTTTGCAGGCATTTTAATGAAGGCTCTTCATAGAACCAGCTTTGATGAATTCATTTCCCGTTTGGAGTTGCATAATATATATATATATATATATATATATATAGAGAGAGAGAGAGAGAGAGGAAAGCTCAAATGCGAACTCAAATTTGGTTGCGAACATGAGGACAAAGGAGAGCGCGAGACACGTGCCCCATTCAGTATGAATAATGAAGGGCATTCGGTGTGAATAACGAAGGTGAAGTTCATACTTATTCAGTATGAATAACACGCATTCAGAATGAATAACACAACATTCAGTATGAATATATTCAGACTGAATGGGGACACGTGTCGCGCTCTCCTTTGTCCTCACGTTCACAACCAAATTTGAGTTCGCATTTGAACTCACCCCTATTTCATATATTTTCGTTTCTATATGAAAATGAAATTGTTTTATATATTTCTCATTTTGATGAAATTTGTTTCATATATTCTTGATTAATCAACCCTCATGTATTCTTGATGAAATTGTTTCATGACTAATCAACCCTCATAATTAAGAATTTAAAAAAAAAAATGATTAGTTGAATGGAGTTTGTACGGTTTGTAATGGATATCTCCCCTATATAATCAAGGAAGTTTTTATTTTTTCCAATGGTAGTATATGTGGTTGCAGGGATGGCTCTTTTACCTTCTATAAACTGCATAAAAAAATCAACATTACATTATAGTTAATTTCTTCTTTGCTAATATCTTTCTTCAGCAAATAAACGATTGGTCTATGAAGAAGTTAAAAATGCAGTTGAGAGGGACCGCTCATTGGTTAAAGTCTCTGAACTTTCTAGACATGGGCTGATGGAGATCACCAGGAAAAGGGTATGGCCTTTTCTTTCTCTCAACTGTTTACATGTATCTTTTGATTTGCCGAGTTCATAAAAAAAGATAAATAATTAATTAGAAATAAAATTATTAACAAGAAAAAGAATCATTTTGGAGCTCCCTGAAGTATGATTTGAGAATGTGCATGATATCATTAACTATGGTTCATTATTTTTCTACAGGTACGACCTAGTGTGACATTTATGATCAGTGAACCTTGTTCTTGTTGTCATGCTACTGGGAGAGTTGAAGCTTTGGAAACCTCATTTTCTAAAATCGAGCGTGAGATTTGTCGATTGCTTGTGAGTAATACTTCCAAGTGCAGAAAACATATTGCTTTATTTACCAATCTGGTTCAATATATTAAGGAAAAGCTCAGACTTTTCATATAGTTAACATATAGGGAATGTTTTTCTTTTTTGAAGTATATAATATTTATATACGGCAAATGCAACAAATAAACTCACACACACCCTCCTCACCTCGGTGAGGTTTAAACCCTTAACCTCTTAGGAGGACATACCGCTAGGCCAAAGGCCCTTTGCTGATATATATATATATATATATATATATATATAGAGAGAGAGAGAGAGAGAGAGAGGGAGGGAGGTTCAGGGGAAAACGCTAAAAAAAGAGAAAACTGAAGAACACCTAGAGAGCCGTCCATCCGGACGGGATGCACAAATGCATACAAGCGATTGAAGCTGTTTTTTTCTATGCAACAGTGCATATATATGCACTAGTGCATATATATGCACTAGTGCATATATATGCACAAATGCAGGATGGAGGGCTCCCAGGGGTTCTTCAGGTTTCTATTTTTTTGGCATTTTCTCTTGAACCAGACCCTATATATATATAGGGAATGTTCTTAACCCGAAGGGATTGATGGGCAAGGCTTGGGACTTAGACGTCATGGGTCTTGACTCGAATCCCACAAGCGCTATCAATTCTTTAGGGGCCACACACCACTAAGCTAAAAGGCCTAAAGTTTTTGCATAAATTTTGTGGACTAGTTGGACAAAAGGCATCTAACATTTGGAAAAAAAATGGAATGATTGCAAATGGTCAATAGAAGTTGCTAAATTTCTGTTATTTATAATTTCAAAAAGATTAAATGAAAACCTTTAGAGGTCGATCCAACTAGTCAGACCTTAAGTTTGCATCCCATTGGTCACCAACCCACGGTTATTGAAAAAGAAGATTTTCTTGTTACTTTCATTCTCAAATCTGGTTTCTAATAGACATATAATTTATCAATTAAATATTTGGTTTTTAATACATTTTTTAATTTGTATTAGGCACGGATGGAGAGGCCAGATCCTGGAAAGCCAGAAACTTGGCCAAAATTTGTTCTGATGGTTGATCGGTACATGGGAAGTTACTTGACCTCTGGAAAGAGGACAAGACTAGCGAATCTGAGTAGTTCTCTTAGAGTATGGATTTTGCTCAAGGTATGCTCGACTACTATATATTTCCAAACTAAATGTCCACAATAAAAAAACATATAGTTTAAGAAATGTGTAATTATTACTTATTTTAATTAACTAAATGACAGGCAAACCTTCTCTCCGTCTCATCAACTCTTAAATATTTGGGTATCATTAATTAAGGATAAACTTGGAAATTTAGTAACTTATAACTATCTACTTTTTGAAAATGGACACTTATTTTGTGACGATAAATAGAAATGTGGACACCTATTTTGGGACGGAGGGATGCATCCAACTCATGCAGAATTGTGTTTATCGTAGCAATAACTACTTGTAAAAAGACTTTAATAGTGAGGTGCATATCCATATGCACAATGAGCGTTCCACATCATTCTATACCTCTCATATATATATATAGGGTCAGGTTAAGGGGAAAATGCCAAAAAAAGAAAAAACTAAAGAACATCCTGAGAGCCCTCCATCTGGAGGGTATGTAGAAATGCATACCGGTAAGTTATAACATGCATTTGTGCATATGCACTAATGCATATATATGCATCGATGCATAGAAAAAAGAACAGTTCCAATCGCTTATATGCATTTGTGCATACCGTCCAGATGGAGGGCTCTCTGGGTGTTCTTCAGTTTTCTTTTTTTTAGCGTTTTCCCCTGAACCTCCCTCTCTCTCTCTATATATATATGTATTTGTCAATTATCACTTGTACTTTTACACATGTTCAATGAGGGTCTACTCCATGGTAAACTTGCTTGTCGTTTCTTCTGATCGGCAAGGGTTTCTTCCAAATAGATTTAGTGCACACAAAGTACCTTCCAAATGTGCCTCCTAAATGTAGACAACTTAACTACTAATCTAAAAGATGATATCTTACTTTTGTATGTGTTTTTCTGTTAAACATATGGAGTAATCCTTCTTTGTTCTCCAAGTTTTTTATTTCACTTTTTCCGGATTATTTTTTGAAAATTTCCAAACTAATTAGTTAAACTTCCCTAGGCTTAACAAGACAATGAAACATCTCCAACTAGCAAGTAGAACTTAATATTTGCTTTATGATTGTCACTCGCTTCTTTTAGCTTATTTCTTTTAGATTGTTGAAAAAATCTCGTCTGGTTAAGCCATAATCTTGCTTTTAAAAAAGCTACTTCAAGTAGTGTTTCAATAAGTTCCAGGGTTTTATACCAGTTACTCCCCTTATATATTTCCAATTATTTTTTTAGCAATGTCTTTTTAAGTCATTTTACATTGTTATCTAGCATATCAACTAGTTCTTATCAAACATAACTAGCTTATCAACTAACAACTAGTTTATCAGCTAATAGCTATCTTATCAACCAACAACTAGTTTGCCAAACAAGCTTAGGACTTGTTTGTTTGCAGCTTAATGAGCTTAATGAGACTCACAAATTATTCGGTCAGCCATACATGATTGTTTGGTAGTGGCTTAATGATATAGAAAGTGACTTATTCAGTAAGCTTCTAAGGGAAAGCTTTATGCAGAAAGCTAAGTTTTTTTTTGTTGAACATGTTCCTCCCAATTAAAAAACACGCTTCTTCGTTCATTAAAAAAACTATTTTAAACAAAAATCTTCTTAGTCTATATAGACAGATTAATCCACACAGACATCTTTATCTATTCATGACTTAATGTAAAACCAACCAAACAGCCCCTTACTATAACAAATTCATTTTTTCAGCTAGCTTTTCAGCCAACAACTAGCTTATTAGCCAATAACTTTTCAGCTCTAACTACTTTGATACTTCAGGTTGCAAGAGGTTTTAGTAGGGGTGCATTTGAGCTGAAGCCACTGGCAGATTTCAAAGATCATAATAAAGATGAAGTTCAAATTAGTAGGCCCACTAGGCCGCCATTGAAGCCGCCACAAGCCGCCACCGGAGGTACGCCAAGAAGAAAAGTCACCATCTTTCCCATCAAGAAGTGGAAGACTGGTGGCAAGTGAACAGCCATGCCAATTTTCAGGTTTGTGCACATATTTGAAGGTCCCAACAAACATTGTTTTATTTAATTAAATATCTGAAATATTATTCGATAGTAACAAAATGACAGAATTATATAAATGGTCATCCATACATTTTTTTGTTTGATTAAATATCTAAAGTATTATTCGATGATGATGATTTTATCATAATTTTGTAAATGATCCATCTTTACTAAGTAGGAGTTGCTGCCCTGCAATAAGTGTAGGATTTCATTGTCATCCCTTCAGGTTTTATGTTATTTCTTTATAATACGGTACTAAGAGGTGGTTTACCAAATGCTTACCGGCAAGAGTTGCCACACTCACTTTTCGGCCAATCAATATGTGTATTTTACCGTGTAAAAGCTTACTGGGTAAGAGTTATATTTCTCACTTACAGGGTAAGATTCTCGGACCTTGCTATGCCTCTTACCCAGTAAGATTCTCGGTCCTTGCCATGCCATTCGGTAAAGTAAATAACACCCAGTAAGTGTTTGGTAAACGGCCCCTAAATTTGTTATGTTGGTGATTTAGTGTTATCGGTCCATTTAAGTGTAATTGGAAGTGATTGAAGTTCTAAAAGGGGTTTCATACTTTGTTCTAATACGAGTAAGGAAGTGCGGAGTGCACGCTTGTTATAAGGCGGGTATGATCTTGGAAACGATGAAATGACGGGGGGTTAAGGGGGTTGCGCCCCCCTATGGGATCCAAGGGGCAGATCCCCCGGCCGTGGTCTCGCTGATTGATCAGCGAGTGGGATCGAGGGTTTTCTGGACCAGAGGCTCTGGTTGGTAGTCTCTGGTCTCTTGTAACCAGAGCTCTGGTTCTACACGTCCAGAACTCTAGAGCGGTTACTGTGCATTGAATGTGCAGTTATTGTGCGTTACTGTAACGGTTGTAACTGTCCACTGCTCCTAAAATTTCGACATGATTGTCATTTTAGTTATTTATTTGAGTGGGCATAAATACCAATTTATATTTACGTTTTAGATACGTTTTTTGAACAATCCTTTTATACTTTCTTGCAAAATTGCTCTTGTTTTTGTGCCTAAAATCGTAAGTGTTCTTGAGGCTTATCCCAGATTGGATTTCATGTAACTCAGGCATGGGGTCGAAATATCAATTCGGAGAGTAAACTCACACGATCCTCAAGCAATCTGGTCATCTGATTGATTACCCTATTCAAAATTTCTAACATGTTATGTTAAAATAATGTTAATATCCATCTCAAATGATAATTTAACATAATATTGTCATGGATTTTTTCCCCAAAACCTTTTCACAAGTAGGGGTCTTAATGGAAATAATATTTCTGCTATTTAGGGTGGAGGGCTAAGGCCTACTTATCGGAGGATGTGTGTAGATAGTCGAACCATTAATAAAATTACAATCAAATGCGAGTTCTTAAGGGTCAAATGAGTTGCAGCTTGTTGGTCGTATTTGATACGATGTGTGTGGATAGTTGAACCATTAATAAAATTACAATTGAATACGAGTTCTTAAGGGCCAAATGCAGTTGCCACTTGTTGTTCGTCTATTTGATAGGACTTTTCGATGGATTTTTTTATGGTGGTTGACAGGTGATGGTGGAAAATAACGTAATCATAGTGATTAGCAAACAGTCCAAAGTGGAGAGTGCACGTGCACAGTGGTCACTCAGTCACTGTGATCACCTTTCAAATAATAGTGGTAAGAACCAGGATTTAATCTTTAGATAAGTCTGCTTGTCCGTATCAAATGGATTAGGGATTTATTAGTAGGGGTGTCAATTTTGTTTTAAGACAAACCAATCGATTCTCGTACTAAGCATACAAGTTCAATTGGTACCCATTTAATTGGTTAGTAGTATCGTACCAACTATCTAAACTTGGTTGGTACGTGGTATTAGAAGTTGTGTACCACGTAAATACCGTATTATACCGACATTTTTCTAATTATTTATTAATTAAAGTTTAATCAATAATATAGCGAAATTATCTTATTATCTATTTTATGTTTTTTCAAGTCTAATACAGATGGATATATAGATCCGAATTCTAATTGAATTCATTCGCCTAACCCTGACAGTTTTATTAACAAGTCCATGCATCCACAGTTCATCATCGCTCCTCAATCCCGGCTTGTGTTAGTTTATTAGTGGATGCTTGGATTATATGAAGGTTATTTGGATGCTTGTATACGTAGGCAAATGAATAGGATCATGTGAGAAAAAGAGTTAAGGTGAGAACCGTAAGAAGAGATCTGAACCCTTGATCACTTTTAATCTCACACCCACCCATGAATTGCGCTCCTTACCAGAATTAATCTGTTGCATCTTGGTGCATCTCATTAGTGTCGATCTTCAATTAAGATTGATCTAAGGATGTAGATTTCACCTTAACTTCTCTTCTCACCAGAATCCAACTCGTACATGTATAGATAAGTGACGCGTCACGTATCAACATGTTATTTACAATGGTTTTTGTACATCTAGTCCAAGACTGTTTTTGTTAGACCCAAATCAAACCTAATTATTAGAAGAATGATCGATTAAGGATTAAATTGGGCCTTTTAAGAACCACACATGTGAGGCACGTGGCACGCTCTTGGTGGATTCCTGGTTCGTAATGGAAATTTGGTTCTCAACTGAGCTTTCCTATAGATATGCATCCTGGTGTACGCATATAATTGTGGAATACTTGAAGAAAAACGTACCTCGAAACTAGTTACTATATATTTCTTAGGGATCGTTTACCAAATGCATATCTGGTAAGTGTTTATCGGATGAACATGGCAAGAACCAAGAAGTGGATACGAGAGAGAAGACTCTTACCTGGTTCACACTTACCAGTTAAAAGATGCTTACCAACAATCTGTTGTGATGACCGCAAATGTTACCCACTAAGGTAAGTGAGACTGTGCCTCTTGCCAGTAAGCGTTTGGTCTTTAATCAAGCCTATGAATAACTGGTCTTGATGTAGGATTTTTTAAACTTGCTCGACACTCAAAGAATTTGAAACAGTTGAGATCATCAAATAACAATTGCCCTGTATTTCTTTCAAATGTCTTATTATGGTTTTATTAATCATCTTTTTTACCTGAATGTTGTAAATTTAGAGATTTATTCATTCTCTCTTTTGTTCCCATATTTTAGAAGAATTTAACATAAATGTTCAAATTTTTCTTAAATCTCCAAAATTTCTAAAATGGCAAAGTTGTTGGAGATGCTCACAAATATTCTACAAATCAAAAACCGAAAAACAAACAACCACCCATCTAAACAGATAAACTGTGGGGCGTGGGGCGCAATAGCAAGTCGGTGGTGATTGCAATCGAACTCCATATGACTGCAAAGACACCTCCTTACCTGCTAGACTAAAGCCCAAAACAACATAGCTTATATTATTTCTAAAATTGTAACATATTATACTCAATGTTCAAAATAGCGTGAGGCATAGCGGCAAGGTCAAGCCCCAAGCCTTATACGCCACAACGAGGACGCGGTGTTTTTCAAGGCATGACATAGCACGGAAATTTTGTATGTCATATATCGAATTATATATTATCTAATCAGAAAATGATATTAAAAAAAATGTACATTCATATTAGAAAAAGAAAAATCATATAGGTTATTATTATAAAAATAGTTTTTGATTAAATATTTACAATAAAACCTATAAAATTAATTGTACAACTTTGTTTTAATCGTGGGTCCATAACCTTTATAAATTCGTAAAACTGTGAGTGATGTGATTAGATAAATCTATAAAAATGTAATACATAAAGTTAAGAGTGTAATAACACAAAGTAAAAAATAAAACCAAATAAACATTTTTTTGAGAAAAAAGACTTCTTATAAATAAAAAAAACGCGCGCCGCGTCGCACTATGACGCACCTCAAGCCACCATGGCGTAAGCCACGCCACGCCTTACAGAAAAGCTATGGGCCATTTCGTAATGGCAGAGCAGAGACACGTCTCACGCTATATCGCCTTTTTGAACACTGATTATCCTGTAACTTTTAGTAGAACGAAAGATCAACCCTAAAAAGACATTTTCAAGCTTAAAAAGAACTAAAATCACGCAAATCAATTATAAACATTACATTTCACTTTCTCACCCAAATTTTAGCCAAAGCGAAAGAACAAAAACAACGATACATTTCACTTCTTCAACGAAACATGAAGATGAGAACGAATTCAACTAACGCACATAATACATCTTTATCCCAAAAAAAAAACCCGATAAAAAAACATAGGCAAAAGCTTTGGCTCACAGATAAACAATAATATGGTCGGTGGTCGGATACTAATAATATAGCACAACAAAACAAACTTCTTAGTATGGAAAAATTTGTTATATGCACATAATAAAGTAATTGGTTCAGCAACAACATCTACACGATAAGACATTAGCACAAGTATATGGTACCGACTTCTGATCCAGTTCAGCTGCACTTGGCAGCGCTTCCATTCTGTATAAGCTTGTTCTTGCACAGCAAAAGTTGTACAGATTTCTGCATGCACCTTTACTGAACGGATATACTCTTTCTGGGATCGTTCTGTATGTTAATTCCGACCATTTAAAATTGGAAATTTAAAAAAATCGTTAATTTTATGTTTAAATTTTGATAGGAACATTTTTTAACTTTTCTTTTTCCATGTTCAAGGCCCATAAGATTGGGATAAAGATACTCATGCTAGTTTTATATTTTGTGTGTGTGTGTGTGTGTATATATATATATATCAAATGTTCGATCTTTTATGTGGTTGTCCAATGTATATTTTTCTATTGTGTGATCAAGCTTTAGATGGTGTTTAAAGAACATGTGTTTTTTATAATTTGTTACATATACAAAAGTCAAGGGAGGTTCAGGGGAAAAACTCAAAAAAATAAAATTGAAAGAACACCCTGGGAGCCCTCCCATCTGGACAGTATGCATAAATGCATACAAGCGATTGAAATTGTTTTTTTTCTATGCCACAGTTGTATTATGACAGGGATGTATTATGACAGAGATGAGAACGAATATACATTTCACTTCTTCATTCCCATTTTCATTCCCTTGCCAGAACCAAACGCCCCAGTACACCCCCCCCCCCCCCCAGTTTAATCGGGAATGAAAATTTGGGCTTCTGGGGGAATGAGCCCATTATATTATATACAACCAAACAGTTTCTTTTATTATCATTCCCATTAATTCCTGCTTAATACCTCCAACCAAACACACTCTTAGTTTTTTTTTTTTTGAAGTTTTCTCATGAACCTCATCCTACAAAAGTATAGCAAAAAAAATTTCTTTTACCGTCTTTGTTAACAAAATACTGGAAGCATATGAGGTTTAATGTAGCAGAGCCATATATATATATATATAGGCCAAGAGGTCCCAATCTATTGGATATGAAGTCTTATAGATTTAGATGCGAAAATAGCATATGATTAATGAACTAACCTCATATATGGTATACGTCTTCGTCTCACCAGCTCATAGGTGGTCTGATTTGTCACAACTAGATAACTGAAAAAAATAGACAAGGAACAAATTCAAGTGGATGCTTTATCAAGATATATATATATATATATATATATATTAACAATAAAGATGCACATTTTCAAGTTTCATCATAGAAACTAAACTCCCAATCTATGAGAAACATGAAGAAACCAACATGGGACATTTTGCCTTCAAAGCAGCAGCAGAATTGACTGCACCATAGATGTTATCAATCTATTTGTATATAAAGAGGTATTGGGTCGTGTGAGAAAAAAGAGTTAAAGATGAGAAGCGTAAGAAAATATCTGAACCCTTGATCACTTTTAATCTCATACTCACCCATGAATTGTGCTTTAGAATGATTAAGTGGTCAGAATGATTAAGAGGCTCTTATGATGTAGTACAAAATTAAATATAATTGTTTGGTAATTGTTCAAAATGAAATTAGGCCTCTGAATGGTTAAGGGAGGTCCAGGGTACAAAATGATTTAGATGGTTTTGGAACCATTAAGAGGCAGACTTATTTTTTGTCAAACAGGATTCACCTCTTAGCGATTCAGAGGCTGCCTCTTAATGGAACTGTTAAGAGGTAAACAAACATTATAGTTTCGAATGTTAGAGGATTAGAGGATGATAATGAGATGGTGTTTTGTATTTTAAAAAAAACAACAAAACATTTTAAAGATTTTCACTCCCATCTTTGGTCCTGCTTATAGAAATGTTTCCTTCAATTTCTTTATGGCCATCAAGTATGTATTTAATTTCTGTCACAAGTATTTCTACATTATAATGTATAAACTATAAGCATTTTATCATGGTCAACAACAATAACTATCTGAACGCTTGCTTTCGACTATTTTAGCATAAACATTCAATAAGGATCTATATAGACTTCATGGCTATAATCATAATTTGTCTGATAAAACAGATGATATATGTGAAAGTTATATAGCAATCCAAAGATAAAAAAACTCACCTATGGAACAGAAGAAGAAGGAGAAGAAATATCAATGCGATTGCCAATATAGATAGCAGAACGATCATGATCACATCCACCAACCTGAATCAAATGAATAAACACATGATCCATCTTTGAATATGATTGAAAAAAACAAGTGGAAAATGAGTATTCAAAATTGGATTAAAAAAATCTACATTTTTCATCTAATTTCATTATCTCCTCTAGTTATATGGACGGTCAAAGAGGAAAACATACCATGCCTTTTGAATATGAGCTTGTAGGTACTTAATATACAAAATGCCAGTCCAAATACTCAAGGCTGTTTCCTCAAGGATGTACCACCTGATAATCATTTAACCAAAAGAAAAACATAATATAAAAAATCACAAAGAAAATGAAACTGGAAAAAATATAAAGGTAGAAGAGACATATAGGAAGAAAGAGAAGAATTGTATAACAAATTTAATTTAAAAGCATAAAAAGATGTACACACCAAAATCGACAGTGGTTTCCCTGGCCAATGCATGTTCCCAGCCAAACACAATGGTGATCAAACTGAAGAACACATCTGTCACAATCATGGCAATGCTTTGCTCTTGGAGGCTACATTAAAGTTGCACCAGAGTCATAAATTTGCTATTTCACATTATGGAATAATGTGCATGACACTAAGTAGAATTGCATGCAAGCGGATAATGGACTGAATTTGGCAGATAAAATATATCCTGATAATCACAATGACAATAAAACACACTACACAGTGCCAACTGCAAAGTTATGCATCGAAATTGTGGATTTTAATAACACCTTTGCAGAGCAATTCCATTCTTATTTGGCGCTGAAATAGATATGAGTTACCAAAAGACAAAGATAATACAATGCAGTTGGTTGATTTTGATTATGAAACAATCATAGCTCATGGTGGTCTCTTTTAACTGACATGGCAGATATCCCGTTTTCGACATGCACTTAAAGTCAAATAAATGGCATAAGCCCTTTTTTTAAACTACGTGTCATATGCATTCCAATCAAAATATGTATTTTTACTTCATTCGTAACTTGGTAACTTGGTAAAGAAAGTTTAGGGAAAAAAGTTTCCATCCATATCAAAATGTCACTTTGACAAAAGTGAGTTAAAATTCTATTGATCACTCAACATTTGTTCACACACACTCCCAAAGGTACAAGGAGGCCTAAGTCAAAAGTAGGCAAGTAGCAAATAATTCACCAATGGCTTTTGGCCCATCTGGTACTAACTGTGTTTCTTGAACCAGTGGTTGTGGTTCGAGACTCTCCAGTAAAAGGTTGTGTGTATTTCAATCATTTCAAAAAAAAAAAGATAACAAATTACACAAAAATCCCAATTTCCATAAAATTTAATACTTTTGGTCATCACGAAGTTGAGATCTAAACAACAAAATCAATTATATCGTACAAAAGAAAGATACAAACAAGAGAGCTACCTGCACAACATTACAGTATGAGCAGGTGTAAGTCCTGAAACAAACAGAAGCTGTCAGTTAAGGGTTCTCCTCAAGTTTGTACTACTATTTCCATATAATATAATGAAAGAGACTACCAAATAATAGATATTTTAGGATTTTATGAATGCTAGAGTATGTCATATTTCCCCCCAAGATTACATATATCTTCTTTTATCATCCAATTTCGTGGACTCACCTAAAATAGTTATTTTAGGATTTTATGAAAAAACTTAGTAGTTTCTATAATTTATATGGTATGATGAACAAACACCACCATGACTACTCTCCACTTTTATATTTGTTTGATTTTATTTTTGCTTTCATACTTCAAAATAATAAGTTTTATCAACTTCCTCAACTCAGAGGTAATCTTTTCAATCCTTTGAGCTATTGCAATTTGCACCATCAAAACAACGAAACTAGCCTTTTAGAAAAGTACCAGAATGTGGTATGAATACTTATTTTTCATATACAATAACCTAATACTAGTTATATATTATATATTTAAAAGAGCCCCTTATGCATCTGCTTAATTAGCCACTTGGCCCACACTCCCCACTGCTCGAAAGAAGTCCAAACAGACCACCGATATTTACATATATTGTTCAATTTGCATGTTTCTACTGCCCTCACCGTAACTCAAGATATATCTTACTCTAATTGCAGTTAAATTTAAAATACTTCTAATGGAATTAGTAGATCTAGTGTAGAAGTACAAAAAAGAATCGGTAGACGTAACTAAGAAGTTATCCCTACCAACCATCATAGGAACCCAGCACCAAAGTCAATGAGGGACATCTGAATGATCGGAAAATGAAAAACTCAGATCAATGCCTCTAAGAGTTCCTTCTTATGTATGAGTCACTTTTCCATTCTCTCAAATGGAAATCATATATATATTCACGTGTCAAAAGATCAGGGGTTACATTAACTTATTATCTTCCTCAAATGGGTCATTCCCGATACTATATTGCTAGACAACCAGCTGGATGATTGAAGACAATAAGATAACGTTATGTTCTTCTTTAAGGTTGTAAAATAGATTGCTAGTGGATTTATAATCTACTGGTTTCATTTTTTTCACCTTGATGCATGTTTATATAGCCATTGTTATTCGTATTGGTTCTATGATTTCTTGGAAAAGATGTTCTTAGGTTTTGTATTTTTGGAACAAATATCGACCATTGGTTTTGACATGGTATTTCAAATCTTCGAGGGCGTGAGTAGGTAAGCAGAAATTTTCAATTAATTAAACCCTATGCATTCAACAACTAAACAATTCAAACTAATGTTTAATGTAACTATATTCAAATTAAACTATAACTATATTACATCACATAAATATATACACCTAAATATAAAATTTATAGATATATTAACTAATGGTATTGCTTCTTTCAAAAAAAATAATGGTATTGTTATAATTTAATTACTCGTATTGAATGCTTTAATACTGGTAAACAAGGTATACTAATATAAATAAATGTTTTCCTAGATTTAACTATGATCAAAATAAAATGTACATTAACTGACTCTACATTGTGCATTAAACTTGTACATAGAACATATTATGAATTTATGATTTCAACTCACAGACGGCAAAACAAAAATATCCAAACAAGGAGCAGAATGCACAATTCACATGTTTTAAGTTAATTCTTTAGCCAAAACTGTGCATATTGAATACAATATTTAAATTGGGTGGCATCTTCGGAAGTTTGTCGGCGATGACGGCTAATCTATTGGATTTGCAATAGTCGGATGACCTCTGCATCCATCCAGATCTGGGAAGACTCAACCAACAAGGAGATTATTTGAGGCAACAGATCAAAACAAGGGCAATTCTGTCATTATTAGGTGTGACAATCTGGCGAGAAGAATTTCTAGGGCTTGTTTCTTTTCCTCTCAATAGGTAGCAGTAGCACCATATTGGGACACGCAGAAACCCATCAATAGCCATCTAACCGGCAATATCTAGCTTCTAGCAGATCCTAAATATCTTTATCAAAAGTCACAAGACAGGGAACACAATTTGTATAAATATAAATGGCTCACACATACATGTGGCTGTTTGGCATCTTGGCAACAGCCAACAGCCACTTCTCAAAACTTAGAGAGGCCTGGAGTACAACTATCGTGGCCAGAGGAAGTGCAACTATTGGTTATCCCTTTGCCCTCTTGGCCACATGATTTCAGATGCTACAGTCTACATTGTAATTGATTAATATAAAATACAAATAAATGCACAAAAAGAAATGCATGACAACATGAGTCAAAATAACAACTCACAAGTTAGTCTACCTGACAGATGTTCCAGGCGAGTACATGTCCATCACCAGCTTTGTCCAATTCATTGGGTTATTCCCTAGTAGACTTTCTGCCACTTGGTTTCTGGTTACAGTCAGAACTAAGCTGCCATTTTTGCTTGAAGCAGGTTGTCTTTGCTTGATCATTTACATCAATAAACAAAGAAAGATACCACAATTAGATCTTGTCATGTATTGAGAAAACACAGTACAACGTCAACTATTTTCTGAGAATCTCACTATAAGGGATAATTTCTTTAATAGAACTAATTCAATGTAGAAAAAGAGGGAATATATTTGATACTCATTTTACCGGAGAATATCTTGAATATAAAAGTCAACCGAATAAAAGTTGGAATAAGTGCTTACTTTGAGATTTCTGATGCCCTTAATAAAGCTTCTGTCCTAGAAAAATCTCTCATTGCATCAAGTACATACCTAAGCAGGTATAAAACTGTTATACAGAATGTTAATCTATTCTACTGCTGGGAAGGCACAAACTGAAGATTATATATATTTTCAAGTACATAACATAAGCTGATCACATACCCTGGAGAAGAACCAGAGGTAAGGAAATACTGAACTAATGTAGCAACAACCAACAACATATAGATCAATGTATACCTGTAGAAAAGAGGTGTGAGGCAAGTTAATTAAAAGTAATCACTAATCACATACGGGATTCTCAAACAAATGAAGAGAATGTAAACAGTTAGAAGTTAGAGTGTCATATCCACATCAAGTGCAAAGGCATTGGTGCAGTCCTATATATATATATATACACAAATATATATATGTGTGTGTGTGTGTGTTAAAACCGAATATGAATTAGCTGCATCAGGTATGGCGCATATGACTTAGGTATGGGTGTGACACACCTTGGCTTTCTCTTTAAGGGTTTCACTTGTTTTTTGGTGTGTCAAATTTTGGTTTGAATGCTCCCAATACTGTGTGTCAAATGAAAAAAAAACATACCTGGTACTTAATTTTAGGACATTCTATACATTTGCTTTTCAAAAACATAAAGCACTCATGGCCTCGGAATACTTGTGGTTGTGTTTGTCCCTTCTCTCCACTCATCTCTATTTTCTTTTTGGTAATCCAATGGACTAGTTTGAAGCCGATTTAAATATTTTGATGATGTTTGTTTACGAACTAAACATATTTCTATTTTTTTTAGCATACACATGTCATAATTGCGTGCTGCACCCAAAATTTGGCGTCATTAAAATGCCAAATTCCCTGCAGCCAACACATACATGCATTCTTTTTCTCCATTGACTAGTAGTGATCAACAAACAAATATGTGTTCTAATTATCTCTTTCCTATTAGATATTGCATTGGAAACGAGTGGATGGCATATTTGCTGGAATGGCATGACCACTTTGTTTCATACACTTTTGGAAATAGCTCTGGGTGCATATTGAATAGCTAAATGTAACATACTGAGCATTGACATGTAGCATTTGAATTCACATACTTTCTGAAACAAAATGTTATTGAATAACCCATGAAGCTCTTGTCTTAAATTCTCCTTAAGTTTTTGAAAATTGGCTACATGCCTGATAAGTGAGACCGATGATAGCCAATTTGTCTTCAACACTGGAAATACACCAATGTTATCAACAGATCATGAACTTCCATGCTGAGTCTTACTCTAACTCATGCTCTAAGGAACTTCCGGAGAAGATTAGCCATTAATCCTACTGCCTAACGATAGACTACTGCTTATCTTGGTTCATGAAAGCATAAGAAAAGGGGAGTCTATTCATCCTAAATTCCCAAAACTACACATTTCTTTTGTATGCTACAAATATAGGCCACACAAAACTATATGCTTCAAAGGGATTCAGTATGCCTCTGAAAGTAACCAGTCCCATATGTCATAATCAGAGTGAAGAATTAGCAAAGTAATTTTTCTCTGACTTGATGCAAACCAAAGGAGGAACATTTTTTTCCACTAGGTATGTTGCTAAGTAGAAATGCTGCAATATATTAGCTATTTTCAAAACCAAGCGACACTCAGTTTTCATTTAGATTAAAAGAAACTTAATGTTGAGTTTGATTTAGATACCAACATTGTGAAAGAGGTCGCAGATTGAGTAACAGACTTCAATGTTAAACCATTGACATGAGGTGGTAGAAACTGATTGGGTCCAGTTATCAAAGGCAGTGCATGATCATATTCTTCTACAAAATAGCTTCTAAACCGATGAGTGTTATAGAGCTTATGTCCGCAACCACCTCCTAGGTAGCAATCAAGATTTTTAATAAAGATTTCCTAATAAGGTAAGTTAAAGCTTTGGGTTGAGTGTGAACATTATGGAGATTATAACTATATTTTAAAAAATATACCAATATCCTAGCCAATTGGTACACCTGGAGGGGACTAAAAAGGAAAGTGGCAGTGTGGCACTCCTTTTCTTGATAAAGAACACTTGTTGGGCTACATGATCACTTCCAAAAGGTTAACAAATTTCCAGATTCCAATTAAACAAACATGTGCATAAACAAATCGAATAAGTTAGTCCTTAATTACCACATATAACCTTCACAAAATCAGTGACAATAACAACAATTTTAGTAGCCTAATCCCCAAACAAACAAAATTATATGCAAAATACCAAATGGACCTACTTAAGCTAATAGTAATAAAGTGTGTATCAGTGATGAATGCATGTGTGCTTACCAAGGCTGTTCCTTTGATTTCTCTTTCAATTCGTCATCAATAATGAAAATAAAACCAACGAAGATTAGATGCAGCATCACCAAAGCCAATTTCAAACACATCGTAGATCTTCTAGCTGAAATTACCAAAATTAACACAAATCAAATTTAATATTACTTACACACACACACACACACATGGCAGAAGAACATATAATAAGTATTACCTGGATCGGATAAACATGGAAATACGTTGGAGCATCTATCGGAGAAACGATCGGATGTGTCACGAGAAGGAACGCAAAAACCCATCACCGTCATTCAACTCAAACGACCTGAAAACAGAAACCCTAAACAGCTTTTTCTTTGCTGAGTTTATTATGATAATTGCATATCAGAAACACTCTCAGCAGAGTGTTGTTGGAGCAGTTGGGAGTCTGGTAATGAAAAGAAATGCTCGAAAATAGGTCGTGGAAATGGAGATTGTTGAAGGAGGAAGATGTGTTAGTAATGGAGATAATTGCATCTTTAGTACCTTGTTTTATGGAGGCATGTGGTTTTGATACACAATTTAAAGAAATTGGTGCAAAACTGCCCCCCACAAGGTAGGTAGATAGGGTTATCTATAGATATTGGGAACCAAACCAAAATTTAAAATTTTCAAATTAAAAATTGATATGTGTAGCTCAGTTGGTTAAAGGGCGATAAGATGTTTGCTTCAATAGGTCGTTGGTTTTGGGTTTGATCCTAGGACCCCTTGCAATCGTCTTGCCGTTGAGTGAGTCAGGTATGCCTCTCATTTTGGGAATTGGCAGCATGTGTGGGCCGATTTGCGTATCCGGGAAATACACGTTTTTGCTCCAATTATAAATGATTTGTGTTCGTCTAGAGATGAACAGAATCATCTACAATCGGTTCCAAACCGTTTTAAGAAAACGTGGTTAAGGTGCAATTGAACCTGCACCCGTGTTGGACCAAAAAGTTTATCTTTATAAGGTTTTTGATGTCCTGTATGAAAATGTTAAAAAAAAATGTATTTATGTATGTTTTTTTAAGCAAATGAAATACTGAGACGTACAATTTTAAAAGGGTTTGCAACCTAGTCAAGCTAGGTGGTTTATAGGTGTTCACGGTACGGTTTGGTGTGGTTTTATGCCAAACCGCACCGTATATGTTGTTTGGGCATTTTCCAAACCTCAAACCGCACCACATAAACCTTGTCGTGCGATACGGTTTATGCGGTTTGTCCTTATCGCGTTTTATATATACAATCCAAAAATTATAAGTTTAAAAATACATTATAAAATCAACTGTAAAATGATCGTAATATAAAGAGTTTCAATACATCTAATTCTCAAATACATATTTCATAATAAAAAATAGTCTAAGAAATAAAAATAAATAAACTTCAAACTACATTAGATGTGTGAGTTGTAAGTTCTCCAACTTTTTCTTAGGGTTGTTCAAAAAAACCATTGGATCGCTCAAACCGGTCGAACCAAGTCAAACCGGACCGTTTTTGGCGGTTTGAGCGATTTGGCGGTCCGGTCTGGTCTGAAAAATAGCCAAACCGCTCGGTCTAGTCTGGTCTACGGTTTGAACATTTTTTTGACCGGTATGGACCGAACCGCCCGACAGAAAAATGTATCGATTGTATATATTTTTATGTTGTAGGTTTTTTTACTTTTATGGTCCTATTATAAAGAATTAGTCAAGACATTATGGTTTTTTAGTTTTCATTTCTAAATTGGCAAAAAAAAATTGAAATCCTTCAAAAATCAAATTCCAAACCATAGTTTGTCTTGCTCAATGTTTGTCCAAAAAATCCAACTATTGTTGTTGGATTCGTTTAACATTTTTTTCATTTGTTCAACGTCTTTTTGTAATTTTAGAGATAAACGTTTTTTATAATTTCGTATAAGATTTTCTAATAGTGCAATATTGATTGAAATTTCATTTTAGATATGGATGTCATTTTTTTAGTTTAAAACCCATAAGAGGCTTAAACCGCCTAAACTGGTCATATAAATGCGGCGGGGGAAGGAAAAGGCTTTTGGAGATCGAGATTTTCTTTCTTTTTCATCGAAAACGCTTTGTGGTTCGGTTTGACCGGTTTGGTCACCTGCTTCCAAACCGTTCGGTTTGAAAATTTTCTAAGCCGCCATAGTGGTTTGGTTTATGATTTGAGGTGTTAAACCGCCCAAACCGGACCGCGAACACCCCTACTTTTTCTTTCATCTTGATCCTTAGACGTGTGAGTTGTAACTTATCCAACTTTTTCTTTCATCTTGATCCTTAAACCCTGACTCTGAATTGGCCAATTAGTTATCCAAAACACAAAGTCAAAAAATATTACATAAATATCAAATTATTCTCTCTCTCTCTCTCTCTATATATATATATATATGTTATAGATAAAATTAAAATAAAATTATACAAAATATGCGGTGCAGCTCGGTTTTTTTTAAAGTATATAATATTTATGTTAGTCCCTAAGGAGAGATGGCTAACTAAGAGAAGGTTTTGTAGAAGGGGGGGGGGGGGTTGAATATAAAACACACAGAATATACTCTTTTTAAATTTTTTAATATAAATATTAAAAATTTACACACAGGTAGTTTGATGCGGAAAAGAACAGGCACACTATTCTATCAAACTAAACACACAGATAACAGTAATTAACTTATACACTAAGGAAGTTAAAACAATACTGTTATAGCACACAGCTTTGCCACAGTCACACAAATAATCACTTTGAAGATTTGTTGAAAGCGTGAGATTTCTGGGAAGGACTTCATCTCCTTTTATAGTGCCCATGCATGGGATGCATGTGGACAGTTGTCAATGTTTCATTAGCTGGAAGTTTATCTGCTGGACAAAGGGAGATGCCACTCCCTTTGTACTAGAATAATGGATGAACCATTCCTTGTAGCACGTAATGTCAGATAACTTTATCTTCTTTTCTTCATGCTCTGTGAAGTCCCATCAAACCTTTTAGCTAAAAGACAAATATTCTTTTTATAAGAATAAAAGAGAATGTCTTTATTTAAGGCTTGATACCCAAGTTCTTGCTGCTCACGTGTCTTGCATTTGATGTGAGTCAAGAACTTATCTCTTTGAAAATTGCTAAGTGATACATCAAACTATGTATCACATCGGTGGATACCTTGTTAGGCTGGAATTGATAAGTGTACACTTTGCTTGATAAACTTCATCTTTCACTACATGTTGAAAGTGTACACCCTTGAACTTGTGACTTGATATCACAGCCTTAGAAAATATACCTGCAATTTCGGTGACCAAGATTATAGTGTCGGTGACCATGACATCAAACTTGATGACATCATCTTGTTTGATGTCCTTAGTACTTTTGATGACTTTTTAGTGTACCATCGGTGACCCACTATATTGGTGACCCAATCTTGACTTTATCAAAATGATTTGAATATTGAAGTTAGTTGATACATCTAAAATTCCACTTTTTGATGTACAACCCTTGATTGAATAGTCTTTGACTTTTCAATACTTGAAACATATTTCAGACCTTCAAAAGAACCTGTAAAAATTCATTCATACAAAGGAAGGTGGTTCATCACCAAATCATCGGTGACCCAACAATCTCCCCCTATTTGATGATGATACCTGTAAGTTAGAAAAGAATTCTTTTTGACCCTTTCTATTTTTCTTTTGGGTTCTTTTGACTCAGATTTCTTTTTTTCTTTTTTTTTGATTTTTTTTTTGTTTTTTTTTAACTGAGTATGTACAATATAAGTATAAGAATAAATGTAAGTATAAGTATGTGCAAGAAAAAATAAAAATATTAACAAGAATTTTTAAGGAAGAAGAGTATGAACTTTTATTAATCAACACACAGCTTTGAAAAATAAAGTTCACACTTATATGAAGAATATTCAAGGAGTGGGTTCTCTTCTTTTTAGCTCATCCAGGATAAGCCTAGTAATTCCATGGTCTTCAACTGGAGGTACTCCCAAAATAGCAGAGAGGAAGGAGCTGTGAGCCCTTGGGATGTCAGAAGCTCTGAAGAAACCGATGTTTCCAAAGATGTCTTCAAAGAAAACCCCAAGCTCAGGAGTAGTCAGCATGGTTTGCTCCGGGTAAGCAATAGAAGTAGGAATGGAAAGGTCTATACCCGAAGCATTTATCTAGATGCCTCTTTCATGAAGCATAACAAAGTGTCCCTTCTTCTTGTTTTAGGAGCTGTGATGACCTCTCCTTTAAGACCCTGTTGTATGAAGTACATTTGTTGTGCTTCAAGATATGTCACAAGAATATCATTCTCCTTTTGGATGTTGAGCATCTTGATGAAGAGTTTTCTGAGAATATTAAGTACCAGCTCCTTGTACTTGCTTTTGCTCTTGGAGATGCATTTACCAACTTCCATCCACTCAGTCATCCCAAGAACTTCCAACCATTCAGCTTCATATACCTTTGAGAAAGTTTGAGCTCTCTTAAGGGTGACAAGTAACTTGGGAGAATTTTTGGTTGGAGGTTGGATGGTGGCACTGATAATCTTGGAATCATCCTTCCTGTTCTTCAATCTCTTTTTAAACCACTCTACTTCCTTTGCCTTCTTGGCTTCATCAAGCATCTTTGCAGCTTCAGATTTCTTCTTAATATTTTCAAGCTCATCTTTCTGAGCTTGAAGAGCATCGGAGACTTGTGCATGAACAGCTTCATCATGAGCTAGCTTGAGTACATTAGTCTGATCATACTCAAGCTGAGCCTTGATAGCTTCTTCTTTTTCAGCTTCAGTGAGAATTACCCCAAGAGGATCGGTGGGTAATGAAGCAGGCTGAAGTCTAAGAGTATCTGCTTGAGAATCTCTCATCCTTTTCCTTCTCCTTTTCTCTTCCCGTTGTTCTTCGAAAGAAACAGGTTTCTTTCCTTTGGTTTTTTCTTTTCTTTTCTTCTCTTCTTCAGTTTCAAGGGGTTGAGCACTAATACTCTCCCCCTCAACAACTGCTTCGGGTAACTCGGTGACCAAAGGAACAGAGACCACCTTTGTGACCACACCACCATCGGTGGCTGTAAGAGCCACGTCGGTGGCTGGTATGGTGGTGATGATCAGATCGGCGGCTGCAGGGGCAGCGTCGGCGGCTGCATGGGAAGGGGCAGCGTCGGCGGCTGTAGAGGTGGATGCAGTGGTCTTCTTATTTTTCTCCCCCTCAGTGGTTGAACCCTTGAAACCCACTGAAGAGAGAAAAGTCTTGATCCTTTCTATATCAGAAGCCATGGTGTTTACTTTTCTTTCAATTCTTTGAAGAACAAACCTGTCTTGTTCCTGAAAGAAGGAACCATCCACATCAAGCTCAATTGTTGGAGAAGAGATTGGAATCTTGTCAATTTTTGTGAGAATAGTGGCAAGAGACTCCATAATGTTCTCTTGAGTGGTAGAAAGAGAAGCCATTCTTTCCAAGTCTTTGACTGCTTGGTCTTCCAAAGTTTCCACCCGACGTATAGTGTCACGGGTAAAGCTGGTGAAAGCTTGGAGAATATCATCTCCTTGTTTGGAAGACATGGGAGCAGAAGGTTGAGGCTGTGGTGGTTGATCAGCATCATCATCACTGGAAGAATAATCCACCAAACCTGTAGGTTTTCTTGGGGGGATTTAGGAGATGTGGGGGAGACACGTTTAGGAGAGTGTCTATGAGGGGATTCCTCAGTAATGGGTTCTTCCACAACCTTGGTACGTACGGGAGACGTATGTGTCCAAGGTGTAGTGTCAGAAAATAGAAAATCAGTAAATTGGGATGCTCCATCAAATGCACCTGGTTGTGATGCACTCTCATGTGGAGTAAGGAAAGGGAGCTGTGAGAGCTCACGGGGTGGAGAAGAGGCAGCTTGGATGGGAGATTCCAAGTCTTCTTCATCAACTAGAGAGAAAGTTGATGAAGGAATAATAGGGATGTCCCTTTGTACAACCATGTCCTTTTGGGACGGCATGGAGGAGCTAGGTTGGGTTAACTGGTCCTTGGGTCGGGTAGGAATCTTTTCAACACTTACTAACTTTTGGGAGTTAGTAGGTGGCTTGTGAGGTGAGACCCTTTGGGTACCCTTAGACTTCTTTGAGGAAGTCTTTGGGGGGCTTTTAGAATGTCTCCGCTTTTGGGACTTAGATGTTTGGGTAGAAGCCAAAGGCTCTTTTGGCTTCGTAGCATCGGTGGGTGCGAAGGTAGATGTGCCCGACGCTTTGGATCTCTTACGAGATTTGGGCACATCAGTTACTCTAGGTGCAGAAAGGATAGAAGACATACCTGAGGTCCTTTGCAGACGAGGCTCATTTTCTCCCCAAGATAGAGTTGCATTTCCTGCAAACTCAACCATAGACGGTCGGAGAGGGTTGTCTGATGCTAAGACAACCTTTTTCATAATCTGATTTCCCACTTGATGAAGAGGGAGATCATATATGATGTCATCTCTTTTCTCTAGTTTATATGCCAACTTTGCATGAATAATAAGAGAGAAAAGGCGCTGAAATGGTACCTGAGGACGTCGGATGGTAGAGAAGGAGGAGATCATTTCATTAAGGAAATAGCTTGCAAAGTCTATCCTCCTTTGAAAAATTAAAGCATGTGCCAATTCAGTCACTTGAGAAGGTGACTGATCCGGGCCACCTGTCTTTTTGCTTAGGCACAGAATCAGATGAGCAAAAAGGAAGTTCCATATGTTTCCCATATTCTTGCGCAGTAAAGTACCTGGGCCCTTTGACTTTGAGCCCTTCTTCTCTTCCAAATAGTTCAACACATCAACCACCATTTGGTGTTTATTTCCAAGAGGAAAAGGTTCATAGGAATCATAAGCAGGAAGCTTAAGAATGCTTCTAACATCTTCCACATTGAAGATCACATCATGTTCATCATTACTTAGAACATATGCAAGAATTTGATCCGATGAAGCATCAAATGTGCAAGTTAACCAAAAGTTTCCAAGAAGAAACTTACTCATTTTGGGTTTAGCTGTGATTGCATATTGTAGAGGGCATCTCTGAAGAAACCAGCAAACATCATTGTACTCTGGATGAGCATTATCAACTCCAATACGTCCAAAGTAATTGTATGCAGGAAAAGATAAAAGATAGGGATCCAAAAGTCATGGTCTGTTCTTCAGAAGTCTTTGAGGGAGAAGCCATTGAAGAGGATGAAGAAAGTTGCAGGTTTGAAGTTTTTGCTTTTGAAGGTGAAGGAGAGTGGGTGCGAGAAAGGTGGTGAGGTAGTGGGGGAAGAGGTTATATATGAGAGGGAAATTTCAATTTTCAAAAATAATAATTACTTTTGGTGATTGAAAGGTCAGAATTTTAAGGGTTTTAGGGTTGAATTCGGCGCATGTACTGACATTGATGATGTCATTAGGGATAAGAACAAAGAATCTTGCTTATCAAGAGTGGTAAGTCAAGAGTTATCTTTAAGGGGTTAAGAATGTGAAAGGTTTGTAACGGTTACCTCGGTGAGTATATGAGAGAGACGTTGGTGGCTTGTATGAGAGAGAGACGTCGGTGGCTTATATGAGAGATAGACGTCGGAAAGAGGGGCGCCGTCGGAAGGTGACGCAAGCTAAACGTCGGAAAGTGACGCAAGCAATACGTCGGCGTCGGTGGATGGATCTCGGCAACGATTTCGGTGGATTGTCGGAAGGGGTACGTCGGAAACGGTTAGCAACTGTCGGTGGGTCAAAGGACGGTGGTAGGGTGGCTTGTCGGAAAGAGGACCGTCGGTGGGTGATTTGTCACGGCGGTGGCTTAGCCGTCGGTGAGGTCGGTGGTTCGATGGTGGTTAAATGATGGTTGTCGGTGGGTGAGAGTACGTCGGTGTCGGTGGCTTGTGGTGGTGCTCGGTGGGTCGACGGTGGACGGCGACAGTGGATGGTTGTGATGTGTAAGGTTTTAGGGTTAGGGTTATATGAGAGTTGGAGGAGGTGAGAGAGAGAAACCGTCGATGACCTAGTCACCGACATTTAGGTATATATATATATATTATTATTATAAATATTTATATATATATGACTTATATAACAATATAGTATATATAAATATATTATATTTATAAATGGATATAATATATGTACATATAATATATAAATATATATAAACATGTAAATATATAAATATATATCATATATATATATAACATACATAAATGTATATCATATATACATACACATAATATATAAATATATATGTATATGTTAGTCTATATTTATCATACCTAATTCGCCGATGAGGAACTTGAACCTTGCTTTATCAACTGGCTTTGTGAACATATCAGCTAATTGATAATCAGTGGGAATGAAATGAAGTTCCACATCACCTTTAGAGACATGATCTCTTATAAAGTGATACCTGATATCAATGTGCTTAGATCTTGAATGAAGCACAGGGTTGTTGGCAATGGCTATTGCACTTGAGTTGTCACACATTATTGGGATTTTTGAGAAAATCTGATTATAATCACACAACTGATTTTTCATCCACAATATCTGTGCACAACAACTTCCAGCAGCCACATATTCTGCTTCAGCAGTAGAAGTGGACACCGAATGTTGTTTCTTACTTGACCAGCTCACAAGTTTTTCACCAAGTAACTGACAACTTCCAGTTGTACTCTTTTTGTCTATTTTTGAACCTGCAAAATCAGAATCAGAGTACCCGATGAGATCGAAACCTGAGTCTTTGGGATACCAAAGACCCAGATTTATGGTATCCTTCAGATACCGAAAAATCCTTTTCACAGCAGCCAGATGTGATTCTTTAGGATTTGCTTGGTATCGGGCACATAAACAAGTAGCAAACATAATGTCAGGTCTACTTGCAGTCAGATAAAGAAGGGATCCTATCATGGCTCTATAATTTGTAATATTAACCGAAATGCCATCAGGATCAGAAAAGAGTCTAAGAGGAGGAGCCATAGGAGTTTTCATGGTAGAGCAAGTATCAAATTGAAACTTTTTCAGAAGATCTTTAATGTATTTACTTTGATTTATGAAAATACCTTCTGGAGACTGTTTTACTTGCAAACCAAGAAAGAAAGTTAACTCCCCCATCATGCTCATTTCATACTCTTTTTGCATGAGGGAGCTAAACTCATCACACAAGGATTCATCGGTGGCTCCAAAAATAATATCATCAACATAGATTTGAACAAGAATGATATTACCTTGTGATTTCTTGAAGAAGAGGGTGTTGTCAACCTTGCCTCGCATATACTTATTTCTAAGTAGATATTCTGAGAGAGTGTCATACCAGGCACGAGGAGCTTGCTTCAGTCCATACAAAGCTTTATCCAGCCTATACACATGATATGGATGGACTGGATCTTCAAACCCAGGAGGTTGCTTCACATACACTTCTTCAGCTAGTTCACCATTCAGGAAGGCACTTTTGACATCCATTTGGAATAACCGAAAATTCTTGTAAGCTGCATGGGCAAGAAATATTCGGATAGCTTCCAATACGGCAACAGAGCAAAAGTTTCATCATAATCAATTCCTTCCTCTTGCCGATATCCTTGAGCAACCCGGCCTTGCTTTGTTCCTTATGACAGTTCCTTCTTCGTCCATCTTGTTTCGAAACACCCATTTTGTTCCAATAATAGTTTTGTTGGATGGACGAGGAACTAACTTCCAGACTTTGTTTCTCTCAAATTGTGAGAGTTCTTCTTGCATGGAAATTACCCAGCTAGGATCAGCTAGGGCTTCATTTATCAGTTTAGGCTCGACAATAGAAACAAAATTGACATATAAGCACAGATTGCTTATACCTCTTCTTGTTTTTACACCAACTTGTGGATCACCTATGATTTGATCTATTGGATGATCCATGGTCCACTTTAGTGCAGGAGGTAAGGTAGGAGGTAGAGAAGAGGATGAGGCAGGTATTTGAGATGGTGAAGGTATGTTAGTGGGAGATATGGTGTTTTGATGGGTAAGGTCTTCTGTAGAGATAGTTTCAAGAGGTGGAGAAGAAAGAGAGGGTTCTGTAGATAAGGTGGTGTTTATGGGAGGCTGAGAAGAGTTGCTATCTGGAGGATTAGGTTGAGAGGAGGATGGAATTTCACCAACACATGAATTTATCCATAGGTTTAATTCTTCTTCATCACAAGATAATGAAGAAGTTTCAAACTCATCAAACTTCACATGCATGGATTCATCTATGCATTGTCTTCTTAGGTTGAAAATTCTGAAGGCTCTTGAGGAGAGAGAATAGCCCATGAAAATTCCATCATCAGATTTTGGATCAAATTTTCCAAGTTGTTCCCTGTCATTTAGCATGTGACAAGCACAACCAAACACATGGAGGAAGTCAACTGCAGGTTTTCTACCATGGAAAACTTCATAAGGAGTCTCGTCATGCCTTTTGACTATGATAGACCTATTTTGAGTAAAGCATGCAGTGTTAACTGCTTCTGCCCAAAAATAGGTTGGCAACTTGGATTCACTCAGCATTGACCTTGCAGCTTCACACAGTGTTCTATTCTTTCTTTCAACAACACCATTTTGCTGAGGAGTGCGTACGGCAGAAAAGTTCTGAGAAATTCCTTTTAGGTCAAAGAAATCTTCCAGAGCAACATTCTTGAATTCTATGCCGTTATCACTTCTGAAGGACTTCACCAGTTTACCATTCAAATTTTCAATCTTTCTTGTAAACCTGATGATTTCTTCAGCAGCATCACTCTTGTGTTTCAGAAAGAACACCCAAGTATATCTAGAGAATTCATCGACGATTACTAGCATATACTTTTTACCACCCAGACTGGGTGTGCTTACTGGACCGCACAGATCCATGTGAAGCATTTGAAGAGGTTGAGAGATAGATGAGCATTGTTTTGATTTAAAGGAAGTTCTGGTGAGTTTTCCCTTTTCACATGCTCTACACAGCTTTTATTTTTCAAAAACTATTTTTGGCATTCCAACAACCAGCTCCTTGTTGGAGAGTTTGTTCAAGGTTTTAAAGTTTAGATGAAAGAACCTTTTGTGCCATAGCCAACTTTGTTTGGCTAGTTCTTGAGAGATGAGACACACAGCTTCTCCTATAGCACTTTCCTTCATGTTGATTATGTATACATCATTCAATCGGGTTCCTGCTAGTACAATCTTGTTCTGTATATCAAAGACCAAGCACACACACAGCTGGAACGTGACCTTATAGCCCAAATCACATATTTGGCTGATGCTTAGAAGATTGTACATTAGCCCTTCAACATGGGCTACTCTAGAGAAAGTGATGGTTCCATTTGAAATGGTACCATATCCTTTGGTGACCCCTTTTCCATTTCCTCCAAAGGAAGTAGTAAGTCCCTTTTCTTTTGAGAAGTTAGAGAGAAGAAGTTTGTTTCCGGTCATGTGTCTTGAACACTCACTGTCCATGTACCATATGTGATCTTTGTTTGGTACCTGCACCCAGAAACAAATTTAGACTTTTGGTACCCATTTTGAGGTGGGTCCTTTGGGATTAGAAGGCATTTTATTTTTGTAAAGATCCAAATCTTTTGGGCAATTTTTAGCAAGATGAAGAGTGTTGCCACAATTATAGCACTTCTTTAAAGAAAAGGCCTTTTTAAAATCACTATCATCAAAACTTTGGACAGAGGTTGACGACAGAGAAGAAGAGGGGTGACCGACACCTGGTCTTGGTCCAAGGATACCTTTACCAGGATTTCTTGATTTCTTCAAGTTTACTGACCAAGGAATAAAATCAGTAACTATTTGAGATTTCCTTTTAGATGAAAATTTTGATTTAGAAAATTTTTTCTTTTGAGGAGAAAATCTTTTTGGAGAGGGATACTCAGCAACACCAGATAGCTGCTCCTGGGAGTACCTTGACTCATGCAGACTTAAAGAGTTTAAAAGTCTCTGAATAGGTTTGGGAGAAGAAGAAGAGCTTGGAAGAGTTGAAACTTTTGAAGACTCAGAAGAGATTTCTTTAGCTTTAACAAAGACTTTCCAAACTTCTTAGAACTAGATTCTACTTTGAGCATGTCAAGTAGATCTATAGAGTGAACGGAGGTAGAGTCCTCAGATGAGTAACCGAAGAGATCATCATCGTCATCGGAAAGGAAACCAGCAGGAAAACCTTGACACTCAGAAGGAGGAAGTGGAAGGTCGAAAGGTTGAGGAACATCTTTTCCATAACCAAGGCCAGACTTATCCTTGCTGGTGATTTGATCTTGAAGGATCCTTTCAAGATTCTTAGAGGATTTAGTCCATTTAGACAGAACCTCTTGTTCCTTTTCAAGAGTGGAAGAGATTTTTGATTTTACCTCAGAAAGACTGTCGTTTAAATACCTTAGGTTTTCTAGATCAGCTTTCATTTTATCAAAATCTTTTAGTTTGGAAAAGCAGGAGAGGAGTTGATCATTTAGACATTTTATATGCATATCAGCCTTTTTCTTTTGAATCTTTAAGTCACAGAAGTCAACAGTTAAAGAATCAAAGGCATCAGCCTTTTGATCATCAGAGAGAAAGGTAAAAGGATGTACCTGAGGCTTTGTTCCTGAAGTGGATCCCTCAGCAGATACAAGGGTAGTGTAGAGTGACTTTTTCATGTCTTCCAGCTCATCGATTTTGGCCATGAGGCATTTAGTGACATACTCACTCTCACTATCAGAGGTTTGCTCATCCTCCCAGCAATGAGCCTCAGCAACCAAAGTTTTATTTTTACTTTGGTTTCTTTCTTTTTCCCTCTTGTATTTGGCTTTGTACTTCTTATACCTGGAGGTTTCTTTTGATTCAGAATTTTCTTTAGAGGATTGGCTATTTCTCTCTTCATGCTTCCTAGAAGCTGATTTTGAGAAGTCATGGCCATAAGAAGAAGAAGGAAAAGGAGAAGAGGAAGCTTTTGATCTGCACTTAGAAGCAAAATGACCTTTCTTTCCACAATTGAAGCATTCTTCATTTGCTTTATCAGAAGAGGATTTTCGAGAAAAAGCTTTTCTATTAAATTTGGAGCGGTTTGAAGAAAATCTTTTATTCTTAAGGTTTCCAGCAAGCATTGCCATACTATCAGAAAGTATGTCAATGGCTGATTCTTCTCCTTCATCATCAGCAGCACTATAGTATGTATCTGACAGATGAGAAGAGTCTTCCTTAATATCTTTTTCAGAATAAGAAGAAGGATAGGTGATTCTAGGAATACAAGAAGAAGATTTCGAATCACCTATCAAAGCAACAGAAGAGGATTTGATATCCTTTATAAGAGATTTTCTCTGGTTCTTAGTTTGTTCATAGTGAAGAAGAGTTCCATAGAGAGCAGTTAAAGGCATTATTTCTAAGTCCTTGGTTTGCTTGATGCAAGTACAGATAGTTTCCCAAAAGTCTGGGAGACAATCCATGAACTTGCAGAGAACTTCTTCATTATCATAAACTCGTCCAAGAACTTTGAGATCATTGAGAAGACAGTTAAAACGATTAAAGTAGGTAAAAAGAGATTCTCCTTTGAGGTAGTAGCCATCACAGATCTGGTTTATTGAATTAAACCAACTGCTCTGATACCACTTCTTAGTCCCCAAGGAGAGATGGCTAACTAAGAGAGGGTTTTGAAGAGGGGGGGGGGGGTTGAATATAAAACACACAGAATATACTCTTTTTAAATTTTTTAATATAAATATTAAAAATTTACACACAGGTAGTTTGATGCGGAAAAGAACAGGCACACTATTCTATCAAACTAAACACACAGATAACAGTAATTAACTTATACACTAAGGAAGTTAAAACAATACTGTTATAGCACACAGCTTTGCCACAGTCACACAAATAATCACTTTGAAGATTTGTTGAAAGCGTGAGATTTCTGGGAAGGACTTCATCTCCTTTTATAGTGCCCATGCATGGGATGCATGTGGACAGCTGTCAAGGTTTCATTGGCTGGAAGTTTATCTGCTGGACAAAGGGAGATGCCACTCCCTTTGTACTAGAATAATGGATGAACCATTCCTTGTAGCACGTAATGTCAGATAACTTTATCTTCTTTTCTTCATGCTCTGTGAAGTCCCATCAAACCTTTTAGCTAAAAGACAAATATTCATTTTATAAGAATAAAAGAGAATGTCTTTATTTAAGGCTTGATGCCCAAGTTCTTGCTGCTCACGTGTCTTGCATTTGATGTGAGTCAAGAACCTATCTCTTTAAAATTGCTAAGTGATACATCAAACTATGTATCACATCGGTGGATACCTTGTAAGGCTGGAATTGATAAGTGTACACTTTGCTTGATAAACTTCATCTTTCACTACATGTTGAAAGTGTACACCCTTGAACTTGTGACTTGATATCACAACCTTCGAAAATATACCTGCAATTTCGGTGACCAAGATTATAGTGTCGGTGACCATGACATCAAACTTGATGACATCATCTTGTTTGATGTCCTTAGTACTTTTGATGACTTTTTAGTGTACCATCGGTGACCCACTATATTGGTGACCCAATCTTGACTTTGGCAAAATGATCTGAATATTGAAGTTAGTTGATGCATCCAAAATTCCACTTTTTGATGTACAACCCTTGATTGAATAGTCTTTGACTTTTCAATACTTGAAGCATATTTCAGACCTTCAAAAGAACCTGTAAAAATTCATTCATACAAAGGAAGGTGGTTCATCACCAAATCATCGGTGACCCAACAATTTATATACGCAAATGCAACAAATAAACTCACACACCCTCATCATCTTTGGCGAGGTTTGAACCCCCGACCTCCTAGGAAGGAAGGGCTACGATAGCGTGGTTTGATAACTCAAAACCACAAACCACACCACATAGTGTTGTTTGGTAAAAATGCAAACCGCACCGCAATAGTTCTAAACCGCGCTTTGGTGTGCGGTGTGAGAGGTTTGTACGATTTACGGTTTAGATGAACACCCCTAAGTGGCTCATCCTTACACTGATTTTTATTTATTATAATTAAAAAATACAAAGGGGGACATAAAAACCAAACCCCAAATTACAAAATATAAATATACATCACCTAAACGATGCATGTCTTTGTGCATTTCTTGAAGCAAAAATATCAATTAATTTTTCATATTCGACGTTCGCTAAAAATTTACTTTCAATACTCAAAATTGCTAACCCGTTTAGTATTTTTTTTAACTCATGGTAGACCGTAATATGACTTCAATAACTTTAACTTTAAAAAACTTATTTTGGCTGATGATGTCATGACGAGTACAGTAAGCAAAATCCTACATGCAAACAACACGTTTAGGAACTAGTAAAGCAGATGTCTTGGGCATGTGTTTATAGTTAAAGCCTAGTTGTCCAATTCTCATATTATTAAACCTGAAACTAGTAATTGACGAAAACTTGATTCCCACTACTAAACAAATGGCCAATTCCGACAGACAGTTTCCGACGGATTTGGCCGTCGGAAAATTTCCGACGAATTTCCGACGGATTCTATAAAAGTCAACAAAAGTCAACAATCGCAAAAATCCGTCGGAACCCTAAGTTAATAAAAACAAATAAATAAAATTGTAATAAGTTTCCGACGTATTTCCGATGGATTTCCGACTGATTATTATTTCGCCGGAAATCCGTCGAAACGGTACTGATTAAACCAATTAACTCATCTAATTTGTAATTAATTAAACTAATTATTAATTTATTAAACATTTTCAAGAATTTTTAAAAATATAATTAAAATCCGTCGGAAATCCGTCGGAACTTTCCGACGGAAATTATTTATATTTTAAAATAACTAGAAAATCGATATAATTAGAATCCGTCAGAAAGCCGTCGGAAATTTCCGACGGATTTCCGACGAAAATTATTTATATTTTAAAATAAATAGAAAATCTATATAATTAAAATCCGTCGGAAATTTCCGACGAATTTCTGACGGATTTCCGACGAAAATTAGTTATATTTTAAAATAAATAGAAAATCAATATAATTAAAATCCGTCGGAAATTTCCGACGAATTTCCGACGGATTTCCGACGTAATTTATTTTTATTTTAATTTTTTTCCATCAAAATTGTTTAATTAATAAATATTTTGACATTTATTCAAAATTTTAACTTTAATAAAAATGTGTTAACATATACTATTGTGTCTTAATTGGTTCAATTATGTTTTAACGTATACTATTGGACGTTAACGGTTCTTAATGATTTTTAATGAATGAAATTAGGCCTTAAAGTGTTAATTGGGCGTTAACGATTCTTAATGATTTTTAATGAATCAATTAGGCCTTAACGAGTTAATTGGGTTTTAACGGTTCTTAATGGACTTTAATGAATCCATTAGGTCTTAATGAGTTCAATTAAAGTTTAAATGATATTATTGGGCTTTTAACGGTTTTTAGTGGATTTTAATGAGTCTGTTGGTCCTTAACTCGTTCAACCGGGCTTTAACGTATACTATTGGGCCTTAATGGGTTCAATTTGGCTTTAACGTATACTATTGGGCCTTAATAAATTCAATTGTACTTTGACGTATACTATTGGGCCTTAATTAGGCTATAGTGGTTTGTAGTTGGTCTTATTAAGTTGTATTGGGCCTTAACGGTTCAATTGGGCTTTAACGGTTCTTAATAGATTTTAATGAATCCATTGGGTGTTAATAAGTTCAATTAAAGTTTAAATGATATTATTGGGCTTTTAACGGTTTTTAGTGGATTTTAGTGAATCTATTGGTCCTTAATTGGTTCAACCGGGCTTTAACATATACTATTGAGCATTAACGGGTTCAATCGGGTTTTAACGTATACTATTGGGCCTTAATGGGTTCAACTTGGCTTTAACGTATACTATTGAGCCTTAATGAGTTCAATTGTGCTTTGACATATATTATTGGGCCTTAATTGGGTTATCGTGGTTTGTAGTTGGTCTTATTGACTTATATTTGGCCTTAACAGTTCAATTAGGCTTTAACGGTTCTTAATAGACTTTAATGAATCCATTGGGTCTTAATGAGTTCAATTAAAGTTTAAATGATATTATTGGGCTTTTAACGGTTTTTAGTGGATTTTAATGAATCTATTAGTTCTTAACTGGTTAAACCGGGCTTTAACGTATACTATTGGGTCTTAATGGGTTCAATTGGGCTTTAACGTATACTATTGGGCCTTACTGGGTTCAATTGGGCTTTAACGTATACTATTGGGCCTTAATGAATTCAATTGTGATTTGACGCTACTGGCCTTAATTAGGCTATAGTGGTTTGTAGTTGGTCATATTGACTTGTATTGGGCCTTAACGGTTCAGTTGGGCTTTAACGGTTCTTAATAGCCTTTAATGAATCCATTGGGTGTTAATGAGTTCAATTAAAGTTTAAATGATATTATTGGGCTTTTAACGGTTTTTAGTGGATTTTAATGAATCTATTGGTCCTTAACTGGTTCAACCGGGGTTTAACATATTCTATTGAGCATTAATGGGTTCAATTGGGTTTTAACGTATAGTATTAGGCCTTAATGAGTTCAATTGTGCTTTGGCGTATACTATTGAGTCTTAATGAGTTCAATTGTGAATTGTGTTTTGACGTATACTATTGGGCCTTAATTGGGCTATAATGGTTTGTAACTGGTCTTATTAACTTGTATTGAGCCTTAATGAGTTCAATTGTGCTTTGACGTATACTATTGGGCCTTAATTGGGCTATAGTGGTTTGTAGTTGGTCTTATTGACTTGTATTGGTCTTTAATGAATCTATTGGACCTTAATTGGTTTAACTGAGAGTTAATGGATACTATTGTGCTTTAAAGATATTATTGGGCCTTAATCGGTTCAATTGGGTTTTAACCAAAATTGGGCCTTTAATTGGTTTAATTGGGCTTTAACTGATAATATTAGGCTTTAATGAATCTATCGGGTATTAATTGGTTTAACTGAGAGTTAACGAATACTATTGGGCTTTTAACGGTTCTTAGTGGCTTTAATAAAGTATATTAGGCCTTAATTAGTTTGATTGGGTTTTAACATATACTATTGGGCTTTAATGAATCAATTGGGTCTTAATTGTTTCGATTTAGCTTTAATGAATCAATTGGGTCTTAATTGTTTCGATTTAGCTTTGATGAATCTATTAATTAATTGGTTCAATAGTGCTTTAACGGTTCTTAGTGAACTTTAACAAAGTCTAATTGGTTCTAAAGGGTATTTTATTATTTTATTTCAATTCCTAAACTATATTTTGCAAACCAAACAAACAAATTTCAATTTATTTATTTATTTCGGTCCAAAAAAAATTTCAATTTATTTGACAGATTACATTCTATTGCATGCCAACCAAATATTTCTTCAACCCTGATAACATTTCATTCCAATTTATTTGACATATTCCATTTTTTCATAAAATATTATGTGAACCAAACGCCTCCTAAATATTCTAAAATTTTATCTACTTTAAAAATTTAGAGTTTAAAATCTTTGAAATTTTTAACTAGTTTAAAATCTAGAGTTTCATAATTTTTAATTTTTTTACTTTGATTTGGGCATATTGAGAGCTGCAACAAGCCTTATGTTGATGCAATGAGTGAGTATGATGATGGATTAGATCTAACTGATTATGATTTTGCTAATGATGTTTTTTGGTGCTTCTTTTGGTGGTGATGATAATAAGAGGAAATTGGCATACAGACACCGTCTCATTGCTCAGAAGTATAAAAAGGTTATTTCAACACTCAGATGATTGATTATACATATGATATTTGAAGTATAATTTGGTTGCCCCTATATCTGCAAAATATAGATGTATTTTGACTTTTGGAGTCAATTTGTGAAATCTTGGGTTCCAAATCAATACCAGTGCTTGATCTTAGTATTTATTTTGCAAATGCTTCTCTGTTGGATATTGTTGTAAAGATTAGGGTCATTGTATGTTACTCAATTTATTACAATTTATATGTATTTCTGATTTTTTTCTTGCTTTTCTTGCTGCAGTTATAAAACATACAGATTTTTTTTCTTGCTTTTCTTTCTTCTCGTATAAACCAAATTGCCATTGATTTGTTAGATCATACATATATAAACCAACTGCTAGTATATATATATATATATGTGTGTGTGTGTGTGTCATCTTCAATATTTTAACATCTAAGTATGATGAACTATAAATTACAAAAGGAATCTTTGTTTGTCAAGACTGATAAGTTGTTATTGGCTAGATCATTGGCAAAACCATTTATGATGCTGGTAATTTGAGCATGGAATATTTATCACTTAAATGTTTTAGTAGATTAGATTATGACTTTCTTTCTCATGTATGATTTTACAGGGAGCGCCTATGGTGGACCAGGTTGTAAAAATTTCTCCGGTTGGAAATTATGTTCTAAAACCTGAGTCCCGGGTATGTCTATTGTTGATTATATATATACACACACACATACACACACACCCTTTCACATTTTCATAATTGAACCGGATCATGTTATTTGCTTCTTGTGGGAAGTTTGTGCAGTTGATGATGCAGTTAGCAAGGCTCCACAAAATTCATCAAATCTGAGGTAAGAGAGCACACATGAGACTTTGAAAGTGTTGCTCCCTTCCATAGCCATGAAGGTAACAACTAGGAAAACCTCCGGTCGTCATGGGGGAACTTGACTTGGTGAATAATGGGATGCAAGCTCAAATCTGACACCTACAATTTATTTTTTGTGAGTTTGGGAATCATTTATCGACGGAGTCACTATCGTGAGTTGTATTCTCATTTTCGGCTTACAATAAAATTTTGCAATCACTTTAGTGCTTTACAAACTTCATTGTTTTTTTGAATTGATACAATTTGAACAATCGTATTTATGTACATGTGTCCGAACAATTGTTGGTGGGGATTTGATGAATATATAATATTTTGATTTTCTGTATTTAACATAATTATTAGTATTTACAGTATTTTAAATCTATTTTTATTTTTTTTATATTGTCCAGTTCATTTCCGACGGATTTCCGACAAATATTCTGTCGGAAATGTATTCCCAAAATAAATGAAAAAGAATTTAATAATACAAATCCTTTGGAAATTTCCGACGGATTTCCGACGGAATTTTTAATTAAAAAGGAATTTAAATTATAAAATCCGTCAGGATTTTTTAATTAATAAAAATATCTTCTTATTATTAATTATCTGATTAATTTGTTAAAAATGGGGAATATAGTTTCTGACGGTTTTCCGACGGTCAAATCCGCCGGAAAAGGTGAAAATCCGTCGGAAATTCGAATTTGCGGCGAGGGTTTTTCCGACGTCCAAATCCGTCGGAAACCATGTTTTCCGACAGATTTCCAACGAATTTGGTTGTCGGAATTGGCCGTTTGTTTAGTAGTGTCCCCATTGCGCTTTGATGCTCTATGTCGTCGACGGACTGCACGTGTCCAGGGTCAGGCCTGCTATCATGTTTATTTTCTCCATGCAAGGATCGATTAAGACCGGTTCATACAAAACAGTCAACCTTGTGGGTTAACTCAACGAACAGCTAAAGATTGAGCATTAGGACTTCTTCTCATAGGTCGTTAATTAGTTCGAATCTCAAGGCCATTAGGGATTTTCTTGGTTGTTATCTTTAGGATCCTATAAGATTAGTCGAAGTGGACACAAATTGATTCAAACACCCATGGTTAACAAAAAAAAACTGGTCAACTTTCAATTTCAACTTAAAGAAGGACCAAAAAAGACCAGTTTAGGGACCCGTTAATAGTCTAAAAGACCCCTTAGATCCTGCTTTTTGTTCTTAAGTGTGTTTTTCTACTTTTAAAATTAATGTTTATGCCTAAAACTAGTTGTTCTGTTGTGTATTATCAAAAATGTGATTTTTGATAACCTATATCTATATAAAAGGAAATCCTAAAGTAGGTGACGCGGCAAAAGATTACAAATTCTCGCTTCTTAATTTTTTTTGGGTAATTTTGTATTTTTTTTTTCAAGATCGTTTTCTCTCCCATTGGCATTACCTCTTCTCATTCCCAACCGTTCTCTCTTCTACATTCTTTGCAACTGGAGGTATTTCATGCACCCTTTCCTAATCTTTGGTTTCATTTGTTCTTAATCAAATCGAGTGTTGGAGTTTATTTATTCTTCCGAGTTCTGTAATGTATTTTTGAATCAATTTTTTCGAGTTGTTTAGGGCTAGGTTTGTTTTTGTGTTCTGATGATAAAAATGGTATAGAATTGTAAAGGGGATTTATTAGGTTCACATGCAGCGGTGTTTGCTTTACTTTCACAGATTTTCTGGTGAATCAGTGGGGTTTAAGTAGTGGGAAGTCTACGTATTCAATTCAATTATATGGTTGGTACTTTATTGGTTTCAACTGAATATCACCAGCCCCTCGCAACAAATCTCCTAGGTATTGTTTTATAAATTTAGCTGTCCAATGTATTTCTGTTACCCTGTTGGGATGTTTTTGGCATTACAAATGCTCCATTTTCAATGTGCAAAGTGATAATACATATATAGCAGGTGTTACTATTCTGTTATTTTTTATTTGAATCCTTCATTACTTTTGATAAAAATTGCATCTTTTTGTGTGGTTTTAATGTATAAAGTGATCGTGGTTTGAATGACTTGAAGATGAATATTAGTTGTGGACATGGTTTAAAAAACCGGTCGAGGCGAGGCGCCCAAAAATCGTACCTGAGGCGCCGCCTCACACCCCTAGAATTGAACGGTCGTATTATGGTCGAGGCGAGGCGGGGAGGCGGTGAGACGGTGAAGAGGCGTATGCCTCATGTATATTTCTGCATTTTTTTCCTTTCAAATATTCTTTTTATTTTTATAAATGATCTTTTTTATATTTCTTAATTTTTATTCATTTTGAACATTCTTTTTATTTTTATAAATGATCTTCTCTATATTTTTGAACTTTTTTTCCTTTTGAAACTTGTTGCTGACCTGCTGTTAATATTATTGACTTGTGATCTTTGCCATAAAAATGATTTGTTTTTGTCCTTTAATATTATTTAAATAAAGTAAGACTTTTAACCAAAGTACACAAAGCTAAAAGGTGTACTTTGATTGACATCAAAAAGCTTTTGCCTCTTCATTTCTACAAGGAAGCAACGGTTCATTCTCCTACTTTCACTTTTTTTGCAAGAAACTCCATTTTCTCCCAAAAAAAGCTCACATATGCTTCAAAAAACTCACATTTTCTCCAAGAAGCTCATCTTTTCTTCAAGATACGGCCAGGTATCTGTTTGTTGTCCAAATATGTTTATTTTTTTATGTTTCTATAAACAGCAGGTAAGTCTTAAGAACAAGGTTTTTCTGTTTGTTGTCCAAATATGTTTATTTTTTTATGTTTTCTGTTTCTATAAACAGCAGGTAAGTCTTAAGAACAAGGTTAATATTATTATATCTATTTCTGTTTGCTGTCGGCTATTTAACTTTTTTTTTCTGTTTCTATAAATAGCAGGTCAGCAGCAAGTTACTGTTTGCTGTCCAAAATTTATATTTGTATAATTGTATGTCATGTTAATATTTTGCTGTTAGTGTTATTATATATGTTTCAAACTTTCAGTTTGCTTTCCAAATATGTTTTCTGTTAATATTTTCAGTTTTCTGTATTTTATTGTTAATATTTCTGTTTTCTGTTTAATCACTTTATGTTTTTTGTTTTTGTGTTATATTTTTATGTAATATGTTATTTTTTTCTGCTTTCTGTTTCTATAAACAGCAGCAAGGTTTTTATGTTTTCTGTTTTTGTAATTTGCTTCTATTTTATGAAATCAGTTAACAAATGGGATCAAGGAAAGACCCAGCTTGGAAATATAATGATGAAATTGCGGTGCCCGGAGAAGGAGCAAAAAAAGGATACAAATACTTGAAGTGTAAGTTTTGCCTTAAAGATATCAAAGGAGGAGTAAAGAGAGCCAAAGAACATCTTGCACAAACCCATAAAGATGTTGCACCATGCCCAAGCGTTCCTCCCGAAGTCAAGTTCGAGATTGTCCAATACTTAAGTAAATTCCAAGACGCAAAGGTTGCTTAACAACACAACTTTCAAGAAACGATGGATCAATGATCTTACTTTGGTAGCGGAAATGCAAGTAACATTCCTTGTCCTAATGGTGGGAGTTCTCATGGGGCTAGAGGTCCCATGGACCGATTCGTGGAGGACGTCGGAGACGGAGAAATTGTGGCTCCAAGTCCAACACATCCTAAGGAACACTGCAACCAAGTTTGCATGGATATCGGAAGATTCTTCTTTGAGAATGGGATTCCGTTCAATGTGGCAACAAGTCCTTCCTTTGCCAATGCAATTCGGTCGATAGGAAATTACGGTCGCGGAGTGAAACCTCCCACAATGTACGAGTTGAGAACTTGGATATTGCAAGAAGAAGTGAAGACCACAGAAGAAATTGTAAATGAAATTAAAGCGACATGGAAAGAAACCGGGGTCTCATTGTTATCCGATGGTTGGACGGATATGAGAAATAGAAGTTTGATCAATTTCTTGGTCAACAATCACCATGGGACCATTTTCTTGAAGACCATCGATGCATCGGATTGTGTGAAAAATACACAAAAATTGTTTGAGTTACTTGATGAAGTGATTGGGGAAGATATCGCGGTACAAGTGGTTACGGATAATGCTAGTGCGTATAAAGCGGTGGGTAAGATGTTAATGGAGAAGAGAAAAAAATTATATTGGACTCCATGTGCCGCTCATTGCATCGATTTGATGCTTGAGAAAATTGGAGAATTGCATCAACAAAAGAACGCTTTGCTTAAAGCAAAACGAGTTAGCAACTTTATCTATAATCATCAATGGGTCTTGAGCTTGACAAGAAAATTTTGTAAAAAAGATCTTCTTCGCCCCGCCGCCACACGATTTGCCACGGCCTTTTTAACTTTAGAAAGTATGTTTGAGTTGAAGCAAGGATTGCAAATGATGTTTATTTCAAACGAGTGGTCGGATTGTGCATGGGGGGAAAAACCGGAAGGAAAAGCAATCAAGAAGATTGTAATGGATGATCGCATTTTTTGGCCTAGTGTGGTTTATTCTATTAAAACCACAAAGCCCCTTGTACATGTCCTACGAATTGTTGATGGTGAGACTCCCGCAATGGGATTTATCTATGGTGCAATGGATGAGGCAAAAAAAAGTATTGCAAGGAACTTAGATGATGATGTTTCTTGTTATAAGGAAATTTGGGACATCATTGATACAAAGTGGGAGAATCAATTGCATCATGATTTACATGCATCCGGATACTTTTTGAATCCTCGATTTAGATGGTCACCCGATTCTTCTAACAAAGCGGAGATCACAAGTGGGTTGTTCTCTTGTATGGAGAGGCTCATCAAGGATGATGTGATGTATACAAAAATTGAACAACAAATTAATGAATACAAAAACAAACGAGGATTGTATGCGTTAAAATGATCTTTGTCAAGTTACATGACACGTTCACCGGGTAAATATGCATACTTCTAAATTTTATTTATAAAATTGTAGTTATTTGTAAATACTCATTATCATTCTATTTTTCATTGAACCATGTAGTTGAATGGTGGGATACTTATGGAGTTGAGGTGCCCGAGTTGAGGTTGTTTGTGATGAAAATTCTTGGGCTTACTTCTTCATCTTCCGCATGTGAACGCAATTGGAGTACTTTCAATCAAGTACACACGAAGAGAAGAAATCGCCTAACTACAGATAGGATGAATAACTTGGTGTATATCATGTACAACAAGAAGTTGAAACAACGATTTCAAAAGAAAAAGACACGAAAAGATGAAAAAGATCCTTTAAGTGTTGAAGACGTCTCTTCCGATGGTGAGTGGGTAGCCAATTCAAATGATGATGAAAATGGTGATGAGATAAGTAGGGGTGAAGGTAGGGGTGAAGGTGAGAGTTCGAGATCAAGAAAGAGGAAAAGTATTGTAGTTGATTTAGATGATGAAGAAGAAGTTCAAGAAGATGATGAAGATGAAGATGAAGATGATAATAGACTTGATTATGGAAGTTTTACGATGGATAATGTTTCATGAACTTATGATTAGAATTTAGAAGTTTAGAACTTTTAAGTAGATGCTTTAAGACTTATAGTTAGTACTTAGTACTTAGTAACTTGGTATTTAGTAATATTGTTGAATTATGGATTCTATTGTTTGGTTATTTTGGTATGGAAATATAAAATTATGTGTTTTCTTAAGTATTGTGAATTTATGAATTTTTTTTGTTTTATTTTTTGGGGCTTTACGCCTCACGTACCAATTAAAAAAACGCCTCAAGGCTCGTTTCCGTTTTTTTAAACCTTGGTTATGGATGATAAAACTGCAACATGGCCTTGAGCAAACTCGGTTTTGACTTGTGCTTTGATATTTGATTATGGTTTCCCAAGTAAATAGGTTGCTAACCCTTTTTATGTCCAGGTAATTCTTTGCCATCTATTTTTTTTGCAATTTCATGATCAAAACGTTATAGGAGGGGATATATATGGTGGATATAAATAATGAGTTAAACCATATGCAAATACATTATTTTATTATATGCAACCCACTTAAATGAAATTTGGAATACTATTTGCAGAAATGTGAACACCAATAGTCTAAATGCCATGCTTCTGCCAAGTTTCATTGGAGAGGAACTTTATTATTCACTCCTAAATAAAAGCTCTGATTCTATCAATCACGAGATGGGACCTTTCTGCCTACTCGATTTATGAGTCCGGTACTTCTCCTCTTACCCACTTGGCCTGTGATTTTCGAAACTAGCGATTGGTCTAGACCATCTCCGATTGTTTTGGAACGATTGGTCTAGACCATCTTCGAGTGTTGTCTCAATTCGTTTTGATTTATGAAAGTTAGAAAAGACAAAAGTTACATGTACCTCCAACGCCTACCTTTATTTATGACAGGGTTCTTCATCGACTAAAGAAACAATATCACGGGGAAACATGTTTGAGGACTTCGAGAAAGAAGGATAGGTTTTTGTTTTATCATATTTCAATCTATGATTCCTTGAAGTTTTTTCATAGCCATCACTAATTGTTTGTGAAATCCAGTCCTCAAAAGATTTTATATATTCATGTTGGTTTTCATTCATATTCATAAAGAATGTATGGCCAATGGTGTCCAATATATCAAATTAAAGTTTTAAGCCCATAAAAACCTAATATATGTTTCATTGCTTAAATCTAACACATTGCCAACCAATTTGCTAAATTTCAATATGTTTTGAAATTCAGTTTTATGTTTTCTACTCCATCAAGCAATAAGAGGAAACATCTTGGATTAGTTGGGATTAGATGTGAAGGATTAGAAGAGAAAGATGACAAGACAGATAACGATCACGACTCACGAGCTATATATTATAAGGAGGTGTTTGGAGCATGCTAGCTAGAAACTAAAGCTGTTCGAAGAAGAAAATGGTATTATATTCACCTAACTATCTCCATTTGACACTGCTTAAGCATATTTATGTGATTTATATTCTCCTTTCTATCTTGCAAAAATTGGAGGGTTAAGAAGGGAATTGTGAAGCAAACTTGCTAGTTATTCACCTAACGTGCAGCTAATTGGCAGGTTTGTTCATTTGCTTCTTATCATTTCTACTAGCTAGGTGAAATGCATGTGGGTGATGAATAATTGTTGTCCAATATTTTCTCTAATTGAACCACGATATGTTTAAATGTTTTGAAGTGGTGTTAATTAATTGATTTAATCATTTCAAATTAAAATCAAGATTACTATCTTCTCAATCAAATATCAAGCTCTTTACTTGCAATAGTCTTATTATTTTGAATCAAGAATTTTAGTCTTGGATATTAGTATTTGTAATACCCTAAAATTTAGAGCAAAATTAAACCAAAAAGAAATGCGGAATAATATGAAAATCACCCAATAAGTGGGGATAGAGTATGGGAGTTTAAATCTGAACACGGATATTAAAATAACAACCTATTAATCTATGCTATTTAGACTATAGATTACAGTTGGGTGTTACTAATATTCTCAAAAGAATGAGTTATAACTCCAACTATATATGCTCTAAGACATATCTCCAAAAAGGGTGTCTCTCTCTCGACACACTGTCCCGCTCTTCTCTAAAGAGCCCCGTCAACCTGCTTACCTGCTAAACCACATTTTTAAAATAAAGTGTTAGGCTTACGCCTGGTGAGAACAAACAGTTAAATGGATAAGCGGTTAAAAACATTTAAAAGATAAGGTATGGTGCATTTATCCCATTTAACTTCACTTGAAATAAATTACTCTTGATGAGCAAGGATCCTTTAAAAGCAACCGGGGGAGACCCGGTGTTCCATCCTTAGTGATAGATACCATAAGTAGGTCACTACACGATGTTTGAGCTAACCGTAAGAGCCAATGGCATCCGGCAACGACCGATTATGCACCTTTGTACACGGCCCCCGATGACTCCTACTTTAGCCCGCGCAATGGGTCAATGGCAACCGGCAACAACCGATTATGTACCTTAGTACACGGCCCTACTAGACCCCTACTAGCGCATTACCTAAAGTCAATGGCATCCGGTAATGAACCGGCATAATACCCAACGGTACCAGGCCCTACTAGACTGCTATGCAACCAAAAAGGGACATCAATCTCGCTTTTAAACCGACTATATGCCTATGGATCCATTACATACTAGTCCTACGACCGAATACATCAACGAGACGTATCGCTAGTTTTCCAACCTTGAAAACCCTTTCAATAAACCATTTCCTTTTCAAATCCAAGTTTTACCAAAAACTAGGTCAAACCATTTTGAGTTTCAAAACCAAAGATTATTTCATTTTATAACCTTTCCAAGTATTTTAAACCATTAAAGATGCTCATCCCGTCATCTACAACAAAATACTCCAAAACCTCATTTTGACCTAAAACCTCCAAACTTACCCAAATACACAACTACTTGAAAATAAGCTTAAGAATTAGTAAAATGCTACATTTACAATAAGTATTTGAGTTTATAAGTTTAGATTTGAACTCACAATACTAGGGTTTGAGGAAACCCTAGAGAACTTCGAACTAGACTTGAGCTTAAGAGAAGAGATGAAGAACACCCAAGTTCAAACCCTAGGTCTTGATTCCTTGATCTTGAGCCTCAATAAATGGTCTTCCTTCAATGAGAGAGGGTAATAAATGCCCTAGAAATCGCCCCCTTGAGGTCTGGTCTTGAGAGCATAAACTTGGAGAAATATCTTATTTGTAATAAATGAACTTAGCTGAAAATCGCATTTATGAAGCCCCAGGCCCGAACTGCGACCAGGAATTGCGACGCGGGCCAAGTGGCCAGGTCGCACTCTTAAGTCGCACCTTCCTGTGCCAACCTACGGTACATAAATTGCGATCGCGAATTACGACTAGGACATGGCTAGGTTGCATGTCTTGGTCGCACTTTTCCATGGCTCCAACTTACGGTACAACAATTGCGACGACGGGTTGCGACCATGGCCTTGGCCAGGTACTTCTTGGTCGCATTTTCCCCCTGGATGTCCAATTTACCTATTGTTCACAATAACCAAAATACCAAGCTTGTATTTATAAATAGGGAATTGAAGGGTACAAAATTCAGGGAGTTACAGTATTCACTTGAAAAAATGACTACATTATCCTACTATTGATCAAACTATTTACTTGTCAATGGTTCTATTATTTTTAATTATTTAATTTTCTCTTAGAGGATAGTATTCACTTGGAAAAGGAATCGTATTCCCCTGTTTTTTTTACCAAATGTGTTTTCTAATGAAGCCTAGGAACCAAATGAGATAACAAGTAGTTATAAAATGCAAATTTTCTTATTTGTAGTCATCTTATATTAGTGCAAATACTTGATTTTTTTGTTTCTACAAATTTTTTAAAGTGTTAGGAGTTATCCTAAATGTATTATGCAATGAACCTGGGTTGTTTAAGATCCATGTATGAATTTGGATTAGTGTAAGGTGACGATGGGTTGTGGTGTCTATCTTATTGTTTAAGCACACCACAAGCTGGATCGAGAGTTGGGTAGTCGTTAAAGGGTTTTGTTTTTTTAATGGATCATTATTCTTATAATGTTATATGTAGTTTTGTGGAACAATACACTAAATCCACTATTTTGGATTTTGGATATTTAATAAGAATAGGGTTTGAATAAACTAATTAAAAACCAACATATCCAACAAGATTTTGTGTATATCTTCCCAAAAATGTTGTTTGAGTTTTGATTGAACATTTGCTGGGTTTGACATTTGGCCAACAAAAGAAAACAAGATGGGTGGAAATCCCCTTCAAACTGACAAGTTGGCAAAACAAGTCTAAGGCCATAGTACGCCTCTATGTTAAATTTTTTCCCAGTAACAAGTAAACCAATATAATAATAGATATATTGGTAGATTTTCCGGATATATCAGTTTAAGTTTGTTGGTCTAAAGTATGCAGTCTCACAAGTGATTAGCTATTTAACAATTTTCGGTCTTTGGTTGTATTGGTGCCCCATTTTTGGGTTTTTTTTATCAGGAAACAATTGGCAAAAGAAGGAGCAATGAAGCAATGGAAGACAAATAGTTGCCAAGTAGTTGTTCCAACAGCCATTTTTGTGTCCATAGATTAGTTAAAGCCTCAAAGGTTACTTCTCATCGATGGGTACATGGTGTTTATTTTTCTGTGTTTGTTGCTTTCTATGTGAAGTATATATTTTAATGTTTTCTTTCAATTTGTTTTCATCAAATCCATGATTACCATAGAGGGAAAGAAAGGAATTTGAGGAGAGAGACAAAGGATTTTTCTCGAAGAATTAGAAAGGAAGAAGAGGTGGAGGAATGCTATTGAAAGAGAATTGAAGTCAATCCAGGTTCGTCTCTTACACTAGCTGCAATATGTTCTAAATGTTTCAGATTGAATTTTTGATTACTATCTCTTATCTTTTATAAAGGGTTCTATTGTTGAATAAGGATTACCGGTTTAAGGCTTTCCTTTTGGGGGGTATTCGAACAAAATTGTTGGGTTGAATTGAGGGAAGAGTCACACGACTGTTGGGTCTGTGGCATGTACAACAGCGTAAGGGTATCAAATAGAGGAAGAATTGTGAGGGTTGGGTTGGGTTTTTTGGCAGTGAAGGAAGTAAGTACCTCAATCCCAATCCCCCATCATATTCAAGTACATTTTTATTTTTTAGTATTTTTACCGTATTAGCTACCCGGAACTTTTGTGGTTTCCTATGTTCTACCAATTTTTTTCCAGTTATATCAATATGTGTTTTTAGATTGATTATAGTCGCCAAAAATGATTCATTGTAGCTTTTTTCTAAATTTGATCTTGATGTAGTTTTAGGTACAAGGGCTATAGTGAACTCTCCATCTACAATGGATTTTCAACTATTTCACGTTTTTGTTGGAGTATTCATCATGGAAACTATTCTCCAACTTACTCACCCAATCATCAACCAAATGGACTTCAACAACACAATTCTAATTTTTTTATACATTAATTTTAGTTTCATTTTTCACAAACAATATATTGCGACTCTCTTAATTTTGTATGGATAACCTATGACTGGTTTTTTCATGCACAGGTGTATGGTGTACTTGGAACGTTACATATTCAGAGTTGATGCTAATGACACCTAAACCTAATGACGATGGAATGGCTATTTGGTTGCTATAGAAAATTGTTTGTTGCATTGGTTAATTTTAGTACCATCATATGATTATGCAAAGCGATGATAAATGTAGATAATTAAGGAAGTTGTCATGATTTTTGTATATATAAAGATATTAATATTCTTAGATCATGAATTTCAACTTTTTATCGGATACTTAAAGAATTGATCTTCTAATTATTACAAATTCAAACCATTGAAGTACATTTAAACACTATTTTTCTAAAGATAACCTAAATGCTTAATGACTTTTTTTAATGAAATTTGGATAAGCAAGCAACTCAGATAACAAAATGCAAACAACATAATTGTTTTGCATAATTACTTTAGTTTAGGACTGAATGATTGTGTAATTCACTCATTTTTTCCTCAAGGTTTACAATGAAAGAGACAGTTTGTTACAGAAAGAAGTAGAGAAAGAAATAGACGACAATGTGGACGATAGCTCTATTTAACTTTGTCCAATATTTTTAACTAGAGATTATCACGACCGCGCAACGCGCGGTACAAACACTAGTTAATATAAATAAGAAGTAAACTTGTTTTTCATACAATCTCTCAAACTCTCTCAAAATACAAGACTTTCAGGCATAAACTTACTGGAGCAATAGTTTGAGCGACACGAAGTCTATAAATGACATATTTAAATGAAGTATGTAAATTTTACGTTGTAAAACTGTTTATGCCATGCATGAGGCGATATTCTCGAGGGAAGAGGATTTGATTCTTCATCCCTGATACAATCGAGGACGACAAACTCACCCCTTACAATAAAATTGATCTACAGCAAGGACAAAAGTCTTCTCTGTAGGTTCAAATGGCGTTGCTATTGACCAACTGCAACGACGATTGTTGCTAGTTGTTCCGTTGTACTTGCCCTGTTGCTGAAAGTAGTTATTGCAACGACATTCAAACCATTGAAGTACATTTAAACACTATTTTTCTAAAGATAACCAAAATGCTTAATGACTTTTTTTTAATGAAATTTGGATAAGCAAGCAACTCAGATAACAAAATGCAAACAACATAATTTTTTTGCATAATTACTTTAGTTTAGGACTGAATGATTGTGTAATTCACTCATTTTTTCCTCAAGGTTTACAATGAAAGAGACAGTTTGTTACAGAAAGAAATAGAGAAAGAAATAGACGACAATGTGGACGATAGCTCTATTTAACTTTGTCCAATATTTTTAACTAGAGATTATCGCGACCGCGCAACGCGCGGTACAAACACTAGTTAATATAAATAAGAAGTAAACTTGTTTTTCATACAATCTCTCAAACTCTCTTAAAATACAAGACTTTCAGGCATAAACTTACTGGAGCAATAGTTTGAGCGACACGAAGTCTATAAATGACATATTTAAATGAGTATGTAAATTTTACGTTGTAAAACTGTTTATGCCATGCATGAGGCGATATTCTCGAGGGAAGAGGATTTGATTCTTCATCCCTGATACAACCGAGGACGACAAACTCACCCCTTACAATAAATTGATCTACAACAAGGACAAAAGTCTTCTCTGTAGGTTCAAATGGCGTTGCTATTGACCAACTGCAACGACGGTTGTTGCTATTTGTTCCGTTGTTCTTGCCCTGTTGCTGAAAGTAGTTATTGCAACGACATTTTTGACGTGGTTATAGGTATAACCTACAGCGACGACATGTTGTGATCGTAGAATATTAATTTTATTTTATTTTTATAAGTAATTAAAAAAAATATTAATTAATTAATATGAAAATTAAATTAATTGAGTTAAATTGATAATGCACTGCAACGACATTGCATCGTTGTAAGTTATATCAATCGCAACAACGTGTCGTCGCTCTAGGTTATATCAACAACAACGACAAGTCGTCACAATAAGTAAAATTAATCTAAGTTAAACATCAAATAAATCGACAACATGTTGTTGCAATAGGTCAATTTTGAATATTATTAACAGTACTTTTTTACCTTGTATTTTATTCGGTTTTTATATAGATATATACGTTGTAGCTACAATTGTCCTAAGAAGAGCAAGTAAAGAACCAGTTTTATCAATAACCACGAAACAATGCAATATGAATTAATTGTACCGAAGTAACATCAAAACACGAATCAATTGTAGCAAACTAACGTCTAACTATGAATTCATTCTACCAAATTAACGTCTAACCGTGAAATTTCATCTAATCATCTTGCAAGTCTGTCTCTTCATCATCATGATGATCTTCACTGTCCTCATTACACGGTTGTTGTGGTTGTCGTGCTGCAATAATCTCCTCCACATTTATGGGTTGTGGATTCTGAAGTGGTGGGATGGAGACATTGGGGTTCGTCCTCATTTCTTCTATCATCTTGAGCAATATCCGAACGTTATCCTGAGAAGACAGAATTAATGAATTAACTTGGGTGGCCAACATATGCATAAGGTCAATAGTCGACGATGGTGGTGTCGTGGTCACTTGAGATGTTTGTAGAGCACACATAGCCGCAACACTGATACCCTTTAACTTTCGCCCGCGCCCTGTGTTGTGACCACGATGTTCACCAAGTACTTTTGAGATGATTTGTGTTTCATTTACTTAAGATTCACCATCAGGGTTGCTTGTGTTTGCCTATTGTATTCTGCGAGCATCATTTCCTGCATAATATAATCATATTGTAATATTGAAATATGTTTTTTGATTATCTTTAATATAGAAAACATTGGCAGTTACTTAGGTACTGAGAGGACAAACGTTCTAACCCCACCACACCTTAACGATTTGTTTGTACATGTTTAACCCCCATTGTACCACTTTCATAACAAATTAATTCGGTACAATACTAGAAGCACCATGTACAAGCTTCTATTGATTGAATCCAACTTTGAATATTCTAAGCTTCATAAGAAACTGATATTTTAGAGATTCGGGTATTACAAATGACGTTTGCCATATGTTGTGAATGAGTAATTTGGATTTGGTTTTATGATCTTATTGTCTTTCTCTTGAAGCTATAACTCTTTCCAAATACCCCAATCTTTCAAGTCAACTCTTGCATTAGTGGTGTCTTTGGATTTATCATTCATCAACAAAGGCCCCAACAAACCATCACAAACATTTTTCTCCGCATGCATAACATCCAAATTATGATTTAGTTCAAGAAAAAACCAATACTCAAGCTCAGAGAAAATACCGCGTTTGGTCCAATTCAACTCCTTTGGATCACGCTTTCTTTTCATTCCTCCAAACCTCAGATGTTTTCCTGACAGACGAATCGGGATATGAATTAGTTGTTCCAATATAGTTGTGCTACTGAATCGTCTAGGAGGATGTCTTTTCTCATGTTTACCATCAAACAAAGTATTCTTCCTCCAACAATGACTAGAAGATAAGAATCTTCTATGACCACATAAGTTGTCTTCCCAATTACACGACGTGAAGGAGTGTCTTCGTTACAAGTAGGACATGTGTTATATCCTTGACCACTCCAACCAGACAAGCTACTACGAGCAGGAAAGTCGTTAATAGTCTATAAAAGTGTTGCACACATTGTGAAAATAGTGTTTGTTATTGCATATCTCGTTTGAACACCTTCACCCCACAACATTTTTAATTCATCCACTAAAGGCCTTAGAAAAAGAAGTGATTTAGGACCAGGAATCAACAACGTCAACATAAAAGAAGACTCTTTCATACATAACCATGGAGGCGTATTGTATGTTGTTAGTATGACTGGCCACATGCTATAAGACTGATTCATGTTACCGTATGGACTAAAACCATCCGTACCCAAACCTAAGCGAATAGTTTCTCGCTTCATTAGCAAACTTCATATATCTTGTATCGAAATCTTTCCACGTCCTCCCATCAACCGGATGTCGCATTGTACCCTCTTTTGTTGGTCTTCCAGTAACATGCCATGCCATATTTTTTGTAGTATGTCTAGAACACTACAAACGTTTAAGCCTTGGTGTCAGCGGATAATATGTCTAGAACTGTACAAACGTTTAAGTCTTGGTGTCAGCGGAAAATAGCACAACGCTTTCTGGGGCACCTTTTTCTCCTTTATGTTTTTGTCAACCCATCGACTATCACCACAAACTGGACAGTTCTGCATCAATTCGTTATCTTTCCAAAAGAGACAACAATCATTTTTACAAACATGGATTGGTTGGTACCCCAACCCTATCTTTCTCATGTTTTTTCTTAGCATCATAATATGAAGATGGAATCTTATTATCCTTCGAGAATGCAAATTTTAGAAACTCTAAAAGCTGGTCAAATGAACTATAAGTCCATTTATTCATGACCTTCATATGTAACATTTTTGCTAAAAAATTTATGGAAGAAACCCAAGTACAGTTGGGGTATAACTCGGTCTCGACCTCCTGAAATAATTCAACATTCTTTGTATGCACCATTTGCACCTCCATCTGGAATTCCTTCATCTAGGTATTCTTAATTATTATTTTGCTCCCCAATAACATCATGGATGACACCAATCAGCTCATCAGTTATTGGAGCTTCATCTTCTATAAAATGAAGAGGATCTACTTCACCGTGATAAACCCATTTTCTATGTGAGGCTTGCCACTCATACTCATGTATGTGAGCCTCAACCACATCAGGCTTTTGACTTAACACATTCAAACATCTTTTGCATGGGCATCTGATAAAGCCAGAACTATTGACATATTCCTTTGCTATATCCATAAATGCTTGAAAATCGGTCTAGAACTCGTCAGAGTTTTGACACTACAACAACACTGTATTATAGGGCCTCTGGCGTGTAGCTCAGTTGGCAAAGGGGTGGGGAGACTTTGCCTAAATATTGTATTTATAGGAGCTCTAAGTGTTCTAGTAAAGCACTTTATAAAACCTAAATTTATAGGATCAGATAATAAAACATTATATCTAAAATTGTTAAAATATGGCTTTATATGACATTTACAAGTTTTTTAAATAACTTTTAAAAATGTCTTACAAACTCATATTTTTATAGAACATTTAAAAAAAAATTGTCCTATAAAATAATTAACACGACACTTTATATTTAAAATGTTACAAAAACTTTTTAAAACGTGATATAAAGTTATTATAACACTTTGTAAATATGACTTCATTGCAATAAGATCTATTAAAAATCTTATAAAATGTCGTATTAGGATATTTAATTATCTTAAGTATCTTATAAACCCAATTTTATTGTTGTGCGTCATCCAAGAGATTTGGTGTAAAATACCGTGTTTGGTGGACATATATATACGTGATCAATCTTCATCTAAGATAAATCTTGTTTGTTATACTTGTCTTTATGTTCTTGTTCATTACCAACCTGCCATGGCTGTCGTGGTAACTATATGTTCATCTCAAACTCAAACTATTTAATTCCATATATATGAAGCTCATAGGCATCGATATGATCTTCTTGTACACACACACACACACACACATATATATAGGTTCATTTGAGAAGCGGTAAAGATTTGAGAAGTAAAAAAGTGGTCGTAGCTTTCGTTTGGTCAACATTTACGACTTTGACTATGAAGCACCAGATAATTCCACGCATGGTATGCAAAAGATAAAGGAGTGGTTTCGTGACTTCAAAAAAATATGTGGCAAATTAACCAATTCATATGTGAACCCATGTGATGCACATATGAACTATATGTATATATCTAAACCATTAATTAGTTCATATGTGAAACAGTTAATTAGTTGATATGTGTATCACGAGAGTTCATATGTGAATCGATTAATTAGTTCATATATGAATCAGTTAAAATACTTCATATGTGAAATTACACAGGTTCACATATGAACATATAGTAATTCATATGTGAATCACACGAGTTCACATATGAACCCCTTTGCCATCTATTTGATTATTTGTAAATTAAAGTTACGAAACTATCCCTCTATTTTTGGCATAACTACAAATTTTAACCGGACCAAAGCCAAAGCCGCAATTCTTGACGGTCAAAGCCACAATTCTTAATCGTATGAAGGGCTAGGGTCAATTATTTACCTCTCAAATATTTACCACTTGTCAAAATAATGTATCACTATATATAGGGTTGGCTTTACATGAGACCAGTCTGCTTTTGTGAGACCCGTGAGACCATATTTTTACATTTGAAACTTCGCAACAAAATATCGTGAAGGTAAAAAAATCTGAACTTTCACAGTAACCTTCACGGTATTTTTGCTGTGAAGTTTCAAGGGTAAAAAGTTGTCTCACGGGTATTACGAAAACAGTTTGGCCTCACGTGATCCCAAATCTATATATATATATATATATATATGTGTGTGTATATAGAGGATGTTCAAGGAAAACACTAAAAAAAATAGAAAACTGAAGAACACCCTGAGAGTCCTCCATCCGACAGTATGCACTAATGCATACAAACGTTTTTTATTCATATGTACCAATGTTTCTGCCTTCTATCACTACATATGCATTGATATATATATATACATATATATATATATATATTCATAAATGCTTGTTACAAATTACTGGGTCCACATGGAAGGTTTCCGGAGTGTTCTTCAATTTTTTCTTTTTTTTGGCTTCTCCCTTGAACCTGACCGTATATATATATATATATATATATATGTCTGTGTGTGTGTGTACATATTAGTTATTACCATGGTAATCTACGTACTTTCCTTGATGAGAGTGATGAAAACAAACACAAAAATACGGTATTAAGTGGGGATTATTACTAAGGGGTAATTCTAGGTGGTACAATGATCCCAATTTTGCCTTTATCTTCTTGTCCATATATCAAACACTTTTGTTATAAATATTCAACTTAATTATGATCATATGCAATAATTAAGTGATCGAATTAATCATTATGGCGACTGCAAGTAGAAAGCTTTTACTTTTTGTGATATTTGTGGCCATCAATGGTGTAACGATGATGACAGTAATGGCGGCAACCGGTGGTTATAAGACTGATTCCGCCATATTCATATTCGGGGATTCCACGGCGGATGTTGGAACAAACAACCACCTGAAAAATTGCACCGCCAGGGCCGACCACCGCCACCACGGGATTGATTTTCCGTTTTCTAAACCCACCGGAAGATATAGCAATGGCAAAAACGCTGCTGATCAAATCGGTATTTCTTTCTATCACCCTCTTGCTATTTTCCCGGTTACGTCTTCTTGATGAAACTGTAACAAAATAGGGTTTATAAATTAGTGTCTAAGTGTCGTAATAGAATGTTTTATAGGATTTACAGTTTATAAAACCAAACACAAATGTTAGTATGTTACAATAAGTTTATAGGGTTCTTTTGGACGTCTTACGACACTTTTGAAATATTATATGATATAATTAATTGAAAAATGTTTTATAAAAAAAAATGTCCTGTTCTTAGGTCACTTCTCTAAAATAACCTATTAAAAAACTAACACGACACCCTACTTCAAAGTTAATATCACAATAACTTGTTAAAGATGCCAATAAACGTCATGTAAAACTTATAGTAACATTTTTTCATATGACAAATGATATTTGGTCTTACAAACGTAAGTTCTATAAAGTAGTATATGAAAACATTTAGACATTTTTAACCTTCTGTTACAAATGCATTTGCTCGTTTATGTTCCTTTATGTACTAATTCCTTCTTGTAGCAAACAAATATTTTGTCCATAAGAATTTGAATTTCAACTTTTTTTTCGAATGCATAATTTGAATTTCAACTTGAATTATGCAGCCAAACTATTGGGGAATTACAAATTAAGTCCACCACCTTTTCTCTCTCTACTCGCCTCCCATAAGTCGACCTTCAAGCGCAATTTACTTCGTGGAGCCAACTTTGCCTCGGCTGGGTCGGGGATTTTTAGCGTAACAGGTCAACTTACCTTTGTAAGTTTTTAAATCTTGATCAAACGGGCTTAGCTGCAATCTTTTGAAAGACTGTTACAAGTTACATCTAAAACTTTTAATTATACTACGTAACATGAGCTAACATATACATACTTATAATTACGCACATAAAATATATGGTTGAATAGCAATTTAACATAAACCAAAATAATTAACAATATATGAACCTAAACAAAACAAAGGTTTTATATAGGTCGATGGAAGTCTCAAAACACTAGTAAAATTGGTTAGTTGTTGGGACCGAAATTTTAGGACATGTTTAAAATCCACATTAACATGTCAAGAAAGGATGGTGCCATTTTATTCAAATTCCTGTTAAAGTATTTGAATATATAAAAAACTATTTGACTAAGGTTATGTTAACTTTTTTTTGAGTGTGTACCAAATTAGGTTAGATATTAATTCTTTTGAATTAAGTTATTTTAAATAGTATTTCAATATGTTTTAGGGGGGTTTTCTACTTATTTTTCTTCCAATTATACAATTTATCTAGTTATGTTTTTTAATTGATTTTTCAACATGTCCTTTTCATTTTGAAACAGCATAAGGTGATATGTTTGGAGGAACAAATCCAACAATTCGCCACAGTTCGCCAAACTATCACAGAATTATTGGGTTCACCAGAGGCCGTTGATGATCTACTTAAAAACTCAATATACATTATCAGTATTGGTAGCAACGATCTTATAGAATTTGAACTCGCTGGCCAGCCTGGAGGCTCTGAAAAATTCATAGCCAAACTCACTGAAACCTACGCCAAACATCTAGAGGTTCGTATAAATTTACTTATCCAAAATTTCTTGCTTCATTTGATCCTTACTAGGGTGCGTTAAGTTATGTGTATTTTAGCAATGACACTACAACAAAATCGGATTTATAAGATGCCAAAAGATTTAAATATCATAATAGACTGTTTTTTTATAAGTCTTAATTAAGTTGATGGACCAAATAATTGTGTATTTCACGTAAAAGTGTTACAATAAGTTTATATGACACAATTTTGGGCGTCTTAACAAGTATTTTAGTACATTTTTAAAATAAAGTGTCTTTTAGCTTTTTTATAGGACAAAATGTTCTATATAAGATCACATCTTTTTATAACACACTTGTTTTTATAAATTTCTTTTCATATAATGTTATATATAAAAAAACTAATAGGTTGTTTTATTTAAAAATGTCTTTAAAAACTTGTTAAGAATGTCCAAAAACGTGTTATAAAGTTATTGTAGGACTTCTATATATGATACACATTTATTTGGTCCGATAAAATAAGTACTATAATTTGCTCTCCTATGACAAACATTTTTATATCTTGTAAACCCGATTTTTTTATAGTGATATTTTCTTTTTCATCGATTAATGTTTCTACATGTTTTCCTATGAATTGTTCAACAAATATTTGTTGTGAATTTGGCAGGATCTTTACGAGCTAGGGGCACGGAAATTCGGGATTATCGATATTCCACCAATCGGTTGTTGTCCGGCTGCACGTGTGTATAACGTTACCGGTGGTTGTATACAAGATTTGAACGATAACGCTAGATCGTTTTATGGGTCGATGCAATCTCTCTTGGCACGATTTAGTTTGGTATTCAAAGGATTCAAGTATTCACTCGGGAATACCTACGCAATGACCATGAATGTTATCGACAACCCACGTGGAAACCGTAAGTTAATTTTATTCTCTTTCTGTTCATCATAACTCTGTAAAGAATTGTTAGCATTACAACAAAACTGGTCTTTTGATGTCCAACTGTCATTCGACGTCCTAAAAGAGTACTTAACGAGACTTATAGCACCAAAACTTGCATCCTATCAAAAAACATTACAAGTTGATATATATATATATACATATATATATATATGACGAAGTTAGATGACCTAAATAGTTCTATCGATGAAGTTGGACAACCTAATAAAATACAAAAAGTAAATCATAGTATTAATACTTACAAGACCGCTTTAAAATATGCCCTATGTATTATAATTAGTCTTTCGATGTAGTCTTTCAAAAGCATCATGCAAAAAAGCTAACGATTTTACTTTTTGTATATTGTTAGCTCCCACAACTTTATAGATAAATTTGTTAGGTCGTCTAACTTCGTTCTAATCACGTATCAAAACAAAATTCGCTTTATAAAAAGCCTAGATTGCTAAAACATTCTAATAGAATACTTTATATAACTTAGATTTATAGGACGAAATTATAAAACGTCATATCTAAAAGCATTACAATAAGTTTATATGACGTTTTTAGGCGTTTTAACAAGTTTTTTCAAATGTTTTTAAAATAAAGTGTCTTATTAACTATTTTACACCACACTTTTGCGAAGTGTCCTATAAACCTTCTTTTTAATTATAAAACACTTTTTTCAAAGTGTCGTATAAAATAATTAATACGACACTTTGTTTTAAAAAACATTCTAAAAAACTTGTTATAACGCCTAGAAGTGTCCTATAAACCAATTGTAACACTTTTAGATAGCAAACTTTTTGATTTGTTCCTATAAATTTAATTCCTATAAAGTATCTTTTTAGAATGCTTTTTAATTTTAGGTGTCTTATAAATTAACTTTATAGTAGTGTAACAACTTCTTGCAACATTTTTAGATATGACACACATTTATGTGTCTTATAAACCTATCATTACAAAACAAATGACTTTCACTCACAAAAATTCACCCAGAGAAATTTTCTTGGGTGATTACCACAGATCATCCAGGAAATACTAATGGTTCCGGTAAAATCCGATGTTTTCAAGAAAATACCAATGGATTACCCAGGAATTTCCTGGGTAATCTGTCACTGATTTGATTTACCCACCAACAAATTAACCACCAATTTTTATGACTGTTTTGTGACGAATCACCCTTCAGCAACGGACTTCCCAGGGAAATGGTCGTAGGTGAAAACCTTCGATTTTAGTAATGTATTAAAACGCCAACGACGATTAGCTGACGTCCTAAAATCCCAATTTTTTATTGTAACGAAAGAAGTGAACAATTGGTATTAAGGTATTTTCAGGGTTCAAAGAAGTGAAAACAGCATGTTGTGGAAGTGGACCATTCAATGGACAAACCGAATGTCAAGTAGGAGCCAATTTGTGCTCAAAAAGGAGTGATTTCTTGTTTTGGGATCAATTTCATCCAACCGAAACCGCATCCGAACTCGCGGCTCTTACACTTGTTTATGGTGAAGGAACCGAATACGTGACCCCGATGAATTTTAGTAGTTTGGCAATGGCAGCTTGATGGTCTCACGGTCTATTTCTATCTTGGATTGAACGAATTATTGATTGAAATTAAATAATCCATTTTCTTTCAATATATAATGTATGTGTGTGATTTCTACTGTAGACATAAATAAGACAGATGTTTAAGGATAGATGGACGATGAATAAGATCAATTCCATTGTATCTTTAACTCAATGTTTGTATGTATATACTATGAGTCCCTTTCTTTTACAAGTCCTATAATTCGTAAACTTATAAATAAATCAGTTTTAATGTGTTTATGAAACATCACGTGTGAAAATGCATCTTTTCAAAAATGTGGAAAGTTCAAAACTGTTTTGTTTTTCACACGTAAAAAAAGTTTTGAACGTTTCACGTATGAAATAATATGTATAAATACTGTATTTTCATTCATGTGAAATAACATATGAAAATTGATTTGTAAATTTATATAATTTGTTGGATTTATAAATGATTAAGTGTACGTACAATCATTCAACAATAGCACAATTAATGCTACAACCTATGCAATAATGATAGACGACATTATCTAGCATTTAGATAAAGACATTTAAAAGCAATTTATTATGTGTTAGTTACTCTTTAATTAAGAGGGATTTACTTATCTAGAATCAAATGAGAATATGGTCAAAATAAAAGAACAAAAAATGGTCAATTTTTTATGTATTAGTTACTACTACTGCCCACTACCATGACTACCTCCTCCACATGGGCCACAACTACTTCCTCCATCACTGTCGACCACCGCCACTATCCACCATCTTCACGTCCTCCACCAACCACCACTGCCTCTACCTCCACAACCACTATTGGCCACCAACCACCACCGGCCATCACTACCTACTAATCCCATCACATCAACCACAACTACCTCCACCACTATTGTCGACCGCACCACCACCACTTTCCACCATCTTGACAACCTCCATAGTGAGCCACCATTGTCCAACAACCTCCAATTCTCTAACTCCACAATTGCAACAATATTCACTGTGTCTCTGCCAATTGATAAGAATATTTCAAACTGAATTGAATAACCACATTTTTTTTCTTTTATATAAATAAGATCTTTTCCAAACTATTATCAATTATATAAAAAAATCATTCAAACTTGATACTATCGTGTGTGTATATATATGTATATGTTTATAAATTGTATAAAAATATTTATAAATTAAATTATTTAAATATATATTTTTTAATTGTATCATTTATAACTATTACGTATTTACGTACATACGGTTTCTTAACATCATTTGCTCTCTCACGTCGACAAAGCTAGGCAAAAAGGAAGGAGGTGCACAAAAGTTACAACATTAGCAAACCCATCTTTGTGCTTGGGGCACAAATGGAAAGAGAACCAATGACGCAATTAATGAGGTATTAATTATTAAGACGCGTCAGTTGCTAGTTGAAAACTATTTCTAGACCCTCTTTTTGGCCATTGAGAATATCTGAATGGATTCCTATTAATTAATCAGTCCTTTAGTTAAATATACATTTCACATATTTAAATCGGTCTTTTAACTATTTTTCTCATGTGTTGACTTAAATGTCATTATTTTCATAATATACCAATGTTTTAAATAACTACGTTAAAATTTTTAAAATTATTATCTTTCTACTTCAACAACTTCTATTAAAAATTTATATTATTAAAATATTCAATGAATTTATTATTTCAAAAATCTCTAAAATTATATTGATTGTTTTTTGTGGGAAATCATTAAAATAATATTTTTTTCTCATCCTTTTAGAAATATAGAGAAATCTATATATTTAGGGTGCGTTTGGTACGGTGAACATGATGGAACAGAACAGAACAGAACAAACTTGTCCCATGGTGTGATAAAATGTTGGACTAAGTGAAATACGTGTGAAACAAGGGTGTTCTATCCTACCCCCCTAGAACTGAATGGAACAAGGGTTTCATGACCATTTTACCCTCTAACCTAACACACACACACTCTCTCTCTCTCTCCCTCCTCTCTCCCCCTCTCCCTCTAATCTCTCTCTCTCTCTCTCTCTCCTTCCCTCTCTTTCCTTCTCTCCTCTGTCTCTCTCTCCTTTCTCTCTTTCTCCTTTCTCTCTCTTTCCTCTCTCTTCCTCTCCCTCCTCTCTCTCTCTCTCCTATCTCTCCCTCTCCCTCTCCCTCTTCTCTCTCTTTCTCTCTCTATCCTCTCTCTCCTTCTCCTCTATCTTCTCTCTCTCATTCTCTCCTCTGTCTCTCTCTCCTCCCTCTCCCTCTCCTTCCTCTCTCTCTCTCTCTCTCCTATCTCTCCCTTTCCCTCCTCTCTCTCTCTCCTCTCTCTCCTTCTCCTCTCTCTCTCTCTCCCTCTCCCTCTCCCTCCTCTCTCTCTCCTCTCTTTCTCTCTCTCTCTCTCTCTTTCTCCTCTCTCTCTCTCTACCTCCTCTCTCTCTCTCCCCCTCTCTCTCTTCGCTCTCTTTCTCTCTCCCCTTCTCTCGCCTCTCTCTCTCTATATATATATATGTATATATATATGTCTGTGGGGATTATTTGGGGGTAAATTGGTCATTCTGTTATGTGCTGTTCTGCTCTGTTCTGTCCTGATTGCGTACCAAACGCACCCTTAGAGATTTTCCAAAAAATCTCTATTTTAGAGAATGATATAGAGATGCCGTTGGAGAAGTTTAGAGAAGAAAAATGAGTTTTTCTCTATTTTAGAGAAGCTGTTGGAGATGCTATCATAGCGTCAAGGCTTGGGGTCGCCGCCACGTTAACATCGGTGGCTCCACTCTAACGTTTGGCTTGCATCATAACACGTTATGGCACGTTACGACACGTTATGACACGTTACGACGAATGACGGAGCTAGAAGTTTCATCTAGGGTGTTCCTCTTAAATATAATTGTTTAAATACATAAATACAAATATATAGAGGTATCTCATTGATGAATTTATCTATCAAAAGAAAAATGTATGTAAATACTAATATACTATATAAAGTGGAACACTACTCTTCACATATTCAACATTGAACTAGATAAGTTTTTATTTTCTGAACATATCAATGATATATTCATTATTAATGTCAATAAAAATATTATTTTCACTATAGAAAAAAGAATCATGCAAGAATAAAAGTTAATGTGAGAATCGTAAAAAGAGATCTTGACCCTTAATCAGTTTTAATCTCACCCCACCCAATGAATTGTGCTTTTTACGGGTTTTTCGGTGCATCTCATTAATGTTGATCTTCAATTAGAATTGATTCAAGGATAAAGATCCCTTCTTTCCTTTTTCAATGAAACTTCCATTTTCACCGGAACTCAACCCTTTCGATATAGATAACCAAATATAGATAGATGAATTATAATTTGTCAATAAACTACGGCTTAAATTTTATATTACTGATATAAAGATGGTTAGAAGATTTAGAAAAAAAATATCTAAGGCACTTGAAGAAAGAGATAGACACTAAAAATATGTACCAACCAAATACAAACGTATAGTTTATTCACAATGCATAGAGAATTTCAGAATATTGAGGGTGTGCCCAGGATCACCCTGGGCTAATGTTGGCTTCGCCAGTAATTATCACACGCTATTTTATAAGGTGTAGAGTTACTTTAATATATAACGTGTGCGATAAATAATAATTATGTATAAAAGCTAGGAGTTAAATAAATATAAAAATGAAACTTCAAAACTAAAACCTTAATTAGGTAAATGCTTACTGACTTTGTGGTTAGTTCAAGACTTTGTTCACTACCCACAAAGTATATCTAATTTGTAATCACTATGAAAGGTTCAAGTCCAAAAGACACATTTTCAAATGTATGTCATGTCTTCTTTCATGGAATAGAAAAGAAAATCTTTTATTACTTATTTTCTATTCAAATGTGGGGTATTATAGATGTTTGAATAGAAAATACGCGGTATTGTTAGGATTTTGTATTGTATATGTAAAGGGAATTAATCCTACATAGGAAGGAGAGGGAAAACTAGAGAGGCTTATAAGGCTATCTCTAAGCCTTATCAAATTAGAACCCTAGCTTATCTAAGGAACTTGGATTGGGCTCATGGGGTACCTTCGCATTATATATTTAATGTCAAAAGATGGGACTTGGGCCTTAGGTCTCTTGACCTCATAGCTCGGTTTTGGTAACAACAGAGACTCCCACGGGTTCACGCCCGTGATTTCCCGTATATCTCTCTGTTTGTTTCTCGCGGCTTCTCACGCGGTCTTAACCCACGGGGAAACAGTGACTTGCTCGACTGCGGTTCAAATTTCGGTTAACTGTCGATTAACCGCCATACGTATAAATATACGTTTTTCCCTCCAAATTTTCGTAGACAATCATAATTTCCCTCCTTTTCTCTTTGGTTCTCTCTCAATCTCGATCCATGATCACATAAGAAGCTTGACAGATTTGAGTTCTCGTGCAAGAACCTGAATAGATAGTTGTATCCTCTAAAGGGACGCTCGATTCTACGCACGAGTAGGAGCGAAATTCTGTTTAAGGACACTGTGTTGCAGGCCTCTATCTGTTGATCTTCAATCGTCGTTTTTCAAGCCAGTAATTCTAACTTTCTAATTATAATTTCGTCACATATTGCACATAATACACATACGCGTTTATGTTTTGTTTAGAATTTTTCTACATGTTTTTGCACCACTCATATACACATTTTGAGAAATTTTCTGGTTTTGTAATCTTGGTTCTAACAATTCCCTTATATGAAAAGTCAAACACGAAGTCTTTGAGAATTGAAAAAAGTAGTGAGCAGAGACTCAAAGGATTTAATCCTGATTTTGCACTCTTGATGTCATTTTCTGTTACCTCTATATGTTTGGTATAAATTGTTCTTCTTTCTTTTTTAATTTTATTACTTTATGCAAATTTAATTTGCCTTAAAGTATCATGCAAAATACTAACACATACAAGGGTGTGTGAGTCTCTCTCTCTCTCTCCCTCTCTCTCTCTCTCTCCCTCCCTCCCTCCCTCCCTCCCTCTCTCTCTCTCTCTCTCTCTCTCTCTCTCTCTCTCTCCGTGTGTGTGTGTTGTCTTAGAGCACGCCTTGAAAAACGTCATGACCTCACCGTAACTCCTAAGACTTAAGCTTTCCGCCACATCAAGCCTTACGCCAGCCATTTAGAACCTTGTAATATACAGATCCGTAATATTACAGATATAACTAAAAGATAAAAAAATCAATACATATCTGCAAAATAATTGTTTGAATTTTAAATTATATTCATATAATTAGCTATTTAATTTACTGTATATATTATTTTTTCAGTTTTTGTTTTATATCATTATATATTAACAACGTAATTGTTTTATTTAGATATATTTACTAAACAACTATATATACTTCATTCAGTGCTAAATCATCATACAGATAGCTAAAATGGTAATTTGTTGTTATTCAGAGTATCCATTCAGAACATATACCAAAAAAACATATTTCATTTTACACTATATCATATAGAACCTCTAAAACATTCTTATCATTTAAATATTTACATCTAGTCATTCAGTAATGCCTAACAACCCTTCAGATGGTTAAAATCATCGATCAAAATGTATTTGATCGAAAGAAATTCTATCACAAAGTTTTTAGATAGAAATTTAGGTTTTTGTTAAACAATAATCAATATTTTGAAATTAATAATTTTCATTTATAGGTATTTTTTTATTCTGTTCTTATTGATTATATGGTATTTTAGAAACATTTGATCGATAGTTAAACAATTTTCTTAATAAAAACATTAAAATAATAACCAATCCACGACAACTTTCATTAAATTTTCATAGAAATTTGACTTTTATTTTTTTAATGAAACTACCCATTTGACTTTCCAAAAAATAGAAAGCTTTCAAAAAAACATACCATATATCCTTACTTTGATATGATCATGTCCTCACGTTCTCTATTACATTACATGCTAACAACAACTATATGGCCAAAATATATATGCTCACCACATCTCATCCATCCTTTACATCTACTTCTACTAATTTCATGTTGGAATCCTTTAAAACCAGATATTTATCGATCATTCTATCATAAACCATTTACCTTATATTCAACTTCTGTTTCGGGATTTCAAATGGCAAAAAACCGTAAAAGTTGGTTTGGTGTTGTCCGAAGAAAGTTTATGCGGTCATCTGTGCGTCCTTCTGAGAGCATTGTGGTCCTCCAGACCATGAATACTACATTCTCTGAGGAACCACCACTGGTGCCGCCATCGCCACCGCCACCTCCATCTATCACCACTGTAACCGAAGATCATGTTTGTGACACCCCACGATCGGTCAAAGAGATTGTTGCGGCCACGAAAATCCAAGCTTGCTTTCGATGTCATCTTGTATGTTGTATATATTTATATGCGTGCTATGGTTTCTTTGATCTGTTAGACTTTAACTATTTCTGCTTGATCTGTGTTGGAATCTTCTTTCTTTCTTAATCGAGGACTCTTTTGAATAGTAATCTAATGGAGTTTCACATGTTTTTACATGATTGCACAGGAACGGACCCATAAAGATTTTGATACGGTGACAAAAAATAATTATAAAAAATACGGTTTTTCCCGAGGTGACTTTACGTTTTTACTCATGGTCATTATCTTTCGATGTGTTTTTAACCTAATTCTACCGTTTCAGGGAATTTTTAAAGTTTTTTGCTTAATTTCGAGGGTTTTTTTGGCCGATTTCAAAAGTTTTTATTTTATTTTAAAGCTTTTTATCGATTTCGAGGGATTTCCCCCCCTTTTTTTTGTTAATTTTAAGAGTTTTTTCGATTTTTAGTATTTGATATTGACGATCTTTAATAACTAAAAGCAAATTAAAAATACTTTTGAGAAAGTTAATGATTAAATATGAAATTATCAGATTGTTTATTAAATGTTATTTAATTAAGTACGAAATTAATAGAGTATTTAATGTGTTATTAAATGTTATATAGAGTTGTTACCTCAAAAATTTAATTATTAGCATCAACCTGGGTTCGAAACTAGGACCATCTCTATAAGGAGTTTTAATTCAGATGAGAAAAGCCACTACGCCAGTCGCTCTATTTGTGTCATTAGTTCAGTTTAAATTGTTTAAAAGCACCCCTAAAATAATATGATTGCGCCGCTAATACATCCAAAAAAATTACTCTTCGATAAAGATATAGTACGGTGGCCCCGTACCACCGTGTGAACCATGGTAGGTCCGCCCTTGTGATTGGAGCGGAAAATCAATGAAGGGGAGTTATAAGTTTTAATCAATTTTATATTACATTTTTTTTAAATTTATAAATACATGTATATATACTTTTGACCCCCAAAAATTTATTACTTTGAATTGTAACCCTCATTACCAAAATCCCATGATTAATCATTCAAACCTTTGAAACGAGTATTTTTGTTTAATGGTTTTATTGTGATTTATGACTTATCGGGGTCTTGTGATAATTCGTGTAGGCACGGAGAGCACGTAAGGCATTGAAGAGTCTAGTGAAGCTGCAAGCATTGGTACGAGGAGCGCAGGTGAGGAAGCAGTCTCGTATAGCTTTAGAATGCATGCACGCACTTGCACGGCTTCAAGTCGTGGCTCGAGCTCGCCAGCTTCAACTCATCAGTTCTAATTAACTCGAGCTAGTTGCATTCTAGTCGTGTGATTGTGTATATTGATACTACATATGGCTTTAGGTTATAGGTTTTGTTACAATTGGCCTTGAATGGTAAAAATAGCCAATTTCTTACCATTTAGATCGTAACAAAAATAAAACTATATAGCCTTCGATGAAGTATCCATCCTCTAATTAATCCCAACCAAAATAGGCAAACATTCCGTCAAAAGGTTCCTTACAAGCTTTTGATCATGGCTTTTGGACTTTGAACTAATCAGTATCTAATTTTTTTTTTAAATCTAATTGTTATAAATATAAAACTCAATCCTGATAGAAAATATGATAATTTTTTACATACAATTTTTTTTGAATAGATCAACTTCTTCTTAGTTTTCTCTTAATTCAATCACAATATATGTTGATAAAAGATGTCAATGAAATAAAAAAGCAATGTACTTTTATCTTTTCCTATTTTTAAAAACATAAAATATTGTAAATGGTGGTTTCAGAAAAAAAAAATGTAAATGGTTTATGGTTTATGGTTTAAATTGTTAATTAACAAGGGTGTATAGTAATTTGAAAATTTTATTAGTCAAGTTTCACCTCTACCATGTCTATATTAGGTACCGAAATAAAAAGTTTCATACTATATACCTTTAAGGGTATATCTCAAAAATATGTTTTCTAATATAAGAATCAAATAAAATTACGTCATATATTTTATGTAATTTGCTTTAACCAAATACACATTTTTTTTATCTGAGACTCAATGAAATATCATCTTAAATTGGTATAGTCGAGAAGGTGAAATTTTCATATTTTTTGTATAATAACATATTATCAATAACAATAACTATAAATGTAAGATTTAAATTAGAGTATTTTTACAATTCCTGACATCAGGCTGTCATGGATCAAACCGTTTTTCCTTTGGACCAATTTCCTCATCTCATACCCCTATTCATACCCCCAAACTTAATTTTTCACTTTGATTTCAACTAACATATTGTATGTACTCCATCATGCCCAAATGTTCATTCCGTATCTGTAGCTGTCCCTTTTGTTTTTACCATCCGATCCATAATAGTATCGTCACTTGAACAACCACTACAACAAAACTATGTTTACAAGACGTTAAATATTTAAGTATCTTAATAGATGCTTTATAAGATTTAATTTTAGAGTAACAAACAATAAAATGTCATATGTCTAAAAATGTTACAATAAGTTTAAATAATGCTTTTGGACGTATTAATACGTTTTTTTAGTACACTCATGATATGAAGCATCCTATTATTATTTTTATGAGACAATTTAAAACTTATAAAAACAAGTGTTCAATGTACATTTTTCAAATGTGACTTATAAAATAATTAATACAACACTTGGTTTTAAACATATTATAAAAAGCTTGTTAAAATGTTTAAAATCCAATAATGTAATGCTATTAGATAGAACATTTTAATTTTTTATCTTATAAACATATGTTCATAAAACCATTCATTCGAACACTTAAAATTTTTAACATCTTGTAAATCCAATTTTAAATTCAAAACATCAAATTTACAATCAAATAAAATTTCAAAACTACATTTTATATACGATTCTTGAAATACCCTTTTCAACATTCTTCTAAAAAAAAGTCTTTTCAAAAAAACATTTAAGATTTCTCTTGTCACATATTATTTACACAGATTTTTAGAGAAAAAAAACATTTAGAAAACTACAACACAATCTGTATTTTCTTGTCATATATTATTTACACAGATGTTAAGGAAAAAAACATTTAAAAACTACAACATTACTTAATTTAATTTTTTGGGGAAGATCTTAAACACAAATCAAATAATTCGTATAAACTATACAAACTCGATTGTTTTATTATTTTATTGAATAAAATTGTTTCATTAAAATGTTTAATATGATGAAATTATATAATTCTCTTCTTAATGAAATTATTTCATATATATATTTTTTTCTATACGAAAATGAAATTATTTCATGTATTTCATATTTTGATTAATCTTGTTTCATATATTCTTGATTAATCAACCCTAATGTGTTTTTGATTAATTTTTTCATATATTATTGACTAATCAAATCTCACAATTAAGAAAAAATTAAAAAAATGACTGGTTGAATAAAGTTTGTACGATTTGTAATGAATATCTCCCCTGATTTCTTTAAAAAAAGACCGTTGTTATAAATGTATATTGATTTAATTTTTATGGTCAAAATAAACCTTTTTAAACGATAAACAAATTCACATACCCATTTTTCTTTTAAAAAAAGGGCAAACTCAGAATCTAAAAGTAGTGAAATCTTCGTTTTCGTAGTCATAGATACACATATGTATAATATATATATATATATATATGTATGTGTGTGTGTGTGTGATTTCAAGCAGTAATTAATTAGCATTTCTTACAGAATCTTGACCCGTCGCAGGAAACCTAATCAACAAAATGGGAAAATGCATCAACCACTTGTACTGTTGTACATTACAATCAAATGTGCATGAAAATTAAACTTTACACATAAAAACAAAACTAATAAAGACACATACCCAAAAAGCAGGATCAAACCTTAGATCATTCGATTTTAGCAACTTTAGTTTCATAAACAAAAATGAAGCTGAACTAAGATATTGGCACGGCTCAATCAGATCGTCGTCCAAAACTAACAGTTGTTTTGGACATATATCTGAGTGAACCAGGCCAATATCATAGCTACAGTTTCATGATGGTAGCTAAAGAAAAATGAAGATGAAGAAGATGAATAAGGAGGGTGAGAATGTCGTAGGTATTTAATAAGGAGAGATCGGAGCATTAATTATCCCCGGCTACCCAGCCAGAAATAAGGGGCCACTGCATTTAATTTTCCATTCCTTAATTTCTCTTCATCCATATATATATATATATACACACACACATATATATATATAATCACTATATATTATTATTCCATACGTTTAGTTAATTTGGTGTAAACCTTGTGTACGTAGTTTTTTCGATCCTGTTAACGATTCTTCATTTACTATGTATCGTTTGTTGTTTCTTTAATTTTGGGTGTTGATCTCTTGAAGTATCGTAGCCCGTTTAATTTAAAACATCAAAGAAAATTAAGCATTGTCGAGCTGTGAAAAAAAGTGTTTATTTGGTGGTTGAGTTAGAAAATTTTCGAAACCAGGTACAAAATTGATAAGTTGGGATTGAAACTTTTGGCCAACGGTTTTAAATACCGTGGTTACCAAAAAGGTGTTTGTATTTGAACCCAATTTGGAGCATTAGAGCATCTTCAATAGCTTTTCTAAAATAAAGGAAATAGAGAAAATGAGAAATTTTAGTCATTTTTAGCTCCAACAGCTTCTTTAAAACTATCTTTAAAATGAAAAAAGTAGGAAAGATAAAGTTTTTTTTTCTCCGAAATGCATTCTAATTTCTAAATGGTTTTATATAATTTCTTTAAAATAGAGAATTGAAAAAGTGTTTTAATGTTTTAAAAAAGAGTTACATTTAATTTTAACAATTCTTTTATTTTTGAGATTTCAACATCTATTGTATTATTAAAGTATCCTATAAATTTATTTTTGAGATACACTTTTTAAAAGAATTTACATAAAATAATAATAATTTAATTACATTGTAACGCTGAATACAAAATTATTTTCTCTCTCCACGAAACTAGGATACTTCTCTAGTTTCTCTAATTTAAAGAACAATATGGAAAATTTATTGGAGCATGCAAAATAGAGAACAAAATCCTTATTTTTTTTAAAGAATCTGTTGAAGATGAATTAATATATAGGGATCCATTTGGGTTAATTCAGTAGATTACAAGTAGATGGGGTTCATTTGAATCACCCACTACAAAACCGTGGACTATCAACGACGGAAAATTCTGACACCAAAGGTTTAATCTGTAAAAGATAGTCTGTGAGCAATAATGAATGTCGTGGGTGATGATATCAACCACAGATCAATGAGGCGACGGATTAGCGACGACTAGTTATCAGTGAAGAATTAGCAAAAGCCAGTTATTGGCAACAGATTAGGGAGGGAACTGTTAGCGATGGATTAACGAGGAAATTGTTAGCGACGGATTAGCGAGGGAACTCATGTACAGTAGCGACGGATTAACGAGGAAATTGTTAGCGACGGAATTAGCGAGGGAACTCATGTACATTAGCGACGGATTAACGAGGAAATTGTTAGCGACGGAATTGGCGAGGGAACTCATGTACAGTAGCGACGGATTAACGAGGAAATTGTTAGCGAGGGTAGCAACAGATCAGTGATGCAATCTTTCAGCGACAGATCAACGAGGGACTTTTAGCGACATATTAGTGAGGGGCCCGCCAACTTTTATCGACAGATAGACCACACACCCTTTTCCTGACTAATCCCTCACTAATTAGCGTCAGGTTAGCGATGTAATGGGTTTGTGGCCTATTCGTCCCACCAGCGATGGATATTTCCGTCGCTAATACTCAGTTCTCTAGTGGTACAAATTTTTTAATTTGTGCTTTATATCCCGAGTTGCAATGTGAAATAAGGCTCATATATATTTTCTTGAATTAATCCAAAATGGGTTTTAAAAATCACACTTGTGTTTGTGCAATCCTCTTATTTCACAAGTGATTTTAAATGTACATTTTTTTTATTAATTTCCCTCTCGATGAAGGATCACGTAAGCATTGAAGTAATTAAGATGAGAAGTTTAAGAACGGATATGGATTCTTGATCATTTTTAATCTCAGCTTCATTTCATGAATTGTGTTTCTCACGAGATTTATATATGATTTAGGGGAGATCCCTTCTGTACTTTCTCAGATTACTTTTATTCTCATCAGAATCCAATTTTTATCCTCTCGTACATGTCATTCAAGACTTCCTTTTTCATGTTTTCGATGTATGATTTGAAGTTAAAAAGTGTGAATATAGCAACACGTTCCACTCAACGTCTCGTGTAAACATAATAAGACAAGACCTTGAATGAATCAGTCATGCAATGACTTGTCACACACACATCGTCATTTATTGAAATCTTTAGGGTGGTTGTTTGTTTTCTTTTCTTATTAGAACATGTATATGATATAAGATTAGTGAATATGAATTACAAATACATGGTAACTTATTTAATTCTAACAATTTCCAACACATGTTTAAAAATTTAGTAAAAAAGACAAAACATTGATTAAGAAACAATAACCATTTATGAGTTGTTACTTGGTTTTTCATTAAGTCTTATATAAATAAAATTGTCTGTATGGATTAATCTGTTTGTTCCAATTGAGAAGATTTCTATATGGGCAGGTTTTTTCATATATGGATCGAAGGAGTGTGTTTTGGGAGGGGCAGGTTTGGAAAAAAAAAACTGGACTTTCTGTATAAACTCCCACTAAAAGGTTACTGAATAAGTCACTTTTTAGATCATTAAATTAACCAATATCAAACGATAATATATAACTAATTGTGATTCTTATTAAACTCATTAAACAACTAACAAACAAATTTTTAGCCTCCTAGGCCATCAAATGCCTAATCTCATAATACATACATCCTTGTATATATATATATATATATTTATATAATTTTTCTTAAATATTTATTTCTTATGATTATATACTGCATATTAATTATCATTTATCTCACATCATATAAAACGACGACGATGGGGAAAATAAATGATGAAGATGTCGAAAATGCAGAAACAAACAAGGATCGAAAACCGAGGACATAAATGTAATTTCACCTAAGAATGGGTAGCTAGGGTGGGTATGGGTGCACAAGCACAACACAAAATTAACGTATCGCCCATGATCGTGATACTCGCTGTCCTACCAAACTTGTAAACCTTTTTCATTAATGCTACGGGAATCTCTCTCCCTTCTCTCTTATTCATTATTAATGTTATTCATCTATCGAACCACCACATTTATTAACCTTCCATTCCATTCTCTAACTTTATAAATTTCAAATAAACAATCCTACATATATATATATATATATATAGAGGGGTGGGTTCAAATGTGAACCTATCTTTGATTGTGAACATGAGGATGCATCTCAACCATCCATTTAAAATCAGATCAAAAAATCAACGCACAAAACGCACGGTGGCATTTTTGTAAATAAGTGGAAAACTCGAGTCATGGCTTAAACAATAATTAGCGCGTAGGGGCAACATCGTAAATATAACATGACCGTCAATTTCTTCATCTTCGTCGTCCCCAAACAACGATTTCGCCGTCAATCTCTTCATCGTCGTCGTCACCAAGCAACAATTTCGACATAAATCAGTTCATCGTCGTCGTCACCAAGCAACTTATTTACTACAGAATTGTATTATGTGTTTGAATAGTTGTGTATATATTCAATCTGAATATAAGCATCACATTGTGATATCACAATGTCTTCTTTATATTCAGTCTGAATATAAGCTACAATTATGGGTTTGTATAATTGTAGCTTATATTCAGTCTGAATATAAGCATAAAATGTTATGCTTATATTCAGACTGAATATAAGCTACAATTATGGTTTGTATAATTGTAGCTTATATTCAGTCTGAATATAAGTTAAAATTATGTGTTTGTATAATTGTAGCTTATATTCAGTCTGAATATAAGCATAACATTGTAGTATCACAAAGTCATGTTTATATTCAGTCTGAATATAAGCTACAATTATGTGTTTGTATAATTGTAGCTTATATTCAGTCTGAATATAAGCTAAAATTATGTGTTTGTATAATTGTAGCTTATATTCAGTCTGAATATAAACATAAAATGTTATGCTTATATTCAGACTGAATATAAGCTACAATTATACAAAGTTCATATTTTAGCTTATATTCAGACTGAATATAAGTTACTATTATAAAAACACATAATTGTAGTTCATATTCAGTCTGAATATAAGCTACGATTTTACAAACTTCAAAATTTAGCTTATATTCAGTCTGAATATAAGCTACGATTGTACAAACTTCAAATTTAGCTTATATTCAGTCTGAATATAAGCTACGATTATACAAACTTCAAATTTTAGTTTATATTCAGACTGAATATATACTACAATCTGGTGTTTTTATAATTTATGTTTATATATTCAGTCTGAATATAAGCTACAGATCGACGCATCTTCAACATTAGAACCAAATTCTCGGTCTGTATTCTCGAAACATGTAACATAATCGCAATTAGTGAACAAATCACATGTTTGATCAACAAAAAGAGTAGAATTTTCAACTGGATCACAATCGATTGAATTTTTTGATGAAGAAACAAAGTCCATTGAAAAGAGGGAATCAACAATTTAATTTCAGAAATCGCAAATCCAATTAATAAAGTTCTTCACAGCAATGAATCTGATTAATAGAGAAGAATTCGATTAACAGAGAAGAAGACGATTAACATAGAAGAAGACGATTAACAGAGAAGAAGACGATTAACATAGAAGAAGACGATTAACAGAGAAGGAAGAAATAAGTGGGAGTGACATCAAAGAGCAGCTTGAATAAAAATTGCCAGAATTACCCCTCAAGCCACATTTAAAGAGCAGCTTGAATATGGCTCAGATCAAGGGTTGAGATCTGTCCTCATGTTCACAATCAAAGATAGGTTCACATTTGAACTTTCCTATATATATATATATATATATATATGAGGTTCAGAAGAAAACGCTAAAAAAATAAAAACTGAAGAAATACTTTCGGAAGCCTCCATCCGAACTGTATGCACAAATGCATACAAAAGATTGAAAATATTTTTTTTCTATGCACCAGTGCATATATATGTATTAGTGCATATGTACAAATGAATGTTATAAATTACCAATATGCATTTGTGTATACATTCCAGATGAAGGGCTCTTGGGGTATCTTCAGTTTTTTTTTTTTTTTTTTTTTTTTTGCGTTTTCTCCTGAATCTGACCATATATATAGAGAGAGGAAAGTTCAAATGCGAACTCAAATTTTGTTGCGAACATGAGGACAAAGGAGCGCGCGAAACGTGTCATATTAACACTATATTCAGTTCGAGTATTTTTCTTCATTATTCAATCTGAATATGACACGTGTCGCACTCTCCTTTGTTCTCATGTTCACAACCAAATTTGAGTCCTTATTTGAACCCGCCCCTATATATGTATATAGGGGCAGGTTCAAATGCAAACTCAAATTTGGTTGTGAACGTGAGGACAAAGGAGATCGTGACATGTGTCCCATTTAGTCTGAATATATTCAGACCGAATGATGTGTTATTCACTCTGAATGCGTGTTATTCATACCGAATAATGTATGGATTTCACCTTAGTTATTCATACTGTTGCCCTTCATTATTCAGACTAAATGGGGCATGTGTCGCGTTCTCCTTTGTCCTCATGTTCGTAACCAAATTTGAGTTCGCATTTTAACTTTCCTTTTTCAATTGCAAATACGACAATTTAAACAAATTTACAAACCAATCTTAGTCGTCCATCTAGTATAATAAATATTTGATATTATTTTATTTCCTAATTCAAAGTTATGATCATAATTAATGAACCTATTATCTTCCATATATATCTAAATCATAATTAATGAATAATGATAATTGTCCATAAATATCTCAACTATTTATAATATAATGGTTTGCAAAGTTTGTTTAAATTGTTGGGTTTGCAATTGAATCCTATTTAAAAAAATGATACATATTTAAGAAAATATGAATATATATAGGAGCGGAATCGTGTGAGAAAAAGAGTTAAGATGAGAAGCGTAAGAAGAATCTGAACCCTTGATCACTTTTACTCTCTCACATCCACCCATTAATTGCGCTCCTTACCAGAATTGATCTAGTGCATTCGATTAGTGTCGAACTTCAATTACGAATGCTCCGATTAGAGTTATGGTGAGAAGGAGAGTTAGAGAAGTGTAAGAAAAGATCTCCACTTTTGGATGCACATTAGAATGAGATACACTGTGATGAGATATACCGGATCAATCCACATAGGAAGAGCAATTCATGGCTGGATTTGAGATTAAAAGTGGTAAAGGGTTCAGATCCTTTCTTACGTTTTTCATCTGTACTCAACTTTTCATGTGATCCCGCACTTATATATATACAGGTTGGTTCTTTTGTTAACACATAAGAGCAATTCATGGCTGGATTTGAGATTAAAAGTGGTAAAGGGTTCAGATCCCTTCTTACGTTTTTCATCTGTACTCAACTTTTCACGCGATCCTGCGCTTATATATATATATATATATATATATATATATATATATGGGTTGGTTCTTTTGTTAACCCAATATATGATGTTAACTTTATGAACCAATCTTAGCCCTTATCTTGGAAATCTATGATTTACATTCATTATGACATTTTTGTAATAAATTAGAATAAGATGCATTATAGAGATAAATGAACACTTATGAACATGGATATATTTGGAATAAATCATAAAGATTTTTGTAACGTCCATATTTTATGTTAGTAAGCACATGCATTATGTAGTCTAGTTCATATATGAAATAAATGTGGAATGGTACCTGGTTCACCTATGGACACACACTGTCCATTTAAAAATAATAATAATTGGTAGGCTCTCATATGAATCCAATACTTCTTTTAAATGTTGAAATGAAGTGGTTCACCTATGAACAAGTGTTTACTCATGTATGATGTATGTAACCAACAATTAATTTGAATAATTAAGAAATTTAACCGACAATTAATTTTCATTAAAAGAAGGGCAAATTGCATTAAAATGTAACGTAATTTGCATTGATTTCTATTTTGGGTAACATACTTTTAAAACATTCATTTTGGTACTTAAGATATAAAGTTTGAAACATTTAAGTACATGGATAACTAGTTTAATATTTGGTTCGTTTTGAAGGAATTGACGAGACATTTCTAATTGTGTAATTTGTAAAGAAATACATATTTTTAATGAATTTTAGCTAATAATTAGCTAATAAATTAATATGATATGGGTATAAAGTAAAAAATGAAAAAGAAAAGGAAGTAAATTAAAACCACTAAAGTTTTTGAATTTTGGAAGGTCAAAAGTATAACTGATTTCCCACCTTTAAAGTAAATAATATTTATAATTTCATTCCAAAAATCTTATGGTTTTATTCCAAAAAAGCTTATGGTTTTACACTTTTAAAAAAAAATACATTTAGACCTTTCATTTTAATGAGCACATCCGCCCATGTTAATAACCTTTCTACGATATGTACATGTGTATTCAAGTGACTGAAGATGTTCCTTAGTTTCTATACATATATACTCATATACCATTCATAGATGAACACATACCAAAGTTTCTTCATATATACATGCATCGATATATAGGGGCAAGTTCATACGGGAATGATACATATTTAAAAAAATAAAAGAACAACCCAAAATCATTAATGATTTTACATTAACGGGGAGTCAACGGGGTATCCAAGGGACACGCGTGACTTTGAAGTCATGGGGTAATTAAGTCGCGGGAAATCATTAATGATTTTGTTTGTGATGTTAGTATAAAATCATTAATGATTAGTTCATTCTCATTTTCGTTTGAACCTAATTCTGCATATATATATATATATGTATGTATGTATATACACACATACTCACATAGAGACATCTTAAATACAAACTCCTTCAAGGTTACAAACTCGTGAAAACAAATATAAAAATAATTTTTTTCATGATTTTTTTTTCCATTAAAAGCTATAATTTAAAATATTGTTTTACATGTGTTTGTGTTCACGTTATGAACAAATTATACGTGAATAAAAAAAGTTGGTTCACTTTCAAATCATGAAACAAATATTTATATGGTAAAACAAATACATTTGAAACTTTCACATTAGAAAACAAACATATCAAAAACAATATTTTAAATCATAGCATTGGATGAAAAAAAATCATTAAAATTTATTTTATATTGGTTTTCATGAGTTTGTAACCTTAGTGAAGTATTTAAAGACGTGCCCACTCACATATAGGGACAAATTCAAATCAGAACCATCAATATTTTGACAATGTAAACCGAACTATTCATGTATTATTCATGATCAATGTCGTGATAAATATTTATCATAAAGATCACTCATAATAAAAATGTACATAATATTCATGATGAATAATAATAACGAATATTTAAATTTATTCATCATAAATAAATATATAAAAGATAAATTAATTAAAATAGTGATTTCAAACCGAGTGGTTTCACCTTTTAGTCCTAGTTATTTTCTCTCCAAAATTTACCAAAAATAGCCTAGCTAAATGACAAAAAATACTTACACTTTTTGCCTAGGTCCGCTTAAAAAAATACATTTCTCACCAAGGTCCGTATTTTTTATTAATTTGCAGGCCATTGGCAATTTTAGTAACCTTGAAGAGAAATAACTAAGAGGTAAAACCAATCAATCAAAACGATTATTATAATTAATTTCCCTATATAAAACATGTTTCTAAATTTCTACATATTTCCAGTTCTCATTTACGTTTTTTCCTAATATATACATAGAACGATAATTAAATAAAAACCGTAAAACAGTTGAGGATTGATGACTAATGACTAATCTCAGCAAGAGTTCAATAAAATGTTACTAATTATTGTGGCAATTTTGTAATATTAATAAAAGGATAAAGGTGTAGTAGTTATTTTGTTACAGGCGTCATATTTGACTTTTCTAATTCATCGTTGACTACACCTAGATTGATACGGTGAATCTGGTGAACTAGTATGTTTTATGGATTCATATATATGATGAATCTGGTGAATTAGTATGTGTTCTATAAAAACAATCTAACTATATTTGGATTTCATGAGGTGAATTAGTATGTGCTTTATATGGTGAAATGTATGTGGTTCATATGATGAATCTGTATGTTTCATATTGTGAGTGAATATGTATGTTTCATCTAGTGAATCTTCTTACCAAAATGAAGATTATGCTCTTTTTAATTAAAATAACTTTCAATTAAAACCATATGATCAAAATCAAATTAAGACTTAGATCGGTCATCACGATTTTAACCTTCGGTTTTTATTTGATTTAACCACTATATACATAATATGAATACATACATATATACACACACACACACATATATATATATATAGGGAGATGTTCAAATGAGAACTTTGAATTTTTAAAAGAACAAAAGACCCATTTTGGACCACATATGATGTGGGGCCCACAAATAAAAAATCATAAATGATTTTTTATTTCTTGGGCCCACATCATATGTGGTCCCAAATTAGTTCATTTGTTCCTTTAGATTGATAGTGTTCTTGCATGATCCCTCCCATATATATATATAAAGCATATATAAAAGAGCTCTCATTATATGTTAGAACCTGCATGCAATATATGCCTGGGTATTAACTCTAATTAACATGTTACATCTCTCTCTCTCTCTATCTATATATATATATATATATATATAAAACATTGTAAAGTACTACAGGTACAAAAAAGACTAAACCTCCGCAACAAAAACAATGTGAAGGTTTTTACGGTGTCTTATGTAAAAGTTCAGTATTATTTAGGTGGTTTTACGGGTCTCATGAAAACGGGTTGTTCTCACATAATCCCAACTCTATACAACAATATATATATATATGTATTTATATGTGTATAAATGTATATATTTAGCTAGCTAGAGGAGGAATGAGGATGGGGGGTAGGGAAGGGAAGAGATAGGGGCAGGCAGGAGGTAGTAAATGCGGTAGCAGATAGAGCAGGGGAATCAAACAGTTAGAAGAAATAAGTGTGTGTGTCTGCTCAGTACAGTGTGGCTGGCCATTTGAAGAAGAAGATGAAGACCAAATGGGTTGCTCTCCAGACAACACCAACATTTATTAATTTATTACCCCTTCAATATATATACTATATATATATATATATACACACTACCCTTTAATTATATATGCTACCTACAAAGAAAATAACTTCTTGTCTTATAACTTTAATCTTTAATATACTAATACTAATTAATTTGTGGCTGATTATTATTATAACAAAATGTGTAGACTTTTAAGTTAATATATAAAACCAATAATTACATGTTTTTATACAAAACGTTTGTATTATGTCATTAGACAAAATTAAATGGCCTAGCAAGTTCTATATTTATGAAACAACAATTTATTAGAATGCATCTGGATAAACTAACACTATAAAACAAATGATTTTTACCTACAAATATCATCCAAAGAAATTTTCGTCGGTGATTACCCACAGATCACTCAGAACATACTAATGGTTTATGTAAAATCCGGTGTTTTCAAGAAAATACCAACAGATTACCCAAGAATTTTCTGGATAATTTGTCACTAATTTGATTTACCCACCAACAATTTAGCCAACAAGTTTTGTGACGTTTTTGTGACAAATCACCCTTTAACGATAGATTTTCCAGAGAAATGTTCGTAGCTAAAAGTCTTCTATTTTAGTACTATACTCAAAAAAGTAAATTGTTTTATATGAGAAATTTTTGGAAAGTGTTTTAAAAAAATTATTTAAAAATGTTTTGTAAAATATATACTTTTCAACAATTGTCTTTGTAAAAATGTAAATGAAACGATTTACTTCTATGATGATAATGATATCGTCTAATTTTATTCTAACAAAATTAATTATATATTACAACATTTTTATATAATCTGACATAATTTTTTATTATTATAAACTTAATATTCTGATTAGATACTTCTCTAGAATGGCTGAGCATTCTAGCAATATACCCACACGACCACACCCACACCCACCTAATTTGTTGTAATGTATAGTATGTTGAAAGGTACAATAAATACCAACAACAATAAGTACACTATTTAACAAATATATAAGTTCAACATTCACAATTTTAATGTCATAAATAATTCTTGAAAATAGGTAGGTATGGACTCATACGTTAAAATTTATGGGTAATGCAAAAATAATTTTCCACAGGTCTGTTCGACGCTTTTTATATTTCTTTCCACAAATATAATTAATAAGTTTTATATTCAATATTTTTTTTATTACTAAAACACGTGGTAAAAGCTTATGTCTAGAGCCGTCTTAATCTTTTTGAAGGCTCTGTTACTCTCGTACTAAAACTATAGATTGTCTCAAATTAGTAATAAAACTTCATATCATATTCAAAACCTTATAAATTAAAATATGTTTAAAATGACAGAGTGAGAAGAATATCAAATAGTTATTTTTGTTTTTGATCGGTAAATTCTGAAATTAAATTGTCGTTCTTTATTTGAAACTGAACTATAGGGGTTTATTGAGGTGTGTTCACAAGTTGGGTTATATAAATCTGGGGCTAGACGCAAGTAAAATTAGGCCCCAAAATTTTGGAGGCCCTGTTCAAAAACGAAGATTTAACATGCTAATCGACGGTCCTGCTTATGTTTTATGTATTATCCTAATTTAATACATATATATATATATATATATATTATAAAAAAGCCTTTGTGAAACTATTTTTTAGCTATCTAAAACTATATATATATATATATATATATATATATATGGAAGAGTTCAAGCTAGAACGCCTTCATTTTAAGAGAACGCGAGAACATCCTTTTACTATAGAAAATCACTTGTGATACTATGATTCCATCACATATGATATACATATGATACAAAATCAAAGATGTGAACGACTTTTGGCGCGATCTAGGTTGCGAGCCAAGTCGCTCTTACACCATTAAGCCCTTCACATGTATTATCACATGTGATAAGCGTGTTCTTGATGTGATATTATAATCCATCAAGGCCATCACATGTGATACTAAATCATAGATGCAGACGATCTTTGGTGCGGCCTAAGACGTACGACACGTCGTCCGCACACCACCAAGTCTCTGCACGTGTATTATCACATGTGATAAGGGTGTTCTTGCGTTCTCGTAAAATGAAGGTGTTCTCGTTTGAACCTCCACCTATATATATGTATATATATGACAATAATCAAATAAAAACCACAAAAATATTAGTACAAACTCGTGAAAACTGGTATAAAAATAATTTTTTACATTATTTTTTTTCATCAAAACCTATAATTTAAGATAATGTTTCACATATGTTTGGATTCACCTTATGAAATAATTACATGTGAAATTTTTTTGGATTCACCTAGTGAAACCAAAAATATGCTTAAACAATATTCATATGGTGAAACAAATACATGTGAAGGTTTCATGTTATGAAACAAATATATGTGAAATAATATCTTAAATCCTAGTATTTGATGAAAATAAATCATGAAAAAAATTATTTTTATATCGGTTTTCACGAGTTTGTAACATTTTTGTGGTTTTTATTTGATTATCATCCTATATATATATATATATATATATATATAGAGAGAGAGAGAGGGGGGGGGGGAGAGGGGGGGGGGCGGTTCATGCAAGGACGGTAACAATTTAAGAAAATACGAGGACAATCCTCAACCAATCATTTTGGGTAATTAAATTTAAGAAAAAAAATTCATGTACAAAATCATATATGATCCGAACGACTTTTCTCATGTGACTTAAGTTACCCCAAAAGTCACCCGCTCTAGTTAGTGCAAAATCACATATGATTTTGTAAATGAAAAAAGTTTCTTGTATTCTCGTAAATAGTTAGTGTTCTCGTATAAACCTATCTATCTATCTATATACATAATATATATAATATCAAGACATTTTAAGTTGGAAAGAAAATTATGTATTTTGAATAATTTTACATAGATTATGCTTTTTTCTTTAAAGGTAAAGAACTTCTAGGCTCGTTAGTCTATGAACAAGTTTGATATGTTTATCGGGCTATAAGCAAACTTATCAAATCTGGAAAAGGCTTGTTTTTGGCTATGTTAAATCCGTTGGACAAAAAATAAGTTGGGCCAGACCCATATTTTGCTCAAGTCTGTAAATGATCATCTTTAATTAAGAATGTATTTTTACAATAATGATGACAAAAAGAATCTGATCAAAGTAAACTTGATTCATTTTGACATGTTAAGTTTCAAAGATAATAGTAATGATCTTACGAATTCATGTCAAATATACAACCTACTAACATAAACAAAAGTTGCCTGCATAAACTAAGGGTCATAACTCACAAGTAAACACAATAATTATTTTATGTCTTGTGTGAAAGCAATTCATCATCATCATCATCATCATCATCATCATCATCATCATCATCATCATCATCATCATCATCATCATCATCATCATCATCATCATCTTCTTCTTCTTCTTCTTTTAAAAGACCATAATTGCAAATATAATAACTCTTAAAACTTAAAATTTTCACTAGCCTCTTAAAACTTTAGCCTAAAATGTAATATGATACAATATTTAGGAGACATTAACTATGAAATTGTACTAAAATCGCATAAAATAATAACAGCCATTATGATATATCACACGATAGTACAAATGGTACAATAGTGTTGTACAAAAGCGATATGAAACAACATGAAATAGTATATGATGCGACATGAAAGCAAACAACATAACTAAAAGCCATACACGAAATGTTACATAACAACATAATATAATAAGATATAACTAGCTACAACAAAAAGTGGTCTGTTAGGACGCTTGGAATCGTCCTAATAGAGTACTTACTAAGATTTAGAGTTTATATAGCAAACAACCTTACATCTCCTATACAAAGACGTTACAATAAGATATTAAGAGAAAATTAGACAACCTCCTTGCAAGATAATAATTATTAATACAAAGTTGGACAACTTGTAATAAAAAGACAACTTTTCAAGGAGTATGTGATCGACTTCAAAATGAGTATCAATTATTTCGTGATTCAAAGGTCTTCAGAACTGTCAATTGCCAATCCACGTCATCTTCAGGCTCTTCTCCAATTTCCTCCAGTAGATGAATATGGAAGAGCATTTGCAGATGGTATAAAGTTTGTTCCTTATATCAAAATTGATCATACTGGAAAAGATATTGGAGAGTCAACTTTGAAGACTTGAAATTTGAAGAATAAACAAATCTATCTGATGTATAAGCTTTCAAACAATCTATTATTAGTTCCTATTTTGAATGAAAGTTTACATTTATCTATATGCGTACTTTGTTTTATATCCTCATATAATACCCTTAATTTTGTTAACCTAAATATATTTAATTCTATTCCGTTTAATATTCTTATCTAGATTTGAAGCTTTAATGACTCGTACCTTAAACATGATAATTGTACCTAAGTTTGTTAGGGTAGAAATATAAAGAAAAGTACTAGATGAGTTTAAAGTGTCGAAAGCATGATTTGTAGGGGTTGAATACAAATTCTCCTAAAAACCATATTTTATTCTTAAGATAGCTTAGTGTTCTTGATTCTTCATTCTTGAACCGTCAAAATCAGTGGAGAGAAGAAAGCAAGAATTGTGAAGAAATTAAGGGTGCGTTTAGTTAGCGAAAACTGTTTTCATTTTTCAAGAAAACGTTTTCAGAAAATGGAGTTGAGTTTTCATTCTCAGTTTTCTATGAAAATTTTCCAAAACGCGTTTAGTTGAAATGGTGGAGTTTTCGTTTTTCATTTTTAGAAAATTAGAAAACGCGTTTAGTTGTGCATTTTCTACCACTTTTCATCTTCCATTTTTTTTCGAATTAGAAAGTGTGTGTGTGTGTGTGTGAATTTGTGTGTATGAATGTGTATGTGTGTGTGTGTGTGTGAACGTGTGTATGTGTGTGTCTGTGTGAAGTGTGTGTGTGAAAGTGTGTATGTGTGTGTCTGTGTTAAGTGTGTGTGTGTGTGTGTGTGTGTGAAAGTGTGTTTGAATGTGTGTGTGTGTGTGAAAATGAAAGTGTGTGTGTTGAAAGTGTGTGCATGTGTGTGAAAGTGCGCGTGTGTGTGAAAGTGTGTGAAAGTGCGCGCACGTGCGTGTGTGTGTGTGTGTGTGTGTGTGAAAGTGTGTGTGTGTGTGTGTGTGTGTGTGCGTGTCCGTGAAAGTGAGCCTGTGTGTTTGAAAGTGTGTGTGTGTGTGTGTGTGCGTGTCCGTGAAAGTGAGCCTGTGTGTTTGAAAGTGTGTGTGTGTGTGTGTGTGCGTGAGACAGTGAGTGTATGTGTAAATATGGGAAAGATTTTAGAAAACAAAAAATTGGAAAAGTGGTAAAAGTAGTTTTCTAAATTCAATGTAATTTTAGGAAATGAAATTTTTGGAATTTTTTGGAATTTTTTGGAATTTTTTTGAAAACTGAACGAACTAAACACGTTTTCCAAATTTTCATTTTCTTTGGAAAATATTCCTAGAAAACAGGAAAAAAAATTTGTAACTAAACGCACCCTAAAGGATTTAGGCTTTTGGTTTTGGAAGATTAAAGCTAGATTGTTCAACTTAACTTTCTATTAGACTTTATTGTCTGTTTTGTATGGGTTCAATATATGTTAAAGTGCATGCATTTTGTTATTTAAGGGCTTATTAGAATAAAGGAAAAGTTGAAGATATCAAAGTTAAAGCATTTTGATCACTTGAGGTAATAATCTTTCAAAAATGTTCAATTGTGTTGATTATTATGAGTTTTAGGGGTTGTTTGTTTATGTCTGAATGGTGCCATTCAGAGGCACGTCTAAATCGTGTAGAGGTAGGATACTGTTTGGCAAAAAAAAAGGTCCTCTGAAGTGGAACAAGAGCCTCTGGATGATGCATTCCCTAACCCCAAGCTAAATGATTCAGACTTGTTATTTTCTCCAAAATACCCTTTTCTTTTTGTTTCAGCACCTCCACATCCCACGATTCTTCTTTCCCCTGTGATTTCTCTCAAACCCTTCCATCACCGCCGGCCGGCTGCTGCCCTTCTCAGACCGCCGGCTGCTACCCTTCGCCGACTGCCGGCTGTTGTCCCTTCCATGCCTCTGTCACTGTCCGTCAGCCACTGTCCAACGCCGCGGGCCACCGTCCTCCCACGATCTCCCTTCCTCCCATGATTCTCAGGTACGGCTTCAATTTTTTTTTCTCTTTCCAATTTCTTTTGTATTTCTTGTCCAAACCCCACGATTTCTTTGGGTTTTTTAGTTTTTGGTGTTTAAATTCCAAAATCAGAAGTGGGTATGTTGCTATGTTTTCTTTTTGGTGTTTTCTTTTCCAGCTGGGATGGCTTGAGTTTCGTTGCCTCTGTTTGTTTTCTTGTGCAGGTTTGTTGCCAAAAAAATTTGGTTACTGGGTGGTTTGGGTGAAAGGTTTATTGCTTGTCAAAAATATGAATTGTCTTTTAAAAAAATCATTCCAGATTTGGTTTATTGATTTAGATTATGATTTGGTTTATTAATTTAGTTTATGATTTGGTTTACTGAGAAAACTGATGTTGATGATCCCTGTGTTGGTTTGGTTGAATTATATATAGGGTTAAAATGGTAATTTGTTCTCATTCAGACGGTCCATTCAGAGCAGTTACCAAACAATCATTTTTCATTCTGCACTATATCATACAGAGTATCTATACCATACAGACCTCTATACCATCCAGCTCTATACCATCCGACAACTACCAAACAGCCCCTTAATCTATAAGGTGTATGATTAGCGATGAATATGTTTGGTATTGTTTAATTGTGGTTAGAATGCACTAATAAGATCAAGGATTGATGTATGAAATGATTAAAAAACGAATTTGAGCACCAAATTTATGTTGCACACAAAGTGTTTGTTGAAATGTCTAAGAGAGATTGTGTATATATAAGTTTATGTCAGTTTATTCAAAATTTCGTAGAAAATCAACCGTTTTATCCAAATGAGGTGTATGATATACTTTTGAAAAGATTAGAATGTCCTCTAAAACTATTATGAAGAGTCTAAAGTTTAGTTATGAGTTTAGGGCAGTCAAAATACCGAGTTTTTGAATCTGGTCACATTGATTAAAAAAACAGCACACTGTTTTTGTAAACGTTGTACCGAGCTGCTCCTAGCTCCGACTTGCATGAGTTTCTGTAGAATTCTAAGATATCAATCTACAACTTTTATTTGAATGATAGTGTCTAATTTCTTTTCTGAAAGGGATATATATATATATATATATATATATATATATATCCTAACTTAAGACATAGGGGATGTCCTTTCTGTTTTAGAGTAAAAAATAAGATTTTAGAAATGTTGGTTAGGATCTTAATGATTGTGTTAAGCATTAGTTAAGTGTCTTATTAAATGATTGTAGGTGATCAAAAGTAAGGAAAAGGCTAATTAAGGTGTAGATATCCTATTCCTTTGACTCGAGAGTAACCGGTTGCATTCCAGAAATCTCATCCATGTTGATAGATGTGACTCCGAGTACTTTATATGAAATTTTATTTTCGTTTAAAATTTTTAGTTTATACTATTGCATTGAATTTGCTTCATGATATGAACATGTTATCGAAAGAGTTTGATTTTATGCCTTACGACTTTCTGCTAAACATAATTTGCATGATTTCTAAATGAATTGATTTTTGAAGTTACGATCCATTTTCGGTTGATTTGACAAATCCTCTGGTACGATGTGTTATTGGTTCATTTCATTATTATGAAATTTGAGATATAGTTTTAAGATTGATGGAACCATTGATTTAACAATATGCATGAGTTTTATTGTTTTGATTTAGACTCAACACTTGGGCCACCGGTATCAAGATACCTCCATGGACCATGGTGGCTATTTATCCATGGCATTCTCGTAAATGCTAGGTCAAGTCAAATAGAGGACGTCTGATGCATTCAAGAGCTGAACACTAGAAAATGTGCGGTTATCTAATAAAACAGATTACTGAATAGAGCCGAATACCAGAATTACACTGGTTATCGGGGGATGGTGGTGTTTTTACCGACACTGACATTCCAAGTCAAATTGGACTAATCATCTGACTAGACAACATATTAGTGCAATACGAATGCTTTTCTTTAAAATGTTTTCAATGTTTGATATAAAGTCATGAATTATTTGCCGCGATTGCCTTGCTTCTAATTAATATTTGAACTTTATATTGTTTCATAATGTTTATATTTGTCTACTGAGCGAAATTGCTCAGTCGAGGTTTGTTTTGTTTTCTCGGCAGGTTCAGGTGCCATTAATAAGTTTCGTGTTTTGGTATATCAGTGGTATATAACTTTTGGGAACAGTTAGATAATAATATTTTAGGTCGTACATATATATTAAGTTTCAGTTATAAATGTAAATGTTATTTTGGAAAGCTTAGAACAACTCTGAATTATGGTGTTTTTGAGTTTTAATCCGATTACCAGATTGTACACCCCCCCCCCCCCCCGGGCTTAGGCTGCATGGGGCGGGGGTGTTACATTTACAACTTATGTATTTTATTCTTATTAGTTTGTAATCCGATTAAGAAAAAAAGGATGGAAGTAAACAAACTAAAAAGAGAAAAAACCTGAGAAAAGAAAAGAACAAAAATAATAAAAGATAAAGATAATCCGAGGGGTATACTGTTGATCTCAACTCTCAACCATCAGATTTGTATATAATTGTAACACCCTCAAATCTGGAAAGAGCGACTAATTTAAAATTTCTAATATTTCATCAATAAATAACTTTCCTCAAACCACAATTAGTAATAAGCCTCTACAACAAACAAATCAAGTCCTATACAAGACCTACTTACGGTTGGGTGTTACTAAACCAATAAGAGTCGCTATCTCCGAATGCGGAAAACGTCACCAAGAGTCTTTATCGTGCCATTTCCTAGCACTCAAGTCCACACGTGTCACTAGTACCAACCCCCACGATAACCTGATGCACATGCCGACAAAGAAAAAGGGTTAGGCTTAACGCCTAGTGAGCTCAAGAGTTTTTAACATATTTATGATCGATTTGAAACCAAAAGATGTGCTTGATAAAATATAATTCTCAAAGGAAATAACCTTATTACAAAAGCAACGTCTTTTCCCAAATTCACTGGTCCCATAATAAAAGCTTTAGACCAAAATGACATTAGAAGAGAATACTTTAAAATAGAAATATTCTTTTAACGACATACCAATTCCAATACTCACACGACTATGATTGAGTTTATAAACGTGGAGATAGAAAACATACTTTTAACCATGTTTTATAAAACGTTAACTCAAGCGGACCTTTAAAAGGGATAGAAATATCCAAAGTTCACGGGGGATTCCCGATCATGCCATCTTTGGTGACGGATACAAAAGTAGGTCACTACTCGATGTTGAGCAACCATAGGAGTCAATGGCAATCGGTCAACAACCGATTATGCACCTTAGTACACGGCCCCCGATGGCTCCTACGAAAGCCCGCGCAATGGTCACTGGCAACCGGTCTATAACCGATTATGCACCTCAGTACACGGCCCCCTGATGACCCCAAATTGCGCATGCATAGAGTCAATGGCATCCGGTAATGATCCGGCATTATACCCAACGGTAAGAGGCCCCCTATGACTTCTTGCGACCAAAAAGGGACAACAATCCCGCCTTTAAACCGACTATATGCCTATGGATCCATTACATACTAGTCCTACTACCGAATACATCAACGAGACGTATTACTAGTTTCCCAACCTTGAAAACTCTTTTCAACAAACCATCTTCTTTCAAGTCCAAGTTTTACCAAAAATTAGGTCAAATCATTTTGAGTTTCAAAACCAAAGATTATTTCATTTTATAACCTTTCCAAGTATTTTAAACCATTAATGATGCTCAACTCATCATTTACAACAAAATACTCAAAATCCTCATTTTGACCCAAAACCTCCAAACTTACCCAAATACACAACCACTTGAAATTAAGTTTAGGAATCAGTAAAATACTATATTCACAACAAGTATTTGAGTTTATAAGTTTAGATTTGAACTCATACTTATGCATTTACAAAATGACCCATAATGCAATAATCTGTATTTTTCAATGATTTATAAATTCCAATACTTTGCAGATGCAAATGCAACCCAATGGTTTTCATTTAAAAGATAATGCATCCAAATAACTTACACTTATACTTCATTTACCAAAATCCCCAAAACTCAAGTATAAGTCTTTTATATGATTTATAAACTCTTTTATACCAAATATACAAACTTACCCAAATACTCACACATTTGATAAATACCAAGTAAAACATGTTAATATTTCAAAAAGAACGTTTTTGGCATGTACAAAGTTTTCACAAAGTATCTTGAACTCACCTTGCTAGATTTAAGCTAAATCTAGGTTTTACCCCAATGCCGAGTTCCATTCGGTAAAGACTTTAGATCCTCGAGCTACACCTCTAGATCCATGGTGTAAGTCTTTCAAGAACACCTACATAACCTCCAAAACATACACAAGAACGAACCCAAGAGAGAATGAGAGTTGTTGGTGGAAGAACCCAAACCCTAGATTCAAGATTCAAGGATTAAGATCTTACCTTCACTTCTATGAACTCCAAAATCAACCAATAGCCTCTAGCCATACTTGTTTCCATGTTGTAGAGCTTCAAGGGACGAATCCATAGCAACTTGAATCACCCAAATCGGAGCATTATTGAGAGAGATATGGTTCAAATGAGAAAGATCCCGATTTTCGGTCTTTAAAACGCTGACAGAGGCTGACGCCAGATATGGACGCCAGTTACGTTCATAACTGGCATTGGTAACTCACGCGGCTCCCTCTTGACCAAACAGACTCTGACGCTAGTTGTGAAGCTAGTTACATTTCGTAACTGGCATTGTAACTCACGCTAAGCACAAATCAAGTAAAAAGAGCTTAGGGCTACTTGTGAAGTTAGTTACGATTTGCTAACTGGCTTTGTAACTCACGCTAAGCATAATTGAGTGCAAAAGTGCCTAGGCTAGTTATCAAGCTAGTTTCAACTCTGAAACTCACCTCGTAACCTGCTTCCATCCTAACCCACATGAAAACTAGCCTTAGACGATGTTTTACCCATATTTGCTTCGTCTTAGCTCCAAATTGACTCCGAAAAATATCGTTGGACTCCTTTAATTCTCCAACCAAATATGATATAAATACTTGAAAATAGGCCTGAAATACCAGAATTCTTGTATCAGTCTTTTCCAAAGTTTCATAAACTTAACTAAAATTTCCGGGTGTTACAATAATAGTAATAGACATCCAATCAAAACACTTAGAAAAAAATATATTGTTTTTGGCGTTTCATCCTATCTATTGATATCATCCGATCTTTTTGTTAACTTCGGATATATCATCACATCAGATACGTTTTTGGCGTTTCATCAAAAGAGAAATCTTGATTGAGTCATCCATTGGATTAAAGTTCAAGCATTCACCAACTATCCATCTACATTCGATGTAAACTTCATAATGTCTATAAATTGGTAAAATCCAATATGCAACTTACATTTCAAAAATAAACAAAGGTAGGATTTTTACTTGTAAAAGTCTTATAACTATTAGTACTAATCCAAGAGCAAAATTCTTTCAGCAAAATCGAAGACTAGTTGAAGTGAGGTCAATATCGTCACTAAAGCATATTTGTTTGTCATCTAGCCGAAAGAAGATTAGTACAAGGTAAAAGTCAACTAGGAGTCTGACAAATACTACTAATGACAAGACAAATTTTGAAGTACAAACTTGGCCAACAAGTTTGGCTTACCAACTCACTTGCTTCCTATCTTAGTATGAGAACATGTATATCATGCTAGCCTAAGCAAGTACAAAGACATCATATGAGTGATACTTTGTTTGCTTTACTGTTCCTTCGTAGGACCATCCATATTCGAACCGGTTCCATCGCACAGGGTCTCTAATCTTTGTGAGCCTCCGATTTTTTTAATTTATATGTATAATAATTAGAATATAAAGGAAAGACTCCGCTAACTAAACCATTTTAACATGTAGATCAGTTGGATAAAGCTGTCAATCCTTTCTAGGATTAACCCGAGGTTCAATTCCCCCTCGGCACCATCAATTTTTATAAAAGGAGTTTTCAATTATTTTTTAGTTTTTTTTTGTCATTTTTTTATTTGTAACGGAACTACATTATAAATTAAAAAAAAATCGTATTTTTTAGATAAATTATATAGTTTTTTTAATGAATTATTTCTTTTCTACTTATTTATTTATCGGGTGATATTAAAATATTAAGTTGTGTTATTTGTTTTTATTTAATTTTTATAAGCCATTTAAATCATGTCTTCCCTAAACTTTTTATTTTTTATATATGTTTATTATTTGTCTTTTTTATTGTTAATAAGATTTTTCTTATTAAAAAATTATGAATCAATTGAAACCCGATATCCATATTAAATTTCATTCTCTAAGGGGGCGTTTGGTTCGCAGAATGGAATTGGCTGGAATGGAATCTGTTAAAAGAATTTGACTTTGAAGGAATTGGAATTAGAATGTTGTCAGGTTTGACCACCTGTTTGGTTAGCGAGTGGAATTGAATTGAATCATTGAAGGAATTGGAATCTGTCTGTTTGGTTCACAGAATGTAGCATTGGAATTAGAATGAAATTCCGGCAAATGACTAAAATACCCTTTTTATTAAAAATAATTTTAAAACTAAAATTACTTTAATAAAATAATTATTATTTATTTCAATTTTTTTTAACACTAAAAATACTTTAATAAAATATACTTCCTTAATTTACACCATAAAATATAGTATAGCATTAAGCCACTTTAGATTAAAAGTCTGTTTGTTAGCATTAAGCCCACTGTAAACGGTCATGTATATTTGAGCAAATAAGCTTTCGGTCCGTTGATATATATAAGCCATTTCTATAGTATTAAGCCACTTTCTATAGCATTAAGCCCTGTAAAAGTACGTTTGTTAGCATTAAGCTATCAACGGTGCGTATATTTGAGCGAATAAGCTTTCGATCCGTTGATATATATAAGCCATTTCTATAGTATTAACCCACTTTCTATAGCATTAAGTCAACGTAAAAGTACGTTTGTTAGCATTAAGCCACCGCCAAACGATCATGTATATGAGCCAATAAGCTCTCGGTCCGTTGATATATATAAGCGATTTTTATAGTATTAAGCCACTTTCTATAGCATTAAGATTTGTAGATTAAAAGTCTGTTTGAGGCAATTATTGATGTTACATAGGATGAGGGTATTTTAGGCATTAATAAAAGAACCAATTCAATTCCCATGAAATCCCATGGGTAAGCTAAGGAATCTCAAATGGCCCATTTTTGGAATTCTTAGGAATTTACCCAATTCCAATTCTTGAAAACAATGAACCAAACAAGGGAATTGGAATCTGGTCAAAGGAATTCAGATTCCAATTCCACCAGATTCCATTCCATTCCGGCGAACCAAACGCCCCCTAAGTTATCTTTCAAAATATCAAAATCTCTAAAAAAAAATTATTTGTTTTTTTTTGTTGTTGTCACCATTAATTTGTGACACTTGTTCTTAAGTTCTTCCATTTTTCAAGGTATACATTTTTATTCTATTAAATAATATTTTATATTTTCCTTCTATTATATAACTTTGTTTGATTGTTAAATGAGTTTATGATAAATCTTGATTATAAAAATATGATTAGATGATTTTGCTTCTAGAATGTAAAAGGATTTACGTTCTAAAAATATTAATGTCTAGTTGTTTGTTTTTGTAGGAAAATGTATATAGTAGTGTCAATTTATTAATGAAGAATATAAATTTTCAAGGTAATCACTTGTTTTTAAGTTCTTCCATTTTCTAGATATAAACCTTTAATCTATTAAACAAATATTTAATATTTTCCTTCTATTATATAACTTTGTTTGATTGTTTAATGAGTTTCTAACAAACATTGATTATGAAAATATGTTTAGATGACTTTGCTTCTAGGATGTAATTAAGAAGATTATGTTCAGAAAATATTAATGTTTAGTTGTTTGTCTTCTTTTGAAAAAATGTATATAGCAGTGTCAATTTATTGATGAAGAATTAATAAGTTTTAAATGTGTCTACATCAAACTCAAAAGGTTGAAGCAAGGTGTATTAGGATGTATGGATCAACCAACAAGAATAAGACATGTAGAAAAGTTGGACAAATAACATTACATGCAATGATGGATATAAAAGACTAACGTCAACATTCATTGCAATTCACCCGTTTTGAAAGATTAAACTTTCATATTATGACACAAATATATGTGAAATAAGACCATTAGAAAAGCCCCCCCCCCCTCTCTCTTTATATATATATATATATATATATATAGGGGATGGTTCATTTACAAACTGGATGAATCCTACAAACTCGTACAAACCATATATAAAAATAATTTTTTCATTATTTTTTTTAATCAAATACTATGATTTAAGATGTTATTACATATATGTTTGTTTCATAATGTAAAAGTTTCACATGTATTTTTTTCATAAGTACATGTATTTGTTTCATAATGTAAAAGTTTCACATGTGTTTTTTTCACATGTAATCTTTTCACAAGGTGAAACAAACATATGTGAAATTACATCTTAAATCATAGTATTTGATGAAAAAAAATAATGAAAAAATTATTTTTATATATGGTTTGTACGAGTTTGTAGGATTCATCCATTTTGTAAATAAACCAACATCTATATATAGAGGAAGGTTCAAATGAGAACTTTGTATTTCTAAATGAACAAATGAACACTTGTGGATCACATATGATGTGGGCCCCACATAATATTAAATCATTTATGATTTAATATGATTTAATATTTAAATGATTTAATATTATGCAGGACCCACATCATATGTGGTCCACAATTTGTTCCTTTGTTCTTTTAAAAATGTGTGGTTCTCATTTGATCCCCCTCCTCTATATATATATATATATATATATATCACAAACTTAAATTAATAAATAACATATATAAACTTAAATTAATAAATAACTTTGGATTGTAATAAAAATCAAGGCACTATGTTGTACGGTATCAGTATACCATTAGTTATTTACTTAAAAAATTATAATTGAACAACGCACACGTAGGCCACTAATTTTTTTAGTATCCATTTGTCTTTTATTTATTAATGAACAAAATTTAATAATCCTTATCTTGTTGTCAATTATTACTAAGAAAACATTTAAATACTTAAATTCCACACTAATATAATAAACTATGTCATTTTGAATGGTTAAATCCTTAAACTATTTTTTTAATTGAAAAATTATTAAACTTTCTTATTTTTAATGATCAAGTCTCTAAACTATTGATTTGAATGAAAAACCATTAAACTTTCTCATTTTGAATGATTAAGTCCCTAAACATTTTTTTTGAATAAATAAACCATTGATCTTTTAAAAATTAGTTACCTACAATTTTTTTAAAAATAAGTTACTTGTAACTCACTAAGTTTTTTTAAAGTAAAATAAACTTAAATCGGTTTTACTGTTCCAAAAACCCTACTCTTCCTCTTTTTGATCTATTTTTTATCCATCATAAGAGGGATAATCAAAAGATAACCAGTTAAAGATAGTTTATTTATGTTTAAAAGTTATAAGTAACCAAAATTTAAAAATTGGATGGTTTAATTTTTTGAAAAAAAAAATTAAGGACTTAATCATTCAAAATAAAAAAAAGTTTAATGGTTTTTCTATTCAAAATGAGAAAGTTTAATGGTTTTTTCATCTAAAAAAGTAGTTCAGGGACTTAATCATTCAAAATGAGAAAATTTAATGGTTTTTTTCATTCAAAAAAATAGTTTAAGGACTTAACCATTTAAAATACGATAGTTTGTTGGGTTTTTTCAAACATTTCCCAAACAAATATCATTAAACATATTATTTCTCTTTAAAAAAGTGAATATAAGTATAAATAAAATAAATTCATATCTTTTCCAGTTTTATAAAAATATTTAAAAAAAAACACTCGATCAACAAATAATTGATATTTTCCAAATTAGTATCATTATTAACAATGGGTTACTTTTGTCATCAAAATTTTATGATTTATATAATTACTAAAATAACCCTGATTGTTATTTTAATCTAAAAAGTTTATGTATTCATTTTAGGGAAAATAAAGAAAAATCGAACAAACTTTCACATTTTCATGTATCAAGTCCTTAAGTTTTTATTTTTTTAATAAAAAGCTATTAAATTTTCTTATTTTTTTATAAATAAATAAACAATCGAACTTTTAAAAGGTGATTACATACATTCTTTTAACACAAAAAATTACCTGAAAACGACTAGGAAGGTTTTAAAAGTACAAAATAATCCTAAATTAGTTTTATCATTCTCAAACCCTATGTCATTCAAACTTTTTGCCACTTTCGTCATCTTATCGTCGTTCGATCCCTACCACCCTCATCACCATTGTTGACCCTGCCATCGATCCCCCTTTTTTAATTCTCCATCTTTTTTTGATATGTCTATATGTGTTTGATTAATTTTTTTTTTGTAAAAGTGGAGAATAAAAATACAAAAAAATAGATTAAAAAGAGGGAGATCGATGACATGGGACAACAATGTCGATGTACAATGTGGAGAATGGAAAATGATGGGGTGACGATTAGCGGTGAAGGGAAAGGATGCCGTGTCATGTGTGCAAGGGGTTTAAAAGACGTAAGGTTTGGAGACTATAAAACCTATATGCTTGTTGGTCTCAACCTTCGGATTTGATAATAACACTCATAAACATCTGATCACACACTTAGAAAGTAAAATATCTTTGTCTACCTTATATTACAAGGAACCATATTCAATGTATTTTATCACATCGGATAATATCCCATCAGATATCATCTGATCCTGTTATTTGAGGTTTCCGATATATCACCCATCATATATGTTTCTGTATACTTAGATTTCATCTAAACATTCATCTGATCCTAATCTGATCGATTATTCTATCGGATAAGGGTTTCTGTTGTACCAACTTAATAGTTAGTATATGATGTAACACCTTCATAAGATTCTATAGTTGGTAAATATGATACATAACTTATATTCCGGATATAGAAAAAGATAGAATTTTTATATGTAAAAGTCTTGTATCGATCTGTATTGATCCAAGAGCAGAGTGCCTCTAACAAAATCGAAGGCTAGTTAAAGTGAGATAAAGATCGTCATCAAAGCGGATTGGTTTGTCATCTACCCGAAAGAAAATCAATACAAGATAAAAGTCAACTAGCGGTCTGACAAATACTACCACTAGGAATCTGAACCTTGAAGTACAAACTTTGCCAACAAGTTGGCATGAAAATTAGACCCGCCCCATTGGTGAACCCGGTGTACCCGTCTCGACGGGGATGGGGATTCCCTGTAAAATCGGGGATCGGGATGGGGATCCCCGAATGTTAAAAACCGGGGATGGGGACGGGTAACGTGGTCCCCGCCCCGCCACGTCCCCAGATATTAAATATATTATATATTTTTACTATTATACTGAATATTGTTTATAAAGAATTAGATTTATTATCTTTTATATTTATAAATAGTATTTTGACATTTCTTCTTATATACATTTTTTTAGTCGTCTTACTATTTTTTTTGATAAAAAACATTGAAAGTCGAGAGCGTTTATTCAAACAATGACCTATGATGTTGTGATTTTGTTCACATATGAATATTTGATACTCTATAAAAATAAAATTTGAAAAATGTGAGATTTAAACATGAACTACTATTGATTGAGTATGTTGTTTAACATATTTTAGTTTAAAACATTTTTAAATTAACGGGGAAAAAATCCCCGATTCCCCATTGGGGATCCCAGTTCCCCGTCGGGGACGGGGATGGGGATGTGATCATATTCCCCGGTGGGGATGGGGATGAAGATTGAAATCAGGGACGGGGATGGGGATTGAGGTCCCCGTCCCATACCCGCCCATTTCCATGCCTACCAACAAGTTCATTCACTAACTATGTGGATCCCAGATTATCAAGAAACGGTGTAATAAACACAATAAGAACACGATGAATTGATTGAATAACTTCAATATGTCATATATCTCACTTGTAGAATAATTGATTACAATTATATCTCTCTTAAGCTCTCAAATATGATCTATCAATAAGCTCTTTAATTAATGTGTTACCTCTAATGTTAGCCCTAACCCTCTATTTATATGTAGTATAAAATACGGTATAAGGAAAGTAAAGGTTAAGGCATCATACACTTGCCGTATTTACAATAAGATTATTTCCTTATATTTAAACATTAAATCTTTTATAATTGTTAAACCTTCCAAATTAATGACTTTGTTGACTTTACACTTTAGTCTTTCACGTCTTCAATAGTTGTCATCTCGGATACAACATTTTCAGACCTAACAAACTCTCTTACTTCCTTTCTTGGTATGAGAACATGTAAAACATGTCAGCCAAAGTTGGTACAAAAATACCATTATATTGGTATATTTTGCTTACTTTACTCACCCTGGGAATATCTAAAGATGGATTAAGTAAACAAAATATCTACATCAAGCTCAAAGGTTTAAAGAAAAAGTACTAGGATGCATTGATCAACTAAACATAAGAAGATACACATTAAAGTTGGACAACATGCATTTAATGCAAAGATGACTATAAAAGGTCACCCTTGTCATTCAATGCAACTCATCCGTTTTGAAAGAACATCCCTAAGAGTGTTTCTGAAGTAAATTTGGCATCATCCTCTAAAGAACTTCCTTAGTATTTGGATTTGAAAGAGAACCTCCTTTCCCCATCTCTTTCAGTTTAGCAACTTTGTTACAGTCAAATTGTTTATGATCACAGTTCTTACCTTCCTAACTTCCGTAAGAAATCTGTAATTATTTGTTTTTATACAAAATATAGAAGAAAGATTTTAAAAAGTAAAAATTTGTTGTATTTGTATCACTCACTTCTACAAACACTTCATATGTAAGTCATCATTTCCTAGAACCTACAATACTTATGAATTTTGAATTCGTAATAGCAATTAATAAAAAGTTTTGGTAGATGGTATTTAGGGGTTAAATAGTTGGATTTTATATTATCTATAAGCAACTTATTATATGATGAAATAAAACTATTAATTTACCCGCCCCTCTTATTTACTGTAATTTAGAGACTTTCATTCACCTTTCTCAATCAACACCTTCTACGATTAACGCAAAGGAATGTCATTTTCACCCGGACAAATTGTATCAAAAGTAAAGTACTTTCGTAATTTCATTTACTTCTTATTTTAAAAAAGGTACGTTTAACTTTTTTTAAGAAAGAAATTCTAAATTAACACTTTCAACAATGCATTTAAAAAAAAAAAAAATCCTTTTTAGTCATTTTCATTAAGAAAAACTGTGTTTAAACGAAAGATACTTCCATTTTATTTACAGTAAACTGTAAATTTGGTCCCTGTGGTTTGTTGATTTTTTGTGATTTTGGTCCCTAGAAATTTTTTATTGCAAGAAACCACTGTGATATATAATTGTTTGGGGTTTGGGTCCCTCAGGCTAACTCCGTCAGCTTTCCTTCTGTTAAAACCCCTCATGTGACTTGCACATGAGGGCATTTTGGTCCTTTGACTCTTTTTCACTAAAAACAAAAACCAGAGGGACCAAAATTGTAAAATACCATTTAATATTAAATAATTTTATTATTATTATTCCCTTATCTTCTTCCTCCCTCAAGACCTTTTGTCCACCGTAAATCACAGAATAATGTCGGTTATCTTCTATGGCACCAAATATCCGAACACAAACTTAATCAAATCTCCAAAACTCAACCCAAATCGTTCAAAATCAAACTCAGACTGAAAATGAAAGTAAAACTCAAAATATTTGAATGTTTGGATTCTTGAACTCAAATCTAGAACAACTAGACGAACCCATTCTAGAACTCAATTCTGGAACTGTTTTGAATTTATGTCAAAAAACCCATTTCAAAAACTTAACCAAATCAACCCGAATGCTAAAACCTTGATACGAAAATTCAATCAAATCAACCTAAATCCTCTGTGTTGGTCGATGAAAATGCAAACCCATCTCACTGTTTTGTTGTTGGATGAAGCTGGAACCCAAATTCATCTATGAACCCAAATCCACAGATGGGAGTTTGGTTTAAACTCTAATGGTGCAGATCGTGGAAAGCAGATCGTCGGTAATGGTGGAAAGAACATCGTCGAAGATGGTTAGACGGTGGAAATTAGATTGACGGAGATGGTGGGAGACGGAAGCCGATCAACGAAGATGGTGGGAGGGAAGACGATCGACGGAGATGGTGGTCGGTAGAAACTAATCGGCACCCGGGATGGTGGTCGGGGGAAGCAGATCGCCGGGAGATGGTGGATGGTGGAAGCAGATCACGGGATATGGTTGTCGGGAGAAGCAGATCGTCGGAGATGGTGGTCGGGGAAGCACATCGTCAGAGATGGTGGTCGGTGGAAGCAGATAGCCGGAGAAATAGGGACGAGAACATCAATAGTGGAGAGCGTGTAATAATGAGAAAAAAGATAAAAAGACGTTTCCAAGAGAGAGAGAGAGATTTTAGGGTTAATATAAAAATTAATATGAAAGAATAAGTCAAAGGACAAAAATGCTCTCATGTGCAAGTCACATGGGGGGTTTTAACGGAAAGAAAGCTGACGGAGTTAGCCTGAAGGGCCCAAATCACAAAGAATTGCATACCACAGTGGTTTTCTTGCAATAAAAATTTTCTAGGGACTAAAACCACAAAAACCAACAAACCATGTGTAACACCCGGAAATTTTAGTTAAGTTTATGAAACTTTGGAAAAGACTGATACAAGAATTCTGGTATTTCAGGCCTATTTCAAGTATTTATATCATATTTGGTTGGACAATTAAAGAAGGAGTCCAACGATATTTTTCGGAGTCAATTTGGAGCTAAGACGAATCATTTATGGGTAAAACATCGTCTAAGGCTAGTTTTCATGTGGGTTAGGATGGAAGCTAGTTACGAGGTGAGTTTCAGAGTTGAAACTAGCTTGATAACTAGCCTAGGCACTTTTGCACTCAATTATGCTTAGCGTGAGTTACAAAGCCAGTTAGCAAATCGTAACTAACTTCACAAGTAGCCCTAAGCTCTTTTTACTTGATTTGTGCTTAGCGTGAGTTACAATGCCAGTTACGAAATGTAACTAGCTTCACAACTAGCGTCAGACTCTGTTTGGTCAAAGAGGGAGCTGCGTGAGTTACCAATGCCAGTTACGAACGTAACTGGCCTCCATATCTGGCGTCAGCCTCTGTCAGCGTTTTAAAGACCGAAAATCGGGATCTTTCTCATTTGAACCATATCTCTCTCAATAATGCTCCGATTTGGGTGATTCAAGTTGCTATTGATTCGTCTCTTGAAGCTCTACAACATCAAAACAAGTATGACTAGAGGCTATTGATTGATTTTGGAGTTCATAGAAGTGAAGGTAAGATCTTAATCCTTGAATCTTGAATCTAGGGTTTGGGTTCTTCCACAACAACTCTCATTCTCTCTTGAGTTCGTTCTTGTGTATGTTTTGGAGGTTATGTAGGTGTTCTTGAAAGACTTACACCATGGATCTAGAGGTGTAGCTCGAGGATCTAAAGTCTTTACCGAATGGAACTCGGCATTGGGGTAAAACCTAGATTTAGCTTAAATCTAGCAAGGTGAGTTCAAGATACTTTGTGAAAACTTTGTACATGCCAAAAACGTCCATTTTAAAGTATTAACATGCTTCACTTGTTATCTATCAAATGTGTGAGTATTTGTGTAAGTTTGCATATTTGGTATAAAAGGATTTATAAATCATGAAAGAGGCTTATACTTGGTTTTTAGACATTTTGACAAATAAAGTATAAGTGTGGGTTGTTTGGGTGCAATATCTTTAAATGAAAACCATTTGGTTGTATTTGCATCTTTGGAGTTTTGGAACTTATAAATCATTGAAAAATACAGATTATTGCGTTATGGGTCATTGTAAATGCATAAGTATGAGTTCAAATCTAAACTTATAAACTCAAATACTTGTTGTGAATATAGTATTTTACTGATTCCTAAACTTTATTTCAAGTGGTTGTGTATTTGGGTAAGTTTGGAGGTTTTGGGTCAAAATGAGGATTTTGAGTATTTTGTTGTAAATGATGAGTTGAGCATCATTAATGGTTTAAAATACTTGGAAAAGTTATAAAAATGAAATAATATTTGGTTTTGAAACTCAAAATGATTTGACCTAATTTTTGGTAAAACTTGGACTTGAAAGAAGATGGTTTGTTGAAAAGAGTTTTCAAGGTTGGAAAACTAGTAATACGTCTCGTTGATGTATTCGGTAGTAGGACTAGTATGTAATGGATCCATAGGCATATAGTCGGTTTAAAGGCGGGATTGTTGTCCCTTTTTGGTCGCATAGAAGTCATAGGGGGCCTCTTATCGTTGGGTATAATGCCGGATCATTACCGGATGCCATTGACTCTATGCATGCGCAATTTGGGGTCATCAGGGGGCCGTGTACTAAGGTGCATAATCGGTTATAGACCGGTTGCCAGTGACCATTGCGCGGGCTTTCGTAGGAGCCATCGGGGGCCTTGTCCTAAGGTGCATAATCGGTTGTTGACCGATTGCCATTGACTCCTATGGTTGCTCAACATCGAGTAGTGACCTACTTTTGTATCCGTCACCAAAGATGCTATGATCGGGAATCCCCCGTGAACTTTGGATATTTCTATCCCTTTAAAGGTCCGCGTGAGTTAACGTTTTATAAAACATGGTTAAAAGTATGTTTTCTATCTCCATGTTTATAAACTCAATCATAGTCGTGTGAGTATTGGAATTGGTATGTCGTTAAAAGAATATTTCTATTTTAAAGTATTCTCTTCTAATGTCATTTTGGTCTAAAGCTTTTATTATGGGACTAATGAATTTGGGGAAAGACGTTGCTTTTATAATAAGGTTATTTCCTTTGAGAATTATATTTTATCAAGCACATCTTTTGGTTTCAAATCAATCATAAATATGTTAAAAACTCTTGAGCTCACTAGGCGTTAAGCCAAGCCCTTTTTCTTTGTCGGCATGTGCATCAGGTTATCGTGGGGGTTGGTACTAGTGACACGTGTGGACTTGAGTGCTAGGAAGTGGCATGATAAAGACTCTTGGTGACGTTTTCCGCATTCGGAGATAGCGACTCTTATTGGTTTAGTAACACCCAACCGTAAGTAGGTCTTGTATAGGACTTGATTTGTTTGTTGTAGAGGCTTATTACTAATTGTGGTTTGAGGAAAGTTATTTATTGATGAATTATTAGAAATTTTAAATTAGTCGCTCTTTCCAGATTTGAGGGTGTTACACCATGGGGACCAAATTCGCAGTTTACTCTTTTATTTATGTTTTCGGGAACATACTTTTAGTTAAAAATTGGTCCCTGTGGTTTGGTGGTTTTTATGAAAATGGTCCCTAAACTTCATTGATTACAGATTTAGACTCGATCTTTGTCATTTTGTAACAGAATAGTCCTTTTTCTCTAACGGCCATTCAGTTCCTTCGTTAACCTTGAGGGAATTTTCGTCCTTTCTATTTTGTCTTTACTCAAGAGATCAATTTCGTAAAAGCCACACAAACCATAGAGACCAAATCCGTAATTAATTCAATATATACTTTCAATTTATTAAATTAATTAATTATTATACTTCATATATTGGTTATTATACTTTAAGTTTAATTGTAATATATATATATATAGGGGTGGGTTCAAATGAGAACTCAAATTTGGTTGTGAACGTGAGGACAAATGAGAGTGCGACACGTGTCCCATTCAAAGAAATATTATAGTATATATCCAGTCTGAATATACAAAGGAATAGTTAGTCTGAATATTCCTTTGTATATTCAGACTGAATATATATTAGACTGAATATTCCTTTGTATATTCAGACTGAATATTCCTTTGTATATTCAGACTGAATATATACTATATTCGGTCCGAATATTCATTTTTATATTCAGTCTGAATATTGTTTATTTTGACACGTGTCGCGCTCTTATTTGTTCTCACGTTCACAACCAAATTTGAGTTCGCATTTGAACTTTCCTCTATATATATAAGTTTAATCATTTGAGAACCAATGGATTGTGATAACCTTGAGAACGTATGCATCATATGTTATTTCATATGATTTTTTTCTATCTAGACATAGTATTTAATGTATTGATTTACAGATGTTTGTTTCACAATGTGATTGTTTTACATGTGCTCGTTTCATAAATGTGAAACTTTTTATGTGTACTTTTTGTTTCACAAACACTTCAAAAGGTTTCACATCGTGAAACAAACACGTTGTGAAACAAATATATGTTAATCAATACAGTAAATACTATATATGTTTAGATAGAAAAAAATTATACGAAATAACACATGATGCACAAGTTCTCAAGGTTATCACAATTTCATCGGTTCTCAAAAGAAGCACTCCCTATATATACACAAATATATATAACGTACATCTACACGTGCGTGCGTACACACACACATATATAGTGAGATTTAGAAGAATATGATATCTATCAATCATCAGATTAATTGATTCAACGGATATGATTAAATAGACGTCTACAACATATTTTTTAAATAAAAAAACCTCACCTCCACCAATTTTTGTTATTCGAAAAAAAGAGAAAGTTTCTAAACAGAACTCGGTTGAAATAAATTACACCAAAAAACAATCATATTTTTTACACAAATTTGACATCCATATTGATATTTTTTTCATATGGTTTTTATGGATTTTATTCATATAGGATGCCTAAGTCGTTTAAGGTTTTAAAATAATTTGTATTTGCCATTTTATAGAACAATCTTGAAAAATGTATAAACTTAACTTTTTATATGATAATTCGAAAAACAGTGTCATATAAAATAACTAATACGACACTTTGATTATGTTTGGCAAATTACCTGATAAGCTAGCTGATAACTGATAAGCTAGTCGGTAGCTCGGTAGCTAATAAGTTAGTTGATGACTGACAAGTTAGCTAGTAGTTGTTAAACTAACTGTTGAATAAGTTATGTTTGATAAAAACTAGATGATAATCATGTAAAATGATCAAAAAAGACATATTGAAAAATTAGTCAATTATGATATAATTAAAACAAATATTTAATAAAATAATATATTAATCCAAATAAGATAGTAAATTTTTTTAAAATAATATAGTATGTATATTAAAAAAATTAAATTGATTATCATATATATCATAAAATTTTGATTTGTTAAAATAAATTAAAAAAAAAATCTACATTAATTTATAATTTAAAATAACTATTATATAAATAATATGAATAACTGCTCAATCTTACACATCTTAATTAACTAATAACATTTCAAAAACTATAACTGATAATTAAGTTAAATATTTTATTAAAACTAGTTAATACAATTTTATTATTTATGAAATAAAATAAGTATAACTTTAATTTGTATGTAACTTAAGTAAACATTATTAGAAATTGTTATGTTTTTTGATAATTAAATATATTGTGTAATAATTAAAAAATAATACTATACAAATAATTGATGTGACTAATAATAATTATAAAGTTTATAATTAATATTAATGGATAGTATGTAATTAAAATTTTAAAAATATATTAATTAATTTTAATAATAATTAATTATTATTTCTATCTATTTAAATAATTAATAGTAAAATTAAATTTTGTTTTTATATATTTATTAATAATTATATTAATTTATAACTAATATAATCAATAATAATTAATATTGGGTTATAATAAAAAAAAGTCATAAAACTCATAAGTTATTCCAAGTAGCGTTTCAATAATCTAACTTATAAGTTAACTTATTTTTTGTGTATATGTTTGAATGACCATAACCATAAGCTAGCTTATTTTTACCATACAATGCATTTATATTAAAAAGTCCTTAAAATTTTACGAAAACGTCTAAAAGTGTCCTATAAAGTTAACATATTATAGTACTTTTAGATACAACGTTTTTTGATTGGTTTTTTAAATTTAAGTCTCATAAAATATTCTATAAAATGCATAGACATTTTAAAGTATCCTATTGTAGCAAAAACGTGTATTTTCCGGACACGTAAATCGGTCCACACAGGCTGCCAATTCTCGGTGTGAGGGCATATCTGACTCACTCAGCGGCAAAGCGATTACGAGAGGTCCTGAGATCGAAGTCAAGACCAACGACCTATTGGAGCAAACATTATATGTAGTTATGATCCTTAAGGATATAGCATTATTGTAATCCATTTAAAAAAAATAGTTATATAAACAATCCAAAGAAAACACCAACTTCCACCAAAATTGATAATTGAGTGGTTTCCAACCAATGACAGCATAAACATGGAATTAAGATGCCCACTGAGTTGACTCACCCCATAATATAAAGGAAAATAATTCATTTTATATTACTAACTTATTCTTTCGACCAAAAATATGATTGATTTAATTTTATAATATAAACATACAATATTATTCACATATGAATACATCAGCACACAATCTCATATAATATATATACACTTATACATATACATATACATATATATATACATACATACATACATATGTGTGTGTGGGAGAGAAAGAGAGAGCAAGAGATGGGGCAATGCGTATCAACGATGACAACGACAACGACGACAACTTCCAAGGCACTAACACCGACCATAACAAGGCACAAAAGGAAGAGAGATAGTATCGGGTGTTTGGCCACGGTTAGAGAGAAACGTTCAAGATTTTACATTCTTCGGAGATGCATTTTAATGCTCGTTTTGTGGCACAAGTACGGCAAGTTTTGAATTTAATGATTTTTTATTGTTTTTTAAACTTTCTTGCCCTTTCGTTTTATAATTCAAAACGAAAGGTCATGTTTTTGTAGGCTACTCCAGTGATGCACGTTTTTTTTCTTTCTAAAAACCATGTAAATGGATCAATCAATATGTATCTACGCGAGAAGGCCTTATTAGGTTTTGAATGATTAACTAACTTTTACGAATCCAAAAGACATTCAATCGGAGATTCACCTATCTCTCCTCTCGAATACTTACATGCCATCATTAATCTGCATGCTATACGTACACCTTCCAAGTTTTCACATCAACTAAATGAGCTATTACATGAAAAAAAAACGTAGTAAGACAAATTTATGATATATACTGTATTAGAATATATGGAACCCCTAGATGAATCTCCAAAATAGCATTTGAGGAGAAAGGGGAGGTTCCAACATATATAGAGGAGAAATGATCCAAGTCTAGCCGATGTAGGCCTCTAACATGCCCCCTCCAACGAGGCTAGATGGAGACTGAATTGTCCAGAGGGGATTATCCTGAAGTGTCAAGTCCCTAGAGTGGTAGACCTTGGCTCTGATACCATATTAGGATATGTGGAACTCCTAGATGAATCTCCAAAAGAGCCCTTGAAAAGAAAAAGAGAAGGTTCCAACATATATAGAGAAGAAATGGTTCAAGTTTAGCCGATGTGGGACTCTGACGTACTAAAATAAAGATTGAAAATGATGTTTGTAACGAGTATGTTGTCTTGATAGATGTGTCAAAATTGTCAAATGGTAGCTAGATATTGTATGTGGCAAAAATGAGCGGGTCAGAACTGTCGGGTAATATGTCAAAATCCGATTGAATCAAAATGGGTTTGGTTGATCTACTAATTTGTTTTCAATTTCATAAACAATTAGATATAGGTTTATGAAAGTTATTTGATAATTGGAAATGCTATAAAATCATACCACAAAATTCCAAAAATTAAAGTGGGCTTATTTTAAAAAGAGTAGACTCTAATTTTGGTCCTCGTGCCTTAGTGAAATATTTGAAAATTGGAGCTAAACTTTGATAATTTTAGAAACCGTCCCCTGGTTCTTATTTTATTCTAAAAGTTGGTAGTCGATTCGCATACTGGGTTGGATATCCAGGTTAATCAAATAAAAAAACAAAGTAACCAGTGGTGGATCCAAGAATTTTGTCCACTGGGGTCCCATTAAGGTAGACTAAAGGCGCATAAAGTCATCCGACGTGTTTCGAAATTTTTTATAAGTTTTTTAGTTGATTTCAAGGGATTTTTATTAGTGTTTTTGTCGATTTTAAAGGGTTTTCTTAGTGTTTTTGTGGGTTTCGTAGGATTTTTTCGGTTTTTATATTGATTTTAAAAGATCTCTTTAGTGTTTTTGTCAATTGCGAGCAAGATGGGGTCCTTTAAAAAATTCACTGGGGGGAACTAAGACTAAATATAGTATTTTTGAGAACTTTTAGCCTGTAACTTTTTTTTTTAAAGATTGACTGGGGTCCTGGGACCCCCCCTTTAAAGGGCTGGATCCGCCCCTGAAAGTAACAATGAATGATAGTAAACAGAAGCAATAACGATGGAGATAAGATACCTTACCTTAACAGTGAATGATAGTAAACAGAAGCAACAACGAAGCTATAGCAAAGAGAAGAAGAAGAGTCCTAAGAATTATCTACGGTAAACAAAAGCACGACCATGGATCCGATTGGCCGGCCATCTACGCCCGGGCATGAACCGACTTACAGAAAAAAAAATCAAAAAATTGTTTTAATATTGTATATTTGAATCCAAAGAAGATTAGACGTAATCATTGTTATGGCACGTAAGCAAAGTAAAGAATAGTCGGTTATCCAATGGATGAGTAAAAAATTTAAAGTACAATGTTTTAATCAGAATGAATTTGAAAGTACAATGCATAATACGCAGAATGAAAGTACAATGTTATAATAAAAAAAATATTGAAAAATATATTGTTATTTCTTACATTTAACCCAATATTTTAATAATATTGTTAGAGTAGGCTAACGGCACCCCTATAAAGTGAATTACTCTTTATATACATCAACATCAAAAATCTCTTTTTACATTCTCATTGCAACAAAAATACAAAAAATTCAACACAAAGGAATGTCATTACATTGCCCTATGATTAATTCGAAATCTCAAATAACCTATTGAAGTGTTCTAATCAATGTTTTAAAACCCGAGTTAACCCGGCCGGTCGAACCGGTTGGACCGCCACCCTGGGTAGTGACCTGGTTAACTAACGCCGGGTTAATACATATGACCGACCCGTTTCAACCCGGTTGGGTTTGTCAAAAACCCGGTTAAACCGGTGGTAAACCCGTTTCTCAAACCCGGTTAACCCGTTTTTATATTAAAATTCAAAAAAAAATTAAAAAATGTGTGTTATGTGTGTTTTTTAGTGTATTTGGATTGATATAAAACTTGTTGTTTGTGTATTTTTAATGTTGGAACTTGTGGACATCAAATTATTACTTTATAAATATATATGTATACATGCAGGAAAATGAAGAAAAAATACAAGGGATTAAAGAAATTATTGAAACCAGTTAATCCGGTGGTTGAATCGGTTGAACCAGTTAATCCGGGACCCGGTCACCACACCGGTCAACTAAAAACCCAGGTTTTAAAACATTGGTTCTAATATAATCATTTGACCTTTTGAAGTCAACCAATCACTGAGCTCCTGAAAGTCAAATCAAATGTGACTGTTTGACTTTTTCAAGTTAAAAAAATAGGTTACTTTTCAAACGATTTGTGAAGTCAAACCAACTACAATCTTTTGACGAGAACCAGAATGGTCCAGGTAGCCGTAGAAAGTGGAATATCGATAATAATTTGAGTTTTTAACCATAATAATCATTTTTAACAAAAAAAAAATTCATCAAATAGCTGTTTTTTATAACATTATCAAAGAAGAGACCGGTTCAAACACGAACTCAAATTTGATTGTGAACGTGAGAACAAAGAATAACGCGACATTTGTCTCATTCAGTCTGAATATATTCATACTGAATATTATGTTATTCACTCTAAATAATGTTATAAATTTCACCTTTATTATTCATACTGAACGCCTTTCATCATTCAGACTTAATGGGACACGTGTCACGCTTTCCTAGTCCTCATGTTCGCAACTAAATTTGAGTTCCCATTTAAACTTTCCTCTATCAAAGAAATAGTCGGTAACTTTACAAACTGACCCAGTAAAAAGAGAAAAAAAGGTGATTTTTGTTTCAAAATATGGCACACCATCCAACTAAAAAAATAAAAAATAAAAGGTGATTTTGTGAAATTCTTTGGCTAGTTTGGCTATTGTTTTTGTTTTTGTTGCAAAAAATCACTTAAAAAGTGTAATAATTTCGATCATTTAACGACAAAGACATGAAAGGAAGTTCACCCCACGCGATTAAATTTACTGATAATGAGAGCGAAAAGTGTTGTTATACGAACACATTCTGAAAGAGAACATTAGAGATTGTTCATTTCGTAATTACCGTCCGCTAAGGACCGGTAATCATGTACAAGAAAATGCCATTCAATTTCCACACGGGAAATGTTTTCAAACACACGTTAAAGCTGTACATACCGATATATATATATATTTGTAATTTTTTCGTATTATTTCATCAGTCAGACCATGAAATGCTTCCCCTCTGATCTTCACGACTCTAGCTTCAACCGGTCGAAAGTTGTATTCGTGTACACAAGACCAAAGGAACGATTCCATGAATATTTCTGGAATTTGTAGGTAAATAACGTAATTTTAGAACATAAAAAATATCATCACATATTAAAGGATCATTGGATAAGCGGTAACATGTTACCAATAAAGCAGGTGAGCAGTTTGCGTGAGTATTTTCTGTATATAAACATTATAATCCTTCAAAAAAGATGTATATATATAGAGAGAGAGAGGGGGGGGGGGGGGTTCAAATGAGAACTTTGTAAATTTAAAGGAATAAAGGAACACCTTGTGGACCACATATTATGTCACATAATATTAAATCATATCTGGTTCAATGGTGGGGGCCATTGAATCAGATATGATTTAATATTATGTGGGACCCACATCATATGTGGTTCACAAAGTGTTCATTTATTCCTTTAAATAGAGGGTGTTCTTGTATGATCCCTCCCCTATATGGATATATAGATATATATATATATATACATATAGCCGAAGGATTGTGTGAGAATAAGATTTAAGTTGAGAAGCGTAAGAATGGATCTGGACCTTTGTTCACTTTTAATCTCACCGGTCACCCTCACCCCATGAATTGCGCTCCTCACGGAGTCACGGGAATTGATCCGGTGCATCTCATTAGTGTTAATCTTAGATTAGGATTGATTCAAGGGTGGAGATCTCTTCTTACCCTTCTCACCAGAACTTCCAATATCACCGGAACCCAACTCTCTCTATATATGTGTGTATAGAGGAAAAATTCAAATGCGAACTCAAATTTGGTTGCGAGCATGAGGACAAAGGAGAGCGCGACACGTGTCCCATTCAGTCTAAATAATGAAGGGCGTTCGGTATGATTAATGAAGGTGAAGTTCATTCATTATTCAGAGCGAATAACACAGCATTCAGAGTGAATAATACAACATTCAGTTTGAATATATTCAGACCGAATGAGACACGTGTCGCGCTCTCCTTTGTCCTCACATTCACAACCAAATTTGAGTTCGCATTTGAACCCACCCCTAGCTGTGTGTGTGTGTGTGTGTATATAAATATATCATCACATCTAATAGATTGAAAAGTACTCTCTAGTCCCATGAAAAAATTGAAACATTTGAATGGTAGATCAATGACCGAAAATTTGCCAAACAATGAAATGTTGGAATTTCATGGGACTTCACAAAATGGGAATTGTTTTCAATTTCAGCGGCAAAAAGAAAATATATAGAAACATATAAAAAGGTGTAATTCAAGAATGCAAATGTACCTCAAAATATCCTACGGTTCAGATTCATTTTTTGACGATGAACGTAGCTTCAAAAGTTGGTCTCTCCACTTGGCTGCAGAAACCAGAAATCCACATTACCAATTTCTATCATATACCAGAATAAGAATCCTATGTAGTTCTCCTCCAATCCCAAAACAAGTCAAACTTTGACTTTCCAAGTGTAAAATGGTTTACTCTTCAACTTCTTCAAAAATGGATATCTTTATTTTAGTTATGGGGAATATTGATTGCAACCATCATTGACCTTTGCAAATTACGGAAATAACCTCTTTACATATTGGGCTCGTTTGATTTGGTTTGGTTTATCGATCTTTACAAAAGTTTGGAAAACCGATTATAGTTACTAAAGAAAATTGTATAAATTTTGGCAAAAACCCGATATATTTATCATCTGTAAGTACCTGCATCAGTGTATCTTTCTTCCTTGGCAGCAAGATGCATTTTTGTAACTATATCAAGCTCCTCAGCAAGAACATCTGGACCATCTATGGCACTGTACAATGTAGCAATTCCATCTTTAGAGACATAGAATGATATTGAGTATGGAAGCATAACTTGGGGGATGTTTGGTTGGTTTTTCATTAAGTCCTGTATGGATAAAGTTGTCTGTGTGAATTAATCTATCTGTATAGATTCTGTAGGGTTTTGTTTAGGAGGTTTTTTCATAGATAGAAGGAGCCTGTTTTTTAATTGGGAGGGGAAGCTTTGGAAAAAACTTGGCTTTCTGCATAAAGCTCCCACTTTCTATAGCATTAAGCCACTACCAAACAGTCATGTATAGCTGACCGAAGAAGTTGGGACCCCCATTAAGCTCATTAAGATGCTAACAAACAGGACCTTAATACTACCTCCGTCCCAAAATAAATGTCCATTATGAAAAAAGCATACAGTTTTAGGAACATGTAATCATATTATACTTTTTTAATCAACAAAATGACGATTTTACCCTTTATGATAAGGAAGTAAAGAATTTCTCATCTCATAATTAAGGATAGAAATGAAAAATGGACGAGGTTATACCTGTCCAAGAATACATCATATGTAGGTTTTCTATCACGTAATTTGCCCATCCCGTAGACTATCTTAACAGCATCAGTCAAGACAATTTGTTTACTTACATAAATTGGTGCCTGCATATAACCAAACAAGTCTGCAAATCAAGTAATGCAACTAAAACAAGAATGATAACTTTATTAAACTGTAATGGGAGGCTCTGCATATTGAATATATTATAAAAACTTTGTAAAAATATTTGTCAATTTCATTTAAAGTAGGTTCTAAACTAAAAAGTCTAAATGTATTTCTTTTTGGAGTAATCATATTAGCTGAGTTAAGGTAAGCTTAGTATAAGGTTGTTATATTTTGGTCCATGACCCACTATGTACCTTTATGACCATGATTCTATACTAGTCCATAGCAAGCCTATTCTGCACAAACTTATAATTATAATTATTTATTATTGCATTTCCACTTTATTTACCCAATCAAATTCAGAAACATGTGAATTGTTGTGACCCATATCGATCGTGTTAGTGAAAGAATCACACAAACCATCCGAAGTAACCTCAGGATATGCAACGTATTATGAATCAGTGGGACTCTCACATTTGTTTAGGTTTAAAATAATTTATTATCTTTTTTTCTCTTAGGATTTCCATAGCTTCTTTAACAAAATCTACAAAACTACAACAAAATAACAGTAAAAGATAGTATAGATGTATTTAGATACCCTGCATCGTTTAGCTACATTTATGGCATCTGAAGGACGTGCATCCACTCTAATATCTTCTGTGCCTGGCTGCAAGTGAGGAAATTTAATCAAGACCAAAACAAATGTTCAACTAATTTTATCTCTTCATAGTAAATCATAGCCATGGCTATACATATTTTATACATCCTATATTTACCTTGTGAAAACATATATTTGCAAAGTATATACTATTCACTCTTTCTGTAATCTGTACTAGTTTTACCTGAAATAAAAGAACAAGAAAAAGAAAAACAAAGGCAGCATTAGAGTTCAAAATTCTTATAAAGAGGAGGTTCTTTTATAGAACTAGAAGTTTTTATGGCAAAATAATATGTATGATATGAATTAATTCAAAGAAATGTTCTAATAATCCATGATGCTACTTTAAACCTAGTTTGCAGAGGCCAAAAACTCATAAAATATGTACATAAAAATTATAATGCAGGGATGACCAACTAATGGCAAAATGAAAAATATCAATATCAGTTAACTCTAGACAATTACTAAACCACGTTGGTCAACTTATGATCTCAGATGCAAACTAGTATTGCTATCGATCACTTATTATAGATGTGCAAACAAGAAAGGAACATAAGAATAACAAAAATAAAAATAAATAAAAACAGTAATATATAAATGCATGATAAGATTGTCTCCATACTTCATAGCCAAGTTTCTCTGCAATGTTTCTCACAAGCTGAAACTGATTGGGAAATCCCTGCAACATCACAAAAAAAAGAATTATTATGAAAGTTATATTGAACTTTTCCTCTTCAATCATAAACAACCTAAACCTCATCTTCCAGCGAGGAGCTTATTAGCTTTTCAACAGCATAATCACCTGCAGTGTACGAAAATTAATGGTGAATGTTATGCAATGAACACACCCAAATACCCTTTTTAAGGAAAATTGGATAGAAATTTGAAAATAGTTGCATGAGAAACTAATATATGTACCTACGATAATTGGTAGCAAATAGTCTCCATCACAATCACAGGAAATCTTGAGAAATATGGTGGGACTTCGATATTGGCGAAGAAATTCTGGTCCAAGTGTCTGGATATTGGGTCTAGGACTAGGACCTTTTTCTTGACCAGAAAAGGGAAACAAATTTCCAGTAGGCTGCCATTTTATTGCCTCTTGATATCCTTGTATACGCATCTGATAGTGCATTAGAGTTTCTGCACAAAAATGAAAAGGAAGCCATAATTCACGGCCATGAAACACTGAACTGGAAAAATACGCGTATTCTTTAAAATAATAAATGTTCATACATATCCATAAAGAAATACCATTCTTTCAAGAAGAAGTTATCAAAAAGGTAAGCATAACATGCTTCAATTCAACTAGTTTAGTATGATCTGGTTTCATTAAACCATTTTTTTCAGGACTTGCAGTAGTTTTTTCTTATGGGTGTGATGAAAATCATGATTCAGAGGCTTGACCTATATAAAGAATTACCCTAAATCAGAAATTCATAGGCTCTGGTTAATTGGAGCAGCTGCACTACTGCCTGATATGGAAGTGTGATCTGTTGATACCAAATAATTCTGACAACCCATCATCCAAAAATATAGGATCTGACTAGAAACATCAATTGTTACACTTCTACCATCAATCCTCAGTCATTCTACACATGTGTAACATATAACCAAAGAAAGTAAAACAAACTCAACTTACTAACTTTAACCAGTAGAAAGAAGTATCAAAGGTGATCTATAACTTCCATTAGTGAACCAAACAGGACCTTTGCATTTATACCTGTTTTTCACCAAAGATTTGCTAATAACAGATGATTAGATCCCATTACCAATTGCCGTTGTAACTTGGTAGACAACCATTGTAATTACAGATCTAATAAATAACTTTCTTGGCAATTAACATTCAACCGGACAACTGCATTATCATTATCTCTTGGATTTAACACCAAACTTTGGTTGGGGAGAACAACAAATGACTATTTCCTGAGGGTATGCTATTTAAAATTCTGTTTTAGAGCTTATGAGGTTTAATTAAATCAATAGCAGCTAGATTAATAATGCCTAACAATTACCCGTGCTATGACTAAGTGGTAGAGATCTGCTAATTTACTGAAGAACCATCAACTTTAGTCTGCCACAAAGCAGTTCAATTTCCACTACCCTCTAAAGTGATAGACATTCATGGATTCCAACTAACTACCAACTGGCCATGAGTGAAAAAATTGAAGATCCTCTATATCCATCCAGAGATGTTGCATTTTGCCAAAGTGGGATCGCATTCATCCAGAGATCCTCTAAAGGCATATCAGTAGTACATTCCCAATGAGAGTTCACTGGTCTCTAACAAAAATACAAAATCAATACATGTTTTTCGCATTGACAATGTATAGATAGAAATCAGATAACATCAGAAATAACTATTTTAAACAAGTTCCCTTGTACAAAAAACACAACTTCATCCAATCAGATACCACGACCTACAAAATCAATTCCTAAATTAGGCAAATTTATCCGGAAGAATTTAACTTAAAAAAACTTCAAAATATCTGATAATTACGCATCTCGACTGTCACAAACAACTGGAGTATCAAATTCTAATAAAAAGGAACAATAATAATAATAATATACCTGTCATGAGTACACCAGCTTCCAAGTAATCATCACCGTCTTCATATCCATAGCGTTTAGATCTTCGACCACGAGAAGAATTACAAGAGATGATGACAACCGGTTTGGAATTGTACCGCCGGTGGCGGTGATAATGCTTGAGTTGAGGTGTAGAGTATGAAATCGAAGGCAATGAACGTCCGATGTGATTAGAGAAGAATGTTTGATGATCTGAAAAGTCGCCGGCGCCGGAGCTGACGAAAGAACGAGCACACAGTTGTAGTCGGAGCATTATACACAAAGAGAGAGAGAGAGAGAGAGATTCCGATGGTGGAGAGGAGAGAGATATACGGGAGGGTGTTGTTGGTGATGGTAGAAACAAAGTAGTATCGGCATTGTATATAAGTAGTAACATACGATCCATTCGGATCTTTACATAACATGGTTTTCAATCTTTATCCAATTATTTCTTATTTTATTTTATTTTATTTATTTAATAAGACGTGTTGGACATTAATAAAATAGAACAATAAATATATTACAAATCTAAGAGAATCGATGTAACAATATTTTTTTATATGATTTTTTTTTTCATTAAAATTTTTGATTTAATATATTATTTCACATATATATAGATATATATTCATTTTATGTAGGGGTGTAATCGATCTGAGTCGAACCGAGACAGTGCCAAGCTCGAGCTCGTGACAGGTATCGATACTTTCGAGCTCGACTCGACTCAACTCAACTCGCTCGTGTCTTAAAAAATACATAACAACATAAATATTAATTGTAATTTTATTAGAAGTTCGATAAGGCTCGACTCGACTCGCTCGATTATTTAATATATACACATATAGAGGAAAGTTCAAATGCGAACTCAAATTTGGTTGTGAACGTGAGAACAAATGAGAGTGCGACACGTGTCAAAATAAGCAATATCCAGACTGAATATACAAAGAAATATTCAGACTGAATATAGTATATATTCAGACTATATTCAGTCTGAATATACAAAGGAATATTCAGTCTAGTATATATTCAGTCTGAATATACAAAGGAATATTCAGAATGAATATTCTTTTGTATATTCAGACTGAATATATACTATAATATTTCTTTGAATGAGACTCGTGTCGCACTCTCATTTGTCCTCACGTTCACAACCAAATTTGAGTTCTCATTTGAACCCGCCCCTACACATATATGGGGTATAATTGTAATTTTATAGAAGCTCGATAAGGCTCGAGAGCCGCTCGAGCCGAGTAATTTATAGGTTGAACTCGACTCGATTATCTACTCGAGTAGCTCGAGCTTGACAATTCACGAGTCGATTTTGATCACTTTCCGAGTCGATCTCGAGTATCTCACGAGCTGTCTCGGCTCGATTACACCCCTAATTTTATGAAAAGGTTACACATGAAAAAAAATTGATTCATGAAAATGTAATCATATCAGTTTACCTAATAAAATAAAAAATATTCACGTGGTATGAAACAAATGTTTGTAAAATTATCATATTACGAAATAAATACATGTGTAAAGCAATATCTTAAATATTTAGGTTCTCAATAAATTTAACTTCTTTAAATGTTTTACTTAATTAATTTTACAAAAATATAAATATTAGACATTTTAAATACAAAATCTTTTGATTTCTATAAGATTTCATTTTTATGTTTTTTTTTTTGTAAACAATAAAAATGAAAGCTTAAATTACTCTTGAAAATACATACTACCATCTTCATATAGACCAACTTTTGGAGATGAGGAGATCTACTACAGATTTATGTTATTTTTTATAATAGATTTATGTTATTTAAAAAATAATCTGAATTATTTTAAATAAAAAATGTAATTTTATTCTTGACATAAATTTTATTTTAATTTTTTAATCTATTTTTCAAAATTTCCAAATCATAAATACATTTACTTACAAATATATGTATATAATATTTTTACTATATTATATTAACATTTACAGCAATCGGTTTGAATTTAAGAAAACCCATAACAAATTTTATAAATCAAATTTAAACTTTAATTAAAGTTTCGGACAAAAAGACCTTTCTAAGGTATTTTTGTATAATAGAATTCGATGCAATTGGAATTTATCAAAAGTTGACTTTGAGAGAATTCAAATGAAATCTTGCAAAAAAAATAGAAAATATGAATTTATTGAGGGTGAGAGTGACCATTGTAATGACGACATTAATGGTGTGGTGGTGGGTAGGTGGGGTGTGGTAGGGTGTAAGGGTGGGTGATGCTATGATGGCAAGACATAGTGGCGTGATGGTGATTGTGGGTGGAGGTGGGGTGAGGTAGCGATGGTAGCGGTAGTGTGGTGGTGGTGGTGGTGGTGGCGGCGGCGGATATGTTGCCGGTGAGGGTGCAGGAAGAGGGTGGTGATTAAATTTACTTTTGCCTTTCTAAATAAAAATTATAAATTATCTTACATTTGCCACAAAATGAAATTCAAAATCTTTTACATGAGCTAAGGAATGATCAAATTTCTCAATTGTAAAATCTGGTAGAATCTGATGGATTCCAATCAATTCATTATGTGAATTAAAGATCATTAAGAAATTTAGTCAAAGAAATTGTTATTCCAATTTCATCGAGTTTCATTGAATTCAGCGAACCAAACGACTCGTTAGACATTAAATCACATTTATATAATTTATATCTATATATATATATATATATATAAAAGCAAGATGTGGAGTTGCTTTGGTGGTATGATGAGGATTCTAATTCACAATTTACTATTTTCTCACAATTTAGAATTTTTTTTAATAAAAACTTCTTTTTGCTAAGTTTTTATTGATGAATATTAATTAAATATTTATGAATTATATTTAATTTCAATACCTTTCATCTTCTATAACATCTTCCTCCTACAACTTATGATATTTCTCTTTTCTTCTATGTCTCTCATTGTCTAAATATTAGCATAAACATCTTCCTCCTACAACTTATGGTATATCTCTTTTCTTACATCTCTCTCATTGTCTAAATATTAGCATCTTCGTCGATATGTTCGATGAATGGTTAACGTATTTTCTTTTCTGCTCCGTCTTCGTCTCCATTCTCAATGTCAATCAAATGTTAGCTCATCTCTTTTTTTTTCAACTATGTCTAGATTAACTTTTTTATATTGGGAAAAAAATGCTTTCTTTGATTTGATACATCATCATAAACATGCAATCATGTTATTTGTCTTGGGTTTAAGTTTTCAGTTTTGCCAGCGTTCGATGCCTACGAGTTTAGGTTCGAGAAACATAATGAGTAAAATAATAATTCAAGTATTATTCCTTTTTTACTTTTGTTGGATTCTAAATTTATATTTTTTACTTCCATCTTCTATATTTTTCTTAATTTGTTTCCTACAAAACCGATGGTTGCTTCTTGACAACGATTTTTATGTCTTCTCTTGAAGGTTTGAGTTCAAAGAAACAAAACACATTTTTTTAGATTTCAAGCAATCTCAAGTAAGATTTTTATATGCTTAATTTATTGTTACTACAAACATCTTATTACCTGCGAATTTCATTTGATTATTATTATATTTTTCAACAAAATTGTTTTCAGGTTTTTTTCAAGAATAATAATTCAGGTATTAATCATTTTTTACTTTTGTTGAGATTCTAAATTTATATGTCTTCTATATTTTTCTTAATTTGTTTCTTACGGAACTGATGATTGTGTTGGTGATTTTAGTTCACCGGTCCATTTATGTGATTGGAAATAACATGATGTCTATATGGGTTTTATACTGTGATCTAATTCAAGTTAGGTGGTGCGGAGTGCACGCTTGTTATAAGACGAGTATGAACCCGGTAACAACTGAATACTACAAGGTTCGACTGAAACCCAGTCAAGCTCGACTGGTTCCATTCGACCTTTGTGAATTTGGGTTGGCATCCTCTGGAATACTCGACTGGGCCAGTAGAGCCAGTCGAGTCTATACTGGTTTGGATGTTGATATCCTCTGGAATACTCGACTGGGCCAGTCGAGTCGGTCGGGCTGTAATTGGACTTGGAGTAAATGTGGGAAATAAGGTTCAGAAGGTAAGCTTCTGTATTTTGGGATTCAGAAGCATGATTCAGAAGTTGCTTATACAGAAGCTCACAAAAGCCTCTGTGGTCTTCTGGAAGACTCGACTGGGCCAGTCGGGCCAGTCGAGCCAGAGTGTATACAGAAGCTCCAGATGGGTTCTCTGGACTTAGAGTTTTTGCATAAAGGCTCCGAAGCTCTGCATGGACTATGCAGAGGTTTGTCTTCTGGACTTTAGACCAGAGGCTCTGGATGGTCAACTCTGGTCAGTTATTTCTGAAATGGTTACTATGCATTAAATGCACAATTATTGAGCAGTTACAAGAAATTGTGTAACTGACTACTACTCCTAAATTTCAGCCATGATTATAATTTCAGTTACGTTATTATGAGTATAAATAAGAATTTATACTCATGGATTTAGATACTATTTTTGAACAATACTCTCATATACTCTCCAGAAAATTGCTTGCGTTTTTGTGCCTAAGAACGAAAGTGTTTTGAGTCTTATCCTAGATTGAATTTCGTGAAACCCAGGCATAGGGTCGAAATATCAATTCGGATAGTGTCTCACACGATTCTCAATATAATCTGGTGATCGATTTACCTTTGTTTGCCTACACGGTTCCAACAATCGAATTGATATTTTGTGATGTCGATCATGGCCGAATCTGTGAAAGAGATGACTTCAAATTTTGGAAAGATGGAGAAGTTTGAAGGTGCTGATTTCAGACATTGGCAGAAAAAGATGCATTTTCTGTTGACGACTCTGAAAGTGGTGTACGTGCTGAGTACCCCCATTCCAGAAATCATGGAGAACGAGACGCTGGAGCATGCCCGGAGGAGAGGTAAGTGGGAGAACGATGACTATATCTGCAGAGGTCATATTCTAAACAGTATGTGTGATTCTCTCTTTGATATCTACCGAAGTGCTGAAAGTGCGAAAGAGTTATGGGATTTCCTTGGGTCAAAATATATCGCTGAAGATGCTTCTAGTAAGAAGTTCTTGGTAAACGATTTTAATAATTATAAAATGGTTGACTCAAGGCCCGTAATGGAACAGTATCATAAAATACTTCGCATTTTGGGTCAATTCACTCTACACAAAATGAACATGGATGAGCCCATTGCTGTGTCAAATGTGATTGACAAACTTCCTCCCTCTTGGAAGGATTTCAAGCACAAGGAGGAACTGTCGTTGGTTCAACTTGGGAGTCACTTGCGCATCGAAGAATCTCTTCGGGTGCAAGAAAATGACTAATCCAAGTCCAATGTTGAATCCGGACAGCCCTCTGTTAATATGGTTGAAGAGAAGAAAACCAACTCCAATAATCAAGGAAAAGGCAAGAAACGAAAGTTTGATGGACCCAATAAATCCTTCAAGAAGAAGAAGGATTTGATATGTTGGAGATGCAACAAGATGGGCCATACCAAACGTGATTGCCGGGTTAGGTTGAATAACAACGGTGTTGGAACAAGTGGAGTCGGGTCTAAGGACCAAGCTCAAGTGAAAGGAGGTCAGTTTTTGACTAACTTTGATAATAAATCTGAAAATATTTATTATGTTTCACTCATTCCGGAGTCTTTCTATGTACAGGATGATGATTGTGCATGGTGGGTAGACTCGGAGGCGACATGCCATGTTTGCAAAGATCAACACTGGTTCGAGAAATTGACACCGGTTGAAGATGGATCTGTACTAAATATGGGGAACGAGTCGACCGCACCGATTTATGGATTTGGAGTAGTTGATTTAGAGTTTACTTCTAGAAATCGTATTAGTTTGTCTGATGTTTTGTTTGTTCCTAAAATTCGAAAGAATTTAGTTAGCGGTGGTAGATTGAATTGTTTAGGGTATAGACAAGTTTATGATTCAGATAGATATATTCTATCTCGATATGGTAAATTTGTTGGTTTTGGATATTATTTTAATAAAATGTTTCGTTTGAATATTGTATTAAAGTTTTTCAATTATGAAAATTCTGCATTTATATTGTCATCTTCTTCGTCTAAAATTCACGACTCAATGGTTTGGCATGCTAGACTGGGTCATGTGAATTTTAGAAGAATGCATGAAATGTCAAAGGATGGCCTTATTCCAGCCTTTGATATTCATACAGAAACATGTAAAACATGTATGCTTACGAAAGTCACAAAACAACCCTTTCCAAATGTCGAAAGAGAGTCGGCTGTTTTGGAACTCATACACAGTGATCTATATGACTTTAATTCTACTCCTTCGTTGGGTAATAAGAAGTATGTTGTCATATTTATTGATGATAACACTCGGTTTTGTTATGTGTATTTGTTACATGCCAAAGATGAAGCTTTGGAAAAGTTTAAAATATACAAAACCGAGGTCGAACTACAATTGGGTGGTTCAATTAAGCATCTCCGAACTGATCGGGGAGGGGAATATATGGACCCTCAATATTTCCAATCAGTTGGTATAGTCCATGAGACTACGGCTCCGTATACACCTCAACAAAATGGGGTTTCCGAACGGAAAAATCGAGTTTTGAAAGAAATGGTAAACTTGATGCTCTCATACTCGGGATTGAGTGAGGGATTTTGGGGAGAGGCTATGTTAACAGCCTGTTATGTTTTGAATAGAGTTCCAAACAAACAGAACAAAACAACCCCATATGAACTTTGGTTCAAGAAAACTCCGAATTTGAGTTATTTTCGAATTTGGGGTTGTCGGGCGGTTGTGAAGCTACCCGAACCCAAAAGAAAGACTTTGGGTGAACGTGGAATTGACTGTATATTCATTGGATATGCAACAAATTCCAATGCATATAGGTTCTACGTAATAGAATCTAATGGTTCGGTATCGGAAAATACCGTTATCGAGTCGCGGGATGCGATTTTCGATGAGATGCGATTTTCATCTATCCAAAGGCCTAAGGATCTTATTCCTAACACAAATGAAGTGCAAAATCCAAAAATTATGGATGGTGTTTCAACCCCAGAAACACAGCAGGTCCGGAGAAGCAAAAGAGGTCGAATCGCCAAAAATTTCGGTGATGAATTTCAACTATATTTGGCTGAAGGTTTGAGAGATGAACTTGGGCTTCAATACTCTTATTGTTACAGTATTGAAGATGACCCAAAGACCTTCCAGGAATCAATGGAGTCTCGAGATATCGTTTTTTGGAAAGAAGCAATTGATGACCAAATGTCATCGATTCTTGAGAATAACACTTGGGTGTTATCTGATTTGCCTATTGGTTCTAAACCACTTGGATGCAAATGGATCTTCAAAAAGAAGATGAAAGTTGATGGGACAATTGATAAATTCAAAGTCCGGCTAGTCATTCAAGGGTTTTGACAAAAACCCGATGTTGACTATTTCGATACGTATGCTCCGGTAGCTCGTATTTCAACTATTAGGTTGTTGGTTGCCTTAGCTGCAATTCACAACTTGGTTATCCATCAAATGGATGTTAAAAAAACCTTCTTGAATGGTGATCTTCATGAAGAGGTTTACATGAAACAACCAGAAGGTTTCATTATGCCCGGTAATGAGCATAAGGTATGTAAACTTGTGAAATCCTTGTATGGGCTGAAACAAGCACCTAAACAGTGGCATCAAAAGTTTGATGAGGTTATTTTATCATGTGGTTTCTCTCTAAACCAAAGTGATAAATGTGTTTATAGCAGATTTGATGCTAAAGGTGCGGGTGTTATCATCTGTTTGTATGTGGATGACATGCTGATTTTTGGAACTGATCAAAATCAGGTAGACGAAACTAAAAAGTTGTTATCATCTAATTTTTCCATGAAAGATATGGGAGAGGATGATGTAATTCTTGGTATTAGAATTAAGCGGGTTAACAAACGGATTGTTATGACACAGTCACACTATGTTGAGAAAATTCTCAAAAAGTTCAATTATAGTGATTGTTCTCCCGTGAGCACTCCTATGGATCCTAGTGTGAAATTAATGCCAAATATGGGCACTTCGATTTCACAATTAGAATACTCTAAGGGTGCGTTTGGTACAGAGAATGGATTGCAGAGAAATGTTTGCAGAGATTGGAACTACAGAGAAAGGGAATTGGTATGGAGAAAAGGAATTGACTCTTCTGTTTGGTAGCACAGATAGTTCAACCGAGAAATGTAACAGAGTATCATTTCTCTTGTTTGGTACAACAGAAAATTCAACAGAGAATTGTATCCTATTAAGCCAAAACAGACCCTCTTAAGCCAAAACAACAGCTTAAAAGAACAGACCAGCACAACAACATACTAAATAGACCCTATTAAGTCAAAACAGACCCTATTAAGCCAAAACAGACCCTATTAAGCAAAACAGACCCTATTAAGCCAAAACAACAGCTTAGCTAAACAGACCAGCACAACAACCTATCAAACAGACCCTATTAAGCAAAAACATGCCCTATTAAGTAAAAACAAAACCCTATTAAGCCAAATAGACCCTTTAAGCCAAACATTATTAAGCCAAAGCAGAGCCTATTAAGCCAAACATACCCTATTAAGCCAAAACAGACCATATTGAGCCAAAACAGACCCTATTAAGCCAAAAGAGACCCTATTCAGCCAAACAGGCCCTATTAAGCCAAAACAGACCATATTAAGCCAAAATAGCAGCTTAACCAAACAGACCAGCACAACAACATACCAAACAAACCATATTGAGCCAAAACAGACCCTAAAGCCAAAACAGACCCTATTAAGCCAAACAGGCCATATTAAGCCAAAACAGACCATATGAAGCCAAAACAGCAACTTAACCAAACATACCAGCACAACAACATACCAAACAGACCCTATTAAGCCAAAACAGACCCTATTAAGACGAAGCAAACCCTATTAAGCCAAACAGACCCTATTAAGCCAAAACACACCCTATTAAGCCAAAGCAGACCCTATTAAGCCAAAACATACCCTATTAAGCTAAACAGACCCTATTAAGCCAAACATACCCTATTGAGCCGAAATAGACCCTATTAAACCAAAACAGACCCTATTAAGCCAAAACAACAGCTTAACCAAACAAACCATCACAACAACATACCAAACAGACCCTATTAAGCCAAAACAGACCGTATTAAGCCAAAGCAGACCCTATTAAGACAAATAGACCCTATTAAGCCAAAGCAGACCCTATTAAGCCAAACATACCTATTAAGCCAAAACATACCCTATTAAGCCAAAACAGACCCTATTAAGCCAAACAGACCCTATTAAGCCAAAAGAGACCCTATTAAGCCAAAAGAGACCTTATTAAGCCAAAACAGACCCTGTTAAGCCAAAACAGACCCTGTTAAGCCAAAACATACCCTGTTAAGCCAAAACATACCCTATTAAGCCAAAACAGCAACTTATCCAAACAACAAGCGTCAATTGAATTATTTCAATTCCCAAAGAGAAACAAATTTTCAAATCTCCCCTTTTCTTTTCATGTGGGAGGGAAATGAAAATAGAGAAAAGGAATGGTTTCTTTTCTCATTCCTTCTTTACTTTGGTGTCAACAAATAAGGGAATTGTTTCCAATTCCCTTTCTCTACTACCAACTCTCTCTACCAAACACACCCTAAGGCTATTGGTAGCTTGATGTATGCCATGACAAGTACAAGGCCGGATATAGCTTATGCCGTGGGACGGCTAAGTCGGTATACTAGTAATCCGAACACTCAACATTGCAAGCAGTTCAAAGAGTATTTAAATATCTCAAGGGTACCATGGATTATGGTTTGAGTTATTTGGGATATCCTTCGGTGTTAGAAGGATACTCGGATGCAAGTTGGATAACTAACATGGAGGATCACTCTTCGACGAGTGGTTGGGTATTTTTGCTTGGAGGTGGTGCTATTTCTTGGGCATCAAAGAAGCAAAGTTGTATTACAAACTCCACAATGGAATATGAGTTTGTGGCTTTAGCTGCTGCCGGTAAAGAGACAGAATGGTTAAAGAATCTTGTTTATGAGATTCCATTGTGATCAAAGCCGATTGCACCTATGTCTATCCATTGTGATAGTACAGCCACTTTGGCTAAGGCTTATAGCCAAGTGTATAATGGAAAGTCTAGACACTTGGGTGTTAGACATTGTATGATTAGAGAATTAATCATGAATGGTGTAATCTCTGTTGAGTTTGTTAGATCGCAACAAAATTTGGCGGATCATCTGACCAAGAGTTTGGCAAGAGACTTAGTGCACAAGTCTGCCATTGGGATGGGATTAAAGTCCTTATAAATCTATAATGGTGAGACACCCAATTTCCCTCTAATATGACATTAGGGGCTGAATTCAATGAGGAAAACTCACACTTATAAAATTGGAACACATGATAAATCATCCCAGGTATGTGTTCGGTACTACAGTAGTAGGTTGAAGTTTAACTTCTTAATAATTCCTTTGAGAAAGTGTATTTGTAGGTACACGAAGTAAAAGAATTACCTACGTGATCGTGAAGTGTAGCCTCATTTCAAAAGGTTGGGGACTTGACCTTCATATGATCATGAGAGGATTAGGACACTCGGCTTTATAATTGTGTCACATTTATTTTCTTGAAGAGTAGGTGAAACTTGTATGTATTTTATCTTTAGGTATTCAAATGAGTTGATGGGTTCAATCCTTAGGACACCTTGATTCTCGAATATTTAAAATGTGTAAAATACTAAGATGGAAATTCAATCGTTTCGACATTTTCATTTATGTGCAAGTTTGGTGTTGTTTATTTTAAGATGTTATTTCATGGATCACACTAAAATGGGGGAGGATTGTTGGTGATTTTAGTGTCACCGGTCCATTTATGTGATTGGAAATAACATGATGTCTAAATGGGTTTTATATTGTGATCTAATTCAAGTTAGGTGGTGCGGAGTGCACACTTGTTATAAGACGAGTATGAACCCGGTAACAACTGAATACTATAAGGTTCGACTGAAACCCAGTCAAGCTCGACTGGTTCCATTCGACCTTTGTGAAATTGGGTTGGCATCCTCTGGAATACTCGACTGGGCCAGTAGAGCCAGTCGAGTCTAGACTGGTTTGGATGTTGATATCCTCTGGAATACTCGATTGGGCCAGTCGAGTCGGTCGGGCAGTAATTGGACTTGGAGTAAATGTGGGAAATAAGGTTCAGAAGGTAAGCTTCTATATTTTGGGATTCAGAAGCATGATTCAGAAGTTGCTTATACAGAAGCTCACAGAAGCCTCTGTGGTCTTCTGGAAGACTCGACTGGGTCAGTCGGGCCAGTCGAGCCAGAGTGTATACAGAAGCTCTGGATGGGTTCTCTGGACTTAGAGTTTTTGCATAAAGGCTCCGAAGCTCTGCATGGACTATGCAGAGGTTTGTCTTCTGGACTTTAGACCAGAGGCTCTGGATGGTCAACTCTGATCAGTTATTTCTGAAACGGTTACTGTGCATTAAATGCGCAGTTATTGAGCAGTTACAAGAAATTGTGTAACTGACTACTACTCCTAAATTTCAGCCATGATTATAATTTCAGTTTCGTTATTATGAGTATAAATAAGAATTTATACTCATGGATTTAGATACTGTTTTTGAACAATACTCCCATATACCCTCCAGAAAATTGCTTACGTTTTTGTGCCTAAGAACGAAAGTGTTTTGAGTCTTATCCTAGATTGGATTTCGTGAAACCCAGACATTGGGTCGAAATATCAATTCGGAAAGTGTCTCACACGATTCTCAATATAATCCGGTGATCGATTTACCCTTGTTTGCCTACACGGTTCCAACAGATTGTTTATTGACAATGATTTTAGATGATAACAACGGTTTGAATACTGAATCTTTAAAGTGTTATAATTTATGATATAACTTCAGCAAAACATTTTCTTAAATGGATATTTGTATTATTAATTTTCAGGTTTATTTCGAGAAACTAATCCGGGTGTACATTCTTTTAGACTTTTGTTGGATTTTAAAGTTATTTTTTTATTTCAATCTTCTACATTTTTCTTATGTTTTCAATTTTAATAATCATTTAAAATATTATTAAAATAAATAAATTTCTTTATTTACATCACACTTGAATATAATGACATGCATATTTAACAATTGAATATAATAATAAACTGTGTGATTAATATAAATAAAAGATTATACAAGTAATTTTTTTATTGCAATCAATATACATAAATGAAATACTTATGATAATTGAATATAACATAACTTCTCATTAATATAATTAAATGATCCATTGTCACTTGTCATTATTTACATAACATTATACATATACATATATATATATATATTCAATTATTATATATGTATGTGTGTAATTAGAATTAATATAAAAAACTGGAATCATTGTATAAAATTATAAAAACATATATGTGTATATATATATATATATTCAATTATTATATATGTATGTGTGTAATTAGAATTAATATAAAAAACTGGAATCATTGTATAAAATTATAAAAACTAACTAATTATTTAAAATCTTATTAAAATCAATATATATATATATATAAATGAAATTATAATCAATATATATAAATAAAATTATAATCAATACATAACTAAATATTTATTATTAACCCTCACATTAACATATGAAATACTTATTATATTTAATATCATTTAGAAAAAAATAATTAAAATAAATCAATAATTATATATATATATATATACATACAACGTATATAATAAAAATTAGTACATAAAATAAAAGACCACTACAAATTATATACAAATTTAAAATTAAAATTAAAATTAAAATCAATTATAGTAATATAGTAATATGTATAAAAAACTATAAAAAAATAAAAATAAGAAAAATCAATGTATATATTTAAAAAAAAAAAAAAACTTACTACAATCATTAATATGTATAGATGATTTCAATTGTTATTTTTAATTTAAATTAGAATCAAACTACATATCTAAATAAAATTAGAATCGATATAATACTTTTCATTTATATAAGATCAATAAAACCTTTTTTTCTCAAAATTATTTTTTAAGAAAGCAAACTATGAAAAAACAGTTTTAAAAGGTTTGAAAAAACTCAAACAAGTGAAATGAAAATTTAACAACTCACTCAAACTTGCCTGGAATCGAGTGGTTGCAATACTAACGACTAATGTACCTCTTCATGCAATCACATGTCTGAAATGGGGTTTCAATAAGATTTTTTGGCCAAAATTGCAAACAAGTACATTACAACAAATGTAAACAATTTACAAAAATATCCTGCAATTATACAAAAGTAGGGAAGAACACCATATTTGTTTGGTAAAAATAAATATTTTATGAGAATATATGTAGATAATAATTTTATATATTACGGAAAAATAATCCTCATAGTACATCTTATGATTATAATAAATAGTCTCACATATTTCTTTTATTATTTTGAGTCAGATACAAAGTTTTATATATAGTTTGATATATGATCGATATATAAAACTTATTAGTTTTTTTTTTTGAAAGAAAAAAACTTATTAGTTATATATATATATATATAAAAGAAGAATCAAATATGATAAGAAGGATTTATATCAAATGCAATATTGATTCTTATTGGTTTAATATTTGATATGTGATCAACAACTCATTTAACTTCAATATTTTTAAAACAATCTATTGCCATCACGCAACGCACGTGCTGGACACTAGTATATTTTAAAGAGTGAATTATAATTTTGGCGGTGGTTATGATTCGCTTAAAATTAGGATTTGGTGATTAAATTAGTGAAGGACATGTCGACTTTTAGGCAAACTACTAGAGGTAAAAAAATGTAATTCAACTGTGATTCACAATTTATTAAATTTTTTAATATCCTATCAGAAATCAAATTTATTAAACTATACATATCAAATAAAAGTCTTTATATTTTTTTTAGAAAAGTTATTAAATTAACAAAATGATTTTTACATTATAAAATCTCAAGTTTAGAAAGACAAAAGATATCAGAGAATTCATACATCTTTTTTGTTGGACATTAAAATATCCGATTAAAGTATTTAGACAATTTTGCGAGCAACTATAAAAAAAACTTTTATTATTAAAAATATAGAAAGTTATAATATATTAAAATAATTCTTTTTGTTTTCATTTTTCTTCTAAGAACCGAATAAAATCTTTCAAACTATTACGCTCTTTATTAATATTTTGATTATTATATTAGTTTAATCGTTATAACTTATTTACAATTATTTGATAATTTAATTTAATAACATTTTTTAAAATTTTAACTTTTAAAACATGATTTTTTTTCATAACAAAAAAATTATTTATAGTAATGAACAATTTTAATATATGACTATCCCATGTTAAGTGTATTTAACTCCAATACTTGTATATTTCAATGTCCAATCCAAAAATATATGTGAAATTCTCTTGATTTTCTTTGTTATTTTATATTTGAGATTTGTGTAGGAACAAGTGATGGAATATAGAGTAAATCGATCACTGGATTTAATTGAGGATCGTGTGAGAACACTTTCCATATTGATATTTCGACCATGTGCCTGGATTCACAAAATTTAATAGAGGATAAGACTCAAAGCACTTACGTTTTCAGGCACAAAAACGTAAGCAAAACTTCTGCAGAGTGAATAAGGATTGTTCAAAAAACCGTGTCCAGATTCATGAGTATAAGTTAGTATTTATACTCAATAATAACGAAACTGAAATATTAATTATGGCTGAATTTTAGGAGTAGTGGTTAGTTACATAATTTTCAGTAACTGCTCAATAATTATACTATTAATGCACAGTAACCGTTCAGAAACAACTGATCAAAGTAGACCATACAGAGCTCTGGTCCAAAGTCTACAAGAGCCTCTACATAGGCCATGCAGAGCTTCTGGTCTAAAGTCCAGAACTCTAAACCTTGAAGACCGAAATCAGATACTCTGATTACACCATGCAGAGCCTCTGCATAGGCCATACAGAGCCTCTGCATAAGTCATAAAGAGCCTCTGCATAAGCCATACAAAGGCACCTCTGTATAAACCATGTAGAGCTCTGTATCTAAGTTCTGTATCCTATTTCTGATCAACTTTTCCGCTATACTCCAAGTCCAAAATTCTGAAAAACGATCAGCGGGACCACCACCAGAAGCTCTGCCCCTTGGACCCCGCAAGGGGGAGTGACCCCCTTGACCCCGCCATTTCTTCGTTATCGAGTTCATACTCGTCTTATAACAAGCGTGCACTTCGCACCACCTAACTTGAATTAGATCACGGTATAAAGCCGATATAGACATCATGTTATTTGCAATCACATAAATGAACCGATGACAGTAAAATCACCAACAATTTAATAACGTATAAGTCATTTTATTGATTTAATAGTTTTTAAATAAATATTTTTATAATTTAAGAATTTTGATTATAAAAGTTAAAATCATCAATATAGTCTATCGATAATTCTTTCTAAAGATTAAATCCAAATTCTTTAGCAAATCATCGGGACCACTATGGTTCATTGTTTTTTTTGTTTTTTTGAAAGTTTACTGTTTTTCTAAATTTGTAATTGAGTTGATGATTATAATGGTTATGTTATTGTTTTTTAGTCATTTTGGCCCAACTTAATGTAAATAATACGAAGCTCTTTTGACATCTTATAGGTGAATAACTTATATATGACCTTCTTAGATATTGTTTTTTTTAGTCTTCTTTTATGAAGAAAAGAAAAAAAATTAGAGAAAAAAAATCGTGTTTTCAAGTTTTTTTACAAAGAAAATGAAAAAGGAGGGAAAAAAACTTGTATCCTTGAAACCTTTTAGGAGAGAAAAAAGAAATAAAATATAAGAAAATTAATAAAAGAAAAGGGAAGGAAATAAATTAAGGGTGCGTTTAGTTAGCAAAAACTGTTTTCATTTTTTTAGAAAACGTTTTCAGAAAATGGAGTTGAGTTTTCATTCTTAGTTTTCTATGAAATTTTTTCAAAACGCGTTTAGTTGAAATGGTGGAGTTTTCATTTTTCATTTTTAAAAAATTAGAAAACGCGTTTAGTTGTGCATTTTCTACCGGTTTTCATTTTCCATTTTCCATTTTTTTTAAATTAGAAAGTGTGTGTGTGTGTGTGCGTATGAATGTGTGTGTAGGTGTGTGTGTGTGTGTGTGTGTGTGTGAATGTGTGAGAAAATGAAAGTGTGTATGTGTGAACGTGTGTGTGTGTCTATGTGAAAGTGTGTGTGTGTGTGAATGTGTGTGGTGTGAGAATGAATGTGTTTGTGTGTTGTGAAAGTGTGTTTGTTTGTGTGTGAAAATGAAAGTGTGTGTGTATGTATGTGTGTGTGTGTGTGAATGTGTTTGTGAAAGTGTGTGATTGTGTGAAAATGAAATAGTGTGTGTGTGTGTGTGAAAATGAAATAGTGTGTGTCTGTGTGAGTGGGTATGTGTGTATGTGAATGTATGTGTCTGTGTGAATGTGGGTGTGTGTATGAATATGTGAAAGTGTGTGTGTAAAAATGAAAGTGTGTGTCTGTGTGTGTGTAATTGAAAGTGTATGTGTGTGAAAGTGTGTGTGTGTGAATGTCTGTGTCTTTGTGAAAGAGTGAGTGTGTGTGTGAATGTGTGTGTCTGTGTGAAAGTGTGTGTGAAAATGAAAGTGTGTGTGAATGTTTGTGTCTTTGTGAAAGAGTGAGTATGTGTGTGTGTGAATGTGTGTGTCTGTGTAAAAGTGTGTGTGAAAATGAAAGTGTGTGCGTGTGTGTGTATGTGTGAAAATGAAAGTGTGTTTGTGTGTGTGTGTGTGTATGTGTGAAAGTGAATGTGGAAAAGTTTTTAGAAAATAAAAATTTTGAAAACTGATAAAAGTTGTTTTCTAAATCCAATGTAAATTTAGGAAATGAAAATTTTCGTTTTCTTAAAAAAAAATCGAAAATTGAGCGAACTAAACGAGTTTTTCAAATTTTCATTTTCTCTGAAAATTTTTCCTAGAGAATAGGAAATTTTTCACGAACTAAACGCAACCTAAAACATTTAAAATATATATTAAAATAACAAATATATTCAACCTTTTGCATTCTAAACGATATATTTTTAAACTTTATATTGTAAAAATGTTATACTCCCTTTCATTTATCTCATGTTCAGAAAATTGATTTTTTTTTTCTTTTTGTTTTCTTCCTTTTCTTTTCCTTTTAAAAACACAAATGAAAAAATCTCCTTCCTTTTTTTTCTTCCATTTCTTTTTATTCCCTTTTCTTCTCAAATTCGAGAACACACCGTCTAAAAGGAAATTAAAGAAAAAGAAAGAAAAGTCATATTGATTTTCCTCTCAAATGTGAAGGAAAGAAAAGATGAATTAAAAATTAAAAATATTTATAAAATTACATATCTATATATTAATTAGCTATAAAATAAATAAAAATATATTTATAAAAATTACAATTTTTTTTCTTCTTTTCTCTCCTACTCATTTCTTTCATTTATTTTCCCTTATTTCCATTCTCCCTAAAGAACACAAATAAATAAATAAATAATATTTCTTTTTCTTTTATAGAAAACATTACCTTTTTCTCTATCATTTTCTAAATTTTTACAAACAATAGTTTATGCGGAGATAGTTAAATTGTCGTTTTGTCAAAAATGCACACTTCTTATATGTTAAGAGATTTTAGACACCTTATTAAAATGAAAAAAATAAATAAATGTGTAAGGTCCAAATTTAGACTTAAATGGACATTGACGTTTCTTTTTTCTTTATATAATAGGATATTGAAGTTTCTTTTTTCTTTATATAATAGGACATCGTTATTTATAAAGGTACATCCAATTCAAATCTTTGTCTAGAATCCGAAATATAAATTTTGGTTCAGATTTTGTCTGGTTCGAATTTATATAAGAACGGAATAGGAATTGGGATCCAAAAATCATCAAGGATCCAAAATGCCTTATAGGATCCAAGTTATATGGGATCAGAAAAAAGCAGGATCCGAAAGATATTAAGGATTTAAAATATATCCTATATTTCGGACAAAGATCAGATAGGATTTTAGTTGTAATTTGTAAAAGTCTTGTTTTTTTTAATTATTAAAAGTTGAGCATATTCAGCAAAATTGAAGACTGGTAGAAATGAAGTTAATATTGACACCGATGTACATTGGATTATCATCTAGCCGATCAAATATCAGTATCAAATAAGTCAGACTGTTTAACAAATATTGTTTGACAAACCGATTTTAAGTGTAAACTTAACCAGTAAATTGGGCTCACCAACTTCACCAACACATGTTATGGGAACATGTTTTGTATGCCAATCAAAGTAAGTTTAAAGTACTATTTTAATAGTATTCATGCATCATTTATGTTCACTCTGCGTACAAAATGACGAGTTAGGGCAACAAATGTCTACATCATAAAAGATTCAAAGGCTGAAATGAAGAGTACAAACATGTACTGATCAACAAATCAGCTGAAAACACATGTTAAAGTTAGCACCTAGAATTTAATGCATTTGTGGCTATAAAAGTCAACTCTTATCAGTTTTGCAAATCATTTTGCCAGAAATATTGAGTGTTACTTTCTTAGGCAAATCGGTTCAATATCTGAAGACTATCTCAGTTTTTCATACCTAAAAGAGTACTTGGTCTACTCTTTCAGTATCTCCTCATGAGCAAATTTATCGCCAATCAGATTGTTTAGGAAATGTTTTATCTTCTTAGTTTTCGAAACAAATCAATACCTTTTTTGTTTTAATAGAACATACATGATTAAGACATTAAAATCTATTGTGTTTGTATTCAACATATTTCTACAAACTCTTTATAGTTTATATGTTAGTCATTACCCAACCAAAACCAACGATATTGCATTTATTTATTTTTAAATAGAAACCAAATAGAATACGTATCATTTGTGATGTAATTTATCTTTTTAATATTAACCAAGTTGGGGTAATTTTTGAGTCGTAAGGGAAAATACGAGTTGGTACATTAAATACATCAATTGGATGTTATATTATGATCTCGGCCTTAATTTATTTTAAAAAATATAAGAAGTTTTTAAATATATATATATATATATATATATATATATATATTTCTTTAAACTAATTTCTTGGGCATTTAGTCTTAAGGATAAATTTGAAAATTCAAATAAAACAATATAGAGAAAGAAGTTCAAATGCAAACTGATTTTCGGTTGTGAACTGGAGAATAAAGGAGAGCGTAATACGGCGTCCATATTCAGTATGAATAACGAACATGAAGTTATTGAACCATTCATGATGAATGATACACAGTGGCGGATCCAAAAAATTTGTTTAGTAGGGTCACCTTAAAGGTAGACTAATGGTATGCAAAACTGTCCAACGTGTTTTCAGCAAAATTACACCGTTTTTGGGGATTATAAAGTTTTTTTGGTTGATTTCGATCTGTTTTTAGTGTTTTTGTCGATTTCAAAGATATTTCGGGCTTTTTTTTGTTGATTTCCAAAAGACTTGTTTGGTTGATTTCAAAGGATTTACTTTGTTTTTTGGTTGATTTCAAGAGATTCTTTTTAGAGTTGGAAATGGTCGGCTAGGATTGTAAGATCCCTTGCGAAAATCTTTTGGAGGGAGTTAAATGAGAAGCTAAAAAAATAAAATTTTAACACTCTTAATTATTTTTTTTCTTTTAATGGGGTCTTTCCTCCCATTGCTTCTAACCTAAATCCACCGCTGATGATACACGATCATGAATAATCCGTGGACGCAAGGGAAACATGCCACACTCTCATTTATCTTTCGGTTTACATCCGAAACTCGGTCTTCATTTAAAGCTATATATATATATATATATATATAAAGGCGGGTTCAAATGAGTACTCAAATTTGGTTATAAACGCGAGGACAAATGAGAGCGCGACACGTGTCATATTCAGACTGAATAATCAAAGAAATATTCAGACTGAATAAAACTGAATATAGTATTTATTCATTATTCAGACCGAATAAATACTATATACCGTTTTATTCAGTTTGAATATTTCTTTGATTATTCAGTCTGAATAATTTACATTCAGACACGTGTCGCGCTCTCATTTGTCCTTACGTTCACAACCAAATTTGAGTTCTCATTTGAACTTTCCTCTCTCTCTCTCTCTATATATATATATATATGTAGAGGAAAGTTCAAATGTGAACTCATTTTTGGTTGTGAACGTGAGGACGAATCTCAGCCACTTATCCGGTCAATAAAGGCGGCTTTGACCTGGTTCCCCTCCTTTAATAATCTCCACCCTCCCATGAATCGCGTCAATCCTCCGTGATTGCGTCCACCATAACCGAAGATGTGTGGCTGAGATTCGTCCTCACGTTCACAGCCAAAATTGAGTTCACGTTTGAAACTAACCCTATATATATATATATATATATATTTACATTTGCATGTGGATTTATGTAGTGTTACGCTTCTTAGACGCACACACATCGCATGCACACACACGCCCACCTACGCCCCTTTCGTGCCATGGACCAAAAGGTGGGTCAACGTGAAAAAGAGTTTCTAGAATTTTGAGACCCAATTATACATATTTTATGATTTTATTGTTCATTTATTTATATATGTTTTAACCACACGTTGTAATGTTTTAAACTTTTATTCTTTTAGTTGATTTAACGATGATTATCTATTCTAACTTTCAAAGAATGTTGAAAAAAAAAGAATGCTTCTATTTACCATTGGAATGTCCCTCACCAACTAAACTTAATACAGACAAATTAATTTATACAAACACCTTTATAGATACAAAGTTTAATGGAAAAACAACCCAACAACCCTAAATAATACCTTGAAAGAAAAGTGGGTTATATGTTTGAAGATATTAATCCCAAGTCAATAAACATTATGGAAGTTTTTTAATAAAAAGAAAAGAAAAGAAACAAAAAAATTTAATGAAAGTGTAATAGGGACGAGACACTAGAGGGCCGTTTTTCCGAACCGAACCGGTACCAAACTGAAACCGGGTCAAACCGGTACCGAATTTGTATATACGGTTTGGTACCGGATTTTTATACGGTTCGGTTTTCAGTCCTCGTTGTCAGTCTAAAAAAAAACAGTACCAACCAGTCAGGCTCCAGTCGTGTACTGATCTCATCCTTATTCTCCATAGACATTACTTTTTTCAGAAAATCATTATCACCATAAAAAGAAAATTTGGCCCTTTGATCGTTAAACCTTAAATTGTTGAACTTTTACGATTGATTTTGATACACATTTGAATTTTTGAAATTATTAAACTTTTGCGATTGGTTTTGATTGTTTCTTTACCCACTTTCAATTTTCGGTCCTTAAGTGGTCCTAGCACCGATTTCTCGTCCCAAAACCAAAACTAAATCAGTACCGAATTTGTACATACAGTTTGGTTTTCAGTCCTCGTTTTCAGTCCAAAAAAAAATTCGGTACCAACCAGTTGGCCCAGTACCAATCTCATCCCTAAAGGGTAAAATGGTATTTATATCAATTTTTCGGTTTATTCAGTACAACAATCAAACAACTATTTAACTTAATCTACAAAGACAATTTAATCCATACAGGGCTTAATTGGACTACATCCAAACAACTCCCGATTAAATCATGTATATCTACGCTACATAGCCTACCTACCCCCGGGGCCTTGTGCAATGCAGCATATTCACTCTCTTATCGACATGATGCCGTGAGTCAGATCTTTTGCTGACCAATCGAAGCTTCGTTTGACAAGATGGTGATCGTCACAAACCACAAATGCAACTAAAAAACCGCTATTCCATAAGTTGAGCATATTTACGTGGTTTGGGCGGCTGTTTTAAAAGTCTGATCATTTCATAAGTTCGTGTGTCTTTTCCGCTATAAAGACAAAGATCCAGTGGAGTCAAACCATCCTATCGACATCACACAAAGTACATCTCAGTCTAAAATCTATCTATATATATATATATAGAGAGAGAGAGAGAGGGGGGGGGGGAGGGAGGTTCAAACGAGAATGAAACCTATTCGCGAGAATACGAGAATGGTCGTTCATGTACAAAATCATATATGATTTTGTACTAAATAACCCATGATTCCGGGTGACTTTTCCATGCCATTTATGTGGCCCCAAAAGTAGCCCGCTACCCGTTAGTGCAAAATCATATATGATTTTGTAAGGTTCTCTTATTTCCTTAAATAGGTACCATTCTCGTATGAACCGGCCCCTATATATATATATATATCATCTTATGCACATAGGAAGCTTGATTTGGGAACCAAATATTCATAATGAATAAAGATTCATGATGAATATTCAATTATTCATTATGAATATTTATGTACATTCATTATGAATATTTCAGTTCCTTGGTTCTCAAAATATCTACGGTTCCTAAGGGGCTGTTTGTTTACCTCTTAACAATTCTATTAAGAGGCGGTCTCTGAATCACTAAGAAGTGAATCCTGTTTGGCAAAAAATAAGTAAACCTCTTAACGGTTCCAAAACCCTCTGAATCATTTTGTATCATGGACTTTAACCGTTCAGAGCTCTAATTTTCATTTTGAACAATTACCAAACAATTATATTTTATTTTGCACTATATAATAAAAGCCTCTTAATCATTCTGCACCAAACCATTCAGCAACTGTCAAACAGCCCCTTAATGAACTTTCCGCCTCTGCCACTATGCACATAAGCCATCACAAGTTTTATGAGAGAGAGAGATAGTACTTGGTTTTTTAGGGACTTATCGGCTTTCTTGATCAATAAAAGCCTCACCACATCCGTTCTACGTGACTGAACAGCTAAATGCAATGGCGTCCAACCGTCCTAAAATAATCAAACAAAATCATAAACCAATTTAAACGAGTTGAAGAACAAATAGTAAGTGAGATCATAAATACTTAAACATACGTTATCCTGGAGGTTTATATCCACATTATATAGTAGGAGGATTTTTATCATTTGAGTTGATGCAGTACGTACAGCATAATGCATGAGGGTAGCTCCATCCTGTTATCATCGATCAGAAAAAAAGAACACAAAATACAAATATCATTATTCACAGTTCTATATTTAACTTAATTTTCTATTCCATTCACAAAAACAATCTCAAAAATGCATTATGTAAACCACTACTCATTTGTTTCAGTTCCATTCCTTTTGTTAGTGAGAACACTGAACCGGGAACAAAAGTAAAAACTATTTGTTTACCTCTTAATGGTTAAGAGGAAGCCTCTGAATCGTTAAGAGGTAATCCTGTTTGGGAAAAAAAATATGTCTGCCTCTTAATGGTTCCAAAATCCTCTGAATCATTTTGTATCCTAGACCTCCCTTAACCGTTAAGAGCTCTAATTACATCCTGAACAATTACCAAATAATTATATTTTATTTTGCACCATCTCATAAGAGCCTCTTAATCATTCTGACCACTTAATCATTCAGCACCAAACCATTCAGCAATTGCATCGGGGATTAGATTCATGCTTACTTTATCACGAACAAATGGGTTAGCTGAATTTCGTAGTACATAATTACAAATGGCATGCTTTTTGCCAATAATCGCTTTGTGAATTGCTGTTAGCCCCTCCTGCAAAAGAATCACAAAATAAAGCTAAGATCAAAAACAGGATGCAATCATGCAAATGGGAAAATTTTAAATTTGCATTATTTTATATTTCATAAATACGAAAATAAACGGAAAAAGAAGAAATGCCGATTAGTGTGAATTTACCTGATTAGAGACATTAATATCTACATTGTATTTCAACAAAGTGTCAAGAAGGTAAAATTCTCCTGATGCAGCAAGAGTGTGTAAAGGATGCCATTTATCCTGTTCAAACAAACACAAAGTTCAAATATAATACTCCCTCCATTCCAACAATATATCCAACGATTTTTTATTTATTTTTTTGTAATTTGTTCTCGAAAAGTTTGCATGTTAAAGTAGTCATTTACCCATCATCATAGTAACAAAATAAATTAATGCCATTAAATTGGTTCGACAAGATTCCCCCCATTTTCTCTCCATCGAAGGGTATTTTAGACTTTTGGGGTGAAAGATTCGTGGAAGGTGTTAGGGTTTTAATTTGACAAGGGCAGTTTAGTAATTTACCAATCTTGTCTCATTCTCCTGATTTTTGTTCCACCTCCCTTTGTGTCCCATATGGTACGTGGGACAAGACAGGACATGACATAATATATTATTTTTTGTCCCACGTTTGGGGCCCACATTAGACTGGGACAGGACAAAACTGAGTAGAACAAAAAATGCACATTTTTGTCCCACCAAAATAGGCGAAACAAAAATTAGGGTGATGAGACAAGATTGGTAAATTTACTAAACTACCCATGTCAAATTAGAACCCTAAAACCTTCCACAATTCTTTCACCCGCTTTTCTCATTTAATACAGAAGCAACGACATAAATCTATCGGTACATTGTAACAAGAAACTTACTGAGGTGGCAGCTGCTAAATCAGGAACCCGCCTATTCATTAAGAACTTTTCCTCCTTTGTAAACAACTTACGAGAACCTAATCAAGGTTATAATAGCACAATTACATCAAACCCCAAGTTATGAGATCATAAATGGAAAAGGGACCAAAAGTTTCAAGAGGATATACTTCTATATACAAAGTTGTAACATCCAATGAGACTGATAAGGGATTGGAGATAGGGAAGGGGCGAGTTTGGTTTTTGTTAAATGATGAGATGAAAATTAATAAATTGGAAAATGAGAAATCAAGGGTACAAATTTAATATCAAACTTATGTCTTATGCCTACAAGAGTAAGAAGACGAGATGCAACACATTCTTCTCCCTTGATGGTTGTATGATCGCATTAAGTAAATATAAAAGCAATAACACTCAGAGTATAAGGGTCTGATTGTTAGCAACTTTAATGAGCTTAATGAGACTCACAGCTTATTAGGTCAGCTATACATGACTGTTTGGTAGTGGCTTAATGATATAGAAAGTGGCTTATTCAGTAAGCTTCTAGGGAGAACTTTATGCAGAAAGCCAAGTTTTTTACAAACACGCCCCTCCCAATTAAAAACACACTTCTTCTGTCTATTAAAAAACACTTCCAAAACATTCCCACATAGACAGCTTTATTCGTAACAGAACTTAATAGAAAACCAACCAAACAGCCCCTTAGTTTCATATTGCTATAGACCGTTGTATTTTTTCGACTTAAGCGTTAATGGACATATGATCAATAAGCACTATCGTGGCTGAGGAATATAGTAGTTATGTAATATGTTTGTGACCCAATTGATGATCACAATGAGGTTTTTATTTGCTCAAGGCGTGAACATGTGTACTTATTTTTTATGATTAAATTTGTTTAAAAATCTCCATCACGCAAAATTAATTCTACTCATGGCAACCCCTTGATTCGGAAATATAGTTTTCTACGGTCTACAGTCTCAAAGGAGTCATTTAAATTATGTTGCTTCGTGAACTGTATTCAGATTATAACAAAGTTGCAGCCATGTTTTTAAAAGCAATAAAGTATATAGGGTCTGTTTGTTAGCAGCTTAATGAGCTTAATGGGACTCACTGCTTATTCGGCCAGCTATACATTGACTGTTTGGTAGTGGCTTAATGATATAGAAAGTGACTTATTCAGTAAGCTTCTAGGGGGGAGCTTTATGAAGAAAGCCAAGTTTTTTCCAAACATTCCCCTCCCAATTAAAAACACGCTTCTTCTTTCAATTAAAAAAAAAACTTTCCCACTCTATTAAAAACAGAACTTAATGGAAAACCAACCAAACAGCCCCTAAGTATGCTTTGATTTTTATGTCTAATGTATGAACTACAAGATGAATTCGTTCCATTTTATACTTGTATAAACATGCAAGTTGTGGGGGGTTCTTCACAGAAATATATCTAATCTCTATATATCCTCTCTATCCTCACATACACATACACATATATTCTTTTTCTCCTATAAGTATAATATAGAGTATTCACATGATCCCAACTCTACATTGTGTTCTCATCAAACTCATTTGTTTTCACATGATCCCCCAACCAAACATTTTACAAATCTAGAGTATTCATAGAAACATACATGAACAATTTCCTAATTCCCAACTCATGGAATCATATGTAAGAATGCAACTCTCATAGACACAGTAAAATTCACTATTATTTGAGCCAATTTCAATACAAATAACGCAAAACTCACCTTGTGGATCCTTAGCAGCATCAGGATCATACATGCCGGAATTCAAGAACCGTGAAATATCGTCCAAACTGCGGCCATAAACCGCCATTTTAGGGTTCCTTGGAGCCACTCTGATACCCTTACTACCCTCACCCTCATCAATTTCATCTTCATCTTCATCTTCATCATTTTCCTCCAAAAGTTCAGGATTATCCAACACAACCGGCTTCAATTCCCTTAATTTTGCAGCTTTATACTCTTTAGCACTCTCATACCCTACCGGTATAGGTCTTAACCCCTGTTTCTTCCTCTGTAATTTGCTCCCAAACTCCATTTCCTGAGCCATTTTTCTCCTTTCTTTCTTCGTGATATTAATCTCCGCCTGAACATCTTTCCAGTTCGCCGGAATCAAATCCTCCTGTTTAACCTCGATTTTAGTCTTGTTATTGTTAAACTTTTTGTAGGGTTTCGGAACTTGAGATTCAATTTCGTTTTGAATGAAAGGATCTTCGAATATACCTTCTTCAAATACCAAACAATCTCCAATTACTTGCTCTTCTTCTTCTTCAAATCCTTCATTGCCTGTGTTGACGTTGGTGTATAATTGTTGCTGCGGGTGGTGGTGAAGGGAGAATTGAAGCGAGGATATGGAGGGTTTACGGAAGAACAATTTTAGGGTTTTGTGGTGGTTTTTAAATAAGGAAATAGAAGCGGTGGTGGTGGTGAGAAGAGAGGAAACGATGGTTTGTTGGTGGTTTAATAACGACATTGTTGTTTGTTTCTCCGGTGGCCGGCGGAGAAGGTGCGCCGGTGAAGGGAGGAGATGGTGCGATTGATAGAGTGATATGGTGGTGGGTTAACGTCATCGGGTTAAGTAATCGGGTCGGGTGCCCCATTTCAGAGATCTGGGTTTTTCACTTGAACTGTTCCTTCGTGTCATTAGAGGATCTCAGACAAATTTCCTCTAATTTTTTTAAAATGGGGGAATCAAAATACAAAATCTATAAAAAAATTACATTCATCTTCAACAAATTCCCTATAATTTTTTCAAAATAATATTAAAATATTACATCATCTATTAAAATATTATTTCTCTTTTTAAATATTTATTTTTCAAAGTTTCCTATTGGTCATTTCATTTGGTAATCATTTTTGGAGTCAACTCCATATTTGGAGAAAAACTCACACACTCTCTCTCTCTCTCTCTCTCTTACTTTCTCCATTTTGGAGATGATTATGGAAAACTATTGGAGCAAAATACTTGCTCAAAATCCTCATTTTCACCATTTTTCCCATTTGGGGGAAGATATTGAAGATGCTCTTAACTCATTATTTTATGCCCACCTATGAGCTCGAAGGGTTGGGTTCCGGTGAGAAGTGAAGTGAAATTATGGTGAGAAAATCTCTGCTCTTGGATGCACATTAAGATGAGATGCACCGTGATGAGATACACTGAGATGCACCAGATCAATTATCGTAGGTGTGAGATTAAAAGTGATCAACGGTTTAGATCTCTTCTTACGCTTCTCACCTTAACTTCACTTCTTACACGATCCCACACCTAAACTCGAAATATATATATATATATATATATATATATATTCAATAAAACAAGTTATACGTGTTTCATCTAAAAACAGTCTCTCGTATATGAGATTCAATTAAATAATTAAGGGTTGTTTGGTAATTGTTGAATGGTTTGGTGCATATGATAAGTGGTAAGAATGATTAAGAGACTTTTATGATATAATTTAAATGAAATATAATTGTTCAGGATGTAATAGAGCTCTTAGAGCACCTCCAATAGCTTCTCTAAAATAGAGAAAAACTCATTTTTTTTCTTCTCTAAATTTCTCCAACAGCATCTCTATATCATTATCTAAAATAGAGATTTTTGGGAAAAATTTCTAAATATAGAGATTTCTCACAAAAAACAACCAATATAATTTTAATGATTTCCCACAAAAAAACAACCAATATAATTTTAGAAAATTTTAAAATAATAAATTTATTGAATATTTTAATAATATAAATTTTTAATAGATACTCTAAAATAGAGAAGTTGTTGGAGTCGGAAGATAATAATTTTAGAGATTTTGACTTTACATTCTCTATTTTAGAAAAAATTAAAGAAGCTGTTGGAGATGCTCTTAATGGTTAAGGGAGATCCATGATACAAAATGATTGGAAAGGTTTTGGAACCATTAGAAGAGAGACTTTTTTTAGTCAAACATGATTCATCTCTTTACGATTCAAAAACTAATCGAGTGATTGTTAATGAAACTCTTAAGAGGTAATAAATATCCCTTAAGTCAAGTATTAAAATTTTAACTTGAATCCTTGCATGTTGTGTAGTTTATCATTGTATTCAAACTTGATAAAGTTTGACTAGATTGACTGTGAATTACTCGAATGATTAGTTGTTTACAACCAAGGATAATTAAGTAATTTTACATTTATCTCGTTAATTAGTTTTTTTGATGACATCTATAAACTAACTTATTTTGACAAGTATAAACTACCTTAATTTTAAAGTTGTTTTTCTATTAAATCTTGTATAGTTGTATGAAATCATGAATATAACAAAAAGTCAAAAAATGACCATTTAACTTTTATTGATTTGTTTTTTCATTAATTTCCCATTAAGCTCTTCCCTAAAGTTTGACAATAAGATCCATCAACCAACAATAACAACAAATCCTTAAAATTAATCAACCAACTATAATAACACGAATCATAATTCATAAAATTGAAGAGTACTTATATTTAAACGGCAACAAACCAAACAAAAAGACCAATTTTACTGTTCAACCAACAACATTTACCTCATTCACTTCACGAACATCAACTAATCCACAAGTAACCTTGAATGCTAGTGAAGCTTTGGGGATGTCTTAGCTATTATGTTAAGGGTCTCATGAGACTAGTCAAGGTGTGTGTAAACTGACCCGAACACCCACAGTTAACAAAAGCACCTGTGATACACCATGACCCAATGTGCAGTTTTCTTAGCATGGTATTTGATTTTCTTTAGGGATTTTAATTATTATAAACATTTTTCAAAATCTTTTTACCCAAATAACCATTTTCTCTCTCAATTTACCAAAATGACCAGAAGTTACTCGAAATACATACCGAAATACATTAGAATCGAATGGGTTTTTCGAGTAAGTTTCAAAAATTATCGAGTAGGTTTTGATATGTTACTCAAAAATTATTGAGTAGGTTTTGATATTGTATTTCTATATTATCGAGTAGGTTTTGATATATTAAAACCCTTGATATATTATCGAGTAGGTTTTGATGTATTTCTATATTATCGAGTATTTTTATTAAATCCTTGATATATTATAATGTATTTCTATATTATCGAGTAGGTTTTAATGTATTTCTATAATGTATATAAATAATTTCATATATAAATAATGTAGGTTTTGATATATTAAAACCCTTGATATATTATCGAGTAGGTTTTGATGTATTTCTATATTATCGAGTATTTTTATTAAATCCTTGATATATTATAATGTATTTCTATATTATCGAGTAGGTTTTAATGTATTTCTATAATGTATATAAATAATTTCATATATAAATAATGTATTTAGTTGAAACTTACTCGAAAATGTTAGTTTAGGTTTTGATAAGTTTCAAAATGTTAGTTGAAACTTACTCAAAAAATTTGAAACCTACTCGAATTTTTTTGAAACGTACTCGAAAAATTTGAAAGTTACTCGATAATATGTTAATTTACTCGAAATTACTTATGAAATGGAAGTTTACTCGATTTAATGGAAACCTACTCGATAAGCATGAAACCTATTCGATAAAATGGAAAGTTACTCAAATTGGGCATGATTTCGAGTATGTTTTGATATTGTCGAGTAAGTTTGGTCCATTTCGAGTAGGTTTTAATCAGATTTAAAACCCCTTCGATCCTAATGTATTTCGATATGTATTTCGAGTAACTTCTGGTCATTTTGGTAAATTGAGAAAGAAAATGATTATTTGGATAAATTTTTTTTGAAAAATTGGTTATAATAATTAAATTCCCTTTTCTTTACCTCTTTTAGTGTCTTCCTATTTAGTTATAACATATAAGGTAGTTTAAATTATTTAATCTGATAATTAAGTAATAGTATAACATATATGTTTAGAAATATAATATTATAAAAGAAGGATCATGTAAGAATAAAAGTTAAGAGATGAGAAATGTAATAAGGGATTGGACCCTTGATCACTTTTAATCTCACTCTCACCCCATTAATTGCGCATCTCACGAGAATTGATCAGTGTATCTTGGTTTATTCTCATTAGTGTTGATCTTCAATTAGAATTGATCCAAGGGTGGAGATCAATTCTTACCCTTCTCACCAGAACCCAACCCTAATATTCATAGGCGAAAGATCGTGTGAGAAAGAAAGTAAGCATAAGAAGGGATCTGAACTCTTGATCACCTTTAATCTCAAACCCACCCATGAATCGCGTTTGATACGGGATTGATCATGTGCATCTCATTCTAATGTGCATCTAGTGACGAATTTGTCGTAATAAGCCACGTTTGCAAAATGTCTTGGCCTTTCCGTGTCTCCTAAAACTTCTATCACATCATGTCTCATGCCGTTAAGAACCTAGGACATGAGTAATGAATAGTTTAATATTTATTAATCTTATTTCATCTTTATGGGGATTGCTATTTGCACCCCCGCCCCCTTTTAATGTCAAAATCAGGTCAATTCATACACAGACCCGTTCCTGACATTTTTTGGGCCCTGGGCGCATGTAAAATTATGGGCCCTCGATAACTACGGAATTTTTTTTATAAAAGTTTTTCATTACTAAAGAAATTGAATATAATAAATGTTAATAATTCATCGAGAGATGAAATTTTATTCTTCTTTATCTATACTATTATATAAAGCATGTAATACGGTTAAGCGGTTATTGTTTAGAAAAATTAAGACTTATAAGTTTTCTTGCCTTAGGTACAATCATTTGATGCATTCTCACCCACGTTCAATGTTTAGAATTAGAATGTAATTAATTTTGATTTTTAAATTACACTTTATACCCTTAAACTTTGTTCTTTAATTTAGTTTATATCCCTTCCTTTTTCAATTTTCATTTCATAATTTTTCCATTATAACAAATATAATTTTAAATTAGCTAAAATGCATTAAAAACATGTTTTCTTTTGTTATAAATTATACCATTATAATCGTGTCGTCAATACCTTCAAAATGAGCTCAATATTGAATATTTTTCGATTTAATCATATTATTATATACATGAATACGTAACGAGTTGTTTTTAAAAAAATTACGTTTTATACCCTATAGTTATTTATTTAATTTTTAAACCTTTTCATTTTACACCCTTATCTATATTATAATTAGTTTTTAAATTTCATTCACATTCCTAACTATTTTATTTTTCATTTTACATCTCAATCACATAAACATAAATAATTGTATATGAACCAAATTACATTTAAAAATATGTTTCTTTTTTTTTACAAATTATACTATTATAATCGTATTGTCAATATCTTTGAAATGAGTCCAATATTGAATATTTTTTAACTTACTTATATTATTAAATAACATAAATATGTAGTGAATTATTTTTAAAATTTACAGTCAATACATTATAGTTATTTAATTAACTTTTATATCTTTTACTTTTTTTAATTTTCATTTATCACCATTTTCATTTAAGAGGTACAAATGTTGATGTATTATGTGCAATTTTTTAAGTTTTACAACTTCCACGATTCAGCATAATAATTATTTTTTTTTCAAATTATATTTTACACTGTTATAATTTGTTATAGTTTACTTTTCAGCTCTTTAATTTTCTTTTAACACATTTTTTATAGTAACATATATAACCGTATATTAACTAAAATATATTAAAAAACACTTTCTTTTTTATAAATTATACGATTATAGTCGTTCTTCAATACCTTCAAAAGAGACTAATATCGATATTTTTTTATTTAATAATAACATTAAATATTATAAATATGTACCGAGTTATTTTTAAAACTTAATTTTTCATTTTTAGTTTTTCATTTTACACCATTATAGCTTTATCTATTTATATCTATGATTCTATCCTATATTATAAAGAGTGATTAGTGTTTAGATTTTTAATAGTTACAAATGTTTAAATACTTGTTTTGTAAAAATCGATTAATAATGAAATTCAATTTTATTCTAAATCCTACAAACCAAACACACCAAAGATTCCAAATTTTTCCACAAAAAATTATTAAAAAAACATTTCGTCAAATCAAATGGGTCTTAAATGTACTACTTTGTTCTTTTAAAATTAAGATTGTATTTGGCTTTTATAAAAATAATGGATACGGATTTATAAGTTCATAACGATAGACAACTTGATAGCTTAAAAGGGTTCGAGAATTCTAAAGTTATTGTTGATAAAATATTGAAATTCCGCTGCACTGCAGCGGGTAAGTCTTCTAGTTATAAATAAGAGAGTACTTAAGATTTACGTATTCCGTCATTATTAGATAATTAACAACCATGAGTATAATGTATTAGAAGACAATGATAGTTTTAAATTCTAAAATATAGATATGAGTTTGATCATCTACTTTGGTGGTTAAGTTTTTTTCAATATAAGAATTTTCTTAGTTCATAACAAAAAGATGTGTTATTTTAATACAAACAAAGACTCATGCGGAGGAAAAGAGATTAATGATACCAAAAAACTATCAAAATTTTCTAGACAAATTGACAAATAATGATTACTAAGAATGTGGAAGAAAAGATAATTTATTAATAATCAATAGAATAATTAAATAATGAATGAGACCTATAATTTACAAACTTAATGAGTTTGTTGCTTGAGAACTTGAATAGAATATTATAATGTGTAGTGAAATCGCAATGAAAGATGAAGAAATCAAATATACAATTGATGAAAATATTTAAATTTCCTATTTCTTTTTTTCTTGTTCTACTAAATAAGATGTTATGATTAAAAATTTATAAAGCATGACATATATAGGAGCCATTACTGAATACATTTAGTTTGAAAATTTTATTGATTAATCATAAAATCATGAAACACGACGTAACTCATTAAAACAATAAATGGTTCATCAACCAATAGTATAATATCATCTATAGAGACAAAAGTAGATAACAATAGCCAACAAAAGCAATTAGGCAAACAACGTAAACAAATAGTGCGCAATAGTCAATACAAACATATGAACTTAAAGTTGTTATAATTGTTGAAGCATGAAAATAGTCAAGCAATAGCCAATGCCCAATAGCATTGGGTTAGAGAGACAATAAACAATAACATATAATAAAATACCAAGAAATTTTTGTTTTCTTAATCATTGTAATTAGTTAATATTTTTGGGCTCCTACCTACTAAATTATTTTTACCTCTGATTATACTACAATATTCTTTGGGTTTCTTTAGTGTATTAATTTTTTAGACTACTACTATATATCGGACAAAAAAATTGGGCCCCTAATATTTTTGGGCCCTGGGCGTGCGCCCGTGTCGCTCTGCCCCAGTGACGGCATCATACATTGAGAATATAAAAAATGACTTTTGTTGTTCCTATGTGTGAGGAGAAAATCATTAGGTAGAGGATGCATCTAAGGCATTGTTTGGCAAAAATAAGCTAGCTTATTTTCTGAGTAATCGTTTGGATGCACATAAGCTAGCTTATAAGTCAGCTTATAAGCTAACTTATCGATAAGCTACTTGGAGTAGCTTATGAGAAGCTTTTTGACACTTTTTTTCAATTATACCCCTAACTAATATTATTTATTTATTTTCAACATGCACTTTTTGGTCATTTCACATGCTCATAAGCTAGTTTTTGCCAAACATAACTTATTCATCACTAAATTTATCACCACTACCAAATTTATAAGTCATCAGCTACCTTATAAATCATACGCTAACTTATCGGTCATAAGCTAGTTTTTGCCAAACATAACTTATTCATCAGCTAGCTTATCAGCTACCAGCTAGCTTATAAGTCATCAACTACCTTATAAATCATACGCTAACTTATCGGTCATAAGCTAGCTTATCAGCTAGTTTGCCAAACATAGCCTAAATGGGTGCAATTAACCAGGGGTGAAATCGGTCCAACATCAGTACCGAACCAAGAAGTATTGAATTTATGTGGAACTCATAACTAAGACCGAAACTGAATCGTATTTACAAGTGCGGTTTCGGTTTCAATGTTTTTCCCAAAAAACACCGAAAACCAAAATACCAACTTTCAAAAATGTAGAAAATTAGGAACCGAATACCGAACCAAAATATGGAGGTCCATTGCCATTCTCTACGTTTAGCTTGTTCCCTAGTTTTACCTTATATATATATAATTATATAATATAACTACAGTATTTTTTTGTCAAAACATTAATTTGTTATTTTCAGAAAATTCAAGATCATATCAGTTCGATTATTTAAAAAAAATCCCATTATTGTATTGCATTGCATGACAAGAATGCTGCATAGCTTAAAGAAGGTACCAAATTCCGATTTGCAGATTCCGACGTGTGGGTTGTTTCGCAATGGAGTCTTTAAAAGGTCAGTTTTCGCTTCCATCAGATACTTTGCTTCATACATATCAAAGAAAGATTCATACGAGTTGAACCGAATGTTAACACAATGCCAAGGTAGTATCAAATCTATCAACAAAATGCATGCCAAGATCATCATTGGAGGTTATGGGGAAAATCTTTTTGTTGGTTCCAAGCTTTTCACCATGTATTCTGAGTTGGGTCAATTGTATGCACACAAGGTGTTTGATAATTTGCCTGAAAGAGATGTTTTCTTGTGGAACTCAAAGATTCAAACTTTTGCAAATTCAGGGTTGTCCAAAGAAGCATTAGATGTATATAAAGAGATGTGTGAACAAAGTGTAGTTATGGATAAGTATACATTTACGTTCGTTCTAAAGGCATCCGGTATTTCAAAAGATGAAAAAACGGGTTGCCTTATTCATGGGCATGTAATGAAATGCGGGTTTTATTCAAATGTATTTGTCGGAAATGCTCTTTTAGCGTTTTACGCTAAGTGTAAGATGATCGATGCGTGTAGAAGGGTGTTCGAAGAGATTCCACAAAAGGATCTCGTTAGTTGGAATACCATCATTTCCGGCTACACTACCAATGGCTTTTTTATCGAAGCTCTTGACCTTTTTCACGCTTTACTACACGATGAATCAATTGGCGGACCGGATCAAGCAACTCTCGTCACCATTCTGCCCGCTTGTGCTCAAGAAGCGGATATCCGACTCGGGTTTTGGGTTCACTGTCGCACCATAAAAACGGGTTTGGCAAATGACGTTATGCTGGGAAGCGGTCTTATCGCCATGTACGGAAACTGTGGCCATTTAGACTACGCACACCAGGTGTTTGATAAAATTCCCGAAAGAAACATCATGGTATGGACTGCCATGATGAGATGTTACGGAATGCACGGAAATCCAGAAAAAACACTCGATCTTTACTCGAATTTCTTGAAAGACGGTTTACGTCCAGATGGGGTTCTTTTCTTGTGCTTGTTATCAACATGTAGTCACGCAGGTCTCGTTGCAAAAGGGCGTGAAATTTTCAAACAAATGGACGATTATAACATCAAGAAAGGTCAAGAACATTATGCTTGTATGGTTGATCTATTTGGGAGGGCGGGTTTGGTTATGGAGGCAGTCGAGTTGATTGAATCGATGCCTATGGTGGCTGGGAAGGATGTATATGGTGCCCTTCTTGGTGCTTGTGAAATGCACAATAACGTTGGCCTTGCGGAAGTGGTTGCAGAAAAGTTGTTTGGATTGGATCCGGAGGGCGGTGGTCGATACGTGACGTTGGCCAAGATATATGGCGGTGTTGGGCGGCTGAAGGAGGCGGCAGCGGTGCGGAAGACGATGGTGAAGAATGGGATCAAGAAAGCATTTGGGTGTAGTATGGTGGAGGTGGATGGTGTGGTTCATAGATTTGGGGCAGAGGATGAAAGTCATGTAAGAAGAAAGGAGATTTTTGAGACACTTGAAAAGGTGGATAAAATGATGGCAAAAGAAATTTGAAGACAAATGTTTGGGTTCAAAACGAATTATTGGTAGTCGTTGAGGCCCTGGGGATGTAGTGGAATATCCCATTTGTTCGGGGGTTCGAATTTAGGCGTACACAACAAACTGAGTTTATCAAGGAACTGATGTGGCAAGTTAGACGTACACAAATTTTTTAGTTTTTTTTTTAATTTATATTGTTTTATTAGTTAATAAATTAATTGTTTAATTTATATTGTTTTATTAGTTAATAAATTAATTGTTTGATTTAAATAAGATAATGCTTCTTAAAAACTATTATAAATGATTATTTACTAATTAAACACATACTAATTAATGTCTAAACTATTTAAAGGTTTGTGTGTTAAATTATAAATGAATTATAATAATGTTAATACTTAAATGAATATTAATCAGAAATAAAATAAATATGTATTACAAATTATAAACTAATTAATGACCACTTTAAAAAGATGTATGATATTGTATTAATAAAGAAGATAATTACAAAAGGTAACATATGATAATCTAAAAAAAAAGTTATATATTGCTTTGTATGCATTGGAGAAAGTCCCTAATAACGGGTCCAATTTCAAAAAAAGTTGTACTTAATACCACCCATTGTCCGTATAATAATACCAGTCTCGGGTCCCAGCTGGTCGTAACACCACCCGACAAGAGTTGTAGCGTATTAGTGAGGCCCTTGGGGATGTGGTGGAATATCCCATCTGCTCAGGTTCGAATTTAAGCATTCATAACAATTGTGGCCACTGAGTTTATCAAATACTGATATATTGTAGTCATAAATTGTTGGGATTAGCCCAGACATAGTCTAGGACACCCTTCAAAAAAAAATTGGACAAGGAAAACCAATTGTACGCCATAGATTCGACAATTTTGAAATCAATAAAACGAAAAGTCTAAACACAAAAAAAAAAAAAAAAAAAAAAAAAAAAGTAACGATGCAATTCGCACACTAGTCGCTTAATATACAACAAAATGGCACATTCTATTCTATTCACTGCCTACGTTTGCTCAACGCATAAATAATCCTCTTCAATAACCGAGCAATACATAGCTTTTTTTTTAACACCCATATAAACAAAAAGAATACAATCTAAAGATCAAATCAGGTAGTTAATATATCCGGTAGTGTCGTTGAATGAGCTCCAATTATTTTACCTCCGAGATCTGGAAAAGTCTCGTATCCGGGTAACGAATCCACATTTCCGTCACCATCGACTTGTAAAGGATACCTCATAATATGACCTTGCAATTCTGAAAACTCTTCAGCTGTATAACGTTTCCAGTTATCGTCCGCCAGCTTATTAACCCTCCTCACGCACTCCAACGATTCAGCCTCCTCGTAGCATTCCTCTAGGATACCGAGCTGTTCTGCCCACAGTGACATTCTGTATCCGTACACCTGAATGAAACAGCACATAAGATGAATTGGAATAAGTTAAGGGGATGTTTGGTTGGTTGGTTATCTATTAGGTCCTGTATGGATAAAGTTGTCTGTGTGGATTAATCTGTTTGTATAGATTGAGAAGGTTTTTGTTTGGGAGAGTTTTTTTTCATAGATGGAAGTAGGGTGTTTTTTTAATTTGGATGGTGGGAAGGTTTGGAAAAAAACTGGGCTTTCTGCATAAAGCTCCACCTTTAAAGCTTACTGAACAAGTCACTTTTTATATCATTAAGCCACTACCAAATAGTCGTGTATAGCTGACTGAATAAGCTATGAGTCCTATTAAGCTCATTAAGCTGAGTGATTAGTTTAAGGGCCAAATAAATTTATCGGATGAAGAAAATACTTGAGCAACCATAATGGTTAACTAGTCAAAAGATTATTATTATTATCATCTTATTATCATTATTTAGCAAGATATGTAAAGGATTGTCACAAATCATGAGAAAACTTGTTAAAACGCTCAAAAGCGTCCTACAAACTTATTGTAACACTTTTAAATAACACGTTCTATTGTTTGGTACTGTAAACTAAGGACACTCCAGTCCTAACATGACTATGTAACACTTCTATTGTTTAGTTTTCATGACTATGTAACAAACATAACATGGAATAATCTTAATAAAATACTCCCACCGTCCCATAATTAAATGTCTACATTACTATTTTAGTTTGTCCCGAAACAAGTGTCCACTTTCAAAAGTAACTTTTCAATTTCCAATTATACCCTTAATTATGAGATGGAGAAAGTTTCTCAATCCATTATCAAGGGTAAAAGTGTCATTCAGTTATTTAAAAATTGTAATAATTGTACATTTCTAAAACTGTGTGCCATTTTCATTGTGGACATTTATTTTTGGACGGAGGGAGTAATGAACGTTACTTGTGAACCATACATAGTATTACTAGTATCATGAAAAAGTAGAAATTGTAAAAAAAAATGCGTAAGTGTACCTGTCCATGTGGACGTCGCTTCATTGCTGCCCAAGTGTGATGTGGTTGATACGAACCCATAGCTATTTCTGTGTCTTTAGAGCCAGCCAATGATCTTTGATTAATGTTAGCAGATCCCATTATTACATACTCATCATCCACTATCATTCCCTTAGCATGCACATATATCATAAACCGTTGGAACTTTTGTGAATCCGAGACCTATAACAACAAATTCAAACACCAATTCGAATTCTTTATGTAAATAGAAATTTAAATAGTCTTAAACCATCAAGAATAAAAATTCTCTCACAATAATACCTTCTCATCTGCCGATTGAACCATTTCTGCAGGTAGTTCTTCCCGTTTGCCAAGGCAATAGAAATTTAAATAGTCTTGAGGGTGAGTATCCAGCTGCATAGCCTTAATTTCTTGTGCTATAACGGCATACATTGTTTGCATCGTCTGGCTCTGTGTATTACAAGATGTAAAAGTCAAATAGAAAGTGGCTTATTCAATAAGCTTTTAGGGGGGGAGCTTTATGCAGAAAGTCAAGTTTTTTCCAAACATGTCCCTCCCAATTAAAAAAACACGTTCCTTCCATCTATGAAAAAAAACCATCCTAAACAAAAACCTTTCCAATCTATACAGACAGATTAATACACACAAACAGCTTTATCGATACAGGACTGAATGGAAAACCAACCAAACAGCCCCTCAATGCCACATGAAGAAACTGTGACACCGGTTACAAAGAGGTAAAAAGACAACAAATGAGAAGACAAAAGAAAGTTGAGATTTGAGAACAAAGAAATTTCATTGTTAACCATAAAATAACAAGAGAATTACTTTAAGCGTAAGAAGTTGATTAAGATACAATTATGTGCACACTTCTTTATGAGTATCGATCATGACATCAAAGTAAGCTTTAGTTTCTCGACTCTAAGGCTCTGTTTGTTTTTTAAGAGGTGCTGACGTCTGATTTCAGTTCTGAAATGGTTATGAAACGTCTAAACGAATCAGACATAAGTGGTGATTAAGAGCTTAAAATGAAAAAAACAAACAAGGCCTAAGGCTCTGTTTGTTTTTTAGATTTTAACTGATTCAGACTTCAGCACCACCTCTTATAAATCAGAAGTGAAATCAGACTTCAGACTTCAGCACCTCTTAGAAAACAAACGCTACCTAATTGTCAGTAGAGAACTTCAAAATGATACAAGTCTATATGGACCTTCAGAGGGTAAAAAAGTAATAATACCTGCCAATAGAGAATCTCTTGCACAGTAGCAGTTGTTGGAACACCCTCAGGCCACATTGGTATGACAACATAAACTGCAAACCTCTCTCCAGCTCTAATCTTACTAGTAATTTTTAGTGCCAACTCCATTGGGATCAGATTATCAGCTCCTAATAATTGGGAAGAAAGCATCAGCCTCATGAACATGTTACCAAATAAAAACAATTTCATATCTAGCCTTTTACTCAAAATTAAAATCAACAAACTTTTATCCTTTTAATGTGGAAATTACCAAAACATTTATTGATATATGATCCATAAGAATTGGAATTTATCTTTATCACCAACCATCTAAAACGATAACGTTTTGACCAATTTATAGAAAAAAATTAGTCTTTGCATAAAATTTAATAAACATGTTTTCAGACAGTCATTTGATTAGCCAAAACCAGTTATCAATATGAAAAAATAATAATCAAGAAAAAAGATAGAATTTTGTTATGAAAGGAAAATGCAAGTAGTACCTGCATCTTTGTACGATGGCCATGCATATGATGATCCAATGAAATACTGATTTTCAATATAAATGAAATGTTGAGCTGATCGGATGGCTTGGATATATGCTGTCTGAATGCTTTTGTCAATCACCTGACTCTTTGAACTAATAAGATTCTGCAGAAAGTAACATGCCAATAAAACACATGCATTGATCAAATTCGAGTACCCTAACCAAATATCAGGAGTTCTATTACTAGTTGCTAAGAGCTTCTCCAAAATGAAGAAAAGGGGGAAAATGGGGATTTTGAGCTAATATTTTGCTCCAAGAGCTTCCCCAAAACTATCTCCAAAATGGAGAAAGTAGGAGAGAAAAGAGTTTTTTTCTCCAAATATGGAGATCGCCCCAAAAATGATTACCAAGTGTGAGCACCAATAGGAAAATTTAAAAGTAAATATTTAGAGGAAAAAATAATATTTTAATATTATAATCAATGTTGGATTGTCCAAAATGGAGAATCCGTTGGAGATGAATGTGATTTTTTTTTTAAGATTTTGCCTTTTAGTTCTCTATTTTGGAGAAATTTTAGCGAATTTCTAAATGAAGTACAAAAACTTAATGCACGCTTTTGGTGTGTTGGGCATGTATTTTGCGATATCTGCCGGTAAAAGAACAAGATTGTTGAGCATGAAAGATGTTTAGCAGAAATATACTTCAAATATATATATATATATATATATATGTTTAGCAAGGATGAGTAAGATGAAAAAGATTTCAATTACTCACCTGTGCCTCAGCAATGTCACTTGTTTTGGGGAATCCTTTCAAGGATCCAGAATCAATGGACCGAAAAATCTGTGGGAAGTAAGAGAAACTCATGAGATCTACTTATTTTCTAAAAAGTCTCATACGAAAAAAGGAGTTGGTGGAAAAGGGCGTTTTTCTGACCTGCACATGCCAGTTATCTGGATGATCTTCCCTAGAAACATGCAATAATGGTTCGTCATCAGGAACCACGGTATAATCTCCATTTTTCGGAACAGGATAAGTAGGACTGACAATCCATGAGATCCGTTCGATCTTTATCAACGCATCATCTTGCCAGTGGGCCATTGTTTTAGCAAGGATTGCAAATTCTCTCCATTTAGTAGCTTTTCTCCAACGTTGCTCAAAGTTCAAAAGGACATCATATGCAGCAGGACCATCAATCCTGCAGTGTAAATCATGCCATGGCTGCCTTGGGGCCTTGGTTCCTGCCTAGTATAGATAAATAAATAAAAATAAAAATTTAGTAAATGTAGAGCTCACAGGTAGGGAATATTTGATTGCTTTTATTAGTACTCCTTAATTAACATCAGAATAACTAGCAGGACCTTAGCTACCTATATACCATAGTTAATTGCGAACAAAGAGACTTAAAGAAGACAAATAAGTCCCTACTCCCTACAAAAAATGTAACAAGTTTTTGCATAGAAGTAACCGCTAGATTCAAATTTTTAAACCTGGGAAGTGGGAGAAAGAGCTGAATAAGAAGTTTATGCTTATTGATCCCAATTGTTACTTTTAAGAGATAGATCATGGTGAAAGAACAATAATAAGGTTATAAAAACTACAGATGACAACAGAGAGAGAGAGAGTGAATGAAGAGAAAGACTGCTATCTAGTATTATTTTTCGTTAGGCCGCAACCATAAGGACTACAAAAATACTATACCGCCTTAAAAGAATAAAAGTGGATTCGCTGACTTACAATAATTGAATAACTGATTGGCTAAACTTATTTTGTATAACTTATTGGTATATCGCCTTAAAAGAAGTGGATTGGCTGACTTATGATAATTGAAGAGTTATAATGTTGTAGCATCAAAATGCATTAGCAGAGAAAGAACTTAAAAACTATAAATTTTCTTCAATTTCCTATGATTGAAGTCGGTTTCCATATACAGTGAACAACTTCTAGATATTTTGGGAGTTTGCATCATCTTTCATATTGAATATTGGTATTTTTCTTTCAAATCCCAAATGAGGTCTAGATATAATCTATTGCACATAGACGCCTTAAAATGACAATAATATTTATGTTTATTTGATTATTCACTTAAACTGAATGTTTTTCTATAAACTAACTTAATTTTTTGCCAAACTGCTTGGCTAACAAATCAGCCTTTCAAACTTGTTTTTTATTTGGTGATAAAGAAAAAGAACAAGAAGAGTGTATTTTGAAGCAACTCAACCTTGACTGTTCCAGAAACAACGGGTTTTAACACCTTCTCTATCAAGAAACATACACTAGAAGAAGACTCCACTTTACCCTCAAACTATACAGCACCTCTCTAAAAAAGTATGGCGCCACAGCTTTATATCAACAGAATTCCAGCCTTCCAATCAAAGAAATTGGGTACGAAAACTTAAAATATATTCTTAAAAGATGATCATAATGAGAAGGATCACATTTCTTGAGTCGGCAATATTACTGGTTTCAGCAGTAGCAATACAGAAATAAAAATATTTAGAGTGGCACCACACAGAAAGATTAGCACATGATTTGACACGAATATATATATATATATATACACATACATGTATATAATAAAAAGAACAGAATAAAAAGTGCACAAATGGGCTGAATATTAAAAAGATCACTCACCGGGTATGTCGGCTGGTGAATATCGTCCTTAAAAACAGTGTCTAGATCATGAAATAACCTATGTTGAGGTGTGTCATAACGACCATCACAGAGATCAAGACCACCTATAAATGCAGTAACCTTTCTATTATTACCAGATGCTTGCGTATCTACAAGCACACATTTCTGATGGTGTGTGAACGCAGTTCCAACAACCTGAAACATGGATCAACAATATAAGCCAACTCCAACACATCACAAAGTTGAAAGGTTAACACAATCTTTCACTAATACCAAGCAACAGAAAACTTCTCATAATTTACAGATGTTATAGTAAGAATATCCAGAACATGAAGTTTCCAAAGTTCATTCAACCTCATATATGAAAGTGTAAAGAAATATATTGGCCATCATGTTATCAAAATTTGATTACAGGCCTATAGGTAGTTCTGTAGATACCAGAGACTAGGTTCAATTATTGGCTTGAACTCTTTTCCCAGGTCAGCTTTGTGAAGTTCTTGTTAATCATCCGGTTAGTTTTAAAAAAGAGACTGTTCATACCAGCCAGATTAGAAGTAGGCATATTGATATAGGGAAACTACAAAGATGGGAGCAGGTGGTTAACGAAGGTCATAACTTTTGGTTGGGAACCCCTGTGCACATCCAAATGGTCAAGCCTGATTGACTCCCTTCTAAATGATGAATATAAATATAATTAAGAAAAAGAATATAAAATATTCAGGAGAGCTTAGCCACACACTCGAGTAAAATACCAAAGAAAAGAACAGAAACTAGCAGGTAGTGAGGACTACCAGCAACTGGCCTGGAAAGCAACAACTAGTAGCTAGAATGGAAATGAAAATAATAATAAAAGATATTAAGGTGAATCACGGATCCTACAGGTTGTGACAATATCAGGCTTTGCCTAGGGTTCCTTTGAAGGACCCACAAGAGTGGAGTGGAGTATGGCATCTTGAGGTTTCTAATGCTCATGGCTTCCACAAGTCACCATCAGAGGGTAACATATTGGGTGTAATACGCGATATCTTCTATACAGTTACGTCAAGAATTGTTTTTATGGGGACCAGGATATGCCTGATAAATATTAGAACATAAATTAGCCACTCACAACGAAAACCGATGTTTCACATACATGATTAAACCTTGAGAGCAGAACATACAAGCTAAGGAGACTGAAAATACCAAAATTACATCAAAGGGCACACTGGTCACAATTCATGGTGTGTTACGAATCACGATTCACGGCAAGTAATGATTAACCCAAAAGAAAACCACCAATATTATATCAACCACATTATTATGTATAAAACTGCAAGAGGAAAGAGAATTGTTTGCCTGTTGCTTAAAAAAGCTCATTTTGCTGCTTGCATATCGAGGTGATAGCACACACATGACAGAAGAATGCTTAAAGAACTTCCTCGTCTCTTCATCATGAGTTGCCATCACTCCAGTCTGTGTCAAATATTGATAAATGTCATCATCTAGAAACATGATATAATTGAAGAAACAGATTTCTAATTTCATCTTCTTTATAGTTGATTACTTGCTAGGAAAAGAAATGTCTCAAAGAGAACAATTTGCAAAATAGAACTTTTAATCAAGTAATGAAGAGCTTCGAGTCAGTTCATCCAATTACGAAGCAACTTCATGTGTGGAGTGTTTTTCTTTAGCTTTTATCAGAACCCTCTAAACCTACCGTCCTTTCAACAAATGCAAAAAAAACTTAGGGGGTGCTTGGGATTGCTTATTTGAAACAACTTATGTTTTTCCAACAAAAGTCCTTATCATAAGTTAGAATGGTTTAACTTCTTGAAAAACTCCTAATTACCGGTTTGGCACAAGCACTTTATCCAAACACTTGCTTATTCCGGTGTGGTACCGGTAACAAGTCAATAACTTGTTTTTGAGCAATTAACGAGTAAAAGTATACCCTTTGTTCAAAGTTCTCACCGTCTTTATGAAGAGCTTATTGTGGGAGGTCTTATCATCCCAAACCAACAACAAAACACGAACCCCTTCTTCAGATTTATACTTCAGCAACTCACCAAGCGTCAAGTCTCCTCCTCTGGGAAGGGGCCGAGTCGGCTCTCTAATCAGTTTAATTTTATGGAAAACAGACCAACCAACAATATATATCATGTGATGAGCCTCTGATACAGCATAACATATATCTTCCCAACACGAATTTTGTTGAAAAACTTTACCCCCATCTAACTGAATCTGAGGCATCTTACATTCCGGTGTCACGTGAGCATCCTGATATAACGTCACTTGAGAACCTGTCCTCAAAGGAAAATAGGTGTTCCGAACGCCTTTATGCTCCGGATCACCGGCAATGCCGTGTCGGTATAGAGGATTTTCCTCACACGGAATAAACTTCATCTCCAGCCTAAGTTCCGATTCCTTCTTACGCGAATTCTCCATCGGGAACCAACCAGAAATGAGCTCGCCGGTAGCGATCTTCTCCGCCGAAATCTTAACAGTCCCCAACACGTCAGCACCGAACACGTCATCGTCTTTCACCTGGAACTCCAAGTTTGCAAGCGCGTGAGCTAAAGGAATTACAAAACGCTCGTCCCATTTAGGGTTTTTCGAGTTCTTCAACACGCGCGTACGCGCCACAGTTGCTTGCGGCACCGAAACCTTGACGTAAGGATCACTAGTAATAATCTTCCGACGAGCAGAACGCAACTTCGTGTCAGCCGTTACGGTGGCAGCGGAGGAGTTGTCATTCCGGCAAGCCTCAAAAGTAACGCAACGGCGGATGTGGCCGGTGAATACATCCATGTTCGGCAACTTGCGAGCTTCAATAATGTTGAGTTGTAAATCTCCGTGTAAGTAAACAATCCTATCCGAAGCATCCTCCGCCATTGAATTCAAATTCAAGATCACAAATCAACAACACAAAACCGTTCGTTTTCCAATTGATCCAACAACAGCAGAAGCTAAAAACACACACACACACAGTGTAGGTCTATGTGTGTGCAACGATTTGCATAAAGAATTTGGGCGAATATTTATGAAGGAATCACTTGATTGAAAAGATCTGTGGTGGTTGAAGAGAGAGCTGGCAGATATGGCGGTTTTGAAGCTCTGTAAACAGCGAAGCATATCGACAATTATTTTCTACTCCATTTGTTTCTAAGTAGTCGTAAATTTGGTTAATTGCAAAATACACCCCTCAAGATTTAGGTTTCTTACAATTTGAGCCCCTTTAAGATTATTAGGATGAAACACCAATTCTTATTTTAAAACATACTTTTTCATGTAGAATAATAATATTTTTCATTTTTGTGAATTAAGATTATTAGGATGATACATGAATTCTTATTTTAAATGATATTTTTTATGTAAAATAGTAAAAAAAAATTAATTTTTGTGAATATACATCATATTTTGATGATCAAAGCCATTGTAACGAGTCTATCTTAGCAAGAATAGACTATGCATCAGAGATGAGATCGGTACCAGTACCGGCTGGTATCGAAACTTTTTTAAACAAAATATGAGTATCGAATATCGAACCGAATTTACCGGTTAGGTACTGATACGGGATCGGTATCGGGACGGGAAATTCGGTGTCAATACCACTTAGTACCGAAATTTAAAGTTAATAACCAAACAATCAAAACCAAATCGCTAAAGTTCAACAATCAAAAGTTCAACAATCGCAAATGTTCAATGTATCAAAAACTAATCTCAAAAATTCAACAATCTTCAATACTATTTCTCTCTTTTCCTTTTTTGGTTGTTTATTGCCTCTTCAATAATATCGATTTTTTTGAAGTGGGTAATTTTTTGAATTTAAATGGAGAAGATATCGATTTATTAGGCATAAATATTGTTTAGTTTTAGAAAAATATGATTAGTTAGGAGATAGAGATGAAATTGGAAATCGAAATGTTCCTTGTTACCCGATTCAGTATTGGTACCGATTTTTTCAGTATGATCCCGGTACCAAATACCGAATACCGAATCAAAAGGAATTTTTGGGACCGAATACCGTACCGAATATGAGAATTCAATATCGGTTCGATACGGGATCGGTTCGGTTCAGAAAAATGGTATAAAAAGCTCATCCCTACTATACATAACATAATAAAGTTGATCTTTATCTTACGCTAAAAATAAGAAAAATACATATTGACATATTGGATGACATTTATATTCTCTCCCTTTCTATACTTTCTATATAGAGAGTTTTTTTTTTTCAGGATTGAAAAACTTATATTTGACATATCTATAATATTGAGTATTTGAGTCCTTAACGTATATTGTTATTTTTATCGAGAAAAATACATTTTGAAAATTGGGAATTGACTTAAAGTTATTAGTATGTACATTAATCGTAGTAGATAAACATATAATTGTACTTTTATATTGCTTAATAAAATCTTCAAAATATATCTTTTTATCCACCGTTTGTTTATATGTTCATATAATATAAATTATATTTATTTTTGTTCAATTTATTATCAAATATATTAACATAAATTATCAATAACAATAAACATAAAAATCAAATTTTTTTCTTAACATAGAGAAATGCTTCAAATTATAAAATCAACATAATTTGGTATATATTGCCTTCAACGATTCTTTCACTTGTTTTTTTAGAGAATACAGAAAGTAATATGAGTTTAAATCAATGGCTTCGAATGTATCACCATTTAGGTCTTGTTTGTATATGACCATCGGAAAATGTTTATCAAATATCTGGGAGAAACCCGATCAAGTCGAGGCAAGGGTTTGGTTTCATTTTTTATTCCCGTTCATTCTCATTTTCTTTTTGTTTTTTTCCCACTTTACCTTTTTAAAATTTTGTATTATATTTTTTTCTCATTTGTCCACTGTCTATTTCGTCTTTTAAGATTCCCATCTTGCTTCCTCATTTCTTTCTAGTCTTGTCCTGCTTGTGTACAAATAAATCGACTCTTGGGTGAAGACAATACAATTCACCATCTTTGGCATATATTTCATTTTTGAATCTTTCAAGGAAAACTATAACTTGTCTTCTATAGTACCAGGCAATAGGATAAGAGTTTGGTTCATTAGAACTCATATGACGTATACTTGTCTTCTACAGTAGCAAGTAGGATAACAATGTATTCGCAGTTATATGATGATCATTTTTCCGTTACTATGATGTGTTGATGAATTGGGTGCTAGAAAGTTAAAAACGACCATTCATTATGCTGTAGTGGATGTGTGTTGGATTTCAAGGTTGATTGTGTTTATAGTTGTTCTAGTTGCATTAACATGTGGTTGAGAACAATTGGCTTTAATGCTTCTTTGTGAAAGTCATTGTAGGCCATGAAAACCAAAAACATCATAATCGTTGTAGGTTGAGATGGTGATCTGATTTTTTTTCTTTTTTTGTTTAATTTATGTGTGTGCCAAGATCACACCTCAAGCTATAGAAAGTAGGAAACACGATGAGACCATGTCATGTTTTCAAATATGACTTATGACAGCAAGTCCACATATCATATTATATATATATATATTAGTTGTATGCCCGCGCAATGCAGCGAGATACAAAAATTCTATCAACATAAATTCAATTCTTAAACATCAAATTTCTACAATATAACTTTAAAATATTTGGTGGTTCAAATGTTGTATTAAGAGTTTTTCACAATCCAATAAGATGTATCGTTAATTCAAAACCGAAAAATTAATCCAATTTTTTTATTGAAAAAGCTAAAATTTTACATTAAAAAACATCCACACATGCAATTCATGCCAATATGACACTTGGAGGGAATCATTGCACTAACACATGAAAATCCAACGCCACCTGCATATTTGTATCATAACATAAATTGTTAAAAAATCATCTTTTAGCATCCTATTCCCCATTACCTTCCATACCTGTGCAAAATAATCTCACATATAGATTATTGACAAATCAACCTTTACCAAGAGATGCTAAAAATAAGAACATATCCAAACCAACAACACCTACATTTTGAGCATGAAAAAAAACCACATTGAATAGGATCCAAATAAAATCTATATCAGTTTTGGTTCCACCAACATGTAAGTTTTATAATTAAATAAAGAACCATAAGACCATCCACCCGTCTTAGAGTCAAGAGTTCATTAAAATTTCCATGTATACATCCTCGCCATTTTAATCGTATTTTGACATTCCGAAGCAAAACATTGTATTATGCCAATTTGAATTTAGTACCTCTAGTTACCGTTATACACGGATTTTTTTTTCCAAATTAAGAACAACGGTCATCACTCGACCACCACATACTCAAATGACAGATTAAATATTTCAATATCTTTCATTGCCCACAAGTGCATTATCCTCCGAAAGGCTAACTCCCTAAAATACCTGCGAGTTCATGACGTTCATGCATGACGACACAATATGTGAGTACTAATAAAAATCGTCTTGTAACTCAAAATTTTAATGAATGTAACATTCACACAACAAACCCGTGTGTGCACGACACCCCACCACCACAACTAGGTATTCTTACTCAAAGATCTCAAAGGTCATTCATATGTGACCAAAAGACAAAACATGGATCTGACGATCCCAACTATTCTGGTAGAAAGTGACTTTGCTTTCAAGGAAAATCCTACATGTGGCTATGAAAGCACATGTTTATTTACTCAAAAATAGAAGATTCAACAATATTAGCATGCTCATGCGAATTTTAATAACAAAACTTGTGCAAAAGTGTTTTTGTGACTTCCGTAATTGGGATAAAATCAACGCGAGATTATGTACATATATAAAAATATTTTACACGATACAATATGAAACGAAAATAAGTTCTCATATTTCAAATACTCATCTCTACATGCAACAAATTGTTTTTCAAAACCATGAACTCAACCCGCGTGAATATAATCCCGGTATGGAGTGACTTATGAAACTCATAACAAATCATGATGCATGAAACTCGTCTTACGGTTGAGGGCCTCTTTACTTGAATTATGTCTACCAGTTTTACCTTGGTAACAATTTCTCCTTAACCTTTACTGCTATAAGTCAACTAACTGCGTTTTCCCGGTTGTCGCAACTTTCAGAACATGTTCCCTATGACATGCTCGAGTACCCTTCTCATACTATTACCAACTTGATTATTAACATGTTAATCACCCAATTTCAACAACTTTGACCCATATATATATATATATTCAATCGTACCTTTCTATTTCTGCATATCCTTTCTTCACTTTCCAAATTAGTGATTAGCTCACTCCAAACAAATATTTGTTGTAACTACTGCGAACTTAAGGCAATCAGACAACTCACTGATTCCACTCACGTTCCGGTGGAACATACAACCCCAGATAAACTTTTCCTCTTAAATCATTAAATCCATCGGCTCAAATCCGCAAATAGGAAACACCCTAAAAACTAGAAGTGTACCTTTAAACAATCTTACTTTCCTCCTTAAACCCCGAACTACTATCATCTATTGAATCGCTGATATATATACACAACTTCTCGAATCCCAACAACTTTACCCAAAATAGTCTCAAAAGAGATACTGATTTACTATACCTATATTACTCCTAATCCAACAGGTCCGAAATAATAATGTAAAACACGCACATATATGTACCTGTAAATTTGCAATTGTACTGGCCACATGCAATCCCCAATTTACCTTACATGTTAGTCCTTATTTCCCTATCATACTCTTCCCTATTGTGGTCTTCCTAATGGTCCCCAAACTCTCAGCCGTGACCCCCAGCCTACAGTCTAAGACTAGACACCAAAAGGTCACCTAATTCACTTAAACTATGGCGCTGATACCATTTGTAACATCCTAAAATTTACAATAACCAAATTCTATAAACAAAAGTCAAAACGGTTAAATCTAAACTCCAACAATTGGTCATAACCAAAACTCATATCTAAAGTACACAGTGGAAATATGAAATACACCCACGACTGAGAATTTTTACTACTAGGACGAGGAAGCTAAGTTGTGACCACTTCACTCATGAGCTCACACCTTGCTCTTCCCTTTTAATCCCATCTCCACAAGATACCTGTCTGGAAATAGTTTGCTTTGAAAAGCGAGGGTTAGACCAAAAGATCTAGTGAATTCCCCATAAAAACAGTTAACATTTCCAGCAATTCATAAACCAGTAAAAATATGCAGCAGTTCATAAACTAGTAAAAATATGCAATAGTTGACAAAACAAGTTGACCCATTTCCATAATGAGAACCAATTACGTATTGTAGGAATATGGTGAAGGTAAAACACCATCGCAAACCCTTAGCAACACACCAGTCCATAAGGACCAAACCTTTATGTCCACAAATCCTTAGTGGTAATAGGATTTAAATACACCCAAGACCTTGCCACATACCTCCAAATAAACAGATAATGCACATATCGACCCCCAAAATCTTGTAAAACTGATCATGGTAAGTTTTCGTATTTAAGAACAACAATTTAAAAACCATAATCAACATATAAGCATTTGAAACACACCACATTGCATTTTTAAGGGATAGGGAACTCACCTGACGAAGCAACACCTTAACCCGAGCCTAAAGGCTACTTAAGCTCAAATCGAACACCTGAATTAGACAACATAAAAGTGGTGTTAAATCCTCTTAATTACCTTAGAAACTATTCCCTTAAGTCCCTAATACAATTCCCTAGCAACGCCCCATTAGTAGCCCTTAAAGAGAATCGAAGCAAAACCAACTATTTCTGAAAACCCGCATGGAACCCGCTTTGTTCACTGTTCAACACTGTGCAATTTTCTGCCCAAAAATCCCCATGGCCAAAATTACCCAAAACTTCCTAAAATCGATTTTAAGGTCCAAAAATCTTAGGAGTGGTGAAATTAATAATCTAAACCATATCTAACATCATTCCCCAACCAAAATAGATTAAAACAATCTAATCAAATCAATAGAAACCAACATGGTGAACCATAAATTGAAACCCTTGATTATTGATTGAAATCACAAACAATGGAATGTTTCTAGATGAGAAATCATTGATTGAAACCATCTATAACATTCTATAACCAAGACCCAACCATGTACTCCATTCTAGCATCCTATTTAAGAAATCCAAATCCCAAATTGAAGTAAAAACTCCATTGATGGAGACACCAAGCTTTTAAGAAAAGAAAATGATATCTTAGATGAGATGATTCTTCAATCTCTTCTTCAATCTTCACTAAGCCTTGTAAAACCCTTCTTCTCCAAGCTATTTCTCCGCAAGCAATGAAGAGAGCTTCTTCCATTCTCCTTAGGTTTCTGCAAACCTTCAAGGAAACTCTTCACCCACACTCAAACCTTTACTCCTCTTTACTTATCCAAGAAACACACACACACACACACACACACCAAATCAGATTTTCTTTAAATGATGAGAAAGTGAGGAGAAATCCATGTTCTCCATTCTTAAATACCATAGGCTTTGAGCTCGAAACATCCTAAAACCAATAATAAATTTCTTAAGCCCCAAATTAATATAGATTAGGAATTTGGGTTATTACAATCCCACTTACCTTACCGGGTAAATTTCTAATTCATTAAAACGACACGATATCCAACAATTTGTGTGATAAGCACTTACCGGCTAAGAGTCGTCATGCTCACATACCGAGTAAGACTCTCAGCGATTACCCTCACTCTTACCGCGTAAGATCCTTTGTCATTGCGATGTTCATCCAGTAAGGTAAAACGACTCGATAATCGTTTACCTGCTAATCGTTCAATAAACGACCCCTAACATGTGACATAGACTCCAAGTAGTTCACAACTCTGTTTCACAACATTTGAATTGGTTACACCAAGATAAGATCGTTACGACAAATCCCAAAGATAAAACAAAAAATAAATAGAAAAATCAACAAAGACAAATGTTGAAACCTTTGCAAGGGAACACCCACAGGTGGATAATGATAGTTATTTTCAAATTTTGTGTTCAAATCCATTGCTTGTTGGGATCTAAACGGGCTACTGGTCTAGGGATCCTACCATTTGAATGCATAATTAATGGAGATCTCATGGTGTTTTTAAAAAATCCATTTCGCCTCTAAATTATCCTAGAAGATACTTATAAAATCATTAATTCGTTCTAGATGAAAATCCCATGTGAGAGATCACGAAAACAATCAACTAATCACCACAATCTTTATAATAGCCTTTTATCAAGCACACCCACATCACTAATCAAGAAAGAATGAAGAAATCTATAACTCCTCATTGTACCATTCACGACACGGCTTGAATGCATAAATCTCTCTTTATTATTTTTCTTTTTCTTTTGCATCAAGATCATCAAGTTGCTATCATCTAAATTTAAACTCAAAAAAGGCAGTATGAATAAGTACCTTAATGATCTTTTATCAATTTTTACTCTTCAATTTTCAATACAGAACCCTCCAATATCTAAAGGTAACATGATGTCATTCAAAATTTACCAAATTATTTTGTATCATACTTCAATTCCCATCCTATCCTATATCCTTAGCTTTGCATAGAAAAGGCCTTAAGTCTTCGGTTGCTGAATAAAGATGAGCATGAAAAGTAAGAAACAAAAGTAGTAAATCTAATTTGGTAGATTCAAAATTCTCTTTATAGAACAAAATAGTTATCTTTGATATGAGGAACATGGAATGATACGAGGAACATAAAATGCTAATACCTTTGGGGTTTCCATTCAACTTTTGATCGTTAAAGAAGATTTTTCTAGAGCTTCATTGTGTTTCTGTAAACAAGAGACGGAGAGATAGTGAAGGATGACAGAAATAACATTTGAATCAGAAAAACCATTACCTTCTTTATGACTACGATCCCAGTTGGTGTTGCAAATCCTTCATTCTAACAAATCAAGAGAAAATAGAGTTGAAGAGCACAAAGGAAGGGAAGAATCTTTGAAATTACCTTGAATCACTTCTTGTGTAAGGAGCAAACCGAAGACCAAGACGACCAATTAGCTACTCTGAATGAGAATTTTGTTTTAAAATCAGAAGTTCAATTATTAGAACTGCTTAATCAGGCATTCTTTCATCACAAATCAAAAACCCAATTTGGAACCAACATAAATAAAAAACCCTACTTTTTCCAAAAAAAATAAAAAACCCTAGAAGATGAATCAATACCATAAGTTCCGTAGCTTACCTCCTTCCTGAATTGAAATAGAGATGAAGAAATCAAATATGAAAAAATCCTAGGGTTTTGAAGAGAAAGCAACTTGGTGGTGGGTCTGTGAGAAAATCTGAAACGGGATTACAGAGAACGTGGGTTGTTTGAATTACTGGGAATAGGGGAATAAGTCTGAAGTAGCAGCTTATAAGAGATGTGCTTAACTCCGTCTGAAAATAATAAAGCATTGGAAATAAACCATTCACAAACTCAGATTGGTTTTTGACTAATGACTTTTTCTTTAAGAAAGGGATTCTGAAATTTTCTTCGGATGGAAAGGTTTTTGAAATTTGAATGCCATGGACAGTTGGACATTTTGTTTAAATTTGACATATGGAAAGTCAAGTTTCCACTGAGAGAAAAGAGGAAAGTCAGTAACATAAAACTGGAAGGTTACTGGAGTTGTATTGACAACTTGCTGTATATCATGCATTAATTTGTTGTACCTCATGCATAAAATGTTTTTCTTTAAGAGATTTATGCATAAAGTAGTTGTACACAATGCATAATATGTTGTCTTTAAAACTTTTTGCTCAAAACAATATTAAGGTAGTAAAGATATATGTATATTTTCTATTATTACTCAATGATATTGAACAAATTAATTTCACATTAAAAAGAAAGTTTTATGTTCATATATATATATATATATATATATATATATATAGAGAGAGAGAGAGAGTATGTGTGTGTGTTTACAAAAGTTTTTTTTAAAAGACTTATAGTAGCGTAAATAATAAAAATAATGCAAACTTTTAAGAAAGAAATTAATGAAAAGGCCAAGTAACGTGTTGTAAGAAAACCTGCAACATAACAAGACATGGTGTGCCTCAAGATCCATGGCATGTATAACAACCTCCATAGGGGTTAACCTGGTGTATTCGAGACATGTCTTATGTCATGGCATGCCACCAGGGGCTGGCATGGTGCGTCTTTTGGAACCATTGTATGTGTGTGCATGTGTGTGTGTATATATATATTCAAAATTGTTGGTCCCAAATGATTCTATAAGAATGTATAAATATAAAACAGTTTGTAGAAGGGAGGTGAATACAAACACAACTTTTTCGGGTTTTTAAATAAGTTTATTGAAATAAACAAATTTACAGGTTATAAGTGGAATAAGAACAAGTATTAAACCTATTCTATTATAACCTAGAATCACAAAGTAATTTTGATGCACAAGATAAGAGAGAAATAAGATCAGAGGTTAAAGGAGAAACTTAAGCATGCATGACGATGAAGATGGGGGTCTTCATCTATTTATTTCTGATGCATTAAATGCAAGTCAGAGGGTACATGTCACGTGTCAAGTTTCCATAGGAAGTTTGTCCTTTGTTCATAAAACAACTAAGATTTTAGCCGAATATGAACAGTGACCAAGTCAGAGTTGGTAAGCAAGTGGGAGACAATCAAGTAACTCCGTACGTATTTTCTGACAAGGGCATGGGGGTTTGACATTTGTGCATCGAGAATAAGATCAACTTTGATTTTGCTGAGTAGGCTTCATTTGATCACCGATACTTGAGGCTTCAAGGAGGAATGCTTCAAGTATCACTGAGGCATATGCAAGATCTCACACTTCTTCTAGACAAACGTTGCTATCACTGAACCGCTTCAGATCACGAGTTATACGTCTCTATTTTCAGTTAGGTCTTCGACTGTCACTGAAGGTTCTTTTGGTGTGAGTGTTGTTCTTCAGATCTTCTAAGCTTAGATAGTGTTCCTGAGTTTCAACGATCACTGAGTGCAATCAGTGTTTGCATTCGCTGAATCTGAATAGTAAGATGAACTTGGATTTTCACTAAGTATAAGAGGAATCATATTCAAATCACTGAAAGGAGTTTGAATCAACAAAAATGTTCCTAGGAAGATTTGTTAGGTGATAAATTGATATGATATATGAGTTCATTGTCATTATGTCATACGTTTGAAGTAGGTAAATATCTCCCTTATGAAACATCATTATAACATACAACAAAAAAGTGATAGTACACAAACGAAACAATAGGAGACAATTTAAACCGAAACAATCTACGAATTAAACTTAGTTGAAATCAAGATCACCCAATGAAAGGGGAATTAGTATAAGAGTTCACATCAGAGACTTAGATACTAAACAACAACCTAATAATCTACACTAGATTGAAATATAGATTACATTCGGGTGTTGTTAATATCCTTAAAAGACTAACATCTAGTAACTCCCAAAGTTACACTCAACAGTGTAATCCTAAAAATGCCTCAACCGGCAATAAAGCTCTTCTCATACCTTGGGAGCCCCACAACTAAGAGAACTCGGTATACATGTCATTTGAGAAAAAAGTGTTAAACTTAAAGTCTAGTGAGAACAAACACTTATATGAATAAAGCTATAAAACTTTTAAAATGGAAACATAGCTTTAAATGAGACACTTCAAATATTTGAATTCACACTTACCCTTGGGTGGGTACAAAATATCCGAAGATGACGGGGGAGACACGTATTACCATTTATAATGACGGATCACGTGAAGTGATTCACCATTCAATGTTGTATGGGTTAAGTAAGTCAAACCCGTTCGTGACAAATTACACTTTAATGGTCAACGGTCCATGCTCGACTCATAGGAAATTACATTTTAATGGTCAATGGCCGATGCCCGAGTCCTAGAGCCCACACCTTAATGCCATATAAAGACCCAATGCCTGTTTCGCTTTGGAGTTAAGGATTAACACTGTGTTCATAATTAAAATAACTTGACATATGGCTATGGATCCATTATATTCTAGTATTACAAATAGATACATCATTTAGATATACCAATCTTTACCCAATACAATTGTTATAAACAAAACCTCATCAAGTGATAAATCCAACTTTTGCTAGTGAAATAACAAATATAAGGGTATAAAAAATTTGTGTTCCAAATCCATCAGTACCTTGAAATAATCATTTCCCAAGTGTGTAAAACCATTCTTTATATTTATTTTGTCAAAATATACAAAACCCCCAATTTATCCAAATTTGACCTAAATTATCAAAATCATATAAATGTATAAATATTTGAAATATAAACATAGATGAAGTAAAATGCATCATTTTAGCATATATATATAGTTTTGTAAAAGTATATGATGAATGCACAATACTAGGATTTGAAGAAACCCTAGAAAACTCAAGAAAAGTTTGGTGGAGAAGATGAATAGTTGAACCTTGATCTCGAGGCGTGGATCTTGAAGCTTAGTCTTAAATCTGTAGGCTAGAGGATGAGTGAAAGCCTTAGGATGGTTGGTGATGAAGAGTAAAAGCTCTAAAAATCGAAATGTATAAGGAGAAAAGAAAGAATTTTGTAAGGGAAAAGTGATTGTGAGGAAATGGAGTGAAAGTCCCGATTTTAGGAAGTCACTATGCCTTTTCAGCATCATAAGTGCCTTGGCACGTGACGTCAAGTTGCGACGCAGGCCGCACACACGCTTAGGGAACCCCAAACAGAATGTTACGCGACGCCTTGAACTACCCAGGGTCGCAGGGCGCGTGTATATATATTCAAAATGTTCCTATGAACATTTATTTGGTAAGAGTCGTCGCCCTCACTTACCGGGTAAGACTCTAGTCTTTACCTTCCCTCTTACCGGGTAAGACTTTTTGTTATTACCATATTCATTTGGTAAGGTAATGTGATAAACGGCAACTAAGTGGGTAAAACTTCACAGGATGCCCAATAAATAATACATAAAAATAGGCTTTGTTTGGGTGAAAATTAAGAGAAAATTTTCATCTATATCATTTAAAACTTCATATATTACGTTATTTTCTTTATAAAGTTTGAAACAACGTATATATCCTTCTAAACCTCTATAACTCACATATATGTTCTTCTCTCTAATTTAATTATGATTAAAACATTTAAAAAGTACAAATAATTACCTCTAAATTGAATTTATTTTATAAATTACTTAACTACCCTTCTGAATTTATTACCCTTCTTAATTTTCTTCCCAAAATCTTGTGCAATTATCCTTGTTTCCAAAATCATCAATTTTACTTAAAAACTCAGAAGGTGTCCAGGCCCCTTCTGGTCACTCGTCAACATAGAAAACCTTTTTTTATATTTCCACAACAATATACCCATTAATTAATTTTACTTTACATTACTGAAAGGGTTTTTCCTTTTACACCCTACTCTATTGTATTTATTTATTTTGATTGGTGATACATTAACATCTATGTTTATTTATCTATTTTAATTAAGAGACATATATCAAGATTATGTTTTAAAATATAAAGTAGGGTGTAAATGATAACACTATTATTGAAATCAGACTTGATGCGTGGCATTGGTTGTTGAGCCTTGTGTAACGTGTCAACCATTTTGGCATTGTTTGGCAAAAATAAGCTAGCTTATTTTCAGGATACATGTTTGGTAAACTAGTTTATGACTTATAAGCTAGCTTATAAGCTAACTTATTGATAAGCTAGTTGGAAGTAACTTATTGAGCTTATTGTCATTTTCTTTCGATTATACCCCTGATTAATATAAATTAATATTATTTTGAATTTTATTAATTAATTAATTTTAATTGTAATTACGAATTAATATTATTTTTGTTAATTAATTTAATTATTAATTATTTTTATTTCTATTTTTATTAATTAATTTAATTATTAACTTTTTTTAATTTTAAATTATTCACTAATGTTAATTAATTATTACTTGTAATTTTTAAAAAATTACTAATTAATTACAATGAATAGTTATTTATATATCATATGTAGTGGTTATTTAAAAGTATAAAGTAATGTAAAAAATATCTAAACTTTATTTTAACAAATCCAAAATTTATAATATATATGATAATCAATTTAATTTATTTAAATAAATATATTATATATTTTTTAAATATCTTGTTTGAATTAATATATATTATTTATTAAATATTTATTTTTATTATATTAGAATTGATTAATATTTCAAGATGTCCATTTTGGTCATTTTACATTTTCATCAGCTAGTTTTTACCAAACGTGACTTGTTCATCAGCTAGCTTATCAGTCATCAGTTACTTTATAAGTCATTAGCTACCTTATTAGTCATCAGCTAAGTTATTAGTCATCAGCTACCTTATCAGTCATAAGCTAACTTATCAGTCATAAGCTACCTTATCAGCTAGTTTGCCAAACATAGCCTTTATGTCTTTTTCGAAACACGTTCATATTGCTGTCGAAAGAAAGAATGAAAACAAAAACTTGTTAAAACAAATTTAAAAGGACTGAATTATGAAATAGGTGAAAGTATAAGGACTATTTTGAAATAAGACACGTTTTAAATAAAGTAGCAATTAAAACTATCCGTCAGAAAAGGGAATCATATATTCAAAAAACGGAACACACGTGGGTTCACGTTTGTTAATGAAGTTAAAACTACTTAATTTTTAGAATTTCAAATATAATACGTAACTACTTTTTTCATATCTAATATACTATTTTTGGCAAGTTTCTTAATAAATCATTTATTGAACTGAAACGTTTTTAATTAGTTGATAAATTAGGAAATGCACTTGAAAATATTTTATAAGATGTAATTAATAAATTAGATTACAATATAAAATGTAAAATAATATATTAAGAAATTAATATAAAATATATAAAAAATTAGAAAAAACCCTTGAGATTTATTAAAATATTATCAAATTAGCTTTTCATTAGTTTAAGACTGATCAAAGGTATATTTTTAATAAATTCAAAAAGAATAAGTAAAATATGACGGTAAAAGATAGTCACAAGTCATTATAAAAATGAATCTTATTTTGATATCTATTATCTTTTTAAAGTTTTAAAAATATTTATTTTGATTACTCATCATTGAGTGTATATACTATATATCAAATAGTCAAATACACGTGTATTGTTATTTGAAGAGAAAAACATTTTATTCTTATTTATTGTTTTCCATTTAATTTTTTTGCCGACATCTTTATATATATATATATATATATAAAAATAAATAAGGCGGATTCAAATGAGAACTCAAATTTGGTTGTGAACGTGAGGACAAATGAGAGCGTGACATGCGTCATATTTAGACTGAATAAAACTGAATATAGTGTTTATTCATATATATATATATATACACATAGAGAAAGTTCAAATGCGAACTCAAATTTGGTTGTGAACGTGAGGATAAGTGAGAGCGCGACATGTGTCTAAATGTAAATTATTCAGACTGAATAATTAAAGAAATATTCAGACTGAATAAAACTGAATATAATGTTTATTCAGTCTGAATAATGTTTATTCAGACTGAATGTTTATTCAGTCTGAATAATGTTTATTCAGACTGAATAAGCATTATTAAGACTGAATATACACTATATTCATTTTTATTCAGTCTGAATATTTATTTGATTATTCAGTCTGAATATGACACGTGTAGCGCTCTCATTTGTCCTCACGTTCATAACCAAATTTGAGTTCTCATTTGAACCCATCCCTATATAGAGAGGCAGATTCATACGAGAACGCTAACTATTTACGAGAATACGATAATCTTTTTTCATGTACAAAATTATATATGATTTTGCACTTACGGGTAGCGGACAACTTTTAGGGCCACTTAAGTCGCATGGAAAGTCGCCCGGATCATATATGATTTTGTACATGAAAATAATTTCATATATAAATGATTGGTTGAGAATTGTTCTCGTATTTTCTTAAATTGTTACCGTCCTTGCATTAACCTCTTTCTATATATATATATATATATACATATATATATATATATATATATATATATATATATATATTCAAGGGGAAATACGAAGAAGAAAAAAACTGAAGAACACCCGAAGAGCTCTTTATCTGGACGGTATGTAATAATGCATACAAGCAATTAAAGCCGTTTTTTTTACTTTATTAGTGCATACCGTCTAGATGGAAGGCTCCCAGGGTGTTTTCTTCAGTTTTCTCTTTTTTGGCGTTTGGTTCAAATACAAACCAGTTGAAAGATACAAACTATACAAAGTACAAACTTGTTCAAATCAATATAAAAATAACTTTTTTCACGATTTTTTTTCATCAAATGCTATGACTTAAGATATTATTGCACATATGTTTGCTTCAAATTGTGAAAAAATTACATGTAAAACTTTTACATTATGAAACAAATAAATGAGAAACTTTCAACTTATGAAAACAGTGTTAATTTCATATTTAATCATTAATTTCCCCAAAATTATTTTTAATTTGCTCTTAATTATCAAAAACAATCAATATCAAATACTAAAAACCGAAAAAAACAACTCTTGAAATAAAAAAAATCCTCGAAATCGATAAAAAACTTAAAAATCCCTCGAAATTAAGAAAATTTAAAAATTCCTTGAAACGGTAGAATTAGATTAAAAACACATCAAAATTGACCGTTAGTAAAAACGTAAAGACACGTCGGTAAAAACCATACTTTTTATAATTATTTTTTATCTATGTTTTACGATGTCACCGTATCAAAATATTTCTGGGCCCGTCCTTGTATATATATATATACACACAAAAGTACAAATGCGAACTCAAATTTGGTTGCGAACATGAGGACAAAGAAGAGTACGACACGTGTCCACTCAGTCTGAATAATGAAGGGCAATCAGAGTGAATAATGAAGGTGAAGTTCATACATTAGGTGGAGGTTCAAACGAGAACACGTGTGATTTACGAGAATGCGAGAACACCTGTAGGCCTCTATCTTCTTTTTTCAATATAATAAAGTAAAAGAAATCAATAAACATAGTAATGTAATTTGGTATTTTTGTTAATATTTATTTTATTTTAATTAATTGTAATTATATCATAATTATAGGTTGCATCTGATCATGTACCATGTTGAATCTCACGTATTGATTGACTTCTTCCCTATCGTTTTTTACCCAATAATTAACAGTGTGATAACCCCTATGAAAATCGATGCGATAACCCTGTGATTTACGAGTGATGTACCCTGTAAAAATCAGTATGATATACCCTGTGAAATTGATGTGATAACTCTATGATTTACGAGTGATATACAGTCTAAAATCGATGTGATAAATAGTGTACTAAACTCTTTCAAATCAGTGTGTTAACCCTCTCAAATCGGTGTGATTAACAGCGTGATAACTCCTTGTGAAGTCGGTGTGATAATCATGTGGTAACGCTTGTGAAAATTGGTGTCATAACCCTGTGATATAGAAGGCTAACCAATTTCCTAATCTTCTTGATCATCAATTATCAATGACTATGATAATCGTATGATAGGTGAATGTGATCATACAAGGAACTCGAGTATAACCTTATCATGTGATAATCATGTGATATTAAAGGGAAGGCGAATAGTCTGTGCCAATCGATTATCACAGATTGTGATAATCGTGTGATAGTCGGACGTGATCATACAAGGAACTCGCATACAACTTTATCGTGTTATAATCATGTGATATTGAAGGGAAGGTTGAACAATCTGTGCAAATTGTATGAGAGTTTGCCTTAATCTTGTTGATAATTGATTATCACAGACTGTGATAATCATGTGATGATCACACGTGATCAAGCCACTCGTCCGAACAGTCTGTGCTAATCGTGCCCCAATCTTGTCATACTTCCAATTTACCCCTCCATGTTTTTAATATTTATAATTTTTTTAATATTCTTTTAAATTTTAAAAAGCCCTTAAATCCTCTAAGTTGTGATTCAAAACAAAATACTTGGCTTACAAGTGTTCTCACGTTCTCGTAAATCACAGCGGTTCTCGTTTGAACCCTTCCCTATATATATATATACACACACACAAAGAAAAAAGTCCAAATGCAAACTCAAATTTGGTTGAGAACATGAGAAAAAAGGAGACTACGACACGTGTCCCATTAAGTCTGAATAATGAAGGGCATTCAGAGTGAATAATGAAGGTGAAGTTCATACATTATTCAGACTAAATACACTACATTCAGATTGAATAACACTACATTCAGTCTGAATAACACTACACTCATTATTCAGTCTGAATATGACATGTGTCGCACTCTCCTTTGTTCTCATGTTCACAACCAAATTTGACTTCTCATTTGAACCCACCCCTATACAATAACACACACACACACACACATATAGGATCAGGTTAAGGAGAAAACGTCAAAAAAACCCTGAAAAACACTCTAGGTTGCTCTATCTGGACGGTATTTGTAACATACATTTGTGCATATGCACTAATGCGCGCGCACACACACACACACATATATATATATATATACATATATGTATATATATAGGGAAAGGTTCATATGAGGACGATAACAATTTACGAGAATGTGAGGAGCTTTTTTCATGTACAAGATCTGTAACACCCCTAAAATTGGGAGTTAATTTGAACCAAAATAAATGCGGAATATGACTTCATAAATAAACATCACCCATAAACATGGGGAGGAGTAATAGAGTTTACAACATCAAATGGATACTAGATGACAACCTATTAATCTATACAACTTATCCAGATTAAGTTCGGGTGTCTCTAAATCCTCAAAATATACTTCCAAGTAACTCATTCTATACACACGAAGGTGTACTTCAAAAAGGATGCCTCTACCTCCATCTAGCTTCACTCAACCCTTCAAGCCCCACTAGGACGTTCACCCGTTATACATGTCATTTTAAGAAAAAGTGTTAGGCTTAAAGCCTAGTGAGAACAAACAGTTCAAATATGGAAAGCTAGTAAAACTTCGAAAGCGGTAATTAAACATTTAACCAAAAAGCTTTTCCATAAATCCTTTTTCTTTCATCCGCGATTTACATCTGAAAGATACGTCTTCTTTCTTCCTGAATGAATCATACGGGAGTGACCTGCCATCGCACCAACATCAACCCCAAACCGGGATCTTTAATTAGTGAAAGTAAGCACGGCCAGATATCAATCTTCGGCTATACTAGTGATAAGCTCAACCCCAAACTAGGATGTATTACTTTCACTCTTTTTAACAAGTTCAACCCCAAACTGGGATTCACTTCCTCAAATACTTCTGACTATTGTGCCTATGGATCCATTACACTAGTCTAACTTCTTAATACACCCATATCCGATGTACTAACTACTTCCAATACAAGAACCCTTGCAAAATACGTTTTCCGTGTTCTAAAACCTTCCTTCCAAAATTAGGTCAAAATAGTATCTAGTTTCATACATTATATTTCTTCATAATAACTCACAAGAGAGTTTTAAAAATCGTTCCTTGTACTCATTTCATCATTTCCAAGAAAACACTAGATGACACATTTTGACCTAGTTTACCAAAATCTTCCAAGTATAGAAATACTTGTTTAAACATCATATAGAGGTAAAACACATTATTTTGACATGTATAAAGTTTTAGAAAAGTAAGAATGAACTCACAATACTAGAGTTTGAGAAAACCCTAGAAAACTTCCAACTACACTTGCACTTCTAGTGAGATGAAGAACACCTAAGGTTTGAACCCTAGATTTTGATTCTTTAGCCTCGAGCTTCAATAAATGCTTCCAAGTAGGTTGGAATGGTGATTTAATACTCCCAAAACCGCAATAAATGAGAAGAGGGTTTTTTCTAGGAGACAAATCGTATACTGATGAGTGTGTTTGGGAAAAATAGGCTGAAACCCGCTTAAAAGTCTCACCAGCATCAGATCAAGTCCCGGGCCACCTTTCAGGCTCCCTAACCCACCTCAGCCCAAGTACCCTGCCTCCTAGACGTCGCCTAAGCCACGACACGACGCTGTTCCGCGCCACAGAGCTGTTCACGCACCCATGCGTCTTTTCCATGCGCCATAAGGCGCCTCCAATGCCGCCCGACTCTTGATTTCGCCCTTACAGAGGGTTGTGCAGCTGAGAAGGTGGGTGTAGCTGCTTTGCTACCCGCCTGGTCGACTGTTCCGTCCCAACAACCCCTAATTTGAGCCCGAACATGTCTAGACTGAACCAGTTCAAAAACCAAACATTAAATCTCGAATATACTTTTGAAACATCGAAAAGCATGAACATGAGATTAAATCTTGAATAATTAATTGTTCCAACCGAAAGAGCCTTACAAGCAAAATTAAACTATTTTCTTAAAATTTTCTGGGTGTTACAAGATCACATGTGATTTTGCACTAACTGTAGCGGACGACTTTTGGGGCCACTTAAGTCGCATGGAAGGTCGCCCGCATCATTTATGATTTTTTACATGAATCATATGTGATTTTATACATGAAAATTTTCATGTACAAAAATGATTGGCTGAGGATTGTCCTCGCATTTTCGTAAATTGTTACCGTCCTCGCATGAACTACCTCTCTCTCTCTATATATATATATATATATTATATACAAAGAGAAAAGTTCAAATGCAAACTAAAATTTGGTTGCGAACATGAGGACAAAGGAGAGTACGACACGTGTTCCATTCAGTCTGAATACGAGAACACTCTTATCATATGTGATAATACACGTGAGGGGACCTATTGATGTGCGGACGATGTGTCATGTGACTTAGGTCGCGGAAAAGGTTGTTCGCGTCTATGATTTAGGGGACGCTTGGTTATGGCAAGGGAATTAAAATGGGAATGAAAATGAAAATAACAGGAAATAAAAATGGGAATGAAGTTTCATTCCCCCAATTTAATCATAAATGAAAATTTGGGCTTATAAGGGAATGAGCCCATTATATTATAGAAAACCAAACAATTTTTTTTTATCATTTCCATTAATTATTGTTTGATACCTCCAACCAAATACCCCCTTAGTATCACATGTGATGGTCTTGATAGATTATAGTATTACATCAAGAACACCCTATCACATGTGATAATATATGTGAGGGGGCTTAATGGTTTAAGGCGACTTGGCCCACAACTTAGATCACACAAAAAAGTCGTCCACATCTCTAATTTAGTATCACATGTGATAGAATAATAGTATCACATGTGATAGAATAATAGCATCACATGTGATTGTCTATAGTAAAAGGTGTTCTTGCGTTCTCGTAAAATAAACGTGTTCTCGTTTGAACCCTTTCATACACACACACACACACACACACATATATATATATATATACAGAGAAAGAGAGAGATAAAGGTTCAAGGGAAAACCTCAACAAAAAAAACTAAAAACACCCTAAGAGCCCTCCATCTGGACAATATGCATTTGTGCATAGATGATATGCACAAATGCATATATATGCACTGGTGCATAGAAAAAACAACAACTTCAATCGATTGTATACATTTGTGCATACCGTCCAAATGAAGGACTCCTGATGTGTTTTTTAGTTTTCTCTTTTTTAGCATTTTCTCCTAAACCTCTCACTCTCTTTATATATATATATGTATATATATATATATATATGAGGGAGGATCTTCTACACCCCACATAGAAGTTACATCCTATGCCTCCCAATTTCAACCATCCATTTCATAAAGCAATTAAATCTAAGGGCTTGTATAGAGGCGATGGCATTCTCGTAAATAAATGCAAATTTAAGGAGGCGATGGGTAGGGAAAATTGGTATTAAGGGCACAGACTTAATTTTCGAATATGTTTTTCTAATTATGAATTAAATAATATTTAAATTAAATGACATAAGGATATTTACTAAAACCAGACTTGATTTGTTTCCTAAATTTAAGCATACAAAAACGGTTCCATTTTTATCCCCTAATATGCAACAAAAATCGTACAACAAATAAAGCGATTCTGGCGAAAATCAAATAGCAAGAAATCGAACAACAAGAATCGAGAAATAGAGAAGCAAGAAATCGAACAACAAAGAAATTGATGAAGTTAGAGAGATCGATGGTGAGCGATTTCAAAAAGATTTTTCGTTCCGATCTCCGGCGGTTGTATTTCAGAAAGTTTTGGATGAAGTTGAAGATGATTGATGGTGAGCGAATATGCAGCAAAAATCGTACAACAAAGAAAGCGATCCGGTGAAAATCGAACAGCAAGAAAACGAACAGCAAGAAAACAAGCAGCAAGAATCGAGAAATCGAGAAACAAGAAATCGAACAACAAAGAAATCGATGAAGTTAGAGAGATCAATGGTGAGCGATTTCAGAAAGATTTTTCGTTCCGATCTCCGACGGTTGTATATCAGAAAATTTTGGATGAAGTTTAAGATGATTGATGGTGAGCGACTAGGGTGGCTTGCAGAGTGGTTGAAGATGATTTCATAGGTTTTATTTTTCATATAGAATCATTACATATATGAAATCTTCTTCATGTTTCTGCCTTTTGAATCATGTTTCATCTTCATCATTTATGGGTTTTGCGCGTCTTCATCAGTTATGGGTTCATCTTCATCATTTCTGGGTTCGTCTTCATCATTTCTGGGTTCATCTTCATCATTCCAGGTTCATCTTCATCATTTATGGGTTTTGCATATTTTTTTCATAGGCATGTGGAATTCTTGAATTTTGTACATATAATATACATATAATAACATAATATATCTGAAACCATTTGCATAAGGGGCCGTTTACCAAATCTTACCCGGATAAGTGCTTACCGGCAAAATTCAACACCATCACTTACTTACCGGGTAAGATTTTAGTCCACAAAAACGGCATCGTATGCAACAATTTACCCGGTAAGCGCTTACTGTGGTAAGAGTCGTTCGCAATCACTTACCCAGGTAAGACTATTGGTCATTATTTTCCTTGTCTTCGCTTTTACCGGGTAAGATTTTTGGTACTTGTTATATTCCTCCGGTAAGATAATATGGCTTGATAAGCACTTACCCGGGTAAGCGTTTGGTAAATGGCCCTAAGTTAAGTTCATGGTTATTCTCGTTAGCCTCATAAACAATCATATGGTTGTTGCTTCTTGCCTTAAAAAGTTAGATTTAGGGTTTCGTAATTTCAATTGTTGATGCTTTTTCCTATTAAATAATTTAGGGTTTCATAATTGATTGATACTTTTTTAATTGTATGAAATTGGTTTCATACAATTCTTACAAAACTGGTTTCATCTATATTTATAAATTTTCATGCAAATTATATTTTATAAAATTGGTTTCATAGAAGCCTTACGTAGCTTATACATAACTCATTAATCTGGATTCATATATAATGTTTATGTTTTCATATATGTGGCTTATGTAGAAGTATGTCAACTTTTTCATATGTTTGAATTATGTTTCATGTGTATGGAATCATATGTGTTTCATATATGTTCTTAAACAATTTCCAATATTTAATTCGATAACTAATGCAGATTCCAGAAAATAATTGGTGAAAAAGATATTTTAATTTAATATTAAAATTTTGAAATTTGAAATTTGAAATTATCCTAAAATAAAGGAGATAACTTGCTTTTTTTTTAAACTGTTTCGACATTTGAAATTATTTAATTTTGCATTTTTTTTAAATTATCAACATATATAAATTGACGGTTATACTCTTTTTAATATTATAAATTTAATTAAATTGTGTTGTGAAATCAATGGCTGAGATTGGGAGGTAGGGGGTGTAACATTGAGATGAGGTGTAGAAGATCTGGACTCATATATACCTATACTATATTATAAAACATTTGGCTAAAAACTCTTAATTTTTAAACTTTAGTTACTGCTATTTAATGTTAATTACTTAATTTTCAAGATTACAAGTAAATTATGCGTAAGTACAACATATTAAAGCTACATCTATAAATTTGTGTAACTAAGTACAGATAACTATGATCAACTACAGGATAAACATCTAATTTTAAATATTAAAAATTTAAAATATGATTAAGATAATCATTGACTTCTAACAAATAAAATATTTATATTATTAAATCAAAAATAAATTATTTGGTTATTAAACCTAAATTAAATTATGATAAAAAATTGAATTAAAGAAATTAAATAAAAAAAGAGAACTTTTAATTGAAATACTAAAATCTTTTTCTCAAAATCACATAAAACTATTAGAACATCGATAGAAACAAAAATTAAAACAAAACATAAAATCAGGAGATATCTCGCTGCATTGCACGAGTATCCGTATGTATATATATATATATATACTATATTATAAAACATTTGGCCAAAAACTCTTAAAAACATATTATTATGCAATAGGTACAATTGATTAAAGCATAATTACTTAAAATTCAAGAATACAAGTTATACATGCATTGGTACAACTTATTAAAGCTTCATGTTTGAATTCGTGTAACTAACTATACAACTAACTATATAGATAAACATTTAATTTTGAATATAAAAAATCTAACATATAATAAGGATAATCATTCCACTCAAAATGCTTAATTTGTTATATTTATAAAAAAAATATATTATTAAACCAAAATATATTATTTCATTATTAAAACTAAATTATAATTTAAAAAACGGAATTAAAAAAAGTATACAAATAAAATCGTATTATAAAATTGGTAGAGACAAAAAAATAAAATAAAACATTAAAATTAAGATGGATTTCGCTGCATTGCGCGAGTACCCTTCTATTATATATATATAGGGGAGGGATCAAATGAGAACCACCCCTCTTAAATGAACAAATGAACAAATTGTGGACCACATATGATGTGGGTCCCATATAATATTATATCATAAATGATTTAAAATTATGTGGGACCCACATCATATGTGGTTCACAAATGTCTTTTTGTTTCTTTAAAAATATATATATATTATATATATATATATATTATATTTAAAATTATTTGAACTTTCCTCTCTCTCTATATATATATTATATATATATAACTCAAATTTGGTTGTAAACGTGAGGACAAATGAGAGTGCGACACGTATCCTATTCAAAGAAATATTATAATATATATTCAGTCTGAATATACAAAGGAATATTCAGTCTGAATATTTCTTTGTATATTCAGACTAAATATATACTACACTGAATATTCCTTTGTATATTCAGACTGAATATATACTATATTCAGTCTGAATATTTTTTTGTATATTCAGTCTGAATATTGCTTATTTGACACGTGTCACGCTCATTTGTTCTCACGTTCACAACCAAATTTGAGTTCGCATTTGAACTTTCCTCTATATATAGGGGCATAATCAAATGAGAACCCCATAAAAGTTGATAACCATGAGACCCATTAATTACCATAAATAAAAAAGGGTAATTTGGTAATCTAACAAATTTATTAATTAAATATTTAAATATATATTTTTATTTTTGAAATCAGATAAAGATTAAGAAGATCTATTTCCTAAATTATCTAACTAACTAATATCAAAACAAATCGTCGAATTCATTCGGCCGATTCCTTCCTAGTCCGGATTCAAAATATTTGAAGATATGTGGTACCTTTTATGAATGTGTATGGTATATATTCGTATGATATAGTTTTTGATAGGATATTTTGAATGTGTGGTATCTTTTATGAAGATATGTGTGTGGTACCTTTTATTCCTCTTAAAAGATACCACCAGAGTTACAAAATATTTGAAGATATGTGTTACCTTTTATGAATCTGTATGGTACATATTCGTATGAAGAGAGAGAGAGAGAGAGAGTTTTTTATTATCATAATAGATATCATAATAGGGTTTTTGAATGTGTATGGTACATATTCTTGATTATCATAATAGGTATCACAAAAGTTCTTAATTATCATAATAATAAATATGATCACCATGGTTTACGGAATAAGTTTGGGAAGAGGGAGAAGAGCGGAGAGAGATTTATAAAAAGACTTATTTACCCTTAAATATTATTTATAAGTATAATTTTTTTTAAATAATAGATAATTACCAAAATTAGTATTTTTAATAATAACCACTGATTATTAATAATGTGTGGTTTAGATTGGATCTCATGGTTATCAAGATTAACTTAGATCTCTCTAAAAAAAAATCCATATATATATATATATATACTAGAAGAGTACTCGCGCAATGCAGCGAGATACATCTCAGTTTTAAGTTTCATTTCAATTTTTGTCTATGTTCTAATGGTTTTATGTGGTTTTAAGAAAACGATTTTAATGTTTCATTTAAAAGTTCTTTTTTTATGTAATTTCTCTAATTCAAAATTTTTATCATAATTAAATTTAGGTTTAATAACGAATATAGCTTTTTATATAGATGTTAATTAAGTATTCTGTTAGAACTTAATGATTATCTTAATTATGTTTCAGATTTTTTATATTTAAAATTAGATGTTTATCTTGTATTTGATCATATTTATCTGTAGTTAGTTACACGGATTCAGAAATGAAGTTTTAATAAGTTGTACTTACGCATAATTTATTTGTAATTTTGAAAATTAAGTAATTAACATTAAATAGTAGTACATAAGGCTTAAAAAGTTGTTTTTAAGAGTTTTTGGCCAAATGCTTTATAATATAGTATAGTGATAACTCTCATTTTGAGTGTTATTTACACTTCATTAGTGTGTCTTTTTATTTCCTTTTAGTGTGTGTTTTCCCTTTATGTGTTCGCGTTTGCCATTTTTATTTATTTATTTTCATTTGGAGTTGTTGAGGATAAAAGTTTGTATTTTGATTAGTGTATGTGTCATTTCTGGAGCTGGTGCTTCACTGTGGCGAGTCACCACTGTGGTGAGCAACGTCTGAAGCTGCTTGAGCTGCAGAAAACCCTTATGGAGATGCATTGCCAAATATGTGTTGAAGATGCAGGATTAAGTTTGGGTCAAGGGCTGGAACTTTCATAAAAGGGATGAGCAAAATGACAAAGGAAATGAAGACAAAATAGAGGAAGAGGACACCATTGAGATGTCCCTCTCCTCTCTCAAGTCTCTTTCATGAAGATAGGACAAACATGAAGAAGAAGACAACATTGTAACATCACTTTCTCCATTGCCAAGTCCCTTTCACCCCTTCTCTCCTCTTCCACTATAAAAGAGAGTTATTGGGACTTCATTTGAGACATCCCTAGTTCAACTAGAGCATTCAGCTAGAGAGTTATCAAGCTAGAGAGCATTCAGCTGATAGTTCAACTCTATCATTTTAATTTCCTGTAATTTTAATTTCTGTAATTTACTTTCCCGTCGTGACCACTGTGGCCAGTTACGTTTAATGCAATTTCTGTCTTCGTATTTCTACTTCTGCAGTATTTCTTTACTTATGTATCGTAGCTAAACCCCCCTTTGGGTGTGGGTGTAAGCCGAACCCGAGAGTCCAAAATGTAACACTTGGGTGTTACTACTTTTTGCTAACTCTTCGGTTTGGTCATTCGAGTCGAAGCTTCAACTCAACGCAGACAAGCTGATCACTTTAAGTGTTAATATTAGATCTTAGACCTCGAGAGGGGCGGATCCGAACTACGACTTGAATGATGCAAGGAGGTTTGAGAAAATCTTCAATAATCGCATAGAGATATGGGTTTTTGCATAATCGTAATAAGGTTCAGATGTCGGTCGAGTGGGTGTGTCATAGAGATATGCGCATCCCTCCACATCCGACGGAGCTAAGATCTTCGAGATCTACTTATGTACGATTGGCAAACCGAAGGTTAGCATTTGTGGCGACTTTATAATAAAACCGTTTTTACAACCTATATGGCGTAGCTTCGAGAGGAGGAAATTATATGGGACCACATTGTGACCGGCTTTATTAACCATTTAAGTTATTAAAATACTCTCGGGGGGAAAACTTACACTCATACCCGCTTCTTATTTAATTGTTATTTTTAAAAGTTATTAAATATTCCAACAACAAATCAAATTTTATAACTCTAAACTTTGCACCGGAAGCTCGTAAAGATCTCCGATTCTTAGTTGACCAGTCCTTGGAACGAACTTGGTATTTACCATTATATTACTTGTTAACGAACGCAATAGTGGTGTACACTTGCACTATTATTGTAACACATTTCATGTGTGTTATTTTGCTATCATATAGATATCAATCATTTAAATTAAGAAAACTCCAAATTAAAATATCTAACTTCCATTCATGGAAAACTCAGGTACCAAACAACTATTACAACTACAAAATAGGAGTGGTTTTTGTTGTGACCTATAGGCTAGTATTGTGATTGAAGATAACCAAATCATTACCAATTTTATAAAACCACAAATGTACATCTTTACAATAATTGCTTATTTGATCCTTTTAAAATTAACCATTTTGGTCCAACAAAAAACAGAAGAAAATTAAAGTTGTGGGCAAAGACGGATTCTAGATTTTTTTCAGAGTGATAACATAAAATAATTAGCATAATATAAAAATTAAAATACAATTATAAGATAAAACTTTATTATACTTACAAATAACAATGCATACCATTGAGAAATTAGTTTCAATTTCAATGATTTAAGGTTACGGTTTTTGTGTTCCATTATTATTAACCATGAAAACTCAAATTTAAGTTTCCATATGGTACTTTATCCTCTCAATTTTCTGGATTAAAGTATACGAGTTTCAAGCAGAAAGACATGTGCATTTGCATCTATTAAAATCACTATCGTGAACTTTTTTGTGGTTGGAACCTCTTAAGCAAGGGGTTGTTTGTGATATAATGGTCTGTTTCAGTTTCAGTGAATTTGATAGAGAGAAATACAAATAAGGAAAAATCTGGAAACTTGAAATGATTCAATGTGTAATACGATGATTTGATTGGTAAAGAACAACATATTCGATGATGAAACATGATTATCTCATGTTCAAGACCAACAGATTCAATCGATGAAACAAAATTATCTACGGATGAAAACGATAGTTGAAATCGTGAAATCCATAAATGAAATCGAGATGAACCTGCAGATTATGAGAGTCACACAATGGCAGATTGAGAGAGCACCTTGAGAACGAGGGCAAATCCTAGAAAAACAAGGCTTTGAATGTCACAGCATACCCCAGATGAAAAATTCGCTCAGAGGTCTCAGGATCAGTCCAGAGGCAGTGTTTTTTTACCAAACAGAACTTACCTCTTAGTGATTAAGAGGTTTCCTCTTAATGGAACCATTAAGAGCCAAATAAATAACCACCAAGTACATTAAAAAATGCTCTGTTTCTTCCTTAAAACTTAATTAATCATATATTTTATCTTATTAATAAAAAACAAAACACAAAAAAAATTGTAATTTTTTAATCTTTTCAAAAATAGCCTAATATTGTCGTATTTTTATATACAACTAATGCTACTATTTTAGTGTGTTGATAATGATAAAAAGCCTAGATTGAATTGGAGCTGAAAATTGTATAGATGGATAAGAGAGAATAATTTTTAGTTAAAAAATGAGTTAGATTGGATGACCAATAAATGTAGTCCTAGAACATCTCCAATAGTTTATTTTAAATAAAGAACAAAAATCAAAATCAAAATCCAAGAGACCTATCCTTGTATGTGTTAGCTTTTTTAAAAAAAAAATACTTCAGGACAAATTAAATTCGTATAAAGTAATAAAATTAAAAAAGAAAAGAGAACCATTGATACCAAACGTATAGATCTTATAGAAAATGGTATCAAAAGTGCAAAATCGAGATTAAATCTTTTGAGTCTCTGCTCACTACTTTTTTCTATTTTCAAAGACTCTATGTTTTACTTTTTGTGTACATGAATATCAATAAGAGTTTACCTATTTAATGTTTTAGTTTTTAAGTTTCCTTCTTATGTTTATTTAAGTCATAACTTTTGTACATAATTATCATTTATCGCACATGTTATCTATTAAAGTAACCCAAGATCTTATAAAATAGTCATAACATGTTATGATGCAAGTCAAGCGTCAAAGTGGAGTCATAGGGGTTAATGGGCGGCGACCCCAAACCTTGACGCAATAACGTGTCATAACGAGTTATTTAAAATACTGTCAAAATCTCTACAAAATTTACATTAAACTCTTAACAATTTTTTATATTTTGAAGATTACAAAAGCACTTATAAATTTTTTAACAAATTCTATAAAATAAAGATTTCAGGCTAATTTACTAGCTCTAATGTATTTCTCTAAAACTTTTTTAAAATAAAAAAAATAGTCTGAAAAAGATGATTTTAGAAAAAGATTAGAGGATTTTGTGGAAAGTGCAATTAAAAAAATTCGTAAAGCAAAAGCAAACAAGTGGGTGATTATTTTGTACTCCAATCAAAATGTGACAATTGACATCCATATTTTCAAATCATACTTCTAAACTTGTAGTTTTACTTTTAACATCTTTATAAATACGCATTAAGAACACAATGGGAAAAACAAAGTATAATAACTGAAAGTCCATAAGACTTTGATTATTTAAGGTGCAAAAATCAAAGAAGACAAAACAAAACCAGTTAAAAAAAAGATAAAAGGAGACATAACTGAGTGGTCAAACAGAGAGGTCTCTAGATAAGAGGGAAGAAACAGAGGAATAGTGATTATAACACTCACGACCTCAGTCCAGAACTAGATCATATATAGAAGTTCTACGAAAGCCATGAAATCCATTTCAGTAGATATTAAGACATTTTGATCGTGATGAAGCCCAAAAAAATACGTGATTCAATTTCATCATATTAATAAAAAACTGCTAATCGATTGATTAAAAATTTCATATAGACACCCAACAGTTTTGTTTGCAAATCAAACGTCGATTCAATTGCAAGATTTTATTTACTTCTCACATCTATACATTCATCTCAAAATAAAATGAAGAAAAGAAACTTTCTCACATTCAAAAACTGATCTCAATTTCTCTACCCAATCATATGAAGCGTCACTTTCTTTTCTATATGGTAAAACACATACAACAGAAAAATGGACAAATCAGTTAAAAGATCCAAAATGTAAGTATCCCGGTTTTATAACCGGTCGTTGGTAAAAAGAATGTGACTATAATAACCGGCTATATAACAAGTCCTTTATAACAGGTTGGACTAACTTGTTGATGTTTTTTCCTTAAATTTTAACTATTTATTAAATTATATGACTAAAATATCAACTAAAAACATAAAATAAATAAATCACTATATACTCTAATCAAATAATATTTTATTAAATTCATACAAACTATTCGAAAATCATAAATATTTAATACATGATTTTATTAAAACTTCAACAGATAAAAATATTTAAAACATGAAAATTGTTTAATAAATAAATTAAATGAAACATTATACACCATTCGGTGGTAAACCCATTTAGGGGGTGTTTGATTGGAGGTATTAAACAGTAATTAATAAGAATGATAATAAAAGAAACTGTTTGATTTTATATAATATAATGGGCTAATTCCCCCATAAGCCCAAATTTTCATTCCTGATTAAACTAATCAACTACATTTTCATTCAGTTACGAGCCGATCTCTCAATAACTAGTTATGAACTTACATTAGCCCATTTCTAATAACTTGATATCAACTAAAGACTAATCATCTCTCTCTTTTTACAAATGCAAGTAAAGCAAATTTTGAGTGAAACAAATGATACCACAAAATGCATCCAAAGCCGTTGTAACCGGGCCGGTTGGTCCTTCATAACCGGTCCCCAAATCCGATTAATTTATAAAATTCATTTTCCATGTCCTTTTTCTTTAAAAAGAACGTTAAAACAAGTTTTTATATACTTTAATATTACATCTACTTGAAATAGTTGAAAAGATATCGAAAAATCTGTATTACAAATTGTAAAAACCATTAGATGTTAAATTAAATGAGAAAATCATTCCCTATTAAATGTGTCGAAAATCACAATTGAAAGGCAAATCTCTTATGATACACCAGATCCAGTTCGGTTATTGATAAAGTGAATAAATATGTCATTTCTTGAAATCTCTCTTCTATTCAAAATCCCTGTTCCGGTCATGGAATAGATGAAATAAATCAAAAAATGGATTTTTGTTCAAGAATGAAATCTTGTTGGAACTGTCCATATCCGGTTCATCCTGCGGAACCATATCACATACCGAATATGATGAAATAGGATAGTCTACACACCCATGGTCGGATTAAATGTGTCTAAATTACAAACAAATCAAAGGGATGCAGGAAACGTTTACGTAAAAAAGTACTATTTTTTTTGTTTTTATCTAGGGGTAACATCTCTTTTCAATTGTTCAAAAAGAAACATGAAGCAAAGCTTTTATCCACAAATGACAAATAATACCATAATTCACAAAAGTTTTAGGAACCATGATTCCTTTGATGGATGATCTTATATATATTATATTATATTATATTATTATATCCCTCCCTCTCCCTTTCTTGCATACTTTTTATGCATAATAAACTACTGGAAGGAAGACCTACACATATTTTGTTATATATGTACACATGTACATGAATTTCCATAATTCACTTTTTTTTTTTACCAAAATGGACACCACCTGCAAATAATCCAAACATAAATGTGGTTAGAAATGGGCATAGATAGATTTTCTTAAATTGCAACTAAACTCCCTAAACCTATTTCCATAAAAAATATCCCAGTTGGATGATGTAATTTGATACTGAAACATTTAAAGGATAATGTAATTACTACTCTTAGAAACAACAGTTAACCATGGGTGTCCGGACCAGCTTACACGCACCTCGACTAACCCCATGGGTCCCTAAGGGACTCGAACCAATGACCTATGAGAAGGAGCTCCAAATGGTCATTGGCACAGCGGTAGAGTCCAGCCTCCCAAAAGGTCAAGGGTTCAAACCTCACCAAACGTGAGGAGTGTGCATGAGTATATAAATTATAATATATTTCAAATAAAGATGTTGCATTGGACTCGGGGTTGTTTGGCAGTTGCTGAATGGTTTGGTGTAGAATGATTAAGTGGTAAGAATGATTAAGAGACACTTACAATATAGTGAAAAATGAAATATAATTGTTTGGTAATTGTTCAGGATGTAATTAGGGCTCTTAATGGTTAAGAGAGTCCCAGGATACAAAATGATTAAGAGGGTTTTGGAACCATTAAGAGGCAGACTTATTTTTTGTCAAACATGATTCACCTCTTAGCGATTCAGAGGCTGCCTCTTAAAGGGACTGTTAACAGGTAAACAAACACCCCCTAAACAAACAACCTCTTAATGGGAATTGATTTTCTAAACATCATAAATTAGGAAATGAAAATGATTGATTTACATGCATATTTGAAATCATACCCGACGTAATTCTGGCACAAATTTTCATACGAGGTGGCCTGCAAGATTAGCTTTTGAACTTGTGTCTTAACAGATAAGCCATGATCCACTTCACGACTATCTCCAGAGATCAAAGTAGCATTGTCCGCTGTATGTTGGGTGGTTGGTACCGCAGAAGAACAAGTTGAAAAATCACGCCCAGTAAGTTTATGACTCATCCTAGCCATAACAACCACTGCACGCTCATTCAGCACCTCATTAGCATCACCAAGTTGATGGACAGCCTAACAAACAAAAATCCACCATAGTTATTATTAGAAAGCATGATTTATAAACATTCATTCAGACTCGCAAGTCTAATATGGCTGAGATGGAACAGACTCGCAATTCTAATGGCTGAGATTGAACCACCTGCAGAAGCTCCCTTTCACGAGCCCCTCGTTGTGGCTGAGCCAGATGATTGGGAGCAGCTTCGTCAACATTTACAGCTGATTGAGTATTCGGGGTGGCAAGTGTTGACATTTGCGTCACTTCATTGAAGTTGAAAAGACGCCAATTTATAAGTGGATCGTGGACAAAGGCCTAAAAACAAGTAAAACAGCGTTTTTATTAATTTTGTATCTAGTTAGCCAATAAGATAAAATTGTTGAAAGAAAGTATATAACTGCCAAAGCATTGTATGAAACATACATTTTAATCGTTAACATACCTCACACACTAATGTTTTCATGTTTTTGATGAACCACACACACATATATATACATATACACACACACATACATATATATATATATACATTTATATATATAGAGGGACAATCTTTTAGAAACTCTACGAAGAGTAGAAATTTTGCAAACCAAGGGGAAAACCAATATAAAATAAATTTGTACATAAGTTTTTTCATCAAATGTTATGATTTAAGATATTGTGTTCACATATGTTTGTGTTCATAGGAAAAAAATATTATATGTGAATAAAAAAACGATGGTTCACTTATTTGTTTCATCGTATGAATTTTGTTTCATATGTGAAAGTAAACCAGAGTTTTTTGTTCATAGACAATATTTTTTTTCCAATGAACACAAACATATGCGAAATAATATCTTAAATCATAACATTTGCTGAAAAAAGATTATGAAAGAGATTATTTTATATTGGTTTTCCCCTTGGTTTCCAAAGTTTATACTCTTCGTAGAGTTTCTAAATGAAGGAACCTCCCATATATATATATATATATATATATATATAGAGAGAGAGAGAGAGAGCTAAATGGTACCTCCATCATAGCCATTACACTATCTTTATTTGTTCGAAGAACTTGCATCACATTTTCACAAGTTGAACGAAAATTCCCTTCAAGGCCACTAACTTCCATAGCCTTTACAAGCATTCTAGTCAAACGGAAAGGAACCTGCAAAAGAATATAGAGTTGACGAAAGCTACGGATAAATAATTAAAACACATTAAGCAAAATAATTTTATACAAGAGTTTAGTAGAATCATACCTTTTCAGGAAACTTCTCGCGATTCATGGACGCTTCAAAGCAATCTCCAAAATCAATATGCAAGATCTTCCCACTACATAGGGACACAATTATACTCAACAATAATGCAAATATTAAGATATAAATATATGCACCTCCACTACCATTATCAGGTACCTGACCCGGTGCAGCATAAGATTGCTAGGGTGACGATCACCTAGGCCAAGAAGGTAACCAACCTGTAACATGTATCATAAGCTTCTTTAAACACTTGTAGAAATAATAAGAGGATATGAGATGGCAAATGTATAACAGATTGCTTGATGCCAAGTAGCTAAGTTAGAAGGACTGTAAGACTGGGATTTCCAATCAAATGAAATTTTGTTTTTTTTTTGAAGTATATAATATTTATATACGGCAAATGAAATTTTGTTTAGTACTGAAAAAGAACCATAATTAATCTCAGCCAATGATAGCTTTAAGAAATTGCTGTCTGACTCATAAAACCAAAAAGCAAAGTAAACCAAGATAGCACGGCATCAAATCTCATTGTTTCCCTTTTAAATAATGGCAGTAACACTAAATCAGAGGTGGGAAACAGGTACAGAACTTAACCAAATTATGGGGATTTAAATGGAGAGCAAGAACAAAAATGAGATGTTCATACCATACTCATGACCGCCAAACTTCTAGTGTAATTTGTCCTCCTATCCAGCCAGACTTCTGAAGTGCGGCTTTTTAGCCAAAGCACCTATATAAAAAACAAGCAATTAATATATATATGCATGTATCATAAGGGTTTCTCTGCCTCCTGTGCAAGGTCACAGGTTTTATCTCACTCTCCTACTGGTTGTAAAAATAAAGAGAGGCACATTAAGAAAAAATTATGAATCTGTTATGCATAATCCTATTTCAACAAGCAGGAGAGTCTTTCTGGATTGGACCTAGGCAAAACAATGATTGCTTAAAAACTAATAGTATGCATACCCTTGCCAAGTCATTCCCTTCAGTATTCTGCAGAGCATACTCAAACACCTCCACTTTAGCTACAAGCGGCAAGTGATCGTAATCTGGCGCAAAACTAAGCATATATTTATGCTCTTGATTCAAGGTGATCTACAAAATAAGAAGAAAAAAGTAAGCCAAAATAAAACATACATATATAGGGGCGGGTTCAAATGAGAAACTCAAATTTGGTTGTGAACGTGAGGACAAATGAGAGCGCGACTATATATATATAGTATATATAAGTGAGGGAGAGAAGGTGAGGGAGAAGTGAAAAACCTTCCGGGCGTCCCTGTACTCTCGAATGAGTTGGTGCAAGGTGTCACAATTGGGCACCCACCCTATCAATCCACTATTTGGAGATAACGGGATGACCTCATATCGTTGAATGGAGAGATCTTTTTCTGCAGTTTTTCTGGAATTCTCTAGCAGAGTATTTACCAAACCAAAGAGCTGGCAAATAGAAAAGTGTCGAGTGAGTAGCTGTAATTAATAATAGGGAAACAAATCTTCATATATAGAACAACAATTGAGAACCTGCATAACACGTTCATCCTGTCGCAAATCTTCATGTCCTTTCAGTAAAAATGCATAATCTTCCCCATCACTGCCATGAATAGTCAGTTTTCGGGGTCGCTGTTTAGATGTAATAACAACAAGCTGTGGCGCAAATGACGCAATTGTCACTACAGGTGAATCTACAAAATGTGAGCCGAAAATTATATTAGTTATGCTTCTGGAATTTGGGTCCAGTAAAAAGTAAAAACATATTGCAATGAGATCATTTTATACCTGCACGGTAGGTTCCAGGAACAGCAATCTCCAAGTTGCGGCACTCTACTAATTCCGGTGAAACCGACTGTTTTTGCATGAGGAAAACAAGCAAGTAGCGATATTATTTTAGATGCAAGAACAGGTAAGTTTAATATCGCATAAAAGAGACATAAAAACTAACAAAATTATGCTTCTGCTATTTCCCTGGTATAAGTTTTAATAACATAACTCATGATTCTTATTTTATTTAGCAGTCAACTAGCTTATCTGCAAAGTGTCTCCGTTTGAATTCTGAGGTGGTTATTTCGAAGAAAGAAATCATCAATATCAAAAAGTGGCTCTGCGTAATTTGTGTAGTAAATAAAATTGCCAACCGAAATTTACCATTACTCTTCAGGCAGGTCCAAAGGGTAATTTTAAAAAACATTTTGAGAACATGTGATAAGCATAAAATATTTTGTTGTCCAAATTCTCATTGGGCTTCAAAATGCATGAAAAGGTTACTTGCCTGCAGGTCCAGGGTCGTAAGAGATTGAAGCTGCTTATCTATCCGTCTAAAGACATGATAGTAGAGATCCCAGGCCTGAAAAGAGTACATTCAATTCATCAACAGATTGTGGGTTAAGAAGATATCTTAACAGCAGCCTAACTGTAATTTTTGTTAAGAGTGTATTCAGTAACGCAGATCTGGATACTTCATGAAACAAACCCAACCCAACCAACATGTCCAAAATCAGGTTCAAATAGGTTGACATGCTCACCAACAAATTATGATTGATATAAAACCAGAATGTATTCAAAAAACCAAAAACAAAAGATCAAATTCAAATAAATAAATGTGACGCAAATGCAAACAAAAACCCAAGCTACCAGTATTGCCGCTGTAAGTACACTAAGAATATCTGATTCATTAATGTGAACTAGCACAAACATAAATGCAAAGATTATTCATTAAGTCAAGATGATGCAAGTAACAATTGAATATTTAAATATAAAGATTCACTATACCCGAGTAAGCTCTGCGTCTTTTCCTGTTCTCTTATATTCCATACAGCATTCATACGCCTCTAATAATTCATGATGATATGTCTGAAATTCCATGAAGATACACCAATCAATATTTAACACAAACAGTACAAACATCTCATAGAATTATGGTCAGAAGATATACACAGAGGTAGATGAGACAATAAGGTTAAAGACCGATTGGTGGAGCTTAGAAAACAGAGTTCAGGAAGCAATTACAAAAGCTCTTGCTAAAAAATATCTAAATTAACCTGAATAAAAGCTTTTTCTTTTATGGTTGTGTTGTTCATCCTTGCACCTTCTTCAAGCTTTTCATGCAATGGCTCTAAAACCTTTAACATTCCCTCAATGTTATGTTCACCAAAATACAAACGACTAGCTTCTTCTAGTGCCTCATGCCATGTTTCATGCCAAAGAATCGCAACCCTAATCAACTCCTCTGATACAAGTTGTGCCTTCACATAAACAAAACTAGAAGTCAGCTAAACATTAGAAAGCAAAAAGCAAATGACATTTAAGAGTCATCATTGTTATAATTTTTTACCAAGGGATTCCGTCCCATTTGGCAAAAAAAGAACAGTAATTGTAATAATTTTACCTGATCCACCAAAACACCACTGTGCTGCCGAACTTTGTCAACCACTTCCTGAGCTGCAGCTTTACGTAAATTGCTTATTGACTTACAAGCCACAAGAAGAGGGTACATAAGAGCCTGCAACAGAATTTGAATTTAGAAAAGTGTGTGCTTAGAAATGAAAAGGTAACAGTTGACATAAAATGATTCCGTCAAGTTGCAACCTAGCAAATGTAAACCCTTTTCCACAACTATGCCATTTAAATATTTCAACTTATTGTCAACAAAGTAAAGATACGACCACCATACATATATGCCGGATGCAGAAAGGCAAATAATTTAAAGACAAATGCCAAGTTAGATCAATAATCATGCAATGCTGCAAAGCAAAATAGCATCCTGATGGAAGCAGACCTGTGGATGGCTCTGTCCTATGCGAACCAGAAGAGATTGTATTAATTCTCTCACGGCATGATTGTTTGAATGTATTCTGGCAATAATCTGAGGTAAAACAACCAACCACGTGTTGATATTAACATGCGAAAATCCCTTTTGTAATGCCATTTGAACCTCAGCAGTAGCTCCATGGTTAAACCACAAGGTGAGAAGTCGAAGGATATCCTATAAACCAGAAAAGTAACTCAAAAACATTAGAAATATACGGAAATCATCGATATGGATCTTATGATTCTTACTTTCGAGTTATATACGAAATTTTAATAAAAATTACAAAAGCACATTTACTGATTAAATCACTTTATCAATCGCACCCAAGAAATGAACAGGTAGAATAAAGATAAATAGACTAAACATGCATAATGTTCACGAAATTTAACACCAAAAATATAAGGGTGCGTCTGGTTCCTGAAAATTTTCCAAGGAAAATGAAAATTTAGAAAACCTGTTTGGTTCACTCAGTTTTCAAAAAATTTCCAAGAAATCAAAAATTTTAATTTTCTAAAATCCTATGTAAATTAGAAAACTAGTTTTAATAGTTTTCCAAATTTTTGTTTTCTAAAAACTTTTCCCCACACACACTTTCACTTTCACACATAGACTTTCACTTTCACACACACACACTTTCTAATTTGGAAAAAATGGAAAATGGAAAGTGATAGAAAATGCACAACCAAACGCGTTTTCTGATTTTCTAAAAACGGAAAATGAAGACTCCACCATTTCAACCAAACGCGTTTTCTAAAATTTTCATAGAAAACTGAGAATGAAAACTCAACTCCATTTTCTGAAAACGTTTTCTATGAAAATGAAAACAGTTTTCCGTAACCAAACACACCCTAAGGATTTCTAAGACATAAAGTCCTAACCAAAGGTAATGACTCACCTGCAAACTATCATCTACCCCTTTGGCATGTGCTGCACAAGCTATAGAATGAAAATATCCAGTGACTGCAGCTACTACAAATTGTGCAGCGAAATTAGGAAGACCTCTTAAAGTGTAATGTGACATCACTGCTGTATTGAACAGGGCCCACGTATGCCACGCTTTTGCCCACTTTGTGTCACAATGAGTCGCATGCCTGAACGAGCTAAGAATTTCTAGAAAATAAAACAGTAGACATCAGAAAAGATGATAGTTATAAAATCTCATGTAAAGAAGCTGAAAAGGTATCTGAACCAGAGTGGCTACCTTGTATAGAAGCATCATCCAGACCAGGGGAAAGAAACCACTGCCATGTTCCAAGTTTCAGATATACACGTGCCATAAGTGATACATTTGGAACGCCAACTAAGCCACCCGGTGTAGATGCTTGAAGACCAGATGTAGTTGAAAGCTCTATGGCTAAATCCTAAAAAAGTATAAGTGGCAAAAGCAGTAAAAATAGCATGCTGACAATTACTTCAAAAACATATTGTTCGCCTGAAGTAGATAATGTAATCGGCAAGTGGTTTGGCAGTTGCTGAATGGTTTGGTGCAGAATGATTAAGTGGTCAGAATGGTTAAGAGGCTCTTATGATATAGTACAAAATGACATGTAATTGTTTGGTGATTGTTCAGAATGAAATCATGGCTCTGAATGGTTAAGGGAGGTCCAAGACACAAAACCATTCGGAGGGTTTTGGAAGCATTAAGTGGCAGACTATTTTTTGCCAAACAGGATTCACCTCTTAACAATTCAGAGGTTGCCTCTTAATGGAACTGTTAAGAGGTAAACAAACAACCCCTAAAGAAAATGATTAACGTACCTGCAGCCTTGCAAAAGCTTCTTTGCGCTTCTGGTCCTCCCCTAATGACCATTGGTATTTTAAGTAGGCAAGCATTACTTGCGGAGGCCCATGATATCGTAGAGTTTCAGGAGTTGTTTCTGGGTCAAACTAAAAAAATAGTAACAAGTAAGTTACAGATTCAAGAGGGAGAAGAACACCTAATCTGACATCTCAATTACTTCAATAAATAAATAAAAACAAACCTGCAAGAGTTTAATTAAAGTGGATTTCGCTTGACTAATCCTACCACTTTTTCGGCAAAGTGAAGCAAATTTCAACCAGGTTTCACTGTCTTCTGTAGGAGGTAATACAAGCGACCTGACTACCAAAAGAGCTTGCCAAACCTATAAATCAAAATTTTCAGAACCTTCATCAAAAAGCTGAGACTGAACAGTAATGCAACCATCCAGAAGATAAAAGAAATGGATAGGTAACTGAAAACAATAGTTAATCGCACAATATTGCGGTGGTCATATAGCGGTCAGTTTAACGGAAGCGTTAATAACGGCGCAATATTGACCGATATTTAGATCATATTGCGGTCCAATATAACGTTATTTTTTGAGTAAATTTTTTGGGCTTATTTTCAATCTTTTTGGGTTTTATCTTATTTTTTGTTAATTGTTTTCCTTCTATAAACCCAACAAAAAGTCCTTTCTTTCTTAGGTTTTCCTATCATCTGATATGTTTTGATGTTGAAACTATATTTTTTTATTAATGCAAATGATACGCTCAATAAAAATAGGGAACTATATATATATATAATTCTACAAGATATTATATGAACCGCTATTTGTGGACCGCTATACCATCGATATAACAGTTATTTCAAATATCGGTCCCGACCGCAATACTGTATTTTCACCGTTATGACAGCATAGATTACAAGTAACCAAGGATATTGGGATACAAAAACAAACTCAGTGTTTTTACATATTCTTGAACAAAGTGCATATCAGGCGAAATTGATAACTAAATTATTTTAAAAAACTTGGCAATGCAGTTGGTTTGAACGCAATAATAAAACACATTATGTTTGACACATCACAAAAGGTATTCTTTAAAAGAGGCACTGCCCATATTTCTATTAACTGTGCAGTACCACATCTACCAATTAGCAAGTCCACAGATTATTTAACTTATAGATCTTTGGTATAATCGAGATCCATATGTATCATGTAATGCATGTCCTACACTTTCACTACTCACCTCGACATTCCGTTTTGTGCCTTTGATACGCTCTTTCCACATGTTACGAATGAGCGCCCTTCTCCCCTCAGCAACAGAGTTACCAACTGGAAGAGTACAGTAATCAATGACCTGTCACAAATAATAATAAATAGTAAATATCAAGCTTTAGAACACAAAAATCATATGAAAGCTACATAACAGGATTTCAGAAAAGGTTTAATGAAAATACCTCCTCTAACTCTGACAACTGTTGAACACGAACCATATTACTGTAGGCCCGTTCATAGCTCTCAAGAACCTACACATTCGAACATAGTCAGCAAAGAGAACTCCATATACAAATTCCATGCATAACAAACTACCACTTGAACTTTCTAATCCATTTTGTGTCTTTAGGAACTTCATGATAGCTTTTGTACTCCTAGACCAATATAATTATTTGCATATACTCTTTCATAGTAATGGGTTTGAATCACACTTTCTCCCACTTTGCGGAGATGGATAATACTTCAGGATTAATCTACCCATCCCACACTCTATTTAACTACTTTATGCAAGATAACAAAATTCAATTATTCAATGTGATATCAATGTTTGGAAGAAAAAACAATATAGAAGCGTACTTATATATTTAACAGGTTTCTAGACCAAGAGGCCTCTTTCCCAACGGTACCAAGTATGGCTGTTCAACCTTTAGGTTGTGAGTTCAAGCCTCTTTAAAGACACGAGGGAGTGAGTTTATTTTCTATTTCAAAACTATAAAAGCAACAAATTCCAAAATACAATGATATCCAATGCAGAACTTATCCAAATCAGCACACACAAGAATCAGAATCCACTGTAAGTTCTTAGAAACTAACCAATGCAGCAAGCTCAGTTGCCAAACATTTCCTTGCTCTTTCAACATATTCACGTGCTTCATCATACTGTAAAATTAAAAAACTAAGTATGATAAATATCCAAACGAACAATAAGTGGTGAACAAATCCAGATTCCAGATAGGACCTTTCCGCGACGAACTAATAGGACAGCCCTGAAGAAGGTACCATTGCTGCCTCCATCACCTGTGGCAGCAGTGTTCCCCAATAATCTGAGTTTAGTTTCATCACCATCATCCAGTTTAGATACGTATTCAGCCATCTGATCCCACTCGCCCATGTTCCAGGCAGCGTTAGCGGCCTGAACGGAAAAAGCAGAACACGGTAAGACTACTAAAAAAAACAAGCAAGGATAGTCGTATGAAGTTATTGACAGACCATTGGTGCCATTTCTAATCGAGCAGCTGGCTCTGCAGGTGTCCAAAATTCCCTACATAGATTGTTAAGTTCTTCCCATCGAGCCAGTGCAGCAAGGCTCCTCATCCGTCCTAATCACAGGTGAATGAAAAAACATTTTAATTAGATACTTTAAAATGATAAAGAAAAATATCACATACCACGTAACTCGGCACATATGCTCCTTAATCTAAAGCAACAAAATTACTTGACAAGCACATAGCACATAAAATACTGAAAATTCAGAACATCACAATAAAAAAAATACCTAGTGTAGCGTCCAAAATTAGATGTTGACTTGACGCCTGAGCAGATTTTGCCGTGTATGCCTTAAGGGCATCATCCCACCGCTGTAATTTTTCATACCTTGTATTTGCAAGCAACATAACTATTTAGTAATAGTGTGAAAAAAAACTTTTGCAAGACCAACATAATAGTAATAGAAGAAATATGAAGGCCCGAGTAGTTTCAAGATCCACGATTTACCATGATTCCTTCAGTTGAACATCTAAACGCTGTTGAGCGTAGGTCAATATCCCAACTGCAGCCTAAATTCATTAAAATATCAATACTCCATAACAAATACAACAATATTACATATTAGCTTAGCATATGAAAGACCAGAGAAGTAAAACTATAGAGAATATAATATATATATATGTATGTAAAAATGCACCTCATGTTGATGTAACAAAGACAACAATATTACATATTAGCTTAGTATATGAAAGACCAGAGAAGTAAAACTATAGAGAATATAATATATATATATGTATGTATATATGCACCTCATGTTGATGTAACTGATTATTTATATGAATGAGTGTTTCAACTACAGCAACAGGGTTCGCATCCATCTTCTTGGAAAGAGCACCTTCAAATTCCATCTCTTTGTAATGCAAAGCCTTGGCAAATGCTCGACACTACAACATAAAGACACATCTAAGCAAAACTATGCTTAGAAAAATAGATATAGAAAGAGAAACTTATACAATCAAGTATTCGTAAATACAACTTTATAGGCCATCAAACCTTTTCAGCAAGAGCACCAAGGAGACGAATGTCGATAGGAAGGGGTTTCTCATCATGTTCCATGAACTCTGCCTGTAAAAGTACTTGTTATCAATTGATACTAAGAATTAGATGCAAACAAATTATGGCATCGTGTCATGTTTTTGGTAATAATCATTTTAAGATATTTTAAATAAATTGCACATGTTATCTCTACACCAATTTCTTGGTATTTGAATTATTAATAAGTATATAATGTGAAAAGGCATGCATCCAGTTAAAGGTCTACTTTCGCCAAAGTTCCAACAAGTTCATATTAAAAGCAGCATTGAAAACTTCCCGCTTGAAAAGGTTACCAACACAAAGGGTAAGATGGTCATACCAAGTTAAGTAAAGTTGCAAGAATTTCAGGCGGTATGTTAGGAGAGGAAAATGCCATCTCCAAACTACGAACAAGTGCTTTTTGACTAGACTCGTGGAGTTGTGACCAGCAGCTTACAAATCCTGCTGCAAACAGCTCTCGTCCAACAAACGGCTGCAAACAATTATGGTTAACAACAGAATTTCAATTGACATTTATTTACACCTGTATCCATTTAGCCACACCTGTAATTGTGCAAGCCTAGCACATGTTCTTAGAGCTGGAGAAGGTGATTCCTTTAGTAATTCAATGCTGAAATGTCTCATCCATTCAGCCCAATCTTCTTTTGTGCTACGTTGAGAAGCTTCTCCAGCAGCACGTAATCGACCATCATTAACCTATGGGAAACTATGATTAGCAAAGTAAAATGCTCCCAGAGGGACTAATATGCACTTGAGTTGAGGAATAATGACTCACCTCATGCATGATATTGAAAAATAATGATTCGCCTCATGCATGGTATTGAAGAATAATGATTCAAGTGTCACTTTTGGTAAGTTATAATATGTAGGGGTGAGCATCGGAACCGGGTACCCATCTTTGGAACCGAAACCGCTCCGGAACTGTCGGTCCCGGAGGAACCGGAACCGATGTGATTGTTCCGGTTCCTAAAATACGGAACCAATCAAGACTGGTTCTGGTTCCGGTTCTCATTTTTTGGAACCGTTACCCGCTGGGTACCCAGAACCAGAACCGACGGGTACCCGCTACTTTTAAATTAAAAAATATTTTATATATTTATTAATAAAACAATATTTCCTTTTAGTTTAGACTTTTATGTTATGAGCTTATGATAGCAGCCGCATACTTATATTTTGTAGTTCATAATTACATCTTTATCATACGCAATGCAAAAATATTTAAAAAAAGTTGAAACCGGGTACCCAGTACCGGTTCCCAGCGGTTCCAGTTCCAAAATATAAGGAACCGGTGTTAGCGGTTCTGGTTCCATGAAAATTGGCCGGGTGCCCGGTTATGCTCACCCCTAATAAGAAGGGTCATATAACTACTGAAATACCTGATGAACTTTGAGTTGTTTGTGCACATCTTCATAAGGATCATTCTCCATATCACTCAAAGGGTCACTAATAACCTCAATAGGAGGCTGCCGGATAGACCTTTGTGCAGCCACACTGCCCAAAATTAACGGTATGCGCCTTTGCAACCGGCCCTCAATTTCTTCAAATTCCTTGTGCTGAAAAAGTGAAAATATGTAAAAACATTAATTCCTACAAATGCACGACCATGATTTTCACAAGAAAATACAAATAAAATAATGATCAGAAAGGAGACCCGCAAACGATGCTTAAGAAGAAGTTTGTGAATGGATGGGATGAAAATTGTGAAGTCCTCGCCAAGAGCATGTGCCAAACAACAAAGTGCGTCAACAGCATCCTTCCTAAGCTCGTCATTTTTTCTGCATACATGAAGATAATATTGTGGAAAAAATTAAAATCATAACTGAACATCATACATACAGAATCCATAGAAGAAAGGAGTCCATGAAGCTGATGCCTAACTTAAACAGAAATGTGGCCAAGATTTCTCTAGCATGTTACTACTTATTAATAAATAAGGGAAAAAAATTGGCAAAATCTTTTACCAGAAATGCCAACCTTTAAAAATGTGTTAATTTACATAAAGATGTTATTGATGAGCAGAGAGTGCAATTACGATCAGAATAAGTAGGAATGGCAGTAACAACTGGTACTGGTTTTAGGTTTTACATTCTTATCCTCTTCTGCTTTAAACTAACATAAAAAAACGTTAAGAACGTATTTTATCTGGACAGTGGATCATGTTAAATAAAATACAAAAACATTCAGACCATTGAATAAAAAGAAGATCCAGAAGGAGTGAAGAAAAAGAACAGCATAAAAAATCAGAAAATAATAGGGGGCATAGATCAAGCTCAAATCACTTCGAAAAATCCTGCAAGAATTACCTCCAAGAGCTAGGGAACGAACATAAAAATAAATAAATAAACAAGATGATTTAATTATACTACGGCTCGTAAAAAGATAACCCCTAGCTAAAGACATATATTCCCAGCAACAAGAAACACAGATAAATATGGAAACATGAGTACAGGCAATTTCACATTCGTATGGTTAAAGGCCAATAATAGTTGGGAGGGTAAACATACCCATCCAATACAAGCTTCAAGTGATGCACAAGTGCCGAAATGTGACCTGTAACCTAACAAAAACAATAGAAAGTTGATGGTATTTAGTCAATAATTTATAACACATATATATCATCATCATAAATAATCTTATCAAGTCCAAAGGCCATCCATTAACCTGAACACGAGGAATCAATCTTATCAAGGTCTTTATAGCAGCCCGCCTTATGTCAACAGAAGCATCCACTTTAAATAATCGGATGAGCGCCGGAAGAAGTAGATGCATGTGTTCATCCAATGTCCCTGTAGTACAAAGTTACATTATGGTTTCTGGACATAATAAGCCTCAATTACAACTCAAATCCATCATTAATCTTGTATTATTTCCACAATCATACTAACCACCAAATACTTCCAAGGTGCGAAGAATGTCACGAACGTAAGTGTAATCATTACACCGTTCCGCATCACTCAGAACTTGAATACAACATGGAAGAATGATAGGAAGATATCTCCTAAATTCATCGTTGAGGGCCAAACAAAGTTGTTCAACTAGGTGCAGGATCTGGTGAGAAAAAAGGATTCATCTTTCTATCATTGTTATTATGCAAAGATAATAACATTAAACAGATAGTGATATCTTCATCATAAGAACATATTACCGGGGGACCATGAACAGGACGGTTAGCTGCAGGCAGGCTGAATGATGACCATAATTCCGATATCAGAGACAGCAACTCTGGTAGATATTTGCGAATGTGCTAGACATGCAACCACAAGAATGGTGAATGATCTCCTTGACGGCAAAAAAACAATCGTTTTTGTAATCACAGACCGAAGTATAATTCTACCTGCCGGACGATCGAAACAAGAGTTCCAAGCTTCCAAGTTATGAACTCCTTCAGACTATCTTCACAGGTACGAATAGTGTGAAAGAAGTCAGGTAAAACCTAGAGATTGAAGAAGGTATATCAGAAAGTTAGCACAAACTATTAAAGAAAGAACGGAAATTAGAGCAATGGTTCAAAATTAAAAGCTAAATGAACAAACCTTTGGCAAGTACGGCACACAGCCAAGACCCATCGACTGATCTTGCACATATAAATGAAAATATATATATTAGAGATTAGTATGGCAGAAAAATAGTTTTACAATTAATGTATAGCATTCTTCAAGTCAACAAACCTTGAAAATAAACATAAGAGATCCAACGACTTTTTGATGATAACTAGAAAGAGAAGGGTCCCTAAGTATTCGAATTAAGGAATTGATAGCAACCTGAAAATAATAAATGTTAATTACACAACAGGTATCACTCCTTTTTTTATTTATATATTTCAATCTTACAGTGGAGAAATAATCCTCCGATGTTGCAAATGATGGCCAAAGATCCATTGGCAACTCATCGCTGGACTGAATGTGTGGACCCGCATCATTGGTCGTACGAGTACCATCACCAAGAGGTCCTGGTAAGGTTTGTTGATTTCGCTTATGAACATGGGGATCCAAAGCACCCATTATGCCAAGAACCTAATCATTGTTACCAGAGAGTTTCAGCACAAAAACCATATACACAACAGCATAAAAAGTGCTCAACAACATACCTTTAGAACTTCACGACGTGTAGACCATGCCAACTCACCATTCAACAGTTTCAAGAGTAAGCCGAGCAGCTGTGGGTACTCGTTATATGGAGTAATGACATAACTATAGACAAAGACCAAGCAATTCTCGTAAGACATAAAATAATACAACAAACTCAATTAATTCAACTGAATTTTGAAAGATACATATACCACAGCAAAAGAGCATCACCAGCATACATTACTACTGAGAAAAATGTATCCTACTCCTTAGTTGAGATATTGTTAACCTTTTCCAAAACTTAAAAATACATCCAAAAACCATAGAATTTGGAAGTCAAATTTACACTCGTAGAACATATGTATGTTTTCTCTACACTCTTGGTGTCCCTAATCATCTTTCTTCTCTCCAACACGATTTTGTAGCCAAAACTCAACCGATTAACTAATCATATATACAACTCTGGATACCATGAAACATGGACACCCTCATGACATACCTAAGCCAATCATCTTTCAAAATCCGATGTTTGGAGTACTTATGCTTTCTGGTGAAAAACTACTTGCACACAGTGCATGTGAAATAGTGCAAAATGGCATCACATATGAACAGTGTGTGATGCACATTATATGCAGTTCAAAATATATTGTGACTTCCAAATTTGGTCAAGATGAAGCAGTCAACATACCCTGTGCTCTGTACAACCTGACCAAGAGTTGCAACAGCAACCTCACGTTTAGTAGCAGCAGCTCCATCCAGTAAAGCTTCAACAATCCTTGGCATAAGTTCAGGAATATATTCTCGCATAGCAAAACCACCCTGAACGTACAGGTAAGAGTGAGCAAAATGCACAGCATAAGGATATGATCTGCTCGGACTACTCAACCACGTTAAAACACCAAAACTCAAAAACAAAAGCAAAAATACAAAGCACAGCAAGACACTCGGAGACTACTAAACCATATATTCCAGCATAGCAAACACCCTGAACATACAAGTGAGAGTGAGCAAAATGCACAGCATATCTTTCCATTTCAGTTTACTTTCCACTTCACATGCGACATACCATATCTTTCCATTCTACATATTTGTGTAATTTAGTTTGGATAACTTTAAATGGCACAGTCTTGTCCAACATATTATAATCACATGAAGTTTTGTTTGTATGCAGTTAGAAAATTAAGCTCTCTCCCTCTTCTCTTTTCGGAATGCAATGGAATTTTAATCCCACAACCAGCAGATCCAGCATACATGAAAAGATAACAGTTTAGCTGTCATTGCAGACTTTCAGGTACAAGCAAGCCTTTCTTCCGACAAATGTAAAAGCAGGCCAAAGAAAGAATCTATAGAGAGAGGTTATGTCTCCTAATAGAAGGAAACAACTCCAGACATACGTGGATCAAGCATGGAGCATAGAAAACTAAGTAAATGCCACTGAAAAGATGGTAACATAGAGACAGAAATCCAATATTATGTCTAGCACCAATAATCAATGATATTAACAACAAAAACTTAGTAGAATACCCAGCTTCTTTCAAAGCTGAAAACTGATATATAATTACATTAAAAAAAAGATTTTTTGTAAATAAAAATGCTTAAATCAGTGATATCTTTATGGCCTGACCAGTGAAGGAAAGAAAAACAGAGTTGAGCTTACTTCATCAGGGAAGTTGAAATTTCCACTAATAAAACTTCAAGAAAAGAAGACCAAGCTATGATGAGACCAGTATGTAATGTCTTCTCCACACCAAATATCATGCACCAAAATAAAACCTAGAAACAATAATTGCAATCAAGAATCCAACACGGGTAACCTACCACTCTAGCAAGATCCCCAACAGTCACAAGAACCCCACTGATGATGCCATTGTTTGCATTCATTCCTGTTGTTCCTTCGCATAGTTTAGCCAGAAGCGCCTGGAAGAAACTTACTTGAGATATATAGCAAATTGATAAGTAAATAAATTAATATACATGGTTATTAAGAACCTTGTGAATTGGAGCAATATATGGAAGTATAAGCCGTTCACAACTGCGGATCAGACAGCCTAACAACTTCGCGCTCTCTTCTCGGCATTTGCTATCAGCACTGTTACATGAACAGCAATAACAGTAAAGCTGTCAGATGGTACCCCATTTCAAACATCTATAATGTAACGATAAAATAAAACAATTGATTTAACCTTTGCCCAAGATAAGTTAACAACTGAATAAGGTGACGCCGAAGTGCTGGAAACACATATGCTGGATTCTTTTCAGATAATCTACCCGCCACTGATATTGCATACTCCCGAACTTGAAGATCCTACCAGATATACAGATAAACCAATAATATTAGCTTGCATGCTCAACATTAGGCAATGGCATTCTCAATATCAAATAGTTCAACGAACGATTCCCTATGTTCTACAAATGCGAATTATTTAAATCAACACAACTCAGGCTCTGTCCAAATTACTAGAAGTCAGATTTCATAACTTTAACTTGAATAGATTTTTATGCTGGAATAAACATATATGACAATTTTGCAATGTACCTCATCATTTAAAGCAGCAAATATAGCTGTCAAGCTATCAGCTTGTGCTAAGAAATCATCAAACCCTCCATTCCCATGCAGGGAAGAGAAGATTGAGTTGCGTACAGTAACATCAGCATCTGCTACAGCTGCAATTAGGAGCTTCTCCACGATCTGCAGTGACAGCATTATTTAATACACTAATGTAATATTGTATGCATAGATAATACCAATGTCATCATCAGATATACCAATATCATGTCATTACATTCCACAATATTTTTGCACTTCGCTATAAAAAACCATGAAGACGATAAAATATAACAGGAAACAACATCCTGACAAATATAAGAACACCTTCTAACAAACTTTGATGTTTAACAATCGCCTGATTAAGTACTAAAAAGAAAAGACAATCTAAAGCATGAAAGTCACCATGACAAACGCAAGTAACATTAAATGTAAGACAAAAGATAATCAGAGGACCAAAAAAGAACACCTCAATCCCTGAATCATGCACAGAATATCAACCTAATAGTTAAAATCCCAGATTGACGATCTTGATTGCATCGGAGTTGATGCAACAAAAAGAGAATCTAATAACAGGAAAAATTGTAATGCTAAACAGTTATATCCTAACCATTAACCAAAGCCTAACCAACTTGCAAAAACACGTCAAAGTTAGTTTAAACATAAGATAGCTGATTGCATTTTTGATGTTGCTTTCATAATTCATACGATTCACAAACTCTCCATCCTCTGAACACTAACTGACCGAAGCATATTAAATATCTGTCTTTTGTAGTAAAAGTATTAATAGTAATCTAAAATGATATATTTACAAAATAGCATCATTGGTTCTCATGCTCATTTCACTTGGAGGATATATTTTTTGTATCAAGCAGCATATCTAGAGATTGTGCTCGTCCACAGCAACCAAAGAGCAGCAAGTTTGGTTTAAATGACTGGAGAAAGATTTAAAAACCACTTTATAGTTTATAGTACAGAAGAATAAAGATAATCAAACCTCTTCTATTTGGCGCCTTCGTTTGCCCCCAGCTCGACTGGACCTACTAGGACTGAATTGTGCCATTGAAAAGGAATTTACAACTAATTTGCAGCAGCAAAGAGCAGCATCCTTCCGTGTGGCTCCATCATCATCTTCCAAATAAACTATGACCGATTCTCTTGCAAACTCAAGAAGATCGTGACCCTACATGCAAATAAGTATGACATTAAATGATAGATAACTTGTTTTGCGTATATAACAGCTATATATTACCTTGAAATTGAAACGTGCGAGTGTTTGTAATGCAAGCTGCTCCAGAGCAGAACCACTAAGTTCTGAAACTTGTTGCATGTTGCTAGCCACGTTTCCTCGACTGGGAGTTACAGATGTCCTCGTATGGGCATTTTGGGGTTTTGAAAGAACTACTGAAATGCTTTCAAGCAACCGATCTTGGATAGTAGGCAGCAATGATGGAATGCTGAGGCAACCATCATTAATATTGGTCAGAACTCCTCATAAAACACAAAATTAAAAAGACACGAACTGCAGGCGTTTCTGTGAAATTAGCATACCTGATGGTTATCTGCTCAAGTGCTTCTACTAGTACTGAAGAAAGACCAGCGGAGAACATGGCATCCAAAAGACTGCAGACATGAGTTTCCATGGCGGGACCCATAGCTTTTGCGATGTTTCCAACACAAGCCAAAGCCTCAAGTGAGGGTCTGCCTCTACGAGGAGCAATCTGCGGATTCAACAAATACAAATACAAACACCTTATGATACACAAATGTACTAGATAAGGCTTGCAGAAGTCACCGGAATCACCAAACAGATAACATGAATGTTTAAAACTAATCTGTATAAAGGCAACAACCAGAAATAACTAAAATAACATACTGCATCGCGTAGGTGAGACGTTATTGTCGGCAAATAGTGGACTAGTTCACCGTCCAAAGCACCAGCCATCTCCCCAAGAGCTATAAAACCACTGGCACGTTCAGTTGGTATCTTGAGAACAGCGAGAATATGATTCATGCATATCTGTTTACAAGAAAAGCCATCTTCCACGGTTCAGATGTTATCAACATCACATTAAAAAATTTAGTTGGTTATTAATTAAACAAAGACATCCATGAAACAGTCATTTTAGGAAAGAATTTCACTAACCGTAAGATAGTTTGTCACAAATCGATCACGTAGAAAATGTGCAATCCGAGGAAGCAAAGAAGTTATACTGAGACGGACAAGAGGATTTCGATGCTCTAGATACCTAAGAACAATTTCTGCAACCTCTCTGTACCTTGACATCATGAATTCGCCTGTATTTCTGTCCCATGGAAATTTTGATTGAAGCAATCATAATTTGTTAAACAAGCAAAGGCATCCCTTTTTCTCAGAAAAGACAATAGTAAGAAAAGAAAAATAGATATACAAATCACAGCTACATATTATACAACTTCTTGGGCACAAGCATCCCAAAGAAACAACCCCAAACTGAACTGGCCATTAGAAAAATCATAATAAAGAAGCCCACGTACTTAACAGTGCAAAGAAACAAATGTCATTGCTACATATACATACTTTTCCAGAAAAGATACTAATAAAGATACATCATTCCTACATATTATACAACTTGTAAACACCCATCCCATGGAAACAATGCCAAACTGAACTGGACAAAAAGAACAAATAAAGACACTTACCAAAAGGTGGATTTTCTATTAGCTGGGCAAATGATAGATAAACACAATAATTTGAAACATGGTTTATAAACTCCTTAAGATAATATAGATCAGGACACTTTTGATTTTGCAACAAATTAAAAGAAATTAATTTATGGTTAACATAACACTTTTCATATCCACCAACCTCAAGAGTTCCCCGACCGCAAGTAGAGAACCGTGTATACTATGGACAGAAGCATTTTTCCCTAATCCATCTTGTGTGGCCTCAAACATGCGGTAGTACCTGTCAAATCAATATATGGATCACAAAAGTTCCTACATGAATAAGTAGAATAACTAATACTTGTTATACTAACACAGCATTTTATAATTAACAGCAGTGTGGGAAAAAAAAGAGTGAGAACTTGATATGATAATTACTGTATCAAGACCAAAGCATGAAAGTAATAAGTCAGGAAGACTTTACATGTCAGGTAAATAGGGATGCTGGTTTCAGTGACTGCAAGGGATATCGATTGCATTCATTCTATATATGTGAAATTACTACCCCTTATCATGTTCAGCATTAAAAATTGAGCCATTTGTAGCTTTATCAAAAGCATGTAAGTTGTACACAGCAACTAAAAGAGTTGATCGAAAACCGGATATCCAATAACCAAGAGAATAACAAGAAAGACAAATTAAACAAGTTGATCAAAATTTTCAACAAAAAAAGAAGTTGACCCCCACAAGAAAGTAAGCAACTTGAAACAAAACTATAATGTGCAGCCTCATTTATACCAATAGCAAGTCCTGGTACGATAGTGTGTTTATATCTATATCATTGTATCACAAAGGATGTCAATTGAGTAGATACAAAACTTAGAGAACTTCTATGGTCTGAGCCAAAGCTAGTCCATAATATAATGTAGATATCAATATATTCCTTGGTAACCTCAAACAAGAAAAGGCACTTTTACAGCAAAAAAAAAAAATATATATATATATATATATATACTACTATGCCCACAAAAAGAAAAACAAATGACTTCATAAAGTTGGTCTATAAGTAGCGAATTATCCATATCTTCAGTGATTACTTTTTAAATAAATTGATACAAAAGTGGGTTCTCATTTCAAAATATCTTGGCCAGCTAGTTTATAACCGGCTTTAGTAAGGCTAAAATGATCAAATAATCAACAAAAATGCAGAATAACAAAAAAGAAAAAGAAAAGTCACCATCAACTTAGGATGTCCAAAAATTGGAAGTGCTATAATAGTTCTTGGTCGGAGGGATTATATACACTATATGCCCATTTAATTCCTAGAATTTTAAAACATATATGCACTAACCACTGCACACGCCAACGTGTCTCTCGTTTCTCAATAACACGAAGGCAAGCACGCAAAGCTTCTACAGCTCGCTCCCGGACAGCTAATGTTGGATCCCTTAATGCCACCCAGATCGCATCCACAAATTCAGGCACGTGAACATTGAAGACTGTAGAAGCATTCTCAGCCATTTCCTGGAGTCAAAATGTGAAACAAAGTTCTAGGTTAAGTACTGAAGTTGCATTAAAAATATACAAATAAATAGCAAATGAAAACTAAAACCAGCATAGCCTCAGTTTCATAATTAACATTTACCACCTTAACAAGCTAAATTTGTTAATCCCTGCATTCAAAGATGTTAAAACGTCAAGGGCAGTCAGCAACACAGCAAATGTTTACCTTTAAGATTAGGACAGCAGCAAAGCGGCGGTACTCAACTCTCTCTCCACCAAGCCACTGCAGCGCATTTTTCACCTGCAACAGCATAAGTAATATAAGTTATTAGAAGCACGAGTAATATAAGTTATTAAAAGCACTATGAAATAATGCATAAGTAGGGAAGGAGATCCAACACACACCTGACATTCCACCTCATCTGCTGTCATAGCCCCACCAGCTCTCGCTAGATGACCAAGAACTTTACTAGCAAGGATTAAAATTTCTGGGTCACGCTTTGTATCAAAAACAACACGCATGTAATTAGAAAACTTGGAAACTTTTGTGCCACTCTCTCCAAGTCTCAAGTCTATCAGTTCATCAGTAGCCCGTAAAGCACCTAAGTTATCAGCAACATCATTACTCTCTAGAAGGCTAGTAATGCGATCATATAGCTGATCCATGAAACGGGAAAAGGCTTCTCCACTAAGTGCATGAACCTCTTCTTCAACATGTCTTCTTAAAGCTAAAGCAGAACCATCCTGTCATTGAACAATAGCAAGATATTAGATGCCTACAAAGAGGAAGAACTTCATGCTCAATGACCACGATCCATTGGCGAATGCATGAGCCATGTAAATGCATATGCCTCGACGTTTTATCTACGAGACGGACCCCACCAGCACATGGAAAGCCATGTGAAGGGGCTCTTTAAATAAACTGAGATTGCATTTACAGAAACCACACACCATGAACAGCAAGCACAAATGCCGGAACTCATTCAAAAAAAGCTTAATATAATATATATACAAGTTCCAACAATTATTTGAAGTTTGAAGAGAAAAGAAACCCAAGAAAAATGCAAACTCAACTTCCATCACCAATCATAAGCATAACAGTCATCCACATTAAAAAACAATATTGAACAGACTAGGAATGAATACCGTAGAGATACTTGGTATGGTATGGGGTAAAACAAGGTAACGCTAGTACATTCAGCGATTGAACAGTTAAAGGAAAGCCTTGGGTTATAAAAAGCCAAGCTAATAGGGTATGCAAGCAGATGGCAATGTGTGTATTCAAAAGTAGCAAAGATAGTAGAAGAAAGTGGACATCAACCTGAAGATGGCGGTGGAAACAGTTAGTAAAAACTAGCAACCAGGAAAAAAAAGGAAGTTATGAACTGTACATGGTTGTAAGAGAGCAAAGAACATAGAAAAGTGCCTCCTCCATTCTCTATTTATCGTCCTACTTCAACTTCAAATTTCAAATTTGTTTCACAAAAATCGTGATTAATATTCATTCTTTATAGTGTTACCACTAATTTTGTGCTTATAGCACTTGGTATACAAGTTAATGCTTCAAAAACCAATAATATTTAAATCAATTTAAAATTAGTAGTTTGTTGGACATTCAAAGTCAAAGTAGGACAACTAATAGATAACAAAGGGACTAAAATGCTCTCTCCATTACTATAGGGTTGCACTACAAGTATCAATAAGTTATTACCTTTTTGAGCATCCAAAACATAAAAAATAGTGTATGCTTGATAGTATTGATTGGTGAGACTAGGCAAGGTACAATGTGAAGTTGGATATTTGGTGAACCACTTTGGAATTTAAAGGTTCTAAACTGAACCAAAAAGAAATGAACTATATGAACTACAACTTCAATAACGTTGATCGGAAACAAAAGATGTAGTAGGCTTAGAAATTATATTTTTCATTATATTGGATCTGTTGTAGAAAGATGGAGGGATCAATGAGGGTGTTAGTCATTACGAGCAAGGTGGCTAAAATGGTGACAAGCTTTCCTAGTTGTGTACAATAAAAAGACAGTTCCATTAAATCTAAAGCGTACGTTCCAAAATAAATCATAAGACATGATATGATTTATGAGACCATATGTTGTTCAAGGTGCCCAAAAACAACACGAGTGTGACAAAAATGTAGATGTTGAGACAAGTGTACCCAGTGTGAGATGGGACTAGATATGAGAACATAAATCAAAACATAGAAGGTTGGAAGAAGGGCTGATCAGGCTTTTTCAGGCCGAGCTTTCTCGGATCGAGGGTTTAATTGGGCCTTGAAAAATAAGTTGCCATGGTCAGGCTTTAAGGTCAGGCCTAGGCATGGGCTTGGGTTTACTAGGCTCGGGCTTGGGCTGGACTACGAGCTTGGTCTTTTTTGTGCATCTCTAGTGGTGGTGGTACTTTCTAGTATACAAATCTAATAATCAACCTCCCAACAATCTACCGCCTCTATCGCTACCAAAATATCATAAAGTTTTGACTTATCTACACTTGTAAAGCCTGTAAATTTTCGTTACCCTAGATCAAGGGAAACAAATTTGGCATCGTACAAACCTGAGGTAAAAACCAAAGTAAGTGTTATATGAAGTTCTACTAGTAAAAAAAAGTATAACACATCTTCCAACAAAAGCATCAAAATAGAATTCAAATATAGAGAAAAATTGTCACTACTCCAACTGTAAGTCTGTAATTAAGAATCAAGATATAAACTAAAAACATGAATACAAAGTTCTAGTCAAGAAGAAAGGAACAACAATTATGAGCAACTACGTACATCACATTTAGCAAGCATACCAAATTTGGAATAAAAAAAGGTAACCGATTACAATCATAATCACTAAATGTAGTTTTGGAAGCCACACACCTTGCATAAGAAAAAAAAATACAAGAAGCATGACATAGATTAGACCTTGTGCCTTAACTAAATGAAAGTACACGACAAACATTTTATCTTAATTTAATTGGATATGCTAAAAATGAAGCCCAATGAAAATTCTCAAAAAGATGACAAAATCAACTCTCTTAAACATGAATATCATCCTTCCATGCTTCCCTATTAGATTCAATACCTACATATGTATATATACATGTATTACAATACTTCATGTCTCTTTTAGCCACTTCTACTACCAATAAAAAAAATTCGTATTTCCCATCTACTTTAAGACGCTTATCTTTATACAAAGGGGCATTTGATGGTAGTGACCGAGGAAAACTTGCTTTATGATGAACATTTGCATGATGCTTTTGGAATGAATGAATATGTCAAATGAATTGGAATCTAAAAAAAATTGGTAACGGAATTGAATCAGGTTTGATCATGAGCATGGTTGGCAAGAAATGAAATGTAAAAGAAACTGGAATATGTTTGTTTGGTTAGCAAACTGTAGCTTTGGAACTGGAGTGAAATAATGATAAAATGACCAAGATGCCCTTTTGTGGTATTTTCTAATTTCTTACTTAAATTGTAAATGCTAGTAAGTTTACCATTTAATTTGTAAAATTATCATTATTAACATGATTACTCAATAATATGTTAATACTACTAATAGTACTATTCTTAACAATAATGAAGTTGTTATTACTTATTACCATTACTATTGTTATTTTATCATTATTTATCAATATCAATGCTATTATTTATTAATATATACAATACATATTACTATTAGTAATCATTTTATCATTAATATCGATAATAATATTATTATTAATAAATAATAATAGTAACAATAATATGCGAAATTAGTTACATATGTTATTATTAAATTAAATTAAATTATTATTATATCCATTATCTAATAAAATAATATAATTAATGTAATAATACTAATACTAATACTAATACTAATAAATGATAAATGATAAATTCATAATAATAACATAAATAATGATGATATCAATATATTAATTATAAAGAAGGGTTTTGATTAGTTCATGGGATTTCAGAAGAAATCAATTCCTTCCCATAGATGAACCAAACAGAGGAATGAAACGTGGTCAAAGAAACCAACCATCCCAATTCCTTCGGATTATGCAGAGTTTTGGCCTAACTCTACCCTCCTTGAATAGGTGTATCTAATGATCTACCATACATATGACCAAAACCAACTCAAGCAATGTTACATATCACTGTGCCACCTCTTGGATATGCTCAACAATATTAGTAAGTTTACCTACAGTCATTCTTTCTACATGTTCCAATTTGATGTAACAATATAATGTGCTAATAGCAGTTCAACAATCATACTATAGAACTTACCCTCCTATTTTCCTAAGATTTTATGGTTAAAAAAAGTAATCCATTCATAATATCTGCTCTTCAACATGTTTCAATTTCATGTCAAAAATGAGCATGCACTTGTCTAACCCATTTGTTTGATCATTTCAAATGATAAAGCAACTACATCTTATACATGATATAATTGAACCAATTTGCCTGAAAACTTTGAAAATTAAAAAAAATTATATTTTTTATCATCAAAAAAGCATCTTCATTAATAACTAAGAGTATATGTGCATTTATTGACTTAAGCATGTGATAAATTGAAAAGTCAAATATAATTATCTGTTTGATATTCACATTTGTGCAAGTTTCTTCAATTTGTTGATAAGTATTATTTAGTCATTTATCAACATTAAATAGCATGCTCAATACAACATGCATTCAACTTTATATGTGTCAAGAATAAATTATAATCAAAATAAGACCATCAAAAATAAACCAAAAGAGGGCTGTATATCCCACCCAGAGGTGGGGTCGGGTGGGATGTATGTAGACATGTCCTCTACCCCCAAAGAGTAGAACGGTTGTTTCCATGAAAGCCCTGGCTTGCAAAAAAATGTGTGAGTAAAGAAAGTTTGCTCAAAAACGTTGAAGAATTTAAAAGTGAAGAACCATCATAAATGTTAGTCCAAAAGGATAAAATAGTTCATGATTCAAAACTGCTAAAGAGTGCACTAGCCTAAATGAAAATAAGCTTTCGATTACACCCTTGTTCGTTGAGTACCTTAAAAAGTTTCTATATTATAGCTTTTAATGCATACCTATCTTTATTCAAACCCAACCACTAATTTTATTACCTAAAAGGAAAATGGTGTCGGCACTCCGCGAAAAGATGTAGTTGACCTAATCACTTCACTTATGGACCAACTACAAGTAATTTACTATTGTTGATCAAGATTCAAAACTTGGCAAAATTCATTTTCACATTACAAATTAATTGTCGTGACCTCGTTTGATACATCAATCTAGCCCTTGAAAAGAAAATAACATTTCTATAATACAAAATAATCTTATGTTTCCATAATTTGACTTTGACTTCAGGCACAGTTCCACTGACATCGTTCAAACAACAAAGGGAAGCTACTCATTTTAGCTAATCATTGAACTTTGGTTCTCACCATTTATGCTCACATTTCTGGACCATAAATATCATACAGTGATAATTTGAGTTTGATCAAAATCACATTCTCATTTCAACTAATTCTGCTAAAATAAACTTTTAAACACTTCCAATTTCATGTTCCCACTCATTACTAATTTTTTTATTCATGGTAAACTTAGATCCAAAAAACCCAATATAAATACTCGGTCCAGTGGCAGATTCCACTCTGTCCGATAACTAAGTTTGAACTTAGCAATTGACAAATCAAATTACATTGATCTTTTTCGTAATGTAGCTCCAAACTCTTTATATCGTATTACCTTTTACACTTCAATGTAATTGATTCGCAATTTTGTCTTGATCAAAATAACTGGAGTTAAAAAAACTCCCGTTTGATCTTAAACCCAAAATTGAATTCAGAATCTGGGGTGGATGGATGGAGTGAACTAGTACTTAAAAAGAACAGCAACTAAACCCAGAAACACACATGAATCAATCCAAAAACTACAACAACAATAAAATTGTTTAATTAACCTTTGGGGTTCCTCTAGTACAAAGGTCCGCAAGAACCCTGTTAAGAGCTTCGATGTTTCCGGCAGCTGCTGCTGTAGTTGCTGGACCGCCAAAGCGGTAGGATTGGGCAGGAGCCGCCATCTCTTCCGTGATACTCCTAGTACTACTACCCCAAAACCCTAACCCCAACCTTGCAAAGAAGGGGGAAGTTTCTAGGGTGGGCAAACAATTGCCCACCTTGATTTCTTTATTTACACAGAACACAAAGAAAGAATCAAAGAATATTGGTGAAATTAGTGTTCTCCGATGACTGAATTTTAGCTTGATCGGAGATCGACGACGATTTTACTCGCCAAATTCATAGGGTTTTCGCAAGTGTGTTGTTCGAAAGCAGTGTCACAGAGAAAGGGTTACAGCAGGGTGTTACAATGTGACGAGATGTAACAGGCAAAAACCCTATTTTTCCTCTTAATTTAGCAAATTAATTTCATTCAATGTTTTGTTTTGTTTTGTTTTATTTTATTTTATACAATTTTTACCCTCAACTTTTTGTTATTTTCATTTTAATTCGACCATAACTTTTTTTTTTACTCCATTAGTCCACAAAACAAAAAAAATAGAGAGTAAACTTCACTTTAGTAGTTTAGGTTACTATGGTTTCATTGTAAATATGTCTAAAAAATAGTCTCTAGGTTATGCATTTGACTTTGAAATGAGTCATTGGTCTTTAAGGGTTCGTTTACCAAACTTTTATTGGATAAGAGTATATCAGCCTATCAGGTTTCACTACTTTACCAGTTATTAGTGAGCATGACAATAACCGATAATCTTACCTGGTAAGAGGCATAGTAAGGACCGAAAATTTTATCCAGTAAGCAGAGGCGGATGCAGCCTTCAAAAGAGAGGGGTCCCAGGACCCTAATGAACTGTTTAAAAAAAATAAAACTACAGGTAAAAAATATCAAAAATATTATATTTAGCCTTAGTTTCCCTAGCAAAAAATTTTAAAGAACCTCATCTTGTCGACGATTGACAAAAACACTAAAAAAATCTCTTGAAATAAATAAAAAACCGAAAAAAAAAATTCGAAATCGACAAAAACACTAAGAAAATCCTTCAAAATCGACAAAAATAATAATAAAATTCTTCAAAATCGACAAAAATAATAAGAAAATCCCTTGAAATCAACTAAAAAACTTAAAAAATTTCTCGAAACACGACGGATGACTTTGCGTGCCTTTAGTCTACCTTAATGGGACCCAAGTGGACAAAAATCTTTGATCTGCCACTGCCAGTAAGTGAAAGAAAAGACTCTTACTCGGTAAGCGATTATCGGATAAAACATGTTTGACAAAATCTATATAAATAGCTTTCTTCAACATGACTTATGGAAACTAACCAAACAACCACTAAGCCTTTATAATATTATAATAATTTTTTTATCATATCTCTATTGTTTTAAACCAGATTAGGCTAATTTGATATTTGGTTAACTTTTTCATTCATTGAATATAATTCGGGTAACAATAAATTAGTAATCATATAATCTCTATCAGATAAATTATTTATAAAGTTATATTAGAAAATTGCTAATTGTTAAAAAAACTTCAAATAAGTTACCAATCAATAGGTTTAACATTATGATTTCATATTTTCCGCTTATAAAGTTTCTTTAATGGTATGTTCTATCGTAATAAATATTTTATCATTCTATGCAATTAATTTTATTTAAAAGATACTTACGTTTTTCATTTAATGCTTAAAACCAAATATGTCTACTTAATATGATATAATTTTGTTGTCTTTAATATGATGTATCGTTTTTTTTTTAAATTACAAAATGTTTACTAAATAGTTTTTGTTCATATATAGAGTTATCAAACGAACGAGGCATTTTGTTAATAACTCATTAATTTGTGAGATCCGATTTCAACCTCACGATATATTAAATAAATATAAAAATTAATAATAAAATCTTATAAAAACTAACTTCCCAATTTATCGCTTCATAATAATTTGTAAAATCACTTTTCTATCTCCTCACATCAAAATCAATAGAGACGTGAAGTTGTGAACAATAGGAACATACATTAGGTTCAATGTTCATGCCTTAGGTTCACAATATGTTCATAAATTCAGTTCAAAACCATTGAAGTTCACAAATCGAAGCCACATAGATGTCTGTATGTTTGTTTAATTAAGAAATGGGATTTTAATATCACATTCGTGGACACATGTTCTACAAGGACTTGGTCTGTATAAATTACAGGCGACGCGAACCACAAAAAACTTCAATATTACATTGTGAACACTTTAGGAATACATTGTGAACACTTTGGGAACACATTAATTGTGAACATCTATTTCACTATAACTGAAATTGAAGAAACGGGTAATGAAAAAAAAAACTTAACCTAAAAATCAACATAAAAAACTAAACCTAAAATCAAAATCATGAACCCTACATAAAATTAAAATAAAAAACTCCAACCAAAAATCAAATCAAAAAACCCTAACAGAAACCAAAATCAACATTAAACCCTACATGCTTGTACGACAATAGATTCAACCAATGAAAATAAAAAAAACCCTATAAAAAGATGGAAAAGAAGTCGTCTCCTCCTATAGTGATGGTTTTAAAGGATAAGTTCTCACCCGTGTCAAAATTACACACCCATAATATAACTTAGGAATATGATAACCTAAGTTATGGTAGCACATTAAGGGGACGTTTGGTTCGCAGAATGGAATTGGATGGAATGAAATCTGTCAAATAAATTTGACTTTGAAGAAATTAAAATGAAATGTTGTCAGGTTTGACCAGCTATTTGGTTGGCAGAATTGGAATGGAATATGTTGAAAGAATTGGAATCTGTCTGTTTGGTTCACAGAATGTAGCTTTGGAATTGGAATGAAATTCCAGTAAATGACTAAAATACCCTTTTTATCAAATTTAATTTTTTAAAACTAAAATTAATTTAATAAAATAATTATTAATTACTTCAATTTTTTAATACTAAAAATAATGAGTTTTTTACAACTAAAAACTGCATAAAACAGCTAAAACAGCAAAAATCATAATTTTTTTAGGGCAAAAACATAAAAAACTGCAGAAAAACAGCAAACAGAAAACTGCAAAACAACATCTGTTAGGGAAAGACATAGTTTAGTTGTTGCAAAAGATGATGGAGAACCTAACTGCTAGAAGTGAACAAAAACCAAAACAAAACCGAAAAAAAGCCGAGAAACCAAAAACTGAAAACCCCCCCGAAAAAACCGAACCGAAATCGAAAAACCGAAGAAAAAAAAACCCGAAAAAACTGAGTCGAAAATCCAAACGGTTCGGTTTTGGTATTGTTGGGTAATGTGGTAAGGGTATTTTGGGTATTAAAAAAAGAACAAATTTCATTCCAATGAAATCCCACCTCTTACCTAAGAAATCTCAAATTGAATTATTTTTGGAATTCATTGAAATTTATCAGATTCCATTCTTCGAAAAGATTGAACCAAACAAAGAAATTAAATCTGGTCAAAGTAATTCAGATTCCAATTCCACCATATTCCATTCCATTAACATTTATCATGTCATAGAATTAATCCATTGACATGCAAGACAAAGACATATAACGAGCAAATTATGTGAAGTTGATCAAACATCATATGTTAAATGTATACATCGGTTAAAATTTTTAATATAATTTTTCATTTATTGTTGAACGGTTTTTATTGCATGTAAATTGAAAGTTACCCGGGTAACCTAATTGTATAGTAAAATATTTTTAAATCAATAAACCCTTTAAGAATTAAGATAATATGATTCTCAAGTTCTTCGGTCTTAACATGTATAAGTTAATTTTTTTGCAAATTTCAATAAATAACATATTAAAAAGGGTCAGTCATTTATTTGAATAAGGTAATAAATAAAACTTTCTAGAAAAATCGATTAAAAGGACATATGTGTCATTTGTTGTATTTAAATTATATATGGAATTCAGTTATTTATATAAAAATTATTTAATACATTTAATTAATTTATTTATTCATGATTTTTTTATAGTTTTCATTATTTTTTATAGTTTTCATGATTTAAACATGATTAATTTTTTATTTTTTTACATCATTTAAAATAAATATGATTTAGTTTTTCATTTAAAATATTTATTTTTATTGAAATAGTTTATTTAAGAACTTTTTACAATTTTCGTCAAAAATCATATGTGATATCTACAATTAATCATTGTCTTTTTTAAAAAGAAATCATTAATTTTCATCAATTCTATCATATGTGATATTTGCGTAAAAGTTAATTACCGGCAATCCCAACTGGCCCCACACGAAATCTGTCTCCAAAGACACCAATGTGAATGACCATTTTAAGGTTTACTCAGCGACCGACGCTAGCGTGGGGGGGGGATTGAACCCATTACCAAGTACCTGTTATGTATTTGGGCAAAGTCTCCCCACCCATTTACCAACCGAGCTATACGCCAAAGGCTTTATCATATGTGATAAGGATTATTATGGAAAAGAAATTTAAGTTATCTACAATATCACATGTGACACATGTAAATTGTGGATTATATTTTAAAGTACATATGATATTATACATTTTTAAATATGTTTTACTACACATCACACATGTGATGTTGGTTTTTATTACTTTTCTTTTTCAAATTTCAAATCACTAGGAAAACATTTTGAAAAAAATATAGTTATAAATCACATTTGATTTTGATGAAAATTATATATAACTTTAAATAAAAAAATATTATTTAAATTGCAATGATGAAACCCAAATGGGTTTAGAGCTGTGGGTTTATGGGATCACGACTCACGTATACATATTATGAACCTTTATAAAATATATGTGGGTTTATAAAACTATACGTGACGATAAAATGGGGATGTCGATTTGGAAAATAATTGATCAAGTATTAGGAACTCATTTAAAAGTTTGATGATTGAGCGATTGTTTATTGAGAGCCACCAAGTGACAGTAAAATGATACGAATTAAGGTGAGTTTCATGTGAATTTTAAATGGGATGCACACAAGTATATAAATATGTTCTTTATTTGATTGTGATGATTTTTGTGCATGTTATATATGTTGGTTAGACACGCATTGCATGCTACTATGTTGGACGAGGTGTGAAATGACGATTATATGAGCATATTACATTTTGCAGTAAACGATATGCATGCTATGCTTTCATATACATATATATATATAGAGAGAGAGAGAGAGAAAGGAATGTTCAAATAGAAACTCAAATTTGGTTGTGAACGTGAGGAGAAATGAGAACACGACACATGTCATATTAAGATTGAATAATGAAGGAAAATATTCAGACTGAATGTACTATTGTTTAGTCTAAATGTAGTATTATTCAGTTTGGATATTTTTCTTCATTGTTCAGTCTGAATATGACACATATCGTGCTCTCATTTGTTCTCAAGTTCACAACTAAATTTGAGTTCTCATTTGAACCCACCCCTATATATATATATAGTGGCTTAATCAAACGAGAACCTAAACTATGAGATCCATTTACAACCAATCAATTTAATATAATTAGTGAATTTATTTAATTAATACAAAAGAGTATCATAATAAATTTACAATTTTAATAATTAACCATGTTAATATTAATTTGACAGTTTCAAATCAGATAAATTTAAAAAATATTTGTTTTCTAAAATGACTCTAAAAAACCAATTTCAAAGCAAATCTCATTTTGATTTCAACGATTTAATGGATCAATCAACATTCCAATGAATATAGTAGCATATAAGATAAGATAAGATAAGATTATACATCAATCAATTTTAAGTAGTGAACGTAAGAAATCTTTGAAATGGACAAAGGCAAAAGGCAAGTTATTGAACAAACACAAATCATCAATAGGAACTGTCATGGATCTTCAAACATGGCATGGCATGATCCTGACGATTTTGATACTGGAATTCCTCCCTACAGTCCTTTGATTCCGGTTGAAGGAACAGGCAACAAAGAGCCTCTATCGGATGATGATTTCATTGAAGATAACGACATGCTTGAAGTTGAACAAGAAACAACGTTTGTCAATGGTAATGGTATACCCAACGATCAAGAAAATGGTAATAATTTATGTTTTATATTAACGTCTAATTTTTTTAGTCTGGTTTTGTACAGTTGTTTTCTGGAAGAAATTTTTGTATGACTGTGTGGTACAATTTTTATGATCATGTATGATACATTTTTATACAAGCGTGGAAATTTTTTATGAATATGTATGGTACATTTTTTATGAATACATGTGTGGTACAATTCTTCATACGAAATGGGGAGAGGAATGGGTTTGTGATTTACAGAGCTGACGAATTTTTTTTAAATGATTTTGGTAGGATGTTTCTTTTATTGTAGTTCTGGTAACATACCTTGAATATATGAATCCGCCTTATTTAGATAAACATGAGATACAATGCCAAATCACTATGACACCCTTTTCATTTTATTTAATTGAATTAGATTGTTTTATTTTAGGTAATATCATTATTTGACTATGGATGTGGGAAAGGATGTTATAGATATAATAGTCGAGTCAATTCACTATTTGACCGGTTTACCAATAGGAGGGGTTGACTTGCTAGAGGAAGAAGAACTAGAGAGGTGGGGAGAACATAAAACAATCATGGCCAATGGCGTGTAGCTCAGTTGGTTAAGGGGCGAGAAGATGTTTGTTCCAATAGGTCGTTTGGTCTTGGGTTCGATCCCAGGCCCCCTTGCAATCGTCTTGCCGCTGAGTGAGTCAGGTATGTCTGTTACATAGGAATTGGCAGCCTGTGTGGGCTGGTTTGCGTGTCCGGCAAATACACGTTTTTAGGGATGAGCGGAACAGACCGAAATCCCGAACCGAATCTGTCCCGTACCGAACTGGTACCGGTACCGAATGTCACTACCGGTTCGAGATTCGGTATTGGGTTTTTCCACTTTCGGGATTTGGTACTTTCGGTAGCGGTAAATCCCGAACCAAACCGGGGATTTTAAAAGGTCATTTTTTAATTTGAATCGGTAACAAACCCTTTTCTTTTCTAACATGATATCTTCCATTTTTATAGAAAATCCACCTAAATATATTACAATTTTCTTCCCCTCAAATATTAATTTTTTTCTTGCAATTCTTCGTATTTCGATTCTTGCAATTCTCCAAAATCGGTTCCGTAATTTCTCCAAAACCCGGTTCTTGCATTATCGGCTTCTCCAATCCGGTTTCCGCTTAATATTGATCAATCTCAAGTAAGTTTATTTATGTTTTTGTTAATGTGTTTAATGGTGAACGGTGAAAAACGTTAGTCATCGCAAAAAATGGTACCAAACGGTTCTAGTCCCGAAAATCCCGGTACCGGTACCGAACTTCTCTTATCGGTTCGGTATTCGGTATTGGTTTTTCCACTCCCGGTTTCGGTACCGAGCTCATCCCTACACGTTTTGCTCCAAAAAAACAAAACAATCATGGAAAAAGCAGTTTAATTAATAAGTCTAGAATGAGACCTCAAGATGTTATGCGAGTAATTTTGCAAACCAAGGACTGTCGGTTTTTTGTTCAAGATAAACTTTCTTGTTTTGTTTGTGAATTTGACGGCAGAATGTAAAAGCAGTTACGACGAAGAACATCAACCGGTGCAAGTTTATGTTTGAAAAGATCAAAACAAGTAAAGTACGATGAACAGGGACAATGAAATATGCTACTACACTGGCCCACTTACGTATTTAACGGTAATGTATCTCATAGCAACAAAAAATGTTTTCATATTTTATGCAATATCGACTGCTTTACATCGACTGCACTGTAAGCGGACGGGTTGAAGTACCAGATGTTAAACCATCTTTGTTGGTATAGAACATTGGGTTGCTTAAAAAGAGGGAGTCTACAGAAATAGAGGATGGTGGATTCGGAAGATTACCATTAAGGGATAAATTAAACAATATTAATGCAAAAAGGTACGTGTGAATCAACGGATAATGATTATGATCAAACGGGGACATCAACCCGAGATTTGTCAATAGAAGTATGTCACTAATTAATATATAAAAATCTTTTTTTTTGTTAAATGTATTTAGACAAGTGAAAAAATCTAATTGATGCAGGAATATCAAAGGATCATCAAATTATGGAAACATAAAATTATTTAGGAAAATAGGAGGGTAAGTTATATAGTATGATTGTTGAATTGCTATTAGCACGTAATGTTGTTACATACATATATATATAGTCTTGTATATTAGGGTTTTGTATATTGAGAGCTGATTTAGAATTGAAAAGTGAAAATCCACAATATACAAAAGTTAGAGAAAAGACAGAAAAGTTCGACTGCACTTTTTTGGACAAGCGCAGCCGGGCCGTTTCGTCTATTCCCGGAGTTCGGATCGTCGTGATGTTTGGACAGTATCTTCACGACATCTTTATCTACATTATGATCGGTGGAGATTGGTGTTCGATTTCTGGAAGTCATCCTTCTGCTGTTCGACATATAGCAGTATTTTCTGGGTGATATTTCTTCCTCTTTTTTTTTGGTTTGATTGCATACTTCTTGATGATTTGTTCCAAGAGTACGATGATTGTTGTTTGCCTCTAGCTTTATCTAGAGAAGACTTTTGTATTGGTTATTGGTGGTAGTGGACTTTATGCGGCCTAAGGGTCCCGTGGTTTTACTCTCGTCTTGAGAGGTTTCCACGCAAAAATCTGTGTGTGTGTTCCGTGTGTGTTTGATTGTTGCTTATTTTCTGTTTTAGAGTTGATTATCTTTGCGTTTAGTATACCCTATTTGTTTGCATCCTCATAGGTTCATACAAGTCGGAAAAGTTTTGTCCAATGAAGGTTTATTCCGCATTGTTTTTACCGTTGTGACGTGTTTTTCCCATCAAGAATGACCGTAGGTAAACGTACGAATATTGTTAAGCATATCCAAGAGGCGGCACACTTATACGTAACATTGCTTGAGTTGGTTTTGGTCATATGCTTAACTCTACATAATCCGAAGGAATTGGAATGATCGGTTTCTTTGACCACGTTTCATTCCTTTGTTTGGTTCACCTATGGAAAGGAATTGATTTATTCTAAAATCCCATACACTAATCAAAACCCTACTTTCTTTATAATTAATATATTAATATCATCATTATTTATGTTATTATTATGAATTTATCATTTATTAGTATTAGTATTAGTATTATTACATTAATCATATCATTTTATTAGATAATGGATATAATAATAATATAATTTAATAATAAAAATGTAACTAATTTTGCTTATTATTGTTACTATAATTGTTACTATTATTAGTTATTTATAATAATGTTATTATCAATATTAATGATAAAATACCTGAAACGAATGAGTGTCTTGTGATTCGCTTTCACATTCGGTAAAATGACACATTCAGAAAGTGATTATAAGTACTAATAGTAATATGTATTGTATATATTAGTAAATAATAGTATTGATATTGATAAATAATGATAAAATAATAATAGTAACAGTAATAACATCATTATTGTTAAGAATAGTATTACTATTAGTATTAACATATTATTGAGTAATAATGATAATTTTACACATTAAATGGTAAACTTACTAGCATTTACAATTTGAGGAAGAAATTAGAAAATACCACAAAAGGTATCTTGGTCATTTTATCATTATTTCACTTCAATTCCAAAGCAACAGTTTGCTAACCAAACAAACATATTCCGGTTTCTTTTACATTTCATTTCATTTCTTGCCAACCATGCTCATGATCCAACCTGATTCAATTCCATTCCAATTTTTTTGAGATTCCAAATCATTTGACATATTTCATTCATTCCAAAAACTTCATATGATTGTTCATTGCAAAGCAAGTTCCCGTCAGTCACTGCCATCAAATGCCCCTTGGTATAAAGATAAGCGTCTTAAAGTAGATGGGAAATACCAAAATTTTATATTGGTAGTAGAAGTGGCCAAAAGAGACATGAAGTATTGTAATTAATACATGTATATATACAACATGCACATATGTAGGTATTGAATCTAATAGGGAAGAATGGAAGGATGATATTCATGTTTAATAGAGTTGATTTTGTCATCTTTTTGAGAATTTTCATTGGGCTTCATTTTTAGCATATCCAATTAGATTAAGATCAAATGTTTGTCGTGTACTTTTAGTTAAGGCACAAGGTGTAATCTATGGCATGCTTCTAGTATTTTTTTTTTCTTTTCTTATGCAAGGTGTGTGGCTTCCAAAACTACATTTAGTGATTATGATTGTAATCTTAATTAAGAGGTTACCATTTTTGTCTCTATTTATCCCTTTTCTCTTATTGCAAATTTGGTATGCTTGGTAAATGTGATGTAGTTGCTCATAATTGTTCTTCCTTTCTTCTTGCCTACAACTTTGTATTCATGTTTTTAGTTTATATATCTTAATCACATACTTACAGTTGGAGTAGTGATATTTTTCTCTATATTTGAATTCTATTTTGATGCTTTTGTTGAAAGATGTGTGATAGTTTCAATTTGAGGGCATGAGAAGTACCCAGTCATTGGGCTGGTCCAGTCTTTGACTGGGCTGCCCCAGCCCAATCTTAGACTGTAGTTGGGCTCTAGATTCAGCGTAAGCTAGGGTTAGATTCAGGCATGCTACACTTTTTAGTTATTGGGAGAACCCAAGTACTCTCTTTCGGATTCAGGAAAGAACTCTCATAGATCTTTTTTCCTTTTGGAAGATACAGGAGCGAAACAATCAACCTATTGATATTGGAAGACCCAACGGATTCTTCCAATGTATCATTTCTGGGTCCGAGACAGCGACGGGTTCTCTGCCCCTGCGGGGATGGAGCGACAGAAGTTTTGAGAATTCAAGAGAAGGTCACGGCAAGACGAGCCGTTTATCATTGGGAAAACGGCGGATTAGTGGGCTGCCCGTGGATGCCCGATACTGCCAGGGAGGTGTGCGTGCGTGTGTTCGTGGTAGTCGTTCGTTGGTTCGATGCCGCTATGCCTTCCAAAAAAATAATAATTTCATATAATACTTGCTTTGGTTTTTACCTCAGGTTTGTACAATGCCAAATTCGTTTCCCTTGATCTTGGGTAGCGAAAATTTACAAGCTTCACAAGTGTAGATATGTCAAAGTTTTATGATATTTTGGTAGCAATAGAGGCGGTAAATTGTACACCTAAGTGTAGGAGGTTGATTATTAGATTTGTATCCTAAAAAGTACCATCACCACTCTAGAGATGCACAAAAAAGACTAAACTCGTAGTCCGGGCCAAGCCCGAGCCTAGTAAACCCAAGCCCAATTCCTAGGCCTGACCTTAAAGCCTGATCATGGCAATATATTTTTCAAGGCCCAATTAAACCCTCCACTCGAGAAAGCTTAGCGTGAAAAAGCCTGATCAGGCCCTCTTCCAACCTTCTATGTTTTGATTTATGTTCTCATATCTAGTCCCGTCTCACATTGGGTGGTTACACATTTGTGTCAACATCTACATTTTCGTCATGTTGTTTTTGGGCATATTGAACAACATATGGTCTCATAAATCGTATCATATCATGTCTTGTGATTTCTTTTGGAACGTACGCTTCAGCTTTAATATGTCTTTTTATCATACACAACTTTGACTTTGAATGAACCACAAGGGTTGTGGCCTACTGGTCGAATGTCTGGGTTTTAAGGAATATCCCAGCCACACAAGATTCGAATCCAGATGCTCTCAACAATTGTGGCCACTGAGTTTATCAGGCCTGATTAGACTTTGAACATCCCTTACTCATGTTATGTCATTCATTACTTTGACTTTGATTGTCCCTTTGTTGGCTAATTTTAGTCCCTTTGTTTATCTATTAGTTATCCTACTTTGACTTTGAATGTCCAACAAACTACTAATTTTAAAATTGATTCAAATATTATTGGTTTTTGAGGCATTAATTAACTTGTATACCAAGTGCTATAAGCACAAAGTTAGTGGTAACACTAAAGAATAAATTTTAATCACAATTTTGGTGAAACAAGTTTGACATTTGAAGTTGAAGTAGAACGATAAATAGAGAATGGAGGATGCACTTTTCTATGTTCTTTGCTCTCTTATAACCATTTACAGTTCATAACTTCCTTTTTTACTGGTTGGTATTTTTTACTAATTACCGATTCCACCGCCATCTTCAGGTTGATCTCCAATTTCTTCTACTATCTTTTCTACTTTTGAATACACACATTGCCATCTGCTTGCATACCCTATTAGCTTGGCTTTTTATATCCCAAGGCTTTCCTTGAATGTACTAGTGTTACCTTGTTTTACCCCCATACACTACAACAAAATTGGATTTATAGGGCGCCGCCTATAGATAAGCGTCCTAATAGACCACTTTATATGACATAAATTATAGGACCAAAATATAAAATGTTGTATCTAAAGGCGTTGTAAGAAGTTTATAGGACACTTTTGGGCGTCGTAACAAGTTTATTAGGACACTTTTAATAGAATGCATCACATTAGCTAGTTTATAGGAAGCTTTTGAGAAAGTGCCCTATAAACCCATCTTTTTATAGGACAATTGTGTGTATAGGACACTTTATCAAATTGTGTCCTATAAAATAGCTAATGTGACGCTTTTTTTAAAAACGTCCTAATAAAATTGCTACGACGCCCAAAAACATCCTATAAACTTATTACAACGCCTCTAGATAGAACGCTTTATTTTTTGGTCCTATAATTTGTGTCCTATAAAGTGTTCTATCAGGGAGTTCAGGACGCTTTTTTATTGGTGGTGTCCTGTAAACTCAATTTTGTTGTATTGATACCATACCAGCTATCTCTATGGTATTCATTCCTAGTCTGTTCAATATTGTTTCCAATAGTGAAAGCAGACATACTATCTTGAACAAAACTAGCATTAAGAAAAATGTGGATGATTGTTGCTAGATGCCTATGATTGGTGATGGAAGTTGAATTTGCATTGTTCTTGAGTTTCTTGTCTCTTCAAGCTTCAAATAATTGTTGGAACTTGTATATATATATATTATATTAAGCATTTTTTTTAATCAGTTCCGGCATTTGTGCTTGCTGTTCATTCATGGTGTGCGGTTCGTGCAAATGCAGTTTCAGTTTATTAAAAGAGCCCCTTCACGTGGCTTAATTTCCATGTGCTGGTGGGGTCCGTATCGTAGTTAAAACATCGAGGCATATGCATTTACAAAGGCTCATGCAGTCGCCAATGGATCGTGGTCATTGAGCATGAAGTTCTTCCTCTTTTTGTAGGCATATATCCAATATATCTTGTTATATTGTTCAATAACAGGATGGTTCTGCTTTGGCTTTAAGAAGACATGTAGAAGAAGAGGTCCATGCTCTTAATGGAGAAGCCTTTTTTCCCGTTTCATGGATCAGCTATATGATCGCATTACTAGCCTTTTGGAGAGTAATGATGTTGCTGACAACTTAGGTGCTTTACGGGCTACTGATGAACTGATAGACTCGAGACTTGGAGAGAGTGGCACAAAAGTTTCCAAGTTTTCTAATTACATGCGTGTTTGTATTTGATACAAAGCGTGACCCAGAAATTTTAATCCTTGCTAGTAAAGTTCTTGGCCATCTAGCGAGAGCTGGTGGGGCCATGACAGGTGATGAGGTGGAGTGTCAGGTGTGTGCTGGATCTCAAGAATTGCTTCAGAAGTCTGAAGATGGAAGTTTAGAAGTTCTGAACTTGTGCTGAGAAGTTAAGTATACAAGTCTTCAGAAGACTGGAAGGTTGAAACTTCACAAGTCAGAAGTTAGAGAAAACGCCCAAGGCACGAAGTTCTGAAGAGGCAACTTCAGAAGAAGCCTGAAGGGAACACTTCAGAGCTCTGAAGAGAAGATTCTGAAGACGTCTCAACACGTGTATAGATGCTATTGGTCTGTGATGTACAAACATGTTGTATTAGCATTTCTATACCTGGATAGATAAATAGATAGGCAGTTAGAACGTGTATAGTTGATCTTTCCACTACTTGTAAAAATTGTAATACTGTTGTTCTTGAATCAATATTATACAGACGACTTCCTTGCTCCAATCTTATATTCTTTACTGTTTGAATTGCATTCTGTAATACGGGAATTATCATCTCCTTCCCTACTTAATTATGCATTATTTGATTGTGCTTCTAATAACTTATATTACTTATGTTGTCGCAGGTGAAAAACACGCTGCAGTGGCTTGGTGGAGAGAGAGAGAGAGTTGAGTACCGCCGCTTTGCTGCTGTCCTAATCTTAAAGGTAAACATTTGCTGTGTTGCTGACTGCCCTTGAGGTTTTGACATCTTTTGAATGCAAGGATTAACAAATTTAACTGTGGTAAATGTTAATTGTGAAACTGAGGCTAGCTATGATAGTTTTAGTTTTCATTTGCATATTTTTAATGTAACTTCAGTGCTTAACCTATATAGAACTTTGTTTCACACATTTTAACTTCAGGAAATGACTGAGAATGCTTCTACAGTCTTCAATGTTCACGTGCCTGAATTTGTGGATGCCATCTGGGTGGCATTAAGGAGCGAGCTGTAGAAGCTTTGCGTGCTTGCCTTCGTGTTATTGAAAAACGAGAGACACGTTGGTGTGTGCAATGGTTAGTGCATATATATATATGTATATATATATATATAAAGCAGTATATGTTTAAAAATTCTAGGAATTAAATGTGCATATATTATATATATGGTGCATATACATACTCCCTCCGACCAAGAACTATTAGTGCACTTCCAATTTTTGGACATCCTAAGTTGATGGTGACTTTTCTTTTTCTTTTTTGTTATTCTGCATTTTTGTTGATTATTTGATCATTTTAGCCTCATTATAAAGCCGGTTATCGACTAATTTTGGCCAAGATATTTTGAAATGAGAACCCACTTTTGTATCAATTTGCTTAAAGAGTAATCATTGAATATTATAAGGATAATTGGCTACTTATAGACCAACTTTGTGAAGTAATTTTTCTTTCTTTTCGTGGGCATAGTAGTATATATGACAGTGATAGTTTATTTTATATGAAAATAAAAGAAAAACAAACAATTTGAATGTGAAAATGTCCGATCAATTCAGACATGCATAAGAGGTAATTAAGAGCTGAAAAAGAAAAAACAAACAAGGCTGTTAACGTGTTAAGAGGGTGGAGAATTTGTGAATAATATGAAAGCAACATCAAAATGCAATCAGCTATCTTATGTTTAAACTAACTTGGAAAAATAGCAGTGTTTCTCTTTCTTCCAAATCTCCTCTGCTCCTTTATGCTGATTCGGAAATGGTTCATGAAGCTAAAAGTTCATATCAAAGCTAAAAATAAACAGATTCTCTATTTTAGAGATTTCATCATTGATTATATATTTATAAATATTCTATAATGTTATGGTCCCAATGCATTTAAAAAAAATATATACATATAAAATGATATTAATTTAACTCTCATCGGTTGAATGAATAAAAAAACTCATTTTTCGCTCCTCTCTTTGGAGTTTTAGAGAATTCTCTGTATTTGAAGATTTCTTCATGATTCTCTATTTAGAGAATGAGATAGGGAAGCTGTTGGAGCATTATACGTGTAGCTCACTTGGTTAAGTGGCTAGGAGATGTTTGCTCCAATATTAGGCCGTCAATCTGGGATTTTAACTATATATTTGGTTGATATTCTGTGCATGATTCCGGGATTGAAGTGTTCCTTTTTGGTCCTCTGATTATCCTTTCGTCTTACGTTTAATGTTATTTGCGTTTGTCATGGTGACTTAATTTCATGCTTTAGATTGTCTTTTCTTCTTAGTACTTAATTAATCAGGCGATTGTTAAACATCTTATATTTGTAGTTATATTTTATTGTTTTCATGGTTTTTAAATCAATTGTTTTATTGCTAGACATATGCAGTATTTTAAATCAATTGTTTTATCGCTACAGTAAGGCTATGTTTGGCAAATGTAGCTGATAAGTTAGCTTATGACTGATAAGGTAACTTATGACTGATGAGGTAGCTTATGACTTATAAGGTAGTTGATGAATAAGTCACGTTTGGCAAAAAGTAGCTTATAAACATGTAAAATGACCAAAAAGTAGCTTTAAAATAATAATAACTAATATTAATAAGGGGTATAATCGGAAGAAAATGATAAAAAGTTCAATAAGTCACTAATAAGTCACTCTCAACTAACTTATCAATAAGTTAACTTATAAGTTATAAGTTAGTTTGCCAAACATTTTTGCCAAACAATGCCTAAGTATAGATGTTTGAAATGGTGTATCATCTGACAGAGCTTTACTGTTATTGAGAATGCCATTTCCATTTAAAGTTATACACAGAGACGGAAGTTAAGGGAAAATACTAAAAAAAAGAGAAAATTGGAGAACATCTTGGGACTAAAAAAAGAGAAAATTGAAGAACATCTTGGAAGCCCGACGGTGTGCATAAATGCATACAAGCTATTGAAACTGTTTTTTTCTATGCATTAGTGCATGCACAAATGCATTTGTATGTTACAAATGACTAATATGCATATTTGTGCATACCGTTCAAATAGAGGACTGCCAGTGTTTTTCAGTTTCCTTTTTTCTTTTACGTTTTCCCCTGAATCTGACCATTCAAACTAAATTTCACAAATATGTAGAATGGAAAAGATATGGTATGTGTCGCATGTGAAGTGGAAAAAGTAAACTGAAATGGTCTTGGCAATTTTTCTCTACGGAAACTTGAGGGCATCCACACCACATAGTATTATATATATAATATATATATATATATGGCCATGTTTAGCGCATCCTTTCTGTGTCCATCTCCATTCTCATATTTTCTTATTTCTCATGACTTAAGACTCACAATGGTTGTTCTTCTATAAATCATTACACCATATAATGGTTCAGTGTTTCCATTGATTTCATGCCATGAGAACACAACATACCTATACTTTGATGCGGGCCAACACATTCAGTCCAGCGATGAGTTGCCAATTAATGTGTGTGTGTGTGTGTGAGAGAGTGAGAGAGAGTGAGAGAGAGAGAGAGAGTGTGAAACTTTTTCGATGGGTGCTGTGCTTTAATACAATTTAATTTGAACTTCTTAATCTATAGAGTAAGTTACATGATTGGTCCTTATAGTTTACACTTAATAACAATGTGTAGTTCTTTTTTAACATAATTATGGATTTGGTCCATGTGGTTTTACATTTTCACACGCCTTTGGTCCATGTACTCTGTTGACATATCTCTGATAAATATGTTAATTAGAAGGGTATTTTAGTCATTTCATAACTTTTTATTTTCTATTAATAGTAGAGGGACCAAAAATGTAATCTATTTAAGAAGTGGCCCCATCTATTTGTCTCTCTAATCTCTTTTGATATATATACTCACAATATCTATAAATATACACAACATGAGGAAAGTTTAAATGCAAACTCAAATTTGGTTGTGAACGTGAGAACAAATGAGAGCATAACACGTGTCAAAATAAATAATATTCAGACTAAATATACAAAGGAATATTCAGAGTGAATATACAAAAGAATATTCAGTCTGAATATATACTATAATATTTCTTTGAATGGAACACGTGTCGCACTCTCATTTGTCCTCACGTTCACAACCAAATTTGAGTTCTCATTTGAACCCGCCCCTACACAACATATATATGTGGATATATATATATATATATAGGTTGGGTTCACGTGAGACAAAAATGTTTCCGTGAGACCGTGAGACCACCTTTTTACTCTTGAAACTTTACAACAAAAACACTGTGAAGGTAAATTTTTTTTGATGGGTTCACGTGAGACCAACCTGTTTCCGTGAGACCCGTCGAAGACCCGTGAGACCACCTTTTTGCTCTTGAAACTTCACAGCAAAAACACTGTGAAGGTAAAAAAAATCTGAACCTTCACATAAAAATACTGTGAAGGTTACCTTCACAGCAAAAACACTATGTAGGTTACCTTCAAAGCAAAAACACTATAAAGATTCATATTTTTTTTACCTTCATAGTGTTTTTGCTGTGAAGTTTCAAGTGTAAAAAGGTTGTCTCACGTGTCTTACAAAAAATCCCAAGTCTATATATATATATATATATATAGGGTTAGGTTCAAATGTGAACTCAATTTTGGCTGTGAACGTGAGGACGAATCTCAGCCACACATCTTCGGTTACGGTGGACGTGATCACGGAGGATTGACGCGATTCATGGGAGGGTGGAGATTATTAAAGGAGGGGGAACCAGGTCAAAGCCGTTTTTATTGACCGGATAAGTGGCTGAGATTCGTCCTCACGTTCACAACCAAAAATGAGTTCACATTTGAACTTCCCTCTATATATATATATGTGGGCATAATCAAATGAGAACTCTATAAAGGTTGATAACCATGAGATCCACGCTTAACCATAAATAAAAAAAGATAATTTGGTAAATTAACAAATTTAATAATTAATCATTTTAATATTAATTTTTCTATTACAAGTCAAATAAAGATTAAAAAGATTTATTTTCTAAATTATCTAACCGAATAATATCAAAACAAATCAGATCATTCATTCAATCGATTCCCTTGATAGTCCGACTTCAAATTAGTTCAACAACATAAGGCATTTTGAATATATTATGTGAAAATGGTTACTGGAGTTACAAAATATTTGAAGATATGTGTTACCTTTTTATGAATGTACATGGTTCATCTTGATTAATCTCGGTATCATGATTTGCATCAGTTGAGTGTATATGGTACATCTTCATTTTGTAAGTAAGTTATATGGTACAAAATATTTAAAGATATGTGGTACCTTTTTATGAACCTTTTTATGAACCTTTTTATGAATGTATATGGTACATCTTCATTTTGTAAGTAAGTTATCACATTGATTTTTACAACCAATAACACATAATGTACCACATACCTCCATCTTCCTCATCCATTTTCTTGATTCAACTTGTATGAGCAACCGGTACCACTTTCAGTTCCGAACGATATTTTCTAGGGTTTATCTCCGGCGTTGAAGGTTCTGAAGCGATTAGAAGGGAGAGGGTTTTATCCGAGATTTTGAATGCTGAGTTGATCTATATTTTCGTATGATAACTTTTTTGATTTACCTCTGAAGTTGTTATGCATTCCTTCCTATAATTTTGTTACCCGCCTAAATTAGATAGGCATGAAATAACAAGTATAATTACTATGATACCCTTATACTTTTATTTTAATAATTTATATTTCTTTAATTTAGGCAATACAATAAATTATAGGATGTTTTAATGTGGACCATTGATCAAAATATTATAGGGTTGAGATGGGATCTCATGATTATCACAATTAACATAAATCTCTTTTGAAGAGCCCCCTATATATATCCACATATTAACATTAAATCTTTTTGAGTTATGAGATGATACACGATCGATATAAAGTGTCGAGATGAGCGTTTTAGGATAGAGGAACGTGAGAGAGAAGAAATGGTAAAAAGATTTCCCCAAAAATAATTTATACCCAAGCTTAGAAGGCACCAGGCCGGTGAAGCTTGGACTTTTGTAGCCTAGGATGGTCACCCTTACAAGCCATATCCAAGGTCGAGCCTGACTAGAGAGCAATATATGAAAAGGAACCTACTGATAAAATATCTTCACAACCACCAACATCACCGTCACCAGCTTCATTTACCTCTAATTTCACCATCACAACTCTCCGCCGCCAACCTCTCACCTCTCTGACCCCTTGGCTCACAAAGCAAACTTGGCAAAGCATAAAAAGAAAGAAGGCGAGAGACATAATTGGTAAGGCGAGGAACATTGGTCGATTTTAGGGGCGGCGAGGGGAGGCCATACTAGATTTGTGGTGCGCGGTGACGCTAAGTGGTGAGGAGAACCAATAGAGAAGACGATTGACAATGAGAAACTTGTATGAGAACAACTGGTTTTTTTGGTTGAGGGTGGGGTTTGTGAGAGTTATCGTAAAGTGTCTTTTCTAGGGGTAACTCAATATTTGTTTTTCCTGAATACCTATTTATCTATTTGAAAAAAATACGAATGTATCTGATCGGTTTGAAAATGTTTGATAATTATTTGTTTAAAAAGCTATTCAAGAATTTAAGCGCCTAAAATTGAGAAATCTGTAAGGTTTTATCAGATTTTCTCCTGTTACAAATCATTTACATTACAAATCATTATTGGATATACATTCGTTTAAAACTTTAGGGTTGAACTTCATAAACCTAACTAATAACCAATTGATTAACATTGAGTCTTACTAATACTAGGTGTGAGAATAACCGGGTATCCGACCATTTTTCATGGAACCGAAACCGACGGTTTCTGGAAATCCGGAACCGGAACCAGAACCGCCAACACTGGTTCCTTATATTTTGGAACCGGTTTCGGTACCGGGTACCCGGTTTCAACTTTTTTTTAAACTTTTTACATTGCATACGATAAAAATGTAATTATAAACTACAAAATACTAACTTAAAGTAATAAATACAACAAATGTTAAAACTAATCCGATAAAAAGTAATTATTACATAAACAAACTAGAAAGTTTGAGTTTTTATTTATTATTTATAAATATATAAAATATTTTTTATTTAAAAGTGGCGGGTAGCGTGTACCCAGCGGATAACGCTTTCAAAAAAATAAGAACAGGAACCGGTCCTGATCGGTTCCGTATTTTAGGAGATACCCGATTCCGATACTCACCCCTAGCTAATACAATAAAATTTCAATAAAATTGATAAACAACCGAAAGTCTGAAAGTTTCCCACATCCTCAAAATCATATAAAATCATAAAATAGAATCGAAAAATACAAAAAATAAATAAAACAAAACAAAACAAAGAATGATAGAAAGTTAAGTTATTTGACAATGTATTTACACATAGGGGAGTGAGATACTCAAATTTCCCTTATTAGAAAAAGAAAAGTGTAGGTAAGTTATTCCTCTGCGATCGAACAAAGCACATGAGAGCTTAGAAATTTGGTTTCAATCAACCCAAAGTCTTCTTCTCCACTAGGATTCATTCTAGGGTTTCTCTTGCGATCTGTATTATTGTAAAAATGGTGTCAAAAGGGAGATCATTACCCCGTGGATCTTTTCGGAAATCTTCATCTTCGACGCTTATCTTCTCAATTATGATTATCTGTTCATTCTTCGTTTTAATCCTTCTCGCTCTCGGAATTCTTTCGATTCCAAACACTTCAGATAGTTCTCCGAAAGCTCATGATCTCAGCTCCATTGTTCACCATACTACAACTGTTGACAGGTCAGTTTGGGTTTGCTTTCTTCGATTTTGTTGGTGTGATCTGGTTCCTTCGGTATTGAATTGGATTGCCATTGTTTGATGTAGAAGTGAGAGTAAAGACGGCATAGCAGATCAGTGGGTTGAAGTGATCTCATGGGAGCCTCGAGCCGTTATTTATCATAACTTTCTGGTTAGTAATTTTCTTTTGGTCCTATTGAAACCTTATATATGCCAATATATATCTTCTTTTAATTATGTTTGGAAGCATTATGTAAATGTGGAATTTCACAAGATCATTGATTGCGATAAGAATTAAAAGCATACGATAAGAACAATGGATTTACAAGGAACCTCTTTTTTGGAAAAAGCCAAAGGAGGAGAAGAATCCATTATATGAAATGGAGACAACAAAATGTGAAGAACAATGACTCAAAGTATGCTCTAGGATAATTCTCACCAAAAATAAAATAAAAAACACACTGCATTTCTGTATATTGATCATCATGACCACAAAATGTCAAATCTAGATCTGGGTTCTCTTTATCAACGGGCTAGTCTTGCCAGTTGCAACAGTGCTTGTCCACCATCATGGTACCTCTAAAACATTTATATGATTGTGTGTGGGGGGGGGGGGGGAGGGAGAAGAGAATAAGGGATTAATATTATAAGGGTTTTGTGTCTTCTATTTTATCATCAACTCTATTCAAACTAGAAACAATAACATAAATTTCGTAGCCTTTGGCGTGTACCTCAGTTGTCAATGGGGCGGGACAAATTTGCCCAAATACAAGACACGTCCCGGACTGGCCCACTTGATAGCCAGTGAGCTAAAAAATGCCACCTCATTGGTGTCACTGGAGGCAGGTTTCGTCTGGGCTGGTTGGGAAAGCCCCAAACAATATAAATTCGTATGTATGGATCTAAAAAAGTAGCTACCAATAATTGAAGAATAAAGGGTTGTTGCTTAACCTTAACTTGTGTTCAAGAGACTTCATTAAATACATATTCTCTAATGTCAAATCATAAATCTGTTGTTGTGTTTTCCTACAATACCAACTACAACACTTTTTTTGCCGGGAATATTTGGGACTTCTAAATACATATTCCACATGACAACATACATCCATCTTGCACCTAATGCTACACCATACCCTGTACCTGACAAGGTCATGTGGAAAATTGCAACTTGCATTCATGTCGGTTACTCTTACACTAGCACCACCTAATTGCATTCTCCGCTTAACCAATACTTTCCTGGTTTAATAAAAAAATACTCTTCATTTTTCAGTTAGTTCGAGATAATACATATTTTAGTACAATTCTCAACATTTTGGTTTTCCTTTGAAGGTCTAATAGGGAAAATACTGCATCACGTTCAACTTGACTCTCACAATCTCTATTATATTGGGTTTTGCATTATTTGCACAAGTCTCTTGCATTATGGCATAAGTTAGGTCATCCTTTTGGGTCTGTCTTTCTTTATTTCTATTATATTCCGTGAATAATTCAAAATTGAAGACATCTCCTTGTTTTGTGTGTAAATAGCAAGCGTCTACCATTTAGTCTCGTAGTGACTCACTGTAGCACCACTAAGCATGTAATTCTTTGTGACATCCCTCACCCCTTGTATCTCAAAGTGGTTTTCACTATTTCATCACACTTATTAATGATTTTAGCCCCTTTACTTGGCTATATCCTTTTCATATCAATCTCAAGCAATTGACTCCTTCCGTACTTCAAGAATCTACTCTTGACTTTCTACCACCGTTAAAATTTTCAATGTGACGGGAATCCTGAGTTGATCCATGGATATTTTAAACAGTTTCCTAATGACCCTGGCATAATATTATATTACGTATCCATACATATGAAAAATTTGTCACTTTCTGTTATGAGTTCTACCTTGTTCACCCAGGCCATACGTTCCAAATTCTTTTGGTTCAACGCTTGGCATAATTGCTATTCTCATCAATCACTTGCCATCACCCATACTCCATAACACGTCTCCCTTTAAACCATTATGTAAAAGTGTTTCAAAATTTACTTCCCTATGCTTGGTTTTTATGCTTTCCGTAATTGGGAACCATTAGGCATGGCAAATTATCACCTAAGTCACTTGCATCTTTTGGGATATGCAACCAATCAATGGCTACAACTTTAAGAACCCTGTTACAAATAAAGCTTATACTAGCCGTCATGTTCTATGAAAATGTATTTCCCGTAGAGACTTTAAATTCTACTTCTCCCAAATCTTGTGCCCCACCCAAGCGGTTATACCTAATCTTTTCTTTCTCTTCTAAAACCTACTTTCTCTCCATCCACGTCTTCGGTTGTTTGATAGCCAATTTTTTTTGTCTCCGACTTTACCCTTCTCGTTATCCCATAGTTTCTAGAACTTGATATCACATTTGTAAGTCTAAACTCTTCATCATCATGTTGTATATCAAGCAAGTTGCAGTTCAATTTTCAAACTCTCATCCTCTTCTTGAAACATCCACCTTTTCTCGATTTAGTAAGAGTTCTGTATTGCATTTGCAATGTTAGCAACATCCAATGTTAATCTTGTTGGGTGGAAATGGGTTTACAAGATTAAATGAGATTCATATGGTGTTGTAAGTCACTACAAAGCTAGATTTGTTGCTAAAAGTCTCGTGTCTCGTCAAACAAGTGGGATTGTGATACCGGTAGGTTTCGTCTTCCATATTCTAGAAAGGGAAATAATTAAATGGTAGAATAGCCTTTTCAATTGTTGTAATAAGGGGATGTGAGTTGTTTTCTACTGTGATAAGGAGCGTGGGTGGTTGGGAGAATTTAGGGAACTATAAAATACTTTGTTTTGGGGGGTGGGGGGTGGGGACACGTTGATTGATATCATTGTAAAGAGATACCAACATCATGAATAGTTGGAGAAGAAGCAATAAAATCACAAGCTCCAATTATAAGAGCAATGACACGATCGAGATTGCTTGAAGTGAAGCAGAGGAGAACTTTCAAGCAAGGTTATGTTGCCGGAGGAGTCACTTCGTATGATGTCACAATAGCTTGTGATGGTGATATGTTTGCAAGAGGAATTGGCGGCGAGGGGGAGGGGGAGGGGGAAGTAATCATCGTTTGATGGAGAGAGACGAGTCCAAAATGGAGACCAACAATTAGAAGGCGGGCCGTTGAGGGAACGAGGAAGAGTAGTCATCGGTTGACGGAGAGAGACGAGCCTGAAATGGAGACTAACAATTAGAAGGTGGGCCGTTTTTCGCTATTGAAGGTTGGTGGTTGGAATTATCAGTGTTTGATGGTACAAATCCAGTTGGATGGATTTGGAGGGCCGATTGGTACTGTCAATTGATTCGATTAGCCAACGAAGAAAAGTTAGAGGTGGCGGTGATTTCACTAGAAGGGGAAGCATTGATGTGGCATTAGTGGGAGAACAAGAGGAGAGCGATTGCAACGTGGGAAGAATTTAAAAAGTTATTTATGATTCAATTTAGATCGGTTGGAGCTATGCGAGCAATTATTGGATGTGAAACAAGAGATAACAGTTAAAGAGTATATAGGAGGAAATTCGTGGAGATGGCAAGCTCCTTGGATGGAATTACAGAAGAGGTGTATGTGATTGTGAGCCACTTCATGGAGATTCGAGCAGAGGTGTGGTTATCAGCCCCTGTTAGGTTGAGTAAAGCAATGGAGATTGTTGTGATTTGTTGAGGAACGAAGTAAGCCGTTAACAAAAGTAAATGGTATAGGAGCAACATGCCATTTGAACTTCTTTCAAATGGCATTCCGGAGGAGAAACTAGGGGTGAATGGCGGAACCAAAACCGGGGATAGTAAAGGAACATCGGGATTCAGAAGGTTGATGGATAAATGTTGGAACCATACAACAACAGATTCAAGGTAAAAACTCTATAAATGATAAGATTGACAGAAATAAATCCCAAGCCCAAGCCCAAAATACAATGTAAAAATACAAGCTAACTTTTATAAAACTTTCTATCTAATTTGGGGCTAATTAGATCTAACAATAAAGAACTACAAGTAAGGAGATCACAAGGTGTGTAACTACTGCGACGAGAAATACTCTTCCGGTCATCGATGTAAGAAGAAAGAATTGAGCGTCCTAGTTATGCAAGATGAAGAGGACAAGAATGATGGGGGTGACGATGCAAGAACTGGCGATAGAGGTGTAGTTGAACTTGGTTCTAGGTTTTTCTACACCAAAGACGATGAAGCTACATGGTATGTCCGGGGGACAAAAAGTGGTGGTGTTAATGGATAGCGGAGGATCACAAATGATTAATCATCTGCTTCCGGAAAAAATCGAAGAATTTCTTGGGAATCCTACAAGATCCGTTCGTTGACATAACTTCATATTGTCGGACTTAGTGCACAACCTTTGTCTACCTATTCAAACAACATACACGTGGGTATAACATTTTCATGGGTGCTGGTGAGGGAGTAAAGAGCCAAGGAGTCTGCAAAGGGGGTACAATGTTTACAATCATTGGGGACCATAAGTAAATTGGTGCACACAAACCATGAATTTCTATTTGGGTGATGAACACGTAAAGCTAAAGGGTGATGAAAGTTTGGGGCGATCTCTTGTATCGTTAAAAATCAACGATCAAGACGTTGAAACAAGAAGGTCAAGGAGTTTTAATTGAGTTCGCTCAGGCTGAGGTCAAACAGGACAACACCCAAGTCTGTTCAACAGAAATTCAAGAGATGATTCGAGAATTAGAAGAAGTATTTAGAAACTACACCACTTTTTTGATGTTGAGAATTAGAAGAAGTATTTAGTATTTGAAGTATTTAGAGGATCACATAACTTCATATTGTCTACCTGTTCAATTCATGTAGTTTGGAAGTATTTTCGGGTTTATATTTATATACTTCATGCTTCATGTTGAGGACACCATTTTGCTTGTGGGGGATGATAGACCTATGAACTCCTTGACTCACAGCATATTACTATACTATTGTTTTTGCTTTTCCTATAACTTCCTTAAACTACCTCTAAAAAAGATGGTTCCTCTCACATGTATGACAAAACAAGTAATACAATATAAACATTCTCTCTACTTTATGTTTTCATATATTTACATATAGTTACAGTTCAGAAACACAAACACAAACACTACCTCCTTGAATGGAGAGAAGTGCAAGTGCTCTTACACAAAAAAGTGCTACCTCTGCTTAAAGATCTGTTTATAGGAAAGTATGAGAATTCTGGTTGGTTGTGTTTTCTATGCTGCTTTTCATGTTTTTTTTTTGTCTATTTTAGAGTAAGAAAGGTTGCAGTATATTATAGTATACCATTTTGTTTTGGTTCGGAAAGGAGCTAGTTACTTATTTGAGTTTAAAATTACTTTCATTTGACTGTCTAATATTGTGATCTCTTTTTTATGAGCTATGATTTGAGTTTAGAGTAACCTTAATTGTGGTATCTTTACAAAACTCACAAAACTGAACTTTGTGTGTTTCTCATGGCAGTCCAGACATGAATGCGAGTATCTAATTAACCTTGCTAAACCTCATATGGAGAAGTCAACGGTTGTTGATAGTGAGACTGGCAAGAGCAAAGATAGTAGGTGTGCTACAATGTTCTTGTTCTTATTTATTTACTGCTGTTTTTGTAATCTTTCAAGCATCCTCAAGTTATTTAAATTAACCAGACATTTCAACCTCTTTCATTTAGGGTTCGTACGAGTTCTGGCACATTTTTGGCTCGTGGGCGTGACAAAATAATCCGGACCATTGAGAAAAGGATTGCAGATTTCACCTTTTTACCTGTAGGTAGGCTTTTTACTAAGCATCATTAATTCTGGTTACTTATTAGTTATTAGTTTTAGTGTATTCCCAGTGTCCATATATAATGTTTATGGCTGGCCAAATTGCTAACACAGAAGGTCCCTTTAAATTTCCTTCATGTCCATAAAGCTCATTTATGTACACAGTACACTCATTACATCTATACATGTCACACCTGCCTCCTTGTATACTTGGTTTCCCACTGTCAATACGATTATTGTTATCTCATTTTAAGTTATATACTATTTATGAGGGAGGTTCAGGGGAAAACCTCAAAAAAAGAGAACTGAAGAATAACCTGGGAGCCCTCCATCTGAATAGTATGCATTTGTGCATAGACGGTATGCACAAATGCATACAAGTGTTTTTTTTCTATGCACGAGTGCATGTTATGCACGAATGCATGTTACAAATTACCCGTATGCATTTGTGCATACCTTTCAGATGGAGGGCTCCCAGAGTATTTTCTTCAATTTCCTTTTTTTTTTGGAGGTTTTCCCCTAAATCTGACCCTACTATTTATATACAACAAATACTCTCATACACCCAGTACCAAAGTTGAAGTTTGAACCCTCGTACCTTGTGGGTAACACTTTGTGCCAATGACCTTGGTTTCTGATTATTATCTTGTTAGTACCACAAGGGCACTCGTCTTTTTTTTCTGTCTAAAGGTGCATATGTAGCCTAATATTTCGATGCGTTAACTGTGTAATATATATATATATATATATATATCTTTTATCTACTTAATTGGGGTGTTCCGAAAATAACTTATTATACAGAACATGGGGAAGGACTTCAAATTCTCCACTACGAAGTGGGACAGAAATACGAGCCTCACTATGACTATTTCCAAGATGAATTTAACACCAAGAATGGGGGTCAACGTATGGCTACAGTTCTGATGTACCTGTAAGTGATGCCTATCCTCTTGGTAATTTTGCTTATATATATATATATATTTTCATTATCTCTAAATCTTTTTTACATTGACAGCTCAGACGTAGAAGAAGGAGGTGAGACAGTGTTCCCTTCTGCAAAGGGAAACATCAGTGCCGTGCCTTGGTGGAATGAACTATCTGAATGTGGAAAAGAAGGGCTATCTGTTAAACCAAATATGGGGGATGCATTGCTTTTTTGGAGCATGAAACCTGATGCATCTGTAGATCCTTCAAGTTTACATGGTCAGTAATTTTATATATATACATATATGTATATATATTAATCAATCCTTACACTACAACAAAATCGGGTTTATAGGTTGCCAAACATGCCCTAAATGACTGTTTTTGTAGACTAAACAATTGTGCGACTAATGCAAAAGTGTTGCAATAAATTTATAGGACGTTTTTTGGGCGTCTTAACAAGTATTTTTGAGAAGTGTCCTATGAACACATCTTCTTCTACTACGACACTTGCCTTTTCAAATAATGTCATATAAAGAAATTAATATGAAATTTTATTTCAAAAGTGTCCTAAAAACTTATTAAGACGCCAAAAAAGGTCTTATAAACTGAATGCAACACTTTTACATATGAGTCTTATAAACATTCTTGGTGTCATATAAATCCAATTTTGCTGTAGTGCCTTTGCATCTCTTTTTGTCATTAACTTTTGTTTAATCATCTTACTCAAAATCTCTATGACCTAAGTTTTGAACATCTCTTATCCTTGGATAGGTGGCTGCCCAGTTATCAGAGGGAACAAGTGGTCATCTACAAAATGGATTCGTGTGAACGAGTATAAAGTTTAATTTTTGGTTCGAAAGGTACCTCTCTCTATAGCTTTTAGGGCTTCTGCTTCTGCTATAGAAATGTTATCTGTGAGTCCATAAAATACATGTGCATATCACCATCAGCATATGTACAAATATATCTATCTATTATATCTATCTACTTATTTATCTTTTTTCTTTCGCTTACTCGAGTTAATTCACTAAAAGACTAGCAGTCCATGTTCGCACCTAGTGTAGGTTTTTGGATGAAATTGTGTTTGCATGTACACATTCCTACCTAGCTTGCAATATATTATGAAAGTTCCTTAAGGCCAATGTATATGAACTTGTTGTCCATATTTCATAAATTTATCATCCTAATAAACTTTTTAATTTTTTATTTAAAATAATAATACGTTTAATCTCATTGGTGGAAACAAATAAAAAAACATTTTTCTAACATTGAAGTTCTCCAAATTTGAAGATTTTTGTCTTATCATATTTTCTTCATTTTAAAGTATCTGTCGGGGGAGAAAAAATAGCATAAATCTCTTCTTTTTCCATTTTAGAGATTCTGTTAGAAATGCTCTCATAATAAGTTTATCGATTACGTTATGTTATTTCAGTTAGTCCATAGCTGATGTTATATATATAGAGAGAGTGAGGTTCAAGGGAAACCCCCTCAAAAAAAGAAAAATTGAGGAACACCCCTAATAACCATTCATATATATGGTACATATAAGTAATTGAAGATGTTTCATGGTTTCTATGCAGTGTGGATACCATGGTTTCATTTTGTTATGCACGTGTGTATACCAAACAAATTACTTTTATGCACATATGCATACCATACAGATGAATGATTATTTTGGTGTTCCTCTGTTTTTCACCTTTTTGCAGTTTTTCCTGAATATAACCTTCTATATATGTGTATAGAGGGTGGTTCATGCGAGGACGGTATCTTTTTACGAGAACGCGAGGAGCTTTTTTCATGTACAAAATCACATGTCATTTTGTACCAACCTCAGAAAATCACATATGATTTTGTATGTGAATCAAAATCACTACATGAATCATATATGATTCTGCACATGAAAAAAGCTCATCACATTCTCGTAAAAAGTTAGCGTTCTCGTATGAACCTGCCCCTACGTGCATATACATATACGTGTAAATACATGTATGGGGTTGGGTTCTCGACTTCTTGTGAGACCCATGAGACCACAATAAACACTGAGTCTTCACAACAAAACATTGTGAAGTTACAAAAAAATACCGAACCTTCGCAGCAAAAAATTGTGAAGGTTCAATGTTATTTAGGTGGTCTCGTCGGTTTTGGTCTCACATGATCTCAAGTCTATATACGTACGTGTATACATATATATATAGACACATACAAATCTTCATTCCATGCTGCACAATAGCTTCTCCCCTTCTCATTTGGTGAACACTTGCAGATACTTTCTAAATGGAAGACTATAAAATAAAGATATCAGAGGTGGTACCAAGAATATTTCCAAAGAGAGGAACAAAATAATTGATATAATACAAAATAAAATAAATATTAATTGTAATAACTATGGTTTCATTATAAATGGTATATAAGGGTTTTTAGCATCGAATCTGTTTTTTCTTTGTGTACTGTTACCAAAAAAGTTCAAAAAAAAATTAAGGTTAAAGGGATTACTTTTTTTTCTTCTTCTTCTTCTGGAAAAGGGTATCCTAGGCATTTGCCAGCTAAAGGGATTACTTGTGAGTTGTGACCTACAGGAGTCATTCCTAGGAGAACCATAAAATTTGAGAATCTGGAGAAGTTGTGTATGTGTATTTATTGATTTATATACATCATCAAAATATATACTCTGTCAATGAGTATATTCATCGTTACATATTTATTACCTATGCAAGTATATATGCATTGGTGCATATACTCATTGAAATTCATCGGTATATATGCATCAACGGATATACAGGTTCTCACGGTTCTCAATTTTTTGTACGACTCTCACATGAACATGCTCTTTGATCTATAATGTTAAACTTAAGGTAGCACACATCAACCACAAGGGTTGTGGCGTACTGATTGAGTCCCTGGGGGATGTGGTGGAATATCCCATCTGTCAAGGGTTCGAATCCAGGCGTACACAACAATTGTGGCCACTGAGTTTATTAAGGTTGATGTATTGCAGTCATAATTTGTCGGGATTAGTCTGGGATACCCTTCACAAAAAAAAAAGTCGCACACATCATTTTAAAACGGTTGCACTTTAAGGCCCATAAAATTGTTTCTATTGGGATGAGTTAATTGAGTTGTAGCCCATGCATCGGCCCTGTATGTAGGTCCACCCTTGGAAGAATGGTTATGAACTTACGATTTATGAAAGTAATTTTGTTTTTGACAGGTGTTGAATATGTATCCGTTATAACAATACTTCAGAGTGTGACACCAAGATCCGTTGATATACATAATCGTGTAATTTCTAATTAAATATGTTGTTTATTCGCTAAGCAAACAAACCCTAGCTTACCTTGTCGTAAGCATGAGCCTATTAGTGGTTTTGACCCAAACTGATATTAGTTGACTTTTGCTTCGACTTCGAGAGTCATTACTCTTTATTGACATGATTTGTGTAAAAGGGCCGGTGTAAAATCTGTCTTGTTATGTGTGTTTTGAAGAAGAATTTTAACAGTAGAGCCAATCATCGTGTGAGATTTTTTTGTTTCTTGAGAATAAGTGAAAGTATATGGCATTAAGACCATAACATTCACATCATTTTTAACTGTCTTGAAGGTATGACATCGACACAACATAATAATACCTTTACTTGTTCTCATGTTTTCATGAAAAAAAAAAAGAATATTTTTGGTACCCGACCTTATGACAAGAAATATTTTTCTTGAGAGAATGCAATACTAGGTGAGAGAATATTTGTTAAATCACATCTTTTTCTAGAAAAGGTAAAGGAGTTTAATGATAAGGACGTTGTTTGTATGAAATAACTGTATCATTTGAATCAGTTAATTCAACTTATTGTCAAAAAATTATACAAAATCATGTGAACAAGGTTGGAATACGACTTTCTTTAAGATTTTTCATCAAATTTGATCAAATACGTTTTAACCAACACATAAGCTAACATCCAAAAACCTTTAAGTGACTTATTGTTGGTCTTGTACATGTCCAAGCCTTTAGTGTTCAATTTTGAACATTGAAAAGTTTTAGTAGGAGATAAGTTTAAGGAGATACATCGTTGTTACAACTACTTTCTACCTAAGACCAGTGGGACGATTCTTTGCTTGCATCAGTATTTGGCCATTTCCACGACGGTACAATTATTTTTTTTATGCTATCACTGTGTTTTGTTCGGGTGTACATGGTGATGTAAGCTCCTTACGAATTCCATGTTCTTCAAACAAACATTCAAAGTTGTTGAGACAAAATCATCTCCTTCGTTTGAAGTGTTTTCAATAAAAAATTACATTTTTTAACCGATAGAGGCGCTAAACTTCTTAAACATATTAAAAACTTCGAACTTATTTTTTAAGAAATACATCCAACTCATGTGACTGTAATCATTCGTAAACAACAACAAAAATATGTGCCACCACTAAGCGATTCAACCTTCATAAGACCATTTATACAAATAAATTAGCATGCTTTAGCTCTTAGAGAGGCCCTCCAAGTCTTTTCATTAGAGGTGCTCAGATAACCGACCAAATTAACCTGAAAAACTCCGAAAAAAATTTAACCTAAGCTAACCCGACAATAAAATTAACTGAATCTATAAGGTTGAAATTAGGTTAACCCTAATGTAACCCGACCAACCCGATAACCTGATGAAAGTTTTAGGGCTTCTCTAAAATTTATATGTATAGATTACCAAAAACGACTCGGCAACAACGAACAATGGAACTCATAAGAGGACGTTATCAGAAAGTTACATGTAATATCAAAATATTTGATGAACTCGTATATTTCTCTTGAATGATAGATCGTATTTCAAAGGAACAACCCAACCAACCTGACCACTTGTACTGGTTGGGTTGGGTTGAAAATTTTCAAACCGTCAACTTTAAATTGAATTGTTCAAATGTCTACAACTCGATCAACCTAACTCATAAAATTCTTTAGTTTCCTTAACACATCCTCAATGAAATAAGAGCATCTCCAACAGCTTCTCTAAAATAGAGAAAACCCCATATTTCTTCTCTAAACTTCTCCAACAGCATCTCTATATCATTATCTAAAATAGAGATTTTTGGGAAAATCTCTAAATATAGAGATTTCTCTATATCTTTAAAAGGATGAGAGAGAAATATTATTTTAATGATTTCTTACAAAAAACAACCCATATAATTTTAGAGATTTTTAAAATAATAAATTTATTAATTATTTTAATAATATACTTTTTTTAATAGATTCTCTAAAATAAAGAAACCGTTAAAGTTATAAGATAATAATTTTAGAGATTTTTACTTTATATTCTTTATTTTAAATTTTTTTAAAGAAACTCTTGATGCTTTTAATTTTCGATAGATCAAAAACTTTTTTTTTACCGTAAGTAAATGCAGAATCTGGTAACATTATCACTACTAATAGTGACATCACACCTTTCAACCATTCAAGATTGTGTGTTTGGTGCTTTTCATGCAGAAAAAATAAATAAATAAAAATTGATTCTTTTTTGTACTTCTTTCTTTGAATCCTTCTATTCATATATTTTAATTCATGTTTATATTTCTCTAACAACATTTGATGTCAAAACAAATTTGTTGAAAAAATATATGAACGCAAAAGGAATTGAAAAAAATTCATTAGAAAAAATGGTTTTTATTTAATTCAAACAATATTTTTATACTAAAAAGTAAAAAGTAGAAGATAACTAGATTAAATTTACTTACTTTTTATACTATGTTGGTGTTTAACATCTCTAACACCATCTTTAAAATAGAAAAAATAAAGATTTTGAACATTTTTTTTTGCTCCAACAGCATCTTTAAAACTTTATCCAAAATGGAGAAAACATGAAAGAGATTACAAAAATTTTCAGATTTGGAGACATCTCCAAAAATGATTACCATCATAAAGATTTTTTTTTATTATGTTTCTTCAATAATAAAATTTGAATTTAAATATTTAGATAAGATAAATAATATTTTATTAGAAATATAAAATATTTTAATAATATAATGATTTTTGTATCTCCAAAATAGAAATGCTGTTGGAGTTGAATGTAATATTTTTTTTTAAAGATTTTAATGTTTGATTCTCCATTTTAGAGAAAGTTATGGAGACGTTCTTGGAGCATCTCCAACAGCATCTCCAAAATAGAGAAAAGGAGAAATATGGAGATTTTGGATGAAAAATATGCTTCAACAGCATCTCCAAATGTTTCTCCAAAATAGAGAAAATATGAAATAAAATGTTTTTTTTTTCATATTTGGAGATTACCCAGAAAATGATTACTAAGAGAAAGAAATTAATATTTTATTCATGATATTACTTTTTCACATTTTTTATTTATTACAAGTTATTGGAAGTTCACATTTTTTTAACAAAACCACTCTATAAAAACTTTATTGAAAATTATCATTTTATAAAAAATTTATAAAACTTACCACTCTATAAAAACTTGTTAAAAAATCACAATTTTATATAAAGTCTCGTGAATCTTATTATTTTATGAAAAAATCGTTGAAAGTTATCATTTATAAAAAATATGTTTAAAAATTGTCATTTTATAAAACGTTTGTTGAAAATAATATAAGATATGTTTAAAAAATAGTTAATGTATTGAATATTAATAATATAATTAATGTTGATTTCTTCAAAATGAAAATGTTATTGGAGATGAATGCAAATATTTTTAACGATTTTAACTTTTTATGTCTCTATTTTAAAGAAATTTAGAGATGTTGTTCGAGATGTTCTTACAAGCTTTAAATATAACTTTTAAATATAGTAGTTAAAACTGTATTTTATTTATTTTTATGAATTTGATGAAAGCTTGATAAACGTTTTTATTTATTAATTAAATACTTAAATTTAAATTGCATTATAAATTAAAATTTGATATGACGAATATTTATTGAAAAGTCATGGCAAGTGAAAGTGATGGTTCTAGATCTAGGACTTATTGTTTACTTGTGGACCAGATACGTCTGGCCATAAGTCTGGTGATCGATTTGTGAAAAAATAAATACGTGTTTTGTAGAATTATAATACAGTTAAATATTATAAACTAAGGCTATGTTTGGCAAAAGTAGCTAATAAGGTACCTTATGATTTATAAGATAACTTATCAAAACCTTACTTTTATTAACTTATCAATAAGGTACACTAAAAATAAGGTACCTTATGGCCATCCAAACAACAATACTTAAAATAAGGTACCTTATAAGGTCACTTATAAGTCACCTTATTTTTACCAAACAATACCTAAAATATTTGATGGTTTTTATAACGTCTTGACTCACTAAATAAGTAATGTAAAATATTATGCAAATAATATACAAACAGATAACAAAGATAAAACAGTAAATATATATATGGAAGAAAAATGTTAAAATAAACAAAAACGATTTTTATCCATTTTGATCGGTAGTATGTTGATCTTGTAATATTTGATGACGTGGATATCAGTTTACGAAATGGTTACAACATAGATAACAATAAACTTGACATTTACATCATCAAATATTACAAGATCATCATGTTACTGGTAAAAATATTAGGACAAAATAGAAACTGTTAAAACTTTGTTATATTAACTGAGAAAAATCAATTATCGTACTAAATAGAAACTAACCTACTCTTATGCATTTACTCTATATACAATCAACTTTGAGTAAGATCGACCAGTTTCTAAAGTTGAAAATCATCGCTAATTATTTTGCAAAAAGAATTGATCAACAATAACCTAAATACTGTACAAGAATATAAGAGCATCTCCAAGAGATTCCCTAAAATTTCTCCAAAATGGAGAAGCAAAAACCAAAATCTCCAAAAAAAATTACACTCATCTCCAACAAATTCCCCATTTTGAAGAACCAAACATTGATAATAATATTAAAATATTGCAATCATCTATTAAAATATTATTTATCTATCTTTATATTTGTTTTCAAAGATTTTCATTCATGGTTTCATGTGGTAATCATTTTTGGAGGAAAACATATTCTCTCTCCTACTTTCTCCATTTTAGAGATGGTTTTAGGAATCTGTTGGAGCAAAATGTTGGCTAAAAATCCCCATTTTCACCATTTTTCCGTTTTGGGAAAGCGGTTGGAGATGCTCTAAGAATTTTCGATATTTTCCCCTTTTAATGCGTTGTATGACATGACAATTAAACCAAATTTTCATCGAAATAGGTATCATTGTAAGCTCAAGCTCAACTACTTCTGAAACCATTTATGTAATGTACTTCACTCTTAACCTTATTTAATTACATGTGAAATTCTTGAAAGATAAAATTATTTTAAATGTTCTTATCAAGACCCAAGATAAAATAACTCATGTTATTCTTGTCTCTGGAAGGTCTGATTAAGACATTTTCTTCAATTGTATTAGATAAATTTAGGTTTTTCGATTAACAGACGAGCCTTGTAATAAGTTAATATAATATGTGAAATTATGATAAAATCAGTCAATCAAAGTAATTGGAATATAGGGATTTTAAAATGGAAATGAATATAGTTTGACTATACATTTAGTTGGCAAGATAAGAATCAAAATATAATTCAAATCAATTCCTTTGAACTTCCCCCATGTAACACCCCGGAAATTTGTAAGTTAATGAAAAACTCGAGTATAATTTAATTTAAGATTTGGCTTCGTAGTTTGGCGAGTTTTGGAATGGATTCGGGTGTATTTATGTTACTAAGTGAAACATTATTTGTAGACCCGATTATGAATGATAAGGGTTGAAAGGTGCAGCTCAAATCTGGGAAAAAGAGGATCAAACAGTATGCGGGGCTACTTGTAGGGCTACATAAGTGGCATGAAATGTAGCCCGAGATTGGTTTGAGCGACATTTAAGGCCGGGCTACTTGTGGGGCTACATAAGTGGCATGAAATGTAGCCCGGGATTGGTTTGAGCGACATATGAAGACGGGCTACTTATGAGGCTACTTAAGTCGCCTGAAAGGTAGCCTCGGCTACTGTTTGGTGCTGATGACTTCTTTTAAGTGGGTTTTAACTCATTTCTCACCATCACACTTTTCCTCACAATTTTTTCTCCATATTTTCCTTAAGAACGGATCTTGAGCATTTATTACCGGAAATCTACTTCACCAAAACATTTACTCCTCATTAAAGTCAAGGATTTGAAGATCAAGCTTCAAGAGTTTGCATTCTTCATCAAGTTTTCATCCTCTTCACCATATTTGGAGTTTTCTAGGGTTTACCTAACCTTAGCTTCGTGAGTTCATTTCCAACCCTTTACAAATCTAATACTTGTTCTAAATGCTAATATTTACTCATTTTAAGTTATAATTTCAAGTATTTATGCATTTAGTTTAGTTTGGAGATTTTAGGTCAAAATAAGGAAATTGGGGATTTTGATCTTGGATATGATATGAGCATTATAAATGATTTTATTTGTTTGGGAATGTCTCATTATGAAGAAATATTTTGAAAATGGAACTAAAACTAGTTGACCTAATTTTTGGTAAAGTTCATATTTCAAAGGGAAACATTTATATAAAGGTTTTTTTTTCGGTAAATGGAAAACTATCACTACGTCTTGTTGGATGTAGTTGATTTATAGACTAGTATGTAATGGATCCATAGGCATTTAATCGGTTTTATTTCGGGATTGTTGTCCTCTTTATGTATTCGTTCGAGTCATCGAAGACTTAAGATATTATTATATTAATTGGTTGCTACCAGTTGCCATTGACTCTTACGTACGTGCCGAATTAGGGTCATCGGAGGCTTTAGATATTGTTACATTAATTAGTTGTCACCAATTGCCATTGATTCCTTGCACGGGCTTTCATTGGAATCATCGGAGGCTTTAGATGTTATTACATTAATTGGTTGTCACCAGTTGTCACCAGTTGCCATTGGTTCTTTTGTTAAGCTAACATCGAGTAGTGACCTACTTTTGTATCCGTCACCAAAGATGCTATGATCGGGTATCCCCCGGTTACTTTAAAAAGTACCTTGCTCACTAAGAGTAAGCTTTCAAGTTAAGTTAATTGGGATAAAGTCTTTCACTCCTTTAATTAAATATTTTATGGCTTTATCCATTTAACTGTTTGTTCTCACCAGGCGTAAGCCTAACACTTGTTCTTAAATGCCATGTTTAGCAGGTGATCGGGCTAATGGGACTTCTTAGAGAGAAGCAGAGTGGCGTGCCGGTGAAGACACTCTTTCTGGGATTTCACTTTAAAATGTAAATATTGGAGATATTAGAACAATTATTTTGAGAAATATTAGCGAATTCGAACCTAATCTATGTATTGTACTATGTAGATGAATAGGTTGTTGATGTAGTATTCCATTCATAGATGTAACTCCCATACTCTTTCCCCATCTATTGGGCGATCCTTTTATATTTAAGTTGTATTCCGCAATTAAATTTTGGTTTAAATTTGCTCTAATTTTTAGGGTGTTACACCCCCTTTGCACAATTCACTTCTTGCCCTTTCCTTAACCACATAGTCAAGGGTCGACGACACACCCCTCTATCGTCACCCTTATAACGACAATGACACCGGCCCTCTAAGTTTCAAAGATGTTGAAGGTAATTATGCAATAATTGTTTATGATTTATGATTAGAATTTTTTTTATATCTATTCCATCACGACATTGTTGTTATTTTGTTACTAGGCTAATTAATCTTCTAGGATGAGAAACTTGTAAAAAGGGATTAGAATACTCGTTTGATAGTCCGTACATAAACTTTTGATGATGTAACAATATGGATGTATACAACTTCAAAAGGATTTGTAATATATTGAAGGCATTGGATGTATGCTCATATTATTGGTTATCTTTAATTTGGTCTCTAACTTGTAGCAATACACTCTATGTTCCATCGTACAAGTGCAACAATTAAACTTTAGTTGATTAAACTTTCTAGGTTTGCGATATTGTAATTTATGATTTTATACATAAAATGTTATTATATATATGTGTGTGTGTATGCATATATATATATATAATGCAATTGTCTAAAGGTGAACAAAACTTAATTCCCCGTTGAAAACAGGGATGCAATCATATTCCCTCATAGGGATGGGGCGGAGAAATATTAACTAGGGATAAGGGACAAGTGGACAAGGACAAATATGGGGATTGGGTCCCTGGTACCCCCAACTCCTTTCTCATCTCTAGATACATTTGTGTCAATAGAATTTCACGGGCTTCCATCAAATCACGAACCACCTGAGCTTTATTCAACAGATTGGTGCTAATGAAACAGTTGGAAGAAAGGTAGTGGAATTGAATCATAGTTTTTTTTATCGATCAAATAGCATAATATGTTTGGTGGTTTTCTAAAATGAAATATAGATTCTTTGAGCATCTCCAATACAAACACTGAAACAGTAAAAATCATTTTTTATATTATAATAATAATAAAAATAACGTATATTTTTTATTAATGTATCAATTTATTAAAACATAATAATTGTAAATTTGTTGGTTTATATGATCCATAACATTTTTATAAATAAATTATTACACTTAATTTGTAATTTAAAAATACAAAATAAAAAATTATTAAACTTATATAAAATTTCAATTACTTAATTAACTATTTAAGTAAATATACAAGTTATTATTAATAAAATATTAAAACAAAAGACAGAGAGGATGAACAATACCCCCTCTATAAATGAAGGGAAAGTTGGTTCGGATGAAATTTATTGAAGCATTAAACTATCCATAGAAGATGATTTTAATTAAAATATTGAATAATTATAAGAAATTCAACTTTTAACTAAATTACTTATTACTGTCATTATTATTAAATAAAAATATTGTTACTTGTTATCATTACTATATTGCATAATAAATGGCATTTAGATCATTACTAGTAATCTACTATCATAATATTTACCTTCGATTTTGGAAAATAAATCCACAAATTAATAATAAAATACATAATAGCAAATACCGTTACATTTGATGTGAATCAAACATATAGATCAACTACTTTCCATTTTAATTTCTTTTGACGATTCCATCTATTCAAATTAAACACTATCTTTAAGAAAACCTTTTTGTTTTTTTACCGGTAATTATGATAATGTTTTTTTAAATACAAAATATTTAATTCTATCATTATATGTAAACATAAAATATGACCCATAACACAAAATCATAATACCAAAAATATTCGAAACATATTTTAAGATAAAAAGTAACTTTAATTGTTATTGTTTTTTGTGAGGTAAATTGTACTAAATAGAATTATTATGTTTTCATTCATATTTTAAAGAATCAAATTTCAAAACTTGTCGTTTAAGAAACTGGATGACAATTATTTAATACATCTCATTTAAGAAAGTCAGTGACAAAATATATGTACCAAAATAAGTATGAAATAATAGTTATTCAAAAAAAAATTACACGATAAACAAATAAGTCCTACAAAATCAAAATAGATTAAATAAAAAAGTTAAGACTCTGTAATTTATTAGTATAAAATTCACAACAAGAACTCTCTATTCTAAACAGTATGAAATAGACCAAATTTTAACTTTGTTCTAAAAAATAAAAAAAAAAGTTTTAAAATTTGATTTCTTAAAATGAAGGTTTCAAAAAAATTTATAAAAATAAATTTAATTTAATTTTGATGGTCATTGGAAGATATGTGGGACCATTGATGGACCCAATTCAACTCGACTAATAATGATGATGTGGGTTGGACTCCTCATTATCTTCTTTGCTTACAAGTATTGCATTCCTTTGGTCCCATCCCCATCACTCTTAAACAATGTTTTAAAACCCGGATTTTAAGTTCAGCTGATATGGTGATCAGGTCCCGAATTAACTGGTTTAATCGGTTCAACCACCGGATTAATTCCTTTAACCGGTAATGATTTCTTTAATCCTTTGTATTTTTTTCATTTTTCTGCGTACATACATACATATAAAACCAATAATTTAATGTTCATAAGTTTTAACATTAAAAATACACAAACAACAAGTTTTACATCAATCCAAATACATTAAAAAACACATATAACATACATTTTTTTAATTGTTTTGAATTTTAAAATAAAAACGGGTTAACCGGCTTTTTGACGGGTTTCAACTCCGGTTCAACGGGTTTTTTGTGAAACCCGGTCGGGTTACAATGGGCCGGTTATAGCCATAAACCCGGTCGTAGTTCACCCAATCAATTCCCTAAGTCCCGGTTTAACCGGTTCGACCGACCGGGTTAAACCGGTTTTAAAACACTGCTCTTAAGTATCTACCCCCTTCTAAATAATCATATTAATTAAATAAAGAGTAAACTATGGATTTGGTTTTTAGAGTATGCTAAATTTTGCGAAATTATCTTTAAACTTTAGTTATTATGGATTTAATCCTTAGGGTATGTTGATTCTTGCGAAATTTTCCTTAAACTTTATTTATTATGGATTTAATCATTGGAGTATTTGAATTTGGTCCCTCGACCAAACGACCGTCTACCAGGTCTGTTAAAAACAACGGCAAAATAATCTTTTTACAATTATTCTTTATTTAAAATTTTAAAGTATTTAAAAAAAAATAAGGGCCATAATGTATATATTGGAACTTGGAGGGCCAAAACAAACTTCCTTTAATTTGAATTTATATTATAAAATTACATTTAATTACATATATACTTGTATGCACACCCAACATATATATAGGAGCTAAATCAAATAAAATTCACGAAAATGTTACAAATAATCACGAAAATATTACAAACTCGTGAAAACCGAAATAAAAATAATTTTTTTCATTATTTATTTTCACCAAATGATAGGGTGTAAAATATTATTTCACATATATTTGTTTCATAATGTGAAACTGTCACATGTATCTGTTTCACCATATTACAATTTTTTATGTGTATTTTTCGTTGCAGTAGGTGAATAAGAAAAGTTACTTGTAATTATTTCATCATAAGCTGAAAACAAACATATGTGAAACAATATCTTAAATTATAGGTTTTGATGAAAAAAATCATGTAAAAAAATATTTTATATCGGTTTTCACGAGTTTGTAACATTTTTGTGGTTTTATATGATTATTGCTTTATATAAAACTCTACGAAAGTAGAAACTTTGGAAATCAAGGAGAAAACCAATATAAATTAATTTTTGTTGTAATTTTTTTTCATCAGATGTTATGATTTAAGATATTTTTTCATATATGTTTGTGTTCATAGGAAAAAAATATTACGTGTGAACAAAAAACATTGGTTTACTTTTACGTATGAAACTAAATTTCCAAAAACCAAGTATTGTTTCCCCTGCATTTGCAGCTCGAACAACAAAACCCCAAAATCAAATATTTCAATGATTTCCAATCCAAAAACCAAACACATGGATTAACATGAAGTCATCCATGGAGGTTTTTGATTGATTTCATTCCCCGATTGAAATGTGATAACACCAATCATGAGGAAATCATCACTACATTACCAACATAGCTCATATTTGCTGATTTGAGAATTTCAACCAAGCAATTACCAACACCAATCATCAAAACACAAACCCTAATCACCCAAAGGTTCTAATAGAGAAGAAGAACATGGAGAGGATGCTGATAATACCTGAAATTGATGCTTGTTCCTTTGTTCTCCTCAGATTTCTCCTATTCTCCTCATTTCTACTCAAAATCGCACCTCAAGAACACACACACACACAACTTCAGCCAACATATTCCAAATGAGGAGAAATCCTAACCCTTATTGGCCCTTAGTTTCACTTTCAGTCCCTGAAGGTTGAGAATTAGGACCCATCCATACCTTTTAACATAATAAATGAACTTAACAAAATTTTGGGTTATTACATTCACCAAAAGTTTTATTAATCGATGCTTAATATACAATGATTGCTAAAATATTTATTTTTGGCATTTAGACCGTTTGTTCAGCACAACAAACAACCAACAAGGTATCTTAATCTATACAGCCAGATTAATCTACACAAACACCTTTATCTATACATGACCTAATAAAAAACCAACCAAACAACCCATTACTGTTATTTAAGTAAATTTACGATTATTACAAAAACTAATGACAATTGTTTTGGTATACAACATTCAATATTTATGCTTTTTAAAAATAAAAAAGTAAATTAAATAAACTAACAAAACTTACAGAAATAAGGAGGATTAAATGTCATTAATATTAGGGAGAATTTCATACACGTCCTTAAAAACTTGCAATATTACGTATATATCCTTGTAAAATTTCAAATTACATGTATATCCTTCTAAACATGAAAAACTCACGTACTGAACAAACCTCTAAGTCAACTCCAGAGTTGATAATGGATGTTGAAGTACCTATTGCTGAAACAACAAACGTTCTCTCTGAACAAGAACAAGTCGCTGAATCACAAGCTGATCACTTCCCTCAACCACCTGCTCAGCGTTGGAATGCAAATCATCCAATAGATCAAATTATTGGTGATCCGAATGAAGGTATCAAAACACGTAGAGATACAGGTAATATCTGTCTCTATGTCAATTTTATTTCTCTCTCTGAACCTAAGAAGATAGATCAAGCTATCTCTGATCCAAGTTGGGTCTCTACCATGCAAGAAGAACTAACTGAGTTTCGCAGAAACAAAGTTTGGAATCTCGTTCCTCGTCCATCTGGTAAGACTGTTGTTGGAACAAAATGGGTTTTGCAAAATAAACTAGATGAAAATGGCACTGTTATTCGTAACAAGGCTCGACTTGTTGCTCAGGGATATAGACAGGAAGAAGGAATTGACTATGATGAGACCTTCGCTCCTGTTGCTAGATTAGAAGCCATAAGACTTTTCTTAGTTTATACTGCCCATAAAGACTTCAAAGTTTTTCAAATGGATGTAAAAAGTGCTTTTTTAAATGGTAAACTCAGCATGGAAGTTTATGTTGAACAACCTCCTGGTTTCACTGACCCTAAACATCCTGGTTATGTTTTCAAACTTCAAAAAGCTCTTTCCTAGTTAAAACAGGCTCCTAGAGCATGGTATGATACTCTTTCTAAATTCCTTCTCAAAGAAAAATTTGTTCGTGGAAAAATTGACCAAGCTTTGTTTTTAAGAAAATATAAAGGTCATACTATTCTCGCTCAAATATATGTCGATGAGATTATATTTGGTTCCACAAGACTCAAATTATGCACTCGTTTTGCAAACAGAATGAAGAAAGAATACAAAATGAGTATGATGGAGGAACTAACATATTTTCTAGGTTTGCAGATTAAGCAATTTGACAAAGGAATATTTATTTGTCAAAGTAAATATGTTAAGGACATGCTGAATAAGTTTGATATGAATCAATGCTCAGCGATGAAGACCCCTATGGCGCCTCCTCTGACTTTGAATAGGGACCCAAATGGTAAACCTGTCAATGTCACTGCCTATCGAGGGATGATCGGATCTCTGCTATATCTTATAGCGAGTAGACCCGATATCATGTATTCCACCTGTCTCTGTGCCCGATATCAAACTGAACCAAAGGAATCTCACTTAATCGCTGTAAAGCGAATTTTCAGATATTTGAAAGCAACTCCTAATTTGGGTCTTTGGTATCCCAAGGCTCAGGGTTCGATTTAATTGGTTACTCTGATAGTGATTTTGCAGGTTGCAAGATAGATAGGAAGCACCACTGGTGGATGTCAGCTATTAGGTGGTAAGCTGATAAGTTGGACAAGCAAAAAGCAGAATTTTGTGTCCACATCTACCGCTGAAGCTGAGTACGTAGTCGCTAGTAGTTGTTGTCCTCAAATCCTTTGGATGAGAAATCAACTAAGAGACTACGATCTCAAACTTTCTAAAATCCCTATCTATTGTGATAGCACCAGTGCTATTGCTATTGCAAATAACCCTGTACTTCATTCCAAAACCAAGCACACTGAGATTCGATTTCACTTTATTAGAGATCATGTGATGAATGGTGAAGTTGAACTTCATTTTGTACCAACTGAATATCAGCTCGCTGATCTTTTCACCAAGCCTCTTGATGAGACTAGATTTAATCTACTTATCAGTGAATTTGGTATGTTAAATGCTGAATAAATTCTATTCAGCGATCAACAAACATTTAGTGACATACAAATTAAGCCTTCAAATTTCCATTCTCTGAACTCTGACTCAGCGATACTTGATTTATCTCGCTCAGGTATGTCCTTCAAAATCCTTACCCTCTCTGACTATCTTCATATTCAGAGAATGAATCTCAAAAGATAAAACCCATCACTGACAATCCTTTATTGTCTATTGATGAAGAATTTTAAAAATAAGATTAACATTTATTTAAATGATAATCTTATTCAAATTTTCAAATGAGAAAAGGAAACGTCAGACCTTTATCTGACACACGACGACCACGACGTTTCCTTTCTAATGTTTTTCTAGGAACGTGCGCTAGGTCATCATTACTTTTCAAAAAGCTAAAACCGTCGTTTAGCTTTCTTTATCTCTTTTCTTGCTATTTAAGCAACTTTCGTATTCATTCAATTCCTTATGCACTCATTGTATTCACAAAGCAAGAACCTCCTTCGAATCTTCAAGTTTCTCCAAGAACACCAAGAACACGCACTTGTGTGTTTTTCTTAGTTTTTCACTTTTATGGTTTGATCTAACCATTTATTTTCCTTATTAAAAACAACTACATTGTTGTTTATTACTCCTCTACATCTTTTATAACTTCTCGTCATAAAGATCTTCTGTTTTTCCTAAAAAATAAATGAGTTAAAACCCTAAGATTCTTTATTTTTCAAAAAATCTGTTCTAAGTTCCTTCTTAGAATAGAAGACCATATTTGGTATCTTTAATCCACATTTTTTATAAATCTTGGTCAAAATTTGTGTTTATCTACCAAATAACAAGTATTTTGATCTTTGTTCATCAAAACACCTGTTTTCCTTCTTAACATTTGGTATTCTTTGTACCAAGACCTTACTCTGGTTTATACATTTTTGTATTAAACCATTATTTTTCTCTTTTGTGTTCCAATTTATGAAACAGAAATAGCATCATCCAGCAAGATCATTGAAACCTCTGCCAATGTTACCCTTGAGGGTGCTGCTGCTTGCACTTTTACTCCTGAGCAAGCAACCTTCAAACCCTGCAACTACGTGGTGTTGGTGGACATCCCTTCTGATCGACCTCATTTCAAGGAAGGTGCTACTTTCATCAAGGCGTGCCCGCTGATGTACGCTTTCGTTCACAACCCTGTGGGAATTACTTCTCACCTACAAGCGCTCTGGTACACGGCTCGCTGCACCACACTCACTACTCCAAAGGGAAACAAACTCCCTGCCATCGAATTCACTATTCCCATCGAAAAAGGAACTTTTTCCTTCACTGCTGGATTCTTAAGGCAAGCTCTTCGCCTCCCCTCCAGAGGTAAGAATCAGGAATGGTATCCTGAGCCCACCAAGGAACAGATAGTAGAATTCTTGGATTCCATCAACTACACATGGGACAACCCGCTGAAAAGAACGTGGGCTTCAAGATGGAGAAGAAAGGGCTCGCTGCGAAATGGTAGTACATCTTCACCCAAGTGATTCAGTGCTTGGGTTCCAAGATGGGTTCTCATGACCAGGCCAACAAGCACTACCAAGACCTGGCCTTCGCTCTCTGCACCAACTATAATCTCAACTACGCTGATTACATTTTCAACGATATGTACAACCGAGTGCATGCTGCTAAGAGAGAAAAGTTTATTCCATACCCAGGTTCTTCGCTACTATCCTAGAGGCTACCTTCAAGGAAGATTACCCAAAGTTGGCCAACCAAAGCTTCTCAATGGTTGAAAGGAAGTCGCTGGATATCGAAGAACATCCAGGGGACGCTCCTTACACCCCCTACATGCTGCAGCTCATCAGCGAGGCAACAACTGTGTCTAACCCGCTGACAACCCCATCAGTGAGTATCCCTGACACCTCCTCTACCATAAAACGCAAACAGCCGACTGACGTTCATAAAAAGATCGTCGCTCACAAGTCAACATCAAAGAAACAAAAGACGGGAGTCTCTCAAAAGACTTCCCTTTCTGAAAAAGGCGTAACACCAATGCCACACTCAACCATTGCCACGACAACGGTCTCTGCACCCGTTGGCGCTTCTTCAGCTCTACCACCATTTTCAGCGACTCCGGTCCCTGAAAATGTTATAGCCAGCTCCGCTGAAGCTGGATCAGGTATTAGATTCACGACCCTCTCTTCTACTTCTTCCATCTCCTCTTTGTTCCTCACATCAACATGTGATTCAGAGATAGTTGTCCCTATCTCTGATGATGTTGAAATGCACGCAGTCCAAACTTCAGTTTTGTTTCGGCAATCTGAATTTTGGAAATCCAGTATAATAGGACCTCAGAATGTTTCTTTTAAACATTCTAAGAAACAGGCTAGTGATCCACAGGACACTGCCGTCGTATGTGGAATCCCTGAGAGTAATCCTCAAGATACTCTCAAGGTAAATAACATGTCTTCTTGTCACCTTTCATCTAATCCATAGCTCTTTTTGGCTGCCCTGTCTATTTTTTCATTAGGTATCGCACCTCCTCTATCCACCTTAGCGACTATCACCACCATCAAGGTTGCTGCTACTTCTTCCAGCGGTAGCAAAGGTAAGTCGCTGCAACCTCCACAACAGAAAAAAACTGAAGAGTTATGTAACATCAAACAGGAGAAGTTCTCTACACAGCTCCCTTCCTTCCCTAGTGAAATACCAATGATTGTTCTTCCCAACCCCACATTCCCAGTCATTAACTTCTTAGTCAATGAATGTGCTTTCACTAGGGCCAGGGTAGACAATCTTCAGATGTCCGCGAAATACATTTTCCGGACGGTCGCTGGTACTCCCGGAATGAAGTCCACTATCAACATCGTCTACACTGACATACTGTCAGTGAAGGTGGAAAATTCGGCTCATGGGCAAGCCATTGTTAAGCTGGAGAAGGTAGTAGAAGCACAAGGCAAAGTGCTTGAGTCTATTCAGAAGACTCAATCCGACATGATGCAGCTATTAAAGACGTTCGCTGACGCAAGCCCCTCATTCACTGCCGCAGATCGGACTTCGCTGAGTCAGGTTCTCCAGAACCAGTCTGCGCATACCGATTCTCTCAAGGATATCGGATCAAATGTGCGTACACTGGTGGTGCACGTCTTTCCCGCTGACAACATCGAGGGGGAGAGATGTGCCAAGAGCTAGCTGATGAGATCATTGGAAGGGTAAGTGAAACTACTGGTACTCTGATATCTCCTTACATTCAGCAAAATCCTGGTCAGCAAGAGACTACCTTCGTCACTGAAGATGAAGATGAAGAGGAAAATAAAGAAGAAGATGAGGATGACGAAATCCCTCACTACGGGGGAAATGATGATGATGACGATGACGATGTCACTCCTGGTGCAAGCCAATTCTTCGTACAGAGTAGACCAGGCAACTTCATGCCTGAAATCGTCTATATGGATCCTTTGGGGGACGGACTACCTCCTTCTCAAGGACAGTCCGATCCCTCAGGAAAAGGAAAGCAAGTGGTGGATATCGATTCCACCCCCGCACACTCTGAAGGGGAGACCGTTGTTTAGGTAACCCTTCCTCTAATACCTTTTACTCCAACCTCTGAACCCCTAACCTATCCATCTTTTCTTCCTCCAAATTTTGGGGCTGATGCTCTTCTCTCTCCCTCCCCCGTTCTCAGTGAGTCTAGTCCCCCAAAGGACTCCACTTTTGTGAAGGAACCTTTGTTTGAAGATCAATTTATGTACATATCAGATACTGACTCTGAAGACGAAGAAGGCCTTGTCCCAAGGCTAGGGGTGAGCAAAACCCGAAAAACCCGACCGCCCCGACCGAACCCGACCCGCATAATATGTGAAAATCCCCGTTACCTGAAATCCCCGCCCCGAAGTCTCCCGAACCCAAAACCCCGATCTGCGTAGTAGAGGCGGGTTGGGTTTGGGTTAGCGGGGCCCGCCCGACCCGACAACCCGAAATATTTAAATATAAATTAAAATTTTCACTTTTACCTTTTCACTTTTCAATTTTATTTTAACAGCACGGTTATTCTGATTCAAACCCTAAGAGGCTAAGAGTAAGAGAGTGGCGGCGTTTCTTTCCGGCGACGGCGACGACGACGACCACACCACTCGGCGACGACACAGTGAGCCAGTGACGGTGACGCCAGATGTCTGACGCAGTGACATTGAGTCGCTGACGAGTGACGACCACCACTCGACGTCTCCACTCTTCGATTTCCTTCTCCGGCGACCACTCCCCCATCACCACTTCTCCGGTTCCCGGCGTTGTAACTGTAATTTGTTAACCCGTTGGGGCCCGACCCGCCCCACCCGAAACCCGACGCCCCCGACCCGCTATCTCCGAACCCCGAAACCTTCCGGATCGGGCTCAGCCCCGCTCCCTCGAACCCCGATAGGTTTTAAAGTTTCCCCCCCCCCCCGACCCGCCCCAACCCGTGCACAGTCCTACCCAAGGCAACCAATAAGCGAGCTTGAAGAAGAGGAATGGCGAATAATCTTCCTAAGGGAATTAGAAGCCAAAAGAATAAAGGTGCCCAACACCGCTGAACCAGAAGAACCCATACCGATCAGCGTGGTGGATGAATTCGATTTTTTATCCAAGGAAGAGAGAGCACTGGCTCTAGAGGCACAACGACAAAGGGATAAAGAGATCAAGCCAACTCAAAGTGATCTAGAGATGGCTAGAAAAGTGCTCAGGGAGAGGATGCCTTAAGAGATTAAGCGATCAAGAAACATTGAGAAAAGCGAAAAGGTCTCTAAGGCTCTGGCACAAAAGGAACTGGCTCGAGAAAATCTGAATGTGAATCCTATTGAAGCTCAAAAGAAGATTCTACATGCGCTGACCAATGAAACCAAAAGCCACGGGGAAAATGAACTACGTTGGTGCACAGAACGTTTCAATCATCGAGTGTCTGACTCAAAAATCATTCGTGCTACAATTGAAGGACGCACTTCTAAGAAAAGTGGTCTGAAAGTACATGTACGAATGTACAGGCACTCGTCATGCGAAAAAGAAGAAGCCAAGTTCTTGAAGTTCTATGGATACTCTGAGTGGTTGGAAATCAGAGATGCCATTTAGGGTTCCAAATCCAAATTCAAAGATGTGGTGGAAAGTGTTTTGGATCAGCTATTGCAAAGCATGTCACAACACGTACAAATTCCCCCTCTCCCTGAGCAAGCAAGGAGAAAAAGATCAAACGCTGAAGGAGGCTCATCCTCTAAAAACGAGTTTGAGACCAAGTTCAACTATGAGAGTCTCTTTAGGCATCTTGATATCCCTGACATCTCAATGCTCAACGTCTCTCTTCCTCAGGGCTTACAACTTGAAGAAGGTGATATCATCTCAACACCTGGAGCTGGTATGGTGTTCTTGGATAATGAAGGCTTTCTTGGACTCTTCAGAAACTCAGAGATCACCAAAGCTCCCTCAAAATTTGTCAGAGTTATGTTCTATCACTGCTGGTCAAACACAGGGCCAATGTTAAGACAAAAGAAGAACTATCCAAATGAGTTATGGAGAAGACAAGAAAGACTCTCTAATTAATCTTATTACTTTTCCTTTGTAACTTTCTTCAGTGTTATTGTACTTTACTTTATATTGTAATTTCATTTTCATGTATTTCTTCAAACTACAAATTAATGAAATTCAATGAAGTACTCTACTCCATTTGTATACTGAAAAGATCCCTGAAAATAGTAAAAGGGACAATGAAAATGAGAGTTCTATTTTCTTTTAAAAACCTCTACTCACTGATATTTTATTCTGAAATTAAATCAATGAATGAACTTTAGCTTTCTTACTTGTAAAATTGTGTGTTTGTATTCAACCCCCCCCCCCCTACAAATTGTTTCTATATCCTTGAACTTTTGTAGACCCCTTTGGGACCAACAGTCCATTCGATTTCTCACATGTTTCTCTCGATTTTGTTGGTTAAAACAGACCTGGAAAGAAAGGGTTTTTTGGAAACAACTTTCTACTTAAAATAGTTCTGGAGAGAAAACGATTTTCTGGTTAAAATGATTATGCGTATTTTCTCCCCATCAATCTGTATTTTCTGGTTAAAACGATATGTTTAGATATGTCTCTATATATGTTTTATATGTTTAATGACAATGGAGATATGGTTAATTTATTGAGCATTTTTATCAATTTTACTCAGACAAAAATAAAGATGGGGTAAAATGGTAATATCTGACATTCACACTGTTTATTCAGCACAATAATCGAACATCAACTTATTTGTTAACGTACAAATAGCTATATCCATACAGTTTTTAACTAGAAAACGAACCGAATAACCCCTTTCTTCTTAATAATGCTTTATTTTAAAAATTAAAATATATTATTTTCGTTTTTAATTTAAAATATATGAAATACAATCAAAATTACACCCAACACAAATTATAGTAAAAAACAAATATTTTCTTTTAATTTGATATTTGTATTGATACGTACTTTTTGGGTTCTTTTACCTTTCTTCCGGTTAACCTCCGGTTAATGGTTTTTTCGGGGATTTTTAGGTATATAACTTAAATGAAATTTTAATAAAATCCATAACCTTCTCATGAGTATTAAGTCATTTTTTAGTAAGACAAGAGGTCATCAATTTAACTAAAAACGCATTTAAAGTCATTTCCCTAAATTACGTAAAGGTTTCACCTTCACATTTTTTTTTAAACAACAATGAAGCTTCATATTCACACTTTTTTTTTTCAAAAATAAACATCTTTCATATTTTTTTCTTACATCTCCAATAGATTCTTTCATATTTTTTCTTACATATCCAATAAATTCTTTCATATTTTTTCTTACATCTCCAATAGATTATTTAAACCGAAAAATCAAAAGTCAAAATCTATAAAATAAAATAAAATGTCTTTAATTTTAATGATTACAATATTAATTATGTTATTAAAATATTCAATACAGTTCATAAAATATAATATATTTCTGCTAAACATTTAATTTTAAAAATTGTCATTGGTGGAAAGAATATAAAATCAACTCTTTATCACAAGCAATCATTTTTAGACGAGCTCCCCAAATTTAAAGATTTCCATTATCTCTCACAAATTTTCTATACTATGGAGAATCTTTTAGAGCAAAATACCCAAACTAAATGATTATCATGCAAGAGAAATGTTTTTTTATTCTATTCTCATCAATAAGAGACAATTAAATTTAATTTTAGGAGAGAAAAAAAGTAATACTTTGATAAATATATAAAATATTTTAATTATACAATCATAGTATAATATTTAAATTAAAAAAAGTTGTTAAAGCTGAATATAAATTTTCATGATTTTAGATTTTAATTGAAATTTTAAAGAAATTTTAAAGAAACATGTTTGAAAATGCCCTTTAACAAAAATTTATGTGACAATAAAGCTCTGAAATTTTTGTTAATAACAATAAACATTCACATTCATACAATTTTGTTAACAATAATAAACATTTACGTATTTTGTTTACAAATTATATCATGTGTTGAACATTCACATTTTATTTTATATATAATTAACGTTACACGTTTTGTTAACAATAATAAGCTTTGCATTATTATTTGACGATAATGAACTTTCACAGTTTTATTTAAAAATAATTGTGAACTTTTAGTTTAATAATAATGAGCCATCAATTTCCTTTAGCACCGTTAAAGAAAATAAGCTTTAATGTGAAGGTTCATTGTAGAAACTAGAAACAATGTTAAAATTTTTGATGTTGAACACGTTAAATATTTTATTAATACCATAATCAATTTACAGTCTTCAAATAAAGAAAATAATTAATTTATAATTTCCAATATAAAGAAAAGGAAAAATTAATGGTGACTATAATAGGATATTATGTTTGAAATAATCTTATATCATATATATCAATTAATTGTATAACAATAAAGATTAAAGTTATAATATTCAATAGTCAATACTTCAAAAACTAATATAAACGTTTCTTGGAATCTTTTTTTAGTATATATAATAATTATATACGATAAATGCAACAAATAAACTCATACATCTTCTTCACCTTTGGTAAGGTTTGAACCTTGATCTCATAGAAGGGCAAGAGTTATGATACCGGTAGGTCAAATGCCCTTTGGTACGTTTCTTGAAATCTTCACGAATCATAATGTACAGTTGTACACTATTTGATTATTTAAGTAATAAATAATTAAACTTTTCCGATACAGTGACATTAATACCAAGGTTTAAGATTCTTCATATTGCATAACAATCAATTAGATCGGTAATAATTTAATTGGTACAGTTGGCTTGTATAATAATTAGTTTGATTTGGTATGAATCGGACACCACAAAGAAAAACAATTAATTAACGATTTTCAAAATAAAAAGCACTATCCAAATTACTATTAAATCCGACTTAAAATAAATGTCCACAATAAAAATAACAAATAATTTTATGAATGTTTATTATTACACTTTTTAAGCAATTAAGGCATTGTTTGGCAAAAATAAGCTAGCTTATAAGCTGGCTTATAAGCTAACTTATTTTCTGAATAATCGTTTGGATGCACATAAGCTAGCTTATAAGTCAGCTTATAAGCTAGCTTATCGATAAGCTACTTGGAGTAGCTTATGAGGAGCTTTTTGACACTTTTTCCAATTATATCCCTAACTAATATTATTTATTTACTTTCAACATGCCTTTTTTGGTCATTTCACATACTCATAAGTTAGTTTTTGCCAAACATAACTTATTCATCAAATTTACTAGCTTATAAGTCATCACCTTATATAAGTCATACGTTAAACCTTATATCGTAAAATAGCTTATCAGCTAGTTTGCCAAATATAGCCTAAATGACACTTTTACTTTAAGGAGACACAATTTTCTCCGTCACATAATTAAGAGTAAAATGAAAAAGTACATACTTAATTTTGAAAATAAACACCTATTTTAAAACAAATAAAAATATAAACACTTAAAAAAAATTTAGTTACAGGTATTAAATAATAATAAATAAAAAACTATTTAATTTTATATAATATAATAAACTCATCCTTCTAAATTTAATCCACTCATTCACATTTTTATTCATGTAACTAAACCGACCACACCCTTTAACGGATGGAAATCATATGAAAATTATAAATTAATATTTTTCTACTTTGAATTTTTTTTTAACAAATTTGTTGAAAATGTTCCAACAATATCTATTAAAAAAACATTATATTCTCTCACTTGAAATTAGAGAATTTAAATGTGTGAGATTACTAAAATTTCTCCTAGTCACAAAGCTATAAATGCTTCTTGTTTTCTCTTCAATTTCTTTCTTTTTTTTCTTAACGACCAAGTATTCTTCTTCTTCTTCTTCTTTTCAATTCTTTTCTCCTATTTCAACACATTTTCAAGAAATCTTTTTGACACCAAATTCCTTCTTTCAAAATGGCTTTCTACTCATACCCATCTCATTCTTTCCCTTCATCTTCACACATTTCTTTTGGAAACTCTCTTCTCAAACTCAAAGATTTCTTCACCCCTGCAGTTTCTGTTGTTATTGGGAATGTTTTTTCTGCAATTTTCACCTTCTTCTTTGCATTAGGTATGTTCTTCCAAATTCTTAATTTCTTGAAAATGGAAGTGTTTTCTGAATCTTTATTATGTTTTTTGATATGGGTTTTCTGTTATCTGAATTGGGTTTTCTTCATTTTCTTTCTTAAGTTTCTAATTCCAACATGATTTGCTTATCAATTTTGCACATTAGGATTAGGGTTTGTGGGTTTCCATCAAATTTTCCTTCAATTATTCATTTGCAAATACCATGTTTCTGATCCTTGTAACTTGAGAATTTGATAATTGATGACATATATTCATAATTGATGAAAAAAACTTCTAAGTATCTTACTTTTTCAAGTTACATATTCAAATAATAAAGCTTATATTCACATGGTAATCATGTGAATATGCCATTTTTTCACTTTTATTCATAATGAATATCACCATCTTTTTGGTTATAATGAGATCATCATATCCCTTTGCAGTTGGAACTTTATTAGGAGCAATGACTGGGGCCTTAATAGGCCAAGAAACCGAAAGTGGGTTCGTGAGAGGGGCTGCGGTTGGAGCCATTTCGGGTGCGGTTTTTTCTATTGAAGTTTTCGAATCTTCGCTTGTTTTGTGGAAATCGGATGAATCTGGGATTGGTTGTCTTCTTTATTTGGTGAGCCACTTTACTTTCTAACCTTCATACACTTGCTTTAATTTTATTTTTTGCCATAGATTTCGACAAAAAGATGGTCCAAAGATTCAATTTTTATCGATAAATTGAAATCTTTAAAGAAGATGATGAAACACCTTCGCGCCGGCCATTTTGGAAATGGTGTGGAATTTGGTGTAAACAACTTCGTGCCGACCATTTTGAAAATTGTGTGAAATTTGGTGTAAACCGTTCTATGCCAACCATTTTGAAAATTGTGTGAAATTAACTCCATGACGACCATTTTGGAAATGGTGTGAAATTTGGTGTAAATTGCTTGGCGCCGACCATTTTGAAAATGGTGTCAAATTTGGTGTAAACAGCTCAGCGCCACCGGCCCATTATGGAAATGGTGTAAATAGCTCATTTCCAACCCATTATACCATTTTTAACATCAAATAGAGTATTCCAAGTATATTCCCTGGTGTAAACAGCTCATCTCCAACCCATTATACTATTCTTAACACCAAATAAAATATTCCAAGTATATTTGCGAATCTCCAACCCATTATACCATTTTAACACTAAATAGAATATTCAAAGTATATTCCTTGGTGTAAACAGCCCATTCTAACTTATTATACCATTTTTAACACCAAATAAAATATTTCTTTGTGTAAACAACCCGTTCCAACCCATTATACCATTTTTAACACCAAATAGAATATTCCAAGTATATTCGCCAATCTCCAACCCATTATATCACTTTAACATCAAATATAATATTTCAAACATATTCTTTAGTGTAAACAGCCCATTCCAACCCATTATACCATTTTTAACACCAAATGGAATATTCCTTTGTTTAAAGAGCCCATTATACCATTTTTAACACCAAATAAAATATTCTTTGGTGTAAACACCCCATCTCCAATCCATTATACCATTTTTGACACCAAATTGTTTATTCCAAATATATTTTGTCTTTATAGATTTTCAATAATACCCTTACAATTATTAGTTGTTTATGAATTCAACCATAATCTTTTTTCCTTAACGAAAATTTTATAAATTATAATATTTTACAATTGTAACCAAAATAAATTACTACAATGTGTTATTTAATTTTCTTTTCTAGTTATTTATCTTTTTATTTCCTCATATTGTACTATATACCTTTCACCAACACCAAAAGGATGTGAGATTTGGTATAGGGTCGCAGTGATCTGGCGTAAAATCGTTTAAAAATGGTTGCTTTTCTACAAGCATTGGTAGCTTTCTTGATGTCACAACAACATTTTCAAGAAACCATATATCTCTATCTTCAACAACATTTTTACTTCCATGAAAAATAAACAAGAAATCATAAAAACAAATTACAATTACCAAAAGGTTGTCTAGCTTAGTGGGTGGGAGGTAACATCCTAAGTCGCCAGTGGATGGTATCCCTGATTGGCGAGGGTTTGAACCCCGCGGCTGACAATTATGAGGTATCCTAGCTCTTGGGCTGGTCCATAGGGCCGGATCATGGGCCAGTCCATAGGGCTGGTTCATAGGCGCTGAAGATTAGTCGGGTGACACCCTTAAGTGGAAGCCCGGATACCTTAGGAAATGATGTGTGAGTGTGTATTAACTGCCTTTAAAAAAACATTTTACAACTTTTAATCCATATTTTCTTGATTAATCACAGATTGATGTCATTGTAAGCTTGTTAAGTGGTAGGCTTGTTCGTGAACGTATTGGTCCGGCCATGTTAAGTGCGGTTCAAAGTCAGGTAAATTCTGCAAAAAAATGATGATCCCAGTTCGTTTTTTCGTTCTAAATTGCAACGTGAATAATTTTCTTCCTTTTTGACACAAAAAACTTAGATGGGAGCTATTGACTCGAGCTTCGATGAGATTAATAGCATATTTGACGTTGGTGGTTGTAAAGGGTTGCCTGAATATTCGGTTAAAAAGATACCAAAAATCACGATTACGAGTGGTAACGATGTGGATGATTCAGGGGAGAGAGTCTCTTGCTCTGTGTGCCTTCAGGTAAATATCATTCCTAATTTAGTAATTTACCACTCTTGTCATGTATTTCTGATATTTGTTACACCTATTTTGGTGTGACAGAAAAACTGCGTTTATATTCCACTCAAGTCCAGTCTTGTCTCAATCTAATGTCTCACCAAGCGTGAGGACACAAGTATTTTGTACTGTCATGTCCTGTCCCATCCAATCCAGTTCAGCATGCCAAACACACCCTTTTAAGGCGATTGAAGTTTTTGCTTGATTTATAGACAAGATTCTACTCCTCCGCTCCAAAAAAATGCAATACTTCAAATTTTTAACTTTTATTTTGGCCATAAGTGTCTTCTTTTCCTCCTAAAAATAGCATTTTACATATATGATCGGTAGTGAAATACAGTTTTATCGAATTATGTGTCAAATCAAATGTTAATAGACTTACAATGGAGTATAATATGTTCTTAGGTTAATAAGTGTGTCAAACTCAATTTGGGCTAAAAAAATGCTTAAAAGGCTTTTAGATTTGGATTGTTGTTGCATGAAACATGCAAACTTCATAAACAATCAATTGAAAATATGACAACTTGCTTGGTGGTTCAACTACTTTGAGAAAAAAAAATTGTTTGAGGAAGCTCGATTCTCGTTTAACAATTTTTTTTTGGAAAAGGGTATCATAGGCATTTGCCTAGACTAATCCCTGATAATTTTAAGACTGCTAAAGCATGCAGCACTGAGATAATTCCTCTGTGGCCACAAGTTGTTTGTGTCTGGATTTGAACCTGGGGTAGATGGATTATCTAGCCTCATCCCCTACAAGTCTTTAACCGATACGCCACAAGCCTTGTGGTTTCGTTTAACAATTTTGAGTTATAAATTAAGACCTAAAGTTCAAACTTTATAAGCTCGTTTACCAATTTTGAGGTACATATTAAGACCTAAAATTCAAACTTTATAAGCTCGTTTATGGACTCGAACTCCATTTGAAATTACTCTTTGGCTCGAGGTCAAAACCTAGCACTAGCAACAATTTTATTTATTTATTTATTTTTAATATTTTGATTTGTATGATTTATGAACATATCTTGTGCTAAAAAATGTATGCTCAATTTTTAAAAAAAATTGGAAAGGCTCATTTTCAACTATTGGTGCCATTGATTTCATTGTTTTCAACTAAAGGGTGTTTTAGACATTTAAACAATAGTCAACATCTCATTTTAGACATTTAAACAATAGTCAACATCTCATTTTTGTTGCAATTTTCATAGTATGATAGATTACATTTCATACTAAAGTCAAGAAATTTATTAAAACATTGACTACTGAAAATAATAACACATTCGTTACAACAATCATAAAGTGACACACACAAACACTCATTTTCAAAGTGTGTGTACATGTGTGAAAGATAATGTCACATATATTCTTTATCAGTAAGATAACATGATACAATTAGAACTGTATTTAACTGAAAATTTTAACATTTAATATTTATTTCAGGATTTTCAACTTGGAGAAATTGTGAGAAGCTTGCCACAATGTCATCATATGTTCCACCTGCCATGCATTGATAAATGGCTGGTCAGACATGGCTCTTGTCCATTATGTAGAAGGGATCTTTAGATTTCTAAGTTGTGTTGTAAATCACCAAATTAAAAGTTTCTTTTTTTACAATTGGACCCCTAAGGTTTCATTATTTCTTGAATTAAACCCCAAGTTTTAATTTGATCTGTTTTGTATATGTATCATGATACAATTGAGGGTCGATTTTTACCGATTTGTAAAAAAACGTAGTTTTCGATGTTTTGGCTCTTTGTCCGGCTTCGTTCATTATTGTTTTTTTTTTCAAGTATAAAACACACGACTAGTATTAAGTACAGATGTTATCTTACAAGATGTCCACATTCTTACCTATTAACTTAAAGCCACTTGATGGTTTTTCTTTTCCACCCGACGACAGGTGACATAAGTTTTCATTTATTTGGGAAAAAAGGGTTCGTCGTCTTGAGACATTACTGTTTTGCTTAAAAATCCATTAGTTTTATTAGGCATGAGATGAAGTCCGCCTCATTGGGGAAACCGGTGTACCCATCCCGATGGAGTTGGGACTCCCAAAAAAAAATTAGGATTGATCAGACCCGATAGGTAAATGATCAACTTACCACCATTCCTTTTGGAGGAATTCGAATTTGGAGTATCCTACTTTCACACAATTCACTTGGAAAATATACTGTATTAGTCAATTCAACTTGAAATTGTTAAGGACCGGTAGACCGTAGACTTGAACCTTGTTCCTATATGATCCGATCAAGAATTTCACGCTCTTCCTAAAAGAGGATTAGGGAAAACTTATTAGGGAGCCGATGAATACACCAGCCACGCCTAGCATGTGAGTTAAACTTGGAGATGAAAGTCTTCTTTCTTTTTCTCGATAGTGAAGTTACTTTAACTAAACAGTTATGAATGACTTAACAATTTCAAATTCATGGAACAGAAAGGGATTTCCCATTCCTTAGTCGGAAAGATAGGTGGCCATGAATAGCAGGAAGGCTGGAATGCCAAAAGACATGTAGAGCTGAAACATTTGATCAAAAATTACATGTGATTGTTGTGATTTTGTTCACATATGAATACTTGATACTCCATAAAAGAATTTTTTTGTAAATATATGAAATTTAAACATAAATCATTTCGATCGAGTGTGATATTTAACATATTTAATTTAAAATGTCTCACATAAATGACAAAAAGGTTATTGGTTCCCCATTGGGAACGGTATGTGATCATGACGAAGATTGGAATCAGAGATGGGGATTGGGTCCCTACCCATTGCCATGCCCGAGTCTTATCATGTTGTAGGGGTATATTAATACCCTCTTTAGATAATAAAGGTCTTTCTAAGGCATTAAAGGCAAGATGTATTTGTACTTGGACCACGAGTGCACAAAAACCCGTCTTAACCCGAAAAAAATGAGTTTTAACTCGAGGTAACCCATGACTTAAGTGACACAAAAAGTGTCAATATGCAATCATTGTGTTTGAGTTGGGTTAGGTCTAAGAGACCTAACCCAACCCAACCCAAACCAACCCAAATGACTGAATGTCTCATGCTTGCCTTGTTTCATAAGGGCTTTACCACTTTAGGCCTCTATGAGCGCAACTCTAATGGCGTTGTTTGGTTTTTTTTACCCATTAAGCTTTGAGTCTATTAAGTTGTCTATAAACATTAATTTGTTTCGATGAATAACAATAATTATCGTTTTAACATAAGTGTTGAATGAAAATAAACGGTTTGATAAAGGGAAATTGATCAAAAAATAGACATTTTATACTGTTGTCTTTAACAGAATAACCATTTTTCAGTGTTTTCCACGAAATATCCACATTGGTCTCCCCCGGGGATAGATCTGTCACGTGGAGGGCGACCTGCCCACGTGGCATTACGCTCTTACACTTTTTAAGAAAATATAATAAGTAAATAAGTATTAAACACTATAAATATATTATTTTATATTTTATATTTAATGAATGTATATAAATAATACATATATATCTAAATAAATAAATATAAATAACATATATAATTATATAGTTGATATTTTATTTATTAATAATAAAAATTTAATATTCAATGAATAATATATTTAATATATTTATCTACATCTTTTGGTATCGTCGTCATCATCATCATAATAATAATAATAAAAGTACAAGAGGGTGGTGTCACGTGGGCAGGTCGTCTTCTACGTGGCAGATCTACCCTAGAGGGCGACCAATGTGGCTATTTTGTGAGAAAATACTAAATAATAACTATTTTATTAAAAACAACGGTATAAAATGGTTATGTTGATCAATTTTCCTTTAATAAATATTTTAAACAACAAAAAAAAAATATAAATTATTTCAAATGACATAAATAATATGAGTTCGACGAGTTGGTAATTAAGTATTGTGTCAAGAACTCGTCAAATTTATATCATTTATGTTATTTTAAATAATTCATATTATTTTAAGTATTGTGTTATGAAATAGGAGTTATTCTAAATATTGTAGCTAGAGGCACTTATTCACTTATTCTTACTATGTTTAAGTATATCTGGTCATACCAAAGTGCGACCGTCTTTGGCAAGTCCAAGCAAAAGAAGGAGGCTATCACTACAAAAAAAACAACCCTTTTCCGACGGACTGTTCCGTCGGAAATCCCTCGGAAAAGGCTGTTTCCGTCGGAAATCCGTCGGAAAGTTTTCGTCGGAAATGGGCTGGTCGGTAAAGCCTTTTCCGACGGCTTTCCGACGGATTTCCGATGGATACCTTTTGCGACGGATAACAGTTGCGACGGTTTTTCGACGGATTTCCGACGGTTTTTTTGTGACGGATTTTGCACATTTCCGACGGATAGCTTTTCCGACGGATTTTTTACATTTCCGACGGATAGCTTTTCCGACGGATTTTGTACATTTCCGATGGATTTTTTGTGACCATTACCGACGGATTTTCCGTCGGAAATCCGTCGGAAATGATGTTTTCCCAAAAAAAAAAAAAAATTAAAAAAAAAAAATTTCCTGTAAATTTGGAATCCAGATTTTAAAAAATCAAATTACCACACAATTTGATAACAAACGAAACAATTTAAAACAAAGCTGTTTTATAACAAACGAAACAATTATAAATCTATAAAATTACGTAATTGTATCTACTATTCTAAAACTACGAAGGAGGGTTAGGAGGGTTTTGGTTCTGTTTCTGGTTCTGGAACTGCTGCATTAAGGCTTGCATCTGGTCCGGGTCCTGGAACCGTGCCATGAAGTCCTCAAACGCTTTTCTCGTGGCCTCTTGTTGGCGAATTTGATCTTCGTACCTCTGCCACCGCTCCGCTTCTTCCGCCCGCTCTTTTCGTCTCTGCTCCGCTTCTCTCTCCCGCTCTAACCGTATTTGTTCCCGCTCAGCCTCCAACGTTGCTCTCAAAGACTCCAACTGAAATGAATTCACATTTAACAAGCAACAATGTTAAGCGCTAATTAATAAAAACATAAGTAATACATGAATGTATTACAACCTATATTACACATACCTCCGAAGCGGTTCCGGAACAACTATGACGGCCTTGACCGGTCAAATTCAAGAAATCTGTCACGTTATTGAACCCGGGAACACGATTCTTTTTTCGACCCCCGACAGCCTTTTCCCACAATTGTCCCTGTATCTCCGGACTAAGGGTTGTCGGATCTACGTCTGGGTATTCCTCCTGTCTCATTTGGTGGAACGACGTCTACAAACACCAAATGTGTTACTTAATAAAAACTTATAGATATTTCGGCAGCATAACTGTTGTAATTGGAATATATCCATTAAGTAGTTTACACCTATCGTTTGCCCAACAACGGCAGCCCAAACTAATTACTACAACTTTATCCTATAAAACAAGTCAATCATAAAAACAAATTAAATTTTGTGCCAAAACTAAACTTACCGCTCTATGCTCGTGAGTCTGATCAAGATAAATAGGAGGATCTGTGGGCGGCCCGGTCGCACCCGGAACTAGCTGTCGGTTCGTGCAGTGAACCCGGTCAAATACCTCACTGATGAGGGGCTCGCGGTTCCATGCTTCTCTCTACATGCAATATATATATATATATATATATATATACGATGTCAGTTGTTAGTAGACAACAAATTCATGATAAATTATATAAATTATAGTAGATGAATGAATGAATACCATCCGTGACCGATGCACAGCCGTGCTAACTGAGCCTCCGATATGCCTAGGGGCCGTCGATCGCAAACGATTGGCCTTATTGGCCACAGATTGGCGTTGAAATACCTCACCGGTCCAGACCTGTTAAAACATAAAAGATAAAAATCAACATACAAACTGAAAAGAACCCGTAACAACAAAAAAATCCTACATACCTGGTCTATCATTTGGTTCCAGAAGGTCCCGTCGAGCCAGTCTGGATAGAATAGCCTCAGTCGCTCATAGTCCTGGCGATCCCACTCTATCCCATCGACGGCCTTTGCCCGCTTCGCCGACCATAAACGAAGTTCTCTCATCTTGTCAGCATAATGGGATTGCAAGGTATCAGTAAAGGCTCGGAACACGTCTTCATCTCGCTCTTCCGGCCACTGGTACCGAGTCTGCATATTGATCATTGTTTGTAAGTTATAAAATTACATCAAATAGTTTGTATAGATTTTTCTACTAACCCGAAACTCCCTGAACACGTCAACGAGACCGCCGGAGGGATCTACGATAAACGAGCCCACGGACCATTGAACATGGACTTCCATATTGCAGTCACGTCGCGAATAGCCTCGTTTTCTCTGAATCTTCACCATTGCAAAATGCACAACACAAAAAGTACATTAATATAATATTGATTACCGCAAAAAGTACATTAGTACACCACAACTAGCTACTTACCGGCCATTCTCAAGGTGGAGCACAGGTCGGTTATCAGGATTACTTGGAATCTCACGTCGAACAACAACCCCTCGTCGTCTCGGCTGTGATGGTAGGGTATGATCTTCAATATTGATCTCTGCATCTACCTGATCATCCTCATTCACCTGTATATATGATCCAGCCCCTCCGGTGTCCTATGTTGACTCTCGGGTGTCGGCTCTTGACTCTCAGGTGTCGTCTGTCGACTCCTAGATGAGCTGCTACTCCCACGACTGAACAATTGTCTGAATACACCCTTCCCCTTGTTGCTTTGACCTTTTCCCACCATCTGAAATTAGATAACGGTTTAAAGTTAGATATACATACACAAAGATAGAAGATATACATTCATAAAAATAGATATACATACACAAAGACATATATACATACACAAAGATAGAAGATATACATACACAAAGATAGAAGATATACATTCATAAAAATAGATATACATACACAAAGACAGATATACATACACAAAGATAGATGTACATACATAAACAATAAGTTCTACATAACTAGATATCAGAAGAATGATCAGATAAAATAATTGCATCTTCGTTATCTGAATCATCATCTATGTCTTCAAATTCTTCCTCGTCGTCGCTAGATTCATCCGATACATCTTCCTGCTCGCTAGCTTCGACGGATACAACCTCATCGGAATGTGTGGCCACTACGGTGTAATCCCCGGTTGCAAGAGAGACTGAATTAAGGTCCACATACCCTTGGTTATGATCGTTCCCCACTTCCACCACTGTAGGAGTAGAAGATTGACCAACGTGTTGATAATCAGATGCATATTGATGTCTTTCACCATGTGCCCACCATTTGGTATAATTAGGCATGAACCCATGTTTCATCAAGTCCAGTCTAACCGCATCTCTTTCTTTATGGGGTATATTACGACACTTTAAACAAGGGCATCGGATACGAAACACTATACCATTAGGAGTTTTTTTCCTTTCAACAATGCTTTCATTAGCAAAGGCAACGTCCAAAAAACCGTCCATTAAGCCGATGTACTCCCTACTAAGATACCCTTGAGCGTCATTCTTCAAGTACATCCATCCTCTATCTGTCGACATATTCAATAACTACAACAAATAACGAAGTAGTTAGCCGACATAAAGAAATGAGTTTTGAATGACTTTATTAAAACCCTAAGTGTAATGGTTTGACTAGTGGAAAGTCAAACCATGGGCTTTAAATAAAAGAAATGAGTTTTGAATGACTTTAAAACCCTAAGTGTAATGGTTTGACTAGTGGAAAGTCAAACCATGGGTTTTAAATCAAGAAAGGAGTTTTGAATGACTTTAAAACCCTAAGTGTAATGGTTTGACTAGTTGAAAGTCAAACCATGGGTTTTAAATCAAGAAAGGAGTTTTGAATGACTTTAAAACCCTAAGTGTAATGGTTTGACTAGTTGAAAGTCAAACCATGGGTTTTAAATCAAGAAAGGAGTTTTGAATGACTTTAAAACCCTAAGTGTAATGGTTTGACTAGTTGAAAGTCAAACCATGTTTTAGACGTGTCCCTAAGTGTAATTGTTTGACTATAAAATGAATATAATTCCTAACGGTTTTTAAAAAAAAATTCGCCATCATAACGACTATAAAATGAATATAATTCCTTATTAAGTCAAGCCTAATGTTTGCCCAACGGATGGCAACCCAACTATCTAAAATTGATAAACTTGAACACTTTGATAAACTTGAACACTCAATATAAATTCATCATCACATATACATAGATACTAAAACATACAAATTAATCCATCATCTTAATCCATACATATTAAAACATACATATTAATAATTCATAGTTTAAATCAAGTAAGTGTAACGAGTTTTAAAAAAATTCGCATCATAACGACTATAAAATGAATATAATTCCTTATTAAGTCAAGCCTAATGTTTGCCCAACGGATGACAACCCAACTATCTAAAATTATATATTAAACGTACATATTAATCCATACATATTAAAACGTACATATTAATAATTCACCATATTAATCCATAGTTTAATTCACCATATTAAAACACACATATTAATATTAATCCATCATCTTATTAAATCAAGCCTATCCATACATATTAAAACATACATATCATTGAATAACATACATATAAATACACAAAACATACATATAAATACATATAACATACAAATCAATAGATATAATTAATTATACCTCGCTTTTCGTTCGTCGGTTTTTTAAGACGGAGTTTTCCGTTGGAAATCCGTCGGAGGTTTTGAGCCGCCGGAGGAAGCTATCACCGGAGTTTCTGTCGCCGGAGTTTCTGAAGGTGATGGGGACGGTGGTGGCAATGGTGGTGGTGTACGGTGGTTGGCGACGGTGGTGGCGAGGGTGGTGGGCAACGATGGTGGGTGGCAGTGGTGGCGAGGGTGGTGGGCGACGGTGGTAGGCGACGGTGGTGGGTGGCGGTGGTGGCGAGGGAGGTGGGCGACGATGGTGGGTGGCGACGGTGGTGCCGAGAGTGGTGGGCGACGGTGGTGGAGATGATGGTGGCCGTGGTGAAAAGTCGCCGGAACAGTCGCCGGAAATCGCCGTCGCTGGAGGAGTGGAGAGAGTGCAGTGGACAAAATGAAAAATGTCGGCTAGGGTTTCTACTTATACCCCCACCTTTCCGACGGATTTCCGACGGAAATTTCCGACTGATTTCCGACGGAATCCGTTAAATCCGTTAAAATATAAAGTGTCGGCTAGGGTTTTACATTGTTTCCGACGGATTTCCGACGGAAATTTCCGTCGGAATCCGTTAAAATTAAAATTAAATTAAAATTAAATATTTATAATATTTATAATATTAAAATTTAAATTAAATTAAATATTTATAATATTAAAATTATATATTAAATATTATACATTAAAAGTATACATTAAAATTAAATTAAATATTTATAATATTAAAATTATATATTAAATATTATATATTAACAATGGGCCCTAATGGACTTTAACAACTCCTAGTAAACAAAAATGGGCCCTAAGGGCTTTAACAACTCCTAGTAAACAAAAATGGGCCCTAATGGCTTTAACAACTTCTAACGGCCAAAAATGGGCCTTGATGGGCTTTACAACTCCTAACGGCCTACAATGGGTTTTAACCACTTCTAACGGCTAACAATGGTCTTTGATGGGCTTTAACAACTCTTAAGGAACTACAATGGGCCCTAATGGGCTTTAACAACTCCTAGTAAACAAAAATGGGCCCTAATGGGCTTTAATAACTTCTAACGACCAAAAAATGGGCCTTGATGGGCTTTACAACTCCTAACGGCCTACTATGAGCTTTGAATGGGTCTTGATGGACTTTAACAACTCTTAAGGAACTACAATGGGCTTGATGGACTTTAACGACTCCTAGCAAACAACAATGGGCCCTGATGGGCTTTACAAGTCCTAACAGTCTACAATGGGCCCTGATGGCTTTAATAACTCCTAACGCTCTACAATGGGCCCTAATGGGCTTTAACAACTTCTAACGACCAACAATGGGTCTTGATGGGTCTTAATGAACTACAATTCATTTGAATGGGTCTTGATGAACTTTAACAACTCTTAACGAACTACAATGGACTTGATGGACTTTAACGACTCCTACTAAACAACAATGGGCCCTGATGGGCTTTACAAGTCCTAACAGTCTACAATGGGCCCTGATGGGCTTTAACAACTCCTAACGCTCTACAATGGGCCCTAATGGGCTTTAACAACTTCTAACGACCAACAATGGGCCTTGATGGGTCTCAATGAACTACAATTCATTTGAATGGGTCTTGATGAACTTTAACAACTCTTAAGGAACTACAATGGACTTGATGGACTTTAACAACTCCTACTAAACAACAATGGGCCCTGATGGGCTTTACAAGTCCTAACAGTCTACAATGGGCCCTGATGGGCTTTAACAACTCCTAACGCTCTACAATGGGCCCTGATGGGCTTTAACAACTTCTAACGACCAACAATGGGCCTTGATGGGCTTTAACAACTCATAACGACCAACAATGGGCTTTAATGGGCTTTAACAACTTCTAACGACCAATAATGGGCTTTAACAACTCTTAATGAACTAAAATGGGCTTTGTTGGCCCTAATGACTAAAATGAAACTTGATGAGACTTAACGAATTTAATTGAGCTTTGATGGGTCGTATATTATACATATACGTACATATAGACACATACATACATACATATATGTACACATGTGGATACATATACTACTTCCAACATATACATATATATATAATAAATGTATATATAACGACGGATTTTTATAAATAAAAAAAATAGAAATAGAAATTAAAATTAAAAATTAAAAATTAAAAATTAAAAATCAAAAATTAAAAATTAAAAATTAAAAATTAAAAATTAAAAAATTAAAAATTAAAATTAAAAAATCCGTCGGAAATCCGTCGGAAATTTCCGACGGAAAGAAATCCCTCGGAAATTTCCGACGGATTTCCGACGGTTTTTTTAATTTTAATTTTTAATTTTTTTATTTATAGAAATTCGGGTGCCTTTTCCGACGGAACCGAATCCGTCGGAAATTTCCGGCGGATTTTCCGACGGATTTCCGGCGGGTTTTTTTATTTTTTTATTTAATTATTTTAATTAGAAAAATCCGTCGGAAATTTCCGAGGGATTCATATCCGTCGGAAAACTCCGAGGGATTTCCGACGGATTTCCGACGGTTTTTTTTATTTTTTATTTTTTATTTTTTTTAATCGTATCCGTCGGAAAAAGAGGAAAGATCCGTCGAAAATTTCCGAAGGATTTTTTCTGTCGGAAAAAACCGTCGGAATTGCCCTTTTTTGTAGTAGTGTATCTTTGACAGGATTGCGACTTCAACTTATTTTTCGGTCTCTAATATAAGTAGCAAATTCAAGATTAATTGGACGGGTTGGCTTCAAAACCCTCTCCTGATTGTTTCCTGTATCTTCTTCCTGTTCTAGCGTCTTGCTAGCTTTTAATAAAATTCCGTTGCTGTTCTAACAAAAGTATCATTGTTTGCTTACAACTTTTAATTTATACATTTGTTGGTAAACTATTTATTTTGTAGTGTGACGTGTGAATTTTTTTTGTAGGGCAATGAATAATGTTGTCTAAAGAAAAAATCCTAACTTAATGCATTAAGGTATGATGCGTTAACTTACTACGTTAAGCTCCTCTCTTAGCTTTAAGTTACAATCACACATCTTAATATAACTTAAGGACTGTTTACCAACCGTTTTACCAACAAGGATCACCACTCTCACTTACCGTATTGGATAATATTCTAAGCCATCAATATGGACTAATGATAAGCGTCTATTATCCGATAAGCGCTAAGTGCCCCTTACCATAACCGGGTAAGAGTTTTCTTCATCACTTATTGGTTAAGATTCTCGATTCCTACCATGCCTCTTAGCGAGTAAGATTATCGGTCTTTCCCCTGATTATCCAGTAAGATAAGTGACACCTAATAAGCATTTGATATACGACTTCTTAATCAATTAAGTGTCTAACTTGATAGAAGAAATGGAAGACGCTAGCAAACTAGTTTCTACGAAGTAGTACTTAATATCTATTGTAAGTTTTGGTTTCTTAGGTGGTTAACAAAGACTATTATATTTTCAAAAAATACATTTAAGTTCCAACACACACACTTGGGTTATACCTTTGGAATGTTTTGAATCAATAGAGAATTTTAAAACTATAATAATTGATCGAATTGTTTAAATATATTTAAACTGATCAACTTAACATGTATACACCCTCACCTAACTAAATGGATATCTTCAATAGAATCTTTAAAATACAGATTTATCTCCAAAAGAATCTTCAAAATATTTACAAGAGAAGAAAGTTTTCTCTATATTTGGAAGAGAATAATTCTTTACATTTAAATTTGAAGAATGAATATAAATTAATGTATTATTTACTTATTTTGGTGAAGAAACAAGGATGGGAGAGAAAATAAAATCATAATTTTATAAAAGAGTTGTTAGTATTAAATGTATTAATCTATTAAATACTTTAAAATAAGAAACAGTTAAAAGTTTAATGTAATTCTATTTGGAATTTTCAAGTTTTTCTACTCTATTTCAAAAAAAAAATGTATCCACACAATCATCTCTATTTGTTCTTTATGATTTTTATTTTATAAATTTGTACGGTTTAGAAAAAAACGAAAGAATCTTCTATTAATCATCAAATTTATAAATTATATAGAAATTGTCAATGTTATTATTACTGTTTAACCTCTAGCCCTCTTACTTTTTGGTGAAATATATAGATTTGTTTGGTTTGATTTAAAGGCATATATTGGGGACAAATGGAGTAATGGTAGTCAGATATGAGGGTCCCTTTTCCATCTATAATTATTGAGCAAACTTTGTTTCATACCACAAATACTTGCATCTATTCACGATATTTACATCCTGTCTTTATCAAGAGTTATAAACTATGAGTTGGTAGTATCAAATTTCCATCGGTTGGTAAAAGAAAAGCCTTCTCAAGGTATATTTATTTATTGGGTAGTCATTTTGCATACTCTTGAAACTCCATTAGATTTATAAAAGAACAGATGAAATGATTCAAGTTTAACTGATTTAGAACTCTAACATGTCGTTTTCGACATAGGTTAAATTGACACATATTATCCTAAACTTTCGATTTTTTTTTATTAACCTGGATATCCAACCCGCTATGCGAGCCGACTAATCCCAGGGAGACTACTCGCTTCGCGGGTAGCCCAGAGTCACTGCATTTGAACCTCCGTGGCCACAAGGGGATTTTTTTTACTCCTCCCTGGATTTGAATGCGACCTCACCAATCTTGTTGACCTTAAAGCCCGGCCTATTGAGGCGCACGCTTTGTGGTTAACTTTTGAATTCTTAAAGCATCTTCAACAACTATGCAATAATTTTTCTATAATAAAGTATGAAAAGTCAAAATCTTTAAAAGAATTTACATCCAACTCCAACAGCTATTATATTTTAGCAATTCTGACATTAATTATATTAATAAAATATTTAATATATTTAATAAAATATTATTACTCTCACCTACATTTTAACTCAGTGAGTTTAATTGGTTGAATATCGAGTTTAATTGGTTGAATATCATTAAGATATTGTTTTTTTCTCTTCTAGTATTCCAAAGATTTATCTAAATTTAGAAATTTTACAATTTCTCTCATATTTTCTCTATTTTAACATAGTTGTTGAAGATGAAATGGTCTAATATGATACTCTTAAGAGTGATGGATAACAGTGTAAACAATTCGAACCTTTTAATGAGCTACTCGAGCTAGAGCTTAATATTATCGATCTCAAACATAAAATAAAACGCGTTTAACTTAACGAGTCGAGCTTTATAACAAACACGTTCGACTCGGCTCATTATAGAACTCGATTAAATTTTTCGAGTTAAGTCAAAAATGAACCTCGAGTGACCGCTAACACGAGATGAACAATTAGTGTAGTAAATGTACGATATTAGATTTGTAGGATTAATTGAGGTACAGTTACTAAGAGCATCTCCAGAGCAGCGATAAAATGGAGAAAAATGAGATTTTAGCAAAAATTTTGATCAAAGAGTTATGATATATTGTATGCTAAAATAGAAAATGGAGAAGATAAAAAAAAACTCCAAATTTAATGAAATCTCTAAAATCCACTTTTTGATAAAAAGAAATAATATTTAAATCATTCCACCAACAAGAGCCAATGAAATAAAATATTTATGGGTGAAAAATAATATTTTATTAATATATTGATTATTTTAAAAATATAATAAATACTACGATCTCTAAAATAGCATAGCTCTTGGACTTGGAAGTAATTTTTTTTAGAGATTTTGATTCTTCTTACTCTATTTTAGAAAAAAAATAATTAGTGATGAACTGAAGAAAAGACTAACAGGTTAAATCCCGCATATTATTTTCGATTTCAAGATACGATCCACCAAAAAATGACATATTTTTTTTACGAGCCGACAACCTCAGCATCCAAGGACCGGATTAGGTCCCAATACCGTATTTTGCATAACATCATCGTACTTCCTCAAACAAACCTCGGAAAACTCCGTTAACGAATCGAAAACCGAAGAAAAACCCGTCTGAAATCCCACCAAAATCACCCGACGTGTTTCTTCAACGTAATCCTTGTGTTTAGCCTTCTCGGTTTCCACCATTTTCGTAAAACCGTCAAGCTGAGCCTTTTTCTCGGCCAAAATATCGACTTTGTTCTTCATGTTCATCGGCTTCGAGCTGACTATATTCCGCTCTTCCTTCTCGAAACCGACCACTCGTTTCTCCGATTCAGCCACGAGCCGGTCGACTTTCCGTTTCTGTTGCTGTTCGATCCCTTGTTGGGCCCACAGGGTTCGGAGATCTTTTGCAAATCTCTTCATGGAATAAGTCACGGCTTTATCGGGTAAGCTCTTTGTAACGGCTAACCAATCTCGACAAAGGGCGAAAACGAGCGGTGGACTGCCGGATTCGTTTTCTGGGGCTATGGTTCGGTATGACCATTCGGTCAATGCTTCGATGTATGATTCGGTGGCCGAGATGTAACTCGAAAAACACGTCCGCCAATTTTGGATTTCGGCCTCGAGTTGAAGAGTGGCAAGATGACGAGATCGATCGTTGGTCGAAGCCATCGTAGATGGGAATGATTTTACTTCGAACATTGTTCGGCTTTGCATTTTATGCGATTCCAACATCACTTTCCAAGTTTTCATTAGCCTGCGGCAATCAAACAGACCAAAGGGTCATAACCGGTAAGTAGGGGTGAGAATAACCGGGTACCCGGCCAAATTTCATGGAACCGGTAACATCGGTTCTTTATATTTTGGAACCGGAACCGGTTCCGGTACCAGGTTTCATTTTTTTAAATTTTTTTACATTACATACGATAAAAATGTAATTTTAAGTCTATCTATAAACTACCGGCTTAAAATAATAAATACAACAAATGGTCAAAACTAATCCGATAAAAATATAATTTTAGGTCTATTATAAACATACATAACTCGTCAAACTCTAACCTAAAAGGTAATATAGTTTTATTAATAAATATATAAAATAATTTTTATTTTAAAAGTAGTGGGTACCCGCCGGTTCCGGATCTGGGTATCCAGTGGAACCGGCTACTCGGTCCTGGCAGGTACCTAGCGCTGCGGGTAACAGTTGGAAAAAAATGAGAACCGGAACCGGTCCTGATTGATTCCATATTTTAGGAACCGGAACCAATCAAATCCGTATTTTAGGAACCAGAACCAATCAAATCAGTTCCGGTTCCGGAAGTGACAGTTGCAGATGCGGGTACCTGGTTCCGATGCTCACCCCTACCGGTTAGGGTTCAAACATCACCAAAAGTGAAGAGGAGTATTAACCGTATATAAATATTATATACTTATAGAAAAAAAACAATCAAATAGAAATCAAACTAGTTTCAAAGTCAAATTCGGTATATGAAATTTTGTGTTTCGATTGCAAAAGATCGTACCCATTAAGCAACTCGATAAGCTGTGGCTGAAGTTCGTCATCTCTCACTTTCTCGATCCGTTTAGAGATCGAATCGCAGATCTTCATGCTGACCATAAGTCTCGAGTATAAATCGTTGACTTGGTCTTCGATACTTTTTTTGTTGCTAGCATTCTCGGTGCTTAATTGCGAAGATTTTCGATCATATATCTTCTTCATCTCGTTACCAGCCTATATAAACCATTGAAAAAAGATCATCTATCATAACTCAAACATATCAAAATGAAAAAAATACAAAAACTTCGGCCTTTTTATAACCAAAAACTAAGGCTAATGTTTGGCAAAAATAAGCTAGCTGACAAGCTAGCTTATTTTCTGCGTACACGTTTGGCAAACCATAAGCTAGCTTATAAGTTCGCTTATAAGCTAGTTTATTGAAACGCTACTTGAAGTAGCGTTTTGGGAGCTATTGTCAATTTTTCCAATTATAACCCTCATTAATATTAATTATAAATTATTATTTTTCAATGTGCCCTTTTTGGTCATTTTAGATTCTTATACGCTAGTTTTGCCAAACATAATTTTTACAGTAGCTAGCTTATAAGCTACTAGCTAGCTTAGCAGCTAGTTTGCCAAACATAGCCTAACTTTTTTTTTGAGCTTATTGAAAAAGTCAAACTTATAAGCTAGTTTTTTAAACATGTACCTTAACTTCATCGTAGAGCTTCTTCTCCCAAGCGAATAGCCTTCCTAATGTCGATAAATGGCTGCCGGATTCCATTCCTCCGGTCTCATCAAACAGATCAGCATTGCTGTTAATTCCGGTCCACGATGATGAACTCCTGGAGCTGTTAGAAAGGAGGCTTCTACACGATGGTGATGTCGTTAAACTCGATTTGTGCCATGCTATTGATGGAATCAATTTCTCGGAACATTCTGCCAAAACAATGATCGAAAATTGGACCAAATTTCACAAATAAAATATATATAATATGTATATAAAGCGAAGTTTTCAAACGAGAACAAGAAAACGAAAACGCATACATCACATGCTATCGTTATACTAAATTTACATGGGGGAAACCGTAAAAAAAAATGAAAAACTGAAGAACACCCTGGTAACTTTTTATCTAACCTTATGCACATGTGAATATCATGCACATGTGTATAGAAACAAAAAATCGGGCTTCAATTACTTGTATACACATGTGTACATACCTTGCATATAAATGGTTAAAGAGGTTTTCTCAGTTTTTCATTTCTTTCAGGGTTTTCCCAAATAGATATATAGATATGATATATATATATATAGAGAGAGGCGGGTTCAAATAAAAACTCAAATTTGGCTGTGAACATGAGAACAAATGAGAATACGACACGTGTTAATAAGCATTATTCAAACCGAAAGAACACTGTATTCAGTTTTATTCGGTCTGAATATTTCTTTGATGATTCGTTCTAAATAATCTACATTGAGACGTGTGTCACGCTCTCATTTGTCTTTACGTTTGTAAACCAAATTTGAGTTCGCTTTTGAACTTTCCTATATATAATATATATATAGATATATAGATATGATATATATATATATGATAATGAGAGCAATTACCTTTTGAATCAAGATGATCAAGAGGACCCACATTGGTGAATTCAAGCAATTTAGAGAATTCAACACCAGATTCATAAGCTTTTAGAAAATGGTCCTCCACATCTTTTAGTGCCTCCAATAGTTCCCTCCCATTATCATCACCATCACCATCATCTTCTTTTGCCACCAAGCTCACATTAGCATCAATAACCCCAAGGCTCACATTAGCATCAACCACCCCAATGCTCACATTAGCATCACCTCCACCCGCCGCCGCCGCCGCCTCCTCCAATTTCTGTACCCCCTTCTCCAGCTCGACACCATTCACAGTAAAATTGTCGAAAGGATTGAAAAAATCCCAACCAACAAAATCATCAGGATTCTGCTGAATTAATGGCGATGACGTCATCATAGCTGGCGTAGGGTCCACCACCGTCACACCATCGTCATAGAAATGCTCACAAACCGGACCACCATCATCATCATCATCATCTTCTTCTCCTCCTTCCGCCTTTTCATCTTCTACTTTAACGGCGTTTGTAACGGCGGCCGGTTTCGATTGATTCGTCGTATGATGATTACTTAACGGCGCCGGAAAAGTTATGAGGAATTGGGAAGAAGAAGAAGACGACGATGACGACGAATGGCGTGCTACGAACAATCTAAGGGCTAATGCGACGGCGTAAAGTGACTGATTGTACTTACAATGTGCTCCAGCGAGTGCGTACCGCCGATCGACGGCGGATTTCATCAGTTTCTTCCGTTCCCTACACACCGACACCAGTTGGTCGTCGTCGTCGTCTTCCCCCCCAACACCTGATTTTCCAAACGACATCGCACAACCCATGTCAGATTATCGGTTTTTTTTTTGCAGTGATTGATTGATTGGGGGAAAATGGTTGGTGGATTGAAAATTTGAGATAAATATTTGGATGATTTCTAAGAAAAGACAAACATTTAGAAACGAAAAAAAAAAGGTGAAATGATGCAAACAGAGTCGTTTTTTTGCAGAGAAAAGTGCCAAAGATTATACAAACAAGCTTAAGTTCCGGTTGATGACAACCTGTATAAAATAAATACATTAATTATTTTTATTTTTTTTACTTTTTAATTGTTTTTAAAATGGAGAAAATGTTTTTTTTATAGATAAAAATATTTGATTTGATTTAATATATAGTTTTGTTGAGGAAGGTTAAGGAGAAAACGCTAAAAAAAAACTGAAAAACATCTTGAAAGACTACCATCTGGTAACATGTATTTGTGCATATGTACTAATTCATATTTATGTATTGATGTATAGAAAATAACGCCGTCTACATGACGGATTCTCAGAGTGTTCTTCAGTTTTCTCTTTTTTAACGTTTTCTTCTGAATCTCCCTCTAGTTTTGTTATTATTATAGTAGTGGAATTTTATACGATTGAAATATATGTGATGATAAATTCTGATTTTATGAATTTAATTGATTAAAAGTATATGAAAATTAGTAAATACCGATTGATAAACATTGTTTCCGGTTACCATTTGAAAACATTTAAATTAAATGATAATGAAAAATACCATAAATGGGAAAATGAGAAATTTGATTGTTTTCACGATAATAAATGTGTGTCATAATTGGGTATTTAGTAATTAATTGTTAGGGTAAATTATAGATTTGGTCCCTTTGGTTATATAACAATTATGGATTGAGCCCCTCCAATTAAAAATAGTTACATGTATTTTGTTACGGATTAAGTCGCTCGTTATAAGTTTGTAAACTTAGTTCCATTAAGTGCGGGTTCTTTTAGGGATCTATTTTCTTAAATAAAAAATTATATTATATAATTTATTATTTATAATATCTATGTATATGTACCATTGCCTTCCAAATTCGTGAGCCTTTTCCCTCTGTCCACCAATTTTGTCGATCACTACCTCCCCTCTCCTTTCTCTGATAGCCTTCAGTTGTCACCAGCACTAACCATGACCTCCTAGCCAACATCTACATACATTGTTAAAATTCGCTTTTCTATAAACTTCGACAACTAGCATAGAAAATCAAGACTGTTTGTATGGTGTAGTTCAAATATCAGCATCCACCATACGGTTGATCAAACATTAGGGTTGATAATGGCAAGATAATAACTACATATCCCATATATTAAGGTTGTGTCATTGATCTGATTTCTCAATTATATTCTATAGATCATTGGTACGATTTTATGTTTTGTATTTCAATAGAATGGTTTGATTTCTCGATTTGTATATCAATAGAACGATTCTTATTTTGATTTCTCAGTTTCCTATGTTTTAATGGATTCCGATTGATAAAAGCTTTAAAATGATTCGCGATTTGTATATTAGTTTTGTTGATGGCGCTTTTATAATTTAACAGATCTAAAAACCCTGACCTGGTGTGCTTGTGTATGTATGCATGTATACAAAGGGGGCGACAGTGTGCGTGTCGCGCGGGGTTGGGGGGGGGGAGGGTCAAGAGTGATGGTGAGGTTGGGTTTAAAGGAGAGTTGTGGCCAGAGATGAGGGAGTTTGGAGATTAAAGAGTGGTCAAAGATTATAGAGCTTGGAAACGGATGAATGATGGTGGTTCGGCGAAACTTGCCTTCACGAAGTTAGGATAAGGGACCCAATCTGTAACTAAAATGAAACCACAATATTCATACATATAATTATTTCGTTTGAGGGGTTCAATCGGTATTTTTCATATAATCATATGGACGAAATTTGTAATATAGTCCAATTATTATTTAATTACCTAAAATAGAAAAAGGCAAAATTGGGAACATTTTAACTAGCTTTTATTTCTTTCCTCAAAATGGAAGAAAGAAAAAACTTTGAATCATTTAGATGCCGCACGAAATTAAGAGCAACATTATTTTAAACGATGTCAAAGATAACGTTACGACGCACATCATATTAAATTACTATGGCGTTTGTTTTTTAAGAGGTGTTGAAGTCTGAAGTCTGATTTTAATTCTGAAATAATTATGAAACGTCTAAACGAATTAGACATAAGTGGTGATTAAGAGGTTAAAATGAAAAAACAAACAAGGCCTACGTCTTTTAAAAAATGTCAATAGTCGTTTTTACTGAATACACATCAACAAATTATTACAACATAGTATCAATTCATTTTCTTCTGCATGTCAAAATATGCCTTTTATTACATTGTCCTTAAATTTGATATAACATCTATGTTTTGTTTTGTTTTTTGTATTTATTTAGTTTTATGATCTATGAGTATAGATTATAGAGTAAATTACATTTAGTCCATGCTGTTTGGTGTTTTAAAGTTCTCCGTTTTTTTTTTCAATTCCACAAATCGTGTTTTTGTTGTTGCATTTTTATAACGAGATGGGTCCTTAATGCAATCACAAGGGTCAGGTACTTAATTCCAAACTAATAAAAATGCAACTGCAGAGACCCAACTCATTAAAACATGCAACCAAATGGATGTAGCTCATTAAAAAACACAACAACAAGAATACCTCCCGTTAAATTTAAAAAAGGAAAATACAAGGATCGTTAAAAACACCTAACTAGAGCAGTGGAACATACAGTTTACTCTTGCTTATAAAAAACATCTTTAATAGATTCTTCAAAATGAAAATTTTGAGGATTTTTTCTCCAACGATTATCCAAAACCTTCTCAAAATGGAGCAAATAGGAGAAAGAGGTTGAAAATTCTCCAAATTTGGAAAATATCCAAAAATGGTTACATATGAAAGAGAAAATGATTGTATATAAATCATACTAATGATAAGAGAAAAGTTCAAAAAACCCAATGGATTTTTATGTTTTAAATGATTAAGTCATTGGACAATTTTTTTGGATGAAAAAACCATTGAATTTTGTGAAACTTGTTGAATAAATTTTTGGACTTTTTGAAACCTGTTAAATACATCTTTCTAACAAATAAATATTTATATTTATAAAACCAAATGAATAATACCGTTTTCATTATACTTTCCAAAACTTAGAAAAATTGGACCAAAATTTATACTAAAAAGTAGTGTTAAATATATCAAAAGTTGCATCAAAAATTCATAATATATCAAAAATTGCGCCAAAATATACTAAAAGATTCAAAATACACCAAAATATATCAAAAATTGCACCAAAATATACTAAAAGTTGCACAAAAATATTCCAAAAATTGGGTCAAAATATACCCAAGTAATTATGAACATAATACACCATCAGGTATTCTTGATGAAACTATTTGATATATTATTGACTAATCAACCCTCATAATTAAAAAAAATGAAATATAATAATTGGTCGGAATGAAGTTTGTATCTAGGATTTGTACAAATTGACTGGATTGTAATAGATATATTTCCTATATATATATATATACACATTTAAGAAATGTAAATAAACATAAAAACATATGTTAAAATAAATAAAAAATATACATTAGTAAAAATTTTGATTTATAAATATTGTTACCTTATTAAAAAAAATAATATTGGATACATTTAGTTAAAAAATTTATTAATAAACATTATAAATATAAATAAAAGGTTTTAAAAGATTTATCAAAAAAAATATAAATGAACATTAAAAAAAATATTAAAATAAAAGGGTAATACTCATTTAAACACAAAAATATAAATATGGTAATAGATTTATTAAGAAATGTAAATAAAAATAAAAAACTAATAAAAATTCAAAGAATTTACCTTATTACCAAATTGCAAGTTAAGTACTTAAGTTTTTAGTATTTGATCAAAAGAGTAAACTACAATTTTGGTCCTTGTGGTTTAGCACTTTCTTTGAAATGAGTCCCTATGGTTCACTAACTACAATGGTTGTTCCTGCCGTTTCAAATTTGCTTTGAAAGTAACCCTTACTCGTTAACTTCGTTAAAAAAAACTCAGTTAAAGGAGGGCTGCTTTTGTCTTTCTACATTTTTTTGGCTTATCCTTTTTATGTTTTTGACTTTTTCTTGATTTTGACTTTTATTTCTTTATCATCTCCAGCCGCCACTACAGGGACCAAAATCCGGTGGCTTCTCCGGCACCCACAATTCTGGTAGTCTTCTCCGGTCTACATCAAAATCCAACCTAAATCACACCTAAAAATTCAAATATGAAATCAAACAAAACCCAACCTAAATCACAACTAAAATTCAATATGAAATCAAACAAAACCCAACCTATGGGTATAGACAAACATATCAAGTGTTTGGATTAGAGCTATGTTTGGCAAAAGTAGGTAATAAGGTACCTTAGGAACTTATAAGGTAGTTTATCAAAATCTTACTTTTTATAAATTATCAATAAGGTACCTTATAAGTTAACTTATGGTCATCACAATTTCTTGATTGTATTCATTCGCCATGATCTGAGCCATTGATTCACTTCCAGTTGCAGCTGCTAAGCAAAATATAAGGGATCTTTTGTCAAAACACGAAAACTAATCGGATCATAGATGGATTTTCATGATCGTTTCAAACTTACTATGTGTAAACCCTCTAAAGGTGTGGTTGGAGGAATTTACCATTAAGTATCTCTAGATCTGGTCCTGATTTGGATCTCCGATCTGAATCTCCGGCAAAGTTGATCGGTTGCTCCTGCCTTCGTTGAAATCCAAGTACATGCCATTCAGACTCATCTCGCCGGCTTCTTAACGGCCTGCAAATTGACACAGTCAATCTGAATGGAACACCGCCATGAGTAGATCTGAAAGTACCTCTGCAATTAGGTCGATGAGGAGACGACGTATGGTCGCCGGAGAAGACGACGTATGGTCTGGTCGCCGGAGAAGACGACGTATGATCTGGTCGCCAGAGAAGACTTATGGTCGCCGGAGATGACTTACGGTCGCCGGAGACGTCCCTTGGTGCAATGAGCGTCAATAATACCATTACAGTTTGGTCCCTATATATTTACAACTTTGATCCGTGGTTTTTTATAATAATATTAATTTTTTAAATCAAAATAAACAAAATAGATGAAAAGACTAAACTGCCCTTGGTTTAACTAATAAAATTAACGAAGTTAATGAGCAGGGGCTACTTTCAAAGCAAATTTGAAACGGTAGGGACGACCATTGTAGTTAGTGAACCATAGGGACTCGTTTCAAAGAAAGTGGTAAATTATAGGGACCAAAATTATGTAAGAACTTAATTTTTCTATACTTTTCTCTAGTAAGAATCCTAAAATTAAATGTTTAAGAAAAAAATAGCATTTTATATATTATATTAAATATTTTTATAATACAATTTGTATGTAATTTTTAAAATGAAGCAAGTGTCAAAGATAAACATATTAAAAGAAAATACTTTTGATTCTCGAAGTATGTTGAAGATGCTATAAAGATACATTGTAGCAACTAGAAAGTAATAATTTACATCAATTTTTAAGGAGTATTTAAGGAATTATTTTACTTTATTTTTAGAGTAAACTACAAATTTGTTCTCTATGTGTAACACCCTTAAAATTTATAGAAAATAAAAGAAAATTTGAACTTTCAAAAACCCTGATTGCTAGTCAATTCTCAATTTAGACAATATACACTAAGAAACGGTTAAAAAAATCCCAACAAATTTTTACATTTTCAACAAATAAGTTTTAAAAAAGATTAAATAAATAAATTATTGAACCTTTTCATTTTGAATAATTACATCTTTAATTTTTTTGAATAAATAAAGGAAAAGTTAAATAAAAAAAATCCAAACAACTTTTCCCTTTTGAATGGTTTAGTTTCTAAACCTTTTTAATGAAAAAACCTTTAAGAGTTAAATACAAATTTGGTTTACAAATATTAATGGATAAGGTTCATAAAAAATTCTTTTAACGACTAACGTGCCTGTGGTTTTCATTTTATGACAAATAGGGTCCCCTATCCAACTTTTCCGTTAAATATTAAGTTTTTAGCATATTTTCTTTATTTTTCATAATCTTTCAAACCACATGGACCAGATCCATAATTTACTAAACTCTATATATATATATATATATATATATAGAAAGAGGTTCATGCGAGGACAGTAATAATTTACGAGAATGCGAGAACAATCCTCAGCCAATCATTTTGAACATGAAATTTTTCATGTACAAAATCACATATGATTCACGTACAAAATCTTATATGATTAGCCACGACTTGCCCACGAAAAAAGTCGCATGTGTCCTTTTTGATTCTTACAAAATCACATATGATTTTGTACATGAAATCATATATGATTTTATACATGACAATTTTCATGTACAAAATGATTGGCCGAGGATTGTCCTCGTATTCTCGTAAATTGGTACCGTCCTCGTATGAACCCACCTTATATATATATATATATATAATTAATAAAATACAAATATAACTATATAACAAAAGAATGAACAAGTGAACAACAAAAGAAGAAATCAAACTCAACCCCAAAGCTTTTCTTGGAAGAAAATCACAAATCAAACTCCATAGATGAAATCGAACCACAAATTGAACTCCAAGTGTTGATGTTGCTCCGCTACGATCGTTATGAAGTTGAATTTGTTTGGAAGAATCGAATTTAAACATCGATGCTCTTTCGACTTACTTAGAAACACCATCGAGATGTTGCAAAAATGTAGTTTATTGTCTGGTGGAATAAGCAATTTCTTCTTAATCACAACGGCATATTCATCAGTTTTCTTCGTCTTCACAACAACAAATTCATCGGGTTTGTTATTCTTCAAGGAAATAGATGCGACCTGAATATATATATAACAAAATCATAAATCATTCAGTAGATTGATTCAATAACACACTCTTACGAAAAGCAATCTCTGGTTCTCGTTCTAATCTTCAATTGAGGAGAGAAAGATGAGAGAGAGAGAGAGAGAGAGAGAGTTTATAAGTTGTAGAATCATTTTCATTTTCATTTTCGTCAACTACTAGTGATTGATAGAGCCAGAGAGGATCATTGATATTTGAATTTGAGCATGCCGCCTTCTGGTACTCGAAAAGAGGATAGGAACGTGTGGAATAATTCAAGGGTCGTGGGGAAGGTGGGAAGTTGGAAATGAAGGGATTCTAGAATGGGGGTATGATGAGGCTTCAAACACTTGTACATGATGTATAACGTGAAGTACCTCTTAAATTTTCAACTTAACCGTTTAAGCTCCTTATATATATATATAGTTTAGAGTAAATTACAAATTTGGTCAACCAAAAAAAAATATATGTAACTGACTAGCTAAAAATTGGGTATATACGTTCTTTTAACCCAAAAGAAAGTTGTATGCAAAGTTTCGTCTTGCTGATTATATCAATCAACTAATATTGAGTTTGGGTTCATCCAAATCTATACATGAAATCGAACTTTACAATTAATTTCTCATATTTGCATCCAATAGTTTATGGAAGGACCTTAACAATCAGGAAGCTGTTGATATCGTCCAAAATCGTCTCACATTGCAAGAATCTCATCAATTTCATCTTCATTACATAACAAAAATGAGCAATTCCTCGAATCAACACATTTGTGCTATGTAATGAGGATGGAATTGATGAGACTCTTACATTGTGAGGCTGATTTCCTGATTGCTAAGATGCTCCCATAAACCGTTGCAAAGATGAGAAATTGATCGTGCGTTTGGATTTCATGCATAGACTTGGATGGATTCGAACTCAATATACAGAGTGATTGATAGGATCGCGAAGACGGAACTTGGAATACATCATTAATCGATCTAGATGTTTGCAAACCAATTAAATCATATTAATTCAACAATATACTAAATACTAACTCAAAATAACAAAGTTTAATTCATATAAAATATTAACTCAAAATAACAAAGTTTAATGGTTTTTTCGTTTAAAAAAAATAGTTTAGAGACTTAATCATTTAAAATGAGAAACTTTAAAAGTTTTTTCATAAAAAAAAGGTTTAGGTCTAAACCATTCAAAATTGAAAAGTTGTTTGATTTTTTTTACTTTTCCTTTATTTATTCAAAAAAAATCATAGACTTAATCATTCAAAATGTGAATTTTTTTAAGTTTTTTTGGACTACTCCCTGATGTAAACTGTCTAAAATAAGAAGTGACTAAATGTAATATATGTAAGTTGGTATGTGACCTAATTAGCCATAAGATTAGAGTCCAGAAACACAACTACGACACTGATGTCATCATGGAAATGTCGCCTTACTCCCATATCGATTTTCTTCAAATTGGAGTATCTTATCCCCCGCTTCTTTGTCTTTGCCTCTAATGCGGCTTTCACCGGTCTCATAGCACTTCCCTACAACACACAAATCGGGTTTATGTTCACATACGTATATATAATCCAATGTTAGTTACTTTTTGTGAAAATCGCTTGTAACATTTATCTATATTTATCTATAACAGTATCGACTTGTTTTAACCCATCTTACACCGCAATCTTTATAACATGAGCAGTTTAACGGGTATGGAAAAAAAAAATTGAACATGTTTATAGCCAATTTTAGTTCTTTAACGCAGATTGTTAGAAACATTGCGGAATGAAATATTGAATAATTCTATAGGCCCATTAATGTTATGTAATGAAGATGGAATCGGGGAAAATCTTGCATTGTGAAGGTAATTTTTAACTATATCAACTGCTTCCTGATTACTAAGTGGCTCTCATAGACCGTTGGATGCAAATATGAGAAATTTATTGTATGGTTGAATTTCATGTACAAATATGGAAACTTAACATGTGCTCAGTTGTTTGGAAAACTTAGTTCGGTTTTCAAGCTCCTAACGGGCATTTTTATGCAATCACATATGTAGACAAGTGTAAATTATTAACAAATTAATTTAAAATTAATAAATTGAAAATTTGAAGTTAATAGTGTTGATTTTTAAAAAAGAATAGCACGTTATTTAGAAAAATTGACTCAAATAACCTAAGTAGATAGCCAAATTGGTCTCCACAATTGCAGATATGGTGACATTTGGGTAAATCAGAAAGACGAATGACTAGGAGACCAATTTAACTATCTATTTTGGTTACTTGCGCCAGTTTCCCTAAAAAACTTGCTATTCTTTTATAAAACATGAAATTTAAATTTTAAATTTATTATTTTCAAATTAGTTTGTTAATAATATATACTTGTTTGCATATGTGATAGCATAAAAAGGCCTGTGTCACGATCTTGAAAACATAACTAAGATTGTCAAACAATCGAGCACATGTATGTCAAGTTTCCATATTTGTACATGAAATCCAACCATACGATCAGTTTCTCATTTTTGTATCTGACGGTCTATAAGAGCACCTTAGTAGTAATCAGTACGCTGTTGACATAGTAAAAAATAACTCTCACAATGCAAGAATTATTCAATATTTCATTCGACAATGTTTCTAACAATCCACGTTAAAGAATTAAAACCGGCTATAAACATGTTTAATGTTGTTGTTTTTTAATATCCGTAGTTATAAACTTAGCCGTGTAAGATGGGTTAAAACAAGTCGATACTGGAATAGATAAATATAGACAAATGTTACAAACAGTTTTCACAAAAAGTGAAATAAAAACTCGATTGAATATACATAGGGCACATAAACCTGATTTGTGTGTTGCATGGAAGTGCTAGGCCATATGTTGTCTCTCAAACCCGGTGGCATCAATCTCGTACCTAAAACTCTTGCACCACTATCGACCACCACGTAACTAGGTAGCGCTTGAGTTTTCCGGTTATTAGACACCACTGATGTCTGGTGGATAGACTAAAGTGGATAAATCTCGCTCCACGTTGCACCCCACCCCACCCCACTCCCTGCTAGGTGTAATACCTTGAAAGTTAGAGATGTAAATACGAAAATTCAACGAAAAAAATAAGAGGGTTGAAGAGATTTTGGACATGAAGAGCTTATTTTTTAGCTAATCGTGTTATTCAGATTCATATTTGTTACTATTGTATTTCGTTGTTTGAGTGTAAGTAAGAAGAACAAATGACTCCTATCTAGTGGTCAATACGGCTACTTACGTTGGATAACAACTTACATGTAGTCAATTCTCATTTTAGACAGTTTACACTAAGAAATGGTTAAAAAAAACCAACGAACTTTTATATTTTGAACTATTAACTTCTTTAAAGGAATAAATGATTGAACTTTTTCATTTTGAATAATTAAATATCTAATTTTTTTGAATAAATTAAGGGAAAAGTTAAATAAAAAAAACCCAAACAACTTTTCTCTTTTGAATGATTTGAACCTTTTTTTTTAATGAAAACCTTTAAACTTTTCTCATTTTAAATGATTACAACCATAAACTATTTTTTTAAACGAAAAAACCATTAAACTTTCCTATTTTAAATGATTAAATCTTTGAACATTTTTAATAAATAAACCATCACACTTTTAAAAATTGGTTACATAAATTCTTTTAACCAAAAAAATTGTAGGTAACTGACTAGCTAAAAATTGGGTACATACGTTCTTTTAACCAAAAAAGAAGAAGTTATATGCAAAGTTTCGTCTTACTGATTCTATCAATCAACTAATATTGAGTTTGGATTCATCCAAATCTATACATGAAATTCAACTTTAAGATTAATTTCTCATATTTACATCCAACAGTTTATGGAAGGACCTTAACAATCAGGAAGCTGTTGATATTGTTCAAAATCGTCGCACAATGCAAGAATCTCATCAATTTCATCTTCATTACATAACAAAAATGAGCAATTCCTCGAATCAACACATTTGTGCTATGTAATGAGGATGGAATTGATGAGACTCTTACATTGTGAGGCTGATTTTGGACTATATCAACAGTTTCCTGATTACTAAGATGCTCCCTTAGACTGTTGCAAAAGATGAGAAATTGATCTTGCGTTTGGATTTCATGCATAGACTTGGATGGATCCGAACTAAATATACGGTGATTGATAGGATCACGAAGACGAAGACAGAACTTTGGAGTATATCAATAATCGATCTAGATGTTTGCAAACCAATTAAATCATATTAATTCAACAATATACTAAATAGTAAATACTAACTCAAAATAACGAAGTTTAATTCATGTAAAAATAACGAAGTTTAATTCATATAAAATATTAACTCAAAATAACAAAGTTTAATGGTTTTTTCGTTTAAAAAAATAGTTTAGAGACTTAATCATTCAAAATGAAAAAGCTTAAAAGGTTTTTCATTAAAAAAAAGGTTTAGGGTCTAAACCATTCAAAATTGAAAAGTTTTTTTTTTTTTTTTTTACTTTTCCTTTATTTATTTAAAAGATATTATTGACTTAATCATTCAAAATGTGAATTTCTTAGGTTTGTTTAAACTGCTCCCTAAAAGTAAAATGTCTAAAATGAGAATTGACTAAATGTAAGTTGGTATCTGACCTAATTAGCCATATTGACAACTAGATAAGTGTCACTTGTTATTCTTAGTTACACCGAAACAAGGAAATACAACAGTAACAAATATGAATATAAATAAAACGATTAGCTTTAAAATACATAGAGCCCTTCGAGCTCGCTTTACTCGTAAGATTCGAGTCCAGAAACACAACTAAGACACTGATGTCATCATGGAAATGCGGCCTTACTCCCGTATCGATTTTGGGTTTATGTGCCCATATGTATATATAATCGAGTGTTTGTTCCACTTTTTGTTAAAAAACCGTTTGTAACATTTATCTATATTTATCTCTACCATATCAACTTGTTTTGACCCATCCGACTTGCTAAAAAGTGGGTACATACGTATTTTTAACCCAAAAAAAAGTTGTATGCGACATTTTGTCTTGTTGATTCTATCAATCAACCAATATTTAGTTTGGATTCATCCAAATCTATACACGAAATCCAACCACACGATCAGTTTCTCATATTTGCATCCAACAGTTTATGGAAGTGCCTTAGCAATCAGGAAGCTATTGATATCGTTCAAAATCATCTCATAATGCAAGAATCTCATTAACTTCATCTTCATTACATAACAAAAATAAGCAATTCCACGAATCAACACATTTTTGCTATGTAATAAAGGTGAAATTGATGAGATTTTTACATTATGAGGTTGATTTTGGACTACATCAATAGCTTCCTGATTGCTAAGGTGCTCCCATAGACCCTTGGATGCAAAGATGAGAAATTGATCGCGTGTTTGGATTTCGTGCATAGATTTGGATGGATCCAAACTCAATATAGGGTGTTTGAATTGATAGGATCACAAAGACGGAACTTGGCATACAATCGAGTATTTATTTCACATTTTATGAAAATCCTTTGTAACATTTCTCTATATTTATCTACATCAGTATCGACTTGTTTTCATCCATCTTGTACCTCTAAGTTTATAACATGAGCAGTTTAACATGTATGAAAAAACAACAAAATTAAGCATGTTTATACCAATATTAATTTTGTTAACACAGATTGTTAGAAACATTGTCAAATCAAATGTTGAATAATTCTATACGCACATTAATTTTATATGATGAAGATGGAATTGATAAGAATCTTGCATTGTGAGGGTAATTTTTTACTATATCAATTGCTTTCTGATTACTAAAGGTACTCGCATAGACCGGCCGGTGGAAATATAAGAAATTGATCGTACAGTTGAATTTCATGTATAAATATGGTTGCTCGGTTGTTTGACAAACTTAGTTCATTTTCCAAGCCCGTGACAAGGGCCTTTTTATGCGACCACATATGTAAACAAATGTAAATTATTAATAGTTAATTTAAAAATAATAATTTAAAGTTAATAACGTTCATTCTTCAAAAGAATAGCAAGTTATTTAAATTAATTGACTCAAATGACCAAAGTAGACACCCAAATGATCATTAGAGTCAGGTTCCGTGAATAACTTGATATTTTTTTTAAACGTGAACATTATTATTAACTTCAAAATATTAAAATTATTCTTTTTAAATTAATTTGTTAATAATTTACATATGCGATCACACAAAAAGGCCCCTGTCTCGAGCTTAAAAATTGAACTAAGTTTGAAACAATCGAGCACACGAATGTCAAATTTCCATATTTGTACATGAAATCCAAACGTACAAACAATTTCTCATATTTGCATCCGACGGTCTATGGGAGCATCTTAGTAATCAGGAAGCTGTTGATATAGTCAAAAACTACCCTCACAATGCTAGATTCTCGTTAATTCCATCTTCCTTACATAACATTAATGGGCATATATAATTATTCAATATTTCATTAGACAATGTTTTTAACGATCTGCGTTAAAGAATTAATTTGGCTATACACGTGTTTAATTATGTTGTTTTTTACACCCGTTAGACTGCTCATATTATAAACTTAGCGGTCTAAGATGGGTTAAAACAAGTCGACAATACTGTAGATAAGTATAGAGTAATATTACAAACGGTTTTCATAAAAAGGTGAAATAAATACTCGATTACATATATACACAATATGGGCACATAAACCCGATTTGTGTGTTGCAGGGAAGTGCTAGGAGGCCGGTGAAAGCCGCGTTATAGGAAGCGGGAAGGAAGTGAGAGATGAGGTACTCCGATTATCGTTGCCCTTGCCCTTCTAGGAGGTCAGGGTTCTAACCTCACCAAAGATGAGAAGAGTGTGAGTTTATTTGTTGCATTTGCCGTACATAAATATTATACACTTCAAAAAAATAAAAGAAAAAACGAGAGGGTCGAAAGTATTTTGGAAATGAAAAGCTTATTTTAAAGCTAATCGTTTTATTCAGATTCATATTTGTTACTACTGTATTTTGTTGTTTCGGTGTGAGTAAGAATAACAAATGACTCCAATCTAGTTGTCAATATGACTATTTAAGATAGGTAACAACTTACATTTAGTCAATTCTCATTCTAGACAATTTATATTAGGGAATGGTTAAAAAAACCAACGAATTTTCACATTTTAAACGATTAAGTCTTTATTAAACTGATAAATTATTGAAAAATTTCGTTTTGAATGATTAAGTCTGTAATTTTTTTGAATAAATAAAAGAAAAGTTACAAAAAAAAGAACAAACAACTTTTCCATTTTAATGGTTTTGTTACTAAATTTTTTTAATGAAAAATCCTTTTAACTTTTTCATTTTGAATGATTAAGTCTCTAAACTATTTTATTAAATGAAAAAATAATTAAATTTTTTCATTTTGAATTGCTAAATCCGTGAACATTTTTAATAAATAAACCATCACACTTTTAAAAGTTTGATACTTACATTCTTTTAATCCAAAAAGGTGTTATATGTAACTGACTAGCTAAAGTACAATGGTTTATATATTAAAAATATAACTTTAGAAACGTAATCATTCAAAACGAGAAAGTTTATTGGTTTTTCCATTCAAAAATATAGATTGGATACTTAATTATTCAAAATAAGAAAATTTAATGGTTTTATCATTAAAAAAAATTAGGGACTAAATTAATTAAAAAGGGAATATTGATTAGATCTTTTAAAACTTCTCCCATTAAATAAACCATCGAATTTTATAAAAATTAGTTTAACAAGCACAATAGCAATTTGCTAATTGCTTGAAACCTGGTGAAAAGAAACCATCTATGACTTTTATGTAATGTTTGTCCACATAACATATGATGTGGATTTTTATTAATTAATTCATATAAGATATTAAGTTCAAATAAGGATTAAGGTAAATACAAGTTTTTTACTTATGTCATTGCACAAAAAAGTCTCATGCAAAGGGCTTGAAACCCGAGCATTTGTATGCCAAGTTTCTTCTTCCCGATTCTATCAATCAACCCGTGTTGAGTTTGGATCCATCCAAATCTATGCTTGAAATCCAAACACACGATTAATTTCTCATATGTCCATCGAACAATGGATTTATGGGAGCATCTTAGCAATCTGGAAGTTATTGAAATCGACCAAAATCATCTCATGATGGAAGAATCTCATTAACTTCATCTTCATTACATAACAAAAATGAGCAATTCCACGAATCAACACATCTTTGCTATGTAATAAAGATGGAATTGATGAGATTCTTACGTTATGAGGTTGATTTTGGAGTACATCAATAGCTTCCTGATTGCTAAGGTGCTCCCATAGATCCATTGTAGGCTGGACATATGAGAAATTGATCGTGTGTATGGAATATTTCATGAATAGATTTGGATGGATCCAAACTCAACATAGGGTGTTTAATTTGATAGGATCACAAAGACGGAACTTGGCATACAATCGAGTATTTATTTCACATTTTATGAAAATCCTTTGTAACATTTCTCTATATTTATCTACATCAGTATCGACTTGTTTTCATCCATCTTGTACCTCTAAGTTTATAACATGAGCAGTTTAACATGTATGAAAAAACAACAAAATTAAGAATGTTTATACCAATATTAATTTTTTAACACGGATTGTGAGAAACATTTTCGAATGTAATGTTGAATAATTCTATAAGCACATTAATGTAACGTAATGAAGATGGAATTGATAAGAGTCTTGCATTGTGAGGATAATTTTTGACTATATCAATTGCTTCCTGATTACTAAAGGTACTCGCATAGACCGTCGGGTGGAAATATAAGAAATTGATCGTACAGTTGGATTTCATGTATAAATATGGAAACTTACATACAGTTGCTCGGTTGTTTGACAAACAAAGTTCGGTTTCCAAGCCCGTGACAAGGGCCTTTTTATGCAATCACATATGTAAATTATTAATAGTGTTTAAAAATAATAATTTAAAATTTAAGGTTAATAACGTTCATGCTTCAAAAGAATAGCAAGTTATTTAAAGTAATTGACTCAAATGACCAAAGTAGACACCCAAATGATCATTTGAGTCAGTTTCCGTAAATAACTTGTTATTCTTTTCGAAACATGAACATTATTAACTTTAGAATTTTAAAATTACTCCTTTTAAATTAACCTGTTAATAATTTACATTTGCGATCGCATAAAAAGGCCCCTGTCTCGAGCTTGAAAACTGAACTAAGTTTGAAACAATCGAGCACCCGTATGTCAAATTTCCATATTTGTACATGAAATCCAACCGTAGAATCAATTTCTCATATTTGCATCCGACGGTCTATGGGAGCATCTTAGCAATCAGGAAGCTGTTGATATAGTCAAAAATTACCCTGACAATGCTAGATTCTCGTTAATTCCATCTTTATTACATTACATTAATGGGCATATAGAATGATTCAATATTTCATTCGACAATGTTTCTAACGATCTGCGTTAAGGAATTAATTTGGCTATAATTGTTTAATTGTGTTGTTTTTTATACCCATTAAACTGCTCATATTATAAACTTAGCAGTGTAAGATGGATTAAAACTAGTCGATAATATTGTAGATAAGTATAGAGAAATATTACAAACGGCTTTCAATAAAAGTGAAATAAATACTCGATTATATATATAATATGGGCACATAAACCTAATTTGTGTGTTGCAGGAAATGGCTAGGAGGCCACTGAAAGCCGCGTTAGAGGAAGCGGGAAAAAAGTGAGAGATGACGTACTCCAATTTCAAAAAAATTGATACGGGAGTAAGGCGACATTTCCATGATGACATAATTGTCGTAGTTGTGTTTCTGGACTCGAATCTTATGAGTAAAGCGAGCTCGAAGGACCATATATATGTCTCATGTAAAGAGCTTGAAAACCGAACACTTGTATGCCAAGTTTCTTCTTCCCGATTCTATCAATCAACCCGTATTAAGTTTGGATCCATCCAAATCTATGCATGAAATCCAAACACACGATCAATTTCCAATATGTCCATCCAACAATGGATCTATGGGAGCATCTTAGCAATCTGGAAGCTATTGATATTGTCCAAAATCATCTCATGATGGAAGAATCTCATTAACTTCATCTTCATTACATAACAAAAACGAGCAATTCCACGAATCAACACATCTTTGCTATGTAATAAAGATGGAATTGATGAGATTCTTACGTTATGAGGTTGATTTTGGAGTACATCAATAGTAGCTTCCTGATTGCTAAGGTGCTCCCATAGATCCATTGTGGGCTGGACATATGAGAAATTGATCGTGTGTATGGAATATTTCATGCATAGGTTTGGATGGATCCAAACTCAATATAGGGTGTTTAATTTGATAGGATCACAAAGACGAAACTTGGCATACAACGGCTCTCAGTTAAACACAACGTTCTTGAGATATACATGAAATCCAACTTTACTATCAGTTTCTCATATTTGCATCCAACAAATTTATGAAAGCATCTTAGCAATCAGGAAGCTGTTGATATCCTCCAAAATCATCTCACAATGCAAGAATCTCATTAATTTAATCTTCATTACATAACAAAAATTAGTAATTCCTCGAATCAACACATGTGTGATATGTAATGAAGATGGAATTGGTGAAAGTCTTGCATTGTGATGGTGATTTTGGACTATATCAACGACTTTCTGATTGCTAAGGTGTTCTATAGACTGTTGGATGCAAAGATGAGAAATTGACCGTGCGTTTGGATTTCATGCATAGACTTGGATGGTTCTGAACTCAAATTATGGTGTTTGATAGGATCGCGAAGACGGAACTTGCCATACAATTGCTCCCAGTTAAACACAGCATTCTTGAGGTATACATCAATAATCGATTTAGATGTATGCAAACCAATTAAATCATATTAATTCAACAATATACTAAATACACTAACATTAAGACAAATGATGATAAACATTTTCAAAACAAACAAACGAGTGAGAAATCTTATGTTGAGTCCTTTTGGTAAGTTGGTCCAGATACTGATGGTTAAAAACGCCAGTTCTATATCACTCTATAGTTATCAAAATAAAATGTACATTATTTATATTTTCATTTTCAAGCAATCTATTTTAAAAAAATATATATTATTTTTAGTATGTAAGAGAATAATACGCTCTTTTAGTTATCAGAAATATAATACATCTTTTAAATAAAAAAAATTAAAAATAAACTCCCAAAATATAAAAAATAAAAGAATAAATCAGTGGCATGAATAAAGTATTTTATTCATGCGGTTGGATTAGATGTACTTTTATATATTGTTAATGGTTAAAAACCTATAATTACTCATATCACAAGTGATTTAGGCTATGTTTCGCAAACTATCGAATAAGCTAGCGGATGATTGATAAGCTAGCGGATGGCTATAAGTTAGCTGATGAAAATATCATGTTTGGTAAACTAACTTATAATAATGTAAAATAACCAAAAAAGACATATTGAAAATTAATCAATTACAATATTTTTAAAATGTAATTAAAAACAAATCTTTAATAATATATATATATATATATATTATAAATAATATAGTGGTGCAAGAGTTTTCGGTAGGAGAATGATGCCACCGCGTTTGATAGACAACATAGGACCTTCGAGCTCGCTTTACTCATAAGATTCGAGTCCAAAAACACAATTAAGACAGTAATGTCATCATGGAAATACCGCCTTACTTCCATATAGATTTTTTTCAAATTGGAGTACCTCATCTCCCACTTCATTGCCACCTCCTCAAATGCGGTACTTCCATGCAACACACAAATCAGTTTTATGTGCCCATATGTATATACAATCGAGTGTTTATTTAACAACAAAAAACCGTTTCTAACATTTCTCTATATTTATCTGCAACAGTATCGACTTGTTTTCATCCATCTTAAGCCTCAGAATTTATAACATGAGCAATTTAACAAGTATGAAAAAAAACAATACAATTAATTAAGCATGTTTATAGCCAATATTAATTCTTTAACATAGATTGTTAGAACCATTGTCGAATAAAATATTGAATAATTCCATATGCACATTAATGTGATGTAATGAAGATGGAATTGATGAGAGTCTTTATTGTGAGGGTAATTTTTGACTATATAAATTGATTCCTGATTACTAAGGTATTCCCATAGACAGTCCGATGGAAATATGAGGAGTTGATCATACGGTTGGATTTCATGTACAAATATGGAAACTTACATTCGGGTGCTTGGTTGTTTGACAAACTTAGTTCGGTTCCAAGCTCGTGACAAGGACCTTTTTATGCTAACACATATGTAAACAATGTAAATTATTAATAGTCAATTTAAAAATAATAAATTTAAAATTTTAAGTTAATAGTGTTCATGCTTCAAAAAGAATAGCGAGTTATTTAAAGTAATTGACTCAAATGACCAAAGTAGACAGCCAAATTGGTCCCCTACCAATTCCTTCCTTGGTTAACCCAAATGTAATTACAACTGTAAGTTTCACGTCCGCAACTTGCGAACCTAGACAAAAGACAAAAAGAAGTTTCAAATTCAACGAGTTTAGTAAGTGCTTTCGATTGCGGACCTGATTGTCGCAATTGCATATTTGGGTTGAATCTGATAATTTTTTTTCCGAGTAAATTACGGATTTGGTCCCTAAGGTTTGTCAATTGCTACGAAAATGGTTCTTTAACTTTAAAAATTACATATAAACCCTCCAGGTATGCATTTTGTTACGAAACTGATCCCTCAAGCTGAAGGACGTCTAATTTCTGTGTTAAGCACGAGGGTATTATGTTTTTACCAATTTTTATATAATTATAATTGTTTTTTTTAATATTCATCTTCGACGGTAATAACATGATGAACACCAAGAACACGAACACTTGGTGCTTATATTTTTCTTGAATACTTATCTTCTACAATTATAACATGATGAACACCAAAAACATGAACACCAAGAACAAACCAGATTTAAAAACCTAAATCTAATCAAACTCGTATTAAAAAATCAAAACCATGATTTTGGTCTTTTGTTTTTTAATATGAGTTTGATTTGGTTTAGGTTTTTAAATCTCGTTTGTTCTTGGTGTTCATGTTCTTGGTATTCATCATGTTATGATTATAGAAGATGAATATATTCAAGAAAAACAAGAACACCAAGGACCTTTGGTGTTCATCATGTTATTACTGTAGAAGATGAATATTAAAAAAACAATAGTAATTAATTACAAAATGGTAAAGTAAATGAAAGTTAAAATGACCATAATACCCTCGTGCTTAACGAAGAAATTAGACGTCCGTCAGCTCGAGGGACCAAATCTGTAACAAAATGTATACCCGGAGGGTTTTTATGCAATTTTTGAAGTTAAAGAACCAGTTTCGTAACAATCGACAAACCTTAGGACCAAATCCGTAATTTACTTTGGCTAATTCAAGGAGAGGAATGTTCAGGAGACCAATTTGATTGTCTACTTTAATCATTTGAGTTAGTTTCCGTAAATAACTTGTTATTCTTTTCGAAACATGAACATTATTAACTTTAAATTTTAAACTTATTCTTTTTAAGTTAATCAATAAATAATTTACACTTGCTTACATATGCGATTGCATAAAAAGGCCGATGTCTCGAGTTTGAAAATTGAACTAAGTTTGTCAAACAATCGAGCACTTGTATGTCAAGTTTCCATATTTGTACATGAAATCCAACCGTACCAACATTTTATCATATTTGCATCCGACAGTCTGTGGGAGCATCTTAGTAATCAGGAAGTTGTTGATATAGTTAAAAATTATCCTCACAATGCAAGATTCTCGTTAATTCCATCTTAATTACATAACATTAATGGGCATGTAGAATTATTCAATATTTCATTCGACAATGTTTCTAACGATCTGCATTAAAGAATTAATTTGGCTATAAACATGTTTAATTGTGTTATTTTTTATACCCGTTAAACTGCTCATATTAGCGGTCTAAGATGGTTTAAAACAAGTCGATAATATTGTAGGTAAGTAGAGAAATATTACAAACGGATTTCACAAGAAAGTCAAATAAATACTCGATTATATATACAACGTGGGCACATAAACCCGATTGGTGTGTTGCAGGGAAGTGCTAGAAGACCGGTGAAAGCCGCGTTAGAGGAAGCGGGAAAGAAGTGAGAGATGAGATACTCCGATTTGAAGAAAATCGTTACGGGAGTAAGGCGACATTTCCATGATGATATCATTGTCGTAGTTGTGTTTCTGGACTCAAATCTTATGAGTAAAGCGAACTCGATGGGCCATATGTTGTCTCTCAAACGTGATGGCGTCAATCTCGTACCGAAAGCTCTTGCGCCACTATCGACCACCACGTAACTAGGTACCGCTTAAGTTTTCCGGTTATTAGCCACCACTTCCGGTGGATAAATTAAAGCCCCCCCCCCTCCCCTTTCGCTAGTTATTCCAGATGCTCGCCAAATCTGAAAAAACCCAGAGGTTATTTGTATTCCTCGGAAGCCCCCGCCCACATCACCATTCAATATTTCTTGGCCCACTATCGGCCATGCTCCACCCCACCCCACGTCCTACTAGGTGTAATACCTTGAAAGTTTGAGATTTAAATACGACAATGAAAAAGCAAACAAAGGAACTTTGGCCTATCGGTATCGTAGCCCTTGCCGTTATTGTAGGTCATGGCCAGGTTCAAACCTCACCAAAGATAAGGGTGTGTGAGTTTATTTGTTGCATTTGTCATATATAAATATTATAAACTTCAAAAAAATTCAAAGAAAAAGCGAGAGGGTAGAAAAGTTTTTGGACACGGAAAGCTTATTTCAAAGCTAATTGTTTTATACAGATTCATATTTGTTAGTATTGTATTTCGTTGTTTCAGGTGTAAGTAAGAATAACTAATGACTCGTATCTAGTTGTCAATATGGCTAATTACATTAGATAACAACTTACATTTAGTTAATTCTCATTTTAGAAGGTTTACATTATGGAACGGTTAAAAAAAACCCAACGAACTTTCACATTTTGAACTATCAAATCTTTAAAAAAAATTAAACAAATAAATCATTGAAAATTTTCATTTTGAATAATTTACTTCCTGATTTTTTGGATAAATAAAGGAAAAGTTTTAAAAAAAACAAACAACTTTTCCATTTTCCATTTTGAATGGTTTAGTTGTTAAACTTTTTTTAATAAAAAAAACATTTAAACTTTTCTCATTTTGAATTATTTAGTTTCTGAACTCTATTATTAAACGAAAAAACAATTAAACTTTATTATTTGAATGGTTAAATCCCCGACCAATAACAAATAAACTACTATCACACTTATAAGAATTTGTTATATACATTCTTTTAATCCAAAAAAAAATTATATGTACCTAACTAGCTAAAGTGCGACGGTTTATATATTAAAAAGAAAGTTTCAAGTTAGTAATCATTCAAACAACAAAGTACAATAGTAACAAATATGTATAAGAATAAAAGGATTAGCTTCAAAATAAGCTTTTTGTGTCCAAAACCTCTTCGACTCTCTCGTTTTTCCATCGTACAATCTCTAACTTTCTAGGTATTACATAGGGGTGTGTAAAAAATAACCGATCCAATTGAAACCGACACGATCCAATTAGAACCGACCGACTATAATTGGACATCCAATTGTAATTGGATCGGATCGGATTGAAAATTTCAACATCCAATTTGGATCGGTCGGTTCTTGGATGGCACTCCAGAACCGACCAAAACCGACCGAACTGAACCGACCAACATCCAATTACCATCAAATTAACCATCCAACCATCATCCAACTATCATCTAATTATTTTGTCTTTAATTTGTTTAAATCAAAATTTGTTTTTGTGTTAGTTTTTGAATTTTTAGCTTCACTTGTGTTTGTTTTAACACATATTAAAAATGATTAATTAATTTCTTTCATTGTTAAAAATAGGATTGAATTAACACGCTGGATGGATGGATCCAATCACATTGGATATCCGACGGATATCCATTGATATCCAATAAAAATATCCAATTGATGAACCGAACCGATCCAACCATCCATTGGATCGGTTCGGTTGGCAAAATCCAACATCCAATGGATAATTGGATCGGTTCGGTTCCCCCCACATCCAATGGATGTCAACCGATGAACACCTTGCACCTAGCAGAACGTGTGGGGGGGTCTTACCCATTTTAATCTATACACCATATTGTGGTGGCTGATAACCGGAAAACTTAAGCAGCACCTAGTTACGTGGTGGTTGATAGCGGTGCAAAAACAGTCGGTGAGAGATAGACGCCACCGCATCTGAGGACATAACATATGGCCCTTCGAGCTCACTTTACTCACAAGATTCGAGTCTAGAAACACAACCACGGCAGTGATGTCATCGTAGAAATGTCGCCTTACTCCCCTATCGATTTTCTTCAAATCGGAGTACCTCATCTCTAACTTCTTTGCCGCCTCCTTTAATGCGGCTTTCACCACCCTCCTAGCACTTCCCTACAACACACAAATCGGGTTTTTGTGCCCATATGTATTTACAATATTCGAGTGTTTATTTCACATTTTGTGAAAAAACCGTTTGTAACATTTCTCTATATCTATCTACAACAATATCGACTTGTTTTAACCCATCTTACACCTCTAAGTTTATAACATGAGTAGTTTAACGGGTATGAAAAAACAACACGATTAAACATGTTTATAGCCAATTTTAATTATTTAACACGGATTGTTAGAAACATTGTCGAATGAAATATTAAATAATTTTATATGCCCATTAATATTATATAATGAAGATGGAATTGATGAGAATCTTACATTGTGAGGTTAATTTTTGACTATAGCAACAACTTCCTGATTACAAAGATACTCCTATAGACCGTCGGTTGGAAATATGAGAAATTGATCGTACAGTTGGATTTCATGTACAAATATGGAAACTTGACATACAGGTGCTCGGTTGTTTGACAAACTTAGTTCGGTTTCCAAGCTCGTGACAAGGGCCTTTTTATGGAATCACATATGTAAACAAATGTAAATTATTAATAGTTAATTTAAAAATAAAAAAAATTAAATTTTAAAGTTAATAATATTCATGCTTCAAAAACAATAGCAAGTTATTTAATGAAATTGACTCAAATGACCAAAGTAGACAGCCAAATTGGTCTTCTGCCAATTCTTTCCCTGGTTTACCCAAATGACATTGCATTCGCAAGTTTCACGTTCGCAACTTGAGAACCTAGCTAAAAGACAAAGAGAAAGTTCAAATTCAAGTCGCTATTGTGAACCTAATGGTCGCAATTGCAGATTTGGGTTGAATCTGATATTTTTTTTTACCTTTTAGCTAAGTCCATAAGTTGCAGGCGTGGTGCCATTTAGGTTTCAGGGAAAGGAATGTATTGGAAACCAATTTGATTGTCTACTTTGATCATCTCAGTCAATTTCTGTAAATAACTTGTTATTCTTTTCGAAACGTGAACATTATTAACTTTAAAGTTTAAAATTATTCTTTTTAAATTAATTTGTTAATAATTTACACGTGCTTACATATGAGATCACATAAAAAGACCCCTATCTCGAGCTTGAAAACTGAACTAAGTTTGTCAAACAATCGAGCACTTGTATGTCAAGTTTCCATATTTGTACATGAAATCCAACCGTACAAACAATTTATCATATTTGCATCCGACGGTCTGTGGGAGCATCTTAGTAATCAGGAAGTTGTTAATATAGTTAAAAATTACCCTCACAATGCTACATTCTCGTTAATTCCATCTTCATTACATAACATTAATGGGCATATAGAATTATTCAATATTTCATTCGACAATGTTTCTAACGAACTGCGTTAAAGAATTAATTTGGCTACAAACATGTTTAATTGTGTTTTTTTTATACCCGTTAAACTGCTCATATTATAAACTTAGTGGTGTAAGATGGGTTAAAAACAAGTCGCTAATACTGTAGATAAGTATAGAGAAATATTACAAATGGTTTTCACAAAAAAGTGAAATAAATGCTCGATTATACATACAATATGGGCACATAAACCCGATTTGTGTGTTGTAGGGAAGTGCTAGGAGGGTGGTGAAAGCCGCATTAAAGGAGGCGGCAAAGAAGTTAGAGATGAGGTACTCCGATTTGAAGAAAAATTGATACGGGAATAAGACGACATTTCCATGATGACATCATTGTCATAGTTGTGTTTCTGGACTCGAATCTTATGAGTAAAGCGAGCTCGAAGGGCCATATGGTGTCTCTCAAACGCGCGATGGCATCAATCTAATACCAAAAACTCTTGCACCACTAACGACCACCACGTAACTAGGTACCGCTTAAGTTTTCTGGTTATTAGCCACCACTGTCCGGTGGATAAATTAACCGTATTATTTCTTCGACGAAGGGTAAAAAAATTAGGTTTGTGAAAGGTGCAACTGTATTGTTTTAACAGTGTGCCACCGTATGTATTTTAAAACGACAATATGAACACAAGTTTTCTTTGGCAGAGTTTGTTTGCAAGGATTTTCCTACACCCAAGACCCAAGTTTGAATCTTGCTTGTGTCATTTTTTTAACTTTTTGGTTTAATTTCAAATTTATTATGTTTCTTAAAAAATGCACAATAAAAGACTTGAACCCAAGACCTCACGTATTAAAATTAATGAACTAACCAATAGACCAAATATAATGTTGTGAAAATATCTCTACATTTTTTTCTCATAGTTAAACGGTGTAACCGTTTGAAAAATTTCTGGATCCGTCCCTGTTTGTTACTATTGTATTTCGTTGTTTCGTTGTAAGTAAGAATAACAAATTACTCCTATCTAGTTGTCAATATGGCTAATTACATTAGATAACAAATTACATTTAGTCTATTCTCATTCTAGACGGTTTACAATAGGGAGCGGTTAAAAAAACCCAATTCTCATTCTAGACGGTTTACAATAGGGAGCGGTTAAAAAACCCCAATTCTCATTCTAGACAATTCTAGATATTAAGTTTAAATAAGGGATAAGGTGAATACAATTTTTTTTTATTTCTGTCATTGCACAAAAAAGTCTCATGCAAAGAGCTTGAAAACCGAGCACAAGTATGCCAAGTTTCTTCTTCCTGATTCTATCAAACAACCCATATTGAGTTTGGATTCATCCAAATCTATACACGAAATCCAACCACACGATCAGTTTCTCATATTTTCATCCAACAGTTTATGAAAGTGCCTTAGCAATCAGGAAGCTATTGATATCGTCCAAAATCATCTCATGATGCAAGAATCTCATTAACTTCATCTTCATTACATAACAAAAATGAGCAATTCCACGAATGATCAACACATCTTTGCTATGTAATAAAGATGGAATTGATGAGAATCTTACATTATGAGGTTGATTTTGGACAACATCAATAGCTTCCTGAATGCTAAGGTGCTCCCATAAACTGTTGGATGGACATATGAGAAATTGATCGTGTGTTCGGATTTCGTGCATTGATTTGGACGGATCCAAACTCAATATAGGGTGTTTAGTTTGATAGGATCACGAAGACAGAACTTGGCATACAATGGCTTCATGTTAAACTCGGCCTTCTTGAGGTATACATCTTAAACTTGTCAAAAGGTTATGTTGAGAATGAAATTCTCATTTAAGGGGCCTAATTAATTATCTAATGTGAGGGCTATTTAATTGAATAACCTTCTATGGAAGTCACTTTTAGAAACTAATCTTCTAGAAATTATAGGGGCCGGATGAGAAGGAGGGTATTTAACACTAAGATAAGTCATTTGAAGGTTAATTAAGCTAATTGATAACAATATTGTGACATCAAGCATGTGGGAAAATGTTCTAAATCAAGTTAATAGATTGGATTAGATCTTCACAAAATATTGGGTTTTCCCATATGATTAACCCTTAGCATATGATTTGTAACAATCTATATTTAGAGGAATATGATGAAAAATTGTTTTATTTTAGAGTAAATGTTTTTGATCCCCATGGTTTGTTAAAAATTTCAATTTTCATCCTTATGGTTTAGATATTACGGTTTTCGTTCCTATAGTTTGTAAACCATTGCTATTTTCGTCCTTACGATTTAGACATTATTGTTGTTTCTGTCCTCGTGGTTTTTATTTACTATTTTGGTCCCTTGTACTTAAAAAGGAAAGAATTAGTTCAGGGACGAAAATAGCAATAAATTACAAACCATAGGACCAAAACCGCAATTTCTAAACCATAAGGACCAAATTTGAAATTTTTAACAAACCATAGGGACGCAAATGTAATTTACTCTTTATTTTATATTAAATGGAAAGAAATGAAACTCAATATAATGATTGAGCGTTTCGATCTTACAAATTAATGAAAAAGAGAATATTAATTATGGAACATGTCCGTCTATCTATAAACTTTGAGTAGTAGATGCAACAGCCGTTAAAATACGCTCCAAATTGCAAACTCATTGTAAAAAAGGATAAACTTAAATCACTTTATAACGAGTGTTTAAAGAAGTTGACCCATTTGCGAGAAAAAATAAAGAATGTAAATTGATTAAAACGAGAATTAACTGAAAGTAAGTTGTTATATCTAATGTAATTACCCATATTACCTAATAAAGGACTCAAAAATAAAAAAAAAATCGACATTCATACACCTATTCGTTATTCTTATTTGCACCAAAACAAACAACGAAAATACGATAGTAACAAATATGAATCTGAATAAAAGGATTAGCTTCAAAATAAGCTTTTTGTGTCCATAATCTCTTTCACCCCTCTCGTTTTTTTTTCTTCGATCACCGTATTCAAATTTCTAACTTTCAAGGTACTACACCTAGGGGAGGGGTGGGGTGGGGTGGGGCGGGGGCGGGGGGCATATCCGGAAAACTTAAGTGGGTGCCTAGTTATGTGGTGGTGGATAGTGGTGCAAGAGTTTTTGGTGAGAGATTGATGCCACCGCCTCTGAGAGATAACATGGGGCCCTTTGAGCTTGCTTTACTCACAAGATTCGAGTCTAAAAACACGACTACGACAGTGATGTCATCGTGGAAATGTCGCCTTACGCCCCTATCGATTTTCTTTAAATCGGAGTACCTCATCTCCCGCTTCTTTGCCGCCTCCTGTAATGCGGCTTTCACAAGCCTCTTAGCACTTCCCTGCAACATACAAATCAGGGTTTATGTGTCCATTATGGAGCGTGTGGGTTATATACACACACACATATATATATATATACACACATATATATAGAGGCAGGTTCATACGAGAATGGTACCTATTTAAGGAAATAAGAGAACGGTACAAAATCACATATGACTCACGACTAACCGGAGCGGACAACTTTTGGGGCCACTTAAGTGGCATGGAAAAAATCGCCCGGAATCATGGGTGATTTAGTGATTTTGTACATGAACAACCATTCTCATACTCTCGCGAATAGGTTTCATTCTCGTATGAACCTAATTCTATATATATATATATATATATATATATATATATATATATCAGAGAGAGAGAGGAGGTTCAGGGGAAAACTTCAACAACAAAAAAAAAATTGAAGATCTCCCTGGGAGCCCTCCCTCTGGATGGTATGCATTTGTGCATACAAGCGATTGAAGTTGTTTTTTTTCTATGCACGAGTGCATTGTTATGCATTAGTACATATGCACAAATGCATGTTACAAATTACCGGTATACATTTGTGCATACCATCCAAATGGAGGGCTCCCAAGGTGTTCTTCAGTTTTCTCCTTTTTTTTTTGAGGTTTTTCCCTGAACCTGACCGTATATATATATACACATATATATCGTGAGGGAGGTTTAGGGGAAAACCTCAAAAAAAATGAAAAACTGAAGAATACCCTAGTAACCATTCATCTGGACAATATGCACATGTGCATACAAGTAATTGAAGTTGTTTCTTGGGTTTTATGCATGTGTGCATACCGGAAAATTGCTTACAAATTACTGGTATGCACGTCCAGATGAACGGTTACCAAGGTGTTCCTTAGTTTTTCATATATTTTTTTGCAGACCCTATATAGAGTTGTAACATGTCTCTAAACTTATCAACAACGGTATCGGACTTGTTTTAACCCATCTTACACCAATGAGTCTACAACATGAGCAACATAATGAGCATGAAAAAAACACCATTAGATGGGTTCATAACCAATTTTAAATTTTCAAACAAATATTAGTAAAACCATTATTGAATGGAATATTGAATAATTTTACGTTCCAATTATTGTTACGTAATGAATATGGAATGGATGAGAGTCTTACATTGTGAGGGTTATTTTGCACAATATCAACCGCTTCTTGATTGCTAAGATGCTCCCAGAGACCGTCTGATGCAAATATGATAAATTGATCGTGTGGTTGGATTTCGTGCACAGATGTAGATGGATCCGAACTCAATATTGGACGTTTGATAGGATCACGAAGACGGAACTTGGCATATAATGGCTCCCTATTAAACTCTGCCTTTTTAAGATATACATCACCTATTGATCTAGATATCTGCAAACCAATTAAATCATATTATATATATATACAAAAAAACATCAATAACAATGACGATAACCATTTTGAAAACACACACATGGATAAGAAATCTTATTTTAAATTACAGGGATCTGATTTCCTAATTGTATGATTTTAAAAACAAGCCCATGAAGAATAACCAGAAACTTGTAACTTAGGAAAGATGAAGTTGAGAATATGTATATTTTAGCAGCACTGCATGTATTAAAAACACGAAGTTGAGGTTCACCGTGAAAGATGCAAAGTTAGGGCCTGTTTGTTAGCAGCTTAATGAGCTTAATGGGACTCGCAACTTATTTGGTCAGCTATACATGACTGTTTGGTAGTGGCTTAATAGTGGCTTATTCAGTAAGCTTTTAGGAGTGAGCTTTACGCAGAAAGCCAAGTTTTTTTCAAACTTGTTCCTCCCAATTAAAAAACTCGCTTATCCATCTATGAGGAAACTCTTCCAGACAAAAATCTTCCCAATCTATACAGACAGATTAATCCACACAGATAACTTATCTATACAGGACTTAATGAAAGACCAACCAAACAGCCCCTTAGTCACATAAGTAAGAGACTAAAAGAAAAGGTAAAACAAACCTAAGAACGTGTTAAGAGCATGTATATCTAGCACCCAGTGCATAATTGTCATAAAACCAAAATTGTTGAAAATTAAATTAGAATCATGGAAGTCACATTACATTCATTCTAGTCTCAAAAGATCAATATTCAACCAGCATTGCCTGCTTTTGATACAAAATTTTAGTAATTCCAAACAAGGGTAACATTAAAGTTTGTTACTTTCTACATATACAATCTAGACCAACAAAATAACAATAAACATCTCTACTAACCATCCAAAATAAAATATATTCCAAATTACTGCCAAATTAAAAGGTAAAGCCAAGACTAAAGTGTACCCATGAAACCATTGGTTCGGTACAGAATTTAATTGCTGAAACTAAATAAGAAAGAGAAAGGAGGCAATGGCACAAAGAAGTTGAGGTCAGTTCAAATATACTGCTTCAAAAACATTTCTGATATATATATATATAGGTTCAGGTTCAGGGGAAAACACCAAAAAAAGAGAAAACTGAAGAACACCCTAGGAGCCCTCCATCTGGACGGTATGCACAAATGCATACTGGTAATTTGTAACATGCATTTGTGCATATGCACTGGTGCATAGAAAAAAAAACAGCTTTGTATGCATTTGTGAATACCGTCCGGATGGAGGGCTCCCAGAGTGTTCTTCAGTTTTCTCTTTTTTTAGCGTTTTCCCCTGAACCTCCCTCGATATTATATACATATATATATACAACACCAAGATATGGAATACACAACCTCATGTCTAGTCATATCCACATATAACTTTCAGACTTATATCACATATAATAACTCTCACAAGGATAAAACTAAGCTAAACAATATTAATTTAGACCTTTTGCAAAAAGATATCCCTAGACCTAGTTCATGGATACAGTAACTAACACCAATGATTCTAGATAGATCATAGATCACTAGCACATTACTAAATTTGGTTTGCAAGGCTTGCTAGCTACTCGACTATTCAAGGCAATTAAACAGATCAATTGATGACGTAAAACATGCCATCAGCCAGAAACACTTTTTTTCTAAAACCGGGTACCAATAAAACATCATATTCATTTCATATATGAATCAAAACATACCTGTATGAGGCCCTTAACGCGCCATACATTATGCTTTAAAACCACAATCTGCGGGTCATCAGGATGCAAAGTGTGGAGCTCCTGTCTAATGGATTCTATGCTCGCATTATGTTCTACCGATAGTTGGATGGCAATAACCTCTCCAGTTGACTTCACACCTCTTCCCAAAACAGCACGTGAATCGCCAACATTAGCGATGTAAAGGGTCCCACTACAGATCACACCAACCAAACAACAAGTTCCAACAGCAGCCAGTTGCGGTTTCACCGTCCACTGCTTAGCAACAATAGATAAAAACCCGTCTTCTGTTGCCTGAAATGCTTTTCTTATTACATCCACCGATATTGAATGTTCTTCAGATGCAAGCCCTACAAAAACCCCCCAAAAAATCAATAATAGCAAAAATGAAAAAAAAAAAGAGTAACAACAACAACAACAAAAAAGTTAAACAATCTTTCTCACTCACTCTTGAGATTGTGGAAAAGATGATCGTTGACATAACGAGAAGTTTCAGGCCCACCGTGACCATCATATACACCAATAAAGGTTCCACAAGGACCAGAATCAAGAAAGGTCAATGGACCTGATTCAATTTGGCTTTGATCTTCAAGCAACATGTTGGCTTGAACAACAGCCATGGAGTAATCACCATTCAAATGTTGACCAATGTCTTTAAACCAAAGAAGACCTTCCTGCTTGCCAGCTGAATCAGAACCATCTGAAGGTCGCCAGCAGGCTTTTAGAAAATTTATCAATCTTGATAACATACCTCATCCCTCATCTCACCACAACTTTAACACTAATTTCTCACCATCCAAAATTGGATGTGAACAACACTAAAAAAAACACTGAATCTCCTATACAGACAGCAGCAGCTAGCTATATATGTATCAGAATCTTCACTTTTCCCTGCTGAATTAAGAAACAAAAACTAAATACACGAATAATAATATTAACAAATGTAGAAGATGAAAGCTAAACCGAAAACAAAATCAAAATCAAAAATCACATCAGTGCCTAACACACAAAAGGAATTTAAGATGAATGTTTTGAGGTCAAATCAAATCAATCGAACAATTGATTAGTGAGATAATGAAAGTTCAAATCAAATAAATAAATAGAGAGAGAGAGAGAAAAAAAGACGACTCACAGTCGAAAAGTTAGGTCTTCTTCAGGGGTAATACCAAATGAAAACGATGGAGATCTGAAGAAATTAGAGCAAAGCCATGTGCGATTTAGATGTTTTTAGATCTGCAGATCAATCAAATATCGAAAACCCTATAGATACGTATACGTATACCTGTATATATATTTATTAACTTTATGATCCAATTTCTAGTGAAAGTGGTGAAGATTGAGAGATGATCAGATGAAGATGAAGATGAAGATGAAGATGAAGAAGAAGAAGTTTTTCTCTCCTGTTAATGGATACTACTCCTCCTCCCATCCTTCAACATTTTTCCATTTTCTATATTATATATTATAATAAAAATCAATAAAAATACAATTAATACTATAATATTTAAAATAATGTATTTCTCTCGTAACATTAAATTTTTTAAATAATTTTTTTAAATTTAGGGTGTGTTTGGTTGGTAATTACCGAATGATTTGGTGCATAATGATTAAGAAACTATTATGATATAATGTAAAATGAAATATAATTGTTTGGTATTTGTTTATGAAGTAATTAGGGCTCTTAATGGTTAAGAAAGATCCAGTATATAAAATGATACATAGGGTTTTGGAACCAATGAAAGAAGACTTATTTTTTTGTCAAACATTATTTACATCTTAGCGATTTATATGTTGTCTCTTAATGGAATGTTAAAAGGTAAACAAACAACCTGTTAAGAACTTTAAACCTCTTACTGAAGGCAAAAGTCCGGATACTGGCATACTGCTAGACCTAAGGTCATTTGGTTGTTGTCAAACATAACTAGTTTATTAGGTGTTAGTTATTTTATATCAATCAATCAACAGCTACCTCATCAGCTAGTTTGTCAAACATGACCTCGTAAAATATATTTAAAAAAAAGTTTTTAAAAGAAACTCAATCCAAATAAATAGAATCGAAAGGTATAATTGTGATCGGATCAGGTTCTTGATTAAGAAAAATCTTCCAAAAAGCCGTTTTGGTACGTGTCGGTTCAATATTGAAACCAAACTGCTTTTCAAACTTGAAATATGTTTATATTTTTTTTCAGACAGAACCGTTTTAGTTTGGTTCGGTTTTTGGTATCATTGTTTTTTATATTTTTGGTTTCGGTCTATTCTAATTCGGTCAAGAAAATTTTAGCATGTGATTAATTCAGTAATTTATAGACGACAATTCTTCTACATTTGACTATTATGATGGCATTACAAGTTTACTATGTCAATGTGTGCTTTAAATTTTGACTGCTTTTTATGACGACATATTTTTAAACTTCGTTATGTTTTTATGATGCTATAATTATTGCTGGTGTTTGTGACGTGATCAATTTTGTGTGACTAGGTTTTGAAAGGATCATTTGGGTATTTGATTGAGACATGTTATTGTAACAATTGATTAATGTATGATCTTATTTGGGTTTTTTCTCTTTTCTAAAAGAAAGAGTTCCTGATAGTGTTTAAACAAACAGCAACATGTGATATGCACATGATCAAACATGTAAATGTCGGGTTAAATACGCTAATAATCATTATACTACCTTCGTTTTGACATTTATTTCTATTACATTTTATAGGGATGATTATTGTATTTTTAAAACAGTAGCTTACATTTTCAGTCTCTGATGTTTATTCATTTTAATGACAATCGTCTCTTGATTCCATTTATTTCAAATATGTCTATGATGCTTCAAAAAGTTATTGCTTTTCGTCCCTTCCGCTAATGGTTGTTATGTTTTTTTTATCAGACCCAGTAATAATATTTTATTTATCTTTTATTCTTTTTCTTTTTCAATCTCACCACTGCTGAAAATAGAATGCCTCCTCATCCACAACCACCCTTCGCACCACTATCAACCGCCGCCAACCATCACTAAAATACAACCAGAAACATATGCACAAAGATAGCCAGATCAAAAATGTCACAAACTCCCAGGATTCTATTTTATTATCAATTCAGTCCCTATTTATGTTTTTTCTTTTTCTTCCGGATATCAAAGCTAATCGAACGAACTCTTCAATGAACTTATAAAATGAGATTGTTTCAAATACCATAAATTGAGTCAAAACTCCTAAACTATTAACAAACTTACAATCCTAAGATAAATCAAAACCCTTTGATCTATCAAACGAGGAGAGAGAGAAGTGTGGTTGAGAGAGAGAAGTAGTGTGGTCGGCGTTGATTTTGTAACGGATGATTTGTTATCTGCAATTAGTGTAGTTGAACATGGGTGCAAATAGAAGAGAAACTGCATATACAGTCATACGGTCCTAAATACATCATCAAATGATGATGGGAGAACGAGATAGAAATTGTCAAAAGAGAGAAGGGAAGGGGGAGGGCAAGGGGTTCATCGATAAACTAATTACAAGTGTATTTTAAAACTAATTATATATAATAAAATCGACAGAAACTTTCATAAGTATATTAAAAATAAAGCGAAATATCAGTTGTTCTTAACAAAAAAAACTCATAGTAAAATGACAAACTCGAAAATGTACCTTTTTTTTACCATTCTTTTCCTTCAATTTTTGTAATTGTATTTATACTCCTTGGTACTTTGTTTCTTTTCTAGTTTTGTGGTAGGCTACAAGTGACCTATATCGAGTATGCATCTTAAACATATTCTTCAAAAATATTAAAATGAACTATCGAAAATCAAGATCTCTTCTCCTTTCTCTATACTGAATAAAAATTCTAAAAAAATTGTTAAACAAAAAAACTTCATTTTCATCATATTAAGGAATTTGGTTGTAGATATTCGTTATCTCTTACTTTTGTCCAACACTACCAAAATCATCATTCCACTTATAAAGTGGCACCCAATAGATATTCGTACAAATATGTATTTTTTATAAAACAAATATTTTATTGAACACTTGGTATCGAATCGGAATACTATTATAATTAGGGTGGACTTCGTACGATAGTGTCAAGTGTTTCTTTGATATTGTATATAATCAATTATAATTGATACATAAAATCTTATACCTGATATTAAATAGATCTAGATTAGACCACTCGATTTCATTTGTATATTGTAGAGCTACACTCCAACATGTACCAACCGATTGTATTTGGTAATAAAAAAATTTGATTGGTACATATTGATAAAGATTTTATACCAACTTCAAGTTACATATATGAAAATTTGCCATTTTAATCAACATTGATCCTATTTATTGGATGTGTCCAGCTATGTCACATCGCAATACTACTAGCAATCAGAAAGTAGTGGAAATCAATAAAAAACACAAAGATATAACATGATTCCATTATCGATGTATGTTGTAACTTTGAGGTTATTGGTTATGACTTATTTTTTTAGGTATAATCTTTAATCACTAGGGAAACTATAGAAATGATCTTTCCATGCATTGGTATAGTTGTATCAATATGAACACCTACTCCCTTAATTTTAGAGGGTTAGATTTCAGTGAGAATGAAAGTTACGGGCTTACGGTGAGAATGGTAAAAAGGGATCTCCAACCTTAGATCACTCCTAATTAAAGAGAACCACTAGATCAGCAAAAATGAGATACACCAGATTAATTCCCTTATAAAATACAATGTTTGAATCATTTTTGGATTAAAAGTGATAAAGGGTCCAAATCTTTTTTATATTTCTCACCTTAACTCCTATTCTCATTCGATCCTTGTATATATATAATATTACACATTAAGGGCCATTTACGGAATGCTTACCAGGTAAGCGCTTAACCTCTCTTACCTTATCAGGTAAGATTCTCGGCCATCAAAATTGATTGTTGGTAAACATCTTTTATCTGGTAAGCGCTTACGGGTAAGGGGCCGTTTACCAAACGCTTACCCGAGTAAGCGCTTACCAATTCATATTATCTTACTGGATGAATATGGCAAGAAACAAGAATCTTACCCGGTAAGAGCAAATGCAATGACCAATGGTCTTACCCAGTAAGTGACGACGACTCTTACCACGGTTAGCGCTTACCAGGTAAATTGTTGCATACAATATCATTTTGGTAGACTAAAATCTTACCCGGTAAGTAAATGATAGTCTTAAATTTTGCCAGTAAGCACTTACCCGAGTAAGTTTTGGTAAACGGCCCCTAAAAGTCTTCTACATCACTTACCAGGTAAGATTATCAGTACCTACTATGCTATAGTATGCCTCTTACACGGTAAGATTCTAGGTGCTTATCATGATCACCCAGAAGGTCGGTAACACCCGATAAGCGTTTCATAAACGCCCCCCAAATTCAAAAACACTAGAATGAGTCATAAGTGGTGACCTATAAAATCCCAAAGTCAAAAAAATGCAGCATAACTCGACCGAAGATGATATAACATAACAGGCTACATGAGTCATTTCATATATGAAATTATATGTCTCAGATTTTTTGCCATTTTGACCCATCCATTCCTCTACTTTTACGGCTAAAAATGCAGAGCAGCATCTCGATCGGATCGAATGTTCCCCAAAATTGCAACAAAATCAAATTAAACGACTCTAAATTTGTAAATTAGACCCCTCTTAAGGTACAAAAACATCAAGATTGAAAGTTTACTTGCTGTAAAGGTATACGAAGCTGAAGATAAAGAATGCAGCCATCTGCAAACAATCAAAAATATGGTATTAAAATTTCTTTTTTTTCTTACTTACAAAAACATATATGTCCATTTCAAGATTTTGGGAAAGTCGAATAAAATAAATACCGTAGAAAATGAAGCTCCGTAATATGGAAAAGCTGTTGGTATGAATCTTTCGTATTCATTGTGTCTGAAAGGCCGAACTGGAATCTGCAGGTGTGCACAGTAATCATGTTTTAAGTGTTTTGATTTATAATAAAATAGAGCATCTCCAAAAGATTTTCTTTCGGAATATAAAAAATTATGAGAGAAACGATGAATATCTCCAAATTTGAAAAACTTGAGAGAAAATGGCTTTTTTTTATTATTCCCACCAAAGTTGAATATATTATCATTTTATGTTCAATTTGTCGTCAATTGTATAACTATAAGTATTTACCTGTTTTGCAAGTGACAAGCTAGTGTATCCAAGCCTCTGATATTCAACCTTAAACTGGAACACACCATATACATCTGGCACCTTAAAAGAAGTATGATACAACCCCTGTGCAAAAAATAGGAAGAAATAAGAATAGAATATTTAATAACTTTTAAATAGCATATATTCATAAGCAGAATGTAAGATATAAAAATGCTACCTTTTTATCAGTAGACATGGTTTTCAACACATAGGGGCTCATCATGTAAAATTGAATCTGAACATCATTTGCAACATATGGTTCCCAACTTGATCCAGACCATTCATAGATCTCTACCAAATATTCCTGAAATAAGTTTCAATTTAACTACGGTCAGCTACAAGGTCATCCTTAAATGTTTCTTAACTTTCCCGCAAACAGAATGCTGATATATATATATATATATATATATAATATGAAAGATTACCAGATCATCATTGATCCTGTAGATAGCAGGTTCATCGGTCTCACCAACTCTGTGGTGTCTAACATTGACAGCCTGTTACATTCAAAACAGATATTCAGAAAAGTCTGTAGAGAAGTAGAATAAATGGAGTATAGTTTATATATCAGTTTATATATCTCACCTTTAAATGGCCTCTTTCATGGAAGACCCATTTGCTAAGCTCAGTAACAAACTGTTGATTGCCAGATTTTGCATATCTGTAACGAGTAACTGTTGCTAAGTATATTGCTAGGATAAAAGATTTAAGTAACAAACACGGTGGATGTACTAGAGTAAACATGTGAACAACATTGTAAAGAAGATGCACTCACTTATTTGAGCTCCCTGCCTTTTGCACTGGTGATTTGAACAACCTGCATAACATAATATTCAGTACCCACAAAAGATATGATGGCAAAAATGGTATTACACATAACTGGAAAATATTTCATACTTGTTGCTGAACAATTCTAAAGAGCCAGAGAACAAAACTCTTGCATTATTTCTAGCCTGCAATATCAAAAGAAAGAATTTTAGAAATCCCCTTTACACAATACACATCCACCCAACCTCAAAACAATGAAAATGGATATTTTAAACTATGATCAGTCTTAGATCAAAGAATATTTGGGGCTAAAGAGAACTAGCAAATACATAACAAGGTAAAAAGTAAACTTTTAAGTAGAGAAAATACCTGCACAACTGAAACCAATGAAATGGAAGATCCAGAAAGGGATGGTGGGCTTGACAGTTTGGACTTTGGATTAGCAGAATATGCTGATGGAGAAGCTGAAAGAACCTTCAAAACCTGCAAAATGAGTCGAACATTTAAAAGGGGAACCTCGTTCCACAAGTCAACCAGAAATCATAGAAAGTTAACAAATGATGCATGTTGACCTTACCAAGCTATTCGCCGGGTTCAGAGAATGACCAATCCCTTTGAAAAGTACAGGAGCCTGTATGTGAAAAGCCAACACAGTTATTTGCACTGCTACAACCTTATATACTCTTTTTTGTCAACATGTATAAAAATATGATCGAAACGGAATGCTTTGTTCTTTATGTATAATCATTTCACTCCCTTTATTACAAACTTGGTTTAATTTATACAAATTCAGAACACAATGAGACCAAATGGGTTTTACCTGTCTGTTATTCCAAGGGTGTTAAATTGTAAAATTCATTTATTTATGTGACAGAATGAATGAAAATACCCCAAGTATACTCCATTATCACCCTCATTGTTGTACCAAAAGGAAGCACTAAACCCCTAGGCATTGGTAGCTGAAGGATAAAGGAATTTCCACAATCCACGCCACTAAAAAGCTTTTCGGTAGTAATATCAATATCATCAATAAAAATGACAACAAGCATCTAAATCTTCATCTTGAATGTATATCCCCTTAGTAGAGAGAATGGGCAATATATGGTTGATACATAACCACAAAAATAGTAATAGCAGAACAAACCATTTGACTACATGAACTGACCTCGATTTTTGTAGTCCCCAAAAGTACATCAGACTGAATAAAATCATCAGCAGCAATTAATGTGTGATCTCCCTCAGTTCCTGAGATGGCATAGCTACCATGATCGATAACCACAGCAGACGAATCCTGCAAACAAAGAGTGTGTGATCATCCACTGTAGTGGAAATGGGATGTTTTTATATCCAAAAAGTCGCATTGCTAAGACATGTAACAAACAAGTTGATATATCATAATATCATATATGTAAACAAAAGACAGTTGCAATCTATAAAAATATTTGCATTTCCTTATCAACACACTCAAAGAAAGAGCATTGTATCACCAACCATTTTTGAATTCAAATAGAAATAAAGTTACTTTCATGTTCATAAGTCATAACACAATTTCTGTTGAGGATAGCATCATTTATACGGTTTAACAAGTAGCATATTACTGACTGGTGATGAACTAAATCAGATCAATAGTTTGTCCCCAAAATGATCAGTTTCCCCAATTAAGAAGTATAAAATGAAGCTACCTCATCAAAATCAACTCCACACTCAGCGGCAATATTTCGGATCAAATCAGACGCACTCGCATCAGCAGCAACGATCAAGTCTTTGCCAGAGTCCACGAAGTCCAAAATAGCAGCCACATCCAAAGATCCTCCAAATCCTGGAAATTTCAAATCCATCATTCATATCAAATTTATCAAATTCACCAACAAATGCATGAAAATTTTGCAATAAACTTTCAAAATTACGTTCGATGGTCGGGGAAAACAAAATCAGGCCGTCATATAGATACTGTCCATATCTCTGAAGTGCGATCTTGGGATCATCGGAGAGCTTGAAATCGAGCTCAAATCCACGTGTCTGTAGAGAACTGAAGAAGATCGAGTGCGAAGACTTGAGAGCCAAATCGTCAACCAACACCAAAATGCGCCGATCCGTAGGGTTCTCGAGAGAAAATGAGTTGGCGAGTACAAGTAACAATGAGATCGAAGCTATGAAGACGGTGGCGATGGAGAAATTCGCCATATCTTCTTCCTTTCGTTTTTAGGGTTCTTGAGGTTTGGATCGTAACCGAGTACTGTCTCGAGACTTTAAACCTTGACTTGCTAAACATATGCAAATTTTAATAAATGGTCCATTTACTTCCACTTATTTACTTTTTTCAACCTCAGTTTTCTATTCTAAAAATGATGGTATGATGCAACAAATTATTACTCCCTCCGTCCCAGTTTAAATATCTGCATTTTTATTTATATTTGTCTTAAAATAAGTGTCTACTTTCAAAAATAAATAACCAAATTCTCAAATTTACCCTTAATTAATGCACAAATGTTTAAAATGTGTGAGGGAAGAGAAGTTATATAAGCGTAAATATGTCATTTGGTTTACCAAAAAATGTAATTATTATGCATGTCTAAAACTATGTGTCATTTCGATTGTGGACACTTAAATTGGGACGGAGGGAGTACATTAGAAAACTACGATTTTCGTCCATTTATTTTGCTAAATAGGCATGTGATCATGTAAGAAGTGGAAATAAGGTGAGAATGGTAAGAAATAGATCTTAACCCTTGATCATTAATCTCACCCATGAATTACGCTTGATATGGGGATTCATTTAGTACATCTCGGTGTATCTCATCACAAACCTTTGTGAATCCATTTGAACATGCCACATAAGCATGGGCCATTCATATATTGAAAAGTAAATTACATGATTGGTCCTTGTGGTTTACATAACTTCTCCCCTTTATCCCTGTCAACAGACATTTCTGATTTTTAAAGAACATGATCGTTAATGATTTTGGTCAACAGACGGATTTGAGTTTTAAAAAATGATCGTTAGTGATAATGGTCAAGAAACATTGTATCTCCAGTCCCGTTCGTCAAACACACATAACTAATCGAGAATTGGGCCTCGAAGAACATAAGGATCAAGATCTCGTGAATGACTTCTTCATTTAAAACTTTGTTATTTTGTGTTCTAGACTGAAGTTTACGGATCTGAGTTTTAAAAAATAATCGTTAGTGATAATGGTCAAGAAACATTGTATCTCCAGTCCCGTTCGTCAAACACACATAACTAATCGAGAATTGGGCCTCGAAGAACATAAGGATCAAGATCTCGTGAATGACTTCTTCATTTAAAACTTTGTTATTTTGTGTTCTAGACTGAAGTTTATAATTAAGGCTTTTAGATGAATTTTGCTTTTGATTTAATGTTTTGAGTGAATTTGGGTTTTTTGTATGTACTCTTTATTGATATGGAGACGGATAGAGTTGGAAGTTATTGGCCGGAGATGGAGGTCGGATCTTCTCCTCCAGGGGTTGGTTTGCATTTGAAGTAGCCTCTCTCTCTCTCTCTCTCTCTCTATATATATATATATATGTGTGTGTGTGTGTTATAAATATACAAATCCTAGATTGAGTATATTATAATTTTGATTAATGGTAGTTTTTAAATCCAAAGATAAGTTTCTAAAAGAAAATTAAAAAGCAATAAAAACACTAAAATACCCTTCTATTTAAATTATTTAACAGGAGTTTTTAATAGTGTTTGGATAAAGGGACCAATGGTGTTTGAAAATGTAAACCATATGGACGTTTTCTATAATTATTTCAAATTAGAGATGCACAGTGTTATTTTATGTAAACCAAGGGACCAATCCTGTAATTTAATCTATATAGAAAGATGAACTGCAAATTTGCAATCCTACATACCATTGTTACATTTTATGAAGCCTATGTTTGACAAAGAGTAGTAATTAATAAGTTAACTTATGAAGAGATCATGTTTGATAAAACTAACTGATAAGAATATAAAATGGTCAAAAAAGACAGTAATTAATAAGTTAACTTATGAAGAGATCATGTTTGATAAAACTAACTGATAAGAATATAAAATGGTCAAAAAAGACATATTGAAAAATTAGTCAACTTAATGTTTTGAGATGAATTTGGGTCTTTTGTTCGTAGTCTTTATTGATATGGAAATTAGGACCTCGACGGACCTTGATTAGGACTAGGAACAGGAGGTCGAAGATGGACCTGAAGAGGCCGAAGCCTCTTTCACTGTAGTCGATCTGACGCTCGACCAACCTACCTCTTAAATTCCTTGGTCTTTATCTTTTGTGTTTTTAAGGGCGACCATTGGTGGTCGTGCCTTCTGATTATAATTTATTTTCTTTTGAATACAAATGATATTTTTTTGCGTCTATCTTTTCGTATAAATTTTATCCGTCGGTCATCGGACGTATATAAAAACTTAAAGCAATTACCAACAAATATTCCCACTTGAAGAATTTAATCTTAACGGAAATATATTAAGTTACTTTAGACAAGTTGTGACTAGGAATAAGATAGTTGCGCTCAGGATCTTCCCTATCTACTCATTATTAGGAGGTGAATCGTGCGATACTGCATAAAACATAAAGTTAGTGGTGGTCGTTGGTTTGACCAACGACCCTACGATGCTTGAGTCAGTATTTGATAGAAAGCATAATCAAAAGATATATTTAAAACAAATACTTCTTAAATGTACCGCATTCCAAGTAAGTGAGATTTCTTGTTCGTCGAGAGTATGTAATATGTATGCTCTCTTTCTGACGACTTTAGATATTCGATATATACCCTCCCACATAGTTGCTAACTTATCTGGGTTTAGCTCTTTCGTGCTTTGGAAGACACGTCGTAAGACGTAATTACCTTCTTGAAATACTTTGGCTTTCATGCGATCCTGCAAAAACATAAAGTTAGTGGTGGTCGTTGGTTTGACCAACGACCCTCCGATGCTTAAGTCAGTATTAGATAGAAAGCATAATCAAAAGATATATTTAAAATAAATACTTCTTAAATGTACCTCATTCCAAGTACGTGAGATTTCTTGTTCGTCGAGAGTATGTAATATGTATGCTCTCTTTCTGACGACTTTAGATATTCGATATATACCCTCCCACGTAGTTTCTAACTTACCTACGTTTAGCTCTTTCGTGCTTTGCAAGACACGTCGTAAGACGTAATTACCTTCTTGAAATACTTTGGCTTTCATGCGATCCTGCAAAAACATAAAGTTAGTGGTGGTCGTTGGTTTGACCAACGACCCTCCGATGCTTAAGTCAGTATTCGATAGAAAGCATAATCAAAAGATATATTTAAAATAAATACTTCTTAAATGTACCTCGTTCCAAGTACGTGAGATTTCTTGTTCGTCGAGAGTATGTAATATGTATGCTCTCTTTCTGACGACTTTAGATATTCGATATATACCCTCCCACGTAGTTGCTAACTTACCTGCATTTAGCTCTTTCGTGCTTTGGAAGACACGTCGTAAGACGTAATTACCTTCTTGAAATACTTTGGCTTTCACATTTTATTAAAGTGTCTTGCGACAGTTTGTTGCTGTGATGCCATTCAGATCGATATTGATTCCCTTAGTTCTTCAAGGGCATCAAGATCATGAATTAAATCGACCAAATAATGATCAAACGGAGGTAAATTACCTTCTTGAAATACTTTGGCTTTCACATTTTTATTAAAAGTGTCTTGCGACAGTTTTTTGCTGTGATGCCATTCAGATCGATATTGATTCCCTTAGTTCTTCAAGGGCATCAAGATCATGAATTAAATCGACCAAATAATGATCAAACAGAGGTATATCTTGTGACAGACAGCTTTGCTTCAACCGACAAGACAACTTCACATCCATAGACCAATGAGAAAGGTGTTCGAAATACATAGATGAGTTTGTACGGTTTGTAACATTTGGGCGGTTTACAAATTTTAAAGATGGCAATAGCGAAATTTATGAATTAACCAAAGAGAAATATTCGGTGGTAAGTCAAAAACATTTAGGAATGAGTTGGATTATAAAATATTCAAGTTTAAGTTGATGGTATCAAGTTTCGGTGAAAGTTACACGATATAAGAAATTAGAAATGTTTTGTTTAGAGTTAAGAATAGTTCAAAGTAGCAGTTTTGTCCAATGACTATTGTCTATTTTTTTTCTTTTATCAATCGGTGACGCTTGGAGTTTATTTGCATCAATATAACCTACTTGTTTAAATTTCACCTAGATTTCACAAACCCTAAATCAAGAACTCAAGATAAATTGAAAAAATAACAACAACACAATAAATAAGAAGAACACATATAAACCCAAAGACTTGATACAAAAACTAGAATTCTCATTGGAGAAAGTGTGGCATTGTTTTTTTCGAAATCCGAGAACCTCCGACTCGGAATATCTTATCGTAGTCAACCAATTAAGAATAATACTGAACACTACCACTGGCCGGGGAAATCGTTGTGCATGAGCTTTTCAATATCCTTTGACTGAACCAGAGAAGTGGCGACACATCTTCAACTTGAAGACACAAACATTAGAATGATGAACGAGATTCTTGGGCCAAATTGAAAGAAAAACAACGAAGATAGTGAAAAAAGATTGCGTTTAGCTTGTTGAAGTGGTTTGTCATCTAGTTGAATGAAAATGACATGTTTTGAAGAATCAAAGATCTGTAAATGAGAGTAGATCCTGAGAGTGACGGTAGGTGGGAAGATCTCCAAAATTTTAACACCAAAATACAATATTGAATAATGATGTTGCTATGAAATACAAAATAGTGATCTAAAATGTGTCATGGTGTTTATTGTGGCGCAATTCTTGTCTACTATACCACGTTAACTCGTGTGCCACACCATGGCTCGATGTACAATTTTTGTAAGGTTTTATTTAATCTTTTTTTTACCTTTTAATCTATTTAACTATTTTTTTGTACAATCTATTTGTTACGGTCTTAGATTACAGGTGTGTAAATTGGAGAAACTAGAAGAGAAAATGTTTTTTTCTACGGATAGATCAACCCAAAATTGATTACTATGTGAAACCACGAATATGAATATTTGAAAATAAATATTTAGAATAAGAAATAATATTTGAATAGATGAATGCAATATTTTAATATTATAACCAATGTTGAATTCTCCAAAATAAGGATTCCGTTGAAGATGAATGTAATTTTTTTTTTTGAAGATTTTGATTTGTGAAATCTCTTATAGATGCTCTTAGAGCATCTCCAAGAGTTTCTCAACGATTTCTCCAAAATGCAGAACTAAAATTCAAAATCTCTAAAAATATTTCATTAAACTCCAACATCTTCATTGAAGATTACAACATTCATTATATTATTAAAATATTTTATATTTTTGATAAAATATTATTCATCTCATCTAAAACATTTAATTTCAATTTTTTTATTGGTAGAACATAATAAAAAAAGATTTATCTCTCATGATAATCATTTTTGAAGATTTTTTCAAATTTAAAGATTTATGTAACTACTCTCATACTTTCTCCATTTTGAAGAAAGTTTTGAAGTTTGTTGGAGCAAAAAATTCGCCCAAAATCCATATTTTCTATATTTTATAGATACCGTGAGAGATGCTCTTTTCAAAATATTTACTTTTCAAAATTTTTATTGGCCATTTCATTTGGTAATCATTTTTGAAGTGAACTCCAAATTTGAAGGAAACCCCAATCTCTCTCCTACTTTCTCCATTTTGGAGATGATTATAGGGAACAAAATACTAGATCCAAATCCTCATTTTTTCTATTTTGGAAAAACTATTGAAGATGCTCTCAGTGATTAGGTTAATGATTCCCTTAAAATAAAAATACCTTCATTTTTGTGTTTTTAAGTGTTAGATCGAAAATAAATCAGTAAAAAACCCCTAATTATTTATATAAAAATTTAAAATAATATATAGGGAGTATTATTTTATTAAAAATGAAATAAAATAAAGAAAAGTATGTGATTCAATCATTCATACAGTTTTTCGGCGTTTAAAATCTCGAAATCTTCCCACCAACCGTCACTCCCACCATCACCATCTCCATCGATTTACAGATCTTGGATTCTTCAAAAACTTTTCAATTTCATCCAACTAGATGACAACAAAACCTACATCAAACTAACTAAATGCAATCTTTCTTCATCTTCTTCATTGTTCATCTCTCAATTTGGGCCAACAAACTCGTCCAACACTCTAATGCCTGCGTTTTCACGCTGAAAATGCATCACCGTTTCTCCGACCCCGTCAAAAAGTGGTCGGAAAAGTTCACCCCCGCCGATTTTCCGACCAAAGGTAGTGTTGAATACTATTCTCAATTGGCTGATCATGACAAGATATTCCGAGGTCGGAGGCTCTCAGATTCCGGCGAACAACGTCTCACTTTCTCCGATGGAAATTCCAGTTTTCGTATCAGCTCTTTGGGATTGTATGTATATTTCTTATTTACTTTTCTGTTCTTGTTTTTCTTTCTTATTTATCTCGAGTTCTTGATTTATTTAGGGTTTGTGAAATCAGATGCACAATTTAGGAAAAGTAGAAAAGAGGATACAAATTCAATCCATAATCTTCTTCGTGATAAATAAACTTATTGTTAATTTAATCGATCATTAACTTCAATTTTAGGGTTTTCTCTAGGGGATTGGGGGTGATCAAACAACAGAATGTGTTAGCTGCTAGTATTACATGATTTACTGAAGCAAATTAGACATGAATGCTAAGAAATTAGTTCAGAATTTAACTCAAATGGAGTTCCAATATTGATACCAAAACACTAGAAACAAATCAAGAAAATAACTCAAATGGAGTTCCAATTCTGATACTGAAATGCTAAGAAATAGATTCAGAATTTTAACTCGAATGGAGTTCAAATTCTGATAACAAATTGGTTAAGAATTTAACTCAAATGGAGTTCAAGTTCTGATACCAAATTGGTTAAGAATTTAACTCAAATGGAGTTCAAATTCTGATACCAAATTGATTCAGAATTTAACTCAAATGGAGTTCAAATTTTGATACCAAATTGGTTCAGAATTTAACTCAAATGTAGTTCAACTTCTGATACCAAATTGATTCAGAATTTAACTCAAATGGAGTTCAAATTCTGATACCAAATTGGTTGAGAATTTAACTCAAGTGTAGCTCAAATTCTGGTACCTAGTTGGTTAAGAATTTAACTCAAATGTAGTTCAAATTCTGATACCAAACCTTGAATTCAATGCTCAGAAATGACGATTAAACAAGATGTTTTTGTTTGCAGCTTCTAATTATATGTTGTTTTTGTTAATATAGTCTGCATTACACAACGGTCTCATTGGGGACGCCAGGGCAGAAGTTTATGGTGGCACTTGATACCGGGAGTGATCTATTCTGGGTGCCCTGCGATTGCACTAGATGTGCTTCCATTGATAACACAGCTTATAGCTCTGTATGTTGTATTTGTTTCTTCTCTAGTTTCTTACAATTTGGGATCATCCCTATGTCCCAAGTAAATTGTGTTGAATACCCTTCAATCTTGATTAAAAATATCATCGATTTTTCGTATTTCTAACAATTATAAATTAATATTTATTGGTAATTTAGGAATTTAAGATGAGCATATACAGCCCAAAGGGATCATCAACAAGCAAAAAGATTACATGCAACCACAGTATGTGTACCCATCGTCATGAATGTCCAGAAAGCGAAACATTTAATACTTGCCCCTATTCTGTTTCTTATGTCTCATCTCAAACTTCAACTTCCGGGATTTTAATGGAGGATCTTCTGCACTTAGAAACAGAGGATAGCAATGGTGAAATCATTGATGCCTTTGTCACTTTTGGGTAAAATTCCTTATATACCCCTTTCTTCCTTAAGTAAACATAAAACGGTCATTCCTTAAGTCCTACTATTCACTATAATTGTCATTCTATTTGAAATTTGCAGATGTGGGCAAGTGCAAAGTGGTTCGTTTCTAGACATTGCTGCTCCAAATGGTCTTTTTGGGCTCGGTTTTGAAAAAATATCAGTTCCTAGCATTTTATCTAGAGAAGGATATACAGCAGATTCTTTCTCTATGTGTTTTGGACATGATGGAACTGGTAGGATTAGTTTCGGTGATAAAGGAAGCCTTGATCAGGAAGTCACACCCTTTAATTTAGATTCATCTCAGTAAGTTTATTCTCACACATTAAACTAAAATAACTGCTTTACTCTTTAGTTTACAGTTTGATTATGAACTTATTTCATTTTCTTATTGTTAAATGTTTAAATTTGGTTTTCTTGTGCAGTCCGACCTATAATATTACAGTGACACAGCTTCGTGTTGGTTCCTCTCTTATTGACTCGTGTTTCACGGCCCTTTTTGATTCGGGTACCTCTTTTACCTATCTGGTCGACCCACATTATACGAGGCTGACACAAAGGGTAAGCAAATCTAGAAACATAAAGAATTTATGGGATTTATTTTTATACATTTATTAACTTTTTTAAACTTGCCTGTTCGTTCTTCCACAGTTTCATGCACAAACAAAAGATTCACGACACCCAACTGATCAAAGGATTCCTTTTGAATATTGTTATGATATGAGGTATACTTTAAATTTTCTAAGCCTTTTGGTATTGGGTTTTATTTGATTATCTGTTTATTATGTGTGTAGTCCTAATGCAAATACTAGTCTGATCCCAAGTATGAGCTTAACGATGAAAGGGGAAGGTCAATTTTTCATCTACGATCCGGTTATTGTTATCTCGACAAATGTAAGTCATGTGTTAAATTTCTGAAAAATATTTTGATGGCTTTCCTATTCATAATCATCGCGCTACTTGTGATGCAGCGGGATGTTGTATACTGTCTGGCTGTTATCAGAAGTTCAGAACTGAACATCATCGGACGTAAGTCCTCAATTACCCATATATATACATACATGCACATTTACATCTATACATCTATATATATATAAATAGATAAATACATACATAAACTAAATGAGCCTGGTAGTTCCCACTAAAAGGTATATGCAAACCTTACTTCTGCCCTCGAAGAGTAGGTTCAAAATTTCTGTTATAAATACATACATATATACATATAGTTAAATATCTCTCTGTGTGTATATACATATACATATATATATATATAACACTAAGATGGTTGATCCTTATACAGAGAACTTCATGACTGGCTACCGTATCGTGTTTGATAGAGAAGAACTAGTTCTTGGCTGGAAGAAGTCTGATTGTAAGTTAGCATTACATGATGCAATATATGCAAATAAATAGAAAAGGAAATCAATATCTGACAGTTGTTTTTCGATGAAGGTTATGACATTGAGACTTCAAGTGATTCACGCTCGACACCTTTGAACCCCAACAACGTTCCTCCTGCTGTTGCGGCTGGGTTACAAGGTCGGACCCAAAACATGGCTAGGACCTCTGTTGGTTCACCGTTATACAGTAAGCGTTCTTGTTATTCAACTCAAACGTGTCTTTACTTTTTGTTGCTATTTTTTCTTTCGTTATAGCTCGTCTTTGGTTGTTGAAAACAAACCCGATGGGAGATCTTATACGATTTTTTTGTTACTCGATTTTCAATAGCAAATAGTGTAAATAGCACGTTTAGAAGTGATCATCTTGGTAAATATATTTCATGTTTCGGGTTTTTGCTGTTGGTGGATTCAGATAGTTGTTTTCTTTCAAGAAATTTCTAAACATTTTGTTTGACATGAAGTAACCAAACCGGTAAAATAAGACATAAAAGTAATGTTTAGTTTATCATGGGATTTAGAGTATGAACTAATATATATATTAATATATATATATATATATATATGTATATATGTGTGTGTGTGTGTGTAAGGTCGGGTTCCAATAAGAAAGAGAGTTAAGGTGTCAGAAAGGATTTGCGCCTTGGATGCACATTATGATGAGATGCACCGGACAACTTCATTCCAAAAGCGCAATTTATGCATGGATATGTGACTCTTCTCACATGATCCTAAGCATGTATGTGTATGTGCATGTATGTGTATGTGTGTGTATGTGTATGTATATGTATATGCATGTATATATGTAATGTGTATGTATATATATGTAATGTGTATGTATATGTGTATATGTTGTGTATATGTTATGTGTGTGTATATGTGTATATGTATATGCATGGATATATGTAATGTGTATGTATATGTGTATATGTTGTGTATATGTTATGCATGTGTATGTGTTATGTGTATGTGTGTGTATGTATGTGTTATGTGTGTGTATAACTGTGTATGTATGTTATGTGTATGTACGTATATGTATGTGTGTATGTATGTGTATGTGTTATGTATGTATGTCTATATGTTATGTATGTGTAAATGTTATGTATGTGTGTATGTGTATATGTTGCGTGTATGTGTATATGGTGTGTGTATGTGTATATGTTATATGTGTGTGTATGTGTGTGTATGTTTGTGTATATGTTATGTATGTATGTGTATGAATGTATTTGTATGTGTGTATGTATGTATGTTTATGTGTGTGTGTATGTTATGTATGCGTGTGTTTATGTATATTTGTGTATGTTATGTATGCGTGTGTGTATGTTATGTATGTGTATGTGTAAGTATACGTGTATGTATGTATACATATATGGAATGTGTTTATGTATATGTGTTTATTATGCTATGTATGCATGTGTGTGTGCATGTGTATGTGTATGTATGTATGTGATGTGTTTATGTATATGTGTGTATGTTATGTATGCGTGTGTGTATGTTATGTATGTGTATGTGTCTATACATATATGTGATGTGTTTATGTATGCGTGTGTATGTTATGTATGCGTGTGTGTGTGTGTATGTATGTGATGTGTTTATGTATATGTGTGTATGTTATGTATGCGTGTGTGCATGTTATGTATGTGTATGTGTGTATACATATATGTGACGTGTTTATGTATGCGTGTGTGTGTATGTGATGTGTTAATGTATATGTGTGTATGTTATGTATGCGTGTGTTTATGTATATGTGTGTATGTTATGTATGCGTGTGTTTATGTATATGTGTGTATGTTATGTATGTGTGTGTGTATGTATGTTATGTATGTATAAGTATGTGTGTATGTTATGTATGTTTATGTATGTGTATGTACGTATGTATGTATAAGTATATAAGTATGTGTGTATGTTATGTATGTATGTATGTGTATGTATGTATAAGTATGTGTATGTATGTATAAGTATGTGTGTGTATGTATGTATGTATAAGTATGTGTGTGTATGTATGTATGTTATGTACGTGTGTATGTGTAAGTATGTGTGTATGCGTAAGTATGTTATGTATGTGTAAGTATGCATGTATGTTATGTATGTGTATGTGTGTATGTTATGTATGTGTATGTATGTGTGTATGTATGTGTATATGTTATGTATATGTATGTTATGTGTGTATGTATGTGTATGTGTATGTACATGTATTTGTATATATGTGTATGTACATATATGCATATATATATACATATATATATGTATCTGTACATGTATGTGTGTATATATATACATACATATATATATATCTATATATATATACACACCAACACATATCACAACCTGAAGATGTTTTCAAAACACAATACCTAGGTCGCAGGCCAACAGCATCAGGTTGTGAGGAGTCCTCGTCTCCTGCACCTGTATATAAACATACATATACACACACACACATATATTATACGTAACCCAGTGAAGTTATACGTAACCCTAAAAAATAAAAACGAAAATACCCTATGAAGCGATTTGTTTAGTTTTGAAAACAAGATAACTAGGTCACGGACCAATAGCATGACGTTGTAAGGTGTTATCGTCTCCACCTGTACATATATACACACACAGTGAGTGAGGTTAGGAATAGGAGGAAACCCTAGAAAAGAAAAAGGAGAAGCGTACGTGTTAGCGATGTTGATGTTTGATTTGGTATGGTGTATGGGATCAAAGTAGTAGTAGTAGTAGTAGAAGGAGGGTAAAAATAGGCATGGAGTCTCTCCTGTTGGCGTCGATCGATCGAAGACGATGCTTCGACCGAGAGCGAAAGCGAAATCGAAAGATATGAGATAGATCGATGATATGGGGGATGGATGGTCTCTTTATATAGCCGCCCGTCAGAAGCTTCTCGAAATCTTTTTATTTATCTTGTCAACCAAGCAAACCATTATATTATTTAATTTGATATTTTAATACATTTTATTTGAAATAAAAATAAATTTAACTTCATTTTAAAGAGGAGTAAATTCTAATTTTGGCCCCCTTGGTTTTGTGAAATCTCTGAATTTGGGAACTAAATGTTTATAATTTTAAAATTCGTCCTTGTGATTATTATTTTGTTTTCAAAGTAGTCTTTTCGTCACTAACTTTGTTAATATTATTGGTAATTTTATCCATGTAGACTATTTCTCAAATAAAAATTTAACTATATAATATATGTATTTATTGGAGGAAATTAAAATTATCCATAACTATTTTCTTGATAAATATTTTTTTGATAGAAAATTTAAATTATAGGAAATTTAAATCTACATAAATATAATAAATCATTCATAAATATTTTCTTTTTATCATAGAAAATTAAATATGCAAATAATTGACTAAACCATATGTTTTTGATGATTAAATGACTAAATTATATGGAAAAAAAATCTCTGTACAATTTTTTTTAAAATTAATTATAAAAATTATTTATGGATTTTTTAGAAAATGTTTTAAATGAAAAAAATTATTTATGAATAATTTACTATATTTATTTGTACAGATTTTAATTTTTGCATCAAAAAAAATATTTATTAGAAAAACAATTATGGACAATTTATTTATGGATGATTTTTTTTTCTATAATAAATACAATGTATTACATAATTAATTTTTTAAGAAGAATTAGAGAATAGTCTAAAACTCTAAATGGACAAAAAAATGTCTCTCCCACCTACGGAGTTAGTTATGGGGACCACTTTCAAAGTAAAATAAAAATCATGTAGACCAAAATTAGAGTTATCAAAGTTTAGGTATCATTTTCAAATATTTCACTAAACCACGGGCACCAAAACTTAACTACTTTTTATAAAAGAAAATAATAAGAGTAAAATGCATTTATTAAAAACAACCGGTTGAGTATAAATAAAATTAATTTTTTCTCGAACTCTATTAAACTTTTTCAGATGATAATTTGAAATAAATATAAACTTTGAAAAAAAAGATATCACTTATCTATCATTAATTTTAATGATTTTTACAATGTTTTTCCATTTAAAAATATAATAAATGAAAGTTAGGATTAAATATTTAAACTTTATATAACACAAGGACTAAAATGAAAGTAAAATGAAAACTACAGATACCACAAAAACAATTTTTAAATCACAAGGAAGAAAATCATTATAAACAGTAAACCAGAGGGACGAAAATCATAGTTTACACAAAAAGAGGAGTAAACTCTAATTTTAGTCCTCATGGTTTTGTGAAATCTTTAAAAGTGGGTCTTAAACGTTGATAACTCTAGAAATCTTTTCTGTAGTTTCTATTTTGCTCTAAAAATGGTTTTTCGTCACTAAATCCGTTAATGTCAGTGGTATTTTTGTCCATTTAGGCTATTTCCTAATTTTATTTTGAGACCATTTTTAGAACAAAATGAAAACCTTAGGGACCAAAATTATAATTATAAAAGTTTACGTCTTACTTTTAAAAATTTCACTAAACCACAAGGACCAAAATTAAATTTTACTCTAAAACTTTTTAACGGTCCGGTCTAAGAAATAACCAAACCATTTGGCCCAACCCGGTCTTCAATTTAAAACTTTTTAAACAGTTTTGGACCGAATATGCTAAAGTACAGATGTATTAATATTTATTTTTCATTTTATAAGCCCAACCTTTATGGCCGAATTTAGAAAAAGCCCATCCAAGACATTAAGGCTTTGTTTATTTTTTTTTTTCATTTTAAGCTTTTAATCACCAATCATGTCTAATTCGTTTAGACGTTTCAGAGCTGAAATCAAAATTCAGCAACTCTTAAAAAACAAACGTCACCTAAGTTTATTAATTTTCATTTTTCAATTATTTTGTTCCTTAAATTCGGAAGTTCCTTAGACACAATATTTTCTATAATTAGCATAAATTCTTTTACTGTTTGTAAAAATTCGATTTAACATTTATCTAAATTTTATTAGGCAATTTTGAACCATGTCTAAGCTGTTTAGGACGAACAAATGAATTACATGTGGAAAACTTGTATGAAATAATGAAATATATAAAATAGAGTTCATAGTCAATGTTTATTTTGATATATATATATATATATATATATATATATATATATATAGAAAGAGAGAGAGAGAGGAAAGTTCAAATGTGAACCTATCTTTGATTGTGAACATGAGGACATATCTCAGCCCTTGATCTGAGTCATATTCAAGCTGCTCTTTAAATGTGGCTTGAGGGGTAATTCTGGCAATTTTTATTCAAGCTGCTCTTTGATGTCACTCCCGCTTATTTCTTCCTTCTATGTTAATCGTCTTCTTCTATGTTAATCGTCTTATTCTCTGTTAATCGAATTCTTCTCTGTTAATCGTTTTCTTCTATGTTAATCGTTTTCTTCTCTGTTAATCGAATTCTTCTCTATTAATCAGATTCATTGCTGTGAAGAACTTTATTAATTGGATTTGCGATTTCTGAAATTAAATTGTTGATTCCCTCTTTTCAATGGACTATGTTTCTTCATCAGAAAATTCAATCGATTGTGATCCAGTTGAAAATTCTACTCTTTTTGTTGATCAAACATGTGATTTGTTCACTAATTGCGATTATGTTACATGTTTCGAGAATACAGACCGAGAATTTGGTTCTAATGTTGAAGATGTCTGTAGCTTATATTCAGACTGAATATATAAACATAAATTATAAAAACACCAGATTGTAGTATATATTCAGTCTGAATATAAGTTAAAATTTGAAGTTTGTATAATCGTAACTTATATTCAGACTGAATATAAGCTAAATTTGAAGTTTGTATAATCGTAGCTTATATTCAGACTGAATATAAGCTAAATTTTGAAGTTTGTAAAATCGTAGCTTATATTCAGACTGAATATGAACTACAATTATGTGTTTTTATAATAGTAACTTATATTCAGTCTGAATATAAGCTAAAATATGAACTTTGTATAATCGTAGCTTATATTCAGACTGAATATAAGCTACAATTATACAAACACATAATTTTAGCTTATATTCAAACTGAATATAAACTACAATTATACAAACACATAACTGTAGCTTATATTCAGACTGAATATAAACATGACATTGTGATATCACAATGTTATGCTTACATTCAGACTGAATATAAGCTACAATTATACAAACATATAATTTTAGCTTATATTCAGACTGAATATAAGCTACAATTATACAAACCCATAATAGTAGCTTATATTCAGACTGAATATAAACATGACATTGTGATACTACAATGTTATGCTTATATTCAGACTGAATATAAGCTTTAATTATACAAACACATAATTTTAGCTTATATTCAGATTGAATATAAGCTACAATTATACAAACCCATAATTGTAGCTTATATTCAGTCTGAATATAAGCATAACATTTTTTGCTTATATTCAGATTGAATATAAGCTACAATTATACAAACACATAATTTTAGCTTATATTCAGACTGAATATAAGCTATACAAACACATAATTGTAGCTTATATTCAGTCTGAATATAAGCATAACATTTTATGTTTATATTCAGACTGAATATAAGCTACAATTATACAAACACATAATTTTAGCTTATATTCAGACTGAATATAAACATGACATTGTGATACTACAATGTTATGCTTATATTCAGACTGAATATAAACTACAATTATACAAACACATAATTTAAACTTATATTCAGACTGAATATAAGCTACAATTATACAAACCATAATTGTAGCTTATATTCAGTCTGAATATAAGCATAACATTTTATGCTTATATTCAGACTGAATATAAACTACAATTATACAAACCCATAATTGTAGCTTATATTCAGACTGAATATAAACATGACATTGTGATATCACAATGTCATGCTTATATTCAGACTGAATATATACACAACTATTCAAACACATAATTTTAGCTTATATTCAGACTGAATATAAGCTACAATTTTGTAGTAAATAAGTTGCTGGGTGACGACGACGATGAACTGATTTATGTCGAAATTGTTGCTTGGTGACGACGACGATGAAGAGATTGACGGCGAAATCGTTGTTTAGGGACGACGAAGATGAAGAATTGACGGTCATGTTATATTTACGATGTTGCCCCTACGCGCTAATTATTGTTTAAGCCATGACTCGAGTTTTCCACTTATTTACAAAAATGCCACCGTGCGTTTTGTGCATTGATTTTTTGATCTGATTTTAAATGGATGGTTGAGATGCATCCTCATGTTCACAATCAAAGATAGGTTCACATTTGAACCCACCCCTATATATATATATATATATATAGGTGGGGGTTCAAACGAGAACACCTTCATTTTACGAGAACGCGAGAACACCCTTATTACATGTGATAATACACGAGAGGGGACTTGATGGTTTGCAGATGACGTGTCTTGCTATTTAGGTTGCACCAAAGTTCGTTTACGTCTATGATTTAATACCACATATGATGGTTTTGATTGAGTATAATATCACATCAAAGACACCCTTATCACATGTGATAATATATATGTGATGGAGCTTTGTGGTGAAACGACGACTTCGCCGTTAACCTAGATCACGCCAAAATTCATCCGCATTTCTGATTTAGTATCACATGTGTATTATATGTGATGGAATAATAGTATCACATGTGATTTTCTATAGTAAACGAGTGTTCTCGCGTTCTCGCAAAATAAAGGTGTTCTCGTTTGAACCATTCCATATATATATATATATATAGATGTTGGTTCATTTACAAACCGGATGAATCCTACAAACTCGTACAAACCATATATGAAAATAAAATTTTCATGATTTTTTTCATCAAATGCTATGATTTAAAATGTTATTACATATATGTTTGTTTCACCTTGTGAAAAAATTACATGTGAAAAAAATACATGTGAAACTTTAATATTATGAAACAAACATATATGTAACAACATCTTAAATCATATCATTTGATGAAAAAAAATCATGAAACAATTATATATATATATATAGGTTCATGCGAGAACGATAACAATTTACGAGAATACGAGAACAATCCTCAGCCAATCATTTTGTACATGAAACTTTTCATGTACAAAATCACATATGATTCACGTACAAAATCATATATGATTAGCCGCGACTTGCCCATGGGAAAAGTCGTGCGTGTCCTTTTTGACGCTTAGAAAATCATATATGATTTTGTACATGAAATCATATATGATTTTGTACATGAAAAATTTCATGTACAAAATGATTGGCCGAGAATTGTCCTCGTATTCTCGTAAATTGGTACCGTCCTCGTATGAACCCGCCTCTCTCTCTATGTGTATATATAGGGAAAGGTTCAAACAAGAACACCTCCATTTTGCGAGAACGCGAGAACATCCTTTTACTATAGAGAATCACATGTGATACTATTACTCAATCACATATGATACACGTGTGATACTAAATCAAATATGTGAACGACTTTTGACGCGATCTAGGTTGCAGGCCAAGTCGCCATTACACCATTAAGCCCCTTCACTAGTATTATCACATGTGGTAAGCGTGCTCTTGATATGATATTATAATCCATCATGACCATCACCCGTGATACTAAATCATAGACGCAGACGATCTTTGGCGTGACCTAAGTCGTAGGGCACGTCGTCCGCACATCACCAGGTCTCTGCACGTATATTATCACATGTGATAAGGGTGTTCTCGCGTTCTCGTAAAATGAAGGTGTTCTCGTTTGAACCTCCACCTCCTTATATATAGGAGGGTTCAAATGAGAACTTTGCATTTTTAAAGAAACAAATGGACACTTGTGGATCACATATGATGTGAGTCCCACATAATATTAAATAATTTATCTTATTAATATGATTTAATATTAAATCATAAATTATTTAATATTATGTGGGACTCACATCATATGTGGTCCACAAATTGTTCCTTTGTTCCTTTAAGGATGAGTGGTTCTCATTTGATCCCTCCCCTATATATGTATGTATTAGTTACTAGGCATAGGATTTGTGAGAAGGAGAGTTAATGTGAGAAGCGTAAGAAGGGATCTGAACCATTGATCACTTTTAATCTCATACCCACCCATGAATTACGCCTTAGAAGGGAGTTGATCCGGTGTACCTCATCTTGGTGCAATTCATCTTAATGTACATCCAAGGATGGAGATTCCTTCTTACGCTTCTCACAGTAACTATCCTTCTCACCGAAACCTAACCCTTAGTTACTAATAGTGTTATAAATGAAAGATTGTTTACTTATATGGACAAAGTAATCTTATCGATAGAAGAAGGTTGGAAAACATACAGAAGATGCTAAGTATTATATACATTACATATATAATTTCAAAAGATTAACATGTCTATAAGCTCAAAACCGAAAAAAAACCGTCATTGGACATGATTAATTGATTATCCCAAAAAATTGCTTTTGTCACTCTCACTACACGATTTGAAGCTAATGAAAACAAATAGGCCCATTTGAGTTTTTTTCCCTTTTATCAAGTAATAAAACTAGTTTAAACTAATGTTTAATTTGGTCCCCTCAAATTTCTAAACTTTCAAAATATACCCTAATCATAAATTTTCTTAAATTTCAAGTATGATGTTAAATTTTAAATGACTAGGTTTGACCCCTCAACATGGTATTCTTAATTCTAAAGTCTAAGGCACAATGTGGTAACTGGTAAGCAATGTGCTACGCTCCAATCTTACGTGTTAAAAGTTACATCAGATATTGAATTATAAAACATTTGTTGTATTTTTAGTTGCGTTATTTTCCACATTTTTACAATAAATCGTTTAAGAGTTTGACGACTTACTAGTTTGTCGATATGTTGTAGCGTTTCTTGGATTAACTTGGTCAATTGGGGGTTCATAAGATAAGTAGAAGACCAAGACAACTTCTGCTTTCAAGCTGTCAAAAAACTGAACGCCAACCCTTGTGGAATGACACATTGTATCGTCACGTTCTTGTTCAAATCTGCATCAAGTTGAGTTCACAGTGTTTTTTCTGTGAAGGTCCTGATTTTTTATTACCTTCACAATATTTTGCTGTAAAGTTTCAAAATATGATCTCACGGGTTTCACGAAAACAAACCGGTCTCACGTGAATCCAACCCGTAAAAAGTGGTGGACAAATAATAGAGGAGGGAATTTTTTTTAGTAAATAGTATTTCTTCAATGAAGTTATAAAAAATTCTTCTAATTATTAAAAACTCAACAGGACCTTCTCTCTCAAATTGGTCCCCAAATGCTACATAGTCGTAACCTAACGACTAGAAAATCTAAAATTCCATCAGTTCGGGCCTTCATAACAAGGCCTTGTGATTGGGCCTAAAAGCCAACTCCCTTAATCGATTTCTATTTTAAAGCCTTAATCGGTCTTTACAGGGTATCAGCAGAAGAAATGGTCAAAAATCAGTCTCCGGTTGGGCCCAAATAGGTTCCTTCAAAACCCGGTCGAGCATCTCGGTCCTGGTCCTAACTAAATTTTTTATGACTAATCTAGGCCCAATAACTGGTCTCGACCTTGATCCCATCATGCCAGTCCCAAATCCATTCTTGGCTCCAGATTCTTTTTTAAACGGTCCATGTTTTTATAATCACGATTTTTAAAATTTAATATTGAAATACATTTTAAATAACACATTTAAGTATATAAAAACTTATAAAACTTGAAAATCTTGTAAAAATCTGTAAAATACTTATATTATAATTTATAAAAAATTATATTTTTTTTTCTAAAAATTAGGCCTAAACATAACTAGTTCCCGAAAAAGGCCTTAAAATTTCATAAAAATAAATTTAATGCTAACTTGGGCCTAAGTCCAATCTGGCAGTTTCTTAATACATAACGAATTCTAGTAACATTGAACAACTCAAATTCATAAAAATGAAGATATACGTATTTGGATAATTTATTTATAGAGGAAAGTTCAAATGTGAACTTATTTTTGGTTGTGAACGTGAGAACGAATCTCAGCCACTTATCCGGTCAATAAAGGCGGCTTTAACCTGGTTCCCCTCCTTTAATAATCTCCACCCTCCCATGAATCGCGTCAATCCTCCGTGATCGCGTCCACTATAACCGAAGATGTGTGGCTGAGATTCGTCCTCACGTTTACAACAAAAAATGAGTTCACATTTGAACCTAACCCTTTATTTATATTATTTTTAAAAGTCAATGATACTTCATAATAAAATACCTAGTTAGTTCGGACGAGTTGACTCATGCCAATTTTTTTGAACAGTTGGTGACATTATTTTGTTACAATAATTGTGGTTGTTAATTGATAACGTGTACCATGCCTTTTATTTTATTTTATTTATACCATAAATCAGATTTTTTTAAACTACAATAATACTTTAATTTTGTGACGAAAAAGAATTAATTTGAAGAAATCCAAGGACATTATTGTTGAATATGCTTTTTTATATTGGGAGAGAAATAATATTAGTTTATTTAAATTAAACTTTTGAGCACACATCATAACTACAATATATTGAAAGGGAGTGATATATTTAAGATATTATTTTATATATACTTATTTTATAATAAGAAATTTTTATGTGTATTTGTTTTATTATATAAATATTTTTATGTGTATTTTTTGTTTTACTAAATATATCAATTTTTTTAATCATAATTATTTTATAAAGTGAATATAAATATATCTGAAACAATATTTTAAATTATAAGTTTTGATTAAAAAATGTAAAAAAAATATTTTTACATTGATTTTACGAGTTTGTAACGTTTTTTTTAATTTTTATTTAATTATCAATATATATATATACACACACATATAATATATATATATATATATATATATATATATATATATAGGGGCGGGTTCAAATGAGAACTCAAATTTGGTTGTGAACTTGAGGACAAATGAGAGTGCGACACGTGTCTCATTCAAAGAAATATTATAGTATATATTCAGTATGAATATACAAAGGAATATTCAGTCTGAATATTCCTTTGTATATTCAGACTGAATATTCCTTTGTATATTCAGTCTGAATATTGCTTATTTTAACACGTGTCACGCTCTCACGTTCACAACCAAATTTGAGTTCGCATTTGAACTTTCCTCTCTATCTCTCTCTCTCTCTCTTTCTCTCTCTCTCTCTCTATATATATATATTGGTGTTCACAATCTCTTGATTTATTATTATCGTTGATGTTGAGTATAAGACAAATTGTTAAAAAATAATTGTTGAAACCTATCAGACACTTTATACACACACACACACACATATATATATATATATATATATATATATATATATATATATTTACATAGGGGCGGGTTCAAATGAGAACTCAAATTTGGTTGTAAACGTGAGGATAAATGAGAGCGCAACACGTGCCATATTCAGACTGAATAATTAAAGAAATAGTTAGACTGAATAAATATTATTTCAGTTTTAGTCGGTCTGAATATTTCTTTGATTATTCAGTCTAAATAATTTACATTCAGACACGTGTCACACTCTCATTTGTTCTCACCTTCATAACTAAATTTGAGTTCGCATTTGAACTTTTCTCTCTCTCTCTTTCTCTCTCTCTCTCTGTGTATATATATATATATATACATATATATAGAGAGGCATCTTAAAATACAAACCGGTCAAATGTTACAAACTCGTACAAACCAATATAAAAATAATTTTTTTAATGATTTTTTTCATCAAATGCTATGATTTAAAATGTTATTTCACATATGTTTGTTTCATAATGTAAAAGTTTCACATGTATTTGTTTTCGTAAGGTTAAAGTTTTGCACATATCTGCTTCATAATGTTCTTTTCACATGTAATTTTTTCACAAGTTGAAACAAACATATGTGTAATAATATCTTAAATCATAGTATTTGATGAAAAAAATCATGAAAAAAATTGTTTTTATACTGGTTTGTACGAGTTTGTAACCTTTAACTGATTTGTATTTTAAGATGTGTCTATATATATATTTGTATTTTTTTAAACATTAAAGTACATTTAAATACGTAAAATATTTTTTAGTATTTTGTTTATGCTATTTATATTTTGTTTAAAAGTATAGGGTCTTAAAAACTTAAGCATGTTATACACATTGTTCACAATGTAACTAAAAGGAAACATCCCAAGTTTGAATTCCACAATAGCACATAAGACTAAAATCAACCCCCACCTCCCCCAAATAAAATAAATAATGATAATGATTACTCATAGTAATTAAAGAACAAATAAAGCCTTGATTGGTGGCCAATTTGGTAAAATTGTATTGGTACTTCCATTCATGTTTGAACTTTCCACAATAGTTTATATCCTTTTTAACTATGTATTTATTTGGTTTAAATTGGTGTCGTTATTTATTTTATATGTGAGACAAGTTTCATTTTATATGTACGATAATTGATTCAAGTCATGGTAAAGTAATCGACTAAAGATGATACTAGAATTGAGTAAAAAGGAAATTTGGGGACCTAAATCAAGAATAGAAATTTAAAAGAGAATGTGTGTGTGTTTTTGGGGTGGGGTTAGATTCAAGGATCATAAAAACGTACAACTTTTATGATGTATTACTATAACTGTGAGTGTTTAGTCGGTTTGTGTACACCACGATTAATTTTATGAGGTTATAAAGTTAAGTAATTAACAACTAGACAAACATCCGGTTAGAGGGTGCACATGCGTTAGGTTGTGGCATTTTAACAATCCAACCTGATTATGTCGGTTTAGAAAAAATTCAACACAATCTAACCTGTTAAAAAAAATATAATCTAACCCATCTTTGCGAGTTATTTGGTTGGATTAGTGGGTTAATACTTGATGATCGATAAATAAATAAAGTATAATTTACTTTACATATGAAATTAAGAAAAAAGGCTCTCCTAAAAAGTCTAGAAACAAACTATTAAGAGGTCATTTACTAAACGAGTACCAAGTAAACACTTACGTGCAAGAGTCAACACCTTCACTTACTTTATCGGGTAATGTTCTCGGCATCAAAATGAATTGTTGATAATCATCTCTTACCCGGTAAACACTAATCGGGTAAGAGTCTTCTAGCTCACTTAGTAGATAAGATTCTTAGTTCTTGTTATGCTTCTTACTTGGTAGGATTCTCAGTTCTTTGTCATGATCATCTCATAAGCTAAGTGACACTCGGTAAACATTAAAATCTCTCTCTCTCTCTCTCTATATATATATATATATATATAATTGTTAGTACCATTAAAGGTAATGACAAACACTTAAGAAATTGTAGAAGGGGAGGAGGGGGGGGGGGTTGAATACAATTACACAAAAAATTGAACCTTTTAAATTCTTATTGATAATAATATCAAGAATTACACTTAGAAAACATATTATTGCGGAAAAGAACAGATAAATATATTTTAACAATCTAACACTTAGTACAATAAGAGTACACCTTAAATCCCAAAGACAATTATAAAGTTGTTTTCAAAAATGTCGAATCAAGCTGATCATTTAGAAGATATCTTGCTGAAAGTGTGGTTTGCATGAGAGCCCTTCTTCTCCTTTTATAGTGCCCATGCATTAAATGCATGGGGACCCGTGTCACAATATCATTTGATAGTTGAGTAATCTTTGGACAAAAGATGGGTGTCATTCCTTATCGTACAGATGAAAGGACAACGCATTGTTTATCTTTTCTTCAATTCCTCTGTTGTCACATCAAGCTTTAGATAAGGACAAACAAACATTTTTGTAGTTTTAAAGAGAATGTTTGTATTTAAAGCTTGGAAGACAAGTTCTTGTAGATATTGAGAACATGGAGTATCTTCATAAATATCCACCGATGGACTAGCATCGACGCTACCGATGGACAACCATCAACGGATGAAACAATAGTAGTCATCGATGGCTGAAAAGTCTGGTAGTTGATCGACGGTCATATCTTCATTTCCACAAATGTTGATATGGATCCTTTGACATCAGCTAGTCTTTGATTTGCTGAATTTGTTGAGTGTGACCAAACTTTAACAAAGAATCCAAAATACAAAATATTTTGACTAAGCAAAGATTAAGAAGTCATTAACAAATCATCGATGACCCAACAATAATTACATACATACATACATACATATATATATATATATATAGACGGAGGTTCATACGAGGACGGTAACAATTTACGAGAATGCAAGGACAATCCTCAGCCAATCATTTTGTATATAAAAAATTTTCATGTACAAAATCACATATGATTCACGTACAAAATCATATACGATTAGCCGGACTTTTCCCGCGGGAAAAGTTGCCCGAGTCCTATTTGATGCTTACAAAATCACATATGATTTTGTACATTAAATCATATGTGATTTTGTACATGAAAAATTTCATGTACAAAATGATTGGCCGATGATTGTCCTCGCATTCTTGTAAATTGGTACCGTCCTCGAATGAACCCGCCTCTCTCTCTCTCTCTCTCTCTCTATATATATATATATATATATATGGGAGGTTTACTTTGCAAAACACATTATTTGTACAAACCCTTCAAACCTCATTAAGAGTAAATTACGGATTTGGTCCCTGAGGTTTCCAAAATGTGTTGGATTTAGTCCCCATAATTTGTTTATTGCAAAATAGACCCAGAGTTTTAATTTTCGTAACACATTGGCCCCTGCCGCTAACAGTCATTAACCAACATCCGTTAAATGAGGGGCATTTTAGTCCTTTCATATTTTTTTCTTTTTTCCAATTTATCTTATTAAACTATAACCCCCCCCCCCCTTCACCTGCAACTCCGACCAAACCTACCGGATTTTTCATCAACCCTTCTTTTGAGACACCGGTTTTCCTCCTCCGTCACCGCCTTCCACCACCACACAACCACCCTCTCTTTCCCCTTCTCGACAACCTAGATACCCTTTCTCCACATCTCCCCCTTCTTCGGCCACCGTCCCTTCCACCTTTTTTCCCACTTTTCCAGCAGCGATGGCTGCCTCCTTCTTGTATCATCGAAACCACAACCATAAACCGCCTTCTTTACATACTCACTTTTGCATCTGTTCTTTGAAGCCACTGGCCGCCACCGCCCTTGTTTCATTGAGTCATATCATCGTCGTTTTTCCTCTCAAACCCAATGTCTACAAAATCGCAAACTAAAAACCATAAATCAAAAAAATCAATACCCAAAACCCATTCAACCCTAAATCAATTGAGATTTGACCAGATTTGGTGGGGAAGGAGAATAGCTAAGAAGTAGGATGGGTGGTTCACCGAGATGGGAAGACGAAGGGGTTTAGTAGAGAAAAAAGGTCGTGGAATTGGTGGGAGGTCTTCGTGACCTGGGTGTTTATATGGGGTTTGGGCGGGGGGTAGAGGCCGGAGAAAGGAGGCAACCGGAGAGCCTGGAAATGAGGTGCCAACGATAGGGATGGTTAACTCACTCCCGTCCACCACCATCGAAACCATGTAAAGCACCGTTCACCACCATCGAAGTGATCTCCACAAGCACATAATCACCATTTGAAGGGAAGGGTTGGGTTTTCGTCGCTCCTGGTTCGTTGAAGGTGACGTTGGCAGCCGATGAAAGTGGCCGGTGAGATCTTGAAAGGAACGATGGTCGACAACGTCTTGAAAGGGGTGGTATATATATGTATGTATGTATAATTAATATTAATATAATATGTAATTAATATATATTTATTTAAATGAGAAAAATGAAAGAACATTTGAAAGGACCAAAAAGCCCCTTACTTAACAGATGATAGTTAACAGTCGTTAGTGGCAGGGACTAATGTGTTACGAAAATGCAAATTCTAGGGTCTATCTTGTAATAAACAAATTGTGGGGACTAAATCCAAGACATTTTGGAAACCTCATGGACCAAATCCGTAATTTACTCTTTTTGTAATTATGAGAGGTTTATTAGTCACTTTTATTGTGGAGGGTGGTAATTATGAATATTATCATCTTCTATAAGAAATACATGAAAGAGTTTCATTAAAAGTTTAAAACATAGAAATAACCATATATGAAACAATTTCATCAAGAAAAGTATTATATGAAGCAATTTCTTCAGATTAAACAATTTAATGAAATAATTTCATTAAATTAAATAATGAAATCGACGAATGATGGTGGTTTGTATGATTTGTACAAATATGGGTGGTTTGCATTATATTTGATCGCTCTCTTATCTATCTCCATTTATCTCTCTCTCTCTCTCTCTCTATATATATATATATATATATATATACACATTATATATATATAGGGCAATAATCAATAAAAACCACAAAAAAGTTACAAACTCGTGAAAACCGATATAAAAATAATTTTTTACATGATTTTTTTCCATTAAAACCTAAATTTAAAATAGTGTTTCACATATGTTTGGGTTCATCTTATGAAATAATTACATGTGATTTTTTCTTTTGGATTCATCTAGTGAAACAAAAAATATACGTAAAAAATATTCATGTGGTGAATCAAATACGTGTGAAGGTTTCATGTTATGAAACACATATATATATAAAATAATATCTTAAATCCTAGCACTTGATGAAAATAAATCATGAAAATAATTATTTTTATATCGGTTTTCACGAGTTTGTAACATTTTTATGGTTTTTAACTTTTTATTTTATTTGGCCAAAAGCTCTTAAAAACAACTTTTTAAGCCTTAAGTACTGCTATTTAATGCTAATTACTTAATTTTCAAAATTACAAATAAATTATGCGTAAATACAACTTATTAAAGCTTCATTTCTGAATTCGTGTAACTAACTACAAATAAGTATGATCAAATACAAGATAAACATCTAATTTTAAATATAAATAATCTAACATATAATTAAGATAATCATTGAGTTCTAATAGAATATTTAATTATCATCTATATAAAAAGTTATATTCATTATTAAACCTAAATTTAGTTATGATAAAAATTTTGAATTAGAGAAATTACATTAAAAAAAAGAACTTTTAAATGAAACATTAAAATCGTCTTTTTAAAACCACATAAGACATTAGAACATCGATAAAGACAAAAATTAAAATGAAACTTAAAACTGAAATGTATCTCGCTGCGTTACACGAGTACCCTTCTAGTATATATATATATGTATATATATATATATATATATATATATAGGCATAGGATCGCTCACCATCATTGTCCATGTATTTCAATCATCACCACCACCACTCACAGTTAACGTACAAATGTATAATCAAGAACATCAATACAAACAATCAAAACCATATGGACATGAATACAAATTCATTAAAATCAAAAATCCTAAACCAATACCCAAAGGCGGAACATAACAGGGGCCGAGGGGGGCCATGACCCTACGTTTTAACCCTTAAATACTAGATATTAGAAATATTATCAATGAATGACGCTTAGCTCAGGTGGTTATGTGTATATGGCCCCTGTATATGTGGTCATAGGTTCTATTATCTTGTCACACAGTTTTTTTTATAATCAATTGAACTTATCAATGAAGATGTTTTGTTGAGTTCGGCCCCCTTAATTAGAAGACTTGTGTTCCGCCTCTGCGGCAATACCCTAAATTAATCAATAACTTCAAAGCCTAAAATCAAATAAATTTAGACTACACCAAACCCAAAACAAAAAGAATCCGAACTAAATCCACAAAACAAACCAAACAAAACCCAAATTCAGATTTAGTAATGACTTACGAGGCTTTTTGAGCATGAAGGTGAAGAAGGCAAAACTAAAAACTATAAGATGAGCAAGAAATCAAGTCCGAAGATGTGAAAGTAAAAACCGTAACATGAGCAAGAAATCGAGTCTAGAGGTTGTTGATTGTGGAGGTGTAGAAGTAAAAGCCGGAGGACGAATAGTCTCAGCCACGGATGAACCCAGTTTTTTTTTCTTCAAATGATGGCACCATTTTAACTATAAGTAACACATATAGAGATATTTTTCATAACATCATAATTGATCTGTTGGTAAGTTCATTGTTTTTCATATGTGTTATCTTGTGTTCTTGTTTTTTGTTGTAAATTTTGTTCGAAAACATTAAAATTATAAGATTAAAAGGAAAAACTAAGAAAATGACACTAACTGGATTCAAGCTCGGATCTAGATGAAAGAAAAGTCTTGCAAACCAACTCTACCATGTAAAACTTGTGTTCTTATTGTAGTTTCAAAAAATATATATATATGGCGGCACATAACCAGGGCGGACCCACCCTATGGGGAGGGGGGTCCCGTGCTACCGCTCAACCGTGTTCCGTAAGGGTAAAAAAAATCGCGTTTCGTAATTTTTACATGAGGTGCACCCACTAAACTTTTGATATTTCAAAGGTTAAAGAAGCACTACTTTTAAAAATCCTTCGAAATCAACCAAAAATCTTTAAAAAATCACTCGAAATCAATCAAAAACCATTAAAAATCACTCGAAATCAACTAAAAACCTTAAAAAAATCATTCGAAATCAACCGAAAAACTTAAAAAAGTCCCCAAACTGGAAATTAGGCTAAAAAAATGCCTCGAAATCAACCGAAAAATACATCAAACAGCTTTGCGAATATTTGATACAATTTAAGGGTGCACCCGCTCGGGAAAAATCCTGGATCCGCCACTAAAGGGGAAATATATATTAGGGAAGAAAATTTGAATGTTTTGGTTTGTATTCACGGTTTGGTACTTTGGTAGCTTATACACAATATAACAATATATATACTATATTTGTTTAATTTTTAATAAAGAATTAAAAAAAAATACTAAAGACCACTGAGTTAACGGTCCTTGTTAACCTTTGTTTGTTATAGGAACCAAAAGTAAATCAACTTAAGAAATTATAACTATCGAAAATATAATTAATTTGAACCACATAACTAAGAATATAATTTACCATAAAATATAACTCAATTGATAAAATTAAAATAAATAAATTAAAATTTATCGTATCATTATTTAATATGTTTGACCCAATCAAAATGTTTACGGGTTGCTATCGCAAAGTTTCAAGGTTAGGCATGTCAATAATTAAATAAACCAAAGTCAAAAGTCAAATATAATTTCAATGGTTTATTTATTATTCCTTCTGCCAAATGTGTTTTGTGGCTACTTTCTAATCAAATATAGGTTAATTCATCGAATATAATATATAGATGAATGAATTATGGATTTGGTTTTTGTGTTTGATATTCTTTTTTATCATGGTACTATCAACTATGGCATGTTTACTATGGTTTTGGTTCATGTGGTATTTAATTTATCGTTATCATGGTGTTCTTACTAAAGTAAATTATGTTTTTTTTTGTCTCTGTGGTTTGTTAAAAATTACGGTTTTCGTTCCTATGATTTTGTAACAGCCGGATTTTAGTATCCATAATTTCAAATCTAGTATGTATTTCGACCTCATTATAATCATTTAGAAGTCTCGGAAATGTCGGTTGAATTGGTTATCGCATTTGGCAAAAATCAACCTTTGGTCGATTTATCCTGCTTGCAACCGCACTCTTATTTTGCTTGCGCCCGCGAGTAAACCCCAAAAAGTAGAAAGAAGTACACTTTTTACGCTGCTCGCGGCCGCACCCTTATTTTGCTCGCGCCCGCGAGCATCTGGGCAGAAACCTTAAAGCCCTTTTTAAATACGAATTTTGCCCTGTTTTCAGGGCCGTTCCTGGGCCTGTGCTAAGGTGTTCAACTGTACAGGGCCCCCAAAATATGAGGGGCCCAAAATTCAGATTTGTTTTATTATTATATTACTAAAAGTCCAACATCCAACTCATTTTATTTAGGTTTTTCCTAGGCCCAGCCGCCCAGCCCATGCTCTTAAATCTTACTCAGCAACGTGGACATAAATGATGAAACAGAAAAAAAAAAAAAATTAAAAGTCGACTTTTCCTAAATCATCTCCGTCGATTCAGTTGCTTCGTCTTCTTCGCGCTGTTTTTCAATGGCAATCATCATCTCCAAATCCCAGGTACTTTTTCCGTTTATTGGGTTATCAAACAACGGTAATTTTGTGCGATTTTTACGACAACGGCCATAAGTTCAACTACAAAATCGACAAATCGTGTTAATCTGTTATTTTGTTCTATCCCTCATTCTATTATTCTGCAATCTGTCAATCTACATCTCAATCTGCTCTTTTTATTGTTTGCAATTCAGGCTCAGATACGGGATACAAGACTAATTTTATTTAAGTGAATTTCATATGTTACTTTTTGTTATTTCACTTTGTAATACTTTTATTTCACTTTGTCTCACAAACACGGTTGAGTTTAGGCTGTTTAGCCTTTTAGGGTTGCTGAATTGGCTTGGGCTATTTGACAGCTTACTGTTTGCTTACACATAGAGACTCAATTACTCAAATCCAAGTGCCAGGTGTATTGTTTCAAACTTCCAATTCTTTGTTACTTATTCAATATTCATATAATCATCTTGAATTCTTTATTTTGCTAATTGCTAAATATGCTATCATTGCTATTTGTGTTATTTAGGTTAATTTATGATATTATTGAATTCTAATCTATTTGCAATTTACTAATTGTTAATCTGAAATTCTGAATATCTGATATACTTACTTTAATAGTTTTTCATCATGTCTTCTATAGTTAGAAAATATGACTCCGGATGTCAAAAACGTAAAAAGAAAAAAAGAACGGAGGAGATGATTTTGTCTCAAAAAGGAGCTATCGATAAATTTTTCACAAAAAAGTCACAAATTTCCCTTGATAATTGTGTTGATGTTGATGCTAGTGGTAGTTTGGATGATGCTACTAATATTCATGCTAATGGTAATGCTACCGATAATAATGTTAATGATGCTATCGATATTGATGATGTTGATAATGATAATAACAATAATGATAATAATGATAATAACAATGTTGATAATGATGATGCTAATGATGTTGCCGATAATGCTAAAGTTACCGATAATGCTAATGATGTTGATGATAATGCTAATCATACTATTGATATTGATGATGCTATTGATGTTGATGATACATTTACTAGTTTTGATATATTTGATCCAAGAAATTGGGATTCTTTGGATTCTAAAATGATTGATATACTTGCTGCAAAGGGTCCTAAAAGAGATTTATCTATTAAAAAAGGTCCTAAAGATAGATATTCTAAACGGTTTTCTGCAACGTCTTATACTAGAATTTTATCAAACGGAGAAAAATGTGATAGAGACTGGCTTATGTATTCTCTAGAGCTTGATAAAATATTTTGCTTTTGTTGTAAATTTTTAAAAAAAAGACATTTAAATGGCCAGTTAGCAAATGATGGGTTTAGAGATTGGTCACACCTTAGTACTAGACTTAAAGAGCATGAAACAAGTGTGGACCATGTTATGAATATGAAAACTTGGTATGATTTGCGTGTAAGACTTCAAAAGAATGAAACTATTGATAAAGTTGCTCAAAATCAAATAGAGAAAGAAAAAAATCATTGGAAAAAAGTATTGGTAAGAATTTTTTGTATTGTGAAGTTTCTTGCAAAACATAATCTTGCATTTCGTGGTACTAGCGGTAAATTGTATGAAAATGGCAATGGAAACTTTTTAGGTCTAATTGAAATGTTGGCTGAATTTGACCCAATTGTTCAAGACCATGTTCAACGTATTACAAATGATGATATACATGTTCATTATCTTGGTAATAAGATTCAAAATGAGTTAATATCTTTGCTTGCTAAAAAAATCAAATGTGAAATCATTAACAAAGTAAAAGAGGCAAAATATTTCTCCATTCTTCTTGATTGCACTCCTGATATAAGTCATCAAGAACAAATGTCCTTAATATTAAGGTATGTAGATCTGTCTTCTAAAACTCATATGCGTTGAAGAATCTTTTCTTGGATTTTTGGAGGTAAATGATACTACCGGCCAAGGTTTGTTTGATGTTTTACAATCTGAGTTAAAGTGTCTTGGTCTAGATATAGACAATGTACGAGGACAAGGTTATGATAATGGTGCAAACATGAAGGGCAAACATAAAGGAATGCAAAAGAAACTCTTAGATATAAATCCTAGAGCATTTTATAGTTCTTGTGCTTCTCACAGTCTTAATTTGACTTTATGTGACATAGCTGATACTTGTGGTAAAGCTAGAGATTTTTTTGGAATAATTCAACGTATTTATACAATATTCGCTAATTCTACTAAAAGATGGCAAGTGTTTAAAGATAATGTAAAAGGATGGACGGTTAAATCGTTGTCAACGACTCGTTGGGAGAGTCGTATTGAAAGCGTAAAAGCCATAAGATTTCAAGTGTTAGATATAAGAGAAGCTTTACTTCAAGTAGCTGAAATTGATAATGATTCAAAAATCAGAAGTGAAGCAAAATCTTTAGCACAAAATGAGCTTGGAGATTTTGAGTTTCTAGTGTCAATAGTGGTTTGGTATGAAATTTTATATGCTGTGAATTTTGTTAGTAAACATTTACAATCAAAAAATATGCTAATTGATGTTGCTATTAAACAAGTTAAAGGGTTGATTTCATTTTTTGAGGGATACCGGGAAACGGGGTTTTTAGATGCTATAGAATCGGCAACAAAAATTGCCACTGAATTGGAAATTGATCCAATATTTCCTCGAAAACGTGAAATTCGAAGAAAAAGACATTTTGATGAAAACTCGAGTGATGCATCCGAAATTGTTTCACAATCTATAGAAGAGTCATTTAGAGTTAATTACTTCTTACGTGTTGTTGATCATGCAATTGCTTCGCTAGGAAGAAGATTTGAACAATACCAAGAATATGAAAATGTGTTTGGGTTTTTATTTACTTCCGATAAGCTTCGTTCTTTGGATAATGAATGTTTAAAGTCTTCTTGTATGAATTTTGAAATTGCGCTTAAGAATCAAGATCAATATGATGTTGATGGAAATGACTTGTATGTGGAATTGAAATTTCTCCAAGACTTTCTACCACATGAAAAGATGGCGCCTCTTGATATATTAGAGTATCTGAAACATGTAGATTGTTTTCCTAATGCTATTATTGCTTATAGAGTCTTGTTGACTATTCCTGTAACTGTTGCATCTGCAGAAAAAAGTTTCTCAAAGTTGAAGTTGTTGAAGAACTATTTGCGATCGACAATGACACAAGAAAGACTTAACGGACTAGCCTTAATAGCTATTGAAAATGATTTTTTGGAAAAAAGTGGATTATGAAGATTTGATTGAGGATTTTGTTTCAAAAAAGGTTCGAAGACTAATTTTATTTAAGTGAATTTCATATGTTACTTTTTGTTATTTCACTTTGTAATACTTTTATTATTAATATTTGTTATAAACTTTAATAGTGTGTTTTATTTATTATTTATATAAATAGTTTTGATATATTGGAACAGGGCCCCCAAAATGATTGGAACGGCCCTGCCTGTTTTCCTCATTTCTCTCATTTGTTTCTTCTTCTACTCACTTCTCTTCCTCTCATTTTTGGTCCTTGACCATTTGTTACTCTCAATCGATTTCTTCATGAGAGTTTGTGAGATCAAGAGTAGAGATTAAAGCTAGTGGATTGAAACTCAAGATCTTCATCTTCTCCAACTATTTCCATCTCCTAACTTCCTCATTCAAACTTGATTTTGAGACTTGCTAGTGTTCTTATTCACCTTATCTAAACATTTAAGAGCTCTTAAACATCAAGATTTCAACTCTAGATTCAAGATTCGGGTTCATCTTCTTCATCTCCATTTCCACCATTGTTGACCTAGCTTTGGAGTTTTTTTTCCTAAAACCCAAATATAAGTCCATCCTAACCGTCTAAACCTTATTTCTTGTCAAAACCTTCTTACTTAGTTATTTAGAACTTTTATCTTGAAGCGTCTTCTTTATTTTAGAGTTTTGACCATTTTTGAAAGATTTTTGGGGTTTTTTCTAGGGTTTATATAGGATCTGATTGTTGGGAGTTGTTATTGATGTATTTTAGGTTGTTTGTGAACTAGAGATGATTTCTAGTGAATGATGCTTGCAAATCTGGATTTTTCTTCAAATGAGGCTTTTAGGGTAAACCTAGATTTAGCCTAAATCTAGCAAGGTGAGTTCAAGTTGCTTTATGAAAACGGTGTACATGCCAAAAATGCCCATTTTGAAGTATTAACATGTTTATTTGTTATTTTTCAAATGTGTGAGTATTTGGGTAAGTTTTGCATATTTGGTATAAAAGAGTTTATAAATCATGTAAGAGGCTTATACTTGAGTTTTTAGACATTTTGATAAATAAAGTATAAGTGTAAGTTATTTGGGTGCATTATCTTTTAAATGAAGACCATTTGGTTTTATCTGCATCTGTGGAGTATTTGATTTATAAACCGTTAGAATTACAAGTTATTGCATTACAGACATTTTGGAAATATATGAATATGATTTTCATTCGGAAAATGGCTTGTCTCAACCAATGTTTTGAGTAATCACATAAGTGTTGAATTATAGAGCATTTGCTTGGTTTTGACTAAAATGAGTCTCGTGGACATTTATCCAATTTAAATTGCTCTATGTGGGTGTTTTTTGAGTTATATGCAGTTGTGACATTTTTTTGACATATTACATGTTTTGGGTGCGTTAGTCATTCATTTAGTGTCGTGTAATTTTATGGATAGACTGTAATGGATCCATAGACATATAAGTCGGCATAATGGTGTATGTGTTGGCTCCAAGGGAGTCTACAAGAGTGTATAAGTATCAATACAGTTTGTAGAAGGGGTGGTTGAATACAAACACAACTTTTAGGTTTTTAAATGAGTTTATATCAATAAAAAAATTTACAGTTGTAAGCGGAATAAGAACCAGTATTAAACCTATTCTATTACAACTTTAGAAATCACCAAGTATTTGATGCACAAGAAATGAGGTAAATGATATCAGAGGTTCATAGAAGAGATGAGCATGCATGAAGATGAAAAGATGAAGATGGAGGTCTTCATCTATTTATATCTGTTGCATTTAATGTAGATCAGAAGGTACATGCCACGTATCAAGTTTCCATAGGGAACTTGTTCTTTGTTTATAAAGCAACCATACTTTTAGCCGAATATGAACACTAACCAAATCAGAGTTGGTAAGCACGTGGAGTGACAGTAAAGAAACTCCGTACGTCCTTTCTGACAAGGTATGGGGGTTTGACATATGTGCATCGAGGATAAGATCAACTTTGATCTTGCTGAGTAGGCCCCACATTGATCACTGATATTGGGTCTTCAAGGATGAAGTCTTCAGGTATCACTGAGGCTTACGCAAGATCTCACACTTCTGTTAGATGAACGTTGCTATCAGTGAACTGCTTCAGATCACAAGCTATTCATCTCTTTCTTCATCTTGGCCTTCGACTGTTGCTGAATGGTCTTTGGTGTGAATGTTGTTCTTCAGATAATCTAAATCTAGATAGTGTTCTTGTCTTTCGGCGATCACTGAGTGTAATCAGTGTATGCTATCGCTGAATCTGAATAGTAACATAGGATCATATTACTGAAAAGAGTTTGGATCAACAGTATGCATGTGAAGAGATTCTCAAGCCGTACAACTTGAGTTTCCTTTTGTTTTATTGTGAATAGGCATTGTGATAAATTGTGTAATTTCCAATTCATCCCTTATTTATGTGAATGATTGTATTATCTTATTTATAAATTGGAAATAGGCATTGTGATAAATTGTGTAATTTCCATACATCCTTTCACTATTTTGGAATAGGCATTGTGATCAATTGTGTATTTCTTGAGGCAAGAGCTTATGTGCACAAATGACTATAATACTAGCTTTGGTTGATATCAATGGCTACCAGATTTTTATGTAACGCTCTATAACAGTGGTTATGGCCTACATTTGTGCCCTGTCATGACTAGTGGTAAATCGGGTCTCCCCCGTCACCGAAAGGTGTTGTTTTGGGTATAGAGTCTTATCCATTAATTTCGTGACATATTTTGAAGTATGAAGCATTATCCACATTTTCTAATAGTGGATCTTTGAGGCTTAACCATATTTTGGTATTCTAGATTATGGAGCTTTGTCCATATTTTGATATTTGAATCATTTAAACGTATTCATGTTTTAGTGAGTAAAAGATATAGAGTTCGTGTTTGAACGTGTATTTTATTTAAAGCTTTCATTTACTACGTTATTTTGATTTTAAGCTTTCGTTCCGAAAATGATGAGTATGGGAAAGATGTTGCTTTTATAAAAAAAAGTAATTCAATTTGGGAAACTATTATTTGATCAAGCAATCTTTCAAATTCTACTGATTACAAATATGTTATAAACTCTTGAGCTCACTAGGTGTTAAGTCTGACCCTTTTTATTTTTCGGCATGTGCATCAGGTTCTCGTTGGGGTTGGTACTAGCGACACGTGTTGAATTGAGTGCTAGAGAGTAGCACGTTAAAGATCTAGCTTTGGTGACGGTTTCCGCATTCGGAGATAGTGACACTTATTGGTTTGGTAACACCCGACCATATGGAGGTCTTTGTATAAGACTTGCTCTAACTTTTGTCGAGGTTTTATTTAGAATATTTATTGAGGCAATTCGAGTTTTGATTTAAAAGAGAAGAATTTATTCCTTATTTATTGCAGTGATGAAAAATTTAAATTAGTCGCTATTTCCAAATTTAAGGGTGTTACAGATTTGACATCATTGCTGTTTTCGTCCCTGAGATTAATTCCTACTTTCCTACCATTAAGTATGTGAGACTGAGCATCTCCGATAGATATGATATAATTTTTATAGAGTAAACTACATACTTGGTCCTTAGGGTTCATTGGTTATAACACTCTGGGTCCCTAAAGTGAAATATCTATGGCTTGCATCCTCATGGTTTCAATTTTATAACTTGTTGGGTCCCTGTTTTTGACTCCGTGAGTTTTTGGCCGTTAAAACCCACATGTGCAAGGCACATGATGGGTATTTTGGTCATTTCAGGCATTTTCTTTATTTTACATTTAAAAATAAAAACATAATAAAGTTCATCATCATCATCTTCATTTCACCATCATCATCATCATCATCATCATGGCTAGTGGGTAATCATGGCTCCTATCAGTTTGAGCAGCTCGATTGATCCGTTTCTGAATCCGATTCATGGAAGAAAAGTTGTTTAAACCAAAAATCGAAAACCCATTTTCACAACCAAATATAGAAGACATCGATTTAGAGTTATAATACTCCTCACAGGGATCTAATGAAGTCATCAAACTCATAATTCCAGACCCACATAAAGACGACATCAATCCACCGCCACCACCGGAGAAAAAATTATTACATTCAGTCACCGCCGGTAACTTCCTTCTTGCCGACCGACTGAGCCTTTTTGACGAACAAAACATCGCCGGCGATGGTTTGTTTTTGTCGCCGGAAACAGACATGCAAGCAGCCACAAACCATGTACAAAACGGCGAAGCGACGGCGGAGGCGACCACCATTGAAGAAATTAAAGTAAAACCCAAATGATAAAACTCTGTAAATTTAAAACCCAAAAAAGGCGGTTGAGGAGATGGAGATGGAGATGGCGTGAAAGCTCTCCGGTGGTCTTCTCCGGCCATTCCGGTCATCTTCTCCGGGCTAGTAAATCATCTCCGGGCTAGTAAATCATCTTCTCCGGGCTAGTAAATATTTATAAAATTCATTCAAGTAGTTTTTTTACAAATCTCATATAAATCAAATACATGAAATCTAAATCAAACAAATAAAACCCCTAAATCTAAAATCAAACAAACAAAAACCCTAAATTTAGATCTGGATCGTAAAAAACACCTTTCATTTCCAGATTTCGCCTATGGTTCTTGAAGATAAATAGATGAATAAGAACGATGGTGTACGGCGAAGTGTAAAAATTAGGGCGGTGGTGGTTGTGTGTTTCACAAGGGGTAATCCGGCGGTGGTATGTGTTTCTCCGGGGGGGACTCCGACGGTGGTCGTGGACTGAAGAAGATATGGTGGTGCAGAGGGAACAGGGTGACGATGGGATCCAGATCTGGACTGCGAGGAAGATGAAGTTACCGGCCACCGTTACCGCCTTCTCCCCACGGCCACACATATTTCTTCATCTTTCCTAGCCTCCATCTTCAATATGTTCTTCTTCTACAACAAGATGGTGTCTAGATCTTGAGAAGCAAATCCATAATCTTGCTGGAAGTTTAGCCGGAGAACACCATCGCCGGAGAACACCATCGCTGGAAGTTCATATTCCATCTGATACAAACATACATACCCCCCCCCCACACACACATATGTATATATATATATATATATATGTTTTCCAGAGTAAATTACATATCTGGTCCCTGTGGTTTTAATGTAAAATAAAGAAAATGCCTGAAATGACCAAAATACCCATCATGTGCCTTGCACATGTGGGCTTTAATGGCCCAAAAACTAACGGAGTCACTTTTAGGGACCCAGTACGTTATAAAATTGAAACCATAAGGATGCAAGTCATAGATATTTCACTTTAGGGACCCGGAGTGTTAAAACCAATAAACCCTAAGGACCAAGTATGTAGTTTACTCATTTTTATATAATAGAGTACGATAAATCAAAATCTCTAAAAAACGTTACAGTTAACTCCAACAACTACTATATTTTAGTAATTATAGCATTAACCAGTATTAATAAAAATTCAATACATTTAATAAAATATTATTTATCTCTCATACACATTTAATTGCAATAATTTTGATTGAATGTATATGATTAAAATATTGTTTCTCTTTATTTTACAGATTTTTATAGATTTTCTAAATTTATAATTTTTACAACCTCTCTCATCTTTTTTCTATTTTAACATTGAGGGTAACATAACTATTAAAGCAACAAAAATTTTAAAATCTTATTTTTTTATATTTTAATATATTTGTTGGAGATGCTCTAAGTTTTAAACTATGATAATAATAACAAAGTTTAAATAATAAGAACAAGAATAATGATATTATTGTCTTGCTTTAAAAAAATAAATTTTAAATGACAATCATAATTTCAAAGTCAAATAAACAAAAATAATAATTTACAACAAATCATGAGAAGAAAATTTATATGCTTTACTCTCATATATAGTATATTAGTAAGATGCAATATTATTTTTTATAATCAAAATTCAAGTTCATTAAATTACGAAAATCTTTCTTTAAATTAAGAGTTAATTACATATTTCGTTCTTGTGGTATAGTAGTTTTAACACTCCGGATCCTTAAAGTGAAGTAATTACAAATATGGACCTGTGGTTTGCATTTTATAACGTTCTGGGTCGCTATTTTTAACACCGTTCAAATATGCCGTTAGATGAACTAAATCACAGGGGCATTTTAGTCTTTTTATTTTTTTTCCTTTTACTTTTTTTCTATTAAACAACACAGGGGCCAAATATGTAAATTACACAAATATATATGTAATTAGGGTTTACCGTCTTTCCCAACCCCCACCCCCTTTTAACGTCGGCAAACCCCTCTCATCCGGTGACTGAAACAGCAAACCCCACCACCCCCAACCCTTTGAAGAACCGCCGGAATCGTTTGAAGAACTATCGGCGCCGAAAACAGAATCTTGCACCATCTATCTGAAAACCGTCGCCGCCGGAAGAACCGTTGTTTGAAAACCGTCGGCACCATCGTTTGAAGAACCGTCGGCGCCGGTAACCTCTCTCTCCTCATTCATATCTGAAAACCCACAAATCGATGTTGTAATGGCCAGATCTCTTCGATTTCAAACCCACAAATCGAACCACAGGGACGAAAAGATTTTAGATCTGCTTCGATCTCAAACAAGGAAAAGATTTCGAACGACGAAGAACGGGGATCGAACCACATGGATGAACCTCCTTTGATTTCACCGGAAGCCATCCAGATTTGAGCAGGGGTGATTCATCGAGGGTTTCAATTTTTTGTAGGGTTTCATTTAAGCAAGGGTGTTTCATCGAGATTTGCAAGTTCTTGTTGGGTTTCATTTTTTTGTAGGATTTCGATTTCAATCTTTGCGGTTTATTTAGTCTTTGATGTGGTTTATTCTTCAAAAAAAAAAGTTCTTGATGGGTTCATGGATATGATCTCATTTTGAATATGAATTTGTTTGAGTTTGAATTTAATTTTGATTTTCATCTGAATTTAAGTTTGAGTTTGAAATTCATTTTCAATATGGGTTTGTTTGGATTTAGGTAAGCATGTTGAATATGGATTTTTTTTGTATCTGCTTCTCCTGTATGTTGTGTCTGGGTGACCGGAGAAGATGACCGGAATGGCCGGAGAAGATGATCGAAGAACTTGTTTGGTCCCTATTGTTTTTAAAGTGATAACAACTCTGAAATGACCAAAATACCGATCATGTGTCTTGCACATGGGACCCAAAACGTTATAAAATGCAAACTGCATGTCCATATTTGTAATTATTTCACTTTAGGGACCCGAAGTGTTAAAACCACTATACCATAGGGACGAAGTATGTAATTAACTCTTAAATGAATAAATATTAATTTATTGATTAATTACTTAAAACACCTTATAGTTAAAATATGAGAGGTTGTTTAGTTAAGATTGAGAAATAAAAATGATAATAAATGAAAATGGAAATGAGTTTTCATTCCTTTTAGGTTAATCAGAAATGAAAATAGAAATAAAAATTTGAACTTATAGAAAAACAAACTTATTATATTATATAAAACCATATTTTATTATCATTCTCATTGATTATTGTTTATTATTTTCAACCAAACACCCACTCATTCTCATAGATTATTGTTTATTATTTTCAACCAAACACCCACTCGTTGTTTCAATAATACAATTTAAGAAGGGTGAAGTTATATCTATATTACTATTAGGTTTCCAACAAAAAAATAATGAAATATTTTATTGAAAAAACCAAATATTGACATAATTATGAGGCAATGTTAACAACATCCATTTGTGTTGAAATTTTTGTAACTTTAAGTTCCGTTTGATTTGCATGAATGGAATGGATTCAGAAAAATTTAGATTTCAAATCTATTTCAATCTCATGTTTGGTTTGTTGAATTATCCGGATTTGGAATTTTAGGATTCAATTGAAATCCTACAAACATAGGATATTGAAATCCTTAGACCATCTTCAATTAACTCTCTATTTTACTCTATATATTCACTCTAATGAACTATTTATTTCACTCTATAAAAGAGAATTGAATAGTAACTCTCTAAATATAGAGAGTTACTATTCAGTACTCTCTATTTCTTTTTTAACTTTTGATAATTACAAATTGACCATTCAATTCTTTGGATTGTTGTATTTTTATTTTATTTGTTGTCTAATACCAATTTTAATAAACTAAAACTATATTTATCTTTTAAGTTTTAAGTTAAATTTAAATTTAAATTTATCCAACTAATTTTAAAAACTAATTTAATAGTCAAATTACAACATAACATATTTAATTAAAACATGTCGTTAACACATCTTTTAACATAAAAGCATTACAAATAATAAAGATAAAAATACATATTGACCATAATAAAAACATACATAAGCAGGAAAACGGTTTTAAATAACATTGATACTATATAAGAGTATAATTTACAAAGTTAATAAATACAAAGGGTATTATTGAACATTTATGTAATCAAAGTATAAGAGAACATATTTAGAATATTCTCTTTTAGAGAGTAAAATAGAGAATGACATTGGAGAAGATATGACCAACTCTCTATTTTACTCTCTATAATATAGAGTAAAATAGAGAATATCATTGGAGATTCCCTTAGGGAATGTTCGGGATTTCACGCGATTTCGTAGTATTATATGAAATAAGGTCTTAAGAAAATGTTAAAAAACGTTTGTTTAGTAATAATTGATTGGTAAATAATATTTATAATATTTGTTTACGAATAATGAAATTCAATTTCATTTCAAATCTTACAAATTAAACACATCAATGATTTCAAATCAATTTCAATCCAAATCCCTAAAAAACAATCATATAAATCAAACGACCCTTATTGTCTCGGAATATAAAAATAGGTTTTTGATGTGTATGAGCAGGGGCGGCCCTAGGGATGTGCCAGAGGTGCCACCGCACGGGGTCTCCGATTGTTGAGGGCCTCAGATTTTCTAAAAAATGTTCTTATATAATATTGTCTGAATGTAATACAATAAATTCATTTATAAACACAAGTGTACTTGTGGATCAGTTGGCTAGAATTTGCATTTAAGTCGCACCCCACCTGAGTTCGATTTTCACATTTTTGATTTAACCTTTTGTTAACCAATATTTTTGATTTAATCCGTTGTTAACCACTTAAAGTTGTAGTGTTTCTTTTTTCTTTTTCTTTTAATCTTTTTTATTTCTTTACAGTGTGATTATCTATTTATGTATTTATCCATTCATCACTTATTTTTTATTCTTCCACTCACATACAATACAAGTTCTATTTTTATTATTTTATGACTAATATTTTGATGACGGATCGACTGAAATGGCCGAACTTTACGAACGAATCAAGAATATAGTAAGAACCCCGTTAGGGAAACTTAAATTAACTTTAATATCAAAATTTCAGGCCCCTAATAATCTAAATATATTAATTATTTATAGGTCTAATAAGAGCTAACTTAACTAGAAAACTATTACGATAATCCTAATCTAGGAAACATAACTTATCTAGGAAACTATTACGATAATCCTTATCTAGGAAACGATTACGATAACCTTTAAAATAAATATAGGAAACCAATCTAATTAAGAAAAATAAATATTAGATAAATATTAGACAATCTCCTCTGCATCATATTTGTTCATTTCTTTATTTATTATTGGTTTTTTATAACCTTATTTTTTGATGACTTAATGAAATTTAATATTTATTAATCGTTGTTGATTGTTTCTACCTATTGTACTTTGACATTTTGTATAGTTTTAATGTTAATGACCTTTTATTTACAAAATTAATAGAACTTTCTTGTTAGTATTAACTTTTGTAACTATCAATAATAATTGATTGATTTTTTTTTATAAAATACAATGTCTTCAATTAAAAATTTTGAATCAGACTATTCTTAACATAAAAAAAAATAAACGGTTGCTATTTATAAATAATGTTTGTCTTATTTTAAAAAAAATATACGTATCGGTACCAAATTATTATTAAAAATAAAAACTTGATTATGTTTACTACGAAAGTATTAGACTATTTGTCATATATATTGTGCTTGTATTTATTATATGATTACTTACTTATGTTATTAATTAACTTTTTTTTTGTCAACGGATTAATTAATCATTAGAATTTATGAACATTAATTTAATGATGTAAATATGCTATTGAATCGTTTTTATCATTATTTTATACTTCCACATTTTAAGATTTATTTTTGAATTTAGTAGTAAGAAACTTAATAAGTAATATAGCCGGGAAAAAAAGTCAAGGGGCCACATTTAATTCTTTGCGTCGGGCCTCCAAAATGTCAGGCCGGCCGTGTGTATGAGTAGAAATTCACTTTATAGGATGCCATTAACAATATAGGCATGAAGAGATCTTAACCTTTGATCATTTTTAATCTGAAACTCACTCATGAATCATGCTTGAAACACGGATTCATCAGGTACACCTCAATATATTTTATCTTGATGTAGCTTATCCTTATATACATTCAAGAGTGATGATCCCTTTTTATGTTTCTTACCATACCCCATATATAGGTTGATTAGGGGTGTTCACGGTTCGGTTTGATTAGTAAGGAAAATGTGAACCGAATCGCAAGAGGCGGATACCTGACTATCCAAACCGAAACCAAACCGCGGGTTGAACTGCACCGCATCGAACCGAACCGAAATAAGCCGGTTACCCGTGGTTCGGTTCATGGTTACCCGAATTTACAAAAAAAAAATCATCTACAATATAAAAGTAGTAGCGAAATATAACATTTAAAACAATTACAAAAAAAATAAATAAAACTAATCAAATCGCTACAAATTAAAATAAGTTTAATCGTTTAAACCATCCATTTTTCGATTAATGTCGACGCTTTTACAATCTTATACCACCAAATTTAATCATCCAACATAATTATTAGCACAAAAATGTAAAACACTTCACTCATTTAACTTTGGGTTAATAAATATATAAATAATAAAATTAATATTCAATATTAAATACTATATATACATGATATCTAATCCAGTTCGGGTACCTGCGGTTACCTTAAATTTAAAACCAAAACCGACCCGTAAATACCCGGTTTTTTCGGTTTTTAGTTTTTTGAATTTTGGATATTACAGTTATCGGTTTTTTCGGTTTCATATCAAACAGTTCGACTCGATTTCTCGGTTTAAAGTTGACATTAAACTCCCCCAATTATGGAATTGGAAAAGGTCAAGTTTGTTGACCAAACCATACCGTACAAAAGACGAAGGGGTCCCTACCAGTCTACCACGAAGGTCTCCAGTTGGTGAGACATAACCGGTAACATATCATTTTTTTTTAATATTAATTATTTCAAAATAAATATACACCATAAAAATGATATATAATTTCAAAAGATGCGTGTAAAATTACTTGTATCTTTAATCAACGGGAATTTAATTATTTTGACCCATTTATAAAATAGGTTTACCAAAATAACCAAAATCTTTTTCAATTTACCAAAATGACCAGAATCCCTTCGAAATACATATCGATACACACATCAGATCGAGTGGAAGTGAAAAACGGCCAAAACGACGTCGTTTTGGCCAAAAGGCCTCCGCCAAATACTGAATACCTCCGTCGGCCCAAAACGACGTCGTTTTGGGTCGTTTTTCGCGTATCCCTGGACCGTATACGAATACCTCCCCCACACCGTATGAATACCTCCGCCACATGGCTGAGGGGACCCAAAACGACGTCGTTTTGGGCCCTTTTTTTGCCTGGAAGCTTTTTATTGATAGAAAAAATTAAAATATTATTTAACTTTTTGAGCAAATAGCCTCTCATCCCTTAGACCATCTCCAACCCACCACTAAAAACACAAAAATCACAAAAAACCTTCCAGGTTTAAGTTAAATAAATTAAATGGGCTATTTTTTCAAAAAAGCTTCCATTCAAAAAAAGGGCCCAAAACGACGTCGTTTTGGGTCCCCTCCGCCATGTGGCGGAGGTATTCATACGGTGTGGCGGAGGTATTGGTATACGGTCCAGGGATACGCGAAAAACGGCCCAAAACGACGTCATTTTGGGCCCCTCCGCCACATGAGGTATACAGTATTTGGCGGAGGCCTTTTGGCCAAAACGACGTCGTTTTGGCCGTTTTTCACTTCCACTCGATCTGATGTGTGTATCGATATGTATTTCGTAGAGATTTTTGATCATTTTGGTCAAATCAGAAAGTATTTGGTCATTTTGGTAAACATATTTTGAGGAATGATCAAAATAATTAAATTCCCTTAATCAACGCATATTATTTAAAATTTGCAATTTTATGTCAACGATGCATGTATATGACTTTATAATTAATATTTTTGTAAAATACTTTAATAAAACAAATTTTATGAAAAATAAATATATATTTTTAATTTGTTATGTATATTGATATTTTATTCGTAGGCTTTTTTTACCATTTAATTTATTATTGTAGTTAAGGGTGTGCGTCGGGCACGTTTGGGTTGACAAAACAAAAATCTGATAAAGTTTTGGATATGAAAACCAAGACCCAAATGTTAGGTTTCGGATTTCAAACTGTTTTGGGTGGGTCAGGTTTCGGGTTGAAGTAGGTCGGGTTCGAGTATATTTATAATGCAAAAATATAAATTAATTCAATCGATTGAGAGATTGAAGAAACCGATAATAACTTTAGAAATTACAAAACATTTAACTGACTAGAGTTTATGAGTTTAAAAAGATAATTAGATAAATAAATATATGTATATAAATATTTAAAATATACTTCCGGTGGCGGAACCATAATTTTTGCCTAGTCTGGTCACCTTTAAGGTACTCAAAGTCGTCTGATGTATTTTTAGACTAATTACATCGTTTAGAGATATTTTTAAAGTTTTTTTTGATTGATTTCAAGAGATATTTTTTTTGGAACTGTCTAAGGTTGTGGAATTCCTTTTAAAAATTTATTGGGAGACTAAGTGGGGAACTAAGTGAGAAGTTAAAAAAAAAACCTTTACACTAGGTCCCCCAATGTCTACTTCCCCCTCAAGCTCAAATCCAAAACCCTGATGACAAAGGGGTAATCCTCCCGAACATATTCTTTGTCGATAAAAACAACAACGACGATGAAGACAAGAAAACTATAGTTGGACTCAATCCATCAGTGATCAATTCATACCCTAAATTTTCATTTTCGAAAGGGGACCGACATGCACCATCATCATTGACTATTTAGCTACCCAGTTCGAATTTTTTTTTACTACAATAGAGAAGGGTTTATCAGAATTGTTGAGGAGTAGGAAGAGCGTCATCCTTCAAGTGGAGGGAAGTGGGTTATCTGGGGGTGGGGGGCGATCGGAGGTTTTGGAGACTTGTTCTTGAACCCGACGGAGGTAATTCCTTCATCAATCCAAGGTGGCTGTGCAATATCTCGTTTTGACTAGTGATTTTTTGATGGTTTTTGAGGGTTTTTTTTTCCAGATTTTCTACGAATTGTTTTGAATTTGGGGAATTCAAAATCTTTGTTCTTATTGCGATTTCAAGCTCGATTTGATCAGTAATAGATTGGATATCCCGAAATTTCACTAAAATCTTCTTACATATTGGATCTGTGAACATGATTTAACATGCTGCTTTTGATTTGATTTGGATTTGATTTTGAAGTTTGAGGTTTGACCGGAGATAGGATAGTGGCAGAGAAGATGAAATTGGACGGAGGAGATGAAGATTTGTATATTTTATGTATATGTAATTTTAATAGAAAATCAGAAAATGCTTAAAAAGACCAAAATCTCTTTCATTTAATTGGACTTAAGGAAAAAGTTAATGGTCATTAGGAGGAGGGACGAAAAGCATTACGAGGTGTCAAACGTGAGGAACAAATATGTTAAAATAAAGTTAAGAAACGAAAATTATTGATATTGACAAACGTTAGAGACCAAATGTGAACTTCACTCTACTATTTTTCTCAATTTCTTTTACGTTATTTTCAACATTTAAGTTAGGAGTATATTAGAACAACAAAATTGTTATGCTGATCAAATGAGGCTATGACTATGTTTGGCAAACTAGCTGATAAGCTAGCTGATAACTGATAAACTAGTTGGTAGCTTATAAGCTAGTTGTTTCTGCTTTTTACCGGTTAAACCTAACTATTTTAATCATGAATTTAAAATAACTAAAATAAATAAAGGATAGGTTAAGTAAGTAATTCACTCGGATTACTAACATAATTTCTATTATATTATAACAGATTATAAAATTCTTGTTTTCTTATAATTTATGTATTTATTTCACAATTTTCATTTTATATAAAGTGTTCTTATAAAGATTATGATAGAGTAAAGTCAATTATTATCATGTAATTAAACATATTTACAATTTATTATCAGTTAATATTAACTTCAAAAAACTTTTAAAAAAATTATATGTATCTAGTAATTAATTGAAAAACTAAAAATTAAAAAGATCACGCATTACCAAAAATATCCGATATTTAATTTTTATTTTTTTAAAAGGTTTGAAATATAAATGTAGATATTTTCCTTTTTATCATAAAAGCCTTATTATAATTGACACGTCTAAAAATTGCGTTTGGCAACACGTGTAGAAGTATTTAACCATTAAAACAAAAAATTTAGTCAAATAAATGCGTAATTAATTGGAATTCTATGTGAAGATAACGTCGTTTTTTCTGGACGCGATGGTAATAATGACATAGCAACTACATGTTTATTTATACTTTTTTATTAAATAAAATAATTTTATGTTTATTTAAATCAAATTAAAAAAGTGAAATACACCTATAAAATGACTGAAAAGGTTATTGCGGCAATTATTATTAGTGAAAAATATCCAAGGAAAAAATAAAAACATTTATATTTTAAGTGATAAAGTTATTTGACCTTTTCAAATAAATAAATCATAAAATTATTAAAACCAAATAAAATGTATTTCTTGCTTATTAAAATAAACGAAAGCCAATTAATGTGGTAAAATTATTATTACATAATTTTTAAAGTTAAAAGATAAAAGGAGAAAAAGGATGAAATGAAAATAATCGGCTCCCTCTTACGACAACTCTCACTCTTGGCGGCTCAGAGGCCACGATAGTTATGCTTTGAAATGACTAATGGAATTGATATATTTCTTTTCGTTTTATTGGTTCATTTTACTTTACTACTGATTTGTTGATATATTCAGAGATATACAAGCTATCCAACAAGGTTGAATCCTCAAATAAGAAATGAAGAAGGCATATAACCAAGGGAATAGTAGAGGAAAAAACATATTCGTATAATCATTTTGTTTTATTAGTATAAAGAATTATTCGTTTAAAAAATGTTCAGAGATTTAATATTTCAAAATATGAAAGTTTGTTGGATTTTTATAGGAATTTACCATAATAATTATATTATAGGTTAGATGGATTGGTTGGTTCAGTTTCATTAACTATAATAATTTATTTGTTTAAAAAATCTCCATAAACTCAAAATATTAAAAATCGTTGGACTTTATCGGACTTTTCCAATTTTTTGTTTGAGATTAATGAAAGTGAATTGTTTGGTAAGTTGTAACTGATACAAATGATGAAAAATGTTATAATCGTATTTATATTATATTATATTATCATCCGGTTAATTAGCTATTTTTTATCAAACATGACTAGTTTATACTTGAATAACCTAAAGTATTTCAACATTATGTACATATCTAAATCACGAATTTTTACTCTTAAATATTATCTTATTTCTATCGAACCTTTGTATAGATACTTGGTCAACTGACCTTTTTTCAGATAGATAAATATAAAAAGTAAAGATATTGGTTAAATAACAAATCAAAATAATTTTGAGTCCATTAGGGATTGAATTTGTTATTTTATTTATTTTTTCATATTTATGAATGATTAATATATTAAATACACTTATAAAAACTCTTCATTAAAACAATAATCTATTTTTCATTTTAACAATTTAAGATATTATAAAAGTTTGAATAGTATTTAATTTTATTTTTTAATCTTACCAATTTGTTCCTAGCATATAATCCAAATTGGCGTCGATTTTTTTTCTTTCAAAAGCCAAACAAAATTAATAAGTTAATCAACTAATAAATTAACACTCGAATGACTTTAAATTTACCTTATCATAAATTATTAAATTTTCAATTCTTGACGAAATTCTCAAGATTGAACTTTGGGCATTAATTCGATATCGTTGGATTTGTTTAACTACTCGTATGATCTAATAATGTCACAACTTATATATTCAAGCTCGTTTAGCATAACCACAAACCAGTTCATTAATCATCAAGAACTCAATATATATGAAATGTAAAATCTATTTTTTCTAAAAGGTCTACAATATTAAATGTTTCCAAACTAAAAATCGTATACTAATGAACCAAACAGTTCTGTTTAAATTTGTTACAGACCGTAACCTAACTTCAGTACTTCAAAGTAAAACATATTAGTTTCAAAACGCACCATGGACTACCACCACCACTACCATTTTAACATCTTCTATAACCACCGTCGGTCACTGACCACCACCACTATGACCTTCTCCTCCATTGTCGACCACCACCTCCACTATCCACCACCCTCACGTCCTCCACAACCACCATCGTCCACCAATCACCAGTGCCTATGTTTCCACAACCATTTTTTGTTGTAACAATCTTCACTGTGTCTCCATCAAACCGAATAAAACATAATTTATCATTTATACGAATCAAGTTTTTTCAAACTATCATCGATTATAACAAATTTTGAATAACAATTTTTTTATTTAAATTTTGTACTATTATATATGTAGAGGAAAGTTCAAATGTGAACTCATTTTTGGTTGTGAACGTGAGGACGAATCTCAGCCACTTATCCGGTCAATAAAGGCGGCTTTGACCTGGTTCCCCTCTTTTAATAATCTCCACCCTCCCATGAATCGCGTCAATCCTCCGTGATCGCGTCCACTATAACCGAAGATGTGTGGCTGAGATTCATCCTCACGTTCACAGCCAAAATTGAGTTCACATTTGAATCTAACCCTATATATGTATATATTTATGTGTGTGAAAGTTGAGTAAAAATGTTTGTAAATTAAATTATTTAATTTTTTGCATTGTTTGTGTTAATTTTAACTGTTATATGATATATAAAATCGTCAAATAAATTTTGGGGACAACTTGTCTAGTTCTGTAATGTCTAGTCCTATTCGTAGCAAACACCAGATATACACTTGTTTTGTTTTGTTTTGTTCAATCATGTGATCCTGTCCTATCCAGTCCTACTGTCTTGTGATGTCTAGTTATATCTTGTTCTGTCATGTCCTGTTCAATCATGTTTACGTACCAAACGCTATCTTAACTACTACCGAAACAGTCTTCTACAATTGATTGAATAAATTATAAAACTCTTTCAATTTATTAAGCTCTTAACAAACTTTACATTTATATTTTAAAATAGAATTTAAAGGAATATTAAGGAAAATCGGCGAGTCGACATGGCGTCATTTTCCCATTCTCCCGCAAAAAGTAGAAAAAAACAACTGCTTTCGTGTTCATATTCATGACAGAGACGCCAGAAGAAAAGAGATACCACCTTTTTTCCCCTTTTACCTTATACTTGTAGCAACTGAATCTTCTCTCTCTACATATACATATATATATATAATATATACATTCACACAATATTAGATCTATTCATTTCTAGTGTTTGATAGTTCAGATATAAAGAGAATTTCCAATTGGGTGTTCTTTCTTTCTATTTTTTTTTTTGTAAAAGATTCGGTCCCTTTGGAATTCTCTTGATTATTGATTGATATGGGTTTTGGGTGTAATTTGATTTTGGTATTATTTGGATTGATTTTTTTGGGTTCAAGATTGATTGATGGTTTTGGGACTTTTGGATTCGATATACATCATAGATACTCTGATCCAGTGAAGGGGATTTTGGATATTGATGATCGTCAGTTACCGCTGATGGGTTCAGTCGATTATTACACTGCTATGGCTCATCGTGATCGTATCTTCCATGGCCGCCGTCTCGCCGGTACCGTTGAATCCTCTTTAGCGTTTATTGATGGCAATGATACTTACCAGCTTCCTTCTCTCGGATTGTAAGCCCTTTAATTGTTTCTTATTGAATTTTTATGTTTCTCTTTGATTTTGTGGTTTTTGTTCTTAAATTGGAATTGGGGATTCTGTTTAATTTGTTAAAATCAAATTGAATCAAAGAATTAAGAAGAACAATGAAATTATCTGAAACTAAGAAAGATTTTTCCCAATTCATTATTTATTTATTTATTTATATTTGAGTTGAAATTGGGAATTCTATTCATCTGTGAATTGTGATATGATTCATTCAAATTGGGAATTTTATTCATCTGTGAATTGTGATGTGAGTCAAATTGGGTATTTATGAAATTAAAGAACATAATAGAAGAAGAAGCTAATATCTTATTGTTCATAAAGTATTTCTATGTTTTCTTTAATTTCTAAGCATAATTCTTGAAATTTTTTGTGGGAAATTTGCAGTTTGCATTATGCAAATGTTTCGGTTGGTAACCCGAGTTTATGGTTTTTGGTGGCACTCGATACCGGGAGCGACTTGTTTTGGATACCCTGCGATTGTCGAAGCTGCGTAAAGGGCTTGGTCACAAGAACCGGAAGAGTATGTGTTTCCTTATCAATCGAATCTTTAGATTCTTTTAAAGAAAGTAAAATTGATCTTTATAGTTATTCCGATGGGTTATCATTTACCCTTTTGGATACTGGCAACTTCTGTGTACATCTTATCCCTAGACCTTACTGTATGTGGGATATACTGGGATTCTAACCTTTATAGTTTTCCCAAATGGGTATCATTTACCTTTTTTAGGTACTGACAAGGTCTGTGTACATCTTATCCATTGACCCTACTCAGTGTGGGATATACTGTAAGCAACCTAACGGGATTCTAACCTTTATGGTTTTCCCAAATGGGTATTATTTACCTTTTTTGGGTACTGATAAAGTCTGTGTACATCCTATCCCTAGACCGTACTCTGTGTGGGATTTGGGACTGTTTTTGTTTACCTCTTAACAGTTCCATTAAGAGGCAACCTTTGAATCACTAAGAGGTGAATCCTCTTTGGCAAAAAAATAAGTTTTGCCTCTTAATGGTTTCAAAACCCTCTAAACCATTTTGTATCATGGACCTCTCTTAACCATTTAGACCCCTAATTACATCCTGAACAATAACCAAACAATTATATTTCATTTTGCATTATATCATAAGACCCTCTTAATCATTCTGCACCAAACCATTCAGCAACCGCCAAAAACGCCCTTAGTTTAGTTTGGTTTGGTTTATCATTTGATTCTTTTTTGAAATCTAGTACTATTTGATATCGGTATCAATGAATATCTATTTATCTATATCTATATAGAGGAAAGTTCAAATGTGAACTCATTTTTGGTTGTGAACGTGAGGACGAATCTCAGCCACTTATCCGGTCAATAAAGACGGCTTTGACCTGGTTCCCCTCCTTTAATAATCTCCACCCTCCCATGAATCGCGTCAATCCTCCGTGATCGCGTCCACCATAACCGAAGATGTGTGGCTGAGATTATATATATATATATATATATATATATATATATATATCTGATGATTGTTTTTTTCTACCTGCAGAAACTTGATTTCAATATATACAGCCCTAACACGTCTTCCACGAGTCAAAGAGTTCCGTGTGATAGTAGCTCGTGTAGACTACGAAAACAATGCTCTGCTAGACCCGATATTTGCCCGTATCAAGTCAATTATCTTTCGAGCAATACGTCATCCACCGGAATCTTGATAGAAGATACTTTACATTTGACAACCGAAGATAGTTCAATGAAAGCTGTTAATGCAAAGATCAAATTTGGGTACGTTTCTATGACTTAATAGGATCATTGACTTTTTGAAACTCAAACTTCGCAAAACTAATATTCAAATTTTTTTACTAATTTTTCTTAAGATTTTGATACCACGGGTTCTTTATTGCTCGCAGTTGTTATGGATTCATCATAAATTCGATTATCATTCGAAAATTTGAAGTTCTCGTATAGATAATGAAGTTTAAAGTTGGGTGTTTTTTACCCTCAAAAAAGTCAATGTGTACCGTTTCAGCAGATTATATGCGTAATTTTTGCAACTTATTGCAGCTGTGGAATGACTTAATAGGATCGTTGACTTTTGAAGTCAAACTTATCGAAACTAATATTCGATTTTTTTACTAATTTTCTTACGAATTTGATACCACGAGTTGTTTATTGGTCGTAGTCAGTATGGATCCATCATAGTTTCGATAATCATTCAAAAATTTGAAGTGTTCGTACAGATAATGAAGTTTAAAGTTCGGTATTTTTGACCTCAAAAAAGTCAAAGTGTACCGATTCAGCAGATTATGTGTGTAATTTTTGTGACTTATTGCAGCTGTGGAATGATCCAGACTGGCTCGTTTTTAGATGGTGCGGCCCCTAACGGTCTGTTTGGGCTCGGGATGGAGAACTTATCGGTTCCTAGCATTCTAGCCAGCAGCGGTCTTACGGCTAACTCGTTCTCCATGTGCTTCAGCTCAGATGGTGCAGGAAGAATCAATTTCGGAGATAAAGGCAGCTTGGATCAAGGAGAAACACCATTAAACCTCGATACACCTCAGTAAGCTGATTTAAGTTCGATTTTTTTCATGTTGGAAAGTTATTTAATTCGTTCGATTTATAAAATAACTTTTTTTACGTTTCTTGAAATTTTTTGTGGCAGTCGAACTTATAACATCAGCATGATACAGACGGTTGTGGGAGATAACGTTACTGATATTGATTTCGATGCGATTTTCGACACTGGTACCTCGTTCACGTATCTGAATGATCCAGCATACACTATTATTAGCGAAAGTGTAAGTAATTTTCTAGTCGTTTTTTTGTGTTTGTGTTATAATCTTCTTTTCGATTCTTGATTTTTTAGGTACTTATTAGTAGAGTTTTGTGGCTTTTGCAGTTTGATTCACAGACGGAAGAGACTCGGAGTCAGCCTAGTAATGACCTCCCGTTCGAGTATTGTTACGATATCAGGTCTGTAATATAGCTTAATCCATATAGACAGCTTAATGCATATATGACTTGATCCATACAGATAGCTTAATCCATATATATGACTTAATCTATACAGACAGCTTAATGCATATATGACTTAATCCATACAGACAGCTTAATCCATATATATGACTTAATCCATACAGACAGCTTAATCAACATATATGACTTAATCCATACAGACAGCTTAATCCATCTATGACTTAGGGGTTGTTTGGTTGGTTTTTCATTAAGTTCTGTATGAATAAAACTGTCTGTGTGGATTAATCTGTCTGAATAGATTGGGAAGGTTTTTGTTTGGGAGGGGGTGGCTTGAAAAAAACTTGGCTTTCTGTATAAAGCTTCCCCCTAAAAGCTTATTGAATAAGCCACTGTATATATCATTAAGCTACTACCAAACAGTCATGTATAGCTGAGGAAATAAGCTGTGAGACCCATTAAGCTCATTAAGCTGCTAACAAACAGGCCCTTAATCCATATACGATATCAGGTCTTTAATATAGCTTAAGCCATACAGACAGCTTAATTAATATAGCTTAATATATCAGGTCTGTAATATAGCTTAATCCATACAGACAGCTTAATGTGTGGTGTGGTTTTTGGTTTAGAAAGGAAAGTCTAATATGAGTTTTCGTGCAGTGCGAACCAGCAGACGGTCCAAGCACCGTTGCTGAATTTAACGATGAAAGGAGGAGACCCGTTTTCCGTCACCGATCCGCTTGTTGTTGTTCCTCTTGAAGTAAGAAATAACGAGATGTTTTGGTGCTTTTCTTTACTTGTATCTTAGTTTAACTCGTTTGAATTCTAATTCCGTTATCGTTGTCTGTAGGGGGGCGGATCGGTGGTCTGTTTGGGGATCGTCAAAAGTGAGGACGTAAATATCATTGGACGTAAGTAACGATCATCCTCTTGACGTCGATCGTTTTTTGTTTCTTAAAATCTAACGAATATTACGGTCGTTTTTCTTCAGAAAACTTTATGACGGGATATCGAGTAGTGTTTGATCGTGAAAAGAACATTTTGGGTTGGAAAGCTTCTAATTGTGAGTAAATCTCGACACCCTTCTTCATCTTTTATTGCGTTTTTTAGATGCTTAACGTAATATATATATATATATAGACACATCTTAAAATAATTTTTTTCATGATTTTTTTTTTCAAATGCTATGATTTAAGATATTATTACACATATGTTTGTTTCACCTTTTGAAAAAATTGCATGTGAAAAAAATACATGTGAAACTTTTATATTATGAAACAAATATATGTAACACTTTCGTCCTACGAAAACAAATACATGTGAAACTTTACATTATGAAACAAACATATGTGAAATAACATCTTAAATCATAGCATTTGATGAAAAAAAAATCATGAAAAAAATTATTTTTATATTGGTTTGTACGAGTTTGTAACCTTTGACTTAAGATGCCTCTATGTAGGAAGGTTCAAATGAGAACTTTGTAAATTTAAAGGAATAAAGGAACACCTTGTGGACCACATATGATGTTGGTCCTACATAATATTAAATCAGAAATGATTTAATATTATGTGGGACCCACATCATATGTGGTGTACAAGGTGTTCCTTTATTCCTTTAAAAAGTGGTGGTTCTCGTATGATCCCTCCCCTATATATATAATATAGAGAGGGATAATCCTTTAAAAACTTTTTTAAAGAGTATAAACTCGTGGAAATCAATATAAAATAAATATAAAAATATGTTCTTTCATAATTTTTTTCCATCAAATGTTATGATTTAAGATATTGTTTCATATATGGTTGTATTCATATGAAAACAAATACTACATGTGAAAAAAAAAACATTTTGTTTTTAACCATATGAATTTTGTTTCATATGTGATGGTTAATAACGATGATCGTTATTTTCAGGTTACAATGCTATAGAATCGAACACGTTACCGATAAGCCCACGAGTGTCACCTAGCGGTTCACCGGCTATGTCTGTGGGACCCGAAGCAACAGCGAGAAATGGATCGCCGAACTCGAGTCAGGCTCAGCCGGGAAGCATAGCGTCGGGATTTATGACTTTATCATACACGTATTTCATAGTCGTGGCCTTTATTCTAACGAATTTTTTCATGTGATTTTTTGGGAGTTACGTTCATATTGTACGATGATAGTATATACGATATATAGTATAGAATCATGATATACATACAGAGATACTTTTCGATTCTTATTTAGTTTTGATGTAAATATGATAGTTTTGTTTGTTGTGACGAGTTACGGTTTACGTTTAATAAAGCATAGTTTTTCTGGTTTAAAGGAGATTCCTCGGTCCGGAGTCATCCAATGTCGTAATTTCTCTTTGCATTGCTTCACGCCATTGTGGATCTTGTAGTACACGGGAAAGTTGTTTGGGCTCATAGACGAGATATGATGGTTGCTAAGAAAGATGATATAAAGTAAATTAAATATTAATCGTAAAAACTACAATTTAATTGACAATGTGATATAAGATTTTTTTCGTAACATTTAAGTGGTTTTTTTGTTGTTGTATTACCACATGTAATGACACAACGAATAAACCACAAGGTCTGTGGCGTACTGGCTAAATAACCCATCTATCTCAGGTTCGAATCCAGGCGCAAACAACTTGTGGCCACCGGGGAATTATCTCAGGGTTGCATGCTTTAGCAGTCTTAAAATTGCCAGAGATTAGTCTAGGCAAATGCCTAGGATACCCTTATTAAAAAAAATGACACAACGAATAGGCATAGGCTACAACTACTTTTTGTTATCAAGGGAGCATGTAAAGCGAGTGCCAAGGTGGTGTTTGTTTTCTAAGAGGTGCTGAAGTTTGAAATCTGATTTATGTTCTGAAATGGTTATGAAACGTCTAAGCAAATCAGAGTAAGTGGTGATTAAGAGCTTAATATGAAAAAACAACCTTTTATTTCCTTTTTCCACGTAAGAATTCTCGTCCGATTGAATCTGCTTGTTCCTGGATGCTCCATAGGAATCCATCGCTATTCCTTTCCTCCACCGAGAAAGATTCATTCCGAGTCACAAGAACAATCTCTTTTTTTTTTGAATGATTTTCTCTTTTTGTTTGCCTAAATTTTATTCTATTGCTACAAGTCGATTAAGTGGTAGCCCATGCACAAAGGGTCTTGTATAGTTGTATGTAGGCCCACTCTTGAACCCGAGCCTAGGCTTAGATTTGGCTTTAAAGCCCGATCAAACCAACTTTTTTCAAGACCTGGTTGAAACCTGATCGAAAAATCTCAACCCAATCAAACCTCTTTTAGAAAAGCAAAAGTCCAACTACTTTTTGTTTATGGAAATGAAGAGGGTGGGGGAGCTTATACATCTACTCGTTAGACCCTACTTCATATGGGATTCCCTCGATTCATTTGGTTTGTGTAGCACCCTAGTTCTATATTTGTTACATTTCAGTATTTTAAGCCTTAAATACAAATAGCATGATCAAATTAAGTGCACTAAAAAGCCTCCGACAACATTGGCATCTAAATGTCAAATAGTATACAAGTAGATTACAAGGCAAAACATGAGAAATCAAACCTAAATACTTGACAAACGAGTCTAGTGAGCATGACAAAACAAGCAAGTTATGTGTTGTTAAGGCTAGAAGTATGTGTTGGCAAAGTTATTAATGAAAAAGCAAGTCTTCTAAGCATGCCAAATAAAAGTTAGAAGCAGGATGTGTCAAGATTCTTTTATCTTAAACATGAGGTGTTTAGTCTAGTAAGCATGACAAATAAAAGCCAGAAGAATGATGTGTCAAGATTCTTAATCTTAAACCGCTAAACATGAGGTGTTAAACTCTTATAAGAGTACAACCATGAGAGCAAGAAGAACAAATAGTTAGGTGGTGTTTGTTTTTTAAGAGGTGCTGAAGTTTGAAGTCTGATTTCAGTTCTGAAATGGTTATGAAACGTCTAAATGAATCACATATAAGTGGTGATTAAGAACTTAAAATGGAAAAACAAACAAGGCCTTAATGCGTTGTAATCACCAATAAATAGTGACTGAAATGAAACAATTATTTCCATAACAAAGTAAAAAATCACTTTCGGTAGAATACCAAGTTTGAAGTGAGAAATCAAAAGAAAAGCTAAGGCACAAAACAAGATGAGTACGTTATGAGATTCTCTGAGATACATATATATTATATAAATGTATTTTATGCATTATGAAGATGTTTTATATAGCCGAAATATATTCATTTTATGTGTTTTCCACACAAGACATGAAAGTTTTATGCATGTTATGTATGATGTATGACTATAAATATCCAACGTATGGGATATAGAATGAAGGAACGGCTTACAAATGAACCTTATAGAGCAACCTTTATGGACCCAAGGTTAACAAACCTCAAGGCAAGTATGACATACTTACATGTCGTAAATGAGATCTCAAAAAGTATTTGTATGCATTACATGATAAAGAGCTTGAGTGAAATATTATTCACAAATGAGTAAGTATTATGAACATTGTTTATTCATAAAACTATAATTACTCATTAAAGCTTAAAGTTTACGTATTGAATGTATGTATCTCATGGAAGGGGTAAAGAGGGATAGCATGATCAAGTACGATTTTAAATTTCTAATCAATAGCAAAACTTCGTTGCATTATAAGCTACTCAGTTACATTTACACTGATGGAATAGTAAGTTAAGAAAGAAATAAATTTATATTTAGTTAGCATACGAGACTTAATAGACTTAGGGGCTGTTTGGTTGGTTTTACACTAAGTTCTGTATGGATAAAGCTGTCTGTGTGGATTAATCTGTCTGTGTAGATTGGGAAGGTTTTTGTTTTGGACGGTTTTTTCATAGATGGAATGAACATGTTTTCTAATCGGGAAGGGAGGTTTGGAAAAAACTCGACTTTCTGTATAAAGCTCCCCTAGAAGCTTACTAAATAAGCCACTTTCTATATCATTAAGCCACTACCAAATATTCATGTATAGTTGACCGAATAAGCTGGTGAGTCCTATTAAGCTCATTAAGCTGCTAACAAACAAGCCCTTAATAGTATCAAACGAAAGGAATGGCGCCCATCTAGGAACGGCCGTCACAATTTGTGATTACATGATAGATATTTCTTCAATTATATATAATATATACGATAAATACATATACACGCACTTAAAACCTCCAAAAAGGTGAGAATCTTACCGGTAAACGTCAGCCAAAGACCATTTTTGATGTATAATAACGTTTTTCTAAACATGGCTTTTCGAAAACACCAACTAACAAATGAAAACTTAAATTTGCATTATACCAAATATTGTGTCTCAAGAACACATGAATCCAAGACATTTTTTTAAGAAATACAAAACTTTAAAAACCATAAGATAAAAATTTAAACAAAACTTGCCTTACAAAAAACAACAATAATTCCCTCTTGAATACTTTGTGCAATTATTATTTCCCTTTCCTCTTAGATTTCTTACCATCCGAAGAAGGCAACTTCACTTGTTTTGATTTCATTTTAATCGATTTTAGTAATAACGACATCTCATGCTTATCTTTCTTTGAATCCGTTTTATCTGTTTCAACTGCTATGTTATCTTCTCTTTCCTTCTCGTCGGGTTCACCCTTATGTTGCTTCTGAACAACTTGGCGTGCATATGCCGCACTCCTGTACCACCACACAAAATATTGTATCAAATCACGAATTCCAAAAAAGTTTCTCAAAATAAAATCATCAAATAATTATAGTTAAAGTTAAACTAACTTTTTGAAAAGCTACTTCAGATAGTTTATTGGGTTTTCTTTATTGAAATTCCTTATCGTTTTCTGTAAATCTAGATGTTTATCCGACTCGTTTCATTATCTTTTGCCCTTATATTTTCCTTCACGTTTTATATTTTATCTAGCTTAATAACTAATTTTCCTTATATGTTTTTGTCACTTTGTAGTTCTCTATTTATATGGGTTTCATCTATGTTTCTTGAATTAGACCCACAATCACTTTTGCCTTCTCATACCCACGTATATACGACCAATGATATGAAAATGTCAATGACCAAAACAGATAGAAAGTAATGTCATTACAATCCATCACCCTACAAATTATCTTAGAAATTCTATTTTTAGTAGATAATAGAATTTCTCTAAATAGTCTTCAGCCATTTCTAGATCTCGCAAAAACAATTATCTAACAGTTCCATTAAGAGGCAGCCTCTGAATCGCTAAGAGGTGAATCCTGTTTGGCAAAAAAAAAGTTTGTCTCTTAATGGTTCCAAAACCCTCTAAATCATTTTGTATATTGGGCCTCCCTTAACCATTAAGAGCCCTAATTACATCCTGACCAATTACCAAACAATTATATTTCATTTTGCACTATATCATAAATAAGAGCCTCTTAATCATTCTGCACCAAACCATCCAGCAACTGCCAAACAACCCCTAACAAAGGATGTAAAGCTGAATTAAAAACATAAGAAAAAAAGAACATACCTTTTGAATTGAGGATCGGTTGGGTCCAAAGCAAAGTCTGGTCTGTTAAAGAGAGATGAAAACCGTGGATCATCATAATCAACGGTTGGTATCTTCTCTTCATCTATAGCTTCACGTTTTCCCTTCTTCCCTTTAGACTTTTTACGTTTCAAATTGTATCCTTTCACGTTATCATCTCCACCATCATCATCCGCAAGTAACAATTCAAGTTCCGCTCTACTTGCTGCACCTTCTTCACCTGCTGACCCAATTTTGGTTTCTTTATCTCTTTTCCTATCACCCGACACCTTTTTCTTTGGAGCGGAATCTTCTGCAAAAAAGTCACCAAGTTCTTCAATCGGTTCACCATCTGAACCACCACCGCTCTCATCATCTGATGAATTCTTGGATCTATTCTTTCTAGCTTTCTTTTTCTCCTTTTTCTTGCGGAGATATGCATCCCAAACGGTTTCTGATTTTTTATCTTTCTTTTCTAGAATCTTTTTGCTTAGATCTTCTAAACCGGTGTTAAATGTTACCTCCATATCCATTCCGTCATCATCTTCATCTTCATCTGACCCGTCCCCTGATTGGAGAAGAGCACGGTATGCATCGGTTTTTTGTTTTTTCCTAGGTTTATTGCTACCCTCAACATCATTCTCGTCTTCATCGGTTTCACTGTCGCTTGAAGCAATAAATTCCTTTAATTCAAGTTCATCCTTAACGTACTCGGATTCCTTCATAAAAATAGAAATGGTATCAGAATACATGCGGAATAGCAAAAGTCACTAATCAGTGTTTATTGGACTCCTTTAAACTGCAGCCTGGTCTGTCTGCAGGGGAAGAGGGTGATAAAGCTTTTGAGCATACTACAGGATTCTTTGTTTACCTCTTAACAGTTCTATTAAGAGACAACATCTGAATCGCTAAGAGGTGAATCCTGTTTGGCAAAAAATAAGTCTGCATCTTAATGGTTCCAAAACCCTCTTAATCATTTTGTATCTTAGACCCCCTTAACCATTAAGAGCCCTAATTACATCATGAACAATTACCAAACAATTATATTTCATTTTGCACTATATCATAAGAGCGTCTTAATCATTCTGCACTAAATCATTCAGCAACGGCCAAACAATCCCTACATTTTGCCAAAAAAAAAACACCTTTTTTCATACCTGGTCGACATTAATTTTCCTTTTAAGCTTCTTGGAACGCTGGGGTTCATTCTCATCCCAAGTAAGATCAATTTTGCTGAGTTGCAATGCTCTAGTCTGAAAATCTATACCTTCATAATTCGCTGGAGCCTGAGACAAAAATAAATGGAACTGTCAACCAATGTCGAAAATTTTCCCAAACTTATGAAAGTATACCAAAGGGCGTGAGTATTTGCAGTATATAGATATTATATATTCCAAAAAAATGTAAATATTTGCAAATAAAAAGCAAAACAAATTATATAACATTACCTCAGTAGCAACATCACGTGCAGGATGTGTAAACTCCATGGAGTCTGGAATAAACCTCAAATCCAGCCTATTTGACGACCTTTCAAACTCAATGCCATCACAGCTTTTATAAAGGTAATCAGCTGTAGCAATTGAATCGCATACCACCACTGCAAAATAGTACCTGATACGAGTATGCATAGAATTTATCAAACTACTAATATCAGATGAAAACTAAATATAAAAACAGTATGCATGCCATAAACCTTTTTCTAATTAAGATTCAATTACCTTAATCTGCTCAGCTCATAAGCCCGCAACTTCTCAGTGTCTATCTCACTGTCATCATCACTGTCGTCGTTATCATCATTTTTGTTATTTTTTCCATCCTCATCGTCAAATAAACCAACTGGACCACGCACTGCCTCCTCTTCCATTCGTTTGAGTCCAAACTCAGATGGGTATACAGACACAGACAAAATCTGCCCTGATTTTGGCAGAAACGAGCTTAACACTACGAATAAGTCAACTGCCTACAGAAGAAACACAAGTACAATCGTTAGGGGCAAATATAACCATACATAGACCAACAATAATGAGCTTAATGGGACTTATAGCTTATTCAGTCAGCTATACATGACGGTTTGGTAGTGGCTTAATGATATAGAAAGTGGCTTATACAGTAGGCCTTGAAGGAGGAGCTTTTTGCAGAAAGCCATGTTTTTTTCCAACCTGTCTTTCCCAATTAAAAATCATGCACCTTCCATCTATGAAAAAACTTTCCCTAACAAAAACCTTCTCAATCTATTCAGGCGGATTAATCCACACAGACAGCTTTATCCATTCAGGACTTAATAGAAAACCAACCAAACAGCCCTAATATGTATATCTTCATACATTACAGATCTAAAAATGAAAATGAAACCTAAATTTCTGATGGAAGTAGTATATAATATTGAAGCAAAAGATAACGATCATCAATCAGCTGACGGAAGTAAAATTTACTATATATAAAAACAGTACATATAAATTATAAAGTATACTATATACAGACAAGAGCATGTAAGCCATATCATGCTTTAAATTTAATTTCATACACCCATAATTATCCTAACTATCAAGAACAAAATTAATTTTATATTCTTGCCTCCTTGCATTCTACTTGTTTGTTTACCTCTAAACAATTCCATTAAGAGGCAGCCTCTGAATAGCTAAGAGGTGAATCCTGTTTGGGAAATGGTTCCAAAAACCCTCTGAATCATTTTATATCATGGATCTCCCTTAACCATTCAGAGCCCTATAATTACATCCTGAACAATTACCAGACAATTATATTTCATTTTGTGCTATATCATAAGTGTCTCTTAATCATTCTGACCACTTTATCATTCTGCACCAACACATTCAGCAACTGCCAAACAGCCCCTTAATAAGTATTAGCCCTAATTTCTAAATTATGATCTCTGGGTTGTCATCAATCCATGTTTTCTAGAAAGACCAAACTGCCTCTATGTAACAGCCCAAAATCCATACATTCTAATAAAATAACATCCATCCAAGCTCATCTCAAAAGTAGCAGCAGAAGCAAAGTTTAACAAATGCTGAGATTATTACAGAGGTATTGTATCCCTGTGACACCCTAGTGGTTCTGCATAACCAATCAACAGCTCTTGATTCTGCTTAAAGTAAATGTAAATAGACCAAGGGCCTGTTAGCATCTTAATTAGTTTAACCGGACTCGCAGCTTATTCGGTCCTCTATATATATGACTGTTTGGTAGAGACTTAACGATGTAGAAAGTGGCTTATTCAGTAGCTTCATGCAGAAAGCCAAGTTTTAGTTAAAAAACATGCTACTTCCGTCTATGAGAAAACCAACCCAACAAAGACCTTCTCAATCTATACAGACAAATTAATTAATCCACACATACAACTTTATCCATACAGCCCAAGAATCTTACTCACCTGAACTTGATTCCAATCCAAATTAACAACAGCGAGCCTGTGAGTTTCTTTGTCAATTTCAGGTACATTCTCCTCCACCTATCTCCATTCAAGTTGCAAATATTTCATATCAAAACCACAACAGTAAATCAGTATAATTATATTTTCCTGAACCAATAATGGTAATTAAGATTGTAATTGGAATTTACCTGCAAAGCATCATTTTCCTCCTCTAGATAAGCTTCATCATCTTCATCCGTATCTGTGGAAGTCCAATCATCCTTAAAATCTTCTTCTTCTTCTCCCAAGGATTCAGACCCTGACTCTGATTCCGTTTCAGATTCAGATTCCGATTCCGATTTGGATTTGGATTTGGATTTCTTCAACTTTTCAGCTTCCTGCCTCTCATTTTCTTCATTCTCTTCGTCGCTTCCCATGTCGTCGTCATCATCCGACTCCTCAGGCTGTTTTTTCTGTTTTTTTTCTTCATCGTCGATTCGATAGTAGTGTTTAAGAGCATTTTGCGATGAATCTTCATCTTGTTTAGCTCTGCCTCGCTTATCTACACGAGCCGATGAAGTAGAGAAGTTTTTATCAGTGAACATACGACTAAAACGCGAATCAATCGCCACCTTATTTTTATGCTTCGGAACATCCTGAAACCTAGGGTCTTTTTGCGAAGCTGCGAACCTTTCGTCTGTAATCACTTTGTTACCACTGCCAAACACGCGATTGCCGGAAACCTTCGCCGCCGTGTTAGCATCAGGAGTTTCCTTTGCCTCCCTTTTACCCTTCTTGTTTTTGCCCATTTGGATCCTTGACGTGACGCCGGCGAGATGCAAGTCTCCGATCAGTACACAGGTAAAGAAAAGGGGAGAAGGGTTTAGGAACAGGAATATAAACATAAACCCTAGATTTTAACAAGTCGGGTTATTCTGAAAACGGGTTACAAATCCGGTGCTTTTTTGGCTCCGAGAAAAAGAAAAAACCCATATACAGCTTCTCTTGTCGCTCGTTTTGTTTTATTAATTAATAAAATAATATATACGAAATTTCATACACTTTATAAGGGTGTATACAGAATTTTTTGTACTTTAATAGGTGTTGATGTTGACTTGTGTGAGGATTATATTTATTCTTAAGGATACCATAAGCAAATCTAAGTGGTATCATTAACCTCCCCCTTTATTAACTTCTCTCTTTATTTTTAGCTGATGAAAATCTCATCACACTTTTTTCATAATTTTTTTATAAAATACTTAAAACATAAATTTTTAAAAATAAATGACAAATTCTTTATTTTAAAAATTCTAACATAAATTATTATTATAATTCTCTAATTTATCATTCAATACACAACTTATTAAAAAAAATAACTTAATTTTATTATAAAATTAAATAAAATAATCATTTTTCTTTCCCAACATCAACTTTTAGAAAATTCTCTATATTTAGATATTTTTTTCAATATTCTTTATTTTAGAAAACAAAATAGAGAAGTTGTTGAAGCCTTTTACAAAAATAAAAGCTCATTTTTTCTATTTTAAAAAAGTTGTTGGAGATGCTTAAATAATTTTGGTTAATAGATTGTTATTTGCACCCTTTTTAATGTCAAAATCAGATCACTTCATGTATTTGAGGATATAAAAAGCGACTTTTAATGTTGACGTGTGTGATGATGAAATCACTAGGTAGCGATTTAACAATGTATATGGATGCAATTAGTCTCCCCTGTTGGTTACTATGGCCGTTTATATGTTTTACTTTTAGGCATTGTTTGGCAAAAATAAGGTGACTTATAAGTCACCTTATAAGGTACCTTATTTTTAGTGTAGTTGTTTTGATGACCATAAGTTAACTTATAAGGTACCTTATTGATAAGTTAATAAAAGTAAGATTTTGATAAGCTACCTTATAAATCATAAGGTACCTTATTAGCTACTTTTGTGAAACACAGTCTTAGTTCGTTTTGACTAACTTTTGAGAAAAAAGAAGTAAACTACAAATTTGGTCCCTATGGATTGTCAAGAATAACACTTTTTGTTCTTCCAGTTTTAAAATTATAAGTTCTCGAAAATAACACATTTCATCCATGCGGATTTGATATCTCTCTTTAACAGCCGTTAAAAATTCTATTAAATGAAGGGAATTATAATATTATATATACCTATTCTTAACGAAAATAGGATCGTATTATATTCTTTTAAGTTTTGAACATTTTTTTTCTTTCTCAAGACAAACTAGTCGTTTTTGTTATTCATATTGTTTTGTTAACATAGCAATAGAACAATCTATTTCAATCCATTCATATAGCTTTATATATATATATATAGAGAGAGAGAGAGAGAGAAAGATAGTTTGCTGAAAAAACAATCGTTCAACCACTAAGTCTAGCGGTCGACCAAGGTTTTCCAATAGATAAACTATGTCAAAAAAAAATCAATGGATTTATGATGGTTTTGTTAGTCACTAAAAACCCTCGTTCTAGTAGTGTGTAACTGTGTATCATCCATTACGATTAACAAAATGTTTTTAGGATGTTTTATATTACATTTTTCGATCGGTACACTCCTATAAATATATTGTCTTTTATAATATAATTTATTAGGACATTTTGAAATTTGTTTGATTAGAACAAAACTTGTTAAGTTGTCCAACTTAATCCTAAATCTTAATAGCTTACTATAATGTATTTATATAAGACACACAATTGTTAATCTTATAAAATTAAACATCTTGTTATATACTTTTGATGCATAATCACTTGGTTTTGCTTTTCCGTTATGTTTAATCTATCTATCTCCCTTCTCTACATAAAAGACAAAGTCAAAAGTTAGGAAATGATACGAGGATGAGCATAATGTAGTTATGTGTAAGTAACTAAATATTATGCAAATATACAGTGATCATTGAAGATACGAAGTCAACGTTAAGTGAGGATTACAATAACAAGAAGTATGAATGTATGATAACGTTATGTGACTTAACTTCCATTGCAAGCAACAGTTTACGTTTTTGTCCCTCTGGAACTGTTACTTACCGTTTCATGTATGGTCTCCTTCGCAAATGCAAAAACTCACTACCATGACTTTGTCGTACGTTATTTCTTTGAGTTCTCTATATAGTTTTATTCTAGTCACTTAATCATTATGGTTGATGCTAACAATTAGGCGTTAGGGATGTAAAAGAAAAATAAAATATATGGATAACCCACATGAAACCAAATAACTCGCAAAATTTGGATTATTTGGTTTTCGAGATAATCGATTTAGTTAATCGAATAAGGTATAGTTCTTTTGGTTTGGTTTCGGTTATTTTTTTCCTATTTATGATAAGTATCAAATTTATATATTTTTATGTTAAATTTATTCTAAAATTAGCGTTAATTGAATGCTTAAAATACCCCAAATAAACTGAGTTTATTATTTAGTTGTTTGCTATCTTTTAAAATATGAAAAAAAGAAAAAAACAAAGGTTTTGATGTGATTTTGCATTTGTCTCTTGTGTGGCCACAATTAAAAGAAAAAAAATGATCATTTCATTATGTTGGATTGTATTTCGATGATAGCAGCCATCAAACAAAAACAGAAAAATAAAATGGTATATGGATTGGATATGATACGAATGCTTAAGCAACCAACAAGCCAAAGTTTCGGCCCATATAAAAAACGGTCTGAAATCCTGCGTTATTTACTGTATTGATGGCATTTCAGACACAGGATATTTTTCTCACGGGTGTAGTCGCGCAACTGTTTCGATTTCTAATTTTCAGATTGGACAACTTTTGTGCGACAAAAATCGTCGCATGCGTCAATTTGGAGAGCCACGTCTTCTTTCAAACGGCTTCTTCGATTGGGGTATAAAAGAGTGCTGCATAATTATTTCTAAAAGGGGGAGTCAGTTGATTTTCTAGAGAAAAAATATGGAGACGATTTCCTATTTTTTATAGAGTATCGGAGTTGATTTTGAATTTCTAAACTAGGGTTCTTCATCAATTTTCATATTTCTGTCATTTGTAAGTTTAATTTCTGTTTTGAATTAGCGATATGAATAGCTAATTTTCTATTTCTAGTGATGAGATTGTAACTAGTTTACTTTGAACTTTGTTGAGACTTGATTTATGCTTGAATATCAATTAAGTTTCATTTATGCAATTCTTGTTTAAATGTGTTCTTCAATTTTTGGGTTTAGGGTTTTGAGAAGGATCCCTTGAATCCTATAACCTAAATTTGAATTGCTAGTTGTTATTAGGAATGTGTAATTGTTCTTAATTTCAATTCAGTAGCAAGTAATGCTTCAATAGACCACTAAATCAATTGATTTGCATTATAGGATTGTTTAGTCTAGCTTAAATGGTTTGGCTTCCGATCATTAGCTAGGACTAGTGTTTGTCTAAATTTTAATGCAATTGATAGGTTAAGTTCTATGTTTGTAACTAGACTTAACTTTATCAATTAGGAACTAGTTCACCAAGCTCCTCGTGCTAGTTTAAGCATAAGGACAAACATAGTGTTTGGCACATGTTGACACTTACAACCGGTCTTAAATCAATTGAGAAAATCTGTTTTATACAAGGCAATGATACATAGTTTTATAAAGAATTGGTTATATTCATCACTAGGGTTCATCTTCTATTATTTGAAGTCTTAATTTACTTTTATGCTTAGATTAATCAACAACTACCCCCCCCCCCTACAATCTCTTTACATATTGTCTTAAAATACTTGCACATGACACCATCTTGGACTTACGGTTGACACTGAGTCCTTGAGGAGACGACCCTACTTATCTCAATCATAATATGTTGCATTTAGAGTTAATAGGATTTTTTTTTATAAATTTTATTATTTGCTGGACTCGACACCCGTCAAATTTTTTGCATCGTTGTCAAGGACTCGGCAAGATTTAACCATTTATGCCAAAATGCAAAATCCCACATACTTTATTTAATCCATATTCAGTTTTAGTTTATTTTATTTATGCCTATAAAAATTTCAAAAAATTTGGACCATTTTCTAGGGTGAGTCTAGCTCCGTTCATGCTAGACTATATATAGAGAAAGAGTAGAGAGGGGACGTTCAAGAGTGAACCCCGAAATATGGAGAACGGAAGAATCCTCCATCAATAAATGATTTCTAGATTTATTAGGATGGTCCATTATTCAAGTTTCCGCTATTTAGTTTTTTCTATTTACAATCAATCAATGATTTTTCTCACAGGGTTTTTTAAAATCTTTTCAAACTCATGTATGATATGATTTTTTTTCACCAAATACTCATATTATAAGATTTATGATATTTGCATAATCTTTATCACCATTTCTTGAAATTTACGCCTAAAAATGTGAAATTACTAGCAATATCAAATTCTTATTTCAGGGTAAAAATTAACATGAATATAAAATAAATATTACATGTGATATTGTTGATTAAAAATGCAGGTAAAAAAGAAGTGTAATATTGGACAAAAAAATGTAAATTGTCTACATATCACATATGATATTTGTTAATTGTGAATCACATTAAATTAAGAACAATAATACATGTGATAGTTTACATGTTACACCAAAAGAAATAAAGAATAATATCACATGTGATATTTTACATGCTAAAACAATAAAAATCGTTAACAATATCACATGTGATAATATAAATATTTTAAACACAAGAAACTATTAATAACATCGCATGTGATAATATACAATGTAAAACACAATAATATATAACAAATATTACATATGATCATATACATAGTAAACCATACGAAACCATTAACAATTTCACATGTGGTTAAGTAGATTGTTTAAATCAACGAGTTTGAACCTTGCATTTTCATCTAACGTGTTTAAACACAAACCCTTGAATGAGATTAAAGTCCCGAACGCCAATATCCCAAAAAATGAAGAATCATACTTCTATTTTTATAGTTTGATTTAGGTTTTTGATACACCTATTACAACCACATTAGAAGACGAAACAATAATCTGATTGATGGTATTCAAGGGCTTGATTTATTGATTTTCTACACAACATACCTTATTCGATTTCTTGATTAGATGGCTGGATGGCTCAGATCTATACTCGTTTGATTCTCTCTCTCTCTCTCTATATATATATATATAGGGGCAGATTTAAATGAAAATCGAGTTTTGGTTGTGAACATGAGGACAAAGGAGAGCGCGACACGTGTCTTCTACGTCTACGGGTTATTCATCATGAATGGATAATGATCGTGTGTTATTCATATTGAATGCAAATGTTATTCATATGGAATGTTGTATCATTCATGTTGGTCCCAAAGGAGTCTATAAGAATGTATAAGTATATAAATTGTTTGTAGAAGGGGGGGGGGGATGAATGCAAACACAACCTTTTGGGTTTTTAAATAAATTTATCGAGATAAACAAATTTACAAGTTATAAGCAGAATAAGAACAAGTGTTAAACCTATTCTATTACAACCTTAGAATCACAAAGTACATTTGATGCACAAGATAAGATAGAAATAAGATCAGAGGTTAAAGGAGGGATAAACATTCATGAAGATGAAGATGGGGGTCTTCATCTATTTATACCTAATGTATTTAATGCAAGGGATAACTTCGTTATCTGATGGGTTTTTAACCCCAAAGAAGAAGTTTTGCGGCTTGTCCTGAAGTAAGAATTGACATTTTGGACTAATATTGTTTGTAGTGATGTGTAGACATACAATATGGCAAATGGAAGAAAAGTGTCTACTTATACCCCGTTTTTGACATCCCGGATGCATAAGGAGTTGAACCGAGTTAACGAGCAAAGAAAACCAAGTTTGGACCCCAATGCTATAGTGCCATGCGATTGTGACATGTCACTATCGCATGTCATGATCGCACCACATGTACCGTAACTCCTAAAAATGAATCTGATGTTGGTGTTGACACGGGCGATAGTGCCCTGCGATTGTGACATGGCACGATCGCCTGCCACAATCGCACACGGGGGGCTGATAAAAGGCTCCTAAAACCTAACAGCTAGGGTTATCTCGGGATTTGTGGAGGCTAGACCTATTCTAGAGGCGATTTCAGAGTTTTCAAGCTAGAAAGGCGGCATAGCTTTGATTGTGAAGGTGGAATTAACAAGTGAAGCTCAAGATTGGTAGTTGGTATCATTTATTGAGGGAGTTTTCATTACATTGTATCTTTTTGTTGAGAAACAATATGTTAGGGTGTTATTATCTTCGTTTATTGATGTTATTTTATACTAGTAGTATGAGCTAAACAATTTAAAGGTTGGGGAAAGGATGGATTTTGGATTCTTACCATTAGTTATATGATATTTTCATTTATTGAGTTATTTCTCTTTGTTGGATGAGCTCTTTTATCTTGTTCTTCTTGTGTTGCTAGATAGGTCATCTTACTTAGTTATGGTTATATTTCCTCTTGAGAAATTGGTTTTATGACTAGATAAAAGATATTTGAACGTATGGTGAGATATTGGATAGAGATATACCAAGTAAATCATAGTGTTGTTTTATGCTATTCTTATGCTTAATGAGTTGATTTTTTATGTTTATTAATCGAGAGATATAATATACATTTCATGATATATTCTTGATATTGCTTGAGAAAGAGTAGTGGGTATTTGAGGAATAGCCAATGTCTACTTTGTTTGATGACTCATGAATGAGTATTTGTTTATGTTGGTAGAATCCAAATGAAATCTAACCCCTAGCCTTCTCTAATCTTTCAAAGTAAAATCTCCGTGTCAGTTAAAACTCGTGTTTGAACCTTGTTGTGTGAGTTTACTTTCATTTCTCTAGATAAGTAGATTAATTAATTACAAACAAATCATCTTTTCAACAGTTCAGTTAGTGATTGTAGTAGCCTTGTGGTACTTAGTCTCATAGTTCTTTGGATCGATACTCATACTTCGTATTTATTACTTGATTGACATCGTACACTTGCGGTAGATTTTGAGGGTTGTACAGTCTTCTATCAGCAAGTCAAAGGTACATGCCACGTGTCAAGTTTCTATAGGAAACTTGTCTTGTGTTCATAAAGCAATTAATCTTTTAGCTGAATATGAACAGTAACCTAGTCAGAGTTGGTAAGCACGTGAGAGACAATCAAGTAACTCCGTACGTACTTTCTGACAAGGCATGGGGTTTGACATTTGTGCATCGAGGATAAGATCAACTTTGATCTTGCTGAGTAGGCTTCATTTGATCACTGATACTTGAGGCTTCAAGGAAGAATTCTTCAGGTATCACTGAGGCATACGCAAGATCTCATACTTTCTTTAGACGAACGTTGCTATCATTGAACCGCTTCAGATCACGAGTTATCCATTTCTGTCTTCAATTAGGTCTTCGACTATCACTGAAGGATCTTTTGGTGTGAGTGTTGTTTTTCAGATCTTCTACGTTCAGATAGTGTTCCTGACTTCCAGTGATCGCTGAGTGCAATTAGTGTTTGCTATCACTGATTTTGAATAGTAACTTAAACTTAGATTTTCACTAAGTATATAGAGGAATCATATTCAAATCACTGAAAGAAGTTTGGATCAACAATTAATTATGAATAGTTTATGAACTTCACCTTCGTAATTCATACTGAATGTGGATGATGAGGACACGTGTCATGCTCTCCTCAGTCTTCATGTTCGAAATGAAAAATATCTTCACAGTTGAACTTCTCTCTCGTTATAGAGAGATAGGGGGTTGGGCTTAAGAGAAAACTCCTATTTTCATGATAACTCATTCACAACCTCTCTCTTTTGGTTAAGCGAAGATGATGGTGCATGTTTTTTTGTGAAGGAGAGACACTTCCCTCTTTTGGTTTTTTGCATTTGGACACGATATTATCGGTTTTGTTAATGTATGTTAAGGTATGTGCAAACATATTCATGTTTGTTAAAGTCAGTTAAGGTTCAATATTTTTCATGGTAAGATATATTAAGATTTTCATGTAAATGTGTGTGAGATATGTAACCTTATGTGTAGATATATTAGTTAAAATTCAATGTTTTTCACATTAAATATATGTTAAAGTGTTCATTTTAAATTATATGAGGTATATTAAGATATGATTAGACCCCTCTCTTTATATCTATGTTAACTGAAGTTCCACTTAATCACATACATACCATTTCGTTTTTAGATCATCTTTAGAAGTGGGTTCTTAATTAAAAAATATCGTACATGATCCCAAGTCTTCTTAGATATATTCTCTAAAGTTTTAAAATATAATTTATAAAAATTTGTATTTGTATTTTATATTTTTTTGAAGTTGTAACGTTATTGCTACGCCAAATATTATACAAAAGTTCCTTGGTCCTCCCAAATGATGGTGAACCCGTGCCAACTTCATTAATTCCCAACCTAACCTAGTTTGATCAAATAAAACATTTTATTTGTTTGGTCGTGGATTAGACAAAATAATAACCTAATTTATGTTACAATTGTAAAAAACATTTAGTTTATATTCAAAGTTGCTTCCACCTATATTTTAGCCATGTTGAATTAGAAAATGACCCAAAATGTTTTATCTTTTACTCACTTGAATACCATTCATGAGTTAGAATACAAATTTTACTTATTTTGATGTGTATAAAGGTTAAATCATGTGAGGACCAAAAAAGGATTGAGGACCATAAAAATTAATCTTAATTATTAGTTGAATTTAATTTACCGGTAGGAAAGACGATGATATTTTTATGATATTTTTTAAATTTGAAACTAATTATTAGATAAATACCAAGTTGAAAGGGTCATTCAAGACATCTAATATTCAACCCATAATAAAAAAAAATTCAACAATGATTGGCTATCAAAATTATATTAATTATAATAAAAACTTTAAATAAAAAATATATTGAATTACTGATTACAATAAACTTTTAAATGAAAAAAAATATATAAAAGATGAACGTTTATGAACCTTTTATATTTTTAATTTGACATGACTATCATTATTATTATTTTTATTAATAATTACGAGTTTTATATGAAACAATAAAAATGATTTAAAGTGTATATTATTTCAACTTGCAAAATAATACTTTAGTATTTCACATAATATTTCACGTTATTTTTTGTTTATTTTTAAATGGTGAAACAACACTACATAGTTTCACCATGTGAAACATCACTACATTGTTTCACATCAGCAACATTATGTTGCTTCACAATTTGAAACGACATTTTCGTGTTTCACATCTGATTTCATGTCAACTTTTGTTTTGTTTTTTAAATTGTAAGACGAAACTACATTGTTTCACCTTGTGAAACAACAGTTTATGGTTTAACATTAACGACATTATGAATGAACACTTTAGTAGTTCATTATTCACATTACATTTCACATCAACTTGGTTTTATTATCACATTGTCAAACAACACTAAATTTGCTTCACTTTAGGGACACTTTATTATTTCAATGCATGAAATAAAATTTTGGTATTTCCCGGTAATGTTTTAAATTACAATTTTTTATATTTTTTATATTTTTTATATTTATTATATTTTGCCTTCTCATGTGATGTTATTAATATTTAAAATAGTCCAATATATTTTATATGTTTTCTATACGTTATCAATAAATAATGTATATATGTGAGAAAGTAAATACGTGAAAATGAATTTAATAATACAACAAACTAACGAAATATAACGGATTATTATCAATTATGAAAATTAAAATATCTTATTGTTACATATAAATTACATCGAATAAGATTGATTTAAAACAAAATAATAATTTATTCTAAATTTTGATATCCATAAAAAATGGAAGTGGAAAATAATCAAGAAAACAAAAAACTACCATCATATCCTTCCTTAAATATAGATGTAACATTAATTAAGGTTGTTAGGTTAAAGTGATTATTTAGTTGAGGTTGAATTTTAATATTTTTGTGGTTCTCATTTGATTACCGTCATATATACATATATATATATTTATATATACTAGAAGGGTACTCGCGCAATGCAGCAAGATATATTTCGATTTTAAGTTTCATTTTAATTTTTGTTTCTATCGATGTTGTAATGGTTTTATATGGTTTTGAGAAAAGATTTTAGTATTTCAATTAAAAGTTCTCTTTTTTTATTTAATTCAATTTTTTATCATAATTTAATTTAGGTTTAATAACAAAATAATTTATTTTTGGTTTAGTAATATAATTATTTTTTTTGTTAGAAGTCAATGATTATCTTAATCGTATTTTAGATTTTTGATATTTAAAATAATTAGATGTTTATCCTGTAGTTAATCATAGTTATCTGTAGTTAATTACAGAATTTAGAGATGAAACTTTAATAGGTTGTACTTACGCATAATTTACTTGTAATCTTAAAAATTAAGTAATTAGAATTAAATAACAGTAACTAAAGCTTAAAAGGTTGTTTTTAAAAGTTTTTGGCCAAATGCTTTATAATATAGTATAGATATAGAGAGAGAGAGAAAAAAAAAGTTAAAATGCGAAATCAAATTTGGTTGTGAACGTTATGACAAATGAGAGTGCGACACGTGTCATATTCAAACTTAATAATGAATGAAAATATCCAGACTAAATGTAGTGTTATTCAGTCTGAATATTTTTCTTCAATATTCAGTTTGAATATGACATGTGTCGCGCTCTCATTTGTCCTCACGTTCACAACCAAATTTGAGTTCTCATTAAGCGAAGGAAATATTAGTTAACATAGACCCCTCTTGCAAGAACGGACTAACAGGGTCAGCTACCCAACCAACCTTCATAATTAAGGGGGTGTTTGGGATTGCTTATAAAAACAACTTATTGACTTATTCTGGTACGGCACCGGTGATAAGCATGTTTGAGTGTTTGGCAAAACAACTTATATCGGTACCAAACCGGTGATAAGAAGTTTTTTAAGAAGTAAGGAGGTCCTAACTTATTAGAAGTTGATAAGCACTTTTGAGTAAAAGCTATAAGTTGTTTTAAATAAGCAATCCCAAACACCCCCTAAATACTGTTACTGTATAGGTAGAGCTCGTTGTGAAACACCCTTCTTTGGTAGAAGTAATTCTTTCTTGTAAAGAACCCATTTCGGTACTAAAAGGGTAGGTTATATATATATATATATATATATATATATATAGAGAGAGAGAGAGAGAGAGAGAGAGAAGTTCAAATGAAAACTCATTTATCATTGTGCACGTGAGGACAAAGAAGAGCGCAACACGTGTGACATTCAGTATGAATAACGAAGGGGATTCACTATAAACAACGAAGGTGAACTTCACAGACCATTCATAATGAATGATACAACATTCACTATGAATAACACATCATTCAATATGAATAAAACATGATCATTATTTATTCAAGATGAATAACCCTTGGGCTCAGGGGACACGTGTCTTACTCTCCTTTATCCTCACGTGCACAATGAAAAATGAGTTTTTATTTGAACCCGTCCCTATATATAGGCATATATATGTGAGAGGTTTCATTTACAAACCACACAATTCTACCATACAAATCAATCTTAGCTGTCCATCTAGTCTAATAAATATCTGATTCCATTGTATTTCCTAAGCTAAAGCCATAATAATTAATGAATCTTATCATCTTTCATGTTCAACAAGAGAATAAAAAAGAACAAAAGAAACTGTATTAACCTTTAGATGTAAAAAGTAGATGTAAGATCCCACATTGGTTGAGGAGAGAACAATTGAACAAAGTTTGTCTTATAAGAAACTTGATACCTTCTCTATCAGATGTATTTTAAGATCGTGAGTTTAAGTGTGTGGACAAAGCAAACAATATCTAGTACGATTGGGCTGAGATGTTACAGGTATTAGAGTCGAGAATCAGACTGGTATGCCAGCGAGGACTGTTAGTCCCTGTTTAGAGATGACTAACTAAAAGAGAGTTTGTAGGGGGGGGGGGAGGGGTTGAATACAAACACACAAAATTTACTCTTTTTAAATTTTTTTAATACAAATATTAAAAATTTACACACAGAAGTTTGTTGCGGAAAAGAACAGACACACTATTCTAACAAACTTAAACACATGAAATTAACTTATACACTAAGGAAGTTAATTTAACAGTAATTAACTTGTACACTAAGGAAGTTAATATGACACTGTTAGAACACACAGGATTGCCGGATTCAAACAAATGAACACACAGAAGATTTGTTGAAAGCGTGAGATTTATGGGAAGGACTTCATCTCCTTTTATAGTGCCCATGCATGGGATGCATGTGGACAGCTGTCAAGGATTCATTGGCTGGAAGTATATCTGATGGACAAAGGAAGAGGCCACTCCCTTTGTACTAGGATAATGGATGAACCATTCTTTGTAGCACGCAATTTCAGATAACTTTATCTCCTTTTCTTCATGCTCTGTGAAGTCCCATCAAACCTTTTAGCTAAAAGACAAACATCCCTTTTATAAGAATAAAAGAGAATGTCTTTATTTAAGGTTTGCTTCCCAAGTTCTTGCTGCCCACGTATCTTGCATTTATTGTGAGTCAAGAACTTATCTCTAAAAATTGCTAAGTGATATATGGAACCATGTATCACATCGGTTAGTGCCTTGTAAGGTTGGAATTGATAAGTGCACACATTGCTTGGTGATCTTCATTTTTCACTAAGTGTTGGCAAGTGTACATCCTTGTATTGGTGACTTGTTATCACAACCTCAAGTAAAGGCAACTGCAATTTTCGGTGACCCAATGCATGAATCGGTGACCCAATTCATCGGTTACCCAATATACATCGGTGACCTTATCTGTCACGTCGGTGACCTTCATCCATGATCGGTGACCCAAACAGTCAGGTTGGTGACATGGCTGATGACCCAATCTATCAGGTCGGTGACCAATCTACACTGGTGATTTCAGCAAGTGATCTGAATATTAATGTTAGTTGATACATCAAAAATTCCATATTTTGATGTACAACCCTTGATTGGATAGTCTTTGATTCTCCAATACTTAAAGCATATTTCAGACCTTCAAAAGAACCTGTAAAAGATCAATCAAATAATAAAGAAGGTTCATACCAAATCATCGGTGACCCAACAAGGACATTGGGCTCCCAAGGGGGGTGGATTGTAAGATCCCACATTGGTTGGGGAGAAGAACAAATGTTGTCTTATACCGGACTTGATACCCCATTTATCAGATATGTTTTAAAATCGTGAGTTCAAGCATATGAATAAAGCAAAAAATATCTAATATGGTTGACCTGTAATATTATAGTAAACCCCCTTATGATCTTGGAGCTAGTTTTAACAAAATGTAGCCACATGTATATTTACAACTATTCGGTTAAAATAAATGCATGACTCATATGGCTTCTCTTGTTCTTCATTTTTAGTCTTCTTTCTTGAAATACACACATAAGGAAACAAATTAAAACAAAGAAAGCGATCATTTTACTTAATTCTAGTATGAAATTCATATTAATATACTTTTTCTTCATTTTGTTGTGGTTTTTTGGTTATGCTTTCAGTTTCTCTTGTTTTCCATTAAATTCACCCTTATATATATATATAGGGTTAAGTTCCTATAAAAATAAAAGTTATCGTATGAGTATTTCTAAATTGTTAGACGAGTTAATCTTTTTTATCTAATGACTAAAAAAATTGCTGACAAAAAATACGGACCTTCAACTATGTTCAATTATCTTCATCAATCTTAAGCTTCACTTTTATTTTTTACTTTTTACCCACGGATCAGCCTTCTCTAACTTTTAATACATTCAATCACTTTTACATGCATGAATATGTTAAAGTTTTAATCACTCTTATTATTATTGTTATTGTTATATATATATATATATATATATATATATATCTCTTGTGAGGACCACAAACAAGTTACAAATCCATAAACCAAATTTAAATCTATTGTTTCAGATATATTTGTTTCATAAATCATTAATTTCATTGGTGTTCGTTTCACAGTGTGAAATTTTTAGCATGTACTTTTTGTTTTATAATGTGAACAAAAAAAAGTTTAGCTTTATTTTTTTCACAGTAAGAACACAAACATATATGAAACAATAATTAAGTAATTGCATTTGATGAAAAAAATCATGTAAAAAATATTTTGGTATCAGTTTTCATTAGTTTGTAATCTATGGTTCTCATTTACTTACCGTCCTACACACATATAATGTAAATCATATAGAAACTGTAACCAAACCCGTAAAAATCAACAAAACCGTCCAATGAGTTTGATTTTAAGTTATGATTCATATTGTTTCACATGTTTTATTCTTATGTATGAGCATGAATATGTCATATATAACCGTTATTTTTTTGTTTTTTCAAAGGCAAAAGTTAACACAATCATTGACGTGTAATATATGAAACAACATTGTATAAATACTATATGTTCAAATGTATTGTATCACATGTGCTTTTACTTTACAATCACATGTAATATAACTTTTCTAGCATTTCTTGCATGACCCGATGTCTCTCTCCCTATATATTTGTAATAAGAAATAAAATCATAATAATTGCAATTCAACTTTGAAGAAGAAACTATTAAATTTGAATTCAAAAATTTAACCAATTTGATTATTATTTTATGTAAAGAAAATTATAATAAGAATTTGAAAATTATAATCAATAATTGCTACTATTTTATGTTAATAACTTTAAAGTACAAAAAAACCCTAAGAAAAATATTTCATTTTTTAAGGCAAAATCGAAATGTTTGTTGTGAAAATCCCATTTAAAAAAACCCTTTATTTCTTTTTTTGTTTTATAAAATTGCATGAAAAAAGCACATTAGATGAAATTGCTCAATTTTGTATTTGTGTGAGTTCAAAATAGCCTTTTAATTTTTAGTGGGTATATAAAATTAGGTTTTTAGAAGAGTAAATTATGGATTTGATCCCTATGGTTATATGGAAATTATGGTTTGAATCCGTCAAACAAAATAATTGCAAATATTGTCAATGTGGTATTTATTTTATTACGGATTGGGTCCTTAACCTAACTCCATTAATCTTTTTTCCATCAATTTAGATACAATTAGTGCATGTTTATAAAGAATTCAATAAAAAATTACAAATAAAAATTCGTTAATAGTGCCATTTAGACTTTTGATTATACTTTTCGATCTAGCCTCTCATTTTCTTCATATCAAATAAAACCAAGTAACAATGTTCACCATCTTCATCTTTGTTTCTGTTTTTCAAGGGACAGGTGTTGGAGTTGGGTTTTTAGATATTCGTTATCTTCATCTTTGTTTCCTATTGATATCATCATCTTCATCTTCGTTCCACAAACACCAGATCTAGATTTTAGATCTAGGCTTTTGGACAAGATATGGGATTTTTTTTGTTCATCAATGGCCACAATTCACGGATGGTTTGGATTTTTACACCAAGGTTGGTAAATTACAAAGATCGTCCCATTTTGATGTATTTAACGAATAAGGTGATGAAGGGTGTGCATGAAGAAACCTGGGAGGGTGTACATGTTGATTCATTGTGTTTTCTTTATTTTTACATGTGACATAAACCCAAAAGAAGGTTTTTTTTACCCATTCAAACGAATTAAAACTCAAAAAATAATTAGTCAAACAATGCAAGAAAAAGATATGGAGATAGGAGGTGTCTAAAGAGTTCACTCATTAACGATCGAAGATTTGTAGGTGGCTTGCAGAGTTTGGGACAAAACAGAAAGGGTGTTCGTCAGGAAAAAAGATCAAGGGCATTCATTGTCGTAACTCGTAAAACTGGAGGTTGGTCGTGGGCAAAGTGTTAGCAAAAGGAAACCGGTGGTTATTGAGCGTAAAAACACCAATGATGTCTTGGCAGTGGTTAGGGAGCTTTACATATTATAATTATTGTATTTATTTTTTGGTAAATATAAAAATTATATATATGTGTGTATGTATTTTTTTTAAATGACCAAAATACCCTTGGTTTAACAAATCTTAGGTTAACGATAATAGGGTAAGGGACCAAATCGATAACAAATGTGAAACCACGATGACCATGCAGTCAAATATGATCGTCAAGGACTAAAGTTGTCATTTACTTCTTTAAGAATTAATAAAATCCGAAATTATATTAGCTGAAAGATGATTGTTTTACTAATGATATACAATTAGAAAATTTTAATATATATAACTAAAGTTAAAAGTTTAATATAAAGCAAAATATATTTAATTGAAAAGATTGAGAATAATTGATTAAAGAGTAAACTACGATTTTCGTCCTTATGGTTTGTTATTTGTAACGATTTTCGTCCCTGGTCTTTTAAAATTGCTTTTTTCGTCCCTGTGGTTTTGATTTGGTTTCTTTTTTCGTCCTTCAATCTAAAAAGGTTAAAAAAATCCATTAAACTGAGGGTGATTTGGTCTTTTCATATTTTTATTTTTATTTTTATATTTATTAAATAATAATTTAATATAAGACAAATCCAAACTCAACTACTCTCCCTCAACCCAGGTGCCCTCCTCCTAAAAAGACCCACACCACCCACTCCCTTTTTCATCTCCCTTTTTCATCTTTTTTCTAATATCCTCCACTATTACCAGAACAAATCACCAATACCTTTGATTGTTCTTCACCAAAACTCCATTTCCACCTTCTCTCAGTTTCTCTATTGTTCCAAACATTAACTTTATGGCTTTTGGTTTTTTATAGAACACAACTACAACAATAAATACAAGAGGTCGAGAGATATAACAGTTGAGAACAAAACGGGGGCTGCCATCTCAACTTTCACCTCTTCTTCCCATAAAATTTGAAAACAACGCAATGGTTGTCTGAACACAAGGTAAAGAAATGGTAGTTTAGGGTTGATTTGATTTATGGTTTGATTTTGGTTTTAGGGCTCCAATAGTTTAAATATTTAGGCATTTGATGGATATTTTATGGTTGATTTTGATTACCATTTTGTTTTTTTAAGGGGGAGGGCCGTTATTCATCCAAAACACAAATGAAAAGGCTACTCGTTTTATTCTTCAGATGGGATTAAGATTTTATGGGATTCTGGATGATGTGTCGAACGAATCCAAGAAAAAACATCGAAAAGGCTGGAGAATGAGGCAACATCGGTCACCGTCACAGGTGACCTCCACCATTGCAATACCGCTGACCTCCTCCATGGTCTCCCCTTCACGAATCGTTGAAGGTGTGTAAAGACGAAACTGATTTCAGGAACTTTTTTCTCATGGCCATATTTAGATTTTCTGGTTTTAACGATCGGTGCCGGCAATGTGGATAGTTGGTGTCCCGGTTTTCATATGAAAAATAATAATAAGAAGAAAAAGAAAAAAAATCAATAAACGATTAAAAAATTAAAGAAATATGAAAAGACAGAAATGCCCCTGACATTAACTGGATTTTTCAACAGAATTGGTAAGAGGGACGAAAAGGGAAACGAATTGTAAACCATAGGGACGAAAAAAGCAATTTTCAAAGACCAGGGACGAAAATCGTTATAACTATCAAACCATAGGGACGAAAATCGTAGTTTACTCTTGATTAAAAGTTTGAAATGCCTAAAGATGCATTATTGAGAATTTGACACGGTTTGGTTTCATTTCTTTTCTTGTTATATTTTTGGATTTACATGCTTTTTTAACTAAATATTTTTGGGTTTAAATGTTTTTCTTAATTAATTAATTAAATTGTTTTTTCACACAATAGTAGAACAAATGAAATAAAAAAATGTAAGTAAATTCAATTCCTATCTTGCACAATATTTATAAATGGGGATACACATAAATCAAAATCTAAGAACGTCTCTGAAGTATTCCCAAAATTTCTTTTAAAACGACAATCGAAAATTAATTTTAAAAAAATTACATTTATCTTTAACAGATTATCTATTTTGTATAAGTCAATATTGATTATAATATTAAAATATTATTTTTATTTCTAAATAATTTTTTTCAAAGTTCCATATTAATGACCTCACTTGATAATTATTTTTAGAATGATTTCCATATTTGGATAAGGGAGTGCTAATGGCACCCTCTTAATAAGAGTATGCACGGAATTTCTTGCACTTTTATAGTTTTGGGAATGTAAAAAGTGGTTTTTGACATTGACATGTATGGGAAGAATTCACTTTTTGGGTGTGCACGGAATTTCTTGCACTTTTATAGTTTTGGGAATGTAAAAAGTAGTTTTTGACATTGACATGTATGAGAAAAATTCACTTTTATAGGGGTGTCATTACCTTAGGTCTGCCATTAGCCTCCCCCATTTGGATAAAAAGGAAAACTGTCGAATAAGATTTTGATTCAAAATGATCGATTTCTTCATTTTGAAAAGGGGAGTGCTAATGACAACCCTTTAATAGAAGCATGCACGAAATATTTTGTACTATAGTAGGGGTTGATGTAGACATGTGTGAGTAGGAATTCACCCCTTAGGGGTGCCATTAACAACATCTAGAGGTGCCATTAGCCTCCCTCTTTGAAAAAAGTTGTTAAATCAAATGGTACATTGTTGAGGTGGCATTGATGTGAAACTTGAAATGGCATTTTAAATAAGAAATGCCTTTAATTCTTTTATACAATTGAAATGATATTTTAAATAAGACCATGTTTGACGATCATAATTTATTTTATTTTTTGAGTTTATTGACACAAAATCGTGTATGTTTAACCATAAGTTAGTTTTTTGAAAAAGGTATTTTAGATAGCCGCTCAATAAGTTTCAGAGTTTTTTCCATTACCTTCCAGTGACTTCTCTTATATTTTTCAACATGTCCTTTTTAATTATTTACTTTATCGTCTAGTTTATCAGTTAGTTTTTATTGAACATGACTGGTTTATCCAGTAACTTATTAGCTAACAGGTTGTTAGTCAATAGTTAGCTTATTATATAGTTTATCAAGCATAAATTAACCTACCTTTTTATAAAGATTAGTTTTGTGTCTATGCGATACAACGGGATATAAAATTTTATTACAAACCGATGATGAAACATTAATGAAATCCCCATTAAAAAATATTCAAAATTTACGTTCGAACAAAATAGAATGAGTTGAGTTCCGGTAAGAATGAGAGTTAAGGTGAAAAGTGTAAGAAGATATTTCGACCATTGAATGCACGTTAGGATGTGATGCACCAGATCAATCCACGTATGAAGCGCAATTCATAGTGGGTTTGAGACTATAAATAATCAAAGGTTCAGATCCCTCCTTACGTTTCTCACCTCAACTTTTGTTCCCACACGGTCCCCCTATAGAATTATTAATCATCTATAAACATACAGATCTATACATAAATTGTTAAATATACTAAGGGGGTGTTTGGGATTGGTTATAAAAACAACTTATTGACTTATTTTGATGTGAGACCAATAATAAACACTTTTGAGTATTTGGAAAAACAACTTATATGAATAACAAACCGGTAATAAAGAGTTTTTATAAAAGTTAGACGCCTTTAATTTATAAGAAACTGAAAAAGGGTTTTTAGAAGAAAAATATAAATTTGTTTCCTATAAACAATTCCAAACACCCCCTTAAAATTATTTTGATTTTATTACTATTATTTTGGAAACATGGGCCTACAAAGAGAAAATCTACCGTATAAAGTCTTGGTCCCCTTTTACAAGTATGATGAAGTTTATTTCAATTTTTGTTATTTCACTTATGCGGGTAAAAAGTTCTTAAAGAAAGCATAATTTTTAATGTTTCAGGAATGTACTTTTGAAATTTAAAAGTTTTACCTAAATACTTAACTCAATAATAATTCCCACAAATCAAATAAAAAGTTGATGGGATCATCATGTAAAGTTAGAATGTACAAAAATCAATAACGTATTATATTTGTCATATGTTCGAGTTAGTTATTATCTAATTGAGAAGCTTAAAGGGTAAAAAAGGCCGTATTGAATCGAAAATTGGTGTTATCAAAATGTATTTTAGCCAGTAGTAGTTAAACCTGTTCTTTAACTGTTTTTGTCTATATTGATATCGACATACACACACACACACACAAGAAAAGTGTTTTTCATGATGCATATATCTTGTGAATGTAAAAAAAGAAATATTTCTTGTGACATAATTATTAAAAGGATGATGATGCATGGTTTCAATTACTATGATTATATCGTGTCTTTTCGGTACTGAAAAGAATAGTACGTAATTATTTGTAAGTAAGGACATTTTTGAATTAATATTTTTAGGAGGATTGAAAAATTAACACTATGAGTTACTTTTGTTAGTGTTATTTGATGCTTAGATACGTGATCTGAATTCAACATCTTTAAAGTTATCGACTATAAGTAGTTTGATTAGTCAACACGTTAATTTGTTGCGTCTGATTTTTACAAAAATTGCATAAAAACAACAATATCAGTACTAAGTGATGAAATGCATGAGCTCAGTAGCATGTCAAAATGTACATGCGTCAAATTGGGGTTGAATATGCAGCAAGCGACATTTAATCCATTTCCTTTCAACCAATTTTTTAAATTTTACTAGTTAACAATAATACAAAAATAAAATTAACTAATTAAAATTTCATCCAACATTTTAACCAGTGGTCTTTAATGCAACTGCCACCTACAAGATCGATAATAACTATTGATTTGTGCACTAATGAGGTGGTTGAATGTACCACAAACTTGATTCTTACGACTCAAAATTATAAACCATCAATTTCGCATATTATATTTTGATTTTTAAGATTGAAAACAATCAGACTTTAAGAAGCATTTACAAAACTGTTTTAATAAAACTAATTCTTCAAAGAAATATAAAACCACTTAATCATCATTCATCCATAATCTTTACAATCGATTATCTGATTTTAATTTATAAATATCATAATATTTATTTTAAAAACACAAACTTAAACATCTCAATTAAGTTTGCAAAAAGTTTTAAAAATAAAATAAAATAAAATAAAATAAAATTAGAATTCTTTAAAAGACTAGAAAGTTCATGAAAAAAGGTTGAACAATGAACCAATCAAGAATAGTTGACACTTTTCCAGAGCTTAAATTCTCAAATTCAAGTCAATATACAATTTTTAATGCATAATGTACAAGATGTTATAGCAATGCCATCTTGATTTTTCAAAAAATAGTTCTGGAAAAAGTTATTACCTGATGCTCTATCTCCAACCATGCGTTGTCGGTGTTTATTCGAGTGTGTGTTGTATTTGATTTTTCATTATAAATTAATCATTATTTTTTGTAATAATTATATTACAATTTAAAAATGTTTTGTTTTATTTTTGGGTTTTTTGGTTAAGAATAAGGCATTGTTTGGCAAAAATAAGATAAATTATAAGTCACCTTATGATGTACCTTATTTTTAGTGTAGTTGTTTGGATGACCCTAAATTAACTTATAAGGTATCTTATTGAGAAGTTAATAAAAGTAAGATTTTGATAAGCTACCTTATAAGCTACTTTTGCCAAACATACCCTAAAAGAATGAAAATGTGGATGTTAGGAAATGCAAATGAATTTAATTCCAATCAATTTGTTGAATAATGTTTTATCCGGTATTTGGATATGGCTTACTGTATTATATCAAATCAAGACACATTTATGAAAAACTTGAATTGTATTGTTGAATGGTTTGATGTATAATAACTAAATGGTCAGAATGATTAAGACCTTGTTTGTTTTTTCATTTTAAGATCTTAATCACCAGTTATGTCTGATTGGTTTAGACGTTTTATAACCATTTCAGAACTGAAATCAAATTTCAGACTTCAGCACCTCCTTAAAAACAAATGCCATCTAAGAGAATCTTATGATATAGTGCAAAATGAAATATAATTGTTTGGTAATTGTTGATAATGTAATTAGGACTCTTAATGGTTAAGGAGGTCTATGATACAAAATGATTCAGAGGGTTTTGGAACCATTAAGAGACATACTTATTTTTTACCAAACAAGATTCACCTGCCGCCTCTTAATAGAACTGTTAAAAGGTAAACAAACATCCCCTAAGTTTAATATGTCCAGTGGATGGGTCTTGGATTAGTACATTGTCACATCAACTTGAAAAAAAACTAGTTTATACTACTGTAAAAATGTATTAATCGAATTTTTTTTTTTTTTTATCATAAAATCATGAACTAGGTTACAAGGCTTATAAAATATATAAAAAAGAGAAATCTGATATGACAGAGTCATGAACGAAAAAAAGTAAAAGTTAATTAAAAAGTAGTTTTGTTTGGTCTACAAATAGGGGCATTACTCATGAACTCCATGCAACTAAAACTAAAAGTAAAAGAGAGAGCCACCATGGAAGCATTACTAAGCTCACTACTTATCTTCTCCTTCTTATCTCTTGGAACTCCATTATCCTCAAACTACTACCAAAAAACATGCCCAAATGCAGAATCAATCATCACAAAAGCCGTAACCGACGCCACCAAAAATGACAAAACTGCCCCTGCAGGACTGCTTCGAATGCACTTCCACGACTGTTTCGTAAGGGTACGAATGGAAATTTCTTTCTCTTACTAGTTTGTGTCGATTTGCAAATCTATTTTTTTTTTGGAAAGAGTGTCCTAGGCATGTGCCTAAACTAATGTCTGACAGTTTTAAGACTGCTAAAGCATGCAGCCCTGAGATAATTCCCCAGTGGCCACAAGTTGTTCATGCCTGGATTCGAACCTGGGGTAGATGGGTTATCTAGCCTATCCCCCACAAGCGTTAACCAGTACGCCACAAACCTTGTGGTTAAATCGATTTTAACTGTTGTATTTGTTGAATTTTGCTGATGAATTTAAGGGGTGTGATGGCTCGGTGCTATTGAAATCGAAAGGAAAAAACACGGCTGAAAAAGACGGGCCGCCAAATGTTTCTCTCCATGCATTTTATGTTATCGATAATGCAAAAAAAGCCCTCGAATCTGCGTGTCCGGGGGTGGTCTCGTGTGCGGATATCTTAGCTTTAGCAGCAAGAGATGCAGTTGTACTGGTAAGCTTAAATAACTATCTTTTTAAGTATATAATATTTATATACGACAAATGCAACAAATAAACTCACACACACTGCTCACATTTGGTGAGGTTTGAACCCCTATATTTTTTTTATTACTTTTTCATCCATTTTTTCGTCTTTCTTAACTTTATCAACATTTTTGTGTCCTCATTTGACCATAAACCTCCAAGTAATAATCATGTAATAAAGGGGAAGGTTTTCGAATAACCGCTATTAATACCATAACTTGCATGAGAAAAGTTGCATATATATACACACACACACACACATATAGGGGCGGGTTCAAATGAGAACTCAAATTAGGTTGTGAACGTGAGGACAAATGAAAGCACGACACGTGTCATATTGAGGCTGAATAATCAGAGAAATATTCAGACTGAATATAGTTTTTATTCGGTCTGAGTAGGCATTATCCAGACCGAATAAATACTATCTTTAGTCTGAATATTTCTTTGATTATTCAGTCTGAAAAATCTACATTCAGACACATATCGCGCTCTCATTTGTCTCACGTTCACAACCAAATTTGAGTTCTCATTTGAACTTTCCTCTATATAAATATAAATATATATATATATGATACTTCCTCCACGAGCTTATAAAGCAGGTTTGCATACATCCCAACCTCCACTCCTCCGGACCCCCGCTTGAAGTCTTGGTTTGACCAAACCGTTTTTTAGAACCGATCTGTGTCCATATCTATGTTTACAATGTCTTAATTTATATGCAGTCTGGAGGACCATCTTGGGATGTGCCAAAAGGAAGAACAGATGGAAGAACATCTAAAGCTGCTGAATCTACACAGCTACCAGCTCCTACCTTTAACATTTCTCAACTTCAACAAAGTTTCTCTCAAAGAGGTTTGTCATTGGAAGATCTAGCAGCACTCTCAGGTAACTTAATTTAAAAAAAAATGTTTCATTTAATATAAATATTGAGCCAAAAGGGCCATGGAAACAACAACTTTACTAATAAGTGAGACTGTAAGACCCTACTTTCAAGTGGAATATACTGGGTTCGTTTAATTTGGTTAGAAGCAGCCACGCCTTCAAAGTTAAGATTATCTATTCCCTATTATTATGATGATCATTACAAATAAATTGATGGTATTGATTTATGTCCACAATATATTTTTTTTATGGGAAATTTACTCAAATAGCCATTTGGGAAAAGAAAATTCACTTTTTAGCTTTTCAAGGCTTTTTCCTAAAACAACCTGACTTCTGGCAGAAAGCATAGTTTCTGCGTAAAGTCCATTTAAAAAAAAAAAAAAACCAATTGTTTTAGAGTTTACGCAAAAACTCAAGTTTCTGCATAAACTTTGTGTAAACTTCGTCTGGTTGACAAAAAAAGACACGCAAAAAGTTTACGCAGGAAGTCAAGTTTCTGCGTAAACTTTGTCTAGTTGGCAAAAAAAGTCATGCATAAAGTTTACGCAAAAACTTGACTTCCTGCGTAAACTCTAAAAACATGATTTTTTAATAAAAAATGGACTTTACATAGAGACTATGCTTCTTCGTAAAGTCTGGCTATTTCAGGAAAAAGTCTTGAAAAATGGCTAAAAAGTGAAAGTAAATTTCCCAAATGGCTATTCGAGTAAACTTCCCTTTTCTTTTATTTGTCTTTGATGAAGGTATTTAAAAGATTTGATAGATAATCAAACATTTTTCAATAACTATGTGTCAAAGTCAAAAGTTACAATTTTCATGTGACAAAAAGAGTATATCATACAACTAAAAAGTTACAAAAAAGAACAGAATAATTACTTTCCTAAAGCCAAAAGAAGAAGTTATCATACATAACATACCTTATTCCATAGGTGCACATACTCTCGGATTCTCGCATTGCTCGTCTTTCAACAACAGAATCCACAACTTCAACTCCACAACCGACATCGACCCTTCGCTCAACCCCTCATTTGCCGCAAATTTAAGACGAATTTGCCCTTCCAAAAACAACGCAAAAAAAGCAGGAGTCCCAATGGATCCTTCATCTACTATATTCGATAATACTTACTATAAATTAATCTTGCAGCAAGAAGTTCTATTTTCTTCGGATAATGCTTTGCTGAGTTCCCCTAAAACTAGAAATTTGGTATCAAAGTTTGCCAACTCAAAGGATGCTTTTGAAAAAGCGTTTGTGAAGTCTATGATCAAGATGAGTAGCATAACCGGTGGTCAGGAGATTAGGAAGGATTGTAGGGTTGTAAACTAAGTGTTTTCGTGTAACTATATATAAAGATGTATAAAATGTATGTATTTTTATAACCTCGAGAATAGAGGGGAGTTCGGTTTGGTTATTATTCAGCAACATGGAAATTATATATATATATATATATCCAAGTTATTGAAGGTATATGATGTAATTGTGTTACAGTTATAAGAAGGAACATTCAAGTTTATGGTATTGAAGTAGAGGAAAGTTCAAATGCAAACTCAAATTTGGTTGCGAACATGAGGACAAAGGAGAGCACGACACGTGTCATATTCACGTGTCATATTCAGACTGAATAATGAAGGAAAATATTTAGACTGAATAACACGAGATTCAGTACATTAAGTATGAATAATGCTATATTCAATATGAATTATGGTATATTCGGTCTCAATAACGCTATATTCAGTCTGAATATTTTCCTTCATTATTCAGTCCAATCCTAAATATGACACATGTTGCACTCTCCTTTGTCCTCATGTTCACAACCAAATTTGAGTTTTCATTTGAACCCGACCCTATTGAAGTAATCTTACATTAAGATACGAAGTTCTTACGCAAAAATCAACAGGATTGGCTATAGCAAACATAAACCATTTCTTACTTCCAAACAGTGTTTCAACGTTATATATATATATATAATCAATCACAAATCTACCCGAAGACTTTTTGGTGGATCTTTTTAAATTATATAAAGTTTCAGATTCTAAAAGCCAATAATTAAGTTGGAGAGTGCAGTGATCAAGGGAAAAAGTGAACATCAAACAAGCTGTGCACATGTTTTCTGTGTAGTGTTCAACCCTCTATACTCAACTTTGTGCTACTTGTCTGTTATCTTTATATATCTCCATAGTATTTCTGGTGTTAGATCAAATTAGCCTGTAATTTGATGAATGTTTTATAAAGAATTGTATTTTTTGGGCTTTTGACTAGCTTATGGGCTTGGGCTATTTGTTTGTAGATGGGCCCTATATATAGGTGAGAGTCGTGTAATTTCTTGTTCTACAAGATCTCCAATTCCCTCCATTGTAATTCAATCATATGACTTGAGATTATCAATCTAAATGTTCTTCATGCTATCTCATATCTAATTTCTATGGAGTTTTCTCAATTATTGCTAATCTGGGATCTTACATCTGGTATAACAGTTCTAGTCGTTGTCACGAAAAGGAAAAGGAAAAAAAAAGGTGTTAGATGAATATAACTAGATAAAGTATCTTTATAAAGATGACTACGCGTCAAATATTTCCTATCATTCTGTTAAAAATGACAGTAATTTTTAAGAACTTTTTAATCCTAATTTTATCCTATACTTACAAAAGAATAAAAGAGAATCACGAGAAATAAAAGATAGTCCTTTTTAAAGTTGGAAAACAGTACATTTGAATCTTATTCTATGCATCATGCATTTATGTCAACAGTAAATTCTGAATAATGACTGATTTGTTTCATTGATAGTGATCCTGTCTTCCCAAGATTAAGACAGGCAACCAAATTTGGAGGGGGACATGAAGTCATTTGGAAGGCATTTGTGATGTGCATTAAGATAAGTAGGATGAGAAAGACTTATGGAACTATATGCTATTTATTGCATGTCTACAGTATTCATTAAGTATACAAAAGGATATGTTATAAAGCCATGTTAGACAACCCTAAAAAAAATTCAGCTTATTGAAAAAGCCCCTTTTGATTGACATAAGCTAGCTGATAAGCTAAAAGTAGCGTTTCAATACTAGCTGAAAGATGGTATGTTTTAAAGCCATCTCTATATTACAAGTTACAACCATGGAAGCAAGAAGTCTTAAGAGAGGATCTTTAAGCCACAAAGGCTATGTTTGGCAAAAATAAGCTGGCTTATAAGCTATGTACACTTTTGGTAAACTATAAGCTAGCTTATTGAAACGCTACTTGGAGCAGCGTTTTGGGAGCTTATTGTCATTTTTTCTAATTATAACCCTCATTAACATTAATTATTAATTTTTATTTTTTAATATGCCCTTTTTGATCATTTTACATTCTTATATGCTAGTTTTACCAAACATGATTTTTTCATCGGCTAGTTTATCAGCTACCAGCCAGCTTATTAGTTACCGGTCAGCTTATCAGTTACCCGCTAGCTCATCAACTAGTTTGCCAAACATAGCCCAAATCTTAAGTGGCCTTATCGAAAATGTGATAACTACAGAAGGATCTTTCAATCTTCAATAGCAATGAAATTGTTTGAGCTTAATTTCACAATAGCAATAAACTATTAGAATTTTGTTCCAAACCAGTAGCAAGTATATGACTGTTCAACGAAAACCAATAAACACACATAGCTATGATGAAATTAGGGTCCGTTTGGTTTGCGGGATTGTTTTTGAGGGATTTGGATTTCATGGAAGGATTTGGATTTGGAGGGATGTGGATTGGGAAGGATTTGAAAATCATAGGTGTGTTTGGTTTGTAGGATTTGGAATGGAATTGGATTTCCATTATTTATAAATAATTTATATAAAAATATAAAAAATATAAAAATAATTAAATTACATTTTTATTAATTAATTATCACAAAACAAATGTTTTTAACATTTTAAAAACATTATTTCATAGAAATCCTACCAAATCCCGTGAAATCCCGAGCATCCGCTAAGGATTTCAAAATCCAATGTTCATGGGATTTTAAATGAATCCATGGAATTAAAATCCTTACCATTAGGCAAACCAAACACCGGAATGAATTGGATTTGAAATCCAAATCCCTCCAAATCCCACCAAATCCCGCGAACCAAACGCGCCGTTAGTGAATCACGTAAGAGGATCATTTTAGGTCTGTTCGATTCAGCACTTGTTTGGTTGCTAAAGGAACGATGATTTCCCTAAAAATCATAACTATCATACGAGCTAGTTCCTGATACGATCATTTTATACTACAATTTATTCTGAATTTTGAATTGGAAAACGAAGATAAAAGAAGAAAGTTCATAATGAGTCAAAACCTAGATGACGGTGACGAAGAAGGCGGTGGTGAAGTTGTTTGGAGCTCTGAAACGGTGATGATAATCGGTGTTGCTGGTTCGGCTAGGAGGAATTCCGATGGGCTCCGCCGCCTTCGCCGCCGTTAACTTCCATACCTGTCACCGGAGAAACAGTAAGTAGCCGGCCAACGGTTACCTTCTTAATTATCCTCCTGATTTGGAAAATGACACTGAAAATTTTCAAAAGAACCCTTGAAGATGTACTAATATTCAAAAAAAGTCCCTTGACATATTGAATTTGCATTAGGGCATCTCCAATCGACCGCTATAAGGGCCGGTATAAATGGGTTTGTAGGTCGTTTTGCTCAAACCGGCCGGCACTTTGATCAGTGACGGATCCAAGATTTTTGCCTAGTGGAGTCTGAATTAAGGTAGACTAAAGAGGTCACCGGACGTGTTTTTACCCTAATTACACCGTTTCAAGGGTTCTTTAAAGTTTTTTAGTTGATTTCTAGATATTTTCTTAGTGTTTTTGTTGATTCGAATGACTTTTTCGGTTTTTTTGATTGATAATCAAGAGATTTTTTAGTATTTTTGGTAATCGTCGGTAAGATGGGGTCCCTTGAAATTTTTTTACTGCGGGGGACTAAGCATGTAAGATTAAAAAATACATAACTTTACCTACAAAAATTTAAAAGTTTTACATTTGACCGGGGGGCTTTCCCCCACCTTTATTGAACTGCATCCACCGCTGACTTTGATCCATATTTTTGTGTTTGGTGGAACTGTTTATGACCAACATTTTCTATGAGAGATTTATTTTTAGTGTGTTATTGGAGGAGAAATGAGTTTTAGACTTTATATGCTCGTATTTTAGTGTTGTAGGTTGGAGACGGTCTTAGAATTATATTAGGGTAAATTACACCAAAATAAAACATATTTTATTTTGATTCCCATTTTTATAACCTACTTCAGAAGCTCTATTATAGGGTTTACGATAACACATTCTGAATAATAAAGTTTAGTTTTTTTTCACTTATAATATGTTTTCTTAATTTTATACATTCTCATGATTACATCAAAGACAATATACTCTCAGAAGTTGAGTTTTTGAAAGTAATTTTCTCAAATATGAATCAGAAAAGTACGTTTGTTATGATTTGTGCTTGTATAATTCACCTTTTTGTTCTCTTTGCTTATGGTAATTGTTCTTGTCTTTTCTTCTGTTTCAATGACCATACATACTAAAAAGGTTGATACATAGTATTGTAAACCAAATGATGCATCTGCAAAATCTAAATCTCATATGATGTTATAAAGAATATATAACATTACTTAACAAACAAATATTGTTGGAATTTTTTTTTGTCAGCTTGATGATTAATGTATATAAAATAAGCAATATGGTTTGAGACATCTTGGGTTTTAAAGTTGTTTTCATAAATAATAATACCTCAAGGGTAAAGATCCATCCGAGGTATTCACATTGTTGTTGCAAGAAATGTTAAGATTACAATTTTTTTTACAGGAATTCAAATATAAACTACCAAAACAAATATATTTCAAAGTAACTATCAGAAAATGTGATGACTGAAATGACAATTCATATTTGATGGACACAAAACATCCACGTTCATAAACGATTCTTAACGCAAAAGTATATGACTATATAGATTTGTAAATACAAATGCGTCAACAATCGTTACACAATATAACACTATAGACTTGTTGAAGTAGTTCAACACGTTGTTGTACGTCGAACAGATTGTGGCACCGTTCAAGGTATTTCTGTAAGTCCTTGAAATGGGATGATGACGGACAGGATTTTTATCCAGATTTTTTTATTCCTGATTATTGGTTTTGCATACTTGATTAATGGTCAAACACTATTATTATATAACATTGAATTTAGCATGAAACTGATGAAACAATATTTAATAATTACTAAAATTCAAATACGTGGATATTAATTCAGATATAATTGTATGTGAACTCAAACGTGAACAAAAAAAATTAAAATTCACTTCATCAACCAATCAATATAATAAACATTTTCCCTTCGTGTTAGACTATCATAATGTGTCTTATTTTGATTGGTGGCACACATGGAATTCAAAACAAATGATTTTTATTACTCTAAAATTGTATTCGTTAAACTTTTTATATATGTTAGGGCTTGATTCAAGGCTTCCAAAGTTTGGGTCTAAAATTGTAAAAAGAACATAAATTCAGGGGTGCACTAAGTAAATTGATCTTTGATCTCCAAAAAGGATTTCAAAGTTCAAAATCAAAACTCTTCCCCGCTCTCTCTCTCTCTCTCTCACACACACACACATACACACACACACCAGTAACAATGGCGGAAAGCTCAACTTTGAAGCTGATGATAGAGAAAGGACCAAGAGAAGGGGAAACTCTACAATATCCATCAGGAACTGTCGTCAAAATCGGCCGTGTAGTTCGTGGCAATACCATCGGAATCAAAGACGCCGGCATCTCTTCCAAACACATTTGCATCCAATTCGATAATGAATTATGCAGATGGGTGCTTTCTGATCTCGATTCGTCCAACGGCACCATTTTGAATGGTCAAAGCCTCAAGCCTTATGTTCCTGCCGGTCTCAAAGACGGTGATTGTATTAAGATCGGCGAGTTAACGTCAATTATTGTGAAGATTGGAGTTGAAGAAACTCTTCGATCGGAAAGGAAACCTAGGCGGCAAGGAAAATCTGGAACTGGAGCTGCTGCTGCTGTTGTTGCTGAGAGTGAAAGGAGCGAGTTAGGGTTAGGGTTTGATGAAGATTTGGGTAAAAATGCGGTAGAGGCACCAGTAGAGAAGCGGAAGTTGCGTAGTAGAGCTAAGAAACCCGTTGATTTGAAGAATGAGGTGGAAAGCTTAAGCTCCAAGAGGACACTGAGAAGTTCCAGAAAGGAAGAGAAGGTGAGTTTCATTCCTACATTAAATCAAATCCCTGAAGATTTGAATCTAGATGAAACAAAAGCAACAGAACTAATTATTCCCATAGAAAGTAAAAAAACACAAGGAGTAGGGAAAGGAGGGAGGAAGAGGAAGCTGCCAGTTGAACTTTCTCAGGATCCTGATTTTGTTGTTCCAACAGATGGTAGAAAGACTCGAAGAGGGAGAAAGGTTTTGCCATTGGAGCCATTGGAACATGTACAAAACAGTGGTTTGGAGGAGAATTTAAACAAGACTGAGGAATCTGTTCGAGTTGATGCCACAGAGCAGCCAAAATCAACACAAGGAGCTTATCCATTGGAGAATGTAGAAAACAGTGGTTTGGAAAGGAATTTGGATACCACCAATGAATCTGCTCAAGATCTTGTGGCAGAGAAATTGGTGTTGATGCAAGAAGGCTGTGAAGGAAAGGAAGCCATTGTTGATAGAAGTTCACTAAAGGGTTCATCAGAAATAGCACATCAAGTTCATGTGGAAAAGGGAAAAGAAGTTGCAGAGGAGTTAGAAGATAGGCAAAATGGTTGTGATAGTAGTCAGCGGCTAGATTTGGAGAAGATGACATTAGGGGAGTTTTTTGATTGCTTGAAAGTGCAATTGCCTAAAGAGATATATGAGAAGTCAGAAAAAATCCTTTCACATCTTAAAGAAAACGCCCGAAAATGCCATGAGTTTAGGCTTCAAAGAAATGAAAACGGTGAGAGTAAAATAGCTATGGGCTAGACAAAGGATGATTTCATAAAGAATCAAGCTTTTTTGGTAATTAATAATCAAACCTCTAGCTCTTACGACATATTAGTTTTAATTGTGCTACATGTTGTTATAAATGCATTAGGACTTTAGCTTACTATGACTTTTCACTGTGTGATATTCAAGCTTTTTAGCCGATTATTGAAACCGGTGGAAAGTAATTGTGAGATTTCGTGACGAGTAGTTTAGGTTCTGCATATTTTATATGTTATTTTCAACATGATAAATGATATAAGTTCATTTATAGTTCTTATTTCTGTAAGCAGCTTGTTTGCCAACTCTGTTTCTGTACTGATTAAAGTCGGACCAAAAGTAGTTTAGAATGACCGGAAAGTGAGCAAGGTGTTCAAAGAGAGAGAAAGAAAAAGTTATCGAAATTTGAAAGAAACCCCCTTAAAAGTCAGTTTTCTAGAAAAACCCGATATTTAAAATGAATTGTTAGAGAAAATGGTGTCTCTCTGTTTTCTTGGCCTACTGTTTGGTTGTTCATGGAAACCCAAATGGACCAATTGTGCTTTTCTTAATAGAGATTGTCTTATCGATTCCAATTGTTTTATATTCATCCAATTATGTCTAACAAAGTTACTTCTTATGATCTGTTTTCAATCTCTACCCCTTGCTATGTTGGCCGAGTTCAGGCCCTGTTTGATATCCCCAGAATGGGAACCCTTTCAGAGGTTCTGACCGCATTTCCATTTCTGTCCGGACTCCCTCCACCCTTCCTCATTCAGCAGGTTACTTTTCCCATTTTATTTTGTGTTTGATGTTAATCTATCTTTAGTTTAATGTAAACCATGTTTTGTAAGTTTTGACTTGGTATTTTTGCTATGATTGTTTGTTGGCCTGAGGAGCCAATCAATCTCTTATCAGCTTTTATGGGTGTTCTTATGTTGATTACTATGAATTGTTTGTGCTAGTGTTGCTGCCATTGTTATGTAGCAAACCAAGCATCTTGATACATATTTGTTAAACTAGTCCAAGTACTTACTAGCCTTCTAGGCATAATGGCTGAATCTTGAGTCCAATTAGGGTCTGTTTGTTAGCAGCTTGATGAGCTTAATGGGATTCACTGCTTATCTGGTCAGCTATACATAACTGTCTGGTAGTGGCTTAATGATATAGAAAGTGGCTTATTCAGTTAGTAAGCTTCTAGGGTGGAGCTTTATGCAGAAAGCCATGTTTTTTCCAAACCTGTCCCTCCCAATTAAAAAACACGTTTCTTCTATCTATGAAAAAATCCTCCCGAACAAAAACCTTTACAATCTATACAGACAAATTAATCCACACATACAGCTTTATCCATACAGGACTTAATGAAAAACCAACCAAACAGCCCCTTATTCATAAAGGGAACACAACACCTGAAAATAGGAAAGGGTGTGATTGTAGATGAGAAATTAGGGACCATAAATTCACCATATCTGCTGCCTTATGTTATATGCCATGTTGTATGTGTGTTTTGATATGTTTACATGTACATACTTTTTCTGCTTTATTGTCTCTATTAAACATATGGGCATTTGGTTTATAGTAATTGGTTGAGCTTATTTTGATATGCTTAATACTTAAAGTTCCTCTAAGTTGACTCAGGATCACTTTCTCTAGCCTCAATAATTGCTATTAGCTATTTTAAAGATTGTAGTTGATTCTTTATGTTCTCATAGTTCTTCTGTAAAACATATATAGCCACAAATCCAAAGGAAGTGATTCACATTCCTTACAAGTTGTTGGATTTGATAAAGGCATTGAAAAAGATGTTGATTAATTATAGATTAGAATTTAATTCTTGTGTATGCACAAGGGTCAAGGATGGATGGAGTTGAAGTAAAATGTATGTTGTTGATTTCTATTAGATAAGGTACAAGATGTTTTGGTGGTTAATGGAATTTATATATATATATATATGTATATTGTCATTTTATAGGTGCAAGATCGTGTGAGAATGAAAGTTAAGGTGAGAAGTGTAAGAAATGATCTTGGCCCTTGATCATCTTTAATCTCAAACTCACCCATGAATTGTTCTTCATATGGGGATTAATCCGATGCATCTTATCTTAGTGCATCTCATGATTCTCATCCTAATGCGCATCCAAGGGTGGAGATCCTTTCTTATGCTTCTCACGTTAACTTTCCTTCACACTGGAACCCAACCCTATATAGGCATAGGATCGTGTGAGAAGTAGAGTTAAGGCGAGAAGCGTAAGAAGAGATCTGAGCCATTGATCACTTTTAATCTCATACCGGCCCATGAATTGCGCCTTAGAAGGGAGTTGATCCGGTGCATCTCATCCTAATGTGCATCCAAGGGTGGAGATCCCCTCCTACGCTTCTCACCATAACTCTTCTTCTCACTGGAACCCAACCCTATATATACACATTAATATATATATATATATATATATATATATATATGGAGGCTCATTTACAAACCAGTTAAATGTTACAAACTATACAAACTCGTACAAATCAATATAAAAATAACTTTTTTCATGATCTCTTTCCCATCAAATGCTATGATTTAAGATATTATTACGCATATATTTGTTTTATAATGTAAAAGTTTCACATGTATTCGTTTTCATAAGTTTAAAGTTTTTCATATATTTTTTTATGCAAAAGTTTCACATGTATTTGTTTCATAATGTAAATGTTGCTCATGTAAATTTTCTCACAAGGTGAAACAAGCATGTGTAATAATATCTTAAATCATAACATTTTATGAAAAAAAAATGAAAAAACTTGTTCATCTGACAACGCTAACAATTTAAGAAAACAAGAAAAAAATCCATCTACAAAATCACATGTGATTTTATACATGAAAAAGGTTTTCTTATTTTCTTAAATTGTTATGATTCTCGCATGAACTTTTTCTTTTCTCTCTTTCTATATATAAATATATATATAGGGGCGGGTTCAAATGAGAACTCAAATCTGGTTGTGAACGTGAGAACAAATGAGAGCGTGACATGTGTCATATTCAGACTGAATAATGAAGGAAAATATTCAAATTGAATGTAGTGTTATTCAGACTGAATAATACTACATTCAGACCGAATAATACTATCTTCAGTCTGATTTTTTTTCTCATTATTCGGTCTGAATATGACACGTGTTGCGCTTTCATTTGTCTTCACGTTCCCAACCAAATTTGAGCTTGCATTTGAACTTCTCTCTCTCTCTCTCTCTCTCTCTATATATATATATATATATAGGAATGTTCAAATGAAAACTTTGTATTTTTAAAGGAACAAAGAGACATTTGTGGATCACATATTATGTGGGATCCACATCATATCTGGTCCACAATTTGTTCCTTTAAGGAGGGGTGGTTCTCATTTGATCCCTCCCCTATAAACCATAGGGACAAAATATGTAACTTACACTGATATATATATATATATATATATATATATATATTAGTGTAAGTTACATATTTTGTCCCTATGGTTTCATGTTGGTTGCAAAGGTCCGTTAACCCTAAAGTTCATGACTAAGTTTCTAAGGGTTTTATTTTCATTATAGATCAAGTTCATTGTCCTAACTATATATTAAAAAATTCGTTAACTCAAGGGTATTTTGCTCATTTAATATAATTTTTTATTGTACCACTTTTGATGCATTTTGTACAAGTCTGTAATCCAGCCACCACAACAGAAAACATACATTAAACATACCCACTCGTCCCAGATCAAAACCAAAAACCCAAACTTATCGAAAATCAAGGTCAATGTCAAATTCAAAATTGGCATTAATATAAAGAACATTACAATTGACAACTATAATAACATCAATCAATTTCAATTCAAAGAAATTGTTATACATAACTCATAAATCAAAACCTTTACATCTAAAACAAAACTAATTCTAATTGACTATTCCAGATCCATGCACAAAAATAACATTCGATGAACAAAATCCATGATTCGACATATGTTGTTTTCATTGAACTGAAAAATGGGAGTGAGAATAAGAAGAGTCATAGTGGTCGTTTGTGGGAATTGAGAAACAAAGAGAGAGTTGTGGATTATCTTTAATGGTCTTGATCGGTGTTTTTCAAGTCCGACATCTCATCCTTCAATGATTTTGTTAAGGAGGTGGACGGTGGAGTTGCAGAAGGGAATGGGAAGAGATGGACATGATGAACATGTGATTGAAGGTGTAGAGTTGTAGGTATGGGGGTTAGCCGAAAATGGGATTGTCGGAGGAGGGTGTTAGTCGTACATGGGAGGGACCGATGGGTTGTCTTCTTTGTCGACTCTATGTTGTGCTGATATTAGAGATGGCCATTTGGGCCCGGGACCGGTAAAGACCGGTTACAGGCCCGAAATCTGGGACCGGTTACACATTTGAAAGGATTCGGCGGCCCGGCCCGGGACCGGTTATGGCCCGGCTCGATTTTTACAAAAAAATGTATTTTTATATACATTTTTATATGTATTTTGAAATGTATTTCTAACTTTCTAGGTGTATTTGATTATAAACCAATTATAAATTTATAAATTTATAATAAACCGTATTTTTTATATTTATAATAAAAACGTATTTTAGTGTCTCAAACTCTCAAATCTCAATTAGCTTATACATAATTACATTACAATTGCATATTGCATATATGATATATTAAAATAATAAATAAAATTAATGTTTTTATAAAATATTTAAAACTAATATTTTTTTTTATTGAAGGTCCGGTTTGGGCCCAGGACGGGTTACGATAACACACTAAACGGGTCGATTTGAAATCGTTGGGACCGTGACTGGTTACAAAAAGCCCGGTCCAAAAATTACTGTTAAGGTCCGGGACCGATTGAGGTCCGGCCCAGCCCGAACCCGATTTTTGGCCATCTCTAGCTGATATATATGTATATATTATATAAATATTTTATTTTTTTAATTGAAATGAAGAACATTGTAAATAGACCTCAATACACATGATTTAACAGCGTTAAGGTTAATAGAGTTGGGGAAAGGGACCAAATCCGTAACAAAAATGAAACCTTAACAACCATAGTCATGAATTTTAGAGTTCAGTGACCTTCGTAATCCGAATAAAGCCACAAAGACGAAATTTGTTCAGGGGTTGTTTACCAAACATTTATCCGATAAGCGCTTACTGGTAAAATTTAACAATATCATTTACTTATCGGGTAAAATTTTAGTCAACAAAAATAAGATCTTATGCAACATTTACCTGATAAACACTAATCATGGTAAGTGTTGTTGCCCTCACTTACCAGATATTAGGGAGGAGATCGGTATCGAACCGGAACTGAACCGGTTAGTACCGAATTTTTTTGGGAGTGAAAACGAGGACCGAAAACTGAGTTGTATGTACAAATTCGGTACCGGTTCGGTCTGGATTCGGTTCGGTTCGAGAAAATGGTCATCTAGTCTCATCATAGGGATGACATTGGTACCGGACTGGTACCAAACGGTTGGTATCGATTTATTTTGGGATTGAAAACGATGATCGAAAACCGAACCGTATGTACCAATTCAGTACCGGTTCAGGAAAATGGTCCTCTAGTCTCATCCCTACCGGGTATGACTCTCGGTCTTTGTTTTGCTCTTACCTGGTAAGATTCTGATCTTTGTCATACTTATACTCATCCGATAAGATAATGTGACTCAGAGGCCGTTTACCAAACGCTTACCCGAGTAAGCGCTTATAAAGTCATATTACCTTATCGGAGGAATATGACAAGTACCAAAAATTTTACCCGGTAAGAGCGAAGACAAGGAAAACAATTACCAAGAGTCTTACCTGGGTAAGTCATGGAAACGACTCTTACCACGGGAAGCACTTACCCAACAAATTGTTGCATACGATGCCGTTTTCGTGGACTAAAATCTCACTCAGTAAGTAAATGATAGTGTTGAATTTTATCGATAAACACTTATCTGAATAAGATTTGGTAAACGACCCCTTAATAAATGTTTATTATAATCATTGTACTCCCAATAAATAGTCTATGCCAAAAACACATATTTTTAACAAGATGGGAACATTTCTCTATAGGCCATAATAAAGATTTTAGGCATTGTTGTCTTTTTATGGGCTAGCATAGGGGTGTGTACCCTTTGACCTTCTTTGGATATTCCTTCCATGTGAAAGGTCGTTTTTCTTTTAGTTAAAGATGAATCAACCATAAATTTCAACTAACCTAATGTATTTTATTTATTACCCGTGTATATATATATATATATGTATGTATATATATATATATATATTTAGACCGACGGAGTTAAAGTTAGCTGTTAGCTTTGTATTTGACCAAAATCCCTCAAGGTTTTTCCTTGGTGGCCAACTGAGCTAGCCCAACTGGTTTTATTACCCGTATATTATAATGCGTCTTAATTAGTATTTGTTTTGTTTGTTTACCAACACTTTTGCAAGGTACATGTCAATGTTAATGGTTTAAACGATAATATATTTATTTTATAAAAATACGAAAACATCTTTTTACTATAGTTATGTATATGTGATCTTAAATGAGAGATTAAGACAATCTTTGACATGGCGTAACTTATACAGGTGAATGTTCAAACGAGAGCACGTTTATTTGATAAAAATACAGAGCACTTTTATTATATGTGATAATACATATGAGGGGACCTGGTGGTAAGCGGGCGACTTGGATCACAATCTAGGTCGCCTATGTTTTTTATTTTATTATATATGGTGGACTACAATATCACATGTAATATGTGTATTCTTGTGTGTTCGTAATGGTTGTGTTCTTATTTTGAACTCACACCTTATATGGCAATATGCAGTAAAATGCAACAAAGTTTGTTTTAGTTCTTATTTAGTGTGACATATTTTTTTTCTGGATCAATATAATAAAGTTCAAGTTTTCCTATTTAATGTAATAAAGTTTCAAAAGTTTCTACTTTTTACTCATTTTTGACCAACTACCTACTTTTGTAAGTTTCACTGGCATGAATGTTTAGTTTATCATCAACTTCATTGTAACCTTTTTGTAAACCTTTCGCAAATGGGTCTATTTGTCATCAAGTTTTACAATAAACATATGTTAGAGATTAAAATAAGTATAAAATTGAACACTTTTTAACTTTTTTACATCCATTAAGGAAAAAAAATCTTCTTTCCACTAAACATGAATTAGACAAAAGTTTGTTGCATTTTTTGATACATTTATAGGGGGATTTTTTTTCGATTAAAACTATAATTTAATATATTGATTAATACCTTTTAGTTGTATTTTTTTTTCACAAAAAAATGTCTACATTTTGAAATAAATATATGTGAAACAAACACATAGTGAAATAAATATATGTTAATCAATACACTTCTAAGTTGTAGATAGAAATAAAATAATGTAAATAGCACATTATATACCGTTTTTCAAAGTTATCACAATATTATCAATTTTCAAATGAATGCCCCCTACGCGTATATATTTATATTTGTATATGTGTGGATCGATGGTTGTGTACTGTGTAGTGTGTACAATTCGAAGAAAAGATAAATTAATTATTTCAATTAATTCAACAAGTATCTATCATATTTCGTTTTCATAAAAACCGTTAGAACATTTGTCAACAAAAGCAAATGTTGATTGGGACCCAAAACAAACTGATGTTATTCAATTTTATCATAACTAATCAATAAAACCTAAATTTTTCCTAATTTCAATAAATTAATCGAACAAGTGTTATGGAAATATTGGAAAAAAGTGATAACGTGACTTATAAAACATTAGGATAAAATGGTATGGAAATATATCATCTCGCCTTTTTATGAAAAGATAATAAAAATCAAAATTGAGAAAGATGAAGAAACAAGTTGAACAATAAAAAACAAGAGACTAAAAAATACCGAAGATATAGAACGAAAAAACAAATTTTCTTAAATAAAAGGTCAATTTGTGAAAAATCAGTTACAACAAAGAGTAAATTACAAATTTCGTCCCTATGGTTACCGAAAGTTTAGGATTGGATCCTTCTGACGAAATAATTGCATGTATAGTAACTATGGTTTCACTTTGGTTTTGAATTGGTCTCTTGCTCTAACTCCACTAACCTGTGCTCTGTTAAGTCAAGGGTAATATCGTTTTTTTATAATTTTCTTTTATTTTGTTTTTTTAAAATTACCATTATTATATTAATATTCAAAACTCAAAACAAATATCCAAGTAGGTGGACCATGGATGGAGCGGGGGAGTTCTCGGTGGCGTCTGTCCGAAACTACATAGACTCCAAAAGCTTGGAGATTGATCAAAATCCAATAGGTGGAACAAGCTGGTACCTATTAAGGTAAACGTCCTAATGTGGAGGTTGGGTTTGAATAAAATACCCACTAGGGATAATCTCGTTAAAAGGGGAATTGATGTGAAGTCTACTTTATGCCCAATATGTGATGAGAAGATAGAATCTGTGGATCATCTGTTTTTTGAATGCCAGTTGGCTCAAGACATTTGGAGAAATGTAGGTCGCTGGTGGAACATTGACATTCCTGGTCTCCATAATGTCCTGAGTTGGAAAGATTCGATGGAGTCCCTACGATTGAAGAAAGAAAAAGTTGATTGCCTAGAAACGGTCGTGTAGACAGCTCTTTGGTCGATATGGAATTTTCGTAATGGGACGTTTTTCGAAACAATGAAACCTAAAAAGGCGTTGTTGTGGGATAGTATAGTCACTCATTCGTTCCTTTGGGTGCAAAATAGAAGTACGAGGTGAAATATTAATTGGGTAGGCTGGTTGCAAAACCCCTTACTGGCTATTTCTGTAATGTAACTATTTTCTAGCGCCTTGCTAGTTTTAATAAATTTGTTGTCGTTAAAAAAAACAAATACCCAAGTAGCCAAACTCCAACCATTGATGGTCATGCACTCGTTGTCTTCACAACACAACCAAAAATTTCACCTCCTATATCAAAGTGAAAGACAACAAAACAGGTCCAGGTTCATCTCCTACTGGTTTCGGTTTCTCGTGGAAGGTCTTGATTTTAGTACATGGATTGGTTTTTGTCTTTAGTTTCTCCCGTAGGATTGCATATGTTGGTCTTGGAAGGGGAAGAAGAAGGAGACCTAGGTTGGGTTTTGTGAGGGTTGGGACATATGCACCACATATAATAAATATATTGTTTTTTTAACAAAAAGAGTCAGACAAAAACTCAAATGGACTAAATTGCCCATGAGTTAATGAACCAGAAGTTAATAGAGTTAGGGCAAGGGACCCAATCCAAAACAAAAACGTGAGACCGTGATGACCATATATGTAATTATTTTGTATGGAGGACCCAATCCAAATTTTCATATAACTACAGGGACGGAATTTTAATTTACTCTAAAACAAATTTATATCGATACGATAAAATTGACCAAAATAACCTTCAATTTGTTCATATTTCATCATATGGGAGTTTCAGTAGAAAAACACGTACTTATATAGTTCATGTAATATTTAGAAAGTACAGACTTGTTACACAATATCGATCATGTCTTTGTTTTTTAATTTAAAAATAACAGCGATTTATATAAAACTTAAAAACATATATACTTAATATTATTATAAATGTAAAATACTAAATAATCATACTTGAATTAATAAATCTAGTGTACAAATATTAACGTAGTTATCAATAATGAATTCTGGTTACTCCTAGTATGGTAGCTGAACCTTTTCCTTGTTCATCAATTTGTCTGCAAAAACACAATCACATATTTGGCTACATTATTTTTCTTTTTAGAACACATGTATTTAACTTTTTAGAAACATATAAAATGATATGAACACATTCATGATCTTTGATTCTTTGTCATTCTGAGAAACAATTACACTTAAATCTTTTGACTATTTTGAACTTCTAGCCAGATATACAATTAAGACATGAAAAGTGACGTACAAAACATAACCGTAAGACGATCAAATGAAATCCAACCCATAGATTAGATTTTTGATGTAATGAGAAAACAAAACAAGCGTACGTTAAATTATAATCATAGAATACGACACAAATCAAAATGCATATATCTGTTTTATTCACTATATAGATGGTGAAGAAATTGTATATTTCGCATCTATAATTGGGGTTGTTATAAATTGTAACATATTTTCATAATTTGGTCATGTAATTATAAATTTTATTATTAAAATCAATGAATTTATTAGAAACCATCATAAAACCATTTACTTTTTAAAACCCATTATAAAAATCACTAAATTTTGTCAACATGTTGAATTTTTGTTATCAAATCTGAAAAGACCATGGGCATAATAAACGAAGTAACTTTGTATTTATAGATTTAAAACGTTTTGCAAAACTGATATAATATTGAAAAATATATGACAACTTAAAAAACAATATAAAAACTTAAATCTAGTATTGTTAATGTTATTAATTTTCCTTGTGGTATGAATAAGACTTTACCTAAATTTAGTATTTATGGTTCAGTTTTCGTTCTTACATTTTTGAAATCACAAAATAATCATCATAGTTTGTGTAAAAACGTCTGGATTTGGTTCCTACTTCTAACAGTCGTTAAAAAAGTTCATTAAATAAGAGACACTTTCATTTTTTTTAATCAGATTTTTGTCTTTATCCAATCAAAAACCACATGAACCAAAATCATAAAATCAATTTTGATTTGATAGAGGGTAATAAAATCGATAAAAAAACAAAAATGTTTCTCCTTAACAGAATCTTATACGGTCGTTAAAAAAAGAAATCAAATCCGAATGTTTTTGCAAACTAGGGCCGTTTACCAAATCTTACCCGGGTAAGTGCTTACCGGCAAAATTCAACACTATCATTTACTTACCGGGTAAGATTTTAGTCTACAAAAACGACATCGTATGCAACAATTTTCCCAGTAAGCGCTTACCATGGTAAGATTCGTCGCAATCGCTTACCCGGGCAAGACTCTTGGTCATTGTTTTCCTTGTCTTCGCTCTTACCGGGTAAGATTTTTGGTACTTTTTATATTCCTCCGGATGATAATATGGTTTGGTAAGCACTTACCCGGGTAAGCGTTTTGTAAACGGCCCCTAAATGACTATTTTATAATTTCAAAGAGACTAGAAGTCGTACCCGCTACAACATAGCGGAATTTAAATATTTCATCAACAAAAACTTTAAAAGTCTCGAATTCTTTGAAAATATCAAATCGTCTATTGTTAGGAACTTATGAATCGACATCCATTATTTTTACAAAACTCAAATACAATCCTAATTTAATAGGAACAAAGTAGCACATTTAGTATCTATTTGATTTGACGGTTTTTTTTACTAATTTGGAGTTTTTTGTATGTTTGGTTTGTAAGATTTGGAATAAAATTTAATTTTATTATTAATTGATTCTTACAAAACAAGCATTTTAAACATTTATAAGTCTTAAAAATTTAAACAATAACCACTTTTTATAGTACAGTATAGATATAAATATATAATGGTGTAAAATGAAAAACTAAAAATGAACAGCTCAGTGTATTTATCATTTTTAATATTATTATTAAATACAAAAATATCCATATTGGGCTCTTATGAAGGTATTGAAGAAACAACTATAACCGTATAATTTATAAAAATAACGTTTTTCCTTAAATATGTTTTAGTTAATATACGATTATCTGTTAATATGAAAATGACATTAAATGAAAAAGTAAAATATATAAAACTTAATTAAATAACTATAATGTATAAACTGTAAGTTTGAGAATAATTCACTATGTGTTTATGTTATTGATAATATGGTTAAGTTAAAAAATATTCAATACTCGGTTTATTTCGAAAATATTAACAAGACCGATTATAATCGTATAATTTGTATAAAAGAACATACTAATTTAATGTAAGTTGATATGATATGGGTGTAAAATGGAAAATAAAATAATAAGGGATATGAATGAAATTTATAAATTAATTATAATATAGATAAAGGTGTAAAATGAAAAGATAATAAAACTAAATAAATAACTCTAGGGCATAAAATGTAAATCTTTAAAAAAATAACTCGTTACGTATTTATGTATATAATAATATGATTAAATCGGGAAATATTCAATATTGAGCTCATTTTAAATATATCAACGACATGATTATAATGATATAATTTGTAAAAATAGAAACTTATGTTTTAATTGTCTTATGATTCATATACGATTATTCAGGTTAATATGATAAGGTATAAAATAAAAAATAAAAAATTAAGGGACATAAAATAAATTACATTACTAACTATAAGGGTGTGAAGTGTAACTTAAACTTTAAAAATAATTTAATTTATAAAATTATATGAGTAGTGGGAGGTTTGTGGAAGTTTTTGGTGCTTTAATATTGTACCTTATGCATAAAAGTTTGTACCTCTTAAAAGTGTAAACATAATCGAATAGTATGTTTTATATAATAGTATAGATAAAAAATGTTATTTTTCAATAAACAACAGGGACTAAATTTATAGTTCATTCAAAAATTTATATCAAAATCAAAGGTCATATTAGACTATTCAAAGAGACTACATGTGAAAAACATGAATCACATTCTTTATATTTTTTAGATGACTTGTACCAAATGTGTGTTATATTTGTCTTGGATGTTTGGTGGAATGAATAATTTAAGGTTGGTTTATGTGAATTCATTATTCCTTTTGGTTATCGTTAATCCGTCCGATTTGGTCAGACAATGAAAGATAAAGGATTATTTTGTTGGTTTTTCATCAAATTATGTATAAATAAAATTGTTTTTTATGGATTAATATGTCTTTATAGATTGGAAAGATTTTTGTTTGAAAGAATGTTTTTATAAATGGAATGAGCATGCTTTTAATTGGGAAGGGTATGTTTGGAAAAATCTTGATTTTCTACATAAAGCTCCATCTTATAAGTTTACTGAATAAGTCACTACTAAACAGCCATGTATAATTGACAGAATAAGTTATAAGTCTTATTAAGCTACTAACAAACATACCACAAGTACGTTTTTTTAATTAGGAGTTGAATGGATCTAAAAGATATGATTTGTATATCATTTTATGAATCTATTTGTTTATGTCATATTTCCCAAATTTCCAATTTTATCCTTTTTTTAGTTTTCATTTTCATCTTGATCTTCTATGTTATCTCTATCTCCATGTTGGTACAAGTGTTACGAAAAACATTTTTAATAAATTATATATTTTACAATCCCGTAATATTTAATGGAAACAAATGAAACCTCACATATTTTGTGGGCTAATACTTTCAATGGAATGTAGAAAAAAAAATATTATTGTGATTTTATTCATTTATCGAATAGGTAATAAAACGGATTAAAAAGTCAATTATAATAAAGAATTAAAAATCTTCTTAGGAAGCATGTTGTTAATGTCCCTTATATTTTCAGAAGTGTGACATTCTTTTATTTGAAGATCAAAATCATGACAATCGACAAAAAAAGTATGAACACAAATTTCATTACACAGTAAACTCTTGTGATCAAAATCTATGTTTTGGAAGAGTTTAGAAGTTTGATAAAAGTCTTCGAAATTCAAACACTTTGAAGAAAACCAAAAAAACGACTTCGTGTGTGCAAGTTTTTGTAAGAACTCATGAAAAATTAGAAAGTATTGATTTATACAAAAAGACAGATTTTAAATGTGTTAAAGTTAAAATTATGAATTTGTGTAAGAAATTAAATGTTCCGGTCATTTTAAGTAAGGAATTTTAAAGAAAAAAAGTCAAATCATAAATGGATGGCTTGATGGTGTATTTGGACTTTTGCAACAATTTTTTCGGTTTCAATTGGTAAAAATTGCAGAGTTTTGGAATTTCTTGAGTATGGACGACCATATAAAATACTGCAGACTTTCAAATTGAGTCTGTACAAACTCATTTTTCAGGTATTAGTTATAACTTTTTATCTAACCTTTTGAGTTCCATATAATAAACTTTTTAATATTCATGCCTCATTTGAGAGCATTTTTAAACATACATATTCTTGTCCAAAGATAGAGAATATAATTTGAGCTTATCGTTTAATAATCTATATTAAGTCAAACAATTGGTTTGTGTTCCACACTTCGCTTTGAAAAGCAAAACATTTGTTAGGTTTTTTACTTTGTCGAAAAAAGTAACAACTGATTTAGTGAAATTGACACATCTCGAGAGGGGCCAGAAAAGTATACTAACTAAGTTGACAAACCACTCTAAATATATGTGTTTGATTTCTATTTCATAGCACTTGATGTTTATTTTTGGCATTTACATTTTGTTTTTGAGTTGAACCTTCGTTGGAATCTCAATGTATCTCCCAAGCACCCCCCCCCATCTCGCCCCAGGATAATCGTGGATCTAAAACAAAACTGAGAAACAAAAAAGGTACCTTGGTCGTACCTAAGTGTGTTCCAATATGAATTTTGAAACCGGGTCCCCAAAATCTTTGGGAGCAATTATACATGCTTTAACTCAATAATAACAATTTAGGCTTTGATTCTTTTAGCCGATTTGGTGATTCCTGAATCCGACTTCTAAGAAATGTTAGAAGAATTATTATATTTAAATAAATCTCATATGTTACTTTAACACTTTAAAATATTTTTGTTGTTTTAATTTGTAAAGCCTTTTAATATAATCAACATATTGTATGAATTTTTATATTTTGTTTTATTCATTATTCATGACTCGAGCTATACTTTTGGTACATGCATAATAGAAATGCATACGGGATTTATATGTGGTTTTTGTGTCTTGAAGACTATCCACATGCATGCAGAGGGACACGTTCTCTAGGATCATAATGGCTCAAAAGATAACTTTTCTATTGATCGACAATCAAATAAATACAACGATAAAATAGATAAACATGGAATGTCCTAAACTTAAGGCACAAGCCAAGGAGAAGATAGCGATAATTATGGAAAATATTTTATTCCAATACTCCCCCTCAAGTTGGAGCATGGAGATCTCGAGAGCCTAACTTGTCAAGTTGAAGACTGCCTAATCCTTTGGTAAGACGATCAGCAATCTGCTTCTTGGAGTCGATCTGAAAAGGTTGAATTTCTTTGGAATCAACTCGTTCACGAGCAAAAAAGCAATCCATTTTAACATGCTTGGTTCGTTCATGAAAATCGAGGTTGTTTGTTATGTGACATGCAACCTGATTGTCACGGAATAATGGGGTTGGGCCAACGGAAGTAACGTTAAGTTCTTGTACAAGCCATCAAACCCATAAAATTTCGCTAACAGTGGAAGCCATGGAATGACATTCTGCCTCAGTAGAAGAATGGGAAACAACAAACTGTTTCTTGGTTTTCCAAGAGATAGGAGCGCCACCTAGAAGAAGGACATATCCGGTTCTTGATCATCGTGTGTTAGGGCACCCAAGCCAATCAAAGTCACAAATAGGCGGTAAGGTTATAGCCGCCTGTCTGAGGGACCAACACACCTTGTCCGGGTGTGACTTTCAAGTACCGAAGAACCCGATGCACGACATCCATGTGGGGCTGTCTCAAAATCAGCCACAAATTGTGACAATATATTGACTGAGTAGGCAATATTCGGTCGAGTAGCTTACAAGTAGAGAAGGCGGCCAACTATACGTCAGTAGCGACTTGCATCGACCTTTGGTTCACAGTCACTTTTATCTTACTTATGGTTTTGCTCCATGGGGAAAGAACTTGGACGACATCCTTCGAAGCTACAATCCGCAAGAATGTCCAAAATGTATTTTCTTTGGCTCAACACCAATCCTTCAGGAGTACGAGCCACTTCTATGCCAAGGAAGTACTTGAGATTCCTGAGATCTTTGATGTTAAACCTGTTGTGAGGTTCTCGAGTTCGGTTTTAGTGCATTGCATTTTTGTGATGTCGTTGCCAACCAAGATGACATCATCGACATAGATGAGAGATGCTACAAAGGTTTCCTTTTGTTGGTGGATAAATAAGGAATGGTCGGCCTTGGATTCTTTGAAATCAAGAGCAAGAAGAGCATTAGTAAACTTGTGATACCAGTTCCCTGATGCTTGCTTTAGACCATAGATGGACTTTCTCAACTGACGCACTTATGTTTCTCCTTCTTTAGCAAACCCTTGTGGGATCTTCATGTAGACTTTTTCAGTCAAGTCACCATGCAAAAAGGCGTTGTTCACATCAAGTTGATGGATGAACCAATTGTTTTTGGCAGCTACGATCAAAAGGGCTTGAACTATGACTAGTTTAGCAACGGGAGCGAAGGTATCATGGTAATCCAATCCTTCCTCTGTGTGAACCCCTTTTCTACAAGACGTGCTTTGTATCTCTCAACATCTCCGTTAGGCTTGTATTTTACTTTGTATACCCACTTGGAGTAAATGGCACGTTTTCCATCGGGCAAGTCTTCGAGCGTCCATGTGCAATTTTCTTCAAGGGCACGTATTTCTTTTCTCATAGCCTCTCTCTAACGTTCATCCTTGATTGCCTGATAGAAAAACTTCGACTCATTGGTGGAATCGATAGACGCTAAAAAAGCCTTATAAGAATTAGAAAAATGTTCATATCAGAATTAGATAAAGGATGTATCGTCGAGGAAGCTTGAGTTGGTGTGGTTTATGCATTGTCAATCGATGGGGGAAGCTTTACAATGAAGTCATCAAGATGTTTCGGTTGTGACTGATGTCGTTTGGGTCGAGTCAGCTGATTCGAAGGGTCCAGTACCCCTTTTTCGGCCATATTATTCATATTACCCATTTCATCTGAAACCGGGTTGGATGTGCCGTGATTTGGGCCTTCAGAGACAACTTCTTGGCCTAAGCTTTCACTACTATTTTGCTGATTATTCTTAGAAGGGCAGTTGGAACTAAGGGTGCCAACTGGATCATCATATTGGCACGGTTGAACTTGTGGATCAAAAGGATCTGTTTCCTCCTGTGTATGAGTCAGTCTGTTAAAAGGAAATTTGTTTTCGCAGAACCTTACGTCCCTGGATATAATGATTTTCTTGTCCTTTATGTCATAAATTTTATAACCTTTTGTTCCTTGTAGGTACCCCAAAAACACCCTGATCTCCCCCTCATTTCAAACTTGTCTCAATTGGTTGCGGTGTTTTTATAGTAGGTGAGACAACCGAAAGTTTTCATATAATTGTAATTCGGTTTTTGATTAAAAACAATCTCATAAGGTGTTCTGTTTTCAATGAGCTTAGAAGGCAACCGATTGATGATGAACGTTGCCGTCAAAACGCATTCTCCCTAATTTTTTTTTGGCAAATTAGCTTCAAACCTTAGTGCTCTAGCGGTTTCAAGCAAATGTCTATGCTTTATTTCCACAACCCCATTTTGTTGTGGGGTATGTGGGTAAGCAGTTTCAAGCAAAATATCATGTTCAATGTAAAACCCTAACATGTTGTTCGAAGTAAATTCACCACCATTATCAGTACGGATTCTGGTGATAGATATTCCAAATTGAGTTTTTATCATGTTGTAAAAGCTCATCAAGCAACTGCTTGCTTCGTGCTTGAATTTTAGGAGAAAAACCCAAATGACTCTGCTAAAATCATCGACTATTTAAAAAATAACTTGCCCTCGAAAGAGATAGAACATAGTACTTCCCCAAATTATCAAAATGTATTAACTCGAAACAATCATTAGTTTTAATATTACTATTTGGAAACGGAAGTCTAGTGTGCTTTCCCTCAGAACAAGAATCGCACATTTGATCAAAAGAACTAAAAGAACTATTACTAAGAAAATCTATCTAAGTAAGTTTTTCATCGGATGCGTGTCCGAATCTTTTGTGCCAGATATCCATAGTCGTTGTCATATCTTTCTTCTCCCTTCCAATCATCCCCATTCAGTATAGACCATTCCTACGCTCACCAGCACCAATCAAACTCCTCGTGTGAAGTTTCTGCAATACACAAAAATCAGGAAAGAAAGTTATGGGGATTGGAGATCCTTGCTCAGTCTACTAACGGATAAGAGATTGCAAGTAAATTTGGGAATGTGTAAGACTCCTTTTATTTTAGTTCCCCCTGACAAAATACATTCTTCTTTCCCTTCAACCGGTATCGCATCCCCATTAGGAATGACAACTGGGGTTTCAAAATAACTTTTAGTTTCATTCTCAAGGATACTAACATCACGTGTGATGTGCTCAGTAGATCTTGAGTCGACGACCCAATAATTATCGTTATTACCTTTACCTGTCATAAACGCCTTTGGGGCATTATTTATCTTACCAGAACTTCCCGTTTCTGGAAAATGCTTCAAAAAGGACTCATATTTGTAACATCCTGATTTTTATCCCAGTTGAAGAAAATGTTGAACTGGGTGATCTAATAAGAAGGAGTTAATTTCAAAGTTTGAGTAGTGGTGCCATGAGATAGTGACATCTATCACAATAGCACCAATGGTACTATGAGTATGGTCGTCTCGACTATTGTGCCATATGGTTATGACATCTGTCACAATAGCACTGGTGACACCAAGTGGTTGGTGGTCTCAACAACTGTGTCATGCTATAGTGATAATGGCACAATGTATCAACCGGGTCTTTAGTAAAATGAAATCTCGAGCCCTCTTCGTGTTCCACTCTTAAAATCAATGAAACATGTATTTTAAAGTTATTTATATTGGGTATCGTCTACAAGACGAGAAACGGGATCAAAACGGGTGAAAAGTGGGAAAAAACACCTCAGAATGGTCCAAGCTATAATGCTCGCGATTATGACAGTGTCATAATAGCCTGTCATAATCGCACAAAGTGTATCGTGTCTTAGAAATGTAATTCAGCACACGGGCGATTATGCCATGCTATCATGACATGGCATAATCGTGGGGCATAATCACGGACGGCCTCCAGTGGTTAAAATCGGGATTTTCAGTCTTTTGGCCATATCTTTCTGATTACTTATCCGATTTGAGCGATTCAAAGTGCTGTGGTTTTGTCTTTGAAATATCTTCAACATGAAAACAATGATAGCTAAAGGTTACTTGATTATTTTGGGAGCTCATAAGAGTGGAAGGTACGGTCACCTCTCCGAAATCTTGAATCTAGGGTTTGGGTTTTTCACCAAAAACTCTCATTCTCTATTGAGTTCTCTTTTGTGTATGTTTTGGAGGTTACATAGGTGATCTTTAAGGGAGTACGTCATGGATCTAAAGGTCTAGATTGAGGATCTAAAGTCTTCACCGAATGGAGCTCGGTATTGGGGTAAAACCTAGATTTAACTTAAATCTAGTAAGATGAGTTCAAGATACTTTGTTAAAACTTTGTACATGCCAAAAACATCCATTTTGAAGTATTAACATCTTTTACTTGTTATTTATCAAATGTGTGAGTATTTGGGTAAGTTTGCATATTTGGTTTAAAAGAGTTTATAAATCATGTAAGGGGCTTATACTTGAGTTTTAGACACTTTGACAAATAAAGTATAAGTGTGGGTTGTTTGGGTGCATTATCTTTTAAATGAAAAACATTTGGTTGTATTTGCATCTTTAGAAGTCTTGGATTTATAAATCGTTGGAAAATACATGATATTGCATTATGGGACATTTTGGATATACATGAATGTGATTTCATTTGGAAAATGATTCGTCTCAACTAATGTTTTGAGTAATTGCATAAGCGTTGAGTTATCGAGCATTTGCTCGGTTTTGACCAAAATGAGTCTCATGGACAATTGTCCGATTTAAATGGTTACATGATGAGCTTTTATATGTAATTAAGGCATATATACTTACAAAATTACACATTTTGGGTGCGTTGGTCATTCTTTTTGTGTCGTGTATTGGTAAGGCTAGTGTAATGGATCCATAGGCATAAGAGTCAGTTTTTATTTAAGGATGGGACAAGTGATAGATCCCGGTTTGGGGTTGAGCTTGTTCAGCAGGGTGACAAGTAATATATCCCAGATTGGGGTTGAACTTATCATCAAAAAGCCGAAGATTTATATCTGGTCATGCTTACTCTCTCGCTGACTAAAGATCCCGGTTTGGGGTTGATGTTAGTATGATAACGGGTCGCTCCCGTATTTCCCTCAAATTGTGTTCTTTCAAGTAGAGTCGGTTTTATTTGGGGATGGGACAAGTAATAGATCCCGGTTTGGGGTTGAACTTGTTTAGTTAGATGTCAAGTAATAAATCCCGGTTTGGGATTGAACTTAACATCGGAAAGCCGAAGATTGATATCTGGTCGTGCTTACTTATTTACTGACTAAAGATCCCGGTTTGGGGTTGATGTTAGTATAATAACGGGTCTCCCCCGTATTTCCCTCAAATAGCGTATCTTTCAAGAGTAAATCACGTGTAAAAGAAAAGATTTAAGGGCGTATCCTTCAAGAGTAAATCACGGGTAAAAGAAAACAATAAACGGGAAGGTTTGTTGGTCAAATGTTTATTTATCGTTTTCAAGAGTATTTGATTTGGTGTTATGTTAAATCAATATTCTATTTAAAGCTTTCATTTCTAATGACATTTTGGTCTAAAGTTTTTATTACGGAAATAAGGAATTTGGGGAAAGATGTTGCTTTTATAATGAAGTCGTCTCATTTGAGAATTATGTTTTATCAAGCAAATCTTTCGGTTTCAAATCAATTAAAAATATGTTAAAAACTCTTGAGTTCACTAGGCGTTAAGCCTAACCCTTTTTCTTCGTCGGCATGTGCATCAGGTTATCGTTAGGGTTGGTACTAGCGACACGTGTGGACTTGAGTGCTAGGGAGTAGCACGTTAAAGATCTCCCCTTGGTGACGTTTTCCGCATTTAGAGATAGCGACTCTTATTGGTTTAGTAACACCCAACCATATATAGGTCTTGTATAAGACATTGATTTATTTGTTGTAGATGTTTATTACTAATTGTGGTTTGAGGAAACTTAAATATTGATTTATAGGAAATGATTTATCTTAAATATTGATGTAATATTAGAAATTTTAAATTAGTCGCTCTTTTCAGATTTGAGGGTGTTACAATATTGTTCGTTGGTCAGACCGGGAATGGGGGGGTTGCATTCAGGCTCAATGAAAGCGGCTTTTGGTTTTGTTTCTTATTTCCCGGCCAACATTCTGGATAACCTATCAATTTGAAACATCCATCTCACGAATGCCCATCTTTTCCACAAAAGGTACAATGCTCAATTATTTCAACACGTTTGGCATCCTTCTGAAACGGTTTGTCACGCCTTTGATTCTGGTTTCCTTCTCGTCGCATTGATATAAAAGCCTTGAAGGCAGCAACTTCTATAACAGGTCTCTTATCTGTTGATATAGCCCTCTGATGCTCGTCGTCTGCCACGAGGTGGTAAGCATTCCCAAGACTCGGTATAGCAAGTATTTGGGTTCTAATCACAGAGAAATAACTATCGAGACCCATGAGAAATTCATAGAGCCTTTCCTTTTGCTTCAGCCCACTTAACTTTTTCCCGATGTCGCATGTGCAAACGTTGCATGAACATCTAGGCACCGGTAGTACAGACTCAATCTCGTCCCAAAGATTGCGCAACTTGGTGTAGTAGACTGAAAAATGGCTCCATTATGATGTGTTGTCGAGAGGTTTTGTTTCAATTCATATGCTCTCGGTGCGCTTTCCTTCCCGAACCGCTCCTTTAGATCGGTCCAGATTTCAGAAGCAGTGTTGGCATACTTTACACTGGTTCTTATCTCATTTTCCATCGCTATTGTTAGCCATCCTTTTACCATGGCATCACAGCGCATCCAGGGCATGCGGTCTGTTGAATCCTTTTCTGGTTTCTTGATTGACCCATTGTTTTTGGCGAAGAGAAAGTTCATCGTTTCTTAAGGCCAATCTACATAACTGTTGTCGGTAAGAGCTTCGTTGACATGCATCTGATTTGGGTAATCTGATGCATGAATGTATAACGAGGAGTTCATGTCTGGTCCCTCTTTACTTTTCTTCTTGGCCGAACCTTCAGTCTCACTGGTCATGGTTGTTGATCGGCTAGGGTTTGGTGTGTTTTGGTTAATCCCACTCTTATACCATCTAAGAAATGTTGGCTCAAAAGATAACTTTTCTATTGATCGACAATCAAATAAATACAAAGATAAAAGAGATAAACATGGAATGCCCTAAACTTAAGGCACAAGCCAAGGAGAAGATAGAGATAATTATGGAAAATATTTTATTCCAATACATTCATGGACATTGGTTCAAAACATTGAACTTGTGTGCAAGCACATCATGTAGACCGTGATCGGAACAAATTTTGTAGTTAAGTTTTGCTAAAAAAATCATTATTCATCCTAAATAATTACAAAAGATTTCTGTTGTTGTGCTTGTTCATCAGTAAACTGATCAAAATTGTTGTATCCTAAAAAACAGACAGATCATTGTATGATTGAGTTATATTTTGAGGTAAATTATGACGACCACAAGCCTCGGCTCATATCTGGCTTTCATACTTATCGTACTCTATGGTTTGTAAATATATATTTTAAACATTATATAAATATATTTATTTATATAATATCTTATGATAATCTTAGATTATAGTCGATCAAATGTATTCTAATTTTTAAACTTACTATCGATTTCATCAATTTATCAATTAATTGAATTTATCCTCAAAATCGATTAAATTTACGTATATTTTTTGTATTATAACTATACCAGAACCCGACCAATCTCAACCCGAAACCTGACCAACCCGAACCTGTAACACTCAAAAATTCCCGAAAATTTAATTATTAGGGTGAATTCACATTTTATGCATAGAATGGTAATTAGATAGAATTTTGATTGATTTTGGTGAAGTCTAAGTATATAAGTTGGAGAAATTTGAGTAGAAAACGTTATGGTTGATGGGGGTTTGGAATTTTAGATGCTGCACACAAACAAGGACCCTTCTGGGCAAAAAAAAGGTGTCGCACGACTTGGCCCGCAGACTGAGGTCATCCAAAAAGTCGCGCTACTCATTAGTTGTGGCCCCTAGTGCGCGTGCGCGACTACCCACACCTGAGGTGGCGAGGTAGGTCGCAGAAGTTGGAAAATTGGGTTGGCTGGACCCTAAATCAAAATAGCAGCCCCCATTCTCATCAAAATCAATTTCCACTCGTTTTCTTCCAACTCTGTCTTATTTATTGCGATTTTTGAGACTTTCAACCCCCAAATCCACCCGCCTAAAAACATTTAATTCCCGTAGGATTGAAGATTCAAGGTTTACTCTTCAAGATCTTTGTGTTCTTCACCTCCTACTTAAGCCTTCACCCCCTTCACCATTTTTGGAGCTTTTCTAGGGTTTTTCAAATCCTAGCATTGTGAGTTCATCCTACCATTTTATAAAACTATATACATGTTAAAATGATCCATCTTACTTCCTACAAGTTTATGTTTCAAGTATTTTTGCATTTGGTTGGTTTTGACAGATTAGGTCAAACTTGAGAAATTTGGGGGATTTCGGTTATATTGTTAATGAGTATGGAATGATTTTAAATGCTTAGTATTGGTATACTTTAAAGTATTATTGGTCTTAACATTCAAAACCAGTTTGACCTAATTTTGGGAAATTATTACTTGAAGGGAAATGATATTTATGCAAAATATTTGTGTTGGGAATTTATTAATACATCTAGATTGATATATTAAATTAAAAGATTAGAATGTAATGGATCCATAGGCATAATAGTCGATTTTATATTGTTGTAAGGTATAGACCTAATATGGTTGAACTTGTTTGGGTTATAAATGTCGAGTTATAAACCTAGTAGGGTTGAACTTGTTACCCGTAAGCAAAAGACTTAGTATAGTTGAGCTTAATTACGTATTAAACTATAGACCTAATATGGTTGATCTCATGCAATATCGGGCCTCCCCCGTTATCCTTAATGTCATATTCTCTCAAGAGCAATCGTTAGTAAAAGAGTAAAGATATTTTGTTTAAAATTTCGTTTACGCTTTCAAAAGTTTAATGGCTTTATTTATACAACTATTTTTGTTCTTACTAAGCGTTAAGCCTAATACTTTTTCTCAAATGATATGTATATCAGATGAACGTAGTAACGGGGATCCCAAGGAATGAGTGGAGCGTTGTGCCAGTTGAGGCACCTTTTTGGGTTTACCCTTTTTAGTGTACATTTTGGAGTTACTAGATCTATTGTTTTGAGGATATTAGCAACACCCGAATATAATCTATATTTCGGATTCATGTAGATTAATAGGTTGTTATTTTAGTATCTATTCATTTATGTAAACTCTATTACACTTTCCCCATTTATTGGTCGATCTTTATGATATTAACCTTTATTTCGTAAATTATTTCGGTTTAAATTGTCTCCTATTTTTAAAGTGTTACAGAACCCGAAGCAATCTGAAATCCGAAGCCTAAAGTTCGGGTCTTTGTTTCCATATTCGAACTTGAACCCGATGCACACACTAAGGCTATATTTGGTAAACTAGCGGATAAGCTAGCTGGTAGCTGATAAGCTAGCGGATGACTGATAAGCTAGCTGATAGCTTATAAGCTAGCTGGTAGCTGATAAGCTAGCTGATGAAAAAAATCACGTTTAGGAAAACTAGCGTATAAGAATGTAAAATGACCAAAAAATGTGTATTAAAAAATAATAATTGATATTAATGAGGGTTATAATTGGAAAATATGACAATAAGCTCCCAAAATGCTACTTGATAGCGTTTGATAATTTGCTATAATTTAATTTATAAGTTAGCTTATGATTACAAGCGATGTACATCGAAAATAAAGCGAACACAGGCGGCTTTATTTTTGCCAAACATAGCGTAAATGCAAAATTACACAAACGGAAAAGGGCATTATCGTCATTATAGAACCACAAGAAAGGGCATTATCGTCATTATAGTACCACAAGAAAGGGGAAGGGCAGATATAGAGGGAAACATGGAGAGAGAGAAAGGGCAGAGATAGATACAGCTCGGTCTGTCTCTATTTGTTTGTGAACTTCATCCTCCGCCGTGCTGTGCTGTTTCTGAGACTGCCGATCGGATATTCCGGTGATCCTTTGAACCCAAAAATCTCCAGAATTCCAAGCGCATTCTCACTTGATTGTTTCTCAACTTTCATCCTCATCGATTATCGATTATCGATCAGAGATTTTGTTTTTTGTTTTGATTTCGTTTTCATATACCGGCGGCCATCGCTTGTGACTTGAAACCCTAATTTATTCCAGAAGAAGTTGGAAAATTTTGAAGTTTGTTTATTTTGATCCAAACAAACCCTAATATTTGATGGCCGCTATAAATTTTCAATCCGACGATAGCGGCGGCGGCGGTTTCATTAAAAGCCCTAGGTCTCCGGGACATTCACAAACGGTTTCATCTCCGTGGAGTTCGATTGTACAGGGTTCGCCGGTTATGGTATCAGATGCTGTTTCCGCTGCACCGGTTTCTGTTGCTCCGGCACCGACGTTTTCATCTTCTGTTGAGGAGCAAATAGGTAACTTTACCTCAGATTGGTGTCCGCCTACAACGGTGCCGGAGATAGCAAGCTCTCCGGATGATTCTGGCACTGATGGTCAGGGTTCGGACGGTGGCGGTGTTGGTGCATCTAAGAAACCCGTGTGGAATAAACCGTCAAACGGTGTCGTTGAGGTTGTGAGTCCTGTAATGGGTGCAGTTTCTTGGCCTGCTCTCGGAGAGTCTACTAAGGCTTCCCCAAAATCTTCCTCGTCGGAGTCCTTAAAAGCTCTTGCTGATGCACCATTGCCGCCTGCATTACAGGTGGTACTATCATTGATCTACAACTTTCTCTCGTTCATAATTGTTTATCAATATACTTGTATGCTTATATACACCAGAATATCATGATGAAGTTTATTTTTAACAGGCATTGCATGTTCTTAAATGCTTGTACATTTTCATACTCCTGCTTTCTAAGATAATGTCAACAGTCCTTGCTTTCTAACTTATCAATTATTACAATCATGAAAGACTGATTTTCGAGGTTAAATTTTGGGCCTGTAAAATGTTTCAATATGGAATAATCGGGCTGTTGCTGTTTTTTCCCCTTCAGCTCCATGTACATGTGGTACTTGTACCCATATGGCATATGTCACTGGTCTTACTTCTGTGTGTATGTTTGTTATCATAGGTAACTGGAAATTCATCTCCTTTGTCTCATAAACAGACAAGTGCTAGTAACTTGCAACCTACATCAATCCCGAACCATGTAGCACCTGCCAGGCAGAGGTCGATGAAGCGAGGTGGGAGTTTTAATTCAAATTTATCAGTTAATGGAGGGGTTTCTCACATGTCAGCAACAAGTCAGGATTTGGTAGTGGAAAATCCCCATAATACATCCGGAAAACCTGGTACTGCTGCTGCAGAGTCTTCTCCAAGAGACCAAACACACATTGAATCACAAAGAGGAGGTTTTGGGACACAATCACATAATGGTAATGACCACCAACATCAAAGAAATTCATATAGAAGGGGCAATGGTGGGCAACATCCACGTGGAGATGGTTCTTACCATCACAGTTATGGTGGTAAGCGGGATCAAGATCGTGGGAATCATGAATGGAACCAGCATAGTAGAAGTTTTAACAGCAGAGATACCCATATGCAGCCTCAGAGAGGTTACCCTAGGGGTTATATACGACCCTCTGTACATACTTCCACCCCATTTATTCCTCCGCCAATGCCTCTGCCAGTGCGGCCTTTTGGCAACAATTTGATGTATCCCGGTGAGTTTTACTATAATCAGAATCCTGTATCTGTTAATTTTGTGACTTGGCATGATTTTTGAATCCTCTTGCAGATATGCCATCTCCGATGTTCTATGTTCAAGGTCCACCACCTCCACCTGAGTCCCTCAGAGCTATGCCTCTTGTTGCACCAATTCCACCTCCCATGTACTTTGCTGTACCAGATCCCATGTTGCATGCTAGGATAGTGAGCCAAATTGATTACTATTTCAGGTATGTCCTTTATTAAAAACATATTTGTTAAAAGTGAGCCTAGGCCCTGAGGGTCTGGGGCATTTTGCAAGTCGAGGCCTGGCGTATTCACGAGGCTCACTAAGACACTGCGCCTTGGCTGAGACCCCTTGTGGGCATAGGCACGCCTCATAAAGATTTATTTTTTACCCAGTTAAACCCTAAGATTAAATAAGTTTTCTCATCTCCTCATCTCCTAAACTTCTTAAAAAAGAGTTATTATATATATATATATGACATAAGTCAAATCCTAATATTAAATACCCGGTCCATAGAACTTCAAGCCTCCTCTATAAATACCCAGACGGCTAGACCTTAAAACTTCTCCTTCACAGCTCATGCTTTAAACCCCTTCTGTGCTATCAAAGTACTGTTGGTTTCTGCATTGGAGGCTTGTACTTGTTGCATATTTTAGTTGTGTCTAATTGTGAGTGTGTGTATATATTGATAAGATGTGCCTCGCATTTCTGAGATCCGTGCCTCACGCCTAGGCCCCAGGGCCCCTTTGCGCCTAAGTGCGCCTTGAGCCTTTAACAACTTTGATTAAAAATATATTTGAAAGTTGTTCTGTTTAGAAAGATGATCGTTTGTGGCACTTTTAGATTAACAGTTAGCACTCCTCTTCATATTTTTTGCAGCAATGAGAATTTAGTTAAAGATACATACTTGCGGAAAAACATGGATGAACAGGGTTGGGTTCCTGTAAGCTTAATAGCAGGCTTCAAGAAAGTGAGTACTTTGAAAGAACCTAATTAATTCATGCACTTTCTTGTTGATGGTCCATTTAATATCAATGTCCTTTCTTGTTGATGATTCGTTCAAATTTTCAGATTACCTTGCACAAATAGGTGGTATTGTGATTTAAGCTGTTTTTGTTTTGTATTGTCAAAATTTGTGTTTTTGTGGGTGATAGTTTCTCATTGACAGACCCCTCTAATATGCTTGCAGGGTGTGAGGGTATTTCTTCACTTAATATTGAGAGCTAACTTTTGTTTTCCCCTAAATAGAATGTTCTCTCTATGGATTATGGTATTTGTTGCTTAATGGTCATAGACCTTATATTTTCATGTGTTGTCATAATGATGTATTATGATGGAATTTTATTTCTTGAAGATCATAATGAAAGCACTAACTTCTAGGACGTGGCTTTAATTTTTTTTTCATGGACCTCTTAATTAATTCATAGAGTATTTCTACTTCTAGTAGTATCATACCTCTATGGAAAGTGAGAAAGTACAGGTACTACCTTCTACTCACATTTCTTATCTTTAGCTGATGGTCATGTTTCTGCCATTTGATATACTAAATGGTCGTAGATTTGTACTTTGTACTTGTTATCGTAGTTACTAGCATGTACCCTGCTATATAGTTCATCCAGTCATAGTTGTTAAAAGTGTGCCTAGGCTCTGAGGCTCAAGGTCTTGGGCTTTTTTAAAGTCGAGGCTAGGCGTATTCATGAGGCTCACTAAGGTCCCGCGCCTTGGCTGAGGCGCCTTGTGGGCCTAGACGCGCCTCGTTAAGAGTTATTAAATACCAAGTCAAACCCAATGTTAAATAAGTTTTCTAATCTTCTTATCTTCTAAACGTTTTAAAGAAAGAGTTATTAAATAGATGACATAAGTCAAACCCTAATATTAAATACCTGGTTCTTAACTTCTTATAACTTCAAGCCTCTTTCTCTATAAATACCCAGACCAGACCTTAAAACTTCTTCCTCACGGCTCACGCTTTAAACCCTTCTCCCTTCTGTCTCTATCGAAGTACAGTTGGTTGTAACCTGCTACATATTTGAGTTGTGTGTAGTGTAGCATGTGTGTGTGTGTAAATATATATAATATTTTTATATAAGATGCGCTTCACATTCTTGAGGCCCGCGCTTCATGCTTGTGCTTTGCACCTATGCCCTGGGACCCTTTGCGCTTAAGTGCGCCTTGAGCCATCAACAACTTTGCATCCCGTTAACATGAACCGATGGGAGAAAGAACTAAGATTTGTCATTGAACTAAATTAACTGGAAATGAGGATGCTTAACTGTTCATGCGGAGGGGAAAGATTTTTACCACCAGCTTACCAGCTTGTTCTCTGACTCCTAATTTTAATGTTAGGATATAAATAGGGTACTTAATGGTATGGATAGGTTCTTTTGTGATGTCAGTAAGGGCCTATCTGTTTTTTTCTTTTGATCAAGTGTTGTTTGGATAAAGTCATATGTGTAGATAAATGAGGTTTGTCTGAAGTAAGTGGTAAATGGGCAATTGTTGTTTGAATGAAGAGTCTGAATGATTGAAAATTACTCTTATAACTTTTAGTCTGAAACAAGTTTTGAATTAAAAGAGACAATTTAATAGTCTCAATGAACATTCTGAATGACACAAGTATCAGCTTATGAATTATTTAAAATAAAATTCTACTATGCCGTGCTTGTGCAGTTGTACATCATAGGGCTGTTGAGAAAATGAGGATTTCTAGGGATGTAATATATGGAACTCAATAGAATAATATGTCTACAAAACATCAACACCATGATTTACCAATTAAGTCATGTATTTTTTAGTTAAATCACAAAAAAACAGCATGATATATGACTTACTGAATATTAAGTCATGCATTTTTTAGTTAAATCACAAAAAAACAGCATGATATGACTTACTGAATAGGCATTCTTCCCTTAAGTTGAATAAGTAAAAAACAAACCAGAACTTGCTAAGGTGCATGCATGCATACCAAGGGTTAGAAGAACTATTTTGTGCTCTTAGTAAACTAGGAGTTAGAAGTATGCCATCCTTATACAATTACTGCAACTAAAAGTGCAAATTGGATATATATCTATATATATATATATGGATGAAATCATTAATAATTGTATCTTGTTATTCTAGTGGTGACCAACTGATTTTATACCACCTAGATGTTTTGGTCTGGGGGAGCTACCTGAAATCGTTTTTGCAAGGCATAGCCCAAAGAACTAGTATTCAATTGAAGCATGGGATTTTTCGATGTATATTTTATTAAATTTTTTAGCAAGTAAAAGGAGATGTATCGGTCAGATGGGAGCGACTGAAAATGTACATTGTTCTAAATGTGTGTTTCTTTTTTCCTGTATATGGTTATGTATCTAGGGATGTCTCTAGTTGAAATAATTGTGTTGGGCAATGAAAAGGTTAAACCGGGTAGAGTAAATAAATGAGTAAATCCTAGATGTGACCAGGTGATTTTGTACCACATTTATTTCTGGTGGCATCCTTCTGTCAAGGAACTGCCTGAAGAACAATTATTAAATTGAAGCATGGGATTTTGAATGCATAGTATACTAATTTTTAATGAATGTGAATAGAGAAGTCACTAGAGTACTGCAGGATTTGAAATCATTGCTGTGTTTGGTTTGTAAGATTTGGAATGGAATTGTATTTCATTATTTATAAATAATTTATAAAAAAATTATAAAAAATTATATTACATTTTTATGAATCAATTATTACAAAACAAATGTTTTTAACATTTTTTAAAACCTATTTCATACAATCTTACGAAATCCCGTGAAATCCCGAGCACTCCTATGTTTGTAGGATTTCAAATCCGGACAATCCAACAAACCAAACATGGGACTGGGATGGATTTGAAATCTGAATCCATTCCATTTCAACAAACCAAATGGGACCTTAGGGATCACCAGTTGTAATTGTTGCATTGGGCAATAAAGGTCTAACGGGCTAGAGTATAAATCAGATGTGAGCATGGTCTGAAGATTAAGACCTTTAGAAAACTGACATGTATTCTATGGTTGGAATATATATATATATATATATATATATATATACCTTGCTGCTTAGCACAATCTTTTCAGCTTTTTAACTTTATGATGTGGTATAAGAGGGCATTGACATTCTGCCGATTTTCAGTCTTCTGGAATCCAATATACTTGGGGTGTTTTAATAGAACTGCAGATATATCATGATTATGTTTGGCACTCTGCCAAGTAAAGAGGCAAAGTCAGTACTTGTAAAGCTACATAAAATGTTCATCTTAGTAATCTCTTCTATCGTTCAGTTCAATGCATGCCTTTTGTGAACTGTGGACTAATTAAAGCATATCTGATTTAAGAACTTGGAAGATTTGAAGGTGAAGGTAACCCAATGATTAGGTACAAAGTGATCTTAACTCAATCGCATAAATACCTCTATAATTAATTTGGGTTGGTGAAGATGTAAATGGAAACTAAAGAGTCGTGCCAACTAGTTCCCCTGTATGCGTATAGCAAATAATAGATGATGTATTGATAAGTAATCTTACATGGATCCCACAAATTGTCCATGGTCGACTATATTGTTCAAATTTCAGATGACAATTATCAAAAAGGAAATATGCTTTCTTATGCAATTGTCATTTTCTGTTGTATTTGATGGTGTTCGATGTGTATTCTTGTCTGCTTATGTTTCCATTATTGTTGATAATTTTGGGATAGTTTACTGTTACTGAGATGATTTCATTTTGGAATCTTAGTTATTGTCATTTATCATGGTTGTAATTTATTTGTATAACTACAGAGCTTTGGATGAAGACATAATCTTGATCTATTGTGTATCTATGGTCCATTCTTGTCTGCAATTAGTGCCTGGATTAATAAAAATGTTTTTGTTCTATTTGTTTTTGTCTTAACAGTTAGATAACCATTTTGCATTGTTACAGGTTTTGTATTTGACAGATAATGTTCAGCTAATACTAGATGCTATGAGAGCTTCAACTAATGTGGAAGTGCAGGTGCGTGTGATAGTTACAGTCTCCTCTTTGTTAAATATTTGCCAGTAGCTTCTAGAAGAATTTGATAACAATAGATGTGTTTATTATATGTGTCGGAATCAAGAAAATTTGAAGTTCAAAATACTTGACAAAAATAAAAATATGGGGGGAAGGAATCCCCGGCAGGTTTGGGGAACCTGTTGGGACGTTTAGTAAAAAACAATGTATTTTAAAATTATAATGAATTGTCACAACTTTTGTTACCAATATTGAAAATCAAATATGTTTGTCATTTAATAATAAATGTTTACATATATACACACAAGAGGAAAGATCAAATGCGAACTCAAATTTGGTTGCGAACATGAGGACAAAGGAGAGTGCGACACGTGTCCCATTCGGTTTGAATAATGAAGGGCATTCAGAGTGAATAATGAAGGTGAAGTTCATACATTATTCAGATTCAGACTGAATAACACTACATTCAGTCTGAATATTTCCCTTCATTATTCAGTCTGAATATGACACGTGTCACGCTCTTCTTTGTCCTCGTGTTCACAACCAAATTTTAGTTGTCATTTGAACCCGCCCCATACACACAATATATACATATATCAAATGAAATACAAAAATTAATCATGTTCGGATTAGAGGTGGGGAATCCCCGCTCCATTAGGTTGGGCACACGTGGGTACCTGCCTCGACGGGTAAAATTTCCATCTCTAGTCCCACCAAAATAGGTGGAACAAAAATAAGGGAGATGTACAAGACTGGTAAATTACTAAACTACCCATGTCAAGTTAAAACCTTTAAACCATAGTTTTCTTTTGTGAGTTATTGAGCTTTCAAGGAAGATTGAGCTATTATTCTTTTACCATCATGCATTATTACAGGGTGACAAATTAAGAAGACGAAATGATTGGATGAAATGGCTAATGCACCCACCTGCTCAATACTCCAACCTTTCGAGCCCTCAGCCAGTTGGGAGGTCACCTAATCAAGATGCATTAACATCACAGCTTCACGGTGTTACACTGGACGAAACAGCCTCAACAAATCAAGATTCTGTTGACACTTTTTTCGGTAGGTCATCTTCAGGTGAATTCCAATTGCAACAATCTGGAGGTGGTGAGGAGATTGGCCAACAACGAGCGACTTTGGCTTGAAGCTGGTTACAATGAGACTAATCATATGGCGGAAATGGTAGGAGACTAAGAAGCAATGTTTTTGAGAAGAGAGAGGATCCGAGATGATGTGGGCTATCCATCAAGATTTACTGGTAGATAGAGAAATGGTGCATGGATAGACAGACAAAGGTAAAACATTTAATGAAAAACCAAAATAGAAAAAAAAAATGAAAAAAAAAAACCAAAAATAGATTAAAAATTTGAAAAACCAAAAACCCAAAAAAATGAAAAAAGAGAAAAAAAAAAGACTTGAATAATAAAAAAAAGAAAATGAAAAGGATAGAATTATTACGACTTTTTCTTAGATGTTAGTCTTGGTTTGTTGGACGGAATGATATTTTTTTTTGGACGTATGTTTTAAAAAAATTATATTTGTCCATTGTGTTTCTTGTCGTGTGTTGTTTTTTTTCCACCAGGGGAGAATATCGTATTGGCGAAGAAGTCTTGATCTTATCGTCTCCTTCCAGGTGATTGATTCAGACAAATAGGAGATTTTGTGTGGTTATATTCTATTTGCTCATATGATGTGCTTGTTTTTCATTCCTTTTATGAATAGGATATAGGATAGGAGGTATCTATTTGTAGGTTTACATGGTTCCTACCATTTGTTTAATGTCTTGAATTCAAGTGGTATCCATAGTTGAAATGCAAGAGTTGTTTAAGGTGCAAATTATAAGTGATTTAGAGGAGTTGCACATCCTTTTGCTTGCATGATCCCTTAGTTTCTTTTCTTGCTTGTGAGAAAAGATTTATCCATAGTTGTTTTGTATGAAAAGATTGGGAGCATAGGGTTGTCAAAGGAATATCTTAGATTTGAATTAGTTTTGAGTTGGGGTTTGGATTCTATTTGGTCTTAGGGGTTGTTTGGCAGTTAGTTGCTGAATGGTTTGGTGCATAATGATTAAGAGGCTTTTATGATATAGTGCAAATGAAATTTAATTGTTTGGTAAATGTTCAAAATGGAATTAGGGCTCTGAATGGTTAAGGGAAGTCCGGGATACAAAATGATTCAAAGGGTTTTAGAACCATTAAGAGGTAGACTTATTTTTTGCCAAACAGGATTCACCTCTTAGCAATTTAGAGATGGTTTCTTAATGGAATTGTTAAAGAGGTAAACAAACAACCCCTTAGGCTCTGCTGACCAATTAGGCCCGAGTGAAGTGACGGTTCGTGGCTTTTTTAAAATCGGGGGGATTACCAATTAGGGTCGAGTGAAGTGAGGGTTCATGACTTTACACTAAGAAAATCCCTCAAAATCAACTAAAAAACTTTAGAAAAAAAAAAATCGAAACACGTCGGGTGACTTCCTTTAGCCTACCTTAATGGTGACCCCATTGGATAAAAATCGTGGATCTGCCACTGGATGAGATGCATTGGATCAATTTCGGTATCAAGTGCGATTTATAGGTGGGTTTGAGATTAAAGGTGATCAAGAATTCAGATCTCTTCTTACGCTTCTCACCTTAACTCTACTTCTCACATGATTCTTTGCCTCTTAAGTTAATAGCAACAGACAAACTTTTAAGCGGCCTGGTGGTGATTAGAAATGGCAAAAAGAAATACACGAGGAACTTGGATTTGCTGGGAAATCGCTGTATTTATAAACCGGGCAAGGGGATACCAACTTTCCCGTACTCAACAAAACTTAAAAAGGGTATAATTATATATACCTAGAAATGACAAGTTTATATTGTTTATAGTATAGTTTTTATTCATGGTTTAATATTTAAAATTCTGCACTGATTAATCTATGAAAACAAGATCAAGTTATTCGTTTTGTAGATAGAAAAAAAAATCATTTTGAGACATCTAAAAGGAAAAAAAGATAACATGAATATATATAGGGGATATATATATAGGGTTAGGTTCAAATGTGAACTCGATTTTGGCTGTGAACGTGAGGACGAATCTCAGCCACACATCTTCGGTTACGGTGGACGCGATCACGGAGGATTGACGCGATTCATGGGAGGGTGGAGATTATTAAAATAGGGGAACCAGGTCAAAGCCGCCTTTATTGACCGGATAAATGACTGAGATTCGTTCTCACGTTCACAACCAAAAATGAGTTCACATTTGAACTTCCCTCTCTCTCTATATATATATAATAGAGAGAGAGAGAGAGAGAGAGAGTGAGTGAGTGGTTATTATGCAACTCTTAGTAAACAAAACTTAAAAATGTTGTTTGACCCAAATATGTTTTTTTGTATATTTTTGCTTTTATGGGGAAACATTAAGCGTTGAGGTAGTAGATGGTGAAAATCCCCATTCCTTGATGAGGATGAAGATTGGGATTGGCTGTTAGGTCAATTGTCATTTTGTTTCACTAGCGTTGTTTTTGGCCAACCATATACAACACAGATGCATCATTCCATCGATAAGACTGTTTTTGAAAATTTTACAACAGGTTTTAGGAAGAATAAAATAAATAAAGGGTAATTGGATGAACCTATTATATTTCATACGAAGGTCATATTTAAGAAAATATGTCAATATGATATATGTACATTTTAGTCGGGTAGAAAGGTTATTCTTACAAAACAAGAAAGCCAATGTGAGGTTCTATTCATTCTTAAATAAGATGGACAAACTACACAAGGAAGATTGATTGAAAAAAGGTGAAAAAAAAGGATGTGGTGAGAATACATATTATTAGATAAAACAAACATAGAATGTTATCCAAATTTTGAGGGGGATGGGGAAAGGTTGAGCTATCCCTCAAGGTTGTTGCTATTTTGTTCAACATCAAATAATTGAACATGCCTTTAATCTCTAGTCTTTGCAACTTTTATTTTGTGTTGATGGGTTGGGATTTGTCGTGATGAACCGATATTACAAAACGAAGGGACAAGATTTGAGAATTGGGATTCGGGACAACAAACCCTACCTCATCCTTGTCTTGTTTCCATCTTTTGTCAACCAGCATTGTCAGATCCACATCTGCTTCATAACACCCTGTTGAATCCATGGACGGACCCAATGTAGAGCATACAGTGGCTTACACCACCATTTCATTTCTTTGTCGTAGTGTAAAAAGTTATAGGGTCGTGAAAAGTGTCACCATATTAAGTTGTTGTGTGCCACCATATATACTTTGAAATTACAATGAGCACACAAGTCTTCCTTGATAGAGTTAGTTTACAAGATTTTTCTTCTATCACAGACCTGTAAATCGAATCTTGTTAGTGTCATTCTTTAAATTTTTTTAGTTTTTAAATTCAAATTTATTATGTTTCTGAAAAGTTGCAATAAAAAAACATGAACACATAACCTAACACATGAAAACCAATAAACTAACCAACAGACTAACGATACTTTTGTTAAAAATATCCTTATGCTTGTTTCTTACAGTTGTCGTAATCTAAAAATAAAATTGGGTCCGTCTCTGTCTGAATCTAATGTTATGTTTTATTAATATATTGTAATAGTATTAACAAAAAATACGTACCCTTTATATATATATATATATGTATATATAAAAAGATTTATTATTTAAAAAAAAAGAAAATTAACAATAAAAATGTGGAAAATGTAATTGTTATTTGTAGAAACTTTGTGGTAAAATGACTTTATATGAAATGGTGATGCCGGTTGGTAGGTGGCAGGTTTGGTGTTTCAAACTGTAGGCACATAATAGTATTTGTTCCTTTTTCCAGATATTAAGTTCTCTATTTCAGAACATTGTACATTTTCTTTAGCATCATGCATGGCTTTATCAAACAAGTATTGATTGAATCCTTGAATTTTTGCTCTGGAAAAAGAGCTGCCACAAATAATGACGACTAAAGCCAAAAGCGACGTGTGTGTAGCGTGTGGAAGCAAAGACACTTTGGGGTCCCCTGCTTATGTTGTTATTTTTTTTAAATATATATATATATATTTATTTATTTATTTATCTGAATTTTGATCGTTTAGATTAATAAATATTTAAATAGATTAATATGTTTTTTTTAAAAGCATATCGATATACAGAATTTTGCTGACGTTATTGTTTGAACAATATTTAAATCGATGTCGATTTTTGATTATTTTGTCAGAAGGTTGTAACTTTCTTATGTTTGTGATGTATATAGTACATAGGGTTTTATTATATGTTTGGTCTTTCTGTTTAAATAGTTCACGGTATTTATTTAATGGGTCGAAATCCATTTGCAAAGAATCTGTTGACTTTTTGTCGTTTGACGAGAATAACTGAAGAAGAAGATATTGGAAGAAAAGTATATTATGTGTCTTTATGTTTGTTTCTTTGCTATCTTGTGTTGTTTTTTTTACTATCTTGGCTTGTTTTAGTTTTTGTAAAATAAAAATCGACATAACACTTGAAATCTACTGATTATTTTTCGGTTTGATGGAATAATGAAATTAGTTCAGTTGTATTAGACAGGACTTTGAAGGCTCAAAGATCTAACACAACACAAATTATCCTAAAGAATTAAAACGGTTTTGGTTTCGGTAGGTTCGCTGTTTTTATTTCCAATAAACTGAAAACATGTATGGTCATTGGATACTGAAAAAGCAACCAAAACAAGGCATGCTTATAGCTACCTACTTCAACTTGTTTTGACCAAATGTTTTTTTAAAATGCATTTTAAAATTGTATCTGACTCGGTTCTAAGTCTAACTACAAAGAATTATAACGTCTAGGATCGTGTGAGAAGAAAAGTTAAGGTGAGAAGCATAAGAACATATCTGGACCATTGATCACTTTTAATCTCATACTCATTCATGAATTGCGTTTTCGAATGGAATTGATTCTGTGCATTTTGGTGTACCTCATCCTAATGTGCATCCAAGAGTGAAAATTTCTTCTTACGCTTTTCACATTAACTCTATTTCTCACCGGAAGTGCCTAACCAGAATTACAAACCCCATCATATATTTTGTTACGACATATGAACTTGAACTGACTTAATAGATTCATCTCATGTCACCCCTGTAAAATGGTAGATACATAACTCACCGACCCAAAATCCTATGAAAACCCATACTCAGGGTTAAAACTTTTTCGACATACGAACATGAATGATTTCTATCAGTTTCTATATTATACGTTTAACGATATATAAATGTATGTTTTAGTATATAGTATTTTTACATGATGATATAGAAACGAACAACCTAGTTGGTGGTACTATTGATATCAAAATATCCAAGCTTGTCGTCTTGAAACAAAAAACAATCATTTTGATTAAGGTACTTTTTGGAAGTATTGTAGAAGATAAAGGGTGTTTATTGTAAATTTAAGAAAAAGTATGTGTGTCAATTAGAGACTGACAACTGGCAAGGGAGTTGGTCCCAATAAAGAAGTGACAACTGTCAGCAGGAGACTAGTCCCTGACTGAAGTCGTCTTTTACGAACTCGCCTATTAAATCCCCCTTCCCCAAATAAACACTCCTTTTTTTATTATTATTATTAATTGTTTTTTTTTAAATTATATAACTTTATTCAACTTCTATTTATACATTCAAATTGCATATTTGTGAGTTATATTTATAAACTAGGTTTTGTTTTGTTAAGTATGAACAAGATTAATTTGTTTATATTTAAGGTTGACTTTTTTAAACAGTGTTTTAAACCCGGTTTAAGTCGGCCGGTTGAACCGGGACCCGGAGGAGTGACCGGATGAACTACAATCGGGTTTATGGCTATAACCGGCCCGTTGCAACCCGGCCAGGTTTCACAAAAAACTGGTGTTGAAACCCGTTAAAAATCCGGTTAATCCGGCCGAAATAAAGAAAATTCAAAAAAATTAAAACAAAACTACTGAATCGATCTCTCCTCTCTTAGCCCTAACTTCAGCCGACTCCCATCTGCTCCTCTCATATGTTCGACTGTTCCTTGTGTATCTTCATTCTACCATTGATCGCTCAGGTCTCAACAACTCACACTCTCCATTCTCCCATTAATGATTTGGTTCGATCGTAATTTGGTTTGATGGTTATGTTTCTTTTTGATGTATTTGGATTGATAAAAAAACTTATGGTTGTGTGTTTTTTAATATATTTGGATTGATTTAAAACTAGTTGTTTGTGTATTTTTAATGTTGGACTTGTGAACATCAAATTATTGGTTTTATATATATGTATGTACGCAGGAAAATGAAGAAAATACAAAGGAATTATTGAAACCGGTTAACCCGGCGGTTGAACCGGTTGAACCCAGGACCCGGTCACCACACTGGATCAACTAAAAACCCGGGTTTTAAAACATTGCTTTTGAATTTAAGATTAACTTGTTAATATTTATATCTCGAGTTTATCATCTAGATTAACAACTGGAAAACAAAATTTGCATCAACGTTTAAAGTGTTAAGAGATAAGTTTTTTAATATAAATTAGTATAACAATTTTAAATGACTTAAATACCTAATATATATTTGGTGGACCTAAAAAAAGCTAAAAACATAGTCTGTACAATAGTTTTTTAATAGTTTATACTGCAAAAACTTATTGGATACGCCTCTGTTTATGACCTTATAGTTTTAAAAAGAATATCGGTTTTAACACTCTATAGTGACATAATATAGGTAAAACCTGAGTTGTTTTAAATAATACTGTCTTTTAAGTTGAAAAAATATTTTTTACCTATATAATATTAGATATGTATTTTAAAATTATATTATTAAAAATATGAATTTAATAAAAGTATGTTTCTTATTCATGCAATGATGCCATTTCATGAACCAAACGAAAACTTTTTTTGTTGAGAATCTCAAATTTGGTCACATGTTTCATCAATATTTTTGACTTTAGTGAGTCGCCGTCTATCCATCCCAAAATCCTGCCCTTTTTGGGTTTCGTTAATAAAAAAACTCTTAATTTTATGAATTTGTATATAAAAAAAACTTATGATTTTATAGTTGTCTCTATAAAAAAATCTTATTTTACAATTTCATGATTGAAAAAAATTCATGATTTCTTAGTTTATAAACACAAAAAAAAAAAAAAAACTCACAGCATTTTCAACAGCTTTTTTATAAATTCTTTAAAATAGAAAATCAAAATTAAAATCTTTAAACTCCAACAGTTTTTTTATTTTAGAAAATCAATCATTACTTATACTATTAAAATATTCAATACATTTAATAAAATATTATTTCTCTATTCTACACATTTAAATTCAATAATTTTGATTGGTTGTATATATTAAAATAATTTTCTCTCTCATAGTTTAGGGATTTTAGGAATCTCTCTATATTTAGAGATTTCTCCTCTAATCTCTAAGGGTGCGTTTGGTACGCAGTCAGGACAGAACAGAACGGAACAGAACAGAACAGAACAGAATAGGACAGAACAGTTGTTACACGTTTGGTAAAACATGATATGACAGGACAGGATAAAACAGAACATAACAGAATGACCAATTTACCCCAAGTGAGTTGTTTAGTGTTTTTTTACCAAATAACCCCCCCCCCCACACACACATATATATATATATATATATAGAGAGAGAGAGAGAGAGGAGAGAGAAGGGGAGAGAGAGAGAGAGGAGAGAGAAGGGGAGAGAGAGAGAGGAGAGAGAGGGAGGAGAGAGGGACGAGAGAGAGAGATGAGAGATAGGGAGGAGAGAGAGAGGGATAAGAGAGAGAGGAGAGATAGGGAGGAGAGAGAGAGAGGGAGGAGAGAGATGTGAGATAGGGAGGAGAGAGAGAGAGAGAGAATGGGAGAGAGAGAGAGAGAGAGGATAGAGAGAGGATAGAGAGAGAGGGAGGAGAGAGAGAGAGAGAGAGAGAGTATGTGTGTGTGTTAGGTTTGAGGGTAAAACGATCATTTAATCCTTGTTCCACTTAGTTCTAGGGGGTAGGATAGAACAACCTTGTTCCACTTAGTTCCACTTAATCCAACATTTTATCACACCAAAGATGGGACAAAATTGTTTTGTTCTGTTCTATTCCATCCTATTCACCGTACCAAACGCACCCTAAAATAACAAACAATATAACAAAGTTGTTGGAGTACTTTAGAAAAAGAAAACCAAATTTTTTCTATTATAACAAAGTTGTCAGAGATACTCATACTATTTCATAGTTCATCAACACCAAAATTTCCACTCTAACTTTTTTGTAATTAGTATGCAATACTTTATTTCACTCACTTTTTTATAGTTTTTTTCAAACTTTTCAAGTTCTCATCATTTTAACTTTATATCATTTATATTTTCATTTATAAAACTCCATTATATTAAAATTTAGAGTAAACTACAAATTGGTCCCTATGATTTGTTGTTCGCAACACTTTAGATCCCTACAGTTTCAAAAATACAGACTCACCATTGTGGTATATAATATCCGGATTTGGCCCTTCCACTCAAGGCCATTAAATGATGAGTATTTTCGTCCTTTTATAATGCTATCATGTTTTTTTATTTAAAATTAAATAAATACATGAGCCAAAAATGTAATTTAATCTGATTTATAAGTTAGTCTAATATATTTACTGACAAACCATAGAAAATAAACCACAACCCATGGAATCTGACAAACCTTCACTCGCTTCCAAACTCCAGTACCATTCACCTCAACTATCGAACCCCATCAGTGAAAACACGAACTACGGCCTCGCCCTACATCTTCGACGAATCAACGCCATTTCCCACCATTGTCAGTCATCTCATCCCGCTCCCCACACCCCCTTCTCCCTGGACGGACCCCTGCACCAACACTATCGATCATGGTACCTTGTCTGTGGCCCAAACATACCATATGCACTTTGTGTTCTCCCCTCCCTCTTCATCGACAGGACCAAAAATATATTCTATACCCCATATGCTCTTCTCTTCCCCCAAGACGTAAACGTAAAAACCCTACTCACTGATCACACCCCACTCCACCCTTAACCCCGTCTTCTTCCCTGCGAGCATTAGTCTCCAATATGCACCTTACCCCAAGAAAAAACAATCCAACGACCACTACGTATGTCTCTTCTGTTCCCCACTCTTGAATGAATTTGTGACCTTCACACTAAAAAGAAACTTGGGTTTTACCTCCCGCTTGACATCGCCAGGAGATGGAGAGATTAGGCAGAGGGTGGGAAATAAAGGGTTTGGTCGGAGATGGGGCGATGGCTGGATGGTGGGAAATAAAGGGTTTGGTCGGAGATGGGGCGATGGCTGGATGGTGGGAAAGAAACAATTTAGCCAAAGGTTTTCTTCCTAGCAGTTTCTATACGCACACATCTACACACACACACATATATATATATATAGTATTATATTACATAATATAATTAATTATTTTTTAGTAAACAACAAATTTGGTCCATGGTTTTATTTTTTAAAGCAGAAATATGTTAAAAGTAAGACTAAATTACCCTTGACATAACAGCAGAAACAACATTTTTTTCTAATAGTCGTTAGAGGCAGAGACCAAATACAGTCGTTTTGCATATACCACAATGGTGAACCTGTAATTTAAAAAATGTTGAGACCAAAAGTGTTACAAACAACAAAACGAGAGTTTACTCTAATATTCCCGTTATTCATACTTTTTCAATATGGAAAAAATGCATAATAAAAAGGGTCGTCTTATTCAAAAACCCAAGATCTCTTGCAAGAAGGTTGGCTAGCACTTCGTGAGATCCCCCCACTAGGGGCTCACTACGCTAAAAGCTAGAGGCTATACCTTCTGGAACAAAATGATCAAAACCCTTCCCACCCCACATACATTTTTGTTTATATCAAGAAAAATATTATTACTCTAATTATATATTTATTTTACATAATTTAGGCTATAAAAAAGCTGTACAATTGTACAAAAATATGTACAATAAAAATTAAAAAGGTTAGTTTTAAGATTATGTACAATAAAAACTAAAAAAAGGTTAAAATTACAAGCATGTACGACCAAGAATAAAAATTATGTTATTAATTTTTTTGCAATATAAAAATATGTCAAATTTAAGACATTAATTTAATTATAAAAAAATATAATTACTTTAATTATGCATTTATTATACTTTAATTATATTAGTAAATAAATTGATTAAATACAAAAAAATTATAAAAATTTATAAAATTAAAAATGATTAAATACGAAAAACCTTCTAAAATAAGATCATCCCCAATGGATAACTCTTTCATAGGTCATTACTTTTACAAATAGTCATTGAAAAGCTTTTTACCCATTGCATTAAAAGACCTTTTGGTAAACAGGTTGATATATACCAGACTTTTTGGTAAATTATGCAAAAGACATTTTGACAAGGTTGGTTGCATTGGATATGAGTTTAAAGGATGACTTTTTATCAGATAAAGTAAGTAAAGATATGAAATGACTTATGTAAAAAGTCATTATATGATTAAGGCATTTGTGGATGCTCTAACATGTTGTACACTTGCAAACTATGACAAAAACCTCAAAATTAGGTTTTTGTTGTTTTTAAAAACTTGCCAAAAATCTTCTAAAAGGGACATGGTGGATGCTCCTATTAGCAACCATTATGTTGGATTTTCACTAAGGTTTTTCATCACGCATAATCCCCATCTCAACAAGTTAAAAATCTTAATCACACCTTCATTATGTCAAAAAAAATTCCTTGATTTTTTTCATAGTGTTTTTCAAACTTTTCAAGGTCTCAAAATTTTAACTACATATCATTTATGTTCTTATTTATAAAAATCAATATTTTAAAATTGATACAATACATATTTATTTATATATATATATATATATAATATTTATAGTAAAAAACTAGCTACATAAGTTGTTATTTTTTTACAGTAAAAAGTGTACAAAAATCATTGTCAAAACACCGTAAAATTTATAAATCTGTATAAAATTGATTATCAAGAAATCTGTAGCAATTGTATAAAAATATACAATCAAAATTTAAAAAATTGATTTAAAAGTATGTATGATAAAAAGATAAAAATTGGGCTATCAACAATTTTGTAAAGAATGTATAAGAATACGTACGATAATTTTTTTTAAATGTTAAATTTAAAAGTATGTACAATCAAAAATAATAATTGGATTATCAAAAAATCTATAAAAATTGTTTAAAAGTATGTCCAATAAATATTGAAAATTAATTTAAAACTATGTAGATTTGAGACTTTAATTTAAATGTAAAAAATATAATTACTTTAACTATGTATTTATTTTAGGGAAAATTACTATTATAACCATTTTAAAAAATTGTATACCCAAAATAACCAAAAATTTTCCCAATTACCAAAATAACCAAATTTTTTAATAAAGCATTTGGTATTATACGAAATCAAAAGTGATTTCGTATAACACACACAAAATCCATTTAGTATCATAGGAAATGCAATAAGGTTCCCATTTACACACACCTGATTCATACGAAATGCACACATACAAATATTTTATCATTTCGTATGCACACACACGGGGGAGAGGAGTAGGGGTGATACGAAATGGGGGAGTGGGGTTAATACGAAATGCAATTTTAATTCTTAATTTATATTTTTACCTTTATAATTAGTTAATTAATTTGCTTTACGTCTATTTCTTTTTAATTTTTTGTTTTATATCCTTATCACATTAATATATATATATATAAACGTATATGAATTAAAATATATTTAAAAATACGGTTTTATCTTAACAAGTTACATCATTATAATCGTCTCGTCGATACCTTTAAAATGAGCCCAATATTGGATAAGATTATGTATTTTAAGGTATTTTTAACATATTTTAGTTAATATAAGGTTATGTATTTTAATGTGATAAATGTGTAAAACGATATAATGATGTAACTTAGTTAATATAGGGTTATGTATTTATTAGACTCATTTTCAAGATATTGATGAAACGATTATAATGATGTAACTTGTTAAAATAAAAACATATTTTTAAATGTATTTTAATTGATATACCATACGTTTATATATATATATATATATATTAATGTGATAAGGTATAAAACAAAAAATTAAAATGAAAAAGACGTAAAGTAAATAAATAAATTAATTATAGGGATGAAAAATATAAATTAAGAATTGAAATTGCATTTCGTATCACCCCCACTCCCTTCCACTATTTCGTATCACCCCCACTCTCCTCCCCCATGTGTGTGCATATATACAAAATGGTCAATTATCTCTGTTTGCATTTCGTATGGAACAAGTGTGTGTTGTGTGCATTTCGTATGGATCAGGTAGGTGTGTGTGTGGGGATACGAAATCAACATACATACGAAATGCATTTCGTATCTTACGAATATTTTGGTTATTTTGGTAAGTTGGAAGAGATTTTGGTTATTTTGAATATACAATTTTCTGAAATTGTTATAATAATAATTTTTCCTTTATTTTATGTTATTTAATTAATAATTTTATCTAAATGTTACTACTGTAATTATATTAAAAAATAAACCTAATTAAATACGAAACATTATAAAATATTATAAAGTTAAATATGAAAATCTAAAAAACAGGTCGTACAGACAAATAACTTTAATAAAACCTAATGTTAAAATCGTCTCCACTATTACTTTGAAAAATCGCAATCCAAAGTTTTTGCGTTTTGAAAAACCTCTCAAACACCTTTGAAAAAACACATCGTGGATGACTTGATCTGATCATAATATTGTTAGGGATGTAAATTGCATTGTCCGAATTTATTCATTAATAAGATGGAGAGGGAGTGACTAGGGGAGGAAAACAAACCTTTTAATTAAGGGGGTCGAACCTAACAAAACATCTTTATTGATAAGCTCAATTCATTATAAAAAAAACTGTATGACAGGAAAATAGAACTTATGACCACATATACAGGAGCCATATACACATAACCACCTGAGCTAAGCGCAATTCATTATAAGTTGTTATTTTTACCCCTTCCACACTCAACTCATTTATTTTTTACCCCCTATCTCACTCACATGCCCTATACTACTTTATACCCCATCTACTCACTAACATACATTTAATAGCAGGGGGTATGGATATAATTCCCATATATATATATATATATATATATAGAGAGAGAGAGAGAGAGAGAGGGAGGGAGGGGGGGGGGGGGGGTTCATATGCTCTCGTGTGGCAGGTTTTGAAAGAAGAAAATCTAGAGGTTTCTCTCTCTCATATCTATCTACACATCATGTTTGCATCACTTCACTCGTCTCATGCTTACATTCACTGTACGTAAGATTGTTTAAAGAGAAATCGACTAAATAACTATTTCTTATATTTAAATTGATTTTTAATTATTTTTTATTTGATTTATCTAAATGACATTACTTTTATAATATTCAGGTTCATAATTTTACGGCAGATTTGTAATTGTGACAGTCAATATTGCGGAACTAGTTAATATTTATTGATTTTTTTTGTCTTTTAGCTATATTGCGGAACTGGATATTGCGTAAGTAGTGATGCAATTCCTGTCCTTACGGGATAATTTGTTTGCATTCTGCTCTTCTCTCTGAAGTTAAAAGAAACAACAAAAGCAACAAAAACAAGGACACTTTGTTCGTGCAGAATGCATTTTATCAACCTTTATATAGGGACCCATTTAAGGCCTTTAAAAACAGGGCCCTTCTTCTTTTACCCCGGCCTAAGGTTGCTTATTCAGTTCAGTCAAGTTCATATGTTTTCCAATGTGGCAGTAAAAGGAGTTGGTAGCATTCTCCATCTCGCCCAAAGTTTTACCTTCTCCGGTCATGGACATTTAGAAAAATCTAGGAGAGAAATTGTTAAGAGATCAAATTGAGTACAGGAAATGATCAATTTGAGTCAATTTCCCCTGTTTAAATTAGATCAAGTTATATATTAAAAATAAAATTAATGTTGATGCATGTAAGAAAAAATTAATTGATACAAATGTATTTTACCTACTTCTTTAAATAGCTTCAACATTTTTAAGTCTAAATTTAGGGTAATGTTATGGCACATACACATCTCCTTTGTATTAGAATCAATTCATTCACGTATTTGATAATATAAAAAATAAGTTTTACTAATTAATATGTATGAGACGAAAATTAATAGATAAAGATGCAGTTAGTAATTTATTAAAACATGTTTAAAAAATTACTAGTTAACAAGAACATATATGACAACAATTTTAGTTTGTCAAAAATAAGTTGAAATCGTTTTTTTATATATCTTCATCTTTTATAGACCAGATTAGACAATCATCCAAACAAAAATCAATCAGTGTATTGAAAAATTGTACACTTATTATACAAATTGGAATCATAATCAAATTTTTGTTAAAAAAAATAGTGCACATCCATAAGTTAAACATATATGAAAAACATAGAAAATGAGATGTATTTTCACAAAATTACGGAGGTCAAAATGGATGGGTAAAAAATATAACAAAATTTGAAATCTTAATGGGTCCGCAACTCACGGTGTGCCACTTGTGATTCTGGGTCGAAAGGGGAAACATTTTTTTTATCGTTTAGCTACCTCTACAAGTGACAGATGTGTCAGTTGCTAAGGTGGTGATATTTCGGTCAATGAAGAAGAGAAATGACTAAGAGATGAATCGAAATTGAGTAAAAATAGGAGCCATCGACAAAATTGAGTAGGTCATGGGCAAAGAGAATGACTTGAATTTGTTATGTTTCACGAACATTTAAGTTAGATTAAATTGTTAATGAAAGTTGTTATATCACAATTGTTTTATTGCTATATATATACACATGTTTGTCATATGATCCACTGTAGTTCTACCATTAAAGATTTTATCTGATTTTAACGACTGAAATTGAAGATCAATGTTCAATGAAAGAAATAGACGAAGAAAACACATGTGTGAAAATGTTTGAACATATAATAAAGAGTGAATCACATTTTTATGGTCTATAACATTACATATATAAAACATGTGGATAGATTAATGGAATCCTCAAAATAATAAACTAAGACATGATGTAATAACAAGAGAGCGAGAAACTAAAATCCAACAACCACATAACTAAGGGGCCGTTTACCAAGCACTTATCAAGTCATATTACCTTACTGGATTATACTACTAGAAAATTGAGTATTTTCAACGGAAAATGTCGTTGAAAATTTTCTACGAATTTTAGAGGGATTATTGACAGAACGTAAACTTTCTACGAATTTTCAACGAATTTCCGTTGAAAATCTGAGACAAAATGCATTTTCAACCAAATTTTTTTGACGATACATTTCGTTGAAAATTTTTTGGTTGAAAATGCATGTTTGTGAGAGATTTTCAACGGAAATTTGTTGAAAATTCGTAGAAAATTAATGTTCTGTCAATAATCCCTCTAAAATTCGTAGAAAATTTTCAACGACATTTTCCGTTGAAAATACTCTATTTTCTAGTAGTGTTAATGTGGCAAGAGCCAATAATCTTACCCGGTAAGAGCAAATGCAATGACCGAGAGTCTTACCCGGTAAGTATGGTCGACGGCTCTTACCATGGTTAGTGCTTACCGGGTAAATTGTTTTATACGAAATTATTTTAGTAGACTAAAATCTTATCCGGTAAATAAGTGATAGTGCTGCATTTTGTCGGTAAGCATTTACCCTGATAAGTTTTGATAAATGGCCCCTAAATATACTTTTGTAAATTGTAGTGGTGATATCAAGAGTTAACGTAATCTTATTAAAGCAGTATGTTACTTGTTAGATAAAATTTAAAAAGTATTGGATCAAAAAATACAGAGATATTCCTATTTGTTATTGAGGACAAAATACACCGATGAGGCCATTTGTTTGCTTACTTGATTGATCGATTCATGCTTGTAGTATCCTTTGAATGCTTGTTGCTCCTTCGTTTATACTTCTCTTGCTCAACTTTGACGAACTTGAACTTGTTTGGATCTAAAATGACTCATAGTTTGTTAACCAAACGCTTACCAGGTAAACAATTATCAAGTCACATTACCTTACGAATGAATATGGCTAGGACCGAGAATCTTACCCAGTAAGAGCAATTGAAAGGACCGAGAGTCTTACCCGGTAAGTGAGAGTGACGACTGACGACTCTTATTCGATTAGCGTTCACAGGGTGAATATTTGCATATCATGTTTTTTCATCAACTAAAATGTTAACCAATAAGACAAATGATAGTGTTGAATCTTACCGGTAAGCGATTACTAGGTACATATTTAGGTAAATCGCCTCTTAGTGTGAGTTAGGAAAAGTTAGTTATGGTTGCGGTGGAGCACACTCACCAATATGGGTTCTGATCGTCCCTTTTGCAATGTACAAGTCTCCTTTAGACTTCACTACAAACCGATTACAAAACCAAAACCCTTCACCAACCAACGCCGATAGAAAAGAAAGAAGAGAAAAATAAACATCAATGAATACAAGCTACTTTTAGTTTTATTTTGATGTGTGTGTTTTTTTCCTTTAATTTAAATAATTGTTAAAGTCTAAAACAAATCACAAAAACAAAACAATCCATATCGAAATGTGATGTACCAATCTTGTAGTAACAAATCTTAAGTTGAACAAATGTATTATAAAGTCATCATATAGGGACTCATATGGCAAAAACTTTGTTAAAACATAAACCAAAGTCGAACATAAGTCCCGGGACAAAAACATATATTTCAGTATCAAATAGTAGTAGTAGTAGTAAATATGAAAACCATGTCAAAGGTCGACCATCATCTTTTTCTTTTTCCATTTATGATAGATATGTAGTTGTTTGGATGTTAGGATATACACAAGTGTAAAGTGTTGTTGATTCAATTCATTAATTATTTATAAAGAACCTATGACACATCCTAATATCACAAAAAAGCAATGAAATTGGGCATGTATATAAAGAGAAAAAAAAGAAAAGGGGAATTTCCCAAATAGACTCAACAAATGGAAACAAGCAAATCTTTGTCACATCCTAATATGGTTGTGATTCAAGAAGTGTTGTGAGATTAAGCATCTTTGTTGCCACCCACATGATCATATAGGGTTTTTTTTTTTGGTGGCACAAAACTCCAATTTATCAAATGACCATTCAAGACTCATGGGTACTAACACTACTGCTCACTGCCACCACTTCCTCCCCCTTTTAGTACAAAGCTTGATAGACCTCTAATGTCCTATGACAAATGTCAAATTAGATTTCACTTCTCTTTCTATCTCTCTCTCTCTCTCTCTCTCTCTCTCTCTCTCTCTCTCTCACACACACACACAAACACACACTACACACACACATTCAAGAAACTTAACAAAATACACACACTTTACAATTCCCACAAATGTTATCCGATGATGGTGATGATTTCCAACAAAACCATCATCACAATCATCATCATCATCATCTAAATCTAATTGGTAGGGTTTCAACTACTTCTTCTTCATCCACTATCTCTTCCAACCATTCACCACCACCACCACCTTCTTTAACCACAACCACCAAAAGAAGAAGAAGAACAATGGAGGAAGTATGGAAGGATATCAATCTCTCCACCACTAACCACCCTGTCGCCGGCACCGGAAAAAGCTACCGTGGATTCATGTTTCAAGACTTTCTTGCAAAACCCTTTTCACCCACCACCCGTATTTCTTCTTCTTCTTCTTCGCCGGCGGCGGCGGGTTATGGATCACCGTCTCCGCCACCGCCACCGCCACCACCACCACCACCGGTGACTCACCCACCACCATCCATGCTGTTGAACCTGAACTCGGGTCCGGCCGATCAGATGAATTTCTTGGCGGAAGAAGATCCGACCCGGAATGTCTGCCCGTTTGACCAAGTGTTGGCATCGGCTAACTCGTCTTCAGGGTTACTGTCGAACGGCATTGGTGGGATGTGGATGTTACCGGCTACCGACAGAACCGGTGGCGACCGCCGGCATAAACGCATGATTAAGAACCGGGAATCGGCCGCCCGTTCACGAGCCAGAAAGCAGGTTGGCAGCCTTTTTCTTACTCACGATTTGACTCAGTGGTTTTGTTTATATCACAATTACAACTATAAATAAATAAATAAATAAATAAATAAAATAACATTTTCTCTACTTTTATTTCATAATGAAACTTCAAAAACCAGATTATTTATTATCCGAATCTATTTATTTTTAAATATACATATTTTTTAGGAAATTAAATCAACCTTTTCAAAGAAAAATCATATGTTTCTTTGTTATAAATTAAATTTTAAACTCATATAATACGTAATATAAATTTCCTAATCATAATATTATATGGGACCTATCTTTCTTAACCTTTATTAATTCATTTGTTTTCATTATTATTATTATTGTTATTATTTTAAAACCAAATTTAATTTAGTGGGTCCCATATGGTCAATGTTTATTCTTTTAGTATTTGGTGGGGAATGTACATTTTGTTTCATTTATATCTTTCAATATATTTGAATAATAATTGTGATGAATGCCATTTTATACTATAGTTTTAATGAATATTTTGGATGATTATTTTCATTTTTTCAAATAATTTAAAGACTAATTTATTAAATTTGGAGTTATCAAACGCACCTACCCACCTTAAAATTATTTGTTCATGTAAAAGGTTATTGCTATAACATTAAAAGATGGATCTCATAAATTCTATAGAAATGTGATTGATAATTTTATTTATATTTTCTTTAAATTTATTTGTGTGAATTTACATAAATGACCTTGTATGAATGACAAGAGAAATTAGACTACCCCACTTGATATAATATCTTCCTAAGGCCAATGAGTTGTGAGTGCAATCTTGGCACTTCACCAATCATAAGAAAATTGTTTGCATATCATAATTATTATTTTAAAATACATTTCCTAAAATATTAAATTAATAAAGGGACCGTTATCATGTAGAGAAATACAAAAAATATATTTTCAAATATACATATATCATAATTAATTCACCTAAATGATTAATAGATTTTAAAATAATTATAATAATAGAAATTAAGTTGCTTAAATTCTACTTTGAATTATTTTTGTCGAACTTTAGGATATCAAAAAACATACTTATTGTCCTTTAAACTCAATTAATTGTGCATATAAACTAATTAAGAAGATCACATTATTAACATTCTTTTATTTGTTTTTTTCTCTAGAAAAGTGCATAAGAAAAGAGACATAAAATAGAATATTTTTTACATAAAACCATTCTAAATATAAATTCACATATTTTTCGTTAAATTCACATTCGTGTTGAATATAGGCTTACACGAACGAGTTGGAAAATGAAGTGGAACGTTTGAAAGAAGAAAACGCGAGGCTGAAAAGGCAACAACAACAGGTATTGTACTTTAAATACATGTTTTAAAACATCATTTAACAGATTAAATATATTAACCGTACTTGTACTCTGTGTAATTAAAAATTGAACAGATACAAGTGGCAACAGCAGCTCAAGTGAGCAAAAAGGGGGCCCTTCAGAGAACATCAACTGCTCCATTTTAAGGTTAAGGGAAAATGGAGGGTGGTATATTTTAGGTAAGGATGAAAATAGGTAAGAATGAAATCTAGAGGGGGTGTTTATGAAATTAGACATAAGAGGAAGGGGGTGGCAGGTAGAATTTTTATGTTGCATCATTTTGGGTCAATTTTTCCAAGCATGCAAAAGCTTGTTGGTGATATTTTTGGTTGTACTTTTGGCCCACATGTCTAATTTGGTAATTTAACAATCTTGAGTATTCAAAAAATGACATGGACTTTCCCTTTCTTTTACAGCTTACAGCCTCACCTCTAATGGACCAATCAAAATCATGTCCATTTTTACCCTTTTTGTTTAGTTTTTTATTTTTATTTTTATTTTTATTTTTATACTTTCTATGTGGTATAGATCATAAATTGATTTATTTTTTAAATTGAAAAACCATGTAGGGTAAGAGCATCTTTATCGGTGTTAAAATAGAAAAAAGTTAACTTTTAGCATTTTTGTTATTTCAATAGCTATGCTATCTCTTATGCTAGAATATAAAAATAAAAAAGAGAGGTTGTAAAAATCTCTAAATTTAGATAAATCTCTAAAATCGTTGGAAGAGAGTGAAACTGATATTTTAATTATATTCAACCAATTCGAGTATGAGATAAAATGTGTAGGAAAAATAAATAATATTTTATTAGATGTATTGAATATTTTATTAATATAATTAATGTTAAAATTGCTAAAATAGAATAGCTATTGGAGTGAGATGTAAATTTTTATAGAGATTTTGACTTTTTTTACTGTATTATAGAAAAATTATAGCATTAACGATTGGAGATGCTCTAAGAAAGCAATAACTTTTTCGAAAAGTTTTTCATATAACATTTCAATAAATTTTGAAGGATTTTTTGTATTGTTCTTATATTTTACAAAAATCCTTGAACTTCTTTTGATCATTTTACATTAACATATAACTTATTTCACCAAATATGATTAACTAACAACTAGTTTGACAGTCAACAATTAATTTATCAGCCAATTTGCTAAATATAAGCCTATATCGTTTTCTATAAAAACCGTTTATAATATGGATAAGGAATTGGTTGAATTAGTTTGCACATTACACATATAAGTTGGGAGACATGTTAAATATATATGTGAAACTAGCTATGATCTCGCATACAGTTAAGGATTTGATAATGTTTCTACGTATTTGATCTTTGATTGGATAAAATAGATAATAAAAAATATGATATGTTTTCTTATAGTTTTTAGTATGTATAGAGATAAAAAAAAATTATTACATGACATTTTATGTTTTTATAATCATTTCAGTTGCATTATTTTTGTTACTTTACGTATTTTAATCTTTAACAATAGTTAATGTTCTTAAAAATAATTCGTTAATTGTTCTTTCAAATTAATAATTTTTGTTTGTTATTTAATCTAAAATCAGACGAAAATGTAAATAATATGATTGTGAAAAAATGAATGAGTATATGACAGATAAATATCATAACTTACTCAAATTAAAGAGACAACAAAAAATTATTATTTTATAAAATTATTCAATTGCAAATTATTATTATTCATTAAAATGGAAAAACTTAGGGTGCATTTTGTTTGTAGGATTGTTTTAGAGGGATTTGGATTTTATAGAAAGATTTGGATTTGTAGGAATTTGGATTGGAATGAATTTGAAATTCTTTTATGTGTTTGGTTTGTAGGATTTAGAATGTGATTGGATTCCATTATTTATAAATAATTTATAAATAGTTTATAAAAAAGTTATAAATAATTATGAAAATAGTTAAATTACATTTTTATTAATCAATTATTACAACACAATTGTTTTTAACATTTTTTAAAACCTTATTTCATATAATCCTACGAAATCCTGTGAAATCCCGAGCATCTCCTAAGAATTTCAAAATCCTATGTTTGTAGAATTTTAAATCAATCCTAGGATTTCAAATTCGGACAATCCAACAAACCAAACATAGGACCGGAATGAATTTGAAATTCAAATCCCCTCAAATCCATTCCATTTCCGCAAACTAAACGGCCCTTAATGATTTTAAGTAATCTGTAATTATTATATGATTGATTATAAAAACATTTATTTTGTAATACGCGTTGCTTTTTAAAAAAATTTAGTTGTTAACATGATAAAAAAATATTTAAAAATGGTAAATGGTTGTCCTTTTTCAAAAAAAATGAAAGAGTTTGTTCATGTGAAAATAGTAAGTAAAGAACTACAATTAATAAGAATAAAGGCATGTAAGCATGTTAGGTAATGGTTTAATAGACTATATGGCATGACTTATTCTTAAGCGGTTAAGCCATATATATTAATAGACATGGTAACGGCCGACGGGGCATGGATGGGGTGGGAAATGCAATCTCCGTCCCCGGTTCCAATATATCATCCTCGTCCTCGGTCTACAGCAGATAAGAATCGACTCCTCTCACTGGTTTTTGTTGGTTTATCCCTGATCATTCGGTCAGACAATAAATTATTCAAAAAATGGTCAAAATTTATTAAAATATATAATATATTATATAACACATTTTAAAAAAGGAAAAATTACATAAAAATGAGACCAACTTTCACCTGATTCTTATTTCGATGAACCAACTTTTAAAATCGTTATTTTGGAGTCTCTCTCAAACTTTTTGTATATTTAAGAGTCTGATTAACCTATTAAACATGTAATCGGTAATTTAATATAACATGACAAATAATTATTTAAAAAATACTAGTTGGATATTAATTTACCAAATCATCAATCATTATTATTATTATTAAAAAAGCAATAAACAAATCAAGAAAACTAACTATCAGGTTTCCATAATCCATAGTCTCCTCCATCCATCTGTCGCAGCCCTAGGCCTCCCTCTCGCTTAAGGTCGTCGTCGCTCACGTTTTCTTTCCGGCAGGCACTGCTCTCTCCAGCTAGTTTCTTTCTGCTGTCGTTAAGGGTGAGCATCGGAACCGGGTACCCGCCTTTGAAACCGAAACCGCTTTGGAAGTGTTGGTTCCAGAACCGGAACCGATGTGATTGGTTCCAGTTCCTAAAATACGAAACCGATCAGGACCGGTTCCGGTTCTCATTTTTTTGGAACCGTTCCCGCTGGGTACCAGCTACACACCACTTTTAAATAATAAATATTTTATATATTTATAAATATATAATAAATAAAAACTTCAACTTTCTAATTTGTTTATGTAATAATTAGTTTTTATGATATTAGATTTGACCATTTGTTGTATTTATTACTTTAAGTCGTTATTTTGTAGTTTATAATTACATTTTTATCGTATGCAATGTAAAAATTTTTAAAAAAAAGTTGAAGTCGGGTACCCGGTACCGGAACCGGTTCCCATGATCCCATCGGTTCCGGTTAAAAAATATAAGGAACCAGTGTTAGCGGTTCCAGTTCCGGATTTCCAGGAACCGCCGGTTCTAATTCTGGTTCAATGGAAAATGGTCGGGCACCCGATTATGCTCACCCCTAATCGTAGTCCCTTCTGCCTCCCGCCTCCGTCGCTTACGTTTTCATCAGGTATCCACTTATACGAACACTCATGAAGTATTGATATGTATCTTTTCAACTACACTAATATCATTAGAACCCTACAAATAATTTATAATTGAGACCAAGCTTGAGATGGTAAAGAAAGTCAGACCAACTTTTTCTCATTCTCGATGGTAAACAAAGTGAGACTTCATACCACTTCAATTAATTTGATATTTAATATTTATTTTTATTGCATCAATTAATTTTTTATTGTATTACTAAAAAACGAATTTTAGTTTGGTAATTTGGATTTTTTGAAAAAAAATCTTTAATTTTTTATATAATTAATTTTAGATTTTATTGCATTAGTTTTAATTTGGTAATTTGGATATTTGAAATTTTTTTTTTGAAAAACGAGATTAGGAATAAAAAATAGATTTTATTGCATTGATTTTCTATAATTAATTTTTGAAAAAACGAATTTTAGTTGATTTTTTATAGATATTTTGCAATTTTAAAATATGAAGTGGAATTTTAATTTTTAAATAAATAATCATTATGCAATGTCAGCATTTTATATTTATATTTATAACCATAATAATGACGTAGAATCCTAGTTGGCAAAAAATCTAGATGATGTGAACATTAACAGGTCAACAAGTTAACCAGACCTTTAAATAAACAACAAGTTTGAGAGAGTCCCCTAAAATATATATATATATATATATATATATATAATTTTAATTAATATATACATACAGGGAGAGTTGGAGAATACATTACCTGGCCCCCGTTTTCAACATGTCAAACCCTGCCCCAGACCCAGTACCCATTTTTATTGGGAATCTTGACTCCGAACTGGGAAGGTGAACCAAATTCCCTAATGAGACGGGGTAAATCACCATGCCTAGCCATCTATAGGTGTTTGAAAATGGGATAATGGTCGGCCCATAGGAAGGAGTCATCTCCATTAAACTAACACTTTCCACCATTACCCTTGAAAAATGCTCTCTCACGCTCCTAGCTTCTTCCATACTCGTGCTCTGTCATCCTCATTGATGTCTCCTCCTTTGGCGGTAACTACCAAGATCGGCACAGTCTCATCCTCAATTGACATCTCCTCCTTCTCAGTGGTATCTACCCAAATTGCTCTGCTTTCTCATCCTCATCCTTTCAGATTATGTTTTCATTTTATCAATATGAATTAGACTATTGTTTATGTATAAAATTTGAAAAATGGAAAACCTTAAATGATGTTTGAATCTTGGGAATGAAGGTTGTCATTTGCTAATAAAAAATGGAAAATATAAAGCTTTAAGAAGAAGGTTGTTGATGTTGATTAAATAAATTGTTGAAGTGAAGATTGGTCTTGATGTTGAATCTTCCAAATGGTAAAATGAAGAGAATAATGAAAAAAGGGTAAAATGATCGTGTTATTCTTTCAAACAGTCTATTCTACATAATAAATAAGAATCAATTTACACACAGACAACTTAACAAATACATGGTTTTATGAGAAAATAACCGAACATACCCTAAATTAGCATTTGATAGTAGAGGTGTATATAGTCTCGTCCCAAAATATCCCTTCTAGTCAAGAAGTCCGAAAAAAAGTTGGTTCGGATATGGTAAGATGAAGATCACATTCGGACCGATGGACTAGGCTAGACAAAAGAGGATTTAAACAAGAAAAATGTTTAAATTCAAAACAACCTTTTATCTGTTGTGGATCGGGCTTTATTTGGTACCCATCTGTTTTTCACAAATCTAACTTAAATAGAGTTGGGTCGAACTTTGTATACATCGTGATCCAATTTGATTTGAGTAGTTGAAGATTACCATGGGTTACTGATAGTTATTTGTTTCTTACGTTCTTAACGAAAACATAGTTTTTCTTTGTGTACTCGGTACTCATAGTGATTATCCAAGGATTACCGATGGAACTTGTAACGTTTGTTTATTTACTTGAAAATCTTTGATATTATTACGAACCGTTGATATTGTATGGGTGATTTGTTGATAATCACCAACAGGAAAAAAAAAAAGGAAAAAGACAAACCACAGGGACCAAAATTGCAATTTGTTGTAGAATTTAATAAAACAAAAAATGAAAAATAAAAAGAAAAGGTAAAAAGACTAAAATACCCTTAAATATTCCAATCTTTTTAATTAGAATTAGTCAGAGGGACAGAAAATGAAACAAAATGGCAACCACAATGACCAAAACTGTAATTAGTTTGAAAGAGGGACCAAACTTGATAATGGATGGAAAGCACATGAACCAAAATATAATTTACTCAAAAAAATAATTACAAAAGCACGGTTTTTATCGACGTGCTTCATGCTTTTACCAACTTCAATATCGCTCGATGTGTTTTTAGCCTAATTTCCCGTTTCGAAGGATTTTTAAAGTTTTTTGCTTGATTTCGAGAGAATTTTTTGATTTTTTATATCCATTCGAGGGACTTTTTATTATTATTTTTATCGATTTCGAGAGACATTTTTGGTTTTTCAGTTGATTTCAAGAGTTCTTTTTCGGTTTTTTGATTGATTTCAAGAGTTTTTTCATTTTTTTTGGTTGATTTCAAGACCGTTTTTTGGTCGATTTCAAGAATTTAGGTGCATCTTTTTTAAGTTTCCAAAATGATACGGTTGCACCAACAAATCAAAAAAAGTTACCCTTCGTCGGAGAAATGATATGGTGGTCCGTGCCACTGTGGTCCCACTACAGGTCCACCCCTGCTCAAATCAAATGAACTGAAATGGGTGCTTGTTTGTGTGATTTTAGAATTTGCGGAGTTTGATGGAGACTGACGGTAGGGGGAGATGTGTGAATGGTGTTTTTTTGAAAGAAGAAGGGTGGGAGGACGGGGTACATTTTGTTTTCATTTGTTTGGACTGCCGATGACTTGTACATATGCATCATAACGTGTTGGGTCTTTTATCAAGAGCCACCAGTGATAGTCGTTGTTTTGTACCTTTTTTTGAAATATATAATATTTAAATACGGCAAATGAATATAAGAAAACTCACACACCCTTCTCACCTTTGGTGAGGTTTGAACTCCCGACCTCCTAGAAGGCCAAGGGCTCACATGCCGCAAGGCCAAAAACCCTTTGATCGTTGTGTTGTACCTTACAATGTGTTTTTAGATATCACTCGATCCATTAAAATGACGTCTATTTTCCAATATCATGACATTCGTGATGATCTAATATTTTCACAAATAATTCATAGGATATAGGCAAAATGCCCTTTTTCATGAGCTTAGAGAACTTTAGGTATTTTGGCCAATGAGTTAAAAGGGTGAAAAAAAATAATTTAGAGTGTTTGGATACTATTTATAATTGCAATCGATTTTTGTTGAAAATCAGTTATTGTATTCGATCAAGTACAAAAAAGATACTCGAATCAAGCCTCGTATTTCAAAACTTTGTATATATGTTTATAAAACTCAAACACATGAGTACAGTCGCTTTATACTCGTAGTTTTATGCAAAAAGTTTCATATTTGTCCTTACAGTTTCCTTCGTTCGCTTCTTTCACCCCCTTCACTTTTCTTTCTTTAAATATACCCAGCAACATGAAAAGAAGAAAACCAAATCACCATCTCCTCAGTTAACCCTTCACTTTTCTTGCTCTTCACTTCCTCAACCTCCACCGAAAACCGACAAACCGGACACGTCTTCCGACAAACATCAAACCACTTATCGACACACGCTTTGTGGAACTCATGCCTGCAACCAAGAACACGCTTTTCATCATCTGTAGCCTTCTCAAGGCTCAGTAGGCACACGCAACATGACTCACCCTCAAGGTCGGGTTCAGTGGTTCGTGGACCGTTGGTCAGACTCACGGCTCGTAGACCAAAGTAGGAACGAACCGAAGAAATCAGTTTATGGATCATCATGAAATATTTTTTCAATAATATTTGATTTGATTAAAGGGAGGTTAGGTTGATATAAGATGGGTGTGAGCTAGTAATGAGTCAATTTGATGGACATTTGTTTGGCGTGTTTTTGAAGGATGCTTAGATTGAGAGTTTTCAACACATAAGAAGTTACACCTACAAGAGAAGTGTTACTTGTGACCATATTTTTCTCTTTCATCTTATTTTTATATTTATTAATTTTAAATTACTTTAAATTTGTCCGTCATGATTAATCGTTATCGACGTATGATGTTAAAATCAAGAGGTAAAGATGAACAGTTTAAAAGATTGTAAACACATAATAAGTACATACTGGACGACTTTTTAGGCCATATATTTTGGAAGTTCCACAATAATAACTTTTTTTATTTTAATTGAAAAGAATCATATTTTGTATACCATAAGTTAGTTTTTTTTTTAAACTACTGCATATAACTTCTTTTTTTAATTTTTTCCATACACCCATTATACTTTTTAGATTGTTTTACATTGTCGTCCAAATATGATTAATTTATTAGCGAGCTTATTAACCAACAACCTAACTTCTCATCTACCAACTAACTTATCATTTGGTTAACAAACATCATCCTTAAGTCGATTGATGCATTTGATCCCTTTTGTTTACATTATCAGTAAAATAGGACTAAAATTCCCTCTCTCTGTTATCAGTATCTCGATGTTTTTTCTAAGGTTGGTTGGATAAACAAATTGTTCTATTTAAAGAGTCTTTTTCGGGATCAGTTTATGCTATTGATAGTTCAATTGACCAACTAAATTATTTTATTGACAGTGACAATAATGAGTTACGTATCACTCATCATCCTAGAACTATAAGTATGGAACCTTTTTTTTTCTTGAGTTGGTCATGATTTAGCTGAAGCTATGTACCCGAGTAGAGATCATTTGTTTCAAAGATGTGTGTTCCGTTCATCCAAAATATAATCAATCAGTAATTTGAAATCTTTTTCGACTTAAAAAGAGCAATATAGTCCATCCACTTTAAGAAGAAATTATGTCAAATAAATTTTAAAACTAAAATGCCAAACACAAATGTATTATAGTTAGACTTAAAGTTGCATCAACCATGAGACTAGTGAACCACCAACATGTATAGTTGTATACAACTCCTTCGGTCATAAAACCTCAAATTCTTTTGTTTTTTTTTTCCAGAAAAAGAAATTGAGATATAGCAGTACTAAACTCTTACATCAACTAACTTGGATCACGTCTTCTAAATTTAGAGGTAGATTTAGAAATAGGGTAAAGGGTGCTCATGCCCCCGTTCATCGTTTTAATGCAATGGTAAAAAAATATGGGTCTTAAAGGTGCATTTACTTCAAATTGACGTGTGTTCCCTAAATTTAACCGATAGTGATTATAGCAGCTACAATTTAGCCTAATTGTAGTGTCATTTTATGATAAGTTACAAATTGGAATCATTTTGGACTCCCTTTTATTTATTCATTTTGGTAATAATTGCATAAAGGAAGAAATAGAAAATTGTTGTTGCAAAAAAAGACCACTTGTATGTTATTTATGATGAAACCATACAATTTTTCTCAATTAATATTTGTTTTATTTTATGTTATGTTAAAAAAATTCTAGATCCGCTTATACATCAGTAATCTTAGGAACATCTTGTCTTTTCTTATGAGTTCTTATTCAATATTGGATCCCATTTCCTATGTCTGTACACCTAAAGTGGAAGCATCTTATTTTAAGCCAATGAAGAATTATTTTACTTGTGGTATCTCATTCTAGGTCAATAAATAATATGATCATGGTATCACATTGGATTTCTGAATATTTCATTTTTTTTTGTAAAGATGTCCACTTCTTTACCTGTTATACTAAGTCATATATCGTGTTACAACGAGTTTGTTTGTTAGCTGCTTAATGAAATTCATGACTTATTCAATAAGTTTTCTAAAAAAAGCTTTATATTGAAAGCCAATATTTTTCAATCATCCCTCTTGATTAAAAGGAAAAGCGGTCCATAATTATTAAAAAAAAAACTCAAATCTATACAGAAGTAATAATTCATACATTCAACTTTATCTTATAAAACTTCTTTCAAAAAAAAAAAAATTTATCTTATAAAACTTATTGAAAATAAAAGGAAAAAAAAAAAACGTTGTATTTTATGCGTAACATGTCTTCCTCGGGTTAAGACGACGTCGTTTGCTTCTGTTATACTTCATATAGAGAAATAGCAGACCGAAAGAGGTCGCCAATGGCAGAAAGAGAAGATGTCAATTTAAGAATAAATTAAACCCTGATCTGGAAATGAATGGCAAGAGCGTTCATGCGAGAGCTATTACAACGCTACAGAAGGAATCATGATTTTCTGATAAACCCTTTCCCCAAATCCCAAATAAACCACTATTATGCTTCTACTACTTCTGAATTGGCATCTGATTTTCCATTTTTTTCTTTGAAAGAAACATCAGTAAACCTCATACAGACATGTCGAGATTCATCCCGATTTTACCAGATCCAGAGCCGCTTCGTAACTTCAGGGTTCTTACAAAATCCATCCATGGCTGGCAGAGTGTTGAAGCTTTCTTTGAATTTCTGTGATATTGATTACACACTGATGATATTCAAATGTATTGGTTTTCCGGATACTTTCTGTGTAAATACTGTTATCAAGGCTTATGCTTCCGCTTCTTTGCCGAATAAAGTTGTAGGGTTTTATTTTGAAATGCTTCAAGAAGATGGGGTGTTGTTTCAACCCAATAGTTTTACATTCCCACCTCTGATTAGCTCGTGTACGAAATCAAGGGATTCGGTATTGGGTAGAAAATGCCATGGACAGGCTGTGAAGGTTGGTGTTGATGGAACTTTGCACGTTGAGAATGCTTTAATCCATATGTATGCATCGTGTGGGTATATTGATATTGCATGGAAGGTGTTTGATGAAATGCCTGTAAGAGACTTGGTGTCATGGAACTCTATGGTGGATGGGTATAGCAAAGTCGGTGATATGGGGAATGCACATAAGGTGTTTGACAAAATTCCACAGAGAAATGTGGTATCTTGGAATGCTATAATGAAGGGATATTTAGATGTTAAGAACCCTGGGCTTGTGCTCAAGTTGTTTAGGAAGATGGTTGGGACGGGTGAGAGTGGCAATGACACAACGATCGTGAGCGTGCTTACTGCTTGTGGCAGGTCGTGTAGATTGAAAGAAGGAAGATCGGTTCACGCTGTTCTTATTCGAATGTTGATGGCTGTATCTTTGATTATTGGCACGGCTCTAATCGATATGTACAGTAAATGTGGGAGACCAGATATTGCTCAGATCATCTTCGATAGAATGTTAATCAAGAATTTGGTGTGTTGGAATGCAATCATTTCAGGCCAATCTATTCACGGAAACCCAAAATCCGGGCTTCATTTGTTTGATCAAATGTTAAAGCTTGGTGAAGTAATTCCAGATGAAGCCACTTATATTGGTGTCTTATGTGCTTGTGCTCGTGAAGGCTTATTGCAAGAAGGTAAAAACCACTTTCTTGAAATGACCAAGGTTTTCAATTTAAACCCCAATTTTGCTCATTTTTGGTGCATGGCTAATCTTTATGCTAGCCATGGGTTAGTCCAAAATGCAGTTGAAATCTTGAAGAATATGCCGGTTGATATAAACATGTCACCCCAATCCTCATTGTGGGCTGGCTTATTAGGATCATGTCGTTTTAAAGGCGATGTGGCTATAGGAGAACAAATTGCAAAAGCCCTAATCGAAGATGACCCATTGAATCATTCATATTATGCATTGCTTATCGTGATTTATGCTGTATCTGGGCGGTGGGAAGATGTAGCTACCATTAAAATTATGATGAAGGAAAGAGGGTTTAGTGTACCAGGCTTTAGTCTTGTAGAATTGACAGAAATAGTTAACAATCTTGAAGTGGGAGATAAATGGCAAGATAACATATCTAGGCTCCGTGGTTAAACGCGTTAAAAAAAGAACAAAATTTGGTTTAGTTCCTATTTAGTGTAACGATATGAACTATGTTGAATCATGCTGATTCGAAGAGAAGACTCATTAGAAACCTCTTGAGAGATTTTTTATTGTCCCTTTTAAAGGTATTACTTCATACATGCATATCAAGAAACATAAAATCATTTATTCACATGTGAATTTCTTGATTTGGGGCCCTTTTGGGCTGTGTTATCTGAGGAAACTGTAGCTGCCTGCTTTTTTGTTTTTGATATGAATGACAATGAACTCTTATATTGTTGACAGACAGACTGTGTGCATTTGCTTTCATTATTTATTAAGGTTTTACTTTTGGCTATGATTGTACTAATTGAGAAAGCATGGTACTAGTTTTGGCTTCTTTCTTGAAGTGATGGGAGTGTAAGCAAACTGCAGGCTTACTTTCCCTTTTTGCAGTGTATTCTGCATATAAAGTGGTACATCTCTGGGTTACTAAAATAGTTCTATTGGTGATGGGAAGCATCTGTCCAAAATAGCTTGACTTAAATGACCCTTTTCTCCTTGTTCAAATTGCTCTTATAACCATTTCTCTTTGGACTTTACCTAAATGTCACTAGGTCTGCAATACTCAGGTCCGGAATATTACAGACCTAGCTAAATGACAAAAAAAATTGCAAGAAAATCGGACCAGGTCTGCAATAGGGACTAAATGTGTAAATTTTATAAGTTTAGGGGTTCTTCCTAGTGATGACACGTGGCGGATCCGCAATCATTGTGGACATGTTATTACGGACGTAGGCCAAAAAAACTCGAAAATTTTGTTATTTAGTGGGTCCGCAAGTATTGCGGACTTAGTGACATTTGGGTAAAGTTCGGAAAGAAATGGTTAGGAGAATAATTTGAATGAGAAGAATGGTCGTCTGGAGTAATTGACATTCAATATATCAATTGGGGTGGTTTGGTTGGTTCATAAGATTGGATGGACGAAAGTTAGGTTGACAAATAAAAGAATTGTGGTATACTTTAATGTTTTAATTTGATATGGGTAGTTTAGTAAAACAATTTTGTTTATTTCACCTGTTTTTTTAGTCTTTTCCAATCTACAGTCTAAATGTTGCGCCAAACGAGGGACATGTTTTTTTCTTGTAATTTCCTGGTACCAAACACATCCATATTGAACTCGAGTTCTATTCAATGGGTGTGAGCATTAGCCAAAAGACAAATTGATTTCGAAAGTAGGTTCTCAAAATAGGTACCGAAAAGAGTATGGTATTATTTTGATGGGATTTACTCGATTGAGAAAATAACTTGTTAACCATAATCATTTACATTGATGGATCCAAGTTCAAATTGGAATTGTAAATATTTTGATAACCAACTAATGATAAATGATGTAATAGATATTTATGATGAAAATTATTCATAATGACATGGTATCCATGATGAATAATATATTCAGGATTATTCATTATGAATAATATATGAAATAGTCGGTTTTTAAATTCTTAAAATATTTATAATGGATAAAAAATAAAATTGAAAATGGTTTCTTTAAAGAAGTTGGATTCTTTTAAGAATACAAATAAAAAGTGTTAAATCACTTAATAAATGATATGATGATTTGAGTTTTCATTTACAAAAATGTCTACCTTAATGTTTTTAGAACACTCACCAACATTGTGTTTTTTACTCGAAAGTGGTGGATGGTTTTACTTCACAAAACCAATATAATTTCACCTGAAAGTATGATTGAGAAATAACAGAATGGGTTGTTGGAATCATAGTTGTTAAAAACGCACAAACCAATATATCTCACCTGAAAGTATGATTGAGAAATAACAGAATGTGTTGTTGGAACCATAGTTGTTAAAAACGCACATGAGACATGCCTACACTCTGAGGCTCATTTTGGTATTTTTTTAAAGCCAAGGCAAGGCATATTCACGAGGCTCATTCTCACCTTATGAGCCTAGACACACCTCATAAAAAGTCATTAATTATCTAGTCAAACTCCGAATAAGTTTTTTCATCTTCTCATCTCCTAGACTTCCTGAAAAAGAGTTACTAAATAGATAACATAAGTCAAATTCTAGTTTTAAATACCCGGCCCTTAGAACTTCAGCTCTTCAAGTCTCCTTCTCTATATATACACATACCTTTAAACTTCTTCCTCATGACTCACGCTTTAAACCCTTCTCTTTTGCCTCAGTCGAAGTAATGTTGGTTGTTGCATTGGAGGCTTGTACTTGTGTATAACTGTGTATGTGTACACACACACACACACATATATATATATATACACACACATATATATAGGCGAAGGATCGTGTGAGAAATAGAGTTAAGGTGAGAAGCATAAGAAGGGATCTGGACCATTGATCACTTTTAATCTCAAACTCACGCGTTTATATGGGGATTCATCGGTGCATCTCATCCTAATGTGCATCCGAGGGTGGAGATTTTTTAATTAAAAAGTTAATGTTGTAACCGCCCTGTTAATCTCATCCATTAGATCATCTCATCTAATGGTTGATAAATGTTTTTTAGTTTTTCATTTCCCTCCCTCCCTCCCACTCTCCCTCACTCTCTCTCTCTCTCTCTCTCTCTCTCTCTATATATATATATATATATATATATTGATTAAATCACCTAATGCCTAGGCCTCGGGACCTCTTTGCGCCTAAGTGTACCTTTAACCTTTTAACAACTTTGGTTGGAACCAAAAATGTATCATCTTAAAATGGTTAAAAGAAACACCTCCCCTTCAAATAGGAACACAATTCAAATGAAATTTCTAATGTATATTTATTCATTGCATATAAAGATAACCAAACAATATGTTTCCATTCTTTCACAAATGATTCATTTCAACTCTGAATCCATCCATCCATCCATCCATCCATCCATCCATCCGACCTAAACAATTATTTTGAAACAAAAACATAACCATGAATCGACATGTGCTATAATCGCTCTACGATTCCATGTACTGACCAGAGGGCGGGCTTGTTTTTGTCTGCCGAGGACCTGCAAGTGCTGATATGCAATCCACATAGATCAAAACCAAATCAAACAAACAAACAGAGTAGGGTTTCTGGAAAGTAGGATGTACGCAGACCCTACCTCTACTCCAAATTGATCGCATAATATCGATTATGACACAAAAACAATATGTATTGATGCACAAAGATAGATACAGAATCACTATTGGCATGCAAAAGATAGACACGGAGAAAAGCAATGTAAATGCAATTACCTGCTCTGATACCATGAGTCCATGATAAATGAGATTACTCCCAAAAGCTAACCCAAAGGAGTAGGGTGCCCAAACCACGTATACATATATATATATATATATGGGAGGTTTCAATTGCAAACTCAACAATCAAACAATTGAAACGTGGCCTATATATATAGGGGCGTGTTCAAATGAGAACTTAAATTTGGTTGTGAACATGAGGACTAAGGAGAGCACAACACATGTCCCATTCAGTCTGAATATTTTCAGACTGAATGTTGTGTTAGTCACTCTGAATGTGTGTTATTTATATTGAATAATGTATGAACTTCACCTTCGTTATTCATACCGAATACCCTTCATTATTCAGACTGAATGGACACGTGTCACGCTCTCCTTTGTACTCATGTTCGCAACCAAATTTGAGTTCGCATTTGAATTTTCCTCTATATATATATATATAGAGAGAGAGAGAGAGAGGTTCATGCGAGGACGGTAACAATTTAAGAAAATACGAGGACAATCCTCAGCCAATCATTTGTACATGAAATTTTTTTCATGTACAAAATCATATATGATCCGCGCGACTTTCCATGCCCCAAAAGTCGCCTGCTACCTGTTAGTGCAAAATCACATATGATTTTGTACATGAAAAAAGTTTCTCGTATTCTCGTAAATAGTTAGCGTTCTCGTATGAACCCGCCTCTCTCTCTCTCTCTCTCTATATATATATATATATATATATATACCAATCTTGAGGACAAATACTAGTTCAATAGATAGGACGTACCATGAATTCTTCGCATCTCAATTTCACGCAACTCTTGGACAAGGGCACAACAACAACAGCAAAAATGCAATAAAAAGTCATCACAACACCCTCCCTGTGGAACACAACATGTGGGAAACAAGTTAATACTTTGATTTACTAGAAAACATGTAACCAAGTTATTTACAAGATTATTAAGTTTTAAACACCTTAATATAAAAAAAAATAAACCAAACAAACCCAGTATATCCCACTCAAAAAATAGGGTTTGGGGGGTGAATATACGCAGACCTGTCCTCCACCCCAAAGGGTAATTTATAGAAAAAGAATAGTAATTTAAAAAAAGATAATTACCCTGATGTTAAAAGCATTCCGAAGCTTCCTCCTAATGCAACAAGTATAGCAACAGCATGATACTATTAGGGAGTAAGCCACCAGCTCGTTACAGGCATCTACGGAAGCTGATACAAACATCAGTTTTGGCATTAAAGAAAATAATAAAGATGGTTTTGACAGGATATTCCACTTCAATTAAAGTTCTACGTCCCAAAATAAATGTTCACAATGAAAAAAGCACGTAATTCTAGAAATGTGTAATCATTACAGTTTTTAATTAACCAAATGAGAATTTTACCCTTAATAATGAATTTCTCGATATCATAATTAAGGGTAGAATGGGAAAGTTGTCACTTACTTTTAGAAGTGTGATAAAGTGGAGACTTATTTTCAGACAAACTAAAATAGAAATGTAGACACTCATTTTGGGATAGGGTGAGTAAATGACTAAATAAATTATTTACCGAATTTATACCAAGGACAACTTACTTTCACTATATAATTGTGTTTTATACTACTACCTCATTGAGTATATTTACTTGAGAAGTCCATGGCCCTCATATTTATTAGTCATAATGAGTGTAACATAAATAGAAAACCACATTAAAGTTGATATTCAAATGAAAAAGGAAGGCTCAAAGGCGCCAATTTGAATCCATAAGTATAGAATAAGGAATCTTACTCATGTGCCTGTTTGTTGCCACAGTAGCAATTTTTGAGAGTGTTCCACAAGGAAAAAAGAAGGTTTTTAAGCCTGCACAAATACAATACAACCTGCTTAGTGCCTATTACTATAAATAATAAGATTTTAAAATGGCTAACAGCTTTTAAATTTGTAATAAGTGCATATTTGTAATAACCCCCTTTCTCTTCTAAAGGGCTCTTTTTGAGAGTAATCTAATGGGGTTCCACATATTTACATACACTCACACACATATATACATATATAGGCGTGAGATCGTGTGAGAGGTTGAGTTAATGGTGAGAAGTGGATCTAAACCATTGATCACTTTTAATATCATGTCCTCCCATAAATTGCGCCTTAGAAGAGAATCGATCTGGTGCATCTCGATGCACCTTACCTCGGTGCATCTCATCCTAGTGTGCTTCCATTTCTCATCCAACGGTGAATAACCACTTCTCACTATATATAACACTTCTCACCGGAACTCAACCCTACATATATATATATATATATATGTATATATAGGGTTAGGTTCAGAGGAAAACCTCAAAAAAAACTGAAGAACACCTGGGATCCCTCCATTCGGACGGTATGCACAAATGCATACTGGTAATTTGTAACATGCATTCGTGCATATGCACTCATGCATAGAAAAAAAAACGTTTGTATGCATACCGTCTATGCACAAACGCGTACTGTCCATATGGAGGGCTCCCAGGGTGTTCTTCAGTTTTCTCTTTTTTTGAGGTTTCCCCTGAACCTCTCTCTCTATATATATATATATGTGTGTGTGTGTGTGTGTGTGTGGGCGGGTTCAAATGCGAACTCAAATTTGGTTGTGAACATGAGGACAAAAAAGAGCGCGACACGTGTTCCATTCAGTCTGAATACATTCAGACTGAATGTCGTGTTATTCACTTTGAATGCGTGTTATTCATATTGTGTTATTCACTTTGAATGTGTGTTATTCGTATTGAATAATGTATGAACTTCACCTTCGTTATTCATATCGAATGCCCTTCATTATTCAGATTGAATGGGACACGTGTCGCGCTCTCCTTTGTCCTCATGTTCGTGTTTGAACTATATATATTTGAAATATATATATATATATATATATATTTGTGTGTGTGTGTGTGTGTGCGTGTGTTAAAATGGAGAAGCTCCAAGTGTAAAAGAAGTAGAAAGGCAAGCATTCATGCAAATGGAAAATCAGATCAAGTGAAAAGATTGTGCTGAAAGACATACACATCATAGGCTCCGAACAACAGCCAAGTAGATCCGAATGCCATTCTTCATGTCGATGGGATCCTCTACAAGATAGCAAATCTTGTCTGGATGAAGTCGAAGAAATACTTCTGCAGTTTTGTTCTCTATTATCACCCACTTCCTTTCAAGAAACATAAATATTTAAATCAACTTATTATATGCACACAAGATACCAACCTTAAAGCTGAATGAGCATTCATTGGCATATTTTTATCATCTTCCTCTTCTTTATTGCTGCTGACATATGGATAGTATGGCATATCCTTCTCAAATTGAGAATCTGAACCAAAAACATCTGCTATTTCCATCAGACGTTGAATCATTTCACATTGGCCGATATCTAAATAGGATTGTGAATTTTGTAGTTCAAGATGAAGCTTTTCATTTTCTTTCTTGATAACCTCATTAAAAGGCAAATCTGGGTAGCTAAAAGATAGTGATTTTCTCAAAACAACGGCATCCGTTTTGGATGGATCAGGCTTCATAATAACATCTTGCACCTTTCTGTCATCATCATCCAATGTGTATTCGTGTTGGTCCATTTCAATATATTCGAATCTTTCCTGCTTAAAAAGATAGTTTTTTTATTAGTAATAGAAGAAAAAGATAATATGTTTAAATGTCCTAATAGGCTGTTTTATATGAGTTATGTTTATAAGACTGAACAATTGTGCGTCCTATATAAAACTGTTACAATAAGTTGATAAAAAAACGTATTTGGCATCCCAACAAGTTTTTTAGTACATTTCTGAAATAGAGGGAGGTTCAGGGAAAAACGCTAAAAAAGAGAAAACTGAAGAAAACCCTGGGAGCCCTCCATCTGGACAGTAAGCACAAATGCATATAAGCGATTGAAGCTGGGTTTTTTTCTATGCACCAGTGCATATGCACAAATGCATGTTACAAATTACCAGTTTGTGCTTACTGTCCAGATGGAGGGCTCCCACTGTGTTCTTCAGTTTTCTCTTTTTTGGCCTTTTTCTCTGAACCTGACCCTTCTGAAATAATGTGTCCTATTAGTTTCTAAGGGACACTTTTGAGAAGTGTCCTATGAACACATCTTTTTATAGGACACTTGTTTTTATAAGATATTTTTTTCAAAATAATGTCGTATAAAAAGATTAATGACTTTTTTTATTTAAAAATTGTCCTAAAAACTTGTTAGGACGGGCAAAAGCGTCCTCTTAACTTATTGTAGGACTTTTACATAAGCCACATAATTTTTTGACCCTATAAACTTTAGTCCTATAAAGCAAACATTTAGGCTACGTTTGGCAAACTAGCTGATAAGCTAGCTGGTGGATGATAAGCTAGCTGATGAAAAAACCATGTTTGGCAAAACTAGCGTATAAGAATCTAAAATGACCAAAAAGGACACATTGAAAAATAATAATAATTAATAATTAATATTAATGAGGGTTATAATTGGAAAAAATGACAATAAGCTCCCAAAACGCTACTCCAAGTAGCGTTTCAATAAGTTAGCTTATAAGCTAGCTTATGGTTTGCCAAACGTGTACCCTGAAAATAAGCTAGCTTATAAGCCAGCTTATTTTTGCCAAACATAGCCTTAAACATATTAGTCTATTGTTAGTCTACTGTCTAGCTAATACAAAAAAAACGCAATGAGGATAAAATTTAAGTTTATACCCTGATTCGAGCATTATCAACAAGTGTAATGAGTGGGATGATCTTCAAGTAACGATCAATCTCATCTTGTGCCTTTCGGAATTGGTAAACAATGGTCCATCCCATGGCAAGCAAGTAGAGATAACTTCGATCTTGACAACTATTGACCAAAATGTAAGACCTCCTAAGTGCATCCTCAAGTTGCTCCAAAGGCTCTCGTGTCTCTGAATGCTTCTTAAGTTCACTAATTTTAAGTTGTTCTAAAAGATTTCCAATCAACTTTAGATGCATTGCAAATTGTTTGCAGTTCTTTTTGTGCAAACGAGCCGTGTTAGCAGCTTTTACAATCATACCAATTAGCTTCACTGCATCAAAGCCGGTTAGCTGAGCCACTTCTGCAATCTCCCCCAAGTGATCCCAAGAAGCAGCCATTGATGATCCTAAACCAAACCAAACCAAACCAAACTAAACTAGCCCACTATATCCCACATGAAAATGGGGTCCAGTGATGAGATATACACAGACCTAACCTCTACCCTCAAAAGTAAACTAGCCAAGTATATCCCACATGAAAGTGGGGTCCAGTGGTGAGATATACACAGACCTAACTTTTACCCTCAAAAGTAAAGTAGCCAAGTATATCCCACATGAAAGTGGGGTCCACTGGTGAGATGTACACAGACCTAACCTTTACCCTCAAAAATAAAGCAGCCAAGTATATCCCACATGAAAGTGGGGTCCACTGGTGAGATGTACACAGACCTAACCTTTACTCTCAAAAGTAAAGTAGCCAAGTATATCCCACTTGAAGGTGAGGTCCGGGAGGTAAGATATAAGCAGACCTGACCTCTACCCTCAAAAGTAAAGTAGCAAAGTATATATATCCCACTTGAAGGTGGGGTCCGGCAGGTAAGATATAAGCAGACCTGACCTCTACCCTCAAAAAGTCCTCAAAAAGTAGAGCAGTTGTTTCCGTGAATGGCAGCCATTGATGATGATCTACATTCAACAAATTCCGTCTTCCTTATCTTTGTTGGCTTGATAATACCTATCTTGAAGTTGAACTAAACATTTTGCATCATGATACCAAACACACCTATTTTGCTTCAATCCCTTTTGTTGAAAAACTGACACATACCTAAATTGCTTATTATCTGTTTATAGAAGCTTTCAAAGGAACTTGAAGAATTTGGAGCAAAATTACAGTATAGTCTGATATAACTCACAATTATTAACTGCAAAAAAGTAGTAGTATGATTAAGTAAAAGAGTCAAACAAGATCTGACTTTCTTCATCAAAATTACTAAAATTAAACAACTGAAATACCTAAATCAAACATAATTGGAAAAGTATTTATGACTTCAAATTGACGGAAATGTGTGAATGTGTATAAGAAGATGACATAAAACTGACTGACCTTTTGTAGGTTTTGTTTGGGGGTTTTGGAGTTCCGTGAAGAAGCGTCTTCTTCATCTTTGTGTAATTGTGTTTTTGAGGAATGAGGAATGAGGAATGAGGAGGAGAGGGGTTGGGTGTCTCTTTTGTCCATGTTCTACGTCTACTTCTGTTGCTTTCCATATACAAAATACAACATACCTTCCATTCCATGCTTTCTTCTTCTTCTTCTTCTTCTTCTTCTTCTTCTTCTTCTTCTTCTCCTTCTCGTCCTTTTTTGAACAAAATGATTATGAGTTCAATAATTTACTAATCCCTATTTGGTTGTTTTTCTTCAAGTCCTTGATTTCACAGACGGAAGGAATTAGGATTTAGGGGTGTCAATTTTTGGAAATAGGCAATAAGCCATTTTATGTGTCATTAATGCTAAGGGTAATTCCGTAATTTATTTCATTCGGACTGTAAAAAAAGAGTAAACAACAACGCTAAATTAGACAGATAAATTTATGGGAATTTAATTATTTTGGACATTTCCTAAAATTGGTTTATCAAAATGACCAATTTCTTTTTGGTTTTACCAAAATGACCAAAATCTTTACGAAATACATATCCATACACACCTCAGATCGAGTGGACTTCAAAAACACCTAAAACGACGTCGTTTTGGCCAAAATTGCTCCGCCAAATACCGAATACCTCCGCCACATGGCGGAGGGGCCCAAAACGACGGCGTTTTGGGCCGTTTTTCGCGTATCCCTGACCGTATATAAGACTTTTAGGGTTCGGTGGATTAGGGTTTCCAGGCAAAAAAAGGGCCCAAAACAACGTCGTTTTGGGTCCCCTCCGCCATGTGGTGGAGGTATTTATACGGCGTGGCGGAGGAAATGGTATACGGTCAAGGGATACGCGAAAAACGGCCCAAAACGACGTCGTTTTGGGCCCCTCCGCCATGTGGCGGAGGTATTCGGTATTTGGCGGAGCAATTTTGGCCAAAACGACGTCGTTTTGGGTGTTTTTGAAGTCCAATCGATCTGAGGTGTGTATCGATATATATTTCGTAGAGATTTTGGTCATTTTGATAAAACCAAAAAGAAATTGGTCATTTTGGTAAACACATTTTCTAAAATGCCTAAAATAATTAAATTCCCTAAATTTATCTATACAAGAATTAACTAAAAAAATTGGTAAATAGTCTCATACTATAATTAATAAAAGAAGGGATATTTAATTAGAGGTATTAAAATGTAATTAATGAGAATGAAAATAAAAGAAATTGTTTGTATAATATAATGGGCTCATTCCCTCCAAGCCAAAATTTGTATTTCTGAATAAACTTCATTTCTTGTCATTTTCATTTTAATTCTCCCGCATGAACCAAAACATCCCTGAATAAACTTCATTCCTTATCGTTATTTGGACAAAGGGGGTGTTTGTTTGAGCTTATCAAAACAACTTATTGACTTATTCCGATGTGGCACCGGTAATAAGTCATTTTGAGTGTTTGGGTAAAACAACTTATCTGGTGCCAAACCGGAAATAAGTTTTTTTCTAAGAAGTAAAAAAAATCAACTTATTAGATTTTCATAAGCACTTTTCCACACCGGTAATAAGTTATAAGTCAATAAGCTCATCCAAACACCCCCTAAATATGACATGTGTCACGCTCTCCTTTGTCTTCATATTGACAACTAAATTTGAGTTCGCATTTGAACTTTTCTCTCTCTCTCTCTCTCTCTATATATATATATATATATATATATATGTTCATGCGAGAACGGTAACAATTTACGAGGACGATCCTCAGTCAATCGTTTTGTACATGAATTTTTTTTAAGTACAAAATCATATGTGATTTTGTACTAGCATCAAAAAAGGACACGGCCGACTTTTCCTGTGGGCTAAGTCGCGGGAAAAGTCACGGCTAATCATATATGATTTTGTACGTGAATAATATGTGATTTTGTACATGAAAATTTTCATGTACAAAATGATTATTATCGTCATCGCATGAACCTCTTTATATATATATATATATATATAGAGAGAGAGAGAGAGAGACTCCTTCAAGTGTTAGCTCAATTATTTGTGTTAACCGTGTTAACCCATCGTTCACCGGTGAACACCATGCTCGTTCACTGGTGAACATGATGATCGTATACTGACGAATGGTGTTCACCAGTGAACGAGCATGCATGTATGGAACCATTTGTTCACTGATGAATGGTGTTTCACCAGTGAACGAGCATGGTGTTCACTAGTGAACGATGGGTTAACACGGTTAACACAAATTATTGGGTTAACACTTGAAGGAGCCTCTATATATATATATATATATATATATATATATATATATACAGGAGAAATGGTCCAAGTCTCTATCCGTTTAACACACCCCTTCCAGCGGAGGCTAGATGGACACAAATTATCCTAGGGTGTTGAGAGGATTCTAGTAAGATGTCAAGTCCCTAGAGTGACAGCCATTGACTCTAAGGAGAAAGAGGAGGTTCTTAAGGAGAAAGAGACTATGTGACACCCCAGATCACTCTCCAAAAGAGTTCTTAAGGAGAAAGAGGAGGTTCTAAAATATATACTAAATAACTAGTCCATTTTAGTTGATGTGGGATTCCAACAAATTTAAAAAATGGTTTAAGGATTAGTCTTATTTTACTTACGAATATAATCTTTTAATGGAATAGATTCATGTATTTGAGTTTGTTATTTTATACATCTCTAATAGATTCTTCAAAATGTAGATTATGGAGATTTTTGTTTTAACAGATTTAAACTTTTCCCAAAATAGACAAACTAAGAGAAAGTTAATGAAAATCTTCAATTCGAAGAACTCTCCAAAAATGTTTAATAAACTTATTTAAATATCATTTTCTTTTATCATGTCTTAATCTCACCAAACACTATACAAATAATTGGTTATGTCTAGTCCATACCAATTTTGTCATTTCTAGATCAAATACCAACCCATATAAGGGGTTGTTTTTCAGTTGTTGAATGATTAAAATGCTCTTATGATATAATGTAAAATGAAATATAACTGTTTAGTAATTGTTCAGGATATAATTAGGACTCTTAATGATTAAAAGATGTCCAAAATACAAAATGATTCAGAAAATTTTGAAACCATTAAGAAGCGGACTCATTTTTTACCAAACATGATTCATATTTTAACGATAAATTTTCATTTTCAACTCCTTTTATTGATAATCATAGTAAAATATTAGTTAGGACTTAGGAATAGAGAAATTACAACCAAAAAATATGTATTCAATTAAAGTAATAAACCTATAAAATTTAATTGAATTACTGAAATAAAAACCATTATAGTTATAGGTTTTTGTTTCTCTCTTAGAGTGGGGAGGTGGCTTTTATTCTATCCAATTGGAGATAGTTGTTCTTATGTCCCTTTTGATGGTAATGTTCTTCTCTCTTTTTGGTTACATGAAAGGAATGTTTTGAAAACTTTCAAACAAACTACTCTATAATAACAATTGTTTTCCACATAGCACAAGTTAATTATTTTGGTCAATTTAAAATAGATAAATATTATATTGAGTTTATAAAAAGACGTTATAACTTATGACTAATATTTATAATATGTTCCTAAATTTAATTCAACAACAATACGATTTTATATGAGTTAAATGATGCAGATGGTGATGGGTCATTTTTTAAATTGAGAAATTAGATGAACCTTCAAGTAATGAAAACATGATAAATGTTGTTGTGTCACCTCGGATTTTGGTCACGCGTCCTTAAGTTTGACATATAAAGCAATGAATAAGGATGATAATAACCCTTCAAACTCCTTCAGTGTAAGAAGTAGATAATAATAGAAGGTTGTGATGCTTGTGGGGTTATGGGAAACTTTGTGGGAGAAGTGAATAATGTATGTCTTTATGGTCGACATAGTGTGTCTTAGTTCTTCGTACTGTTAAAGAAGGTGTGTAATATGGGACTATAGTTTATCTGTCTACTATCTTGGTTTTGAAATATGGTCTTCAAGTATCCGTCATATTTCATTGTCCTGAACTTTATCACAACAATGTTGGGCATACCATGATATAGTAGTTAAAGTATACCATTAATATTCTATTGGATCCAAAGAGAAGTCATATCACCAAAAAGTAAGTGTATGTGTTATGGTGTAATTTTGGATTGACGCATGAACTAAAGTACATAATACGAAACCAAAACCATTTAAAAGAGCAAAATGTATAAAAAGCTCTATCTCTAGATCTGTCTTAATCGGCCTATAGCAAACCACAATCATAATGTGTCAGCCATGCAATTTTGACTGCATTGAGAGATTACTATACCACTACATATGTTGAGGCTCGATCACTCTATTATCAAGATGAAAGCAATGTTTTAAATCCGGGTTAACCCTACCAGTCGAACCGGTTGGACCAGGATCCGGGGTAGTGACCGGGTTAACTAACATCGGGATAATGCATATGACCGACCCGTCTCAACCCGATCGGGTTTCTCAAAAACCCGGTTAAACCGGTAGTAAACCCGTTTCTCAACCCAGTTAACCCGTTTTTATATTAAAATTAAAAAAAAAATGTGTGTTATATGTGTTTTTTAATGTATTTGGATTGATGTAAAACTTGTTGTTTGTGTATTTTTAATGTTGGAACTCGTGGACATCAAATTATTACTTTATATATATGTATGTACGCAGGAAAATGAAAAAAAATACAAGGGATTAAGGGAACTAGTATTGACACCGGTTAACCCGGTGGTTGAACTGGTTGAACCAGTTAACCCGGACCCGGTCACCACACCGGGTCAACTAAAAACCCGGGTTTTAAAACATTGACTACAACTTTGTAACATTTTTGTAATAATAGTAAAATGAATGCGTATTATGTCGTAATGAACAATAGTGAACAAGGTAAAATTGGAAAAGATCAACAACTTTATTATGCACCAATTTCAGTTTCCGATAACCTCTCCTTCTTTATTATGAAACAGAAATCAATCACATTTTACTTATTCACGTAGTTCACTAATAAACATTTGTATGATAAGTAATAGAAGTCGGTAGGTATGAAAATTGTTAACTAATGAACACTTGACCGCTTATTGCGTATTAGTATCTCTGGTTCACGCAGAACATCGTGTGAATTGAGTTTCACTAATGAACATGTCATTTAAAACACCAGAAATGAATAAATCATCTGAATCAGTATGTTGAATGGTACCGTGTTCATTCTAATTATCGATCACTCAAATTAATTTAAACATAATCATCGAGAATCTTGGAAATGACGATATAATTATCATCCATTTAAACAAGCAACTATTTTCTTGTAACATTCTCATTTAATACAATGAAGTAACTTACAAATGAAAATTACTTATTGTACCATTAATCATTTACTCTAACATTTGAAGTAACCATGACCAACGGGTTCGTAAAGTTAACCCCATTTTTTTTGTTAACAAAATATCTTTCCTATATATAAAGAATCGAGTTCATATGAGAAAAAAATAACCAAATAAAAATAAATAAAAGAATGAATGTGAACCACACGATTCATTAAATCATATCATAAAAATAATTCCAAAAATAAATAAATAAGGCATAAATATGATTTACTTATATAAAAGTTATTTAATTAATTTAATTATGATTATACTTTCATCTTATTTATGATTTTAATATAATTTTAATATTTTATTTAAAATATTTATTGTCTGTTTAATGCATTTAAAATAAGCGTATTTAATTTTTATTTAAAGATTTTTCTTATTTAAGGCAATATATTAAAACGTTACAATTTTCATCAAAATCACACGTGATATACAATTAAATGATTTTTTAAATCTTTTTCCCTAACCACGCATGATTTAAAGTAGGGGCGGCAGAAAGTGACTCAACTCGTCAACCCAACCCATTAGTAGCAGGTTGGGTTGAGATTTTCAACCCGTTTAACTTAAATGGGTCAACCCGCTAACCCATAAATGGATTGAGTTGGGTTGAAATTTCTGACCTATTTTCAACCTCTTTTCACCCAATTTACAATCTGTTTATAACTCATTTACAACATGTTCATAACCCATTTACAACTTGTTTGTAACCCATTAGTAACCTATTTACAACTCATTAATAACTTAATTTTAATCCACTTAATATATTTTATTTTATTTTTAAAAATATAATTTTTAATAACCTGATTTTAACCCACTTATATTTTATGTTTAAAAATATAAACATTAACGATATTTTATTTTATTTTTAAAATATAATTTTAATCAAAACTTTTGAACTTTGAACAATTTATTTGGTTGGTGTATGTGTTTGATGTTTTATTAGAACTTTGAGGCAGGGGTGTAATCGAGCCGAGACAGCTCGTGAGATACTCGAGATCGACTCGAAAAATATTCGAAATCGACTCGTGAATTGTCGAGTCGAGCTCGAGCTCGAGCTACTCGAGTAGATAATCGAGTAGAGTTCGACCTATAAATTACTTGGCTCGAGCGGCTCGCGAGCTTAATCGAGCTTCTATAAAATTACAATTATACCCCATATATGTGTATATATTAAATTATCGAGCGAGTCGAGTCGAGCTTTATCAAGCTTCTATAAAATTATAATTAATATTTATATTGTTATGCGTTTTTTAAGACACGAGCGAGTCGAGTCGAGTCGAGCTCGAAAAGTGTCGATACCTGTCACGAGCTCGAGCTCGAGTTTGAAAATTTAAGCTCGACCGAGTTCGAGTCGAGTATCGAGCTTCGAGTTTGAGAGTCGAGTCGAGCTCGAGCTTGGCACTGTGTCGGTTCGACTCGGCTCGATTACACCCCTACTTTGAGGTTGTGGATTTTGAACAATTTATATGTTTTGTTTTATGAATTGTAAAATTAAATGGGTCAACCCAGGTTGAACCCATTTATTTAACAGGTTGGGTTGAAATTTTGTAAATAGGTCGACCCAGGTTGAACCCATTTAAGTTGCAGATTGGGTTGGGTTGAAAATCTCAACCCATTTATTTAAATGGGTTGGGTTGGGTTGAAATTTTCGACATGTTTAATATATGGGTTAAACCCGAACCCAACCCAGGTCACCCATTCTCACCCCTAATTTAAAGCATAAAAACAGTGATTCAAATTAAACATTGAAATAGAAAAATAATGAAAACGGAATGACATGTTATTCATAGTATATATAAGATCATATCTACATTAAAACGTAATTCATAATTTACAAATATCACGTGTAATGTTGTAGATAACTTATATATTTATCTATTTAAATTTACTATAATCAATATCGCATATGATATTTTAACGAAAATTAACGATTATTTTTTGGAAGAAAAAAAAGTCAATTAATTATGAACATCATATGTAATTTTTGACGAAAATTATAAAAAATCCTAACCAAATGATTTCAATAAAAAATAAATGCTTTAAATAGAAAACTAAATCGCGGTTGTTTTAAATGTGATAAAAAAAAATACTAAATAAATGAAAATTTAGTCACACTTTACGTTGTGTTCTCGAAACTCATTTAACGAAGGAAAAGAAAGAAAAGTGAGGAAAAGCGGAAGAAATTGAAAAAAACTCGTATTCTTGAAACTTTTTTATGAGATAAAGGGATGGAAAGGAAAGGGAATTATTTTTCTTCCAAACATTTCCTCCCAAATGTAGGAGGAAAGGGAAGGAAATGAAAGGAAATAAAATTAAAATTATTTAAAAAATTTAATAAAATTACAAAACTACCCAATCTTTCATCCTAAATTATATTATTTTAAAGAGCATATTAGTAAAAAATGACATATTTCCTTTCATTTCTCTTCTCTTCAAGAATATGAAAATTATTTTCTTTCTTTCTTTTCCTTCCTTTTACTTCACCTTGGAGAACACAGATAATTTTTTTATTTTCCTCTTCTTTCTTTTTCATCCCTTTTCTTCCCCTTCTTTTCTTTTCAAATTCGAGAACACAACGAATCACGTAATTTAAAAAAGAAAATCAAAATAAATATTTTAATTAAATACATTAAATAAGAAATAATTTAATTTCTATATAATCCGCATACAATAAATGACATATATGCCATTTTGGGTGTTTTTTTAATAAAGTTTAATTTGAAAATAAATGATTAATCCAAAATCACGAAAATTGATTGTTTTTAATAAATACTTTAATTAATTGTATTAAATAAACTTTATACAAATAAATGAATTTCCATATATAATCCGTATACAACAGATGACATATATTTCATTTTGAGTATCTTTTAATAATTTTTATTAAAAAATAAATGATTGACCCATAATTATTCGTTTATTTTCTTATTTAGTTAACATTATCATATGAACCTCGACACACAAACACATGTGTATGTATATGTATGCATAGAGCATTTTCAAAACATTCTCTAAAATGTTGGAAATAAAGATCTTGGACAAATTTTTGTTCCAACAAATTTCTCAAAACTTTATCCAAAATAGAAAAACACATGAGAGAGAGTGTAAAATTCTCCAAACATGAAGAAATCTCCAAAAATGATTATCATGAGAGATAAACAATTTTTTATTATATTTTCATTAGTAAGAAACATTAAGATTAAATGTTTATAAGAAAAAAACAATATTTAATTAACACATATATATTTAAACAATATTTTAATAATATAATTAATGAAACCTAATTATTAGTTTATATGGAATTTTACTCAAATAGCCATTTTAGGAAAAAGTTATTGTCTTCTAGCCTATTTCTCTCCAAAATTGCAAAAAATAGCCATTTGGGTCGTCAAAAATAAGATCGCAATTGCGATCTAACTAACAGACAAAACACAAAGCTTTGAAAAATTACGACCTCAGTTCTTTTGTAAAAATCAATTGCGACCCAAAAATGATTTTTAAATGAATTCTTTGAAAATCGTGACCTCATAAGTTTGGTCACACTTTCTGAAAAGTGAAAATTGTCACATCATGGTGTGTTTAGCGACTTTAATGAATGTTTGTGAAAATTGCAACCTCATGGCGTGTTTAACGACTTTAATGAATTTTTGTAGTGAGGTCGTAACTGCAACCTCATTTGTGGTGACTCTATTGGCTATTTTGGTAATTTTGGGAAGAAATAGGTTATGAGGCAAAATTGTTTTTCTGAAATGGTTATTTGAACAAAATTCCCTAGTTTAATATACTTTCAATTATTTAAGTAGCTCGTTTTCAATGAAACTTTATATTCTTCTATTATCTTTTTTATACAATATTATTTCTCATGTATCCTATATATCTATATCAATCAACTGTATTTGGTATCAAACTATCAATTTAATTGATGCCAAGTTTTTCAATTGATACATGTTGGTATTTGTTTCATATGAAAACTGCGAAAGCTTAAATCAATTTACAATACATTCAATAGCCAAATAATAAAATTCAAAGTTACATTGTTCGATATTCAAACCAATACAAGCATTTGACATGTCATGTGAGATATTTACAAACCAAACAATCTTCGTAGTTGATTAGATTAAGTAATTAATTATTAATTAATAATTGATTGATAAATAACCAAGTTGGTACGACACAGTAGCACCGTGATATACCATTTTTTTATGTGCTCACGAGTTAGGTTGATCGAATTGAAGACATTTCAATAACCCAACCTAATGCTTACGATTTGAAAAATCTCAACCCAACCCAAACCAAAGTGCAACCCAAACCAACCCGTACGGGTTGGTCGGGTTGATACTTCGATACAACAAAATATTATCCTAACCTTGAATATGTTGTTTTTATTAATTTACTACTATTTTTTTTTCATCATCAATCATTTGTTACAACTTATTCATACTTCTTAAATTTTAAGCATATCACATTCAATTAATTTTTCCAATATATATATGTTCACAGTTACCGATCATATACACAAAATTATATAGAGATGGGAAAAAGATTAAAAATATGTATATGAAGAGGGTATGTGATAGAGTAATTGTCTAATGTACATATTATTATAGACTCAACAATCATCTTAAATCCAAAAATAAAATGATATCAGGTTCATCGGGTTGAGTTAAAATAAAAGCAACCCGATATCAACCAGATACCTACGGTTTGAAGATTTTACAACTCGATTAGACATCATGTTGTTTCGGGTTTAGTTATTTTGTGCTGGGTTGGGTTGGTCAGGTTTTTGAGCACCCTAGTACCAACCGACTTAAGTTGAAATCAAATTGATACCAAGTATAAAATTAATTGTTATGACTCGTATGCATGTTGGATTATTTTATTTGACATGAATTTCATACCTTTAGATGGATCCATGTAAATTACAAGGAAGTCAACCTTCTCGGTCTTTGGGGTTTTTCTAATAGATCATCGGTTCCAGTCCTGTAAAATTACTAAAGATTTTTCTATCTATTTTTCGCGGCAATTAATAAACATAGGCACAAACTAACCCATACACTAGGTGTGGTAATTCTCAACACGACACGAAAATAAACGGGTTAAGATTAAATTTTTTGACCCATCAACCCGCTATATAATAATATATATATTTTATTTTAAAATCTAAAAGTCTAATTAATAGGGTTCTTTCATTGTCTTGTGTAAATTGTAATCCCGTCGGTCAAAACTCAAACGTAGAAATGTGAAACACACCAACCCACCAACCCGCGACACGCCAACCCGAACACGACACGATTGCCACCCCTAATTGATGTATAAGTGAATGCTGATTTGGATTTTGAAGTTGTATAAATGGAATTTCAGATTTCTGTTGATTTGGAGTATAATAAGTAAACTGTAAATACAAACATTTGGGATTTTGGGTGCCCTGTTCTTGAATTAGAAACATGAGATTTCATGACCCGCCAACCCACGAACGACCCGCCAACACAAACGTGTGTGGGTTAGGGTTGTGTATCTCGACACGATTAGCTAAACAGGTCGTGTCCGGATTGACCCTTTCTGACCCGCCAACCCGCGACACGCCAACCCGAACACAACATGATTGCCACCCCTACCGTACACATAAAACCTTAAAAGAATTTTTTTTACTCAAAATTAACTCAAGTTTTCACTCTATCTTTAACATATGGGGAATATTTTAAGGAGGAGGCTAATGACACCCCTAGTTATTGCTAATGACACCCTAGGAATGGCAACGGGGCGAAGATCGGTATTCCCGTCCTCGAAACCGATAAGGAAAACCGTCCCCATCGGGTCCCTGCGGTTTCCCCGATCCTCTTTGGGGAACTCGTTAAGCAAAAATATCACCGTTACCCGTTGGTTTTACCCGAAACTGAAACCGAATAGAAAATTCAAAAGTTTTCAAAAGTATTTATATTGAGTTTTTAATTATCAGTATACTTAGTTCATTTATTAATTTTTAAAAATTATTTATATTATATATTATTATATAAATATTATATATATACACACTATCGGCCCGGGCCGGTGAGTACCATCCCTGTCCCGGTCCCCGTTAAGATCCCCGATCCCCGCCCCGTTCCCGTTAAGACGTCCCTAAACAATGTTCGGTTTTCACCGTCGGTTTTGAGGGGTTTTTGCCATCCCTAGGCACCCCTAAAAAGTGAATTCTTTCTCACACCTGTCTACATCAAAAATTTACTATAATACATAAATTTCCGTGTGCCATTAGCACTCCCCATATTTTAAACTGCACATGAAACAGCCATGTTTTTTTTTTTAAATAAATAAAATATTTTCACAAAACAAAATCAATAAATAACAATTCTGATTTTTGTATTTTTTAAATAAATATTTAACATTTTCAAATGTATCTGCCGCCATTTACGGCCGCCGGATCAGCCAATGGACACAATGAACACTTTGGATTCCAATAAACCCACGTACGCCTCTGTCACCTTTCCAATTAAAACACGCCACGTGTACTCACTCTGTTCATCAAGATCCAAGATTTTTGTTTTTGTTTTTAATATTTTTAATTTATTTAATTTCTTAAAATAAAAGGGGCTTTGGAATTGCAAATACAGAAATTTGGCGGGCGTTCACAAAAGTATTTCAAATTGCTTGATTAAAAACCCTAGCAGCCGCCATTTCCATCACTCTCTCTTTCTTTCTTTCTTTCTCTCTACGGCTTCCTGTTTTGCTCATCAGATTTTCAGGTTTGTTTCTCGTTATTCATGATTCATGCTTCCATTGATTGATTGATTGATTTCTCAATTGGAACTATTGATTCCTTCGTGTTCATCGTGTATGTGTTCTGAGTTTTAGTTAATTTGTTCCGTTTCTGGAGCTTCGATCTCAGTTTTGAAACTGTGTTTTTTGATTGATGGAATCTACGGTTTCTATGTATTCATATCGCGATTTAATTTTTTAGGGTTTTATTTTGTTGGTTGTTGTTACAGGTAAAAAAGAGCAGACGAAATGAAAGGATGAGAACGATTTGGTGGACTTTACTACTGTTTGGCTGTGTCTTCATTGATTTATAGTTGTTTGGAACTCGTGAATTTGGTACTTTTGTCTTCAGGTAGCTAATTTTTTAGTTATCGTTTCGTATTAGATTTTCTGAAGTCTATTGTTGCTTATTGACATGCTGATTTTGCTATTTTTGAGGTTAATTTTAGCTGTAAAGATAAGATTTTAAATTAACATCTAATGTGTTTGTAATGGCGAGATCTCCTCTGATAGTAGTGTTTTGTTTTATTTTTGTTCAGAAAGCATTTAGATTGAAGAAAGTATAAAAGTTCCTGATTTGGGGAGAGCAAAGAAATTAAAACCCTAGATTGAAAATCTGCAAGAAGGAAAGAAGGAAGCAGAAATGGGGAAAGTGTCTCCCAAAAAGAAATCATCCAAGAAATCAAAGCAGAAGAGGCGGATTCGTGATTCTAACAAGTATTTGAAGCCGGGTGCTCTTGCTCAGCTTCGTAATAGCAAGGCATCTGCATCTAAGTTGTGTACAGATTTGGGGAAGAAAAGGGTTGCTGTTTTGGATGTTGAGAAAACTAACAGTGATGTTTTGTTTCAGAATAATAATAAGTCTGGGATTGAAACTCCTATAATTTTATCGCCTGAAAGGTTTAGATATGGACCTGTTGATTTGCTAAAAGATAATAACTTACAAAGAACACCAACCACGCCACGCCCTGAAGAAAGGCAGGCAGATTATGAGTCAAGGCTTGAATCTCTTCCAATGGAACTGCTGGTAAATACCATTATCTTTGTTTCGATTGATTTAGGAAGTAATGAAGTTAATCAATTGTTTATGCTACTAAAACTGGTATCTTTTCTGCTGCTTAAGGCCAATTTATTAAGCTTATTATACTATCATTGATAGTCTGATAGGAGTTGAGTGACAGATTATTAGTATATATATATATATATATATAAATATTTGGCTAAGACCGGAACAGTAGTTATAGTCTTATAGATGCAGTTGCTTTGCATGAAGAGTGAAGAGCTTTTTGTAATTACAATTTGATTTGCTAAGAAATCTAAAAGTATTGCTTTTTATTTATTTTGTTTTAAAGATTCTTACGTGGGTTTAGCATCTTTTCTATATGTAATCAGGCGAAAGCGTCTTTTGATTTTTATCATCTACATTTCTACTTTAGATCTGACTCATCTGTTTTTTTTATGATTGAAGGTCAAAATACTGTGCCATCTGCACCATGATCAACTTAGAGCTGTTTTCCATGTTTCAGAGAGGATCAGAATGGCTGTGAGCTTCTATCTTTATTTTATTTTATATTATATCTGCATACATACAAAACTTTCATTTGTAGTATAAAAGGGAGTTTTATAAAATGACCCATTTTGCATTGAATCAGGTTATTATAGCTCGAAGGTTTCATTTCAACTACACTACACCAGATAGATCTCGACAAGAAATGCTGAATGCAATGACTCCACTCCCTACAGAACACTGGCCATTTGTGAGGTTGGCATCTCAAATCTCATTTTCTTGATTTCTTAAAAAAAACATATATTTATAAATTATAGTGACTAATTACATAATTTTTTATCTACTACAGCAAAGATGATGAAAAGAAGAAAGGAATTACATTACCAAGAACCCCAAAAGCACCTAGGCAGGGCCCACGCCCACCTTCCCGTCTCAAGATGATAGAGATGCGCCAGGTGGCAGCTGTTTTGTTCCAAGAATCGTCAGCATTTCGTCCAAGGTACATTGTTCCATCTGTACGGCCAAGATCTAAATGCAAATCGTTTCCTTCCAACAGAGTGTTGTTTGATGAAGAACTCGAGCTTTGTCAGGCTGTTGCTCAGAATAAACTTCTTTAGTAATTCAAACCAATCTTCTTTATATGCATGTATAGTAGCCATTTCTTTCCTACCATTTTCAGATAGTTAGCATAAGATTGTGCATTTTTTTTAAAAGGTCTGATTGGGGGCAGGGAAGGGCAGTCAGCGGCTTGTTGGTAGCCCAAGATTTGCATTAGGATAGTTTGGTTGTGAAGGAAATAATATGTCAATCTTTTTAGGTTGTTAGGATGGTTTCTATGTATTAGAAATCTTACTATAGTACTATAGACTGTGTTCTTGGATGGTTTATCCTGTTTGCTTTTGAAACATTAAAGGTTTATGCAGTTGTTTATGCAAAAAAACCATTAAGAGCTTGGCTGTTTGTCTGTGTGGCAGTTGCTGAATGATTTGGTGCAGGATGATAAAGTGGTCAAAATGATTAAGAGATTCGTATGATATAGTGCAAATGAAATATAATTGTTTGATAATTGTTCAGATGTAATCAAGGTTCTTAATGGTTGGGGGGGGGGGTCCAGGATACAAATGATTCAGGGTTTTGGAACCGCAGACTTATTTTTGCCAAACAGGATTCATCTTTTAGTGATTCAGATGACGCCTCTTAATGGAATCATTAAGAGGTAAACAAACAACCCCTGAGTCTGGTTCAAATTGAACACAACACCCATAGGTACGTAAGAAATGTATTGAATTGATTCTTTTTGATGAATAGATTGGATCCCAACTTTGATTATGAAATCCAAAGGGATCAAATGGGGAAGAATATTTGGAATCATAATAAAATATACGATTAACGAACACGTTCATTATAAGAATGCACATCTTCATAATATGCAACATGTACCTTTATAAGTTGTAACTATCTAATCTTGTCAATATCCAAAAATCCAACAAAAGTTGTGTTTGCCACATGATATTTTGCTAAAAAAATGTTATGGTAAACGTATGTACTTGTTAAATAATATATGAAAAAGCTCATTATTGCAACACAAATTTGGATAGAGATATCAATAGCTCTTGTAATACTTTTGTTACATAGATGGTTAACTTGGTATGTCATTATTGTTTGTAAATCTATCTGGTTGTACCATAAAATGTGAATATTTTGTAACTTTTGTCATCATCTGTAAATCTATCCACGAAAAGGGTTCTACTATAAAATGTGAATATTTTGAACCTTTTCCTACATTAATGATCAATGGGAATGAGATGTAAATCGTATGAAAATGAGAGAAGTATGACCAACAATGGTACAAGCGTATCTTTTAGTATTTGGATAATCTCCCTAAACCGTCCATCAATTTGCATATAAAAGGTGAGATTCGGGATATGAAATTAGATTGTTTTTGTGAGACTCGTGAAAATATATTTGATTCTTCACAGCAAAACACTATGAAGGTAATCTTTACAGTGTTTTTGTTGTAAATGTTAGGATTTTTTTTACCCTTCACAACATTTTGCTGTAAAATTCAAGTGTAAAAGTGTGGTCTCACGGGTTTTATAAAAACATGCTGGTTTCATGTGAATCCAATCCCAGAAAATCCTAGAAAGGTGAGGCTAAAATTAAGCCATGTATCTAACACCTATAAAATCCTTTTACAAAACCATTTTCCAAAACCATGACATGAAGTAATGCACCTTTTTTTGCTAGAAAAACAATCAATTATGAAGTTCTTGTCGTTAGTGTAATTAATGGACAAAATCCAAAATTATTTGCAAACTTGATGGACACATCTAGAATAAAAGAACTTTGAACACCAATTTCATTAAAACTTGCAAAGTTATTGAATGAACAATGTTTTTATGATATGGACATATGGGTGTCTTCATTTCTTTATATTTAAAAAAACAATTTACATAAAATAAGAAAATAAACAATTAGGTATCACTGAACTTTTTATTTGGGCAAACAGTTGATTAGCGGTAATATCAACTATCCCCATATGGAATTTACCTCTAAAAATATCAATGTGAAGGGATAATTTTTGACTCACTCGACGGCTGGAGCTAGCCGGAGGGGATCGAACCCGATATTTGTCTTGAATATGGACAAAATAGTTCCCGTTCCTTTGCCAACTGAACTACGCCTGTGGTATGACAGACTTCTTATTACAAAATCATATGGATAGTTTATCTGGAAAGAGTTTGGAATTGCGTTTTATGATCATCGTTTTGAGTTATTGTGGAACATCCAAAATAGTCATCTTATCAAAGATTAATTATTTTTGCCATGTTAACAAGAACTTATCTTTAAAAATATTCACGTCAGGTCCTACTGATTTCTTTTAACAAAAACTTATCTTTAGAAATCTTCTTCTTACATTTTCATTTCTTTGACAATTAAAATTTAACATTTATTATCATCTATAAATTGTTTTATAAAGCCATCTCTTCTAAAGAATCATCACAAATTTGTAAAAATCATCATAAATATATCCCATAAATCCTTAATCCATCTTTTCCAAAAAAAAAACCTAAAATAATATTCGTATTCTTCATAAAATATTATATATAGATTATGTTTTTTAATATTTGATATTGATATTCTTTAGAATTATCCATGACCGGTTGTTACCGGGGGACCGATAACAATCAAAGATCATTGTGACGTCATTTTAATTGTTTCCATGGGAGCTATTTAATGATGCATTTTTGTTATAATAAATTTATTTATATATTAGATTAACCAATCAAAACTTGACAAGCTTTAATTAAAATATAACAAATACATGGGGCTAAAATGAACCATCTTTTCTTTAGAGTGATGGAGGGCAAGAGCAATTTTTGGTAGGGACTATTCATATTGAAACTGTATTTATTTTTACAAGGTAGCCATTAGACTAGCTATGTCATATCAGTCAAGTATTGACGGAAAAGAAGTTGAAGGAATCAGGATGCTTAGATGGACATATGCTAAAACAATGGTTGACAAGATTTGGAACGAGGTTTTGTGGACATTATTAGGAGTTGCACACGACATAAATAAGTTGAGAAAGGAGACTGTGATGGTTTAATCACGTTCGTAGAAGAAAGATGGCTACTCTAGTGATGAGGATATAAATGTGATGATCGAGGGGTCAGAAAGAGGGGTATGCCAAGGAGGATGAGGCATGCGTTTTTCGTTTTTCACTCGGTCCTTACCTCCCAAATCATAGTTTCTTTTTAAAGTTTATTGTGGAAGAAAGAGTCCTTTCTGCTCAAACACGGAAACTTTTCGATTGACAGAGTAGCTTTCGATTGATCTAAGCCTCTTTTTCGACATTTGCAGTCAACTTCGCTTATTACTACGTTCTTTCATAACCTCTCTGTGGCCTTCCCTGAAAGCTAAAGGAAGGGCGTTCATCCGATCTATGACAACAAGGTGTTTAAGCTCAGTTACATGCTACTTAAAATTATTGTTTTCAAATAGCAAGAAACAAGCTAGTTAGGCCAGATAGGCGAAACTAGTAGTTCGTAGTTCCCAACTTAACTTGTTAGAAGCAACTAAGGTTAAACATGACTACCTATTTTAAATATTTCCAAGCACATGACATATGCCATAAACATTTCGATAAATAGTTTCAATTTCTGTCATTAAATCATTGGTTTAGATAAAAAGTAAATAACAACATCAACTTGTTTAGATAGATAAATTTATTCATAAGGGTTGGATTCTGATGAGAAGAAGATCTAATGTGAGAAGCGTAAGAAAATATTTTTTTCATTGGATGCATATTAGAATGAAATGCACTAATCAACTCATTTCTAAAACGTAATTTATAGATGGTATAAGTTCCAAATCTATTCTTACATCTTTAAAGTGAATCCTTTTTTTTATCACACGAATGACTTCTTCATAAATCATATATATATAATATAATATATAATATATATATATATTTGATAAAAAACTTGGGAAGCAAGAATCTATTTCATATTACGAAAGTCAAGTACATGTGTATGTGTGTGTGGTGGATGCGTGTAATATTATAAACTTTATTTATTTTTATTTTTATTTTTTGTTTACGATTTTATCATCGTCTTTCTTCACATACTCATCATCTCCATCACCTAAAACCCTAACAAAGTATCTGAAACACACACAGTGCTTCCTGTGATGTCGAACAATCAACGTTACTCTAGCAGGGGTTTGCCCAATAGAACCAATCACCAAAGGTTTGTACCTAAATCGGCCGTTCTCAATTCGAATCCGACCCTATCCGATTCCCTTCGACAACAACAATCATCTTCGTCTGAGATTAGTAATAGTTCCAGTGGGCAGCGTAGGATTCAAGGTGGTAGTGGCGGTGGAAGTTTTGTAAATTACTTACCGCAGGATGAGGCGGTTGCGGCGGGTCTAGGTGCTGAGGATGGTGGTCTGGATCCTATTGAATCTCAGGCAGTTGTGGATTTGTTGAATAGAGAGTGTTCTCTTTTGCTCAAGTTAAATCCCAAAGATTTCTGGAGAGAAGGTTTTTTCCAAATTCATTATTTCGTTGGAATGCTTAAGTTACATCGATCGTTGCTTACTTGTGAACTAGTTTGGATCTTTGATCTAGTTGTTTTAATTGATTATATTTTGGTTGCTGTGGATCAATGTGATGGAAATTGATTGATTGATTTGTCTGATCTTAACTGCCATGAGAACACATATGTATTTGTAAATCTTTTAACAAATTTCGTTGTCAAGTATAGATATGCATTGGCAAATTATGTTCAAGTTGGATGGAAGTAACAAAATGTTGATATTATAATAATTTTATGAGCGACCAGCATTTAGGAAGTAAATATTGAACTTGGTGTTTCTTCCTTAACGATAACGGACTTGTGAAAATTTAAAATAAAAACAGAGAGGAACACTCCAGTTGGCTGAGGAGTTGGAAAAAAGTTATGAGTACAATGTGCCTTGCATAGTTTTTGGCTTACAATTACATAACATCTGGAACTTTTTTTAATAAGTTGGCTGTTTAAGTGGATTGCAATTTGATGATAACCAAAAAAAAGCAATAGTTCTTCAATTTTCACAACCAGTTTACTTTCTAGAACTTTCTATGATGAGGGTATGTGTTACCTTAAGTAGTAAGGTTAATGACATTATTCGTGGTGCACTAGGTAGGATCCTTACAATGTTTATATAATGTGTACTCTGATTGTGGATGAAAGGAGTTTAAGAAAGTGTATGTCATGGATACAAACAATGATATTACTGATGTTGCAATCTTGAGTTCCATAAGGTGGGCAAATGGTATATAGAACAAAAATTGTACAATCATACTAGTGTAGGTAAGTTTTACTGAACGTATATCCATGTAATATGGGAATTGGGTGAAAGATGCAAGAAGTTTGCCATTTGATAAACCGTTATTTTAGTATTTTACACATATGCATGCTGCAAGTTTGAAAGTCTTGGGTCCAGACCGGACCAGTAATTTCATTCATTGGATTGCTAAGAATGAAACAAGCATAGTTTTGTCTGAAGAGTTTAGATGCATCTCTGAGCTATATTGCCAGATGCTGATTTTGAAATGGATCGCCATTTGCTTTACTCAAGATATGGAGAAAGTAGTATTGACCGGTAATAGGTAGATAAACCGTAGGTATTATGAATGATAAAATACAAGACGTAGATAGCTAGTCGCATGCTTTGTTCAATATCTCTTTGCTTGTGTAAGCAGAAAGAGGATCATCATGCTCGTTATACGCTTGATTTATGTTGATTGTCAATTGAGTAATGTTCTCTGATTCCCTCATTTTCTATCTATTCAGAATGGGATGGAAAATATAGGATTTTGATAAACATGGGGTCAAGGGACATTTTAGTAAAGTCACTTTGTAGGATCTGTGATTGTTGACCAAAGGTGTCGACCCATTGTTAGGTTGGTTAGGGAGGAAAGTAATTCAGTTAGCCATATGATAAATAAGAAGGTAGGTTGGTCGTAAGATATGTGAATATTCTTTTGTAATAGTCATCTTTGATGAAATATCACTTAATCACTAACTTATGTTCTCACAGTATTGGTGTAGTCTTTCATGTTATCCGCAAACACGTTACTTCAAACCTTCACATTTTTAATGTTTCTCTTCTTCCTTTGCTTTCAGTGGCAAGGGATACTTCTCTTCATGTTTTCCTGGAAAGTTTCTTAAAGTTTAGAAGCAGATGGTATGACTTCCCTTATCGTGGAGCCAAGGGGATGGTTGCAGGGGTGATTGTTGGTGAGCATGAGCTAAGTCGGCGTGCATTTATGATTCTCTATCGCATGTATGTATAGTCCTTTCTTTTTAATTTTCACCACAATTTCGTCGACATTGTTTGCTTCAATGGTTGCATAACTTTTATTGTGAAGATCTTCAAATCGAGATCCTGGTGCCAAGGCTTCTGATAGTCTAAGTGCAAAAGATCATGCAGGTGTGTTTACTCAGTTACTCTTTTTGTTTTAGTTTAGTGTGCACATAAATATATGACTTGCCTTTGATACATTACCAAAGCTTCAAAGTTATTCCCCAAATATATATATATATATATATATATATATATATATTTGAAAACATTGTTTGATGGTCTGCTTAGTGCTTATAGTTGTATTCTATTCGATATTCAAAAGTATTAAGCATCGAAATGCGATGATATACTTCCAAATCTCAAGTATTAAGTTAAACTTAAGGTTATATAAATCATTTCGTTATATTCTTTAACATCTTCATGCCTTCGATAAAATAACAATAGGCGTGTGAACTGATAACCTGGTAGAATGCTTCTTCAGCTTGTCTGACTCTGAACAAATATTTAATGTCTTGATGTCCTTTCTTATAGTTGTTTGTGATCTTTTAAGGAGCACTACTTGTTTCATTTAATTTTTGGGAATTGTTAGTTTTTCTTCAATAATACTACATACCATGTTAGAAATGTAATGTACAATATGTCAAAATAAGCTATGCAAATAATACCACAGCGTTTGTTAACTTTTTAATTTGAGTAAACTACGATTTTCGTCCTTGTGGTTTGGTATTTATAACAATTTTCGTCCTTGTGGTTTAAAAGTTGCTTTTTTCGGCCCTGTGCTTTCATTTTATTTCTTTTTTCGTCCCTCTGACAGACTCTGTTAAAAAAACCCTGTTAAATTAAGGGTGTTTTAGTTTTTTAACATATTTCTTTATTTGTCCTTTAATTTTTCAGAAAACTACTAAATATATATATTATTATAAGATGATATGGCAGCAATAATAATATTTCTTTATTTGTCTTTTAATATATTATACATATATGTAATATATATAGATATGGCAGCAATACTATCCAGTGGCCACCCCACCGTGTTCACTCTTCATTGAAGTTGAAATATAAACAAAACTACAAAAAGAAGACAGAAATGATGCCTTCGGTGGAGATGGTGGTCCTCGCCCAGATCCCGCTCTTTTCACCGTCTTTTAAGTTACATGATGAGACAGATCCCATGAAGAACAAAAACGACGTCACCTCCCAGTCCTTCGCCGGAACCTTGGCCCAGTCCTTTGCCGGAAACACAAACTTCACGGGGTTACTACACACACATATATACATCTTCCCTCACCCTGTAGAACCCCCCAATCCGAGACCGAGACGAGATCGAGATCAGCTCTTCTTCGATTTGTTGTTTATTACAATTTCTGGATCATCCCCTACAAATGAACAGGATCATCTCTTGAAACACTGCTACGCTATTGCCGACATTTACCAAATCCAAGCTCAATTCATCCTGAAAAACTATCAAACAAACCCCATGGACCCACCTGCAAACCCACCTTCTTCCTCAACCACTACTCTTCACCGTTTTCTTTTCCTCCATTTCACATATTTTATATATATATAAGTGTATAACCATAGGAAAACATAAGGGTAATGTTCATATTGAAGGGAAACTTACCTGAGATCAATTTCAATGGTCTCCTTCACCCGTTGTTTTTTCCCGTTCTCGGTTTCCTTGCAAATCCGGTATCTTTTTCTATCTCTTACTATTTCTATCAATTACGTTCATTATTTGTGGTTGAATATTGATCCGTTGATAGTTCGAGTTTACCGATTTCACATCCGAACTATGTTTTGAGTTTATTTCGAGTCTTGGATAAATTAGATTAAGTTTCCACTAGATTCCAATCTCATTTTTCTGGATTCGTTCGAGTGTGGTATAATCTGATTTTGGTTTTCCATATAATTCTCATTGATCAAATTCGTTGATGGGTCTCGATTTTGGTTCGAATCATCACATCAATTTATCTATAAACATAAGGGTGTGTGTGTGTGTGTTATCTAAATAGTCACACCTATATTGGGTATTTTTACCCGAGATGAAGCATGGGAAAGGAATGTCAGGGAGATTTTTGAAGCTTTTGGTAATTCAGTTCACTTTTCCGGTGGCCGCCGGACTTCCCGAGGGATACAACCAATGCACCGTCGTATTCAACTTGGATTCCACCATCTCCATCGGAAAACTTGCAAGATTTTTGAAGCTTTTGGTAATTCAAATAATTCATATTCATATTCTTTTGGCAATTGATTTCTAAAATTTAGAGGCCACCGTGGGGAAGAAGATGAAACATCGACGGGTTTTCTTGACTTTTTGGTTCACAACAATGGCAAAGGGACGGGTGAAGAAAGATAGTTTATAACTCACAGATAATACAATGGACGTTACTACATAGCAATTTGTTCAGATTAAGCCGAATTTGAAGCACAAATGAGTTTGATTTCGTCGAGAATCCATGGAGCATGAATTGGAAGCATCTGCTCTATATCTGGAAACAAAACCCAACAAAACAAAATCCACAAGCAACAACCGTAACCATCATTTGTAAAGGCTTAATCGATGTTAGATGCATGTTCATCGGCGCCGGAGAAGAATCAAGAATGGGAGGCTCACCGGAGAAGTGGAGATGGGTTAAAGGAAAACTGAATGAAATGGGTGTACTGGTGTAGGGTGAGGGTCCATGGTGGGTTGAGAGAATAGAGTTGGTAGGGGTATAATAAAATAATATCTATAATATAAACTTTATTTAATTAAAATGTATAAAAAATAAAAATAGATAAAAAGACAAAAACACCCCTAATTTAACAAGGGTTTTTTAACAGAGTTTGTCAGAGGGACGAAAAAAGAAATAAAATGAAACCATAGGGATGAAAAAAGCAGTTTTTAAACCACAGGGACGGAAATCGTTATAAACTTCAAACCACAAGGACGAAAATCGTAGTTTACTCTTTTAATTTTTAATCACCTTTGGTTATGAAAGCTATGAATTTATTTACAGTTAATATTTTATAGCATCCTTGTTTACCAGATATACATGTAGTCATTTTGCAGGACAAGAAGTTGCTCGACTTGCCTAAGCTGCTAGATATATGTGCCATATACGGACATGAGAATGAAGAGTTGACACGATTACTTGTAAGTTTTTACAAAACAAGTTGATATCATGAAATGTTCTTGATAGATTTGATAAATCTGCTGCACCGTGCCTCATTTAAAACTATCAAAATGCAGTGTAGTATTTCCGACGGACTTCTTAAATAACTTAATGTTATTAGCTAACACAGTAGGGTATATTGATGTATATCATGTATGTTTTATATAAAGGGTATATTCAGAAATAGAAACAACCTACATCTAGACCAGCCGTGCCTTAAATGAACCAAATCAACACTGATATAAGAAAGCAAACCAAAAGCGTTGTATTCAGAAATAGAAACAACCTACTCAGCCTGTTCTTTACTTTAATAGTCTATCGACATCTCTATGGTCATAAAAGCATTGACTATACTTTTAAGCTCCATATCGATGCTCTTAAGTTGCCTAAAGCTTGAGACTTTCCATGAAGTTAACCAAGCCCTTATCACTAACTTATGGATTTTGGAGCATAAGGTTTGAGAATTCCTTGGCATAGTTGTTAAATAAAATTTTGATGCCTTAATTTCTTTATCCTCAATGTGTCTCACAAGTGACATCCAGAGTTGCTTCATGAGCTTCGTTTTAAAAGCATCCCATATGTCGAGAGGTAAACATTCAGAGTGGAACTTTTGAGAGGTGAATGTTAGTTGAAATGTGAAGTGGCCTCCCCATTCCCAAAACACAACACCCCAATTCTTTCATGAATATATCCATCTCCTTTGACCATGTTGGAATTCTTGCCGAGAATCACATTGATGTTTCTTTCTTCATTTTGTTTTAACTTCATTACCTTTGTTTCTTTTCACTAATTATGTTCTCATCTTTATCCAATAGTACTCTCAAATCTATACGACTTTGCATTCCAAATGTGTGTCTCAAATCCACGCGTGACCGGTCTCTTTTCTGCAATTTAAGGTTGTTTATATGTTGGCTTTGAGTCTTTTATATCTTCTTGTGTCTTAATTTCTTGCTTCACCGATCTGCAAATTGCACTTGTACCGAACTAAGATTTTCTTCCCTTCTCTTGACTGTTGACATTAGACTCCTCAAAACCTCTTCCTGTTTCAATACCAATTGATGTACACCGTTGTGCATTGTGACACCAAATCGACTAAATTACCCAAATAACTTGTAGATATAATAATCGGCCAGCTTTCGGGAGGCTGATTCTCTAGTCCTCCCAAGAAGACTCTAGATAAGAGAACCTACTAGGTTCTACTGTGAGAGTCCCAGAATACTAAAAGCATGAAGAATCTTCTACACAATACGAATGAACCTAGAAACATCATTAATAACTTTTAGCGTGGTTGATTTAGAAGAATTACTACTTTTTGGTCTCTGGTGGCAACTTTGTTAGTTTCCAATCGATGTACCTTGTTTTAAATTTTTCATTATTCAGTTAATGTATACTTAAACGAGTAGCCAATATTTTTAACATACCAACATTAACTGTATACTAATCACCTTTGCAGCATTTAATTAGTTTTTTTTTCTTCTCTCTCCCTCAGGTTACAAATGCAATAAAAGCCCAGCCTGTAATCCATGACAGTTTCACTTCAGTTATTTCTCATTTTCTTAACATAGTTCATACCATGTATGAGCGCTGCAGTACATCTTTAGAGGTAGTTTTCCATGAAATCTTTTTTTAATGCTATTTTTTATTGAAGTGTTGCCTACGAGTTATTAAGCCATGGCAGTAGAACTGTAAAAATAAAAAGTTGAACTCCATCTATGTTCAGTGTTACTTGTACATTAGCTATGGTCTGTGTGGCTTTGGCTCAGCATATGCAGCTACTTTCTGAATGAAAAACTGTTTGTTGAACCAATTTGTGATGTTTTTTTTAACATACAAATTACTCTTGCCTAGGCTATATGAACATTATTTTTAACTTTTTGGTTGCATTTTTCTACTTTTAACATTTGTTGTAGACAATTTCATTTTTAATGATCTAGGAAAAGGATGGTCAGGAGTTACATTGTCATTATTTTTTTGTTACATTATATTTTCCTTTCTGCTTATGTATATATTTTCATCATTTCTGTATTCTTCAGTTACTAAAGTTGTGCAGACCTTTTTATGCTTACATGCTAACTAGGTTCATCTGTTGGGTTGAAGTGTAGGTTCTATTTTCATCTCATGATGCGCAATATGGTTCCACTCAACTTCACACAGACTATTTAGAGGTAATTTACATATTTTTAATGGGATTTATTAGCATATGCAGTTTCTGCCATTGGTTTACATCACCATCCTAGTTCTTGGAAATCACATTTGAAAGGACAGCCTTTGCCATATTCTTTATTTTCTAAGTTGAACTGTTAAATTATATGGGAAACCATATTGTTTCAAATATTTGGTTCTTTTTTGCTTACTTGTATATATATATATATATTACCTTTTCTTTTAGGTAATGGACTTTATAAATGATGCCATTGTATCAATGGATGCTTTGGTTAGTGCTTACAACCATGCAGCTGTCTACTTTTCCTGCGCTGTTGAAACAAGGTGCAGTTCTCTTCTGCATGTTCTTTACCTATATATATATATGTTTCTAATATGGGCCTTTTATTCAAAGTATAAATCCAAAAACTGTACAATAGCTGCTTCCAATGATTTATGACAACAAATATCCGGTTGGTTTTCTTGTTGCAGTTATGGAAGCGATGAATTGCTTAAAATCCTTGCAAGACTGCATGATTCTTTATTACCAACTTTGCAGCAGGGATTTAAAATAATATTTTCAGGAAAGAAAGATGTATCTGAATTCACCTCTTCAGACATGTTGCTAAAGATTGCCACTAGTCTGAAGATGTTATCATCTAGAATAGTTGATTTTTGTTGGAAATTACTGAATTTATGTTACCTAGGTGAAGAATTATTTGGAGAGAATAATCCTCTTCCATCTGCTTCAAAGATATTTCCAGCCCAAGTGGAAGACCCGATCATCCGGGCAGACATTTTGGTTCAGACGTTTCGGGAAATTAGCGAAGAATGTTCAACTGTTAAAGAGGGAGGGAGTTCCAATTCATTGCTTCAAAGTGTTGACAAAAAGTACCATTTGATGGGTAAACTTGAGCTCTTACGTAATGAAGGTATGGACCTCAAACTTGATCATAATCATCATGAAACGAAGATGTCTTTGGCTGTTTGGTAGTTGCTGAATGGTTAAGTGATCAGAATGATTAAGAGGCTCTTATGATAGAGTGCAAAATAAAATATAATTATTCGGTAATTGTTCAAATGAAATTAGGCCTCTGAATGGTTAAGGGAGGTCCAGGATACAAAATGATTCAAAGGGTTTTGGAACCATCAAGAGACGGACATATTTTTTTGCCAAACAGGATTCACCTCTTAACGATTCAGAGGCTGCCTCTTAATGGAACTGTTAAGAGGTAAACAAACAGCTTTCTAATTAGTTATGTTCTTTATCGTTATTCTTCTCTTTTTGGTGTATAGGGTGGATCTCAATGGATAACGAACAATTGCAGTTTCTTTCTGGAATCATGTTAGTTTCTCCTTCAAGCAAAGAGGTAATACCGCATTTACCATCTGCAACAAACAAGTTGGAAATAGATGAAGATAACGCAATAATCGAATCAAAAATCAGCCAAATAAAAGATCTCTTTCCTGATTACGGTAAAGGCTTCATTTCCGCTTGTCTTGAAGTATATAACCACAACCCAGAAGAAGTCATTCAGAGGATTCTCGAAGGAACCCTTCATAATGACCTTCTTGCCCTTGATACTTCCTTAACGGTAGTTCCAACCAAAACCACTCCTCCTCTGACCAAAAAAGATAAAGGAAAAGGAATATTGGTCGAACTTCCAACACCCACAAGTGTCGTAAAACCACAACTCGAAGGTCCATCTTCAACAACATCTTCTTCAGTTGGAAGATTTATTAGAAAATCTACAACGAACGAGCCTGTTTCTCAAATCCTTGATACGAAAGATGAAACCGCCAAGAATTTTGCTCTTCAATCACTGATTGAATATGAAGATGAGTATGATGATTCTTTTGATGATCTTGGTTTAAGTGTTGGTGATTCAGGACCGGATGATCTGAACGAAAAAGTAACTTCTAACGACACTTCTTCGGCTTCAGATGCTTCCCGATGGGGGTCACGACAAAAACCTCAATTCTACGTTAAAGATGGTAAGAATTATAGTTATAAAGTATCGGGTTCCGTGGCTGCTGCAAATTACAATGAAGCGTCTATAGTTAATCAAGCTCAGAAAGAAATGATTCACGGCCTTGGTCGTGGAGGTAATATCCCGTTAGGTGCAGTAAAAAAAGTGATGGAAGTAACTGAATCAAAACACGACGTTACTGGAACCGGGGGAAATGTAAATTCAGTGAGGAGAGGAAAAGACCATAACGCCCCCATGAAATCAAACGATAACGTTGATCAAGTTGGTGGGCGAGGGGGTTCCGTGAGAGGGAGAGGATGGGGCAGGGGTAATATTGGAAAAGAACAAAGTACGGGAGAGTCAAACGAAGGGGAGGATAACGAGTCTGTTAGTAGAGGCGGCGGCAGAGGGCGGGGTGGAAGGAGAGGAGGAGGAGGAGGGGGGAGGAGTAATCATTACCGGAAAGATCAAGCGATGAAAAAACACTTTTCTGGGCTCGGTGGATTTTAATGAACGGAATTTTTTTAACGGTTGTTAATAGTTGCGTACATGTTAAAAGCACGATATTTGTATCGTGGTATGTGTGGTTTTTGTTTTTTCTTTTTGGTTACAATGGGGTCGTTAATCGTTAGCCCCATATACTATATTTTTTGACCTTTTAGTTTTGTTATGGTAAGTGGGGATGGAAAGTTTTCGATACTTATGATGAAATCCGAACTATAGAAGTGGTATAGTGTTTTTTTTTAATGGAATTATATGAAATAGGGTTTAAATCAGTTTGAAGTTGCATAGTATTTGTGTCTTTTGATTGATTAAAATCAGATCCATTCACAATTTTAAGTGTAATATGATCAAGATGATTGATGAATCCTGGATTTCTTCTTTTGTCAAAAAGACCGTGTAAGCGTTACCAGCAATAGTCACCACTCACTTATCTTATCGGGTAACATTTTTGGTCATCAAAATTGATTTTTGGTAAACATCCTTTATCTGATAAGTGCTTACTGGGTAAGATTATCGATCATTGTTATGCTATGCCTTTTATCAGGTAACGTTCTTGATCCTTGACAATGCCCACCCGTTAAAGCAAGTGACATCTGGTAAGTGCTTATCCGATAAGCATTTGGTAAATGACTCATTGTTGTCTCTTCTTGGATGACTAAACACTTATTGCTCTTATAGGGTAAGAGACGTTTACCACGGTCAAATATTGTAGTATTTGCCAACAATCTATGTGTACCATTTTGCAAATCGAGATTCTTACGCACTTACCGGGTAAAAGATGTTTATACTAAACTATTTTGTAGACCGAGAGCATTACCCAGTATGGTAAGTGAGAGTAGTGACTTTTACACTGTAAACGCGTACCTGGTTAGCATTGGTAAACACCCCCATGTATGTATAAGACTTAAATCAATTTGATTTCTAAAAAGTATTTATTTCTTCTATATATTTTAAAAACCTTCTATTCATGATTACGAATAATGAATTTTCAAATTACGAACTTAGAATACTTGATGTCTATTGCATATTTACACACTTGATTGAAGCTTTGTCATCTTTCATACCACAAATTTCATCTATTCCTCTATGAGATTTTTGGTGAAATCTTTTCTCATAATCAAGCTTCTCAACTAATTCTTTTACCATTAAATACCAAGGATCAACTTTATGACTTGTAATCACGTAAGATCATTTGAGACCACTTTTTTATACCTGACACTTTACAGTAAAATACTGTGAAAAGTAACCTTCACAGCATACCCAATCCTGGTCCTGTGCAGCCCGTACGACCGCACAGGGTATCATACCTAAGGGGGCATGAAGTTTTTAATAAATACTAGTTTTAAGTTTAATAATTTGGGAATTGAGCAACTGAACTTTAATTATAAACAACATGTCCAAGGCCCGATAGTGATGGATACCAAATGCACCTAATCTAAATCATGATGAAACATTGTGAACAATCCCAAGCCGATTTCTATTGTTCTTTAAGGTTCGACTCTTCTGATTTTCAAGAAACGACGTTTCATTTCTAGCCGATTAAAGGTTATGAAGCTAAATTCAAGATATAAATCCCAAATAGCCGAACTGTAACATTTAAGGGATTTTTTTAGCATAGGACATTTTTTTCGTATGTTTCTTCGTTTAGTTGCTAAGAAAATAGGCATATGCACAATTTTTTAGCATTTTCGTACATGACATCAAAAACCTTAGGAATGACCCTACTTCCTATTGTTTTGTTATGAATGCTCGGATTTTTTATACATTCACAATGTTTTTCTATGACAGACGTAAAAATCTAGTCTCACAGATATCACAAAAACATACTGGTATCACGTGAACAGGGGCGGGCCTATAATGGTTCACACGGTGGCACGGGCACCGTATTATATGTTCATCGAAGGGTAAGTTTTTTGGATTTGTTAGCGGTGCAACCGTATAATTTTGAGGGTGCTCTTAGTTAATTTAAAACTGAATTTATGACACAAATAGGCTAGTTGACATAGTGGCTTTTCCCAACTAGTTAAAACTCCTTATAGAGATGTTTCAGTTTCGATCCCAACTTGATGCAAATAATTTATTTTTTCCTGTAGCAACTCTGTATAACATTTAATAACATAGTAAATACTCTATTAATTTTGTATTTAAATAAGATTTAATAAAGACTATTAATTTCATATTTAATCATTAACTTTTCTAAAAGTATTTTTTATTTGTTTTTAGTTATTAAAAACCATCAATATCAAATACTAAAAACCGAAAAAAAACACTTGAAATCAACAAAAAAACCCGAGAAAATTCTTTGAAATCGATAAAAAACTTAGGGTGCGTTTAGTTAGCGAAAACTGTTTTCATTTTCTAAGAAAACGTTTTCAGAAAATGGAATTGAGTTTTCATTCTCAGTTTTCTATGAAAATTTTAGAAAACGCGTTTAGTTGAAATGGTGAAGTTTTCATTTTTTATTTTTAGAAAATTAGAAAACGCGTTTGGTTGTACATTTTCTACCACTTTTCATTTTCCATTTTCCATTTTTTTTTTCAAATTAGAAAGTGTGTGTGTGTGCAAGTGTATGAATGTGTGCGTTAAAGTGTGTGTGTATGTGAAAGTATAAATGTGTGTGTGTGTGTGTCTGTGTGAAAGCGAAATAGTGTGTATGAAAGTGTGTGAAAGTGAGTGTTTCTATATGTGTGTGTTTGTGTGAAAGTGTGAATGTGGAAAAGTTTTTTAAAAACAAAAAATTGAAAAAGTGGTAAAAGTAGTTTTCTAAATTCAATATAATTTTAGAAAATGTCGTTTTCTTGGATCTTTTTTGAAAACTGAACGAACTAAACACGTTTTTCAAATATTCATTTTCTCTGAAATTTTTTCCTAGAAAACAGGAAGTTTTTCTGTAACTAAACGCACCCTTAAAAATTCCTCAAAAACTCTTGAAATCAACCAAAAAAACCGAACAAGTTCCTCGAAATCGATAAAGAAAATTTAGAAATCATTTAAAATCAAGTAAAAAACTTTAAAAATTCCCTAAAATGATAAAATTAAATTAAAAACATATTAAAAGATATTGAACGTTAATAAAAACGTAAAAATAAATCGATTAAAACCGTATTATATATATATATATATATATACAGAGGATGTCATCGCATTAAAATATTCATGGGTCCGTTCATGCAGGTGAACTCAACCCACAATTTTATATCACCTTAGATGATAGATAACCATGAAGTTTCCAGCACCTGCTGGACGATTCAAGATCCACGTGTCTCAACCTCACAGATCCACCGTTTTTAACCTCACATTTATTTTTCAATTTTCAGTCCACCATAACTAATTAGATGATCTCATCTTCAATTAACACACACACAAACACACACATAGATAGAGAGAAAAACAGTAATGGGTATTGCAGGTTGTTTCTCCGACATTTACGACTCCTGTCACAGCCGTCATGCATCCCACAACAAACTCAAAAAAACCAACCAACTTCAAGTACTACTCTTCTTTCTCTATTTTATATATATATATATATATACACATACATACATACATATACCTTAGAGGAAAGTTCTTTCTTCTGATGCAAACTCAAACTTGGTTGTCAACATTGGACAAACGAGAGCGTAATACATGTCTAAATATAGATTATTCATACTGAATAATCAAAGAAATATTCAGATCGAATAAACACTATATTCAGTTTTATTCCGTCTGAATATTTATTTGATCATTTAACATGTGCTACGTTCTCATTGGTCCACGTTCACAACCAAATTTGAGTTTGTATTTAAACTTTCTTCTATATTATATATATATATATATATACCTTATTAATTATAATCAATTTTCATGCAGACAGTGGAGATAAAGGTGAAGATGGACTGTGAAGGGTGCGAGAGGAAGGTTCGGAAGTCGGTGGCCGGAATGAAAGGGGTGAGTTCGGTGGACGTTGATCCAAAGAAAAGCAAGCTGACGGTGGTGGGTTACGTGGATCCAAACAAGGTGCTGAATCGAGTCAGACATCATACTGGTAAGAAAGCAGATTTATGGCCATATGTCCCATATGACGTGGTGGACCATCCTTACATGGCCGGAGTTTATGACAAGAAGGCGCCACCTGGCTACGTCAGGGACACGTCATCAGCAGCTGTGGATCCGGTGGCCGTCGATTTAGGTAGGGCAAGTTCCACTGAGATTAGGTATACGACGGCGTTTAGTGATGATAACCCCACGGCTTGTATCATCATGTAGTGAGTGTTATTGTACTTCATCAGGGTGTTTGTTGGTTGCTTCATATGTATATATTTAAGAAGAAAAAAATGAATTAAATAAACAAAATGGATGGTTTTTTATTTTTATTTTTATTTTTCTTTATAATTTACTTTTGTGTATCCTTAAAGCATCGTAATTTGTTTACTTTTTTTCCTTCTTTCTTTCTATTTTATATAGTATTGTTACGCATTATAAGTGCGATATCTAAGGAAATGAATCTTTAATAAGTTTAAGAAAAAACAATAACTAATTTCAGTTTTAATAATGGATTTTTTTTACAGCAAAAGTCACTTTTATTCCGATAAAAAAAAACTAGCAACACCTTAGAGAACACAAATTATTTACAAAGTTTGGAAGGATAGCTAATCCAATCATCCAAACGTAATTAGAGACCATTTATCTTTGTTGTAACTTTAGTCCAATAATTGACGCCCAAGAACTTCGGGAAACATACAAGTTATTGGATTAGCTACTCTTTCAAGGGGTTCTGTCCTCTTTTTCCAAAAATGACTTTAGTCCAATAAAAGGCATAGTAGAAGCCCACCCGAATTGCCATAAAAATTAGCCATGATCCCTCTCCACACGTCTTTCGTAGCCGTTCAAAACTGCCACCACCATTTCTACAACATTGTTGGATTAAATGCTTTTAGGTCGCCAATTTCAAGCCTACTCTTGCCCTTGCTGTTTATTACTTTATCTCAAGCAATCAATCATATATTTTTTTCTTTTCTTCGTTACCTCCTCAGAAGAACTAACGCCGAATGCTCTCAAGAGTGTAGATTGCCTTACTGGAGGCCTTCAAGAGTGGAAGAAGTAGGTCTCAAAGATTCCTAACACCAACTTATAAAGGCTAAACCTTCCCCCAGTAGAGATATTTCTAGCCTTCCAATCCGAAAGATGGGATTGAAACTTCTCGATAATCGGCTTCCGACTAGAAACTTTGGACATATTTCCAACCACCGGGATACCCACTTGTAGATGAAAGGAAATGAACCCTCCTTACAGTGAAATCATCTAGGCCTAGCCATCCGCTTTGACTCTTCACTACTAGCTTTCACACCCATAACTTCCCTTTACTCCATATTGACTTTAAGGCCGAACGTATTTCAAAGCATTTAAGAATCTGAACTAAATTAGCTGCATTACTCCATAACCATTCCCCCATATAAGTGACATCATTCACATATTGAAGGTAAAGATAATAACAAAACATATGTTTTTGCATGCCCCATTAACATAACACTTTTTTCTTACCCTTCTACCTCACTCATATACTTCATATAGAAGGGAGTATGAATAGAAATTACTTTTTTTGAGTGGAGAAAGATAATATGGTTATGGTATTTTGTTGTATCTGTAGAGTTTAATGTGTTAAAGATAATAGCTATCTTCTTATGTTTCCCACCATATCTTCTCACCATAACTTCCCTCATCACCGAGACTCAACTCGAGATGTAATCTATAATTATTTAGAAAAAGGGAGACTTCAGACATTTAGGTTGCATTTAATTCGTGAAAAATTTCCTGTTTTCTAGAAAAATTTTCAACAGAAAATGAAAATTTGGAAAACGCGTTTAATTAGTTCGTTCAGTTTTCATAAATTTTCTAAGAAAGCGAAAATTTTCATTTTCTAAATTTACATTGGATTTAGAAAACAACTTTTATCAGTTTTCAAAATTTTCATTTTACAAAAACTTTTCCACATTCACACACACACACACACACACACTCACACACACATACACACACTTTCACACACACACACACACACACACATACACACACTATCATTTTCATACACACACACACACACACTTTCACACAGACACAAACACACACACACACACACACACACAGATACAGACATTCACACACACATACACACACACACACTTTCAATTTTACACACACTTACACTTTCACACACACACACATACATTTTCATTTTCACACACACACACACCACACTTTCAATTTTACACACACACACACACACGCTTTCAATTTTACACACACACACACACAGACTTTCACATAAACACACACACGAACATTCATTTTTATACACACACACACACACATTTACACTTTCACACACACAAACTTACCCTTTCACACACACAAAGACAACACTTTCACACATTCACACACACACACACATACACACTTTCACACAGACACCCACATTCACACACACACACACACACACACACTTTCACACATACTCTTTCATTTTCACTCACACACACATACACACACGTTCACACACATACACACACACTTTCATTTTCACACACAGACACAAGCACACTTTCACACACACACAAACACATTCATTTTCAGACCACACACACACACTTTCACACAGACACCCACATTCACACACACACACACATATACACTTTCACACACACAGACACACACACTCTTTCATTTTCGCACACACAGACACATTCACACACACACACACACGTGTTCACACATACACACACGTTCACACATACACACAATTCATTTTCACACACAGACACACACACACACACACAAGCGCACTTTCACACACATACAAACACATTCATTTTTACACCACACACATTCACACACGCATACACACTTTCATTTTGACACACACACACACACACACGTTCACACACACATATACTTTCACACACACACACACATACTTTCACACACACACACACACACACACTTTTATTTTCTCACATACACACAGACACACACACTTTCATTTTCTCACACACACACACACTTTCACACACACACACACGCACACACTTTCTAATTTGAAAAAAAATGGAAAATGAAAAATGAAAACCGGTAGAAAATGCACAACTAAACGCGTTTTCTAATTTTTTAAAAATGAAAAATGAAAAATGAAAAATGAAAAATGAAAACTCCAACATTTCAACTAAACGTGTTTTGAAAAATTTCATAGAAAACTGAGAATGAAAATCAACTCCATTTTCTGAAAACGTTCTCTAAGAAAATGAAAGTAGTTTTCGCTAACTAAACACACCCTTAGGCAAAATAACTTATTTTATTACATGGTTATTTGTAGTAGCGTCTTGGTAACCTATTATAATTTTTTCCAATTATAATTATAATTCTCATTTACATTAATTATTAATAGATATTAATAGTTTAATTATTATTATTATTGATATTAACAAATATTAATTGAAAGCTATTAATTATTTTTTTTACCATACAATATACAATATTAATTATTAATTATTTTCAATAATTGTTAATAATATCAATTATCTTTTATATTATTAGTCGTCTAATTATTAATTATTTAATATATTTAGATAACAAAATAGTTAATATAACAATTATAAATTGTTTAATATAAATTATATAAAAATTAAGATTATACTTTTTTTTTTGTTTTATTTGTGTTAAAGGATTTTAATAAAATATTTAATTATTAACTATATATATTTTTTAAAAATTATTCATTAATTAAAATAGGTAAGGTTAATTTTATTTTTATTTATATAATATACAAGGGTTATTTAAAATTATAAATTAACAGATTTTTTCTAAATGTGTTTATAAGAAATCCAAAATTTATAATATGTAATAATCAATCAAATTTTTTTAACTCTAACATATTTTATTATTTAGTTTTTCTTTATTATTTAGTTTTTCTTTACCATCTAGTTTGTGTTGATTAACATATTATATTATTAGATATATGTTGTAATTATATTTATGAAAAATTATAATTAATTAATTTTTTAAGATGTTCATTTTCATCATTTTACACGTTTATCGTCTAGTTTTTGCCAAACATAGTTTTTGCATCTGCTAGCTCATCAGCTAACGTGCAAGAATAGCCTTTAAGCTGTTCTAACAATAATAAAAGCAATTTGTTTGTATACGATTAAATTATTTGAACTCATTCAGAATTTTGTATTTATTTGTTCAAATTGATGCATGGTTATATGTTGTACCTATTTTTTATTATACAAATGTCACTCTAACATAATTGTGTTTATTGGACGTCATCAATAAATAAGCGTCTTAATAGATCATTTTATAGGACACAAATTATGTGACAAAAAATAAAGCGTCCTGTATAAAGACGTTGCAATAAGTTTATAGAACGCTTTTGAAAGTCATAACAAGTTTATTAGGACACTTTTAGAAAAAAAAATATCATATTAGCTATTTTATAGAACACAATTTCAAAAAAAGGTCCTATAAACACAAACGTCCTATAAAAGGAGGAGCTTATAGAACACTTTCTTAAAAGTGTCATATAAACTAGTTAATACGACGTTTTTTATTATTAAAAGTGTCCTAGCAAGTTTATTCGACGCCCAAAAACGCCTTTAGATAGTGTATTTTATTTTTTGTCCTATAATTTGTGTCTTATATATAAAATGATCAATTAGGACGTTTATTTGTTGGTGACGTTCTATAAATCCAATTTAGTTATAGTTTGTTATACTTGAAAAAGAAGATTAACTAATTAATATATAATTAATTATCTAACATCAAATAGATTAATTACTAAAAACTAAATGTTATCTCCTTAGAAAAATGAGTTTAATTTTTATTAAATACTTTTATCATCTCATAATTTTTAAAGCGTTTTAAACAATATTTAGATGATTTCTTATTTGTTTTGATAATGACGTCTAGTTATGATCATACGACAAAGATAATTATATCCTAAAATTTAGAGAATATCTTTTCTTAAGAAATAACGATCACAATTAATGGTTATTGACAACATGGTTGGCATTGACCTAATTCAATTATTGTGTATTTTGATGCTATTTAAGGTTGGCTTAGACAAACCATATGAAAAGTTTAAAACCGATTGAGACTTGTAGATCGATAAGACGGACAATATCTTTACATTATTTCGGGTTTTGTTTTTATCGCATCTCAACTTTTATGAAGGCATTATAACAAACTAATAGATCAACCGGACGAATAATAAATGAAACAAATTATAAAATTTCGTACCAGATGTTAGTATATTATAGAAAATTTCAAATAAAAACGGTAAAAAATATCTTAAGATAATAAAATAACATACTAATTTATTAAAATGAAACCATTTTCTAACATTATTTAATAGTCACAACAGGAATCATCAAATCGAATATGAGAGTAAATACCAAAAACATTAATTAGACAGAAGGTTAAAACATAGATAACTAGTAAATGGTAAAACATGTATATAGCTTTGGCTTTGGGACCCTGCTTTATATCTTAAATTGGAACACCTTCAGGCACGACTTTAGGTTTTACGTTCTTCTCTTTCACTTGCCGTAATGGGCTCAATGATCACAGATAACACTCGGTCCTTGGCTCTAGCATCGGGAGCTCCATGTCCATCCCCATATTGGTACGTACAGTGTGAATTTCGAGCAAGACTAATGGCCATATCAACGAATGAATCTGTCCATTCTGGAGAACAAGACACTCGGGCTTCGATTAGTTTCCTCCACGCTTTGTCGATTAGAGTTTTTATATGTTGACGTGAAACTTCCTCACAAACACCATTATCGTGCATGTAACAAGTGATCGCATTTGCAGTTTTGCCTCTCGCTATCTCATCCTATATATGCATGCCAAAAGAAATAGTATGTAATGAAGATGAATACAAACAATAACAAGGTCATGTTTGACAAACATAAACCAACTAATTATATCAGTATAAAACAAATGACTTTACCCATAAAGTTCACTTAGAGAAATTTCCATCAGTAGTGATTACCGACAGATGACCATAAAATACCAATTATTTGGTAGAATCCACTGTTTTTCGAGAAAATACTATGGATCACCTGAGAATCCCAGAGTAATCTATCACTGATTTGAATTACCCACCAACAATTTACTCACCAACTTTGTGACGGTGTTGTGACGAATCACCCTTTAACGACAAATTACCTAGACAAATGTAGGCAAAAGACTTTCATTTAGTAGATTATATCGAAAGACCCTCGTTCGGTAAGTCATAAACTACCTAATAAGTTACGTTTTTGAAAAGTTATTTTATGTATCATTTCAGTAAGCCAGATTGGTTTTCTTCATTATGCCCTTATATTTTATGTAAATAGCCAAAAAGTCATATACTTGTAATTTTACATTGTTTGTTTGCCAAACATAATGTAAAAGGTTTTTATTGATATGGTGATCAATAAAGCATACCGACGAAGTACCCAAATCGTTGCAAAGTCGGAAAATCATCGATGACCACTTCAAAAGATCATAATACTTCTCCAATGACTCGACTGAATTTTTCTTTATTTCTTGATCGATTAAAAAGTAGCCGTGTGTAAGTATAACCACTCCTGAGACCGATCGCCAAGCGTTATCAACATAATCGTTGAACGTTGGCATGCATTTGCTATGAGTCCACTTTGCTTCCACAAAGAACGCTTCTAGTAATTCTCCACACTATCAATCGCACAACAAACAAAGATGTCAGATTCTTTAAAATGAAGAAAATATAGAATTAGACTTTGTTTCTTTTCCAAATTTGCAAAATTACACACATAATTGTTGTTTTGTTGAGCCAGAAATTTTAACTTTTGTTTAAAATAAAGAAATTACTCTGATAACTAATGTGTATATATATAATATATACACACACACGAATACTAACCACTTTTACTAGTACTGGTATGATGCTTTCTCCTTGTGCAATTTCATTAATGGTGTTGTAAAGAGCTTGGAATCCCAGCTGTAAATACTCGGGCATGTGTTTGACTGCATTACTGTCCCACCTAATTAATTATAAACATTAGTAAACTACGTAGGCTATGAAATATATATATATATATATATAGAGAGAGAGAGAGAAGAGAAGAAGATAGGGAGGATTTAAATGAAAACCGAGTTTTGGTTGTGAGCATGAGGATAAAGGAGAGCGCGACAAGTGTCGCATGCTTCCATGGGTTATTCATCATTAATGGATTAAATCTACCGGATGTTGTATCATTCATTATGAATTGATTATGAACTTCACATTCATTATTCATATTGTATGCCTTCGTTATTCATACTGAATGAGACATTTTTGTGCTTTCCTTTGTATTCATTTTTGCAATGAAAAATGAGTTTGCATTTGAACTTTTTTTAAGAATAGCAGTTTGCATTTGAACTTTCCTCTCTCTCTCTATATATATATACATATGGATGTTAAATGACGATGAACACTTAGAGATCGATCGATCGATCTAGATATATATTATATTATGGTGGTTCGAAATTGCAAACCTCTTGACAGCATCAGTGAAGATCTTGAGTTCATCCAAAGATCCATAAACATCATAAATATCATCAATGACAGTAATTAACGTGCAGACTTTCGTTAGTCCGACACGACAACAATGATATTGAGGTTCGAATACCATTCCAACCGCCCAAAAGAAGCATTCCATCGGTCGGTCCCTAACAAACGCTAACTTGTTTGCTAGACCTATATTTCTCCACCACCTGTTTTTGAGATGACATAACAACAAATTAAATCATCATGTTTATATGATATATGTCAAGTAAACTATTTTATAGAATTTATAGTTATAGGAACAAATAATATTATATAGAGAGAGGTTTAAGGGAAAACTCTAAAAAAAAGAAAAAAAATAATGAACATTCTGGAGTTCTCCATCCGGACAGTATGCACAAATGTACACAAACGATTGAAACTATTTTTTTATGCACCAGTGCATATATATGCATAGTGCACATGCATAAATGAATGTTAGAAATTACCGGTATGCATTTGTGCATATCGTCCAGATAAAGTGTTCTCTTTTTTGGCGTTTTCTCCTGAACTTGCCTCTACGATTCAATTTTTTTAAATACAATTTTCATGTCATTTTTGTTTCAGATTGGTTTGTGGATTATTGATAAAAGGTGCGTTTTATTACTTTGATACTTGTTGAAGTTCTCTCTTGAGTATTGATTGAGCCATGTTGAAATCTAATGTAGCTAGCTCAAGGAGAAGTGGATTTGCATCTTTTCGTTTAGCGTATGCATCGATGTACCATCGAGCTTCTAATCTAAGCATCCTACGATATAAAGGGAGCTCCAATGCATGATTTATGGCTTCGTTAATTTGATCTTGATCCTTAATATTCTTCAATTTCATCAAGTGTTTTATTGCAAATAACTTGGCCTCTTGCAAATCTCTTTCTTCCTCAAAACCAAGATGTGAAGCTTCATATAGACTTAGCAAACCCTTAATATCGGTCCCTAGACATCCCATCAACCCACCACGGACGTCCGTGAATCTCATAAGAAAATCTGTTGCAATTTTGAATCAAGAACCGGTTAATCATGAGAAACGGAAATATATATATATATATATATATATATATATATAGAGAGAGAGAGAGAGAGAGGGAAGAGAGGGAGATTCGGGGGAAAACCTCAAAAATAAGAAAAACCGAAGAACACACCGGGAGCCTCCATCTGGACATGTATGCATAAATAATGCATACAAGTGATTGAAGGTGATTTTTTATGCACGAATGCATATTATGCATTAGTGCATATGCATAAATGCATGTTACAAATTACTATTATGCATTTGTGTATACCGTCACATTTAAGACTCCCAAAGTGTTATTCAGTTTTTTTTGAGGTTTCCCTAAACCTGACCCTATATATATATATATATATATAGTCAAGGGATATCGTAAAAATTGAAAAGCTAAGGAATACTAATTGTTGCATACAAGTAAATTGGAAACAATTTTTTCGGTACGTACATGTACATAAAAAACAATAAACAATTTTAATTAGGTGTTTAATGTTTACACATGTACATACCATCCAGATAAATGATTTATAGGGTTTTCCTTAATTTTTCATTTTTTTTGGATTTTAATCTGAACTTCCCCTCCCCTCTCTCTCTCTCTCTCTATATATATATATATATATATATTCGGATCTTGTGAGAACAATTCTTCTTATCTTTCTCACCATAATTTTCATTCTCATTAGAACGCACAACACAGTGTCTAAAGGGAAACATATAATTAGAAGTACGTACCTTGGGACACATGATAACCATGCTGTCTAAGAAGCCTGAATCTAAGAGACTCAGCATGAAGAGTAGTAGTAGTACCGTCTTCTTCGAATATCCCAACGTTATTTTCTTCGGTTATCGATGAAATCTTGTTCAGTGCTTTTTCTATATCGTTTTGAAAACGATAGCCAAGACCCAATCTTTCGATATCATCTATCAGTTCAAGAAGTTGCAACCTACTACTCATCATCAAACTAGTTTCATTTTCATAATCAAAGTACAACCCCTGCATCACTTTCTTCTCCAACTCCATCATCTTCACATTGCAATTTGTCTGCAACCATGCATGCATGCACAAATTAAAGATCAAATGAAAACCAACATCGATCACATAATGATGAACACATAAAATCATGACTCCATATAGTTAAATAATTAATTAATTACCGGCGAATAACTGGTATCTAAGGATTCAATAAAATCATGACTCCATATAGTTGGCTGGTAAACAGTTAACCGACTATCGGCAGCTTCAGATACTTTGTTCTTGATGACACATGATCTTCTCAAACAACGTTGTCTGCTCCAGGTTTGTGGGAGATTTTGTTTTGGATTGCATACGACAGGAAATAAACTTTGAGAAAAGAGCAATTGGCAGAGTTGAAGGGCCATATCCGATTTGCTTTAGAAGGTGATGTTTGATTGATTACTGTTAATCAAAGGTTGGACCTTGATCACCTTAAATAGCCTAAGAAATTACTATAAATATATATATATATATATATATATATATATAGAGAGAGAGAGAGAGAGGGAGGGATAGAGAGAGAGGGGACAAGTTCGTATGAGAACGTTAACAATTCACGTACTAAATCATATGTGATTTTGATGTTAGTACAAAACCACGTGCGATTTTTGATGTTCGTATAAAATCACATTTTTTGATGTTAGTAAAGAATCATATGTGATTTTATACATGAAAAAATGTTTTTATTGTTTTCTTAAATTGTTATGATTCTCGCATTAAACTTTTTTTTCCTCTCTCTCTCTCTCTCTATATATATATATATATATATGAGAGGCTTCTTCATTTAGAAACTCTTTAAATAGTAGAAACTCGTGGAAACCAATATAAAAATAATTTTTTTCATAAAATGTTCTGATTTAAAATATTATTTCACATATGTTTGTGTTCATATGAAAAAAAAAATATTACATGTGGAAACAAACCGTTAGTTCACTATCAAATGAAAAAAAAAATTAATACGGTGAAACAAAACATTTTTTATCACATGTGATATTTTTTGTCATATGAATACAAACATATGTGAAACAATATCTTAAATCATAACATTTGATGAATTTTTTTTATATTTTTATAATGGTTTTATATTGGTTTCCACGAGTTTTAATTTTTAAAAAGTTTCCAAAAGATTATATATAATAGAAGGTTCATACGAAAATGATACATATTTAAAAAATTAAGAGTATAATTCTAGACCAAACATTTATTTGAATAAGGATTTATATAAAACTTTCTAAAAAATTCCCCAAAAGGGGATATATGTCATCTTATATATGAAAATTTATTTATTTCTCAATTGATTAAAGTATTTATTCATAATTTTTTATAGGATTTTTTCATTTATTATATTTTATAGCATTTAAAATAAGTGTGTTTTAGTATTTAAAATATTATTTTTATGGAAATAGTTTATTTATGATTTTTTATAATTTACGTTAAAAATCATATATTTTTTTTTCCAATAAATAATCACTAATTTTCATATATGATATTGATTTTAGTGTAAAAAATATAAGTTATCTACAATATTACATGTGATATGTGTAATTTATGAATTACGTTTTGAAATACATGTGATCTCATATATTTTTAACACAAAAAAGTTTAGAGGTGATTTTATATAATTACTTATAAATTTTAGAGGTGGTTGACACTCCCTAGAGGGAGTCCAACCCATGCCAAAACCACTTCTAAACTTTTTTTAATAAAATATTAATGATATAAGAAGTTTAATTTGTAATAATTGTATGTCGGGTTGAACGGGCCTATCCATATTCCTTTTTTATTGCACAAGTCCACCTATTAATTTGAATATATGATCCCGTCCGAGTCCGCCTATATTTTTAAAAATGATAATTCAAGCCTGTTTTTTTAACGGATCGAACATACTGGATTTACTGGATCTTATCGTTTATGAACAACTCTACTCTCAAGATATAACTGTCTCTCTTAATTAAGGGAACACGATAATAAAAAGGCAAAACCAAGATGGACATAATTACTCTTAATTGAAAGAAAAGGGAAAAATGAAAAATAAATCAATTTCCTGGATTGGTTTGCTGTATACTTGTATTTGAATATGCCACTATATAAAGATATATATTATAGTTTAGTATACAATTATATATTATTATAATTTAAAAAATATAGACTAACTGAAAATCTATAAATATTAGAAATAAGGTGAATAGTCTTAAAAAATAATGTAACGAATTAGAGTGTGACATTTACACGTTTTAATAAAAGAAATCATGGCAATGACTGGAGCCGCCCTCACATAATGCAATATTAAGTTCTCAAAACTAACATTTGTTTTTCTCTCTTCTCCATTTATTTGGCACCAAAAACTCAAAATGTTCCTAAAAAATCATATTACAAACTGTTATACTACAATATATATGAAGATAAAATTATTCAATTACAAATCGAAAGACAAAAGAAAGAGCGACACATGTCCTTTGTGTCCACATTCAGTATGAATAATGAAGATAAACGCTCATTAATTATTCATGATAAATAATGCATGATCATGATTAATATTGCTAAATTGATTCACTATTCATGATGAATAATACACATTCAACATGATCAATAGTACATTATTCATGATGAATAACTCGTAAAGGTGCGAGATAAGTATCGCGCTCTCCTTTATCCCCCGGTTTACAATCGGTTTAATTTAAACCCACTACAACAAAAATGATTTTATAGGGCGCCTAAGATGAAAAATCGTCCTAAGAGAATACTTTATAGAACTAAACCAAAAAGTGTTATATCTAAAAGCGTTACTATAGGTTTATAGGACGCTTTTAGACGTTTTAACAAGTTTTTTACGACGTTTTTAAAATAAAGTGTCATATTAGCTATTTTATAGGACACACCGCTTTTAAAATAAAGTGTCATATTAGCTATTTTATATGACACTTTTGTTTATGAAAAGTGTCTTCTAAAATATCTAATAGGACACTTTATTTTAAAAGCGTCGTAAAAAACTTGTTAAAACATCAAAATGCGTCCTATAACCCTATTGTAACCCTTTTAGATAAGACGTTTTTTGATTTGGCCCTATAAACTTGTGTTCTATAAAATATTCTTTTAGAACGTTTTTTCATTTTAGGCGTCTTATAAAATCATTTTTGTTGTAATGACCCGCCGTTATATACATTGTCAAGTTTTTTTTTGAAGTATATAATATTTATATACGGCAATTGGAATAAACAAACAAACTCACACACCCTCCTCACCTATGGTGAGATTTGAACCCCCGACCTCCTAGAAGACAAGGGACTCACATACCGCTAGGCCAAAGGCCCTTTGGTTACATCTTTGGTTACATTGTCAAGTTTAAATGAGAACATGAGAACACATACCTAATATTCGTGTATGTGTGAAATGTTTGAATTTAAGTATGTATCTAGCATCCTTATCCTTGATATGTTTTGAAAGAACAAGTATCTTGGTATAAAAATATTCAGACTTTTTGCATTTGAATATTATCAGTTGATACTTGTAACGTTATAATAAAAAATAAATACGAGATTTTTGTAAGTCAATTTATTAACTGTTCGTGTTTATAACGCAACAGTTGATAATAAAGAACGAACTACAAAGATAGTTGACCTTCATGAAAATATTTATTATATAAATATTTTGGGTAGAAGTTTCACGTTCTATAGTGTCATTTTGAAGTAAGTCACGTTAGCATACATGAGACAGAAAACATGTTCAAGAATTAATTAGTCATTTTATACACTACAATAAAACCTGAAATCTTCTAGTAAGTAATTTAACATTTGCACTTCTTCGATGATATCAATTTATTTATGATTGTGTCATAAAACACATACTACAAAACAAATGATTTTTTGTCACATAAATTAACCAGAGAAATTTTCGTTTGTGATTACCCAAGAATCACTTAGAAAATAATAATGGCTTGGTAAAATCCGATGTTTGTCGAGAAAATACGAACAAAACACCCAGAGAATCCCTAGGTAATCTGTTACTGATTTGAATTACCCACCAACAATTTAGCCACCAACTTTTATGACGATTTTGTAAAGAATTATCATCCTTTAACGACAGATTTCTCAAAGAAAAGTCCATAGACAAAGATCTTTTGTTTAGCAGTGAAATGAAACAAATAATATTGTTTTTTGATTTAAGTAAATTAAATAAATGTGAAGCCATTTGATATTTCAAATGTTCATAACTGTTCAAATACGTCATTGGTTTACATGTCAAATAACGTCTTTTTCAGTATTAATAAAAAAATTGATAATGTTTATTAATAAATAAGATCGATTAAAATTATATGTCTAGATATTAATCGAAATCAAACCTCAAAATGATAAGTTAGGAAAAACGCATCTATATATAATCGTTAACTTTTTAAAATAATAATACAAAATAAGTATTTTTAAATTAAAAAATTAAATAACCAGTGTTATGTTTTTTTTACAAATAAAATATTTATCTTGAAAACTTATTTGTTAAAAAATGTTATTCCAAAATATTTAATTTGCATACAATTTAGAAGAGTAATTTTTTTGAAAATATTTTTCAATAATTGAGGAAATTAAGAAAAATATAAACTGAGTTGCATTAATAATCGGGAAACACTACTAAAATGGAAGACTTTCACCTGCGGACATTTCCTTGGGAAATCCATCACTAAAAGCTGATCTGTTACAAAAGTTGGTGTTTAAATCAGTGACAGATTACCCAAGAAATTTCTGGGTAATCCGTTGGTATTTTCTTGAAAACATCGGATTTCATCGGAACCATTAGTATTTACTGGGTGATCCGTGGTAAACACCCATGGAAATTTTCCTGGGTAATATTTTATGGGTGAAAGTCAATTTTTTTTGCAGTGAAATAAAGTGAGGAAATTGCTTAAGAAAATTAGAAGAGATTTTTTGATTAATGACATGTAATTCAAATGATGTGTCGTCAATGCATGTCACCTCATTTAAGCCATGTAAGCAAAGAAAAATAAGGTTTAACCGGTTTAAAAGATAACAAGCTACTCATTGCTATATTGAGTAAATTGTTCAAAATACAATGCCTTACCAAAAAAAATAGTTTGAAAGTAAATTGTTGTGATAAGAAAAATTGAAAATACAATGTTCTAATAATAAAATTTATGAAAGTAATTTACTATTTCATGCATTTAGCCATATTGTGATAAGCGTGAAACTTTTATGTTCATGTATTGTATCACATGATTTTTTCTCATCTCAAACTAATATTTAATGTATTGATAAACATATATTTATTTAACAATATGTTGGCTTCATACGGATGTGGTTTACAATGTGAATTTTTTTTTAGGTGTAACTTTTGTTTTATAAACAGACAAAAAATGTCCATATTGTAAAGCAAATATATGATAATCAATATTCTAAATTTATTCTTAGATGATAAAAAATCATAAAAAATAGTACACGGTACATTAATTTTCAAGGTTTTCATAATTTTATGGAGTGTTCCCACATGCGGCACTAATATTCCCACATGCACCTCAGGGGTCTTTTAGAAATTAGAATGGAGTGTTCTATCTTCAACAACTAAATTTTCATTAAAGAAATCTTGGAATGTCTTAGGTGGACTCTATATCTATATATATATATATATATACAAGGGATAGATCATACAAGAACACCCTCTCTTTAAAATAATAAAGAAACACTTTATGAACCATATATGATATAAGTCTCATACATTAAAAAATCATATCTGATTCAAAAATGGATAAGTTTATTGATTTGATTTTTGATGTGATTTGGATGTTTTATTTGTGAAACTGAGGAGAAATATCGCATAGTTGGTTTCGGTTTTTGCAACAATGATTTGAGTGTTGCCATTGTATATATCCTAGCACATTTCAAACATATAAGGGTATCCATTCTTAAACATAATATATCAAATACAGAAGTTGCTATATATTTCTTGCATGAAATTCGAGGGAAAGGGACAAGACAATGCAGTTTTGCTCGAGATGGAGTTGAGGGCATGAAATAACATCTTATGAATAAAATAATCTAGTTAATACATGCTTTATAGAATATATCGTAAGTTTATAACACAATAACTATAATGAACGTGAATTAACGAATGCACAAAAAGATGGAAGCAATAGTAATTTAATAATCGGATGTCGTTATGTTGATCAATAATGCAAATTAAAAATTTATGGAAACAAAACTATAAATAAACATATATTTAGAAGTGGATATTTTTAACTCCCATTTATTTATGTTCCAAAGGTTTTGGAGAATACTAATTATTGAGTAATGTCTGTATTTGAAATCTATATCTATATACTATGGGGTTTTTCAGTGTACATGTTTGGATGCACATAAGTTGACTTATAAGCTGACTTATAAGCTAGCTTATTGATAAGCTACTTTGAGTAGCTTATGAAGAGCTTTTTGTCATCTTTTTCGATTATACCCTCATTAATATTAATTATTATTTTTTCAAGATGTCATTTTTAGTCATTTAAATGGTTATCAACTAGTTTTTGCCAAACATTATTTGTTCATCAGCTAGCTTATCAGCTACCAGCTAGCTTATAAGTCATCAGCTAGCTTATCAGCTAGTTTGCCAAACCCATCAAGGAATCCTCTGGGTTCCTTTTGTTAAGTTTTCCAATATTGAAGGACGGGTTCTATAAACTTAAGTCTAATGTTACTAGGGACCATTGGTTTGATACAAAGGATAACCATGAATATTAATGTATATATATATATATATAGAGAGAGAGAGAGAGAGAGAGGGAGAGAGAGAGGAAGGTTCAAATGAGAACTTTGCATTTTTAAAGGAACAAAGGGACACTTGTGGATCATATATGATGTGGGTCCCAGATAATATTAAATCAATTATGATTTAATATGTTTTAATATTAAATCATAAATGATTTAATATTATGTGGGACCCACATCATATGTGGTCTACAATTTGTTCATTTGTTCTTTTAAGGAGGGGTGGTTCTTGTTTGATCCCTCCCCTATATATATATATATATATATATATATTTGGTTTCACACAATCCGAGCAAACCCCAATTAATCTTCTAGAGCCAACTTCGCTTTACCTGTCGGCATTGATCAACCAATCAAATACAAATTGTTCAAGGCCAATCCAGAGTTTTTCTGTAATTACAGTAAACATATCTTCTATGAGAACAAAATAACATAATAATTACCAATACCCATATATAATCAGCATAGGAATATTAACTATATATTGTTGAATCAAATATGATTTTTTAATATGTGGGACCTAAATCATATGTGGTCCATAAGGTGTTCCATTCATTACAACAATATGGATTTTATAGGACGTCTAAAATGAAAAAGCGTACTAAAAGAATACTTTATAGGACACTAATTTATAGGACCAAAACAAAAAGTCTGTTATTTAAAAGCGTTACAATAAGTTTATATGACGGTTTTAGGCGTCTTAACAAGTTCTTTTACGACGCTTTAAAATAAAGTGTCATATTAGCTATTTTATAGAACACTCTTGAAAAGTGTCCTATAAAATATGGGTTTATAGGACGCTTTCAAAAATGTCCTATAAAATATGGGTTTATAGTACACTTTTCAAAAGTGTCCTAAAAAATAGTTAATAGGACACTTTATTTTAAAAGCGTCGTAAAAACTTGTTAAGATGCCTAAAACCGTCATATAAATTTATTTTAACGCTTTTAGATAAGACACTTTTTTGTTTGGTCCTATAAATTATTGTCCTATAAAGTATTCTTTTAGGATGTTTTTTCATTTTAGGCGTTCTATAAAATCACTTTTGTTGTAGTGGTTTCTTTAAGTTTACAAAGTTCTCGTTTGAACCCCCCTCTATCTATATATATATATATATGGATTTTCACATAAGAACTTTTTCGATTTAAAGAAACAAAGTAACAATTTCCTAGTCATATATATATATATTTTTTAACGGATTAAAAAATTAATTAATAATAATCTAATTACTTTAAAGGTATCATGGTCCAAATATTACTTTATGAATGTTAATATTCATGATTTCCATCAGATTGTACAATGTACAATCTTGATTAATTTTTAACAATTTATAAACAAATATAAGATCAAGATAAATATTAAATATATTTAAATAAATATAAGATCAAGATAATAAACCAAACTCAGTATCATATATGATTTTAGAAAATATGATTTTGTATAAATGTTAATGTGAAATCACATATGATTTCAGTATCATATATGATTTTGTACAAAGGTAGATGTAAAATCATATATGATATAATACAATACAATATAATATAATATAACATTCTAATATATTATCAATTGATTTTTTATAAAATTTATATAATCATAATATATTATAAAGTAATAGTATATTAGAAATAGTATATTATTACTATTGAGCTATACCAATTTTATCCCTAAAAAAATTTACTATTGGTGGAAAATATATTTCAGCATCCATTAATTACTTCAACATCATCCAATATAATATCAATTGATTTTACAAAATTTGTGGCTTAGAAACCATTCATTTGCTTCTTTAAACATAGAGTGTTCTCATATGAACCATCTCCTATATATATAGGGGTGGGTTCAAATGAGAACTTAAATTTGGTTGTGAACATGAGGACAATTGAGAGCGCGACACGCGTTATATTCAGACTGAATAATCAAAGAAATACTCAGACCGAATAAATCTGAATATAGTGTTTATCCAGTCTGAATAATGCTTATTCAAACTGAATAAACACTATATTCGGTTTTATTCGGTCTGAATATATGTAACACCCGAAATTTTGTATATAAGATTTTTGAACTTCGCATCCTAATATTTTGATATTTATAGTTAAATGGAGTGTTTTAAGGGTTTAATGTTGGGTTACATTGATCTGGAAGAAAGGAGCGAAAACCGAAACCGAATTGAGTTTCGCGGTACCAAGTTGGCGACCATGACAAGCTATCTTGCCATGTCATGATCGCGAGGCATGATGGCAAGAAAGCACCAGTTAGCCAAAAAGAGCACTTGGCAGATTTGCGAGGTCGTACCGTTTGGACCATATCTCACTCATGGAACGTCCGATTTAAGTGATTCAAATTGCTATGGAAAGGCAAAAGGCAGATCTACAACTTTCATGTTTTAAGTTTCTTCTAATTCGAACCCCATCTAAGGCGAAAACGGGATCAAAATGGGTGAAAGGTAGGAAAACTCTCGGTACACTCCATGCTATCATGACAGGCGATGATGACATGTCATGATAGCAGGGCAAGATCGCCCGGAATGTCAAAGTAGTTAAAATTCAGCCAAACTCACGGTACACATCGGGCTATCTTGACACGGGATGATGCCATGTCAAGATAGCAGGGCAAGATCGCCCGAAAAGCCCAGATGTGTGTTTAAATGCGTTTTTTCAGCTCCACTTCTCATTTTATCAGATATCAAAACTCAGTATCGGGAGAGGGCATTGAAGGAGATTTTAGGGTTTCACCTTTCTCCACCTACCTCATCTCACTTCATTTATTTCTCCATTAAAGAAGAAGATTCAAGTTAACCATCAGAGTTTAAAGCTTCTATTGGTGTGTTCATCAAGGGTGCTCCATCACTTCATCTTCTCCATCTTCTAGGAGACCTTTCTAGGGTTTTGCCAAATCCTAGCTTGTGAGTTCAAATCCAACCTTTTAGAACCATAATAATTGTCATAAATGTTCTTATTTACTCTTTCTAAGTTATAAACTCAAGTATTTATGTGTTTGGTTAAGTTTGGAGGTTTTAGGTCAAAATGAGAAATTTGGGGATTTTGATCTTGGATATAAAATGGTAATTTTAGATGGTATCATATTACATGTAAATGTCTCTTGATAAGAAAATCTCTGATTTTGGGAACTAAAATAGTTTAATCTAATTTTTGGTAAAACTTGCATTTCAAGGAAATCATTTATATAAAGGTTTTTAGTGTTTGGAACACTATCAATACGTCTCATTTGATGTAGTTGATTATTAGACTAGTATGATATGGATCGATAGGCATATGAGTCGGTATGTAACGTCGTGAAGGATAGAATGAACCCACTTTTAATTGGAAATAGGCATTGCGATGAATTGTGTAATTTCCAATCTATCCTTTCACTCTCTCGGAATATGCATTGTGGTTTAGCGTGCAATTCTTGAGGCTTGAGCTAATGGGTACAAATGACAAATAAACTGGAATTTGGTTGATGTCAATGGCTTCCAGACGTTTATGTGCCGCTCTATAACATTGGTTTATGGCCAACTTGGAGTTCCGTCACAACTAATGGTAATATCGGGTCTCCCCTGATTGTTTTAAAAGATCCTTGCTCACCAAGAGTAAGCTTTCAAGTTAAATTAAATGGGATAAAGTATACCGCATCTTTGTTAAAAATATTCTACTGTTTTATCCATTTAACTGTTTGTTCTCACTAGGCGTAAGCCTAACGCTTGTTCTTAAATGTCATGTTTAGCATGTGTTCGGGAAAATGGGGCTTCTTAGTGAGGAGCGTAGTGATGTGCCGGCAAAGGCACTCTTTTTGGGATTACACCGTAGTGTGCGAATATTGGAGAAGATAGAAACTTTATTTTGAGGATATTAGTGACACCCGAATGTAATCTATGTTTTTGATTTGTATAGATTATTAGGTTGTCAATTAGTATCCTAATTGCAGATGTAAACTCCGATATTTTATCCCCATTTAGTGGGTGATTTTATATATTCCGCATTTTATTTTCAGTTTAATTTTGCTCTAATTTTTAGGGTGTTACAGAATATTTCTTTGATTATTCAATCTGAATAATCTACATTCAGACACGTGTTGCGCTCTCATTTGTCCTGACGTTCACAACCAAATTTGAGTTCGCATTTGAACTTTCCTTTTTTTTTTTTCCTCTCTCTCTCTCTATATATATATATATTTGGTTGTGAACGTGAGGACAAATGAAAGTGCGACACGTGTTTGAATGTAGATTATTCAGACTGAATAATCAAAGAAATATTCAGATTGAAAATATCTAATAGGACACTTATTTCAAAAGCGTCACAAAAAACTTGTTGAAACGCCTAAAAACGTCTTAAAAACTATTGTAACGCTTTTAGATAGAACATTTTATGGTTTGGTTCTATAAATTTGTGTCTTATAAAATATTTTTTAGGACGCTAGCTTTTTCGTTTTAGGCGTGCTATAAAATCATTTTTATTGTAGTGATATATACTTAAAAGCTTTTCTCAATCTTGAAATTGTGATTTTTTTTACATTTTTTCTAAACACCCTTATATAAAGTTTCTGATCACTAATCCTTACCTTAAATTGAAGATTTCTTATCACTAATCCTTACCTTAAATTGAACAAAAAGAAGGCATACTTGTGAAAATTTCAACCATTTGCCACAAGATCATTGAGAAGCAATATTCAAAAGCATGATAAAATAAGGAGGTAATTAAACAACGATAATTCTATAATGGAGCAATTTAATATAATTCTAAATAGCGAAACATGCAACCATATATAGAAAGAGACAAAATTGAGGAAATCAAAACTTTCAAGATTTGTTAAAAGTCACATAATAAAACACAAAAACTTCTAAACCTTAAACCCTACCTTCATGAACAAACAAAAGTTTGTCTGATCAATCCCACGTCTTTATAAGAGTTCGTTGGACAGACAATTAATCACTTGTCAAAACAAAATAAGAAAAAGAATATGAGTTGGGTTTATAAATATCTACAACCTAAACAAAAGTCTGTCTGATCGATCCCACGTCTTTACAAGAGTTCGTTGGACAGACAATTAATCATTTGTTAGAAAAAGAATCTGAGTTGGGTTTATAAATATCTACAACCTAAACAAAACTACTTAAAATGTAAATCTTTAGCAAAAAGAAGGAAAACCAAGAAACCTAACACCACAAAATCTCTAAGCAATTAACACTACTAGAAAATTGAGTATTTTCAACGGAAATTAATTTTCAACGAAAAATGTCGTTGAAAAGTTTCTACGAATTTTAGAGGATTATTGACAGAACATAAATTTTCTACGAATTTTCAACGAATTTCCGTTGAAAATCTCTCACAAACGTATATGCATTTTCAACCAAAAAAATTTCAACGGAATGTCTCGTCAAAAAGTTTTTGGTTGAAAATGCATTTTGTGAGAGATTTTCAACGGAAATTCGTTGAAAATTCGTAGAAAATTTATGTTTTGTCAATAATCCCTCTAAAATTCGTAGAAAATTTTCAACGACATTTTCCGTTAAAAATTTTCGTTAAAAATACTCAATTTTCTAGTAGTGTAAAACAATGAAAGGAACTGAACTCCATTTAAGTTTTGTGATTATGGATACATATTGGCATTGGGCAAGAAGAGTAGGTTGACAGATTTTTAGGGAAGGAATAGAGGTTTTAGTTAGCTTTTATCATTAACTTGTTAAAATTAAGAAATGTAGCTTAAGCTATTTGTACCTATGTATTATCTCTATTTGTGTTGGATTTGGGTTTAACACGAAAAATGATTTTCTTTTAGATTCAAATGTTTTGAGAGAGAGGATTACGGTATACAGTAGCGGATCTAGGATTTTTGTTCACACCCGTTAAGGTAGACTAAAGACGCGTAAAGTCACCCGACGTGTTTCGGGAATTTTTTTAAGTTTTTTAGTTGATTTCAAGAGATTTTCTTAGTGTTTTTGTCGATTTTGAAGAATTTTAGTGTTTTTGTCGATTTCGAAGCATTTTTTCGTTTTTTTATTGATTTCAAGAGACTTTTTTAGTGTTTTTGTCAATAGCTGGCAATATGGGGTCCCTTGGAAAATTTTACTGGAGGAACCTAAGGCTAAATTTAGTGTTTTATATATTTTTTTAGCCTGTATAATTTTTTTTTAACAATTCATTGGACCCTCCTTTTCTATACTGCATGCATCCTCCCCTGACGGCATATGAAGGATTATGTCAATTAGGTTGAGAGTTTTACTATTTGAATTTGAAGATATAATGTATTAAACAAATATTAATGATGTTTGATAACTTATTTGTAAGAGTTTTTGTCAAATGTTTTATAATAAAATATAGATAAAATATTATGTATGATTTTAATTTTTGATAAAAAAAAATAGGAAAATGATTAAAATATCCCTAAGTTAACCTACTTAACAATTTTTTAATAAAGTTATGGTAATTAAGGTATCAAGGGTATTATAAAATACATACTAGATAGATGTAATCCATAATTATTTTAAGAAAGAAACTTGAGACTTGTAATATTTATTATAAACAATATATAACAAAAGCGGTTGGTTTGTACATGACTAAATTACTCTGAAGTCATACGCAATTTTATGCTCATTGTTCACATTGATGGGAAGCTGTAACTAATTTATTTAAATGTTGAACTTAGAAAAATATTAAATAATAATTTATTATTTAAGATCATATATATTATTAAAAAATAAAGATCATCTCTTTAGGAAAATGATTAAATCTTTTAAGAATATCTAGATGATTTTCTAATTTGTTACGATAAAGACGTCTAATTAAGATCATATGATAAGGTAATAGTAAGTTACGGATTTAGTCCCCATGGTGTGAATTTTTATGGATTTGATCCTGAGATTTTATTTATAACATAAAGACTATGTTTGGCAAAAATAAGCTAGCTTATTTTTCAGTGTACACATTTGGCAAACTATAAGCTAACTTATAAATTAACTTATTGAAACGTTACTTGAAGTAGCGTTTTGGGAGCTTATTGTCACATTTTCTAATTCTAACTCTCATTAATATTAATTATTATTTTTTAATATACCCTTTTTGGTCATTTTACATTCTTATACGTTAGTTTTGTCAAACATGATTTTTTTTATCATTCTCTACTTTTAATTTATCATTGTTATTCTAAAATTTATTTATTCTTAGTTTGCCAAATATAACCAAAATGTCTTGTGGTATGCACTTTCTTTTTTATATGGTCATGTCCAATATGTCTCTTAAATTAGAGGACAAAATGTCATTTTACTTTTATTTGCCTTTTAAATTTCTAAGTCACCTTTGTAAACATTGATGGACCAAAGCATAAAATCTTTCATCTTCTTATGCCTACCACCATGGGCGGATGCAACCTTTAAAAGAGGAGGGGAGAGGGGGAGGGTCCTAGGACCCTAATGAATTGTTAAAAAAAATAAAATTACAGGCAAAAAAATATCAAAAATACTATATTTAGCCTTAACTCGCAAAATCTTTTGAAATCAATAAAAAAACCGAAAAAATCTTTCGAAATCGACAAAAACACTAAGAAAATCTTTCAAAATCGATAAAAATAATAAGAAAATCCCATGAAATCAACTACAAAACTTACAAAATTTCCCGAAACATGTCGGGTGACTTTGCGAGCCTTTAGTCTACCTTAATGGGACCCCAATGGACAACAATACTGGATCCGCCACTGCCTACCACCTTCATCGAACGCCAACGGTCACCATCCACCACCCACCATTCTCTCATCCTCGCCCTAATAGTGGACCACAACTCCTTGATGACCACCATTGGTTTTGGAGGGGTGTGTGTTGTGTACAAGTGACTCCTATGTAGTGTGTGTGCATTGTCAGTGATTGAAAATTTGTTGGCAATCTTGATCACCAACCACATTTAAGATCCACCAGTAATTCGTTGGTGATGGTTTTCTCCAGCTAATTTCCAATGATTTTCTACATCAGTGAAGCCACTTTGTTTTGTAGTATAATACCCTCAAATCTTCAAAGAGCGATTAAATTAAAATTTTCAATAATACGTCAAATAAAAGATAAACCTCTTTCTATAAAACAATACATAATTTATCTTGAATAACAATTTTATATTTGATATCAACAAATGATAAACCAAGTCTTGCATAAAGACTAGGTCAAGGTCGTGTGTTACTAAAACCTAATAAAACTCATTATCTTCAAATGCGAAAGACGTTACTGAATAGTTAGATCTTTCTCGTGCCTCTAACTAGCACTCAATTCATCATGGTTTCGCTAGTATGAAACCCCAACAAGAACCTGATGCACACATGCCGGCAAATAAAAAAGTTAGGTTTAACGCCTAGTGAGTTCAAACAATTTTTATCTTAATTATAAAACGGTAAAACTGAAAGATTGTTGATTTAAATCATAATTTCACAAATGAAATGTTTTTATCGTAAAAACATCTTTCCAAAGCACATCATTTTCTCGATGAAAACCTATTAACCAAAACACTAAAACCAATATCGAAAAGCACTAAAAACTTTATTCTTGGCAACCAAGAATAAAGTTTAATGTGCAAATATCGAAAACATAAATAAAATCCGAGTATCTCAAAGCTACCAAATATAAACAATAAACGAATCTGAATTGTCAGTTCGTGGATATTCATCATACCCAAAACAACATAAAAACATGGATAAAACTTATAACCAAAACTCACCTTTCGGTGACGGAGGAGACTGATAAGATTAATTATTTAACCTTGTTTTCATATCATTTCGAAGTCTTTTTAATTCATTGTATCTCACCCTATTGAGTCATTTGTTCTTTATTTTGCATTTTACTACCTTTCTATAATATGGTTTCAAGGATTGAATTTCCATAGTTTGGTACTTTTATTAGCTAGTACTCACCAATTTTATATGTCGTTTATGTGCCAACAGGAAGAAAGTTGTGCGGTTCACATTCATCACCATATGTGAAAACAGAATTCCCAAAAATACGCTTTCGACATTAATGTGGACCCATTTTTGACAAGGTTCGTGGGCCAAAATCCATGTCTTTTTTGGGCTAATGTTTTGTTGGGCTCCTTTATTAAAACCCTAGGGCTTTAAATAGTTTTTTGAGTAAACTACATACTTGGTCCTTAGGGTTCATTGATTTTAACACTCTGGGTCCCTAAAGTGAAATATCTATGGCTTGCATCCCCATGGTTTCAATTTTATAACGTGTTGGGTCCCTAAAACTGACTCCGTTAGTTTTTGGCCGTTAAAACCCACATGTGCAAGCACATGATGGGTATTTTGGTCATTTCACTCTCATTTCCTGCTATCTCCTTTCTGATGAAGAACACCATGAAGAACACCTTCATAATAAAGAACACCATGAAGAACACCTTCATGATGAAGAACACCATGAAGAACACCAACAAAATCAATAACAAAATAATGAAAGAACACCAAGAACAACCACCCTTTAATCATCATCACCACAAAATCAATAACAAAATCAAAAATCCTAAAAACAAAACACAAACTCACAACACTAAATCTAAATCCATAATTTGTTTTTATAAACTTTTTGTTTATAAAAACTAAACATTTTTTACAAACCAAATCCCATGATTATTCATACAAAATTCAAATAAATCTTAAACATTTTTACAAATCTTAATACAAAAAGAATCCTAAATTATAACCAAAATTTGAAAAAAAAAAACAGGATGAAGATGATTAACCCAGAAAGATTTTAGAAGAAGGAAGGGGAGAGGTTTTAAAGATGAAGATGATTCACCCACCACCACCACCGTCGCCACCAGATCCCACCGCCACCACCGCCGCCACCAGATCCCACCACCGCCGCCGTCAGATCCCACCGCCACCACCGTCGCCACCAGATCCCACCACCACCGCCGCCGTCAGATCCCACCGCCACCACCGTCGCCACCAGACCCCCCCCCCCACCGCCGCCGCCACCAGATCCCACCGCCACCACTCTCGCCACCAGATCCTACCGCCGTCGCCACCAGATCCCGCCGCCACCACCGTCGCCACCAGATCCCACCACCACTGCCACCACCAAATACCACCACCTTTTCAAGATCTGAACTATAGTTTGAAGAAATTCTTTTTTGAGGGAGTTGAAAGGAGAGAAAGAAATCTCAAGGAGTGGAGAGGATTTCAAGAAAAGTAATGGTGATTTGAGAGTTTCTAGGAAAAATTAATGGGGGTGGAGGTTAGGGGAGGGTTTCAAGAGAAGTGATGTTTGATTTAATTTTTGAATTTATTTAATTTTTATTAAATTAATACTAAACCTGAAATGACAATAATACCCATCATGTGCCTTGCACATGTGGGTTTTAACGGCCAAAAAGTAACGGAGTCAGTTTTAGGGACCCAACACGTTATAAAATTGAAACCATGAGGATGCAAGCCATAGATATTTTACTTTAGGGACCCAGAGTGTTAAAATCAATGAACCCTAAGGACCAAGTATGTAGTTTACTCTAGTTTTTTTAGCCTTCAGCCCATAAATCTAAGTATATATATATGTATATATATATAAAGGAAGGTTCAAATGAGAACTTTTGATTTTTAAAGGAACAAAGGGACAATTGTGGATCACATATGATGTGGGTCCCACATAATATTAAATCATTTATGATTTAATTTAAATATTAAATCATAAATGATTTAATATTATGTGGGACCCATATCATATGTGGTCCACAAATTGTTCCTTTGTTCCCTTAAATATGGGTGGTTTTCATATAATCCTTCCCATATATATATATGTGTGTGTATATTGTGTGTTGTAAAAACACGAGACTTTTAAATTTCTCCAATTTTCCCTCTCTAGTAAAACCTTTCAAAAAGACTCCATTATTGACTTAGTTGAAGTCAATTATTGAAACATCCCTTATCTTAGACAATTCCACAAGGAAGCTAAACCAGGGGTGTTTGTGGTCCGGTTTAAACGGTTTAACCCTTCAAACCACAGACCAAACCGTTATGACGGTTTAGAAAATTTTCAGACCGAGTGGTTTGGAAGCAAGTGACCAAACCGGTCAAACCGGACCACAAAAAAACGGTCTGGTCGGACCGGTTTAGACGGTTTGAGCCGCTTTAAAGTAAAAAAACTGACATTTATATCTAAAATTAAATTTCTATCAATAATTGTATATGGAATTATAAAAAAACCCGTCTATCTCTAATATTACAAAAAGTCATTGAACACATGAAAAAAAAAAGTTAACAAATCAACCAACAATAGTTGGAATTTTGAACAAACATTGAGCAAAACGAACTACGGTTTGGAATTTGATTTTTGAAAGATTTCAGAAATTTGCCAATTTATAAATGAAAACCAAAAAAACATAACATCTTTGACGATTTCTTTATAATTGGACCATAAAATTAAAATGTACAACATGAAAAATAAATACAAAGTATACATTTTTTTTGGCCGTCGGTTCGGTCCAGACCGCTCAAAAAATGTTCAAACAGCAAACCAGACCGAACTGAGCGGTTTGGCTATTTTTCAAACCAGACCGGCCGTCAGACCGCTCAAACCATAAAAAACGGTCCAGTTTGACTTGGTTTGACCAGTTTGAGCGGTCCAACGGTTTTTTTGAACACCCCTCAGCTAAAGTTTTGGCTTTTCCTCCTTTCTTTTCTCCCTTTCTCATCTTTCACTTTTTCCATTTCCTACATTAGTCAACAAGCAAGTTACCAATCATCTAGAACAAGAAGCCATCTCTTTTGTTTCCTTGTCAAAATTAGTAAATAACTTTTAAGTTTTGGTAACTCAATGCTATAATCTAACTTCACCGGTTGTAGAACATCGTAACTTTTGCTCGTTATTAATGGTAATCGTGTTTCAGTTATCTATAAATTGTTGTTATATTTCAGTTCCTTGTAATATATACTTCAGTCTTACATTTTTACATAAATTTCTTTCGTGTAATTTTATTCCCGTACCATTCACTCTTTTGGAGCAAAAACGTGTATTTCCCGGACACGCAAACCGGCCTACACAGGCTGCCAATTCCCAATGTAAGGGGCATACCTGACTCACTCAGCTACAAGGCGATTGCGAGGGGGCCTGAGATTGAACTCAAGACCAACGGTCTATTGGAGCAAACATCTCCTCTTTATTGTCTATAATAACTTTTATCACATTTTAATCGCATTTCATATATTTTATTGCTTATTGTTTATCTTATGCAATTTACCGTCTTAAGTTACTTTAATAATCACATCTCTTTTATAAAGAGAAACCAAGTTATGACAGACTAACAACCTGAACTTGAGGTGTAAAGAAACTCAAGCTTTAAACCCAATAAAACGATAAGGATGTGTTTAAGATATATATCAGTTTAATCATTATGTTATCTAATTAAGACTTTCAATATTTCATTAAAGATTACTTTTAATTAATTGACAACTAATTAATTGTATGAAAATGTGTTGACTTTTCAAAAGTCACTTAAATATTAAATATGAGATAACGATTGTATGTTATAAAATGTGTTTATCTTAACAAATCTTTACACCCTTCGCTTCTCTTTATAATTGATTTTCTCCATATATGATAACCAAACCAACCGCTTTTTAGATAAAATGAACTTCTCGATTTCGCCTTGTGGGAACAATATTCGGTATTAAAAATACCATTATTACTTGTTACGATACGACAGTAGATCGCGATGTATACTTGCGCCGAGGTTTATTTTAGTGTTGATTTTGAGGTTGCATAAATTTGACAACAGAGACTCAATTCCATTGAATCTGACTGTGTAGGCCATGTATCTATGTTATACGAGCGTCACTTACGGATTACATAATCATTAAGTTCAACTTTTTCGGGCCTTTCGTTTAATGTGTTAACAAACTCAACTCTTCCAAGTCTTTTACTTATAGTCACTAGGTCCAACCATTCTAGGTCTTTACCATGAGATCTCTAAAATCCTAGTTAGGTTCATTCACAAGAAATGACAGCCATTACAGACTACACACTCATTTATGCCTGTCTTGAAGTATATAACCACAACCTTGAGGAAGTCATTCAGAGGATTCTTCAGGGACCCTTCACAATGACCTGCTTGCCCTTGATACTTCCCTAATGCTAGTTCCAACCGAAATTGGTCCTCCTGTGACCAGAAAAAGATAAGAAAAAGGAATATTGGTCGAACTTCCAACACCCACAAAAGGTGTACTGCTTGTAGGAAAACCATAACTCGAAGGCCCGTCTTCAACATCTTCTTCACTTGGAAGATTTATCAGGAAATCGACAACAAATGTGCTCGATCCACAAATCCTCGATACAAAAGATGAAACTACTAAGAATCTTGCTCTTCAATCATTGCTAGAATATGAAGACGAGTATGATAATTCTTTTGATGATCTTGGTCTAAGCGTTGGTGATTCAGGAGTGGATGATTTGAACGAGAAAATAACTTCTACCGACACCTCGACTTCAGATGCTTCTCAATGGGGTTCACGACAAAAAACCCTCGTTTCTATGGTTGCTGCAAATTACAATGAAGCATCTACAGTTAAGCAAGCTCCCAAAGAAATTATTCACGACCTTGGTTGTGGAGGTAATATCCCGTTAGGTACATCAAAGAAAGTGATGGACGTAAGTGAAGGAAAACATGGCCCCGATTTGTCTTTTGATAATCGATGATGATAGGACCAAAAGTCCTAAATTAGGAAAGTTTTATAAAGAAGGAAATGATTTAATATAATATTCTAAATTGTGTTTAATTATTTATGGGTTTGGGCTTACCATGTAATAGACAACTAGTATATAAAGGAGTCTTGGGTAGAGGATTCGTTAATGAGAGTCGTCTAAAGTACGTTCACATTTGTAGTTCTTTACTGCTTTCATCAATAAAACATACGACTCGATGATTTCCATATGATTCCTCTATTGATCTTGTTGAATCAGACCTAATAGATGAAATACCAAAATACTAAGGTAAACATACTAATATCTGTTAAAGTTTATTGTAGTGTGTAACCAAGAAGAGGGAATACATTTGTAGGCTTTTGATCATTTGGATAAATTGAGACAAATTACTATTTTAGCTCTTGAAAATGTATCTTGGGTTATTGATGACAAATTGAAATAAATTACTATTTTATCTCTTGAATGCGTATCTTGGGTTATTGATGGATAAATTGAGACAAATTACTATTTTAGTTCTTGAAAACGCATCTTAGGTTCTCGATGGATAAATTGAGACAAATTACTATTTTAGCTCTTAAAAACGTATCTTGGGTTATTGATGATTTCATTGGTCTGGTTAAATAAGTGAAATGAATTATGGACCTTAATTTGGGCCAAATACGGTTTTAGGATCTCACCCAAGTTATGGGCTTTGATGGTGGCACATTAAGGTGGCGTTTGTTTTTTAAGAGGTCCGAAGTCTGAAGTCTGATTTCAGTTCGGAAATGGTTATGAAATGCCTAAACGAATCAGATATAAGTGGTGATTAAGAGCTTAAAATGAAAAAACAAACAAGGCCTAACTCTTTTTAGTCATCAATGTATAAATCTTGGATGATTGCCTTTCATTGGTTTTTTGATAATTTTGAAAGTAAAAACCATGTGGTTTGGACCTTATGACTATTATTTTTTTAATAACACGATGGTTTATGGATCTATTCATGTTATAAGTGCCACGTGATTCCTGAAGATTTGGAAAATATGTCTTCTCGGCTTATGTGGTTTACATTGGCTTATTTAAATAGTCAAGTATTTTGTGAGGCATTCTGACTTGATTTTAACTCGAATGAGTTTTAGGGACATTTTTCCGTTTTAATAGCTCAATGTTGAGCTTACACGTATAATGCATTCATTGCATATTTGTTTGGGTATTACATGCTTTAAGTGTATTGGATATTTAAATGGAGTCATGTAATTTTAGACTGTAAATGCACTGGATCCATAGGCAAGGACTGTCGTGTTGTTAAGTATGGAGTTTTAATATCCACACTTACGTCTAGTGATTGGTCTCCAAGTCATGGTTTGGGAGCTTGCGGTGGTACCCTGTTGGGTCGTAAATAGAGCTAGTAGCCTACGATGGTACACTATTGAGTCGGTATACGGGGCTAGGTCTTTCATGGTGCTCGTTGGAGCCGTATACGGAGACCGGTGGCTTTTGTGGTGACACTCATCTAAAGGTTGAGTAGACACTAGAGCCATTGTGGGAATCTTGCGATGATATCCATTGGGGTCGTAATACGGGTATTTGACCGGAGGTGAAACTTTTGCGTTCCTGCCACACTCAATGGAATTTGGTCTCATCTGTTACCGAAAGATGTTGTTTTAGCCTTTTAGGTACTTCGTTTTCCATACTATCGGTGTTCTGAATATAGAGTTTAATCTATATATTTGATGTTTTGGAGTATGTGCTTTACAATTGGTATACATATATAATATATAAATGTTTACGTTGTTAGGATATAATTCATATTCACATGCACGTAAATACGCCCATAAACATAATAATTAAGCTACAAGGACGGGTTCAAATGAGAATTCAAATTTGGTTGTAAACGTGAGGACAAATGAGAGCGTGAGACATGTTATATTCAGACTGAATAATCAAAGAAATATTCAGACTGAATATAGTATTTATTCAGTCTGAATATTTTTTTGATTATTCGATCTGAATAATCTATATTCAGACACGTGTCACGCTCTCATTTGTCTTTACATTCACAACCAAATTTGAGTTCTCATTTGGACTTTTCTCTAAGCTACGAAAACTAATTCGTAATAGGTGGAATTCAAAAGGTAAATAAAAATAGAACAATATTTCACTACTAAAATGGAAGGCTTTCACCTACGACCATTTCCCTGGGAAATCCGTCGCTGAAGGGTGATTCGTCACAAAACCGTCACAAAAATTGGTGGTTAATTTGTTGGTGGGTAAATCAAATCAGTGACAGATTACCCAGGAAATTCTTAGGCAATCCGTTGATATTTTCTTGAAAACATCGGATTTTACCGAAATCATTAGTATTTCCTGGGTGATCCGTGGTAACCACCCAAGGAAATTTCCCTAGGTGAATTTTTGTGGGTGAAAGTCATTTGTTTTGTAGTGTTTATGTATAAACCAAATTCAAATTTGTAAACAAGATTTAAAAAAATACATAAGTTTAATAAAGAGAAAAATACTAATAAACTTAAATAAAACCTGATAAATATATATAATCAGAATCCAACCAAGAAAAAAAATGTGGTTATTGTGGAATTCGTCATCGTCATCTTTCATGGTCGAACAAATATTAATGATGTTTGAAGATATAATGCAACGAACAAATATTAATGATGTTTGATAACTTGTTTTTAACGGTTTTTGTTAAATGTTTTATAATATGATTTTAGTTTTTAATAAAAAAAGAAAATAACTAAAATGTTCTTAAGTTAACCTACTTAACAAATTGTTTTTAACAGAGTTAGGGTAATGAAGGTATGAAGGACGTTATAAATGCATACCATGTAGATGTAATTCATAATTATTTTAAGAAAGAAACAATATATAACAAAAGCGATTGGTTTGTATATGACTAAATTACTCGAAGTCATACGAAATTTTTTGCTCACTCGTTCACGTTGATGGGTATAAGTTGTACCTAATTTGTTTTAGTGTTGAACTTGGAAAAATATTAACTTGTTAATAATAATAATTTATTATCTAAAATCATACATATTATTAAAGGGAAAATTACAATAAAACCCAACGGATAAACTACTGGACTTTCTAAAACATGTTAATTAAATCATTACACTTTAAAAAACCTGCTAAATAAGTCCCTTAGGTGACCTGAAACCTGAATAGAAGGTAAATATTTAAATTAAAAAAAATAAAAAACCTAAAACTAAAGGACCTAATCAGTTTCTCCAAAAAAAACCCCAAACCTCCTGCATCACCACATCACCACACCACCGCATCACCGCCGATGAAGCGACGACGACGAAGCGACGGCGGCGAGAATCCGGGAAGCGACGGCGGCGAGAATCCGGCGAAGCAACAACGGCGAAGCAGAAGCCGGCGAAGCAGCAGGCGGCCGGCGAAGCAGCAGGCGGCCGACTAATGTTGTTGTATGAAATCTCTAGTCTTTTTACTTGGTTTTGGTTTCGTTAAGTGTCTGTTTGGTTTAGTTTTTATGAAATTTGGCTATTGTCTTTCTACTGGCTGTGAACTTGAGTTAAAGCTTTGATATTTTTTTGGCAAACAAGATGGATGTTTGCTGTCTCACCCATCAACCATTGTTAATTAAATCTTAGAATCAACATTTGAAATCAATTTCAATTTAGTTTTGGATCTAATTGGATATTGTTTTGTATTCAACTGAAAGAAAGAAAGAGTTATAATTTATATATAGATTATACATGTTGGATCTAACTTTTTTATGTTTTGGGAAAAAGGACGAGAATGGTATATTTAATTCGTTTCATAAATTGAAGTGTTTTTTTCATTAACAAATGTCTAGGGAATGGTATATTTGGACTTTTTTCCATTTTTTCTAGGGACTTTTTCATTAAAAAGGGTCATAAGGGCGTATCCAACAGGTTTTTTAAAGTGCAATGATTTAATTAACAGGTTTTAGAAAGTCCAGTGGTTTATTTGTTCCAAAAAATTGTCCAGTGACTTAATTGTTCCAAATACAATAGTCCGTTGGGTTTTATTGTAATTTTCCCGATTATTAAAAAATAAAGATCATCTCTTTAGGAAAATGATTAAATATTTTAAGCATCTCATGCTACTTTTTTAAAGTGTTTTGTAACGACCTAAAAACTAAGGCCTATAATTCAAAATCCAAAATCATCAAATGATTAACCAACCAACGATTAATTCATTGCATTCTCAATTCAAATAAAACGAAACATCGGAAGTCTAAAGTCAAACATCTGAATATTTAAACTAAAACAAGATACTAAACTAAAACATCCTCTAGCCTTCACATTCTCCCTTGGCTCTTTCACCTCTATCCAAGGTTCTCTTTCCTGAAAAAAGTTAGTTTTGAAAACGTGGGTTAGATCATAAGGTCTAGTGAATTCCCATAAAAACAGTTTACAATTTCCAGTAGTTCATAAATCATTAAAACATGCAATGGTTTACGAATAAATAATCTCATTCTCATGAAGAGAACAATTTGAGTATTGGAGAAACATGACAAGTCAATTAGCAACTAGATATAGGATTTATCACACCTATATGTAGGGCTTACATAGAATCACACCTATTAGTAGGATTTAGTACACCTAACTATATGATTTTATAAATGACTTGACCAGTTATACCCAACTAAAACAGGTAATGCGCATACCGACCCCAAAGCTCATAAAAGTGATCACGGCAAATTTCATATGAAGAAAACATTTAAAGAAAGCTATAACTAACAAGTAAGCATTTGAAACATTTCCGCATTGCATTTAAGTGATAGGGAACTCACCTGGATTGAACACAACCGGTCCGAAGCTTAAACGATCCAAACCTTCAAACCGAAAGCCTAAATTCAAAGACATGAATTGGGTGTTAATCCCCACGAATTATCCCAAAAGTCTTCTATTAGAGACCTAAGATGAACCCCTAATCCATAGGCCTAAACTCCAGCTCGAAGCGGAAAATCAAACGGACTAACTCACCGAAACTCAGTGAGTTACGCGGCTTATGCCGCGGCCCCAACCCGCGGGGTAACCAGCGGGACTTACTGTTTCAGCTGGTTCGAACCAGCAGCTAAGAAACAACCCCAAAGCTCATAATGCCAAAATTACTGATTCCATTCATCCCCAAAACATCTATAATGAATTATATTAAGCTCCGAATCAACATTTAACCATATAGAATCGTAAGAGCATGATTTACCCAACTAAAACTCTATTGAAAACTTGAGGTTGAGCTACAAATGAGGTTTTCATAAGGAAACTCCAAGAAATGATTTACTAATCAATAGCTCAGAATAAGAACCTCTAAATCCCAATCAACATTGAAAAGAATGGATTCAACCAACTATATAAGGTTTGCTCATCTAGAGCTTAAGGGTTTGGAACCCTTGAATCAAAATCTACCAATCACCATTAAAGCAAGACTGAATGGAGAAGAAGCATTATACCTGCTTGATGATTTCCCCTTCAAGAATGTCCAATCTTTATCTTCTTCCTTGCTCTTCACGTTCTCTCTCAAAACACACACACAATTCACACACTGACTTTGGTGAGAAATGAGAGAAATGAGGAGGCTACCCTCCAAGACTTGTTTATATACCTTGGGCTTCCTTCCTTAAGCCCTAGCCCAAAAATCTGATCCAAGCCCAACTATTTGCACTAATAACCCAATGATTAACAATTAAGCATCTTTTAAATTTTTTTGGGTTATTACATGTTTAAAACAATATCTTGATGATTTTCTAATTTGTTAGGATAAAGACGTTTAGTTATGATCAATGTTTCTAATAGCGTGAGATGTAACGTGACTACGAAGTCAAGCCGCAAGTCGTAGGAGTCACGACGAGGCTGTGGCATTTTTTAAGGCGTTACTTATGGCGACAAATATTTATATCATATAAATTATTATACATGTAAACATATATTTTCTAATATTACCGAACGAGTCAATGATATTAAATGATTTAATTATATATTAGAAATTAACAAATAAAACATTAAAAAGAGAAAAATTAAATATTGCATTACAAAAACCGTGCATTAAGTCGTGAGGTGCCACAGATATAACGTGACATGAGACACAAACCTTAAGCCATATTGCACGGCACAACGACAGTTGCAGCGAGCTTTTACGAAGTGATCACATGATAGCTTACAGTAAGTTACAGGTTTGGTCCCTATAGTTTGAATTTTTATGGATTTGATCTTGAGATTCATTTATTACATAAAATGCCTTCGATATGCACTTTCTTTTGGTTATGGTCCTGGACCATACACATGTGTAATATGTCTATTGCATTAGAGGGAAATTGTCATTTAGCTTTAATTTGCATTTTAACATTTTTAAGTAACTTTTGGTTACATCAGGGGTCAAAATATAAACATTAGAACTTGATGGACCAAAGCATAAAAATTTTCATCTTCTTCATGCCTAACACCTTCGTCAAATGCCACCGATCACCATGGCCAGTATCTCCGACGTCACCATCCACCACCCACGATTCTCTCCCCCTCTCTCTCATCCTTCCCCTAATTGTGAACCGTAACTCCTTGATGACCACCATTGGTTTTAGAAGGGTGTGTGTGTTCTATATAAGGGAGTCATGTGCAATGAGTGGCTGTACGCAGTGTGTGCATTATCGATGATTGAAAATCTGTCGGTAATCTTGATCACCAGCCACATTTTCTTTGACGGTAAGATCTGCCAATAATGCATCGGTGATAGATTTTTCTAGCTGATTACAAACGATTTTTTCCATCGGTGAAGCCTTTTTTTTTGTTTTATAGTGAGGTTTCACATGTGAGAATGAGGACGGGATCCTAGTTAGATAATGACGTTAGGAAATGACACTGATAATGTAAGACGTGATTTCAGAGTCTTCATTGGGGAACCTATTTTTGTTCGTGTGGCTTTAAAGTGTTCATTTTATAAAAAAAAAAGGTTGCTTATGTCATGAGGTGCGTGGAAGTTGAAATAGGCAAACAAAACGGAGTTTCCAAGAAAAAATATTTTTTGCGCTCGGACCAGCGACCTAGGTTAGATGAGCTCCTCTGTTGTAGACTCCTTACATGTGTGCGGCCTACTACCCGACTTAGATCGCAGACCTGGTCACGTGGCTCACCTATACACCCTAAAAACCTGATTTTTAAGGTGCTCTCCTTATTTCTTCAACCCAAATTTTCTTCTCTTGAAGTCTAGTTTTTAGGCCTTTGAAGGCTTTAGTTGATGATTTTATGAGTTGGTTGTAAAGGTAAGTCTCTAACCTATCATCTTATGAGCTAGGGTTTGAGTGTTTTTCATTCCATGTAGACATAGAGTAACTGTTAGGCCAACAATCCTACTGAGCATGGATTTAAAATAAGTAATCACAATTTATTAGTTAAAACCATTGCAAAATTGCTTATAACATTCATTTGGATTCAAGGGGGGAGACCTGTAGCAACTTAACAAGTTTCACCTCACGAGACAATTGACCTTTTTGTCTACCCCCACAGATAACACCTGAAGGCTTAGCACACTTAAGGATTTCCTCCTAGGCATTACCTCGAGTGTAAGATTTCTTAGTGCCTACCTCCCAGGTAGCACCATAAGACACAACCCTCCTAGTGCCTACTTGAAAGATTTATCCAAACATACGATATCAAGTAGAAATATTTGAATGATTTAAATAAATGCATATACTTTACAGCTCAAAATAAACTAGTGGTCCAACCACTATATTCATCACATACAATAAAGTTACCAAATATTCAATGACCTCAAATTAGGTCAACAATGCCACATGTTTAGTCATCTAGAATACTCAAGGTTTTAAGCCAATCTTTATTAAATCTCTTTTTAAGAAAGGTTAAATCATGGGAAAAGTAGATTCATAACCTTAATGGAATGGTTGATTTTTATGCACAAAAGCTCTCAAATGAGTTTATATGACCACATCAAATAATGAGATAATACTGTTGATTCAAACTCCTTTCAGTGATTTGAATATGATTCCTCATATACTTAGTGAAAATTCCACTTATAGGATGCTGTTCATATTCAGTGATAACATACACTGATTGCATTCAGTGATCGCTGAAGATCGGGAACATCATCCTATCCCTGAAGATCTGAAGAACAACACTCACACCACAAGACCATTCAGCAAAAGTCAAGGCTTAAGCTGAAGAAAGAGAGGACCAGTTAAGTGATCTGAAGCGGTTCAGCGATAGCAACAGTCATCTACTTGAAGTGTGAGATCTTGTGGACTACATATGATGTAGAGGGAGGTTCAAATGAGAACACCTCCTCTTTAAAGGAACAAAGGAACACTATGTGGACCACATATGATGTGGGTCCCACACATTAAAAAATCATATCTGATTCAATGGGGGCCCATTGAATCAGATATGTTTTTTTAATGTGTGAGACCCACATCATATGTGGTCCACAAAGTGTTCCTTTGTTCCTTTAAAGAGGAGGTGTTCTTGTATGATCCCTCCCCTATGTATATATATATATATATATAGAGGCGGGTTCATACGAGGACGATAGCAATTTACGAGAATACGAGGACAATCCTCGGTCAATCATTTTGTACATGAAATTTTTCACGTACAAAATCATATATGATTTCATGTACAAAATCATATATGATTTCATGTACAAAATCATATGTGATTTTGTAAGCATCAAAAATGACACGCACGATTTTTTTCGTGTTCAAGTCGCGGCTAATCATATATGATTTTGTATGATTTTGTACGTAAATCATATGTGATTTTGTACATGAAAAGTTTCATGTACAAAATGATTGGCTGAGAATTGTCCTCGCAATCTCGTAAATAGTTACCGTCCTCGCATGAACCTCTTTCTCTCTCTCTCTCTCTCTCTATATATATATATATATATATATGTGTATTTTTTCACTTAGGGTCTAAAGGTGGAAAATGAAAATGTAGGGACCTGTTCTGCCAATTAGAGAAGTTGATTTTTTTGGAAATAATTGAATTCTTTGACTTTCCTCCATTAGTGTATCTTAGCCTCCAAGGGATAAATTGGAGCCTTAAAATTCGACGTTTAGCCACACAATTCTAGGGTTAGGAGCTCCATAGTTAGAGGGACGAAAAGCCTCTTTCAATTTTGATTTTGGAGCAAGAATAGAAGTCGATTTCGGCCAAAGAAGAGAGGATACGTTTTCGGAGTTCATCAACGAAATTGAGGTAGTTCTTCTCATATTTTATGAAATTTATTCTTCTTGAATGTTAGCATAGATATATAAAGGATCCAGTTAAAATTTAGGATTTAAAAGATATTTAGAAGGCCACCGATTTGGCCAAATGGTCGTAAACCACGAAAGTCAAACGTCGAATAGTTTGACCTCCAATTTGGAAATATTTATTGGACCATTTTAAGTAATTATTGTTGTATTAGATGTGAAATGTTCTAAAGATCGTGTTTTGCAAAATTTTTTTGGCGAAAAGAGTCTAGAAACGACCCCAATCTAGTGAAAACGTGGCTGCCCTTTTGACTACAACCGTCTAGCCTGGAGGTGGGGAAAATCTGCCCATGGGCTAGATCTGGTTAGTAGGTTCGACCTGGATAATCATTTTGGGATGGTTAATATATATAGAAAAAGAATAGGAAACCAACAGATTTGTTTAATTGGGTTTGGTTATTGAGGTTCAATTTATTTAAATAAGATTTATGTTTTTGGACTTTAAGAATATTAAATTAAATTTATTTATTTAAATAAGATTTATTGGGTTTGGTTAGTGAGGTTTAATTCAACTTATTATTTATTTAAGAATATTAAATTAAATTAATTCCGATATAATTAATATATTAAATTAAATTTTATTTAATTAATATATTAAATTTATTCAAGGACTTTCAATATTCGATTGTGTATTCCTAAGAAGTAATTTATTAAATCATTGATTCAATTCAATCAATTTAATAAATAGATTAGAGTGTCATATTTGGTAATTATTATGATGTTTTAATTTAAAGTGACGACTTCAAGGTATTTTCTAATAATCGCTTATTATTCGAGAAATTTACATTATGCAGTTAAATATTTATGGAGGTGTTACGCGGTTATAAAATGGGACCTAGATGTCCAATTTTGGATTAACATTTAATGGAGACATACCAAATCCGATTGAGGGATTTCTATGGTTATAAAAGGGTGTATCAACGCATAAGAAATTTTTATAAATATGATTAAGACGTCGTAAATGAACTTATGTGCTCGATCACTTAATTAATCAGGGGGAGGGTTATATGGCCACTTAGTTGACCTCAAGTTGATCGTTTACCATGATAACCTTTAGAAAAAACTTAGTCAATAATTGACTATTTGATTTATGAACTGTAGGTTACCGGTCGGGGATAACTTCTAGGCAACCTTCGCAGTCAGGTGAGTCTTCATGAGATTTCACTGGGATATATACATATGTATGAACTGTATTTTCACATGTATGATTATGTGGTGATATATGTTATGCACAAGATGTTTTAATTACATGTTTCTCGTTTTTATGATTGCATGTATATGAAGATTCATGGGTATGCATGTTAATTTTTTTTGGGTTATAAACATTTATCGCATGCTAAAGTTTATGGTAGTTTTAAATGGTACTAATGGACAGTTGAAAGAATGAGATGTCAAAAAGATACGTCACACTTAAGGAGAGGCACAACCCCGAAATGGGTGACTGGCTCTCTGTGAAGTCGTCTACGCCAAAGAATGTCTGTGACATAGCAACATGGCCCCGTAATGGGTTACTTGTTCTAGGGAGAACAATATACACCAGGGAATGCTTGCGACCTATCAGTTATTACTTAATGGGACGGTTTATGAGATTTTGTAAAGGTTATGTTTTCCTTGAAAATGCATATGATGTTATTTTTATATCTCTGTAACGCATTGTGATGTATGATATTGGATGGGTGTTATTGCCCGAAAACCATGAACTTACTGAGCTATTTAGCTGACTATAGTATACATCTCAGGAGTAGGAGGTGCGGGAATCGACAAGGGCAAGGGAACGTTTAAGGATTCGTAGATTCTTTTATTTTAATTAACGTATAGTTTAATTTATTTCGGAGTTTGTTTGAGTTTGGATTTTAGTGACCCGGTATGGGACGAGTTATTTTATAAGATTTGTTTTAAATTGATGTTTAGACTTCCGCTATAAACGTTTTGGTTTATTAATTGATGTTATTAGTGAAATATTTTGATGACATAACATTTCATTTGGAGAGAAACATAGGGTGTTACAGAATGAATTGTGGATTTGGTCCCTATGATAGTTTTTTTAATTAGGGTCCCTCCAGTGTGTTTACGGTGGATTTGGTCCTTGTGGTATCAATTTGTTTTGCCCATGATTCATCTGACCAACGCCTCCGCTAACTCTGTTAAATTAAGGGTCATTTTTGCATTTTACTTGTTCTTTTGTCTTTATCAGTTTATCCTATAAGAGATAAAACCAATATTTCTATGTGTGCACACCCACACCCACACCCACACCCACCCACACCCCCCACACACACACATATATATATATATATATTATAATATCAAAATAAATAACATAATATATTATTTTATGATTTGATTTCTTTTAATTATAAAATTAATTATATTAAATACGATTAATATTTATTATTTTAATATTTTTGTTGATTTCGGTATGAAAACCTGGTTGAATTTATATAGAGATTTGTTCAATTTTAAGTTATAAAGATGAGAGTATTTATGAATCTTTCATTTGATTAAAATCTAAATAGTTGATTTTGAGTTTTTGAATGAAAAATAATATGAAAACCAGAAACACTAATTTTAGGATGATAAAATTGGGGTTTATTTCTTAGAGGTTTTTCAATGATTTTGGTGTTAAAAAAACAATAAAATTAAATTGTCTTTAACATAATTATTTTTTATTTTAAATAAATCAATCATAAAACAATATCTTACCACAAGGACCAAATCCGTAACAAACATACTGTAGGGATCTTAGCTTAAAAAAACTATTAAACCACGGGGACCCAATCCACAATTCACTCTACTTATATATTATATTAAAAACTTTCAAATAAAAATAACAAATATGTTTTAAAATGATAAAATAACATATGAGATTTACTTAAATTGAACCATTCATCTAACATTCTTTGGAAGTTGGAATCGGCTATTAGAGAAAAAGTCTAAAACATTATAATTAGACTAAAGGTTAAAACATATTAATTGGTAAAAGCTAAAACATGTATTATTTTCATACCCGTTTCATATCTAAATTTTTTTCCTTTTCGCTTGTTGTAATGGGCTCGATGATCACAGATGATACTCGATCCTTAGCTCTTGCATCTGGAGCTCCATGTCCATCCCCATATTGGTAGATACAATGTGAAATTCGAGCAAGATTAATAGGCATATCAATAAATGAATCTGCCAATTCTTGAGAACAAGCCACTCGGGCTTCGATTAGTTTCTTCCATGCTTCGTCGATTAGAGTTTTTATATGTCGACGTGCAACTTCTTCACAAACGCCATTCTCATGCATGTAACAAGTGATCGCATTTGCAGTTTTACCTCTCTCTATCTCATCCTATATATGTATTCCAAACGAAATATGTAATGAAGATGAATTAAAACAATAACAAAGTCATGTTTGGCAAACATAAACTAGTTTATATCACTACAACACAAATGACTTTTACCCACAAAAATTACATAGGAAAATTTCCGTCGGCAATTATCGATATTCACCCAGAAAATACCAATTGTGTGGTAGAATCTACTGTTTTTTCGAGAAAATACCTATGGATCACCCAAAGAATCCCTAAGTAATTTGTTACTGATTTGAATTACCTATCAACAACTTATCCACCAACTTTTGTGATGGTTTTGTAACGAATCACCCTTAAACGACAGATTACTCGGTAAAAGGTCCATAGGTAAAAGTCTTTCATTTAGTAATGTATTTTACGATCATCAAAAACCCCCCGTTTTGTAAGTCATCAAGTACCTAATAAATTATGTTTTTGAAAAATTATTTTATGTAGCACATTTCAATAAGCTTGAGATATTTTCCCTTCAATTATATGCCCTTATATGTAAATAGCCAAAAAAAATCATTTACTTTTATCTAACTTTACATACCGACGAAGTACCCAAATCGTTGCAAAGTCGGAAAATCATCGAAGACCACTTCAAAAGATCATGATACTTCTCCAAAGACTCGACTAAATTTTTCTTTATTTCTTCATCTATTAAAAAGTAACCGTGTGTAAGTATAACCACTCCTGAGACTGATCGCCAAGCGTTATCAAGATAATCGTTAAACGTTGGCATGCATTTGTTATGCATCCACTTTGCTTCCACAAAGAATGCTTCTAGCAATTCTCCCCACTATCAATCACATAACAAACAAAAAGATGTAAGTTTCTTTAAAATAGAGGAAAATTGATATTTTAATTATACAACGTTTCTTATCCAACAAATTAATTTCCTAAAATATGAATGGAGTGGGAGAAAAAAAAGAAGTAAAAATCTACAAATTTAATTTGCACAATTAGACATAATTGTTGTGTTTAATGTTTATAATGGTCGTGGTTGAATGTATATGTCATTAGTTTAGATTAAAAAATAATAAAAAATTGTTTTAATAATATAATTATAGTTGAAATCCGAACTCTTAAGTTGAGTCGGAGAATCTTAACCAAGGTTCAAAAAGGCGTGAGGCGTGGCGTGGCGACGAGACCAAACCTTAAGCCTTATGCGTCACGGCGAGGATGCGGCGTTTTCAAGACGTGATATATGGCGGCAAATTTTCATGTCATATATACAATTATATAAAAAGATATACATTTTTTATATATTATTTAATCAGATAATGATATTAAAAAATGTACATTCATATTAGAAGAAGAAAAAATCATATAGATTAAATAGTTTTTTGATTAAATATTTAAAATAGAACTTTGAAAAGTAATTTTAAAACTTAATTTTAATCGTGAGTCCATAAAATTTATAAATTCGTGAAATTGTGAGTGATGTGGTTAGATAAATTTATAAAAGTGTAAAATTTAAAGTTAAAAGTGTAAAAATAAAAAAGATAAAAAAATAAAAAATAAGTATTTTTTTGGAAAAAAATATGCCATACAAAAAAACGTACGCCACGGCGCCTTACAAAAACGTTATGGACTGTTTCGTAACGACGGAGACGCGTCTTACGCCATATCGCGTCATATTGGCGCATGCCATGACGCGCATTTTTGAACACTGATCTTAACCTTAAATTCTTTATTTTAATTTTTTTTTACTAATAACTAATACACACACCCTTCAAAAAAAAAAAACTAATACACACACGACTTAATGCTAACCACTTTTATTAGGAGTGGTACGATGCTTTCTCCTTGTGCAATTTCGTTAATGGTGTTGTAAAGAGCTTGGAATCCCAGCTGTAAATACTCAGGCATGTGTTTCACTCCATTATTGTCCCACCTAATTCATCAAAAACATTATTAAGATTACCATGAAATATATATATATATATATATATATATATTTGGATGTTAAACAGATGATGAACAATTAAAGATCGATCAGTTCGAAATTGCAAACCTCCTAACAGCTTCTGTGAAGATGTTGAGTTCGTCTAGAGAACCATAAACATCATAAATGTCATCAATGGCAGTGATTAACATATAGACTTTTGTTAGTCCAACACGGCAACAATGATATTGAGGTTCGAAAACCATTCCAACACTCCAAAAGAAACATTCCATCGGTCTGTCTCTAACGAACCATAACTTGCTTGCTACACCTATATTTCTCCACCATCTGTTTCTTAGACACGATAATAAAATCAGGTTTATACAATGCCAAAGATGTGTAATAAAATATTGTTATATAGAACTTATGTTTATACGAAAAAGAACTTTATCTTTATAATCAGGTTTATATAATGCCAAAGACGTGTAATAAATTGTTCTATAGACCTTATATTTATAAATTGTTCTATAAACTTAAGTTTTTTTTTTTGCTCCAAAAAAGAAGTTTTGTTTATAGGATTATACGAAAATTCTGCTCCAAACATTCAAATAAGAGTTTGAAAGTTGGTTTCCTTGAATAGAAAGATACTCAAAGTTGGTTCAATCTTAATATAATTTTCAGATCAGTGTCATGTGGATTATTGATAAAGGGAGTTTTAATTACCTTGATACTTGTTGAAGTTCTCTTTTGAGTACGGATTGTGCCATGTTGAAATCTAATGTAGCAAGCTCGAGCAGAAGTAGATTTGCATCTTTTCGTTTAGCGTATGCATCGATGAACCATCGAGCTTGTAATCTAAGCATCCTGCGATATAAAGGGAGTTCCAATGCATGATTTATAGCTTCGTGTTCTTGATCCTTAATATTTTTCATCAAGTGTTGAGTTGCAAATAGCTTGGCCTCATGCAAATCTCTTTCTTCCTCAAACGCAAGATGTGAAGCTTCATATAGACTTAGCAAACCCTTGACATCGGTCGCTAGATATCCCATGAAGCCACCACGGACGTCCTTAAAATTCCTAATAAAATATGTGTATCATTGCAATTTGGAATTATGAACCAGTCGATCATGAGCAACTATGTACGAGCAGTGGATCCAGAGACTTAGGTGACAGGGTCTAAAGTATATAAAAAGTCCAAACCGAATAGCTCACCCAAAGGACAAACCAAAACGGTTTCGGGTTATTTGGTTTGCGGGTTAAATGGTTCGGTTAACCAAATAACGTAAATTTCAATTCAATTTGTTTTTTATCATATGGGTTAACTGAATAGCAAAGTATACTATTATTTAGTTTATATAATTTCTTTCTAGATGAATTGGTTTGAACATTTCTATATCTATATCTATATCTATACTATATTAGAAAGGAGTTTTAGTTATTCTTGAATTTTTAAGAGATACATCTTTTTATGCTAAGTGTACAAGCTTGTATAGCATCACAACCTCCCACATCTTCCAAAACCATTTTAATTTGTAAATTACAATTTATACCCTTATAGTTAATTATTTAATTTAAATTATATCTCTTACTTTTTCATTTTTCATTTTACACCCTTACCATCATAACATAGAAAATCGTAATTGAATTAAAACGCATTTAAAAAATACGTTTATTTGTTTACAAATTATACCATTAGAATAGTGTTGTCAATACCTTCAAAACGAGCCTAATATTAAATATTTTTAATTTAATCATTCTATTAAATATTACGAATACATATGAATTGATTTGTTTTACATTTTTTATGTTTTCATTTTTCATTTGATACTTTTATCATATTTAAAATACATAATTACAAATTAACTAAAATATATTAAATAAGTTTTTTTTGTTACAAGTGGACAAGTATAAAGATAAATTTACCTCTTAAATTGTGCTTTTGGTGTTTGTTTTAATTCATTTTATATTTTTTTTTCTATGTACATGTATAACATCATGTCATCTATGCATGACAAATAATAGAACAATATATGAAACATGAATGCTATTTTGAGTTCCCGACTTTAAAATAGAGATTACATATGAATTCATTTGTTTTATATTTTTTACGTTTTCATTTTTCAGTTGATATTTTTATCATATAGATTAACTAAAATATATATTTTCTTATTGTTGCAAGTGGATAAGCATAAAGAGAAATTTACCTCTTAAGCTAAGCTTTTGGTGCTTGCTTTTAATTCATTTTATATTTTTTTTTTCTATGTACATGTATGTATAACCTCATGTCATCTATGCATGACACATAATGGAAAAATATATGAAACATGAATGCTATTTTGAGTTTCCGACTTTAAATAAGAGACTCTTTGTGCAACATCGTGCACAGATACACGACTAACAGGATGTTATGCTATATAGTTTTTATCTTCAATCGAGTGGTTTATGCCAGGTAATGGTAGCTTCAAGTTTTGGATTTGAAATTTTCGTAAGAAATGGAAATATTGTGGGACATCTTATAATGGAACTTATATATTAAAAGTCTTATTGGGTGGAATATTATGCGTTGCTTCAAATTCTTAGTTTTTACCATATTGTTTGAAAAATCTACGGCTTTGGTTTCGATTAATCATGATCATATTAGATTAGTGTTTAGTTGGTTGTGAAATTATTTTCTCTTTTTGCAACTTGAAGAGTTTAAGTCATTTTATTCATTACATCTACTAATAGTTATTGGTTACAATATTAAGGCTACACATTGAATCTTGAGGATGCTAAATAATCTCTCTTTTCTCGGATCGGATGATCACTTCCAACTGGAATGGCCAATTACGATTTTGGCAAGCCCATGGACTTCTTTGAAAGATAATCTTGTTTAAAATGGTAATACTATATTTATTTAGTTATTATGTTTTCAAGGTGACGGTTCACCATCCAATGTTAGTTATGATTCTCGATGTCATTCGTCTTCTACTTTCCTGACCGGTTTCAAAAAATCCATCTCCATCTTTTGTACTATTATGAGTTGCTCTGTCCTTCAACTCTTTTTAATGTCAAATGAAGATGGATTAAAAACATGACAATTTTTTATTTGGACAATGCATGATTAACATGTATGTGCACTAAGCTACTCAAGAACCATGTCTTCACACAGTTAGTAATGAGAGAAATAAAGAATACTAACTTAACATGAAACTTGGTTGCTATTTCGATTTTTTGACTTTGAACTCAAGATGCTTCACGCCGCAACATGCGCAGGTAGCTTACTAGTATTAAACTAAAAGAACAAGAAATTGAGATATATATTTAACAAAATCATCATTATTGTAGCATGATTGAAAAAACTAGTCGTAACAATACAAGGAAAGAACGATTGTCAAGCAAAAGTGGGAGATTTTGTTAAAACGGACTACGTGACTGGGAACCGTTGAAAATCATCGGGAGGAACTAAGCACCTAAGAGCTAGTAAAGAGAACAAAATTTTACCTACAATGTTTTCATTTTTTTATAATCTGAGTGGGGACTTTCCCCCCACCTATTTGATGGTGAATCAACCCTGTATACGAGCCCCATATTTGTTACAAACCGTGCAACCAATATTCCAAATCATACTATGAGTTTGATTTTATGCAATGATTTATATTGTTTTATATGGTTTGTTCTTGAGTGTGTTTCTATATGAAACCATGTATATTGATGTTTTCTACAAAGCACACAAAAGTCTAGAACGTTTTATATATGAAATAACACTTCTATTAATATATGTTTGAGGATTTGTAGATTTATAACAAATGTATTAGGTTTATATTAGATGTGCCTATATATATTTCAATATTTGGGATCATGTGAAAAAAACCCATTTAATGAAAAGGTCAAAGGTGAGAACATTTCTTAATCTTTGCAAGAGTTGATTTTTTTTATCTAACGGCTAAAAAAATTCAGACCTTTAACTACCTTCAGATGTTGATGACCGATATAGAACATAGACCTTTATCTACCTTAATCTTCACTTTTAGTCATCTTCATAAACATTACCTATTTTCAATGACTTTTACATGCATGCATTAACTTGTTAGCTTTTTTGGTCATTGTGACACAAATTAGTGAACGAATATAGTTGAAGATTTATGAAATGAAGGTGGATGCATGTAGTATTAGCTATCATGGTTTCCCTAAACACATACATACACATGTATATGTATACTATAAGGGTACTCATGCAATGCAGCGAGATCCATTTTAATTTTAATGTTGTATTTTATTTGTTGTCTTTATCAGTGTTATAATACGATTTTATTAGTTTTGAAATAATAGATTTTATTATTTGTAAACTTTCTTTATTTCAGATTTTTTTTAAATTATAACATAGGTTTAATAAGGAAATTAACCAAAATAACCAAAATAATACAATTTTTGAATTTTAAGTAATTATGCTTTAATCAATTGTACTAACTGCATAATAATATGTTTTTAAGAGTTTTTGTCAAATGCTATATAATATAGTATAAATACATGTAGGTTTATTAATTTGATGAAGTGGTAAGTATTTAAGAAGTTGAGAAGTGATCATAGTCCTTCATCTGTTCTGTTGATTAAGATTTGCGACTTTGATTGTAAATCCCGGATAATTTCTCACATGGATAAAGGGTAGTTTCGTAACTTTTACAAATTAATAGGCAGCACACAAATGCATATGTGAACCCGTGTGATTCACATATGAACTATATGGTCATATGTCAACATGTGTAATTCACGTATGGACTATTTAACTAGTTCAACTAATTAATTGATTCACGTTATGAGTTCACATATGCACTTATGGGTTCAGATTTACCCTTTTTGTCGCCTATTTGTAAAAGTTATGAAATTACTCATCTATTTTATGCACAACTGTTACCATGCCACAATCTTTGACTAGACAAACCTGCAAATCTTGACAAATCTTGATACTATGAAAGGCTAGGATCACTTACTTAGTTCTCAAAAACTTACAATTTCTCAAATGAACCTCTCCCTATCATACACACACACACACACATATATATATAGAGAGAGAGAAAGAGAGAGAGTGTGGGACCCATATCATATGTGATCCACAAGTGTTCTTTTAAAAATGCAAAGTTCTCATTTGAACCTTCCTCTCTCTCTCTCTCTCTCTCTCTATATATATATATATATATATATATATATATCTATATATATATATATAGGGGAGAGATCAAATGAGAACCATCCCTCCCTAAAGGAACAATTTGTGGACCACATATGATGTGGGTTCCACATAATATTAAATCATTTATGATTTAATATTATATGGGACCCACATCATATGTGATCCACAAGTGTCCATTTGTTTCTTTAAAAATGCAAAATTCAAATGCGAACCAATTTTTGGTTGTGAACCGGGGGACAAAGGAGAGCGTGACACGTGTCTCCGGTGTCCACATTCAGTATGAATAACAAAGGGCATTCAATATGAATAACGAAGATTAAGTTCATAAACTATTATTTTTTTAAAGACATTCATAAATTATTCATAATGAATGCTATATATATATCATTCAGTATGGATAACACAACATTCAATACAATAACACACGATCATGATCCATGTTAAATTGATTCAGTATTCATGATGAATAACACATGGACACTGGGACACGTGTTGCGCTCTCCTTTATCCGCCGATTCATAACTAAAACTCGGTTTTCATTTCAATTGACCCCTATATATATATGCATATAATTATAATGAATCTAAAGGGAAACATATAATTAGAAGTACGTACCTTGGGACACATGGTAACCATGTTGTCTAAGAAGCCTGAATCTAAGAGACTCAGCATGAAGAGTAGTAGTACCGTCTTCTTCGAATATTCCAACGTTATTTTCTTCGGTTATCGATGAAATCTTGTTCAGTGCTTTCTTTATATCGTTTTGAAAACGATAGCCAAGACCCAATCGTTCGATATCATCTATCAGTTCAAGAAGTTGCAACCTACTACTCATCATCAAACTAGTTCCATTTTCATAATCAAAGTATAACCCCATCACTTTCTTCTCCAACTCCCTCATCTTCACCTTGCAATTCGTCTGCAACAATGCATGCATGCATGCACAAATTAAAGATCAAATCAATGTTAAAACCCGGGTTAACCCGGCCGGTCGACCCAGGACCCGGGGTAGTGATCGGGTTAATGGATATGACCGGCCCGTTTCAACCCGGTCGAGTTTCTCAAAAACCCGGTTATACCGGTGGTAAAACCTTTTTCAAACCCGGTTAACCCATTTTTATATTAAAATTCAAAAAAAATATTTTAAAAAATGTGTGTTATTGTGTTTTTTAATGTATTTGGATTGCTGTAACACTTGTTATTTGTTTATTTTTAATGTTGGAACTCGTGGATATCAAATTATTACTTTCTATATATGTATGTACGCAGAAAAATGAAAAAAATACAAGGGATTAAGTGAATTATTGAAACCGGTTAACCCGGTGGGACCCAGACACCACACCGGGTCAAATAAAATCTAAAAACCCAGGTTTTAAAACATTGGATCAAATGAAAACCACATGAAAACGACATTAACCATAATTAAAATTAGACCCAAACGAGTTAATTAATTACCGGCAAACTGGTATCTAAGGACTCAATAAAATCATGACTCCATACACTTGGCGGGTAAACGGTTAACCGACTATCGGCAGCTTCAGATACTTTGTTCTTGATGACACATGATCTTCTCAAACAACGTTGTCTGCTCCAGGTTTGTGGGAGATTTTGTTTTGGATTGCATACGACAGGAAATAAACTTTGAGAAAAGAGCAATTGGCAGAGTTGAAGGGCCATATCCGATTTGCTTTAGAAGGTGATGTTTGATTACTAGTAATCAAAGATTAATTTGACCCTGATCACTTTAAATAGCCTACGGAATTACCCTACAAAAGATAAAATGTTTTTTTTTAAACATGACGCAATAAGTTTATGAGACGTTTTTAAATGGGTTAATAGAAGTTTTATAACCTTTTTGATATAAAATATTATATTAATTATTTTTATATTACACTATGTAAAAAAGTGTCTTATAAAAACAGGTAACCTTTAAAAATGTTTTTATAGGACACTTCTTAAAAGTCCCCTATAAAATAATTAATATGTTACTTTTTTAAAAAAAATTATAAAGAACTTGTTAAAATGCTCAAAAACTTTTTACATGTGCATTGATTTATTTTGTAAGTCCTCTTATTAAGTTGTTTGATTATGTCCTAACAATTATTTAGTTTATAAGGATATATATATAGAGAGAGAGAGAGATCTAGAGAGAGAGAGAGATCAAATAAAAATTTGTTTAAACCTTAGAAAATGTAAAAATCATTTTATGTGTGTTGGTCCATAGAGATGGACCAACATATATAAATATGTGGTGCTCATATATTGTTGTTTAACAGAGGATACATGAAAAAATGTTTTGCATGTAAGAGAAAATACAAAAATATGCTTATAGAAGATTATATAAATTTGACATATAATATAAAATTATCAAAAATTCAAATATAATTTACAAATTTTCACTTATTAATTTTAATATGTTAATTTATATATTTATGTTAACAAAGAAAGTTCAAATGCAAGCTCAAATTTGATTATGAATGTGAGGATAAATGAGACGGCGACACGTGTCTGAATGTAGATTATTCAGACCGAATAATTAAAGAAATATTCACACCGAATAAAAATGAATATAGTGTTTATTCAGTTTGAATAAAACATATATTATTTAATATAATTGACTTTTTTTTGCAATCCGCCAAATCTGCCGTAATCTACCACTAATTTTCCGGTGGATTTTTATGCCTGAAATATCGGTCGGAAATAGTTAGTTTTGTAGTAGTGACAATTAAAACACACATACACACACGCATATATATATATATATATATGTATACATTACAATTAATAAAATAAACATTACACAAATATTAATCTTTATAAAAAATACCACTAGATAATAAATAATAATTTAGAACATACTATTGACCTTAATATATTTTAATTTGTTAATTTATAATTTATAATTTTTTAACCAATTTTAACGTATATGTTTTATATATTTATTTTAAAAAATGGTTAAGAAACAATAAAAATAATTAAAAACAAAAAATGTATAAAAAATATGTGTTATTATTTAAGCACCCGAATTTTAATAAAACTTGTAACCGGATAAGAACATATGAAAGTTCTTATAAAACACCAATAGAAACCTTAACAAGAACCTTCATTGATGCTAAGAACATTTATGTTCTAATAGAATATTGTTAATTTATAAACTAAAAGTATTTCTTATATAAAATCATACATTATTTATCGGAAAAAAATTTAAACAACTTGGACTCAAAAATATCTTATTAATTTTTTTTTATGTTCTGGCAAAAAGCAGATCATAGATAATCCTAACTAACTTCACACGAAACTCACCTCCAAAAATATTAATGCGGTTTTTTTTTGGGGGGGGAGATATTTTGGCTCACTGGATAACTGAGACTAGCAGGAGGCTAAAATCGAATTGAATACATGTTTCGTATTATTAATCTTTTTATATGAAAGCTCTTTAAAATGTCAATGATAACGTTATCTAGAGACCACACATGTATTAACACGTTTTTTCCACAGCTAGTTGTTTAACGTGATGGTCGATTAAGAGAAAGGCGAGTAATAAAATACTAATGACACCTTTTGAACTTTAGTAAGTGGTCTTTTCCCCAACTTTACATATTAAAAAGAATTAACATTATGTAGAATATTAGTTTGTATGTTGATAACCTTAATAATGTTACAAATTATCAAATGACATACTTAAAGTAATAAAATATGAAAGAAAAGTTCGATCTTTCTTACCTTGCATAACTTTTTTTTATCTGATAGATTAAGATAATCTTAATGGAAATTAAGTGTCACGTTGTTGCGAAATTGATGAAAATCATCCGTCCCAAATTTTCATGCCTCATTCATATCCACCAATCATATGGATACATATAAGCAGAAAGAGAAAATAAAAATAAATGGAAAATTGATGTGTCTTAATTTTATTGATGAGACATGTGAATTTGAAAGAGATGATATGCATCTTATTCATTTTAAAATTTTACTACAAACAAACTTGAAATTTGCAATAATATATTTAATAAAACTTCAATTTAAGTTTACAAATTATGGATACGTCTTATATAATGGAACATTATACAAGTTACCAGCACTAACTTTCAAACGGCAAAAGGTTTCAAACGTCATCAATAATGAGAGTTTGCGTGAATGTTTATCTCGTATAAATACTATTTAACAACTTATATATGTAATATACATATATTATATATTGGGTTACGGTAAAAACAAGGGGAGCATCAAAAAATAAATTAAAAATCAAATTTTTGAAAATGGCGAAACAACGATATAATGATCAAATACTTACCTTTATAGATTTAATAGTGAATTGAATTCCATACGACCTGCATTTACGATTGTTAGATCTATTTTCATCTAACACATGTGAGGTATAATCAGTTGTTTTTCTTTTTATTCGATATTTTTTGAGTAGTAAAACGTTAAATTTTATGTAGCACCGTACACAAACACTACTTTTCTTTTTGTTAAGTTTTGATATTTACAAAATGATCTATGATTTTAGTTTTTACATCTTTGCTTTATTTTGTTGTCGAATAAAATTTTAATTTATTAACATTTTATTAGCATAGAAGTTTAAAATCTGTTAATATAGCTTATTGTAATGTGTAACCAAGAAGGAATACATCTATTGATATAAAGAGATAGTTTATAGGCTTTTGATCATTTGGATAAATTACTATTTTAGCTCTTGAAAGCATATCTTGGGTTATTGATGATTTCATTGGTCTTCTTAAATAAGTCAAAAGAATTATGGACCTTAATTTGGTCAAATTTTGTTTTGGATCTCACCCAAGTTATGGGCTTTGATAGTAGCATGTTAAAAGCATCTCCAACAGCATCTCTAATTTTTTTCTAAAATAGAGACATAAAAGTCAAAATCTTCAAAAAAATTGCATTCATCTCCGACGAATCTATATTTTGAAGATTTCAACATTAGTTATATTATTAAAATATTTAAAAACTTTTAAACTAACTTTTATATTATTGGTGGAAAAATGAGAGTATGAATAAAATATTATTTATTTCACTTGATAATCATTTTTGGGGTAATCTTCAAATTTGGAGAAAAAAACATTATCTTTCATGTTATCTCCATTTTGGAGAAACTTTTAGAGATGTTGTTGGAGCACAAACTTAGTCCAAAATCTCTATTTTCCTCAATTTCTCTATTTTAGAGATGCTGTTGGAGATGTTCTTATGTTGGAGCATCTCCAACAACATCTCTAAAATGGAGAAAATAGAGATTTTGAGCATTTTTTTGCTCCAACAGCATCTCCAAAATAGAGAAAACATGAAAGAGCCTACAAAAAATCTTCAAATTTGGAGACATCTCAAAAAATGATTACCATGAGAGAGAAACTTTTTTTAATTATGTTCATCCAATGAGAAAATTTGAAATTAAATGCTTAGATGATATAAATAATATTTTATTAGAAATATAAAATATTTTAATAATATAATCAATTTTGTAATCTTCAAAATAGAGATGCCGTTGGAGTTGAGTGTAATATTTTTTAGAGAATTTGATACTTAGGGGCCGTTTACCAAATCTTACACGGGTAAGTGCTTATCCACAAAATTCAACACTATCATTTAGTTACCGGGTAAGATTTTAGTTCATCAAAACGACATCGTATGTAACAATTTACCCGGTAAGTGCTTACCTGGTCCTTGTTTTCCTTGTCTTCGCTTTTACCGGATAAGATTTTTGGTACTTGTCATATTCCTCCGGTAAGGTAATATAACTTGGTAAGTCTTACCCGGATAAGCGTTTGATAAACGACCACTTAATTCTCTTTTTTGGAGAAAACTATGGAGATGCTCTTAGAGATGCTCTAAGTACCCATTTTAGTTATATATGTATAAATCTTGGATGATTGCCTTTCATTGATTTTGTGATAATTTTGAAAGTCCAAACCATGTGGTTTAGACCTTCTGGCTATTATTTTTTAATAATATGATGGTTTATGGATCTATTTATATTATAGGTGTTACGAGATTCCTAAAGGTTTGGAAAATATGTCTTTTCGGTTTATGTGACTTAGGGGCCGTTTATCAAACGCTTATTCGGGTAAGCGCTTATCAAGTCATATTACCTTATCGGAGGAATAGGACAAGTACCAAAAATCTTACCAGGTAAGAGCGAAGACAAGGAAATCAAGGACTAAGAGTCTTACCACGGTAAGTGATTGCGACGACTCTGACCATGGTAAGTGCTTACCGGATAAATTGTTGAATACAATGCCGTTTTGATGGACTAAAATCTTACCCGATATGTAAGTGGTAGTGTTAAATTTTGTCGCTAAGCACTTACCCAAGTAAGATTTAGTAAATGGCCCCTTAATGTTTTGTGTTATTTGAATTAACTTTAATAAAGACAAAATACTACTAAACTTAAATATTGTCTGATAGAGGAAAGTTCAAATGTGAACTCATTTTTTGTTGTGAACGTGAGAACGAATCTCAGCCACTTATCCGGTCAATAAAGGCGGCTTTGACCTGGTTCCCCTCCTTTAATAATCTCCACCCTCCCATGAATCGCGTCAATCCTCCGTGATCGCGTCCACCATAACCGAAGATGTGTGGCTGAGATTCGTCCTCACGTTCACAGCCAAAATTGAGTTCACATTTGAACCTAACCCTTGTCTGATATATATATATATATATGTATGTGTGTGTGTATATATATATATATATGTATAGAGAGAGAGAGAGAGGAAAGTTCAAATGCGAACTCAAATTTGGTTGTGAACGTGAGAACAAATGAGAACGTGACACGTGTCTGAATATAGATTATTCAGACTGAATATACAAAGAAATATTCATATTGAATAGGCATTATTCAGACTAAATAAATACTATTTTCAGTCTGAATATTTCTTTGTATATTCAGTCTGAATATTTTTTTGAATGAGACACGTGTTGCACTCTCATTTGTCCTCACGTTCACAACCAAATTTGAGTTCTCATTTGAACCCGTATATATATATATATATATATATATATATATATATATATATCATCAGAATCCAACCAAGACAAAAAAAAATGGGACTAGAATCAAACCAAATTCAAAGATCTTTGATTTTTCATTTTTTTAAAGAAAATTTTCACCCATGGACAATGTATACTTTATGGTTATTGTGAAATTCGTCATTGTCATCTTTGATGGTCGATTGTAGTCCCGTTTTCATATCGCAACGAATCACAAACAAGAAATTTAATCTAGGAATAGCATGATGATACATTAGGGAAAAACAAAATGATAAATAATGATTTTAGGACCATGTTTAAATGAAGGGGATGAAGAATGGAATCTCGAAAGTTTGCGTAGTATTAGGAAACAAGTAAATTGATAAGGATTATTACATAAAACCCAAAATCATTTAATAACGGGTTAAGTTTCGGTAATTAGACAAATAAATATGTGTAAAAGAAAATAACAAACCAATGATGAAATTAAAGTGCAACAAAATAAATAGCACGTTACAACTGGTGACACTAAAACCCCCATAAATGAGTAAAAACTCTGAGTGATTGTATATGATTGTCCTACTAGTAGCAAAAACTTTGATTGAAGATGTTGTACAATCGTGCCTTTGGTTCAAGCAATTGATTACAATACAAAATTAATTTATAGAAAATTCGAACCAATTTATATTTTTGTACCACTTTGACTATATCATAGTTTTTTTTCATACCGATCCATATAATACTAATAGAGTTCAAATATGATTCAAAAATTGATTGAATACAAAGAATAAACCACCGTTTAACTACATGCCTCCATGGAAAATGCGATTATTTACCTTCCCGTAATGGTTGTATAACATGTCACATAGGCCAAGCTTTTAAATTTAAAAACTAAAATAAAATAAATAAATGCATGTCTTCAAACAATATCATTTTAACCCTTTGGAAAAAAAATTAGATCCATTTATTCAAAATTCGAATTTGATCCAACTTCACCTTCATAACATCCAATATTACACCAGCATCCTGCATGTAATTTCTTTGGGTATTTGTTCTATCAAACTTCATACAAGAATTTGTTATTAATTACGCTACATAGATCATACGATCGCCTTTTGAATTCGTACATTTTTTCAGTACATGGCATACTTTTGAGTCCAACTCCGAGCCATGGCTTCATACTTGACCTTGTCTATCTTGTACATATGTGCGATTTCTGGGACCAACGGGTCATCAGGGTTGGGGTCTGTTAGCAGTGAACATATCGACAACAACACCTGGATCAACCATAAATAAATCAGGATAAAGTTAACTTTTTTAATAGTATGTTAAAACTGGATTTATAGGACGTCAAATATGTGTATGAATTAAATTAGGTAGGGAGCAAAAGAAAACCTTGGATATGGTGAGGGCAGGACTCCATTGATCTTTGAGAATATCAAGACAGATGTTACCATTGTTGTTTATATTTGGATGAAAAACTTTGGTCCTAAAGGCAACCTACAACAAGCATTAGCAAACAAATCAATTAACAATTAAAAAAGATTTGAGGGTTTTTTTTTTTCTTGTAAGTGTATGATACTTATATAAAGTAAATATTCACGTATATACTTGTCAATTTTTAAGTATATTATATTTATATACAGTTGGTCCAATGATCCTTTGGTATGTTTAAAAAATGATACAAGTTTAGCTGATATGAGACTTTAATACGTCCACAGAAGCTAGATAGGCACATATTGTGTTAACTCCCTGGAATGATAGACCTTTGGTTTGATGTCATGTGAAAATATGTGAAATCTCGAGATTACAATCTCCAAATTAAAGGAGGTCTTACATCATATATGAAGGAGCTAGAAATCACTACTAAACAAAAGACTTTTGCCTAGGGACCTTTCCCTAGGAAATATGTTGCTAAAGGGTGTTTCCTTGCAAAAACGTCACAAAATTTGGTGGATAATTCAAATTAGTGACAGATTACCTAGAGATTCTCTGGTGATCTGTTGGTATTTTTCTCGAAAAACAACGGATTTTACCGAACCACAGGTATTTTCAAGGTAATCCGTAGGTAATCACCGAGGAAAATTTCTCTAGGTAATTTTTATGGATAAAAGTCATTTGTTTTGTAGTGAATGGTTCAAGTTTAGCAGATGTAACTAGGGGTGAGCATAACCGGGTACCCGACCATTTTCGATGGAACCGGAACCGGCGGTTCCTGGAAATCCGGAAACCGGAACCGCTAACACCGGTTCCGATACCGGGTACCCGGCTTCAACTTTTTTTTTAATTTTTTTTACATTGCATACGATAAAAATGTAATTATAAACTACAAAATACTGACTTAAACCAGTATGTACTTACTTTAGGGGGTTTGAAAGGATAGTCGGGAGGGAAGTGGATGGTAACTTGGAAGACGCCACCGGAGTAAGGACTATCGTTCGGACCCATGATGGTTGCTTGCCAATGGAACATATCTTGAGCCACAGGACCAGCACTACATGAGGCTGGAGGGTCTCTTTGCAAGTCCTTGAGCTCTTTTACAATCCTCCTTGAAGCCATTAGAGATGATGATATATGTGAAATAATACAATTACTAGATCATCTATTTATATATATATATATATATATATATATATATATATAGATACATATATACATTAATTGGGTGGAGAAGGTACATATTCTAGGGGGGAGAATTAACGGTCATGGTTACAAGATTCTTTCTCATCACCTCCATACAATAAACTTCAAATCAAACCAAAAAGGAATATTTTTTTTGTATTTGACATATTGAAACTTTTTTCATAAAATTAGGTGTTTTGGATCTCTACTTTTTAAGCAGAGGTAATATCTATCTACATTCTATCTTTATTTTGGAGATTACTACATTCACCGTAAAAAAATGTTTTTCTCGGATGTTAATCATTTTTCACACCATATCTCATTCTTTCTCCAAATTAGAAGAATTTCACACTATTTCTCATTCTTTCTCCATCTTAGAGGAAAAAAATTTGATAAATCTGTTGGAGTAAAAAATTTGCCCAAAATCTTCATTTTCTTCGTTTAGCAGAATTATGCTCTCGATGTTAGGTGATGAAAGAGAGAGTTATGTCTTGCGACATCAGAAGTTGTTGGCAAAAGGCTTGGAATTTTTGAATTTGTATTTCTGTAGTTGATATAAAATCTTTTGTTATTACAACATATTGTTCGTACAAAAAACCAGACATAGTGGCTTAATCAAGAATAAGAAACGATGAAATGCACCATTTTTTTCACTACGTTACAACTTACAAGAGTTGAGGATAAAAGACTTTGTGTGTAACCTTTTTTAACGATTTATTAGAGCATCTTCAATAGCTATGCTACAATAAAAAAAAGTGAACTTTTAACATTTTTGTTGCTCCAATAACTATGTTATCTCTTATGCTAAAATAGAAAATGAGGAGAGGGGTTGTAAAAATCTCTAAATTTAGAGAAATCTCTAAAATCATTAGAAGAGAGATAAACTAATATTTTAATTATATTCAACTAATTAGAGTGTGAGATAAAATGTGTAGGAAAAATAAATAATATTTTATTAGATGCATTAAATATTTTATTAATATAATTAATGTTTAAATTGCTAAAATATAGTAGCTATTGGAGTGAGATGTAAATTTTTACAGAGATTTTGACCTTTTTTTTACTCTATTATAGAAAAATTATAGCATAGCTATTGAAGATGCTCTTAAGAATCAATTCAATGACTTAATTTCGTGACTCATTTACCAAAGAAAATCCTTTTCTCTTGTCCAATTTCCCATCCCTCCATGCATACTATGAGTTAAAAAATGTCTTTTCACATTGATGTTTCTAAAGATGGATTTTGTATGGATCGGTTGAAATGGTTAGTAATCAACTTTGATCAAATAATCAAATATTTATAATAAATTATATATCAAATTAAATCATTGATATCTTTTAAAGCCTAGGGAACACCAACTCTTAAAAGAATATAAGAAAAAAGGTGAAGAAACAATAAGGCTATGTTTGGCAAACTAGCTGATAAGCTAGCTTATGACTGATAAGCTGGCGTATGACTTATAAGGTAGCTAATGATTTATAAGCTAGCTGGTAGCTGATAAGCTAGCTGATGAATAAGTTATGTTTGGCAAAAACTAGCTTATGAGCATGTGAAATGACAAAAAAGGACATGTTGAAAATAAATAAATAATATTAGTTAGGGGTATAATTGGAAAAAGTGTCAAAAAGCTTCTCATAAGCTACTCCAAGTAGCTTATCGATAAGCTAGCTTATATATATGCATCCAAACGATTACTCAGAAAATAAGCTAGCTTATAAGTCAGCTTATAAGCTAGCTTATTTTTGCCAAACAATGCCTAAGAGTAGTACTAGAAATCAGCCATTTTCACTTGATTCTATATTGAAAAATTGAATATTGCAACCAGGTGGTGTTGTACCAATTGAACCCATGACCAGAAATCACTCCATCTTGAAGAAAACCCTTTGAATGTTTTGACGAAATGGTATATGAGAATTTAGAATCGAAGTGTTTGATTATTTAAAATGGAATTAAATTTCCTTCTTTATAGATAATTTATAAAAGCAAATTATAAATAATTATAAGAATAATTAAATTATCTTTTTCTTAATTGATTATTACAAAACAATTGTTTTTACATATTTTTAAAATATTACATACAAATCCTATAAAATCTGTAAAATACCAACTACCAATTATGTTTGTGGAATTTCAATTTGGGACTTTTCTTTAAACCAAACACGGAACAAATCCCACCAAATCCTACATACCAAATGGAACCTTAATTTACCTTACTCTAACTATCTAACGTAAAAGAGACTCAAACTTATAACAGAAAGAGGTTCACAAACCGACTTTGGTATCGGGTCGACCTTAGCTTTAAGCTAAGATGTCAATCGTCACATCCGTTATCCGAACAAATCTTGATGTTAGACAATTCTAAAAAGACTACTCTACCAATATGGTTATATTTGGCAAACTATCAAATATGCTAGGGTTGAATGATAGTAAGCTGAAAAGGTAGTTGTTAGCTTATAAGAGAACTATATATATTATTCAGGTTTGGTAAAAACTAACCGATCATCAAGATGACAACATAAAATGACCTAAAAGTTTAGGGGTTTTATCATTTATGTAAAATACAAGAAACATAATAGAAAAAATTCGGAAAAAATAAGCCAAACGTTACTTGAAGTATCAAGTAGCTTTAATAAACTAGGTTATGGCTTACATGGCCTAAACAAATCGGATATTTTCAATAATCTTTAAAAAAAGTTAATCTTATGGCCATCATTTTCTTGGAAGGGTGTCCTAGGCTATACCTAGACTAATCCCGACAAATTATGACTACAATACATCAACCCTGATAAACTCAGTAGCCACAATTGTTCTGCATACCTAGATTCGAACCCTGGGCAGATGGGATATTCCACCATATCCCCAGGGCCTCAACCGCTACGCCACAACCCCTGTGGTTAAACATACATGGCTTAAACAGACATCTTTATGATATGCATATCGACCAACCCCACCACTTTGTGTATGGACAACGACCCAAATACGCGTTAATTGAACAAAAAGGTTTGACACTTTGATCCAACTAGTAAACATGTTCCACTAGAAGTGAATCAAAATTTTGCTCAATTGATGAGCATATGCTCCACTTGCTAAGAAGGGCCAAAAACAATCCCAAATATACTTCTCTTTCTTTTATATAAACACTACACAAAAATAATAGAGCCTCTATCTTCTAAGCCAAAAGATACTTCAAGTAATGGCTAGAAATCCAATGGACCATCCATCATATGCCATCCATCACTTCTTTCTTCCATATTCATTCAAATTGAAAGGCAAAAGTGAGAATAAAGGGTGTCAACATCTTTCACCCTCCACTATAATTCCAGACCAAAATAGTTGAAAACGATAATATCATGTAATAGTGACCATAATTAAGATAAACATTCAAATCCCATTGACTATATAAATAAAAGCCCATTATACCCCACCTGAAAGTGGGGTATAAGGGCGAGATGTATAGAGCTGACCTCCACCCCCAAAGAATAGAGCAGTTGTTTCCATGAAAACCCACAAGCCAAAATGGCAAAACAATGACACTAATCTCAAAATACTCAAACAATAACGAACACTTGTGCTTTAAAATCAAGAGGAAAATGCATAAAAGATAACGAGCATCAAATTGGCCAACTACAGGAGTATTCAAGTACATAAAGATCTCCAGGTATTGAAAGATGAAATACAAATTAACAAATATATGATGATGAAATGAATCCAAGACAATTTTCTTTAATCTATCTGGATCTCCGATCAAAGTTAATACATATAAGAAAAAAATCAAAACCTGATAAGTAATCATGGATGATGATGATGATGATGATGATGATGATGATGATGGAGACACATGACGAGCCTCGATGACTTCCTTTGAAAGAGAACGAGAAAATGGGGATGACGAAAAAAGGACAGAAAGGTAATAACATAGCTAGAATTTCGTGTAAACCTGTCTCTCCATAGAACTCACTTCCAATCATAATATAGAGCAGGCCTTTTGGCCTGCTTTCTTCTTTTTCTTCGATTTTGGAGGAGCAAGAACAACTTTAATTGCAGCATCAAAAACTCCCTTCACATTCTGAGAAGATAAATAATGACATATATATATACGTTAACATAAATAACATGCTAAAAATTTGTATCTAGGTAGAATTCTATGCAAAATTATACATGCCTCCTGTGTTTTTGAACTACATTCAATGTATTCGGGTGCTCCAATTGTCTTCTGTAGCTCCTCTCCCTATAATAGGTCCAAATATGTATGTATATATATGTTTGGAATAAGATAAAATTGAAGCTATTTTGCTTCTAGCAATATGAGGCATATAAGTTTATTTGTAAAAATCTTTACCTGAGCAGCAGTTATGGGAGTTGCACTAGGATGGTCTACAAAGAACTGCTTATCATCCCGAAGATCTATAATCCACCAACATTCAAATTTGTTACGAATTTAACTATATATAATCTTGAAGCACAATTCTAATATCCAAAGATGGCCATAACAGAATATAGGTAGAAAAGCAAAGTAATCATGTTCAAGATACAAATAAAGAACATGCTCTTCCTTCGCGTTTGAAATTAAATAAGTTAAGCCTTGAGGCAAGGGCAAGGGAAAATTAGTAATTCCAATATAGGGTACATCGTTCAATTTCCAACCATAAAGAGTTCTTGGCTCATGGGATGATTATAATTGAAGACAGTTCCATCATTCATTGTCTATTTGAGTACAAGTTCATCCATGTCATACCGACCCCAAGCCCATTAGGTAGCGTTTGGTATGCAGACATGGCTGGACAGGACAGGACATGAGGGTAGGACTGGACAAAACAAGTGTATGTCTGGTGTTTGGTACAACTAAGACTGGACAGGACAGAACCAGACAACTTGCCCCCAAAAGTAATTTCACGATTTTATACATCATATAATAGTTATAATCAACAAAAAACTAACTAATTAAATTTATAAAAAGTTTTACTCAACTTTTATATACATAAATACATACATATATAATAGTACAAAATTTGAATGAAAAAATTGTTATAATTGATGATAGTTTGAAAAAACCCGATTCGTACAAATGAGAAATTACGGTTTATTCGATTTGAAATATCCATATCAATTGACGGAGGCACGATGAAGATTGTTGCAACAACAATGGTTGTGGAAGTAGACGCATTGGTGATTGGTGGATGATGGTGGTTGTAGAGGACGTGAAGATGGAGGAGGTGGTAGTGGCGGTGTCGGTGGTCGACAATGGTAGAGGAGGTGGTAGTGGCGGTGGTCGAAAATGGTAGAGGAGGTGGTAGTGGCGGTGATCTACAATGGTAGAGGAGGTGCTAGTGGCTGATGGTACTAGTGGCGGCGGCAATGGGCGGTAGTGGTCAGTGACCGACGATGGTTATAGAGGACGCTAAGATGGTAGTAGTGATGGTGGTAGTAGATGGTGGTGGTGGTGGAGGTGAGGTGGCCTACTGTGGTGGTGGTGGTGGAGATGAACGGTGGTGGCCAGTGGCCAACGATAGTTGTAAAGGTGGTGGAGGAGGTTGTTGTAGTAGAGGAGAGGAGGTGGAGGTGGCGATGGACGGTGGTTGTGAATAATGGTGGCGGTCGACAGTGATAGTGGTTATGGTGGAGGTGAGGTGGCCCACGGTGGTGGTGGTGCTGGCGTCGGCGATGAACAGTGGTGATCAATGCCCAACGGTGGTTGTGGAGGTGGTGGAGGAGGTTGTTGTAGAGGAGAAGGTGGAGGTGGCCAACGGTGGTGGTGGCGATGGACGATGGTCGTTGGTGACCGTCGGCGGTAGCGGCGGCCGTGACTAGTGGTGACGACCATTAAAACAGATATCATATTAAGGTATATATCAAACGAGGATAGATTAGTGATATTTTAGTTTCTGTCTCATTCTTGTCCCATCTTGTTCCACCTATTTTGGTGAAACAAAAAAAAACCTTTTTTGTCCCACTTTGTCGCACCTTGTCCCAGTTCCATGTCGCACCAAACGTGGAACAGTGAATTCTTGTCTTGTCCCATATCGCGCCAAACGTGGGACAGTGAGTCCAGTCCGTCCTATTCTGTCCCATGTACCAAACACACTCTTAGTGTTATTAGGGATGTTGATAAATAGGGGAAAGAGGGGAGAATAGGGTAGCCAGAAATTACTAAGGCTTTCCCATTTGGGAGAGTATGCCTCTCGAAATCCAGAATATGCCTGTGTAATCGTCACTTTCAATAGCAATCCAATACAAATCTTTTGGTTCTTATCAATTGGTATCAGAGTCATAATTCTGGCTACCATGGCTCCCAAAAATCAAGGTGAGAGGATTGGTTCACTAGAGGAAACGGTGCAAGCAATGGAAAAAAAAGTTAGAATCGATGGAGACGAACCTACAATAGTTGAAGCTTAGTATCCAGATGATCTACAATCAAGATGTGGGCAACTCAAAACAAATGGATGGCTTGGAACGTGGAATCCAGGCGTTGTTGACGAAATTGGAATCGATTGGTCCAGAAGGGACGCAAACTCAGTTGGAAACCATTAGTTCAATGAAATCAAGGATGAAGTCGTTAAAAGAAGAATTGTGGATCGTGAAGGAAGAGGAGAGGGCAGCGTTGGATGAAGATGAGGAGAATGATGAAAAGACAATAGAGATTCAGAACAAGGAATCTCAGTGGGAAGAAAAGGGGAAAATTACCGGAAGGGATATATCATTGCGCTATGTGTTGTCAGGGTTGTTGATAGATAGGGGAAAGGGGGAGAATAAGGTAGGCATAAATTAGTGAGTCTTTCACATTTGGGAGAGAACCTAGCTCTCAAAATCCAGGATATATTTGTGCAATCTTCACTTTCAATTGCAATCCATTACAAATCTTTTGGTTCTTATCACTAAACTACTAACTTTATGGACAAGACCTTTTAAAAATTATCGGGTTTGGACTTTTAAACACCAAAAACCAACAATGTTCCTGAAGCACAGTAGACTTGCAGTATAGCCATGGGGTTGTTGTCACAGATAGAGCAAAAATGACCAAAATAGAAATCTAGAAGACATGCATATAACCACCATTTAAGGAACGTGGCAATATAGCAGTGAAATATCCTAAAAGGAAATTAATATATCCATTTCTAAATACGGTGTATAAACATCATGATATGGTAGAGAGAATCATATACAAAAGTGCATCTTGACATCATATATGTGATTACTGTACTTTACCATTTTCCACGAAACAAATTCAAGTAAACATTTTGTTCGTTAAAAAGTCCTATTTATGTCCCTATTTATCTATTTTCACAACAGAATCCTACGAAAACGAGAAGTAAACTGAAAAATAGCCTCTTTGTGGGATCTAATAAGGTACAAGCATGATCAACACATATTTTACCATGAAAGATTTTTTCACCTGTAACCAACTCCTAGAAGGTCCTCAAGATGACTGGTCATATATATCCCATATAGGTAAAGAAAATTAAATCAGTAACAAGAACACCATTAGAGATGAATTTGATCTATAATGGCTTTTTTCAGTTATATGTAACCTTCACACTTTTGCACATATACAATTGAGTATCGACAATGTGCAGAACTAATCATGGATGGTGAGATTTAACTGCAGCAGTTATATTAAAACATTTAAAAGAGTAAAAAGCTAAAAAAGAAGAGGCAGTAACTCATAAGCAGGTTGAGAAAGAACAACCTCTCTCTCCAACCCAATTTCTACGGCTTAAGAGTTAAGACAGATCATTCATTTATTAACTCACCGAGTTTGGTCCCAACAAGGACTATTGGGACACCAGGGGCATAATGCTTCAACTCTGGAATCCACTGAAAAAATGAAAGATAAGAAAACTTCAGTTCAAGATATATTTTTTTTGGAAAGGGTATCCTAGGCATTTGCCGAGACTAATCTCTGGCAATTTTAAGACTGCTAAAGCATGCAGCCCTGAGATAATTCCCCAGTGGCCACAAGTTGTTTGCGCCTGGATTCGAACCAGGGGTAGATGGGTTATCTAGCCTCATCCCCCACAAGCCCGCCGCAAGCCTTGTGGTTAGAAAACTTCAGTTCAAGATATTACAGCCATCAAAAGTAAATTAAAGAAAAGAAGAGGGGTGTAAAATGATATAGAATCAAAAAATGTTCACCTTCTTGGAAACATTTTCATAGCTGGCCTTGCTAATGAGGGAAAATGCCAAAATGAAAACATCAGCCCCACGATAACTCAATGGTCTTAATCTGTTATAATCCTCCTGTCCTGTTCCCAGTATATCAATATCACACCATTAATATATTAATGTTACATGATGAAGAAAAGGAATTACAAAGTTCACAAATTAGTAATTGCTTAGTCAAGATTTAATAAGGTTTACCAGCAGTATCCCACAAGCCTAGATTGACAGTGGCACCATTGACAACAACATTGGCACTGAAATTATCAAATACGGTTGGCACGTAATCCTGTTTACCACAACGAGCAAAAACAAAAAAGAAAGGGGATTTAATTCCAACGTATAGAGATATATCTCTCATAATCAAATGATACATACAACTTTAACCCGGATATATACTAGCAATGGACTGGACCGGACTAGAAGGAAGACAGTGAGGTGGGCTGGTGAAAGAATTTTGGAAGGTTTTAGGGTTTTAATTTGACATAGAAGTTTGGTAATTTACCAATCTTATCTCATCTCCTTGATTTTTGTTCCACCTATTTTGGTGGGACTTAAAAATGCATTTTTGTCCCACTCATTACTTGTCCTTTCCCAATCTAACGTCATGCCAAACGTAGGACAACAAGTTTTTGTATTGTCATCTCGTGGTTTGTCCTGTCCCACGTACTAAAAGCAACCTAAGTGAAAAAAAAAGTAGCAAAATAACATTTTATAACATCCCTCTTCCAAAACTTCTCATATTGATCGAGGGCAAATATCCTACATAGACAAAGGCTAAAAATCAACTCTCCTACCAAAATGCAAGAAAAACTGTTCAATTAAAATATCAGCAATGTGAAATGCATCACACAATGTGCAACCAGATTATAGTAAACTCCCTGCTGTTATGATAAAAAGTGCATTAAGGGATACACATTTCTGGGCAAAAGAGGGAGTGGATTCTTTATAAAGGTGCAAAGTTGTAAGGAACGCTCAATTTAAAATATGTACCACAAATTTTATTGCATCCTGTTGATGGGGCCTAAATCATGTAAAATTAGGTTAATAACAAAACAACCAAATTGGAGTTCACTAACAATCTTCAGAGTGATTTCTACAAAATGAAAGAAAAATATATGATCAAGCAAACAGTTCTCCTTGATTCATGAAAATGTGAGCTTTCCATCTACACCCAAATGCAAGAAACAAAAGGGATATTCAGAAACATTTCAGGTCCAACTCATTTTGACCTTTTAACATTTTCCATTTTGTGGATCCATAAGAAATACCACAAAATATAGATAGATGTAAGCCAATTGTAGAAATTCAATCTCTGTCTCTACAAAAATACATAATCCAAATATGCATATATATAGAGAGGATATATGTATATATATATATATCAAACAAAATGCAATTAAACAACATGAATGCCATTCATTGTTAATTTGGAAATGAGGAAAGGGAGATTAACAAATGTGAGGTTTCTTCTTCACCTAAAAGCAAAAGAACGTCAGAAGAAGAAACAAATTCTTCATCATCAAAACCTGATACGAAATTAGACCCCAAAATGACAAAAGAAAAACAGCAATGGAAGGAAGATATAATCACCGTGGGAAAGGTGTTGCTGGTGTAGGAAATCAAGAGACAAGTCTTTCCAACAGCACCATCACCAACCGTGACGCACTTTATGAACTTCGAAGCGCTCATATTTCTTCAATTGAGCCTCAGATCTTCTCTTCCCTCAGAAGACCTGATCACCGACTAACACACCAAACTCAAGAAATCCCGTTGTTTCCTTCTTCTTCTTCTTCTTCTAATCTTCTTCTTCTTCTTCTTCTCCTATCTTCTTTTTCTTCCTCTTCCTACACGACTTACAAATTGACGGTTGTTTAGCAAAGAACAAGAAACTTTTTGCAGGTTTGTTCCAAGTAACATTAAGAAAGAAACCCTAGAGAAAATTGAATAACAGTTTTTTTTTTGTTGAGAGAAATCGTAAGAAGAAATGTGGGGAGCAGAAAACCCTAATTAATTGGAGATCGATGAACATCTAGAGAGAGAGATTACCTTATTTTAGCCGGTAAACAATGCCGTTGAATCGCTTCTTGAATGGTGGAGATGAACTCTCTCTTTCTCTTTCTCTTTCTCTCTCTCTTTCTGAATTCTAATTTCTGCAAGTTTATGTCTAGTTGTGACAACGAAGATGATTGGTTTAATCTTGTTATAAAAATACGTTTGTGGACCCCTTTTAAATTGGATTTGCTAAAAAGCAGTTATTTAATATAAAATAATAATAGTTTAAATAAGAAGAGTGCTAATGGCACCGTTTAACAAGAGTGTGTACGGAATTTTTGGTACTATAATAGATATTGATATAGACATGTGTGAGGATGAAATTCGTTCTTAGGGTGCCATTAGTTTACCCCTTAAATAAATATATTAATATTTTGATTTAATATGTCTTTTGTCACATATGCTTACTGATTTAAAACCCGGTTTAATTCGGCCGGTTGAACCGGGACCTGGTGAAGTGACCGGGTTTATGGCTATAACTAGCTCGTTGTAACCCGGTCGGGTTTCATAAAAAACCGGTTGAATCGGAGTTGAAACCCGTTAAAAACCCGGTTGAACCAGTTAACCGGGGACCAGGTCAACTAAAAAACCGGGTTTTAAAACATTGCATATGCTAGGACGTGTAAGAAGAAAAGTTAAAGGTAAGAAGCATAAAAATAGATCTGAACTCTTAATTATCTTTAATCTCAATCTCATCCATAAATTATGCTTTAGAAGATAGTTCATCCACTGCATTTTGCTCGTGCACTTGAAATCGATGCATTTCATCTTAATTGTTAGGTCCGATTCAACAAGATCAATAGAGGAATCATACGGAAATCATTGAGTCGTATGTTTTATTGATAAAAGCATTAAAGATTACAAACGCGAATGTACTTTAGACGACTCTCATTAACGAAACCTCTACCCTAGACTTCTTTATATACTAGTTGTCTATTACATGGTAAGCCCAAGCCCATAAGGAATTAAACACAATTTAGAATATTATATTAAATTCTTTCATTCTTTATAAAACTTTCCTAATTTAGGATATTTGATCCTAACACTAATATATATAAAATGATGAAGATCCCCTCTTACACAGTTATGCTTATCACCTTAACTTTCTTTCTCACCAAAATCCAACACTTATCACATATATCGAAATAAAATTTTTGATGGTAAACTTCTGAAAACAATATATTTTCAATTGTAATTAAATGTAACACCCTGAATTTCGTCCTAGTTGAAGAAAGTGTTAATCCGAGCGATTCAATAACCAGACGTTAATTTCAGAATTTGAGCAGTAGTGCCTTTATGAGAGTGACATCTGTCAAAATAGCACCGATGGTACTTAGAGGATGGTCGTCTCGACTATTGTGCCATGCGGTTATGACATCCGTCACAATAGCACCGATGGTACCAAGTAGTTGGTGGTCCCAACAATTGTGCCATGCTATAGTGACAATGGCACAATGCATCAACCGGGTCCTCTTTGTATTCCACTCTAAGAATCAACAAGATAAGTATTTTTGAAGTTAATTATATTGGGTATCATCCACAAGTCGAGTAGCGGGATCAAACGGATGAAAAATGGGAAAAACACCTCAAAACGGCCCCGGGCTAGTGTGTCGGGCGATACTGACATGGCACAATCGCATGGCAACATCGCCAAGATGTACCGTGACTTAGGAAGTGAATCAGATCAATTTTGGACACGGGCGAGTGTGCCCGGCGATACTGACATGGCAAAATCGCCTGGCAGCATCGCCAACGGCCTCCAGAGGGTTAAAACTCGGGATTTCTTCATTTGGCCATAACTTCTTCATCACAGCTCCGATTTGGGCGATTCAAAGTGCTACAGTTTCGTCTTTGGAAGCCCTTCAACGTGGAAACAATGATATCTAGAGGTTACTTGATGATTTGGGAGCTCATAGGGTGGAAGGTAAGATCGCCTCTCCGAAATCTTGGATCTAGGGTTTGAGTTTTGCACCAACAACTCTCATTCTCTCTTGGGTTTGTTTTGTGTATGTTTTGGAAGTTATGTAGGTGTTTTTGGAAGGATTGCACCATGGATCTAGAGTTGTAGCTCAAGGATCTAAAGTCTTCACCGAATGGAACTCAGTATTGGGGTAAAATCTAAATCTAGCAAGGTGAGTTCAAGATACTTTGTGAAAACTTTGTACATGCCAAAAACGTCCATTTTGAAGTATTAACATGTTTTACTTGTTATTTATCAAAGGTGTGAGTATTTGAGTAAGTTTGCATATTTGGTATAAAAGGATTTATAAATCATGAAAGAGGCTTATACTTGGGTTTTAGACATTTTGACAAATAAAGTATAAGTGTGGGTTGTTTGGGTGCAATATCTTTAAATGAAAACCATTTGGTTGTATTTGCATCTGTAGAGTATTGGAATTTATAAATCGTTGGAGAATACATGTTATTGCATTATGGGTCATTTTGTAAATACATGAGTGTGAGTTCATTCTTACCTTTCTAAAACTTTATACATGTCAAAATGATGTATTTTACCTTCTATATGATGTTTAAACAAGTATTTCTATACTTGAAGGATTTTGGTAAACTAAGTCAAAATGTGTCATCTAGGGTTTCTCTTTGAAAGGATGAAATGTGTACAAGAAATGGTTTTAAAACACTCTTGTGAGTTTAATGTCGAGAAATATGATGTTTGGAACTAAATGCTATTTTGACCTAATTTTGGAAAGAAAGTTTTGGAAACAAGGAACTTATCATACAAAGATTTTGTATTGAATATTGACTAGTACATTGGAATGAATGTATGTAATGTCTAGACTAGTGTAATGGATCCATAGGCACAATAGTCGGTTTTATATTGGGGATGGGGCAAGTGAAAGATCCTAGTTTGGGTTGAACTTGTTCAGTTGGGTATCGAGTAATAGATCCTGGATTGGGGTTGAACTCTTTATCCGTAAGCCGGATATTTCTATCCGTTCGAGCTTACTGATTTACTGATTTCTATCGGTACAGTTTGCGGGTCGCTCCCGTATGTTTCCCTCAATTGCGTATCTTTTAAGTGTAAATCGCGCGCAAAAGAAAGAATTTAATAGCGTATCTTTTAGGTGTAAATGGCGGATAAAAAAAAGAATTTAATGGCGTATCTTTTAGGTGTAAATAGCGGATAAAAGAAAGGATTTAAGGGGAAAACTTTATGGTCAAATGTTTATTTACCGTTTTCAAGAGTATTAGATTTGGTGTCACGTTAAATGAGTATTTCTATTTAGAGCTTTCATTTCAAATGTCATCGGTCTAAAACTTTTATTATGGAAATAAGGAATTTGGGGAAAGATGTTGCTTTTATAATGAAGTCGTCTCGTTTGAGAATTATATTTTATCAAGCAAATCTTTTGGTTTCAAATCAATTAAAACTATGTTAAAAACTTTTGAGCTCACTAGGCGTTAAGCCTAACCCTTTTTCTTTGTCGGCATGTGCATCAGGTTATCGTTGGGGTTGGTACTAGCGACACGTGTGGACTTGAGTCCTAGGGAGTAGCACGTTAAAGATCTAGCCTTGGTGACTTTTTCCGCATTCGGAGATAGCGACTCTTATTGGTTCAGTAACACCCAACCGTATGTAGGTCTTGTATAAGACTTGATCTATTTGTTGTAGAGGTTTATTACTAGTTATGGTTTGAGGAAACTTAAATATTGATGTAATATTAGAAATTTTAAATTAGTCGCTCTTTCCAAATTTGAGGGTGTTACATTAAATTTGTACTAAATGATTGTTGAGTATGTAGTTGAAAATATATACAAAAATATTGATATATTTATGTATTTTGTTACAAATTTATGAACAGGTTGGTTCCGGTGAGGAAGGAAGTTGAGGTAAGAAGAGTAGTAAGAGATTTTTACCCTTGGATGCATATTAGTATGAGATGCAATAGGTCAACCGTGATTCATGGGTGGCTTTGAGATTAAAGGTGATCAAGGGTCCAGATATCTTCTTACGATTTTCATCTTTAACTCTTTTTTCTCATATGATCCTTCAACTTTATAAACATTGGTTATATAAAACGGAATTACATTTGATACACTAAAAGGCCTAGCTAGTGAAGGTCGAGATTTGCCTACACCGTTCACATTAGAGATTTCTTGTAAAACATAATTACGTTTAGTTACGTTTAATTTGATTTAGTTTTCTTAAAAATATCATTTTAAAAACATAATATGTAAAAGAAATAAAAATTAAAAATACTCCAACATGTTCCAAATCATCCATCGAGACAAACATGGCATTCCCAATTTTAACCTTTTATCCTATTTTATTCATGAAAAGTCAACTTAATTAATTAAGTTATAATTTTTTAAATATTCTTTCATTCTTGTTTTTGGTTACATTTATGTCTAACATGTTGGTTTGTTGCTACTTTTTTTATCATCAAACCAAATCAAATTCTTTAGATTCATCAAATAAATTAAATTTTATATGAAAGATCAAATGACATAACTATAAAGTATTTATATGTCATATATTTATTTATACAAGACCTAAATCTTGTTATAAAATGTCAAGAATTCAGATTTCAAAAGAAAATATGAAATATTTGATAAGTAAACTAAATAAATCAGGGTTGAAATAAAATAAGTGTTGCCCAGAAAATGAAACAAACATTAAGTATTACAATATAATCAAAGTTATGTTTTTAACTTTTACTTTATTCTATTTAATATATCATGGAATTAATTAGCATAACCAAATTAGTTGATTGATCGTCCATTTTCGTTGGTTTTACTGATGATAAATTACTATGGTTTTTAATTTTCCATAACTATTTAATTACTCCATATTATATACAAATTGATAAAATGTTTTTAGAAGAACATCTATCTTATATTTAGTGCCTAGTAATGCATAAAACAATCCAAGATACTCTTTTTGTACTTACATTCTAGATTTAAAGGAAGGTTTTATTCAACATGTGTGGGTATTTTCTTTGATCTTTAAAAGATAGTGTCAATAGATGACGATATGGATGTATAAACACCGGAAAACACTTGAGCATGTCATGCAAAATTACTTATTTGTTCGATAGTTTTATATGCATTTGAGACTAGCATTATGTATGCATAGATACATATACGTATGTATGCATATATGTACTTATATATGTAGTCATAGATTATTTTGAGAAGTAAAAAAGTGATCATAGATATTCATACGGTCAAAGTCGGATTTGACTGGTCAAAATTTATGGGTATGCGAAAAATAGAGGGATGGTTTCGTAATTTTTACAAATAGACAGCAAGGGTTCATATATGTGAACACGTGCGATTCACATATGAACTAATTAACAGATTCACATATAAACTCATTTGTCGTCTATTTGTAAAAGTTACGAAATTACGCCCTATCTTCCGTGATCCACATATCCATGCCAGAAATTATTCGATGGTTCACAGTTAAAACCGCAAATGTTGACCAAAATGAAGACTAGAATCATTCTTTACTTCTCAAATAAAGTTTTGCCCATATAAGTATGTATATAATAATTATTATTATTAAAATTGTTGGTATTCAACTTTTTGTCCAAAAAACATGTATAAATTCTCGTTCATATTCACAAACATGCATTTAAACTAATCTCATTGAAAATAATTAGAATCTTAAATTTGAAGCATGATTTTTGGGACTAAGTAATAAGGGTTAAAATTGGAAAAAGCCTCATAAAGCTTCTCATAAGTTACTGTAAATAGCTTATCAATAAAGTAACTTATAAGTTAGCTTAAATACATCCAAACGATTACTTAAAAAATAAGTTAGCTTATTTTTGTCAAACACTGCCTAAATAAAAAGAAAAGTAATGGAGGGATGAATTAAATCATTAATCGTAACTTAATTGAGCGTTAAGAAAGAGGTTGGGTGGTGGTTGCATGCAATTATAGGGTGGCCGGTGATGGTGGTTGGTGGTGGGGAGGCTCGAATTTTGAGTGGGGTTGGAACAAATATCCCTATCATTCTCATTGGTTTAACAAACTCCATTTAATTTTATATATATATATATATATATATTTTACACCATATTAATACTAAATCACATATTCGAATTTCTAAGTATATATGTAAACGTTGAATATATTTGAACAACTAATACATTTGAAATTAAAATTTTATCATCTTTCTTAATAATCATCGATCAAGAGAAAAACATAGTATAATGATAAGCAAAGTGGTGCTAATGTCGTATACTCGTAACCTCGATCTTTATTTTTTTTTTTGAAGGGTGTCTTAGGCTACGTTTAGATTAATCCTGATAAATTATGACTGCAATAATTCAGTCCTGATAAACTAGTGGCCACAGTTGTTGTGTACGTCTGGAATTGAACATAGTTCATGATTGATTAGATAAGACATAAAGAGATAGCCTTATAAACCCCTTCTATTTTTCCCTCTACTTCACAAACTCAATACAAAAATCCCCAACAATTTTTACGTAATAGGTTTCAATTCAATACCCTGAGCATGTTACTTATAACTTGTATGTGTTATATTATATAGCAAGAAACATGGTGGTATTTGATATATTTTGTTCGGTCAATTCACGAGATCTATGAAAAATAACTTCCCTATGGGCAAACTTTAACATAATTGATAACTTATGTAAGATATTGACATAAACTTGGGATCACGTGAAACCAACATGTTTTCGTGAGACCCGTGAGACCACTTTTTTACACTCACAGCAAAACACTGTTTCACATTGTTTTTGTTGTGAAGGTTCGCAACTTTTATTTTCCTTCACAGTATTTTGTTGTGAAACTTTCAAAATGTAAAAATAAGATCTCACGGGTCTACAAAAAGAGGCTGGGTTGATCTCACATAAACCCAAACCTATTGACATATATAAGAATTTTTAAATCAAGGTATACTAGTCTACTAGATTATGAGGTCTATACTAATATAAAATGGATCTATTATTTAGAAATCACTATTAAAGAACATGTGTGTTGTGTGTACTTAACTTGCCATAAAAAATAAAATAGATAAAAATATAATTGTAGTTTTACATAATATTATTTATTTTTGAAAGTTAACAATTTATTAAAACAAAAACGAGACCGTCCCCTTCAAAACAGCTGTGAGATGTAGAAACAGGAAGGAACCACAAAAGAGAAACCTGTCTAAAATACAAAAACCACGAAAAATAAAAAGCAACCAACAAGAGGCTCCTAGCGACAAACCCAAGGGATGGTTCCTTTCCGTAATGTTCTCAAGACCCTATTAAAAACTCAAACTTGTATCTCGGCGAACATAATTTCGGCTGAAGACGACTTTTTTTCTTCTGAAAACAAGGTTGTTGCGATGCCCCCAGATCTGGTAACAAGTGACCCAACCAAATTTTCTTTAGCCAAGGCAAGAATAAAATGTCTCCATGTAAGTTTAAGATCTCATTCGTCATAGTTCCTATGTCGTTAAATATCCCCCGCCAATTTAGAACCAAATCCACAATAATCTAGAGTTTCGGAAGCCTCATTGCAACATGGACAAAGAACCGAATCCAAGTCAACACCCCGATTATCCAAGGCAACTCGAACTGAAGCCAACCTTGCATCTTGTGATACATAATATTATTATTAATTAGAGTAAATTACAACATTTGTAACTCGTATGTCGTATGGGTCCCACTTTTGTCCCTCAACATAATAATACAACATAATAATACAAGGGTTGGGGATCGAATTCGGATCAAGGATCAGATCGAAAAGGACCGGGATCAATAAAATCGTTCCGGTCATTGTTCATGCTCGAATCAATTTTGTTTTTCAAACAAAAGACAAGTCCCATCCCATTAGACCAAACATCTGAATAAGGACCAAGCCACTTTTTGAGATCCAGACATCTCGGTTTACTTTTATATAAGTAAAATTGGACTTTTATCGGTTTGTGTAGAAAAAACCGGGTTAGATAATTACTTCTTATTTATTTGACTTCGATTAAATACATATTAGTTTAATTTGATTTTAGATAAATATTTGTTTGCAAGAAAGAGACAAAAGGAAGAAGATGAGGAGGAAATTTCAAAATTGAGAACGAAGCATATAAAAGGAGGTGGGTGATCATAATAAATAAAAAAGTAAATTATGATCACTCTATTATGGCATATTTTATGGAATTGGTTCTTAAAATTTCATTTATTATAGAGTGAATAACATATTTGGTCTTTTGTGAATATCTTTTTTTTCAATCTTTTAAAAACATAAAGTATACTGGTGGTCTAAAAATCGTATTTCAAAGTTTAAATTAGTCCCTTTCATTCAACACCGTTGGTTAGATCCATTAAGTTGGTCATGTGCCCCTTACATGAGGGGCACTTTGTCATTTTAGACGAGGGACCAAAAATACAATTCACTTTAAAACATTTGTATCTTGTTTTTCTTTAAATGAATTATATTTTGGGTCTCTTATCTAAGTCAACTTTTTTTATTTTGATTCTCTGTCTATATAAAGTTTTAATCCCTCAAATTACATTTTCAGTACCTGAAATTACATTTTTGTCGCTTATTTTTGTGTACATATTTTTAAACTTATGTACGTAAAATTTCTTAACGAATTAACTTTAGTACATTTATTATTTTTGAAATTTTCAATACTAATTATATAACTAAACAATATTCTACAATTTTATCATCCAAATACATGTTAAAATACTTTATATAAAATAATAAAGCATTTAATATTATTAATCAAATGGAATTAAAAATATTATGAAAATTCATGTGTATATCTGAAGAATAATTTTTTTCTTTTAATAATATAGAGGTTGTGCATTTAAATCTAATACTTAACACGTTCAACAAATTAAGAAAAATCATATTAATTAATGGATGAAATATCGAAGCAATTACTGATGGTTTTGCATGTTGAATTTAATAGGGTTATTTGTGATTTTGGTTGGACGGATTAATGGTCTGATCTAGGGGTGAACACGGTGCGGTTTTTGGCTAAAACCGAACTGAAAACCGAACCATTTGGTTTTTGAAAAACCAAACCGTTCGGTTTTCGGTTTTTCGGTTTTCGGTTTTCGGTTTTTTTCCCCGGTTCGGTTTTTTTCGGTTCGGTTCGGTTTTAAAACCGAATGATTTTCGGTTTTCGGTTCGGTTTTTGGTTTTCGGTTCGGTTTTCGGGTTTTCGGTTTTTGGTTCTATAATTATTCTCTATTTTCAACTTGTAAATTATTTTAATTTGTTCAAAATCATGTTAATCGTATATCATAATGCAAATCTCATGTTAAAAATCATGTTTACGAAAACACAAATATCATATATTATAATGCAAAATTACAAACCCAATGTTCAAAATCATGTTTACGAAAATAGAATAATGTTTACGAAAATAAAAATAAAATCTTATATCATTTTTAGGTTAATTAATATATAAAATTAATTATAATTATATATATATATATATATAAATTAAAAATTAAAAAATTAAAAAAATTACATTTATTTCGGTTCGGTTCGGTGCGGTTCGGTTCGGTTCGGTTTTTAGCTTTCGGTGCGGTTCGGTTTTTTCGGTGCGGTTTGGAAACCAAAACCGAAACCGAACCGTTTGGTTTTTCGGTTTTCGGTTCGGTTCGGTTTTTTCGGTTTTTCCCCCGGTTTCGGTTTTTTCGGTTTCGGTTTTTTTCGGTTTTTTCGGTTTCGGTTCGGTTTTTGCTCACCCCTAGTCTGATCTCCTTTATTATTCACTTACACCATTTTAATATTAAACTTATTTTAGTTACCATTTGATTTTTCAAGTTTGTTTAAATTTGAATTAATTTAATAATTATAACTATATTTCCGTAATCACTATTAAAAAACTATAAGATATGTACCAATATCATAATAGCTCCAATATTTTATGTAAATAAAAGATTGAGATTTTTGATAATATTTGTTTTTGATATTTTTATAAAATATAGGAAAAAAATAGGAAGATATAAAAGTATTAATTAAATAAAACTTGAAACTTTGAATGTGGAAAGAGAAAAGTTATTTTTTAATTTTTTTAATTAATAATATTGAATGTATTATTTTTTATATATTTTTGTTAAATATGTTTAGAATTATAAAATTATAGAATATTTTTTTTTAACTTTATAATTAGTATTAAAAATCTCAAAATAAGAAATTTATTAAAGTTGATTCTTTAAGAAATTATTTGTACATAAACCTAAAAATATGTACATAAAAGTAATTTTAGGAACTAGAAATGTAACTTCAGGATCAAAACCAAAATCACAATTAAAATCAAAATCAAAAAAGTTAACATAAATAAGAGACTAAAACCAAAAAGGAAGATATAGATAAATGACCAAAAATGTAATTCACTCTAAGTAAAATAAAATAAAAAGGTTATAGACTAAATTGTATTTTTTGTTCACTCGTTTAAAATGACCAGAATGCCCCTTACGTGAGGGGCACATGGCCAACTTAACGGGTCCAACTAGTGTTGTTAAGTGGGAGTCTGATTTGGGCTCCGAACACGATATTTAGACCACCAGGGTACTTTATGATTTCGAGGGACGAAAACCAAAAAGGAAGTATTCACGAGAGAGCAAATGTGTAATTCACTCTTTATTATATAAAACACTTTGGGTATGTATTTTTTTACGGTTTTGGTTCCTAAATCTTAGGGACATTCGCCTTGTCGGTTAACTACGAGGGAATTACGGTCAATTTACAAGTTTCTTCCATTTTATATTTGTTTCTTATTTTTTGTTTCATTTAGTTGAATAATCATTTTCTTTATATGAAGGGAAATGTTTGAAAAAACCCAACAAACTATCCTATTTTGAATGGTTAAGTTCTTAAACTATTTTTTTTAATGAAAACACTATTAAACTTTCTTATTTTGAATGATTAAGTTTCTGGATTATTTTTTTGAATGAAAAAACCATTAAACTTTCTCATTTTGAATACAAAAACCATTGAACTTTTTTATTTTGAATGATTAAGTCCCTGAATTTTTTTTCAAAAAATTAAACCATCGAATTTTTAAAAATTGGTTACTTACAACTTTTAAACATAAATAAACTACCTTTAATCGGTTATCTTTTGATTATCCCTCTTATGATGGATAAGAAAATAAATCAAAAAGAGAAAGATCGATGGCAGGGACCAACAACGTGCTAGGCGAAATGGAGAACATACGTCGTTGGGGTAATGGGGAGTTGACGAGGAGGAGCGATACCATTGTTTGCTAGGGGTTTTAATTGCGTAAGATTTTTGGAACGGTAAAATCGATTTAAATTTATTTTACTTAAAAACTTTTTTAGTGAGTTACAAGTAAATTATTTAAAAAAATTTGTAGGTAACTAATTTTTAAAAGATCAATGGTTTATTCATTCAAAAAAAATGTTTAGGGACTTAATCATTCAAAATGAGAAAGTTTAATGATTTTTCAATTCAAATCAATAGTTCAGGGACTTAATCATTCAAAATAAGAAAGTTTAAGGATTTTTTCAATCAAAAAAATAGTTTTATAGAATTAACCATTTAAAAAGGGATAGTTTGTTGGGTTTTTTTGAACATTTCCCTTATATGAATGATGAACAATATCAACAAACTCATGAACAATAAAGAAAATCAATAAAAATTTCATTCCAAAAGTATACGATACAAAAACTAAATCAAACTCCAAAACCTAAATCAAACTCTAAATCAAAACAAAATCATTATTAGAAAGTTTGTGATACAAACCCAAAATCAAACTAAAACATAAACCTAAATCAAATGATTGTGGATCAACAGACGTACAATGACGATGGAAGAATGGTTCTAGTGAAAGATGCACAAGTAGCAATATTTGGTTGATCTAGAGCCTTAATCACAACCAGAATTTTGGTTGATCTAGACCAAATCTGTGACTTCTCCATCCCTCTTCGTCGACAATCATAGTAGAGAAAGAACAACGAGAACCAATCGGCGCTATAACAGGGAACACTAGAGGAAACGGTTCCGACACAATGCCAATCTATAATTGAGAACACAAGGGGTGGGGTTTCCACAATGATATGCGATTGGGAGCATGGTGGGAGCCTGGAAGGGGTTTCCATTAGAGATTACAAGAGGAACATAGTGAGGGGGTTAATTTGATGTTTGATTTATGTTTTATATTTAGGTTGGATTTAGGATTATTGAATTTGAGTTTAGGGTTTGATTGTTTTTTTTGTGATTTTGAGCAAGATTCTAAATGGCGTGAGGCGTGGCAACGAGGCCAAGCCTCAAGCCTTAGGAGCCACAATGAAGCCATGGCGTTTTCAGGGTGACTTATGGCGTCAAATTTCTAATTCATATACAATATTATATGTAAAAATGTAATACCCCATAATTTTATGAAAATATTTAGGAATTGTATGTTTCAAGTTTGGAGATCTTATAAATCTAGAGGGATTAGTTATGTCATTAAGCAAAAGTTCCAATTTTTTTTTGATAACCTCCAATATTATTTGAAGGACGGCGGCTATGGTTTCTCAAGCAATTAGGTGTTAAATTTTCTTATACAAACCCTATGGTTTCCATCATACAATCGTCCATTAGCATCAACAACAACAAAAATAATTGAGGTTAGGTTTAAATCCTTGGAGCTTCAAGTATTAACTTTAGGGTTTGAAGTTGTTCGTGTTTGAAGTTTTGATGGCGAATTATAGTCCCATTATAGAAGATTGATGGAGTTTTTGTTAGCGTTTTGTAGATGTTATCTAAGGTACGGATTCTTTACTCCCTCTTTTATAATTTATTCGATTTGTTGTATATGTGTACGATCTCCACTTTCTTTTTCTTACAATTCTTTTCGTTCGATTCGGTGTATATTGTGTTCTTCTTTCGACAAGTTGATTGTGTTTCCATTTGATTAGTTGTTTATTTGATAATGTCTACTCTTGGGTGGTTTTTATTTTGGTTTTACATATGATAAATCGGGATTTTTATATGTTAGAAACCTCAAATTCCACTTTTATATTTGCTGAATTTAATTCTGAAAATTTCGTGTTATTTGTAAAAATCATAACGAATTGCTCGTTTATCGGATTAAGGCATACGATAGGTTTTTGAAAACCTTGAGAAGTCTTCTACAAACTGTCGTCACACGACAAAACTATAATTTTCGATCTAAGTTGGTTAAAATCGTGATTTTTGAGAACTGGTCTCGTTTTAGACGAGAACAGCGACACTGTTTTCGGAAATTCATATAAAATCCATCTTAAATCCGATTCAGTTCATTCTTGATTCTTTGGAACCACAAGACATTCATCTAAAACTTCTGTTTTGACATATGTTTCTAAAACTTTCTTGAAGTATGAGAAAATATTGGATTTTTAAATGTGAAAAATTCTGAAAACGGTATGCCTTGATCTAGATAAGTTGTAAGTGCAAGATTCTTATTCTATGTCGGATTCTATTCGATATTTGTTTTATTCTAAATATTTTTTTAGGATTTCTTACACGAAGTTATGTCAATGTTTTACTAAATTCGTATCATTTAAACTCCCTTTCGGTTCGTAATCCGTTCGATAAAGTGTGTTTGAAATTATGAAGTTTTTTTAAGGGATTGATCAATATTTTATAGTCAATTGTCGTTTTGATTCGTTTTGTAATAAGTGTGATTTATTATGCGTTTAAGTATAATTTTATATTTGGGACATATTTTTGTAGTTTATGTATTTTGGAATACCGAGCTACTAACCACCTATGGGGGTACCATAGGCACGCCATTGTGGCACCAATGACGTGACACCACCGTGGCGGTGTGATCTGTCCACGGCGTCTCCTCTTTTGTGCTCGTGGGAGAGCTATTTTGGTGTGACGGGATTTGATTTAGGAGGCGTATGGGTCGACCCTAGGATATGATTTGTTTGTAGGGTGGATGACGGTGTAGTGTCCAACACCGCATCTCACATTATGTAGTACAGTTGGACGTGCATGTCCAATGTACGTGCCTATATGGCTATGTCTGACGCTTGTTGTATCTGTTTATGTATGACATGAAACTCAAGCGTATGCGTATTTGTTTGAGCTCGGTATACATCCCATTGTATGATTTGATTAAGTTTTCCTCTAACTCGTTTGGGTATGCAATCCTATGATATGAGTTTCGTTAAGTTTCTCACGTTCGTTTGAGATTTCGTTGGCAATATTTGTTTTGATTTGAAGGTTATGATCTTTGACTATAATTCTTATTTTGATGTCATGAGTTTTGGATATTTTCATTTTGGTCATGGTTTATTTAAGCAATTTAAAACTTTGCTTTTGGGACTAATTTCTTGTAAGTTGGTTTGTGAGTCCTTAATATGTTGGTTGCGATATGTCCTACAAATTCGAGCTTCATTTTAAAAGTATGTTCCTTGTCCGAATTTAGACTTTTGTTTCTTTCACGTTTTGTTCGGTTATTTGTTTAGTTATATTTGTATCCGCGCACTGAGCGTTTGGCTCAGCCGCATTTCTTTCTTCGCGGCAGGTATTCAAGGAAACTAAGAAGCGTGAGTTTCAGATCATCATCCTATATAAGAGGTTCGTTGATGGCATTTATAGGCTTTGTTAATATAGTGAAGTTGTTATATATAGAGATTGAGGTATCATTGTTGGCTATGGTTATGTTCGATAGTGTTTATTTCTAAATGTGGTTTAATAGCGCTCTGTATGTTTCTGTTGACAGTTTGTTTTAAGTTTGAAAGTGACATCCTTTTTCCGTCTCGGGAAGGAGGTGTTACAAAAAACATGTGTTTGTATTGCTACTCAATGAATCAATATTAATAAGGAACTTGAATTAGGTTACATATTAAAAACTAGCAAATAAAACATTAATAACGTAAAGAAAAATCAAATATCAAATTACGAAAATTGCGCATTAGGCCATGGCGTGCCATGGGCTTAACGTGGCGTAAGACACAAGCCTTGTGCCATTGCACGTCATGGTGGCTGTGCAATGAGTTTTTTAGAACAATGATTTTGAGTGGGGAAGTCCATTCTTATGTTTGGTTCGCAAATTGAATTGGTTGGATTCCACTGAATTTAGTGGTTGACGGATTTGATTATTGTTCGACATAAGTTAAGGAATTGAATTCCATTCCTTAGCAAATGTCATGGATTCCATAATTTGGTTTTAAAAAGAAAAAAAATATTTTTTACATCCAATTTATCCACCACCATCTGACTCTCTTACCACCTCACAACCACCATTGTTGCGATCTTCACAATCATTGATACAGTTTGGACACCAAGCTATCTTATCAATATATTTACAAAAAAATCCATTATCGTTCCATTACCACTCACCCACCACCGTCAGTCATCACAACCAATACCCACCCCACCCCCAATTCCACCCCTAAAACTGTCTTCACTGTCAGCACCATGCTACTATTGTCGTTGTCACAATCGCCACCCACCCCATCTCCACAATGAAATTAAGTGTTTTTAGGAAAAATCTTCTTGTATTTGTCGAAGGTAAGGAATCAACGATGACATGTCTCCTAGTATATAACAGTTTATCAACATCGATTTATGAAGTCTTGTGAACCCAATCAACGAGTGTCTCCTTTGTCAAGAGCATTTGAAAAGTGCATATAGAAAGAAAAATATGTTCAAACAAATGGTTGGAAAAAGAAAAGAAAAGAAACCAGTACAGTAAGAAGAGATTTGTTGTAAATTAATAGCTATTTTATGGATAAGATAATAAGTTTTTCAATTAGCAAACAATTGCCAATATCAATTATAAGAAACTCTAAAGTAAGAAAAACCGAAAGAACAAATTTCAGCTATAACAGTAACGTCAAAAAGTAATTAATTTCAAATATATTTTATCATACTTTTCCACATTGGGGAGATTCCTATTTTTACTAATCAACCTATAAAACTCCTAAACCACCTTTCAAGAATCAATGGATGTTGTCTAATCTCTCTTGTTTGATTACACTTTCTCATAGAAAATGGTCATTAGCTCTATGGGAATGGATGTCATCCATGCCTTAAAAAGGTACCTTTTTTCAAGCACATGAGGGGCCACTAACCCCTTATCACTCAATCATTCAAATTCAAAGTAAAATGGTTTCTCTTTGTGTTTTTAGCTCTCCTCTTTGTAATTTTAAAGCATCCCTTTTGAATCTTCAAAATGCAAATCATTGCACTAAAAAGACCTCCCTATAGCATCAACCCAACACTATCCGGAGTATCGATAAAACTTAAATTTTTTAGAAGTTTCCACTTTCCCAAAACAAGTAACCACTTTCAAAATTAAGTTTTCACTTTCCATACCTTTAGGGGGGCACTTGGTTCAGCCAAGGGAATGAAAATCGAAATGAAAATGAATTTTCAATCCTTACAATTTAATGAGGAATGAGAATTTGGGTTTACGGAAGAATAAACTCATTATATTATATAAAAACAAACAATTTATTTCATTCCCATTAAATATTGTTTAATACCTCAAACTAAACACCCTTATAGTTTGTCCAAAATAAGATAACAATGTCATTTAGTTTTTAAAAAATTTAATAATTACACTTCCTTAAAACTATGTGCATTTTGGGACAAAGAAGTATTATATAGGGAAAAGTCTGAAAAAATCCAACGAACTATCTGATTTTGATTGATTAAGTCCTTAAACTATTTTTTTGAATGAAAAAACCCTTCAACTTTCTAAAACCGGTTAAATACATCCTTGTAACCTGTAAAAACAGGTTAATGTTATAAAAATTTAGAAAAAGTCTAGAAAAACCCAACAAACTATCTGTTTTTGAATGATTAAGTCCTTGAATTTTTTTAACGAATAAATCCCCATTTTTTTCCTAATTTTTTTTACCAAATTAATTTTTGAACTTTCTTTGAACAAATAAATCCCAAACTTTTTTTGAAAAAATAAAATCATGAACTTGATTTTGAGCAAATAATGCAGAATTTTTTTTGAGCAAAATCATAAACAAGAATATATATATAATTTTTCTCACCGACAACAAAGTACGATAAATCAACTAAACATAGATAAATCATACCATTTTCAATACTAATTACAAAGAATAAAAAGTTTTGATTAAAGCATAAATTAAATTTTTCAGTAACTTAATTTTTTTTATGTATCTATTTATATTTTAGACATAACTTTTATTTTATATGTTTTATAATTAGTAATGGAAATGGTATAATTTCTCTCCATTTAATTGGTTTATCGTACTTTGTTGTCGGTGAGAGAAATTGTATATTTTTTGTTTATGATTTTGTTCAAAAAAAATCCATAGTTATTTGTTTAAAATTAAGTTCATGATGTTATTTATTCAAAAAAAGTTTGAGATTTATTTGTTCAAAAAAAGTTCAAAAATTAATTTGGTAAAAAAATTTAGGAAAAAATTCAAGATTTATTCGCTAAAAAAATCAAAGACTTAATCATTCAAAATCAGATAGTTTGTTGGGTTTTTCTAGACTTTTTTAAAAATTTATAACATTAACCTGTTTTTACAGGTTCCAATAATGTATTTAACCGGTTCAAGAAAGTTTAAGGGTTTTCTGATTCAAAAAAATAGTTTAAGGACTTAATCATTCAAAACCAGATAGTTCGTTGAGTTTTTTTAGACTTTTCCCTATTATATACTTTAAAAAGAAAAGATAGATTCAAGAAAAGCAAAACAAACACAATAGTTATCACACACTAAATGAACCCAAAAAATCCCAAAAACAAATAACACCAAAAAAACAACACAACACCCTTCTAAAACAAAAGAAAAACCAACATAAAAATCCCTCAAAGCATTCATTCAAACTATCTCTTGCTCCTTTTTTCTATTCACATAACAACATTCCAAAACCCTAATTCATTAGCCTCTTCACATCATGAACCTCCTCCTCTAAACCCTTTGTTTGGCTACAAACCGATTCGAAAGCATGAGTCCACACGTTAGCAAAACCCGTAACCGCTTGAAAAACGTGCGGCAAACCCATTTGTAAATTATTTAACGTCGTTGACCTCGTTATCCCGATCGATTTCTCGTATTTCCCCTTCTCTTCTTCCGCTTTTGCCCTCAACACCTCCACCTTGGCCCGTTTATCCGTAACCCGATCCATATTCCGGCTTAACGGGCCCGAATACGGGCCCGACCCATACTTGCTTTCCAAAACACGAAGCTCCATTGTTTTCTTCTCGAGCTCCTTAAAGTACGAATCTGCCCTTCTCTTCTGCTTTTGCTCGTCACCTTGTTGGATCACTATGGCGTTAACTACGGTTAAAAGGGCTTTGATGCCCTCGGAGGCGACTTTATCAGGGGCATTATCGACCACGAGCTGCCATTCTTCGCAAAGGGTGTAGATTGCGGAATCTTGTTTGTTTCGGGTTGACGGGTTTTTGCTGAATTGGAAAAGGCTGAGCCGGAGCCAGCCCGTTAACGATTGGATGTAGTCTCGTTGACTTTTGACTAGGTTGACGAACGAGAGGTGCCATTGTTGGACCTCGAGCTCGAGCTGGAGGGTCGACTGGCGGTGGATCTCGGTGGTGGCGGCAGTTGATGGGGTGGCGGCGGTGGTGGCGGTGATGTACTTGAGTTGTTGTACTATGTGCATTTGTACTTGGTGGCTCTCATATAAACTTCTCCACATGCACATTAATCTGTAAAAAAAGTCAAAATTAAGAACAGGGTCAATAAAAGTCAAAGTCAAGGACAGAATTAAAATAGTCAAAAGATGATTATTTTTTTTGCCCATATCTTGTACCGTACAAGTTACAACAGCGTATCTGCTGACCCATAATCCTAGTCCTTGCCATTGACCCATATGATGTAGGCAAGAACACTATGGGCCCGTTTGGTTCGCAGGATTTGGAGGGATTTGGATTTAAAATGCAATCCATTCCGGTGTTTGGTTTGTCTAATGGTAAGGATTTAAAATCCTTGGATTCATTTAAAATCCCATGAACATTGGATTTTGAAATCCTTGGCGGATGCTCGGGATTTCGCGGGATTTCGTTGGATTTGTATGAAATAATGTTTTAAAAATGTTAAAAACATTTATTTTGTAATAATTGATTAATAAAAACGTAATTTAATTATCTTTATATTTTTAATTATTTTTATATAGATTATTTATAAATAATGAAAATCCAACTCAATTCCAAATCCTACAAACCAAACACACCTATGATTTTCAAATCCAATCCAATCCAAATCCCTCCAAATCCAAATCCTTCCCTGAAATCCAAATCCCTCAAAAACAATCCCGCAAACTAAACGGACCCTATAAGCTACAAACTATAAAAGTATGGTAAAATGACATATATACCCCTACAAGACTAACGAAATAAAGTCACGGTTACTTACGGAAATAGTCGCTCTATTCTTTGGAGTAAAGTATAAGCTATGAAGTGAGGTCAAATGACATATATACCCCTAAAAGACTAGCAAAGTAAAGTCATTGTTATTTACAGAAATAGGCAAATAGCCGATCTACTTTCTGAAGTAAAGTATAAACTATGAAGTAAGGTCAAATGACATATATACCCCTAAAAGACTCGGTGAAGTAAAGCCATTGTTATTTACGGAAACAACCGCTCTACTTTCTGAAATAAAAGTATAAACCATGAAGTAAGGTCATCAAATGACATATATACCCCTAAAAGACTCGTGCAGTAAAGTCACTGTCATTTACAGAAATAGCCGCTCTACTTTATGAAATGAAGCAAAAAACTATGAAATAAGGTCAAATGACATATATACCCCTAAAAGACTTGGTGAAGTAAAGTCACCGTTCTTTATGGAAACAACTGCTCTAGTTTCTGAAATAAAAGTATAAACTATGACTTAAGGTCCAATGACATAAATACCCCTAAAAGACTTGGTGAAGTAAAGTCACCGTTCTTTATGGAAACAACCGCTCTAGTTTCTGAAATAAAAGTATAAACTATGAATTAAGGTCCAATGACATATATACCCCTAAAAGACTCACGAAGTAAGGCCAAAAGGGTATTCACATAAATAACCGCTCTAGTCACATTTGATGTAGGTAAGTGTAGTGTAAGCTATAAAGTAAGGTCAAATGACATATATACCCCTAAAAGACTCATGAAGCACGTCACGGACTATTTCACCGAAAAAGCCGCTCTACTACATGGAGTAAAGGTCAAGTATGATGTAAACAAGTGTAGCAAAAGCTATGAAATAAGGCCCAAATGACATATATACCCCTAATAAAAGACTAATGAAGTAAGGTCACGGACTATTCACGGAAAAACTGCTCTACTGTTTGGGGTAAAGGTCAAGTTTGATATAGACAAGTGTAGTTAGCATAAGCTATGAAGTAAAGTCAAATGACATATATACCCCTAACAAAAGACTCATGAAGTAAGATCATGGACTATTCATGAAAACAACCGCTCTACTATCAGGTATAACCAATGCATGCAATCTTGATTCCACCTCTTATACCCCCCACTTTCAGACACCGATAAAGAAAGCTAATATATATACAACAATAAATAAAAGATACCAAAACCATAAGGTTTGTGGCGTACTGGTTAAGACTTGTGGGGGATGAGGCTAGATAACCCATCTACCCCAGGTTCGAATCCAGGCGCAAATAACTTGCGGCCACTGAGGAATTGTCTCAGGTAAATTTGTCAGGGTTTAGTCTAGGCAAATGCCTAGGATACCCTTTCCAAAAAAGAATAAAAAATAAAAGATACCAACCCTTTTACGAGCTCAACGAGTTGTGGGTAAAGCTCGGTTTCTCGTAGTTTGATGATTTCTTGTGAAGTCGACTCAATCGCTTGAGCGGAAACCGTCATTCTCGACTCCAATTTCTCGACCTCTTTCTTGGCTTTCTCTATCTTCATGTAATCGCCTCTTTTCAACTCCAATTTCCTTTGTTGTTCCGTCTTTTTCTCGTGCTCGATCTTTAAAGTCTCGGCATTCTAAAACATATATATAAAACCGAAAGATAAAAGATTTTATTCAAGAAATAATATTATTACGTTTAAATTTATGGGATTAACATAAGTTTTTACCTTAACCTCATTGTATAGCTTCTTCTCCCATTCGTACAATCTCTCCACCGTAGAACAGTGGCTGCCGGAGATATGGCCGCCGTCAACCGCACTGATCCCGCCCATTCCGTCACAACCCAACTTTACGAACCTTGTGCTCGAGCTCCATGAACAGAAAAATGGGTTTAAATTCTTCCCATACCCATGAATTTTACCTATGAAATATAACATTATATCTGCTTTAGTAATGCTCAACTGTGTTCTAAAGTTTGACTTTTGTGGTCAAACGAACCATTTCAAAAATCCAAAATTGAGATAGATTTCTAGATATTAACAACAAATGTAAACGATATCAACTTTATGATCATAGAATTACAATAACAGAAAAGTTAATCCTAAAAAATAAGTAAATAATCATTCCAATTTTGGAATCTGGAAGGAAGAAGTTTGACTTTGAATTCTATCTTCAAAAGTTGCCATGAAAACATCATGAGAACTTTTAAAATTTGACTTTTGTGGTCAAACTATCCATTTCAGAGATCCAAAATTGAAATAGGTTTCTGACAATTAACAAGAAGTTAAACGATATTAACTTTATATACATAGAATCTACACTAACAAAAAAGATAATCTTGAAAAAAGGTATAAGTTCATGCCAATCTTGGATTTTAGAAATGAAAAGTTTGACTCTGAATTCTATTTTTTCAAAAAAGTTGCTATGATAATATCGTCAAAAGTTTCTACAGAAATTGTGTTTATAAGAACTTGTAACTAATGCAAAGATGATCATAATTCATAAATTGTTTGTAATACAAGTTCCCAATATATTTAAAAAATCGATTATTGAACATTGAAATGATTATTAAACGAAATTTATTTAGTAGTTATCTATTACAGTATATGCGGGATTTCGTTTCACCTGATGCTGTTTGATCGGGAAAGGTGCAAGCCGGAATTTCCAACAAAGCCGACAGCTTTCCGCCGGATTCCGCCGCCCGGAGAAAATACTCATCTAATTCTTTGATTATTTCCATTAAGTCTTTGCTTTTACTCGAAACCACCACCGGCATCTCGCTCGTTGTGGCGTTGGAAACCGTGATCTTTGAAAACCCACTAACAGCAGACGGCGGCGCGGCTACGCTTGCGGCGCCGGCAATGGTGGTGGTGGTGGTTGTCACCACCGTCTCCGAAGCTCCGGTGGTGGTGGTGGATATCTCTTCCCATTCGTCACCGCGCACTGTCTCCGTCGTTCTCTCCGGTAACGGCATGAATGGGTCCCAGAAATCCCATGTGGAGGATGGCGGCGGCGGCGGAGGGGGAGGCGGCGGGGGCGGGGGCGGAAGTGGAGTGGAGGAGGTGTTGGCGGTGGATGTTGTCCATGTTTCAGAAGTTGGACTCATCGGTGGTGGTGGGGGCGGCGGTGTTGGTGGCGGAGAATGCGAAGGGTGGATTGGTGGTGGTGGCGAGTGGTGGTGGTGGTGGTGGAGGGCGGATTCAGCGGTGGCGAACTGGAGAAGGGCGGCGCCGGTGTTCTTTAAAGATCTTAAATACATACTATGGGCAGCAGAGAAAGCATTTCTAGCTTTTACAAACTGTTTCATGTATCTTTTTCTTGCTTTACATCTTGAAACCATTTCTTCCCTCTCTAATCTTGAATAATAACACCCCATTTCTTTATCTCTCTACTCTCTCTCTAAAAATTCTTTAAAAATTTCAACCAAATCCCATCTGGGTATTCCTTAATAACACCCCATTTCTTTATCTCTCTACTCTCTCTCTAATATTTTTTTGATATTTCAACAAAATCCCATCTGGGTTAGTAGTTCTTGATTTCTAAAGAAAAAAGCTTGAAAAAACAAGAAAATCTTTTTCTTTCTTTTTTTTTTTGGATTTTTCAAAATATTCTCATATGAGCATTTCTTGATATTTCAAAAAATAAAAAGAAGCTTTCAACTTCACTACCACATTTTCCTTTTTAGTACTTCAAAGCAAAAACCCTTCTTGTATGTATCCATCACTTTCTCTCTCTCTCTCTCTCTCTCTATGTATATATATATGTATCTATCACTTTCTCTCTCTAGATGTTCAAGTGCAGAAAGGGAGAAAAAGAGAAGAAGAAGACCAACAGTCTTGAAAATCACAGCAGAAAGATAGAGGGGGGTGGGGGGTACCAATGGACATATTTATGTTTTGAGAGAAATTTTAATGACGAAATTGCCCTTGTATGTATGTAAAGCTCTCTCACATGCATGGTTCAGATATTAATCTGTTTGGAGGACAGAAAGTGCATGAAATGAGGAAGGGTGAATGGTGGAGTTGGAGGGGTAATTTCGGTAAACAAAGATTTCAACGGACTTTTTTTAATTCATATATGGAAGAATGTTGGAAATGATTTAAATTGAATGAATAACGTTTTTTGATTTGATTCTTGTTTAAGGTTTTAATTACAATGCAAAACGTACAAGTGTCAGGCTGCTTGGATAATATTTAACATTAAATTTCACATTTAATACAATAAATGGGCAATTAATTACTACAATGCTTTTTTTAATAAAAATAGTTAGACAAAAATGGTGATTCATAATCGAATTTTTTTTAAGTACAAATGATCTTGTTCGTATCTTGACTAATTTTACAAAGATTTAAAATTAACACTTTAAACAAATTCTCAAGTAAATACAATGTTTTACTTAGTTAAGCTATCCTTCATAATTAACCATAATCAATCTTTTTTTTGTGAAAAACCATAATCAATCTTAGTAATGTTTTATGGGATATGTGAATAAACACACAAACATAACTAGTTAACTTTTTATAAGTCTGTTAAAGCATTTTTAATAAATACTTTAAAATATAGAAACTAAAAAAGGGAGTGTTAATAACACCCCCTTAATAAGAGTGTATACGAAATTTTTTGTATTATTTTAGTCTTGGAAATATATAAAGTTGGTTTTGATGTATATGTGTATAAGGAATAATTCACTTATACAGGTGTCATTAAAAACATCTAAAGATGTAATTAGCCTCCTCCAATAAATAAAAAAGTAGGTTTAACCTATTTTTCAACTACGACAAATTTCCCAAACTTTCTCCAAAGTAAAAAAAAAAGTAATGGCATCTCCAACGTATTTTATATTTTTTCCAAAATAAAGTATTGAAAAAAAAAAAATTAGAAACCTATATCCTCCTCGTAAATATACTCTATTATAAATATTCCAACATTAATTATATTATTAATATATACTTAATAAATTTAATAAAATATTGTTTATCTCTTCAAAAAGTTTAATTGTCTAAAAAAAGATTTTTGTTTACTAAATATATGAATTTTTTAATAATATAATTAATATTGTAATCTTTAAAATAAAAATTTTGTTGGAAATAAATGTACTTATTTTAGATATTACTAGAAGGGTACTCGCGCAATGCAGCGAGATCCATTTTAATTTTAATGTTGTATTTTATTTTTTGTCTTTATCAATGTTATAAAATGATTTTATTAGTTTTGAAAAAATAGATTTTATTTTGTAAACTTTCTTTATTTCAGATTTTAAAAAAAAAATATAATATAGGTTTAATAAGGAAATTAACCAAAATAACCAAAATAATACCATTTTTGAAATTTTAAGTAATTATGCTTTAATCAATTGTACTAACTGCATGATAATATGTTTTTAAGAGTTTTTGCCAAATGCTTTATAATATAGTATAAATGACTTTTAATTCTTTATGTTGAAATTTTTTAAAAACAATTGTTGGAGATGTTTATCTTGTTTTAAATAATAATATAAATAATTTGTTTATGTAAATAGAGAATAAAACATTCATTTACTCATTTTTGGAAAATTTGTTTATAAGTTTTTTGAAATTTAATATAAGGGAAGGGAAATGAGTTTTATATCATTATTTAATATAAGAAAAATTAAGAATATATTTGGATGATAGACTTATATCATATTTTAATAAATTTGTTATTTAAAATAATTAATTTGTTAGAGTAAATTTTTTGAAGATTTTAATAAAGAAAGTTAGGTGACATTTGGTTCGCATAATGTTTTTTTAATAGAATGAAATTTGTTAATGAAATTTGAATTTGAAGGAATTGTAATGAAATGTTGTCAAATTTGATCACTTGTGTGGTTGACAGAATTGAAATGAGATGTGTTAAAACTAGTGATGGTCGATGTAACACCCCAGAAATGGAAGACAATTTAAATCAAAATAATCTACAAATAAAAGCTAACTATCATAAAGATCACCTAATAAATGAGGAAATAGTAATAGAGTTTACAACAAAGAATGGATACTAAAAACAACAATCTATTGAATCGAAATATACTATGTTCGGGTGTTGCTAATATCCTCGTTATGGTATCTAGTAACTCCAGTTTACACTTGAGCGTGTAATCCCAAAAGATGCCTCAACCGGCAACCACTCTTCACTCAAACTTGGGAGCCCCGCTAACAAGATCATATGATATATATGTCATTTGAGAAAAAGTGTTAGACGACGTTTGTTTTTTAAGAGGTGCTGAAGTTTGAAGTCTTATTTCACTTCTGATTAATAAGAGGTGGTGAAGAAGTCTGAAATCTGAATCAATAATATTGTTTGTTTTTGTAATTGATAAATGTCTGAATTTGTTTAAATTGTCTATTTTAATCATTAAAAAATTATATTGTTGAATTTATACAATTTCACATATATATTCATCATCATTACAAAATGTACATATAAATTATATAATTAGCATTCATTTAAATGAAAATATGTCAAAACGGTATTTAGCACATTTAATTCATATTAAAATACATAAATTGAGAGAGACCAGGATCATTTTGATGAGGATCAATTGAGAGAAATGATCGATTAAGGTTAATCGATTGAGAAATAAAGTTGTCGAGAGTTTGGAGAACAATAAGAGGTAAATAAGAGGTTAGTTTACCTCTTATAGGATAAGAGGACAATAAGACATAAATGCCTCAGAAAAATTGGAAAAAACAAACGGTCTGAATGACCCTACCTCTTAAAGAATCAGACATAAGAGGCTATTAAGAGCTTATTTTGAAAAAACAAACAAGACCTTAGGCTTTAGCCATCTCCAATGACATTCTCTATTTTACTCTCTATTATAGAGAGTAAAATAGAGAGTTGGTCATATCTTTTTCAACGTCATTCTCTATTTTACTCTTTAAAAGAGAATATTCTAAGTATATTCTTCTCTTATATTTTGATTACATAAATGTTCAATAATACCCTTTGTATTTATTAACTTTGTAAATTATACTCTTATATTTTTATTTTCACAATAACCTTATATTTATTAATTTTATCATGTTATTTTGACAACATTATAATTCATATTTAATTTCAAACTAAATTATTAAAAACCAAATTTCATTAAATAAAAATGTTACATTTTCAACACACATCTAAAATAAAATACATAATCATCTAATCGGAATTAACATATTTTTCCCATAAATGATTAACTAACGCATTCGGAAGTGCAAAGTGAGCTTCTTTATCCTTAATTTGTCTATATCGAGCAAGATATTGTTGGAATCCATTGTTATCATTTGTTATCATTTCGATCTCTATTGGTGGTACTTCTCTCACAATTTCAATCGTCATATCAAGATCACGTTCGTCGTCGATTATCATATTATGTAAAATAATACATGTATTTATGCCGTTTGGAGAGTATTTTAATGATCTTGGAGGATCCGGATTACCTGACTATTAAATTAGTATCAATGTTATTTAAAAACCGTTTTCCGCTTATATATGTTTTTATTACGGTCATTATGTACTTTTATCTTTATCATTTGTAATGTTTTTATGTTAAAAGATGTATTAACGACGTGTTCTGATTAAATATGTTATGTTGTAATTTGACTATTAAATTAGTTGGATAAATTTTAAATTTAATTTAAAACTTAAAAAATAAATATAGTTTTAGTTTATTAAAATTAATATTAGACAACAAACAAAATAAAAATACAACAATCCAAAGTTATCAAAAGTTAAAAAAATAAAATAAAGAGTAGTGAATAGTAACTCTCTATATTTAAAGAGTTACTATTCAATTCTCTATTTTAAAGAGTGAAATAGAGAATTCATTGGAGTGAATATACAGAATAAAATAGAGAGTTCATTGGAGATGGTCTTAGGCTTTAAAGCTTAGTGAGAACAAACAATTATATAAATAAAACTATAAAACTTTTAAAATGTAAACGTAACTTTAAACAAAATATCCTTACACTTTAATCACGCTTGCTCTAGGAAGAGCAAGACAATTTAAAGATAATGGGGGAGGCCCGATATAGCATTAAGATGAACCACCCTAGGTCTATAATTTAATGCATAAATAAGCTCAATTCTCCAAGTATTTTGCTTACGGAGCAACACTAGGTATATACCTTGATATTACACCCCAACAAGTTCAACCACACTAGATTTATACCTTACAATAATACAATGTGCCGACTTTTATGACTATGGATCCATTACATTCTAGTCATATAGTTCAATACATCAATCTAGACATATTAATAATTTTCCAACATCAACACCTTGTATAAATATCATTTAATTTCTCATCAAATAATAATTTTCCAAAATCAGGTCAAAGTGGTTTTGAGTACTAAAACTAATAATACTTTGAAATATACATTTACCAAGTATTTAAAAACCATTCCTCATGTTCATTTTAGCAATATAAACAAAATCCCCAATTTACTCAAGTTTGACCTAATTTGTCAAAATCAACCAAATGAAAAAATGTTTGAAGTATAAAGTTGTACGAAGTAAATGCATCATTTTAACATGTATATAGTTTTATTATAGAGTAGGATGAACTCACAACTCTAGGATTTGAGAAAACCTTAGAAAAACCCCAAAAATGGTGAAGAATATGAAAACTTGATGTAGATGATGAAAAACACAAAGATTCTTGAAGTATAAGCCTTGAATCTCTAGTCTTATGGAGATTAAATGCTTCAATATTGGATTTGTGGGCTCGATGTCTCAAAAATCGCAATAAATGAGAGAGGATAGGGAGAAAAAAGAGGTAGGAAAGTAATTGGGGAGATAGGGGGCTGAAAATTCGTTTTAGGGTCTAACCAACCCAAATTTTTACCTCCCACGACCTCCATCGCAACTTCAGGTCGCGTGGAAGGCCGCACGCGCTAAAAGGGAGTTTTCGACAAAGAGATACGTGACCATGGCCGTGACTTGTGCCCGCGTGGCAGGTCGCGCGAGAGCACATACAAAAATTCATTTGCACACCAAATTTCACCTTAAGAACATCCATTTCAATAAAAATCCACCTAATAGCTACTTAACTCCTAAATTATAATTCCACCATAATATTTTATATTTCTAGAAATTTCCAGGTGTTACGGATTTACGGTCAACTATGATTCAAATCGGTGGTGGTCCATGGTGGATCAGATTAAAGGTGGTCAGTGGTGGTTCAGGTCAGCGGTGGTTCTGTAACACCCTAAAATTTAGAGTAAAAATTGAACCGAAATAAAATGCGGAATATAAATAAAATCACCCAATAAGTGGGGATAGAGTATGGGAGTTTACATCTAAACAAGGACATTACATAACAACCTATAAATCTATACTATTCAGAATATAGATTACAATTGGGTGTTACTAATATCCTCAAAAGAATATGCTATGTCTCCAGCTATATGTATACTCTATGAGCATAATTCCAAAAATGTGTCCTCTCTCTCGACACATCAACCCGCTCTTCTCTAAAGAGCCCCATCAACCTGCTTACCTGCTAAACCACATTTAAGATCAAGTGTTAGGCTTGCGTCTAGTGAGAACAAACAGTTAAATGGATAAAGCAGTTAAAAACATTTAAAACAAGGATACGGCGCATCTTATCCCATTTAACTTCACTTGAAATAACTTACTCTTGATGAGCAAGGATCCTTTAAAAGCAACCGGGGGAGACCCAGTGTTCCATCCTTAGTGACAGGTACCATAAGTAGGTCACTACACGATGTTTGAGCTAACTGTAAGAGCCAATGGCAATCGGCAATAACCGATTATGCACCTTAGTACACGGCCCCCGATGACTCCTACGAAAGCCCGCGCTATGGTCAATGGCAACCGGCAATAACCGATTATGCACCTTTGTACACGGCCCCCGATGACCCCTACTAGCGCATACATATAGTCAATGGCATTCGGTAATGAACCGGCATAATACCCAACGATAAAAGGCCCCCGATGACTTCTATGCAACCAAAAAGGGACAACAATCCCGCTTTAAACCGACTATATGCCTATGGATCCATTACATACTAGTCTATCGACCAAATACATCTAAAGAGACGTATAAGTAGTTTTCCCAACTCGAAAACTATTCCATGAACCATATCCTTTCAAATACCGGTTTTACCAAAAATTAGGTCAAATTATTTTGAGTACCAAAACCCAAGATTATGCCATTTAAATAACCCCTTCAAGTGTTTTAAAACCATAATGATGCTCATTTCATCATTTAAAACCAAAATACCCAAAATCTTCATTTTGACCTAAAACCTCCAAACTTAACCAAAAATGTACATACTTGCAACCATAAGCTTAAAACAAAATAAAGACAACATTTATAACAAGTATTTAAGATTGCAAGGTTTGGATTTGAACTCACAGTGCTAGAGTTAGGAGAACCCTAGAAAAGCTCCTACGAGGATGGAGGTGATCAAGAAATCTGAAAGTAAACAGGAACACCACTACTTGAAGCTTTAAATGCTTGAACCACTCTTAAATCTTCAACTTGAAAGGAGTAATCAATGAGCTTGGATGAGGTAGGTGGAAGAAAATGAAACCCTAAAATCGCCTTCAATGCTTTTCTCCCGTTACTGAGTTTTGATATCTGATAAATGAGAAATGGAGCTGAAAAATCGCACTTAAAAGTGATCCAGGACCACCCGGGCGATCTTGCCCTGCGATCATGACAAGGCATGGTCGCCTGTCATGATCGCACAACCCATACCATGAGTTTCGTGCTTAAAATCGATTTTTTTGGCTAGCTGGTTTTCCTGCGATCTTGCCCCGCGATCATGACATGGCAAGATAGCATGTCATGATCGCAAACTTGGTACCGAAACTCAATTCGGTTCCGGTTTTCGCTCCTTTCTTCCAGATCAATGTAACCCAACATTATACACTTGAATCCTTCCATTTGTCCAAAAATAATAGTATTACAATGCTAATTTACATAACCTTTCGCTAAATTTCCGGGTGTTACAGGTTCAGATGGGTGGTGATCGACGGTGGTTGGGGTAGTTCAGATAGCGGTGGTTGACGATGGTTCAGATGACGTTATCACTCCAACATTTAGCAATGGCAGGTCACGACCGAGCGTTTTTCGCTCAATGGACTCTTTTTATAACAATGAGGTGGTCTAATTCATCCCTCCACTTACCCATAATAATTCTAACTCCAAAAATCAACTTAGGATTATTTTATACTCCAATTACTTAACATTTTAATATTTCTCCAAAATTCTAATAACTACTTTAATTCAACATTTTAAAGACATTAATTTAGAGTTTCTTAAATTTCCGGATGTTACATATAAAATTTGAAGAGTTTTCTAAAATTAAATGAGAAAAAGAGATGCTTATTTTTATTGTTTTCTCTAATGAGTTTCAAGATATTTTTATCATATATAAAATTTATTTTTTAAAAATAATTAAAATGTTAAATATTTTAATAATATAACTAAATTAAAACTTTTAAAAAGAATTTTTTTTTGTTGAAGTTCATCAAAAAAGTTTGTAAATTTTAATTTTATGGAAGATTTTAAATACAAATCAAACAATTTGTACAAACCGTACAAACTTTATTCAACCAATTATTTTTTTAATCATTTTCACTTTTTCTTAATTACGAGGATTGATTAGTCAATAATATGTGAAATTTTTTTATCAAAAACACATGAGGGTTGATTAATCAAGAATATATGAAACAAAATTCATCAAAATGAGAAATACATTAAACAGTTTCAGTTTCATATGAAAACAAAAATATATGAAATAATTTAATGAAGAAAAGACTTATGTGAAACAATTTCATCATATTAAACATTTTCATGGAAAAAAAATATTTTAAAAAACAATGAAACCATTGAGTTTGTACGGTTTGTACAAATTGCTTGGTTTCTATTTGAAACCAATTTGTATATATAGAGACATTGGATCATATGAGACCAACCTGTTTTTGTGAGGCATGTGAGACCATATTTTAGTTCTTAAAACTTCACAACAAAACATTGTGAAAGTTACCTTTACAGTGTTTTTTGCTGTGAAAATTCATATTTTTTTTACTTTCACAGTGATTTGCTGTGAAGTTTCTAGTGTAAAAATATGGTCTTACAGATCTCATGAATATATATATATATGGGGTATGATGGTACTTGATTTTAGGATAAATCAAAAAATAAATTTTAGATCCTCGTGCTAATGGCACCTCCTTAATAGGGGTGTGTACGGAATTTATTGTATTTTTATAGTTTTGGGAATGTAAAAAAAGGAGGATTTTGACATTGACATGTGTGAAAATGATTCACTTGGGGAAGGCTAATGACACACCTAAAAAGTGAATTTCTTCTCACAAATGTCTACGTCAAAACCCTACTAAAATACATAATGCACACCCCTAATTAAGGGGTGATATTAGCATCCCCTAAATTAATTGTACCATATGAATGTCCAATTTAGCTAGAAAGCCAATAATAATACAAAACATGATATTAATGTCAAAACATAATTAATTGGCTAGCTTGTGAGTTTTGCACTTGCACTTTAATTTGAATTTTCACCTAATAAAATAACTAATTTACCCTTTATATGTAAATAATTATTATATATTGACAAAATACAAATCTTTTTAAGATTAATGTGGGAATAGATACAAAATATAATTGAAGTTTACCAATCAATGTGTTTTTCTCTTTTTGATAATGTCAAGCGTAGTTTATCAATCAAATAATGAATTTTGACACAAATGAAGGATTTCAAAACGTTTTCTTGAAAACAAAGGTGGTTCCCGATTAGTTTGAGCTTACGTTCCAAAGGTCAAAAGTACATGGAGGTCACAGGTTCGAACCCAATGAGGAATAAAAATCTCTTATAGCCACGGAGGTTCAAATGTGGTAACTCCGGACTACCTGTAAAGCGGGGAGTCTCTCTGGAATTAGTCGTTTTGCATAGCGGGTTGGATATCCAGATTAATCAAAAAAAAAAAAAAGCACCTACCAACTTATCCCTTGCATTTGCCATAAGGTATTCAGTCATGTTTGTAACACATGATTCTCGATTCAGTGCTTTGTATCTATCTTTAGTGTTGAAAAAGACGTGTCATGACGTGCTTAGTACTTGATTCATTCTTAGAGCACATCTTTTAGCAACATTTTGCATATAATTATGGTTTGATGTATGTTAAAATGCAGTGTCCTTCCTCTACTTATCATTTCATTTGGCATATGATCCATAATTCAAGTTTTTGTCGTGTGTAGTGCTCAATTCTCCATTGAGTGTATTCCTTATCTACATATTGCATATGATTCAAGTACGTCGTATATAAAAATGCTATTCTCTTCTAAAGCGTATCATCCCAATTATCATTTTTGGTTCTTACCATCTGATTTTGCATAAAATCTATGATTTCAAATTGAAAGGTTTGATTTTATGTTTACTGCTCCTCTCTCTTTTAAGCAAAAGAAAGAAAATGAAAAAGCTTAGCTATTTTTAGCCCTCGGTTCTAAAAATCTGGTACAAAATATCAATGCCAGAAAATTTTACGGTTCCATTTATTAGCATCAAATGAATTAAATTTGCTATATCTAGTACCTAATAGAGTCATTCTTACATTACATATAAATACTAGAGGTGAGCATAACCGGGTACCTGGCCATTTTTCATGGACCCGGAATCGATGGGAACCGGTTCCGGTATCGGGTACCCGGTTTCAACTTTTTTTATTAATTTTTTACATTGCATACAATAAAAACGTAATTATAAACTACAAAATACTGACTTAAAGTAATAAATATAACAAATTGTTAAATACTATACGTGTTGAAAAACTATAAACAAATAAAGTTAAAAGTTCAATTTAAATGACATATTTAGAGGGTGGGTTGGAAGCCATATTTTATATAAAGAAAACAATTCATAAGTTTGTGAGATAACCCTTTATTAGTGATTATGATACGGTGAGGGTATAACGGACTTACTAAGGTAATATTTGACAAACTAGCTGATAACTGATACGTTAGTTGATGACTTATAAGCTAGCCGGTAGCGGATAAGCTAACTGATGAACAAATCATGTTCGGTAAAAACTAACTTATGAGCATGTAAAATGACCAAAAATAACATTTTAAAAAAATAGTCAATTACAAACATTTCATAATATAATACAAATAAATTTCTAATAATATAATTACAACAAATTTCTAATATTATAATATGTTAATTAATACAAATAGGATAGCTAAGACTTAAATAATATAAAATGTTAATTGAAAGAATTTAAAATTAATTATTATATATACTAAAATATTGAATTAGTTAAAACAAATTTTAGAAAAAATATACATTAGTCTATCGTTTCCAATAATCATTACATATAAATATGAATAACAATTTTTTTAAAAATATGATTAATAATTAAATTATGATTTTATTAAAACTGTTTAGCGTATTATATTATCGAAGAAATAAAAAACTTTAATTTTTACGTAATTTACATGAACGTTTTTAGAATTTTTGTATTTTTTTAATATCTAAATTTATTGATTAATTAATTAAAAAAATAATTGATATAGTTAATAATATTAATACATAATTATTAGTTATTATTAATATCTATTTGTATAATTAAAATTAACTAATAATATATAATTAAAATTAGTTAATTTAACTAGTATAAATGAATATTGAATATGAATAATTAATATTTATTTATAATTACTATTCCATAATAATTAATAACAATAAATAAATAAATAATATTAATCAGGGTTATATTTGGAAAAAGTGTCAAAAAGTTTCTAATAAGTTACTCCAAATAAATTATCAATAAGTTAACTTGCTGACTTATAAGCTAGGTTATGCGCATTCAAACGATTACTTAGAAAATAAACTAGCTTATAAATCAGCTTATAAACAAGCTTATTTTTGCCAAACAATGCCTAAACATCATCATCCCGAGCTAATCACCTTCTTGTGATCCATCGTTATCTTAAATAGAGATGCACAAAAAAAGACCAATCCCATACTATGCCAACTTTTGTTTCCTAAGGCCTAGTTAAAAGCTCGATGGTGCCTATTTCCACACTTTCTTAGCTTATTGAAAACAAACTTAAAAAATTCGGCCATTATGCATCTCTAATCTTAACCAGGGGCGGAAGGCCTATAGGGCCTTTAGGAGCCCTGGCCCCTGTGCTTTTTTACCCAACTAGCCTATAGTATTTGACCAAGTAATGTGAATTTTATTTATTTTAATTATGGGTCTCTTCACTTTAAGTCCAACAAAATAAACATTGGGCCACAATCTATAATCAATCCCTTAGTCCTCAGCATTGCATCTTACCTATCACCAAGACGACCATTGTTGAACTTGAACTGATTGTTTCTCCAAGACTGAAATATGTATCTCCAATCAGCCGATCGACGACCTGTTTCTCCAATTATCGGATCGTGGACCTCTTCTCCAATCAGCCGATCGTCGACCTATTTCTCCAATTAGTGGATCGTCGACCTCTTCTCCAATCGACAGTACCCTTGTGAAGAATAAATTCGTCGATCTCCATTCTCGGGTACCACTGTGAAGAACAAAATCTGTCGATCTCTAGCCCTCTCAAGTCTTCTTCTCAACAATCTTCAATATGGAAGAGCAAAATGAAGAACCAAATCCATCTCCATCAAACAATGCCTTTCTTAATTCCTCTAAGTCACAGGTTTTTTAGATGCTATATATCTATTCATGCCTAAAGCCGCACTTACCTTTATTATCACTACTTTACTTGCATTTGTAGAAATTAAATCGCTGGGGATTAGGGGAAAGCTGGATTTCCTTTCAAAACTCATCCTCAGGCCATCATGGTTTCTGTTACTTGATTTCTCTTTTGATTTTTGGCATCTTTGTTCTATTTTGATTTTGACGCTTGATATAATGATATCTGTTACTTGATTTTAGTTGATGTGGACGGTGGTACTGTATACATGTCCTGTTCTTTTGAAACTTCATAAAATAAAAACCCTGTAAATTATTGGATATATGATATAGTTTCCTGATTAAGTTCTATCTTTAGGTACCATTGCTAGCCATATGTTAAACTCCAATGTATCTTAAATTTGTTAGATACTTTGATGGGTTTGAAGTTGTTTGATAGAACATCAAGTGATTGGTTATAAATTGGTGTTTAAATTGGAGTTTAGGTTCCATAGACTTCATCACTTGTTTGAGTGAGTCTCTATGAATGCATATAGATTAAATTTCAAAGTTGTTTAGTGTAAGAAGTTCCTTTTTGTGTCAAGTTGGTTAAGTATTTAACTTTTAAATATGTTTCATATGTAAATGAAGATGAAAACTCAATCCACCATTCATGGGTTTTTTTAAAAGAAAACATTCTAGTTTCTACCGCGACAACCGAGATATCATTTTCAGCAATTAATATTGGGAAAAAAAGAATACGGAATAAAATGGATGATGAGTTTTTAAACGGCTCGTTGCTTTTGTTTATCGAAACGGAAGTTGCTGAAAAGATTGGTTTGGAGGAAATTGTGGAAGACTTCAAGATCGCGAAAGATCGACGGGTTCCTATTTGATTAGCAATGTTTGACATGTTCATATGTAATGTCTAGTTTTCGAGTTTTACTACTTTATAACTTTGGATAGTGTAATTTTAGAAATATATAATATATCAGGGTCGGCCCCAACGGTTGGAAATTTTGTGTTTCGTCCCTGATCTTAACGTTCATTTCCGTTAGACTTTTACAATCATTATCATAATTATGGAATATTCAAAAGGTTGTATGTAACACCCCAGTTTCTGGGACAACAAAAACTCTCAAAGAAAGCAAGAAAATCAATATTAAATATCAAATAAGAGTTTTAGCCAAAAGCGGAAACAATATACAACAATTAATTACATTTGTAAATAAATGGGTTTGAGATTGACAACCTCCTAATATAGGGGTGAGCACGGTTCGGTTCGGTTTTTGGTCGAAACTCAACCGAAAACCGAGCCATTCGGTTTTTGAAAATTCAAACTGTTCGTTTATCGGTTTTATTTTTTTATGTTCGGTTCGAGTTTTTTCGGTTCGGTTCGATTTTCAGTTTTAAAACCAAATAGTATAAAATATTTTGGTTTTTGGTTTTTTATATTATATATAATATTGATTGTAGTATTAATCATGTATATATTATATATAGTATTGATTTTAGTATTAATTTATATATAATATTAATTTTAGTATTAATCATAAATTATTATATATATATAATAAAAAATTAAAAATAATTATATTATTTTGGTTCAATTCGACTCGACTCGGTTTTTTCGGTCGGTATGGAAACCAAAACCGAACCGTTTCGATTTTCGGTTTCGATTTTTCGGTTTTTTCCGGTTTCGGTTCGGTTTTTGCTCACCCCTATGACCTAATCTAATCCTTAAAGAACTAGATTAGATCGTGTGTCATTCAAACCATCAAAAGATGCAACACCCGGAATTTTTGGTTAATCTTTAATCAATGTATTTGGGTCACTTTTGATGTATGTATATGATCCTAAGTTAAGAAATTGGGGTGGAACCATTTTTATTATAAGGAACTTTGGTTTTGCAGCTCGTACTCGAAAAAGGACTTTGTTAGGCCTGGAAATCATCCCGTGCGACCTTCCCCGTGTTGCCTCTCCCCTCCGTGATCGAGCGACCATGCCAGGACTCAGGGTCGTATGACAGGTCACGTAGGTGCCTGTTTGGGAACAGTGATCCCAGGATTCTGCTCATTTTTCCATATCTTATTTTCTACTCGACTTTCTCTCTTTCCATCTCATATATTCCTACCCTAGGAGTATTTACTCCACTCCTTGAAGCATTGAAGATGATCTAATCAACATATAGCCTCAAGATTCAAATTTGGTCTTCAAGGTTCAAGTGTTGTTTCCTATTTTTCAAAGTTTTCTTGATTTTCTAGGGTTTTCTCAAATTCTAGTATTGTAAATTCATCCTATACGTTTAGCGGCTAATTTATAAAATTATAAAATTGAAAATAATATATTTTATTTCATTTCATTTCATTTATTAATTTTGTATTATTGTATGATTTTTAATTACAAAATTAATAATTTTTATACTAAATTATAGCAAAAAATGTTTAATTAATTTGATTTTGATGTATGACATGGAATAGTAAAAAAGATGAGTGAAAGTGAATTACATTTTTTGTCTCATGTTTATGGTTGATTTTTTGGTTTTCATCCCTCAAATTTGTGAAATATAATTTTGGTCAATTTTTCGTCTTTTGGAGCCTAAACTAATCCATCTCGTTAACTAACGCCATGAGATTTGTGATCGTTAGGCGTGCGATGTGCCTCTCACTTAAGGGGTATTTTGGTATTTCTAGACGAGGACCAAAAATATAATTTACTCTAAAACCTTATCCTTATTTTTTCTTTGAGCGAATTACATTTTTGGTTCCTTATCTATGGCTTTTATTTTTTTGATTCTTTATTTTCATGTACATTTTAAAGCTTATATATAAATAATTAATGCATTCCAAAAAATAAGTAAATAAAAATTCATGATCAAGAACATTCATCATCATCAAGAACATTTTACTTAGATTATAAAGAACATCAAGAACAATACAAAGAATATCTATAAACATCAAAGAAACATTTTATTTTATTCCAAAAGTTTGTATATAAAATCATAAATTCAAAAACACCATAACTCTAAAGTTAAAACACTAAATTAAAAGGCTATAAATTCTAAAATCTTAAATGAAGAACATCATCAAAATAATGGAAAACATTATAACCTAAAATACAAAACCCTAAACAAAGAATGGGAGCTTAAACACAACACAAAATCGAGATTGTGTTGATCATGAACCACAACCATGAAGTAAATTAGAACCCTCTGCATCTGGATTGTAATTTTACCCTAAATCGAGATGTCATGATCTGGGCGAGAAAACCCCTTTGTGTTTTTGTTTCTAGAAGCCAAAATATATTTGTTATTGCATCATGATCTCTCTTTGTATTTGTGTTTAGAGGAGGGTCGTGATGAGGGTTCACCGAGAAAGGGAGGGGAGGGGAGAAAGGAAGGTCCAGTGTTGGTGGCACCGGTGGGTGAAGAAGAAAAGGGATTAGCCGTGTGATGTCTTGTTGAATGGAGAAGATGGCCGTTGTGTGTTGAATGAGGAATATAAGGGTTTTAGGTGGTAGTGGCATGACTCTTGAATGAGGAAGATTATCATCCTCTTGAATGTGTTCATGTAATCACAAGTATAAAAAAGGACCAAAATGAAGAAAAAAATTATCGTGGATAAGGGACTAAAACTCAACAAGTTGACATAGATAAAGGACCAAAAATGTAATTCATTAAAAGAAAAATAAGAAACAGAGGTTTTAGATTGAACTACATTTTTGATCCCTCATCTAAAAAGACTGTGTGGGGCACATGGTACGCCTGAGGGCCACGAATCCCACCGCGTTAACATGAGGGACTAGTTATGTGAGAAGATAAGTTATGGTGAGAAGGAAAGTTATGGTGAGAATGGTAAGAAAGAATTTTCAGCCTTAGATCAATCCTAATTGAAGATCAACACTAATGAGATACACCAAGATGCGCCAGATCAATTTCCTTCTAAATCACAATTCATGAGTGGGCATGAGATTAAAAGTGATCAAGGGTGGATATTTGTTCATACGCTTCTCACCTCAACTCCACTTCTCACATGATCCCATGCCTATATGTGTGTGTGCGCGTGTGTTTATGTAAATGCCTTGAACTAAGGGTGTGCAAAACCCGAAATATCTGATTGACCCGACCCGACAAAGACCCTTCACCCGAAATATAAACCGGATTTAGTAGGTTTGGTTTGGGTTTGGTTTTCCGGACCCGATCCGACCCGAAACCGATTATCCGAATTTAACTCGGTCGGATTTCGAGGCCATCTGTATACACCCATATCCGATCAGGTTCAGGGTTTTTGGGCCTGACCGGTCCGATGCTCTCCGCTACTTTGAACAATAATGATCAAGTACTTGACCCATAAAAGCTATAAACTTATATTTACATTTACCCTTGTTCAAGTTTGAAAATCGCAAATTTTCTCTCATGCCTTATAACGCCATATCACTTGTAAAAACATAACATTAAAAAAAAAGTAACGCCATGACGAGCTCCATCCCTTATCTCGACGCCAAGGGGGTTAACGTGGCGGCAAGGTTGCACCCTCGACGCCATGGCGGCGCCAAAGCGCGTTTTTTAGAACATTGGTTTTAACAGAATACTTAATTATTATCTTTATAAAAATTTATTTTATTATACCAAAAATAAATTACTTTGTTATTAGATCTGAATTAAATTATGATAAAAACTGAATTAAAGAAATTACATAAAAAAAATAGAACTTTTAAATGGAACATTAAAAATCGTTTTCTCAAAGCCACATAGAACCTTTATAACATCGATAGAGAGAAAAAAAAATTAAGATGTATCTCGCTGCATTGTGCAACTATCCTTCTAGTATTTATATAAAGTGTCTTCAAATTCCATTGGAAGACTAAAACCTAACAACCTGACACCTAAGAACAAGGACTACAAAATAAATCAAATATATGAGCCAAAAAATTTATAAACCAACGCGTTGCTAGAGATTGATTTTCTAATAATTTGCATCTATCAATTTTTCCAAAATAGACATCCTCATTGGACGAGGACAACCAAATAATGCACGTATTTTTTCTGGTTTTTCAGCTAAAAAAAGATATACATCTTTTATCATATCTGGTCCCAGACCCATACACTCAAGCTCATTATATAGTTCTTCCGCTGTATATACACGTGGATGAGATCTTTCCCACGCCTTTTAGAAAAGTAAAGAACGATAATCATTAAGCTAACAAATACATAGATAGATGTACGTATAATATAAAATATAAATAAATCCATTACCTTAGTATTTTCTCTGATAGCATTAGCTATGTCACGCAAGGAACTTATTATCTTAGAAGTAAATGCATCTTCACAAAAGAAAAAGAATTAAATCACTATAATGATAAAAAAAAATCAAGTATAAACTACAATCTACAAATAGAAAGTATCAAAAAATTGAATGTATATAAAGCCTATTCAAACATGTATCGAAATTAGGGTTTTTTATGTAATGGTACATTTGAAAACTTCACGAACAATCATTGTGAAGATGAAATTTTGGACAATACCTAATACATCAATGTAGATTATAGTATAGAACCATATAGATGGCAAGAAATGCATGTTTGGCCGAATATCGGAGCGAGAACTGAGAAGTGACTTGAGATGCAAGAAAGTACAATGACAAATATATAGCGTTGTTGTATAGAGGAAAGTTTAAACGAGAACTCAAATTTGGTTGTGAACGTGAGGACAAAAGAGAATGCGACACGTGTTTGAATGTAAATTATTCAGACTGAATAATCAAAGAAATATTCAGACTGAATAAAACCGAATATAGTATTTATTCAGTCTGAATAAGCAATAAGCAATGAATAATGCTTATTCAGACTGAATAAATACTATATTCGGTTTTATTCAGTCTGAATATGACATGTGTCGCGCTCTCGCGCTCTCATTTGTCCTCACGTTCACAACAAAATTTGAGTTCTAATTTGAACTTGTCCCTTATTGTTTAAACCGCCCCTTATTGTATAAGGCTCTTCCAAATTTTCTTTTGCTTCCTTTCTTCCTATATTCGAGAAAGGTTTTTAGATGAAACATAAATAATATTTCCTCTTTTATTCATTTCCTTTCCCTTCTAAAAAGAATTTAGAAAACACATTGTTCTTTGGTTTTTTCCTCTTTTTTTCTTAAAAAGAAGGTTTCATATATAAAATGTTGGTTGACATTAAGTTGCATAACTTTAAGCCAAGTTAATTCTAACTAAAATACTTTATAATGTATAATATGGATTGGGTTCCGGTGAGAAGTGAAGTTATGGTGAGAAGGGTAAAAAGGGATGTTCACCCTTGGATGCACATTAGGACGAGATGCAACAGATCAACTCCCTTCCAAAGCACGATTCATGGTTGGGTATGAGATTAAAAGTGATCAATGGTCCAGATCTCTTCTTACGCTTCTCACCTTAACTATTCTTCTCACACGATCCACGATCCTATGCATGTATAATATAATAAACATATGGGTTGGGTTCCAATGAAAAGAGAAGTTATGGTAAGAAGGGTAAGAAACGATCTCCACCATTGGATCAATCATAATTGAAGATCAACAACAATGTGGTGTAGCTCTGTATAAAGTGCAATTCATGGGGGTGAGATTAAAAGTGATCAAGGGTTCAGATCCCTTCTTACGCTTCTTACCATTAACTTTCATTCTCACACGATCTTTCGTCATAAAGATATAATGTATTTATACATGTTGATGGAGGCTGAAATACTTTCTTAAGCTCTTCGCCAACATCCGTGAAAACCGCCAAAATATCACCCCACATATATGACAAGCTTAACCGAGCATAAATAACAACTCTAAACGTTATTTTTGCACTTTTCCTTGTCACATCGTTGCCAGCTAAACAAACTAAGAACCTCCATAAAACTCGCTATGGTTGTAACTTACAAGAACCCCACTTTTTGCTAAATTAAATGTGAATATACAAGCCAAAAATAAATAAATAAACTAAAAAAACTAACATGGTATTAACTTATAAGAACCTCCAATTTTTACTAATAACAACCTCCAATTATGGATGCTCTAAGGTACAACTTTTTGATGCAAGTTTAACCAAACATAAGGTACAACATGATGATGCACATCAATCTTAAGATGGATTTTACAGGCAAGAATAGCCCACTAATTGACACAACATACTGTCAATTTATAAAATTAAAAAAAAAAAAGATAACTGTACAAATATGTATAGTCTTAAAGAGCACAGATTGAAACCCACAACAAGCAAACTACGAATAGAAGCATAATAAGCATAGATATTGCTATAAGGCACGAAAACTGTCAGCTTTCTCAAGTCTTGCAGTACCTGAGCTTGATGTTTCCCCCATTGCATCTGGAGATGCAGCTACTTGTGATGTCTCCCTCTTTAGCGAAGTTGGCATACCCGATATCTCCTAAAGAATGTTTGATGGATAAATATTTAAAAATTACCCAAATAACCTATCAACAGCTTTACCATAGCTCAACTAGCAAATAAAGTTCAGGGTCACTGGTGATTTTTCTAGTTGTTATCTTTAGGCCCATGGGGATTAGTTGAGGTGTATTCAAACTGGCTCACACACTTACGGTCATTGGCGTATGTATGTAGCAATCAACGGGGGGATAGGACCCCATTAAAATAAAATAAAAACTTTTTTATAAGGGTTAAAAACAAAAAAATTATAACTTTTTACTTCTATCCCCCCCCCCCAACTAAATATTTGTAAGGGACCCCGCAATCCTAGAAAAAAACCAAAAAAGTCTCTTAAAATCAACAAAAAAAACCCAAAAAAATCTCTTAATATCAATAAAAAACCGAAAAGTCTTTCTAAATCGACAAAAACACTAAAGAAATCCCTTGAAATCAATCAAAAAAACTTAAAAAATTCTTGAAACGGTGTAATTAGGCTAAAAACACGTCGGACGACTTTGCTGGCCTTTAGTCTACCTTAAAGGTGACCCCACTACGTAAAAATCCTGGATCTGCCAATGCTCACGTTTACCAAAAAAACCAGCTTTACCAAAGACCATGGGGAGGGATACGGATCATAAGTTATCATATCCATGTCTGTGTCGGCTTGTTCCAGGATGTGGATGTATTAACTTTTATTGGATAAGGGATTCGGCTAGATTTTAGATACTCTATGGATTTAGATAGTGCCTCATATTTGATGAGATTGAAACAAGCAATATATTGATATTAATGGTAGAAAACATATTTTATAATGAGCAACGACTAAAATTCTTGTTGATTTAATCAAATATTTATATTAAATATAACAGTTTAGCAGTTGCATATTAATATAGTATATGAAAACAGTGCATTTGCTTATATTAGACACAAATGCAGATGACTGAATGGATACAGATACAAGCGACTATACGTATGTTTGGATATCCATCTACAGCACAATGGGTATTTAGTTTTGTAACTGTTGATAGTTTACAATGTCTAAATAGAAAGTGTTTTTGACCCGAAATGAGCAAGAACAACTATTAATTAAAACTTAAAAAGTACCTTCATTAAATGCAATCTCATGTCGCAAGGCCGAGCTTGAAATCCAATACATGCCATCACAAAATTTGAATATTGAAAAGTAACATCTGCAGCACTTTGCTTCTTTTGCTCAACCTGCAAAAATTTCCATTTATGATTCAATAAGGTTATTGATCTTTTTAATTTCAGTGGAAGAAGTTTAGAGTCTGCATTCATATTCAAGTTTAAACATAACTTCATTCAAAATAAAAAACCCTAACTCTAATTATTCATCCACTCATACTTATCTAGTTACCTCATCCAATCTAGTTAAGAAAATTAGCTACAAAACTCTGATGCAAACACAGTCACATAAATCATACATATGCCCTCATCAGAATTCATCTAAACATGATATATAATATGCTATTCAGTAACATAGGTAGTTAAAAAGGTTTGATCAAAAGTAACTAACCAGAAAAAGCCCTAACATGCCATAAAACAAGTAATGAAACAGAAGGAATAAGCAATTCGAATTAGAGAATATCATGGATACATACAAACCTACAAAATCATGTAAATTACGCGCAAATGAGATCTAGGGTTTTTCAGACACGAAGAAAACCAGAAATCATTTTTGCCAAAACTAATGAAATAATTCAGTGAATTATGGAGACCGATACAAAATCTTTTCGTACCTCGTAGTCGTCATTCATCGTCGAAAATCAGAAGATTTCTGGATCTCCGCCTAAACAAATCGATCAATTCTCTCCCACCGATGATCAATAAACGTTTACATAAATCAAACGACCTAATATCTTGAATTCATTCCTAATCGGGTCGGGCCATCTATCTCGGTAGGAAACGGGTTTGGGTCCGGGTATCCATTTCGGTTTACTTGAATTATAGTTTAGAGTGAATTACATTTTTCGTCCCTTTAATTCATTGGTTTTAACCAATTGCGTCCCTAGAATGAATTTATGATGAAATGGGTCCTCGTGGGTTTTTTTTCGATGCTTGGGGTCCCCATGGTTTGTTTTTGTCAACAGTTTAGGTCCCTACCATTGATATAAAAAAGCATGTTAGGGTGGGGGTATTATAATACTTTTAGGTTGTTGTCTCATTATTTATTAGAATAATTAAATTATGTATTATATGAATTGGGTTGGGTTCAGTTGGGTTCCGGTAAGAAGGTGAATTATGATGAGAAACGTAAAAAGAGATCTCCACCTTTAAATTTATATTAGGATGAGATTCACCGAGATGAGGTGCGCCGAGATGCCCCAGACCAACTCCCTTCTAAAACACAGTTCATGGGTGGGTATGAGATTAAAAGTGATTAAGGTTCATATTTCTTTTTACACTTCTCACTTTAACTCTCCTTGTTGTTACACAATCCTAAGCCTATATGATATTATATTATATATGGACAACATAATTTCACATCTCTGGCTGGATGTGACAACTTCCATCTCCTCATCTTCGACGATCTAAAACATTGGCCTCCATCTCTAGTTGAGTTTCACGTTGTAGGATCCACAACACACATAGCGAGAGAAAGTGAGGTGCAGGTTCACATATCATACACTCCTCCTCCTGAAACTCCAATGAAACCTTTCTTTCCTCCGGCAAACACCTCCCAACCCCAACTCTGCAAATCACTACGTTGTGGTGGTCTTCTCTAATAAACCCCCCAAATCACTGCCATCACAAGTCATCTTCTCCCCTTTTCCTCTTGCCCCACATCTAGAGATGAAGAAAACGATGGCAATTGTTGAGGACCAATTGTTTTGAAGCGGTGGTTGTGAATGGAAGCAACGACGACAATGGTAATGAAGAAAGGAGATCCTTTGGTGTGTGATATGAAGAAAGAAAACACTCTGTATAACTGGTTTTGAGATTTTGTCACTGTTCTTTTCATAAACTCACGCGCACAAATCTTTCCTTATTTTTTTTACTTGGCTTTTAAAATTATGTCACTACTCTTTTTATGTTTATTCTTTGAATTGTCGTGTGGAGAAAGAAGATCGGGTAAGGGTGCCAAAGAAAATGTTTAGAAATGAGGTGGGGGGAGGGGGTATGAAGGATTGGACACATGTATTATATTAAGTGGATGCTTTGAAAGACCTTTTTTCTAACCTTTTTTAATTTATTGATGTATAAGTACATCCTCCAAAATTTTCAGTCATATGATTTTTTTTATGTGTTTAAAGAGCAAGAGATATGTAATTTGATATAATATTACAAAGTTAACATTTCAAGATCAAGTTTAAAATCCCAAACCATTCGATATGGACATCCAATATTCTGGAATTCTATATACGCTTGTTAGTATCATTGATATGAAGAGTCTAATCGTGACAGTGAATTCTATTAAATGACACATGCAAAATGCATCTAAAAATAACTGGCCTTTAGACGAAACCATAATCCTTAGTAAGTTTTGCTTTCTTGGTGTTGAATCTTTGGGCCTGTTCTAATTGGATTAGAGGAGATGTTTGTTGGTGAGACTCTCATCTAGTCGTCAAGTTATACCCTTTCCAACCCAAAATAAATGTCCACAATGAAATTGACACGGTTCTTAATATATATATATATATATATAGGGTTAGGTTCAAATGTGAACTCAATTTTGGCTGTGAACGTGAGGACGAATCTCAGCCACACATCTTCGGTTATGGTGGACGCGATCACGGAGGATTGACGCGATTCATGGGAGGGTGGAGATTATTAAAGGAGTGAACTGCGTCAAAGTTCGTCTTTATTGACCGGATAAGTGGCTGAGATTCGTCCTCACGTTCACAACCAAAAATGAGTTCACATTTGAACTTTCCTCTCTATATATATATATATAATTATATTTTTAATTAACTAAAGAACAAGTTAACCTTTAATAATAGACAAAGTAATGGCTTTCTCTCTGTATCTCTCTCATAATTAAGAGCATAATTGTAAATTAGACAGTGCGCATCTCTAATCGCTACGCTATATTATAAACTTTTGAGATTCAAAAAAAGTTTGCAACAACAACTATGTTAAACTCTTCTTTAAAATAAAGAAAAATAGGAGATAATAGCTTTATCTTTTGTTCGATTGTCCGTCAAAAAAAGTTTTGCAATGTCGAACTTATGGTCTGAACCTCATACACCAACATAACATACACTTTTTTGAATGTTTCATAGAATTCAACACACATTTGTTTCATTAGTTTCTTCATTTGTGCAACTCTTTCTTTCTTCAAAGAAGATGTCAAAGCATATAAGACATGTTTCCATCATTAACAAAGTGAGAATTTCTTCCTTTTTGCTCTTAAATTAAGGGCTTGTTTGTTTTTTTTCATTTTAAGCTCTTAATCACCACTTATATCTGATTCGTTTCGACGTTTCATAACCAAGGTTGTAAAACTCGCTAGGCGGTAGTCGGATGGCCGACCCCCTTGTAGCGAGTACTCGGCCTAGACGAGGAGTACTCGGATTGGAATTTTTTACATATATATATATATAGTATGTTCATAAATCATAAATAACCAAATATAAAGATACTTGTTCATAGCACCCAAAATATATGTTTAAAAACACCCAGATTTTGATTCATTCAATTGGTCTTGAAAGCCTTCAATTGGAGTTTTCTTCAGTCGCTTCTTCTGTCAGCTGCTTGGGTCGATTTTTCTTCAATCGAGTGCTGGAAACGGCTTACAACACCGATTTTTTTCTACTAAAACCTAAATTTTGAAGTTGACCGGCTTGGACCCGCCTAGGCCGATCACTCGCTGAGTAACACCTAGTAGGCCAAGGACCGAGTAATCTGGCCGATTAACCACAAATCGCCTCGGTTGCCTAGGCCGATTTTTACAACACTGTTCATAACCATTTCATAACTGAAATTAGACTTCAGTGCCTCTTAAAAAACAAACGCAATCTAAGATTGTAAACTAATAGATATATTCTGGCTGCAAAGCACACCATTGAACTCCTACATGAACTTTTGGCCAAATTCAAACAAAATCCGACAAAGTTTTCATCTAATATTCAAAAACGGAAATAACGGGTATGGATGGATGGGTGATACATTCAATCAAATTATAAGTCAAATGAAACAAATTCCTTATATCGATTGGTGAATGAACATGATAAAAAAAGACTTCGATAGACGTACATGTAACGAAAAAGGTCAAACTGATTGAGTTGTAATAAAAACAAGGTTGAGTGAAATTATGTTTCCTTAGCAGGACCCTTCTTTGCAGCCTCGGCAGCTGCTTTTTCTGCTTCAATCTCTGCAACAATGGCATCGATTTCGGCTTCCTCAAGTTGTCGGAGTCCCTCCTTTGTCATCACAGCAACTTCTATGTTCTTCCCTCCACTCTCAACAACCTAAGTTCATCAACATAAATCATAACTTGCAACTTCTAAACATTAACTGTAACTATATATATATATATATATATAGGGGCGGGTTCAAATGAGAACTCAAATCTGGTTGTGAACGTGAGGACAAAAGAGATCGCGGCACGTGTCACATTCAGACCGAAATATTCAGACTGAAATATATTGTTTATTCGATATTCAGTTTTATTGAATAAATACTACATTCAGTTTTATTCGGTCCGAATATTTATTTGATTATTCAGTCTGATAATTTACATTCAGACAAGTGTCGCGCTTTCATTTGTCCTCACGTTCACAACCAAATTTGAGTTCTCATTTGAACTTTCCTCTCTTTCTCTCTCTCTCTCTCTATATATATAGGGAGGTTCGGGGAAAATGTTCAAAAAAGAGAAAATTGAAGAACACCCAAGGAGCCCTCCATCCAGAAGGTATGCACAAATGCATACAAGCAATTGAAGCTGTTTTTTTTCTATGCATTAGTGCATGTTATGCAGTAGTGCATATGCACTAATGCATGCTACAAATTACCAGTATGCATTTGTGCATACCGTCCAGATGGATCTACAATCGTTAGTCTTGGGCAGTTTATTTGTGAAAATGTATGTATAGCCAAAAAAGGACCGCATTTAAAAACTGTCATTTTTTTTTTGGTGTTTTCCCCTTAACCTGACCCTAATTTATACAGTCTAAATGGTTAGGGTAGTAATGAATATAATAAACATCCACATAATGCAAGAAAGGGGTCTCCTTTGCTCATTTGATCAAGTAGTAATTTCGGTTTTGACTTTCAAAGCACCAAAATACTCGAAAAACAAAGCAACCATCATAAAACATTTGAAAGCTAAATGTCGACCAAATCCCATGCTTCCAAAAAAAAAATACACTATGCTTTCTCGATGATGAAATGATTTGTAATCCTATCAAGGATATGTTGATAAATGTAAAATTGTTACTCCCTGTCAAATTACATTGGCCCCTTTGTGTTTATCAGGTTCAAGGTTAAGCTCCACTCACTAGGAAAAATATTTTTTACATGCTAGAGTTAATTTGCAGCTATAGATAAAAGTAAAACAATCAATTCGACTTTGTTGTCTTTTGATCTTTTTATTCCCAGTTCAGCAATGTTCATATAAGATCCTACCGGAAAATTATGATAATCTTGGTCATACAATTAGCAACAAGAAATATGATACAGATATTATACCACAAAGGTGCAAGCTTTGCTATTCGATGTGATGTATTTTATTACTTTAAATTTCAATTTTCAAACCTTCATGTTTCTACTTTTTTACGCTTTCCTCTTTTTCGACTTAAGTCCATGTCCACATTTAAATTCAACATTTCAACTTATTATCATTATCTCAAAATAATGATAATAACAACTCATTACAGGCTGCAAGCTGGCAAACATCAAAATATAGAGGTCTATACATGGTGGATGTAAAAGTCACTCTAAGAATACTGATGTGGTGCTTAAGTACCAAAAGTAAACAGGGAAAGTAGAAGTGTAAGCACCTACTTCAGAAAAATGATTTCTTGAATTGTAGTTTGAAGGGGGAAAACATCCTTCTTTTTCTAATATCCAATGATGGCTGAGCCACCAAAACTTTGTTACTCTTGAAATATTTTTGCTTTAAAATTGTCAGATTGTAAATGGTCTTACAATTTACATCCTTGCAAAATAGGTATGTGTAAGGAAAATTTATCTGATGAATCAGAAGTGACATTGCATATCACCAAATACACAAGTGAAAGGGAAATATTATTCAGGTTCTAGAATAACCCAAGTGATGAAAATGTAAACCTAAGTTTTGACTGTAATAAAAATAGAAACCACAATTACATCCCCTACCCTCTATTGAATAAAGAAATCCACCTACACACTCATGGATTAATATTCATGATGATGAACCTATGACTTGATCTCAGATGGGTAAATAACTTGTTACCTTAGGAAAATGCAATAGGCGGTTCCAGTTCAACACTTAAAAACCCAATTCTATTGGTTCAAGAATCTCATAACTGAAATGACTCTGAGTTTGGGCAAATGAGATTAGCACCAATGCCGTAAAACGGCAAAAATTGTCCTCAGGATAATAACCCATTTCTACTGAAATTTACAGAGTGAAGTTATAGTAGTCTCTAACATGTGCCAGCAAAGAAAATGTACAATTATAAAGCATAAGCACCAAATAAGATGTGTAATAAAATGGCAAGATAGCTTATCAATACTAACCTCAAGCAGGGCACGTATGGCAAGTTTTATAGTTTCTTGACCAGAGGTCTCTTTGTAATTCTTTTCCAGAAATTCCCTCATGGAATTGGAGTTCCTACCAGTGGCATTAGCTTTCCAAGCAGAAAATGTCCCTGAAGGATCTGTCTGATATAATGATGGAACACCAGTATAGGGATCAAATCCTACGATTAGAGTTGAAAGCCCAAATGGCCTGACACCACCACTTTGTGTGTATTTTTGTTGAAGACCTGCTATGTAACGTGTGATATACTCTACAGTTACTGGATCCTCAACAGTAAGCCTATGGCTCTGGCACTCAATCCGTGCCTTATTAATAAGAACACGAGCATCTGCTTTGAGCCCAGCACAAGCCAATGCAATGTGATCATCCAGGCTTACAATTTTCCTAACTGATCTGCAAACACAAGAAAAAGGACTCAGAAAAAGATTACAAACAATATAGCACTTAATAACACTGCTAAAACAATGATACTGCTTTGCAATTTGCTATAATCTAGTGATCATGGTATAAGAATATAGGATGTAACCTAAAACCAGTACTCAGAACTGCCCCACAATCAATTAGATGTTTATATATGCGTACAAATTTGAGGTTGTTTTTAAAGTGTTCAATATAGTGAACTATATCAACAGAGACAAACATTTACACCATTAACACTCAGTAAGGTAAAGCATTTGTAAAAGTGAAACAAGGGTAAAGTGACTCCTATATCACTGTATGTCTGTATCAACTCATCTGCCAATCAATCTTTGCCTCCAATTCTTTCCATCAACTTAACACAACACAATCTTCAGATCCAATTTCCTAAATGATACATAATCTTAGTGTCACATATTAAGGTATATGCTTCATACTTGTGTTGCTAAAAGGCTAAATAACCTGTGTGTTCAAAAGCCTGTTTCTTTTTGAACTACTGAATCGCAATTAGGGTTTGAAATGTACGAGCATGTATGCCAATATTTCACATGAATATCATCTGAAATTAAGAAAAAAAGGAAGACGAAATCGCAAAAAAAAGGTGTATTCACAAATGAGACCTAAAATCAAATCCACAATAGCTCTACCAAATACCATTAGAAAACAGTCAAATGGCGATTTCTTATTCATATAAACAATTAAGAGAAAGTTCCGGTGAACCTCGAGTCTTGAAGTTTAACGGTAGACTTCTTCTCCACTCCAAGGACGATGGTGTCGGTCCCACGAACACCGACGGCGGCGTTACCCTTACGTACGGCTTCCAAGGCGTATTCAACTTGGAAAAGATGGCCGTCCGGCGAGAAGACCGTTATAGCTCTGTCGTATCTCGCCATAGATTATGAGATTCTGAAGAAAATTTAGGTTTTCGTACTGAGAGATTCGAACTTTTAGCTTTGATCTGAAACCAAAAATTGCAGAGCTCTTAATATGCGAAGCGATCTCTCGACTTTGGGAGCAAGGCAACTCAATTAGAAAAGATACAAAATAGACCCCCAAACTTTAGTTAAATTCTAACTCGGCCTAAAACTTTGGTTAAATTCTAGATTGGCCCATAGTTTGGTTCTTGATTTTCAGTTTACCCCCATCGAGTGCTAATGATATCAAATATTTTGGCTTAACAAGTCATAAAGAAATTCAGTCCTTCTAAAGGATGGTTTCGGTTGTTTTTTCCAATTTTACCTTTTAATCCCCACTTATGTCTGGATTCTTCAGGCATTTCATGATTCAGACTGTTTATTCTTTTTTTTTTGTTTTTCTGAGACTCTTGTCACTTAACATGATTCGGATAAAAAAGTGGTAAATCATCCTCTTAAATCCCTCTTATTTGCTTACAAGGCCTCTTTCTCTTACCACGTCTCTTCCTCTTTCAAGCTTCCATGTCCTTCATTAACACACACACACACACATATATATATATATAATATTATTCTTGAGCTTCATATTATCAAAAAGCTCAAATTTATGATTCAGATTTCAAACTTCAGATGTAAAATGTAAAAACAAACAGTCTTTCTGATTCAAATTTCAGACTTCAACACCACCTCTTATAAATCAAAAGAAAAATCATACTTTAGACTTCAGCACCTCTTAAAAAATAAACGCCACCTAGTTTATTATCCAATCCTTTTTGGTCATAAAAAAAGTAAACTTTAGAATCTATTTACTACCATTTTCTATTTAACTTTATAGATCCATCTAGTTCAGGGTTAATAGAATCTAGTTGCATCATCAAAATAAGCCAATGGCGTGTAGCTCAGTTGGTTAAGGGGCGAGGAGATGTTTGCTCCAATAGGCCGTTGGTCTTGGGTTCGATCCCAGGCCCCCTCGCAATCGCCTTGCCGCTGAGTGAGTCAGGTATGCCCCTCACATTGGGAATTGGCAGCCTGTGTGGGCCGGTTTGCGTGTCCGGGAAATACACGTTTTGCTCCAATCATCAAAATAATCTTTAGAAGATTGGTTTGGTTTGCCACATCAGAAATCCAAGGCCCCTTTATCTTTGGGCCCAGGGGCGGATCTACCCCTATGAAGGTGGGGAAGGGACCCCATTCAAATGGTTAGAAAAAAATTTATATAGGCTAAAAGAGATTAAAAAATACAGTATTTATCCTTAGTTCTCCGAGTAAAAAAGGGGCCCCATTTTGCCGGCGAATGCCAAAAATATTAAAAAGTCTCTTGAAATCAATAAAAGAAACCGAAAAGTCATTCGAAATTAACAAAAACACTAATAAAATTCCTCGAAATCAACTAAAAACTTTAAATAACCCTCGGAACGGGGTAAAAACATATCGGGTGACCTTATCCGCCTTTAGTCTACCACCCACAAAAAAAAAATCGTTGATCCGCGGCCCACTTAGTAGAACCAGTTTTGGCCCTCAAAAAGTGTTGTCATTCTTTTATACGCTGTCGGCCTTTCAACCTTCACGATTTCACTGAGTCTCAAGTCTCGACTCGTTCTGGAAGCAAGTATCTCTCTCAATTCTCTACTCTCCGACTCCAAGTCTCTGGCCCTCCTACACCTCTGGTAAATTCCCAACGTTTATGTCCTTCACTCTTTTTTTGTAGATGAAAGATTGTTTCTAATTTGTTTTATTATTTGGGACTTACTGTCTACTTGTCTTTGTTGATTTTTGATAGTTAGATGATATTACTTCAATTTGCTAACGTGGTTTCTCATTGGTACTTTCTTTTATGCTTTTTGGTTTGATTTGATGCTCATTGTTTATAATATTACCAAGGTTGATAATGCCCTCCAACTGATCGATGAAATGCCACCAACATAAACTTTGTGATATTAGTTTAATAGACTGAAATATTGGTTATATAGTTTGATTCTTGATCTAAAGAGTATTTGTTTTCTATCCGTTTATGTGGCATTTTAAGGGATAGTAATTACAATTTATCAAGCTCAATATAAGAAGCCTACAAAAGAATGGAAGTAACATTGTTGTGTTGCAGTTAACTCAAGATATCGTTGGAGAATGGGTATTTTTCCAAATAGTGAAAAGTAATTCACCTATGGTTATTACTTAGGACATGAAACTAAGTTATAAAATAATCAACCATATCTCTTTCATAGCATGTTGACATATTCTATTAGATGCATCATTCATAATATATTAGTAGGGGTGATATTCGTTGCAAACTATTCAATATTTACAAACTTGCAAACTCATCATTAAGCCATGTGGATAATATTGTTTTAATATTTTTTATTAGTTTATTAATTCATTGTGGGTATCATCGTCATTTTATAATTTAACCAATTTTAATTAATATTTATTAATTTCCTGTCACGAACACACGTTCCGACGACTTCGTCTTGTCCGGCGAGTTTCCGGCGAGTTTTCCGGCAAGTTTTCCCATTCATGAATACCCTTTCGTCATTTTTTAATACACTTTCACCATTCGTGAACACTTTCAACATTCATGAATATCCACTAAATGTTTTATCATTATGTTCACTACGAGTTTGCACAGTTTGCAAAAATCGATTAGTTTACAACGAAAATTTTGGCTATATTAGTAATCACATTGTTTTAATATCGTTTAATGAGTATATAACAATGTCAATTTGCATAAATCTCGTACCTATGAGTTTTTTGTCAAATTGATTCCATAAACACTGATTCCTATATCATATTAAAAGTGAAAGATTCACAACCTTTTTATTCTCTTCAAAGTTTTCAAGACTAAACTTCTTTATCGGTACCAGGTTCATCTTCTTTTTTATCATAATCCTCTTTAGGAGATTTTTGCTACAATGAACACCAGACTCAGATGCCTTTCTTTATTACAACATTGCAATTCATCGTTACCCATAAACCATATCATACAAATTCACTCTCAACTCATCTCTAACGCCCTTATACAATCACCATCCATTGTTGCCCAATTGATAGAACGTTACTGTGCATCATCATCATCATCATCACCAGATGCCATTGTCTACGCCAACCTCTCAATCTCCCAATTTTATCGTCACAATAATGAACGCAATCCATATCTCTTGAATGTTTTAATCAAATGTTCTCCACCCCACAACTCCATTCTTGTTTTTGCCAATTGGGTATCTAAAGCTAGCCTGGATTTCGATGACTTCACTTACATTTTCGTTCTTGGAGCTTGTGCTCGACGTGCCAAGTCATTACAGGAAGGGCAACAGATACACAACCGAGTAATTAAACATGGGTTTCTGTCGAATATCATGTTGGAAACTACTTTGATTCATTTTTATGTGAACAACAATGCATTTGTGTTTGCACAGAAGGTGTTTGATGAAATGCCTGTGAGAACTACCGCTACATGGAATTCATTGATAGCAGGGTATTGTTCATGTAAAGAACAAGCCCTAAATGGGTTACTATTATTTGTGGACATGTTGGTCGGTGATTATGGAGTTAAAGCTAACGGAACCACCATGGTTTGTGTTCTATCAGCGGTTTCACGGCTAGGTTATCTTGAAACAGGCATTAGCATTCATGGGCATATCATAAAAACAATGTGTGACATTGAAAATGACGTTTATATAGGCACCGGGCTTGTTGACATGTACGCTAAATGTGGCTGTTTGGATTCAGCTTTAAACTTGTTCACGAGAATGAAACATAAGAATGTCTTAACTTGGACAGCCATGGTATCTGGATTAGCAGTTCATGGGAAAGGAAAACAAGCCTTAAAGATTTTCAATAACATGATAGAATCAGGTATTTTACCTAATTCAGTAACTTTTACGAGCTTATTATTCGCTTGTTCCCAAGCAGGCCTTCTCGAGGAAGGTCTTTATTTGTTTCACCATATGAAACGGGTGTTTCATATTTTGCCTTTTCCACATCATTACGGTTGTATTGTTGACCTTCTTGGACGAGCCGGGCACTTAAATGAGGCATATGAGTTCATTTTTAACGAAAAAGTTGAAAGTGATGAGGTTTTATGGAGGAGCTTGCTACATGCTTGTAGAATACATAATAACATTTTGATGGGTGAAAAAGTGGCGAAAATTCTTTTTTCGATTAAGCCAAAGATGAATCTTGAAATACTATGTGATAAAAGTGAGGATTATGTTGCCTTTTCTAATATTTGTGCTTCTTCCGGAAGGTGGGAAGATGTAGCTACAGTGAGAGAGGTGATTAATGTTAAAGGGATAGAGAATAAACCTGCTGTTAGTACTGTTTTCGCTTAGTTTCCTGTTCTCAATAGATTCACAAAGGGTATGTTAAAAGACAAGAAGCAATATTTGGGCCCGCAAGACACAAAATCGGGTTTATACAAGGCCACAAATGTTTAAATGTCTTAAAAACTACTTTATAAGACATAAGTTTATAAAACTAAACAATTGTGGGTCCTATGTAAAAGTGTTGCAATAAGTTTATAGGACATTTTTCCCGAGTGAGCTCTTCTAATTTTGTGCAAGATAGACCAACTTTAGTGGTAGAACGATAAGCTAAAGTGGCCAGATTGGAAGTAGGGTATATATATACTATATAGACACTTGGAGAAGTGCTGACCCAAGAAGAACCTGACTGTGGGTGGCTTCAATAGGAACTGAAAAAGTGTGTTACATTACATATGAACCCTATGAAACCCAATAAAGAAAAGGCAGAAGGGAATTGCAAGAAAATGAAGATTTAGATAAGCAACATTTCAGGATGGTTTGGTGCAATGGATTGCAAGAAAGTGAAACCAAAAAGTTGGGTCAAGAATCAACATCAACGAGGTTCACACAAGTTGTAACAAGATCCCATTTCGTTTGATGAATGTGGGTATCACACAAAAAGCTATCAGAATTGAACCAGGTTAGTTTCACAGGTTTACTTTAAATTCTGGGCATGATTTGTTTTCATAATAAATTGATAGGGAAGGGTTCAAACGAGAACACCTTCATTTTACGAGAAAGCGAGAACACCCTTTTACTATAGAAAATCACATGTGATACTATTATTTTATCACATGTGGTACTAAATCAGAGAAGTGGATGACTTTTTGGCGCGATTTAGGTTGCAGGCCAAGTTGCTCTTAAACCATTAAGCCCCCCACATTTTTTATCACATGTGATAAGGGTGTTCTTGATGTGATACTATAATCCATCAAGACCATCACATATGATACTAAATCATAGATACAGACGACCTTTGGCACGACCTAAGTCGCAGGGCACGTCGTCCGCACACCACCAGGTCCCCTCACGTGTATTATCACATGTGATAAGGGTGTTCTCGCGTTCTCGTAAAATAGAGGTGTTCTCGTTTGAACATCCACCTAAATTGATATATATATATATATATATATATATATATATATATATAGAGGGAGGTTCAGGAGAAAACGCTAAAAAAAGAGAAAACTGAAGAACACCCTGAGAGTCCGTCCAGAGGACGGTATTTTTTTTTCTATGCATCAATGCATATGCACAAATGCATAAATATGCATTAGTGCATATGCACAAATGCATATTGGAGCTCCTTTTTTAAATATGCATTAGTGCATATGCACAAATGCATGTTACTAGATGGCGGCATCGTGTTCTTCAGTTTTCTCTTTTTTTAGCGTTCCTGAACCTCCCTCTCTCTATATATATATATATACACTATATTATAAAGCATTTGGCCAAAAACTCTTAAAAACAACCTTTTAAGCCTTAAGTACTGCTATTTAATGTTGATTACTTAATTTTCAAGATTACAAGTAAATTCTACGTAAGTACAACTTATTAAAGCTTTATTTCTGAATTCGTGTAACTAACTGCAGATAATCATCATCCAAAATACAGATAATCATCATCCAAAATACAGGATAAGCATTTAATTTTAAATATAAAAAATTTAAAGTATAATTAAGATAATCATTGAGTTCTAACAGAAAACTTAATTATTATCATTATAAAAAGTTATATTATTAAACTAAAAACAAATTATTTTGTTATTAAACATAATTATATTATGATAAAAAAAATTGAATTAAAGAAATTACATAAAAAAGAGAACTTTTAAATCAACATTAAAATCATTTTCTCAAAACCACATAAAACCATTAGAATATTGATAGGGACAAAAATTAAAATAAAATCTAAAATCGAGATGTATCTCGTTGCATTGTGCGAGTACCCTTCTAGTATATATATATATATATATATATATACACACACTTGCTTATTTGATTATGTGACTTGAATAAGTTAAGCTTTTGTTGGGTGGACAAATAATCAGAGTTACATTCGTATGTAAATAGGGGCAATTAGACTATGTGCAGTGATGATCTAACAATATGTTCATTAGTGAACAAACAAATAAACTACAGATTCATAGGTGTTATCGTTCACTAGTGAACAATTAAAATACACATGTATATGTAAATCAGCCCAATTAGACTAGTGATGCATGTGTGGTAAATGTTTAGTGATGAACAAGCAATATGTTCACTAGTGAACAACTACAATATTGATTCAGAGGATGCCAATTACAATAAAAAAATTACATTACCATGGATGTTGATTGATGAAAATGTTCATATATGAACATTGGGTGAACTTATTTCATATATGAACTTGTTATGTAGAATTTAGGAAAGTGAGAGATTTCACCGTTAATTGGTTATGACCAGCGGTGACTATAACCGGGCCTCGCTGTAATTCTCCATTTTAGAGAAATTATGGAAAACCAGTTGAAGATGTTCTTTGTTAAACAATTTGTGGATGAACTTATAATTTCTTTCTCTACATTAATCTCCAAGTTGGTAGTTGAAACACTGTAAACCTATGTGTTATATGTAAATATTTCAATCTTTTGTTACATTATTTGTTAGGATCCATTTGATGCTATGTTTTAGTGGTCAAGTTATTGGAGAAAGAGTATAAACCAAGGAGATGCTCGATGAGAAGTATATGATCGTCTTTACAAAAGAATAACACTATATTCGGTCTGAATATTTCCCTTTATTAATATGACATGTGTCCTTTATCCTCATGTTCACAACCAAATTTGAGTTCTCATTTGAACCCGTCTCTCTCTCTCTCTCTCTCTATATATATATATATATATATATACAAACCTGTCCTCTATCTGTATATAAAAAGAATCAAAGGGTTCTCATAGCCTCAAATTGAGATAGTAAAACCGGGGCCGGGGATTGTATTCCCCGCCCCGTTGCCATCCCTAGCCTCAATCCAATGAACTTTATAGTTGCACTTCTGTAGTAGCTTGATTAACAAATACAAAAGTTTCTGGCAATGAAATTGACATATCGTTCTTGGCTTCGACTGGATTATTACATATATATATATGACAAAATATTTATATTTATTAATTTATCTGAACATATTTCGGTACCCTTTAGCCTATCTATAAACTTCTTCAGCCAATGTACATAAATATATACACTTGAAAAAGAAAAAGGGAAAACAAACCTTTCAGGTGGCAGTTAGAGAAGTAAATACAGTTGATCTTCATGAAATCGTAGTGTCTTCCTAGAAAAATATATCTGTACACTGCAACTGAAAATTTCAGCTTTATTTGAAATGTAGCATGAATCGATTAATCATTTGGATTTTTTGGGGGAATTTTTAGCTTTGATATCTTGAAGGGCTTTATTCTTCATCTCTTGGGTTGCATTTTTAATAGCAACAGTCGAAAGGGCAGTAGGTTTTACGATACTTTTTGGATTCATTGCTTGTCTAAGTTTGAAAACTGTCCATGCAGCTCCTATTGCATGACCTGCAGCATCCAGCCCTTCATTTGTTGCCTTTGCTGTCTCTTGTCCGTATCTACACACACACAAATTCAATTCAATCCTCTCATCTCTTTATATATATATATATAAGCAGTAAGGAAGACTGGAAAGCATGGTTAATAGGACTCGCAGCTTATTTGGTCAGCTATACATGACTGTTTGGTAGTGGCTTAATGATATAGATAGTAAGCTTATTCAGGTGTCTTCTCAAAAGTGAAAATGATTCCAGTTTATTTTTATATATATATATATCACTAAACAAAAATCGGATCTTTCTTCTTGCCCACCACAATTACTAATCCTGTAATGAACATGGGTTATTCATTCTTACCAGATTAGAAATGTTTCCAATTTATGTTCAATTATTGAATTATTCATTTTTTGGAAGTAATTTGTCGACTTACTTGTGGGAGACGAGTTCCGTTGTGACAGTAGACGAGGTTGACATTACACTCTTTCCTGAAACTTCGAAAGCCTCACAGATCTTGCCTGTCCCACATAAACATGTATATCAAATTAGTTGAAAGCTTTCACTCTATTTGGCAGTTGCTGAATGGTTTGGTGCAGAATGATTAAGAGGCTCTTATGATATAGTGCAAAATGAAATATAATTGTTTGGTAATTGTTCAGGATTATTACTGGGCTCTTAATGGTTAATGGAGGTCCAAGATACAAAATGATTCGGAGGGCTTTGGAACCATTAGAGGCAGACTTATTTTTCGCCAAACAAGATTCACCTGTTAGCGATTCAGAGGCTGCCTCTCAATGGAACTGTTAAGAGGTAAACAAACACCCTGGCTTTTAAATCCGTCAAGGGACAGGACCAAGATTTCACTCTAGTAAAAGCACATGCGCTGCATAAATATAAAACATCTATGTTCAAATTTTATCATGACTTTTAGGGAAAGAGTGAATCAAACATAAACATCTAATCTGCATTTCAACATTTTTTAGGAAGTTTTTCAACTAAACTGAGACCTTATGTCAATAGGAAAACTTAAAAGACAATTGAAAGGAGACAACACCAAAGGGTGGGATGGATTTTAGATTCTTGAACCTTATGTTAGGGTTAATAGAATCTAGTTGTATCATTAAATAAACTTTAAATATTTGGTTGGATTGCCACATTCGCTATGCAGTTATAAATTAAATGAACTACTGTCAAATTGGCAACCAACTATGGACATTTGCCTTTTTGTAAATTAACCCAAAATATAATGTCACCATGTTGCCTAACGGCTAACACACACACACACACACACACACACACAGACATATATATATAGGAGAGAGAGGAAAGTTCAAATGAAAACTCGGTTTTCATCGCGAACGTGAGAACAAAGGAGAGCGTGACACGTGTCCGATTCAGTATGAATAACGAAGGTGAAGTTCATACACTATTCATAATGAATGATATAACATTCAGTATGAATAACACATCATTCAATATGAATAACAATGACCGTTATCTATTCAAGATGAATAACCCTTGGGTGCGGGGGACACGTGTCGTGCTCCATTGTTCTCACGTGCACAATGAAAGATCAGTTTTCATTTGAACTCGCCCCTATATATATATATATATATATTTTAGAGAGAGAGAGAGAGAGAGAGAGCTTACTAAATCCATCCAAAGTAGCAAGTGCCATTTCCCCAGGCATAAGGCTGAAAAACCTCTTGCCAGCTTTAGAATTAGCAATGGAACTTGTAAAGTATCCACTAACCTTGAGAACACCAGAAAGAACTCCTCCTGCCACTTTCTCTGTCATCTGTGTAACCTTCTTAACCCTGCTACAATCGCCCAAATCATCAAAATGAAAATATACACACAAGACTCATGGGGAAACATATTGCCATGAATAAACTCCAGGCAACAAGTTAAAGATACGGAAAACCACTAGAAATGCAATTATCTTTATGGTAATACATTAAATATCTAAACGTCAAGATTTGAACCATGAGATCACGTGGTCTACAACATAGAACACAAAAGATAATGTGTTTGCCATACTATATATATTTATATAGAGGAAAGTTCAAATGCAAACATAAGGACAAAGAAAAGCGCGACACGTATCACATTCAGGCTGAATAACGAAGGGCGTTCGGTATGAATAACGAAGGTGAAGTTCATACATTATTCAATATAAATAACACGCATTCAGTGTGAAAACACAACATTCAGTCTGAATATATTCAGACCGAATGGGACACGTGTTGCGCTCTCCTTTGTCCTCATGTTCACAACCAAATTCGACTTCGCATTTGAACCCATTCCTATATATATAACATTGTATACATATTAAATAAGCATTGAATTTTGCAAAAAATCCTACGAAAGATGCCAACCTAATATGTATCAGAGCACAAGAAGCTAACCACATAAAGATTCAAGAACTAAAACTGAAAGTTCTTGAAAAAAAAAATTTCACAAACCTTCTTATTCTCTTCAAAGTTTCAGGACTAACTTCTCTATCGGTACCAGGTTCCATCTTCTTCTTCAAAACGTCATTTCCCCACTTCAATCTCTCCACCGTAACATCTCCACACCACAAAATCCCCTTAACAAGCTGTCCTGAACCCGTGGCAATCAACTTTGCAGCAGTCCCACTATAATCCTCCACATTTGGAGCCAATGTGGACCAGTAAGCACTACAAGTCTGTTCCATCTCTTCCTTCTTCACCTCTGATTTCAAATCCGATGGACCCATCTCGTTCGCCATTGTACCATCCAAAGCACCCTTCTTCTCTTCCACTTTCTGCACAGAAAAACAACTGTATTGCTCCAATAACTCATCCAATTCTTTCAACACCTTATCTTGCCCTTTTGAAGCAAACGTTAATCCATAATTCAACATATCATCATCTTTTTCATCCTCCTTAGGAGCTCGCATGGAGAAAAAATAATGAGAATGATCTAACTTAACACAAGCTTCATCTCTAGCCAAGGGCCATTGGATTTCATCACCAACACGCGCGAGAATGGCGACCACATTGTTACCTTGCTGTAATCGCATCACCGAGAAATCTCCACATGCGAGTTCTACGCTGTCTTTCTTGTCGATCAAATGTAAGATCGCGCCTGGAACGCAAAGGATAACTTCTTCAACTGAATTAGGTGGGGCGTACGGCGAATTTGGATTATGTGGTGTCTCTGGGAAGAGATTCTCGACGAGCTCTTTCATGTCGACGATTGGGTAAAGCGACGATGATGGTTGATTAGGGTTTGATGATGAAGGCAGCGGAGGTGCTGAAGGGGTTGGATATGGATCGATTTTCGGGTATAATGGGGTTTTTGGGGTGGAACTAGGGTTTTCTGACGCCATAATTGCTGAATTTTGTGCTCTTCAAGACGAATTGAAGATCAATTATACGCTAGGGTTTGTAATTCTCCAGGGGGGAAAATGGCGGAATGACGATGGTCGATGATGGCGTTTAAAGAAAGTGGAAAGCACGATGAAGAAAAGCGCGTGGGGTATGTAAATGCGCGCCAAATAAACAGTTTAGTCTCTCCTATTTTTCAATTTTCTTTCACTTTTATCCACAACTTTGATAGCATCACACTTTTTGCCCTTATAATTCGATGTTGTGCAATTTGGTCCTCTAACACTGACACAAGAAATACGTTGATGGGGGACAAACATAGTATGTGTAAAGCTCGGATCAATTAAGATATATAATAAATGAAAAGAACATTTCATTTCGGGCAAAAAAACCCACAAAATGATATGGTTTGTTATTTCGATGATTTTCTATCCTTAAAATGATATGGTTTGTTATTGAACTCGATAATCGTGCAATTCGTTGGTTGACTGACATTCCTAGTAAAAGGGCCGCCTAGGTAATCTGTAGTTCGAGCTCGTTAACGTTGATTGTGGTTTATTCATATGCACGCCACACTCGACGGATACGGGTCTTCGTCGTCAACCAATGGTGTTATTTTGGTAGAGTATAATGTAAAATAAAATCAGGGCTTTTAACATTAAGAAGGCCTAGGATACAAAATGATTAAAAGGGTTTTACTCTTTCAAGCAATCGTTCGATTTCAACCAATTATTAATATGTTATAAACTCTTGAGCGCATTAGATGTTAAGCCTAACCCTTTTTATTTGTAGGCATGTGCATCAGGTTCTCGTTGGAGTTGGTACTAGCGACACGGGTGGACTTGAGTGCTAGAAAGTGACGCGATAAAGATTGGGCTATTGGTGACGTTTTCTGCATTCAGAGATAGCAACTCTTTTGGGTTTAGTAACATCCGACCGTAATAATGTCTTAGTATAAGACTTGGTCTATCTTTTGCTAAGGTGTATTTAGAATTATTATGTAAGGAAATTCAAGTATTGATTTATATGAGGTGATTTATCTTTCAATTGATGTAATATTGAAAATTTTAAGTTAGTCGCTCTTTCCAAATTTGAAGGTGTTACATACCCCTCGTTATATTAGGTACCTTCCTATATCCCGATTAGGAAAGAAGGTGTTTGTTATTTTGGTTTAGATTTTTATCGATATATATAGAGGAAATGCATCCATATAACAGAAAATATAATTCAAATGGAAAAGTAAAAAGCTTAAAAAGAAAAAAAATTAGCATCGGGAATGTGTAGGCGCGCATCGAGTGCGCAGCCGTACGGTTGGCCAGCGTTGACCAACGATGGGTGTGGGGTGGGGGGTAGTGTGTTGTCACATCGTGCATACCATTGTTGATAAATTTCATATTGGTCCCTCAAAAGTTTTTTTTGCAAAAAAGTGCTTTTGCACACCGGATGGTAGGCGGTGCTCACTAAGAGCATCTCCAACAGCCATTTTAATTTTTTTTCTAAAATAGCATATTAAAAGTCAAAATCTTTATAATAATTTGCATCCAACTCCAACAACTACTCTATTTTAGCAACTTTATCATTAACAATATTAATAAAATATTTCATCATTTAATAAAATATTACTTCTCTCTCCTACACACTTAACTTCAATTATTTTGATTGGTTGAATATAATTAAAATATTGTTTCTCTCTCTTCCATATATCTTTAGAAATTCTCTAAATTAAGAGATTTTTCATCTCTTTTTCCCTATTTTTCTATTTTAGCAATTGATATACCATAGCTGTTGGAGCACTAAAATTGCTAAAATCCTTCATTTTTCTATTTTACAATAGCTGTTGGAGATGCTCTGATAGGGTTAAATTTGAAACCCTTAATTTTTTTGGTTATTTTTGTAATACCATTTTTCAAATGGTTATTCTGGTCAAAAAACCCTATCTAATGATATAACTTGAGGGATAAATAATAATTATGTAGAGACTTAAGATTTATAAATAAACAAAAGGAACTTAAAAACTAAAACCTTAAATATATAAATTCTTTGAAACATCAAACATGAATTCCTTGAAAATTGAAGATTCAACAAATTTAATCCGATTTCGCACTTTTGATATCATTTTTTATAAACTTTATATAATTGGTATCAACATTTTTCTATATATATTTTTAGTTTTATTATATTATATGAATTTAATTTGTTCTACACTATTATTCAAAACAATAAAACATAAAGATATGTGTGTATATGTCATCTTAGGTCACGCCTTAAGAAACATATGGACTCATCGTAACTTATAAGACTTGAGATTTGACATCACTGCCACAACACAACTCACATCATTTAGAACATTGGTTTTAACCCTTAGAAAATCAAAAAATAAAAATCAAAATTAAAAAAAAATCCATAAATCGATTCATCATATTCCTTTTATATTTTATGAGTTTATTTTACTTTATGAATTTCTTAAATCGTTGTATATTATTTATTTATAATTTATATTAAAGTAAATTACAATTTTGGTCTCTGTGGTTGCCACCTACTATCAAGAGTGGTCTCTATTTCAAACTAATTTTAATTTTGGTCATTATGGTTGCCACTTGATTACAATTCTAGTCCCTTTAACTAACTCTGTTAAAAAGTCTTTTAACTCATAAGGGTAGTTTAGTCTTTCATTTTACTATATATATATATGTGTATCTATCGAAGGTTTTTTTGGAGGGAGTGAAACAGCGAAGTGGTCGAGTGGGCGGCAGAGGGGTAAGACTGCGAAGGGGGTGAGCGGCAGGTGAGATCTACGGCTTCGTGGGAAGAACACATGGTGGCCGACGGTGGAGGAGATCGACGGAGAAACATGGTTGGAGGCTAGAATCAGGGATCAACACTTGCCTTCTTGAGGGAAGAATAACGCATGGTGACAACTGGAATTTAGGGTTCTGATGAGTATGTGAAATATTTAGACTCAAAACATTTATTTACTTTTTATTAAAAAAATAAGAAGCAATATTTATTTTTTATTTATTGTTTATTAAAAATTAAGGGAATAATAAAAAGACGCAAATACCCTTTGAATTAACAGACTTTTTTAACAGAATTAGTCAAAAGGACCAGAATTGAAATCAATTGGCAACCATAATGACCAAAATTGAAATTAGTTTGAAATAGGGACCACTCTTGATAGTAGGTGGCAACCACATGGACCAAAAGTTTAATTTATTCTTTATATCTATATCTATACTATATTATAAAGCATTAGTAAAAACTGTTAAAACCCAAATTTTTATGCATGTATTACTGTTTATTGATGCATATTACTTAAAATTCAAAATTACAAGTAAATTGCACATAAGTACAACTTACTAAAGCTTCATTACTGAATTCGTGTAACTAATTGCAGATAAACATGATTAAATACATGATAAACATCTTATTTTAAATATAAAAAATTTAAAATATAATTAGGATAATCATTAAACTCTAACAAAATGCTTAATAATTATTTTTATATAAAATTATTAAACCAAAAATAAATTAATTTATTATTAAACCTAAATTAAATTATAATAAAAAACTGAATTAAAGAAATTACATAAAAAAAGAACTTTTAAATGAAACATTAAAATCGTTTTCTCAAAAGTCAAACCATATAAAACCATTATAACATCGATAAAGACCAAAAATAAAATGAAACATTAAAATCAAGATGTATTTCGCTGAATTGCTTATTTACTTTAAAAATATAATTTATTCGTTATCGTAGATTATAATAAAATACACTTTATTTTAATAATTTGACAAATAAAAACCACTATGCAAATTACAGTGAAGTTTTTTCTTACGTAGTAGTCCATCGTTGTTTTTTCTCTGGTGGTCCAATTTAGGGTTAACTGCTCTGTTCCTCGTTAACAGTTCATCTCCCATGGAATCACAGCCAATTATCGTCCAATTGCACCAAGGTAAACCTTCAATCTACTCGTAATGGAAACTTACATATGAGAAATCTTAGTTTTCAGAACAATATGGTGATTGATGTTCAGATAGTTCCAACGGCACTGAAGCAACCTCAAATCTGCCATTGCCGGATGCATTTCTTCAATTTCTCAACCAGAATGGAATCGACCCTGCTATATATACCGCCGGTGATCTTACCCCTCGTTATATTAGGTACCTTCCCATATCCCGTTTCATATCGCTGCTGTTAGTTGTTTAATAAGTACCTTTTGTTATGCTAAATATGATCTTATGCCTAAAATTTCCTTAATGAATTTTGATGCAGGTGTGTTAAAACTGAAATTAAGTGTCGCAAAAACTAATTCAATTTCAAAGAAGTCCAATTTTGACTTTTCCAAGTCAGTTTGACCACTTGTCAACTCGAAACGCGTTTTTGTGTTGCTTGTAGGAAAAGAAGATTGAGAGTTACATTGATTAATAAGAAGTATCCCTTTCATTCTATGAAAATTGCTGAGATTCTACAATGCTGGTTGCATTTTATTGATGTGATTGATGATTTAGTCCACAACTTTATTAAACTACATATTAAGTCAAACATTGCTATCTTCACGGGATCAAATGAGTATTATAAATGGAGATGTTTCATTGGTAGAACTGTAAAAGGGTTTATATCAAATTCAAACTTGCAAAGAAGTAGGATTGACTCTCAATCAATAGTCAAAGGTAGGTTCTTGATCTATGTTTTTTGTTATATTTGAAGATTAAAGCCTGGATGTGAGGAGCAGCTCGAAGCAATTCAAGCTGACATCAGATGTAAGCTTGAGAAAGTCGAATGGTTACCCAATTTTTATTCTTTACCACCCCACATTCAGATTGCTAGCTCGAAGGCATATCAGGAAGGAAAGGTGATCTTTCAAATCATTTGCACTAGTTAGTACAAGGATGGGTTTAATTAGTTTGCCATAAATATCCAAGATAAATACCTAAAAAATGTAAACTATTTAGCACGCATCTTTAGGCGCTCGTTAGTCTATATAAATGAAGTTTTTGAAGTTCTTATTTGTTTACAAATACATATACTAGTACAACTTCATTGAAATTGGATTAAAAAGATCCCAAATTTGATTAGGGGTCTATATATGCCACCATATGGCCCAATACATTGATATTCTACACTTGTTGTTTCCTTGGAGTCCTGAAATCTATATGAAGATTAAATTCAAAATTATATCTTTGATGATTGTTTTGAGCAGCTTGTGCCAACCTGTACTTAATCCCATGTCACAAAGTTCACATATCATTTCCAACTACATTTTATAAGATAAGCTCATCTGTAGTATATATTTTGGTTTGTTATTCAGATATATGGAATTGATGCAGCATCTGGAGCTGCAGTTTCAGCTTTAAATATCTCAACTGGAGATCATGTCCTTGATCTTTGTGCTGCCCCAGGTAGATATATGGCCGCTTATAACATTTGAGTTGTATTTATGTCTTCATTACATTGTCGTTATCAAATTTGCTTATTTCCCTTTTAAAATTTGTGCCCAAGGTGCTAAACTTTGCATGGTACTAGAACTTCTTGGAAACTCGGGTTCTGTAACTGGTGTGGACGTAGCAAAACATCGATTAGCTGCTTGTAGAACGTTGCTCCAAAAATACACACTTGGTGATCACTGCCGTCTTTTTGTTGCTGATGGAGCTTCTTTTTCTCTCATCCCTATTCGGGTTCATTCTGATTCTAAATCTTGTAAGAATTCTTGATCATAATTTTGCAATATTTGAATCTGTTTGTAACTTTTTGTTTTCGAATGCTTAAATTTTCATTCTTGTAGTGAACAACAGAGAATTTGATACAAAAAGAGAGGATCTTTTGTATAAGGAGTGGACATCTAGGAGGCCATGGAAGGAAAGAAAAAAGGCAAATAAAGAAAGAGAAAAGGGTTCTTTACAACCGATTCCACACAATCAAGATCCAGATATGATATATTATGGACGGTTTTCTGGGGTTGTTGGATTGAGTAAAAGTGAATTGTTTCAAACTGTTTCAAGTTATGATATTTCACAATATGGTTATGATAAAGTATGGTTTTAATTTTTGATTTATTTATTTTCATCAAGTTTATCTTTCCATTGGGTCATGCTAAAGTTCGGTTTTGAAACTAAAAAAAATCAGGTACTTGTGGATGCAGAGTGCACACACGATGGTTCAATTAAACACATCCAGAAGTTTGAAAACTGGGGATGGACAACCCTAGAGCGACGGGTTTTGGATGCAGAGAGAACCGATGATTTGACTGTTCTTCAGGTAGGATTGGTGATCAAATTAATTTGTTTACCTCTTAACAGTTCCATTAAGAGGCAGCCGCTGAATCGCTAAGAGGTGAATCCTGTTTGGTAAAAAATAAGTCTGCTTCTTAATGGTTCCAAAACCCTCTGGATCATTTTGTATCCTGGACCTCCCTTAACCATTAAGAGCCTTAAGATCCCTAATTACATCCTGAACAAATACCAAAACAACTATATTTCATTTTGCAATATATCATAAGAGCCTCTTAATCATTCCGACCACTTAATCATTCTGCACCAAATCATTCAGCAACTGCCAAACAGCCCCTAAAGCTCTTTAATACGGAAATTTATCTCATCTTAAAAGACATGCAGCATTCCATATTCCTTTTGAGTTTTGTATCTTTATTGGCATGTTGGTTTTGATGCAGTTTCGACTTTTGACCAATGGCTTCAAGTTACTAAAAGCTGGAGGGTATCTTGTTTACAGCACTTGCAGGTATGCCATGCTGCCATTTTCAATTATCAATATATATCTTATTTTGGTTTGACTGAATGCTATCTAACATTCTTGTACTTCTCTTATGGAATAGTTTAACTTTTGCTCAGAATGAAGATGTGGTTGAGAAATTTCTTTCCCTAAATGAATCAGCTGGTAATTCCCTTGGCTTATTTGGATTCATGGTTTAACTCTCTTGTGTCGGATATACTGGGTTCGTTTGGTTTGGTTTAGATCGGCTGTTTGTTTACCTCTTAACAGTTCCATTAAGAGGCAACCTCTGAATCGCTAAGAGGTGAATCCTGTTTGGCAAAAAGTAAGTTTGCCTCTTAATGGTTCCAAAACCCTCTGAATCATTTTGTATCCTGGACCTCCCTTAACCATTAAGATCCCTGATTACATTCTGAACAATTATATTCCATCTTTATGTGACATGTTTGTCTTTATCTAAACCTTCATTATTCCCTTTTGGGTATGCAGAGTTATTGGAGATCGATGGTTCCGAATCTTGGCCGTGCAAGAGTGGACGGATACCCAAAACTTTGCGGTTTGATCCATTAACTTCTAGAACTAGCGGCCTTTTTGTTGCAAAGTTCACAAAAGTGGCAAAATGATCAATTTTTTCAGGGTTTCTTTTTCTTTTTGTTCATGGTGAATGGAATATAAAGATTCGAGTTGTGTTCTTTTGAGTCGGAAATGGCATGAGAGGTTGCAAAGATGAAGAGACTATATATATATATGAAGTTGATAGTTGTACCATAAGTTCACACCATCTTATGCGTACTTGTCTAAATTCTATGGAACCTGAAGATACTGCGGTCAGTAAAATCTTCAGTGGCTTGAGGAGACTTGAACTGGCAACCTACAGAATGGAACATCTAGCCTTTATTTGTGAGTTGAGCCGATCATCATTCAACATGGGAGAGAAGTGTTGGATTGTAGAATGTAGAAAAATGAATACAGATTTTTAAAGTTTCTTTTAGTAAATTATAAATTTTGTCCCTCGACTATCACCTAATATACAGTTTGGTCTATTAAGTTTTCATTCTATCTAGTATTCGTTTCTTTTAAACATTTTGTTATCTGAAATTAACATCGACAATGTTTGAAACGGTTTGGCAGTTACTGAATGATTAAGTGGTCAGTATGATTAAGAGGCTCTTATGATATAATGTAAAATAAAATATTATTATTTGGTAATTGTTCAAGATGTAATTAGGGCTTTTAACATTAAGAAGGCATAGGATACAAAATGGTTAAAAGGGTTTTGGAACTATTAAGAGACATAATTATTTTTTGTCAAAATAGATTCACCCCTTAGCGATTCAAAATCAGTCCCTTTTAGGTCTTATAATGTGTGCATGAGACATGCAACACAAAAAAATGTTTTTGTTTTTTTTTTAAATATTAATCACATTTGTACATAAGCTTTAAAAACGTGTATACTTAATTTTTTTTAATAAAATACATGTAAGAGGTGGCTTCTTGTGTTAACCCATCGTTCACTGGTGAACACCATTCATTAGTGAACGAGCAATGTGTTCGTCAGTATACAAGCATCGTGTTCACCAGTGAACGATCATGGTGTTCACCAGTGAACGATGAGTTAACACAAATAATTGAGTTAACATTTGAAGGGGCCTCATACATGTAAATGATCAAATGTCCCTCATTTAACATACTGTGTTCGGACAAAAGATTGGTTTCATAGCCAAATGTATACATACTCTAGGGAGGGTTGGGTTCCAGTGAGAAGGAGAGTTATGATAAAAAACGTAAAAAGGGATTTCCACCCTTGGATACACGTTAGGATGAGGTGCACACCGGATCAACTCCTTTTTAAGGCGCAATTTATGGGTGAATATAAGATTAAAAGTAATCAAGGGTCCAGATCTCTTCATACGCTTTTCACTTTTTAACTCTTCTTCTCATACGATCTGGGAACTATTTTTATATTTAAAAGAACAATTTTCAGATTTTGGGGTAAACCACAAAGTGTCTTAAAAATATGTTCATTTTAACCAATACCAAATAATAGGGGTGAACTTTGGTAATTCTCCTGTATAGGGTGAATACAGGAAGAAAACACAAAGCGGTTTGCAATTTGCGACCTCGTTTCTGCACTTCAAAGTCGATTAGTATACTTGATTACATAGCGCCCTTTAAAAAGGTAACACACCCACCAATTTTTTTATTTGATAATTTTGTTAAACACAAAAGAATTCTTTCTATGAACGATTCCCATGAAGGTAAAGTTTCATGATTTGAGATAAATCATGGCAGAATAACGTATGTCCCAGAACCTGTTCGACGAAATGCCCCAATGAATATGTTAGGATTAAGGAGCTCATAATAACTAGTTTGAGCTTCTTCCGTAAATTTTGCAGGTGGAATTCGTATTCAAGGAGTCTGGGTAGTAAAGGGATTATCTTTAATAAGCAATTACACATATGGCGCTTCGGATATTCACTGGGAGTTTACAATTCAAGACCTGTGATTTCTTTGGCAATGGTTGTTTGAATTTCCTCCCAGTTCAGAATAGAAGTAAGTGAAGTTCACTTCTAAATGAAATTATATTGATTTTCTCTAGTTGTTCATATTGATTCTATTGATTTTTCTAGTTGTTTCATATTGATTCTATTGATTTTCTCTAGTTGTTCATATAAGGCCATGGGCGATTGAAGCAAGAGCTAGAACCAGAGTAGAAAGCCCAAAAGTTAGGAACAGAAGAATGCAAAAAAAGGTAATATATAGTCTTCATATTAAAACTAGAAAAAAAGCCTTTTTCTTTCTTTCTTGCATTGATTGATTTGTTTTCTTATTTTTCCAAGGTATTCTAAAAGGGTAAAGACTTAACTTCCATCATCTTTGATCTTGGAAATACTTTATAGAAAAGCAATACATGTTTTCAATTTCATCGAATTCACATGACACTATATTTGTTTTCGGTTGAATAGTACAATGGCACACAGAAGAAACCACGGCTTTCGGTATTCTGTTCAGAAAAACAATTGTATGCAATGCTTGTTGATGATCAGAACAAGAATTGCTTGTTTTATGGCAGCACTCTGCAGCAATCAATTCGTTCAACCCCTGGTTGTACCACTATTGTAAGTATTTATATACCAAATAACGTATATATATATATATATATCAACCAAAAGGATTCCCATTTTTAAATTCCTTTAATATCAACATTATTACATTTGCTTTACTAGTTTGACATTGACAACATTAAAAAACATTTAGGAAGCAGCACAACGTGTTGGTGAAGAGCTTGTTAAGACCTGTACTGATCTGGGAATTGATGAAATATCATCTTATGATCGTAATGGTTTCTCTCGAGGAGCAAGGATGGAAGCATTTGAGATTGCGTTATCTGGTCATGGGTTTTTATTTCGATAGAATTTCATCTCAGTTTGGCCTATTTGAGCCTGTTGGAATATAGATGGTTGGCATATTATAAAAAAAGCAATCAAAATTTGTGCTTTTGTAGGCTCTATGTCACAGTGTGTTCAAATGGATATATATATATATATATACAGTTTTGTGGTAGAACTACTTGACAGATAATGCTGTAACTATCATATAATGTTACTAAATATTCAGTACTTGGTGCGGAGCTTTGCAAGCATGGCAATTGTTGATTACATTATACTTGTACGTTTTTTCTGTCAAATGTCTCACATATTAACTTCAACCAAATCCTCATAATACTTTCAAAGTTGTTTAACTTTCTTGAAATTTTTATAACAATTTCACGAAAAGTTCAAAGGATTGGCTCATGCGGATTTGCAGCATACTATTAATAAGGTCTTCTGTTTACTACCCTTAAAAGACATTTTCAATTTGTTTCACATCTTAACATTCAATGCAGCATTTTTTCTAGTTCAGATCTGATTGGTGGAACAAAATCGACGGCTAGGATGACTCACTGGAATCAGAAGAGATTTCAGACATATTCAAAGACTTTGACACCATTATTGCAAGTAACAGGTAGCATAAACAAAACTTTCTCTTCTTTTTACCATTTTGTTTCCTCTGAAGGTTGGCCCTTTATACAATTATGTTGAATTTGATGGAGCATGTATTCGAAATACATTCTCTTTTGTACTTTTTTTGGGAATCGTGGGTGTCCACGGCCTAACCTATATTTATCTTTATTTGACCTTAATGGGTTTAATGTAAAGTAAAGTTTTAAATATCTAGATATCAATGTTCTTGCTAGTTGACAAAAAACCAATTCATCTGTTTCATTTGTGTATGTGAACCCAACTGTTTCTTGAATTTAATATAAATATGCTTTTTTTCTTTTCTTACTTTCTTAATCTTATCACCTTCTTTCTTAAATTATAGTGGTTTGATACAGTTTCATGTGAATATAATTAGTGGCATATTTAAACAGATTTATACTAATCTTTAAAGGTGAAAATAGTTTGTTTGACTTTCAAATTTCAAAAGAGGATAACTTTATGTGGGAGAGGGAGTGATTATATATAATTCTTAATGCATGGAGATATACACATGCTTTTTTACAACCTTTCATCTATTATGCTAGTTTTTAAATAGTTTTATATCGACTTTCTTTGTCATTTTGCAGTACTTTCTCTACATGACCCCATAAAGACCCTGCCCATGCTATAAATACTTGTTGAAGAAGAAAAGATCATCTGAAGCCATATTTTTACGGTCCCAAAAAGGCAAGTAAATGGATAAGTTTGTAGTGGATGATAAAGAGAATATAGCACCTGTAACTGTAAATGAACTTATGTGATCGATACACACACACACACACACACACACATATATATATATATGATTTTAGGGTATGTACTAAACTTGAGCCAATTTTAGGTTGAAAACATTTATACCGATCACATATATAAAACAGATTCTAAACAGTCTTTATATGGTTTTAATGTCAAGAAAACTCTATTAAGTATAAATGCTAACAAAAGAATCTAAAGATGTTTAAAATTTAAAGTGAGAAAGGAGTCGAACCAATGTACACTACGATAAAATCAGCTTTATAGGCCGTCAAATATGTGCAGAATCATTAAGTGGTCAGAATGATTAAGAGGCTCTTATGATATAGTGCAAAATGAAATATAAATGTCTGGTATTTGTTCAGGATGTAATTAGGGCTCTTCATGGTTAAGGGAGGTCCATGATACAAAATAATTGAGATGGTTTTGGAACCATTAAGAGGCAAATTTATTTTTTGCCGAACATGATTCACCTCTTAACGATTCAGAGGTTGCCTCTTTATGGAACTGTTAAAGTGTCCTAATAGACTGCTTTATAGGACGAAACAATTGTGCTTTCTATGTAAATGTGTTACAATATACTTGCACTTTTGGACGTCCTAACAAGTTGTCACTTTTGAAATAAAGCGTTCGATTAGTCTTTTATATGACAATATTTAAAAAAGTGTCTTAAAAAGAAGTGTTCATAGGGCATTTTTCAGAAAAGTGTCATGTAAAAAGCTAATAGGACATTTTATTTCAAAAGTGTATATAAAACTTGTTAAAGACGCCCAAAAGGGTCTTGTTAACTTATTGTAACATCTTTACATATAGAAGCAGAAGCAGGATTGTTGAGTCTCTAAGCTTTAAGTCCTGTAAACCAGTCTATTAAGACATTTAGACATATTTGACATCCTATAAAGCCGATTTTGTTGTAGTGATTACCCTTAACAAATTCCAATAATAAATAGGCTTAGAGGGGCGACAATCCATGTGGATATGCCGGGATTATTTTGGTTTTACAGTATAGATGTGTCACGATAGCTATGCTGATTTCTTTTTCTTTTTCAAGTATATGATGAATGTATCATTATTCATTAATGAATTTGCCAAGTCAACAACATTATCTGTTGACTCACTCTTTTAGAGGGTGTATGCATGCATCATGCTAAATCTGGTTGATCATGGGTGTGATCTTTATGATTGACTTAATGAGCCTTTTATAGAAAATAAAGCTACAATTAGGAAGGGAGGGAGGGATTAGATGTATGATAATTATATATATATGAAGATATATATATATATATATATATATATATATATGTATATGCACATGCAAGCACTCATCACCATACTTTTCTTTTTTCTTTTGTTTTGTTTAGTTTATCTCGACTTTCTTCGTCATTTTGCAGCACTTTTTCTATGTAATTCCACAAAGTCTTTGTTATTTAAAGGCATGTTGAAGAGGAAGGGGGCCCTGAAACCATATTTTGCAGCCCCAAAAGAAGCAACTCATTGGATGTGTTTTACAGTGGAAGATGATGATGTTTTCTGTTGACAGTCTCACATAGATAAGCATTTACTCCTTTTCACTTTTTAAGTGTGTCGGAAGTCTTCAAGGAAAAAACTGTTCTATTTTTGGAGCAGATATCAGGTCTGTGTACATCTTTACCCTCTGGCCCCACCCGTTAGTGGGATATAACTAAAAATGTTTTAATGGTAATATAAAAAACTGGGAATCAAAATATACTTTATATATATATATATATATCCCTTGCTATGCAGTTTTCTATGGTGTTGTGGGATGTGCATAGTATCCTTGAATTATTGACCATAAACTCATATGTGTTATTTTTATCAAAAAAGGGATGACAAATTTATAGTTAGGAAAATTAGATGCAAAAGCTAAAATGTAATAATAAAGTTAAATTTATGATTGGAAAAAGGAAAAAGAAATGGCCTACCAATTTTTTGATGGTGTGGATTAATAATGGTTATACAAAGTAAATTTTTTTTAAGGGTGTTAAAAAAACTGTCGGATCGTTTAAACCGGATGCTTTTTTGCGCTTTAATTGTTAACTTCAATACCCAATAAAAGTAGTTAAGGTATAAACAAACGGACCATGCCATCCATGATCATCAATAAGTTTTAACTACATTTAAATGACAACTTGAATTCTCACAAAATTTGAGTTGAGGTGTACACAAACTTGAATTTTAATAAAAAAAAATTGTTTCTTCCGACAGTCTGATCCAACCTAAATAAAGAAAAAATCGCTTGGTTCAGTTTGGTTTGTGATTTGAAACGTTCTTTTAGTGGGTTGGACCACACCGACGGATTTCCAAAATACACATGTATTAATGATATTTAATTTTCATGTTGTAGGTACAATTTTATGGCTTAATTGAAAAAAAAATCCAAAATCTGCAAAAATCAAAATCCAAAATTTAAAGTTAATGTTTGTTTAAAATTTCAATTATTATTGGTGAACTTGTTTAACTTTCTTCTTTTTCAACTTAGTCAGTGTTTTTTTTATTACTTTTAGAGGTAGATGATTCTTGATAATCTCGTATAGTATTTTTTTAATAATATTTTTTTAAGTATATAATATTTATATACTATAAATAAAATAAAAAACTCACACGTATTTATTACTTTTGGTGAGGTTTGAACCCCTGACATCCTAGAAGACCAAAAACTCACATACCGTTAGGCCAAACGTCTTTCATTTTAATAATATTATATTAGCAGAAATTTCTTTTGAAGATATATGTTATGTTTTTTAGTGAGGTTTGAACACTTGTAAATACATACGAACATATATGTAACTTATAACCTTACCTCGTGGCTTTCACATATGAATATACGAGAACACATAAACACTTATTTGCATCTATTAAAACTTATGAACACTAAACTAATTGACTTTAACATGCGAACACGTTAATATTTGATTAAAGTGTTTCGCTTGTGAACAAATGTTGACCTATATAGATATTGTTTTATGAACATATTGGAACTCATGTGAACAATTATATACGCCATATAAAAATTACTTGTGATATTTCGGCTTGGGACGCATTTTATTTGGCAGGCTGGTACGATTCAATTCAACATTTTGTTCGTTTGGGTTTGATTGTGTCGAAACTTCACTTCTGATTTCTGATCAATAGTTGAACCAATTATGCGCTTCAATATAATTACCAGGAGTAAGTGCTATAGACAATTATATACACCATATGAATATTGATTTACAATTTCAATAACTCAAAACCATCATTTTGAAGGGACAAACATAGCTTAATACTCATAATCTACATAAACAACTAAGAGTCAAACACATGTTAATGAAAAATGAAAAAAATTAAAATTAAATGAAACATCTAGAATAGGTTATCTTGATTTATAACTCTCATCATAAATAAAAAGTTGTTTCTAAAAATAAATAAAATATTTTTTTAAAACAGAAAATTATATTTTTTTTAGCCTTCACATTAATTATCCTATAAGTCTTAAACATGACATCAAGGCGGTTTACTATTGGTCTGAATGGTTAGTAAGGTTAATAAAAATTTCTTGGTTCACAATATATATATATATATATATATATGTTGGTTCATTTAGAAACTAGATGAAGGGTAGAAACTATAGAAACTTTGGCAAATCAATATAAAAAATAATTTTTTTTCATATTTTTTTATATCAAATGTTATGATTTAAGATATTATTGCATATATGTTTGTTTCATAATATAAAAGTTTCACGTGTATTTCTTTTTCATAAGTTGAAAGTTTCTCATGTATCTTTTTATGAAAAGTTTCATATGTTTTTGTTTTATAGTGTAAAAGTTTCACGTGTAATTTTTTTACAAGGTGAAACAAACATATGTGCAATAATGTCTTAAATCATAGAATTTGATGGAAAAAAATCATGAAAAAAATTATTTTTTATATTGATTTGCCAAAGTTTCTATAGTTTCTAACATTCGCCTAGTTTCTAAATGAACAAGCCTCTCTCTATATATATATATAGAGAAAGAGAAATCTTAAAATACAAACCAGTCAAAGGTTACAAACCCATACAAACCAATATATAAATAACCTTTTTAATGATTTTTTTCCATCAAATGTTATGAAATATATATATATATATAAGGGCGGGGTCAAATGAGAACTCAAATTTGGTTGTGAACGTGAAGACAAATTAGAGTGCAACACGTGTCCCATTCAAAGAAATATTCGGACTGAATGTAGTATTTATTCAGTCTGAATAATGCTTATTCAATCTGAATATTTATTTGTATATTCAGTCTGAATAATCTATATTCAGACACGTGTCACGCTCTCATTTGTCCTCACGTTCACAACCAAATTTGAGTTCGCATTTGAACATTCATCTCTCTCTCTCTCTCTCTCTCTCTCTATATATATATATATATATGTGGGCAGGTTTATTATCACCGTAACTAATATTCTCATCGGAACCCAATCATGATCAAACAAGAACATGGTCAAAATACGATAACATGAGAACCATTAAACCACACGTAAATTTACACTAAAATCCCATGTAATTACGGAACACAGTTAACACAAGGTTGTGCGGGCAACTATGGTCACTTACTTACTTTACACGTGAGTTTAGTATAAACATCACATGTGACTTACTGCTCTCATGCTCTCATATATTAGTCTTTATTCTTATTTGAACCCGACTCTATATCCCTTCATATAATTTAATATAAATCAAACATTACATTTACTTGGATATTTTGTTTGCACTTATACCATCAAGATTATTTATGCTTATCATATCATATTTTGATCATGTGGTCCTTTATTTTTCGATCACAAAAGGAAATGACTTGTCACGAAATTTTAATTTATATAAAAATTGGATTTAAATCTATACTAAAAAGAAAAGAAATTCCATGTAATGTAATGTCAATCACATAGATATACCCATGAAGGGAACCAACTTGGCTTTCCGCCTAAAATTAACACATGGTATATTATCGTATTTGAATATTTTTTAAAAGCATTTTTTTATAAACTCGTATACTGAAAGAAGAAATACTTATCTAATGAATCATCATGGACCAAAAACCGTAGGTGTCAGCACCACGCTCTAAAATGACATGATTTATACATTAAATTTGGTTATAAAAAAGTACATTACAAGATCAAAATAAGTGTTGTTACAGATATTATGAATCTAATGAAGTTAAATAACTGAGAACTTGAATCTCGTGGACCTGAAGCTAGATGAGCATACAACTCCAACAATGCATCCAACGATCCTTCGGTCCCATTCCCAACTTTTGGTTTTACGCTTCTTAAGCTGTCACCAATCGATCTTCATAACACAAAAGTCCAATAAAAATTCATCAGTTACATTTGATTTTAAGGGTATAACTGTCTAAAATATCTTACTTCCAGAATTCTGACGTAAGAACATAATCCATTTTCAAAAGATATAAAAATATAAATACGAGATTTATAGTTTTTTTTTCAGTTATTTAATTAATAAATATAAAAAAAAATTGATGCTTTAAATGTTTGATGTTGGAAAAAGACTCGGATCATGTGAGATGAGACTAATTTCGTGAGACCTATGAGACTACTTTTTTGCATTTGAAACTTTCAGTTGTTTTTGCTGTAAAGTTTCAGATTTCTTTTACTTTCACAATGTTTTGCTGTAAAGTTTCAAATGTAAAAGTAACGTCTTATAGGTCTCACAAAAACAAAAACAAGATGATTTACAATTCAAAAAGAAAAAAAAAAAGTATAAATCCATACCTGTGTAGCGAGGGGCAAAATACGACAGCGTATTGAGCAGCAGCCGTACACGTGTACAAACTGGTTGTATCGTCGTAGGCGTAACTATACGCTTTTGGACATGCCGACTTAAACAGCTCCGAGTAAGCCGTCGGCCGACAAGCCGCCGGCGAACCAAACTCACCCTTACAACAATACTCCGGCGTCCCAAACGCATCGCAGGCGCTCTTACAAGCTCCGCCGCCAGCCATCTTCAGCTCGCTCGGACACCGGCGGTTCAAGTCATCCACGCAACCAGTAGTCGAACAGTCACCGGAACCACCACTCACCACCACAATCATCTCGATATTGTATCCATCAACAAGGCTGACGTCATAGAAATCCACGGATCCGAGGGTGAATTCCGCCAGTGTGGCCGGTGGTGCAGCTCCGGCTCCGTTGCATTCCATTTGACCCGACCCGCAATCACCTGTTTCGCATGATCCGTGACCTAAACCGTCAAAATTGCAGCCGGTTCTCCCCCAGAACCGGCCGGACCAACCCGCCGGAGCTTGTAATGAACGTGATTTACCTTTGGAGAGCTCGAATCCGGTGGTTTCGAGAGCTGGTGTGCCTAATAGACCTGGCCAGACTGTGTAATCACATTTATTCAAAAACGTGAAAGTAGTCCCTAAAACTCCTGCAATTGGCAATGCATAAGGTACAGATCGAACTCGATTTAATCAAATTTAATGGTGAAAACAGTAATGGCATGCTTAGAAATTTGAATTCATATAAAAATCTGAAGAAAATTGGTGCAAATGAGCTTGAATCCAATTCGTACTTAAAAAAAAACCTAGAATCCAAAACAGAGGCATTGATTTACCTTTGATAATGAAGAAGAAGAAGAGAAGAAATCTAACAACCATCTCGGAGTGAGCCATATGGAAATTGAATGAAAACTTTCAACAATGGAGATGAAAATGAATAACAGAGGTTTGAAGCAAGCTTCAATGGCGGTTTGTGGAAGGGGGGATTTTGAAGAGTAGAGATTGAGATGGTTATATAGGCAGTTGGAGAGTGATGGCATGGCATATGTATGTGTATATGCTGATACGACGCAGTGCGATAATGATGTGGAAGGGGACTTTGTTTCTATCTTTTTCATCTTCATTCTATTTGAAGATAAATCGTGACGATAAATAAAAAGTTATAATAATATATTATCATGTTAATATCGGTATTTTTCTACTAATCTTGTCATTATTGTTCGGTTATGTTTTCATAATTTGTCGAAAACTAACGAAACATTGTTAACGTAAGGGCGAGCCGACGAATTTTAGCCGCGAACTATGAATCACATGTGATTTTTGTACATGATTTTAGTATAAAATCATATGTGATTCAATTGTTTCTTGTTCTCTTATTTAATCATTATTCTCATATGAACGTAACTTTATATACATATATATACAGGGACGGGTTCAAATGAGAACTCAAATTTGGTTGTGAACGTAAAGACAAATGAAAGTGCGATACGTGTCATATTTAAAGAAATGTTATAGTATATATTCAGTCTGAATATATAAAGAAATATTATATATAGGGGCGGGTTCAAATGAGACTCAAATTTGGTTGTGAACGTGAAGACAAATGAGAGTGCGACACGTGTCACATTCAAAGAAATATTATAGTATATATTCAGTCTGAATATACAAAGTAATATTCAGTCTGAATATTCCTTTGTATATTCAGACTGAATATATACTAGACTGAATATTTCTTTGTATATTCAGACTGAATATATACTAGACCGAATATTCCTTTGTATATTCTGTATGAATATTGTTTATTTTGACACGTGTCACGCTCTCATTTGTTCTCATGTTCACAACCAAATTTGAGTTCGCATTTGAACTTTCCTCTATATATATATAGGGGCTCTTTAAGAGAGATTTAGGTTAATTTTGATAACCATGAGATCCAATATAAACCACGCATTATTAATAATCAATGACTATTATTAAAAATATTAATTTTGATAATTATTCATTATTTTAAAAAAAATTATATTTATAAATAATATTTAAGAGTAAATAAGTCTTTTTATAAATCTCTCTTCTCTCTTCTCCCTCTTCCCAAACTTATTCCGTAAACGATGGTAATCATATCTATTATGATAATCAAGAACTTTTATGATACATATGATGATAATCAAGAATATGTACCATACACATTCAAAAACCCTATTATGATAATCAAAAATCCTTTCCCTTCATACGAATATGTACCATACACATTCATAAAAGGTAACACATACGCACTAAATAAAAATGGCTACTTGCTATGGTTGAAGGAGTAAAGGGTTTAAAGAAACAATCTTCTTAATGCGATCATGGAAACAAGTTGACCGTTACGAACAACTTGATGCACCATTTCTTTTCCACTCTTTGAGCGAAATGCGGTAAAAAAGGCTTTTGTTTTTGCTTTCCAATTCTAATTAATAGCCCCATAAAAAAAAATTTAATACCACACATGCACTACCGGATATATGAGTTTGATTTTCCGATTTGAAATCTTTGTATCCAAGAATCAACAAACTCGATTCTACAATATTGACAAAATTTTCTTCTAAGTAAACACATAGGAGGACAACCTTCGTTTTTAGAGGAGAGATAAATACTTTGTTCTGCCAATTCCAAAATGGTAAGTTGCGAAACAAATAGGGTTATTGTTGCATATTTATGATCTTGATTTGAAAACTCACAATGATGCGTCAAAATAAAACCCAATGCACTATAACTTAGGGGTGAGCACCGGAACCGGGTACCTGTCTTTAGAACCGGAACCGCCTCGGAACTGTCTGTTCCGGAACCGGAACCGATGTGATTGGTTCCGGTTCTGGTTCTCATTTTTTTGGAATCGTTACCCGCTGGCTACCCGCCACTTTTAAACAAAAAATATTTTATTTATTTATAAATAATAAATAAAACTTAAATTTTCTAGTTTGTTTATGTAATAATTAGTTTTTATCGGATTAGTTTTGACTATTTGTTGTATTTAATGCTTAAAATCGGTATTTTGTAATTTATAATTACATTTTTATCGTATGCAATTTTTTAAAGAAATTAAAAAATGTTGAAGCCGGGTACCCGGTACCGGAACCGGTTCCCATCGGTTCCGGTTCCGGATTTCCAGAAACTGCCGCTTCGGTTTCGGTTCAATGGAAAATGATCGTTTACCTGGTTATGCTCACCCCTACTATAACTTATGTCTTATGAAATAACGTTAAATCAATCATGTTCAACATTCTGATCATCAACTAGATTACATGCATCACAATTTCCCGTAAATAAATCAACCAAGTGACTTCAATAGGGTTGTTTTAGAAAGGCTTTATAAAAATAGGGTTGTTTTAATTTGTTTTGTAGAAATATGGTGTTTACAAGTTAAACATCTTTACAACTTCAACCCCTTAATTTTTTAAACAATTTTTAATCCAAAAGGTTAAACACCTTTACAACTTCAACCCTTTAACTTTTTAAACAAATTTTAATTACATCATTTTCTTTTCTTTATTTTTATATTGCATATTTGTTGTATTTTTTTTTATATACCTAAATTTTTATTATTTTTCTTTTTAATTAAACGGTTTTTATACATCTTTTTATTTTCAATTACATTATTTATATTATTTTTCAATTAAAATCTTTATAATACAATTGACTGTTTTAGCCTAAGATTACTATTGATGTAGAATAAGTACTATATTTATAGCATCCAAAAAAAAATCACCTAAATTAAATATACCATTTTTTAACAATTTATACAAAATATTTTACTTTTACTATTGATTTGGTTTGATTATATTCTCTATTTAAGCATTTTTCTAATTTTTCATATTTATTATTCTATTTTATAATTTATACATTTATATACGTTTTAAAAAATATAAAATAAAACTAAGAAAAATAAATATAATACGACAAATTTTTTATATATAATTATATATTTATTTGTATTTTTCTTTGTTCATTTTGTTGGGTCACCGATGATTTGGTGATGAACCACCTTCCTTTGTATGAATGATCTTTTACAGGTTCTTTTGAAGGTCTGAAATATGCTTCAAGTATTGAAGAGTCAAAGACTATTCAATCAAGGGTTGTACATCAAAAAAGTGGAATTTTGGATGTATCAACCAACTTCAATATTCAGATCATTTTGCCAAGTCAAGATTGGGTCACCAATATAGTGGGTCACCGATGGTACACTCAAAAGTCTTCAAAAGTACTAAGGACATCAAATAAGATGAGGTCATCAAGTTTGATGTCATGGTCACCGACACTATAATCTTGGTCACTGAAATTGCAGGTATATTTTCTAAGGCTGTGATATCAAGTCACAGGTTCAAGGGTGTACACTTTTGTCATTTAGTGAAAAATGAAGTTTATCAAGCAAAGTGTACACTTATCAACTCCAGCCTTACAAGGTATCCACCGATGTGATACATAGTGTGATGTATTACTTAGCAATTTCAAAGAGATAAGTTCTTGACTCACATCAATTGCAAGACACGTGAGCCAGCAAGAACTTGGGCATCAAGCCTTAAATAAAGACATTCTCTTTTATTCTTATAAAAGGAATATTTGTCTTTTAGCTAAAAGGTTTGATGGGACTTCACAGAGCATGAAGAAAAAAAGATAAAGTTATATGACATTACGTGCTACAAGGAATGGTTCATCCATTATTCTAGTACAAAGGAAGTGGTCTCTTCCTTTGTCCAGCAGATAAACTTCCAGCTAATGAAACCTTGACAGCTGTCCACTTGCATCCCATGCATGGGCACTATAAAAGGAGATGAAGTCCTTCCCAGAAATCTCACGCTTTCAACAAATCTTCAAATAGATTATTTGTTTGGTATGCAATGTGTCTTTATAACAGTATTGTTTTAACTTCCTTAGTGTATAAGTTAATTACTGTTATCTATGTGTTTAGTTTGATAGAATAGTGTGCCTGTTCTTTTCCGCATCAAACTACCTGTGTGTAAATTTTTAATATTTATATTAAAAAATTTAAAAAGAGTATATTCTGTGTGTTTTATATTCAACCCCCCTTCTACAAAACCCCCTCTTAGTTAACCATCTCTCTTTGGGGACTAACAAGTGGTATCAGAGTAGTTGGTTTAAATCAATAAACCAGATCTGTGATGGCTACTACCTCAAATGTTGATGGTACCTTGCAGACCTCTTCCAGTAATACATATGATTTAGGATCCTTGGCCAAACCTCCAAGGTTCAACCCAAGTAACTTTGAGTTATGGAAAAATCGCATATTATTATTCTTGGAAGGGATCGATTGCAGGTATCCCAACATTCTCAGTGAGGGACCTATTGTTCCTAAAATATGGGCTCGCTTTGGCCTCAAAAGGACGCTGAAGGAAAGGACATAGATTCAGATGATGAAAGAAGTGAGAAAACTGGTAGATATATCATCAAACCTTCTAACAAATTTAGTGAAGATGATAAACGCCTAGTTGCTTTAGACACTAAAGTCAAATGCCTTGCTCTTCTTGTATCCCTACGATGAAGTGTATCACTCTCTTCTTAACCTTCCCACTGCTAAAGAAATGTGGGATACTTTGAGTGTCTTATATGAAGGCACCAAAGAAGTAAATAAATCTAACAGGATCTGTCTTGTTAGAAAGTATGAACTCTTCTCCCATGAAAAAGAAGAATCTCTTTCTACCTACTTTAATCGTTTTAACTGTCTTCTCAATGATCTCAAAGTTCTTGGACGAGTTTATGATAATGAAGAAGTTCTCTGCAAGTTCATGGACTGTCTCCCAGACTTCTGGGAAACTATCTGTACTTGCATCAAGCAAACCAAGGACTTAGAAATAATGCCTTTAACTGCTCTCTATGGAACTCTTCTTCACTATGAACAAACTAAGAACCAGAGAAAATCTCTTATAAAGGATATCAAATCCTCTTCTATTGCTTTGATAGGTGATTCAAAATCTTCTTCTTGTATTCCTAGAATCACCTATCCTTCTTCTGATTCTGAAAAAGATATGAAGGAAGACTCTTCTCATCTGTCAGATGCATACTATAGTGCTGCTGATGATGAAGGAGAAGAATCAGCCATTAACATACTTTCTGATAGTATGGCAATGCTTCCTGGAAACCTTAAGAATAAAAGATTTTCTTCAAACCGCTCTAAATTTAATAGAAAACCTTTTTCTCAAAAATCTTCTTCTGATAAAGCAAATGAAGAATGCTTCAATTGTGGAAAGAAAGGTCATTTTGCTTCTGAATGCAGATCAAAATCTTCCTCTTCTCTCAAACCTTCTTCTTCTTATGGCCATGACTTCTCAAAATCAGCTTCTAGGAAGCATGAAGAGAGAAATAGCCAATCCTCTAAAGAAAATTCTGAATCAAAAGAAACCTCCAGGTATAAGAAGTACAAAGCCAAATACAAGAGAGAAAAAGAGAGAAACCAAAGTAAAAATAAAACTTTGGTTGCAGAGGCTCATTGCTGGGAGGATGAGCAAACCTCTGAGAGTGAGAGTGAGTATGTCACTAAATGCCTCATGGCCAAAATCGATGAGCTAGAAGACATGGAGAAGTCACTCTACACTACCCTTGTATCTGCTGAGGGATCCACGTCAGGAACAAAGCCTCAGGTACATCCTTTTACCTTTCTCTCTGATGATCAAAAGGCTAATGCCTTTGATTCTTTAACTGTTGACTTCTGTGACTTAAAGATTCAAAAGAAAAAGGCTGATATGCACATAAAATGTCTAAATGATCAACTTCTCTCTTGCTTTTCAAAACTAAAAGATTTTGACAAAATGAAAGCTGATCTGGAAAACCTACGATACTTAAACGATAGTCTTTCTGAGGAAAAATCAAAAATCTCTTCCACTCTTGAAAAGGAACAAGAGGTTCTGTCTAAATGGACTAAATCCTCTAAGAATCTTGAAAGGATCCTTCAAGATCAAATCACCAGCAAGGATAAGTCTGGCCTTGGTTATGGAAAAGATGTTCCTCAACCTTTCGACCTTCCACTTCCTTCTTCTGAGTGTCAAGGTTTTCCTGCTGGTTTCCTTTCCGATGACGATGATGATCTCTTCGGTTACTCATCAGAGGATTCTACCTCCGTTCACTCTATAGATCTACTTGACATGCTCAAAGTAGAATCTGGTTCTAAAAAGTTTGGAGTCTTTGTTAAAGCTAAAGAAATCTCTTCTGAGTCTTCAAAAGTTTCAACTCTTCCAAGCTCTTCTTCTTCTCCCAAACCTATCCAAAGTCTTTTAAACTCCTTAAGTCTGCATGAGTCAAGGTACTCCCAGGAGCAGCCTTCTGATGTTGCTGAGTATCCTTCTCCAAAAAGATTTTCTCCTCAAAAGAAAATTTTTTCTAAATCAAATTTTTCATCTAAAAGGAAATCTCAAATAGTTACTGACTTTATTCCTCGGTCAGTGAACTTGAAGAAATCAAGAAATCCTGGTAAAGGTGTTCTTGGACCAACACCAGGTGTTGGACACCCCTCTTCTTCTCAGTCGTCAACCTCTGTCCAAAGTTTTGATGATAGGGATTTTAAAAAGGCCTTTTCTTTAAAGAAGTGCTATAATTGTGGCAACACTCTTCATCTTGCTAAAAATTGCCCAAAAGATTTGGATCCTTGCAAAACTAAAATGCCTTCTAATCCCAAAGGACCCACCTCAAAATGGGTACCAAAAGTCTAAATTTGTTTCTGGGTGCAGGTACCAAATAGAGATCACATATGGTACATGGACAGTGGGTGTTCAAGACACATGACAGGAAACAAACTTCTTCTCTCTAACTTCTCAAAAGAAAAGGGACCCACTGTTTCCTTTGGAGGAAATGGAAAAGGGGTCACCAAAGGATATGGTACCATTTCAAATGGAACCATCACTTTCTCCAGAGTAGCTCATGTTGAAGGGCTAATGTACAATCTTCTAAGCATCAGCCAAATATGTGATTTGGGCTATAAGGTCATGTTCCAGCTGTGTGTGTACTTGGTCTTTGATGTACAGAACAAGATTGTACTAGCAGTTACCCGACTGAATGACGTATACATAATCAACATGAAGGAAAGTGCAATAGGAGAAGCTGTGTGTCTCCTCTCTCAAGAACTAGCCAAACAAAGTTGGCTGTGGCATAAAAGGTTCTCTCATCTAAACTTTAAAACCTTGAACAAACTCTCCAACAAGGAGCTGGTTGTTGGAATGCCAAAAATAGTTTTTGAAAAAGAAAAGCTGTGTGGAGCATGTGAAAAAGGAAAACTCATCAGAACTTCCTTTAAATCAAAACAATGCTCTTCTATCTCTCAACCTCTTCAAATGCTTCACATGGATCTGTGCGGTCCAGTAAGCACACCCAGTCTGGGTGGTAAAAAGTATATGCTAGTAATCGTCGATGAATTCTCTAGATATACTTGGGTGTTCTTTACGAAACACAAGAGTGATCTTTCTTGAAGAAATCATCGGGTTTACAAGAAAAATTGAAAATTTGAATGGTAAGCGGTGAAGTCCTTCGAAGTGATAATGGCACGAAATTCAAGAATCTTTGCTTCTGGAAGATTTCTTTGACCTAAAAGGAATTTCTCGAACTTTTCTCGCCGTACGCAACTCCTCAAAGAAAATGGTGTTGTTGAAAGAAAGAATAGAACACCGTGTGAAGCTGCAAGGTCAATGCTGAGTGAATCCAAGTTGCCAACCTATTTTTGGGCAGAAGCAGTTAACACTGCATGCTTTACTCAAAATAGGTCTATCATAGTCAAAAGGCATGACAAGACTCCTTATGAAGTTTTCCATGGTAGAAAACCTGCAGTTGACTTCTTCCATGTGTTTGGCTGTGCATGTCACATGCTAAATGACAGGGAACAACTTGGAAAGTTTGATCCGAAGTCTGATGATAGAATAGTGTGTCTGTTCTTTTCCGCATCAAACTACCTGTGTGTAAATTTTTAATATTTATATTAAAAAATTTAAAAAGAGTATATTCTGTGTGTTTTATATTCAACCCCCCCTTCTACAAAATCCTCTCTTAGTTAACCATCTCTCTTTGGGGACTAACACATTTAATTTTACACAATTTAATTTTACACAATTTTTAAATTTTTATCTTTTTATGTTGGTTTGATCTTAAGTTTTTAATTTTTTATGTTATTTGATTTTACACACCTTTAGATGTTTTAACTTAATTGATTTTACACATTTTTAACAAATAAATCATGTTGATTTGATTACACACAATATTTACACAATTTTTTTTGTTGATTTGATTTTATACTGAATTTTTTTAAGTTGATTTGATTTTACACAATTTTAAACATTTTTAAATGAATTAATTTTAGATATTTTAGACATTTTAGCTGATTTGATTTTATGCATCAATAAAAATAAAAATAAAAATAAATACAAATGCAAATAATATTCAATATTGATATCAACTATACATTTATAAGAATTAAACTTATATATAAAATATAACAAAAATATAATAAAAATAAAGAGGTATCATCAAAAGTATTTATGAGATATTTTTTATACAAATATAATAAATTAGTTTTAATTATCTATTTACAATAATTAAATTTATATAAAATATACAATGAGGGTATAATATAATAACTAAAAAAAGGTAAGGGTGTAATTAAAATTTATTATCATATTAAAAGGGATTGAATTTAAAATAGTTATGAGGCCTATTACCCTATTTTTACAAAAGAAATTAAAAACTACCCTGTTTCTACAAGAACAAATTAAAACAACTCTATTTTTACAAAGTCTTTCTAAAACAACCATATTTTTGCAAAAAAACTCGTCTAGTGATATATGAGATTTTGTTAGGAGATGAGGAGTTCAAAACTTAACAAATGTAAAGAGGGTGTGTAAGATTATTTATTACATTTTGTCGTATATTAATATTGTATACTCTAAAATCCTCATGTAAAATTTAATATATATATATATATATATATATATGTATAGATAGATAGATAGATAGATAGATAGATAGATAGATAGGGGAATGATCATACGAGAACCACCTCTCTTTAAATAAACAAAGTGACACATTGTGGACCACATATAATGTGGGTCCCACATAATATTAAATCATTTCTGATTTAATATTAAATCATATTAAATTTGAACCTTTCTTTGAATATATATATATATATATTTATATATATATAGATGAACTATATGTTATTTAGAATTTTGCCAAATATCCTATATGAATTTTTTTAAAAGGATTTAAGATTACTTTTTGTTTGCATCATGTGTATGACATCCATAATTAGTCATTGTCTACACTAACAAAAATATTCTGTCAATTTCAATAATACTTTATATTTATTCGATATCTAGAAATATCCAACAAAATATTATGTGGATTTTTTTAGCTTTTTGTCACGGTGAATGGCCACTAAACTATCCTCTCAGTTGTACTTGTACCCAATAATCCTTGCAAGTATTTTTGTAAGCGTATATATTTTATATTTTCTATCAATTTATAAAAAAATTATTTTGTTAGAATATATGATCAAATTAATTTAAATATCTAATGACATATTTTGAAATTCTAAATTATAGTATTGTTTCTTAAATGTTTTTTTAAAATATTTTTAAATTCTTTTATTGAAGTTATAACATACTACAATTTGAAAAGCCAAATTCATACTCTTTTTTCCAATCTTTATCTAAATGTTATTTTCTCTTCCCTTTTGTGATGGTTATTTTGATTAGAAAGACATGTGATTTTGTGTATCTGTCGGGTGCTATAGAAAGTTCAAGCTACTTTATTGTGTTTTATGGTATATATTTTGGATTATATATAGAATTGAGTGCATACGAAAATGATAATTATTTAAGAAAATATAGTATTTTTGTAAACAGATATATTTTATATTTTTCTATCAATTTTTTGAAAAATTCATTTTGTAGAATATATGATCAAAGTAATTTAAATATTTAAAGACATATTTTTGAAATTCTAAATTGTAGTATTGTTTTCAAATGTAATTTCAAAAGATTTTTTTTATAGAAGATTATAACATATTACAATTTGAAAAGCCAAATTCATACGTCTTTTTGCACTCTTTATCTAAACGTTATTTTCTCTTCCTTTGGTGATGTTTATTTTGATTGGGAAGACATGTGATTGTGTGTATCTGTCGGGTGCTATAGAAAATTCGACCTACTTTATCGTGTTTTAAAGTATATATTTTGGATTATATATAGAGGCGAATTGCATACGAGAATGATATATATTTATGAAAGTAAGAGAATGGCTGAATCACATGTGATTTTACATTAATTTACTAACATCACCAATAAAATCGCATGTGATTCACACGACCTTGTCATGCGACCTTGACACGTAGCCGTAGGATCGCTCACACACTTTTTTGGCCATTAATGTATGTAATTTGATCATTCTCGTATTTTTTTACGAGAATACCTCCATTTTACGAAATCGTGACTCATGAGAGCACCATTATCGCATGTGATAATACACGTGCGGGGAGTTGTGGTATGTGGACGACTAGGCTCGCAACCTAGGTTGCGTTAAAAGTCGTATGTGTCTCTGATTTAGTATCACATGTGGTGATTATTGTATCATATTGAGAACATTCATATCACATATGATAATACATATGTGATGGGACCTAGTGGTGCACGAATGGCTTGGCCCACAATCTAGGTCGCAACAAAAGTTTCCGACGTCCAATAGCATTCACCGATTCAGTCTTTGTTTAGGCATTATTTGACGAACATAAGTTAGCTAAATTTTTTGAGTCGATGTTTGAATGAATACAAGTTATCTTATTGAAAAATTATTTGAAGTATCTTATTAATTAGTACTCCTTTATTAATTAGGAACCTTAATCGTTAATTTATGTAAACCACAGGGATCAAATTTGCATTTAACTCTAATTTAAATGACCAAAAGGATTGTCTTCATTCAATTTGTATTGGTTATCATTTTTAAAGTACATGCATACCAAACCAAATTAAAATTCTATCGATTTATCAATCTTAACGTTACTTTTTTATTTGTAAACGACTATTATAATTTTGAAGATAGTTGTTAAAATAAAAATATAACAAATAAATACCCCCAAAAAGTATGTCTTTGAAGAGGATTGGTATAAGATGGGAGGATAAGGTTCTCTTTTTCATCGCCATCGTCATAAACTTTTTGGTCGCTATTTCTATCATTAAATTTGTTAGGCGATGGATTGTGTTACAACTAGAGTTAAGATAAAGAACTCTAAAAAAGAATTTGGACGTTTGATCATTTTTAATCTCAGTCTTATTTTATCAGGGTTAGTTATAGGATTTTTTTCTCTATATGAAAATATCAAAAAAAATACCCCTACCTAACTTTCTAAGCAAATAAAACGAAGAAACATGTCATTTTTAAAGGGTTTCGAATCTAGTCAATTAGAAACGGCTAGAAACGGAACACGATGCTTTGAAAATCAAAACAGTAGAACTTCGAAGAACAATAAAAACCGGGTTGAGTTGTTGGAATGTTGCACATTCATCGATACATGATGTGCATTTACTATTCATCACTACCAGGCCTTGAACTAGTTTTTTTTAGTTAAAAGTCGAGTTGTCTCATTCCTAAATTACTAAACACAAAACTAGTAATAGATGGTTAGTTCAATTATTTTAGAGTGAAGTTTACTTTTGGTCCCCAACATTTGTCAGTTTCAACAGTTTTCGTCCTTCAACTTTGTTTTAACATATTTGTCCTTCACGTTTGACACCTTGCAACGATTTTTATCTCTCCTCTTAACGGCCATTAAAATTTTCTGTTAAGTTCAATTAAATGAGGGGTATTTTGGTCATTTCACCCATTTTATATGGTTCTAAATAACTTGTCATGGCGTGTTATGGCGTCAAGGCTTGGGTTAGTCGTCACGTTAACCTCCATGGCTTCACTCTAAGGTTTAACTTGCATTGTAACATGTTATGGCTCGTTACAACACGTTATTATGTAATGTATGGATTACTTTAATATATACCTTGAGGGACACATGATAATTTTGTACAAAACCTGGACTTAAATAAACATAAAAGGAGTTCAAAACTAAAACCTTAAATAGGTAAATACTTGCTCAAATTCCCGTAGAAGAAAATTCGAACATAAATTCTTTGAAAACTGAAAAAAAAATAGTAAGTAGAGATTCAAGAGATTTAATCACGATTTTCCACTCTTGATATTATTTTCTATAAGCTCTATATGTTTGGTATTTGTTTATAACATTATTTAAAACAACACATACATGTCTGTGTGTCACCTTAGAGCACGTATTGGAAAACGTCATGGCCTCGCCGTAACTCATCATAATGCTTAACTTCGCTGCCACGTCACGTCTCACGTTATTTAGAACGTTGCTATTTTCACAATTTTCTATTAAAGAATTTATTTAATATATATACAGAGGAAAGTTCAAATGTGAACTCATTTTTGGTTGTGAACGTGAGGACGAATCTCAGCCACTTATCCGGTCAATAAAGGCGGCTTTGACCTGGTTCCCTCCTTTAATAATCTCTACCCTCCCATGAATCGCGTCAATCCTCCGTGATCACGTCCACCATAACCGAAGATGTGTGGTTGAGATTCGTCCTCACGTTCACAGCCAAAATTGAGTTCACATTTGAACCTAACCCTATATATATATATATATATAATATTTTCTTTTGTCATCTTCATTGAAGATTGAAACCGGCACCAACTTTTCCGGCTAACCCAACCTCCCTCTTCCGGTCGCCAAAACCTCCTCACGTAGGATGAAACCTACCCCCGACTCCGGCCCTCTCGATATATCTACGTTTTGTATCTCTACACCCCCATTTATACGGCGAACCACCATCAACCACTATATATATTAATTATATATGGAGACAAACACACCAAGCCCTCCCAACCCCATCCATATCCAATCTACATATATAAGTGTCATTGTTAAACAAAAAAGAAGATATATCCCAATTAGAAGTGGGGACTAAAAGGTAAGATGTACGTAAATCTACAAAGAATGCAGTGCAAAGCCAAGAGTTCCTGCTAAGTTTCTACTCCCAAAAGTACAACCAGTTGAATCCAATGTAGCCATAACATAGGTGATGCAAGAAAAGTCTTTCAAATAAGGGAAAAATTCATGCCAAATATTAGCAGTGTGTTCTCTTGGACAAATATAAATCAACAACATGCAATCAAAATGGTCTATCACAACTCAAGAGTGGAAATCCAAAACTTAGAAATACTACACAAAGGGTGCATTTGTTTTTTATTAACCTGGATATCCAACCCGCTATACATCTCAAGAATTAAGCTTAATGCTACCAAAGGTATATATATATATATCATATGCAATCTTGCCATTTAAGGATTAACAACACCAAAAGATTACAAAAAGATTTGTGTTTTAATTAAGATGCACATAAAAGCTAAAGCTTGAAAAAGCCCCCCAGGCCTAGTGTAGGCTAGGCTTTAGACCGAAATTTTGGGGGCAAGCCCAGGCCTAGACCTGCAGAACAAGCCTTAAAAGCCCAAATAAATATGGCCTGAAAAAGCCTAATCAAACCCAAAGCCTAGCCCGAACATGCATGGAAGGGCCAGGCTTATTGCATTTTTTTTTAATAATCCACGTCAGTCCTGATAAACTTAGTGGCGTGCACGTCTGGATTCAAACCCCAAATAGATGTGATATTCCACCACATCTGAGGGCCTCAACCACTACGCGACAACCCTATGGTTTAGGCCTATTACATCTTGTCAATGAAGACTAAAGAGGAGCAAAGCAAATACTAAATGCTCAACTAAAGAAGTGCAATATCAAATATCAACATGTATCTAATGCCAACCAATCCATCACACAGTGTATATTCATTCAAAAGAAAAGTAGAATAGCCACCAAACAATTGGAAACAAGAGTGAAATTCAATAATGGTAGAGAAATTTTATGTTAAGATTGATGAATAATAATAAAAGAAGCCAAAAAAACCTAATCTGTTTAAATAAGCAAGCAGATCAGCCACAATAATATATTCATAAGATTGCCATTTGCCACACAAACTAAACTAAAACTAAGATGATTCTTCCTAAGTATAAATAAGCCCAATAATAAAAACTCTAAATTTTTTAAAAATTAAACTAATACCTAATGTACTCTGAAAGATCATCATCTTCATCATCATCATCATCATCAATTCATCATTATGGAGGTTTTTTTGGATAATCTTTATCCAGTCAGTTGATGTATCAAGAATTTGTAGTGCATTCTCTAGCAAAGTGTCCTGGCTCTCCACAATGATAGCAGCTACCACCACCTCCACCACCACCACCGGCACCGGACCTATAACCACCACCGGATCTATAACCACCACCACCGCTAGACCTGGAGTAACCACGACCACCACCACCACCATTGCCGGAAGTACAGTCCCTTGCCAAATGTCCTTGCTCACCACAGTTATAACAACCACCACCGCCAGCGCCACCGCCATTACCTCCACGTCCACGATTACAATCCCTAGCTAAATGACCAAACCCTCCACAATTATAACAGGCTCCACCACCGCCGCCTCCGCCACCGACGCCGCTAGTAACACTACAATCCCTAGCGAAATGACCAAATCCACCACAATTGTAGCACTCACGTCCACCACCGCCACCACCATTGCGGTATCCACCGCCATTACCACTACCACCTCTAAACCCACCGCCTCCGCCACGACTAAATCCGTAACCGTCACCACCACCACCTCTACGACCTCCACCGCCGTAACCATCACGGCTGCTACGATTTCTTTCAACATTAGATCCGTCGAAAGCGGTGACGCCGACGGCTTGTTTCCGATCATTTTTTTCCACAATTAAGAATTTAACCTTCTGACCTTCATGGAGACTCCGGTAACCATCTGATTGGATCTCGGAATGATGAACGAAGAGATCTTCACCGCCTTCATCGGGCTTGATGAAGCCGTAACCCTTGTTATCGTAAAATCGAACAACTACCCCCATCATACTTACTTCCGCCATTGCCGCCGATCAAAACCTACCCAACTAACTCACTCTGCCTTTTCGAAGGATCTACAAGATTTGCATATATAATGGAACCCTAATTAATTTCGGCGCTTTTCAAGTTTATTCTATTTTTCAGTTTTTTTATTTATAAAATATTAGTTGTAACATTTTAATATTTGCACTTTTTTGTTGTTCCCAATTTAAATATTTTATTTCGGATTTCTTTTCATCAATTGGTTGCTATTTATTTTCCACGGGAACTCGGGAAGTACCAACATAATTTTATAACTTTTTTTTTATAATTTATAATAATTTTATAAATTTTATAATCGTTTTTTTTTTTTGGAAAAGGTATCATAGACATCTGTCTAGCCTAATCCCCGACAATTTTAAAACTGTTAAAGCATGCAACCCAGAGATAATTTCCCAGTGACCACAAGTTATTTGCGTCTGGATTCGAACATGGGATAGAAGGGTTATCTAGCCTCATCCCCCACAAGCTTTAACCAGTACGCAACAAACCTTCTGGTTAAATTTTATAATGTTTATTAAAGTTCAATTTTGGTATTTAATGTTCATAATTTTCAATCCTATGGCTAGATTTGATCCATCATATTTGTCATTCTTAGCCATTTGATTGATGATCACTAAGTTTCTTAACAATTTGTTTGATGAATTAAGGATATTTTAGTCTTTTTATTATTATCTTAATTTTATTTTAAAGTTTAAATAACATATTATACTCGAAATTGTAAACTACAAAAGAAATGACTAAAATATGGTATGTTTTTTAGTTTTAATATTAAAATTCAAAAAATAGTTAAAATAACAAAAATACCCTCATTTAAGTGAAGCTAATGAAAAAAAGTTAACGACCATTAAATAGAAGGAACAAAACCGTTAAGAATTGACAAATGTGAATGTGATGGACCAAATTCGAGTTTTTAAAGTTTAGGAACGATATCCGTATAAAATTACAAACATTAGGGCCCAAAATTGAACTCCATTCTATTTATTATTTCCTAAAATAAAATGCATTAAAAGTTATTTTTTATTTTTCATTGAAACAAATGAGTTGCTCTATTTAGCTTCTCTTCTCCGCTACATGCGACTTTTTCTTCATTGATGAATAATAATATAACATTTTGGTCCTACTATATATGGTGTTATCGTTTACATCCTAATCTATATATTAAACCATATTCTATATATATGTCCCCCAATTAAAATAGATAAATAAATATAAGTGTTAGTGTATCCTCTAATCAAAATAGATAAAACAATAGACTAGGGTGCAAATGAGAATTAGACTAGGATGTAAAAGGAAAAACCCTATTATATAAATCGATAATTTAGATTCTAGTTATGAGCCTTCATAATGATAACGAGTCACCTTTTAATATAAACTATGGTTGTCTTTTTTTTTCCGATGGAAAATTCGAAAATGATCAAGGTATGATATGGTGGAGTTATTCATGACTCTACAAATTATATTCATCTAATTATGTTATTTTGTGTATTAATGAGGATGGTATTAGGTAGAACTGTCACTTCAAAAACATTGAATACATTAATTATGACATTATGAAATAATAATCAACATCAAAAAGTAATCTGAAGTAACTTTCCTCTGATCCACTTATTACACCTGATATTAATGTCCGGGACCATTGAATATTACAGGAAATACTATAGGGTCTTCGCCACTATTTCTAGGCCACAATGCATCAAAATGTAATAAAGTTTGTCTTAGTTCTTATTTAGTGTAACAAATAAATTATTTTGTCGATTTATCTATGGATCTATTGATACAAAATTAATATACAATAATTAAATTATAGAACGATTCTTGAAAAACTAATTTGTATCTATAAAAACTTTAATAGTTCTTGTTCATCAAAGTATACATCAATAACAGAAAATTCATTTGAACTAATATAACATAATGAAAAAAACCTATATATAAAAGCAATGGTAGAACTCATTATAGATAGATAGATATAAAAAAAATACATGATCTTTAATTTAGCAAAGCACAAACATTTATTGTAGTATACAACTCATTCAGTAGTAGGAGTAGAAAACTCAAGCTTTTATAGCAAAACCCACAACCTTAAAACCCATAAAGAACATTACATATACACAAGCTAATTCTAAGAGGGGAAAAGCTATTCTAGCATCAGCATGGATTGACTAGAGACCGGAAGTAGTTGTCATCTTAGAGCTATGAGTCAGAACAATGTTCACCAACTCTTCCATAGTAATCATCCAGCCAGCTCGGGAAAAGCGGTTTTTCTACTACTTGGCATTAAGAGAAGCTGGGTAGCTCCGTAATCTGACAAGGAGGTGGCTTTCGCCTATCTCCGACAACATCTTTAAAATGGAGAAAATAAAAATTTTGAGCATTTTTTTGCTACAACAACATCTTTAAAACTTTCTCCAAAATAAAGAAGGTATGAAAGAGATTACAAAAATCACCAAATTTGGAGACATCTCCAAAAATGATTAGCATTAGAGATAAACTTTATTTTATTATGTTCAACCAGTAAGAAAAATTAAACCTAATGTTTGGATAAGATAAATAATATTTTATTATAAATATAGAATATTTTAATTATATAATGAATTTTGTAATCTATAAAATGGAGATGTTGTTGGAGTTGAGTGTAATACTTTTTTAAAGATTTTGAATTTTAATTCTTCATTTTGAAGAAAATTATGGAGATGCTCTTGAAGATGCTCTAAAACCACTTAAACGTAATGATATTAAAACCATTCTCTGAAAACATAGATCTTGAAAACCCCAATAAGAGAAAATCATAAAAATCAGGTATCGTTGAGAACACATATTTAACACAAACAACAAAGCAAGAAGAACAAGTAAAGAACACATATTTAACACAAATAACAAAGCAAGAAGAACAAGTAAAGCAATAAGCGTAAACACAATACTAGATAGGGGATTTTAGTGACTGACATCACCGATGGCCTATATTTTCAGTTATTTACGACAATCCATATTTTCACATCGACATATAGTTTGAACCCGATGATTTGTCGGTAAAGTTTTAAATCACCGATGGGTTATTAGTAATCAGGGGTGGACCTGTAGTGTATCCCACGGTGGCACGGGCCACCGTATCATTTCTCTGATAAAGAGTAAAAAAATTAGGTTTGTGAAAGGTGCAACTGTATCGTTTTGCAGTGTGCCACCATATATATTTTAAAACTACAATATGGACACAAGTTTTCTTTGGTAGAGTTGGTTTGCATGGCTTTTCCTACACCCAAGACCCAAGTTCGAATCTTGCTAATGTCTTTTTCTTAGTTTTTTGCTTTTAATTTCAAATTTATTATGTTTCTAAAAAAAATGCACAATAAAAGACTTGAACCCAAGACCTCATATTTAAAAATCAATGAACCAACTAATAAACCAATAATGATGTTTTGAAAATTATCTCGATATTTTTTTCTTATAGTTAAACAGTACAACCGTTTGAAATAATTTCTGGGTCCGTCCCTGTTAGTAATTCTTAATTAAAAAGGCAAAAGAGGATATGACAATGCATGTTGAGATAGGAGAGATGACAACGAGGCAACAAGAGAAAGATGCACGGGAGCCTCTATATATTATATATACACCAAGAGCATCTTCAACAGTTTTTCTATATTTTTTTAAAAATAGAAAATAAAAAACTAAAATATTTAAAAACATTTTCTTCCAACTCTAATAGTTTTTTTATTTTAGAGAATCTATCATTACTTATATTATTAAAATATTCAATACATTTAATAAAATATTATTTCTCTTTCCTACCCATTTAATTTCAATAATTTTGATTTGTTGTATATATTAAAATATTGTTTCTCTCTCTTAGTTTAGGGATTTTAGAGATTTCTCTATATTTAAAGATTTGGGGATAAATATCTAAAATAACAAACCATATAGCAATGCTGTTGGAGCATTTTATAGAAGATAAAACTCAATTTTTTCTATTATAGCAAAACTGCTGGAGATGCTCTAATGATGCAAGGTTTCCCACTGAGTCATTCAAAATTTGATATTCATCTTTCTGCAGGGCCGTCGTAATCTTTTTGGAGACCCTGTTACACTCGTACTAAAATTATATATAGATCGTCTTAAATTAGTAATAAACAAAAGTCGTTTAAATAGTCGTTTTTGTTTTTGATCAGCAAATTCTCAAACTAAATAGTCGTTTTTTTTTAATTTTGAAAGGAATTATACAACCGTGGGGCTATATAAATTCAGACTCAGTTGCAACTAAAATTGGGCCCCAACATTTATGGTTTAATTAAAAAAAAGGTTTTTGGTAACATACCAAGTGGTTTTTTGCAACACCCAAATGGTATTTTCTTCCTTTTTTTGCTTTCTTGTTACTAAAAATTTAATAGACAAGCAAAAGAAATTGAACCTGTCTTTAATTCCACATGCAATGACACTATCTATAGGCTATAAACATTTTTTATTAACTTAGAAGAACACACATTGAATTAAAGCAGATGCATCTTTAAGACCTCTAAAAACTTTTCCACCTCGTCAGCACGATAAAGCGAATGCACGCGCACTCGCATGCACTCCTCAGGCCTTCTTAAATCTACCCTTCGTTATCTTTTATATAGATTCATAATACACATCTCAAGTTGCCTAAAGCCCTATTGTATTCCTTATTCCAATGAATGAATGATTTGGTATATGATTTTTAGAATATCATGAAATTTTCATGAAATAAATTTTTAGCTATAATTTTTTTGAAATATATAATGTTTATATACGATAAATGAACTTACACACTCTTCGAACAGGTTAGAACCTCTGACCTCTTTGGAGGCTGGAATCTACGAGTAACTGGGATCCCAATATATATATAATAAATCAAATTGAAATTATATTAACCAACATATTATATTATTTAAATTTTTTTACCATCTAGTTTGTATTGATTAATATATTATATTATTAGTGATTTATTTTATATGTATTATAAAATGTTAAACTTGACTAATTTTTCAATATATTCTTTTTGGTTATTTTACATTTTTTAACTAATTTGTCAACTAGTTTTGCCGAATGTGATTAATACATCAACTAACAACTAGCTTATTATCTATTAGCTAACTAATCAACTAACTGTTAATTTATCAGTAATCAACTACTTTATAAACTAACAACTTGATTATCAACAAACAGTTTAGTTTATCAGTTATCAACTATTTTACCAATCGAGACCTTACTTATCCTTTATAATAGTAGAATATATAGTATAACTATCACGTATTTTTGTACTTCCTACTTCAGTTGAAAAAGTGTTGGAGTCTTTGTGGAATCATTTTTTTGTTGGAGGTGAAATTGATGAAAAGAAAATGATTTGGGTGAAATGGAAAGAATGCTTGAGTAGTCAAAATGCTCTTTGGGTCAAAGTGGTTAAATCGATTTATGGTCCTTGCGGGTTTATTGGATTGAGGTTACCCAATAACGTGTCCAATTCTTCTTGGATTTCTATTTTAAGAGTGGTTTAACAAATGGACAATAATGATATTAACCTGTTTAGTTTTTGTAAGAAAAAGTGGGTGATAGGAAGTCTACGCTCTTTTAGGATGATGTTTAGTTGGGAGATTCTTCTCTTAAAGTGCAATTTCCGAGGGTATATGTTCTTGATCGTGACAAATCAGTAACGGTCCAAGATCGATTGGTCCTGGGGGGATGGGATCCGTTTTGCGTAGACTGCCGAAAGGGGGGTGGAGGAGTTGCAGATGTTCGTTTTTGAAAGATTCTCTCTACGGTCACGATCTCTGATCAAAAAGATAGATGGGTATGGTCCCTCGATGGTTCGAATGAGTTCTTGCTGGCTTCCGCTCGTAATTATGTAAACTTCAAAAATTTGGTGATAGATTACTCTTCTACTAGATTGAATCGACTTGTTCTTATCAAGATTATTGTATTTGCTTGGCAATTGGGATTCAAAAAAAATTCCAACTTAAGATAATTTTGATAAAAGAGGATTTGTGTAATTTGTTGGTCAAGCTTCTTGTTAGTTTTTTTATAAAAAAAAAATCACATGTGTATTTCTTTTCTCATTCATGATTCTCCTATGGTATTAGAAGAGAATAGAGATTGAGATTTTTGTTTCTATTCTTTTCTGGCTCTTATCATGGGCCGGAGAATATGTGTTGGGCCCAAATTTCATTGGAACAAAGTTGAGAATAATTTTTTGGCAAAAATACAAAAAATAACAACCTACTTTTATAATTTTTTTTATTATAGTATTGTATTTTTAGTTTTTTTTATTATAACAACGTACTTTAAAATTATTTTTATTAAAACATTGTACTTTGAAAAATCTATCCATTATAACATTGGGTAACGTTTTCTTTTAAATTTATTCACTATAGTAGGTTTCCATGCCACCTCATTGTTCATGTAGGTTGTCCACATGTAATATATTGTTGATTTGACATTTTTCATTACAATATTGTACTTTCAAAACATTAATTATACATATTATTTAATAAATATATTAGATTAATTTAACAAAACTAAACTATTCATAAATATAACAATATTAAGAAAATTTGTAGATCACAATTTATTTCCTTATATTAAAAAAATGTTTAAAAAATATTTTTTTAACTAAGAAAATAAGAATTGTTACGTTTTTTTACAAATAAAATATTTATATTGAAAAAAATATATCGACTTGTCTTAAAAATTGAATTGACATATCATTCAATAATTGTATTCAATTAATTAGATTATTTCTAAAATATTCATTAAAATATAACAATATAAGAAAGATTTGTAAAACACATATATCGTTAAATTTAAAAAAAAAAATACAAAATAAGCATTTTCTGAATTAGAAAAATTAAATAACAAGTGTTACATTTTTTTTATAATAAAATATTTATCTTGAAGAAAAATATTATATGTGTTAAAAGAAATGTTACTCTAAAATATTTAATTTGTACAATTTAATAAGAATGTTTTTTTTTAAAAGTGACGACGTAAGGAAATTACTTAAAAATTTGAGAAAATTGAGAAAAAATAAACCGGGTAAAGTGAAGAAATTTTTTAAAAAAAATTGAAAGATTTTTTTATTAATGTCATGTAATCAAAATGATGTGTCATCCATGTCACATCATTTAAGTCATGTAACAGCATCTCCAAAAGCTTCTCCAAATTGAAAAAAATGATGAAAATGGGAATTTTGAGCCAAGATCTTGCTCCAACAAATTTTCCAAAACTATCTCCAAAATGAAGAAAGTAGGAGAGAGAAAGTGATTTTCTCCAAATATGGAGATAACTCCAAAAATGATTACCACATTAAACCACCAATCAAAATATTTGAAAATAAATATAAAGAGATAAAAATAATATTTTAATAAATAATTGTAATGTTATTTTCAATATTTGGTTTTCCAAAACGGGGAATTTGTTGGAGATGGGTGTGATTTTTTTGGAGATTTTAGTTTTTGTTTCTCCATTTTAAAGAAATTTTAGGGAATCTCTTAGAGATGCTCACAAGCAAAGAAAAGTGGGCTTAACTTGTTTAAAAGGTAACAAGTTACTCATTGCTATTTTGGGTAAATTTTTCAAACTATAATTCCCTAATAAAAATAAATTGAAAGTACATTGCTGTAATAAGTAAAACTAAAAATACAATGTTATAAAAAAGAAATTTATGAAAGTAAGTTATTATTTCATTCATTTAACTTTTTCTTAAGATTTTAAAATGTAAATTATCAAAAGGGAAAAATATTTAAATACATGAAATAATAATGTATTTAAATTAAATTTTTATTTTTATTATAATAACATATTACCTATATATAAATTTACAACTTATTATCTGTTTAAACTTCGTAAACTCCCTTGCATATAGGTACTAATTAAGGTGGCGTTTCAATAAGTTTATATTGGTTATGGAAGGGTAATGATTAACATAAAAAAGTGTTTGTAGAATGAGTGTTGAAACAGATTTTTATTTTTCTAATTATGTATGTTTACATAAACAAAAAAAAATTATAGATTCGTTATAAAACCTAAGGAGATAAGACATGATTCTAACTTCTAAGTAATAAATCTGGTGATAAATTTAGAGATTAAAAGAGTAGTAGAAGGTAACTTTTTCAAAACGGGTGGGATAGTCTTCAGATTTTGACACTGATTTTGTCTAGAAAGACTATCACTAAGAAATTTCTATCAAAATGAGTCAGTTGCAATATTTGACAATAGTCATATTTTATACCACCATTCCATTAAATGTTTTTTGGAAGGGTATCCTAGGGATTTGTCTAGACTAATCCCTGACAATTTTAAGACTGCTAAAGCATGCAGCCCTGAGATAATTCCCTAGTGGCCACAAGTTGTTTGCGCCTGGATTCAAACTTGGAGTAGATGGGTTATCTAGCCTCATCCCTCACAAACTTTAACTAGTACGCCACAAGCCTTGTGGTTTACCATTTCATTAAATGTTGATATCCAACTTTAACGCATGTTTCCAGATGATTTGCTCATTAATGCATGTTTGTATTCTTCATTTCAGCCTTTTGACTTTGATGTAGACATTTAGTAACACAATCCATCCATTTTGTATGGAATTAAAAAAATAGTACTTTTGAACTTATTTAGTCGGACATGTTGCACATGTTCACATATAAGGATAAGAGTTGGTAGAGTTGGCGAGTCAAACTTGCCGGTAAGTTTGCACTTGAAAATTGGCTCGAAAAAAAAAAGTATTTGTCAAATATTTTTTGACTTTATCTTATACTAGTTGTCAATCGGCTAGATGACAATCAAATCCGCTTTTTGGACCAATACAAATAATAATAAGACATTTACAATCAAAATCTTATTCTAATATTCATCTCTCAAAAACAACATAAGGTATATATTTTGGATTCCAACAAAACTGTAAAACATTTGGATCCTGAAAAGGACTTTTGGATCGGAACCATGATTTAAATTTATCTAAGATATATGAATCCTTACCAGTTTCAGATATTGAACTAATTTATATTTCTTTTAAAGATGTATCCTATAAGTAAATTCGAATAGTATGTCAATCCGGATTTTGGACTATTCCGGATTTAGATTGTATTTGATAAGAAGAGATTGGATTTTGTGGCATAACCTCAAGAATATTTGTAAATGTTAATAAGATGTATTTGTTTTATTATCAAATTAAATGGTTGAGACCAACAATTTCAAGAGGTTATTTTTTCCATTTATTAATTATGCATATTATATTTACAAATTATGTTATTAAAAATGATTGATTTATTAACTATTTTACCAGTTATCTGATAATTAACTTTCAAGATTAGCTAACAAATATTTTATTAGCCATTTTAGTGAACATAACTTTCAGTATCTCAAAAAAAAAACTTTTCACAAAAAAATCTTAGAACAAACTTATCAAGAATAATGTATTATTTATCAGCGTAAATATCTTAAATATATAGTTACAAATTTTTATAACATACATACAACTTATTTCTTAAAACTTATGTTGAAATAAAACAAATTAATAACCAACTGATAATTTTCACAACTTTACCTCTTTTTTAAATCTAAATTATCTTAAAGGTGATTAAGTTTTTAAATCAAACAAATTTTATAAACACCAAACATTTAATTTAATTTAATGTTTAACCAGATCTTTATAAATTCGATCATGAATATCTATACTATATTATAAATCTTTTTAGGGTAAACTCTTAAAACCTACTTTTTATGCATCATGTACCGCTTAATTATTACATAGAGTAAACTACATCCCTGATCCCTGTGGTTTGAGGTTTGTTTGACCAAGGTCCCTAAAACGCGCTATTACACCCATGGTACATGTGGTATGCAAAAACGTACGCTCCAAGTCCATTATGCTAATGGATTTTGTTAACCTAGTTAAGTACATGGATACTTTTATTTTTTATACCTCTTTTGTCTTTTTCATTTTAGAAAATTAAAAAAAAATATTACATATAATAAGATTACATGTATATATATATATTATACATACATAGATACAGAGAGAGCGAAACCCAGAGGAGTTCTCCCCCCCCCCCTTCCGCCGACCTCCTCTTCTCTCCCCCACCTCCTTCTTCAGCCTCCCTTTCCTCCCTTCACCCTCTTCTTCCATCGACACCCAATACCCAAAGTCTGGCCACCCTCTCCACCGAGACCCATCCCGCACCTGTAACTTTTCTCCCTTCTTTCTGTATCTCCTTTTGATGTGTAAGAAATCAAAAATAAAGAACAAAGTACGGAAATGAAAGGTTGTAGGCTCTGATGTTGATAAGAAAAAAGTAGGACATCAAATCCTAAAAAATAAAAGCAAAATACAACATTTTAAAGTTTATAAGTTGACAAACATTAGAATGAAATATGTTAAAGGAATTGGAATATGTCTGTTTAGTTCACATAATGTAGCTTTGGAATTGAAATGAAATATTGGTAAATGACCAGAAATACCATTTTTTTTTAAAACTTGAAACCAAAATTCAACTATTGTGGTGGTCGATGATGGTTTAGAATGATGGTGGTCGATGATGGTTCAGAATGGTGGTTCAGATCGATGATGGTCGACGGTGGTGGTTGGCGATGGTTCAGATCAGTGGTGGTCCCAAAGGATGGTTTAGATCATTGGTGATCGGCGGTGGTTCAGAAATCATAATGGTAGAATATGTGGAGTTCAATTCTATTCCATAGGTAAACTAAACGCTTGAATATTTGGAATTTGGTCAATGGAATTGATCAAAGTTCCTTTAAATTCCGTCGAAATCCCACTAACAAAACGCCTCTAAGCATTCTGCCACTCCGCTGCAAGTAAGTTATGTGTAAGGCAATGTATTAATTAATTTATATAATATGAAAATAAGAGATTTTGTTCATAAACATTGTGAAAAATGTCAGACTTCTTTACCCTTGGCCATGAACCTCCTTTGGAAATTTTCAAAGGGGAATCTTTTGTTACAATAGAAGCAGAAGTTTTGTCCAAGTGCATGTGGTCCCCATCTTCACAAAGGAGCAATAACTTCCTTCTTGTTTTATCAAGAGGGCGTTATCTGAACCAATAGGGAAATCCCAATTCATTGGGTCTTTCGATTAATCTTTTTACAAAATAAAAATATAAAAATTATCCAGAGGCTTCCAACGTTTGGAGGCCTTGTGCGACGACACCACTCGCGACACCCTTAGTGTCGGGTTGATAGATTCCAAGAAAGGACAGGAAAATGGATCCATCCCTAGAGGCATAAGCATAGAGGAAGAATATGTTTTACCGTTTAAATTTGGTCAAATAAAACAACGGAAAAGCGCAGAGTTTCGGTAAGAATGCTTTTAGAGGAAGAAAAGGTTTTAGATTAGTCTCTTTTAATAAGTTTTGCGATGTTCAGCTGTCAACACTCAACAGGAATATTTTGTCGGATCATTTTTTAAAATAGAATGTCTCTCTCTAACTTAATTTATGACTCATTAATAATTTAGCAATCCCAACCTAGTTTGATTGGTTTTTATGCTTTATTTCATAGCTATAATTAATTTTTATTTAATTTCAAAATTACATAAGTATTTTGTGCCACCACTACAAAAAAAATCTAGGTGCACCTATGTCTCCGCGTTCTTGAAATCTTTTAATTCAGGTTTCCAACTTATTATTAAATATGTACAACTTCTTAAAGTTACACGTTTAATCATTATAAAGTTGAATGATAACCAACTAATAAACATATTCAAATATAAGATAAATGTTAAGTCATACTAATATAAAGTATACTGCATAAAAATGATAATCAACCAATTATATTCTCTCACTTTTTCAAAATCACACAAAATCATTAAAAAAAATAAACTACGAAAAATTCTACATGAACTAGAATTTAGTTTCCAGCTCTAAAATCAAGATCAAATTAGACCGTTTTATCATATACACTTTTAACCTAAATAAATCTATGTATAGAGTAACCTACAAACTTGGTTCCTCTAGTTTGTCCAAAATAACACCTTTTATTCATGAGTTACGAAATCACAAGATGGTGGATGGTCATCGTGGTTAGCAAAAAACATTTGGATTTATTCTCTTCCTGTAACGATCGTCTAAAAGTTTCGTTAGATGAGGGACATTTTCATCATTTTTTGAATTTTTTGTTCTTTACCCAATCAAAATTTGTAAAAAACAGAAAATTCATAAAAAAACAAAAATTTCTCTCATTTAACGAAACTTTTTAAGGGTCATTGTATAGAGACACCAAGTCCAGATGTTTTATAAACCACGATAATTATCTTGTAATTTTGAAATACATCCACAATGTTAGGGTTACTAATGAGTTGGGTTGATCCGGTTGAAGTCATTTGAATAACCTAACCTAATGTTCGCGGTTTGAATGTTTTCGACCCAACCCAAACAAAAGTGCAATCAATTTTGAGAACATAAAAATAAAGAAAATATTCCTTTAAAATACGACCAATCGTTTAAGAAGAATATACGAGTTCATCAAATTTTAGATATTACATATAACTTTCCAATAATGTCCTCTTATGAGTTTCATTGCTTATTGTTGTCGACTCGTTTTTGGTAACCTATACATATTAAAGAGAAATACAAATAGTTTTAGAAAAGCCTTTAAAACTTTCATCGGATTAACGAGTTGGTCAGCAGGGACGTTCCTAGGGTTTTTTATGCCCTGCGTGAAAATGCTAAAACAATGCCCCTATGCCTATTTTTATAAGCGAAACGACAAAGCATACGGTTTTTTAAGGGTTTGAAACCTAGTCAAGTGAGGTGCATAATAAAAAGATAAAATCTGGATTAAGATCATACTTTATTCTTCTTCCGGTTTTCCCTTTTCCAAATTGAAATTATCACAATAGAACATTTACTTCAATATATGAAACTTAAAAGACAAGTGGTTAATTATAATTAGTCTTAACTAAAATAGTAAATTACAAGTTAGTTAGTCCAAAGACGAAAGTTTAAATCTAATACGGTATGCCAAATCTCAAAGTAAACAAAAGTAAAAAAAACAATGATGAATTGTAAAATTCATACTTTAAGCTACTCTGCATTGCAAAGAACAAGTGCCCAATAATGCAAAGTATCACAATATGTTGTTATTGTTGTGCAACGTGCTCCAATTTTTCTTGTGTTGATACAGTGATGTACTCATATGCATTACAAAGTTCAATTTTCAGTTTTCAATATGCAAGACTAGGGTTGCAAATGAACAGAATGATCATGAACAAAGGCTTGTGTGTTCGTTTGTTTAACTTAACTAAACAAACAAACGAACACGAATGATAAACAGACGGAATTTTTTTTATTCTTTTTTGTTGGTAAAGAAATGTGCTTGTAAATGTTCGTTCATTAAGGTGCTAAACGAACATAAATAAAGATAAGTGAACATAAACAAACAGACACAAATGAACAAAAAACAACCAATATTACTTGTCATTTCATGCCTCTAAAAATTACATAACAAATGTAAAATTGGGTAAATTTAGTGGAACAAAAAAGGAATTCTAAATAATTTATTTTAATTACTGATTTTACATATTAATGTCAAGGGAAAAGATCAACAGATGACCTTGAGAGAAAAAAAAACTCAGATAACCACGAAAAAACGGATGAAAAAATATATCAAAATGGATGTCAAATTATAAATAATAAAGTGATCGTTTTTGGTGCAATTTGTTTCGCTCAAATTTTGTTATATTTCATCGATTTTCAATTTAATGTTCCATTCATTTACATCCCTATACAAATGTTGATGACAATTTGATACCCTCTTGGGCTTTGATGTCCTGTACAGTCGTACAGGCTACACGTGGCCAGGTTACTTTGGTCCTAACTCAATATCAACCCAATAAATTTCACTTGTGCTAATTTTGTATCAATTATATGGCAAGTTACCTCGGGTTGATTTTTGTAGGTTATTTCGGTTTGAGTTAGACAGGATGATCGATTTTTTGAACAACCGAACACAATGTTATCTTTTAAGAACCAACTGTAGTTTACTATAATAGTTATACATATATATATATATATAGGAAAGTTTAAATGTGAACTCAAATTTGGTTGTGAACGTGAGAACAAGTGAGAGCATGACACGTGTTAAAATGAGCAATATTTAGACTGAATATACAAAGGAATTTTCGTTTGAATCCGTCCCTATGAGAATATATATATATATATATATTCTAAAAGCGTATGATTCGTTTGTGTTGTTACCTGTCACACGTTTTTGTGTGGTTTAATTGTATTTGTCGTTTGTGTTACTTAATGGTGGTCCACTACTCCATTAATTTAAATAAGTACTGTCTTATTTTTTTAAAATTAATTTGATGATTGGTTGATCAGATTCTAGTGACACTCCATTTTTTATATGCTCGTATTAAATTATATTTTCACTAAATCAATAGCTGTTATATAATTATTATATTAAAATATGAACATCTTATTATGTCATGTCTAACGTAACCCTACGCTCGTAATATAAAGCATTTTAATATTCGTTTCATTCTTCATATTTATATACATATAACACATGTTTTAATATAATTTATTTTAAGGAAAAGTTCATTAAAACCCAACCCTCTTTCATATTTTGAGTGATTAAGTTACTGGACAATTTTTTTGAACAAAAAAGTCCTTGGACTTTTTAAAACTGGTTAAACAAGTCCTTGATGTTACCTGATACCTCCTTAACCGGTAAAAACAAAAAGAAAACAAAAAAATTGAAGTTTTAACACATCAACAAAACCCTATTTTCTACTTTACACCAAACCAGACACGTCTCCTACGAAGAGGACAACCCTTCACGCAGCAAACCAGCAGCCCCCGCCGGTTTCTCGCTTAGTATTGCTTTGGCTGAGCCCTATCTTGCTGGCGCGGAAGCTACCGCAACTCAAATAAAAAATGAATTAAATTTCTTTTTTTGAAAGTCAGTCAAGCAAGGTCCTTCTGCTTTGCTGCTTACTCTTTGAAAACAATAATTTTAAGTAGCTTGTACTACTGAGTTTAAACCCCTTGTTGTCATAGATCGGGTGAATGCCCTTTCCTTTAGTTGACGTCTGGTTGCGATCTTCTGAATGCTGAGGAGAGCAAAGAATGGATCGCCCTGGTCCCGCGAAATAAGTAAGACTTAAAAAGTCCAATGGAAAATACCTCCTAAACCCCAACCCACCTTGTTTGTGTACTGGAACAGCTACCACTTCCTTAGAGCAACACGAGTAACTGGTTTAGGGTTCACTGGGAAGGGGGGGGGAATGGAGATTGATGGCGGCAATGGTTTTTCATTTAGAACCAAAAGAATCTTCACTTTAACAAAATCATATAATATAAATATTATTTAATTTTATATAAATAATAAGTGAATTGTTGAACACCACTTGTACATAAGCTATAAAAGGTTGTACATTCACTTTATTTTTACAAAAACAAGCAAAATGACCAAATTGACCCTCAATCAATTGATTTTGTAGGTTAAAATGGTGTATTTAACCGGTTTTAAAAAGTTCAAGGACTTTTTTGTTCAAAAAAATTATCCAGTGACTTAATCACTCAAAACATGAAAGAGGATTGGTTTTTCTGAACTTTTTCCTTTATTTTATTAAATAATTAATTAACTTTAAGATGGTTTAGATTTTTCTTAAATTGAGAAATATCTTTGGGTTTCAAAAACTTGATATGTTCAATAGAAAAATGAGATTTTGAAAACCCCTTTAAACTCCCATGTTTACTATTTTACAGGGGTAAAATATGAAAATTGTAAGATTTTTTTATGTATTTATTGAAGAGGTAAAACCTAAACACGATATAATTTATTTATGTAGAGGAAAGTTTAAATGGGAACTCAAATTTGGTTGCGAACGTGAGGACAAATTAGAGCGTGACACGTGTCTGAATGTAGATTATTCAGACTAAATAAAACTGAATATAGTGTTTATTCAGTCTGAATAATGTTTATTCAGACCGAATAAACATTATATTTTCAGTTTTATTCCGTCTGAATATTTTCTTCATTATTCAATCTGAATATGACACGTGTCACACTGTCATTTGTCATCACGTTCACAACCAAATTTGAGTTCTCATTTGAACCCTCCCCTATGTATGTATATATTATATGTATATGTAATATATAGGAAGGGAGAGAGAAAGAGAGGGAGGGAGAGAGAGAGATTTTCAAATACAAATCCTCTAGTTAGTACAAACGAATCTCAACCATTCATCTAGTCTAATATATAATTGATTTGCTAAATATCTCGATTAATTGTTTCTTGATCTAAAACATTAATTATAATGAATGAACCCTGACTATTTTCCATAAATATCCAAGAATCTAAATCATAATAAATAAACTCTCATTATTTTTATAAATATCTTATCCGATTGGATCGTACAGTTATTATCAATTAGAGGGTTTGTATTCGAAACTCACTATATATATATACATACAATTGTATTTCTATATGATATGTAACGAAGAAAACAGTGGCAAACAAACACAAAGCATTAAATCATATAGAGAGAGAGAAAACATTCGATCTTTCTAACTAGTGATCTGTTTGAATAAAAAATAACCTTAATGTTATCGAACTCAACAATGAAAGTGTAGATTTATTGGTTTTAAATGTGTATTCATAATATGGTTATTTTAATACCAACTTTGAGCGGTTTTCTTGTTAGGGTTAAGGCCAATCATCCATCACCAAGCAAAATGTTGTAAAAATTCATGAGTGATACAGAACAAGAAACAATGTGACCTTAAAAAGGTTCGTATAGTAGGATTATAAAAGCATTTCCAACAGATTTTCTATAATTTTTCTAACATAGAAAACCAAAAGTAAAAATCTCTAAAAAAAGGTTATATTCATCTTCAGCAGATTTTCTATTTTAGAGATTTTAAGATAAATTATATCAATATAATATTCTCTAATTTATCATCATAATACACTTTTAATTTTTTTTTAATATAAAATGATAAAAATTTAATCCTATTGATGAGATGGAATAAAATAACAATTTCTCTCTCATATCACCAAGTTTTAGGGTGTGTTTGGTACATGGGACGGGATAGGACAGGACGGGACATAACTCACTGTCCCACGTTTGGTGCAACATGGGACAGGACAAGAGTTCACGGTCCCATGTTTGCGCCACATGGGACAGGAACTGAGACAAGGTGGACAGAGTGAGACAAAAAAAGTTCCTCCAAAATAGGTGGAACAACATGGAACAAGAATGAGAAAAGAAATCAAATATCACTAATATACCCTCATTTGATATATAACCTTAATATGATACTTGTTTTAATGGTCAACACCACTAGTCACGACCACTGGTAGCCACAATCATTCATTGCCACTACCAACACCACCATTGGCCACCTCCACCTTCTCCTCTAGAACAACAACCTCCTCCACTACCTCTACAACCACCGTCGGCCACCAACCACCACCGTTCATCGATACCATTACCGGCACCGCTATCTACCATCTTCACAACCACCATCCATCGCCACCACCACTACCACCGTTAGCCACCCTCTACCTCCTCCTCTACCACACCAACCTCCTCTTCCCACCTCCATAACCATTGTTGGCCACCGACCACCACCGTCTATCTCCACCACCACCACCGTGGGCCACCTCACCTCCACCATAACCACCAACACCACCGCCGACCACCACTATCATCTTAAGTCTTAACGACATCTATAATCAACGTCGGCCCCTAATCACCACCGCCCATTGCCGCCACCAATGGTACCATCAACCACTACCACCTCATCCACCATTGTCGATCACCACCATTACTATCCACCATCTTCACGTTTTCCACAACCACCACCATCCATCAATCAGCAATGCATCTGCTTCCACAACTATTGTTGCAACAAGCTTCACGGTGCCTCCACCAAACCTAATAAAGCATAATTTTATCATTTGTGTTAATTGGGTTTTTCTAACTTTCATCAATTATAACAAAATTCTTATTCAAATTTTATACTATTATATATGTATGTATGTATATATATATAGGGGAGGGATCATATAAGAACACCCCCTATTTAAAGAAACAAAGGAACACTTTATGGACCATATATGATGTGGGTCCCACACATTAAAAAATCATATCTGATTCAATCATTTAATGTGTGGGACCCACATCATATGTGATTCACAAGGTGTTCATTTGTTTCTTTAAATTTACAAAGTTCTCATTTAAATTTAAAGAAGAACTTTGTAAATTTAAAGGAATAAAGGAACACCTTGTGGACCACATATGATATGGGTCCCACATAATATTAAATAATTTCTGATTTAATATGATTTAATATTATGTAGGACCCACATCATATGTGGTCCACAAATTGTCCTTTATTCCTTTAAAAAAGGGTGATTCTCGTATGATCTCTCCCCTATATATATATATATATATATATGAAAGTTGAGTAAAAATGCTTATAAATTAAATTATTTAATTTTTTACTTTTTTTGTATTATATAATATATAAAATTGTCAATAGGGGCAGCTTGTATAGTTTTGTCATGTCCAGTCCTAGTTGTATCAAACACCAAACATACACTTGTTCTGTCTAGTGCAGTCCTGTCCCACCTTCTTGTCATGTCCTATCATGTCCACTTTTGTCTCGTCCTGTCCTGTCCCACCTTCTTGTCATGTCCTATCATATCTGCGTACCAAACGCTACCTTAGATAATTCTCTAAACTTGAATTTTTTTTAAGTTTTTTCCATTATACAGAACAAGATAGTAAAGCTGTTAGAGAGGTTTAGAGAACAAAAATCCATTTTTTTCTATTTTAACAAAACTGTTAAAGATGCTCTAAGACACTCATTAGAAAATAGAATTTGTGAATTCATTATAAGTTTGAAGTCTTGGACCATCAATAATAAGGTTATCATTTACCTTTGGAGTATTGAAAAAGAATAAAAAAAATTGTTGTCCTAAAATCTCATGTGTTAACTTTGTCTCACAAATGAAATTAAGACTTAGGCCTTGTTTGTTTTTGTGAAAAAAGCTCTTATCAGCCTCTTATGTCTGATTCGTTAAAAGGTAGGACCATTCAGACTGTTTGTTTTTTTCAGGTTTTCAGAGGCACTTATGTCTTATTGTCCTCTTATCTGTTAAGAGGTAAACCAACCTCTTATTTACCTCTTAATGTTCTCCAACTCCTCTGTAACAATATTTCTCTATCGATGACCTTAATTGATCATTTCTCTCAATCAATCCTTACCAAATCGATCTTCATCTCTCTTAATTGACGTGTTTTAATAGGATTTAAATATGTTAAATACCGTCAATGACATATTTTCGTTTAAATGAATGCTAATTATATAATTTAGACGTAAATTTCGTAATGATGATGAATAATACGTGAGATTGTATAAATTTATCTATAAATTCAATACTATAACTTTCTAATGGGTAAAATAGACAATTTAAACAGATTCAGACATTTATCACTTTACAAAATCAAACAATCTTATATATTCAGATTTCAGACTTCAGCACCACCTCTTATTAATAAGAAGTGAAATAAGACTTCAGACTTCAGCGCATCTTAAAAAACAAACGCCAGCTTATAAATTGTTTATATATTTTAAATTACTTAATTCAAGCTCACATTATCCATATGATAATATGGATACTACAATACAATCTTTTAACATAATTTTTAAAATGCCACTATATCTTAATTAAATAATAACAAAAACAATCAACATTGTTTACTATAATTTTTGAATAACTTATTAATTAACTAATTATTATGAAGTAATCTTAATTAGATAAATAAAAATTTTATTTCAATTTTCTTAAAAGAGAATTTAATTATTTTGACCATTTTAGAAAAATCATTTATCAAAATAACCATTTTCTTTCTGAGTTGACCAAAATGACCAAAAGCTAATCGAAATACATACCGATGATCGAGTTGCCCAAAACCTCCGCCCCAAATACTCTAAAGTGATTTATTAACTAACTTCTAAGGATTTAATAAATACATACCGATGATCGAGTTGCCCAAAACACGATATAATTTATTTATGTAGAGAAATAAATAAATTATATCTTGGGCAACTCGATCATCGGTATGTATTTCGATCATCTTGGGCATAAATAAATTATATCGTGTTTTTGGCAACTCGATCATCGGTATGTATTTATTAAATCCTTAGAAGTTAGTTAATAAATCACTTTAGAGTATTTGGGGCGGAGGTTTTAGGCAACTCGATCATCGGTATGTATTTCGATTAGCTTTTGGTCATTTTGGTCAATTCAGAAAGAAAATGGTTATTTTGATAAATTATTTTTCTAAAATGGTCAAAATAATTAATTTCCCTTTTTAAAATGTATTTTAAATAAATAAATATTTATATTTAGGCTTTAAATATCTATCTTTAGTTTATCTTATAAATTTATTTAGTTTATCTTATAAATTTATTAATAGAAAGACTGTATTTAATACACAGTATTTAATAAAGATAAAAAAATACATGTTTAATTAAAAACGAACAAGTGACTATGTAAAAAAAACTTGGGAAATGTCAACTCCTCCTCTATCAACATGTTCTTCAAATTGTTTTTTTATTAATATAAGTTATATTTTTATTATTTTTTAATAATAGTTAATATATCAAATGTCATATTCGTGAAAAGTTGAATATAAATGTTAAATTATATTTTAATATATAAAAAATATAGATGTATGAGAAAGTAGGTATGGATTAGGTTGGATGATTTATTTATGTAAATAGAGAAATAAATATAATCATCCGTCCCAAAATAAGTGTCTACGTTACTATTTTTATTTGTCCAGAAATAATTGTTCATTTTCAAAAGTAAATTTTCAGTTTTTTATTTTACCCTTAAGTATGAGATGAAGAAAGTTTCTCTCTCTCTCCTATCAAGATTATAAATGTCATTTGGTTAATTAAAAAGTGTAACAATTGCACATTATTAAAATTATGTGTCATATTCATTGTGGACACTTATTTTGAGACGGAGGGATTAACTGTATAGAAGATCACGATGTAAAATATAAGGTTTTTATTTCATAATTGCAAAAGATACATATAAAAGAGAGGAAGTAGGACCGATGATCCTTCATCTACCATTCTATTTATTAATGATTAAATTATTTATATTTTAATAACAAAAAATCTTATCCAATAAACTGTTTATACATTTTCTATAAACATATTTCACAAAAATAAAAAAGAATGATGTGAAATTAAACAAGTATCAAAAACCAATTTTTTATTGGAGCAAAAACATGTATTTTTTGGACACACAAACCAGTCCACACATGCTGCCAATTCCCAATGTGAGAGGTATACCTGACTCACTCAATGGCTAGGCGATTGCGAGGGGGCCTGGGATCGAACCCAAGACCAACGGTCTATTGGAGCAAACATCTTCTTGCCCCTTAACCAACTGAGCTACACGCCATTGGCAAAATCAATTTCTTATTAAGAAATCGTACTCATGACAACCTTAATTTCTAATACAAAGATTACGTCATGTCGGCATTTTTCCCTGCATTTCACTTAAAAAATACGTTAAGATGGGGTGGGCTAAATACACCCTTATACAGTGGCGAACCCATGATTTTTCTTTCCAGCGGGTTCACCTTTAAGGTAGATCAAAAGTTCCGAAAAGTCGTGGGTTTGACCAGGGAAAAAGTCAACATGGTTTGATCCGAGGGAAAGTCAATTATGTCGATTTTGGAAGCGATTCATGATCTTTTGAGAAAAACACAAGACTACGTCTTACGCCCGACGTATTTTTTAGCTGAATGGTTGATTTCAGAAATTTTCCAATTTTTAGTATTTGATATTAATTGTTCTCTGGTTTTTTCTAGGTTTTTTATTTCATTTTTTAAATTCTTATACATTTAGAAGTCCTAGTTTTAAATAGGGTGTTTGCATAATTAATTATTCATCTTATTTCGCTTCTTTATGCATTTAGAATTTGGGTTGGGTTCCGGTGAGAAGTGAAGTTATGATGAGAAGGGTGAGAAGGGATCTCCACCCTTAGTGGGCGTTTGGTTTGCAGAAATCCGATGGAATTGTAAGGAATTGGAATGATCAATTCCATTGACCAAATTTCATTCAATCGTTTGGTTTACCTATGGAATGGAATTGAATTCCACACATTCCACCATCCATGGATTTGGTCATTCCATCACAATTGAGATGGAATTCAATTCCATTCCATCCCATATTCTCAAAAAGACAAAATTATCCTCATCTTCCCTACTTGATCGGAACCACTACTGGTAACGAACGTCGACCATCTTCGGTCTGAACCACCGTCGGTTTGAACCACCGGCCGTCTGAACCGCCACCGACCACCGCCGATCTGAACCACCACCGACCACCGTTGACGACCGCCAACTGCCGCCGCCGACCACCGCCAGTCTGAACCACCGTTGACGACCGTCGATCGCCGCCGCCGCTGACCACCCTCTGTCTAAACCACCGCCAACAACCACCGATCTGAACCACCACCGACCACCGCCGGTCTGAACCACCGTTGACAACCGCCGACCACCGTCGGTCTGAACCACCGTTGACGACCGTCGACCACCGCCGGTCTGAACCACCGTTGACAACCGTCGACCACCGCCGCCCACCCTCCGATTAAACCACCACCGGCCACCGTCGACCACCGCCAACCACCACCAATCTGAACCATCGTCAACCACCGTTGATCTGAACCACCACCGACCACCGCCAATCTGAACCACCATCGGCCATCGCTTACCGAAACCACCACCGATCTGAACCACCGACCACTGCCAATCACTACCGACCACCATCAATCTGAACCATAGTTGTTGGATTTCGGTTTCAAAATATTTAGAAAGGGTATTTTGGTCATTTACCAATAGTTCATTCATATTCCAAAGCTACATTATGTGAACCAAACAAACAAATTCCAATTCCTTTAATAGATTCCATTCCAACGTCTGCCAACCAAACAGGTGGTCAAACCTGATAACATTCCATTCCAATTCTTCAAAGTCAAATTCCTTTGACAGATTCCATTCCATCTGAAAACATTCCGCGAACCAAACGCCCCCTTAGATGCACATTAGGATGAGATGCACCAAGATGAGATACACCGAGATGCACTAGATCAATTCACGGATCAAGCGCAATTCATAGGTGGGTTTGAGATTAAAAGTGATCAAGGTTCAAGATCCCTTCTTAGTTCTTACGCTTCTCACCTTAACTTCACTTCTTACGTGATCACATGCCTTAGAATTTTGAGCAACAATAATCGTAACAAAATGAGTTATTAAAGGAGTTGTAACCAAAAAAATTAATAATATGCATCAAAGTTGGGAACGAACCTGAAACCCCCTCTACAAAAAGTTTTAATTTAGCTAAGGCAAACCACTCTGCTGCCAACTACCTAATTGTGTAACAAACTTAGCTTTAAAATATTTAAAAGCACCTTAGAAATCAAGTGGGTGTACATTCAAGACACCTACATTTTTTTTCCTCTACAGTAATCAAGTGAGCAGCTGAGACCTCTACCCTTATATTTTGCTAAATGCATCCCTACACATCTCATTATCAAGACTTACGTTGTGTTCTCCAAGTTTTTTTCTAAAGAAGGAAACGAAGGAAAATGGAAGGAAAATGGAAGGAAAAAAAATATCTTGTGTTTCTCGAGTTTTTTTAAGAAAGGAAAGGAAAGAGGAGAAAAATAAGGTTTATTTTCCTTCCAAAACTTCCCTCCCAAATGTGGGAGGAAAGGAAAGAAAAGAATTTGTAAAAATTAAATTTTTTCCTATATAAAATTACTCATATACCCATCAATTACATTCCACTATAAAATAAACAAAAATATATTTATAAAGATGACATCTTTCCATTTCTTTCTCTCACACTCAGAGAACATAAAATTTTATTTTACTTTCATTCCTTTCCTTTTTCATTCGTTTCCTTCATTCTCAAGAACACAAATTATTTTTTTTCCTTTATTTTCTTCCCTTCAAGAATTTGAGAACACATCATTTTTTACATTACTAATGCATGATTTAATCTGATTATTGATATATAAAAGATGCTTATAAGAAATGCATGAGTTAATCTGATTATTGATATATAAAAAGATGCTTATAAGAAATGCATGAGTTAATCTGAGTATTAAGAAATCATTTTTTTTTAAAAGGGTATCCTAGGCATTTGCCTAAACTAATCCTTGACAATTTTAAGACTGCTAAAGTATGCAACCCTGATATAATTCCCCAGTGGCCACAAGTTGTTTGCGCCTGGATTCGAACCTGGGGTAGATGGGTTATTTAGCCTCATCCCCTTAAGACTAGTCTTAACCAGTGTGCCACAAAGCTTATGGTTTATTAAGAAATCATTTTAGTGGATGGTTAATAGATAGACATAAATGAGACTTTAAGAATTTAAAACAAGTATATTTTTTACCATTGGAAAAAGGGTACCTTCTTTACTGAGTATGATATGGTTATGGAATCTGGAGTAGCAACCAAGACAACTGTGATACTAAAAGGACATTGCCAGACATCTAAGTAGGTCCATTTCACAGGACCATACTATTTGTGGTGGCATTTATTTAACATCAAATGTGGCCCAAAAAAATATGTAAAAATAAAATATAATAAAATAAGCATGGCAGATAATTCATCTGGGGGTGTAATAGTATCAAAGATCCCCTAAAATCAATGTAATTTTGTTGTGTTGTAGATATAAAAAAAGTGGTCACAACTCACAAGTTGTCTGTGAATCATGCAAACATACTATTGGCCACCACAACAAGCAAAACTATAATCATACAAATGCCAATGGTTCTAAAATGGAGTTTTCCTAAATACTGGAATGAAAATCCAAAAGTTTTCAACAAGGGTTATTAAGAGATTGAAGATGACCACTTTGTCATTTTACTTAAATATCATTACAAACCAGTATGCAAATATAAAGCATATCATATTAAAGAATCAAAAAGATGAATTCTTGAATATGATTTCCCACTTTTTCATACTAAAAAAAGAACAGGTGACAGTAAATATTTTATGTAGCCTACATTGAGAGAAAAGATTAAACCACAATATAATTTGAAACCCAAAAAAAGAAAGAAACTTTTTTTTTTTTTTGAAAAAATATTATATAAAAATAGCAAGTAAAAATCTAATGAAAACCCCTTGAACCTCTAGATTGATAAAGATCCAACCTACCTTTGGAATCCTGCAAAAGCTTTTCCACTTTTTCATTTTGGATCAATGTAGATTGCTTGGATGCCCATTCAAGAACAGTAAGCACTTCAGCTTGTGCTAGATCATCACTATCAGGTACATGTTGAGCAATGTAGCATAGAAGCATTAATGCAGGAATTTGGACCATTTGTTCCCCAAAATAGACCAATTGAATCAAGTGTTTTGCACCTCCAGCACTGATAATGGCTTTGGAGTGATCGAGCCGGAGGTAGTTTTCGGTGCAGGCAAATTTGGTTAAGGCTAAAGCAGCTTCTTTAGTGATCTCAGCCTCTCGTTCTTCAAGAAGTTGAACCAACGGTTGGATCATTCGAGACTCGGTGGCACGAAAAGTTCTAGCCAAGTTCCCAATAGCTTTAACACATGGAAGTAGGAGTCTTGAGTCTGCTTTTTCTATGATTTGAAGTAATTGTTCAACAACAGCTTTGCAAGCTGGTGCATTGGGTTTAAAAGCGGCTCTTCGCAAGTCGGAATCTTGTTCTGCTACACCGGTGATTTCCATGAGTGCCATTGCAGAATTGAATCTAACTTCTTCTGGGCCTTTCTCCAATAGGACAGCGAAACAGAGTAGAGCTCTTGATTCAGTAATGCTTCTACAAATGGTGGAATTATCTTTGGCAAGGTGCCAAAGAGCTTTTGCAGCCATGGATTTCATGTAAGCTTTTGTTGCAGGGTCCTCTAGTTCCCTACCTTTGTGTATCCCGTTTGCGTATAGCGAAAGACTTGAGTTGTGATGAATGTTTTGCTTCTTGACTACAACATTTTCGGTCTTTTGATTCGAATTTGGTAACAGCCCATTGGTTCCCTGATTGACAGGAGGTTTAAAACCTTCTTTCATGGCCATGGTGCTAGCAACCACAGTGTGCATTTTGAAGGGTTGTTGCTTGTTACCAGAAGGATGAGAAACTCGATGCTTTTCTTCATCATCAATTGGTGGAGTTGTGGATTTGGTGTTATTAGGATTGTGATGAAGCCCATTGGTGTTGGTGTTGTTACCATTAGTGTTGTTACTAGCTAAAACAACAGCATGAATTGAAGTAGGTTTGTTGCTGGTGATAGCATACTTACTGTGTTCTTCAACGGTCTCGAAAGCAAGATGGCCGACAAGCAATCTCACGATGTTGTGCTGTGCGAACAGATCTTGGCATTTGGGATAATGGCGGACCAGCTCCGATACAGCCCAAGCAACAACCGCCTGCACCTTCATCGGACCTTCTTTGAGAATTTTCACAAACACCGAGCAGACACCGGCGTGGATCATGTGTTCAACGCTCTCAGGGTCACGGCCGAGTAATCCGATCGCCGATGCAGCGTTCTCCTGACCTTCCGGCTTCCCCTCTTTCACCAATTTCAGCAACGGATTGACTCCACCTTCTTCAATTATCAGCTTCCCGTACCGATCATTATCGCGTGCAAGCGACACAAGCGACGCCGCCGCGTCGGACCTATCATCTAGGGTTCCGGTGTATAAAATAGCGATTTGCTCCCAAATTAAACACAGAATTGGTTCATTAGCGGCGATCGGAGGGAGACCGAGGTACTCATCGGTGGAATTGTTAGGTGCGGAGACACGTAACAGCCAAGAGACATCTCCGATGGAATTCTCAAGCTGTGACGACATCTTCCGGAAGGCAGCAGCCGGTATGATAGTGAAGACACGCTTGACAAATCCATTGTTCCGACATTTTAGGGCTAGAGTAAGTGCTTTATCTAGAACCTGTTCGGTATCGTCAATAATACGGCGAGTAGGTCGTTCATATAGATCGTTGCTGGCACGGGCGGCTTGACGGAGGAGTCCGGCGAGCTTTTCCGTCTTGGATTTGAGTTCAGCACATTCTTGCTTGTTGTTACAGGCTTCCTGAGCGCACTTGATGACTTGATCAGCTAACTGGATCGGCTTTGCAAGGATCTGTTTGACTAGGTCCGCCATAAGAAACGATGGCCGGAACTAGACCGGTAACTGATTACGGTTGCCGGCGGCGGCGATAACAGGGAGGAGAGATCACCGATTTCGGATTTTGGAGGGTTTGTGTGTGTGAATCTATGGAGAACGGAGATGGTGAGAAATTTTGGGGATGAAAAGACGAGTTTTACAAAGTCATAAGTCAAAACTCGTTTTCATTGGTCTTCCACGCCTTTCATACGTGTTCCAAAATGGTATACTATTTATTTATTTAATAAAGTGGAAAATCATTATCAAAATTCAATAGATGTCATAAAACAATTATTAAAATGGAAATGAAATTTATATTATATATATATATTATATATCTATACAGATTACAGAGGACCCTTTCAATTGCAATTTATTTTATTTGTATAATTAATATAGTTCAACCAACTGATACATTTAAGAAATGGGAGTGCTAACAGCATCTTTAAAAAATTCTCCAAAATTTCTCTAAAATAGGGAAACAAAACTCAAAATCTCTAAATAAAATTGCCTCCATCTCCGACAAATTCTCCATTTTGGAGAATTCATCATCATTTATTATATTAAATGATGTTGGAGATGCTCTAATGGCACCCTTTAAGCAAGGATGTGCACGGAATTTCTTGCACTTTTATAGCTTTGAGAATGTAAAAAGGGCTTTTGACATCGACATGTGTGAGGAAAATTCACTTTTGTAGGTTGCCATTAGCATACTTTAGGGGTGCCATTAGCCTCCACCTTTATTATAATATGGATATTTGTGAAAGATGATTTGATATTAAGGTTATGTTTGACAAACTAGCTGATAAGCTAGCGGGTAGCTGATAAGTTAGATGATAACTGATAAGCTAGTTGATGAAAAAAAAATCATGTTTGGCAAAACTAGCGTATAAAAATGTAAAATGACCAAAAAATATATTGAAAAATAAAAAAAAATTAATATTAATGAGGGTTATAATTTGAAATAATGACAATAAACTCCTAAAACGCTACTCCAAGTTAGCTTATGGTTTTTCAAACGTGTACGCTGAAAATAAGTTAGCTTATAAGCTAGCTTACTTTTGTCAAACATAACCTAATTAGGATCAATGCTTTGTATTAAAACAGTCGATATATTTACAGAACTAGATATTCGTTAGAGTAGATGGACGGTTAACTGAATTGCAATTGTTATATAAATGAGATTGATTGTATAATAAACCACTTGTATATATCATTTTTATAAACATCTGGTGTGTTTTCTAATATAAAATTGATATTGTTCATAGTAATGTCATGATTTGTATTTGAAATCTTCTTTTTAAAGGTATACGAATAACTATGGTAGGAATTGAATAGGATATTTTTGGAAGAAATTTATTTTAAAAATAATTGTAAAGTTTATTTTTATTTTATTATCATATTATTTTGACAATAATACATTGTTCATCAATAATAATTAGTGTGATATCAGTCCGCCAGTCGGGCATTGGGTACATGGGCATTAACAAATGAAACAAAAAGATTTGTTAATCGACCATGTTAGCTATGGGTTAATCGTGAACACGAATGATGTCTTTTAATTTTTGACACTGTAAAGGCACAAATCATCTCTTCTCTTGAGAATCATTTATTACCAAGCTAGAATAACATCAACACATATACCAAAATTAGGGTTTGTGATTGATGCTGACAATAATAGAGACCAAGATGACTTTAGTTTACCCTCTAATATATATCGAAATGATGATACTCTAAAATTTGGTTCATCGTTGTGCAACAACGTACAACATGGTTTCCCCTCACCCTAACGTTTTACTGTTAGAAATCCCTTTTTTCTTCCATAATTTATCAATCCAAATTGTTTTAAACCAGAAAACTCTTGATTGTATCTGAGAGAAGAAGCATGTGGAGAATTTCTAGTATCATAGAGCACTCCATTTCCTTTTGGGGGTCAAACTTTTCTGGTACACGTATATAACCAACTTTCTCAAAAAAGGATTCCAAATCACATAATAAACTTCATGATAACCCAAAAACCCAGTTGAGAAAGGACCAAGATCACATCATATAATGTCTTAAAATTTTCACAAAAACAAAAATTCACCAAAACCGCTACATGAATTATAATAAAAGAGAATGAAAGAATAAGATGATGAAATACATTTCGTATAGTCATGTGAGAATGCTCGAGCAGTCTTCGACTAAAGGAGGGAGATCCAAAGAACGATTTGAGGGTATAGTTATGGTTTTCCCTTTTATTTGCAATAACAAAGTTTTAAAATTTTATGTATTTTTATTTAGTATAACAATAACCTTTTCTCTAAGTGTAATTATGTAATATACTTTGCCAAAAAAAATTATATTTCATATTTGTATTGGACATGCTAAATAAGCGATCAAGAACAAATCAGGTCTAGTTCAGTTGGTTTCTCCAAGGGCGGTAACATCCTGGGGGATTGTGGATGGTATCCCAATCTACTAGGGTTCGAATCCAAAGGGGGATTGTGGATGGTATCCCAATCTACCCAGGTTCGAATCCAAAGGGAGTCAATTTGAGGGAATGAAGAGTACTCAGTTATTGGGCTGGTCCAGTCTTTGACTGGGCTGCCCCCAGCCCAGTCATAGACTGTGGTTGGGCTCTAGGTCTAGCGTAAGCTGGACCGGGACAGCGACGGATTAGTGGGCTGTTCTTGGATGCCCGATACCGCTAGGGAGGCGTGCATGTGTTCATGATAGTCGTTCGTGGGTTCGATGTCGCTATGCTTTTTAAAAAAGCAATCAGGAAGAAATTAAGGAAATAGAAACCAGTGTCACATAAGATTTTCACGTAAATTGAAGTAGAAAGATTTAATTAAAAGTATTGCACTAATTGAGAAAAATTAACCATTATATTAAATGAGAATTAAAACAAATTTGTTGTATTTTAATAAAAACTTTTCTTATTAATTTATGAGATAAATAACCATGACAATTTAATTTTTAGATTATTATAAAATAAATGCAACATTTTTTATCGTAAGATGTTTTATAATTTTTTTTAAAAATACATTTTTAGATATATATTTAATATTCATATAAATTTAAACTTTATGTATATGTCATGTTAAATAATTGCATTGGGACCCCAATAACCATCGGACCCGATTCCACTCTCAACTTGGAACAAGACTTTTGACTCCAATCTTTTCATAATCGGTTTCAACTTTCAAACCTCACTCGGCATTGGATACCATATCGAAATAAATTTATTCGTACTGTAATATGTAAGTAGACTTTTATCAGTAATACCGATAACTCGTTTGACCCATAACAATAATTCTTCTTTCAAAGTCTTAAACCCAGTCAAGATTTTTACCCGTTACACTCTAAATATTGAAAATAACGAACTGGTTTTTATAAAAAAGCGGGATAGTTTGCCAGGTGTAGCATTCTTGTATAAAGTATGATTACGAATATGATCAGAATGACTAATCGTTTCAAATAGACCAACAAAAATTAATATGGCCATAATAGAACGAACCGAACATGTGAAATATTGATAATTAAAAAAAATACAAACAAGTCAAACTGGAATATCATATTCTAGTCCTTGACAATGATTTAGGTATCACTTTTGTAGATCATTACCAAAATACAACTAATTGCTTAGGTGTTATTTGATAACAATTATATATTTTATTTTATGCTTTTTAGTATAATATAAATATTGCTACATGTTATTTCATCACTAAAAGTACTGTTTTTTAATATCTAAAAGTTTATATTCGTATTCATGGTTTAGACATATCTGTAGATACTTGATTGTTAAGATTTAAAATACACAATATGGTCCGATAGTAACATTCTCTAATATGATATGGAATTTTTTTTGTCCTAAATGTAATACTTGATTTCCTGATAAAATGTAATTTTTCTAAAAAAAATTAAGCAATGTTTTATATCGTATTGTTGAAAAAATGAGTCAAATTAGTCTAAAGGTAGTGCTAAAAATATTTTAAATCATTTTATTTAAAGAAAAACTAAAATAATGTTCCTAATAAAATAATAACCATATTTAATATTAAATATGACTATTGCCCAAATAATTATATTTAATAGAAAATTAACAAAAGATTAGTAGGCTAAACTAACCTTACCCAACATCCATCCTAAAGTTTATAGGTATTGATTTATTTAAGGACTTCTGTAGTCAAGTTGTTAGCTGGGGAAACGTAGAATTAACTTGCTTTTTTTCTTACTGTAGCATAGGCCTTCGCCACTTCAAACGGGCGCTTTGCCCCTTTTTTTGTGATTTATAATTTGTTGTTCTTTGGTCCCTATAGTTTAATTATTTTTACGATTTTGATTTCTTATATTTAAAGATAAAAATTATTTGGGAATGAAAATAAGAATAAATTTTAAACCATAATAACAAAAACAACAATTTTAAAACCATAAAAACGAAAATCAAAATTATTAACAAACCACGTAGACGAAAATTGTGATATACTCAAATATTTATAGTTCTCATTTGAATTTTCCTTTATATATATATATATATTATAAAAAAACCATTATGTTATAAAAAGTCATATTTAAAAAAAGTGGTTTTTCAAAATGCATATTGGTTTTCAACTATTCCGATAAACCTCACTAGATTAAGACTGACAAGATGGTAGTGAAGCAATTACAAACTAAAAATAGCTAAAAGCGGGTGTTGCAACCACCCTACCCAATTAATATTCAACATGTTACTCATATTGTGCACCCAGAAATACGACTGCGTAACAATACTATCCCACATCAATACCTTTTTCGGTTTCTTTGATCCAAAAATTTTCTCATTGCAAAATTTCCAGAGAGACCACAAAGTTGTATAGACTACCGCTTCTAAGCAATCTGATTCCCCTTTCTTCAGCCTCATAGCCTGCAACCAACCAGCCTTTTCATCATGAATCATTATTGAATACATGTATATCGAAGTTCCACCAACGCCCTAAATTCCTCCAGATATCGCGAGCCAAGTGACAATCAAAGAACAGTTGATTCACGGATTCAACTTTCTCCTCACAAATCGGGCTTAAAATGGAATGGACCTCAATTCCTCTTTTATCAATATTATCTCTGGTAGAAATTTTATTCAAATCTAACCTCCACAGTAAAATATTTACTTTCAAAGGCACCAAATTGTTCCAGTTTGTTGAGCTCTGGTCAATCTCCAAGATCTTAGAGTCAATATAATTCCGGACGGACGCCACCGAAAACTCACCCGCTCGATCCATAGTCCAACGCTACATGTCTTGTTAGTTGGATAAAGATGTGTTTCCAAGTAAATCTTTCAACCTCTCTATCTAATCCCTTTCTGTTCCCCTTTTTGGTGATTTGCGTAAGACTGAGTCCCAGTCTTCCAGGCTCACACGATCTCTAACAGTAGCCTTTTTATGCGGATCCGACATATATATTATCGGGAATTGCGATTTTTGGTGGGCATCTTCCAACCACGTCTCCTCTCAGAATAAGGTTGATCTTCCATCCCCTACCTTTTTCTTGCATAGATCTAAAAGGTTTTTACCCTTGTCAGCCAACTGCCAACAACCTTTTTAGTATCATAATCCAAGTTGTGGTGGCCTCTTTGTGGATAAGACGTTCCCCAATCATTCTATTTTGTCCATACACTGTTTTAATTACTTTAACCTACAATGCATTTTTTTTATCCCAAAACCGCCAAATCCATTTGAATAAAAGCACTCTATTGAAAGCAAAGATGCTTCCGATACCAACTTCCCCGTCTTGGCACTTGGCCATACATTTTTTCCACTTCACCCATGTCATTTTCTTCTTCTCACCATCACCTCCATTGAAAAAACGATTCCGTAAGGATTCTAGAATCTTCTCTATTGAACCCGGGATTTTGTAGATGGACATAAGATATGTGGGCAGACTTCCAAGAACTGATTTGATTACGGTAAACCCTACCCCCTACCGACAATGTTTGAGCTTTCCAACAGGATAATTTAGGAACGAACTTATTGATAACCTCTTTCCACCTGTCCGTTTTGGACATACTTCCCCTAACTAGCAACCCGAGATAGCTGAAAGGTCTTTTACCGCATCCACAACCTACCAGGTTTGTTACTCTACCGAGTTCTCCTTCTTCAATTCCCACCCCCGTACAACTTACTTTTAGTTAGGTTGATTTTTAATCCGGATACTAGATAGAAGCATCTATAAAAGTTTCAATTACTCTTCGATTGATTGGTGTTGCAACCCAACGGTTAGTTGGGTTCTTGTTCCTTGTTGTTTCGATTTCTAATGCTCGTGCTTTTATTTTGTCGATGTTGTACTCTCTTTTGTTATTTTTCTTTATTGCATTTCATAAGAAATGCAGACGCGTTTTAAAACCTCCTATCAAAAATAAATAGTTTTGTTTTAAATAACTAACTGTCACAAAACTAGATTCGTTATTTCGTTTTAAAATTTATTTCATACAATCTTATTTTTAATAAAAAAAAAATCAATGTCAAACAAAAATCATATTCAAAAAGTTAATGAGAAATATAAGATTATGTTTTTTTTAAATTATGAATCCATATACGCTTTAAAAATCTCTATTGTATGTATAAACATTTGTTGTCATAAAATAAGTTGCATTTAAAAAATCTATCTTCATAAAATATTATTACATTGGTTGACCTTTATTAATTTGTGTAATTAAGCTCAAGTTACCATCAATACCAACTCCAACCACTTGTCTAAGCTTAGATGCACAAGTGTATGCATGTATATATACAAGAAGGTTAAAGTGAGTATTTTCAAAAGATTGTTTAAAATGAATAATTAAAACTTAAAATATTATTAAAAATTGTATTTAATTTCAACAAAAAAAAATTATTATTGAAAATGCCAATGAAAGTAAAGATCGAAATTAATAGAATACAACAGAGATAACAACTTTCAGAGTTGGAGTAGTCATGACAATTACAGTAAATATTATGAAAATTACAACATTCATTATATTATTAAATATCGATACGTGTAATAAAATATTATGCTTCTGTAACATCCATGTCCCGTGTGGCTTAAGGACGGAAGGTGTCACAATTGGTTTTAGAACAATTCCAAGACAACCCGTTGGTTAAACAGAACATCTAATATAATTTACCAAATATACTTACATAACCACAAACGGAGATAACAACATATATCAAAAGACGGTCCCAAAATACAAATATATCTACATTCGTCATAAAAAACTTAACAAAGTATGTCCTAACGGTTATCTTTATTCTTGTCATCTCCGTAACTCTCATCTCAATAAACCTGCTAAATCATGTATCTGCCGAGGACAAAGAAAATTTCGGATGAACTTAATGCCCAGTGAATGGATAGTAGCAATTAAACAATTAACATGAGATAACAAGTTCAAAAGGAATTCATAACGTTAAGTGATAATCCAAAAGAAAGTTAAACATCCGAAGACCAAACCGTATCACGAGGATACGTTGCTCCCAATGGATGATCAGTCTATTTGGGCATAAGTGAGGAAAAGGGGTGCGAGCACAACACAAACAATCCTCTCCGTGGATTTAACCACGGTCACAATTATTATCCGATAACGGTTCCTAGGATCGATCCATACGCCCTCTATTTTGACCGGAACTAAGTCAATGTCCGCTTTTAAGGACTATATACAATTGAGGACGTCATGATAGTTTTAGCCACCATGGAAGCATCTCAATACCGGTGCTCCCGATATTGAGCCTATAGAAAAAGGTTCACAATAGATACAATGTAACAAGTCAAATGATCAAATGATCCAAGTTCCAAACAAGTAAATCATGTTTAAAAAGGAAACAAGAGTTCAATTGTATTTAACAACCACCAAGGAAATTTGGACCAATTATTCGGAATTTATCACAAATTATCTGGATTAGGAAGCTTTATGCAAATGGCTATCCCCGTGTCAAGTGAGGTAAGATATCTGTACCTTCACCGAATTTGAAAATTAACGCACAATCAAATGGAATTCTCGATCAAGTTTGTCTTACCCGCGTGCCTAACGAATGCATAAATGGGTTATTGTTTGCAAGACATATAAACCATAACGTACATATTCTAATAAAGTTACTTAGGTCTTAATGATCCTAAACAACTTAGACTTCAAGAAGGACAACCTATACGAATTGGGAACTTAAACGTAACAAATAGCCTTATGCATTTTCATTCCAACAGCTCATGTCCCTCTTCTTTTGACCATTTTTACCCTACTTAGAGATCAATTCAGGTTCTAAAATATAAATGAAAGTTGTAGTATGAACTCTAATGAGTCTATTAGCTTTGGAATCATTTCATTTGGATCATCCATCTATTTTATATGAATTAAACAAAACAGCAGTTATGATCCCGTATATACAGTCAACAGCCGTAAAAACACACTGTTTTGAGTCACTTAGAGCCACAATTGGGTTTTCGACCCTAAATAACAGTTGTAGTACACAGTAAGGGCTTTCAATCTGCAAAATATGAGCTTATTTGAATTTACGGTTTGAGTTATGCATTGTTAAACTACTGGACTTGAAGTTGTCCAATACTCCAATTTCCACATTTTTCCCCAACTCATTTTTATGATTCAAACTTCATAATTTGCTACTTTTAAATAATCTAAAACATACCTAACATACTAAAAACTAGAAAAGAGCTTAATGGTTAATATCATAAGCTTGATCATACAGTTTTGCTCTTTTAGACATTTAACCGAACACTTAGTGTGCGGTTAATCTTATACACCCAACTTAACCATATTGAATCCATAATTTAACCCTTTTTCTTTCTACATCAACTTTAGCTAATCCAACCATCCAAAACATGTATTTAACCACAGTTTGCAATACAAATTCTTATACTAAACATCTAAACAATTATAAACCAATAACATAAACAAACTTACGAATTTATGATTGTTTGCTCAATTCCTTCAATAACTTATGAGAATTTTTAGAGAGAAGAAAGTTTTAGAGAGATGTTAGATGGCGGTAATGAACAAGAAAATGATGACCATATGAAATTTCTCTCAAATTAATCATATTATTTTACTTTTATAATTATTGAAAGTTTAGACATTTGACGGTTTTAACCCCTCAAGTCTAATTTCTCAACTTTATGTCCTAGTAGTTATAAACTTAACATTTTAGGTTAAGTTTAGTTTCGTCTTGTACGTGTGTGACCCCTTGTATGATATTACCTCACAATTTAGTCCGAGGTACAAGTTGATAATACATACAACTTCTCATATAAATCATATAATAGATATCGGTAACAAAATCTAGGGTGTTATAGCTTCTTTCATAAACATTTAATATTAAGATTTCTTATTGAAAATATAATAGAAAAATGTCTCTCTCTAACGGTATCATTTTTGGGAATATTCCACACCATCTTTCCAACTTTCTTCATTTTAGAGTTTTTTGGAACAAAAATTTGTCAAAATCTTTTCTCCATTTTTTAATCTGTTTCGCTTGCCAAAATGTACTTTTAGAAGAATATGCAATTGAATGATCTAAACTCTTTGATGTGTTTAGCTTAAATTGAATTTTCATTATTTATAAATTTATTTAAAATAAATTGTTGTTTTTATTAATTACATAAAACAAATGTTTTATTATATATTTTAATAAATTAGCAACTACCCCATGAAATTTATAAATACCATGTTTGTGGGATTTCATTGCAGGATTTGGACTTTGCTCGAAACCAAACATGGGGACTGGAATGAAGTCCAATTCCAAATCCGCAAACCAAACAACCCTGCAATATAATAAAAATTGAAGCATATAAAAATAGACAAACATCTTATTCTATTTAATTGGTAGAGTTGAGTTCCGATGAGAATGAGAGTTAAATGTGAAAAACGTAAGAAGAGATCTCCACCATTAGATGTACATTAGGATGAGATGCACCGGATCAATCCCTGTATCAAACACGATTCATAGATGAGTTTGAGATTAAATGAGCTCAATGGTCCAGTTCCCTTCTGACTCTTCTCACTTTAACTTTTCTTCTCACACGATTCTTCGCGTTAATTGTTATACTCTTTCATCCATCTTTTAATATATGCACACGCTCGACCTTTTTACTGTTTTCATCTTAACTATCCCCACTGACCCACATAAAATTATAACGACAAAAACGGAAACAACTCATTTCGTCATTTGATTTCCACATCGGGCGTTCAACTCGAATTCCCAGCCAAAAACTTATGCATCTTATTACCAATCTCAATCGAACTCAATCCAGCCATCTTCACAATTCCCAAATCGTTCATCATTGCCCTCCAACGATTGGCATCATCCCAACGGTCACATGAAGCGTACAAATTAGACACCATCATATAATCCCCATCGTTTAAGAAAAAACCATCGTTAACAAGTATCTTAACTACCTTCTCTCCAATCTCAATATCCCTATAATTCACACATGAACCAAGCAACGCACCCAAAACGGACTTCCCTGCCCTAAATGGCATCGTTTCAATGACCCTATACGCACTTTCAAGAAATCCGGCTCGGCCCAGAAGATCAACCATGCACCCATAGTGCTCCATTTTACGAGCCACACCATGGTTGATCTCCATAGAATCGAAGAGGGTTCGACCCTCTTCGATGAGCCCTGAATGGCTGCAGGCACTAAGTAAAGCGATGAAGGTTATATCATCAGGATTCGTTCTTTGGAGCATTTCATCGAACATTTTGAGAGCAGCGACACCATAGCCGTGAAGAGCGAGTCCAGATATCAATGCGTTCCAGCAGTAAACATCTCGGATTTTAGACTTGTAAAACACGGTCAGAAAGCTCTCCACGCACCCACAGTTGGCGTACATGTCTATTAGGGAAGTGGTTACATGTGGGCTAGACACGAGTCGTGAATCTTGAGCGTAAACGTGAATTTCACGGCCTTTTTCTAGTAACCCTAACCGAGCACAAGCAGATAACGATGTTGTTACCGTAAGATAATCCGGAGATGTCATCTTATCATCTTTCATCTTTTCGAAAAGCAGAATAACTTCATCAAATAATCCATTGTTCAAATAGCCTCCAAGCAACGTGTTCCACGAAACGACATTTCGTTGAGGCATTTCATCAAACACCTTACGTGCTTCATCCATGTCCCCATAATTCCCACATGCCAGGATCATAGAGTTCCATGAGATGGTATCTTTTTCAAGAATTTCATCAAATATACCCCTGGCACTATCCATATCACCAATTTTTGCATACCCAGAAACCATTATATTATATGACAAAAGATCCCTTTTGGGCATGATTCGGAAAAGTTGGATTGCAAAATCCATCTTCTGGATCGAAACATATCCATCCAACATGGAGTTCCAAGCAACTAAATCCCTAACTTGCATACTATGAAAAACTTTACGAGCTTCATCAATTCTTTGAACAGATGAGTACATATTCAAAAGAGAAGTTTGGACCAATAAATGGTTGAAAAATCCCGTTTTTACTATTTGGCCATGGAGAGCTAACCCAATTCGACCATATGAAAGATTAGAAACTGCTTTTAGTAACACGGGAAACGTGAAGTTATCAGGGACGATGGTACCTGTTTCTTGCATACGTTGGTATGTAAGAAAAGCCTCTTTGGTGTTCCCTTCCACCACTTGTTTCTTGATAATCTTGTTCCATGTCTTCTGGTCAAGAACCGAGCTTTGCAAATGAAGAGCCATTCAGACATCCAACAGCCATACAGAAAAATGACTGAACTCAGCTTCACAACTTCATTGGAAAGCTCAGGTCTTTTTGTTAATGGATTCCTCAAGATAAATGGTGAACAATGGTTGAAGATAATGACAAAAACCATTATCCATCAAGGGACCACTTCTATCTCACTTGTTCACATATTATATTATGTCCCTTTATTAAATAAATCAGATTTAAACTATAAAATTCATGTAATTCTAAACTTCTATTTCACAAGATTAATAAAGGGTACTATTCGAGGAGTGCATTGGTAAAAATTGGAGAAGATGATAGAAAGATGTGCAAACAGGCAATTGACACATTTACAATACATCACAATTAAATAAAGATTACAAGATTACTTGCCCTGTTTGTGCTTAGATTTTGAATCAGCCCACTTAAAGAAACCACAATTTGCTTCAGGATTTGATGCGGGTCCCTGTAAAGTCAATTTATTAGATAGAAGGCAGAAGTCAGATCAAGAATACATACAGTTGTTTCAGGTCCCTAAAATGTCTTAGGAAAAGAGTTTTAGTTTTTAAGAAAGTAAAAATCATATAAATGAAGTTCAGCTCCCAGAAATCTTAATTTTCATCGTGTTAATATATTATAAGTTTATAACCCAAACCGTAATATCAACTAAATAATGGAAATAAAGACACCCCACTTATGGAAAACAGCATACCTCTGCACGAGCACAAACATAAAAACGGCGACCAAAAGTGGGTCCCGCTTTCTTCACAACCCGAGAAACGCATTGTTCACCATGGCCCTTACATATAGGTATGCTATTCTGCATGAATTGTTGAATCCTTTGCCACTCCAATAGAGCAATCTTACTCTTATCAGTTTGTGAAGAATTACAGGCGTCTGATTCACATTGAGACTGATCAGGAACGGTATTATTGAATTCAGACTCCTTCAGAATTTCAGTTTTATATCCTTCAACAGAATTACTTGCATGTTCAAGTGGGATATCAGCACTGCTACTCTTAACATCATTATTGGCTGTTGAACTACTATGGAAAAAAGATCTAAGTGAGAGCTGTGACGATTGATTTTTTTTCGATTTTTTCTTCATTTCTATACATTTTGTTGGTTTCATGTGATTACTTCCCAAATTAAGCATCTTCTTGCCACCAAAAACATTTGAAGAACCCTGGGAGCACTTATCTTTTCCTAAAACATCATCTGCTTGCAACAAGCTCGAAGGAGTAAGAAATTCATCTAAGACTAGCCCTGTTTCATTGGCTTTAACCTCCTCTGTTGATTGCCTTCTTGATAACATCGACACTGCAAAATGCATTTGGGTCTTAAAAATAAAGTGGGTGCCTTCAAAAGAAATATATATATATATATATATATCGTGAGCATGACCTACAGAAAATGCTAAATAAAACATGTTCTTTAGACAATAATTAAACAGTTTAGAAGAAGATTACAATCCAAGTGCATATTTAACATCATCCATCATTTAGAAAGATAAAAAAAAGAATGTTTTTAATACCAAGAGTCTGTTGACATCCTCGAACTTGAGGACAGTATCTAGTGGATAAAGAGGGAGTGTTATGCTGTGGAATATCGGGAATCTCTCTCAAACTCATAAAGACTGGGGCATGATCTGAACCTTCCAATTTCATGTTTCCCCCTCCTTTCCATCTGTAGCTGCAGGTATGGAAGTAAATGTAATTAACCATATGTTACACATATATAGATAGCAGAGATAATAGTGGGCTGGTCAATTAGTCAATTGTGGGGAGTCTAGTCAATTAGTCAATAAATGAGTAAGGCGGTTGCTGAATGGTTTGGGGCAGAATGATTAAGAGGCTCTTATGATATAGTGCAAAACGAAATATAATTGTTTGGTAATTGTTCAAGATGTAATTAGGGTTTTTAATGGTTTAAGGGAGGTCCAAGATACAAAATGATTCAAAGGGTTTTGGAACCATTAATTAAGAGACAGACTTATTTTTTGCCAAACAAGATTCACCTCTTAGCGATTCAGATGCTGCCTCTTAATGAAACTGTTAAGAGGTAAATAAACAACCCCTTAAGTCGGTTGTTAGGATAAGTATAAATAGGAGGGTGGAAACATTCACAATCCCACTCAATTTATAAATCAATGACCATAAAACACAAATTCAGAACACATATGTCAAAGTGGAATTCTTCTATCGGAACTTTCTTGATTCTATTAAATTCTAATCAAAAGATTAAAACTTGAATGCGACGTGTTTACCTTTGTGTGGCCCCAGGTTTCCACCGTTTGAATTGTGTTAATATGTCACACTCTTTAACATGGCAAGAAAAAAAGCCGTGACCTTCAAGATCTTTATTTTCATGTAAGCATGAGCCAGCGCTTATAATATGGTCAATCCGAGAACCAAAATTGAACACCTCACCACCTGTGCTCGTGGACCAGCAAGTATAGGCCCCTGTTCTATAAATAATTAAAGATGGTAAGATATTAGAAAAAATATTCAAGAAAAAGAAGTAGATAATCAGGGGGTGTTTGGTTTGACGGAATCTTTTTGAGGGATTTGGATTTCACGCAAGGATTTGGAATCTTTGGCTTGTGGGATTTGGAATGGAATTGAATTCCATTCTTTATAGATAATTTATAAAAACAAATTATAAATAGGTATAAAAATAATTAAATTACCTTTTATTAATTGATTACTACAAAAAGAATGTTTTTAACATATTATAAAACATTATTCCAAACAAATCCTATGAAATCGCGTGAAATACCAACTACCCCATGGGATTTCTAAATCCAATGTTCCGGGATTTCAATTCCAGACTTCCCTTTAAACCAAATGCGGGATTGGAATGGAATCCAATTCTAGATCCCACCAAATCCAGCAAACCAAAAGAAGAATTGAAACAATGTGGATTACCTTTCAGGATGTTTTGCTCTGAACACATCAGTGAACAAGCCTCCACTTTCCACCAGTAAGGATCTAAACCAGCTTCTGAACCTAATAATATTCAATAATATAACTTGAACATTAAAGTTCCTAAATTTAACATGGTAAATTACTAATATACGATCATCATCGGGTAGGCTTGTTAACCAAGATTAGGGAGATAAGTTAGAAGCTCACTCATTGTTCTCAAAATCTGGTCCTGCATCACACCTATCTATAGAAGAAGGAGCAATGTTAAAATCACCAACAACGATTATCCTTCTTCCTTTAAGCCTGAGAGACTCCCATCGTTTCTAAAAAATGCAACAGAAACCAATCAGAAAGGACAAAGTTCAAACAAGTGCTCCTTATGACATAATTATTATTAGAATGTTACTAAGATGTTATCATTATTTTTCATTTTTATGTCAAATTTCTTTCAATCTACCATTTTCCATCGTTTCAAAGTGGTTTAAAATATCAACTATTTTATGGGTATGATTTTTAATGGTATAATATGAAAGGCTAGTAATTAATTATGCTTGTATAATACGAAAAAGAATTTGTTTTGCCATTTAAAGAATCACATAATGTTTAGTATCTACATATGTATTTTATATTCTAAATAATTCTAATAAGAGTAGACTGAGGTGCAAAATCATACACAACATAGAACAATATGAAAAGAATCTGTTTGAACATCATGATAAATCATAAATGAAATCGAACGTTCCATTTGAGAAGACAGGGTATGTGTTCTATTATGATATTATGTTCTGACCAACGGGTATGAAAAATAAAGAAGATTGGAAGAGAGTAAAAAACTAGCAAACAAGTAGATGATTACCTGCAAAATCTTGTAGAATGAGAGCTTGAATTCAATCCGTTCTGCATCATCGAATGCAGCTCGAGGCCCATAAATGTTGAAAAGAACTGCAACATTTACAAAATGATCACTTTAAATTACACGGAATTCTGGAACAAAATGAAAAGAAAAAGATAACATGGAAACACAACCTAAAATATTTTTTTTTGCAATGTGTCTAGTAACAGTTTGTTCAGACTTCAAAAAAGGAGAGGGCATTTTGATCTTCTAATTTTGTGATCTTATATATAACAACTAATTAATATCATGCCACTCACCAAAATGACCATGGTCGGTGATAATACAACGCCCCTCACTATCAATTTTAAGAAGCTCATTTCTGTCGATTCCTTCAAGCCCTTCCACACCTACCAAACAATCATGTTTTCTATTTGCAAATCCTCTAGAATTCTCTAGAACACCAGTGAACCCCTCTTCTGCATCAAGTGGTAGTGCAACTTCATTGCTTGAAAAAGCAGATTGTACTTTGCAAAATGTTGCAACACCTGCATTAAAACAAATAAAAAGATATGAACTTCTTATCATACTCTTAAAAGTGAAACCCATACAGTTTTAGGAGGAAGTATTCCATAAATATAAAAGTTATTTCAAGATGATATATTTGAGCTACACTTGGATGATCAGTTAATCAAACATGATAACAATCTATAGCTTTATGTAAATCTTTAAACCACTCAATCAACTAAAATCTCTATTGACGGTATGAACTTGCCCAAAGAGTTACAATCTTGAACCCACTAAAGCACTTAAACTTAAGGCCTTTATATCATCACCACCACCACAATGGTAATGCACTTGGTTTAAGCCATAATCAAAACAGTCCAGCCTTCAAAATAAAACAAAGAAACAGTACATATACGACAACTTAACAGCAATAAGTAAGATAACAAACTTGATTGTCATTGAGGCATTTCAACAAACAGCTTGCTTACTTACCGGAATAACCAGTGCGACCTTTTTCAAGCGAACGTGTGCAAGAAAAAAAGGACTCGTACCCATCTGCTGAAACCACGTCGGCTCTCAGTTCTTGTCTCGATAACTTCGTTTCCTTATTGATTTTAAGCAAAAGAAAACTAAAATCAGGTGATAAGTATGGCAATTGATTTGCAGACCCATCAATGGAAATAGAGGGAGAAGGCACCTGAAAGCAAATGATGTCGGAATCGAGAGAATCCAGGAGTTTACGGAGGGATCCATACTGAGAAATTCGAGGCCTTAGGCCGTTCACGTTATATGTTGCTATCTTCATTCATCCCCTTAAATTAGTCCGTCTTCAGCACAGCAGAATCCCACTTGTTGGCTATCTACTTCGAAAAAACATGCAATTCAAACATCGAAGATCAAGCAATAATGGAGCCAAACCAATGTACCAGGCAAAACCGCCGTTGCTATCGGAGACCTAGCAAGTCCTCGATGAATTCCCCTTTCCAGACGATACGACGTCGTTGGTCGTCTACTGAAAATCGAAATCACAATTTTCTTTTTTTTCATTTTCTTTTTCCGGTTTTAAGGAAACTATGATATTGGTTCGTGAGGATTTTACAAAAATAAATTAGTTTATAAGTTGGTTTATTTTAAGTGTATATGTTTGACAAACCATAACCTAATTTATTAAAACACTAATTAAAATAGTGTTTTGGAAGTTTATTATTATTTTTTTTCAATTATAACTTAAATTAATATTAATTATTATTATTTTTTAATATGTTTGTTTTGATGATTTTAGATTCTTATATGTTAGTTTTGTCAAACATGACTTTTTTCATCAGCTAGTTTATTAGCTACCATCTAACTTATCAGTCATCCGCTAACTTATCAGTTAGTTTGTCAAACATAGCCTTAGTAAAAAGTACGAAAGTGTGACATCCTAGTTTTGTTAATTCTAGAAATAATTTTTGTGGTTTACATTTTATTCTAAAAATGGTTGTTGTGTGAAAGAGGAACTATATAGTCCTTTTGCCTTTTGTTTTCATTGTTTTAGGGTTAATTGAAAGAGTAAATTACATGATTTATCTATGTGGTTTACAATTTCCTTACAAAACTCTTTATATGATATCAATATATATATAGGAAAAATTGCGTTAAAATGAAACCAACTTTGATCTAATTCCTATTTTGGGGAATCAACTTTTAAAATCATTATTTAAGGGTCTCAAACAGACTTTTCATATATTTAAGGGTCTCATTTACCCATTGACCTACTAACAATGACATGGCGTAGGTAAATGCCAACTAAGATTCCACGTTATAATTAAAAATCAAAAAAAAAAACAAAAATAATGACATGGCAGCATATGTCATATTATATGTAGAAACCTTTATCGTTTGAAAAAGAAACAATTTCATTTCATCCCTAATTTACCAGCCGCCAGTCCGCCACCGCCCGAATACACCTGCACCTTCACCATCATTGGTGACATTATCTCCGGCCATCATCTAAAAAAATCTAAAACTTTTTTCTTTTCTCTTACTCTCTACGTCCCCATCCCATCTCTGGTTCTCCTCTTCCTTCCCATTCACGCCGGTGACCAGCCTCTCTTCCTTTCCATTGCCGACAACCACCCCCTCTCTCTCCTTTTCCTCCTGACCCTCCACACTTAAAAATACTAAACATTATAAAGAACGTCGTAAAATCAAATCATAATCAATTTAATAAAAAAAATAGCTTTAGATTTTTTGGGGGGGGGAGAAGATGATCGGAGATGATGTCTTCGGACGCCGGTGGTGGCCGGAGATGATGTCGTCGGACGCCGGTGGTGGCCAGAGATGAATCGTTTATTCTTAGGGGAGGCAGGGAGAAGATGAAGCATTTTTACAATTGACCTTTTTAAGTTATTGATTACGTGGCTTTTTTTAAAATCCACCTAATATGTTTTTAATTAATGGATTTGCCGCATCACATTAAGGTAACCGGTTACCTATTAAGCCGGTTAACCAAACCCTTAAATAAATGAAAAGTTTATTTGAAGCCCTAAACTGATAACTTTGAAAGTTAGTTCCCCAAAATAGGAATCAGACCAAAGTTGGTTCCATTTTAATGCAATTTTCCCATATATATAACTTTTCTTCTTTTAATATAAACTAGTGTTCGACATCGCGCGTTGCGCGATGATCAAAACACATGTCAAATAAGATATACAAAAACGTATCATACTACATCAACTCAAAAGTTGTGAATATTAAAATTTCATTATACATTTGTCAATACTCTTCCGATATTTCAAGACACCTCTCGTCCGCTCATATAATCAACTATCTTTATCAATATTATGTTTTATCATCATATTTCAAGTATAATTCATTTTTTGAGAAATTCTAAATTCTCATTATCACAATACCTTTTTGTCATTTATTTTATTTTATTTGTATTTATATTTATGATTGTATTCATTTGATTATAATTAACATTTTACATTTAATCAAACGGAAAGTGAAATATGTTGTTTTTTAACAAAATATTTTTACCACATAACTTCAAAATTATCATTTAATCCAAAAATTGGATAGGAAATGTCTCATCTTTAGCCAACCAATTAAGTCGTTCATCCTCCTTTTGTATACCCAACTAACTATTTCCAATATTTGTATAATTTGATGATGACATGTGAATCCCTTGAATTTATGTGAAGTGTATGACTAATCCAATAACAATAGCTTCGCAGGATTCCTTTAGATATTTATATTGCTATCGATTTTCAAGTCAATCCCCCTCCTTTTATATATTAACCTATATTTTTCAATATTTCCCCTTCTCATCAACATGGGATAACCAAAGTCAACCACTATTTGAGAATACTAAATTCTCATTCACCATGTTAATACCTTATAACTTTCATTTATAGATTTATATCTTTCTTGCTTAGCAATGTGGGATATCTTCACCTTCCTTTCATATACACAACTATATTTTCTAATATTTCTCAAGTTCATCAACATGAAATAACCAAATTCAACCATAATTCATGATTTGAGAATATTAAGTTTTCATTATGTTAATACCTTATAGCCTTCATTTATATATTTGTGTTGGACGGTAGCAAAAACATATTATTAGAAAATCCGTAATAAGTTAAGATAAAATGCAATTTGATAATTGGTAACTAATTAAATGTAAAATAAGACGATAAATTTATTAAGTTTCTTTAGATGTAAATTATATATTTCCATTGATATTATTTCTAATAACGAAGAGAATTTCATACATTATCTTATTTTTATTGTTGTGCGCAAAATAATGTTTTGGCATAAAGTTAACGATCGTAGAAATGGTAAGCATATGTGCAATATTAACTGTCATGATGAATGAACACAATATTAGTCTTTATAATTTTGCATTTTAGCTTATAAGGCTTATTTTGCATCTTAATTATTAACAAATTCTGAAATAGGTTGTATATAAAAATTACAATTAATAACCATATAAATGTAATTAATTGAAGAGAAATAAAGTATTCCATACATAATTCCATCATTTTGGAACCAAAGAAAATTTCCATTTATATTGCTATCTTACTTACTTTTTGAGATATAATAGACATAGAGATGGATAGAGTAAAATAAAACCTAAAGAAAGTTGGATAGTTTAGAGGTTAAATCTTATTAAATTGGACGTAAAATTAACAAATGAGCTTTCTTATAATGAAATATACATATTTCATTTAAGGGTAAAATATTTTTCTTATTTGATATTAAGAAAACAAATTATGAGAAAGTTCCTTAGAAGATTAATGTACCACATCATCCTTTGTAGGTTTTTGTGAATTAAAATTAGTCTAATTTTAAACATGATTCAATCATTAAAGATCAAGAAAACAAACTTTGGATAATATTAGTTGATTACATTCTCATAAAACTTCGATTTCTCAAATGTAACATTAAACATATCTATTAGTATATACAACACATTAATAAGTGAATATAAAAATGTAGATTTACGACACCTTTCTGAGTAGCAATGTAATATTTTAATAAACAATACACAAATATTCTTTTAACGTTGTAGGTTATGGTCCTGGGAAAAAAAATAGAAACAAGAGGTCATAATACATCATGTAATTATAAAATAGACAAAATCAATATTAGATTGAAATTGAAGAAATAGTTAAATGAAAGACTTACATGTAGTAAAATATATGTCTATAGTGGTGATGAAGCTTTGATGCTATTCCGCATATTTGGCAATCTATAGAGCTTGTTCTTGTTTGTGTCACTAACTACAAAACAAACCCTAAAGATCATATGAAGTCAACACATTAGCAATGAATTTGACTATAAACAAAACTTCATACCTTTAGATCATCTTTTAGTTAGACACAATGTGTTAAAGGAGAGAATGATAGATAGGTTGTTGTATAACAAAAAAGTGAAAAAAACTAATAACACATCCAACAAAAAAAACCATTTGTGCTTAAATAAGGGAAAAAAAATGATTAATCAAAATAAATGTAGGAAAATGAAAGGTTAATAACATAAAGAAGTGAAAATACATTATTAATTAACATAAATTGCAATAAAACAAATGATTAAACGATAGGAAGTTGGATGGTTTATGTATTAAAAGTCAATTAAAGTAGTGTCAAATTACTAAAGTAGCCTCCTTGTAAATAACAATACATTTTCATAGAGGGGTGTTATAGTCTTTAATATATTGAACATTTTAAAATTTTAAAAAAACCACAAAAATCTTAGCTAAGAATCCTAGTCTAAGAAGATGCCACATCATGCTCTTAGGATCTTCCTTTTATATATATATATAGATAGATAGATATAGATTTATATTATTTAATATCATTATCTTAAAGGTTTTATTTCACATTATTTTTTATTTAAATATAATGTTTAATATATTCATTAACACATATTTGTTTCATGTGTATTCGTTTCATTATGTGAAACTTTTTACAAACATTTTTTGTTTCATAAATACGTAAAAAACGTTCACATTATGAATCAAATATATATGAAACAATTACATTATAAAATAAATATATATTAATTGATATTATAAATCTAAATCCACGTAATACTTGAAACTATTTTACCGTCATGTTACCCATATGTCAATTTACAACTTTGTTTGCAACAAATTCCACACACAAGCCAATGGAGTATTTATCTTTTTTTTTTCTGTTAAAATTTGTATGAAATAAAAGACCCATTGTGGATCCCATAAGGTAATCAATTCAATATTTGTTTTGTGTTAAAATAACAATAAAAAACACAATTTTTATAAATATGTAAATGATAAAATATAATTACCTAAATAATAATTTTATCTATAAAATAATAAATTTTTCTATCTTATAATTAAAAATACTTTTAAATAGATATTTAATTTAAAACAAACTTAAATAAAATCATGAAGACTTGAGATCATATGAGACTATACTCTTCTCGTGAGATTCGTGAAACTATTTTTTTATACTTGAAATTTTATAGTAAGACACTGTGATGATAACCTTCACAGTGTGGTTGCTGTGAAGATTCGGAATTTTTTATCTTCACAGTATTTTGTTATAATATAAAAAATGTGGCCTTACGGGTCTTACAAAAAACAGATTAATCTCACGTTCTCACGAGTAGGGTTGTGCAAAAAATAACCGATTCAATTGGAACCGACCAATCCAACTGACCGACTATAATTGGACATCCAATTGTAATTGGATCGGATTGAAAATTTCAACATCCAATTTGGATCAGTCGGTTCTTGGATGGCAGTCCAGAGCCGACCAAAACCGACCAACATTCAATTACCATCCAGTGACCATCCAACTATCATCCAATTATTTTGTCTTCAATTGGCATAAATCAAAATTTGTTTTTGTGTTATTTTTTGAATTTTTAGCTTCAGTTGTGTTTGTTTTAACACATATTAAAAATGATTAATTAATTTCTTTTCATCGATAAAAATTGAATTGAATTAACACATTGGATATCCAATAAAAATATCTAATAGATGAAACCGAACTGATCTAATCATCCATTGGATCGGTTCGGTTGTCCGATATTAATCGGGTCGGTTCGGCTGGCAAAATCCAACATCTTATGGATGATTTACGTCCAATGGATGTCAACCAATGAACACCCCTGTTCACGAGAACCTACCAGTAACCCAAACTTTAATTTATTATTTAAAATTTGAATAAATGTTTAGAGAATATTACTTTGATTTTTTTTTAATTCAAAAAAGGGAAGATTACTTTGATTTTATCGATTTTTGCTTACAAGAAATAAATAATAATAAATAATAAAAATACATAAAGAACGAAAGAAAAGGAAGCACCAACAGCAATGGAATCTCACAAGATGAAGGGAATCGTGTAGGGCAACATGTCCATTTTCCTTTGATAACAATAATGCCTTATGACACCATTCCTTCCCACCTTCCTCTATGCTAATCGCAAGAAAACCCCTAATTGTCGATTTGATTCTCCCAAATTCAGGAACAAACGAACCCTAAAATCACCTCCATTCTCTCCTTCTCCATCTTCTTCTGCTTGTCAAGTAGTTTAGATTAAATGGATCAATCATGGAAAACGAAGCTCGAATTGCATCAACGACAACAACACCATCAACATCAACATCAACATATTCCCAGCTCTCATACCGACCATAGGTTTGTTTGCATTTCCCTTTTCGCATATTTTTCATTATTCCAACTGAAGTTCTGTTGGTTGATATGGTTCAGTATGTTGATGTTTCTGTCATACTGATGAATTAATCACTCTTGACGCATGATTTTATGTTATGGCATTAAATTGGTTGGCTAATGAGTAGTGGAAGTGAAGTATCAAGTGGTTCATATTTTCTGTTCATTTGTACCAACTTTTCAATTATCATGTACAGAGTACAAACAGTTGGATGATGTATAGTTGATTAGTGAAATGTGTATGGAGCTTGCTCATTGATGTGCCACCTTCTTAGATGCTTCATATGCCATAGCCATACTACTGCAAACATTCAGGCAATCATGTTGGATTTGGATGTGATATTTTGAATCTAATGGTTTAGAACTGTGTAAAAAACTGATCTAGAATGTCTTTGGACACAGATTCATGATTAAAAAGTGTTTTTTTTTGTCCACAAGGCACATTGACTTTTGGTTTGTGTTGTGCATAAGTCACCTGACAATAATTTTATCATTTGTCATTTAATGATCATACTTTTAGTGCATTAATAAATAAAAGATGGTGTGGAAGATTTAATCATCATTTAAAGCTCTTCAAAACTGTGAAGTGCCAAAATGGTTCAAATGTTTTGGGGCATAGAGGTTACCCTTTTGTGTATAAATAAGCATGGATATAAGTTTACACAAATTGATAAGTTCTGACTTACTGTAATATAAATTGAAAACACTTTTAGATCTATTCTATTTATTTTTCACTTATGCTTTTGGTAATACTAATAATTTGTATCTGCATTTTCCTATTATAATTATTTGTTAAGGTGATTCATCGATGCCTACATGTAGGTGTTTAGCTCAAGTATTCATAAGTGAAACGATCAACTAAGACAACAAATGAACAAGATGACACCTATATCAGAGAGAGATAGTCTAGTTCTCAAAGATAATTATCTACTTTCAAGAGGTAGACCAACACCAACTCTCTTGATTATGCTTACTTATATTGGCTATTAAATAAAGTAATTAACTCGAAATACCAAAACTATCCTTCGCTAACTAATTTAGGGCTAGCAGTTCCACAAGTTAGTTACTCCTAATATGTATTTGGGAAAAGGGTTTGACTGAAAATAACCATTAAGGGATTAGGCGTTCGGTTCTTTGACTAGCGCTTTTTAGAACATCCCCCCCCCCCGCCCCCCCGTGCCGGTTTTCAGCTAAAGAACCCAACTAATGATGCTAACAACTTTCTAGTCTTTCTAGCCTCCTTTCTTCTCTTACTTGTCTTTTTTTTCTTTGTGGACTAGTTGTGACACTTTGTCAACTTTTTACCTGTTTTATATCTTTTCTTGTGTAACTTGTTTTGGATTTCATGTAGGGAGATGACTGAAGTGGAAGCAAAAGATACAAGTGATGCTAGAAAAGTTCAGAAGGCTGACCGTGAAAAATTGAGGAGGGATAGACTGAATGAGCAATTCATTGAGTTGGGAAATGTACTCGGTAATAGCATAAAGTTACTTATCCGCCCTTATGAGGTCCACTGTTGACCTTAAGATAATCAATAAGAATTGTTTCATTTGTAGATTAAAAAATGATTGCTAGACTAAGCCATAAAAATGTACTTTCACCCGTTCTAAAGTAAGTGTCCATATTCCGATTTTAATTTGTCATGAAATAAGTGTCCTTTTTAAAAATAAATGCCTACTTTCAGGTACTACCCTTAATTATGAGATGGAAACTATCTTTACTCCTTGTGTTATCTAGGGTAAAATTGTCATTTAGTTGATTAAAAAGTAATAATTACACTTTTTAAAAACTGTATGCTTTTTTTTTCTCCATGGACATTTATTTTGGGATGGAGAGAGTACTATGATAACATAACACTTTAAACTAAAATTAAAAACATTAATATCAATTTATTTTTAACATCATTAATCATCTTGATGTCATGCTTATAGTTTCATAGATGCCCAAATGTATCTTGCAAGTCTAAAGGTCGAATCAATGTAGATCACATTAAAAATGGCAACTTTCTGTCACATAATTGTGTGTGTATTTTAATCTAAAGACTGCTTTAGATTGTTGAAAGAAGATTAATCTAATGTGCAGATCCAGAAAGACCGAAAAATGACAAGGCCAGTATTATTATCGACACCATCCAAGTGCTAAAAGATCTAGCAACTGAAGTTAACAGACTAAAAGCCGACTGTGCAGCACTATCCGAAGAATCATCTGAGGTAATATTAATAATGAGGCTTCACCTTAAATATCATTATTATCTGTTGGTTAGTTTTAAAGGGTCACAAAAAAAGAGAAAACTGAAGAACACCCTGGGAGCCCTCCATCTGGACGGTATGCACAAATGCATACTGGTAATTTGTAACATGCATTTGTGCATATGCACTATTGCATATGTAATTATAGAAAACTGAAGAACACCCTGGGAACCCTCCATCTGGATGGTATGCACAAATGCATACCGGTAATTTGTAACATGCATTTGTGCATATGCAGTAATGTATATGTAATTATAGAAGCATTGGTGTATAGAAAAGAACAGATTCAATCGCTTGTATGCATGCATTTGTGCATGCCGTCCGGATGGAGGGCTCCGGGGTGTTCTTCAGTTTTCTCTTTTTTTAGTGTTTTCCCTTGAACCTCCCTCTAGTTTTAAATATCATTAATTCGTGTGTACAACAGCTAACACAAGAGAAGAATGAACTCAGAGAAGAGAAATCATCATTGAAATCCGATATAGAAAATCTTAACACCCAATATCAGCAAAGAATCGGAGTTATATATCCATGGGGTGCCATTGATCCTTCTTCAGTTGTTATGCCACCACCCTACTCATTTCCAGTTGCTTTGCCAGTTCCTTCAGGTCCAGTCCCAATGCACCCATTTCCTTTTTTCGCGAACCATAATCCACCCGGTTCCATTCAGACTACCTCCCCAGCTTTTATATCATATCCGAACCTACCCAATGCCCACATTAATCAAACGATACCTATATATGCACCTACTTCACATAGTTCAAGCAAACAAGAATGTGGAAGCAAGTCTTCTGATCGTTTTAGGGGTAGCAACGATGAAAAAGGGGATAATTCTAGCAATGTGGTTACAGAATTAGAACTTAAAATCCCGGGGTCACGATCTGCCCAGGTAAACCCCCCCCCCCCTCTCTCTCTCTCTCTCTCTCTCTCTTTAGTATTACCTTTTTGGCAAATGACTCAAAATGAAATGAAGTTTGCCTTGATTTCTTAGTTAGGGGCTGTTTGGTTGGTTTTGGATAAAGTTGTCTGTGTGGATTAATCTATCTATATAGATTGGAAAGATTTTTATTTGGGAGGGTTTTTTTCATAGATGGAAGAAGTGTGTTTTTAATTGGGAGGGGAGCATGTGTGAAAAAAACTTGGCTTTCTGCATAAAGCTCACCCTTAGAAGATTTCTGAATAAGCTACTTTTTATATCATTAAGCTACTACCAAATGATCATGTATAGCTGACTGAATAAGCCGTGAGTGCGATTAAGATTAAGCTGCTAACAAAAAGGCCCTTAGTGTAATTAACATTCAATTCTTCCTATTTCATACCCATGGCCATATTACCCGATAAATGGGTTTTCAGATCATCAATGGTTCCAAGATCTATCATTTAGCGGTCAAAATGGGTACACAGCACAGGAAGAATTTAACGTTTGTTACACTAATTATTTAAAAAAAGCTCACTGTTACATTAAATAGGAAGAAAAAGGCAAACTTTGTTGCATTTTGGCGTTAAAAGGAGTTTAATTCCTTATATATAAACTTGAAAATTTGAGTTTCGTGTAGGAGTCATCGGCTGGAGATAAAAAAGGAAAACAACCAGAGAAGAAAGAGAAGAGTGGAGATTGTTCAAGTAGCAGATACACTTCTTCTCAGGGCTTTCAAGATAGCCCTTCAAATAGTGTGGTGGAAAACAATGGGGAGATCTAAAGCCATTCGGTAGCGGTTTGCCAAAAAATCCCGTTAGTTTGTGGTCTTAATTGGCTCAAAAATCAGATCAACTTCATATCAGTCTCTTTTATCCCAAACGAACCCAGTATATCCCATCTGGAGGTGGCCTGAGAAGGGTAAGAGTTTTACTGTAAGATGTATGCAGACCTGACCTCTATCAGAAAGAGTAGAAAGACAACAAAAGTGGCTTCTAATTGTCTACCATCACTAGTCCATTTTGGGGTGTTGTAGAAGTCTTGAGTTTTCTTCTTCTTTTTGGCCCCATCCCTAGGGGCACAAGAATGTGGGGGGAGTTGACAGCTTATCAAAGAGACACTGGGAAGGACTTTTATGCCCTTGGTATATGATAGACTTTGGGAATGAGAGTTGATTTTTCTACTTTGGGAAGGGCATAAAAGTAATTTTCTATGGTTTGGTGCAGTTTAACTACCAAAGATGGAATATACTTGCTTGCATTGGAAGGTTTTTTTTGTAACCTTGTGCAAAACATAGTTGTGAATTGTGATGGCTTCTTTTATTTGGATTAGAAAAATACTCTTTATGTGAAGGTTATATTTATATTATGTGAAATATTGTAACTTTTACATCACTTGTGAATATTACATTTATATTATCCGGATATTATTGTAACATTCACATAATATAATATAACGATACATTTTTAATTCTAACGACAAATCTTTGGGCAATATAAGAATCACATAACCATCAAAGCAGAAATTTACCATTCTATAAAAACGTGAGAACATCTAAATCAGATAACCATCACATCTGATACTGTGTGGGTGACCTTGGCTTCGACAAGTGTGTATAGTTTATCAATCTGATGGTTGCCTGTTTTAAGTGTTCTCACGTTCTCCTAGAATAGTGCGGTTTTTTTTAATCCTTTCCGAGAAAATATACCAACTTAGATTTTTAAATGCACATTCAAACACTCCCATGATACTTTAAAGAAGTTTTTCAATTGTCATTTTTGGTATATTAAAACAATTATGGGGCTGAAAGTGTAAATTGGCCAAGTCTAGGGTCCTTATTGTTACTTGAAAGATAAGCTTAATCTCAATGGTACAACTATAAATGCACAATGTGCAAATTTACACCTTCTCGTAAACACGAAACCGGCTAACGCAAAATCACAAATCCACGACTCAAAAGCTTCAAAAAGAAATATTTTCATTTACAACACGTACGACTTACCTAAAACGACAATATAAAAAGAAAAATTATAGACACACAAACCGATAACTTATAATTAAAAAAAAACTAACATTAACTATGTTTTTCTTGCATGTATTATACGAAACTCGACATGATGGCCCGCTTGCAATTTCTTTGCATTGTTACAAGAAACATCGAGCCCGAATTCTATGAAAATGGCAGCTTTTTGAGATCTTAGCGAATAATAACGCAAATTTTCTTCACTCGATAAGAAAACCCAATTCACACGCGAAAAACGTCAACTCTTTTCGTTTTTTTTTTTTTCTGTTTTTTCGTTTAAAAAATCTAAAGTTTACGCAAACCTCTATGTGCAGCCGGGCTCGATACGGTATGTGAACTCATGCTTGCGGTTCTTAAAAGTCTACGGAACTCGGGTAAGCTAATTCTTCCATCTTTGTCGATATCGGCTTCCTCTAGAATTGGCTCGATCGAGCCTCGTAAACCCGTATGCTGAAAAAGCCAAGAATGAGGAGTTAGTTGCGGAAATCGGAAAATTTGTTTGAAACGAGAGACGTAGTTTGACTTTTTAAGGTCAAAATACTAATTTCCAACTCGAAATTGATACGGGCTCAGTGGTTCACACGGTGGCACGTGCCACCGTATTATATCTTATTTTTGGAAAGGGTATCCTAGGCATTTGCCTAGACTAATCCCTGACAATTTTAAGACCGCTAAAGCATGCAATCCTGAGATAATTCCCCAGTAGCCACAAGTTGTTTGCGTCTGGAGTCGAACATGGGGTAGATGGGTTAGTAGCCTCATTCCCCACAAGCCTTAACCAGTACCCCACAAGCCTTGTGGTTACCGTATTATCTTCATCGAAAGGTAAAAAAAATTGGATTTATTAGCAGTGCAACCGTTTCATTTTAGTGGTGCTCTTAAATAATTTAAAACTGAACTTATGACACAAATAGGGCAGTTGGAGTAGTGGCTTTTCACAACTGAATTAAAACTCCTTATAGAGATGGTTCCAGGTTCGATCTCACTTGATGCTAATAATTAATTTTTTTGGGTAGCAACTCTATATAACATTTAATAACATACTAAATACTCTATTAATTTCGTACTTAAATAACATTTGATAAACACTCTATTAATTTCATATTTAATCATTAACTTTTCCAAAAGTATTTTTAATTTGCTTTTAGTTATTAAAGACCGTCAATATCAAATACTAAAAATAAAAAAAAACCCTCTTGAAATCAACAAAAAAAACCCGAAAAAATCCCTCAAAATCGATTAAAAAAAAAAACTTAATAAACCCTCGAAGTCAAGCGAAAAACTTTAAAAATCCCCCAAAACGGTAGAATTAGGTTAAAAACACATCGAAAGATATTAACCGTTAGTAAAAACGTAAAAAACACGTTGATAAAAACCGTATTTTTTATAATTATTTTTTGTCTATATTGTATGGTGCCACCGTATCAAAAAAAAAATTGGGTCATCCCTGGTTTCTTCTAGATTTTGAGAAAAATATGATGCCTTTGGATTAAACGTGATAAAAAATGTTACAAACCAAAAACGTTGGTTTTAAATTTGTAGCGGAAATGCGATGTGTGGTAAGCCGCTCGTTTGACCTAAAAAGTCAATGATAAGAGTTTTGTGATAAGCAATCCAGGCACAATTCAACTTTGCAGGTCAAAAAGCCTAAATTTTTAACTCCGATTAGACACGGGTTCTTTAAAGTTTGACCAAAAAAAAAGCAAAGATTTGATCAAACTTTATAAAATCGCTACAAAAAAGAAAAGATGGGGTGAATTTTGTAGCAAAATTCATATTGATTTTGGATTTGAAAAGAAGTTAGTTTGACCTGAAAAAAGTCAATATCTTAGTTCTAATTGTGATAAAATAAAATAAAAAAGCATACCATTTTGAGTTCTTCTGGAGTTATGTAGCCATCTTTATCCACATCGAATTTTTCAAAAGCAGCCTGTGATAATTGTTGCCATTTTGCCGAGTTATGTTCCTCCAACTGATGAACATGGAGCGTAGCTGCTACAAACTCCGTGAAATCCACAAGCCCGTCTGTATTGCTATCGATCTGTATAAAAAAAAACCGAATAAAAACCATCAAAATTGGTAGAATTTGAGTTTTGAAGTCGAATTGATACAAATGCATTGAATGTTGAACAAAAGTTTTTCAAACCATTTTCACTAGACGTCTAGTTTGAACTCTAAAAGAACCGTTTACTACTTAGTGCGTACTCACCACCTCTGACTGGGTAAGAGGCGCTTACCCAGTCAGAGATGCTGCTATTTACCGATTCATGATGTTGACCGAGATCCGGACCTGGTAAGCTAAGAGAGGACTATTACTCGGTCAATAATTAGTGCTGACCCAAACTGCACGCTTAATGGGACTCGCAGCTTATTCGGTCAGCTATACATGACTGTTTGGGAGTGGCTTAATAATATAGAAAGTGGCTTATTCAGTAAGCTTTTTTTTGAGGGGGGCGAGGGAGCTTTATGCAGGAAGACAAGTTTTTTCCAAACCTGTCCCTCCCAATTAAAAAGCACGCTCCTTTCATATAAGAAAAAACTCTCCCAATCTATAGAGACGGATTAATCCACACAGACAGCTTAATCCATACAGACTTAATGAAAAAACCAACCAAACAACCCCCCAAGTCTTGAAAAGCTTTAGTTATGAGTAAACAATTACAAACACGAGTATTCGAAAAGAAAATACTTACCGCTTCTAAAATCTCCGAAACACGAGATTCTTTCATCTTCCATGGGAGATCTTTAGCAAGTGCCTACACAAAAAAAAAAATAAAGATAATCTTTAGTTGAATGCAAATAAAGCATATATTTAACATACCAAAAAAATAAAATAAAGCATATATTTAACATACCAAAAAAATAAAATAAAGCATATATTTAACATACCAAAAAAATAAAATAAAGCCAATTTACCTGTCTCATTTCCTCGAGACTAATAGCGCCACTTTTATCGACATCAATTGCTTGAAATTGATCTTTAAGATCAGATAGCTCTTCTTCATCAAGAGTGCTAGCCAATGCCTATAACACGATCACGACCCTTAGAAAACACTTCTCCAATACGAGATTTTGTGATCGAGAATGCAAATATATATATATATATAATCAAAGTATTTACCCGTAATGCAAACTGTTTTAGCCGACTATATTTCACAAACTGTCGCATGTTCGATAAAACAGAAATGTCAAGAGGAATCTCGGAAGCATTTCCACCTTCTCGAACCCAAGGGTGAGCTACAGAAATCGAATAAATAAAGATAACTTTAAATTTAAATTTTTTAACATAAAATAACTAAAAAAAAGGAATAAAAGATTAAAAGATACGTACATAGTGCTTGAGCAGCGGTGAGTCTTGCACGAGGATCTTTAACGAGCAATTTTTTCACAAAATCTTTTGCACTTGTGCTAATATTTGGCCATGGTTTGCGCCGGAAATCAGGCTTGTTTCTTAATACCTATTTTAATTCAAATTAAATATTGTAGATTATGAATATGATTACGAAAAAAAAGGTATTTTTTCACGGATAAATGTGTAATGTTTTTACGTAAAAATACCTCTTTGAAAATGCCATCTTCGGTTTTATCCCAAAAAGGTCGACGCCCACAGAGTAAAATGTACGTGATTACACCTATACTCCATACATCGGATTCGGGTCCTGATTTACGCTTTAATACTTCAGGAGCGACATAATAAGCACTACCCACGATATCCGTAAACTTCTTTCCTGAATTAATTAGTAATTTTACATAGATGAGACTATAGAACTAAAATAAAACAAAAAAAGCAATGATTTTTCCATATATAAATATGCATCCATTCAATAAAAAACAACTTTGGAATGTTAACTTTCCAATTTAGGATCTTATAAAGCATTGCGATAAAACCCTTAAATTTTAAGAGTACAAGATTGTGAAACACTAAGTACAAGTTATGATTGATCTCTTTCCCAAAACTATCAAACACAATTTAGCACATTTAGCAATTTATGTACATAGAGGGAGGTTCAGGACGGAGAGAAAACTGAAGAACACCCTGGGAGCCCTCCATCTGGACGGTATGCATTTGTGCATATACAATATACACAAATGCATATAAGCGTTTTTTTTCTATACACAAGTGAATATGCACGAATGCATGTTACAAATTACCAGTATGCATTTGTGCATACCGTCCGGATGGAGGGCTCGCAGGGTGTTTTTTAGTTTTTTTTCTTTTTTTGAAGTTTTCCCCTGAACCTGACCCTATGTACATATGTGTATGATTAGATTGTAGTTTCTATTTTGTACAAACATAAATTTTGGATTTTCTTTTTCGATGAGGAATTTGCATTAATTTCTACATCCCATTGCATTGCAGGGTACACAACTAGTAACAAATAAAGAATCTTGAGAGAAGATATATAACTTTAACTTGAAATCCCTTTTGGCAAAAGACAATGTTGCAATTTTTTCACAGGTTCATGACTTAGAGTGTGTAAATTTTAGCGTTTAAAAATATTATATATTTAAAAACAAATATAGATAAAGATAGGAACTTACCCGGTCTTATGAAGTCCGATAACCCGAAATCTGTAGCCTTTAAGTGTGAATCCTCTTTAGGCGATTTGAAAAGAAAATTCTACGAAAAGAAACAAAAAAAAGAGATAAAGTTAGCATCATCCTATGAACATTTTCTCACAGAATGATTAAAGATTTAAATGTCTTTTATTTCTCGATACCTCTGGTTTCATATCACGATGTACTAAACCATGTAAATGGCATTGTGCTGCAACTTTAAGCATTTGCCTTACAACTATTGCAGCGTCTTTTTCTGTATAGCGGCTATCTTTCCTGAAAAAAAGGTAATTAATATTTAAGTCTTGAATCATAGGTTCATAAATGAGCAGGGTTTGACTTTTGAGGTCAAACCGACTACTATTCAACTTCGAAATACTATACACGTGTTTGATTTTTTCATGAAACATTTCGGACCGAGGTTATATTATAAACAAACAACTACAAAATAAGAAAAAAGTTGGCGGCATACTTGTTTTACAATCAAGAAATCTAGATTAAAAAGGAGTAAGTTTGACCTCAAAAAAGTCAAAACACGAAAGATGAAATCCTTACTTTGACAAAATTCGGTCTAGCAACTCACCGCCTTCACATAACCTGAAAATGGAAAGTTACAAAAAGTTTACAATTAGTTATAAAGTTGTAGAAATGGCAAACACTATCTTTCGATCAAGATTCTCTTTTAACGGAAATAATATGACCATAAATATAACATTACTTACTCCATAGCTATATACACATAGGAATCATCTTCAAAAGCATTGTGGAATTGAACCACATTCTCGTGACCACTTAAGGCTTTTAATATTCTAACTTCTCGCTTCACATCTTCAACAGCAATTGGAAGGATCATCTATCATAAAACCGAAAGTTTAGTTTGAAGATCACTAAGTTCATAGTTAACTTAACTACACGAATCCATTTTTTTTTTGATAATATAACAATGCTTAACTAAAGTTATAACATATTGCTTGATCCAACTTTTCGATACTTGACTTAATAATCGAACATTTTTATGTCAATTGCTGCTATTTTCATACAAGAAACCAAGCATACAAATAATTCATACTTATTAGGATCATATATATATACATGTATATATATATATATCGGGGCGGGTTCAAATGAAAACTCAAATTTGGTTGTAAACGTGAGGACGAATGAGAGCGCGACACATGTCATATTCAGACTGAATATAGTATTTATTCGGTCTGAATGTTTCTTCAGACTGAATAAGCATTATTCAGACTGAATAAATACTATATCCGGTCTAACTATTTCTTTGATTATTCAGTCTAAATAATCTACATTCAGACAGGTGTCACGGTCTCATTTGTCCTCACGTTCACAACCAAATTTGAGTTCTCATTTGAACTTTCCTCTCTCTCTCTCTCTCTCTCTCTATATATATATATATATATATTGATCTTGTAAATGTGGCATGATTTTGGGGGGTAAATTCGGTTTCAAAGTTGAATACCAAAGAGACATATGGCAAAGTATTCAATCTTGCAGAACTCATCAGAAAACAACCTGATCAGGCAATCTTTATAAACCCTAAAATTCCGAAAAAAGAACATATAACCTACACATTAACACTGGTTTTGTTAATTCACACAAGTTAAAGAATCCACAAAATCATTAAAACCCCCCAAGAAATTAGCCTTATGATTCTTGAATTCAATCCTAGATTTTGATGGCTTCAGTCAGCAGGTTACATTTTGATTATAGATGCAATCTTGAAACACAAATCAGCTAAATTCAATGATGATTCAAAATCAAAATCAGCCCACATCCAAATTTGGGCAAAAGTAAATAAGACAATATATTAGAATTTGAATGAAAGAACCGACAAAAGATCATTACCTTATTTTTGTCAATTTTCTTGACAGCAACACGATCTCCATTAGCTTTATCAGTAGCAACATAAGTATACCCAAATTGACCATGACCCAATAATTTCCCAATTGAATACCTCTGATCAAAATCCTTAAGATACCCAAAATCAGTTCTTTTCCCACAAGAAATCACTCCATTTGAACGCCTTGAACTAGCCTTGTTCTTCATTTTATTTCTATTATTGTTCGATTGTTGTTGATGATGATGATGATGATGATGATTCCTGTTACCTCCATCATGTTTGTTGTTGGCGGCCGGTGTTGTTGTTCGGCGGTGGGGTGGTTGGTGGACGACGGCGGTGGCGGCGGCGGTGGTGGTGGTGGATGTAGCGTTGCTGTTAGAACCACTGATCTTTGTAGTTGAAAAACAGCCACCCATATTTTATATGATGAAGATGAATCAGAAAGTATGAATCTTTGATAAGGGTTTTGTAGGGATTGAAATAAAATTCATCCCATATGTATGAATGAAATCAATAAGGGGGAAAACAGTGTTAAATAAAGATATAAGTGAGAAAACAGAGAAGAAATCAAGAAACTGAAATAATGGAGAATGAATTAAATAAGAAAAAAAGGAAAGTTTTAAGCAGATAGGAGGAAAGAGAGGAGAAAGGGAGAAGGTGGGGGGTGGTCAAAATAGACCTTTTATTTATTTTGGGTGTGTGTAAGAATGATGTCTGAATGTGTGTGTCTGTGTGAGAGAGATTGTGCTTATTAAGGTAGCTGTTCACAGCTTTTTCCACAGGTTTTTTTGTTCATAAAGAGAATGTAAAGATTCACAAAATAAATAAATAAAAAGTAAAGATATGGATCCACATTTTTTAGCTTTTGTTTTGCTCCTTTTTACACTATAGATCCACATTTAGGGGAAGATCTATGTAGAGCTTAATGGGTCCCATGTTTTTCGTTCAATTGTTTTAACAGTTTAAACATAATGAGAAAGATTACGATTCTTAAAGGTGTTACTGAACGATGTCTTTCATCAGTTCACAATAGATTATCGTCTGAAAACTTAGAAGCTAAAATAATATATCGAATCTTAAATTTGAGTTTTGATAGTTGACAGTGGTGGAGTATAAAAACCCTGACTGTAAATCGTTGAAATTGGATATTATTTTTTTTTTCGTGTTTTTATTGTATTTTGTAAAAAATCTAAATCTATACACATAACTTTATCTATCCATGACTTAAAGTATTATTTAGTAGTTCATTGATTAGTTTTTTTCCCTATCTATCTTAGTTGATGAAGTATCTATTTTTTCATTTTTTTTGTCAATCGAATGATTCCTTAGTTTCAGTAACAAATTTTGACTTTTAAAAAAAATGTATAAGTTCATTGCCTAATCGACTTCTCTTTCGTAATGGAGGGGTAAAATGGAACTTTGAATATAACTGACATTGGACAATTTTATACGAAATGTTTCCCTATGTGCATCTTTGAAAGTAATATCGTTCCAAAAAGAAACATTGCTGTGCCTCATCTTAAACAACAATTTCACGTTAGTGCATTCGTAGAAGTAAAGCTATCGCAAATTCAGATGATGCATGTCAGGTCATTTTGTTTTATGTTAATTTGATCTTTAGATGAAACTCGATTTAACACAAAGAACAATTAATTTCTGACAATTACAAAACGGAAAACAATCTGGATTTAATCATCGCGTATATTTTTCATACACAAATTATAGTTCTATATGTAGATTGGATATATTTTAAAACAAACACTATAATATAGATAAGTCATACTATGAATCAGACGACCCGCCGGTTCTAAAAAAATACTATGAATCAGACGATATTAAATTTATTTTAGTTAGAGGACTGAAGTTGTAAAATCAATTAGTTTAGGGGTGTATTGATTAAAAAGTGAAATAAGAACATACATAACTTCGTACTGTTTCCATTTATGACACCAACTTCTAGTCATGTTACATATATAACAATCATGTTTCCGAATATTAAAACGCGTTAACCATCTTCTTTTTCCGAATATAATAATACGTAAAACAACAAGTGTTGTTTAAGTAATAGAGATCACGAATTCAAATCTTATCCTTATCATGTCTAACGGTTTATCAGGGTGTGCCAAAGTCGTATTTTATTGTATTAGGTACGATTTTTTTTTGATCTTTTCAAAAGAATTAATGATATTTTTCTTGAATTATATGACTACCTATTGTCCTAGCTAAGTAGTTATCGAAAAATAGACGTATTAATTTAGGGTTACAATATCCATTTATTTTGATTTAATAATGTATTTTAATTTTGTAAAATAATCATCAAGTCAAATGTTGTAATTGACATTATAATAAAAATTGTACGATAATAGTACATATGAATATAGTCCAGATATTGTTGATGATGGAGGTTGCAATATGAATGGGTCTAACTCATATGAGTTGGACAACGGGTCAAAAGGGTTGGATTGATCTATCGACACTTTTAATCTAATTTTATAATTATAAAAGTAATTATGTATGACAAATGAATTTAAATTTTATTTATTAAAATAAAACAACTAGAATATTGGATAAGTATATTGGTCCAAACTACCACCTCCACTTGAGAACAATATTTGGATTCATCTTGAATAATCGATGAGAAAAAAATCCAGAAAAAAAATCATTTTATTTCATCAATATCACTTATGTCTCGCTCTAAAGTCTAAACTAATATATAGGCAAATGATCGTGTGAAAAAAAGAGTTAAAGTGATGAAGTATAAGAATGGATCTGGACCCTTGATCACCCTTAATCTTAAACTCACCCATGAATTGTGCTTTGATAATTTTGTTTTCATCCAATTGTTCTCGAATAAGCCCATTCAACGATGTAAAATCTCCCAATGTGATAAAAGAATCAATCAAAAATGACCCCCTAATTCCAATTAGGAATTCGTTGGGCCCCTTAGGAACAGACCTTCCAATTTATAATTTTGATTTATTTTCTCATTTAATAACCCATAATCAGATATTGGTAACTAACTATTTGCAACTTGACAATTTAAAACAGATTTAGCTCCTTACGCGAATTGATCCGGTTACGTGAATTGATCCGGTGCATCTCATTAGTGTCGATCTTCAATTAAGATTAATCCAATGATCCAGATTACTTCTTACGCTTCTCATTGAAACCCAACCCTATATATATATATATATATAGAGAGAGAGAGAGAGAGAGTTGGGTTCTGGTGAGAAAGGAAAATTATTGTGATAAGCGTAAGAAGGAATTTGGATCCTTGGATCAATCTTAATTGAAGATTGACACTGATGAGGTGCACCGAGATGCACCTGGTCAATTCCCTTCTCAAACGCAATTCATGGATGGACATGAGATTAAAAATGATCAAGGGTTCCTATTTTTTCTTATGTTTCTTACATGATCATTCGCTTATATATATAGGATAAATCAAATACAAACCACCTAAATGTAACACACTATACAAACCAATCTCGGCCCTTGATTTGTCTATTTTTGGAATTTTTAGGTAGTTACAAGCAGTTACAGATAAGACCGAGAGTAAATATTGGAATCAATTTAATCCACATCGTTGACTTTGATTAAATAATCTGCATGGACTGTTGAGATTGGTTTTTAAGGTGTGTAACATTTAGACCGTATGTATTTGATTTAGGTTGGGTTCTGGTGAGAAGGAGAGTTAAGGTGAGAAACGTAAGAAGGGATTTCCACTTTTGGATGCACATCAGGACGAGACCCACCGAGATAAGGTCCACTGAGATGCACCATATCAACTTTTTTCTAAAGCGCAATTCATAGGGTGGGTATGAGATTAAAGTTGATCAAGGTTCCAGATCCCTTCTTACGCTTCTCACTTTAACTCTCCTTCTCAAATGATCTTGCGCCTATTTATATAACCATTGCAACCCAATCTCAACCATCCATTTAATCTAGTGAATGCGTGGTTCTATAAAATATCTTGATTGTTTTTCTAATATAAAGCGTTGATAATAATTAATGAACTCTAATCATCTTCCATAAATATTCAATCATAATAAATGAACCCTCATCATTTCTATAAATATCTCAATTGATTGGGTTGCATTGGTTGTACAAATAATATGTTACATTTGAAACGTCTTATATATATATAGACGTAGGATCGCGTGATAAGAAGAGTTAATGTGAGAAGCGTAAGAAGAGATCTGAACCTTTGATCATTTTTAATCTCATGTCCACCCATGAATTGTGCCTTAAAAGAGAATTGATCTGGTGCATCTCGATGCATCTCATCCTAATGTGCATCCAATGGTGGATATGTCTTCTTACGCTTCTCACCATAACTTCACTTTCACTGAAACCTAACCCTATATATATATATAGACGCAACATGTGTCCTCTGCGTCCATAGGTTATTCATTATGAATAATACACATTCATGATGAGTGTGTATTATTTATCATGAATAATGAGTCAATTTAACATGGGTCATGATCATGTATTATTTATCATGAATATTTTATGGTTCATCATGAATGTATGAACTTCACATTTCTTAGACCTAATATTTTGTGTTCAAGATTAGGAAAAGTTGATGAGCTTTTGTGTAAATACCCTTGAGGATGTAAATAGTTTTGCGTTTGTTGTTTTGTGAGAACTCTATCATTTTTGTAATCTTGATGTAATCATTTCTCTCTCAATAATATTTATATCACTTCATGATCATATTTGATTGGTAGATTTCTATCTTGATTATCATTCTATACTTGAATCTTGAACTAACAATCGGTATCATTCTTCAATGTATGTGATCTCAATATACAAAGTATTAAGTCTAACAAGTTATTCATACTAAATGTGGACGTTCGGACACGTATCACGCTCTCTTTTGTCCTCCAAATCACAAACGAAAATCGGTTTTGCAATTGAACTTTTCTCTATATACATATATATATATATATATATATTATAAAGACCCCTCCAACAACTATTTGACTCCATCCCTTCATTGTGGTTCAAGGCTTCCCGCCACCACTAGGCACCACATCGACCTCAACCGCCAATTTGTTCCCAAATTTCTCCTCTCTCGACCACCAAACCCCTCCCCTTTTCTTCCTCCCTCTCCTATGCAAGTTTCTCTGCCGCCTAGGTTGCACCACCAACCACGACAACACCGCCCTCCACTGTTCTAGCCGCAATGACCACCACTCTTCCTCTGCCCTGCCTTCGCACAACACCTCCACCTTTCTTGTGCTCCTTTCACCCCAACCACCATTCTCATCCTTTTTCCAACATCTCGTATTTTTCGTCAACTTTTAAGGATGACGTATCTTCCATTTTTTAGATAAGATGACCGATCACCGATTAAGGGAAGGGGTGCGGAAGAAGATGGGGGGAAACTTTTATTAGCGTTGGGTGTAATCACATGCTTTTATTTTTTATATGTGTACAGTGTACTTAAACTTTCTTGTATAATAACATATTATTTATTAAAAATAATAATGAAAAAAAGATTAAAAAAATGACCAAATTAATCCTAACTTGAGGAAATATTTTTACTGAATTGGTCTTAAGGACAAAAAACGAAACAAAATGAAAACTATTACAACAAATAAAGTAAAATTTACAAATCAGAAACGAAAATAACAATAAATAAGAAACTCTAAGTACTAAAATTGTAATTTAGTCTAGAAACAAATAAATACTTGTCAAACATAAAAGATGAGGGAGAGTGGAATGTAGAATGTGGAATGGGAGTGAGTGTTGACTGGGTCTCTGGTCAATTGTCAAAAGTCAAGGATGACCCAACTCACTCCTACTTTTAATTAATCCACCTAATATTCACTATAAACGAGTATATATATATATATATATATATTTATCAAAATAGATTATAATGTTTTTATTATTATTTTAGATGGAAAAAAAAATTAAAAGTCATATGTACACGTGGCAAAATAGATGGATCTAATAGGTTGAGTAACGGATCATAACAAATTTTTATCAAAACAAAAGAATTTTTCAAGTGTAATTAAAACCATATAGGTTAGGTACTTAGATATGTTAACCCGTTTATATATATATATATATATATAGGAAAGTTCAAATGTGAATTCAAATTTGATTGTAAACGCGAGAATAAATGAAAATGTGACACGTATCAAAATAAGTAATATTCAGACTGAATATACAAAGGAATATTCAGTCTAGTATATATTCAGTCTGAATATACAAAGAAATATTCAGACTGAATATTCTTTTGTATATTCAGACTGAATATATACTATAATATTTCTTTGAATGAGACACGTGTCGCACTCTCATTTTGTCATCACGTTCACAACCAAATTTGAGTTCTCATTTGAACCCGCCCATATATATATATATATATATATATATATATATATATATACTAGAAGGATACTCGCGCAATGCAGCGAGATACATTTGGATTTTAATATTTATTTTGTTATTTGTATATATCGATGTTATAATATGGTGTTATGTGGTTTTGAGAAAACAATAATATTTTTATTTTTGAATAAAATATAAACTTGAAAATATCATACTTTTTAAAAAAATATATCGATTTTAGTATCAAATTAACTGTTTAAAAGTTCTATTTTTTATGTAATTTATTTAATTCGATTTTTGTTATAATTTTATTTAGATTCAGTTAGAAGTCAATGATTATCTTAATTATATATAAGTTTTTTATATTTAAAATGAGATGTTTATCTTGTATTTGATTATGCTTATATGATGTTAGTTACACGAATTCGGAGCTTTAATAAATTGTACTTATGCACAACTTACTTGTAATATTGAATTTTTAAGTAATATGCATAAATAAACAGTACGTAGTGCATAAAAAGTGGTTTTTAAAAGTTTTTGTCAAATGCTTTATAATAAAGTATATATATATATATATATATATGTTGTTTCATTTACAAACCAAATCAATCCTACAAACTATGCAAACTCGTACAAATCAATATAAAATTATTATTTTTTCATGATTTTTTTTGGTCAAATGCTATGATTTAAGATATTATTACACATATGTTTGTTTTATAATGTAAAAATTTCACATGTATTTGTTTTCATACGTTAAAAGTTTCTCATATATTTTTGTATACAAAAGTTTCACATGTATTTATTTCATAATGTAAAAGTTGTACATGTAATTTTTTCACAAGGTGAAACCAACATATGTGTAATAATATATTAAATCATAACATTTGATGAAAAAAAAATAATGAAAAAGTTTATATTTATATTGATTTGTACGAGTTTGCACAGTTTGTAGGATCGATTTGGTTTGTAAATGAACCAACCTCTATATACATATATATATATATATATATAGAGAGAGAGAGAGAGGCTTCTTTATTTAGAAACTCTTTAAAGAGTAAAAACTCGTGGAATCCAATGTAAAAATAATTTTTTTCATAATTTTTTTTATCAAATGTTATGATTTAAGATGTTGTTTCACATATGTTTGTGTTTATATGAAAAAAAAAATATTACAAGTGGACGAAAACATTGATTCACTATCACATATGAAACAAAATTCATATGGTGAAACAAAACGTGTTTTTTTCCACATGTAATATTTTTTTTTCCATATGAACACAAACATATGTGAAACAACATGTTAAATCATAACATTTGATGAAAAAAAATTGTGAAAAAAATTATTTTCACAAAGATTTTATTTTGGTTTCTACAAGTTTCTACTCTTTAAAAAGGTTCTAAAGGATTATCCCTCTCTCTCTCTCTCTCTCTTTATATATATATATAGAGGGAGAGAGAGGCATCTTCAAATACAAACTAATCAAATGTTACAAACTATAGAAACTCGTACAAATTAATATAAAAAATTAATTTTTTCATGATTTTTTTTCCATCAAATGCTATGATTTAAGATATTATTACACATATGTTTGTTTCACCTTGTGCAAAAAATACACGTGAAAGTTTTACATTATGAAACAAATAGATATGAAACTTTTTCATAAAAAAATATATGAGATACTTTCAACTTATGAAAATAAACACATGTGAAAATTTTACAAGGTGAAACAAACATATGTGTAATAATATCTTAAATCATAACATTTGATGAAAAAAAATCATTATAATTTTTTTATATTAATTTGTACGAGTTTGTATAGTTTGTAACTTTTAATTGGTTTGTATTTGAAGGTGTGTTTATATATATATATATATATATATATAAGGTTAAATTAGAACTAAAATTTGGTTGTAAAGGTGAGAAAAGTGTGATACGTGTCTGAATGTAAACTATTCAGACTGAATAATCTACATTCAGACATATGTCGCGCTCTTATTTGTCCTCACGTTCACAACCATTTTGAGTTCTCATTTAAACCCGCCTATATATATATATATATAGAGAGAGAGAGAGAGGAAAAATTCAAATGTAAACTCAAGTTTGGTTGTGAACGTGAGGACAAATTAGAGGGCGACACATGTCTAAATATAGATTATTCTGAATGAATAATCAAAGAAGTATTTAGACTGAATAAATACCAGATTCAATCTGTATATTTTTTTGATTATTCAGTCTGAATAGGACACATATCGTGCTCTCATTTGTTCTCACATTCACAATCAAATTTAAGTTCTCATTTAACCCGCCACTATATATATAGGAAGGTTCAAATGAGAACTTTGCATTTTTAAAAAACAAAGGGATACTTGTGGATCACATATGATGTGGGTCCCACATAATATTAAATCAATCATTTATGATTTAATATTATGTGGGACCCACATCATATGTGGTCCACAATTTGTTTCTTTAAGGAGGGGTGGTTCTCATTTGATCTCTCCCCTATATATATATATATATACATATATAAGGGCGGGTTCAAATGAGAACTCAAGTTTGGTTGTGAACGTGAGGACGAATGAGAGTGCGACACGTGTCCCATTCAAAGAAATATTATAGTATATATTCAGTTTGAATATACAAAGGAATATTCAGTCTGAATATTCCTTTGTATATTCAGTCTGAATATTGCTTATTTTGACACGTGTCACACTCTCATTTGTTCTCACGTTCACAACCAAATTGGAGTTTGCATTTGAAATTTCCTTTATATATATATATATATATATAGGGGTGGGTTCAAATGTGAACCTATCTTTGATTGTGAACATGAGGACGAATCACAACCATCCATTTTAAATCAGATCAAAATACAAGGGAGAAAATTTGCGGTGGCATTTTTGTAAATAAGTGGAAAACTCAGGTCATGGCTTAAATCCTAAATATAACCTGACGATTTAAATAAGAACCAGACATCATCTTCTTCTCCAAATTTCTTATTATCTTCCTCAAATTTCTTCATCATCTTCACCAAATTTATTCATCATCTTCCCCAAATTTCTTCATCATCTTCCCCAAAAGAAATTTTACTTCCGCCCCAAATTTCTTCATCATCTTCCCCAAAATAAATTTTCGCACAAGTTTGTTTTTGTTTTGTGTTCCTCCTTTGAATCACAAGTCTTTTCATTTTCAGATCCAGATTCTTTTTCTTGATAAAGTGTAAGAATGTTATTCAAATGTTTTTTCCCTTTTAATATGATTGTTCATCATTTTATCACAGGAAGTTTCTGAATATAAGTATAAAATGTTTTGCTTATATTCAAACTGAATATAAGCTACAATTATGTGTTTGTATAATTGTAGCTTATATTCAGTTTGAATATGAACTAAAATTATGTGTTTGAATAATTGTAGTTTATATTCAGTCTGAATATAAGCTAAAATATGTGTTTGTATAATTGTAGCTTATATTCAGTCTGAATATAAGCATAAAATGTTATGCTTATATTCGACCCGAATATAAGCTAAAATTATGTGTTTGAATAATTGTAGTTTATATTCAGTCTGAATATAAGCATAAAATGTTATGCTTATATTCAGTCTGAATATAAGCATAAAATGTTATGCTTATATTCAGTCTGAATATAAGCATAAAATGTTATGCTTATATTCAGACTGAATATAAGCTAAAATTATGTGTTTGAATAATTTTAGTTTATATTCGGTCTGAATATAAGCATAACATTTTATGTTTATATTCAGAATGAATATAAGCTACAATTATGAGTTTGTATAATTGTAGCTTATATTCAGTCTGAATATAAGCTAAAATTATGTGTTTGTATAATTGTAGTTTATATTCAGTCTGAATATAAGAATAAAATATTATGCTTATATTCAGTCTGAATATAAGCATAAAATGTTATGTTTATATTCAGACTGAATATAAACTAAAATTATGTGTTTGAATAATTGTAGTTTATATTCAGTCTGAATATAAGCATAACATTTTATGTTTATATTCAGACTGAATATAAGCTACAATTATGAGTTTAGATAATTGTAGTTTATATTCAGTCTGAATATAAGCATAACATTTGATGTTTATATTCAGACTGAATATAAGCTACAATTATGAGTTTATATAATTGTAGCTTATATTCAGTTTGAATATAAGCTAAAATTTGAAGTTTAATAATCGTAGCTTATATTCAGTCTGAATATGAGCTACAACTAGTTGTTTGTATAATTGTAGTTTATATTCAATCTGAATATAAAGACTCTTAGTGCTTATATTCAGTCTGAATATAAGCTACGATTTTACAAACTTCAAAATTTAGCTTATATTCAGTCTGAATATAAGCTACGATTATACAAACTTCAATTTTTAACTTATATTCAGACTGAATATATACTACAATCTATACTACAATCTGGTGTTTTTATAATTTATGTTTATAGATCCAGTCTGAATATAAGATATAGATCGACGCATCTTCAACATTGAAACCAAATTCTAGGTCTGTATTTTCGAAACATGTAACAAAAAAAGTAGCATTTTCAACTGGATCACAATCGATTTAATTTCAGAAATCGCAAATCCAATTAATAAAGTTCTTCACAGCAATGAATCTGATTAATAGAGAAGAAGACGATTAACAGAGATGAAAACGATTAACAGAGAAGAAGACGATTAACAGAGAAGAAGACGATTAACAGAGAAGGAAGAAATAAGCGGGAGTGATATCAAAGAGCAGCTTGATTTTTTTTTCCATAATTACCCTTCAAGCCACATTTAAAGAGGAGCTTGAATATGGCTTAGATCAAGGGCTGAGATATGTCCTCATATTCACAATCAAAGATAGGTTCACATTTGAACTTTCCTCTCTCTCTCTCTATATATATATATGGGACATATCAATTGCAACCTTAGTAATCTGTACAAACATTGCAACATCAATCTTAGCCATCCATAATTTAATGAATAAAAATAATTAAATTAAATAATTAATTAATTAGTGAGGTAGTATAGTAATTATGTAATATGTAATATTTAAAAATATTTAATATAATTTTCTAATATGGAAACAAACATATTTGATGGAAATCTTATTAAAAGTAAAAAGATTACCATGATTTGATTGAATTTATATTCAGTATTCATATTTACCGGATATCATATAAAAAAGAAAAGATTCTCCAGAATTAGGTTGGATATGAAGATGAATGTGAAACCGATATGAAGACGATGATTCACGAAATTAAGTTTCATGATTCCTGAAACCGATATGAAGATGAATGTGATTTCTGGATTTCTGAAACCGATATGAAGATGAAGATGAATCTTGAATATGAATATGAATACGATGATGAATATGAAGATGAATATTAATACGAATATGACTATGAATATGAAGATGAAGATGAATATGAACATAAATATGAAGATGAATATATATATATATATATATTAATACATAAAGAACTAGTTATTAAAATAATGATTCATATATATATATATACATATTAATACATAAACCATTAGTTATCAAAATAATGATTCATCTATTAATAAAAAATTTAAGAGGTGGTTACTTAAGTATACATTGTGGAGCATATGGTATATACCTTTACCTTGGTAAAGGTGCTAGATGAATTTGCTTAAATCTTCGGTTCGATCCCCTTCATAATTTTGGCCGTTTGGTGATTTAAAAATGTTCCCTTACATTAACGTTCTTGAAGCCGAGTTGTATATGGAACCAGTTGAAATTGATGGTAATCAAATTTTTATCTAAATACTAACATGTATTTTTAAAATATAACATTTTTTTAAGATAAATGACAAGTTATAATAATAGAGAAGGTTTCTAATACAACTCATGCAATTGTTACAAACTAGATGATCCAATCAATTGATATATTTATAGGAATGATGAAAGTTCATTTATTATGATTTCGATATTTATGGAAGATGATTAAAATTCATTAATTATGATCGTCGTTTTATATTAGAAAATGATCATGATATTATGAAACCACATATTCACTAGATTAAATGGACGATTAAGATTGAGTTGTAATAGTTATAACAATTTGTTGTGTTGCATAATAAACCGCCTCATAATAATATTCATGTTAGTATGTTACACAACTTTTTGTACTTTCAGGTCAACTTATGACCATTTTCTGATCTATAAATTGAGCTGCTAAATTAAGCCATCCACTCGCTTTGAACATAGTTTCATATTTTAGATCTTGAAGATTGATTGATTTTGATTTTCTCATATGCCAGAAGTGTCGATGTCAAATGAGTGAATGACATGATAACACTTCTTATAAAGTAGTGAAACATTATCTGAATTTTGAATTTCATAATCTATACAATAAACATAAAACCAAGCAGAAAAATGTGCCTTTGTTAATGCTTAAAAGATTGAATGACCTTAGGTTTAATCCGTAACTTCTTGTGAGCAAATCATGAGCAGAATCTGGCGTGGTTTACTTCCAGTAGCATCCAGCCAAACAAACATGATCATTGCACTACAAAACAAATGACTTTCACTCACAAAAAAAACACCCAGGGAAATTTCCGTAGATGATTACCACGGATCACCCAGGAAATACTGATGGTTCCGACGAAATTCGATGTTTTCAAGAAAATACCAACGGATTGCCCAGGAATTTCCTGGGTAATCTGTCACTGATTTAATTTACCTACCAACAATTTAGCAACGAACTTTTGTGACGGTTTTGTGACGAATCACCTTTTACCGACGGATTTCTCAGGGAAATGTCTGTAGGTGAAAGTCTTCCATTTTAGTAGCGTTGTCACACAACACAGGTAAAAAATTATTTAGAGTTTATTTTTCTTTCGAATGTTCTAGCTTGCACGCCAAAGGTTTTATTACTGGAAACTTCTCAGGCTGATTTTTATGTTCCTCTTTTTTCAAAGTAGTATGAGATTCAGCGCAAACATCAAAGAAGCCTCCCCAAACTCCTCCATATGTCATGTGATGGATAAAATCGGTTTTCATATGTGAAACATTGAAGAGAACCATAATTACAAATAATTCATGAAATTGTCTTCAACGATTAAATTAATATAAACTTATACAGTTTCAAACAATTCAAAAATTCTCCATTACGTCTTAATATTGTATTAAACTAAACATCCACATCGTAATTCATACTATAACAAAATGTCAATATCGTTTACAATATATAAATATATTTTTTTCATTTTTAAAACAAAAAATGTAGTATAATATTCTGAACATTAGATTGAAAATAATTTACCAAGGAACATATTGGTGACGGCTAACATAGTAACATGCATGTTATGAAAACAATGTTAATTGACTCTTAAAAGTCAAAATAAGCCACTTCTTACGAAAAGGGAATATAAAGAAACACAAGAAGACAAATTTGTCGACTATTTTAAGCATTACAAATCTTCATCAATTCCAATACAAAATCACATATATGAGTATGTGACCAAATTATGTTGTTGTAATCAAGATCAACAAATTAAAGCCAAAACTATCAACCATTTGACTTATATGAAGAAAGATGGAGATTTAGGGAAAAAATAACTTTTTTAAAAAACATATTGATAACTATTTATTTGGATGAAAAATGAAATGCATATATGCTTAGGAGTTGTTTTTTTTATTTTTATGCACGTGTGCATGCTATACATACGTGCATACCGGACAAATTGCTTATAAATAACAAGTAGACATCAGTGGCGGATCCAGAAAAAATTATAGTAGGGGTCACAATATAAGAGTTTAAAGTTGTAGATTTTTATGGTTTCCACCATCAATCTAGCAAACTCGGTAATACCACTCAAATCGTCAAATCTTTCATCTTGACACAAGGGACGGACCCATAATTTTTTTATATGGTGACACCATATAAAATAGACAAAAAATAATTACAAAAGCACGTTTTATATCATGTTTTTACTAACATTCAATATCGCTCAATAAGTTTTTAGCCTAATTCCATCGTTTCGAGAGATTTTTTTAGAGTTTTTTGCTTGATTTCGAGAGATTTTTAAGTTATTTTTATCGATTTCGATGAACATTTTTTGTTTTTCTTGGTTGATTTGTAGAGTTTTTTTTTGGTTGACTACGAGGTACAGTTCCATCTTCTTGAACTTTTGAATATCATACGGTGACATCTTCTAAAACGATATGGTTGCACACTTCATATGTGTAAAAGATTTAACTTTCGATGGAGAGATAATACGGTGGCACGTGCCACCATATGTACACCTATAGGTCTGTGATGTCTGTCCCTGGTTGACACATGATCACATAATACTGTTAAATTGTTTCTCAAGAGCGATCATTTCCATACGACTAAAATCATTAGGATACAACTCACTCAACTTCAATAAATTTGATATATTGAAGTGCAAAAATGAATCACATGGGTTTAAGTCTTAACTCTTAAGAGAAAAAATGTTTTAAAATTTTAGTTGGGGTCCCTTAAGATGTTTAAGTTAGAAAACCAATAATAAAAAAGGTTTTTAATTTTTTTTTTAGCCTTGAGTGGAAAATTTAGTTGGGGTCCTATGACCCCATACCCTTAGGCATGCATCCCCCCCTGCGTATAAGGTGTTCCCCAGTTTTTCATTTTTTGTAGCTTTCCTCTAAATCTAACTTTATATATATATATATATATATATATAAAGAGAGAGAGAGAGTTATATTCATACAAAAACGATAACCAAATAAAAGAATAAGAAAAAGATCAAATCACGTATAAAATCACATGTTATTCATATCATTCTGGCTGTAATCTAAGATCGTGGGCCGTATCGTCCGCACACTCATGCATTGCATGTTAATGTAAAATCGTATGCGATTTTACACGTAATTTAATAATTTTTGTGTTTTCTTATTTTGTTTATATTATGTATTGTGAGAGAGAACTTTCACGTTAAAAAATGATGTATATGACACGTATATTAAAATTAAAAAATATTTGATTGATAATTTTTTTGTTCATATAAAAGTTATAAAGTCATAACTAATGATCATTCTTTTTAGAGTAAGTTATAATTTTGGTTTTTTGATCGTCATCTATTATTAATTCTTATCCTTTTTTTAACTAATTACAGTTTCAGTCGATATGATTGCGATTTTCTTTCACTTTTGGTTTCTCAAACTAACTCCGTTAAATAGATCCATTAAGTCGTTATCTCATGGGCTTTTTAGTCTTTTTATTATTTTTTGTTTTTTTTACCTTTTGTTTAATTAGATTATATTATATAAGAAGAATTACACTTAAGGGCATATTTGGCTTTTTAATTTTCTTTTTTTTTTTGTCTTTTTTTTTTATCAGATTTTTTTATCCTATATATCATCATAGTCATTCTCCAGTGAAACAAAAACCTTCCTCTCTGGTCCGGCCCGTCTTGGGACCGAATCCAATTGATATGTACTTTAATATATGATTCTTTCTTAAATAAATGCTCTTGAAAGTTGGAACCATAAATGTTTGGAAGTAACTTTCTTTCTTTATATAAATTTATGTTTTCATTGTATAAATAAACATACGAAGTATGTTTCAAAATATAAATTTCAAACCAGAAGTATGAACATAAATGCACATATGACATATGTTTCAAACTAGAAGTTAGAACCAATGCATTTTTGTTTTCATTGCATAGATGCTCTTAAAAGTTTGTTTTTTATTCCATAAAGAAATCTCATATGTTTCTTGTAGGTTATAACTTTGTATTTTTTTTTATATATATCCTATTTTCTATGTATAGGAGTAATGAAAAATACTTCTAAGTCCCTAAAAATCGAAAACAATGATGAACCGAACATGTCTAAGAAAATGGGGTAGGACCTCAAATGTTGGGATCACTTTTTAAGAAATTACTCTAAGGCTATGTTTGGCAAAAGTAACTTATAAGGTACCTTATGGCTTATAAGGTAGCTTATCAAAGCCTTACTTTTATTAACTTCTCAATAAGGTACCTTATAAGGTGACTTATAAGTCACCTTATTTTTGCCAAACAATGCCTAAATGTGTTTGTAATTATTGTGAAAAAGAATATGCTTATCACAGTAAGAAGATTAATATAAGTTTTTGTATATTACTAACCCATCAACCCAACATGCCCTAACCCGCAAGGGTTGAGTTGGGTTGGTTTATATTTTTGAATGAGTTGAGTTGAATTGAGATTTTCTAAACTGTCATAATTAAGTTCAGCAAATCAAAGACTAGCTGATGCAAGGAAACATATCAACATAGTGGAAAATGAAGATATGGTCGTCGATCCTATCCAGACTACAAGCCGAATCTAAAGCCAAGTACTCTCTGAATGTTGACATTAATCGGCTAGCAATCGATAGTAGGAGTAGCCGATATGATCTCTATCATATCATCGGCTAGTGGCTACAAATGATCAAATCGGAGAACATTTATGAAGATACTTCTTTGCTCATAATGTATACTTGAACGTGTGCATCAAGCTTTAAATTCAAACATTCTCCTTAAACCTCAGAAAATGGATGTTTGTCTTTATCCTGTAAAGTTGATGTGACAACTAAAGACATGAAGAAAAGATGTACAGTGCATTGAGATTTCTTACAGTACTATAAGGAATGGTTAGTCCTTCTATCCAGTACTATAAGGAATGGCCACATCTTTTGTTCATAAAATATATGGCTAACAAATGACATTGTGACAAATGTTCTCATGCATTTAATGCATGAGCACTATAAAAGGAGAAGAAGTGTTTCCATGCAACTTACGCCTTGAACAAGAAATACTCTAACTGCATAGCTTGAATTCGGTCTTCAGAAAACTTGTGTTTAACTTACTTTGTGTTTTGTTTTACTCCTGTTTTCTCTAAGTGTTTTAGATTGTTAGAATAGACTTATCTGTTCTTTTCCGCAACAATCAATTTTATAAGTGTAATTCTTGATATTTAATATTAAAGAATTTAAAAAGAGAAATATTTGTGTAATTGTATTCATTCCCCCCCCCCCCCCTTCTACAATTCTTTACTTGTTAAGTCATTACCCTAATTGAGACCAACACACGACTCGTATTGAATGATTAACGCACTCGAAACGTGTACTATTCAACAAACATGCAATAAATGATTTTTTTTTTGTTTAAAGCTCCACATGGAGCTATTTAAACCGGACAAATGTTCCCGAAAATCATTTAAGTTAAAATCAAGCCAATATAAAGTCAATATAAATCACATAAGCCAAAAAGACATATTTCCCAAAGGTTTAATACAAGGCATGAGACCTATAACATGAATAGGTCCATAAACCATCACTTTGTTAAATCATTAAAAAAAATTAACAGGTTTTGGTCCCACTATTCAGAAAGAAAAAAAAAATATATATATATATATATATATATTTACATACGACATATTAAGGTTATTAAGTACCGTTAGACTAATAATTCTTTACAAATACAATTTCATCTTAATAATTTATCACCGACACAAATTCATTCTTTCATCAAAGAATCCAAGTTTATCTCTATCGAATTCAATTACTATTATGATTGTTATTACTATAATATGTTAATGATAGCAATATCGTTGCTATTATTATTATTATTATTATTATCAAAAATGAAAAATATTACTTGTATTAAATAATAATAACATCTTTAACAAAATAATAACAATGCCAATAACATTTAAAATAATAAATAAAACTTGTAATTTTAGCAATTACCATTATCTACATTTTAATTTTAGACTCTACGAATTAAACAAAAAATTCAAATAAATACAATCCAATTTCATTTCATTCGTTTGTAAACCAAACCCGTGAATATGTGATCAAATTAAAATATCATATTCAGTTCCATTCTAAATATCTTAAATTTCAATTAAAACAAACATTTAAGGAAGCAAAATGTCTCATAACATTTTAGCATATTGTTGTAATATAAAATATATTACTTGTTTATGGATGCTGCACTCGATGAATAAACCAGTAAAAGTTGAAGCTTGCTCGCTACTCAACGAGCCTTGGTCCCTACTCCACGAAGCTTGGCCACTACTCAACCTCCAAGCTTGTTCCTTACTCTTCTTAGTTACTTGGTGCCTACTCATTGGTGGTATATAAATACCCCATTAGGATGAACATAATAATCCATCCTTTGCATCATTTCCTTCCTCTTAGATGCAACACCTAAATACTCTCTAGCTAGTATATATATATATATATATATATATATATTATTTGTGAGATACGAGAGTGTTTTTGAAGACTTGGTGTTTCGGAAGATTTGCTAGTTGATCGCGGATCTTAAGATCCTTGTACAAGCACTTTGTAATCTCCTTGGTTGGTAATAATATTCTTGCTCTCTCTCTTTGGTGGATGTACACTATCACACCGATAGTGGAACCACGTTAAATTCTCGTGTTGCTAATATTGTTTGGTGAATATTGTCATTTATGTAGATTCTAACAATATTTGTTATTATCTATATTGGGGTTGTTTATTTCGTTAGAGTCATCGTGCAACATCTAGATCATTGTTATCCGTATTTGTTGTCGGGTTATTTGTGTCCTTGGATTTCTACTTGTTTGGGACCTTAGAAATCACTTGCTAGCACTTGTTTGGGACCTTAGAATCACTTGCTAGCATTTGTTTGTGACACATAATTTCCTAACAATTGGTATCAGAGCTTCGGATCTAGATTTGAAGTTTGTGTAGAAAATATACATAAACTAGTTTGCACACATATTTGTCTCTATGGCTGAAGCCGAAAACCCATTTAGTACTGATCCCTCAAACCAAACCCAAAGACCGTACCAAGAGGGTACATTTAATTTATCGGGGGATGGGATTCATATACAGACTTGGAACGGGGACAGTGACTTTGGTAAATGGCAGTTTACAACATCTGCTGCACTTCGAAAAAAATGGAGTCCATCCAGTAGTATTTGCTAAAAATGAGTTAGACCCTAATATAGAGAGCAACTCTTCCAAGTCTACTTCCTATGTCATTCGAGCTGACGTGCATATCGTGGCTCATTCCTGAGTCCACGGCACTTAAACACTTTCAAAGTGATCAACCCGTCAAGAAGTGCATTTGGATTTATAAAACTTGAATGAAATATATTTTTGCTAACAAACATCCACCATTATTTAGTTTAGAATATTACCTTTTCATCTCACACCCAAGCTAATAAATTTAGCTACACATTGTAAAGACAAGAAAGAACTTCAAAAGATTTACTAGATTAGAGAGAGAATCCATCTGGAGAGTTGTCAATTCTCTAGAGGGTGGTGTATCTATTACAATTACTAAGCTATCTATTTATACTAACAAAGGAGGATAGATTGGTCATTACAAGGGAGACCATAAAAGTCAACAAAAAGCCATCCAAGCACAACTTGCTCCCCAAGTTGTCTTGATAGGAAGCTTCCTACCCTATTTAACTATTACAATATTAATAAAAATATATAATTGTTCAAAAGAAAAGATCTGAAAATCTTTGATAAATCTTTTTGCCCAAGTTTGCTTATCCAGTAAGCTCACTCATTCAGCTGCTACCATCTGCAGGCCAATGCTCCAGCAATGCTTCAGAAATATGCAGTTTTTAACTAATATTAACTATAAAGCACATAAAACAGGAAATTCATCTAACTTAACTCCATGACTCAATAAATGATAAAATAATATAATAAAAGACTCAAAGTTGGGATGAAGTGTAAAATAACTATCTAAAAGACACTACAAAAGGGTACTAATGTGTTGAATAATCAACATATATCACACCCCCAAACTTGAATTGTTGCTTGTCCCTAAGCAACCAAAAGAAAAAAATAAAAATGACTCAATAACGTTGCAAGATTATAGCATTAAGTGTTATTCCTTAGGATGGGCATACCAATCTCATGTTATCTATAGCCTTGCATAATTCCACAGTCAGTTTGTAAATACCAATCATATGCACAAACTAAAGACTAACATTTCCCATCTTATCTTAGTTCAACACACACATATATTTTAAGGTCAATAGGGCTTTTGAAAGTAGGGTCACTCATTTTTGGCATATCTTTTCTCACTTTAGCCTTTTCTCTCAATTGCTTCATTAGCAAATTTTTCAAAATTTTCAAATTGGCACTTTTTATGCTCTTTTGGTTGACAACAATGCACTTTGTCCCTATGGGACATTTTATGCCTTATACCCATTCAAGGTTTTTCTTATTAGAACAATTTTTTTTGAATTTGGCATTTTTGTGCTATTTTGTTCTTTTTTATTGAAGTTTTGCCTTGGATATACTTGTAAATACTCCTCCCCCAAACTTAAAATTGACTGACCTCATTGGAAAGATTTGTATGAAGTATATGGGTGCAAGGGGCTAAAAGTGAATACATGGCCTACATCATGCCTCAATATGTGTGGTGTGTGTGTGAACTTTGAGTTCCATGGTTGTGCTAGTACTAGTAATGACATGTGAAAGGAGCACAAACCAAGACTCTGAAATTAATGGGGCTATGGACACATGAGGTATGCAAATCATAAAGATAATCTTGCAAAAACAACTCCTAAAATTCAGCAAATGATCCCAGACTCAATAAACTAAGAAAATGAAAAATCAAAGAAGGTAAAATAAAATAAAATAAACTGAAGTCAAAGAGATGGAATAACCTGGCCTACTCCAATGGAGTAGGTGTTGTGTTCTTTCTGCCGGCCTTTAATATTGTAGATTGTTTGATAACAACTTCTTGAGTAATGGCGGAATTTGCTAGAGCAGCTCAGTATGCTCCTCAAAGACAGACCATCTTTGCCCACTTCTTTTGGTGTTTCTCTTTCCATTTATGCTTTACTCCTAGATCATGGCACCAGATGTCAATGGCATAAATGGGAGAATATTTCATCCCAGACAGATTTCTCCACATCACCTCACCAACAATAGAACATGATTTTGCGAAGCCTCCCAAGCCCTTGGATTGATCATCACGCCCCTCTTTAAAAACAACTTGAATAATTTTTGCACTACTTTGTTGCAGGAATGTTGTGGTATCTTTATCAATAATTTGTTCTTCCTGCACATGTTCAAAGCATGGGGTAATGACAATCATGACATTTTGTTGCACCTCTTCACTATTTTGAAGTGAAGAGGGGTTGCTCAAATGCTCGGGTTCTTTCTCAGAACTCTCTATTTCTTGACTATCTTCCAAAGTATTGACCTTATCCTCATCCTTACCATCATCATTAGAATTTTCAATATTACTTGGTAAAGGAAGTTGGGTTTGTCTAATCATCTCTTCAACACAAGTTGTGATGTTGTTAATAGATGTCGTTATATCATTATGTTGGATTTGCATATTTTGCATATTACTTTGAAAGTTGTCGTTCATCATAGTTCCAAGAGTTTCGATTAGTTCTACGAGTGTAGGGGATACATATGAGTTGTTAACGCCATCCCTTTGAAAACTCCTAGAAAAATCCACTTGTTCCTCCCAAGATTGGTCAAAAATATTTGAATAAGTGTTGCTCCAATCTTGGTATGGAGGTGGTGGTGATGTGAAAGTGCCATGATCTAGACTACTTAAAAACAAATTTGGATGCTCCTCCCATGATTGAGTGAAAACATTTAAGTGTGAGGTATCCAAATTACCATCTCCCATGAAATAATGAGATTCGGGGTTCGAAGGACAACGACATGAGAAATGATTTCCGCCACAGTTGTCACAGAAAACAGATCCATACGACCCAAATGATTGCCCCATTGAATCCATATTCATAGAAAGATAAACTTAAAAACTTGTTACTTGTACACACATGGAAACGTATGACAAGAAACAAGATGGTAGAAAAATTAGTTTGACAAGACTCAATTTCTAAACAACTACAGATTTACGCCTATCCCCGGCAGCGGCGCCAAAAACTTGACAGGAGATTTTATATACCTTAGATATGTAATAAATAAGATCAAAAGCAAGTATACTTTTGACCCTACTATCGCCTTTCAAGTAATAAAATGGTAAGTACCAAGTATCGTTCCACAGGGATAGGTATCTTAAGTTGCAAGATCTCGAGATGAGAAACTAACTTTAGATGGCGAATTGGAAAAGTTTGATTTGTTGTTTGATTTGTTGTGAGTTCACGGTTTATAATAACCGAATAAAACAGGTAGCATGGGTGTAAGATTTCCAGGTGAGACCTAAACATAAATTCTAGTGAACAACTTAGCAATAATAAATTCCACCATCCATCTTGAGGGTATTCCTTCCGGACTTAACCATTGTTACTAGTATTTAGCTTTCAGCCCATATTCCTATGTAGCATTCGGACCAGTGATTGTAACAGACAGTTTCCTCAAGGTGTATGGACTAGCTAATTCCTTTGTCTAAAAATCGCTCTTCCGAGCAGATTCCCATATCATCCAAGCTGGGTGTGTCATAGTGGCTCATTCCTGAGTCCACCACACTTTACACTTTGAAAAGAAATCAACTCGTCGAGAATAATCAGTTAGAAAAATATAGAGAGCAACTCTTCCAAGTCTACTTCCTATGTCATTCGAGCTGACGTGCATATCGTGGCTCATTCCTGAGTCCACGGCACTTAAACACTTTCAAAGTGATCAACCCGTCAAGAAGTGCATTTGGATTTATAAAACTTGAATGAAATAATGAAATATATTTTTGCTAACAAACATCCACCATTATTTAGTTTAGAATATTACCTTTTCATCTCACACCCAAGCTAATAAATTTAGCTACACATTGTAAAGACAAGAAAGAACTTCAAAAGATTTACTAGATTAGAGAGAGAATCCATCTAGAGAGTTGTCAATTCTCTAGATGGTGGTGTATCTATTACAATTACTAAGCTATCTATTTATACTAACAAAGGAGGGTAGATTGGTCATTACAAGGGAGACGATAAAAGTCAACAAAAAGCCATCCAAGCACAACTTGCTCCCCAAGTTGTCTTGATAGGAAGCTTCCTACCCTATTTAACTATTACCATATTAATAAAAATATATAATTGTTCAAAAGAAAAGATCTGAAAATCTTTGATAAATCTTTTTGCCCAAGTTTGCTTATCCAGTAAGCTCGCTCATTCAGCTGCTACCATCTGCAGGCCAATGCTCCAGCAATGCTTCAGAAATATGCAGTTTTTAACTAATTTAACTATAAAGCACATAAAACAGGAAATTCATCTAACTTAACTCCATGACTCAATAAATGATAAAATAATATAATAAAAGACTCAAAGTTGGGATGAAGTGTAAAATAACTATCTAAAAGACACTACAAAAGGGTACTAATGTGTTGAATAATCAACACATATCACAAGATTCAGATTGTAGACGAGAGTTTGCGCATCTCCAGAGGGAGTATTATTGTAATGAAAGACAAACGGGCTGAAAATAATCTTTTTCATTTGATTGGCGAGACTATTTCTTCTGAATCGTATGTGGCCGATAGCTCACAGAATCTTGATGCTGCTCGCTTATGGCACCTTCGTTTAGGCCACACATCCGAGAAGAATTTGGAGATTTTGCGTAAGCGAAATCTTATCAAAGTCGCCGTACCTGCTAGCCTAGATTTTTGTTTGGGATGTGTCAAGGAAAAACAGACGCGTGTTTCTTTTTGGTGTTGGAAAGCACAACACTAAAGGAATTCTCAATTATGTTTATACAGACGTCTGGGGACCATCCAATACTTCGTCCCTCAGTGGAGGTAAATATTTTTGTTTCGTTTATTGATGATTTTCTCATATAAGCTTTGGATGTATGTGTTAAAGTTAAAGTCAGATGTCTTCGATACGTTCAAGACTTGGTTGGCACGAGTAGAAGTTGAAACTGGAAAGAAGTTGAAAGTGCTTAGATCTGACAACGGTGGAGAATTTACTAGTGGTAACTTCAAAGACTTTTGTTTGGCGTAAAGGCATCCACCGTCACTACACCACACCGGGCGACCCTCAGTCTAATGGGGTTGCCGAGCGGATGAATAGGACTTTGCTTGAAAAAGTCCGATGCAACACCTAAATACTCTCTAGCTAGTATATATATATATATATATATATATATATATATATATTATTTGTGAGATACGAGAGTGTTTTTGAAGACTTGGTGTTTCGGAAGATTTGCTAGTTGATCGCGGGTCTTAAGATCCTTGTACAAGCACTTTGTAATCTTCTTGGTTGGTAATAATATTCTTGCTCTCTCTCTTTGGTGGATGTACACTATCACACCGATAGTGGAACCACGTTAAATTCTCGTGTTGCTAATATTGTTTGGTGAATCTTGTCATTTACGTAGATTCTAACAATATTTGTTATTATCTATATTGGGGTTGTTTATTTCGTTAGAGTCATCGTGCAACATCTAGATCATTGTTATCCGCATTTGTTGTCGGGTTATTTGTGTCCTTGAATTTCTACTTGTTTGGGACCTTAGAAATCACTTGCTAGCATTTGTTTGTGACACATAATTTCCTAACAATTATCACATATCTATATCAAAAATGAATCTCCCTCTATAATCATTGACACATTATTATTATTTTCATTACATAATGTGCTTGTTAGATTGAAACTTGATTTTTGATATTTAACGATAGCAGAAGTTTGACTTAGTGATAACTATAAATACAAATATTTACTTGGTTCAATTAAGACAACTATTATTAATAAAGTTAAAAATAACATTGATAAAGTGGCCTTAATAATAATATAAATGATATTATTATTGTAGACTTATAGTTAAATATAATTTAAATCTAAACCAAAAGTCAATTTTTTTCTAAATATTAACGAGGGCCCATTCCTTAAATGAGTTCATATCGATACTTAGCAAATAATTTTCTTAAAAATAAATAAAAAGGATGTGAACGCACACAAGTCGTTACAAAAAAATAAAAAAATAGAAGATAAATAAACGTGCAATTGAAAATAAATTAAATTAAAATAAAAACCATCATGTGTCGGTGTTTTGTTTCATGTGCTAGATATGTGTGATTAGGGGCCTTTAGTTGTACACTATTAATTTAATCCAAATTAAAAATCAAAACGATTTGAATTAAAGTCTGGATTAATTAATTGGAACAATTTTAATATATTTTCTCAAATAAAAATAAAAAATTCGTTCTTCTATCATTGTTATTTTATGCATCACATGAATTTAATTCATTAAAAAACACTCAATCAATTACTACAAAAATAATACAATTATTGAATAAAAATCAATCAATTTGTAGACTTTGTTGCAAAAAAATAGTTTAGTTACACAATAAAACATGAGAAAAGTCTAAAAAAATCCAACGAACTATCTGATTTTGAATGATTAAGTCCTTAAACTATTTTTTTGAATGAAAAAACCCTTAAACTTTCTGAAACCGGTTAAATACATCCTTGTAACCTGTAATAATAGGTTAATGTGATAACAATTTGGAAAAAGTCTAAAAAAACCCAACGAACTATCTGATTTTGAATGATTAAGTTCTTGATTTTTTTTAATGAATAAATTCCAAAAAAAATCTAAATTTTTTTACCAAATTATTTTTTTTAACTTTCTTTAAACAAATAAACTTCAAACTTTTTTTTTGAAGAAATAAAATCATGAACTTAATTTTGAACAAATTAATCCGAAACATTTTTTGAACAAAATCATAAACAAAAAATATATAATATCTCTTATCGACAACAAAGTACAATGAACCAATTAAATGAAGAAAAATTATACCATTTCCATTACTAATTATGAAACATATAAAAGTCATATTTAAACATAAATAGATACATATAAAATATTTATACATAATTTTTTTTGAACGACAATAACACACACACGTTCCCCGGGTATCCGGGATCCATTCGGACACCCGAGTAATCCCCGGCGACCAGGATCCACCACAGAGTGGTAGGCCAAAGTCTGGATCGCCACATGCAGCCGCGGGAATTCAAACCCGGGTAGTCAGGGATGCCATCCAGACATCCACTACTTATACCATTTCCATTACTAATTATGAAACATATAAAAGTCATGTACAGAACATAAATAAATACATATAAAATACTTATACATAAAAAAATTAAGTTAATGAAATTGATTTATGCTTTGTAATTAGTATTGAAAATGATATAATTCATCTATATTTAATTGATTTATCGTAATTTGTTTGTCGGTGAGAAAAATTATATATATATATATATATATATTTTTTTTTTGTGATTTTGTTCAAAAAAAATTCGCATTTATTTGTTCAAAATTAAGTTCATGATTTTAGTTTTCAAAAAAGTTTGGGATTATTTGTTAAAAGAAAGTTCAAAAATTAATTTGGTAAAAAGATTTAGGAAAAAAAAATCGGGATTTATTCGATAAAAAAATCAAGGAATTAATCATTCAAAATCAGATAGTTTGTTGGGTTTTTTTAGACTTTTTTCAAAATTTTATAACATTAACCTGTTTTTACAGGTTACAGAGATGTATTTAACTGGTTCCAGAAAGTTTAAGGTTTTTTAATTCAAAAAAGTAGTTTAAGGACTTAATCATTCAAAATCACATAGTTCGTTGGGTTTTTTCAAACTTTTCCCATAAAACATGTATAAAACACGTGAAAAATAATAATGTCTTGAAAAACTGCAAAGGTCAAAGATCAAATTGAAGATCTGGATGTGGTCAAACAGATAAAAGGGTTGGGGTTTCACCCAAGACTGACACGTGTAAGGTTCGGAATATAGGCAGGTTCGCAATTGCGAACCTGTGTAGGAAGTGCCAATGTGGAAAGTTCAAGGGTGGGGTCACCATTGCGAACCTAGCTTATTGCATACAAGGAGCGGATATGTAGCATTTGGTTTGTCGTGTAGTCAGGTTTACAATTGCGAGCCTAGTATGACAGAACTAATGGCTATTTTGGTAAATCTTGACAGAAAGTGGCTAGAAGATAAAACGTAAATTCTAAAATGACTATTTTTCGATGAGTTTTCCCTTTTAATATTGTTTTTTGGATATTGGATTTTTTTAATTTAAAGAATTTTTAAAATTTAAGATAAAGGGAGATAAATGAGTTTTTCCCCACCAATCATATTATTTTATATGAACTTAAAAAAAAATCATATTTAGATGATATAAAATCTTTTAATAATATAATTAATGATAAAATCTTTAAAATGAAGAATATGTTGAAATTATGTATAATTTTTTTTTAAGATTTTAAATTTTTTGTTCCTTTATTTTGATAAAATTTATAAATAATTTATTGAAGATGTTCATATAATGTAAACATAATCTTATGATCTTGGGTTGGCCCTAATTGAAAACCCAAACTCATAATACCCATAATACTAAACGGATGCACATTTGGTTTACTCTACCCGAATCGAACACTAAATGGCGAACTCAAATATAGAAAAAAAAAGCGTTTGAAATTAATTTCTAGTTCGTTATTAATTTACCTCCATAATAAACAGTCGTGTGAGCTATCGATCAACTTGCACCAATCGTATCTATGCCAACCCTACACATTATTTGTTTATTAATATCAAGAATGTTAAATAAACGTTATGTGTATAACAATAATTGTCTCTTAATTTTTAAAGACAAAAACATCTCTTGTTATATATTACACTTTATAATTGTTGTATTTTTTGTATCACCGATCGTAAGTTATAACATATTTTACAGACAAACCAAATATAAAATTCTGAATACAAACGTACATACCTTTAAAAAATTATTACGGTTCTATTAGATAAAATTTTTAAGGCACAATTTTTATTATCATGCTTATAGTTAATTTGGAAAATAAAAATTAAAATGTTTTTTTTTTTCTAAAATTGTTTGTCAAAAATGTATTATAGAACAAACCAACGGTTAATTTGGGTTAAGCTTACAAGTCCATAATATGAAGCCCACTTCCAAAACGACATCGTATCACGAAAGCCAATCCACTCGCAACGGCTAGTTTCGAAATTACGGCGATTAGCCACGCTCCATCTTCCCAACGGTCATATTTACCCTTTTTTTTCCCGTTGTTTAGAACCCTAAAAATTCTTCAATTGCCATAAATCGTTCTTAAAACCCCAACCCATCTGTCTTTTACCCCCACTCCAATTGCTCTCTATTTCTTCTTCATCTCCTCACCGCAAATCAGTTTTCCGGCGACTATTTCAACTTTTCCGGTGATCACTTTTCCGGCGAACTACAATGGAGACTCCACTTTCATCAAGAAGAATCACAAGATCACAAGCTATGGCTCTCGCTTCAGAAAACAGCAATACCAACACCATACCCATGTCGTCAAGTGAGTTCTCGATCGTTTTATAATCTCTTTTCGAATAATTTATCAAATGGGTTTCGTTTATAACACCTTTTTGAATAATTTATCAAATGGGTTTCGTTTATAATCTCTTTTCGAATAATTTATCATCAAATGGGTTTCGTTTCTTGATCTTGAAAAATTCCTAATTTTTTGTGTTTTTAGGAGGAGAGAATGATGAGTCTTTGAAGTTTGCTTCGAAATCAAGACAAAAAACAAACGGTGGAAAACATCAAGAAAGAGAAAAGAATGCATTGATTGATATAACAAATGGTTCACCGATCGTTGGTCTTGCAATGGGAAGTTTAAAGACTCCATCGTCAAAGTGTACTAAGAAAAGGATGATGATTTCGAACAGCCAATCGAAACAAGCCACGACACCTGGATCTGGAGAGTCTATATTAAGAGGGCAAGTGAAAACCCTTTTGCAAAAAGTGGAAGAAGAAGGTGTGATTTCGAAGATTTCTTTTGAACATAATAACAACCCTTTGATGCATAAACGTTTTATGAACTCTCCGATCGTTGTTCTTGCTCCAACGCCTGCTAATACGCCTCAAGTTTATGACTTTTCAAGTAATAATAATGCTTCTGGATCGTTTATTGTTTCTCCAGTTGCTGAAAACTTCAGTTTCTCTCAGGTTTGATTTCGTTCCTTAAATGGGTTCTTTTGGTTATTTGATCTTTATGGATGTTCTTGAGATTATTTCAAATGGGTTCTTTTGTTATCTGATCTTTATGGATGTTCTTCAAATTATTTCAAAAGGGGTTTCTTTCATCTGATCTTTATGGATGTTCTTCAAATTATTTCAAAAGGGTTTTCTTTCATCTGATCTTTATGGATGTTCTTCAAATTATTTCAAAAGGTTTTTTTTTCATCTGATCTTTATGGATGTTCTTGAAATTATTTCAAATGGGTTCTTTTTTTTTATCTGATCTTTATGCATGTTCTTGAGAGTATTTTCAAATGGGTTCTTTTTTTATCTGATCTTTATGGATGTTCTTGAGAGTATTTCAAATGGGTTCTTTTTTTATCTGATCTTTATTGGTGTTCTTGAGATTATTTCAAATGGGATTTTGTTAATTCTTCTTTTTCAAATGGGTATCTGATCTTTATGGATTTTCTTGAGATTATTTCAAATGAGTATCTGATCTTTATGGATTTTCTGGAGATTATTTCAAATGGGATTTTGTTAATTTCTTTTTATTCAAATGGGATTTTGCTAATTTTCTTCTTTTTCTCACTGATTATGTATATATACAGATGCTTAATGAGATCATGATTGAACCAAATCAAGAAGACAAGAACGAAACCGATGAAAACATTGTGATAACAAGATCATTGTTCATGGATTTCTCCGAGAAATTCGAGGGTTCTGATTCACCCATCCAAGGTTCCGATGCATCCGGATGGTCGGTTCAAGTGAATCCAAGCACAAGCGAAGAGTATAAAGACGAAGAAGAAGAAGATGATGATTACGAAGATGGTGATGATGTGATGATGGATGAGCTTTGTGAAGGAATCAGCAAGATAAATGTCAACAATGATGCTATTAAATTCACTGGTAAACACATAAGGTTTGTGTACAATAGTGATGGTGAACTCGAAGAAGAAATCGAATCATCATCATCATCAAAGATTGAAGAATCTAGGATCTTGTGTTTGAAGGGTTTGCCAACACCAAAAGGGAAACATTTAAGGTTTCCAGAAGATAATGAGAGTGAAGAAGAAGAAGAAGAAAAAAGTGTTTGATTTTATCTTTTTATCTTTGTGAAAATCTTTGATAACATGTTTTTTGGTTGTCTTTCTTGTGACACCAATAATCCGTCTTAAGTTTTTGCTTTTTTTTTTTTGAAGTTGAAGTTGAATTCGTATTTGTGTGTATGTGGTTCTTGGAAAGGAGTCTATATTTGGTTAGTAAGTAATTGATATCTCTCAATTTAATGAAAAGAAGTCTTTGATTTGTCATCATGCCCTTTGTTTTCCAAGAATCGAAAACCGATGTTTCTAGGGAAGAACTATTGATTTTCCCTAAAAGTGATTAGCCTCAAACGAGCTGGGCTAACCAAAAGTTTACAATTAGTCGATTGCAACCACTCCAAGTTTACGATTAGTCGGATTGTATACGACTATATGTTTTTGTTCAAATCTATGTTGAAAAAACAAAAACAAATTTGAATTCTTGTATTTTTTCCAAACGTAATTATATTTTAATACAGAAACAAAGCAAACAAAGGAATTTTTTTATATCATTCAATTATTGGCTTGATCTTTTAACATACTTTTGGAATTTGAATTTGAATTTGATAAGAGGAATAAATAATAAGAAATTCATAAACTCATAAACAAAATAATTTTGGATATAGGTTCATCATTTATCTTCAACATGCCCTCGGCTGCAAGATAGACGGTCTTTGAGAAAATCCAATATTGAAAAAAAATAGATTGTGAAAAAATGCTCAGCGGTTTGGTAAGAGCGTCGGCAAGTTGAGAAAATCCAATATCACTACCGAATATATGTTGAACTCGAAGTGTACCAAGTTATATCTGCTCTCATACAAAGTGAAAATCCAATGCAAGATGTTTCATTCTCGAATAAAATGAGTGTTAATTTAGTGTAATAGCCAACTCAAGAAGAAGGAATGCAGTTAGGCCTGTTCCGGATACTTTTTAGGCCCTGGGCGAGTTGTGAAATGGGGCCCTCGATAAGTACAATTTTTTTTTCAATATACTGTTTTTATTATCAGAAAATAACATTGAATTCATCTTATAAAACCATTTTTCCGAGTATTCCTAGAACCAAAATCAATTGATAACCAATTCAAAATTAATATTATCTACCATAAATTTTTTACATAGTATCGTCAATTTGTTCCACCATCAAAAACATCCTATGATATATTTTTGGTATATAGAATGATATCATTTAGACTCACAACGTTAAGTCTACTAATTTTCAAGTAACGCTATGTAAATCAATGTAAATAGGTTGGTTTTCCTTGTCGCCTCATATAAATCTTTTTAACATCATTTTAAACTTTAATAATACGTTCTCGAATTTGGGAAACAAACAAAAGAATGAGAAGGGAAAAAAAACAAAAGCTTTAATTTTGTTTTTGATGGAGAAGAGAGAAGAAGGAAAGAGAATGTAATAACTTTTTTATATGATTTCTTTTTTCCTTTTCTTTTCTTTTCCTTTCCTTTCCCTAAAAAATATCGAGAATTGAATCTTTTTTTCTCCATTGGATTTATTTGTAAAAAAAGCTTAAAACATAACGTTAGGGTTAAAACAAACTTTTTCGGAATAATCAATCTTATAAATAAAAAACCTCATTTTATTATAATTTGAGATCTTATTAATCTTTTGGAGATAGAAGAGTACATAAGATTTATGTATTTAATATCGGTTAATAAAGAACAAGTATGAAAAAACAAATATATTTTTGACATTTTAAATATAGATATAAGTTGTACCGTGTCATATAATTGTTAATTTTTTTAAAAGATAGGAGTTTTCTTAGCTAATATACAAAATTATATTACATTTTAATACAAAAATAGAATTCATGCGAGGATGAAATAATCAAAAGAGTCGATCGTAGATGAATTATCGAAAATATATCAAAGTTTTTGAGGCAAATAGTTCTAGAAGATTATATTAGATAAAAAAAATACTTAAAGAAACACTAAAACAAATATATAGTGAACGGCATTTTAGCTTTTTTACTTCTTTTTTTCTCCAAAATATTTAATTAATACATGTTTGAGCCCTTGATCGTTAATGTGTTTTTGGTCCTATTAGATACTAGTTTTTTTTATGTTTCTTCTATTTACTAACTTTTTTATTACTATTATATATACTAAATATATGGGGCCCCTGATTTTTTTGGGTCGTGTGCGTACCTGGAATGGCCCTGAACGCAGTCAAAGTAGCTAGGGGTGTGCAAAACCCGAAACAACCCGAAAATACCAGCCCGAAGATACCCCGAAAATCCCCGACTTACACTACCTAAAAATCCCGATATCCGAACCCGAAAATATTGTAGGAGATTTCGGTTCGGTTTAGGTCTCAAAGCCCATCACCCGAACCCGTCCAATATTTGAACTAGCCCAACTAGCCCAAACTGTTATATTTTTAAGTGTTTCCTAAGCCTAATAACAATCACTCCCCACGTCCATTCTTCCCTCCATCGCCTCACTTCCACAGGTTGTCTCCTTCTCTCTTCTTGACTCAGTGGCTTTTGGGTTTTGAGGCTTTGAGATTGAGCAATTTAAGTTCTGAGATTTTAATTTCTAAAGACTTCTGGTACAATTTCTCAATTCTTACAAACTCACTATCTATAACCATAATCCATACTAGTTGATAGTTGTTGATTGTGAATTCTCTACACATGAAAGCTTGAAAAATAGAAAAAAAAAAGTGATTTGCAGCTTTGTTGTTGCACATGAAAGCTGGAAAAAGAGATGAATTTGCAATCCACAACCTTCCGAAAACATGTGACTCGATCCCACTCGAAAACCCGATCTGTAGTTTGGATGTGTTTCGGGTTCCACGATTCCCACCCGAAACCCTATCAGGTTATGGTTTTTGGGCCTCGACCCGACCGAAGCTCACCCGTAGTTGTAACGGTGAATCCCAATGGAGAGTAATATCATGGTTAGATGTGCCATTGAGGTACCGTAGCAACCGTTTTAGAGCGGCCCAATGCACATCCATTGGACGATGCATGTATTGAGAGCAACATTCGGGCAAGTGAGAGACAAGTAGTGCAAAGTTCCTACAAGAGCTCAATGCTCGGTTGGGTTGGACAAAGGTGTACCACCGTTAAAAATGAGGGGAGAATAGGTAACCATTGGTGTAGGGACTAGTTTTGCATCTGTTATTCTAGCTCGATTTAAAAGATCACCAATATATTTCTTTTGGCTTTAAGAAAAAGTCTTGTGAGTGAGGGTGTACTTCTAGGGGTGAACATAACCGGGTACCTGGCCAATTTTCATAGAACCGGAACCGCTAACACCGGTTCCTTATATTTTGGAACCGGAACCAGAACCGAAACCGCTGAGAACCGGTTTCGGTACCGGGTACCCGGTTTCAATTTTTTTAAATATTTTTTTTACATGACATACGATAAACATGTAATTATAAACTACAAAATATCGACTTAAATTAATAAATACAATAAATGCCCAAAACTAATCTGATTAAACTAATTATTACATAAATAAAGTAGAAAGTTTAAGTCTTGATATCAACAAAACGACTTCCATAAATAATTCACGTCAAGTCGTTAACGTGTAAGAAATAAAACACTTGGATCAAAACATAGAAGTCTAACCTAAAAGGAAATATAGTTTTATTAATAAATATATAAAATATTTTTTTAATTAAAAGTAGCAGGTACCCGTCGGTGCCGGTTCTAGGTACCTAACCTCGGAACCGGTCGCGGAGGGTACCCAACGGGTAACGGTTTCAAAAAAATGAGAACCAAAATCGGAACCGGTCTTGATTGGTTCCATATTTTAGGAACCAGAACCGACAGTTCTGGAGCGGTTCCGGTTCCAAAGATGGGTACCTAGTTCCGATGCTCATCCCTATGTACTTCTACCCCAAGAAAGTAAGACTATGCACCGAGATATTTTAAGGAGAAAAGAGAAGTGAGCTTTTTAATCAAGGCTTGGAGATCGGTGTACGAAGGACCGATGATGATTATGTCATCAACATAGACCAAGAGAAAGAAGGTAGTGTTTTGTTGACGGAAATGAAAAAGAGGGGTCGGCTATTGAGTTTTGAAAATCGTAGGATAAAAGAAAAGTGTGAAGCTCTCGAGACCAAGCTCTTGGAGCTTGTTCAAGACTGCTGCTGCCCTTCCTCGTAATCAAGTAACCCTTCGCCAACCACGTCCTTATCTTGGTAAACTCTAATACCATGTGAAGAATGTGATAATTGCATTTCCTTTATTATGTAAAGAGCCTTTGGGGAGAGAAGAGAGATTTCAACATATATATAAAAGAAATGATTTAAGTCTACCCGATGTTTCTCCTTTTCAATTTCTATAAATATGACTTCCACTTTTTATATTGATATTTCATTATGAAGCTCCTAAGAGCGTCCATAATGGTTAAGTCTTTCAATGACCTTTTCTACCTATTTATCTCATTCAAAAAGTTCTTTATAAATTACTTCAATGCTAAAAAGTCTTTGAAAGGGTTATAAGAAAGAGAATTTGAGAGACATAAATCACATAAAAGCTTTTTTCAAAAGGTTGGTGCATGAAAATCTTTACCAAAAAACCATGTTATCGAATGCCAAAAAGTCTTATTGAAAGATTTTTAACATTTCAATAATCCATTAATGAATTTACCATAACCCATTTAAAGATATTTTTTCAACAAAAACTTACTTTTACAAATCTTCTTTAACGTAAAACCTTTCCAAATTTTTTTTCATCAATTATATTATAATTTACCCTCATCTATTTAAAATGTTCTATAAACCCCAAATGAAATACGATTAACATATTATATGGTTTTTAATTTTTCGTTTTTAAGATCAAGTCATATTTTTCAAAAACAATATTACTTAATGTTAAAATGTATTAAAAACATCAATTCGTTAAAAAATGAAAGATAATAATATATTATATAGTTTTTATATTTATTTGGGTATTCAATATTGGTGTGACTTTGATCGTCTTGACGATAGTTTTTTAACAATATATTTTGTTTTAAAATATATGTGATTTTATTATAGATATTTAATGAATAAAGATTATTTAACTAAAATCTAATTAAACAAGTTTGAAATGAAAATGAGATTAAGAGAACGGGGCAAAATGAAAAAGCTTTTATAGTTATAAAACTATAAGCTTTTCAATGCAATGTTAAAAAGCTTTTTCAATGACTTAATTGGAATGGTAAAAAACCTTTCATTGGAGGTGCTCTAAGATCTATAAGTTTATTCAGCTACATATTAATGAGGTTACTATGACATTCTAAATAAGAATGTGAGCAAGACTTTATGTATACCTTAATGGTGAATTTAGGGTACTTTTACAACAACGTCCACTAACATTGTTTTTTGAAAAGAAACAACAAAAAATACAACATTTCATTGTAAAATTTTTATTCAAAAACAACATAAAGTTTATAACCAACCAATACCAAAGATATTCACCACCTCCTGCCTTAACACAACATCAATAGAATGGGAACGAAATAACAGCGAAACAAGTGCTGCTGTTTTGTGAGATGCAAAACATAACAACATGCGACATTAGGAGACTCGTATATTAACCGTGATGATTTTGGTGCTTACTTTCACCGAATTTTTGGGTTCACCAACCAGATACTCTAATAGATTGCCAACTCTCGATCTCACCTTGTGATCCACTCAAATGTTTTCAGTTGGAACTCAAATATTCGATCCGATATCTTCACCCGTTCTTTTTCATAACTACTTTATTTCGATTAGTGCAAATCAAATAGCAAAGACTCCACTAACGTCTCGAACCCTTATCATTGACGCCCAATTGATCACTGAGCGCACATAACTCTCTAAAGGAATTTATTGAGTCTACATCAATATTCCACCATCTCCCTATTTCTTGCCACAAGGTTTTTACATCTCTGCAATTTACAAGAGCATGATCTATCTTCACCACCTCTCTCAGACATAATATCGTATCCAAATCTATCCACATGTTGTCTAGAGTTGCACGCGTTGGAATCCTCCCGAGAATTGCCCTCCAGACAAAGATACTAATTTTCTTAGGAATAGCTTTCACCCACTTAGTTACCACCATGTTTACCCCCGCTCTATCCCCTTTTTCCTCTAGAACTTTCCGTATTTGTTTAACCGTAAAACCGTCTTACCTATCCAAACTCTACGTAACTCTATCTTTAACCTCCCTTTTTGGACATGAATTCCGCATTAAGTTTACTAAATTTTCCATCTTAGTTGTTAAATATTGTTCAAATTAAGAGCATCTTCAATGATAAAAATAGGATGAAGACTTGAAGACATTAAAATATGTAAAAGTTGATTATGGCCCCATCATTTATACCTTTTCTCTCTTTTTGCCTCACAGAACAATTTATTCAAAGGCTTGAGAAACCTCAAGTCTTTGGATGATCAAGTCATCTTCAACCTTTTCATTCCAATGATTAAGTCTTATTCAACCCTTCTTCAACCTATGTTCAACTTAGGGGTGAGCATCGGAAATGGGTATCCGCCTTTGGAACCGAAACCACTCCGGAACTGCTGGTACCGACAACGGAACCGATATGATTGGTTCCGGTTCCCAAAATATGGAACCGATCAAGACCGGTTTCGGTTCTCTCTTTTTTGGAACCGTTACCCGTTGGGTGCCCGTCGAGACCGGTTTCGGGACCAGGTACCCGGTCCCGCTGAGTACCCAGAACCGGAACCGACGGCTACCCGCTAATTTTAAGTAAAAAATATCTTATATATTAATAAAACTATATTTTTTTAGGTTAGACTTTTATATTATGTACTTATGATAGCGTATTAGCAATCGCCTACGTTCACCTTCACTTCTTCGGTCTGCGATTTTCAGTTTTCACGATTTACAAAGTTGAAGACGATACAACTTTCTAGCTTATTTATATAATAATTATTTTTTATCGGATTAGTTTTCGCTATTTGTTGTATTTATTACTTTAAGTCGGTAATTTTTTTATCGGATTAGTTTTGTAGTTTATAATTACATTTTTATCTTATGCATTTTAAAAAAAATATTAAAATTTTGCAACTGGGTACCCGGTTCCGGTTCCAAAATATGAGGAACCGGTGTTAGCGGTTCCTGTTCCAGTTCCATGAAAAATGGTCGGGTACCCGGTTATGCTCACCCTAGTTCAACCCATCTTCAAACATGCATTGGAGATGCTCTAACAATTAGGCGCAATCACTCCTGTAATTGAAAAATATAACTAAATGGTAATTGGTTTGGCAGTAATCTATTAGTTATTAATAACGTTTATTCATATCGAGATCCCACACTGTTTGATGTGCAAGATAATAAATTAATTTTCCCTCATCTTTAAAACTCAAAAAATTTAGATGTTTGATATGTTTTTTGAAATTAGTTCTTAAGTTTTTCTTATGATAAATTGTATCAAAATAGAGCGTATGTTGTTGTGTTTTTCACATATGATTTAAGTTGGTCATGAGATTTTATGTATTGTGAGACAAAAGATTAACATCAATAACAAAATCAAATTTCAATATCTATTATTATTGTTTATCGGTCTTATACAAATATAAGATTTATGTCGCGACTATAAACAGACTCGCGACTATGGCAGGGCGGTACGCTCTGCTCTCTCGCGACCCCTACTCTAATCAAAAGACTAAAGGCCCCTACTGAAGATTCAAAGGGCGAGCACTGAAATGAGGAGAGCTTCTGCGCCTCTCTCCAAGAGATACGATTCGGTATCTGAAAATAGCATTAGCTGCTAGGAAAGAAAAGTTGTCAATCAAAAATTTCACTTCGAATTTCGCTTTGAATTGAATAAGCGAGGCTTTCCCGATAGAAAGATTTGCATGTGAAGGCATTAAGCAGACAGAGCGAGAAGAGAGGATATCCTTTGGGTGTTTGTTTGAGCTTATTGACTTATTTCGGTGTGACATCGGTAATAAGTCATTTTGAGTGTTTGGGTAAAACAACTTATCCGGTGTCAAACCGGAAATAAGTTATTTTCTTAGAAGTAAAAAATTTAACTTATCAGATTTTGATAAACACTTTTCCATACCGGTAATAAATTGTAAGTCAGTCAATAAGCTCATCCAAACACCCCTAAAAATTTACAATATCTTACAAAAATGGAAAATTTGAACAATATTTCAAGCTGTTTATAGTAAATTCTTGTGATGAAGATTTTCCCATTTGCTAAAATAACTTAATAATTAATCAAATGATAAATCAACAAAATTTCCAACCAAATACTTATAAAGAGAGAGACCCAGAAATCTTAAGCGAACTTTTAAGTCCATTCATAATAATTGAGACGAATAATGCATATATGGACGTAATTTTGATTATTGTGTTTTAATATTACTGAAAATTATATATTATTTTCTAAATTATCATATTTGGTTATTATTATATTATAGATAAAATTTTGTTTTTTCCTACTAGAATTCGGAAAAAAAGTAGATTAGTAGATACACGCTTTACTAGATTGACTATTTCTGATCAATGACGATAAATTTTTTGAAGTGTTCGTTTTTGCAAAATATCTCATCTTTTTGTAACACAAAATGATAATTTCTTATGGAAAAAAAGAAGATAAATTGTATTAAAATAAAATGATATCTCATCTTTTGGTTATTAACGTGAAAACAAATAAGAGCGTGACACGCGTCATATTCAGACTGAATAATCAAAAAATATTCAGACCGAATAAAACTGAATATAGTGTTTATTCAGACTGAATAAACATTATTCGGACTGAATAAACACTATATTCAATTTTATTCATTCTGAATATTTGTTTGATTATTCACTCTGAATAATCTACATTCAGACACGTGTCGCGCTCTCATTTGTTCTCACGTTCACAACCAAATTTGAGTTCGCATTTGAACTTTCGTATATATACGGATTCATACGAGGACGGTACCGATTTATGAGAATACGGGGACAATTCTTGGCCAATCATTTTGTACATGAAATTTTTCATGTACAAAATCACATATGATTTAATGTACAAAATCATATGTGATTTTGTAAGAATACGGCTAATCATATATGATTTTGTACATGAATAATGTGATTTTGTACATGAATAATGTGATTTTGTACATGAATCATATGTGATTTTGTACATGAAAAATTGCATGTACAAAATGATTGGCTTAGGATTGTCCTCACATTCTTGTAAATTGTTATCGTCCTCACATGAACCTCTCTCTCTCTCTCTCTCTCTCTCTATATATATATATATATATATATATAGGGGGGGGGGGCTCTTTTGTGATAACTATGAGAGCACATCTTATCCATCCAATATTATAATCAATGGCTAGAATTAAAAACAATAACTAATTAATACATTCTAAAAATAAACGTGCAGTTAAAAGGTAAGGTTAATAAATAAGGGTATAAATGTCATTATACATTGTGATTAATTACCGTCTATTTTTATATATAGAAGATACCAAAGTTAACATGAATCACAAGGCACAAATCGATTGGGATACATTCTGGTACATATAATGTTACATTTTGTTGTCGTGCATAAAATTCTTCGGGTTACTGTGATACCCAAAAACTTATAAAACTAAGATACAAATCGATTTCGATACAAACTATGATACTAATATGCTACTGTTGTGATACCCACTATGATACCATGTGATTCACTATCTAAAATCCATAAACATAATCTGATCCATTGTGATCCACTTAAACTTAAAAACCATGGAAATATTCGAAGAGATCGTGTTGTCATGCACCACCGACGTCTCCGGCAAGATCTTTGCATCATCGAAATCTTCGACGAGACCGTATTGGGCCGCTACCTTCCTCGTGACTCAGATTCGATTCTTGGTCTCTTCTCTTGCTGCTATTCTAGATCAACAAGTGCCCCCATTTAAGTCTCGATCTTTGCTCTCACTATTGTTTTTTATTCTCAACTACTTCAATATGTTTTTTTTAGGTGATTTCTAACAATGGGGAGAATTCAAGGATGGCGTAAATGGAGTTATTTTTTAGGCTTTAAATTCTATAGTTTGAAATTTTTTGATTCAATACCTAAATGAAAATGATTGCATGATAGAAGAGATAAAAGAAGGGAGAAATTAGTTTCCTTAGATAATGCCTAGATCGTAGGCATAAATAGATTTAAAAAAATTAAGAAAGAGAAAATGAGTTGTCTTTTAAATTAACAAATTACAAATATACTCTTCTATTTATTAATTAAGGAAATATTAAATGATTGACTCACATTAGATCTCACAGTTATCACAAACAACTTACTTCTTATTTGATTATGCCCCTATATATATAAATATATATATATATATATATAAGTTCTCGTTTGATTAGACATTAATAGAGGACACATTCTTTTTACTCATGAAATTGTGAAACTTTCAGAACCGACAAATTATATGTTATTTTATATGAATTTTTTCCCTTTAAGACTGAGATTTAAAATATTGATTAACATGTATTCATTTACATACATTTGTACCACAATAAAAACTTTTTTAGCCTATTTGTAAGGAAAAAAAGTTACAGGTAATTAAGTTTCACGATATGAATCAAATATATATGAAGTGCACACATTATGAAATAAGTATATGGTCATCAACACATTAAATGTTATCATTACATTAAAAACATATTTCCACCAGTAGACAGAAGGATGAGAAGCCCGTGTCGATTCCCATGCATTAGAAACAGAGAAGGCATCCATCAGGATGAAGTAGCCAGTGAAGTTTGCCCTCATAAATCTCATAAAGACAGTCCCACATAGATAAAATCATGAAAACAATACCTTAATATAAAATTCTCACAATTATCATAATACATAGAGTTCTAATTTTATTACCTTTATAAATATAAATATTGACACTCACAATCTCTTTTGCCCAACTTGATTTTAAATTAGCTAATAAAATTTTGAGGGATATCATGACTAGAGGTGGAAAACTGGGTCCGACTCGGCCCGAATCCGACGGAGGATCGAAATCGAGGGATCGAAATCGAGACCGTCTTAGGCCTGGCCCAGGACCGATAAGACCCGAATGTATGCCCGGGGCCGTAACTGGTTACTGATTTCAGAGTTTTCTTCGGCCCGACCCGGGACCGGTTGATAGCCCGGTTCTAGGGCCGACCTGATTTCATACCGTTTTTAAATATAGCCGTGATAATGTCGTATTTCAAAATTTTGACCCTTTTTTTTGTCTTTTAACCGTCCAAAACACTATAAATAAAATATGTGTTGTATGGGTTTAGATACCAAACTCACAAAGCAAAAAATATTTACAAATCTCTCGACAATTCGTGTTTTTGACTCGTTTTCAATTTTGATTTAGAATTAAATGTAATTTTGAATAGTTAATTAAATAGAAAATTATAATAAAACGTATTTTTAAAATGTATTTGAGTGACCCAATGAGATATCTTCAAAATAGAAAATTGTAAAAGAAAAAAATCGAAGGACCGATTTGGGCCTGGTTATCCGAACCGGTTACGCCTCCAGCTTAAACGGACCAAATATCTTCAACATGACCCCGGCCCAGACCGGTTGCACTCGACCCGGTTACGGTGAACGTAACTCAACCCGACTTTGGCTTGGGCCCAGCCCGGCCCGGTCCGGTCCGGAATCGAGTTTTTGCCACCTCTAGTTAATATAAATTAAATCAATTTAGAACAAGATCACTACTAGAAAATTGAGTATTTTCAACGAAAATTTTTAACGAAAAATGTTGTTGAAAATTTTCTATGAATTTTAAAGGGATTATTGACAAAACATAAAATTTCAACGAATTTCCGTTGAAAATCTCTCACAAAATGCATTTTCAACCAAAAAGTTTTTGACGATACATTCCGTTGAATTTTTTTGGTTGAAAATGCATATATGTTTGTGAGAGATTTTCAACGGAAATTCGTTGAAAATTTGTAGAAAATTTATGTTCTGTCAATAATCCTCTAAAATTCGTAGAAAATTTTCAACGATATTTTCCGTTAAAAATTAATTTCCGTTGAAAATACTCAATTTTCTAGTAGTGGATGACGAATGAAAACAATGAGCATGTAGTTGATGTGAAAAAACGGCAAACCCCCTCTATTTTTATTGATGATTTATATATGACGTCAATTCAACTATGATCAAACCAAAAATACTAAAATTGAAATAATTATAAGAAATTAAAAGAAATGTTCATTCGAGAATCATAAACATCAAAAAATCAAATAAAAAATGTGATATTTTGTACTAACATTAAAAATCACATGTGATTTTGTACTAACATCAAAATCACATATGAGTTTATACGTGAATTATATATAATTTTTTACATGAAAAAGAAAATCTTGTTTTCTTAAATTGTTAGTGTTCTTATATAAACATACCTTAAGAACTTAAATACATAAATAAAAAGAACATTTTATACGATTACATAATTAAAAAATTATATAAATACACTAACGTTTTAATCATTATCCATTATTTCATCTAATTTTTGGACCCAAATGGCCAAATTTGTTGGCTCAAAAACAAAATTCACCTAAATTAGACCAAAGCATTGATGGATTAATTATTTGACAAAATTTGAAGTGGGGATAGGAGGGAGGTCAAAATCACTCAAGAAGAAACAATAATAATAAAATTAATGAGTGGGGTACGTACCTCTAAATTCAGCTACATTTGATCTCTCTTTCAACACAATATATTCTAGTTTAGTTATTGCCCATATATAACTATATAAATTTCAATAACATACTGCCATTATAATTTATTTTACAGATTTTAAAAAAAGACGTATACGTAAGCTCGTTATTGATTGCTCATATCCCATTTGCAACTAATTGTTATAAATACTTCAAATATATACTATCTGATTATATATAAAACGTGTATGTATATTTTAATACATAATATTTAAGTATTAATTTGTATATATATATATAGGATATTTGTATGGATTTGATAGTATATGTATACGTATAGCATATATATATAGGGGGGATGCATGCTAGAAATTAAATGAAAGGATTAAGAAAATTAAAGAATAAGATGGTGCAACCACCAAACTAAAAACATCACCCTCCATTAACAGAATTCTTCTAGTGAAGTGGACGCAAAGATACCTAGCTTCTTTTTATTCAACTCTCTCTCTATATCTCTCTCTCTCCATTATATATCTTTCCAAAGCTTCATTACACCTTTAAGTGTGTGTTTGTGTATCTTTCCAAAGCTTCATTACACCTTTAAGTGTGTGCATGCATGTGGTTTTATTGAATTAGTGTTTTTGAAACATTGAAGATTATATATATATATATATAATATCTATGGAGGTGATGAAGATGGAGATGGAGGAAGAATTGGTGGTGAGAGGGAGGGTGGAGATTGATATGCGGCGACCGTTTAAGTCGGTTAAAGAGGCCGTCATGTTGTTCGGAGAAAAAGTTTTGGCCGGAGAAGTCTATACGGGACAGAAACTTAAACAGGTTAATTCACTTCTCTCTCTCTCTCTAGCATGGTATATATATATATATATACACATGAGTTGCATGGTAATAACCTAGCTAACCCCTCTATATGTATAGTATATGTATATGTGTGTGTGCGTGCGCGCGCAGTTGGGTGCAAATGAGCATAATGTCAAAATAAGATAACACGAGAACAACCAAATCACATGTGATTATGGCGCAACTTTGACTGCACACCCTCACGTTAGCGGTTAGCCGTGTTCCATAATCGCGTGTGATTTAAGTGTAAAATTTGCTCTCGTGTTCTCTTATTTTGATCATATTGCATTTAAGTCTCCCATTATGTGTATATATACACGTAGATAATACATGTTGTTTTTAAACACACGTCACTACAATAAAATCGATTTTATATGACGTTAGAGATATAAAATCGATTTTATATGACGTTAGAGATTTAAATGCTCAAATAGACTGCTTCATTGGACATAAGTTTATTGAATCAAACAATTGTGCATCATGTATAAAAGTGTCACAATATGTAACATGTATGGACATGCTACAAATTTTAGGACTTTTTTTTGAAATAAAGTGTCGTATTAGTTTTTTTATACGACACTTTTGAGAAGCCTCTTATGAACTCATATGCTATAGGACATTTGTTTTTCTTACCTTTTTTCAAATAATGTCATATAAAAAGATTAATATGACATTTTATTTCAAAGTTGTTTTTAAATGCTTGTTAAGACAATTGTCCTATCAACTTACTGTCACATGCATATTTATATTTATATAGGACGCGTAACTGTTTGATATTATTATAAATTTAATTCATGCCCTAAGCCGTCATGATATCATTTCTTATAAAACCAGTTTTGTCTTGATATATTTCTTTGTTCTTCGATGAGTCTAATGATGAGTTTGATTTCCCTTTTGTTCGAAGAACAAAAGTTTTCGCTATGCAAAAGATTATTGGAATTTGAAAGAAGAAATTAACACATTATATATCTTTATGGTTGTTCATATCACTTGTTTTGGTAGACGGAGAGTGTAGAAAGGGAAAACCACCATCAATATCGAACAAAAGTTGGAGCAGTAGCAGCCGAGCTCAAAGAGACTAAACAAACCCTCGAAAAAGCGAAAGAAGAGGACACATGCATGGCATACTATCTTGCATCACTCAAACAAGAGCTTGAAGAGACTAAATCCGAGCTCAAACAACTGAAGTCGAGAAGAGAACCTGATCATCTGAAACAGTTTTCGCCTATTATTAAGGAGATAGAAGAGATCAAATTCACCGGAAATCCAATACGAGTTGGAGTAAATCATCCCGAGATTGACGAAAGTGACAATGAAAACGATGAGTTATTCGGGCTCGAAAAGAAGAGATCGGTCAAGTTTGCTAGTCCTCCTTCTCTAACCAAAGTGATGGTTGAAGCACCCAAAATGCAAGAAACAAGCCCATCTTCACTCAAGAAGAAAGCCCTAAAAAAACCTATAATTCCTTCCCTTGGTGGGATTTTCTCAAGAAAGAAAGGTGGTCAATCTCATAAAAAATCTAAATCTTCGAAATGAAAAATCTGTTCTTTATTATCGATCCTGGTCTTCATATTATAATGGGTCCTATATACGTTAAGTTTTACTACATGAATAGGACCCATCAAATGAAATAGTTAGAAATCCAATTTTATTTTAATTGGGATAGAAAATAATCTCGTACCTAATATTTCAATTGTGTTAGATTTTGTAAATTTTCATGTTTTATATGTTTAAATCCTATGTAATAACATGTTACATTTTATGGCAATTAATACAAGAGATCATAAAACTCGATTTGGTGTGTGTTACTTATGTATTTATGTTTGTATTAAGCTCTTAAGATCTTACCTTTGTACGTATGCTTGATTTTTTTTTTACAATAATATCTTCGACCTACTAGATGATGTACAAAATAGGATACCAACTACTATAAGTGAGGTCTCATTATCAAGTCCGAACACCATCCATCTTCTTTCAAGACATGACGATTTTCCTCTTTTATGATGGGGCCTACATAATAATGGCATTCAAAAGGGGTGGCATATAGCACAAGGCCCGATCTTTTTTGGGTCTGGTTTCCAAGCCCGTTTTTTAGTAAGCAACTAAAGGTTGAACTTTGAGATCAAAAGAAATCCCGATTGAGGTTTAAGCCTATGCTTAGGCCCGAGCATCAGGGTTGGAGTTTTATGCATGGACTCCATTGCTCTTGCAATTGGGTAATGCAGACAATGGCTGACTCGCTTACGAGTCAATTTGGGTGGTGGGTGGGGGGGGGGGGGGGGGGGGGGTTGAATTGAAAAATAAAATAATTTTTTCAACCAAAAAACTTTTAAAACACTAAAAAATTCGTCGATATCAACCAAAAAACTTTAAAAACACTAAAAAAAACTTTAAAAATCCCTTAAATCGGTGTAATTAGGCTAAAAACACGTCGGCCAACTTTGTGCACCTTTAATCTACATTAAAGGTGACCCCACTAGACAAAAATCCTGAATCCACCACTGATTGCATATAGCAGATATATCATACCCTCTAGGGATAGAAACGGGGCGGGTATTGAGCGGGTAATGCATCCCCGACACCGACCCTCGTTTAACACCCCCGCCCTGATTTATCCCCGACCGGTTCGGGAACCTATTGGGTACCCGTTTAGTAAAAACCACGTATTTTAAAATTAAAATTATAAAAAAAATCATTACTATATTAATCTAACAATACTGAAAAACTAATATATTTGCTATTTAATAATAAATAAATACATATATACATGTTTATTTATTTATACACACATTATATACGTATATTAATTAAAATTAAAAAATTAATCGGATATAATAAGGGAGGGTAATGTCATCCCCGACCTCGTTTCGGGTATGAAAATATATCCCCGTCTTCGCCCCGTTACCTGTTAAACTGGGGGAACGGGTAAAATTTTCATCACTAGTACCCTCGACAAACCCCACCTCATATGAGATACTTGTTTCGTGTGGTTTGATTTTTAATCTACCCTTTCATCGAGAGTAAAAATAATATACAAGAAAACCACCAAAATTTATTCAAATAAATCATCCAGACTATTAAAAAAGAAGAAGCACCAAATATTTCGGGCACCACCTGACACCTATAAGTAGCTGTAAATGGATCTATAATTAGTTCTGGAGCAATAATCGACTCTTTTCATCTACAATTTCTAATTAACTAACAAAAGAAACGCAACAAAAAAATGACCTCTTTAACTGTTGTCATTTTTAGCGCAGATCACATTCACCGCCATCGACTGCTTAAATCTGCTACTAAAATATTTGAACACAAAATTTTAGGCCTTGTTTGTTTTTTCATTTTAAGTTCTTAATCACCACTTATGTCTGATTCATTTAGATGCTTTATAACCATTTTAGAACTGAAATCAGACTTCAGACTTCAGACTTCAGCACCTCTTAAAAAACAAACGTCACCTTATTCTTTCTGTATTGCACCTTTTAAAATACAATGTCATATTACACATCATGATCGAATGTAAAAATCAATTTGTCAAAAACGTCACATTCATATTTAAATATTTAGCTAAATTGAAAATGGGCCGATGGGTAAAAGATATAATTTTGGATGGAAACTAAACCATAAAAAACAGAAAACTTCCATCTAACTTTTGGAACATCTAAAAAATATGGTTGCATTTATTTTGGCAGGGTGATATCAAAAGGATGGAATTCTTATAATATATATATATATATATATATATATATATATATATAGGGGTGGGTTCAAATGTGAACCTATCTTTTATCATGAATACGTATGACGATTTAATCACAACCATCCATTTTAGATCAGATCAAAAGATGAGGGATAAAATTCACGGTGGCATTTTTGTAAATAAGTGGAAAACTCAGGTCATGGCTTCAATCATAAATACAACCTGACGATTCAAATCAGAACCAGACATCATCATCTTCCCCAAATTTTTTCATCATCTTCCCCATATTTCTTCATCATCTTCCCCAAATTTCTTCATCATCTTCCCCATATTTCTTCATTATCTTCCCCAAAAGAAATTTCACTTCCGTCTCCAAATTTCTTCATCATCTTTCCCAAAATAAATTTTCACACAAGTTTGTTTTTGCTTTGTGTTCCTTCTTAGAATCACAAGTCTTTTCAGATCCAGATTCTTTTTCTTGATGAAGTATAAGAAGGTTATTCAAATGTTTTTTTCCCTTTAATATGATCGTTCATCATTTTATCAGAGAAAGATTCTTTGAAACACATTTGCTTGAATTCTTGTTTTTCAAAACCTTTGGTTCCATTGTAGGTTATATTCAATCTGAATATAAGCTACAATTTTGGGTTTGTATACTTGTAGCTTATATTCATACTGAATATAAGCTACAATTTGGGGTTTGTATACCTGTAGCTTATATTCAAGCTACAATTTGGGGTTTGAATAATTGTAGCTTATATTCAGTCTGAATATAAGCTACAATTTGGGGTTTGAATAATTGTAGCTTATATTCAGTATGAATATAAGCTACAATTTGGGGTTTGAATAATTGTAGCTTATATTCAAACTGAATATAAGCTACAATTTGGAGTTTGAATAATTGTAGCTTATATTCAGACTGAATATAAGCTATTGTAGCTTATATTCAGAGTGAATATAAGCTACAAATATACAAACCCCAAATTGTAGCTTATATTCAGACTGAATATAAGTTACAATTTGGGGTTTGTATATTTGTAGCTTATATTCACTCTGAATATAAGCTACAATTTGGGGTTTGAATAATTGTAGCTTATATTCAGAGTGAATATAAGCTACAATTTGGGATTTGAATAATTGTAGCTTATATTCAGACTGAATATAAGCTACAAGTATACAAACCCCAAATTGTAGCTTATATTCAGAGTGAATATAAGCTACAATTATTCAAACCCCAAATTGTAGCTTATATTCAGACTGAATATAAGTTACAATTTGGGGTTTGTATACCTGTAGCTTATATTCAGTCTGAATATAAGCTACAATTTGGGGTTTGAATAATTGTAGCTTATATTCAGACTGAATATAAGCTACAATTTGGGGTTTGAATAATTGTAGCTTATATTCAGACTGAATATAAGCTACAATTTGGGGTTTGAATAATTGTAGCTTATATTCAGTCTGAATATAAGCTACAATTTGGGGTTTGTATACTTGTAGCTTATATTCAGTTTGAATATAAGCTACATTTTGGGGTTTGTATACTTCTAGTTTATATTCTGTCTGAATATAAGATACAAGTATACAAACCTCAGATTGTAGTTTATATTCAGTCTGAATATAAGCTACAATTATTCAAACCCCAAATTGTAGCTTGTATTCAGTTTGAATATAAGCTACAATTATTCAAATCCCAAATTGTAGCTTATATTCAGACTGAATATAAGCTACAATTATTCAAACCCCAAATTGTAGCTTATATTCAGTCTGAATATAAGCTATAGGTATAAAAAACCCCAAATTGTAGTTTATATTCAGTCTGAATATAAGCTACATATTCAAATACCTAAATACAACCTGACGATTCAAATCAGAACCAGACATCATCATCTTCCCCAAATTTCATCATCATCTTCCTCATATTTGTTCAAATCAGAACCAAACATTATCATCTTCCCCGAATTTCTTCATCATCTTCCCCAAATTTATTCACACCATCTCCTTCGAACCTCAGATTTCGTCAACTCGTACAAAGAAGAAAGGTAAGAAGGAGAACCCCCACACCTGCAACTTTTTTCTTTTCTGCTTATTTTCTTTTTTGTGCCTCCATCGTGCCTAGATTTCAATTTCTTTGACCATGAATTTCGATTGATGAACACGATTTTAGATTTCAATTTTGTCTTTGTCTTACGATTTTGGATTTTGATTTCTAGTTTCGATTGAGAACTGGAGATTTTTACTCAAAAATTTAATTCAGATAAAAACTTCCAAAATTACCCCTCAAGCCATGTTTAAAGATTAGCTTGAATATGGCTTAGATGAAGGGCTGAGATTCATCCTCATGTTCACAATCAAAGATAGGTTCACATTTGAACTTTCCTCTATATATATATATATATATATATATAGAAAGGTTCAAATAAGAACTTTGTAAATTTAAAGGAATAAAGGGACATTTGTAGACCACATATGATGTGGGTCCCACATAATATTAAATCATTTCTGATTTCATAGATTTAATATTAAATCAGAAATGATTTAATATTATATGGGACCCACATCATATGTGATCCACAACTGTCCATTTGTTCCTTTAAAAATGCAAAGTTCTCATTTGAAACTTTCCTCATATATATATATATATATAGGTTACAATTTTGAAGATGCAGTACTCATTAGCGAGCGCTTAGTATATGAAGATATTTATACTTCTTTTCACATACGTAAATATGAAATTCAGGATATAATCGGCGGCCATGTATGGTTAGGTTCCATTTGTAACCAACACAACAGTGAAACCCAATCCAGCTTTTGCTCCCTCCGCTTCCTCAGGGCCCTCACTTCCCCACTCAACTCACTCAGACGCTCGCCATATATATATATATATATATAGAGAGAGAGAGAGAGAGAGAGGAAAGTTCAAATGTGAACTCATTTTTGGTTGTGAACGTGAGGACGAATCTCAGCCACTTATCCGGTCAATAAACGCGGCTTTGACCTGGTTCCCCTCCTTTAATAATCTCCACCCTCCCATGAATCGCGTCAATCCTCCGTGATCGCGTCCACCATAACCGAAGATGTGTGGCTGAGATTCGTCCTCACGTTCACAGCCAAAATTGAGTTCACATTTGAACCTAACCCTATATATATATACTTATACTTATTGCTATATATATATATATACTTATACTTATTGCATTTGGAATCAAATGGAGCAGTATAGAAGAAGCATGAAAGGTCACAGGATAAAAAAAAAGTTGTACTTTTGAATAAAAAATTTGGTGTATGTAAATTGTAACTATCAATATTCTATTTCCTAATACAATGAATTATGAATGTATAAAATTAAGAGAAAAATCCAAAAAGAGAAGTCTAAATAAATGAAAGGAGATTTTAAACCGATTTTTATTTTAGCTCTTGAACATAAAGTATTTATAAAAAATGATTGTATCACATTTATTTTCAAAAAACTTTTGATAAAAATTCCTTTAATTTTATGTGAGTTTAAGTGTGTGCCTTTTTTTCTCTATAATATTTGTCGATTAACACTAATTTGCACTAAAGAAATTGCATTTGAAGTTAAATGGATTTCTTTACATTGGTCCACTAATCTACATCTGGTGTAATAAAAAGTTATACATTGCTTCAATTTCTATTTAGAAAAAAGGCTAGTAACTTCAAACATGTTGCTTTAAATTGTTTCACTAAAGAAATTTGTTGGTGGATGCAACCTCATTTTCACTTTACTATTTTATATTTTCAAAAACTGTCGGAACAATATGATCGTATAATTGTCTGTTCAGGTGAAATTTCTATCGTAAGACACTGCATACATGCAACTCTTAGTCGATTGCTTTATTTCTACGAGAATTGGCTTAATCAAGTAAGAAATTCTCATATTTCTATTAATCATTTGTTGTTTATTTCACACTACTTTATACTTTATACAATAAATTTTATTCTTGTTGCTTTTAATCATTTAATATATATAATTACATCGTTGTTGATTGATTATTCCTAATAGTCGATTACCAAAAAACTTGATAGTGTAGAAAGCAACAATACATACCTGATAGCCAAATAGAAAAGTATGAATCAACAACCGAATAGAACCAACCAACTAATAAAAACGTATCATATCCAAAACAAGATAAAAAGTTTAAAAAAAATCACATTCGCCCTCAACATTTAGCTCTTTTTCCCGTAAATTTTTTTGTTTATACAAGTTTAATCAAAATAAAACATACTTTGTTTCAATTTTATTTGATAAAACCTATTTACAAAAATTTAATCGATTATGGTAAATTAAATCAGATTTTACAAATTTTCTTTTACAATACATCCACATGTAAGGATCTCAATTCTCTTTTTATAAAGGCGTTGCAATTCAATACCCCCTCTGATACACATTTCACTTATTTTTTACTATCTACCTCACACATATACCTTTAGAGCATCTCCAACGGTATTTCTAAATTTTTTTCCAAAATGAAGACATAAAAATTAAAATCTTTAAAAAAAATTACATTCATCTCCAACAGTATCTTCATTTTGGAGAATTCAACAATAATTATATTATTAAAATATTCAATATATATAAAAAAAATTAAACTAACTTTTATATTATTGGTGGAAATGTAGAGTATGAATAAAATATTATTTTTTAGAACTTGGTAATCATTTTTGGAATAATCTTGAAATATGAAGAAAAAAACACTCTATTTCATGTTTTCTCAATTTAAAAAAAACATTTAAAGACGTTGTTAGAACATAATTTTAGTCAAAAGAAAATTCAGTTTTCTCATCTTCTCTTACACTTTATACCGCTACTCACACAATAAAATAACCCTTTTATAAAAGTTAAAATTACTTATTTTTACTCTTAACCCCATGTTATAGGTTGGTGGATCACTAAAAATATGAAAAGTCTCCCTCCAAAGCATTCAAATAAAAATATTTCAAGAAAGAATACTTGTTTACAAACTAGTGGTTGAAGTTTGTTTGTCATTTTCCTTTTTGAAAATAATTAATAGAGTAAACTACATACTTGGTCCCTAGGGTTTATTGGTTTTAACAGTTTGGGTCCCTAAAATGAAATATCTATGACTTGCATCCTCGTGGTTTCCATTTCATAACGTATTGGGTCCCTAAAACTAACTTTGTTAGACTTTTTCTGTTAAGTATGTTAAGTAAGAGGGTCATTTTGGTCATTTTAAGTTTAGGGACCAAACATGTTATAAAAACCACAGGGACCAAACATGTAACTTACTCTCTATATATTTTATATATACTTAATACTTAATAATTAATAATATATATATTGTATATAATTTATCACCATAATTTTCACAATTTTTTATAACATTGTTTTTTTTATTACAACAATATATTTTTTATTTTGTATTTTTATTATGGCATGATAGTTAAATTTTTCTTTATTATAGCAATATATATTTAAATTATTTTTTTATTATGGCATTATAGTTACATTTTTATTTATTATAGAAACATATTTTTAAATTATTTTTTTATTATGGTATTATAGCTACATTTTTTTAATTATAGCAATATATATTCAAACTATTTTTTTATTATGTCATTATATTTACATATTTTTCTTTATTATAACAATATACTTTCAAATTGTTTTGTATTTAGGCATTGTACTTTTAAACTTTTTTATTAAATTATATGAAAATTATATATTTTAATGTAACATATATGAATGTTTTTTCCTTAAAAAACATATATTTTTTTAAATAAATTACGTGGCATAGATAAATTGGAACATCAAATTTTTAGATAGTTTCCTCACTTTACCTTCCGATTATTCATACATTTTAAAGGAATTCTTAAAAAATAGATGAAAAACATAATATAGGTGGTATATGAATAATCTTAGAGAAAACGATGAAGTTATTCAAAAATAAAACAAAATTATTCATTAATATAACAATATTTAGAAAATTTGTAAAACACATTTTCCATTGCTAACGTTTAAAAAATGTTAAAAAGTATGTGTTTTTTGAAGGAAAAAAAAATGTGTCTGTTTAAAAAATATGTTACATTAAAATATTTAATTTCATACAATTTAATAAGAAAAATTAAAAATACAATGTGTAAAAAAAGAAATGATAGTATATTACTATGATAAAAAAATGTAACTATAATGCCATAACAAAAATACAATTTAAAAATATATTATTTTAATAAGAAAAAACGAAGAAAATATTATAATAAGAAAAATGTGAAAGTATTTGATAAAATATATAATATATATATATATATACACCCACAATATATATGTTATGAATTATTAATTATTAAGTATATATAAATTATATAGAGAGTAAATTACATGTTTGGTCGCATGGTTCTTATTACATGTTTGGTCCCTGTGATTCTTATTACGTGTTTGGTCCCTATACTTAAAATGACCAAAATGCCCCTCTTACTTAACCTACTTAACAGGAAAAGTCTAACAAAGTTAGTTTTAGGGACCTAATACGTTATGAAATGGAAACCACGAGGATGGAAGCCATAGATATTTCATTTTAGGGACCCAGACTGTTAAAACCAATAAACCCTAGGGACCAAGTATGTAGTTTACTCTAATTAATATTTCAATTATTGTTTAAAATCAATATAACTATCATTATCATAAAAATATAAATACATTTTCTAGTCAAATTACCCCCAAAAAAAGACAAATGAATTGAATTGGAGAAAAAACACATTGAATTGAGAGAGGGGGAAGCTGCGAAGATCATCGTCATCGGCCGATTATGATCATCACGGCCGCCTCCTTCCCGATAATCGTCTGAATATAATCTCCGTTTCAAATCAAAACCTCCCAACATTCTTAATCGGATTAATAATAAATAAAAGGTAATCCTGAATTCCTCCTCTGCGTTTTTGAAATTTTCCCAATTGTTTGATATTCAAAATTACATGTTCTTGCACCTTTACATTTTTGTAGATTAATGTATTTTTCCTTCGTAAGATTGGTTCAATCCTTTATTTTTCATCATTCATTTTGATTTCTAGGGTTTTTTCTATTTGGGTTTTAAGTGATTATTAGCATTTCAAGCCACTGTAATTCGCCCATCGTTGTTAAAAAAAAACTGATATACATGTGAAAATTGTTTGGATTAATTGTTTATTTTAAAGCTTCAAATGATTCGGTAGTTTATATTGTTTAGATTAGTTAAGATTTTGTATTTTCTTATAAATTATTTGGTTTTTTGTAGCTTCAATTTTCTTCTGTCTTTTTGGATCTTGTCCAACTCTTGTTTATGTATTTGTTTCTGAATAATTAGGGCTTCAACATACTTTGGCAAATGCCGAAAATACTGTTTGTTTACCTTTATCAGTTTGTTTCCCTCTTAACAGTTTGTATACCTCTTAACAGTTTCATTAAGAGGCAGCATCTGAATCGCTGAGAGGTGAATCCTGTTTGGTAAAAAATAAGTCCGCCTCTTAACGGTTTCAAAACCCTCTGAATCATTTTGTATCCTAGACCTCCCTTCCCTTAACCATTAAGAGCCCTAATTACATCTTGAACAATTACCAAACAATTATATTTCATTTTGCACTATATCATAAGAGCCTCTTAATCATTCTCCACCAAACCATTCAGCAACCGCCATTTATTGCTGCTTAGCAGTTGGAAATGGTTTAGTGCAGAATGATTAAGAGGCTCTTATGATACAGTGCAAAATGAAATATAATTGTTTGGTAACTGTTCAAGATGTAATTAGGGCTCTTAATGGTTAAGGGAGATCCAGGACACAAAATGATTCAGAGGGTTTTGGAACCATTAAGAGGCAGACTTAGTTTTTGCCAAACAGAATTCACCTCTTAGCGATTCAGAAACTGCCTCTTAATGTAACTGTTAAGAGGTAAACAAAGAGCCTACATTTTAAAAGTAATAGAAGCATGCAAATAGAAGGGTTATAAACCATCCGATTACTTTCTTATACCATTCTTATTTAATTTTGTTTAACTCTTGTTGCATTTTGGTTCTTATATTCGGTTTTCTTGTTTATAGAAAATAATGGCAGGTGAGAAGAATGTCGAAATTTCAACTTTGAACTCTCAATCAAGCCAAACACAATCAATATCGGAAAATAAGATGGAGCATAATAATAATAATAATAATAATTCTCCATTAGATTTATTACAAGAACAACTTGGTGAGGTTCCTTCATTCACACGTGAATCTAGCGGAGATTCCAAAACGGATTTGGAACTACTTTGGCGGAGAGTAAAGACAACGGCATCTTTATTAACGTATTTGAAATCAAAAGCAAGAATAATGACAATTCCCCATTTAGCCCTGACCTCTTGTGGCATCACATATTCAGATGGCGCAGGTTTTGTGGATAAAAACGGCATTCCCATGTCTAATTGGTCAAGAAATCTTGATTTTTCCAATTTCGACTGCCCAGATGTTGAAAAATGGATCGGTATTAATAACCAACATGATAAACAAGATGGGGTTTATATAAGTGAAGTGCTGAATAGTGTGCAAATGATAACAGATGTGATGGAGTCTCTTCTGAAAAGGGTCTTAATGGCTGAATCTGAAACGGCTGATGAGAAACAGAAAGTGACGTTAAGTCAAGAAGAGATTATTAAGAAGGAAATTCAGATTGAGAGCATGTCTGAAAAGTTAGATGAGATGGATCGATTTGCAGTGGATACAAACTGTATTCTGAATGAAATGCGGCAATGGGTTGACGATTTGGTTGAAGAAACATCTAGACAGAGGCAACGTGCAACGGAGAATGAAGAGGAGCTTATTCGTGTTAAGAGGGAATTTGAATCGTTAAAATCGTATGTTAGTAGTCTTATTAGTGTGAGAGAAACACTTGTTTCGTCTGAAAAGCAGTTTCAAACTATCGAGAAGCTTTTTGAACGGTTAGTTTTTTTTCTGTTTACTTTTATCTTTTGGAAGCCTTTTTAACAAATCGAAATTTCAAAATTTCCTATTTAATGCAACATTTTATGATGTGGGTATCAAGTTAATGGCGCACTTCGCCATAACTATTAACATTTTCTTAATCAGGTATCCACGTCATCAGATGTTACAAGATCAACCGGTTATTGGGTTGGTCAAAATGGGTACAGAATAAGAAATTTTCAAATTTTATTAGAAAAAGAATTCTTTTTGCATGAAAATAGGAAGAAAAAAAACCGAACTTTGTTGCATTTTGATGCAATTTGCCTTTAGTTTTAAGCCTTTTTTACATGGGTTTCTGGCATACATTAATAGTCTTGTTGTTTGGCTGGTTATCTTGCATTTTTTTTGTTATTATTGTTATTATTCAAGGGTATTTTAGCTATTTGACTAATAGTCGAAACAATTTCACTAAATTAAAAAGCCCAACCAAACATTATAGTTTTCTTGGGATATAGGAGTCTTTTATATGGAAGATGTGTTGAATTTGGCTCCGAGTAGTGACTTTAATGTATCATATTAGGTCGTTCAACATTTTATGGGTTTCCAAGCATGGACATAGAGAACCTGGTATATCCCATACAGAGGTAGGGTCTTTTTTTTCGAAGGGTGTCCAAGACTAATCTGGCAAATTGTGACTGCAAAAGACCATTCCTGATAAACTCGGTGGCCACAACTGTTGTGTACGTCTTGAATTGAACCCTGTGCAGATGGGATATTCGTCAGGGGCCTCAACCACTACGCCAAAACTCTTGGTAGTAGGATCTAGACCGAGTCGCCGACCTTTTATCTACCCTCAAGGGGTAGAGGTCAAGATTGCATACATCCCACTCCTCCCAGACCCTGCTTTCGAACATGATATACTATGTTTGTTCGGTTTAGAGGACGTTTGGCAGTTATTGGATGGTTTGGTGCAGAATGATTAAGTGGTCAGAATAATTAAGAGGCTCTTATGATATAGTGCAAAGTGAAATATAATTGTTTGGTAATTGTTCAAGATGTAATTAGGGCCTAAAAGAATTCACTCTTAGTTTTATTGCAACTCACTTGTCACTCAAAAGTCAAATGTTGACTTTTTATGGGACGGGGGTGATGCCAAACCTACAGAAAACGGAAACTCTCGTGATGATTTAGGTTTACCCTTTTTGTGTGAACAGGTTAGTTGTAAAGACGACACAACTAGAGACCGAAAAGAAGCAAAAAGAAGCGGAAATCCAGAAGCTTATGGACGAGAATATGAGGTTGAATGCTCTTCTCGACAGAAAAGAAACCCAACTCGTGGCCATGAGCGAACAATGCAAGATAATGGCTCTCAATGCTTCCAACATCTAACTTTGTTGTACACATTTTGTTGAATTTTACTGAAAATATGTATAGTTAAAAACGCCCATTTTTTATCAATATTTTTCCGTTAATGTGAAGGGGAATGAATATGTTGGCATTTGTATTGAAATCGAAGCCAATGGTAAATCTGTTTCTTGTTTTCTTTCTGAATGTAAATTTAAAGGAACAAAGAGACACATTATTGTGTGAAATCCAGGTGTTGGTAAGTTCTCGTTTAAACCTCTCTCTCATTTGCATTTGCATTCTCATTCATATTCATATATATATAATTATAGAGAAAAGTTCAAATGTGAACCTATCTTTGATTGTGAACATGAGGACAGATCTCAGCCCTTGATCTAAGCCATATTCAAGCTCCTCTTTAAATGTGGCTTGAGGGGTAATTCTGGAAAAAAAAAACAATTCTTTCTTTGATATCACTCCCGCTTATTTCTTCCTTCTCTGTTAATCGTCTTCTTCTCTGTTAATCGTCTTCTTCTCTATTAATCAGATTCATTGCTGTGAAGAACTTTATTAATTGGATTTACGATTTCTGAAATTAAATAGATTGTGATCCAGTTGAAAATTCTACTTTTTTTGTTGATTGCGATTATGTTACATGTTTCGAAAATACAGACCTAGAATTTGGTTTCAATGTTGAAGATGCGTCGATCTATATCTTATATTCAGACTAACATAAATTATAAAAACACCAGATTGTAGTATATATTCAGTCTGAATATAAGTTAAAAATTGAAGTTTGTATAATCGTAAATTTTGAAGTTTGTAAAATCGTAGCTTATATTCAGACTGAATATAAGCTAAATTTTGAAGTTTATAAAATCGTAGCTTATATTCAGACTGAATATAAGCACTAAGAGTCTTTATATTCAGACTGAATATAAGCTACAATTATACAAACAACTAGTTGTAGCTTATATTCAGACTGAATATAATTTACGATTATTAAACTTCAAATTTTAATTATATTCGTATCGAATATAAGCTACAATTATATAAACTCATAATTGTAGCTTATATTCAGTCTGAATATAAACTACAATTATACAAACACATAATTGTAGCTTATATTCAGACTGAATATAAGCTACAATTATACAAACTCATAATTGTAGCTTATATTCATTCTGAATATAAACATAAAATGTTATGCTTATATTCAGACTGAATATAAGCTAAAATTATGTGTTTGAATAATTGTAGTTTATATTCAGTCTGAATATAAGCATAAAATGTTATGCTTATATTCAGTCTGAACCCACCCTTATAATTATATATATATATATATATATATATATATATATATTCATATAGAGAAAAGTTCAAATGCAAACTAAAATTTGATTGTAAACGTAAAAACAAATGAGAGCGTGACACGTAAAGTAAGCAATAATATACAAAAGAATATTCAATCTAATATATATTCAGTCAGACTGAATATATAAAAGAATATTCAATCTAGTATATTTCTTTGTATATTTAGACAGCATATCAATATATACTATAATATTTTTTTGAATTTGACAATTGTCACCCTCTCATTTGTTCTTACGTTTACAACTAAATGTTCTCATTTAAACCGTCCACATATATATATAGAGAGAGAGAGGACGTGTTTTAATTGCTATCTCCTATATTTATTTATGTAAACTTTGAAAACCATTATATTATAAAATAAATTGAGATATTTATATACAGTTAACATCTAATTAATAAGTAAGTATAATTATTAACATTTAAGGGGTGTTTGGGATTGCTTATGAAAATGACTTATTGACTTATTAGGAGTGTGGTACCGGAGAAATCCATATTGGAGTGTTTGGATGAAGCAAAAACTGAAGTGCTTATCACGGTGGGAAAACGCCAATAAGGAGTTTTTAATAAGTAGGTAGCTCCTAACTTAATTGTAGGAGTGTGCTAAGCTAATCCAAACACTCTTTAAAACTAAGCACTTTTGGTAAAAAGCACTTTTTGTTTTAAATAAGCAATCCCAAACACCCCCTTAACGATATCCAATGTAAATAGGATTTGAGCAGATAACAAAATCCAGATATAGCCGATTGGACTGCACCACCATTGCATTTTTGAACAGGAGAAAGTTGGTTTTCTTTGCCTAGGGGGATTCAGATCTGAGACAGCCTTCGGACCCCTGGCTCGATCTCGGTTATTTGGCAAATGAATTAAATCTACTCTTTGCAACCCTAGAATCACGTTCGTCATCACCTGATATCCGAAAACCTAAAAAACCGTAAATTAACAAAGATTATTGAAGAAAATTCGTTGAAATTTAATCAAAAGCTCTAAATCTATAGATCTGGAAGAAACAGGCAAAACTCGATTTCCCCCATAATCTGAAAAGCAATCACCGATTTATGTGAAGATTCAAATACGATCAAAATACTTACAAATAGATCTTCAGAGATCGGAAGATGAATTGGTTACGAGTGTAGGCGTTTCTAAAACTCACAAAGACAACATTTGCCGGAAAATAAATCCGTACCGATGATGTCTTTCTGAGCTTTAAGAGTCGCCGGCATCGTATTATAATATGGAGTTGAGCAGATGAGGATCTTGACGAACGATTATCGCTACCAAAACCCTAAAAACAAGATCTAACCCTAAACAGCAACTATCATTAGATTAGATAGCGCAGATGAAGGAGATTTCAGTAACGGCGGTTCTAAATCTCAAGAACACAACGTTCATCGGAGACATAGATCCGTTAATCACGATGTGTTCTTAAGCTTTAAGAACCGCCGTCACTTGTATGATGATTTTCAGATGTCTTATTTCTTCGGAATTTGTGGGTTATTTAAATGAGATGTACAACAGCAAGTTCGTTGAAACCCTAGCCGCCGAAAGTTGTTTTTCATTATGAGTAAATTACGTTTTTGGTCCCTATGTTTTACATGTTATGCTCCTTTAAGTCCTTCTCTAAATAATCATGGTGAAAATGCACAACCGAGTACAGATTCAATTTTTTTTTGTGTTGGATGAATATTAAATTGACAAAACCAATGAAGTAACAAATAGTAATAGCCATATATAACGTAATTATACAAAACATAGAAAACCCTAGCAGCGTTTAGTTTTGACAAGGAAATGAGAATGAACATAACAGGGAATAAAAATGAGAATGAATTTCTATTCCTCCCAATTTAATCAGAAATGAAAATTTGAGCTTCTGGAAATGAGCTCATTCTATTATATATAACCAAACAGTTTATTTTATTATCTTTCCCATTAATTCCTGCTTAATACCTCCAACCAAACACACCATGAGGTTTTAGTTTTTTACATAATGTATAATTCATTCATCTCTCCATAAATAAAATTCAAAACCAACTTTTAGAGGTGAGGTAGTTTTACGTCCTGTGCCCGAGTTTTAAAAAGAAAAAAAGAAAAGAAATTGAAGGAAAAGAAATGAAGAAAAAAATGTGTTTTTAAAAGTGAAGGGAAAGAAAGAAAGAGAATGAAAGATATTAAATATTTATATTCTTGAACAAGAAGGGAATGAAATATGTCATTTTAATAAATATACCCCTATTTATTTTGTAGTAGAATGTAATTGATGGGTAAATGTAAAATTTTATAAATATTTTTAATTGTTATAAAAAAATTCTTTCATTTCCTTTCGTTCCATGTTTGGGAGGAAAATTTTGGAAGAAAAATCAACATAATTTTCCTTTAAAAAAACTCTAAGAACACATCTTTTCCTTTCCCCCTACTTTCCTTCTTTTTCCCTTCATTTTCTTCATAAAAGAACTCGAGAACACAATGTTCGAACACATCAATGAAACAGAAACCCATCTGGAACTCAAATCGATCACGTGTGTGTATAGAACCACCCCACTGCTCAAAATTTGAAGCTACCGCCTATGGTTGTGATGGGTTTTTGGAACAACAACCTCCATGGTAGCTGGTTTCCTGTGATCCTTTTTTTTACTGTTTTTGCCGACGCTTCTCTCCATGGTCGTTTAGGGTTAAGAACCTATACGGGAAGGGGGCATTGGAAATCGTGGGAGGTAGGAGGGGGTTTTCTGGAAAAAAGGCTACTGGTTATTCAGAGGAGGTAGGAGGGATTCGTCGACCGATGGGGTTTGGTTCTTGTTGTTTTTGAGGAGGTTTCATTTACACATCCCGACCATTAAAAGTACAAACTAATATCAACCATTCACATAGTCTTATGAATATTTAATTTAAGAGTAAAGTTCACTTTTGGTCCTTAACACTTGTTCATTTAAACGGTTTCCGTCCCTAACGATATTTCAACAGATTGACCCCTCACCTTGGATGCATTTCAACAATTTTCGTCCCTCCCTTTAAAGATCATTAACTTTTTCTGTTAAGTCCAATTAAATGAGGAGTATTTTAGTCATTTTACCCGTTTTTATTAATTTTCTTGTTTTAAAAAATCATCAAACCATCTCCAGTGAACCCTCTATTTTACTCTCTAAATTCTCTCTAATGAGCTCTCTATTTTACTCTCTATAATAGAGAAATAAATAGCAACTCTCTAAATATAGAGAGTTACTTTTCACTATTCTCTATTTTTCTAAATTTTTGATAATTACAAAATGGCCCTTCAATTCTTTAGATTGTTGTATATTTATTTTATGTTGCCTAATACCAATTTTAATAAACTATGTCAAAGAAACTTATTTTCCTCTTAATAAATATAAGGTTATTATGAAATAAAAAATATAAGAGTATAATTTATAAAGATATTATTGAAAATTTATGTAATAAAAATAGAAGAGAATATACTTCGAGTATTCTCCTTTAGAAAGTAAAATAGAGAAATACATTGAAGAAGACATGACACATTCTCTATTTTACTCTTTATTATAGAAAGTAAAATACACTCAAGATGCTCTTATGACGGTGGTGGAAGTACTCCCAAGTAGCTGATGGGATTAAAAAATCACCTATTAACTAGCAATATATTTCATGGGAATCACCGTCGTCATGAACATCAAAAGCAGTGACTTGGAAGAAATCAAGGCCATTTGTATCTCATCCTAATCAAGGAAAAGGTTTAGATATTTTACTTGTTTCAAATATTGAACTTTGTTAATTTGAACGGTCTAACCGTCTAAGAGGGTGTTCGGTTACTTTTTCATTCAGCCCTGTATGGGCTAACATGCCTATATGGATTTAGTTGTCTATATAATTTAAGCTAAACTGTTGTTCGGTTGTGTTCCTGAATAACTGGTCTAAGTGACAAAAATGACTATTCTACCCTCAATTTTTATCAATCACCAATTTTTTCATATAAAAAAAAATGAAATCTTTCATCATCATCCTAATCTCAAAACCTAAGTATGGACCTCAGACATTTTTTAGAAATGGAAAAACCCATTAAATCAAAAAATGAAAAAACCCATTAAACCAAAGAAGTTCAAGAAGGTAAGATAGGAACCAAATTAATTTCAAATCAAGAATTTCATATTAGGTCACAAATCTCGGTTCATCTTCTCGATCTGTCACAAACCCACGAACCCATTAAACCCAGTTCATCTTCTCAATGATGTCACAAATCCCTTTTAGATTAAAGATAAAACGTAGGAAACCCAGATTTACAACAAACAGAGATTTACAGAGAAGCAACGAGGGAGAGGGAGAGGGAAGGGGAGAACACAACCAGTAACGAACGAAAACCGATCCAAATCGAACGAAATCGATCCAGGGGCGTTTCTTCAACTGATCGAACGAAAATCGATCCAACATACTGGGGCGTTTCTTCAACAGATCCAGATCCATAGAGGTAACGAAAATCGATCCAGCATACATGTAACAAAAATCGAGAAAGGTATAGCATTTGATTTCGATTTGAAGTGCATCGATGGGGAAGGATGATGAACTAGTTGCCTGAAAAAAAAAAGTTGGCTTCTTGGAGAAAGGGAGGTATCTTTTGATTTAATGTTGGTAGTTGGGGAGAGGGGTAAATGGGGAAAGTAAATGCAATTAATTGGCTGAGTGGATAGGAGTGCCTTTTTCTAGCTGAACCACTCAGCCGGTGGCTGAGGGAATAAGCATTTATCGAACAGCCAGATATGGCTGAGCGAATCTGCCATATAGGCTATTCAGCCCAATAAGCAACTACCGAACAACCCCTAAGTCTTTGGATTTTATTTAATACTACTCATTTAATATATGATAAATCGCAATTTTGGATGTGATTTGTTGTTTTTTTTTGTTTCGGTCTCTATAAAGTTTTATTACAAGAAAACCCATGTGATATGTAAAATTGTTTGATTTTGGTCCTTATCACCAAGGTTCTAAATGCCGTGAGGTATGACGTAGCGGTAAAATCAAGCCTCAAGCCTTAGGAAGTTAGGAGTTACGGCGAGGCCACGACGTTTTTCAAAACGTGCCCTAAGGCGACATACATACACACACACATAGAGAGAGATAGACACCCGCCCACCCACCTACCCTTGTATGTGTTAGCGTTTTCAATAACACTTTAGGACAAATTAAGTTCCTATAAAGTAATTGAAAAAGAAAGAAGAGCCATTGATACGAAACATATAGATCTTATATAAAATGATATCAAAAGTGAAAAATCGGGATTAAATCTCTTGAATCTCTGCTCACTACATTTTTCAATTTTCAAAGACTTCGTGTTCGAATTTTAGTGTACGGGAATGTCAGTAAGCAGTTACCTATTTAAGGTTTTAGTTTTTAAGTTTTCTTTTTATGTTTATTTAAGTCTTAGCTCTTGAACACAATTATCATTTATCGCGCACATTATATATTAAAGTAACTCCATATTTTATAAAATAATGCGGCGTAACGTGCCATAACGTGTTGTAACGCGCCACAACGCGTTATGATGCAACTCAAGCCTTGAGCCTTGACGCCATAACAAATCAAGAACATTTTTATCATTTCTATTTTAATTTAGTTTAGTTTTCTTATACAATTTTGAATGACATGGGCACAAACTCAAATTGCATTTGTTTTTTTTTTTTGAACTGCAACGTTAGTGTTAGTGGTTATGTTAGTAACGAGTTAAACTCCAACCCCTGGGGCAGCGCGGGATCGAACCCTCGCATCTAAATTAATCAAACACCAACACCACCCCCTCCCCCTCTAAAAAAAAGCTCCCCATCGGCCTCCCATCTTTGACTCCTCTCCCTTACCATCTTCGATAGAAGTGCTCATAATGTCGCTATCAATGGAGTTGGGAGCTCCAATGTTAAGAAATTCAGGTAAACGAAAGCAATGATTTCGACAACTCTGTATAGGTTCCTTACTTCTCCGTCGATGTAATAGTAAAAATCAGGAAACAAAAGCAAATCAGCCCATCTCCACAGTTTCTCATATGGCCTCCTTATCAAGTTGCTTAAACGCATCCCTAAATCATCCCACACACAAAACATCTTCTTGACACATAATATTAACTCATCCGAAAACCAAACCCTAAATATATCAAAATCAAACTCAAACAACACAATTGATCACCCGACGAATTTAATTAAGAAAATTAAGTATAGTGCAACAAATTTTTATACACAATTTTTTATAAGTTATATATTTATTATATTTTTCTTTGTTCATTTAATTTTATACAATTATTTTTTATGTTGGTTTGATCTTAAGTTTTTAATACTTTATACTGTTTGATTTTACACATCAATAAAAGTAAAAACAATACAATGCAAATAATATTCAATATTGGTATCAACTATATATTTATAAGAATTAAACTTATACATAAAATATAACAAAAATATTTTAAAAAATAAGTGGGTGTCATTAAAAATATTGATGAGATATTTTTTAGAAAAATATAATAAATTAGTTTTGGTTATGTATTTATAATGACTAAATTTATACAAAATATATAACGAGGGTATATAAAATGATAACTAAAAAGAAGATAAGGGTGTAATTAGAATTTATTATCATATTAAAAAGGATTGAATTTAAAATAGTTGTGGGGTCTACATCCCTATTTTTACAAAAACAAACTAAAACCACCATATTTTTACAAAACAAATTAAAACTCCCCTATTTTTACAAAGCATTTTTAAAACCACCATATTTTTGCAAAAAACTCGGCTTTTGAATAAAATAACATTTTTGGCCATCTTTTTGTCTCATTTTCAACCACCAACAGAAAGTGAAGTGGAATAATGGGTTGTATATGGCATATCCCTACACAAGAAGCTATCCACCGATCAAGTTCTTCCTCATTGCTGGAAAAAGAAGAAGTTTGAAATCATCAAATTTGACATGTATTGATTCATCAATACATTGTCTACGGAGGTTGAATATTCTGTATGCCTTGGATACTAAGGAATATCCCATGAAAATATTCCTTCGTCTGCTTTAGGATCAAATTTTCCAAGGTTTTCTCTATCACTAGAATATAACACACGCAACTGAACACATGTAGAAAACTAATGTTTGGTTTTCGGCCATGAAAAACTTCATTGGCTATTTTGTTGTGTCTTTTGACAATGATGGACCTATTTTGGGTAAAGCATGCAGTGTTAATAGTTTCAGCCAAAAGTAGGTTGGAGATTTGATTCATTCAACATGGAACGAGCAACTTCACAGAGAGTATGATTCTTTCGTTCAACAACTCTATTTTGTTGAGGGGTTCGAACAACAAAGAAGTTCTGAGAGATTCCTGTGTCATTGAAGCAGTTTTCAAGGACACTGTTTCGAAATTCAGTGACATTGTCACTTCGAACAAATCTAACCAGTTGGCCGTTTCTCAGCACAAAATCTTTGTATGATTAACATTTCTCATCCATAACCTTTTTCCCGAAATTAGGTCAAAATAGCTTTAAGTTCCAAAATCGATAATACTTTGAAATATACCAACCCAAAGATTTTAAAACCATTCATCATACTCATTTTGACAAACAAGTGAAATCCCAAACCTTTCAAGTTTGACCTAGATTGTCAAAATAAACTAATATGTAAAATACTTTTAAAATAACCTTGTCGGAAGAAAGATACATCATTTTGACATGTATAAAGTTTTATAAAGAGTAAATAATGAACTCACAAGCTAGAGTTTGAAGAAACCCTAGAAATCTCCAAATATCACTTGAAACTAGAATGGAGATGAAGAACACTTGGGATTAGAATCCTAGCCTTGAATCTTTAGTGAAGAGCTTTAACACTTGATCTTGGTGGGTTGTTGAAAGAGAGTTAATGCTCCTAGAAAAATCGTCTCCTAGGGTGTAGTAGAGAGTAAATGCCGAGGAAGAGGTTTTGTATATGTAATAAATGAGAGCTGGCCTTAAAAACCCGTTTTTATACGTCAGGCAAGAAGTGCGAGGGTGGCAGTGCGAGGCTGCCATGGCAGGGTCGCACCTCATGGTCGCTCCCTCCAATTTTCAGACTTTCGGTACATCAATTGCGATGGTGAGGTGCGATAGTGGCATGGCAAGGTCGCAGTTGCCAGGGCTGCACCTTCCAGACTCCTCCCTTACGGTCTTGGGAATGAGGGCTTGCCCACATTAACATTCTTTGGTCGAGTTGAGGACAAGTCCAATAAGCAAGAAGGCTCACAAGCAAGCTCCCAACGCAGAAGGGAAAGGCCCACATCGATTGAATGGGGTTTAGCACCACTAGCTAAATTGATTAAAGAAATAGGAGATGGGGGCGGGCTAGCCCCGACTTCCATAGGTCCTTGGTTCGACCTCCTAATGAGAATTGAGGTCCTTGCACGGGCGTCTCATCCCTAAGACTTGTTTGCTCTGTATGGAGTGCCCCGTGGTTCCTCGAGTGCCAGCCGCAGAGAGGAATGCCATCAACTAGGGCGCTATTGGCCACTAACCACTCGCTCGCTACACAAATTGCTAGGGTGGTAGTGACAAGGTCGCACTGCGAGGGTCGCGATTCTCAACTAATAGCTCCAATGAAAGCTGACACCTAACAAAATGAAATACTAACCTTGTATTCACAACATGCGGGTCGAGAATGATGAATTTCCGGGTGTTACAATCCTCCCAACCTTGGAATTGATTTCGTCCTCGAAATCTTAAACTAACTAAACAATTGGAGGTATATCTTCTTCATATCTTCTTCCGCTTCCCACGTCACGTTTGACCCTCGATGGTGATTTCATTGAACTTTAACCATGACGATTTCCTTGTGGCGCAATTTCTTAGATTTTCTTTCTAAAAATTGTTTCCGGTTCTTCTACAAATCGGTTGTTGTTGTCTTATAATTGGTACGTGAAATTTTATACCATGTACTAACCAACTATATTTGGTACCAACTTTTTTCGGTTGGTAAATGTCAGTACGGTTGTGTACCAACTAAAAGTTGAAGTTACAAATTTATTTATATTAACACTTTTACCAACTAAATTTAGATGCACCAAAATCATCGAGTATCCAAATAACGTGTTGATATGTGTTGTAACACTTATCACTACATATATAACATCAAACAATTTTATAATACAACCAATCTTTTATAATCTAATACAAACGGTCAATGAGAAGCGATGATGGACAATGAAAGTATGGACGAGTTGATAAGGTTGTCAGGGTTGGACAAATGAATTCAATCATGTTATATCTATTTATTTATATCATAATTTAACAAAACTCTAGATAAGTACATTTAAAATTTAAACCAAAACATGTTGTTTTATACTAAACTTTAATTAACAAGTAGTTTAAAAAAAATAAGTCGGTACGGTACGGTATTACTGTGGTACACGATTTCTAATACCATTTACCAACCAAGTTTAGATAGTTGGTAGCGTAATACTAACCAATCAAGTTGGTACGATTGGTATAAGAATTGGTTGGTTTGTTATAATACAAAATTGACACCCGAGAGTCGATGATAGCGCCACCAATAGAAATAACAAGAGCAATAACTCCTCATGGAGTTGATTGTAACACTAGTAAAATAATGTGCCATTGAACAAAATATAAAAAGTATAGGGTTCTGTTTGTAATTTATTAAATTCCGGTTACAAAAGGAAATATGAAAGCGCATTGTTTCGTTTAACCCAACTTAAACATTCCGTGTTCCTAATCGGAGATCGGCCCAAATCGATCGGAACATATCTCCGGTCAATCGCCCGGAGACCCACGTAGAAACCCTAATGAAGCTTTATCGTCTTCAACGAATCTTATCGTATATTTTTCTTGGCATTATAGTGTCGGCTGATGTAACTCTTGGGATTAGATTTCCGAATCCGATTTCTCAAGTCAGCGGAAATCCTCCCGATGAGCTTCTCAAGACAGCGGTTTTCTCTCTCGGAAGCTTCTGGAGGTCGGAATCTGTGTTTGGTTGCTTGGACGGAGTTGTGAGGACAACTGTTGGCTACGCCGGTGGATCCAAATCCAATCCCGAGTACCGAAGCTTGGGTGATCACGCTGAATCCGTACAGGTACACATTTTTTGCTCATACTTCGTGCTACTTTTGTAATCAACATATTCAAATCTGGATCGATCGAATTTCAAGTTAAGGTTACAGTTGATCTCAAGTTAATTTCAGAATTACAATGTCTATTAACTATGAAGATTGGTGGTGTGATTGGGAATGTGACTCGTGTAATCAGTATTATAATGATTATAAGCTTATTTATCGTTAATTGGTAGGGTCAATGAAGAATTGACCACAAAGTTTAACATTACAAGAAGAATTGATATTTAGGGGCTGTTTGGCAGTTGGCGAATAGTTTGGTACAGAATGATTAAGTGGTCAGCTTGATTAAGAGACTTATGATATAGTTTAAAATAAAAAATAACCGTTTGGTAATTGTTTATGATGTAATCAGGGCTCTTAACGGTTAAGGGAGGTCTATGATACAAAATGATTAAGAGGGTTTTGGAACCGTTAAGGGGGCAGACTTATTTTTTTGCCAAACAGGATTCACCTCTTAGCGATACAGAGGCTGCCTCTTAATGGAACTGTTAGGTCAGCTAGGCCCACTAAGGCTAAGGCCTTGTTTGTTTTTCCATTTTAAGTTCTTAATCACCACTTATGTCTGATTCATTTAGACGTTTCATAACTATTTCATAACTGAAATCAGACTTCAGACTTCAACACCTCTTAAAAAACAAACGCGCCCTAAGTGATAGAGTCAGGACGAAAGAATTCATATCGTAGAGGTAAACAAACAACCTCTTACTTGACTCCCATTGAATAGTTAGGTGCAATGGTTGGCCTAGCGGTATCGAGGTATTTGAGCTCCTCGATATGAAGGGTTCAAACCGTGAGTAAATACTTAAAAAATAGTAAAGTTAGGAACAAAATTTTATAGGATTTTTTTTTCCTAACGCATATTTTAGCTTGGGTCTTCAAGAAAAACTTCTCTACCCTCGGGTAGATGTAAGGTTATATCTTACCCTCCCAAAGCCTACTCCATATATGATTCATCGGGTTCGTTTGGTTGTTTTTGTTTACATAGAGCAGTTAGGAGTTAAGGAAAATAAGGTTTTTTGTGTATACTTTCCGAAAGGGAACATTTTTTCATGTCGAATGTGATCAATTTCTTGTGTGAGGAATGTTAGGATTTAGTTTTGGGAGATTTATTTCTAATCAAACATGACTAGATTAAAGTCACCACATGGTTGATTCTCTTCCACTAATCGAATAAGCAATGGAGACAAGACATATTTGCTTGAAATTGTTTGAAATGCATGTGGTATAAGCAGGTGCTTGCTTATATTTTTTGGAGAGATGACCACTATAATGGTTCATATGGAGCATTAAAACCAAAATAATAGAAGTATGGAACTTCTCCCTCTTGAGTGAGCTTGTAAGAAATTACTGAATGGAGAATTCCAACAATTCCAAGCATTAATAGTCCAAGGCAAATAACTTGCAAGTTATAAGAAAATAGATTTATAAGATACCACCAGCCTTGATTTTGTCAATGGAGATTGTTGTTGTGGGTCCATAACACTATCTGTTTGTGTTTTCAATGAAGATTGTTCTTCTCTTTGGTGTTATAATTTATGAAAGACTTGTATGTCTTGATGATAAATTTCTTGTAAAAGCCTTCAGTTTGATTTTGAGAATGACGTTAGCATGTTGAACAAGAATCAATATGGTTCAAAGATGTTTGCTATGAATAAGATCGTTAAATGGTTTTGCATAAAAACTGGAGAAGAAAGAAAGCAATGTAGTTGATTTAGAAAAATTAAAAAGAAGTATTTATTTAGTTCTTTTGGACAAGAACAAGGCTTCATTTCCTCCATTAATTATGCCTTCATAAAGATTGATACTATAGTCAGTAAGAATGATGGTGGAACAAGTGAAAAATAAATTGGATGATTAATTGCAGAAATCCAACAACTGTGGTTTGACATATGGTATCTCTTAATGGAGTCGAACCACTGGAGGGCATTTATATCTTTAGTGTTAAGTTATGTGCAAGTAGAGGGTAAGTTGGGTTTTTCTAGATCGAATGTAATCAATCCCTTGGACGAGAGTGAAGGATGAATATGGCCTTCCCAAAAAGATGAATATGGGAAGGCAAGTTTAAAAGGGAATTTCTTCCTATGGAATATGGAAGATTGGACATTTTGAGGGCACACCACCAAAGTGTCCAATATAATCTGAACTGTTGATAACCTTTCCTACTTTAGGATCTTTACCATGTGTGTCTCTTTCAGTTTCTGTTAAGGTTGATTGCATACCTTCTCTGCCTAGATGTCTCTGAAGTCTGAACAATTAAGCCCTTTAGCTTATTCGATCTGGCCAGAGCCTGTGGAGTGCAGACAAGCAGATTTCTGCTACATTTCATGCAGTCAATGGTATGCCTCATTAAATATCAATTGGCCAAAAGAAATTTGCATAAAAATAGAACATACTGGAAAAAGAAAGCATTCTTTAAGACTTGAGAAATTGGGCTGAAAGGAGGTAATTCTGATTTTGCTATTCTATTGTAAACTTTAAGATGCTTTTATAAAGAATCATCTTCATTATTCTGATGGTTTTTTATGAGTTCCGTCCGAAATATGCTTTCTTTTGCTTATGTGAATAGAGTGTGATTTCTTATAGGCAACACGGGTCTTGGGCTACTTTAATATGGGATCATATAAAATTTTAAAATTAAATGCTTCAATTAAAATCACAAATAAATCATATTTATACCCTTTTTCATGTGTTGCATAGTGTTCAGCTGATTATCTCTTCACATTCAGAAACAATTGTATTATCTATTACAATGTCATCTATACAAATATAAATTACATTTTGAGACAATTTGTTGAAATTTTTTAAGGGAAGTTGCATCATATGAACTCTGTGCAGATTGAATATGATCCTCGGGTGATTAATTTCAGGCAACTTTTGGAGGTCTTCTGGTCTAGCCATGATTCTAGGCAAGTGTTTGGGCAAGGTCCTGATGTCGGCAACCAATACAGGTGGGCACATATATATATATAACCTTTATTTGTAATTTCTTTTCCATGATTTATTTCTTTTTCAAATTCTAATTGTACTTTTTTTTTTGGGTTAAACAGGTCTATTATTTTTACTAATGGAACGGATGAGTCCAGATTGGCTGTGGTTAGCAAAGAAAGAGAGCAAACTAAGTCAAAGAGTAGCATTGTAACTACCCAAATTCAACAGCTTGGAACCTTTTATCCTGCAGAGCCTGAACACCAGGTTTGTTATTCATGATTCAATAAACAAGTATATAAGAACTGTGAGAACTAACTATTTATGATGAATATCATGACACATATTCATCATGAATAGTGAAATTATGTTGAACAATAATCATGAATATTTAGTGTATATTCATTCATGAATAGTTTGTTCTTATGGTTCTCAGAATATTTATGGTTCCTAAATGAACTTTCCCCAACAAGTATATATGACAGTTAAACCGATTTTAGGAACAAGATAACTGCAGCTAGTTCCTTCCCCATTGTCCTCAATCGTCTATAGAACAAGATATAACACACATTATTGCCCACATCTTTTTGAAGCGATATTGACTTTGTTTGACTTTCTTAAAGCTTGCGTTCTTTTAACTTGTATCATTGGCGGAGCATTTTTTTTAGTTTTTACCATTGGCTGAACATTTTTTATAACTTTTTATCATTAGTCGACCTTGTTCTGAGCTTTTGATATAGCATTTTTTGTAAGCTCTATATATAGAGAGAATAAGGGTAAACCCTATTAATCGTTGGATCTAAACCCAAATTTGAATGTAACCATCCCTATAATGGTGGATTTGGTTTTGGAAAAATGTAACCGAACAGATAGACTAAAATAGATGGAGAAAAATACGTTTGTTTGTTTGAAAAACCTCTTCTGACCTTTTTTTTCGATTATAACCGATGGAATCATCCTGGTAAAATAAGAACAACCCCTGCATTCAAACCCCCTTTTTTACCATTAGCAAGAACTTGTTTCAGTTGCATATCATAAGGAATTCGAACAACTGCTTCAAATATATCTTGTGTTTTTACACTTTTAACTCTAGATTTTACACTTTTATAGATTTATCTAATCACATAACTTACAGTTTCATGAATTCTGAAACGTTATGACGTTACGGACTGACGATTAAAATTAAGTTGTAAAATTACCTCTCTACTTCTATTTTAAATATTTAATATCATTATATGATTAGATAATATATAGAAAACATATATATAATCCTATATATGACATACAAATTTGCCGTTTTATGTCACGTCTTGAAAAACGCTGCCTCCTTGCCGTGGCGTGTAAGGCTTGAGGCTTGACCTCGCCGCCACGTCGAGGTCACACCTTTTTGAATCTTGATATGATTCTTCTTCTTTTGATATGAATTTAACTTGTCTAATATTATAGAGTAATAGTAGAAAACATGTGTGTGTGTGTGTGTATATATATATATATATAGAATAGGGTTCATGCGAGAATACATGTGATTCATGTGACCTTGGGTTGCAGGCCACGTTGCCTGCACAATTTGCGTTGACGGTCAGTGTAAAATCACATTTGATTTTGCACGTGATTTGGCTGTTTTCGTGTTCTTTCATTTAGTTACTGTCCTCGTTTGAACCTCCTCTCTCTCTCTCTATATATATATATATGTATGGATATATGATATGCAGACTTGCCGGCTTAAGCTACACCTTAAAAAATTAACCACCACACCACGCCTCACGCAATTTAGAGCCTTGGAATTGAGACATGATGGCAACTTACGGACTTACATTTAATGGTGTGAAAATATGCAGAAATTCGAGCTAAAACGAAACCCGTTCCTTCTTCAGCTGATTGGTAACTTGGTGGAAGAAGAACTCGAGAAATCAAGATTGGCATCGAAGCTGAACGGATATGCAGCAGAGCTGTGTCCGCCAAGAATTCAAAGCCGGATAGATGGTAAGATCAATGAAATTATACGAAAAGGGTGGCCTATTTTACAAGATGTGTAGTGTAGGTAATGATGTGAAGATCCCATGGAATCACTTGTAATTTTCAAGTTTTTGAGTTTATGTATTTTTTTAATGTATTTTAGAAAGTTTTGAGGAGTATCATGACCTCTGTAGTAATATGTATTTCCAGAAACACATTTTAACAATTTATGGTAGTTCGAACTTCGAATTTTCTGTAGACGATTGTGGTTGTACAAAAACTACATCATATATAATATAATGAAATATATATTATGTTCAAGAAAATCAAACACTAACCGGTTTTTTATTGTTAAAAATGTAATTATTTTGTAAGTTTCAATTCTAAACAAGGTTCTAAATGGCGTGAGGCGTGGCGTGGCGGCGAGGTCAAGCCTTACGATTTACGGCGAGGCCATGACGTTTTTTAAGGCGTGACTTAAGGCGGCAAATCTTTATATATATTATATATACGTATGTCTATGTAAGCCAGTGTAATGAACAATAATGATTAAACAAACTAAATTAATATAAAACTACAAACAAAAGAAGAAACATGCATTCATAATTTTATATCAAACACACAAAGTTTACAGAAAAAAGGAAAATAAACCAAAATCACACCTTATAACGCGCCATAACACGCCTTATAACCCGCCATAACGCGCCATAACATGCCATAACGCGCCATAACATGCCATAACGCGCCTTACTGCAAGCCACGCCTCAGAGTCGCGCCACGGGCTTTAACGTGGCGGCTAGGCCACGCCTCGACGTTATGGCGCGCCATAACGCGTTTTTTAGAACCATGATTCTAAATTTACTTTTCTTAGTCATCACAATAGATTTTGAAATTTCTCATTCAGGATTTCAATAACTCGCTAAATATTGAGAGTTACTTAATGAATTATGATAAATTATGTCTATAAATATCTCAATGTTTTTTAATATAATGGTTTGTAAATATTCATCGGTTTGCAACGGGTACCTTCCCTATATATATATTATATAAGAAAAGGCCAAATTGCATTAAAAGATAACGTACTTTGATCTAATTTCTATTTTGGGTAACGAACTTTCAAAACATTCATTTTCGTATCTAAGATGTGATATCTTAAAATATATTTTTATATAAAATTCCACGTCAATAAATAACGTTGACTTATATGCCACATCGCTTGCCACGTCAGCATGGTAACTGGTTAAACCGGTTAACCAGGTACTTAAATGTTTAAGATATCACATCTTAAGTACCAAAATGAATATTTCAGAAGTATGTTACCTAAAATAAGAATTAGATCAAAGTATGTTATTATTTTCATGCAATTTACCCATAAGAAAACTCTATTAGTTTAATTTTATAATAGAAAATAAAAAAAAGAGTCAATTAACTAAATTAACCTATATTTAAGAGATGTTTTTAACGATGTTAGCATGTAGGACCAAAATAGAGTTTTGCTTTCAACAAAATTTTTGTAGGCACCTAAATCAAAAAAGAAAAAGAAAAAACAATAACAAAACCATAGGAACCAAAAATTACAATTTACTCTTTTTAATATAATATGACAATCGTAGGTGAAAAACAAAACAAAACAAATGCAACAACACTAAGGTTTGACTTTTAAACTGTTTTCCACAAGGTCAACAACCACCACAACTTCTCCCACCATCCTACCACCTCATAACCACCGCCACCACCACCGCCACCACTAATAGTAATAGAAGGAATTCCGACGGCCACTAATTGTGCAGCTCTTGCATCGGTATTACCCCTTTCAACTATGACAAGATTCTCTCTACCACCGACGCCGAAAACATCACCATCATCACTATCACCATCACCATCACCGTCACCGTAATCAACAATTCTATGATCATCTTCGTAGACATCAAAAGGAGTGACTTTGAAGTAATCGAGTCTATTTGTGTTCCGCCCGAATTCTAGGTTGTTGTCGTTATAAATTGGAGAAATCGAGTTTATAGAGCCACGTGCTTGTAATACTTCAACCACTGGCATACCATGATCAAGAATCTTGTTGGAGTCGTCTTCATTATTGCCACGTAAACGGATTACTTCAAGCCCCAAACGAAGCTTTCGGATTTTCTCAACTATTGGTTCCGCCATGATCAGTTGGAAATTAAAGATTTATTAACTAATTTGCATAATATTATAATATATGCATCCATTATTTATTTCACACTACACGACCAAGAGGAAGACCCCGGTAACCATGCAACTTCTAGGAAACGCTTTGGAGTTTACATATTTATTCTCTCTCTCTCTCTCTCCTAAATTTACATATTTATTCAATAATTAAATTATTTAGAAATTATTTATTTATTTATTTATTTGATTGATTATTATTTTTAATTACAGCAATGCTCAAAGGAGGCTCATAGGAAGTTTTTCTTGGGATTTTTAGAGGATCTTCAAGAGCTTTTTTTTTCTTTAAAACAAAAAATGTAAAGTTAAAATCTTTAAATTTTTTATCTTTCAACTCCAACAGTTTCTCTATTTTAAATATATTAAAAACTTATATTATTAAAATATTTAATAAATTTATTATTTTAAAATTTTCTAAAATTATATTGGTTGTTTTTTGTGGAAAATTATTAAAATAATATTTCTCTATAATCCTTTTAAAGATATAGAAAAATCTCTATATTTAGAGATTTTTCCAAAAAATCTCTATTTTAAACAATGATATACAGAGATGCTCTTAAAGATGTTTAAAGAAAATGGATTTTTCTCAATTTTAAAGAAGCTGTTGGAGATGCTCTGATAAAAATTTATGTTCTTCCATACTTTTTTTCCTTTTTATTTTATTTGTTAACCATTTTATTTAATAAATTAAAAAAACATATCTATATAATTTAAACTCATACAGAAAATATTTAACTATTATTATAAAATATACTTTTTAAAATTTTGTTTCATTTTTCATTTCTTGTAAAAAAAATTAGTTTTTTAATTATCTCATTATACTATTAACTCTGGTTCAACTTAGTTGAACATATTTGGTTGAATTGAAATTACAAGTAATATACATTATTATTTGTTATTTACTGTTACTTTTTATAAAAGTTAATATTTTTGTAACTGTACACTTTTTTTAATCGTAGTATATATAATATTATGTTTATGTTTTAATTGTTTTTCAAACATGTTAACAAAATTCATAAATTAATAAATTAAAATTGATTATAGAAAAATGAAAATTAATAAATTATATTTGAATTTATTTTATAATTTTATAATACATACATATATTAATTTTATATAACAATTTATGAATAAAGATACATTTTATAAATAAAAAATAAAAAAATGAATTTTTTGTAAGGTTTATGAAGGTTATTATTTTGTTAAGGTATCAATGATGTGACAAATATATCAAGGGGTGTTGCCTTTTACACCCTACTCTATATGTTAAACCATAATCTATATATATGACCTCCAATTAAAATTGAAAAATAAACATAGAAGTTAGTGTGTTACCAATCAAAATAGATAAATAAGATAGAGTAAGGTGCATTTGAAAAGTAGAGTAGGGTGTAAAAGGAAAAACCCTATATCAAGTAAGATTTTTGAATGTCTCACTATTGTAGATGCTCTTATATATCAAATCGGTAATTTTTAAGGAGGAGATAATAAACATTTTATATAAAAATCATCTTATCTCAATTTTCAAAAAAATATATTTGTACATGTTTCTTTTCTTATTAAATAGAAAGTAAACCAACTTTAAAGAACAAATAATGTATTTAAAAAAATACGTTAACTCACTTATAAATTATTATTATTTTTAAAATAAATGTTAAATGAAATAAAACTTATAGCCTATATTTAAACTTTTATTTTAAAAATATGTTTCTAAAATTTAGAATTAAAAAAATAGCATAATTTAAATAGAGTTTGTTGTTTAAAAAACATAAGATTAATCATAGTTTAGAAAAAGATATAGATTTAACTAAAATTAATTTGGAAAAAATTGGCAAAAAATAACTTAATTATATATTCTAAAATAATTTTCAGATTAGATAAGTTAAAATTAATGATTTTGTGGTTACTTGAACTAGGGGTGGCAATCGTGTCGTGTTCGGGTTGGCGTGTCGCGGGTTGGCGGGTTGGCGTGTCATGGATGCTCAACCCTAACCTAACCCGTTTAGCTAATCGTGTCGAGATACGCAACCCTAACCCACACACGTTCGTGTTGGCGGGTTGGCGGGTCAACCCGCGTGTTGGCGGGATGGTTGCGGGGTGGTAGGTTGGCGAGTCAACTTGCGTGTTGTCGGGTTGGCGTGTCGCGGGTTGGCGGGTTGGCAGGTCGTTCGCGGGTTTAGGGGTCATGAAATCTCTTGTTTCTAGGTAGAGCGCCGTCGTAGCTGTTGTTGAGTATTCTGAGTTAGGGTTAAGGTGTTCGTGTTTCACATTTCTACGTTTGAGTTTTGACGGACGGGATTACAATTTACACAACAAAACGAAAGAAACTCTATTGATTAGACTTTTAGATTTTAAAATAAAACATAAAATATATATATTATTATTTTTAATAAATTTTGGCGGGTTGGCGTGTCAACCCGCGACCCGTTCGTGTCAACCCGAACCTGACCCGTTTATTTGGCGGGTTGACGGGTTGGCGTGTCAAAAAGTTCAACCCTAACCCGTTTATTTTCGTGTCGGGTTCGTGTCGTGTCGAGAATTGCCACCCCTAACTTGAACCCCCAACCCACTCCCTCTCTCCGACTTTTCCATCCACTCCCCGCTCCCCTAGATCTCATAAGTGGCATTACACTTTATACCATTCAATTAATTATTTAATTTACTTTATAACTTTATAACTTTATAACTTTTTCTTTTTCATTTTTTATTTTACAATTTTATTATATTAACATATTAACTAAAATACATAGGAAATACGTTTTTTTTACAAATTATACCATTATAATCATATCATCAATACCTTTAAAATAATTCTAATATTGAATATTATTGGATTTAATCATATTATTAAATAACATAAATATATAATGGATTATTTTTAAAACTTATTTTTTATATCTTAAGTTTTCTTTTTTACACCGGGAATTTAATTAAAATGACCATTTTATAAATGATATTTACTAAAATGACCAAAATCTTTTTTATTTTACCAAAATAACCAAAATATACTCGAAATACCCCTCGAAATCACTTTCAGATGGAGTGGGTATAAAATACGGCCAAAACCTCCGCCACATAACCCAAAACCTCCTCCACATACCTCAAAAACCTCCTCCACATACCTCAAAACCTCCGCCACATACCCCAAAACCTCATCCACATACCCAAAACCTCCTCTACATACCTCAAAACCTCCTCCACATACCCCAAAACCTCCCCAGGTACCATTTTCCGAATTTGTAATTTACATTTTACATTTTCTACCCTTAGAGTTAGTTAATAAATTACTTTAGGTACTTTATTTTTTAATTTTTCGTTTTACACCCTTATCACATTAACATACATACTCGTATATCAATTAAAATACGTTTAAAAATTACGTTTTTATTTTACCAAGTTACACCATTATAATCGTCTCGACAATATCTTTGAAATGAGCCCAATATTGAATATTTTTCGATTTAATTGTATACTTTTAAAATCAATTATCCTCTTGATCGGTGAATATGAATATTTTTTCACAAAATTCGGAATATTGATTAAAATATAATGCTATTATTTTTGTAAGTTGATCGTCTTTTCCGGCTATTAAAATATTATATTGAGGCTGAAAATTTTACTCATTAAAGGTCTTGGAGAAGGAGAGCATGGAAATATGCTTGAAAGATTTCTGTATTTTATTTCTGTACTCCCTCCGCACTGTGTATATATCATTGAATCAAAAATGGGTTAATTATAATATATATCGTAATAACCTTAAAAACCGATGCATTATGTGTTATTGTACATGAATATTAATTTATATGTGTTTTATTATAGAAAAGTAGTACAAATTCACTATAATTTATATCTTATTTCTTTATATATCCATAATATTATACTTTGTCTACAAAAATAGTAGCATTATATTTTAATTAATATTCCGAATTTTATGAAAAATATTCGTATTCACCGATCAAGAAGATAATTGGCTTTAAAAGTATATATAATTAAATCGAAAAATATTCAATATTGGGCTCATTTCGAAGGTATTGTCGAGACGATTATAATGGTGTAACTTGTTAAAATTAAAACGTATTTTTTAGACGTATTTTAATTGATATACGAGTATGTGTGTTAATGTGATAAGGGTGTAAAATGAAAAATTAAAAAGTAAAGTACTTTATTAACTAACTCTAAGAGTATAAAATGTAAAATGTAAGTAGAAATTGAATTTGGAGGTATTTGGCGGAGGTTTTGGTATTTGGCGGAGGTTGGCGGAGGTATTTGGAGGAGGCTTCGATTTCGATGGATATTTCGATTGTATTTTGGTCATTTTGGTAAAAGTGGAGAGAAAATGGTTATTTTGGTAATCTTGATTTATAAAATGGTTAAAATAATTAATTTCCCTTTTACACCCCTTATTTAACTATATTAATTCATTTAATACTCATACATTTTCATTTTACGCATTTATCTATCTATAGTATTTATAATAAGTTATTTAATGTATATCATTTTTTTTTTCATTTTACACATTTATCATATTAACGCACATAATTGTATACAATGACATAGCCAGTAAGGGGGCAGGCGGGTGCTGAGCCCCCCTAATGGCCCAACTTCCTTTAATATATATATATATATATATTGAACTTTAAACAAATAGACTTGTTTGCTTGGTTGGCTAATGACGTCTCCAACAGCTTCTCTATAATTTCTCTATAATAGATAACTAAAATTAAAAATCTCTAAAATAAATTGCAATCACCGCCAATAGATTATCTATTTTAGAGATTTTATCATTGATCATATTATTTAAATATCTTACAATTTTAGGATCCCAATACATTTTTAGGAAACATATAAATAAAATGATATTTATTTAATTTTAATTGGTGGAATGAATAAAAAACTAATTTCTCTCTTCTCTATTTGGAGATTTAGTGAAATCTTTATATTTAGAGATTTTTATATGAATCTCTATTTTAAAGAATGTGATATAGAAGCTCTTAGAGAAGTTTAGAGAACAAAAATACGATTTTCTTTATTTTAGAGATGTTGTTGGAGATGCTCTAAAGTCGTTTAGGATCGAATTTGTGCAATAGTATTTTTGATTTCCTTTTCTTTTAACTTAATTGATAAATCTTTTTATTAAAAAGTTGAATTGTGCAAGGGTGCAACTATATGTTTGGTTTCTTTTTCTTTTCTTTTTTTATTTAATTAATAATCCTTTTATTAAGAAGTTTTAATATTTATGTTTTTACTATCAAAAATATTTTCATTGTATTTACATTTACAAGCTTTTTATAAAACATTATTATTTCATATCAAAAACATTTTTTTTATTTTATTTAGATTTGTAAACATTTTATAAATTCATTATTATATCAAAAATCAAAATAAACTAATTCTATATTGATATCATCGTACAAAGTTCAAAATATATGATTCAAGATTTTTATAATGTTAGTTTTATATAAATTTTCATGATGTTATTTTCCGTCACAAAGTTGTGAAATCTATTTTCCGTTCACGTATATGATACAATATTGATATTATTTATATTTATAGTTATAAATTAGTGAAAATAATGGTTAGTTTTATGATACTAATATAATTTGAGCTTCAATTAAAATCGTAATATATATTTTTTAATCCCACTTATGATATTTCACAAACAAAAACCACAATATTTATGGTTTTACTTTCTCATCATCACACCTAAAATTTCCTTTCAAAAATCTCATGAGACTTGTGACGATAAACATTAATCACATATCTTATATTAACAATTTCTTTGAGTGTCTTAAAGATGAGAGAGACGTTTATGGCAGATCCAATTTTGTATGGCCATTTATTCGTATAGAAAACACATAGCTTCACCAATGGCACTCTTCTCCATGTTTATTATATAAACATCATTCTTTCGAGTACCAACAAGTACCACATTATCCTATACATCAAGAACAATACATACACATAGTTGGAAGGTTATTATGTATCCAAGATCACATAGTTGACTGATGCTAATAAGATTGTACATTAGTCCTTCAACATAAGCAACTTTGTTCAAGGTTATGCTTCCATTGGTTAGAGTTACATAACCTGTTGTGATTCCCTTGCCTTGTCCACCAAAGGTCACCAGTGACCCTTTTTCTTTTGAGAAGTTTAAGAGAAGTGATTTTTTTTTTCTTGTCATGTGTCTCGAGCATCCACTATCCATATACCAGATATAATCTTTATTTTGGGTCTGCAATCATGAACAAATCAGTTTCTTGGTACCCATTTAGAGATGGGTCCTTTTGGGTTAGGAGGATTATTCTTTTTGTTCTTTCGTACAATGTAATCCTTTGGACAATCCTTGGCAAGATGGAAAGTATCACCATAGTTATAACATTTCCTATAGACAAAGACTTTCTTTGGACTGAAAGAACTACTCCTTTCCTTAGATGGCATCGGCGAATGGGAGGGGCTGATCCCTGGTTTTGGACCACGGATGCCTTTTTCGGATGAATGAAAAAAGTGGATGGAGAAAGACTTGGTCTTGATTTCGAATTTACCGATATGGGAACAAAATCAGTGGTTTGATTTTGAGATATTGGCTGGTTTGAAAGAGTGTTTTTTCTTTTATAGGGGAGATCAAGATGAACAGGGAACTTTCCTTTTTCAGCGGATGAAAGTTTCTTAGAAGAACTTTGAGAGCTTCTTTTAAGAATTTTTGGGGCAAAAGGACTTAGTTTCTTCTAGACTTAAGGAGTTGAGTAAACCATGAATAAGTTTCACAACTTCATTTGAGTCTTGGCCTTCGGCTGTTTCAGAAGAAACTGAATCTTTGGCTTTCACAAAATTACCAAATTTAAGAATTTCATTAAGATCAAGAGAATGAATAGAGGTTGAGTCATCATAATCAAAATCCAAAAAATCTGAGGAGGACAAGATTTCAGAGGGAGAAGCACGAGATATTTGGTCCTGAAGAAGTATCTTTTCAAGGTTTTTGGAAGAGTTAGTCCATTTGAACAAGACTTCTTGTTCTTTCTTGAGTTTGTTGATTTTTTTAGAGGGTGTCATTTATGTATTTCAGATTTTCAAGATCATCTTTGATTTTATCAAAATCTTTCAGTTTAGAACAACATATATGAAGTTGATCATTTAAAGATTTTATTTGAAGAACAACCGTTTTCTTTAAAGCTTTCATGTTACAAAAATCAATAGTTAAGGAATCAAAGACATCTATCTTTTGATCATCAAAGAGAGAGAAAAAGGGATGTACCTGAGGTTGAGATCTGAAAGATGATTCTTTTGTAGAGACCAAAGCTGTAGCATAGTGTAACAACCACAATTCTAAAACAAAGATATAACATACTATTGCTTTAAAATGATGTCAAATCTAAACATAAATGGTCCCGAAAATAAACTTAATCTCAATGTTTGCAGCAGAAATAAACAACTACTGAGATTTATTACAAGCAACTCTAACTAGGCAACTAACTATACAAGTAGCGCCTCACTTCTATGCTCCTCGAGCTCACAACTTTCATTTCCCTTTACTTGTGCTTTCTATCATATGCCTTCCTGAAAATGGTTTTCAGTTTATAAAAGAGAGGGTTAGACCAAAAGGCCTAGTGAATTCCAAAATATAACTGTTAATATGCATGACAATTATAAGAGAAAACGGTTAGTCATGACTATTAATTCACACTTTTTTAAAACACTTTTCATATACCTATTGCAACAGTACATCACACCTTCGTCACACATACCGTGACTAGTGCGGGTCACACACACACCGTGACCTTTAACGGGCCCACACCGGCCGGGCACACACCACCCAATTTGAATGGTTTAAAACTTTTCAATTTAAAACATTCATTTTATAAAAGAAGCACTGATAACCCTTTAGAAATATATGTTTTAAGTGCTTATGTTACACCTTTAGGATAACTTATTTTACTTTTATATCTCTAAATTGAGTCTTTTATTTCTTATTTTCTATTTATTGAGTCATAAAGCTAAAGTTGTGATTTGATTATGTTTTGCTACCATTAGTATGATTATTATGGTGTTTTGGCAGTGCAGTATTTCACAGCATTGAGACAGCATTGGCTGCTGTTGGTTTTGTCTTAATGGCGCAGCTTAACGGAAGCAGCTGGAAATTATGGGCTTATTCTGACTTTTTGCATACTTGAAGAATATCTGATGAAGACCTTTTGAAGACTTTATTGTCTTGTTATTTTACTTGTTTGGTAAGTTTTAGTTGTACTTTTTGTTGACTTTATAGCAAACTTGGTGGCCAAGTTTGTGTTGTTTCCTTGTAATTTCCCCTAGATACTTGTAGTATAAATAGGGGTTAGTAGTTAGGTTTTAAGATCATCCCACCAAGTGTCATTTGGCTCTAGGCCTTTGATACTTGCAACTCTCTAATATTTGGTTACTAAATATATAAGTTTGGAATCGTTGAAGTTTAAATTCTCGCACCTTTAAATTTTGTCTTTTAATTTCCGCACTTTAATTTCTGCAATTTACTTTAAGTCTTTTAATTTCTGCAATTTACTTTTCGCAATTTAAATTCCGCACTTACATTTATGCATTTTACTTTAAGTCATTTACTTTACGCATTTTATTTTCTGTCTTTAATTTCTGCAATTTAATTTTCCGCACTTAGAATTATGCAATTACTTTCAGTTATTTACATTTCCTTGCATTTACTTTCCAGTATGAGTAGCTAAATTTCTTAAGTGTTGTTGTGAGGCAAATGGTGAGATTATAACCCAAAGGATGGTGGACATTGTTTTCTTAATAACAATGTTCCATCATTTCATTTCAAGTTTTATAACTCCATATAACACTTCTTGACAAGTTGATCACTTTGAAAAGTGTTAAAGTGCCATGGACTCTGACAGGAGCCATTGAATGCACATCAATTTGGATGACGTAGGAAGTAATATGTGACAATTACTAACAACGACAGTTGTAAACTATTTTATTTAAATTGATTAATTCTCGATGGGTTGGTCGCTTATCAAAGTGTTAAAGTGTAGTCGGACTCTGAAAGGAGCCACTTGGAACACACCAACTTGAATGATATGAGAATCTGCTCGACAGAGTGATTTTAAACAACGACAATTGTTATCCATATATTTTGAGAACTCTACTCTGCACTACCACTAGTACTGATACTGCATAGAAATATGGGTTGAATCTAAACATCAGTGCAGGTATTGAAGTCCGACAGGAATACCCTCAAAATAGATGGTGGAACTTGTTATTTTTAAACTACAATACTGAGAGGTATTGGTCCACTTGAATTTGTGTTTATGTCTCACCAGAAGTCTTACACCCATACTGCTTTCTATATTTTGTTGAAACAATCATACAAATCCAATCCAAATCAATTTTAATCTTCCAATTCATCATCTGAAATCATTTATTTCATTCTACTTTTATTAAGCTTTTACTACAATCCCTGTGGACGATACTCGGTATTCTATACCACTTTTATTACTTGAAAGACGACATTAGGGTTAGAAGTATATTTGCTTTTGATCTTAATTGCCCTGTCTGTAGGTGTGTTAAAACCCCTATCAAGCACACAAAAGGAACTCACCTGAATTGTCGAGCTACTAATCACACTTGAGTCCTAAGGATTCACCAACCGAACACCTAAATTGAGGTTGCCAAATCATGAGTTTACAAGCCCAAAGTAACCCAAAAGACTCAACTACTAACCCCTCAAACAAGGACCAAGCTAGAACCCCAAACCGACACCGAACTAAAAACTAAAAATTGCCTAACAGGGGCTAAAGCGAGTTTCATGCGAGTTTGGACTCGCCAGAGACCCGCTTTAGTCTCTGTTTCACTTGTAGAACAAGAATTCGAGAACAAAACCCCAAAATCAAAACTCAATCCGATTTCCTTCAATTTCATGGCTTAAAAGTCATCCAAAACACCTAAGAACCATCCCCAAACATTTACCAATCCATTCCATTCATGGGAATCCATGGATTAAAGCCTCATTGAAGATTCAAGGTTCATCCATGGTGGATTTTCTTTGATTGCAAACCCAAATGGAAAAGAGACAAACCAAAGATGAAGAAATCAGTCCTAAAACATCCACTCACTTCATTTTCATTGATTTGAAAACTTTTAACAAACATTCATCACTCAACTTATAAAACTGCATGGTTTCTCCAATTTGACTCAATAAAGCATGAAGATTAGGAAGAAGAACATTCATACCTGAAAACTTGATTGTAGAACCTTTGCTTCCTTAAGATTTATCTCCTCCTTCTATAAACACACAAAATCGCACCTTTGGCTACACACACATACATCAGCCACGTTCTTCAAGAAAATGAGGGGTTTCTCCTCTTATTTGCCCCACTTTCCAATTTTTACAACATCAGTCCCTCAAGTTCAAGAAGTTAGGCTCCTTTTATCCACATTAAGATTTTTATTACAAAATTAGATTCCGGGTTATTACACATAGGCCAGTCTCTCAAGTTCTTCTACCTCATTGATCTTAGCCATTAGAAACTTGCTGACATGCTCAATTTCATCGTCAGAAGTTGGCTCATCTTCCCAATATTGGGATTCGGCAACAAGACCTTTCCCTTTCTTGAGAGTTCCTTCATTTCTTTCCTTCTCTCTTCTGTATTTGGCCTTGTTTTTCTTATACTCGGCCCAATCTTTGGATTGAGAAGAATTATGATTTTTATCATGAGATAGGATATTCCTCTCATCAGGCTTTTTACTAGCCGATTTGGAGTCATTGCCAGAAGAGATGATAGATTTGAATTTAAAAGTGACTCCAGACTTACACTCAGAAGCAAAATGTGTTTTATTCCCACTATTAAAGCATTCATCATTTGCTTTGTCAGAAGATGATTTTTGAGAGGAAGATTTTCTTCTAAATCGGGACGATTTGAAGATAATCTTCAGTTTTTTAGATTTCCAGCCATCATAGCCATACTATTAGAAATAATGTGTATAGCTGACTCTTTACCTTCATCATCAGCTTCACTGAAGTAAGCCTCCGATAGGTGAGATGAGTCATCCTTGGTTTCATTATTTTCAGATTCAGAGGTTAGGTAGGTAGTTCTAGGAATACACGAAGATTTCTTATAGTCGCCTATCAAAGCAATAGAGGAATTTTTGATGTCTTTATAGAGAGGTTTTTGTTGGTTCTTTGTCTGCTCATAGTTATGTAAAGTGCTATACATAGCAGTTAGTGGCATATGATCAAGATCCTTTGTGGTTTTAATGCAAGTACATATATTCTCCCAGAAGTCTGGAAGGCAATCCATAAACTTGCATAAAACCTCCTCATTATCATATATTTTTCCCAAAAGTTTAAGATCATTTAAGAGGCTGTTGAAACGGTTATAGTAGTCAGAAAGAGATTCTCCCCTTTTCATGAGAGAAAAGTTCATAGTTTCTTACTAAAGTAATTTTCCTGCTTTTCTTGACTTCAACAGTTCCTTTATAAAGCACACACAGAGTATCCCACATTTCTTTGGCAGTAGAAAGGTTTACCAATGAGTGGAATACTTCATTAGGAAGAGAAATATCAATGACAAATTTGACTTTTGTACCCAAGGCTACCGGACGTTTATCATCTTCAGTATATTGTTTTGGACTTTTAGTCAGATATCTGCCATTTGCTTCAGATTTCTCTTCATTTGAAGATTCAAGAGTTTCACCTTCAACATTTTTATTTGGCCCATAGCGAGCCCAGACTCTTGGAACTATAAGTCCTTCACTCAGAATAGTAGGATACCTATTGTCAACCCCTTCCAAGAACAGTATCATATGACTTTTCCACAACGAAAAGTTATTTGGATTAAACTTTGGTGGTTTGATGACAAAGCCTGAGTCGTATGAACCAACAAAGGGATTTTGCAGAGTAGATCCAGGGTTTGAGGAAGAAGAAACTGCCATTACAGATCTAGTGAATTCTATTAAACTAATCTGCTCTGATACCACTTGTTAGTCCCGTTAAAGGTAATGACAAACACTAAAGAGATCGTAGAAGGGGGATTGAATACAATCACATAATTTTTTTAACTTTTTAAATTCTTATTGATAATAATACCAAGAATTACACTTCGAAAACTGATTGTTGCAGAAAAGAACAGATAAATATATTCTAACAATCTAAACACTTAGTAAAATAAGAGTACACCTTAAATCACAAAGCAAGTTATAATTTTTTTTCCAGAGGGCCGAATCAAGCTGATCACTTAGAAGATTTCTTGCTGAAATCGTATTTTGCATGTGAGCTCTTCTTCTCATTTTATAGTGCTTATGCATTAAATGCATGAGGACATTTGTCACAATATCATTTGATAGCATTACTTTTTTTTGGATAAAAGATGAGCGTCATTCTTTATCGTAGAGATGAAAGGACAGGACTATGTTTATCTTTTCTTCAAGTCTTTATTTGTCACATCACACTTTAGATAAGGACAAACAAACATTTCTAAAGTTCTAAGGAGAATGTTTGAATTTAAAGCTTGGAGGACAAGTTCTTGTACATATTGTGAATAAGGAGCATCTTCAAATATGCCCACCGAATTGAACCCCCGATGAATCACACCGTGGATGAGCATCGATACTTTAACTTCGGTCGATGAACAGATGGTCTACCATCGGTGGATGAGTAGCTTGAGGGATCGGCGCTTTAAGTCTGGTAGAGGATTGGCAGTCATATCTTCATTTTTCACAAATATTGATATGTTTCCTTTGGTATCAACTAGTCTTCGATTCGCTGAACTTATTGAGCATGGCCAGACTTTTTCAAGAACCTAAAATACAAGATATTTTGACTAAGGAAGGATTGAGGAGTTATCAACAAATTATTGATGACCCATATAATATTTAAAAATATTTTTTCGTAGTATATATAATACATAATAACATAATTAAATCAAAAAATATTCAATATTGGACTCATTTCGAAGGTATCGACGAGACGATTATAATGGTGTAACTTGTTAAAATAAAAACGTATTTTGTAGACGATTTTTAGTTAACATGCTATTATGTTAACACAATTTCTGTCGCTAATCCGTTGCTGAAGGTAGGGATGACAAAAAAAACCCGAAATCGACGGTGAAAACAGAAAAGCGAACAATTCGGGTCGGGTTCGCGAACGTCTTAACGGGGATCGGGGATCTTAACAAGTACGGGGACGCAACTCACCGGTCCGATAGTGTGTATATATATATAATATTTAAAAATATTTTTTCGTAGTATATATAATACATAATAACATAATTGAATCAAAAAATATTTAATATTGGGCTCATTTTGAAGGTATCGACAAGACGATTATAATGGTGTAACTTGTTAAATAAAAACGTATTTTTAGACGATTTTTAATCGATATACGATTATATACGTTAATGTGATAAGGGTCTAAAATGAAAAATTAAAAAGAAAAAGTTGTAAAGTAACTAATTATATAACTCTAGGGATCAAAGATGTAATTTTAAATTGAAAATTGTACTCCTTGACCAAAATGGTTATTTTGTCAAACTTTTTAAAAAATGGCTATTTTGTTAAATTAGAGAGTATAAAATGTCTATTTTTGATAAAATCCTTTTAATAATACTAATGACGATGTAATAAAAAGAAGTTTATATTTAGCAGTAGAGCTTCGTAAAAAAAATAAAAATCCATAATATATTAAAATTTGACTGTTTTTTATAGTTTTATTATGATAATAGATCCTAATCATAATAAAATAGTATTATTATTAATACAGTAATAATAATACTAATAATATGAAGAAGTTTATATATAAAAGTAGAAGTCCTTAATTTTTTTTTTCAAAAACCCTAATATATATTGGTGGCTCTATACGTCCTCCCTCCAAAATCGCAGAGTTCCTCCAAAATCAAGCGCTCGTTCCTCCTCCAATAGAGCATCGTGGTTCCTCCGATCGACCACCTCGTTACTCCGACCGACCGCTGTGGTTCGTCCAATCGACCACCTTGTTTCCTCTAATCGACCATTGTGATTCCTCCATCGCAGCTTCCGTGGTTCCTAATATTCTCCAACGATGACGAACAAAGGGAATGACGGGGAATTCAGCATTGCCAGCGATGAATATGCTTCTGATGAAGATGTGGACGCAACTTAAACCACCAATTTGGTGTCAGGTTCGAATTTTATTAAAACCCTAGTTAAACCATGATAAACCATGTACATTGTTCTAGTTTATTTTCAGGGATTTTGGTTGTATTGATGATTAGTCCATATACTGTCTTGGCTTTGGTATCATTCTTCATTGTGTTCTACTTTCTAAATTTTACAATCAAACGAGTTCTGTCTAAAGATGTAAAATCCCCAATTTATAGTTGTGATTTTTTGAAATTGAAGATTGGAATGCTTTGAATATTACAGTACTTTATTTTGGGTTAAGTTAATGGAATTGTGATTTTCAAAGAGGCACTTACAGTACAGTTTTCACGGAACAGGTTTATTTGATTTGTTTACTAGTTACTAGTTATAGTCATCATACTTTGTTTTTTAAATTAGAAAAAGCAAGACAATTGAAGTATAGTATATGTAGATTTGATGGGAAGTGGATAGCTCATTAAATATAAATATACATCTTAATCAAGAACAAGATTCCCACAAAACTTGTGAATTATGTCCATTTATTTATGGTGTTCAACTTTGTGTTCAATTCATTTCCTAGAAATAAGATATATTTTAGAAGGGTGCATCAAATTTTCGACAACCATCTTCTATAGATTTGTTACTTGAACATTATGGAAGCAAGTCAGCAACCACATTCAAGAATTAAGTTGCCTTTCTTTTTTGTTGTTCTATGATCAATCTTTTATAAAAGGGATGCCATCTGTGTTTGTTTAGAACTCTCATATCCTGGGATTCGGCTGCTGCAACTGGTTTAATATATATATATATATATATATATATATATATGCAAAATTTTGGTTCATGGTTTGCTTGCTGATGTGAGGGGAATTTTGGTCAATATGATGCAGGCAGGGGCTGGTAATTAGGTTTTTTGATCTTATTGTTGCATCAGAACTTGGTTTTAATTCACCTTTTTTCTGGGTTTTGAAAATTGAACCAAAGTGATGAGGTTGTTCAAGAATCTAAGAGTAGTGTTGGCTCAACTACTTGTGATCCACAATTTGAATCCATTAAGGTGAATTGTAATATGTATGTGTTTACATTTTCAGAAGTTCGAAAGAATCCATATTAGATTATGATGTTTATGTGTTCCTTTTACAGGATGTTACAAACTGAACTTGCTTTTACGGTGCGGCGGGGACAAAATAGTTGTTGCTAAGGGGTTGGCCTTTCTTTTATCAGCCGACATTCTTCATGGTTATCCACTAGAGGAGGGGTTTATGAAGGTTCAGGTTGACAGGGTTACAGATGGATGTAAAGAGTATGACCTCCCGGTGCCCTTGCCAGATGATGATGTTCAGAAACTAGGTCAAAGACCTCATAGACACGTATGTATTGTATTAATTTAGTATACAATTGATGTTTACTTATATAGTAAATAGACTATTACACAAATGTTTTGTTATTTTTTATTTAGGGCTATTACACAATACACTGATGTCATAGGATCTTGTCAAGTCAACACTCCGATTACATGGAGATTAATCAAGGTATAATTTATATATCCCAACAATTTATTTCATACTTTAAGTTGTCTAACACTACCTTTTTTACATTGTAGTGTAATCAACAAAAAGAGGGTTGAGAGTGTGGTTACTGTGTTGTGAAACAAATCTTCCATTTTGTGATGGATGACCAATATGCTTCCTCTCTCAAGGTATGTATTTTTTAAATTTCTTTCATTTTATTTATATATTATATAAAACACTTTATTTTGTTTATAATTACTACTACTTTCAAATTTATATATACATGACACATGGAAGACCACATCTTCTTTCACAATTACACAACTAGAGGAGTATCGCGAGAACGATTAATTTAAAGCGCATGATGGATGGCGCAATGTAGTAATGAATGGGGTGATCATCTTATAAATTATTAAACTAGATTACACGATAAAAGTATTAGATTGTTTGATTAGTTTGAGATGTTACATTTACGTTGATGATTTTTAAAATTTAATGGTTAATGGTTACTTTGAGATGTTACATTTACGTGTCTAGAAGATTTTGTATTTATAATTGTGTTTGAAATGTTCCATCATTCCAATTGGAATCGTATTTGAAAATGTAGCTTACTGAATAATGGATGGTAACAAAATCGAGGAAATATTAAAAATATAAATATAACTCATTATACACAGTTCTACTAAAAAACCGTGTACAAAAGTCTGCATTTTTTTAATATATGGTTTCAATTATACACTGTTTTGTTATGAAAACCGTGTAAGATGGTTGCTTTTATACACAGTTATTAATCCTTTTATAAACGGTTTCTTGTAAAAACCGTGTAAGATGGTGACTTTTATACACAGTTATTAATCATTTATAAGCGGTTTCATCTAAAAACCGTGTAAGATAATGGCTTTTATACACGGTTATTTTGGGCTCTATACACGGTTTTGGAACCGTGTATAAAAGTGGAGTTTCATACACAGTTGTGGAACCGTGTACAAAAGTCCGAAACTTTCACAAACACTGGCCTTTATACACGGTTCCAAAACCGTGTATAAAGCCTAAAACAACCGTTTATAAAAGCCGGTTTTGTACTAGTGATCTCTTAATCTCTATCTCTTAGTCTCGCACAACTCAGTTCTTTGTTCTTTGTTCTGGCACAGCTCAGTAGGCAGACGACATAGTAGCATTTGTTCTTTGTCCTGACACACAGTAGCACAACTCAGTTAGTTTTACCCTAAATTTTAAATTAGGGGATTTTAGTATTTTACTCTAAATTGATTAGTTTTGTTTCACTTTTGTGCTATAAATAAAGTAATAAACAATACATTGCTTTCTTGTGCATACTAATTGATTTATAAATATTAAATTATAATATAGTGACTTGTAAGTTGTAATGGCATCATCAACGCCAACGGGTTCATCAATGGAATCTACCGCTTCTAAACGAAAATCGTCGGATATTGGGTGGGAATATGGAGTCTTGGTCAATCCTAACAACATGGACAAATTAAAATGTATTTTATGCGCTAAAATGATGTCCGGAGGAGTTCATAGATTGAAGAATCACATTGCTCAAATCACGGGGAATGTTACCGCATGTACTAAATCTTCAAAAGAGGATCAAATTAAATGTCGAAATGCATTAAACGAAGCTAAAAGCAAAAAGAAGGGTAAGCAAGATGATGATAATGCTTTAAGAGAGGATGTGAACATCGGTAGTAAAGAACCGATTGACGTTGATGAAATGGAGGACGCTTTTGGAAGCTTGAAGTCACTTCGTTTCTTTGGTCCAATGGATAGATTTGTTATGAAAAACCCCGAAGATGTTGTGGATAAGGGAAAGAAGAGCAAACAACAAAATGATCTTTCTAGTATTGTTCAAAAAGAAATGATGACTCGCACGAAAGAATACATTTGTAGATGGGCTTATGAAAGTGCGATTCCATTTCACGTGTTAGAAATGGATAGCTTCAAGACAATTTTGGAGGCGGTTGGCCAATATGGGCCTGGGATGCCACCACCAACAAGATATGAGGTTGGTGATACTTATTTAAAAAAGGAGGTTGAAAGAACAAAAAGTATGTTAAAAAAATATGAAGATGAATGGAAGTCGATTGGATGCTCCATTATGACGGACGCATGGTCCGATAGAAAAAGAAGAAGCATCATGAATTTGTGTGTGAATTCAAAGTTAGGGACCGTCTTTTTATCTTCGATAGAATTCTCCGATGTAGCTCACACAAGCGAGGTCATATTCGAGTATGTTGATAAATGCATCGAAGAAGTTGGCTCCGAAAACGTTGTTCAAGTTGTGACCGACAATGCCTCTAATAACATGGGAGCGGCAAAGTTGTTGAAGTTGAAGAGGCCAAAAATCTTTTGGACATCATGTGCTACACATACCGTTAATCTTATGCTTGAAGGTGTTCTTTTTAAGGTGTTCTTTTTTATATTTATTGTTAGTTGTGTTTAAGATATTTATTTATTTTTATCTTTTTGAAGCTATTGGTGAGATAAAAAGGTATAAGAAAATCCTTGATCAAGCAAAAAAGTTTACGGTGTTTGTTTATGCCCATCACAAGACATTATCTTTGATGAGGCATTTTACGAAGAAAAGAGACATTGTGAGACCGGGAGTCACTAGATTTGCCTCGGCGTTTCTTACTTTACAAAGTTTGGCCGACAAGAAGGCTCAACTTAGGCAAATGTTTACTAGTGATGAATGGGACAAATGTAAGTTCTCTAATATGGTGAAAGGGAAAGCCGCTTATGCAACCATTGTAACTCCCTCATTTTGGTCCGGTGTAACTTTATGTTTGAAAGTTTTTGCACCTTTAGTCAAAGTTCTCCGTATGGTGGATGCGGATTGGAAGCCGTCCATGGGTTTTATATATGGTGAGCTTCTAAGGGCAAAAAAAGAGATCATTGATGCTTTAGGCAATAACAAAAATGCATATGAGCCGGTTATAGCGATCATCGAAGCAAAGATGAAAGATAGGCTTGATACAAGCCTACATTTGACGGCCTACCTTTTAAACCCATATTATCTTTATAATAATGAGGAGGTCCAAAATGATATCGATGCTAGTGATGCGATTGTTGATGTTGTTGGTATTTTGCATCCGGAAGAATATGAACTCCAAAACAACATCTTGACGGTTGAGTTGTCAATATACAAGGGCAAAGAAGGAAAATTTGACCGGATGGTTGTGCTCAAAGGATGTGAGGTGAACGATGCCAATTATGATCCGAGTAATGCAATTTATATTTATTTATTTATTTTATATCAATTATCAAATTAATTTACCAATGTTCATAATATGTTTGTTTTAAAATTATAGCAAATTGGTGGAGGATTTATGGTACCTCAACTCCTCATTTGCAAAAGAATGCTAGGAAGATACTTTCTTTAACTACTAGTTCGTCGGGATGTGAAAGAAATTGGAGCACCTTCGAAGGAGTTAGTAACTTTTAACTTTTAACTTCAATTATTACGTAATTTATTATATATATATATATATATTTACTTGAATATTTTGTTTCTTAATTTTAACTTTGTAGATTCATACAAAAAAGAGAAATAGGTTAGAGGTAACAAAATTGAACAATCTTGTTTTTGTTCAATTTAATGCCAACTTGATGGAGAAAAACAAAAAAAGAAAGGAGAGACAATTTGAGGTGCTTCTAGCGCCGGATGCAAGTGAGGCTCAAGATTGGATTGTTGATGTTGATGAAGTTGAGCCGGGACTACCTTGGGAGACGGTTTCTGAAGCCATGGGTGCGGATGATGTTTTAAGACCTCAAAGAAGTGCTAGATCGAGAGAATTTTTGGACGAAGAGTTCTTGTCGGAGAGTGAAGAAGAAGCAAATGAGGAAATTGAAGTTGAATACGAGTCGGATGGTGTTCAAATCATTGAACAATATGGACAAGACGACGACGGACCATCAATCTAAATATATATATATATATATCTAATCATTGAACTTTTTGTTTGAAGTATTTGTATTTTCAAACAATTATGTTGGTGGTTTAAACATATATTTTGGGTACTATGAAATATTATCTTTATATTTGGTTATTTATGATTTATGAACATGTTATATATATATATATATAATTTTAAAATTTATATATAAAAAATTCCAATCCGAGTACTCCCCGAGTACTCCCCGCCTAGGCCGAGTACTCGCTACAAGAGGGTCGGCCGCCCGAGTACCGCCTAGCGATTTTTACAACCTTGCCACTACCATATATTATATATTATACACGGGAACAAAATTGGGCCCCTATTTCTTATGGGCCTTGGGCGTACGCCCGACCCGCCCTCCCCCTGCAGGGACGGCCCTAGTTGGTGGTCATGGTTGGCGGTGGTTCAGATTGACGGTGGTCGATGGTGGTTCAAATCGACGGTGGTGGTTTAGATCAAGTTTTCTAACTTTTATTTAAAGTGTAATTATGAATATTTTTATCAATTAAAATATACACAACTAATGTAACGATGTTATCAGCGATTATTATAGACGGATTTCCGACCACTAATATTACCAATGAATTCCCAACGGCCAGTTAGAATTCCATCCATGATCCGTCGCTAATTCTAATTTCAAAAATAAAAACACATTATTTACTGTAAAAAAACTGCCAAATACAAAATAAGTTCATTACAATTCAAAAGTAAAATTTATTACAATATGACCGTAATTTAGTGAGGAGGAGTGGGAGGGCTTTCATACATGTATTGTCTCATAAAAGTGGAAATCTGCTCCAATAACGCAATCTGTTGAGCTAGTTGCGCAACTGTCTCTTGTTGTCGTTCAGCCTCCAGTTGGCTCTGAAACTCTTGCTCTCGTTGGTCGCGTTCCTCCTCATATTTGGCCAATCTTTCTTCTAACGCTTGTACCTGTAAATATTCAAAGATTCGTCAGTAATTGTTAATATCAATGACCGATGGCCACTTTATCGTTAAAAAATCACTTAGTTGGCCATTTGTCAGTGATCTGTCAGTAAATCTCATCGAAGATACTCAGTTTTCTAGTAGTAGTGTACTAACCGTAGTAATAGAAGGAATTCTAACAGTATCATTCACTATGCCACTTGTACTACCTTCAGCTGCACTACTACTACCATTATTAAAAGAAATCTCGAGTTGGTTAGCCATGCCACCACCATGAGTAATTCCCCTGATATTATAATCTCCATGGACTGGATCGAAAGGAGCGACTCTGAAGTAACCGAGTTCGTCTATATCCGGCCCAAAATCTTGGTTCTCATTGGTGTTTAAACCAACCAAGATATCAGAGTTATGATGATTGCAAAATATGCATACCAATTTAGACGATATCCAGAACGATTTACGTCTCCATTAACACCACTACCAAAATCTTGGTGTTCAAAATTCTCTTCTGAAGATGCTATCATACCAGAAGCCAGCAACATAATCATCATCACCAAGAATGCTTTTGAACAAGTCATGGAGGTCAAAGCTAGCTTGCTTCTGAAGATCCTCGCCGCCGGCATCAACTGTTTCACCCTATCACCAAGTTTCAGGTCTCTTACGTCACCACCATTGCTGACTACCTCTTTGGCATTCATTATTGTTTCAGCATCTTTTACTTCTCCACCTTTTTGATCTGCCATGAGGTGAAAGATTAAGTTTATTTCTCCATTATTTATATTATTGGATACTTGTACGTCTCTGAACAGAGAGGCACCTTCCAGGAAACTCTTTGGAGTTTTCTTCTTTTTACTAACCATTAATTTATTAGTCATATTGCATTACAAAATTATTGTCCAAACTGATTAGCATCATACACACACACATATATATATATATATATATATATATATAGGGTTGGGTTCACGTGAGACCAGTCTGTTTCCGTGAGACCATGAAACCACATTTTTACTCTTGAAACTTGACAGCAAAAATACTGTGAAGGTAAAAAAAATCTGATGGGTTCACGTGAGACCAACCTGTTTCCGTGAGACCCGTGAGACCACATTTTTACTCTTGAAACTTCACAGCAAAAACACTGTGAAGGTAAAAAAATCTGAATCTTCACAGCAAAAACACTGTGAAGGTAAAAAAATCTAAATCTTCACAGCAAAAACACTGTGAATGTTACCTTCACAACAAACACACTATGTAGGTTGCCTTCATAGCAAAAATTTATATTATTAAAATATTTAATAAATTTATTATTTCAAAAATCTCTAAAATTATATTCGTTATTTTTTGTAGATAATCATTAAAATAATATTTTCCTCTCTTCCTTTTAGATATATAGAGAAATCTATATATTTAGAGATTTTGCCAAAATTCTCTATTTTAGAGAATAATATATAGAGATGCTGTTGGAGAAGTTTAGAGAAGAAAAATGAGTTTTTCTCTATTTTAGAGAAGCTGTTGGAGATGCTCTAACATTTTTCGATACAAAATCTTCAATGAGTTCTTCACCATCAATTTTCTCCAGAAAAACTATTTTCAATAGCTATCAAAGCTAGTCCATTGAGTCTATTTTGTGTCATTGTTGAGTGTAAATACGACATCGATAACTTCAATTTTGAGAAACTTCTTTCTGCAGATGCAACGGTTACAGGAATAGTCAGCAAACCTCGATAAGAAATAATAGCATTAGGGAAACAATCTACATGTTTCAGATACTCTAAAATATCAATAGGTCCCATCTTTACATGTTTCAGATACTCTAAAATATCAATAGGTCCCATCTTTACATGTTTCATGTTTCAGATACTCTAAAATATTAATAGGTCCCATCTTTTGATTAGGTAAAAAAATCTTGAAGTAACTATAACTCATTCCCATGAACATTAGATAGGTCATCTTTCTTAAGTAACTATAACTCACATTCACATTGATACCCCCTCCGGCTCAACCCTCTATAGTTTCTAATTTCATAAGCCCCATACACAAGCAGATTTGGTGTTCACCTGTTCTTTCACCCTAGTTGCTTCGTCACCCTAGTTGTAGGTTATGTATCGATTCCTATCAAAGTTATGGGTGTTCCTCCTCTACAAGTATCTTGTAAACGTCACCCTATTGCAGGTTCTGTATCAATTTGTATTTGTATCGATTTCTATGGAACTTGTAAAAAATTTATCTTCCATTCTCACCCTCTTGCATTGCAGGTTCTTTATTTTTTTTGCAAATTGACCATTCTTTGAGTGGATAAAGGGGAATTGGGTTTGTTCAGTGATAATGCATAATATTTTATCTAGGTAAATTTTAATGAAGTTTGTAAATTTAAATTGATGGATCCTTAAATTTTAAGAATTATGTTTAAACCATCATAACAATTAGTTTTTTTTTTGTCATTTAAATATATCAAACAATGCTTATTCTATACCAAGGTAAAACGGTCATTTTTGTCATTCAGGCTGTTGATTCAGGAAAAACGGTAAACAATACCATATTTTGAGTTGGACAGACAAATTTATCTAGATTATCAATACAAGATTTAATAGAAAATGTGGTAAGCAACCCGTAAGTACCTTGACCTATTACCATATTTTTTTCCTAATTACCGGGAAAAACCATCAAAGTTTACAAATCCCATTTTCCATTTTACTTGATAATAATTTAGAAAGAAAACAAGGGGCAACAAACAAGGGATATCTCGTTGTATTAAGTTGAAAAATTTGAAAAGTTGTACAAACTCGAACAAAGAACTAAAGTTATAATATTTTATAATATTATTAATTAAAAAAACACTTAATATTGAGTTCATTTTGACGTGTTAAGGAGACGGTCATAATGATATAATTTGTAAAAAAATATGTTTTAATGTATTTTAGTTAATATATGATTATATATTTTAATACTATAAGCGTGTAAAATAAAAAATAAAAATGCAGGACACATAAAACAAATTAAATAAATAATTATAAGGTATAAAAGATAAATTTAAAATTATTCACCACGTATTTATTTTATTTAATAATATGATTAAATTAAAAAATATTCAACATTAAACTTATTTTTAAAGTATCGAGTAAATGACTATAATGGTATAATTTGTAAAAAAAATCATATTTTTATAATCTCTTTAGTTCATATATGATTATTTATGTTAATATAATATATTATTGTTTTATAATATCTAATAAGTAGATAGAAAAAAAATGGACTTTATATTTAATTGTTTTAACAGAAATTTATATAAACTGGGTAAAAGACTAAATTACCCTTACTTAATCGGTTCAATAGATTATAAAGATCTATGTAGCCCGTTGAAAAAAACCAATGATTTATTTATTAAATTTTTTTGTCTAAGAATTTAATCATTTAAATTTAAAAAGCCCATTTAGTTTTTATGTACTTTTCCAACATATTAATTATAAAACCTGATGTAACACTTTTGAAAAAAATAACAAAGTCAACTACAAGGTGATGCTTCGATGGTTTTAGCTTGTGCTTCAAAGGTTAAAAGTACCTGAAGGTTACAGGTTCGAATCCAGGAAGAAATAAAAATCCCTTTGTGGCCACGGAGGTTCGATGCGGTGACTCAGGGCTACCCGTGAAGCCGATGATCGTTCTGGGATTAGTCGGCTCGCATAACGGGTTAAATATTCAGGTTAATAATAAAAAAGGAATATCCAAGTCGTATTTTATATATAAGTAAAGAGTAAGTTATGTTTTTAGTTTATTAAAAGTTGTGATTGTGGTTCATGTGGTTTTGAAATTGCAGTTTTCCATTCTTATGGTTATACCGATAATTTTATCAAGAGCCTAATTGACATCTTTAAGTATTAAAGATCAAGATTGAGTTACGGTAAGGAGAGATAAGGTCATAAGCGTAAGGAAAATTTTCCACCATTAAATACACATTAAGATGAGTTGTATCGGGATGCACCGGATCAATCGCCGCAATTCTATATTAATATTTTATTAATATAGTTAATGTTAATTAAAATAGAGTAACTGTTGAGTTGGATGTGAATTTTTATAGACATTTTGACTTTCCTTTCTCTACTAAATAAAAATTATATCATGACTATTGGAGATGCTTTTAGACTTTAGAGTTAACTTGTTTATATTTAAGGTTAATACATATCTAGAGCTTACCATGAATTTCACTAAATAGAAAACTGAAGATGCACCAAAAATCGATTAGTTTAAAGTCCTAGGATATAATTTTATAAAAATAAACTAAATGTACCGTTTTTAATAAAAATATTTGACTTAAATACTTGATATATATATTTATTGGATCTAAAATAGGCCAAAATAGAGGTCGTTACGATAATTTGATAACTAATTTTTAAAATTTTTATATTATAATTAATAATTATTTCGTTATATCAGTGTCAAAGAAAAATCTCAAATCTGTAATCGAAAATAATTGTGGTTCGTTTACAGCTTTGTTAAAGTAAGTAGTCCATGACAAAAATACAACAAATCATAAATCCATAATAAACATTAATATATAGTGAATCAATTTGAATAAGTCTATCCATAAATTTTCAGCGTACAGGGGTGCCCAAATATGTAATTCACTCTTATTAAATTAAAAGTTCCTGAAGTTGACTTCGGCCTGGTTCAAAACTATTCAGACAATTGGGAGTCAACGCAGAAATAATTGAGACAAATTAAAAGGGAAACGAGTAAACTAAGGGCCCGCTTGGTTGGAGAAATTTGAAGGGATTTGGAGGGATTGAGATTTCAATCCAATCCATTATATTGGGGATAGTTCTTAGATTACTGACATGACGACTTATTTGACTGCAGTTTTTGGCATAAATATTAAGATAAGAAAATCACTAAGTTCGCATTGGGAATGACTTATTTGAAATCCCAATCCCTTCAAATCCCTCCAACCAAACGGGCCCTAAATCTTCCAACTCATGGCGGACGAAAGAAGCGGAGCAGACACAGATGAGAAAATTGTCGAAAAGAAAGATAGCAATGTTGGTGATGAAGAAATCCGAGATGGAGAAGACCTAAAGTTTGGTGCCAAAGATGAAACAATCGGAGGGGAGGTTCAGGGCGAGGGCAGGCCACATGTAACCCGGACGACCAAAGACGTGATCACAACCAAAGGGGAATCAACAAATCACCCTAGGTTCATTTCGACTTATAATTTTTTATTTCCTAGTATCTCGCTCTCAATTCCTTCTCTTGATTTTTAATTCAAGTTCTCTTTTTCTTTTTGATCTTTGATTTAAGGTTGATTATAAATACTGAAAACTTAGTTATGTAGTTTGATTCTTAGGGGCCGTTTACCGAATCTTACCCGGGTAAGCGCTTATCGGCAAAATTCAACACTATCAGTTACTTACCGGGTAAGATTTTAGTCCACCAAAACAACATCGTAAGCAACAATTTACCCGATAAACGCTTACCATGGTAAAAATCGTCGCCATCACTTACCCGGGTAAGACTCTTGGTACTTGCTTTCCTTGTGTTCGCTCTTACTGGTAAGATTTTTGGTACTTGTTATATTTCTCCGGTAAGGTAATATCACCTGGTAAACACTTATCCGGGTAAGCGTTTGGTAAACGACTCTTAATCTTAAAACTAAATATTTTACTTGTTGTCTATGTGGTTAGCTTAGGTATTATCATGTTATGTCTTAGCGAGTGATGATAATTATAACAGGATGATTTTTGAAGTGGCACATAATGACTTGTCCAATGTGTTTTCAAGATCTTTCTTAAAATATCGTTTGTTTTTTCTTGTACAGTTCACAAACCTATATTACTAGTAATTTAAATTACACATCCTGCCACATATCTAAGTATAATTTGTTATATATCCGTCTTGATCGAAAATGTTAATGGTAAAAAAATAATGTACAAGCGGCACATGGTGACTATCGTGAATTCTTTGATTTTTAAAAATAACGATTCAAGGTAAATCTTAAGGTAGTGTGAAAAATACTATGTTTCGGGTGAGTGTTTTTTTACGTTATGGGCATTTTTTTAGGTTTGACCCCTGGGGTGATGACCCCAAGGATGCGAAATCCTATACCGACATCTTTAACAAAGTTCGTGAAGAACGTGGTAAATATTTTCCCACGCTGAGTCAGAACGCGGGAAGCCTAGACGTTGGACGGGATACAAATAGACTTGATTATTTCAAAGTCACTCCTTTTAATGTCCAAGGAGACGATAATCTCAACGGAATTGCTGATTATGGTGGCGGCAGCAAGACTCGACAACTGGTAGTCGGAAGTGCTTTTGAGAAGTCGATCGGTTGTGGGAAAGGAGGAGTCCAGTGGCGACAGTGGTGGAAGAAATGTTGGCGAGGTTGAACTGTAGCAGTGTAGGTGGGTTTGAAAGTTGAAACCATGAGTCGTACTGAAACACTCTTTTATTTATTTTCTTTTGTATTTTCTGTATTTATATTTGTTAGCCTAAATTCTTTGAATCATGTAATTTGGACACTTCTAATTCTAAATATTGTTTTTGAAATATGATTTATTTGTAATTGTATTTTTATGTAATCCCATATGAATTTATTTAAAATTATAGGTTTTTCAAGTAAATAATAATATATATACAGGGCGATAATCAAATAAAACTTGTAAAGAGGTTGAGGATATTGAGAATCTCAACCATTAAAGAGTTTAATCAAATGTTATTAAACATATTGACATTTTTGTAATTTTAATAAAAAGTGAAAGACGTAATAGTGATTTTGTTACAATCGTCATATTTGTATTTTCTAATTTATCATTGACTACACCTGATTCATATGGTGAATCTAATGAATTGGTATGTGTTATGGATTCATATGGTGAATCTGGTAAATTAGTATGTGTTCCATAAAAAACGATTAACTATATTTGGATTTCATGTGGTGAATTAATATATGTTTCATATGGTGTGTTTGTGTGGTTCATATACTGAGTGAATATGTATGTTTCATCTAGTGAATCTTGTTAGTAAAATGACGATTATGCTTATTTTAACTGAAATTAGCTTTCAATTAAAACCATAAGATCAAAACCAAATTAAGGCTTAGATCGTTCCTTAGGGTGCCTTTGGTACATAAGACAGGACAGGACGAGACATAACTCAATGTCCCACGTTTGGCGCGACATGGAACAGGACAAGAGTTCACTGTTGCACGTTTGGCGCAACATTTGACATGGACATCACTAGGACAAAATGGGACAAAAAAAAATCTTTTTCTTATACCACCAAAATAGGTGGAACAAGATGGGATAAGAATGAGACAAAAACTAAAATATGACTAATCTACTCTCATTTAATATATAACCTTAACATGATATTTGTTTTAATGGTCACCACGACTAGTCACGATCGCCACTACCGTCGCTGGCCACCGGTAGCCATCGTCGGCCACCAACCGCCATCGTCCATCACCGCCCATCACTGCTACCACCACCACTTACACCTCTACCTTCTCCTCTAGAACAACAACCTCCACCACCTCCATAACCACCGTTGACCATCGACTGGCACCATTCATAACCACCACCACCACCACCGTCATGGGCCACCTCACCTCCCCTATACCACTACCACAATTGATTACCATTGTTGAGTGCCACCGTCATTGTTATCTACCATCTTCACCTCCTTAAAAATTGTCGTCCATCACCACCACCCCTACCACCGTTGACCACCTCCATAACCATTATTGGCCACCGACCACCACCATCCATCACCACCACCACCACCATGGGCCGCCTAACCTCCAACATCGACCACCACCACCACCATCATTTTAAAGTCTTCTGTAACCACCGTCGACCATTGAGCACCACCGCCCATCGCCGTCACCACTGGTACCATCAACCACTAACACCTCCTTCACCATTGTTTGGCATAAGTGTTGGTCAAGATTGACCATGCCTCTTGTGATGTTTTTCATTTTGCTACAAACGGAATCAATGTGGGAGTCATGGATCCAACAATAGCGTTGAGTATTAACTTGTCTTGGTGTATTCATAAAGAGTAGGCTGGATTTGGGGAAGTGGTAGTGTTATTTGTGATGGTAGGTGGAGGACATGGCTTGGAGCCGTCTATGAATCGTAACAGATCATAGCCAACAAAAAGGGTTTCAAATTGAAGTTTCCGTGATAGGGAGTTGGTAGAGGCGAGTTTAAGTGGTGTTTGTGCGGTTCCATGAGACTCATTTGTGTTTCTCACAGTAGAGTTGGAAGTATTAGTGGAGTTTGTCATACTGATGAGGAGGAAATGAGAGGGAGAAAGGGAAGAAAAAAAAGAGAAAGCTTAGTGTTCTGGTACCACAAAGAGATAAGAGAGGTTTTGAGAAGTTTTTCTCATTGATTTTGATTGATCAAAAATAACTATTTATACAGAGATTGTACAACAAACTTCCCTAAGCTAAAAGATCAATTACAACAAGAAATCCAAAGACTCTAAACTTGGATTTGTCTACTGGATCCTTTATCATTTTCTACAAACTATGAGTCTATCACCAACGCATGTAGGGAAGAGTTAAGAAAAAGAAAAATCATTTTCAATAATTGGGTCGTTGAATTTTGTTTTTTAAGGAGTAAATACTTGAACTTTGTCTTTTTTTTAATGATCAAGTCTTCAAATATGTTGTGAAAAAGTTAACCATCGCTATAAATTGGTTACTTACATCGTTTTAAAATTAATAGTTAAGCATTATTATAATAAACAATTTTTTCAAAGTAGAACGTCTTAATTAGGGGTGCTAAAAAACATGAACAATCCGGCCATCCCAATCCAATCCAACATGAAATAACCTAACCCGAAGCAATCTGTCTAATCGAGTTGTAGAATCTTCAAACCATATGTATTGTCATGGATAGGAATTGAGTTACAATTATTTGAACCTAACCCAACCCGATGAACACGTTGAACGCGATATCTTTAATTTTTTGGATTTAATATCATGGTTAAGCCTCTATTAATTTCTACATTAAACAATTACACCATTACGTATCCTCTTCATATACATATAAATTCAATCTTTTCTCCACCTCTATATAACTTCTTTGTATATATGTTCAGTAATGTCACTACAAGAAAAGGATTTTTAGGGAAGGTTTTTCTTTGTCCTTAAAAGTTTCTCTAAAGTCTTTATAGAAGTTTTTTAATTTCATTAACAAACTTTTCTATATAACAGTAGCTAAAGGAATTGAGGAGGGTTTTTGAAGGGTGTTTTTTTTTACTTTAAGAAACACTTTTTAAGACTTTAGATACACTTTCAAAGCTTTTCTAAAGGTTAGTCAACTTTTTTCAAAAATATTTTCCATAAGTGTTTATTTGTGACGGCTTTCAAGTACTTATGACGGTTTATAAAAGTTATTAAAAGATGTAGATATCCAAATTTCAAAAGTTTGATGATGTTTATTTGTTAAAAGAATATTCAAGGACATGATCATTGAAAATGAAAAGGTCAATAGTTTATTTATGACGGAGGCTAATGGCACCCCTAAGGTGTGCTTATGGCACCCTAAGGTGAATGTCATCCTCACACAAATGCATTAAATTCCGTGCACACACCTATAAAATGCATTATATTCCGTGCACACACCTATAAAATGCATTATATTCCATACTCATCCCTATATTAAGGGTGCCATTAACACAATTCCCCTTATTTATTTAAAAAACTTCAATAACTTAATTATTCAAAATTGAAGATTTCATTGACTTTTAAAATAACTCATTTAAGTATAATTTTGGAAGATAATTTTTATTTCTAAATTTCAATGAAATATGATAATTAATTATTTAGATTAATATATGTTATATAAGTGTGTGTTGTAAAATCAAAACAACCGACATATGTTATTTCGCATGATATATTTTTTTAGACATTACATGGTCTTAAATATATAGATACCTGATGAAAAAAGAAACGATATTGTATTTTTATTTTTTTATTACAATAATATATTTTTAAATTATTTATTATTAAAACATTATCTATTATAACAATAAATAACCTATTACCTATTAAATCGATAATCTTTTTATTTATTCTTTTGCTTACATGACATAATTCAAATGATACGTGTGCTTTACTTCAATGACATCAAAAAGATTACATGTTTTCTTTATTGTAACATTTTCTTTATTCAATGCTCTTCATCCTTGTCCCTTCTTTCTCGTATTCATTACATGTATATTCCCCAAAAAAATACACAAATTTAAATCAAGAAATCCTAAATTAAACCTAAATAAAATACACATAATTTTGAAAATGGTATTAGTTCAAATGAGTTATTTAGTTTACAAGTTTTTTTACAACCCTAAAATCAACACTCAATTAAACAACATCATTGATTACCCGACGGATCTAATTCCACGAACCATTTTGAACCATAAATCAATGATGGTTATTGATTGGTGTTTCCAAAGATGACTATTGAGAGAGTGAGAGAGATGGAGAGGGAGAAGTTGGGTTTTACCGGAAAAAGGACATTGGAGTTGGAGCAGAGATGGTGGCGGTAGGATTTCTTAAGTCATTGCGTGATATGAGGGAGCTCGAGACAGAGATGGTAGGAAGAAATGATATGGGAATAAATTTATAATTTAAAAAAATTATCAATTCATGATTCTTCTTTTGTTTATTGTTTTATATGAATTTAAATTGTTAATAACTTAATCATTATTGTTCAAAATACTTACATAAAAACACATGCACACACATATATAGACTTACATATATAAAGGAAAGTTAAAATATAAATTGAACTTAAATTTAGTTGTGAACGTGAGAACAAATGAGAGCGCGACACGTGTCATATTCAGACTGAATAATAAAAAAAATATAGATTATTCAGACTGAATGTGATATTATTTAGTCTGAATATTTTGCTTCATTATTCAGTCTGAATATGACACATGTCAAACTCTAATTTGTCCTCACGTTTACAACCAAATTTGAGTTCTCATTTGAATTATCCTCTACATATAATATACATTATATACATATCTGTCGCCTTAAGCCACGCCTTGGTAAATGTCATAGTCTCGCCGTAACTTGTAACATTTGAATCTTGATCATCTCGTCGTCACACCACACTACTAGAAAATTGAGTATTTTCAACGGAAGTTAACTTTCAACGGAAAATGTCGTTGAAAATTTTCTACGAATTTTAGAGGATTATTGACAGAACATAAATTTTCTACGAATTTCCGTTGAAAATCTTTTACAAACATATATGCATTTTCAACCAAAAAAATTTCAACGGAATGTTTCGTCAAAAAGTTTTTGGTTGAAAATGCATTTTGTGGGAGATTTTCAACGGAAATTCGTTGAAAATTCGTAGAAAAATTATGTTGTGTCAATAATCCCTTTAAAATTCATAGAAAATTTTCAACGACATTTTCCGTTGAAAATACTCAATTTTCTAGTAGTACTACATTTCACACCATTTAAACCTTGATCAAAACCAAATCTATTTACATACCACATGATTTTTCTTTCAATAAATTTTTGTAGAGACCGAAGTTAAGGAACACAACAAACCACGTAGACCAAAAATGCAATTTACTAGTCAATATAATATGACAATCGTAGGTGAAAAAACAAAACAAAATTAATGCAACAACACACGGTTTGACTTCAAACTGTTTTCCACAAGGTCAACAACCACCACATCTTCTCCCACCATCCTACCACCTCATAACCACCACCACCACCATCTTCCTGCTCAAATTTTTGGACTTCACCACCACCACCACCGCCAGTACTAACAGTAGTAATAGAAGAATTTCCGATGGCCACTAATTGTGGACCGATATCACCAGCAGCTCTTGCATCGGTATTACCCCTTTCCGGCAGGTTTACCACCATGCCAAGATTCTCTCCACCACCGTCACCGGCAACATCACCATTATTAAAAGAAATCCCCACCGGAATTTGTGAACCACCATCACCGCCACCATAATCACCAATTCTGTGGATATTATGATCATCATCAAAATGAGTGACTTTGAAGTAATCGAGTCTATTTGTGTTCCTACCAAATTCTAGATTGTCCACATCGTTCTCATTCGACTCTAAACCAACCTTGGTTCTAAAATTACCCTGCAATACAAATTCACTTTGTGCGATACCGCCAACCCCGGTACTAAAGTCACCGAGTTTCGTGCGTTTCTTAACGCTGACTTCTCCAACACCAAGATTTAGGATTTTCTCATCTCTTTGATCCGCCAAGATTATGATCAGTTGGAAAAGATTTTGTTAATTTGCATGATTGCCTCCATTATTTATTACGTAGTACTTGACTCCGGTAACCACACAAGCACCTTCTAGGAAACGCTTTGAAGTTTTCTTATTTTAACTAATCATCATTATATTATGTTAGTACTTAATTAGTCAAATCATAACAGGTTATTTAATTCAAATTGCATTAAAATGGAAATTATGTTCATATATACTTTTGGATAGAAAATTATTCAAAATACGACTAACTCCAACTTTTAAGAGTAAATTACATTTTAGATCCACCTTACTACTATACCTACTATCAACACTCGTTCTTTTTTTAGTTAATTAAAGTTTTAGTTATTTTGATTTTCATTTTGCTTCACTTTTAACTTCCGTTACAAAGGTCTGTTAACTTAGGAGCTTTTTGGCCTTTTCTTGTAACACCCCCGTCCCGTGCAACCTGAGACAAAAGGTGTATAATCCGGTAATCGGATCAAAACTTAAAACATCACATTTCAGTTGATGCACTAAGCTTCCCAAAAATAACAGATAACTTAATAACGAGAGTTAAACATAATTACAAACCCAAAGTGTTATCGTCTAAAGTGATCCCAAAAGATTATACAAAACTTGATCTTAAGTTACTTTCAACCCGTCTCTAGAGTGGAACCTGAACCTGTTGAGGAAACGGAAAACACCTCGGCTGAGCAAACTCGCTCAGTAGACGGATAATGTGCATAATGGTCTGTACGTAATATAAGTTCAAACAAAAAATTAACGTAAAACAATCGTAGTGAAACGATTCTGAACATAAATAAAGAATGTATAAATCATTTAGAAAGTCAAGAAGTCACCCGTATTTTGATAATATGTTGTCTAATCGTATGATTAGTCCAATCAAATCTGAAATGTCAGTGTCGGGCACAACACCACCCATCCTCCGGTAACCAGTTTAATTATGGTATTCGACTCTATCCGATAATCGGTTCTATCAAGTAACTAGGCATTTTCTGTATTCGGCTCTTGGATGGATCCTAAATCCTCTATTTGGCTTGGCCTAGCCTTTACGAGAATGTCATGGCTATTAATAGCCACCATGGATGCATCTCAACACCTGTGGCCCAAGTGTCGAGTCTAAATCGAGAACAATAAAACTCATGTCATTAAATCAATGTTTCCATCAATCTTAAAACCAAATCTCAAATCTCATAATAGTCAATTCAACTGATAACGGATCGTATCATAATATTGAAAACAACGAAAATGGTTCAGGGAATATTTGTCAAATCAACCGAAAACGGATCACAACTTCAAGAATCAATTCATTTAGAAACTATGCAAATTATGTTTAACATGAAGTCGTAATACATAAAATCGAACTCTTACGATAACATTCTCAAATCGTGAAACATATTCAATGTAAAACATAACCCAAAATCTTGAATTTAACACAAGGTTTATATAAAGTACTCGGAACCGTTAGGCTCAGAGTCACATCTATCAACATGGATGAGATTTCCGGAATGTAACCGGTTACCCTCAAGTCAAAGAAATAGAATATCCATACTTTGGCCGAAATAGAGAAGTAACGTACAATCAACGAAAATCATGATAAAGTTCGACTTGCTCACGTGCCTAACGAATGCATAAATCAGTTATTACTTAAATGACGTAAAACCATTTTCTAACTCGTCTAATAAGTTACCTAGGTCCTAAATGATCTTAAACAACTTAGACTTCAAGATAGATAGTCAGATACGCATTAAGAAAACAAACTCAATACACAGTCTTATGCAGTTTCAACAGGTGTATTTATAGTTTCTGTCGTTATTATTTTTTTAGCATAAATCTCCCAATTAGAGGCCAAAACAGAAGATATTCCGAAATAAAAGTTGTAGTATGGTCTCTTATGAGTATATTAGTTTTGGAATCATCTCATTTGGATCATCCATTTATTTGAATCAATCTCACTTCGTTATAAACTTTTCTTTTTAAATCATAAATATTCCCACCTAAATATAAAAAAGATAAAGTAAAAGGACCATACTACTCCTTACTTAACTGAATTTTTCAAACAAAAGTTAGAGAGGGGGACCAAAATTGAAACCAAGTGACAATTAACCACAAAAACTAAAATTGTAACTATTTTAAAACATGGACTACTCTTGATAATTTACTCTTATTATATAAATTAAGTGTCGGTTTCCAAAATAAATGTCTATATATCTCCAACTTCATCCATAAAACTTATACTAAAAATTTATATAACTTAATATTAAGAAGAAAACTGTAAATATTTCATATATATACTAGAAGCGTACCCGCACAATGCAGCGATTCTGAAAGTTTGAACTCGATTAAAATATCCACATTGGAAATTCAAAAAACTAATAGGTTGTCTAAAAATTAACAAACATAAAGCAAGATAAATCGATACCTACTGTTTTGAAACAAAGAAGCCTATCTGATCCTTGACTTTAAACTAATAAGTCCAATTCCATTTCGCATGAATAGGACAATTGGTGCCAAGAAATCTATCTTGCCAAGAAGTCCATCGCATTTCTACTCCAGGCATATCAAATATGACTTTTTCTAAATTGGTTATTCATATTAAACGAAAACAACCTACAATCGTATGGATGAAGGTAGGTAGACAATACCATGTAATATCTATTTTTTTTAAGCAACAATAACCTTCTTATTAAAATAGGTGCCAAAATGGCATTAAGCAGAATACACCAGTGGCATTAAACATATTACACGATAGGCTTATCCCACCCAAAGCAAATACCCAAAAACATTGCAAGCATGTAGCAATCGATCAATACAAATGTGCAGAAGAGAGAGTCTAGCATGCTCATCGAACTATGCTGAAATTGATTAATAAAAATTTACGCCTATTAAACAGCAAACCAATTTAGAACAAACAATATAAAATTGATCCAAATAACGCCATCTTTGAGTTGATTTGCAGTCGATTTTCAATGCTTTTCGCCTAAAGAGTACGTAAATCTGTGTGACCCATCACTGACTGAAAACATTGAAGAAAAAATCGTTTAAAAAAACCTGGAGAACGGGGAATAAGCACACGCTATGGACGAATCAATAGGTGAAAAAATTAACATAATTATCAAATTACAGATTAGGAAAGAGGTGAAAAAATTAACATAATTATCAAATTACAGATTAGGAATGAGACTTTGTGCTTCAAGCACTTGTATTACTGCATCAATAACTTGTAAATTAAGTAATTAACCTTTAATAGATAGTACATAATGCTTATAAAGTTGTTTTTAAGAGTTTTTTTGTAAATGCTTTATAATATAGTATATATATATATATATAGGCGGGTTCATACGAGGACGGTACCAGTTTACGAGAATACGAGGACAATCCTCAGCCAATCATTTTGTACATGAAATTTTTCATGTACAAAATCATATATGATTTTATGTACAAAATCATATGTGATTTTGTAAGCATCAAAAATGACACGCGTAACTTTTTTCGTGGCCAAGTTGCGGCTAATCATATATGATTTTGTACGTGAATCATATGTGATTTTGTACATGAATCATATGTGATTTTGTACATAAAAAATTTCATGTATAAAATGATTGGCTGAGATTTGTCATTGCATTCTCGTAAATTGTTAGTGTCATCGCATGAACCTCTTTCTATATATATATATATATATATATATATATTTTGAACATTTATTCTGATACAAATTAGCAAGTACTAACTTGTTCAAATACTCTACCTTATTAATTTACAAAATACTAAATTAAAGATAGCAGCTGTATCACGTTTGAAATATTTTAGTTGGATCAAATCTTTGTCAACGGTAGATATAAGTTTGCTTCACTAAATCTTAATCAACTTAATGAATTTGTTGACTTGGTTGTCATAAATCAGCCCTACAATTTATTCCACCATCGTAATAGCTTAGAGCATCTCCAACCACATTTTTAGAATGGATAATGTAGAGATTTTGAGATTTTTTTGCTCCAACAACATTTCTAAAACTTCTCCAAAATAAAAAAGTATGAAAGAGATTACAAAGTCTTCAAATTTGGAGACATCTTCAAAAATGATTACCAGAGAAACTTTATTTCATTATGTTCCACCAATAAGAAAAATTAAAATTAAATGTTTATATGAGATAAGTAATATTTTATTAGAAACATAGAATATTTTAATAATATTATGAATTTTGCAATCTACAAAATGGAGATGCTGTTGAAGTTGAATGTAATATTTTGTAGAGATTTTGAACTTTAATTTTTCATTTTAAAGAAAATTATGTAGATGCTCTTAGTACCAATAGACTAGAAGCACTTGCACCAACACCAACACCGACACCAACAAGCCGTTTTCTGGTTCCATCTTTTCGGTACCACTTCACCACCACCACTACCATTATTAGCAAAAATCCCGATGGCCATTTGTCGATTCCTGCCGCCACCACCACCACCACCGTTCCTTTTCTGCTTCAGTCTTTGGACTACCACTTCACTGCCCCCGCCACCGCTATTATTAGAGGAAATCTTAACCGGCACTTGTCGAGTCTTGTGACCACCACCATATTTGGCGATTCCATCTAGATCATCGTCTCCATTGACTTCAAAAGCAGTGACACTGAAGTAATCGAGTCTATTTGCATCTCGACCAAAATCTAGGTTTTCCACCTTCTCATTCGTGGCATAATAATTACCATGGTCTTCACGAGCCTTTTGAAAGCAGACGACGTGGTAAACAAATTTCTCATCGTCATCGGCATCACCGCTGATTGTTTCATGGTCGTTACCAAACTTTAGGTCTTTTCCGTCTCTGAGTTCTCCGGTACCTCTTTGATCATCTGCCATGAGTACGCCATCGCGACTGCTGCTATCTTTCTCTTCAACATACTCATCGGAGTCTCCACACCGCCACCATCGCCACCAACCTTTACGCCGGATTTTCTCATCTCTGACTTTTCCACCTCTTTGGTCCGCCATGATTTATAAGTGTATTTGTTTCCCCAATTTTCCTCCATATTATATATATAGAATATATATATATATATATATGTGTGTGTGTGGGGTATTCTTAAGTACCACGCATATCATCTTCTAGAAAACGCGTTAATTACTAACCATTAGTTTTTTCCATGCAAAAATACAGTTAAAAAGAAAACTTAGTTTTGTTTATTTCTATTTTCCATATTTTCTCCATTTTTATTTTTGACTAGCATCGTATTTTGTTTTACCTTTTTTTTTCTCGATTAAAAATCATGTAATATGGTTAATTTGTTTAACAAACTTTTATATCTTTTTATATCATGTTAACAAAACCAATTAGTTTGTAAAAGAAATAACGGCTACAGCAATGACACTTTATAGAAACGACTTTTGATTTGTCGTTGTAAATATAGCAATGGCTTTGTCTGCCTGACTGCCACTAAAGGTTGAAATAGATATCGGATATTCATTGATTTTTTTGCAAAGACCGTAGTGACTAGTGACGACATTTTGATATGTAGCAACGACTTAAGTCGTCTCTATATGAGAATCTCCAACAATATTCATAATCACTCCCAAAACTGAGAAAAAGACGATGATTTTCAACGAAATGTCTCGTCAAAAAAAGTTTGGTTGAAAATGCATGTTTGTGAGAGATTTCCAACGAAAATTCGTAGAAAATTTATGTTCTATCAATAATCCCTCTAAAATTCGTAGAAAATTTTCAACGATATTTTCTGTTGAAATTTTTCGTTTAAAATACTCAATTTTGTAGTAGTGTTATAATGAAAATTATATTTAACTCCAAAATAAAGTTTAGAGATTTTAATATTAATTACATTAATAGAAAAAGTGTCCCAAACACCCAATAAACTTTCGTATGATTAAGTTCCTAAATTTTTTTTAATTAAAAAACCATTTTACATTTTAATTTTGAATGATTAAGTCCCTCAACATTTATTCAACAAATAAAGCAACGGACTTTTAAAAGTTGGTTACATATCTTTTTTAATTAAAATAACTACATGTAATTGGCTAGGTAGGAAGGTTTTAAAGTAAAATAACGTAAATTGATTTTATTGTTTCCAAACCCTATGACATTTGAACCCCTCACACCCAATAGCATTCCTACCCCTTGTTACCCCTCGTCGCCTTTTCTCCATGTTGTCCATAATCACCTTTGGATCCTCTCATCGATCTCCCTTTTTTTATCTATTTTTTCGTTTTTCAATTATCTCTCTTTTATAACAATTTACTGCAGTACATATATATAGACATATAAAAAAAGAGGGATGGTAAAAAAACAAAAAGAAACCGATCCAAAAGAAGAAGATCGATGACAGCTGGCCAAAAGCCTGCGGTGATGTGCGCTGATAGAGAGCGGACAATGATTGGGTGGCGAAGGGGAGCATTGGCAATGGGTGCAAGTGAAGGCGATAGTGTTGAGTGCGAGGGGTTCGTATGTTTTATTTTAAAAAAAAATATGGGTTTAATGTTTTATGGTTTTTTTTTCAAAAACACAACCGTGTTTGTTTCGTTTTTCTAGCTCATTAAGCTTAATCAGTCATTTTTTCCCATTTTTTTCATTGGTTGAAGGTGTTTACTTGAGCATTAAAACAAAATTGAGTTTATTGGACGCCATCAATAAATAAACATTCTAATAAACCGTTTTATAGGACATAAATTATAAGACAAAAAATAAAGATGGTTTTGGATGTTTTCCTTTTGACTAACCCATTATAATTTATTAATTAGTTAAATTGCATTAAACTGACTAACCATTATGGTCCAAACTTATATATAATTAGAATCCGTACTTTTGGAATTGAAAAATATATCAACGTATCTCAATTGTTGGCAAATGTATCCAACAAATATAATGATGGTTTCATAAAATACTATTGCACTATATTATGCCCTTTTTTGTCAAGCGGCAGAGAACCTAATATTTTTATCCAACAGATGCACGTTTAAAGTCGATTAAAGTCCTGTAAAGTTGTTCATTATGTTTTTATACGGATTTCATCATTCCGAGATGTTGAAGCCATTTCTCCTTACAAAAGAACACAACTGTAAAGGTTCAGTGTTATTTTGTATAAATGGTGTGTTGTATACTTGGCAGAGAAGGCGAAGGAGGAGCAGAAAACCAACACAAATAAAACCTAACCTGGTTTGCCACCTGAGGAACAAAGGTAGAGGAGTGGACGATTGTGGAGAGAGCATCGACAAAGAGAGAAGAAGCAGGTGCCATTTGAGAGAAGAAGCAGACGAGATTTCAAAGAGAGCATCTATCTTGTTTTTTGTTGGGTGAGGGCCAGAGTAGGAGAGATCGGGGGAAGGTGGATGACGAGGAGTGGAGAGAAATCAGGGAGCATGTAAACTCGGAGGGAAATAAATGAGGAAGCGTGGTTAGAGGGGTCATTAGGTGGCACTTGAACTTGTACAGGAAGTATACAAACGCATACATCTTGAGTTTTCAAATAACTGCTATTGTGAAAGTTGTACATAATGCAATAAATATTGTACCTCTTAAAAATTCAAGAATAACTATTACTCATGTTTTTTGTTACAATATAGATATAGATATAGACATAGACATAGATATTGAAGTTGTCTTCACGTGAAACAAACATGTTTTCGTGAGATCTGTGAGACCACATTTTACACTTGAAACTTTACAGCAAAACATTGTGAAGGTAATCTTCACAATGTTTTTGCTGTAAATGTTTAGTTTTTTTTTTTACCTTCACAGTGTTTTGTTATGAAGGCATCAAGTGTAAAAATATGTTCTCACAAAAACAGGTTGATATCACGTATAACATCCAAAATTTTAATAGTCTTTAAAATTGTGAATAAGTATCTTATTTTGGAGTTTAAAAGTAGATATGTTGATTTAAGAGTTCAAATATATATTGGGTTGGTTGTATTAGAAAAATCAGCAGCTACATTCGAAAAAGTAAGGATCTGAATGAGTTTCTCCATCTTGGGCGACTTTTGCATTCAGCCTAACAAAATATGAAAACACATTAACCAAATTCACAATTCACTAAAGTTCAAATGTGGTATGTGAAAAAAAAAACATATAATTTATTAGAAAAAATAATTATTTGAATATTTAATAACAAGAAAGTGTGGAGTACAATAATATTAATTAATTTCAAATAGTTATTACTGAAAGGTGAGAAAACATAATTTCAATTTAAACATGTGACAATTCTTTTGACAATGTAAAAATAGAAATATATTTTAAGAAAAAACATGTGTATTTACCATCAATGAAAAAGAAATATATATTTCTTCAACAATTATAGGTTAAACCAAATACTACATTAACATTGTGTTCTCAAAACCTGTTTTTCGAAAAAAAATGAAAGAACCAAAAAAAGGAAAATGGAGGAAAAGTAGAAAAAAAACCTTAATTTTTTAAACTTTTCCAAAATAGGAAAAAAAAGACACAAAAGAAAATTAATGATAAGTTTTTCCGCTAAATTTGCTTCCCAAATGTAGGAGGGAGGAAAAAAAATTAAAAGAAGAGGAAAGAAATTAGAACCCATTAAAAATATTAAAGTTACTAAACTATGAAAAATAGTAAATACATGAATTGACATTCAAAAAATGCATTTATTTTGAAATCATAATCGTAATCTTTACAAACACACACACAAAATCTAATATTTTCTTACAATATATATGGGGAAGTCAAAGTGAGTGGATTACATAAAACCCCACAATCTATCAGAAGTGTTACCACCTTATTCCATCAATTTTGTAAGAATATGGTAAGATAAACACGTTCCTACATCTGAGTGTCTATGGATTCTATTCCATAACATAGCATATTCACTACAATACTCACTATTGTTGTTCTTTTTACAGGGTTTTTTGATAATATTTGTTTTAAGTTTGTGTAACATTTTGTTTGGCCTGAGAACCACAAGTGCGGCCAATTTCGATGTAATGTCCTACGGTGCAAAGGGAGATGGGAATACAGACGATTCTAAGGTAAATCATGCATATATATATATATATATATATATATATATAGATAGATAGATATCCATATATATGTCTACAAGTTTGAATCAAAAGGGAATATGGGTCCATTCAAAACAACCCCTAGCCAATATGTTATTTTTAATTATGTTTATCGTTGCAGGCGTTCCTAAAAACATGGGCTAATCAATACTAGAAAATTGAGTATTTTTAACGAAAATTTTTAATGGAAAATGTCGTTGAAAATTTTCTATGAATTTTAAAGGGATTATTGACAAAACATAAATTTTCTATGAATTTTCAACGAATTTCCATTGAAAATCTCTTACAAAATGCATTTTCAACCAAAAACTTTTTGACGAGACATTCCGTTGAAATTTTTTTGGTTGAAAATGCATATATATTTGTGAGAGATTTTTAACGGAAATTCGTTGAAAATTCGTAGAAAATTTATGTTCTATCAATAATCCTCTAAATTTCGTAGAAATTTTCAACGACATTTTCCGTTGAAAATACTCAATTTTCTAGTAGTGAATGTATGCAAAGATAAGTCACGAGACCCGACACTAATTGTACCACCAGGGAAGACGTTTTTGTTAAGCCCGATGGCATTAAATGGTCCATGTAACTTTCCTGCGGTACATATTAAGGTAAAACTAGACTCAATTTTTAAATGGACATGTAGGTAACTAATTTTTTGTGATGTTAATTTACAAAGCGTTGGTAAGAGTCCTACAATATTAGCTAGCTATGGACCATACACCATATATATATATATATATAGGAGATGGATCAAATAAGAACCACCCCTTCTAAAAGGAATAAAGAGAGGGGACGAAAATAACAAAACCATATTCTCGAAATAGTTTAGGAGAAAAATGAAAAAAATTGAAGGAAATTAAATAATAAGTTTCTATCCAAAATGTTTTTACCAGACGTGAGAGTAAATGAAAGAAAAGAAATAATAGGTCATGAGGATTATTTTCTTTTCTTCCTTCTCGAAGCCATAAATAAACAATTTCCATTCTTTTCCTTCATTCTCGAAGACTCAAATAAACAATTTTCATTATTTTCCTTCGCTTTCTCCTATTTTCTTCCATATTATAAAAAGGTTCTTCATATTATATAACATGGTCACCTAGTCATGTCTGCCCTGACTAGCGACTTGACACATTCTCCCGTGTCCATTCTTGAGGGGCATCGTCTAGCCTCCATTTGTAGAGGCGTGCAAGAATCCACATCGGCTACACACGTGTGTGTGTGTATATATATATATATATATATATGAACCTTTTTCTCAACCCTCAGCTGTAAAATCTCTTCTCGAAATATATTAAAATGGGTTCCAATCGTATCTTAATAAAACGAAGTTTTGATAAAATGTCATTGTAGCTTTTAGGCAAAATCACAGCACCGAAGACACTCGCTGGATGGAAGAATTGTATCAGTAACAAGTATTGGATAAATTTCTCGTCGGTGAAAGGACTCACGATCGATGGACCTTGGCAATTTGATGGCCAAGGCTCGATCTGGTGGAAAAACGACAAGGTTAAGTTTTTTATCGAGCTATAATAGCTAGTTGAATACATGTATAAAAATAAAAAGCTTTGGACTCATTGCTTGATGTTTTTTTGCAGGCATCGACAAAAACTTGCAATCGCCCATCGGTACGTAAGATAGTGTTGTTTTTATGTTAAAGCATTAGAACAGTCGACATGTATACAGAAAACTAACTTGTAATTAAACATGAATCATTTAGGCTTTACATTTTCATGCCTGCGATGGCCTTCGGCTGAAAGGTACAACACACATTAACAGCCCTAAGATGCATATAAGCATTAATGGTTGCCAAGATGTGGATGTCGGAAATATTCGAATTTTAGCACCAAAAGACAGCCCGAATACAGATGGGATCGACATCAGTGATTCAACCCATGTTAATATCCATGACTCAAATATTCAAACCGGTATGATACATGTATTAATGTTAAAAAATAAAGACTATAAAATACCTTTTTAATTTATATAGTTTTTAATCGATCACTTTAATATATATAGGTGATGATTGTGTGGCTATTAATGGTGGCGTCTATGATGTGAATGTAACCGGGGTGTTCTGTGGACCTGGTCATGGCATAAGGTACATAATATATTATTGATGTTTTTTATAGATCTCTTTTAATTATACAAAATTTCCTTCACTTCATGTATGTTTTCTCTTTTGCAGTATTGGAAGCCTCGGGGAACACGGCGGTCACGACATAGTGGAGAAAGTACGAGTAGAAAATTGTAACATCTCTGGAACACAGAACGGGCTACGTATCAAGACAGTACCGGTAAACTTACATATATATAACTTGAGAACAACTTAACATTTGAAATTTTTCTATATTGTTAGATGTTTATATATTTGTTGATCATGTACTGTAATTGCAGTATGGAACGGGGTACGCAAGGGGGATCGTGTTTCGGGAAATTCATCTGGTAAATGTTGAGAATCCAATCATAATTGATCAACATTACTGCACTAAGACTGTAAATTCTTTTTGTCCTTCACCGGTAAGTCTTGTAACAACAATGTGTTTCTTTGGATGTGTGTGTATATATACATATAATTAGTAGTTGTATTAATTGAGTTTAACTAATTGTGTTATTTATAGCCATCGGCACCAGCAGTACAAGTGAGCGATGTGAGATATGAGAATATACACGGGTCTTCTGCAACAACACAGGCGATTACTTTCAGTTGCAGTGAGAAGTATAAATGTACCGGAATCGAAACAAATGGAGTTGGAATCACTGGACACAACGATTTTTCTTTCTGCAAAAACGCTCAAGGAAGATTTATTGATACTACTCCTCATGTTACCTGTAATTAGAAACATATAATGGTGATTAAACCAACCCCCCCCCCCCCCACCCCACATCACATTTGGGATTAGATGTAATGTCTAATTGTCCATGGACTAATATTACAGAATATATTTGATTCAATGAAGCAAATTACTTTAAGCAATTCTTTTATATACCCTCTTCCAACTCATTAACACGTTACAAAATATATGCATACAGGAACATCTATATAATTAATACTACATATCCGACTCAAATAAGAAAACTAAATACCATTACAACTAAGAAGGGAAGATTTAGGGAAGGATCCATATGTGAATGCATTAATGAAAATACATTTTAATAGATCTTTTTCAACGATTCACATATCAACCTTCTTTTAAATACATATATATATATATAGAGAGAGAGAGAGAGGGGGGGGGTTGGGTTCCGCTGATTAATGAGAGTTATGGTGAGAATCGTAAAAAGAGATCTCCACCTTTGGATGCACGTTGGGATGTGATGCATCGAGATGCACCGGATCAATCCTCATATGAAGTGCAATTCATTGGTGAGTTTAAGATTAAAAGTGATCAAGAGCCCAAATCCTTTTTTACGATTCTTACCTTAACTCAATTTCTCAGACGATCTTGCACCTATATATATATATATATATATAGAGAGAGAGAGAGAGAGAGAGAGAGAGGGAGAGAGGTTCATACCAGAATAATACCTAAATAAGAAAACGATCGAATCACATGTTTATACTAAAAGCATGTATAAAATCGCATTAATTGATTCTTGTGACTTGCCACCTGGTCACAGGCCACGTCTCCTGCACGCCCTTTGTTTAGGCATGAGAATGGGGCGAGGACCCCAATCCCCATCCCTGTCCCCGATTTCAATATCCATCCTCGTCCGCATCCCCATCGGGAAATATGATCACATCCCCATCCCCGTCCCTAAAGAGGAATCGGGGATTTTTTTTGCCCATTTATTTTCAAATGTTTTAAATCAAATATGTTAAACAACACGCTCGATCAATAATGGTTCATGTTTAAATCTTACATATTTTCATATTTTGCCTTTATAGATTATCAAATATTCGTATGCGGAAAAACCATAAACTTGATAGACAATTGTTTGATCAAATGCTTTCGAGCTTCAATTTTTTTTAATCTAAAAAAAAGTAAGACGACTCAAAAAAATGTATATACTAAGAAAACGTCAAAATACTTTTTATAAATCTAAAAGATAGTAATCTAATTCTTTATAAATAATATATTTAACAATAAAAATACTTTATATATTTAATATTCGGGGACGGGATGGGGCGGGGGCAACGTTACCTGATGTGTTTTAAATTTAATACCGCAAGCGTATGGGTTGTGTAGCATACGGGTCGATCACAGGGAGGCAACAGTCTAAACACTAACTACTTAATGACTATGGCGTAGTTATACGAATCATATGACTGATTTGATTATTGTGCTAATTAAACACAAAGTAAATGAGATTAAGAGAAGAAGGTGCAAAGAGAAGGAATTAACAGAAAAACTAAACAAAATAAATGACTACCAATCTAAAGGGGCACCGGGTAACGTCAACTACAGATTTTGGTTGTGATGAAAATTCGTTTTGCGAAATTACTTCAACACTCTCTCGGGGCAGAAAAGCTTTTCTAACCCACGACATGTATTTACTTTCGCAAGACATCTACGTTGGGAAGAAACATTAAGAATTAAAACTACTATTTTTCACAATCAACGTCCCTAACATGTTAGGACCGTTCTCACCAATCAACTAAGCAAAAACCAAACTTTCGTTTTTCGTTAAAAGCTAATTATATTAACTAAATGCTTTATTAAAAACCAATTAGATCAATTCCAACTTTCGTTAATAATTTAAACATTTGTTTTAAGAACAAGTGCAGAAAATTGAATCTTTAACACAACTAAGCAAGAATCAAAAGAGATTAAGAAGTAAAACTCAATAACTAATCGATTAATATCAATTGTTCAAACAAAATATGAAGCAATCAATAAATCTACTAAGTAGGGAAGAAGATACTAGCAATCGTATGAAAAACCGATTGTAAGTCGGATCCAATAGCCTAAGCTTAAGCACGATCTTCTTCCCGTCTTTTAGAAATCGATCAACAATGGAAACACCTAAGAAAACGCATGCATCATAACTTGCTAAAACAAAAATGGGTCCTCAAAATAGACCTAGAAGGGAGTATTTTAAAAAAATGGAACTTTAAAAAAAGTCCAGGCGACTTTCACGGTCGTGAAAGATCTTTCATGCCCATGAAATTGCAACAGAAAGTTGAGTTTGCTTCATAAACCTATTTTCACGACGTTGAAGAAATCTTCACGCTCGTGAAAGTGCGATAGAAACTTTGGTCTTCAGAATTAGGCTTTTTCTTCCAATTCTTCATGTTCACGAATACCAACTTCTTCTTTCTTCACTTCCTTCTTGGTATCGCTCTTCAATCCTTCCGGTCCATCCATCATATCTCCTTCAATACCTCATATAATCTACATGAAACATACAAAAAGCGTAATAACCATTTCAAAAAGCATTCCAATCGTGATTAAAGAGAGAAACAGAAAAGAACAATAAAAGATGCATGAAAAGACTAAACTAAGGACTTAATCCATAAAAGATACAAATAAAACACAAAGTTAGGTGCATAAAATGCACTTAACATTACCCGACAGACAAATCCCCACACACGCATATATATATATATACATTGAAACACACATACACACACGACATATATATATATATACTAATATACCTATTATGATGCAGTACATGTACAAACATATATATATATATATATATATATATATATATATCGTAACCATAGATCAGACCTAACATTAACATTATTGCGCATATACTGTACGTACAATATATAGACACATACATACAAGCACACAAATACATATACAACACATACATGCACACAAATACATTTACAACACATACATGCATAGTATACGTATAAAATACGTATATGTATACACATGTATATACATATATATTCTACTTGCAACATATACATATACGACAAACACATTGATACACATATACGCAGGGGCGGAGCTAGAAATTTTAGTTAGGGGGCCCGACAGTCGTACTGAACGATAAATACTGTTTTTTCCATTAGTCTTTTAAAATCATTTTCTGATACGGAAGTATTTTAAGGCGTCGGTTTATTTGTTCTGTAAAAAAAACCGAACAACATTTTCATCGAATGTTGGGTGAAAATCGAGTTGCATCTTGGCAGGATGTCCTCTGTCGGGATATGCATGCAGCTCGTGTTTGCAATTTGGGAGCTACTCTATCCCCTTTCGTCAATATTAATCTACATATCCGAGTCTTTCTTGCAACAACACACCATCTGATGCCTCAAATTATGTGATCCGATTCCAGCATCTTGATTAGTTGTAATTTTATGTTTCATTTTATTATGTCTTGATTTATTTGTTTTGAAAAAAAAAAACTGAAAAACAATTATACATGTTTCCATAAATACAATTCGTAAATCGCATCCTTCTTTTTGTCTTCCTCTACGGTGAATTTCTTTGCTTTCCACCAAAGATGTTCTGTTGGAATATCTTCTGAAAATGCGTGGGAACTCCAATTTAGCCACTTCCGTCAACATCTTCTAGGTTGGAGTCTTTGTTATAGTGGAAACGATTGTTATCGTGCATGTTCATGGTTTCCTTTTGATGGAGCACAACATCAACTAGCCTTTTTTGGATGGTTTCCTACATCTAGTGAAGCTTGTGGACGACACCCAACTCCAGTTTGCTGACCTGTTCTTGAACTCCTCCTAGACCTTTCCTAATGTTCAATCCGCTCTTTATCAGTTGCCATGAAAGACTATGCACTAAAAAACAAAACTTGAGAGAAATAAATTACACTATAAACGATTATATTTTTTGTTAATTTGATATTCATTTTTTTATGATTTTCGGTTTTCCATTCACTTATGGTGTTTTTGGTTCGCAGAATGTTTTTGGATCAAAGAAATCTGTCAAAAGAATCTGACTCTAAATTAATTGAAATATAATGTTATTCTAATGTAGTTTTAGAATTGAGATGAAATATTGGTAAATGACTAAGATACCATTTTTTTGAAAATTTTGAATCTAAAATCTAACTATTGTGGTTCAGAATGGTGGTTCAAATCGATGGTGCACTACTAGAAAATTGAGTATTTTCAACGGAAATTAATTTTCAACGAAAAATGTCGTTGAAAATTTTCTACGAATTTTAGAGCATTATTGACAGAACATAAATTTTCTACGAATTTTCAACGAATTTCCGTTGAAAATCTCTCACAAACATATATGCATTTTCAACCAAAAAAATTTTGACGAGACATTCCGTTGAAAAAAATTTGGTTGAAAATGCATATATGTTTGTGAGGGATTTTCAACGGAAATTCGTTGAAAATTCGTAGAAAATTTATGTTCTGTCAATAATGCTCTAAAATTCGTAGAAAATTTTCAACGACATTTTTCGTTGAAAATTAATTTCCGTTGAAAATACTCAATTTTCTAGTAGTGGTGGTTCAGAATGTTGGTTCAAATCGATGGTGGTCGGCGGTGGTTTAGAATGACGGTTCAAACTGATGGTGGTTGGCAGTGGTAATCATAACGGTGGTAGTTGGCGGTGGTTCAGATAGGTGGTAGTTGGTGGTGGTTCAGATACGTGGTGGTCGGAGGTAGTTCAGATTGATGGTGGTCGAGGTGGTTCAAATCGGTGGTGGTTGATGGTGAGTTAGATTGTTATTTGATGACATAGTCTGGGTAAATCAAGTAAGAAAGATGGAGATAATTTTGTTTTTAGAAAATAAGATCAAATGGAATTGAATTCTTTTTTTAGTTGTGATCAAATGACCAATCAAATTCAAGAATTATGGAATTTAATTCGATTCCATATGTTAACCAAATGTCAGAAGAGAATTGGGTCGTTGTAATTAATCAGTCTAATTCATTTGAATTTCATAGGTTAGCCAAACGCACCTGAACCCAACCCATTAATATTATAATCGAAAACTATAATTTTGAGTAATTTCATATGGGATTACGATACAAAAAAAAAACAAAATTACAAAAAAAAACATATTTTAAAAATTACAATTTGAAATATCCAAATTACACAATTCAAAGAATTTAAACTCATATAATATAAACGGAAAATACAAAAGAAAAAAAAAGTGTTCCCATATATCCATGGTTTTAAACCCACCTATAGGTCAACCTCGCCAACATTTCTTCCACCACTGTCGCCGATGGACGCCTCCTTTCTCACCACTGATAGACTTTTCAGAAGCAACAGAGCCTGCAGTAGCCGTTTTCTGATCCAATCTTCCGATTACTTGGTCACCACCTCTTCTACCATTATTAGCAAGTTGTCGAGTCCTGCCACCACCACCACCACCACCACCACCACCACCACCACCACCACCACCACCACCACCACCACCATAACTAGAAATTCCGATGAGATTATCGTCTCCATGGACATTAAAAGGAATGACACTGAAATAATCAAGTCTATTTATATCCCGTCCAATATCTAGGTGTTCCACGTTATCATTCGTCGCATGATCATGAAGATCATCCAAACCAAGCCTTTTGAAGTAGAGGCAATCTAGCTCGTCTATATCTTTACCGCCACTGTTGTTGTCCAGCTCATTCACATCCTTGCCAATTGTTTCATCACCACCACCACCACCACCACCCACCTTTAGGATTTTCTCATCTATGTCTTCTCTGCCTCTTTCGTTCGCCATGAGTTGGATTTTGGAAGATTTTTGTGTTTCCATTAATTATTTATATTTATTCATAGAGATGACTCCCAGTACCGGCATGAATAGTTAGTCAACTTTTGGAACAATCCTGGCACTTACCGTCTTTTAAATAAGAGTGAATTACACATTTAATTGGTCACCCTTTTGTACACTTTTAAAATCATGGGATGGACTTGTTCAAATGCATTAGAACAAAAGAAATTATAATATCTAATTCAAAATCTTCAAAACTGATTATAATTCTATTTTATTGATGAGAATGAATAAAAAATTTATTTATTTTTTCACATATCAAATTTTAGAAAATTTTCTAAATTTGAATGTTTTTTTTTCTAGTTTGCTCTATTTTAAAAACACTGTTAGAAAAAAATAGAGTATTCTCGAAGGAAAATGTCGTCGTATTTTTTTGAGGGTGTTGCACTTGTCGTTAAACGCATAATAAGGTTTAAATTTATAAATCTAACTTAAACCGTAAAGTGGTAAGTCGGGTATTGTTCTTCTCAAGGATTTAGTGGTCAAGCTAACAGTTTGTGTTAACTGGATGTACGTGTGTCACAAAGATATGCTACTCAATTGATTCAGTTAGATAGCGTTTGGTACGCAGACATGATTGGATAGGACAGCCTAGACAGGACAAGAGGATAGGATAGGACTGAAGTAGAGACAGGACATAACAAGTCACTACAAGGGAAACCATTATTAACGATCGAAAAACCCGTCAGAAATCCGTTGGTAAAAGGTTGTCGGAAAATACCGACGGATTTTCGATGGGTTTTTCCGAAGGAAGGTATTACCGACGGATGTTATTATCGACGTATTTCCGATGGAGGGAATTACCGACGAATTTCTTACCGACGGATCTCCGACGGACCTTTACCGACGGATTTCCAACGGACCTTTACCGACGGATTTTCGACGGATCTTTACCGACAGATTTCCTACGGGTTTTATTAAAAATTAAATTGATTAATGTTTCCGACGGATTATCAGTCGGAAATCCGTCGGAAATGTTTTTTTTTCAAAAAAAATATTTAAAAAATCTAATTTCCTGCCCAGATTTTACACACGAAACAATCAATAAATTGGAAATTAAACGAAACAGTTTTGCGATAAAATCGTAAATTCTAATTACAAAATTATATGATATATTCTAACTACTTATCCTAAAACTACGACATGACAAAAAAATTACTTTCAACCACAAAAAAAAATACTCAGGGAAATTTCCGTGGGTGATTACCACGGATCATCCTGGAAATACTAATGATTCCGACGAAATCCGATGTTTTCAAGAAAATACCAACGGATTACCCAAGAATTTCCTGGGTAATCTGTCACTAATTTGATTTACCCACCAACAATTTAGGCACCAACTTTTGTGACGATTTTGTGACGGATCACCCTTTAGCGACAGATTTCCCAGAGAAATGTCCGTAGGTGAAAGCCTTCCATTTTAGTAGTGCGAAGGAGGGCCAGGAGGATTCTGCATCTTGTACTGCGACATTAAAGCCTCGAACTGCTTCGTCGTATCACGTTAACATCACATCTCCTTGTCTTGTCGTCGCATCGCCTCGTCTTGCCTAGCAAGCTGCTCTACTTGATGCTTATGTGCGCGCTCGACTTCTTCTCTCTTTCTCCGTTCTTCTATCAGCTCTGCTTTCTCAACGACTTTACCTGAAATTATTTCACATTTGACAAACAATAATTTTAAGCGATAATTATTAAAAACATAATACATGCATGTATTACACCCATATGAAACATACCACCGCATCACTAGCATTATCCGAGACCCTGGTTGAACTGGTGCCGGGATGACCGGTCGCAGCCCAGAACCCCTCAGTGTTACAGAATCCGTAAACGCGGCCCTTGCACGGGCCTCCGACAGTACGCTCCCATAATTGTGCCTCTATGCTGGGAGTAATGGTGCACAGATCAGCCTCATTGTATTCCTCATCTCTAGTCCTAACAAACAACGTCTACAAACACCTAAACAAAATTGTGTTAATTAATACTTATAGACATTTCGGCAGCATAACAGCTGTAATTGGAACATATCCATTACATGTTTTTAAGTAGTAAAATGCAAATATAACAATTACACCTATCATATTCCCAACGACGACAACCCAAACTAATTAATAGTCCCAACTAATTGATGGTTTTTAACGACTCTTAACGGACAACAATGACCTTGATTGGTTTTAACGATTCTTAACGAACAACATTGCATCTTGATAGGTTTTAACGACTCTTAACGAACAATAATGGGCCTTGATGGGCTATAACGACGCTTAACGAAAAACAATGGGCTTGATGAGCTTTAACGACCCTTAGCAAACAACAGCTAGTCTTAATGGGATTTGACGACCCGTAAGGAACAACAATGGGGCTTGATGAGTTTCAACGACTCTTAATACACATATGGACACATACAAACGTATATGGACATACATGCACACAAATACGTATACAACCCATGCATGCATAGTACTCATAACATAAAGGTACAATCAAATAACATATACTACACACACATGCATACATATATATACATGTACACATAACGAATTATACAAAATAATTCAATTTAAACATCATATGAATAAGAAAAACTTGAAAAATCGGAAAAAATTAGAATAATCCGTCGGAAATTACTGACATATATCAATTACGTCGGTAATTTCCAACGGATTATTATAAATAAAAAAATTTAAAAATAAATAATTCGTCGGAAAACCGTCGAAAATTACCGACGGCTATCAATTCCGTCAGTAATTTTGACGAATTATTTATTTATAATTTTTATTTTTTTAAACAATTATCCATCGGAAATTACCGACAGATATCAATTCCGTCGGTAATTTCCAACGGTTTTTTAAATCGTTTCGCTCGGAAACCCGTCGGAAATTAGCGACGAAATTGACCCGTTGGTAATGCTCGATTTTCTAATACTGAGTGTATGTGTGTTTCGTACGACTAGGATTAGACAAGACAAAACTAGACAAGTAATATCCAAAAGTTATTGGAAGATTTTATATATAAATATAATAGTTATAATCAACATAAAAAAACAAAACAAAAATAATTTTTTAAACATTTTTACTTAACTTTCATATATATATATACATACATATAATAGTATAAAATTTGAATGAAATTTTGTTATAATTGATGATAATTTGAAAAACCTGATTCGTACAAATGAGAAATTATGCTTTATTCGGTTTGGAAGATCCATATCAATTGGCACAACCACGGTGAAGATTGTTACAACAACAATGGTTGTGGAAGTAGATGCATTAGTGATTGGTGAATGATGGTGGTTGTAGAGGACATGAAAATGGTGGATAATGGTGGTGGTGATGGTCGACAATAGTGGAGGAGGATGTAGTGGCCGATGATACCGTGGTGGCGGCGATGTGAGGTGGTGGTCAATGTCGATGGTGGTTATAAAGGACATTAATATGGTGGTGGTGGTGGTGGCGGAGGTGAGATGGCCTACGATAGTAGTGGTGGAGATGGACGGTGGTGGTATGTGGCCAACGATGGTTGTGGATGAGATTGTTGTAGTGGAGGAGGATGTGGAGGTGGCCTACGATGGTAATGGTGGTGGCGAAGGATGATGGTTGTGAAGGAGATGAAGATGGTAGATAGTGGAGGCGGTCGACAATTGTAGAGGTGAGGTGCCCACAGTGGTGGTGGTGGCGATGAACAGTGGTGGTCGACGGCCAACAGTGGGTATGGAGGTGGTGGACAAGGTTGTCGTTGTAGAGGAGAAGTTGGAGCTGGCCAAAGGTGGTGATTGTGGTAGTGGCGATGAACGATGGCGGTTGGCAGCCGGAGACAGTAGCGGTGACCGTGAATAGTGATGGTGACCATTAAAACAAATACCATATTAGCGTTATACTATATTAGTGATAGTTTAGTTTTTGTCTCATTCTTGTTCCACCTATTTTGGTGGGACAAGAAAAAGCCCCATCTTGTCATGTTCTGTCCCATATACCAAACGCACCCTAAGCTCAAAGACTAAGACTCAAAATCAAAATCTACTTATCATAATTAACACTAACCAATTCAAGCTTTTAGAATGAATTGCATTAAAACTAAAAACAAATAAATAGAAAACGAGAAATTATAAAAAATGAATTCTAACGATGAGAAAAAGTCAAGGTCAACCATCCGTTACTAACCCAAGTGTTTCACCAATTCGAATAGTGTTCATGCAATATTCAATTCTAAATGCATTGCCTAAATCAACATGTTAAGAAACCGATCCAAACCCCGACATAATGCATGTGTATCCAAACCAACCGTCCTCCCACCTACACTACTTTGTTCAGTACAGTCAGGGGATACCATAATTAGTTGATACAAAATTAGGTCAGACCACATCTATCGGGTTGGAATCGGTTTGTGGCAATTTGAAGCGGACCCAATCCGATGAACCCAATGCCTTAAACCAACCCGTAATTAGATATAATCAAAATTATATTACAATTTCAGCTGTAATTTTACTTTCTTATTTATATCAATTTTGTACTTTTTTAAGAGTTTGTTACAATTTTTATTATATGTTCATATTCTAATTTACTTCGTTTAAACAAAACGTTTAATAAGATCGTAAAATGATGTACAAAAGTTTCAACTCGATCAACCCAACCCACCCGCACGGTTTGGGTTGGGTTGTAGTTTTGCTTGTGTTGAGATTTTTCAAACCGCACGCAAACAATGGGTTGGGTTATTCAAATTACGGCTATAGGAAAATAGAGGGGTAGTTTCGTAACTTTTTACAAATAGGCGACAGACGGATTCGTATATGAATCTATGTGATTCACATATAGACTATATGTTTATGTGTGAATTCGTGTAATTAACATATGAATTATTTCAACTTATTCACATATGAACATGTGTTATTCATATATGAACTAATTAACTGATTTATATATGAACCCTAGTGATTCAAATATGAACTAATCAACCGATTCATATATGAACCTATGTGATTCACATATGAACTAATTAACCGATTCATATATGAATCTATGTGATTCACATATGAACTTTTTAACTGATTTATATATGAATCTTGACCAAATGAAGGGCTAGGTTCACTTCATTACTTCTCAAATACTTACCACTTCTCATTTGAATCTTTCCATACATATATATGTATATATATAAAGGGAAGGGCTCAAACGAGAACACCTTCATTTCACGAAAACACGAGAACGTCTTTTACTATAGACAATCACATGTGATACACACGTGATACTAAATCATAGATACAAACGACCTTTGGCGCGACCTAAGTCGCGGAACACGTCATCAGTACATCACCAGTTCCCCTCACATGTATTATCACATGTGATAAGGGTGTTCTCACGTTCTCGTAAAATGAAGGTGTTTTTGTTTGAACCTCCACCTATATATATATATATATATATATATAATATGAGAACTCATTTTCTCACTTTTCATTGCAAACGTGAGGACAAAGAAGAGTGTGACATGTGTCCTTGGCATCCACATTCAGTATGAATACCTAGGGGTGGCAACCGGGTCGTGTTGAAGTTAACGGGTCGCGGGTTGACGGGTCAGAAAGGTTCAACCCGCACACGACCCGTTTAGCTAATCGTGTTGAGATATTCAACCCTAACCTGCACACACTAGGGTTGGCGGGTCGTAAACTGGTTGGCGGATCATAAACGAGTTGACGGGTCACGGGTCATTTAATAATACAACCAAATTCAAACATCCAAATTTAAATAAAAAGTTCAAACACAAGTTTCAAGCAAATAAAAAGTCCAAACACAACTAAATTCACATAATAATACAACCAAATTCAACATCCAAGTTTCAAACAAATAAAAAGTTCAAACACAGTCAAATTCAAACAAATCCAAGTTAAAACATATTATTTATTTTTGAAAAATATTAATTAATTAGAATATGAAAATAGAAATATGAAATATGAAATTAGAATAAAAATTATTTAAAAAAATATTATTTATTATTATATTTATGTTAAAAAGGTTGGCGGATCAACCCGGACGAATCATTTATTTGGCGGGTCAAATCAACCCTAACCCGTTTATTTTCGTGTCGGGTTCGTGTCGTGTCGAGAATTGCTACGCCTACGAATAAGGACATTTAGCATGAATAACAAACGACATTCGATACGAATAACGAAGGTGAAATTCATATGATACAAGATTTAGTTTGAATAACATGACATTGAATATGAATAATACACGATCATGATCTATTAATGATGAATAACCTGTGGAATAGAGGACACATGTCGTGTTCTCCTTTGCGTTCTCGTTCGCAACGAAAAATGAGTTTATAGCATTTTTGTGGTTTTTATTTTATTATTGCCGTATATATATATATATATATATATATATATATATCCCTTTGTTCCCTTAAAAATCAAAAGTTCTCATTTGAGAACTTTTGATTTTTAAATGAGAACTTTTGATTTTTAAGGGAACAAAAGGACACATTGTGGACCACATATGATGCGGGTCTCATATAATATTAAATCATTTCTGATTTAATATGATTTAATATTAAATCAGAAATGATTTAAAATTATGTGGGACCCACATCATATGTGGTCCACAATGTGACACTTTGTTCCTTTAAAGAGAGGTGGTTCTTGTATGATCCCTCTCCTATATATATATATATAGGGGCGGGTTCAAATGAGAACTCAAATTTGGTTGTGAACGTGAAGACAAATGAGAGTGTGACACGTGTCTCATTCAAGAAAATATCCGGTATATATTCAGTCTGAATATACAAAGAAATATTCAGACCGAATATATACTATATTCGGTCTGAATATTTCTTTGTATATTCAGTCTGAATAATGTTTATTTTGACACGTGTCACACTCTCATTTGTTCTCACGTTCACAACCAAATTTGAGTTTGCATTTGACTTTTCCTCTCTCTCTCTCTCTCTCTATATATATATATATATATTTAGGGACGGATTCAAATGAGAACTTAAATTTGATTGTAGAAGAAATAAAACCTTAAAAACCCAACTTGTTAATAAATGAAACAAATAAAAGTTACCACAACCACTTGTGAAAAATTCATAAACAATCAACAGGTTCATCATAAGCTCATAAGACTGGATGAAACATAAGCCTTATTGTAGCACTTATTTGTTTAAAATTTATTCATTTAATGAACTTTTTTTTTTGTAAAATACCAATAATAAAATTTGATTAATATTCAGAATCAAACTGACCTTTCATTTCATCCATTTAATGGACTTTTTATAATAATAAATCATCAATAATAAATTTTGATGGATGTTCAAAATCAACCTTTCATGGAGACACTGGACTTCATGGCCTAACCATAAGCCATAAGCCAAGCTACAAACTTGTGAATAAGATTCACTTATCCCAAATTTTCATGTCCACTCCATGGCCTAACCATCAGCCAAGCTACAAACTTGTGTACAAAATTCACTTATCTCAAATTTTCATGTCTCATCCATTTCCACCAATCATATGAATACATATAAGCAGACAGAAAGAGAAAATAAACAAACAAGCATGAATTAAATAATATTAAAAATAAATAAAAAATTGACGTGTTTTAATATGCAAAAGCCATTTATAACCAATCGTCATAACACGTTTTTGCTTGTCAATGGCTCACGACATTTTCTGTGACTAAATGCAAGAAATCAAAGAAGCAATTGCAAAAATTGAAAACCAAAAGATTAGACAAACAATTCATCAAGTTTATGTTCATTGGTCCAAATTAAACAAAAGAACTGATTAAAAATGATGCTAGATGTTCCATAATTGAACAAATCACTAAACTCTTCTCTTCTCACACACAAACCGCCATGCTTAATTCTTCACTTGATCTTCTTCTTCGCCCTTGGCTGCAACCACAAAGAATATAAAAAGGATCAATGCAAAGACAAGGTATGAAGCAATTTTGATCACATTAAGAACACCAAATTCATATACAACATTAGAAAATATCTTTAAAAACATCCAAAAGAATATGTTAGGCATATTGCGTCGAACTCTTCGTTCCTGCATGGTAGTTGTATCTTCTCATCCAACACCCACTGTTCAACCAACATTAAGAATGGCAATCAAAATCGGCAGTAAGATCATTGAAATCAAGAGTGTATAGAATAGTATAGAGGAAGTACAACCGTGAATGGTGGGGTGAAACACTGAAACTTATGTAACGTAAAGAAGAACCCTAGTTTTCCGGGAAGTACAAGGAAATAAATCGTTGTAAAAAATGGTAGACCGAGCTAGGCAACAGAGCCACGGAGGACGGAGAAGAGGTAGATACAAAAGTAAAATTGATAGATGGAGATGGAGATGGAGATGGTGAATCCGAGTGTGCGATGGGAAAGGGACGCTCCACCTTGAAGGAGGGAGAAAGGGGGACGGGTTCAAACGTGGTTTGGGACGTGGGTGGGTTGATAAAAGCCGTTTAAGGGGGGAGTAGTTGGCAAGGCATTGAAAAGTTGTACACCAAAATTATCTTTTTACATTTTAATGTTCAATAATAATTATTAACATGCTTAATAATATATATAGATAGATAAGGAGATAAAATGAAAAATGAAAAAACTAAGAAATTAAGAAATATATAATAAATTAAACATAAGTTTTAAAAAAAATTCATCGAGTCGTACATCTTATGGGCCTCGACTTATCCTAGCTTAATTTCATTTACGTTTTTCTAGTTTTCTGGTACATAGTGTCCTACAAGCTACCACCATTGATCTCAACCATTTTTCTTTGGTAACCATGAGTGTAGGACCATCTTGTGTGCCTCTCAACTAATCCTTATGGGCCCTGAAGATAAAAACCGGAAAAATTACCAATAACCCATGCAATCTATAGGGAAGAGCTCCAAGACTCGATCTATAGTGAGACTGCTAATTGTTTTCATCTACAAGATGTTTGTAATATATTGGAGTCCCACATCAGCTAGACTTGGACCATTGATCCTGTATATATATTGGAACCTCCCATTTCTCCGCAAGGGCTCTTTTGGAGATTGATCTAGGGGTTCCACATATTCTCACATAATACAAATGGCATGCAGCTAAACTACCATACAAATTTATTTGGCTTTCTCATAACTTCACCGTATTTAACAATCTAATCGCCCAATTTAGCTTATACGGTAAAATAAGCCTATTAATATATATTACTAGCACTTAACTGGAGTATTAAATACACTTACAGTGTGAATGAACTACCTTGTGTGAAGCTTGTGTTCCCGGTTGCCATAAGTACTTCAAATGAACTACCCCACAATAGCCAATCCTACAATTTCTTTCAATGATAAGAGTAAAACAAAAGCATTTATTGAATCATTTAGACAACATAACACGGATATCTTGAAACATACCCTAATGTAACTGATAAAGAAAGTACTAATATGGAGAGCATATCGTCGACTGGTGGAATGATAGTTTGCATAAACTTACAATATGGTTAGAGTATCTCAGCGGCTTTATATTTAACAAAATATCAACTCACCTTCGTTGAAATGCATCAATATCCATAACCAATTAAATCAAATTGTGGTTCAATTGCAAAAGTAATGCCAGAACCAGACTGTAATAAATATTTTTTTGTTGATGATTAAATAATCAACCAAAACGACTGAGTATAAATGAATAAAATACTCAATCGATTTGAATAATACCCATCTTAATTTGGATGATTCCATGGGGATCCAAATTAGAAATATTAGTTTAATCAAATTTTGAAGATTTAACTGTAGAATTGTGGAGAGAAACACAAAATCTGTTTTGTGTTTGTGGGTATGTTAATTACCTCATGCATGTGCCACAAAGAAGCATGCCAAAGCGCTTCATGCGCCCATCTCGCCCAATACTCCATTCCTACCTGTATCAATCTTATCAAGTTAAGAACATAATATATGAAATCAGATATTGACAAATGGAAGAAGCCAAAAAGAAACCAAATTTTGGCAATCATCTAAATCTTAAAAACAAACCCACAATCACATCAATCCCATCTAATTCCTTTTCCTTGGCCTTCCCATCTAAAAAAAACATAAATTCATCATCTTATTCACACATGCATTGTGTTTTCAAGATTTCTTGAAACCCATATTCATATGTGAATTAGCACAAGAATGTGATTGATTCACTGTTTTTTTCAATGAAGAAAAAGATAAATTAACATAATGATATTTTTTATATATAAAAAAATACACATTAGTATTTTCTTATAGGAAATGTGTCCAACTTTGGTCTTATACAATTTTGTCCTTTATCATGCTGGAAGAGAAACTGTTTGGCAGTGGCTTAAGTCTCATTAAACTCATTAAGTCGAGTACCAACAACCCATCGAGTACCAACAACCCAGTCGATCCTACATCCTCCTCCAAATACATTAATGTGCAAAAGTATTGTTTGGCCCACTCAACTGTGGGGGGGGGTAGATAATCTGAGACCAATGTTTTAAAAACTTGTTTTTAAGTTGGACCAATGTGGTGACTGGTTCAACCACCGGCTCAACCCAATTTCAAGAATTTCCTTGTATTTTCATTTTTCTACATACATATATGTATAATTTTAAGTTAAGTTAAGGAATCCACGGGTCAACTGGGTCTTTAACGGTTCTAATCAACCATTCAACCGTTTTTGTAAAGCTCGGCCGGGTCAATTCATGTAATAAATTGCCATAAACCCGACCATAGTTGACCTGCTCTTTTCCTCAGGTCACGGTTCAACCGGCCGTGTCAACCTGGGTTTTAAAACATTGCCCGGGACCTTTCTTGTATTTGTACAAAGTCTCCCGTCCCGTTGGCAATTATATATTGAAGGTTTTATTGTAACAAATTTATAAGTTGTTTAGTTTTCAAGACATTAAGTTGCTAACAAACAGGCCCTAAGGTGAGTGAATAAGCTGTGAGAACCATTAATCTCATTAAGCTGCTAACAAACAGGCCCTTAGGTGAGTGAATAAGCTGCTACCAAGCAGACATGTATAGCTGAGTGAATAAGCTGTGATTCTTATAGGTTCATTAAGCTGCTAACAAACGGGCCCTTAGGTGAGTGAATAAGCTGCTACCAAACAGACATGTATAGCTAAGTGAATAAGCTGTGATTCTTAGTAGGTTCATTAAGCTGCTAATAAACAGACCCTTAGGTGAGTGAATAAGCTGCTACCAAACAGACATGTATAGCTGAGTGAATAAGATGTGAGTCTTAGTGGGTTCATTAAGCTGCTAATAAACAGAGATGTCTGATCTATCTTGACAACCCTTATAATCTGAACAAACCACAAAATCCGAACCCAAATCCTGTCCAACCTCATATGTCCGTAAAATCTGATCAGCAAATTAGTTGAGTAAATAAGCTATGAGTCCCATTAATCTCATTAAGCTACTAACAAACAGGCCCTTAGATGAGTGAATAAGCTGCTACATAACAGTCATGTATAGCTGAGTGAATAAGTTGTGAGTACCATTAATCTCATTAAGCTTCTAACTAACAAACAGGCCCTTAGGTGAGTGAATAAGCTGCAACCAAACAGTCATGTATAGATCACCCATTTGGTAGTGGCTTAATTATATAAAAGTGGCTTAATTATATATAGCAGCTTATAGTATTGTGTCTGAATAGGACCTTGTTGTTCTCTTGTTTGTTAAGATGTGCATAAGAAGGCATAATGCACATTAAAGGTACTTCATTTAATTAGACAATTTATTAGATATGCAGGACATAGGATTAGATTTGCCATGTAATCCCTTGCACTTTGGGAATCACCACTCTAGCACTTCCACCATTTTAGTTGCTTTTGGTTTTGATTAGAAACGCATCCCATAGTTCATTAAACCAAAAAATCTTTTGATGAGATAATATATCTTACACTATTCTGTCATTTCAATTTTGTTCCAAAATACTAAATAGCTATTTGGGTTCCAGCAATGGCATATAAGTATTATGTGAAATATCAGTGGATTGCTTGTTAATGCATAAGTTGTGTTTTGATCAGTGACTTACAAATAGTTGCATAATATTGCAGAGAAGGGGTCCAGTTTATGTTTGAATGTGTTTTACGTCTATGCTCTGATGATATAAACGGTTGCATTCTGGCCGATGACATGGGATAAATTAATATTACTTTTTATCTCTCATAATTATGTGATGAAGTACATTGACTGTTTTGTATACATTACTTTTACATAGGTTAGGGAAGACTTTACATTCAATTACACTTCTGTATACTCTTCTTCGCCAACGATTTGGTGGAAAGCCAATGGTTAGGAAGGCAATAATCGTAACTCCTACCAGTCTAGTAAGCAATTGGGAGGCAGAAATTAAGAAATGGATTGGTGAAAGAGTTAAGCTTGTTGCACTATGTGAAAGTAGTCGTGAAGATATCATCTCTAACATTGAGAACTTCAGAAGTCCACACAGTAAGTTACAGGTAAAGAGGTTTTTTTAAAGTTTTCTGATGCCAGAAGTAGACACAAACCGACCCTGATACTCTGCCAGGTACTGATCGTTTCTTATGAGACGTTTCGCATGCATTCATCAAAATTCAATGATAGTGGCTCTTGTGATCTTCTCATATATGACGAAGCACACAGGTTGAAAAATGATCAGACACTCACTAATAGAGTAGGAGTCGTAATTTTTTGTAATTCAAATTCAGAATTCGAATATCTTTACAACTAATCTTGGGGACCTATCTTGTTGAATTAGGCAATGGCAGCTCTATCTTACAAACGACGCATTTTATTGTCTGGGACTCCAATGCAAGTAAGGAATATTATAATCTTTCTAGATTATTACTCCCCCTCCCATAAAATGGCACACATAATTTTGTAAAAATATTTGACTACAGTCAAATGTCTAAAATCCCTTTCAGCAACAACATATAGAAATCTTGTTGAGCATATGCAGTCAATACTATCAACATTTTATAGCAAGTAAAATTGGCAAGGTAATTTTAGGTTGAAAATTTTCAAAATAAAGGGAAAGTTGCAATTAGTATATAGGACAACCCAAAATGAAAATTGTTGCACTTATTATGGGATGGGGGAGTATAAACTATAAAGTACTCATAATTGTCACTTCTTCTGTCTGTTTTGTAACACAATCTTCTCTTCCATTCTTATGTTAAAATCACCAAAATCACCTAGAAGAGTTTTTTGCTATGGTCAACTTCACTAACCCAGGGATTTTGGGTGACGCTGCATTTTTTCGACGTCATTATGAGGTTAGCTAACTTATGAAGCTTTTAGTTGTTACTTATCATATATCTGATCAATCTCAAAACTAACAATCATGGATGTGGTAGGCCCGGACATTATTGATATTATATAATATAAATTTAGTTGTTAATTACCGTATGTCTGGAGAATTACCTTGAGTCACTACCAAAAATCACCAATGACCAAATAAAGTAATTGATACCTTTTTCGTCATGCTAAAAACCCAGTCAGTGAATGAGTCCAAAAATCTGCAACACAGGTCCAAACTGAGGCCAAAACCTGTCCAAACAGACATTTTGTGGAATTAAAAAGAGAGGTTATCTGAAATCGAACATGAACAGGAGAAAATCGAAGTCTTTCACAACAATGAAAAGGATAAATGAAACAAAAACACACCTTCAATACTCCAAAGTAAAATCCTTGACACAAAATTAAAACCAGACATCCATCTGAAAGGAAAACATAAAAATAGAATAATCTGATACATCAAGAACAGACATTTTATGGAATTAAAAGAGAGGTTATCTGAAGAAAATCGAACATGAACCTGATAAAATCGAAGGGTTTAACAACTAAGAAAAGGATAAATAAAACAAAAACACACCTTCCAAGTTGATCGAAAGTTGAAGAAAGTTTTGAAACCTGGAGAAACAACCTGTTGAATGATGTCGCTGGAAGCAACATGGTCCTCTTATATGAGGCGTGAATCTGGCGATCGTGGGAGAAAACCGTGGGAGAGGGAGAAGTGGGAGAGATGCCAGAGACTGGGAGAGTGGGGGAAAAGGATGAAGTCGAGGAGGCTAGATAACTGTAAATTAAGGAGTTTAAAGGATTGAGATTGAATGTCAGAAATAATTAATGACCCAGATCATTTTCACTCATCGGGCTTAATATATATATAATATGAAATTAAAATACATAGACCAAATCCACAATACAATGAAGTTTAAATGTGGACTTTTCTAGCTATCAAATAAACAATACATATAATTTATTAGAAAAAATAATTGTTTGAATATTTTAAAATAAGAAAATGTGTTAATTTCAAATAGTTATTATTGAGGTAAAAAAAACAAAATTTGTACTTGCATCGTCTTAGTTTATGTGACAATTCTTTTGGCAAGGTAAAATAGAAAATATATTTTTCAGAAAAACACATGTGTATTTATCATCAATGAAAAAAAATATTCCTTAAACAATTATAGGTTAAACCAAACATCAAACTTGTTTTTTTAAATGAAACGAAAAAAAAAGGAAAGAGAGGAAAGTGGAAAAAAATCGATATCTTTAAAACTTCTTCAAGATAGAAAGAAAAGGAAATAGAAGAAAAATAATAAGTTTTCCCCTTAAACTTTCATTTCAAATGTCGGAGGAAAGAGAATGAAAGAATAATAAATAAATTAGAACCCATTAAAAAATTATTAAAATTACAAAAGATCAAATCTTTCATTTTAAAAGATATATATTTTTAAAAGGTATATTAGTAAAAACATCTTTCCATCCTTTGTCTCTTCTTTAAAAATACGAAAAATAGATTTCTTTCTTTTATTTTTCTTTCTTTTTCGAGAACATAAATAAAATATTGTTTTTCTTTCATTTTTTTACCTTTGTTTCTTTTTTTTCCTCTCCAAATTCTAGAACATAACCTAATTTCAAGATATCAAAAATAGTAAACACATAAATTGATATTCAAAGAATGCATTTATTTTGAAATCATAATCGTAATATTTACAAACACACATATAATCTAACGCATTACTGCATTTGAGTGTATATGTTACTGTAACACCCGGAAATTTTAGTTAAGTTTATAAAACTTTGGAAAAGACTGATACAAGAATTCTAGTATTTCAGGCCTATTTTCAAGTATTTATATCATATTTGGTTGGAGAATTAAAGTAGGAGTCCAACGATATTTTTCGGAGTCAATTTGGAGCTAAGACGAAGCAAATATGGGTAAAACATCGTCTAAGGCTAGTTTTCATGTGGGTTAGGATGGAAGCTGGTTACGAGGTGAGTTTCAGAGTTGAAACTAGCTTGATAACTAGCCTAGGCCCTTTTGCACTCAATTATGCTTAGCGTGAGTTACAAAGCCAGTTAGCAAATCGTAACTAACTTCACAAGTAGCCCTAAGCTCTTTTTACTTGATTTGTGCTTAGCGTGAGTTATAATGCCAGTTACGAAATGTAACTAGCTTCACAACTAGCGTCAGAGTCTGTTTGGTCAGGAGGGAGCCGCGTGAGTTACCAATGCCAGTTACGAACGTAAATGGCGTCCATATCTGGCGTCAGCCTCTGTCAGCGTTTTAAAGACCGAAAATCGGGATCTTTCTCATTTGAACCATATCTCTCTCAATAATGCTCCGATTTGGGTGATTCAAGTTGCTATGGATTCGTCTTTTGAAGCTCTACAACATGGAAACAAGTATGGCTAGAGGCTATTGGTTGATTTTGGAGTTCATAGAAGTGAAGGTAAGATCTTAATCCTTGAATCTTGAATCTAGGGTTTGGGTTCTTCCACCAACAACTCTCATTCTCTCTTGGGTTCGTTCTTGTGTATGTCTTGGAGGTTATGTAGGTGTTCTTGAAAGACTTACACCATGAATCTAGAGGTGTAGCTCGAGGATCTAAAGTCTTTACCGAATGGAACTCGGCATTGGGGTAAAACCTAGATTTAGCTTAAATCTAGCAAGGTGAGTTCAAGATACTTTGTGAAAACTTTGTACATGCCAAAAACGTTCATTTTAAAGTATTAACATGCTTCACTTGTTATTTATCAAATGTGTGAGTATTTGTGTAAGTTTGCATATTTGGTATAAAATGATTTATAAATCATGAAAGAGGCTTATACTTGGTTTTTAGACATTTTGACAAATAAATTATAAGTGTGGGTTGTTTGGGTGCAATATCTTTAAATGAAAACCATTTGGTTGTATTTGCATCTTTGGAGTTTTGGAACTTATAACTCGTTGAAAGATTTCAGATTATTGCATTATGGGTCATTTTGTAAATGCATGAGTATGAGTTCAAATCTAAACTTATAAACTCAAATACTTGTTGTGAATGTAGTATTTTACTGATTCCTAAACTTAATTTCAAGTGGTTGTGTATTTGGATAAGTTTGGAGGTTTTGGGTCAAAATGAGGATTTTGAGTATTTTGTTGTAAATGATGAGTTGAGCATCATTAATGGTTTAAAATACTTGGAAAGGTTATAAAATGAAATAATCTTTGGTTTTGAAACTCAAAATGATTTGACCTAATTTTTTGGTAAAACTTGGACTTGAAAGAAGATGGTTTGTTGAAAAGAGTTTTCAAGGTTGGAAAACCAGTAATACGTCTCGTTGATGTATTCGGTAGTAGGACTAGTATGCAATGGATCCATAGGCATATAGTCGGTTTAAAGGCGGGATTGTTGTCCCTTTTTGGTCGCATAGAAGTCATAGGGGGCCTCTTACCGTTGGGTATAATGCCGGATCATTACCGGATGCCATTGACTCTATGCATGCGCAATTTGGGGTCATCAGGGGGCCGTGTACTGAGGTGCATAATCGGTTATAGACCGGTTGCCAGTGACCATTGCGCGGGCTTTCGTAGGAGCCATCGGGGGCCGTGTACTAAGGTGCATAATCGGTTGTTGACCGATTGCCATTGACTCCTATGGTTGCTCAACATCAAGTAGTGACCTACTTTTGTATCCGTCACCAAAGATGGTATGATCGGGAATCCCCCGTGAACTTTGGATATTTCTATCCCTTTAAAGGTCCGCGTGAGTTAACGTTTTATAAAACATGGTTAAAAGTATGTTTTCTATCTCCACGTTTATAAACTCAATCATAGTCGTGTGAGTATTGGAATTGGTATGTCGTTAAAAGAATATTTCTATTTTAAAGTATTCTCTTCTAATGTCATTTTGGTCTAAAGCTTTTATTATGGGACTAGTGAATTTGGGGAAAGACGTTGCTTTTATAATAAGGTTATTTCCTTTGAGAATTATATTTTATCAAGCACATCTTTTGGTTTCAAATCAATCATAAATATGTTAAAAACTCTTGAGCTCACTAGGCGTTAAGCCTAACCCTTTTTCTTTGTCGGCATGTGCATCAGGTTATCGTGGGGGTTGGTACTAGTGACACGTGTGGACTTGAGTGCTAGGAAGTGGCACGATAAAGACTATTGGTGACGTTTTCCGCATTCGGAGATAGCGACTCTTATTGGTTTAGTAACACCCAACCGTAAGTAGGTCTTGTATAGGACTTGATTTGTTTGTTGTAGAGGCTTATTACTAATTGTGGTTTGAGGAAAGTTATTTATTGATGAAATATTAGAAATTTTAAATTAGTCGCTCTTTCCAGATTTGAGGGTGTTACAAGTTGGTATCAACTTACCACCTTATCCCATCATTTTCATAGGAATATGGTAAGATAAACACATTACTGCATTTGAGTGTATATGGATTCTTTTCCATAACATACCATATTCACTATAGTACTCACTGTTGTTGTTCTTCTTTTTACTGGGTTTTGTGGTAATATTTGTTTTAAGTTTGTGTTACATTCCGTTTGACCCGAGAACCACAGGTGCGGCCAATTTTGATGTAATGTTCTACACTGCAAAGGGAGATGGGAATACAGATGATTCCAAGGTAAATCATCCATATATATATATGTGTGTGTGTATAAGTTGAATCAAAAGAGAATGTGGTTCCATTGAAAATAACCTTTAGCCAATAAGTTGTTTTTAATTATGTTTATCGTTGCAACCGTTCCTAAAAGCATCGGTTGATGTATGTAAAGATAAGTCACGAGACCCGACACTAATCGTACCATCAGGGAAGACATTTTTGTTAAGCCCAATGGCATTAAATGGTCCATGTAACTTTCCTATGGTACATATTAAGGTAAAACTAGACTCGATTTTTGAGATGGCCATGCACTTAATTAATTTTTTATGATGTTAATTTACAAAGTGTTGGCAAGAGTCCTACTTTAGCTAGCCATGCATGGACCATAAACCATGCATATATATATATACATATATATATAGAGAGAGAGAGAGAGAAACCTCTCATGTTTTCCGCTATGTTCTCGAGAACTTTTTTACAAAAGAAGGGAAACTAATTAAGAGAGGGTAGGAAAATAATAAAACCGTATTCTCGAAATATTTTATGAGAAAAATGAAAGAAATCGAAGGAAATTAAATGATAAGTTTCTTTCCGAAACTTTTTTAATTACCAGACATGAGATTAAATCAAAGAAAAAAAATTAATAAGTCATGAGAATTATTTTCTTTCCTTCCGTCTCGAAAGACACAAATAAACAATTTTCAATCTTTTCCTTCACTTTCTCCTATTTTCTTCCATGTTTAATTAGAAAGAGATTTAAAAATGGTTCTTCATATCATATAACATGGTCACTTAGCCATGTCTAACCCCTGACTAGCGACTCAACACATTCTCTCATGTCCATTCTAATTGAGGGGCTGCGTCTAGCCTTCATTTGTGGAGATGTGCAAGAATCCTCGATCATCGGCTACACACATGCGTGTGTGTGTCTATATATGTATATAGGAACCTCTTTTCTCTCCTCTCTGTAAAATCTCTCTTGTAGATATGTCATTATAAAACAAATGATTTTTACCTACAAAAGTTACCTAGGGAAATTTCCGACGCTGATTACACACAGATCACCTAGAAAATACCAATGATTTGGCAAAATTAGAGAACCCATGGGTAATCTGTCACTTATTTGAATTAACCACCATATGAATTACCCACCAACTTTTGTGATAGTTTTATGATAAATCACCTTTTAGCGACAGATTTTTTAGGAAAAAGTTTGCAGACAAAAGTCTTTGTTAATAATGTATTCAAATGGGTTCCAACGTATTCTAATAAAACTAAGTTTTGATAAAATGTCATTGTAGCTTTTGGGCAAAATCACAGCACCGAAGACACTCGCAGGATGGAAGAATTGTATCCGTAACGAGTATTGGATTCATTTCTCATCAGTGAAAGGACTAACGATCGATGGATCTGGACAATTTGATGGCCAGGCCCGATCCGGCGGAAAAACGACAAGGTTATAAGTTTTTTTATCGAGCTATACTAGCTAGTTGAATACATGTATAAACATATAAAAATTTTGGGACTCATTGCTCGATCTTTTTTTGGAGGCATCGACAAAAACTTGCAATCGCCCATCGGTATGTAAGATAGTGTTTTTTTTAAGTTAAAGCATTAGAACAGTCGACATGTATAACTAAAACTAACGTGTAAACATATGAATCATAATTAGGCTTTACATTCTCATGCTTGCGGCCTTCGTCTGAAAGGTACAACACACATTAACAGCCCAAAGCTGCATATAAGCATTAACGGTTGCCAATATGTGGATATCGGAAATGTTCGAATTTTAGCACCAAAGACAGCCCGAATACCGATGGGATCGATATCAGTGATTCAACCCATGTTAATATCCATGAATCAAATATTCAAACCGGTATGATACGTATATTAACGTTCAAAAATAAAGAACAAAAATTAAAATACCTTTTTAATTTATATAGTTTTTTATCGATCAATTTAATATATATAGGTGATGCTTGTGTGGCTATTAATGGTGGCGTTTATGATGTGAATGTAACCGGGGTGTTCTGTGGACCTGGTCATGGCATAAGGTACGTACATAGTATATATACTTAATTAATTATACAAAATTTCCTTCACTTCATATATAATGTTTTCTCTCTTTTGCAGTATTGGAAGCCTCGGGGAACACGGTGGTCACGACACAGTCGAGAAAGTACGAGTATAAAATTGTAACATCTCTGGAACACAGAATGGGCTACGTATCAAGACAGTACCGGTAAACTTATATATATGCATATATCTATATATAATTATATATATATATATAACTTGATATTTGAACTTTTTCTATATTGTTAGATGTTTATATATTCGTTGATCATGTACTGTAATTGCAGTATGGAACGGGGTACGCAAGGGGGATCGTGTTTCGGGAAATTCATCTGGTAAATGTTAAGAATCCAATCATAATTGATCAACATTACTGCACTAAAAATGTAAATTCTTTTTGCCCTTTCACCGGTAAGTCTTGTAACAACAATTTCTTCCTTTCGATGTATATATATAATTTAATTAGTAGTTGTATTAATTGAGTTTAATTAATTGTGTTATTAGCCATCGGCACCAGCAGTATGAGATTTGAGAACATATACGGGTCTTATGCAACAGCGCAGGCGATTACCTTCAGTTGCAGGGAGAAGTATAAATGTACAGGAATCGAAACAAACGGAGTTGGAATCACTGGACACAATGATTTTTCTTTCTGCAAAAACGCTCAAGGAAGATTTATTGACACTACACCTCATGTTACTTGCAATTAGAAACATATACATGATATATGGTGATTAACCCCCCTCCACTCCACCCCACGTTTGAGAATATATGTAATGTCCATGGACTAATATTTCAGAATATATTTGATGCAATGAAGCAAATTACTTTAAGCAGTTCTTTTATATATACCCTCTTCCAACTCATTAGCATGTTGCAAAATATATATATATATATAGAGAGAGAGGCCGGTTCATTTATAAACTAGACGAAGAGTAGAAACTATAGAAACTTTGGTAAATCAATATAAAACACAATTTTTTTTTCATCAAATGTTATGATTTAAGATATTATTGCACATATGTTTGTTCACCTTGTGAAATAATTGCATATGAAACTTTTACATTATGAAACAAATACATATGAAACTTTTCATAAAAAATACATGAGAAACTTTCAACTTATGAAAAACAAATACACGTAAAAAATTATTTTTTATATTGATTTACCAAAGTTTATATAGTTTCTACCCTTCGTCTAGTCTAGTTTTAGTTTCTAAATGAACCAGCCTCTATGTATATATATATTTTGCAACATGCTAATGAGTTGGAAGAGGGTATATATACACTACAAAAAAGGGACCCTTTTCCGACGGATATTTTCGTCGGATATCCGTCGGAAATGGTGGATTCCGTCGGAAAAGGTCCAAAATCCGTCGGAAAAAAATCGTCGGAAAACCCCTCGTCGGAAAAGCCTATTCCAACGGATTTCCGACGGATATTTCCGACGGAAGGTATTTCCGACGGATTTCCCGTTTCCGTCAGAAAACCATTTCCGACGGAGTTCCGACAGATACTATTTACGACGGATATTATTTGTGACGGATTCCCGACGGCTTTTCTGACGGATTATTGCGACAGAAATTTAACATTTCCGACGGATTTTAGGAAACAATTCCGACGGAATATCCGTCGGAAATGGTATTTATGGGGAAAAAAATAATTTAAAAATCAAATTTCTTGTATAATTTGTACCCAGCATAAACCACACAGTTTTGAACAAAGCTGTATATATAACAAACTAAATTGTTTTTAAAAAACTTACAAAATAATCCGTCATAAACAATTTTAAATCTTCAAAATTACATAAAAAACAACGTCATTGTATTTATTTATTCTAGCGGGTTCTGACCCTGGTTCTGGCTTTGGTTCTGGTTCTGGTTCTGGTTCTGAAACTGCTGCATGAATGCCTGCATCTGCTCCGGGTTCTGGAACTGCGCCATGAAGGACTCAAACTGCAGTCTCGTGGCCTCTTGTTGTCGCCTGTATTGTTCGTATTTCTGCCACCGCTCTGCTTCCGCCTTTCGTTCAAGCCGTCTCTGTCTCCGTTCAGCCTCCATCTCGGCTCTCAAAGCCTCTAGCTGAAATGAATCCACATTTAACAAACGACATTAATGTTAAGCGCTAATTAATACAAAAAATAATTAAAGCATGCATGTATTACACCCATATTACACATACCTCTGAAGAAGGAGTGCTTGAACAACTATGACGAGGTGGACCGGTCAAATTTACGAAATCGTCTACCTTACCGAACCCGGGCATACGATTCTTTTTAGGACCTCCGACAGCATTTTCCCACAAACGATCCTGTATCTCCGGACTAAGGGTCATCAGATCAACATCCGGGTATTCCTCATGTGTCATACTGCGGAACGACGCCTACAAACACCAAAACAAAAATGTTAAACTTATAGACATTTCGGTAGCATAATTACTGTAATTGGAACATATCCATTACATGCTTTTAACTAGTTTACACCTATCGTCTGCCCAACAACGGCAGCCCAAACTTATTAATACAACTTTATCCTATAAAACAAGTCAATCCTAAAAACAAATTAAATTTTGTGCAAAAACTAAACTTACCGCCCTATGCTCGTGAGTCTGATCAAGATAAATAGTAGGATCTGTGGGCGACCCGGCCGCACCCGGAACTAGCTGCCGGTTCATGCAGTGAACCCGGTCAAATACCTCAGTAATCATGGGCTCACGGTTCCATGCTTCTCTCTACATTCAATATATATACGACTTCAGTTGTTAGTAGACAAAATAAAATAATAAATTATATACATTTAATATAGTAGATGAATGATCAATACCATCCGTTTCCGATGGACAACCGTGCTAACCGAACCTCCAGTATGCCTGGGGGCCGTTGACCGCGAACGATTGGCCGTATTGGCCGCAGATTGACGCTGAAATACACCATCATCGGCGGCCAGACCTGTTAAAACATAAAAGATAAAAATCAACATACATACAAACTAAAACGAACCCATAACAACAAAAAATCCGTCATACTATACCGGGTCTATCATCTGGTGCCATAAGGTCGCGTCCATCCAGTCTGGAGAGAATGGTCGGATCCGCTCAAAGTCATGCCGATCCCACAGTATCCTATCGACGGCTTGTGCCCTCCTCCCTGCCTTTAGTCGAAGCTCTCTCATCCTATCAGCATAAGTGGATTGCAAGCAACTACAAAATGCTAGGAACACGGCCTCATCCGTCTCGGATGGCCACTGGTAGCGAGCCTGCATATTGATCATTGTTTGTGTTAAGTTATATTACAACAAATAGTTTACATAGACTTTTCTACTAACCTTAAACTCCCCGAACATCTCAACGAGATTTTCGTGAGGGATCTGCGTATAACGAGTCCACGGACCATTGAACATGGACCTCCATATTGCAGCCACGTCACGAATAGCATGGTTATCTGATAAACTTCTCGATTGCAAAATGTACAACATAAAAGTTAAAACTTTGTTATGTGTTAAAAGTTAAAACCTTAACCACAACTAGCTACTTGCCGGCTACTCAGAAGCCGGATCACTCGTCGGTTATCGGAATTAGTTGGAGTCTCACGTAGAACAGCGACGCCTCGTTGTCTCGGCTCTGGTGCCGGGGTCTCATCTATTTCGATCTCTACATCTAGCTGATCATCCTCGTTCTCTTCTATATGATCCAACCCCGTGGCTCTGGTCTGTTCACTCGAAGGTGTGGTCTCTTCACTCGCGGGTGTCGGCTGTTGACTACCGGATGAGCTGCTACTTCCGCGACTGAATAATCTTCTAGCAATCGCCTTCCCCTTGTTGCTCAGACCCCTTCCCACCATCTGAAATCAGATAACGATTTAAAGTTAAATATACATACATAAAGATAGAAGATATACATACACAAAAACATATGTACATATACAAAGACAAATATACATACACAAAGACAGATATACATACACAAAGATAGAAGATATACATACACAAAGACTTTTATACATACATAAACAATAAGTTCTACATAACTAGTCATCAGAAGAATGATCAGATAAAATAAATGCATCTTCGTTATCGGAATCATCGTCTGTGTCTTCAAATTCTTCCTCGTCGTCACTAGCATCATTTTCGGATATATCTTCCTGCTCGGAATGTGTAGCCACGAAGGTGGTCTCCTCGGTTGCAAGAGAGACTGAATTAAGGTCCTCATTTGGTTCCGTGGACGTTGTAGAAGTTACTCGTTCATTGATTTGAAAGAATTGTTCATCATCATCATCATCGTCGATGTCTTTAGCAGATTCTGCAACTGCATATATTCCACTAGGAGTATCAAACCATGTACATTTGAACAACACCACAACGTTATGCCCGAAAAAATCAACCTCTAACACGACCTCCAACAATCCGTAATAGTCCCTCTCTAACTCGGAGTCGTCGTAATTAGTACCCCTCACATATACCCCGCTGTTATGTGTGACCCGACCAACAGCATGGTTTACCGTATGAAACTTGTAACCATTGACGAAATATCCTTTATATGACCGTGCATATCGGGATGGTCGGCGTGCTAGATGTTGCAGTTGTTCATTTGATTCACATGAATCCCCCATGACCTATAAAACAACATAGGAAATTAAACACATTTATTAGTTTAGGAACCAAGAAGCAAACTTTGATTTAGGAACCAAGACCTATATATATACTCACGTGGTTTAGGAACCAAGAAGCAAACTTTGATTCCCCAACTTGTGCCCGGGCACAAGCGTCAAGTAGAGGTTGCATTAGCTCTAGTTCTTCTTCAAAGATCTTCAGAGAAGGTTGAACTTCTTCACAATTCAACAACACATAAGTGTGGATCTTGTGAATCTCGGCATCATTCAGAATGACCTGTTTCCCACCCTTCTCGAATAATCTACGAGAAGGAACCTTGAATATGCTTAGACGATCGGATGTTCCTGAAGAACTAGGAATATCTGGGGCAAAGTTCCTTGACTCGCGATTATGTCGACTCTGTATGTTTGGATGAAAATACAGCGAGCAATAGTTTGAGAGTTCATTGACTAGATAAGACTCAACGATAGACCCCTCTACTTTTGCTTTGTTTCTAATGGTTCTCTTCAACGACCCAAGCGTCCTAAACATAAACGCAATATTGTATGTGTTAGAAAATAAATGGGAGATGAACATAAACGAATGTCAAGTTGAGAGAATGTTCATTTACCTCTCATAAAGATACATCCACCTATATTGGACCGGGCCACCATTTATGGCTTCACGTGTCAAATGTATTACTAGGTGTTCCATAGAATCAAACCAACCAGACGGGAAGACTTTTTCCAAGTTGCAAATTGTTTGAACAATATTTTTTTGCAACGTAATCAAGTCTTCTGTGTGTAGCACCCTTGAGCATATTACACGAAAGAATGTGCACAACTCCGTTATCGCATCCCATATCGGAGTCGGTATCATCCCTCGTAAGGCAATAGGTAGCAATCGTTGCATAAACACATGACAATCATGACTCTTGAAGCTATAAAAGCTGTAGTCTTCAAGGTTTACGCACCCCCTATATTCGAAGCATAACCGTCCGGGAACTTCAACTTCTTCAACCATTCACACACTTGTTTTAACTGTTGTTTGCTCAAACTATACGACGACTTCGGTTTCACTACCTTATTGCCCTCCTTACGAATGTGTAAGTTCTGTCGATCGCAATACAACTCTACATCCCTCCTTGCCTTTACACTAACGTGTCCATGACGGTATTAAAGAGATTCTCAAATACGTTCTTCTCGATATGCATGACATCCAGGTTGTATCGGATTAGCAACATCTTCTAATATGGCAACTCCCAAAAGATGCTTTTCTTTACCCAATTATGAGTGGTACCGAACCCGCTAATTTTTCTGTTTTTCGATCGGAACGGGGAACCCTGGTAAACCGTTGGATAGTGACGGACCTGCTTATAGATTTGTTCACCTGTTAAATCGGGTGGTGGACCGACTGACCCTGGTACCCTCTTACCTTTGGTAAATTTTTGTTGATCACGGCGGAAGAGATGTGTTGTAGGTAACCATCTCCGATGACAATCAAACCAACATGGTTTCCCTCCATTTTTCAACTGGAATGAATCCACTGTGACCATACAGCACGGGCATGATAACTTACCGTGCGTGCTCCAACCATACAACATTGCATAGGCTGGGAAGTCACTGACGGTCCATAGTAGTATAGCCCTCATATCGAAGTTATTCTTACGATAAGCATCATATGTAAGAACTCCCACCGTATACAACATCTTTAGATCGTCTATTAGCGGCCTAAAAAACACATCTAAATTTTGACCGGGGCTCTTTCTACCAGGAATGACCAATGCAAGTCTAACATATTGTGGTTTCAAGGCCATCCACGGTGGTAAGTTGTAGACAGTAACAAACACGGGCCATGTTGAATACGGATTCGAATTCGAATTATTCGGGTTGAATCCGTTGGTACATAAGCCAAGACGCACATTACGGATCTCAGAAGCGAAGTCCCGATCCTTCCTGTCGAAATGCTTCCAAGCCTCACCATCACTTGGATGTACCATCGTCCACGGTTCTGTCTGATGATCGTAATGCCAAGTCATCTCTTTTGACGTATTTTCTGACATATACAGTTCTTGAAGTCTAGGAATAATAGGCATGTACGTCAACACCAAGTGTGGGACCTTGCCTCGTCCACTAGTCTTGTAACGACTTTCATTGCAAACTCTACAGTGGGTCAACGTAGACTCATCTTTGTAAAATAACATGCAATGGTTTTTGCAAGTATGGATCCTTTCCTTTTTTTTGGGAAAGGCCGCTCAAACTCTTCTTTGTCTCAAAAATGTTAGAGGGCATCTTATTACCCTTTGGTAGAATATCTTTCACAAAGGACGCGATTCGGTTAAATGTCGCATCTGGCATATTACATTCCGCCTTAATATTCAACAATCTCGTGGCAACTCCTAATTTCGAGTGTTCACATTTTGTTGTCGCTTCTACATTCCATAAAGGCTCGTCAACATCTTTTAACATGTCATAAAATTTCTTGGCATTCGGATTAGGAGTTTGTTCTTCCCATGTCATGGCATCGTGTTCCATCGTGTTCCGTGTTCCATGTGATCATTTACCACTTCCATGTGATCGTCCACCATTGTCGGAGTAGAGGATTGACCAATGTGTTGATAATCAGATACATATTCATGTTTTTCACCATGTGCCCACCATTTGGTATAATTATTCATGAAACCATGTTGCATCAGGTCGACTCTAACCGCATCTCTTTCTTTATGGGGTATATTACGACACCTTAAACAAGGGCATCGGATACGAAGCACTATACCATTAGGAGTTCTTTTCCTTTCAATGGTGTTTTCATTAGCAAAGGCAACGTCCAAAAACCGTCCATTAAGATGACGTACTCCCTTCTAAAAAACCCTTTAGCGTCCATCCTCATATACATCCATCCTCTATCTGTCGACATATTCAATAACTACAACAAAGAACGAAGTAGTTAGCCGACATAAGCAAAGTAGAGGTGGTGTAATGTTTGACTAGTTTTGAATGACTTTAAAACCCTAAGTGTAATGGTTTAACTAGTTGAAAGTCAAACCATGGGTTTTAAATCAAAGAAGTAGGTTTTGAATGACTTTAAAACCCTAAGTGTAATGGTTTGACTAGTTGAAAGTCAAACCATGGGTTTTAAATCAAAGAAGTGGGCTTTGAATGACTTAAAAACCCTAAGTGTAATGGTTTGACTAGTTGAAAGTCAAACCATGGGTTTTAACTCAAAGAAGTGAGTTTTGAATGACTTTAAAACCCTAAGGGGGCGTTTGGTTCGCAGAATGGAATCTATAGGAATGGAATCTGTCAAAGGAATTGGAATCTGGAAGGAATTGGAATGGAATGTTATCAGGTTTGACCAAGTGTTTGGTTGACAGAAATGGAATGGAATCTATTAAATGAATTGAAATCTGTCTGTTTGGTTTACAAATGAATTGGAATGGAATAATGAAAAATGACAAAAATACCCTTTTTTAATAATTTTTATTTTATTGTTTTTTAATTATAAACAGTTATAAAAGTAACATTTAATTGTGAAATCAAAATGAAGTATCAAGTTTAGGGTTCTCAAATCATCTTCATTGTCATATACGCCGTCTCAAGTCATCTTCATCATTCTCCAGCTCCTCGCCATCTTCCCTGTCAAATATCCGTAACCCAAAGGACAAAATCGTAAAGCAAACGTCGTCTGTTAAATACCCAACCCGGAGGAAGAAATCGTAAAGCAAAAATTGTGAAGGAGTCTCTGACAAAATCTAGAGAAACAGTTCATTTCGAAGTCGGAGAAGGAGTCTTCGATAAAATCGTGAAGCAAAATCATGAAGGAGTCCAGAGGAAGAAATCGATCGGAGAACAAGTCCAGAGAAGAAATCGATCGGTGAAGGAGTCCAGAGAAGAAATCGATCGGTGAAGGAGTCTAGAGAAAAAATTGATCGGTCAAAGAGTCTAGAGAAAAAATCGGTCAGTGAAGGAGTGCAGAGGAAGAAAATGATTGTGAAGGATTACATACTTCGATCGATGAAGGTCATAAACCTGGAGAATCTGTCGATGGAGTCCAAAGTTCGATCGTAAAGGAGCCCAGATGGTGTTTAGCGGTTAGGGTTTTATTTTCCAATGAGGGTATTTTTGTCATTTTCAATATATTGGTTGGAATGGATTTCAATTCCATCTCTTTTAGGAAGGAATGATCAAATCCATATTTGAGGGAATGTTTGGAAATTTAATTCCATTCCATGGGTAACCAAACGTGAAAATGGAATTTGGTCAACGAAATTGACCATTCCAATTCCATCAGATTCCGTCGGAATCCGGCAAACCAAACGCCCCTAAGTGTAATGGTTTAACTAGTTGAAAGTCAAACCATGGGTTTTAAATCAAAGAAGTAGGTTTTGAATGACTTTAAAACCCTAAGTGTAATGGTTTGACTAGTTGAAAGTCAAACCATGGGTTTTAAATCAAAGAAGTGAGTTTTGAATGACTTAAAAACCCTAAGTGTAATGGTTTGACTAGTTGAAAGTCAAACCATGGGTTTTAAATCAAAGAAGTGAGTTTTGAATTACTTAAAAACCCTAAGTGTAATGGTTTGACTAGTTGAAAGTCAAACCATGGGTTTTAAATCAAAGAAGTGAGTTTTGAATGACCTAAAAACCCTAAGTGTAATGGTTTGACTAGTTGAAAGTCAAACCATGAGTTTTAAATCAAAGAATTGAGTTTTGAATGACTTAAAAAACCCGAAGTGTAATTGTTTGACTAGTTGAAAGTCCAACCATGGGTTTTAAATCAAAGAATTGAGTTTTGAATGACTTAAAAAACCCTAAGTGTAATTGTTTGACTATAAAATGAATATAATTCCTAACGGGTTTTAAAAAAATTCGCCATCATAACGACTATAAAATGAATATAATTTCTTATTAAATCAAGCCTAATGTTTGCCCAACAGATGGCAACCCAACTATCTAAAATTGATAACGTAATACTAATCCATACATAGATACTAAAACATGCATATTAATCCATCATCTTAATCCATACATATTAATAATTCACCATATTAATTCATAGTTTAAATCAAATAAGTGTAACGAGTTTTAAAAAAATTCGCCATCATAACGACTATAAAATAAATATAATTCCTAACGTTTGCCCAACAAATGGCAACCCGACTATATACTAAAACATTCATATAAATACATATTAAATACACATAACATATAATTGTATAACATATTAAAACAACTATATATCCATACATATTAAAACATACATATAATTTATAAATAACATACAACAATACACAAAACATACATATAACGTAATACTAAAACATGCATATTAATCCATCATCTTAATCCATACATATTAATAATTCACCATATTAATTCATAGTTTAAATCAAATAAGTGTAACGAGTTTTAAAAAAAATCGTCATCATAACGACTATAAAATGAATATAATTCCTAACGTTTGCCCAACAAATGGCAACCCGACTGTATACTAAAACATACATATAAATACACATAACATATAATTGTATAACATATTAAAATAACTATATATTAAAACATATTAAAACATACATATAATTTATAAATAACATACATATAATTTATAAATAACATACATAAAATACACAAAACATACATATAAATACATATAAATACACATAATATACAAATCAATAGATATAATTAATTGTACCTCGCTTTTCGTTCGTCGGTTTTTTAAGACGGATTTTTCCGTCGGAAATCCGTCGGAGGTTTTGAGCCGCCGGAGGAAGCTGTCACCGGAGTTTCTGTCGCCGGAGTTTCTGTCGCCGGATATTCTGACGGTGATGGCGGGGACGGTGATGTACGGTGGTGGCTACGGTGGTGGCGAGGGTGTTGGGTGGTGTACGGTGGTGGTAGACGGTGGTGGTGAGGGTGGTATGCGACGGTGGTGGGTGGCGACGGTGGTGGAGAGGGTGGTGGGTGGCGACGGTGGTGGAGAGGATGGTGGGGACGGTGGTGGATGGCGACGGTGGTGGGGACGGAAAACGAATTTTTTCGCCGGAAATCGTGTGTTTTCGCCGGAGCAGAAGTGGAGAGGGTGAGTGGTGCACAAAATGAAAAATATCGGCTAGGGTTTCAACTTATACCCACCCGTAAAAATTTAAATTAAATTAAAAATATATATTTATAATATTAAAATTAAATATTTATAATATTAAATATTATTATATTAAATTTTTTATAGTTTATATATATTAAAATTATATATTAAATATTATATTAAAGTATTAAATATTATTAAATATTATATTAAAGTATTAATTAAATATTATATAGTTTAATTATATATATTAAAGTATACATTAAAATTAAATTAAATATATTATATATTTTATATATATTAAATATTATATATCAAAATTGTATGTTAAAAATGGCCTTGATGGGTTTTAATCACTTTAACGGCCTACAATGGGCCTTGTTGGGTTTTAATAACTTTAACGGCCTACAATGGGCCTTGATGGGTTTTAATCACCTATAACGACCTACAATGGGCCTTGATGGGTTTTAATCACTTCTAACGGCCTATAATGGGCCTTGATGGGCTTTACAACTCTTAACGGCCTACAATGGGCCCTGATGGGTTTTAACCACTTTTAACGACTAACAATGAGTCTTGATGGGCTTTAACAACTCCTAACGCTCTACAATGGGCCCTGATGGGCTTTAACAACTTCTAACGACCAACAAATGGCCTTGATGGGCTTTACAACTCCTAACGGCCTACAATGGGCCCTGATGGGTTTTAACCACTTCTAACGACTAACAATGGGCCTTAATGGGCTTTAACAACTCTTAAGGAACTACAAAGGCCCCTGATGGGCTTTAACAACTCCTAGCGCTCTACAACGGGCCCTGATGGAGTTTAACAACTTCTAACGACCAACAATGGGCCTTGATGAGCTTTACAACTCATAATGGTCTACAATGGGCCCTGATGGGCTTTACAAGTCCTAACAGTCTACAATGGGATTGATGGACTTTAACAACTCCTATAAAACAACAATGGACCTTGTTGGAATTAACGACTCTTAATGAACTACAATGGATCTTAATGGGATTTAACAACTCTTAATGAACTAAAATGGGCTTTGTTGGCCCTTAATGACTCTTAATGAATTAAAATGGAACTTGATGAGACTTAACGAACCTAATTGGGCTTTGATGGGTCGTATAATACACATATACGTACATATATATATATAGACACATACATACATACATACATACATATATATAGACACATACATACATACATATATATATAGACACATACATACATACATACATACATATATATATATATGTATACACATGTAAATACATACTACTTCCAACATATTAGGGATGAAAAAATCGGTATTTGAGTGGAAAATACAAGAACCGAAAATTCCCCGATTCGGTTCGGGATTTACCGGGACTAGTACCACTACCGGTACCGAAAGTACCGAATCCCGAATATGGAAAATCTTGGTACCGAATACCGAACCGGTAATGATATTCGGTACCGGTACCGGTACTGGTTCGGTTTCGGGATTTCGGTCTGTATGCTCATCCCTACAACATATATATATATATATATATATACACATATATATACGTAATAAATGTACATATAACGACGGATTTTTATAAATAAAAAAAATAGAAATTAAAATTAAAATTAAAACTAAAATTAAAATTAAAATTAAAATTAAAATTAAAAAATCCGTCGGAAAATTAAAAAATCCGACGGAATTTTCAGAAGGATTTCCGACGGATTTTTTAATTTTAAATTTCAAAGTTTTTTATTTATAAAAATTCGGGTCCCATTTCCGACGGAGAAATATCCCTCGGAAAATTCCGATGGAATTCCGACGAGTTTCCGACCGATCTCCGGCGATTTTTTTTTTAATTTTAATCATTTTAATTAGAAAAATTCGCCGGAAATTTCCGAGGGAAATGAATCCGTCGGAAAATTCCGACGGATTTCCGACGGAAATTTTAATTTTGAAATTTGAATTTTTTTTAATTATATCCGTCGGAAAAGCATTAAATATCCGTCGGAAATTTCCGACAGATTTTTTCCGTGGGAAAAAACCGTCAAAAATTTCTGACGGATTTTTTCCTACGGAAAGGCCCTTTTTTGTAGTAGTGATAAAAGAAGTGCTTAAAGTAATTTGCTTCATTGCATCAAATATATTCTCTAATATTATTAATCCATGGACATTACATATATTCTAAAATGTGGGGTGGAGCGGAGGGGGGTTAATCACCATATATATATATATATAGGAAGGTTCAAATGAGAACTTTACATTTTTAAAAGAACAAAGGGACACTTGTGGATCACATATGATGTGGGTCCCACATAATATTAAATCATTTATGATTTAATATTATGTGGGACACACATCATATGTGGTCCACAATTTGTTCCTTTGTTCCTTTAAGGAAGGGTGATTCTCATTTGATCCCTCCCCTATATATATATACTACGTGTCCAACTCAAGTAAGAAAGTTAAATAACATTACAAGTAAGAACGGAAGATTAAGGGAAATGATCATATGTGAATGTATTAAAAAAACCCATAAAAATCAATTTAAAAATGTATATGTAAACCAACATTACAGATTTTTCATATGTATCACATATGCACATCTAAATGGATGTTTTTTTAAATATATCACATATGTTTTTTTGAACGATTCACATATCAACCTTCTTATATATATATATATATATATAAGTGTCCCTTTGTTCCTTTAAAAATACAAAGTTCTCATTTGAACATTCCTCTCTCTCTCTCTCTCTCTCTCTCTCTATATATATATATATAGGGGAGATTTCAAATATTACAAACAAAACAATTCGTACAAACCGTAAAAACTTCATGGTTTCATTGTTTTATTGCATAAAATTGTTTCATGTAAGTGTTTAATATGATAAAATTGTTTCATATAATTCTTTTCTTCATGAAACTATTTCATATATTTTTGTTTCTATATGAAAATGAAATTGTTTCATGTATTTCTCATTTTGACGAATCTTGTTTCATATATTCTTTGATTAAGCAACTCTCATGTGTTATTGATGAAATTTTTTCATATATTATTGGCTAATAAACCCTCATAATTAAGAAAAAATGATTGGTTGAATGAAGTTTGTACGAATTGTATGGATATCTTTCATATATATATATATATGTATGCATGGTTGGGTTCCGGTGAGAATGAGAGTTATGGTAAGAAGCGTAAGAACAGATCACCACCCTTGGATGCACTGCACCGAATCAATCCTCATATGAAGCGCAGTTCATGAATGGGTTTGAGATTAAAACTGATCAAGGGTTATCCTTTGCTGACGCTTCCCAGCTTAACTCCTTCTCACACAATCTTGTACCTATATATATATATATATATATATATAGAGAGAGAGAGAGAGAGATGTTCATACCAAAATAGACGCACATTGTGTGACAAATTGAGTTCAGATGAGAAGCGTAAGAAGGAATCTCAAACCCACCAATGAATTGTGCTTCATACGGGGATTGGTTCGGTGCATCTCGTTGCATCTTATCTCGGTACATCCCATGCCTCCTAATGTGCATCCAAGGGTGAAGATCTCTTCTTACGCTTCTCACCGTAATTTTCTTTCTCACCGGAACCCAACCCACCAGAATAATACCTAAATAAGAAAACGGCGAATCACATGTTTATACTAAAATCACGTATAAAATCACATTAATTGATTCATGTGCCTTGCAACCTGATCGCGGGCCACGTCTCCCGCACTCCCTTTGTTGAGACCATCAATCAAAAATCACACTTGATATTACATGTGTTTTCTCTTTTTCTTATTTAGTTGTTGTTGTCGTTTGAACTTGCCCCTCTCTCTATATATGTGTATTGTTTTTGGTATATTTAAATGATCAGTAGATGAGCAATGGCTAAAAATGAAAGAATGGAAGACATGCATTATTTTATACCCAAAGAATAATGGTCCGGGATAACTTAAAGCATTCAATCCCGAATAAGCATACGTTTCGTTGGAATAAACTGGTCTCGATTATCATAAAATCCAGCGTTATTAATTAGTTATCAAGCATAGAAACATCATGACAACAGTGAAGAATTCATACGAAGAAAATTAAACATTACAGAAGAAACTACTTAGAAAAATATGTTGAATTAGTGCCAAACAAATTAATAAATATATCGTGTGGTTACCTGATCATTCATATATAATTTCTAGGTTGTTAAGAATGTTCATACCGATGTCATGGGACATGGGGCATCTCTAGCCATGCACCACTGCAACAGTTCGAAACAAAGCTGTCGAATAGCAGTTTACTGCTGCTAGCTGTTTATGCCGCACTCCAGCCACACCTACACAACACAAAGCTGCAGCAAACATTGCCTACCTACAGCAGTCCCGATGGTTTTGCGAGCCACCCGTTCCACTTAGTGGCGGACCCAATATTTTTTCCGAGCGTGTGCACCCTTAAATTGTATCAAATGTCCGCAAAGCTGTTTGATATATTTTTCGATTGATTTCGAGGGATTTTTTAGCAGAATTCCCCATTTGGGGGCTTTTTTAAGTTTTTTGGTTGATTTCGAAATATTTTTTAAGGTTTTTGGTTGATTTCGAGTGATTTTTTATGATTTTTGGTTGATTTCGAGTGATTTTCTTTAAGGTTTTTTTGGTTGATTTCGAGGGATTTTTTAAAGTAGCTAGTGCTCCTTTAACCCTTGAAATATCAAAAGTTTAGCAGGTGCACCTCATGTAAAACTTACAAAACGCGATTTATTTATCCTTACGGAACACAGTTGAGCGATAGCACGGGACCCCCTCCCCATAGGGTGGGTCCGCCCCTGGTTCAACTCGATTTTCCTTTTCCCACTTCTCCTTGCAATCCACTCATAGCTTCTACACTGGAATTCGAAAAATAGGCTTTCCAAATTACTTTTATCTTCTATGATCACCAACCGGTTGCGATGTGACTAAATAAAATACAAACAACACTTAACCATTTTGTCCCATAATTTTGGCAGGCATTAATCTCATTTATATCATTGAGCGTTTCAATTCTATCCTCCTCGACGACCTTCCATCACCGGAAAATGCACTTTCAAATCTTGATTACCTCTTCACACTTCACCAACGCATGATCGACCGACTCCAACTCCTTTCCGCACCTTGGACATAAAAGTCACGGGATGTCCATGCATGCCCATCCTATCAAGCACCATTCTACATGCATGGTAATCTACCTTGTCTCGCCCTCCATATATAAGAAAATGTTATCTTTCTTTGGAACCAAGCTTGACCATTTAGTTTCCAAACATCAGTCTCCGAAATCGGACAAAACTTCTTCAATAATAAACTTGAACTCTTGAACCGAGAACACCGCATCCTCCTGAGAAGCCATTTATTTTGGTCTCGGAATTTTACCTTAGGCGACCAATTTTGCAAAAGGGAATGAAGGTTTTCCAGTTCACCAATTCCCTCTCCTTGATTCCCATCTCCATTATTCCCACTTGTCACCTTTTCACAACCCTCTTTCGGACACTAAAGCCTTGTTTGTTTTTTCATTTTAAGCTCTTAATCACCACTTATATCTGATTCATTTAGACGTTTCATAACCATTTTAGAACTAAAATCAGACTTCAGACTTCAACACCTCTTAAAAAAAAACAAAGGTAACCTAATTCTTTGTTAGCTTCTAGTTGGAACAACCTTTTGAACCTCGGTCTCAAGGCTTCAATATTTTGTTAGATTTAGTATTGGTGTTTATGGTTCACAACAAATGATTTCAAACAGAACTAATTAACCCAATTAATCATTTATTGAAATATTAAATATTATAATCGATTCAATCTAATTAACTTTGATAAATCATTTGAATTCAATCAAATACAATAAATGATTGAATTGGATTTTACCTACCATTTATTATTTATTAGATCCGATTAGATTCATTTTAAATTTTGAATAAATTATTGGATGATTCTTATAATAATAGTAATGATATTTCGAACTCTAATCATTGACATCAATATTGAATAAGAACCATAATTCTAGTTAGGTTGTAAATTTAAGGGGATGTTTGTTTACCTCTTAACAGTTTCATTAAGAGGCAGCATCTGAACTGTTAATAGGTGAATTCTGTTTGAAAAAATAAGTCTGGCTCTTACCGTGCCTCATTTTAATAATGGTTCCAAAACCCTCTGAATTATTATGTAACCTGGATCTTTCTTAACCATTAAGAGTACTAAGTACATCCTAAACAATTACCAAATAATTATATTTCATTTTATAATTTACCAAACCATTCGATAATTACCAAACAACCCTCAAATTTAACAAAAAAATTGCAACCCAATAATTTATTAGCAATAATGAGAAAAAAAGTTATTTAAGAAAAGAAAAACATCTATATTTCTAAAACAAAATAATTGCACCATCTTGGTTTAGATTATTTCCACAAAGCCATCAACAACCACCAATTGTTCAACCATCCTGCCACCTCCAAACCTCCTCCTTCCTCCCTATCAATCCACCTTTCAGAACCTCCCCCACCCCTTTCCTTCCCCAATCCTTGGACTACCACTCCGCCCCCGCCCCTGCCCCCGACGTCCTCTTGTCGAGTCTTATCTCCACCGGAACTTCCGCTTTCGTGATCCAATTTTGAGCCTACCATGTGACCACCACTGTTGCCACTGCCACCGCCACCGCCACCGCCACCACCACCACCGTAAGAAGAATTTTCGACTGACGTTTGTCCAGTCGTGAAACCGCCACCATAATTAGCAATAGCACGGAGATCTGCATTGCATGCGTTGACGTCAAAAGGAGTGACTCTGAAGTAATCGAGTCTATTTGTATCCCTACCAAAATCAAGGGTTTCAACATTCTCCAAACCATCCCAGCCATCACGGCCGTAAAAGGAGCGGTGCAGGTGTACTCTCCGAACAGCAGAACCACCACAAAGGTCTACAATTCTTTTAGCAAGTGAACCATCACGAGCAGAATTAAAAATTGACTGCATCAATTGCGACTCGAGTTCAATTATACGATCAGCCCGTAACCCATGAAATGTTTCACCACCATGATCATCATCACTAGCAAACTTTAGGTCTTTCCTATCTCTGTTTCTTTGATCCGCCATGCATGAGTATTAGCAAAATTTAATTTTTTTTCATTTGTTTGATTATTTTTCCCTCTTAATTTGCAGCCACTATTTATTTATACCAGTCAGGGTAGAACACAATTTCAGACCCACATGCTCCTCTACCACTTGCCTGCTAGGTTCCTTTTAATTAACTTCTTGAAACTTTGATGGTTTTGGACCTTAAGTTTTTGATTTTAAGGAAATATATACTAAAAATTAAATAAATCCAAAAGAAAGAAAAATGTACTCCAAGAATGACTTGGTATTCCGTCCTCTAAGCTGAACAAGTGGAAAGAAAGAAACAAGCCGTCGATCTAGAAAGTTGAATCGGAAGATGATTTTTTGTCCAAAACTATCCCAACCCTATAATATTTTAATTAATGGTCCACATTAAAACATCCCATAATTTATTATATCGCCTGAATTAAAGGAATATAAATTAACAAAATAAAAGCAAAGGGTATCATACTAATTATACTTGTTATTTCATGTCTGTCTAATTTAAGCGGGTACCAAAATTATAAGAAGGAATGTATAACAACTTCAAAGGTAAATCAAAAAAGATATCATACGAAAATACAGATCAACTCAGCATTCAAAATCTCGGATAAAAGCTCTCTCCCTTCTAATCGCTTCAGAACCTTCAACGCCGGAGATAAACCCTAGAAAATCTCGTTTGGAATTGAAAGTGATCCCGGTTTGCTCATACAAGTTGAATCATGAAATGGATGAGGAAGATGGAGGTATATGGTACATTTGTGTGTCATTGGTTGTAAAAATCAATGTGATAACTTACTTACAAAATGAAGATGTACCATATACATTCATAAAAGGGTTCATAAAAAGGTACCACATATCTTCAAATATTTTGTACCATATAACTTACTTACAAAATGAAGATGTACCATATACACTCAACTAATACAAATCATGATACCTGGATTAATCAAGATGTACAATATACATTCATAAAAAGTTACTACATATCTTCAAATATTTTGTAACTCAAGTAACCATCTTCACAGAACATAATCAAAATGTCTTCTACTGCTGAACTAATTTGAAGTCGGACTATGAAGGGAATCGATTGAATGAATGACCCGATTTGTTTTGATATTATTCGGTTAGATAATTTAGGAAATAAATCTTTTTAATCTTTATCTGATTTGTAAAAGAAAATTTAATATTAAAATGATTAATTATTAAATTTGCTAATTTACCAAATTACCCTTTTTTATTTATGGTTAGAAGTGGATCTCATGGTTATCAATCTTTATAGGGTTCTCATTTGATTATGCCCATAGAGGCGGGTTCATGTGAGGACGGTAACAATTTAGGAGAATGCAAGGACAATCCTCAGCCAATCATTTTGTACATGAAATTTTTCATGTACAAAATCACATATGATTCACATAGAAAATCATATATGGTTAGCCACAACTTTTCCCGCGAGTTGCCCACTCCCGTCGCCGGTGTCCTTTTTGATGCTTACAAGATCACATATGATTTTGTACATGAAATCATATGTGATTTGGTTAGGAGTGGATCTCGTGGTTATCAACCTTTATAGGGTTCTCATTTGATTATGCCCCTATATATATATATATATATTAAACGATTTGTATGATAGGGGCAGGTTCATATATACGAGAACGCTAATTATTTACAAGAATATGAAAAACTTTTTTCATGTAAATCATATGTGATTTTAAACCGACTCGAGCAGACAACTTTTGGAGCAACTTAAGTCCGATGGGAAAAGTCACCCAGATCATGTATGATTTTTTACAAAATCACAAATGATTTTGTGGATGAAAAAAGTTTCTCGTAAAAAAGTTAACATTTTTCGTTTTTCTCTATGTATGTAAGTATGTATGTATGTATACATACATATATATATATATATATGTATATATATAGAGATGGATTCAAATGAGAACTCAAATTGGTTGTGAATGTGAGGAAAAATGAGAGCGCGACACGTGTCATATTTAGACTTAATAATCAAAGAAATTTTCAGACTGAATATAGTATATATTCAGTCTGAATAATTCTTTGATTATTCACTCTGAATATGACACGTGTCGCGCTCTCATTTGTCCTTATAGTCACAACCAAATTTGAGTTCATTATTTGACTTTTACTCTATACACACACACACACACACACATATATATATATATAGAGAGAGAGAGAGAGCTTCAAACGAGAATGTTAACTTTTTATAAGAATACGAGAAACTTATTTCATGTGCAAAATCAAGCATGATCGGGACGACTTTTCTCATGTGACTTAAGTTACCTCAAAAGTCGCACGCTTCAATTAGTGCAAAATCACATATAATTTTGTACATAAATGTTTTGTTATTCTTATAATTAGTTAGTGTTGTCGTATTAACATGCCAAAAAGACGTCTTCAAATACAAACTCTCCCTAGGTTACAAATTCGTGATAAATAATATAAAAAATATTTTTTTATCAAATGTTATGACCAAAGTTTTGGTCCATTTTTAAAAATCTCACTAAACCTCAAGGACCAAAATCAGAGTTTCTTCTAAATCATATCTTAAAACCAACCGTTCAAACGAAGTGCCAAAAATGGATGGCTCTTGGCTAAAGAATTTAGGCTCACAGTAAGTAATGTATAGAAAATAAAAGAAAATATATTAAAAGCTTTTAATATGATAATTTTGTTTAAATAGTGATTTCAAAAAAATATTTTTGTCTTTTAGTTATTTTCTTCCTAGAATTAAAAAAATAGTCATCAAAATCGTCATCCATAGGACTTCATCACAACCTTCTTAATTTTTTTTTTACAATTTGATCCCTAGATCGCCCGGCCACAAGGGTAGGCACAGCGACCCTAAATTTTTTTGTCCACAAATTTTAAACTTTTGGGGTTGGTGACGCTTGTATTTGGCGACCAGGGACTAAATTGTAAATAAAAAAATATTTTTAATGAGGTCATCATGGATACCCTATAAATGGCGACCCTAATGACTATTTTGTAATTTTAAAAGAAAAATTGTTAGAAGACGAAAAACCTTGGCTGAAATGGTTATTTGAGCAAAATTCTTTATTAATATACGTCTCTACCTTTTCTTTTATTTATTTATTTTTGTAATGCTTTAGAAATACCATTTTTAATTAGTGTTAAAAAAGGTGATTTTTTAGTTGAAGTTTTTTAACACATTTTATTTTTTCTTGTCCTTCACAATTTAAAATAACTTTAGTTGTTATATTTTTTTTGAATTAATTTTTTAGGTGAATTTTTGAGTTTTTACCAATTCATAATTAAATTAGATTTGGATTTTTCTAAAAGACAGAGAAAAGGATAAACATTTAAGTATATCTATAAAGTTTTTTTTTATTGAATGCATATTAATGATTAAAAACATTCAATTGAAATAAACATTTGAAATTTAAGTAAAAAAATCAAGTGTCAGCATAAATCTCACAAATGTTTGATAATTATTATTAATAGATAGGTAACTTTAGATTTTTACTCTTATGTAAAAAAGAAAAACCAAAGATACATCCTAAATGACATGCGACGTTATTTGACGACGAGGTCAAACTTTAAGTCTTACGAGTTATGGAGAGACGGTGACACTTTCAAGACGTGACCCAAGGCGACATACATACATACAAATTTGTATGTATTAGTGTTTTGAATAATATTATAGAAAAAATTAAATTCATATAAATTAATAAAACTAAAACAACAAAGAAAAACCCTTCACACCAAATATAAAGCTTTTAAAAAATGATATCAAGAGTGCAAAACGGGGATTAAAATATTCATAATCTCCACAAATAAAAACACTCACTACTTTCTTCCATTTATCAAAGAACTCGTGTTCGAAATTTCGTGTACGGGAATGTATGTTAATATTTACCTATTTAAGGTTTTAGTTTTTAAGTTTCTTTTGTTTATTTTTTTATTATTTTTATTAACCTAGATATCCAACTCGTTATGCAAACCGACTAATCTCAGAGCGAACACCTGCATGCTTCGGGAGTTGCTCGGAGTCACTGCATTTGAACCTACGTGGCCATAAGAGGATTTTTATTTCTCCTTGGATTCGAATATTTGACATCTAGACAATTTTGACGTTTGGAGCCCAAACTCAAACCATGCGGGAACCACCTTTGTGGTTATTGTTTATTTAAGTCTTAGGTCTCTACGTAATTATCAATTATCCCTAAAGTTGTATATTAAAGCAACCCACACTTTACAAAATAATGCGTCATAACATGTCATAACGTATTGTAACGTGCTACAGTGTAAGCCAAGCCTCAAAGTGGAGCCATGGGGGTTAAGGTGCAGGGAACCCAAGCCTCAGAGTTGAGCCATGGAGGTTAACATGTCGGTGAACCCAAACCTTGAAGTCATAACACATCATAACTAGTTATTTAGACTTTTTTGAATTAGTATAAATAGATTTACAGAAATATATTACAAATAACTAAAAAAATATTCTATATTCAACTCATTTTAATGGTACTGGCAAAACTTTATTTTATTTTGAAAGACAAGAATTTTATTAAACTACCAAAATACAAGTTTCTGCGAAGCATAAACAAACCGAAGATCAGTCCCGCCTACAAGACACCAAAACCCAAAACAAAAAAGACATCCCCAAACAAACCTCACAAACCTAAAAACAAACACCCAAAGCCTAAGAAAACCGAAGCAAATACATAAATATGAACATCGAAATTTAGGCACTAGCAATGGCTTTGGTTTGCAGCACCAATTTTCCCAAGAATTAGTGAAAATTTTTGTACAATGAGTTAATCATTGAAAAGATAAACATTGGATGCCAAAAGCTATGTTCGATTGCAGAGCAGAGACCAATCCGAAAACACCACTTTATCGCAGTAACTCCAAATTACATGCATAGAAATCCATAGGACCGCTTGAGATAAAAAAAAATTATAAAGGGTATTCTAGCCATTTGCCTAGACTAATCCCTGACAATTTTAAGACTGCTAAAGCATGCAGCCCTGAGATAATTCCAAAGTGCCCACAAGTTGTTTGCGCCTGGATTCTAACCTGGGGTAGATGGGTTATCTAGCCTCATCCCCCACAAGCCTTAACCAGTATGCCACAAGCCTTGTGGTTTGAGATAAACTTTTTGCCAACGGAGTGAATGAGTGAAGATTTTCAAGTGAAAAGACGTCCTCAACGGAGACCACATTAGAGAAGCCAAAGCCCCACAACCCAAAATATTTTACCCATACATCCGAGACCTCCTTACAACGATCGACAATTTCGAATTCATCTCACATAGGAGACATAAAGAAGAGTGAAGATCATGCCCGTGATCATTCACCAGCACCGAATGTGTCGGGAGGCCTATTACTGATAGAACTTTTCTTAATGATGTAACTTGTAAAACTAGATGTGTATTTTTAGATAAAACATAATTAGTTAATTTAATATAATAACAGAGGTAAAATAAAGGATACATAAATTGTGTACAATTGATGATGCATTAAATAACCGTTACATTATTATTAAAATGAAAATGATATGTAAATATCTTATCGGTGGTGCAATAGAAACGATTTAAAACAACCATATTTTAATCAAAATTTTCTTCCACCAAAAAATCTTCTGCGGGTCAACCTCCGCCAAATTTTCTTCCACCATCGTCTTTGTCGCCGGTGGTCGCCTTCTTCCCCACCACCACAACCACCACCGCCGTTGCCACCACCACCGTGGAGATTAAAAGGACGTACATTGAAAACACGATGACGACCACCACCACCACCACCATCACCACCACAACCGTTGTATTTCACTATAACATCACGGAGACGCAACCACCGACTTTTCCATCGGGTTTTCTCATGTATGGCTTTTTCTTCTCCTCTTCGGAACATCATGAAAAACGAAACACAAAAATTCTATAGTTTCTGAAACGATTGTACCACTATGAATAATTATGGAAACTGTTGTATTAGTTTTCCCACTTTTCCTTAATTATTTATATGTTTTTGGAGACGACGATCACGAAGACTTTCAATACTTGTTAACCACACATATCACCATCTAGAAAATGGTTCGAGTTTGCTTCGTATTACTAACCATCATTTTTCCATGCAAAAATACAATTAAAAAAGAATACATATATTGATACTAATTAATTTTCATTTTTTAATAGTTCAAGGGGTAAGAAAATGTTTATTTGTTACTAGAAGGGTACTCGCGTAATGCATCGAGATATATCTCGATTTTAAGTTTCATTTTAATTTTTATTTCTATCGATGTTCTAATGGTTTTACGTGGTTTTTTGAGAAAAAGATTTTAGCAAATCAATTAAAAATTCTCTTTTTTTATTTAAATTCTTTAATTCAATTTTTTATCATAATTTAATTTATGTTTAATAACCAAATAATTTATTTTTTGTTTAATAATATAATTATTTTATTTGTTAGAATTCAATGATTATCTTAATCATATTTTATATTTTTTATATTTAAAATTAGATGTTTATTCTGTAGTTATTCATAGTTATTAGTAGTTAGTTACACGAATTTAGAGATGAAACTTTAATAGGTTGTACTTACGCACAATTTATTTGTAATCTTAAAATTAAATAATTAAGATTAAATAAAAGTAACTAAAGTTAAAAAGTTGTTTTTAAAACTTTTTGACCAAATGCTTTGTAATATAGTATAGATTATTTTTAATTTTCAAATTCTCCATTTTTATCTTTTACTAGCATCATGCTTTTTGTTTATTTTTGTTTTCCCATCCTCTGTTTTTTTTTAGAGAAGTCTATAAAAATCAAACAAATTAAATTTATGAATAATTAAGGGTGCGTTTGGATGGGGAACACTGATTTCATTTTCTTATAAAACGTTTTTAGAAAATAGAGTTGAGTTTTCATTCTCAGTTTTATATGAAATTTTAGAAAACGCATTTGATTGAAATGGTGGTGTTTTCATTTTTCCGTTTTTAGAAAATTAGAAAATGCATTTGGTTGTGGATTTTATACCACTTTTCATTTTCCATTTTTTCAAATTAGAGTGTGTGTGTCAAAGTTTTTAGAAAACAAAAATTTAGAAAACTATTAAATCTAGTTTTCTAATTTACATATAATTTTAGAAAATGAAATTTTTTGTTTTCTAGGAATTTTTTTGAAAACTTAAAGAACCAAATGGGTTTTATAAATTTTCATTTTCCTTGAAAAAAATTACTAGAAAACTGAAAAAATTTCTATAACCAAATGCACTATTTAAATTTTTAAAAATTAATAAACTACTTTTTTCCAATGATGAGTTTTTGGACATTTTTTATAAATAAATAAGTTGTCAAATTTTTAAAAATTGATTACCTACATTCTATCAACCCAAAAATCGTTTAGTAATGTTTAAAGTAATAAAAACCTAAAAAAATTATCGTTCTCAAACCCTACGTTATTCAAACTCATTGCACACAACGTTATCATTTCCCCTCGCCCGCATTCATTGTCATTCTCCATACCATCCATTGCAGTCGTTGGCCCTTACTATCTATCTCCCTTTTTCGATGTCTTTTTTCTTTTTCAATTCTCCCTTTTTAATGGAGCACTCGTACACATATGATCGAAAAAGAGTTGGAATCGAAAAACAAAATAGAACATATAAAAAGAGGGAGAGATGGATGACAGAGACCAACAATGATAATAGGCGATGACAAGACGCAAATGACGACGGGTTGGTTTGGGGTTTGAATAGTGGCGGACCGAGGATTTTTCCCGAGCGGTTGCACCCTTAAATTGTATCAAATGTCCGCAAAGCTGTTTGATATATTTTTCGGTTGATTTCGAGGGATTTTTTAGCCGAATTCCCCGTTCGGGGACTTTTTTAAGTTTTTCGGTTGATTTCGAAGGATCTTTTAAGGTTTTTGGTTGATTTCGAAAGATTTTTAAGGTTTTTGGTTGATTTCGAGTGAATTTTTATGGTTTTTGGTTGATTTCGAGTGATTTTTAAGGGTTTTTTTGTTTATTTCGAGAGATTTTTTTAAAGTTGTGCTCCCTTAAGACAGAGCACCCATCAGAGTTTAGCGGGTGCACCTTACGTAAAACTTACTAAACGCGATATTTTTTACCCTTACGACACACAGTTGAGCGGTAGCACGGGACCCCCCTTCCGATAGGGTGGGTCCGCCACTGGGTTTGAATGTCGTAGAGTTTGGAACAGTAAAACTAATATAAGTTTTTGTTTTACTTTAATATCTTCCTATCCGACGAGTTAATTAACGACAAAATCTAATTACCTAATTAAATTCTATCGGTAAAAAAATCTTGATTATATTTTACCGACGACCATATTTAATGAATCATCATTCGTCGTTTTAAAATTTTGAAGTATTGTATAACATATATCGAAGGAAGTCCACAGATACGGGCCAATTAAGTTCAACTTTTGGCAGATCCATCAGTAATTTACGTAAGGAATTTTCATTAGTTGGTCAAGTTTTTTTTGTAGTGGCCGCCACTATTTTTCTCGACCAACCAGTCAGCGTATGCTACAATTTCATAACCACACGTGTACTATATATGCTTAATTGCTTCCTTGGTTCCTTTATAACTTCTTGAAACTTTGATCGGCTTTTTTGATTAAAAAAAGGTTTTCAATTTTATTTAATTATTATCTAATTATGTTTGTGTTCACCAGTGAAAGGAGTAAAAATCTGCTGTACCATTTTCTCCTAAACCATTCCTGTCCACCAATGATATTTTGACAAATCATCATTTTCAAAATAAATTATTTAATGTTGGCAAAATCCTCTAACGGATGTTAACCTCCGTTAAATACACTTCTCTTCTCTCACCTTTGTTCTTGACAAATCATCATTTTTAAAATAAATTTTTTTCTATTATTCCTTTTTAGTCCATTTTTTATACGAATTAATTATATATATATATATATATAATTATCTTTTTGTTAAAGGAGAAAGTAATATAGAACAACAAGAAAGAAAGAGAAGAGATCTGTTATTCTCATTAATTATAAGCCCTTTAAATAGGGATGAGATACAAGTAGATAACTACAAGATATAATAGTTCTAACCTATCTCTAATATGTTTATCTCTATCTATATCGTCATATCCATTAGACATGACACATTTATCCTACAACACTCCCCCTTGTGCCGAGTCAAAGGAGTGATGGTGCACAATTGTTGTCTCGTTAAAACCTTACGCCAAAATTAAAACCCAGTGGGAAAAATAAAAATATGACGAAGGAAAGAGTACAACGCACCAGTTTCTTTGCAATAGGTAGACTTTTCCTTTAGTCTAATATTCTTTCAGATTCGTACATTAATCATGAGAGTTGGAAGAGTAGGAAGGTATATAAACCGTTGCCTCACTAAAACCTTACACCAAGGAACAAAACCCAATGGGAAAAATAACGATCCGTTAAAGCTTTTACTTATTTGATGTTTATGCATTAACGATCCGTTCGTTTTTTTTTCTCTGACAGATGGTCAGAAGAACTTTATCTGTATGTAACAAGTTGCATTAAACCGAGTCATTATTCAAAGATATATATATATATACTATATATAGAGAAAAGTTCAAATGTGAACTCAAATTTGGTTGTGAACGTGAGAACAAATGAGAGCGTGACACGTATCAAAATAAACAATATTCAGACTGAATATACAAAAGAATATTCAGACTGAATATAGTATATATATTCGGTCTGAATATAGAAAAAAATATTCAGTCTAGTATATATTCAGTCTGAAGATACAAAGGAATATTCAGACTGAATATTCATTTGTATATTCAGACTGAATATATATACTATAATATTTCTTTGAATGAGACAGGTGTCGCACTCTCATTTGTCCTCACATTCACAACCAAATTTGAGTTCTCATTTGAACCCGCCCATATATATATATATATATACACATACATCATATTTCATTTCAGCGGGTCCATACCTATAAAAATTGGACCAACATTATTCTATGACAACGACTTGTCTCTAGATTCATACGAAATGAGTTTTTTTTTTTATTAACTTGAATATCCACCCGCTATACGAGCAGACTAATGTCAGGGCAACCATCCACTTCATGCGTAGCCCGAAGTCATCATATTTGAACTTCCATGGCTACAAGGGATTTTTGCTTCTCATTGGCTTTGCTATATATGTATTATTAGAAGTGTCCAAAGTAGTTGAATTTTCTACCGCGGATTTATCGACATCAAGTTTGTAAAAAGAACCAAATTCTTTTTAGTAATTATCATTATCTATAATCTATGATAAAAAATGAAATTATAAAAATTTCTTTGTTTATACTCTTTTTCTACGAGATGCCGGGAATTCCTTGTACCACATATGCCCGTGTCAACAAATATCTATTGGGATCTATTTGAATTTTTTGTAAATCAAAAAATATATTAAGCCATTTTGTTGCTCTTTTATTTGTATAATCTCATTGATGGCAATAATGCAAAAGAATTTAATTGGTTCGCGTTGCATGGATGGATGACTAGTATATAATATAGAAAATTGAAATTTTATTAATTAACATATTTAATTATTTAATTTTCTTTCTCATCTGCTTTAAATTAATTAATATATTATATTATCAATGTTTATGGTTCTTATTTAACAAACCAATCAAAAGTTACAAACAAATATAAAAATATTTGTTTTCATGATTTCTTTTCATCAAAAGTTATGATTTAATATATTATTTTACATATGTTTGTGTTCAAATGGAAAAAATTTACATGTGAAAAAAAACATTGATTCACTTTCACACATGAAACAAATTTTTATATGATGAAACAAATATATATGAAAATTTCATATTATGAAACAAACATATGTATAGTAGAGCAATATTTTAAATCATAACATTTGATGAAAAAGAAACCATAAAAAATTTATTTTTATATTAGTTTGCACAAGTTTATATCTTTGAAGGAGTTTGCATTTGAAGATGTCTCTATTAATATTTTGTTTTAAATGTATTATGACATGTTAAAATTTACTAACTATTTAACATGTCTTTTTTTTTGTAATTTTACATTTTTTTATTTTCAATATATTATGACATGTAATGACTGATAAATTAATTGTTAATAAACTAACCAATAAACTAATTATGTTTGGCTATAAAATAAAACCCAACCCACAAAATAGCTGGTTTACTAATTTTCCCTATCTTGAAACCTCTATTGAAAGCGTCAAAAATGGCTGGCTTAATAAGTATAGAAAACAAAAGAAAATAAATAAAAAGGTTTTTATTTTCGTCTCTACTGTTTCTTTTATTTTTTAATTTTGAAATGTTTTAGAAATACGAATTTTAATTTTATTTGTATTTAGAAAGGTGATACTTTAGTTGAAAGTTTACACATTTTATTTTTCCTTGTCTTTCGCTATTTAAAATAACCTTACTTCTTATATATTTTTCTTATATATTTTTCATTAACTTTTATGGGTATTTTGAGATTTTACCACTGTTCTAAATAACTTGTCATAGTCTTGTTATGGCGCGTTATGGCGTCAAGGCTTGTGGTCGCCGCCGCCTTAACCCCTATGGCTCCACTCTAAGGTTTGGCTTGCATAGTAATGCGTTATGGCTCGTTACAACACGTTAAGACATGTTACCACACGTTATTTTATAAGGTGTGTGCTTACTTTAATATATAATGTACACGATAAATGATAATTATGTACAAGACTTAGGACTTACATAAACATAAAACAGAAATTTAAAAACTAAAACCTTAAATAGGTAAATGCTTAATGACATTTTCATACATGTAAAGTCAAACACAAAGTCTTTGAATATAGGAAAAAGTAGTGAGTAGAGCTTCAAGATATTTAATCCCGAATTTGCACTCTTGAAATAATTTTCCATAAACTCTATACGTTTGATATCAATGGTTTTTCATTCTTTTTTAATTTTATTATTTTATACTAATTTAGTATGTTCTAAACTAGTCAAAACGCTAACAATACAAGGATGGGTAAGTGTCTATATGTGTGTGTATATATATATATGCAGCCTTAGGGTACGCCTTGAAAAACATCATGGCCTCGCTGTAACTCCTAAGGCTTGAGGCTTGACCTTGCCGTACTTACGCCATTTAGAACCTTGGATTTTACCAATTAATAATTAAATTAGATTTGCAATTGATGTTTTTAAAGACAAGGAAACAAGGATAAACATTTAAGTATAAAGTAATAAAAAAATATGATTGTTAATTGATATTTATTTTTCAATATACTAAATTTATAATTATAAAGTTATTTATTAGATACATATATTTGTGTTAAAAACATTCAACTAAATGAAACATTTGAAATTTTTGAAAAAAAAAATCAAATGTCAGCACAAAACTCTTAAATGTTTGGTGATTATTATTAATAGGCAGATAAATTTAGATTTTTAATCTTAATGAAAAAAGAAAAAAAAAATGATGCATCTTTTAACAACTTAAAGCATAAAATATAACTTTTTTGTAAATGGATTTGCAGAAATATATTACAAAATAACTATAAAAATATTCGATATTCAACTCATTTGAATGGAAATGAAAAAAATTTATTTTATTTTAAAAGACAACAATTTTATTAAACCAAACCAAAATATAAGTTTTTGCAAGAAGCATAAATAAAACTGAGATGAGCCATGCCTACAAGACACCAAAACCCAAAATAAAAAAGACCTCCCCAAACAAACCTAGATGAACAAAGTTAAAACAAACATCTCCAAGACCTGAGAAAACCGAAGCAAACACACGAATACAAAACCCTCCGAACATTGAAACTTAGGCACTATGAATGGCTTTTTGGGCTGCATCACCAATCTGCCTTAGAATTAATGAAACTTTTTGTACGATGAGTTAACCATTAAAAAGATAAACGTTGGATGCCAAAAGCCATATTCGATTGCAGTGACCAATCCTAAAACACCACTTTATCGCATTAACTCCAAATTACATGCATAGAAATATAGGACCGCTTGAGACAAACTTTTTGCCAACAGAGAAAGCGAGTAAAGATTTTTAGGAGAAAAGACATCCAAAACAGAGACTACAATGGAAAAAAATTGTATCATTTTTCATTTGAATTTCCTTGTTATTGAATTAACTGATTGATTGCAAATTAATCAAGGGAGTTTGGAAGGTCTTAGCATTCTCATACTTTTTATGTCACATTCTCCTTATATCTTACTTGATTCACTTGAATCTTGAGGTGAGTTTTCTACTGCTCATTTTATATAAACTAAAAGCATAATTTACTTTGAGGTATCACCCTTGATATATCTTACTTTCATTTCTTCGATACAATGCATTATTTACATATATGCGAGTAGGATATTTGTTGAACTCAAAACACTAACCCCTCTAATATGTGTAATGGTAGTCCTTAACCATGTACACAATTGAATAGTCTCATGTAGAGTAATATTCTAGGAATAGTTTGAAGAGGTAGCTACAAGGGTTTGCCTAGTTTACTTCCAAGCAATCGGCATGTTTCCTATGGTAATTCCGTATCCAAGTTGGGAATGAGCTTTGTATGAGTCAGGTAGATATTTAATATCAGCAAAGACATACCAAGACAATATTTTATGTTTTTCTATTAGGGCCGGTACTTTTGCCTCTCATATTCCAAGTAGGTATTGAAATTTCATTATCAATCCTATGTTTCTTTTTGTAAGGGAAGTATAAGCCCACATCAATGGTTCCAAAAGATTAATTTGATATCATTCTAATGATGTTGCGTTGGCACTGAGCTAAATCTAGCTAACGAGTTCATTGAGAGATACAAAATACGGTCAAGTGTATTGTTCTAAGTACAATAATGCGCCTATTGCACTCAAATAGGGAATTCCAGCTCCCAGAGCCTCTTCGTCATCATCCTTCAGACGAAATAGATCTTTCCTTTTATCCAACACTTCGACCGATCATGGGAGTGCTAGCCAGATGCGCTTTGTCCATATTAAATCGCCTGATTATTTTCTAGACATATGTGATCGGTGAATTAATATCACAAACTCGGTGTCCTACGTAAAACCAAGTTTTCCCAAGATCTCTCAAAGTCAGATTTTGAATAGAATAAAGTTTCTCTTATTTCATCAAGAGTATTTGTTATGTTCATTACATCGACATATAGAGTTATGATTGAACATCTGGAACTCGTTTTCTTTATAAATACGCATGGGCACAATTCATCGTTCTTATATCCCTTCCCAATGAAGTATTCACTTAGGCAGGTATCCATATCCGCCTATGAGCGTTTCAATTTCATGGAAAACGCATTTTGCGGTTTCTACTAATATAATGTCATCAAACACTTTTATATATCTCTTAATCTAGATCCCCATAGAGATATGTAGTAACCACATTCATGAGCTGCATTTCCCGTCCTTCGGAAATTACTAGGCTAATTAATTAGCAGAACGTTATAACGTCCATCACGGGAGAACAAGTCTTCTCGTCATCAATCCAGGGCGTCGTGAGAAACCTTGCGCCAAAGGAGAGTCTTATACATCATGACTTAATTATTCTCATTATGCTTTTATGACAAATGAATTATCTATGTCTTACGGTCTTTACACTTGGTGGGTTAGCACTACCGTACCAAATACCCGTGTATTTTTCAAATGTAATTATCCTGGATTGCTTCTATTAGGTCAATTTGCTCTTTGTTGACATTTTTCAACTGAGCATGGTTCGATGTCATAGTGCTCTATCATCTCACGAGCAATAATATATGTGAATATCATCAATAAGTATGTACGATCTGTCCATCGACTCGTATGCACTTTCATAATTCATTTGAGATTTATTTGATCTCTGGAATCAAATATTAACTTTGGAGCGTCCTCCAGTAATGATTCATAGACATAGTTTTGGTCAGAGATAATCTCATGAGAGGTTTATGTATTGATGATTAATGGTTGTGCCTTACTCACCTTTTCCTTTAGATGAATATTTATCGAACCAAGTAGCCTCCCCCATTTCCTTTTGGGAGCCACGACCTCAACCACACCTCCACCATGTGTGATTGCAACGCACTTTCCAATGGCGTTGTGCCCTTGTTTAGGGACTTTTAACCTTGCGGGTATATTTGCAGCTGGTATATGTGATCTCGTCACTTCATTAAACGTATCAGGTATCGAGTCTGATTCGTTTGACTTCAACTTTACATTGTGAAGTTTGGGGATCAAAATGAGACATATTGGGAATATTCTATGACACTTCCAGTCGTTCCCATGGAAAATCCTTTTTCCTATCTCCCCCTAACGACGGGAAGACTGTCTCATCAAAGTGACAAATCGCTAACTTAGCGGTAAAAAGATCACCCGTCAAGGATTCTAATTAGCGGAAAATTGTTGGGGATTCATATCCAACATATATTGAATTTTTTTAAGGACCCATTTGGGTGCGCTGTGAGGGCGCAATTGGCACATATACTACACAACCAAACATGCATAAATGAAAAATATCCGGCTTATATCCAGTTACCAACTGGTACGCATGATACTGGTTGGCTAGTAGTGGGTCTAAAAACAAATGAGTAAGGCTGCATGTAATATTTGCATAACCCCATGCAAATGCGGGTAAATTGGTGCGCATAACCAATGCCCTATATATCATCTATATTCTTTTGATGACAACTTTTATGAGACCATTTTATATATACACATGGGGTATAGGAAACTCTACATTGATCCGAATATATATATATATATATACAATAATTATCAATTCCTTGTGATGTAAATTCTCTAGCATTCCAAGTCATGTAGACTTGATGAGATAGTTAGGGTGGTGAGCCCTTGAATGTGTAACTAGTGCTAGAGTGCAGCACCTTATGTGGACAATAATACGATGTGCGTTCATCGTGTCGAAACCAGAACCATAAAATACTTCAATGGCCCGCACTCTGGTTGTTTATGTCCATTACCTTGTATTCGTTGTAAGAATGGAATATTTTTGTATTACCTTTAGGATGGTCTCATTCTTGTCTTAGCTACGAATTAGGGTATACAAAAGTTTTAGGTATGACATATTATGATAGTGGTGTTGCTTCTTGTGCTGCAGAAGTCAACAATTGTAATTTGGTTAATTGCTTTATTTTGCTTTTCACTCGAAAAATAGTGTGTTTATATGCATTTTTCAATACATGGATCATTATGTCATATCCATGTGTCCCACAAGGTCATTTTGCAACATACATGTGTAATTGTCCCAAAGTTCTTTATTTGTGACATAATATGATTTGATGACCTAAGTAATTCACTAGTGTGACACATTTATTTCTCTAATATACGTTCCTTTCATATCATTAGAGTTGATGTACATATATACCCATTTCCATTCTTATAATACGATTTCCAATTAATATGAATATTTTAACAAGGTTCTCATTAATATAGTCTTTAATGACTATTAATCTTGTACTAACAAGAAAATGACAGTTCATCGTCTAAGTATTTTGGTTGGAGGAGTAAATATTAGTCTATCTTCTAAGATTGTGTGAGATTTCCCACAAAAACACTCAAATTCTCCTCGATACATTCCTACACAGAACGAAGAATATTGAGAGTTTCGTATTTGTAATTTGGATGTATTTCTTTACATCTATAATGGTTAATATTTTGTTTTTCATCAGCAAATGAAATTAATTTAATACTTAAAATAATTTTCAAATAAACTTATGCTCAATCAATCTTAAATTAATCTGATATAGTTCATTTCAACTTGTTCTTTTTTTTATGAGCAATTATTATTGCATTTTTCTTCTTATATTGTCCATTATCTTTTGAGCAGTAGTTGTATTTCTACTCCAAAATTTGTAAAACCTTTTTCAACTCTTGTCATGACCTTTACCATTTCCATAATTTTGTCCATGTGGTTATAGATGTCACCTATGTGGAATTGTCTTTAACTCACTGTCCTTTAGAGTTATTCCACCTCTACACTTTCATTATTGACCATGAGAATTTTCTTTGTCCCAACATATTTAGTGATCTGAAATAACCTTGTTATATCTCTCAACCACTTACAGTAGGTTGATGAATTTGTCTAAAGGTTATACTCTAGCTCACATTGGTTCATTAATATGATTACTGTTATATGAAAGGTGAAAATCTTCTATGAGTTCCTTGTCATGAAGATTGAGATGTATTTTGAGCACAACATTTCTTTGTTGAAATCAGTCATTTTCTTGTAATCGAGTGGGTTTCATTCCACTGTTTGATTAGTTTGGAAAGTACATGGTACTAGATACTCCCCGATTTTTCTTTTCGTGTGTCCCACTGTTCTTAGGGATTCTAGTTAATGGCATTCCATATGAAGGTTGTGACTAATGTATCGTCTCAAAAAAATCTCAAGATATTTACATGTATTTTAACAGGTGACTTTTAGGGTCAATATGTTTTGATGGGGTTTGTCTATCTTATGGTACTCAAGTTCTTTCGAGTCCAGGTGGTTGTAAATAATGGAGAATATATGATTTTTCAAAATCATGTTCTATAATTATGTTATGCATGAGATTTCATTATCATAATATTATTGGATTTTTGTATTTTTAAATTTTTAAATTTTTGTTGATAGTACTTCATCAATATTTCAATATTCGAAAATAGATCGCAAAGACACTTTTAGATTTCCAGGTAGGAGGGGAATCACGTGGATTACTTAAGTCCCGTCAACCTTAGGGTTATTTACACCCGTTTACAAAACCTTTCGGTGTTATGCAATTATTTCGTTTCATGAAATATATGAATAACATTAATATTATGAGAGATTTTGACATAAAGTCGAATTTTTTATTTTTAACATCTTAATAGTATTTTAAAGGCTTTTGGTAAAAAACCAAAGTACATAAAGGTAGGAAGTGTAACTTCGATTTATTAATTAAGATTGGAATTATGAGTAGGAACTCATAAGATGATGATGATCATAATAATATATAATCATATAATAATAATAATAATAGAAAGAGCAAGCATAAATAATACGAAATGTTTAAAATAAGTGCTATTAATTTAAATACTATTAAAAAATAGTATATAATAATATAAGTAATTACTATGTATAAATTGAAATTAAATATAATAGTAAATAAACCAACTACATAGGCTTAATGTGATTTAAGCGATAAAGCCTAAACTATGAAACATAAAATACAAGCCAATCCAATTAAACAATATTTAAACAAAAGTGATCTAAGGTTCTCATATAGTCATGTATACCAATATGATGAATATTTAAGTTAGCCATTTAAATATACGAATATTGTAAACTAATTGAGAATGTCTAAATAAATAATGATATGTTAAAAACAATAAAAGTTATACTAATCCGACTAAAATTAAATGAGTTAAAGTCAAAAATTAAAATAACCAGTCGTCTAATTATTATTTAAATTGGCCCAAAAATAGGACTGATAAATCTTATTAAATAAAAGTAATTAAACATAGTTAATATAAACAAATAAATAAATAAATTGTAGATTAAATTGGTTTTAGATAAAGACATAAATAAATAATCATTTTGATAATTCAATATAAATCAAAAACTCATTAAAAAAAATGTTCAAAAATCAATTTACTAAAAAAAATTGGTCATTGAGAAAATAAACATTAATTTTTTTACTTTTTTTTTAAAAGACAAACGTGATCCAAAAAAAATTTGATTCTTTTTAATGTATTTTTTTACGGCTAATAAAAAGAAACCAAAATATTTAATTTAGATAATTACTAAAATCATAATGGATCTCATTCTTAAAAAAAATCGTAAATATCTATTTTGTTAATTTGATTATTCCAATCAAAAATTGATTTTTGATATTAATAGTGAAAATATAACAAAAATATTTTCTATATGAAATCATAAACTATATTTAATGTTAATATGATAGCAAAATACTCACATACAAAATAAAAAACTTAAACATGCTTACTTGAATTAACGTAATGGGAAATAAGCCATTGAAGAGTGTCGGACAACGAACGGAACAACCATTAAGGGCAAAGTTAACATAAAAACGTACCTTAAATCGATGTTGATATCGTAAAAACCCTAGCTTCATGTCTTGACCAATTTCTCTTTTGGCGGAGCAACGTGCAGATTTTTATTCAAGTTTTCTTCCACCAAAATATCTTTTGTTGGTCAACCTCAACCAATTTTTCAGAATTAATTATTATTTAAGATGTTAAGAACGTCATCACCGCCATCAATTTTTTTTTTAAAAGTAAATATATTAAAATAAAAACTAGGAAGTTGTTAGAAAATACAACGAAATTATACAGTAATTTTAATCATGACCACGATAACTCTGAACGTTACACCCGAGAATACCCAAACACAAAATGACGGATCCGACGTCCCTAACCAATAACCTGCAAACCATTAAGGGCAGTCACCTGGAGAACTTGAAAAAAAAAGCCGACCTCGGCTGTAACATCGAAAACAAAATCCCCGAACCCATGAACAAACTAACAAAGGCCACATCGTTCTACCAGGCGATGGCAATACGAGAAGTTGGAGCAGATTGTAGGGAACAACCACGAACTGTTGAAATATCACAGGTTTAATAATAAGGCAAAAAACTATGCTACGACATAATACATGAAAACAACAAGATGCACCACTACCTAACTACTCACCAACAGATTCGCCACCAAGAATGCATGCTTTTCAATAAGTCGTCCCACTTCATTGATATCTTGCTTTTGAATGGGACTTTGGTTCGTTTTAACTTTTAAGCATGGGAATGCTTCATCGGTCTATCGCTTTAAACTCTTAAGTAATTTTTGTTTATGGTTTCTTGATTACGACACTCCCACCTCTCCAAATGAGAGGTACACTCACTACAAGATAAATGACTTTTAGAGACGACAAAAGTCGTGGCAAAACGTTACAAATTAAGTCGTCTCAAAAAGTCTTTTGAGACCACGGTCGTCCCAAAAGCCTCCGTCAGGGTCGTCCCAAACTTTTTGAAGGCCCTGTTACACTTATATCAAAAATATAAGTCTAGATAACACATGAGTAAGGATCACAATATTATTGTTGCATACGATGGCTATTGATGCTTGGTCCTCTCAAGTCCCAAGTCCCAAAAGATTTTGATTGCACTGCTAAGAATTTGAACCTAAACAATCTGAAGTTTGTACATAATTTGAATAATTATTAATCTGAATACGTAGACTTAAGCTAAAATTTTGACAGTTTGAACCAAACATAAACAACTAAGAAGAGGAACCTAAACAATTTGAACATGATTTAAGTTGAACAATTAATTAACAATCTTAACTAAACATAAAACCTTAAATTCCTATTTCTGAAAATTCTTTCCTTCAAATTACATGGATCAAAATTGAAATCAATTAGGATTTATGTTTTTAAAATTCAAAGAGTGCTACTGTGAATGTTGAATGTTATAATTTTGACAATTTGAATCAATTAGGATTTATGTTTTTAAAATTTGCAGTAATGCTACCGTAAATGTTGAATGTGATAAGATGAATAAGTGATAACAAACTACTGTTAGCAATCAATTATCAATATGGATATATGAAAAACAAAAACAAAAAAAATCTTTAAAAATGAATGCTTGAATGAGGGTACCTTACCTAGTCATCTGTAGCCTCTTAATGCTAATATGAAGTTCTAATTTCTGATTCTAAATAGGGTAGCGACCTTGCACAGTGGCTCCATAATAGTCCAGCGGATTACAAACAAATAGTGAAGCAGACAACAATGAATTAGGTTAAAACCGACAACCACAGACAGCAATGAATCAGGTTTAAATCGACCACGAAGTATGAACACTCAAACAGATTACAGATTTTGTGATGGCAAATTAGGAATCATTGAGACCTAGCTTTCTCAGATTTTGAAAAGTGAAATCCAAGATCAGAGCAAAACAAAACATATTATACAAAAATCATCTACTATCTAACCATTATTGTTGCCGTCGAAAATCTGAAAACAAATCATTAGCCATCTTTGTATTTTGAGCGAGTTGAAGATCTCAATCGACAATCGATGATGATGAATCGATAATAGATAGATAGAAGAAGAGATCGAAGCGTCGTTACTGGTTACTCCTCTTTTGATCGGCCGAATAGAAAAAATTAGAGAAACAGGGCTACAAAACAGGCCCCAAACGATCTGCAATTTGGGGCCCTGTTCTAAATCCCATATTTAACAGGCTCAGGGACGGGCCTGGCCTCCATCTCTGAAATCCCGTCTCTGACAGTATCTTTTGCCACCATATTCGGTTGTTTCTAAAAGTAAACACTTTTTGCCACAACATGTGGTCTCTAAATCACTACAAGAAAAATCCTTGTTAGTGACAAAAAAAATTGGCCACTATTAAGCTAAAATTGGTCACTAAAGTCATTTAGTGACCAAAATTAAAGTCGTCACTTTTTGTCACTAAAGGTCCGTCACTGATTTTCAATAGTGGCCAAATACAAAAGTGGTCACTAATTAGTGACAAAATAAAAGTGGTCACTGTGTTTGTGACGCCTAATTTAGTCACTAAATATCGTCACTAAATCTCTAAAAGTCGTCATTTATTGTCCAAGATAACGGCTCGTTAACGTCCGTTAACCTCCATTAGCGACCGATAAAAGTGGTCACTAATTGAGAAAACATGAAAAAAAATGTCACAAAATATTTACTATAATTGCTACTAGAATAAAATTAGAACGTGCTGATCGGTAAATATAGAAATCTAAAAATAGTAATTCCATTTGCATAATGCATAATTCTTGATCCATGTAAAAACAAACATGTCAGTTATTATTACTAAAAACACCAACATAATGATTAAATGGAAAAAGATATAGCATTCTTAATTTTGAAAGCCTAAATGCTAATGTAGATATTTGTTATAGTTGTGCCATCATGTGGTCCATTTTGTTCTTCATTTGCTTCTGCTCCTCTTGAAATTTCCGCCGGCTAACAAGAAGAAGCAGCTTCCTTACTTAATAATTCTGCATATCAAAAACAAATAAATCTATGTTAGTTCTACTATAAGAGCAACACAACTTTCCAATGAAAGAATTAAAACTGAACCATATAACCAAGAGAAAAAAAAACATGACTGTTTGGTAGTGGCTTAATAAAAAACAGGAATGTTTGCATGTTTTTTATGTTAGGGTCTGTTTGTTAGCAGCTTAATGAGCTTAATGGGGCTTGCAGCATATTCGGTCAGCGATACATGACTGTTTGGTAGTGGCTTTAGTGGCTTAATGATATTGGTAGTGGCTTAATGAAAGGATGGTTGGAATGAAGTTTAGCATATTCTGCATATTCGGTCAGCATATTCTGCATGCTTCGTAAATGTGATCTATAACAATAATTTTTACATATAAAGCTTTCCGCTGTGTTTTGAAGTTTTCTGTTTATAATGGCTGAATAAAACAGGTAGAGATGTGGATTGCTCATATGTCAATCTGTTATTAGAGCATTATTTTCACTTGTTTGTAGAGGTTGCATATATATAGTGACTATATAATTAAGTGACTCAATAATTATTTTTGAATTTTCGGTAACTGACTGTTAGTTTCATGGAAGTACAAGGACCCATGTATGATTATAGTTAGTTTTGACTAAAATTTGAAACGGGTCTTCACGCTGTCGACATTCTTACTTGAGAATACGAAAAGTAAATCAGATTCATCGGGGAATTTAGTGCTTATCAAGGTCAACCATATGATTTAAGTGACGAAAAGATAAAGTTGCTTACCGCAATCAGCCAATTTTCCATCTCTTCCAGCTCTACCTGCTTCTTGGTAATACGCTTCCAAACTCTGTAAAGGGGGACGTAGCCATAAAAAGTTCATGCATGCTAGCAAGCAACTATCTTTTTTTGTGTGTGAATTAAGATCTAGAAAAGTGGATACACATATTGCAAAAAGTTGGAACATTCACGATAGGAATGCATATATAGCACAATGGAATTTAAAGATATGTAGCTTAAGATAAATAAGTAAAATTAGGAACATACCTGCGGCCAACCATAGTCGATGATCCTCATTTAATTTGTAGATACCCATATCAAAAGAATAGTTGCAACGACGACCTGGAGGACACATAAAAATAATAATTTGTAGATTAATAGTAAACATCCGCCTTTTGCTTCACAATATATATGGATATTAAAGTTAAGAGTGTGTTTCCACTAAATTGAAAATCTTAATTCATTATATTGTTGCAATTTGTTTATTCATGTAAAAAGAAAGTTTGTACATGATTGAAAGCTTCTAGCCAAATAAGTAAATTTACATTCTCTGTCAATCTGAATTTTTGTGATTCATCCAGAAGAAATGTACATGAATATTACTACTACGTAACTAACTTATAAAACTATATAAAATATTACTGACGAAATAAACCCAAATTATCTACTTATAGTTAACACTCCCCCCTCAAGTTGGAGCATAAGATATTAATCATGCTCAATTTATTACGAAGATAACCAACCCGAACCCCATTTAAAGGTTTCATGAAGAAGTCCTCCAACTTGATTATCCAGTGCGATTTGATTATCCAATGATTTGCTACTAAGATATGGAAATATTGTAGTGGTCGACGACCACTAACCGAATTCACACCATGGTAGACTGCCAGAACCCAGATCACAAAACCCTGATATTTCAATTCTTTCATCTTGTACTTGCATTTGTAGGATATAATATAAAGAGATTCAGAATTTTTCAAACAGAAATAATGAATGGAATAACACCAACAGAGAAAGCCATTTCACTTTAGTTAATTAAGTTATATGATCTATATATATATATATATATGTGTGTGTGGGGGGGGGTTATTTGGTAAAAGAAACACTAAACAGCTCACTGGAGGTAAATTGATCATTCTGTTCTGTTCTGTCATGTCCTGTCCCGTCATATCATGTTTTACCAAACGTGTAACAGCTGTTCTGTTCTGTTCTGACTAGGTACCAAACACACCCTAGTGGTAAACTCAAATGGAATTTTAATAATTAATTAAACTTAGGTAATAGTAATTAAATAAAATTGAAAACTTTTTATCAAAAAAGCCTATAAATGTTTCAACAAGTTATAAAGGAACCAAACAGGCAAGTAGTAGATGAACTTGTGGTCTTGGAATTGTCGCGTACGCTGACTGGTTGGTCGGGAAAAATAATGGCGGCCACTACTAAAAAATTGACAAACTAATGAAAAGTTATGACGTAAATTAGTGATGGATTGGCCAAAAGTTGAACTTGACCCGTATATGTTGATTTCCATCGATAAATGTTAAAAAAAGGTTTTTTCAAATACACAGTAATACTATAATATATGATAAGTGAGTTTGCTCTCCTTTTAATTGTATATAGTTGTTTGTTTTTTTTTTCTTTTGCACTGCTTTGCTTCTTTTAAAGGAGTGATTTTAATAAAAATTTTGTGGTTTCCAAAAAAAATTATATATATAGTAACACTAAAAAAGGTTAAAGTAGACATATATATTCTAATTTAATTGTGAGACATGATATAAACTAGAATGCATATGGTAATAACCGATAAAAAAGAACTTAATTAAAAGTTTTAAATCAATGAATTTACACGAGGAATGATGATTAATTATTTAATTAATTATGTTTCTGTCGAAAAATTTAATAATTTTTTTATTTATAGATAGAATTTAATCAATTAATTAAAATTATGTTGTTAAAGTGAAAAAAAAAACTTATATTAGTTTACCGTTTTCAAATTATACAACATTCAAATCCTAAATTAATTACCCCTCGGTGCCATCCTATTGTTGTTCGCTTTTTATCATCACATGTCACCATTGTCGGCCTCTGTCATCCATCTCCCTCTTTTTTATTAGTTTTTTTTGTTTTTCGATTCCCACTCTCTTTTAATCATTTGTCTATGTGGGCTCCATTAAAAAAAAGAATTGAAAAACAAAAAAATATATCGAAAGAGGGAGGTAGATAGTAAGGGCCAATGACTGCAATGGATAGTATGGAGAACAACAATGAAGGCAGGCAAAGGGAAATGATATTGTTGGGTGCAATAAGTTTGAATAGCGTAGAGTTTGAAAACGATAAAAATGATTTTAGGTTTTTACTTTAAAACATTACTAAACGGTTTTTGGGTTGATAGAATGTAGGTAATTAAATTTTAAAAATTTGACAACTTATTTATTTAAAAAAAGTGTAAAAACTTAATCATTGAAAATAAAATATTTTATAGTTTAAAAAAAATATCAAATGCTTAATCGCTGAAAATAGGATTGTTTTGTTTTATTTTTATAGACCTCCCAAAATAAAAATAGAGGGAAAACAAAAATAAACAAAAAGCACCGACGCTAGTGAAAAATAAAAATGGAGAATTTGAAAATTAAAATAATAATACATATACATCTTCTTAATAGTGTCAATATATGTTAATATATATTTACTCCTTGACTTAATTAAAAATGAAAATTAATTGTCAATACACGTATGCTTTTTTAATTGTATTTTTGCCTGGAAAAATGATGGTTAGTAATACAAAGGAAAGTCGAACGCGTTTTCTAGAAGTGATATGTGTGGTTAAGGAGTATTGGCAGTAGTCGTGGTCGTCTCCAAGAACCTATAAATAATGGATGCAAAAAGTGAGGAAAACAAATACAACAATTTCCGTAATTATTTATAGTGGTGCAGTTGTGTCAAAAACTTCAGAAATTTCTGTTTTTTTTTCATGGGGTCCCAAGGAGAGAAAAAATTTAGCCATGGTGATTGTTATCGTTATTTTAAAACAACTCATTGGCATCATGATAGGGACGATAAACTCAATGAAGGTGGCGGTGGTGGCGGCGGCGGCGGCAGCTACGGTGGTGGTGGTGGTGAGAAAGAAGGCAAACGGCAGCGACTAAGACGATGGTCGGAGAAAAGTTGGTTGGGGTTGACCAGCAAAAGATATTTTGGTAGAAGAAAACTTCAATAAAAATCTGGTTATTTCAATAATTTCTATTCCAACGATAAGATATTTAAATGTCATTTTCATTATAATGTAATGGTTAGTTAATGCATCATCAATTGTATACATATTTTGTATTTTTTATTTATTTTATACCCTTGTTATATTAAATTAACTACTTATGTTTTATCTAAAAATAAGTATTTAGTTTTACAAATTATATCATAAAAAAAAAGTTTTGTCACTAATGGCAGAATCCCGATACGTTTGGTGCTGGTGAATCACGGCTTTGATCTTCAGTCCCTTATGTGAAAAGAAAGTGAAATTGTTGATCGTTGTAAGGAATAAGGAGGTCTAGTAAAAAAACTTGGGTGGTAGGGCTTTGGCTTCTTTTTCAATATGAAAAAAAATGCAAAATAAAAAATCGTCTTAGGAATCATTGTCTTTTGATGAAACAATCAGTCAATTAAAATAAATAACGAGGAAATTATTTAAATAAAATTAATGATACAATTTTTTTCCAATGTGATTAACGTTGCTGATGTCTTTTCTCCAAAAGATATTTACTCGCTTTCTCCATTGGCAAAAAGTTTGTCTCAAGCGGTCCTATACTTCTATGCATGTAATTTGGAGTTACTGCGATAAAGTGGTGTTTTCGGATTGGTCTCCTCTGCAATCGAACATGGCTTTTGGCATCCAACGTTTATCTTTTTAGTGATTAACTCCAGGAGCGGAACACAACCGTTTTAGTCTCGGGGGCCGAAAATATAATATTACAAAAATTTAGAGATCCAATGATACATAGGAAACTTTTTTTTTCTTTTATGTTATAATATTAAATTTTAGAGAAAAAATCGTTAATGAAATTAAGACTAAGGAGTCGTTTACAAAACATTTACCCGATAAACCTTCACCAAGTCATATTACCTTACCGGATGGACATGACCGAAACATAAATTACACGGTAAAAATGATGGTAAGGATCAAGTATCTTACCTTGTAAATAAAGGTGACAATTTTTATTCGGTTAACGTCTACCGGGTAAATTGTTGTATACGATGTCATTTTGATGGAATACAAATTTTACCCGACAAAGTAAGTAATACTGTCAAATTTTACTGGGAAGCGTTTACCGGATAAGTATTTTTTGGGTAAACAGCCTCTAAAACTCAAAAAGTTTAAACTATTAGCCAAAAAATAGTAATACAAATTTATAATAGTTTTATATTATTATTAATTAATAAAAACCAAACTTTTAGATTATTAATATAACACTATATATATTAACTCAAACATTGTTTTTTATACCATAATGCATGAAGAAAATAGAAACTATGAAAAGAAAATTAAAAATTGATTATTAATATAACACTACATAATAACTCACATTGTTTTTTCATATGATAAGGCATTAAAAAAACAAAAATTATGGAAGAAGAACAGAAATTGAAAAAAAAAATTATTCTTTTATAGCACAATGCATAATGAAAATAGAAATTGAAAAAACTGCATACGGAATTCGATCCCTGTAACTTTCACAGGCTAAAACAGTGTGTTAACCACTGCAACAAACTAACCTATTTATGCATTATTTATTTCATATACATAGTATATAAGTGAAATAGGCCATGGATAAGTCCTTATGGGGTTCCGCCATTGATTAATTCATCGTACAAAAAGATTCACTAATTCTAGGGCAGTTTGATGCTGCAGCCCAAAAGCCATTCATAATGCCTAAGTTTCAATGTTCGGAGGGTTTTTGTATTCGTGTGTTTGCTTCGGTTTTCTCAGGTCTTGGATGTTTGTTTTTAACTTTGTTCGTCTAGGTTTGTTTGGGAATGTCTTTTTTGTTTTGGGTTTTGGTGTGTTGTAGGCAGGATTGATCTCCGTTTTATTTATGCTTCTTGCAAAACTTGTATTTTGGTTGGTTTAATAAAATATTTGTCTTTCAAAATAAAATCAAGTTTTGTCATTTCCATTGAAATGAGTTGAATATCGAATATTTTTTTAGTTTTTTGTAATATATTTATGCAAATTCATCTAAAAAAAGTTACATTTTATAAGTTGTTAAAAAATGCACATCTTTTTTATTTTTTACATAAGATTAAAATTTTAAATCTAAATTTATCTGCCTATTAATAATAATTATCAAACATTTATGAGATTTATGCTGACATTTGATTATTTTTTAATTTCAAAATTTTCAAATGTTTCATTTAATTGAATATTTTTAACACAAATATATGTATCCAATAAATAACTTTATAATTATATACTTATTATATTGAAAAATAAATAATCATATGTTTTTTTATACTTTATACTTAAATTCAAGTACTTTGTACACTACTAATAATACATATAACAAACCCATTTCATATGAATCTAGAGACAAGTCGTTGTCGTAAATAACACCAGTCCAATTTTTTATAGGCATGGACCCACTAAAATAAAATGCGCATATATCTTTCGAAGGACACGGTTTAATGCAACTTGTTACATATGTACAAAGAGTCATTTTAATGCATAAACATCAAATGAGTAAAAGCTTTTACAATGCAATTTTATCATGGCATGCAAATATGGATTAAAACCATCCGTCCCAAATTTGCATGTCTCATCCATGTCCACCAATCATATGGATACACGTAAGTACAGAGAAAAAATAAAAATGAATTAAATAAATTTAAAATAAATGAAAAACTGATGTGTCTTAATTTTATTGGTTGAACAGGAATGAGACTTTTGAATTTATGACAGGTGATTTTTATCCTGCAAATATGCAATAAAAAATGACCAAATAAGGTTTAAGCTAAAACTGAACAATTAATTATTACGATCAAAGAGAAAGCACGGTCACGGACTATCTTTTTTTGATTATCATACAAACTTTTTAAAATATCGATTTTTCGATTCAATATTCTAGATCGACGGCTTGTTTCTTTCTTTCCACTTGAGCTTAGAGGACGGAATACCAATTGTCATTCTTGAAGTCCATTTTTCTTCCTTTTTAGATTTATTTGATTTCTAATAATTCATTAAAATCAAAAACTAAGGTCAAAAGTCATCATAGTTTCAACAAGTTAATTAAAAGGAACCAAGCAGGCAAATAGTAGAGAAGCATGTGGGATAAATAATGGCTACAAATTAAGTGGGAAAAATAATCAAACAAATGAAATAAAATCTTTCTACTAATGGCGGATCAAAGAGACAAGAGATAACAAAGACCTAAAGTTTGCTAATGAAACATTTCATGGATTACGGGTTGATCGCATAATTGAACTCGATTGGCAATTAATGATGCAATCACTTTTTCATTCAGCTCGTGCTCGTTCTATTGCAAAAAAAATCGTAGACCTTTGCGGTGGTGGGGGTTTTGCTATTCTGAAAGTAAGCTTGCACCGTCCTCGTGATGGCTGGGATGGTTTGGAGAATGTTGAAACCCTTGATTTTGGTAGGGATACAAATAGACTCGATTACTTTAGAGTCACTCTTTTTGACGTCCATGAGTGTAATGCAGATCTCCGTGGTATTGCTAATTATGGTGGTGGTTTCACGACTGGACAAACGTCCGTCGAAAATTCTTCTTACGGTGGTGGTGGCAATGGTGTCGGTGGAAGTGGTGGTGCCGTGGTGGTTAGATGGTGGGCTCAAAACTGGATCATGAAAGCGGAAGAACGGCGGGTGGAGACAAGACCCAACAAGTGGCCGTCGGGATTTTTACTAACAACGACGGGAGCGGGGGCGGGGCGGTAGTCCAAAGATTGGGGCAAGAAAGGGGCGGTGATGGTTCTGAAAGGTGGATTGATGGGGAGGAAGGAGGACACCTGGAGGTGGCAGGATGGTGGAACAATCGGTGGCTGTTGATGGCTTTGTGGAAATAATCCAAAACACAAGGTTGTAGATTTAATTAAAATCTCATTTAAAATTATATCTTCAAAATCTCTATTGTTTTAGAAATAGAATGTTTTTTCTTTCCCAAATAACTTTTTTCCTCATTATTGCTAATAAATTATTGGGTTGCTAAATTTTATTGAAGAGTAAACTGCAAATTTGGTTCCCGTGATTTGTTGTTTTTTATGGTTTTGGTCTTTATAAAATTTTTATTCCAAGAAAACATTCGTGGTATGCAAAAGTTTGTGGCTTTGGTTCCCCAGAGTAACTCCGTCAGATCTTCTTCTGTTAAAAAACCCCTATGTGACTTGCACATGAGGGTATTATTGTCTTTTTAACCCTGAAAGCCTTCTCTACAAGACTCTTCCCCCTTTCAAGCCACCGACCGCGCCTCTTTCTCTCTTTCCTTTAATGACCATCTCTTGTCCAAACCGTACCGCCAATGACTGCTAGGATTGTTCTACGTAACTGACTCCACCATCATCGACTGACTGTCAAGACCTTTCTTCATTGCCTTCGTCATCGATTTGGTCCCTCATCGTCTCTGGCGTACCCATAGCCTCAGATCGAGAGCTTTCTCCATTGCCTACATCGTCTCAAATCGAGATCTTTTATCCACAGGTTTTCATGGAATCTTCACAATATACTGTTTCACCATTCAATACCTCGTTGTGTATTTTGATCCCAAAAACCCGAATCTTGATCTTTTCACAAAAAACACGGTTTTCGAACCAAAGAATTTGAACCGTTTATTGGTGTTCTTGAGGGATTTGGAATTGAATTCTATTCCAGTCTCATGTTTGGTTTGAAGGATTTCCAGGATTTCATTGAAATCCCACGAACATAAAATTTTGAAATCCCATGGGGTTGGTTGGTATTTCAAGGGATATTGTTGGATCTGTATGTTATAATGGTTTAAAATATGTTAAAAACATTTGTTTTGTAATAATCAATTAATGAAATGATAATTTAATTATTTATAAACTTCTTTCTATAAATAATGGAATTCAATTCCATTCTAAATCTTACAAACCAAATACACAAAATTTCAAATCCTTCATTAAAATCCAAATCCCTCGAAATCATTCCACCAAACCAAACGTCTCCTTAGTCATTTTCATTGGATTATAATATTCTTATATATTGAAAATGAAATGTATCACTAATAAGTATCTATACTACTTAATAAATAAAATTTACCTAAAGTCTTAAAAACATACTTCAATGCATAAAGTACTACTCTTCAATGCACAAAATCTTAAAAGTCTTGAAAGACTTTTCATATCCCAAAAGTCTTTTTAAGAGTCGTGAGTCATCAGATAACAAAAGGTTACTTCTCAGCATCCAAAGTGACGATTCACATGCTCATTCATTCAGTCATTCTCTAAGGCGATGATTTACATAGCTTATTCTCGACGATTCAACCGAGATGTATATGGTTCTGTTCGATCTCGCACTCTCCGACTCTCGCTCCATCATATTGGTTCAGGTTCTATTCCACGAAGATTTGCCATCCAGCAGGTACGATCTTTGATCGTTTTCTATCCCTACATGCTTATGAAAATTGGGTTTGTTAGTTTTTTTTTGGTTTATCGTGTTCTCCATTTGGTGATTATTCTTGAGTTTAGTTTTTTTTTTGGTTTATTGGGTTTTTTTTCTGCATTAGGGTTTTTTTTGCTTAATGATTTTTTTGGTGATTTTAGTGATAAGAAGCTAACAGGTTTATATGTTTGCTAATTTGGTGATTGTTTTCCATTTGGTGATTTTAGTTTTTTTTTTGGTTTTGAATGCAAATTGTTTCATTTAGCTAAATGTTTTCCAATAATTTCCCCAAGTGGGTTTTCTTTGATATTGATAAATTTGATGTTATCAATAAGATTATTAGATTACAGATTGCATTTTATTGCTTTATATATTTTTTGCTGCACAGGAACTATAAATCAAATTGTTTCATAAATCTTGAGCTGCTGGATATGAAGTACTTTTGTGTCTAATGATTTTCATCTGAAGGCTGCAACTTTGTTGCTTTAGACAATAGTTTGATCGCACAAAGACCCTTCAAATGATGGTTGTTTTACGGTTAGCTCCAGAAATGTAGGATTGGATATTTTTATGGTGATTATGTGTTGAATGTTATCCAGACCTTTGAGATATTGTGTTTGAATAAGATCTGAGTTAAACTTATGGAACTTGTTTCTCTATTGTGATTGTGTTTGTGGTACGTTTGTCAGTGCCTATATGAATATTGATTTCAATGGTTGAATCAGTTATAGCCTTCAAAAGATGCTACATATTATATGGTGGTTTAGAAAAAAATCAATTATGGATTTTTAGTTTGTAGACAAGTTATTGTGGTTTTGAGAATAACATGTGATATCATGGGCGGATCTACAGCCAAAGGGTAGGGGGCACTGGCCACCAACAAACCACAAAGAAACCCCAAAGAGAACATGATTTTTAGCTTTAAAAAAATATATTTTTACCTAAAATTACTAATAGGCCCCCCAACAATAAAAAAGACAAGGTCCCAAATCTAATTTCTACTATATCATTTACAACTTTTTAAGTCTTAACCCATGGAAATTAGTATTATTTAGTTTTATTTTATTTGGTTTTAGTTGAACCGCAATAGCAAAATATATATATATATATATAGCAGTATACTTGTGTAGGTCTCAGTTTATCCGAAATAGTAAAAAAATTAATAGAAAAACCAAAAAGGTTATATTAATAGATTAAACTGAACCGTTTAAGCCGAAAACCGAATAACCCAAAATTGTATGGTTTGTATGAGTTATTCGGTTTCAATTGTTTTTGACACCCTATTCCTTAAATGTGCCCCCAACAACAAATTTTTATGGATCCGCCACTGTGTGATATAGAAGATAAAATAATTGTGAACTTCAAAATTTTGATCTAAAAATCAAAACCATGGTGGACTTAGTTTAGGGTCTGTTTCTAAAAATCAAAACCAAGGTGTAATGTAGGAACATATAATGGAACATCCTGCTTCTAATCAAATTTGTTTAATGCTTACAATTTTTGCTATAATGAAGGTGTATGATTTAAAACTTGTTTATTCGTTAAGCGTACTTTTGTGGGGATTTTATAATTACACCATATTGTTGTTTGTTTTGGTTTATTTTGTGTATTTAGTAACATATGAATGGTGTTAATTTAGCAGCCATGATACATGCACAAGCTTCTTCCTGATTCTGCACCAATGTCGCCTTAATCCTTTCAAGGTGATGTGTTTTGCTATCTTATAATAAGAAATATATATATATATATCCTTACAAGATGGGGACTGTCCACATTAAGCCGTGGTCCGGAATGTAGTAGTTGACAGGCCCATTTTTGCACAGTTGAAGGCTGGGGGGCTGTTTAATTTGATGACAGTCAAAGGATCGTTCTATGCTCGTGGTGATGATGGTTTTTACTCAGAAAATTCAGGCTATGTTTGATCAAGTGGACTTTTCTGTTTTGCTGTTTTGTTTATGGTTGCAGTGTTGTATTGTTTGCTCCCTGCTGCTCATCAGATTGTGTCTTTAGAAGTCTATGGTTGGTGGGGTTTGTTGGTTTGATACTTGCAAGCCTATCTCATGGTTCTTTTGTTTTGTATTTGTTTGGACACTTGTAATGGTTGGGTTGTTTGGTATAAATTGATTGCTTTTCAAATATATATATATATGTATATATATATATACATACACACATTCGCTGTTAGTTGTATAATATATTGATGTATTTTTATTTTTATTTCAGGTTGTATAATATATTGATGTATTTTTATTTTTATTTCAGATCGTCTATTTTCCCTTCCAAGATTGATGATCATTGGTAGATAAATCACTCATACAAAAATGCTTATGCAATACCACAAAATATTAATACCCAATAGATGATTCTGGTAATGCTATATTACACTTTTTTGTATATAAACACCAACTTACCTATAGAATTTGTTAAAACTTTTCCTCTCTTTTTAGGGAAACACATATCGGTAGGAAACTTTTTGATATTGATATTGAAATTGAAATTGAATTACAAGTACTTGAAGTTATAAAGTCATTTGAATGATAGCTGATAATGCTAATTTGGTCTTATTTAAGTGGTTTCTTCTATATTTGAGTTTTCCTCATAAAATAAAGTTCACGCTTCCATTTGAAAACATGAAGAGCCAACACTAGAATTAATTTTGTTTAATCATCTTCCATGTAAACATATATCTAGAGGACACATTATCAGTTTTTTCTTTGTGTTGAATGATTGGAATTCCTTTTTTATATGCTCCAAGCACAAATTTCTTTTGCAAATAATATTTTATTTCATTTGTTCTATTACTTGATTACATATAAATTTTATCTGTATGTATTATCTTCTTGAAACTTGCAGCAGCCTCAATTCTCTTCGATTTTGAAGCAACTTGTAAAGACACATTGTTTTTTACCAAAATTTTACAGGGGTGAAGAAAAGTCGTTGATGCCATAACTTAATCTATCTGGTAACTGAAGTCATAGGTGCATGGTCCCCAGTTAGATTAGTTGGAGATGTATACACGTTGGTTCGACGAATCCACAATTAAAAAAACCAAACTCAACTTTTCTTTTAGCCGGACCACATGAGAGATAATCAATTAATCATTTTATCATACATCCGGTTACATTGTGAAGAACTCTTAATACAACACGTGAACCACCAAATATTTTAAAGACATCTTGCAAAGATTTGATATCTAAAAATTAAATGTATCTTGATAGAACTTTTACATCCCGTCGCATTTCGTGGGTACACAACTAGTAATAGTATAATGAATCAATAAAGTGAGAAAAAGACATTATTTTTATTTACCATTGTTTATTTTTATATTAAAATAACAATAAAAAGTGTTTGTTGTGATCCTGTTATTGTAGTTTGAATCGGACAACATAAATAATGAATAATGGGAATATTATTTACTAATTTTTTTTATTGGTTTATTGTACTTTATTATTGATCTACTGATACATCGATATAGAAGTATAGTATATTTCTTTTGTTTTACTAGTATAAGGATTCGGTTCGAAATAATCGACTAGGAACTTAATTATTCAAAAATATTAGGTGGCGTTTGTTTTTTAAGAGGTGCTGAAGTCTGAAATATGATTTTAGTTCTGAAATGGTTATAAAACGTCTTAACGAATCAGACATAAGTGGTGATTAAGAGCTTAAAATGAAAAAACAAACAAGGCCTTAGAGTTCATTGGATTCCTTTGGATTAAAAAAAGTTAAGGGATTTATTTGTTCGATTTTAAAAAGTTCAAGGATTTATTGTTTAGAAAAATCAATAACTTAATCACTTTAAATGTGAAAGATTGTTATGGGTTTTTTAAACTTTTCCCTATTAACATCAAAGTAAGGGAATTGAATTTGTAAGGTTAACTCAACTAGTAATAAGCTAACTTTTGGGACTTTGGAGATTCTCCTCAGAGTCCTGCAAGACCGTCAGGGATTTTCCTAGTTGTTCTTCAGGTCCCTTGGGCAGTGGCGGACCCATAAATCTTTCTGAGGGGGTGCACCATTGAGGTCAATCAACCAATGGCCAGAAAAGTCGCGGTTTAACCATGGAAAAATTCAACACGGTTTAATATGGGGAAAATTAAATTGTGTCTATTTGATACAATATATTTTACAACTAGAATCAACTTTGTCTTTTTTATCACGACGTAAGACTACATCTTACGCTCAACTTGCTCTTGGCTGAATTCTACCTTTACAAGGATTTTTTTGGTTGATTTCGTAATGGCCAAGAAATGAAACAATAAAATATAATTTTAAAATTTCTTACCTAAACATGTTTGAGGACATCATATATAGAGAAATAATAAATTGATTTTAAAGTGTTATAAAACATTTAAATAATAAAAAGCCACATAAAGTATTAATCGTTAAATGTGATTAATTTTTTTTAATTTTCAATTTATTTTAGAAAAGACAAAAAATGAATTTAAGATTCGTAATTGGAAGGAAAAAGATACAAAATAATAAATAAATAAAATAGTAAACTCTAATTTTGGTCACTCTGGTTTATTGAAATTTTTGACGGTGGGACCTGAACTTTGATAAGTTTAAAAATTGTCCTTATGGTTCACATTTTGCTCTGAAAGTAGCCCCTGATAATTAACTCTGTTAAAAAAATCCATTAGAAAGAAGGGCATTTCTGTCTTTTTATTGTTTTTGTTTTTGTTTTTTCATTTTTTATGTCTTTTTTGTTTTTTCTTTGTTTTCAAAGGACCACTCTGTAATTTTGTATTTTCTTTTCTTGTTAACAGAGATAATCTTCCACAACCCACCTGTCATCATCTTCATCCTAACAGACCTAACACCTAGTGAACGCATGTATATGTTTTGTCTATACATCCACACAAATCATAGTGAAGTGTTCTTTCGCATACTTGGTCGTCATTTTCAAAGCTTTCCATATCACAGTGATGGTGGTGGGTCGTTTCCTACAAAATCAAGAACCATATCGATCATTCAAAAGAAAAACACACGCAATAAGGAGCAACGAAATCACAAAAACCAAACTTTTCATCCAAGAAATCCCATAAAATCAAAAAGAGAGGAGGAAGGGGTCACTAGATCTGGGTATAGGGAGTGAAATAGATTCCAAGGTAGGGAGGGAACGGTCCCGTTGCTGGTGAAGGGGCGGTAGGGAAGGAGGTGATGGGTTAGGTCAAACCATCTTAGGTTCTTCATCTTACTCTCTCTTCTCTGTGTGTGTGTATATATATATATATATGTGTGGGTGTGTGTGTGTGGTATATATGTGCAACAATGCAAGTATATAAAATAGTTGCAGGTGAAAGTCAAAGTGATGGCAATGGTGGTGTACTAAATACAATTTTATATTATATAGAGTGAATGACGTGTTTGGTTCTTGTAAAAAGGAAATAAATGAAAAAAAAAGACAAAAACAATAAAAAGGTTGAAATACCTCTCTCTAAACAGATTTTTTTAACAAAGTTAACAATCAAGGACCGCTTTTAAAATAAAATATAAACCATAAGGACGATTTCTAGACTTATTAAAATTTAGGTCCTACTTTCAAAGGTTTCACTAAACCACAGGGACCAAAATTAGAGTTTACTCTAAATAAAATTAAGTAAAAAAATAGTAGAAGTTGATTTTGGTAAGTTTTTGTTATTTTATGGTTGAGGTCTTACGTTCAATACTTTCAGTACATATTTATTCGTCTTTTTCTGCTAACTGAAATTTAAAACATGAAAAACTAAAATGTGTTATTAACAAGAATCAAACCCTTTTAGAGATGCAAGTAGCGCCTCAACCATTCCGACAAATTCAGATTTCTATTTCTAGTTTGGTCTTAAAAACATACAAGAGCACACTTCAAAATTAAGTGAGTTGGAAGACCCCGTATTTTATGGGCATACCTTTAAGATTGATGTACTGTAATGAGCCTTTAGAGGTCATATGTTTGAAGGATTACCTAGATAGTGTTGATAGAATTTAACACAAAACATCGTTAGAGGCAGCAATTGAAGGCATGGAAGAGAACATAGAAGAAAACGAAGTCAACTTAGGACAAGCAATTATTAACATATGACAATGACGAATTCGACATTGACAACCTTAATGACCAAGAGGCTATTAGAAGAGTTCGAAACCGCGGAACTCTTCAAATCAATCAGATATGGGAGTCCGATAAATATTAGAATAACTAATAAGTGCATTTTTTAATAATTCAATCCGATATGGAGTCCGATAATTTTTTTTATGAAGCACCATTTTGGGCCCGGCCCAGACCGATATCGGGAACAGTCACCCATAATCCGATTACTTACAAGAAACCTTGAACGGGTCGAAATTTTTTTGGGCGAACCGGGGCCGAATATGGTCGGCTCGGTTCAGGTTCGGTTTTTTTTTATTATCTCTAAGGGTGTTACCATAACACCCTAGTCTATATCTCTAAGCCTACTTTAGATGCATTTATACATCTACTATGAATATTGTTTATTGTTGGAAAATATTAAAATAATAATTTTCCTCTCTATTTAAAATAGATTAGGGTGTAGAGATGGCAAAATGAGCACGGTCCGGGACTGGTAAGGACCAGTTATAGGACCGGAAACCGGGACCGGTTACACTTTTACGATTCGTAGGACCGGCCCAACCCGGCCTGGGACGGGTTATGGGACCGATTGAGACCAGCCCGATTTTAAAAAAATGTATTTATATATATATATATGTGTGTGTATTTTTAAATGTATTTGTAACTTTCAAAATGTATTTGATTGAAAATTGTTTATAAAACTTTAATAAACATAACTTTTAAGTGTATTTGTTTGAAAACCAATTATAAAACTACCATAAAACGCGTTTTAACGTGTATATAAGTGACCCAATTACATATATCAAAGTAATGTTACAAATTTATTAAAAAAAATCTTTTCTTAGTATAGGACTTGTTTGGGCCCGATTATGGAACCGTTTTTTGTAACTGATTACAAAACAAGCTAAAACGGGCAGACTTGAAATCGGAGGGACTGGAACCGGTTACCAAAGGCATGATCCGAAAAATACTGTTAAGGTCCGACACTGATTTGGGCCTGGCCCAACCTGAAACCGGTTTTTGACCATCTCTAAAATCTATACCAAAAAAACCCAATCTTTAAATATACCAAAATAGATACAGAGACAACAAGTCGTCTCAGAAAGTCTACTTTTAAAGTCCACACAATGTGGTCTCTAAAAGTAACTTTTCTTATAGTGACTTTACATTTTGAAATTGAAGGGACTAACCAACTTTAAATGTTACAATCAACCGTGTAAAATGCAAAAACTCGATGAAAATTGAATCTAAGGTTTGAATTATATATTTTGTTATGCATTTACCTTTTTGTCTGCAATAGATATGGGATAAATCATAAATTTAATAGATTTTAATGTTATAAATTTAGTAAGTTTTGATTGAATCTGTTGTTGTTTAATTAGTTGGGCAGACTTTTAAATTTACACAATAATGTAATTTCCCATAAAATGTACAACCTTCTGTGCATTCGGTCCATCATCCTCATGCATGTTAACTAACAACAATTATTTTTGTAAGTGACTAGATATTGGTACCTGATCCATTCATCGTTTCTCGAAACACAGTTATTGCATGTATATTAGTTAAAAAGCCATCTCAGAATCCGTAAGAAAAAATGTCTTATGACGTTGACTTCTGGTTTCTTCACTATATCGGTATATTGTAATTTTTTTGGAGACGACTAATTAAAAAGTTAAAAAAATCCCTATAGAATGATTTATGATAATAACCTAACTAGCTAATGAATTAACACAATCAAATTCACGATAACAACTCATTTTTAATATAAATACGGAAAATACAAAAGAGAATAAATAAGAAAGTGTTTCCGTACCCCATGGTTTAAGCCCACCTACAGGTCAACCTCAGCCAACATTTCTTCCACATTCGTCGTCGTTGGTAGCCTCCTTTTTCACCATCGATCGATTTTTCAGAAGTATCGGCACCGGCAACAGTAATAGTCGTTTTTTGGTCCAATTTTCTGGTTACCACTTTACCACCACCTCTTGTATCATTATTAGCAAAATTTCCGATCCGCAATTGTCGATTCCTGCCACCGCCACCGCCGCAGCCGCCGCCACCACCACCACCATAACTAGCAATTACATTGAAATTATCGTCTCCATGTAAATCAAAAGGAGCGACTTTGAAATAATCATGTCTATTTGTATCCCGCCCAAACTCTAGGTTTTCCACGTTCTCATTCGTGGTGCAGTGTCGTTCTTCGCAAACCTCATTAAAAAGGTGCGTATAGGATTCCCCATCCTCTTTGGCGGCATCACCCCAGCCTTCAAACCTAAAAAAAGCCCCCAACTTAAAAAAACATACAAAGTATTATTTTTCACACTATCGTTTATAGGACCAAGGACAATTTGATGCGAAAGCCAAGGAGCTAGAGAACATCTTTAACATGTTATAGGAATTAGTGTTTGTTGTGAAACCAATTTGACAAACAACTCATTATGCAGTAGAACCATGATATGAATACGAAATGAGAAGGTTATATACTAATTAAATGAAATTAAAGCAATATTATTACTAGTATATAAATCAACTAGACATGTTTCATTTCCTCTAACGGAAGCATATATATAACATAGAGAAACTAGCAAATCATGTACGTTTATCATCTAGAGGCATCATGTTGTAATTACCATCACTAAGACATAAATGTCATCTAACCACATAGAAAACAAGTAAAATAAGTACTTTTAACATCAAGAACCAAACTATGTGTAACTAATTAAGTGTTTAGTATCTAATATTTAGAACCAGCGAGAATAACATAGATGTAACACCTGGAATTTTGGATTTGAGTTAATGGATTTCGCATCCTAATAATATGTTTTGCTTAGCTAAATGGAGTGTTTTAAGAGTTTAATGTTGGGTTACATTGAATTGGAAGAAAGGAGCGAAAACCGAACACGTTATAAGTCTCGATACAGGGCCGGCGATTATGACAGGCAGTTATGCCATGTCATAATCTCATGGCACTATCGCACTGATCAGAAATCGAGCAAACTGAAGGAAGTCGCGGTACAGGGCGGGCGATTATGACATGGCGATTATGCCATGTCACAATCGCGGAGTCAGTATCACCCGGGAAGGAAATCTGATGGAATTCGAGAACTCACGGTACTGTTGGGGCAATTATGAAATGGCGACCTTGCCATGTCAATATTGCAAGGGCATAGTCACCCGGTTTGGTTTTCAGCTCCATTTCTCATTTATCTCCATTTCTCATTTATCAGATTCAAAAATATCAGTATTAGGAGCAGCTTTAAAGAGACGATTTTAGGGTTTTGTTTCTTCACCTACTTCATCCCACTTCATTAAATTCTACATTTAAGTAGAGGATTCAAGCCTAGCCTTGGAGTTTAAGGCTTCCATTGGTGTGTTCTTCAAGAGTTCTTCACCACTTCATCTTCTTCATCTATTTAGGGAGATTTCTAGGGTTTTCCTAACCCTAGCCTCGAGAGTTCATTTCTACCCTTTACAAACCTAACACTTGTTCTAAATGCTAATGTTTACACCTTTTAAGTTATGATTTCAAGTATTTTCGCATTTAGTTAAGTTTGGGTATTTTAGGTCAAAATGAGAATTTTAGGGATTTTGATCTTGGTTATGAAATGAGTAATTTAAATGGTTTTATCTTACTTGGAAATGTCTCTGGATGAGAAAATCTTTGATTTTGGAACTAAAACTATTTGACCTAATTTTCGGTAAAGTTCATATTTCAAAGGCAAACATTTATATAAAGGTTTTTCGGTAAATGGAAAACTATCACTATGCCTTGTTTGATGTAGTTGATTTATAGACTAGAATGTAATGGATCCATAGACATATAAGTCGGTCTCTAATCGGGATTGTTGTCCCCTTTCGGTCAACGTACAGTACTAGAAAATTGAGTATTTTCAACGGAAAATGTCGTTGAAAATTTACTACAAATTTTAGAGGATTATTGACAGAACATAAATTTTCTACGAATTTTCAATGAATTTCCGTTGAAAATCTCTCACAAACATATATGAATTTTCAACCAAATTTTTTTCAACGGAATGTTTTGTCAAAAAGTTTTTGGTTGAAAATGCATTTTGTGAGAGATTTTCAACGGAAATTTGTTGAAAATTCGTAGAAGAATTTTCAAATGGACGTTTGTCCAGTCGTGAAACCACCACCATAATTAGCAATACCACGGAGATCTGCATTACACTCATGGACGTCAAAAGGAGTGACTCTAAAGTAATCGAGTCTATTTGTATCCCTACCAAAATCAAGGGTTTCAACATTCTCCAAACCATCCCAGCCATCACGAGGGCGGTGCAAGCTTACTTTCAGAATAGCAAAACCCCCACCACCGCAAAGGTCTACGATTTTTTTTGCAATAGAACGAGCACGAGCTGAATGAAAAAGTGATTGCATCATTAATTGCCAATCGAGTTCAATTATGCGATCAACCCGTAACCCATGAAATGTTTCATTAGCAAACTTTAGGTCTTTCTTATCTCTTGTCTCTTTGATCCGCCATTAGTAGAAAGATTTTATTTCATTTGTTTGATTATTTTTCCCACTTAATTTGTAGCCATTATTTATCCCAGAGACTAGCACTGTACCAGTCAGCGTAGGACACAATTTAAGACCCACATGCTTCTCTACTACTTGCCTGCTTGGTTCCTTTTAATTAACTTGTTGAAACTATGATGACTTTTGACCTTAGTTTTTGATTTTAATGAATTATTAGAAATCAAATAAATCTAAAAAGGAAGAAAAATGGACTTCAAGAATGACAATTGGTATTCCGTCCTCTAAGCTCAAGTGGAAAGAAAGAAACAAGCTGTCGATCTAGAATATTGATCGAAAAATCAATATTTTAAACAGTTTGTATGATAATTGAAAAAAGATAGTCCGTGGCTGTGCTTTCTCTTTGATCGTATTAATTAATTGTCCAATTTTAGGTTAAACCTTATTCGGTCATTTTTTTATTGCATATTTGCAGGATAAAAATCACCTGCCATAAATTCAAAATTCTCCTTTATGTTCAACCAATAAAATTAAGACACATCAGTTTTTCATTTATTTTAAATTTATTTAATTCATTTTTATTTTATCTCTGTACTTACGTGTATCCATATGATTGGTGGACATGGATGAGACATGAAAATTTGGGACAGATAGTTTTAATCCATATTTGCATGCCATGATAAAATTGCATTGTAAAAGCTTTTACTCATTTGATGTTTATGCATTAAAATGACTCTTTGTACATATGTAACAACTTGCATTAAACTTAGTCCTTCGAAAGATATATGCACATTATATTTTAGCAGGTCCATGCCTGTAAAAATTGGACTGGTGTTATTTACGACAACGACTTGTCTCTAGATTCATATGAAATGGGTTTGTTATATGTATTATTAGTAGTGTTCAAAGTACTTGAATTTAAGTATAAAGTATAAAAAACATATGATTATTTATTTTTCAATATAATAAGTATATAATTATAAAGTTATTTATTGGATACATATATTTGTGTTAAAAATATTCAATTAAATGAAACATTTGAAATTAAAAAAAAAATCAAATGTCAGCATAAATCTCATAAATGTTTGATAATTATTATTAATAGGCAGATAAATTTAGATTTAAATTTTTAATCTTATGTAAAAAAAAAAAATGTGCATTTTTTAACAACTTATAAAATGTAACTTTTTTTAGATGAATTTGCAGAAATATATTACAAAAAACTATAAAAATATTCGATATTCAACTCATTTCAATGGAAATGACAAAATTTGATTTTATTTTGGAAGACAATAATTTTATTAAACCAATCAAAATACAAGTTTTGCAAGAAGCATAAATAAAACGGAGATCAATCCTGCCTACAAGACACCAAAACCCAAAACAAAAAAGACATTCCCAAACAAACCTAGACGAACAAAGTTAAAAACAAACATCCAAGACCTGAGAAAACTGAAGCAAACACACGAATACAAAAACCCTCCGAACATTGAAACATAGGCACTATGAATGGCTTTTGGGCTGCAGCATCAATCTGCCCTAGAATTAGTGAATCTTTTTGTACGATGAGTTAATCAGTGGCGGAACCCCATAGGGACTTATGGGGACATGGCCTCCCCGCCTTTTTCACTTATATACTATGTATGTGAAATAAATAATGCATATATAGGTTAGTTTGTTGCAGTGGTTAACACACTGTTTTAGCCTGTGAAAGTTACAGGGATCGAATCCCGTATGCAGTTTTTTCAATTTCTATTTTCATTATGCATTGTGCTATAAAAGAACAATTTTTTTCAATTTCTGTTTTTCTTCCATAATTTTTGTTTTTTTAATGCCTTATCATATGAAAAAACAATGTTTGAGTTATTATGTAGTGTTATATTAATAATCAAATTTTAATTTTCTTTTCATAGTTTCTATTTTCTTCATGCATTATGATATAAAAAACAATGTTTGAGTTATTATATATAGTGTTATATTAATAATCTAAAAGTTTAGTTTTCATTAATTAATAATAATATAAAACTATTAAAAATTTGTATTATTATTTTTTGACTAATAGTTTAAACTTTTTGAGTTTTAGAGGCTGTTTACCCAAAAAATACTTATCCGGTAAACGCTTTCCAGTAAAATTTGACACTATTACTTACCTTGTCGGGTAAAATTTGTGCTCCATCAAAATGACATCGTATACAACAATTTACCGGGTAGACGTTAACCGAATAAAAGTTGTCACCTTTATTTACAAGGTAAGACACTTGATCTTTACCATCATTCTTACCGTATAATTTATGTTTCTGTCATGTCCATCCGGTAAGGTAATATGACTTGGTGAACGTTTATCGGGTAAATGTTTGGTAAACGACTCCTTAGTCTTAATTTCATTAACAATTTTTTCTCTAAAATTTAATATTATAACGTAAAAGAAAAAAAAAGTTTCCTATGTATCATTGGATCTCTAAATTTTTGTAATATTATATTTTCGGCCACCGAGACTAAAACGGTTGTGTTCCGCTCCTGGAGTTAATCACAAAAAAGATAAACGTTGGATGCCAAAAGCCATGTTCGATTGCAGAGGAGACCAATCCGAAAACACCACTTTATCGCAGTAACTCCAAATTACATGCATAGAAGTATAGGACCGCTTGAGACAAACTTTTTGCCAACGGAGAAAGCGAGTAAAGATCTTTTGGAGAAAAGACAACAGCAACGTTAACCACATTGGAAAAAAAATTGTATCATTAATTTCATTTAAATTTCCTCGTTATTGTTTTAATTGACTGATTGTTTCATCAAAAGACAATGATTCCTAAAACGATTTTTTATTTTGCATTTTTTTTCATATTGAAAAAGAAGCCAAAGCCCTACCACCCAAGTTTTTTTACTAGACCTCCTTATTCCTTACAACGATCAACAATTTCACTTTCTTTTCACATAAGGGACTGAAGATCAAAGCCGTGATTCACTAGCACCCAACGTATCGAGATCCTGCCATTACTGACAAAACTTTTTTTTATGATATAATTTGTAAAACTAAATACTTATTTTTAGATAAAACATAAGTAGTTAATTTAATATAACAAGGGTATAAAATAAATAAAAAATACAAAATATGTGTACAATTGATGATGCATTAACTAACCGTTACATTATAATGAAAATGACATTTAAATATCTTATCGTTGGAATAGAAATTATTGAAATAACCAAATTTTTATTGAAGTTTTCTTCCACCAAAATATCTTTTGCTGGTCAACCCCAGCCAACTTTTCTCCGACCATCGTCTTAGTCGCTGCCGTTTGCCTTCTTTCTCACCACCACCACCACCACCACCGTAGCTGCCGCCGCCGCCACCACCGCCACCTTCATTAAGATTATCGTCCCTATCATGATGCCAATGAGTTGTTTTAAAATAACGATAACAATCACCATAACAGCCGCCATCATCACCATGGCTAAATTTTCCCTTTCCTTGGAACCCCATGAAGAAAAAAACAGAAATTTCTGAAGTTTCTGACACGACTGCACCACTATAAATAATTAAGAAAACTGTTGTATTTGTTTTCCTCGCTTTGCATCCATTATTTATATGTTCTTGGAGACGACCACGACTACTGCCAATACACCTTAACCACACATATCACCTTCTAGAAAATGCATTCGACTTTCCTTCGTATTACTAACCATCATTTTTCCAGGGAAAAATACAATTAAAAAAGAATACATAATTACATATATTGACGATTAATTTTCATTTTTAATTAAGTCAAGGAGTAAATATATATTTACATAAAGAAGATGTATATGTATTATTATTTTAATTTTCAAATTCTCCATTTTTATTTTTTACTAGCATCCTGCTTTTTGTTTATTTTTGTTTTCCCAATTCTCTATTTTTATTTTGGGAGGTCTATAAAAATAAAACTAAACAATCCTATTTTCAGTGATTAAGCATTTGATATTTTTTTTAAACTATAAACTGTATTTTCAATGATTAAGGTTTTTAGACCTTTTTTAAATAAATAAGTTGTCAAATTTTTAAAATTTGATTACCTACATTCTATCAACCTAAAAACCGTTTAGTAATGTTTTAAAGTAATAAAAAACCTAAAATAATTTTTATCGTTCTCAAACCTACACTATTCAAACTTGTCGCACCCAACGGTATCATTTCCTTTCACCTGCCTTCATTGTTGTTCTCCATACCATCCATTGCAGTCATTGGCCCTTACTATCCCTCTTTCGTATGTTCTTTTTGTCTTTCGATTCTTTTTTTTAATGGAGCCCACATAGACAGATAATCAAAAAAGAGTGGGAATCGAAAAACAAAAAAGAACTGATAAAAAAGATAAAAAAGAGGGAGATGGATGACAGAGGCCGAAATGGTGACATGTGATGATAAAAAGCGAACAACAATGGGATGGCACTGAGGGGTAATTAATTTAGGGTTTGAATGTCGTATAATTTGGAAACGGTATAATAAAAGTTTTTTTTTCACTTTAACAGCATAATTTTAATTAATTAATTAAATTCTATCGGTAAATAAAAAAAACTTTTATTAAGTTTTCCGATGGAACATATTTAATTAATTAATTAATAATCATCATTCCTCGTATAAATTCATTGATTTAAAACTTTTAATTCTTTTTTAACGGTAGTTACCATATACAGTTTAGTTTATATCATGTCTTATAATTAAATTAAAATATATATGTTTACTTTAACCTTTTTTTAATGTTACTATATACATCATTAGATTATTATGATGTTACCTAATACTAATGGTGTATTTAAAAAAACCTTTTTTTAACATTTGTCGATGGAAATCAACATATACGGGTCAAGTTCAACTTTTGGCCAATCCATCACTAATTTACGTCATAGCTTTTCATTAGTTTGTCAATTTTTTAGTAGTGGCCGCCATTATTTTCCCCGACCAACCAGTCAGCGTACGCGACAAATCCAAAACCACAAGTTCATCTACTACTTGCCTGTTTGGTTCCTTTATAACTTGTTGAAACATTTATAGGCTTTTTTGATAAAAAGTTTTCAATTTTATTTAATTACTATTACCTAAGTTTAATTAATTATTGAAATTCCATTTGAGTTCACCACTAGAGAACTCAATAGCTACCTATTTTAAAGGGATCTTCAATAAAAAGTTATCTAATTTTTTTAATAATTCTATCCCTTCATTTTCTCCGGCAATAATGTTTTCCTTTTCTCCATTTTTTCCCGTGACTGATCAATCCAAGAACATGAACAAGAACCATGATCTCAGAAACATGAACCCAAATTTATCAAATATTAATTTGGAAACATGGACCAGAAACATATTTCATAAACCCAAATTTACGTTGGTGAATCAACACAGAAACATTAACCCAGATTTACGCACATACACCTGACACATGAAAATGAATTCAAAAACATTAACCCAAATTTTATGGTTTATTCTGGCGGTTTCCACGGAGATGAACAAATATTTGGTAGTTGCTCAAGATACTATGATGGGGCTAGAAATCTGGGAATCAAAATCGACGGGTGAATATCTCTTTGATTAAACTGGGTATAGCCTTTTCCCCCCAAAACACCCCTATACGTCCTTTGAATTTATAGAAACATGTCCAATTGTTTACGCAAATGCCACATGTTCATTATAGTCATCGATGAAGTTTTTTAAGGGCCTAGATCTTTTTATATAGTTTGTTAGAATTGCTTGGTTTGCAATTGAAATGCACCCTATATGTATATGTAATATATATGTATATATATATGGTTCATGCGAGAACGATAATAATTTACGAGAATACGAGAATAATCCTCAACCAAACATTTTGTACATGAATTTTTTCTTGTATAAAATCACATATGATTTATGTACAAAATCACATATGATTCACGTACAAAATCATATATGATTAGCCGAGAATTTTCCCTCGGCAAAAGTCGTGCATGTCATTTTTTATGCTAGTACAAAATCACATCATGAAAAAGTTTTCATGTACAAAATTATTGTCTGAGGATTGTCCTCGTATTATCGTAAATTGTTACCATTCTCGCATGAACACGTCCCTCTCTCTCTCTCTATATCTCTCTCTATATATATGTGTGTGTGTAAAATATAACGCAAACTAATTACTAAAGGTTAAAATATCTCTAAATTCGGAAAAAATGAAGAGAATAGCATCGAACATCTTACATATTACATAAACAATTGAGCACTTCATTTTTATGGGATAAAGAAAATCATATTTAAATGCAAAATAAATTGTAGTAAAAAATACCTTAATTTCATTAGCTTTTCATTGACCGTCTTATTTTTCTTTGTTGAAAAATAGTCAGTCTTGTATTGTTAAATTGTTGAAACTACTTCTTCTCTCCTTTTTTTGTTTCATATGAAAATCATAATACAAATAGCATAAATACGCATAAATAAATGAAATATTTTAAGTTTAAAAGAGCTACTCACCATATTAACCATCATATTAACCACGGACGAACCTAGAATTTTTTTTATATGTGGTGGCATCATATAGTATATACAAAAAAATTAATTACAAAAAAACACAAATTTTATCGGCAAGTCTTTATGTTTTTACTAATGTTCAATATCATTTCTTGTGTTTTTGGCCTAATTTCACCGTTTATAGGGATCTTAAAAGTTTTTACTTGATTTCGAATGATTTTTAAGTTCTTTATCGATTTCGAGGGGTTTTACGTTTTTTAGTTGATTTTAAGAGTTTTTTTGTTTTTAGGTTGATTACGAGGAACAATTAGAACTTCTTGAACTCTTGGATATCATACAGTGTCACCTTCTAAAACAATACAGATGCATCTTTAATAAACGTAAAAAATTTAACCTTACGATGGAGAAATATTACGGTAGCATGTGCCATCGTGTGCCCTTAATAAGGTTCGACCATGATATATTAACTATCCTTGAAATATAAATCGTATCAACAGCGAGTGGAATTTCATTCAATGATCATCTTTTCTTATTTTGAGTGTTTATCTTCTGTTAAGTTAAGTAATTGGAAATAATTATCATTTGTAAATGTTTCTTATCAACAAATGTTACAAAGTTAGAATAACAAGTGATAAGTAAAAATCCGAAGCTCCTCGTATGCAAACTTTGCACATAGTTTTACCCAATCAATGTTCTCTGTTAATCATACATTTGAGGGATGTCTGGTTGCCTCTTCTTTGGTAGTAGAACATGCAACCTAAACAATTTATTCTTATGTTGGTCAATTATGTATGTATTAGCTGCAAATAGGGATCGAAATTCAAATTTTCCTGTAAACCATTTACCAAAAACACCACTCATTTTTGTGATCCACATATTATAAAAGTTTATATAGATTATAACAAATAGGAGGAGAGGGTAAATAAATGGAAATTAGATGTTAAGAAGAGTGTTTGACATTAGGCAATACCAAATTTACTAGCAATCAAATAGATTCTTAATTTAAAAATAAAATTAGGTAGCTCCAGATTTTGCAAGCCTTGTTCTTCTATTGTACTTGTTGTTTTGAGGAAACTAGTTTTATGAGTTATTACCTTATAAGCCTAGCTAATTATAGATAATAATAATAAAGAGCTTCCCGAGAGCCCCTATGCGACCTTCCACAGGGATTCTAGATCCTAGAAGGCCTCCTTGTATGCCGAAACCTAAATGTTAAGTCAGCAACACTTCCAAATGCCACTTCTTCCCGTCGCAGACAACATTCTGGAACTTCCAAACCAAAGAAATGCCACAGGAAATGAAAGACCGGTAGGAGCGAACGAAGCGGAGCGAAGTGAAGCTATTAGGAGTGTGCGAACGAAGTAGTGTCAACCGTCTGGATAAATCGAAGTGAACTTTTCTTAAATCCAAGCGATCATCATAATAATAATAATAATAATAATAATAATAATAATAATAATAACAACAACATTTAATGGTGGTCTCGTTTAGGATAATGACTAATAAGTAAAAAATTGTAGAGGGGGGGGGGGAGTGAATACAATTACACAAGATATTTCACTTTTTAAATTCTTTATGATAAAATTATCAAAAATTATACTTAGAAAAACTGATTGTTGCGGAAAAGAAGAGATAAATCTATTCTAACAATCTAAAAACACTTATTGAAAACAAGAGTACAACAAAACTAGAACTTTCAAAACGAGATGTGAATCTAAACCGCAATATCCAACCTCGAAAAATGAATCAGAATTAGAACTTTCAATGGAAACAAAATAATCCATCGCAACAACCCCCTAGTTAAGAATGACTAGGAATTTCTTTGGTGCAATTGTGTTAAACCCGGTCATATGGAAAGAAAGTGTTGGAACATGCCAACCGCTACTCCAAGTGCTAGCTAACTGAAAAGTGACATTTCTAGCTATGATTACTGAGATCAACCTTATTGGTGGATGATAATTGTGGTGGGTAATTTTGGTGCTTTACGCCACATCTGCCATAATCGATATATGTTTAAAACGTATATTGTTGCTACTAAGGATAAAAAGGTGGTGTAGGAAGCATGGTGGGGCCACTAAGGGGCCAGGAGGTGCCCCATGCCCATCCTTAACTTCCATTTTTATATAAAAAATAGAAGTAACTAATTTATAGATAATATACAACTTTTTTTTTATTAATTTATACTTACATTGAAATATATTTGTTGGGGTGGTATCCGTTACAAACCGATGAATATTTGCAAACTTTGCAAACCATTGTATTAGAAAACATTGAGATATTTATGGACATTTATCATAATTAATTAATTTTGTTTCCTAATTCAAAACCATGATCATAATTAATGAACCAATCATATTCCATATATATCTCAACCAATAATTAATTAATTATGATAAATGTTCATAAATATATCAATGTTTCCTAATATAATGGTTTGTAAAGTTTGTAAATATTCATCGGTTTGCATCCCTAACTCTTTTTTAATAACTATTGTCTTTGAACAAGTTTATAACAAAAACATCTGCTTCAAAATCATGAATTTACTTACAATATTTAGGCTCCCTCTAGATGAATATTTTGGCTCCGCCCCTGGTTGGAAGATTCTCACACCACTAAGGTTGCAGGTATTATAAATGTGATTGAATTTCACATCTGGAAAAACTTGTGATTCTGAAAGATGTGTTGCATAATCTAGAGATGATGAGGAATCTGGTCTTGGGCTATCTTCTCTACAAGTTCAGAGTTACTCAAACAATTGATGACAATTTGTTAATTTAACTAATAACGAATTTTTTAGGGGAAAGGATTATGCAACTAATAACTTGAATGTTGAAGTTAATATAATGAATGCTTTTTGTTTCATGTTTTGTACTTTAAATACTTACTTTTAATACTTGAAATGTTCTACATTGTCGTGTTAAAAAGCTCTTTACTAAAAACATGAATTTTAGGTTTGGTTCCTAAACTATCTATAAATGAATTTGAAAAATGTGAATATTGTAGAAAACTAGAAATCATGAAAGCTCCTTATAAATCTGTGACAAGAGAATCGAGACTTTAGATTTAATTCATCCGGATATTTATGAATTTGATGGAATGCTAACTAAAAATAGTAAATCTTACTTCATCACTTTTATAGATAATTAGTTGTTTGGACTACCACTACTACAAAACCGGCTTTTATACACGGTTATTTTGGGTTTTATACACGGTTTTGGAACCGTGTATATGGCCAGTGCTTGTGAAAGTTTCAGACTTTTGTACACGGTTCCACAACCGTGTATGAAACTCAACTTTTATACACGGTTCCTAAACCGTGTATAAAGACCAAAATAACCGTGTATAAAAGTAATTATCATACACGGGTTTTAGATGAAACCGTTTATAAAAGATTAATAACCGTGTATAAAAATCACCATCTTACACGGTTTCTATAAGAAACCGTTTATAAAATGATTAATAACCGTGTATAAAAGCAACCATCTTAGACGGTTTTCATAACAAAACCGTGTATAATGGTGACCATATATATAACAAAAATGCATATTTTTGTACGCGGTTTTTTGCTAGAACCGTGTATAATGAGTTATATTTATATTTTTAATATTTTCCTCGATTCTTTTACCATTCATTATTCAGTAAGCTACATTTCCAAATATGATTTCAATTAGAGTGATGGAACATTTCAAATACAATAATAAATACAAAATCAATAAGACACGTAAATGTAACATCTCAAAGTAACCATTAACCATTAATTAAATTTTAAAAATCATCAATGTAAATGTAACATCTTAAACTAACCGAACAATCTAATACTTTTACCGTGTAATCCAATCTAATAATTTACAAGATAATCACCCCTATTGATTACTACATTTTGCCATCCATCATGCGCTTTAAAGTAATTGTTCTCGCGATATTGCAAGCTATCTCCTCTATTTGTATAATTGTGAAAGGAGATGTGGTCGTCCATATGTCCTGTATATATAAATTTGAAAGGAGTAATTATAAACAAAATAAAGTGTTTTGTACAATATATAAATAAAATGAAAGAAATTTAAAAAATACATACCTTGAGAGAGGAAGCATATTGGTAATCCATCACAAAATGGAAGATTACACTACAATGTAAAAAAAAGTAGTGTTAGACAACTTAAAGTACGAAATAAATTGTTGAGATATATAAATTATACCTTGATTAATCTCCATGTAATCGGAGCGTTGGCTTCAGAAGATCTTATGGCAAAATTGTATTTTGTAATGGCCCTAAATGAAAAATAACAAAACATTTGTGTTAATAGTCAATTAGCTAACAGAAAGGTTTTTGACAGCTTTTACGAGGCTGTAGCATTTCGAGCATATCTCACTCCTCCGATACCCGATTCAGGAGATTCAAAATGATCTGAAAAGACAACAAACAACCCTACAACTTTGTAGTTTAGAGTTTCTGTAAATTCAAGCTGCATCTGAGCTAAAATTGACGTCAAAGTAAATAAAGTGTGCTGGACCGAAGGGTACACGGTAGAAAATCACAAAGGGACTGTAATTTAGATGCATCATGCATGTGCTATTTACCCGCAAGAATTGGACTGTAATTTAGATGTATCATACATTAATTTTAATAACCAAACAGCCTCGCTATGGGCACTGCAGCAGCCATACATTAGCCGGTGATGTTGCTGCCTTGATTGATCGCTTTCTGATTTGGACACGGAACAAGAGAGAACCAAGTCCTACAGATTCATAAAGATATATGGATACTACAAACATGTATAAAGAAAATAATAAACGTTATATAACGAAATTAAGTCGGGAAATTAGATTGTATTTTTGTATTTATATATTTATAATTTGTTTAATTGCTTTATATCTATAATATGAAAAACAAAAGATGCACATAGCCTCTAATGCCACAACTCCTATTCGTGTATCTGTAATTCAATCAACCTTTACCTCCTTTTATTATAAATACTCCCCACTCCCTTGCACCTAAAATCCACACAAAAATTACAGGAAATTAAAACATACACAAAAACATAAATAACCCCTACCCTGTGTTCAGCCACTACCCTGTTCATTATAGTCCTATTTAAACATAAATACTGGTTCTGTCACTATACTGATATGAATCATTTAACAGATACCAAGATTAACAATGTAAAAACAAATATTAATCACTAAAAACATCCCAAATCAGATTCATAAAGATCTACGGTAAGCAGATTAAACCTATTCATCACATTGTATAAAAAACCTGTCAAACATAATTAAGTACCCTAGGGTTTTAAGAAGATTCAAACCTCCTCCAGAAGTGATCGCTTGATTTATGTCTACATCTTTGGAAGTGTGTTCATCGTTATACTCGTTGGAGATGTTGAAATCCAAGTTATCCTCTTCCATCGTTGTTCAAGAAGAAGCAGAGAGAAGTTTAAAATCAATGGAGGGAAGTGTAAAATTGATGGAGAGAGCGACGGTGGGAGAAAGCAAACAAACCGTCAAAAGTTTGATTAGGCCGCCTCACTTTAGGGATTATCTTATTTGGGGATTGACTTTAAATTTGACCAAATCTCTATTTAGGCCGTACGTGGATCCCTTTAAACGTCTATTATTATTATTATTGTTATTATTATTATTGTTATTATTGTTTTTGTTGTTGTTAAAAAACATAATTTTTTTTTGAAATTTTACCTTTATTTTAAGACGAATTAAAATAATAATGTAAACAATTATTTGGGACTAGAGATGGCCAAATGGGCCCGGTCCGCCCCGGCCCAGCCTGGGACCGGTTATAGGACCGAAAACCGTGACCGGCCGGTTACACTTTTGGAACGATTCGTAGGACTGGCCCGACCTGAACGGGGACCGGTTACGGGACCGATTGGGACTGGCCCGATTTTTACAAAAAAATGTGTCTATATATATTTTTTATATGTATATCTAACTTTCTAAGTGTATTTGATTGAAAATCAATTACAATTTATAATAAAATGTATTTTTTCGAAAACCAATTATAAAACTACAATAAAACGTGTTTTAAGGTGTATTTGAGTGACTCAATTACATATATGTAATAATTATGTATATCTTTATATAATTTGGTAACCCTAGGTTAAGCCTTTTATACACGGTTGTGTATAAAAAACCGTGTATAAAAGTCACCTTTTATACACGGTTGTAGGTAAAAAACTGTGTATAAAAGTCACCTTTATACACGGTTGTGGGTAAAAAACCGTGTATTATACACGGTTCTCTTATACACAACCGTGTATAAAGGTCACTTTTATACACGCTTTTTATACACAACCGTATATAAAAGTAAGACACCTTTCTACACGGTCTTTTTATACACAACCGCGTATAAAAGGTGACTTTTGTACACGGTGTTTTCGCTGCAACCGTTTATGATTGTCAATTATCCTTTTTACATAGTTTGTTTACCAGAACCGTGTATAAAACCTAATTTTTAGCAACGATTCTACTTCAACCGTGTAAAAATCCATCTTTTATACACGGTTTTAGTAAAAACGACAAAAAACGTATATAATTAGGCGCGTATAAAAGTTATATTTGTAGTAGTGTACATTATTGTGTATTTGATGAAAATAAAAGTGGCACACTTGATATTATTAATTGATATTATTAATATTTGTTACAAAAATTGAAAATCAATTTAAAAGAAAAATCAAAGACTTCATGGCAATTTAATTGAAATTTGTAAAGCCCATGAAATTATACATTAAAAAATTACACATCATTCACCTTAAATGAATGAAAAAACTGAAAAGAAAAACAAAACACGATTGAATTTGTCATTGCAACTTTTCTTAACAGCAGGACTGAATCTCATTGGTGGGAGCAATTTTATTGATTATGTGTTATGTGTTTAATAGAGTTCCTAAATCTAAGAGTAAAACTTCTGCATGTAAGGTCTTGAGAAACAAATCCCGTAGTTTGTCTTATTTCAAATTTGGGGTTATTTGCCCTATGTTAAATTTCCATATCCAAAAAGAGGTAAAGTTACGAGTAGAGAATATGAATGTACGTTTATGGAATACACTGTGAATAGTAAAACTTATATATTATTTGATTTGAATGCTCGTGTTATTTTAGAATCTAACCAGTTGGATTTTATTAACATAAATTTCGATCTAAGATGAGAATGGGGGTACATCAAGTTGTTCGTTGTCTTTAATTACAAACAATAAACATGGTTGTTTCAATTTTTTTGGAGACCCTGTTACATTTGTACCAAGACTATAGATTGATTGGTTTATTAATAAATGCAACAAACTATAAAAAATGCCTCGGTAAAAAAACATGCTTTTTTGGGGAGAGATACTATTTCAGCAATCGACAATTCATACCATATATTATTTAAAAAGTCTTACAAATTAAGGTAACAAAAAGAATTTTAAAATGATAAAGTTACATATAAATTTCACTTTATTAAAATTATTTTCCAAACAATCTTCGACTCAGTTTTTTATAATAAACTTTCATCGATAAGTCTTTAAATTGAAAAGATTAACATATAGATATAAACTAGCTTACGAGTCTGATTATTTTAACCAAACAATGTTCGATTGCAGAGGAGACCAATCCGCTCCTGGAGTTAATCACTAAAAAGATAAACGTTGGATGCCAAAAGCCATGTTCGATTGTAGAGGAGACCAATCCGAAAACACCACTTTATCGCAGTAACTCCAAATTACATGGATAGAAGTATAGGACCGCTTGAGACAAACTTTTTGCCAACGGAGAAAGCGAGTAAAGATCTTTTGGAGAAAAGACATCAACAACGTTAACCACATTGGAAAAAAATTGTATCATTAATTTCATTTAAATTTCCTCGTTATTGTTTTAATTTGACTGATTGTTTCATCAAAAGACAATGATTTCTAAGATGATTTTTTATTTTGCATTTTTTTTCATATTGAAAAAGAAGCCAAAGCCCTACCACCCAAGTTTTTTTACTAGACCTCCTTATTCCTTACAACGATCAACAATTTCACTTTCATTTCACATAAGGGACTGAAGATCAAAGCCGTGATTCACCAGCACCAAACGTATCAGGATCCTGCCATTGGTCCTAAAGAACTGGACAACTTCGATGAATTGATAAATTATTTTTCCATAAGGGAATGAGTTGATAAATTATTTTTCCATCATTGGTCATTGGAACAACTCCGATGATGGCTTCCAGAAAGGTTGTGTCGGCTCGAGAAATGTCATTGGTCCTAAAGAACTGGACAATTCCGTAGTTCCCAATTCCGGAGCCGAAATGATGGTATGTTCAGGTTGGGCGATTGGAACAGGAATGGAGATATCAATACCTGTAGTTTTGATGATCTTCCCTTCATCGGCTAGGGTGGCAAAATGAGACTTCTTCTTCTGCCTTTGAGGGCTCTGAGCTGGGCCCCCAGAAAATGTTCTCTGAATAAAATTCAGTCGCCTTTCCTCTTCTGGAGTAAGCCTTATGTTGTGCTCCTTTTGGATCCTAACCATTTTTGAGATGTGTTTAGACATTTCTTTGAGAACATCATCTCGTAACTTGCTTTTGCTTTGGGAGAGAACGTAGTCGAGCTCAATCCACTCAGAAACACCAAAACTTTGAAGTCACTCTAGCTTCTCTACCCGATGGTATCCATTTTGTCTTTTAACAGTGACAAGAATGGAAGAGGTTCTTGGTTTAGGAGGGTGGATAGATTCGCCAGTGATCGGAGAGTCATAAAAGCGAGTGGAAATTCGCTTTTTAAACCATTCAATCTCCGACTGTTTCTCAGCTGCCAATAATTTGAGGCAATCCAATTCTTTCTTCTGAGCTTGAATTGGATCGGTGGCTTTAATTTGAGAGGCTTCTTGTTGAGCAAACTTTTCCTGGAGCTCCTTCTCTCTGTCATATTGCTGATGAGCTTTTAGGGCCATTTCTCTGTTAGCATCGAAGAGCTCAAGTTCGGCTGGGATAACCGAGGAAGACTTGGACTGGGAAGCAGACTTTAATTTAAGATTGCCTACTTCTAAACCTCTTTGCCTTTTGATTCTCTCTTCCTTCTTTTGTTGCATGTTGGCCAGTTGTTAGGCGTCAGTCATTGGCTTCTTGGAATCGAAATAATGGACCTATTTTTGGTAAAGCATGCCGTGTTAATAGCTTTAGCCCAAAACTAGGTTGGGAGGTTTGATTCATCCAGCCTTTCTCTTTATTTGGATCATATCTCACTCATAGAATCTCCGTTTCTGATGATTCAAATTGTTATAGAAAGGCAAGAGGTAGATCTACAATCTTTATGTTTTGAGTTTTTTCTAAATTGAGCTTCATCTAGGGTGAAATCGATGTCGAAGTCAATTTCAAGGACTTTTCCACCCGTGCGGCTGACAAAGTGGGTGAACCCGCACAACTGCCTTACCCGCTGTCAGGCGACCTCCATAGGGTCGGGCGACCTATGAGGCGACTTAGGGCGCCTGGAAGGTAGCCCGAGTTGATTTTTGGCCCTGATGCTCCTTCAAAATCGGTTTTGACCTAGTTTCTTCCCCAAAACTTCTCCTACTTGTTTTCTCTCCTTTCTTCTTCATTGGGAGCGATTTTTGGAGGACTTAACCCTCATTTCCGACCATCTAAAATTTCTTGGAGTATCATCAAAGTTCAAGACTAAAACCTTCTTCTCCATCTTCATCTTCTACAACTTCTCATCCTCCATCTTCATCTTCTATATTTCTTGTTAAAACCTTTCTTTTTGGTTCTCAAGAACTTTGTTCTTGAAGCAATTTCGGTATCTTAGAGTTTAGACCATTTTTGGAAGATTTGGGGTTTTGTCTAGTGTTTATATAAGATCTAATTTGTGGTAACTGTTATGGATGTATTTTAGGTTCTTTATGAACTAGAGATGGTTTCTAGTGAAGAAATCTTGCAGATCGGGACATTTCTTCAAAGGAAGCTTTTGGTGTAAAACCTAGATTTAGCCTAAATTTAGCAATTTGAGTTCAAGTTATTTTGTGAAAACTATGTACATGCCAAAAATGTCTATTTTGAAGTATTAACATGTTTACTTACTAGTTATCAAATGTTTTGAGTATTTGATGAAATTTACATACATGGTGTTCTTGAGATAATACATCTTGAAAATATTTATATTTTGGTTTTTTGGACATTTTGGTAAATAAATCATAAGTGTGAGTTCTTTTGATGAAATATCTTTGAATGAAGATTGTTTGGCGTTAAATGCATTTTAGAGTATTTGGTTGAAAAAAATGCATATTATTGAGTTATGGGATATTTGGAAATATAAACGGTATAGTTCGTTTGGAAAATGATTCGTCCCAAAACAATGATGGGTTTTTGAGTTAAGCATATCTTTAGGTACATGTATTTGCATAAACGTCGATTAAATAACGTTTTATTGCTTTTGATTACTTTTATAAAATAGTCATTTGGGTTGTTGAGCTTTGCTCGATTTTGACTAAAATAAATCTTGAGTATACTTGTCGGTTTAAATCACTCTATATCGGGATTTTGAAAGTTATATGCATTTAAGGCATACTTATTATGAAAATTACATGTTTTGGGTGCGTTGGTCATTCAATTAGGGTCGTGTAATTTTATGGCTAGAATGTGATGGATCCATAGGCATTAAGTCGGTTTTAAGGCGGGATTGTCGTCCCCTTTCGGTCACGTTTAGGGTCATTGGGGGCCGTACATATATTGTATTATTGGTTGTTGCCAATAGCCATTGACCATTACGTAAGTGCTAATTAGTGTCATCGCGGGCCATACATTTATTGTATTATTAGTTGTTGCCAATAGCCATTGACCTTTAGCACGAACTCTAAGACTGGAATCATCGGAGCCGTACATTTATTGTATTAATGGTCGTTGCCAATAGCCATTGATTCCTAGGGAAAGCTCTTAACATTAAAAAAATGGCTCACTTATGTGTTCCATCACTACAAATGGTAAATCGTGTCTCTCCCGTTATCTTCGGATATTTTTCACCCTTTCAAGAGTAAGCGTGAGTTAATGATTTATAAAATTTGGTTAAAGATATGTTTTTTATCTTTATGTTTATAACTTTATTTATGGTCGTGTGAGTATTGGGTTTGGTATCACGTTAAAGGAGTATTTTTATTTAAAGCTTTCGTTGCTAACGACATTTTGGTCTAAAGCGTTTATTTTGGAAATAATGAATTTGGGAATAATGTTGTTTCATAATGAAGTCATTTTTGAGAAATTACCACTTCATTAAGCAATCTTTCGATTTTAAACGATTACAAATATGTTATAAACTCTTGAGCTCGCTAGGCGTTAAGCCTAACCCTTTTTCTTTGTCGGCATGTGCATCAGGTTACCGTTGGGGTTGGTACTAGCGACACGTGTAGACTTGAGTGCTAGGGAGTAGCACGTTAAATATTTAGCTTTTGGTGACGTATTCCGCATGCAGAGATAGCGACTCTATTGGGTTTAGTAACACCCGACCGTAATCATATCTTAGTAGAAGACTTGATATATCTTTTGTAGAGGTTTATACCGAATTGTTATTCAAGGAAAATTCAAGTATTGTTGTATAGGAAGTGATTTATCTCTCAATTGATGTAATATTGAAAATTTTAAATTAGTCGCTCTTTCCAAATTTTGATTGTGCTACAGTGGAAGTTAATATAATGAATGAATTTTGTTTCTTGTTGTGTACTTTTAATACTTGAAATGTTCGACATTGTCATGTTAATAAGCGCGTTACTAAAAACATGTATTTAGGTTTGTTTCCTAAACTATCTATAAATGAATTTTGAAAAATGTAAATATTGTAGAAAAGTAAAAATCATGAAAGCACCTCATAAATATGATTTATGAGACAAGAGAATCAAAGCCTTTAAGTAAAAATACTAAATATTACATTTATCACTTTTATAGATGAATAAATGTTTGGATTACATTTTTGTGTATTTGATGAAAATAAAAGTGGCACTCTTGATATTATTAAAATATTTTTGTTACAAAAATTGAAAATCTATTCAAAAGAAAAATTAAAAGACTTCATGGCAATTTAATTGAATTTTGTAAATCCCATGGAATTATACATGAAAAAATTACACATTATTCACCTTAAATGAATGGAAAAGCTGAAAAGAAAAATAATACACGGTTGAATTTGTCATTGCAACTTTTCTAATAGAGTTCCTAAATCTAAGAGTAAAACTTCTCCATGTAAGGTCTTGAGAAATAAATCCCCTAGATTTTCTTATTTCAAATTTGGGATTATTTGCCATATGTTAAATTTCCATATCCAAAAAGAGGTAAAGTTACGAGTAGAACATATGAAAGTACGTTTATGGAATACACTGTAAATAGTAAAACATGTATATTATTTGATTTGACTTCTCGTGTTATTTTAGAATCTAATCAGATTGATTTTATGAACATAAATTTCCATCTAAGTTGAGAATGAGGGTGCATCAAGTTGTACGTTGTCTTTAATTACAAACAATAGACAAGCTGTTTCAATCTTTTTGGAGACCCTGTTACACTTGTACCAAGACTATAGATTGATTGGTTTATTAATGAATACAACAAACTATAAAAAATGCGTCTGTTAAAAAAACATGTTTTTTTTTTAGAGATACTATTTCACCAATCGATAATTCATATCATATATTATATTAAAAGTCTTAGAAATTGAAGTAACAAAAAATATTTTAAAATGATAAAGTTACCTACAAATTTCACTTTATTATAATTATTTTCCAAACAATCTTCGACTCGGTTTTTAATAATAAACTTTCATCGATAAGTCTTTAAATTGAAAAGATTAACATATAGATATAAACTAGCTTACGAGTCTGATCATTTTAGTAAAACAATATCTTAGTTTATTTATTTCCCCTCTTTGCCAATCGGCTGCCATTATATTCCCGATAAACTACTTCGATTAACGGACAATTTCAGAACCAGAAGCTCAGTTACTAACAAAATCTATTGTGCTTAGCAGGGGCGGACCTACATAGCGGCGAGCGGGGTTCCGTGCTCAATCCTATTTTGTAAGTAGAAATTTTTGAGAGATATAAAAGGTGCAATCGTTAAATTTTGGGGGTGCTCCGGGGTACATAAAAATTTACAGGGTTGAAGACGTACAACTTATTTTCTTTTTTTTATCTTATGATTCGCTTCTAGCCTTACACGAGACCAAGGCCCTATTTGTTTTTTTAAAGAATTACCTCTTAAAAACCTCTTAACTCTCATTCGCTTAGAGGTTTAGACATTCAAATTGTCTGTTTTCTTTAAATGATAAGAGACAATAACATCTGACCATGCTCTGTTAAGGTAGAACATCCTCTAATTTACCTCTTAGCCTCCTCATGCACGCTCTCCATTCTCTCTCGATTAAAGGATAAAAGATCGATCAAACCCTAAGAACATGGAGGGACCATATGTGTACATTGAAAAAATAAATTGAAAAACTCAATTTAACCCCTGATGGTTCACGCTTTCAAAGTTAAAATTTTTAAAACAAATAGAACCCTGCAAGGCACCCATGTCAATTGTCACTCGACCTTTTTTGTTCGCTCTACGTCGAAGCATATCGCACATACGCTGCATGCTTGTCTATTTTTATTGACACCATCCATATGTGTGCATTAATTTTAATAGGTTAGTTTGACCCGCTCATGTATGCAAGAATGGTTGTTCAAACCTGCTTTTCTAACGGTCGTCCCACCTGTAAACAAGTCTTATTTTAACCACTTAAGCCCAATTTGGACAGACCTTGCCCAACCCGAGTTCAAGTTTTTTGCCATCTCTATTAACCAACAAATATACTATACATGTATACATCTATTTATTAAATACGTAAACAACAAAATATACCATTTATGTATACTGCCAAAAAAGCAAAAGCAATGGGATTGATGTGGTGCATCATCCGCTCATTCGTCTTCATACCAACTATTTCTGGAAGTTATTTCCCCCAAAAACTATTTGCATAAACTCTAACCCTAGCTCTTCTCAATGGATAGAAGCCATCACGGATTTTTTCAATGCTAAAGGAGTGAATCTTCCTTGCAATTTATTCAAAAATCTTCCTTCTGTGAGTTGTTGAAACTCCATAATTAAGTTCCCGATTTCGATTTTCTTATTCCAGATAATTATATTTGATCTGTACTCTATCATGTATCGTTTCATCGATCAACTGAATTTATCATGCCAGCATTTTCTAATAAATAGGATGTGCAATTATTTTGGCTTGCAGAAGATGGTGAACATGAATGAGTTTCCTAGTGAAGAAACAATGAATTCAAATGGAAGAGATCGGAGCAATTTGAGGACTCTGATAATCAGAAATGTAAAGGAAGAACCATTAATGGTGATTTTTGCGCCCATTAAATTACAAGGCATATATGGTATACAAACATATAGTTTTTGGTATTTATAATTAAATGTACCCTTTTTTATTGTTTCAGGAAATGGAAAATGAAGATCGAGTCCTTGACTCGGGAAATGCCTTAGCCGGAGATGGGGAAGTGGAAATTTCAATCGTTGGGATGACCTTTAATTCATTTGAAGAAGTCCGGGAATTCAATGGGAAATACGCTGCTAGAAAAAAGGTTTTGACATAATCACAAGAAGCACAAAGTCGGATGTTGAAGGTAAAATCAAGTATTACACACTTGGATGTTCTCGTTCAGGAAAGGCAGTTTGTACCAGAAAGAGCCATTTACCATCCAAGACAGTTGTTAAAACCAACTGTAAAGCTAGAGTAAATATTTGGACATCTTGTGATATAGTAAGCTTTATTTATCTGGATTTATTTCTGAACATAATCATGAACTAAGTCATAGAAATTCAAGCTACAATATGAAACAATGAAACGATTTCTTCAAAGTTATATGGATTGACTAACTTTTTGGTGATAAAAAATATCCTAGAGAGTATTGTCTAGAGTATTGTACAGAAAGTTGGAATTTATTTATCAAGGAATTAAAGCTCGAGAATAATGACCGGTTGAAGACCATGTATTTGGATCATGCATATACGAATGAAATGTTTAAGTTATTTCAAGAAGAACTGATGGGCTTAATGAAGATCTCTCAAGTTCTTTGGCAAAAGATGGAGATTAAATGGCAAATTCGTAACCGTTGTTGTGTGGAGCGGTAACCGGCTAACGGCTAACGTTGGGTAAATTTTAGCCAACTTCAGTTCTGCATCAAAGAGGCTATAGTATTGAGTTTATCTTTATTTGCATCGACATATCTTTTGTGTTTGGGGTTATGAAGTCGACTTTTGTAGCTTTCAAAAGTTGTACCCACAAGATTTATATTTAAGTTCTTTGAAAATATTTTAGACGCAAAAATAAGGGACACTAGGTTGAACTAGTGATCAAGTACTGTTGTAGTTATCAATTGGATTTATTTGTTTACATTTATATTGTAATGTTTATTTTATGATGAGATTTTTATTCAATAAAAATTATATTGGCAGTTGTCTATTTATAAATATTTTAAAGGTTCAATTAATTTTAAATAAAAACAGTTGATTATTAAAATATTAAAATATAATTTAATAAATATATAATAACAACATTTGATTATTTATAATATTTCCAACAAATTATCTAGTTTTTTTTTTCCAAATTAGAGAACAAAATTAAAAAATCTTCAAAATAAAAATACATTTGAATCCAAAAGATTCATCATTTTAAAAATTACAACATTAATTTATATCATTAAAATATTTTATTAATCTAATAAAATATTATTTTGCTAAATATTTACGTTGTGTTCTCGAATTTGAAGAGAAAAGAAAGGGAAAGAAAGGAATGGAAAAAAAAGGGAAAGAAAAGAAAGGAGAGGAAAATAACAAAATTATTTGTGTTCTCGAAAGTGAAGTAAAAGGAAGGAAAGGAAATGAAAGAAAATAATTTTCATGTTTTTGAAGATGAGAGAAAGGAAAGAAAAAATGTCATTTTTACTAATATGCCGTTAAAAATAATATAATTTAGAATGAAAGATTGGGTAATTTTGTAATTTTATTAATTATTTAAATGATTTTAATTTTCTTTCATTTCCATTCCTTCCCTTTTCTCCCACGTTTGGAAGCAAAGATTTCGAAGGAAAGTAAGCTTTATTTTCCCTCCCTTTCCTTTCCTTTCTCTCATAATTTTTTTTTTCGAGAACACGAGTTTTTTTCACTTCCCTCCGCTTTCCCTCGCTTTCCTTTCCTTACCTGCGTTAAATGAGTTTCGAGAACACAACGTGTCATTGTCTATGAAAATGCAATTAAAAGTCGATAAATAATTTTTAAATTTATCCCAAATGGGTACTTGCGAACCCGTTTTAGAAGTGTCTCCGTCAAATCCATTGAAATATAAAAACACATATATTTTGTAAAGTACGTTTGTGGAATCTTGGGCAATTTGGTAAAAGTTCCAGAGGCTAAAAGTTGATAGAGTTTACGTGATTTGGCTATTTCAATATTTTTTTTTCCTTGAACGGCCATCGTTAACAAATACTTTAAAATTACTTTAAAGAGGAAAATTTTAACATCTCCAAAAAAAAATTAGAGATAAGACCCCTCAAAGATTTTTTTTAGAACAAAATAAAGCTTTACAATGTAGTCAATTTCATCGTTTATTTTTATTAAAATATAAAGGCTTATTGAATGTCGATGATATAAAAGTATCATATTGTTATTGTAATATGCAAAAAAATTACACATATTTTGATTCGACTTTTAAAAGGTTGTATATTTAACTTGATGATTTTAACTAAGCATAAATCAGAAGGTTTTTAATCAGAGCTTATGAGCTTTTAGCCTAGAGATTCAAAGCCTTTCAAATTGTGTCCTTCTGAACCAGTACTTCTAAGCTTGTGCTTCTAACACTGAGTTTCTGAGTTAGTTATAATTGATGTGCAATCTTATCCGAAGCGGTTGTAACTTTTATATAGTTACAAACTAATCGTTTAATCGTCCGTAATTATCGATCTCACATATAAATATGTAAACATGGAATCTAGGTGTATCCAAAGACTGGATTTACGACCTTTAGAATAAGAGTAGTCATTTGGATTCTCCCATTACTAAATTTGTGATACCCATGGCTTATAGGGATGCATTATTCTCTCAGGAAAGCAAACAATATGTGATCCTAGTGATTATCCAATTTGTGTATGATCAACAACCCTAAATATATAATAGAAGAATTATTTGTTATCTCTAACAACACTAAAAGATACATTGCTTATTAAAACCGAATCAAAGGAATATTAAAAAATCAAAACGAGATGTGAATCTAAACCGCAATATCCAACCTCGAAAAATGAATCAGAATTAGAACTTTCAGTGGAAACAAAATATTCCATCGCAACAACCCCCTAATTAAGAATGACTAGGAATTTCTTTGGTGCACTTGTGTTAAACCCGGTCATATGGAAAGAAAGTGTTGGAACATGCCAACCGCTACTCCAAGTGCTAGCTAACTGAAAAGTTACATTTCTATTTTCATTATGCATTGTGCTATAAAAGAACAATTTTTTTCAATTTCTGTTTTTCTTCCATAATTTTTGTTTTTTTAATGCCTTATCATATGAAAAAACAATGTTTGAGTTATTATGTAGTGTTATATTAATAATCAATTTTTAATTTTCTTTTCATAGTTTCTATTTTCTTCATGCATTATGATATAAAAAACAATGTTTGAGTTATTATATATAGTGTTATATTAATAATCTAAAAGTTTAGTTTTCATTAATTAATAATAATATAAAACTATTACAAATTTGTATTACTATTTTTTGACTAATAGTTTAAACTTTTTGAATTTTAGAGGCTGTTTACCCAAAAAATACTTATCCGGTAAACGCTTTCCAGTAAAATTTGACACTATTACTTACCTTGTCGGGTAAAATTTGTGCTCCATCAAAATGACATCTTATACAACAATTTACCGGGTAGACGTTAACCGAATAAAAGTTGTCACCTTTATTTACAAGGTAAGACACTTGATCTTTACCATCATTCTTACCGTGTAATTTATGTTTCTGTCATGTCCATCCGGTAAGGTAATATGACTTGGTGAATGTTTATCGGGTAAATGTTTGGTAAACGACTCCTTAGTCTTAATTTCATTAACAATTTTTTCTCTAAAATTTAATATTATAACGTAAAAGAAAAAAAAAGTTTCCTATGTATCATTGGATCTCTAAATTTTTGTAATATTATATTTTCGGCCACCGAGACTAAAACGGTTGTGTTCCGCTCCTGGAGTTAATCACAAAAAAGATAAACGTTGGATGCCAAAAGCCATGTTCGATTGCAGAGGAGACCAATCCGAAAACACCACTTTATCGCAGTAACTCCAAATTATATGCATAGAAGTATAGGACCGCTTGAGACAAACTTTTTGCCAACGGAGAAAGCGAGTAAAGATCTTTTGGAGAAAAGACAACAGCAACGTTATCCACATTGGAAAAAAAATTGTATCATTAATTTCATTTAAATTTCCTCGTTATTGTTTTAATTGACTGATTGTTTCATCAAAAGACAATGATTCCTGAAACGATTTTTTATTTTGCATTTTTTTTTCATATTGAAAAAGAAGCCAAAGCCCTACCACCCAAGTTTTTTTACTAGACCTCCGTATTCCTTACAACGATCAACAATTTCACTTTCTTTTCATATAAGGGACTGAAGATCAAAGCCGTGATTCACTAGCACCAAACGTATCGGGATCCTGCCATTACTGACAAAACTTTTTTTTTATGATATAATTTGTAAAACTAAATACTTATTTTTAGATAAAACATAAGTAGTTAACTTAATATAACAAGGGTATAAAATAAATAAAAAATACAAAATATGTATACAATTGATGATGCATTAACTAACCATTACATTATAATGAAAATGACATTTAAATATCTTATCGTTGGAATAGAAATTATTGAAATAACCATATTTTTATTGAAGTTCTCTTCCACCAAAATATCTTTTGCTGGTCAACCCCAGCCAACTTTTCTCCAACCATCGTCTTAGTCGCTGCCGTTTGCCTTCTTTCTCACCACCACCATCATAGCTGCCGCCGCCGCCACCACCGCCACCTTCATTGAGATTATCGTCCCTATCATGATGCCAATTGTTTTAAAATAACGATAACAATCACCATAACAGCCGCCATCATTACCATGGCTAAATTTTCCCTTTCCTTGGAACCCCATGCAAAAAAAACAGAAATGTCTGAAGTTTCTGACACCACTGCACCACTATAAATAATTAAGAAAACTGTTGTATTTGTTTTCCTCACTTTGCATCCATTATTTATATGTTCTTGAGACGACCACGACTACTGCCAATACTCCTTAACCACATATATCACCTTCTAGAAAATGCGTTCGACTTTCCTTCGTATTACTAACCATCATTTTTCCAGGAAAAAATACAATTAAAAAAGAATACATAATTACATATATTGACGATTAATTTTCATTTTTAATTAAGTCAAGGAGTAAATATATATTTACATAAAGAAGATGTATATGTATTATTATTTTAATTTTCAAATTCTCCATTTTTATTTTTCACTAGCATCCTGCTTTTTGTTTATTTTTGTTTTCCCAATTCTCTATTTTTATTTTGGGAGGTCTATAAAAATAAAACTAAACAATCCTATTTTCAGTGATTAAGCATTTGATATTTTTTTTAAACTATAAACTGTATTTTCAATGATTAAGGTTTTTAGACCTTTTTTAAATAAATAAGTTGTCAAATTTTTAAAATTTGATTACCTACATTCTATCAACCTAAAAACCGTTTAGTAATGTTTTAAAGTAATAAAAAACCTAAAATAATTTTTATCGTTCTCAAACCCTACGCTATTCAAACTTATCGCACCCAACGGTATCATTTCCTTTCACCTGCCTTCATTGTTGTTCTCCATACCATCCATTGCAGTCATTGGCCCTCACTATCCCTCTTTCGTATGTTCTTTTTGTCTTTCGATTCTTTTTTTTAATGGAGCCCACATAGACAGATAATCAAAAAAGAGTGGGAATCGAAAAACAAAAAAGAACTGATAAAAAAGATAAAAAAGAGGGAGATGGATGACAGAGGCCGAAATGGTGACATGTGATGATAAAAAGCGAACAACAATGGGATGGGACTAAGGGGTAATTAATTTAGGGTTTGAATGTCGTATAATTTGGAAACGGTAAACTAATAAAAGTTTTTTTTTCACTTTAACAACATAATTTTAATTAATTAATTAAATTCTATCGGTAAATAAAAAAAAACTTTTATTAAATTTTCCGACGGAACATATTTAATTAATTAATTAATCATCATTCCACGTATAAATTCATTGATTTAAAACTTTTAATTCTTTTTTAACGGTAGTTACCATATACATTTTAGTTTATATCATGTCTTATAATTGAATTAAAATATATATGTCTACTTTAACTTTTTTTTAATGTTACCATATACTAAGGGTGTATTTGAAAAAACCTCTTTTTAACATTTATGGATGAAAATCAACATATACGGGTCAAGTTCAACTTTTGGCCAATCCATCACTAATTTACGTCATAACTTTTCATTAGTTTGTCAATTTTTTAGTAGTGGCCGCCATTATTTTCCCCGACCAACCAGTCAGCGTACGCGACAATTCCAAAACCTCAAGTTCATCTACTACTTGCCTGTTTGGTTCCTTTATAACTTGTTGAAACATTTATAGGCTTTTTTGATAAAAAGTTTTCAATTTTATTTAATTACTATTACCTAAGTTTAATTAATTATTGAAATTCCATTTGAGTTCACCACTAGAGAACTCAATAGCTACCTATTTTAAAGGGATCTTCAATAAAAAGTTATCTAATTTTTTTAATAATTCTATCCCTTCATTTTCTCCGGCAATAATGTTTTCCTATTCTCCATTTTTTCCCGTGACTGATCAATCCAAGAACATGAACAAGAACCATGATCTAGAAACATGAACCCAAATTTATCAAATATTAATTTGGAAACATGGACCAGAAACATATTTCATAAGCCCAAATTTACGTTGGTAAATCAACACAGAAACATTAACCCAGATTTACGAACATACACCTGACACATGAAAATGAATTCAAAAACATTAACCCAAATTTTATGGTTTATTCTGGCGGTTTCCATGGAGATGAACAAATATTTGGTAGTTGCTCAAGATACTATGACGGGGCTAGAAATCTGGGAATCAAAATCGACGGGTGAATATCTCTTTGATTAAACTGGGTATAACCTTTTTCCCCCCAAAACACCCCTATACGTCCTTTGAATTTATAGAAACATGTTGTCCAATTGTTTACACAAATGCCACATGTTCATTATAGTCGTTGATGAAGGTTTTTTAAGGGCCTAGATCCAGGGCCGTTCCTAGGGTTTTTGATGCCCTGTGCGAAAGTGCTAAAATGATGCCCATATGCCTATTTTTTAAATGAAACAACAAAACATACGGTTTTTAAAGGATTTGGAACCTAGTCAAGTTAGGTGCATAATAAAAGAATAAAACCTGGATTAAGATCGTACTTCCTTCTTTTTCCAGTTTTCCATTTTCCACATTTAAATTATCACAATAGAACCTTTAATTCAATATATGGAACTTAAAAGACAAGTGGTTAATTATAATTAGTCTTAACTAAAATAGTAAATTATAAGTTAGTTAGTCTAAAGACGAAAGTCTAAATCTAATGCGGTAATATCAAATCTCAAAGTAAACAAAAGTTAAAAGAACAATGATAAATCGTAAAATTCATAATTTAAGCTACTCTAGATTGCAAAGAACACGTGCTCAATAATGCAATATCACAATATGTCGTTATTATTGTGCTTATGTTGATACATTGATATGCTCATATGCATTAGAAACTTCAATTTTCAAATTTCAATATACAAAACGAACACGAACGAAGGCTTGTCGTGTTCGTTTGTTTAACTTAAGTAGAACAGACGAACACACACGAACGGTAAACAATAAGTTCATGCAAAATAAATACGCATTATATAGTTTGTTAGAATTGCTTGGTTTGCAATTGAAATGCACCCTATATGTATATGTAATATATATGTATATATATGGTTCATGCGAGAACGATAATAATTTACGAGAATATGAGAACAATCCTCAACCAATTATTTTGTACATGAAAATTTTCTTGTATAAAATCACATATGATTTATGTACAAAATTACATATGATTCACGTACAAAATCATATATGATTAGCCGAGAATTTTCCCTCGGCAAAAGTCGCGCATGTCATTTTTGATGCTAGTACAAAATCACATGTGATTTTGTACATGAAAAAGTTTTTATGTACAAAATTATTGTCTGAGGATTGTCCTCGTATTCTCGTAAATTGTTACCATTTCGCATGAACACGTCTTTCTCTCTCTCTCTCTCTCTATATATATATATGTGTGTTTGTGTGTAAAATATAACGCAAACTAATTACTAAAGGTTAAAATATCTCTAAATTCGGAAAAAATGAAGAGAATAGCATCGAACATCTTACATATTACATAAACAATTGAGCACTTCATTTTTATGGGATAAAGAAAATCATATTTAAATGCAAAATAAATTGTAGTAAAAAATACCTTAATTTCATTAGCTTTTCATTGACCGTCTTATTTTTCTTTGTTGAAAAATAGTCAGTCTTGTATTGTTAAATTGTTGAAACTTCTTCTTCTCTCCTTTTTTTGTTTCATATGAAAATCATAATACAAATAGCATAAATACGCATAAATAAATGAAATATTTTAAGTTTAAAAGAGCTACTCACCATATTAACCATCATATTAACCACGGACAAACCTAGAAATTTTTTTATATGTGATGGCATCATATAATATATACAAAAAAATTAATTACAAAAAAACACAATTTTTATCGGCAAGTCTTTATGTTTTTACTATGTTCAATATCATTCGATGTGTTTTTGGCCTAATTTCACCGTTTATAGGGATCTTAAAAGTTTTTACTTGATTTCGAATGATTTTTAAGTTCTTTATCGATTTCGAGGGGTTTTACGGTTTTTTAGTTGATTTTAAGAGTTTTTTTGTTTTTAGGTTGATTACGAGGAACAATTAGAACTTCTTGAACTCTTGGATATCATACAGTGTCACCTTCTAAAACAATACAGTTGCATCTTTAATAAACGTAAAAAATTTAACCTTTCGATGGAGAAATATTACGGTAGCATGTGCCATCGTGTGCCCTTAATAAGGTTCGACCATGATATATTAACTATCCTTGAAATATAAATCGTATCAACAACGAGTGGAATTTCATTCAATGATCATTTTTTCTTATTTTGAGTGTTTATCTTCTGTTAAGTTAAGTAATTGGAAATAATTATCATTTGTAAATGTTTCTTATCAACAAATGTTACAAAGTTAGAATAACAAGTGATAAGTAAAAATCCGAAGCTCCTCGTATGCAAACTTTGCACATAGTTTTACCCAATCAATGTTCTCTGTTAATCATACATTTGAGGGATGTCTGGTTGCCTCTTCTTTGGTAGTAGAACATGCAACCTAAACAATCTATTCTTATGTTGGTCAATTATGTATGTATTAGCTGCAAACAGGGATCGAAATTCAAATTTTCCTGTAAACCATTTACCCAAAAACACCACTCATTTTTGTGATCCACATATTATAAAAGTTTATATAGATTATAACAAATAGGAGGAGAGGGTAAATAAATGGAAATTAGATGTTAAGAAGAGTGTTTGACATTAGGCAATACCAAATTTACTAGCAATCAAATAGATTCTTAATTTAAAAATAAAATTAGGTAGCTCCAGATTTTGCAAGCCTTGTTCTGTTGTTACTTGTTGTTTTGAGGAAACTAGTTTTATGAGTTATTACCTTATAAGCCTAGCTAATTATAAATAATAATAATAATAATAATAATAATAATAATAATAATAATAATAACATTTAATGGTGGTCTCGTTTAGGATAATGACTAATAAGTAAAAAACTGTAGAGGGGGGGGGGGGGAGTGAATACAATTACACAAGATATTTCACTTTTTAAATTCTATATGATAAAATTATCAAAAATTATACTTAGAAAAACTGATTGTTGCGGAAAAGAAGAGACAAATCTATTCTAACAATCTAAAAACACTTAGTGAAAACAAGAGTACAACAAAACTAGAACTTTCAAAACGAGATGTGAATCTAAACCACAATATCCAACCTCGAAAAATGAATCAGAGTTAGAACTTTCAATGGAAACAAAATAATCCATCGCAACAACCCCCTAATTAAGAATGACTAGGAATTTCTTTGGTGCAATTGTGTTAAACCCGGTCATATGGAAAGAAAGTGTTGGAACATGCCAACCGCTACTCCAAGTGCTAGCTAACTGAAAAGTGACATTTCTAGCTATGATTACTGAGATCAACCTTATTGGTGGATGGTAATTGTGGTGGGTAATTTTGGTGCTTTACGCCACATCTGCCATAATCGAAATATGTTTAAAACGTATATTGTTGCTACTAAGGATAAAAAGGTGGTGTAGGAAGCATGGCGGGGCCACTAAGGGGCCAGGAGGTGCCCCATGCCCATCCTTAACTTCCATTTTTATATAAAAAATAGAAGTAACTAATTTATAGATAATATACAACTTTTTTTATTAATTTATACTTACATTGAAATATATTTGTTGGGGTGGTATCCGTTACAAACCGATTAATATTTGCAAACTTTGCAAACCATTATATTAGAAAACATTGAGAGATTTATGGACATTTATCATAATTAATTAATTTTGTTTCCTAATTCAAAACCATGATCATAATTAATAAACCAATCATCTTCTATATATATCTCAACCAATAATTAATTAATTATGATAAATGTTCATAAATATATAAATTTTCCTAATATAATGGTTTGTAAAGTTTGTAAATATTCATCGGTTTGCATCCCTAACTCTTTTTTAATAACTATTGTCTTTGAACAAGTTTATAACAAAAACATCTGCTTCAAAATCATGAATTTACTTACAATATTTTGGGCTCCCTCTAGATGAATATATTGGCTCCGCCCCTGGTTAGAAGATTCTCACACCACTAAGGTTGCAGGTATTATAAATGTGATTGAATTTCACATCTGGAAAAACTTGTGATTCTGAAAGATGTGTTGCATAATCTAGAGATGATGAGGAATCTGGTCTTGGGCTATCTTCTCTACAAGTTCAGAGTTACTCAAACAATTGATGACAATTTGTTAATTTAACTAATAACGAATTTTTTAGGGGAAAGGATTATGCAACTAATAACTTGAATGTTGAAGTTAATATAATGAATGCTTTTTGTTTCATGTTTTGTACTTTAAATACTTACTTTTAATACTTGAAAGGTTCTACATTGTCGTGTTAAAAAGATCTTTACTAAAAACATGTATTTTAGGTTTGGTTCCTAAATTATCTATAAATGAATTTGAAAAATGTGAATATTGTAGAAAAGTAGAAATCATGAAAGCTCCTTATAAATCTGTGACAAGATAATCGAAGACTTTAGATTTAATTCATCCGGATATTTATGAATTTGATGGAACGTTAACTTAAAATAGTAAATCTTACTTTATCACTTTTATAGATAATTAGTTGTTTGGACTACATTATTGTGTATTTGATGAAAATAAAAGGGGGACACTTGATATTATTGATTGATATTATTAATATTTGTTACAAAAATTGAAAATCAATTTAAAAGAAAAATCAAAAGACTTCATGGCAATTTAATTGAAGTTTGTAAAGCCCATGAAATTATACATTAAAAAATTACACATTATTCACCTTAAATGAATGAAAAAACTGAAAAGAAAAAAAAACACTGTTGGATTTGTCATTGTAACTTTTCTTAACAGCAGGACTGAATCTCATTGGTGGGAGCAATTTTATTGATTATGTGCTATGTGTTTAATAGAGTTCCTAAATCTAAGAGTAAAACTTCTGCATGTAAGGTCTTGAGAAACAAATCCCGTAGTTTGTCTTATTTCAAATTTGGGGTTATTTGCCCTATGTTAAATTTCCATATCCAAAAAAAGGTAAAGTTACAAGTAGAGAATATGAATGTACGTTTATGGAATACACTGTGAATAGTAAAACTTATATATTATTTGTTTTGAATGCTCGTGTTATTTTAGAATCTAACCAGTTGGATTTTATTAATATAAATTTCGATCTAAGATGAGAATGGGGGTACATCAAGTTGTTCGTTGTCTTTAATTACAAAAAATAAACATGGTTGTTTCAATTTTTTTGGAGACCCTGTTACATTTGTACCAAGACTATAGATTGATTGGTTTATTAATGAATGCAACAAACTATAAAAAATGCCTCAGTAAAAAAAACATGCTTTTTTGGGGAGAGATACTATTTCAGCAATCGACAATTCATACCATATATTATTTAAAAAGTCTTACAAATTAAGGTAACAAAAAGAATTTTAAAATGATAAAGTTACATACAAATTTCACTTTATTAAAATTATTTTCCAAACAATCTTCGACTCAGTTTTTTATAATAAACTTTCATCGATAGATTGATTGGTTTATTAATGAATACAACAAACTATAAAAAATGCGTCTGTTAAAAAAACATGTTTTTTTTTAGAGATACTATTTCACCAATCGATAATTCATATCATATATTATATTAAAAGTCTTAGAAATTGAAGTAACAAAAAATATTTTAAAATGATAAAGTTACCTACAAATTTCACTTTAATATAATTATTTTCCAAACAATCTTCGACTCGGTTTTTAATAATAAACTTTCATTGATAAGTCTTTAAATTGAAAAGATTAACATATAGATATAAACTAGCTTACGAGTCTGATTATTTTAACCAAACGATGTCTTATTTTATTTATTTCCCCTCTTTGCCAATTAGTTGCCATTATAGTCCCCAAAACTACTCCTCGTAACGGACAATTTTAGAACCACAAGCTCGGTAACTAACAAAATCTATTGTGCTTAGCAGGGGCAGAATACATAGAGGCGACCGGGGTTCCATGCTCAATCCTATTTTGTAAGTAGAAATTTTTTAGAGATATGAAAGGTGCAATCATTAAATTTCGGGGGTGTTCCGAGGTACATAAAAATTTACAGGGTTGAAGACGTACAACTTAATTTCTTTTTATATCTTATGCTTCACTTCCTGCCTTACACAAGACTAAGGCCCTATTTTTTTTTTTTTTAAGAATTACTTCCTAAAAGCCTCTTAACTCTTATTTGCTTAGAGGTTTAGACATTCAAATTGTTTGTTTTCTTTAAATGATAAGAGACAATAACAAATGACCAAGCTCTGATTTAAGGTAGAACATCCTATTATTTACCTCTTATCCTCCTCACGCACGCTCCTTTCTCTCTCGATTAGGGGATAGAAGATCGATCAAATCCCAAGAACATGGAAGGACCATATGTGTACATTGAAAAAAAAATTAAAAACTCAATTGAACCCCTAATGGTTCACACTTTCAAAGTTATAAATTTTAAAAACAAATAGAACCCTCCAAGACTCCCATGACAGTTGTCACTCGACACTTTTTGTTCGCTCTACGTCGAAGCATATCCCACAGACGCCGTATGCTTGTCTATTTTTATTGACATCATCCATATGTGTGCATTAATTCTAATAGGTTAGTTTGATCTGCTCATGTATGCAAGAATGGTTGTTCAAATCTGCTTTTCTAACGGGTCGTCCCACCTGTAAACAAGTCTTGTTTTAAACACTTAAGCCCGAGACCCATTTTGGACAGGCCTTGCCTAACCCGAGTTCAAGTTTTTTGCCATCTCTGTTAACCAACAAATATACTATAAATGAATACATCTATTTATTAAATACGTAGACAACAAAATATACCATTTATGTATACTGCCAAAAAAGTAAAAGGAACAGATATACATTTTCATTTTGTAAAGAATTGAATTAATATCCCAAAAAAACAATAAAATTATAAAATAATAATTTTATGTTCTTTCTTGCGAAAGAAATAAATAAAATTGTACAAATTTAATTTGAGAAGTTTTTGATCCTCCTCTGGAAAAATATTCAATTTTAAGATTTTTTTAAATATACTTAAAAGTATACAATTAAATTAAGAATAAAGTTTATACAAGAATGATAACTAAATAAGAAAATAAGAGAATAAATCTCATCTAATCATTTATTTGAAAAATGATTTAAATAAACTTTTTTAAAAATCGAACAATAAGCACCTGTATCATTTGTTATATACAGATTATATGTGAAAATTTATTTATTTTTATTAAGATTATTCAATGGATTTAAAAGGTATTTATTTATAATTTTCGTGGTTTAAACATGATTAAGTTTTCCATCTATTTATCTATTTTTTATGACATTTAAAATAAGTGTGATCTAGTTTTTCATTCTAAATATATATTTTTATTGAATTAATCTATTTAATCTTTTACAAGTTTATCAAAAATTAGATGTGATATTCACATTAAAATCAACGTTTTTTTCCAGAAAAAATCATTAATTTTTGTCAAAATATCATATATGATATTTAATTATAGTAAATTTAAGTGAAAAAAATATAAGTTATCTACAACATTACAAATGATATTTGTAAATTATGAATTACATTTTAAAATACTTATGATCTTATATATATTAAATATATATATTACGCACATGATTTTATTTTCATTATTCTTTCTTTTTCAAATTTTAATATGAATCCACATTTTTCACACTTTAAATTATGTGACTAGGAAATTTTTTGAAAAAAAAAGCACTTAATTGTAAATTAAATGTGATTTTGATCGATATTGTAATTTTTTAAAGTATTGCCTTAAATAAAAAAAATCTTTAATTGAACACGTTTTTTTAAATCTTTTAAATAGAAAATAAATATTTTAAGTAGAAAAATTAAATTATATTAAAATCATGAATATAATAAATATAAAATCTTAAATAAATGACATAAATAACTTTTATGTAAATAAATTTCTTTTATATCTTTATTTATTTATTTTTAAAATTGTTTATTTAAGGTATATTATTTATTGATGGTCAATTCTCTTATTTTTAATGTGGGCCCTACTCGTCAAATGCAAATGGAAAAGATTCTCTGTTTTTCAAATATATATACCTCCTCCTTATTCTTCATTGGAGGGCAACCAATGGACATTGCAACTCCTTTCCTCTCCATCTTTTTCCAAGAAACCAGATGGATCTTCAATATTTCTTCAATTCTCAGTATCCTCTCCTTTGTTCCATCTAGAAGCTTCATTGTGAACTCAAAACCCTTTTTCACTTTTTGCTCCAATCTCAGCAATGGGATTGATGTGGTGCATCATCAGCTCATTCGTCTTCATACCAACTATTCTTATGCAAACCTTTTCTGGAAGTTATTTCCCCCAAAAACTATTTGCATAATCCCAAACCCTAGCTCTTCTCAATGGATAGAGGTCATCGTAGATTTTTTCAATGATAAAGGAGTGCTTGACTCAAGAACTACCTTAGGTGGAGATGGGGGAGCGGTAACTCCAGTCATTGGGATGACCTTTAATTCATTTGAAGAAGTCTGGGAATTCTATGGGAAATACGCTGTTGGAAAAGGTTTTGACATAATCATAACAAGCACAAAGTCGAATGTTGAAGGGAAAATCAAGCATTACACCCGTGCATGTTCTCGCTCAGGAAAGGCAGTTTGTACTAGAAAGAGCCATTTACCATCCAAGTCAGTTGTTAAAACCAACTGTAAAGCCAGAATAAATATTAGGACATCTTGTGATGGTAAGCTTTATTTATCTGGATTTATTTCTGAACATAATCATGAACTAAGTCATAGAAATTCAAGCTACAATATATATGAAACAATGAAACAATTTCTTCAAACTTACATTGATCGACTAACTTTTTGGTGCTAAAAAATGCACTAGAGAGCATTGTCTTAGAGTATTATACAATAGAGGAGTTTGAAGAAAGTTGGAATTTATTTATCAAGGAATTAAAGCTCGAGAATAATGAAATGTTTAAGTTATTTCAAGAAGAATTAATGGGGTTGATTTACTGTAATGCTTCTTTCTTTTGATCATCTGAGGGTCCGATGTTTACTTTTAAAGTGAAAGACCATGTAAGAATGAAAGATGGGTCAAGGAGAAAGGTGGTTCATGCATATACCAATGAAATGTTTAAGTTATTTCAAGAAGAATTGATGGGGTTAATGAAGATCCCTCTAGTTCTTTGGCAAAAGATGGAGATTAAATGGTAAATTCGTAACCGTTTTTGTGTGGAGCGGTAACCGGCTAACGTTGGGTAAATTTTAGCCAACTGCAGTTCTGCATCAAAGAGGCTATAGTATTAAGTTTATCTTTATTTGCATCGATATATCTTTTATGTTTGGGGTTATGAAGTCGACTTTTGTACATAGCTTTCAAAAGTTGTACCCACAAGTTTGTATTTAAGTTCTTTGAAAATATTTTAGATGCAAAAACAATGGACACTAGGTTGAACTAGTGATCTAGTATTGTAGTAGTTATCAATTGGATTCATTTGTTTACATTTATATTGTAATGTTTATTTTATGATAAGATTTTTGTTCAATAAAATTTATATTAGCAGACTTATATTTTGTTTTTTTAATACATTATTTTTTTGTACTATAAAAAAAAATAAGCAATGAAAAATTTATTTATAAAGAAATGAATAATTCAATTTTAAGTAGACATGTTAAAAGATAAAAGAATCAAGCAATTGTCTATTTATAAATACTTTAAAGGTTCAATTATAATTTTAAATAAAAACATTTGATCACTAAAATATTAAAAGATAATTTAATAAACATATTATAACAACATTTGATTATTTTTAATATTTCCAACAAATTGTCCAATTTTTTTCCGAATTAGAGAATAAAATTTAAAAAGTGTCTAAAATAAAAATACATTTCAATCCAATAGATTTATCATTTTAAAAATTATAACTTTAATTTATATCATTAAAATATTTTATTAATAAAATATTATTTTACTAAATATTTAGTCATTGTCTATGAAATGCAATTAAAAGTCGATAAATGATTTTTAAAATTTTCACAAATGGGTTACTTGCGAACCCGTTTTAGGAGTATCTCCTTCAAATCCATTAAAATATAAAAATACGTTTGAAGGTTCCAGAGGCTAAAAGTTGATAGAGTTTGCATGATTTGACTATTTCAGTATTTTTTTTTTAATAACCATCGTTAACAAATACCTTAAAATTACTTGAAAAAAAGAAAATTTTAACATCTCTAAAAAAATTATATTAACTTCACACTTTTTTTCCAATTTTAAATTTTTTTTACACTAATTAATATATCATAAAAAATTATATACATTTAATACCTTACAAATTTTCAAACAAGGTATTTATAAAACAATTTATTTTCTTTCTTATCCAAAATAAATAATTTACCTTCTTTGCTTTCTGGATATGGAAAAAAGATTATTATCTTTATCTTTTCCCTATTTGTCTAGCTTTTAGAATCAATTGTTTCTTGCAAATAATGTTTTCTTTATCTTTTTACATGCCATAGGGTTTTACAAAGACAAACATTCTACTCTTTGGTAGAGTTAAGGTATGCCTATATTCTCTTTTCAGACCCTACTCCACATGTAACTCATTGGGTTTCTATTTAGGGTCATAAGATATGCGAACGTATGTTGCGCGGTCATTTATGGTGCTCCTTTAAGTACTTTGGCGTCACATGCTCAAATGAGATATCTAATCTCAAAAGATGGTCTGTATATCCACAGTTATGAAAAGAGATTTGGAATCTCCGATAATTATCGTTTTATATACATGCATGAGTTGTTTTCTAAGTTTAACATTTGAACTTTTGGGGTACAAGGTACTGTTGACCTTGATCTAAATGCATAACCAAAGTTGGAAGATTCTTAAAAAAATATATAGTATAAACTTGTGCTATTTCCTTTTTCTCGTGTTAACAATCATATTTTTTAATAATAATTTTAACATTAGAAACTATTGGAGAACAATACTCTTTCTGGTGTTAACAACAAACTCAAACCTATTCATTGTATGCAGGTTCAAACAACACTGGCCGTAGAGAGCTTAGATCGGTAAATTCTATCCAACTTCAATTCTGCATTGAAGAGCCTAAAATATCGAGTTTATACTTATCTGCATCGACACACCTTTGAGTGTATGAAGTCGGCTGTTGAGCAATGTTTTTAAAGCGTTAATGATCTTTATGAACAGTGTATGTGCATCCAATATGCGGTTAAGAATTATTAATTCAAACATTGAGTATTGTATTTGTATTTTATTCATCTTTAAAAACTTGAATTAACTTCAATTTTACTTTTAGAACAAAATATAGCTATACAATGTAGTCAACTTCATCGTTTATTTTTATTAAAATACAAAGGCTATATATTGAATGACGATGATTTAAAAATATCATATTGTTATTGTAATATGCAAAAAAATTACACATATTCTGATTCAACTTTTGAAAGGTTGTATATTTGACTTGGTGATTTTGACTAAGCATAAATCACAAGGTTTTTACTCAGAACTTATGAGCTTTTAGCCTAGAGATCAAAGCCTTCTGAATTTTGTCCTTCTGAACCAAGTGCTTCTAAGCTTGTGCTTCCTAAATAGAGTTTCTCAGTTAGTTGTAATTAGTATGCAATCTTATCCGAAACAGTTGTAACTTTTATATAGTTACAAACTAATCGTTTAATCGTCAGTAATTATCGATCACACATATAAATATGTAAACATGGAATCTAGGTGTGTCCAAGAACTCGATTTACGACCTTTAGAATAAGAATAGTCATTTGGATTCTCCCATTACTAAACTTGTGATACCCATGGCTAATAAGGATGTATTATTCTATTAGGAAAGCAAACAATATGTGATCCTAGTGATTATCCAGTTTGTGTATGATCAACAACCCTGAATATATAATTGAAGAATTAATTGTTATCTCGAACAACACTAAAAGATCCATTGCTTTTTTAAAACCAAATCAAGGAATATTAAAAAAATCAAAATGAGAAGTGAATCTAAACTGCAATATCCACCCTCGAAAAAAGAATCAGAATTAGAACTTTCAATGGAAAAAAATTAATCCATCGCAACAACCCCCTAATTGAGAAAAGCTACAAATTTCTTTGGTGCAATTGTGTCAAACCCGATCATATGGAAATAAAGTGTTGGAACATGTCAACCGCTACTCCAAGTGCTAGCTAACTGAAAAGTGACCTTTCTAGCTATGATTACTCAGATCAACCTATTGGTGGATCATAATTGTGGTGGGTAATTTTGGTGCTTTACGCCATATCTGCCATAATCAAAATATGTTTAAAACGTATATTGTTGCTACTAAGGATAAAAATGTGTTGTTGAAAGTATGGCGGAGCCACTAAGGGGCCAGGAGGTGCCATGTCCACCCTTAACTTCCATTTTTATATAAAAAATAAAAGCAATTAATTTATACATAATACATATAATACTTTTTTTATTAATTTATACTTATATTGGAATATATTTGTTTTTATTTACTAATTCAATATAAATAATTGTTTCATTACAATTTAAACATGTTAATTACTGTCAATCAAACATTAATAATATAGTGTAATGACGTATTTTATTTATTTTATTTCCTTATTCATTTAAGTAATGCCATTTAATTGTTTTTTTATATAATACATTCCTTCAAAATTATTTTTCTTATGGATTTCATTTGGATAAATGAACATGAACTCTATTGAATAAACATAGTTTTTAAAATAATTTTATGTATTTTAGAAGGGTTTTTATTTATTATGTGCTTAATTATTAATTCATACTTGTAGCCACAATTTGTGCTTGTGTTAATATGGACATCGTTATATATATTATTTAGCTCAATTTTGCATCCCTAACTCTTTTCTAATAACTATTGTCTTTGAACAAGTATATAACAAAAACATCAGCTTCAAAATCATGAATTTACTTACAATACTTAGGCTCCCTCTAGATGAATATTTTGGCTCCGCCCCTGGTTGGAAGATTCTCACACCATGAAGGTTGCAGGTATTGGAAATGTGTAATTGTTGGGTCACCGATGATTTGGTGATGAACCACCTTCCTTTATATGAATGAATTTTTACAGGTTCTTTTGAAGGTCTGAAATATGCTTCAAGTATTGAAGAGTCAAAGACTATTCAATCAAGGGGTTGTACATCAAAAAGTGGAATTTTGGATGTATCAACCAACTTCAATATTCAGACCATCTTGCCAAGTCAAGATTGGGTCACCAATATAGTGGGTCACCGATGGTACACTCAAAAGTCATCAAAAGTACTAAGGACATCAAATAAGATGAGGTCATCAAGTTTGATGTCATGGTCACCGACACTATGATCTTGGTCACCGAAATTGCAGGTATATTTTCTAAGGCTGTGATATCAACTCACAAGGGTATACACTTTTGTCACTTAGTGAAAGAAGAAGTTATCAAGCAAAGTGTACACTTATCAACTCCAGCCTTATAAGGTATCCACCGATGTGATACATAATGAGATGTATCACTTAGCAATTTCAAAGAGATAAGTTCTTGACTCACATCAATTGCAAGACACGTGAGCAAGAAGAACTTGGGCACCAAGCCTTAATTAAAGACATTCTCTTTTATTCTTATAAAAGGAATATTTGTCTTTTAGCTAAAAGGCTTGATGGGACTTCACAGAGCATGAAGAAAAGAAGATAAAGTTATCTGACATTACGTGCTACAAGGAATGGTTCATCCATTATTCTAGTACAAAGGAAGTGGTCTCTTCCTTTGTCCATCGATAATCTTCCAGCCTAATGAAACCTTGATACCGTCCACTTGCATCCCATGCATGGACACTATAAAAGGAGATGAAGTCCTTCCCAGAAATCTCACGCTTTCAACAAATCTTCAGAGTGATTATTTGTTTGACTGTGGCAAAGCTGTGTGCTATAACAGTATGTTTTAACTTGCTTAGTGTAATAGTTAATTACTGTTATCTGTGTGTTTAGTTTGATAGAATAGTCTGCCTGTTCTTTTCCGCATCAAACTATTCGTGTGTAAATTTTTAATATTTATATTAAAAAATTTAAAAAGAGTATATTGTGTGTTTTATATTCAACCCCCCTTCTACAAAACCCTCTCTTAGTTAGCCATCTCTCTTTGGGGACTAACAATTGGTATCGTGCGATTGGTTTAATCTCATAAACCAGATCTGTGATGGCTACTACCTCAAATGTTGATGGTACCTTGCAGACCTCTTCCAGTAATACATATGATTTAGGATCTTTGGCTAAACCCCCAAGATTCAACCCAAACAACTTTGGGTTATGGAAAAATCGCATGTTATTATTCTTGGAAGGGATAGATTGCGAGTATCCCAACATTCTCGGTGAGGGACCTATTATTCCTAAAATATGGGCTCGCTTTGGCCCTCAAAAGGACGTCGAAGGAAAGGACATAGAGTCGGATGACGAAAGAAATGAGAAAACCGGGTAGATATATCATTAAACCTTCTAACAAATTTAGTGAAGATGATAAACGCCTAGTTGCTTTAGATACTAAAGTCAAATCGCTCTTGTCGTTTCCCTTCCCCGATGATGTGTATCATTCTCTTCTTAACCTTCCCACCGCTAAAGAGATGTGGGATACTTTGAGTGTCTTATATGAAGGCACCAAAGAAGTAAAGAAATCTAACAGGATCTGTCTTGTTAGAAAGTATGAACTCTTCTCCCATGAAAAGGGAGAATCTCTTTCTACCTACTTTAATCGTTTTAACTGTCTTCTTAACGATCTCAAAGCTCTTGGACGAGTTTATGAAAATGAAGAAGTTCTCTGCAAGTTTATGGATTGTCTTCCGCATTTACGGGAAACTATCCGTACTTGCATCAAGCAAACCAAGGACTTAGAAATAATGCCTTTAATCGCTCTCTATGGAACTCTTCTTCACTATGAACAAACTAAGAATCAGAGAAAGTCTCTTATAAAGGATATTAAATCCTCCTCTATTGCTTTGATAGGTGATTCAAAACCTTCTTCTTGTATTCCTAGAATCACCTATCCTTCTTCTAATTCTGAAAAAGATATTAAGGAAGACTCTTCTCATCTGTCAGATGCATACTATAGTGCTGCTGATGATGAAGGAGGAGAATCAGCCATTGACATACTTTCTGATAGTATGGCAATGCTTGCTGGAAACCTTAAGAACAAAAGATTTTCTTCAAACCGCTCCAAATTTAATAGAAAACCTTTTTCTCAAAAATCCTCTTCTGATAAAGCAAATGAAGAATGCTTCAATTGTGGAAAGAAAGGTCATTTTGCTTCTGAATGCAGATCAAAAGCTTCTTCTTCTAAACCTTCTTCTTCTTATGGCCATGACTTCTCAAAATCACTTCTAGGAAGCATGAAGAGAGAAATAGCCAATCCTCTAAGGAAAACTCTGAATCAAAAGAAACCTCAAGGTACAAGAAATACAAAGCAAAATACAAGAGAGAAAAGGAGAGAAACCAAGGTAAAAATAAAACCTTAGTTGCTGAGGCTCATTGCTGGGAAGATGAGCAAACCTCTGAGAGTGAGAGTGAGTATGTCACTAAGTGCCTCATGGCCAAAATTGATGAGATAGAAGACATGGAGAAATCACTCTACACCACTCTTGTATCTGCTGAGGGATCCACTTCAGGGACAAAACCTCAGGTACATCCTTTTACCTTTCTCTCTGATGATCAAAAAGCTGATGCCTTTGACTCTTTAACTGTTGACTTCTGTGACTTAAAGATTCAAAAGAAAAAGGCTGATATGCATATAAAATGTCTAAATGATCAACTCCTCTCTTGCTTTTCAAAACTAAAAGATTTTGACAAAATGAAAGCTGATCTGGAAAACCTTCGGTATTTAAACGACAGTCTTTCTGAGGAAAAATCAAAGATTTCTTCCACTCTTGAAAAGGAACAAGAGGTTCTGTCTAAATGGACTAAATCCTCTAAAAATCTAGAAAGAATCCTTCAAGATCAAATCACCAGCAAGGATAAGTCTGGCCTTGGTTATGGAAAAGATATTCCTCAACCTCTTGACCTTCCACTCCCTTCTTCTTCTGAGTGTCAAGGTTTTCCTGCCGGTTTCTTTTCCGATGACGATGATGCTCTCTTCGGTTACTCATCTGAGGATTCTACCTCCGTTCACTCTATAGATCTACTTGACATGCTCAAAGTAGAATCTGGTTCCAAAAAGTTTGGAGTCTTTGTTAAAGCTAAAGAAATCTCTTCTGAGTCTTCAATGGTTTCAACTCTTCCAAGCTCTTCTTCTTCTCCCAAACCTATCCAAAGACTTTTAAATTCCTTAAGTCTTCATGAGTCAAGGTACTCCTGTGAGCAAATTTCCGAAGTTGCTGAGTATTCTTCTTCAAAAGGATTTTCTCCTCAAAAGAAAAATTTTTCTAAATCAAATTTTTCATCTAAAAGGAAATCTCAAATAGCTACTGACTTTATTCCTCGGTCAGTAAACTTGAAGAAATCAAGAAATCCTGGTAAAGGTATTCTTGGACCAAGACCAGTGTTGGACATCCCTCTTCTTCTAATTCCTCAACCTCCGTCCAAAGTTTAGATGATAGGGATTTTAAAAAGGTCTTTCCTTTAAAGAAGTGCTATAACTGTGGCAACACTCTTCATCTTGCTAAAAATTGCCCAATAGACTTGGCTCCTTGCAAATCTAAAATGCCTTCTAATCCCAAAGGACCCACCTCAAAATGGGTACCAAAAGTCTAAATTTGTTTCTGGGTGCAGGTACCAAATAAAGATCATATATGGTACATGGATAGTGGATGTTCAAGACACATGACCGGAAACAAACTTCTTCTCTCTAACTTCTCAAAAGAAAAGGGACCCACTGTTTCCTTTGGAGGAAATGGAAAAGGGGTCACCAAAGGATATGGTACCATTTCAAATGGAACCATCACTTTCTCCAGAGTAGCTCATGTTGAAGGGCTGATGTACAATCTTCTAAGCATAAGCCAAATATGTGATTTGGGCTATAAGGTCATGTTCCAGCTATGTGTATGTTTGGTCTTTGACGTACAGAACAAGATTGTACTAGCAGGAACCCGACTGAATGACGTGTACATAATCAACATGAAGGAAAGTGCAATAGGAGAAGCTCGTGTGTCTCCTTTCTCAAGAACTAGCCAAACAAAGTTGGTCGTGGCATAAAAGGTTCTCTCATCTAAACTTTAAAACCTTGAACAAACTTTCCAACAAAGAGTCGGTTGTTGGAATGCCAAAAATAGCTTTTGAAAAAGAAAAGTCATGTGGGGCATGTGAAAAAGGAAAACTCACCGTAACTTCCTTTAAAACAAAACAATTTTCTTCTATCTCTCAACCTCTTCAAATGCTTCACATGGATCTATGCGGTCAGTCAAGACACCCGTCCGGGTGGTAAAAAGTATATGCTAGTAATCGTCGATGAATTCTCTAGATATACTTGGGTGTTCTTTTCCGAAACACAAGAGTGATGCCGAAGAAATCATCGGGTTTACAAGAAAAATCGAAAATTTGAATGGTAAACCGGTGAAGTCCTTCGAAGTGATAATGGCACCGAATTCAAGAATGCCGCTTTCCGGAAGATTTCCTTGACCTAAAAGGAATCTCTCGTAACTTCTCTGCCGTACGCACTCCTCAGCAAAATGGTGTTGTTGAGAGAAAAAATAGAACACTATGTGAAGATGCAAGGTCTATGCTGCGTGAATCCAAGTTGCCAACCTATTTTTAGCGTGCGATTAACACCGCATGCTTTACTCAAAATAGGTCTATCATAGTCAAAAGGCATGACAAGACCCCGTATGAAGTTTTCCATGGTAGAAAACCCGCAGGTTGACTTCTTCCATGTGTTTGGTCGTGCTTGTCACATGCTAAATGACAGGGAACAACTTGGAAAGTTTGATCCAAAGTCTGATGATGGAATTTTCATGGGCTATTCTCTCTCCTCAAGAGCCTTTAGAATCTTCAATCTAAGAAGACAATGCATAGATGAATCCATGCATGTAAAGTTTGATGAGTTTGAAACTTCTTCATTATCTTGTGATGAAGAAGAATTAAACCTATGGATAAATTCATGTGTTGGTGAAATTCCATCCTCCTCTCAAACCAATCCTCCAGATAGCAACTCTTCTCAGCCTCCCATAAACACCACCTCACCTTCTGAACCTTCTTTTTCTTCTCCACCTCCTAAAACTAACTCTTTAGAAGACCTTACCCACCAAAACACTATATCTCCCTTAAACCCTTCTTCACCATCCCAAAATCCTACCTCATCCTCTTCTCTACCTCCCTCCTTACCTCCTGCACTAAAGTGGACCATGGATCATCCAATAGATCAAATCATAGGTGATCCACAAGTTGGTGTAAAAACCAGAAGAGGCATAAGCACCGTGCTTATATGTCAACTTTGTTTCCATTCTTGAGCCTAAGCTCGATAAATGAAGCCCTAGCCGATCCAAGTCGGGTAATTGCCATGCAAGAAGAGCTCTCACAATTTGAGAGAAACAAAGTCTGGAAATTAGTTCCTCGTCCATCCAACAAAACAATTATTGGAACAAAATGGGTGTTTCGAAATAAGATGGACGAAGAAGGAACTGTCATAAGGAACAAGGCAAGGTTGGTTGCTCAAGGATATCGGCAAGAGGAAGGAATTGATTATGATGAAACCTTTGCTCCCGTTGCCGGATTGGAAGCTATCCGAATATTTCTTGCCCATGCAAACTTACAAGAATTTTCGGGTATTCCAAATGGATGTCAAAAGTGCCTTCCTGAATGGTGAATTAGCTGAAGAAGTGTATGTGAAGCAACCTCCTGGGTTTGAAGATCCAGTCCATCCATATCATGTATATAGGCTGGATAAAGCTCTATATGGACTGAAGCAAGCTCCACGTGCCTGGTATGACACTCTCTCAGAATATCTACTTAGAAATAAGTACATACGAGGCAAGGTTGACAACACTCTCTTCTTCAAGAAATCACAAGGTAATATCATTCTTGTTCAAATCTATGTAGATGATATTATTTTTGGAGCCACCGATGAATCCTTGTGTGATGAGTTTAGCTCCCTCATGCAAAAGGAATATGAAATGAGCATGATGGGAGAGTTAACTTTCTTTCTTGGTTTGCAAGTAAAACAATCTTCAGAAGGTATTTTCATAAATCAAAGTAAATACATTAAAGATCTTCTGAAAAAGTTTCAATTTGATACTTCGCTCTACCATGAAAACTCCTATGGCTCCTCCTCTTAAACTCTTTTCTGATCCTGATGGCATTTCTGTAAATATTACAAATTATAGAGCCATGATAGGATCCCTTCTCTATCTAACTGCAAGTAGACCTGACATTATGTTTGCTACTTGTCTATGTGCCCGATACCAAGCAAATCCTAAAGAATCACACCTAGCTGTGAAAAGGATTTTCGTGTATCCGAAAGGTACCATAAACGGGTCTTTGGTATCCCAAAGACTCGGGTTTCGATCTCATCGGGTACTACGATTCGATTTTGCGCGTTCAAAAATAGATAGAAAAAGTACAACCGGAAGTTGTCGCCTACTTGGTGGAAAGCTTGTGAATGGTCAAGTAAGAAACAACATTCGGTGTCTACCTCATCGCCGGAGAATATGTGGTTCTTGGAAGTTGTTGTGCACAAATATTGTGGATGAAAAATCACTTGTGTGATTACAATCAGATTTTCTCAAAGATCCCAATAATGTGTGACAACTCAAGTGCAATAGCCATTGCCAACAACCCTGTGCTTCATTCAAGATCAAAGCACATTGATATTAGGTATCACTTTATAAGAGATCATGTCTCTAAAGGTGATGTGGAACTTCATTTCATCCCCACCGATTATCAACTAGCTGATCCGTTCACAAAGCCCCTTGATGAAGCAAGGTTCAAGTTTCTCATCCGTGAGTTAGGTATGATAAACATAGACTAATATATTTTATATTTATATATAATGTATGTTATTATATACATTTATATATTTATAACTTATATATGTTATATGTTTTATATATATATTATGTGTATACTTTATAGATATATTATATATTATATTATATTAATATATTTATATAAAAACAAAAATAAGAAAATAAAAATATATTATATTATATTAATATGTTTATAAAAAGAAAAAGAAAAATAAATATATATATATATAACGTCGGTGACTAGGTCACCGACATAAGCTATCTCTTTCTCTCTCATATCTTTTTCCCTAACCCTAAAACGACACCGTCACCATCCACCGACATCCACCCACCGACGCCGTCACCATCCACTGACGCCGTCACCATCCACCGTCTCTCAAGCCTCCGACGTCGGCGCCCCCCTTTCCGACGCCGACGACATCCTCAATCACCGACGAAAGCCACCGATGCCATACCTCACAGCCACCCACCGACGTCTCTCTCTCATCTTGGTTCGAGCCACCGACGTTGCTCCCTTGTTCTAGCCACCGACGGTTGCTCCCTTGATTGAGCCACCGACGTCAACCTTTCGTCTAGCCACCGACGTTGCTCCCTTGATTGAGCCACCGACGTCTCCCTCTCTCACTAGCCACCGACGTGTATCTCGTTACTGAGCCACCGACGTTTGTCCCTTTTATAAGGCCACCGACGTTTTTAAACTCTCCAAGGTAACCTTTTCAAACCTCTCACCTTCTTAACCCTTAAAAGATAACTCTTGACTTACCACTCTTGATAAGCAAGATTATTTGTTCTTATCCCTAATGACATCATCAATGTCAGACCATACGCCGAATTCAACTCCAAACCCTTAGAATTCTGACCTTTCAATCACCAAAAGTAATCATTAATTTTGAAAGTTGAATTTTCCCTCTCATATATAACCACCCATCCCACTACTTCACCACCTTTCTCGCACCCACCTTCTTCTCACCTTCAAAAGCAAAAAGCAAAAACCTGCAACTTCATTTTCTTCTTCAATGGCTTCTCCTTCAAGAATTGGTGAAGAACAAACAATCACTTTTGGATCTCTCTCCTTCCCTGCATGCAATTACTTTGGAAGAATAGGAGTTGACAATGCCCATCCAGAATACAATGATGTTTGTTGGTTTCTTCAGAGATGCCCTCTACAATATGCTCTGACAGCAAAGCCCAAAATGAGTAAGTTTCTTCTTGGAAACTTTTGGTTGACTTGCACATTTGATGCCTCTTCGGATCAAATTCTTGCATCTGTTTTAAGTAATGATGAACATGATGTGATCTTCAATGTGGAAGATGTTAGAAGCATTCTCAAGCTTCCTATCTATGATTCTTATGAACCATTCCCTCTTGGTAATGAACATCAAATGGTGGTTGATGTGTTGAACTACTTGGAAGAGAAGAAGGGATCAAAGTCAAAGGGTCCAGGTACTTTATTGCGCAAAAACATGGGAAGTATTTGGAACTTCTTCTTTGCTCATCTGATTCTGTGCCTAAGCAAGAAGACAGGTGGTCCGGATCAGTCACCTTCTCAAGTAACTGAGCTGGCACATGCTCTTATTTTTCAAAGAAAAATAGATTATGCCGCCTATTTCTTTAATGAAATGATCTCCTCGTTCTCTACCCTCCGACGTCCTCAGGTACCATTTCAGCGACTTTTCTCTCTTATTATTCATGCAAAGTTGGCAGATAAATTAGAGAAAAGAGATGATATAGTATATGATCTCCCTCTCCACCAAGTGGGTAACCAGATCATGAAAAAGGCTGTCTTAGCATCAGACAACCCTCTCAGACCTTCTATGGTTGAGTTTGCAAGAAATGCAACTCTTACTTGGGGAAAGAATGAACCGCGTCTTCAGAGAACTTCAGGTATGTCTTCTACCCCCTCTGTACCTAGAGTCACTGGTGTGCCCAAATCTCTTAAGAGATCCAAAGCGTCGGGCACATCTACCTCCGCACCCACCGATGTTACGAAGCCAAAAGAGCCTTTGGCTTCCACCCAAGCATCCAAATCCCATAAGCGGAGAAACTCTAAAAGCCCCCCAAAGACTTCCTCAAAGAAGTCTAAGGGAACCCAAAGGGTTAAAGCACATGATCCATCTACTGGCTCCCAAAAGCCAGTAGGTGTTGAAAATATCCTCACAAAACCCAAGGAACACTTAGCTACTCCCAGCTCCTCCATGCCCTCTCAAAAGGACATGGTTGTACAAAGGGACACCCCTCTTATTCCTTCATCAACTTTCTCCTTAGTTGATGAAGATGACTTGGAGTCTCCCATCCAAGGTACCTCTTCTTCACCCCTAGAGCTCTCTCAGCTCCGTGTCCACACTCCACGTGAAGATGCACCACAACCAGGTGCATTTGATGGAGCAACCCTCTTTACTGATTTTCTGATGTCCGACACTACTCCTTGGATAGGTACGTCTCCCGTACATAACAAGGGTATGGAGGAACCCATTACTGAGGAATCCCCTCAAAGACCCTCTCCTAAGAGTGTCTCCCCTCATCTCCTAAATCCCCCCCGAGAAAATCTACAGGTTTGGTGGATTATTCTTCCAGTGATGATGATGATACTGATCAACCACCAAAGCCTCATCCCATCGCTCCCATGTCTTCAAAGCAAGGGAATGATCTTCACGAGGCTTTCACCACCTTTACCAAGAATACTATCGAAGGGTGGAGGTCTTAGAAGAACATGCAACCAAGGAAAAGGAAAGAATGGATTCCCTTTCCTCATCTCTCAGGTCTAACATAGAGGAGTTGTCGGTGAGTCACCCAACTCTAATGACATGTTTAGATCTTCTACATTTGGATATCCTTGATCTTCGCAAGGATTCTCTTCAAGTCAAGCATCCGTGCTTTCATCCATCCAGGATCTTCGAAGCACCTCTTCTCAAAGCCACCAATATCTCTACTCTTATTGCAAATCAACAGCAATAATGGAGTCTCTCTCAAGTCTACACACCAAGATTGATAAAGTTCCAACCTCTTCTCCAACGGTTGAACTTGATATTGGTGATTCCTTCTTCCAAGATGCGACGGGTTTGTCCTTCAAAGGGTAGAGAAGAAACTTGGGGGTCTCTCGCTCTGATGTGGAAAGGATAAAGGAATTTCTCTCTTCAGTGGGTTTCAAGGGTTCAACCACTGAGGGGGAGAAAAATGTGAAGACCTCTACAGCAGCCAAAGCCGCCGACGTCAGCATGCCAGCCGCCGACGTCAGCATACCAGCCACCGATGTGGCAGCCACCGACGTGGCCCCTACAGCCACCGATGGTGGTATGGTCACAAAGGAGGTCCCTGTTCCTTTGGTACCCGAAGCAGCTGTTGAGGGGGAGAGTGTCAGTGCTCAACCCCTTGAAACTGAAGAAGAGAAGAAAAGAAAAGAAAAAGCCAAAGGAAAGAAGCCTCTCTCTTTTGAAGAACAGGAAGAAGAAAGAAAGAGAAAGAAAAGGATGAGAGATCCTCATGCAGACACTCTCAGACTTCAGCCTGCCCCAGCACTCACCGATCATCTTGGGGTAATTCTCTCTGAGGCTGAAAGAGAGGAAGCTATAAGGGCTCAGCTTGAGTATGATCAGACTAATGTACTCAAGCTAGCTCATGATGAAGCTGTACATGCCAAAGTCACCGATGCAATTCAAGCTCAAAAAGATGAGCTTGAAAATATAAAGAAGAAATCTGAAGCTGCAAAATCGGTTGATGAGGCCAAGAAGGCAAAGGAAGTAGAATGGTTTAAAAGAAGATTGAAGAACAGGAAGGATGATTCCAAGATTATTAGTGCCACCATCCAACCTCCAACCAAGAATTCTCCCAAGTTACTTATCACCCTTAAGAGAGCTGATACTTTATCAAAAGTATATGAAGCTGAATGGTTGGAAGTTCTTGGGATGACTGAGTGGATGGAAGTTGGTAAATGCATCTCCAAGAGCAAAAGCAAGTACAAGGAGCTGGTACTTAATATTCTCAGAAAACTCTTCATCAAGATGCTCAACATCCAAAAGGAGAATAATATTCTTGTGACATACCTTGAGGCACAACAAATGTACTTCATTCAACAAGGTCTTAAAGGAGAGGTCATCACTGCTCCTAAAAACAAGAAGAAGGGACATTTTGTTATGCTTCATGAAAGGGGCATCCAGATAAATGCTTCGGGTATAGATCTTTCCATTCCTACTTCTATTGCTTACCCGGAGCAAACCATGCTGACTACTCCAGAGCTTGGGGTTTTCTTTGAAGACATCTTTGGAAACATCGGTTTCTTCAGAGCATCTGACATCCCAAGGGCTCACAGCTCCTTCCTCTCTGCTATTCTTGGAGTGCCTCCCATTGAAGACCATGGCATCACAAGAATGATCCTGGATGAACTTAAACGAAGAGAACCCTCAGATCCATGATCTTGCAGACGTATAGTACAGTATGAACTTTATTAATCATGTACTCTGATCAATCCTATGTGTTGATTAATAAAAGTTCATACTTTTCTTCCATCCCATCTCTTGTTAATATTTTTACAAGCTTTGCACATATTTAAACTTATACTTATTCTTTTATTCAGTTTATACTCTATACTGTACATACTCAGTTAAAAAAAAAAATGAAAAAAAAAAATTAAAAAAAAAAATGAAAAAAAAAAAAAAAAATCTGAGTCAAAAGAACCCAAAAGAAAAATAGAAAGGGTCAAAAAGAATTCTTTTCTAACCTACAGGTATAATCATCAAATAGGAGGAGATTGTTGGGTCACCGATGATTTGGTGATGAACCACCTTCCTTTATATGAATGAATTTTTACGGAGTTCTTTTGAAGGTCCGAAATATGCTTCAAGTATTGAAGAGTCAAAGACTATTCAATCAAGGGGTTGTACATCAAAAAGTGGAATTTTGGATGTATCAACCAACTTCAATATTCAGACCATCTTGCCAAGTCAAGATTGGGTCACCAATATAGTGGGTCACCGATGGTACACTCAAAAGTCATCAAAAGTACTAAGGACATCAAATAAGATGAGGTCATCAAGTTTGATGTCATGGTCACCGACACTATGATCTTGGTCACCGAAATTGCAGGTATATTTTCTAAGGCTGTGATATCAACTCACAAGGGTATACACTTTTGTCACTTAGTGAAAGAAGAAGTTATCAAGCAAAGTGTACACTTATCAACTCCAGCCTTATAAGGTATCCACCGATGTGATACATAATGAGATGTATCACTTAGCAATTTCAAAGAGATAAGTTCTTGACTCACATCAATTGCAAGACACGTGAGCCAGCAAGAACTTGGGCACCAAGCCTTAATTAAAGACATTCTCTTTTATTCTTATAAAAGGAATATTTGTCTTTTAGCTAAAAGGCTTGATGGGACTTCACAGAGCATGAAGAAAAGAAGATAAAGTTATCTGACATTACGTGCTACAAGGAATGGTTCATCCATTATTCTAGTACAAAGGAAGTGGTCTCTTCCTTTGTCCATCGTATAATCTTCCGGCTAATGAAACCTTGGATGTACCGTCCACTTGCATCCCATGCATGGACACTATAAAAGGAGATGAAGTCCTTCCCAGAAATCTCACGCTTTCAACAAATCTTCAGAGTGATTATTTGTTTGACTGTGGCAAAGCTGTGTGCTATAACAGTATGTTTTAACTTGCTTAGTGTAATAGTTAATTATCTTGTTATCCGTGTGTTTAGTTTGATAGAATACCGCCCGTTCTTTTCCGCATCAAACTATCTGTGTGTAAATTTTTAATATTTATATTAAAAAATTTAAAAAGAGTATATTCTGTGTGTTTTATATTCAACCCCCCCTTCTACAAAACCCTCTCTTAGTTAGCCATCTCTCTTTGGGGACTAACAGTAATTGAATTACACATCTGGAAAAAACTAAGATTCTGAAAGATGTGTTGCATAATCCAGAGATGATGAGGAATATGGTCTTGGACTATCTTCTCTACAAGGTCGGACTTACTCAAACTATTGATGCCAATTTATTAATTTAACTAATAAGGAATGTTTTATGGGAAATGATGATGCAACTAATAATGTTTAAGTTGAATGTTTGAAGTTAATATAATGAATGTTTTTCGTTTCATGTTTTGTTCTTTTAATACTTGAAATGTTCAACGTTGTCATGTTAATAAGCGCGTTACTAAAAACATGTATTTTAGATTTGATTCCTAAACTATCTATAAATGAATTTGAAAAATGCGAATATTGTAGAAAAATAGAAATTATGAAAGCTCCTCATAAATCTCACATATAAATGGAAACAAAATAATCCATCACAACAACCCCATAATTAAGAATGGCTAGGAATTTCTTTGGTGCAATTGTGTCAAACCCCGATCATATGGAAAGAAAGTGTTGGAACATGCCAACCGCTACTCCAAGTGCTAGCTAACTGAAAAGTGACCTTTCTAGCTATGATTACTGAGATCAACCTTATTGGTGGATCATAATTGTGGTGGGTAATTTTGGTGCTTTACGCCACATCATCCATAATCGATATATGTTTAAAACGTATATTGTTGCTACTAAGGATAAAAAGGTGTTGTTGGAAGGATGGCAGGGTCACTAAGGGGCCAGGAGGTGCCCATGCCCACCCTTGACTTCCATTCTTATATAAAAAATAGAAGTAATTAATTTATACATAATACATATACATCTTTTTATTAATTTATACTTACATTAATAATTATTTTATTACAAATTAAACATGTTAATTACTGTATATCAATCAAACATTGATAACATAGTGTAATGACGTATTTTATTTATTTCATTTCCTTATTCATTTAAGTAATACAATTTAATTGTTTTTTATATAATACATTCTTTCAAAATTATGTTTATTATGGTTTTCATTTGGATAAATGAACATGAACTTCTATCGAATAAACAAGGGTTTTACGATAATTTTCATGTATTTTAGAAGGATTTTTATTGATTATGTGCTTAATTATTAATTCATACTTGTAGCCACATTTTGTGCTTGTGTTAATATGGACATGGTTATGTATATTACTTAGCTCAATTTTGCATCCCTAACTCTTTTCTAATAACTATTGTCTTTGAACAAGTATATAACAAAAACATCAGCTTCAAAATCATGAATTTACTTACAATACTTAGGCTCCCTCTAGATGAATATTTTGGCTCCGCCCCTGGTTGGAAGATTCTCACACCACTAAGGTTGCAGGTATTGGAAATGTGGAATTGAATTTCACATCTGGAAAAACTTACGATTCTGAAAGATGCGTTGCATAATCCAGAGATGATGAAGAATATGGTCTTGGACTATCTTCTCTACAAGTTCAGAGTTACTCAAACTATTAATGCCAATTTGTTAATTTAACTAATAAGGAATGTTTTATGGGAAAGGATTATGCAACTAATAATGTTTAAGTTGAATGTTGAAGTTAATATAATGAATCCTTTTTGTTTCATGTTTTGTACTTTTAATACTTGAAATGTTCAACGTTGTCATGTTAATAAGCGCATTACTAAAAACATGTATTTTAGGTTTGGTTCCTAAACTATCTGTAAATGAATTTGAAAAATGCGAATATTGTAGAAAAGTAGAAATCATGAAAGCTCCTCCTATATCCGTGACAAGAGAATCGATGCCTTTAGATTTAATTCATCCTGATATTTATGAATTTGATGGAACGTAAACTAAAAATGGTAAATGTTACTTTATACTTTTATATATGATTAATTGTTTGGACTACATTTTTGTGTCTTTGATGAAAATAAAAGTGGCACACTTGATATTATTAATATTTGTTACATAAAGTTGAAAATTGTTATGAATATAATGATAAAAAGAATCGAGAGAGAGAAAGATGAGAGTCAAAAACTTATTTTTTATTCAATATGCAATGCATATATATAGTGGTTAGTCTCCAAGAAATATAATACATATCTTTACCAATAATAAAGGGGTTGACATCTATTCCATATATATCTATTTTCATAACACTCCCCTTGGATGTCGATTAAGAGTACTATGCCTCGTTAAAACCTTACTAAGTAAAACCCTGTGGGAAAAACTTAGTGAAGGGAAAAGAGTACATAGTAACTCCAAATACGCTTGGGGTTGTTGCCTCATTAAAAACCTTGTCAGGAAAACCCAGTTGGGACAAAACCATGATCAAGGGAAAAAGAGTGCAATACGTATTTTCTCCCCCTAATAATCACATCACTTGAGTTCTTCAAGTCGTCACATCCCAATATAATGAACCAGTCTTCGAAAAGTTGAATTCGGAAGGGACTTGGGGAATAGATCAGCTAGGTTCTCACATGAACGAACTTGTTGAACATTGATGTCGCCGCTTTTCTACAAATCATGTGTGAAGAAGAATTTTGGAAGTATATTTTGGTCCCGTCTTCTTTAATGTACCATTCTTTGAGTTGAGCAATACATGACGTATTATCTTCATATAAGACTGTTGGTAACTCTTTATCTGAAATAATACCGCTGGATCCGCGAACATATTATATTACATTTCTCGACCAAATACATTCCTTGTTAGCTTCGTGGATAGCTAAGATCTCGGCATGATTCGACGAAGTGGTTGCTATAGTCTGTTTCGTGGAGCGATATAAAATCGTTGTTCCACCAATAATGAATACATATTCGGTTTGTGATTGACCGGTATGGGGATCTGACAGGTGTCCAACATCTGCAAAACAAATTAAACTTGCCTTTGGTTGGTTAGCGAAATATAAACTCATATCTTTGGTACCTTATCAGAATATTTGTTTTACTCCATTTCAGTGTCTCTTTGTTGGATACGAACTATATCTCGCTAATAGATTCAAATAAAATGATATATTCGGTCTCGTATGACCGGAGAGAAACATTAGTGCCTCAATCGCACTTAAATATGGTACTTCAGGACCAAGGATATCTTCATTATCTGTTGGAGGTCGAAAAAGGGTTTTTTTTTCAATATCAAGCGACCTCACAACCATAGGTGTGCTCATTGGATGTCATTTCTCCATAAAACCTTTTCAACACCTTTTCTATATAAGTTTCTTGATGCGCAAGAATTTCATCTTTAAGATGTTCGATTTGCAGCCCTAGACAAAACTTTGTCTTTCCAAGATCTTTCATTTCAAAACCCCTTTTCAAATATTCTATTGCCCAAGGAAGCTCACCGGGAGTCCCTATTATATTTAAATCATCTACATACACGACAATTATGACATACTCGGGTCCCGATCTCTTTATAAAAATACATGGGCAAATCAAATCGTTCTTATAACCTTCTTTCAGCAAATATTCGCTAAGGCGATTGTAGCACATACGCCCTGACTGTTTCAAACCATATAATGATTTATTTAACTTAATCGAACAATGTTCTCGAGAACTTACTTTGTATGATTCAGGAAATTTCAATCCTTCAGGGAGTTTCATGTAAATATCAGTGTCAAATGACAGATATAAGTTGTCACAACACTCATTAGACGTATATCAATACATTCTTGTATTACCAGACTATAAGGTATCGAAAAGTAGTTGCATCCACCACGGGAGAATAAGTCTTCTCATAATCAATTCCGGGTCTTTGTGATAATCCTTGTGCGACTAGCCGTGCTTTATATCTCACAATTTCAGTTTTCTCATTACGTTTTCTTATGAAGACCCATTTATATCCGACGGGTTTTATACCCTCAGGTGTACGGACAACTGGTCCAAAAACTTCCCGTTTCATTAGTGAGTTTAATTCTGCCTGTATTACGTCTTTTCATTTTGGCCAATCTTTTTTGTGCATGCATTCCTTGACAGATTTTGGTTCTTGATACTCCTTATTTTCAATCACATTTAGCGCTATATTATATGCAAAAATATCATTGACGTCGGTTTCATTTCGATTCCATATTTGTCTAGACATGATATAATTTATTGAGATCTCTTCATTTTCAAGTACCTGAGGTTCTTCTGGAACCATCATGTCTAGTGTCTCATCAGGAGACTCTTCTGGCGTTTCTCTTACCTCGTTTTGACCATTTTGGTTATTAGCTTCTTTTTTCTTTCGAGGATTTTTATCTTTGGAACCGATTGGTCTACCACGCTTCTAGCATGCTCTAGACTCATTACTCAAGTTGTCTTACCCCTTTGGGATATTAATTTTAAATGTAGCATTAGCAGCTGGTATATGTGATTTTGTCATTCTCTTTAGGTCAGTGAATGTGTCTGGTAACTGATTTGCAAGTCCTTGCAAGTGAATTATCTTTTGAACTTCTAGTTCACATTGTTTAGTTCGAGGATCAAGATTAGATAATGATAATTCACTCCAGCTTATTCTATTTAGATTTTCCAGCTGTTTAGTCCCTCCCCCTAATGGTGGGAATTCTGATTCATTTAAATGACAATCAACAAATCGAGCCGTGAATAAATCCCCCGTTAATTGCTCTAAATATTTGATTATAGATGTTGATTCGTATATTCCCAATCTCCTTTGAGGTCCCATCTTTGTGCGTTGTGGTGGAGCAATTGGGACATAAACCGCACACCCATAAATCTATAGATGGGAAGTATTAGGGTCCTGACCAAAAACCATTTTTAAAGGGGAGGATGCATTATAACTTGTTGGCCTGATGCGAATTAGTGTTGTTGCGTGCAAGATAGCGTGGCCCTAGGCGGAAACTGGTAGTTTGGCTTTCATAATCATTAGCCTGGCTATCATTTGTAGTCGCTTGATAAACGATTCAGCAAGCCCATTTTGTGAATCAGCGTGAGCTATAGGATGCTCAACTTTTATCCCAATGCAGTAATCATTAAATATTTAGGATGTGAATTCACCAGCATTGTCTAAACAAATTGTTTTTATATAATAATCTGGAAAATGTGCTCTCAATCGTATTAATTGGGCAAGTAATCGTGCAAACGCCAGATTACGACTTGATAATAAGCACACATGTGACCATTTGGTTGATGCATCAATTAAAACCATAAAATATCTAAATGGTCCGCAAGAGGGTTGTATTGGCACATATATATTCCCTTGTATCCTTTCCAGAAAATTGAGGGATTCAAACCCTACTTTGGCTGGTGATGGGCGAGTGATTAGCTTTCTTTGTGAACAAGCAACACAAGTAATATCATTAGCTTGAAGAATCTTCTAGTTCTTCAAAGTATGTCCACATGATTGTTATATTATTTTTCGCATCATTACTGACCCGGGATGGCCCAACCGGTCATGCCAAAGGATAAAAAAACTTTCTTTGTCCATAAACTTCTGGTTTATGACCACCTTTGATTCAATTGCACTTATTTTAGTGAAGTATAATCCGGAAGAAAACGTAGGCAAATTTTTTTCAACACTTGTTTCTTTCATATACATCATACTTGTAATGTCAATGTATTCAGAATGTCCTTTACTTGTAGTCTCAATATCGTATCCATTCTTACGGATATCCTTAAAATTCAGTAAATTTCTTCGAGACATGGGGGAATAAAGTGCATATTCAATTTTCAAATTAGTTCCGCCTGGTAATAGCACATATGCTTTTCCAAAACTTTCAATTATCTTTACACTTCCAGATATTGTGTTGATATTTGCCTTTTGCGTATTTAAATGAGAAAAATAACTCATTTTCTTGGATTTTAGTATGTTTGATTTTGTTGATAGTATTTTACCAATATTTCAATTTGTGAAAACAAATCATTCAATCTATTGGACTTTCAGGTACTAGAGGAATCACATGGATTTCTTAAGTACCTATAAACCTTAGGGCTATTTACACCCGTTTGACAAAATCCAATTGATATCTTGCAATTATTTAATTTGAAGATAACATTGCTGATTATAGGGCTTTTAGCATGATAACAAAAATAATGGAAGTTTGACACATGAGGCCAATTTCAATGATTTAATACATTAATAGTATCTTGGATGCTTTTGGTAGAAGACCAAAAATATGTGGATAGGAAATGTAACTTCCAAATATTAATTAAGATCGAAAAATGAGTAGGAACTCAAAATATTTATATTTCATTCAAATATGATTATCCATCCATATTTTTTCTAGATCTATCTATCAAATAGGTTAATGTAAGCATAACAATATATGACTTAGATATCAAGAAATATTCATAAATGTATACATATCTCTATTGCCAAAAAAAATTATGGATAACATTTAAAATAATTGTGAAATCTCAACATATAAATCTTGAGAAATTTTCAAGCGTATTTATCTAAAATTTCTTGTTTATTTTTTATCTCTTTATAGTAGGGAAATAAATTATTTATTTATATGATTTGGATGACTTATAAATAACATAAGCAATTGAAATATTATATAAAACAATAAATTTAAGGCTAAACAAATATTTGAATAAATCAATTGTGATATCTAACAACAATATATGAGTCCAATTTAATAAAACGAATTACTATTTTAAATAAGTAACTATCGTTGATATAATTGTATTAATTAAATAAATAGTTTTTCCCGGTGATATCCAAAGCCAAAAACTCAAGTTTTGCAAGATTTGTCATGTTTAACGATCATAAAATATAAAATTAATCATTTTTTTAAATTTCATGACATAATGATTCAAAAGTTGAAATATGCAATGTCGGGTAAGAAGGTCTCGAAAATTTTTATGTCGAGTTTGCAAGGCTCGACATCCTCTTATATCGGATCTTGAAGACCCGACGAAAAAGTTGCCGAGTTCAATTGATTCGATAAAAATTCAAAATTTTAGTTCAGGGATTTATGTCGACTAACAAAGAACGCGATAAGATTTCTTGTCGGGTAACAAGAACGCGATAATTTTTTTTTCGGGTAACAAAGACTCGATAAAATCTAGAGATGTCGAATCTGAGGGATTTGATAAGAATTCTTATTTCACTAGGGTATGTCTTATCGAATGATACTTCCAATTTAAAAAAAATAAACTCTTAAATCTCGATTTAGCAGATGCGTTAAAAAGAAGCTATTTTTTATTTTAATTGATAGACTAGAAAGCCAAAAAAAACGAAGGATTCTTAACCAAAAGATCTAGCGTAACACAGTTATCTAGTCTTTTTAAGGAAAAGAACAACTAAGTTCTTGTGTTTCAGATTTTCTCAATTTAAAATTAACACAAACTTCCTAAGGTTTATGATATTTACTTGAGAATTCTTTATCCAGAAAAGCTGCAAGAGTCAAAGATCCTGAGTATTCTGTTGAAAAATAATAGCAAAAGTAACGCAATCACAAACGAAAGTTGTTTGTGATTTGACTGTAAAAACAAAAAAAAAATTCTGTTGAAGGTTTGTCAGCTGATACGGACTCGATAAGAATTTTAATTAGATTAATGTTAAGAAAAGAAAAATTTAAGAATAGTAATAGCTAATCTTATCGAGAGATACTAATGAATGAGAGATTCGAAAAGAAAAAAATCCAGATTTCATAATACAGATAAATTTGAGAAGATGGTACTAATTTTTTTTAAGAAATATGGGTTTGATCGATAAAAGTTTTACCGGGTATAAAGTAGAAAGTTTAAATCGATAAGAGCAGTAAATCGAGATTTGTACCTTTGTTCCTGAATTCTTGCTTTGTTGTTTGCTTCTCCTTAGTATCGCCTAGTTTCTCTCTTTTCTTCAACAGAATCGTGCTGATAACGTGTTATGAATATAACGATAAAAAGAATCGAGAGAGAGAAAGATGAGAGTCAAAAGCTTATTTCTTATTCAATATGCAATGCATATATATAGTTATAGGTTAATTAATCTCCAAGAAATATAATACATATATTTACCAATAATAAAGGGATTGACATCCATTCCATATATATCTATTTCTATAACAAAAATCAATTTAAAAGAAAAATCAAAAGACGTCATGGCAATTTAATTGAAATTTGTACATCCCATGAAATTATACATTAAAAAATTACACATTATTCACCTTAAATGAATGAAAAAACTGAAAAGAAAAACAAAACACGGTTGAATTTTTCATTGCAACTTTTCTTAACAGCATGACTGCATCTCATTGGTGCATGACTGCATCACATTGGTGGGAGCAATTTTATTGATTATATGCTATGTGTTGAATAGAGTTTCTAAATCTTCTCCATGTAAGGTCTTGAGAAACAAATCCCTTAGTTTGTCTTATTTCAAATTTGGGATTATTTGCCCTATGTTAAATTTCCATATCTAAAAAGAGGTAAAGTTACGAGTAGAGCATATGAATGTACGTTTATGGAATACACTATACATAGTAAAAACATATATATTATTTGATTTGAATGCTCGTGTTATTTTAGAATCTAACCAGTTGGATTTTATTAACATAAATTTCCATCTAAGTTGAGAATGGGGGTGCATCAAGTTGTACGTTATGTTTAATTACAAACAATAAACATGGTTGTTTTAATCTTTTTGGAGACCCTGTTACATTTGTACCAAGACTATAGATTGATTGGTTTATTAATGAATGCAACAAACTATAAAAAATGCCTCGGTAAAAAAACATGTTTTTTGGGGGAGAGATATTATTTCAGCAATCGAGAATGCATACCATATATTATATTAAAAGTCTTACAAATTAAAGTAACAAAAAATATTTTAAAATGATCAAGTTACATACAAAATTCACTATATTATAATTATTTCCCAAACAATCTTCGACTCAGTTTTTTATAATAAACTTCCATCGATAAGTTTTTAAATTGAAAATATTAACATATAGATATAAACTAGGTTACGAGTCTGAATAATTTAGCCAAACAATGTCTTAGTTTATTTATTTCCCTTCTTTGCCAATTAGTTGCCATCATATTCCCAAAAACTACTTCGCGTAACGGACAATTTCAAAATCAAAGCTCAGTTACTAACAAAATCTATTTTGTTTAGCAGGGGCGGACCTACATAGTGGCGAGCGGGGTTCCATGCTCAATCCTATTTTGTAAGTAGAAATTTTTGTGGGATATGAAAAGTGCAATCGTTAAATTTCGAGGGTGCTCCGGGGTACATAAAAATTTACAGGGTTGAAGACGTACAACTTAATTTCTTTTTTATCTTATGCTTCACTTTCTGCCTTACACGAGATTAAGGCCCTATTTGTTTTTTTTAAGAATTACCTCTTAAAAGCGTCTTAAATCTCATTCGCTTAGAGGTTTAGACATTCAAATTGTTTGTTTTCTTTAAATGATAAGAGACAATAACATCTGACCATGCTCTGATTTAAAGTAGAACATCCTTTTATTTACCTCTTATCCTCCTCACGCACGCTCCATTCTCTCTCGATTAGGGGATAGAAGATCAATCAAATTCCAAGAACATGGAGGGACCATATGTGTACAATGAAAAAATAAATGAAACAACTCAATTTCACCCCTGATGGTTCACGCTTTCAAAGTTGCAAATTTTTAAAACAAATAGAACCCTCCAAGACTCCCAGCTCAGTTGTCACTCGACCCTTTTTGTTCGCTCTACGTTGAAGCATATCGTACAGACGCCGCATGTTTGTCTATTTTTATTGACATCATCCATATGATACGTAAACAAATATACTATACATGTATACATCTATCTATTAAATACGTAAACAACAAAATACACCATTTATGTATACTGCCAAAAAAGCAAAAGCAACAGATATTCATTTGCATTTTGTAAAGAGTTGAATTAATATCCCAAAAAACAATTAAATTATAAAATAATAATTTTATGTTCTCTCTTCCGGAATAATTAAATAAATAAATAGAATTGTACATATTTAATTTGAAAAGTTTTTGCTCCTCCTTTGGAAAAAAAATTCAATTTTAAGATTTTTTTAAATATACTTAAAAGGTACACAATTAAATCATGAATAAGGTTTATACTACAATGATAATTAACTATATAAGAAAATAAGAACCAAAGGGTCTCTGGGTTAGCAGTATCGAGGTTTTTACATCATCCTTAAGTGGGGGTTTATCCTCTAAGGTGAATGTTCGGGTCCCACATACAACCCATATAGATGTCACTGTGGATCCGAATCACTAACTATTTACTTGCCGTTAAAAAAAATGAAAATAAAAGAATAAATCTCATCTAATCATTTATTTGAAAACTACTTTAAATAATTTTTTTTAAATCGACCAAAAAGCACATGTATCATTTGTTTCATACAGATTATATATGAAAATTCATTTATTTCTATTAAGATTATTCAATGCATTTAAAAGATATTTATTTATAATTTTCATGATTTAAACATGATTTATTTTTCCAAATATTTATTTATTTTTTATGACATTTAAAATAAGTGTGATTTAGTTTTTCATTCTAAATATTTATTTTTATTGAAATAATCTATTTAATTTTTTTTACAAGTTATATCAAAAATTAGATGTGATATTCACATTAAAATCAACATTTTTTTCCTGAAAAAATCGTTAATTTTTGTCAAAATATCATATGTGATATTTAATTATAGTAAATTTAAGTTAAAAAAATATAAGTTATCTACAACATTACAAGTGATATTTGTAAATTATAAATTACATTTTAAAGTGTATATGATTCTGTTTTTATTAATAAATATATTATATTACTCATGTGATTCTATTTTTATTATTCTTCTTTTTTAAATTTTAATTATTTTCACACTTTAAAACATGTGACCAGGAAAAATATTTATAAAAAAACAATTAATTGTAAATTAAATGTGATTTTGATCAAAATTGTAATTTTTTAAAGTATTTTCTTAAATAAAAAAAATCTTTAAATGAAAATTAAACACGCTTTTTTAAATCTTTTAAATAGAAAATAAGTAAAAAATTAAATTATATTAACATCATGAATATAATAAATATAAAATTTTAAATAACGACATAAATTACTTTTATATTTTTATTTATTTAAGGTATATTATTTATTAATTGTCAAATGGAAAAGATTCTCTGTTTTTTCAAATATATATACCTCCTTCTTCTTCTTCGTTGGAGGGCAACCAATGGACATTGCAACTCCTTTCCTCTCCATCTTTTTCCAAGAAACCAGATGGATCTTCAATATTTCTTCAATTTTCAGTATCCTCTCCTTTGTTCCATCTAGAAGCTTCATTGTGAACTCAAAACCCTTTTTCACTTTTTGCTCCAATCTCAGCAATGGGGTTGATGTGGTGCATCATCTGCTCATTCGTCTTCATACCAACTATTCTTCTGTTAACCCTTTCTGGAAGTTACTAAATTCCCCCCAAAACTATTTGCATAATCCCAAACCCTAGCTCTTCTCAATGGATAGAGGCCATGGTGGATTTTTTTCAATGATAAAGGAGTGCTTGACTCAAGAACTACCTTAGATTGAGATGACCTTTAATTCATTTGAAGAAGTCTGGGAATTCTATGGGAAATACGCTGTTGGAAAAGGTTTTGACATAATCACAAGAAGCACAAAGTCGAATGTTGAAAGGAAAATCAAATATTACACCCGTGCATGTTCTCGTTCAGGAAAGGCAGTTTGTACCAAAAAGAGCCATTTACCATCCAAGTCAGTTGTTAAAACCAACTGTAAAGCCAGAATAAATATTAGGACATCTTGTGATGGTAAGCTTTATTTATCTCAACATAATCATGAACTAAGTCATAGAAATTCAAGCTACGATATGAAACAATTTCTTCAAACTTACATTGATTGACTAACCTTTTGGTGCTAAAAAAATGCACTAGAGAGCATTGTCTTAGAGTATTATACAATAGAGGAGTTTGAAGAAAGTTGGAATTTATTTATCAAGGAATTAAAGCTCGAGAATAATGAAATGTTTAAGTTATTTCAAGAAGAATTAATCGGGTTGATTTACTGTAATTCTTCTTTCTTTTGATCATCTGAGGGTCCGATGTTTACTTTTAAAGTGAAAGACCATGTAAGAATGAAAGATGGGTCAAGGAGAAAGGTGGTTCATGCATATACCAATGAAAATTTTAATTATTTCAAGAAGAATTGACGCGGTTAATTAAGATCCCTCTAGTTCTTTGGCAAAAGATGGAGATTAAATGGCAAACTTGTAACTGTTGTTGTGTGGAGTGGTAACCGGCTAAAGTTGGGTAAATTTTAGCCAACTTCACTTCTGCATCAAAGAGGCTATAGTATTGAGTTTATCTTTATTTGCATCTACGAATCTTTTGTGTTTGGGTTATGAAGTCGACTTAATTTTGTAGCTTTCAAAAGTTGTACCCACAAGTTTTATATTTAATTCTTTGAAAATATTTTAGATGCAAAAACAATGGAGACTAGGCTGAACTAGTAATCTACTATTGTTGTAGTTATCAATTGGATTTATTTGTGTATATCGATTTTATTATTGTAATGTTTATTTTATGATGCGATTTTATTCAATAAAAATTATATTAGCAGACTTATATTTTGTATTTTTCAATATATTATCTTTTTTGTACTCTAAAAAAATAAGCAACGAAAAATTTATTTATAAAGAAATGAATGATTCAATTTTAAGTAGACATGTTAAAAGATAAAAGAATAAAGCAGTTGTCTATTTATAAATACTTTAAAAGGTTCAATTATAATTTTAAATAAAAACAGTTGATTACTAAAATATTTAAATATAATTTAATATATATATAGTAGAGTAAACTCTAATTTTGGTCCCTGTGGTTTAGTGAAATCTTTAAAAGTGGGACATAAACTTTGATAATGCTAGAAATCGTCCCGATGATTCTCATTATGCTCTGAAAATGGTCCCCGTCACTAACTTCATTTCTTTTTTCTGTTAGTGGCAGGGGCAATTTTGTCTTTTTACCCATTTTCTTATTTTTCTTGAAAAATAATACTATATTCACGTATACACATTGGAGTAGACCATTTTGAAACCCCTTGCACCGGTGCTCCTTTGCCAGGTCATTTCGCCACCAACATCAACTCCATCGCCTACACACCACCATCGTCTTCTTTTCAGGGGAGGGAGTGATCACTCACCGCCGGTTAACACTCCTCACAGCCCACCAGTAAATACGAATGTAAAGACGGTGATATAGACACACCTTATTAGCATATGGACCAGTTTTTGTAAAGGTTTCATCATCGCTGCAATCCTCTCTCGCCTTAACTGTCAGAAATTGTTAGAAATCGCTGCTTATTTAACAACAGTTGATGCTATCTAGAGGCTTAGCAGGCACCGACGATTATGGCCTATCAAAACAACTTGGTTGATGCTCCGTCGTTCAAATCACCGGTGACTTATTCTCCTGGGATTCAGTAATATTTAATAAAATTGTTTTCCGATTAACTATTAAGATAATTTATTGAATTATGTATAGATTGGAGATAATTCGATTCATACTCATTTCAACGGGTTTGCGGGATATCTCCAAACCAATCAAACCCATGAATTCAATTATCCGCCGGTGAGAGCTTATGTGTTTAATTTAATTTCCATTTTTAACTTTAAGTTTTCTGTGGAAATTTAATGTCAATGATCACCGATACAGACCAGAGCTTCGGTTCTCCGGCAGCGGCAACAGTCCTGATTATTAGGATATGTGGAATCCTTAAATTAATCTCCAAAAGAGCCCTTGAGAAGAAAGGGGAGGTTTCAACTTATATAGAGTATAAATTATAACAACCTAAATTTCGTCACCAAGTAATCTTGGTATACTTATTTACATAAAAATTTAGAAGCTTTATTTATTGGTACCTTTACTTAAAATAGTTGTATTTTGGACTAAAAATGTTAAGGAAAGTCCATGTAGGGATCAATAGTGAAATAGGTGATTCATGAGGGGTAATTTTTGTCAAGTGATGATTCTTATACTAAGTATATAAACCCTTATTTCAGCCCTAAATTCATTTTTTATCCTCATTTACACTTTGTTCTCTCTCTCTCTCTCTCTAAAATTGAACGACATCTTCATCAAGAACCCTAATTTTCCATTTATCCTCTCATGCATCAAAGAACAAGTTGAAGTTTGAAAGATTGAAGCTTAGAGTTTGAAGAATTGCTAGTTGTGGAAGTCAATTTAAGGTATTCTCTTTAATTTGATGATTTAAAATCATAGTTAGGTATGGAGTATGTTAAAGATTTATAAGGTTTTGATTAGTATGCTACATCTTGGCTAATTGATGTTAGTTTCTTGTTTTTGTTGGTTAAATAAGTGGGGAAATAAGTTTACACCATTGATTTATGATTTGGAAAGGTTTTATAGTTATTTCACCATGTTTTAGTATCAAAATTTTAAGAAATGAGACTGTTTTGAGCTGTGAATAGTAGCAAAATCATCAAAAATGGGATTGTTTTGAGCTGTGTAGAAGATTTTAGTAGCTGCTGTTTATTCAGAAAATCATATAAAATCACTCGTTTATCCGATTGAGGTGTACGATATATCGTTGGAAAGGTATCTGAGTATACTACAACTTTGTAGTTTAAGTCCAGAGCTGATTCCAAGTTTATAAGGCTGAAAACAGTGGGTTTTTATAACTGTCAATGTGCAAAAACGGGAACTGCACACTGTTTTTATAAAAATCATATAAAATTGGTCTTTCATCCAAATGATATGAATCCTAAATGATTAGAACCATAAGAAACAGTTCTACAAGTTTTGTTTAGATCTTAAGACCTAGATTGACTTCTAAGCTTGTTAAAAAGGGTCATGAACACAATGGTTCAAAGCTGTCAAGTGCAGGGGAATTGTAGCATTATTTGCTTGTACTTTGAGTTTTAGGGAGTTGTACATCCACAAAGCTTGTTTCAATCATTCTCAATCTATTGTAAACTTGTTTAGGGTCAATCTTGGAGTGAAAATGTGGCATTAACAACGGATAGGAGCTACATGCTTACTACTTCGATTACTGTCTAAGGTACGGATATCCTGTTTTGTGACTCTCCTTAGTCACTGAACTTCTATACAGGTAATATCGTTCTCTTTCATCATTTAGGCATCTATTATGATCTCATATTTTAAATTCATGAGATCATATTGGCGCATTGTGAGTTGGATAACTCTTTTACTAAGCGGTATCAATTTGCCTATAATGATTCTTATTTGAAGCTATTAACATAGTTTTGGTCTTTGTTGTATTCATTATTGGTTAATTGAATTTGAAATAAATCTCTTTTGGATTTGATTCTTTTCATTGTTGTACCGTTATCGGATTTGAACCGTTTTCGGAATTCTACTTTGATATATGATAACAGAAAGTCATATATTTATAAGATTACTATTTATATATGAATTGACATATTTTTACGTAATTTGGATGTTTTGTGATTTAAGGCACGACATCGGGGACAACGATGTCGTGACGCCTCCATGTCGGCTATAATTGTCATGGCGTCCTCGTTATTCGAACCCCAATGTCAATAAGTGGGTATTGCTCGATACCGGCCAATTTGAGGGCGAATGGATCGATCCTAGGAACCGTTATCGGGAGCCGTTTTCGGGAGCCGTTTATCGAAAGGAATTTGAGTGTATTGCCCTATACTCATTTTCCATTGCTCGAGTGGTCCGTACAACCCTCAAACCCATTTGATTTTAATTACACATTCTTTGTTCTTGACTTGATGATATTATTTTGATTCATTTATTATGAACATTTTTACGTCAATTATCAATTGTTCATTTCGTATTCCGATCTTCAGATTTCATATGATTATTATCGTTAATTAGTTCAATTATACACTTGCGATCTTTGTTATTTTTATTATCCGCTCACTGAGCATTTGGCTCAGCCGAGGTTTGTTTTCTCCTCGGCAGGTACAAGATCGTAGGTGGGCTTATAACGGGACCGAGAGCGAAGGAGTATGACTACTTTGAAGACGACCTTGAATATTATAATAGTTTTTGGTTTTGTATATATTGTAACTATAACTATGTCGTCTTAACTTTAGTCTACCCCACACTTTTATGTTGATGGTTAATTATAGTAACTCTGGTTTTCCCGTTTATGTTAATTTTGTTGTTTGTTTCCATTGTGGCACACCGTCCTCCGGCCACGCGGGACGGGGGTGTTACAGAAATGGTCCAAGTCTAGCCGATGTGGGACTCTAACACGCCCCCTCCAACGAGGCTAGATGGACAATGAATTGTCCAGAGGGGGTTATCCTAAAAGTGTCAAGTCCCTTGAGTGGTAGACCTTGCTCTGATACCATATTAGGATATTTGGAACCCCTAGATGAATCTCCAAAAGAGCCCTTGAGGAGAAAGGGGAGGTTCCAACATATATAGAGGAGAAATGGTCCAAGTCTAGCCGATGTGGGACTCTAACACTGATTAACCAAGAACAGACTACTAGAGGTGCAACTGTGGCAGGAGGTGGTGGTAATGGTCCACCGGTGCAGCCGCAACAAAGAGTGAGAGCTTGAAGAGGACAAGCAGCCGATCCACACAGCATAGCAGAAAGAGTAAGACCAAAAGTTATCAAACACCCACTAATCTTAATCTCAATTTTATCTTTCCTCCAATCTTTACATGCGTATTTACCGGTGGCCAGTGAGGAGAGCGGTATTTGTCTCGTCTTGGTTTTTCTGAGGAGGGAGCGAGGGAGAAGAGAAGAGGAACACGGTGGTGATGGTTGACGCCGGTGGTGGAATGACCAAGGAAAAGGAGCACCGGTGCAGGGGGCTTAAAAATGGGTCTACTCGGATGTGCATATGATGTATATATACACATCTAATAATTATTATTTTTAAAGAAAATTAAGACAAATGGTGAAAAGACAAATATACCCTAACACTAACAAAGAAAATAAACGAAGTTAGTGATGGGGGATCGCTTTCAAAGCAAAATGATAATTACGAGGATAATTTTTAGAGTTATCAAAGTTTAAGTCCCACTCTCAAAGATTTCACCAAACCATGGGGACCAAAATTAGAGTTTACTCTACATAATAAGAACATTAGATTATTTATAATATTTCCAGCAAATTGTCCAATTTTTTTCCCAATTAGACAATAAAATTTAAAAATCTCTAAAATAAAAATACATTTGGAACCAACAGATTCATCATTTTAAAATATATAACATTAACTTATATCATTAAAATATTTCATTAATTTAATAAAATATTATTTTGCTAATATGTAGTCATTGTCTATGAAAATGCAATTAAAAGTCGATAAATGATTTTTAAAATTTTCACAAATGGGTTACTTGCAAACCCGCTTTAGGAGTGTCTCGGTCAAATCCATTAAAATATAAAAACATATATTTTTTGTAAGGTACGTTTGCGGATCTTGGGCAATTTGGTAGAAGTTTCAGAGGATAAAAGTTGATAGAGTTTGCGTAATCTGACTATTTTAGTATTTTCACTTAAATGACCATCGTTAACAAATACTTTAAAATTATTTTAAAAAAGGAAATTTAACATCTCTAAAAAAATTATATTAACTTCACGGTTTTTTCCCAATTCAAAATTTTTAACATTAATTAGTATATCATAAAAAATTATATACATTTAATACCTTACAAATTTTCAAACAATGTTTTTATAAAACAATAATCCAAAATAAATATCTTACCTTCTTTCTTTTCTAGATATGGAAAAAGATTATTCTCTTCATTTTTTCCCTATTTGTCTAGCTTTTAGAACCAATTGTTTGTTGCAATTATGTTTTCTTAATCTTTTTATAAGCCATAGGGTTTTACAAAAACAAACATGTCTACATTATTATCTTTTAAGACCCTACTCCACATGGGACTCACTAGGTTTCTATTTAGGGTCATGAGATATGCGAACGCATGTTGCTCGGGCATTTATGGTGCTCCTTTAAGTGCTTTGGCGTCAAACGCTCAAATGAGATATCTAATCTCATAAGATGGCATGTATATATATCCACAGTTACAAAAAGAGATTTGGAATCTTCGATAATTATCCTTTAATATACATGCATGAATTTAATATTCAACAATGGTGTTTTCTAAGTTAAACATTTGAACTTTTTGGGTACAAGGTAATGTTAACCTTGATCTCAATGTATAACCAAAGTTGGAAGATTCTGGAAAGTATACATAGTATAAACTTGTGCTATTTTCTTTTTCTCATGTTAACAATCATATATTTTAATAATAATTTTAACATTAGAAACTATTGGAGAACATTACTCTTTCTGGTGTTAACAACAAACTCAAACCTATTCATTGTATGCAGGTTCAAACAACACTGGTCGTAGAGAGCTTAGATCGGTAAATTCTAGCCAGCTTCAATTCTGCATTGAAGAGCCTAAAATATTGGGTTTATCCTTATCTGCGTCGACACACCTTTTGTGTTTTGAGTGTATGAAGTCGGCTGTTGAGCAATGTTTTTAAAACTTTGATGATTTTTATGAACATTGTATGTGCATCCAATATGCGGTTAAGAATTATTAATTTAAACATTGAGTATTGTATTTGTATTTGATTCATCTTCAAAAACTTGAAATTAACTTCATTTTTCCTTTTAGAACAAAATATATAGTCAATTTTATCGTTTATTTTTATTAAAATACAAAGACTATATATTGAATGTCGATGATTTAAAATTATCATATTGTTATTCTAATATGCAAAAAAAATTACACATATTCTGATTCAACTTTTAAAAGGTGTATATTTAACTTGGTGATTTTGACTAAGCATAAATCAGAAGGTTTTTACTGAAAGCTTATGAGCTTTTAGGCTAGAGATTCAAAGCCTTTCGAATTTTGTCCTTCTGAACCAGGTGCTTCTAACATAGAGTTTCTGAGTTAGTTGTAATTGGTATGCAATCTTATCCGTAAGTGGTTATAACTTTTATATAGTTACAAACTAATCGTTTAATCATCCGTAATTATCGATCTCACATATAAATGTAAACAAAATAATCCATCACAACAACCCCCTAATTAAGAATTGCTAGGAATTTCTTTGGTGCAATTGTGTCAAACCCGATCATATGGAAAGAAAGTGTTGGAACATGCCAACCGCTACTCCAAGTGCTAGCTAACTGAAAAGTGACCTTTCTAGCTATGATTACTGAGATCAACCTTATTGGTGGATCATAATTGTGATGGGTAATTTTGGTGCTTTATACCACATTTCTCATAATCGAAATATGTTTAAAACGTATATTGTTTCTACTAAGGATAAAAAGGTGTTGTTGGAAGCATGGCGGGGCCACTAAGGGGCCAGGAGGTGCCCATGCCAACCCTAAACTTCCATTTTTATATAAAAATAAAAGTAATTAATTTATACATAATACATATACAACTTTTTTTATTAATTTATACTTACATTGAAATATATTTGTTTTTATTTACTAATTCAATATAAATAAATTAACATTTCATTACAATTTAAACATGATAATTACTGTATATCAATCAAACATTGATAATACAGTGTAATGACGTATTTTATTTATTTCATTTCCTTATTCATTTTAGTAATCCCATTTAATTGTTTTTTTATATAATACTTTCCTTCAAAATTATGTTTATTATGGTTTTCATTTTGATAAATGAACATGAACTTCTATTGAATAAACAAAGTTTTTACGATAATTTTCATGTATTTTAAAAGGATTTTTTTTGATTATGTGCTTAATTATTAATTCATTCTTGTAGCCACATTTTGTGCTTGTGTTAATATAGACATAGTTATGTATATTACTTAGCTCAATTTTGCATCCCTAACTCTTTTCTAACAACTATTGTCTTTGAACAAGTTTATAACAAAAACATCTGCTTCAAAATCATGAATTTACTTACAATATTTAGGCTCCCTCTAGATGAATATTTTGGCTCCGCCCCTGGTTGAAAGATTCTCACACCACTAAGGTTGCAGGTATTGGAAATGTGTAATTGAATTTCACATCTGGAAAAACTTGCGATTCTGAAAGATGTTTTGCATAATCTAGAGATGATGAGGAATCTGGTTTTCGGCTATCTTCTCTACAAGGTCGGAGTTACTCAAACTATTGATGTCAATTTGTTAATTTAACTAATAACAAATTTTTTAGGGGAAAGGATTATGCAACAAATAATGTTTAACTTGAATGTTGAAGTATATAATGAATGCATTTTGTTTCATGTTTTGTACTTTTAATACTTGAAATGTTCAACGTTGTCATGTTAATAAGCGCGTTACTAAAAACATGTATTTTAGGTTTGGTTCCTAAAAACTATCTATAAATGAATTTGAAAAATGCGAATATTGTAGAAAAGTAGAAATCATGAAAGCTTCTCATAAATCTGTGACAAGAGAATCGAAGCCTTTAGATTTAATTCATCCGGATATTTGTGAATTTGATGGAACGTTAACTAAAAATGGTAAATGTTACTTTATCACTTTTATAGATAATTAATTGTTTGGACTACATTTTTGTGTATTTGATGAAAATAAAAGTGGCACACTTGATATTATTAATATTTGTTAAAAAAATTTGAAAATCAATTTAAAAGAAAAATCAAAAGACATCATGGCAATTTAATTGAAATATGTAAATCCCATGAAATTATACATTAAAAAATTACATATTATTCACCTTAAATGAATGAAAAAACTGAAAAGAAAAACAAAACATGGTTGAATTTGTCATTGCAACTTTTCTTAAGAGCAGGATTGTATCTCATTGGTGGGAGCAATTTTATTGATTATGTGCTATGTGTTTAATAGAGTTCCAAAATCTAAGAGTAAAACTTTTCTATGTAAGGTCTTGAGAAACAAATCCCGTAGTTTGTCTTATTTCAAATTTGGGATTATTTGCCCTATGTTAAATTTCCATATCCAAGAAGAGGTAAAGTTACGAGTAGATCATATGAATGTACGTTTATGGAATATACTATAAATAGTAAAACATATATAATATTTGATTTGAATGCTCGTGTTATTTTAGAATCTAACCAGTTGGATTTTATTAACATAAACTTCAATCTAAGTTGAGAATGGGGGTGCATCAAGTTGTACGTTGTCTTTAATTACAAACAATAAACATGGTTGTTTCAATTTAAATAAACTCTTTTAAAAATCGACCAATAAGCACATGTATCATTTGTTATATACATATTATATGTGAAAATTTATATATTTTTATTAAAATTATTTAATGTATTTAAAAGGTATTTATTTATAATTTTCGTGTTTAAACATGATTTAATTTTCCATCTATTTATTTATTTTATATGACATTTGAAATAAGTGTGATTTAGTTTTCCATTCTAAATATATATATTTTTTGAATTAATCTATTTAATTTTTTACAAGTTTATCAAAAATTAGATGTGATATTCACATTAAAATCAATGTTTTTTTCCAAAAAAATCGTTAATTTTTATCAAAATATCATATGTAATATTTAATTATAGTAAATTTAAGTGAAAAAAATATAAGTTATCTACAACATTACAAATAATATTTGTAAATTATGATTACATTTTAAAATACATATGATATATATATATATAATAGAATGGTACTCGCGCAATGCAGAAAGATACATCTTAGTTTTAAGTTTCATTGTAATTTTTGTTTCATCGATGTTTTAATGGTTTTATGTGGTTTTAAGAAAACGATTTTACTGTTTCATTTAAAAATTCTTTTTTTATGTAATTTCTTTAATTCAAAATTTTTATCATAATTAAATTTAGGTTTAATAACAAATATAATTTTTTATATAGATGATAATTAAGTATTCTGTTAGAACTCGATGATTATCTTAATTATATTTTAGATTTTTATATTTAAAATTAGATGTTTGCCTTGTATTTGATCATACTTATATGTAGTTAGTTATACGGATTCAGAAATGAAGCTTTAATAAGTTGTACTTACGAATAATTTATTTATAATATTGAAAATTAAGTAATTAAGGCTTAAAAAGTTGTTTTTAATAGTTTCTGGCTAAATGTTTTATAATATAGTATAGATTATGTGATTCTGTTTTCATTATTCTTTCTTTTTCAAATTTTAATATGAATCCATATTTTTCACAAGTTAAATCATGTGACTAGGAAATTTTTTGAAAAAAAAAACAATTAGTTGTAAATTAAATGTGATTTTGATCAATATGGTAAATTTTTAAAGTATTGCATTAAATAAAAAAATCTTTAAATAAAAATGAACACGTTTTTTTAAATCTCTTAAGTAGAAAATAAATATTTTAAGTAAAAAAATTATATTATATTAAAATCATGAATATAATAAATATAAAATCTTAAATAAATGACATAAATAACTTTTATATAAATAAATTACTTTTATATGTTTATTTATTTATTTTTAAAATTATTTATTTAAGGTATATTATTTATTAGTTTATTTTTAATGTGGACCCCCTCGTCAAAAACAAATGGAAAAGATTCTCAGTTTTTTCAAATATATATACCTCCTTCTTCTTCTTCGTTGGAGGGCAACCAATGGACATTGCAACTCCTTTCCTCTCCATCTTTTTCCAAGAAACCAGATGGATCTTCAATATTTCTTCAATTTTCAGTATCCTCTCCTTTGTTCCATCTAGAAGCTTCATTGTGAACTCAAAACCCTTTTTCACTTTTTGCTCCAATCTCAGCAATGGGATTGATGTGGTGCATCATCTGCTCATTCGTCTTCATACCAACTATTCTTATGCAAACCTTTTCTGGAAGTTATTTCCCCCAAAAACTATTTGCATAAACCCTAACCCTAGCTCTTCTCAATGGATAGAGGCCATCGCGGATGTTTTCAATGCTAAAGGAGTGAATCTTCCTTGCAATTTATTCAAAAATCTTCCTTCTGTGAGTTGTTGAAACTCCATAAGTTCCCGATTTCGATTTTCTTATTCTAGATTATATTTGATCTGTACTCTATGATGTATCGTTTCATCAATCATGCCAGCATTTTCTTATAAATAGGATGTGCAATTATTTTGGCTTGCAGGAGATGGTGAACATGAATGAGTTTCCTAGTGAAGAAACAATGAATTCAAATGGAAGAGATCGGAGCAATTTGAGGACTCTGATAATCAGAAATGTAAAGGAAGAACCATTAATGGTGATTTTTGCGCCCATTAAATTACAAGGCATATATGGTATACAAACATATAGTTTTTGGTATTTATAATTAAATGTACCCTTTTTTATTGTTTCAGGAAATGGAAAATGAAGATGAGTCCTTGACTCGGGAAATGCCTTAGCCGGAGATGGGGAAGCGGAAATTTCAGTCGTTGGGATGACCTTTAATTCATTTGAAGAAGTCCGGGAATTCAATGGGAAATACGCTGCTAGAAAAAAGGTTTTGACATAATCACAAGAAGCACAAAGTCGGATGTTGAAGGTAAAATCAAGTATTACACACTTGGATGTTCTGGTTCAGGAAAGGCAGTTTGTACCAGAAAGAGCCATTTACGATCCAAGACAGTTGTTAAAACCAACTGTAAAGCTAGAATAATTATTAGGACATCTTGTGATATAGTAAGCTTTATTTATCTGGATTTATTTCTGAACATAATCATGAACTAAGTCATAAAAATTCAAGCTACAATATGAAACAATGAAACGATTTCTTCAAAGTTATATGGATTGACTAACTTTTTGGTGATAAAAAATATACTAGAGAGTATTGTCTTAGAGTATTGTACAGAAAGTTGGATTTTATTTATCAAGGAATTAAAGCTCGAGAATAATGACCGGTTGAAGACCTTGTATTTGGATCATGCATATACGAATGAAATGTTTAAGTTATTTCAAGAAGAATTGATGGGGTTAATGAAGATCTCTCTAGTTCTTTGGCAAAAGATGGAGACTAAATGGCAAATTCGTAACCATTGTTGTGTGGAGCGGTAACCGGCTAACGGCTAACGTTGGGTAAATTTTAGCCAACTTCAGTTCTGCATCAAAGAGGCTATAGTATTGAGTTTATCTTTATTTGCATCGACATATCTTTTGTGTTTGGGGTTATGAAGTCGACTTTTGTAGCTTTCAAAAGTTGTACCCACAAGTTTTATATTTAAGTTATTTGAAAATATTTTAGATGTAATTGGAGTTATTTGTTTACATTTATATTGTAATGTTTATTTTATGATGAGATATTTTTTCAATAAAAATTATATTAGCTGACTTACATATTGTATTTTTTTAATACATTATCTTTTTTGTACTATAAAAAAGTAAGCAATGACAAATTTATGTATAAAAATTGAACTAGAAGGGTACTCGTGCAATGCAGCGAGATCCATCTTAGTTTAAATATTTTATTTTATTTTTTATTTCTATTGATGTTATAGTACGATTTTTATTGGTTTTGAAAAAGAGAATTTATTTTTTGTTTAATTTCTTTAATTCAGTTTTTTATTATAATATAGAATTAATAATGAAATAACATATTTTCGTTTAATAATATAATTTATTATAAATATAATAATAAAGTATTTTGTTAGAACTGAATTATTATCCTAATTATATTTTGGATTTTAAACATTCAAAATTAGTTGTTTATCTGTATAGTTAGTTGTATAGTTAGTTACGCGAATTCAAATATGAAACTTTAATAAGTTGTACCAATACATTTATAACTTGTATTGTTGAATTTTAAGTAATTATGCTTTAATCAATTGTACATATTGCATAATAATATGTTTTAAGAATTTTTGTCAAATGTTTTATAATATAGTATAGATAATTCAATTTTAAGTAGACATGTTAAAAGATAAAAGATCAAGCAATTGTCTATTTATAAATATTTTAAAGGTTCAATTATAATTTTAATAAATACTTAAATAAAAACAGTTGATTATCAAAAGATTTAATTATAATTTAATAAATATATAATAACAACATTTGATTATTTATAATATTTCAAATAAATTGTTTAGTTTTTTTCCAAATTAGAGAACAAAATTTAAAAAACTCTAAAATAAAAATATATTTGAATCCAATATATTCATCATTTAAAAAATTACAACATTAATTTATATCATTAAAATACTTCATAAATCTAACAAAAAATTATTTCGCTAAACATTTAGTTATTGTTTATGAAAATGAAATTAAAAATCGTTAAATGATTTTTAAAATTTTCACAAATGGGTTACTTGCGAACGCGTTTTAGGAGTGTCTCCCTCAAATCCATTAAAATATAAAAACACATATATTTTGTAAAGTACGTTTTAGGAATCTTGGGCAAATAAACTTTTTTAAAAATCGACCAATAAGCACATATATCATTTGTTATATACATATTATATGTGAAATTTTATTTATTTTTATTAAAATTATTCAATGGATTTAAAAGGTATTTATTTATAATTTTCGTGGTTTAAACATGATTTAGGTTTCCATCTTTTTTTTTATGACATTTGAAATAAGTGTGATTTAATTTTTCGTTCAAAATATGTATTTTTGTTGAATTAATTTATTTAATTTTTTACATGTTTATTAAAAATTAGATGTGATATTCACATTAAAATCAACGTTTTTTTTCCAGAAAAAATCGTTAATTTTGTCAAAATATCATATATAATATTTAATTATAGTAAATTTAAGTGAAAACAATATAAGTTATCTACACCATTACAAATAATATTTATAAATATATAGTAAACTTAAGTGAAAAATACATATGATCTTATATACATTAAATATATATATATATATATATATATTTTTATTATGTGATTCTGTTTTTATTATTCTTCCTTTTTAATTTTAATATGAATCCATATTTTCACACTTTAAATCATGTGACTAGGAAATTTTTTGAAAAAAAAACAATAATTGTAAATTAAATGTGATCCAATATTGTAATTTTTTAAAGTATTGCCTTAAATAATTAAAAAAAATTAAATGAAAATTGAACACGTTTTTTTAAATCTTTTAAATAGAAAATAAATATTTTAAGTAAAAAATTAAATTATATTAAAATCATGAATATAATAAATATAAAATCTTAAATAAATGATATAAATAATTTTGATACAAATAAATTACTTTTATATGTTTATTTATTTAAGGTATATTATTTATTAATTGTCTATTCTCTTATTTTTAATGTGGACCCCACTCGTCAAAAACAAATGGAAAAGATTCTCAGTTTTTTCAAATATATATACCTCCTTCTTCTTCTTCGTTGGAGGGCAACCAATGGACATTGCAACTCCTTTCCTCTCCATCTTTTTCCAAGAAACCAGATGGATCTTCAATATTTCTTCAATTTTCAGTATCCTCTCCTTTGTTCCATCTAGAAGCTTCATTGTGAACTCAAAACCCTTTTTCACTTTTTGCTCCAATCTCAGCAATGGGATTGATGTGGTGCATCATCTGCTCATTCGTCTTCATACCAACTATTCTTATGCAAACCTTTTCTGGAAGTTACTAAATTCCCCCCAAAACTATTTGCATAATCCCAAACCCTAGCTCTTCTCAATGGATAGAGGCCATGGTGGATTTTTTTCAATGATAAAGGAGTGCTTGACTCAAGAACTACCTTAGATTGAGATGACCTTTAATTCATTTGAAGAAGTCTGGGAATTCTATGGGAAATACGCTGTTGGAAAAGGTTTTGACATAATCACAAGAAGCACAAAGTCGAATGTTGAAAGGAAAATCAAATATTACACCCGTGCATGTTCTCGTTCAGGAAAGGCAGTTTGTACCAAAAAGAGCCATTTACCATCCAAGTCAGTTGTTAAAACCAACTGTAAAGCCAGAATAAATATTAGGACATCTTGTGATGGTAAGCTTTATTTATCTCAACATAATCATGAACTAAGTCATAGAAATTCAAGCTACGATATGAAACAATTTCTTCAAACTTACATTGATTGACTAACCTTTTGGTGCTAAAAAAATGCACTAGAGAGCATTGTCTTAGAGTATTATACAATAGAGGAGTTTGAAGAAAGTTGGAATTTATTTATCTAGGATAATGAAATGTTTAAGTTATTTCAAGAAGAATTAATAGGGTTGACTTACTGTAATGCTTCTTTCTTTTGATCATCTGAGGGTCCGATGTTTACTTTTAAAGTGAAAGACCATGTAAGAATGAAAGATGGGTCAAGGAGAAAGGTGGTTCATGCATATACCAATGAAATGTTTAAGTTATTTCAAGAAGAATTGATGGGGTTAATGAAAATCCCTCTAGTTCTTTGGCAAAAGATGGAGATTAAATGGCTAATTCGTAGTCGTTGTGTAAAGCCAACTTCAATTCTGCATCAAAGAGGCTAGCTATAGTATTGAGTTTATCTTTATTTGCATTGACATATCTTTTATGTTTTATGTTTGGGGTTATGAAGTCGACTTTTGTAGCTTTCAAAAGTTGTACCCACAAGTTTTATTATATTTAAGTTCATTGAAAATATATTAGATGCAAAAACAATGGACACTAGGTTGAACTAGTGATCTAGTATTGTTGTAGTTATCAATTGGACTTATTTGTTTACATTTATATTGTAATGTTTATTTTATGATGAGATTTTTATTCAATAGAAATTATATTTGCAGACTTATATTTTGTATTTTTTTTGTTACATTATTTGTTTTGTACTATAAGAAAATAAGCAATGAAAATTTTATTTATAAAGAAATGAATAATTCAATTTTAAAGACATGTTAAAAGATAAAAGAATCAAGCAATTGTCTATTTATAAATATTTTAAAGGTTCAATTATAATTTTAATAAATACTTAAATAAAAACAGTTGATTATTAAAGGAATTAAATATAATTTAATAAATATATAAGAACAACATTTGATTATTTATCATATTTTCAATAAATTGTCCATTTTTTTTTTTCAAATTGGAGAATAAAATTTAAAATCTCTAATATAAAAATACATTTGAATCCAATAGATTCATCATTTTAAAACTTACAACATTAGTTTATATCATTAAAATATTCCGTTAATCTAATAAAATATTATTTCCCTAAATATTTAGTCATTGTATATGAAAATGCAATTAAAAGTCGTTAAATGATTTTTTTTTAAAATTCACAAATGGGTTACTTGTGAATTACCTGTTTTTGGAGTGTCTTCGTCACATCCATTAAAATATAAAAACTAATATATTTTGCAAAGTATGTTTGCAGAATCTTGGGCAATTTGGTAAAAGTTCCAAAGGCTAAAAGTTGATTGCATGATTCGGCCATTTTAGTATTTTCTCTTGAACAACCATGTTAACAAATACTTTAAAATTGCTTTAAAAAATGAAAATTTAACATCTCCAAAAAAATTATATTAACTTCACACTTTTTTTTTCCAATTTTAAAATTTTTAACATTAGTTAATATATCATAAAAAATTATATACATCTAATACCTTACAAATTTTCATACAAGGTTTTTATAAAACAATAAGTTTTATGTTCTTTCTCGTCCAAAATAAATAATTTACCTTTTTTCTTTTCTAGATATGGAAAAAGATTATTCTCTCTATCTTTTCCCTATTTATATTATGTTGAAGATATTTTTTCACAATCAAATTGAAAAAAATTCTCTATTCTTTCAAATAAATATCTTCTTCTTCGTCAGAGATCGACCTTGCATCACATTGCCAAGGGATGTCGCACTACTCACGAGAATGTTTCACCTCATCTCCATGATCAACTTTTCAACATTTCTGCTATTCTCTGGCTCTCTGCTTTATGTTTTAGCATCCTCTCCTTTGTTTCATATAGAAGCTTCATTGTAGACTGAAAACCTTCTTCATTTTCTGCTCCAATCTCGACAACGGGATGACATATGGTACTCAGCTTACCAAGACGTACCATACGCTCATTCGTTTTCATAACCTTATAGCAACTATTAACCCCAATGGAGAAAAGACATTAACCGCAAGCACAAAGGGTTACTTGTTTCTGTAAGGTTATGAAAGTTAATGAATGAGAAAATGGTTTGTTTCGGTAAGTTGAGCACTGCATGTTATCCCATATCAAGAATGGAGCAGAAAGTGAAGGAGATTTTGAGTTCACAATTAAATTTCTAGATGAAACTAATTAAGAAGAGGATGCTAAAACATAAATCGGAGAATAACATAGATATTAAAGAGCCCTATGTTCCTTGGCAAAAGATGGAGTCAAGGTGAAACATTCTAGTGAGGAGTTGCGACGTCCGTTAAGATTGTGACGTAGATATCGCCTTCCAAAGAAATAGAAGAAGGTATATATATGAAAGAATACAACACTTTAATCTTTACTGTTACCTCCTTTTTTTCCATTTATGTTTCGTCTCTTTCTTCTATTTTCAACTTTTGTCTAGCTTTTAGAACCAATTATTTCTCGCAAAATCTGTTTTCTTAATCCTTTTACAAGCCACAGGTTTTTATAGAAACAAACTTTCTACCCTTGGGTAGAGTTAAGGTATGTCTACATGCTTATCCTTCCGGATCCTACTCCACGTGGGACTCATTAGGTCTGTATGGTTTGGTTTGGTTTGGTTTGGCTTAGGGTCATGAGACATGTGAACGCATGTTGCTCAGGCATATATGGTGCTACTTTAAGTGTTTTGCCGTTACAAGCTCAAATGAGATATGTAATCTCGTAAACTGACCTATATACCCACAGTTACAAAAAAAAAGATTTGGAATATCCGGTAATTATCCTTTAATGTACATGCATGAATTTGATATCCAGCAATGTTTTTTTTTCTAATTAAGTTAACATTTGCACTTTTTGGTTACAAGGTATTGTTGACTCCTTGACCTCAATGCATAACCAAAGTTCGAAGATTCTGAAAGGTATATATAGTTTATAAACTTGTGCTATTTCTCTATCTCACGTTAACAATCATGGATTTTATTAATAATTTTAACATTATAAATAATTGGAGAAGCTTACTCTTTCTCATGTTAACAATAATTTCAAACCTATTCATTGTATGCAGGTTCAAACAACACTGGTTGTAAAGAGTTCGAACAACATTGAATTTATCCTATTTTCATCGACATACCTTTTGTATTTTGAGTTTATGAAGTCAATGTTGAGCAAAGCTTGTACTACTTTAATGATTTTTATGAAAAATGTATGTGCATCCAATCTCAATATGCTATTAAGAATTATTAATTTAAATATTGAGTATTTTGTTTATATTTTTTATTCATCTTTAAAAATTTAGAATTAACTTCATTTTTCCTTCTAGGACTAAATATAACTATATTATAATATAGGTTATTTTTATTAAAATACAAAGGCTATTGAATGTCAATAATTTGTACAAAGAAGTATCATATTATCATTGTAATATGCAATAAAAAAAATATATATATATATATATATATTCCGATTCATCTTTAAAAAGTAATTTGTATATTTAATTTCTATATGAAAAGTAAGTTGCAATGGCATAGTAGTTATCAATGGTATTAGTTTATACCGAATAATATATCATGTAATGTTTATTTAATTATTTTATGAGTTTCCTTCATGATTTTTATTCCAGTAGAAATTATATTAGCACACATAATTCTGTAATACGGTAAAAAGTTGATTGTCAGTAACTCTAATCGGTCTCACAAGGAAATCCGTCTTCAAAAACACCAATATGAGAAGACATTTTTTATTCATTCGGTGTATGAGGCTAGCGGAGAGCTGGAGATTAAACCCGGAAGCTTGCCTTGTATTTCAACAATATCATTTCACCTCTTTGTCAACTGAGCTACAAGACTAATTATAACTATGCGTTGGCTTAACATATTCTTAATTCTCTATATATGTAATAACCGAATTTATTATTGGGTTAAAAGTATGAGGTTGGTTTTGGAAAGTTGATGAAAGATAAGGGATGAGTTTTGGGATAAAAAAAATGGTTTTAAAGTTTTTAAACGATCACCGCCTCATCCACTTTTGGATGAGGTTACCTTTCCCAATAAAAAGTAAATATATATATATTTACATATACTTTATGGTGTTGGTGGTAATTCTCGGTGGAAACAGAAAGTGAGAAAGAGAGAGAAAGTGAGTTAGAGTTTTCTGTGGATTCTTTGAGATTTCAAAGTAATTTTGATTCCTGGTGTTTCGAAGGAAGATGAAACCATGGATCTTTTGTTGATTAAGGTTGGTTTGTCTTTTGTATGTACTACGGTGAAAATAAGTTACTTATCTGGATTGTGATCCGTAAATATTATATGGTTCAGATTATGTGTTCCATAACCGAGTTTGTTACCTGCTAGAAGTTTACCTGTCTATTTGGGACCGAGGTGAGTTTTTATAGATGAGTTTTATAAACTGAAATGCATATGTTATTGAGAAAGGTTTCTATTTCGATAATATGCCTAATTGATATAATTGGATTATTATCATTATATGAGTTGTTGGGAAAAATAACACATATGGATTTTATTTGAGAAATTGTTACTAAATATTTTCCACGTAAAAAATATGTGTTATTTGATGAGATGAGAAAGCTTTTACAAAGCCTTTGTAAAATACGTGTTTTTCCGTCACACGTGATTTATTTCATATAAATGAGATTATATGATGACAATTGTTAGTATTTTGTGAAAACTAACAAGTGAAAGAGGTTGACCAAAACTGTTTTGGGTCACTGGAAATTATGGCGGTGTTTCCGCGATGAGTGGACGGAGAAAACGTATAAATGATTGTGGGGGGAATAATCGATATATAAATTAGCCATCTCGTATGGCGTGAACCGGACCATATGCTCGTGACGCAGGCAATGGTTTGGAAAGGATGAGTGAGGCTAACCTGTATTAGAAAAGTACTGGTTAGGAGTACCCTGTTTATACGATGATGAATTTGATGGTGTATCCGTGATGAGTGGACGGAGAAAACGTACAAATGATTGTGGGTGGAATACTCTATATATTAGCCATCTCGTATGGCGTGAACCGAACCATATGCTCGTGAAGCAGGCAATGGTTTGGAAAGAACGAGAGAATGATCCTGGTAAGTGTAATACCGGTTGAGAGTATTATGAGGATGTGATGCCTCGAGACCTGGGTTATGTTTAAATGATTTTAAAAATGATAAGGATTTATATCGGGTCAGTATGACTCGAGAACCTGAGTTATCGGGTTCTTTAAATGCGAGAAAATGATTTATGAAATCTTTATAAAAAGCAAAGTAAAACTTGTCGAGTCCGTTTGACCCGAGAAGTTAGATTGTCGATGTCCTTTGATTCGAGAAAGTGGTTTTGTCGGGTCTATAGATGCCGAGCAACGAGGTTATCGGGCTGTGAGACCCGAGGAACAAGTTGTCGGGTCTATGAGACCCGAGGAATAAAGTTGTCGGCTCTATAGGTGCCGAGGAACGAGGTTGTCGGGCCTATATGACCCGAGGAACAAGTTATCGGGCCTATGAGACCCGAGAAGTTGAGTTGTTGGCACCCACTTATGCGATAACTGGGTTGTCGAACCAGATTTAAAAGATAACCTTTCTGACTCAATAAGTTTATTGTTTTATTAAATGTTGAATTATAAATAGAAGAAAATTACTTATTGATTTATGTCAGAAAGAGGTTTTATGAAACGTTGAGAAATATTTAGATTTGAGGAAAATATCATTTTAAATGATATGAGTTATGATTTGGCTTTTAAATCTATTTTGAAAGATTTTAGTCAAAGATGTGCTAACAGGGATTTACTCACTAGACCGTATGGTCTAACCCTCATTTTGTTTTTAAAAATATGCATTTCAGGGTATCAGCTGACGGTTTTATTTGCGGGTAAAAAAGATGCTTTATGTCGAGCATGCTATGAAGTTAATATTTAATCTGCATGATTTTTAGATCATTCATGTGAAGATTATTAGCGAAAATTTTTATTTGTCGCTATTTGGCAGATTGTATAGAAAGAGACCCAATTTGTAGCCCCAAATGTGGTGTCTTAATTGTATAATTTGCAGTATTTGTTATATGAGAACACGGGTTGTTACAATATAATAACCCATTTTCCTGTATTCTAAAAGAATAACTAATTCAACATTAATACACGTATTTAAAAGTAAGAGAATCAAGCAAAATCTATTAAAGATCTTTTTGAAAAATATATAAATGAAGATTATTTGATAATCCAAAACAATCCACACCCTTTATGCAGATTATTTGTCGGTACAATATGTTAGTAAAAAAAATATTATGTTTAGTAATAAGAATATCTTTACCAACTTTTTTAAAATGAAAAAATAAAGTTTTTTTATTTTATGGTTTAAACAGTTTCTTTCAAATAAAAGAAAGATAATAATTTTTTTTCATTTAAAGAATTCTTCAAAAATTCATTTGGTTATTTCCTAATCTTTTATCTCCAACTAACCAATAAAGTTAAATCGAAGAACAGAGAAAAAAAAAATTGTTATCTCATTGAATAACTTAGTAATATAATTAAGAGTAAATTACATATGTGATTACATGATAGTTATGGATTAGTCCCCTAAACGACATAATTACATAAATGGTTATTGTGGTTTCAATTCTGTTGTGGATTAGGCCCTCTTGCTCTAACTTTGTTAACCTTAGTTCCGTTAAATCAGGAGTATATTGGTCATTTTATTATATTTCTTTAGAAATGTAACATCCCAAAACTTGAATTTAAAATAATAAACAAGATTCAAAGCTCAACCAATAATATGATTAACCCTCTCAATGTTTAGTCCTTACAAAACATTATAAAGCAGCGGAAAATCCTAAAGTCATCAGCTGAAAGACCGAATAAACAAGACGTTGAACTCTTCAGATGCCTCTCTACATCCTTCCCTTTCCCTTATCCCCTTTCCATGCCACAACCTGTCTGAAAATATTTTATTTTGAAAACAGAGGGTTAGACCAAAAGGCCTAGTGAATTCCCCATAAAACAGTTAACATTTTCAGCAGTTCACAAATTATTAAAAACATGCAATGGTTTACGATCAACAATCCCATCCTCATAAGAGAGCATTTAATATTTTAAGAAAATGGCAATTGAAAGCCATACCCAACTATAGGATTTATCCCACCTATAATTAGAAGTGTACCTATATGTGGGATTTATCCCACCCACTACTAGAAAATTGAATATTTTCAACGGAAAATGTCGTTGAAAGATTTCTATGAATTTTAAATGGATTATTGACAAAACATAAATTTTCTACGAATTTTCAACGAATTTCCGTTGAAAATCTCTCACAAAATGCATTTTCAACCAAAAACTTTTTGACGAGACATTCCGTTGAAAATTTTTTGGTTGAAAATGCATATATGTTTGTGAGAGATTTTCAACGGAAATTCGTTGAAAATTCGTAGAAAATTTATGTTCTGTCAATAATCCTTTAAAATTCGTAGAAAATTTTCAACGACATTTTCCATTGAAAATTAATTCCGTTGAAAATACTCAATTTTCTAGTAGTGACCTAGACATAGGATTTTATATATATGGCCTCCTATATGTAGGATTTATCCCACCTAGATATAGGAATTAAAACAGGTAATGCGCATAACGACTCCAAAGCTTATAAAAGTGATCATGGCAATTTTATATATATAAAGAAACATTTAAAGAAAGCCATAATCAACAAGTAAGCATTTGAAACATTCCACATTGCATTTGAAACATACCACATTGCATTTTTAAGGGATAGGGAACTCACCTGAGATGCGACGAACCGCTTAACGCGCTAAAACGGCTAATCTTCCCAAACCGAACACCTGAATTGGACGTAATAAAAATGGTGTTAAACCACCTTTAAACATCCTAAAACCATCCCTTAAGATTCCTAAGATAGACCTCTAAACCATGCCTCGCATCTGGCGCGAAACGAGAAACGAATCAACCGAAAGTGCACCCAACAGTGACTCCCGTGGCTTGTCCCGTGGTTTGAATCCGCGATGCAAGTCGTGTAAGTCTATGTTTGTGCAAATATGACCTCCTTTTTACTCAGCAAAGCAAAATCTCCCCAAAAACTCATTTCCAAAGCCAAAAACACGATTTTAAGTTTCTAAAATCACCCAAAAACAACCCAAAAACTTGAGGATTCATCCATAAACAATCCCAATAATAAAACTCAATCCAAACTAGATTAATTTCATTATTTTTAAATTAAAGAAAACCCAAAAGATGAACAAATGTGGAAACCTTTGAAGAACACTTGCAATGCTAACAATTGTGAGCTTCTTGGTATGTTTCATTACTTGAAACCCAACAAGAATACTTGAAGAAACACACCCCAACCATTGATATCTATTTAACAACCATGAATGAAGAATCCCCAAATCCAAATCCAAGCAAAACTCCATTGATGAAGCTTAGATTATCTAGAAGAGAAGATATATACCTGATAGAGGTTGATCCTCAAGAGGGATTCTCCCACAGATTGCTTGGAGTTCCTTGGCCTTTTTCCTCTTCTTGCTTGTTCCTCACGATCACCCACACACATACACACATTTTACTAATTCTTGAGAAAATGATGAGAACCCTTCTTTCATTTCCATTATATAGTATGGGCTTGGTGTTAAACAAGCCCTAGCCCAACTTTCTTAATCCAAGGCCCGCTCGATTTATTAATATCAAATTTTTGGGTTATTACAAGAAACATAAAAATAATAATATGTAAAGTAAATTGCAGATTTAGTCATTGTGGTTATACTAAAATTATTGATTGGGTCCCTCAAATAAAATAATTACATGTATAGTCACTGTGGCTTCACTTTTGTTATGGATTGGATCTCTTACCTTAACTCAGTTAACTTTAACCCTGTTAACCAAGGAGTAGATAGGTCTGTCTTGGTTGTTGCGGGATGATAGGGGTGAACATGATAAAATACCATGTTTTTTCCATATACCGTGTATCAACCAATTATAGTTGGTACATGAAATTTTATATCATGTACCAACCAACTATACTTGATACCAACTTTTTTTTATTAGTACATGTTGGTAAATTTTGTACCAACATCGTAAAAGTTGAAATTACAAATTTATTTATATTGATATCTTTACCAACTAGGTCCAGATCTACAAACCATCAAACATTCAAATAATTTGTGGATATGTGTTGTACCACTTATCTCTACATGTACAAACATTCAAATAACTTTCATGTAATACAAGCATTCACTAGTACTCTAATTGAAACGAACATTGAGGACCGACGATGGACCGTGGTGTGACCGAGTTACTAAGGTTATTAAAGTTAAGGAAATGAATTATCAAGTTTTGTATATCCACTCTATATTATTTTCCAAAATTGAAGATAAGATATTAAACATTAAAATATATTGTAGTGTTGATTAAACTTTAGTTAACAAATAATTAAAAAAATAAGTCGGTACGGTATAATATTACTATTGTATAAGACTTCTAATATCATGTATCAATAAGTTTAACTAATTGATACAATTGATTTGTTTTAATACAAAATTGATACGATTAATATAAAAATTGATTGATTTATTTTGATACAAATTCACAACCCTAAAATGACATTAATAGCCAAGGATAAGGATTGCATGTGGTGGTCACTACTAAACAAATGGCTAGTTCCGACGGCCAAATCCGTCGGAAAAACATGGTTTCCGACGGATTTCCGACGGATTTGGACGTCGGAATAACCCTCGCCGGAAAATCACGTTTCCGACGGGTTTCCGACGGATTGCGGCGGATTTGACCGTCGGAAACGATATTCCCACTTTTACCAAATTAATCAGATAATAATTAATCATAAGAAGATATGTTTATTAATTAAAATATCCGTCGAAATCCGTCGGAATTCCGTCGGAACTTTCCAACGGATTTCCGGCGGATAATAATTAAAACTGTTTTTCATTTAATTATTCTGTCGGAATTCCGTCGGAAATTTCCGACAGATTTGTATTACCAATTTATTTTTTATTTATTTTAGGAATATATTTCCGACAAAATATCCGTCGGTAACTAAAAAATTATTTAAAAAAATTGAAAGCTAATATTCATTTTATTTTAATATCCGTAAATAAATTCATATATATATATATAGTAGTAATTGTATACAAGCTGAAATCAATAATGAAAATGAATGAAAGGAACGTTCCGACGGATTTCCGACGGATTTTAATTATATCGATTTTCTATTTATTTTAAAATGTAATTAATTTCCGTCGGAAATCCGTCGGAAATCTATCGGAACGTTCCGACGGATTTTAATTATATTTTAAAAAATTCTTGAAAATGTTTAATAAATTAATATTTAGTTTAATTAATTACAAATTAGATGAGTTAATTGATTTAATCAGTACAGTTCCGACGGATTTCCGGCGAAATAATAATCCGTCGGAAACTTATTACCATTTTATTTATTTATTTTTATTAACTTAGGGTTCCGACGGACGTTTGCGATTGTTGACTTTTGTTGACTTTTACAAAATCCGTCAGAATTCCGTCGAAAATCCGCCGGAAATTTTCCGACGGTCAAATCCGTCGGAAACTGTCTGTCGGAACTGGCCATTTCTTTAGTAGTGGGTGGGAGGAAGGAGTTTAAACTTTAAAGGGGTTATAATAGAAAAATAAAAACGATGAATAAAAAGATAAATGCCATTATTCAAGTGGTGGATTAAAGAAGTTTTAATAAATAAATGAGTGAATTACATTTTTGGGCTCTCATAAATATTTATTTTTTGGTTTTGGTCCCTTCAAACGTAAAAACACATTTTTGGTCTTTCAAACGAGTTTTTTTGCACAAACTTGGTCCCTCCCACTGACGTGATCTAAAATGTTGCCGTTAGAGGTACCATGTGCCCCTCATGTGAGGGCATTTTGGTTTTTCTATCTTTTCTTCTTCATCCTCCATCCTCTTTCCTTTTCAACCAAGAACACCACCACCAAATATCATGACTGCAACCTGCTACTCTCAAACATCAATCTTAAATATAAACCACAATCAAAAGCATTCATATGACTCAAATCTCAAGAACATTCATATAATTATATAACTCAAATCTCAACAACATTCATATAAATTATACAACTCAAATCTCAAGAAAACTCGTATAAATCAAAACTCAAGAACATTTAAAAACAATTTTAAAAATCTGATTCATATTATATATGAAATAATCATCCAAATGCAAATACAAATTCCTAAATCAAATGTCTAAATTATCAACAGAAATTGCAACCCTAAACCAACCAAATATAGATATGTTGATTGAAACCTTAAAGAAAATTGAACTCCTAAACAAAATTGGAACCCTAAACAAATCTAATATGTGGATCGAAACCCTAAACAAAAACCAAAATCTCGAAATGTGGGTCTTAACCGGAAATGATTCTGGTGAAGCTTCAAGTTTTCGACGAACGGCATGGTGATGGTGGGTTTGCAGAAGGGAGAAGACCTAAAACAGATTAAATTTTCAATTGTTGCTTAATGATAAAGAAAACCCTAAAGAAACTAGAAAAAAAAAAGATACCTCAAAAAGAGAACTGCATCCCCTGAAACAAGATTCTTTTGGCTTATAAAGATGCTCCAACCTGTCGTAAGCAAATGCCGCATCGGCTGACCTGTTGTAAGAACACGATTCGATTCCCAAATCAAATTGTATGAATTAAATTTGAAAACTTTAATCAAAACTCTAATTTGAATTGGTTAACCAAATTCACCTCTATAAATATGCCTAAATTTCCATTCCACTCCATGGAGATCCTTAGCAATTAGTTCTTGGTTGGGCCTCTGCTGCTTATAATCCTAAATACACAACCTGTATATATAAACACTTATATATAATTATATATAAAAATAATGAAGAAATTTGGTCAATTTGCACATGGAAAAGCATAAAGAAATCGTATGAGAGGTGGGAAACAATCTTCAGCAGCTCATCAAGGAACAGAAAATCCGCCATGGGTGGATGTGTCAGAAGTAGTGAGTGTTTTGTAGAACATTTGAGGAGTTGATCTTATGGGTGCAACCCCCACACCCTCCTCCTCAATTTCTTGCAAATTTCCCTACAAATTTTTAAAATTAAATTCCTTTTTCACTAAAATTAACTAGTCAAAGATCAAATTCAAGATCTTTTTACCAAAAAGATTGCATAGATAAACAACCCAATTAACATAATGCAGCAACATCAAGATCTTTAAATATATTTTATTTTTTCTAAATAAATTAAAAATAAGGGAAAAGACCAAAATGCCCCTCACGTGAGGGGCACATGGTATCTCTAATGGCAACATTTTGGATGGTATCAGTGGGAGGGAGCAAGTTTGTGCAAAAAAACTCGTTTGGGGGACCAAAAATGTACTTTTACTTTCGGAGGGACCAAAACCAAAAAACGAGTATTCACGAGGGACCAAAAATGTAATTCACTCTAAATAAATAGAAAATGACAAACATGCCCCTAAGTTCATGGGTGGAAACATAATAGTGTTGGGGTAAGGGACTTAACTCGGAACAAAATGCAAACAATGTGGAAGGGGCTAATAACGGTGTTAGAAGGGGTTGCACAAGTGAGAGGGGGGGGGGGGGAAGATCGAGTCTTGTGGAAATTAGATCCAATAGGTGGATTCTTAGTCAAGACGTTAAGAGGACTTATAGAGGAAAAGGTGCAGGTAGGGGGGGTTTTAGGAATACAAACGGCTTGGTTAAAAGCGGTCCCACGAAAGGTGTGTATATTCATATGGAGGATGAAACTGGGTCGAATTCCTGTAAGGACAGTACTGGATAGAATGGGAATCGACTTGGACTCGGTGTTGTGTCCACGGTGTAAAGAGGATGTAGAGACGATAGAACGTGCGCTATTCAACTTCGAGAGAGTGAAAATTTTGTGGGATTTGATCGGGAAATGGTAGAAGGTAGATATAGATCAACTAAGCTCCATAGAAGACCTTTTAGTTAGTGGAGAGCAGGTAGGAAGGAAGGAAAAGAGCCGTAGAAGGTGGGAGGTGTGGGTTATATTTTGTCTGGATGAATCGGAATAGAGTAGTGTTTGGGCATGGAAAGGAATCAATGGAAGAAAAGATGTTCAAGGTCCAACTACAGTCATATGAATGGATAAGCCACAGGGACAAGGACTTAGCGACGGACTGGATTAAGTGGTTGACGGATCCGGCTGGAACTTGATTCTCGAGGACATATATTGCGTAGTAGGTTGTGTGATCGTGCTAGGCGGAAGGTACGTGGAGGCTATGGAGGTTGTGGTCGACTGCTGAATTAAGGACAGTCTACGGTCCATGTTTAGACCTCAAATGGGATGTTTACACCTCGTAAAACATCTGGATACAGGGCCATAGGGGTGTGTTGATCCCATTCAGCTGCTGTTCTAAAGATGAAGGCGAGGAGGGGCTCAACAGTCGGTTTCGAGGGGCTGTCCACTGTGTCTCGTGTGCTTAGAGCTGTTGCAAGGTGTTGACAGGTCTGTTCATGTGGGCTGTCCCCATTAAGCAACTGCTGATTGGCTGCTGTTTGGACAACAAACTACGGCATTCTGTTTGTGCACTAAACGCCCAGCAGGTGCTGGACTTTGCTCGTGGCTGTTGTGCTGTGAATTAAAAGGATGCACATCACCTTCTTTGATATTTTGTCCGTGGTTCTGAAGTCGCCTCAGCATCTGGGTTGGCTCTGATGTCACCGCGCTTTTATACTTTGTTTTGTCTTCCCTTGTTTGCGTCTAGCAAACAATCGGTGATGTATTGTTTTTCTTCGCTTCGAACACTTCATGTTATGTTCTTGTTTTTGGTTGGTAATAAAGGTTTTTATCTTGCCGTTCAAAGAAAATGCAAACAATGTGGACGTTCTATCTAAATATTTTCAATTGGGGGCAGGATCTAAATTTAGAGCAAACCACGGGGGCCAAAGAATGTAATTCTCTTAATTAAGTTTACACATAAATGCTTTGATTTTACTTTATTTCCTGAATCATGATTTTACACTATTTTTATTATCAGTTATTTTCTACATTTTAAGGTGTTATAATATTTTCCTTCAAAAATTTTCCTAAACCCACCTAGTGTTCCTGACTTATAAATTTGTTGTGAGCCGAATTAAGCTTATTTTGCATTTAGGAATAAGATTTGAACAAAGTCTTCTCTCTCTTTTATCAACTGAGCTACACGTCAAAAATATTCACTTAAAATAAGATTATTTTGAAAAGGATACCTTTTTTATTTGGAACAACATTAAGCATAAAAACTGAACTTTCCCATTAAAAAAGGGGGAGGTTTTCATTTGCCAACACCTCGAGGAGTAACAAGAGTCATGGTGGATCCAGGATTCTTGTCCACCGGGGTCCCATTAAGGTAGACTAAATGCGCGCAAAATCACCCGACGTGTTTCGGGAAAATTTTAAAGTTTTTTAGTTGATTTCAAGTGATTTTCTTATTGTTTTTATCGACTTTGAGGGATTTCTTTATTGTTTTTGTCGATTTTGAAAGATTTTTTCGGGTTTTTTATTGATTTCAGTAGACTTTTTTAGTGTTTGTGCTAATTGCCGACAAGATGGGATAAATTTTACTAAGAAAAACTAAAGCTAAATTTATTATTTATGATATTTTTTAGCCTTAATACAAAAAATTGTCAATATAGCCACATCATAATATGTCATGACTTTTTTAAAACTCAAAACTTAAACTTAAATTAAGTTTTTAAGATTTGTGAAAAAGAATACCTTTGGATTTAATATAGTAACCAAGTTATTGGGTATGTTCAATGTCACAACACTAAAATGTCAAGTATATGTAAAAAGATACAGCGAGAACCCTGATGAAAAAAATATATAAAAATGAATGTTAAATTAAAGATAATAAATTAATATTTTTTTTTGTGAAATTCATTTTTTGCTGATTTTCTATTTAAAAAGTAGGGAGGAAATATTTGTATTTTTAAAAAGGTGGTTATAACCACATTTTTAATCTCATGTGGTGGATCATTTCAATATAACGGTTTGGATGGGTTTTTCAATTCTTAATTTTTTTCAAAGTTTTCTCCCGATCTCATCCCAAGTATGTATATGTGAAGTGTTTCTGTATGCGAATGTATGTATATTGGTATAAGTATATGTATGTTTTATGTGAAGGATAATGTGTGTATATATCGTGGGAAAACCTAGAGAGATGTCATAGGTGGCACATGCGACCGTTTCTTTCCTCTGTCATAGTGTAAATTTGTTGTGTGCCAGCGTATCAATTTGTTCTATACTACTACATATATATATATATATATATATATTTTAAAACTACAATGAAGACATAAATTTCATTGGTAGATTTGGTTTGCAAGAGTTTTCTTTCATCCCAGACCCAAGTTCGAATCCCTTTAGTGTTATTTTCTTAGTTGTTAGCTTTTAGTTTTAGATTTATTATGTCTTTGAATTTTTTTGCAATAAAAGACTTAAACGCATGACCTGACATGAAAAACAATGAACTTAGACCAATTATCATTTTGTGAAAAATATCTCTATACTTGTTTCTTATAGTCAAATGGTTCATTGTTTGAAAAAATTTATGGGTTCATCCCTGCATACATATATATATATATAGAGAGAGAGAGAGAGAGAGAGAGAGAGAAAGAGAGAGAGGGGAATGTTCAAATGAGAACTTTGTATTTTTAAAGGAACAAAGAGACACTTGTGGATCACATATGATGTGGGTCCCACATAATATTGAATCATTTTTTATTTAATATTATGTGGGACCCACATCATATGTGGTCCACAATTTGTTCCTTTGTTCCTTCAAGGAAAGGTGGTTCTCATTTGATATATATATATATATATATATATCTATATAGAGGGCTCTTCAAGAGAGATCTAGGTTAATCTTGATAACCATGAGATCCAATCTAAACCACACATTATTAATAATCAATGGCAATTACTAAAAATATTAATTTTGATAATTATCTATTATTTAAAAAAAATTATATTCATAAATAATATTTAAGGGTAAATAAGTCTTTTTATAAAGCTCTCTCCTCTCTCCTCCCTCTTCCCAAACTTATTCCGTAAACCATGATGATCATATCTATTAATCAAGAACTTTTGTAATACCTATTATGATAATCAAGAACTTTTATGATACGTATTATGATAATCAAGAAATATGTACCATACACATTCATATGAATATGTACCATACACATTCAAAAACCCTATTATGATACCTATTATGATAATCAAAAACCTATTATGATACCTATTATGATAATCAAAAACCTTATCCCTTCATAAGAATATGTACCATACACGTTCATAAAAGGTAACACATATTCAAATATTTTGTAACTCTAGTGGTACCTTTTAAGAGGAATAAAAGGTACCACACACATATCTTCATAAAAGGTACCACACATTCAAAATATTAGATCAAAAAATATATTATACAAATATGTACCATACACATTCATAAAAGGTATCACATATCTTCAAATATTCTGAATTCGGACAATGATGGGAATCGATTGAATGAATAGTTTTTCCGATTTGTTTTGATATTATTCTGTTAGATAATTTAGGAAATATATCTCTTTAATCTTTATCTGTATTCTAACAGAAAAATAAATATTAATATTATTAATTATTAAATTTGTTAATTTACCAAATTACCCCTTTTTATTTATGGTTAGGAGTGGATCTCATGGATATCAACCTTTATAGGGTTCTCATTTGATTATGCCTATATATATATATATATATATATATAGAGAGAGAGAGAGAGAGGAAGGTTGAAATGAGAACTTTGCAATTTTTAAAGGAAAAAAAAAGACACTTGTGGACCACATATGATGTGGGTCCCACATAATATTAAATCGTTTATGATTTAATATTATGTGGGACCCACATCATATGTAGTTCACAATTTATACCTTTGTTGCTTTAAAGAGAGGTGGTTCTCATTTGATCTCTCCCCTATATATATATATAGGGGCGGGTTCAAATGAGAACTCAAATTTGGTTGTGAACGTGAGAACAAATGAGAGTGCGATACGTGTCTCATTCAAAGAAATATTATAGACTGAATATTCTTTTGTGTATTCAGACTGAATATATACTAGACTAAATATTCTTTTGTTCTCACATTCACAACCAAATTTGAGTTCGCATTTGAACTTCTCTCTCTCTCTCTATATATATATATATATATATATATATTGAAAGGAGGAGATCCTCCATGCAATTTTATAAAAAGATCAAAACAAACAAAGCCAAACAGTTTAGAACATCCAATGCTTGGGAAAACAATACCAAGCGACTAAGAGCCAAAACAAACAAAGACAACTAAGCCAATACAAAGCGCAAAAAAATAAAAGCCAGAGGGGATCGTGCAAGAATATATATATATATATATATATATATAGGGTTAGGTTCAAATGTGAACTCAATTTTGGCTGTGAACGTGAGGACGAATCTCAGCCACACATCTTCGGTTATGGTGGACGCGATCACGGAGGATTGACGTGATTCATGGGAGGGTGGAGATTATTAAAGGAGGAATCCGCGTCAAAACCGCCTTTATTGACCGGATAAGTGGCCGAGATTCGTCCTCACGTTCACAACCAAAAATGAGTTCACATTTGAACTTTCCTGTATATATATATATATATATATATATATATATATATATATAAGGGTGGTATCCGTTGCAAACCGATGAATATTTGCAAACTTTACAAACAATTATATTAGGAAATATTGAGATATTTATGGACATTTATCATAATTTATTAATTTTGTTTCCTAATTCAAAACCATGATCATAATTAATGAACCAATCATCTTCCATATATATCTCAACCAATAATTAATGAATTATGATAAATGTCCATAAATATCTCAATGTTTCCTAATATAATGGTTTGCAAATATTCATCGGTTTGCAATGGATACTTCCCTTATATATATACAGAGAGAGAGAGAGAGAGAGGAAGGTTCAAACGAGAACTTTGTATTTTTAAAGGAACAAAGGGACACTTGTGGACCCACATCATATGTGGTCCACAATTTGTTCCTTTAAGGAGAGGTGGTTCTCATTTGATCCCTCCCCTATATATATATATATATATATGAACGAGAAATGAATAGAAATAGTCATTTTCAGATTTTGGATTCATCCTTTAGCAATTTCTCTCTCCAAATTTCAAAAATATCACAGCCTCCGTAAGTGACAAACTCCTCAACTTACGGAGAGCTCAAAGTGTAAAAAAAAGATGTTTTTGAACCAGGTCCGTAAGTATAGAGGCCAAATCTGTAAATTAGAGAAAGTTTTGCGTGCTTCCTCCACTTGCTGAAGTGTTGGTACTAGTTTGCAAATTTGATCCCTACATTTGCGGACCTACGTTTAGAAACTTTTTTTACACTTTGAAAAGTTGTCACTTAAAGCATCTCCAATGGATGTTCTTATAAGAACATCCTTTTTATACCTTTTATTGCCAACTCATGTCCATCTCATGAAATTAAGATTTCTTCAAAAACTCCATAATGGTAGTTATTATAAGAACCTCTTGATTATAGGTCCCATTAAATAAGTAATATTAATATATAATGTCAATAAAATAAAATAAAAAATAATAAAATGTCATTTCTTACAAAAATCATGGTAAGAACAAAAGTTTTTGTTCAAGCATCTATAGCTAATTAGGTTCTTGTAAGAAGCTTATTAGTCCTTGTTTAGAGATGGCTATCTAAGAAAGAGTTTGTAGAAGGGGGGGGGGGGGGGGGGGGGGGGGGGAATACAAATACACAAAATTTACTCTTTTAAATTTTTTAATATAAATATTAAAAATTTACACACAGAAGTTTGTTGCGGAAAATAACAGACACACTATTCTAACAAACTTAAACACATGAAGCACATGATAACAGGAAGTTAAAATAACACTGTTAGAACACACAGGATTGTCGGAATCAAACAAATGATCACACAGAGGATTTGTTGAAAGCGTGAGATTTATGGGAAAGACTTCATCTCCTTTTATAGTGCCAATGCATGAGATGCATATAGACAGCTGTCAAGGATTCCTTAGCTGGAAGTATATCTGTTAGTCCCCAAAGAGAGATGGCTAACTAAGAGAGGGTTTTGTAGAAGGGGGTTGAATATAAAACACACAGAATATACTCTTTTTAAATTTTTTAATATAAATATTAAAAATTTACACACAGATAGTTTGATGCGGAAAAGAACAGGCACACTATTCTATCAAACTAAACACACAGATAACAGTAATTAACTTATACACTAAGAAAGTTAAAACAATACTGTTATAGCACACAGCTTTGCCACAGTCACACAAATAATCACTCTGAAGATTTGTTGAAAGCGTGAGATTTCTGGGAAGGACTTCATCTCCTTTTATAGTGCCCATGCATGGGATGCAAGTGGACAGCTGTCAAGGTTTCATTAGCTGGAAGATTATCTGCTGGACAAAGGAAGAGACCACTTCCTTTGTACTAGAATAATGGATGAACCATTCCTTGTAGCACGTAATGTCAGATAAATTTATCTTCTTTTCTTCATGCTCTGTGAAGTCCCATCAAACCTTTTAGCTAAAAGACAAATATTTCTTTTATAAGAATAAAAGAGAAAGTCTTTATTTAAGGCTTGATGCCCAAGTTCTTGCTGGCTCACGTGTCTTGCAATTGATATGAGTCAAGAACTTATCTCTTTGAAATTGCTAAGTGATACATCACACTATGTATCACATCGGTGGATACCTTGTAAGGCTAGAATTGATAAGTGTACACTTTGCTTGATAAACTTCATCTTTCACTAAATGCCAAAAGTGTACACCCTTGAACTTGTGACTTGAGATCACAGCCTTAGAAAATATACCTGCAATTTCGGTGACCAAGATTATAGTGTCGGTGACCATGACATCAAACTTGATGACCTCATCTTATTTGATGTCCTTAGTACTTTTGAGTGTACCATCGGTGACCCACTATATTGGTGACCCAATCTTGACTTGGCAAAATGATCTGAATATTGAAGTTGGTTGATACATCCAAAATTCCACTTTTTGATGTACAACCCTTGATTGAATAGTCTTTGACTCTTCAATGCTTGAAGCATATTTCAGACCTTCAAAAGAACCTGTAAAAGTTCATTCATATAAAGGAAGGTGGTTCATCACCAAATCATCGGTGACCCAACAATCTCCCCCTATTTGATGATGATACCTGTAAGTTAGAAAAGAATTATTTTTGACCCTTTCTATTTTTCTTTTGGGTTCTTTTGACTCAGATTTTTTTTTTTTTGATTTTTTTTTAACTGAGTATGTACAGTATAAGTATAAGAATAAATGTAAGTATAAGTATGTGCAAGAAAAAATAAAATATTAACAAGAATTTTTAAGAAAGAAGAGTATGAACTTTTATTAATCAACACACAGCTTTGAAAAATAAAGTTCACACTATATGAAGAATATTCAAGGAGTGGGTTCTCTTCTTTTTAGCTCATCCAAGATAAGCCTAGTGATCCCATGGTCTTCAACCGGAGGTACTCCTAGAATAGCAGAGAGGAAGGAGCTGTGAGCCTTTGGGATGTCAGAAGCTCTGAAGAAACTGATGTTTCCAAAGATGTCTTCAAAGAAAACCCCAAGCTCAGGAGTAGTCAGCATGGTTTGCTCCGGGTAAGCAATAGGAGTAGGAATGGAAAGATCTATACCCGAAGCATTTATCTGGATGCCTCTTTCATGAAGCATAACAAAGTGTCCCTTCTTCTTGTTTTTAGGAGCAGTGATGACCTCTCCTTTAAGACCCTGTTGTATGAAGTACATTTGTTGTGCTTCAAGATATGTCACAAGAATATCATTATCCTTTTGAATGTTGAGCATCTTGATGAATAGTTTTCTGAGAATATTAAGTACCAGCTCCTTGTACTTGCTTTGGCCTTCTCTTTTCTCTTCTTTTCTTCTTCAGTTTCAAGGGGTTAAGCACTGATACTCTCCCCCTCAATAGTTGCTCCAGTAGACTCGGTGACCACGTGAGGAGTCACCTCGGTGACAAGGGGAGGAGTCACCTCGGTGACCGTGATCACATCACCACCATCGGTGGCTGGGAGAGAAGCCACATTGGCGGCTGCTGTCTTGATGGCAGCGTCGGCGGCTGTTGTCTTGGTGGCGTCGGCGGCGGCTGTGGAGGTGGTAGCAGTGGTGGTCTTCTTATTTTTCTCCCCCTCAGTGGTTGAACCCTTGAAACCCACTGTAGAGAGAAAAGTCTTGATCTTTTCTATATCAGAAGCCATGGAATTCATTTTTCTTTCAATTCTTTAAAGAACAAATCTGTCTTGTTCCTGAAAGAAGGATCCATCCACATCAAGCTCAATAGTCGGAGGAGAAACTGGAATCTTGTCAATTTTGGTGAGAATAGTGGCAAGAGACTCCATAATGTTCTTTTGAGTAGTAGAAAGAGAAGCCAGTCTTTCCAAGTCTTTGGCTGCTTGGTCTTCCAAAGTTTCCACCCGACGTATAGTGTCACGGGTAAAGCTGGTGAAAGCCTGGAGAATATCATCTTCTTGTTTGGAAGACATGGGAGCAGAAGGTTGAGGTTGTGGTGGTTGATCAGCATCATCATCACTGGAGGAAGAGTAATCCACCAAACCTGTATGTTTACTTGGGGGGGATTTAGCAGATGTGGGGGAGACACGTTTAGGAGAGTGTCTATGAGGGGATTCCTCAGTAATGGGTTCTTTCACAACCTTGGTACGTACGGGAGACGTATGTGTCCAAGGTGTAGTGTCAGAAAATAGAAAATCAGTAAATTGGGATGCTCCATCAAATGCACCTGGTTGTGATGCACTCTCATGTGGAGTAAGGAAAGGGAGCTGTGAGAGCTCACGGGGTGGAGAAGAGGCAGCTTGGATGGGAGAGTCCAAGTCTTCTTCATCAACTAAAGAGAAAGTTGATGAAACAATAATAGGGATGTCCCTTTTTACAACCATGTCCTTTTGGGAGGGCATGGAGGAGCTAGGTTGGGTTAACTGGTCCTTGGGTCGGGTAGGAATCTTTTCAACACTTACTAACTTTTGGGAGTTAGTAGGTGGCTTGTGAGGTGAGACCCTTTGGGTACCCTTAGACTTCTTTGAGGAATTCTTTGGGGGGCTTTTAGAGTGTCTCCGCTTTTGAGACTTAGATGCTTGGGTAGAAGCCAAAGGTTCTTTTGGCTTCGTAGCATCGGTGGGTGCGGAGGTAGATGTGCCCGACGCTTTGGATCTCTTACGAGATTTGGGCACATCAGTTACGCTAGGTGCAGAAGAAGTAGAAGACATACCTGAGGTCCTTTGCAGACGGCGCTCATTTTCTCCCCAAGATAGAGTTGCATTCCTTGCAAACTCAATCATAGATGGTCGGAGAGGGTTGTCTGATGCTAAGACAGCCTTTTTCATAATTTGATTTCCCACTTGATGAAGAGGGAGATCATATATGATGTCATCTCTTTTCTCTAATTTATCTGCCAACTTTGCATGAATAATAAGAGAGAAAAGACGTTGAAAAGGTACCTGAGGACGCTGGAGGGTAGAGAATGAGGAGATCATTTCATTGAAGAAGTAGCTCGCAAAGTCTATCCTTCTTTGAAATATTAGAGCATGTGCTAATTCAGTCACTTGGGAAGGTGAGATCGATCGGGACCATTGTCTTCTTGCTCGGGCACGAATCGGATGAGCAAAAAGGAAGTTCCATATGTTTCCCATATTCTTGCGCAAGAAAGTACCTGGACCACTTTGACTTTGAATCCTTCTTCTCTTCTAAGTAGTTCAGAACAGCCACCACTTGTTGGTGTTCATTTCCAAGAGGAAATGTTTCATATGAATCATAAGTGGGAAGCCTAAGGATGTTTCGAACATCTTCAACATCAAAAGCCACGTCATGTTCATCATTGCTGAGAACAGATGCAAGGATTTGATCTGTAGAAGCATCAAAAGTACATGATAGCCAAAAGTTTCCAAGAAGAAACTTACTCATCTTGGGTTTTGCTGTCAGAGCATATTGGAGAGGACACCTTTGAAGGAACCAATAGATATCATTGTACTCTGGATGGGCATTATCAACTCCTATTCTTCCAAAGTAATTGCATGCAGGAAAGGATAGGGATCCAAAAGTCATTGTTTGTTCTTCTGAAGTTCTTGAAGGAGAAGCCATTGAAGAGGATGGGAGTTGCAGGTTTGAAGTTTTTGCTTTTGATGGTGAAAGAGAGTGGGTGCGAGAAAGGTGGTGAAGTGGTGGGGAAGGAGGTTATATATGAGAGGGAAATTTCAATTTTCAAAAATAATGATTACTTTTGGTGATTGAAATGTCAGAATTCTAAGGGTTTTTAGGGTTGAATTCGGCGCATGTACTGACATTGATGATGTCATTAGGGATAAGAACAAAGAATCTAAGAGTTATCTTTGAGGGGTTAAGAAGGTGAAGGGATTGTAACGGTTACCTCGGTGGCTTAGAATCGACGTCGGTGGTTGAACCAAACGTCGGTGGCTGGGATGCACAGTGGATCGTTGTCGGTGGCTTGGCTCGATGACAGCGTCGGAAAGTGAAACTGAGAAGGGTAACGTCGGTGGCTCGAAAGGACGATGTCGGTGGATGAACAATGATGGATGGATGACGTCGGCGGGTGATGTAAGCAAGACGTCGGTGGTTCGATGTGGCAACGATGGTCGTCGGCGGCTGAGAACAAGGATCGCCGTCGGTGGGTCTTGACGTCAGGGCCGAGTATCGGTGGCTGTGCTTCTCGGAAAGTGACGTCAGGTGACGTCGGCGTCGGTGAGTGTGGGTTTGTCGGAAAGTGGACCGTCAGTGGTTCGTCGGTGGCACGTCGGTGGCTTGTGGGTACTTCTCGGTGGCTGGTGTGTGATTTTTAGGGTTAGGGTTTTTATGAGAGAGATGTGTATGGTTTTAGGGTTAGGGTTATATTAGGAGAGATGAAAGAGAAGAGAGAGAGATACCGTCGGTGACCTTGTCACCGACATTTAGGTATATATATATATATTATTATTATTATTATATATATATGACTTATATAAAAATATAGTATATATAAATATATAATATTCATAAATGAATATAATATATGTACATATAATATATAAATATATATAAACATGTAAATATATAAATATATATCATATATATATATATAACATACATAAATGTATATCATATATACATACTCATAATATATAAATATATATATGTATATGTTAGTCTATATTTATCATACCTAATTCGCCGATGAGGAACTTGAACCTTGCTTCATCAAGGGGCTTTGTGAACAGATCAGCTAATTGATAATCAGTGGGAATGAAGTGAAGCTCCACATCACCTTTAGAGACATGATCTCTTATAAAGTGATACCTGATATCAATGTGCTTAGATCTTGAATGAAGCACAGGGTTGTTGGCAATGGCTATTGCACTTGAGTTGTCACACATTATTGGGATTTTTGAGAAAATCTGATTATAATCACACAATCGATTTTTCATCCACAATATACATGCACAACAACTTCTGACCACATATTCTCGCCGGCGGTAGAAGTAGACACCGAATGTTGTTTCTTACTTGACCAGCTCACAAGCTTTCCACCAAGTAACTGACAACTGCCAGTTGTACTTTTTCTGTCTATTTTTGAACCTGCAAAATCGTAATCGAGTACCGATGAGATCGAAACCTGAGTCTTTGGGATACCAAAGACCCAGATTTATGGTACCTTTCAGATACCGAAAAATCCTTTTCACAGCAGCCAGATGTGATTCTTTAGGATTTGCTTGGTATCGGGCACACAAACAAGTAGCAAACATAATGTCAGGTCTACTTGCAGTCAGATAAAGAAGGGATCCTATCATGGCTCTATAATTTGTAATATTAACAGAAATGCCATCAGGATCAGAAAAGAGTCTAAGAGGAGGAGCCATAGGAGTTTTCATGGTAGAGCAAGTATCAAATTGAAACTTTTTCAGAAGATCCTTAATGTATTTACTTTGATTTATGAAAATACCTTCTGAAGACTGTTTTACTTGCAAACCAAGAAAAAAAGTTAACTCCCCCATCATGCTCATTTCATATTCTTTTTGCATGAGGGAGCTAAACTCATCACACAAGGATTCATCTGGTTTATTGAATTAAACCAACTGCTCTGATACCACTTGTTAGTCCCCAAAGAGAGATGGCTAACTAAGAGAGGGTTTTGTAGAAGGGGGGGTTGAATATAAAACACACAGAATATACTCTTTTTAAAGTTTTTAATATAAATATTAAAAATTTACACACAGATAGTTTGATGCGGAAAAGAACAGGCACACTATTCTATCAAACTAAACACACAGATAACAGTAATTAACTTATACACTAAGAAAGTTAAAACAATACTGTTATAGCACACAACTTTGCCACAGTCACACAAATAATCACTCTGAAGATTTGTTGAAAGCGTGAGATTTCTGGGAAGGACTTCATCTCCTTTTATAGTGCCCATGCATGGGATGCGAGTGGACGGTGTCAAGGTTTCATTAGGCCGGAAGATTATTCTGTTTGGACAAAGGAAGAGACCACTTCCTTTGTACTAGAATAATGGATGAACCATTCCTTGTAGCACGTAATGTCAGATAACTTTATCTTCTTTTCTTCATGCTCTGTGAAGTCCCATCAAACCTTTTAGCTAAAAGACAAATATTCCTTTTATAAGAATAAAAGAGAAAGTCTTTATTTAAGGCTTGATGCCCAAGTTCTTGCTGGCTCACGTGTCTTGCAATTGATGTGAGTCAAGAACTTATCTCTTTGAAATTGCTAAGTGATCATTACACTATGTATCACATCGGTGGATACCTTGTAAGGCTGGAATTGATAAGTGTACACTTTGCTTGATAAACTTCATCTTTCACTAAATGCCAAAAGTGTACACCCTTGAACTTGTGACTTGAGATCACAGCCTTAGAAAATATACCTGCAATTTCGGTGACCAAGATTATAGTGTCGGTGACCATGACATCAAACTTGATGACCTCATCTTATTTGATGTCCTTAGTACTTTTGAGTGTACCATCGGTGACCCACTATATTGGTGACCCAATCTTGACTTGGCAAAATGATCTGAATATTGAAGTTGGTTGATACATCCAAAATTCCACTTTTTGATGTACAACCCTTGATTGAATAGTCTTTGACTCTTCAATACTTGAAGCATATTTCAGACCTTCAAAAGAACCTGTAAAAGTTCATTCATACAAAGGAAGGTGGTTCATCACCAAATCATCGGTGACCCAACAATATCTAATGGACAAAGGAAGAGGCCACTCCCTTTGTACTAGGTTAATGGATGAACCATTCTTTGTAGCATGCAATGTCAGATAACTTTATCTCTTTTTCTTTATGCTCTGTGAAGTCCCATCAAGCCTTTTAGCTAAAAGACAAACATCCCTTCTATAAGAATAAAAGAGAATGTCCTTATTTAAGGTTTGGTGCCCACGTATCTTGCATTTGTTGTGAGTCAAGAACTTATCTCTGAAAATTGCTAAGTGATATATGGAACCATGTATCACATCGGTTAGTGCCTTGTAAGGTTGGAATTGATAAGTGTACACATTGCTTGGTGATCCTCATTTTTCACTAAGTGTTGGCAAGTGTACATCCTTGTATTGGTGACTTGTTATCACAACCTCAAGTAAAGGCAACTGCAATTTTCGGTGACCATGTATACATCATCGGTGACCTCCATGTATACCATCGGTGACCTCCATGTATACCATCGTTGACCCAATACATCATCGGTGACCCAATGCATGAATCGGTGACCCAATTCATCTGTTACCCAATATACATCGCTAACCTTATCTGTCACGTCGGTGACCTCATCCAAGATCGGTGACCCAATCTGTCAGGTCGGTGACCTGATTGGTGACCCAATCTGTCAGGTCGGTGACCAATCTACACTGGTGATTTCGGCAAGTGATCTGAATTTTAAAGTTAGTTGATACATCAAAAATTCCACATTTTGATGTACAACCCTTGATTGGATAGTCTTAGATTTTCCAATACTTGAAGTATATTTCAGACCTTCAAAAGAACCTGTAAAAGATCAATCAAATAATAGAGAAGATTCATCATCAAATCATCGGTGACCCAACAAAGCTCTCCACAATGATAGATCTTATAAGATAATGTATTTTTACAGACATATCACATTTTTGAAATACCGAGAAAAAAAATGCTAAGAAATAAAACAATCAATTTTAATTAGGGGTGTTTCGATTAGCTTATAAAGACAACTTATTGACTTATTCCGATGTGACACCGGTAATAAGTCATTTTGAGTGTTTGGAAAAAACAACTTATCCGATGCCAAATTGATGATGGGTTATTTTTTAAGAAGCCAAAATTTTTAACTTATTCAGAAACACAATAAATTATAAGTTAATAAGCTAATCCAAACACCCCCTAATTTTTCTTTTAAGAATGGCCACCGACGTGAAGAGATCTGAGATTAATGTACCCACGTTGGTTTGTCAATCCATCCAATTGACAAAAAAAAAGCGCGTGATCACCACTCGTCCCCTTTCATACCTTCTTATAAATAACCACTTCAAATTTCTTCAAAAAAACCCCTCTTTTACACACACACACACACTCTCTTCACTAGTCAAAATTACGATGGCATCCGGCACCGACAATTCCCAATCCACCGCCACCGTCACCGCCACCGCCAACGGCGGCGAAGCCCCCAAACGCAAGGTAGCTCTGATCACCGGAATCACCGGCCAAGACGGCTCTTACCTCACTGAACTCCTCCTAGAAAAAGGCTATGAAGTCCACGGCCTGATCCGCCGGTCTTCAAACTTCAACACTCAACGGATCAACCACATCTACATCGACCCACACAACACTCACAAGGCTCGTATGAAGCTCCACTACGCCGATCTGACCGACGCCTCCTCCCTCCGCCGTTGGATCGACACCATTTCACCGGACGAGATCTACAACCTCGCTGCACAATCACACGTCGCCGTTTCGTTCGAGATCCCTGATTACACCGCCGATGTCGTTGCGACGGGATCGTTACGGCTTCTAGAAGCCCTAAGGTCTCATATCACCACCTCGGGTCGGACTCATGTCAAGTATTATCAGGCCGGGTCATCTGAGATGTTCGGATCCACTCCACCACCGCAAGCTGAGGATACTCCTTTTCATCCGAGATCGCCTTATGCTGCCTCCAAATGCGCTGCTCATTGGTAACAATATCTACAATTTTGCTCATCTACAATCAATGTTCTTTTGAGATATTTTGAAACTGTTATATTTCTATCAAATTGATTTAGTTCAATTCGTGCTCCTAGAAATTGAGCTAGAACATCCTAATTTCTCCATCTTCTGATCCACATTGTGCACACACTTCTCACTTCATCGATCACAACAACACTTTGGGTTTTCTAGGTCAAACATGTTCAATGTAGATTGGTAGTATTGATTAGATATTCGATACAACCATCATTGCTTCATAATTAAAAGAATTCGAGTTTGTTTGTGAGTTGAAATGCTATCAATTTGACCTTAAAACTCAAAATTCTTTCATGTGTTCAAGATCTGAGGACTAATCAATCATTGTTTATTTCATTTCATATAGGTATACAGTCAATTACAGGGAAGCATACGGGATCTATGCCTGCAATGGCATTCTCTTCAACCACGAATCACCTCGCAGAGGTGAAAACTTTGTGACCAGAAAGATCACAAGGGCAGTGGGCAGGATCAAGATCGGCCTCCAGAGCAAGCTGTTTTTAGGGAACTTGCAGGCTTCAAGGGATTGGGGGTTCGCAGGGGACTACGTGGAGGCAATGTGGCTGATGCTACAACAAGAAAAGCCCGATGACTACGTGGTGGCAACCGAGGAATCACACACAGTGGAAGAGTTTCTTGAAAAGGCATTCGGGTATGTGGGCTTAAACTGGAAAGATCATGTAGAAATCGATAAGAGGTATTTTAGGCCAGCAGAAGTGGATAATTTGAAAGGTGATTCAAGCAAAGCAAGAAAAGTTCTTGGGTGGAAACCAAAAGTAGGGTTTGAGCAATTGGTGAAGATGATGGTTGATGAAGATGTTGAGTTGGCCAAAAGGGAAAAAGTTCTTGTTGATGCAGGATACATGGATGCTCAACAACAGCCCTGATTCAGAAATTATGAATCTTGATCTGGTATCAAATCTTTCTAGCTATATATCTATATTTAATTTCTTGGTGTTTTTCTTGAAATTTTTTGTTATAGTTTATATTTTATTGTAATTCTTTCTTATTCACCTTAGATGTTGGTTTTGTTGTGGGGGGTTTGTGGGCATGATCTTTATTTATTGTTAAAAAAAAGCCCTTAGATTTGATGAGGTTTATAGTGAGGGAAGTTTCTTTGTTGTGGGCATAACTTAATAGTATTTACTTTGCAAAATCTTATACAATGTACTTTTTTGAAATAAATAGAATGTTTTTGGCTAAAATTTCTACCAAATGTTGGTTCCTAAATGCTCTTATCAAGTATTCATAATTAAGGGGCTGTTTGGTACTTTGGTTAATGTTGAGGAATGAAAATGAAAATAAAAATGTCGGGGAATGAAATCTGGAAATGACTTATTATTCCCTCTCTTTTAATCAGGAATAAAAATTCGGATTTCTGTAGGAATGAGTTAACTCATTATATTATATGAAACCAAACAGTTTATTTTATTATCATTTTCATTGATTACTTGAATGTCAATTGTCCATCTGGGTTATAATTGAACTCTTTTGATTGTCACTTGGTTCCGAAATTACATCAAACCCCCCATCGTTTCAATTTGCTTGCATTATTCGCCCCTTCGTGTGACAGATGTTAGATTCGTCTGTTAAATTAAGTGTATTTTGGTCATCTTGATCTGCTTCTTCTTCCTCCTCACGAACACTTAAACCCCCATAAGAACATCTTCAAACTCAAATGATTATATTACATAAATTGAAATAAAATCCCTAAATTCCGTTAAGTTTTGTATGGATAAAGTTGTCGGTAGGGATTAATACGTCTATATATTGGTTGGAAAGGTTTTTGTTTGAGAGGGTTCTTTCATAGATAGATTGGAGTATGTTTTTTTATTGGGAGATGGTAGGTTTGAATTTTTTTTGGCTTTATGCAAAAAACTCCCCTCATAAGCTTATTGAAATAAGCGCTTTTTATATCATTAAGCAAACATCAAATAATCATCAAATATAGTTGACTGAATAATTATGAGTCTCGTTAAGTTCATATAAAACATGCCCTAAACCAAAGTTTGAAAGATTTATGATCAGAAATACCAAGAACATGAAGAACATAAATCATAAGGGACAATGGCATTGGGAAGGAATAAGAAGAACATGAAGAACATTAATCAGAACTCTAAATTAAACTTGTAATACGTTTTACTAATTAACTTGAAAACGTCAAGAACAATTAAAACCCTAAAACCCAATTGCTGAGCATCTTCCCAAACACCATTTTGTTAAAGGGGAAGCAATTGCAGAGATGGGAGCGTGAAATGTCAAGAGCCGCGACCTCTTCGGAACTGACAACTTCGAATTACTAATTACTGACCAAAATCGGGGAAAAATTCTATGAATTGAAACTAATAGCTTTGTTTTCCTCAACTCCTTCATCTTCGCCCTCATTTTCCCCCCTTATTGACCAAAAACACAAAGACAACAACTCAAGTAGTTGGTTTCACTAGATCAATTTAGATATCAATCATAATAGATGTGCTTAGAACAAAAAAAAATTAATGGAATTGAGGTGTTTGCTTGAGATGAAATGAAGGAGATGAAGATGAGAGAAATGATTAGTTTTCTTTTGTTTTTACACAGAGTACGTTCATAAGAATGAAACTCAAAGGGATTTGACAGGGTCCGCAGAAGCTGTGGAGCATGTTGTTTAATTCGATGTAAAGCGAAGAGTCTTAACAAGGCTTGACATGCCGTGAATCCTCTTGAAAGAGAGGGGTAGGTATTGGATTAAGTCCCACAACGAATGCAGCCTGCATGTTTAGTTGCCATCATTGAGTTTGAAACCTAAGAGCATCTCCAACGACTTTGCTATAATATGAAAAAAAAATTGGTTTTTCTTCTCTAAAGTGCTCTAACAGCATTGTTATATTGTTTGCTATTATAGAGATTTTGAAATAAATCTCTAAATATAGACAAATCTCTAAAGAGAAAATTGCATCAAAATGGAACCAACTTTCACTTGATTCCTATTTTGGGGAACCAACTTTCAAAGTTATCATTTTAGGGCTTGAACCAAACTTTTCATTTATTTAAAGACCCGATTTACCTGATGACCTTTTAAGGCTGACATGTCACAAGTTAATGCCAAATAACATATTTAAATTTTAAATAATAAAATTAAAATTATGACATGGCTCTAATATTCATATTTATAAAATAGTAAATAAATAGAAATTCATTAGTGAAAAGAGTTATTCATCTAATATCCATTCTCAGAGATTTTGATTAAATAAAACCCTAGGAGATCCCTTCCTCCCCTCAAATGAAGCCGCCACCCTTTAATTTCCTCTGCAACTCTGACGTCTCTTCATCATCTTGCCGTTCCTCCCTCCCACTGAAGGATTGGGAGAGTGGGGTTTTTTTGAACATTTGTGTTAATTTATTATTTAATTTCAATCATAGATGACATGGCATTATTATATTCCCTGTAATATTTTTTTTTAAATAATAAATTTGCCAAGTCATTTAAGGTAACCGCTTACCTGTTAAATCGATCAAAAAGACCCTTAAATAAACAAAAAGTTTGGCTCAAGCCCTAAAATGATAAATTTAAAAGTTGGTTCCCTAAAATAGGAATCAAGGGAAAGTTGGTTCCCTAAAATAGGAATCAAGGGAAAGTTGGTTCCATTTTGATGCAATTTTCCCATCTCTAAAATCCCTAAACTAGAAGAGAGAAACATTATTTTAATGTATGCAACCAATCAAAATTATTGAAATTAAATGTGTAAGAAAGAGAAATAATATTTTATTAAATATATTGAATATTTTAATACTATAAGTTATGATAGATTCTTTAAAATAGAAAAATTGTTGGAGTTGGAAGAAATTGTTTTTAGAAATTTGGCTTTTCATTTTTTATTTTAAATAAATTATAGAAAATTGTTGAAGATGCTCTTAATATTTATACATTAAATTTTAAAAAAAAATTGAAATGCCCCACAACTTAACGGGTGGATTTAACGGTCGTCATAGGCAAGGGACAAATGGAGAAAGCAAATTAAAAATAGAGTGAATTACATACTTTGTCCCTAGGATTTATTGGTTTTAACACTCCGGGTCCCTAAAATGAAATATCTATGGATTGTATCCTTGTGGTTTCCATTTCATAACGAGTTGGGTCCCTAAAAGTAACGTCATTCAAAAAATCCAGTTAAGTACGTTAAGTCAGAGGGCAATTTGGTCATTTTTGCAATATTTTAATTTTTTATTAAAAATATAAAATATATATTTTTATCAGTTAACCCATCTTCTTCTTCTTCAGTATACTGTATCGTCGGAGACCACCGTCTCCTCTCTTCTCCTCCTACACACCATCCCTTCTCCAAATCCCGATCCTTCAACGTCTCTGCCCAACACCACCACCCATATCTATCTATACCACCATCTCTTCTTCAGATCTAGATCAAAATCCAGATGTAGATCTACCCACGAAGGGCTAATGAACAAACGGAGTCGACCGCTGCTGTGTACCCACGACTGTAGAAAACCACGACCATGAACGAACGGATCCTCCCAAACCCACCCCTCACGTCGGAAAACCATCAGATCTGAATACAGTGGTCTGGTTATTCTTAGATCTGAACAAAGTCCACGAACCGGTCTTGATTTCTACAGGGTCGATGGTTAATTCGATTTAAAGGGTTCGATGGTTAATGTTCTCCGGCGACACACACAAACCAAACACGAGAAGTGAAAATCAAAATATTGGATTCCGTCTGATATGTGGTATGGATACGATTAATGTTCGTCGTATGCTGTTGCTTGTTCGTCAAAAATCAAAATCAACAATGAAGTGAAATCAGCTTGAATTGCATATTCAATTGTGTTTTTTTTAATAATGTATCTTATCATGGATTTTTCTTCCATTTTTGCTTTTGAATCACTATCATGTTCCTCCATGGATTACTTGCAACTGCTATTATAGAATCATCTATTCATCTGTGCACAATGGGAGTTCATACGTTGTTTTAAAAAGGGGTTTGTGCTTTATTGGTTTTGTTCTGATTTTGACAAGGGCTTGTTTAAGTTTTGATTTCATGGATTTTATCCGATTTTGAATATGGATTTGTCTAAGTTTGAATTTAAATTTTGATTTTCAAGTGTGGGTCTTTGATTTTGACTTTCAGTTTTACTTATTAGGATTTAGATGTGTTGTGCTTTTCGGTTATGTGTTGTGTGTGATCTATTATTATACGATAGCACGAGACACAGTAGTGGCTGGAGAAAGGATCGAGGTGGGATGTCTTGCCGGAGAATATGAAACAGGTAGAGTAAATTACATTTATGGTCCCTGTGGTTTAATAAATAAATAGAATAAACTAATTGAAAATGAAAAATAAATTGAATGACCAAAATACCCTTCTAGATTACTTGAGCTAACGGAATTTTTTGGATGGAGTTAGATTTAGGGACCCAACACGTTATGAAATGGAAACCACGATGATGCAATTCATAGATATTTCATTTTAGAAACCCAGACTGTTAAAATCAATAAACCCTAAGGACCAAGTATGTAATTCACTCTTAAAAATATGAGAAATCTTGTGTAATTTCTAAATTATAGTGGCAATATGTAGAGTTTAAAGGATGATTGATGGAATTTATTCTTTATTTTAATAGAAAGCAAAAAAAAAGTTATTACTACATGAATTAGATAATTGAGTATGTGTTATGATGGTATATGAGAGCATCTAACAACTTCTTTAAAATAGGGATTTTAAGCAATGAGGTGATGGATCCAAGGTAAGAACCGAGAATCTTATCCATACAACCAAGGTCTTATCCGATAAGTGAGAGAAAAGACTCTTATTTGGTAGCTTGTAGCTTATCAGGTAAGTGACATTTAGGTGCCGTTTACCAAAACTTGCCCGGGTAAGTGCTTACCGGCAAAATTCAACACTATCACTTACTTACAGGGTAAGATTTTAGTCTACCATAATGATATTGTATGCAACAATTTACCAGGTAAGCGCTTACCGTGGTAAGAGTCATTGTCCTCACTTATCAGGTAAGACTTTTGCTCATTGCCTTTGCTCTTACCGGGTAAGATTTTTGGTCTTTGTCATATTCATCCAGTAAGGTAATATGACTTGGTAAGTGCTTACCCAGGTAAGCATTTGGTAAACGGCCCCCGAACAAACATTTCGTTTTGATGGTCGGGAATGTTACGTTACAATGTAAATGGGAATGATGAATCTTGTCGGTAATTGATTTGGTAAAAGGACCTAAACAATCTGAACTCATTAAAATGTAATGAAATTTCTCTTAGTTTCTATTTAGTATAACAATAAAAAAAATCTCGATGAATGTAACAATTGTTTAATTCTTTTTATTCATACTCGTTTTGATTAGTGACCAAAAGATCTTGTAACTTTGTTATGTCAACTTGTCAAGTTATATCGTACTAATTATTAGTCATGCAGACAAATATATATTAAAATCAACTCATCTCACAAAGCTATAAAACCCATTTATCAGATAAAAAATACGAAATATATTGAATTAAATGTTTAGAGCATCTCTATAATTTTCTTTAAAATAGAGAATCAAAATTAAAAATCTCTAAGGAATATTACATTCATCTCCAAGAGCATCTCCATTTGAAGATTACAAAATTCATTATATTATTAAAATATTCTATATATCTAATAAAATATTACTTATCTTATCTAAACATTTAATTTCAATTTTTCTTATTGCTGAAACATAATAAAAAATAGTCTCTCTCATAGTAATCATTTTTAGAGATGTCTTCAAATTTGGAGATTTTTGTAATCTCTTTCATGGTTTCTTCATTTTGGAGAAAGTTTTGGAGATGCTGTTGGAGCAAAAAATTGTTCAAAATCTTCATTTTCTTCATTTTAGAGATGATGTTGGAGATGCTCTTACTATATTAGTTAAGAAAAACAAAATTTATAGCTACATTAAATAAAAGCTAAGATAAACTTTGTTCACTTGTAAGAGCATCTCCAACAGCTATGCTAAACTAGAAAAAATAAAAATTTTAGCAATTTTACTCTCTAACAGTTATGCTATACCTTATGCTATAATAGAGAAATTGGTCGAAAAAGAGAAAAAATCTCTAAATTTAGAGAATCTCTAAATGGAGAGAAATAATTATTTAATAGTTTCTCACCAATCATATCCTTCTCTTTCTTGGGATATTAGATATGTTGAATATTTTATTAATATATTTTATGGTAGAATTGCTAAAATAGAGTAGCTGTTGGAGATGGACGTAATATTTTTTAGGGATTTTGACTTTTCATATGCTATTTTAGAAAAAAATTAGCATAGCTGTTGGAGATGCTCTAACGTTTTTTTTATCAAAGTGAATTGTTGATAAGCATCTCTTACCTGGTATCGGGTAAAATTTTTGGTCTTTCTCATGCTCATCCAGTAACCATTTATCCGATAAGCATTTGATAAATGTTTTTTGAACGACGAGTTAGTAGTTAGTAGTTAGTGATTCGGACCCACAGTGACATCCATATGGGCAGTATGCGGGACCCGAACCTTCATCTTAGGGGATAAACCCCCACTCCTCCACCATTTTTAGGAAAACCACCACTCCCAAAACTCGAACCCGAGACCTTGAGGATGGTGTAAAAACCCCGATACCGCTAGGCCAGAGGCCCTTTAGTAAGCATTTGATAAATGATCCCTTATTTCAGTTGATTTTGTTCCAATTAGTAAATGAGGCTAAAGTTTAATTTATATTAACAACATAAAATATATATATATATATATATAAACGAAAACACAAATAGGCATTATTACTTGCATTAAATCCAAGTTATTGTCACTTTTAAATTGAATTGAAATATATGATCATAAAAGTAAACGAAAACACAAATAATGCATTATTACTTACATTAAATCCAAGTTATTGTCACTTTTAAATTTGAATTGAAATATATGTTCTCAAAAGTAAAAAATAAAATAGAAATTGTAATACATGTTATATCAAATGGGATTTAAGTAGATTTTAAGGTTTGTGGACAACTACGTAAATATGGAGTTTTATAATTACGTGTATGAAACAACTCGTGTAGTATTTAAATGTATGATAATTTAGGGCCCGTTTATTAAACGTTTATCCGGTAAGTATTTTCAGGTCATTTACCTTACTAGATAAAAATGGCAAGGGCCAAGAATTTTATCCGCAGTAAGATTGATGATAAGGATGGAGAGTCTTACCAGGTAAGTGAGGGTGACGACTCTTACCCGGTAAGTGCTTACCGAGTAAATTATTGCATACATTACCATTTTGATGTACTATAATCTTAATCAGTAACAGTAAGCTTTTGGGTAAATGGCCCTATTATGATGTAAAGCATAACAAAACGTTTTTGGTGCAAAACTGTAACATTACGATATTTTACGGTCAAAGTAGTGTAACAGTATGGAGTCATGGATCCAAACTCAATATCGAAAAACTTTTGGATCATACATTTGAGTTCTAAAATACCAATATCAGATAGAGGCAATGAATCAAGAGATTAAATTGTTAAGAGACTAAATCATATATGGAATGTCACTGAAATTGTTGTGCCTACGGGTGTACCAATACACGATCCAATTATACATATTTTACCTTAACTATATTGTTTTAGTCAAATTATAATGTTTTAGACTTTTACTCTTTTAGCTGATTTACCAATTCCTGATCCTAGATTTCGAAAAATGTTAGAAGAATGATTCTTTCTAAGTGAATTTCATACGTTACTTTATCAATTATCATTTTAAGACATTTTACTGTTTTAGTTTACAAGACTTTTAATATAATACATGGTATGAACTTTTATATTTAGTTATATTATTACCCTTCCAGTTGATTTATGGTCTTACTACAGGTGTAATATGACCTCCTAGTATAAAAAATTGAAGGTATTTTACGAGATGATCCTACGTCTTAGAGTATGTGCCACCACGGGAGCGAATCCACCGCACCGGTCCCACAACCATAGTTGGGTATTAATTTCCTCACTTGTTATGTTTCGAGATCTTCGGTAGTTACCTTGATGTTATTTGTTAAAATCAGTTTATTAAAATTAGCTGATTGGTTGTATAAATAGAAGGTTCAGCTAACTTTTAACAATCTGAATTTTAACAAATAACAAAAAGGTAATTACCAAAGATCTTTTACCAAATAATCAAAAAGGTAATCTGATTTTTAACAATGCATCAAATTCGTTCAGCAAGAACGGACAAAATATATCGGGTTAGATTGTCATTTCATCCTTCATAAAATCTTTAAATAAAAATTCAATCTTTATTTGTCTTATTCTTGTGATCAATAGGGCTGTTATTATGACTAAACCTTTGGCCCATTCTTTGCACAATCACTTTCTATCCAAGTTTGAAGTTATTGGTTGAATTCAAACAATTCCCAGATGGTCAATATTATATATACACAGAGAGAATGTGTCAGGTTCATATAAGAACAGTAACTAAATAAGATAATAAGAAAATAGTCGAATCACATCTGAGTTTCCATTAAAATCACCTATAAAATCGCATGTGATTCACATGTGGCCACTTCGCCTGCACACCCTTTTGTTGACAGTTAATGTAAAATCACATGTGATTTTGCACAGTTAATGTAAAATCACATGTGATTTTGCACGTGAATCGGCCGTTTTCGTATTCTCTTATTTAGTTATTGTTCTCGTTTGAACCTCCCTCTACATATGTATACGTATGTAGGCATGGGATCGTGTGAGAAGTGAAGTTAACATGAGAAGTGTAAGAAGGGATCTTGACCCTTGATCACTTTTAATCTCAAACAAACCCACCCATGAATCGCGCTTGGTATGAAGATTGACCCAATGCACCTCGGTGTATCTCATCTCCGTGCATCTCATCCTAACGTGCATCCACCTTCTTACCCTTCTCACCATAACTTCACTTCTCACCGGAACCCAACCCTAGGTATGTATAAGGGCCGGTTCAAATAAGAGATTAAATATTGTGAGAAGGTAAGAAGAGAATATTCCTATGTGAATCCATTGAAAAAATCCGATTTTTCTATTGGAGATGCATATATGAACTGACGTTACAGACTGTTCATACGAATTCACGTATGCATCTTCAAATGGATTTTTTCAAGAGAGCTTGACTTAAATGGCCATTTTCCTCGTTCAAGTTGCTCTCATAACCATTTCTCTCCGGACTTTAGCAAAAAAAAAATGCAAGAAAATCGGACTAGGTCTGGAATAGGGACTAAATGTATAAATTTTTTAAGTTCAAGGATACTTCCTAGTGATGACACATGGCGGTCCGCAATTATTGTGGAACTGTCATTATGAACCTAGGCCTAAAAAACTCGAAAAGTTTGTCGTTTAGTGGGTCCGTCATTATTGCGGACCCAGTGACATTTGGGTAAAGTCCGGAGAGAAATGGTTAGGAGAATAATTTGAATGAGAACATCTGGTGCAATTTCCCTTTTTTCAATGTTTCACATATGAACTTTCCCTTAATCTTCCCTTTTTACCTTCTCCACGATATTTAGAAGGGTAAGAAGGGATCTTCGCCTTTGGATCAATCCTAATTAAAGATTAACACTAATGAGATGCACCGAGATACACCGGATCAATTCTCGTGAGAAGAGCAATCCATGTGGTGAGGGTGAGATTAAAAGTGATCAAGGGTCCAGATCCCTTCTTACGCTTCTCACCTTGACTCCTATCTCCTTCGTCTCTCTCTATATATATATGTTATCATATATATGTTATCACAGACGTAGGATCGTGTGAGAAGTTGAGTTAAGGTGAGAAGCGTAAGAAGGGATCTGGATTCTACCCTTGATCACCTTTAATCTCAAACCCACCCATGAATTGTGCTTCATACGGGGATTGATCCGGTGCATCTCAGTGAATCCAATCTTGGTGCATCTCATCTTAATGTGCATCCAAAGGTGGAGATCTCTTCTTACGCTTCTCACCGGAAACCAACCCTATTATCACAATGTATGGAGTTCCCAAGTGATTAAGCCCCTATCTATATATATATATATGTGTGTGTGTGTGTGTGTGTGTGGTCATTTGCTCTAACTAGCCAAAAAAGATAAGAAAACAGGATGATACAGAAAAGTTACAGGCATCATGCTCCATCTACATAATATAAAGTTATAAAGGGATTGCAAAATATTAAAATGACACCTATAAACCTATGTCTATCTTGAAAAGCATGTACTATATGATGCTGTAAATGTACTTCAGCATGAATTGCATTAACAAAATTAAGGACACGTTTACCGAACGGTTACCGGCAATATTCACCAACCTCACTTATCAGGTAACATTCTCGGTTATCAAAATGGATTGTTGGTAAGCATCTTTTATCTAGTAAGCCCTTACTGGGTAAGAGTCTTCTTCCTCACTTACCAGGTAAGATTATAGGTCCTTGCTATGCTTCTTACTAGGTAAGATTCTTGGTACTTGTTATGCCCACCTACTAAAGCAAGTGACACTCAGTAAGCACTTAATTGATAAGCTTTTGGTAAACACCCCCCAAGGGAAAATGACATTCTAATCTTGAACAAATTAAAGATTTATAGTTGTGACAACAGGGTCAGGTTCAGGGGAAAACGTCAAAAAAAAGAAAACTGAAGAATACCCCAGGAGCCCTCCATCTGGATGGTATGCACAAATGCATACCGGTAATTTGTAGCATGCATTAGTGTATATGTACTAGTGCATAACATACACTCGTGCATAACATACACTCGTGCATAGAGAAAAAACAGCTTCAATCGCTTGTATGCATTTGTGCATACAGTCCAGATGGAGGGCTCTCAGGCTGTTCTCAGTTTTCTTTTTTTTTGATGTTATCCCCTGAACCTCCCTCTATGACAACAAATCTCAAGTTAATAAATGGTAACTAAATGAGGAGAAAGTAGCAAAAAATATCAAGATTGATATACCTTGCTGAGAATAGGAATCATAGAGGCAGTGGTGGATCCTTTGACATAGAAGACAACCTAGTAAATGGCTTAACCGATGAATGAAGTGACTCAGGACCCTCCACTGCAATTCTCTTGCATAAACTATCACAATCACTGACCACTTCAGTCAGCCTTCCTTTCAGCTCCCCAATTTCCACCTGTAACTCATGAACTGTATGCATGTTTCTTAATTTGGTATGCAATTTAGAAACATATTGGTCAATAACCAGTTAACCACTAGACAGATGAAAAATAACCTTAGATAAATGTGAAAAAACTTATGCCCATGGAATAGATTTTCACAGAGGGAGGTTCAAGGGAAAACACTAAAAAAAAGAAAATTGAAGAACACCTGGGAGCCCTCCATCCAGACAGTATGCACAAATGCGTACAAACGATTGAAGCTGTTTTTTTTTCAGTGCACCAATCTTTCTATAATTACATATGCATTAGTGCATATGCACAGATGCATGTTAGACATTACCAATATGCATGCCGTCCAGATGGAGGGCTCTAAGGGTGTTCTTCAGTTTTCTCTTTTTTGGCGTTTTCCCTTGATTTCACAACTATGATTTTTCATATAGAGGTATCCACTATGGTCTATGTACCTCCAGATAGGTGCCTTGAAGTTGTCTTCATTGCCGAGGCCGAGGATTTATATTTTTTAAGAAGTTTTACTGCCAAAGCATCTACATATTTTATTTTGTTTTCTAGCTCTTCCTGCAAGAATAAATTGAAAACCTCCCCATTACATAAGAGAACAGAATGTTACATAAGTTAACAGAAAAAAAAACGTTATTAAATGCGTTATAGAAAAATCTCAACGATGAGTTTATCATATTGAAGAAAAAAAAAACCTGTCTTTTGTTAATGTTGTTAGCCTGCTGTTCTTGCCATTCTTGGTATGTTGAGAATAAATCCAGTATCACTTTGGGATCTACAATACCTAATTTCATGAACAACAAAGAAACATCAATATAAAAAACTTGTCAGCCAATGAACCAAATTTATAGTATTTAACAAGATGATGGAGGTTCAGGGGAAAACCTAAAAAAAAACTGATGAACACCCTGATAGCCCTCCATCCGGACGGTATGCACAAATGCATACAAGCAATTGAATCTGTTTTTTTCCTATGCACTAGTGCATGTTACAAATTACTGGTATGCATTTGTGCATAATGTCCCGGATGGAAGGCTCCCACTGTGTTTTTTCATTTTTCTTTTTTTCAGTTTTCACCTGAACCTAACCGTTAACGATATTATGTGCATGATTCATAGAATCCCTTACTACATCATAAAAAAATCCTTGTTTCCAATCTTCAATTATCTAGTGGATTTACAGAACATATAAAAACAATTTAATGAAGAAAATGCACCTGTATCAGACGAAGATGGGGGTTTCTTCACCAAAATATCTGTCAAGCTACTCTCGGTTGGTTTAGGGGTCAATATTGGAGTCGCCTGTTTCCGCATTCACGCATTTGAATAAGAAGAACGCCAATTAATCGAATTAAAACAAATAAACACACAATTTGGTGTTTAAACTCATGACGAAATCCATAAATTTTTGTCGAGATTAAATAAATTTGATCTTATACAAGCATGGAAGCCCAAATCGACATTTGATTGTTAATCGAAGAAAAAACTTACAATTCTGAGGGATTCAAGCTTCTGTAGCAGTGGATCGACGGTTTCTAATCGCTCGGAGACAATGGTGATTCCATCTTCCCCTTTCTTTATATAAAACAAAATTTACAGAGAAAAAAGTTATGAAATTGTTGGTAAAACAAAGAAATGTGGAGTGAATTAGGTTACCTGTGAACTTGAGAGAGTAGATTCCGATGATCCCATGGCCAAGTGCTTCTGCGTCCTAGGTGAAGAAATGTGCTTAATGTCATATTACCACCTTTTGGAGATTGTACAGCCCAAAATGATTGATAAATTTTTAGAGAAATTGAAGCTTATGACCATGAGATAGGTCCAAATTATTTTCCTAATCATTTCTCACTAGTTTTTATTCTAATGTTACTGGATTTGTAATTCAGATATGTAAGTATTGTGGACCCTTAAAATGAAATTGGTATTGGTCAAATGTCACTTGGTCTGTAACACAGATTCGTAAGTATTACCTGACCTAAAACCGGTCCGTAAGTCTTACGGACGTGGTCCAATTGTCCAAAACGACATCGTTTTGATGGGTCCATAATACTTGTGGAGCTGGTTACGGACCCAGTGACAAATAGATAAAAGAAAAATATGAGAGAAATGGCTATGGTCATAAATGAGAAGTGTTTTTTTGGTCATTTAAGTCAAGCTCTTTAAATTTTAGGGGTAGATTCAAAACCGTCAACTTACAAGAAATGCCACTAAATCACATGTGACATACATATGTCATGTTGAACGGCCATTAAATGTGTGTTGTGTTTAGACTGAAACAAAACACTCAAATCAAAGGATAAAGTTGCAAAGTGTTTTGAACTACAATTGTGGTCAGTTTGGTGGGATGATTTGTCCAAGGGAACTGGACAGGGTGTCTATAATTTAGAACGAGTGTTTAGATGCCTAAAGTTGTCATGTTGCTCAAAAAATTGTTTTCTCGTTGGCAATAACAATACAAGGGGATTGTACTGCATGAACTAATGAGTAACGAATACCAAAGGTTGTCTAGCCTAGCCGGTGGGAGGTAACATCCTAAGTCTGCCAGTGGATGGTATCCCTGGTTGGCGAGGGTTCGAACCCCACGGCTGACATTTCTGAGGTATCCTAGCTAGTGGGCCGGTTCTTTGGGCCGGATCATGGGCGAATTCATGGGCCAGTCCATAGGGCTGGTTCATGGGCGCTGGGGATTAGTCGGGTGACACCCTTAAGTGGGAGCCCGAATACCCCGGGAAAAGATGTGTGTGTGTATTACTGCCTTTCAAATAAAAAACTAATGAGTAACGAGTGATGGATGACATGATCAGTTTTACAACAAAAAGTTATATAGACTTTCACAAGTCTTGAATTCCTCTATGTAAGTCCACAAGTCATGAATGTAACTCGACCGTGGACACCATCTTAATCTAGCGATTTCGCAAAAGTTGCGTTCCAAGTTGCTTACACCATACCGAGACTTGACAATGCAACAATTAGACCATTTCTACGCCTTTATTCTTTTCTAACTTCAATAGTTATGCACCTAAAGGTATCATTCGATCTTCAACCAAGAAAGTATTTTATGTTCTTTTGTCATTTTGGTACTGAATGGGTAGTGAAAATATGTAAACTTGGTAGACGACCTGTTAATCTACTACTGTTGTAGAAAATATGGCTTAAAATAAAGGAGTTTTTTGGGTATTGAGTTCAACAAATGGGAATTCTTCACAAATTAAACCTTTGATATCCATTATTGGTGATTTAAAGCATCAAGAACATCGGATTGAATGCATTCTTAGCAATTGGATTCCATGGATTTGTCAAAAATATGGCCTAAAATGAAGGTTCTTTTATAGAGTTCATCATTGACAGAGTTATGATATCGATTATTGGAGTTTTAATGTATCTCGACCCACACGTTCGGTTTCATTCTTAGCAATTGGATTCATATGTTGGTATAAAAATGGTGATACGTGGAGGAATTCCTAAAAGAATTGGTATAAAAATGGGAACAATTTGGTTATGTTTGGCAAACTAGCTGATAAGCTAGCGGATGCCTGATAAGGTAGCTTCTACAGCTTATAAGTTAGCTGATGAAAAAATCATATTTGGCAAAACTAGCTTATAAGAATGTAAAATGACCAAAAAAACGCATATTGAAAAATAAAAATAATAATTAATATTAATGAGAGTTATAATTGGAAAAAATGACAATAAGCTCCCAAAACACTAATCCAAGTAGCGTCTCAATAAGGTAGCTAATAAGGTAGCTTATGATTTGTCAAACATGTACACTGAAAATAAGTTGGCTTATTTTTTCCAAACATAGCCTTTATATTTTGTTGTTTTCATGTATGGCTATCCTTTAGATTTGTGTAATCCGTATGTTGTTGGGTTCTCTGTCTTTACCAATGTTTTCTTTGTTTTTAGGATGTTGTTCTAGTTCAAGTCTTTTATTATGTATAATATATTTTCTGTAAGCTTCATAGATCAGCCCCAATTGCTATCAGAATCCAAGATATAGCCATTTGGTAGTAAATACCAATCTATATTCATCTAATAATTTGTTCTTGGTACCCGTTTTCTCACCCAAAAGTAATCCAAATGGCTTATAGTTCATAGGGTGATGGTTCTACAAATAAAGGTTTACGTTCATAATGTATTGAAGATTTTAAGGTAAATAATATGGCACATTGTTAGAATTGGATTCTTTATAGAATTTTTTTAGAAATTTCTGATTTTAAAAAAAGAGTAGTGTTTTTTTCGGTTATTGGTTTGCCTAATAGCAATGCCCTTTTGTACAACTGATAATGCATTACACTATTAGTTAGCTTATGCACTTCTATGCCTAATCATATAGATGGATATGAAGAATTTTATCTATACTATATTTGATGTCTCTGGGTTTTTTTTTTTTGGAAATGGTATCCTAGACATATGGCTAGACTAATTCCTGACAATTTTAAGACTGCTAAAGCATGCAGCCGTGAGATAATTTCTCAGTGGCCACAAGTTGTTTGCGTCTGGATTCGAACCTGAGGTAGATGGGTTATCTAGCCTCATTCCCCACAAGCCTTAACCAGTAAGCCACAAGCATTGTGGTTATGTCTCTGGTCTTTTGTTTGTGAGAATTTTGTTGCTTTCTTCCATTAACTTCTATGTGGATATGAAATCTATGCTTTGCATGTACTTGGAGTTTGTATTAGTCAAATCTTTAAGATGCAAGGTTGGAAAGAAATTGTTTCTGTTCTATTTTAGGAGTTATTAAATTAAGTATATTTTTACGAGTCTTCGTTACATAAAATTTGTTAAAACAACGGTGTTTGAGAGAGTAGGATTGTGTAGTTTTTGTGATGGTAACATATATATATATATATAATTAAGGTATGAAATTCTTGATGAGATGATACCCAAGGAGGAGAGAAATATGATTTTTCTCGAAGCATTAGAAAGTTAGAACTTAGGAATGTTGCTAAAAAGGATTCAAGCCAAACATACTCAGTAGCTACAATATATATATATATATATGTGTGTGTGTGTGTGTGTGTGTGTGTGATGTCAATTAGACATCGAGCTATTAACTCGCCAATAATTCACTAGGAAAAAAGGACTAGGTTCTCCTAGGACCGAATGTATCTAACCGACAATGTAGTAATCTATGATTAATATGTTGTTTTTGGTATTTATATACATGATGATAAACCTATGATTGTAGTGAAAAAAGTTGCACATTTTTTTTGTTCACATTCTGGTTATAGAGTTTGTTGTTCTCAATGATTTCTCATTGAATGACTCTTCTACTTTTTTAAAGTTAGATTATATAGATTATAAGGATCTTCAAATACAAAGAGAAATGAAGGAGTTTATAAGTTTGGATATGGTATTATCATTGAGAAGGTACGTTATTCTTTTCTCAAATGCACACTGTCTTTTGAAATTATGTACATACTTTGTTGACATATTGATAATTATGTTTATTCCATTGTATAGCAAACTCATAACGACAACAACAACGAAGAAAAATATGGTTGCTAGGTTTAATATATTGCTGAAAGTAGGCGATGCGTACGTAATTTGTATATTGTGGCTCTCAGGTCATGTCGTGTGAAGGGCTTACCATACTTAATGTCGATGAAGATATGGAGGATTAGATTTTACTAAGACGTTCTTAACAATATGTGAGTCTTCTGTGTTTGAATTGATGGAACTAACATATCTTAGTATTTAATAGTCTGTGCTTATTCCATTGGTTGACTAATGATTTAACGTTCTTATTACGATGTATGCAAACCCTTCTTCTGATATAACTCATTTTATTGCTTCAGTACTTTGCATCGTACAACTTACTCATATTTAATGGATATTATATTTCGTTAAACAATTAATATGATACTTATATTTCAATGCATATTGTTAAATGGTTAACTTACATATTTATATTAAAAAAAACCTTGCCACTGTGCCGTGCCACACACTAGTTCTACTCAAATTGGTAGCCTAATGCCTCATTCTCACACAAATCAATCATATATCGACAAATATGGTCTAAAATTTATACCTCAAACATTCAAATTTGGAATCAATACTTTTGTACGAGTAAGATCATTAGTGAAAATTATTAATTGTCATGAAATCAATACAAACGTAAAGTTAATTTGTTTTGCTTAACAAGGTTAACTCTAAAAAAATTAGATTCATGTTTAGGTTTTTTAACATAATCACGTTTGAAGTATCTTAAAATTTTGTTTATTACTGTGATTGATACTACAGAAAAAAAAAGATGCATTTTTATCTCACTCCGTAACTTCGTTCCTGTCATGTTAATCTAATGTCTCATCAAATGTAAGACAACAAGTTTTTATACAGATATATTTTATCTAACGTTGCCAAAAACCCATTTTAATATAATTTTATTTTTATGCCTCTGATGTATAGCTCAGTTGGTAAAAGGATGATGTGACTTTGCCTACAAGACATATCTACAGTTATATCTCAGGTCCCGTGAGCCTCAGCCTCTTGGTGAGTCAAAGAATAATCCTTCATATTGATGTTTATGAAATGGATTTTATATAGTACTGATTGAAATTGCCGATAATCAAGTTTCTGGCATAGTAAAGTATTGTTTTCCACAATTGAGTAAAACGGGTGGGTGGGTAGTTGGATCGGATCCTAAGCAAACCCGAAAGATTACAAACATCACACGGACTTCACCTCCTCTTCATAACGCCTTTCAACCGAATCCAGCATAACCCCATTCTCCACTCCTCTATCCGGCAAAATCTAGGGTTTGATTTTTTTTATATATTTCCCCAATTCAATATCATCATCTTCCTAATCCATTCCCGAATTTTGTTTTTGCATAATCTTTCGATTCGATTATGAGAACTCGAAACGCTGACAATCCGAAATCGCCTCCTCCGGTGAAAAGAACCCCGCCGGCGAGAAAGTCGGCAACTAAAACCCCTCCACCGCTACTGGATGCCTCCCAACAATCACCATCTGATTCCACGGTTACGCCTAAGCGTGCTTCCTCCACCAGAGGGAAAGCTATGGCAACAACCGATGCCACAACAACAACAACTCCAGAAACACCAGGTATATAGTTAGTCAAACCTCAAACGTAGTTTTCTGTTTACCCTAGTCTTTTGTTTTCTTCATGTTCATAGTCTCAATCAACGGTTGTCATCGTGTTCATCAAGTTTTTTTTAAGAATAATATCACTTTTGTTCTTTCCCATGGCATTCCGTTTTTTAAACTCAATTTGTAATTGTAACGAAAGATTCATGGCGATCGTTAAGGTTGTCTTTATGTTGAATACCTTGCAGTGTTTCCTCTATTTTACGTTAATTTCAAACAAAATCAAGGAAATATTCTTTTTAAACAGTAAGCTGATTAGTTGCTTTGATACTCTAAACTTGTGATTCCATTCAATTATCGATATAGTGGTTGCATGCTTGTTGATGTTAGTTTTAAGTTCATGTGATGTTATACATGCAGTTGAAGCAATAAAGGTACAGGACGACACAGTCAAGGTAACTCCTGGGAAAAAATCTGGAACTAAAAGGACTGTGAAAAGAGTGGTTAAAAGGACTGTTATCAGGAAAAAGGCTCCAGCTTCTGCTAAATCGGGTGATGCAAAGACACAGCCTGCTTCAGTTGCAGTTGAAAAGGATGATATTGAAGTACCTGTAGAAAAGGAAATTGTAGAGGAGGCAAAGGACGTGGCACATTCGAAGCAGGACGAGTTGAGCCCAAGCGATGTTAAAAAATCTGTTGAGCAGGAAGAACATGTTGATGATATTGGTGTGTCCCAAAAGGGTGATGATAAAGATGTTGCAGAAGCTGAAGATAATACGAAGGATGTTGAAGAGGGCAATGATGTTCAGCCCTCTGTTGAAAGTTTGGGGAGTAATTTGAGGAAGGAAAGTGGTGATGTCGCAGATGTTGAAAAGTCTTTAGAGCATCAAGAACCAGAACCAGAATTAGATGAGATAGAAGACATGGAAACAGAAGAGAAAGCGCCAGAAGTTCAGGAACTCATCTTGGAAAAGGAGGAATTGGATGAGAAGGAAAATAAGGAAACAGATGATGATAACTCCTTAGAGATCCAAGAACCAGCCATAGAAGCTGAAAAAGAGGAACCTGATGTTATGGAAGTTGCCCATAATCAAGAATTCACCATGGAAGAAGAGAAAAACTTTGAGATGGAAGAGATGCCAACGGAAATTGATGAGGATAAAGTAGAGTTGGAGGATGAGCGGGTTGACACAGAGAAAGATATAAATGAGGAACCTAAAGAAGACGAAGATCCACAAGAGCGTGTATGTTTAAGCGATGAGGAAAAAGATAAGGACATTGGCAACGATACTCATGAAGAAGAAGATGATGAAGATGAACTTGCAGATGAAAAGGTGGCAGAACATGGTGAAGTAGGATTGGAAGAAGATCAAGCAGAATTTACAGCAGCTGCAGAGGAGCGAAGGAGAAGGAAAGAATTTGAGATATTTGTTGGTGGATTGGATCGAGAAGCTACAGAAGAAGATGTTAAGAAAGCTTTTGCAAATGTTGGAGAGGTTGTTGAAGTCCGAATGCATAAAGAACTTCCAACTAATAAAAACAAAGGATATGCATTTGTGAGATTTTCTCAAAAAGAGCACGTAGCCCGTGCTTTATCAGAAATGAAAAATCCTGTTGTATGTTTCTTTCTCAATAAATGCATTTACTTCTTTGTTTGGAGTAACATCATACTTATAAAATACTTATAAAAAATTGTTGATATTTGGCAGATACACGGAAAGAGATGTGGAACTGCACCAAGTGAGGATAATGATACTTTATTCTTGGGAAATATATGCAATACATGGACAAAAGAAGCTGTAAGGGGATCTCCAATTTCTTTTTGATTTATTTTCTTTCATTGTATTTGTAGGGCACTTGCTAACAGTTAATATGGTGGCAGATAAGACAAAAACTAAAGGATTATGGGATTGAAGGTGTTGAAAGAATCACACTTGTTGCTGATCCACAACATGAAGGGTTAAGTCGTGGTTTTGCATTTCTTGAATTTTCGGGTCACCCGGATGCTATGATTGCCTATAAAAGGCTTCAAAAGCCTGATGCTATTTTCGGCCACCCTGAAAGGACTGCTAAAGTAGCTTTTGCAGAACCATTGCGTGAACCAGATCCGGAGGTTTTAAAACAGGTTAAGTCTGTGTTTGTTGATGGGCTCCCACCTCATTGGGATGAAGACACTGTTAGGGAGCATTTAAAAGGGTATGGCAGTATTGAACGTATCATGCTGGCACGGAATATGTCAACTGCCAAGAGAAAGGATTTTGGATTTATTGATTTCACTACTCATGAAGCAGCTGTTGCTTGCATTGATGGAATAAACAGAAGAGAATTGGGTGATGAGAAGGTAAGGGCACATTCTTTTATCAAAATTTCCGCTATTTTTTTGTAGCATGTTAAAAAATATTTAATTTAGGTACTCACTGATTTTAACTGGTCTTAAATTACAAAGTGGTGAAAAATGTTTCTTGTTCTTTTTTACTGATGAAAAAGAAATGTTGGGTCCTCATTTTTCTGGATGTTACAAGTCTTTGGATAAATGGAAATTTTGATGTTTAATAAAATTGGGAAGAGTTTAGTGAAGAAGGCTCGAGACAATAAAAGAGAAATGGGAAAGAAGTGTGTAGTTGAACCGTATTATACTATTATAGCTTCTTGATTCATTTTAGTTTGAAATGCCTTGAGCTACACTATTTTTTAATGCTCCCAAGTAGTATCATATTCAATTTTCAGTTCTAGATTATTTTACATATTTTTTTAATCGATTAAGTTGTGGAACCAAAGTATAAATTTTCAAAATAGAATTAATGACGAAAGTTTGGTAGAAATGCTATTTTGAAAATTAGGGTGTTTCAACAAAGTTCTTGAAAATATATAATATTATAGTATTAATTAATAAGCATGTTTTATCTGCATTGAGCTAACAAATTATACATGTTGCTAGACGAAAGTGAGAGCAAGACTTTCAAATCCTTTGCCTAAAACTCAAGCTGTGAAAGGTGGAATATCAGGAGGATTTCGAATTGGTCAGGGCAGTAGTGCTACTTTTCCAAGAACTGGTATATATAATGATGAAATAATTTAAATATAATGATTCACATCTTCCTTATATATAATATCATTTATTTCGTCATACAGGAAGGGGTTTCATAAGAGATGAACATCCTTCCAACCGTATGAACTTTCAAAGAGGCAGAGGCTTCTATCAACATGGCCATGGTCAAACCAGTAGAATGGGTTTTGCAGACGATTACCCACCTCCTGGTCCTCAACCTCCGTTCAGAGGAAGACAGAATTTTGCACGAGGTTTGGACTTCTTTAAATATTTATCATCATTTCTTTTTCTTTACCTTTTTTTTTAAATTAAACTGCATTACGAGCTTTCATTATTAGCATAACGAGAAGCTACATATTCTGCAGGAGGGAGGTGGGATAATTTTAGGGGCCCTCACCAGCCATCTGGTGGTCAAGGAAGTATGCCATCAAGATTTGATCTTGATAGGCCTAGGCATGGTGGTATAATGGATCGTGATCATCCTATGCCAATGAGAGGACAATCATTTTTGGCTGAAGAAGAGTTTACTAGACCTTATGGTGGGAGGCATTATGAAGATCCGTATAGTTATGGAGATACTTCACGTGGAGTAAAACGTCCATATTTTTCTGTAAAGTTCACTCATAATCTTGAATTTGTTTTTTTTATTTTCTGTTGTGGGAAAAGAAATGAGAGTGGATATTATATATATATATATATATATATTTATATATTATATAGAGGAAAGTTCAAATGAGAACTCAAATTTGGTTGTGAACATGAGGACAAATGAGTGCGTGACACGGGTTGAATGTAGATTATTCGGTCTGAATATGATACGTATCGCGCTCTCATTTGTCCTCACGTTCACAACCAAATTTGAGTTCTCATTTGAACCCGCCCCTATATATATATATATTGTAAACATATATAAATGTATTCCATGCTTGACTTGATTTTGTTTGTTCGAAATATTTTTTTTTGGCTTTTAGAACCAGGATCCTGACTATATTGAGCCTAGCAGAGGTCGGCCTCGTTTGGATTACTCTGATCCAGCAATTTCAGTTCCTGGAACACGTTTAAGAGGTTTTGTGTTTAGTTTCTAAGTGCCAATGTGAGCCTATATCTTGCTAAATTTATTATCTTTTAATGTACTCACTGTTTATATTTTTTTTCTGATATTCTAGGAGGTGGCAGTGGTGTTCATTCGCGTGACTACTATAATTATGACGTGAGTAATGTTTTTTTTATTTCATGTTTATGTATCTGATAAATATTTAATATCATTTGCCACTTTGATCTCTAATGTCTTATTATATGCAGTATAATGGTTCATATTCATCTTACTATGGTGGTGATCGGGCCTATGGCGGTGATCGGCCCTACAGCAGTGATCGGCCTTATGGCAGTGATAGGCCATATGGTGGTGATAGACCCTATGGCAGTGATCGCCCTTATGGCGGCCGATATTATTATTAGACTAGGCATCTACTGGTAATCAAACGCTTTGCTTTTGCATCTCTTATATGTCTTAACTTCTTTTAAATTTTATATCTGTGTTTAATGTTGATATTTTTGGTATCAAATTGTGTTCAGGCGGACACTTGGAGACAGAATGTGATGTGCTGGTCTGGAGTGTTTGCAACTGCTGCCCGCCCTCTGTAGGAAAGCCTTTATATCTTTTATATATATATATATATATATATTCCTCTCTTAGGCTGTCCTTTCCTTTTGAGGTTCTCTGTTCTCTCCATGGCTTTTTCTTCCCAAAGCTCAGTCGGGTTTGTTTTTGGTTGAAATGACATCATGGGCTAATCTTTAGATTGTGCCTTCCAATAGGACAAGTATTTTATATGGAAGGAGTTTAGTCTAAGATGCTAATTCATCCTAATATGTCTAGGTACCACATAAGTGCTTAAATTTTGAAAATTGGAGGTCATCTACAGATGTAAGAACATCTCTTTTTTATGATCATTGTCTTGGATTCAGTATATATATATATATATATATATATATATCAACCCTTTATATCCTGAAGTTTAAGGAAACAGATTAGATGCTTATATTTTATAAGTGTAAGGTTTGAGATCAAAGGTTTTTCACTTAGCGATTCAAGGGAATTTGATGTAATGTAGAATCTAAGTCCTCTAGAGGTTCTATTGATGATTCTTGTGAAGACATGTTGTGGATTTTTACATATTGCTTGTGTGCCAAATGGAGTTTGATCAGATTGAAGGAAAATATACTTAAGATATGTTTCTAAATCTCTGATGGATTTGTGGATGTATTATTTTGGAAGTAATTTTGAGGGTACTTACCATGATGTTGGATTATGTATGTCATGATATGAATATTTTGGTGGTTGCTTTATGGTGATTCTTGAAATATAACTTTTGCCATCTTATATTTAGTTATCTAGGAGAACTCTGTCCAGCTTTTGTTATTATAAGCTAGACATCTTTATGTTCGTTTGTGCCCATTGGACGGTCATTAGATAAGCTTGTCAAATTGATGGTTGAAAAGAGCTGCTATATACATAAAAGTTAAATGGTCTGCATATTCTGTTTAACGGTTTACTGTTATCGAGGGCTTCCTTTTTTACATACTGTTCTTGAAGGTTTTCTGGCATTTTGGCTGACATTTTTAACAATTTGATAAGCAGCGGCTTTAGGGTTGATCTTTTACTAGTCTTATAACAACAAACTATAGCCCAAATGGTGTCATTAAATAGATATAGCGAATAGTGATCTAAAAGGTAAATATCCTTAAAGCTTATGTGTGTAGACAGACTGTATCTAACTGATAGATGAGAAATAAATAAATAACTGATTAGAGGTTGCAGATTTACATTTGACACTTAGGAATTGATTGTAATCTGGTTATTATTGATTGGGTATATATAGGTGAAAGTTAACTTTATAGTTCTTTAATCTTTATATGGTATATATATATATATATATATATATATATTGGTAGGCATTGCTGATTATTTCTTTTTGGTTCAATGGTTTTGGATAAATCCTGCACCTAGTATATGCTGTCATCTTTTTTTTTTGTGGCAGTGTTCATTGCTGAACGGTTAGGGGAAAAATAAGTTTAAAGGTCGCAAAATGAAGCAAGGTGATGAAAGTGGGTCCCGTTAATGATTCCGTATAACCTGTAGGCCTGTGGCTTCTTTTGCATTCACTATCTGTGTTCCATGGAAGAGCAGCAGGACTTGAGGGTGATTGGAGTAGTAGGTTGTTTAGTCTAGGCTTGCTCTCTTTGTATCCGCTCGTATTGTACTTCGAGGTAGAGGTTAAGTCTGCCTGTAGGCTGTTTGTTTACCTCTTAACAGTTTAAGAGGCAACCTAACCATAAGGATTGTGACGTACTGGTTGAGGCCCTGGGGGATGTGGTGGAATATCCCATCCGCTCAGGGTTCGAATCCATGCATAAACAACAATTGTGGGCACTGAGTTTTGATGTATTGCAGTCATAATAGGCATAGCCTGGGACACCCTTCCAAAAAAAAAAGAGGCAACTTTTGAATCGCTAAGAGGTGAATCCTGTTTGGCAAAAAATAAGTTTGCCTCTTAATGGTTCCAAAACCCTCTGAATTATTTTGTATCTTGGACCTCTCTTAACCATTAAGAGCTCTGATTACATCTTGAACGGTTACCAAACAATTATATTTCATTTTGCACTATATCGTAAGAGTTTCTTAATCATTCTGCACCAAACCATTCAGCAACTGCCAAACAGCCGTCTTCTCCCCGACCCAACCTTCAACTCCAAGTGGGGCATAATGGGCTTGTTTGTTTTGGTTTTGTGTAATCTCTAATGGCTCCAAAATAGCGTAAAATTGTAGGTGTCTGCTTTCACAAGGGTCGTTCTTAAGTTCTTATTTCTTTTGGGCCCTGTTATGCAAGTGAGAGTGTGAAATATCTTTATACATGCATTGATTGTACCTGTTAGGGCTGTTTATATGCAAATGTTGCCACAAAAACCACTAGCAGTTGTTCCCTTTGGTTACTGCATATATAATTTGGATGTGTTGTTATGCTCATTTGTTTTGTGATTTCTTATTTTGAGCATTGATTGTACCAAATGTATATGTATGTATGTTGTGTATATTTTTCTGTTTTTCATAAGTACTTTCAAATCTGCGATGCATCTCTGGTGTAGATGATATATCGATATAGGCGTAGGATCATGTGAGAAGAAGAGTAAAGGGGAGAAGTGTAACAAGAGATCTGAACTCTTGATCACTTTTAATCTCATACCCACCCATGAATTACGCTTTAGAAGGGAGTTGATCCGGTGCATCTCATCTCAGTACATCTCATCCTAATGTGCATCCATCCAAGGGTGGAGATCTCTTCTTACACTTCTCACCTTAACCCTCCTTTCTCACTGGAACCCTATCGATATGTGGATAGAAGTGTGTGTTTATATTTTGAGGCTTTATTTGTCAGGGTTTGGTTCTGGTGAGAATGAGAGTTACGATGAGAAGCGTAAGAATGAATCTCTACCCATAAATGCACATTAGGATAAAATGCACTGAGATGAGATACACCAGATCAATTCTCTTTTAAAACACGCAATTCATAGATGGGAATGAGATTAAAGTGATCAAGAAAGAGTTCAGATCTATTCTTACACTTCTCATCTTAACTCTTCTTCTCACACGATCTGATCCTGAGTCTTGTTTGTCATTGCTTTAGTCCTTTTCAAGTAGATTTTTGGTTGATGTACATTTTCTACAATTGGTTGATGTGTAAATGAGGCTTTATCAACTAGAAATATTAATCGAGTCCTTGAAAACGAATAATTGAACCAATGAACTCTTTTAACTTATTAAATCTAAAGAAACCCAACATGCATCTATGTTATTTATGTACCGATATATCAATAGATCGGTAACAAGATAATCATAAATCAATGAAATGATTATATATCAATAGATCGATAACAAGATAATCATAAATCAATGAAATGATTATATATCAATAGATCGGTAACGAGATAATCATAAATCAACAAAGGGAAATGATTATATATCATTCAAATGAGTATCAGAAGATGATTAATAATTATTTTTCACATAATCATACCAAACGACTACAATTGTGATTGTCATTTGAATTTGAAAATTAACCTACAGGTGTGATTGTCATTTAAATTTGAAAATTATTGTCATTTACATTTGAAAATTAAACAGAAAGCTAGTGGATTTTCTTTTTTTGTTTTATTCGTTTGTTGTCATTTCCCATTGATTTGTTGGAATATAGAAATAGAATTTAGTATACTTCTTCCATTTTCTAAAGTGACGTTTGTTTTTTAAGAGGTGTTGAAGTCTGAAGTCTGATATCAGTTCTAAAATAGTTATGAAACGTTTAAACGAATCAGACATAAGTGGTGATTAAGAGTTTAAAATAAAAAAACAAACAGATTTAATCGTTTAAAAATGTTTAGAGACTTAATCATTCAAGATATGAAAGTTCGTTGGGTTATTTGGTTTTAGCAAGTATAAAGTTCTATTTGTTTATTTTAGTAAGTTTGAAAATTTATTTATTCAAAAAAAGATTTAGGACTTACCACAGAATATGTAAAAACACATTGAGGTTCTTAATTATTTTCCTAGATATTAATTGTTAAAACAAACAAAAAATTTATGGTAAGGTTTTTTCCTGGCCCACATTATGCAATGCAATAAAGACAAAAACTTGAACTTTCAATCCTAATTCATGTTTTTGTTTATTCTTCGTGTCTCTCTCTATTTCGATTTTATTTTATAGTTTTTTATTTGAGAGAATGAAAGTATTTTTTGGATATCAAGTTTATGGAGTATTATGTCATTTTAGTAGGTTTCAAAGCTTGGTTTTGATTTATTTTTTTTAAAGACAGCTTATAAGACGCGTTTGATACCTAGACATGAAACAGGAAATAATAGTTGTTTAGCCTTCGATAAAACAAAATTGGACATGACAAGGCAATACAGATAAAATGATCAGTTTACCTCTAATGAGTATATAAAGAAGATCTCAAATACAAACCAAACAATTTGTACAAACTTCATGGTTTCATTGTTTTTTTGAATAATTATTTTTTTCATAAAAGTGTTTAATATAATGAAATTGTTTCATATAATTCTTTTCCTCGTGAATTTTTTTCATGATTAATCAATCCTCATAATTAAGAAAAAGTGAAAAAAAAATTAAAAAATGATTGGTTGAATGAAGTTTGTACGGTTTATATAAATTGTTTGGTTTGTATTTAAAATCTCCCCTATATATATAAAATTAGGTTCATACAAGACAAAACCTATTCACGAGAATACGAGAATGGTCGTTTATGTACTAAATTAGCCATGATTCCGTGCGACTTTTTCCATGCCACTTAAGTGGCCCAAAAAGTCGTACGCCCCAGTTAGTCGTGAATATGATTTTGTGTTGTTCTCTTATTTCCTTAAATAAGTACAATTTTCGTATGGATATATATATACATATATTTGTGTAGAGGAAAGTTCAAATGTGAACTCATTTTTGGTTGTGAACGTGAGGACGAATCTCAGCCACTTATCCGGTCAATAAAGGCGGCTTTGACCTGGTTCCCCTCCTTTAATAATCTCCACCCTCCCATGAATCGCGTCAATCCTCCGTGATCGCGTCCACCATAACCGAAGATGTGTGGCTGAGATTCGTCCTCACGTTCACAGCCAAAATTGAGTTCACATTTGAACCTAACCCTATTTGTGTATATACATATATATATATATAGATATATATATATATATAGGGAGGTTCAGGAGAAAACGCTAAAAAAATGAAGAACACCCTGGAGGCTGCCATCTGGTAACATGCATATGCACTAATGTTTATTTATGCATTGATGCAGAGAAAAAAAGGAGCTCCAATCGCTTATATGCATTTGTGCATATGCACTAATGCATATTATGCATAGAAAAAAAATATCATCCAGATGGCGGACTATCAGGATGTTTTTCAGTTCTCTTTTTTTAGCGTTTTCTCCTGAACCTCCCTCTATATATGTATATATATATATACCTATATATACATATATATATATATAGAGGGTCGTTATTATGTAACCCTATGCTTTCATGCAACTTTTACAACCTCAATCATGACCATTCATTTGATCATCAACGGTTAAGATTTAATCATCTCTAACCACCTTTAATTAAAAAAATAAAAAATAAAATGGATGGTATATACATACATATATATATATATAGAGGAAAGTTCAAATGCGAACTCAAATTTGGTTGTGAACGTAAGAACAGTGAGAGCGCATAAAACTGAATGTAGTGTTTATTCAGACTGAATATACACTATATTCAGTTTTATTCGGTCCGAATATTTTTTTGATTATTCAGTCTGAATATGACGTGTGTCACGCTCTCATTTGTCCTCACGTTCACAACCAAATTTGACTTTTCATTTAAACCCGCCCCCATATATATATATATATATATATAGGTGGAGGTTCATACGAGAACACCTCCATTTTACGAGAACGAGAGAACACCCTTATCGCATGTGATAATACACGAGGGGAGACTTGGTGGTGTGCGGATGATGTTCCTTGCTATTTAGGTCACCAAAGATCATTTGCGTCATTCATTTAATATCACATATGATAGTTTTGATTGATTATAATATCAAATCAAAGACACCCTTATTACATGTGATAATATATGTGATGGAGCTTAGTGGTGTAACAATGACTTGGCCGGTAACCTAGATCGCGCCAAAAATCATCCGCATCTCTGATTTAGTATCACATGTGTATCATATGTGATGTAATAATAGTATCACATGTGATTTTCTATAGTAAAAGGGTGTTCTCGCGTTCTCGTAAAATAAAGGTGTTCTCGTTTGAACCCTTCCCTAATATTCCAATAGTAGCTAGCTCTTTTGTATCCACAGGATCTGATCTCAGTTCCATATGCTTTTATCAACAAATTTATGTTCACTGTTTCTAAACTTATATAGGTGTCGTTTACTAACCATATTTGATGATTCAAGAAATTAGCATTAACCAAATATATATAATTTCCATTGATGATTCAAGAAACAAGCACCATATGACCAATACGACAGTATTGACTCAACATAGAAATTAACAAAAACTCTAATTAATTAATTTAGCCAATGCATCTAACAAACGGATACATTCCTGCAATGCCAAACTCAGACCAAATAATCTACATTCAGACCCTCGTTTCGGGTCTAGAAACCTTTGTTTGGCTTCTAACTCAATGGACAAAATGAGTTGTGGGTATTGCTTAGCTGGACATTATTTAATCAACTACTTAAAGTTCTTAACACCAAATATCTTCTTGATGTAGAAAAATGGTGTCAAACTCTCTAAGGTTGGAAAATGTGGCAAATAAGTGCACTCATTGGAACACTTATTGTTATTAAAAATACACACCCTACATATACTTACGGCGGCCACATTAACCAGAAGTTTAGAGATGGGAAGAATAAAATTTAGAGGGAGGAGAGCACTGTGGAGAAAGTAGAGCACCTCCATTACCTCCACGTTGTTCTACTCCCTTCAAAATATTTCTTTCTCTAAACTTTTGGTTAATCATGGATGCAATTAGATGTGGGTTGTGTATCTTTAATGGCAAAGAGTGTCCCAATGGATGTTTTTATCTGTCATATTTTCCAAACTTTGAGACTTTAACACCATTTTTCTTCATAAAAAAGATTTTTGGTGTAAAAAACATTAAATAGATGATTAAAAAATGTCCAGTTACGCAACACCCTCAACTTATTTTGTTCCTCAAGTTTGAAGCCAAACAAAGGCTTATAGACCTGATAATACGGTCGGAAGGACTCATTCAAACACTAGAGCACCAGTTATGAGTTCAACGCCAACATTAGAATGTCGTGCTCAATCATTGTGGGGACTGCATATGCTTAGGGAGAGCATGTCTAAATGACTCTATATTCAAGCAAACAATTTCTATTAGATTTGACCTATTAAGAAGTCATTGGGACACGACGTCATGAGAAACTGTTACGTGAGACAAATGACATCGGAGCACGTCGAATAATTGTCAGCTCTTATGTTTATGAAGCATCTATAGATTGAGCAAGAGGTAATCGAGTGTCATGGTTGGGTGTTGCAACCGGAAGCAGAGAGGGAACACCGGCAGAATCACCCTATAACTCCCAACTAATGAATTTTCAGGTTGTTAAAATTTTAATTAGTTTGTTTTGCAAAGGTTTGTGAATGTTAAGAAGGTAGTAGGGACACAACGTTTTGAAAAGTTGTTGCGTGAGACGGATAACAGGGGGGGTACGTCGAGCAATTGTCGACTCTTATGTTTACGAAGCATCCTATATTTAAAATTAGCATTTAATGCATAAATTCATGGTGTTATGGTCGGTGTTGGAGCTCCAAACACAACTAAACCCCAGGAATTCCCCTCCCAATCCCAACCAATGAATTCAAATAGTCAAAATTTTAAATAGTTTATTCAGTTTCATATATCAATTGGTCTGAATTTATGCATTAAATGCTAATTTTAAATATATCAATCTCAAAACATCTTTTTCACAAAGACATTCATCAGTCACAAAACTTTTATAGACCTCATTTCCTAGAAAAAAAAAAGGATGGTCTAAATACACCATTCCATCTAGGGGTGAGCATCGGAACCGGGTACCTGCCTTTGGAACCGCCTTTAGAAAAAAGATGGTCTAAATACACCATTCCATCTAGACCTCTTCCTCTAGCATGCGCAAGTGGTGCAATCCACGAAAAACCTTTCTTTTGCTTCAAACTCTAGTGCAGCAATCAATTGTTGGCGCTGCAAAGTTGAACACTGATTAATCATTTTCCTAATGTTTATCACACCAAAAGTTTTCTTGAAGTGAAAAAATGAATAGCAACTTGGATCGGAAAAATATGAAGTTCCCAAGTGAACAGGCCCACTGTAGGTTTTCTCTATAAAGAATATCCAACAGAAAAGGAAGACCACCTGCAACCATGAAAAGGAAAAACATGAAAAAATTGGAATTACTTTAGCGTCTTCCTATTTTATTTATATATATTATATATATATATATAGAGAGAGAGAGAGAGGAGGTTCAAACGAAAACGCCAAGTATTTAAGAAAACAAGAAAACCTTTTTTCATGTACAAAATCATATGATTTTGTATTAACATGAACAAATGGACAAGGGCGATTTTTACCCGCGGGAAAAGTCGCGACTAATCATATGTGAATTTGTTTGTGAATCATATATGATTTTGTTCATGAAAAAAGTTTTCTTGTTTTCTGAAATAGGTAGCGTTTTCGTTTGAACCTGCCCCTATATATATATATATAGAGAGAGAGAGAGGGGGGGGAAAGTTAAATGAGAACTCAAATTTGGTTGTGAACGTGAGGACAAATGAGAGCGTGACACATGTATGATCGAATAAATACTATATTCGATCTGAATATTTTCTATGATTATTCAGTCTGAATATTACACATCCTCACGTTCACAACCAAATTTGAGTTCTCATTTGAACTTTAATTTGAGTTCTCATTTGAACTTATATTTGAGTTCTCATTTGAACTTTCCTCTCTTTCTCTCTCTCTCTCTATATATATATATATACATATCAATAAGAAAGAAGACAGGTTTTGAAGGTTAGATGAATGAATGTTGAATCCTTTTTTTCCCGATTAAGCACTTAACTATGAATGGCACACACAATATTTAATTCTGTCATTTTATCAAACATCTTTAGTGTTGATTGATACCAGGTATAATGATAACATCAGTCAACTGCTATCAAAGTACAATGTTGATAAACAAAATGTCAAATCTTTTATATTAAACAAAATCCAGAAAGTCTTATAGAAAAGTAGAAATATCAGAAAAAGTCAATTTATCAGAAGAAGGTGAAATATAAATAGCAGATACATAAAGATGCAAAAGAATCAAGAAGTAAAGTAAAACCAAAAAAGCTAAAAAAAGAAACCACAATACAGTAGGTCACAATTATGCACACAGATAAACAATTATAAGTTGTAATATGCAGTGGACTAACATGAGAAGAAAAAAAAGAATACTTTCATATTTGGATGAATCTGGAAAATGATCCAAATATAAGAAATGGAATGTAGAACTCTTTATACAAAACAAAAAAGTACTTAAAACAAACAACTTACAGATGGATTGTTAAAGGTTCCTTTTCCATGGTTAAATCTTCTATTTTTGGACAGATTTGGTTTAAACTCATCTTCTGTTTTGAAGTTGAATTATCATCATGTTTCATTATCTGAGTTCTATATGACATCTAAGGGGTTGTTTGGTTGGTTTTCCACTAAGTCCTGTATGGATAAAGCTGTCTTTGTTGATTAATCTGTCGTCTGTATAGATTGGGAAGATTTTGTTTGGGAGAGTTTTCTAATAGATAAAAGGAGGGTGTTTTTTTAATTGGGATAGGCAGGTTCTGAAAAAACTTGGCTCATTAAGCTCATTAAGCTGCTAATAAACAGGCCCTAAATCTTCCCAGCTTATTTTAAGAAAAGGATAAAGATGTATGTAGAACTCTTTATGTGTTTTGTGTCTTTAAACAGAAGGATTAAAAGTTCCTTTTCCATGGTTAAATCTTGTATTTAGACAGATTTGTTTTGACTTATTAAGAGCATCTCCAACCGACCGCCAATTCACCATTTTTTGCCGTTTTGAAGCATCCAATCGGCCGCCATTTCACCAAAAAAATTGCCGGTCAAATTTGTTGGAGGGCAAAAATGCCATGGAGAATTTGGGACACCATTTTGGTGGTCCCTACCACAAATCCACAATCATCTTATTTTAATATAATAAACATTATATGTATACAATTATAATTATAAGTAAATTAGATATTTATTTAAAAATTAGTGTTAGTTTATATATATCTATATATATAAAATTAAAAAATTAGTATGCTAAGTCAGAAAATTAATACTATTTATGTGTTATTTTAATTTGTGCTATTTTAATTAATGATATTAAATTAATTATTTATTATAATATGTATTTATAAATTATAATTATTGTTATTAAAAATAATAAAAAATAAATAAAATATGTTATTTTAATGTGGGGTCCATAAATTTAATGTTTTTTTTTAGAGTATGGTTGGAGTTTGAGTTTTTTTTTTTTTTTTTTTTTTTTTTTTTTTTGTGTGTTGATAGACCCATCAAATTTAGTGTTTTTGGTGTTTTTTTTTGTGATAATGTTGGAGATGGTCTAAGGGCTTAATGATATTTAGATTTTGGTTGATGCATTTCATCAAACACTTGCAGTGCTACAGATAAAATCAAAAACACTTGAAGATCAAGATTGAGGTGAAATAAAAAACACTTGAAGATCAAGATTGAGGTGAAATCAAACACTTGAAGATCAAGATTGTGAAGTCTCTTGTGAAAAAAAATCATCTCTATATGAACAAAACCAAGAAAAAACAGTAGGAATTTAGGTTACAAAATCAAAATCGAAATAAAAATCATCAAAATAAAAATCAAAATCAAAGTATTACCTGAGTTAATTAAGGGAGCTTGTTCTAGGAGGTTTGAAGAATGAAGAACACAAAACCTAATAGCCAGATTTATACACAAACTATCCTCTTGATTTCATCTGTCTTGGAGACATTTTAGACGTGAAGTTAAGAAAAAAACAAAATTATGGCAGAAGAAAGAAACCTCTGAAACTGAAACCTACTTAAAGATAGATATGGGTCTATGAACACTGAGAAAGAAGAAAGCAAGTCTTAAAGAATCAGAAAAATGAAACCTGTATCTGAAAAGTAAAATCGTCTGTTTGAGAGATCTGAATATATTCGTGGATATGGGTCTGATGAATACTGGGGAAGAAGAAAGCAAACCTGCAACAATTAGAATAGTCAAATTATTATTATACTGATTTGAATTTATACCTTTTTTGTTTGTATTTGAGATATTTCAAATACAAATCAAATAATTTATACACACCGTATAAGTTTTATGGTTTCATTGTTTGTTTTAAATTTTTTTTTTCATGATAGTCTTTAATACGATGAAATTTTTTCATATATATTTTTGTTTCTATATGAAAATTAAATTGTTTCGTTTATTTATTTTGATGAATCTTTTTTTATATATTATTGATTAATCAATCCTCATGTGTTTTTGATGAAATTTTTTCACATATTATTAACTAATCAACCCTCATAATTAAGAAAAAGTGAAAAAAAAAATTATTAGTTGAATAGAGTTTGTAAGGTTTGTACAAATTGTTTGGTTATTTGAAATCTCTCCTATAAATATATATATATATATATATATGTGTGTATATGTATGTGTGTGTATATATATATATATATAGAGAGAGAGAGATATAGAGTGAAGTTCAAATACAAACCAGTTAAATGTTACAAACTATATAGACTTGTACAAATCAATATAAAAATAATTTATTTTCATCAAATGCTATAATTTAAGATATTATTATTTATATGTTTCTTTCACCTTGTGAAAAAATTAAATGTAAAACTTTTATATTATGAAACAAATACATGTGAAACTTTTTCATAAAAAAATATATGAGAAACTTTCAACTTATGAAAACAAATAAATGTGAAACTTTTACATTACGAAACAAACATATGTGTAATAATATCTTAAATCATAGCATTTGATGAAAAAATATCATAAAAATTTATATTGATTTATACGAGTTTGTATAGTTTGTAATATTTAATTGGTTTGTATTTGAACCAATCTTTCTCTCTCTCTCTCTCTCTCTATATATATATATATACGTATATATATATATATATCTTTTAAAAATAATATCTCGAGGACAGTAAAGTGAAAGTTTAAAAAACATAAAATACAATTAATAAATTTTAAAAAATGAATAAACTGTAAAGAAGAAGTCGTATTTAACTATTTAAGAAAACTAAGCTTTATTTTGAGGTTATATTAATAAAACATAAGTTTGTTTCACCTTGTTACATAGGTTGGGGTGGGGGTGGGGGTGGAACACATCTGTTCCACTTTGTTCATGTTTCTTCCACATGAAAGTCCCGTCAAACATGAACCAACGATCTTTACCGGTCGCCTCAGCTTCTGAATCCAATCTTGAACGTTCAGTTAGGCATTCACAAATTCACTTCTCTTTCAAGTTTGAATGCTTTCGGACGGCTAACTATCAATTTCTTTAAGGTGCTAGCTGCTTAGCTTTACTAGAAGGTCGATGAGCTGGGTCAATCTCCATGGGCAAATTCGTAGGTTCGATTCCTGCTGGATGCACTTTTTACGTTCAGTTCAATCGCTGCTCACGGAATTGATACATATAGCTCGCCCTTATAGCAGGTTACTTAACAAGTCCTAGTATTGAATTTTATGATCGTTACAAGCTTTTGAGTACAAAAAACATCCATCATTTTTATATGGATATTCATAATCCAACTGCGCTATGCAATATAATGAATGCATTACAAAATCAAGCTTTTATGAGAAATAAAGAGTGGTTAAGTTATATAGAAAAGAATTATGGTATATTTGTAAGCAATGGTTTACTCATGCCAGAGTTTCTTTCCTATATCAATGTGAAAATCCTTTCTTCGCTATGTAAATAGAGGGTCGGAGGAAGAAGTGCCAGAACCTCAACAAAAGAATTAAGGTGATAGAGTCTTACAGGAGACGCTAGGCTTCGGAATTGAATGGAATGATTTACTATCTTCAAACCCGCCTATTGGCGTGTCTGGATCAGGTGAATCGCTTCTATTTTACTTAGCCTACTTCTTTATCATTAGATCATTTGTTCTTTTCTATTATGCCATGTCCAGTGTACCAAACGCACCCTTATTAAACAAAATACATGCACCCCACAAACTGTGAGGTGTAGAAGAAAAGAAGTGGGTCGAGAAGAAAACGAGGAAACATCCTAAAACATTACAACTACTAGGAGACTAGAACACGATACAACAAGGACACAAACAAATGAAAACCACCAAAGAAGAACTATGGAGAAAGAGCCATAGGGTTTGCCTTATCAAGCCACAACTCCCACCAAATGGACCCTTAATCTTCTCGAGACACATTGAAAAACACGAACCTGCAAAACCGTGAAAAAAAAACCTTGGCGATGAAGGGTTTTTTAAACAATGTTGTTACGTTGATCCCAAATAAGGTAACACGTAGCCTAAATAGTCGCTTGCCAAATGTTCTTCAACCAAGGCAAAAAAGAAGGGTACCCTTGAGAGTTTAAAATCTCCTCAACCATGATTCCGAAGTCGATATTGAGTCGCTACCATTTGTGAATCAGATCCCATATTACTCTTTAACTTTGCTCCATTTGCCTTAAACTAGTTGTGTGTTTTTTCTCTCCTAGGGGTTTTGAACCACATTGGAATCATGAAAACACACCACTTTGCTTTAAGATTGTCGATAACAGCTCTTAGGCGCTTCCACAACTCCATTTTTCCGTCGGTATGTATTTATTACGCAAACATCTCTGACTATGCTTTTCCAAGACCATTTTACAACCAGGAAATTTTCGTCTCCTAATTCTTGGTCTCCTACAAATACGTTCGAGTCCCAAACCGATAAGATTCCCCTTAAACGATCATTTGATGGGGCATTAGTGAAGCCGAAATTTCAAGATCCTCATAATCATTCAACCCACTTATCATTAAAATCACTACACTTTGTTTTATGAATGCCCAAGAAACAAGGGCATTGTCATTTGCAAATGTCTTTCACCTACTTAACTTTTGATGTCGAGCCCAATCCTCTTACATTAAAGGAAAATAAATTTCATGTGAAACACAATCAAATTGAGTGAAAACTCAGAAAGGAGAGACAATCCACTTTGATTTATAACAACACTTTTCATGATATGATGCACAATTGTTTGATCTTAGAAATGTATGTCTTATAAAACAATTTATTACGGCATTTCAGTTTCATGGTGACTCGGATAATAGTTCTATTTATGCACATAAGTAATCTAATAAAACTCCAGAGAAAAGGAGATACCGCTGATTGGACCATCCTATACCGCTGGGACCTCAAAGTACTTATGGTTTCAGCAAGATCCAAAGCAGATATGTCTCCGGCTAAAAAGTCTTTCGATGGTGTTATGAATTGCACAATATGTTTCAATTCTACCAATCATTTCAAGAAAGTAGAGAATGCAAATCAGGATCTGTATGTATCAACCTCCAAAGACCTTTCCTTTTCTCTCAAGTTAACATGCTTTCTAGATGATTGATTCTCTTCTAGATCAAGCTTCGAAGCCAAGCCTTTAACCTCGTATCTTCTACCTTCAGTTGCCGCAAGAATATTGAATTAATCTGATGCTTTTCCTGGACCACCCCCACCCCCGTGCTTTCCTTTTCAATTATGAGGTTTTCTATCGGTTAATTTTGTGGAACTCAAACGCAGAAGAATTTAAGAACTTCTATGCCTACAGTAGTAAGTTGTAACTTTAAAATTTAAATTATTTTTAGAATGTGAGATAAATATTTTAATATAATAAATATATTAATAAGTATATACTCGTATATGAATATATTCATGATCAAATTTTAAAACTTTAAGATAAAAATTCATCATATAAATATCAAATTTAAGAAAATATAATATTTAATTTGCTTAATTAAAACATATCATTTTTTATGCATGAATACCGTATTTATGAATCTTACTTAAAATTCAAGATTACAATTAAATTATGTATAAATACAACTTACTAAAGATTAATTTTCTTTGTGTAACTAATTACAGATAAACATAATCAAATACAAGATAAACATCTTATTTTAAATATAAAAAATCTAAATTATAATTAGAATAATGTTTGAGTTCTAACCTAATACTTAATTATTATATTTAAAAAAATTATAATATTAGATAAAAAAAAAACTAAATTAAATAATGATAAAAAATTATTAAAGAAATTAAAAAAAAAACCTTAAAATCATTAATTTAATACTAATACTGACATATATTTTTTCAAAACTTTATAATATATTTAAAGTTATATTTTATTTAAAAATAAAAATATTATTGATTTTCTTAAAATAACATAAAATCTACATCAATAGATATAAAAATAAAATAAAACTTTAAATTTAAAATATATCACGAATATACTTTTACGTTTATTAAAAAAAAGTTACTATAATTTATAATACAGTTTTTGTTAATATAATTATAATAGCAAAGATAACAAGCCCAATTAAAATTGCAGCCCATTTGTAAGCCGGAACTATAAAACCAACCCATCGGCATAAAACGTGAGGCCACGAGTCACTTGCACGTTCGTACATATCTATCTCTTCAATATTCCTTCTCCGGCGAACAATTTTCCGGCCACCCAAATCTGTTGCGATCTCCCTCCGGTACAAATCACCAATTGGAATTAAATGTCTTCTACTTTCAGCGGCGATGAAACCGCTCCGTTCTTCGGCTTCCTCGGAGCCGCAGCAGCCCTTGTTTTCTCCTGTAAGCTCAAACCCTAAACCTGAATTTTTCATTACTCTTTCCATAGAACTTCGATTTAAATAAAAAATTGAACTTATTTTGATTGATTTTCAGGCATGGGGGCGGCGTATGGGACGGCGAAGAGCGGCGTTGGTGTTGCATCGATGGGAGTGATGAGGCCGGAGCTGGTAATGAAGTCGATTGTGCCTGTTGTTATGGCGGGAGTTTTAGGTATTTACGGATTGATTATTGCTGTTATTATTAGTACCGGAATCAATCCAAAGGCGAAATCGTATTACCTCTTTGACGGTTACGCACATCTTTCATCTGGTCTTGCTTGTGGTCTTGCTGGACTTTCCGCTGGAATGGCGATTGGAATCGTTGGCGATGCTGGTGTTAGGTAAAGTATTCCATAACATTTAAATTCATCGTTATTTCTGTTTGTTTCTATTTTGACATTGAATTGCTATGCTATTTAAGAGTTATTTGGTGTTTCTTGAAGTTTTGAGTTTTGTGGATGATGATAATGAGCATAACAAATCTTCAGACATAAATAGATGCTTAGTGGTTAGGGCTTGCTAGGAAGAGACTTTGAGCAATTATTAGCTGTTAGTGAATTGGGTTATCTAAGATGATATGATAAATTTAAAAGCATTTATGCTTCATTATACAGAAGATTTCTGGAATGGTGTTAGTTAACCCATATGACCATTTAGAATATAATTTTAGATGATAAAAAGATGGTACCTTTCTGTTTTGGATGATTCATTGTTAGAATGATTAAGATAACTGAATTGTATAAAGATGGTACCTTTTTACCCCAATTCAGTGTTTAGAACAAAAATAAAGACCATTGATAATCTATTTATAATGCACAAATGTTATATATATATATATTATATAATTGGTGTGTCAAACAGCAGCCATTTTGGAATAGGTTAAAGAAGCAATCAGAATTGCAGTTACTACCATTTAAATTATATTTCTACTCAGTTGGCTGAAATATGTATTCAGTATCATAATTCTGTCCTGAATCCATGGAAAGACGCACAGATTACACCTTCATATCCCTTTGATTTTAATTACAAAGATAAAGATGGACGTTAGGTGCACATCTCGTTTCACACACTTTTGACTTTGGTGCATAAGTACCCTAAGAAGACCTTTGTTCAACCCTAAATTTCCAAATTAGTTGAAGTTATTTGATGAAGACATTTTAAATGACTAATGGGACAATACCATGTTGAATTTGATGCACAAAATAAGTATGATACAAGTATATATACATTTGCATATATAATTACATAAGCCTTGAAGTGCAATTCATGTTACAGATTAACTTGGCTACGTACGCTTTAACCTATTATACAAAGGGAAACAAAGTACCTTATTTGAATATGCTCCATTTTGAAGGCACTTTAATTGTAATATAAAAGTGTTAATGATCAATCTACCTTCTAAAATTTTAAATATTGTGATCAGGGCAAATGCGCAGCAGCCGAAGCTTTTCGTTGGAATGATTCTTATTCTTATCTTTGCTGAAGCACTTGCATTATACGGTCTTATTGTTGGCATTATCCTCTCCTCTCGTGCTGGCCAATCCAGGGCTGATTAAGTTGTAAAGTTTCTCATTCAGCCATCCATCCAGCCATCATCAGCCGTCATGTTATGAGGTTAGTTTCACGAGTTGAGAAGGTCCCAGATTCATCTTATCAAAATTCTTGCCGCTATCTTCCTTCCTGTTATTAAATTGTTTGTTAGTTGCTAAACTGGAATCAACTTTTGCTCTCAAATAAAGACTTAAACTAGCATTGTTTATTTATCTATTTTGTATTATAAATACACGTATCTTTACCCCCATATCCTTACCTTATGTGTGAGATATACTGGGTTCGTTTGGTTTATGTCATGCATACATATCATATCATGGAAACATCCTCTCTATGTGGACATCCTACCCCTATACCCTTCCTTGTATTAGATGTATACTGGTTCGTTTAGTTTGGTTTGTATCATGCATACATATCATGGAAAAAGCCTCTCTATACATGCATCCTACATCCAAACCCTTCCTTGTGTGAGATATATACCGGTTTGGTTGGTTTCATACATACATATCATGTAAACAATCTCTATTTGTACATCTGTCATGCGTACATCCTATCCTCGGACCCTACCTTGTGGATATATATATATATAGGGTATATATATATATAGGGGTGAGAAGTGAAGTTATGGTGAGAAGGGTAAGAAGGGATCTCCACATTTGGATGCACTTTAGGATGAGATGTACGGAGATGAGATACACCGAGATGTATCGGATCAATCCCCATAGGCCATACCAAGCGCGATTCATGGTTGGGTTTGAGATTAAAGTGATCAAGGGTCACGATTCCTTCTTACGCTTCTCATATTAACTTCCCTTCTCACACGATACCATGCCTATATATATATATAGAGAGAGAGAGAGAGGGAAGTTCAAATACAAACCAGTTGAAGGGTACAAACTATACAAACTGGTTCAAATCAATATAAAAATATTTTTTTTCATTATTTTTTTTTTCATCAAATGCTATGATTTAAGATATTATTACACATATGTTGAAAGTTTCACATGTATTTGTTTTCATAAGTTGAAAGTTCCTCATATACTTTTTATGAAAAAGTTTCACATGTAATTTTTTCACAAGGTGAAACAAACATATGTGTAATAACATTTTAAATCATATCATGTGATGAAAAAAATCAGGAAAAAAATTGTTTTTATACTGATTTGAACCGGTTTGTATAGTTTGTACCCTTCAATTGGTTTGTATTTGAACCAACCTCTCTCTCTCTCTCTATATATATATATATATATATAGGGGCGGGTTCAAATGCAAACTCAAATGTGGCAGTGAACGTGAGGACAAAGGATAGGGTGACACGTGTCCCATTCAATTCACTCTGAATGTTGTATTATTCCCTCTGAATGCGTGTTATTTGTACCGAATAATGTATGAACTTCACCTTCGTTATTCGGTAGGCCTTCATTATTCATACTGAATGGGACATGTGTCATGCCCTTGTTTGTCCTCATCTTCACAACCAAATTTGAGTTTGCATTTGAACTTCCCCCCCCCCCTCTCTCTCAATATATATATATATATATATATATATAACACCAGGTTCAATTGGTTTGTTTGCATCATTCATACATACATAAAGGCGCAACATTGTAGATTATTTAAGCACATTGTTCATAAGCTAGGATGTTCTTTTGTCTTTAAGTCTTTTTATGCTTAAGCTAGAATCAGGTTGTTACACACGCGTTTAGCCTCTAACTAGTTCAAGAAACTTGGTTAGTAACAGTTGGGCCGAAGACCAATAGTTTCTCTTATTTCTAAGTGTATCCCGCCTTGTGTGGCACGCATTGATTTCAGTATTTGACGCATAATGGAAGTAAGAACACATACACATGATACGGGAGAAAAATGTTATTATGCATAGGATCGTGTGAGAAAGAGAATTAAGGTGAAAAGCGTAAGAAGTAATCTGACCCTTGATCTTCTCTAATCTCAAACCCATCCATGAATCACGCTTAGATAGAGTTTGATCTGGTGTATCTCATCCTAATGTGCATCCAATGGTGGAGATATCTTCTTACGCTTCTCACATTAACTCTCATTCTCACCAGAACCCAAACCTATGTTATTATTCTACACAGTTGAATTATAAAACGCGCCCCTATAAAGGCGGATCTATTTTTTTGGCAGATCAAAATTTACGAAATTCAAAAATGAAAAATAAACATAGTTTAGTCAAACTTACGAGAATCAAAGCTACAATTCCTTTTGAGAGATTCTATTCTGATTCCTACAATTCATACCAACCAAACGTTTGGTCAAATTACATTCCAATTCCTTTAAAGTCAAATTTTCAATTTCATCAAACTCCGTTTTGTGAACCAAACACCCACTAAGGATTTATGCAATTTGCTTAATTTTTATTGGAGACAATGTTTTGGAAGTTCCATTTTTATTTAGGGATAACATCTTAATTCTTACCTAGTTTTTTCCAAAGTTCTTTTTGTAGGACATTCGTATACAAAAACTATCAAAATTCAAAAGATTAATATTTAACTATGTAATTGGTTCATTTACGTCATATTTGATAAAATAAAGCCAAATATAGCAAAAATACATTTTAAATTTGATAAAATTAGGGGTCGTTTTACCAAAACTTATCTCGGTAAGCGCTTACCAAGTCACATTACCTTACCTGATAAATATGGTAAGGACCAAAAATCTTACCCGGTAATAAGGAGACAAAGACCAAGAGTCTTATCAAGTGTGATGACTCTTACCACAGTAAGTGCCTACCGGGTAAATTATTGCATACAATGTGGACTAAAATATTACTTGATAAGTAAATGATGGTGTTAAATTTTACCCGTAACTCCGTAAGCATTTACCGAGTAAGTATTTGGTAAACAACCACTTAACCGAAATGTATGTTTAAATTGAAGAGTTAGAAACTCTCTAAAAATATAGATAAAAAGGTTAATTTAGTGTTTCAAGAAGATTTTATTTGATTGATTGTAAATTGCTAATATGGAATCTTTAACCTTCCCAAAACAAGAAAACCTAAAAGCGGTAATTGTACTGTTTGTAACTCGTTTATCTATAAATGAAAAGGTAAATCAAGATATAAAATGATCGTCATGACTCATGTAATAAAACAACCAACAGTTTACACAAAACACACACACACACACACACGATACCCTTCAATCTTTTTAATACAAATTTGATGATTATTGAACCATTTTGCTTATGATAAACTGGTTAAGGCTTAGAGGGATATAACATAATGGATCTTTATATTCTTCATATTCAAATCCAGATACCGTTAAAATCTTTGTCGCCATTAAGGTTCGGTTGTGTGGTCCTTATAATCCAATTTTGACCAAATTATTTTTTATGATCATTGGCTATTTTTAATAACACCTTTCAAAACTTGCAAACATTTTTCGGTATTAAAAAAAAAGCGAAATAAAGTAAAAATTGAATCGCTTTTAATGTCATTTAACTCTTTTGGTCAGCATTGATTGATAGTTGGATACCACACTTTTATTAATATATAATAATAAAGGCATATTAAATTATTATATATAAATACGTATATATTAAAATATTGTTTGAAAGAAGACGATATTGAAGCAAAATGGTTGGGTTTATGAAGAACATGTATGATTATTTATATAATTTTGGTTACATCAATTATCACCAACGACAAAATTATCATGTGTTTTCTACACACTAACACCTGCATCTGTTACGTAACGTTTGCTTCCCTACGTGTACTTTTTTATAATTCCAATATTTACTATTTTTTATTATTATTAATTTTTTACTTTTTATTTTATGTGACAAAATGATAGTGTTTAAGCATCTTTAATAGGTTTTTTTTAATCTATATTTTTAAATAAAAAATCAAAATTTATAATCTCTAAGAAATAGATTATACCCAACTCCAAAATATTTATTATTCTATATATATTCTCAAAATTATATACAATAAATAATAATTCAATCTTATTTGTAAAAAAAAAAAAAAAAAAAAAATTATGTTGCATCATTTTAAGTTTAAGATAATTCTTTAAACTTAGATTTTATTTATTTTTATTTTCTCTATTTTAAAAAATGATATAGAAAATCCATTAGAACAAAAATAAGCATAAAATTTCTATTTCCTCTATTTTAGAGATTTATTTTAAATGCTCTTAGTTTTCCTGCTTTTCATATAATATTTATGCATATATTTATGAGATCTTTTACTGTGTATCGGCCTTCATATTTCCTAGTTTAACTGTAAACGTATATTAGTTGTACATTGTACTTATTATTATGTGATAGACGTAGTGTTACTCATGCTTCTAGTTTGTTTTATTGCATTGTATTTGCTTTTTTTTTGCACAAACTTGGTTGCTACCTACTCGCATTTGTTTCTTGTTTTGGTTTTGTTTTTGTAAGTCGATGGTCTCTAAAGAAATGTCTTCTTCCTCTTGGGATAGAGGTAAGGTCTGCATACATTTCACCATTCTTACAACCTACCTCTGTGTTAAGATATACTGGAAAAAGAATTGTTTGGTTGGTTATTCGTAAATAGATGAAGGAAAGTGTGAGAATAGGAGTCAAGATGAGAACCGTAAGAAGATATCTGAACCCCTTGATCACTTTTAATATCACACCCATCCGTGAATTGTGTTTTTCACGTGAATTAATCTGGTGTATCTCATTAGTGTTGATCTCAATTATAATTAATCCAAGAGTGGAGATTTTTTCTTACCATTCTTAATATAACTTTCATTCTCACCGGAATCCAACTTTTTATAAATATCTATTATTCAAGACTAATAATTTTGATATGATCTTATAAAACGATTTTAGAAATGTTACTCTATCCTTCTTAGTTAAATACTACATTTACTTCAAATTTATGTATTTTCCATCAATAATCATTGCAAAGTATCACTAAAATTGATTGTGATTTGTATTCATAAAGGAAAAACATATTAAGTTTTTACTAATAAAAAATGCTTAACATAACTAAGATAATAAGAACATCTTCAACAGATTCTTTAAAATGAAGAAAATAGAAAAAATGGAATTTTGAGTCAAAAGTTCCAACAAATATTGAGAGAGAGAGAGAGAGAGAGAATGATATTTTAATAGAGGAATGAAATATTTAACATTATAATCAATGCTAGCTTCTCCAAAATGAGGAATCTGTTAGAGATAAATGCAATTTTTATTAGAGATTTTGACTTTTGGTTCTTTACTTTGGAAAAACTTTAGAAAATCTGTTGGAGATGATCTTCTAATACAAAAAATGCTTTTATAATGTATTTGATGTGAAAAATATTTCAGCAAAAAATGGAAAAGTTTATGGAGAAGAATTCTGATCATCTTAATTTGTTTATATAACAACTGTAGCAGATAAAAAGTACAACTATATTACTCGGTTGTATATATAACAACCATAACAGATAAAAAAGTTAATTAACGATTTAATAGGCCGGGTTTAATCGAGTTGATAAAAAAATTGGGTATATTGTTGGGGTTGGAGCGGTATGACACTTTTGTACACCTCTAACTATAAGGAATTGTCCTTTTGAATTTTTTATTTTTTTACTATAATATTCTAAGCTCAAAAATTTTGATTTTTTACAGTCAATTGTGAAACTCTCAAGTCTCAACTATAAATTATTGAAATTGGAACTTATTTCTTAGTACTTTTGTATTGTATTTTGTAGCCTTAATTAATTTTTATTTTATTTTTACGATATTTTAAAAATAACAATTTATTAAAAAAAAATCTTCTTTTAATATAAATGTACAATTTTTAATAGCAATATCTGATTAGATAATATAAATAAAACATATACGTAAATATATAATTCTATATATGACATAGAAATTTGTCGTCTTATGTCATGCCTTAAAAAACATCACGTCCTCGTCGTGCCGTATATAGCTTGAGGTTTGACGTCGCCGTCACGCCACACATTCACGTCTTTTTGAACCTTGTATATACTTGATCATTGAAGTTGTTAATTTTACATTTTCAATACTATAACTAAAGTTCTTAAACATCATCAGGGCCGGATCTAGTGCATTGACTCCACTCAAGAGGTCAGAAGAAAAATTACATAGGTAAAAAAAAATCAAAAATACATATTTACTCTTAGGGGCCGTTTACCAAATCTTACCCGGGTAAGTGCTTACCGGCAAAATTCAGCACTATCATTTATTTGTCGGGTAAGATTTTAGTCCACCAAAACGACGTCATATGCAACAATTTATCCAGTAAGTGCTTACTATGGTAAGAGTTGTCGCAATCACTTGCCGGGGTAAGACTCTTGGTCCTTGTTTTCCTTGTCTTCGCTCTTACCGGGTAAGATTTTGGTACTTTTCATATTCCTCCGGTAAGGTAATATGACTTGGTAAGTCTTACCCGGGTAAGCGTTTGGTAAACGGCCCCTTAGTAAAAAATTTGAAGGGACCCCGTCTTGCCGACGATTGACAAAAACACTAAAAAAAATCCTCAAAATCAACAAAAAAAAACTTTAAAAATCCCTCAAACGGTGTTATCAAAGTAAAAACACGTCGGGTGATTTTACGCGCATTTAATCTACCTTAATTGTGACCTCACTAAACAAAAATTCTGGATCCACCGCCCACGTCATCATTGTTAAAGTTCTTAATTTACATTTTTGATTAAAAAATTAATTCAAATAGTAAAACCCATCATCAATTTTGTACTTTTATTTCAATTGACAAGAAGACAAATAAATACGTAGTTTGTAAATTTCCTAGACAAAAATGACACTGGTGTTCACTGATGTTTACCACATGGTGCCTTTTGGTTTTATGTTTTCAATTATTGTAACCCTAAAAACCAAAATTAATTAAGAACAATGTAGTACATTTGTTTTAATACTAAAAGATTAAAATAAGAAAGTAAATATCGTAAAAAGATAAAAATAGAAAAGTAAGAGTGTATTATTTTATTTTTGAACAGCAAACAACCTTTTATAACCAACCAGAATGAAAAAATTTACAAGGCGTTTCTGATCAACAAGGAAATTGTACACCACCAAAATGTTTGCAAGACGCAAACAGCCAGAAACGAGCCCACCGCAAGTTTAGACTTTAGAGCGCGTAGTCAAAACCATGAAACCCCAACGTCTCAAAAAACCAAGACGTTGTCTCTACCCCTGTCCATCGATGATACCAGCAACCGAAAACCAACGCTCACGAGATCCACCCTTGCTACGCCTGAGTTGTGCAGTCCATTAAGACGCAGCAACGTATGTCTTGTTGTGGACAACCCATAGATTGTTTCTGCAGATCCCACAGAAACAATCTGTGGGATGTCCACACCAAGACATACGTTGTTGCTTCTTAATGGACTGCACAGCTCAGGTGCAAAAGGGATGGATCTTAATATTGGCTTCTTTAAAATGTAAAAAATGAGAATTTTAAGCTAATAGGTTACTCCTACAAATTCCCTAAAACTATCTTTAAAATAAAGAAAATACAAAAGAAAAATATTTTTTTCTTCAAATATTAAGAATACCTCAAAAATAATTATACTAAGTAGGAGTATCAATAAAAAATTTGAAATAAATATTGATACAGAAAAATAATATTTAATAAACAAATAAAATATTTTAATATTATAATTAATATTACAATTTTCAAAATGAAAAACCTATTAAAGTTAAATTAACTTATTTTAAGATTTTGATTTTTTTTTAATTTTTTTTTTTAAATCTGCTGACTTGCTTTCGATGTTCATAGATCGGAGATGCTAGTAATCTTTTGTGTATTCTTAGGAACATTTGAATAAAGAGACAACGATGGATGCATATCGGGGGACGAGTATACGAATTATATTTAATAATAAATGCTTTTAAAACATAATAATAATATAGTTTTATATGCACCACAGCGATGCTATAAATATAAAATTATTGGAAATAGTTAACGTTTTTTGAGATAAGCGAATAATTATAATTATATAATAATAAACGTAAGTGGTGATGCATTAACGGCTCTATTGTCAGGACCTCCCACGTGACTACTACAGTCGCCGGAAGCCTCCCCACGTGCCTCATCCACTCCACCCTAACTGGTCACTACAGTCTACAGCTGGTCATTTGACCCAAAACCACCAACCACAACTTACTACTTTTATACCACTTTTTGCTTAAAATAAAAAAAAAGTTAAACATATAAAGAAAATATATTTATACGAAACAAAGTCATGGGTTGATCGTCTATCAAATATTTATCGATTAATATATGTTTATAAATTATTAATTTTAATGGTTGAGAATGTTATTTGATAAGGTGAGTTAGATTGCTAATTTTTATTGATAAGTGTTTAGTAAACGATGTTCTTATTTATGTCTGTTTAGTGAACATTTACTGACACTTACTTCTTATCAGATAATATTTCTGGACATCAAAATGGATTTATGGTAAGGTTTATAACCCGGTAAGTGTTTATCCAGTAAGAGTCATTATCTTCACTCTCAATCCTTATCTTCCCTCTTACCTAGTAAGGTTATTGGTCGTTTATGTGTTTAAGCGGTAAGATAAGTGTCCTGATAAGTGTTTGGTAAATGTGTCTTTAAGGTATCAAAAAAGATTATTTAACAATTACTATAACAAAGTTTCAAAACTTATGTAGTTTTATAATTTTCCATATTTTACCTATTAATTTGTTAATTTTGTAACCTTCCCTAAACAAATAGGCCAAACGCTTAGCAAGTCATATTACTTACCGGATGAATATGGTAGAATGTAGATACCAAGAATCTTACCCAATAAGAGCGGTAAGAACCAAGGCAATAACCGATTGTCTTATCCGGTAAATGAAGACGACGGCTCTTACTATGGTTAGCGCTTACCGGGTAAATTATTGCATATGATATTATTATAGTAAACTAAAATCTTACCCGATAAAAAAGTGATAGCATTAAATTTTGTTGGTATGGGTAATTTTTGGCAAACAGCCCCTAAGTTTACACATGAATAGGTTAACAACCAAAATAAATATAAAATTTAAAAAAAAAATTATATTTAACTACATCAACCGAAAAAAATAATTTTATTAAACTAAACAAAATTTTGTTACATTTAATCAAAATTTTGTTAAAAGTCGATGATTTTATATGAAAAAAGTAGTAAAAAAATAAAAAATAGTTGAAATAACAGGAAGAGGAGGTTGAATTAAAATCACCTCGATGTAGATTACAAACATGAAAAAACATACACACACACCCTAAAATTGATGGATTTCTTAAATATCAAATTCCTGAAACTACAATCAAATAACATCAATAGAAAATTAATGTTAAACTTAAACCAAACAAACTCGGGTTATTTTTCGGGTTTTACGCTGGTGAAGGTTGAGAAGTGGGTTCAGCTGATGATGGAATATCAGGTCCGACCCGACAACCTTCAAGCATGAATACAATATCTGCCATAGTGGGTCGGTCATGCGGGTCGGGTGCTGTGCAAAGTAACCCCACTTTCACACCCAACAAAAACTCTTCCCATTCTGACGATTCCGGATCCAATTCCAACAAACCGGGTTCCAAAAGCTCCGAAACTTGACCCCTTTGCAACTGTCTTTTGACCCATTTCACAATATCTTCATCTTGTGTAAACATAACCGGTTTCTTTCCCGTTAAAAGCTCCAGTAAAACGATCCCAAAACTGTAGACATCGGACTCGTTGGTGAGCTCACCGGTTAAGACCGCTTCCGGCGAAACGTAACCCAACGTCCCGACCGAACCGGAGGTGGACGTGGCGGCGGTGGCGGTTTCCGGCGATCTCGTGGCGGAGAGTGGTGTTAGTCCGAACTCGGAAACATGAGCTTCGAAATCGGCATCGAAAAGAACATTTTGCGGCTTGACGTCACCGTGAACCGTGGCCGTAGAGTGGAGAAACGCGAGCCCACGGGCTATGCCGAGTGCGATCAGGTGGCGCATCGGCCAGTTCAAGACGTGACCGTCTTGGTGCGATGCTTCTTGTAGCAATGTGGCTAGGTTTCCGTTTGGCATGTAGTCGTAGACTAGTAGACGGAGGTCGGGTGGGCCCGCGTAATACCCGCGAAGAACGGTTAAGTTCCGGTGACGGACTTTTCCGAGTAACTCGGCTTCTTTTTTGAACATGGTCTCTTCGAGTAAGCCGTTTTGGAGTCGGCGGATTGATAACACCATTCCGTCGTTATAACATGCCTTAAAGATTAAGCCGAATCGGGTTCGGCTTAATACGTTTTCTTCATCGAATTGTCGGGTGGCTTCTAGGGTTTCGGCTAAAGTGATTTTGTTATTGAACATAACGAGTTTCGGTCCGCCATTTTCACCGCTACTTCGAGTTCCCGAGCTTCTTTGTGGGCTTGTTCGTTTCTTTTCAGCTCCTTTTGACCGTTCTTTAATCCTTTGCCGCCAGCGGAAGAGGCTGTAGGTATAGAAACAACAGCAGATCGCCATGAAACAAGCTCCGGCGGCCGCCGCTACAATCAGCCAAATCATTTTTTTCTTACTACCGCTGCTTATCCCTGGGCATTTTCGATCCAATGGCTTACCACATAAAGCACTGTTACTCATAAAAAGAGATTCGTTGCTGAATCTAGAAGCCAATGGTTCGGGTATTCGCCCTTTGAGGTCATTGTTTGATACGTTAAGATAGATCAAGGTTGAAATGGCTGAAAGATTTGCTGGAATTTCACCGGTTAAGTTGTTCGAACTGAGGTCTAGTGAAGCCAGGTTAGAGAAATTGGAGAAAGTTACCGGAATGTTGCCGGAAAGATGGTTAGAGTTTAGATCAATTGAATTCAGGGATTGGATATGGGAAAATTCCGGCGGGATTTCGCCGGAGAGATTGTTCTTGCTCAAATCGAGTTGGGTTAAACGGGAGAGCCGGGAAAGATCAGAAGGGATTTTCTGACTCAAAGTGTTGGAACCCAGATCAAGAATCTGAAGATCGGAGCAATTGCCAAGCTCCGGTGGGATCTTGCCGGAGACATTGTTATTTGACAATGATAGAACAACCAATGACTTGAGAAAGCTAAAAGTTGCAGGAATGTGGCCGGAAAATTTATTAGAAGAGAGATTCAAGTAATGCAAACCTAATAAACTGCTGAAACCTTCAGGAACATCGCCGGAAAACTTGTTTTCTTGCAAAGCAATCACTTGTAAATTAGGCAACCCAAATAGATCCGTTGGCAACTCTCCGGTGAGATTCTGTTTGCTTAAATCAAGGGAAATCAACTTATAGAGACTCCCAATGCTTCCCGGAATCTTACCACCAAACCCATTCCCACCCAAATTTAAAACCGATAGCCCTTTCAAATTCCCAATGGTCACCGGAATTTCACCGGAAAACCTGTTTCCTTTAAGGTCCAAGGTCGTAAGATTGCTCATTGACATGAGATCTTCCGGCAAATTTCCGGTGAGACTGTTATCTCTCAAGCTCAGTGTTTCAAGCTGTGCAAGATTGCTGAAACTTGTAGGAATGCTACCATTGAATCGATTTCCACCCAAATATAGCATCTGAAGCCCTTTTAGGTCACTTAAAAATTTGGGGATTTCACCAGTAAACAAATTACCTTCAAGATTCAAAACCCTTAGGTTACTGATTTGTTTGATTTCACTTGGAAACAAACCAGTTAACGAGTTATTAGCCAACTTTAGCTCTTCCAATAGCCGCAAATTCCCAATTTCAGTCGGAATGTTACCTGACAAATGATTGCCGGAAACATCCAAAGCTGTTAATGTGGTTAAATTAGTCAGCCATGAAGGAAAACCTCCGTGAATCTGATTCTGTTGAAGATCCAAAACTTGTAGAACACTAAAACAGGTAGCAGATGGAGGAGGTACAATATCCGTGAACGCATTAAACCCTAACTGAACGTTCTTAATCGAAGGTGGATAAATCGAAACGTTGCAGAAAATAGATGCAGGAATCAAACCAGTGAGATTATTGTTAGAGAGAGAGATTACTTGTAGCTTAGGAATCGAGCCTATTCCCGCCGGAATAACACCTCCGATTGCATTGCCATCGGCGCTAAAATGAACGAGTGAAGTACAGTTTGCTATCGCCGAAGGTAACGTCCCTTGCAACTGATTGTGATCGAGCCACAGGAACTCAAGCTTCTGTAAAGCTCCATATCTCTCCGGAATCGCACCAGTGAAGAGATTGTACGAGAGATTTACGAGTTGAAGATCAGGTAAATCAGAGAGATTATTCGGCAATTCGCCGGAAAGCGAATTTGAGGAGAGGTCGAGGTACCGTAGTGTTGAAGGAAGACTGTCAGGAACTTCACCGGATATATTATTTCCGGCGACATTAAATATCAAAAGCTCGTTAAGGTTCGAGATCTCCGTCGGAATGTGGCCGGAAAACGAGTTATACTGAAGGAAAACATACTGCAAATGATCGCATTTCGTTAGAGACGAAGGAATACTACCATTAAAGTTGTTCGAACGTAGACTCAACCTCCGTAACATCCGCAAGTTTCCAAGTTTACTCGAAAGTACTCCCCGTAGCTGAAGTCGAGGAAGACGAAGGTCACTGACATGGCCGCCGGAGCAACCAACGCCTCGCCAGTCGCATGGAGCAGTAGGAGTGGTTGCATCCCAGCTTGTGAGTGCACCAAGTGGATCATGGAGGTTAAGCTTGAAATCAACAAGTGCTTCGATCTCCGCTAGGGTTTCTGCAGACCGGTCGGCGAATATCAGCAAAGTATCGCCGGAAATGAGAAGGAGGAAGAAGAGAAGAGCAACGGCAGCCATGAACGGCGGCGAGCGGCGTTGAAGCATATTACTGATTGATAAGAAAATGTAACGGTAGGGCGCATGAAAGCGTACGTTAGCCGGAGAAGGAGGAGTATGGTGGGAAAAGGAAGAGGCGTTTAGGCGTATATTGCGCCGGTGTGCGCATTGCCCTCTCTCTCTCTCTATAAACTTTGGTATTACAATTTACAAACCCCCAAAAACACAGATATAAAGAGACACTCAAGTACCCAGCTTATAACACTTGTTGTTCTTCATTTTCTCTCTCACACACAAACACACACTCACTCATCCAATTCTTTAAATATTCTTTTTCACCAAAATAAATCTTATACCTTCTTCCTAAATATCCACATTTTAATAAAAAAAATTAAATTACACTTTTAGCCCTTGTGGTTTGTTAAAGTTGCTATTTTTTGGAAAGGGTATCCTAGACATTTGTCTAGACTAATCCTTGACAATTTTAAGACTGCTAAAACATGCAGCCCTGAGATAGTTTCCCAGTAGCCACAGGTTGTTTGCTCCTGGATTCGAACCTAGGGTAGATGAGTTATCTAGTATCATCCTTCACAAGCCTTAACCAGTACGCCACAAACTTTGTGGTTTAAAGTTGCTATTTTCATCGTTGGGAATTTATATTATCATTTTTAATCCCTATAATTTATAATTTATTGTTCTTTTTGTTCTTATGATTTAGGAATTATTGTTATTTTCATTCATATGATTTACAATTTATTTTACTCCTTAATATTAGCATGTTTAAATGCAGGTATTAAGCTTAGAAACAAAAATAACAATAAATTACAAATCACAAAGAAGAACTCGCAAATTCAAAAATTACAAACAAGAATTTTGCAATTTTTCAGAAACGACAAGGACGAAAAACATAATTTGATTTTGTTGAAGAAAAGTAATTACTTAAAAAAAAAGCAAATATAACATGAAAATGTCACTGGGTGGCATCAAATGCCAAAAATATTCTTTATTTCTATGTTCCTCCTAGTTTTGTAATTGTTTGTTTGCATTTCATGACAATGGAGAAAAATCTTTAACTTTTGAAGCTATGATTTATTCGGGCAGCCTTGGGGTGAGCCGGGCGCGTGTGTTAAGGTTGTTTGGTTGGTTTTTTACCAAGTTCTGAATGGATAAAGTTAACTGTATAGAAAAGTTGTCTGTATCAATAAATAAAATGTTATTTGCTTATCGTGCTTATTAAATTGTCTGAATCATAAAAATTACTATTTTGCTCTTCTATTTATTTTATTGAATCATCAACCATCTTCTTACAATATCCGGGAATCATGTTCCACAATCACAAAATTTCCACTGTGAATGTTCCAAGCAGAACCTAGAGATCATTGTTGGATTTGCAAAACAATTTGAAGAAAAACCCTCTGAGCATAACATAAAGACCAATATTCGATTTGCAAAAATTATTGCTGAAAACTCATCCCAAGAACCCATTAGTGTTCCATTGTCCCTTATGAAATTTTTTTGAAGAAAAACTATCGATTCATCCCCTTGATCTATCAAAGTTCCACCATCAACATAACCTAGATTTCATTTCTTTGATTTTTCAATGATGGAGATGTCGACAGTGATGGCCGATGGCCATCCCATCCCTTTCGATTTTGCAAAACGATCTGGATGTAGAGATAGCAAAACAAAGCAAAAGGTCTGTCGATTTTGTAAATCAATATGGATAGGAAAATAGCAAATCAAATGTTTATCGAATTGCATCTCCTTCTTGTAATTTCTAGATGATCTTTTTTTTCTAGACTTGGACATTTGAGAGATGGGTATCAGAGAGCTTTATTTTCATAGAGGAGAAGGGGGGGGGGGGGGGTTGATTGTAGGTGGAAATGTGACGTCTGTGTGCATAAGCCATAAGGGCCGGTAACCCCTAAAAGCTAATCCAATAAACTTCTTCCTAAATTATTAAATTGTTTTTAAAGAATCCAAAATGACTGAATGGATAAGCTAAAGAGCTCATTAACCCGATTAAGTTACTTCCAAATAGCCCCTTATTATAATATGGAACCTTTGATTATCATGGCCTCCAACAATTTTTATGTTTTTATATAGAAAAATTAATTTGTATAAATTGTGCTTTAGTTTTATTTTGTTTTTGGAAGGCATAAATTGTGTTATAGTTGGGTTGATAAGAATTTGATTATATTTGTTGTCTTATTTACTCAGGTTTAATTCTCATTTTAATTTATGTGATTATATTTTAATAAGTTAATGTTATTAGCATCTCCAATAGCTATGCTAAAACTTTTTTGAAATAACATAACAAAAGCTAAAGTCTCTAAATTTTTTTGCATCCAACTCCAACAGCTACTCTATTTTAGCAAATCTATTATAATTATATTATTAAAATATTTAATATATTTAATATTCCTACAACTTTTTTGAACAAACTTTTAAATAATTGGTGGAACTATTAAAATAATACTTTCTCTCTCCATTTAGAAATTCTCTAAATGTAGAGATTTTTTTACCCTTTTTTAGCATTTCTCTATTTTAGCATTAGAGATACCATAGTTGTTGGAGCATTAAAATGCTAAAAATCTTCTTTTTTCTATTTTACAATAGCTGTCGGAGATGCTCTTAGGCTAATTTGGTTTTGTATTTTAATAATGTTAATTCCTTCATTCCTTTATAATGCAATGGTATTTTTTCTTTGTATTTTTAACTTTCAAACTTTGTATTTTTCTTTGTATTTTTAACTATTTCTTTGTATTTTAGAGATCCGCTTTTGATAGTTACACCTCATAGTTTGACTTTTTATTTGAATTTTTGTAATCTTCTTGAATATTGATGCTTCTATATATAACAATTCCATATTTCAGTATTTTACTACGATATTATATAATCATTTATCTATAATTTTTTTAATGCAACTACTCTTTCTATAATTGTATTCTAATTGTTATAACTCTTATTTTAGGTTTGAAGTGTGTTGATTTGTAAAAGATTGTTGTTTTTGTTTGTTTTTATAATGACAACACATCAACAAAAGCTATCATTAAGGGTGTTTATTAAAACCATCAAATCGTAAAACCGTCCACACCACACAACATCACAAACACGATTTAGAACTTTCGCAGATAATTTACGGTTTTGCATTTTTACCAAATCGCATTATGCAGTGCGGTTTGCAGTTTTAAGTTATCAAACCGTTGTTCAAACTACACTGCCCATTATATATAAAATCATATACGATTTTGTTGGTACTTGTGTGTTAATGTAAAATCATATATGTTGGTTGTCATTTGTTAATGTAAAATTATATATAGAATCATTAGGGTTTTTGTGTGTTAATGTTAAATCATATATGATTTTATTGGTTCTCATGTTTTTTAAATAGATATTGTTCTTGTTTGAACCTGCCTATATACAGGGCAGGTTCAAATGAGAACTCAAATTTGGTTGTGAACATGAGGACAAAGTAGAGTATGCACGTGTCATATTCAGACTGAATAATTAAGAAAAATATTCAGACTGAATACAGTGTTATTCAGTATGAATAATCTATGAACTTCACAATCATTATTCATACTGAATGAGGCAAGTGTCGCGTTCGCCTTTGTCCTCATGTTCGCAACCAAATTTGTAACACCCTAAAATTTAGAGCAAGTTTAAATCGAAATTTAAATGCGGAATACAACTTAAATATAAAATGATCGCCCAAAAGATGGGGAACGAATATAGGAGTTACATCTATGAATGAAATATTACATCAACAACCTTTAATCTACATAGTTGATAGTACAATACGTAGATTAGGTTCGGGTGTCACTAATACTCCTCAAAATAATTGTTCTAATGTCTCCAATGTTTACACTCTAAAGTGTAATCCCAAAAAGAGTGCCTTCCCCGGCACGCCACTCCGCTCCTCTCTAAGTAGCCCTATTAGCCCGATCACCTGCTAAACATGGCATTTAAGAACAAGTGTTAGGCTTACGCCTACTAAGAACAAACAGTTAAATGCATAAAGCCATGAAATAATAATTAAAAGAGTGAAAGACTTTATCCAATTAACTTGACTTGAAAGCTTACTCTTGGTGAACAAGGTTCTTTTAAAAGTAACCGGGGGATAACCGATCATACCATCTTTGGTGACGGATACAAAAGTAGGTCACTACTCGATGTTGGATTAACAAAGGAACCAATGGCAACTGGTGACAACCAATTAATGTAATAACATCTAAAGCCTCCGATGATTCCAATGAAAGCCCGTGCAAGGAATCAATGGCAATTTGGTGACAACCAATTAATGTAATAACATCTAAAGTTTTCGATGACCCTAATTCGTCACGTACGTAAGAGTCAATGGCAACTGGTGACAAACAATTAATATAATAATATCCAAGGCCTCCGATGACTCGAACGAATACATAAAGGGGACAACAATCCCGTAATAAAACCGACTAAATGCCTATGAATCCATTATATACTAGTCTATAAATCAACTACATCCAACAAGACGTAATGATAGTTTTCCATTTACCGAAAAAAACTTTATATAAACGTTTCCCTTTGATATATGAACTTTACTAAAAAATAAGGTCAAATAGTTTTAGTTTCATATTCAAAGATTTCTTCATAATGAGATATTCCCAAACAAATAAAATCATTTATAATGCTCATATCATATCCAATATCAGAATCCCCAATTTCCTCATTTTAACCTAAAATCTCCAAAATTAACTAAATGCATAAATACTTGAAATTATAACTTAAAATGAGTAAATATTAACATTTAAAACAACTATTAGGTTTGTAAAGGGTTGGAAATGAACTCACAAGCTAGGGTTTTGGAAAACCCTAGAAAAGTTTCTAGTATGGGGAAGATGATGGAAGCTTGATGAAGATGATGAAGAACACAACTATTGAAGCTTAAACCCTTGATCTAGCCTTGATTTCTTAACTTTAATGGAGAGTAATGAGTTGGAAAGAGGTAGGTTGGAGGAGTTAATGCTCTAAAATCGCCAACAACAAAGAGGTATGGAAGTCTGATTTTTAATCTGATACGTGAGAAAACTAAGCTGAAAAAACGCAACTTAAAAAGCCTCCTGGACAACCCGTGCGACCTTGTCAGGCGATTGTGACATGGCAGAGTCGCCGATCACAATAGCCTGAGGTGTACCGCGAGTTCTGCTGATTTTGGCTAAACTGGCAGGGTTTGGCGACTGTGCCTGGCGATTGTGCCATGCCACAGTAGCCTGTCACAATAACCTAAATGTCACAAAGAGTGTTTTCGCTTCCGATTTTCGTTATTTTCCTCCAATTCATTGCAACCCAACATCAAACACTTGAAACACTCCGAATAGCTACTTATGGAAACATTAACATGCAAAATTTAATAATATCTTGTGTACAAAATTTCCGGGTGTTACAAAATTTGAGTCCGTATTTGAACTTCTCTCTCTCTATATATATATATCTATATATATGAAAATAAAGCCAGTTCCAGTAAGAATGAGAGTTAATATGAGGAAGGTAAGAAGGGATCTCCACCCTTTGATACACATTAGAATAAAATGCATTACAATGCATCAGATCAATCTCCGTATGAAGTGCAATTCATGAATTATTTTGAGATTAAACGTGATCAAGGGTCCAAATCTCTTCTTTCGTTTCTCACCTTAACTCTTCTTCTCACACGATCCTGCACCTAGGGCTGCTCATGGGCTGGGTTAAAGACATTTAAACAACCCAACACAATGTTTGCGGTTTGAAAAATCTCAACTCAACCCAACCCAACCCAACCCAAGCAGAACTACAACCCAACCCAACCCGAAGCATGCGGGTTGGTCAGGTTGAAACTTCCGTACATCATTTTACGATCTTACTACACATTTTGTTTAAATGAAATAAAATTAAAATTAGAACATATAAAAAAGTCTAACAAACTCTAAAAAAATTTGAAAATTTATGTGAATAAGAAAGTAAAATTACGGTTGAAAGTGTAATAATATAATTTTGAATGTACCTAATTACGGATTGGTTTAATGTACTTATATCAATCAAAAACTTAACAGTCGTAATAAATCCATAGTATCTAAAATCATCGAGTTCATCAGGTAGGGTTAGGTTCAAATTACCCCAACCCAATAGATGCGGTTTGGCCTATTTTGTATCAACTATGTGTCGGGTTATCTCGTGTTGAGTTTTTTTTTGGGTTTTCTCGGGTTGGGTTGGCAGGTTGGCCGGTATTTTGAGTGCCCCTGTCTGCACCTATCAATATGAGGATACATGATCTTTTTTCTATTTCATTAGGTAATTGAATTGGTGTTTTGAATGGCATGCTTCAGGTGATTTGTGGTGTTTGGCTCGAGTTCAAATAATTGATTAATTTCAAAACAACCACTTCTCTAAGTGTTTCTATTTGAACGTTTTGAACATAATTGTAGGTCTATTTGTTGTCGAACAAAGTTTGATTAAACATTGTTGTGGTTGGCGATCTCTCCTTCTTTGTCACTTCAACATTGGTTTCTTTAGTTTCTAATAATGGGCAATGTCCAGTTGTCCATGACTCTGAAATCTCCACTCTGTCAAGCTTTATTCATCAACTCCAATTATTTGGAAAAAACTTCATCCATCAATTTCAGGGTTTTTTTAGTTTTACTTATTAACATCTTAGTTTTCAGTTTCTTGTGTTGATTCAATTTTACTACATGGCTCGCATGATCTCCGGCCAATTTTCAGCTTCTTTGCTTTATATGTTTTGACTTCTACAAATTAATCAGCAAACATGATTTTACAATTCTCGGCCAACTTCATAGATTACTCCCAAAAGTTTCAATGTATTTCCAATTCACTTTCACCGTTCTCCAACACACTTCCATTGCATTTGCACTATATCCAAGCTTTAAATCTCATCAAAGAGGTTATCGTCAACTCTGATTCATATGTTTCTTTATGAATGCATAAATCAAATGAAACGATCTGAAGTAAAAATATATTTTTCTATTCAATCATCCAGAGTTCAATGAGTTATTTTTTAATCAACTAAAACATTGTTCTACATACCATATATGATAATTTGTTTCTCTCTTTAAAACCTTGCAAACTTTAAATAAAAAGATTGACAAAAAAAAGGTTTCACTTTTAAATAAAAGTGTGTGAAAAAGAACTTTAGAGGGGGAATGAAGACACTTTTAAAATTCTTATGGGTTGTATGATTGTATCATAGATTTAGCTTTCTCTTGACCTCCCTTTGGCCTGGCATGCCTTCAAAAAGGACATTTGTGACTACTTTATTTAGTAAAAATTTCAAAAACTTGCCTACTTAAAATTGTGGGTCTACTAATTATTATAGTGATTATAAATTTGAATTACATCAAAAAAATCATTAAAAACATTAAAAATATGAGTTTTTTAATAAAAAAATCAACATCAACCACACACTAAAATAAAAACATTAAAAATATTTTTAATAATAAAATAATATATTTATTTATTATTATACTATTTTATTAATTTATTAAACTATTAATTTTTGTATGTAATCAGTTAAATTGAATAAAATACTAGTATATTTTTATAGGGTTCTACTTTATTGGCCTTTAAATATAGAGACCAACAATTTGCACCTCTATAATTTTTAGTGTTTTAGTGTTGGATTGGAGATGAAAACAACACAATTTTTTATGTTTTTAGTGGTGGGTTGGAGATAGGGCTGTAAACGAACCGTTCGTGAACCGTTCGGCGGGAAGTTCGTTTATTTAATAAATGAACGAACATGAACACATTTTTTTATTCGTTTTAGTTAAATGAACGAACATGAACAAGGGTCTCGTTCGTTCATTTACGTTCGTGAGCGTTCGTTTTCATTCATTCGTTTATGTTCATTTACATTCGTTCGTTTATGTTCATTTATGTTCGTTTACGTTTGTTTATATATATAAATATATTTATATATTATGACATTAATATGTAAAATCAATAATTGAATTAATTTAAATTAAATTTTTAGAATTGTTTTATGGCTTCTAAGTTTACCCGGTTTTTATTTTGTTATGTTACTTTTTAGGAACAAAATGACAAGTAATGGTGGTTTTATTTTATATTTGTGTTTGTTCGTTTATGTTCATCTATGTTCGTTTATTTTCATTCACATTCATTTATGTTTGGTCGTTTACGTTTGGTTTAACAGCTTAACGAACGAACATGAACAAACAAATTTTCTTAATGAACACAAAAAATTTCGTTCGTTTACTGTTCGTGAGCGTTCGTTTGTTCAGTTAAGTTAAACGAACGAACATGAACACAAAAAAATCCGTTCGTTTGTTCAGTTAAGTTAAACGAACGAACATGAACACAAAAAAATCCGTTCGTTTACTGTTCGTGTTCGTTCGATTGTTCGGTTAAGTTAAATGAACAATCACGAACAAGTCTCCGTTCGTATTCGTTCGGTTCGTTTACAGCCCTATTTGGAGATGGTCTAATTGTAATTTATCAAAAACAATAATATTTTTTATGTTTTAATTTTGAAATTACAAAATAGTTAACATGCTTTATAAAAATATCCGAATTTGATACACATCTCTAACAGATGTTAAAAATTTCCATTAAATGAATGGTATTTTTTTTTGTTTTCTTTATCGATTTTACTCGATCAAAATCACATGCACCAAAATTAAGAAATTGATTATGATTGGATAAAACCTAAAAGACAAAGACAATGATAAAAGGACAAAAAAGTCCTTTATTTAAAGGAATCTTTCAACGACGGTTAGAGTGAGTGATCAAAAACTGCTGTCGTTCAAAAAAAAATCCAGACGCTTTTACAATGTACAGTGGTCATCTTGTAACTTTAAAAATATAAGGACGAAAATAATTAAATTTTTACATACTGTAGGGACCAAATTTGTAGTTTCCTCTAACTATTAATTTTGATTTGAAATTAATTATTAGAATTACAACTTTAAATCATAATAATCATTTTTTAGAATTTGAATAACTTGCTTTTACGTATGGTTATCTGATTATTTACCGTTAATTCATCGATCTAACACTCTCCAATAAAAGTATTTATCATATGGTTAAAAAAAAGGGAAATGTTCAAAAAAATCCAACAAAGTATCTTATTTTGAATGGTTAAGTCCTTAAACTATTTTTTTTATTGAAAAAATCCTTAAACTTTTTTATTTTGAATGATTAAGTTCCTGAACGATTGATTTGAATGGAAAAACCATTAAACTTTATCATTTTGAATGATTAAGTCCCTAAACATTTTTTTTCAATAAATAAACCATTGATCTTTTAAAAATTAGTTACCTACATTTTTTTTAAATAAGTTACTTGTAACTCACTAAATTTTTTTGAAGTAAAATAAACTTAAATCGGTTTTACCGTCCCAAAAACTCTACGCAATTAAAACCCCTAGCAAACAATGGTATCGCTCCCCCTCATCAACTCCCCATTACCCAATGTTGTCTGTTATCCGTTTCGTCTAACACGTTGTTGGCCCCTGCCATATTTCTTCCTTTTTTTGATCTATTTTTTATCTATCATAAGAGATCAAGAGGGATAATCAAAAGATAACCGGTTAAATTTAATTTATTTACGTTTAAAAGTTGTAAGTAACCAATTTTTAAAAATTCGATGGTTTAGTTTTTTGAATTTTTTTTTTTGGAACTTAATCATTCAAAATAAAAAAGTTTAATGGTTTTTCTATTCAAAATGAGAAAGTTTAATGGTTTTCTCATCCAAAAAAATAGTACAGGGACTTAATCATTCAAAATGAGAAAGTTTAATGTTTTTTTCATTCAAAAAAATAGTTTAAAGACTTAATCATTCAAAATAATAAGATAGTTTATTGGGTTTTTTCAAACATTTCCCTAAATTTTTTATTACAATTTCACATAAACACATCCAAACATCAATCATCATATGGTGTTTTTATTTGATTGGTTATTGGATTTAAATTGTTTCATATCACATAATCGTTTTCAAAATACATGTTCAAAGACCCTTCCGCAATGCATATTTAAATTATAAAATTTATGGTTTTTTACAATGTTAGAACATCTCCAACGGTTATTCTATAATTATTTTATAATAGAAAATGAAAAGTTAAAATCTAAAAAATAATTAAATTCAACTCCAACAGCTACTCTATTTTAACAATTCTAACTTAACTATATTAATAAAATATTAAATACATTTAGTACAATATTATTTCGTGGTAGTTGTTCGTGGGTTCGATGTCGCTATGTCTTTCAAAAAAAATTATTTATCTCTGTTTCTATTAGAGATTTATCTAAATTTAGAGATTTTTATGCTCTCTATTCTCTATTCTAGCATAAAAGATAGCATAGTTGGTTGGAACAACAAAAATGCGAACATCCATAGCTGTTGGAGATGTTCTTATAAATATAAATGTGGTAAATAAAATTAAAACCAAGAATTCATATGAATAACTGAATATATATATATATATATAGAGAGAGAGAGAGAGAGAGAGAAAGAGAGAGAGAAAGAGGAAGGTTCAAATAAGAACTTTGCATATTTAAAGGAACACCCTTAGAATCACATATGATGTGGGTCTCACACAATAAAAAATCATATCTGATTCAATGGTGGGACCCATTGAATAATATATGATTTTTTTTATTGTGTGGGACCCACATCATATGTGGTTCTAAAGGGAGTTCTTTTGTTCCTTTAAAGAGGAACAAATAAAAAAGAATCATATGAAATAACAAATGACGCAGTTGTCAAAGATCTCACACTTTAAAGAGTTTTCAAAATAAGATTATCCATTTTAATAACTATACAGTGGTTCATATTTTTAACTTTAAATATATATTATATATAGACGTATGATCGTGTGAGAATGAGAATGAAGGCGAAAAGCGTAAGAAGGGAGTCGGACCCTTTATCACATTTAATCTCAAACTCACCCATGAATCGGTGCATCTCATTCTAATACGCATCCAAAGATGGAGATCCCTTATTACACTTCTGGCGTTAACTTTTCATCTCATCAGAACTCAAATATATTTATATATAGACGAAGGATCGTGTAAGAAGTAAAGTTAAGGTGAGAAGCACAAAAAAAAATCTGAACCCTTGATCACTTTTAATCTCACACTCACCAATAAATTGCGCTCCATATGAGACTTGATCTGATGCATCTCATTAGTGTCGATCTTCATTTAAGTCTAATCCAAGGTTACAGATCATTTTTTACGCTTCTCACCATAACTTTTCTTCTCACCAGAACCCAACCCCCCCCTCCCCAACACACACACACATATATATATATGTGGTGGTGGGGGGGGGGGGAGATTCATTTGAAAAGTGGTAAGCATTTGAGAAGTAAAGAAGTGATCTTAACCTTTCACTTGGTCAACAGTTGCAGCTTTGTCTGTAAAGCACCAGAAAATTCCTTAAATTGGTATATGGAAGATAGACGATAGTTTCATAACATTGACAGATAGGCGACAAGCGTGTTCATATGTGAACCCGTGTGAATTACACGGGTTCACATATGAACTCGTTTGCCGTCTATTTAAAAAAGTTACAAAACTATTCTCTTTATTTTTCACATAGCTGCAAATTTTGATCAGTAAAAACGCAATTATTGGTCAATCAAACCCAATTTTGATCGTATAAAGGACTAGAATCGTTTCTTTATTTCTCAAATATTACCACTTCTAAAAATCACCTATGATTATATAGGCATAAGATTGTATGAGAAGGAGAGTTAAAGTGATAATCGTAAGAAGGGATTTGAACCCTTGATCACATTTGATCTCAAACCCACCAATGAATTGCGCTTGATACAAGAATCGATCCAGTACATCTCGCTGCATCTCATCCTAATGTACATCCAAGAATGAAGATCCCTTCTTACACTTCTTACCTTAAATATTTTTCTCACCAAAACCCAACTTTGACTATAAATAAGTTAAAAATACAAACAACCATATAGTTATTAAAATGGATATAATATAACACAATTCAAATAATTAATTATTAAACTTCGTAATATTATTTTTAAGGTTTATTATATCTTTTATATTTATCATTAGACTATTTCAAAATAAAATCAGTTATTCACCACTCATATTAATTAAAATTTATATGATGTATGCAATAATGTACCATCTTATATCAATTATATAATAATATTAATTAATTAGATCAAATATGTTGGGTGAGACATAATGTTTGTTTTCACCCTTGTGGGTGTGGGTTTTTGGAGTACTATATGTATTGATAACTTTCATAAAAGAAAGGGGGAATTGAGTAGTGAATTAGTGATGGTAAAAAGGCCAATTTTTTTACTTCAAATGGTGGGGGCTAAATACCCTTGGCCATCTTTTTCATCATCATTTCCAAATAAAAAACCTACTATTTTTTTATGGTCATTTAATTATTTGATAGAGATTTTTATTCAAATTGTTCAACTATATAATTTTTTTTGGAATACATCATTCAACTATGTAACCGAGTTTATTTGCATAAACTTTAGTTAAAATAACATAAAAATGATGAAGAGACAATCACCTTATATTTGTTCGATAGAATATAAAAATATCAATTTTATTTAGTTAACAGTTTTTTGGAAGAGTGTCTCATGCTATGTCTGGACTAATCCCGGTAAATTATGACTGCAATACATCAGCCCTGATAAACTCAGTGGCCACAATTGTTGTGTACGCCTGGATTCGAACTCTGGGCAAATGAGATATTCCACCACATCTCTTAGGAGCTCAACCAGTACGCCACAACCTTTGTGGTTGTTAACAGTTAAAATATAAAAATAAAAGCTTCGAAGCTAGCAATGGCGTGGGGGGCGGGGGCTATGGGTTGATACCAAGTGGGGGGCCAACAATAGGGATGTGATGAAATTAACAACGAGGCTAGGAGAAGGAGGGGGGGGGGGCGAGGCTAGGGATTGATATCAATGGAGGGGTTGATGGTGGCGGTCATTTAAAAGAGTAAATGGATATGAGACCTACAAAAAGATGAAAATTAATTAAAGTAACTGTTTTTCATTTCTTGTTGTCATCAATGAGTAGGATCTTTAAAAACAAGTGGTAGTTGAGATTGTTGCGATGTTTTCTTTTGTTATCGGTCTGACATATTTTTAATTCCAAATTTACTATAACCGTTTAATTTTTTAAAAAGACTTTTCTGATTAAAATACAAAGGATAAGTTACATAAAGGAATTGCTATCTGTAGCAATTTTCTTATTTCATGATTTTTCATCCTTTCTAAATGAATTTATACGATAAATTTGACATTCTTTAATACAAGTACGTAATTAGAGGGTAAATCAAATAAACACCACTCAAATATTATAAACTTGTGAAAATCAGTCACAACTCACAATCATTCAATGAGGTTTACATGTTTTGTTCTTTATGTGTCACGTGTATATTTTAAATGTGAAGAAATACATGTAAATCGGTTTTCATAACTTTTAACATTTTTATATGCAGTTAATAACTAAATTCCTGAACTACCTTTTAATAAACTATACATTTTTAAGACTGCTGAAAATAGAATATCTTTATACTATCTCAACCCTAAATATTCAACAATTGCCTTGGCATGTATTTTGATAAGTATTTTGATAAACATTCAACAGTTGTCTTGGCAGTAAATTACAAAAATCGTCTGCAAGGTTTACAAAATTTTGGTTTCGTCCCTAACAGTTGGAAAGTACAAGGATTGTCGTCGTCAAGGTTTCACTTTCATCATGGAAATCGTTTGTGGCAGTTCGACTATTTAGAATCATCCTTTTAAGTGACCTCGTGTACAAGTCAGATGGGCATCATTTTGCATAATAAAAAAAACTAGTGTGCGCAAGTATATAAAACGTATAGAGTAAAAATAATATAAAATAAGAGCTAACCCCTCCCACTACACCTCCATCGACGGGACATTCATATTCACTAGGCATTTCTACCTTTTTGATTGTTCCTAGCTACCTGCAGTCATTCAAGAAGCACCAGAAAAGTATTAAATCCATATCCAAAACCTACATAATGAAGAAATAAACCATATCAAATCACAAACGCTATATCTTGAATGAAAAAAAATGTAGATTATGGAATTTGTATTGGTTTATTTCTTTAAGATAACTTCCAATGCATCAACACTAGTCTTTAATAAGCCTTCTTTGTAATTCTACGCTTCCCTTTTCACAATTTCTAAAGAAGGCATACGCCACGTATACAAATCAATAGCCAAGTTAAAGTACTTAAACAATGAACTCTCCTTGCCTATCTGAAATTGGAAAAAAGAAGTATGTCCAACAAAGTGATGAATGAGTGAGTGTGTGTGTGTGTATGTTTGTGTGTGTGTGAGAGAGAGAGTTGTAGTGTTTATGGGGATATATGTGTTATGGTTTTCTGTTTGAAGTATATAATATTTATATACGACAAATGAAACAAAAAAATTCACACACATTCATCATCTTTGGTAGGTTTAAACCTCTGACCTCCTAGGAAGGCAAGAGCTAAATACCACTAGACCAAAGACCCTTCGGTTATATGTGTTACGGTTCATTGACCAAGTTGCAATAGATTTGGAGAATGGTGCAGAGATGGAGATGATGAGGAGATGCAACGACACAGGGATGATGCTAATGATAGGGTTGTCGTTATGAAGGTGCCAACATTGTGGCGAGGGGATGAAGATGGGGGAGTCTCGTGGAAGTAGGGAAAGTTAAGTTTTTTAAAATGATTAGCAATTTGTACTTTAGCATTAAAGAGTTGTACACTTACCTTTTTTAATTAGAAACAAAAATACCCAATTGTTTTCATGCGACTTGTACACAAGGTTCTAAAAAACGCGTTATGGTGACGTTATGGCGCGTGGCCTCGCCGCCACATAAAAGCCCGTGGCGTGACTTCCAGTATGAAGCGTTATGACGGGTTATAAGGCGTGTTATAGCGCGTTATGGCGGGTTATAAGGCGTGATTTTGTTTTTTTTTGTAAACCTTGTGCATTTGATATAAAATCATGAATGCATGTTTCTTCCTTTGTTTGTAATTTTATATGAATTGAATTTGTTTAATTATTATTGTTCATTACACTGCCTCACATAGACATGTGTATATATATGATATATATAAAGATTTGTCGCCTTAAGTCGCGTCTTAAAAAACGCCATGACATCGCAGTAACTCGTAAGCCTTGAGGCTTGACTTTGCCGCCATGCTAAGTTTCACGCCATTTAGAACCTTGCTTGTACATGGGACACTTACGCCATTTAGAACCTTACTTGTACATGGGACACTTAAAGGGAGACAATTTAGCAACCTCCCCTAACGGCCAGTGATGATTTCCTCAAACAAAAATGAAATATTGATGATCATTCTTGTATTTCTAAAGTTTATGGACAAAAACCAAATTTATGACAAAGCTTAGGGATGATTCTTGTAATTTTCTCTAAATGTTTTTTAATTAGAACAAAATAACTAAAATACCCCTAAATAAATAAAATTGAAAAGTATCATCAATTTGACCAATATATTACAATTATTATTATTAAGTAAATAAAAAAATTACGAAAAAACCCCCGTAGAATATATTACCTTTAATAAATCTTTAAAATGTGCACCTTGTCTTTATTTATTTATTATTGTATGAAAATATAATATATTTTATTTTAATTATTATTTAAATAATATATATTCAGAATTTGCTTTTCTTTGCTACCTTTATATCTTCGAATAAGTATGATATATTCTTATGTAATTGAACTTCCTTTTTTAATAAAACAAAATAATGAATATGTTAATTATTCTTTTAAAACTTTTCTCTTTTGGGATTGACACTCCCTTGTTTTGTGGCCCAAAATAAGCAAAGATTATTGATGATTATGTGGTCAAAAATCAAATAAGAGGGAAAAAAAGTTGATAAATTTCAAAATCAGACTGAGGTTTGAAAACAAAGATTTTGTTTTTTACCAATTTCTTTAGGCCTATGAGCTTGTTTATTTATTTTTATATTGTAATATATTTGATTAAAATAAAAGGACCGAATATAGATAATGAATTATATAGGGATCTTTTTTTGAGAACTTTGTATCATGGAATTTCTAAGAACCGATGTAATTTATATGTGTCTAGAATTTAACGTAGTAATTAACATATATTTGTTTTGGAATATGTTTGTTTTACCTGTACTTAGTTCATAATGTAAACTTTTTTGATGTTTTTTTAAAATAAAAAATACATATAAAAAGTTTCATGTTATGAACTAAATACACATGAAACAAACACTTTACGAAACAAATATATGTTAACCAATACATTAAATATAATACTTAAATGAAAAAAGATCGTCTGAAATAAAACCTTAAACTACTCTGGCTATCTTTGACAGAAATAAGTTAGCTTATTTTCAATGTATACGTTTAGCAAACATAAGCTAGCTTATAAGTTAGTTTATTGAAACGCTACTTGCAGTAACGTTTTAAAAGTTTATTGTCATTTTTTTCAATTATAACTCTCATTAATATTAATTATTATTTTTATTTTTTAATATGTCATTTTTTGTCATTTTACATTCTTATACGTTAGTTTTGTCAAACATGATTTTTTTTATCAGCTACCAACTAGCTTATCAACTAGTTTATCAAACACATCCTCTATTTTTCTCAAACAATGCCTAAAACATTATTTAATGATTAAACCAATAAATCATTATACTTGTTAAAAACTGTACAATATTTTTAGTTAAAAACTTATCGAATTTAAATATAAAATAATAACCCTAACAATATTTATATAAAAGAAAGAATTCAATTAAAATAGATTTGGGTTTGTGGGATGATTCCAAAAGAGATTATAATGGCGGAAAGTCAGAAATGTTTGTTTTACATTTATTCAAAGTTGTAGGGCCAATTAGATTACACATTAAGATATATCTGATTTGAAGCCTCTCAAATCAACTTATTTGAAAGCTACTACTCCCTCCCTTTCAACAAATAATTGAAAATTGGTTTTCTCCTTTATTTGAATAAATTCTTTGAAGAATACTTGTTTTAGATTTTGGGATGTGTTTCGCTCAGATTCCGGTGTAAATTACGGACTCGATTTGAGTCCAAATAATCGAACGTGTAAACCATTAAACAAACAATGTAACACCCTAAAATTTAGAGTAAAGAATAAACCAAAACGAAATGCGGAATAATATAAAAATCATCCAATAAGTGGGGATAGAGTATGGGAGTTTATGTCTAAACATGATATTAAAATAACAACCTATTAGTCTATGCTATTTAGACTATAGATTTCAATTGGGTGTTACTAATATCCTCAAAAGAATGAGTTATAACTCCAACTATATATGCTCTAAGGCATATCTCCAAAAAGGTGTCTCTCTCTCGACACACCGTCCCGCTCTTCTCTAAAGAGCCCCGTCAACCTACTTACCTGCTAAACCACATTTTTAAAATCAAGTGTTAGGCTTACGCCTAGTGAGAACAAACAGTTAAATGGATAAAGCTGTTAAAACCTTTAAAAAGATAAGATACGGTGCATTTTATCCCATTTAACTTCACTTGAAATAACTTGCTCTTGATGAGCAAGGATCCTTTAAAACCAACCGGGGGAGACCCGGTGTTTCATCCTTAGTGAATGATAGCATAAGTAGGTCACTACACGATGTTTGAGCTAACCGTAAGAGCCAATGGCAACCGGCAACAACCGGCTATGCACCTTAGTACATGGCCCCCTATGACTCATAAGAAAGCCCGCGCAATGGGTCAATGACAACCGGCTATGCACCTTAGCACATGGCCCTACTAGACCCCTACTAGCGCATACATAGAGTCAATGGCATCCGGTAATGATCCGGCATAATACCCAACGGTACGAGGCCCTACTAGACTACTATGCAACCAAAAGGAACAACAATCCCGCTTTTTAAACCGACTATATGTCTATGTATCCATTACATACTAGTCCTACGACCAAATACATCAACGAGACGTATTACTCGTTTTCCAACCTTGAAACCCCCTTTAAATAAACCATTTCCTTTCAAATCCAAGTTTTACCAAAAACTAGGTCAAATCATTTTGAGTTTCAAAACCAAAGATTATTTCATTTTATAACCTTTCCAAGTATTTTAAACCATTAATGATGCTCAACTCATCATCTACAACAAAATACTCAAAATCCTCATTTTGACCTAAACCTCCAAACTTACCCAAATACACAACTACTTGAAATCAAGTTTAAGAATAAGTAAAATACTACATTTACAACAAGTATTTGAGTTTATAAAGTTTGGATTTGAACTCACGTGGCTAGATTTAGGCTAAATCTAAGTTTTATCCCAATACCGAGCTCCATTCGTTGAAGACTTTAGATCCCCAAGTTAAAACTATAGATCAATGATGTAATCCCTTCAAGAACACCTACATAACTTCCAAAACATACACAAAAGAACCCAAGAGAGAATGAGGGCTGATGGTATGAGAATCCAAACCCTAGATTCAAGATTTCGGAGAGGTGATCGTACCTTTCAACGTATGGGAACCCCAAATCATCAAGTAAACTTTAATCCTAATTGTTACCATCATAAAGAGATTTGAAATACAAAACCATAGCAAAAAGAATCGCCTCAATCGGAGCTGTGATGAAGAAGTTATGGCCAAATGAAGAACATCCCGTTTTTAACCACTAGAGGCCGCCCGCGATCATTGCCCTGTCATACTAGCATGGCATGATCGTCCGTGTCACCCTAAAATGCTGATTTTCATGTGCAAGTCACGGTACCAGTTGTGCGATTATGACATGCTATTATGCCACTATCATAATCGCCGGACATTACAGCCTGGACCATCCCGAAAGTGTTTTTCTCACTTTTCACCCGTTTTGATCCCGTTTTTCGTCTAGTAAATGATACCCAATATAATTAACTTCAAAATACTTATCTCGTTGATTCTAAGAGTGGAATACAAAGAGGACTCGGGATTACCTTTTACCAAAGACCCGGTTGGTACATTGTGCCATTATCACTATAGCATGACACACTTGTTAGGACCACCAATCACTTGGTACCACCGGTGCTATTGTGACAAATGTCAAAACCATATGACACAATAGCTAAGACGACCATACTGTTAGTACCATTGGTGCCATTGTGACAGTTGTCACTATCTCACAGCACCACCACTCAAACTCTGAAATTAGCTTCTCTTTAATAGACCACCCGGTTCAACACTTTCTTCAACTTGAACAGAAATCAGGATGTTACAAACAACAAATAAAGAAAACTTAAAAAGTAAATGCATACAGTAACACATATTGGTTGTTGAGGCAAAAAACCCAAAAACCAGTCAAAACAACGGGCTTGTTGTGTCACCATCCCACTAGCTAAATAAAAATGCAAGTGTTGTTACCTATTACAGGGTTCACAGTTCTGCTAATGCAATATTGAAGCTTGAGCTAAGAGGAATAAAGCAACGACTTGCTTAGAATGGAGTATTGGACTGGCGAGAGTGGCTTGTAGGTGTGCAAAATGATGTTGTCACCTTCCTTTTAATCTTGGTCATCAATGATCTTCGAGAAGGTGGTTGACGAGCACTGCGAATGTAGGACCATGTGGATCGGATTACGAAAACACTTCTAACAGACTTATCTTGTATGGATCATAGACTTCTCCGATCTTTGAGTTGTTCTTGTGTACCTTAGACACACCTTCAGCCACGATTCAAGACTATTTAGCCCATATGCTTTGCGTACTCGATAGATCAACCCCAAACAAGGTGTATAAATGTATAATATATAAAATACTGTAGAGTAAATTACAATTTTAGTCCATGTGACGTGGTTTGTTAATAGTTTCTATTTTTGTCCCTAAGGTTTATAGTGATTTTCGTCCTTATGGTTTACAATTTATTGTTATTTTTGTCTTTTGACTAATTTCTACCTTTAAATACAAGGGATCAAAACAATAAAGAATTGTAAACCACGCAAATCAGAACAAGAATAAATTGTAAATCATTATGATAAAAATAACAATAAATTACAAATCATAGAGACGAAAACCAAAATTCTAAACCATAGGGATGAAAATAGAAAATTTTAACAAGCCATGGGGACAAAAATTGTAATTTATTCAATATTATAGATAGTTTAAATAAGTTCATTCGGCTGTAAAAACATTAATAAAAGGCAGAGAATAAGTGCGTTCTGAGTTTCCATGCTTAATTTTGTCTTAAACATGAAAAATATGTCTTACATTGACATCATTTGAAAAATAGGTTTAACTTATAAGAACTTCCCAAAATACTCTAGTTGCTAAATACAAAGAATGCTTAAAAGAGCCCACCTCAAATTCCTTCTACTTTTATGTTGCTCAATAACCTTGATAAACACTCAATCATATAGGTATAACCGAGGTGGCCCATCTTGAACTCCACCCTTGTTTGTCACGATGGCTGATGGGTCAATGTTTTTTCCCCCGATAACTTCTCTCAAATGTTTCCTAAACCTATATACAACTCCATGTCCCACGGTTGCCCCTCTACCTCTCTTGTGTTTCTCACTCCTATCACTCCAAAAATGTTCGAACTTCTAAACCCCTCATTAAAAACATCCCCAGTTCTACTGCTACATACATCTCATAGATGTACATGAACATTTTTCTCATCGTCTATATGCTAAAAGTTTTACATTTTTCTCTATCTTATTCTCTCCCTATTAGGGTTTCTTCATTAAATTGTTTTTTTAATCACATTTTTATGATGTTCAATGGTGATCGATATGTGTTTAATACATGCTTGAAAATAAGATGGGTTCAAATCTTATTATTGTTAGAAGATTGTCTAGAGAGCCATTTTTGCTTGAAAATAAATCGGGAAAAAATTATAAATATAAATTAGAGTTTCAGATGAAAATATTGTTTTATTGTTGGATGATCTGTTGATAATAATGTCTATGATATAGTCAATGATGTTAAAGTGACTTCTTATTTATAGATTTCTTTTAACAAGTTTTCATGAGATTTAATGATTTATTTCATAAACAGTTCTATAACAAAATAATCGTACGTGGTTTTAGTATCAAGCCTCGCTCTTACTTGAACATTTATGCCTACAATGTTGGTCAGTTGCCTCTCACTCAAGGGGTTTGCAAACTTTTTTTTTAATACTTCTAACAATCAAAGTTTATATTTTTATCTAAACAAAATGAAGTTATCGGTATTTTTATTTTATTTTGTGTAACTGACATAAAATTGAAAGCATTTTCCTTGACATTTTATAGTGGAAAGACCTATTAAAATGTTTTGCAAACATTATTGTTTGTTTTTCATTTTATGATCTTAATCACCACTTATCTTTGATTCGGCCAGACATTTTATAATTCAGACCGTCTTTTTCTTTCTTTTTAGAGCATCTTATCCCTAAATCAGGTCTGGAAAAAGAAAGAGGTAACCTAATCTCTTATATCATTTTAATCATTTAGCACACCACCATCTAACACTGTCTCTACCGTTCTCTCAAATCAAACCACTGTCTCCATCGCCTTCTCTCAAATCGACCCCAAATGAAATCCAAATCGAACCTCTGTTTCCATCCCTGTGTGTTTTCGTCCCTGTGGGTGCAAAAAGGATAAAAAAAACCTACATTGTGGACTTTTTTTGAGCTCTTAATTTGATGGGTTGAAAATAAGACGGCAACAAAAAACTCAAAAAGGATAAAAACCTCCATTGGAGATGCTTAAACCACAAAATTAAATTACTAACTTCAAGTCTTCAAGTAATAATTTACTTATAAAATACATTAAATTGGGATGTGAGAACTAGTAAAAGATAAATATTGTAAATTCGACGAGAATAAAAAATATTTTATATTTAGACGAAAAGTTGATTATCAACAACTTCAATCGATTTCATACAAAACTCATCTTCAAATATACTAATGTAAAACAACAATTCTTTGATGAAAATAAAAAATTATTATATTAGCTTTCGATTTAAATTATTTTTAGTCTAATAAAAATCATTAGTTGAAATTTTAGTATATATTTTTTATATTCAAATAACAAAATTACATATTAAACCAAACATTTTTATCTTATTTTAAGAAATAGCAACATATCAACATAAAAGCCCAAGTACGCATCGGCCGAAGCCTAGCATAAAAAGCTAGTGACATTTGAGCCCAACAAGGAAAATAGAAGAGCAAATTACGAATTTGGTCCCCCCAACGTCTATTGTTTGTTACGAATTTAGTTAATTTTTCTTTATTTATTACATAATAACCCTCCACTTATGTAATTTGTCTTGAATTTGGTCCCTTTCTCTAACAACTATCTACTACTTCCGTTAAGTATGAGGACAAAATAGTCAATTTACAACTTTTCTTTATTTTATGGTTATTTAAATTATATTTAAATGTATTATTATATATTGTCTCTCTCTCTCTCTCTCTCTCTCTCACACACACACACACACACACATATATATATATATATAAAGAGAGAAAGAGAAGCGGGTTCATGCGAGAACGGTAACAATTTACGAGACTGCGAGGACAATCCTCAACCAATCATTTTGTACATGAAATTTTTTTATGTACAAAATCATATGCGATTTTGTACTAGCATCAAAAATGACACGCGCGACTTTTGTCGCGGAAAACTCTCGGCTAATTATATATGATTTTATATGTGAATCATAAGTGATTTTGTACATGAACTTCATGTACAAAATGATTGGCTGAAAATTGTTCTCGCATTCTATATATAATACATATATATATATATAAATAATCATCCGTTCATGGTCCCTTTGAAAAACATGGCAGCGCTCGCTCCGTCTCTTTTCTCTCTCACCGCCTTCACACCCTCCGACCATATCAAACTTCGCTGCCCTACACCAATGTCCATCAAGTCAACGATCATTTCTCTCCCCCTCATTCTCTCAATCTATCATCCTCTAGTTTACGAGAACATGAACCCATCTCCAGCTGCCTAATCTGCTCTTACAATGAAACCAAAATGTTGAATCGAACCCCTAAAATTCCTTGACCTACTTTTGTGTTGGACTTTCACCTCCATCTTCTAGTTAGTAGCGGATCTAGATCTTGAGTTTCTTTGATAACCTCCATAGATGTGACTGAGTACCCTCATTCATTCTCTCTTATATAAAATATAGTGTGTGTGTATACATATACATATAGAGGGAGGTTCAAACGAGAATTTTTTGTGTTTAAAGAAACATGAAAACGATTCAATTATTAATGATTTTATACTAACATGACGAACAAAATCATTAATGATCTCCCGCGACTTATCCCGAGGGTTCAAAGTCGCCCGTGTCCCTTGGACACCCCATTAATATAAAATCATTAATGATTTTGTACAGTTCCTGTATTTTTTTTAAATATGTAATGTTCTCGTATGAACTCTCCCGGTACAGATATATAATTATAATATATATATATATATGTGTGTGTGTGTGTAGGGGCAGGTTCAAATGAGAACTAAAATTTGATTGTAATGTGAGAACAAATGAAAGTGCGACACGTGTCCCATTCAAAGAAATATTCAGACTGAATATAGTATTTATTCAACCTGAATATACAAAGAAATATTCAGACTAAATATACAAAGAAATATTCAGACTGAATATATAAAGAAATATTTAGACACGTGTCGTGCTTTCATTTGTTCTCACGTTCACAACCAAATTTGAGTTCGCATTTGAACTTCTCTCTCTCTCTCTCTCTCTCTATATATATATATATATATATATGGTTAGTTTTAAATAAAAATAAATTTTTCATTGTAAACCAAAGACCAGTGATCAAAATTAATAAAACTAATTAATGGTTAAAATATAAAAATGGCTAATTAATAAGTGATTACGGGCAAACTAATCAATGGTTAAAACATAAAAATTCATTAAGAAGAATGCTCGTCCGAAGAGGGTTTGTAAATGCTGTCGTGAACTTGCTCGTTCGAAAAGGGTTTGGAAACATTGTCCTATATCTATAAGGCATATAATAAGTTAAAAAACATAAAAATGAAAAGGAGTAAAATGACCATTTTGCCCTCGTATGGACAGACATTAGCATAAGGGACCAAAACCAAAACAAATTGCATAATCGAGGGTTTATCATGTAATAAGAAGCCATATTCGTAAGAAATCATAAACTTTAGGGACCAAATCCATAATTTACTCTAGTATTCATCTCACGTGAGTAATATTGGAGAAGACAAAAGGCGATGAATTTGTAGCACGTGACATTCAAAGATACCGACACATGTGAACCATTTCCTTATCATAATCATAAAGATTGCCAACCGGCTTTTCCATTCCCGTTTTCCACGTGGATGGAAATTGTTTATTTAATTTTTTTTTCTTTTCTTTTCGTGTTCATTAAAATACTAAAAACTAAACGGATATGATCAAATTGTGATGCAAGTTTTCGTGCAATGTATAAATATGTTTAAAAATTCTTTTATTGAGTTGGAAAATGAAAAATTAAGTTAATTTATTTACATGTTAGAAAAGAAGTTCTAAAATTTATATTATATTAATAGAGTTTTAATATTTATTATCTATACTATATTATAAAGCATTTGGCCAAAAACTCTTAAAAACATATTATTATGTAATAGGTACAATTGATTAAAGCATAATTACTTAAAGTTCAAGAATACAAGTTATACATACATTAGTACAACTTATTAAAGCTTTATTTTAAATTCGTGTAACTAACTATACAGATAAACATCTAATTTTGAATATAAAAAATCTTGCATATAATTAAAATAATCATTCAACTCTAACAAAATACTTAATTATTATATTTATAAAAAGTTATATTATTAAACCAAAATATATTATTTCATTATTAAACCTAAATTATAATTAAAAAAAACTGAATTAAAGAAAGTACACAAAAAATAAAATCTCTTTTTTCAAAACTAATAAAATCGTATTATAGCATTAATAGAGACAAAAAATAAAATAAAACATTAAAATTAAGATGGATCTCGTTGCATTGCGCGAGTACCCTTCTAGTCTATTTAAACGTGTTTATTCTTTATTTGTTAGTTAGTTTTATAGAATGCAAACTTGAAGATTTAAAAATTGAATTTATAAAATAAAATTTTAGAATATTTAAATATGAAACATCTGTTTTATAACTTGGTAAAAATAATTGATTTTTGATCTCGGTTGTGTTTTCTACTTTGAATTTTTCTCTTCTTTATGCAAGAGATGATGGGTTCGTCTACTTATATAACTTGCTTTCAATATGATTAAATATAATTTATATTTACCTTGACCTAATTCCTTCAAGTTTACTCTTAGACTATAACTATACTAAATTTCCACAATTTTCAAATTCAGTATTTCGTTTGTCTATTATGTATCTTTTTTCGGACTGTTACACCAAAATCATGTACGAACTTTATATTAAACATTTCTCTTCTTAAGTTAATTGAAAGTCTTCATCTATCTTGCAAATTATGACTCTTCCTAATTTATGAATCTTGCAACTTTGATGTTTGTTTATATACCAAAAATGAAGCTCTTTGTATGATATCTTGCCATTACAAAAGTTAGCCAAATGGCCATGAAACACCTCCAAGAACTTCACACTAGATTGTAACCGTATGTTGATTCATAAGATCGTTGCCATGTGGTACTGAATGGCCATTTGATGTATTGACATCCGTATGACTCTCACTTTTATATATATATATATATATACACATATATATATAGGGAAAGGTTCAAACGAGAACACCTTCATTTTGCGAGAACGCGAGAACACCCTTTTACTATAGAAAATCACATGTGTATTATTATTCCATCACATATAATACACATGTGATACTAAACCAGACACACGAATGACTTTTGGCGTGATCTAGGTTACCGGCCAAGTCGTTGTTACACCACTAAGCTTCATCACATATATTATCACATGTGATAAAGGTGTTTTTGATGTGATACTATAATCAATCAAAACCATCATATGTGATATTAAATTATAGACGCAAACGATCTTTGGTGCGACCTAAATAGCAAGACACGTCATCCGCACGCCATCAAGTCCCCTCTCGTGTATTATCACATGTGATAAGGGTGTTCTCGCGTTCTCGTAAAATGGAGGTGTTCTCGTTTGCACCTCCACCTATATATATATATATATATTACAAATGTTATGTCAAATATCGCCTTTCCCCATAAAGGTCCAGTTTTATTCCATCAATTCCTTCATCGCTAATAGTTTATCTACAATGTCAACATGTCGAAAGTTTATTAGCATCTTTTGATTTCCTTTCACTGATGTGGTTCCTTGCAACATTGTTTCTTCCACGAGAAATGGTTCTCGACGTGATTGAATCTTGGTAGAAGAAATGCAATTTTGTTACCTTTAATGATTAAACAGTTTAGAATAACTCGCACATCAATCAAGATTAATACACATATTTAGATATAAAATGAATAATGAAAATTTATAAATTTATAAAGACAAAAAAATAATACATAGACAAGTGAAGAAAACATGTTACACGTCTATACCGTAAGAAAATTACATTTCATCAACTATGGTCATTATAGAAAATTTTGTTTCATTAAAAATATAACATTATATAACAGATAAATAGGACACTTATTTTAAAAGACATTATAAACCCATATTTTTACAGGACACTTTTCAAAAGTGTCTTATAAAATAATTAATATGACACTTATTTTAAAAACATCGTTCAAAAATTGTTGAAACGCCTAAAAACGTCTTATAAATCTATTGTAACGCTTTTAGTTAGGACGCATGACCAATTAGAAAGAAAAATAAATAGAAACATAGTTCCAATAAAAGGAACCAAGGACCATATTCTTCTCCAATTTGAATTTTACTCACATCTCGAATAAATTCAAGGACATATTCGAAGAGATAATCAAATAGAAAGGATAATAGAAATCGATTTCAGTTTCTGTTAGAGGTGTTACAGAAATGTCTGCGATCGAGTAAATAGCTCCACGACGGCTGGATTCAAGCAAAAACAGGAGGAGAAGTTTCTTTCTCTCCTCTTGATTTCCATCTTTGGACCGTTGGAGATGGAGTAACTTACGTATTCTGTAGAATGAAATTTCATCAATAAGATATACATCTGAACCGAATTTTTTGTGATTAAAGAATATCTTTCTAGTTGTTCTCATTTATGGTTTGTTTCTATAAACTTGTGTCTTATAAAGTATTATTTTATGACGTTTTTCCATTTTAAACGTCCTATAAAATCAATTTTGTTGTAATGTTATATTTTAATAGATGATTGATGTTAAGTTTGAAGATAATATAATTAGACTCTAGTTTAGAAAAAATTAGTCCTATCTCCATCTATAAATAAATGTTGTATTTCGTAAAAGAAATGAACTATTCGTTTTACAATATACAATATCTATTAAAGGTTGTAGACAATTAGGGAGAAGAATCGGATCTCATCAATAACATTAGAATGTCTGCAAATAATTTTACTTTTAGAATATTAATGATATGCTTATGATGAATCATATAGTTAAACCATATTTAAAAAATTGTCGAATATAACACTTTTCATCCATGCGGTTTCGTAATTACAAGATGATCATCGTAGTATGTAAAAATGTTTGGATTTGGTCCTTCCGTATAACGACTATTAGAAAACTCTGTTAAATTAGGAACACTTTTGTTCTTTTATCAACTTGTTTGTTTTTTACCCAATCAAAATTGATTTAATACTTTTGGTTCTTGTGATTCTTGATAGAGTAAAAGACAAAAAATAATGAAAATATCCCTTAACTATGGAATTTATTAACAGTCTTTAGAGGTAGAGACAAAATGCGGACGTTTCTATAAACCATGACAGTCATCTTGTAATTTCGAAAATCTAAGAACGAAAAGTGTTATTTTCCTCAAACCATAGGAACCAAAATTGTAGATTACTCTACAAATTAAACTTATATAGGGGTAGCAATTGTGTCGTGTTCGGTTGGCAGGTCAACCCAAACCCGACCCGTTTAATAAACGGATTGATGGGTTGACGGGTCAAAAAATTCAACCCAACCCGTTTATTTTCGTATCGGGTTCATATCACATTTCTTTGTCATCTCAAAAATTGTCACCCTTATTTATATACACTATTCATAATTTCTCATGTAGGTAATGGTTATGACTTATGAGTAACAATGTTTATGCAAAAGATGATACATGGACCATTGACGATAAAAAATGATTAATTATTTTTAGAGTAAACTACGATTTTCGTCCCTGTAGTTTACCTTTTATAACGATTTTCGTTCATGTAGTTTAAAAATTGGTTTTTTCGTCCATGTGGTTTGAAAATTGCTTTTTTCGTCCCTGTGGTTTCATTTTACTTCTATTTTCATCCTTACATTTAACAAAGTTAAATATAGCTGTTAAAAACTTTAAAAATATTACATATTTAGTCCTTGTGTCATAACTTTTTTAAATATTTAATCCTAAAACATAATTTGACACTATATTATTGTTTTTGTTTTTAATTTCTTTATTATATTTAATACTATATATATGTGTGTGCGTGTTTTTTTTCTTTATATATATTTTAATTTTTTTCTTTATATAGTTATAATAATTTAAAAAAAAATACGATATAGTTAATAAAAATAATTTTTTTATATTTTAATTAATAACCTTTTATTATTATTTATAATCGAAGTTTAATTTATTTAAAACTGGTTGGTATTTTTATTAAATTTATTTTAAAAACAGATTAGTTTAAAATGAAAAAAAAATTCGAATCATTAAAATTATTGATAAATAAATGATATCTTCTTTTTTTAGAAGTTTTATATTTATTTTAAATTTGATCTGAAAAAAGTTTTATAGAATTCGAGTAAAAAATAGTTTCATTCATACCCAACCGGTTAGGTATAAACAAAACTATTTTTTTCTCGAATTTTATTAAACTTTTTTAGATGATAATTTTAAATAAATATAAAACTTTGAAAAAAAGAAGATATCTGTTATTTATCAATAGTTTTAAAGTTTTATATTTATTTTAAATTATCATCTCACTATTTAAAAAAAATAGTTAGAGTAAATTGCATTTAATAAAAAAAATAGTGAAAGTAAATTTCATTTAAATTATGATCTAACAAAGTTTTATACTTTGAATTTTTTTCCATTTTAACCAATCTGTTTTTAAAATAAATTTAATAAAAATACCAACCAATTTTAAATAAATCAAACTTTGATTAAATAAGAATAAAAGGTTATTAATTAAAATATCAAAAAAATTATTTATTTTTATTAATTATATCATATTTTTTGAAAATTATTATAACTATATAAATAAAAAAAATATTAAAATATACATAAAGAAAAACACACACACACACACATATTTATATAATATATATAAGTGTCAAATTATGTTTTAGGATTAAATATTTAAAAAAATTACGACACAAGGACTAAATATGTAACCTTTTAAAAGTTTTTAACAGCTATATTTAACTCTGTTAAAGATAATGACGAAAATAGGAGTAAAATGAAACCATAAAGACGAAAAAAGCAATTTTTAAACCGCAGGGACGAAAATCGTTATATAACGTAAACCACAGGGACGAAAATCGTAGTTTACTCTTATTTTTAGATTTAAAGGGAAAAAAGTCAAAAAAGTAATAAAAAAAAGAACATTTATGTGAAAGATACTTGAAAAGTCGGTAGCTTGAATCTTGATTGTTTACAGTATACTTGAAGAAAGAAATTGTTGGGTTAAATAGTTATATACGTAACGGAAATAAACCATAATTAAAACTAGGATACATATAAACGAGACTAAATCAAATTTTCAAAACTTAACTCATCATTGTAATTTTAAATTTGACAAATTGTTAAATCAAAACCATAAAACGACAATCTGTAATTGTCACGGGATCCGCACAGACAATCAAATCCTCTTGAAGGTCACACGTCAAAAAAGAAGAGGTCGTTTACAAATTTTTCTATCAGGTTCCTTTATGGATAAATTTGTCTAGGTAAAAATATGTTGTTGCTTACACTTTTAAATGAATCAACGGTCTGAATGATAAAATGACCAATATATCCCTCAAACAAAAATGTGTTTTTTGTTATTGTTGTTTACCTTTTTTGAACATGTTTAAACTTTGAACCAGTTTTTGTTTACACCATTTCAATCAAAATCAAACCAAAAAAGCATTGTTCATCATACCAAAAAGCTATCATTCATTAAACTATTTGAACATTAAAACATAATAATCAAACTATTTGAACATCAAAATATAATAAGCAAACTATTTAAACATAGAAAAAACTACTGTTTACACCGAAATGAATAAAAATCAAAACAAAAAAGCTATTGTTCTTCAAACCAAAAAACACTTACCCAATCCACACTAACACTCTTGAAATCGACACATGAGAACACTAGGTTTTTCTTAGACTACATACCTGATCAATTCCTTTTTCTTCGATACATGAGAACATTAGGTTTTTCTTGGGCTCCATACCTGATCGATTCCCTTTTCTTAGACACACGAGAATGTGCTTGGAATCGATTCCCTTTTCTTGGAATCCGTACATGATCCCTTTTTTGCCAGCGAAGATCGCTAGAATAGACGTTGCCATAAAACGACGCTCATCGGAAAGAGTTGCAATCATGGGTTGATGGTCGTCGGGAAGAGATCTAGTGGGGGAGGGGGATCATCGAGAGAAGAGGGAGGAGAAATGGATACCTTTGTAGATGAAAACCAACGATCGTCGAATATAGGCGACAATACAAATTCAACAATCGTCGGAGAGAGGCCAAGGTACAAAGTCAAAGGTCGTGAGATGGAACAGAGCAAAGTCAACGACTTTTGCTAGGGTTGAAGGAGGGCGATGTTTTTTTTTTCAATAAGGGTAGGGGAACCATTTTTTGGTTGAATGGGGACAATACACACATTCAAGGTCGGTCCCGACATATTTGTTGCCCTGGGTGAAAAGAGTTAGAAACCCCCCCAAAAACGTTTTTTGTTTTTGTTTATAACAATGTTAAAATGATATTACCGAGCAACAAATCCACTTACGACGTACACTTTGCTAGGGATGAACATAAAAACTTTTGTTCAATGGTTTCTAATTCTTAAAATTCATGTAAATACAAATTAATAGTCTTTATGGTCAAGAGCCATTCAAAATGACTCGAAAATAACCTACACTTAGCATATAGTAAAATCTGACACGTGATCCTACTAAAACAAACAATGTTCCTTGTTCATTGTTAATTGTTAATTTGTAAAGTAACTTCGTTGTATAATGATGTGCTCAATCAGTTTTCAAGCTAATTCTCGAACATGATCTAAAAATGTCATCTTGTAGCAAATTTATATAATTTATTACAAACTAGAGCATACATTTGCACTAAATGCAAGAAAAAACAACAACTTACCAATCTCTTGCATGAAATATTTGACAAAATTATACACAAAATAAAAAAATATAAGTTTTCAAGTATGATCACAAAAATTTTCAAAACAAAATTCCTTACAAAATATCTATTGTTGAATCAATGTAAATAGTTTTATTTAGATTTTTTATTTTATCTCGGATAAATATTTGTCGTAATAAAATAAAACAAAAAATAAGTTTTAAAATAAGATAAATCATGAAGGAAGTAATAAATTAAATTCGAGGACACAATTCAATCACAACACAAGTAAACTTGTTTAGGGTTATACTACATGTCTCTTGTTCGAATCTTGGCATGCATCAAATTTTAGATGGTAACAACTCCTAATGAATTGGTTCTCTTGGGCTTGTGCTACCCTGGTATCGGCTCGCCCTGCACACCTCTGCCCTTCAGTGCAACTAAGTTAAGTACTTCTAGATTAAGCCGAAAGTAAACATCTCTAAGTACTTGTGCGAATAATCCGATCAAACCATTATTCTCATTAATTCAAAACTAAGTAGCCCCGAAGATCTCTACCTTCTAATTATTCAAGTCATGGCTTCAAGTTCACGGGTGATGAATTGAGAGCAAAAAAACTGAACTTTTGTATCTTGAAAGATCCATTTCGTAGAGAAAGAGTGATGGAATTAAATAACCATCAAACTTGCACTTTACCTGGTTGTAAGAAAAGTCACACCTCACTCTCTTAGCCAAGGCAAAATATTTATTTCAACAGTTTAGGGGTCGTTTACCAAATGTTTGTTTGACGGCAAGAGCCACCATGTTCTCTAATCTTGTTGGGTAACCAGGGCCGTTCCTGACATTTTATGGGCCCTGGGCGAGATGTAAAAATGGGCCATTGTTAAGTACGATATTTTTTCAATATATTGTTTTTATGACTTGAAATAGCATTGAATTCAAAAAATACTAATAACTTATATAACACTGTGTTTTGAGTTTTCTAATATGCAAAATCATTAAATAATTACTTATAAATTAATATTATCTGTCATCTCATTATTACATAACATCGTAAATCTGTTCCACCGCCAAACATATTCTATGATACATCTTTAGTTATAGATTGACACTAATTTGGATCACAATGTTGACTTGTTGATCTAAGATTTTGAGCTGTTGGTAATGACACTATCTATCACGGCGCTAGTGATGGTTCATTCGCTATGCGCTGACTGGATGCGTACTCGCGTGATCAATCGATGGACGGAGGAATTGTGTGGTGATCCAGCCCGTACAGTATGCCATGTTCTTTTCGTCGTTTTTTAAAATGTTGTCCCAACAGGTTGATTAATTTGTATGACCATGGAGGGGGTTTTTACCACTATTTAAAGTAACACTTTATGTCGATTATTATAAATCAGTTGGGTTTCAACATCACATCATGTTAATGTTTTCACCATCATTTTAAATTTTTAGGAACCATCGGTCTTAGAATCAAAACTCTATCTTAATTATAGTTTGAGATCTTATTATTGTTTTAGATATATGAGAGTAATTAAAATTCACGCACTTAATATTAGTTAATAAGAAATCAATAATGTAAGAAAAAATATTTTTAGTTTTGAAATTCTAAATATAGACTTAAGTTGGATCATCTTATATAGTTGTAAAAAAAACTAAAAGGTAAGAGTTTTCTTAGTTAATAATAAATAATCTACTATATTTTAATACAAACATAGAATTCATGCGGATGAAATAATAAAAAAAGTTAGTGGAAGATGAATTATAGATAATATATCAGTATTATCTAAGTAAGGTAGTTTTATATTTTTGTAGATAAAAAGCTTAGAGAAAAAAAATTAAGAGAAACAATAAATAATATTATAAAATTAACAACCGATTAACTTTTTTTTTACTATTTTCTTCTCTATTGTAATTAATTAATAAATGATTGAGCCTTTAATATAATGCAAAATTCTTTTTGGATCATGTTAGATACTAAAAAACATTGCCTCTCTTTAATTTATTATTTTTTTTGAACTACTACTATATATTATATTTATATATTATACATGAGAAAATCGGGCCCCTATTTCTCTTGGGCCCTGGGCATATGCCCGTCCCGCCCTCCCCCAGGGACGGCACTGTGGGTAACGTTCTCGGCCACCAAAATAGATTGCTTGCAAGTGTAGCTTACCTGGTAAGTGCTAACCGGGTAAGAGTCTTTATCACCACTAATTTAGTAAGTGTCTCGGTTGTTGTCAAACCTCATACAGAGTAAAATTTTCGGTTCTTGCCATGTCCACCTGGTAACATAAGTGATTCAGTAATTTTTTTGGCAAACAACCACTTACACAAAAAAACGAAATACATATAATGATTAAAAACTATAATTACTAAAATTTATTATATATTTTAAACGAGAACACTACCATTTTACAAAAAATGTGATAATACTTGTGGTGAATCATATATATAGGCCCAAAGTCATACCAAATCTAATATAAGTTAGAAACTCTATAAACGAATATTAACCACACATATTTGACTTCTATAATTATCTTTATTATCTTAAACCATTTCGATAAAATCATTTTTTGTTTGCTTTTTGAAACAAAAACAATGTTTTCATCAATGAAACAATACATAGGTTGACTTGTTTTGATCCGTTTTATTAGTGCAACGTCGTTTCACCAATGAAACAACATATGAGTTCATCTGTATTGATCCGTTCTGATAGTATAGTGTTGATTCATCAATGAAACAATACATGACGTTGGTCTGTTTTGAATAAGTAATGTTTCACCAATGAAAGATTTACATCGGTTGGGCGATTTTAAATGGGGAAAAGTGAGTTTTTTTAAGAAACATCTAATAAGGTAATTAGGAAGTTAAGTATGTATGGTCTATATTAGTTCATAGAGTTTCTAAATTATAGGCCGTTTCTATTTAATTTTCCCCCGTATATGTGTTAGTACCATTAGGTTATTGTGATGTTAGTTATAATTATGAATATTGTATTTGTAATTATAGATGTTGAGTGTCATCTAACAAGGCATCATAGCCTTCTAAGTGATAAAAATCTTTGATACAACTAATCATCAATTTGTGGTTACTATAATGTACACATTATAGATCAACAAAAATCATAGATCAACAAGATGATTAATAACTAATCATCATGTTATAATGTTTTTAGAGGCTCTGTTACATATAAACAAAAATTATAGATCAACAAGATGATTAATAAATAAAACAGAATATTAGTAATATTATATTAAAATAATATAGATTATAACAACAAAATATGTACTAAAATGACGAAGTAACATATGAAGTTCACTTAAATAGAATCATTTTTCTAACATTGTTCCAAAGCCGGAATTGAGAATTGCCAAATCGGTTGAAAGAGTAAAAACTCAAAAGAGTTAGGCTATGTTTGGCAAACTAGCTGATAAGCTACCTTATGACTGATAAGCTAGTTGATGACTTATAAGGTAGCTGATGACTTATAAGCTAGTTGATAACTAATAAGCTAGCTGATGAATAAATCATGTTTGGCAAAAACTAGCTTATGACCATGTAAAATTACCAAAAAGGACATCTTGAAACAATAGACGATTACAAATATTTCATAATATAACTCAAATTAGTTTTTAATAATAAATTATTACAAACAAAATAATAAAAAATGTTAATTGAATGAATTTAAAATTGATTATTATATTTATACTATAAATTTTAAATTTGTTAATACAAATTTTAGAAAAAATATACATTATCTATGATTTTCAATAACCATTACGTACGAATATCAATAAAATTGATCAACTTCACATATTATAATTAATTAATACTTTAAAAAATATAATTAATAATTAAACTAAATATTTTATTAAAATTATTTAGCATATTTTAATTTATCTATAAAATAAAATAAGTATGAGTGTAATTTTTATGTATCCTACATGAACATTTTTAGAATTGTTACATTTGCCTTTTAATAGCTTAATCAAGGTTCTAAATCACGTGATTCGTGGCGTGGCGGCGATGTCAAGCCTTAAGCCTTAGAAGCCACAGCGAGCCATGACGTTTTTCAAGGTTTGTCTTGTGGCGATATATTTGTATATCATGTATAATATTATACATATATAGATCTTTATTTTCTATTATCAGTTAATGAGTGAATGATATTAAACATTTTAAATGATGTTATATATTAAAAAAAGTAGAATAAGACACTAAAACGGTAAGAAAAATCAAATATGGTGTTGCAAAAATCACGCAATAGGCCATGGCGTGCCACGGGCATAACGTGGCTTCAGACACAAGTCTTAAGTCTTAAGCCATGGCGTGTTATGACGACTGTCACGACGAGTTTTTTAGAACATTGATCTTAATATATTGAATAATAATTAAAAATAATAAATGGTGTAGTATAATTAATATTTATTGTATAATTAAAAATTAATTAATAATGTATAGTTAAAATTAATTAATAATATGTAACTAAAACTAAATTAATGATTTTTAATTAATTTTAATTAGTATAAATTAATATTGGATATAAATATAAATATATATTTATGATTAATAGTTAATATTTATTTATAATTAATATTAATTAATAATAAGTAATAATACGAATGAATAAGGGTTACAATTGAAAAAAGTCTAAAAAAAGTTTCTCATAAGCTACTCCAAGTAGGTTATCAATAAGCTGACTTATAAGTTAGCTTATGCGCATCCAAACGATTACTCAGAAAATAAGTTAGTTTATAAGTCAACTTATAAGGTAACTTATTTTTGCCAAACAATGCCTTAGTTGGACTGAAACATTATACTTAGGCTAAACATAAAAAAATATATATAATTGAGCGAAAGCTAAAACATGTATAACGGATGTTTAGATTGAACAGATACATTAAAAATGTCGTTCACTTTATGTTCAATATCCATCTTCTTGATTTTCGAATATATTGATAAAACATATCACACTATCTCATATGTCATATTGTCTATTAGAGAATGCATGCATTTTCTCAATATATCCTATCAAGAGGCCCATATATATTGTACCCTCACACGATAAGAGAAAAATTTGTCTTGATTTGCGATAATACTATTGCATAATATATGATATGCCCAACTACCATTCCATCACTTTAAAATTGGTGTCAAAATACATCATTTGTATACAACATACCTCATGATGGTAATCCCCGGTTAAAATGAAGATTTGATGATGAATAACCTTTGATAGAGCTCTTAGTTAATATTTGACGATGTTTGGAATGTGCCACTAAAGGTCACTGTTGCTGATGATTAACCACTAACACTGAATGATTGGCATATGATATATACTCTGCCATTGATATTTGATGTTGAAGTTGATCATCTGAAGTGAAGGATTAACATATGATACTTTGTCATTGATATTGAAGTTGATCATCTAAAGACTTAGACACTAACACTGAAGAACGTCGTTGATACTGAAGTTGATCAGCTGAAGACTTAGGCACTGATGTTGAAGATCTATCATTGATGGGCAAACACACTGAAGAGATAAACTCCCTTTTTAAAAGGTAAGGCAACAGTGGATAATTATAAGACCAGATACTAACAAGATGATTCTAAAAGACAAAGATCGGCATGTGTGTATTGAACTACTGATGAAGATGTTAGTGAAAAGCCCAAATATCTAAACAACCAATATCATCTTAAAGGCATAAGTGGATCTCTACCAACTGAAGGAGCCACTAACAAATGGCAAACCATAAGTTAATACAACCAAGTTATGACTTACATTTAGGGGATTATTTTTGTATTTTTTTAATACATAAAAATGACGCAATACTATGCCACTAGCATAGTAAAGCTATAGAAGGGTACAAGAAGTTAATCCAATAAGGACAACATAACATATTTGTTTTCTATTAGGTGTTTAATGTGGCATGGTTTACATTCTATGCAACATGCATTGCATTTAATCCATTATGAGGACTTCAACTCATCATATACTACATGCAATAGTCAAATGATAAAGAAGGAAATAAGATCTTAAAAGGAAGATATTTTAGTCCTTACTTTTAGGATAAGCCAAATTACATGGTTATAATCCTCCAAGCCTTTCAAATATAAAACGAAGTGAGGACCTTGAAGGTATGTGTGCAAAAGATGAGAGTTTTCAAAGAGATCGGGTATTATTAAAAGCATTTTTCTCTCATTGTTCAATGACATAGAGAGCCCAAATTCTAAAACAATGACTCATTCCTTCCATACTACTTCGGTAGACACCATTCTAAGTTTGAGTGAGATATATGTATATATATATATATTGTAAGAGAGATCCAAATACTCATTTGTCAAATGGTAGAATTTGTGTAGGCAACTTATTACAAGTTTATTAATTGTTTATACTTAGCAATATTTATTGAATTATAAAGTAATAAGTTAATGATATATTTTATTACAAATATAAAAAAATTATTGTATTCATTCTACTACAATTTTGTTTGCCATATTATTTTGAGTATCACATGATTTCAACTATACATGCATAAAACGACCATAAGAAAAACATTATGACACTTGTTACTTATATGACATTCAATGTAACGTTGATTATTCGTGTAGTACACAAGTTACCTAACTTGTACTCGTATGTAGATTATAAGACTAATATGAATCCATACAGTGGCGGAGGCAGTGGGGGGACCAGTTGGTGCTGAGCCCCCCCTAATCATTCCAGTTATTGATATAATATAGAACATAAAACACATGTGTTATGGTTGTCAAAATGGCTTGAGTTACCTTTTGTCACTTGAGAAACCCATGTTCGAATCCTCTGAGGCTCTTTTTTTTTAGGTTTTCATCAGTTAAATCCTTTTAACTTTAAGAATAGTTATATTTTTTACTTTTAAAATACTTACATATGTAAATTCTTGTCGTTTATATTTATATTTATCAATAAAAACATTTTTATTGCTTTTGGTTTTCATTAGTTAAATCCTTTTAACTTTAAAATATTTATATATTTTACTTTTAAAATAGTTGTAAATTTCTGTTATTTATGTTTATATTTATCAATAGAAACATTTTTATTGCTTTTCAATTATTAAAATTTTATAAGATATATTATTACATCAAAAATTAAAATAAACTAAATCAAAATTAATATCCATATATTATATGGATTTTCAAAAAATATATCAATTAGGGTATTATAAAAATTACATTTAAACTATAGATTTATATAGGGAAAAGTTCAAAAAAACCCAACAAACTATTTCATTTTGAATGGTTAAAACCTTAAACTATTTTTTTGATTGAAAAAACCCTTAAACTTTTTCATTTTAAATGATTAAGTCCCCGAACTATTGATTTGAATGAAAAAACTATTAAACTTTTTTATTTTGAAAGATTAAGTCCCTAAACATTTTTTTTAATAAATAAACTATCGATCTTTTAAAAATTAGTTATTTAGTTACCTATATATATTTTTTTAATAACTTTCTTGTAACTCACTAAAAAAGTTTTAAAGTAAAATCAACTTAAATCGGTTCTACTGTTCCAAAAATCATACGCAATTAAAACCCCTAGCAAACAATGGTATCGCTCTCCCTCGTCAGTCCCCATTACCCGACGTTGTTCGTTCTCCATTTCGCCTGGCACGTTGTTGGCCCCTGCCATCGATCTTCCTCTTTTTAAACTATTTTTTTTATCCATCATAAAAGATGGATAATCAAAAGATAACCGGTTAAAGATAGTTTATTTATGTTTAAAAATTGTAAGTAACCAATTTTTTAAAATTCGATGGTTTAATTTCTTGAAAAACAATTCAGGACTTAATCATCCAAAATAATAAAGTTTAATGGTTTTTCTATTCAAAATAAAAAAGTTTAATGGTTTTTCTATTCAAAATAAGAAAGTTTAATGATTTTTTCATCAAAAAAATAGTTCAAGAACTTAATTATTCAAAATGAGAAAGTTTAATATTTTTTCATTCAAAAAAATAGTTTAATGACTTAACCATTCAAAATAGAATAGTTTGTTGGGTTTTTTCATACATTTCCTGTTTATATAATGTTATAATGAGTTTGTTTCCGGTAAAAATAACAATTACTGTGAGAAAGGTAAGAAGAGATCTCCACCATTTGATCAATCCTAATTGAAAACTAATTGCAAATACCCTTCTAAACTAATTCATAGATTACTTTAAACTTAATCTAAATTGTTAGATTAACACTAATTATAAATAATCAAGAGTCCAAATCCCTTATTAGGTGAAAAGTAATCACCTTAACTCATATTCTCACAAGATCATTTCGTCTATTATATTTTGTCCCTGAGTTATGAAGTTTATTTCTCACCCAGATATTATAAATATTTATATTGATGTCATTTATTTACGATACATCTCATATTAACGTATAGTTTGAATAACTTCGTTCGATTGACAAGCAAAATTTAAGATCAATCTTCAAGCCCACCTTAAATTAGAATTCTAGCTACGACCCTGAATCCATATATGTAGTGATTGTTACCGCACTACCCCAACTCAATTTCCATAGAGTAATACTTGATTAGAGACATTTAAGAATACAATTATTTGAGGGTTATTATCATGTTTTAATTTAAGAAATAACGTATGATAAACTGGACCTTTTTATTAAAAAATTCCATAATTCAATGCAGGAGCGGAGCCAGGGCTTTCGAATAAGGTGGTCCTCTTGTTTCAACTTTTACCCACAATCACCGATAACTTTTAGAGTGTGTATGCTTCTAGACGCGGAAGATCTTGATATGTAATGTGAAGATATTTGAAACCCCTTTAAATCTTTTTTATAATAGTTTTTTATAGATTGTTGAGATATTCCTATACATGAGTGTAGTAACTACATTCTTATTTTTGATAAAACATTAATGGATCAAAAGAAGCAACTATGTGTCAATTTTCCACAATACATGAGTGTAAGTGAATTATATTTTTAATAAACTTAAAACATATAAATATATACACAAACAATAAATACATAATACATAAATATTTCTCATAAAAACAAACATAAAGAAAGGTAATTGATATTTTCACTACCAAAAAAATAACCATTAGAAAGGTGGATAAATTAACTCATTATCTCACAAGACTAAAGCATAATTTCCAAAAACGATTATAAATATGAATAACTTATCTATAAAACTTAATGACTATTATAAGCACAATACATAAGCATTAAGATAAATAGAAAGAAATATGCTAAGTGCATGGCTACCAACCAAATAAAGACATTGGTCCATGATCGAAAGAATAACAATGCTTTTATGATACAAAATATATTTTCTTGAAAAGTGAGGGTGATCCCAGGAAACCTGGACCAAGGCTGGCTCCGCAAGTGATTCAATGTTCAAACTAGCATCAATTTGTGGTTCGTGTGAAATGGAAGAGCTCCATTCAAAATGTCGAAACCCAGATGCCTAGGAAGTGATGAAATAAATAAAAGTAAAACTCTTCAAATAAAATTAATTTGATCCAATCGGCTTGTTAGATTGACGTCAATTCACTGGGGTGGTAGAGTCCGACTTATATATGGTACGAGTTCTTATTTCTAAAATTAAAGTTATCACACTGACTATTCAGGTGGGGGGAGGACTTCCTAACTGAACTTAATTGACTTACCCATAGAACCCGACATGTTGTATCATTTTGCTGCTAGGAGGTCTACGCTTAATCAACTAATGAAGACATTGCTCTTTAAATGGATAAATTGCATCAAAATGAATTTTTATTGTTCTAATTCATATTTTGAGAAGCATACTTGTGTCTATCATCCAAGCCAATTGCATAACTGAATACGTTTAGAATAACATAGAGGTTCTCAATTCATAATTTTGCATTAGTTAGCGAACCATTAGGACTTAGTAGTTCATCAATAAGCGGACAATAATTTTTCACTTCCTCATGTGCGGTTTCTATAATATAAATATAAATATTTGTAGTATATGTTTTGGCATTTTCTTTCTTTGATGTCTATGATAAAAAGACATGTTGTATGATATAAATCGCTTTTATAATAATTGTGGCAACAATCAACCTACGCTACGTAAACATTTCAAATAACAATAATAAATGCAACAGATAAAGCCGCTTTGGAGTAGAAGAACTTTATAAGCAACTTATTGGTTGTATTATATGATACTGTTGACATTATACCAAAAACAAATTAAAGGACCGTTTACCAAACGCTTATCCGGGTAAGTGTTTACCAAGTCATATTACCTTACTGGATGAATATCGTAAAGATCTTATCTGGTAAAAGCGGTAAAAATAAAGACAATGATCGAGAGTCTTACCCCGTAAGTGAAGGCGACGTCTCTTACCATGGTTAGCGCTTACCGGGTAAATTGTTGCATACTGTTAAATAGCTTTTATTTACGGTTGTTTTATACATCTCTGTATAGTATAGGGACCCTTTTATAACTTGTATGTCTATATATTGAATGCAATATACGCAACCCTAATCAAGGGTTTTCCACAATATTCAACATGGTATCGAGCCACACTAACGACACCAGTTGAGTTTTTTTTTCAACCCCAACAAAATTCGGCAGCATCTCAAAGTAAAGACAATGATCGAGAGTCTTACCCCGTAAGTGAAGGCGATGTCTCTTACCTTGGTTAGCGCTTACCGGGTAAATTGTTGCATATAATGCCATTTTGGTAAACTAAAATCTTACTCGGTAGGTAAGTGATAGTGTTGAATTTTGCTAATAACCACTTACCTGGATAAGTTTTGGTAAACGACCCCTAAATCTACTTTGATCGTTTTATAACCAACATGAACACCTGTACAAAGATTCTCTCGAGAATAATCCTAATTGTGTGCTTGCAAGTACAAGAATTTTGGGTATAAACAAGTCAGTAGTGTGTTTTTCCTGTTGTGATTTCCTACTTTTCATAGTTAGGTAAACTACAAGTTTCGTCCTTATGGTTTGTTGAAAATTGCCATTTTTATTTCTGTGCTTTTGGAAATTGTGATTTTTTTCGTTCTCGTTTATAATTTATTGTTTTTCTTCCATTCATATAGTTTAAAGTTAATTGTTATTTTCATACCTCATACATAACACCAGCACAAATGAATTGCAAACCCAGGAACACAAATTCATAAATTTGAAAGCACAAGGACAAATGTCCCAATTTTTAACAAACCACATAGACGAAAATCATAGCTTTCTTAAGTAACTATCTCAATCCTTGATCAACTTCAATCATAACTTTGCATTTTATGTCCTTTGAGAAATAATTTATACAACTAAAGGCAGACCCAAGCTTTTTTCAACGAGTAAACAAAGAAACACACTGAGGCGTGCGGGCGCACACACATAGGGTGATAATGAAATGAAAACCACAAAAAAGTTTACAAGTTAGTGAAAATCTATATAAAAAATATTTTTTACATGATTTTTTTTCATCAAAAGTTATAATTTAAGATATTGTTTCACATATTTTTGTGTTCACCTTATGAAAAATTACATGTAAATTTTAGGGGTTTTACATCAAAATTTAACAAATATAGACTTTAATATTTTTAATTTACTTCCTTTTTTTGCATTTTCCCCTTTATACTCGTACCATATTAATTAATTATTAGGTAAAATACATTATAAAAAAAATACATTTTTTGTGTGCAAATTACATTGTTAGAAAGGTATTGTCTATTGCATTTGAAATGAATCAAATATTGAATATTTTTGATGTAAACACAAATAAAATATATATAATGCATGTGTGATAAATGCAATATTTAATCATTTTTAATATAATTTAACGTGATTACAAATTTTTATTAGCATCTTTTTAGTTAAGGTTAATTTGTTTATAGTGATGTAATAGTCTTAACATTATAACATGTTAACTATGCGGCTTTATTTTGTGTATAGTTAACCCTCTTTGTAGACTTCAAAGTTATTTGTTTAAAGCTAGGGGCCATTATTAAACGCTTATTTGGTAAGTGCTTACCAAGTAATTTTGCTCACTGGATAAACATAACAAGGGTTAAGAATCTTACCCGTTAAGAACAATGATAAGGATGGAGGGTTTTACCCGGTAAGTGAGGGTGCAACTCTTACCTAGGTAAATGTTTACTAGATAAATAGTTTATACTGCAATAATTATTTTGTGCAACCACTGTCAAAAATTTCTGAATCCGCCTATGTTGACACCTAATGCCGTCCCTGGGAGAGGGCGGACCGAGCGTACGCCCAGGGTCCAACATAAATAGGGGCCCGATTTTTTCATGTATACTATATAATATATAGTAGTAGTTCAAAAAATTAATAAATAAAAGAGACACAATGTTTTTTAGTATCTAATATGATCCAAAAAGAATTTAGCATTAAATTAAAAGCTCAAACATGCATTAACTAATTAGATTGGAGAAAAAATATGTAAAAAAATTAATTAGTTGTTAATTTTATAGTATTATTTATTGTTTCTCTTAAGATTTTTTCTTTTCATCTACAAAAATATAAAACTACATTGCCTAGACAACATTGATATATTATATATAACTCATCTTCCACTAACTTTTTTATTATTCTATTCGTATAAATTCTATGTTTATATTAAAATATAATAGATTTGTTGTTATTGACTAAGAAAACTTTTACTTTTGAAAGAATTATCAACCATATGAGACGATCCAACTTATGTTCATATTTAAAATTTCAAAACTAAAAATGTTTTTTCTTACATTATTGACTCCTTATTACCTAATATTAGGTGTTTGAATTTTAAGTATTCTCCTATCTCTAAAACAACAATAAGATCTCAAACTATAACTAAGATAGAGTTTTGATTATAAGACTATGACTCCTAGAAATTTGTTTCAATCCTAAAAGTTTAAAATGGTGATGAAAGCATTAACATGATGTGACGTCGAAATCCAACTGATTTATATAGATTGACATAAAGTGTTACTTTGAATAGTCAACAACTCAACATTGTGATCCTAAATGATGTCAATTAATATACTAAAGATATCATAGAATATGTTTGGCGGTGGAACGGATTTACAATGTTATGTAATAATGAGATGACAGATAATGTTAAGTTAAAGTATTATTTAATGATTTTGCATATGAGAAAACACAGAAAACGGTTTTATATAAGTTATTAGTATTTTTTGAATTCAATGCTATTTTTGATGATTAAATACTTAATAAAGACCTATTTTTACATCTCGTACAAGGCCCATAAAATAATAGGAACTTAGCTGTTGACGCCTCCCTAATTAATACCTCTCAATTTCTTTTAAAATCACACAAAAATTCATAAAAATAAGGGGATTGCTATTCATACCCCCTCTCACTCACATACATATATGATGTATGTGAGTGAGTAGAGGGGGCAATCTTTTAAAACCCGGGTTAACCCGGCCGGTCGAACCGGGACCCAGGGTAGTGACCGGGTTAACTAATGCCGGGTTAATGTATATGACCATCCCGTTTTAACCGCATCGGGTTTCTCAAAAAACCCGGTTAAACCGGTGGTAAACCCGTTTATCAAACCCGGTTAACCTGTTTTTATACTAAAATTAAAAAAAATTAAAAATAATGTGTGTTATGTGTGTTTTTTAATGTATTTGGATTGATGTAAAACTTGTTGTTTGTGTATTTTTAATTTTGGAACTTGTGGACATCAAATTATTACTTTATATATATGTATGCATGCAGGAAAAAAAAAATACAAGGGATTAAAGTAATTATTAAAACCGGTTAAACCGATGATTGAACCGGTTGAACTAGTTAAAACGGGTCCCCCATTCACAAAACAAAAGGTGAAAAAAGTTGGGAGTTGTTAATTAATTTTAGAATCAAAATTATTATAATTTTGATGGTGAAAAAAAGAAGATAAAAAACCGGATCACGTGTTTCCAAGTATCGGAGAGAATCCACAGGAGCCGGGTTCAACGTTCTTTCTTTCTTTCTTTCGTGTTGCAAAGAAAGAAGAAGAAAAGCTAAAAACTCCACCCAACACACTGATCATCATCTATTTCCTGGAAACGACGACGTATTTGGTCAAACAACACCTACGTACATATACATATACTCCTCCTAACCTCCATTTTTTTCTTTCTGTCTCTACGAAACCATTCCTCCCCTCGTACGTACGATTCAGAAAGCTACGCCAATTTTGGAAATCTAGGGTTTTCATCTGTTTCCCCTGATTGATTGCTGATCATGAACTCAATTTAATTACCTTTATTACTCCATGGAACTTCAAAATTCGACAGCTGAGAGTCAAACCTCTGACAACCAAAGTCAACCGATTCAGGAATTGGAAGGCGATGGTGGGTCCAAGATGGATGGAGCTCCGTTGGATGTTGTTGTTGTTGCTTCTGATGGTGGAGGTATGGGAGTGGAGGTGGAGGTGGAGTTAGGTAATGGAGTTGGGGGAGCTGAAATGGTGAAGAAGAAGCGAGGGCGGCCGCCTAGGGTTCAGGCGGCGAAATCGCCCCCTATTAAGACGAATAAAGAAGAGGATGAGGATGTTTGCTTTATTTGCTTCGATGGTGGGAGTCTCGTGCTCTGCGATCGCCGGTTTGTATTGATTAATTCTCTTATTCCGGTGGACAGTTGTCGTTAGAATTTCGTTAAATTGATGTGTGTTTGTTTCTATTTCTTTTGAACTGCATGTAAATATTACTTTCATTATAATTGATGATGATATGAAAGTTTTCCCCTTTATGCTAGGTGTTAGATGTAGTAACTTTTGCAATTAGGGGAATTGATGAATAACATGGTTTCCCCTTTTTCCTTTTTCTTCTTCTTTTTGTTGCAGAGGATGTCCAAAGGCATACCATCCAGCTTGTGTCAAGCGGGATGAGGCATTTTTTCGATCCAAAGCTAAATGGAATTGCGGTATGTTACTGTTTACCGATTCATCTCTTGATTTCTTGATGTTGTGCCTCTAAAACATATAGTTATATATAACTTGCTAAAACCACCTAAAAGTCTGATTAGCTGATTTTTTTGGGACACTGGAATAGGAAACCTATATTGAGCACTAAAGGATATCGCTTAATCTATATTGCATTGTTAGCAAGAAGGATTTATCAGTTTCATTAATCATCAGGCTACCACTTAGCCTCATTAACGCGATTTTTGCGTCTTGAGTACTTCTTTAATTAGGATTTGCCTAGATATACAACATATATTTACTTTGATGTTTCTTTTCCTAAATTAGTGTGACTTTTAGTATTTTAAATTATACTGTGTCGAAATTGTTTTGAGGTTACAGGAAAGTTATTTCATGCAACAACAAGTTGACTAGTTTTCTTTTTCTTTTCTGAAATGAGTTGGGGTAGATTATGGACCCGAAAGTAAAGTGGTGAAACCCTCTAGAAAACAGAATAGGTGAAGCTCTTAAGGTTTTGGGATATAATTGATGTTTTTTCAAATATCTTTTATCTCCTTCTTTACATGTGGATTTCCAATGGCAAATACATGCCAGTATGTAATACACATTGGTGACCTCGGAACCATGTTATCGAAAGTGATCCCAAAGATGTAGTGAGAGCTTCAAATATCACACTAATATTAGGCTCGTAGGTTATAGTACTATATTCTTTTGGAGCAACTTTCTCATTGTTTGTATAAGTAGTAGTAGTTGCTAAAATATTTTAGATCTCATTTAACAACCCTTCTTTTGTTTAACTTTTTGCAAGTTTTTTTTTATTTTCATGATATTTTTAAAAGTCACCTTGTTTTGAAATCAGTTTGCTGTTTGACAATCCTCTTGAATTCAAGCAAAAGTGGAAATCGAAACAAAGGACTATTTGACATTATGTTCCTAGTTTATGATCATCCATTCCACTTGCCATATTTCCTATTTAGTCTCTGTAAATCAAGATATTTTAGTTTTGCAAATCCAATCTATGCTTACTCTTTTAAAGCAACCATTTTTGTAATTCAGACATATGACATAACAGCCAAAAATCTCACCGGCCTTCTTACATCAAGAACTGAGTTGATATGTTTTTTGAAGTAAAAAAATGATAGATGTATTTCATATTAAGTTTGATGTCATGGGTGTTCAAATGAATTTCAGGTTGGCATATATGTAGTAGATGCCAGAAGGCAGCCCATCATATGTGCTATACTTGTACATATTCATTGTGCAAAGGATGCATTAAAAAGGCTGATTACGTGTCTGTCAGAGATAAAGGCTTTTGCACAGTGTGCATGAAAACAATCATGCTGATTGAAAATGATGGACAAGGAAAGGATGAGAAGGTATGCAGCATTGTATCTCCTAGAATACTGTTAATGTGTGTGTATATATATATATATAGGGCACGTTTCAATTGTAAAGTCCTCCATTTATGCAAACTTTGCAAACCATTATATTAGGAAACGATTGAGATATTTATGGATGGTTACCATAATTCATTAATTATGGTTGAGATATATATATGGAAGATGATTAGTTCATTAATTACGATCATGGCTTTGAATTAGGAAACAAAATAAAATCAAATATTTATTAGACTAGATGGACGGCTATGATTGGTTTGCAAAGTTTGTATGAATTGTTGAGTTTGCAATTGAAACCTCCCCTATATATATATATATATATAGAGAGAGAGAGAGAGAGAGAGAGGTTGGTTCAGGGGAAAATGCTAACAAAAGAGAAAACTGAAGAACATCCTGGGAGTCCTCCATCCGGACAGTATGCACAAATGCATACAAACCATTGAAGCTGTTGTTTTTTTCTATGCACTGGTGCATATATATGCATTAGTGCATATGCACAAATGCATGTTTTTTTGGCGTTTTCCCCTAAAACTTGACTGTATATATATATATATATAGGGAGGTTCAGGGGAAAACCTCAAAAAAAGAGAAAACTGAAGAACATCCTGAGAGCCCTCCATCTGGACGGTATGCACAAATGCATAAAAGCCTTTTTTTCCTATGCACGAGTGCATGTTATGCACAAGTGCATAAGCACGAATGCATGTTGCAACTTACCGGTATGCATTTGTGCATACTGTCCAGATGGAGGGCTCCCATGATGTTCTTCATTTTCTATTTTTTTGAGGTTTTTCTCTGAATTGACCCTATATATATATGATATTGTAATATATCTCAAACCATGTTTCCCTTGCATTGGGTTGGTAAAGTCTTTCTACATTCCCGCATCTTTAAAATATGTCTTCCAAGTTGGATTTTCCATAATTGTGCTACCATAACGAGAAACTAGAATAATGCATCGTATGTTCTACAAAATAACGAAAGTTTACTATTCATTTTCTTCTATCACTTGCATGTTCTCATCTATAAGTTATCCAGGCTCAAGTGGATTTCGATGACAAAGCTAGTTGGGAGTATCTCTTCAAAGTATATTGGGTTTACTTAAAAGGAAAATTATCTTTAACTCTTGATGAGCTTAAACAAGCTAAGCCTCCATCGAAAGGAGCTAGTACATCTACTTCTATTAGTCCTTCAACTTGTGTACATAATGGAAATAACGGTCTTAAAACCATTACGTTAGACACGCCCCCAAGAAATCTTGACACGCCCCCAAGAAATCTTGAGGCAAGTGAATCCAAAAGAAGAAAAACAGATGAACAGATAAGTACGCCCCCTAAGGAAACTTTAAGTACAAGAAAACCGAGTACTGAAGAAAGCTCATCCGTGGTTGCATGCAAGGATTGGGCAACTAAAGAGCTATTGGATTTTGTTTCACATATGAAAAATGGGAAGGCATCATCGGTGTTATCTCAGTTTGATGTTCAAGAACTTATGTTAGAGTATATAAAAAGAAATAATCTCCGGGACCCGCGAAAGAAAAGTCAAATTATATGTGATTCGAGGCTAAAGACTCTGTTTGGGAAACCACGAGTTGGGCATTTTGAAATGTTGAAGCTTTTGGAGTATCATTTTTTCATAAAAGAAGATCATCCGAAGAACACAATCAACGGTATTGGAAAACAGGTTGACCCTGATTGGAATAATGATAATATGGTGATTTTGGGTAAAGATAGAGATAAGAAACGGAAAAATAACAAAAAAGGTGAAGAGCGTCCACCACCACAAAATAAATTAGATGAATATGCTGCCATTGATGTCCATAATATGAACTTGGTGTACCTGCGACGGAAATTAATGGAGAATCTTATTGAGGATAGGGAAGCGTTTCATGGAAAGGTTGTTGGTTCAATTGTGAGAATAAGAATATCTGGTAGTGATCAGAAGCATGATATGTACAGACTTGTACAAGTTGTAGGTAATAATGTATTTTTAACACTTATTTATGGGAAATATTTATATTAGTTGCAAAAAATTAAAAGTTATGGTTGATGTTTGCAGGTACAAGTAAGGCTGATGCACCATATAAGATCGGCGATAAATCTGCAGATGTTGTGCTTGAAGTATTAAATTTAGACAAAAAGGAAACTGTATCAATTGATACAATTTCAAATCAAGATCTATCTCAGGTGACCATTAATTTTCTTTCTTTTTTTTCTTCCTTTTTTAACAGTAATCATATAACATATATGCACATATATTAGATAGTTGTGTAGATTAGCCTTTTGCTGGTGAATAGGTAGACTTTTTAAGTGGTTGACTTGTTGTTAGGCTGTGAGGTCTGTCAACCGTGGTTCTTAGAGCATCCCCAGTGGTGGAACCTCCAAAAACCCCAGTTGTTATATTTTATCCTGCCACATCATTGCCACCTCAACAAAGTAAGAACCTCCTTAAAACTCTACAATGGAGGTTCTTACAAAAACCTCACTTTCATTATTTTTAATTTATAAAATATAATTTTATTTATAGATTATTATACAAATTTAGTATATGTACATATTATAAAATTATAAAATTATAAAAAAATTCAAATATAATTTATTAATTTTTACTTTTCCATATTAATTTTAATTTGCTAATATATATATATTGTTAACATATTTGAAAAACAATTAGATCATAAACATAATTTTATACTACAATTAAAAAAGTGTAAAATTACAAAAATATTAATTTTTATAACAGTAACACTAAATAACAAATAGTAATGTAGATTGAATATGTTCAACCAAGTCGTAGCGGAGTTAATAATACAGTGAGATAATTAAAAAACTTGTATAAATTTTACAAGAAACAATTTAAAAAATTATTTTGTATTTTTTTGTATCAATTGTAACTTATATGCTTTATGGGTTTATTTAATAAAATGGTTAAAAGATAATAAATATAATAATAACAGAAAAGAAAAGTACGAAAGAACCCGGGTTCTTATTCAAGCACCATAAGAACCTGTAACTGGACAACAACCTATGTCCCACAATGGAGGTTCTTGTAAAAACCCAAGATGAACCTTATCAGGAACCTCCATTGTGGATGCTCTTAATTGATTATTTTTTTGTCTGAATGGCTCTTTTCTAAGCAAGCCTAGGTGCTTATCAGTTACGTTTTCTCGTCCTTTCTGTTTTCAGGATGAATGCAGACGTTTGCGGCAAAGTATAAAATGTGGGCTTGTAAAACGCTTTACTGTAGTAAGTAACTTCCATGCCAAAGTTATTTATGCTGTTTTCTACTCTTTTCTTGGTTTCGTTGCTCTTATTTATGCTAAAAACTGCTAATTTTCTGCTTGCTTTTAGGGTGAGATACAGGAAAAGGCGGTGTCTCTCCAGTCTGTGAGGCTTAATGATGTGAGTAATTTTGGCTTTATAAAGTCTTGAATTATTTAGTTTCTTTTATTGCTTTAGTTTTTATATTTTCTCTATCTTTCTATTATTTAGTGGATGGAAGCAGAGATATTGCGGCTTAATAATCTTTGCGATCGAGCCAGTGAGAAAGGGCATAAGAAGGGATATCCTTTGATATTAATAATAATAAATCACATATTGATATTTTTATTTCTTTCATGGTTGATAATTTTGAATTGCAATTGAGGGGAAGCAAAAAAGGTTTCTGAATTATGATAAATACTTAAAAGAACAATTATTCTCTAGTTAAGGGTTCAGACAGATCTATCTGAATCGATTAAGTCAAACCAAAATACGATCTAAATTCATATACATTTGGTTTACGGGATTCCTTAACGAATTTTACTCTTAGAGAATATGTGGAGAAACTCCAACTTCTGAAGACACCCGAAGAGCGTGAGCGTAGATTGCGGGAGATTCCGGAAGTTCACTCCGATCCAAAAATGAATCCAGATTACGAAACTGACGACACAGAGGAATATTTTAACAAAGAAAATGGTTGGTTATATCCTTTTCAAAACATACCTCTTGTAAAATTCCAGTTTTGCCCTTGCTGTAAATTTCAATTAACTGTTGGTATTATACGCATATCTAACAGGAGATCATAAAAAGCCGAAGTATTCTGGAATTAGTCGCAAGAATACAAACTCTCTTAAAAAAAGAGCGGATTTTTCAAATAACGTCAGCAGGTCGTGGAAAAACGAGCAACCCGAACCCAAGGCTACAGGGAGAATAAAAACGGCTAAAGATGGTCATGGGTCAAGTAGTTCGGTTAGACCTAAAAACCCGATTGAGTCCAACGGTTCAACAATCAACAACCGGAATCATCGAACCACCACCGGAACCTCACCATCACTCAATCCCGCATCAGAAACCGCCACTTCATCTTACTCCATAAGGAACACCACGGCTTCCAATGATAGCGATATGGATAAAGTGTGGCATTACCGAGACCCGAGTGGAAAAATTCAAGGCCCGTTTTGTATGATACAGTTACAGAAATGGAGTACGACTGGATACTTTCCGGTGGATATGAGGATTTGGACGAAAAAAGAGGATGAATCTTTACTCTTGAATGATGTATTAAAAGAACAATCACAAAAGGCCCGGTTGAGCGAGAATAAGACCACCACCACCACCGCCACCACCAGCGCCGCCCCCACCACCGCCACTGTCACCGATAAAGTTGGTATTCGGATCGAAGGCCTCACAGTCCGAACCACAAATCTGTTATCCACCGAGAAATTGCCAGATAATCATGGTTCGGTACATAACTGGAGTTCCAACGGTAACATAAACCGTAATGTGTCAACTGAGTCAACCGGGTTGAACACTGTCGAGTTGGCGAGTCCGACACCGGTGGAAAACAATGCCGATATCAAACGGGTTTCAACTATTTTCGATATTTCAAATGCATCCCTCGTGGATTTGCCTAGTCCGACGCCAAAGAAAACAATCAGCCATGAAGAAGAAGAAGAAGAAGAAGAAAAAGTTCAAAATGGTGGAGATAAAGATAAAGATAAAGATAAAGAACAACCACCTGTTATACCATCATCGGATATTATAGTTCAAGATGCCGGAAATTTTACTTCTAATCAAGATATCGGTGGGGCCCAGCTTCTCGAAACAGCCAACGAGTGGAACGGGTATTCGCCTACTCAAGTGAAACGTGAAGAAATCGTTGCTTCTACCACAACCTCGGAAATCGAACAAATCGTTCATTTGCCGCCATGGAACGGTGTCCGTGAAACGATCGAGTTTAGCACTTTGGCGGAGGAATCGGTTTCCGATCTGTTGGCGGAAGTTGACGCTATGGAGTCTCAAAATGGTTTCCCTTCACCTACGTCAAGAAGGAATAGTTTTGTTGAAGATTTGTTTAATGGGTCTTTTGAGGAGTTCAGTCCAACCCCAAGAAGCGATGGTTTTGGTTCCATCTATCAAACCGCCGCCACAACTGCCGCCAGAGATGAACATTCAGAAGTGAGTTCTCAAGGCAACAATCGTAACGTATTTGATTTCGTAAAGAGTTCAACTGCTTGTTTACAACCGTCTTTTATCTCTCCTGAAATAAAGTCTGAGAATCCGCCTTTTAAGTGGCCGGAAATGCCACCGGAAACTGTAAATAATCCGGCAAAGGATCAGGAGGGTGAATCCGGCCAATCAACAACCACAAAACCAAAGGACCCGAGCCCAGAATTTGTAACTCAACCGGAAGATAGAACCGACCACATAAGATCAGGTGGCGGAATGGCGGTAGGAGCCGAAAACGAGCAAAATGGATCATTTATCCACTTAGCGGCAGCCGGACCTCCGCCACCGCCACTGCCGCCACCATCTTTGTCCATCGGATTAGACAAACTCTACCCACGGAGAGTAGGATCAGAAGCAACTTTAGGTAACATGAATAACTTCATCAGACCATCTCAAGAACCACCAACCCGCGGTGGCGGCAATCCACATTTAAACACGGGCCGTGGCGGCAATATAGGGTGGGACCCGCACCAACGAATGTATGGTGGTGTGGAGAGACATTATAACAATAATAGTCCGATACTACAAAGAAGTTATAATAATACCGTTAGGCAGTCTTTGTTTGGTGGTGGCAGTGGCGGCGGTGGTGGTGGTGGTTATTTGAGACCACCGCCACCGCCGCCAAAAGGGCAGCGGGTTTGTAAGTTTTACGAGAGCGGGCGGTGTAAGAAGGGAGCTTTGTGCAACTATTGGCACCCATTACCGTGACTCGGAACCGAGTCGACTCAGCTGAGGTGTGTTATATCCATCGGGCGGCATGTTCTTTTGTATTGTTGACCATTTGTGTTAGTAGTATAAGTATAACCCATATATATATATATATATATAAAGCAAGCATATGCGTCTCCTCTTGCTATATGTAGTTGTAACAGTGTCATGATTTAATTGGCTGACAAGATATATCAGTCAGTCACCAATCCATTCTCAAAAAAACAATTTTTTTATCCTTTTTTTTACAAATATACCCGGCCCAATTAGCCCATTTGGGTTGGCCCATTATTTGGTCTTTAGTAAATCTTACCTAAAATAGAAACATGTTTTGCATTGCAAACACTTCAAATAAAGAGTAATACTTGGATCAAATATCTTTTTGGGTTTTCTTTTTCTTCTTTTGCAACTGTGGGTGTTCGGATCAATTTAACTGCAAATCGATTAATCTTATCAAACTCTAAAGATAACAGTTAGAAAAATCCTTAGTAAGATTCACGTGTTCTCGAGAATTTGGAAAGAAAATAAAGGAAATGAAATATTTTTTTATTAATGGTTTTTTTTGAAGTATATAATATTTTGTATACAACAAATGAAACAAATAAAGTCACACATCCACTTCATTTTTGGTGAGGTTTGAACCCTGACCTCCTAGAAGACAAAGAGTTTACATACCGTTAGGCCAAAGACTCTTTGATTATTCATGTTATTAAGAGTTTACATACCGTTAGAACAAAGACCCTTTGATTATTAATGTTATTAAGAAAGAAGGGTTTAGGAAGGAAAAAAGATATGAAAATTTTCATTTTTACAACGAATTGTAATTGATAGGTAGATATATAATTTAGATATATAATTCATAAATAGTTTTAATTGTTATTATTCTATTGAGGAAAGTTTCCAATGAAAATCAACATTTATTTTTTTACGTTTTCCTTTTCTTTTCCTCTTGAAGAAAACTTGAGACATGTTTTTTTTTTCTTTCCTGTTGTTTTCTTTCCATTTCCTTCGTAAAAGGACTCAAGAAAACAACACCTAGATTTGACCGTTACCTTTAGAATCATATCAGATTTGAAATATGATGAAACAGTATAAACTGAGAAAATGTTTTTGTAGATATGTAATTATTTTGAATAATATTTATTCAAACCTTTTGGTACATAAGTTGTATAAATATTGGGTATTTGTATTTCATTAGTTTATATTGATTTTCATTAAATAATCAAACGGTTGTTTAGCTATTGGCTTCGTCTTGACTCAGATGAGTTTTGGGGATATTTGTTCGGTTTAAATTGCTTAAAGTTGAGCTTTGGACGTGATTTGCATTCAGTGTATATTTATTTGAAAATTGCATGGTTTCCATATGTTTGTCATTCAATTTGGAGTAATGTAATTTAGACTGTAACGCAATGAATTCATAGGTATAGATATCAGTTTGTTGGTTTAAAATGAGATGGTTATTCATGTGTTGTAGTTAGAAATGGGCATTGGGCCATTAGGGGCATTGTGGTGCTGGCTCATGGAGTCTCACATCAGCCATTGACAATGTATTGTAATTTTCAGTGAATGAGCATATATAGAATCACTGGGAGTCCCATTGCAAGGTATAAATCAGGAATGGTTGAACTTGATGACCATTAATTCGTAGTGTGGTTCATTAACATAAATATGTGGTTTGCTTTTGTGTTCCGTTGCATTCAATGGATCAGGTCTTCTCTGTCATTAAAAGGTGTTTTTGGGATATGGTATTTTATCCATGTCTTTCGGTGTTTTTTTTGGGTAAGGAATGTACCCATGATTTGAGTTTCAAATGTCACATATCCTTCATATTTTGTTGCTTTAGATATTGAGTTCTATCCATGTTTTCGGTATTTGGAATATTAAACTTTATTCATGAATTGTGACTATTGATTACTTTAATTTCCAAGAAGATTTAACGAGTTACTTACAAGGTAAAACCAAATTAGAAGTCATGAAACTTCCAAAACCGTACTTCATACAAAGTCTAGGCTTGAAGTCACTAGGCTTTAAGCCTGACACTTTTTATTATCGACATATGCATCAGGTATTTGTTGGGAATAACAGTAGCAACACTATAAAGAGTTGAGTACTAGTTATAGACACAAGAAGAATTTACCTATTCAGGGACGTTTTCCGTATTTTAGAGATAACAACTGTTGTGGGGTTTTAGTAACACCCATCCCTAACCTAGACTTTGTATGAAGTACGGTTTTGGAAGTTTCGTGACTTTTAATTTGGTTTTACCTTGTAAGTAACTCGTTAAATCTTCTTGGAAATTAATTTGGAGCAAACTTAGTGTTAAATTAATCATCTTTTTTAGATTTTAGGTGTCTTACACAATAGATATGTGTGTCTAAAACCCATATTAGATCTTGTCTCAACCCATATTCAACAAGGCATTATAGTGGTTTTGTGCCACAATTATGGTTCCGTAAGTGCCGCCATTATGGTTATTTCCCATTTTAAGAAAATTCACTATACTCATAGGTTTTGAAAAACTTAAAAGACTATTTAAAGAAAACACCCCCTCTAGAAATTGCGGCCTGGAATTTGTACTCACTTTTTGGTGATTGTGAACGAGAGATGGCTAAGAGGTGAATTAAGCCTGACAAACGACTATTTTGATAACCACAAGATTTTTGGCGTACTAGTTAAAACTTGTGGAAGATGAGGCTAGATAACTCATCTACCTCAGGTTCGAATCCAGGCGCAAACAACTTGTTGTCACTGAGGAATTATCTCAGGGCTGCATACCTTAGCAGTCTTAAAATTGCTAGAGATTAGTCTAAACAAATGCCTAGAATACCCTTTCCAAAGAAAAAAGAATAAAAAGATCAGTAAAATAAAATTACTCAATATATCAAACAGCTTTATAATACGTTTATTTGTTATTTGAATTTCAAAATAAAAGTGTTGACTAGAAAGTGAATACCATGATTTTAAGAACCATAATCAGATAATCACTTGACCAAACCTAGTTTTATGATTTTCAGACATGGATGCATAAATTTACTTGTTATTTGTATCAAATTTCTTATTTGGCCATAAAAATATACTCCCTCGATCCTAAAATAAGTATCTATATTTTTATTTTCAATTTGTCCTAACATAATTGTTTATTTTCAATAGTAAGTGTATATTTTCTTATTCTACCCTTAATTATATGATGGAAAAAAATGTATCTTTCTAAAAAAGTGTAATAATTATATATTTTTAAAATATGTCTTTTTTTTACGCGAACAATTATTTTCAGTCTAATTTCGACGATTATAATCTTTTTAAAAGATTTAAACAAGGAAAAATTTGATTCAAGTAGAAATAATAGGGTAAATTTTTTACTCAACACAATTGACCCTAAGCGTCAAAAAAACCTACTATGGTACCGGAATGAATATGATCTCCACTGGACATATGTAACACTTTAGCTAGTACATGAAAGTGGATACTATGACTCTTCTGTCTATCAATAACTGCATGCATTGTGCGGTGAATGTGAAGAAGTAGGTCATTATTTCGGCAATAATGAGTCAAGCTAGTATTTGCAGTGAATCTAAGGGGCCGTTTACCAAACGCTTACCCGGGTAAGCGCTTACCAAGTCATATTACCTTATTGGAGGAATATGACAAGTAGCAAAAATCTTACCCGGTAAGAGCGAAGACAAGGAAATCAAGGACCAAGAGTCTTACCGCGGGAAGTGATTGCGACGACTCTTACCATAGTAAGTGCTTTCCGGATAAATTGTTAAATATGATGCCGTTTTGGTGGACTAAAATCTTATCCGATAAGTAAATGATAGTGTTAAAGTTTGTCGGTAAACACTTATCCGGGTAAGATTTAATAAACGCCCCCTAAGTCTCGTACTCGAACCGACAAGAACGGCCCAACTTGCTGGCTGACTATTACCAGCTTACTCACTGGCTGACTTGGCAACCGCATTAAAAAAATAGATCCAATAGATCCTATAATGAAAATAAATTAAATTCCCGATTTATTTTTCTTAATTAATTTAGGGACCTCCCTTTTTTTTGTGATTTGAGGGAGTAAGATTTATTACACTTAAAAAACATTTGTTTGTTAATTGGATTACATCTTCTCCTTTATTAACAAAGCCCGTCTAGCTCAGTTGGTAGAGCGCAAGGCTCTTAACCTTGTGGTCGTGGGTTCGAGCCCCACGGTGGGCGTATTTTCTCGATCTCCTTTTTTTTTTCTAACTGTTTTCTTCGTTTTCACGTTCGACCGTTCGTTCAAAGTTCAAACTAAAGCTTCAAAATAAGTAAGATTACGATTTGTATTTTTTTTGTATTCATTATCAGTTGTATTTGGTCGAGGATCTTCAACAATTTTATCGGAAGAAGTTCACATTTCGTTGACAGATTCCAATATTTATGGCGATGGCCGCTTATGTTCGAACCGTAACCAGATTGAGATCCAATTTCTCGCTTTTGGAAGGCGGTTTCATCGCCACTAATGCATCTTCATCTCAGTTTTATCCGAGTTGTAGCAGATTTGATTTCAGGCAGCTTTCTCAACTCGTCCCACCTAATGGGAAACGTCTGTTTCTCGTCGATACCTTAGCCCTAGTAAGTCGTGGTTTTTGTTAAATTGTGTAACTGGTGTATTGAATTCTATGAAGTAGGTTAACTTTTTTGTTCGTAAAAATATTGTGTAGATCATGTTTGATTTGTTTTTGAGATGAATTTGAATTGTTAGGTTAGGAGATTAGAAGGCGAAGGTGTACCTTCGAAGCAAGCTGAGGCAATTACGTCTGCTGTAATCGAGGTTTTGAATGATAGTTTGGAAAATGTGGCTCAGTCTTTTGTTTCAAAGGAGGAAATGCAAAGGGTTTGTTTCTAATCTTAACTAATCAGTGGTATCTAAACTATCTATCTTCAAGTATTTCTTGTTTTTGGTTAATATCTAATGGTCTGCCTTCTTGGTGTAACTGAATTCTGCTGTAGATTGAGATGACTCAAGATGGTAATTTGGGGAAATTCAAGTCTCGAGTGCAAAGCTCTCAGGTGATCATTTCATGTGGTTTATTTGTTAGTTTTATCATTAGGACTTATAGATGTAGAAATTTATGGAAGTCTTTTGTTAAATATGGGTTGTGTCAAAGTGCAATTTGAGACTATCAGGAGTTTTTAATGTTCATTTTCTTTATGTTCTAAGTAGTTTGATTTCAGGCATTTGTAGTTAGGAAAATAAAATGATTGTCTGAACCCTAAATGAATCACAAAACAAAGGAAACTGTTCTGTTAGTGATCATGAACACTGTTCATTACCCAATGCCTGAATGCCAGCTTCATTTTGTATATTGAGTTGCATTATTAGCACCATATTGTGTTGTTAGTCCATGAAAATTGGAAGGTGAAGATGTTGATTGGATGTATTAGGATGAAAAGATGGTAATTTCAGCCGCTTGTGGCAGAAATGACAAATTCTAGGCAATTAAGCTATTAAGTCGGAATATGGTTTTCGTGTAGTGACTTAATTGTTGCGGAATCAGAGGCAAGTAACATAGGATGATTGTCACTATACAAGAATTAATCCTATCCATACACCTAATCAATTCTCACCTTTTTTCGACTTGATGCTTTCCTTGCCACAATATCTATTGGTGCCAAAGGTGTGGCTTTGTGTTCTGTATGGTCAATGAAGTGCAGTGATCAGTGATGACTCGGACCTCATTCGTCCAAGCTGATTATGTTTTTAAGGGAAACATTTGTGAATCAATGCAAATAACTATTCACATATCTTCTATTTTATAAACAATATCATTTTCACAGTTGATAAATTGTTATATTTACTGTGAGAATGATGGTTCACTTCAGAAATTTAAATAGTGTGCATATATGTAGTGAAATGTAAGAAAATATTTACATTTTCTTTCTTCATGGTGCCTTGAAATAACTTGAAAAAACTATAGACAAGTGATAAAAACTGAGTAATTGTTTCTGTGCCATTATTGATGAGTCCTGTAGAGCCAATAACCTAAAAAGTTCGGGTGCATACATTTATGACAACAGAAACTAGTAGTGGGTTCCTATGGTGTTGGGTAGCTTTCTTTGCAATCATAGGAAGGAATTTTGCTTTCCTCAAGTGTAATCTCAGTTTGAATTTCAATCAATATAATTTCTACTTCTTCTTATGTATATATCTAAACACATGTTCATTTACAAACCCCATAAATCGTAAAAACTTACACACCGGTTTTCCTGTATTGTTTCTCATATGAAACTACACATGTGAAAAATGCAGTGTATATAGAGTGTTGATTCATTTGTGGAACGTTCAGGACTGTTTTGTGTGTGGAAAAATAGAGTCTTGAACGTTTCACATATTGGGTTTGTAAAAGGAGACTCTCTGTATAATATACACACACACACACACACTACAGTGGAAACTGGTACACCTTTAGTTAATAAGTTGATCGTACCCTGACAGTATTTAGAAAAAGATATGGGTTTGGTTGCTTAACGCATCTCATGTGACTACATGATGGATTTATGTTTAAAGCATAAGATGATGTTCTATGGGTCCAATTGTTGTATAAGTATTTGTCTAGTGTATGATTTTATGAATTTGGTGATTTGAAATGATGGTGGCCCATTATCCTTGAAGGCATACTTAGAACTTCAGAATTGATGAGGCAAGTATATGCATACAGCCACTTTTCTTCAATGTTCTGTCCAGGTGAAGCTTATAGAATTGAAAGATAGCAATGTTGGTGAAGTTAGCATAGGTTTTCACTTTTTCCAATAGTGGATGAAGATTCTTTAAAACTTTGTTCACGGAAAAACTACAAAAAAAGGAAAACTGAGGAACACCCTAATAATAACCATCCGTATGTACGGTATGCACATGTGCATACCGTACTGATGAATGGTTTATTAGGGTGTTTCTCAAATTCTCACTTTTTTGTGGCTTTCTTCCCTTAACTCGACTCTTTATATATATATATATGTATATGTATATATATCGCTGTTTGACGGTCGATATATATTGTGTATAAGATCGAGTTAAGATATTATTGGTGATCACGAATTATGATCATATTGAGATTCCCATGCCTAACCATCCTCTTCTTGATTTGTTAATTTGTTAATTTGGTATATGATTCTTTCTTGGAATAGTTTCCATCGATGAATTCAATTGTTTTTTGGTCATTGTTACAGGAAAACCATTTTTCATTGTTGCAACGTGAGACAGAGAAACTTAAGAGTGATATAGACAAGATGCGCAATGAGTTAAGGTATGCTATGGATGGTTTGACTACTTTTGGTTGCATATAATTTTAGACATCATGTAAACCTCTAATTTTTTATTATATATGCAAATGTGGAATAACTTCTTCCTTTTTCACGATATCGCCTAATCTGATTACCCGACTTTTATACATGATGTAGGTATGAAATTGACAAAGTCAAAGCAGGACAACGTCTGGATTTGAATCTTGAAAGAGGGTAATAAGACGACCTCTTCTTTAGTTTTCACGTAATATAAGTAGAAATTAGAGATGCACAAAAAGCCAAACCCAAAGTCCGGCCCAAAAAAGCCCGGGTAAAAAACATGGACCGAAAAAGCACAGCCTGAAAAAGCCCGATCAGGTCCATTTTCACTGTTTCACCCCCAAAAGAACATTAGATTTGTGAGATTCTAACTAGCTCAAAGTTGTAGGCTACCAATAACTTCCATCATGGTTTTAAGTTGATCTGAAAGTTATTGGGCAGGCATGTTGCTTTGGCTATGGGGCGTTAACCGTTATATATACATACATATAAAGAGGGAGGTTCAGGTAAAACCTCAAAAAAAAAAACTAAAAGAACGCTCTGGAACCCTGCATCTAGACGGTATGCACAAATGCATACAAGCGAATATGCACAAATGCATATTACAGTTATTGGTATATATTAGTGCATATCGTCTGGATGGAGGGCTCTCATCGTTATTTTTTTGACGTTTTTTCTTGAACCTGACCCTATATATATATATATATATATATATATGACTGATTCTACCATAGAGGCCAACGATAGACAATAACTCCCCCCCGAACACAGCTTTTCATCGTACTGTGCTCTCCAAAGAGCAACTCTTCTCAAAATCTCACTCAAAAGATTTGGATATGCTATTTTGGGGTAAATCTATTAGGAATAGGGCTACATAGTTACATGTAATAAAATATCTGAAAGGATTGTAAACTTTATATATATATATATAGAGAGAGAGAGTGAGAGGAAAGTTCAAATGCGAACTCAAATTTGGTTGTCAACGTGATGACAAATGAGAGCGCGACACGTGTCATATTCAAACTTAATAATGAAGGAAAATATTCAGACTGAATAACGAAAGAAAATATTCAGACTGAATAACACTATACTCGGTCTGAATGTATTATTATTCCGTCAGAATATTTTTCTTCATTATTCAGTCTGAATGGGACACGTGTTGCACTCTCATTTGTCCTCACGTTAACAACAAAATTTGAGTTCTCATTTGAACCCTCCCCTATAAATATACATATACATATATACTAAAAACGGGGTTGGAAGACCCAGGCCTTGTAATTATGTTTGTAGTGTGTATATTCATTTATATACTTGGGTATATGCTTTGAACATTATTCGGAAAATAGTAACGAATTACCACCAATGTGATATTGCCAGTACTCAATAAATATGCAGGAGAACACGAGACGAGCTATCAAATCAAAATCAAGAAACGGCCAACCTCACAAACAAACTAGATCGAGTGAGTATTATGCATCATTCCCGTTTTATTTTATTTTATCAAACTCGTCCAAAAATCTTGACTTAAAACTTCTAAAAAAAAACGTGATATTTGGATCAGGAAATTCAATTGTTAAGGGCCGAGGTGGAAGCAGCAAAATACGATGTGATCAAATACTGTATCGGTACTCTTGTCTCCATTTCTGCTGTTGGTTTGGCCGTCCTACGAATATTGATGTAAAACAACGATGTTGCCGGTTCGATAAAAAAAGGAACGACTATTTTTTTTATATCATGGAAAGAAAATGTATCGATCGATTAGTTTGAATATTGGAATTATGGAAATCGTTTTGTTGATTAGAAGTTTAATCTTTTTGCAAGGTGTTATAACTGAAATGATTTTGAGTTATAAAACATTTATATTTTGAAGAGTTAGAGCATCCACAATGGAGGTTCTTCTTATTAAGGTGTTTGTTGAGGTTTTTACAAAAACCTTCATTATGGGACACATGTCCTTGTTTAGTCACAGGTTCCTATAGATACCCAGATGCTTGGACCTGGGTTCTTGCAAAACATTCATTTTTTTATTATTAATTATTTTATTGTTTTTTAATCATTGTATAAATTAAAAATAAGGAAAATAAGGTTTTTGTAAGAACCTTTATTGTTTTGTTGAGGTGCCAATGATATGGTAGGAAAAAATATGGCAAGTGAAGTTCTTGGAGGTTTAAGGTAAATTTCTATAAGAGCCAGTGCTTCCTCTCGAACAGAGCTCCCCTGCATAAATTCCAGATCATTGCCGGCAGGATCCCTATAAAGAAAGCCGCACAGAAAGAGAAGTGCTTCCTCTCGAACAGAGCTCCCCTGCATAAATTCCAGATCATTGCCGGCAGGATCCCAATAAAGAAAGCCGCACAGAAAGAGAAGACTACTTGGAATTCGGTGGGCACTCCTTAGCTAAGGGTAAGAAAGAAGCGCTGATCCACTTATACTCGCTTAGGTGGATGCTCTTATGGTTGATTTTCATTGAAAGTAAAATGTGGTCTTGCTTTTAATTGGTCCTCATGTTTTCTTTCTTTATGTAATCCAACTTTTCTAGGTATCAAAATAAAGTTGATATGTGTGCCTGAGTGTTTCATTGCCATTTAAAATAATGAATGAGTTTTTAATTAAATTCACGATCTTCCGGCCCAGCCTATATAAGAAAAAATGGGTTTATACTGATGAAAAGATTATGGATTTAATTAAAATCTCATTTAAGATTATACACCTAAATAAATCTCTATTTTTTGCATTTTACATGCTAAAAATTGTCCCAATATAAAGGGGAGGAGTTTCCATGACAAGGCTTTGGATTAAAACCCGGCCCTGCCCTCCTGGTCTAGACACTGTAATTTACCTCTTCATGATGGTTGTGGGACCAGTATTACAAAATATTCCAAAACGTATTACAAACCTTTTTTGAAATGTTTGGACAAGGTGTAATATGTAGTATTATCTTTGGTAATTCTAATTTCTAATTGGGTATTCTGTCTTATACGTTAATTGACCGTATGACGAGGATTGGATTTTGGTTTCTCGACCAAATTTAGGTTCTATTTATGTATTTCGCTTCTATTAATTTTTTTATCGGTAAAATCTTTTTTTTTTTGGAAAGAGTATCCTAGACATTTGCCAAGACAAAATGTTTATTCTTACTCGTTAAGGTGAATAAAAATAAATTTTGAAAAGGTCTAAACAAATATTATCTTTATCTATAACAAAAATTGTGCAAACAATTAATTAATTTTGAAATGTTACATGGAAATTGAATATTTCTTGGCTAAATTTATGTTGCCGTCCTTGATAGTTTCATAATATTATATACTATAATCAAGGGAAAATTGAATTAAAATAAAATATATTTTGTTCAATTTCTATTCCAGCAAATCCTCTCTCTTAAAATCTTTATATATATAAAAGTAAAATCCAAAAGCACTGAGGTGGCATTATGAGAAGTGAGTATTCTCAAATGATGATTTATGGTTGAGTTTTAGAAGTCCCACATTGGTGAAGGATTGAAAATTTTGAACTATATGAAGTGTATAAGAAAGGTTGATTGGATGTCTTTGTGTCAATTCATGGAGTTTGTCCCATCGGGTTGTCTTATTTTGGATGACCCTCTTTAAAATTTCTAAAGTTTAACCATGGTTAGAATCAAAACCAACCAATTGGTAAATTCTATAATGAAAGTTAAAAGTGAAACCAAAGATAATGAATTTGCAACATAAGGTTTGAGTATTCCTTAAATCTTCAACTACGGTTGCCTTTCATCATCTCACGTTGGTCGAAAAAATGATAGTTTGAAAGAAGATGATGGATATATCATATATAAAAGAATGATGGAAGCTTAAAAACCTATATCCACTATTGAAATAAAAACTAATCAAATATTTATATATATAAAAGGAAAACCTTGGGTATCAAGATGGCATCCTAAAAAATTAGTATTCTGAAATGGTGATTTATGGTTGGGTTTTAGTAGCCACATATTGGTGAAGAGTATAAGAGAAAACCATAGAGAATGATGTAGCAATGTGAGATTTGGATATTCTAAAATTTTGCATTGTAGTGTAGTTTTACTCATCCCACATCGATGAATGAATGTAAGATTGAAAAATGAAGTTAACTATAAAAAAAGGACATTTGGATTTTAAATTGAGATTTGACTATTTTTAAAACTTGCATTGTGGTGTTCTCTACACTTCCCATATATATTTTGTAACAACAATTTCTCGCCACCGCGCATTGCGTGGTGCCACACACTAGTTTGGATAAAAACCATTCCCACTCCATCAATTAAATTAAGACATATCAAATTTTCATTTATTTTAAAGTTGCTTAATTTATGTTTATTTTTTTTCTTTTATTAATATATTTATATGATTGATGGATATAAATAAAACGTGTGATTTTTATTCCTAAAATTTTATTTCATGGAATGCAGTATTTTATGCTGTAATTAATGACACCTATAGCGTCATTAATAAAGATACTACATATTAACTGAACTCGTAGGGAAAATGCAAGAACCCCAATATGTTTTTACCTTTTGACTTTTAAGTGATCAAGTCTCTTAATTCTTTTTCTTTTCGACCAACAAATATTTGAAAATAAACCTTGAAAGTTAAATAAATCTTTAAACTTGTTAAAATATAACAAATCCAACAAATTTTCATATTTTGAGCCATTAAGTCTCTAAGCATTTTTGAGCAGATAAATTCTTAAACTTCTAAAACAAAAGAAATAGACCAATTTTCTTTCCATGTATTAACAAATTAGTAGCAAATAACAAATATTCGCTTAAAGTATCAATGTAACAATGATATATTCTTTCGATCTTAGTAAGTTTAAGAATTTATTTGTTCGATTTAATTAAGTTCAAGTATTTATTTGTTAAAAAGAGTTAAGTCAATAATAGGTATTTTTGTATTTTCTTCTTCCAATTTTGGATATTTCTCCATTTTCTCTCCTTCTTTTTCTCTATTTTAGAGGAGAGGTTGTTGTTGGAGATGCTCCATGTACGTTGGGTTGTTACAGCTTTCCGAGAGCTGTAATGTATTATACTTTGTATAAAAAAATCTCTTATTTTTTTTTATTTAAGTTTTATTGTTTAAAATGTTTTGTCGTAGACACAAAAATAAAACTTTTGAAAATAGGTTATTCAAAATAACAAAAGGGAGTATGTATGTTTCATTTTGATACATTTACCATATATTTAGTTATTTGGTCTTTTGTTTCATGTTTTGGTAATTGTTTTGCACATCACTCTTACTACATTACAAAATAGAAAAATGTACGATATTTTATATATCATGCTACCAAAAAAAATTCATTACAGATATACACATAAAAAATAACAGAAATACAAAAAGAACTCATAACATAATAGCGAAACAAATATTTGTTAAGCCATTGATTTTGTTATAGTGTTCGAGTTTCATTGCAATTATTTCAAGTTAAAATTTTCTTTTGAAATATCCGTGAAAAATACTTTAATTAAGTTAAATTTTATCAAGGTTATTAGTAATATAAATTAATTAATTATATTGATTGGGATTCACTTCTATCATTTAAAATAGACAATTTTGCTGAAATGACCATTTCAGAGAATCAATTTATAAAAATAGCCATTGACTACGCCAAATGGTACTACGCCATGGCGTAGTCAATATTTTTCCCAATTTTTGCAAAAAAGTCCCCGACTACGCCATACTCCTACTACGCCATGGCGTAGTCGGTCCCTGAAGTTTCGAAAAATGGCAAAAACGGCCCCTGAACCTTACTACGCCATGGCGTAGTACCATTTGGCGTAGTAGTCAAGTTTGAAAAGTGGCAAAAACGGCCTCTGGACTTGAAAGGATGGCCAGACTACGGCATGGCGTAGTAGGAATATGGCGTAGTTGGGGACTTTTTTGCAAAAATTGGGAAAAATATTGACTACGCCATGGTGTAGTACCATTTGACGTAGTTAATGGCTATTTTTGTAAATTGATTATCTGAAATGACTATTTCAGCAAAATTCTTTTTAAAATATATGTCACAACATGTATGATAATTTGCATGACCAGATAATGTAAGATAAATGTGTGCAAAATAATTATCCAAAGAACTAATTTGATACTCATAAAAATATATTATCCATTGGCTCACAGATTCTAATAGCTCATTTGCTCAGTTATTTTGGTCGACGGTCGTAGTAGGTGATAATGTGTATTGAAAACCCAAAAAATGGTCAATATCATACATCAAGGGGTTTCAAACATATATAATTATTGGTTAAATAATCATAATTTAATAAATGATTAGGTTTAGTGTTAAGTTTAAGTGTGAATGAAATTTTTGCATTATTATTGTTAAGCGATTTTTATATAACATGTCATCTTGAAAATCTTAAAAGTCGTTCTTAAAGATCGATCTAAGGTGACTATTTTGACCAATCAAAAGCAAAAATCAATTTAAAACTTTTAGACTCGAATCGTAATTGTCAATCCTAACATATGTTGCAGGATGTTTTTACTGTTCCTAACATATATATATATATAGGTTGATTCATTTAGAAACTATAGAAACTTTGACAAATCAATATAAAAATTAATTTTTTTCATGATTTTTTTCATCAAATGTTATGATTTAAGATATTATTGCACATATGTTTGTTTCATCTTGTGAAAAAATTACATGTGAAACTTTTACACTGTGAAAGAAAAACATATGAAACTTTTCATAAAAAAATATATGAGGGATTTTCAACTTATGAAAAAAAAATACACGTGAAACTTTTATATTATGAAATAAACATATATGCAATAATATCTTAAATCATAGCATTTGATGAAAAAAAATCATGAAAAAAATTATTTTTTATATTGATTTGTCAAAGTTTCTATAGTTTCTAAATGAACCAACAAATATATATATATATATATATATACATATAGGGTTAGGTTCAAATGTGAACTCAATTTTGGTTGTGAACGTGAGGACGAATCTCAGCCACACATATTCGGTTATGGTGAACGCGATCACGGAGGATTGACGCGATTCATGGGAGAGTGGAGATTATTAAAGGAGTGAACTGCGTCAAAGCGCCTTTATTGACTGGATAAGTGGCTGAGATTCGTCCTCACGTTCACAACAAAAAATGAGTTCACATTTGAACTTTCCTATATATATATATATATATATATATGCTCCATGTGTTGATCTAACCTTTCTCTAGGCTCTAAGTCCGTTACGCATCTTCGATGTGTGATATCTACATGAATAAATATGGTAATGCTAACTCTATTCTTATTTCTAGCCCTAAAATATGGTTTGTATGTAATACTGGAGACTGTATCAACAATTTTTAAATTAAAAAAATATTAGTGTTATCAAATTCTTTAGGGGTTGTTTGGTTTGAAGAATGGAATTTGATGGAATTGGAATTTATCAAAGAAATTTGACTTTATAAGAACTGGAATCAGGACCGATCTTAGGGTTTTTTATGTCAGTGCGAAAATGTTAAAAAAAATGCCCCTAGGCCTATTTAAAAAAAAATGAAATGACGACATGCATTTTTTAAAGGATTTGAATCCTAGTAAAGCTAGGTGTCTCATCCTTATGCTGATTTTTATTAATTATAATAAAAAAAATACAAAGGAGAGACATAAAAACCAAACCCCTGAATTACAAAATATAGAATGATATAAAGACTAAAGTCTAAATTTAATACGACAATGTCAAACCTCAAAATAAATAAAAGTCAAAAGAACAATGATAAATTGTAAAATTCATAATCTATACTACTATGCATTGCAATAACAAGTGTCTAATAAGACAATATCACAATATGTTGTTATTGGTTGTGCAACATGCTTTAAATATGCTTTTTCACCTTATGAAATCCAAAGATAATGTTGATATATATATATATATATATTTTGGAAATCAAACATTTTTAACAAATTTTAAAGCATTATTATGCATAAAAATCCTTTAGAATCCCAACATTTTAAATACGTCTTTGGTGAATGAATGAAATCAAGCTTTTCCACTCATAAAACTTTTATTTACTATATTTGGTTTTTAAAGTCTTAATACAGGGATCATGACTCCTTTTTCTCTTAGCAAAGGGGCTGAATATAACCGCCGATTCGCTGCACCTTGGAGTTATCAGAACGGATCACTGCGGGCGGGTTCTTCTGTAATTCTTAGACCCTTTTTTGCTTCCATTTTCATATATCCAAGATTCTATGAAGAAAATCATGTTTTCCCATGACATTAGTAATCTTTTTGTATGTTGATTGCTGATCTTAAACTCGTGGTGTTGCAGTTGTGTTTCTAAATGTGGCCAACGACATCCCAGATGTTTGATTCTGAAACAAGGAGCTGAAAACATAACCAAAAACTAGATTGAACTACATCCAATTAAGAAGTTGTAAACATTAAATTCGAAATTGATAACAAAATCTAAGAAACAAACTTCAGTTGCACTTGAACATGATGTAGTAAAAATGAATAAGGGGTTGTTTACCAAACGCTTACTCGGGAAGTGCTTACCGAGTCACATTACCTTACCGAATGAATATAGTAAGGATCAGGGATCTTACTCGGTAAGAACAAAGGCAAAGCCGAGACTCTAACTTGGTTAGCTCTTACCAGATAAATTGTTGCATATAAAACCATTTTTATGAACTAAAATCTTACCGATAAACACTTACCAGTAAAGTGTTTGGGAAAACGTCCCTTAGAAAAACATATTATTAACATAAACAAAGACCCTTGATCTTAAAACAAAAAATGAAGTAGAAAAAACCCAGGAAATGAATTGATCTAAAAATAAACCAAAAGGTTGAATTATAACAAGTTATTGCTAAAAGGCCAATAAAGAAGATAGTATAAATTAAGACCAGATGAACACCAAAGCTTAAATATATTGCTCAGCTTGATATACATTTGACGTATTGAAGGTGCCCAATAATCCATAGTTTTCAAAGTTCATAAATAATAAAGAAAGTGAGGGTCATTTGGTATCTCATGTCGACATGCTTAACTACGTTTGAATACATTATTTTGTAGGTATTCAAAAGTACAAAAATATAAAGAAAGTGTGGGGGCACTTGTGTATGTCCATTTCTTGGAGGGAGGTGATTCATTAAAGCCTGAAGAATAGGCATGTCGTAATGGTGAGGTGCAAGGGATATTTCATGATTAATAATACATAGATATGCACACTATAAAACAAATGACTTTGATCTACAAAAATTATTTAGAGAAATTCTCGTCGGTGGTTACCCACGGATCATCCAGAAAATACTAGTGATTCGGTAAAATCTGATGCTTTTGAGAAAATACCAACGGATCACCCAGGAAATTTTTGGGTAATCTGTCACTAATTTGAATTACCCATCAACAATTTACCTACCAAATTTTGTGTAAGACGAATCACCCTTCAGCGACGGATTTCTCAGATAAATGTTCGTGGTTGAAAGCCTTCCATTTTAATAGTGTTAGTGCATTTGCACAAATGCATGGTACAAATTACCAGTATGCATTAGTGCATACCTTACGGATGGAGAGCTCCCAAGATGTTCTTCAGTTTTCTCTTTTTTGACGTTTACCCTTGAACCTGACCCTATACGTATATATATAGAGAGAGAGGCGGGCTCATTTGACGACGGTAACAATTTAGGAGAATGCGAGAACAATCCTCAGCCAATCATTTTGTACATGAAATTTTTTTCATCTACAAAATCGTATGCGATTTTGAACTAGCATAAAAAATGACACGGACGGCTTTAATTTTGCTGCTGGAAAAGTATCGGCTAATCATATATGATTTTGTATGTAAATCATATGTGATTATGTACATGAAAAATTTCATGTACAAAATGATTCGCTAAGGATTGTCCTCGCATTCTCGTAAATTGTTACCGTCCTTACATGAACCTCTTTCTATATAATCATTATTCAGACTGAATAAACACTATATTTAGTTTTATTCGTTCTGAATATTTATATGATTATTCAGTCTGAATATGACACGTGTCGCGTTCTCATTTGTCCTCACATTCACAACCAAATTTGAGTTCTCATTTAAACCCGCCTCTATATAGGGTTGATATCAAATACAAACTACTATTATCCAATCAAAACAAGCCATGTGTATTTCTTATAATTTAATAATTATATTAATTCCTAAGAGCAAGAAAGTAATTTGACAAATTGAGATGATCTTGTCACGTGGCATGTTTTGATTGGATAATAGAAGTTTGTATGGTTTGTTTAATTTGTATTTGATATCCCATATATATATATATATAGAGAGAGAGAGGAAAATTCAAATGAGAACTCAAATTTGATTGTGAACGTGAGGACAAATGAGAGCGCGACACGTGTCTGAATATAGATTATTCAGACTGAATATACAAAGAAATATTCAGACTGAATAAGCATTATTCAGACCGAATAAATATTATATTCAGTTTGAATATTTCTTTAAATGGGACACTTGTGGCACTCTCATTTGTCCTCACGTTCACAACCAAATTTAAGTTCTCATTTGAACCCGCCCCTATATATATATATATATAGAGAGAGAGAGAGAGAGAGAGAGAGAGATAGGCTTGATCAAATGATAACTCAAATTTAGTTGTGAACGTAAGAACAAATGAGAACGCGACACGTATCATATTCAGATTGAATAATGAAGAAAAATATTCAGACTGAATGTAGTGTTATTCAGTCTGAATATTTTTCTTCATTATTCAGTCTTAATATGACACCTGTCGTGCTCTCATTTGTCTTCACGTTCACAACCAATTTTGAGTTTGCATTTGACATTTCTTATATATGTATATATATGACAGTAATCAAATGAAAATCTCATAATAGATTGTGACCTGTGATGACTGATCTAAGCCTTCATTTGGTTTTGATTCTATGCTTTGAATTTAAAGATTTTCCTAATTAGAAAACGGTATAATTATCATTTTGGTAACAGAAATTCACCTGATGAAACACATACTTATCTTATTTCACCTCATGAAATAAAACCCAATTTTCATAAATATGTTTTTTCACCTTATGAAATCCAAAGATAATGTTCATATATATATATATATATATAGGGGCGGGTTCATACGAGGACGGTAACAATTTACGAGAATGCGGGAAGCTTTTTTCATGTACAAGATCACATGTGATTTTGCACTAACTGTAGTGGTCGACTTTTGGGGCCACTTACGTCGCATGGAAAGTCGTCCGCATCATTTATGATTTTGTACATGAATCATATGTGATTTTGTACATGAAAATTTTCATGTACAAAAATAATTGGCAAGGATTGTCCTCGTATTCTCGTAAATTGTTACCGTTCTTGCATGAACCTCCCTATATATATATATAGATGTTGGTTCATATAGAAACTAGACGAAGGGTAGAAACTATAGAAACTTTGGCAAATCAATATAAAAAATAATTTTTTTCATGATTTTTTTTCATCAAATGCTATGATTTAAGATATTATTGCACATATGTTTGTTTCATCTTGTGAAAAAATTACATGTGAAACTTTTTCACTGTGAAAGAAAAACATATGAAACTTTTCATAAAAAAATATATGAGAAATTTTCAACTTATGAAAAAAAATATATGTGAAACTTTTACATTATGAAACAAACATATGTGCAATAATATCTTAACTCATAGCATTTGATGAAAAAAATCATGAAAAAAATTATTTTTATATTAATTTGTCAAAGTTTCTATAGTTTATATCCTTCGTCTATATATATATATATATATATAGGACACGTATCCGTTGCAAACTCTTCAATTTGTGCATACTTTGCAAACTCATCTAGACCCTTCATTTGATAGATCAACGGTTAGAGTTAGGCGGTGGCATTATATGTAATTTAGATCACTTTTATGATTTATTATTAGGGAGGTTAATTGCCTGGAGGGTATGAACGTCTTTTACCCTGTTTTGTAATTCGATTACTATATTTGTATTTTAGAATTAAATTATTAATCATAAATGGAATCCATATCTTTCTAAACAGTTACCGTGAATAAAGCAATGATTTTTAGAAACTGATTGTCTTCAACTTTTGAACAAAATCAAGTTTAAATCTTTTTTGTTAATTGACGTATCTATATTGTTTGATAGTGTAATTAGGGTTCGTTTAACCAGTTGTCAAAGAAATCGAATGAAGAAATCAGTTTCTGGGCTAATTAATGAACATTGCAGAAAACCCTGTCATGTTGGATGAAGACGATTCTTTTTTTTTTAACAGCCAAAGAACCATTTTATTACCACAAAAGTCAGTATACATGTTGTACAATCATTGAAACAACCTCATGAAGAATTAGAGACAACCACCCATGAGGATATAACCAAGGAAAAAAGGCAGGAAGTTTCATCAAGTTTGCAAGAAGCAAACCACAAAGAAGCAAACAGCAACCTTCAATTTGGTTCCAATTTGCTTCCAAGTTAAAAACAATTGCAGTTTGCTACCAAATCTTTGATGACATCCACCTTTTTTACCACCCGTATATACGATCTAACCTCTTTATCGACCTCGCTTGCCCATGGACATCCCGAATAAAAATCTGTGTGCAGCGACTCTTCCGGACAGCAGGTTCCTGGGCTGAAGACGATAAAGTGTTCAAGAAGCAGAATAACGTGTTCAAGAAGCAAAATAAGATGTTCACGAAGATCCAATAAAGTGTTCAGGAAGCAGAATATATATATATATATATATATATATATATATATATGCTCCATGTGTTGATCTAACCTTTCTCTAGGCTTTAAGTCCGTTACGCATCTTCGATGTGCGATATCTACATGAATAAATATGGTAATGCTAACTCTATTTTTATTTCCAGCCCTAAAATATAGTTTGTATGTAATACTGGAGACTGTATCAACAATTTTTAAATTAAAAAAATATTAGTGTTATCAAATTCTTTAGGGGTTGTTTGGTTTGAAGAATGTAATTTGATGGAATTGGAATTTATCAAAGAAATTTGACTTTATAAGAATTGGAATCAGGACCGATCTTAGGGTTTTTGATGTCAGTGCGAAAATGTTAAAAAAAAATGCCCCTAGGCCTATTTAAAAAAAATGAAATGACGACATGCATTTTTTAAAGGATTTGAATCCTAGTAAAGCTAGGTGTCTCATCCTTATGTTGATTTTTATTAATTATAATAAAAAAAAAATACAAAGGAGAGACATAAAAACCAAACCCCCGAATTACAAAATATAGAATGATATAAAGACTAAAGTCTAAATTTAATACGACAATGTCAAATCTCAAAATAAATAAAAATCAAAAGAACAATGTTAAATTGTAAAATTCATAATCTATGCTACTATGCATTGCAATAACAAGTGTCTAATAAGACAATATCACAATATGTTGTTATTGGTTGTGCAACATGCTCTAACTCTGTTGATAGAGTGAGGTGCTCATGTGCATTCTAATTTTAATTTTTCAAAATTCAATATGCAAGAACAAGACTCATTACCAAAATGACGAAAACCCTTAGCGTTAGCCTAGTAAATCTGTAAGACCGTAACCCACATGACCAAACATGACACAACCTTATATTAATCAGTTATAAATTTAGATTTTTTTTGCAAAAAGAATTAAAGATTCATAAATTCATAATATGAATTGCACAACAAATCAACACGTTCATTCAAAAATAGAAATCGACCACCCAGGATTTTCATCTATGATTTCTTGAATATAGTTTCATGACTGTTAATCGGCTGAAAACGAAACGTTGTGCCTTGAAAATCGAAACATTCGAACTTTTAAGAACAATAGAAATTGGATTGAAGTTAATGTTGGAATGTTGGGCGTTCACGAGTTCACAATGTACATTCAATATCCATCACTACTAGGTCTTGGACCTGTTTTTTATAGTTAAAGTTCAGTTGTCCAATTCTCAAATTAATTATTAAACCCAAAACTGGTAATAGATGACAACTTGATGTCACCCTTGGACGTTGATGTCCTGTGAGGTCGCCCAGTCAGCCATTGGAATGAAATTTGACCACGTGTTTGGTTAAATGAAATTAGAAGAAAATTGTTAAAGGAACTAGAATCCTTAGAATATCAATGGATTACTGATATCTTTAATCTAAAGAATTCAATAGAATTAAAAAGGATTAATGCATTCTAATATATGAACCAAACAAACGAATTGAAATTTGATCAAAAGATTTCACCATTTCAAATCCCTTAAAATCCATTTGAATTCAATGAACCAAACGGTTCGTTAAGATATGTCTGCTATTGAAAAACCTAAAAACTTGTCCTATTAACACAAAAAAGAAACACTTTATATGAACAAGTGGACTGGTTGGTCCAAAAGACCAGGATACATTAAAAAAAGGAAATTCACATTACATAACGGACAAAAAATAGCAAGTAGTCAATTACAATTAGAATGATAATCTAATAATCTTTAATGACTATTGTCGTTTTGTCGCTTATATTTTCTATAATTATTAGTAAAATTGAACGTTTAATTAATACTTTTTCATCTCAAAATTACAAGTTTCCATATTTTTGTTTTAGATTGTAGTGAATAAATCATAAATGTTGATTTAATTTTCCATTATATTCTTAATTATAATATAAAAAAATTGTTTTCTCTATTATTATGAACTAGAAGAATATTTGTATAATACAACGAGATATATCTCAATTTTTAATGTTATAATACGGTTTTATATGGTTTTGAAAATATGATAGATATTTTTATTTTTGAATAAAATAAAATTTTGAAAAAAAAAACGATATTAATATCAAATTAACTATTTAAAAGTTCTCACTTTTTGTGTAATTTATTTAATTCAAATTTTTATTATAACTATATTTATACTTAATAATGAAGTGTATTTTTTTTCAAGGTTCTAACATGAGACATAACGTGATGACGATGTTAAGCCTTAAGCCTTACGAGTTACGGCAATACCACAACGTTTTTTAAGACGTGTTCTAAGATGTCATACACACACCAACATAACTCACCCACACTTGTATGTGTTAGTGTTTTGAATTATATTTTAAACAAATTAAATTGCTATAAAATAATAAAATTAAAAAAGAAAGAAAAACTATTGATATCAAATATATAGAGCTTACATAAGATGATATCAATAATGTAAAATCAAATTTCCGCCGTTTCCAAAAAAATAATAATGTAAAATCAGGATTAATATCTTGAATATCTACTCATTACTTTTTTCAAATTTCAAAAAAAGTTGTGTTCGATTTTTTATGTACGGGAATGCGAGTGAGTATATTTACCTATTTGAAATTTTAGTTTAATTTTTATGGTTATTTATATCCTAGGTCTCGTACAGATTTATCATTTATCCTATCGCTCAGGTTATATTTAAAGTAACACCAAACCTTACAAAATAACATGTCGTATGCCATAACGTGTTGCAATGCAAGTCAAGCCTTAGAGTAGAGCCATTACAGTTAATGCGGCGGCGAACCCAAGACTTGGCGCCATAATGAGTCATTTAGAACCATGATTATTTTAGAACTCAATGATTATTCTAATTATATTTTAGATTTTTTATATTTAAAATGAGATGTATATCATGTATTTGTTATGTTTATCTGTAATTAGTTACATGAATTCAGAATAGAGATTTAATTAGTTGTAGTTACGTACAAATTACTTGTAATCTTGAATTCTAAATAATATGCATCAATAAATAGTAGTTGATACATCAAAAATAATTTTTAATATTTTTTCTTAGATGCTTTGAATAATATAGTATAAATAAAAGTGTATTCTCGATTAATTTAAGAATCTAAGAATATAATAATTATATACTTTTAGAATTGTATGGCATTTACGTTGAAAATATTGAATTTGGGAAGAAAAAGATAATTAAATATTTTAAAGAAACAATCAATTACATGGAGATTGAAGCATTATTTGTCTTCACAAACATGTGACTCGATTTTTAGTCAATTAAATTTCTATAAGTATATTTAAACAGAAATATTAAAACACTTAACTTTATAATAAAAACAATTTTTAAAAACTCCAATCCAAATTTCAACGTGCATGGTCTTTTAAGGAGGCTAGCATTGGAATTTAAATATAGTGACACTTAAATCTATATATGTCGGTATAGTCGCTCAAACAAAACATGATTTTGGTCGTATATCTTTAGTTAGTTTAGTTATTTAAAATAACATCCTACCTACTCATGTTAAATATTAGGGGAGGCTAATGGCATCCTTAAATATGCTTATGACACCTCTAAAAGTGAATGTCATCCTCACACAAGTCAACATCAACAGTTATTATAGTACCAAAAATTCCGTACAGACCTCTATAAAATACATGAAATTCCGTACACATCCTTATATTTAGGCCTAAACATTATACAGATAATTAGTTATATTGACCAGTCTTGTCTAAAATACACGTCAAATCCGTCTTAACATAATCACTGTCAATATATATATATATATATATAGAGAGAGAGAGAAGGGATCATACGAGAAACACCCCTTTTTAAAGGAACAAATGAACAATTTGTAGACCATATATGATGTGGGTCCCACATAATATTAAATCATTTCTGATTTAATATGATTTAATATTAAATCAGAAATGATTTAATATTAAATCAGAAATGATTTAATATTATGTGGGACTCACATCATATGTGGTCTACAAGATGTTCCTTTATTTATTTAAATTTATAAAGTTCTCATTTGAACATTCATCTCTCTCTCTCTCTCTCTCTATATATATATATATATATATATAAAAAGAGAGAGAGAAAGAGAGAGGGGAAGGTTCAAATGAGAACTTTATAAATTTAAAGGAATAAAGGAACACCTTGTAGACCACATATGATATAAAAATAAATTTTTTGTAATTTTTTTTAATCAAATGCTAGTATTTAAGATATTATTTCACATATATTTGTTTCATAAGGTGAAATTTTCATATGTATTTGTTTCATCATATGAATCTTTTTTATGCATAAGGTGAATACAAACATATGTGAAACAATATCTTAAATTATAGGTTTTGATGAAAAAAATAATGTAAAAAATATTTTTATATCGGTTTTTACGAGTTTGTAACTTTTTCGTGGTTTTTATTTCATTATCGTCCTATATGTATATATATATATATATATAGACATGTTCATATGAGAACGCTAACTATTTACGATAATACGAGAAACTTTTTTCATATACAAAATCATATGTGATTTTGCACTAACTGGAGCAGACGACTTTTGGGGCAACTTAAGTCGCAGGAGAAAAGTCGCCTGGATCATATATGATTTTGTATAAAATCACGTATAATTTTGTATAGAATTTTTTTCTTAAATTTAATTATCTAAATGATTGGCTAAAGATTGTCATCGTATTTTCTTAAATTGTTACCGTACTCACATGTAGGGGTGTACAAAAAACCGTCAACCCGTGAAAACCGCCCAACCCAACCCGCTAACAACCCGATTAAACCCAACCCGCGAAACCGCCAACCTGTCAAATCGCCAACCTGCTAATTAGGAGGGTTGAAATTGGGTTAGCAAAACTCAACCCAACCCAAACCGCCAACCCGTCACTAATATATATTATTTAGATAAAATTATATATGTATAATATTTACAACATTATAATTTACAACCCAAAAATATGTATATATTTTATTCCAATTTACATCCCAAAAAATAAAAACATATATCATAAGTTCAATTTAGAGACCAAAGTCAAAACTTAATCCAAGTAAGTGAGAATGCGTTCTTGGATAAATGTTAATCTATGATTGTAGACAGGGGCGGAATACAAGCCTTCTAATCGTGGGGGCCACATCTAACCTCTTTATACAATGGATCACATAAACATGTCTAACTGCTTCGATGTAATAGATATGTATTTTTTAAAATACAAAAAATACTTATCCCAAGTATACCATATTAAAACTCTAAAACAAGAAAAAAAATTATGAAATTTTCAAACATTGTTCACCAAAGTGGAACTTGTCGATTTTTTTAAAATCTTGCATAATTTTCTTCAAACTAAAAAATTTCGGCAAATTTATAGGACACTTTTGAAAAATGTCCTATAAACTCATATTTTTATAAGACACTTTTGTTTATATGACACTTTTTATAAAATAGTAACATGACACTTTATTTTAAAAGTGTCGTAAAAACTTGTTAACATGCCTACAAGTGTCCTATAAAACTATTGTAGCGCTTTTAGATAAGACACTTTTTGGTTTGGTCCTATAAACTTGTGCCTTATAAATTATGTTTTTAGGACGCTTTTTTATTCTAGACGTCCTATAAAATCATTTTTGTTGTAGTGAGTTAAAGCAAGAAGCTTAAAAACTATGTTTATGAGTTTCTAGTCCGTTTCATGATTCAATCTTGATCTACGTATCAATTATCAATAAAAAATAACAATTAACAAATTGTTTCATTATATAACTAAATTCTAGTAAGCCTCAAAATATTTAGATTCACAAACAATCACTATAATATATAATTCTAATTATAATAACAAAATATATTTATTCTTAAATATATAATCACAAACAAAAAATACCCCGCATAAAATATTAAATTAAAATTATTTCCACCTAAATGTGTTGGATGTTTGTGTGAAAGCTAAGGGGTCCAAATAGCAAATTGATTATATTAATACTAATATACTATCCCTACACTTCATACTAGTAGGTAGTGAAAAAAAAGAAGCAGGGGCCTTGGCCCCCTATAGCCCCCAAGGCCCTCTGTTCCTGATTGTAGATTAGGGTTTAACAATTGAGCTTTAAGTAAAGTTGGTTTTTAAGTTATGACTTCTATCAACATTCACAAATGCACGATAAATACATATAATTTGAAGTCAATTGGTCGGATCAATGGATGCGAATATGAAATAAATAGTATATGTTTCATTCATTTATATAAATATAACATGTGACAATGTCATCTAAATTTAGTCACGTAGTATTAGAAATCATATCAATATATTAAAGAAAATTTATTTAATGAAATCACAATATAACAAAATCACACGTATATATACACACATACGTATAAAGATTTTAACAATAAGTAAATTGTTTTATCTAATTTTTCACTAGGATTCTTTATAACTTTCCTTTTTAAAAATGTGAAGATATCCGACAACGATTGATATATACGACAAAAACATAGAAACCCTCAAACGAAACTCTTTGTATATTTTTAGTAGTATTTATAGTATTTCATTCCTCAATTTTATGTATACTATCAAACCGCGAACCCGCTTAACCCGCCACAAACCGCAAGGGTTGGGTTTGGGTTGTACTTTTTAATGGGTTGGGTTGGGTTGAGATTTTACAAACCGCCATAATTGGGTTAGGTTGTAAAAATGCCAAAAACCGCCCAAGCCAACCCGCATACACCCCTACTCACATGAACCCCTCTCTCTCTCTCTCTATATATATATATATATATGTATATATATATATATATATATATATATAAAGGGAGGTTCATGCGAGGACGGTATCTTTTTACGAGAACGCGATGAGTTTTTTTCATGTACAAAATCACATGTGATTTTCTACTAACATCAAAATCACATATGATTTTGTATGTGAATCAAAATCACTACGTGAATCATATATGATTTTGTACATGAAAAAAGCTTCTCGCGTTCTCGTAAAAAGTTATGTTCTCGTATGAACCTGTGCCATATATATATATATATATATTTGAAAAAGATATTTAAATTTCGAATTAGGATTACCAACGATTCAAGAAATTAGCGACAAACTTGAACTTTGATTATAAGAGATTGTTCAACTTGAGATTATAAGCTCATACTCTAAATGGCGCACAATAATTAATTTCATAAATCAAGTTTTCCATCTCTAATTTTTTACTCGAATAATTCATAAGCTCATACAAATCCAACACTTTGTATGTTAACAATTAATACATGCTAAATTTGTTACACAATGAAAAAAGAAAGAAAGTAGGTAAATAGGTTTTGAACACCAAAGTGAAGCTCTAAAAACAAGGTTTTTGGACAAAAAGCACAGTTTTCTCAAGTTCATGTTTGAGTTCAAGCTCGAATTATACAAAAAAAACTTGGAATGTTGATATAAGCTTGGGCTGAGTACAAGGTTATAAATGATGTGAGATCAGACATGGTGGCAAGGTTAAACCTCGGGCCTTAAGAAGCACTACTAAACGAGAGACTTTTGTTTATGGACCTTTTTTCCCTGAGAAATCTGTTGTTAAAAGGTGATTCTTTACAAAACCGTCACAAAATTTGATGGATAAATTGTTGGTGGGTAATTCAAATTTATGACAGATTACCCAATGATTCTCTGGGTGATCCGTTGATATTTTCTCGAAAAATGTAACACCCCGCCTTACCACGACACAATATTGTCCGCTTTGGCCTAAGCCGCACGGATTTGTTTTTGGCGACCTGACGAGGACTTCCCAGGGGGTCACCCATCCTGGTACTACTCCCACCCAAGACGCTTAACCACAGAGTTCCAAGAACCTGCCTTGCGTGCGACCCTAAAACGCGTTGTGTTTAGGAAGGCCAAAGTTTACTTATGAACCCAACATCTCTCCTGTCCACGGCCGATATGGGATCTGCCTAAGGTGTTACAAAAAACATCGGATTTTACCGAACCACTGGTGTTTTCTGGGTGATCCGTTGGTATTTTCTCGAAAAACATCGGATTTTACCGAACCGCTAGTATTCTCTGGGTGATCCGTGGGTAATCACAGACGAAAATTTCTCTAGGTAATTTTGGTGGGTGAAAGCAATTTGTTTTGTAGTAAAGTAACGCTTTTCACAAAATGTGGGACGAACTTTATATAATATATCTATATGTATCTAATATTTTTTTTACTACTATTAAATGAATTAATTATACTAAACATTAATTTAAGTTCATTTTAAAAAGTAAACCACTAAAAAGGTAAGAAATAAGAAGTAAAAAAATCAAATAATGCTTTTAAAAAACAAGAAATCAAAGCAGGGTATGGATCGAATCCTCCTTCCCCAATTAGGGGTGAGCAATTGACTCATAAGAACCGGCTCGAACCGGAACCGAACCGGGACCGGGACCGGAACCGGCACCGGTATTGCCCAATCGGTCCGGTTTTCGGTTCTCCAAATCCTCCATTTTCGGTTCCGGTTTCAAACCGGTTTTGGTGCCGGTTTTTCGGGTAATTAACCGGGACCGGCCTGGAAGTTTAAGTGACCAATTAATTTCGTTGTAATTTAAGGTAATTAGTACTTCTTTTTTTAGTCTTTTATAATTTTTTATAAAATAATGTCATTATAATTTAATTATTTTGTTGTTAAACATATTGGAAATACAAATTTCAACCATGGCGTCCGAGTCCGCGTTTAGCACTAGTGGTAGAGTTTTAAATGAGTATCGAACTAGTTAGTCAATGTTGATAGTTGAAGATTTGTTGTACACCCAATATTGGGTTAGAAACTTTAGAAAGTCAATAATATACGACAACTACGATATCTTGAAGGACGATGAATAACTTTGGGTATATTTTGTTTTCCGTTTTTGTTTTTTTAAACGGGTATTACTTTTTATTAAATACGAACAATCTTTTCGGCTTTGTGTTTATATAGAGATTTCACAAACTTTAAACAGAGTAAATGACAAAGCAATGGGGGAAGAAGACAATGGAAAACTATAATATGATTTTTGTTGGTTGATTTGTTATTAAACTATGAAAATTTTGGGATTACTACACAGTGATGCCATTAATTAAAAATGTTCACGGATTAATGGACAGTAATACCATGGATTAACATAAATTTTGTTTAAAAATGACGCTATATATTAATGTTAAAAAAGTTGTCAAACAATAAAAGGGATTGCATGAATTATATAGCGATGTTATTGACTAAAAAAGAAAAATACTAAATTCAAGAAAAGCAAATGCATTAACAATCGGTTCCAACCGGGTTTTTGACCGGAACACCGGGACCGGGACCGGCACCGAACCGGCACCGGTATTGCCTATACGGTCCGGTTTTCGGTCCTAACAATCTCTTATTTCCGGTTCCGGTTCCAAACCGGTTCGGTGCCGGTGCGGTCCGGTTCGGGTCAAATGCTCACCCCTATCCCCAATATACAAAACTCAACATAGATGAATCAGTTGCTATGAAAGAATATCAGACATGGCAGATCATCAGCTTAACGTAACTTTAAAGAAGAGCCTTAAACCATGTTGGTTGCGATTTTACAACAATTAATTGCTAAATCTTTGTATTCAAATATACAATTTAATAAATATTAAAGTATAATGATAGTGTTATCGTTGACAATATAGGTTGCCGATCCTAACATAGTTACATATCCCTATGCTCTAACCTTTTTGGGTTTTTATCTATCTTTAATTTACGAAGAAAAGTGACCCATCTATACGGAGTTGATTTAATCAATTGTTCATTGAGATTTTTTTAAAAGAAAAAGTCTTTAGTCATATTTGATAATATGACTTATATACTACAAAGCAAGGTTCAAACGAGAATGTTAACTTTTTTTATGAGAATACGAGAAACATTTTCATGTACAAAATCATACGTTATCTGGGCGACTTTTTCCATCTCAAAAGTCGCCTGAACCAGTTAGTGCAAAATCACATATGATTTATACATAAAAAAAGTTATTAATATTTTCATAAATAGTTAGCGTTCTTGTATGAACCAACTTCATATACTATAACCGTAACATATAATTTGCTAATCAAATTTATGAAATTCAAATGTATTAAAATAATAAAACATACATTTTAATATGTACAGAATACATTTATATACAACTGACGATCTTAAATAGCAATGTCAATGAACTCAAAAGTCTAACGGGACCACGTAATGCATGGTCTTTGAAGGAGGCTATGTTTGTAAAGTCAAAGATACTGATGGTCAGTATATGCAACCCCCACCAAACAACAACAAAATTTCCTGCAATATTAATGTATAAACAAATTCATATTGGGAATTGGCACTTTGTTTGTGTGGGTCCGTTTGCATGTCCGAGAAATACACGTTTTGCTCCAATAAACAAAATAAATCAGTATCATCATGTCTAATTGAAGGATGTATCAATGTGAGATTTCAAACAATACCTTTAAAACTTTTGAGGCCTAAGTAAATATGTTATGATTTTTAGCATATGTTTTAGCTTAATTCTTTCGGCCTTCTCCCTCTTATTTTAGTCCATTTGGACAAGTATAATGGTTTGGTTGTTTAGCCCGGTGCCCCAAAGTGATCGAATTTTTTTCTTAAGATTAAAATAAAAGATTTTTTAGGTGCGATGATATACTTTACGGGTGAGGTTTCTGGTTCGGTGGTTCCCCTTCTTCCACTCCATCTCGAAGAGTAACTAGGACCATTCCTTCTATCTTTTACCAGATTTAGTGATTTGCTCATTCCTGATTACGATGGCAAATCTACGTACAATCCCTTTTCCCTTAGTTCTCTGATTTGACAATTAACCTCAGGCTAATTTTATGATTGAAGTATCAAACACGACGTTGTTTAATAATCTTTCTCTTTCTTGTTTTATGTTTCTCTCTGTCTTGTTAGTCTCATCTGTAATTTTGTTGACTTAATTCATCATGATATTGATTATCGTTGCTCATAGCACTACAACTACTATATTTCCAGAAGTCAAAACAATAATAGATAAACTACTATATGCTAATCCTTTCAATTTAATGATTTATTGGAAAATGTTGATTATGAAATAACTAACTGAAAATTTTCTTTCGAAGAATGTTTGAAAATTGATTCTATTTACATAAAATTTGTATGTAACTTTGTCATTTTAAGAAAATATTGTTTTTTTATTAATTTGTAAGGTGTTTAATATAGTATATAGTATGAACTTTTGTAGTTTGTTTTATTTATTACTCTTCCAATTAATTTGTGGTTTGGTACAAATGTAACAGGGCCTCCATAAAAATTGGAACAACTCTGTAAACCAGATATTTATAAAACTAGATATTGATTTTTAATTTATATTAAATTGATATACAAAGTTAATAAACTTTACACATGATTCAAACTCATGTCTACTAAAATTGTAACTTAAACTTTGTAGTAATCAGTAGCGGACTCAAGAATTTCTTTATGCAAATACACCTTTAAGGTGGGTCTGTAAAATTCCGATTTGACCTAGGGGGAAGTCAGCACGGTTTGACTAGAGAAGAATCATTTGTGTCGATTTAAAGAATAAATTAAATTCATGATTTTTTCAAATGAAATTGTTCATCTTTAAAATTAATATATGTTGTTTTGAAAATGAGATAAAAACGACGATTTTTAAAATGAATTGATGTTGAGAATGAAAATAAACCATGAAAAAAAATAATAAAATTAAAATGGGAGAAAAATTAACAAAAAAATGTCATAATGATAATAATATCTATAATTGTATTTGAAGTTGTAATTTTAATTCATCTAACCAAATTTTTAATGTTAATATTTTCATAAATACTATTATAGGGTCTGATTTAATACTTTGAATCGGCCTTGCAACCTAAAATTTAAAGATAAAATAACTAAACTTCTACTTGAAATTAGGGCTGTAAACGAACCGAATGAAAGCTTGTTCGTGTTCGTTCATTTAACTTAACCGAACAAACGAACAAACACGAACGGTAAACGAATGAATTTTTTTGTGTTCGTGTTCGTTCGTTTAACTTAACCGAACAAACGAACGAACACAAACGGTAAACGAACGAATTTCTTTTGCGTTCATTAAGAAAATTTGTTTGTTCATGTTTGTTTGTTAAACTGTTAAACGAACGTAAACGAACAAACATAAATGAACATGAATGAAGATAAATGAACGTAAACGAACATAGATGAACATAAACGAAGAAACACAAATATAGAAAAAAACCACCATTACTTATTATTTTGTTCCTAAAAAGTAATATAACAAAATAAAAAACCGGGTAAACTTAGGAGCCATAAAAAAGAAATTCTAAAAATTTAATTTAATTATTGATTTTACATATTAATGTTATAATATATAAATATATTTATATATATAAACAAATGTAAACGAACGTAAACGAACGAATGTAAACGAACATAAACAAATGAACGTTCACGAACGTAAATGAACGAACGAGACCATTGTTCATGTTCGTTCATTTAACTAAACGACCAAAAAAATATGTTCATGTTCGTTCTTTTATTAAATAAACGAACACAAACGAACTTCCCGCCGAACGGTTCATGAACGGTTCGGTGAACGTTCGGTTCGTTTACGGCCCTACTTGAAATTAGAGTTAAACCATTGAACTTTTGCATATAGAGTGTAATCCAACTATCCCTCCATCTTGAATTTTTGTCATACATTTGGTTTCAATGTATTTATAGGTCACCTCTAAAAATCAATCGGGTGCATTCAGGCACGTTCTTGACATTTTTTGGGGTCCTGGACGTATGTAAAATTATGGACTCTCGATAAGTACGAAAAAAAATTCAATAAATGTTTTTCACTAGTAAATAAATTGAATACAATAAATGTTAATAATTCATAGAGGGAAGAAATTGTATTCTTTTTTATTATAGATAAAATAATACTTAAGATTTACGTACTCTGTTATTATTAGGTAATTAGCAACCAAGAGTATAGTGTATTAGAAGAAAATAATAGTTCCGAATCCCAAAATATAGATATGAGTTTGATCATCTACTATGGTTATTAAGTTTTTTTAAATGCATGAATTTTCTTAGTTCATAACAAGAAATATGTGTTAGCTTAATACAAAAAAAGAACTCATGCGGAGAAAAAATGATTCAATTAGAGATTAATGATACAAAAGATTATCAAAGTTTTCCAGGCAAGTAGAGAAATAAGATTACTAAGGATGTGGAAGAAAATATGGTTCATTACAATTCAATAAAAATAATTAAATAATGAATGAGACCTATAGTTTATATCGAGATACTACTGAATATATTTAGTCTGAAAAATTTAATGATTAATCATAAAACTATTAAACACGTCACATAACTCATTAGAAAAATAGATAGTTCGTCAAAAAATAATACAATCTCTATAAACAAAAATAGATAGCAATACCTAATAAAAGCACTTACGCAAACAACATAAGCAAATAACAATAACCAATGAAGACATATAACAATAACAAACATATGAATTTATAGTTATTATATGTTGAATTGTTGAAGCATTGAAATAGTCAAATATATAAAAATAACAATACTCAATAGCATTGGGTCATGGTATCAGGTAAAAAAAATTAGACGGGTCATAAACAATAAAAGATAGTGAAATGCCAAATTATTTTTGTTTTCTTATTCATCGTAATTAGTTAATATTTTTAGGTAAGTGCTTTTCCGGGCAATTTTAATGTATCAATTTTTAGACTACTACTATATATCCGAAAAAAATAGGGCCCTAATATTTTTGGGTCCTAAACGTGCGTCCGTATTACCCTCTCCAGGGAAGGTCCTGGGCGCTTGTGTTAGACTTCAAATACTTTTTTCCTTGCAATAATCGAATTAATGGTTCTAAATAGGTCCGGCCATTTATCATTCAAAATATGTTATTTTATTTATAGTTTTCAATTATTGGATATATATTTTTTGTGATTAATAAGAGTTGAAAATTTCTTAAAGTGAAAGTGAGTTTGACATCCTTTCTTCATTGTTAAAGGATATTTGATGATACAACCACCAACCGTAAGTTATAATGTTAAACTTAAACATTGAAAGTCAAATATATTTAAATACGATATCAACTGAACCACATAACATTTTCTTAAACATCGTTAATGAAAGATCGGGTTTCAAAAGTCTGGCTAGACCTTTTTTTTCCATTAAGCAACCGACTAGTTATTGCTTTCTCTGAGATGTGTACTGATATAATGAATGTTAGGTTTAATGCCTATTGAGTTCAAGAGTTTTTATCATATTTGTAAATGGTAGAAATCGAAAGACTACGTAATTAAATAACAATTTCTCAATGGAATGACTGCATCATAAAAGCAACATCTTTCCCAAACCACCATTTTCGTGATGTAAGATTTAAAACAAAGTACCCATTAGAATATAAACTCAACACCGAACACTCACTCACAACGTGAATGCAAGTCAATGCTCCAAAAATAAAACTGGATAAAATTACATTACCCAAAATACCAAAACATGGTTGAGTCTCATTAATACCAAAGTTATAAATTATGGATAACACTCCATACTCAAAACGTCACCAAAAACAATGGATACAAACTTTATACCCGAAACAACACCTTTCAGCAACGAGGGAGACCCGATTTCCATGGTTAGTGGCGGAACACAAAAGTAGGCCACATAACTAAGCTTATTCATTAAGATCAACCACTCCAGGTCTGTGGTTTAATGAGTTAACAAGCTCAACAACTCTATGTTTATTGCTCGTATAGACCCTGAGCTCAACCACGCTAGGTCTATTGCTTTTTTCAGGCGCCAAGCTCAACCACTCTAGGCCTACTGCTTATTCAGGAGCTTAACCACACTGGTTCTATCGCTCCTGTGAATTGCTTATTTAGGCACCAAACTCAAAACAGGGAATTATGATCCCATTTTTAAACAACAATCCGACTCATATGCCTATGGATCCATTGCATTCTAGCTGTAAAAAATCCCGACATTGTATGATTACTCAAAACAATATTATTGGTTGAGAAAAACCATCTTCCAAATGAAATCATACTACATATTTCCAAATGTCTCATAATGTAATAACCTGTATTTTCCAACGATTTATCAATCAAATACACCAACATGCATTAACACTAAATAACCTCTATTTATAATATGAATCATCGAAAAAGCCCACACATTTGCTTTGTTTATCAAGATGTCCAAAAACCCAAGTATAAACATTTTACGTGATTCATAAAACATATATATATATATATATATATATATACACCAAATATGCAAAACTCACCAAATACCCACACATTTGATAAATAACAAGTAAAACATGTTAATACTTCAAAATGAACATTTTTGGCATGTACATAGTTTTTACAAAACAACTTGAACTCATCTTGCTAGATTTTGGCTAAATCTAGGTTTTACCCAAACCTTGAGTTTCCTTTGTTGAAAAGCTTAGATCTACAAGTAGATCTTCCAAATACTAACTCCACATCTTCGATCCACAAACTCCCAAAAGATATTTTCCACCTAAAGGAACTAAGAACCTAAGACAAAGATGGAAGAAAATGAAGAACGTACAAACCCTAGCTTTTAGGGGAAGAAGAAGAAGAAGAAGAAGAAGAAGAAGAAGATGTTACCTCTTTAGAATATACTCTTTAATCCTCCAAGGTATCTTAATCCTTCTTTAGGGCCTGTTTGTAAGCGGCATAATGAGCTTAATGAGCTCTTAAGCTTATTCGGTCAGCCATATTGTATTGTTTGGAAGTGGCTTATTGAAATTTTTTAGAGCTTATTCGCGCAGCTCTATCACCCTCCCTTTATCCACTCAGCCACTCTCATTCCTAAAATACCCTTCCCCATTTCTCTCCTTCCGAGATAAAAAAGGATTTTCTAAAGTAGAAAAGAGAAGGTCGGGTCTCATCCCTGCTCCCATCTCAAAAACCTTTCTTCCTATCGGTCTCATTCTCAGATCCGTAAAAGAAAACTCACAAATATTCCTCGAACTTTGTTTTATAATCCCTGCATTTCTTCTCAGAACAAAATGGAAGAACACCATTTTAAAAGATGTTTTATGTTTCTACAAGATTCGATAAACAATCGAAATTACATATGATCATTTACACGATATTCATTTAAAATTATTTATACATAATTTCATACTTCACCGATTTACTCAGACAACAAGAATTTCATCATCACCGCTTCTTGACCATCGATTACAACAATACCAAAACGATAATTGCAGTCGCAAAATCCGATGTTATTGAAGCAAAGAAAATAAAAGATACAAAAAACACTGGTATTGCTAATCTTGTTGAGAACGAATAAACAGTCAAAAGCACAACCATCGTTGGTGATGGATGCTCTTTCTCCAATGAAGATCTTAAGCTTGCTCCTCTCTTCTCGTTTTTCCCTTTAAATTTTTGTTCATATCTGTCGTATATGGAGTATATATGCACCATCAATATCCTATTAAGCTCCACATATGCAATTTTGATGTTACCAGATGATCTCTCAAATTGACATTTGTTGTTCCCACATGCCTTTGGGTTCAAAGAGTTAAATTGAAAAAAACAAAGATGATCTCTTAAATTGACACTGTTGTTTCCAATATGCCTTGGCTTTGGTTTCAAAGAGATAAATTGAAAAAAACAAAAATAAATGTAAAGGGTAAAATAATAAATTCAAACGATTGATATTTCAAAATGAAAATCAAATATAAATATTTTAAAAATCAGATAGTTTTTAAAATATATTTCCATGGAAACAGTTATGTTAATCAGTGTTTAATAACAATGAGGGGTAAAATAGTCATTTCTGACATTCAGACCGTTTATTCAGCACAACAAACAAACAGTAAAGTATCTAAATCTACTCAGACACATTTATCTAGACAGACACATTTATCCATACAGGACTTAATGGAAAACCAACCAAACATACCCTTAATTTCCTTTAAAAGAGCTTCCAAAAACGAATCTAGGGCATCCAAAATCACCCTAAATGGTTGAGAGATTAAGAAGATATGATATAATGAAAGAAACTCTTGAAAATCGTCTTAAAAGCTGATTTGGGCACGAAAGCGAGTTTCAAGCACTTTCACCCGCATGGAAAGTCGCCCTTGTCCAAAAACACTTGCAAACAGACCCTAAAGTGGTTTTCAGGCACTTTAACCCGCATAGAAAGTGCTTTAACCATATATTTGACTTCCAAATGACATTTTCTTATACTTAGCATAAAATTCACCCCATGCATCTTCCAACGATATAACTTCATAAAAAGTTGTATTTTAAGATCAGAATGTCAAACAGAATATAAAAGTCATGAAATGACTAAAATTTTCGGGTGTTACAATGAATGTTGAAATCCGCTAAGAAGTGTATAGAAACTCACCCACCGAATCAACTAACCTAAAAAATGAATCACAGTTAAACACATGACATACACCAGGTCTTGGACGTAACACCCTCAAATATGATGGAGCGAGTAATTTAAAGTTTTCGATAAAACATCATTAAAGGATAAATTCATTTCTTTAAATCAATATTTGATTACCTCAAATAAAAAATCTAGATTTAACTTCAACAAAATGGCAAACCAAACCTTACATAAAATCTAGGCCAAGGTCGGGTGTTACTAAAACCCACAAACAGTCGCTATTCCAAAATACATAAGATGTCCCCGAATAGCTAAATCATTCCCTGCATCTAACTAGCACTCAACTCTTCACCGTGTCGCTAGTACCATAACGCCTAGTGGTGTTCAAACAATTTTCATCATAATATAAAATGGTAAAACTGATAGGATGCTATTTAAATCATCATTCCCAAAATGAGATGTATTTAATACAAAAGAAACGCCTTTCACAAAACCCACCATATTTATATTATATAATAAATATAAGTCTATTAAATAACTCTAATTGTTTAAAACAAAATAAGAGGAAAAAGAAAAGAAAAGAAAGGTTATAATGTCCCTGATTTAACAAGTATTTTAGCGGTTGTTAATAGTAATCAAGGATTAAATCGGGTCATTTTTACATACCACAACGATGAATTTGTAATGTCAAAACTGTAGAGACGAAAAGTGTTTCTTTCAAGAAATCCAAGGGACCGAATTTGTTGTTTACTCTTAACATAATAATATATTAAATATACGGTTTGGCTTTCATTTTATCAAAATGGAAGTGCAACTTATAAAAATCAAATATTTAATTCAATCTAAATAGATATTGGTTTGGGCAAACAAAAAGGCTTTGTTTTCTTTTTGATTTTTCTTTTCAAATATTCGCAAATAATATTTTTTAAACTAAAAGTTATGTTTTGTTAGTGGTGTGCGCCCTAATCACGTTTTGTTATATGAAATCGCGTTTTCATCAATGAAAATATACATATGATGTCAATATTAAGTCATAAATCCACAAACACTAACCGTCTGACTCGTGGTATTTATTAGAATTTGAAATTGGATATCATTTTAATTTATTGTAATTTTATTGTTATCAACTATTTTGGTGTAATTATAATTTACTTGATATCGATTAAGGTGATAATACAAACAAAATGAGTTCGGAGGTAAGGAATTCACACCCGTAAATGTTGTCTCTATCATCTCGAATCATCAAAAGAAAAGGGTCAAAAAGGTGCGCCCCCTTGTGGGTCCCAGGGGCAGCGCCCCGAGGTTTACATATATTATGAATAATTAGTACTTAGAAATTTTATGTTTCAAGATGATCTACACTAATTTTAGGAGGTTGGAAACCTCCTTAAAATTGCTCTCGAACTTAATGGAATTTCACCAAGTATAATTACAAGGCAGTGTGGCCTTTGTCCCTATTTTTTTTGAAGCAGTAAACAAAACTTTTTATTACCCAAGAGCCCAGATGGCATGATACATATTACAACAGGGGAGTATCCCCACCCACAACAATTACAAAAAGACATAAGATACAAAGTCTGAACGAAGGCTACAAACCAATTTCGCGAGAAACCAACGTGCAGAATTCGATCATCGAAGTCTCTCAAAATCTGCAGTGCGAATTGACCCTAACAGCATCACCACCTTTTCGAACTTCTGTCATAAAAGACTGCAGCGTGACAGCAAGATTTGTGGTCGTATCCGCCATACATGGCATACCGTTTATGAGATATAAAGCAGCCTCTCAGATGGCTAGGCCTTTGTCCCTATTGATCAGAGATTTGAGTTATTGTTGAGATTTCTAAGGATTGAGGATTAGAATTATGGCCCTCTTGATCAGAACTTTGATCCTCTTAATGAGAGCTTTGGTCCTCTTGATCATAGCTTTGAACTGTTTCATGGTGCTAAACTGAGTCGGTTGTAAATGTCCTTCAACATTATCCGTCAACGGTTATAACTAACATACAATGATATTTTAACTGTTTAATAGAACGTAACCTTCGATCTCTCGTATTATCATATAAATACATAAAACATGATCTAGTGAATATAAATAGACTTTGGTCCATTTAAAACTAGACGAAGGGTAGAAACTATAGAAACTTTGGCAAATCAAAATAAAAAATAATTTTTTTCATGATTTTTTTATATCAAATGTTATGATTTAAGATATTATTGCACATACGTTTGTTTCACCTTGTGAAAAAAATTACATGTGAAACTTTTACCTTGCGATTTTTTTTTACTTTCACAGTGATTTGCGCTGAAGTTTCAAGTGTAAAAATGTGGTCTCACGAAAAGAGGTTGGGTCCCTTGTGGACCACATATGATGTGGATCCCACATAATATTAAATCATTTATAATGATTTAATATTATGTGGGACCCATATCATATGTGGTCCATAAAATGTTCCTTTATTTATTTAAAAAGGGTGGTTCTCGTATGATTCCTCCCCTATATATATATAGATTTATATATATATAGATATAGATATAAATATAGAGATTAGAGGCTGGTTCAAAAACTATATAATTTCGTGCAAATCCAAGGTATAATATGGGAATAAATAGTATACGATCGAAAAATCGATCCATGTATCATTCATATATATATATATATATATTCTTTTGGAAAAAGGCAACGAAACCCTAGGAATTTTTCTATTCAAATGTATCATATATGGATGAGTATGGATGACATTACCATTCCAACAACATCATGGGAATGGCATTCCTCAAGTGAAGCATCCACTTCAAACATCCCTATCATCAAGATCAATACATCATCATCATCATCATCATCATCATCATGTGGTTGAGAACATTGATCCCAAAAATTGTATTTTTATGGAAAGGGTTTTTCTTTTTACACCCTACTTTATTTTCCTTTTGCATCCTATCCTATTGTATTTATTTATTTTGATTGGTGATACATTAACATTCATGTTTATTTATCTATTTTAATTGGAGGACATATATCTAGATTAGGTTTTAAAATGTAGAGTAGAGTGTAAATGATAACACCCTTTGTGGTAAATGATAATGATAATGATATTTTTGCATATAAAATGGTGGTGAATATGGAAATTATCACTAATTTATTACAAATATATTAACTTGGATTATGGAAATTATCACTAATTTATTACAAATAATTTTTTTTGGAACCGGCGGTTTATTAAAAAACAGCAACCCTACGTCAGCGGCAGCCAACAGAGGGAGCCAAAAGAATCATACAACAGAAACAACAAAGAAAAGAGGAAAGACGAACCCAACAAAACAGCAAATTAATTACAAGAAAAAGGAGAAACGTGCCATCTAGTATTGAACTCACCCCTCCTCCGTCTCCTAAATTTATTCCAAAGAAGCGTCAAGGAGATAGTATTATTCACCACCAACGAAGTAGAGGTGATCTTCTTATTAAACACCTTCTCGTTTCTTGCCTTCTATAAATAAACACCAAAGAAAACCGTAAATGATGGTAATCCTATGTTTTCGATTTTTTGGACAATTTCCCCAATTAGCCGCAAAATCAACCAGATTTTTTACTCCATTGCAACTAGGGGGTGTAACTCCGCACCAACGAAACAACTTATCCTTAGCCTCCATCGCATAGTCACACGAGATGAAAAGATGATCTGTCGTCTCCTTATGGTTATTGCACCACCTGCACATCTCGTTTTCTAACTAAATACCACGGTTACAAAGAGCAGTGGCTGTAGAAATACGATCTAAAACAGCTCTCGAGATGAAACAAAGAGCTTTGGTTGGGACACGTTTGGACCAGCAGATGTTTTTCTCACTAGTCACCGTTATTTTTGAATCAAGAAAATTCTTCAGCGCCGCGGTCGAGAACTCCCCATCTGCTCCAAGAGCGAAAACGCATTTGTCCGGGGAGTTATTTAGGACGATACCTTGCATTAACGAAGTGATATTCCTTAGTTCGAGGACCTCCTCTAAACTGTTTGGGGGATATTTCCAATCCTAATTACTCCAGAAACCGGCATCCGATCCTCGATGAGGCAATTTTTCTTTTTCTCTATTTTGTACAGGTGCGGAAACATCAATCTGAGCTCGATCCCGTTGAACCATCTATCTTTCCAAAATAAAAAGGATCTACCGTTTCCTACGACCAGGTTAAATACCTCGTTCAAACCCATATTTAAAGATAAAATAACTTCCTCGAACTTAGCGGCAAGAGCCCAAATCCCAGGAATCATCTTTTTGGCCATGATATGTTTCGGTTTGAGCTTGAGGTTATGGATGCCCCTAATTATCGAGGCACAATAAGAATCAGGTTCTTTCAAAACTTTCCACCACCATTTTCCGATAAGAGCTAAATTGAGAGCCCTTAGACTCCTTAAACCGAGCCCTCCACTGTCTTTAGGAGCTGTAACTTTCAGGCCAAGCAACCCAATTTATTTTGCTTTTATTTTCATCTCCTCCCCATAAAAATCTTCTACGAATTTTCTCAAGCTCGTTTATAACCCCCAATGGAGCTCTAAACAGGGATAAATAATAAAGAGGAAGGCTACCAACCACCGCTTTAGAAAGAGTGAGACGACCCCAAAAGATAATAACTTACTCTTCCATCTCGATAATCTCGAATGAAATCGGTCTAAGATCGGTTTCCAATTTTTAACGAGACTCATGTTCGCATCTACCGGGAAATCCGCCGGATCACATCCGAGATAAGCCGCCCCTCTGTTGAGCTTGCTCTGATCTATTCCAATTCCAAACACTCTTGAAGTCTTGATTTTTGGAAATTAACTTTCAGCCCAGATACTAAATTAAAACATCTCAGGATCCGCCCAATGTTGATGATATTGGCCAAAGACCATTCTCCAACGAATAACGCATCGTCCGCATAGAATAAATGAGTTAGATCAGTACTTGTGTTCGGTATTCTAACCCCTTCGAAAATCATCTTTTCTCTTGCGGTTTTTAGAGCAATATTAAGCCCTTCCATAGCAATAATAAAAAGGAAGGGACAGAGAGGATCACCTTGCCTTACGCCTTTTTACATTTCAAACTCTTTGGTCGGGGATCCATTAACCAGAACAGAGGATCTAGCTGAGGAAAGGCATCCCCGAATCCACCGCTTCTATTTCTCTCCGAATCCCATTTGCATCGTTGTATTATCGAGGTAATCCCAGTTAATACAGTCAAAGGCTTTCTCGAAGTCGACATTTAAAAGAAAAATTTGTTTCTTAACTTTCTTTGCCCAAGAGTAGACTTCGTTGATAATAAGAGGACCGTCGAGAATACTTCTACCCTCAATAAAAGCCGTTTGGGCTTCTCCGATCACTTTACGGATAACCTTTTTGAGCCTAATAGCAAGAATCTTTGCTATTATCTTATAAAGACATCCGATGAGGCTTATAGGCCGATAATCATTAAGCGAGAGCGGGTCATTCTTTTTTGGGGCAAGAGCTATGAACGAAGAATTACAGCCGCGGGCTAAGACACCGCTGCTTTCGAACTTTTTTACTGCCGCAATCAGATCGCTTCTAACCAAATCCCAGTGACATTTTAAGAATTTGAAAGTGAAACCGTCCGGTCCCGGAGCTTTGTCTCCGTCACAATTCCACACTGCTTCCTTGATTTCGTCAACTGAAATGGATTGCTCTAAAAAAATTCGGTCTTGATCATTTAAGGAAGAGAATGCGTTATTTATCAGCTTCGGCCCGTTCATCCAGTTTTCGTGAAACTTGTCCCGAAAAAATCTCATGACCTCCTGTTTTAATGCAGCAGGGTCCGAAACCAGACCGTGAATCTTACTTTTTCTGCCCTTAGAATTGATGGTTCCGTGAAAAAATTTCGAGTTTTCATCTCCGTCTACTAGCCATTTGATTCTGGATTTCTGCTTTAAGTCCATATTATGGAGTTTTTCCAATTCAAGAATCTTCTGTTTGTTCCTCCGTAGTTCAACAATCTCCTGATCGGTTAACCTTCCTGATTCCGCTTTTATGTCAAGAAGCTCACCTCTAAGCTTCAGATTACGTAACTCGACTACTTCTTTCGGGTAATCGTCCCTCCTCCACTTTTTAAGAGCAGTTTTGATCTGGAAAAGCTTTCCAAGGAACCGCTTGTCAGCCGGGGAGGAACCCGGGTCCATTTTCCAGCTTTCCGAGACGATGATCGCAAAACCATCTCGATGTAACCAAGAGTTGAAGAATCTGAAAGGAGCGGGGCCGAAATCTGCTTTATTAGAGATAAAGATAACCGGAGAGAGAGCTACAACAGAAGAAACTGGTTGTTGCGAGTTGAAGTTTTGGCAAGCAAGAAACCGGTCGAGCTTGCTGAATTTTTGACTGTTTTCACAGCAGAAAGTAAACTTTCTGCCCCCCATCTTGAAGTCATGGAGCCCTGCATTGTTAATAAAACCGTTGAAAGCATCGGCTGTCGATGCACAGAAAACGGAATTCAGTCTTTCTCCGGCGTTTCGGACCGAGTTAAAGTCACCAAAGAAAATCCAGTTACCTTGAAACGAGTTCTTAAGACGAAGAAGATCATCCCAAAGTCTAACTTTATCAGATAACGTCTGCGGGGCATAAACATTTACCAAAAAGGTGGTTCATAATATAATGGTTTATAAAATTTGCAAATATTCATCGGTTTGTAACGGATACCTTCCCTAGATAATTAATAATGCCACTTTTGCATATTTATGATGCTCGTTGGCCACATTTTTCTATGTCTCCCTCATAGATTTTGTTTCAAATATTTAATTCGGGAAAGCATGATCTTACCAACCTTTTGAAAATTCTTTGTTTAAAAAGTCATAAATACATTAAAGAAAACAGATACACAAATTAGGTTTGACATATGAACAAGTGGTATATATAGAATAAAATGTTTGTGGCTCTTGTAATTCTTACACATTATTTTATAAAAATAAAATCATAAAAACCGAAAAAACCGAAAACACCACAGTTTTAATACAACGGACACAACAGACGAGGAGTTGGCACGGCAACAAGTCGTATCGCCTTTGGTGCTGTGAGCCCAAACACATCGCCCATATCGATTTCACTTGGTTTCATCCCGTCAGGTAGTTCCCAATTGAAACAATGAAGAAGGTGCACGACAGCCATTTCCATTGCGTACAATCCGAGTTGCATTCCTGGGCACGATCTCCGACCCGACCCAAATGGGAGAAACTCGTAGCTGCTTCCCCTAAAATCCGGAGCTCCGTTTTTCAAAAACCGAGATGGATTGAAAGTATTAGGATCTTCCCAAGCATTCTTATCACGATTGATGGCGTAGGAGTTGACCATGACACGTGTCCCTTTTGGGATGTGATAACCAGAAACCTCCGTGGCTTCTGACGATTGATGGAGGAGAACTGGGATCGGAGGGTGAAGTCGAAGGGTTTCCTTGATGACACATTTGAAGTAGGGCAGTTTCTCGAAGTCGGACTCTTCGACACGACGGTCAAGACCGACGACGTTGACCAACTCTTGTTGCACAAGCTTGAGCGCTTCGGGTGTATGCATTAGCTCCGTCATGGCCCATTCGATCGCAGAAGCAACCGTTTCTGTGCCACCAAACATTACGTCCTGAAAACAATTTAAAGCGATTTTCGTCAAAATGATGTAATTTTTTTGTACAAAACAATAATTTATCTTTATAAAATATGGATTTATAGGACTCTTTCAAAATTGTCCTATAAAATATGCGTTTATAGGACACTTTTCAAAAGGGTCCTAAAAAATAGTTAGTAGGACGCTTTATTTTAAAAGCGTCGTAAAAACTTGTTAAGACGCCTAAAACCGTCATATAAATTTATTGTAATACTTTTAGATAGGACACTTTTTGGTTTGGTTCTATAAACTAGTGCCCTATAAAGTAATATTTCAGGACGCTTTTTCATTTTAATCGTACTATAAAATCACTTTTGTTTGATTTTTAACACTAAACAAAATAGAAAATGGTGTAAATAATACTTGTTTTGTCTCAAAAATAGATGTCAGAAAAGAAGCACAACTTTAAAAGAAATATTTTTATTATTACAATTTTTTTAATTAATTAAATGATTTTTTGACTTTATCAACTCAGAATTAAAATTAGAATGAAAAATAACATTTTTTAATTAGACATTTATTTTCAAACAAAAAATATATAATAATTTAAATACAAAATTTGACGTTTTACTATATGATTTTTTTTTATTATAAAACAAAGTTATGCAGAAAAATTGGTATATTTATTGAAAAAAATATGGTATAAAAATGAGTTTATAGAATTTACCATAATTATGGCTTTGATGTTATCTCGGGTCAGCTTAATGGCGCTCTGCAAATCGTCGGCTTCGCTGATTTTTCCTTCCTGGCTGTAAAACGCCAACATCTCATCAACCATATCGTTATCAACATTTTCATCGCCCATTTTTTTCTCTTTTGCCAAATGTTCATCGATGATTTTGTCAATAAACCCATCCAACGCAGCTCGAGCCGCCGGCAAACGGGTATTCAACCCAGCCGGGTCAATGAAGCCGAGCCATGGGATAAAGTCAGCCAAATTAAATGCACCAAAAAGCTTGGTGTATTCTTGTAGGATTCTAATAAACTCCTCTTTACCTTCATGTGAAGTCGACCCGAAAGCCGCCCGATAAATAATATCATGGGTCAACCCGAAAACAAGCTCCCCCAAGTTCACCGGCAAACCGGAATTAGTGGCGGTGGTTCTCACCATCGTATCGACTTCATCCCTAACGGAATCCCACGATTCAGCCCGTTTCCGGCTGAACAGCTTAATCACACACAGCTTACGCATCTGACGCCAAAACGGTCCGTAATCGGCAAACGCCATATCAACACGATCGTAGGTAAGGTAGGTGATGGCAATGGTGGCCGGACGGTTGGCAAAGATGTTATCTTGAACTTGAAGAATTTGGCGGGCGATTTCCGGCGAGGATACAGCAATCGTGTGACGGAAACCCATCTTGAGATGGAGGATGCCGCCGTATTTTTCCGCTAAACGAGCTAAGCCGCGGTGGGTCAGCTGGTCCATCATCAACATGTTGCCAATCACCGGCCAACCCATTGGTCCCGGCGGTAGGTTTTTCCGGCGAAGCCATGCAAGAAAACAAAACGTTAAGAGGGCAATGGTGACGTAGATTGTAATGGGTATTTGGATAGAATCCATTATAGATTCAAGTGAAGAGATAAGTAGGCAACTAAATTGTTTGTTGCTACCTATTAAGGAATGATATAAAGAGGTGTATATATACAAGTTTCAATGGGCACACTTTGTTTGAAACTGTAATGATATTTACTATTTATTTTTACTTTGTTGAAATAATGAATGGAAAATATTGACTAAATCCTCTTGCCTTGAAATACATTGTTTATTTATTTATTATACAAAGTTTATTTATTTTTTTCTTTAATATAAAGTTGAATATCCAATCAAGAGATGGCCTACTACATCTTAATTTGGGGTTGTTGGATGTGTATGTATCCGATGTGATATGAAAAGACTCGGCCTTTATTAAGGGTGTAAAATTAAAGATGAATTGAACAATAAAAAAAAGTTATAAATACTGATTTCTTATAGAGCAACACCAAGGGAGATATATTTGGAAAATATTTGAGTTAGTGAAAGAACATTTGTTTTGATTTTTTTTTTTTGAAAACTTGAATTTATTTCTTTGATAGCTAATAAGTTAAACATTAAAAATATAAAAAAGAAAAGTTCACTACTAAAAAATTGGGAATAAGTGACAGCATAGACGGACCTATTGAAGAGTAATGCTACCGTGTTATTTCTCCGTTGAAGGGTTAAACTTTTACGTTTATAAAAAAGTGCAACTCTATTGTTTTAGAAGTTGCATTACAACATAATTGGGTTTATAGAACGTCACCAATAAATAAGCGTCTTAAGAGACCACTTTATAGGACACAAATTATAGGATAAAAAAAATAAAGCGTCATATCTAAAGACGTTGCAATAAGTTTATAGGATACTTTTGGTCGTCGTAACAAGTTTTGTAGGGCAGTTTTGTAAAAGAATGTCATATTGGTTATTTTATAGGACACAACTTTAAAAAGTTTCCTGTAAATCCATCAAAGTGTCATATAAAAAGAAGAGTTTATATGACACTTTTTCAAAAGTGTTCTATAAAGTAGTTAATGCGACGCTTTTTATTAAAGGACACAATTTGTTACGACGCCAAAAAACGTCGTATAAACTTATTACAACACATTTAGATATGACACTTTATTTTGTTGGTCGTATAATTTGTGTCCTATAAATTGGTCTATTATGACGCTTATTTAATGGCGGCGTCCTATAAATCCAATTTTGTTGTAGTGGTGTCACCGTACGATGTTTAGAAGTTCAAGAAGATGCAACCGTAACTCGTAATCAACCAAAAATTCAAAAACTTTTGAAATCAACCAAAAAGTGGGGAAAACTATTGAAATCAACCAAAAAGTGGAAAACTATTGAAATCAATCAAAAAAACGGAAAAAGTTCCTCGAAATCAAACAAAAAACTTTAAAAATTCCTCAAAACAGTGTAATTAGGCTAAAAATGCATTGATCAATATTGAACGTTAGTAAAACATTGAAAATACATCGATAAAAACCTTGTTTTTTGTAATTATTTTTTGTTTATATTATATCGTACCACTGTACAAAAATATTCTTGGGTCAGACCCTGAGCTGAGTGACGGACAAATCAGTAGCTAAAAGTCAAATTCGTAGCAAATAACCCGTAGCCAATCAGCTTGTCGCAAAAATATTTTGCAACGGGTTACATTTTATGCTTATGCAAGGTTTAGAACTTAGACGTTAGTTTAGATTAGGTTTATTTATTTCTGATTAGTGTTTATGTTTATGTAAGGTTAGATCTCTGTTACCAAGTCAACATTGTATGAAGTACTAAGCAGAAAGACACATGCTTGCATAAAATGAATTTTAAAAGTTGTTGGTAGTAATATGGTAAACAAAACTATTAAGATAGATTTTTCAAAGATGAGAAGGTTAATAGAGAAGATAACTTTGTGTATTTATATATGCATTTACATGACTTTGTTAGCCAACAACAAGATACGTCATTATAATAATGGCAACCTATCCGTACATCTCAAAACAATTTAGATAAATAATTATTTGTGGTTTTGCTTGTTATCATTTTTGTTATGCTTCATAAAACTACCATAGGGATGAGATGCTTGACTTCATTAGGTGCCAAACTCGTTTAAATATGATATTTTGTTTATTTATTTTACATGTTAGGACATTTTTTCGGCTTTTCGTCATGAACATCCAAAACCTTAAGACCGGCCTGTATAAATGTATATAACATGCTTTTAAAGATGTGCATTTATATATTTTTTCAATTATTATAATCTTATACAAAACCAAATTTATACATACAAAAAACAACATAAATAATGTTAAGAAATGATATTATATGTATCATATATAGATGATTATGGATGACATTACCATTCCAATAACATCATGGAAATGGCATTCCACAAGTGAAGGATCCGCTTCAAACATCCGTCTCATCAAGATCAACATCGTTGTCGTCATCATATGGTGGAAAACATTGATCCCAAAGATTGCATTTTTGTGGTAAATGATAATGATATTTTTGCATATACTCTATGTGGATGACATCATCTTGGCAACCTCTTCTACCGACTTACATCTCCACATCATGTCTCTTCTACCTGTTGAATTCGCTATGAAGGACTTGGACCTCTAAGCTACTTCCTGGGTATTGTAGTTACACGATCTACACATGGCTTGTTCTTATGTCAACGCAAATACGTCGAGGATATCATTGACCGAGCAGGTATGTCATCTTGCAAACCCATTACCACACCGGTGGACAGTAACTCCAAACTTAGTGCTACATAGAGCCCTCGCTATGATAATCCACACATTTTCCAAGACTCGCTGGAGGTCTCCAATATCTTAAATTACTAGGCGTGATATCTCTTACGCCATACAACATATTTGCTTGCATATGCATAACCCGACCGTTGCACATATGTCGGCCTTGAAACGCATTATCCGATATCTCCAAGGAACGCTATATTTTGGTCTTCATCTTTACAAGACATCCCTCTCCCGTCTCGTCTCATACACCGAGGCAGATTGGGGAGGATGCCCCGCACACGTCATTCCACGTCTGGATATTGCGTTTATTTTGGAGATAATCTTCTTTTTTTGATCCTCCAAACGCCAACCTCACGCTCAAGCGCCGAGGCAGAATAGCAAGGCGTCGCGAACGTCGTGGCCGAATCTTGTTGGCTCCGCAATCTCCTTCTCGAACTTCATGTTCCCCTCATGAAAGCCACACTAGTATATTGTGACAACATTAGCGCCATTTACCTATCGGGCAATCTAGTTCAACATCAACGCACCAAACACATCGAACTGGATATACACTTCGTATGCGAAAATGTTTCCCATGGACACATTCGATTTCTCACGTCCCATCTCGCTATCAAATAGTTGACATCTTCACCAAGGGACTTCCAGGCATATTTTCGAGGACTTCAGAAACAGTCTCAGCGTCCGAGAACCTTCCGCTTCCACTGCGGGGGAGTGTTAGCATAGTCTATGTTTGTATATTAGGCATATATCCCCTTTTGTAATTAGACTTAATGATCTTCCTAATCATAGCCTCAACTATAGCCTAGATTGATTTGGAAACGTGCATATATTGTAATCTCTATCAATATAAATGGCAAGAAAAATCATTTTCACAACCCTACACAAATAACTTGGATTGATGGCGTCAAAAAAAACCACACTTTCATCTTGTACTTATTTTGAACCATTTTTTAACACATACATTTAAAAGTTTATAGTTTAAAATGTCTACTTAGCAATCCGATACGTCTAATTAAATAATATATATTTAAAAACACGTCAAGTTTCACCTACCTCTATTAACATTGTATATTAATAACCATATTTTAAAGTATAGTTTCATAAAACAAAAACTAGATCATTAATTTAATGTTCTATACCCTATATTTTATCCTACTATCTACAAGTATTTAATTTTATATTGCATAACTAATAATGCCACTTTTGTATATTATATTTATGTTCATTGTCCACATTGTTCTATCTCTCCCTTATAGATTTTGTTTCCAATATTTATTTTGGGAAAGGATGATCTTACCAACCTTTTGAAAATTCTTAGCTTAAAAGTCATAAATACATTAAAGAACACATAGACAAATTAGGTTGGACATATGAACAAGTGGTATATATAGAATAAAATAAAATCCTTGTGTTCTTGTATACATTATTTTATAAAAATAAAATCATAAAAGCCAAAGAACCATAGTTTTAATACAATGGACACAACAGACGAGGAGTTGGCACGGCAACAAGTCGTATCGCCTTTGGTGCTGTGAGTCCGAACACATCTCCCATGTCGATTTCACTTGGTTTCATCCCGTCAGGTAGTTCCCAATTGAAACAATGAAGAAGGTGCACGACAGCCATTTCCATTGCGTACAATCCGAGTTGCATTCCTGGGCACGATCTCCGACCCGACCCAAATGGGAGAAACTCGTAGCTGCTTCCCCTAAAATCCGGAGCTCCGTTTTTCAAAAACCGAGATGGATTGAAAGTATTAGGATCTTCCCAAGCATTCTTATCACGATTGATGGCGTAGGAGTTGACCATGACACGTGTCCCTTTTGGGATGTGATAACCAGAAACCTCCGTGGCTTCTGACGATTGATGGAGGAGAACTGGGATCGGAGGGTGAAGTCGAAGGGTTTCCTTGATGACACATTTGAAGTAGGGCAGTTTCTCGAAGTCGGACTCTTCGACACGACGGTCAAGACCGACGACGTTGACCAACTCTTGTTGTACAAGCTTGAGCGCCTCGGGTGTATGCATGAGCTCCGTCATGGCCCATTCGATCGCAGAAGCAACCGTTTCTGTACCACCAAACATTACGTCCTACAAACAATTCAACACAATTTTCGTCAAAATGGTGTAATTTTTTGTACAAAGTAATTTATCTTTGATCGTTAACTTCGTTTTTTAACACTAAAAAAAATAGTACATGGTGTAAATAATACTTGTTTTGTCTCAAAAAATAGATGTCCACGAGAAATGAAACACAACTTTAAGAAACATTTTCATTATTACATTTTTTTTAATTAATTAAATGATTTTTTGACTTTATCAACTCAGAATTAAAATTAGAATGAAAAATAACATTTTTTAATTAGACATTTATTTTCAAACAAAAAATATATAATAATTTAAATACAAAATTTGACGTTTTACTATATGATTTTTTTTTATTATAAAACAAAGTTATGCAGAAAAATTGGTATATTTATTGAAAAAAATATGGTATAAAAATGAGTTTATAGAATTTACCATAATTATGGCTTTGATGTTATCTCGGGTCAGCTTAATGGCGCTCTGCAAATCGTCGGCTTCGCTGATTTTTCCTTCCTGGCTGTAAAACGCCAACATCTCATCAACCATATCGTTATCAACATTTTCATCGCCCATTTTTTTCTCTTTTGCCAAATGTTCATCGATGATTTTGTCAATAAACCCATCCAACGCAGCTCGAGCCGCCGGCAAACGGGTATTCAACCCAGCCGGGTCAATGAAGCCGAGCCATGGGATAAAGTCAGCCAAATTAAATGCACCAAAAAGCTTGGTGTATTCTTGTAGGATTCTAATAAACTCCTCTTTACCTTCATGTGAAGTCGACCCGAAAGCCGCCCGATAAATAATATCATGGGTCAACCCGAAAACAAGCTCCCCCAAGTTCACCGGCAAACCGGAATTAGTGGCGGTGGTTCTCACCATCGTATCGACTTCATCCCTAACGGAATCCCACGATTCAGCCCGTTTCCGGCTGAACAGCTTAATCACACACAGCTTACGCATCTGACGCCAAAACGGTCCGTAATCGGCAAACGCCATATCAACACGATCGTAGGTAAGGTAGGTGATGGCAATGGTGGCCGGACGGTTGGCAAAGATGTTATCTTGAACTTGAAGAATTTGGCGGGCGATTTCCGGCGAGGATACAGCAATCGTGTGACGGAAACCCATCTTGAGATGGAGGATGCCGCCGTATTTTTCCGCTAAACGAGCTAAGCCGCGGTGGGTCAGCTGGTCCATCATCAACATGTTGCCAATCACCGGCCAACCCATTGGTCCCGGCGGTAGGTTTTTCCGGCGAAGCCATGCAAGAAAACAAAACGTTAAGAGGGCAATGGTGACGTAGATTGTAATGGGTATTTGGATAGAATCCATTATAGATTCAAGTGAAGAGATAAGTAGGCAACTAAATTGTTTGTTGCTACCTATTAAGGAATGATATAAAGAGGTGTATATATACAAGTTTCAATGGGCACACTTTGTTTGAAACTGTAATGATATTTACTATTTATTTTTATTTTGTTGAAATAATGAATGGAAAATATTGACTAAATCCTCTTGCCTTGAAATACATTGTTTATTTATTTATTATATAAAGTTTATTTATTTTTTTCTTTAATATAAAGTTGAATATCTAATCAAGAGATGGCCTACTGCATCTTAATTTGGGGTTGTTGGATGTGTATGTATCCGATGTGATATAAAAAGACTCGGCCTTTATTAGGGGTATTAAAATTAAATTGAATTATAAAAAAAAGTTATAAATATTACGGTAACACCAAGGGAGATATGTTTGGAAAATATTTGAGGAAATGACAGAATATTTATTTTTAATTTTTCTTTGTAGAAAACTTTGAATTAATTTCTCTAATAGTTAATAAGTGAAACATTAAAAATATATAATAAGGAAAAAGGTCACTATAAAAAAATTGGGAATAAGTGACGGTATGGACGGACCTATTGAAGGGTACACGGTGGTACGTGTTACCGTATTATTTTTTCGTCAGAGGGTTAAAGTTTTTACATTTATTAAAGGTGCAATCATTTGTTTTAGAAGGTGTCACCGTATGATATTCAGAAATTCAAGAATGTGTAACCATACCTCGTAATCAACCAAGAAAATAAAAAAGAACTCTTTAAATCAACCAAAAACGGGGGGAAAACTCTTGAAATTAACCAAAAACTTTAAAAATTCATCAAAGTGGAATTAGGTTAAAACACATCCAGTACTAGCAAAAAGGGCATTTCCGATGGATCAATATTGAACGGTCGTAAAATATGAAAACACATCGATAAAAACCGTGTTTTTGTAATTATTTTTTTCTATATTATATGCCATTGTAGAAAAGTATTCCTGCGTCCATCCCTAAGTGACAAACAAATCAGTAGCTAAAAGTCAAATCCATAGCAAATAAATTGTAACTAATGAACTGGTTGCAAAAATATTTTGCTATGGATTTAAGGAATGGACTTTAATATTAGCGACGAAATAGCCCACAACACATCCGTAGCAGAAGGTGGTCTATAAAAAGATGAATTTGCTACGGATTAGCTAGGGAACATATTTGCTATGGATTAACTAGGAATGAATTTGCTATAGATTAGTTAGCGAATGCATTTGCTAAGGATTAGCTAGGGAACGTATTTTCTACGATTTAGCTAAGGAGCATATTTGCTACGGGTTAGCTAGGGAAGGTATTTGCTAAGATAACTAGCTAGGGAAGGTATTTGCTACAATAACTAGCTAGGGAATGTTACGAGTTGACTACGTATTTGCTCGGAAGGTATTTGCTACGTATTAGCTAGGGAAGGTATTTGCTACCAATTAACTAGGAAATGTACGTATCTGTTACAAATTAACTAGGGAATGTATATGTTACAAGTTAACTACGAAGTAGCTAGGGTCATAATTAACTACAAACTAGCTAGAGTTTACGCATGGATTAACACAGGATTTGATTATGTGGCTAATCCGTCACACTATCTAATGTTTTATTAAAAAATAATAATTTAGGTTTGTCTTATCACTACAACAAAATTGGGTTTATAGGACGCCACCAATAAATAAGCGTCCCAATAGACCAATTTATAGGACACAAATTGTAAGACCAAAAATAAAGCGTTCTATCTAAAAGTGTTGTAATAAGTTTATAACACACTTTTGGGCGTCGTAACCAGTGTATTATGACACTTTTATTTAAAAAAAATCTCATCTTAGCTATTTTATGGAACATTATTTGAAAAAGTGTCCTATAAATACAGTTGTCCTATAAAAAGATGGGTTTATAAAACATTTTCTCAAAAGTGTTCTATGAAATAACTATTGCGACAATCCTAAAAAATTTATTATGACTCCCAAAAGCGACATGTATTTATCACAACGCATTTAAATAACACTTTATTTATTGGTGTTATAATTTGTGTAAATTAAAGTGAATGATCTTTTTTGTACATTAGTCAAATTTTAAAAATTTTAAACATTTGTAGGTAAAATCTTTGTTTTTTTTCCTCCTATGTGCTTAGTCCCCCCCCCCCCACCAATTATTTTTGACGGTTTCCCCCAGTGGTCTAGTCTGTTTTAACGAAACCCCCCCACTCACTTGCTTGACCGTCGTTCTAGCCATATATTGGTAAGTTAGTTCTTGCAATCATGCTACGATGATATCGTTGATTGATAATTTTGTTAAATATATCTCAATTTTTATATATATGTGCAAACCAATTCACCTGGAAAGAAATTATATAAATTAAATAGTATAAGTTTCTATTCGGTTAACCGATATGGTAAAAAATAATCGGAATCGAAATTTACCTTATTTAGTTAACATAACCATTTAACTTGCAAACTAAATAAACGAAACCGGTTTGGTTTGGCTGAGTTATTCGGTTCAAAAAAAATTATACCCTTAGGACCCTAGTCCTCTAAGTTTCTGAATCCGTCACTGTGAGGACATGATGGTGCCAAGCCAACCCCAATACATATCTTACCCCACTAGTCCTTGTTTTATAAAATGACTTGTTCATTTTATAAAACAAGGGCTAGTGTGGTTACATATGTATTGAGGTGGCTTGACACCACCATGTCCCCCTTTGTCTACGCCTCTTTAACCAAAAGAAATAGTTAAGAGGTAAATTTAATCGATTAAAACTATTATTTATACCTTTTTTCCGTATCTAAAGGTTTAAGGGTTATTTTGGCCGCAAAATGGTTCTCATTAGGACACTATTATTTGACTAGTAATGGAATATTTCAAAAATACTTAATCAAAAGGCAAAATGTATGAAACCGAGGTTATCTATTACTATAATGTCGTAGACTTTTTATAATATAATATTTTAATAAAGAATAATTTAAAAATACATTGCTATAATAAGGATGAAAGTACTATATTATATTTCACGCTAAAGAAAAGCTAAGTTATAAATTGGAGATTGGAATAAATATTACTAACTAACCACTACAACAAAATGCATATATATGGACGTATATGTCTTAAACACTATTTTATCGGATCCTCAATTTATAGGATCAAAATATTAGTGTTTTATTTAAAAATGTTATAATAAATTGTTAAGACAAAGTTGGATGGTCTATCAAATTCTATAATTATAAAATAAATTATAAAATGTTTTACGTAATACTAAGAGCATTTAATAAAGTATAACATAGGACACTTTTCATGTGCTTGTAAAATATGTTTAACTACTATTATCGTTAGTAATACATACCAGCGTCCTAGTAAATGGTTTGATAGAATGTTGTATTAGTGTAATAGGTCTTACAAATTAAGTGTTCTATTAATCATTTTTATAAGATGTTTTATCAAAAGTGTCGTACTAAACTTTATAATGTGATAAGACACATATTAGGTTAATTAATCAAATGTACAATGTATCATATTGAATCAGTAAAGATATATTAACTAAAGTGTCGTATTATATATCGTATATTTAAGACGGTTTTTGAAATATAAACGTCCTATTATGTTGTGATGAACGCCTTTTTAGTAAGATAATAATAAAAGACGAAAGTTTAAAACTTAATTTTCGTATATAGAAAAACCTCATTAAAAAGATCTAATTTCGATTATTTATAAATCTCATCCTGATATCACTACTAAATGATAAACTTTTGTCTACAGATTTTTCTCTGCATGTATAATATATCGCTAAAGGGTAATTCGTCACAACCGTCACAAAAGTTGGTGGGTAAATTGTCTGTGGGTAATTTAAATCAGTGACAGATTACATAGGGATTCTCTGGGTGATCCATTGGTATTTTCTTAATAATCCGTCAATGATCATCGGATAAAATTTTCCTGGATGATTTTTATGGATAAAAGTCATTTATTTTGTAGTGTAAATCGATCACTAAGAGACTAGCCTTGGTTAGGGTATCTAGTTTTAATCAATCCAAAACAACTATTTTTTTGAAATTATTATGTTTGGTTATAATTTGTGATCAACTCATATATCATATTGATATTGCATTTATTATGAGTTAATATCTTATTTCCAGATAAGCATTATTCTTAATCTCTAGTTCTCTACAAAAATAAATTTTAGATCACTAAAAAAAAATCACTTTCACTCACAAAAAAACACCCAGAAAAATTTCGTGGGTGATTACCACGGATCACCCAGGAAATACTAATGGTTCCGACGAAATCGATGTTTTCAAGAAAATACCAACGGATTACCCTGGAATTTCCTGGGTAGTCTGTCACTGATTTGATTTACCCACCAACAATTTAGCAACCAATTTTGTTACGGTTTTGTGACGGATCACACTTTAGCGACGGGATTTCCCAAGGAATTGTACGTAGGTGAAAACCTTCTATTTTAGTAGTGGTTATTATCTTTTCTATCCATGATTAATACCTTAAAACAATGATCTTTTTCCTTGGTATGATTTTTGTTCCAGCTATGGGTGCCTGGGTGAATCGTTTACGTGTATCTTGATTAATTCCAGGGATTCTAAAAAACAATCAAGAAAATTCTCAATAATCTTTTTTTTTTCTTTTTGAAGTATATAATATTTATATACGGCAAAATAGAACCAACAAACTCACACATCCTTCTCACCTATGGTGAGGTTTGAACCTCCGACCTCCTAGGAGACAAACGACTCAGATACCGTTAGGCCAAAGACTCTTTAATAAAATCCTCAATAATCTTACAAGACTCGAATCGATAACCTCTGATAAGAATTACAAAAGCTTTTTGGTATGATTTTGGCATAATTAACTTAACAAGGATTGAAATATATATTAGAGTTAAATACAAATTTGGTCACTGTGGTTTATAAATATTAACACATAAGGTCCTTCAAAGATTTTTTTAACATCCAACATCCCTGTGGTTTTTATTTTATAACACTGAAGGTCCTCCATCCAACTTTTCCGTTAAGTATTAACTTTTTAGCATATTTTCTTTATTTTTCAAACCACATGGACCAAATCTGTAATTTACTTTAAACTATATAATTATATTAATATTTTATAAAATTATAAAATTTTTATATTTTATAAAGTATATAACATATTTATATGCACCTAATATTTTTATTTAAAAATTATTTATATATTTAATTTTTATAAAATGTATTTTGTATTTATATTTATATAAAAAATACAAATAATTTTATAAAATCTATGGAATGTTCAATTTATATTAGAAACAGTTAATTTATTTTAATTGAATATATGGAAACTTCAAAATTCAAATACATAAAATATATAAAAATATAAAATATAAAATATAAATACAAAATAATTTTTTTAAAATAAAAATATAATAAAATCTTAAATATATAAAGAATTAATAATTTGTAGATATACATATATACGATAAATAGAGATGGTGAAGAATGTGAGATGGTAGATTTTTATGAGGATCATTTTGATGACAACGAAGTTGTATACGTCAATTTAACTTTTATATTTATATTTACCATATATATTTATATCTACATATTATTAATGTTTTATATATTTAAGATTATATTTTATAAAATTTATTTTGTATTTTTATATATTTTATGTATTTAAACCTTCCATCTATACATATTTTGTATAGATGTATATCTACAAATTATTAATTCTTGTATATTTAAGATTATATTATATAAAATTTATTTTGTACTTGTATTTATATTTATATATTTATATATTTTATGTATCTGAATCTTGAACCTTCCGTTTATGTAATTTGTATAGTGGTCTTATTTCCTGTTTATGTATTTGAATTTCGAAGTTTTCATATATGCAATTTGTATAATCATTTGTTTCTAAAATAAATTGAATCTTCCATATATTTTATAAAATTATTTATATTATAAATATAAATATAAATATAAACATAAAATACATTTTATAAAAGATAAATATATAAATAATTTTAAAAATATTAGATGCATATAAATATGTAATATAATTCATGAAATATAAAAATTATATAATTAATAAGATATTGATATAATTATATAATTTAGAGTAAATTACAGATTTGGTCCATGTGGTTTGGAAAATAAAGAAAATATGCTAAAAGATTAGTATTTAACGGAAAAGTAGGATGGGGGACTTTCAGTGTTATAAAATGAAAACCACAGGGACGTTGGATGTTAAAAAAATCTTTGAAGGACTTTATGTGTTAATATTTGTAAACCATAATGACCAAATATGTATTTAACTCTATATATTAAATAAAAAGAGTTGAAAGTTTATTGTCTTAATTGAGAAAAAAATAAGAATGATATTTTTATACTAAATAAGAATCGCAGGAATATTCATCAAATTCCCGTTTGGATTTTCACTACATAAAAAATAGGTCTATAGAACACCAACAATATAATATATAACTACAAAACAATATGTCACTAATTTGAGTTACCCACCAACTTATGTGATGGTTTTGTGACGAATCACCCTTTAGTGACAAATTTTTTAGAGAAAAGTCCGCAAACAAAACTTTTTCATCTAGTAGTGTAGGTGCGCATAGACAATTGTATAGGACTTAATTGTATAAAATCGAACAATAAAATGTTTTATCTAAAAATGTTACAATAAGTTTATAAGACGTTTTGAGGTCTTAACAAATTTTAGGACAATTTTAATACAAAACATCGTATTAATTATTTTATAGGACACTTTTGGGAATTGTCACATGAACACATGTTTTTATAAGAAATTTTTTCGAACACCGTCTTATAAAATAGCTATTATGACAGTTTTTTAATAAAAATGTTTTAAAAAACTTGTTGCAAGACCCAAAACTCATTTTATAAACTTGTTACAACATTAGATCTTATAAACCAGTCTATTAGAACGTTCAGACATTTTTTACGTCCTATAAGCCCAATTTTTTTAGAGTGTTGCGTATACTATATGCAATTATCATTTTACCAGAGAAGTTTGATGCATTATACATTTATACTCATAGTTCTAAATAACACGTTACGACATGGGTTTTTTTTGGAACAGTGGCAATTTATTAGAACACTAGCAAGACGCTAGTAGAGACTTGCAAAACGGAAATAGCAAGGGAGGGGTATTGATCCAACCAACCCAATTAATCTTACAGTCATTAATTCTATGGTGCACCCAATTAAACGCATGCGTTACAATGCTATCCCAAAGAGCCACCTTTTTAGGTTTGATAGATCCGAATAAGGTCCCGGTTCGAAAAGACCATAGGGACCAGAGCATCGTAAACGAAACTGCTTCCAAGCATGCAGTCACCTTTTTCCTCATCCTTAAGGAAGCCATCCAATTCATCAAATCCTGAACGGAGTTGATAGTAGGAATATCCAGGTTCCACCACCTTCCTATATTCCTCCAGATGTTCTTCGCCACCTGACACTCAAAAAAAAGATGATTCACCGATTCGACTTCTTCTTCAGAAATCGGGCTCAAAGAGGTATTGACATTAATATCTCTTTTAACTAGGTTATCCCTAGTTGGAATCTTATTCAAACCCATCCTCCATACGAAAACATTGACTTTGATGGGTACTAACCTGTTCCAATAAATGGGTGTTTGAGCAACCTCCAAAAATTTAGAGTCTATCAATTTCCTAGCTGGGGCCACCGTATGCTCTCCAGACTCGTCCATCACCCATCTCCATCTATCTCTGACGTTAGATAGAGTCACCTTGTTGAGAAATTATTTAAGAGAATCTATCTGAGTCGTTTCCACTCCACCTTTCGGAGGTCTTCGAAGGTGAGAGGTCCAGTCATTCGACCTCGCCCGATCTTTGACTGTAGCCAATTTATCAACTTCAAGAGCGTAGATCCTAGGGAATTGGGTTTTGAGCAAACTATCTCCTTGCCATTTCTCTTCCGAAAACAAAGTTGAACTCCCATATTCAACACTTTTCTTGCATAACGAAAACAGGTTGACCCCTTTTTCCGCCAATAGATTGGCCACTTTTAGAATGCCAATCTACTTGGAGTTTGACTTATTGCTTATATCTTGGGAACCAATCAAGCCATTATTTCTATAGATAGATTGGATCACTTTTACCCATAACGCATTTCTGTCTTTCCTAAACCGTCAAATCCATTTGAACAACAATGCCCCATTGAGGGTAAATATACTTCCAATTCCAATACCTCCTTTTTTCCGGCTTGCGATGCACTTTCTCCATTTAACCCAAGTCATTTTCTTTTCCTCGTCGTCTCCTCCAATGAAAAACCAGTTACGCTTGGATTCCAGGGTCTTATCTATCGAGCCGGTAAACTTGAAAATGGATAGATAATTAGTGGGAAGACTTCCAAGGACTGTTTTTAACAACATTACCCTTCCTCCAACCGATAGGGTCCGGGTTTTCGATTTCGAAAGTTTGGCGTCGAACTTTTCAAGAATGGCTTTCCAACCATCCGGTTTTGACATATTCTACCCCACGGGCAACCCTAGATACGAGAACGATCTTTTACCATGGCCGCATCCCATCAAGGTTTCCATTGACCCAGAAATCAAGAAAAAACAACGAAGGATCCTGAAAATGTTTTTGGCGTTTTCCTGGGACCATTTTTCGATAAAGATGGCATCATCCACATAGAAAAGATGAGAAACCAGATAATTCTCTTTCCCCACTTTAGCTCCTTTCAAAATTCTCTTATCCCCTAATTCTTTAAGGACGAAATGAAGGCCCACCATGGCAAGAATGAAAAGAAAGGGGGAGAGAGGATCTCCCTGCCTGAGGCCACATCTTATTGAGAATTCCGTGGAAGGAGAGCCGTTTACAAGCACAGATGTTGTAGAATTTTCAAAGCAGCCAGTGATCCACCTTCTCCAAGTCAAGCCAAAACCCAATTTATCCAACATCAAATCAATGAAATCCCAATGAACCGAGTCATATGCTTTCTGAAAATCAATTTTGAAAACCAAGAGCTTTTTCTTTCGCTTTTGGTACCACGCCATCACCTCATTCAAGATAAGAGGCCCATCCAAAATCTACCTCCCCTTGATGAAAGCCGTTTGTTCCATGCTAACACAATCGCCTATGACCGGGCTAAGATGATTTCCCAATAATTTACCGATAATCTTATACTAGCATCCAATTAGGCTGATCAGCCGGAATTCATTAACGAATTTAGGATCTTGGATCTTTGGGATTAGGGCTATAAATTAAGGATTGCATCCTTTAGGGATCAGATAAGACAAAGTGAAGTCACAAACCATGTTCACAACATCGTGCTCCACTGAACTTCAAAAAAATTTCAAAAAACCGAACGTAAATCCGTCTGGTCCTGGGGCGCGATCGATACCGCAATCCCACACCGCCCTTTTAATTTCCTCTCCGAGAAGGCTTCTTCCAACGTTGAGCCTTGTTCTATCGAGATGGGTTTGGGCATGGAAACATCCAACTCCGAACAAAAGGCGTTTGGCAGAATCAAAATCTGAGCTAAAATGATCAAGGAACTTCTTTTTAGAGTCGGTTCCTCAATCCACGCACCATCACTCATGATCCCTCGGATTGCACCCTGCCTCTTCTTTTTATTAATAATTCCATGGAAGAATTTAGAATTCCCATCACCTTCGCCCCCCCCCCCCCCCCATTTAACTTTAGCCTTCTACATGAGGTCAAAGGTCTTCATTCCGTCTAAATCCCCCAATTCTTTCAGGGTCCCTGATTCTATTCTCCATATCCTCCTTGGAGTCTTGCGGAACATCCATTGAGGATCGAGGAATTGGCTTTGGTCAATAAAAAGTTAACCATTGTGGCACCACACTAAGACTTAGCTTCCATTGTAACACGTTAGTCGCGTTATTTTGTAAGGTATCGACTTTTTTTTCCTTTACTATTTTAAATATATAACTTGGGAAATATATGATAATTTTCAAACACCTAATATATTTGAAGAAAATATAAAAACTAAACCCTAAATAGGTGAATCTTTACTCTAATTCCTATACATCGTGAGTCGAACATGAATTCTTTGAAAATTGAAGAAAGTAATGAGTAGAGTCTCAAGATAATTAATCTTGATTTTACACTCTTGATATTGATATCTTATAAGCTCAATATTTTTGATATAAATGGTTCTTCTTTCCTTTTTAGTTATATACCTTTATATGAATCTAAAATTCTTGTGGCTATGGAAGTTTATTTGCGATGACTTCATGTCATTCATGGCTATTCATGCATGCATGCATGCATGTATGCATTCATATATCTCTTGCGTTAAGGCATGCCTTGAAAAACATCATGAGCCCTCCGTAACTTATAAGGGTTGAAACTTGACGTCACCGTCACATCACACCAAGAACCTTGATTCTACTCGCATAAAGTTGCCTTTTGTTATCTCGTGGAATGGCAATGGTATGTAGTATGGCAAACATATTGCTTACAAGTTACAAGATTGAAGCCAACAACCCTTAATATGGCCAACCACATAATTAATTGTTAAATCGCTTCACGTATTTAAATAAAAAAGAATTAAATAACAACAAACATAACGAAAATTTGATTCAAGATATTATAATCAAGTAAAAATACGTGTCGAATGCTTAAAATACACATTTACTTTTGGAATCACATCGTACAATAATGGAATAAAAAGTACAGGAAATAGCACAAATCCAAGAGTCGACAGACTCTATCACGGATCAATGGAAGAATCTGTCAAATTCATACACTAAAGCTGGAAGACATGACATATGTGACCTCCAATGCAACTAAGTTGCCTAAAGGGTCACCCAACCCTTTGAAACATGCAAATAGCGATTCACACAACCAACCATGCAACTTAGGTCGTGTGGGCCGCATAGGGCTTGGACGAGATTTGCTTAATCATTTACCTTTTTCATTTGATTTCCTAATCCTTTTTTAATTTAGTTTACCGATTCCTTTAGGTTTCTTTACTGATTTAAAATTGGGTTATCTTTTCTTTTTAATTTATCCAATAAATAGAGTCCATTGTTCTCTTATTTGACTCTTTCAACGGATATTATTGATTATGAATTAATTTTTTTAAAGTTTTATCTCTACTTTTCAAGTTTTACACTTGTAAACTCATTATCAGTTTAGGTTTCAAACACTTGTTTATCCATTCATGTTTTCTACTGCGTCAAAATTAAAAAAATTATGAGAAACAATTTCAACAATTTAATCAATTTAATCAACAAATTGTTTTGTAGGATTAACGTTTATATGACTAAACAATAAAACATACTATTAAAAGTCTTACAATAAGTTTATAGGACGTTTTGGGATTCTTATCAAATTTTTAGGATATTTTTAGAATAAAGTGTCGTATTAACTACTTATAAGACTTTGAGCACATGATGCTTTTAAAAAATGTCCTATAAAATAGATAGTACGACACTTTGTTTTAAAATCTTCTATAAACTTATTATAACATTTTTAGGTAAAATGTTCTATTATTTGATCATATAAACTTAAAACTTATAAAGCTGTCTATTAAAACATTAAACATTTTACTTACGTTCTATAAACATAAAATTGTTCTGCACTAACAACTTCTAAAAGGGGGAAATGCCAACAATATGAACTCCAATTTAAATTAATTTGACTACAATTGAATTCGGTTCAAAGTCAAGTCTTTTTCGTCTTCCATTCTGCGTTTTCCTGCTTAAGACTTTTAATTAATTAGCCCGAGAATAAAAATATAGTGAATCAATTTTCATTCTTTCAGTTTTAACTTAGAATAAAAATAACTTATAAGTTATGTTATATAAAACCAAACAAATTTTTTTATATTCAATTTCACTCACGATTGATTGTTAATACCTCTAACTAATTATTGATCCGTGACAGGTCTAAGTTTGGAGTGTCCTATATTCACATGATTCACAAGATCCAGCTGGATATCATAATTCATGATAAAAATATATTTGTATATTAATAATTAAAATATTGAAAGCAAAAATATCTTTGATTGAGAGGTCTTTTTATCATATTTATATTATAAGTTTCAATGGATGCAATGATACATTGGAGGAATACTTAATCAGGTCATTTTTTATTATATATAGGTGTCTATATAATACCTTGACTAATTTCAAGGGTCATAGAGAAGTATCAGAAAATTCCTTGTGGTTCAGGTGTCTTTCGAGGAGAATCTACAAATACCCAAACTTTTATTATCAGTTAAGTTAACCCCACAAAGTCAATTAGTTGATTGTTTCTTTCTAAGACCATTTGCAAGACCTCAAATACCAAATTTGACATTAAGTCGCTCCAATAAAGACGTCAAATCTTAAACCAAAATTTGGTATAATGAATAGCTAATGACACACCAAAGTTAGTGTAACACTCTAGGAGGGTTTAAGGTATTGTTTGAAGTAAATTTTACATCAATTTTTATAAATTTGGTGTAAGATTCGGTGCTACGGATCAAAGATGCCCTGAAAAAGTGTCTTGAAATATGTGTCCTCCTTAAAAGATCTTGTAATATTACAAATTGTTTGAAGATTGGAAGAGGTAAAAGTAGTTATTCATGTATTATTGCATGTCATTTTTTCTTAAGCAAAACTTCAATATTAATTTGTATACGAAGCAACTATATCTATCTAACGTTTGTCCCATTTTTGTTGCACGTATATGGGCTACGGTATTATGAGTCATGCAACATAACTATATATAATGTTGATTATATGAGTTGAATGTTATTGTGTATTATTTCACATATGAAACATCAATGTGAATTATAACAGAACATTTAGAAATTGGAACACTATGGGAAGTTTTTTTTCACCACCTCGTCTTTATTGTTTTATATATGAAACGATAATATAGATTGTAAAACATAACATTTGATGCATACTTTTTATCATTTTTAGATGATTTCGTTTTTGCTAAACAATGTTTACCACATGCTTAGGTAAAAAAAAATAGAAAGATTGTTTTTTATTTTATTTTGTGATACATTGTTGCACAATGCAAATTAGAACATTTGGTCACTAGCTAGACATGTACAATTTTTAACCAAGCATATGTTAAACATTAAAAACGAACGTAGCAATGTTTATAAAATATGTAAACATAAGATTGTGTCATATAATGGTACCATTTGGCTAGCTATAACAAAGGAACTCCAAAACTCATAATGAAAAGCATTTTTTTCTATCTATATTGATTCATATGAAATAAAACTATTCTTAACATGTAAAACTACTCTATTATAAATAATGAAATGCAAATATAATATTTAACATCCGTTAGACGTGTTGTTTGATAGGTGAAATAAATAATTTTATTTTTCACCCATAACTATGTATGTATTGTTTCATATACATAACACCAATTTCAAATTAAAACCCTAAATATCAGTTGTGAGAAATATAGACGGTTGTGAATTCGAAACACAAGGATTCTTTGTTCTTCATAGTTGCGTGAATTTTAAGCACCCATCATAGATATGGATTGTTGAATGCGGAATAGAAAAAATAATAAGATCTTCAGTGCTTTGAAACCTTGGGTTTAAACATGATTTTAGAGAGAACGAGAAGAGATTTTAGAATGATTAAAGTTTTATTAATTTAGTTTCATAGTCAAATTCCACCATATATCATGTAACAACCTGTCTCACATAGATAGAAAAGCTGTGTGCTACTAATAATTTTCATCATGATTTTAAATTACTTTGGTTTTTTTTTAAATGCTGCCTTGGGCTTTGCGGACATTACAAATGATATCATAGCTGATCTTTGCACCATAATCATTTCTTAACTTGATTTTGTTATTACAAATAATCATTTTTTTTTCTTAAACCCAGAATAAAAAAATAAATTATTTTGAAGTACCTCTGAATTACAATGAAATTTATATTTTTATTGTTTGTCCTAAAACAGTCGCAACAAAAGTTTTTGGTACATCAACAAAAACAATGACTAATTTATAAAAGAGTAAACTGCAAATTTGGTCCCTGTGGTTTGTTGGTTTTTGTGGTTTTGGTCCCTAGAAATCTTTTAGTACAATAAAACCACTGTGGTATGCAATTATTTGTGGTTTGGGTTCCTCGCACTAATTCCGTCTCTATTTCTTCCGTTAAGCCCCTCCAGCCATGTGCCTTGCACATGAGGGTATTTTGGTCTTTTGATTCTTTTTCACTAAAAACAAAAACTAGAGGGACCAAAATTGCAAATTACTTTTTAATATTAAATAATTTTATTATTATTATTCCCTGCATCTTCTTCCTCCCTCAAGACCTCCTGTCCACCGTTAATCCAGAATAATGTCGGTTATCTTCTCCGGCACCAAATATCCAAACACAAACTTAATCAAATCTCCAAAACTCAACCCAAATCGTTCAAAATCAAACTCAGACAAAATGAAAGTAAAACTCAAAATATTTTAGTGTTTGGATTCTTAAACTCAAATCTGTAACTACTTGATGAACTCAGTTCTGGAACCGTTTTGATTTTATATCAAAAATCAATTTAAAAAACTAAACCAAATCAACCCAAATGCTAAAACCTTGATACCAAAACTCAATCAAATCAAATCCATCTATGAACCCAAATCCACATATGGGAGTTTGGTTTAAACTCTAATGGTGCATATTGTGGAAAGTAGATCGTTGGTGATGGTGGAAAGAAGATCGCCGGAGATGATGGTCGGTGGAAACTAATCGGCACCGGAATGGTGGTCGGGGGAAGCAGATCGTCGGAGATGGTGGATGGTGGAATTAGATCACCGAAGATGGTGGTCGGGGGAAGCAGATAACCGGATATGGTGGTCGGGAAAGCAAATCGTCGAAGATGATGGTCGGTGGAAGCAGATCACCGGAGAAATAGGGAAGAGAACATCAATAGCGGAGAGGGTGCAATAAAGAGAGAAAAAGATGTTTCCAAGAGAGAGAGATTGATTTTAGGGTTAATAAAAAAATTAATATTAAAGAATAAGTCAAAAGACGAAAATGCCCTTATCTGCAAGTCACATGAGGGGTTTTAACGGAAAGAAAGCTGACGGGGTTAGTCTGAGGGACCCAAACCACAAAAAGTTATATACCATAATGGTTTTCTTGTAATAAAAAATTTTTAGGGATCAAAACCAACAAACCACATGAACCAAATTTGTAGTTTACTCTTTATAAAATGAAATGAAATGATATAAAGTGTTTTTCGAAATATTTTATTTTTATATGCAATTGAAACCATATGTTTTATACAAATGCATGTATTAAATTATCTAAAATGTATACGACACATGCTTCCTATTTGTCATATTCAGAAATTGGCATATGGTCCATCGACAATGAGGTGCAAGATATATTTGTATATCCACCCACCGAATATGAGGAGAGATTTGTTTTAGAACAAGTGAAATTTGTCATGATGTGTGTCTATATCTATGTCCACATCTATAGAGTTATAATCCAACAAGAAACAATGTCAAAATATTAAAACATGAGAACGGAAAAATCGTACTGAAATCATTTGTGATTACACTAAATTTAAATGTGATTTCACCATTCTTGTTAATTTATTTGGTCATTATTCTCGTTTGAACTCAAATATCTTTCTCCCTCTCTCTCTCTCTCTATATATATATATATATATATATGCATGTATATGTATACACGTGTATGAATAGAGAGTATCGTATAGTCCCATCAATAGGCTGAATTTGAATCAAGTTGACAAGTAATATGAGGTAACCTAATAACTATCTTTGAATAATGACCAAAATACCTTAGAATATATATAAAGTGAAGTTCCAAATGAGGTGCAAGATATATTCGTTTTTTTTTTCTAAATATATATAAAGTGAAGTTCAAAAGTATAAGCACGCACACGTACACACATACACACACATGTATATAGGGGCGGGTTCATATAAGAATTTAAATTTGGTTGTGAACGCGACATATGTGATATTCAGACAGAATAATGAATAGAAAATATTCAAACTGAAATGTAGTGTTACTCGGTTTGAATAATTCTACATTCAAACTGGATAATACTAAATTCGGTCTGAATATGGCACGTGTCGATTTCTCATTTGTCCTCACATTCACAACCAAATTTGAGTTTTCATTTGAACTTCTCTCTCTATATATATATATGTGTGTGTGTTCTATATAAATTAAACATAGTGATTGTATATATCTTCCTAACCTTTACAAAGTATAGAAACATAGATAAACAATTGTTAAGTGATGTTGTTAGAACGGCTAGATTCAAATTGGAAGGTTATTTTAACATTTAATAATCAATTAACTGAAATAAAAATAATTAAATAAAATGTCGGTTGGTTAGAGAATTTTACATTAATTATTAAAAAAAAATATTGTTTCAATTTCTCATAATCTACATAATATTTTGTCATTACAAAAACAAATTTGTCAAATACTGAAAATCTAACTTGTAACATATCTAACCAACCCCTAATTCAGGTTTGGGAGTATATATAGGAACAATATCATAAACATTATAATTATTTTTTTCAAGGAAGTGTTACTGAGCTACGAATATACAACAAAACAACATGGTTAATATTTAAATGAAGTGAGCATAAGCGAAAAACAACTTCTTTAACTCTTAAAGATACATTTTTTATATTGGTCTTTATCTCCTCAAGTTGCTTGTTACTATTTTAATAAAAATGAATAATGCTAAGGACGAGAACGACAACTCTGCAATCTGCATGTCCCCCTTTATTCTTTTTATCTCCCATAAAGGAGGTTTAATTTGCTACATGTTTTTTGGTCAATTTTTGTCCAATCCGCCATTTGCACACATGTTTTGGATACACTTTCTCGGAAGCAAGTAACATCGATCCTTCAAAAGACTATGATATATGAAAAAGTGACTGAAGTATGAAACGCGAAAAGATTTGACAAGCGTGTAAGAACTAACGAAATAACGAGAAAAACTCGAAATAATATCAAAAGAGAAGAAATGTGATTATCAAAAACTTGAATAATAATGAAAGTAATAAACCTTGTTTATGACTTAAAACTAAGAAAGATAATTATAGAAATAAATCTATCCTAATTCTAAACCAACTAGAAAACTATTTAAATAATAATAAAAAAGTAGGTAACTAAATAATGATAATCCTAAATAATTAAGTAATAAAATAATTAAATAAACAAATAAAAGCAATCTGTTCAGGACCCATCATAACACGTCCATGACCCGGCACACAAACCAAGTTGCACAAATAACTGTTTTTCAGTTTTCGATGTAGATTTATGAGTTTTTTTTCGGTCCCGTTTTCTTCTTTTACAATGATTAGTGAAAAACATCATTAACTCTTGAATTCTCCCTACATCAGACACCCTCTCTTGAAAAAGGACTCGACCTTAAATTCACTTGAAAAATAGTTTTACCCAGTTCGCTAAATATTTTTTTCTTCAAAACTTTTGGATCCACAACCCGACCTTCCAAACTCGAAAAAGTTTCAAGTTCTAAAAGATATTGTGTTGATCGCCTCCATACAAGCAATACTTTATCGAACTCGAAAGGGTAGGCTAAGAGAACTTTATCGGGAGTTGTTTTGATTTGATCCGGAGCCTCTCTTACTTCTTTTGGAATCTCGACCTCGACTTTTCCCGCACTCATTTGTCCTTTAAACGGTATACCAAAAGGCTTCACCTTTCTTCTCGTCTTCTTCCATCTCTTGCTCGCTAGTAGTCATGATTAGGAAGTTGTCGCTTTTGTTGCGGCGGACTTCGTCTTCAACTTTTTAGACCAAGTCTTTTTCTTTTTCTAGGGGTTTTTCAAGTAAAGGTGGTTGCTTGATTTGAAAATAACTTGAACTGATGATCCAGTTACGATCGCTAACGCGCGAAACCTCGACCGGCAGGAACCGTTTCATCATTAGTTGCTTCATCCTCCTCCATGAACGTACCGGTCCTTTTTGTTGTCTTTATCGTTGGGCTACTAGCTTCTCCCACCATATGGAGGCGACACTCTTTAACTGAAAAGCAACCATCTGTAACAACCACAAATCTTAAATAAAGGTATTTCATTCTATTGCTCTAAAAATGGAAATGTTGAACATCAATAGGTCCCAAAGTATAAACTAGATCTTAAACGTTTGCAGTGTAAAATAACTACTGAGATTTATTACAAACCAACTATAAACTAAGTGATGCGGGCTTGGGCGTGGAGGATCGGGCCTTGATGTTCTTGGAGGCTTATGCTCGGGCCACCAAACAGGGCCGCACTTAAACAGCCATAACTTTCACTCCGGGTGTCCGTTTTAGGCCGACGACCAGGCGATTCGAAACTACTTCTGAGGAGCACGGACTTTTGAACCCCTAAAAGGCTGTTTAAGTGGACTTTTTGGACATTTTAGTGTTTTTTCTCGTTTTGGGCTTATTTTGTTGGGCTTTTCTGTTTGCCCTATTGTGTTTTCCAGTCCCGTTTTGTTTTAGCCTTCATATTTAAATGTTTCTTGTGTAATCTGGATGGTCACTTATGAATTTTATAAACTTTTGATTTTCTCCCAGATTTTGAGTTCTTACGAATTCGATATTTGAAGCCTAGAACCTAGAAGAGATTATTCACGGGCATTTATAGAATCAACGTGATAATATTACTTTTCATTTTATGCGCTGCATCTGTTTGATATTAGAGCCGAATTCTTGGTTCTAATGCCTCTTTGGAGACCCCCACCCATTCATAGACTCGATGAGGCTTATGAACGAGAATTGGAATAACGTTTTATGGCAAGGATAGAGGCACGACTGGATCAAGTGGTTGACCAATTAGCCGACTGGATGGCAGATTTGGTGAACCGTCGAAGTCGAGACCCCCCCCCCCAGACGGATGATGAAGATTTCGAAAACGTGTTTTTCGATAGAGATGATTCGTCTTCTGAAGGGAATCCGAGGAGGCGGGAGAGACGAATTACAGAAATTGATAATAGGCGTTGGGAGACGGGGATTAGAATCGATATCCTAGAATTTGATGGGGAAAGTTTGAATCTGAAAGAGTTCATAGACCAGTTGGCTACTGTCGAAGAATTTTTTGACTTCAAAGGGGTAACTAAGGATAAGCGGGTAGTTTTGATTGCTACTAGGTTTCGTGGGAGAGCATTTGCTTGGTGCCAACAATTGAAGCAAACCTAAAGAAGGCTTGGAAAGTCAAAGATCGTGACGTGGGTAAGGATGAAAAAGATTTTAAGATCCAACTTTTTACCCCATAATTTTCAGCGATTAATGTACCAACGATAGGGATGAGCTCGGTACCGGACCGGTACCGAACCGAAAATACCGAATCCCGAATATGAAAAAATCTTGGTACCGAATACCGAACCGGTAATATAAATTCGGTACCGGTACCGGTACCGGTTCGGTACCGGGATTTTCGGGACTAATACCGTTTGGTACCGTTTTTAGGGACGACTAACTTTTTTACATAGCTCAAAATGGTTTTTCTAATTGTAGAGTAAGTGGGGAGGAACTCATTCAACTTAATTTGACCTAAAAAAGATTAAAAAACCAATAAAAAATAATTTTTTAATTTTACAATTTGACATCCAAAATATGTAACGATAAGAAAGTGGGATTCGTTCGTATATATGTATATATACGTATATTTGGTATGTATACAGTGTTACATACATGTCAAAAAAGTGTGGAATATTTGGGTGGAATATTACAAGAAACCGGGTTTTGAAGAAATTACGGAACCGAAATATGAAGAAAAGATTGATATTTGGGGGGAATATTACAAGAACCAAAAAATTTAAAAATTTTAGTGGATTTGGTATAAAAATGGAAGATATAATGTTGGGAAAAAAGGTTTTTTATACCAATCCAAAAAGAAAAGGGTTTTTTTTTCAATTTGAAAGTGTCCGTTAATGTTACCCGGTTCGGTTCGGGATTTATGGGTACTAGTATCGGTACCGAACCGAAAATACCGAATCCCGAATATGAAAAAATCCCGGTACCGAATACCGAACCGGTAATGCTATTCGGTACCGGTACCGGTTCGGTACGGGACCGGTTCGGTTTCGGGATTTCGGTTCGTATGCTCATCCCTAACCAACGGTTGCAAAATTTGAAACAGGGGGCCAAGTTAGTTGATGATTATACAACTGAGTTTTATAAGCTGATAGCTCGTAATGATATTCATGAGTCGGAAGAGTAACTTATTTCCCGATATGTTGGAGGTTTGAGGGTTCAGATCATGGACTCTGTGAATTTGTTTGATCCGGTAACCATTTCTGAGGCACATCAAAGGGCTTTGGCTTTTGAGAAATAGAACCGTCGAGTGGGTTCTTACACATCTGCCAATACCAAGGGAAGTTCTGGTCCAAGCAATCTTACACCTCATGATGGCTCTAATCAGAGGGATCCTGGAGGTAGCCGTGTAGGGCAAATTCCAAAAGGGGCAAGTAGGAGTGGGCTTAAGTTTTTCAATTGCGGGGAGACGGGCCATAGGCAATCAGAATGTAAGAAGGTGGGGAAGTGGAATTTGTTTGTAGAGAATGAATATTGGCATGATGGTGATGGTGATGAGGATTATCAAGATAATCCTTTATATGACGAAGAGCCTGAATATGAAGAAGAATTCGTGGATGGAGATGTAGGGGTGAATTTGGTGGTGAGCCGCTCTTGTTTTACACCAAAGGTCACTGATGATGATTGTCTTAAGCACAACATTTTTCAATCTACTTTCGTTATTGATTTGGGCAGTTGTGATAACTTGATCTCTGAAGAGGCCGTTCGAAAGCTAGCATTGAAGACATAGAATCATCCCAAGCCATACAAACACTAGTGTCTTAAGAAGGGCGGTGAGATAACAGTCTCTAAACGAGCTCTCGTTCCTTTTTCTGTTGGTACTAAGTATAAGGATGATGTATGGTGTAATGTAGTTTCTACGGATGCTTGTCATTTGTTATTGGGTAGCCCTTGGGAGTATGATCGCAATATAGATCATAATGGACGGGCCAATACTTAGAGTTTCTTATTTGATGGTGTTAAGATAACTCTTGTACCTAGTAAGCCAAAAGAGTTAATCTCCAATCCTTCGGGTACTCTTTTGACCCTTGCTCGGTTTGATGAGGAGCTTGGGGATGCAGAAAATGTCTTTGTGTTGATAGGAAAAGAAGTATCTGAGGAGGTTGACATTCCAGATTCTACGGTTCCTCTACTTGAGGAATTTGTTGATGTTTTCCAGAAGAATTGCCAGATGGTTTGCCTCTTTTACATGACATCCAACACCATGTTGATTTAGAGCCTGGAGCCCAATTGCCTAATAGGCCACACTACAGAATGAGTCCAAAGGAGCATGAGGAATTGCGTCGACAGGTTGAGGACTTGGTTTCTCAGGGGCGCGTCCGAGGGAGCATGAGTCCATGTGTCGTTCCTGCGTTGCCGACTCCAAAGAAAGATGGGTCGTGGCGTATGTGTGTTGATAGTCGCGCCATCAACAAAATCATTGTGAGGTACAAATTTCCTATTCCCCTGTTCGATGATTTACTTGACCAAATCAGTGGTGCTACTGTTTTCACAAAATTGGATCAAAAAAGTGGTTACTATCAGATTCGACTTAGACCTGGGGATGAGTGGAAGACTGCGTTTAAGACTCGTGAAGGGTTGTATAAGTAGCTGGTAATGCCCTTCGGTTTATCAAATGCGCCTAGTACTTTTATGCGCCTGATGAATCATTTGTTTAGGCCTTTTATTGGTAAATTTGTGGTTGTCTACTTTGATAAGATTCTTATTTATAGTGCTAGTTTTGATGAGCATGTGAACCACGTTCGGAAAGTTTTGGCTTTGCTTCGCAAGGACATATTTTATGAAACCATTAAAAAGTGTGTTTTTATGGTCCCCAAAGTCCTGTTTTTAGGGTATGTGGTGTTTGGAGAAGAGATACAGGTGGATGAGTCTACAGTGGCAGAAATCAAACAGTCGCCTACACCGATGACCATAACTGAAGTTCTCAGCTTCCATGGCCTTGCTTCATTTTATAGGAGATTCATTCCGCACTTCAGCACTATTATGGCACCGGTGACAGATTGTATGAAAGGGAAGACCTTTACTTGGACAGAGGCGGCGAATTTGGCTTTCTAGTTGATCAAGGAAAAGCTCACAACCGCACCTATTCTGGTATTGCTTGATCTCTCTCAAGCTTTTGAGTTACACACTGATGCTTCAAAGGATGGGATTGGGGTAGTTTTGAGTCAAGGGGGGCGGCCCGTTGCTTATTTCAGTGAAAAACTGACGGGGCCAAAATTACGGTAAATACTTATGATGTCGAGTTCTATGCGGTGGTTCAAGCTGTGAAGCATTGGCATCATTATCTTTTCCATAAGGAGTTTGTCCTATTTACCGATCATGATTCTTTGAGACATATCTGCAGCCAAGGCAAGGTGTCGCATAAGCATGGCAGATGGATTGCTTTCTTGGAGAAGTTCACTTTTGTTGTGAAGCACAAGTCTGGGGCCTGTAATCGGGCGGTGGATGCCTTGAGCAGGCGGAGTAATGTGCTAGGCTCCAAGAGGGTCTCTGTTAGGGCTGTAAACGAACCGAACGAACACGAACAAAACCATATTCATGTTCGTTCGTTTAACTTAACCAAACAAACGAACGAACACGAACAATAAACAAACAAACATTTTGATGTTCGTGTTCTTCATTTAAAAAATCGTAATGTTCGTGTTCATTTATGTTCGTTCGGCTAAACAAACATAAATCGAAAACTTAAAAAAAACCTAACGGCGCACCAACTTTAAAGGGGTACTCCAATCAAAAGTATTACTAGGACTCAAGCCAACTATCAGGCTAAAGCCGTTAGGCTTAATCCACCGAGCATACACATCGGATGGAAAACCAAACAAGGGTAAGCCCATATATATATATATAGTTGAGTCTAATGGGAGAAAATTCTAAATCTCAGCGATGTGGGATGAGTTGAGAGACTTTAATTCAAAGTCGGATGGGGAATTGAGCATGGGGATTTCATCTTACATCGTAACTTTTTAGAAACTCAAAGGCATAAAGCTCGATATAAGAGAATGATGGAGTTGTAAAACCATCCGATTTTATTTTTAATTTTTTCAAAAATTGTCAGCTCGTTTTAGTATATTAGTATATTAGTATATTATTAATTATTAATTATTAATTATTAAATTATTAAATTATTAAATTATTAATTAATTATAAATATTAATTGTATTATAATTCATTATTTAGTTGTTAATGCATTGTGATTAGTAAACGAACATAAACAAACGAACGTAAACGAACACTAACGAACATAAATGAACGAACGTTCACAAACATAAACTAACGAACAAGGTCTTTGTTCATGTTCGTTCATTTACTAAATAAACAAACATAAACGAACTTCCCGTCAAATGGTTCACGAACGGTTCGATGAACGTTCGGTTCGTTTACAGCCCTAGTCTCTGTGCCAGGCCTTGATACTCTCATTGACCAGCTCATTGTTGACCCTTACTTTTCTGTCATTTTACAAGATGTGCAAAGTGGGCAAAAATCGGATTTTAGTATACATGACGGTTTTCTTTTCAAGGGAAATCAATTATGTATCCCGGAATCAAGCCTTCGTCTTCAAATCATCAAGGAGTTATACGGTGAAGGGCATGTCAGGCGAGATCGCACTTACAGTTGGTGCAATCTTCGTATTTCTGGCCTACTATGAGAAAGGAGGTGGAGCTGTTTGTTAAGCAGTGCAGAATCTGCCAAGTCTCTAAGGGCACGACCACCAATGCTTGGCTTTATTTGCCTGTACCTGTTCCTTTGCAGCCTTGGGTGGATATTAGCATAGATTTTGTATTGGGGTTGCCACGTACTCAACGAGGTAATGATTCTATTTTTGTGGTTGTTGACCGCTTTTCTAAGACGGTCCACTTTATTCCGTGCAAGAAGACAACGGATGCAGTTAATGTGGCCCATTTGTTCTTCCGGGATATTTACCACTTGCATGGTTTACCTTCTTCGATTGTTTATGATAGAGAAACCCGTTTTTTGACTCATTTCTGGCGTAGTTTGTGGAAAATGGTAAACACTCAGCTTAATTTCAGTAGTGCTAACCACCCTCAAACGGATGGACAGACGGATATTATTAATAAGTCTCTTGGTAATCTTTAACAGTGTTTAGCGGGTGATCATGTCAAAGCATGGGATCAAAAACTTCATCAAGCCGATTTTGCTCATAATCATGTTATCAACAGCAGTACTTGTTTTAGTCCATTTCAGGTGGTCTATTCTGCTCAGCCACGAGGGCAACTCGATCTGATGTCAATTCCTGTCATTGGTTCTGTTCCAAAGAAGATGCAAGATTTTGTGGACAGGTTACACGAAGTTCATAAAACTGTGCATGACACTTTGGTTCGTGGTAATTCCAAGTACAAGCAACATGTTGATCAGACGCGCAGACAATTGGATTTCGAGGTTGGTGACTTTGTTTGGGCAGTTTTAACTAATGATCGGTTTTCAGTTGGGGAGTATAGCAAATTGTCGGCAAAGAATATTGGACCAGTGGAGATTGTGGAGAAGATCAATCCTAATGCTTATCGTTTGAAGCTGCCAAGTCATATTCATTGTGCCGATGTTTTCAATGTGAAACATTTGTTACCTTATCATGGAGATCCTTCTGATGATGAAGTTACTAGAAATTCGAGGTCGAATTTTGTCTACCCATGGGGGGAATGACGCGGGCTTGGGCGTGGAGGATCAGGCCTTGATGTTCTTGGAGGCTTATGATCGGGCCACCAAATAGGGCGACACTTAAACAGCCATAACATTCGCTCCGGGTGTCCGTTTTGGGTCAATGACCAGACAATTCGAAGCTACTTCCGAGGAGCACACTGTGGTTAGGCCCCGAACGGACTTTTGAACCCCAAAATGGCTGTTTAAGTGGACTTTTTGGACATTTTAGTGTTTCTTCTCGTTTTGGGCTTATTTTGTTGGGCTTTTCTGTTTGCCCCATTGTCTTTTCCAGACCCGTTTTGTTTTAGCCTTCATATTTAAATGTTTCTTGTGTAAATGGATGGTCACTTCTGAATTTTATAAACTTTTGATTTTCTCCCAAATTTTGAAGCTTAGGATCGGTATTCGTGGAATCAACGATTCCTAGAATCAACGATTCCTAGAAGAGATTATTCACGGGCATTCGTAGAATCAATGTGATAATCTTACTTTTCATGTTATATGCTGCATCACTAGGCAACTATCTATACGAAGCAGCGCCTCTCAACTATCCTCCCAAGTGCACAGCTTTCCCTTGCTCTTACTCGTGCACTCTACCATGTGCCTTCCTGAAAATGTTTTCAGTTTTATAAAAGAGAGGGTTAGACCATAAGGCCTAGTGAATTCCCTAAAAATCACAGTTAAATATGCATGACATTTATGAGATAAAACAAATTATTCATGAATATTAACTCACATATTAACGCACTTTAAATGTACCTGTTGCAACGGCAATTCACATTATTAGTCACACGCACCGTGACTATTAAACGGTCCCACACTTGCCCAAAGATCGGGTACACACTTTCCTCAAATGAATGGTTTAAACATTATGCAATATAAAACATTTATTTGAAATTTAAGCACACGAAGGGAACTCACCTGATTGCCAAGCCTAGATTGCTCGTCTCAACTACGATCACACCGACCAAACACCTGATTTTGAATCAATTAACTACGAGTTAATGACCCAATTAAACTCTTAAATATCCCACCAACAAACCCCTAAGATTAGAAGACCATTTAACACCCTTAATCGCCCCTTAAGCAAAAACTGAAAGTCACTAAAATAGTGAGTTGCGCGACTTCCCGCGTGACTTGAAGATGCGGGAAAAGTCCCTGCACATTCCTGCTCGAACAACAAAACCCCAAATCCAACAAAAACCCAACTTAACAACACATTGGGGATTGCTCTAAACTCAAACCAATGGGGTTCTAAACACAAAACATACCATTTTACCAAATTTAACCACTGAATACATGGATTAACTTGCTCAAGAATGACATTGACCATCCATGGAGGTTTTGGATTGATTTCAAACCCTTCAAATGAAATGTGATTTACAAAAACTTTGAATAAAACTTCCATACCAACTCTTTAAACCTAAAAATATTGATTCCAACACTTATTAGACCATCCCATGATCTAACCACATAAAACCCCAAGACTTCAAATCAACCAAAAGACCCAATAAGAAAAAGAGGTGAAGGAGATGAGCATTTATACCTGAGATTGTTGATTGACTCTTTGCTCCGTCCAAATTTCCTCTTCTTCTCTTCTCTTTTCTTCAAATCGCACACACACACAAGATTTCAGCCGACTGATTCCAAAATGAGGGTTTCTAACCCTTATTGAACCACTTTACTCAAATTACAATTTCACTCCCTGAAGTTTAAGAAATTAGGCTCTATCCTTCCCAATCGTAATTATCATGACAATAAGTTGATTCCGTGTAATTACACCATCTAAATTTGATTGTGTTTCGGGATCTCCATGATATCGAAAAATCGATCGACCTCGATTTGCCAGTCTAGGAACTATTCTACACCCATGGTTCCATAAAAATAAGGAATATCGGCCTTCCTTTGGTAATCGGGTCTCTTCGGGGTGGCTCGGTTTCTGAGTCAGAACTTAAACTAGTGTTCCGGTGTTGTTGACCATCACGTGGTCGATTTCGATCTTTCTGTCTGTCTCGTCTACGTTGTTTAGTGTTGTGGGCGTTGATCTGGTTGGCGAAATTGGTGGATATGGTGGCGAGGGTTGCGGTAAAAGCCATTGTGACCCTATCGAGATCTGCCTGGGTGAGGGGTTGTGGTCCTCCCATCGCGAAGGTGAAGAGATAGGAAGTATGTGCTCTGATACCAACTTACGCAGTAGGAAACGCGGAAAGATTTGACAAGCGTCAAACCCAAAAAAACTTAGAACTTATGAGTGTAAGAACTAATGAAATAAAGAGAGAAACTCTAAATAATATCAAAAGAGAAGAAAATTTATTATCAAAAACTTGAATAATAATGAAAGTAATAATCTCTATTTATAATTTAAAACTAGGAAAGATAATTATGGAAATAAATTTATTCTAATTCTAAACCAACTAGGAAACTATTTAAATAATAATAAAAATGTAACTAAATAATGATAATTCTAATCTAATTATAAAGATGATAAATAATAACTAAATTAAATAATAATTCTAAACTAATTAAGTAACAAAATAATGAAATAGACAAATAAAACCAATCTGTTCGAGACCCGTCGTAACGCGTCCACGACCCGGCACACGACCCAAGTTGAGTAAATAACTGTTTTTCAGTTTCCGATGTAGATTTATGAGTTTCTTTCAGACCCATTTTCTTCTTTTTCAGTGATTAGTGAAAAACATCATTAACTCTTGAATTTTCCCTACATCAAAAAGTTAACCAATAAAATAAAATCAAATATTTATTAGAATAGATAGACGGCTAAAATTGGTTTATAAAATTTGTTAAAATTGTTAAATTTGTATTTGAAACGTCTCTTACTAAATAAATAAAAAACTTAGAAGTATAACAGTATCCTTGTTGAATTTAAAAGTGTGTAATGCAACCAACTTTCATAATGAGATTCCATTGATCAAAGGGGACGGCTCATTAAGTTCTTCCACCTTTATTATAAAATAAAGATATTAAATCAATGAAGAGAGGGTTATTGATCAATATCTCGTCTTATATATATTAAGCTTATCAGTCAAACTTTGAACTCATATACAAATTTGATTTTTCTTGATATCGAAAGAGTTGATATAATAATACATGATTTTTATTAATAACAAATATTTAATTTAAACCACAAGGCTTGTGGCGTACTGGTTAGGTCTTGTGGGGGATGAGGCTAGATAACCTATCTACCCCAGGTTCAAATCCAGGCGCAAACAACATGTGGCCACTGGGGAATTATCTCAGGGTTGCATGCTTTAGCAGTCTTAAAATTGCTAGAGATTAGTCTAGATAAATGTCTAGGATACCCTTTCCAATATTTAATTTAATTGCTAGATATAATTGGTTTTTCCTCTCAAGTGATTATCTCTTTTTTGGTTCATGTTCGGTGAAAGACCATTTCAAAAAACAAGAACGTGCGGTTAAAGATTGTCATTTGGTACGGTGAAGTACCCGTTAGGGCTCAACCAACATGTCTAAAAACAATTAGTTTAATCTGGTTAGGGATTGTTGCCTTCGTGGACACAACATAACTTTTTTAATTCTTTACATCAAAAAATTGGATCTAGTCAAGATTGGTCGGACCATCGAACCCAAATCAATCTTAGTTTAAGAGCACTCAATTGATACTTTTTGTACCACTGGAACTGAACCCAACCAAACACCGAAGTAACCACCGATTTTGACTGGATTTTAATTATATGTCTCTAGTAGTAGGTTTAACTCAAAAAAGCATGCAAGAGTCTGAACTCGAGAATGATTGGGACTGACCCAATGAGCCAAGATTGGGTCCAACAACCCAAGCTCGCCAAAACTTCTTGTAGGTCAAATTATGGTTAATGTTACTGTTTTGGTCTTGAACATTTGTAATAATCAAAAAATAGAAATTACAAAAATAATCATTGGAACGAAGTGTGGGTTTTGCAATATGGCCAAAATTAAGAATCGGAAATTTGTGGTTCTAGAAACCCCAATAAATTCGTGACAATTTCAACGCTCAAATTGTTCATGATACTCACGGAACTTCGAATTGCGGTCTTAATAATACTAATATTTTAAAATTTTGGAGAAACAATGACAGAAGGCTAAATTCTGATAATTTCAACAACCATGATAATGTTTACATGTTTAACTTTTGATCTAAAAATTAACAATGTTCAAGTACATAATCTGAGATGATTTGTGCGTGTTTCGAGGGTGTGGTGACGACCTAGCAGTTATCGAGTAATGGTTACCGCCATGGTCGAGGAGGTTTAGTTCCATCGTGGGTAAAACTTACTGTGGTGTTGATTATGGCTTCATTTGAACACAAAAGGGATATATTGCTTATTATAGACACAATTGTGAACCAGTACAAAATTCTACGGGATTTACAAGTTTATTGTATACCTGTAACAACCGTAATCTTAAAATAAAGATAACTCAAGTCATTGCTCAAAAGTAGCAAATTCAATACACAAATGGTCCCCAAAATCATCACTTAATCTCAAGAGTTTGCAGCGAAATAAATAGCTACTGAGATTATTACAATACTTGGTTTAAATTAGGCAACTATCTATCTAAGAATAGCTCCCTCACTTCTAGCTTCCCAACTCAAATCTTCCCTTTGCCCTTACTAGAGCTCTCAACCATATGCTTCCCTAAAAATGTTTTCAGTTTTGTGAAAGCGACGGTTAGACCAAAGGCCTAGTGAATTCCCTCAAAACAAACTTAAAGCACGGATGACAATTACAAGATTTGAAAGAGGTTAGTAATGAAACATTAACTCACGCACACCACACAATGAAATACAAATACATGATGCGACGACAGGACATGCTAATAGTCACTCATACTTGTGACAAATGGATCTGGCTCACACTTGCCCTATGATTAAGGTCATATGAAACAAATTCATATCCCTTGGTTGGGTACACACTTTCCAACAATTGATTATTTATAATTGTAATGTATAGAATAGTAACATCACACATTGTAATAAATAGCCACTTGATTAATAAAGCACACGAAGGGAACTCACCTGAATTCCAAGTCTAGTAATACTCGCCTTAGACTTTGATCCCATCAATCAAACGCCTGAATTGGATCAATTAAACTACGAATTAATGACCCAAACATACTCTTAATTACTCCACTAGCAACCCCCAAGAACTAGGACTCCACCTAACACTCTAATTAACACTTAGGCAAAAATCGAAAATTTGTGAAACAGTGAGTTGCACGACCTAAGGCCACGGGACTCTCTGTCCGTCCCTGTACTTTCCTACTCGACCACAAAACCCGAAAATCATCATTTTGATGATTTCCCACTTACCAACTCAGTAAGGATTGTCCTAAACTCATGTCATTCAATGTCTAGTACACAAATCATCCAATTTTAACCATTAATCCCATAGATTGCCACACCCATTGATGAACATAACATGATTCATAGAGGTTCTTGATAGATTTAAATCTCCAAATGAATGTGATGACACCAATCAAGAAGAAATCATCATTACATCACCCACATAGCCCATAATTGCTGATTTAAGAACTTCAACTAAAAATTTACCAACACAAATCAATAAAACACAAACCCTAATCATCCCAAGGTTCTAATAGGGAAGAAGAACATAGAAAGAGTGATGATTACACCTGAAATCAATGCTTGCTCCTTTGATCTCTTCACTTTCTCCTCTCCCCTTCTCATCTCTTCAAATCGCACCTCAAAATCACACAAACATAAATTCATCCAACATTTCCCAAATGAAGAGGGTTTCTAACCCTTAATGACCCTTATTTTCTTTTTCTGTCTCTGGAGTTTGAGAATTAGGACCCATCCATACTTCTCAACATAATAAATGAACTTAACAAGATTTTGGGTTATTACAATACCAAAAGTGAAAAATAAATGCAATTTGAAGACGTGGAAAGAAAAAGTTGAATAAATATAGTGATATTGTTATCAAATTAAAGATTATCACTTTTTTATGTATAACTAGTCTAATTCAAAATTTTAGATTTAGATGTAATTTGTTTTAGTTTCAATGATAAAATAATTTTTTTGGATGATATTAATGACGGGGGGGGGGGGTGGATAATATTGTTGAGTGATGAAAGATTTAAGTCTAAGGACTTGAAAATCATTAATGGGAAGATGTGGGCTAATTGTGAGTCAAGATGATTGAGTTCAAATGATCGTGGAATAGATGTTGAAACCAAACATTTACGTAAGAGTTTGATGGGAATTTTGTATCCACTAAGTCGGATTCTTATTAAAGGTTTTAGCGGATAAATCTCTCCCCATTACTCTCTTGCGAACTTCAAAAGAAAGACTTGGTAAATAGACAAGCTTTTGTTGAAGTTTTGATGTTCTTAGACTAAGGACAAAGCAAGACGTGTGTTGTGGGGTTATAGCACGAAGATCAACACATTAAGGTATGGTTTTAATATATGTTTTAAATTTGTTTAGTTTTTAGGTCAGTAACCTAACACGTTTTCTTTTTTTAAGAAAGGGTATCCTAGGCTTTTGCCTAGACTAATCCCTAGAAATTTTAAGACTGTTAAAGCATGCAGCCCTGAGATAATTTCCCAGTGGCCACAAGTTGTTTGCGCCTGGATTCGAACCTGGGGTAAATGGGTTATCTAGCCTCATCCCCCACAAATCTTAACCAGCACGCCACAAGCCTTGTGGTTGTAACCTAACATGTTATAGATTAGTAGCAATTTTGAATGTAATTTAATGTCTTGTTTCCATCAAATTGATGAGAAAACGAAGTTTTCATCTTCAAGTATGATCAGTGAGAAAAGGATCAATTTAGGCACCTAAATGTTGTTTAAATGACAAATAGTGGTGATGCATGGCCATATACATGTTGGTAATATCATTAAGCAAAATGAATGATAATTATTAAGCTCTGTAAACAAAATCAAACTAAGTTAAATGGTTGACTACGTCGAACCAAAGGCCTACGTACCCTCGATCCTGAACTTAGGGAGCTCGTATACGTGCTTTAATAAAAGGTTAGGGTGGTGCAAAGTTGTGAGCTTGTCTGTGAGTTTGTATCCTGGTGCAACTGTGCAAGCAAGACCAAGAGTAAGGTCCAAGCATGCTCACAAGGTCACCTTTAATGATCAGGCGAGATCATTGGTGAGCTTAAACCTAATCTCGTTTTGATCAACTCAAGTAGGGGTACTCATGAGTTGGGTTGAAAAATCTCAACCCATCTAACCCAAACCAAAGTTTATGGTTTGAAAAATCTCAACCCAGCTAGCCCAAACCAAAGTGCAATCCAACCCAACCCAAACCATATGAGTTGGTCAGATTGATATTTGGTATAACAAAATACTCTCCTAACCTTGAATATGTTGTTTTCTCTACTCATAATTCTGTTTTCATCATTAAAATCATTTGGTACAACTTATTCATACTCCTTAAATATTAAGTATATCAATTCAACTACTTTCCTTAATTTGTATATATATATATATATATATATGTTCACATTTACTAGACATATATACGAATAAGTTATATATGGAGAAGAGAGTGAAAATATATGTATATGAAGCATGTACGTGAAGATGTAATTGTCTAATATACATATTAATATGGACTTAATAATCATACTAAATCCAAAAAATAAAAGGCTATTGGGTTCATCGGGTTGGTTGGGTCGGGTCAAATGGCTGTAACTCGAATCAAACCCAATGCCTATGGTTTTAAAATTTTGCAAATCGATTAAACCTTGGTTGTTTCGCGTTGGTTTAATTCGCAGCTGGGTCGGGTTTTTCGATTTCTTTAGCACCCGTAAACACAAGGTTGAAAGCAATTGTAGTTTATGTTGAATTTTCCTTTTGCTCAAAATTGTATGTTTTTTGAAGTTTTCACAATCACACGTCTTCATGTGACTTATAAAATGGGATACATGACTAATATGATTTCAGAAATTGGTCTACCGTATGTGTGACATGTTTGTTTAAATTGTTTAGCATGCTAGCAGTATTTTTAATGTATTAGTTATGTTATGCATGAAATGTATTATTTTTAGTATGTGTGTGAATACAATTTGTGACATTGTTTTTGTTTCAGAAAAGCGAACTAAAGCCTAGTTTTGATAAGGGTCGATACACTTCGCAAAGGGAATAAGGAAGACTTGGTAGAGCACTATACTTTATTTTTCGTATTTCTAGTTGTTTTTGGACATTTCTATTGTACTATTTTGGTATGTGACAAAGTAGTGGGTTTGACACATTTAATGTTGTTTACAGTTGTAAGACTTTCGTGTTATAACTTTGTTTTTAGTTTATGAATATTTTGAAGACCATAAGTGGTTTCAGTATTGGTTCCAAAAGGTTCATTAACGTTTAGTTAATTGAATGATTTGGAAGTAAAATGGTAGTAACATCTTCATGGTTACAATAAAGGGTTATAATTTTCTAATAGTTAAATAAATAATTTTAGCTTCAATTTATTTATGAAAAAATGTTGTATGGTTTGATGAAATGTCTTTTTATAGATTTGCATGGGTTTCTTAAAAAATTGGAATTTGGAGGATTTGGAGTCTTTGGTTTTTAAGATTTGGAATGGAGTTTCATTCTTTATAAAATACAAATTGTAAAACATAAATTAACTTTTTTTTTTGAAAGGCAGACTTTTATTACCATACCAAAAATACAAAACATACCAAAATACACCAGCCAAAAAACAGGAAACAAGAATAACTGCAGCAACAATACCAAAACAGTAGCGACGGCACCAACAGCAACACAAAAGTTATCTTCCAACCCATACTGTGTTAACAAAAACAAAAAAAAACGCAGAAAACTTTCAGACCCCAGCTTTGTTTTGCGAGGGACAAAACATAGCTTCATTACCGCTGTTCGCTACCGACTTAACGCACCAGGGAAGGATCCTCCACCCAGTTTATTCCGTCCCACGATGCGTTCTTGAACCGTCTTTTAATCCACTCGAAAGTTGTTAATTTAAACTCGTACAGTTCATCAATTAATTTCCTTTTATCCTCTCTAAATACCACCTTATTCCGGTGCGTCCATATGTGGTATATAGCAGCCCATACGACTCTGATCCATACTGATTCCAACGAATTATTCCCGACTGGTTCTACCCCACCATTTAAAATTTCTTGAATCGATGTCACCGTTTCCAAGTCTTTATGCCACCATTTTCCGACTAACTCCCAAAATTGTTTTACCTCCGGACACGTTACTAAGGCATGATCAATCGTCTCAATCGAATTCTCGCATCTAGGACATAAAACCGAGTGCATATCTATGCCCATATCATCCAAAATCGATCGACAAGGAATTCTTCCTTTACACACTCTCCATATGAATACACACACCTTTTTTGGGATTAGGTTTGATCATCTCGTTGTTGCACCCGTTGACGCTGCGTTGATTCCTCCATCTTCCAACATCTCTCTTAGCTTTTTTACATTGAAGTTTTTATCTTCGTCTAGCATCCACACTTCTCTATCCTTCTTATCTCTTTCGGGTTTGTGATCCTTTATTTTTCTATTAAGTGCTTCCAATTCACCTATCTCTCTTCCTCTCGGTTGTATTCCCCATTTCCAATTCCACCTCCATGCTCCATCCACCCATGTCCCTCTATCCGCTACTTTTGGATCTTGATCCGATTCTAGGCGATATAGTCTCTCGAATTCTTCCTTTAAAGGTCTTGTTCCCGCCCATCTATCCTTCCAAAAGCTTGTATCCTTGTCGTCGCCTATTTGTGTGCGGAAAGAATTCAAGAAGGCTATACCTTGGTTGTCCACCACCGTACCGATCCTCCCTATGTTGCTCCATATCGAACCTGCACCATTAACATGAATATTATTTTCAAACAACCCTCCCCTTCCCCATAAATACTTTTGATGATCTTAACCCAAAACGTGTTTTTTTCGACTCGAAATCGCCACCACCATTTGCTTAAAAGAGCCCAATTGGCCTCTTTCAAGCCCCCGATGTTTAGACCCCCTTACTTTTCCCAAGTCACCCAAGTTATTCCTTTCTTTTCGCTCTCTCCACCCCCCCCCCCCGCCCGCGACCCCAAAAGAAACTACATCTCTCACTCTCTAATTTTTTTTATCACTCCACTCGGGGCTCGATACATGGAGAAAAAGTACAATGGAAGGCTTCCCAACACCGCTTTCACCATGGTTAACCGTCCACCAAACGAAATTATTTTAGACTTCCATGAGGCCAGTCTTTTCTTTACTTTTTCAATTACCGGATTCCAATGTTCCATTCTTTTCATCGATATACCCACCGGAAGGCCTAGGTACGTAAAAGGAAATGCTCCCGAACCACATCCCATACCTCTAGCCCATTCTTGAACTTCTTCTTCCATTACTCCAACACCAAAGATTTTACTTTTTTTCACATTGATTTTTAGACCCGACATCATGTGAAAACACTTGAGGATTTTGAGGAGATTTTTAAGGTTTGTAATATTCCACTTACCGAAAAAGATCGCATCATCCGCGTATTGGAGGTGCGATATTGTGACTTTATTAGTTCCCACTTTAATTCCTTCAAACAGCCCCGTCCTCACTGCTTCTTCCGTTAAGATATGCAAACTTTCGACCACAAGAAGAAATAAAAAAGGTGCCAAGGGGTCGCCTTGTCTTAAACCTTTGGCCATCGAGAATTCCTTCGTCGGACTACCATTAACTAGGATAGACATTGAAGATGAGTAAAGGCATGCTTTTATCCACTTGACCCATTTTTCTCCAAACCCCATTTTTATCAAGTTATCCACTACAAAATCCCATTCCACACTATCATAGGCTTTTTCAAAATCTACCTTAAATATCAACCATTTTTGTTTCTTTTTTCTAACAAAATGGATCACCTCATTTGTGATGAGGACCCCATCAAGTATGTAACGATTTTTCACGAACGCACTTTGTGTATCGCTTACTACCTTCTCTAAAATGGTTTTTATTCTCTCTGCAAGCACCTTTGCGATTGTCTTGTAAAACAGCCCGATTAAGCTTATTGGCCTATACTCCCCTAGGTTTTCCGGATTTGAAACTTTGGGGATCAGCGTAAGGAAAGACGATTTGCAACCCCGACTAATTTCTCCGTTAGCTTCGAACCATCTTACCGCTCTCATTAGATCTTCCTTTATGATGTTCCAAAACTTTTTCATGAATCCGAAAGTGAAACCATCCGTCCCCGGCGCTTTGTTGTTCCCGCAAGATTTAACCGCATGCCATATCTCTTCTTCTTCGAAAGGTTGTTCTAAAAAGTCGGCCTCCTCATTGTTCAATTTTCTGAACTTTTCGCCACTAAGGGAAGGGCCTTCTCTTCTATTTGATGAGAACTTATCTTTAAAAAACTCATACATGTAGTCCTTTATTTGGTTTGGGTCTTCCGTCCATCCGGAGTTTGTATGGATCCCTCTAATCGAATTCTTCCTCTCCCGATATCTTACCGCCTCATAGAAAAGTTTGGAGTTTTCGTCTCCTTCCATAATCCATTTTATTTTTGCCTTTTGCCTTTTGCCTCACCATCCCCATCTTTTTTTCTTCCAAATCAAGCCATTTTCCCCTCGCGAATCGCCATCTTGATCTACTTTCTTCATCCCAACCTCTTTGATCCGCCTCTAATTATCTTTGCATTACCTCCTCTTTCCAATTTTCCAACTCGGTTTCCATGTTCCCAAAGTTACTTTTCCCCCAATCTTTGAGTGCATCTTTCACATTTTTTAACTTATCACGAAAAATGCAATCGGGTCGGTTAGAGAGAGTTCTTTTACCCCACGCTATCTTGACCACATCTTCAATACCCTCCTCTTTCAACCATGAGTCAAAAAATTTGAAAGGCTTCGGTCCAAAATTCTTTTTGTTTTCATATAGCAAAATTGGATTGTGGTCCGACCATTTTCTATCCAATGCTTTGACTCCCAAATTTCGCCATAGCTCTCCAAACTCATTTGATACTAAAAAACGGTCTAATTACTGAATTTCGTCCCATCGTCACTAACCCTTGTGATTTTCCGACCATAAAGCGGTACATCGATCAAATGGCTTTTAAATATGAACTCGTTAAAATGTTTTGTACCTCTTTGATTTGTAGAGGAATTTAGTCTCTCATGATCCCCTCTTACTTCATTAAAGTCGCCAAAAACACACCATTTTACCTCCTCTTTTTCCACAAGTTTTCCCAATTTTCCCCACACTTCGATTCTAGCGTTGAGATCATTCGGTCCGTACACATTGACTATTCCCACAGCTCCTATTTTGCCTTTCCACTCTCCTATCACTGCTAGATAATGGGGGTTTTCAATTATATAATCACACACAAAGCTTTTTTTATCCCACATTGTAACCATGCCCCCCGAATTTCCTCTCGCTTCCACTTTTGCATAGTCTACGTCGTCTCCTCCCCAAATTGAACCAATCTGAATGTTATCCCAATTTTTAAATTTTGTCTCTTGTATTCCCAAGAAACTAGGTTTAACGGAATTACATATCTCTTTTACCCAAGATTTTTTCTCCCTCGACCCCATTCCTCTAATATTTAACGAGATAATATTCATTAAAAAGCTGCAGATTGTCGACACTCACCTGTAATTTTGCCATTGTCTCCACTTTCTCTGATCTTCTCCTGGTCTGATACTGGTTTGCTTTTCCAAATTACTCCAATTGCATCTCCAAATTGTTCGATTCCTTCTTTTTCGTCCTTACTATTCAATTCATTTGCGATTGATGCTTGAGATGCGGTGCCGGAAGTTTGCGATTCAGACCTTCTTTTCCTTGCTTTATCTCCTACAATCGATCTCGTATTTTTTCGTAAACGCTGATTTTTTTTCCCTTGTCTTGCCATCTGTTTCAGGATGTGGAAACTCACTTTTCCTCGCCCAAAACTCATCTACTCAGTTCTTTTCCCTTTTCCCCTTCCTTCTATTTCCTCTAATCTTCCTGACTCCTTCTCCTGCGTAGCTTCTTTTCCGATCAGTGTGTCTTCCCTTACTATGTTCCTGTCGCTTGTATCTGGGTCTTGAATTTTCTCTTTTGTTTGATGATTTAATTGAGGAGTGGGCCATACTATGTCAGTTGGGCTGTGATTAACTTTCTCAGCATTTTTTTCCAGCCCATTGCTTGTCTGGTCCAAAAGAGTGGGCCCAACTTTTAAGGGTTTAAAATTAACTTTGTTATTTAAATTTTGGTCTGATTTTTTCTTTTCCATGCTTTCATCTTCTGGATAACCCCTCCCCACGTGCTTGCCTTTTTTCTTGGAAATAACCCCACCCTCATCATTACTCCTAGGAATATCCACCGAGTTTAATGGTGACCCTGCATCTTCTCGTCGATCATCCCCAACTTCGCCGGAAATAGAGCTTGGCCGGATTTTTTCGTCGCCGTTCATGTCTGCCGCTATAGGTTTAGAAAAAAATTCTTTTTTGGTTTTATTTGTTCTATTTTCTTCTCCCTCGTCCCCCAACCAAGTTTCCTCGACCCCCCATTCTTCCTCCAAGACTTGTCCCTCTTCTGACCACTGTGACGGAGCTGACGCCCCGTCTTCGAGATCATCACTTTCTGATCCTTAGAAATCTGGACTTTGAACGCAATATTCCATCAGGCTACTTTCTTCTTCCTCTACCAAAGTTTAATTCCGCCCAGGTACTTTAATTCTTTTACTCCCAAAGTTTCTTCGTTCTCGCATAAACAACGTATCGCCCCTAAGCTATCTAGGGATTTTAGACTTCCCACCATGCACGAATCCAACATCTTTAGTGCGTTTTCATCTCCCGGCCATGATCCGATAATTTCTTTGACCTTCTTTTCTTCGTTAACGGTAATCCTTTTGGTGCTATTTCCTTTATGACCCTTCACAACCTCCGCATACGATCTATTTGCCATCCTTACGCTTCCATCTGAATTTTTGACTTGCCAATTGCTTCCTTTCTTACCATCCAACCATTTCTCATTAGGTCTTTGTTCGGATTTCTACTCCATCCTACCTCTTTTCCCAGCCGTAAATGCCCGTAATTTATATGGGCCTATCCAAATCTTGTTAAGGTCCCTTTCTAGATGTTCTCCGAAATGTGCCCTAAATCTAACGAAACCGAACTTTTTGCCATTCGGTAGCCTCTTCCTTGCCAAGTAGATGTCCGTCAAAACTCCAACTGACTTGAAGACTTTCCACAACCCCCTATCTCCATCGACTCTGGGAAATTGAAAAAAAGGAAGGATTTCTCCTTTGGGAACTTGCTGACCATAGCTGCTGCAGATCGAGAACCACCATTGCCGCCGTTTCTTCCTAATCGAGCCCTCTCCCACTCTCTCCCCCCTCCCTCTCTCTCGATCTCTCTCGCTCTCCCACTCTCGCTCTCTCATCTCTCGCACTGATAAAAGTGTAGAAGAATTATTATAAATCGAATGTATAACAGTAAAATCGTAATCTATATAATAGTAATCAATATCTAAATTATGGATGAAATATAGAGTTTATCTCTTTAAATTATTTAAGTATTAGTTATTTTGTTTATTAACTTTTTTTTTTTAATTGAATATTATAAAACAGGTGTTTTTAAGATATTTTAAAAAATAATTACAAACAAATTCTATCAAATCTTGTGAAATTCTAACTATCTTAATTATGAGATTTTTAATTCCAATATTTGTGGGGGATCAATCTAAGAATTTCTTTAAATCAAACATAAAATTAAAGTTTAATTTAATTTAATTTACTTTCGAATTTTATCACAGCCTATAAACCAAACGAGAAATAAAGTAATTTGCTTTCACTAGAAAATCAAGTTTGTTGCGATCTTTATTTCATCGGTCAAAAGCTCAAATTAAGTATAATATTTTTAAATAATAATATATGGTTTTTTTATTACTTAATACAATTCAATTTCAATTTCAATTTCGATCATCAAATCAATGCTAACGTTGATTCTTATATCTTATTCATTAGATTCTTTTCTTTTCTTTTTGTAAATATATTATAAACATTTGACTAACATTTAAATATATTTATTACAGTTTGTATGTAGTATCCAATTTATACCAAATTAATTGGCATCTTATGAAAACCAATATCTTATATAAATACTAACTAAAGACTTCTTTTGAAAACTTACTAAAGACATGTGAACCCATATTTTCTGTTTTTGCCCTGGGATGATAGTGATCTCAAATTACTGTCACCATAACGTCATTAATATTAGTAATAATGACCGACGAAAGAACTTTGCATTTTTTATAATTAATGCGACTTTTTAAAATATTATAAAAAATTATTTTACATGATAATCTAAATGTATGTGTTAAAAGATCATTTAACAAACATTAATTAGGTAAATGCTTATTAGGTAACTTTTTTTAATCTGTTAAGCATGCCACTGATCAAACATCTTATCTAGTAATAGACATGTAAATATTAAAAACCTTAATTCTTATAATATGACAATGAGAGTGAGAACTCTTATCCAGTTTGCGGTTTTTGGTAAATCAAAGATGTTTACCAACAATCTTACCATGTGATTTTGATGTCTGTGGATATTATCCGGTAAAGTAATTAAGGGTGCTGGTAATGCTTATTTGGTTAGTGTTTGGTAAACGACCCGTAATGTTTATCCGTCAATGTAGTGGATGTAAAATTTTATTGTAAGGTGAGATTGAAAAATTAATCAAATTCTTCCTACTTTCTAAAATTCGATTTTTTTTTTAATTAATTATATCGAATTAGTAATATTCGATGTTTATTTTGTATTTAAATAAATTTTATCAGTTGGTTTTTTTATGATTTACGAATGTGTAGTTTTAAAATCTTGTAGATATGCAATCAGGCCCGTTCCTGACATTTTATAGGCCCTGGGCAAGACGTATAGCAGGGCCCTCGAGAAGTACGATTTTTTCAATATATTGTTTTTATCGTCGAAAAATCATTGATTTCAACAAATGCTAATAATTCATATAAAATCATTTTTTTCGATTATTCATAGACGGAAAATCAATCAATATTTATTTCAAAATTAACATTATGTATCATATCTTTTTTATATAACATCGCCAATATGATCCACCGTAAAAAAACATCCTATGATATATATACATTTAATATATAAATTGACATCATTTAGGGTCAGAATGTTGACTATTCGAAGCAACATTTTATGTAAATCAATATAAATCATTGAGTTTCTATCTCACCCCATATTAATGTTTTTCATCACGATTTTAAACTTTTAGAGTTAAAATAAACTTTTTTAAACCATCAATCTTAGAATTGAAAGCCTATGTTTATAGCTTGAGATCATATTCTTGTTTTTGAGATAGGAGAGTAATTAAGATTATTAAATTGAATATTATGTAATAACAAGCCAATAATGTATGAAAGACAAAGATAGTTTTGAAATTCTAAATATAGATTTAAGGTGGACCGTTTCATTTGGTTCGTAATTTTTTTTCAAAATGTAGGAGTTCTCTTAGTTGATAACAAGAATCTACTGTCTTCCAATACAAAATTATGACGACGGAATAAATAAAAGGCTTTGGTACTAAATAAAATACTTAGAGAGAAAAATATAAACAATACTATAAAATGAATGCTCAATTAACTTTGTACTTTTTTTATAGAAAAAGTATAGAAAAAGTGAGAAAAAAATCATTTTTCCCCTCCTCAAAAGTATAATATATTGTCTTCCAATATAAAAAATTCTTACATAAATGCTACTATATTATAACAATTTTAATTATATTGTAAATGCATGTTTGGGCCCTTAATATAATATCAAATACTTTTGGGTTCTATTAGATATTTAAAAAAAATTGTCTATTTAATTTTCTAATTTTTTTGAACTACTACTATGGTACTATATATATATAAAAAATTGGGCCGTTATATTTTATGGGTCCTGGGCGTGCGCCCGGCCCGCTCTCCACCAGGCACGGCCCTGTATGCAATTATAGGTTGTAGTTTGAATTTTAAAATATTATGCATTAATGAAACATACCTAATTTTTTATATGTTCTGGTTCGAATTTGTTCTAGTCTAAAATGGTAAAATTGCTGATTTGTTATATATTATCTATAAATATTTTCCCAAACAAATTTTAATTGACAAAAAGAAAAGTAACATTGAAACTTACCAAAAATAAAAGTACAACATTTTTGTTCAAATAATCCGAAAAAAATGTTTTTTTAATGGTGTACAAAACAAAAGAACGTAGTATTTATTACGATTTGTTGCTAGATTTTGTTTACATTCTAATAGATTTTGTTCATTTTTTTAATGAAGGCCATGACTATTCCACTTGTTATTATGAATATCAAAAGACTTTAGACTTAAACGGGAATATAGACCTAAGCAAAGAAAAAAAACATATGCTTGATGAAAGTGTATTTAGATATATAACCAAGATATTATATATGCTAAGAGAGGCTGGTTCAATTACAAACTGAACGAATGGTACAAACTCGTACAAATCAATGTAAAAATAAAAAAATTCATGACTTTTTTTTCATCAAATGCTATGATTTAAAATATTATTACACATATCATTTGATGGAAAAAATATCATGAAATTTTTTATTCTTGCATTGATTTGTACTAGTTTGTACCTTTCATGCTGTTTGTAATTGAACCTCCATCTATGCTAAGATGCCAAATATATATTGTTTTCAAATATAAGTTTATAGCGAGTTGAAGGGAGGTTTCTTCAATGCATATAAACTGTGTGAATCGTACGCACTGCACAAAACGGTGTGCTTCAAAACTTTCATGGTACAGTTATGTTTTGTATTGTTAAACAACATTATGCATTTTGGTTTGTGGTGTTGAATTACAAAACCATGAACCAAATCACAATTAATATTAGTTTGTAATCATATATATATATATATATATATATATATATATAAAGTTCACAGGAAAACCTTAAAAACGAGAAAACTAAAGAACGTTCTGGGAGTCCTCCATCTGGATAGATGCATACTGGTAATTTGTAACATGTATTCCTACATATGCACTTGTCCATAACATGTATTCGTATGTACTCGTGCATAGAAAAAAAAACAACTTCAATAGCTTGTAGTGCCACTACAACAAAAATGATTTTATAGGACGACTAAAATAAAAAAGCGTCCTAAAAGCATACTTTATAGGACACGAGTTTATAGAACCAACCCAAAAAAATGTCCTATCTAAAAGCATTACAATAGGTTTATAGGACGTTTTTAAACGTGTTAACAAGTTTTTTACGACGGTTTTAAAATAAAGTGCTCTATTAGTTATTTTATAGGACACTTTTGAAAAGTGTCCAATAAAAATATAGGTTTATAGTATACTTTTCAAAAGTGTCCTAAAAAATATCTAATATAACACTTTATTTTGAAAGCGTCGTAAAAAGTTGTTAAAAAGCCTTAAAAGGTCCTATAAGCCTATTGTAATTCTTTTAGATAGGACGATTTATGATTGGTCCTATAAACTTGTGTCTTAATTATAATGTATTCTTTTAGGATGCTTTTTCATTTTAGACGGCCTATAAAATCATTTTTGTTGTAGTGTACATACCGTCTATGTAACGTATGGATTATTAAAGGTTGAATTAATTTGAAAACATTGTGACGCAATTGATTATGTGTGTTAGGAGGTGTATAACACTACGCTGCAAATAACACTTACCCTTTCCGACCGATCCTTCTCCTGTAAATTAGTTGTCACTATAAAATAAATGACTTTTATCCATAAAATTTACCTAAAGAAATTTCCGTCGGTCATTACCCACGGATCACCCAAAAAATAAAATTCAATGTTTTTTGAGAAAATACCAAACGATCTCCCAAAGAATCTTTGGATAATCTGTCACTGATTTGAATTATCCACTAACAATTTACCCAACGACTTTTGTGACGGTTTTGTGAGGAATCACTCATTAGCGACAGATTTTCCAGAAAAAAGTTCTTATACAAAAGTTTTTCATTTAGTAGTACTACTTGCCTAAAGTTTATTTATCGTACTTAACCTCTCTTAAATGGTCTATTTTAACTCAGCCTATGCTCAATTAAATATTCTTTTTTATTTTCTATATGTTTATATATATATATATATATTTACTGTACAACGTTCCAAACTCTAAGTAACCGACTGACCGAATGACCTCAAAATCAACTTAAAATAATCGTCGAAGTTATTGGTAATCCATAACTTTAAAATTATAAAAAGCTAACAAATCTACGTACTGATGCAATATGAGACGGGTTGTTTCAAGACATATCATATGTATACAACAATCCTATATTAAAATCCTATCATATACTATATACTACCCGTATACAAAATTTTATCCTCTTGGATGATGAACATTACCCTTTTTTGAAAAGAACGTTGACTAGATTTAAACCTAAGTCTTTTTCAACCAAACGTGGTTTATTAGAAAAATCATATATATATATATATATCATGAATGGAGATGACACCTAAATGTTGCAATCAATGGTGGTGAATGGGATGAAACTAAAATCATTGCTTGGAATCTTCTTAATTATTATTCTTTTGCAAGAAATAGTATATGAAAACTAGGATTCTCATTCGCAATATTTTCACACTAAAGTGGTGTTTGTTTTTTAAGAGGTGCTGAAGTCTGAAGTCTGATTTCAGTTCTGAGATGATTATGAAACGTCTAAACGAATCAGACATAAGTGATGATAAAAAGCTTAATATGAAAAAACAACAAGGCCTAACTTATATGAATATTTATCTTTCTTTCTTTTTGTTTTTACAATTTTAACATCAATTTAATTGAAAGGAAAGTTTATTTAGCAACTAGTTACAATAAATAAAAAGTTGTTGCTAAAGACTTTTATAAAATTAACATGATGCATAAAAAATGTAAAAGTGAAATTGTAATTTGTAGATGTGTAAAAAATATTATATGAAGAGGTTATTTTATGTGTGAAATGGTTTCATCTAAGTCAATCTTAAATAAAAAGAAACTTAATGTACAATAAACCATAAATAATGATCCACACTAAAAGCAAGTGGAAACAATGATTACATAAAAAGGATTATTTAAGTACTAAATTTTATATTCATTAAATGAAATAAGACTTTAGATACAGTAAAATTTAAAATAATATAACGTGAAAGATACTGATTAGTGTTTGAGTAAATATTTTGAATGTTATTACGCAAGAAGTGTTATGTTATGATGCGATAAAAAATTGCATCCGAAATTGTTTTAAATCATATAAATGATGAGTGTTGGTATGCATTTTTATTTTGATAAATTGTTTACATTTTGTGATTATGTATACTAAGGTCATTGACAAGCATCATGTTGTTTATGGACTAGCATTTTTTTGGTGTCATAAAACATTTATCGTGTGATCAAAAAATAATCAAAACATAAATCTCAAGAACTAAAAGTGTTGGATGCAAAATTCAAAACTTGGAATTTAAGAACGTGTTATTCTCTTCTAAACACAAATATATATTCTTCATAATAAATGTCACAAAGACTACCGGTATCAACAAAAAATTAAGTTGCAGTCAAGAAATTGAAATATCAAATTTATGTGTGATTAGTTATTATAAGAAAAAAGATTAAAATAATTTATAAAATACGAATCTTTTATTGCTTCCAAACGAAAAATTCAAACCTTTTTAATTCAATATGTTATAGAAATGGAATGTTTTTTAACCATTTTGGATAAAAATGTTTGACTTAGAAAATGTGATTCCTGCAAAGGAATCTTTTAGCATATTAAATCGAAGCTAATTTATGGTATTCATATTAGAAGTTAAGTAACAACAAGCTATTGTTCAATGCAAACATTCATATAAAGTCTAAAATCCAAAATCACTTTATATCATAAAAAAGTACTATTTTTTTGGCATATACTAATATCGAACTAAGAGTCAATATAATGAAATAATAAACAAAGAACAATCTAACTACACAAATACAAAGATAAAAAAAATGGAGATTTTATTTTTTAGAGATAAGAAAAGCATGATTTCCACTATAAAATAGATGCATTTCACCAACAGAAAATTCATCGATGAAAGTCGGATCCGTCAATGATCTGTCGGTTAAAATCACTACAAGAAATCAGTTCTATAGCGACAAAGGCTATAGCGACGACTTGTAAGTCGTCGCTGAAGTATTAAAATAATATTTTTACATTCTATTAGAGGCTTCAAATTCTTATTTAGAAAAATATAAATCTATAGCAACGACATGTCGTCCCAGTATAGATTCAAGTACTATTTTCTCCCGGCTGATTTATAAATAATAATTTCCTTTATTAAAATAAGAAATGTATTTTGAAAAATTAAAAGTTAAGAAATCAACAACATCGATATGTCGTCGCTGTAGAGACAAATTTTTTTTTAATTTCCTAAAATTAAAGTGTTTATGTTTATTAAAAAAGAAAAAATAAAATATTTCTACCCTACAGCCACCACATGTCGTCGCTGTAGAGAAATATTATAAATAATAATTTCCTTTATTGAAATAAGAAATATATTTGGAAAATTAAAAGTTAAGAAATCAACAGCGTCGAAATGTCGTCGCTGTAGAGATAAAAAAAATTTAATTAAAATTTTAATTTCCTAAAATTAAAGTATTTATGTTTATTAAAAAAGAAAAAATAAAATATTTCTACCCTACAGCGACGACATGTCGTCGCTGTAGAGAAATATTATTAAATTAGGGACTAAATGATATTTATATTACAATACAGAGAAGAAATAACATAATCAAAAACCCTCATCGCTCTCATCGCTCAAATCGCAAAAACCCTAATTCGCTCTCATCGCTCAAATCCAAAAACCCTAATCGCTCTCATCGCTCAAACCACAAAACCCTAATCGCTCAAATCGCTTCTGAGTTTCTTCATCGTCGTTCAAATAATCGTCTTCTCATTGCTGTTTGATTCACTGAAAGGTATGTGGTTCGATTTGATATTAATGCATAATACATTTTCTGATTGGTAGGTTTTGTATGTTTTTAGAATTGGAGATGCAAGGGTTTATGTTTCGAGTTGACACCTAAAATTAACTATGAATTAGTGTTCGTGTCATAGTGTTTGAGTCCCAATTTCACCCTTGTGTTGTGCTTTCTAAAGTCTTCCTCAAAAATGCAGAGTTGGTGTTCTCCAGAAAAAGATAATTGATAGGTAATTAATGAGTGAATCATGAATTTCATGATGTTTTTGGTCGAAAATTAGAAATGTAGTTTGTTCCTCCTGATTTCAGGAAAATTTAATTTGAATTTAGTCAATTTACACGAATATGGAAGCAGACATTAAACATATTAGACATCAAACAGTGAGGCCTAGTAGAAGGTATTGCAGCATGTTGGGAGTTAGTCCTGGTGATAATCTTGAATAAATTGATTTTTCATTTGAATTTGTTTTTACATGAAGGTTGTTCATCCAGATAGATTTGGTTTTGGGTTCCACTATTTTGTATTTTCCAATTTAAATTCATTTAATTACTGTATGTTATACAAGAACAATTTCTTAATAGTGTATTTTAATAAGACTTTTAATATAGTGTAGCTAGAATCAACAAAATGTTATATAATTGGTCTTGGGATTGGATCCAAAGAAAAGCAGAGTCTACTTTGTTGAGAATTGAATGCTTTAAAGTTTAGTTTTGAAATAAAAGATCATGTTTGTGTGGGTCTTTTATTTTTTGTTTGTAATCGTTAGTATAATGAAGGTAATTGCTTTGTAAAGGCTAAGATTTAGAAGAATTAAAAGGTGGATTTAAAAGACAAGGATGTGGAAGAACGAGTCATGGCCAACACGTACACATTACAACAAATCTAGGCTTAAGGAAGAAAATTGACATATATATCAATAGTAGTGATGGCTAAGATTAAACATATATACATATACAAAGAATATCTGATTGTGATTTGTTAACCCCTAACATATATATATATACACCATATTTATATCTTAATTATATTTATACCCAAGGTTATGTTTTGGGATATATTGGATTTGCTGTTTGTGATTTGTTAGCCCCTCAATAGACTTTGAAATGAATTGTTGGCTTGTTGGACTTTGTCTTTGGTTGCCCAAGATATTCCCCTGTTTCAATTTTCATTTTCATTTGTTTCCCCAATTAAAATATTAAATAACAGAAAGGAAAAAAAGGTCTCAACAAACTCACAGCAGCAAGACTGAAACATAATCACATATAACACCATCGGGTTTGCTACAAAGAAATGACCAAGTATTTTATACTCTCCTTCTCACTGGACCCCAACTTATATATATATATATATATATATATATATTGAAACCGTTGCCAATCATGTTTGATGTGACCGAGGGAACATATAAACCAATTGGGCGATATGCAAGTGAGTTTACAAGGTATATTGGGAACATGATTGGCCATGGAGCTTCTCCTTACCATCGAAGCTGGAATGAAGTTTGTCCAGAGTTCAAGAAGTCGATAATTCGAAGACTGAGGGTAAATATTATGCTAATTATTTAATTATTTATAATTTTTACATGACTTTGACAATTTTTTTGTTTTGAAGCGATTTTTCATCCTCGATCCAACCGCTCCCGATTGGCCCAATATTCTAATTGGCATCGAGCGACAATGCCAATATCTTTATAGGGATAGGAAGTCAAGACTGAAGGAATATTTTGATAAAGTTGGCGGGTACAAAGACATTGAAAATGCTAGGAGAAATCCACCGGACCACTTCGATTCAGAAAAATGGAATAAGACCGTGGATTTTTTCTGTGATCCAGATTATAAAAGTCGGTTAGAGAAAAATGCTCAAAATAGGAGTAAGGCGAAGTACCCGAGTCTTCATGGTTCTTGTTCGTATGTCGCTACACGATATAATAAGGTAAAGAAGTTAAACTTGTGTACTATTTTAGAATGTATCAATGATACCAAACTATTAAAAAAAAATTGCTACAGAGAAACCCAGAAACACAGGAACTGAAAGGTGCAATTGATAATTGGCAATACATGCACTATAGGCCCAATGGTGGATGGGTAAACGATCAACCTAGAATTGATCATGTAAGTAACTGTTTGAGTTGTTTATTAAGTTGTCTGTTTAAAGCTGTCAATTAAGATGTCTATTTAAAGTTGTCTGTTTAAAGCTGCCTAATAAGTTGTCTGTTAAGCTGTCTGTCTCTGTATGCTGTCCGTTAAGCTTTCTGTATGTTGTCTGTTTAAAGCTGTCTGGTTAAGCTGTCCATTTAAAGCTGTCCGTTTAAAGCTGTCTGTCTTTGTATGTTGTCCGTTAAGCTTTCTGTATGCTGTCCGTCTAAAGTTGTCTGGTTAAGCTGTCCGTTTAAAGCTATATGTTTATTTGTCTGTCTTTGTATGATGTCCGTTAAGCTTTCTGTATGATGTCCGTTTAAAGCTGTCTGGTTAAGTTGTCCGTTTAAAGCTGTCCATTTAAAGTTTTCCGGTTAAGCTGTCCGTTTATAGCTGTCTGATAAGCTGTTTGTATGCTATCCATTTAAGTTGTCTGTTAAGCTGCCCGTTTAAGCTCTCTGTTAAGACTTTGTTAAGTTGTTTGTATGCTATTTCCTGATTATATTTCTTGCAGGAAGCGATGGTTAGAGAGCAAGCTGCACAAACAGAAGATCATGGTTCGACCTCGTCTTCTATAAAGGAGAAAGAAATCATCACAAAAGTACTTGGGAAACGTCGCGGTCACACCCGAGGGATTAGACGAAAGTTGAAGGGTTCCGTTTCTTTATCCTTATTTGAACCGCCCACGCCCCCACCGCCGCCCCCGCCCCCGCCCCCACCCCTACCATATGTTGTAGATGCATCTAAGAATGTCGTAGATTCACTAAACACTTTTCAAGCATACATGAATCTTATGCACACCTCTCCACCGGGAAGCCAGCTCCTCCCACCACCAGTTTTTGATATGCAGGCATTACTAGCGTTAGCTACGGCGGGACAACCACCACAGCAGCCGCCACAGCAGCCGCCACCACAACCGCCGTCACATGATGAGGATGATAATCACACAGATAGTGACTCGTACGATCCTTAGATGTTTATGTATTAATATACTTGAGACATTAACGTTTTTGATCCTTAGATCTTTATGCATATTGATTTTTTTGATCAAAACGAATCTTTAGAATTCATCTATACAAAGCAATGCTTGTGTTGATCGTGTCATTAATTTTAGTGGATTGAAATAAACTATTTTTGGATTGAAAACGAAAAAAGAAAATTAAAAATTGGTTTTTTACCTATAGCGACGACATGTCGTTGCAGTAGCAAAAAATATATTTTATTAGAATATTTTATTTTTTTACCTACTGCGACAACTTGTCGTCGTTATAGGTATATAATTAATTATTTTTATTTTATACCTATAGTGACGACATGTCGTTGCAGTAGCAAACAATATATTTTATTAGAATATTTTATTTTTTTACCTACTGCGACAACTTCTCGTCGCTATAGAGAGCTATTGCAACGGGCCTACAGAGACGGAGACTACAGCGACGACAGTCGTCGCAATAGACCTTTAGCGACAAAAATTGAGGTATTAGAGTCGTCGCAATAGAGTTGATTTCTTGTAGTGAATCTGTCGAATAGAATATGGTGGGTGAAGCCATCCGCGACGGTTCAAGGGCGGATCACCGACAGTCCGAAGTTTCCGACTAATTAACGAAGAGACATATTACTGAGGGATCACCGATGACCAATATCTATTACTGATGCTACCTTTATCGATAGACCATCTAGAGCTTTCACCAAGGCTACCAGGGCGGTCCTATGATTTTGGATGCCATGGGAGGAGAGTAAAAAAATGCCCCTAATCCGAAAAACAGGGACCATAAATTTTAAGAGGTTTGGAACATAGTCGGACTCTTATACAAATTTATAGAGGGATGCTGCCTTTCTTGGAGGGAGAGAGTAGATCCAAGGCACATAGGAATCTCGAGATTGGATCTAGACCGTAGAATCATTTGCATGGTGCACCAACATGATTTTATATTTAACGACTATAAGCAACTAACAACCGAGGTACAAAACATACCATGGCAACCTCACTGATCATTGTTGACTAAGAACACCATTGTAGTTATGGCACGAATACGAGAAATCGAGATTTAACCAAACAAGCAAATCACTTAAATAAGTGAAAAGGACGCAAATAGTCATATTATCAAGATAACAACAAATAAACATCAAGACATTAACAAATAAACATCAATATTCAAAACCACAAGGGTTGTAACGTAGTGGTTGAGACTCTGAGGGATGTGGTAGAATATCTCATTTGCCCAAGGTTTGAAACCAGACATACAATACAATTGTGGTCACTAAGTTTATCAGGGTTGATATCTTGCAATCATAATTTGTCGGGATTAGTCCAGGCATAGCCTGGGACACCCTTCAAAAAAAACATCAAGATTCAAGAAAAATAAGCAAATCAGATAACTAGATGAGTAAATAAAAAGCTAAGAAAGAAAACATCTATGTTCAAGATTGAAAAAAACTAATTACAATTTGAGAACCGAGAGTTAGAGCTGAGACCGGAGGTTAGAAGCTAAGTCAAGGTGAGAGGGTGAGAAAAGACTGCCGAGAGAAATGGTGGGCATTGGCAACATTGTGCGTCGTAGATGAGGGGCACAAGGTCAATCGTTAAGGGGTGATATCGAGAGACCAAGAAAGGTAGCATTTTTTGGAAAAAAATAAAATAATGAACCTACTAAACCCTATATGATTGTTGGACAATAATGCCCTTTAGACTTTGATGCCCTGCATTACCGCCCACTTCGCCAAGCACTAGGGCCACCCCCACCCCTCCCCCAACCCCGGAGGCTACCTTTAGGACAGATCAGCGAAGGCCCTTTTATTTTTACTCGGAAACCCGTTAGTGATTCGTCGCTATTTTAATTGTTTTAGAAGATAACTAAAAAATAGGATTTCATATAAAAGTAAATACGTCAAACTACGATAAAAATACAAAATATGTTTTTATAATTCAAAACTATAACAAAATGTTCGTAATCTAGTAAGGACTATTAAAAAATGATTGTAATCTAGTAAGGGGAGGGTTTCCAGACCGGAACTGCTTCATGAAAGTAGAAAACTGCTACGTTAAAGCATTCTACCGAGATAGACCATCAGGTGTCTCTTTTTGTTGTTGCTCCAACGCGGGCCACTTTTTCTGTCCAGTCCCGACTGGCTTAAAATCTCATATACCCTCCTCATTCTTCGTCAGCTTTTCTTTTAACGCATCTACCTATAACTATTCAACATTTGACAGAAATTCAGCAATGTGTTGGAGATAAATAATTAGAAAGAATATAATATATATATATATAATACATGAAACATACCTCTGAGGACCGATTACCATACAAGATCATGCTGCTACTACTAGGGTCGAGATCAATGGTCATAGCATATCGGATCCATGGATCCTGACTTGTCCCGAATCCGAACATGCGTTCCTTGTGTCATCAGGGGGAATGATGTTGGGATTTGAGTCGTTGTATGTCTCTACGCTAAACCGTGCATACGTCTCCTACGGTTCACCAAAACAAAATGTGTTAGCTAACTTATAGACAGTTTCATAATATAACATGAATCAAACTATCTGTTTGTCCGCAAGGTCATGACTAACACCATAAGTGTTCGTAGAAGAGGGTGTTGAATACAAACACAACAAAATTTCCACTTTTTAATTATATATTTTATACGAAAAACAAAAAATTACATATTTGCTAGGAAAGCTAGGACGACAAGACATGATCCAAAACAATATGGTTGGTGATGAATTTGATAACAACTTAAATATTCGGAAAAGAAATTAAGAACATTTTCAGATCTGAAGTAGATAGTCCTTCAGATGGTAACGCCAATTTTGCCTAAGAAACTATCACTCGAAGTTTCTTTCAAAACGGGTGAGTTGCATCAAATGACAATGATGACCTTTTATAGTCAATATTCCATTAAAATGTTGTCTAACTTTAACGTGTGTCTTTATCTGATTTGTTGATCCATGCATGCTTGTACTCTCCATTTCAGCCTTTGAAGTAGATGTAGATACACGTTAACCTAATTCATCTTTTTGTATGCATAGGGAATAGTAACGAAACTATAGTACTAATAATATAGTACTTTAGAACGTGTTGTCTGACATGTCAAACATGTTCCCATACCAGGAGGAGAGTTGGTATAGTTTGTACTCCAATTTAGGCTTGACATAAGTAGTATTTGCCATATTACTTATGAATTTATCTTGTATTGATCTTCTTTCGGCTAGATAATGTAACACCCTCAAATTTGGAAAGAGTGACTAATTTAAAATTTTCAATATTACATAAATTGAAGGATAAATCACTTCCTATAATTCGATAATTAATGTCCCTCCAATCACAATTCTATAAAACAACCACAACAGATTAGTCAAGTCTTATGCTAAGACATAATTACAATCGGGTGTTTCTAAACCCAAAAGAGTCGCTATCTCCGAATGCGGAAAATATCACCAAGAGTCTAATCTTTATCGTGCCATTTCCTAGTACTCAATTCCACACGTGTCGCTAGTACCAATCCCAATGATAACCTGATGCACATGCAGACAAAGATAAAGGGTTGGGCTTAACGCCTAGTGAGCTCAAGAGTTTATAACCCATTTATAATTGATTTGAAAACCAAAAGATTTGTTTGATAAAATATAATTTCAAAGGAAATAACTTTATTATAAAAGCAACATCTTTCCAAATTCAATGTTTCCATAATAAAAGCTTTAGACCAAAATGACATTAGAAGTGAAAGCTATAAAGAGAAATACTCGTTTAACGTGATACCAAAATCCAATACTCACACGACCATGAACAAGTTTATAAACGTAAAGATAGAAACATATCTTTAACCAAGTTTTATAAACCGTTAACTCACGCATACCTTTGAAAGGGATAAAATATCCGAAGTTAACGGGGGAGACCCGATCATACCATCTTTGGTGACGAACACAAAAGTAAGCCACTACTCGATGTTGGCTTAACAAAGGAACCAATGGCAATTGGAAACCACCAATTAATGTAAACACATCTAAAGCCTCCGATGATTCCCATAAAAGCCCGTGCTAGGAGTCAATAACAATTGGTGACAACCAATTAATGTAACAACATCTAAAGCCTCCGATGACCCTAATTCGACATGTTCGTAAGAGTCAATGGCAATTGGTAACAACCAATTAGTATAATAATATCTAAAGACTCCGATGACTCGAACCAATGCATAAAGGGGACCACAATCCCGAAATAAAACCGACTAAATGCCTATGGATTCAATACATTGTAGTCTATAAATCAACTACGTCAAGCAAGACATATTGATAATATCCCAACACCAACTCTTTGCTCAAAAGTTAATTTTCCAATAATCAATTATTTCTCAAGTTGGGAAGACATAAAATTACACGACACTAAATGAATGACCAACGCACCCAAAACGTGTAAAATATTATTCAACTCGGACAATTGTCCATTAGACCCTTTTTAGTCAAAACCGAGCAAAAGCTCTATAACTCAACACTTATGCGATTGCTCAAAACATTTGTTGAGACACACCATTTTTCAAATGAAAACATATTCATTTATTTCCAAATATCTCATAATGCAATAACATGTATTTTCTAACGATTTATAAATCAATTACTTTAAAGATGCAAATACAACCCAATGGTTTTCATTTAAAAGATAATGCATCCAAATAACCTGCACTTATACTTCATTTGCCAAAATCCCCAAAACTCAAGTATACGTCTTTTATATGATTTATAAACTCTTTTATACCAAATATGCAAACTTACCCAAATACTCACACATTTGATAAATACCAAGTAAAACATGTTAATACCTCAAAAAGAACGTTTTTGGTATGTACAAAGTTTTCACAAAGTATCTTGAACTCACCTTGCTAGATTTAGGCTAAATCTAGGTTTTACCCTAATACCGAGCTCCATTCGGTGAAGACTTTAGATCCTCAAGCTAAACCTCTAGATCCATGATGTAATCCCTTCAATAACACCTACATAACTTCCAAAATATACACAAAGAGAACCCAAGGGAGAATGAGAGTTGTTGGTGAAAAACCCAAACCCTAGGTTTAAGATTTCGGAGAGGTGATCTTACCTTCCACTCCTATGAGCTCCAAAATCATCAAGTAACCTCTAGATATCATTTCTTCCATGTTGAAGAGCTTCCAAAGACGAAATCATGGCACTTTGAATCGTCCAAATCGGCTGAGAAATGAGAGAGTTAATACCAAAGGAAGTTTAACCCCAAAATTCGACTTTTTAACCCCTGCACGCGAACTGCAACAGTGGACTGCGACCTTGCCACTCCCAGGTTGCAATTTCCCAAAACACCCCGTGCAGTACATAAAGTGCGACCGTGGCCCCCAGGTCGCAGTTTGAGGTCGCAATTTACCCTTTTTCGCGCATTTTGGATTTTTCTTGCTTATTTTCGACATCTGACCGAGTACCAAAACCCCTATTACTTAGCCAAACTATTCCATTGATGAAAATCATAATAACACCTAAATTTAGGAACGCCAAAATTTCCGGGTGTTACAGATGACAATCCAGTCCGTTATGGTAACTATCTTGACCTCACTTCAACTATCTTGTTGAAAACCTTTTGTTCTTGTATCAATACAAATAGTTACAAGACTTTTTATATAGAAAAATCATACCTGTCTTTTCTAAAATATAAGCTATTGATCAGATTCCAACTTAAACTATTTATGAGTTAAGGAGATTCGGATGATAACATAATGTAATAACCCTAACATTAATAATCTATTTTTGGGCCTTAAACCTAAACCTTGTGTTGATTTCATTCTAAACCCAGGTATTTAAATGGGATATTAGAAGGGAATTCCTATCACTCTATCATAATTCATATTTTCATCTATATGTGTGTGTGTGTGTGTGTGTGTTTACGTGAAGGGAGAGGCCATTAAAGAGTTTATCATCTTGGAGAAGGAGGCAAGCATTTTTGGAGCATATCTTGGAGGATTATTGAAGGTAAATCATATCTAAGGTATAACCTTTCTTCTCTATAGCTTGGTAACTTCATCAATGGAGTTTTTGGTTGATCTAAAATTTTGGGTTTCTCCAATGGAATGTTATGAATGTAATGTTGGTTGGATCTTGGCAAGGATTGAAATTCTTATTGTGGAATCTTCATCCCTAAGGTATATTTTTTTTTTTCATTTTCTTGCTTAAGGACTCCATTAATGGAGTTTTGAATGATTGGAGTATTTGGGTTTTATTCTCTTGGTTTGATTGAAGTAAATTGGAGATTGGAGATTGTTGATAAAGGATTTTAAATGAGTTCAACCAATGATTCTCATTTAGAAATCTTCTTATGGTGGCATTTTTATTGGTATTCTTAACTTCTTCAATGGTGCTTCATTTTGGACATTTTTTGGTTGGAATTTATGAGATTAATCTATGTTTTGGATTGGGTTTGGTTTGGGATTGGGTTTGTTTTTGGATGAATCCTCAAGTATTAGGATTGAGTTTGCTCAATTTTAAACCTTTAAAATCAAGTTTTACGCATTGGGAAGGATTTTTGGAAATAAATTTCGGAGCTGTGTAGAAAAGGGGGAAAACCAGAACAATCAGTGGCTGACGCGGGTAGCCACACGACTTGCCCCCGGGAAAAGCCACGTGAGCTATTGTTTTGAGTGCAAGTGCGCTGTTTTGATTCAACACTTGGACCTTTGAGCTAGGGGTTTAGCTTAGGACCTTATTAGAAGACTTTTTGGGGAATTGTTTGGGGTTAACACCATTCTTTCATGTTGTCGAATTTAGGCGTTCGGTTTAGGAAATTCCTTCGTTTGGGCAATGAGGCTAGGTGTGGCATCACCAGGTAAGTTTCCTTGACTTAAACTACATTTTTTGTCAAATGTTTGATATATGAAACTGATTATGGTATTTTTAAATTGGAAGCATGTTGACTGATATATACTCGTTTCTGTTTATAATTGTTGGATGATGAATTGGCGTAAATATCGCGATATGCCTAACTAAATTGGACATGTACATAGTAAGTGTGTGTACCTCGAGATGGTGCAAATCTCTTGGGAGTTATATCCCGTACATCTCGACCTCGTTTGGGTTGTACGTTGGATAGGTACCCGTCTTGGTACCCTTTAGTGTATTCGCATGTGGAATTGTGCGGAACACGATTATTAAGTAGCATGTGGAATTGTGTGACTAGCTTTGTCTTTTTCTACGATCCTTGTACATGGTCCCGTATTTGAATTACTTGCTTTCTTATTTTTATAACTTACTTCTTCGGATTTAAGTACTGTTTATAACTGCGGTTTATTTGGGAGTCACTAGACCTTGTGGTCTAACCCTTACTTTTCAAAACTAAAACCAATTTTCAGGTCAGGGATTTGTTGAGAGCTCTTCTAGGAGCAAGGGGAAGCTTTGAGGCGATCACTTGAGGAGGATCGGATGGCTTAGTTAGTTAGAAATTCTCAGTTGTTGTTGTGTTTTCCGCTGGAAACTTTGGGTTGTATTAATTAGTAGGTTTGATATAATTTAGGACCGTTGTGAAATATTTTTTGTTATTGCTATTTCGGATTTTTGGGTTGTTACACATAAACTTAGAGTATTTGTGGGTTTATGAGAATCAAGACTCAATGATCATTTTAATGGATCAATCAGATTGTTAATTCGGATGAGGATTTATTAATCTGAGCTTTGATCCCAAAATAAGGACTAAGCTTTAAATTCGAAATTGACTGAAATCTGAAACCTTATACTGAAAAATCCTTTTATAAGACTAGATTTGGATGTTAGTACTATTTGTTATATCCAATAAATATTTACTTCGGATATAACAATTACAAGGCAATTGTTGTATCAAATGTATTGTTGTCAAATCCAATGGTTGAGACCAACCATTACTTGTTTTTAACAAATTATTCAAGTCTAAGGTCTATCAAACAACATCAAACTAAACCAATATTATTTGCCCTATAAAACAAACCAATCCAATAAAACAAACTAACTTGAGCAATAAAATTAAATCTGGTTGCTCTAGCCGCCTTCGAGGAAACATAGATCAGATGATTAGTAGGCGGACCGGTGGAATCCATATCCGCCTTCCTATTGAACTAGTGCATCTTCTAAAAAACCTCAATAGTAGTGGGCTCACTACCCCATGCATCTCTCTACAATAGACAGTTTAAGTTGTTAGTAGACAACGAGGAATCCTCATTTCGACTCTAAATCTCCCACTCCAGTTGTTGCTTTTCTTTCTGTTACTTCGAAAGTAGCTGCTTCAGCTTCAGCCACTCGAATTTTTGATATTCCTTTTTATTTCTCATCAAACGAAAAACTATATACATTTAGCATAGTAAACTACTAATTTTAATTACAATGTTATTTCGATGTTGAATAATTCTAAATGAACTCCCGGTGTGTTTGGATGAAACCCCATCAAACCGGTTTGCACGTTGAGCCTAGTTTACCTAGAATGATGTCTAACCACCGATGGATACCGATCGGCGACATGAATAAGATTTTAAAAAATATTTTCATTTATTAACCATCGGTAATGTTTAAATTCACCGACGGATTACCGCCGACAACTATTCGGTTTGTCAGAGAATGTTTTATAGTCAGATAATCGTCGGTGGTCCGTCGGAAATCAAGAGCAATTTTGGATGTGGTTGATGTTGGTCGATAATACACACACAAATATATATATATATATATATATATATATTATGGGCGGGTTCAAATGAGAACTCAAATTTGGTTGTGAACGTAATGACAAATGAGAGAGCGACACCTGTCATATTCAGACTGAATAATCAAGAAATATTCAGACTAAATATAATATCTATTCAGTCTGAATAATGCTTATTTAATCTAAACAAGCATTATTCAGACTAAAAAAATATTATTTTCAGACTGAATAATTTACATTTAGACACATGTCGCATTCTCATCTGTCCTCATGTTCATAACCAAATAATATGTATTAAAAAAATAAATATTATTACGTTAATGATTAATTTAGAGTTTTAATTAATTTAACATATTATTTAATTAATTTAACATATTGTTTAAATAATATGTAAAATTAATTTTTTTTAAGTGAAATATTGTAATTAAAAAATGATACCTTAGCAATATGTTACACGTAGACAATGACATGACATGAAACCTAATAACTTGTATCATGTATTTTTAATTTAAATCAAGAGGTTAATTATTGTTATAACAGTTAAAAGTTTCAAAATACAAAGCATTTATAAAATACATTTAAAAATATATTGTTATAATAAACAAAATTTAATTATGGGGGAGGCTAATGGTACCCTATTGTTATTTGCACCCCTCAATAGGCATGGATGTAAGTAAAAAGTCAAAAAGTTATAAAAAGTTACAATAAATGACCTAAAAAGTGATGACTTTTATCTAATTTTTTAAAGATTGATGAATAACTGATATATTATTCTTTAAATATTTAAAAACTTAAATAAAAATTTATTTAAAATTAAAGTTAGAAAAGATAATGTGTTATTTTATGAATTTTCTAAATTTACAGAATGATCAATGATATATTGTATAAAAATATAGATAAAATGGTTTTTTGTTTTGAAATTTTAAAGTTTAATTTTGATTTGATACATATGCTTAGAATTTATAAAGTTGTAAAATAATGTTATATTATTTTCAATAAATAAAAAACATTATATTTTGAATTGTTTATTAAAATAGTTTCATATATAATATAAATAAAATAATAATTATTATATGCTAATTATTATTATTGTCTAATAATTAAAAATAAAAAACAAAAGAGAAAGATAAAATAAAGTGATATGATGTTTTCTAAAATTCAGGTTATTTAATGTTACTTTTTATACCTTTTTTACTTTTTTACTTACACCCTAATGTTGTTAAAATACATAAATTTTATGCACAACCCTATTATAAGGGTGTCATTAACCCTATCTTGTATATTTATGTAAATATGTATTATCATATTTTCTATTTAACTCGAACGTTTGGCATTTTCCCAACCAAAATGTTCTAATTCACATGAATTGTTATTAATTATGCCGTTTGGGATCAAAAAAGTCAGGAGTCTTTTCACATTATATGCATATTCTAAACGCTATACAACTTTTGTCCTTTTTGTACATTCTAAATGTATTAAAAAAATAAATATATGAATTACAACTTTTTTCTTCTCAAAAATATAATATAAACAAGGACTCAAATGTATCAAAAAAATTATCTTCGGTTTAATTTTTTTTCTGCGCCAGCATCAAGAGTGATCGTGTGAGAATAAGAGTGAAGGTGAGAAACGTACGTAAGAAGTGATTTGGACTTTAGATCATATTTAATCTGAAATCCACCCATAAATCTTGCTTGATACGGAAACTGATCCGATGCATCTCATCCTAATTTACATTCAAGACGGAGATCCATTTTTATGTTTTTCACAGAAGGTGTCATTTACCAAACACTTATCTGTGTAACGTTTACTAAGTCATATTATCTTGCTAGATGTATATGACAAAAACCAAGAATCTTATCCGGTAAGTGAGTGCGACGACTCTTGCCATAATTAACGTTTACCGAATAAATTGTTACATACAATGTCCTTTTATTGTCTAAAATTTTGCCCAATAAGTAAGTGATAGTGTTGAATTTTACCGATAAGTAGACAACTTTAACCCTTCTTTTCACCAGAATCCAATCCTACAAAATATTGTACTCCATCCGTCAAAATTTAAGTGTCCACAATCGAAATGACACAAAGTTTTAGACATGAATAATTAATACACTTTTTGGTAAACCAAATGACATCTTTACCCTTATTTAATTTCTCCTTCTTTACAACTTATTGAAAGTGAATACTTATTTTAATACACTTTTTGAAAGTTTGAATACTTATTTTAAGACAGATATAAATAGAAATGTGAATAGAGGAAGGAAGTACAAAAAGTTTAAATCTTGAATGACAGAAATTATATGTAGAAAGAAGTCATTTTAAGTTAACTGCCGCCTAATTGGGCATTAACATTCTCCGGTCAATATCCTTTACTTTTGGTGAGGTCCCACTTGCCTTTTCTTCATTTGACCAAAAACCATCAACATCTTACCGTCCGGCCGTGTAATTCATGACAATATAAACGAGTCTATTTTTTAAAAGTTACTTTTCAATTTAAACACCTTTTTCATTTTTTTTAATTATGTGTCACACGTTTTTCACTGTGAACCGCGGAACAAATTAAGAAGAACGTGACGCATATTTCTATTTATTTTCATTTATCATAAATAATAAAGATGGATTTTTTATAATATTTAGGATGAATATAATACATAATTAATGATAAATGATACATCATTAATATAATAATATCACAAAAATGTTTGGGACACATGGTATGCCTTCTTTTGTCCGAGGTTCATAATAAAACATAAATTTGCAATTAAGCTTGACTTTTATGTATAAAGTTGGGATCAAAATGTCTAATAATAATAAATAAATAAAAACATGAGAACACACATGTCAGATGTGATTTTTAATATAAAATTGTATGTGATTACACGTGAAATTTTTTCATAAAAAATGTATGAAAAACTTTCAACTTATAAAAACAGATACATGTGAAATTTTTATATTATAAAACAAACATATGTGTAATAATATTTTAAATTATAGCATTTGATGAAAAAAATCATTAAAAATTTTATTTTTATATTGATTTGAACTAGTTTGTATAGTTTGTACCATTCATCCAGTTTGTAAATGAACCAACCTCTGTCTCTCTCTCTCCCTCTCTTTTGATATATATATATATATATATATTTATATATTTATATATATATATAGAGAGAGAGAGAGAAAAAAAAAATTCAAATGCGAACTCAAATTTGGTTGTGAACGTGAGAACAAATGAGATACATATATATATATATATATATATATAGAGAGAGAGAGAGAGAGAGGAAAGTTCAAATGCGAACTCAAATTTGGTTGTGAACGTGAGAACAAATGAGAGCGTGACACGTGTCAAAATAAACAATATTCAGACTGAATATACAAAGGAATATTCAATCTAGTATATATTCAGTCTGAATATACAAAATGAATATTCTTTTGTATATTCAGACTGAATATATACTATAATATTTCTTTGAATGAGACACGTGTCGCACTCTCATTTGTCGTCACGTTCACAACCAAATTTGAGTTCTCATATATATATATATATATATATATATATAGGGGTGGTATCCGTTGCAAACTATTTGATTTTTGGAAATTGTGCAAACTCGTAGTGAACACAATGATAAAGCATCAATTGGATATTCATGAATCTTGAAAGTGTATTCACGAATGACGAAAGTATATTCATGAATGGAGAAGCTTGCCAGAAAACTCGTCGGAGAAGACAAAGTCGACGGAAAGTGTGTTCATGGTAAGAAATTAGTAAATATTAATTAAAAATGGTTAAATTATAAAATGATGATGATATCCTCAATGAATTAATAAACTATTAAAAAAATTAATAAAATATTAAAACAATATTATCCACATGGCTTATTTCTATTGGATCATGATGAGTTTGCAAGTTTGCAAATATTGAATAGTTTGCAACCGATACCATCCCTATATATATATATATATATATAGAAGTGCCTTTAGGGGTAAGGAAATTTACAAGAATCAGTGCAGATGGTTCGAAATTGAGCAAACTGGACAGGTTTATTGTCAGCCCTTCTTTCCTAACTGTATGGAGAAATGCTATCACGGTACCTCTGGAGAGACTTCACTCGGACCATTTCCCGCTATTATTAAGGAGCAATGACTCGGATTTTGGTCCAAAACCTTTCAGGTGGTTCGATCACTGGTTAGACGATCCGGAGGTTCATTCCATCGTTACTTCCAATTGGGGTACACATGTCTCTTACGCAAACCCGGACGTCAAGGTCAAAGAAAAGCTAAAAAGGATAAAATCGGCACTAAGATTATGGTGGAAATTAAAGGTCAAGAACAGAGACTTGGAAGTGGAGAAGGCTAAAAGTACAGCTAAAAACTAGGAGCAAGAATTGGAAAAAAGGCCGTTATCGGAAGAGGAGAAGACCGAATGGTTAAATTCTAGGAAAGTATGGAATGATTGGGAAAAGAAAGCAGAGGAATCCGTAAAGCAAAAAGCACGCATTAAGTGGGATGCGGAAGGGGACGAAAACTCCAGATTTTTCCACGCAGCGGCTAAGATTAGATATAACGCAAACACGATTCGAGGGATAAATTCAAATGGGGAAAATGGATATCGGAGCCTAGTCAGATAAAAACAGCCTTCAAAGAACACTATAAACGAATTTTCTCGGACTCCACACCAAGGAGAAAGTCCTTCTTCATTCCGGATTGCCCAAAAATTCATCCGGCGGATGCGAAGAGAATTGAGGAAAGGTTCTCGGAAGAGGAAATAAAGAGTGCGGTTTCTTTATGTGGTAGCACCAAAGCACCAGGTCCAGACGGTTTCAATTTCAAATTTATTAAAGCATTCTGGGATACAATAAAAGTAGATATAATTGAAGCAATTAATTGGTTCTGGGATAAAGAGTCCATTTCAAGAGGATGTAATGCATCTTTCATAGCGTTAATCCCAAAGGTAAAATCGCCATTGGAACCGAAAGATTTTAGACCAATCAGTCTAATCGGAACTTACTACAAAGTTATATCGAAAGTACTATCGGAAAGATTAAAAGGGGTGATCGGCAAAATCATAGGTGAGAATCAAAATGCGTTTATCAAAGGTAGGTATATCCTAGACGGAGTTCTTATCGCAAATGAAGTCTTGAATGCCGCGAAAAGAGCAAAGGAAAAATGCTTTGTTTTCAAAGCGGACTTCGAAAAAGCATTCGACAGCGTTAAGTGGGATTATCTTTTGGATATCATGAAGCAAATGGGTTTTGGTTTTTGGTATCAAGTGGTGCAAATGGATACATGCATGTCTCTCCTCGGCTTCGGTGTCAATTTTGGTCAATGGATCCCCCACCACGGAATTTCACATGGAAAAAGGGGTAAGACAAGGTGACCCTCTATCTCCTTTTTTATTTATAATCGCTGCAGAAGGGCTGAGTCTGGCTATTTCAAAAGCCAACAGAATCGGTGTCTTTAAAGGGCTAAGAGTGGGTGAAAACAAAGTAATGATTTCTCATCTTCAATACGCAGACGACGCTTTATTTTTTGGAGAATGGAAAAAGAAAAATATTCGAAACTTGTTGGCAATTCTTCGAAACTTTGAAACGATATCGGGTCTAAAACTAAATCTAAACAAAAGTAGCCTGATGGGTATCGGAATATCACCGGAGGAAGTAGCTTGCATGGCGGAAAGATTCAACTGCAGATCAGAGGTACTGCCTGTCAATTATCTGGGGGTTCCCCTCGGGGCAACATGCGATACGTGAAAAGTTGGAGACCTGTTATAGAAAAATTCGAAGCTAGACTATCTACTTGGAAGTCGAAAAACCTCTCGTTCGGAGGTAGACTAACTCTAGCCAAATCTGTGCTCGGGAGTCTCTCAATTTATTTCTTTTCAATATTTAGAGCTCCTAGCACGATAATAAAAACTCTGGAAAGCATTAGACGAAAGTTTTTTTGGGGCGGTTCGAACGATAATAAAATGTCGTGGGTTAATTGGAAAAAAATTACTAACCCAAAAGAGTTTGGGGGTCTCGGTATTGGATCCTTAAAGGCTTTTAATTTAGCTCTCCTTGGTAAATGGTGGTGGATATTTCATACGGAAAAGGAATCTCTATGGGTAAAAGTCATATCTAGCATATACGGAGAACATGGGAACCTGTTTAATCCAAGCGGAGAAACGGTGGCTGGCAGTCATTTCTCAGTCTGGAAAGATCTTAGAGCGGCTGGTAGAAATATAAATGAGTTGGGACTAGAGTTCGAATCCTCTTGCGTTAGAACGATTGGGGACGGATCGGAGACCAAGTTTTGGACCGATAGATGGGTGAACAATTGCATCCTTTCCAGGGAGTTTCCTAGGCTCTTTCATCTTAATTCGCTTTCTAATATTAACTCTCGTTCAAATTGTTTGATTAGTGATTGTGGCTTTTGGTCTGACAGTGGATGGCCTTGGCAATGGCAATGGGAAAACCAGGCAAGAGGAAGAACGGGGGATGAGCTAGAGAGACTAAAGCAGATGTTAGAATCGGTACCGGTCGAAAGAGATAAAAGGGATTCATGGAGCTGGAATCTGAACACGACAAACGGATTCTCGGTGGCAGCTTTGCGGCTACTCATCGAAGAACGGTTCATATCAAACGTTGCTGACTTGGAACCCACGAAGTGGTCCTCTCTAGCTCCAAGAAAGGTAAATGTGTTCATGTGGAGAGTTCGTAACAGAGGCATACAGGTAAGAATGGAAATCGATAGAAGAGGTATTGATATGGATTCGGTCCTTTGCCCAATCTGTCAAAATGATGTGGAAGATATATCTCATTGCTTCTTAAAGTGTCGTGTGGCAAGTATTATCTGGCAGAAAATTTTTGACTGGTGGGATATACCTATCGATCACCTAGGGGATTCAATCTGTGAAATTCTTTTTAGCGAGGCTCACGAATATATCGATCGCACATATGAGAATATTTGGAGAGCTACGGTTTGGATCACTGCCTATTGTATTTGGAGAACAAGAAATGAATTTTTGTTTAATCGTAAAACCCTCTCCCCGGATGAATGCCTTATGAGAATCAAGGAACAATCCTTTAGATGGATTAATCCGAGATTGAAAAAGAAGAAGCTCGCCTGGGAGACCTGGATCGATCGCCCAAGTGCGGTTGCCTTGTAAATACATGCGAAGTCCGTCGTGGATAGAAGATGGGTGGTATGTACTCTTGTATTATGTTGTTGTGTGTGCAAGGGTTGTCTGTATAGATTTGTGTGGTTATATTAGATCGTGTTAGTTGTTACAATGGTTGTATAGCGGGTCGTACGTTTTTGACCTTCGATGCTTTGTAACTGTTACCTTCTTGCGTTCATGGTATATATTTGTTGTTCGGTGGGTTCCCTGGGGGTGATGGCTTTGCCGAAGCTCCTTGGGTCTCACCTTATTGCGTTTCAAAAAAAAAATATATCGGGTTTGGTTCCGGTGATAAATTTTTCCGTTAGAAATGTAACTTTCACGTAACATATATAAAGATACCCTCAACGTTGTGTTTTCGAAACTCATTTTACAAATGAAAGGAAAGGAAATAGAAGAAAAGCTGAGCAAAATGAAAATACTCGTGTTCTCGAAACTTTTTTAAGGAGATAAAGGAAATGAAATGAAAGAAAAATAAGGTTTACTTTCCTTCCAAAACTTTCCTCCCAAACATGGGAGGAAAGGGAATGAAAGGAAATGAAAGTAAAAAGAAATAAATTAAAATCATTTAAAAAATTAATAAAATTATAAAATTATCTAATATTTCATTCTAAATTATATTATTTTAAAGAAAATATTAGTAAAAATAACATTTTTTTTTCTTTCATTCCTCTCCTCTTTAGAATCATGAAAATTATTTCATTTATTTTCCTTTCCTTTTTTAATTCACTTTCAAGAACACAAATAAAAAATTTATTTTTCTCTCCTTTTTTATCCTTCTCTTTCTTTTTCATCAATTTCTTTTCCTTTCTTTTCTCTTCAAATTCGAATAAAGATACCCTTAACTGTGTGAATACCTAGAATTTGATCGGTTTTACATAAAATAGAATGTAATAGAACATAACATTCACAAAGTATAATGGACCTTCATTAAATTTTACGATTTTCACTAAAAACTTTCTTTTTTCACATAAATTGAATAGTTTTTTTTTACATTTTGTATTTATTAGAATTGAGTAGCTTTTCAACATCTCTTTAGGTTATAAAATCATATTGTCCTCAACCTTATCAACTAGTTTTTACTAAATGTGATTAATTTATCAGTTAGTTTATCAACTAACAACTAGTTTATTATATAATAGTTAATTTCTCAGTCAACAAACTAATTTATAAGTTAATTTGTCAAACATATCGTAAATAAACCATGTTATGTGTAAATTAAACTCTATTATTAATTTTATATTTATATACATCAACGTCTAAGGACGTATCCATAAATTTTTCCATACAGTCGCACCATATAAAACAGTATGCCTTCTAAAACATAACGATTGTACTTTTTACGGACCTAATTTTTTTTATTCTTAGAAGAAACAATAAGATGGACATACCACCCCCAACTACCCCTCTAGCTCCATTCTTATCAACACCAAACCTTATATTGTATATTTTCAATTCTACATTTGACCAAATTGAAGCAAGATCATAGTCTACTTTTTTAAACATCTTTTTAACTATAGTTAAAAATATTTTGTGATGTGTAGATTTTTGGGATGAAAATCACCCGTCTCAAATTTTCATGTCTCATCCATATCCATCAATCATATGAATACACGTAAACAGAAAGAGAAAGTAAAGGTGAATTAAATAAATGAAAATCTGATATGTCTTAATTTTATTTGTGGGACAAGGATGAGACATGTGAATCTGGGATATATGATTTTTATTCAGATTTTTGTGTTCGAATCATCTTATGTTTATATTTTATTTATTACCTTGCTTTTCAAAATTTATGGGAATTTTTGATAAATATAATATTGTTTTTCTTAAATTTAGGAGCACTTTGTGCTTTCAATTATGTTCGAAATAATTCACACATGTCCACTTGCAAATTCGAAATTATTTAAAGTTAGATGTACAATTTTTTCAAAAAAAAAAACTTTTTTGATATGACTGAAATACAATTGTGCTTTAATCATAACTCTAAATTGTCCTTTATCATAACTCCAAACGTAATTCCCGACAAAGTTATGGTTTTCAATGTCCATATCTTTATGTAGGGTTGATTTTCGTTACAAACTACGTTAATTTGTACAAACCGTATAAATCGTATGCAATCAATATTTTTATTTTTATTTTTTTACTTATTCTTAATTATTAGGGTTGATTAGTTAATAATATATGAAAAAATTTCATCAAGAATAAATGAAGGTTGGTGAATCAAGAATATGTGAAACAAGATTCATCAAATTGAGAGTTTCATGAATCAATTCATTTTCATGTAAAAAAAATAATTTCATTAAAAAAAAATTATATGAAACAAATTCATCATATTAAACACTTTCATGAAAAAAAATATTCAAAAAAACAATGAAACATGTGGTTTGTACGGTTTGTACGAATTGACGTGGTTTGTATTTGAAATCTTCCCTCTTTATGTATCTATTAAGACTTAGTTTATGTTCAAATTCTCGTTTACGTGGAGTTGATACGTCTATTAATTCAAATCATAGACAAGATTTGTTATCTTTTTTACTGTATTAAGGTGGCGTTTGTTTTTTAAGAGGCGCTAAAGTCTGAAATATGAAAATAAAAGAAAAACAAACAACTTGAATGTAAGAATGTCTGGCCGATTCAGACATAAGAGGTAATTAAGAGCCGAAAAAGAAAAAACAAACAAGGCCTAAGTGTTTGCCCATCACCTATGACCTTACTTGGGCTCATTAACTTGACATTAAATTGTGAATGACTATTTATTTATTAGGATGTTGTTGGATAGCTTGTCCCATCTTTAGGATGCCCATTTTCTTTGGACATGTTTAACGTTTCTGATACTGTTAGGGTTTGTGACTTCTTAGTTTCCGCATATAATGCTAGTTTAGGATGCCTTGAAAATCTCTAACTAATATACACTACTAAAATGGAAGGCTTTCACCTACGACCATTTCCCTGGGAAATCTGTCGCTGAAGGGTGATTCGTCACAAAACCGTCACAAAAGTTGGTGGTTAATTTGTTGGTGGGTAATCAAATAAGTAACAGATTACCCAGGAAATTCCTGGGTAATCCGTTGGTATTTTCTTGTAAATATTGGATTTTACCGGAACCATTAGTATTTCTCTGATGATCTGTGGTAATCACCCAAGGAAATTTCCCTGGGTGAATTTTTGTGGGTGAAGTCATTTGTTTTGTAGTGATATTCTGCAAAGAAAATTATATTTTAACTCTCTGGAGCGCATCCAACATACTGGTCCTATGACAATCATGGGTTAATCGTTATCCCAAGGACCCGTGGATGGTGTCTGGACTCGAACTCCAAATTTTTTACTCATTCTGCAAGATGTCCAGCTTCTTAATTAACTACTGCACTATAGCCTTGAGAACATGTCAATTTAGTATGCCCATCATCAAACTTCTAAATTGCCTAAGAAGATGCAACTTCTGGTGTGTCGGGAGATATGTTTCCTAAGCGGATTAACATGACTATGTTATACCTAATTGTCCTTTCTCGAGTCAGTCCCAAGCCACATGAACTATAAGTTCGTATATTTTCAAAGACATCATTAATTTTTTAGAAAACGACATTATTTACTAATGATGTAACTAAATTCATAATATTTTAAAGGAAGTCATTCAACAAAAGAAAGAGAGAAAAGCCAAATGCAATAAAGAGATTTAGACACAATTTTTTTGACTAGTTCAAAGGCCAATAGAGGAACCTTGCCGTTTAATTGTACTGATAGACCCAGGAAATGCTCCGTACAATATTTTAATGATATAGATTTCTTGGCTTCTTGTCTTAATCTTATATACACACATACATATGTATATTAATGTGTATGTGTGTTTTCAAATAAATATAATACTTCTGATTGTCGGATGTTGGCTCGTTTTCTGCGTCTTGCAAAATTCGTTGCTTTTGTTTTTTATGTACTTTCGATTTTTCTTTTCAATACTATTGTCTTTGCCTTAAAAAAGTAATATTTTTCGTTAAAAAATTACTAAAAGACTGAGAAAAATACTTTTACTTTCTTTATTAAAAGAACGCAATGAGTGTAAAAAAATACTTTATACCAAACAATTATGATGGAATTCAGACGCTATCAAAATCCTTTAGTCATTGAGGTTCACCTACATTCCTGCAATAACTTTAGATCATTCATTTTCGTCCAGGGACTGATCGATGAGTGTATGTTGACCTGAAACTCATTGTTACAAAAAGAAATATGATGATCTTTGTTTAGATTATATTAATGCCTTTGCTATTTTATTACATATCCCAATATACATTATTTGAACTGATCATCGTAAGTTTATTGAAACAAGTTGTAACTTGAAACTACTTAAATAAGTTGAGTGTGCTACAAAGAAATCGATAAATGATTATTAATAGAAAAAAGAAAATCAAGATTTCCATTTATCAGAAAAATGTTAAATCTTTTTTAAAAATCACCCAAGATAAAAAAAAAATGTTTGTAGCTTTTTATTTTACGAGAAAAATATATAGTAATTAAAATAAAAATATGTTTTGTAAGCGTGTGTTTGATGTGTAAATAGGACTTGATATAGTTGGATGGGACGGATATCACGAACGGAAGTGAGCTATGTGAGTGAAATAATTGTACTTTAGTTTGATATTAAGCAAAAGTTAATTATCGGCAATCCCAGCCAGCCTCACACCGAACTCAACTCCAAAGACACTAATGTGATGGGCCTTTTTTGACTCACTCAGCAGCTGAGGCTAGCAAGGAGGTCAAGGATGAGCCTGGGCTTGTCTTGTTTTGACTAAGTCGTTTCACTCATTTGCCAACTAAGCTACACGTCAAATACGGTTTTAATTTGACATGTGTAATTTTAATAATTTGTTAATCTTGTCTAATATTTCTGATTTTTACTCCACCTGTTTTAGAGTGACCAAAAATAAATAGTTGATACAACTCAGTCATGTTATGCCCTCGTTGTAATTAATGTCATAACAAAAATAGAAAAAATATTACTCCCTCCGTCCTAATTTATCTTATCACATCCCCCTTACAGTTACCGAACTCGCCCTAACACTGAAAAAAAATGAATCAAAAGGAACTGAAGGTGGTAAAATGGACGGTTTTAGCACAATAGGTAACAAGTCAAAACTCTAAAATTTTAATATAAGCAAAATTGGTTGGCATAAGGTTCATCCAAAATATATTGTCTATTTTTAAATTCACGATAATTAAGCACTAATATGATTAAAAAAGTTTTGTTATTATAAAAATAAGAGTAAATGACATATTTGACTCTTGTAGTATGTTGATAATTATGACTGACATTTTTAAACTTAAAAAAAAACTATGAATATGGTTTGATAGTTGTCATTTTCTTATGATTAAGGTGCCTCTCACTAATAGCTATTAAAAGATGATATTAAATGAAGGACATTTTGGTTTTTTTATATATTTTTAACTTTTAAGTAAAAACAAATTATTAGATATAATATATATTTTATTATTATATATTTAACATATATTATGTAAAGATGATGTCCTAAAAGATAACCCCGCCCCCTCTGATATGCTGCCTCCGATGGCGACATATCCCTCTGACGATCAACCTACAACTAAACCCCTCTCGCCGCTAGACCCTCATATTTTCCCTCTGTTCCTCACCGCCAATCTCCTCCTCTGTATCCCCTTTTCCCTCTCCACATGAAATGCCTACACCATTAGTTCCTATCACAACCATCGATCTCACTACTTGTGTTTCCTTCCCTATGTCTTCTCCCAAAACCCTCAAGACTTCTTCTTCACAAACAACCATCGACATACATACTTGTCTGTAATATCTCACATTGGTTGGGGAGGAGAACAAAAGTTACCTTATAAGGGACTTGGATACCTCCCCTATCAGACGCGTTCTAAAACCATGAGTCCAGGTGTGTGGACAAAGCGGACAATATTTGGTACGGTTGGTCTGGGATGTTACAAATGGTATCAGAGCCGGCAACCAGACTGGTGCCCCAGCAAGGATGTTGGGCTCCTAAGGGGGTGGATTGTAATATGCCACATTGGTTGGGGAGGAGAACAAAAGTTGCCTTATAAGGGACTTGGATACCTCCCCTATCAGACGCGTTCTAAAACTGTGAGTTCAGGTGTGTGGACAAAGCGGACAATATCTGGTACGGTTGGTCTGGGATGTTACATTGTCAAACCACTATGGGCGGAAAATACCCCCATGTGCTCCTCACATGAGGGGACTTAACTGATCTAAACTAACGGTTCGTTAGTCAAAGGAGTAAAGAGTGAAACAAAATGGCAACCACAATGATCAAAAGTGCTATTAGTTCAAAATAAAGACGGGACTTGATAGTGGGTGGCAACCACATAAACAAAAAATGTAATTTACTATTTTTTTTAGTTTTGGGATGCGGGACATAATTTTCAACATACCAAGCTGTTTAAATCCACAATTCACTCTAAAAATAATAACATATAACTTTTAGATTAAATTGCAATTTTGGTCCCTGCGGTTTGTGGTATTTCTTGGTTTGGATCCCTAAAAGAATTTTATTGCAAGAAAACTCTCATGGTATGAAAAAGTGCTTGGTTTTGGTCCCTACCCACTAACACTGTTAAAATATTCGTTAAATCAAGGTTATTGTGGTATTTTTCCTTTTTCTTTAATTTCCAATTAAAAATTAAACATATATACACACACACACATAAAGGAAGGGTTCAAACAAGAAAACTTTAATTTACAGGAACGTGAGAACATCTTTTTATTTTTTTACTACAGACACTCACAAGTGATACTATTATTTCATCATATATGATACACATGTGATACTAAATCAGAGACGCGGACGATTTTTGACACAATGTAAGTTGCGAGCCAAATTGTCCTTACACCACTAAGCCCCCTCACGTGTATTATCACATGTGATAATGGTGTTATTGATGTGATACCATAATTTATCAAAACCATCACATGCGATACTAAATTATAGACGCAAACGACCTTTGGCGCAACGTAAGTCGCAGGGCACGACGTCCATACATGGTCCTCTCACGTGTAATATCACATGTGATAGAGGCGTTTTCGCATTCTCGTAAAATAGATGTATTCTCGTTTGAACCTCCATATATATATATATATATCATCGTCTCCAGCCACACCTCCTTCCCCCCAGTGTTCCCTTTCCCGGACACCATCTTCTTCGGTCACACCTCCAGCCACCATTTTCTCCGACCCAAAGAAGCAAACCATCCCTCATCCCCTGTTGATGTTTCACAGAAGTGGTTGATGTTTCATAAAGAATGAGTTGGATAAGAAGTTTCATGGCGACCCCCGTCTCCAACTCTCACCTCGCATCCCTTCGTTTCTCGACAACTAGCCCACCTCATCGTCCTCTCTCTCTCCCTCCCTCCCTCCCATAAACACAACCCCCATCACAAACCGAAGACTTACCGTCTCCAGCCCAAGACTTTCAACATCATCAGTTCAAATTGTTGAAGGATTGGTTCCAAATTGTGAACTTCAGATCTAGCATCGTGAACTTCTTCCATCGTCGGAATCACTGGTTCAAAAATATTTCATACCATCGTAAACTTCTTCTACGTCTACCATCATCTTCTTGAAAGATAGGTTCCAGATGTACTAGACCATCTTCTTTAAATTTAGGGCTTGATTCGGTTTTAAGATTTGATTCAATTAATGGGTTGTCATTTAGAGTTTTTAATTCAAATTTAGGGTTTTGTTTATATTTTGAGGTTCTGAAACTATATCATTGGATATTTTAAACAAACTTGATTTTATTTATGCATCTACTTCTTGTTTAATCTGATTGTGTTTGATTTGTTTATGTTATGGTTGTAGGTGGATGAACTCTATTGGTGGTGTTGATGGTTTAAAAAATAACTAAAAAGTATAATTCTTTTATTCTTTTAGTAGAAAATTAAATTAATAATAAGTACAACGACCGTATTAAATTAATAAGTACAACGACCATTCCCTTGATTTAACGAATATTTTTAATGGCATTAGTGGGCAGGGACCAAAACTAAGCACTTTTAATACCACAAGGGTTTTTTTGCAATAAAAATTCCGTTAAAACCTAAACCAAGAAAATCAACCAACAATAAAGACCAAAATTGCAATTAACCCTAATTTTTATTTAATAAAACAAATATAAATTTGAGTATTTATATATATATATATATATATTTGCATGACCTTCAACCCGTTTGACTTATTTAACCCTTATTTATTAATTTTTTTATTTTATTCTTTTAACTTGTTAAAAAATAAAATGGTTAAAAAATAATACAAAAATAAATAATTCAAAGTTGTAGCGTCTGAATCTTTTGCAGTTGACACCAAGTTAAAGAGTTAAAATCACTCACGCCAAGGGCCCAAAACTTCAGCGTATGATGGAGGCTAACCATAATGGGCCAAATGATTGATTAATTTGCCATGCTAACAAAAAAAAAAGCAATTTACATTATTCTTTATTTAAAAGAAATTCAAGATATTTCTAAAATTCAATAGTCAAATAGATATTGAGTTCCTAATCTATTTAAAGCTAACAAAATAATTGTATCTTAAAAGTAAAATAAGCGACAAAATTACAAGATATATTTTGTTTTAAAATTCTGATGAGTCGTTAAATTGGATACATGTTAAAATGAGTACGAGTAAAAAGGAGTAGCTTTTTAGAGCAAGTGAAAACAAATTAATTAAGTTGACTTGGCAACCTTTTTTTTTTTAATTTGATAAGTAATTAATATATTAAGTATTATTATATAAGTCATTATTAAGAGAATTATATACTCATTTACAAACACTTGAGTATACCATGGACGACTTAGAAAACACATTAAGCTTGTATAGATCATTAATAAAAAAAATAATATAGTTTGTATAGATCGGTTGAAATTGCAAATTGTAAGGTTGAATATAAATAATGGTAAGAACTTATGACACCAAGTTAAGGTTCCAAGTATTTCCTGAATGCAAAATCAATCAATAATTAATATCATCCTTCATATTATTTTTACATAGAATTGTAAATCTATTCCACTGACAAACACATTTTATTATATAGATTGACATCATTTGGGGTCATAATGTTGGTTATTCAGAGTAACATTTTATGTAAATCAATATATAAATCAGTTCGGTTTCCATGTCACATCATTTAATGTTTTCATAACTATTTTAAACTTTTAGTGTTAAAACAATTTTTTAGAACCTTCAATCTTAGAATCGTAAAGTCCATATTGCTTATTATTTGAGATCTTATTGTTGTTTTAGAGATAAAGTAATACTTAAGATTCATGCAATCAATATTAGGTAATAAAAAATCAATAATGTATAGAGAAATAGTAGTTTTGAAACTAAATATAGATATAAGTTGGATCATCTCATAGATAATGTTTGGTACGCAGACTGGATGGGACGGGACAGAACTGGACAGAACGAGACATGACATAACTAATTGTCTGTTCTACGTTTGGTATGCCTAAAAATACCCACAAGTTTTAATGTTTGTATAATAATTATAAATAATTTAGATTAACTAAATATTGAGATGATTTTAACATTTGTAATTTTATGTTGATAAAATTATTTTTAAACATATTTACAAACGCCACTATCATCCCATCTCCTTCTTACGTTGCATCTCGTCTTCTACCTTTCACCAGCTTCTTCTTCCAGTTCCACCACCATAAGAATATTATCCAGTCCTTCCACCACACTCTCATCTTCTACTCATATCGAGATTAACAAGTAAATTGAAACTTGAAAACATAAATAAAAAACAGGAGCCCATAACTTGAAACCAAAAATGGATAAGAACTTGATTTCTGCAGAAGACGAAATCGATAGGAACTCAAATCAAAAATCGAAATAGAAAACTTGAATGAAAAAGAACTCCATAAAAATCGACGCGAACTCGATTTCTGAAATTAGAAATCGAAATCGAAAACTTCAATAAGAAAGAACTCCACTTCTGCAGAAGAAGAAATCCACTTGTGTAGAAGATGAAATCGATAAGAACTCAAATCAGAAATCGAAATCGATAAGGATGAACTTTGATAAAAGATAAACTCGATTTTGGGATAAAGAACTCGATTTCTGCAGAAGAAGAAATCGATTTGGAAGAAGAGTTCTTAGCTTGAACGTTTGATGGAAGATGTTGGAGCTGATGGAGAAAGGATGGAGGCGATGAGTTGTTGGGTTCTTTGATTTAGGTTTACTCTGAGGGGGGCGTTTGCTTTGCGGAATGGAATTGGATAGAATGGAATCTGTTAAAGAAATTTGACTTTGAAGGAATTGGAATTGGAATGTTGTCAGGTTTGACCAGCTGTTTGGTTGGCAGAATTGGAATAGAATCTGTCGAAAGAATTGGAATCTGTCTGTTTGGTTCACAGAATGTAGCTTTGAAATTGAAATGACATTCCAGTAAATGACTAGAATACCCTTTTTGTTAAGTTTAATTTTTAAACTAAAATTAGTTTAATAAAATAATTATTAATTATTTCAATTTTTTTAACACTAAAAATAATTTAAGTTTTTTTACAGCTAAAAACAGCATAAAACAGCCAAAAACTACAGAAACTGATAAACAGCAAAAATAACTAAAAACTGCATAAAAAAGCAAAAAACTACAGCAAGAGAACATCTGTTAGGCAAGACATATTTTTCTTGTTGCAGGAGACGATGGAGAACCTAACTGTTAGGGGTGAGGAAAAACCAAACCGAAACTGGAAAAAAAACCGAGAAACCGAAAAGCCGAAAACTAAACCCCCCCCCCCCGAAATACAGAACCGAAATCGAAAACCCGAAAATTGAAAAAAAAAACCTCGAAAAAACTGAACCGAACCGAAATCGAAAAACTGAAAAAACCCCCGAAAAAGCCGAACCAAAAATCCAAGTGAATGGGTGTCGGCTTCAATTTTAAGAGATTAGGGTTTAGTTATTTTTTTAGGATGAGGGTATTTTAGTTATTAGGAATATATCAAATTCAATTCCATAAAAATCTCATGGATAACCCAAGAAATCTCAAATGCCCCTTTTTTGGAATTCTTTGGAATTTAACAAATTCCAATTCTTGAAAGTAGTGAACCAAACAAATGAATTAAAATCTGGTCAATGGAATCAGATTCCAATTCCACCAGATTCCATTCCATTCCATTCCGGTGAACCAAACGTCCCCTGATAGAATTCTAAGGGTATAATTGTAATCTTAAAAATAGTCTATGTTTTTCCACCCTTTTTGGTGGAACAACAATTTTTTTTAACTTTTGTCCCATGAAAACTCCTATTTGTCCCATGTTGTCCCATCCCATTTTTGTCCCATGGTCAACCAAACATGGGACTACTTTTTTTGTCCCGTCCCGTCCCACACAGTCTGCGTACCAAACGCAGCCTTAATGGTTGATAAAAAAAATTAAAAGGTAAAAGTTTTCTTAGTTAATATCAAAAATTCTACTATATTCTAATACAAAAATAGAATCTATGCAGAAGAAATAACCAAAAGAGACAGTGGAAGATGAATGATAGATAATATATTAATGTTTTCTTAATTTCTAGGCAAGATAATTTTAGATTTTAGTTGTAAATAAAAAAAAACTTAAAGAAACAATAAACGATATTATAATTCATAAACAAACTAAATGGATTATATTAAATACAAAATTTGAAATACAATGAATCACTTGACATATTTCAAGTCTCTTTGTATTCGGTGTTTTGATTTAAGGTTATAATAATACGATATTATATTATACAGTTGCAAATACAATCATAATTTCATATTAATCATATTACGACAAAAAAGATATAGTAGAACTCAAATTGATTTCTGTGTTTGATTCAAGGTTCTAAATGGCGTGAGGCGTGGCGTGGCGGCGAGGTCAAGCCTCAAGCCTTACGAGTTACGGCGAGACCATGGCGTTTTTTAAGGCGTGACTTAAGGCGGCAAATCTTTATATATATTATATATACATATGTCTATGTAAGCCAGTGTAATGAACAATAATGATTAAACAAACTAAATTCGTATAAAACTACAAACAAAGAAAGAAACATGCATTCATAATTTTATATCAAATATACAAAGTTTACAAAAAAAGGAAAAAAAAAAACAAAATCACGCCTTATAACGTGCCATAACACGCCTTATAACCCGCCATAACGCGCCATAACACACCATATTGCAAGCCACGCCTCAGAGTCGCGCCACAGGCTTTAACGTGGCGGCGAGGCCACGCCTTGACGTTATGGCGCGCCATAATGCCGTTATAACGCGTTTTTTAGAACCATGGTTTGATTTGATGTATGTCCACACTCAATTATTATAGTATTTACACCTAAATTGATTGTGTTTTCTAACCCCAAGAGTTTGGGCCCGTGGTCTATTTCTTTCTTCTTCTTTTTTTGAAAGACATAGCGGCATAGTGACCTATTTCTTTTTTTGAAACCTTTTCGGTTTTAATTATTCATTTAGTTAACCATATCAACTAAATAAATATTAATCTCAATTAATTAACATCTTGGTTAATTAAGTCTTCCCCAAGAGTGGTTTTAGTGTACGATTATTTGCGCTATCATCACTTTGAAACTACGACAAAGGTTGGGCTTTTTTCTTGGGCTTGGACCAGCTTTCGGATTGAAAGAGGTCTAATTGTGGATTTCTCACTACGGGCTTTAACTAGGCTTTAAAAAATTTAGGCATTAAGGTCGTGCATGGGCTTGGGCGTATTAGGACAGGTTTAATGTATTCGAATATTGGACATCTCAGAAGGTTAAAGGTTCAAACCTCACCAAATTTGAAAAAGACGTTTGAATTCTTTTGTTAGAAATATCTGACACCACAAGAATAAGTGGTTTTTATTGTCAAATTTATAAGATGTCGAACATTTTATGAAAATAATCTTTGAGATGGCTAAAAAGCATCTCTAGCAGTTTCTCTAAAATGGAAGTTTTGGGGATTTTTGCTCCAACGGATTTCCAAAACTTCTCCAAAATGGAGAAAGTATTAGAGAGAATGAAATTCTTCAAAATCGAAGATTTCTTAAAATAAAATAGTTACTTGTAATAGAGAAAACCGACTTTTTTATTCATTATTGAATGAATTTAAATGTTTAGAAGAAAATCGATATTTTATAAGTTGTATTGAATATTTAATAATATAATTAATTTTAATCTCCAAAATAGATAATTTGTTAGAGAAAATTTTAAAGATTTTAACAAGTATCTATACTATATTATAAAGCATTTGACCAAAAACTCTTAAAAACATATTATTATGCAATAGGTACAATTGATTAAAACATAATTACTTAAAATTCAAGAATACAAGTTATACATGCATTGGTACAACTTATTAAAGCTTCATTTTGAATTCGTGTAACTAACTATACAACTAACTATATAGATAAACATTTAATTTTGAATATAAAAAATCTAACATATAATAAGGATAATCATTCCACTCAAAATACTTAATTTGTTATATTTATAAAAAAATTATATTATTAAACCAAAATATATTATTTCATTATTAAACCTAATTTATAATTTAAAAAACGGAATTAAAAAAAATATACAAATAAAATCGTATTATAACATTGGTAGAGACAAAAAAATAAAATAAAACATTAAAATTAAGATGGATCTCGCTGCATCGCGCGAGTACCCTTCTAGTTTATTCTAAAACATCTCCAACAATTTTTCAAAAATAGAAAAAAAAAATTAGTTTTTATCCTCAAAAATGATCCAACAACATTTCTATCTTGTTTTATAAAAATAAAGAATCATTTGAAATCTCTAGATACAGAGAATTCCTTAAAATTTGATCGACTTATTTAACACCCTTTTTAGAGCCAGATAAAATTAATTGAAATACGTAGAAACTGAACCAAACACCCATATTTATATAGAATAAAATATACAACTTTTGTTAAAATAAAAGTTCAAAAAAAATCAAAATAAAAAAATATTCATTATTTAACACTAAAATAATTCTACTAGAAACAAAAAATAAAAATATGAATTATAGAGGGTACAAAATACAACTCCATGGACCCCACCTCACGGAATCACTGGGCTAAAAGACTTGCATTCCATCAGACTCTTCTGTACTCCTCCTCCACAGAAGTAAAAGCTCTGTGGGCATTCGTACAAACAATTATCCCCTAACTCGATCGTTACACCCGACCCGGATCCAGACCCGGACCCGGATCTCAACTGCAAAAACGGACCCGGTATTAACCCGAACAAGTAATTCCCACCCAATAACAGTCTTTCAAATGGAGCCACTTCTCCGGTACTCGCCATCACCGCCTTTAACGCATACTGCGTCGGAATCATACCGGAAAACTTGTTGTTTTCCAACGATAAAGCCGATAGCTTCGGCATCCAACCCAAAAACCCGGGTAAAAACCCATGGACATCGTTGTTACTCAAATCGACGGCAATCAGCTGGCTATTCCGGCCCCAATTGGTCGGAATTTGAACCCACCGGAACCGGTTGTAAGCTAGTGAGAGCTGTTCTAGAGATGGGTGGGTGAAAAGCTCCGGCGGTAGGGTTCCGGTGAGATTGTTGTAACTCAGGTCTAATACTTGGAGATAAACCGAGTTATTGAGTAAACTCGCCGGAATATTCCCTTCTAGTGAGTTATTTCTGACCGTTAGTTCGATGAGGTTGCCGGGAAAAGCCGACGGAAGTTCGCCGGAGATGGCGTTGTTGCTGACGTCGAGGAAGTAAAGGTTACTGAGTTGACTCAACTCGGGGAACTCACCAGTGAGTCTGTTACCTTGGAACTCGAGCCTTTTTAAATTCGTTAAACTATTAAAAGTTGGTGGAATGGGACCCTGTAGATTGTTGTTGTCGAGAAGAAGCTCTTCTAGTGAGACAGGAAACGATCCAACTGAGTCAGGGATTGTGCCGTTGAGCGAGTTACTTGAAAGACCGAGCCGCTGCAAACGAGTTAACCGGGAAAACGAACCGGGAATCGAACCGGTAAAGTAGTTATTACTAAGGTCTAGGGTTTGAAGATAAGGAAAGTTCCACGAAGAAGAAGAGGAGGATAGTGAACCGGAGTAACCGGCCTGGTCGAGAGTGAGTTCGGTGACCCGGCTAACGCCGGATAATACGACGTCGCATCGTATACCGCAAGTGAATTTATCGCCGGAAAGCGAGTCGCATGGATCAACGGAGAAATCCCACGAAGCCAAACAGGAACCGGGACCCACCGAGTCGGAATTGACGCCATTAACGAACTGTTTAAGAGCTTGAACATCTTCCCAGTGAGTAATCGAATAGCCATGAAAACAGAGATCCATGAAAAAGATGATCAGAAGGAAGAAAGAAGCCATTAATTTGAGAAATTGGGTTTGCATTTTGGGGAAGAATTGAAATTGAAATTGAAGTTGAAATTGGGAGTGAAAATATGAGTGAGTGGGGGGGTGTTTTATGATGATCAGTCACGGGGCAGAGTGGGTGTCAGAGACTCCATTTGTGTCTGCTTTTAATTTTGTATTTTGATTTGATTTTCTTTCATCGGGAACGACGACAAGAGAGGGACAGGTTTCAGAATCCGATTGGTTTGTTTTTTTATGAAATCCGTCATTTTATACAAAACCAACATTTTTGTTCTGAATAAAAGGGACGTAAATATGGAAAGGATGATGTTTTATATCTATTAATTTCCTTTTTATATCCATCATAAATAATTTTTTATATTTTTAATTGTATGATTTGATTTAATTATGATATAAACCGGTTATATAACATCATTGTCACCGACATAAAATCACCATCACCGACATATAATAACAAGGGTGATGTTAACTCAGTTGGTAAAAGGGTGAGTAGATTTTGCTCAATTGTGGGGTTTGTATAGGATCGGTTGAGTTGTCGGTGATCAATTTTTTCTTTAAACGTATACCTTATTTAGGTAGCGTTTGGTATGCAGACTAGATGGGACGGGACGGACTAGACTAGACTAGATTAATTGTTTGTTATGTGTTTCGTACAACTAAAACAGAACTGGACAAACCTATTAAAATGACCAAATTACCCCTAAAATAATATTTGGTATCTTTTTTATGATAAAATCAATTAATCATGTAAATAACTTTATTTAAACATGACAAGTTTCTTTTTTCCTTTAAAATTATAAAATTTTACAATCAATTACAAATATATAAGAATTGCTCTCTACAAACAGTTGGCGAAGTGATAGGGTTTTATCCAACAAAATCTTCTTCTTAGTCCTTCATGTTATTGACGACGACGACACAAGTCATGAATCTTCGTCGCACAAAGAACTACAACCAAAAGCTTCAAGTTTTGAGTGGTTTCTTTTTTTAATTAGTATTCAAACACCAAATCGAACAGAGCCTAAAGCAACACTTATAAACATCGACAGATGAAAACACTTCAATTCCAGATCTGTGTAAAACGAATCATATAATTAAAAAGATTAATAAAAAGGGCAAAATATTTTTTAATTGATCAAACTAATTATATATGGTGGATTTATCATTTGTGAAATGTCTTTCTAAATTAAATATGAGAGTTAATTTGCGAAATCTTCCTAAAGGGTTACCAAAAAAAGATGTCCTAAAGCTAGTTTTTATTTAGTGGTAGGACCCTATACATCGGTAAGATCATTCATATCTATTAATTTTCTTTTCATAGATATTAATATTAATACTTACGAGCCATTTACTAAAGACTTACTTTGGTAAACGTTTATCATTTCAATTACCTTACCTTATAAACATAACAAGGACCGAAAATCTTACCCGATAAAAGAGAGTGATGACTCTTACTCAGTAATAACTCTTATTTTGAGCATTATTTACACATTATTTGTGTGAGTGTTTCTTTTGTGTTAGTTATATTTTCTCTTTATATGTTTATGTTTTTTCTTTATATTATTTTATTTTTATTTATAATTATTGAAAATGTTTTTATGGTTATGTGTATCATTTTTGGGTTAAATGTCTGGATAAGTATTGAAGAATAAGATTTCATGAAGGCATTTTTGGGGTGCTTGGAAAGAAAGGAAAAAGCATTGTTGTCCAAGATATTTTGTGAAGCTTCTTTCTAATGGATAAAAGGATGCTCATCTCTCTCTTTGTTGGCCATGGGTGAACCATTTAAAAAGAGCTAGTTGTAATTTATTTTTAATATTTAATTTTCAGATTTTCAGCAATGTTTATTACCGTAGAGAAAATGCAAAGTTTTTATAAGCAAAAAGTATATTATATTATAAGAATTACCATTATAAAGAGATTCTTATAAGAACCTAACAAGATATAGGTATCCCAACAAGAAACTTGGTTTTTACCATGATTTTTGAGAAAAATGTCATTTCACTCATGTTTTTTTTTTATTTCTTTGACTTATTTAATTATTAAAATATACCTTATGTAAATTATTAATGTTAAAGAAAATCAAGGGGACCTACAAAAATGAGGTTCTTATAAGAACCTCTATTATGGAATTTTTTATGAGCTCCTAATTTCATGAGGTGTCGTTGATGTGGCAAAAAAATGTACAAAAAGGAGGTTCTTATAAGAACCCCCATTGGAGATGTTCTTAAGACTATTAAGCAACACTTGAGTATTGTTGTCAATATTGCTAATTCTGTTGGTCACTTGAGTCGAAGCTTAAACTCAATGCAGATAAGCCGATCATTTCAAAATATTAATATTATATCTCCAGAGATGGACAGATTTAAAATACGACATAAGTAACACACAAAGATTTGAGAATTTTTTTGATAATTACAAAGAGATACAATTTTTTAATGATTTTTGCTAAGGTTCAACATTGATCAAGATTTTATATAAAAAGAGATTTGAGTACAAATCTTCATACTAATATAACTTTGATTTATTATATTAACTTATCTACATCGGCAAGCTTAGAATATGCAATAGTGGTGGTTTTGTGGAAATTTGTGGACACTGTTTAGAAAGATTTATTTTTGAGAGATCAGGATCTTTATATACAATTTTGTGACATGAGTTTCTGACCATTTTTAGTTACTTGTTTGGATTTCGTTGTTAAAAGCACTAAACCCGCTCAAAAATATTTTCTTATTCTCTAATTGAAATCGGTGTATTCTCTACTTAGTACTCGAAACTTTGAAGTTCAATCACTATGAATACGATCTAGGTATTTTTACCACTTTATTAATTGAAAGTGATCATAGTAGTTGGTGTGCACTTGTACCCCCATTGTGCCTTGTTCGTGGGTATATACATTTAGTATCTAGTTTTTGGCGCAGTTGTCGGAGATTAACGTATTTCCAGAGTTTCTTGAGTTTATAAGTTGAGTTTTTCATTGGTTTTTCTTTCAACCTAATGGAAGGTTTTAATTGGGATGCATCGTATAACAATACTTTCGATATTTTTAGGAAGAACATCCTAATTTTTTGTTATATGTTTACGATAATGACACTTACCTTTTATTTTCACCTTCCTATGGAGAAGTTTGATTATTTGTATGATTTTCAAGGGAGTAATAATTTACTATGGATTCATGTTTTTTGTTCTCAACTGTCTATCTAAGATTTTCCTTTGAACAACTAATACCTACTATTAGAGTAGGAGGCGCATGGCCCCTGCTCGATCATCCCATGACTATGTTTGGCAAAAATAAGTTAGCTTATTTTTAGTGTTCACGTTTGTCAACCCATAAGCTAGCTTATAAGTCAGCTTATAAGCTAGCTTATTGAAACGCTACTTGGAGTAGCGTAGCGTTTTAGGAGTTTATTGTCATTTTTTCTAATTATAACCATCGTTAATATTAATTATTAATTATTAATTTTATTTTTAAATATGTTCTTTTTTGTCATTTTACATTCTTATACGCTAGTTTTGCCAAACATAATTTTTTTATAAGTTAGCTTATCAGCTACCAGTTAGCTTATAAGCTACCAGCTAACTTACCAGCCATCCGCTAGCTTATCAACTACCCGCTAATTTATTAGGTAGTTTGTCAAATATAAATCTAAACTTGAAACATAAGTGTGAAGTTGTTGGAATGCTTGGGGTGTCTTGTTAAGGTCATGGGTTCTATTATTTTTTGTAACAAATTTTAATTTTTTATAACAAATTTTAATTTTTTATATTTTTAAATTTCAGTTACTAAAAAAAGACAAATAAATATGCAACAAAATAATTTAACTCAAGACCTCAAATATAAAATAAAAGACCTCAAATATAAAATAACAATGTCTTATCAATCAACTACTACTATTTTTTATTTACAGTTATCCTGGTCTTACTTCAACTTGATATTTTTTCTTCCGGTTTACCCTTTAATCTTAAATGTGTTTTTTGTCTCGTTCTATTAATAACGCATGTATCCGAAATAAATTGAAAATGAAATAAAATTAGTCACATTTAACAATTAATACTTTGCATGAGTTTTTATTTTATTTTTCTAATATTTAAAAATCGGTTATTATTTTTCTGTATATGATGTCATCAAACATGTTTTTGTAAGAAATTTGTAAAATTTTATTTTTTGTTGGATTTGCTGCCTATTACGAAATCAACCAAATAACCACAAACAGTCCCCCGTAAAGGTGGAATCTGGCCTAGAATACGTCGAGTGTAAGACGTGGTCTCACGTCTTAGTCAAAAAGTTAATATCAATTTCATTTGTAAAAATATATTCTATCAAATCGACACAATTTAATTTTTATCAGTTCAAATTGTGTTGATTTTTTCCTTGATCAAACCACAACTTTATTAGTCTTTTATTGATCTTAAAATTACACCCATTTATGGGTCCACGATTATCCAAATTATAAGTTGCTATTTGTGTAAGAGTTGTTACATGTTTTGTCTTTTGCAACCAAACATTATAAAAGACATGGTTATGCCATTATTATTTATTAGGTTCATTAATTAATACATCAAACAAATAAAGGGAAATTATTGGTGTGGTTTATAGCAAAACATAATCTTTAAAGAATATAAATACAAATATAGCATTTTTCACCTTATCAAATTAGGATAGATTCTTGACAAACATTTAAATTTTTATTAAAAGTATATGTATTTTCAAGATAAAAGCATAAAAAATTAAGTAATTTTGCAATAATCTTAACATATTTATTTATTTATTTATTGTGGTTTAGTTAATGTAATAAATGGTTAAAATTTCAAAATATGTTTTATATGATAAATTAGTTTTCAGCATATATGATTTTGTTTGATCCGGATGTGTCATTTTTCTACATAATTCAATATACAATGTGAGTTGACAATTTAGCATCGTTATCACTAGTAGTTACAATATATATGTTGGTTACTGATGAAAATATGTACGCAATATGAAGAATTTAACGTGTGTTATAATAATTGAGAAAAAATTGTTATACCAAATACAAATTGAGATAAACTTAAATGTATTTTGATGCATTTTGGTTAATCTATAACAAAAGTTATTGTATTTTCTTGACATAAAACAAGAAACACTGAACTTAACAGAAACTTCAACAAAATAAAAGATAACACATTTTGAAAATATATCCACCTCTTGTTAGATGAAAATTGTTGCATACTTTTTTAACTTGATTTTCTACTTAACTTCCTAATAATAGGAATGTGATGTAATTTGACAAATTCTAAACATGATAGGTTTTTGTTTTTAGATATTACTTGAATTTCGTAACGTTCTGTTTATTTGGGAACCAACGGTGGAGGATAATAACTTGCAACTTGGAATGGCATTGAAATGTATGTATCATAAGAGATTATGTAACATGGTGGTTACTATTCGCACCCCTTGATGGGATGCAAATAGTTTGATGAGATTGACAGCCCTCAAAATTTGTACTCCTTTAATCATTTCCCTTCTTTTTTTATTATTTTTTAGTTAGGGTTAAATATATATAATATATATGTAGTTTTCTCTAATATATATGTATTTTTCTCAATTTATTAATTTATAACTTTTATGTTATTAATAACTTAAAATGTAATCTTTTTAAAAACACAGAATATTTTATTTTTCATTTAAAATTGGAATAAATCGTTTTTACATATCATTTTGTATATTTACAATTGGAAGTGTTATATCCATTTATTTTATATTAAAACTAGTTTGGTATTCGTGTAATACATTGATATGTCAAAAAAAATTATAAATCGAAGATATTAAGTTTATGTTTAATATAAGCTCAAAAAATTATAATTAAAACACAGTTTTATTTATAAACGCAATAAAATTTAAAGTTAAATGTTATTTTGAAACTAAAAAAAATACAAAATTAAATATTATTTCAAACTCAAGAAAAATCAGTTTTATAATATTATTAAATCCAATATTAGGTATTGATCTCATTTTGTAAGTATTGAATAGACGATCATAATAATATAATTTGTAATATATACATATATACATATATATAGTTAATATATAATTATGTATTTTAATATGATAAAGATGTAAATGGAAAATGGAAAATGGAAAATTAAAGGATATAAAAGTTAACTAAATAACTATAATGTAGAAAAATGTAAGTTTTAAAAACAATTCATTACGTATTTATGTTATCTATACTATATTATAAAACATTTAATCAAAAACTTTTAAAAACAACCTTTTAAGCTTTAGTTACTGCTATTTAATGTTAATTACTTAATTTTCAAGATAACAAGTAAACTGTGCATAAGTACAACCTACTAAAGTTTCATCTCTAAATTCGTGTAACTAACTACAGATAACTATGATCAATTACAGGATAAACATCTAATTTTAAATATAAAAAATCTAAAATATGATTAAGATAATCATTGACTTTTAACAAATAAAATAATTATATCATTAAACCAAAAATAATTTTTTAAAAATTAAATTATGATAAAAAATTGAATTAAAGAGATTAAATAAAAAAAAAACTTTTAATTGAAATACTAAAATCTTTTTCTCAAAACCAAATAAAACCATTAAAACATCGATATAAAAAGAAATTAAAACGAAACTTAAAATCGAGATATATCTCGTTGTATTGCGCGAGTACCCTTCTAGTTTGATAATATGATTAAGTTTTGAAAATACTCAATATTTGGCTCATTTCAAAGGTATTAACAAAATGATTATAATGATATAATTTGTAAAAATAAAACATATTTTTGAATGTAATTTGGTTCATAAACGATTATTAGTATTAGGAAGATAAAGTAAGTTAAATAACTAGTTATATGGATGCATTTAGTCCATCACTTTAAGCAAAATATAGCTACTTAGACCAAAACATGTCCATTAATGAGCCGTTAAAGACCACCGTGATATTTTATATCCGATGCTCAAAAAGGCAAGTTATGACGTGATATGGCATACGACCCATAACATTAGTTTAAAGCTTTAACCATTCCAAATATAAAAGTTGGTTGATTTTTTTAAAAAGATTCTCTTGAATATATAATGGATTGTTTTATTGTCAATGTTAAAAACCAATAATTTGATTTTTAGTTTGTAATTCAATCAAAATAATTAAAAACAATAACAAAATAACTCTAAAGTGGATAAATTCATACTATATTATAAAGCATTTAACAAAAAACTTTTAAAAACATATTATTATGCAATAGGTACAATTGATTAAAGCATAATTACTTAAAATTCAAGAATACAAGTTATACATGCATTAGTGCAACTTATTAAAACTTCATGTTTGAGTTACACGAACTAACTATACAACTAACTATACAGATAAACATCTATTTTTTAATATAAAAAATATAACATATAATTAAGATAATCATTCAACTCTAACAAAATACTTAATTATTTTTATGAAAAAATCATATTTTTAAACCAAAATATATTATTTTATTATTAAACCAATATTATATTTAAAAAAACTAAATTAAAAAAAAGTACACAAAAAATAAAATCTATTTTTTCAAAAATAATAAAATCGTATTATAACATCGATAGAGATAAAATAAATAAATAAAACAAAACATTAAAATTAAGATAGATTTTGCTGCATTGTACGAGTACCCTTCTAGTAAAATAATAATACAAGAAACAATTAGAAGTTAATAAAACTAAAATCTTAATAATATATATATCTTATTTAGTACCGTATATTTTTTATTTGCTTAAACGTAATTATAAATTAATTTAAAAAAATAACATTAAAACTATAAATAGTCAAAAGTTAATATTAAAAGAAATAAATAACAAATTAATAAAATAATACATTTTAAATACTAATATTAAAGAAAATAATTAAAATTACATCAAAGTGAGTGATGAGATGTTTAGTATTTGGGAGAGATTTTTAGAAGGGGTGCACAAAGACCATCCATTAAATTATCAAAATAATATGGTTAGTTATAAATTAACGTGATGCAGGAGACAATGTTTGAAAATGCTTTTGTTGCTTGAAGTAATAATAATCAAAATTAGTCGTGTTAAATGTTTGACAGTTTACGGTTATTTAATGAAATAATATAGAAAAAGAGGATAATGATATAACTTGCCATATCCTCGGTTTTTTTACAATTGATTATTTGACTTTTAAATAGTTACATAATTTACAATTAAAGGTAAATTAACTTAACATATAATTATTGCCACTGAAAATCACTAGTCAGATAATTATTTTTAGAACAAATGGTATATGAACGATCTAAAAAGAACATTTAACTGTTTGTTATGTCTCCCATTGACATCGGAATAAATGAAGTATGTATGGAGTCAGTGGTAATTAATAATCAAATGTTTTGTCCTCGAACATGTAGCTCAGTTGGTAAAGCAAGGAACGATTTCACTCAAATATCTTTTTTAAATATCAATTTAAGAATTATATAAATAACATAATATTTGATCTAACGTAATGATATAAACTCAATGCTAAAATTACACCACCATTAATAACTTCAGTTATAATTAAAACAATTTAACATAAGAGTCAGAATGTCCAACAATACGAAGGATAACAAACAAGTAATGGTTATGACCTTATCACAAACACAACAAAAAGAATGATCTACAAGAATAGAACGATATTTTTTGTGTAAATTTAACGATAATGTTTTGTAACAACAAACATGTGATTAATTTCACGATGACATTTAATGTTAAGCGAATTAATCAACATGAAAAGGTCTTTCTTAAAGAGTTTCAAAAATGGTTCTTCACAAATAGAATGATAACGAGTCGAAAAGAAATAACAAGAATGCTAAGCAGTGAGATATATCATAAGGTGATCGAAGATTTTCTTTGTAAGTTGTCTTTTAGAAAAAAACAAGCATTGAAAAAGAAGGTATTAAAAATAAATGATACAATGATAAAATTGAATAACTTAATGTGGAAATCATATCACCGACAACCAGTAGCGGATCCAGAATTTTTGGCCACTGGGGTCCCATTAAGGTAGACTAAAGGTGCGTAAAGTCACCCGACGTGTTTCGGGAAAAATTTTAAGTTTTTTAGTTGATTTCAAGGGATTTTCTTACTGTTTTTGTCGATTTTAAAGAATTTTCTTAGTGTTTTTATCAATTTCGAAGAATTTTTTCGGTTTTTTTTATTGATTTCAAGATAATTTTTTAGTATTTTTGTCAATCACCTACAAGATGGGGTCCCTTGGAAAATTTTACTAAAGGAACTAAGGCTAAATTTAGTATTTTAATTTTTTTTACCTTGTATAATTTTTTTTACAATTCAATTGGGTCCTTGGACCCCCACCCCCTTTTCATGCTAGCTCCGCCACTGCCGATAACTAAATCACTAAGTGATCGGCTTAACCATTAAGTCTTAAACAAATACCATAATATGCGTTATATAAGATTATAAGTGTTGCTATTTATACGTTTAAGAATTAAATAATAGTATTAAAATTATTAAAAAAAACAGTTTGATATAAATGCATGTAAATATATAAAAACAAATTATTCAATAACGTAGAAAATGAGTTTCATTTAAAGTAGCTAAATAAAAAGGGTAGGATAAATATACAACTATTATTTGCTAAATATATTACTACTTAATATCATTGTCACATATATTAATATTAAGACATATTTTTTACATTTTCGATTTATGATTTGATCTGAATTTCATGTAAATAAATGTATAAAAGTCGGTTTAAACAACAAGACTAATATAAAAATGTTTTAATAGAAGGATAAGAAAGGTTCATATGTGAATCCATTGAAAAAACCAAAAAAAATATATTTTATTTCAGTATACATATGTAACTCAATATATGGGTTAACATATTGACCCATTTTTTTTTTCAAATCGTGGCACTGCACCATATAACTATAATAAAAGAATATCGAGATATTTTTCACAATATCATAATTGATCTGTTTAGTTTAATTTTTTTTAATATGTGAGGTCTTATGTTCAAGTCTTTTATTGCAAAAAAAATCAGAAACATAACAAATCTGGAATTAAAAGCTAAAAACTAAGAAAATAACATTACCATGATTCGAACTTGGACTTGGGATTGAAAAAAAAAGTCTTCCAAACCAACTCTATCAAGGAAAAATTGTTATTATCGTAGTTTTAAAAAATATATGGTGGCGCATATCAAATCGATACAGTTACAACTTTCACGAACCTAAAATTTTTGTACACTACGACAAAAAAATGAAACGGTGGCACGTGCAACCGTTACCACCTAAATAGGTCCATCCATGAGGGTCGTCCCCTTCATTCTATAAAGACCGGTTCAGGCTGGATTTTTAAGAAGCCCTTCCCCATCGTGCTCATTGTCTATCTAGACTACCAATAGTAGTGGGAATTATCCCGTCCCCAAGTCAAAGACTTGGTTGGATATGGAAAATATATCTTCAAATGAGATTTTTAACAATTTTCGTATGAATCTTATTTTATTTATGATAGGAAAAGCTAAATACATCTATACTTTTAAATGCACTTTACATCCTTATCTATTAATTTTCTTTTTAATACATATAATAACAAAACTTACTTTTAAAAAAATTATTATATGATTTAACCTAATGTTATATGATAGGGCATTTTCCGTAAGTGATCAAAGTACGCTTGCCATTTATCCTTCTAACCATTCCTCTCCTCATTTTACCCATTTGACCCTACCTCCTCCACTCAGATCCATAAGACTTAAGGACTCACTAAAACGACGTTGTTTGTGGTTGATCCGTAAGCCACCTCCGTAAGGCTTACAAACCCAGCCAAAACAACGTCTTTTTGGTGTTGAACCCGGTTCCACCCTTGACCCATATCCACCTCCGTAACCCGACTCAATTCTGTGACCGCCTTCGCCATCCAGGTTCATTTGACTATTGGATTGGAGATGCTACAACGGTCGAAAAAAAATTCTCAATTATCTTTTTGAAGATTCTTATCTGTTGGATCCAAAAATGAAAGTACAACAAAGTATGCATGAGGTACAACTAGTAACTGGGTCGAACTTAGTCGGGTTACGAAGGTGGATACGGCCATACGGGTCAAGGGTGGAACCGGGTTTCTACACCAATACGACGTCGTTTTAGCCTGGGTCTGTAAGCTTTACGAAAGTGGCTTACGGATCTGTCTAAAACGAAGTCGTTTTGTGTGGGTCTGTAAATCTTATGGACCTAGATGAAAGAAAAGGTGTCAAATGGGTAAAATTAAAAAATGAATGGTTAGGAGGATAAATGGCAACATAGATTGATTATTTGAGATAAATTTCTTTTTATAATAATATTTTATTGTTTAGAATTTTAAACAACACCTCAATAAAAAAGTTGATGCGTACGGATAGGGATGTGAGGAAGCCAGGAAGGGAGCATGGGGATCGGGTTTTTATGAATGGGTGGGACCCATCATTTATGAATTACAGTCGCATGGTCCCTGTGATGAATGATGGATATCACCATCAATCACATGCCACTGGAAATCGTATTTGTATTTTATTAAGGGCGGTTTGGATTCACTTATAAAAACAACTTAGGGCAAAAATAGTTTATAAAATACTTTATGACTTATAAGGTAACTTATCAAAATCTTATTTTTATTAATTTTTTAATAAGATACTTTATAAGTTAACTTATGTTCATACAAACAACTACACTAAAAATAATATATTTTATAAGGTGACTATATGTCATCTTATTTTTGTCAAACAATGTCTTATTCACTTATTCAGGTGTGGCACCGGTAATAAGTTATTATGAGTGTTTGAAAAAAACAACTTATCCGGTGCAAAACCGGTGATAAGTCATTTTTTAACTTATCAACTTTAGATAAGGACTTTTGCAGGAAGTCAATAAGTTAGTTTCAAATAAGTTAATCCAAATACCCCCTAAGTGTAAACTATGATATTCTTTCATACGTGATTTAAAAAAAGGGAAACTTTTATTCAAATAGCCATTCGAAGATATTGGTTTTACCTGTTAGCTTATTTTATGGATGGTAACAAAACGGGGAATGCAATCCCCGGCTCCGGTTCCCTATGGGGAATCCAATCATATCCCCGGTTTTTTTGTACTTATCCTCGGTCAATCAATAAATTGTTTAAAAAAAAGGTAAAAATTGGTTAAAAATATTTTTTTTGGTTAATATATACATATGGGGACGGGCTCTTCAGACACGTAACGCTCTCATATGTCTTCAAATTCACAACCAAATTTGAGTTCTTATTTGAACCCGTCCCTATATATATATATATATATGTTATATAGGAGCTCGAGGCTAGAAGCTACCAACACTTTAATACAAACAAAAACAGAAATCGGAATTCGTGAGGCCCGAGGCCTTACAGAAAAAGATCGATGAACGATTAAGCGAGACTTTGCCTTAGAGACCAATGAAATGGCCTGTAGGCTGAGCGCCTTTTTCAAGGAAATAGAGAGCTCACACTAACCCGTCAATTTAGGATCCAATTCGAGATTTTCCTTGAGCCCGAGGAGGGGCTCGCGTCTGATTAGCTAGTTGGTGAGGTATGGGTTCACGTGAGACAAACCTGTTTTCGTGAGACCACATTTTTACTCTTGAAACTTCACAGCAAAAACACTGTAAAGGTAAAAAAGATCTGATGGGTTCACGTGAGACCAACCTATTTCCATGAGACCCGTGAGACCATCTTTTTGCTCTTAAAACTTCACAGCAAAAACACTGTGAAGGTAAAAAAAATCTGAATCTTCACAGCAAAAATACTGTGAAGGTTACCTTCACAGCAAAAACACTATAAAGATTCATATTTTTTTACCTGCATAGTGTTTTTGCTGTGAAGTTTCAAGTGTAAAAAGATTGTCTCACGTGTCTTATCGAAACAGACTGATCTCACGTGATCTCAAGTCATGTTATATATGCTTAAATATGTAGTATTAAAAATATAATAAGAAAAAGAAGTCAAATGATACAATATATTATTAGTTTCAAATTTATAATTTATAAATATTAAAGGTAAATATTTTAAACTTTATATACGTTTTCAAATGCATGATACGAAATCAAACTTTGTTACACATATCATATATGCTTCACTTTATCAACGAAATGTTTATTTGTGAAATTATAAGATGTTTCTATTTAAATAGTAACAAAAAATTAATTAAATATTAAATACGATAGTGGATCACTCAAATATTAAAAAAAATCAAGCTTTGACCAACGTCTTTTTGAGAATAATAGTCGATAGAAAAAAGAAAGCCAAAAATCACATGATAACTATAGCCGTTACACAACAATCTTATAATATACCAAATAATTATTGGTCAACACTTACATTTGAAGATGATAAAATAAATATATTGCTATTATTATTATTGTACTTGATTATTTATTAAACGATTAAAATTTTTTTCATACTCCAAATAATTTAAAATAAATAAATTTATAAGTTATTTAACAAATCTTATGGAAGTTGTAACTTCCATACATATATCAAAACATAATGTTTTTTATTCGAAAATAAACTTATAACAACTTATAATTATCTATGTATAAACCTTAATTTGTATTATAAACATTGTTTTTTAATATGTATAGATTAAATAGTCACCGATTTCTATACAATATGGATTTGATGGCTATTTTTGCGTTTGAAAATCATGCCCTTTCTTCCCCAGTCATCTGTCTCCTCCACTCTTTCATTCGATGCCCCTATCTTTGATGACAATAAAAACGGTAATAAGTAATCTCCACTTAAAGATTCAGGTGTAAATACAAAAGAATATGATTTAAAGGCATTGACGGATATAGAAAAAAATTCGCCAATAATTAATTAACATCCAACAAAATTTAATTAAAAACATATGTCAACAAAGGAATCAATGGGTGTTGCAAACTCTTTTTTCTATTTGTTGGGGGAATATTTGTAATTTTATGTAAAAGAGTTTCAACTTGCACTGTATGGAATGGAGTCGTTGCAGTGGCGGATCCAGGAATTTTGTCTACTGGGTCTTATTAAGGTAGATTGAAGGCGTGTAAAGTCACACGATGTGTTTCGGAAATTTTTATAAGTTTTGTAGTTGATTTCAACGGATTTTCTTAGTGTTTTTGTCGATTTTAAAGGGTTTTCTTAGTGTTTTTGTGGATTTCTTTTCGGTTTTTATATTGATTTCAAGAGATTTTTTTAGTGTTTTTGTCAATTGCGGGTAAGATGGGGTCCCTTAAATTTTTTTACTGGGAGGACGAAAGGCTAAATTAAGTATTTTTTGATATTTTTTACTCTATATAATTTTTTTTAAACATTCAATGGGGTCCTGGGACCCCCCTTTTCTTAAATACCTCCGCCACTGAGTCATTGGGGGACTTTGCCCCCAACCCCATGCTTTCAATCCGCCCATGCATATATATGCATCTAGGTCGCCATTAATTTATATGTATATGCTCTAGAGGTTAGATAAATGTATGATATGGTTACTTTACCTTGTTGTTTATGTATTTACTTTCTTTAAAATTTTGGCTTCCATTTGTAACTTATAAAAGTACAATTGTTTTTTAATTTTAAAAGAAAATTAGAAAATAAAGAAAATCTTCACTTGACTACGACAATAGAGTGAGAATGTTATCCCCCAAAATAGTACAAGTGAAATGGAAGGGATTAGTTGTTTATAGGGTGATCCCAAGAGTTTTCTTTCTTTTGAGCCTAGAAAATGGCAACAACACGTTCAATTTTGGGGAAATCATTCAAAGTAGCCAAATGACGTCATCCTCTTCATTTGTTAGCCCCCTCTCCCTTCTTCTCTGTGTGTGTATATACACAGGTATATGTATGTAGGGTCAGGTTCAACCGTTCAGGAGAAAACTGTAAAAAAATGAAAAACTGAGAAACATTATGGTAATCGTTCATCTATACAGTAGTACATGTGCATGCAAATAACTTGTAAGCAATTTGTTCGGTGTGCACATGTATATAACGTGAACACATGCATAAAAATCAAGAAACAACTTCAATTCCATGTATGTACATGTACATACCATCCAAATGAATGATAACTAGGGTGTTCCTCAGATTTTCATTTTTTTACGATTTTTCTCTGAATCTCCCTCTATGTATATATATGTGCATGTATAAGTTATTTTAGAGACGATACATGACTGCTACATGTTTTAACGTTTTCAAATAATGCTAAATGTTCACAAGACAAAACTATGTTATGCATTGAATGTTTTGGCTACATGTGAGGAGTTGTGTACCTCGGGACGATACTATTAGAAGGGGCACCACCAAGATGCACAAATTTGGCGCATATATATCACAAGGGTACCTTCGTACGTGGCATGGTCCGACATTGCAGGTACATAGTACGATCATTATATTTAACTGACCCCCACACTAACCAATTCAGTATTGACATCTCAATTATTTCTATTTTATTGTTTATGTGCAATCATTCACTCTACATATATGCGTAGCAATTTTGAATTCCAATCCAAAGACATGATATGTTGATGCATATTTTATTTTATATTCAGACTTTACAGTTCTAAAAGCAGGTTGATGTTACATATACTATGTTTCATAAGAATTGTGTTGTTTATGATACATTTAACATATAATCCATAAACTCACTCGTGTGATACACACAAACTATTAAGAGAAAGGAAGAAAGGTATGAAGATATTGTTCTCACTTTAGGTTCTTGTTCTCTTTTAGTATAATGTGATTAAAATGGACAATTCCACCGGTTATAATCGATAAAAAGGTCAGAAATGGTTTTTCAAACAAAGACACATTTTTCTTCATTTTTTTTGGTCAAGTGTTTTGAACTTCAAATTTTCCTTATATTTTTTATTTTTGTCAAGTATTTTGAACTTCACATTTTATTGATTCCAAGACATAATAAAACAATCTATTGTTATCAAATTCTTCTTCATCGTCGTAGTCCTCTTCAATTATGTAGAGGTTGTTCAGTTTGTTATTAAAAATCAATTAGATGGATAGTTAATTAGTTATATCAATTTATGTATTTAAATTCTAGTGATTTAAGAACTGTAAGAATATTTAAAACTTTTGTTGCCATAGGTTTGAGAATATTTATGTTATTGCTAGTTCTTTTTAGTCCAAATAAAATTCATGCAAATATAACCCACTAGTAAATCGGCCTATTCGTCTATTTAATCAAGTCTCAAGTTGGTTTTTGTACGAGTTAAGCTATCTGTATGGATTTAGTTAAATTGTTGTTCAATTGTAATGTTATATAAATAATTTGTATAACTATGTTAGTTCGAATCTTTATGAAAATGATTAAAATATTTGTTTTAGAAACATACAAAAAGTAATGATTTAAAGGTTTTGTAGAAAAAAGTGAAATAATTGTATTAAAAAAATAGGAAAAGTTTAAAAAATTCCAACCAACACTTTTTTATTTTGAGTGGTTTAGTCTTAAATTATTTTTTTAATAAAAAAATCATTAAATTTTCTCATTTTGAATGATTAAGTACTTAAATTATTCTTTTGAGTAAGAACGCCATTAAACTATTTTATTTTAAATGAAAAAATCATTAAACTTTTATATTTTAAATGCTTAAGACCTCAAAATCATTTTTTAATAAATAAACCATCATCGTTTTGCTAGTCGGTTTCGCGTAGTTTTTTCTGGATTAAAAGGATATAAGTAACCAATTTTAAAATTGCAACAATTTATTAAAAAAATGTTTAAGGACTTAATCATTCAAAATGAAATAGTTTAATAACTAATGACTTTTTTATTTAAAACAATAATTCAATAACTTAATCATTCAAAATGAGAAAATTTAATGGTATTTTCATTTAAAAAAATAGTTTAAAAATAAAACCACTTAAAATGAAAAAGTTGGTTTTTTTGAACTTTTCCCTTAAAGAAAATATAATCAAACAACATACATATAGTGTATGCTTATTTAGAAATAAATCTACTAAACAATAGGAAATCCGCTTCATAGCCTATATGGCATATTCGGTTGTATGGTTGTTCGTTTATGGCTTATTCATTAAGCCATTGGCTCAAATCAATCAACAAAAAAAGAAGTCATGGACAATTTTCAACAAATATCCAATCTCATTACTTCATAACTAAATATTTTCCCATACAATAAGAATGCTAAACAAAATAAACAAAAAAGATGATTTAGCTTTTAACATGTGTGAAAAGAGAAATCTGTAAAAAGGTTTATTTTAACACATAAAATGTGATTCATTTGGACTGACCTTGACCCAAAAATGGAGTGTGTTGGGACTTTTGCAGTATGAATAGACAGAAGAGCATGGACACCTACACCTTTTATTCTTCATTCATAAATATCATACAGACTTTTGCATCAACCACATGGACCATTAAGACTTTATAAAAAAGGATCCACACATCAATTCATCAAAAGGAAGGTGGTGTAAATCGTAATTCCCCAACCCTAAAACAACAGATTGTCTTAATAACTTTAAAATCAACTTAAAACAATGGTAAAAAGTTATTAATTACGCAGGGTAATAAATTTAAAAGAGTAGTTAAGTAATTTCGAAAATATATTCAATTTAAAGATAATGATTTGTATTTTTTTAATGTTTTAATAATAATTAAATTAGGAAAAATGACATATATGTGAGTTTTAGAGGTTTAGAATTATATATATGTAGTTTCAAACTTTACAAGGATACATACGTAAAGATGAAATTCTCTCAAACTTTAAACATCTTACAAATCTACTTTTCTATATACAAGAGACGGATTACTTTTCTATTTACATGAGATTGGTTGTTACAGGATAAAAAAACAGTGTGAATTTGGTAAATAAAAGACCTCCTCGTGTATTCCTATATTCCTATATTGTTATTTTGGTTTGTATTTTATTTAACATTTTAACATAATTTACGGTAGAAGGAGATTCAGGGGAAAACTTCACCAAAAAAAACTGGAGGACTGGACGGTATGTACAAATGCATACAAGCGATTGAAGCTGTGTTCTTTTTCTATGCACGAGTGCATGTTATGCACAAGTGCATATACACCTGTGCATGTTACAAATTACCAGTATACAATTGTACATACCGTCCAGATAGAGGGCTGCCAGGGTGTTCTTCAGTCTTTTTTTAGGTTTTCCCTTGAACCTAACCCATTTACGGTATACATGTTACTAATTAACAGCTATAAAATGGTTTTTTTAACGGAATAGCAATATACGAATACACCAGCAGGTCTTGGGTAGTAGATGACCTGGAAATGAAGAGAAAAACATCATAATTTTTTAAAGGGTTGTGGAGAATATTTATAAGAAAGACTTAAGGGCCGTTTACCAAACGCTTAACGGCAAGAGTTTATACCACTTTCATTTAGTGTATAGGGTAACATTCTCAGCCATCAAAATGGATTAATAGTAAGCATTTATAACTCGGTAAGTGCTTACCAGGTAAGAGTAAGACTCTTGATCATCGTCTTCGCTCTTAAAATCTTAAAGGGTAAGATTCTCGGTCCTTGTTATGTTAATCAGATAAAATAACTGAACCAATAAGCCCTTTACCAAGGTAAGTGTTTATTAAACAACCCCTTATTTAAACTCTAAAACCTTTCACAATTCTTTCGCCCACCAACCTCCCTCTATCCGGTCCACTTATTAAACAGAGGAAAAACTGAAGATATACAACATCTGGACCACGTCTAGGGGGAAAACACACCATTCTATACAGAAGTTAATCTATGATGATACCATTTTATATAAAAAAGATAGAGCAACACGCGATGGTAGCCTCACAGGCTTGTCTTAAAAAAGCGAAAAAACGAAGCAAAGATGGGACACATATAGACTATTCATTTTATGTACGGAGTGGTGTGTGCACGTTTTTTTAAGGATACGACTAATTTACAAGACTAAATATAATAAAAGGATCTCGAAAAGAAAGGGTAAACCTTAAGATGGTAATTTTGCTACCAGGGTTCAACCCTCAGCAGTGGCGGGTCCAGGAATTTTGTCCACTGGGGTCCCATTAAGGTAGACTAAAGGCGCGTAAAGTCACCCGGCGTATTTCAGAATTTTTTCAAAGTTTTTTAGTTGATTTCAAGGGATTTTGTTAGTGTTTTTGTCGATTTTAAATAATTTTCTTAGTGTTTTTATGGATTTCGAAGGATTTTTTCGGTTTTTTTATTGATTTCAAGAGATTTTTTTAGTGTTTTTGTCAATTGCGGACAAGATGGGGTCCTTTGAATTTTTTTACTGGAGGGACGAAAGGCTAAATTAAGTATTTTTTGTATTTTTTACCCTATATATATATTTTTTAAACATTCAATAGGGTCCTTGAACCCCCCTTTTCTACATTAGCTCCGCCACTGACCCTCAGGCGTCCATTCGAATGTTTTAGACTTACCTTGGCTTTTCTTGATGATGTCATCCAAGTAACGTCTCGCATAATTTTCGTTGATCTCAAACATGAAGCACATCCCTCTTATCTACAAATCCAAAACATCATGACGTATATATTAGTTGTATTTCAAAAGCGGAAATATCGTGAGCGATATGAAATAATAGTTCCTTTATATGTTTTAATAATAGAGAAACAATATGTTGGCATATGGTAATCAGCAATAGAAGTCTTGATAAAACTCAACACCCATCCTCAAAAGCTACAAATATTTTCACCAAGTGTTCTTTACTTTCATCGATTATGTTGTAGATGACAAAAGTGAAGTTCCTTCGAATATATTGAATAATAGATGAAGGATCCTGTGAGAATAGAAGTTATAGTGAGAAGCGTAAGAAAGGATTTGGACAGTTGATCACTTTCAATCTCACCCCCACCCCATGAATTGCGTTTGATACGGGAACTGATCCGGTTCATCTTATTACTATTGATCCTCAATTAGGATTGATCCAAGGGTGGAGATCCCTTCTTACCCTTCTCACCATAATTTCCATTCTCACAGAACCCCAACCCTTAGAGGCTTGGACAATAATAGCAATAAAAGGCTCTGAACTTTGACCTAACAATGATGGTTAATGTATTCAAGTATCTTATCATTATTAATGATCATCATGAATAATTTTTACCTCGATCAAACAACTTGAACTGAGTACAGCCACCTGCCCATGAGCAATTGAGTTGCCATTCATTGAGATTGAACTCTTTCCAAGATTTTTTAAAGTGAATGACCCATCAGTTTCCATCTTTATGGTAGCCTGGTTAGACAAACAAGTTGATATCTATGTAACAATATATATATATATATATATATATATATATACTTTACGAATTGTTATTGTATAACGGACTGAATTCCAAATCTTTTCATCAACATAACCTCTTAAAGATGAAATATATATATTGATCTTTCAAAGATTGTCACCTGCCGCCTATATATCATGTTGGCACGACCTTCTTTACGTAGATCAATATCAACATCAGTGTCATCTGTTGATCTTCCAATTGTGACCTGGAACACAATTTTTTTTTTTTTGACGTTTTGCATTATCCAAAAAAACAGTTAATCAAGCATGCAACATGTATTCTTGAAAAGTGTACATATTCCATTGCCATAAACAAATGGAGACCATAAGTGGGTTATAGCATAGTGAACCCCAAATGTAATCCTAAATAACACAGAAATAGAAAACATAAATAGCCCCATTCTAAGACATTCTTACATAGCATGAGGCACATATATATATATATATATATATATATATATATATATAAAACTGCAATCCTTATAATGGATTTATCAACATGTCAACAGCCTCATCCCTTGAGCGTACCCAAACTGACTCGATATGGAGGTTCACTTGACTTATCAACCACCTTTCGGCAAATTGTCACTCAACCTCAATATGCTATCTGCACTTCTGGGAAATGTGTAAACTGATCAAACTAACCCATTTCAAAAAAAATTATCTTATTTAACCCATCATTTTCAATGTTCGATTGTAATTTGTCAAGAAGATTCAACTAATAACCAAAGGGTCATTGGCCCAATGGTATCCGGTTTACCGCTAGAGCTCGGCCTTCTAAAAGATCAACGGTTCAAACCTCACCAAAAGGTGAGGAGTGTGCGTGAGTATTTGCCGTATATATATATATATATATATATATATATATATATATATATATTTTATACTTCCAAAACAAGATTCAACTAATGGTCAAACGGGTTAGAAGATTCCAAAACAAGTATTGTTGTTATGGGTCAAATTTGTCATGATACCCAATCTGGATATCTCAATCTTTTGAATTCGACAATCAAATAGCTTAATCCTTTGTTTTAGTTTGCTGTATTGATTATTCTGTTCTCGTTTCTATCAATTTGGTTTCATTGCCGAAATCGAACAATCAAGGGAAACGAAGTGTGTGAGAAATGCAATCCACTCTATATCATATCCATAATAACATCATCCACATAAAAGACCAACATAATCCTCTTGCCGTTCTCTTGCAATACAATTAAATCAAATAATCGTCCAAACTTCGTCTTTATCCCAAATCTCTCTGATGGTAGGAAAAATTAACAAAACAAAACAAAACAAAACAAAACAAAACAGGAGGCTATTTTAGGCCAAAAAGACTCCCATGGTCAGTCCGACCGGTAGTTACACTCCGGCCGTGCTCTCTTTAGTAGCCATTAGCTATTGATAGCCTTAAAACAAGGTAAATAGAGCCATCATGATTCGATTTCATGAACTCATTATATTTAACAGTGTCCTTGCCAATTAGAAGCGAATAAAATTCACAAATCTCATTCTTCTTTAAGGGAGGCATTTTTCATGCATTCTTTTTCTCCATCTAGCATGTTATCGTTTCAAAAACATAACAAGGAACATGATATATCCAAAAGCATGAAAACTCGAAAAAAGGCGAGCATTGGAGAACTTATGCCATATTATATATCCAAATATGTTAACGTCCTCAATCCTCACAAAACAAGTGTGTGCTTTTCTTTTCATTGGGCAATAGGAACAATAGTAGGTTCTGAATAGTAGGTGAACTTATATAGAATAAAGAATTTCCTATGATGCTAGAACAAGCAAAGTGTGGGCAAGAGCTATATCCTTGCATCTTGTTTTTTGTTGATAAATATAATTGAGAGTAACATCTAGTAAGTGGGGTTCCTTTTAGAAACCATGCTATTATGGAGTATAAACACATGAGGATTCATGTAGCACTCCAAGCACATATAATTCCTTTTGTAAGATCATTAGAAAAACACTCATTCACATTATCTTCACGAAGGTTTCTAATATGAGTTCGAACTGATTTTGAACATAAACAAAAAAATCGCAAAAACCAAAAGAATTTTGATACAAGATTTAAACAAGTAAAGCCAGGTTACTCTCGAAAAGTCTTTAACGAAAAGGACTTGGTACCTACACTCAACAAGGGTTTCTACGAAACCACAAGGGTTGTGGCGTAATGGTTGAGGCCCTGGGGAATGTGGTGGAATATCCCATTTGCCCTGGATTCAATCCAGGCGTATACAACAATTGTTGCCACTGAGTTTATCAGGGGTTGATGTCTTGCAATCATAATTTGCCAGGATTAGTCCAGGCAAAGCCTGGGACACCCTTAAAAAAACCAATGGTTTTTACGAGACAAGGACCCCAAACATCATAATAGACATTTTCAAAAGGGCTATTAGGCTTAGTGTTAGACAATTATGATATATGTACATAGTTATGTTAGAGGGTCTAGAGTGTAAATATCTCTTATATATATATATATATATATATCCCTGGTTGTAATCGTATTTTACACAACAATACAATAAACAATTACCAAGTTTATCTTGGTATCAGAGCCAGGTTGCGATCCTAGGACATGTGGGTTATGGGCCCACCATGCAGAAGGATAAGAAGCACAAATGTGCTTTCCACAGAGACACAACTCACAAGGTAAACTAGAAAGAGAGTTTACTTCCAGGTTGTAGTTTCTTCAAATGCTCCAAAAAAGGGTGACCCAGAGTGTGAAGATCCTAGATAGCTCCCTCTTTCTGGTATGCTATGGGAGATGGTACATCCAAACAAAATGGATCAATGATATTTGAGGCATGTCCCAATAGCCTAAAAACTTATGAGTTCCTGAAAGATACCATGATCTAGAAAATGTGTTACAGAGCAATCATATTTTTGGTGATATTACTTGATACTATGCTATTAGAAAAGGTAACGAACAATGAATAGACTAAATTAAGAATTTAAGGATATAAAGTATGTGCCTCCTACAAGATTATTTGAAATGTTGACTATATTAACATAAGGATGGCAAGAACATGATCACCAAGAGTCAAGATAGATTATCTTCCTTTCTTGTCATGTTAACGAGAGCACCAAAATAAAATCCACAAAAGAAATACTGGAAGACAAATGAAGACATAACTTGATTGTGCCACATAGGCCTAAGAAGCTAGAGATCGGTAAATCAAGTAGAGTTTCTCCAAACTAAACCTACACAATATATCTCAGCAAAAAGTAGAGTAATCTTTACACTTGTAGTTAGCTGAGGAACTTAGAGGTTAGTTGTTGCTTGGAGTGTGTAATAGTACCATCTAAAAGTGTGGGACGAGTAGTGTGGAAAGATATCAAACTTGTGTAATACAATTGGAGAGTGCCAACCTTTCGAATGTTGATAGGAGTGAATAATATCACCAAGTTCATAGATTTCTTTACCTTGTGGAACTCGTCCACATCAATTGGTACCATAGCCTTGATCTTGAGCCACAAGGTCGGTAGTGTTGCAGATTGAAGAGACAAAGGTGAATTTTGGGAATTTGAAGCGAAGGTGAATTCATTCAAGGAAAATGTTTGATCAATGATGAAGAAGTTGGAAATAATTGTGTGACTATAGGATGAGTCAATGCGGAGGTTGATAGTTGGCAAAGAAAACAAGGTTTGATAGTAGCGACCAAAGGGGCGGAAAGGAAAGAAAAGCGATGACCGGAACCCATTCTTTGCAATTAGGATCGAGGAGTGAGGTAGTGGTACATCAGAAGAATTTGGTTGAACATGAAGACATATATCAAGGACTTCATAAAAAATTGCTAGGTTTGTCAACAAAATTAAACATCAGAAGAATCCACAACGGGGCTATTACAGCCAATATCATTACCAAGTAGGGTATGGGAAAAGATTACAACGGATTTTTCGAAGAGTTGCCATGTTCAAAGGTTGATACATTAATGGTACCGGTAGATTGGCTGACTAAATATGCACATTTCATGGTTCTAAAGCATCATTTTCAAATTTTCATGCATTATTGGTAGTTGATTTCTTTGGCTGCACAACATTCTCTGGCTTATTAAAACAGATCGTGATAAGCATCTTTTAGTGCTTTTTGGCAGCAACTTTTTGAACTTCAGGGGATGCAGATAAGTTTCTTAACGTAATCCACAATCAAATGGCCAATCGGAGGCTTTTAACAGATGTGCTGGAAAATACCTCAGATGTTTTCTGCCCAACAGTCCTCAGCGTTGAAAACAGTGGCTCTTATGGGTCCTCATTTATGGCTTTGTACGGACGAAACCCTCCTACTATATTGAAGTATTCGGATAGTCCTACTAATGTGTAGTCGATTGATGAAATCCTGAAGGGAAGAGATGCATTTTTGGATGACTTGCGATTTAATCTTTTACAAGTTTAGCATAATAGGAAAATGCAGGTAAATAAGCATCGTAAAAGGTTTATTCTATTTCTGAGGTTGGTGACAAAGTATATGCTTACAAAGTTTGCAAGAATGGGAACTGGCAACAAGGTTTATGACCCGTTTGAGATAGAAGTTAAGGTCAAAAAGGTTGCTTATAGGCTCAAGCTTCCTCAATCAACATACATCCACCCAATTTTCATGTTTAGCAGCTACACAAGCTTGGTTTATGTTTGTCTTCTTCCATATGATTCCTGCTCAACTAAATGAAGATGGGAGTATTGGAGGTAGATCCTTGGTTGCTGTTAGACTATCGTGCCAATGCTATGGGAGACTTGGAAGTGTTGATCGAGTGAAAAGGTTTGCCTTTGATGGAATCAACATGGGAAGACTTTGATAGCAACCAAAGGATCTTTGATCTAGCGGTATTGTAACCCTTGAGGTCAGGGATTCAAACCTCACCAAATATGAGGAGGGTGTGTGAGTTTATTTGTTGAATTTACCGTATATAAATATTATAATATACTTTTAAAAGAAAGATTTTGATAGAATGGACACACAGTCCCTGCTTTTCACCTTGAGGGCAAGGTGAAAGTGTGGCGGGCGAAAAATGATGCATCTGAAATACTCCACGTATTCCAAGCTAAAGAAAAACCAGGGGCAGAGTGGTCTTTTCAATTGTGGTTAGTTAAAGAAGTTAGTGGTTAGATTGTTAGTTGAAGCATGTAGTACTCCACTTATAGAAGAGAGGGACAAGTAGTTTGAAGGGATACCAAATTTGTGTAACACAACTGGAGGGTGCCAACCTCTCAAATGTTGATAGGAGTGAATGATAATTCAACAAGTTTGTAGATTTCTTTACCTTGTTGAACTTGTCCACTTTCAGCACCCTCAACTAAAGAAAAAATGCCCCTTTTTTACAACTTTGGGGAAACCTAGCTCGTTGTGTTCTTTTGATTAGCCTATTCTTCTAGAAAATATAATTTAACATAATAACCAACAAACCCTTCATCTTTGGTCCATCATATTCCACTCTTCTATGAGGTGTCTGTTTGTCTCAATGTGTGTGCATGTGTGTACAATAAATACGATCTCTCCATTCCATGGTCACAAAAGGATATTTGAAGATGTGAAGCACTTACAAAATGATGGCTCCAACTATGGGAAGGTTTACTATCTCACCGATACATCTTGATTATATTAGCTTAAGTGTCCCATATAGATATGAAGAACTTTGCAGCCAAGTTGAGAAAAAAAACGTACCTCGGTTTTCTTGATATAGTAATTAAAATGACGGCCGTAAAAGAGGGCAAAAGCTCCAAGAGATGACATGGCTCTTTGCAATGAAGAACGAGCAGTCTGTTCCAGTCTAATAATCATCCTTTTAGAGTGGTTATATTGATTTCGTGCAACTACAGATAGACCAAATCAACAATTAATAAAGTTAGTTAACAAGAACCACACCATGGATTGTATATGTCTGTCTATTAGTCCAATTTTTTTTATCATTAACAATTATTTTGTGATCAGGTAAGTTAGAAATTTGTAGGCCTAAAAAAAGGTGATCAGAATCATCATGTAACACCCGGAAATTTTAGTTAAGTTTATGAAACTTTGGAAAAGACTGATATAAGAATTCTGGTATTTCAGGCCTATTTTCAAGTATTTATATCATATTTGGTTGGAGAATTAAAGAAGGAGTCCAACGATATTTTTCGGAGTCAATTTGGAGCTAAGACGAAGCAAATATGGGTAAAACATCGTCTAAGGCTAGTTTTCATGTGGGTTAGGATGGAAGCTTGTTACGAGGTGAGTTTTAGAGTTGAAACTAGCTTGATAACTAGCCTAGGCACTTTTGCACTCAATTATGCTTAGCGTGAGTTACAAAGCCAGTTAGCAAATCGTAACTAACTTCACAAGTAGCCCTAAGCTCTTTTTACTTGATTTGTGCTTAGCGTGAGTTACAATGCCAGTTACGAAATGTAACTAGCTTCACAACTAGCGTCAGAGTCTGTTTGGTCAAGAGGGAGCCGCGTGAGTTACCAATGCCGATTCTGAACGTAATCGGCGTCCATATCCGGCGTCGGCCGTCGACGTTTTAAAGACCGAAAATCGGGATCTTTCTCATTTGAACCATATCTCTCTCAATAATGCTCCGATTTGGGTGATTCAAGTTGCTATGGATTCGTCTCTTGAAGCTCTACAACATGGAAACAAGTATGGCTAGAGGCTATTGGTTGATTTTGGAGACTATAGAAGTGAAAGTAAGATCTTAATCCTTGAATCTTGAATCTAGGGTTTGGGTTCTTCCACCAACAACTCTCATACTCTCTTGGGTTCGTTCTTGTGTATGTTTTGGAAGTCATGTAGGTGTTCTTGGAAGGATTGAACCATGGATCTAGAGTTATAGCTCAAGGATCTAAAGTCTTCACCGTATGGAACTCGGTATTGGGGTAAAACCTAGATTTAGCCTAAATCTAACAAGGTGAATTCAAGATACTTTGTGAAAACTTTGTACATGCCAAAAACGTCCATTTTAAAGTATTGACATGCTTCACTTGTTATTTATCAAATGTGTGAGTATTTGTGTAAGTTTGCATATTTGGTATAAAAGGATTTATAAATCATGAAAGAGGCTTATACTTGGTTTTTAGACATTTTGACAAATAAATTATAAGTGTGGGTTGTTTGGGTGCAATATCTTTAAATGAAAACCATTTGGTTGTATTTGCATCTTTGGAGTTTTGGAACTTATAAATCGTTGAAAGATTTCAGATTATTGCATTATGGGTCATTTTGTAAATGCATGAGTATGAGTTCAAATCTAAACTTATAAACTCAAATACTTGTTGTGAATGTAGTATTTTACTGATTCCTTAACTTAATTTCAAGTGGTTGTGTATTTGGGTAAGTTTGGAGGTTTTGGGTCAAAATGAGGATTTTGAGTATTTTGTTGTAAATGATGAGTTGAGCATCATTAATGGTTTAAAATACTTGGAAAGGTTATAAAATGAAATAATCTTTGGTTTTGAAACTCAAAATGATTTGACCTAATTTTTGGTAAAACTTGGACTTGAAAGAAGATGGTTTGTTGAAAAGAGTTTTCAAGGTTGGAAAACTAGTAATATGTCTCGTTGATGTATTCGGTAGTAGAACTAGTATGTAATGGATCCATAGGCATATAGTCGGTTTAAAGGCGGGATTGTTGTCCCTTTTTGGTCGCATAGAAGTCATAGGGGGCCTCTTACCGTTGGGTATAATGCCGGATCATTACCGGATGCCATTGACTCTATGCATGCGCAATTTAGGGTCATCAGGGGGCCGTGTACTGAGGTGCATAATCGGTTATAGACCGGTTGCCAGTGACCATTGCGCGGGCTTTCGTAGGAGCCATTGGGGGCCGTGTACTAAGGTGCATAATCGGTTGTTGACCGATTGCCATTGACTCCTATGGTTGCTCAACATCGAGTAGTGGCCTACTTTTGTATCCGTCACCAAAGATGGTATGATCGGGAATCCCCCGTGAACTTTGGATATTTCAATCCCTTTAAAGGTCCGCGTGAGTTAACGTTTTATAAAACATGGTTAAAAGTATGTTTTCTATCTCCACGTTTATAAACTCAATCATAGTCGTGTGAGTATTGGAATTGGTATGTCGTTAAAAGAATATTTCTATTTTAAAGTATTCTCTTCTAATGTCATTTTGGTCTAAAGCTTTTATTATGGGACTAGTGAATTTGGGGAAAGACGTTGCTTTTATAATAAGGTTATTTCCTTTGAGAACTATATTTTATCAAGCACATCTTTTGGTTTCAAATCAATCATAAATATGTTAAAAACTCTTGAACTCACTAGGCGTTAAGCCTAACCCTTTTTCTTTGTCGGCATGTGCATCAGGTTATCGTTGGGGGTTGGTACTAGCGACACGTGTGGACTTGAGTGCTAGGAAGTGGCACGATAAAGACTCTTGGTGACGTTTTCCGCATTCAGAGATAGCGACTCTTATTGGTTTAGTAACACCCAACCGTAAGTAGGTCTTATATAGGACTTGGTTTATTTGTTGTAGAGGCTTATTACTAATTGTGGTTTGAGGAAAGTTATTTATTGATGAAAATTAGAAATTTTAAATTAGTCGCTCTTTCCAGATTTGAGGGTGTTACACATCAGCCATTTATAACTTAAGATTCTATTGAGATTCACATCGAGTGTATAAACCCATCAGCTCGATCTCACCGTTAACAAATGCATGCCTAGTTATATTGGCCAACAATAAAAATGAGGGTTTCATCATTACAAAATGTTGATCATAATTCATAAATCGTGTGAAAAAAAATACCAACTGCATTACCTTCACTAGTAATACATGACTCTTGAGCATACGCCAAGTCCATTTCAAGTATCTAAAAGAATACATCAAGTATTAATAGAGGGAAAAAGACTTCAAAAGATGCAAACATAAACAGCAGGATAATAAAGTTTACCATAGCTTCAATATCAGAAAAATGATATAGAAGGGTTATCCATTGCTTCTGGATCAATCATTTTAAGAGATCCAACTTCTGCGCCTAATGACATTTCACTATATATCTTTGAGGTGTCAATACCCTGTTTCCATTTAACAGAAAGCTTCAGCTACATCATCAGGCTACATAAGCTTAAAATTGACACCACAATTAAACTGAACTAACTAATCTAATATTTGAAACAGTCTTAAATTGTGAGTATATATCTAGTAACATGAAATAAAAAATCAGATCACCCGAAATTCAAGTTTACTCACTCTGTCCCCAATAAGCATCGGATTTGTGTGTGTAGATTGAGATGGACCAAGATTTCTAATTTTATCAGGTGGTCCAAAAAGTGGACGGAAACTTTTGGTATCAGACGATTTAGATTTGAATGGATAACCAATATGTGGGTGTGCAGAAATTAAATTCTGATGATAAAGTTAGACCATCCATCTGTGACCAAATAAAAGATGATAAATTTCCTGCATTTAGTCCCTGTTCATCGTCCTTTTCATCAGCAGAGAAGGATAATGGGTCGATAGAATCTGTAGCAATTTGGGGTCTAATGGAAGGAGAAAATGAAGTAGATGGATGAATCAGCAAGAAAATATCATCATTGCATGGTATTTCTGGGTCTTCTGTATTTAAAGTGCAAATAATTTTCCCTTCAATAAGCTGAAGAGAATCGGGATGTGATACTGATGTTGATGGCACATCAGCCTCTGAATGACAAGCATCTGACTGATCATGAAATGAGAAGTCTTTTGATTCTTCCTCACATTGAATGGTAGGAGTTGCAATTAATAATGTGGTGACATCAGCATTGCATAATGCATCTTCTGGAACATTCTTAGAAGAATCCAGCATTTGCGAAGTGGGAATATCATCCATCGTGTCTTTTGAAACTACATTGTAAAGAATATCATCCTCATTTGAAAAGTTCAAAAGTGAATCTGGAAGATCTGCATATTCACACTCCGTAAAAGCACTACAATTAATATAATCATTTTCCGGTTCAATACCCGGGTCAAAAGAATCCGTCAGATCATTTCTCAACAAAGGACGAACTTCTTCAATAAGTTTGTATGATTTCCCATCTTCCCTCATGGATCCATTTATATAATCATTTTCAACAGAATTGTGGCAATCTTTATCAACAACAGCAGTAGTAGCAATGCTCATTATTGCCTCCAGAAAAGCTTGACGCAAGATCTCAATTTCTGTTTCCTCAAAACCCAAATCGTTAGCAAGACAGTCATCAAACATCGCATCGCCAACCTGAGTCTCATGATTAAGGGTAATATGGTCTTGAAAATTATGCCCATGCCTACTGTAATTATGATTATTACTTTTCTCAAAAGAACCTAGATTTGGAGAGTTAAACTTTTCATTTTTTATCCTCTTTCGCATGGCGTAGTATTGTCTACATATGCTTCTCCCTTTTCTCTTCTCAGGGGTCTTTTCATTTCCTTTCAAATCATCTAATCCACCAAATGTTAATAAAGAATTAGAACCAGATTGTTGAAGCTTAACCATGTGAGCTGAAGCTGGAGCTGATACAGCCGGATCATAAAGAAGAGAATGCCACCGATCTCGTAGTTCACATAATGTAAATCCACGAGAAAATTTTACTGCCCCTTTAGCAAGTGCTTCGAGAGAAGCTCCAGCCTGTGAAACAAGGCCAACTTGAGAAACAAAACAGAAAAAAAACTACACTAGAAGATTATAATATATTATGAAAGTCACATAATGATATGTGTCAACTAGCACCATTAAATGCACCCATAACTTCTTCCCCCCATTTCTTCCAACTAATACTCGTTATCCCAGGTCTAAGGGACACAAATCAAGGTCTAAATAAGAATTCCAGGAGATCTCCTTTGCCACAAACAATTTCACCTCAAGCACCCAATAATCTGCTTCCCTAGACAAGGAATAAAACATGTGTATGCTAAATATAAAACAATAACTTTGCATCCTTGTGTACTCTTTTTATACAGTAACTTATCTAGAGAAAGGTAGTGACCACTAAAATGATTGATCATAAATGACGCAATGTTCTTGTCAGACTCTAGGCCAAAGACAGCATTAGGACAATTTCAATAGTCTTTTAGTTTTAGTGAAGTGCAACATGCATGGAAGATGTGAAGCTTAGCTACATTAAAACACTTCTGAACCATGCCCAAGAAAGTATGAGATTTAGAAGAAAATAGAAGTGTCAGAATGAAGCTGCCTACAAGGAAGGTAACACATACAGACACGGGATCACATATAAACTAGCATTTCTCATATGAAATATTTGTTTGAAAAAAGGTCTTATAAGTGATGCCCTCACATAAACACATTCATTGTCAGGATAGACCAAACCAGCCTAATATATCCAGCCCGAAAGCAGGGTTTGGGGGATGTATACAGACCTTTCCTCCACCCAAGAAGTAGCATAGTTGCTTCCGGATTAGATTGAAGTGCTTGGAAAAGGGGAGAAGACCTTAGTGCTTCAGAAAGTTTGTCAAAAAGTTTGAAGAATTTGAAAAGCAAAAGACTTCAGACAAATTTGGTAAATTATGCCGTTCATTGTCAGAATATAATCCAATTAAGCAAAATTTACTATAATGACAATCCTAAATTTTCATACAGTTACCATCTTAGAGCCTTAGTATCAGCCAAAACATTGAAACAACACAGGACACCAAATTTCCATTTTATACACCAATTAGTCCTTGACACCAAATTTCTATTTTGTACACCAATTAGTCCCTGACACCTTTCCATTTGATACGCAATCCCTGACCCTTTTCCAGGTGGTCTATGATACACACGGTTATGCATCATGACACCAAATTGACAAAATCATACAAATAAAGTATAAAATTGTTGATTCAATAACCGGCCAGCTTTCAAGAGACTGGTACACTCCCAAATCAACTATGCTAGAGTTTACAAAAGAATACTTGCATGTCCCTTACAAGTTACAACCAACCTATCTTCTTATTGATAGTCTCAGACTCTCAGTCTCACTAACCGCTTACTTTCTCCCCTAACCGACCTAACAACTTGGTCAATTGTCCACATGTTCATCAATATGTAAAATGATGAACATAAGGACATTGCACCAACATAAATAAATTCTTGTCAGAAAATATCTGCCATCCACCAAAATCATAAAACCCTTACAAGATACTATCATTTGATTCATTTCTTCATATGAGGTTTTATCCAAATACAGATAATCTATGATTTTGAATCTTCCGTTGCAGTCAACAACTCAACATACAAAAAGCCAATCCATCTTCACACCAAACCTACGTAAATCCTAGAGAACGTCTATATTCATCATCTTTAAGTTAGGAATTCCTATATGTCGATCAAGATCCTGTCAAGGACATTGCATGTATTCCTCATCTCATTCCACTCTACCATTCAACTGATAAAATGAGGCAACCATCAATTTGGATGTATTTACTTTTCATAGCGCTAAATGGTTGCCCAGTACTTGATTTTGCTACTACATTTTTGCCTAAAATTGCTGAAACGCGTATTTAATCAATCATGAGTGTTAGCACATTCAACCACAGACCAAATATATGTACGTGTATATCAAAGGCAGCACTGTATACCAGATAAAATTACATTCGAGAATCGTAGTTATACTTCAATTTTGGTTAGGAAACATAAATAGATATCAAACGAATTCAGATGCAGTAACAAGTAATTTAATGCACTTGAAATTGCGTGAATTCACAAACCTAGTAACAATACCAGAAAATCATGAACAATGATATAATCATAGACAGCTAACAACACGATTCGAGTACAAATTCCCTAAAATTATAGAGAAAAAAACGATAACTGACTACATAAAACCATTAGAACCAAAATGAAGTTAAAACCTCGAGTGAATTCTTAAGCAAGAGATCATCTTCAGGAATCCATGCAGAAGAAACGGAATCAATTGTCTTCATGTTGGCCTGAAGAAACCCTAATTATTTGTAAAATTTGGGAGAAAATTGAAGGTGAAGTCGGAGTAGTTGTGCCTGTGTGTGAGCAGAGCGTGGAACGTCTTAGTCGAACCGAATTCCACTGTGAGTCAAGTATGTGTATGAGAGAGACGCAGATACTTCGTACACGCTTTATTTTAGCATTTTCTATGCTTTTTCATATTTTTATTTTATGTTTTTTAAATATCATATCCAATTTTTGTATAGTTTTCTCTAAAATAAATAATGAAATTTTTTAAAATTTTAAACATTTTTTTCGAATTCCTAACAGTTTTTTATTTAAAAAAATCTATCTATAATTACATTATGCAAACCAAATCTCGGGTAAGTTCCGACCCGCACGAAAGGCGTAACGATCTGGGCACTGTCTCGGAGAGAGGCTCGGTGAAATAGACATCAAGAAAGGGTTGTTGTGTAAGACGCGAATAACGCCTGTTGGAACTAGGAATGGCAACAGGGCGGGTTCGGGCTGGGGATCGGTATCCCCGTCCCCCAAACCGATAAGGAAAATCGTCCCCGTCCCGATCCCCGTCGAGTCCACGCGGTTTCCCCGATCCCCGTTGGGGAACCCGTTAAGCAAAAATATCACTGTTACTCGTTGGTTTTACCCGAAACCGAATAGAATAAATGCAAAAAATTTCAAAAGTATTTAGATTGGGCTTTTAATTATTAGGTGGCGTTTGTTTTTTAAGAGGTCTGAAGTCTGATTTCAGTTTGGAAATGGTTATGAAATGCCAAAACGAATCAGACATAAATGGTGATTAAGAGCTTAAAATGAAAAAACAAACAAGGCCTTAGTATACTTAGCCCATTTATTAATTTTTAAAAATTATTTATATTATATATTATTAATAGATAAATACCTCATATGTGATCCACAATTGTCCCTTTAAAAATACAAAGTTCTCATTTGAACCTTCCTCTCTCTCTCTCTCTCTCTCTCTATATATATATATAGTGATCATACGAGAACCATCCATTTTTAAAGGAATAAAGAACACTTTGTGGACCACATATGATGTGGGTCCCACATAATATTAAATCATATTAAATCAGAAATGATTTAATATTATGTGAGACCCACATCATATGTGGTCCAAAAAGTGTTCCTTTATTCCTTTAAATTTACAACGTTCTCATTTGAACATTCCTCTCTATATATACATATAATATTACATATATGTATATACGCTATCGGGACGGGTCGGGCCGATGAGTACCGTCTCCGTCCCCGTTAAGACGCCTCCGAACCCGACCCGAATTGTTCGGTTTTCGGTTTTCACCGTCGATTTCGCGGTTTTTTGCCATCCCTAGCTGGAACGTAATCGAGGCTGTTCAAACAAGTATAGGGCAACTAAACGGTATTACCGAATCTAATATTTTAGTAAGATATTATTTTCATAATTCCATTTTTTACAAATTAGTTTTTATTATGTTAGTAAATAAATTATTTAAACAAAAAATTACTCTTGACATTTGAAGAGTTAAGTCATTTTAATTCTTAAAGTATTAACTTTTAAATTAATCAAATCCAATCTAATATTGAAATAAAATTCAAGTAACATGAACCGAAGAAAGGTGGTTTGGTTAATTTTTTACAAAAAATACGAAAAAGATCGTTTATATATAAAATTACTAGGCGCGGTCTCGGCCGTCCTTAGACATTATAAGATGTGACATTATAGTTGAGAATGGTTAGCAAAATCGCAAGCATGTCCTTGTCTTTACAAAAACATTGTAGCGGCATACGGTCTATGCATCCCCACTTGTAGGTTCTTACGGTTCGCATATGCATCTATATACCAAAAGGGGTTCTTTGATCTCTTTTCTTTCATGTGTCTGTTGCTTTCCTTTTATAGGAGTCTATCTGCAGTTGTATCTTGTATTCTGACGAGGCTAAATCAAGCAAAAACCTATATTATCGACATGTATAATACTTGACTTGGTTAAAGTAGCGACAATTGACATGTTTAATGGATCAGTTTATCACATGCACTTGTACATCTAGCATAAACACACATACACTTATTTCAGTCACACGGATGCAAGGAAAAACTTGCTTCATGTGCCAAGATCCCATTAAATACACGATTTACTAAATTCTAACCTGGTCATTTTTAATAACAAAGTATTTAAGCACACCATCTTATGCAATTTCCATTCTAATCAGCCACCAAATCACACCCATCAACAACTCTAAACCTTCAATTTCTCTACAAAACTCAAAATTAGGGAAAGTTAACTCAAAATCAAAGTTGATATGCAAAAAAAACTGCTATGGTTAGTTCTGCATACACACTTGCATTAATCAAAATCAGCTTATCAACCTGCAACATCAGCAGAAAATTGAAATAAATAAACCACATTTCAAGATTTCATAATTCCTTCGTTACTGTACGGTTAGCTCAACTGACAATAAGACTTGGGCCTTTAAGGATCCTCCATACAGGTCACTAAACAACGGTTTCCATGACTTATCCTATATTACCATCATCGGTCTAAATTTGATTCTCTATCATAAAGACTACAATTTAAATCTTATAAAGTAGAATCATAGAAAAAAAGAACATCAATGAGTTTTAAGAGGATTCTTGATATAATAATACTTACAGCAAGAGGAAGGCTCAAAACGGTCAATCCTTGAGATTCTTCAAGAGAGATTATGATAATGATGGCAGGGCCCACCATGCAGGCAAAGTTTAAAACCTATCCCCTGACACATTGGTTCGATGAAAGAAGGAACTGATACCAAGAACAACCTGTCCCAAGAGAAAAATGAAAATACTATGATTGGAAATGATAAATGGAATTAAAAAAAAATAATTCGATGATTGCAATCATAAAAGAGTTTGCAAGCTTAATCTATCTATGTGCCTACAAAAAAGGATTAGCTAATGTCTTATAATCCCCATAAGAGAACTTAATTACAAAAGCAATTGATTCGATTGTGAGAAGTTGGAAACCTTTGTATGAAAAAAGATTCACCGTTGATTATCTAGAAAATGTAATATTGATGCTCAATTTTTTTGAGTTCTTACCGTAATGGCTCTTACATTTGATGAAAAAAAATCCACCGTTCAATGGCTCTTACCGTAATGGCTCTTACATGAATGAGTTCAATGGCTGTATAGTTTTTAGGATTATTTCCTAATTGTTATTAGAATATATGTTGGTATTTATCATTATTATTTATGCTCATTATATTTATTGTTAGTCTTATTATATGTAGAGATGTAATTCTCATGATTGACTACATTAATGGTTGAATAAAAATAGATAAAAGCTTCTTGATTGTGTGATACAATCTTTTTGTAAGATGCCTCTAGTCATCTCAGATTGATGCTCAACTGATCCTAGTGTTTCTTCTTAAAATTTGTCCTGCATCACTACTGAATAGGAGAACATACTTAAACATCCTATTATTGGCAATAATCGGCTATAGTAAATGCCATAGAAATCAAAAACTCTCTAGCCAACAAGAAATGTCATTACATCTTTATTGAGTACTTAAGCATGGCCCATGAAATTGCCAACTCCCTCCATCCGTTGACCATTCTTGCATGCCAAGTCCCAAGCATTGATAAAAGAGATATATGAATCGAGCATAGAAAGCTAGTATAAAAACTTGCAATTTTTAACATAAAAAACCAAAAATATTATCTAGGGTTCATGAGAGTGAATGAGTTGCATTTGCACATTCATACAATTGTATCTCAATTCTCAATCAAAACCCCATATGCTAATTTAAGAAAAGTGATGGGAGAACTGAGAAGTTGTCTCAACTACCAAAAACACAAAGAGATGAATCGGATTTTCGGAGAAACCCTAAAAATCAATGAACGTTTCACCTTAGCATCAATTAAAGCCAGCGATGGACAATTTTGTAAATAGACAATTTTGATTAAGTAAATAGACAATTTTGTAAGGTTCCTTAAACCTTTTATGTTTGAGATTACTGCAACTAAAAGGTGTTTGATCTTTTTTTTTGCATATTATATGCAGAGTCTATATGTTGTTCAGTAGTATATATATTGATATATATTTATATATATAATATAGGAAAATAAGTATTCAACTGATTTTTGATAAGTCGGCTACTAATAAGTATGTTAGATCAAGTGAGTTCGATTGTTGCTAGCAAGAAATTCTAAGAAGATGATTTGTTTAACTGAATTACCCCCTTCATCATGAAGTAAGTTCAATTCATGGATTAAAGTGTTGAAGGCAGGTCCCATCGGTCTGGTATCTTTACTTGATGGTTCCTTGGCATTTCCACCTCTTCACTTCTATGGATTATTACAACAAAGAAAGAACGGAGTAAGATGTGATGAACGACTGAAATGAGAAATAATTTGAGAGAAAGAATTGTCTCACAGATGTTGAACCAGCAACCCAAGTAGGATATAACTCTGTAATAATCTCGATATACCTGTGCATTGCTTCCTCCAGGGGCATTGTCCATGCATTCCTGGCCAAAAATACAAATTACGTCAAGAATTAAATGTGAAACGGATAAGGGAATACGAGCAAACTTCTGAAAAAGAATAATCCATGATTTGCTGTGTTTGTCCATCTAATATATGAAAATTATCCACATCTCATAAAACCCTCTTGGCTTACCCATATGATATACTACAATGTTGTGATTTACGAAGTTTCAAGTGTAAAAGTGGTCTCATGGTCTCACGAAAACATCTTGGTGTCACATGATCCCAAGTCTATCTATCTATAAATATATATATAGAGAGAGAGAGAGAGGGATGATCAAATACAAACTCATATTTACGTCCAAACTATACAAACCGATTCAAATTAGTATAAAAATAAAATAAAAATCATGATTTTTTTCCATAAAATGCTATGGTTTAAAATACTATTGCACATATATTTGTTTCACCTAATAGGCTAATATGAATTCATATATGAAAACAAACAACTGTTTTTACTTGTAGCACAATTGATTCACAAAAAGAAAATGATTTTTTTCATACCTAAAATGACCAAATTTCGACTTTTAAGTCATAAATGAAACAAAGTAACTTCTGTTTTATTTGAGGGCTTTAACCATCAACTAAGTAACAAACATAAGATTATTCTCTTTATACCTGAGACAGCAAAAGATCACCAACGAGTTTAGATCTCGGAAATCATGAGCAAAACAAAATCGCTTCTATGGAAGAAGGAATTAATCCCTAACAATCATTTTCAGTTAACCCTAATCATCAACCATCCAAATAGTTAATTTCCCAACAATACCGTCAAAACATCAATTAACTCCATAAAAACAAAATCCCCAATTACAAATAGCCAAAATCGTCTCTCTAGAAACCCCACAAAAAATCGACATTTTTTTCAATCAAAGGAAAGCAAATTCATCCATAAGCTAAAACCTACAGATTAAACAGTGATCCATGAACATAAAACCAAATACCAAGGTAAAAAACGTTAAAGAACTTATAGATTGTGAATAGGGTTTTGCTTCTTCTTTTCCCAATTGGCGATTGCACTGATAATTACACAAGTGCAAAAAGATGTTGGTGTTGATGTAAACGCCATGGATTGGGATTTCATACCTTGGTTGTTCAAATTGGAAGGTCAATTCGACGTTGGATGATTGAGAGGAGACGAACAGCTACTGTATTTCGGTAATCTAGGGTTTTTAATGACGACGTTCAGGTGATAAACCAAAAGGCAGGAGGACACCTCGTGGGGAAGGAAGGACGTGTCGAAACAGGAGAAAACAAGGTGGAGTGCGAGTGTGCGACTGGTGGAGAAAGGCAAGAGACGCGCCTATACGTGAGGAAGCAAGCGCGAGCCAAAGCCCTCCTCCGAACTTATAAGATGTAGATATCTAATTATATACGATTCGGCTCACTAGTTAGTACAAAATCACATATGATTTTGTACATGAAAAAAGGTTCTCGTATTCTCGTAAATAGTTAGGGTTCTTCTATAAATCTGCCTCTATCGAAAGATTCAAACGAGAATGTTAACTTTTTACGAGAATACAATAAACTTTTTCATGTACAAAATCATACATGATCCGGGCAACTTTTCCCATGCTACTTAAGTCGCCCACTCCAGTTAGTACAAAATCACATATGATTTTATATATGAAAAAAGTTTCTCGTATTCTCGTAAATAGTTAGTGTTCTCGTATAGAGATGTAAAAATTCCGAATTCGGGTCGGATCACTATTCAAAAAATTCGATTTTTCCCAAACCGGATTTGGATTCGGGTCGGGCCTCGGGGGTAAAACCCGGCCCTATTAACCTATACTCGAACCGGATTTTGAAATCGGGCCCAGATCATATTTTGATTTTTTTTTTTACAATTTTAAATTTAAAGGTATCTCATTGGGTCACTCAAATACACTTTAAAAGTACGTTTTATTACAATAGATTTCTAGTAACAAACTAACATCTTCGTAAAATTACATTTAATTATTAAAAAAATTAATAAATCCTCATTGTCGGAATCGTATGGTTGTATGGCGTTAGGAGTTTCGTTGGATGCATCATGTGAGGATCGGCCATCGTGATTCTTGAAAACAATAAGTAAGTAATAACAAAAATAAAGAGTGAAAGATATGAGAACTAGGAGGAGATGTTATAAACCGAAATCGAAAACGAGTCAAAAACACGAATTATAGACACATTTGTGAGTTTGGTGTCTAAACCCATTTAACATATATGGTAAATTAATGTTCCAATATCTTCTTGTCATTTCTCCCCACACTGCCTCCAGGATCAGTCGGTCGGATTTACGAATCTATTCTAACTATCAAAGAATTCCTAGAATTTTAGGTGGGATGGGGGTTGTAATTTATAGTATTTTGGGGTGAGCCAAAAAAAAAGGTCAAAAGCGAAGCTAACGGCTATATAAACAGTCAGATTTTCAAAAGTTCCATATCGGGCCGAAAAGCGGATTCGGATCGGCCAGCCCGAGAAAAAACAATAATATTCAAACCAAATCGGGACCGCGGTCTAAAACCGAGTTTTGATTGGATCGGGCTTTGACCATATTCGGTTCGGCCGAGCCGGGATTAAATCTCTATTCTTGTATGAACCTGCCCTATATATAGGGATCTTGACCAAAATAGCCATCTATAAAATTGGTTTTCATAAAATAGCCTTTTTTTTCAGTTTTCATATTTTAGCCATCGAATACACACCACTTATTGTGTGGTGCGTAGGGGGATTATTTTACAAAAAAAAATTGTGCCTTATGAAAAAACTTCCTAAAAGTCTTCCCATATGCACACATGGTGAGAGGTGCGTATGGGACCCAACTCCTTATTGTCTTTTCGTTATACGATCATGGACCAAATTTGCTTCCTTATGTTGTCATTTTCTATACAATTCCATTGGAACAATCTTTTGGCATGGGTTTGATTGATTGCTTTCAGTAACACGATCGTAAACATACAATCTAAGGGTTTTTAGTGAAATTTCCAAACCAAAGCTAGAAAACTTCTCGCATCATCGGTGTCAATTAACTCAACAACTGAACCAATTGACCAAACCTGGCAGTGTTAAGTTTAACAGCAACAACACAATCGATTTTTGCGTTCTTGGGATATAATCTACCAATGGTCGTTGACATTGATTCTTGAAAATTTGAATACCCACGATTATTTTATTTTCTAAACTTTGTGATCTTCTCCACGAATCCTCAGATATATATACTGAGAAAATGACAAAATAAGGAAATGATAATATGTGGTGGCCATAGGCACCTCTCACCTTGTGATACATATGAGAAGACTTTTTAGAAGCTTTTTCACAAGTCATTGTCAAATCATATGATAAAGTGCTTATTTTATACATTTTATATATCAAAATACCCTGTAAGTTATGATTTTCTAAACTAAATACCACCTTTATATATGATTTGTGATTAACCTTATTTTGTTTATAAGAAAAGAAAAGGAAAAAGGAAATATAAACAAACAATTGGTTTTTGTGGTTCATGTGAGCATCATTAAAAAAATGAGTGTCTTGATTTGTTATCCATGTCTCATATGCATCAATGAAAAGAAAACCATGGCTAATTAAATACAAGTAGTTTTATCTATTTGTTTGTTTGGTTTTGGTAGGCGGAGGATTGGAAAACCAAAGCCAAAGCTAGCCCATTTCAAGATTAAATCTCAGCCTAGGAAAACAAAAGAAAAGGGACCCAAATTCAGTCCAGGTATCCACTTGACGACGTCGCTATCGAAATTTCCATATGGGCGACTTTGGAGGAGAGAAAACCCGCACCCAAACCAGCGTTAGACACTGTTTGAACGCTCAAACCAGATTCACGTGCTAAATAAAGGGGCAGCCACGTTCTTCAAGATTCAAGTATAAAAGAGGTTTGAAACCGTGGATTGAAGGGGGAATCGATTTGGGAGAAATCAGAAAGAGGGAGGAGACGATTTGGAGAAGCTTTCATGGTATTTTCTTCCATCAATTAGGTATTTTTAAATTAGGTTTAACTAGTTAATTTCCCTTTTCAAGTAATGAGTTTGTAATCATTTAAGGATTGGATTTGTGTTTGAAACTTTCTATCTAAATATGTTTTCTTCATGTTTCATTTATGTTAACCTTGGTTGGACATCTTCATCATTGTTTGGTTGTACAAATTGATAGAGCCCATTGATTTTTTTTAACTTTACTTTGTATTTCTAATCGAAATTAAGAATCCGTAATTGTTCTTAGTTTTGATAAAGTAGAAATTAACACTCTGAATGACCACCAGATTATTTGGAATGTGTTATAGGTATTCATAATCTAGCTTAAATGTTCTGGCGTCAGATCATTAGTAAGGATTGGTGTTTATCTCGATATTAATGCAATTAGTAGATCAATTTATATGTTCGTAACTAGAATTGTTTTAACTAATTAGGGACTTTTCATCGAGCTTCTCATCATGATAGTCTAATCATAAGATTAAACAGAGTGTTTGATGCGTATCGACACTTATGGCCATTCTGAAATTGAGCGAAAATGTATTTGGAAAGTCAATGATATACAAGTCTAAACTTTAATTGAATTATAACTCATTGCTAGAAGTTTTTTTTAGCGTCTTAAATTATTCGTATGTTTAGTTTAAAATATCTTAAACCTACCCTCCCCTTTACATAAAGCGTAAACGTTAATAATATTTCACGATCAATCCCTATGGATTCGACCCTGCTTGTCACTATTACAATTTTGGTTGTAATTCGAAGTAAATAGGACTGTATTATTTGTCAGGCTCAACACCCGTCATCATATATTTTTCTAACTTTTTTTACGAAATATCTCTCTACGCACTACACGGTGAGTGGTGCGTATCCGATGGCTAAAATATAAAAAGTAAAAAAAAGAGGGTTATTTTGTGAAAGCCATTTTCATAAATGGTATTTTGGTCAAGATCCCCTATATATATGTAGGCATATTTATTTATAAACATAAAAAGGTTGTAAACAATGCAAATAATTTTGATATTTATGGAAATGATGAAGATTAGTTTATTATGATTTGAATATTTAATTTTTTTATTAGAGTTTATTGATTATGATTAACGTTTTATATTATGAAACAAACTTTATATTTATGAAATCAGATATTTGTTAGACTTGATGGACGGTTGAGATTAGTTTACAATCTTTTTATAGTTTACAAATGAATAAGCCTCTGTGTGTATACATACCGGGAAGAGAAAATAGTCATCATTCTTCTTATTTTTTTAATAATAAACTATAATCATCTTGTATAAATTTTAAATCATAATAAATGAACCATAATCATTTCTATAAAACTACATTATGTGAATCAAACAGATAGATTCTAATTTATTTAACATATTCCATTTCATTGTTTGTCAACCAAATATATGGCCAAATCTGATAACATTTAATTTCAATTTCTTCAAAATTAAATTTATTTGATATATTTCATTTCATCTAAAAATATTAGGCCAACCAAACACCCTCTAAAAATTAATATTTTTTTACCAATGGTGTGAAAAAAAAAAGCCAATGAAGTAAAGGCTTTGGTTGGAACAATAGAGAATGAGGAAAGAAAAAAAAAAGTAGAGAATTTGAGAAAAACTGATGAATATTTTGATTTTGAGTCATTAATTTTTTGATTAATTCTTTTAACAAATAAGTCTTCGGACCTTTAGAAACCGGTTACATACATATTTTTGACCTACAAAACCGGTTAATGTGTCGTTAAGTTCCCCTAATAAATTACAAAGATGGTGTCCCAATGGTTTGAACTTGTGCTCCCAAGGTTAAAAGTACCATGAAGTCATAAGTTCGAATACTGAGAGAATAAAAATCTCCTTGTGGCCATGGAGGTTCAAATGCGGTGACTTCGGGATACCCACGAAGCGGATGGCTGCCCCGAAATTAGTCGACTCGCATAATGAGTTGGATATCCAGATTAATTAAAAAAAAGTTCCCTTAATCAGTGACGGAGCTAGTAGGGGGGCTGGCTGGTGCTGACCCCCCCCCCCCCCCCCCCTCCCCCCTCTTCTAAGTATATTGCTTTATTAGTTTGTAGTTGAAATATTTTATCAAAGTATAGGGTTGGCCGGTTGGTTAATGATGTTCCATGCTATGCTGGAGACACACCTTCGAATCTCTGAAGATGCTTTGGGTTATGTGTATTTTATATTTTAGTTAATTGACATTCTTTTTATTTAGAACTTTTAATATTTATGTTTTTATTACCAATAACATTTTTTATTGTCTTTACATTTATAAACATTTTATAAAAACATGATTACATTAAAAATCAAAATAAACTAACTCTATTAATATCGTTGAACATAGTTCAAAACTATATAAATCTAGGTTTTTTCTAATGTCATTTTTTGGATCATAAATTATCATGTTCATTTTTCGTCAAGTAGTTATAAAATCTATTTTCCGTCCACGTATAAAATATAAAGTATAGATATTTATTTGACGTTATTATGCTATACTAAATCAATAAAAGTAATGGTTAATTTAATAATAAAAATATATTTTGAGCTTTATTTAATACTAAAATATATATTTTGATAAAAAAAAAGGCATGAATATTGTAGATAAAGCTCAAAACATTTGGCTTTTTTTATCAAAATATATTATAGTATTAAATAAAGCTCAAAATATATTTTTATATATTTTACTAGCAAAATTCATAATATTCATGGCTTTTTTTTATATACACACTTATCACATTTCAAATATTCTTTCAAAGTTCTTACGAGATTTACAACAACCAACATTAATCACATATCTTATATTAACATTTACAAATCGAAAAGTTAAATTCATTTCGTTTGACATCTTCTAGCCCCTCTTAAACTAGAATCCTAGCTTCGTCCCTGCCCCTAATACAAGTCATATGAGGGACATTTTAGTCTTTTTATCTTATTATTTTATTAAGATAGAACAATTTACATATCTTTAAAAGATATATACAAATCCTTTAAGCATTAAAAAAAACAACCCCCATACATCTCTATCGTTAGCCCCATACCTTCTTTGTAAGGCCACCCTTACCCTTTCCCTAGATTCAACACAAATATAAAACCGAAATTAAAAAAATGGAAACTCAGCTTATGTAGTTGAACTTTCCAAAACTTAAATTATTTCCTTGTATTTAATATAAAAATGAAACTTCCCCAAATAAATATGTAACCTTATGTAGTGGTGTGCATCAGACGGGTTCAGATGGATAAATCAAGAACCAGCTCGAATTTCTGATATGGAAATCAAGATTCGAGTTTTAGATTTCGGATTGCTTCGGGTTGGTCAGGTTTCAGGTTGATGTCTGTCGGTTTCGGGTATTATTATAATGCATATAAATTCAATCGATTTTGAAAATGAATTCAATCAATTGAGAGATTGACAAAATCATAATAAGGTTAGAAATTATAAAGCATTTCGGCCGACTAAAATTTAGGATTTTAAAAAGATAATTAGATAAATAATTATTCACCTTTTATTAATCAGAAATGAAATAAGACTTTAGACTTCAGCGCATCTTAAGCCGATAGAGAAGAGGAGAAATATGGGAGATGGGCATGGTGGAGGTTAGAGAAGTGGAAAGGGGCAGAGATGATAAAATGAGTCAAATATATACTTATAATTCTTGTATTTTAATGAATTTTAAAAAATGACTCTCAATTTTTGTAAATGAACAATTTAAACCAATTTGTATATTCAAATGGTATTCCATCTCAAATTTAGGAAATCAGATAATTATTCTAACGATAATGAATGTATAAATACTTATGAGATAAAAAAAATCTCAACTTAAACTTATTCTAACTATGTTTTTAGGTAATCATATATCGACTTGATCAAGATAATTCATCTCAATCTCCATTTCAATAAATGGTCAAGTTAGATGTCATTATTAATAAAATTTGTATCAATTTATGGGTTTTGCACCCAATATTAGGTAACAAGATTGTGTCGAAATAACAAAAATGGTATGTATATTACATTACACTATATAGAAATGATTTGACAGTTGTTCCGATAAACACAGTAAATCATTTTCAAAATATGAGATCTCATAAGAACTAGTGTTGAATGTAGCATGTTTTTATTTCTAATAACATTGTACTTTTTATTTACATTTTATAATGTGTTAATTAAATCAACTTTTGTAGGGCCACCCATTTGTTACTTATCTAGGAGACTAGGACTACCAACTTGTTAAATCGATTTAACTTATTCGATTTAGGATTGTTCATTAGTTAAATGTTGATTGTAGTTTGATCTATACATTAAATAACCATGTACAAATATTTAATAAAATGACAAACAATCGACGATTCATCATCTATTTTATTCATTCATACCTAACGCTCCCCCTCGAACCAAATCATGGTTCCGCCCCTGCTGATAGGGTAAACCTACTCAAGGCCATACTATGGCACCAACCACTACTTCCTATGGCTTTGTCGTAATGAAAAAAATTACAAAACTAAAGTGTGTCAATGAAATATTTCGTTGTGCGCTCCTGTATTTTTTTAAACTATACTCACGACAAATTTAAGTTAGCCGAGTTGGTTTATGAAGCATAATTAAAGTTTTGCTTTCAATAGAGAGCGAGGCACGAATCATGTTGTTGTCAAAATACTTGTTTTCTTTAAGGTGTGCAAGAACTGAACTCGTATCTTTTCCTTGAAAATGCAAGCAACTAGTTAACTAAGGCATCATGATTTTGTTGAATTTATATATATATATATATATTATTCTTCAAAGAGTGCCACCTTTTGAAGAAAAAAAATCCAGGTCCACCTCTGCTCCGGTGATGACGAGAGAGTGCAGTCCCGATGAGGAGGGCGGTAGTTGCAGGTCGAGAAGAAGAAGATAAGAAGATATTTGTTCGATGTAAGAATATGAAAGACCAAGAAGAAGAAGAAGAAGAAGAAGAAGAAGAAGAAGAAGAAGAAGAAGAAAGTTGTTCAACAGAAAAGACCAAGATAAAGAATATAAAAGGATTTGTGTTTAATGTAAGAGCGGGAAAGATTGAGAAGAGGAGGAAGAAGAGAATATATTTGTTCAATGTGAGAATGAAAAAAATCGAGAAGAAGAAGATGGGAAGGGAAAGAAACGAACCAATGATGGAGGATGAATTGGATAGAGTTTATCGATTGGTTTTCTTGTTGATGATTTAGATCTCTTTTTCAACTTTAAAGCTGAAAAATTCACTTAGCCAGTTACGAGTATACCTTTTTAGTCAAAAAGATGTATTTAATTGATTTCAGAAAGTCCAATTATTTACTTGTTTAGAAAAGTAGAGTAGGGATTTAATCAATTAAAATCAGAAAGTCAGTTGAGTTTTCTTTTTCTTTTCTGAACTTCATCAAATTTCGTTCCTATTATTTCATGAAAATTAAGAACCATGTCTCTAACCGTAAAAATTATGATCAAGGTTATTTCAGAAGTTTGCATGTGCAACAATTTTTTTACTAGGCTAAGGATAAAAATGACAAATTATGTGATAAAAGATATAGTTTAGATTCGAAAGAAAGAAATAAACTTTACTTTATGGTCATTTAAGCATAATGATAGAAAAGAAATGTATCATTTATGGATTATAGAAATAACAAATATATATCAAATTTCATATTCATATACATTGAAAAAATCTAGATATTATAGTTGCCAAAAAGATTAAAATTCACTATCAAAGGCCTTGTGACCACGGAGGTCATTTGTAGTCGCCAGGGGTTAATCTGTGCACTTACGCTTGTCCGGAAACCCACGATTACCTAAAAAACGATCAAAACTCGGAAGAAAAAACTATAATAAATTAATAATAGCATACCTGTGAACATATATTATAGAGTAGGTCTTAAATATATAGTCATATTAAGGTTTAAGGTTACTATACAAATTTTTACTCGATATAGATAATTGTATATATTAATAAATATTATATATATATAATTCATATATGCTATATCTATTTAGTTAAGAAATTCAAAGGTACGTAGTCGTAATATGCATATTGTAGCATTCAAAAGCCGGCTCATTTGGGATTTGTATAGACGCCGCTAGAGTGACACTCATAAGTCAATCTCATGCTTTTATGTTTACTATACATAGGCATAAATTTTATTTAATACAACATACCAAACTCAAACGTAGATTAAGTGGTAAATTAATTATCGGGTTACAGATGGACCCCATAACTTTTTATACGATGATATCATATAATATAGACATAAAATAATTATAAAAAACACGATTTTTATCAATATGTTTTCATATTTTTATTAACGTTCAATATCACTCGATGTACATGTTTTTAGCCTAATTCCATTATTTCAAGAAATTCTTAAAGTTTTTTTTCTTGATTTTGAGAGAATTTTTCGAGTTTTTTTTATTGATTTTGTGGGACTTTTTCTGTGTTCCAGTTGATTTCAAGAGTTTTTTTTTTGTTGATTTTCAAGAGTTTTTTCCCCAGTTTTTTCAATTGATTTCAAGAGTTTTCCCCCTATTTTGGTTAATTTCAAGATTTTTTTTCCCGGTTTTGATTGATTTCAAGAGTCCCCCCCCTCCTTTGGTTAATTTCAAGAGTTTTTTTTTCCGGTTTTGATTGATTTCAAGAGTTTTCCCCCCTTTTTTGGTTAATTTCAAGAGTTTTTTTTTCGGTTTTGATTGATTTCAAGATTGTTTTTTGGTTTCTTGGTTGATTTCAAGAGTTTAGGTGCACATTTTTTAAGTTTACAAAATAATACAGTTGCACAGTCCAAAACGACAAGGTTGCAATATTCACAAACCTAAAAAAAATTACACTTCACCGAACAAATAATACGGTGGTCCATGCCACCGTGGCCACTACTACAGGTATGTCCTTGATTGGGGTTAAAGAAATAAATAAGGTGAGTACACTATGAGATTTACTAGGATATATACACACATATGTTATATAAATGTTTTTATGCATGATGAATATTGAAATGATTTTTTTTGGCAAGTTTACCTTACATGAGATAAGGTTATGTTTACATTGCATTATATGAGAAAAACATGTATTTTACACGTGGTGTATGAAACATTTTGTGCATGTGAAAGTATGACCATGTTAAGAATGGAGAACGTTTTGCAAACGAACCTTAAGGGGAAGATCATTCGCGGAACCCCATGAATCTAAGATCATATTGAAAATGTTTGACATACTTACACATATGAGATCTCGCACTAAAAAATTATGATGTGTTTATATAAATGGTCTTATACATAAATGTTGTTATGCATGATATGTTTTATGAAAGATGATTTCTTAATGAAACCATAATTGCTCACCAAGCTTAAAGTTTACGTATTCCATACATGTATCTTAGGTAATATCAATGTAAGATATGAATTGAGCGATACGGGGATTTATCATTCTTAAAATAACCTTTATATGTGATAGGCTATTGAACTATTGTTAGAATGCTTCCGCAAATATAAAGGTTACAATTTTGTTGTACCAAACTAATGTAAGCATGAAGTAGTAAGTTATGGAAATTTTGAGTTCGCATACAAGTAATGTAAAAGGAAAGAAAGCTAGTTGGTGACGATACCTGAAGTTATAACAACGGGATATCACACAGACCATCCTCACTTCTGGTTCCTATTTTGTAAATTTTAATATGAAAGCCAAATCATGCATACAGCGATCTGCTAGGTGATCGACCTTCGTATGCTGACAAGATTGGACTGTTGATGGTTGGATGTGTGAGAGTGAGGTAGGGCGGTTAAATAATTGTGGAAAGTTTTATGGTTTTAATTTGATACTACTAATTTATCAATCTTTGTCATATCTCTCTGAATTTTATTTCATTTATTTTGATGAGATGAAAGAAAATATTTTTTTCCCACTCAGATCATGTCATGTCTAAGTCTAAAGTCATATCAAACGTCGGACAACACATTTCTATACCATCTTGTCTGCATAACAGATTAAAGGATTTGTAACTTTTGAGAGCATCTCTAATCGATTCTCCAAAAAAGAAATTATCAAATAAAAAATCTTAAAATATTACATTCATCCAACAAATCCTCTATTTTTTAATTAAAAATTTAATTATTTTATCAAATTTTTATATCAATATTTCTAAATTTGGAAATTTCATTTTATCTTCGTGTTGAAGCAAAAATTTATTGAAAAACTTTATTATTTCTTTAATTTTTAGAATCTATTGAAAATGCTCGAATCCAACAAATTTTTAAAAAATAAATAAACAAGATATTTTAGAGATATTTTTGTTCAAAAAGATCCCTTAAATGCTCTCTAAAATAGAGAAATAAGATAGATACTAAATTTTCCAAATTGAATAACTATTTAAAATTTAATGTTATGAAAACGTATTTTCAATTGTCTATCTCTCTTTAAAGTTTGTTAAAGTATTAAATGTATGAAATATTTTAATGATATTATTAATATCGAAATCTAAAAAAATAAAAAATTTGTTGAAGTTAAATATAACTTTTTTTAGAAATTTTAAATATAGATTTTATATTTTTAATGAAGTTGTAGTAACATTTCTAACAGATATAAAAATAAGATTTTGTTCTCTAATTTATTTAAACAAATTTTAGATATCTATACTATATTATAAATCATTTGACAAAAAACTTTTAGAAACAAATTTTTATGCATCAAGAACAACTTATTAAAACTTTATGTTTGAATTTGTATAATTAACTGCAAACAAACATAATTAAATACAAAATAAATATCTCATTTTAAATATGAAATATATTTAGAATAATCGTAAAACTCTAACATAATACTTAATTATAATCTTTATAAAAAATGATATTATTAAATCAAAAATAAATTACTTTATTGTCAAACCAAAATTAAATATATCAAAAAAAAATCAATCAAAAAAATTACATAAAAAATGAGAAATTTTAAATAATTTGATACTACTATCGATATCTTTCTTTTCAAAATTTTCATAATATGTTTAAATTTATATTTTATTCAAACATAAAAACATTATCACTTTTTTCCCTTTTTAAAACCACATAAAAGAGTATTAAAATATCGACAAAGATAAAAAAACAAAACAAAATACTAAAATCAAAATATATCTTGCTGTATTGAACGAGTGTGTCTTTATCTATTACCTAAATCAGAGAAACTCAAAGTTTAGACAATTTTTTTAAAACTTGATAGAAAAAGAAAAAAAAAAAGGTTTAATTCATTTCTACCAATATCAAATTCTTAAAAACATTTCGTATATTTTTCTTAAAAAACATATAAAATAATAAAAATTATAAAAGATTTTGATAATAATAAAAAGATTTTCTACCACCTGGAATTTTAGATTTCAATATTTAAAGTCATTAGTGTCATTAAGACATGCACCGTATAATACAGGTAGCTGTTGAAGGAAGCAGAAAGAGAGAGAGAGAGAGAGAGAGAGAAGCTTTAATGGCGGAGGAGGATCACGGGAGGATGACACGGAGCCTAGAGGAGCTACGGCAGACGTTTAAGAGCGGCAAAACTAGAAGCGTTGATTGGAGGAAAGAGCAGCTTCGAGCAATTCTCAGATTCATTCATGAAAACGAACATGTCCTTTTTCAATTACTTGAATCCGAACTCGGCAAACATCCTGTTGAATCTTATCGTGATGAAGTACGTCTCGTAATTCTACTCTGATCTCTCTATTGATACACATATACATATACTTCGTGAAATTTTTGAAAATTTTTCAGGCGATTAAGGAAAAAGGACTGACTATGGCGGATCTGTTATGATGTATATGGAGTATTCATGTTAATTTAGGATTATAAGGACTCCTGCCACTGGAGTCACTCTTAATTTTGAGATCCAATATTCAATTGATCTCTGAAGAAAATTTATCCAATATGATTTGCATTTTTTTAATGTAATTAAGGTATTTTTTTTCCATGATTATTGAAGTAATTAAGTGATTCAGTTGACAATTAGAAAATCAAAGGTCAAAAATAGACTCTAATTTGGGATATTGAGGGTTGATGGTAGGGTTAGCCGTATGCTTTTGCTTGAATTGATTTATTTAATACTCTTTACAGATTGGGGTAGTGAAGAAATCAGTTGACCATGCGTTGAGCTGCATTGACCAATGGGTATCCCCAAAGAAGGTTTGCTAGATCCTCTTCTTGTGTTCTCAGTTATAGAAGATTAATACCTAAAAGTTCAATTTAATAATGCACTGTATATGCACATGAATTACCCTATAATTTGCTTGAAATTTCAATAGTGTTTTGGCTTTTTGTTTATTGTTCACCATAGATAACCCTCCTTGATTACACAGGTTAGAAATCATTTTCTAAAATTGTAAGGATTAGAGATCCATGTAACTTTGAGTAATAGTCTTGAAACTATTGTCATTTTACACTGAATGGCTGCAATTTTTTTTATTAATAAACATATTTCACAATGGATTTATGGGAGAAAAGGTGTAGTTATTTCTATTTCTTTGGTGCCAGCATAGCTCATGTTGCACAATTTTGCAGTTTGTGTATAATATTAAAACTGCATTTCATTCATAGATTAAGCTAAAACTAGCATGTTAATGATTTGCTTCATATCATTCATTGATTAAACTAAAACTAGCAAGGAGCAACTGGAACCAACGACATGCTCAAGGTTTTGGGTCTGAGTTCGGTTTTACAGCTCATTATTATTCGTAAAAAGGTCGAAATACACACAACCTGTTCCTGGTGAGTCCTGAACCACAACCACTGGTTCAAGAGGCTTGCTATCAATAGGGTCAAAGACCACCTGTTGGTTTCAGATCTTATTAAAAGATTACCATATAGTACTTTGTTTTTACAAAGATTTTTAGTAACTCTATGGGTTCACTGCACCTGCCTAGGCCATTATTGTTCTGCTACTGTGTGCAATCACCCATTATATTTCACAGAAAAATGACAAAAATGTGGCAATAATTAAAAAAAACAGAACATCAAATCTATCAAAAAGGGTGCACCTAAATTTTGTAATAGAGTCAGAGATTATAATAGTTTTCATGTCTTCACCACGATCTAGTTTTGGAACAAATCACAACAAAACTCAATTATGTTTACATGTTGTAATCTGATTTTCACCCATATATATCTGTGGTTTAATTATGTTACTAATGATCAAATGGTAAAAAAAAAAACCATTTCTGGGCAGGGTCGGCTACCTTTACTTTTCTTCCCAGCAAGTGGAAAAGTGTTACCTGAACCACTTGGCCTAGTCCTCATCATTGGTTCTTGGAACTTTCCCATTAGTAAGCAAGCTTTGATCAAAAGTCTTCCCAGAACCTTGATAAGCCATTAATGAATCACAAAACATTTTCTTTTTTGCAGCCGTGACATTGGACCCGTTGATAGGAGCAATATCTGCTGGTAACACAGTTGTACTAAAGCCATCGGAGTTAGCCCCAAAATGCGCCTCTTTTCTTGCCAACAAATTGCCAGATTACTTGGATCCCAAAGCCATTAAAGTTATAGAAGGCGGAAGTGAAGTAGCTAACCAACTACTAGAGTATAAATGGGACAAAATATTCTTTACAGGTAGATATACCAACACATATCAGAGAAGTTATTATTCGGGGTACGTCCATTGGCTAATGATAACTATGGGTGCATCAAATTTTATAGAAAACAACTATGTCTGATTCGTTTAGACGTTTCATAACCATTTCAGAACTGAAATCAGACTTCAACATCTCTTAAAAAAACAAACGCCACCTAAGTACTGTATCCATAAATCTTTTGTAGACACATGCAATTGGAAAAACCATGAATGTTCAAAACCACTTTATCTATTTTGCCTTCTTATAACTCAAAAACTGGTTTTTTTTTTGCATAATCAATTTGTGCAATATTTAGGGAGTACAAAGGTGGGGAAAATTGTCATGGCTGCAGCTGCGAAGCACTTAACTCCTGTCACTTTAGAGCTCGGAGGAAAATGTCCTGCAATCTTTGATTCTCTCCCTAACTCCGACATGAAGGTTTTCAATTTTTCTTTTCTCTGTGTGTGTGCCAGCCGATGTAGAAAATTCATTATCCGTCAAGCGCATTGTAGATGGTAATTAACGGTCATTTTTGGGTTGGTCTCAAAGGGCATTTGCCATTTTGTTTCTTCTTATTATGATGGTTTTTTGAATAGCATCTATTGGAGTCCCACACATCGGCTAGAATTGGACCATTTCTTCTCTATATATGTTGGGACCTCCATTCTCTCCTCAAAGGGCACTTTTGGAGAGTAATCTAATGGGATTTCACATATTCTCACATGGTATCAGAGATACCACATGAAATGACACTCTGCAACCAAGTGCGGATCTAGTGTACAAAAGGTGGGGGGAAGGGACCCTGGCAAAAGGTCAAAAAAAGGTTACATAGGTTTAAAAAAATAAAAAATACAAAACTTACCCTCGAAACGGTGTAATTAAGGTAAAAACACGTCAGGTGACCTTTACGCGCCTTTAGTCTACCTTAATTGTGACCTCACTAGGCAAAAATCCTGGATCCACCACTGGCTGCAAGCCTGCAAACCACTTTTGTTAATTTAAAAGAGCACATTTCGCTTTCATATATGTTGGAACCTCCATTATCTTTTCATTTACTCTTTTGGAGATTGTAATCTAATAGGGTTCCACATATTCAAACAACATCTGACATATGAAAGTTATCTATGGTGTTTTTGTTTCAAAGGTGGCTGCTAAAAGGATTGTTGGTGGAAAATGGGGCCCTTGCTCTGGACAAGCTTGCATAGGAATTGACTATTTGCTTGTGGAACAAAAGTTTGCCTCCTCTCTGGTATTTATCATCTTTCTCTTCCTTCTACTACTTCATTTATACAAATATAAGCTTCTTTAATCATTTTATTTTTCGTTATAGATCGAACAATTGAAGAACACTATTAAAAGATTTTATGGCGATGATGTGACAAACTTAAAAAATCTCGCTAAAATTGTCAACAAGACCCATTTTGATAGACTCCGAAATCTTCTTCAAGATCCTGCTGTAGCAAATTGTATCGTTTATGGTGGTTCGTTCGATGAAACAAATTTGTAATAGTCTTTCCTTTTTACTTTTTACTTTTTACTTTTTACTTTTTACTTTTAAGTTTTGATTAATAAAAAGGGTAATTTTTCCATCTAATAACACATTTTTTTTGTGCCAATTGATCACATAATTACAGGATTATTGAACCAACAATCCTGTTAGATCCTCCACTAGATGCAGAGATTATGAATGAAGAGATATTTGGCCCTTTGCTTCCAATCATCACTGTAAGAAAGGATTCATAATTTTTTTTTTTTCACATTCTTGAAAGGTTTGCTTATGGCTGATCTAAAGCTGATTGTTATTATAGTTGGAAAACATTGAAGAAAGCATTGAGTTAATCAACTCGAAGCCAAAGGCTCTTACTCTTTATGCATTCACTAAAAATGAAAACTTGAAGAAACGGATTTTAGCAGAAACATCATCTGGGAGTGTGGCTTTCAATGACACCATGGTTCAGGTACTAGCAAATTCTTCAAATTTTATTTCAACATCGGACCATCATTTTCACTCAAATATAGTCCAAATTAAGGGGTTGTTTACCTCTTAACAGTTCTATTAACAGGCAGCCTCTGAATCGTTAAGAGGTTAATCATGTTTGGCAAAAAAAATAAAGTCTGTCTCTTAATAGTTCCAAAACCCTCTGAATCATTTTTTATCATGGACCTCCTTTAACCATTAAGAGTCTTGATTATATTACATCCTGAACAATTTTCAAACAATTATATTTCATTTTACACTATATCATAGAGGTGAGCATCGGAACCGGGTACCCGCCTTTGAAACCGGAACCAACCGATGTGATTGGTTCCGGTTCCTAAAATACGGAACCGATCTGGACCGGTTCCGTTTCTCATTTTTTTGGAACCGTTACCCGCTACCCGCCACTTTTAAATAAAAAATATTTTATATATTTATAAATAATAAATAAAAACTCAAACTTTCTAGTTTGTTTATGTAATAATTAGTTTTTATCATATTAGTTTTGACCATTTGTTGTGTCTATTACTTTAAGTCAGTATTTTGTAGTTTATAATTATTACATTTTTTCGTATGCAATGTAAAAGAAATTTAAAAAGTAGTTGAAGCCGAGTACCCGATACCGGAACCGGTTCCTATCGGTTCTGGTTCCAAAATATAAGGAACCGGTGTTAGCGGTTCCGGTTCCAGATTTCCAAGAACCGCCGGTTCCGGTTCCATGGAAAATAGCCGGGTACCCGATTATGCTCACCCCTACTATATCATAAGAGCCTCTTAATCGTTCAGTAACCGCCAAACAACCCTAACTCTCAATTAAGTTTATCATGTTAAATTACACATAATTCATTTAGAAGTTTGTTATGGGTTGTAACTAACTACATAGTGTTTGCTACAATTGCAGTTTGTGTGCGATGAGTTACCATTCGGAGGGGTTGGACAGAGTGGGTTCGGTAGGTACCACGGGAAGTACTCTTTCGATACATTCAGCCATGAAAAAGCAGTTTTGGAGAGAAGCTTTTACTTTGAGCTCGAACCAAGGCATCCGCCATGGAATAATTTCAAGTTGGAGTTCTTAAGGTTAGCATACAGCTTCAATTATGTCGGATTGCTGCTACATCTTTTGGGGTTGAAGAGATCATCGAATGCATAATATGATCGTTTATCCGTTACATTTTTGTTATCGTTTATATGTTAATCGATACAATAATGTAAAATAAATAAATAGTCTATGTAACTTGCTTAATAAAATTGAGTAGAAAAAGATTTGTGTACCTTTCCGATGAAGAATTGATTTAAGATAGAAGCAGAGACGGACAGTGACGGATCCAGGATTTTTGCCTAGCAGAGGGTCCCCTTTAAGATAAACTAAAGGCCCATAAAGTCGTCCGAGATGTTTTTTTTTGCCTAATTATACCGTTTCGAGGGATTTTTGATTGGTTTCGAGAGATTTTTTTAGCGTTTTTGTCGATTTTGAAGAATGTTTTTACTGATTTCTAGGTTTTTTTTGGTTGATTTCAAGAGAATTTTTTAGAGTCACCAATGGTAGGCTAGATTTATGGGGTCCCTTGCAAATACTTAGAGAGGGGGGGGGGACCAAGTAAGAAGTAAGTGAAAAGTTTATTTTTTTTTTAATTTTAACCCTTACGGAAAAAAAATCTTTTTTGTTTTAGTGGGTCCTTTCCCCACAGTCACACTCCCAATATGCTACATCCGCCAATGGGGACGGATTCGGATTTTTATTGATACGATGACACCATATAATATAATATAGATAAAAAATAATTACAAAAAACATCGTCTTTATCAACGTGTCTTCATGTTTTTACTAATGTTCAATATCGCTCGATATGTTTTTAGTCTAATTCCACAGTTTCAACTTTCAATGGATTTTTAAAGTTTTTTTCCCCGGTTTTTTGGTTGATTTTCAAAAGTTTCTTCTCCCAGTTTTTTCGATTGATTTCAAGAGTATTTTCCCCGGTTTTTTCGATTGATTTCAAGAAAAAAATTCGGTTTTTTATAATTGATTTCAAGACTTTTTTCGGTTAATTTCGAGAGTTTTTTCCCGGCTTTTTGATTGATTTCAAGACCGTTTTTTGATTTTTTTGGTTGATTTCAAAAGTTTAGGTGCACCATTTTGAAGTTTCCAAAACGATACGGTTGCACAGTCCAAAATGACACTGTTGCATCGTTCACAACCTAAATTTTTTTACCCTTCATCGAAGAAATAATACGGTTGGCCATGCCATGGTGGCCAAATTTTTTTACCCTTCATCGAATAAATAATACGGTTGGCCATGCCACGGTGGCCACCACTACAGGTCTGCCCCTGGATAGAAGGATAGAGGTCTGCAAAAGCAGTGTCCTAAGACGAACTTTTGTCTCTAATTGTGCTTGATTCTGGATATTGTCTAGAGGATACAACTACCCACTCAAATTGTAGCACGTCAATTAAATCCCAACGAATTGATAATATCTTTGTTGAGTAAGCAAAGGGAAAAATGGAGGGAAATTCGTATGTTAAAACGAAGGAAATTGTAAGGTATTTATACATTTGCACTGCCAGGGGCATAGCCAGAATTATCATTTAGAGGGGGCTTGAAGATCTTAAATTTAACTTGTCAATCAAAATTATTTAAACAAGAGGTTAATATAAGATGTGCGATTAATGTTGTTTTTTTAAGTCTCATGAAATTTTGACAATAATTTTGATTTATAACGTGTAGATAAAAAAAATAAAAAAATGGGACAAATTTTGTGACTTTTATTTGTGAAATGTTAGAACGGAGATAAATAACTTATATTAGCCACAAACATATATACATATATATTATCATTGTGTGATCCATAATTTACACTAATTAATAAATATATCATAAATAGATGACGTTAATATAAATATTAATATATAATATCAACATATATATACATAGGCATCTAAATACAACCTCTCTAGACCATACAAAAAATAAATCAGATGACAAAAAATAATATTATAGAAATTTATGGTTTATTATGTAATTTTATAAAACGTTGATTTATATATTTTTTGATATTTATATAATGATATTAATATTGAAATATAGATTATTTTAATTTTTAATGTATTTTTATTAAATTTAAATGAAAAACAATAAAATAGTTGTTATTAATAATATAAATATTGATAATAAAAATTATATGGATATAAGTATTTAAAATTTTAAAAAAAATGTTAATTAATGAATACCAAAAAAATGACATTTGAACAAAATTTTAAAAAATTTAAAGAAAAAAAATTAAATTGTCCAGGACTCGAACTTGGGTTTTCGTTTTTCATAGATGTTACTCTAATCATTGGGCTACAAGGCTCAATATGTCATATTTCCTATATATATCATAGATTTGAACAGTTAGGGGGGGCTCAGCACCAGCCTGCCACCCTACTGTCCTGCCAGTGTGCATTGCCAACCGTATTAGACTGTATTCCAACAATACAGAGACGAATGCGGGTTTTGCCGCATGAAAACTTGCTTTGTCAAAGCCTAATCTTTTGACTATTAAATATTTATCATGCCCTCACAAAAGCCAACACAAACCCATTACGTAACGATAATCTATTGAAGGCAAGTCCGATGCCAGCAGTCGTAGTAATTCCAGCTTCAATAGTGAGAAAAGGTGGGGTGTCACAATCCTCTAATTTCATACATCTAATGTGACCATAAATGAAATCAATTGCATCTATCCAACTAAAAGTGATTGATGGAACTAATTACCTCTTGAAGAAATCATTAATCATTGTGTTAAAAGTGGCGGACCCACGAATTTTCTTGAATATTTAAGTTGTTGCAGTTAAAAAGCTCGTAGTTGGACTCTGGGTTAGTTCGGCTTGTTCGCCTTCAGGTGTGCACCGGTTTACTTGTCCCTTCTGTCGGCGATGCGCTCCTTGAGTTTTTCTCCATTTTGATAGTTGGTTGAGTTTTTCTCCATTTTTACGTATATATCTTTCTAAACCTTTAGACCTCACATATATGTCTTTCTCCTTAATTTAATTATTATTAAAACATTTACAAAAAAACACAAATCATTATTTTTAAATTGAATTTATTTTCTAAATTACTTAACTACCCTTTAATTTAGAGATAATGATTTGTATTTTTTAAATGTTTTAATAATAATTAAATTAGGGAGAATGACATATATCATATATGTGAGTTCTAGAGGTTAAGAAGGATATATATGTACTTTCAAACTTTATAAGGATATATACGTAATATATGAAGTTTTAAGGATATAGATGAAATTTTCCCTAACTATTTTTCTCACACGATCCTTCACCTTTGTAGCTGGTGTGGTTTAGGGGCCGTTTACCAAAATATTACCCGGGTAAGTGTTTACTAGCAAAATTCGACACTATCACTTACTTACCGAGTAAGATTTTAGTCCACCAAAATGACATAGTATGCAACAATTCACTTGGTAGGTAAGCGCTTACCGTGGTAAGAGTCATCGCCAGAACTTACCGGGCAAGACTCTTGGCCCTTGCTTTCCTTGTCTTCGCTCTTACCGGGTAAGATTTTAGATACTTGTCATATTCCTCTGGTAAGGTAATATAACTTGGTAAACGCTTATCTAGGTAAGCGTTTGGTAAACGGCCCCTTAGTGTTATAAACCCACAAAAGTTCTAAAGGTTTTTCTATAAATGCTAGTCTAATATCCAACACTTTTAACATACTAATAATTTAATACTGTATAAGCGAGTGAGAAATGAAAACTTGTATGCAAACACCATAACTGACCAACTTGAGACCGTGAAGTGTTTTGCAATCGTATTATTATAATTTGTTCAACAAATTATAATTAAATTGTTAGGAGTAAATCCAAAGTAAATAATATATATAATAAAATTAAAGAAATGTGTAGAAAAAAAAATATTCTTATACAAAATCTAGATGTATTAACATGAAATCAACAAACAATAGATATAATCGTACTCGTAATTGCAGATTCTTTGTGTATTCGATTCCGATTGAGGCCTGCACGGAAGCAGTGTTAGGATCAAATATCCTAAATTTGGATTGTTTTATAAAGAAGGAAAAGATTTAATGTAATATTCTAAATTGCGTTAAATACCTTATGGGCTTAGGCTTTTAATGTAATAGACCCTACTATATAAAAAAGTCTAGGGTAGATGATTCGTTAATGAGAGTCGTTTAGTTACATTCGCGTTTGTAGTTCTTTAATGCTTTCATCAATAAAACATTCGATTCGATGATTTCCATATGATTCCTCTATTGATCTTGCTGAATCGGACCTAACAAGCAGTGTCCTAAGACAAAAATTCTCCGGTGGTATTGGCGTTCGTCTAGAGGATACAACAATCGAATTCTAGTTTAACACTTGAATCTAGCGAATTAAAGCATGGTGATGGATTTGGTGAGGAATTGAGAGAGAAGCAGAGATTTTTCGTGCATAATGACCCAAAAGTCGCACACACATATATAGGTATCTGTCATAACTGCACTAAATGCCAACGCGACCTGGCGCGCGGTTTCATGTCGCGGGAAAAACCGCGGGGATCATGTCAAGAGATCCCAAGAGGTCCAAGACACAAGACCCATCTTTTGACCATTAAATATATATATATATATATATATATATATATATATATGGATCAAATAGGAGCCCACCAAGAACACCACACACCAAAGCCAATCAATTAAATGATTCATTTAATGCTCTAGTAAAGGTGTTTATTAAGTGGAAAATATTTCCTTGGAGTTCCTATGTAGGACAAGGTTTCTTACTACCATCTTAACGAACTAAGTTCCAACATAAATATGACTTATTTTCAATAGAAGGAATATGGATGAGAGGATATTTCGGGACAATAGATTTTTATCCTCTAAGCCCATAACATGTATATGTATTTGAGCCCGTGATTCAAAAATCACTCGAAATCAACCAAAAACCTTAAAAAAGTCCCCAAACGGGGAATTTGGCTAAAAAATCTCTCAAAATCAACCGAAAATACATCAAACAGCTTTGCAGACATTTGAAACAATTTAAAAGTGCACCCGTTCAAGAAAAATCCTGGGCCCACCACTGTCATCCGGCTTAGATACATAATATGAGTTGAGGGTTCAAATACATACAAATGTCAAATTTATTGTACAATGTCATAAAATGATACAATATTTACATGTATTTATTCCGCTCAATTTTTTCATAAAATGCAATATTTGACCTAATATATAATTTGATGAAAATATTTCATTAGTATTTAAATATTTGTAGTGTTTTAACTTTCAAGATAATATTTGGAAACTTGTAAGGGGAAGAATCTAAAAAAAACACCTTCATTTTATAAAATCATAAGAAAAATATTTTACTATAGTCAATCACATGTGATACTATTTTATATCAAATATGATAAACAAATGATAATAAATCAAAGACACAAACAATATTTGACACGACCCAAGTTGTGGCCAAGTCGCCCGCACACCATTAGGCACCCTCACATGTATTATCATAACACGTGATAAATGTGTTAATAATGATACTATAATCCATCATATATGATATTAAATCTGAGCTGCAACGACCTTTGGGTTGACCTAGACTGTAGGCAAAGTCATTTGCACCACCAGATCCCTTCATATGTGTTAAAAATGTTTTTGTGTTTTTACAAAATGGAGGTGTTTTATTTTGAACCTTCATCTGTAGATGAAAACCACTACCGTAAATATATCATAATATTATGTAATGAACAAATATATAAACTTTGAATTAAGAACCTACAATTTTAACCACAAGAGTGGTGCCTCAATGGTTTAAGCTTGGACTTCAAAGGTCGAAAGTACCCGGAGGTCCCAAGTTCGAATCCAGGGAGGAATAAAAATCCCTTGTAGCCACAGAGGTTCAAATGTGGTGACTCCGGGCTACCCGCTTCGTATAGCGGGTTGGATATCCAGGTTAATCAAAACAAAAACTTACAATTTCCGGTTTCTTAAAATACAAATTGGGGGGGGGGGGTTCGCCCATTAAAGAGGTACGTGAGTTGGGTTTAAAATGTCGTGAGACAGTTCGGTCCATATCCGGTGTGGGTATTGGAGCATTGAAGACCAAAATTTCAGAAACTCCATTAAAATATGTGGTTTTCAATAAGGATTTGAACATTGGGATATTTTATGTTATATACAATACCTAGAGGGACTAAAGCTGTAACTTTGTGGATTATTCTTCCATTAGACGTCTCTGACTCGTTAAGAAGCGTACAGAGTATATGGACGCCTTTTCCACTCGATATTCCCCATTTCAGCGATCGTTGTATATATCGTCGCCGCCTGGAAATCACCACCGTTTTCCAAATCTCCGACATCATGGTGGCGTCGGCCGTCGATCGGCCATGAGATTCCAGAGTCTTCAACGAATCACTACCGGTCTTAACCGATCTCATCGCAATCGAATTCAACTTTCTCCCAAAAGCACAATTTATCTCGATCTAGGTTTTGATTTTAATTTCAATTTCAACAGCATCATGGATGATTCTGGTGCTAAGAAGGAAATCCGTTCAGGTGATGGTTTGAGTGTTGTTAAGGATACAAAGGAAACGGAGAAGTTGCCGGAGATCCCTCCGCCTCCGGAGAAACCGTTGCCGGGAGATTGCTGTGGCAGCGGGTGTGTTCGGTGCGTATGGGACACCTATTATGAAGAGCTCGAAGAATATAACAAACTTCACAAAGGACAATCCGATTCTACAATCGGATCGAAGGTTTCTTAAAACATTTTTCAGAAATTATTCCATTTTCGTGATTTATAGATTTGCTTGATGTTCAATTAAACATTTCAATTGGACATCTTTGTTGTAATTTTACGAACTTCGCTAGTTGCTGGATCCGTCCATGCACCTGCTTTACCAATTGATTGAAGATGATTATTGAAATTGGATGAGTTATACAATTTAAAACTCTTGAGCTTATAAACGTTTATTTCTAATTTGATTTGTGTCATTGATGGTGATGTTTCCATGAGAATCGTAAAAGATTTTACAGAACTGATGTGAGAAACTTGAACAATTATCTCCCTAAATTTTTCAACATGCTCTATTTCGATAGACTTATGAAATCTTCTTTGAGATCCTGTGTAGCAAATTTCATTGTTCACGGCGGTTCATTCCATAGACACAAATTTGTAGTCAGTGTTTCCTTTGTCTTTTTAAGTTTTAACTAACATATGGGTAATTTTGCATCTCTTGATCACAATTGTTTTGGGCGAATGGATTAGGGATCACTTCATTACATGATTATTGAACTCACAATCTCTTTAGATTATCCACTTGATGCAGATATATCACGAATGAAGATGTATCCGGCCGTTTGCTTCCAATTATCACCGCAAGAAGCAATTCATAATCTCCTTTTCAATGTTCTTGCAAGGTGTTCTCAATGATTTTCAATGGCACTGCAATTCAGATACTTGCAACCTAAAAGGTGAGAACCCATTGTGTCATTTATACCCTTTGATCTATTTACATAGAAGGTAGTTTTAAAAAGCCATCCAGGACCAACCGAGAAAGATTTAGTCAAAAACCAAAAACCGAAAACCAAACCAAACTGACTAGTAAATGTAAATCCATCCCATTCGAAAGTAGGGTGGGAGTGAGATCTAAGCAGACACTCTATCCCAAAAGAGCGAGTTTTTCTGTGAAGACCATTGGCTTGTGCAAAACAGGTAGAAAGAACAAAGATCGACACATGCTGAACATAGAACGAGATGCATAAGAAAAAGTAACGAGTAGGTACATTAAAAATATACAAATGGTAAAGGGGTTTGAAAGTAGATAGTCTTTCTTACACTTTCTGTTTGTGTGCTGACTGAATTAGCATTTGTAGGGGTTGGACATAGTGGTTTCGTTAGGTACCATTGGAATTACTTTTTCGATACATTCAGCCATCTGATAACTGTTTTTTAGGATTGTACTTCAATCTTGAGCCAAGACATATGCCATGAAATGGTTAATATGAGGGTTAACTGAACTAGTAAAACCTTGGGTTTGATCCACAGAGGTCACCAGTTCAAAGGGTTTGTCAGACTGTTAACTTTAAATCCTGTGGGACTAACCCGTGGATTAGTTGAGGGGCACATAAAGTGGCTCGGATTTCAATATTGAAGCTGTTAAGGTTAACATACTAGTTTTAATCATGTGGAAATGCTATTTGAGAAAAAAATGCAGAATATGAACTTGTTATACAATGGACTTTATGCAATCAATGGCATACATGTTTGCTTCAAGTACATTGTTTGTATACCAATATGCACGAGCTACAGATGAAAACACCTACTATCCTTTTCATAACCATACAAATTATAATAAAGTAAATTGATAATGAAGGATAAATAGATTAACATATAGATAAGATAATTTTATTTGTTCTGGGGTCAAAGGTGACAAAAATGTAAACATGAGGGACTGATTGGAAAATTAGAAATTAGACACATCTTCAAATACAAACCAATCAAAGGCTACAAACTCGTTCAAACTAATATAAAAATAATTTTTTTCATGATTTTTTTCCATCAAATACTATAATTTTAAGATATTATTACACATATGTTGGTTTCACCTTGTGAAAAAATTATATGCGAAAAAAATACATGTGAAACTTTTATATTATGAAACAAATATACGTGAAACTTTTATTATTATGAAAACAAATACATGTGAAACTTTTACATTATGAAACAAACGAATGTGAAATAACATCTTAAATCATAACATTTGATGAAAAAAAATCATCAAAAAATCATTTTTATATTGGTTTGTACGAGTTTGTAACATTTGACTGGTTTGTATTAAAAAATGCCTCTAATTTATTATTTATGTAATGTTTTTGGATTTTGTGTTTTGGACTTTGAGATTGATCCAATCTGAAAATTGACAATATTAATAAATTTATCGAAAATGTTACAACTCACACATTCAATTTAGTTTGAAGTTATATTTTTTATTTCTTAGACTATTTTTAATTATACAACATGTATTTGGGAATCGGATGTGTTAAAGCTCTTTATTTTTTTTTACTATGTTTAATTTATCATTGATTTTATATTGTATTTTTAAACTTGTAATTATTGGATTGTAGATATAAAATGCGAAAGATACAAACCGCATAAACTGCACCGTACCATATTTTATGGTGCATTTTGAGGTTTATACGGTACGGTTTGAGGTTTTGACATCAAACCGCACCGCAAACACTCCTAAAACTAACGCTAAAAAGAAATTGATTCAAAAGTTTGGATTGTGTTCAGCCAAGGCAAGGTGGGACCTTGCTTACATGTTGGTTGGATTAGCTTTTCTAGATGTAACGGACTCGGGGGTCGTTTATTAAAACTTATCCGAGTAAGTACTTATCAAGTCACATTTATCTTATCGAATGAATATGGTAAGGATCAAGAATCTTACCCGATAAGAGGACAAAGTAACCACAAGACTTGTGGCGTACTGGTTAAGACTTGTGGGGGATGAGGCTAGATAACCCATCTACCCCAGGTTCGAATCCAGGTGCAAACAACTTGTGGCCACTGAGGAATTATCTCAGGGTTGCATGTTTTAGCAATCTTAAAATTGCCAGAGACTAGTTTAGACAAATGCCTAGGACACTCTTTCCAAAAAAAAAGAGCAAGACAAGGACCAAGAGTCTGATCCGGTAAGTGAAGACGACAACTTTTACCACGGTAAACGGTTATCGAGTAAATTGTTGCATAAAATGACATTTTTGTGGACTAAAATCTTATACGATAATTAAATGATAGTATTGAATTTTATTGGTAAGAGATTACCGGGTAAGTGTTTGGTAAACGGCTAACTAACAACAACTGACACTATTTTAACGGGTTTACGGAATTCACAATTTGGCCCTTGAAGTTTCAATTTTTTTACTCTAGATAAGAACTTTTTAGATAACTTACAAAAGAGTCCCTGAAACTTTATAAAATTTTGTTTTACTCTAGGATGTGTTAAATTGAGGTTTAGTAAAGATTTTATTTGATTAATTTCTAAAATTATCCAATGGGATTTTTGAAATCAATGATTTTGGTCATTATTTTATCTATTCAACTTTCTAAAAATTACAAATGAATCCATGGACTTCATAATATGACATTTAGGCCATTCTTTTGCCATCTTGCAATATTTTAGCCATTATTGCACATGAAGATATATTGAAGTTCTTGCTCTTATTTTGACCATAAAAAATATATTTTTGTTGCATAAAGGGTATTATGGTTTATGGGTTTCACTAAAATATATATTGGGACATATATGAGAAATTTTACGTTCTAGTCCAACTTGATTTATAAATAGGTATATCTTGGTAGCTATTTACATTAATGTCTAGGGAACCTAGAGAACGTTTTTAAATGACATAACTGACCTATAAAGCAAATTTATGCTAGCTTCGGATTTAATTCAAGAGTTCATTATCAACGTTTAAAAAGGCTAATACTTGTTGGAACTCGACTAATTATTTTGGGACATATTTGGGGCATATGTGTTGCATTATTAGGAAGGGTTTATCTTTTGAAGATGATAATGAACACCTAGCAAGCCAAGTAGACACTACTAAACGAAAGACTTTTGTCTATGGATTTTTTCCTGGGAAATCTGTCACTAAAGAGTGCTTTCTCACAAAACCGTCAGAAAAGTTGGTAGCTAAATTGCTGGTCGGTAATTCAAATCAGTGACAGATTACCCAGAGATTGTCTAGGTGATCCATTAGTATTTTCTCGAAAAACATCTTATTTTACCAAACTATTAGTATTTTCTGGGTGATTCGTGGGTAATCACCGACAGAAATTTCCCTAGGCCAAAATATATGACTAAAATGTTCAACGAGAAGTGCACAAGAGCACTTCTTACATATTTATTCGTATTTGAAGTAAATTTCCCTAATTCAATCCTAGACAAGGGGGAGTGTCACAATCCTCTAATCTGATATATCTATTGTGACCATAAATGAAATCAACTGCATCTAACCAACTAAAAGTGATTGATGGAACTAATAACTTCTTAAAAGAAATATTTAATTATTGTGTTAAGTGACTGACCCAGGAATTTTATTGAGGAGGTGCACCTTTAAGGTGTATCAAAGGCCCGTAAAGTCATGGGTTTGATCGGAGTGAAAAGTCAACGCAGTTTGATCTAAGGGAAAGTCAATTATGTCGATTTCGGGAATTATACATTTTTTTTGCAAATTGAATCGACTTTGATCTTTTGAGTAAACACAAGACTACGACTTACGTCTTACATCCGACGTATTTTTAGCTGTATTCAGTTGCTACGAGGAACTTATTTGGTTTTTTGGTCGATTTCATAAAATTTTCCAATTTTTAATTTCTGATATTGATTGTCCTACACTTTTTTGTAGATTTTTCAACTTCGTTACGTTATACATCTAGAACTTTTGGTATAAAATAAGATGTTTTGTAAATTAAAATTAACTATACATCTTATTTTGCTTCCTTATGCCTCTAAGATTTCAACAATGATCACATCAATAACTAAAAGCAAATTACAAAAAAACAAATCAAGAGGAAAAACTCATATTTTCGAGGAAAGTTAATTATCAAGAAAATGATAATTTACAAGAGGACGTGAGGACGTAGTTAATAAACAAAAAGTGGAAACAAATTTTGGGTATGAAGATAACATTAATAATATTCTGCGTGATTTAGGATGTTTGTGAAAGTGATTCAGAATTAAAAAAAAAAATAAGAGTGAGAATAGAAGTTATTGATTTTCTACTTGTTGAACAAAAAATTACATATTTGTAACAAGTGAAGATTGAATCAAAGGAGGCGCTTTTGTTCGGTCAACCAAGACCAAGCCGCCCAACTTAGATTTATATTAAAAAATTGGTGTTAAAATATTTCACGACACTCTCAAAATTAAGCAGATGTACCTTCATGACGATATTTTTCTCTCTTGTGATAATCAACTGAGCGAAGGCATGGGACCCTGCTCAATCCTTAGTAGGGTCCGCCCATGATTGCGACAATGATCTAGCATCTCCAAAAATCTGAAGCTTACATTGCATCATTTTTGAAATAACTAAAACCTAAACAAAGCTAGGATGAATGACGAAAATCAAGATGGGTGAACAATTAAGTTGTAACAACTAAAGTTTAATAACAAAATAACAGACGTTTTAGAGTTAATTTGAAAACTGAAATTATCACCTTTTATAGTAGGCTAAAATAGGCTTCATTTCTTGACATAGGTCTTAAAAAACATGGCTAGTGACCCAAAAGAAACATATATACATACAATGACACAAATATTCAAGATTGCAAAATGATCCCTTTTGAAAGCATTAATGTTATGAAACATCAAATAGTGCAAGGAGACTAATCCACAAGAGTCTTCAAAACAAGCTTTGATATTTGATTGAAAACATAGAATTGAATACATTCTTATCCAAATGATGAGATTGAGTGATAGCAATGACACATATGAAGAAAACATTGTATTAAAAACCACTAACCTTGAATCATAGACAAAAATGTCTCATAATTGAATTTCGCAAAAACATTTGAAGAAATCAATTATGATAATAACAATAATGGTAAGTAAATCAAATGAGACAATTAAATTGATAAATCAATCATATCTAGAACAATGGGGCTAAAAGTTACTCATTCCACCTCAAAACAAAAGCAGACAATTAAAAAAAACGTATGAGGTTAGAAATGTGTAATTATTATAATTAAATGACAATATCGTTAATAATAGACAGAGTAATGATTTTTTATAAAATTGAAAAGTATGCAAGTGAACACTTATTTTTGGTATGACGACCAGTGTATGAAAATTCTAATTCACTTTCAGTATTGATGCTATAATAGAATTTAGGATATACCTTTCGGAAGAAATAAGTTTGAAACTTATTTCTTCTGTAAGAACATCTCCAACAAATTTTCTAAAATGAAGAAAATTGAGATTTTGAATGTTTTTGTCATTGTTTTCTCTCTCTACAAATTTTTTAAAAAAATGGAGAAATTAGGAGAGTAAAAATCTCGAAATTTGGAGAAGTCTACAAGATTTATTGCCCAAGAGATGAATATGTAATATTTTATATATAATTTATTTAAAAGTTTTATCAGGTATTAAATGTATTGAATATTTTAATAGTATAATTAATATTGGAATGAAGAATCTGAGAGTGACTGCATACTCTTTGCCTGTTTATACCTCCTTTTGCATTTTTAAATAAGATACATTCCAGTATTATAAGAACTCAATTTACAATTTGGATATCCTTGTATATTGACACATAACTTATGAGTTGTGTTCCCGTGAGAATGAAAGTTATGGTGAGAAAGGATCTTCACCTTTGGATCAATCCTAATTGAAGATCAACAATAATGAGATGCACCAGATCAATTCCCATGAGAAACACAATTCATGGGGGCGGGGGTGAGATTAAAAGTGATCAAGGGTCCAGATCCCTTCTTAAGTTTCATCGTCTGTTACTTATCAAGATCAAGAAGTTGCTGCATATGTGGTTGGCCTCCATGTTGTCTTTTGAGCACTGATTATTCCTTCTTGGTTATTTGTTAATGTTGAATTTACTTGCCAATGCATTGAATTCAAAAGTTTCTCGATTTCCCTTATCGTGCTCGACTCATCCCACGCGATCAAGTTCCCTCCGGGTCTCAAAATTCTATCAATCTCTGCCATTACAGATGCAATCTTGCACCTGCATAAACCATACATAAACTCATATAATCATCAAATATATATATATATATAAGTGTCCAAATAGACTGCTTTATAACACTTTTAAGTTTATAGAACCAAACAATTGTGCATCCTATGTAAAAGTGTTACAATAAGTTTATAAAATGTGTTTGGACGTCTTAAACAAAGTTTTTTAGAACACTTTTAGCGTCATATTAGTTTAAAACAAGTTTCTATAAAAAGTTGTGTTCATAAATGTTCCAAAAAACTTGTTAAGACGCACAAAAGCGTCAATTTTGAACTTATTGTAACATTTTTTTATAGGATGCCAAATTGTTTGATCCGGTGAACTTAAGTCTTATAAACTCAATTTTGTTGTAGTATTTATTCATTGAAATCACCTATTTTTCAACTTGGAAAACAAATGATCTGCATGGAGAAGATCGTAAGTCCGAGGATACGTGCTAAACGACTCGCACCAATCATGGTAAATCCCGAAAAGACCCCTCTCGAATATTATTGGAAGTGTATCAGGAGAATCCATATTCACCACATTTAGTACCCATAATTTCAGGTCCTTAAGTGCAGCAGCAAATCTGTAATCACAGGTTTAATTTATATTCAGCTATTTTTGAACATGTACAATCGTGTAAGAATAACAGTTATGGTGAAAATACTTTTTAATCTAACTTCATTTTCCTTCAACTATTTTCAATACCTTCAACTCTTTTTGTCTACCTTTATTTTCACATTTATCTTAATTTTTATTCACTTTCACGGATTTTTATATACATTTAATCATTTTCACGTGTATGAGTTTGTTAAAGTTTCGATCATGATGATAAAAATAGATAAATAAAGGTTGTTGGAGGTAAATAAAGGTTTTGTTCTACTTTCTCACCATAACTCTTAGGTGGCGTTTGGTTAGCTGGAATCCGGCGGAATCAGAAGGAATTGGAATGGTCAATTCCATTGTCATCACCACCCTTGCCGCCACCACCACCGCCATTGCCGCCACCGCCACTATTATATTCAGCGAACCAAACATACATATTCAAACTATTTGGACAGATTCCAATCGAATTCCAACCAACCAAACGCATAATCAAACATGATTAAATTCCATTCCAATTCCTTTGCCAGATTCGAATTCCGCCAGATTCCAATCTCTGAACCAAACGTCAGTTTATTCTCACTAGAACCAATTCTTAGCCCTACAACGGGAAGAACACTTATGAAGAATTGAAGATTGGTTGGTTTAATTAACACTTACCCGCCGTAAACAGCTCTCATGTCCATAACATTTCGTATATTTGACCAATTAATCCCTAGATCACTCATGTATGATTTGCTAACCACCCGTTTCCAATGTTGATAATCTGCGTTGAAGTCGATTGGAACTGGTTTTCCGTAAATTCCCATTTGGGATTTATTTAACCAATATGGAGGTTTTTGAACTCGTTCCGGCCATTCCTCAGGCCAATGTGAACCTCTTTCTGTGTCCATTGTTGGCACCTTGTGCATACATGCCTGTAGAGGCACGTACCTGCCGAACATCACACAAATCAAAGTGTCATATTACTCCATCTGCTTTGTAGTAGATATGTCTAAATGTTCTAATAGACTGCTTTATGGGTAAAAGTTCTAAAATAAGTTGATAGGACGCTTTTGGGTGTCTTAACAAGTTTATAAGACACTTTTGAGATAAAACGTCCTATTAGTCTTTCTATGACATTATTTGAAAAAAAATGTTCTATAAAAACAAGTGTCTTATAAAAAGATGTGTTAATTGTCATAAAAAGCGTCCTATTAACTTATTGTACCACTTTTACATAGGACGAACAATTGTTTGGTCCTATATATCAGTTTAGGCTTATGATCGTGTGAGAAAGAGAGTTAAGGTGAGAAGCGTAAGAAGAGATCTGAACCATTGATCACAATTTTAATCTCATAACCATCCATGAATTGCGCCATATAAGGGAGTTGATCCGGTGCATCTTGTTGCACCTTATCTTTGTGCATCTCATCCTAATGTGCATCAAAGGGTGGAGATCCTTTCTTAAGTTTCTCACCATAACTCTACTTCTCACCGGAACCCAACCCTATCAGTTTATTATTAGGACATTTAAACATATCTGGTATCCTGTAAAGCCGGTTTTGTTGTATTATCTAGTTATAACTTCAAATTCAAGTCGTTTGGTTAAGAAAAACTTCTACTAACCAAGCAGCATCGGGATCATCATCTGGTGTACATATCGGAGGTTGTTGTTTCTTTCTTTCGTTGTAGCATTCATTAGAGTCTGGTTTACGGTATACCGCGACTCCTATTACATTCAATTTGTCTTTCTTGATAGTGACGAGCTCCCAACACATTGCGACCGTTAGAGCAGACATCTCTAAGCGTACAATATTTACGAAAGTTATTTCAATAAATCAATAAGTATGGAGTTGATATGAATTTTTTTCTAATGATATATATATATATATATATATATATATATATATAGCGGTGGGTTCAAATGAGAACTCAAATTTGGTTGTGAACGGGAGGACAAATGAGAGCCCGACACGTGTCTGAATGTAGATTATTCAGACCGGATAGTCAAAGAAATATTCAGACTGAATATAGTATTTATTTAGTCTGAATAAATAATATAGTCCTCACGTGTCGCGCTGTCATTTGTCATATTCAGACTGAATATTGAAGGAAATGTAATACTATTCAGACTGAATAATATTATTATTTAGTCAGAATTTTTCTTCATTATTCAGTCTGAATAATACTACATTCAGACACACGTGGCACTCTCATTTGTCCTCACGTTCACAACCGAATTTGAGTTCGCATTTGAACTTTCCTCTATTATATCTATATAGAGGTGACTTCTTGTGTTAACCCAATAATTTGTGTTAACCGTGTTAACCCATCGTTCACTGGTGAACACGATGCTCGTTCACTGGTGAACACCATTCATCAGTGAACGAGCATCGTGTTCGTCAGCATACGAGCATCGTGTTCACCAGTGAACAATGGGTTAACACGGTTAACACAAATAATTGAGTTAACACTTGAAGAGGCCTCTATATATATATATACCTTTCCATATCTGGACATCCTCTTCAAGTGTTCGATAAACAGGTGGTGCTGACCAAACAAAGTAACCTCCTGGGCGGAGCACACGGTTAAGCTCCAAAAGAAGGATGCCACCTTAACGGAAACAATAACAACACGGTTTAGTTGGGTCTTTTGGTTAAATGACCTTCTGACAAGTTTCTTTTAAATCCATGACCTTCTAACAAGTTTCTTTTAAATCCATGACCTTCTGACAGATTTAAAAATGCAACTACCATGTACAAACTGCAATAAAATGGGGTTTATAAGACACCAACAATGTCTAAGTGCCATAATAGATGGCTTTATAGGTCCTATATCTATAGGACCAAAAAATTCAGCGCTAAAAGTGTTGTTAGTAAGTTTATATGACATTTTTGATGTCTTGACTCTTGACAAGTTTTTAGGACATTTTTAAAATAAAATATTGTATTAGCTATTTTATAGGACAATTTTGAGAAATGTCCTATAAACACATCTTTTTACAGAACACTTGTTTTTATAAGACAATTTTTCAAACAATGTTCTATAAAATAGCTAATATAACACTTTATTTTAGAAATGTTTTAAAAAGATTTTTAAGACTCCCAAAAGCTAATTTTGACGTCCTCTAAACCCAATTTTGTTGCAATGACAATCGACAAGAATGCCTAAAAACATGTTAGAAGGTTATATATATGTTGCGAATAAAGTTCTTATTTATGATCGATAGATTCAAATGGTCTTAAATGATTTTGTAACACCCATGTTTAAGGTAACGTAACCACAAGGCTTGTGGCGTACTGGTTAAGACTTGTGGGGGATGAGGCTAGATAACCCATCTACCCCAGGTTCAAATCCGGGCGCAAACAACTTGTGGCCACTGGGGAATTATTTCAGTGTTGCATGCTTTAACAGTCTTAAAATTGCCAGGGATTAGTCTAGGCAAATGCCTAGGATACCATTTCAAAAAAAAATGTTTAAGGTAATGCATACTCAAATTAAGAGATGATTAAGGGAACCTTCTTTGTGCCAAGGTACTTTACAAGGAACACAATGTACTAGATCAAAAACTTTGCTCGGAAATGGAAGTCGTTGAGTGGCCATGACAGCGGAAACTGCTGGTATCCCTCTTTCCAATGCGAATTGGATTTGAGCTTCGTGTTCGTCTTTTGGGGCGAACGACATTGTGATGACATCTCTATCGAAAAGGTAACCTCCAAAACTCGCCACACCACACCCTACATCCAAAACTACCCTTGTGTGCTTCCCCCATGCTATCTCGGGTACTGCCTGCAGTCGTTAGAAAGTTAATCGACTGAAATGATATTCAAGTTTTATAAAAAAAATATATTTTTAATTACAGTACAAGAAAATCGGCTTTATAGGACGTCAAATGTGCCTAAATGTTGATCATAGGACCTAACAAATGTGTGTCATATGTAAAGGTGTTGATAGAATACTTTTAAGTTTTTTTAGGATAATATTGAAACAAAACGTCCTATTATTTTGTCTATTTATACATTATTTGAAAAAGTGTCTTGTAAACAAGATGTATTCATTGGACATCTTTTGCATTTGTCCTATAAAAAAGGCTAACATGAAACTTTATTTCAGAAACGTCTTAAAAAACTTGTTAGGTTGCTGAAACGCGCTCTCTTTTATTGTAACCCCTTTATATAGGACAAACAATTGTTCCTATAAAACAGTTTTTAGGACATTTAGACATTGTCGATTTTGTTGTAGTGTCAACAACATGTTAAGTATTATTGTTATATAAGTTTGTTTTTTTTTTTTGTGAAGGGTATTCCTGGCTATGCCGCCTTAGTCTAATCCCGACAAATTATAACTGCAATACATCAGCCCTGATAAACTCAGTGGCCACAATTGTTGTGTATGCCTGAATTCGAACCCTGAGCAGATGGGATACTCCACCACATCCCCAGGGCTGAGGCAGTACGCCACGACCCTTGTGGTTATAAGTTTATTCTTTTACCTCTTGTAGAAAATCAATATAATGCAGAGCACCATGCATAAACTGAGCTCCACTTCTAGGGAAAGTTACGAATTCCCCTGTCACCTTCACCCAGTTCTGCCTCCCCTTTCCGTCGAATAAGGTCTTTTGTGGCACGTTATTGAACCATATCTGTCATTTACATCCTAAAATTCATAAAATATTTTTGATTATTTGTGCATCAAGTACAACTTATATGGGGGTGTGTGGGGGGTACAAAGGGCAAGAGTGACGTAGGCGGATGAAAAAGATTCTAATTTGACATGGGTAGTTTAGTAATTTACCAATCTTTTACTGTCTTTGTGACCCCATCACAAGAAAATGTTTTTTCCTCATGCTCAAGTCTTGTCCTATTTCATGTGGTGCCAAAAATGAGAACAAGTTTTGTACCGTCATCTCCTGTTTTGTCCCTTGTACCTAACGCACCCATAATAACAATGGTTGAGCTGCGTTGAGAATGGAAGTTACAGTGAGAAGGGATCTCCATCCTTAGATCGATCTTAATTGAAAATTAACACTAATTAGATGCACCAGATGGTGAGAAACGCAATCCATGGTGTGGGGTGAGATTAAAATTGATCAAAGGTCCATATATCCCTTCTTACGCTTCTCACCCTAACTCCCATTCTCACACGATCAATAAAGAATTGACATCGTGTGAGAAGTAGAGTTAAGATGAGAAGCGGAAGAAAAGATCTAAACCCTTGATCACTTTTAATCTCGTAACCACCATGAATTGCCCTTTAGAAGGGAGCTGATCCGATTCATCTCGGTGCAGCTCATCCTAATGTGCATCCAAGGATGGGGATCCTTTCTTACGCTTCTCACTTTAACTCTCATTCTCACAGAAACTCAACCCATCAATAAATCACTTAGAAAATATCCTTTAAATAAGAGTATTAATACCTTATCTCTACTTTCAGGCCATGGAATAGGTGTCTTATAACCCTTTGGAAGAGGAACAAGGCACATCGGAGCCTCCTTCGGACAATGTCTCTCGTACTGACTCCAACGATGCAAATTTCGGATCACTATCTCGTTATCTAAACAAGGTATGTAATCGGTTCCGGTGCTCACATTACATAACTCCCATTTATATCCATACATATCTACGTTACTCGTTGTCACCTTAATATCGACTTCCTTTTGGTCCTTCTCAAACTCATTTGGTACCCCGAAAGAATTCTTTTTAACCATAGTTGAATTCACGGGTATATATTTAGAAGGTTTATTAGGTGTAGTAGTGTTATTATCTATGGCTATCGTGGATTCTATCGATGTCTTAGCTTGTTCCATTTTCTTTCTAACGTCTTTTGCTTCTCGATTCTCGACTTGGGCTCGTGTTTCGGCCGCTATCGAGTGAGATTCTATCGGCCCGTCATCTTCGTGTTGCGTTTCTTCTTCCTCGTTTTCTTCTTCTTTTTCGTATTTTTCGTCTTCTTGTTGTTGATTTTCCGTTCTTTTTTCTTGTTCTTCATCTGCGGTTTCTTGTTCTTGGTTGTCTTCCAATTCCCGCATGTCATCTTCGCCACCCGATTCCGTTTGTTTATCGTCTGAATCATCACTTTGTTGGTCGTATTCGTTGTTTTCCGTGGTTTCTTCTGTACGTTGATCGTCGTCTGTATTTTCATCCGATTCTTGAATCTTTTCCGTATGTTGCTCGTCTTCGATTACCGAAGCCGATAGTTCCATTTCTTGTTCTTCTCGTGCCTCCTCTTGGTGTTCCTCCGCTTCTTGTTTCCCGACATCACTATCGTTCAAACTCTCGGCATCATCATCATCATCGATATCATTCGTGCTTTCGGGCTTATTCGGTTCAGCTTTGGTTTCAGTTAACCCACCATCACCACCTGAAATTTCATCTTTCTCCACCTTATTATATATATCATCCCGACTCGTTTCTTGATTTTTATCTGGATCGTTAAGTGCTTTCAATCCATCATCATGCTCTACGATATCCGTAGGGAAACCACGATGTTTGGTTTTGGAATCGCTAGTATTAATCGTTAGATCAATGAGTTTATCTTGAGGAGCTGCAATCGTGGAGTCGAAAGGGACTTTACGATGCCGCTTTACCGAACGTCGTTCGGAATCAAACGTGGAGTCGTTGTTGATCCGATTGGCGGTTTTTGGCGGAGAAACGGTGGAGTTGGAGGTTAGTATCCAGATGCCTAAAGCACACACGGATATAAGTACGACGGTTGTGACGGTGGATGAACACGAACCACCACCACCACCACCGCCACCGCCGGATGATCTCTTGTTACCGCGAGTTTTTCCGATCGCCATTGTTGGTTTATGGCATGGGTAGAGTTGACGAGAGGGAAAAACAAGAAGAAAGTTGAAGGAGAAGATTGAGCATGGTTTGTGGAGTTGGAATGTCTCAAGATCCAAAATTATTGGAGAAATTGGTTTGTTTCCCTTCTCATGCCTAAATGACTTCTTGTTGACATAGTATATTTGTCGTTTATTATATATATATATATATATATATATATAGGGTTAGGTTCAAATGTGAACTCAATTTTGGTTGTGAATGTGAGGACGAATCTCAGCCACACATATACGGTTACGATGGACGCGATCACGGAGGATTGACGCGATTCATGGGAGGGTGGAGATTATTAAAGGAGGTGAACTGGTCAAAGTTCGTCTTTATTGACCGGATAAGTGGCTGAGATTCGCCCTCACGTTCACAACCAAAAATGAGTTCACATTTGAACTTTCCTCTCTCTCTCTCTCTATATATATATATATATATATATATAGGGGAGGGATCATACGAGAACCACCCCTTTTTAAAATAATAAAGGAACACTTTGTGGATCACATATGATGTGGGTCCCACATAATGATAAATTATTTCTGATTTAATATTAAATCAGAAATGATTTAATATTATGTGGGACCCACATCATATGTGATCTGCAAGGTGTTTCTTTATTCCTTTAAATTTACAAAGTTCTCATTTGAACTTTTCCCTATATATATATATATGTATATATATATATATATAGAGAGAGAGAGAGAGAGGGAGGTTCAAATTAGAAATTTGCATTTTTAAAGGAACAAAGGGACACTTATGGATCAAATATAATGTGGGTCCCACATAATATAATATGATTTAATATTAAATGATAATGATTTAATATTATGTGGGACCCACATCATATGTGGTGCACAATGTGTCCCATATTAAATCAGAAATGATTTAATATTATGTGGGACTCACATCATATGTGGTCCACAATGTGTCCCTTTGTTCCTTTAAAGAGGGGTGGTTCTCGTATGATCCCTTCCCTATATATATATATATATATATATATAGTCTAACTCAAATACAAACTCAACTTTAAGTACAAACTTACAAACAAAGGGTATAGTGGTCTTTTTCTTGAATCTATATTTTCAGGAATAATTTTGATTTTTGTAATAATTAATAATTTCATAAATATCTTATTCAGTTACCATATGAAACCGATTCCATATTTTTTAGGATTAATTCATATTTATAATTATTCAAAAAAAATCATAACAATTTAAAATTTTCGTAATTTTAATTCATATCTATAATCATTCAAAAATATTCATAACCGTTCATATCTTTCATAACTATTCATAACCATGAACTATTCTAAAAGATTGTAACTATTCATACTCGTTCATAACTTTCATAACCAAAATGCATACTCGTTCATAACTTTCATAACCAAAATGCATACTCGTTCATAACTTTCATAACCATGAACTATTCAAAAAAATCGTAACTATTCATACTCGGTCATAACTTTCATAACCAAAATGCATCTCCACGCAGAAGAGAAAGAACAACAACCATCACCGCCACCAAACACAAAGCATCATGATCTTTATCTCCGTTAAGAGTTACCGATATATTACCTGATTACAGAAACAACCAGAAAGTCTCAACAAATCAATCATTGTCCTTTGGGTTCATGTGGTAAAATAATGGAATCCGAAAACCTATTATTATTTCAGAGCATGTGGGAGGGGAGCGCCACCATGAACAATGACCCACTAAAGAAAAACGCGATGATAACAAAACGAGAGAATGAAGAGGAAGAGAAGAATGAAATACATTACACACACACACACAGAGAGAGAGAGAGAGAGAGATGAGGAAGAAGATCACGTGGGCGGTTAATATGATAATCATGGTAGGTTAGATAATTAAGGAATAGTAATCTAATTATTGATTAAATTAAAATTAGTTTTTTTTAAGTCTTCCAAAACTACCCTTTCCCCATTTTTTTAAATCAAAATTAAAATAAAAAAATCTGATCAAGAGATTGGATGGTTATGATTGGTTTGCATAGTTTGTATTCTCAATTGAGTTTGCATTCGAACACATCTATATATATATATATATATATAGAGAGAGAGACAGAGAGAGAAAGAGAGAGAATGACCCCTTCAAGTGTTAACTCAATTATTTGTGTTAACTTTGTTAACCGGACATTTTCATCTTTTTGATTAATGATACCACATTCCCTACATATCTTGTTCAACTAATTATTACATTTTCTAAACACCACATTCCTTAAATATCTTGTTCATTTAATTATTACATTATTTAAATACCACATTCCTTGATTATCTCATTTATTTAATTGTTAACCTATGAAATTTTTGATTTCATCGATGAACTTGTTTAAACTTTCTTAGTTATTTTATTATGTTTCTGGTTCACCTATGAACTATAAATAAAAATCATTTTTTCGCTTTAAGGTTTCACCTATGAAAATTTGATTATATGGTTTCACTTATGAACTTGAAATAAAAACCATTGTTTCATATTTTGATTTCACTAATGAACTTTAATTATATGGTTTCACTTATATACTTTAAATAAAATTTGTCTCATATTTTGGTTTCACCTGTGAATTTTAAACAAAAATCAGTGATTCACTTTCAAGTTCACCTATGAAGTTTTTAATTTTATCTTTAAACAAAAATCATATAAATATTATAAAAAATATTAATCATTTTCCAAAAATAAAATATGATTTATTTTAAAATAATATAAACATATTATTGATTATCTTCCAAAAATAAAATATGATAAATTATTCCAAAGTTGTCCTTCATTTAATATCATTTTTTTCATTTTTTTTTATCAGATTATAATCTCCATTTAATCACAATCGTTGATTAAAATAATGAATGACTTAGATCGGTTAACAAAGTTAACACAAATAATTGAGTTAACACTTGAAGGGGCCCCCCTCTCTCTCTCTATATATATATATATATAATAATAATAATTTACATTCAGACACGTGTCACGCTCTCATTTGTCCTCACATTCACAACCAAATTTGAGTTCTCATTTGAACTTTCTTCTCTCTCTCTCTCTCTCTCTATATGTATATATATATATATATATAGCGTTCAAAAAAGCTCGCCGCAACAGCCGTCCTGACGCGTCGTGGCTTAAATGTTGTGTCTCACGCCACGTTATGCCTGTGGCACGCCATGACCTAATGCGCGGTTTTTGAAAAACAATATTTGTTTCTTCTTAGTGTTTTTAATGTATAAGCTAATATAAATCATTTTATATCATTGGCTCATTAGGTTATAGTAGAAAATATATGTTTACATGTATAATAATTTATATGATATAAAGATTTGCCGCCATAAGTTACGCCTTAAAAAACGTCACGGCCTTGCCGTGGCTCCTAAGGCTTAAGGCTTAACTTCGCCGCCACGTCACGCCTCACGCCATTTTGAACCTTGATATGTGCGTGTGTGCGTGTGTGTGGAATATGGAACTTTATGAATTACACATTCACAAGGAATAATACATCCATATTTCTAATGAATGTGCCACACACACCACTTTCTCCAATTAATTTGGATCTTGAGAGATTCCAACTCCACAAACCACGCTCAATCTTCTCCTTGAGCTTTCTTCTTGTTTTTCCATCTTGTCAACTCTTAGCGGTTCATGATCAGAGATCTTGTTATACTTGTACCAAGATTATAGGTAGACTAAAGAAGTAATATATAAAATGAAATATAAAAGTTTATACCATATAGAAGTAAATTACGGATTTGGTCCCTGAGGTATGTTGATTCTTATTGGTCCTTGGACTTCCTTTATTATGGATTTGGTCCTTGTGGTATGCACTTTCTAATGTATTTGGTCCTTCAACCAAACGATCATCCACTTAGTCCGTTAAAATCAAGGGTAAAATAATCTTTTTGTATTTTTCTTTGTTTTAACATTTTTTTAAATTAATATTTTTAAATGAAGGACCTAAACGTATATATTGAAACTTGGAGGACCAAACACAAAAAAAATTCCATCTTCGTCCTCCTAAATCGTACCTTCGTCCGACTCACCTACTGATCCTTCGATCTTCATTTACCAAAGCGGCTAAAGCTAAGGTAAGTTTTCTAAAATAATTACTTGTTTTATAGGTTCTTTGGTAAGTTTAAAGTAATACATTTTAATAAACGTAGCGATGTTATTAGTTTGGGCTGCCATTGTTGGACAAATGTTAGGCTAACTTCTAAATTGGTTTGTTTACATTGTGACTACCATTGGTAATTAAAATATTGTAATTGTTAAAGAATCATGCATCAGATATGCTCGATTTACAATCGTTATGCTGCTTAAATGTCTACAAATATAAGCTTACCCTTGTTTGTCTTAGTAAAACCATAGGAGAGGTATGCCAGCTTAGGGATGAGGCCAGTCTAGCGTAGAGCGCGACACCATACCTTTTAATTAACCATATCTGTTGGAGCAGAGTGTTAGAGGACGAAAGAATGGCCGTCTTTTTAGGTTCAGGACCTCCCAAGATCCCCATTATGTTATATGACCGGTGATTGTAGCACCAATAGCAACACTAAGAGATTATCCGTTACTGGATCGACCACATAGGTATGTTTCTTATATTGTTATGTATCATGTCCTTGGTTTTCATTGCCAACAAATTGCTAACTTTAGTCAAATATTGAATATTTACAGGCAGCCGAGTTACAAGCAAACCTGGCAAGGTTAGAGGAGTGGAAACGACAAGAGGATCGATATCTGGCTGAGCTGGAGTCTTAACAACGGAGAAGGGCAGAACTAGAGACATGATAGGCTGAGTATGTTGCCTAATTAGCTCACCAGGTCTCCTTATCGACTTAGTTTACTGTTTTTATGCAACAATTTGATGAACCCTTCCCAACCCCCTTGGTTAGATTATTGACCGAACATTTGATGAGTAATAACAATACTTTTGATAATTGTATGAATTTGTTATTTTTAAATTTATGGGCATGTTCGATTTGGTATTTTAAATTTATGGGCAGGAAATGACGTATTTAATTTTAAAATCATTAAAACATCACTGACGGATCATTGATGATCCGTTTGTGCCACCCCTCGCTAATTCGTTGGTGATTAGCTCGTCGCTATCCGTCAGTGATAGACCGCCAGTGCTACTTACTGTCAGTGATAGTATTACCCATGACTGTTTGTCCGACGGACTATCACCAACTGAATTGATCATTTTCAACGTATTACCGGTAGTTTTATCTATTGTTGAAAACCTCCAGAATTCTAGTGGCTAATCTGGTAACAACGATAAACATGTCGGCTAATAGCTTACAGTTAGATATGGCCAAAAACGGTCCAGGGCCCAAGATTGATTAACAATAAATTTATAATTGATCCCAGCCGAAAAGAGTCAGCCGGTTACGGTTGGTAGCAACCGGTTATGAGAAACGGTCTCACGCCTGGCCCAAACCGGTCATTTATATTTTTTATAAATTCGTTTTTTTCATTTTTATTAAATTTGTAAAGAATACAAAAGTGTTATTATAATACACCTGAAATATGTAACTAGTCACTTAAATACACTTCAAAAATTACGTTTTATTAGAATTTTATAATTTTCTTTTAATCAGTTAAAATTTAGAAAGTTAAAACATACACATAAATGTAAATATGTAATCCTAGAAATACTTTCCTTGATTTTGAAATTTAAGAAGAGCTTGTTCGTCATCAAGATCCTCAATGTCGGGTTCATCGTCATCTTGAAATTGCGAAAAAAATGTCGTCGGTATCGGTATTGGCGGCGTTGATAGGTCCATGGCTTCACTTTCTTCTAAGATTTTTTCCACATCTTCAATCTCCGCCTCTAGTGATGTTGTGTGTTGAATTCTTTCATTGCTATCAAAGTAATCCTTCAAGCATACACAACACTCCACGGACTCCGGGCTTAGTCTTGTCCACAATTCTATTAAATCAATATTTTCAAAATCTTCGACATTCGAAAAAGTAATAAAATTAGTACGTATCTACATATTTTGTAACACCCGGAAATTTTAGTTAAGTTTATGAAACTTTGGAAAAGACTGATACAAGAATTCTGGTATTTCAGGCCTATTTTCAAGTATTTATATCATATTTGGTTGGGGAATTAAAGGAGTCCAACGATATTTTTCGGAGTCAATTTGGAGCTAAGACGAAGCAAATATGGGTAAAACATCGTCTAAGGCTAGTTTTCATGTGGGTTAGGATGGAAGCTGGTTACGAGGTGAGTTTCAGAGTTGAAACTAGCTTGATAACTAGCCTAGACACTTTTGCACTCAATTATGCTTAGCGTGAGTTACAAAGCCAGTTAGCAAATCGTAACTAACTTCACAAGTAGCCCTAAGCTCTTTTTACTTGATTTGTGCTTAGCGTGAGTTACAATGCCAGTTACGAAATGTAACTAGCTTCACAACTAGCGTCAGAGTCTGTTTGGTCAAGAGGGAGCCGCGTGAGTTACCAACGCCAGTTACGAACGTAACTGGCGTCCATATCTGGTGTCAGCCTCTGTCAGCGTTTTAAAGACCGAAAATCGGGATCTTTCTCATTTGAACCATATCTCTCTCAATAATGCTCCGATTTGGGTGATTCAAGTTGCTATGGATTCGTCTCTTGAAGCTCTACAACATGGAAACAAGTATGGCTAGAGGCTATTGATGATTTTAGAGCTCATAGGGTGGAAGATAAGATCACCTCTCCGAAATCTCAAATCTAGGGTTTGGGTTTTTCACCAACAACTCTCATTCTCTCTTGGGTTTGTTTTGTGTATGTTTTGGAATTCATGTAGGTGTTCTTGGAAGGATTGAACCATGGATCTAGAGTTATAGCTCAAGGATCTAAAATCTTCACCGTATGGAACTCGGTATTGGGGTAAAACCTAGATTTAGCCTAAATCTAACAAGGTGAATTCAAGATACTTTGTGAAAACTTTGTACATGCCAAAAAAGTCCATTTTAAAGTATTGACATGCTTCACTTGTTATTTATCAAATGTGTGAGGATTTGTGTAAGTTTGCATATTTGGTATAAAAGGATTTATAAATCATGATAGAGGCTTATACTTGGTTTTTAGACATTTTGACAAATAAATTATAATTGTGGGTTGTTTGGGTGCAATATCTTTAAATGAAAACCATTTGGTTGTATTTGCATCTTTCGAGTTTTGGAACTTATAAATCGTTGAAAGATTTCAGATTATTGCATTATGGGTCATTTTGTAAATGCATGAGTATGAGTTCAAATCTAAACTTATAAACTCAAATACTTGTTGTGAATGTAGTATTTTACTGATTCCTTAACTTAATTTCAAGTGGTTGTGTATTTGGGTAAGTTTGGAGGTTTTGGGTCAAAATGAGGATTTTGAGTATTTTGTTGTAAATGATGAGTTGAGCATCATTAATGGTTTAAAATACTTGGAAAGGTTATAAAATGAAATAATCTTTGGTTTTGAAACTCAAAATGATTTGACCTAATTTTTGGTAAAACTTGGACTTGAAAGGAGATGGTTTGTTGAAAAGAGTTTTCAAGGTTGGAAAACTAGTAATACGTCTCGTTGATGTATTCGGTAGTAGAACTAGTATGTAATGGATCCATAGGCATATAGTCGGTTTAAAGGCGGGATTGTTGTCCCTTTTTGGTCGCATAGAAGTCATAGGGGGCCTCTTACCGTTGGGTATAATGCCGGATCATTACCGGATGCCATTGACTCTATGCATGCGCAATTTGGGGTCATCAGGGGGCCGTGTACTAAGGTGCATAATCGGTTATAGACCGGTTGCCAGTGACCATTGCGCGGGCTTTCGTAGGAGCCATCGGGGGCCGTGTACTAAGGTGCATAATCGGTTGTTGACCGATTGCCATTGACTCCTATGGTTGCTCAATATCGAGTAGTGACCTACTTTTGTATCCGTCACCAAAGATGGTATGATCGGGAATCCCCCGTGAACTTTGGATATTTCTATCCCTTTAAAGGTCCGCGTGAGTTAACGTTTTATAAAACATGGTTAAAAGTATGTTTTCTATCTCCACGTTTCTAAACTCAATCATAGTCTTGTGAGTATTGGAATTGGTATGTCGTTAAAAGAATATTTCTATTTTAAAGTATTCTCTTCTAATGTCATTTTGGTCTAAAGCTTTTATTATGGGACTAGTGAATTTAGGGAAAGACGTTGCTTTTATAATAAGGTTATTTCCTTTGAGAATTATATTTTATCAAGCACATCTTTTGGTTTCAAATCAATCATAAATATGTTAAAAACTCTTGAGCTCACTAGGCGTTAAGCCTAACCCTTTTTCTTTGTCAGCATGTGCATCAGGTTATCGTGGGGGTTGGTACTAGTGACACGTGTGGACTTGAGTGCTAGGAAGTGGCACGATAAAGACTCTTGGTGACGTTTTCCGCATTCGGAGATAGCGACTCTTATTGGTTTAGTAACACCCAACCGTAAGTAGGTCTTGTATAGGACTTGATTTGTTTTTTGTAGAGGATTATTACTAATTGTGGTTTGAGGAAAGTTATTTATTGATGAAATATTAGAAATTTTAAATTAGTCGCTCTTTCCAGATTTGAGGGTGTTACATATTTAGTTCACGCAAATCGGTATCAAATCTAGATTTTTTACTTGTTTTATTTTGAACCTCATTAAATAAGTTAGTCATTAACTCCTTTCGTCTTTGTGGCCACTAGAACTAGAACCCGGAAATAAAGGACTTGAAGTGTTTTGTGATTCATTTCTTGATCCACAAAAAAGTTTTTTATAGTAATAATATAAATCGCTAAAATTACGATTGAACTTGGGTATTTGTTCTTTTGAAAAATTGTTATTGGTAGAGGTATTTAAACCAAAAGTCAAAGACATTTGAAATTAAAATTTCAACACCGGTAACATTTAAATACGGGTTTAACGTCGAGGCACATGTAAAGGTAAAAGGATCGCAACAAAATATTTTAAGAATTTTCTTTCATTGGAGCAAGCATTCTTCCCTAATCGTGATTATCTTCGTATTGTTGTATCTTACTTGCCAAAATAAATAATTGATTTAAAGGTAAAATGCTTGTTGGAAAATAACACCGGATAAAAGAGTTATTGAATTTTTCAAATCGTGCAAATATCTTATAATCCATCAAGCACGGCCCAATAAAATACACCAATATTATTACGCTCATAATCAATATTATAAAATGCTTGCACATGATTTCTTTGTTTGAGGATACTTTCAATCATAGTTTAAGTCGAAAGCCATCTAATGGGAAGATCAAAGTTGGGACCCAAAGCTTTAAAACCGACATAGTTGCAATATCTCCTATACATTGAGTGCATTTTTTTTTTACATTTTGCGAAAATCCGTCGTGACATAAGCCTAAACTTATCTATTACGGGTTTACAAGTATTTAAACCGTTTTGAACGACTAATTATGTATGCACAATAACGTGTATAAATAATTGACCGTCTAAAATAAGGTCAATCACAACTTTAATTTTTGCACATAGAGATTATTAGTAATAGCGTTATGAAAAGAAATACTAATCACTTTAGAATATAAATAATAAGCCGTAAGATTTCCTTTAATAATTGAAAATAAACGAGCACTCGAATGTGGCGCACCAAACAGTTCAAACGTGATTACACGTTTTACTAATTGCCACGATGGCGGTTCAATCCAGTGACAAGTTATGCATATTTAAGAATGTAGCAAACCGTGTGGCGCACACCATACGTTACACGTTAACAAAACGGAGCTAGGCAAAAGTGAAAACATGTTAACCATTTCTACTTTACACGTTTTCCACAGTTTAATTGTATCGCGTCTAATAGTTTGATGACTTATCAGATTGTAGCGTGGTTGTAGCATTTTTTGGATGAGGTTGGTAATGTAAACGTTGTTAAAATGACTGAACGGAAACCGGACTCGAATGACACATTGTGTTGTCATTTGACGGTTCAAATCGACATCGAACGTCCATATTCCACCTTGGTTATCAAGTATTGGTTGACTTGAATAACCTTCGTCCGACCTTAACTCGGACATGCTTTTTCTATGTGACCCCTCAAAGTTAATTTCCCTCTGTCGTAAGAAGAGCTTGAGTGCTTGACACATTTTACATTGTGTCTTTCTTTTCCTGTTGGCGAGTAAGACAATGTTGTAAGAATTCCAAATCTCATATTTTCATCCATGGTCGGTAATAACTTTAACAATGGTTTTATTGGATGCATCATGTGGGGCAACCATCTTGATTCTTGAGTAAGTAATAACACAAAGAAAGATAGAAAGAGATGAGAAGTAGGGATTGTTAAAAGCCGAAATCACAATTATAGCGAGAATTGTGAACGTTTTTTTGCGTTTGTGAGTTGGTATTTTACCTCCATAAACCACATGACTTATTTATAGCGTACTGGGGCTTACAAAGGACAAAACACGGTCACAAAACCAATGGCTGATCCAGGAATTCTAATCATGGGGGTCAGAGTAGTAGAGCTAGGTTGAGAGCTATACAAATATTATTACCACCATTATCGGTTCTGTTTTTTAAAAACCTTCCCATTTCCAACGACATGCTAAAACAATTAACAATTAGACTCCAAATGATTAAAATAGAAAAATATATATTAAAGATTAAACATCAACTAAGAAACCTTAACCTTAACAATTAACCAAAATTTAACTATTTTACATCAGTTACACTCTTACCTTAAAAAATTAACTATTTTACCTCAACTAACAAATTAATAGAATATAAAATAATATAATTTTTTATATCACAAAATCAAATAATTAAAGGAAAATACGAATATATGTATATATATATATATATAATTACTTGTTTTCCATGATATCATGAACTCAAACTCCAAAAGTATTTTACATTATTTATTGGGTTAAAAAAATCATGGGCCAAACTCAGAAGGGCTTCAAATTACTCGAAACTTAACTGAAAATTATGGGGTCAAACCCCTTTTTATTTGGGGGTCAAAACAAAAGATTTTTTATAGAAATTAAAATACATACCATAAAACAATGTTTTGTTGGAACTTTATGGGGGTCACCCGACCCCCCAACATAAGCCATACATCCGCCCCTGCACAAAACCAAAAAGCGGTCATAAGCCGTTGGAAAATGGTAACATGAAGGTAACTTTTTCTGAAAAGCTGGATCGACGCCTTCATTTCCGGTAAAATTTCCAATTGGGCCGTAGCCGTCGATTCTAATTCGGTCCCGGTCTGAGTCAGTCTCAAACCGGTCCCAGGCAGGCCGGGACGATTTGACCATCTCTACTTACAATTATGACAGAATGAACGGTTTTGCAACATCAGGGACACAATGCAATGTGAAGATGTTTTCATGTTTTATGATTTATAAATTTAATTTGATTTTTTTGGTCCCAAATCAAATTTAAGCGAAAAAGCAAAATACAAATTCAAGTCAGTTTAATAAACTGTAATAAAAACTCAGTCTTCTTATATAAAATTAGAATGAAGAAATGATGAAAAGAGAATTCATTCAAAGAAAAGTAAAATGTAATGAAAGATGATCGTCTTATGTTTTCGTCGACTTACAATTTACTTTATTAATCAGTAAAAACAACAATAAGAAAATGATAGTATTGTCGGAGTAAATTATGTAATATTTATTTGAAAAAAGAAGAATAAATTTAAAATGGTTAGGTGATTAATAAATAATAGGTTGGTCCCCTTAATGTCACTCATAATTAATAAACATAAAGAAAGTTTCTCCACGTACATTAATTATTGAATTTTAAATAAACTACAACTATTTGCATTAATGTCAATTATTCACTTTTGAATTCTTTTGCTTTCTTTAAATCATATTTTATTATTTTTGCTTTATGCTTTAGGAGAAAAGACACCTACATGCATATTGTTGCTCAAATTTTGGGGACACGATATATGCTAAACAATCTATAATGTGTATATAATAACAATTATTTATGAGAATACAAACATTCATCTATTATGCATATAAAGATATTAAGGATTAAAGGATATGAGAAAGTTTGTGAAGGTGGATGAAGGTAGACAAAGATCCTTGTTTTTGTGAACAATTAGGTAATTGTAGATGAAGGTTCACGTATTTTTGTGAGCCGTCAGATAAAAAAATTATCCAAAAACATAAAAATGCTATCGTTAAATAAGTTGTTCTCACATGATCTCAAATGTAGATAGGCTTGAAATCACGTGATAAATTTATTTCTTGTGAGAACCATGACAACGATCTCGTATCCCTTGGATGGTTTTTATTGTTTTGTTGAATCCCTTACACATAGGCAATGGTACATATGTAAATAAACAAAACTTTGATCGCATTGATATAGGAAGATGTATAAAGACCTTGACATACCTCATAACAAATCATATCATGGAAACCTTAACATAAAAATGCTAAGAGGTTGTTTACAAAACACTTATTGGGTAAGTACTTATTAAGTCACTTATCTTACTAGATTAACATGACAAGGGCTAAGAATATTACCCATTAGGAGGCAAAACAAAAAGAATGTGAGTCTTACCTGGTAAGTGAAGGTAGCAAGTGACGAGTCTTACTAAGCGCTTACCACTATTACATCAAAATTAGTTTTAGAGGATGTCAATAGTTTTTAGGTGTCCCAATAGACCGCTTTATAGGACCAGAAAAATAAAACTTCATATATAAAGGTATTGCAGTAAGTTTATATAACGCTTTTGGGCGTCTTAACAAATTTTAGGACACGTTCAATACAAAACATGTATTAGATATTTTATAGGATACTTTTGAGAAATGTTCTATAAACAATTAATTTATAGAACACTTTTTATAAGTTAGCTAATACGACATTTTTTAATAAAAATTGTCCTGAAACAATGATGCCAAAAAACGTCTTATAAAGTTGTTACAACACTTTTATATAAAACTTTTATTATTTGGTCTTATAAATTGAGTTTTGTAAAGTAGTTTATTATAATGGTTAGACATTTTTGCCATCCTATAGACCTAGTTTTGTTGTAGTGTGGGTAAGATTGTTATATATAATATAATGATATTTTGATGACCGAAAATCTTACCTCTTAAGCTTTGTAAATTACCCTTGAACCTTAATAAACGTAAACAAACATGAACTTACTTAATATATATATATATATATATATCATAAATTTTAATTAACATACTTTAACATGAAAACTTTACTATCTTAACATGAAAAACAATGAATGTTAATATATATTAATAAAAGTTAACATTTTTTTAACATATCTTAACATAAAAACTGTATTAAGGCATTATAATGTGCCCCAATACATGAAACTTGTGAAGATTCTCACTGAAATAAGAGTTGTTACCGGAACCCCTAAGTCCTCGTTTCGTGTAACCTCATAACCATAATATTGACGTATATGAAGTTATTTATTTTCTTTTTGTAAAAATATTTGATTAGGTTATGATACAAGTAACAATATGGACTTTTGGCCATTGGAACCGATCAAACCTTTACGATTCTTAAATCATGTGTCTAAGATACATATGTATAATTATATATATATATATATACACACACATTATATATATATATATATGTGTGTGTGTGTGTTTTATTCTTTGTTTGATGAAAGGAAGAATATTATAAAGATTTATGACATTGGTAGCTAGATATTCTAGTTATTATAACCAAATAAATGTAATTAAACATTTTTGTTTCAACATAAGATAAGAAGGAAAAAATATAGATAAATTAAAAAAGTAAAATAGTATTTTTTTTTTCCCGTTTTAAACCATATCCATATGGTGGTGTCTTTTTTAGTTAACACAAAAAAGGAAAGTAGCGGGTTTTGCGGGGCAAAAGAATCAAATGTAAAAATAAAGGCATGACACGTGGCCTTAACATACACCGTTAGATTTGCATGCCATTATTTTGCCTTAATTACCTTCATCATCTATTCGCATATTTGAATTCTTTAACACATTTTTGTCTCCCTGCCATCCAATCTTGTGTACGGCTAACAATGGATAGATTAGAGGTTAAACCGATATCCAATTCATTTAAAATAGATAATAAAACGAGTAATTATTAGTAACACAAAACTTTATTTTTATATATATCTTATCCGTTAAGATAGCATGTAATAAAACAAGTAATGGATAAATAATAAAGAAAATATTTTGAACTATTTATTGTTAAATATCAACATGTATATAAAACATAAGTTAATAAATATAATATTGATTTTATATCTAAATTGTTCCAATAAACATTGTAATATTGCTCTAAATATATTATAATATGATATTTTAAACAAAGAAAATCTAAAGACAATATTTGTATTTGTTATATTTATTTTAGCGACTCCATATTATTTCTCAAACTTTGTTACTTGATTAATGAAAAAAAAATTAGTATGTTGAAGTTTCATATATTGTGAATTTTAGTCCTTGAGCTTGAAATTTCTAGTTTTTACACCGTACACAGTTCATCTTCTAATCGAAGTTTTTGTCAATGATCATTCTATCAGGTAAAAATGGTTAGAACATATTGCTATGTGGGAGTTCTATATTTGTGATTTAATTGAATCTTTATTTACTTTTTGTTTGTTCTCATTTATGCGTACAATAACTTTTTTATCTAAATTATTCATATTTCTATGATTTGTTGAATTTTGTATGGTTTTATGTGAATCGTTCACAAAGTGCATACATCCTTGAAAATAAAGGACATTGAATATGGTGTCTATTTGCGTGTGCATGTAGTTGAAAACGGTAAAGTTAGTGACTTATTCACTTGTGCATGTAAGCAAAAGATTGAATATCGATGACTTATTCACATGTGCATGCAACCCACACATGAAAGATATGGAACATGATGGCGCTCACACGTGCATAAAGGCGATAAACTGAAAGACAGTAAATACGATGACTTATTCACATGTGCATGTCGCCTATAAAATAAAAGACTATGAATATAGTGACTCATCTACATGTTCATACAACCTAAAAAATAATAAAAGAAAAGTAAAGGTTGTGAAATATCTTTTTTTAAGATTGTGGAATGTTTTTATTTTTTGTAAATTTTGTTTACATGTAGATTTGTTTTGAAGTATTATGGAAGATAATTTTTTTTGATAACTTTCCTCAATATAAGGAATTGTGTTTTTGTTAATGAATATCTAGTTAATGAAATGTATCAGAGTACTCTTCTCATTATAATGGTTATTAATTGTTTGATTATTGTTAATCAATGTTTATTAAGGGGTTCTTTGATTTTTCGATTTATTGCGGTATCTCCATGAACCTAACCTTATACACACACATACATATACAAATGGAGAATCAAAGGGAACGTTATCAAAATAAGAAAAACACAAAAACGACCAAACCTAATGTGATTTTGCACTTAAATCACATGCAATTACGAAACACGGACAATGCAAGGGTGGGCGGCAAACTTGGCCCGCGACCTCACGCCACATACAAAGTTGCATGAATCACATGTGATTTTAATCACATATAATTTGGCCGCTATCGTGTTCTCTTATTTTTGTCACTGTTCTCCTTTGAACTCGGTAGTATATATATATATATATATATATATATGTGTGTGTGTTTGTGGATATTTGTATAATATTGTATATTGGAAGAGGTTTAAACGAGAACATCCCTAATTTACGAAAATGCAAGAATAGATACCAATCTTTAAATGAGATGAACCAGCCAATGTGATTAAAAAGATGGTTACAACCAATTATATAAAATAAAAGAAACACAATCCTGTTTATATTTCGAAAATAATGGAATATAACAAATAGAGGCAAAGAAATTATACCAAAAAAACAAACAAATTATTCTCTTTAATTTCATATTTTAATAATGTTTTAATGCTTGAATATCTCAAGTGAAGAAATTATTAAAATTAAATGTGATTTTAAAAAAAAAATCTCGAAGATGCTATTAGGGATGATAAAAAAAATCCATAAGCTAAGAAGAATGTGTCACTTTCATATCTTTTTATTTTAAGTTTGTGTTCTCGAGTTTTTTTTACAAAAAAAAATGAAGGTAAAGGGAAAGAAAGTAAAAGAAAAGATGGGTAATATTCGGTGGCTCTTTATGATACTATACAATTTGTGCAACCATATGTGTATACAATATATGGGATCAACCGTTTCAATAGGATCTTTTATTCTGGCCAGAGGAGAAATTACGGAACATACATATATATAGTGTTGTTATAAGTTGTGGTGAGAATTGTGAATACACTTTTCAACTTTTAGATGAGTTGATTTTTTGATTTAACAATAAAAAAAGGATTTTTGACAACTTTCAATTGATACCTAACAAAACAAACGGGCCTTCATGAACTTGTACATACCTTCAATCACTTTCAATCTTTAATATTCTTAAATTTGTTAAAATTTCAATCATGGTAATAAAAATAGGTTAATGAAGATAAATAAAGGTTTTGTTCTCACGTTCTCATCAAAATTCACACACACACATATGTATATATATATATATATCACGCACACAAACACATACCTGTGGAACTGTGGATCTTGAGGGTGCATAGATCATTTTATGGGAACGATGCACGTTGCCATTTCCAAAGGTGAGTTGATTGGTCGAATATCTGCATCACTATGCTGCCCATGACCAATTTTTTAACGTGTGTTAACCTTTCCAGTGTAAATATATGTTAACTAGAGTAAAGTTACGTTAGTTTTCATTGTTTCACATGTTACCGTTCGTTAATATATGTTAATGTTTATTATTTTTTACATTAAGATTTGTTAATGTTTGTGTCAGCCTACCACATTTCAGTATATACGCTTATGCCACAACTTCTATCAGTTGTCCAATCAATCATCCAAATACAACCAAGGGGTTCCCACGGTTCTTACCAAAATTAATTCCTACACAATTCTTTTATATATATATATATATAAGAAATAGAGACATCTTCAAATACAAACAAGTCAAATATTACAAACTATATAAACTCGTACAAATCAATATAAAAAATAACTTTTTTATGACTCTTTTTATCAAATGCTATGATTTAAGATGTTATTTCACATATGTTTGTTTCATAATGTAAAAGTTTTACATGTATTTGTTTTCATAAAGTGAAAGTTTCACATATATTTGTTTCATAATGTAAAAGTTTTACATGTATTTTTTTCACATGTGATTTTTTCATTAGGTGAAACAAACATATGTGTAATAATATTTTAAAACATAGCATTTGATGAAAAAAAAATTATTTTTATATTGGTTTGTACGAGTTTGTAACATTTGACTGGTTTTATTTGAAGATGTGTCAATATATATATATATATATATGTGTGTGTGTGTGTGTATTCAAATGAAAACGCTACCTATTTAAGAAAACAAGAAAACTTTTTTCATGTACAAAATCATATATGATTCACATACAAAATCATATATGATTAGCCGCGACTTTTCCCGCGGCAAAAGTCACTTGTGTCCATTTTTTTCATGTTAGTATAAAATCCTATGTGATTTTGTAAATTAAAAAATGTTTTCTTGTTTTCTTAAATATTTAGCGTTTTCGTTTGAACCTCCTTCTATATATATATATATATATGACAAATCAAATACAAACTGACTATATGTTACATAACGTACAAATTAACCAATCTCGACCCTTGATTTTGTGTGTTTTGAATTTTTTTGGTAGTTACTATATCAGTTGCAGATATGGTTTAGAGCGTAAATTTCGGAATGTTGATATTAGTTTGTACAGTGTGTAACATTTAGCCGGTTTGCATTTGATTTTTATATATACACACACATAATCTCTATTTATAAAGCATTTAGGGCATCACCAATGTAATTCTCTATTTTACTCTATATTATAGAGTAAAATTTAGAAAATGTGCTATGTTTTCTCCAATTTATTACTCTATTTTCTACTCTAAGAAAAGATTTTTCCAAATATATTCTGTTCTATTTTGATTAAATATATTTTCAATAATACCCTGATATTTATTAACTTTATAAATTATATCGGTATATTTTTTATTTTCACAATAACCTTATATTTATTAACTTTATCATGTTATTTTGATGACGTAATAATTCATATTTAATTCCGAATTAAATTATCAAAAACCAAATTTCATTAAAATAAAAATGTTACATTTTCAACACACAACTAAAATTAATATACATAAGCATTTAATCGGAATTGGCATATTTTTCCCATAAAATGATCAACTAACTACGTGAATGTAATAAAACACAAAATTTTTGTTTCAGGACTTGAATGTAATACAAGATTCCAATGTACGAACATATGTTCAGGCCGAACAAACACATAGTTTACAGAAGATGATTGAACAACAACAATATCAACAAGCTTTTCATGTATTTATGCCGTTTAGAGAATATTATAATGGTCTTGGAGGATCTGGATCTGTTTTACCCGACTATTAAACATCTTATGTTGTATATTTTTAAACTTGTGTTTTTAAAATTAGTTGGATAAATTTAAATTGAATTTAAGACTTAAAGACAAATATAATTCTAGTTTATTAGAATTGGTATTAGACAACAAATAAAATAAAATATAATAATCTAAAAATTTGAAGGACCATTTTGTAATTGTCAAAAAATTAGAAAAAAATGAGAGTAGGAATAGTGTTTCTCTATATTTAGAGAGTTACTATTCATTTTTTTTATCATAGGGAGTAAAATAAAGGGATAATTGGAGATGTCCGAAGGAGTGAAATAGAGATATATGGTAAAATAAATGGTTCATTGGAGATGGTCGTTAGGTTTTTGTTTTCAAAAACTCTTATGTTGCGTTTAGTTCATGAAAAATTTTCAGTTTTTTAGAAATCTTTTCCAGAGAAAATTAAAATTTGGAAAACACGTTTAGTTTGTTCAGTTTTCAAAATATTTCTAAGAAAACGAAAATTTTAATTTTCTAAATTTACATTGAATTTAGAAAACAACTTTTATCAGTTTTCAAAATTTTCATTTTCTAAAAACTTTTCCACACACACACACACACACACACACACACTCTCTCTCTCTCTCTCTCTCTCTCTCTCTCTCTATCTCTATCTCTCATTCAAACAGACACACACATTCACACACACACACACAGACATTCACACACACGCACGGACGTTCACACACACACACACAGACATTCACACATACGCACAGACGTTCACACACACACACACACACTTTCAATTTTACACACACAAACACATACACTTTTATTTTTACACACATACTTACACTTTCACACACACACACACAGACTTACACTTTCACACTTTCATTTTTACACACACACACACACACAGACTTACACTTTCACACTTTCATTTTTACACACACACACACACACTTTCACACACACACACACTCACTTTCACACATTCACACACAAACACACTTTCACACACACACACACACTTTCACACACACCCACATTCACACAGACGCACACACAGACACAGACACACACACTCTGTCATTTTCACACACATACACACACACACACACACACTTTCACAGACACATTCACACACACACACACACTTTCATTTTCACACACAAACACACTTTCACACACACATTCATTTTCACACCATACACATTCGCGCACACACACACACACTTTCATTTTTTCACACACACACACACACACACTCACAAACACTTCCATTCACACACACACACACACACCTGCACACACACACACACACATTCACACACACATACACACTTTCATTTTCTCACACACATACAGTTACATACACACAAACACCTACACACACATTCACACACACACACACACACACTTTCACACATGCACACACTTTCACACACACACACACACACACTTTCTAATTTGAAAAAAAATGGAAAATGGAAAATAAAACCCGGTAGAAAGTGCACAACTAAACGCGTTTTCTGATTTTCTAAAAATTAAAAATGAAAACTCCACCATTTCAACTAAACGAGTTTTGAAATTTTTTTCATAGAAAACTGAGAATGAAAACTCAACTTCATTTTTTAAAAACGTTTTCATGAAAAATGAAAACAGTTTTCGCTAACTAAACTAACCCTTAATTTTTCAAGAGTATAAAAATCATCTCCAATTCAACCACTAAAAAAATTATACTAAAACCACTAGAAATGGTGGGGCCATTGGATTCTAAAAAAAATCAACTCCAAGTCTCCAACCCTACACTAAAAAACCCTTCTAAAAACATCTTTAATATTATAATACTAGTAAAATAATATACGTGTTTATTATTATACTATTTTATTAAAACAAAATAATTATAATATATAATTAATTTTGTAATCAATAAATAATTATCACTTGAATTTTAAGAAAAAGACAAAAAAATCTGACAGTAATAAACAAGGACAAGGACGTCAATATCAATCTTCATAATACCGAACATCTCAATATCAAGAAACTGGAGGAGTTCAACATGTATGATTGTGAATGGATCTCATAGTTCTCATAAAATACAAAGTTCTTCCATTAATAACCTTTACGCATGTATATATATATACATACATACGTAGAGGCTATTAATGGGAGAACTATGTAATATATATATATATATATATACGTGTGTGTGTGTTTGTGTATATAAAAACTCATTATAATATTAATATAGAAATAGATGCTTACTTTTTAGGGCGATAACCAAATAAAAACAACAAAATGTTACAAACTCGTGAAAATCGATATAAAAATGTTTTTACATGATTTTTTTTTCATCAAAACCTATAATCTAAGATATTGTTTCACATATGTTTGTGTCTTATATGTGAAAAAAAAATTGATTCACCTAGTTAAACGAAAAATACGAGCAAAAAATATTCATATGGTGAAACGAATACATGTGAAACTTTCATGTTATGAAGCAAATATATGTGAAATAATATCTTAAATCCTAGTATTTGATGAAAATAAATTATGAAAAATTATATATTTATATCGATTTTCACGAGTTTGTAACCTCTTTGTGGTTTTTATTTGATTTACCCCCTACTTTTTGACCTCTAAATATAAAAGCTTACTTTTTACCTCTATCTTCTAAATGTTGGGTTAGAAATAAAAACATAAAAAGAAATAGTATTGATTGGAGATGTCCTAAAAAAGTAAGTATAAATTATTAATATATACAAAATATTTCAATTTATAAAAATATTCCTTATTTAATTATTAAGAACAAAGCTTTAGGAAACCTTTAACTGTGTTCTCAAAACTCATTTAACGAAAGAAAGAAAAGGAAAATAAGGGAAAACAGAGGAAAGTGAATAAAACTTATATTTTCAAAAAAAAATTAGGAGAGAAAGAAAAGAAAATGAGAGAAAATGTAATAATATCTACTACATTAAAAAAAGTTAAGGATAAATGAAATTGTGGTTTATAATTAATTAATCATAAAAAATGATCAACCTGTGGTGTTCATTAGTTCAACCATTGCTGTTATGACGATGGCCAAAATAATAACAAGGTGACAAGTAGACATGTGAATTTAAAATCGAGAAAAAAAGTGTTAATGACATCTTTTAGTATGATGTATGATGTATACAAGTATGATGTATGTAAAGAAAATTTATTTTATAAAAATGTTGTTAGCAAGACTTAAGGGTGCCCCATTGAGAATTAAGTGATAAGTAATTGTACTTGTGAATTTGGGATATCTAATCAAACAACCATTGTGTACCATCCCCCTCCCCGCCCCCAATAAATATATAATATTTACGTTGTGATAAAAACGATAAGACTCAGGTTTTTGAACGATTAATTAATGGAAAATTGATTTAAATGTCTATTTCTTTTTAAATTGGTCTTTTAACTATTTTTTTAGACTTTAGACAAATATTATATTTAGTCTGAATATATATTTGATTATTCAGTCTAAATAATCTACATTCAGACACGTGTTATGCTCTCATTTGTTCTCACGTTCACAACCAAATTTGAGTTCGCATTTGAACTTCCCCCCCTTTCTCTCTCTCTCTCTCTCTATATATATATATATATACACATAAAGAGAGAGAGAGAGGGAGGTTCATGCGAGAACGGTAACAATTTACGAGAATGCGAGGACAATCCTCAGACATTCATTTTTGTATATGAAGATTTTCATGTACAAAATCACATATGATTCATGTACAAAACCATATGTGATTTTGTACAAAATCATAAATGATGCGGGCGACTTTCCATGCAACTTTAGTGGCCCCAAAAGTTGTCCGCTACAGTTAGTGCAAAATCACATGTGATCTTGTACATGAAAAAAACTCATCGAATTCTCGTAAATTGTTACCGTCCTCGTATAAACTCACCCATATATATACATATATATATATTGATATCTCTTCTTTTGTTAACCATATAAATAGTATTAACTTTGTTAACCGGAGTATTTACGTTCTTTTCATATATTAATACCACATTCCTTAATTATATTATTCACTTAATTATCATATTCCTTAATTATTTATTTCACTTAATTGTTTCACCTATGAATTTTCTGGTTTCATCTATAAACTTGATTAATTAACTTTCTTAATTATCTTATTTATTTTTCGGTTTCACCAGTGAATTTTAAACAAAAAACATTATTTCAATTATGAACATTAAACAAAAAACATTGTTTCACTTACGAACATAAAACAAAAAAATCATTGTTTCGGTTATTAAACAAAAAACATTGTTGCACTTGTGGAATTTGGTAAAAAAACCCGGATAAAACAAAGTTCATAAATGAAACAACATGAACAATTTGTTCCGAAAATAAAATATAATATCCTAAAAAATAAAAACAATTTATTTCTAAAATGTCCTTCATTTAATTATATTTAATATGTTTCCTTTTTCATCTTATTATTACCTCTAATTTAAACAGAACCGTTGATCAAACAAAATGAAAGGCTTAGATTGGTTAACAAAGTTAATATTATTTATTTAGATAACAAATGATTGTGCCTATATATATACACACACACACACACACATAAACACACATACAAACAATATATATAGAAGGTCAATCATTTGTTAACCAAGAAAAATGCACTAACTTTGTTAGTTCATTTGAGTCGTTTATATTTTTGATCAACAATTTTGATTAAAAGAGAGATTATAAACCGATTAAAAAGGAAACATATTATATAGAATTAAGTTTACGGTAATTTTGGAACAAATTTGATTTTTATATTTGGAAGATAATATAATTTTAAAACAAATTTAAAAAGGAAACATATATTTTATTTTCCCATTTATTTTTAGATTCTTTTCAGATTCCTCCATAATCATTTTATAGACTTCACCGGATTTTCTTTGAGAAGAAGCAAAGAGAAAAGTTGGTTGATAGTGGAGTTAAGGTTCATGATCAGACAAAAGGTGGGAAAAAGCCAAAAGACGGTGGTGGTTGGCAACAATAGTGGTCATTATCAAGTCACACAGTTGCTACTGTAAATGGTAAATAAATATTATTTATTTATTTATTAATTTCTCGTATACTTTTAGGGGGTGTTTGGTTCATTTGAAGGAATGGAAATGAAAATGGCAATGGAAATGTAGGAGAATGGGAATAGAAATGAGCATTGCATTGATATTGTTTGGTTAACATTAACACTGATAAAACATTCATCATTCATCTTCAAGACATGACAAGTTCAATATTTCCAACCTTTTTCAAGCTTTCAAGTATTCCAATCAAGCGTTGTAACCAAGCTATTGAAGAATAACAACGTTAATCAGAAAGAACCCTAATCTATGTTGGTTAATTAGACAAGCAACCCTAAACATAAGAACCCTAATCGATAAGAACCCTAAACAAGAAGATCCCTAATAGATTAGGAAAACACGATTTGGGAAAACACGATTTGGGAGAAACGATTTGGAAGAATCGATTTGAACCAATCGATTTGAAGAAAAAAGAAGAAAAGTTGTTCTAATCACAACGAGAAGAAAAACGACTTGAAGAATCGATTGGAATCTAGAGAAAAATGGTAGAATCATCTTTGATTTCAACCGGAGAAGAACCTTCGATTTGGTTTTGGAAAACCGATTTACCAACGATCGGGAGAATGCACAGAGAAGTGGACGGACCATGAAGCGGGAATAAATTTTCTATTCCCCCCAATTTGATGGGGAATGGAAATTAATGAGTTTAGGGTAATGGGCCCATTATATTATGTCAAACCAAACCATATTTTTCATTGTCATTTCCATTCCTTACCCCCTAATACCTCCAAACAAACACACTCTTAGTCTTTTAGTGGTGGTAGGCAGGTAAAAAAATATATAAGCTTTTGAGATCTAAGATATGGACGACTCGAGACAAACATGTTTCTATGGATTTCGGCCATTCTTATGGGTTTGGGAGATGGATGACTCAGTACAATTATATTTCCATCAATGAGTGAATTTGAGAGAACAAATCTAGAGTAGTATTTATTTTTTTATTTAAAGATTCGATTGTTGTTTAAATTTGATTTAGGTTACTGATTTGCATTTAATTTTTGTTTGAATTTGATTTGCATTTGTTTTTTGTTTGATTTTGATTTTGTATTAAAAAGTGATAATGAATTTGTTTTAGAAACCCAAAAATTTACTCCTCTCATGATTATATGGTGTTTATTTAAAAGTTCATAGCGTTGTTTCATCTATGAAGTTTAATTGTTCTGATTTTCATACAAAAGTTCATAGATGAAACCAAAATATTGATAGATGAAACAATGAGATAATTAAGGTGAAAGTTCATAGATGAAACAATAAAGTTTATAGGTAAATCAATGAGAAAGTTCATAGGTGAAACTAGAAATTGAATGAGGTAATTAAAAAAGTTTAAAACAAAATATCGATGAATCCATGAATTTCATAAGTAAAACAAGATTAAGTGAATAAACTAATTAAAAAGTGATAATTAAGGAATGTATAAAAAGACAAAAATACCCCCGTTAACAAAGTTAATTAATATTATTTTTTTGGTTAACAAATGAAGGAGACTATATATACATAGGGCAGGTTAAAATGCAAACTCAAATTTGGTTGTTAACGTGAGGACAAAGGAGAGCGTGACACATGTCCCATCCAGTCTGAGTATATTCAGACTGCATGTTGTGTTATCACTCTGAGTGCTGTGTTATTCACTCTCATTAGTGTGTTATGTATTCACTCTGAATGCGTGTTATTCACACTGAATAATGTATGAACTTCACCTACGTTATTCATAGCGAATGCCCTTCATTATTTAGACTGAATGAGACACGTTTCGCGCTCTTATTTATCCACATGTTCGCAATAAAATTTGAGTTCGCATTTAAATTCTCCTATAATATATATATATATATATATAGGGTCGGGTTCAAATGAGAACTCAAATTTGGTTGTGAACGTGGGGACAAATGAGTGCGCTCTCATTTGTCCTCACGTTCACAACCAAATTTGAGTTCTCATTTGAACGTGGGACAAATGTAACACCCCTAAAATTGGGAGTTAATTTAAACCAAAATAATGCGGAAATATTAAATTGATAGACATCACCCATAGAAATGGGGAGGAGTAAAAGAGTTTACAACACCAAACGGATACTAGATGACAACCTATTAATCTATATAATTGACAAATACAGATTAAGTTCAGGTGTCTCTAATCCTCAAAATAATCTTCTATGTAACTCCATCTATACACACGAGGTTCACTTCAAAAGAATGCCATTACCGGCACCTAGCTTCTCTCATCCCATCAAGCCCCATCCGCTTGATCACCTGATATACATGTCATTTTAAGAAAAAGTGTTAGGCTTAAAAGCCTAGCGAGAATGAACAGTTCAAATATGGAAAGCTAATAAATAAGTGAAAATGGTAAAATCAACATTTAACCAAAAGCCTTTCCAATTCAATCTTTTCTTTTTTCTTTTGCGCGCGATTTACACCTAAGAGAAACACAATTTGAGGGAAACATCATACGGGGGCGACCCGCAATTCATACCGATGGAAATCAGTAAATCAGTAAGCTCGAACGGATAGAAATATCCGGCTTACGGATAAAGAGTTCAACCCCTATCCAGGATCTATTACTCGATACCCAACTGAACAAGTTCAACCCCTATCCAGGATCTATTACTTGATACCCAACTGAACAAGTTCAACCCCTATCCAGGATCTATTACTTGATACCCAACTGAACAAGTTCAACCCCTATCCAGGATCTATTACTTGCCCCATCCCCAGTATAAAACCGACTATTGTGCCTATGGATCCATTACACTAGTCTAGACATTACATACATTCATTCCAATGTACTAGTCAATATTCAACACACAATCTTTGTATGATAAATTCCTTGTTTCCAAAACCTTATTCCCAAAATTAGGTCAAAATAGCATTTGGTTTCAAACATCATATTTCTTGACATAAAACTCATAAGAGTGTTTTAAAACCATTTCTTATACACATTTCATCATTTCAAAGAGAAACCCTAGATGACACATTTTGACCTAGTTTACCAAAATCCTTCAAGTATAGAAATACTTATATAAACATCATGTAGAAGGTAAAATACATCATTTTGACATGTATAAAGTTTTAGAAAGGTAAGAATGAACTCACAAGCTAGATTTAGGCTAAATCTAGGTTTTATCCCAATACCGAGCTTCATTAGGTGAGGACTTCAAATCCACAAGTTTCCACCTATAAAAACCTTCATCTAGATCATAAACAAACCCAACATACTCCAAAATCAAACCCAAAACAGAAATTATAGAACCAAACCCTAGATTCCAGATTCCGGAGAGGTGATCGTACCTTTCAACGTATAGGGACCCCAAATCATCAAGTAAACTTTAATCCTCATTGTTACCATCATAAAGAGCTCTGAAATACGAAACCATAGCAAAAAGAATCGCCTCAATCGGAGCTGTGATGAAGAAGTTATGGCCAAATGAAGAACATCCCGTTTTTAACCACTGGAGGCCGCATGCGATGCTACCAGGCGATTGTGCCATGTCAGCATCGCTGGGCACACTAGCCCGTGTCCAAAATCGATCTGATTCACTTCCTAAGTCACGGTACATCTTGGGCGATGCTGCCATGCGATTGTGCCATGTCAGTATCGCCGGACACACTAGCACGGGGCCGTTTTGAGGTGTTTTTCCCATTTTTCACCCGTTTGATCCCGCTACTCGACTTGTGGATGATTCCCAATATAATTAACTTCAAAAATACTAATCTCTTTGTTTCTAAGAGTGGAATACCAAGAGGACTCGGGATTTCATTTTACCAAATGCCCGGTTGATACATTGTGCCATTGCCACTATAGCATGTCACACTTGTTGGGATCACCAACCACTTGGTACCACCGGTGCTATTGTTACAGATGTCACAACCGTATGACACAATAGTTAAGACGACCATACTCTTAGTACCATTGGTGCTATGGTGACACTTGTCACTATCTCACAACACTACTACTCAAACTCTGAAATTAGCTCCTCTTTAATAGACCACTCGGTTCAACACTTTCTTCAATTGGAACGAAAACCAGGATGTTACAACAAATGAGTGCGCTCTTATTTATTCACATACTATTTTTTTTTGACAAACCATGACTACCAAATTTATATTTTTTTTTGACAAACCATGACAAACCATAAACTGTAAAAATTTGTATACCACAAGGACAAAATATGTAATTTAAGCACATGGGTTAACGCCTATTCCTAATAACGTTGGATGGAGGGACGAAAATAAAAGCAAAATGAACACCACAAGGACGAAAAAAACAACTTTTAAAGACCAGAGATGAAAATCGTTATAACCATCAAACCACATGGACGAAAACCGTAGCTTACTCTATGTGGTAAAATCTTAAAGTCAAGCAATTAAAGATTTATCTCTACAATGAAATTGGTTTATTAAGAATTATTAGAAATCGGTTTGAAAACAAACTCGATTCCAAATTATTAAGGATTATCACCATGGTTATAGGTAATGTTACTCTTTTTTAATTTAATTTAATGATATTTACTTAATTTATTAAATAAGGTTTCTTGTGTTCTTACAAATTATTTAGTTTCTCACATATCCTTCTTCTCTCTCTCTCTCTCTATATACATATATATATATATATATATAGAGAGAGAGAGAGAGAGATAGAGGAAAGTTCAAATGAGAACTTAAATTTGGTTGTGAACGTGAGGACAATTGAGAGCGCGACACGTGTCTGAAAATAGATTATTCAAACTGAATAATCAAAGAAATATTCAGACTGAATATAGTATTTATTCAGTTTGAATATTTTTTTGATTATTTAGTCTGAATATGACACATGTCGCGCTCTCATTTGTCCTCACATTCACAATCAAATTTGAGTTCTCATTTGAACATGCCCCTATATATAGGTATATGTAAACCCAAATCATTAATCTCTTATATATGGGCCTTAGATATTAATTCATGGGCTGATTGTATTCTAAACCCTAAAGCCCAATGTATTTAAGGAGTAGAGAAGGGGGTTTCTCCTCATTGTAACCTCACTTTTCAGAAATTATGTGTGTGTGATGAATGGGTGATCGGGGGAAGCAAGCAAAGAGGAAGAAGAGCAAAAAACATTCAACATTGGGAAAAAAATCAAGTGGTGTAGCTGATTTCATATATAAATCTATCTTCTATTGCATCATCTTCTTCATTATTTATGTTGGAATCAAGATTAGCCAAGGGTTTTAAACCCTTAAGTTGTATGGTGTAAGAGAATAAGAAATTGATGATTCAAATGTTCATCTTTGAAGTATTTCATAGCTTGGGGATTGATTCTATTGAATCCTTTGAGTTTTCATCTATTGAGAGGAGTTGTTATTGAAACTACATTGTTATTGAATCTCCAAGCTTCTTTAGGATTGATTTGATGATTGAATCTTCATATGTTGTTTAGAATAGTTTTGGGGATGTTTTGGGATTGTTCTCAACCATTAATAATGGTTTGGGAGGTTGGAAAATCAGTATTTTAATGGTTAAGATTTGGGGAATGGATGGTTTTGAGCTGCAGGGACGAAACAGCCCAATCAGTGGCTGACGCGGGTAGCCACGCGACTTGCCCGCGGGAAAAGTCACATGAGCTACTGTTTTGAGTTCAAGTTTGCTATTTTGAGTCAGCACTTGGACCTTTGAGCTAGGAGTTTAGCTTAGAACCTTATTAAAAAACTTTTTGGGGAATTGCTTGGCGTTAACACTAGTCTTTTGTGTTGTCGAATTTAGGCGTTCGGTTTGGGAAATTCTTTCGTTTGGGAATTGAGGCTAGGTGTGGCATCACCAGGTGAGTTTCCTTGACTTAAAGTACACTTTTTACCAAAGATTTATTTTACAAACTGATTATGGTGATCTAAATTGGAAGCATGCTAAATGTTTTATACTCGTTTCGGTTTATGTAAATTTTGGATGATGAATTGGCTTAAATATCGCGATATGCCTAACTAAATTGGACATGTACATAGGTGAGTGTGTGTACCTCGAGATAGTGCAGATCTCGTGGGAGTTATATCCCGTACATCTTGAATCCGTTTTGGGTGTACGTTGGATAGATACCCTTCTTGGGATCATTTAGTGTATCCGCATGCGGAATTGTGCGGAACACGACTATTAAGTCACATGTGGAATTGTGTGGCTAGCTTTGGTTTTTCTACGATTATTGTACATGGTCCCATATTTGAATTACTTGCTTCCTTTTTTTTACAACTTATTTCTTCGGATGTAAGTACTATTTATAACTGCGGTTTATTTGAGAATTCACTAGACCTTGTGGTCTAACCCTCACTTTTCAAAACTAAAACAATTTTCAGGTCAGGGATTTGTCTAGGAGGAAGGGGAAGCTTTGAGCCGATCACTAGAGGAGGATCGGATGGCTTAGTTAGTTAGAAATTCTCAGCTGTTATTGTGTTTTCCGCTGCGAACCTTACATTGTATAATTAGTAGGTTTGTATAATTTGGGACCGTTGAGAAATATTCTAGTTATTGCTATTTCGGATTTTTGGGTTGTTACAGTATATTATAATCATTTTTGTTTTTTATTTAATTAAAATGAGATAAAATTAGATAATGACTACAATACCCTACTTTTAACTACGGAGTTAAGTATCATTAGAGGGAGCAAAACAGGATAAAACAGTAAATTCCGATAACGAATTTGTAATGAACAACTTTTTGGGAACAAAACCAAGAACATGAACAAAAAATACATGAAGCAAAAATGAAGTTACTCATATACAAATTAAGAACTAACATATATTAGTTAACAAAAACAAGTAAAAATTAGCGCACAAATTTATACATATGACAGACACTTACTTTGAAGTGTTAAAATTTAGTATTATTCTTAAATTTTATTACTTAAATTTGCACTATTAATTATAAAAACGCTAATTGTCTCGAATCGAGTAGTGCTAAATTATAACACTTATGTATATATGACATATATTTATTAATTTATCATCTAATTATAATAATTTTTTTGTGTATATTAATTAGTTCAATTAAGTAAATTAGTTAAATTAATATTTATACATATTTTATTTAACTATAATTATTTTTTATGTATATTAATTAGTTTTAGTAAATTATTTAAATTTAAACTTTTACATCTTACTAACACACTTAATTTAATATTTAAATTATTAATTGAATTTCCAATTAACTAAAACAAAAAATATATATCAAAATTAATTTTTATTTAAGTTAAAATAAAGTTCGTCAAAATATGACATTGTATTTCAACATCAACTATTTTTTGATCCATTAAAAAACATTTAACATATTTATTTAGATTTTTAAGACTTTAGTACATCTTATGATTTATTGCTATATACCATGACATACCAATTGGAGATGGCCCACTATAGCATTAGCACAAGAACGCTATTGTAAATGTTCATCTGAGTCCCTTGAGTTTTAATTAATGATTGAAAAATTGATTAATTCACACTATAGAACATGCATAAGAATTTGTGACTTTCAAATTATTCATTTGAACAAAATTAGGACTTCATAACAACTTATTTGACGTATTTTTTGGACAATTTAAAAGGATTCGATAAAATATAAATGAATGAAGCATCATAAGTTTAATTTAATATCAATTATTAATTTTGTCAGATAAGTTTATTTGAAACAGAATTGAAAGTATTAATTTTTATTAAAAGAAATCTGACATGCGCATAATTTCTAGCCCAGGAATAGACATTTGAAATATTGCTGAGTTAGAACGGACTAGTTTTCTAAACAATGGTCAAATAAGCCCAAAGATATTCTTGGATTGCACATCAATGCTTGCAAAGCATCAATGATCAATTGCATTGTTTTCTTTCATTATGAATACTCATGAGTTAAAACATTTTCATAAGACTGACTTTCAAAGATTCTCGTTGGAGATTTTGTCATATACATTTTGATGATCTTTTGGCAATTAACACTCTCATATGAGGCATTAGTTGGATCAATTAAACATATATTTTGTATCCATTAACAGTGGTCATACATCTTGTTGATGGTTTTGTCCTAGATGTTTGTATCCATTAACATTGGTCATACATCTTGTGGATGGTATTGTCTTGGATGTTTGTATCCATTAGCATTAGTCCTACATGTTGTTGATGGTATTGTCCTAGATGCCTGCTTAATTGTCAACGATTCTCTATTAACTTTCATAATAAGAACATTTTTTCTCTATTCTAAATATATATATATATATATATATATATAGAGAGAGAGAGAGGGGGAGAGAGAAAGTTCAAATACAAACTCAAATTTAGTTGTGAACGTGATGACAAATGAGAGCACGACACGTGTCTGAATGTAGATTATTCAGACAGAATAAATACTATATTCAATCTGAATATTTCTTTGATTAATTAGTTTGAATATGACACATATCGCGTTCTCATTTGCTCACGTTCACAACCAAATTTGAGTTCTCATTTGAACTCACCCATATATATATATATAATTATATACATATACAACCTCTCTCTCTATATATAAAGCAAGGCTCTATACGTTTTTTCTTGAGAAGCTACTGTCTTATAAATTTAGTGAACTATTAATTTACTACATTTGTCTCAAGTCAATGCTAGATAAAGTTATTAATCCAATAGGTTTTAATTTAACTAAGATGTATTAGTTCATGTAACCCCACAAGCAAAAGAAAGAAATGTCAAACCTCTCTATATTTTTACCCCCTCCTACAAATATATAACTTATAATTGTCAGTATTTTAATTTAAGAATCCTTTTTTGGGATAAGTTTCATATTTCTTATAACATGGTGATAAACATGTCTGGTAAAATTAGCAATTAATTTTTACATGTGTCATTATTAATTGACAAGATAATGAAACTTTTTACATACTAAAGTTTTTTTTAATTGAAATTTTATTATGTAACACTTATTTTTATGACTTGTTGACGGATAAAAATAGAATTCATAAAATAGTTGAAATACCTCACAAAGTACTAAACAAATAAACCCTTGGCAATCATAGGAAGTTAAAAATGATTTTTCCCAAAAAAAAGTTAAAAATGATTTCTAATAATGAGCTTCAAACTGTCTTTATTCGAATACCTCTGAGTAGAGTTTACACATGTAAATACATATCTACATATAAAATAAAGTTTTATTCTTCAATATGAAAAGATCCAATTGATCTATAGGAACCAATTTGATGTAAATGTTGGGTTCTAAAAATCTTTGCTTCAAGGCCGCATAATTAGACTTTTAGACATATTACTTGTACTTACTAATTAATCATTAAGTCTATTAATTAACATCTTTCAGCACCTATATATTGTCCTCTGTTTCAAATAGCTAGTTATACAATGACTAGTCTGTTTTTTTTTCTTCAACTTGTGTTTGTCAATCGGTTTTCCTTTGCTACAAGCAAATCATTCTAAATCATTCGAGAGCAATTTTGTCAACGAGCAATAAAACTTGTCATTTACAAAATTAATGATATTAGAATAGAATTATATTTTATATATTTAAATGAATGGCGGTTCTCTAACTATTTTATACATGTACATAATTTGTTAGGTAATTAAATATGAAAAAAAAGTTATTTGATCATCTAACTCCAATTAATAAGTTTTACATCAAAATAATTATACAGGGACCTAATCAAATAAGAACTGAGTAATTTGTACTAACTGTACTCGATAACATTGCTACGTATTATCTATCGTTATTCAAAGCTTCTAAGACGGTAATTGATCATTTGGAGAGAATTCGAAGTGACTTTTTTTGGGGATCGGAAGAAGATAACAAGAAAATTTCTTGGGTTAAAGATGGAGGTTTGAATTCGGAACAGGGAAACCAAAATAGCTCTAGTCCATGGGGAAGTGTAATGCTGTTGTCCAATTGTTGAGAAAGTGGAACATTAACTTTGATGAGTTGTGTTTGAAACAGGTTGGGAATGGTCTAAAGACGGCTTTCTGGACTGATCGTTGGAAAGATCCCTCTCCTTTTGCATCTCAATTTCCTAGACTTTTTGCTCTAGAAAACGAGAAACAAGCGACTGTGGCAGACAGGATCAAGATCGGAAATCCTTGGGACTGGCGGAGACCCATTTGTGATGGCAGTGAAGCAGAGGAGTTCAAACAACTAAAGGAAGCTATTAAAGATTTCTCTACATCCTATAAACCTAACAGCTGGAGTTGGGCTTTAGTTCCTGACGGAGTGTTTTCTGTCGGATCGCTAGACGTATTATAGAGAAATCTTATTTGGGTGAGGGAGAAAAGGAGAAGGTATGGAACCAATTGATTCCTTCTAGAGTTAACATCTTCATGGGGAGAGTTATGTTGGATAGAATCCCCACTCGTGACAGCCTCATGAAGATGAAGATAGATCTCAACTCTATTTAATTTATGTCCGGTCTGCGGTTCTGAAACTGAAACTATGTGCTATATGTTGTTTGAGTGCACAATGGCGTTAGATGTATAGGGATTCATTGAGAGATGGTGGTCGGTCTCATTACCCGAAGAGAGGTAGGTGATTTCGATGATCAACGAATTCAACTTAAGTAGCAAGGACAACCAAGTCAAAAAAGTTTTGGAAGGAGTATTTTAGATCAGATGCTACATTCTGTGGTGTTACCGAACTGTATCACATTATGTGGTGTTACAGAACTGTATCACATTATGTGGTGTTACCGAACGGATTCAACGTTATGTTTTTGTTATTTTCGAACTGTATCACATTATCGTAGTGGTATCATAGTGTGTATCATATAATGGTATCACGTGGAATGTGGACGGGGAGAGGAGAGATGAAAGTTTAAAAAAAATACCTAAAATGTCTTTTCATTAAAATTTGAAACAAAATTACCAAAATTATAAGCTTTCTAATTTAACCATTGATTTGTGGTTGAGATTGATTCTTACAATTACCACAAATTAATCACTTATTCCTCGGATTGCCCCCTATATATATATATAAATATCGACGCACTATCGTGTGAGAAGTTGAGTTATGGTGAGAAGATAAGAAGAGAGTTGCGCCGTTGATCACCTTTAATCTCAAACACGCCCATGAATCGCGCTTCATACGTGGATTGATCCATTGTATCTCATTCTAATGTGCATCTAAGGGTGAAATTTTCTTCTTACGTTTCTCACCATAATTCTCCTTCTCACGGGAACTCAACCCTACACACACACACACACACACATATATATATATATATATAGAGAGAGAGAGAGAGAGAGAGAGGGGGAGAGAGAGAGATGAAAATTCAAATACAAACTCAAATTTGGTTGTGAACGTGAGGATAAATAAGAGTGCGACACGTGTTTGAATATGGATTATTCAAACTGAATATAATATTTATTCAGACTCGATAAGCATTATTCAGACTGAATAAATATTATATTCAGTCTGAATATGACACGTGTCGCGCTCTCATTTGTTCTCACGTTCACAACCAAATTTGAGTTCTCATTTGAACCCGTCTCTCTCTCTAAAAATCACAAAAAATAGACTGAGGAACATCTTGGTAACCTTCATCTGGACAGTATGTAATTGTGCACAAGTAAAAAGGTTGTTTTTTGGTTTTTCTGTATGTGTATATACAAGTAAATTAAGTTGTTTTTTGGTTTTTCTGCATGTGTGCGTACAAGTAAATTAAGTTGTTTTTTGGTTTTTTTGCACGTGTGCATACAAGTAAATTAAGTTGTTTTTTAGTTTTTCTGCATGTATGCATTGTACATGTGTATATGTTACAAATTATTTATATACACAAATATATATCGTCCAAATATAGAAGGAGTTGTTTTTGTCCCTTTTACATGATCATATATATATATATATTCTTTTAAAAGTATATCAGATTTCTCATGAAAACATTGGAAGGTTTTCTATCTATCTAGAAAAGAAATAAAGAGAAACAAAAGTAGTTCATTCCGAGACAACTTGACTAAATGGACAAACTTGAAATTTGGGTACTAGTTTGAAGGACCTATATGTAATTCATTCCATTCATGTCTTCGTATTTCTTCCATTCTGATAGAGATATCTAGAGAGAGAAAGAGAGATCTATAGAGAGAGTGATGAGATCTCCCAAAACAAGCAGCAGCAGCGCCTATCAATGAAAGAATTAAAGGAAGAAAACTGTGCGTAACAGCAGCAGAGAAAGAAAGAAAGAAAAAGGGGTTGTGTTAAGTTGCTTTAATGGCTATGGCGGCGTGGCAGGCCTGTAAATTTTTGTTTTTCTTTAATGCTCTCACGTACAACCACAGAATTGAATGAAGGCGTATAGTATTCTTTTTCTTTCTCATCTTCAAACCACAATTCAGAATTGAGTACTCATAGATATATATACATCTGATTTCAATTAGAAATCCAGAAGAAAAAAAGTCACCAACTTTATATATATATATATATATGTTGTTTTTCTTTAATAATTAGGCTATCTAGAAATAGGGCTAGGAGGGAGGGAGGACATAAATAAATTTTAGGTTGGATTTTCTTTTGCTATGGATTATTGTGAGTCACAATTGTGTTGTTGTTGTTGTTGTTGTAGTACTTGTCACATAAGCTTAAAAGTGTTGCAGAAGCTATGGCTGGCTTCTTCTCATTAGGATCTGCAACTTACCATAGCCAACAAGACCCTAACAACATCCCTTCAAATCCCACTCCCAGTTCTAATCCTACAACTGAATCAAACAGCTGGTTTTTATACAGCACAACAAGAAACAACACCCATGACCACCACCCCACCACCACCGCCCCAACGACAACCACCAAAGATTTCGAACTATGGCAACAACCCCATAATTTGTTAACTGCTATGGGGGGCGGTGGTGGTGGTGGTGGTGGTGGTGGTGGTGATGGAAGGCTTATAAATTTCTCAGATGAATCCACCTGGGGATCTGCTGCTTTTGTGATGATGGGTCATGGTGGTGGCGGCGGCGGCGGCGGCGGTGGTGGTGGTGGTGGGGTTAGCTGCCAGGACTGTGGGAATCAGGCTAAGAAAGATTGTCCTCATATGAGATGTAGGACTTGTTGCAAGAGCAGAGGGTTTCAGTGTCAAACGCACGTGAAAAGCACATGGGTTCCGGCCGCCAAACGCCGGGAGAGACAACAATATATCTCCTCCTCCTCCGCCGCCGCCGCCTCACCACAAGATCATCAGAACCGACGTCGTCTTCAACCAACCATTAAAAGAACAAGATCTTTACAAGATCATGATCATCATCATCATCATCATCATCATAACCCTAATATGGTTAATAATCCAAATGCTGCTACTGCTATTGCTTACAACTCCTCCTCAGGTACATACATAAATTTATAACAAAAACCAAAGATTAATTCTTTAGATTTGCTTTTCTTTATTATTATTATTATTATTATTATTATTTTCAATTAATTTAATTACTTTTTCCCAAATGATTGTTTCCAAATTTATTTATAAAAAAATTGTCTATAATAATAAAAAAACCTAACTGCTTCATTTGGAAACATACAATACATATATGGTCTTGTGGCTTTTATTTTGATAAACAAATTTTGACTCAGATCTTATATACAATTATAATTTCATGAGGAGCTAATAATATTCTTGTGTATTACTTCTGTAACATATATATATTTGTTTGAGTAATTATTATTACAATATTATTATGTAATCCAATAAAAACATCATAAATGAACAAGAATATAAATTAATACTAATTATACATCAAGTTCTTAAAGCTTGAGAAAGATGATTAAAGAGTTAATATTATTTTTAGTAGCAAGCAGTTTTTTAATAAAATAGCAATAAACGTGCTTAAAATACTCATATTTAATATAAATGTTCACTATATATATGTATATATATACCCTAGCTAATTGTAAAGTGTAAATGTTGTTGATAAATTGAAACTTGTGTTGATGAGTGTTAATTACTTAATTTGTGTGTTGTGTAACTAGGGTTAGAGGTAGGTAATTTCCCCTCGGAAGTGACGACACCCGCGAACTTCAGATGCGTAAGGGTGAGCTCGATTGATGAAACCGACGACCAATTCGCGTATCAGGCGGCTGTGAACATAGGTGGACATATGTTCAAAGGAATTCTGTATGATCAAGGGCCTGAGGGCCATTATAACATGGGCGGAGACACCTCTTCCGGTGGCAGCGCCGGAATCCCGCAGCTAAATCTCACCACTGCCGCCTCCCCTGGTAATTCTACGGCGGCCGCTAATTTTATCGGCCATTCGCTATATCCATCGCTCGGCGGCAACGATTACATGACGAGTACGCAATTCTTCCATCAAATTTCAAGAGATTAATTAACCACTCATCAATTAAGTAATAACTCTTACACACAAATTGGACTTGTTAATTATCAATCAATGTTACTTTCTTTCCTAGCTACTTATGTCTCACCCTACAATTATTTACTAGAAATTTGAAGGTTGTGATTTTGCATTTTTCATTTTATCTATGGTACACATTTCGATGCAAAGTTGAATTTAAGGTCCAATATAATATACTCTTGTTCTAAAATTTTCTTGATTAGCATAGGGTAATGGGCATTTAAGTAGCAGACAACTCCTAGGAGTTCTGTCCATATTGTTTTTTTGGTGTTTTCTTTGTTTTTGTTCTTTAATAAAAAAAATAATTTATTTGGTTTATTAATTTTAATAATTTGTCTGTGTGTCTCGTGGGGTTTGAATTTGATCCAAAAAATTTCTTTCTTTTTCTTCCTTCATTTACGCCTTAAAGCTGGAAACCTCTCTCATTTTGTTCTTCTTTTATTCTTCTTTTATTCTATTTCTTTGAGCCCTCCAGCCATGCAAGAAAAGTAAACCCCAAAACAACACTCTCTCTCTCTCTCTTCAGTTTTGTCTCATTTTAAGTTTGTAGAAATTGCTTACTGTTGTTGGTTTGTTTTTGTCTAATGGTTCTTTTTAACAACTGGTTATGGATTCAAGATGGTTCAAAAACTTTTATCCTTTTTATGCTTTATTACTATGTGCTTTGAGCCACACAAAACTTAACCCACCACTCACTTCATGTCTTTGAGTTCTTGAAAGTGTTTACAGTTTTGCAAACTTAACCACCATGTGAGAGGGTCTTGGAGTTTGACTTTTTCTTGGTTATTACAATATTGCATTGAGCCCCAAATAAAAAGTACACAAGAGAATATATATTTATATATATATATATAGGGAAGTTTAAATGTCAATGTAAATTTGGTTGCGAACATGAGGACAAATAAGAGTGCGACATGTGTTCATTCATTATGAATAATGATAGATATTCGGTATGAATAACGAATGTGAGGTTAATACATTATTCAGTATGAATAACACGTGTTCAGGATGAATAACAGAACATTCAAAGTGAATAACACATCATTCAATGGGACACGTGCAACGCTCTCTTTTGTCCTCACGTTCACAACCAAATTTGAGTTCGCATTTAAACCTGCCATATATATACAGGGGCGGGTTCAAATGAGAACTCAAATTTGGTTGTGAACGTGGGGACAAATGAGAGCGCGACACATATCATATTCGGACTGAATAATCAAAGAAATTTTCAGACTGAATAATCAAAGAAATTTTCAGACTGGATATAGTATTTATTTAGTCTGAATAATGCTTATAGTATTTATTTAGTCTGAATAATGCTTATTCAGACTGAATAAATACTATATTCAGTCTGAATATTTTTTTGATTATTCAGTCTGAATAATCTACATTCAGACATGTGTAATTCATCTGGACGTGACACGTGTCATATTTAGTCTAAATATGACACGTGTCGCGCTCTCATTTGTCCTCACATTCACAACCAAATTTGAGTTCGCATTTGAACTTTCCCCCCTCTCTCTCTCTCTCTCTATACATATATATATGTATATATATACTGAAAAGTTCAAATACGTACTAATTTTTCATTGCGAACGTGAGGACAAAGGAAAGTGTGTGTCATCGGCGTCCACATTCCTTATGAATAAGGATGGAAATTCAACATAAATAACGAAGGTGAAGTTCATATGATACAACATTTAGTATGAATAACGTAACATTACACATTCAATATGAATAACACACAATCATAATGCATTCATGATGAATAACCTGTAGATGCAGCAGAGACAAACCCATAATTCTTTTGAAACGGTTGCACTGTTTAACTATAAGAAAAAAAAATGTCGAGATACTTTTCACAACATCATAATTGGGTTCAAGTCCTTTATTGTAATTTTTTTAGAAACATAATAAATTTGAAACTAAAAACAAAAAAACTAAGAAAATGACTTTAGGAGGATTCAAACTTGGGTCTTGGGTGTAGGAAAAGTCTTGCAAACCAACTCTATCAAGGAAAACTTGTGTCCATATTGTAGTTTTAAAATATATATGGTGGCATACAACAAACGATACGTTGCACCTTTCACAAATCTAAAATTTTTTACCCTTCACCGGAGAAATAATAAGGTGGCCCGTGCCATCGTGGGCACCACTACAGGTCCGCCCCTGAGACACAGGGAACACGTGTCGCGCTTTTCTTTGTTATCACGTTCACAATGTGAGTTTTCATTTGAACCCGCCCCTATATATAGGGCCAGGTTCAGGGAAATATATCAAAAATAACTGAAAACACCCTGGGAGCTTTCCATCTGGACGATATGCACAAATGCATACGAGTAATTCATAATATGCACACGTGCATAGAAAAAAACAGCTTCAATTGTTTGTATACGTTTGTGCATACCGTCTATGCACAAGTACATACGGTCCAGATGGAGGCTCCCAGAGTATTATTCAGTTTTCTTATTTTAGGTTCCCTCTATATATATGTTCACTTCATGTTAAATGCAATCTTAAATTACTGATGAATAATATTTGTACAGCATAATTTGTATCTTTATATTATACCCTTATTAAAGTTCATTCTGCTTGTTATTTTTGCTACCGTTGTAGGCCAAGAAACTTCTATATATAATGGCATTTAAATGAACGTTTTGCCCTATGATTCATAAAGGCATTAGCCTTTTCAAGTATTGATCGTCAGGGCTCCATAATGTTACTCCCTTTTTAAATAACTTTGTCGGGTATATGTTTTCATTTATCTCCACATCGTTGAAAATGACAATAATATCCACAAAAATGTCAAAAAAACTGAAACCGAAACAAAGTGAACCGTAAATCTTTAGGTTATGACTCAAAACGGATTAGTTTATGGCTATAAATTCTGCTGATGATTTTTGTATTCTCATTATAGGATGATTTTGTGAACGTCATCGTTTCTTTAATCATCATGTATTGTTTGTCCTTTTTTGGTAACATGATCGTGTTTTATGTGTGGTTGATCCTCTATCCGATATATACCATTGGACTTGGCTTGTTCGTATTTGCTAGTTCATGGGATTTAGGTCAAGAACAGCGACGATCACCGATCAATGTGCACTTTGTCTGCCCCACTGAAAGAAGGGGTTTTAGAATCACCTCTTTATGTGAAAACGACACCTAAAATATCAAATGAACCAGAGGAATTGGATTAATAAAGAGTTAATACATTCGTTAATGGGATGATCACAAAATAGCCATTTTCAGAGGAGGGCCGTCACAAATTAGCCAACTTTTTTGAGTATAATACAAACTAGCCACGCAAATCGCAAAGTGGGCTTTGCGAACGTGATGTGGCTTTGCGAGCTAGTCCCCATTAAGCCTCTCAAAAGGCGTGTCTTTTTGTCATTACCCGAAAGTACTCACTCGCAAGACCCTTTCAATACGTCCAAAATTTGGTGCATATATATATATATACCAAAATTGTTTGCATTTGTGTTCAAAGAAGGCAGACGATGAACGTCAAACCTCAGGTAAAGCTTTCGATCCTAAACTTGTATTCATTTAAATTTTAATACACTTTACCTAGAGTAAAAAAACATGCAAAACAGACATCATAAAACCTTAATTAGGGTTTTGCGACTTGCTAATTGAAATCATGTTTTCCTGTAGTATTCACATATGTGGTGGTCAAATACTTATGGTGGTTTGAGATTTAGTACATGTTAGAGTAACAAGCATGCAAAATCCTAGCTTGCAAAACCATTAACTAAGTTCATTTTCCTCAACTACAAATATAAAATATGTATCTTAACTTTTTTATTTTGGGATTTCTTTTCTAATTAATTACAGATTAAGATAAATTGTTTAAGGATCGGAGATGAAAGATTGTTCAAGCAAATAAATAATTGTGTTGCAAAATGTAATGGAAGTGTAGTACTGTATGCCAGACATTGTAAATAAGAAAAAAGGTGTTTACCCTGCAAAATGTTTTGGGAACCCAAGAATAACAAAAAAGTGTAATTAAAGTTGTGAGAAGGTTACCTTAATTAGTGAAATAAAGTCTAATTTAACATTAATCTAATATTGATTAATTTAATTTGTTATTATCTCTTAAATAATCATGTGTAGATATATATAAGGGTGAGGAAAGGATATATATAGGTTCATGGATATATTAAAATTTAGCATGAATTGATTGACAAGATATGATATTGTCCGGCCTTCATTATAACTTCATCATCTACAGTCGTACACTGTGCTTTGGACATGAAGTTTCATCTTTTACATATATCTTCTCCTGTGCCATGGTAGAAACAAAACCCAACATTTTTTTTGATGCAACTTTTCAGTATTATTTCCCAAAAGTGATATCCACCATATATATACATAAATGTCAATGTGTGTCTATATATACACACAAATACATACACACATATGTAGATATATGGTTTATTATGCAATCACTTCTAATGTTAGAAGCAATGCAAGCATATCTTACCTATCGATGATTGCATATACGGTAAGAATTTGATTAATTAATGGAAACTCGTTATTAATAATCGATTTTCAATGTATTTGATTAATTAGGGGTAAATATTTGGGAATAACATAAACAGAGAATCTCGTTTTATTTTGAGATACCAAGCGCGAAATTAGCTTCATCGGCATACACTACCCACAAGGAGTGAAATATGTTTCATGCTCATATTGTTTTTTATCTTATGAAATTTCATGTGAAATATGTTTCAATGAACGGGGTTCACACGTTTCAGGCATAGGTTTGATCATAATGAATGTCATTGCACAATTGATTACTTCGCTGAATCTGAATGCAGTAAACAATTAATAGTGCTTCATCATATTTCGCATACGCAATTTATACTCATATCATTGGTTGCATTGATGTTAAAATATATTTTTGGAATTAAATGTTGCATTAAAATGGAACGAACTTTCACCTGATTCCTATTTTGGGGAACCAACTTTCAAAATCATCATTTAAGGGTCTCTTCCAAACTTTATGTTTATTTAACGGTTTGGGTAACTTGTTAACCTATTAAATGATGACATCACCATTTTTTTTTGCCAACTAAGATTCCACGTCATTAATTATTATTATAAATATAAATTTAAAATGCTGACATGGCATAATTTTTTATTTATTTAGAAACTAAAATTTTACATCAAATTTTAAAATGAGAAAATAATTAAAATCTAATTATTGAAAATTGACTAAAATCTATTTATTTCCAAATATTAATGCAATAAAATCTTTTTTTTAACCTAAATCACGTTTTTAAAAATTTCAAATTAAAGATTATTTTTTCAAAAAAGAAAACTCAGATTATCAAGCTAAATTTCATTTTTATTAATTTAATACAAAAACTAACGTAATAAAAAATTAATTAATGCAATAAAAAACAAATATTGAATATCAAATCGAAGAATTTTATATCCAACTAATCAATACCAATTTTATGGTTCAAATTAAGTGTGGCAAATCACCCCAAAATAAAAGTTTGTTCACAATATTCAAATTGTTAAGATTATAAAGTTGATGACAAGACATTGTTACAAAAAATAATGGTTGGAAATCTTCAATCTTCGACTGCTTGAATCATCCTTACTAAACTCAACCATCAACTGCAAATTATGGAATTGATTGAACTTCATCAGATGTTTGTGCATCACCTATATCAACTTGCCCTATGTAAACATATGTAAGTTAATACAAATATGTAAATTATATGCAAATATGCAAACGAAGTGTGATTATACATATTGAAATACCTTCCTCAATAGTAGTTGGTATATTCACTTCAAAGCTAACTTGTGAACTCTACAAAATAAACATATTTTTAGTTAGAATATTTTATATGTATATATGTATATATATACTAAAACACAAAATGAATCACAATTACTATACTTACTCCTGTAAGCGTCTCACGTGAAGTCGTACCTCTTGAACCCCTACCTCTTAAACCCATTCCTCTTATATTGCTTCCAATAACCAAACCCTCATCTTCTGTATTGTTTTTTCTCGGTCTACCAATTGGATTTTTTGGCCGAATCGGTACATCTTTCTTTTTATTTTTACAACTTCTAGAATTGTGTCCTACCTCCAAACAATTTCTACAAGTCATCTTTCTCCCTGATTTGGATACAACTTCATGGCCGTAAGCATTTCTTCTAATGTGACTACCCCCTTCACTTGCATCTTTCCTTCTGGCTATTGTAGGCCTACCAGGCATGCGTCTAGACTTTGGGGGCAAAAGTTTGGCAAAATTCGTCCTTGGCCAAAGTTTCATCCCATTCAAAGGGTTGATCTTGTGATTATATGTGTTAGTGAACTTTATTCTTGAGAACAAGGGAGAGACAAACTTAGCTGGATCTTCATGAATGAAGTATATGGTTGCAACAGCGTGCGGACAAGGAATTCCAGAAACTTGCCAACTTCTACAAGTGCATGTCCTGCATTGAGTGTCAACCACAAAGCCTTTTAGTCCTTGTCTTACTTCAAAAAGATTCCCTCCATTGGGAGCAACACGCCAAAACCTACAAAAAATATTAGCAAACCGTGATATAATATATATGAAATTAATGATCTTATATGCATAAAACACAAAATCATAAACATACCGCATTAGATCTTTGTTTTTCTCAACTTTCTTTCTTATATTTGGACAGATTTCATCATCCCAGTGGCGTGCTTTGTTGTTCATCCTAACCATTCTTTCCATCACAAGAACTCTAATCTCCTCGAGCATTGTTATTATAGGTTTTCTCCTAGATGAGACAATCAATGAATTAAAACACTCACTTGCTCCGTTTTCTACAGCATCACATGATGTGTCGATCTTGAAGAAAGCCCTTGACCATGTCGACGGTTGTCTTTCCATCAAATGTTCGTAAGCATCGGGGGACAAACTTTTAATTTCTTGCATAATTCCTTCAAATTCTTGTGGTGTCCCTGACTTAGAAGCACGCCAAAACAAAGATCTGAACAGGATACCGGTGTACTTCTTCCTGAAATTGGCGTATATGTGTCTAGCACATTGATGATGCTCAGCAAGTGGGAATACCTTTTTAACAGCTTCAACCAGTCCCTGTATTAACATAATGCAATTAACTAATTAGAATATCACATTCATAATATATTAGCAAGTGTGTGTAGTTAATTATTAATATATATTATTACCTTGTGTTGATCTGACATCAATGTTACCCCAAACCCATCGGTCAATCCAATGTCCTCCATTAGAAAATTTAAAAACCACTTCCAACTGTCTTTATTTTCAACCTCCACCACTGCCCATGCAAGAGGATATATTTGGTTGTTACTATCTTTCCCTATCGCACTTAACAACTCTCCCTTGCATACGGTTTTTAGAAAACATCCATCCAAGCCAATGAATCTCCTACACCCCCACAACCAACCTTCTTTGATACCCTTAAAACACACATAAAATCTTTGAAAATAATTTCTATTATCCGGTCCTATCTCGACACTAATTTTAACCGTGGATCCCGGATTACTCCTTCTAATCTCCTCACCATAGTCCCATGACTTTCCATAATGCTCAATCAGAGTCGTTTCTACTTCCCCCAATGCCTTGGCCTTAGCCCTTTGACATTGGCTCAACTGAACAATGCACTTGTATTTTTTTAGAATTGATTCTTTCAAATCAACTAACTTGATAGATGGGTTTTGTCTAATCTTCCTCCCATATTGTTTAGCAATCCAATTGGAGTTCACAAGTGAACCTAACATTTAATTTCTCCCACAGTTGTGCTTATCTATTAGTGACTTGATTTGGAATGATTTTTCATCCTTCATCCAAGATGCCCATAATCTCCATGGACAACTACTCTCCTATCCTTTTTTAGGTGGTCCACACACAACGTGTAACTTGTTTTTGCTGTTTTTTAGATACCTTCATTAAAAACGATATGTCAGAAAAAAGTTAGTAATTACATAATAGATTGTATGTAAGTAAATAAGATAAGTAGCATACCTGAGTTGAAGGCCATTTGAAAGCGCATAATTTGTCAAACAATTCTTTACCTCCAAGGACGATGCATATCGTTCACCAGCTTGAGGTTTCGTTAAGTTCCAAGGAACATTTGGATTATGAATTGGAAGTTCATTGGTTTTGGCCTCATCTTCTTCAACCACTTCATTTTCGTTTTCAGAATTAACAACATCTTCAACAAACCTATCCCTTTCGTACTCATCACACAATTCTGTCAAAAAACCATCATGTTGATATGGTTGTAGTTGTACCTCATTTTCTATTTCCATATTATCAACTCTAGGGACCCAGACATTTTCATTACAACAATGTATTGTATGTCCAACATTCACATCTTCCACTTTCCTATTGATTTTTCTCATTCTAATTGGAGTTCACAAGTGAAAGTTTATTCCATTTTGATGCAATTTTCCCTTAAATGTTTGTTAGACTTGATGAACGGTTAAAACTGATTTGTATTGTTTATAATCTTTTGGTGGATTACAAAATAAGACATTTCTCTCTCTCTCTCTCTCTCTCTCTCTCTCTTTATATATATATATATATATATATATATATATATATATCGGTGTGTGTGTGTGTGCGCACACACACACGGTCGTGCGTGTATGTGTGTATGTGTATGTGTGTGTGGAAAAGTTTAAATGAGAACACCTCTGTTTTACGAGAACGCAAGAACACTTGTAAGCCCGTCATTCTGTTTTGTCCCAGTTTTAGAAAGATTGAGGGAGCAATAAAACATTAGATAAATATATACCTTTTTTTAGGAATATTGAAGGCATATGTGGGTAAAATGGGGAAAATGGCAAATTATATAATGAACTGACAGAGCCGGTGATTTTGGATGTGATAGTCACTGCTTTCCGATTTTATCACAATATTGTCACAACAAAACCACTTTATCATCACAACAAAATCGCATCATTATCACAACAAAATTACAATAACATCATAAGAAATCGTCGATTAGCAAAGAGATATTACCTCATTATCACATGACCAATATTAACAAGAGGTATTGACATAAGAAGTTTTCAATGATACTAGCACCATTTAAGAGATAAAGACAAATCTAACATAACAAGATATTGTTGATAAATATAATTTATTTCCATTCATTCCAATTTTTATTACATGTTAGTTAATTTGGAGGCCCAAAAGTGTTTTTGCATTTTCATAAAACTGGATGTTCTCGTTTGAATCCATGCATGATTGAATATAAATATAAGTCCCGAGATGGACCATAAAAAAAATTCACATCGTAAACCGAATACATATGAAACAAACACATTGTTAAAGAAATATATGTTAAATATTATATTTAATTAAAAAATTCATGTAAAACATAACTTCAAGGTAAAAGTTTCACGGATCTTATAAAGTTAAGATTTCTCAAAATAATTAAACACACACATACGTGTGTGTATGTATATATACATATAGAGAGAGAGAGGGGGGGAGGGAGGTTCAAATGAGAACTTTGTAAATTAAAAGGAACACCTTGTGGACCACATATGATGTGGGTCCCATACATTAAAAAATCATATCTGATTCAATGGTGGGCCCCCCATTGAATCAGATATGATTTTTTAATGTGTGGGACCCACATCATATGTGGTCCACAGGACCACAAAGTGTTCCTTTGTTTCTTAAAGAGGGGGTATTCTTTTATGATCCCTTCCCTATGTATATATATATATATCTGTGTGTGTGTGTTTGTGTGTGTGTGTGTAGAGAGAGAAAAAGAGAGTCGTAATCATATGAGAGACCATAAATATTGTGATAACCATGAGAATCAACACTACTAAAATGGACGTCTTTTACCTACGAACATTTCTCTGGAAATCCGTCGCTAAAAGTTTATTCGTCGTAAAACTGTCACAAAAGTTGGTGGGAAATCAAATCAGTGATAGATTATCCAGAAAATTTCTGGGTAATCCGTTGGTATTTTCTTGAAAACATCGGATTTTATCGGAACTATTAGTATTTACTGGGTGATCCGTCGGTAATCACCCAATGAAATTTCTCTGTATGATTTTTAGGTGAAAGTCATTTATTTTGTAGTGCGCAAATATAATCCAATAATTTCATTTAATTAATAATTAATAATAAAAGGTATTGTAGGTAAACAAATTAGTGTTTTAATGAATAAATAATGTAACCGTGTAATTCCATAATTATCTCATTAATACTCGATTATATCTTCAATAAAATTATCTAATTTATATAATATGTATAAAACTTACTATTAAATACTTGAGGCCTGGGTCGGGGTTAGTTTGAGAGGTGTCCCTATCGTATACCCTATCCCTACATTATCAAATTCGGGGATTCCTCATTCCCATCCCTGTCCTTGGTCAACTTAGGGATTCCTCGGTCAAACTGGGTTCTGTTATCGGGTTTCCCATCGAGGAGAATTTTTTTTTGCCATCCCTTGTTCCCCCTCTCCCTCTTGGACTGTTACTTGCAACTCCGATGTTGATAGTTCGATTGAGGCATTGGCGGTTATTCCTGCTCGTCCCGATGACCACTCAAACCAAAATCGTAGAGGGAATAACAAACCAAAAAAGGTTCTACAATTTGGTTTCAAATATTCGATAGGTTAGGATTTTATAGCATTTTGTTTTATGTTGAGACTAATCTAGACAAGGAATTCGATTCCTAATTGTATTTAAAAAATGTTTTCAATATATAGATTTGGGATTCTAACTTCTTTGTGATAGAGAGTGAGATTGCAATAGATACATGTTCTTGGTATTTTTATGTTCATAAGGTATTCACAAAGTGTTCACAATCGTGTTCATTGTGAACAAAACTGGCAAATTTTGCGATCAAAAACTGATTATTATGGGAAACATGCATATATCTTAGGTGTTCAGAATGGTTCGATGTAAACATGCATATCGTTGGTCCTAGAATGGTAACGACCAACATAATAAGGGTTTGTAAAAGGGGGGGGGGGATAGAATATAAACACATGCAACATATTTTCACCTTTTATTTATATATATGTTTATTAAAAATAAAGAATTATTGATTTGTTGCAAAAGCTAGGGAGGTAAGACCTTATCCTAACAATCTGGTTGGTGACAAATTTGCTAATGGCTGAAAGGGTAAGAGACGAAGGTACCATTTCAGATACGAGGTACCGAAATAGTTGTTTAGATAGTTGACATTGACTTTTTCTAAGGTACTATCACTCAAAATGTTTTTCAAAACGAGTGAGTTGTAACATATGACAAAGATAACCTTTTATAGCCATCAATGCGCTAAATTTTGATGTCCAACTTTAACGCATGTTCTTTTTAATCTAATTTGATGATCATTGCATGTTTGTACTCCTTATTTCATTCTTTGAAGGTAATGTGGACATTTGTTAACCCAACCCATCATTATGTATGCATAGTGAATAGTAAAAGAAGCATGGTACTAAATAATGTGGACATTTGTTAACCCAAACCATCAATTAGAGTACCAGGAAAGAGTTGGTTGAGTTCCATGAGCCAAATTTGTTGGATAAGTTTGCACTCCAAAAACGTCTTGTCAGAAGGAGTATTCCCAATCAAAAAGGGTCATGTTAATCATCTCCAACTGGTGTAAGAACTGTTAAAACAAGAAAAGCTTTTCGCTAAACTAATTGTGAATTTTGGTTATGAAAAATTCAATTTTTAGAGAATGATATCAAAGTGAATCCAGTTAAAATTGAATCAATTGAAAAGTGGGAATCCCTGAGAACACTGACTAAAGTCAGAAGTTTTCTTGAGTTAGTTGGTTACTATCATAAATTCATACATGATTTCTCTCGTATCACAACGTCTTTAACGAAAAAGAACATGAAGTTTGAATGGAAAGAGATCTAAACCTAGGCCTTTTGAACTTTGAAAGAAAGATTGTGTAGAGCACCAGTTCTATCTTTACCCAATGCTTCAAAATATTTTTTGGTTTCTAGTGATGATTCGAAGTTAGGTTTGGGATACGTATTAATGGAGCGATGGAAAGTTATAGCCAGTGTTTCACGTCAATTGAAAGTTCACAATAAATAATACGCCACTCATGATGTGAAAATCGTGGACGTCGTATTTGCTTTGAAGATTTGGAGACAATATTTATATAATACTAAATGTCAGAATCTTATTGATCATAATAGTCCTCAACATTTATTTAATCAACGGGAACTGAATATGAGACAAAGGCGGTGGTTAGAACTGGTGAATGAGGCAGAACAAAGGTAGAAAATCAGTAGATTGAATAACTTCTGTAAAAGAGTATTAAGATTCACATTCTGCACGGAAAAATCACAAACATCCCAGTTAGTCATGCTAAAGCTGATGTTACCAGCACCTACCACCCAATGAGAGTTTCCTAGAATGGTGCTAACATGAGGGAAAACGTTCCTCCAAACATGAGAGCTTAAATCAGAAAGAAATAGGCTTAGACACCACATCCAATGGATGACCCTATTTAGATCTCATAAACTTGTCGCAAATAAACTGACCATCAACATAAGCACGCACAAGTTTGGCATGCACAACTTTCCTGTCTAATTACCAACCCACCCTCCTTTCTAGATTTACAATGATGTGCCAAGCAATCCAGTAGTTCCTGTCCTCACCATTGGACTTCCATAATAAATATTACGACTGTGAGATTATGTATCGTCTAGGGAAAAGGAACGTGGTAGCCGATACTTTAAGTCGAAAAAAATGGCGGAGTAATCAAAGTGTTAGCCTTGCAAGTCGACCTATTACCGACTATATTCGAATAGTTTAAGCGATGTAATAATCAAATTGTTAGCCTTACGAGTTGAACTATTACCGAATATATTCGAATAGTTAAAGAGATGTTAAGTTTAAGCTTTGAAAGAGGAAAATATTAAACGGGAACTACTCATAGGTATGACCTTTGTTTTTCTGAAAGACAGTCATGAATTAATGTGTTTTAAAGAAGCAGAGTTCGAGTACCTCGTCCTGGTGATATCCGTGAGAGGGTTTTCAATGAATCTCACAAGTCCCATTTTTCTATTCATTCGGGTACTAATAAGATGTACCGAGATTTGTGACAGTTCTATTGGTGGCTGGGTATGGATAAATAAATCACACAATATATATAAAGATGTTTGATTTGTTTATAGGTTACAGTTTCCTACGGTAATATACAATCGTTAGAAATTCCTGTTTGAAAATGGGTATATCACGACGGATTTTGTGACAAAGTTACGGAGAACGCCGAAAGGTTTTGAGGTTATCTGGGTTATTGTAGATGGACTATCTAAATTCGCTCATTTCTTACCATTATGGAAATATTAACAAAACTGTATATCTAAAAGGTGGTAACTTGGCATGGTGTGCCACTGTCAGTTATATTGGATATGATACAATCAGTTTACTTCTCTGTTATGGAAAAGTTTTCACAGAGAAATTGGATCGTAGATAAAGTTGAGTACAACTTATCATCTGTACACTAACAGACAAAGTGAATGGTCGATTCAGACACTCAAAAACGTGTTTTTTTTATTAATCTCGATGTGTGCTTGTATTATTGAGTCCGAAGATTCGTGGGAATGGCATTTTCCTTTGATTGAATTTGCTTACAACAACAATTATCACTCCAATATTCAAGCGACACTCTTCGAGGTTCTTTACGATAGAAAATGCTAAACACCATTGTGTTGAAACGAAGTGGGAGAGAAACGGTTAAACAGACTAGAAACTGTTTAATTAGTTAACTGCAGATAAGATTGGTCAAATTCGTGAACGATTAAAGAATGATCAGGACGAACATAAATCATTTGTGGAAATGAATTGTTCATTTAACGTCGTAAAACAATAGAGGTTAAGGTTGGGGATAGTGTAATGCTGAAAGTATCTTCGTGGAAAGGAATCGTTCGTTTTGGTAAGAGTAGTAAACTATGATATATCGAATCTTTTGTGATCAGTGATCGAGTTGGTGAGGTGGCCTACAAATTAAAACTTGTAGAATAGTTGAGTGGAATTCATTGTGCGTTTCACATGTTTAATATGAGAAAGTGTTTGGTCGATATTGAAAAGGAAATACCGTTACCCGAAGTGGAAGTGGATGAGAAATTGAACTTTGTTTAGGAACCAGAAGATAATATCCTAAGGTTAAAAGGTTGAGAAAAAAAGAGATTGATTTAGTAATGGTTCAACGACGATATCATAAGGGTCAAGAGGCTACATGGAACCTGAGTTAGAAATGAAATTGAAATACTCAAGTTTTTTCAATTAAAAGAATTTCGGGACAAAATTCTATTAAGGGGGAGATGATGTAATACCTTACTTTTATATGACTTAGAAGTCTAGGGGTGGTTTATGATATTTGTCCATTCTTAAGGGTATGTTTTGAAAATCTTAGTAGTACAAAAACACACCTCATTCTTAGCCACCTTCCAGGTTATTGTCTAGCAAACTTTTCGAAACGAATGTGTATGCATGTGTTTTGAGTTCCTTTGTACCCGTACCTGGGAAAGAATTTAAGGAAGGGGTGGTGAAGATTTCATATTCGTTCTTTGATTTTTGAGACATAGTTTTCTTCTTCTTTGCAAGTTAAAGCTTGTTTTGTTCTTGATATGGAGTTAATTATTTTGAGGTAAGTATTAAGGTTGAGTCGAGTTTTGGTTGGGTAATCATATGAATTTGTGGTTAAATTCTATGAAATTTTTTAGTTTCGTGATGTTACTTGGGTTAGAGGTACTTACATAACAGAAGCTCGTGTGTGTTGTGACTATGATGGTTCGCATAAGGGGATATATAAATTTTAGCCCATGAATGTATTTCGTGTGGTAGGCCACTACAGATGTTGCGTTGTTAATTGTTATAGAAGAATGAAACAGCTGGATTTAAATATGACTTTCAAGAAATTGATTAGTAAAGATCACTGAATATATCACAATTCAAATTACATGAAGATCAATCAAAATTTGAATCCAAAAGTTTCAAGAATTAGAATTAAGCACAAACAGATCTAGATCTTGAAATTGATCAAGAAAAATCTTCAATTCCACAGTCGTTTGCTCTGATACCCAATTGTTAGGACTCTAAACAGATCTAATATAACAGCGTTATTAATAGTAACATATAAGAATCAAGATATGAACATAAATTAAGGCACAGATGTCATGTGCCATTGATAACCAAAGGATTACACAGAGAGAATGTAAAGAGAGAATATTATAATGATTGCAACTATTTATATTGTATAAAGGAAAGACTAAAGATACATGACTGTGAAATATAAACAACTAAGATTTAGCCACATATTCTAATATGCTCATAATCCTTTGTACAAGATCTAAAGAATAATAGTAAAGCATTAAGTCTGAATAGCCAGTTCAAACTTTCTTCCAGATCACTAAACCTTCATCTTCAGATATCTGAGTCTTGTACTTCAGATCTCTAAGCCTAAGTCTAAACCTTCACTTTAGAGTTCACACTTAGTATTCTATGAACCAACATACTAGATAGGAGATCTAAGGAATGTAGTGCTTGAGAGCATACTTATGACTAACATATTTAAACGTTTTGCATTAATCGGTCCTACTGGATAATTGAACTAACATGGATTTTCACACTAGAATGTATAGTCTAACCCTCATTTTCAAAAACATGCATTTCAAGTCATCATCGATTAAAAAGTAAAAGAAAGCATGAGACCGTCCTACGTGAATCGTTATGTTTAAATCCCGTCATGGAATTTAATGAAGTATGTTGTTGATCATATTGTTTTGTGAACCTGTTGTATAATTACCTTTTTAGCGAAAAGTTCGTAGTAGACTTCAGTCAGTTTTATAGTTTTGTAGAATGGGACCCAATGTGCATTTTCAAATATGATTTGATATGTTGTAAATTATGTGTTATATGTTATTTGGAAAATGGGGGTTGTTACAGATCATTCCTGTGAGGACCCTCGAATTGCAATGAAAATTCTACAACCAATCTTTTTAGTTTTTACAAAAAGTGAGAACGAAGAGTGCAAAGATCGACGGAGATGCATGAAAGGAGAAGAATATTGCCGACACAAACACCGTTGAATGATATGGCATGGGAGGAGAAGGTATCGCCCACCGTGGAAGGAGACAATGTGGGAGGGAGGGAAATTGCGAGGTAGGATAAGGCATGGGGGACTTGAGGGGAAATGTGTAAGAGTGAGAGTTCTAAATGGCTTTATTTCGCCCTAGATACAAAATGGTTAAGAGGGTTTTAGAACCATTAAGAGGCTATTTTTTGCCAAACAATAATCACGTATGAGAAATTCAGAAGTTGTCTCTGTAACAACTCGTCCCATGTTGATAGAAAAGAGGATTTGGGAGCTCCTTACAAGGCTTAAAATAGTGGGCTACCAATAACTTCCACCGTGGTTTTAAGTTGGATTCGAAGTTATTGAGCTAGCTTGTTGCTCTGGGCTTTGGGGTGTTACAAATGGTATCTGAGCCACTCTTTGTACTATCGGGATGGTGGGGCAAAACTCATCAGTCCTCGAGGGGAGGGGCTGTTTATAACATCTTAGGAAAATCCCACATCGTTGATAATAAGAAGAAAGATTCTGGGCAAGTCTGACGAAGATGTCAGGAGTTTAAGTGGGGGAGTTTGTAACAACTCGTCCCACAGTGATATAAAAGAGGATTTGGGAGCTCCTTATAAGGTTCCAAGGTAGTGGGCTACCAATAACGTCCACATGGTTTTAAATTGGATTCGAAGTTATTGGCCTAACTTGTTGCTTTGGGGTGTTACCATCTCTTAATGGTACCATTAAGATGCAAACAAACGCTCCTAACAAATGCAAGAAACATAGTTTTGAAGTGAATGATAACAAGTTTGAGAGGAACTTGGAAACGGAAGAGATTAGCATGCATGGAGAAGTACTCGCATGAAACAACATTACATAACACTAAAAACAAAATTATAGGTTAAATGCACACTTATTATTTATTATTCGCTAAATGTACAAGTAACATGTATTTATTAGTATCATCCTCACAAAAATCAACATTAAGACACCCTTTCTACATTTCTAAATAGATAATATGTCACTTTTGTTTTTAAAATATTCTATTTAATACATTTTATAAAATTATTGTAACATTTTATATTTTATTATTTTATCATACAAACTTAGATTTATAAAACAATATTATAAGCATTTGAATATTCTTTTATTGTTGTACAAGACAATCAATTTTTGAATTTGGATCACCATAAGATTCATACACAATTAGTTTTTGTTGCCAAATTGCTTATATGTTTTCTTAATAAAATTTCTTTATTTAAAAAAATATTATACTTTGACCTATTCGAATGTTTTTGTTAATTGATAAAGTTAAGACTATAAAACAAATCTATGAACTTTGTTTTGTGATTTTAATTTATAGGTAGCTCGTCAATTTATTTCTAGAGCAAATATAATAAATAGATTTTCAATATTTAATTATTGAACAAATTTATTTACCTATCATATCTCTACCTCATGTTTATGGATAAACACTTGACAAATTCGTAAGTGTTGATGATCTAATAAGCATGGACCAAGTCAATTTATGTTCTAATATTTTATTTGGTAAGTCAATAGCTATTTGTATTTCACAAACACCTAAATAATGATTAGTTACGTTCAAGAAATAAATTTTAAGAATGAAAAACTTAAAATTATAACTATCAAATTGTCAGAAGATACATCTCAGTAAAAAAAAATCAAGAGACTCGAGAAACATTTTACATCAGAATTCATTAAAAGAAAGTATTTTTCAAATGCCTGTTACAAATAATGTAAAATTATTTCAAGTCGTATAAAATTTTAAATTTTAAATTTCAAACTTCAAAATTAAAATATATTAAATGAATATAAGTTAATAACAATTAAAAGGAATGAGATAATTGTAATGTTATAAAAACGAGTTTTATAAAATACAAATTCTTTTGTAAAAAGTGGGATGGTTTAAAAATATAAAGAGTTAGAGAGTTAAAAATATGATTTTGAAAATTATTGTCTTTTTAGCAAATAGTTATCGTAAGATGTTGACCTCGATTTGAAAACAAAAACTTTGTGGCGAACACAAAGCTTTTGTGATTTGTGTCAAAAAAGTGTTACTTCATGATTTGTATCAAAAAGTGTGTACCAACCCGATTTAAGGGCTAGATGTTTTAAATAATAACAGTTAAAGTTCGACGAATTAAATATTGTCAATTTATAACCGGAAGTGTAGAATGAAGTTTTCAATCACCAATGATATAGATGTCAAATGGTCATCAGATACGACAATAATATACGAAAATTCTACTTTCTAACAAGTAAGGATCAAAGACCACAAAATGCGACAAATGAAATAAAGGTCGAATTGTGATAAATTGATATCAAAATCATGTAGAGGAAATAAGATGGTCAGAACGCTATGATTGAATTTATACCGACCATTATATTTAAAATGTTACAAGATAAAAAAAACGTGTTGCTATAGGGAAACTCCCTTATAGCCTACCTACATATGTATCAAATAATTTTTTTAAGTTTTTATAATTAATGCACTTTTTTCTTTCTAATCATTCTATTTATTTAATTAATCTATAGATAATTATGTGATTAACTCACATCAACTTATTTATTTTTATATTATTATTAATATTAAATATAGTTATATATAGTGTTTTTATTTAATTAATTAACATTCATTATAGAATACTAGAAGTGTACTCGCGCAATGCAGCGATACATGATACATCTCGATTTTAATTACTCATTTTATTCTTTATCGATTTTATATATGGTTTTATTTTAGTTTTTTAATAAAGATAATTTTCAGTTTAATTTTCTTATTATAATTTAATATAGATTTAATAACCAAGTAATTTATTTTAGGTTTGAAAATATAATGTTTTAAAAGGATAATGATTAACTATTCTGTTAATACTCAATAATTATCATAACTTAGATTATTTATATTTAAAATGATATGTTTATCATTATTTGATTATGTTTATCCGCAGTTAGTTATAAGAATTCAAACTTTGAACTTTAATAAGTTGTACTTATGCTTCTCAACTTGTAAATTTGAAAATTAAGTAATTTGGCTTTAATTAATGGTACATAATGCTTAAAAAGTTGTTTTTAAGAGTTCAACCCCAAATGCTTTATAATATAGTATAGATTGATACTAACTGTTATTTAAATATTAATATTTTATATTTATAACTAACAAATACCATTTTAATTTAAGTTTTACCGTATGGATATAATTTCCTTAACTACCATCTCTAATATGTGTTGTAGCAATGGAATGATAAGTGTACGGAAAGGAAAAAGACAAGTGACAAACAGAGTGACAGGTGGCAAAATGGGGTGATAGGTGACATAAAACCATTAATGTTGGTGAAAGAAAATGAAGATATATGTTAGAGTGACTCACCCAAGCATTTGTCCATAAATACTAACCTTACTTCTTGTTTTCTCTAATCTTCTTCCTATATATATATATGTATATATATAGAACACTCTATTAAAGATGGTAGTTAAGGAAAGAAAGAAAAGAGAGTGTGAGCACCACCTTGGCATGGAAGTGAAATCTAACTTAAGGACAAATCTGGAATCCTCGTTGCAAAAGGATCGGGTGTTAGGATCAACGCGCTTACCACTAGGCCAAAAGAAATTTCTGGTGGTCAAGACGCTATCCCTTTCTTATATATTAAGTAGCAGCCAGCCTCACGGATCTTTAGGAAGATGTTGGTCAATGACCTAACAATCCCCCCCCCCCCCCAAAAAAAAAGCATCTACCGCAAATGCCTTTAGTCCAACTCGTCACAATCTACGAGCGGATGGCGGCCAATGACACGTTCATCCACCCCCAACAATTTGTGTACAAATGCCTTTGGCATTTTTTTTATGCACTCCAAGGGATTCGAACCCGTTACCTGTTCTAATACCACATGTTAGGATCAAGTCGCTTACCACCAGGCCAAAAGGAATTCCTGGTGGTCAAGGAGCTACCCCTTTCTTATATATTGAGTAGCAGTCAGTCTCACAGGTCGATTTAGGAAGATGTTGGTCAATTACCTATCATCGGGCATGTCATCTAAAATAGATCATTGTCTCAAGATCGTTGTTGAGCAACTTCAAAGCCAAAGTGAATACATGGACTTTATCATATTTTACAGGGATTCATGATATATATATATACATATATATATATATATTTGAATATGAAAAGTTTGAAAATTTGAATATGTGCATTGCTTGTTTATGTTGGCTAGTTGTTCACAAAAGTTGTGTATAAGTGATGAAAGGTTCTTTGATGGAACGATAAATGGTGTTCGGGACGCCGGTAAACACGAGTCTTTTGATGGTGAGCACACACTTCTTTGAGATGATCCACACCTTGCATGTAATCTTGTTGCACAAAGAAATTAATGTTAATAAACATGTCGGGTTCCCTTAAAAATATACATGCATTCTTCAGGTAAAAAAACATACATGCATTCTTCAGGTAAATTAGAGGAAATATGAAAAAAAATATTGGTTTAATTTGCAACGTGTGAATAATGGAAATTAGAGACATCTTAAGCAAGTCAATGTTTGGTTTCCTTATGATGTTTTATTTTAAAATGATGGAGTTGATGGTAGATGTTAGTAGGATTTGCATATATATATATATATATATATATATATGTTTAAATATGATTTAAAGTATGATTTTTATAAATTTTGTACCAAAATAGTGTTTTATATTTTGTTGTTTGTTAAGTGATGTAGCTTCCACATTTGTTAACATCGAAGAAAATGTTTGGTACTGTTTTGGGGTATTACAAAGTGTCCAGTCATTTTAGAAAGAAATTTTGAAAACTTTTTAACCCGTTTAGTTCTTGAAGTCCGCAAGGACTGACTTCGAACATATGGGTAAAACAAATTCAGATCTTGCGAACTTGCTCCTTGTTTTGTCCAATGGTCAGATTTCAATTAAATCATATCTCAAAAGTTCATGGGCAAGGGTAGCTAGATGTCCGCAGGTTTCGACATTTGAATTTATTTGGACTATATATAAAAGACTCTATCAAACTTTGAAATAACATTTTCCCACTCTATTCAAAACACCCCCCTCAACTATGAAATAGCTTTTGGCCTAATGGTATCGTAGCCCTTGCCCTTCTAGAAGGTCAGAGGTTCGAATCTCACCAAAGATGAGGAGAGTGTATGAGTTTATCTGTTACATTTGCCGTGTATAATAATTATATACTTCAAAAATAGAAAAAATACACTTGTTCTCTCCAAGAACTTTGAAAATGTTCATTCATTTTCGAAAAGACTTCTAAATGCACAAACATTCGGTCATCTTGATATCTAAATCACTAGTTTTTTTCATTGTAAATGCTATATGTGTGTGTATATATGTGCCTTCAAAGCTCTTGCCAAAAAAATAGGAAATATGTGTATTTGAACATTGCACAATTATGTTTTTGTCCATTAAAGAACATCATATAATGGATTGACGCTTAGAATGGGTTCAGAAATAGTGATTAATCTAGTTGGTGGACCAACTCTATATCATCCTTTTATTTCTCTCTTCCTTCAAAAGTTTAAATTTCCATTTATTATTTGTTTATGAGATGAAAGAATATGTACAAACATAGTATTGTGATTGTCATACAGATAAACTTGTCAATTGTCAAATTATTGTTTATCACTAAATACAATTAACAAAAAAAATGGTTCAAAAAATGGTAATTGAATTTTTCTTTATTAAATAGTTAATATGCTTCTGTAAATATAACATTGCAATTGTAAAAAAAGCTGGAGAACAAAAGAAAAGGCGACAATGAAATTTTAGATACCCTCTAACTTGTAATGTTAATTATTGTTTTATGAAAATTGACTGAAATAACCATACTATTTAAATAAATTCGTTTTATAGTTGAAGCAAATTCTTAAAATGGTCATACTTAGCAAAAAAAAAATGGTTTACACATATACGTAAACCACATTTTCTAATAAAATAAAAAGGAAAAAAAATGAGATTTTTACACGCATCTTTTTGTTAATCTTCAAGAGCTTCTCAACTGTTTTTTATAGCTGGATTGACCATATTATCATGGAATCATCTTCAGAGTTTTTACTAAAACCGAGAGAGAGAGAGAGAGAGAGAGAGAGAGAGAGAGAGAGAGAGAGAGAGAGAGAGAGAGAGAGAGAGAGAGAGAGAGAGAGAGAGAGAGAGAGAGAGAAACATGGTTTCCAAATTTAAAATTTAAAATTTAAATTAAATTATCATTAATTTTCCTAATTTTTTAAATCAACATTAATTCAAAAAATCTTAATTTTTGATCACAAAAATGGACGGATTAGATGAGTGTGTATAGTTTGCAACTTTTAGAAAGTTTACAAATGATTACTCCTATATATATATATATAGAGAGAGAGAGAGAGATAGAGATTTGGAATCACGTGAGACCAGCCTGTTTTTGTGAGACCCGTGAGATCACATTTTTACACCTGAAACTTCACAACAAAATATTCTGAACTGAAAGAGTTGGTGACTTAGTTGAAAGAATTACGTGATAAGGGTTTTATCAGACAAAGTATGTCTCTGTGGGGTGCTTTTGTTTTGTTTGTACAGAAGAAATACGGCTCGATGAAAATGTAGAACGTTATTTAACGTGTCTGCAAGTAAAAGTGGAACATCAACGATCTTACATAAGCTTACAATCATTAGAAATTCCGGTGTGCAAATGGGATCACACCACAATGGATTTCATAACGAAAACTACCGAGAACACTGAAAGGTTATGATGCCATTTGGGTTATTGTAGATAGTTTGACGAAATATGCACATTTCTTACCAATCAAAGAAGCGTATCCGTTTAAAAGATTAGTGACGTTATACGTCGACGAAATTGTAACTTGGCATGGTGTGCCGTTATCGATTATATCAGATCGAGACAATCGATTAACTTCAAGTTTTTGGGAAGTTTTCAAAAAGAGATGAAGTTAAGCACAACTTATCATCCACAAACCGACAGGCAGAGTGAGCGAACGATTCAAACGCTTGAAAATATGTTACGCACATGTTTTATCGATTTTGGAGGTTCATGGGAAAATCACTTATCTTTGATTGAATTTGTATATAATAATAGTTATCATTCAAGCATACAGGCAGCGCTTTTTTGAAGTCTTATATGGCAGAAAGTGTCAGACGCCTTTATGTAGGAATGAAGTGGGAGAAAAACAATTGGTCGGTCCAGAAATCGTTCAGTTGACGGCGGAAAAGATCAATCAGATTTGTGAACGAACAAAGACCACTACAAAACAAATAACTTTTACCTACAAAAACCACCAAGGGAAATATTTGTGGGTGATAACCCACGGATCAACCAAAAACTACCAATGGTTCGGTAATATCCGATGGTTTTCTAGAAAATACCAATGGATGACCCAAGGAATCCCTGTATAATCTATTACTGATTTGAATTACCCACCAACAAGTCAGCGACCAATTTTTGTGACAGTTTTGTGACGAATCATCGTTTAGCGAGATATTTTCAGGGGAAAAGTTTGTAGGTAAAGGTATTTCATTTAGTAGTGGACGACCATGACTGATAGAAAAGTTACGCCAATAAATGTCGTAAACCAATTGAGTTTCAAGTAGAGGATAAGGTGATGTTAAAAGTTTCAACGTGGAAAGAAATAGTTCGATTTGGGAAAAGAGGTAAGTTAAGTCTAAGGTATATTGGACCGTTTAAGATCAGTGGACAGATTGGTGAAGTAGCTTATTGACTAGAACTTCTAGTTGAGCTTAGTGTTATTCATAATACTTTTCACGTGTAGAATCTACGGAAGTGTTTAGCTGATCCAGAATTGGTCCGTTACTCGAGATTCAAGTGAATGAGAAGTTATGTTTTGTTGTAACTCTGAAAACTATTACCGATTACAAAGTCAAAGTTTTGAAAAACCAGGTCATTTGGTGAAAGTTCAATGGTGGTATCATAAAGGAAAAGAAGATACATGGGAGTTGGAACCGGAGATGAGAGAGAAATACCCTTATTTGTTCAATTGATTGAATTCCGAGACGGAATTCCTTTAAAGAGAGGATATTGTTATAACCAGATTTATCATTATTTGGTTGGAAAGTTTGGGGTGGTTTTTAAATAGTTGCTTGAAGTTGAGGGGGATGTTTTGAAGAATATGGTTTTAATCTCCACCGCCTCGTTTGGATAGTTATATTATATAAATATTTCTTTTGCTTTTGAGTCATATGATATAGGGAATTTAATTTAAATAACCATTTTTAAAAAATCCGTTACCAATTTAACCAATATCTCTTTAGATTTACAAAATAACGAGTATGTATGCGATATGACCCACGAATCGCTTACCCTCTCCAATCATGAATCGTAGGGCTAGGGCTAGAAATGAAAATATATATACACTCTTGGTCTCTAAGTACACGATCTACCCCATGAATTGTGGGGTATGGGTTAAAAGTGATTTTTTTTTACATTTTTGTCCACGAATCGCTATCTTTATTTTAAAAATGAATTTCTCTTTAAAATGATTTTTTTTTACCAAACCCCACGAATCACTAAGGATAACAATATTATAAAGGTATTCCCTTTTTTTTATAAATTTTACATTGCACCACGATTCGTGGTTTTACATTCCCTTTTTTAAAGTGAAATAACAATAATTTTTTTAAGGGGTAAAAAAGGTTATGGATACCCACAATTCCTAGGTATACCCAGTGATTAATTCGCTATGCATACCTGATATTATTCAGAGAGATAAATATGGAAAGAGAAATGTAGAGAGAGAAAGTGGAGAATACTATGTGTCTTATTCAATACTGTGAGCCAGAAAAAAGGGAATAATTTCTTTCTTCTTTCTGCCTTTCTTTCCCATGACGACTAGGAACGGGCAAATCAAAAATTTCACTTCGAATTTCACATAGACTAAGATATACAATAACTGTGTGCTGACTTGAATAACAAACTAACAGAATGTAACTAGAAATAATAACAACTCCAATACCCCCCTTCAAGCTGGTGGTTTATCAACTAATCTGAGCTTGCATATTAAATCAGAATATTAGGCCCAGATAAAGACTTAGTAAAAACATCTGCATGTTGAGACTTTGTTGGTGTGAACTTGACTGCAATAACCCCTGCTTGCAACTGTTCTCTTACACAATAACAATCCAGTTCAATATGCTTCATCCTTTCGTGAAAAACTGGATTGTTTGCTATATGTATACTAGCTAGATTATCATACTTCAAAGTGATTGGAGTAATGTTCTCTACTCTTAAATCTGCCAATAGTCTACTTAACATAGTAAGTTCAGTAGCAATTCTTCTCATTGATCTAAATACTGCTTCAGCTGAGGATAAGGATACAGTAACCTGCTTCTTTGACTTCCATGATATAGGACCCCCCCCCCCCCCAAGGAAACAAAATATCCACTAACTGGCCTCCTTGAATATAGGCAAGATGCCCGGTCTGAATCACAACACACAGATAGTGAAAAATTAGCTTTGTAATTAGAGAACAAACCAAGAGAACCAAACGTCTTCAAATATTTCAAAACCTGTAATGCAACATCCCAATGAGCCTTCACTGGGTTACATTGAATTGACTAATAAACGAAACAGTGAACGCCAAATCAGGCCGTGTATGCACCAAAAAGTTAAGTTTCACCACATGTTGTTTGTATCTGCTTGGATCTTCCAAAGGATTATGCATGTCTGCCATAAGTTTCAGATTGCAAGGCAATGAAGTATTGACATTTTTAAAAGCTTTAATATCGTACTCATCTAGCAACTCAGTAAGATAATTCTTTTGAGTTAAGAAAATCCCTTGATCACTTCGTAGAACTTCCAATCCCAAAAAATAACTAAACTGACCCAAGTCTTTGATTTGAAAAGTCTTATGAAAGAACTTCTTCAACTCTTCTATTCTAGGAACACTATGACCAGTGACTATAACATCATCAACATAAATAGCCACTATAGTAAAATATTCTTTATTCCTTTGAGAAATAGTGAATAATCATTCTGAGAATGATGAAAACCTTTGTTCCTCAATGCTTCAGACAACTTTGAGTACCATAGTATTGATGCCTGTTTTAAACCATATAAGGATTTAATAAGTTTGCAAACATAGTTGTTGTTTGAACAAACCATACCTTTGGCCCTTTTCATGTAAACGTCTTCATGAAAATCTTCGTGTAGAAACACACTGTTAATACCTAATTGGTAAATAGGTCAATGTTGTTGGACAACAAGAGCAATAATGCATCAGATTGTGGTAAATTTGACAATCGGTGAAAATGTTTCATAATAATCTTCATTTTCTTTTTGAATAAAACCTTGTGCCACCAACCGTGCTTTATGTCATTCAATTTAGCCATCTTGTTTGAACTTGGTTTTATAAACCCATTTGCATCCTATAGCACGTTTTCCCTTAGAGAAAGGTACTAACTTCCAAGTTCCATTTGCTTCTAAAGCTGCAAATTCTTTTGCCATAGCTTCTTGCCAAAAAGGATTAGAAGTGCCTCTTCATATGTTCTAGGATCCACAACAGAAATAATATTTTCAATTAAAGATTGGTTGGAACTATTTAAAGCAATTGGATTAAGATTCTAATACATAAATTCGTCATAGTATGAAGACATATCTCAGCATGGGGTGTGGAAACATCTTTAGAAACATGAGTACAAACAATATCATCCAAATAAGAAGGAATTTTAGAGACTCTTGAGGATCTGCTTAAGATAGGATTAGAAGCTTAATAATTATGATCAGGAATGGAAGATTGTTATTCAGAATGTACAAACTCAGATTCTATGGTATGGCGATTTGGTGACTGAGATTCAGAAGGTATAGATATGGTTTGAGAAATAGGAACAGAGTGGGTAGGAACATCAGATTCAAATATATGGTCAGATTGGGTAGAATCAAAATGTTCAAGTTCATGTTCAACAATGTTATCAGGATTAGAGCTTTCTTGACTTTCCTGTTGAGACAGATTTGATGAAGAAAAAATAATTGGATTAGGTAAGGGAGAGTCAAATATATCAGATAAAGAAATAGACTTGATAGATTAGGTAGAATCAAAATGAAATTTGTTTGGTTTTAAGATGCATAACTTTGTATCCTTTCTTATCAAAAGGGTATCCAAGAAAAAAATGTGGATCTACTCTAGATATTAATTTATGTCTGTGTACAGGGTTAGTGGAAACGAAACACAAACATCAAAAAGATCTCAAATGATCATATTATGGCTTGACTTTGAATAAAAGTTCAAAAGGTGTGAGATGATTTAACCCTTTGGAAGGCATTCGTTTTATGAGGTAGGCTGCTGTCAAAATACTATCCCCCTAAAAAGTTAAAGGTAACCCAGACTGAATCATCAAAGTTCTGGCTGTTTCCAAAAAGTGTTTATGCTCTCTTTCAACTCTACCATTTTGTTGAGGTGTATATGAGCAGGCTAGTTGATGAATAATACTTTTTGAGGCAAAGAAAGTCTTGCCTTCAATACTCTTTGGCATTATCAGTCCGGATCACTTTTATGGTTTTATTGAACTAAATTTGTACAAATTGAACAAAGGATTTGATGAAATAAAACGTTGAACTTTTGTATTTCAACAAATGAATCCAAGTTGATCTACTATGGTCGTCTACCATAGTAAGAAAATATCTATGTCCATCATCAATATGTAACAAATCAAAGAAAGAAACAAATCCGCATTGACTCACACTACAGGAAATCATCCTTATTGCGACGACAAAAGTCGTCGCTAAAGATGAAAATTTCGTCTCTATTGCGACGACTGTCGACGCTATTGCTATTGTTGCTATTGGCTTGTTGCTGTAGGTACCTATTGCGACAATTTGTCGTCGCAATAGTGAAAAATATAAATTTTTTTAATATTTTTACCTACTACAACGAGAAGTTGTAGCTATAGGTTAAAAAGCTAATTTTTATTTTTACCTACAGCAACGACATGTCATCGCTATAGGTAAAAAATTAGTGTTACTTTTTCAATTTTAAAATCAAAATTTTACTTGTTTTAATTTATTAATTTGGTTTTCTCATCGAGTTTATTCAATTAATTTGGTACTAAAACAACTAAAAAGAATAACTTCGATTTATAACCAAGAGTTAATCATAATACAAAATTAATAACATGGTATAACACCAATCACTCAAAACATATTAATTCAGAAATATATATCTAATCTGAATATTTCTAATCCAAGTGAGTATATAGATTGTTCTTAGGTACAACCACTCAAACTGCATTCAAGTGAATAAATTCTTCTTGGTTGCCTCTAACACACATCACTGCTCCAAACCTGTGTGGCCTTGTGACATTCCATCGAAGATCACTGTAGAATTTAGAAATATCACTTGAAAAATACATTTGGAAAAAGGGTGATAAATCTCGGTTAATACTATAATGATACATGACACATGAACCAAAAAGGTCATTTTATCCAATATCCGTCCAAAGTTCTTAAGGTTCAAAAACAACATTTATTAGTCTAAAATGATGGCGAAGGAACCATAAAGGGTAAAAACACCAATGCAAAATCGTCTACAATCTTAACTTTGAAACAAAAATATCAAAAATGCAACGTACAAGTAGAGCTCACCTACCTCCTACAGGAAGGGAGCGTTGTTTGCATGTTCTAAACTTTTGTTCGAGTTTGTATACAAATAATCAGGACTGCAATAGCAAACACTTGCAAGTTTATATGTGTTTTCCTTCAATTTCCTACAACTATGATTGGAGATGCATTCATATTGGAAAAAACACCCAAACCTATTTATGTAGCAAACTAGGAATTTACCTTTGATGGAAGGAGGGATAACACCGCAAGCCAATATTTTTTCTTTGTTTATGAAATTTAATGTGGAAACACAACTTTTTTAGCCAAATAAACAATGTACTAAGCCCTTGTAAAAGTAATAGTAGGAATTGGAGAAGTTTTTTGAAACTAGATATAACATATGAATATGAAATAAAGAAACGCCAACATTCCAAATATACCATATTGTCAGTGAATGTTTATACAAGATTGTCGAATGCACATATGCAATTGAACAAAACCTATGATTTGTCTAACACCCCCCCTCCCCAAATAGAAATATGGAGCCATCTACATTTACGACCCTTAATTATTGCATAAACAGATAAATATAGGATCGACCTACTTACCCTTGCACGGTATAATCCTCCACAACTTTCAACAAGCTTTTTCCGAACTCACTTGAGAGGTATCATTCAAAATATATTAGGTCCCTGCAGATAATTAAATGCTGATTAGATGTTCTCGCTATAGGTGAAGTTTCTAGTTGTATGTTATGTTCGTAGACTTCCTCTGTTTTCCCATTTCACCTAATTTGGTTAAAATGTCAAAGAAGATCCCCATTTCATCAGCAAAATAGCAGATGCTAAAGAAGGTACAATGGTAGTTGCAAATATTATTCAAGAGTTGACAACATATTAATTTGTATAGAGTTTCAACATATAAAGAACATAACACTGGTTGGATATCATATATTAAAGGTAGGTGTACCTTAGAATGACCAAACTCAAGTTTGTAAGGAACTACAAATACAAATAATGTTAAAGGTAGGTGTAGCTTAGACTTTAAATTGGCAGTTCATACGAATAATGTCCATTTTCTGAAAATGCCCCAACAACCAAAGAAGAACAACCTGAGCCTGCAACAACATCATAACATTAACTAATTTATAATGTCAAGAGGAATATATATAACATGTATATAAAGAGAAAATTGAAGTAGAAGAAAAGAGGACCTTTATTTAACCGATAACAGGAGGTTTTGAACAAGGATGGGTTTTAGCATCAACAAAGTACTAGACACTAGTGCATACATTTGTGTTTGTTGTCATCATGGGTGACATCATTGTGTGACGAGCTGAAATCATACTTTTTCTGAAACGCAAATGCAATCTTGACGTTTTGAACAATTTGGATTTAGTCTCCTCATGATGAAGTGCTGAAAACAGAACATGTAAAAAAATTGTGAGTAAGGAACCATACGTTTATCATATGGGGTCTTTGGAATAACTTGACAATCTTTAGAAAGACATGGTTATGGGTTAATAGTTTCTTTATTCTATTTTTCTTAGTTTCATGTGTCCTAGTTGGTTATCAAAAAAAATAAAGCATGTCCTACTATCTAGTGGGATATAACAGGTACGTTTGAATTAGATGCAAAAAGAACCAACTATTTATGGTGCTTATTCTCTAAATTATTGTATTTAGTATTAGGATCACATTAAAAGATAATTTGTGCAGTCTTGCTTTATGACAAACATTACACGAATGAAACAAATCTTTATTACAAGCATTTGGAGCAAGATTTGTTTGTTTTAGCTTGTAGAAAGGAAGATGACCAAAACGTAAATGCCACAAGAAAACTATCTTGTTACATTTATCTAGTATAACAAGACTAGAAGTAGAAAAACTATCAGAAACAATCTTCTTGATTTGAGTGGAATTCAACCAGTAAAGATTCCCAAACCTTTTACCAAGTACCAAGAGCTTCTTGGTGAAAGAGCTTCTTGGTGAAAGGGTCCTGCATATAACAATGAGTATCAGAAAAAAGAAAAAGACACTTGCGTGTAGAACTCAATTTGGCTATACAGAGCAAGTTGTAGTGACAAGAAAGAACATATAGCACATTGTTCAGAATTAATGAATTTGACAAAGAAACATTTCCAATTGCCTCAACAAACAACATGTGTCCATTTGACAGCGATACTTTGTGTGGTTTTAGAAGTTTTGTGAGATTGGAAAGCATTGATATATGACTGCACATATGGTTGGACTCCCCAAAATAATAATCCAAAAACTAGAAATAGGATCGGTCAATGTTTTGCCTGCACATGCCGCAAAACCATTCCCTTCATCTATCGCTTTTGAATCACTTGAAGTACTCGAAGTATTCTGGCCAGAAGCAGACATGGCAGATTCTTTAACCTTGCAATTGTTAATAAAATGCATGATCTGTTGATAATCATGACTTTTGATTTCAGTAGTTCCTTCAACAAAGTTTGCTAAAGATGAAGGTCTTCTTGGATTACTGAATTTAAAATTCTTTGGAAATCCATGTAACTTGTAACATTCTGCTTTAATATGACCTTTCTTTTTTACAATAGTTACAGATTAGATTTCTCTTTGTCTCAGCATTCATGAAAACTTTTCCTCCTAAGAACTGTTTTTATTAACCAGCATTGCCATGTCTCCAATATTAAACTTCATAGGAGCAGTAACTTCTCGTTGTTGGTCTTCTTGAATCAACGTTGCATAAGCATCAGCAATAGTAGGTGTAGGTTTTTGATGAAGAATGTTACCTCTGACTTGAACTAAACTGTCATTCAATCCAAACAAAAACTGCACCAATTATTTCCTTTCAACTGCAACAAATTCATCCCAAATTCTTTTGAATCTGGAAGAATATGTAGTGATTGAATCAGTTCCTTGAGCTCTTTGATTCAATTCCTTTTGTAACTGAAAAACTATGACCAAATTTGATTGTTTGAACATGTGATGTAATTGCTTCCAAATTGCACTTGCAGTCATGTAATAGATCAGTGCTTCAGAAATTTCTTTAGTCATAACATTAAGAATCCATGTAATAACAATGGAATTTCATCTCTCCCAATCGTCATAAGTCGGATCACTTTCTGCAGGTTTCTCTATTCTGTCGGTCACAAGCCCTAGCTTGTTCTTGATTGATTATGTAGAGACATAACACGCTTCCAGGATCCCAATCATTTGCCATCAAAGATCTTCGCGACTAAAATTGTTCCTAATTGTCATTTTGGCTCAGAAATAGAGGTGAATACACAGTTGCATTCATGTTCTTGTTCACGATGTGGGGTACTTCGCATACATACGGGGAATTTTGGTAAATCTAAAAAGATATTGGTTAAATTGGTAACTGGTTTTTGAAAAATAGTTATTTAAATTAAATTCCCCATGTTATAAGAAGAAGAATGTGAAAGAATTTTACTTGATCCCTAGAAGTTACAAACAGAAGAAGAAAGGTTAGAGATTTAAGGTGTTCGTTGTGTGTGTGTGTATATATATATATGTTATAGTAAGGTTGGTTTTGTAAAATTTGATCCGTAATTATTTGGTCCAGTCATTACGTGACCGATGTCCAAATTGTTACCAGTTAGAAGTTTATTGTCTGTCTGTGACTGAGGTGAATTTTTTTCAAAAGCTTTGATTGGAAATGATTTCGTTAAGGGAATGTGTTGGGTTATAATTCAGGTTATTTTAATAAGTTTATTTGCTAAATTATTAACATTAATGAGTTATTAAAGTTGTATTATCGCATATGGAATCATGCGACAAAACGATATTATATGCGCGACAAAGCTTTATATCGCATGTGTAATTATGCGATAAAGCTTAATATCGCATATGGAATTATGTAATATTCTTAACTGTTTGATAGTAATGGAATATTTATCGCAGGTGGAATTGTGTGATAAACTTGGTTGTTTGTTTACGTTGAGTATTTGTATCGCTTTAATCATATATGTTAAGTGGAGTTTATGGCATTGAGCTTGTGCGACAATTTGGGATATCAACAAGTTTTATGTGATAAGTTTGGGATATTGCACAAGCCTTGTACAACAATTTAGGGTTATCGTATGTGTTATGTGCTATAAGGTGGGATATTGCACCAGTTATGTGCGATAAGTTGAGTATATCGCATCAGTTATGTGCGATAAGCTAGGTTATCTCATGTGAGTCGTGTGATTAACTGGTTTATCGTATAAAGCTTGTGAGTCGTGCAATAAACTAGGTTATCGTATAAAGATGGTTTATCATTATTTGTCGTGCGATAAGTGAGTATATCGCACACTATGGTGTGCGGATATAATCTCACATCTACTTTTATCTCGTACGATGTTTACAAGCTTGGTTTTACAAACTGTTTATTGATTTTAGCCATATTATGCTAACAGAGAATTGTTCACTAGACCTTATGGTCTAATTCTCATTTTGTTTTCCAAAAATATGTCATTCGGGTATCCGAAAGGTAAAGGAAAGGGTAAAATGTGATGGGGAGTTTGATATGCATATGTGCTTATCTGGGGTTTTTTGTTGAAGATATTTATTTTATGTACTTTGGAATATGTTACATTCAAGTCATGTAATTTGAGCGAAGAAACTGTAGTACTTTATGCAAGTATTGTTGTATTATCGGGACCGATGTGTAAATCATGCGGTTGTTGTTATATGAAGTATGTAATATGTGGAAATTTGTGGCAGGTTGTTACATATATATATATATATAGATAGAGAGAGAGAGAGAGAGAGAGAGAGAGAAAAGTTCAAATGAGAGCGCGACATGTGTCTGAATGTAGATTATTCAGACTGAATAATCAAAGAAATACTCAGATTGGATATAGTATTTATTCACTCTGAATAATGTTTATTTAGTCTGAATATTTATTTGATTATTCAGTTTGAATATGACACGTATTGCACTCTCATTTGTCCTCTCGTTTACAACCAAATTTGAGTTCTCATTTAAACTCATCCATATTAATATATATATATATATATATATATTCATGATGTATAATATGTATATTCATGATAAAAGTTATAATGAATATGTATATTAATGATTAATATTATAGTGATTATGAATACCAAAGATTTGTATATACATGTGAAAATACAAAACTATATACATGTGAAGGGCCAGTTTTAAGGGAAAACATCAAAAAAACTGAATGAAAACCTTGGGAGTCCTCCATCTGGACGGTATGCACTAATGCATACTGATAATTTGTAACATGCATTTGTGCACATGCACCAATGACTCTATAATTATAGAATCATTGTTGCATAGATTAAAAAACGCTTGTATGCATTACTGCATACCGTCCGGATGGAGAGCTCCCAGTATTTCTTCAGTTTTTTCTTTTTTTAGTGTTTTCCCTTGAACCTCCCTCTACATGTGAAAATACATAACTATTCAGGATGAATATTATACTGAGTTGTATATTCATGATGAATACTAATTTTAATATTAAAGGTTGTTGTAAACATATGAATGTGGATAAATATTCATAATGAATATTACATAAATATACTATTTGGCTTAGAAACAATAAAGAAAGCTATATGGAGATGGTTGTCAAATTGCAGAGAATAGCATGTTTGATTTTTGGATGTAATTTGTTTGATTAAAATATTAATTATTTTTAAGATAATTTATTTTAAAAATTAATGGGATAAAACAATTTAATTAAAAAATAAAAATAAAAAGTGAAAGATGGCAGACGCATGATCAAAATTCCGTTTTTGCCTTAATCACTTCTCAATTAAGATTGATCCTTATTTTACAATGAAAAATGAATTTTTATTTGAACTTGCCTATATATATATATATATAGGGTCAGGTTCAAGGAAAACACCAAAAAAAAACTGAAAAACGCCCTGAAAGCCTTCCATCTGGAAGGTATGCATTAATGCATACTGGTAATTTGTAACATGCATTTGTCCATATGCATCTATGCTTCTATAATTATAGAAGCATTAGTGCATAGGAAAAAAAAACGCTTCTATGCATTAGTGCATACAGTCCGGATGGAGAGCCCTAGGGTGTTCTTCAGTTTTCTTTTTTTTAGTGTTTTCCCTTGAATCTCCCTCTCTCTGTGTGTGTATATATATATATATATATAGAGAGAGAGAGAGAGAGAGAGAGAGAGGCAATGCGTGGAAGAACTGATTAGTTTGTATAAATTGTAAGAACCAATCTTAACCACAAATTAATGGTTAAATTAGGAAACTTATGATTTGGTAATTTTGATTAAATTTTTAACCAAGGGTATTTTAAGGATTTTAAAATCTCCTCTCTCCTCTATCTGCTCATAGTCCACTGTGATACAATTTGTGATACATACTGTGATACCAATTTGATACCCTCAATGTGATACACAAACACATATAAGATGCATTATTATAACCATTGTGATACTCATTGTGTTACCCACTGGATGCTCAACTTTACCAATTTATCATTTATGTTATTTTAGTAAATAATACTAATAATTTAAAATGATTGGTCTACATTAGTTTTTACAGTTTTCACAAACTAATCGGTTCTTATTTGGTTAGGCCCCTATATATATATATAGGGGAGAGATCATACAAAAACACCCCCTCTTTAAAGGAACACGTCGTGGACCACATATAATGTGGGTCTCAAACATTAAAAAATCAAATCTGATTCAATGGGGCCCACCATTGAATCAGATATGATTTTTTAATGTGTAAGACCCACATCATATGTGGTCCAACAGGTGTTTCTTTGTTTATTTAAATTTACAACGTTCTCATTCAAACCTCCCTATATATATATATATATATATATATAGGGTCAAGTTCAAAAGAAATCGCCAAAAAAAAACTGAAGAACACCGTGACAGCCTTGGATGGAGGGCTCCTAGGGTGTTTTCAGTTTTCTCTTTTTTAGTGTTTTTCTTTGCACCTCTCCCCCTTTCTCTCTCTCTTTGTCTCTCTCTCTCTCTCTCTCTCTCTGTATATATATATATATATATACAATGGGGGCGTGTTCAAATGAGAACTTAAATTTGGTTGTGAACGTGAGGACAAATGAGAGTGTCACACATGTTATGTCATGTTCAAACTGAATAATGAAGAAAAATATTCAAACTGAATGTAGTGTTATTCAGACTGAATAATACTATACTCAGACTGAATGTTGTGTCGTTCAGACTGAATAATACTACATTCAGTCTGAATATTTCTTATTCATTATTCAGTCTGAATATGACACATGTCGGATTCTTATTTGTCCTCAAGATCATGAACAAATTTAAGTTTGCATTTGAACTTTTTTTCTCCCTCCCTTCCCCCCCCCCCCCTCTCTCTCTCTATATATATATATATAGAGAGAGAGAGAGAGAGAGATCGAGGTTCAAGAAAAACTCGGAAATACTCTAATAACCATTAATTTATATATTATACACATATACATACAAGTAATTGAAGATGTTTCATCAAATTTATTCACATACAAATGCTATGAACATATATTTACGGAAAAAGTTACTTATATAAATATATGTATATAGATAAATAATTATTATGATATTTCTTAATTTTAACTTTTTTGTGTTTTATTTTTAAACTGGCCCTATATATAGTCAACGAGAACCTCTTTATTCTAGGAACAATGTTGAAGAATAGGGGTGCAAAATATTCATGGAAAAGAAGAAGAACAAGAACTAATAAAGCATTATATTCCACTTGTCTAATACACTTTAAAAACAGTCTTCAAATCATGAGTCACATGTCTCTTCAATCTCTTATCCCAAAGCTTTTTTTATAATTAAAAATAATAAACAAAATTAAATCTTTCAATTCTTTTGGATCTTTCATTTCTTTTGGTTCCAACAATAAAACATTTTTATCGATTATTTTGGTATTTTTTAAAGGCAAGCAAAAATATTTAAAAAAATAATTCAAAGGATCTATAAGGTTCGAAACCAAAGAAAAAACCCAATAAACCAAAACAAACATCGAAAATGATAACCATACCCAACAAACAAAATGACCACAACAAGAAAAATCTTAGTTAGTAACGAAAAATACTAAACAACTTTTATGGTTTTTAATGTCAATGTTATCAAGGTAGATGAATGTTGTTGACCTTCTCAAATATATCCTGACATATTATGTTACATAAAATAGTGTCATTTTGATAGAATTTTATGACATATTTTTTATAACCATAAATTCTCGGGCAATTTGTGAGGTAGTAACTCAACTAATTCTATGGACCCTAAAGCAAAGCCATTAAAATGCCAAGTCTCCTTGGAGAGGCTCAAGATGAAAAAAATAATTTTTTGTGACATTTGTAAACTAGTGCCGATAAAATGATGATATATTTGAAAACAAAGATGACATGATGTCTTGTTACATCAAATATTGGTAAAATGCGTCCAAGACGAAATATCACAAGTACTGCTTCGTCCTGGGCCATCGCACGAAAAACTATAACCAATGTCCTTTTTATCTGGCATTAACTTGGAACCACGTGTATGTAACGCACCTTTTACTAAGATCAATATCACTACAAGAAAAGTGATTTTATAGGACGCCTAAAATGAAAAATCGTCCTAAAAGAATATTTTATAGGACACAAGTTTATAGGACCAAATCATAAAATGTTCTATCTAAAAGTGTTACAATAACTTTATAGGACGTCTTTAGGCGTTTCAACAAGTTTTTACGACGCTTTTAAAATAAAGTGTCCTATAAACTATTTTATACGACACTTTTGAAAAATGTCCTATAAACCCATATTTTATAGAACACTTTTGAAAGTGTCCTATAAACCCATTTTATGGGACACTTTTCAAAAGTGTCCTATAAAAATAGTTAATATGACACTTTATTTTAAAACGTCGTAAAAAAAACTTGTTAATACGCCTAAAACCGTCTTATAAACTTATTGTAACGCTTTTAGATATGACACTTTTTGGTTTGGTCCTATAAATTAGTGTTCTATAAAGTATTTTTTTAGGACGCTTTTTCATTTTAGGGGTCCTATAAAATCATTTTTGTTGTAGTGAATGATAACTCTCAGAAATGAGAGTTATTTCATAGTCTTTTCCTCACTTTAATTCTCATATTTCCTATCTTTTTAGGTTTTATGCCTTCTTTTCTTATAAATCTGTTTCACACGATGATTTGATACCAAAAGATAAATTTCTAACTTTTATTACTCTTTTTGCTGAAAAGTCACCACAATCTCACCATTGTGGCGTGTCAAGTGCTGATTGATTAAGCTGTTGAATTCCAATGATTATTTCAGTGAAGTTTCCTGGAAATTATGAAGAAAATACCAGCTGAATGTGAAGACTTTTTAGAGTTAAGGGCTAGTCTAGATAGGGTATGGTGTAATCTTTGTATAATGGATAAAGACCTTTGGTTAATATTTTTATTTTAGTATAAATAGGAACATTGGGTCTCCTTATTCATTACCCCATTCTAGAGTTTTTAGAACTCTTTCTCTTCTTCTCCTTCCAGCACTTGCTGGTTCTTTTTTATTTTTTAGTTTTAGTTTTATTTTATTGTCTTTTATTTCCGCATTTGTATCCTATCACCACAACCTCGACACTGTGGTGACAGTTTTATCTTTATTTATATCAATGCAAGTTACATTTCAGTTCTATTTAATTTCTTTACTGTTTTCCATGTCTCGTAGTAGCTAAATTGTCTCTATGAGTGTGTGTGTGAGTTTAACTTAAGTGTTCGTATAATATGTGGGTGTTCTCATCTTTAATACTTTAACGTTTGGTCACTTAAATTGGAACTTAAACTCGACGCGGATAAGCCGATCACTTTGAAGTGTTAATATAAGATCTTAGACCCAGAGATGGACGGATCCGAAATACGGTTTAAGTGATGCACAAAGATTCGAGAGAACTTTGAATAGTCACGCAGAGATGCGGACTTTGTATGTATTTAGATATGATTTATTTGGTGTCATACTTTATATCACAAAGAGATTTGGATATATTCCGCCGTGCCCAATGTAATCTGATTCTAAAGCAAAACTTTAAAGTACTAATTATGAAAACTTTACGTAAATTTATAAGTCGTGTATAAGAGCTTCACTCTCGAGAGGGTAGGGAGGCTTTGTAGATTGTTTATAACTTTCCGACCATATTATTATATTTATCTTAAGGAAAACTTGCACCCGTACCCATCTTTTAATTTATTAGTTTAACTTGTTATTTACAATTATTCACCAACTCTCAAAATCATTTAAAATCTAATCGGAACCGAAAACCAAAAAGTTCAAAGAAATCTCAGATTCTCAGTAGTTACAGTCCTGTGGGAACGATACTGGTATTTTACCACTTTATTACTTGAAGAAGACCATAGTGTCGGCGTGCACTTGCACCGCCACTGTGGGCACATTGTGCCCACTATGTTTACACGAACGGTATTCCGTTGTCAATCAACGTAGTTGTATGTAAATCCAGAGCAATAGCATGATGAACCGAAATACAGAAACAAAGAAATTCCACGGTCGAACTACCAAAATAGAATGAGCTAGATATCCGAGCTCTAAATGATTAATTTTTTTAAAATCTAGGACTTGGGGGTTCTTATAGATCTAATTCATTGAAATTTCATCCAATAAAGCGAAAGTTAAGGATATATTTCACCGTTTTTTATTGTTGATATTTTATAGAGTATCTCCTTTGTGACCAAAAGAGATTATTGGAAAGATGCTTATGAATAAAAGGTGTACAGAAGTGAGCTTTGGTGACATTTAACATTATGGAGGTCAAAAGTACATCGAACATATAAAAAAATACAATGTCTAATTTAATAAGAATCAATGTGCCTCAAAGTATATTTCTATAGAAGATTACAAATAACGAACTCTTTTAATTAAGTCATGAGACTCGATAACTCTAATTTGTGTGCTTGACAAGTTTTGAAGGACTCAAAAGCTTAAGCATGTGACTTACAAAAATGCATTACAACAAATTTGGTTTATGAAACAGAAAAAGAAATTTAAATATCCTAAAAAGTATAAAATTAATGGATTTTTTTACAAACCAACGATTAAAAAATATTGATATTCACAACAAAGTGCTAAAAGATATATGACCATAAAACCCTAAATCAAAGAAGTAATACATGAAACATATCGATCTCATGAAAATTTTATTATAAATGAAAAATTCTCATGGCAAAACTTATATATGAATGGAAGAATCGGAGCCACTAAGAGCATCTTCAAGAGTATCTTCATAATTTTTCTAAAATGAAAAAATCAAAATCTCTAAAAAATATTACACTCAACTCCAACAGTATCTTTATTTTGAAGATTACAAAATTCACTATATTATTAAAATATTTTATACTTCTAATCAAATATTATTTATCTCATCTAAACATTTAATTTCAAATTTTCTTATTGGATGAACATAATAAAAAAAAATCTCTCATTGTAATCATTTTTGAAGGTGTCTCCAAATTTGGAGATTTTTGTAGTATCTTTTATGTTTTCTCCATTTTGGAGATGCTCTTGGAGCAAAAAAAAAATGCTCAAAATCTTTATTTTCTCCATTTTAAAGATACTGTTAGAGATGCTCTAAGTTGGTTAAATACACCCAATCATTTGTAAAATACACATCCATCCGACTATCCCTTACTCTAATCATTTGGCTTTTTTGTCTTTTTAAGATTACATTTTTAATATAATTTATTTTATATTTTTTAAGAGCATCTCTAATAGTTTCTTTATAATATCTCTAAAATAGAGAACTAAATGTTAAAGCTTTTAAAATAAATTGTAATCAACTCCAACAGATTCTTTATTTTAGAGATTTCACTATTGATTATATTATTTAAATATTCTATAATTTTATGATCCAGATACACTTTTAAGAAAAAATATATATAAAATAATATTAATTTAATCTCATTGGTGGAATATATAAAAAAATCATTTCTCTCTCTTCTATTTGGAATTTTAGAGAAATTTCTATATTTAGAGATTTTCTCATAAATATCTATTTTAAAGAATGAGATAGAGAATCTGTTGGAGAAGTTTAGAGAATAAAATAGTGTTTTTCTCTATTTTAAATGACCTCTTGGAGATATTTTAAGATGTTATTTTAATATAAATTGTATTAATTTCTGAGTAAACTATATAAATAAATCATTATTAAAAAATACGATTTTAATTAAATAACCATGAGTTCATGAGATTAAACTAATTTTCTTTTACATTTTTTAGTTTTTACTATTTTTATTTTTGTTAGATTTTTATTAAGTAAATGTCAAACATAAATCATTGCTTTTTTTTTTTTTAACGTTTTAAGTTAAAAATATATACAAAATAATATCAAGCATTAATATAAGTAAAACATTAATAAATAAGTATTCATGAAAAGAAGGGACATGCAACTTATCATGTAATAAAACCACCTACGCATCAAACTAGATACTTAAATCTCTTAAATTCAAGCTCGTATACTAACTATAAAAATTCGTAAATTCCACGTAACATATAATACATAATTTACTTATATCAAATCAATCCGATAATACACATTAGGTCCCGATCCAACAAAACAATACAACCGAAAGAAACCTACTACACACTTTTTGGTTACCAAGTTCACATACAAAAGATTCATAATGCCACGTATAAAAAACATGCTTCAAACATTCTTTAACAAGCTTCACATATAAATACTTGATTAGCCGGATTTACATTTTTACTTTCACTACAAAAAAATATGATTTTCACCCATGAAATTTCCTGTAAGGAATTACCACGGATCACCCAGGAAATACTAATGGTTTCGATAAAATCCAATGTATTAAAAAAAATGCCAACGGATTACCTAGGAATTTTCTGGGTGATCTGTTACTGATTTGATTTACCCACTAACGATTTAGCCACCAACTTTTGTGACGGATCACCCTTTAGCGGCGGATTTCCAAGGGAAATGTCCGTAGTTGAAAGTCTTCCATTTTAGTAATGTTTTCTTTTACTCTATATACGTCGTTGCCTCAAAATAGATACTTTTTAAAACAAAATGAGGGTTAGACCACACCGTCTAGTGAGGAAATCTCTATCAGTGCAATAATACAATAAAATCAGTTAATATAAAACCTTTAAAAATCAATGCTCGTATAATAAGCTTTCAAGTACTATATTCCATTCAGATATAAAGTTGACACCCTGGCTCAACAAGGTTGTTAGGTCATTGAGTTGGCACCCAGGATCAACATCGATGTTAATCGTAAAGTTGTCACCCAAGCTCAACATCACTGTTAACTATATGTTGGCACCCAGACTCAACTAATTGTAATAATATCGTAAAACCTTTAATGGTAACCAAATAAACATAATAATAAGGTATTAGTTTATAATAGGAATCAATTAATAGTATATGCATTCCATTTCAAAAGTATATAAGAAAACTCATCTTGATATGATAACCGAAGACATAAACTTTAACCGAAACGAGATATCACAACCGAACACTTGAATTTGAATCATATAAGTAGGGGTGTATAAAAAACTATCAACCCGCGAAACCCGCCCAACCCAACCCGTTATAACAACCCATTTAAACCCAACCCATCAAACCGCTAATTAGGAGGATTGAAATTGGGTAGCCTAAATCAACCGAACCTAAACCGCTAAACTGCCGTTAATATATATTGGTTCGAAATTTTTTTTATATATATATATATATATAGAGAGAGAGAGAGAGAGAGCGAGAGAGAGAGAGAGAGAGAAAAAAAAAAGTTCAAATGCGAACTCAAATTTGGTTGTGAATGTGAGGACAATTGAGAGCGCAACACGTGTCTGAATTTATATTATTCAGACTGAATAATAATAAAAATAATTCAGACTGAATAATAGTATTATTCAGTTTGAATAATACTACACTCAGGGTGAATATTTTCTTCATTATTCATTCTGAATATGACACGTGTCGCGCTCTTATTTGTCTTCACGTTCACAACCAAATTTGAGTTCTCATTTGAACCCGCCCCTATATATATAGGGTGGTTCAAATGACAATTTTGTAAATTTAAAGGAACAAAGGAACACCTTGTGGACCACATACGATGTGGTCCACAAATTATTCCTTTAAATAGGGGGTGTTCTCGTATAATCCCTCCACTATATATATATATATATATATAGAGAGAGAGAGAGAGAGAGAGAAAGAGAGAAAGGTTCAAATAAGAACTTTACATTTTTAAAGGAACAAACGGACATTTGTGGATCACATATGGTGTGGATCCCACATAATATTAAATCATTTAATATGAAATCATATTAAATCATAAATGATTTAATATTATGTGGGACCCACATCATATGTGGTCCACAATTTGTCATTTTGTTCCTTTAAGGAGGGGTGGTTCTCATTTGATCCCTCCCCTATATATATATATATATATATATATATATGGAGGGTTGGGTTCATTTGTTAACCAAACCATTTGTATTTACCTTGTGAACCATCCTACAACATACAATTTATAAATGGACGGTCATGATCAGACAAGGGGTCATAATTAAAATATGTATTACAAATGGGTGTCTGAAACTTAATGAACCCCATGAACAAGGGTACTTTGGTCATTAGACACTGGTGTTTAGTTTTCATCTTTTGACATTCCTTGATTCACTATTCCGTTGAAATTCCATTCATTTCTTTTATTCCATTCACGATCACTGAACAAATCGTTCCCGACCAATGATAAATCCGATGGAATATACTGATTGAAGATCAATGGCGGATTTTGATGGGGGCGATGTCGAAAATTGTCCAAGAAGAGGTACCGTTATGATTCTACAAATCGTTTCTAGGGCATTCACGATCATTGAACAAATCGTTCCCGACCAACGAGAAATCCGGTGGAATATACTTGATAGAAGATCAATGTCGGATTTTGATGTGGGGGATGTCAAAAACCGTCCAAGAAGAGGTACGGTTATGATTCTACAAATCATTTCTAGAGTTTTTTTTGTATATATATAACTAGGTTGTAACCGGTGTATCACATGGGGTAATTTAAAAAAAATTAAAATCATGCCAGGAAAAGTTATCTTACAATTATACTCATAACATAATATTATTATACACTAATTTATCGAAAAACACTAACCATGAGATATTTCATGTATTACGTATGTGTTTTTTATGTTACCTAATCCTTCATTTGGTGTGATGTCGACCGTGGCTATATCAGATAAATATTATGACTTCCTTCATAGTTTACGTTTTCCTGACGTTAACTTTACAATATCAGAAGTTTTAAAATTGACGTTGAATTGGTCAATGTCATCAGATTATAAAAGAAGAAACTGATTTGTTATTTGAAATATCAAACACTGAACTTCTTATAGGAATATTTGTACAGGAAGGATGAACGGTGTTATGCTGATATATAGAATATTTAATTGCGTCGACATTTTCGGAATCAAAAGGAAATTTTGTTGAAGATCTTACTTCACGTTGAGATACGTGATTAACAACTGCAAAAACAAAATGTAAATATTCTAAATGAAATCAGCAACTGTAAGTAATTTAGTGCAGATACATATGGTTATTAGTTTCTTTCACGGTAATATAACTTATGTTTGAGGAACACTGACTGTCTGGTGATTCAAACGCATAAGCATTTTTTTATACTTAAAATTTTCCTTCGGAGCTTTCTCTTTCTTTAGAATAATTATACTCCATGTTAAATCACAGATTCTGGAAAAAAAAAAACATTAAATAATATAAGTAAAAAGTTAATATAAAATACAATAACTTCAAAATAATAGCTTTAATATATCTAATACATATTAAAATATTGTGCTTATATATATGAGACACAAATGCCAGCGGATTGGAAGTTTGTCACAGTACATCATGTCTGCCGGATTGACAGTGCCCGGTCGGATTAATTTACTATTTACGAAATGAATAGTAAGAGAGAAAATTATTTACTTCAAAACAGGAAGTTAGAGAAGACTACGTGAATGAAAAACTGTTTACAAATATATTCTGAAAACTAATTTAGAAAAATATATAAATATTTGTAATCAGATATCTTAAATTTGAACTTAATGTTACAGGTAAATCCCAATTTTTTTGGGATTACCATAAATGGTTATAGCGTGTTGAAATTTTTTAAAATAAATAAAGAGTTTGATAATCATCAACAAAAAAATCTATTTGTTAAATTAACAAATTTAAATTTTAAGTGAATCCTATTGTTTGTTTTAATTCATAAACACAATAATTTCTTAATTGATTTTTTTTTCATAAGTTATATTTAAAAAATAAACTAAACATATAATTGTATTATATGTTGGTATTGTATAATGTGACACTACATTAGAAGTAATCAGTTTGTAATAAATTTTAGGGAAAAGTATAAAAAACCCAATGGACTTTTGTGTTTTGAATGATTAAAGCCTTTGCATAATTTTTTTGAATGAAAAAACTATTGGACAATTTAAAACATATCAAATAAGTCCTTGTTACCTACAAACTTAACTTGCAACTTGTTAATCAGGTAAAATATTTGAATTTTTATGTACATTTCTTAATAAATCTTTTGCGATATTTATATTTTTGTGTCTAAATGAGTATTTCCTTTTTATTTAACATATTTTTTTATGTTTATTTATATTTTTCAATAAATCTTTTACAATGTTTATAATTTTTATTTATAATGTTTATAAATAAAACCTTTTATTAAATGTATCCATAATTTTTCTTTTTTTCTTAATAAGGTAACAATCTTTATAAATTAAACTTTTACTAATGCATATTTTTTATTTATTTTAACATATATTTTTATGTTTATTTACATTTCTTAAATGTATATATATAGGGAAGATATTCATTACAAACCAGTCAATTTTTACAAACTTCATTCAACCAATTATTATTTTTTTCATTTCTTTCTTAATTATGAGGATTGATTAGTCAATAATATATTAAATGATGGTTGATTAATCAAAAATATATAAAACAAGTTTCATCAAAATGAGAACTACATGAAACAATTTTATTTTCTTATAAAAACGAAAATATATGAAATATTTTATGAAGAAAAGAATTATATGAAACAACTTCATTATATTAAACATTTTCATGAAACAATTTTATTCAATAAAATAATGAACCATAGAGTTTGTACGGTTTGTACAAATTGATTGGTTTGTAATTGAAATCCCCTATATATATATGTGCTTAATCCTTTGATAACCCAAAAATTTATGAAAACCTTGAGAATTGTTGCATCGTGTGCTATTTCATGCGATTTTTTCCCTCTATGTTGAATTCAGTGTATTGATTAACATATATTGTTTTGCAATGTGTTTGTTTCATATGTATTCTGTTCACAATTACTTGGGTATATTTTGACCCAACTTTTGGAATATTTTAGTGCAACTTTTAATATATTTTGGCGCAACTTTTGATTGTTTTGGTGTATTTTGAATCTTTTAGTATATTTTGGCACAATTTTTGATATATTTTGGTGTATTTTGATTTTTTAATGCAACTTTTGATATATTTGACACTACTTTTTAGTATATATTTTGGTCCAACTTTTATTTGTTTTGGAAAGTATAATGAAAACGGTATTATTCATTTGGTTTTATAAATATAAATATTTATTTGTTAGAAGGATGTATTTAGCAGGTTACAAAAAGTTCAAGAATTTATTTAACATGTTTCACAAAGTCCAATAGTTTTTTCATTCAAAAAAATTGTCCAATGACTTAATCATTCAAAACACAAAAGTCCATTGGGTTTTTTTAGACTTTCCTTAATATTTATGTCATTGTATGCCAATTTACTCAGATATTATTTTAACGTCATATAACTAAAAAATTATCAAATAACAAAACTAATTTCAGGTATTTCAGGGAATTGATGTTAGTTCATCAAAATTTGTCAGATAAGTTGATCTTCTTGTTGACATTTTGCAACTTACGTGTATACTTCAGAATGTAAAATTCGGAATGCATAATACTTTTCGACATTTATAATTATTAAAACAATATAGCTATGGGTTTATATACACTATACGAAGGAATCAAATAAAATTTTCATTCATGAAGTTGATCGGTTACAATTTAAAAAACATTGTACATCTTTGTGTCTTCAAAAAGGATTAGATGGATCACCTTAGTTTCGTTTTAGCAGTTCCTCACAGATGTTGTTGTATAAGGGCCACCCTTCAACAACATCGGGAATCAAAGCTATTATGGCTTGGAGAAAGGTGGAAATTTCTTTGGCCCTGAAAAATCAATTTGTACAAACCGTACAAACTCTATAGTTCATAGTTTTATTGAAAAAAAAAAATTCATCAGCATCAACAACTTGATGAGCTTTAAGACATTCTTCTTTTGCCTTCTCCGAAATCCCCAGGTCATCACCAACCTGTGTAGGAGCTTTAAGTGTCAACCAATCTTCGGGATTGATAAATAGATGCTTATGCTCCTCTTTCTTACTTTTCTCTTCGATCATTTTTCTTCAACCGACATTATTTTCTTTCCTTTATCCTTATGTAACAACCACAATTCTAAAATTAAGGAAAAACATGCCATTGCTCTAAAAGTAGCAATTACATAATCCAAATGGTCCCAAAGTGTAACTTGATCTCAAATGTTTGCAGCAGAATAAAATCTAGCTACTGAGATTATTACATATAATTCTAAACTAGGAAACTATCTATACAAGTAGCGCCTCTCTCCAAGCTCCCCGAGCTCACAATTTTCCCTTCCCCTTACTTGTGCTTTCAATCATGTGCTTTCCTGAAAATGGTTTTCAGTTTTATAAAAGAGAGGGTTAGACCATAAGGCCTAGTGAATTCCCGAAATAAAAATAGTTAATATGCATGACAGTTATAAGAGAAAACGGTTAGTCATGAATATCAACTCACACTTTAAAAGACACCTTTATGTACCTGTTGCAACGGTATTTTATCCGGGCACTCCTCGCCCAAAAGATTAGCCACACCCCCCGTGACTATTAAATTGGGCACTCCCTGCCCACAAGATTAGTCACACCTCCCGTGACTATTAAACGAATGGTTTAAAACATTTCAATTTAAAACATTCATTTATTAAACAAGCACGCGTAAGGGTACTCACCTGAATTGCCAAGCCAATAATCACCCTTGAGTCCTAAGAATTCACCAACCGAACATCTGAATCGAGGTTACCAAAACATAAATTTATAAACCCAAAGTAACCCCGTAAGACTCAATTACTATCCTCTCAATCAAGGACCCAAGCTAGAACCCCAAACCGACACCTAACTAAAAACTGAAAAACGCCCAACAGTGGCTAAAGCGAGTTTCATGCGGGTCTGGACTCACCAGAGACACGCGGTGGTCACTGATTCACTTGCACGAACTCTATTCGTGAGCCACACCCCAAATCCAACCCAAAACGATTTCCTTCAATTTTATGGCATAAAACTCAATCCCAACACCTAAGAATCATTCCCAAACATTTCTCAATCCATTTCCATTCATGGGAATCCATGGATTAAAGCCTCATTGAAGAGTAAGGTTCATCCATGGGGGATTTTTATTAATTGCAAACCCAAATGAAAAAATAACAATACCAACAATGAAGGAATCAACTCTAAAACATCTACCCACTTCATATTTATTGATTTGAGAACTTTTAACAAGCATTCATCACTCAAAACACAAACCCCATGGTTTCTCATTATCCATTTGACTCATTAAAGCATGAAGATGAAGGAGATGAATATTCATACCTGAAACTTGATTGTAGAACATTTGCTTCCTCAAAATTTCTCTTCCTCTTCTCTAGACACTCAAAATCGCACCTTGGCTTACACACACATACAGTCAACTATGAAATGCAAGAAAGGAGGGTTTCTCTCCTCTTATTTGATTATCTTTCCCCAAATGACAACTTTAGTCCCTGAACTTTAGGAGTCTAATTTCCTAAACTTCAGGGACTAGTTGTTTAAAAGTCTGAGAGTAGGTACAAAAAGGGAAAAACCCTCATTTCTTGGACATTACGGCTTAAATTAAGTGTGTGCAAAGTGTGTGTGTTCTTGGTGCGATTTTGGAGAAGAAAAAAGAAGAGGGAAGGATTTCAAGAAGGAGAAAGAATCAACCAACAATCTGAGGTATAAATACTCATCTTCTTCATCTCTTCTACTTGTTGAGTCTAATAGATGAATAAGGGATTGGGGTTTATGGTTTAGTTGGTTGTATGTTGATTAAACCCTCAAATCAGTGTTTGTTGGGTTATTAGTTTGAGTATTGAAGTATTCTTCAAGTATTGGGATCCTTATATGTTTCTAAAGGATTTGAAATCAATGAAAACCTCCATTGTTGAGCAAGGTTCTTCAATGAGTAGGAAAATCCATGAATCAATAGAGGGATTGGATTAAATGGTTTATTTGTTGTTAGGGAGGGTTTTGGTATGAGTTTAGACAAGTATGGTGTCTGTTTTGAGGCTGGAAATTGGTAAAATGGTGTTTTTGGGGTTTTTTGTTTGAGCAGGAAAGTGCAGGACGAACAGTGAGTCCGCGACTTGGCCCGTGGCTTTAAGTCGCGCGGCAAGCCGCGTAACTCACTGTTTCAGCATTTTGAACTTTTGCTAAAAGGTTTACTAAGTGGGTTAAGTGGTGTCCTAGCCTAAGGGATTTATAGGTAGGATGTGTGGAAGTATAAATGGGTCATTAACTTGTAGTTAATTGATCTAAATCAGGTGTTCGGTTGGTGTAATCTTAGTTGGAAAGTGAGCTAGGTGGCTTGGCAATTCAGGTGAGTTCCCTTGTGTGCTATACCTTTAAATTGAATGTTTAAATTGAAATGTTTAATTCATTCTTATTGGACGGTGTGTGTCCTTCCTAATGATCACGGTGTGTGTGATAACGTTAGTCACGGTGTGTGTGACATTAATAATTACCGTTGCAACAGGTACATAAGTGTGTGGATAAGTATGAGTTAATATTCATGACTAACCGTTTTCCTTTTATAATTGTCATGCATATATTAACTGATTGTTTATGGGAATTCACTAGACCTTTCGGTCTAACCCTCTCTTTTGTAAAACTGAAAACCTTTCAGGGAAGCACATGGTAGAGTGTTCGGGTAAGGGCAAGGGAAAATTGTGAGCCCGGGTGATAGAAGTGAGGCACTATGCGTTGAGATAGTAGCCTAGATAGTAGATGATTGTAATAATATCAGTAGCTAGTTTTATTTTCTGCTGCAAACATTTGAGATTAAGTAGACTTTGGGACCATTTATGTTCAGTTACGACTTTGTTTTTAAAGCAATAGTATGTTATATCTTTGTTTTAGAAATGTGGTTGCTACAAGTGGTATCAAAGCCCTAGTTTAAGTGAATTTGGTGTGCGAGGAACATCTAGACTCAGGCTGAGGGATAGGTGGGACTGAGATTAAGTAGGAATGGGTAGTGTGGGGTTAACCGGTGAGAGTAATGATAGGTTGGAAAGGACTAACGTGTAAGATAAATTCGGAATCACATCTGGCCAATGTCGTTGTGAATTTACAGGTACAGGAAGGTGCTTGATTACCTATTGTGATCTAACTGGTTGTCTTATGTTATGTTTTTTTTCAGTGTCAAGAAGTATGACTCAAGGTTCTGTGAGGTCGGCATCGATAACACCAGCGGAAGGAGACCTTTCGATTGGAGATGCTCAACCCGATCAAGTTGTAATCGTTGTAGCTGCCCCTACCCGAGGAAGGGTAGAGGAACGGGTCGTGGAACCCGAAGAGGTGCAGCATCTGTGGGAGCCCTTGAGGGTGGGACTTGAGGCCGAGGTACGATCCATACTCATGGTCGTGGAGTGGTGATCGAGCCGTTAAATGAGGCGGCAGAATCGATCCAAGAAAGTTCTATGAGTGTGCATGGGAGGGGACACGGAAAAAGAGGAGGTCAAACCCAAGATCGAGGGTTTGTAACCAAGAATGACTTCAATGCGGGAATGGGGAAACTTGAAGCGACAATTCAAGCTTTGGCGGGTAAACAACATTCTTCAAGTGCGACTATTCCTTGTGAGGATGATGATATAGAGGGGTCTAAGGGAGAAGGAAGTCATAGTCACTTATCCCAAAAGACTACCCCCGAGTGGAGAGTAAGGAATCGACATGTTGTAACTACAAGACGTTCCTAACTTGCAAGCCTTCTACCTACATGTGAGAGCGTAACCCGGTTTTGGCGTTGCAATGGATTAGGGAAATGGAAGTGGTGTTTGATACTAGTGGATGTGCGGAAAAGGACAAGGTGTTGCATGCCACCACTATGCTTAAGGCGGAAGCTCGTTGTTGATGGGATTTGGAAAGTGGAAAGATTGGTCCGGGAGCGGCTAAGAAGACCTCATGGGAGAAATTTGTGGGCTTGTTTAAGAACAAGTATTGTCCTAAGACCGCAATTAGGAAGCTTGAGGAAGAGTTCTTGCATCTAGAGCTAGGGGATATGACTGTCCCAGAATACACCGCAACGTTCTTAGAGAATTCCCGTTTTGCCGAGGCGTATGTCTCAACTGAGGAAAGAATGGTGGATCGTTATGTGTGGGGTTTGAAAGCTTCCATAAGGGAGTTGGTGATGACAATGAACATATCAACCTTCCAAATGGCGGTTGATGCGGCCGAGATGACCGAGAAGGAAAAGAACCACCAAATGATGGAAAAAGGTACCGAGAAGAGGAAGTGGGATGGAGCACCAAATGATTCCAAGAAAGCTAAGTTCTCTAAGTATGATAATCGTGGGAGTCAAAAGTTTGTGGAGAAACCGTGTGGGAAATGTAATCGAGTGCATCGAGGAGATTGTGCTATGGAGTCAAAAGGGTGTTTCAAGTGTGGGAAAATGGGGCACATGGCAAGAGAGTGTCCCAACTCTATAGCATGTTATCAATGTGGATCTTCCGAGAATTTGAGGACGGATTGCCTTCAATTGAAGAAGGGTGTGGTGAGCAACTTCAGTGGAGGACGTGGTGGTGGAGCGGAAAAGAAGGTGGAAGCTCCACGAGCTCAAGTGCGAGCTTTTCATATGACGGCTAATGAAGCGGAGGAGGCGCCCGATGTGGTCACAGGTACCTTTCTTATTAATTCTTTGCATGCCAAGGTATTGTTTGATTCGGGTGCGAACCGTTCTTTTATATCAACTGCTTTCATGGGGCTCTTGAATGTCAAACCCAAGAGGTTGGATCATGGGTTTGAGGTAGAAATCGCCGATGATAGGCGAGTCATGGTGAGGGAAATTCTAGAAAGTTGTAGCATTGATATAGAGGGTTGTCTTATTCCGATGTTATTTTACCTGATGGCAATGCGTGAGTTTGATGTGATTGTGGGGATGGATTTGTTGGCTAGCAACAATGCATATATTATGTGTAAGAAGAAATTGATCCAGATCACCTTGCCGGAAGGAAGGGAGGTGGTTATTAATGGCGATCGAAGTGAGAGGAAGTGTTGTATAATATACATGTTAAAAGCCAAACAATGTTTAGCCAAGGGATGTTGTGGGTTTATGGCATATGTGATTGATGCCGAGAGAGAGAAGAAAATATCCCGAGGTATTTCCCGATGATCTTGTCAGACTACCTCTGAATCGTCAAGTGGAATTTAGAATCGATTTGGTACCCGGGCCCGCACCAATAGCCCGTGCACCTTATCGATTAGCATCGGCAGAAATGAAAGAAAAGATGACACAACTTCAAGAGTTGCTTGATAAGGGTTTTTTTGCGCCCTAGTACATCACCGTGGGGAGCGCCGGTGTTGTTCGTTAAGAAGAAAGACAGGTCTATGAGGATGTGTATAGACTATCGTGAGTTAAACAAAGTAACGATCAAGAATAAGTATCCGTTGCCTAGGATAGATGATCTGTTTGATCAACTTCAAGGAGCAAGTTACTTTTCGAAGATAGACTTGCGGTCCGGTTATCATCAATTGAAAGTGAGGGAGGAAGATGTGTCTAAAACGACTTTCCGAACAAAGTATGGTCATTACGAGTTTTAAGTTATGCCTTTTGGCTTAACTAATGCTCCAGTGGCGTTTATGGAGTTGATGAATGTGTGGTTCTTTGTTGGACAAGTGTGTGATCGTCTTCATTGACGATATTCTGATCTACTCTCGGACGGAAAGTGAGCATGAAGAACATCTTCGTCTAGTGTTAGAATTGCTAAAGCGTGAGAAGCTTTATGCTAAGTTCTCGAAGTGTGAGTTTTGGTTGCGAGAAGTGCAGTTTCTAGGACATGTAGTGTCTGAAGGTGGAATCAAAGTGGACACCATCAGAAGTGAGAAGTTTCTTAGGTCTAGCGGGGTACTACCGTAAATTCATTCAAGACTTTTCGTGTGTAGCTACACCGTTAACCTCTTTTACTAAGAAGAACGTCAAGTTTGTGTGGGCCGAAGCTCAAGAGTCGGCATTTAGCCTGTTGAGAGAGAAGTTGACTAGTGCGCCAGTTTTGTCACTACCGGATGGAACGAAAGGGTTCGTGATCTATAGTGATGCATCCAAGTTGCGATTGGGATGCGTGCTCATGCAACATGGGAAAGTGATTGCATGTGCTTCAAGACAGTTGAAAGATCATGAGAAGAACTACCCTACTCACGATATGGAGTTAGCGGCGGTAGTTTTCGCACTTAAGATTTGGCGGAATTACCTCTATGGGGTGAAGTGCCAAATTTACACCGATCATAAAAGTCTCAAGCACTTGTTTGATCAAAGGGAGTTGAATATGAGGCAAAAGAGGTGGGTAGAGTTATTAAATGACTATGATTCTGAAATCTTGTACCATCCGGGGAAAGCAAATGTGGTAGCCGATGCGCTAAGCCGAAAGGATAGAGGAGAGCGACCAAGATAGTGGCTTTTAGAATTGAAGTATCACCTACTATTTTGGAGGAAATTAAGAAAGTTCAAGATGAAGCACTCTTAGAAGAAAATCTAAAGAGTGAAAGGATGGTGGGAAATGTGTCAATGTTGGTGCACGATAATAAAAGTGTGAAATGTTTGGGTGACCGTGTTTGGGTTCCTAAACTTGGTGGATTGCGTGAGAAGGTATTGGAAGAAGCTCATAAGTCGAGATATTCGGTACATCCGGGTACAAATAAGATGTATCGAGATTTACGACAGTACTATTGGTGGCCGGGGATGAAGAAGGACATAGCTTATTATGTGGAGAGATGCTTGACATGTTTGCAAGGCAAGGCGGAACACCAAAGGCCATATGGGAAACTTCAACCTTTAGATATTCTGGTGTGGAAGTGGGATCACATAACGATGGATTTTGTTACAAAGTTGCCAAGAACTCCAAAGGGTACGACCCCATTTGGGTGATAGTGGACTGTCTCACCAAGTCGGCCCATTTCTTACCATATAAGGAGACGTACCCAATGGAGAAGATAGCAAGGTTATACATCGATGAGATCGTGACTAGACATGGTGTGCCGTCGTCTATAGTTTCGGATCGAGATAGCTGTTTTACGTCGGCATTTTGGGAAAGCTTCCAACAAGAGTTGGGAACGGAGTTGAATTTGAGCACTGCACATCATCCACAGACGGACGGACAGAGTGAGAGGACGATCCAGACTTTGGAGGATATGCTTAGGGCATGCGTGATTGACTTTGGTGGGTCTTGGTAGACGCATTTACCATTGATTGAGTTCTCGTATAATAATAGTTATCATGCGAGTATTCAAGTGGCATCGTATGAGGCATTGTATGGACGCAAGTGTAGAACACCTTTGTGTTGGAATGAAGCGGGGGAAAAGCAGTTAGCTAGCCCGGAAATTGTTCAGATCACTGCGGATAAGATTGGACAGATTTGTGAGAAATTGAAAGTGGCTCAAAGCTGACAGAAAACGTATGCGGATAAGAGAAGGAAACCGATTGAGTTTCAAGTAAATGACAAGGTCATGCTGAAGATATCGCCTTGGAAAGGAGTAGTACGTATTGGGAAGAGAGGGAAGTTGAGTCCTCGATATATAGGACCGTTTGTTATAAAGGCACGTGTGGGTGCCGTGGCATAAAAGTTGGATCTCCCGGATAAACTTCATGGTATTCATAGCACGTTTCATGTATCTAATCTGCGTAAGTGTTTAGCGAACACAGGTGTATCAGTACCATTAGATGACATTCAAGTTGATGAAAGGTTGGAGTATGCGGAAGAACCGGAAGCGATCGTGGATTGCAAGATTAAGAAGTTGAGGAACAAAGTGATTGTGTTAGTAAAGGTGCATTGGAGGTTTCACAAGGGGCAGGATGCGACGTGGGAACCGGAATCGGAAATGAGGAAGAAATCCCCTCAACTCTTTGCTTGATGAATTCCGGGGACGGAATTCTTTTAAGGGAGGTGAGATGTAATAAACCGGATCCTTGTTAGTAGTTTAATCTTTGTAAGTATGGGTGGCTGGTTCAGGGACTAGTTGTGTAAAAGTCTGAAAGTAGGTATAAAAAAGGAAAAACCCTCATTTCTTGGACATCACGGCTGAAATTAAGTGTGTGCAAAGTGTGTGTGTTCTTGGTGCGATTTTGGAAAAGAAAGAAGAAGAGGGAAGGATTTCAAGAAGAAGCAAGAATCAACCAACAATCTAAGGTATAAATACTCATCTTCTTCATCTCTTCTACTTGTTGAGTCTAATAGATGAATAAGGGATTGTGGTTTATGGTTTAGTTGGATGTATGTTGATTAAACCCTCAAATCAGTGTTTGTTGGGTTATTAATTTGATAATTGAAGTATTCTTCAAGTATTGGGATCCTTATATCTTTCTAAAGGATTTTAAATCAATGAAAACCTCCATTATTGAGCAAGGTTCTTCAATGGGTAGGAAAATCCATGAATCAATAGAGGAATTGGATTAAATGGTTTCTTTGTTGTTGGGGAGGGTTTTGGTATGAGTTTAGACAAGTATGGTGTTTGTTTTGAAGCTAGAAATTGGTAAAATGCTGTTTTTTGCGTTTTTGGTTCGAGCAGGAAAGTGCAAGACGAACAGTGAGTCCACGACTTGGCCCGCGGCAAGCCGCGTAACTCACTGTTTCAGCATTTTGAACTTTTGCTAAAAGGTTTACTAAGTGGGTTAAATGGTGTCCTAGCCTAAGGGGTTTATAGGTAGGATGTGTGGAAGGGTCATTAACTTGTATTTAATTGATCTAAATCGGGTGTTCGGTTTGTGTAATCTTAGTTGGACAGTGAGCTAGGTGGCTTGGCAATTCAGGTGAGTTCCCTCATGTGCTAAACCTTTAAATTGAATGTTTAGTTCATTCTTATTGGACGGCGTGTGTCCTTCCTAATGATCACGGTGTGTGTGATCACATTAGTCACGGTGTGTGTGACATTAATAATTACTGTTGCAACAGGTACATAAGTGTGTGGATAAGTGTGAGTTAATATTCATAACTAACCGGTCTAACCCTCTCTTTTGTAAAACTGAAAACCTTTCAGGGAAGCACATGGTAGAGTGTTCGGGTAAGGGCAAGGGAAAGCTGTGAGCCCGGGTGATAGAAGTGAGGCACTATGCGTTGAGATAGTAGCCTAGATAGTAGATGATTGTAATAATCTCAGTAGCTAGTTTTATTTTCCGCTGCAAACATTTGAGATTAAGTAGACTTTGGGACCATTTATGTTCAGTTACGACTTTGTTTTTAAAGCAATAGTATGTTATATCTTTGTTTTAGAAATGAGGTTGTTACACACTGGAGCAGCATCGGCTTGAAAGTCATTAGGTTGTTTGACTTCTTCGGCGGTAACATAGGTTTTCGGCTCATCGGACGCACTCGGTTGGTCCTTAACAAACTGTACCCCAGTTCCCTCGGTTCCCTTAAATTGAAGTTCGGTAACTTCAGCCTCATCCTGTTCAATATCATTCAACTTAACATCATGCAATTCATCCCCATGAGGTAAGCCTTTATCATATCAAACTTCAACATCAACGACTTTCAGGGAGTTTTGTGACGACTTATCTTTGGGAAGTTGAAGGACTATGTCAGGGGGTTTTAAGAGATGTCTAAGGATAGGTGCAATCATTCAGTTCAGCTGCCGGAACTACACACAGGTTTTCTACCGTTTTGAGCCTTTCTCTCTCCCCATAACCAAATAAGAAATCCGTTGCGTCGACGTCGATTTCGGGAGGATTGCTGAGATGACTATCCATCGAATCAACTTTCTTATTTTGGGGGATCATCTGCGCCTTTTTTGTTTTTTACCTTTATGGTGAATATTTAAAAAGTTAAATGCAAATGTATTTTTGATAACTTTTATAATCGAATGCCCTTTATTTAAGTTGTTTTTTTTTTACTTTTATATAATGATTTTTATTGATAAAAATCAACAACCTGAGGTATCAATAATTGTTAATACTAAATTCATTATATTAAACAAAATGGTAATGGATATGAAACATATATGTAATATCGGTGTCTATTACATATAAGAAAACTTTTTGTAATATCGGTATGTTTATATTATCGGCAAACAATATATATCGGTAACAAAATTTGTTCGGAAAAATTATCAAGTATGATAATAACTTGATACATGATAAAATAAAATAAAAAATTCAATAAGTGAGTAGCAAATTAAGACAAATAATTTAAAAAAAAAACGAAAAGTAGTGAATAAGTATGTAAACAAAAAAATAAACGAATAACATATCATGTCTAAATAGTTATCAAATAGGAATAAATAAATCATTTCTCAATTTTTGGGATTTTCAACTTTGTGGTAGACCTTTTGATGGTATCAACGACAACATAAACTGAAATCACGCTTCAAGTCAACAGAACAACCTACAGCTTTCTGAAAGTTTTTTTTTCTTCGGATACAGGACTATCAACAGTACTCTTGTCCATATTCGTCAGAGTTGCATTCTCACCGGTACATGATACAACATCCTATAATTATTATTACAATAAAACTTATGATTATGTATTGCATCATAGTTAACATATTTAAAATATCTTACAACATTATATTACCTTTAACTTTTCAACCGATTCAAAATCACTGAACATTTACTGAATCGGAATCAGCAGGCTAGATGATAAAATAATAATATAAATTAGTGAAAATAAATTAATACACGTAATATATAAAAAAAATGGAAAATGGAAAATATTACCCGTAGAGCGCTGGACTTCATATCCAGCTCATTCAATATGTTCTCATCATCAGTTAATTTAGAAATTCCATAAACATAACAATTCCTGGAGATGTTGTAATTACTAACTTTAATCTTAATGACAAATCTACGATCAGGTAGAAGATTAAACTCATCGGGAAACATGTCCAACTGCCCATCTAATTCATAGAAAAAGTTTTACAATTAGTTTTTTAAACATATTGAGATCATTGAAATCAATATAATTAATGAATTATAATACTAAAATTACTTCTTTCAACTTATTATATAATTTGATGCCAGTGTGATCAAGGATTTTCTTTGTTTCCTGATAAAAAATAATGTCAATCATACAACCCCAGTATCATCTTGCACCCTCAATGAAATTTTGAATCTTATTCATATTGAATGTTTTCTTAAATTAAGTTATATTATCTATAAGGATAAAAATATAAAATAAAGATAAGTTATACTTAGCTTGGCAAAACTTCAGTCTCATTGCCTTTACATTTATTCGATTCACACTCATACTTTACTGACTCATCATGTCCACCAGAATCATCTTGTTTATCAGTGATGATATACGTCGGCTTGACCTTTTTCATACATCTATTGCAACCTATGTAAAACCAAGAGATCTCTTTAGTGATTGCTTTGACCGTAACTAAATTATCAACGAAAAGTTGTATAAAGTATAGACCATAATAATTAATTAAATAATATCAAAGAATAATTAAATTAACAAATGAAAAAATTGTTATATTACCTCAAGTGTTTCGAAAATATCAACAATACTAACATTAATGTTTTTGTCTATAAAGTTTTCACGAAAGGAATATGACAAACCAGACAACACAAATATATGTTGGGAATAGTTGGATTCACCACCTAACTAATAAATATTGTTTATAAGAAATTACAAATATTATATTTTTGTATAAAAATATAAATATAAATATAAAACAAATATAAATAGACATAATATACTGACCTTTTCCTGAATTAATTGATTTCAGCAATATCAGTATTTAACAAAACCCTCGTCCCATAAAATGCATTACAAAGGGAAGCTTTATGTGTTGGATTTGAATTGAAATACAAATAAAGTATTTAAACAAACTTCGTACCACTAAAAGATTAAAATCTAACAAAAATATCAAACCTCGAAAGACCTTCATCAACGCAAATTGGATTAAAACAATTACAGTTTTGTCACATTTATTTAATGCTACATATTCGTTGAATTGTTCAGTAAAATCATCCCAAAGAGTGACGTCAAGTCTCAATCCCCTAATATAATTATGTTTATACGTTATAACAAATATAACAATGTTTATTTATAAAATATATTGAACAATATTTACATACTCCAAGTCCTGCATTTGAAACTGGACACGTTTTTTTTCCTTTTAATGTCTTGAGAATTGACGATAGGCTGATATGCTACAACCTCACCAATGACATCTGTTACACGAAATATTAATATCGAAAGTACTATTAAATTTACATAACTAAATAACTCATATGAATAACCTTTTGGAAATTGACAAATGAAAATGCATAAATTTTGAACCATTAAAATCAGAGCATTTGGATACAGTAGATTTATAATTCAAAGTTAGCTTGTTGGTATTATCAATTAGTTTGTATCTATTGTCATTCAGAGCAATGCCTGGATTTTTTTATGAATATAGCAGCCCCTTCATAAAGATCATCCTTAAACTTTGGCATCATCCTTATTAGAACATTGACGTGAACTTTAGTACCCTGCAAAAATATAATAAATATTATCAATATTATGAATGATTACATACACATACAATGAATAATGTAATGATATACGGTATTAAAACAAATCAAATTTTAATTAGTTCCATACCTATTCATCCATCAGAATCATCTCGATTGAATAAATTTCATTAGGATTTTTGAACGTTAGTTGAGTCCACAATCGAATTAATCTGTTTTCATTGTAAAATCATCTTTTTCGATATCAAGGTTGTTAAGGGTGATGGTATTGGCATCTATTGCGAGACAAATTAAGTGTAGCTTTGAAAAATATATGTTGAATTGAACGACTCATGATGAGGTATTTATATAATTAAAAACCGACAATGATAACAATTATTTAAATTTGGAATAATATCCTGGTTTTTTTAGGATTTCTGTAGACGATTATTTTATTTGTTTATAATTTGATTGTTATAAATGGATATCGACAATTTTTTTATATAATTGTTATATATTGTTTTAAATGGAATATAAAACACGAGATTTTAAATTAATATTAGATTACTATAGTTAATTCAGTAAACAAAATATGTGATAAGAATAACAAATTTAAATACATTATATTATTCTTACTATTATTATATTTTATAAAATTAAGTAAATTACCATACCGATGCTCAATTATTAATAACAAAAATTCAGTGAAATAAAAAAACTTTTTTTATGATGAATTAAGTGAATATGTAACAACTATATATCGACAACATTAATATAGATGAATTAAGTGAATGTGTAACAATATAATATATCGGCAACATTAATATAGTTGAAATAAGTTAATGCGTATCAATTATATATCGACAACATTAAATATCGGTGAAATAAGTGAATGTGTAACAATTATATATCGGCAATATTAATACTGGTGAAATAAGTGAATGTTTAACAATTATATATTGCCTACACTGGAACATTATATAAATTATATATATATATATATATATTTGTATCTTTAGAAAACAATTATAATTATATCGGAAATTACTTATATTGGAATCTATAATATGTACATCATAATCAGATATAGGAACATTATACAAAACACACATAATAATGTCGGGAAAAAGTTACATGTTATATTCGGAAATGGGTTTTATAGCAATCATGTATAACAATATCGGTAATAAGTAAAAAAATTATTATCTGTAATGGATATGGATATGATTTGGGTAAATCAACAAATTTTTATAAATATGTATAGAATAAACGTTGGGCGGAAAAATGCGAAAACTTCTCATCAAGAAGCGACAAGTGTCCATAATGTTACTTATTCATTAGAAGTAATAGATACACATTGTTCATAGTTTAATCTCGTATTACAGTTCGTAGACCAAGTGATAGGATAATGTTGAAGACTCAATTCTCAAATTTCACAAAGACAATCGACAATCCACTCGATTGAGATTCATATGTTCCAGTAATAAGAGCTTATGTACCTGTTCGTTGGAAGCGAAAGGGGAAATCAACATCCACCCAACACGCAACTTCAAAAACGGCCGGAGATGGTATGATATGATATTATTTTTTTCTAAACTAGACTAAACACTAAAGCGGCGTTTGTTTTTTAAGAGGTGCTAGAGTCTGAAGTCTGATTTCAATTCTAAAATGGTTATGAAACGTCTAAACGAATCAGAAGTAAATGGTGATTAAGAGCTTAAAATGAAAAAATAAACAAGGCCTAAGACATTTCTTATTTAGTTTAATGAATTACTAGGGATGAGTACATGTTAGCTTAATTTTGTTTAGTTTTTTATGCGGATACTTGTAAAAGAGGTTGTTTGTGCATTTTATCTTATAAATAAAAAAACAAAGTGTTTTATTTTTTATGATTGGATATATATTGTTAAACATTTTATCAAAATCACAGTGTTCATGGTTGGATTCATAAAAGGGGGAACAACAATTAGCTATGAATGTCATGATGGTATCCATGTTAGTCCAATTATGAATCTTGGTGTGTGCATGTGCATGTGCATGTGCATGTGCATGTGCATGTGTGCAGATACATACAAAACCCCTAATTAATTTAATATAATCATCGTACGATCGAATTATTTTTTTAATGTTAGATGCATTAGATTCTAACAAGAATTAAGATATATAAGAAAACATCCTTTTATTCTGTCTTAAATAATGTATCATAAATTCAGAAAATGTGTTGGATATAAATTAGAATGTTTGTACTTGTAAGGCGTGAGAAGTAATAATGATTCCATGAATGTCTTAGATCGACACAATTTAAACGGTTACTGCTTAGTTTTTATATAATTAATAGTTGTTAATGCTATATGGTCTTTTTATTTAGATCTCAAATGAATTTACTTTTCAGTTTTAGAATTAACAAAAGTTGTTATATTAGAAACTTTTTTACACATAAGTTTATGGTTTTTTATTTAAAATATAGTTTAATTATTTTATTACATGAAAACAGTAGTTAAAATCAACGAATTTTAGTTGACGGTCTATTTTGTCTTATGGACGGAAAAACTTTTATGCTATAATTTGGTCATGCTTCTTTCTTATTTTATATACTATCTCATCTACAATACACTTTGATTTTGATTCATTTTAAATTTAATGAATATTTACATGGTTGACAGTAAAAATTGAAACTTATATAAATGATGAAGCAGTAATGGACATAAAATAATAATTAGAATAGAAAAAAAGAAACGAATTTTAAAATTTTACAATTGTTTTCTTAATAGAGGTAGGTGTAATTGGAGCATCTTGTATGCAATTAGCAAAGGTTATGGCAGCTGCATAATGTAAGGTAGCCCCCTTTAACTTTGTAAGGCATCCTTTAACATATTTAATAATTAATGCAATTTATATATGTGAAAAAATAATCCCTAAAAAGAGAAACACTAGAAGGCCAATTAAAAGTTACACCAATAGTCGTTTAAAGAGGCGTACATAACTTGAAGTTGTGACAAGAACCGTTGTCTTCTTTTAATTGTGAATAATATGATAAACAACATCGATCTTTCATGTGTAGGTTCATATCTATTTATACATTGATGTAATACTTTGAGAACTTTATAATTGAAAACCAGGACCCCTTTCGTAGGATATAATTGCGATTCTCAATGTAATACTTTGAGAACTTTATAATAAAACAAGGACTCCCTCAAACAAGGACCCAAGCTACGACCATTAACCAGGCTTAAACCAAAAATTGAAAATTGGCAAACAAGCAACAAATGGGGTCCTATGTGACCTCTACCCACTTTAGAGTCGATTTGTTCACTGCTTCACCTGTAAAAAATCCAATTCATAAAGAAAACCCAAAACCGACACCCAAATTGATTTTTTTTTCAAGATTAAGGTTCAAAATTCATCTCAAACACTTATAAATCACCCCTAAACAACAATGAACTCAAACCAACCGTGGAATCTATACATTAATATCCACATTTGATATAAATTCATCCATGGGTTTTGGTTGAACCCTCACCCCAAACACCATAGAAGATTACTAAAACATGAAGTACTCAACAATAACTAATATCATCATGCTAGACCTTATTGATTAAAGATTTCCATGCAACATTTCACAAAATAAACCCCAAATCTAAAACCCTAGCAATCCCAAAGATAACATAAGAGAAGAAGAAACATAGAGAAGATGATGTTCATACCTGAGATGGAACTTTTCTCTTGATTTCTTCCAAGACTTTCCTCAAACCCTTCTCTTCTCTTCTCCCGTATTCAGAATCGCACATTTAGTCACACCCAGACACTTTCATCTTATTTCTAAGAATGAGGGTGAACAAGGATTTAATCCCCTTTTATTAACTATTTACACCTTTATTCCCTGAAATTAAACTTAATAGTCAAAACTCACCCATAACATTGGCTAACATATAAATTATAGAACTTGAGTTATTACAATAATTTATGAGATAATTATGATTTATCTTAAAACATTGGTTTAAAGTAATCAACGTTATTTATTAAATAAATATTAATGCATTTTTATGAAGTTCAAATTTCATTCATATGTACATATCATCCTCTCTCTCGTCGCTCATCTCCCGTAACATACGCACAAAATTGAATGTACGAGAAATGAGATCACATTATGAACATAAACAAATTTAAAAAAAAAATTCTTAGTGGAATGTTTCACAAAAGATGGATTTACATTTAGTTTTAATGATTTAATTGGTATTCACAAGTTACACTATGTCTCTCATACTAAGAGTAGTTTATGTGTTTACAAACTATAATAGTATTTTGAAGAAAATGTTCATAACTTTTTCACTTTGCATGCATATTCAATTCTGTATGTGCGTGTATGATACAGAGAGATAGATGAGAGAGGAGACAATTTTTTAAAGAGTAAATTGCAAAGTTGGTCACAGTGGTTTATTATTTGTCCCGGTTTTGGTTCCTAAAATTTTTATTGCAAGAAAACTCTCGCGGGGATATAAAAGTGCTTGGCTTGGGTCCCTGAGACTAATCTCTGTCAGTGTCGGCCTTAGTATTGGGTGAAATGGGCAATTGCCCAGGGCAGCAAAGCCCATAGGGGCATCACAACCCAATAGTTATATAGGGCTTAGTAGGCTCTGTTTTTGAATTTTCCCAAATAGCGGCTCTCGTCTGATTGCTTTCACGATCTTACCTCTACCTCAATCTCACAAAAAAAGACGACTCTCACGACCTGTTTCTTCCTCTGGCCTATCGTTGATTGCTCTCACCTTCTGCCCACAGCGCTACTACCCCTTTGAACTCACGAACGGCACTACCCACCAGGAACCAGTCATGACCGTCGAAATACCTTCAAGGCTTCACTTGATCACTTCTTAGATCTCACACTCACTGGTCAGACTCTGCCCTCTCACATCTGCTCTCGGTCTCACTCAATCACTCAGTTTCTTTGAGGCTCGGGTTGTTTTCTTTTCTATTTACCTATCTAGACTCTACTTATATATTCACTGATTTGCTAATTTTCCTAAATGAAGAGTATTCATATGAGAAATTCTAGGTTTTTTTAATACGCTACAAAGTGCAAATTAGTATTTGACAGCAAATTAATCAAATGTTAACTCTGGTATATATGAGTAAGATAAGTCCCTCAATGAGTGATTTGTAAACAAAATTCATGTAGTTTAGACCAGTACACATCTTTAAGCTTTAGAGTTGGCAAGGGACTACATGATTGGTATGTAGCAATCCTGATTCCTTAAAGAGTTCAATTAAAATCAGGTCTTTTCAATAGATAAATGACTTCTAGTATTAAGAAAACATTAAATAGAACTAAGAAAACAGTGAAGAAACCCCATACCTATGATTGTAAATCGATAATTCAATAAATTTTTGAGTGAATTAGTTACCAAAATATCATCTACATAAGCAACTACCTCAATGAGATGTTATCAATTTATTTAGAAAAAGAGTATAGTAATGCTTTCAACTTGTGATATTCTTTGTTTAAGGGATGATGACAATTTGTGAAATTGTCCTACTTGCTTGCATTAGGTGAACTTCTCTTTGTTTTGTTGTTCGTGGTTTTGATTTATGTCCCCCATTGTAACTTTCCTTTTTCAATAAAAATCGACACGGGAATTAGAATTTGTCTATTATCTATTTCATGGATTAGAATTTTTGTTCTCTGTTTCATGGATTAGGGGCATTTTTTGACTCTTCACCCAGGGCATCCAAAACCATTGGACTGGCCCTGATCTCTGTTAAAGTCTAGCCGTTAAATCCCCTATGTGGTTTGCACATGAGAGCATTTTGGTCATTTACCAAAACAACAAAGCGCAGGAACCAAATTGTGGACCACATATGATGTGGCTCCCACGCATTAAAAAATCATATCTAATTCAATGTTGGACCCCATTGAATCAAATATGATTTTTTAATGTTGGAACTCACATCATATGTGGTCCACAAAGTGTTTCTTGTTTCTTTAAAAAGGGTGTTCTTGTATGATCCCTCCCCTATATATATATATATATATATATATATATATATATTGAGAGAGAGAGGGGGACCTTCAATTAGAAAGCAGACAAAGGGTAGAAACTCGTGGAAACCACTATAAAAATAATTCATACGGTGAAACAAAGAAAACGTATGTCAACCAACATTGTGAAAAAAATCGTTGGTTCACTTTCACATATAAAACAAAATTCATATGGTAAAAAATATAACCGAACCAACGTTTTTCTTTCACATGTAATAGTTTTTTTTATTTGAACACAAACATATGTGAAACAATATCTTAAATCATAACATTTGATGAAAAACAATTATTTTTATATTGGTTTCCACGAGTTTCTATTATTTGACTAGTTTCTAAATGAAGTTGTCTCTCTCTCTCTCACTCTCTCTATATATATATATATATTAAATTGAAAATATCTATATATAAATAATTAATCTATATATTTGTAATTATTTATAAATATAATCATGAAACACATTAACAAATATTAGTTTTATTCTATATATTTTAATTATTTATGTTTAAAAATATCATTTACAGTATAAAAATTGTACCGAAATATAGTATTTAAAAAAATTGTACCGGCACGTGAATACCCGTTTTTTTGTTTTCGTTTTTTGATTTTTTGGATTTTTGGCTTTTGTAGGATGCAAAAAAGATTAATTGTAAAAAAATAAAAAATATGGCTCAATCTTATTGGATAAAAAAAAAACCCATATTTTGTCGACATACTTTTATAACAAATGTGATTAACTGGGAAGTTACTCTTTTAGTTTTTAATTAAAATATGGTCCGATCATATTTTTCTAGTTAAAATTGACATCTATGTCGATATATTTTTTAAGCCATTATTTCGTGGTTCTCTGTCAGGTTCAAAATAAACAACTAAATAAATGAAAACCGAACAACAACGAAAAAATAAATGAAAAAATATATATGGATATCATTTTAATGAGAAAAATATAATCGTTATTTTGATGTAATTTATTTCGCATGATTTTTTTTTATTTTTCATCTTTTTTCGAATATATGTATGTCATTTTAATGAGAAAAATAAAAAAAATTGTTTATTTTTCTTCTTTTTTGAATTTTGTTTTTTCGCATGAATTTTGTTTATTTTAAACATAAATAATTACAAATATATAGATTAAAATTAGTATTTAATAATGTACTCGGTTATATACGTTAAAAAATAAAAAATTCTACATTTAGCCTTAGTTTCCTTCAGTGAAATTTTTTAAAGGACTCCATCTTGCCGTTGATTGACAAAAAAATTTAAAAAGTCTATTGAGATCAATAAAAAACCGAAAAAATCTTTCGAAATCGACAAAAACACTAAAAACCCTCAAAATCGTCAAAAACACTAAAAAAATTCCTCAAAATCGTCAAAACCACTAAGAAAATCCGTTGAAATCAACTAAAAAGTTTTAAAAATCTTTCGAAACACGTCGGGTGACTTTACGCGCCTTTATTTTACCTTAATGGGACCCTAGTAGACAATAATCCAAGATCCGCCACTGTGTGAAAAGCACATGAGAGGGTTTAATGGTTGGACTTTAATGGATGTTAGTCTCAGGGACCTTAACCAATTAAGTACTTTTACATACAACGAAGTTTTTCTTATAATAAAGATTTTGTAGGGATCAAAATTGAAACAAACAACAACCACAAGGACCAAATTTGCATTTTACTTTTTTTTTAAATTATATTAAAATTTCTTTTTTAACTAATTTCTTGGCCTAAAATAGATATAATGAATTAAAAAGTTTTAGAAAGAAGTGTACTACAATAACTTATATATAACAACAATTATGTAATTTAGTTTTTGTAACATCTTATTAATTAATGCATATATCATTATGATCAAATTTAAAATGATTAGTATATCCTTATTTTTAATTGTATTAATATGGTTGAACCTAAACGAAATATAACTTGTGATTGGTCAAAAAAGTTTGTAGAGTTAATATCATTTTTTTGGTTAGCAAGAGATTATGACTCTCTCTCTCTATATATATATATAGAGAGAGAGAGAGAGAGGAAAGTTCAAATGTGAACTCAAATTTGGTTGTGAACGTGAGAATAAATAAGAGCGCAACATGTGTCTGAATATACAAAGAAATATTCGGACTGGATAAGCATTATTCAGTATGAATATTTCTTTGAATGAGACACTTGTCGCACTCTCATTTGTCCTCACGTTCACAACCAAATTTGAGTTCTCATTTGAACTCGCCCCTATATATATATATGTGTGTGTGTGTGTGTGTGTGTGTGTGTGTGTGTGTGTATGGGCAGGTTCATATGAGAACATTAACTATTTGAAAACAAGAAAAAAAAAATCATGTACAAAATCATATATGATTAGCCGTAACTTTTCCCGCGACTTAGCCCGGGTAAAAGTCGCCATTGTCCATTTTTTTGATGTTAGTACAAAATCACATGTGATTACAGAGTAAGATAACAATTTTTGACGTTAGTACAAAATCACATGAAATTTTTTTTCTTGTTTTCTTAAATAGTTAGGGTTCTCGTTTGAACCTTCTTCTATATATATATAGAGAGAGAGAGAGAGAGAGAAAGAGGCGGGTTCATACGAGGATGGTACCAATTTACGAGAATGCGAGGACAATTCTCAGCCAATCATTTTGTACATGAAAGTTTTTTCATGTTGAAAATCATATGTGATTTTGTACTAGCATAAAAATGATATGCGCGACTTTTCCCGTGGGCTAAGTCGCGGGAAAAGTCACGGCTAATCATATATGATTTTGTACGTGAATCATATGTGATTTTGTACATGAAAAATTTGATGTACAAAATGATTGGCTGAGGATTGTCCTCGCATTCTCGTAAATTGTTATCGTTCTCGTATGAATCTCTTTCTATCTATATATATATATATATATATATATGGTTGATTTCCTTTATTCTGTACCATAAAGTATGGCACCCTATCTTTTGTCCAAAGGAAACTCAACTGACAAATGATGTTGTGACAAGTGTCCTCATGCATTTAATGCATGAACAGTATAAAAGGAGAAGAAGAGATCTTATGCAATCTATGCTTTTAGAAAGAGAGATATCTTCTAAGTAAGAAGCTAAGATCGGCAGTAGCATAACTTCTTTGTGTTTTAAGTTATATTTGTTTTCTAAGTGTTAGATTGTTATAATAGATTTTATCTGATCTTTTCAGCAACAATCTGTTTTCTAAATGTAATTCTTGATATTCATATCAATAAGAATTTAAAAAGGGAAAAATACTGTGTAATTGTATTACCCCCCCCCCCCCCCCTAACAATTTCTTACTTGCTTGCAATTACCCTAAACGGGATTAACAGAAACAACACATGATGCACAAGTTTTCAAGGTTATCACAATTTTATGAGCTCTCAAAAGTAGCCCCCCCCCACACACACACATATATACATATATATATATATTTTTATATATATATATATATAGAGAGAGAGAGAGAGGGAGAGAGAGGCTTCTTCATTTAGAAACTCTTTAAAGAGTAAAAACTCGTGGAAACCAATGTAAAAATAATTTTTTCATGATTTTTTTTCAACAAATGTTATGATTTAAGATATTGTTTCACATATACTTGTGTTTATATGAACAAAAAATATTACATGTGAGAAAAAACATTGATTCACTATCACATATGAAATAAAATTCGCACGGTGAAACATAACGTTTTTTTCCACGTGTAATTTTTTTTTCATATGAACACAAACATATGTGAAACAATATCTTATTTGACAAAAAAAAATATGAAAAAAATGTTTTTATATTGGTTTTCACGAATTTCTACTCTTTAAAAAGTTTCTAAAGGAATATCCCTCTCTCTCTCTCTCTCTATATATATATATATAGAGGCTTAATCAAATAAAAACCACAAAAATGTTACAAACTCGTAAAAACCGATATAAAAATAATTTTTTTCATGATTTTTTTTATCAAATGCTAGGATTTAAGATATTATTTCCCATATATTTGTTTCATAACGGGAAACTTTCACATGTATTTGTTTCACCATATGCATATTTTTTGTTTCACTAGGTGAATCAATTTTTTTTCCACATGTAATTATATTCATAAGGTGAACACAAACATATATGTGAAACAATATCTTAAATTGTAGGTTTTGATATAAAAAATCATGAAAAAAATATTTTTATATCGGTTTTTACGAGTTTGTAACTTTTTTGTGATTTTATTTAATTATCGTCATATATATATATATATATATGTGTGTGTGTGTTTGTGTGTGTGTGTGTGTGTGTGTTAAATCAAATAAAAACCACAAAAGACTACAAACTCGTGAAAACCGATATAAAAATAATTTTTTTCATGATTTATTTTCATCAAATACTAGGATTTAAGATATTATTTCACATATATTTGTTTCATAACGGGAAACTTTCACATATATTTGTTCACCATATGAATTTTTTTTACCCATGTATTTTGTTTCAGTAGGTGAATCCAAAAAAATCACATATAATTATTTCAAAAAGTGAACACAAACATATGTGAAACACTATCTTAAATGATAGGTTTTGATGAAAAAAAATCATGTTAAAAAATATTTTTATATCGGTTTTCACGAGTTTGTAACATTTTTGTGGTTTTGATTTAGTTATTGCCCTGTACATATATATATATATATAGAGAGAGAGAGAGAGGGGGGGGGGGGGTTCAGGAGAAAACGCTAAAAAAGAGAAAACTGAATAACACCCTGGGAGGCTGCCATCTGGTAACATGCATTTGTGCATATGCACTAATGCATATTAATGCATTGATGCATAGAAAAAATGAGCTCCAATCGATTATATGCATTTGTGCATACGCACTGATGCATATATATGCATTGATGCATGGAAAAAAATATCGTCCAGATGGCGGACTCTCAGGATCTTATTCAATTTTCTCTTTTTTAGCGTTCCAGAACCTCCCTCTATATATATATATATGTGTGTGTGTGCGCGAAGGTTCCTACGAGAACATCCCCCCTTTAAAGAAACAAAGGAACACAATACTAGCCAGATGTTTTGTATAAACAATTGTTATTATATTCAATGACATTCTAGTAAATAAGGTAGGCTGATACATACTTTCCACATAAGGTTATTTCTTTTTGGGGTAAAAAGGGTATAAGAAAATATTTTGAAATCTAATATATTACGAATATATAAATTTTGTAAAATCAATTGATAATATATTATAATGTTATATTATATTATAATTATATCATATATGATTTTACATCTACCTTTTTACAAAATCACATATGAATTTACATTAACATTTGTATAAAATCATATATGATACTGAAATCATATGTGATTTTGTTGACATATTTGACATTGTAATCATGTGTGGATATCATTTGTACAAAATTACATATGATTTTACATTTATATTTGTACAAAATCATATATGATTTTACATTAACATTTGCACAAAATCATATATGATACTGAAATCATATATGATTTTACATTAACATTTGTACAAATCATATTTTCTAAAATCATAAATGATACTGAGTTTGGTTTCTTATATTTCTCTTGATCTTATATTTATTTAAAGATATTCATATTTATCTTGATCTTATATTTATTTAAATATATATATATATATATCAATTCTTGTAAAATAGCAGGAGGTTCAAATTCGTAAAGATATTTTGGATATCTTAATCTTATATTTATTAATATATTTAATATTTAAATTGTATTTTATATTTAAAGTGTACAACCTGATATGAATAGTATATCCCCAAAAGCAATATTTTGCCTAAAATACCCTACAAGTAATCAAATTAATATTGATTAAATTTTTGGTTTCTTAGAATATATATAGATATATATGAGGATAAAATTAGTTCATTTGTTTCTTTAAATAAGAAAAGTTCTCATTTGAACCTCTCTTTATATATATATATATATATATATAGGCGGGTTCAAATGAGAACTCAACTTTGGTTGTGAACGTGAGGACAAATGAGAGTGTGACACGTGTTATGTTCATACTGAATAATCAAAGAAATATTCAGACTGAATATAGTATTTATTCAGTCTGAATAAATACTATATTCAGTCTGAATAATCTACAGTCAGGCACGTGTCGCGCTCTAATTTGTCATCACGTTCACAACCAAATTTGAGTTCGCATTTGAACTTTACTCTCTCTCTCTCTCTCTCTCTCAATATATATATATATATATATATATAGCGCGAGAGAGAGAGAAATAAGATCAAACGAAAAAGTGAGAAGTTTCAAAATCATGTGTGATTACAGAGTAAGATAACATGTGAAACAACAATCCAAAATGGCACATGTGACTTGGTCAACACGACAAAGGGTCGCAGGGAAGGTCCCCTGCTCTATGATCGGTCAATGCAACATGTTTGTATCCCATGTGATTACGTGTTTTATATCTATGTGATCTTGAAATTTCTCATAAATTGATTGTCTTCCCGTCTGATCCTCTCTCTCTCTATATATATATATACATATATATACACATACATACACATATATGTGTGGAGAAAATGGAGCCCCAACAGTTCTAATAGAGTACTATTTAATGAAGAAATTAGATAAGTAATTTTAACGATATAATTCTTGAAATCTATGAGGTTGTACAACTGTGTTATAACGACTAAAGATATATTCGTTCTAGCAACTTTTGTAGTACTTCCGTATAAGACAAGTAATTATTGGTTTTATATATAAAGTTACAAATATCTTTAAATACTTTATTTAAGACACTTAAGCATTCTAAGAAGTCTATTTTGTATTTTGTCTATATGTGTACACATACATATATATATATATATATATATGTATACAAATTAATGCACGTATATATATATATATATATATATGTGTGTGTAGAGGGGGGAGCATTCACCTAAGAACCACAAATAATCAATGAACTAATTTTATATTATGTATTCATTGATAAACATGAACTATATAAATTTCACTAAAATATGTATGTTGTCATTCATATACTATATATCGATCAATGTATATACTGACATGTGTTTTTCTGTCAATGAGTATATATTTTTACGATAAATATAAACTAGAAAATTAGTAATTAAGTTCTCAAAATAATCGCATTTCTCATATGAATTAGTTATCTCTTTCTCTCTCTCTATATATATACACACACATATATATTATGTGTATGGATGTTATATATACTTGTAGGAAAGTATAAATAATTATGAGGACATAAACAAGTTGAAAATTATGAAAAAAATTCGGTCATGTGTTAATTCTGAAACAATACATGAAAAAGTACAATATTATTTTACAACATAAAAAAAGAATACACTAAAACTAATTATGTATCATGCAACAACCTTAAGGTTTACATACATTATTTTACAATATAAAATCACAAATAATGATTGGTTCTCATCTTTCTCTGAAACAAACTTGTAAGTTGGTTTTTCACCAATATTTTTGAGTAGAGAGATGCTTGTGGAGAATCAATTAAAAGTTGATGGACAAAACATATAAAATAATACTTTAAGCATATATATTCCTTTAAAAGGCATTTAAAATAAACCAGATAACTAAAATATTGTAATAAAATATGCATTGATATTATTAATCTAGAAGTATTTTCTAAATCATGAACAATTTTAATATGAATATGAGAACATTTAATTTAGCATCAAAATAAAATTATTAGGTTAAGGATGTCTAATGTACATCAAGGTATCTGATCTGTTATTTATAAACGAATTATCCAATCTATTAATTTTTAAATTAATTATAAACGAAAATTATGAGATAAATTATTAATAACGTATTATAAATATTATAATAATAGTTAATGTGTAAAGAGATGGTCTTATGAACAAGGGATGTTGTTGAGCTCAAGAAGATAAGACCACTACAAGATGTAATCACTATGTGATGAATCATATTTTTATTTGATAACGTTATAGCAAAATCACTATTGTTTAATGATCCTAATAATTATCTATCTCTTGGAATATGGAATATAGATAACTAAAAAATAGACTTTCTAATTTCTATCAATACAATGAGGGTGAAGGTTTTGATGATCGAACAAGTACAGTGCTACTGTCATGTATAGTGGAATTTGTTTGGAGTTTTAATGGTGCATTGATTTTAATTTAATATGTACTCATTTAAGTTAACAAAAGAAGTTCTAGTCTTTTAGTATCAATGCATTTGTCATGGGAGGTTGCAAGTTCAAATTCTTATGATTCGAATGAGTTCTACTATAGAAGTTTTCAACGTAGATCCGGGAACAAATCTTTCACTCACTGAGAAGTGAAAACCTGTGACTAGATCGTCCTGAAGACGGATGCGACGGGAAAAAGTGGCATTTGAAAGTGTTGCTGACTTAACATTTAGGTTAAACTTACTATATTATGTATATATCGTTGTAAAATTTGCCTTTTAAATCTGAAATACTCACATATATATCATTTTTCCTAATTTAATTATTATTAAACAATAAAAAAATACAAATCATTAAAACTACATTAAATTTTTTTAGAAATTACTTATATACCCTTCCCATTATCTTTTCCAAACCAGATCTGAGAGATATATTGGGATTAAAATGAAAAACAGATCACAGGGAGAAGACGAAGTCGGCGGAGAAGAAAAGTCGTCGGAGAAGACGAAGTGGCCGGAAAACACATGAGACCACAAAGAGAGAGAACCGAGATCTGAGAGAAGAGAAGGGATAGAGAATTAAGAGAGGGATAGAGATCGAGATAAGAGAGATAGAGAAGAGATAAAGAGAGATCGAGAGAATAGAGATCTGTGTGTGTGTGTGTGTGTGAGAGAGAGAGAGAGAGATAGATAGAGAGAGAGATGAGGGACGAAGCACATGGACGAAAACCATTCGCCTTCTCCGGCGACTTTGTCTTCTCTGGCGAATTCGCCTTCTCCGACGAGATAAGATGGAAGTTATATGTATTATATATATATATATATATATATATATATAGGGTTGGGTTCACGTGAGACAAGGCTGTTTCCGTGAGGCCATGAGACCACCCTTTTACACTTGAAACTTCACAGTAAATGTGAAGGTAAAAAAAAATATGATGGGTTCACGTGAGACCAGCCTGTTTCCGTGATACCCGTCGGAGACCCGTGAAACCACTTTTTTACTCTTGAAAATTCACAGCAAAAACATTGTGAAGGTAAAAAAAATCTGAACCTTCACAACAAAAATACTGTGAAGGTTACTATCACAGCAAAAACACTATGTAGGTTACTTTCATAGCAAAATACTTTAAAGATTCATATTTTTTTACCTTCATAGTGTTTTTGATGTGAAGTTTCAAGTGTAAAAGGGTTGTCTCATGTGTCTCACGGAAACAGGCTGGTCTCACGTGATCCCAAGTCTATATATATATATATATATATATTTGACATACGAACTTAATTAATATATCTATATCAACACTAAGGCCTCGTGATTTGTTTATTGGGGTTACTGATAGGATAATTATATACCTTTCAATATTGGACAAATAAGATTAAAAGCAAGTATACTTTTAACCTTACTACCGCCTTTCAAGTAATAAAATGGTAAGAACCAAGTATCTTATTCCACAGGGATAGGTATCTTAAGTTGCCAGATCTTGAGTTGAAAGACTAACTTCAGATGGCGAAATTGAAGATTATAATTTGCGTGATTGATTTGGTGATTTTAACAGTTAATAAAAAGAGTCGGGGTGTAACACTTAGGGTGAGATGCAAACAGAAACATAAGTAAATTAAGGTTGTCAAACTAACCAATTTTGGCAGAATGCCACAACACCCATTTTAGCAAGAACTATTTTCATCACTTATTTTGAAGGTATTTCTCTCGGACTTCACTAATGTACTGATATTTAGCTTTCTACCCATATCTCTTAGAGGTATCCAGACCAGTGACAGTACAAATAGTGTCTTCAAAATATATGGATAAACAAAAGGTATCTTTTGTTAAAAATCACTCTCTCGAGTGGAGTCCCATATCATTCAAGTTGACGTGAGGTAAATGGCTTATCTCTAAGTCCATTCCAGTTTAACACCTTAAGGTGATCAACCCGTCGAGAATTAACCAAGTTGAAAAACACGGAGGACAAATCTCTTTGTCGGTAACTTTCTCAAGTCTACCTCCCATATCATTCAAGTTGACGTGCAATCAATGTCTCCGCTTGGAGTCATGACACTTTAGTACTTTCAAAGTAATCAACCCGTCAAGAGGTGTCGTTGAGTTTATAAAACTTGAAAAGAAACGATAAAAAGTTGTTATTGCATAAAAGAATTTACTAATGTTAGGTTTGCAAAACACACCCTTTCCGTCTTACACCCGAGCTAACGGATTTAGCTACTCATTACGGAAAGTAAATTACATGAAAGATAAAGTACATAAATAAGAGACATTATAAATATATGACAATAATATAAATTACAAGATAGGAAAATGCGAGAAATGAAGAACAAGAAAATAAAGAACAAGAACTTAAATGACAATAAAGTAAATGACAGTAATATAAAAGATAAGAATTAAATGACTAGAAATTAAAAGCAAGAAATTAAATGACAAGAAAGTAAAGAACAATTATAAAATAACAAGAAATAAAGATGAGCAAGAATTAAATAAGAACAAGACAATTCCTTCAAAAGCTTCAAGACTTCATATATTTAGAGAGTTTTCCTCTTTCAAGAGTAAGATCCAATTCATGATACAAAATGAAGATCCTCACCTCCTATTTATACTACAAGGAAGGTGAGGGTAAAAGGGTCTTTTACCACTAATTGGTACAAAGACACACCCATACCCTTCTAAAGTCAAGATTGGAATAGTAAAAGCATAAAGTAATATTAAACTAAAGAGAGCACATTGTTTCTTACTATTCTTCAAAATACATAAAAACTTAATTTATACAAGCTGGAAACATCTAGAATATCTTAGTCAAACAGTCAACCAGCCACAGCTGCTGGTCAAACAGTCAACCAAAAAGTTCATCCTTTATGCCCAGAATTTCTCCCATCCTGATGATGCAACATTGCTTCAACATCCAAAAAGTTGCCATCTACACATTTTATCTAATCTGTCTAAACACCACATATATTAGCATATAAAGTAATAAAGCAGTAAAATCATTTACTCTAACTCCAATAGTAAAAAAATGACTCAAATTTGGGAAGAAATGTAAAAAATTATTAAAAATAAGATGAAAGAGTCTAATAAACATTAAATTCTTAGTTCTTATCAGTTACCCATCTAATATTTACATTAGGTACGTCCAATAACTTAGTGACTTAGACTTTAAGCATGCCCAGTTGAAAGAACCAACATCTTTGGATTCAGAAGATAGGTATTTCCTTTTTATTCAGAGCTGAAATCTCTAAACCCAGGAAATGCTCTCATAATTACTTGTACATCATGGATTGAAATTTGAAGTTTGCTTTGGATATAGGATTTCAGATCGTCGGAGAAGACGAAGTCGCTGGAGAATGCGAACGGTTTTCGTCCCTCATCTCTCTCTTACAGATCTTTATTCTCCCGATCTCTCAAATCTATTCTCTATCTTTCCTATCTCGATCTCTATCTCTATCCCTCTCTCAGATCTCTATCCCTTCTCTTCTCTCAGATCTCGGATCTCTCTCTCTGTGGTCTGTGTTTTCCGGCCACTTCGTCTTCTCCGGCGACTTCTTCTCCGACGACTTCGTCTTCTCCCTGTGGTATGTTTTTTATTTTAATCCCAATATATCTCTCAAATCTGGTTTAGAAAAGATAATGGGAACGGTATATAAGTAATTTTTAAAATAAATTCAATTTAGTTTTAATGATTTGTATTTTTTAATTGTGTAATACTAATTAAATCAGGGAGAATGATATATATATATATATATATATGTGAGTTTTTCAGGTTCAGAAAGATATATACGTAGTTTCAAATTTTACAAAGATATATACGTAGTTTCAAATTTTACAAAGATATATACGTAATATAGGAAGTTTTTAAGGACATAGATGAAATTTTCCCTTAGTTAAAAGAAGTAAAAAAGAGGCAGAAACAACCCACTTAAATGTTATAAAGAAACGACATATATATGTCATTTTTAATTAAACTGTATTTTTTTATAATTAATTTTTTTATCTTATTTTTTAGAATACTAATTTTGTGCACCCATTTACAAAAATTTCTAGATCCACCTCTTAATATAATCAGTAATAAATATTATATCTATATGTCAAAATGAAGAAAAAAAATACAAAGTTTGCAAGGTAGATACAAAATAAATCTAAGCTTAAGATTAGTCATCAAAAGTGGAGGATTAGGTAGCTTGAAACTATTTTAGGTGTCTTCAAATTGAAACTTCCCACCTTTGAATTCCCATCACCTCCATATTTAAATCAACCTCTTGACCCTCTCCTTCATATACAAACACATTTCAGCCTGAGGTTGCGGGGGTTCAGAAACTCAATTGCCTGGACCCTACATGAGTATATCAGCCCCCCATTTCTCACAACATTTATTGGACTCGTTTTTCTTTCACTCTCACCCACCACCTTCGATTTTCACAACATTTATTTCACATTTCTACCATTTCTAAGGCATTTACTCACCACTAAGAGTAGAGATTCAAGGTTAGATTCAAGGTTCAAGTTTCAAGCTTTGCAATCTAAGTATTCTTCCTCTTCTTCATCACTTTGGGGTTTTTCTAGGGTTTCTTCAATCCTAGCTTTGTGAGTTCATTCTTCCGTTTTTATAAAACTTTATACATGTCAAAATGACGTATCTTACTCCCTATAAGTTTGTATTCCAAGTATTTTTACATTTGGTTGATTTTGAAAAATTAGGTCAAACATGAGAATTTGGGGATTTTGATCTTATTGTTAAAATGAGTATGTGGAATGATCTTACATACTTGATAGTAGTTTATTTCAATGTAATATTAATTTTAGAACTCAAAGATACTTTTGACCTAACTTGAGAAATAACTAATTATTGAGAAATAGCAATTGTGCAAAGGAAATTGTGTTTGGAAAATTATTAATATATCTTGGTTGATGTATTAGAATTTATGACTAGAATGTAATGGATCCATAGACATATAAGTCGGTTTTAAATCGGGATTGTCGTCCCTTTTCGGTCCACATATAGGATCATCGGAGGTTATACTCGGTTGTATGATTGGTCGGTGCCACTAGCCATTGATCCTTATGTGAAGTTCCGACTAGGACCATCGGAGGCTATACTCGATTGTATAATTGGTCGGTGCCAATTGCCATTGGTCCTAGAACGAACTCTCAACATTTATATGTGACTTACTCATGTACCCGTCATTGTGGATGGTAACACCGGGTCTCCCCCGTTAACTTTGGAAAGAGCCTCGCTCTCCATGAGTAAGCGAGCAAGTAAAATTATTTTAGATAAAGTCCCTCATTACACTTTCATGGATTTTACGGTTTTATTTATATATATATATATATATATATATATATATATGTTTGTTCTCATTAGGCGTTAAGTCTAACACTTTTTCTCAAATGACATGTATATCAGCTAATAATCCTAGCATGCCTCCCAAAGGTTGAGCGGAGCGTTATTCCGGTCGAGGCATCTTTTTGGGCTACACTTTCTAGTGTATATATTTTGGAGTTACTAGGTTAGTCATTTTGAGGATATTAGCAACACCCGAACATAATCTATATTTCATATTTATGTAGATTAATAAGTTGTTATTTTAGTATCCACATATTGATGTAAGCTCTATTACTCTTCCCATTGATTGGGTGATCTTTATGTTATTTAGGCTTATTTCCAAAAAGTATTTCGGTTTAAATTATCTTCTATTTTTAGGGTGTTACAAGTTGGTATCAGAGCTCTAGTTTAACCGAACTAGGTATGAATTTAATATGCCTAGACATAAGCTGAGACTTTTAAGTATTCCATTGTGAGATGTGGGTAGAAACTTTTGAGACAGGAGAGCTTTAGAGTCGATGGAAGTGCGCTAATCATGAAATGTGACTTTGGTAATAGGAATTCTTGTATGTATGATATATTCAAAATGTCACGTAGCTAATGCTATTTTGGGTATATTGTTATGTGAGTATGCTTACCTTACTATTGTTGCGATGAATGATGAATGTATTCTATGTATATATGTTAGCCTTGTCTTACTCTTACCCTCTTATGGCAGACTAAGATGGTTAATACGCTTACTAGACCACGGAATGAAGTAAACGGTGCAGCAGCTAGTGTTTCGACTCCGGTCCAGAAAGAGACAGCGGATGTCACTCAGCTTCCTCTCCTCCCTACTTTTCCACAAGGGGTTAGAAGTAGGATAGAACGTGTACCAAGGGTCAATTTCCTCTCTAATAACCCGCTAATGGTAGAGGTGGGTTCTCAAGAAGAATTTAGAGCCAGTGTAATGAAGGCGGTTACTTCCTCCATGGCCCAACAATAAGAAACTATCATGAAAATTGGAGGAACGTGATGCCAGTCACAGAAGACATGAGGCAACTGCTGAGAACATCATAGGGGGTTCCGAAGGGAATACGAATGGTCATGGTACCGAAGAGACGCCCGGGGGCGAAGCAAAGAGGACGGGAAGAGGTTGCTCATACAAGACCTTTTTGTGCACTAGACCACCCGAGTTTTCAGGCTCGAATGACCTGGTGGTTTGTACAAGATGGATGCGGGAGATCGAGCAAGCATTTGGCTCAAGCGAGTGTGAAGAGAAGCAGAAGGTGAAATTTGCTTCACAATGCTTAGAGGCGAAGCCTTGGCATGGTGGAACGTCACAGAGGATAATTTTGGACCTGACATTATCTCCATGCTTACTTGGGAGATGTTCAAGGAAAAGGTGATGGAGGAATATTGCAACGAAAGGGCAGTTGATCGGATTGTTGACGAGTTTCGAGGTCTTAAGAAGGGGAGCAAGACTGTGAGAGAGTACACCCGCATATTTGTGAAAACGTTGAGCTTAGTGGGGCACGTGGCTTCGAACGGAAAAAAAGGTGAGAGAATACATCAAAGAATTGCCATCCGACATGATAGCAATGGTTCGAGTTTCGAAAGCCTCTTCTCTTAGAGAGGCAATCGAACAAACTCAACTTATGGAAATTGCCTACAACCTAGGCAAAGAAGAGAGAATGGTAGTCGGAGAGAAAAGAAAATGGGAAGGCAACTTGGCGCCACCCAAGAGTTCGGGTCCCTTCAACAACAACCGTGGATGTAATTCCAGTCGGGAAGCTAAGTGGTGCCCCCGTTGCCATAGGAAACATCACGACTTTTGCAAATCTACCCCCAACGGTTGTCCCAAGTGTGGGAAGCCCGTTCGTACTATGGTGGATTGTCCCATCAAGGGGCTCGTTTGTTTCGAATGCAAGGAGTCAGGACACTTCAAGAGAAAATGCCCGAAGTTGAAGACGGGAGGAAGTCGCAGTAAGAAGAAAGGTAATCCTAAAGCAACGGGAAGAGCCTTCAAGATGACGATGGACAAGGCAAGGGCGTCGGCGACACGGTATTGAGTACGTTCCTTTTTAACTTCGTACCCGCTTGTGTCTTATTTGATTCTGGGGACACGTTTTCTTTTGTGTCCACTACTTTCTATCCACGCCTACTTGTGCATATTAGTAGCTTAGAAGATGCGTATATTATCATAATAGCCGATGGTAATCAAGTCTTAGTTTGGGATGTACTCAGGGATTGTGCTTTAGAGATCGAAGGGAAGAAATTCCTTGTAAGTCTCATGCCTATGGCAATAGGAGGATTCGATGTGGTGATTGGGATGGATTGGTTAGCCGAGAACCAAGCCGAATTTTTATGCGCTATGAAATTGTTCCGAATTCCTTTAGCGGATGGCGGTATGGTAGTAGCCTACGGAGAGAGAGAAAAAAGTGAAGTAGTATTTTTAACCATGACAAAGGCACGCAAGTGCCTAGCCAAAGGTTGCCCTTCATTCGTAGCCTATGTATTAGATGTGAAGTTAGAAAAGATGAAGCTTGAAGACGTTTGTGTTGTTAGTCAATTTCCCGACGTTTTTCTCGAAGACTTGCCCGGTTTACCACCCAATCGGCAGGTGGAATTTCGAATAGATCTTGTACCGGGGGCCGCTCTGATTGCTAGAGCGCCTTACTGATTGGCACCGTCCGAAATGCAATAGATGATATCACAACTACAAGATCTTCTAGAGAAAGGTTTTGTGAGACCAATCTCATCACCTTGTGGAGCTCCGATCTTGTTTGTGAAGAAAAAGGACGACACGATGAGGATGTGTATCAACTATCGTGAACTCAATAAAGCAGCTGTGAAGAACAACGATGAGGATGTGTATCAACTATGTGTATCACTCCCGAGAATCGACAACCTCTTTGATCAACTTTAAGGAACGGGTTGTTTCTCAAAAATCGACCTCCGTTCGGGTTATCATCAAGTAAGGGTGAGAGAGGATGATGTAGCGAATATGGCTTTTAGGACACGTTATGGCCATTATGAGTTCTTAGTAATGCCATTGGGTTGACAAACACGCCGACGGTGTTCATGGACTTAATGAACCGAGTGTGTCGACCCTTCCTCGACAAGTCAGTAATCGTGTTCATTGACGACATACTTGTTTACTCTAAAAACGAGTTGGACCATGAGCAACAACCTTCGGGAAGTCTTAGAGTCTTGAGAGAAGAGAAATTGTATGCCTAATTCTCTAAATGCGACTTTTGGTTGAAAGAAGTTCAATTCTTGGGCTACGTTGTCACTCAAGATGGGGTTAAGGTGGGCCTGTCCAAGATAGAGGTGATGATGAATTGGGAACCTCCAAAGAGTCTGTCCGAAATTCGAAGCTTCCTGGGATTGGCGGGTTATTATAGAAGGTTCATCCAAGACTTCTCAAAGGTGGCATCTTCCTTGACGACGTTAACAAAGAAGAACGTGAAGTTCTCTTGGACTAAAAAGCAAGAGAAAGATTTTCGGACTCTACAAAAGAAGTTGTGTGAAGCTCTAGTTCTTTTTTTACCGAAAGGATCCGAAGATTTTGTAGCTTATAGTGACGCATCAAAAATGGGTTTAGGTTGTGTTTTAATGCAAAGGGAAAAAGTGATTGCATATGCATGTAACACCCTCAAATCTGGAAAAGAGCGACTAATTTAAAATTTCTAATATTACATCAATAAATAACTTTCCTCAAACCACAATTAATAATAAACCTCTACAACAAACAAATCAAGTCCTATACAAGACCCACTTACGGTTGGGTGTTACTAAACCAATAAGAGTCATTATCTCCGAATGCGGAAAACGTCACCAAGAGTCTTTATCGTGCCACTTCCTAGCACTCAAGTCCACACGTGTCGCTAGTACCAACCCCCAACGATAACCTGATGCATATGTCGACAAAGAAAAAGGGTTAGGCTTAACGCCTAGTGAGCTCAAGAGTTTTTAACATATTTATGATTGATTTGAAAACCAAAAGATTTGCTTGATAAAATATAATTCTCAAAGGAAGTAACCTTATTATAAAAGCAACGTCTTTCCCCAAATTCAATAGTCCCATAATAAAAGCTTTAGACCAAAATGACATTAGAAGAGAAAACTTTAAATAGAAATATTCCATTAACGTAATACCAATTCCAATACTCACACGACCATGATTGAGTTTACAAACGTGGAGATAGAAAACATACCTTTAACCGTGTTTTATAAAACGTTAACTCACGCGGACCTTTAAAGGGATAGAAATATCCGAAGTTCACGGGGGATTCCCGATCATACCATCTTTGGTGACAGATACAAAAGTAGGTCACTACTCGATGTTGAGCAATTATAGGAGTCAATGGCAATCGGTCAATAACCGATTATGCATCTTAGTACACGGCCCCCGATGGCTCTTACGAAAGCCTGTGCCATGGTCACTGGCAACCGGTCTATAACCGATTATGCACCTTAGTACACGGCCCCCTGATGACCCCAAATTGCGCATGCATACATTCAATGGCATCCGGTAATGATCCGGCATTATACCCAACGGTAAGAGGCCCCCTATGACTTCTATGCGACCAAAAAGGGACAACAATCCCGCCTTTAAACCGACTATATGCCTATGGATCCATTACATACTAGTCCTACTACCGAATACATCATCGAGACGTATTACTAGTTTTCCAACCTTGAAAACTCTTTTCAACAAACCATCTCCTTTCAAGTCCAAGTTTTACCAAAATTTAGGTCAAATCATTTTGAGTTTCAAAACCAAAGATTATTTCATTTTATAACCTTTCCAAGTATTTTAAACCATTAATGATGCTCAACTCATCATCTACAACAATATACTCAAAATCCTCATTTTGATCCAAAACCTCCAAACTTACCCAAATACACAACCACTTGAAATTAAGTTTAGGAATCAGTAAAATACTACATTCACAACAAGCATTTGATTTTATAAGTTTAGATTTGAACTCATACTCATGCATTTACAAAATGACCCATAATGCAATAATCTGTATTTTTCAACGATTTATAAATTCCAATACTTTACAGATGCAAATACAACCAAATGGTTTTCATTTAAAGACATTGAACTCAAACAACCCACACTTATACTTTATTTTCCAAAATGTCTAAAACCCAAGTATAAGCCCCTTTCATGATTTATAAATCCTTTTATACCAAATATGCAACCTTACCCAAATACTCACACATTTGATAAATAACAAGTAAAACACTTTAATACTTTAAAATGGACGTTTTTGGCATGTACAAAGTTTTCACAAAGTATCTTGAACTCACCTTGCTAGATTTAGGCTAAATCTAGGTTTTACCCCAATACCGAGTTCCATTCGGTGAAGACTTTAGATCCTTGAGCTATAACTCTAGATCCATGGTGCAATCCTTCTAAGAACACCTACATGACTTCCAAAACATACACAAAACAAACCCAAGAGAGAATGAGAGTTGTTGGTGCAAAACCCAAACCCTAGATTCAAAATTTCGGAGAGGTGATCTTACCTTCCACCCTATGAGCTCCCAAATCATCAAGTAACCTCTAGATATAATTGTTTCTATGTTGAAGAGCTTCCAAATACGAAACCACAGCACTTTGAATCGCCCAAATCGGAGCTGTGATGAAGAAGTTATGGCCAAATGAATAAATCCCGATTTTTAACCACTAGAGGCCGCATGCGAGTGTGACATGCGAGTGTGCCCTGTCACACTCGCCGGCACACTAGCCCGTGCCCAAAAACCAATCTGATTCATCTCCTAAGTCTCGGTACATTTAGGGCGATGCTGCCATGCGATGGTGCCCTGTCAGTATCGCCTGGCACTATAGCCAGGGGCCGTTTTGAGGTGTTTTTCCCACTTTTCACCCGTTTTGATCCCGCTACTCGTCTTGTGGATGATACTCAATATAATTAACTTCAAAAATACTTAACTCGTTGATCCTAAGAGTGGAATACAAAGAGGACCCGGTTGATGCATTGTGCCATTGTTACTATAGCATGACACAATTGTTGGGACCACCAACTACTTGGTACAATCGGTGCTATTGTGACGGATGTCATAACCGCATGGCACAATAGTCGAGACGACCATTCTCTAAGTACCATCGGTACTATTGTGACAGATGTCACCCTCATAAGGCACTACTGCTCAAACTCTGAAATTAACGTTCGGTTATTGAATCGCTCGGATTAACACTTTCTTCAATTAGGACGAAATTCAGGGTGTTACAATGCATCAAGACAACTCAAGGAACACGAGAAGAATTATCCTACCCATGAATTGGAGCTAGAGGCGGTGGTCTTTGCTTTGAAGTTGTGGCGGCACTATCTCTACGTTACTAAGTGCACACTTTATACCGACCACAAAAGTCTAAACTATGTCTTTGATCAGAAAGAGCTAAACATGAGATAACAATGTTGGCTCGATTTGCTCAAGGATTATGACTATGAATTGCTATTCCACCCGGATAAAGCAAATGTGGTAGCGGATGCTTTGAGTCGAAGGAATACGGTAGTGGGACGCAGGTCGTGATTACAAGAATCGACATAGTGTCTAGCTTGATCGACCGGATCAAAGTTTCACAAGCGGAGGCGCTTCTAGAAGAAAACCTTAAGAGTGAGGTGATGGTGAAATAACAATCACTCTTGACGGACGATAGTCGCGGCTTGAAGCTATTCCAAGGCCGTATTTGGGTGCCCAAGATCGGGGGTAACCGCGTGTTACTATTGGAAGATCCACACAAATCCAAATATTCCATTCATCCATATTGATGGCCCGTTATGAAGTTGGACGTAGCTAATTATGTGGAAAGGTGCGTGACATGCGTACAAGTGAAGGCGAAACATCAACGATCATACGGGAGCCTCCAATCCTTGGAGATCCTGGAATGGAAATGAGAACACATCACTATGGATTTCGTAACTAAATTGCCAAAGACCTCGAAGGGTCACGATACCATATGGGTGGTGGTGGATCGATTGACAAAGAGTGCTCACTTCTTAGCAATGCGAGAGGCTGGGCCGGTAGATAAGCTGGTTAAGTTATACGTTGAAGAGATCGTCTCGAGACATGGTGTGCCTTTGACCATCATGTCGGATCAAGATAGTCGTTTCACTTCCAACTTTTGGGATGGTTTACAAAAGGGGTTAGGCACTCGGATAAAATTTAAGTACGACGTATCACCCTCAAACCGATGGTCAAAGCGAGCGGACCATTCAAACTCTCGAAGACATGCTCAGATCGTATGTCATAGACTTCGGTGGAAATTGGGACTCGCACCTACCACTCGTGGAGTTTGCCTACAACAATAGCTACCATTCTAGTATCGGGATGGCGCCGTCCAAAGCCTTGTACGAACGGAAATGTAGGACTCCAGTGTGTTGGTTGGAAGCTGGTGAAAAACAATTTGTCGGTCCCAAGATTGTGCAAGAGACGACCGATAAAGTAAAGAGTATTCGCGAACGGCTAAAAGCGGCTCAAGACCGTCAAAAGAGTTACGCCGACAAGAAGAGGAGACAATGGAGTTCCAAGTGGGTGAGCGTCATGCTAAAAGTATTCGCGTGGAAAGGCATCATTCGGTTTGGGAAGCGCGAGAAGCTTAGTCCTCGTTTCCTTGGACCATTCAAAATTTTAGAAGGGTGGGACGTCAATCCTATAGGTTGGAATTACCACCCGAGATGGACGGAATACACAATACGTTTCATGTATGTTACCTACGGAAGTGCTTACCGAAAAAAGAGAGTTTGATACCTCTCTCAGAAATTCGAGTGGACAACAACAATCGATATGTGGAAGAACCAAAGATGATCTTAGAAAGAAACTCCAAGATGTTACGGCACAAGGAAATTCTCATGGTTAAAGTCCCATGGCTCATCGGGAATCGAATGTGACGTGGGAAGCGGAAGAATATCCGCAATTATTCACTTAGTCGAGATTTCGAGGACGAGATCAATTCCAAGGATGGTAGGATTGTAACACCCGGAATTTTACGAAACTCCAATGTTAACGTCGAGATCCAAATAAAGTAGCGAATTAAGCAAAAACCGGATTTTTTTTGGTGAAATATAGGATTTTTTTGGACATTTAAATGATTCTAGATATTGTTATAAACTTAGAAAAACAATTCGTGAATTTAGTGGTGTGCAACTACAGAAATAATTCTAAGGATGTTAATTGGAATTAGATGTTTAATTTATGAGGTTTATGAGATCAAAGTTAGCTAAATTTAGAAATTTTGGAGTTGCATTAAGGTGGGTTATGAAGGGTGATGTTTGGACCAGCTCAAAACTGAGAAAAAGAGCCTGCTGGGCGAAAACAGGAGGTCACTCGACATGGCCCGCGGGCCCAAGTCGCCAAAAAATCGCGTGAGTCACTGAAGTACCCCACCTCCGCGCGCACGACCTGCGCCGCGACCTGAGGTCGCACGCCAGGTCGTGGGAGTTCAGAAATTCAATTGGCTGGACCCTACATAAGTATATCAGCCCCCCATTTCTCACAACATTTATTGTTCACCACATTTCTGAGGCATTTACTCACCACTAAGAGTAGAGATTCAAGGTTAGATTCAAGGTTCAAGTTTCAAGATTTGCAATCTAAGTGTTCTTCCTCTCCTTCATCACTTTGGGGGTTTTTCTAGGGTTTCTTCAATCCTAGCTTTGTGAGTTCATTCTTTCCATTTTATAAAACTTTATACATGTCAAAATAATGTATCTTACTTCCTATAAGTTTGTATTCCAAGTATTTTTACATTTGGTTGATTTTGAGAAATTGGGTCAAACTTGAGAATTTGAGGATTTTGATCTTATTGTTAAAATGAGTATGTGGAATGATCTTACATACTTGATAGTAGTTTATTTCAAAGTAATATTAATTTTAGAACTCAAAGATACTTTGACCTAACTTGAGAAATAATTAATTATTGAGAAATAACAATTGTGCAAAGGAAATTGTGTTGGGAAAATTATTAATATATCTTGGTTGATGTATTAGAATTTATGACTAGAATGTAATGGATCCATAGGCATATAAGTCGGTCTTAAATCGGGATTGTCGTCCCTTTTCGGTCCACGTATAGGATCATCGGAGGCCATACTCGGTTGTATGATTGGTCGGTGCCAATAGCCATTGATCCTTATATGAAGTTCCGACTAGGACCATCGGAGGCTATACTCGATTGTATGATTGGTCGGTGCCAATTGTCATTGGTCCTAGAACGAACTCTCAACATTTATATGTGACTTACTCATGTACCCGTCATTGTGGATAGTAATACCAGGTCTCCCCCGTTAACTTTGGAAAGAGCCTCGCTTACCATGAGTAAGCGAGCAAGTAAAATTATTTTGGATAAAGTCCCTCGTTACACTTTCAAGGATTTTACGGTTTTATTTATATATCTGTTTGTTCTCATTGGGCGTTAAGCGTAACACTTTTTCTCAAATGACTTGTATATCAAGTGATGATCCTAGCGGGGCTCCCAACGGTTGAGCGGAGCGTTATGCTGGTCGAGGCATCTTTTTGGACTACCACTACTAGAAAATTGAGTATTTTCAACGGAAATTAATTTTCAACGGAAAATGTTGTTGAAAATTTTGTACGAATTTTAGAGAATTATTGACAGAACATAAATTTTCTACGAATTTTCAACGAATTTCCGTTGAAAATCTTTCACAAACATATATGCATTTTCAACCAAAAAAATTTCAACGGAATGTCTCGTCAAAAAGTTTTTGGTTGAAAATGCATTTTGCGAGAGATTTTCAACGGAAATTCGTTGAAAATTCATAGAAAATTTATGTTTTGTCAGTAATCCCTCTAAAATTCGTACAAAATTTTCAACAACATTTTCTGTTGAAAGTTTTCGTTGAAAATACTCAATTTTCTAGTATTGTACACTTTCTAGCGTATATATTTTGGAGTTAAGCTTAGTCATTTTAAGGATATTAGCAACACCCGAACATAATATATATTTCAGATTTATGTAGATTAATAGGTTATTGTTTTAGTATCCATATATTGATGTAAATTACATTACTCCTCCCCATTGACTAAGAGATCTTTATGTTATTCAGGCTTATTTCCGGCTTATTTCCGTAAAGTATTTTAGTTTAAATTATATCCTATTTTTAGGGTAACTTGCATGTGTTAAGCATATGATTGGTGTTCATTAATGTGTCAAGATCGAAATAACCTTTTGGGGAGATTCGTTTAATATCTAAAAATTGTTCAGCAACATTCACATAAGTAGGGAATGTTTTAGGTGTACATATAGGAAATTAAGTTGGCTGAGAAGTGCATTTCCGTTGTAACCACCGAGAGTACACCAAGTGTCCATATTCAACATGTATAATGGACATGAACTTTTCAAAACATTCATGATGCATGAAATTCATGTACAGGTCGGTGATTCCCTAATTCACGATTAAAATAGGGTTATCAACACTGGATTTTCCTATATATACACACAAATATAACTAATTATCCACAAATAAATAAATTTATATTTGAATATATATATTTATCTCGATTTATCATTTGAAGTACATTAAATCATATGAAATAACTAGAACGAATAATTAATATAACTATGATTATTACAAATATAGCTTTCATATTGAAATATAATAGTGACAAATATAGCTTTACCTTTTATTGAATTTTTTTAACTTCTTGTTTAATTTATAACTACATATTTTAAAATTCTATACGGCTATAAATGATTTAAATTGCCATTTTATTTTGAATTATATATAAATTTAGAGTTGGTCAGGAAGTTGTTACCACATACAGTAGGTTTTGAGTTCGAGCCTCCCCGTGGGGGTTTTTCTTCTGGGGCGTTAAAGGAACGGGGTTTATCCCCTAAGGCGAAGATTCGGATCCCGCATACTTTCATTGGATGTCACTGTGGGTTCGAATCACTAAATACTAACTTGCCGTTCAAAAAAAAAAATATATATATATATTATCATTTATTATTCAAAATTGTTTATTATTAAAATTGTTTTATTATTAAATATTTGCAGAAGGATACATAAGAGCATCTTTAATTCATTCTTACTCTTTATATTTGAGATGAAGTGAGTTGTATAAATTTTAGTACAAGTAAAATAATACATTGTTATTTCAATTATTTATTTATATTAATAAATATATATATATATATATATATATATTATTTTAATTTTTACTTTTAAATACAATAAAATAAACAAATGATGCCATGTATATATATATATTATTATAGTGTAGATTATTTTCTAAGGAGCTCATTAAATGTAAGGTAAGAAGTCAATGTATGAAGTCTATTGTAGGGAGTTTTTTCATATATGATCCTCTATAGTAGTTAAAGAATTAATATAGAAAGTCCATTAAAAGATTTTTAAGTCATTCAGTAAACAGAATACAACTGAGTTTATTAAGTTCACTATAAAACAAAAGAGTTTTTCATTCATAAAATTTTTAGAAGAATTCGATGGAATTGAATACGTACTATTTGGTCGGCAAATTAGTCTTAAAAAATATGACTATTGGAATAGATTATTCCAATAGTGTTCATCATAATCCACAAACTAAATGTTTTTAAGAGATATTTAGTTGACATAATATTTTTAAGAGATTTGAATTTTGTTTGTTTAGTTTATAGAATTTAAAATGGAATTGAATTCAATTTTTTTATAGACGATTTATAAAAATAAATTATAAATAATTAAATTACCTTTTATGAATAAATTATAACAAAACGAATGTTTATTTTAAAACATTATTACAAACAAATAAATTCTTTGAAATCCCGTGAAATATCAACTACACCACTAAGATTTCTAAATCAAATGTTTGAGATTTCAATTCCATACTTTTCTTTAAACCAAATACGAAATTGAAATAAAATTAAATTTCAGATCATGTATACAAAACAAACTCTATATATCTTGATGCACCGGATCCCATCTGAATTTCACAATTGAAAATATGTAGTTTGTTTTCATTGGTGATTGTTGTTGGGGAATTTTGATTTGGTTAAGGAAAATTCATTTTCCTAGGAACTAGGAAGGATAAAGAAAAGAAGAAGAAGGATAGCAACACATCATAAACTCATGAAACAGGCATGTATATGGTCCCCCTGCCCCCCCTGCATGTCCCAACCCTAACCCTAACCCTAACCATAAATTCTAAAGGGAAAAAAAGTACAATACCCCAACTGTAACATAGATACCTTCACATGATATAATTTAAACCACCATCACCCTTTTGAATAGTAACTTTGAAATATCGTTTAAAGTTTAAACTAATTGATGATCGATCCTAAATTACCTGATTGAGGGGTTGGTTTGCAAAACTTGCTGTAAATATTTTATAGACATGATCTTATTATCAATCTAGATATAATCAAGCTCGGTTATGTTTTAAGTTCAAAAACAGAATTTAGCGGGATCATGACTTTAGTCAAAACGGAACTATTAGAACAACAAAGTTCAAAACAGTTATCTCACTACTAGAAAATTGAGTATTTTCAACGAAAATTTTCAATGGAAAATGTCGTTGAAAATTTACTATGAATTTTAAAGGGATTATTGACAAAACATAAATTTTCAACAAATTTTCAACGAATTTCCGTTGAAAATCTCTCACAAAATGCATTTTCAACCAAAAACTTTTTGACGAGACATTCCATTAAAAAAATTGGTTGAAAATGCATATATGTTTGTAAGAGATCTTCAACGGAAACTCGTTGAAAATTCGTAGAAAATTTATGTTCTGTCAATAATCCTCTGAAATTCGTAGAAAATTTTCAACGACGTTTTTCGTTTAAAATACTCAATTTTCTAGTAGTGTCTGTATCGTAAAATTTATTTTACGATTGCATTAATATTTTTATGTATTTAGGGGGTGTTTGTTTTAGCTTATAGAAACAACTTATTGACTTATTTCGGTGTGACATCGGTAATAAGTCATTTTAAGTGTTCGAGAAAAACAACTTATCCGGTGCCAAACCGGTGATAAGTCATTTTTTAGGAAGTTAAAATTTTTAACTTATCAAATTTTAGTAAGGACTTTTCCAGTAAGTCAATAAGTTATAAGTTAATAAGCTCATCCAAACATCCCCAATATTAAGTATTTATAGCCAAAAACTTAAAAGTATACTCGAACAATATATTGTAGATATCATTAAAATTTCTTTTTATAGGAAATACAATAATACTTAAATTACATATCGCTTTTTTTCTTCATAAAATAGAGAGTAAATTATGATTTTTGTCCTTACGGATAATTCGGATTTTGAGCAAATTTGAAACACCCCTTTTTATAAGAAATACAATAATACACGCTTGTTTCTTTAACAATGATTCTTAAAACATGGTATAAGTTAATTTTGAAAAAATATAAACTAACTATAGTGATTAAAAACATAATTTCATCATATTAATTTATTTATTTTTTTTGTAAAAGATGGAAACAACATTTGCAAGATCAAATAAATGAACAAAAAACATAAAAGCTAATACCCACATTGCAATGATTTTATGGTTCAGAATTAGTGATTTTCGTCCCTATAAATCGTAATTTATTGTTATTTTCGTCTCTTTATTAATTACTATTAATTATAAATAAATACTAAAAACTATTGATAAAAAAATAATTATTATTAAAAATGATTAATATTAATTAAAAATAAATTATTTATCACCTAACTTATCAACAAACTCGTAAAGATGTGAGTTAAAAATAAATTATTTAGCAAGTGATTTAGTGGAATATGACCTAAATAGAAAAAAGAAAACAAAAAAGAAAGTCCATATTTTGATTAGTTAAAATGGCAGTCATCATTAGGTTAAGGACCAGTGAATGTGAAAGGACTGGCAGGGAGAGGGACCAGGCTGGCTCAGAAAGGACCGGCCCACACAGGCCCAGTTTTTGCCACCTCTTATTACTGTAGTGTCTACTAATAAATACAAATATTTAATTTTACATTTTTATAAAATATTTTTTGTTCTTCAAATATCTTTTAGTACATTTTTTAGATTGGTTCAAATACAAATCAGTTGAATAATACAAACTATATAAATTGGTGTAAATTAATATAAAAATAATTTTCTTCATTATTGTTTTTTCATCAAATACTATGATTTAAGATATTATTGCACATATGTTTGTTTCACCTTGTAAATAAAATTACATGTGAAACTTTTTCATAAATAAATATATGAGAAGCTTTCATCTTATGAAAACAAATACATATGAAACTTTTACATTATGAAACAAACATATGTGTAATAATATCTTAAATCATAGGATTTGATGAAAAAAGCATGAAAAAAAAAATTATTTTTACATTGATTTGAATCAGTTTGTATAGTTTATACTCTTTAACTGGTTTGTATTTAAACTTCCCTTTTATCTCAAAATATATGTTTGTTCTATAATAAAATTTTCAAAAATAAATAACTAAATTTTCAAACTTACTCTTACGGACCTTTACCAAAAACCTATCAGATAAGTGTTTGGAAATATTTAAAGTATAAGATAGATAAATTATTAGAAATAATTAAAAGTATAAGATAGATAAATTAACTAAGAGGCTGTTGACCCAATGTTTATCCGGTAATTCATCTATCTTACCTCATAATCCAATAATTCACCCGTTAAGTGTTTACCGGGTAAGAGTCATTACTTTCACTTGCCGGATAAAACTCTTGGTACTTTTCATTGCTCTTACCGAGTAAGATTCTCAATCTATGTCACATTCATTTGATAAAAAAATGACCTGATAAATACTTATAAGATAAACATTTAGTAAACTGCCCATAAGATTAAAGTTATAATTTGATTAACTTGAAAATATAGCAATTATGCATTCTAGAACTTATCATTTCATTTGTGGATGAGACAAAGAAAGGAACACCCTAAAAAAACAAGGAACTATTGCATTTGGTTTTAAACGAACCAAAATAACCATACATAAAAAAACATAAACTCTTCAATATTTATGCCATTTAACTAAAGATAACATTTGAAAATTTGGTTATCAAGATTTTAAAAATGGACACTTATTCGAAGACAAATATAAACAGAAACATGACTTATTTTTTGAAAATGGTATCCTAAGCATTTGTCTAGACTAATCCTGACAATTTTAAGACTGCTAAAGCATGCAGTCCTAAAATAATTTCTCAGTGGCCACAAGTTGTTTGCGCCTGGATTTGAACCTAGGATAGATGGGTTATCTAGCCTCATTCCCCACAAGCCTTAATCAGTACGTGGCTTGTGGCTAAAACATGACTTATTCTAGGACAAAGTGAGTACTATTTATTTAGTTACGATTTTTTTTGCAATTTGAAGTATCGAAGTACATATTCGTGCGTATAAAAACTTTTGAACGTTTCGTGATTCAGCAATTCCTAAATTGCATTCATCATATCAACAAACGATTGCTAAACCAACGGAATCATTCATTGGTGAAAGAATTGGTACAAAGAGTCACTTTACGTTAAGCTTCCTACTTGCTAACACTAACCTTTTTCTTCGATATTTAATGGCACAAAAGCGAACTAACCAATATACAAAAAAACATCTAACTTGCCGTTCCACTGATTCTTACGTAAAAGCTCGGGTAGATGAGATATGTTGACATTTCTCATCTTATAGCTTTCTCTGCCTTCTCAGAAGCTCGAGGCGAGAAGAGATTTCTGCACATTTCCTTTTGGTTTCCATAACCTCCTTCTCCAAATCCTCCACCTGTTAAACATGTTCAAATTACCATTAAAAGAAAACCGATGCAATGGCTCAACGGTATCCCAGTTATCGGTAGATGAGAAGTGCGTGCAAGTATTTTTGGAAAGGTATCCAGGTAAATTATTACTTTTGTAAGACATCAACCCTGATAAACTCAGTGGTCGTGAACGTGAGGACAAATGAGAGCGCGACACACGACCTCCATTACTACATTCAATCCGGATATTTTCCTTCGTTATTCAGTCTGAATATGACACATGTCTCGCTCTCATTTGTCCTTACATTCACAACCAAATTTGAGTTCGCATTTGAACTTTCCTCTCTCTCTCTCTCTCTATATATATATATATATTTATATATATATATATTATTTTGACTTACTGTAGTTTTTAATTCATTCTCCTTTTGCATGTACTCCTCACACCTGCACCGATGAATCGCCAAGGTTGGAAAATGGTATCAGAGAAACCAAAAAGAAAAACCAAACTGGCACAGTAAAATCTTTTTGGTTTTTCTGTGAAGTATGCAGAAAAACCAAAGGGTAGACTGGCTGTTTCTGTGAAGATTCCCGGTTTTGTGCAAAAGGGTGAGCGAAAAGGAAATCGCCCTTTTGTTCAAAAGCAAGAAGCATTCAGCAAAACCATTGATATACCAACAAAAACAAGAGAATAAAATTTTGAAAAAAAAGCGACTTGTATCTGTTACCATCCATCTACTTTAATGTGGACAACTTTTGTTTTCAGTATAAAATCTTTTAGATCAAGACTCGAAGATTATACAAATCTTTTCTCACTTTTCACTGTTCAATTATTTTCTATACCCTCTAAATTATATTCTTCAGAGCAATATTCGATGAATCCATAGCAACGATCCTCTAATGAGTATAGAAGTGTAGGCCATCTTTGTATATAAGATGAAGTCCTTATATTTCTAGTTTTTCGATCTAAAACCTTCCCATGGGACAGAGGTGCAGAAATCATAGATTTCGTTCTTTATAGATAATTTATAAAAACAAACTATAAAAACAGCCTATGAACTAGGGACCTTTTGGTTTGACACAATGTTTTTGAGGGATTTAGATTTCGTGATAAAAAATTTGGAATTGGGAGGATTTGGAATCTTTGGTGTGTTTGGTTTGTAGGATTTGGAACGGAATTGAATTCCATTCTTTATAGATGATTTGTAAAAACAATAAAATTACTTTTTATTAACTGATTATTACAAAACGTATGTTTTTAATGTGTTTTAGAAACATTATTACAAAACAAATCCTATGAAATCCCGGGAAATACCAACTATACCCCATGTGATTTCCAAATCCAATGTTTGTGAGATTTTATAAAAATCCCTAGATTTCAATTCCGCACTTCCTTTAAATGAAAGTCGAAATTGAAATGGAATCCAATTCCAAATCCTACCAAATCCCACAAACCAAACGGGTAAGAGAATATGCAAACTTCAAAAAAACTAACTTTTACCTCATAAAAAGTTGGATATTCTCATCACATATTTGATCTATGTCCCTTGAACCATCTCCACATGCTACCTCTTGATCAAATCCCTATAATGGGTATCATTAGAACAGGTTTATATAACAATGGAAGACGAAAGATACATATAAGAGAAAGCTTGATTTTTGTATGAAAACAATAATTGAATCAACTATATATATAGGGGTGGGTTCAAATGAGAACTCAAATTTGGTTGTGAACGTGAGGACAAATGAGAGCGCGACACGTGTCATATTCAGACTAAATAATCAAAGAAATATTAAGACTGAATAAATACTATATTCAGTCTGAATATTTCTTTGAATATTCGGTCTGAATAATCTACATTCAGACACATGTCGCGCCCTCATTTGTCCTCACGTTCGCAACCAAATTTGAGTTCTCATTTGAACTTTCCTCTCTCTCTCTCTCTCTCTCTCTATATATATATATATATAAAGAAGAAACGGGAAAGAAAGACTCACGGTTTCAAATCCAGGAGGAGCCTGAAGAATGGGTACGTCATTATTGTAAATGGTTCTGCCATGGCTCCCCATCTGTGAACCACTAAAATCCAGCCGTGGGTTAGCCGCAAGACCAGCATTGGTTAGATTAACCCTTTCACCTTGGGTTTGAAGCGGTATAGGAGACACCTTCTGCATTTTGCGCAATACACCTGGATCCGGCTTGTGCCCAATTAAATGACAATGGTGTTTCCTGTGTTGTTTATAACAAATTACTAAAATCCCAATATAAAGCAGAAAATGTCAAAAACACTCGACTTCTGGAGAAAAAAAAGATACAATTAGTAAGATGACTACAGTGGTCATTTACATTATATATTTGTAAAAAATATATAATGTTTACAAATAACGAACCAGTAGTCCATCTGCATTTGTCTTAGCTTCATTTCCAGCCTCGAGAATAAAGACGATCTTTCAAAATCCTGCTTGTCATGTGCTGGTTCGATGAAATTTGCTTCAAGAACTCCTGCAATAACAGAGTCGGTGGATGTAGATTATAAAATAGAAGTTGTTTCATATTTGAACTCGTGAAGAGAATATACTTACCAACGATGCCATATCCTTTAGAGTGTCCATCAGAAGTTACTTTCCAGAAGGGCTGAAACATTTGACATTGAAAATCTTAACGGATTTGGACTTATAGTGTATAAAGCACTCCCAAAACAAATTAAAGTCCCAACTTTGAGAAACACATACCCTAATAAGACGGTTTTTATGGTAAACGTTGAATCCAGTAATCCCAAGAGCTGGTGCTTCTTTGATAAATCCAAGGGTTGTCTCCACAGCAGCCTACATCAGATTGATCCACAGGGTAAAATGCAACGAGTTATGCATGATATGGAACTTGGAAGAAAGTATGACAAAAAATACTGGACTATGTTTTTTGTAAATTTCAATCATCTAAAACTAAGTAAAATAGACAAAAAAAATGATTGGTAAATTTTTATGGTGTTTAGAATTGCATTAGAATTGGAAAAATATGTTGGTGTTCTAAGAATTGGAAAAATAAATAATCTCACGATGATAACATGAATTATTTCCAAGATATTTTCGAAAATGGGATTCAATATTTGCAAACTTATATTGATCATAAAGAAATAACAGAAATTCTTTCTAAAACATTTAAAGGACTAGCCATGGGAGAATTCAATCTAAAAGGAAGCCCAGTCACCATGGGGAACACCAAAGAAAAATTAGAATACCGTCAGATGCCACTGGTTCAGGGGTTAGAAATGGTCTTCTTGAGCTCCTATATATATATATATGTATATACATATAACCCAGGAATGCTCAAAAGTGGAGTTCAGGAAAGAATATAATTAGTCATACACATATGTTTCTTCAAATCTCACCAAAAGGTTAGAAGTGTGTGTGAGCATTTTCCCTATATAAATATTATATACTTTAAAAAAAGAACTACATAATAGTAGTTTCTGATGCTAAGATGCTTATGAGCAATTAATAACTGATAATGCCAGACAGTTTTTCTTCTTTTTCTGCACTAGAAATATATATATATATATATAGAGGAAAGTCCAAATGCGAACTCAAATTTGGTTGTGAACGTGAGGACAAATGAGAGCGCGACACGTGTCTGAATGTAGATTATTCACACTGAATATAGTATATATTCAGTCCGAATAATGCTACATTCAAACATTCAGGCAGATTGTAGCATTATTCAGACTGAATAAACTATATTCAGTCTGAATATGACACATGTCGTGCTCTCATTTGTCCTCATGTTCACAACCAAATTTGAGTTCTCAGTTGAACCCGCCCCTATATAGATATAGATATATATATATATTCAATTGTTTGATCTTCAGGTTTGTTCTGTTTGGAAGGATAAAATCTGCTAACTTGATTACCAAAAACCATTATAAAAAAATTATAATTCTCTCGTTTCCAACCGTGTAACAGGGCATCTAAAACAGAGACACCACTTATCAAAAGGGAAACATATCATATACTGCAATTTTACCTCTTTCATTGAAGAGACATGGGGCCGGTAGGGGACTACTTCCTGATACTTCAAATCTTCTGCTATATTATACTGTTCAACAAGTTTCCCCCTTAGAAAAATTTTGAAGTTTTTAAACTTTCTGAGGTACAATATAGAAGCATACGCCTGTAAAAAGAAGCACCCTACATCATGATGACGCCACATTTATATATAAAAAAAATCAAATGCACCAAATAAAAATGTTTATAATTCAAATAATCACCCTTAAAGAATGAAGTATTTGATAAGAAATGTGTGCTTGCGTTTCAGCCGCTTTCTTGCTCACTTTGGCCAAACGAGAAGCTTCATCCCTCAATTTTATATCCTATATCAGTAGGCAAATATAAAATTTAATACTTGTATGATAATATTATTATCATGAAAATGAAAACCAATGGTTAGCATTAAGACATAAGTTCATCATATAAATTATAATATAACCTCAGCATACCTCATCATCTTCGTCACAATTCAATTCATAGATGCCTTCATCATTAAGCCATAAGTTGTATATGATTATCTTTGTCCCATGTGACCCAATATCTTCAAACTAACAAAGAAGATCGAGCAATTTATTTGCATGGTTAATAAATATATAAAACTATGGTCTATGAAATTGCAATGTTACAGTTTTCATAGCGTCAACAACAATTTTGTGAATATTTTAACTTTTAAAAAAGATGAACAATGCTAAAATGGAAAAAAGAAAGGGAACTTATTGAATGACCTTAACAAGCATATGTATAGTGAATGTGGATACAACTTATCAAGCTTCTTTGGCAGAAAGCAAACCTTAGGGGATGTTTGGCAGTTGCTGAATGGTTTGATGCAGAATGATTAAGAGGCTCTTATGATATAATGCCAAAAGAAATATAATTGTTTGGTAATTGTTCAGGATGTAATCAGGGCTCTTAATGGTTAAGGGAGGTCCAAGATACAAAATGATTCAGAGGGTTTTGGAACCATTAAGAGGCAGATTTATTTTTTGCCAAACAAAATTCACCTCTTATCGAGTCAGAGGTTGCCTCTGAATAAAACTGTAGAAACACACTGTTATAGTCAGTCATCAAATAAATGCATCATAGAACATAAATGTAACCTGTTGCATTAGGTCATCTTTAGAAGCGAATGGAGACCATTCAAGAATTGTCTTCAAGTTAGCAGACCAATCATCAAGAGAGCTATATACTATAGGTTCTGCCCAATGCTTTGAGACATCAAAATCAATCTGCAAAAAGATTCTAAATAAGAATAAAAGAACGAAAATCAATTTAAAAAGGAATATAAAGAGTTCACATGTCTACCATTGGGACAATCACATCATCCTGTCCGGTTCTGCGTAGAAACGTATAGGATAAAAGACCAACACTTCGGGTTGCTCGGCTACAAGATATAGTAACAAATAGTAGTTTTAGAAAAAAATAAGTTCAATTATAACAGACCCATATCGACAAATACGTTTAAATTAAAATACAATAAGTAATTGATAAGTTTATATTAAAGGAATTATAAGTACAATCAACATGCTAATTTTTTCAAATAAATCATTAAAGAAAATTTTATTTTAATTCAATATACAATAAACATATCATTTGTTATTATTTATAAAAAGTTATGCTCGCACAATCACAGGTAAAAAGTTTTTAAATTAAGTTAACTATAACAAACTTGTATCAATAAATAAGTTTAAATTAAAATCGGTAAGTAATAAGTTTGTATGAAACGAATTATACATAAAATTCAGCATGCCATTTTTTTCAAAATACAGTATTAGAAAAATCATTTAAAATTTAATATATACACAATTAAAATATCATTTATTATTACTTCTAAAAAGTTATACTCCCGCAACACAAAGGTAAACTACTAATTAAAAATTTTAAAACTAGTTCACCCTCTCCTTAGATTGAATGTAATTTTTAAGCCTACCATTGCTTACCAAAGCAAATAAAAACACTTGAATATAGAATCTGAAAGAGTACCCATTTCGAGATGCACAACTGAAAACAATCACATCAGCTCCTAACCGCATAGTACTTGTCTTGAACCCATTTCCATCTGAAAAAATAAATTTCCTACAATTAATTGTCAATATACATGGGAATTGAATTCAAATTCAGCAACTTTATACAGCAAACAGAAACTTTAATAAAGCGAAGCTTGTAGATATAAGATGAGGTTTTATTGACTCGTAGTAAATAAATTCTTGGACTAGGCTGGTAGATGATCATGAACCCTGATATGGTACTTAGGGGCTGTTTGGTTGGTTTTCCATTAAGTCCTCTATGGATAAAGTTGTTTGTGGATTAATCTGTCTGTATAGATTAAGAAGGTTTATGTTTGGGATGGTGTTTTATAGATGGAAGAAGCATGTTTTTAATTCCTATTGTTATTTTTATCTACATTATCCAGATATAAGATCCTATTAATATAACATTTACGAAATCATATTCTCTACAACTGTGGATGACAGAAGACTTATCACTCATCCTAAACTGAAATAGCGGTCAGATTTCTGATTTGTTTATGGTTGTTATCACAGTGGTAAAAAGCGGTGGTATGGTGAAAAAAAAAGTGGTTCATGTAATAAATAAAAATATTTATACACATGCAACACTTATTATACATAATAAGATAATACTTATCTAATAGTAATGATTAAAATCTCAATCCTATTAATGAATTCCGAAAATATTTTAATATGTTTAATATATGTACTTAATATTCAACACAACTCAGCTATGCATTATGCAACAAATCCTTTCTTGCAAGTCGCAAGGTTAATCCTCATCATTAAACGGCTAAAAATATTAAAGATAAAAACAGAACCGTTAAAAATATTAAAGCAAAATAGTTGTAGATAGTTACATTGTCCAATTGTGCTATTTGTCTTCTTTGTTGAGTATCCCAAACTCATGCACTTCCGAATGCCCTCTGGGTCCATTCCACCTCCATCATCTGCAACAAAATTTCAAATTGCTGAATCAACACGGATACTGATACCTACCTAAAGAAATGTTATAAGTTATGGGTTGGGTTCCAGAGAGAAGTGAATTTATGTTGAGAAGGGTAAGAAGGGATCTCCACCCTTGGATGCATATTAGGATGAGATGCACCGAGATGACATTCACCGAGATACACCGGATCAATCCTTGTATTAAGTGCGATTCATGGGTGGGTTTGAGATTAAAAATGATCAAGGGTCAAGATCTCTTCTTACGCTTCTCACGTTAACTTCACTTCACATGATCCCATGCCTATAAGTTATAGGCTTAGGATCAAGTGAGAAGGAGAGTTAAGGTGAGAAGTGTAAGAAGAGATCTGAACGATTGATCACTTTTAATCTCATACCCATCCATGAATTGCGCCTTAGAAGGGAGTTGATTCGGTGCATCTTGGTGCACCTCATCTTGGTGCATCTCATTCTAATTTGCATCCAAAGGTGGAGATCCCTTCTTACGCTTCTCACCATAACTCTCCTTCTCACCGGAACCCAACCCATAAGTTATAGCCATCAAATCTGAAAGTGAAATACATCAAGAATGGTACCAAGAAAAAGTAAAGCAGGAGAATTATCCCTCTTGCTGTAAATTCTGTCAACCTTCACAAAAGTTGCCCCATTGTTGATCTGGAACACAAGGTTGACGACAATAAGATCATACAATCTGAGTATTTCAATTAGCAATGTAATATTTCACCCATATTCCAATAAAAAAGAACTTGATATATGGTAATCCAGAACTACATGAATGTTTGATGCTTTTATACATAAAATCAACAGTATGAAGTATGAACCAAATAAACAAGGCAGTGATTGAAAATATATATAATATATGTGTGTATATATATATTTCATGTTTTAATGAAATTCTTGTGATGAATAAAAACTAAAGCTTACCTCATCAACAGCATTATCCAACAGCTCAGCAATAGCTGCAATAAGTTGTATACATTGTGAGTATTACCATTTGAAAAATACCATGAATAACATTGAACTTTTGTATAATAACTTGGGTTTTGAGGAACTAGAAGGACCCACTAAAGCTTATCCTTATTTTCTTAAACCCCAAAAGGGAGACCATCAAATTGTAAGACATACCTCCAAAAGCCCATTTGTGTGAAGTTGCATTGGAATGAAGAAACTTTGGGTGCACACGAGCATGTTCCAGTTCACCTGAAATAAACCATAACTCCATTCAGTGACCCTGCAAGACAAGCATGCATGTGTGTTCCAATCACCTATAAGTTGTGTAATTTTATTTTACTCCTCTATATATATATATATGTATGTAACATCCCTAATTTTCAGCCGGGTATATAGATATATACATATCTTTATCATAATTTCTTATAAAGTTAAGTTGTTTCTAAAGGCCCTTAATAAAAAACTAAAACAAGGTAAATAACATCTTATAGTAAAAAATATTAGTTATAGAGATAAACATGTAAGCAAGCAGTCAAGCACACAAGTAGCTTACAAAGCTACTTACCAATAAGCACATAAGTAGCTTACTAAGCTACTTATAATCAAACAACATGAGCCACAAAAATCTTATGACAAAGCAAACCTAGAGAATGAGTTGTAAGAGGGAAAAAGTTTGTGGCAACCCTAAAAGCATTACAAGGAAAGGCTAGGAAAAAAAGATAAGAATGAACAAGTACATATGTGACATATCCTTAGAAATATACAAGTTGAAAAGCTAAGTGAACAAGTACCTTAAAGCATGACATACACCCTATAAGTAGAAGCTTAAAGGTTCATTCTTTTCATCCCAAGATTTGAAACACTACCTAAAAACATAATAAGCAAGGTATAAATAAGGCGAGTACGGTATGAGATTTACTAGGATACGTACATGATGCAGTGATGCACATGTGGTATGTGAAAGTTTTTATACATGTGAAGTATAACCATTTAAATATAAATAACCTGAGGTTAAAGAACCTGTGAGAAGTTGGTATACTTGACATGTAGCCATGAGATCTAAAAGAAATTTTTTTATACATGAAGGTTTAAAAGAAATATTTTAAACTATTTGAAAAGAATGTTTTCTCATGAAACCATAACTACTCACCAAGCTTAAAGCCTACGTATTCATGTATGTATCTCAAGAATCAAGGAGTAGGAACAAGCTGAAGTGTTGCTGTTCAAAGATGTTTTCTCATGAAACCATAACTACTCACCAAGCTTAAAGCTTACGTATTCATGTATGTATCTCAAGAATCAAGGAGTAGGAACAAGCTGAAGTGTTGCTATTCAAAGATGTTAAGAGTGTTATAAGTTGTAAATTTCCGCATTTCCGTTGATGTAATAACTTTATTATATTGAAATAAAAGTTTAAGATATGAAGTTTCTTCAGTTAACTTGCACTAGGGCAAAGGACGATACCCCGGGACCAGGATGTCACAATAATATATATATATATATATATATGCCTAGTCCTAGTGCAACGTAATGTCCGACATCTAGGGGCAGGGAGCAAAAGGGACACCAGATAGATAACATGGAAATTGCAACAATTTCCTTTGTGATAGAATTCCAAACTATTATCTATTTTGTGTTTCATTGATAATATTTGCGAATAATTTTATGCCATTCTGTCCACTTTTCTATTTGGTATTTAGACATTTAGCTAATAGTAGTTCAAAAGTTCAATCAAACAGAGGCAACAGCACTACCACTACGGAACCTCTAGATAAGTGGAAGGATGAAGTGTTTGTGAACCAGATTAACACTTGCTTAAGTGAAGCCACAAACTGATAACGCCCCCCCCCCCCCCAATTCCCATATTTAACTTTGCGAAAGGAACAAGAATGCACATGTAGTGTAAGATGTTACAATGCTACTTTTCCTAAATCCCGAAAGTGGAAGAATTGAGAGAATAATACAAAGAATGCATATACTAAACCTTGGGAAGGATTCCATTTAGTTGGACCAATTTCAAACGCCCCTGCTTTCCAAAAACTCCGGTTCTCCAATCTCCGATCATCCGACTCGATTGTTGAATTATTCTGAACTTGTGGTCTGCTTGGTCGATCACCGCCTTCATCATCACTATCTGGAATCTCTACAACGTTCAGCGGATTCTCTACGAACCTCGCCATTACAACCGATCAATTCACTTAAAAGTTAAAATCAAAGACGGAATTCGATGAGGAATCCAAATTGAAAATTTCTATAGTAAATTTGTAATTAGGGTTTTGAAACATATGTTTCATAGAAGAGGGTTTTTTTTCTCTATGGGTTAATGCTTAGGCATCGGAACTGAGGTCCGACCCGTCGGCTAACCCGATCCACGGCCCCGACAGATCCGACCCATCATTTTGGTTAACCAAACGATATATTTACCCTTATTTAATTTCTCTTTTTCTTCACAACTCTTAAATATTATATGTATTAATTAAGAGTAAATTTAAGAATTCGGTTAATTACTTTTAAAAGTGGACAATTATTTTAAGACAAATATAAATAGAAATGTGGACATTTAATTTGAGATGGAAGGAGGGAGTATTATTTAGGGTAAATTATATAATTAGTCCCTGTGGTTTATATAAAATCACATTGTGCATCTTTAAACCAAAATAATTATGGAAAATGCCCATGTGGTTTGCATTTTTACACGTCTTTGATTTCTCTTCCTTAACACCGTTAAAAAAGTCTCTTAAGTAGTTTAGTTAAGAAGGTATTTTAGTCATCTCATAATTATTTGTTCTCTAACTAAAACTACAGGGACCAAAAATGTAATCTATTAAAATCCTGGACCTACCTATTTGTCTCTCTCATCTCTTTACATAAACATTATATATACACGTCATATAAGGGGATTAATTTTTTGAGAACCCTATTTTTTGTGACTACCGTGAGATCCATTGTGAACCATATAAATTAACTAATTAATTTACATTGAAATTAAATATGATAAGGGTTGTTTAGTAATTATGTAATTTTATAGATAATTATGGAATCTTAATTATTATTAATAATATCCAAAATTAAGCATATTTTTTTATTATTCACCTTAATTATAGGATTCAATTAGACTTTTTGTTTAGAATATCTTTCGATTAGAAGAAGACGCAGGAGGACGACACCAAATACTGGAAGATGAAGAACTCGATTAATGATGAAGAAGATGTAGTAGATTGGTGATGACGATGGTGGTTATTAATGGATGTGGCGACTGTGGTGTTAAGAGGCGGCGGTATTAGGCGGCCTTACGTGGACCTAGGGATAGGTTCAGGAAGTGCCTCTTTTGGAATAGGAATAAGTGTCGGAATTTCATCTTTAATGCTTGTCTCATCCTCGTCTGGGGTAACAGCTAAAGGTTCGAAAGGCTTAGGTTCAGCATATGGTTTCTGGTTAGAAGCATGAGTATTGCTTTGTATGTGAGTCGCGGTTAACCTTCTAATCATAACATGTAACCCTATTCATATGACTCGCATAAGGAAACTAGGGAATAAAGCATTATACACTTGGCTTAGTTACATAAAATCTTCTACTTTGGTACAATTTCAATATTAGCCTAACACTTCTACATCTACCATTTTCACCGTTGATGATCCATTCTCGATATCGATATCGACCCGATGTTTCTGCTTCGATTCCATAAAACCAATAAAAAGAACCGTATCAATCCAGTCCTGAATAGCAATTTTACGGTCCGATAAAAAATGAGATACAAGAGTTTGCACCATTACTTCATTCTCGATCTTTAACGCATAAATCGATTCAAATGATTTCTGAAAGCAGGCTTCGATTTCCTTCAGAATGGTTTCTGCATTCGAGTCGGAACCGAAGTGATCGACAAATTTTTGGTCCAACCAATCCAAGAACTCTTCCAACCACACTTTTTTAGTTTTGGAAAATACATACGTTCTTGCTGTTTTAAATCTCTTTGCTTTCCTCCACCCGAAGATTCAAATCGAAGCACGATTTCAACTTCTAGACATCCAGTACCTTATCTCAAAATCACCTAATTTGATTAGCTTTCTTTTGTTGGAAATCACATGATTTCTAAAAGTCGATTGTGTCGGAAAAATAGGATACTGGAGCTTCGGGGCTCTGTGGCACTTACGTCCAAGATTACGATTTGAAAGGCCTTGGCATTCAAGATTCTTTCCTCTAAATAGTTCAAGAGGTCGGCTTTTTTACTACTGTTTGAGGTGCTCATAAAGATTGCATCTGTGATGTGGATTTCTTGACCACGAGAATCCAGCCAGTTCCGGATGGCCCAAGATAAGTTGTCTTGAGTTACATAATCGACTTTATCTATATGTTCAAGAAGGATTACAAGCATGGTTTCTTGCTCAACTCAGCAATGAAATTCATGGTGGTTTTTTTCTCTAAATTGAATATGTTTCATTAGGGGTGAGCAAAACCGGGTACCCGCCCTTTTTTCATGGAACCGGAACCGGCGGTTCTCGGAAATTCGGAACCGGAACCTCCGGGAACCGGTTCCGATACCGGGTACCCGGTTCCATTTTTTTTTTAAATTTAACATGTTATGCAATAAAAACGTAATTTTAAGTAATAAAAACTACAATACTTCATATCAAAACAACCGGTTAAAACTTAAAACCAATCCGATAAAACTAAAGTACTTCACGTCAAAACGAATCCCATAATACTAATTATTACATATATAAATAGAAATTCTTGAGACTTGAATCTTGAATCTTGAGTCTTGATTACTTAACGACCCTAAACAAAATAGAACAAACAAACATTAGAAATTAAATAATTGTAAGAGCAATTCTAGAGTTTAAACTTTTCAAAATATTTCTTAATTTCTCCTTCTCACAAATAAATAATTTAGTGCAATATCTCGCAACCGTGAAACGTGATGGAATAAAAAATTGTGGCACGGCGACACTACAAAAAGATCTAAATCCATCACGTTCGACTATAGAAAATGGTTGCTCATCAACAATAACCATTTTTGCTAAAGCTAGTCTAACTGAATTTTGATCAAACTCCCAATTAAAAATAGTGGCAGCATCACTTTGACTAGTTCTAAAAGTACTAATTTTCATTTGCTTCTTATCCAAATTTAGAGGGTATTTTGAACATGTACCAAGATGTTTAGAGAGAGATGAGGTACCATTCTTTGTGCTCCCGTTCAATACCTTTGAACAATACTTGCATTGTGCCTTTATAACCCTAGCATAAGGAAGGAAATCCAACAATAATGAACCAAATTAGCAAGGAAATCCAACAATAATTAATCAAATCAGTAACTATATGAAAACATTAAAAAACCAAATCATAAACATAACTATATGAAATCACTAACATGAGAAAGGAAATCATAAATCATAAACATAACTATATGAAATCACTACCTGAACTGTTGTTCGAAATCGAAATCGAGAACCTCGCCGGTTGTGCTGCTGTGAAATCGAGAACCTTCAAAATATAACTATATGGAAAGGAAATCGAGAACCTCGCTGTCGAGAACCTCGCCGTCGAGAACCTCGCTGTCGCCGCCGTTGCCGGGTTGTGTGAGACTCGCCGTCGCCGCCGTTACCGGTTGTGTGAGACTCGCCGTCGCCAGTGGTGTGTGTCTATGTGACTCGCCGTCGAAGTGAGATAAGAGAATAGAGATGGAAATCTCAGATCTGTGTGAGTAAATGGAAAAAAATTCAGTGAGATGAGAGAATAGAGATGGAGATCAGTGTGTGATTATGTGTGACTATGTGTATTGTGCGGCTGAGTAAATGGAAAAAAACCCTAAAAAGGTATAACAATTAACATCTAAAGAAGTCTAGTATTTTATATTAAATTAATTAAAAAATAATTTTATTTAAAAAATACCGGGTACCAGCCGGTTCCGGTTCTGGATACCCAGCGGGTCCGGGTACCCGGTCCCGGAACCGGTCCCGGCTAACGGTTCCAAAAAATTGAGAACCGGAACCGGAACCAGTCTTGATCGGTTCCGTGTTTTACGAACCGGAACCAGAACCAATCACATCGGTTCTGGTTCCGAAACCGGCAGTTCCGAGGCGGTTCCGGTTCCAAAGGCGGGTATCCGGTTTCGATGCTCACCCCTATGTTTCATGAGTTCACCGTGATCCTGTTTCTATGTTGAGGCTTTTTTTATAAACTGAACCTCCTTTCATGAATTTGCTTTATATATATATATATATATATATTGTAACATCTCAAAAAAAACTTGGCGTAGTAAATGGGTGAAGAAATGGAAGCAAATCGTAATTTGTATATTCGCCATTTGGGCCAAAATGTGAAAGAAAATATAAGGAGGGGTCAATTTTGTCTCAATGAGAAATTAATAAAAGATTGAAAGCTAAAATAGTAAATAAACGTATTATTTCTTTTGGTCCATAATTACCTATGAAAAGGAGGAAAGTATTTTCTTTTATTTGGAAAACTTAATTATCTATGGGATTGATTGAGATTTTGGGAATCCCTCCCAAAAAAAAAAAATCATGTGATTTCAATATTTAAAACCCAAAGTTCTCTATCAATTGGAGGCCTTAGGATTTGAGGTAGAGAAAAACGTGGAGAGCACTGGGGGAATCGAGTCGAAAGGAGACAACAAAGTTTTTGGTGTTCTTCCATTAAATCAAGGTAGTCTCAAAATTTATTTATGCATCAATTGTTCCTTAGTGTTCGAATATATATATATATACATATATATATATATGTATATATGATGTCCAGTAGCGTTTAAAATCTAAAAGATGGCCGAAAGGCGATTGATTTGGTTAAAGAAATATTTTTCATAAAAGGGCCCGAAAACAAGTTAATTGAAAATCAACAACTAGAACTCGTTTGTGGACTGCTTTTGGTGCTTCTCATTTTACTAGATAAGAAATATTATTGTGTGATATTCAGCAAAAAGAATCAGCAAAAAAGAGCATAAAACGAGGCCAAACGGACTCGAAACGTGCTGCCCATACGTGCTAAACTACTGCAGCTACCTGGGTTAGGGACTGGATGGACCTGTAACTGAGTTTGGGCCTAGAAGACATGAATCTGGATGGTTTTGGTTGATGGGCTCTAGTTAAGTTTTGGGCTTGAGTAAATAGGACCAAAGGGATTTCAAATCCAAATAAATTAATTAGTTGGACTTGCTGAAATTTATTGGACATTTAGTCGTGGATGGAATTGGACATTTAGTCGTGGATGGAATTGGAGTAATTTAAATGGAGAAGTCATTTTAGTTGTAAAGTAATCATTATATTAAATTAAAGCTTATTTACTTAACTTTTGAAATAATGGCGTAAATCGAGCATACAGAAGTATTAAGTTAAATAATCTAACTAAATAAGGATGATTATTAATTGTTTAAATTGAATTAAATGATGTAGTACCAGGCGTGATGTGTATATGACCATTTAAGACATTTGGATACAATATATATATATATATGTTATTAAAATGAGATGTCTTAAATCGGAATGATGGAATTGTATATATATATATATACATATATATATATATATATACACACACACATGTGTAAATAAATAAATAAAAGGTAGCTCCACGTTAAGAGAGTTTTTTACTTAGAATGCTATAGATGAATTTAGGTGCTCAAACACTTAATTATCTAGGGCATGGGGGGGGGGGGGGGTTATATGGTCACTTAGTTCCCCTTAAGTTGGTCGGGTTGACCATGATAACTTTTGGAGAAAACTTAGTCAATAATTGGTTGTTTGGTTTTCAAATTGTAGGTTACCACTTGGAGCGGAGTTTTAGCAAACCTACAATTTCAGGTGAGTCTTTCACGAGATTTCACTGGGATGTATACATATGTATGAAATGTATTTTTACATATATGGTGTGGATGTCTATATGTTTATTTTAAATTGGTGATTACATATATGTGGTTAAATTATGGTGTAACATGCTATTTATGTTATAATTTTTATATACATTGCATGCAAAGAGTTTGGGGTGCCGGGTTAACATGCTTATAAAATGTAATTAACCCGAGGTATGGGATATCGGCTCGATGTGTCACACTTTGGGGAGGCACGACCCGAAATGGGCAGTAGTTCTCTGTGGACTCATACGCCCAGGGAATGCCTATGACATGGCAGGTCCCTACCTAATGAAGAGGAGCTAAGAGATCTCATTGGGGTGCATATAATTATAATTGATGAGATTGCATATTATAATTACTTGATGTTTATATGTGATTGCATGTGTGTTGAATGATCGCACGTAAACTGTGAACTCACTGAGTTTTTAGCTGACTATAGTACAGATCTCAGGATCAGGAGGTTCAGGGATCGACAAAGGCAAGGGACATGCTTGAGGATTTTAGTTTTATTTTATTCGAGTTTATTTAGCGTACAATTATTTTATTTCAGAGTTATTTTGGTTTGGAGTTTACTAGCCCGGTATGAGACGGGTTATCTATTAAGCTTTATTTGATTTGATGTTTATTAGACTTCCGCTATAAACGTTTTCAGTTTATTATTTGGAGTATTTATTGGAGTGTTTGGATGACGTGACATTTCATTTAAAAAAATGGGGTGTTACAAGTTGGTATCAGAGCCTTAGTTTAAGAGAACTAGGTTAATATCTCCTTTAGGCTAAGCTTAAACTTATGAGGTGCTTTAGAATCATATGTAGGCTTATTTACGTTACGATTAAGTTTGAAATTTTCGGGGTTGATGGAGTGTTTTCCTTGTGGTTTTGTAGGAAAATGGTTCCACTATTCGCACTCACTTTATTAATCGTGGGAGAGGACGCGGACGCGGGCTCGGAGCTGACGGACGGAGGGTGCCCGACCTAGGCCTACATCGTGAGAGTGTTGCCAATCGCCACTCTAGTACGACATCTAGTCAGAATCGCGTCCCCATAGGCAATCGTTTGCCATCTGTAAGGAGCAACCCAACTCAAGGTTCGATTCGTGGGGGTCCCTCGGTAGTGCCTATTCCCACACGAGCCGAGTTGGAAGAGAAGATAGAGTCCCTCCAAATGATCAAGGAGGAGTTGAAGAATCAGCTAGCCTATACTAAGTGGGATAGTGATAGGACGGCGAGAATGCTCCACAACTTGCAGGTGGCAAGTGTTAGGAAGGGAACGGAGATGGAGACCTTGCTAGAAGAGAGGAATGCCTTGCGGGGAGAAAGGGATCTTCTGAAGATGGTACTGCTACAGGAGAAAAGGATCGCTGCCCATTCCTGGCGCGCTCGGGTGCGGGATCAGACGAGATTCTTTAAAACGGTGACTAAGGAGTATGCCGGGGTAGTAAAAGGATATTTTACTTCTTGGATCCACAGTTATGGGGTGGGCCCTGAAGCAAAAGTGCTATGGAGCTTCAAACCCTCGGTGACTTTTGCTCAATATATCAGAGACCACTATAGTAACGATGTCATATTTATATCAGAATGGTTTCACGTGGCTCATTGAGAACTACCACAATTGGGAGGGGCGAGGGTGACATGCCCCTAGCAGGACGAGGTCGAGGCCGAGGTCGTGGACGCCACCAAAATCAGGTCGACTCGAGTGCTACCCCGTCGGTAAACGAGGGTTTCACTGCTCAAGGAACTATGGGAAGAGGTACAGGAGTTGGAAACAGTGAAAACCTTTTCACCGAGGAAGCCATGATGGCACGATTCACCCAAGTCCTCCAAAACACTCTTCCCGACATGCTGAAGACTATGCTCAGAGATAAATTCAAGGGCCCGGAAGAGGAAGAGGAAGCAAGCACGCACGAGGAGAAGTCAATGGTCAACTCTCAAACCACTGAAAGAATCGAGCCTTCAGTTAAGGACAAAGTGGAATCACCGAAGGAAAAGAAAAAACTACTAGTAATAGAAGGATCATACGAGAAAAAGAAGAAGGGATGCAACTTCAAGACATTCAAAGACACTCGACCAAAGGAGTTTAAGGGCACGGAAGGCCTGGTCGCCCTTATGAACTGGATCTCTAAGATGCAAGGGTGCTTTAAAATCTGCCAGTGCTTGGAAGAGCAAAAGGTTACTTATGCTGCCATTACACTCTTGGATTCTGCACTCCACTGGTGGGAGGCTGAATGTGAGATCCGTGGGGAAGAAGATATTTCTACCTTGACATGGGATAAAATGAAGAGCCTAATGATGGACAAGTATTGTTCTCAGTCAGAAGTGAAGAAATTAGAATCTGAGTTTCTAAGGTTGGAACAGGGGACAATGTCCGTTGATGAACATGTGAATAAATTCCTGGAGATGTCGAGGTTTGCCAGTTACCAAGTGGCGACCGAGCAAAGGAAGATAGACCGCTTCAAGGATGGTCTAAGGATCGAGATAAAGAAATACATGGATATGACGAAACCGACCACGTTTGTTCAAGCAGTAGAAATGGCAAAAGTAGCCAAGGAGAATATTGCAAGGGCGGCTGGAGAAAGGAGAGACTTTAAGAGAAAATGGGAAAGATCAAACAAGGTGGTGAAAAAGGTAAGGGGGATGCAAGCACCAGTCAAGAACCATAAGGAGGGATACTCTGCCCCTACGTACAAGAAGTGCAGCCGAAAGCACGGAGGGGAATGTAGGGCGGGAAGTATAGCATGATTTCGTTGTGGGAAGCCAGGACACACCATCCGTGAATATCCTGAGAAGAAGAATTGTTACGAATGTGGAGCTACGGGGCATCTGAGGTTTGAATGCCCCAAATTGCAGAAGGGCGTAGGAGACATCAACAAGTCACTAGGAGGAGGGTCGGGAAAAGAGAGGACCAAGAAAATGCCAACGAGAGGGCGTGGTCGAGCATATACCATGACCTTGGAAGAAGCGAGGAAGGCCCCAGACATCGTATCTGGTATGTTTCCTATCAATGATATTATGCGCATGTATTATTTGATTCTGGTGCAAATGGTAGTTTCGTCTCTACTTCTTTCCGAAACTATTTGAATAGGGATGCTAATAAGTTAGAGATGAGTTATCTAGTAGAGACTGCCGATGGTGGTCAAGTTAAGGTAGAGGAAGTGATTAATGGATGCACGATTTGCATAGATGGTAAGAATTGTCCTGTAAACCTTATGCCAATGGGATTGGGCGGTTTTGATGTGGTATTAGGAATGGACTGGTTTGTCCGATAACCATGCCCAAATCGTTTGTGATAAAAAGATGGTTAAGATTCAGACCCCAGAAGGAGAGACAGTCCATGTCTATGGGGATCGAAGGAAGTCCGATATAGGATTAATCACTGCAATCAAGGCAAGCAAATATCTACGGAAAGGTTGTGCGACATACTTGGCTTACGCAATCGACGCCAAGTTGGAGAAAAAGAAGATAGGAGACGTACCTGTGGTGAGGGAGTACCCCGAAGTATTCCCAGAGGAATTACCGGGAATTCCGCCTGAACGACAGGTGGAATTTAGAATCGACTTGGTACCGGGAGCGGCACCAATCGCTAGAGCCCCCTATCAGTTAGCCCCACCGGAAATGCAAGAACTAATGAAGCAATTGCAAGAACCCTTGGATAATAGTTTTATCAGGCCGAGCTCGTCGCCATGGGGAGCTCCAATCCTATTCGTGAAAAAGAAGGATGGCACGATGAGAATGTGCATCGACTATCGTGAGCTCAACAAGATCACGATAAAGAATAGATACCTGTTGCCAAGAATCGATGACTTATTCGACCAACTACAAGGTGCTAGCCACTTCCCAAAGATCGACTTGAGGTCGGGGTATCATCAATTGAGAGTAAGAACGGAAGATATACCGAAGACCGCTTTCAGGACTCGATATGGCCACTACGAATTTGTAGTAATGCCATTCGGATTGACAAATGCACCTGTGGCATTCATGGATCTGATGAATCGAGTTTGCGGACCCTACATAAATAAGTTTGTTATCGTCTTCATTGACGACATTCTTATGTACTCGAGGAGCAAGGAGGAACACGAACAACACCTTAGAACGATTCTAGAACTCTTGGCTAAGGAGCAACTATATGCTAAATTCTCGAAGTGCGAATTTTGGATGCAAGAAGTTCAGTTTCTTGGCCATGAAGTGAACGCAGATGGAATCAAGGTAGACCCGACCAAGATCAAAACTGTAATGGATTGGAGATCGCCAAAGTCAGCTTCTGAAATTTGCAGTTTTTTGGGTTTAGCCGGCTACTATCGGAGGTTCATCCAGGACTTCTCCAAGATAGCAACGCCACTAACGAAGTTGACAAAGAAGACAACAAGGTTTGACTGGGGAGAGAAACAGGAAGAAGCGTTCCAAACACTTAAGGAAAGATTGAGTAGTGCCCCGGTGTTCTCACTACCAGAGGAAACTAAAGACTTCGTTGTGTATAGTGACGCCTCAAAGATGGGATTAGGATGTGTGTTGATGCAGCGAGGAAAGGTTATTGCTTATGCCTCGCGTCAGCTAAAGGAGCATGAGCAGAAGTATCCTACCCATGACATGAATTACCGGCGGTGGTCTTCGCGCTTAAAATCTGGAGACATTATTTGTACGGGACGAAGTGTATGATCTACACAGATCGCAAGAGTTTGAAATACTTGTTCGATCAGAAGGAATTGAACATGAGACAGAGGAGGTGGATGGAATTACTCAAGGACTATGATTGTGAGATCCATTACCATCCGGGTAAAGCGAACGTAGTCGCAGACGCATTAAGTAGAAAGGAACGATCTGAACCAATCAAGGTTAAAGCTGTGCATATGAACATCAAGGTGGATCTGATAGATCAAATAAGAGCAACACAGGAGGAAGCTCTTTTAGAAAAAAATATTAAGAAGGAATGGATGGTTGGGCAGATCAAGACATTGATTGTAGGGCCAGACGGAATGTACAGGCTAGGAACCCGTACATGGATTCCTAATTTGGGAGACTTAAGAAACATCGTAATGGACGAAGCACACAAGTCCAAATACACAATGCATCCAGGAAGTGATAAGATGTACAAGAACTTGAAGGAGAGCTATTGGTGGCCAGGTATGAAGAAAGCCATAGCATGTTATATGGAGAAATGCTTGACCTGTCTACAGGTGAAGACGGAACACCAAAAGCCATCAGGAATGTTACAACAGATGGAAATCCCAGTATGGAAGTGGGACATGGTAACCATGGCCTTCGTCACGAAGTTACCAAAGACAGCAAAAGTACATGATGCAATATGGGTGATCGTCGACCTGCTGACGAAGTTTCCCCACTTTCTGCCAATGAGCGACAAATACTCAATGGAGAGGTTAGCACAAATGTATGTCAACGAAATAGTTACGATACACGGAGTTCCCCTATCCATAGTATCGGATAGGGGTGCCCAATACACCTCTTGATTTTGGGAGAGTTTTCAGCAGGCGATGGGCACACGATTACACTTCAGCACTGCATACCATCCCCAAACCAATGGTCAGAACGAACGTCAGGGTTGTTGAAGAATGGTCATGAAACCTCCGTCCTCTATGATACCGATGTCGATATGGTTGACGGCAGTGACAATACCACCACTACTATATATTCCACGGCTGGAGGAATTGAGAAAACTCGGGTGCTAGAAATGCAGCGAGAACTCAAATTTAGGGCAAAAAATTGAATACGTTTTCTATAATTCCTCAGTTATGAACTCTAACCTTGCATATTAAACTTTCTAGGAATACGTTTTCTATAATTCCTCAGTTATGAACTCTAACCTTGCATATTAAGCTTTCCACGAATACGTTTTTTATAATTCCCGTTTTGTAATTTGAGGTTTTGTATTTTCCATTCTATGTTTTGAGGTTTTGTATTCTCCATTCTAGGTTTTGACGTTGTGTATTCTCCATATGATATCAGATGAACACACGGAAGGGGGTGTCATCCCATCTATTTACCATCTGGTCGGCTTCCATTTCCATTTTCTTAAAGACTTTAGATAATTTTTTTGATTTCCAACCATTTAATCACAAAGTTGACTATATTTACTCAGTTGCATATTTTTCTTGTCGAATTTGTTGCTTTTGAAGATTTTAGGTTCTTCAAAGTTTAACAAATCTTCGATCAGATTCCTATCAAATGCAACATACATTCAAACCTTCATTTTAGAACCTTAGACGTGACATCTTAAACATTTAGGCCAAAGGTATTTGTAAACCCAAGATGATTTAAATGACTTTCAAAGTCTCTCTTGCTCTCTCATCTCTTGACTCTTGAAATCATATTCAACAAGTATGATCTCATTTATTTTTGATTCTATGGACTTGTAATTATGGAAGTAGCATTTATAGACGTTGGAAGATATGTTAAGATCGTGCGTGATCGATTTTGGGGGTAGCTGGGATAGTCACCTTCCGTTGATAGAGTTTGCTTATAACAATAGCTACCACTCGAGTATAAAAGCGGCACCTTTTGAAGCACTGTATGGCCGTAAATGTCGAACGCCGGTATGTTGGGCAGATGTCGGAGAAAGACAGTTGGTTGGGCCAGAATTAGTTCAACAAACTGCAGATAAGATTATACAAATCAAAGACAGGTTGAAGGTTGCACAGGATAAGCAAAAGAGTTATGTAGATAGAAGACGACGACCCCTGGAATTCCAAGTGGGCGACAAGGTGTTATTGGAAGTTTCTCCATGGAAGGGAGCTGTGAGATTCGGAAAAAGAGGCAAGTTAAGTCCAAGATATATCGGACCTTTTGAAATAGTTGCAAGGGTTGGAGCGGTAGCCTATCGTTTGAAACTGCCAGAAGAGCTGAGCGGTATCCATGCCACCTTCCATGTGTCGAATTTAAGGAAGTGTTTGGCAGACGAATCAGCTGTCGTAAATCTCGAGGATGTCGAGGTCAACGACAAACTAACCTACATAGAAGAGCCTATCGAGATACTAGACAGAAAGACCAAAAGGCTAACGCGTAAGGTCATACCCTAAGTCTTGGTTAAATGGAGATTTCACAAATGAGCAGAGATGACTTGGGAGCTAGAAGAAGAAATGAGGTCAAAATATCCTCATCTTTTTAGCCAAGAATAATTCCGAGGACGGAATTCTTTTGAATGAGGAGAGAGTTGTAACATCTCAAAAAAAAAACTTGACGTAGTAAATGGGTGAAGAAACGGAAGCAAATCGTAATTTGTATATTCGCCATTTGTGCCAAAATGTGAAAGAAAATATAAGGAGGGGTCAATTTTGTCTCAATGAGAAATTAATAAAAGATTGAAAGCTAAAATAGTAAATAAATGTATTATTTCTTTTGGTCCATAATTACCTATGAAAAGGAGGAAAGTATTTTCTTTTATTTGGAAAACTTAATTATCTATGGGATTGATTGAGATTTTGGGAATCCCTCCAAAAAAAAATCATGTGATTTCAATATTTAAAACCCAAAGTTCTCTATCAATTGGAGGCCTTAGGATTTGAGGTAGAGAAAAACGTGGAGAGCACTAGGGGAATCGAGTCGAAAGGAGACAACAAAGTTTTTGGCGTTCTTCCATTAAATCAAGGTAGTCTCAAAATTTATTTACGCATCAATTGTTCCTTAGTGTTTGAATTGTTGGGTCACCGATGATTTGGTGATGAACCACCTTCATTTGTCTGATTGATTTTTTACAGGTTTTTTTGAAGGTCTGAAATATGCTTCAAGTATTGAAAAGTCAAAGACTATTCAATCAAGGGTTGTACATCAAAAAGTGGAATTTTGGATGTACCAACTAACTTCAATATTCAGATCATTTTGCCAAAGTCAAGATTGGGTCACCAATATAGTGGGTCACCGATGGTACACTCAAAAGTAATCAAAAGTACTAAAGACATCAAACAAGATGAGGTCATCAAGTTTGAAGTCATGGTCACCGACACTATAATCTTGGTCACCGAAATTGCAGGTATATTTTCTAAGGCTGTGATATCAAGTCACAAGTTCAAGGGTGTACACTTTCAACATTTAGTGAAAGATGAAGTTTATCAAGCAAAGTGTACACTTATCAATTCCAGCCTTACAAGGTATCCACCGATGTGATACATAGTTTGATGTATCACTTAGCAATTTCAAAGAGATAAGTTCTTGACTCACATCAAATGCAAGACACGTGAGCAGCAAGAACTTGGGCATCAAGCCTTAAATAAAGACATTCTCTTTTATTCTTATAAAATGAATATTTGTCTTTTAGCTAAAAGGTCTGATGGGACTTCACAGAGCATGAAGAAAAGAAGATAAAGTTATCTGACATTACGTGCTACAAGGAATGGTTCATCCATTATTCTAGTACAAAGGGAGTGGCATCTCCCTTTGTCCAGCAGATAAACTTCCAGCTAATGAAACCTTGACAGCTGTCCACATGCATCCCATGCATGGGCACTATAAAAGGAGATGAAGTCCTTCCCAGAAATTTCACGCTTTCAACAAATCTTCAAAGTGATTATTTGTTTGACTGTGGCAAAGCTGTGTGCTATAACAGTATTGTTTTAACTTCCTTAGTGTATAAGTTAATTACTGTTATCTGTGTGTTTAGTTTGATAGAATAGTGTGCCTGTTCTTTTCCGCATCAAACTACCTGTGTGTAAATTTTTGATATTTATATTAAAAAATTTAAAAAGAGTATATTCTGTGTGTTTTATATTCAACCCCCCCTTCTACAAAACCCTCTCTTAGTTAGTCATCTTTCCTTGGGGACTAACATGAATATATATATATATACACACACACACACACACACACATATATATATATATATATATGTATATATGATGTCCAGTAGCGTTTAAAATCTAAAAGATGGTTGAAAGGCCATCGATTTGGTTAAAGAAATATTTCTCATAAAAGGGCCCGAAAACAAGTTAATTGAAAATCAACAACTAGAACTCGTTTGTGGACTGCTTTTGGTGCTTCTCATTTTACTAGATAAGGAATATTATTGTGTGATATTCTGCAAAAAGAATCAGCAAAAAAGAGCATAAAACGAGGCCAAACGGACTCGAAACGTGCTGCTTAGACGTGTTGAACTACCGCAGCTACCTGGGTTAGGGACTGGATGGACCTGTAACTGAGTTTGGGCCTAGAATACATGAATCTGGATGGTTTTGGTTGATGGGCTTTAGTTATGTTTTGGGCTTGAGTAAATAGGACCCAAGGGATTTCAAATCCAAATAAATTAATTAGTTGGACTTGCTGAAATTTATTGGACATTTAGTCGTGGATGGAATTGGAGTAATTTAAATCGAGAAGTCATTTTAGTTGTAAATTAATCATTATATTAAATTAAAGCTTATTTACTTAACTTTTGAAATAATGGCGTAAATCGAGCATACAGGAGTATTAAGTTAAATAATCTAATTAAAGAATATATTAAATCGAGTGTATTGAATTCAGACCAAAAACACACACAAACATCATGTGAGTATGTGTAGCAGTCAAATAAGAACATAAATATTGTGTCCGCTTGTTGAATTTGGTTATGAAACTCTATTTCAGTTTGGTTATGTTATATATGTATGTATTTATGTATTTAAAAGTTGTATAAAAATGTTTATAAGAATTAGGTGGCGTTTGGTTCACAGAATGAAATCGGTTGGAATTGGAATCTGTCAAAGAAATTGGAATCTGAAGGAATTGGAATTGAATTTAATCATGCCTGATCATGCGTTTGGTTGGCAGGAATTGGAATGAAATCTGTCTAAGAAATTTGAATATGCATGTTTGGTTCGTTGGATATAATACTAGTGGTGGGGTGGAGGCGGTAGTGGTGGTGGCGCCGGTAGTGCTGACGGTAATGGCGGCGGCGGTGGTGGTGGTAGTGGTGATGGCGGTGGATGGGGTAATGACAATTATTGTTGTGTTGGTAAAGGAGACAGTGATAACGATGTGATGGCAGTGTTGGAGGCGACAATGACAACAGTAGTAATGGTGGTGCCGGTAGTGGTGGCGGTGGTGGTGACAATGGCGATGGTGGTGGCGGTGGTGAGAACGGAGGTGATTGGGGTGAAGGAGATAACGGTAACGATGGTGATGGTAGTGTTGGAGGTAGCGGTGACGACAGTACTGGTAGTGGTAGTGATGGTGGCGGCGGTAGTGGTGGATGTGGTGGTGATGACGTGGTTGTGTTGGTGAAGCAGACAATGGTAACAATGGTAATGGCAGTGTCGGAGGTGATAATGACAACAATAGTGGTGGCCACGTGGCGGCGACAGGCAGTGGCGGTGGTGGGGGTGAAAGAGATAACGGTAATGATGGTGATGGCAGGGTTGGAGGTAGCGTTGACGACGGTAGTGGTAGTGATAGTGGCGGCGGTAGTGGTGGTGATGAGTGTAGTTGTGTTGGTGAAGCAGACAGTGGTAACGATGGTAATGGCAGTGTTGGAGGTGACGATGACAACAATAGTGGTGGCCACGTGGCGGCGACAGGCAGTGGCGGTGGTGGTGACGACAGTGGCGATGGTGGTGACATCCATCATCATGGTGAGATAAAATGAAATTGAGTAAATATAAACAAATAATGATTTTTCCTTCAAAGATGGTACGAAGGAATTGAAATTCCTTGCTAAAATTGAAGGAATTTATATTCCACCATATGTGGAATTTGAATTCCTTATCAAAACTCAAAGAATGAACCAAACACATGAATGGAATTCGGTCAATGGAATTGACCATTCCAATTGTTTCAGATTTGGTCCATGCATTTTGATGTTTATTCTGATTAGGGTCCACATACTATGTTTATTATGGGTTTGGTCCATATACTATTTTTTCATATAGGGACCATGGTCGTGACAAATTAAATACCATAGGAATCAAATCCATAATAAACATAATATAAGAACCTGGTAATAAATAAAATCAAAACACAAGGACCATATCCATAATTCCCGTTAAACGTACCGCATAAACCTCAAGCCGCACCAAACCGCACCGCAAAATGCGATGCGGTTTATGCAGTTTGTACCTATTGCACTTTATGTTTACAATCCAATAATTATACGTTTAAAATACATTATAAAATCAACGATAAAGCGACTGTACTTCAAAAAAAATAAGGAGTTTCAATATATCCGATTCCCAAAAAATAGTATAAGAAATAAAAATTAAGAGTAAACTATGATTTTCGTCCCTATGGTTTATTGTTTATAACGATTTTCGTCCCTAGTCTTTAAAAACTGCTTTTTTCATCCCTATGGTTTGTATTTTATTTCTTTTTTCGTCCTTTGTACTAGTTCTGTCAAAATAATGTTTTAAATTAAGGATAGTTTAGTCTTTTTACTATTTTATCTTATTTTTTATTTAAAAAAAAGTTAATAAAAATATATTATATACATTTTACATTATTTTAATTACGTTATATATAAAGACAAGATAAAAACTCACTTCATTACCATCTCCGGCGAGTTCCCCCTCCGGCAACCACCACCGGCGACCAACTACCAGACATCGCCACCCTCATGGACTTTATTCATCCCTCGCCTCTTCATCATCCTCGTCTTCTCCTCACCATCGTCAAGACCCCCCTCCAGCGACCACCATTGCCGACCAGCCACGTTCAAATACCCCAAAACGTATTTCCTTCCCTAGATCTGCTGTACGTGTACCTTGCGCCACGCGTCATTCTCCCCGACCCTTCTCTCCTCCATCTCCGATGACCATAACCACCACCTCCAGCAGCCATCTAGATACTCCAAAACTCACTAATTTATCACATAATACGATGTATTATTATATTAGCCATGTATGATGATATTGTATATTTATATATATTTAGTTGTGTGAAACTGTGAATATATCCACAAGACCACAACCGTCAGCGGCCGTTTATGGGTTACATATTTACAAGAGCAGGAGAGGCTGTTGATTCACAACTCGAGGGAACGTTCAAACGGGTTGATGTTTCAATAGTTGATTCTTTGGTTAATCTCTCTGGTTTTTTGATAGGCATAACGTTTTGAGTGAGACCAACAACAAGGATTTGGATTTTCTTTAATTGGTTCATAAATTTTCATTTTATATGGAGATGTATGCATGGAAATCAAGAATTATTGGGTTGTTGAGAAATGAGAAGTAATGTCATAAATAGGAGAAGAAAGAAAAAGATGATTTCATGCATCTACTTTTAGTCTTTTACTCATTTTGTTGCAGGGATGAGATAGAGAAGACATAGTTGTGGTGGGGTAGGTATGATATTAATTTTTTAATAGTGTACAAGTGGAAAGATATTATAGGATGAAGTTTTTTAAAAAGTAAAAGTTCAGATAAAATGTCACAAGACAAATATTTATACAGTTACTTTAACAGAGTTTAGTCACAAGGACGAAAAACGAAAGGAATTCAAAACCACAGGGACGAAAAAAGCAGCTTTTAAAGATCAGGGACGAAAATCGTTATAAACAACAAACCATAGGGACGAAAATCGTAGTTTACTCAAAAATTAAACTTCAAATAAATTGGACGTGTGAGTTGTGACGTGACCAAATAGTTTATTAATATTGCCGATTATAATATTGGATCAAACTCAAAGTCCAGAACACAAAATTCAAAAATATTTCATAAATAATAAATAATTATATATGTACATATATGTGGTATATATCAAATTAAAAGAAAAACTATAAAATATGCGGTGCGGTGCGGTTTGAACCGCGGTTTGATAATTTAAAACCGCAAACCGCACTGCATAGTGCGGTTTGGTAAAAATGCAAACCGCACAACGGAAGTTTTAAACCGCGCTTGGTGCAGTGTAGGCAGTTTGGATGAACACCCCTAGGCAAAGATTTGCTTCCCCAACAACTACCCTTCTTCCTTATCAACTCCTCACAAAAACCCATATCTCGATTTGGTCGTTAACCATCGACCCCCGTCATCTTCTCCGGTCATCCCTGATAACTAGAGTAGAAGGAAGTCGGTGTGGGGGAACAAAATTTCAAAAATTTGGGACTACGGGATCTATGTCACAATCCACAAACACAACTATTTCCCCAAACAGTCGATCAAGTCTCAAGTGTCATTCACTATAAGTGTATAGATATGGTAGAGAGAGAGAGAGATCGGGATTGAGGTGGGTCAGTGGATCGATCTGTCATAGTATGAACGAAAATCGAGGCTGGGAAAGATGAAGAAATCACTAAATCGATCTGTGCTTTCGGCCTTGACTTCATCTTCTTTGTTACCACATTGAGATTGAAGGTGGTGGTTGTGCCGGGGGGGGGGGGGAGTGGGGTTTCTCTAATATGTCTTCGTTCTCGTTAGCCTCAGATCTAAACACACGAAATAGTTGCAAGATGGAGGTGGGAAGGGGAATGGGGTTCACGAGAGGAGGGAGAAGAAGAAGGGATGGTCCCTGTGTTCATGATCGTCCCTAATCTGTGTTTGCCGAAAAAAGAAATGTCCTGGGTTCAAAGATGACGAACCATCACCAGCCGGAGGGGATGTGTCGGGAGTCATGGGTTTCTACGGTTAGATACATATATATATATATATATATATATATTATTTTAATATTATATATAGAGTAAATTACATGTTTGACCCCTTTGGCATTTAATACAAAAAATAAAGAGTGTAATGACTAAAATACCCTTTTAATTTACTTGCTTAACAAAAAATTTAAAGAAAGTTAAATTTTAGGAACCCAATGCATTATAAAATGGAAACCACAAGTCCAGATTTGTAATTATTTCAGTTTAGGGACACAGACTATTAAGAGCATCTGCAATAGAATTATAGAAACGTTTATCAATCCATCTCATCTCGAAGGACCGCTCCATAAAATTGAAAGCCCATTGGCAAAATGATAATTAGGCAAACCGATTCTTACAGATGAAGCGGTCCATGCCTTTCTAATCGTATCATATTAAATAATTTGATGTTGGACTTTGTGGCACCCACTAATAAAATCAATAAATAAAAATGTTAGAATTTGAGATTTGTTCTTAAATTAATTTCTTTAACCAGCATCAACAATTATTTTTAAATAAATATAATTTTATGTTAATTCGTTTAAATTTTATTGTAATTATTAAATATTAGAATTTTAAATTTTATTGGTGTTTTAACGTATTGTAATTTTTTTAATCATTCTAATTTAATTAAATAAGTATTTTTTTTAATTATTATAAATTTTGATTATTATCTTTTAATTATATAAAGTCATTTTTACCTAGTATAATTTATGATTATTGTATTTTAATCATAAGTAATAAGTCATTTTTAATTATTATAATTTTTATTATACAAACTATGGACCGGTCCATGATTGAGAGGTAAAGATTTATAAAATGTGCAGAAAAGAGAAAACTGATGTAGTAGAGAGAGAAAGCTGATGTGTCTAAGTCATGAACCTCTAAAGAGGTTCATGTCTAAAACCAGTATACCACATAGACCAAACACCAATAACACAACTTGTCTTGTCTAATTCAATTTTGTCCAATTATAGTCGTATCAAATCATGAATGTATATCACCTCACCTAAGAAATGTAGGTTTACCTAAGGGGAGTGCCAATGACACCCCTTTAGTAGGGGTGTCCACAGAATTTCTTGCACTTTTATAGTTTTGAGAATGTAAAAAGAGAGTTTTGACTGTGTGAGGGGGATTCATTTTGGGAATTTAATTAAAATGACCATTCTACAAATTACGTTTATCAAAATAACCAAAATCTTTCATATTTTACCAAAATAACCAAAATATACTCGAAATACCCTTCGAAATCACTTTCCGGCCAAAACCTCCGCCCCAAACCCCAAAACCTCCGCCCCATACCCATCGAAATCACTTTCCGGCCAAAACCTCCGCCACATACCCCAAAACCTCCGCCCCATACCCCAAAACCTCTGCCAATACCATTTTCCCAATTTGTAATTTATATTTACATTTTTTACCCTTAGAGTTAGTTAATAAATTACTTTAGGTACTTTACTTTTTAATTTTTCATTTTACACCATTATCACATTAACACACATACTCATATATCAATTAAAATACGTCTAAAAGATACGTTTTTATTTTAACAAGTTACACCATTATAATCGTCTCGACGATACCTTCGAAATGAGCCCAATATTGAATATTTTTCGATTTAATTATATATTTTTAAAATCAATTATCCTCTTGATCGGTGAATATGAATATTTTTCATAAAATTCGGAATATTAATTAAAATATAATGCTATTATTTTTTAACGACAAAGTATAATATTATGGATATATAAAGAAATAAGATATAAGTTATAGTGAATTTGTACTACTTTTGTATTATTGTCATTTCTATAATAAAACCCATATAAATTAATATTCATATACAATAACACATAATGCATCAGTTTTTAAGGTTATTACATTATATATTATAATTAACCCATTTTTGAATTAATGATATATACACAGTGCGGATGGGACTACAGAAATGAAATACAGAAATCTTTCAAGCATATTTCCATGCTCTCCTTCTCCAAGACCTTTCATGAGTAAATTTTTCAGCCTCAATATAATATTTTAATAGCCGAAAAAGACGATCAACTTACAAAAATAATAGCATTATTGAGGGATAAGGCTGAGCGGAGCGAAAAGGGTGTTCCATGAGATGAGAAGTGAAAACTATTAGCCCCACACGAAGTTTGTGTTTTAATTAATATTCCAAATTTTATGAAAAATATTCTTATTCACCGATCAAGAAGATAATTGGCTTTAAAAATATATAATTAAATCGAAAAATATTCAATATTGGGCTCATTTCGAAGGTATTGTCGAGACGATTATAATGGTGTAACTTGTTAAAATAAAAACGTATTTTTTAGACGTATTTTAATTGATATACGAGTATATGTGTTAATGTGATAAGGGTGTAAAACAAAAAATTAAAAAGTAAAGTACCTAAAGTAATTTATTAACTAACTCTAAGAGTATAAAATGTAAAATATAAATTAGAAATTGTGAAAATGGTTTGGCGGAGGTTTTGGGGTATGGGGAGGAGGTTTGGGGTATGGAGCGGAGGTTTTGGCCGGAAAGTGATTTCGAGGGTTATTTCGAGTATATTTTGGTAAAATAAAAAAGATTTTGGTTATTTTAATAAATGTCATTTATAAAATGGTCATTTTAATTAAATTCCCATTCATTTTGTAGAGGTGCCATTAGCCACCCTCTTACCCGGTTATCATATTGGGTAACATATTTACATTTAAGTTTTTATAATTTAGAAACATCAAATACATATGCTAATTATAATCCTATATACCAAAGGGCCTCTGGCCTAGCGGTACCGGGGTTTTTACATCATCCTTAAGGTCTTGGGTTCGAGCCTTGGGAGTGGTGGTTTTCCTAAAAATGGTGGAGGAGTGGGGGTTTATCCCCTAAGGTGAAGGTTCGGGTCCCGCATACTGCACATATGGATGTCACTGTGGGTCCGAATCACTAACTACTAACTTGTCGTTCAAAAAAAAAAAATATAATCCTATATCAAACTAGCTATTGTACTGGATTATAGTAACATGTTCCTATTCTATTTAATTTTGCCTATTAATAAAAGGTTTTTTAGAGAAAATCATGAGGAAGACAATGTCAATAAACTTTGTAGGTTAGCTCAACTGGTAATAAGACTTAAGCTTTTGAGACTTTTTCTTAGAAGTCATCCGTTTAGGGATTTCCCTTAATCGAGGTAAACACAAGATGTTCTGAACATCCACAGTTAACAGAAGAAAATCTTTATATCTCTATATTTATGAATTATCAACTATAAAATTCAAGAGCATAATCTTGTAGTATCACATGCATTTCCAATACTTCATTTATACCACAAGGTCCATATTGCATTACAAGAAATATTTGATCACAAAACATGTTACAACATAAAAACCAAACTATTAACAAAATGATTGTATCTTTTAAATCTTATAAACAAACCAATCAGATTCCTTAAAAAAACGTACGAAAATATCCATGTTGTCATTTTCAGTCGATCTGATTGGTCTATTATACATTTATACCACAAAAAAGTGTAATTCAATGGTTCATTTTAAGGAATAAGGAATTATTCCTTAAAGCTGTATGATATTTTTAAAATAATACGTACCACAAAGATACCATCCAAATAAAAGAAACACAACGAACGCCAAGAAAGTTAGAAAGTGCGCACCTCCGAATGTGATACCCATGAAGAAAACGACCATAAATGAGAGATAAGATCGAACCATAGATGGTGTGTTGACCCATTGCCCTTTGAACATAATCAAAGCTGCAACGTTAACCACGTTCCACCCACTGGCTTGAGATTCCAAACGGTTAAGATGGTTAGCCACAAACGAATGACAGTTGCACGTTAAGATGCTATATGTTTGATGTTGGTATTCTTGTGTCGTCTTTTTTAAGGCATCGTCCCATGTGTATTGGCTTCTGCCTGATTCCACGAGCTTAAATTCTTCTTCGTTTCTATATGTGGTGAAAGGGTCCCGAATGGTAGAGCACTGTTTTTAAGGGAGATTATTGAACAAATTAATTAACAAAGATAAGTTGAGTAACAGCTATGCTGTAATTTTTCTATAATAGAGTAAGAAACGTAAAAATCTCTATAAAAAATTTATATTCAACTCCAACAACTACTCTATTTTAGCAATTCTAGGATTAACTATATTAATAAAATATTAATTCTCTCTCCTACACATTTTATCTCAACACTCTAATTGGTTGATATAATTAAAATATTATTTTCTTTCTCTTCTAATAAGTTCTAGAGATTTATCTAAATTTAGAGATTTTTACAATCTCTTTACTTTTTTTTCTATATTTTAGCATAAAGGATAGCATAATTGTTGGAGCAACAACATTTTAGCATAGCTGTTGGAGATGCTCAAAGAGCATCTCCAAGAGTTGTGCTATATTTTTTCGAAAATAGAGTAATAAAAAAGTCAAAATCTCTAAAAAAATTACTTGCAACTCCAGCTATGTTATTTTAGAGATTGTAGTATTTATTATATTATTAAAATAATCAATATATTAATAAAATATTATTTCTCTCTCCTAAACATTTTATTTCAATGTCTCTTATTGGTGGAATAATTAAAATATTACTTCTCTTTCTCAAAAAGTGGGTTTTAGAGATTTATCCAAATTTGGAGATTTTTATTTTCTCTCTGCTAAACATTTTATTTTAATGTCTCTTATTGGTGGAATAATTAAAATATTACTTCTCTTTCTCAAAAAGTGGGTTTTAGAGATTTCTCCAAATTTGGAGATTTTTATCTTCTCTCTCCTCTTTTTTCTATTTTAGCATACAAGATATCATAGCTCTTGGATTAGAAAAGTTGTTAAAATCTCACTTTTCTCTATTTTAGCATAGATGTTGGAGATGCTCTTAGACAGACACCAAAAACCAAACCAAACGGACCCAGTAAATCCCACTCGAGGATCAGGGGTGAGAATGTACACCGATATAACCTCTACCCCAAAGAGTAGAGCGGCGATTTACGAGACTACCCTCGGCTTGTGCAAGATTACGAGCAAAACAAAAGGTATACCTTTTCTTTGTTTATTTGGATATAGCGAGCCACAGAGCCAAATGTGAAGTTATCTACAGAGATGAAATTAGGTCCGGCAAAGTCCACGATGACTCCATCCTCGCGGCCTATTCCAACATGACCAATAAAAGGGAGGAGCCATGAAATAACCGGGAGGGGTGTCCATACGATACAGCACGGAAAGCGGGCCCGTGTTGGATCAATCTGCATCGTATTTGGAGGAGTATGTTCCATCATTAATTGTTTAGGTTCTGTATCTGTTTCCATGGCCAGATCTGCATTCATTCAATAAATTGATAAAGCTCGATTATACTAGTTATATAAAATGTCTAACATGTTCACATTATAAATTCCGAAGTGGGACCACCTTACCATTTATGGCTATGATTTGGCAAACTAGCCGATAAGCTAGTAGATAAACTAAGGGGCTGGTTGGTTGGTTATCTATTATGTCCTGTATGGATAAAGTTGTCTGTGTGGATTAATCTGTATGTATAGATTGAGAAGGTTTTTGTTTCGGAGAGTTTTTTCATAGATGGATGGAAGTAGCATGTTTTTTTTTAATTTGGAGGGGAAGGTTTGGAAAAAACTTGGCTTTCAGCATAAAGCTCCAGTTTTAAAGCTTACTGAACAAGTCACTTTTTGTATTATAAGCCACTACCAAACAGTCGTGTATAGCTGACTCAATAAGCTGTGTCCTATTAAGCTCATTAAGCTGCTAACAAATAGGCCCTAACCATGTTTGGTAAAAACTAGCTTATAAACTAGGTAATGTAAAATAACCTAAAAGGACATGTTGGAAAGTTAATTGGAAAAAAATAAGAGGCATGATTGGAAAAAGGAGGAAAAAGCCCCTGAAGCTAGTTGAAACACTACTTGAAGTAAGTTTTCAAAAAGCTAGCTTATGGCTGAACCAATACAACTTTTTCAATAAGCTCAAAAATGAAGCTAGCTTATAAACTACCTAATAGTAGCCAAACATGGGTTATAAATTTTGAAAGTCATGATACCACAACTAGTTCTATAGATTATTCTGCAACAAATTTGGCACATATCATCACCCTGCCATGAGCACACTTCTATGTTTTTTTAGCGTTTGTCATTCACTTTCTGATGTACCTCTTAACAGCGCGCCATTAAGAGGCAGCCTCTGAATCACTACGAGGTAAATCTTGTTTGGCTAAAAATAAGTCTGCCGCTTAATGGTTCCAAACCCTCTGAATCATTTTGTATCATGGACCTCCCTTGACCATTTAGAGTCTTGATTTCATTTTGAACAATTACCAAACAGTTATACTTCGCTTTGCACTGTATCATAAAAGCCTCTTAATTATTATGAGCACTTAATCATTCTGCATCAAACCATTCAGCAACTGCCAAACAGCCCCTAACTATCCTGCATCACTTCACATCACGTGTTTATCTACATTCTAAAAACAGAACCTCTAAATCTGAGCATCCGTAAACTTACCATCTTCTGAAAATGAGAACAAATCACTCATCAACAAAAACTTTCCAGTTTATTGTATAAGCAATCTAGGTCATATAATCAGACAACATTTACAGTTAAATCTTCTACAATAGGGAATGGCACCATAACTCACCAATTTTCAAAATCTTGCATCTGTCCATCGTATAAATGCAAAGTTTGATTGAACATATCGAATATTTTTGTATTATATTTGTCAAATATCTTATGAAAATTGACAAAATATAAGAATCTTATGGACCAAAATTAAAGGCTATCTGGTTTTTTTGCGAGTGCTAAGAGACAAAATTAATTTTGGAACAAACTTTGACAACCACACGAAATTTTCAGCTTGCAATTTATTGAATAATGGTGGTGAAAAATGCAATCGTAGATTGAAATTTTGCCTAAAATGATTGCACATTTGGTACTTCCAGGAATGATTTTGTTGCAATTATTTTCGTAACGAGATTGTAATCTCTAAATTCGTTAACAACGATCTACAATATCTTTTCACTTTGCTAGATTCATAATATATCGAGCGATTGTGTTGTTACTTGGGATCAGTAATCGCAACGACACTAACGGTACAGAATTTCATGTTCATCGCTAAAACTAACAAGATCAGTGATTCGGCAGACATCTAGAAAACCAAAAAGTGATCCACATTTGCGATGCTGAATTGATTTAACAAGCAAACTAAAGGCTTAAATCATTTTCCCCTAATCTGAATCTGGTCTTAATTGAACAAGATCTAGCAATAGGAACATTAATAATGTAAAATCAGAGACTAAAAAGTTGCAGAGATTAGAGATGGAGAATGTGAGTACCTTCGTTACGGATCTACAAACCCTCGAACAGGAAGCTTATAGATTTACCAAGATCCAGATCAAGTTTTCTCTCTTCTTCCCCCTTCTTCTTTCTATTAGAATTTAGAAGTCTGTATCAAGCTGGTGGTAGCTCCCATCGTGAGATATTTTATTGAAAAGGATTTTTCAGGATATTTTAATGAGATTTTTTTTAATGCTTTTAAATTTATATCATTTAGAACGGATGATCGGATAGTTTTATAATTTTAAAATAATTTCAATTTTTTTTCTTTTACTTTCCTTTTCTTCCATAGTTGGAAGAAAAGGTTTGGAAAGAAACTAACAATTATTTTCCTTCTCTTTAATTTTTTTTCTCTGTTAAAAAAGTTTCGAGAATACGAGTTCTTTTTTCACTTTGCTCATCTTTCCGCCCCTTTCATTTCCTTTCCTTCATAAAATAAGTTTTGAGAAAGCGGTCTTAAGGTAGACTAAAGACGCGTAAAGTCATCCGACGTGTTTTTAGTCTAATTACACCATTTCGAGGTATTTGTAAGTAAAAAGTTAAAAAAATACGTCCTAACTCTTGTAAAAAAAATTATTTTTTAATGGGGTCCCTTCCCCATTCCCTCCCAAGTGAGTCTGCCATGCCACTGCATGAGGTACACATTTGATTAATTGTTGATGTTCAATTCATGTTATCATATTAATCAAGTATGCTACGTTTTTAGATGTTGAATGTTCTCTAAGGTGATGTATGGGTTTACATGCTAGCAATGTTGAATGCTCTCTAACATGAGATGCTTACGAGTATGTCTTTATTTTAACATTGGACTAATTGTATGTTACATATGATTTACGTTTTTTGAATGATTAAATTGGAATGATGTGTAGGGCTCATATGAAGAGTTAAATGATGATTGTTAGTCGGTACATATACTGGAAGACGTAACTTTTGAAACTGCACCTTGGAATGGTAGGCAAGACATGTGCTCACAAGCATCTATGAGTTTTATTAGAGATGGATGGAATTACAGAGTCCCAACATGCCAAGTGGACATATGAGATCTCTAATGTGACGGCAAGTCTCATATATCCCACTCGAAAGTAGGATTTGGGTGGGATAGGATGTAAGTTGATCTTACCTCAACCCATATGGATATATAACAGATACCCAAGTTAGAAATCGCAAGCAAATCAAAGATTGCAAACCAAACCAAAAGAACCTAGTAAATCCACCACTGAAATAGGGTATGGCAGGGTAGGGTGTACACATAGCTTACTTTTAACCCCTAGGGGGAAAATATTCAAATCCCTAGAGAACTCACCTGTTGAAAGTCAACAAAAATCCAAGAAAATTCCATCCTAAAACTTGTCTTCTTCTGATGTCCTGTCCAAGAAAGAACAAACCCTAAACTAAAATAAAAATAATTAAAATAGTAAAGTTGATAGCTTATTCCATCTTTCACGTGAAACGGCTGAAAATATTACACTAATATACATGTCATACTTGATACTTCCATTTACTGACCGCAATGCTTATAGAACTTGGTCTCATGTAGTTTTCCTCATATTTTCAATTCTGTATTTGAGCATAGAAATCAAAGCTCATTTACTGAAAACTTTAAAAATATTATGTATGTTTTAAGTTTTATCGATCAAAAATATGTACACAAAGATGTATAATATTATGTATGTTTTAAGTTTTATCGATCAAAAATATGTACACAAAGATGTGAAGGGTTTTCTGTTTTCATTTCAATACTGGATGAGAAGACCAACTTTTGTTCTTGAAATAGGTGAATGAACTTGATAAATTAATTTGATAGTGGTGTTCATTTTCTTGTGTTTAATTGACCTGGTCATAGTGAAAAACCTGGACCTCAGTTATACAAGTTTAATCGATTCATATATGATTAAACACATGTTGCATTGACAACGCATAGACGTTTAATCATATATGATTGAACACACCCAAATGAGTGTAATCATATATGATATTGAAACTTCTCACTTTCTTACAAAATGTTCAATTTCTCACATGATCCTCCCTTTCAATATCCACGTTTAACTTTAACTAAAGTTGACACATTAGCATTAAGGGTTAAAATAATATGAGAATGTAAATGAAGGAGATTTTTATGTAATAGTTATTGGGAAGGAAAATAGGTTTGATTTGAAAACGGTTCACATTCAATACTTTCATGAACCTGCATTCGGGGGTGGATCTAGTATGGTTCACACGGTAGCACGAGCCACCGTATTATATCATCATCGAATGGTAAATTTTTCGGATTTGTTAACAGTGCAACCGAATAATTTTAGAGGTGTTCTTAAATAATTTAAAATTGAATTTATAACACAAATAGGGCAGCTGGCCAAGTGGTTGTTCCCAACTAATTAAAACTCCTTATAGAGAAATGGTCTATGGTTTGCTCCGAATTTGATGCAAAAAATTAATATTTTTTGGACACCAACTCTATATAACATTTAATAACAGAGTAAATACTCTATTAATTTTGTACTTAAATAACATTTAATAAACACTCTATTAATTTCATATTTAATCTTTGATTTTCACAAAAGTATTTTAAATTTTCTTTTAGTTATTAAAGACTATCAATATCAAATACTAAAAATCGAAAAAAAAAACTCATGAAGTTAACAAAAAAACCGAAAAATCTCTTGAAATCTACCAAAAAAAATCTAAAAATTCTCTCGAAATCGATAAAAAAAAAAAACTTAAAAATCCCTTGAAATCAAGCAAAAAAAACTTTAAATATCTCCCGAAACGGTTGAATTAGGTTAAAAATACATCAAAAGATATTAACCGTTAGTAAAAACGTAAAGACACGTCGATAAAAACCGTATTTTTTATAATTATTTTTTATCTATGTTGTATTTTGTCACCATATCAAAAAAAATCCGGGTCCGTCTCTGCCTGCATTTGTCTTAATCCTCTGCCAAATGCCAATATTTGAGATATATATATATATATAGGGTTGATTTCCGTTACAAACCACGTTAATTCGTACAAACCGTACAAACCGCATGCAACCAATATTTTTTTTTTAATTTTTTCACTTTTTCTTAATTATTAGGGTTGATTAGTCAATAATATATGAAAAAATTTCATCAAGAATACATGAAGGTTGGTGAATCAAGAATACGTGAAACAAGATTCATCAAATTGAGAGTTTCATGAATTAATTCATTTTCATGTAGAAAGAAAAATAATTTCATGAAGAAAAAAATTATATGAAACAAATTCATCATATTAAACACTTTCATGAAAAAAAATTATTCAAAAAAACAATGAAACACGCGGTTTGTACGATTTATACGAATTGACGTGGTTTGTATTTGAAATCTCCCCTATATATATATAAATGATCTATATAAGTAAATCAACCAAAACCAACAGATCCTTTAAATTAGACTTGTAATGTTAATATTCAACGGACTATGGATTTTGTTTAAACCTCAATAATAATCTTGGATCCTTTAAATTAGGCTTGCCATGTCTATGCTCTCCACTCCAGTGTAAGATGTGTTGAAAACATTAAGTTCTCACTATTTCAAGATAGAATCCCAAATCTTTTAGAAGATATTCACAAGTTATGTACACACACTCACACACTTATATGTTTATATATATATATATATATATAGGGTTAGGTTCAAATGTGAACTCATTTTTGGTTGTGAACGTGAGGACGAATCTCAGCCACACATCTTCGGTTATGGTGGACGCGATCACGGAGGATTGACGCGATTCATGGGAGGGTGGAGATTATTAAAGAAGGGGAACCATGTCAAAGCCGCCTTTATTGACCGGATAAGTGGCTGAGATTCGTCCTCACGTTCACAACCAAAAATGAGTTCACATTTGAACTTTCCTCTATATATATATATATATGGGCTTAATCGTTTGAGAACCTTTTTTTATGAGATCCGTGAAAACTTCTACCTTAAGGTTTGGTTTCACATGATCTTTTTCCAACTAAGTATAGTGTTGAACGTATTGATTAACATATATTTGTTCACTTTCATAGTGTGTTTGTCTCACATGTGCTTGGTTCACAATTTGTTATTTCATATCATTATTTTTTCTTCCAAGAATAGAATTTGGAATATTGAAAAACATATATTTGTTTCACATGTAGTCGGTTCACAATGTAAAACTTTTTAGAGTGTTTGTGAAACAGAAAATACACATAAAAAGTTTCACATTGTGAAACAAATATATGTTACTCAATACATTAAATATTATGTCTAGATAGAAAAAAATCATATGAAATAACACATGATGCACAAGTTCTCAAGGTTATCACAATTTCATTGGTTTTCAAATGATTAAGCCTCTATATGGCATGTATGTAAATACACATAAAAAGTTTCATCCGGTGTTTCATGATCAAAGCCGCAAACGTTGACCAGATAAAAGGTTATGATCGCTTTTTTTAAGTTCCGTTTACGGTTAAGCATGAGAGATGTAACAACAATTTATTGCAGTGGTGTTATTTGGTTGGTTAAATCGGTTTCAAAAGAAAAAAAACTAACCCAACAACAAACCAAATAGAGTTGCGTTTAATCAATTTCAGGTTATTCAATTTGGTAACCGGTTAAATAAAATAAGAATTTATATTTTTTTCTTTTGACTTGGACACTTGCTCCAATATTTTTTCAAATTTAATGTATGTTGCATCCAGCGACGGAGCTAGGAATTTTACTAAGGAGGGCCCTTTATATCAGTGTTGTAAACGAACCGAACGTTCAACGAATCGTTCGACGGAAAGTTTGTTTACGTCCGTTTATTTAATAAATGAACAAATATCAACACATTTTTTTGTTCTTTTAAGTTTTAATTACATATAAATGTTCGTTTATTATGTTCGTTAAAGTTCATGATTAATTATATTAACTTTTTAGAATTCTTTTTTTATTGGTGGTTGTTTTATGTTCATACGTCTTCGTTTGTTTACGTTCATTTATTTTTGTTTGTTTATCATCTGAACGAGCGAAATAAACGAACACGAACAAGCACATTTTCTTAACGAACGGACATGAACACAAAAATAAATCGTGCTTTTACCGTTCGTGTTCGTTCGGTTGCTCGGTTAAGTTAAACGAACGAACACAAATAAGCCTCCGTTCATATTCGTGCGGTTGTTTACAACGTACACTACTCTAAATTCTAAAATAAAACAAATATACATATGTCCATATATATAGAGGGATGTTCAAATGCAAATTCATCAATCTGATGTAAAAACTATGTAAAGAGACTATATTGATAGCAACGTTCAATCAAAAAGCAATGTATGTAACTACATTACAAAAATTGGAACACTAACCTTTACAGATTCAACAATTACTATGTAAGTGTTGTTCGTTATTGTATGGAGAAAATAATTGATTAAGGGTATGAGGTTGAGAATTTTAAAGGTAATAAATGAGGCCTTAGAGAATTGGATATAACTTGTTTAAAAAAAAAATTGTTGTTGGGTGGTCCTTTAAAGATTTTAATGGTTTAATTTCTTTTTATGCTTATGTAATATAATTTTTATTGAAAGGTGAGGAGGGGCTGGTGAGATCCCTGGGCCTTAACTGGCTCCGTCTGTAACACCTTAGGCAGATCCCATATCGGCCGTGGACAAGAGTGATGCTGGGTTCATAAGTAAACTTTGGTCTTCCTAAACACAACGCGTTTTGGGGCCACACGCAAGGCAGGTTCTTGGAACTCTGTGGTTAAGCGTGCTTGGGTGGGAGTAGTACCAGGATGGGTGACCCCCTGAGAAGTTCAGGTCACCAGAAACAAATTCGTGCGGCTTAGGCCAAAATATTGTGTCGTGGTAAGGCGGGGTGTTACAAATGGTATCAGAGCCGCTCTTGTGTCGTTCGGGATGTGGGGCAAACCTCATCGAGGACGATGAGTCCCTAAGGGGGGGGGGGTGTTTGTAACACCTTAGGCAGATCCCATATCGGCCGTGGACAAGAGTGATGCTGGGTTCATAAGTAAACCTTGGCCTTCCTAAACACAACGCGTTTTGGGGCCACACGCATGGCAGGTTCTTGGAACTCTGTGGTTAAGCGTGCTTGGGTGAGAGTAGTACCAGGATGGGTGACCTCCTGGGAAGTCCAGGTCGCCAGAAACAAATCCGTGCGGCTTAGGCCAAAGCGGACAATATTGTGTCGTGGTAAAGCGAGGTGTTACACCGTCCTTGGTTGCATCTAATATATAAGTGTATCATATATTAATACTAAACATTAGAATTACATTAAGTAAAAAACGCATGGACTAAATTCATAATTATATAAACATTTTTACACACCTTTATATATATAAATACATTCATATATAATAGAACCAAATTTGATGATGAATTTAATATAATTAATGATAGTTTGAGAAGACTTAGTTTGTACAACAGAAAATACTGTACTTTATCCGCTTTTATAGATTCTTATGAATTAGTGGAGGTTGTTACAGCAACAAAGGTGATAAAGGTAGAGACGATGGTGTCTACGGGAGAAAGGTATTGTTTACCTTGTCCATGTGTTCATTAGGGGTGGCCATTCTCGACACGATACGAACACAACACGAAAATAAACGGATTAAGATTGAAGTTTCTGACCAGCCAACCCGTCAAATAAACGGGTCGTGTTCGGGTTGACCCACCAACCCGCCAAAAAAAAAATTAAATTATATTTTACTTAAAAGTCTCAAATAGTCAAAATGAATTTGTTTGAATTTGATTGTGTTTGGACTTTTTGTTTGTTTGAAACTTGGATTTGTTTTAATTTGGTTGTGTTTGGACTTTTTATTTGTTTGAAACTTGGATTTGTTTTAATTTGGTTGTGTTTGGGCTTTTTATTTGTTTGAAACTTGGATTTGTTTTAATTTGATTGTGTTTGGGCTTTTTATTTGTTTGAAACTTGGATTTGTTTCAATTTGGTTGTGTTTGAGCTTTTTATTTGTTTGAAACTTGGATTTGTTTCAATTTGGTTTGTGTTTAGAATTCTTATTTGTTTAAAACTTTTGTTTGGACATTTTGTTTAAATTTGGATGTTTGAATTTAGTTGTATTATTAGGTGACCCGTTTATGACCCATCAACCCGATTACGACCCGCCAGCCATTTATGACCCACAACCCGTTTATGACCTGTCAATCTGTTTACAACCAGCCAACTCGTTTACAACCCGCCAGTCTGAATATGTGCATATCTCGATACAGATAATGGACATGCTATAAACGTTTTTCAATAGTAGTGGGTGTTACAATTACTAAACGTTAATTTGTTTCGAACCTTGATTTAGTAGTTCTGAAAAAATATTTGAAAATCAAAAAAATTAATAATAAAATTTTTATTGATGACAGAAAGTATAAATATTAAAAAAAAATACATATTCACAAAAATTGAGGAAAAAAACTGGATTATCCAAAAAGGGATTGAAAATAGAGAGAATCAAAAATATAGTAATCAAGTTTTTTAATTCCTGAACTTAATTAAAAATTTTAACTTTTGTTTTTATAGCTTTGAAATAATATTTGTAGTTTTTATTTATTGTTGTTTACGTTTTTAAGGTTAGTTTTGTCATTGGTTTACACTTAAGTATGAGAGATGGTAACAACAATATATTAGGTCGATTAAATCGGTTTTCGGTTAATTCGATTTTGGTTTTAATTGGTTTTCAAAATAATTAAAACTAACCAATAACCAAACCAAATAAGATTCAAATGTTGTGACTTCGGGCTACCCGTAAAACGGGTGGTCGCCCTGGAATTAGTCGGCAATAACCAAACTAAACCAAATAAAAATCCTCTTCTGGCTACGAAGGTTCAAATGCGGTGACTTTAGGGGTGAAATCGAGATGAGACAGCTCGTGAGATACTCGGTATCGACTCAGAAAGTACTAAAGAAGAAATTATTTTGTTGGAAATCATTTTGAAATTCAAGAAAATCTTAGGGAAATACTCATTCCACAATTCGGAGACGATGAATACATTTTACGAACATGTTATCGCAGGAAGTGGGGTATACCCTACTCAAGACATTTTGTCTACAAAATCGATAAATTAAGCAAAAGATTATGATTAACCTTAATAGGTTAGAGAAAGTAAAAGATTCTATAGATGATTCCAAAATATTACAATTATCATTGAAGATTTGGGAAGACGAGTATGGTGAAGATAACTACGATTCTAAAAAAAGAATCGGATATTGAAGATGATGACGCTGTGAAAGAAATAGATCATGTGGAAAAAATAGAAGAAAATATCTGATTTTGACTCCAACTCTGTGACAAAATCTTATGATCATGTTGTTGATGATGATGGCGAATTTGTGAAAGACTCCTACGAGGGTGTTATTAATACTATTATGAGGTTAAAATGGTAACGGATAATAACGTTGTGAAAATTCTCTCGAAGATGAGATGGTTAACTCTACTGCTGAAATTGATGATGACGTTGTTAAAGAGTCTTTGGAAAATGAGATGGTTAACACTAGTGCTGCAATTGTCGATGAAATGGTGAAAAAGTCTTTGGAAGATGATGATAAATCTGTTGGAAAAAGTTAGTAAAAGATAGATATCTTGGAATTCAATAAAATCTTAGGGAAATACGCATTCCACAATTCGAAGACGATGAATACATTTTACGAACATGTTATCGCAGGAAGTGGGGTTTACCCTACTCAAGACATTTTGTCCAACAAAATCAATAAATTATGCGAAAGATTATGATTAACCTCAACGATCCAGAGGAAGTAGAATATTCTATAGATGATTCCAAAATATTCAAGTTATCATTTAAGATTTGGAAAGACGAGTATGGTGAAGATAACTACGATTCTAAAAAAACCAATTTCATATTCTCTTAAAGCCATTCTTTCCAAGAAACCCATTTTTTCACACAACTGCATAAAATTTTCATCTCTCAAACCATTTTTTCTTCAACAAAACCCATTTTTCACACGGCTTCTTCATCTCTATACAAGCTCCATAATCTCCCATTTTTTTACACACCTACACAATCTTCTCCAAACCCATTTTTTCTTTAAGAAATCTATACGAGAATCTTAAAATTCTCAGTCATTTTCTTGTAAAACTGTTGTCAAGAAAAGAAATCATCAATCATCATTGGCATTCTATGGATTCCAACGCTAAAGAAGAAATTATTTTGTTGGAAATCATTTTGAAATTCAAGAAAATCTTTGGGAAATACTCATTCTACAATTCGGAGACGATGAATACATCTTACGAACATGTTATCGTAGAAAGTAGGGTATACGCTACTCAAGACATTTTGTCTACAAAATCGATAAACTACGCGAAAGATTATGATTAACCTCAACATGTTAGAGAAAGTAAAAGATTCTATAGATGATTCCAAAATATTCAAATTATCATTGAAGATTTGGGAAGACGAGTATGGTGAAGATAACTACGATTCTAAAAAAAGAATCGGATATTGAAGATGATGACGATGTGAAAGAAATAGATCATGTGGAAAAAATAGAAGAAAATATCTGATTTTTGACTCCAACTCCGTGACAGAATCTTATAATCATGTTGTTGATGATAATGGCGAATTTGTGAAAGACTCCTACGAGGGCGTTGTTAATACGATTATGAGGTTCAAATGGTATCGGATAATAACGTTGTGAAAAATCTTCCGAAGATGAGATGGTTAACTCTACTGCTGATATTTATGATGAGGTTGTTAAAGAGTCTTCGGAAGGTGAGATGGTTAACACTAATGCTGCAAATATCCATGAAATGGTGAAAGAGTCTTCGGAGGATGATGATAAATCTGTTGAAAAAAATTAGTAAAAGATAGATATCTTGGAATTCAAGAAAATCTTAGGGAAATACGCATTCCACAATTCTGAGACAATGAATACATTTTACGAACATGTTATCGCAGGAAGTGGGGTTTACCCTACTCAAGACATTTTGTCTAAAAAAATCAAAAAATTACGCGAAAGATTATGTTTAACCTCGAAAGGCCAGAGGAAGTAGAAGATTATATAGATGATTCAAAAATATTCAAGTTATCATTGAAGATTTGGGAAGACGAGTATGCTGATGATAACTATGATTCTAAAAAAAGAATCGTATATTGAAGATGATGACGCTATGAAAGAAATAGATCATGTGGAAAAAATAGAAGAAAATATCTGATTTTGACTCCAACTCTATGACAGAATCTTATGATTATGTTGTTGATGATAACGGCGAATTTGTGAAAGACTCTTACGAGGGTGTTGTTAATACTATTATGAGGTTCAAATGGTAATGGATAATAACGTTGTGAAAAATCTCTCGAAGATGAGATGGTTAACTCTACTGCTGAAAGTGATGATGGGGTTGTTAAAGAGTCTTCAGAAGATGAGATGGTTAACACTAATGCTGCAAATGTTGCTGAAGTGGTGAAAGAGTCTTCGGAGGATGATGATAAATCTGTTGGAAAAAATTAGTAAAAGATAGATATCTTGGAATTCAAGAAAATCTTTGGGAAATCCGCATTCCACAATTCGGAGACGATGAATACATTTTACGAACATGTTAGCGCAGGAAGTGGGGTTTATCCTACTCAAGACATTTTGTCTAAAAAAATCGATATATTACGCGAAAGATTATGATTAACCTCAACAGGCCAGAGGAAGTAGAAGATTATATAGATGATTCCAAAATATTCAAGTTATCATTGAAGATTTGGGAAGACGAGTATGGTGAAAATAACTATGATTCTAAAAAAAGAATCAGATATTGAAGATGATGATGCTGTGAAAGAAATAGATCATGTGGAAAAAATAGAAGAAAATATCTGATTTTGACTCCAACTCTGTGACAGAATCTTATGATCATGTTGTTGATAATAACGACGAATCTGTGAAAGACTCCTACGAAAGTGTTATTAATACTATTATGAGATTCAAATGGTATCGGATAATAACGTTGTGAAAAATCTCCCGAAGATGAGATGGTTAACTCTACTGCTGAAATTGATAATAAGGTTGTTAAAGAGTCTTCGGAATATGAGATGGTTAACACTAATGCTGCAAGTGTCGATTAAGTGGTGAAAGAGTCTTCGGAGGATGAAGATAAATCTGTTGGATAAAATTAGTAAAAGATAGATATCTTGGAATACAAAAAAATCTTAGGGAAATACGCATTTCACAATTCGAAGACGATGAATACATTTTACGAACATTATATCGCAGGAAGTGGGGTTTGCCCTACTCAAGACATTTTGTCTAACAAAATCAATAAATTACGCGTAAGATTATGATTAACATCAACAGGTTAGAGGAAGTAGAAGATTATATAGATGATTTCAAAATATTCAAATTATCATTGAATATTTGGGAATACGAGTATGGTGAAGATAACTACGAATCTAAAAAAAGAGTCGGATATTGAAGATGATGACGATGTGAAAGAAATAGATCATGTGGAAAAAATAGAAGAAAATATCTGATTTTGACTCCAACTCTGTGACAAAATCTTATGATCATGCTGTTGATGATAACGGCGAATTTGTGAAAGACTCTTACGAGGGTGTTATTAATACTATTAGGAGGTTCAAATGGAAACGGATGATAACGTGGTGAAAAATCTCCCGAAGATGAGATGGTTAACTCTACTGCTGAAATTGATGATGACGTTGTTAAAGAGTCTTCGGAAGATGACATGATTAACACTAATGCTGCAAGTGTCGTTGAAATGGTGAAAGAGTCTTCGGAGGATGATGATAAATCTGTAGGAAAAAATTAGTAAAAGATAGATATCTTGGAATTCAAGAAAATCTTAGAGAAATACGCCTTCACAATTCGAAGACGATAAATACATTTTACGAACATGTTATCGCAGGAAGTGGGGTTTACCCTACTCAAGGCATTTTGTCTAACAAAATCAATAAATTACGCGAAAGATTATGATTAACCTCAACATGCAAGAGGAAGTAGAAGATTATATAGATGATTTCAAAATATTCAAGTTATTATTGAAGATTTGGGAAGACGAGTATAGTGAAGATAACTACTATTCTAAAAAAAGAATCAGATATTGAAGATGATGACGCTATGAAAGAAATAGATCATGTGGAAAAAATAGAAGAAAATATCTGATTTTGACTCCAACTCTGTGACAGAATCTTTTGATCATGTTGTTGATGATAACGGCGAATCTGTGAAAGACTCCTACGAGGGTGTTATTAATACAATTATGAGTTTCAATATGGTATCGGATAATAACGTTGTGAAAAATCTCCCGAAGATGAGATGGTTAACTCTACTGCTGAAATTGATGATGAAGTTGTTAAAAAGTTTTCGGAAGATGAGATGGTTAACACTAATTCTGCAAGTGTCGATGATGTGGTGAAAGAGTCTTTGGAGGATGATGCTAAATCTGTTGGAAAAAATTAGTAAAAGATAGATATCTTGGAATTCAATAAAATCTTAGGGAAATACGCATTCCACAATTCGGAGACGATGAATACATTTTACGAACATGTTATAACAGAAAGTGGGGTTTACCCTACTCATGACATTTTGTCTAACAAAATCAATAAATTACGCGAAAGATTATGATTAACCTCAACAGGCCAGAGGAAGTAGAAGATTATAAAGATGATTCCAAAATATTCAAGTTATCATTGAAGATTTGGGAAGACGAGTATGGCGGAGATAACTACGATTCTAAAAAAAGAATCGGATATTGAAGATGATGACGATGTGAAAGAAATAGATCATGTTGATAAAATGGAAAAAAAAATTGATTTTGACTCCAACTCTGATACAAAATCTTATGATCATGTTGTTGATGATAACTGTGAATTTGTGAAAGACTCCTATGAGGGTGATACCAATGGTTATGAGTCTGATAAATACTATTATGAGATTCAAATGGTATCGGATAATTTCGTTGTGAAAAATCTTCCGAAGATGAGATGGTTAACTCTACTGCTGAAATTGATGATGAGGTTGTTAAAGAGTCTTCGGAAGATGAGATGGTTAACACTAATGCTGCAAGTGTCGATGAAGTGGTGAAAGAGTCTTCGGAGGATGATGATAAATCTGTTGGATAAAGTTAGTAAAAGATAGATATCTTGGAATTCAAAAAAATCTTAGGGAAATACGCATTCCACAATTCGAAGACGATGAATACATTTTTCAAACATGTTATCGCAGGAAGTGGGGTTTACCCTACTCAAGACATTTTGTCTAACAAAATCGATAAATTACGCGAAAGATTATGATTAACCTCAACAGCTCAGAGAAGGTAGAAGATTCTATAGATGATTCCAAAATATTCAAGTTATCATTGAAGATTTGCGAAGACGAGTATGGTGAAGATAACTACGATTCTAAAAAAAGCATCAGATATTGAAGATGATGACGATGTGAAAGAAATAGATCAGGTGGATAAAGTGGGAAAAATCTGATATTGACTCCAACTCAGAAACAAAATCTTATGATCATGTTGTTGATGATAACTGCGAATTTGTGAAAGACTCCTATGAGGGTGATACCAATGGTTATGGGTCTGATAAATACTATTATTAGGTTTAAATGGTAACTGATAATAACGTTGTGAAAAAATCTCCCAAACATGAGATTGTTAATGCTACTGCTGAAAGTGATGATAAGGTGGTTAAAGAGTCTTCGGAAGATGAGATGGTTAACACTATTGCCGTAAGTGTCGATGAAGCGGTGAAAGAGTCTTTAGAGGATGATGATGAATCTGTCGGAAAAAATTAGTAAAAGATAGATATTTTACTATCCTTGGACACATTTAAACACACACACACACATATATATATATATAATATAATTAATCCTTAGTGGGTTTGTGTTCTCCTCTATGAGAGCTTCAAAACTATATATTTATATATATATATATATATATATAATGTTAGGGATGGGAATCGGACCCGCCCCGTCAGGGAACCTAGTCCACCCGCCCCGATCGGGGACGGGGATTCCTCGCTAAATCAGGGACAGGGACGGGGACGGGTACGGGGATCCCCATTTGTCTCAAACCGGGGATGGGGACGGGGACGGGTATGGCACTCCCCGCCCCGCCCCCGGACCCGTTATATATATATATATATATATATATATTAATTAATTAAGTATATAAAATTTTTATTTCAACTAAATTGGTAATTCATGATTTCATATTTTCTAACTACGCTTAAAATTTAAAAGTGTTATTTATTTTGGATGTTAGTGTGTAATATTTTCGATGTGAAGTCAAAATACAATTATGCATATGTTTTGGATATTACTCGATATGGTTTTATAATACTCATTATGTTTTGGTACGAGTGACGTTAAATAATTTTCGTATTAAATTACGCATATATTTTGATATTACTCGATATGGTTTTATATTACTCATTATATTTTGGTATGATTGATGTAAAGTATTTTATGTATTAAATTGAATTTCTTTTAATTTTAGGTTATTAGTTATTATATGATGTAACTTTTTTTTATTATATTAAATTACTTTTGATTTTTTTATTGAAAATATGATACATTTCAACGTGTGTTGCCGCTCGCATATTTTGATTTAAAGTGGTTTTTATAAACGGAGAAAAAATCTCCGCTTCCCCGTTGGGGATGGGGATGTGATCTTATTCTCCGGCGTGGATGGGGACGGGGACGGGGTTGGAGTTGAGGAATCGGGGATGGGGATGGGGATCGAGGTCCCCGCCCCATAACCGCCCCATTCCATTCCATATATAATGTGTCCAAAATGAAACAAGTGTGGCTGATATATCAATGCTCAATGTTAAGCATTTGAATGAAATTAGCAAAAAGTCAAATGGGTGTGGGAAGTGTCCCACATAGGTAGAAGGAGTAAAACTTTTGTGATTTATAACCATGATAGTGAAGGGGCTTACAAGCCTCTTTGATTGGTTTTACTCCAATACCTACTTGCACGTAGGGGGTACGGTTTGACGATTTCGTAAGCTAAATTGCCGAAACTTGTGTGTGGGAGCGACCTGCGGGCACGAATGCAGCTCACGCAGCTTGGTTTTTGCTAATATTCCTTTTGACCCTGTTTAAGTTCTTTTTTGTAACCGAAATCGGTTTCGATTTTCTAAATAAATCATTTAAATGATTTTCGGTTATGATTTTAAAAATTAAAATAATGATTAATTAATTTAAATATAATTTAATTATGAATTAAATACGTTGGTTTCAGTTCTCCAACTAAAAATGGGTCTAAGGTTTCATTTAACACACACCAACATATGAAATCCTCTCATCGGCACACCAACATTCTAGCGACTTTTTCAGGCAAGTGGTCATCTCCGGCAGTATGTTGCTGTAATAACCCTAACTCAATTAATCTGATTTGGACCTTAAGCATAAGCCTTGGGCCGATAAACCCTAATCCCAAGGTATTTAAAGAGGTATTAGGAGAGAAATTTCCATCACTTTCTCATTTTACCATATTTTCACTATATGTGTGTGAGGTGTGAACCGTGTGAAGCAAGCAAGGAGAAGAGAAGAAAGGAAGCAATCAATCTTGGAAGGGAATCAATTGGAGAAACAATTTCAGGTATAAACATCCTCCATTGCATCATCTTCTTCCTCATTGAAGTAGTAATCAAGATTTAACCTAGGGATTTAATCCCTAGTGTTCCCTTTTATATTGGAAACTAAGAAATTGATGAACCAAATGGTCATCCATGTGTATTCTATAGTTTGGGATGAACTTTTTGAGTGTTGGTGGGTTTTTCACCTATTGGGAGGAGTTGAGCTTAAAACTCCATTGTTGTTGAAGCTCCAAGCTTCATTTAAATGGGTTTAATGATTTAATGAATTCTTGGTTGGGTTTAGTGATTTAATCTCCTAGTTTTTGTTTAGGAATGTAATGGGTATGTTTTGGGTTTACTCCTTATCAATAATATATGGTTTTGGGGTCATAAAAATCATTATTTTAGGGTAAAGTGGAGTTTTGGGGGTTATTTGTGAATATGAGATGAAGAAAGCTTGGCAGTGGCTTAAGCCAGTTATAACCCATGTTACAACCCACGTCGGGCTTAAGCCAGTTATAACCCACGTTACAACACACGTCGGGGCTGAAGTGAGTTACCGCGTGAGTTATAACCCACGTCGCAACCCACGCCGGGGGCTGTTTGGGTTGAAGTGAGTTGCTGCGTGAGTTATAACCCACGTCACAACCCACGTCGGGGACGAAGTGAGTTACCGCGTGAGTTATAACCCACGTCATAACCCAAGTCGAGTACTGTTTGGCACACTTTCACCTGTTTCATTTCGCGCATCGAGTCGGGGTTTGGACCTTTGAGTTAGGGGTTTAATTTAGGTCTATTTTAGAAGACTTTTGAGAGAATTGCTTTGAGTTAACACCGCTTTTGTATTGGCAAATTTAGGCGTTCGATTTGGGGAAAACTCCTTATAATTGGACTTTGAGACTCGTTGGCAACCATCAGGTGAGTTCCCTCGACTTTTTAAAATAATGCATTTTATGGCATTGGCTTTTATAATTCCTCTGATTATGGTATATGAAATTCGCAAGCATGCTACATTCATTTAAATGTTCTTTTTATAAATTGCATGGTCAAGATGTTGGGTTATATCATGATATATTTTATCGTATGGACATGCATAGTAGTTGTAGGGTACCTTGAGACTTGCAAACCTCTTGGGAGTTAACGTCCATGTACCTCGAATTTATTCATGAGTACATTGGATGGGTACCATTATGGACCATTCTTTAGCGTCGCATGGGGAATAGTGCGATCATATAGCTTAGTCGTACGGGAGAATCCTACGGCAAGTGTTGGGCTACAACTACCATGCATGATCCCAAGCAAGAGTTTCCTTAACGTTGAATATTTAAACTATTGTTTATAACTGTGGCTTTTTATGGGAATTCACTAGACCTTTTGGTCTAACCCTCGCTGTTAAAACTAAAAACCATTTTCAGGAAAGACATTCGTGGAGAGTACGTCCAAAGGTAAAGGAAAGCTTTGAAGTTTAGCTAGAGTGGAAATGCGGTGTTTAGAACCGGTTTAGATAGATAAATTCTCGGCTGTGGAAGTTTTTACCTGCAGTAAACATTGGGATGTAATTAAATCTTAAATTTATTTCTTGTTGGATGAATCGTAGCCTTGGTCTATTGCTTTTAATGAATTGGGTTGTTACAGTTGCTTACGCTGTTGTACCCTAGGAACGGACGAGGAATCTGTTACACACGAGCCTCAACTCTCTTTCTTTCTACATCTTCGGACTTTTTTTTGGGAATTAGTTTCCTATTTTTCGTAATACAATATTACTTCTGCTTCTACCTCTTTCTAACAATCTTAAATAGATTCTTAATCGAGTTCGTTTCGAATTAATTAATTTTCTGTTTTGTGTAAACAGATTGATATTATGGTACTAAACTGTTCACGTGAAATTTGTTTTTCAGAATGGTGGACACGTTGGTAAACAAAACTGTTACTACACAGGTGAACCCTACTACTACCACCACACCTTTGCCAAACACGATGGCTAATCACAGCGAAAGACCAAGAAAGTTCTTTGGTCTGAATTTCAAGAGGTGGCAACAAAAAGATGTTTTCCTACTTGACCACCTTGAACTTGGCTCGGTTCCTTCCTAAAATTACTCCTCAAATTAGTAAAGGAGACGCCAACGCTCAATCGGTGAACGTGGTGGATGCGTGGAAGCACTCGGAATTTCTGTGTCGCAACTATGTGTTGAATGGGCTAGTCGATCCACTTTACAATGTGTATTGCAAAGTAACCACGGTTAAGGAACTATGGGAGTCCTTGGATCGGATTTACAAAACCGAAGATGCGGGAACCAAGAAGCATGTTGTTGCTCATTTCATGGACTTCAAAACGATTGACTCGCAAACTATGATGAGTCAAGTTCAAGATCTTCAGATTATAGGACATGATATACTTGCCGAATGAATGATTCTCAGTGAAACTTTCCAAGTTGCAGCGATGAATGAAAAGTCTCCTCCTGGATAGATATATTTCAAAAATTACCTTAAGCATAAGCGAAAGAAGATGTATATGGAAGAGCTAGTGGTGCGTCTTCATATTTAAGAAGACAACCGAATGGCTTTCAAGGGTGGTTATAATGTCGGTGTTTCAAAGGCTAATGTGGTGGAAGATGGTCAATCTTCCAAGACCAAGGGAAAAAGGGTTGACAAAGGCAAAGAGAAAGCAAAGAGTCTTGGCCCACAAAGAGGAACTTTCAAGAAGTTCAAGTGCTATAATTGTGGCCAACCGGGTCACTAAGCTGCTGAATGCAAGTTACCCAATAAGGAAGATTCGCGTCAAACTAACATGGTGAACGATGACTTGGTTGCCATGATCACGGATCTTTCGGCAATGAATCTCACGGGCATGGTCTTGGAGGTGAATCTGATTGGTACAAACTCTAAGGAGTGGTGGATTGATACCTGAGCTACCCGTCATGTGTGTCATGACAAAATCAATTTCAGCACCTACAAAGATGTCGATGATGGGCAAAAGATCTTCATGGGGAACGCCGCTACCACCGACGTCAAGGATATTAGAGATGTGATCTTGAAGATGACTTCATGAAAAGAGCTTAAGCTTAAGGATGTTTTGTATGTTCCGGAGTTTCGCAAGAACCTCGTTTCAGGGTGATTGTTGAACAAGTTTGGCTTTAAGTTAGTGTTTGAATCGGACAAGTTTGTTTTGTCCAAAAGTTGTATGTATGTGGGAAAAAGATATGACTTGAATGACATGTTCAAAATGAATGTAATGGTTACTAATGTTATGAATAAAGCAAGTTCTACTTCTGTTTATATGCTTGAATTTTCAAATGTTTGGCATGGCCGTTTAGGACGTGTAAATTTTAGTTCCATTCGACGTTTAATTAAATTAAAATGCTTGCGTTGTTGTACCATGGGAATAGATGAGGAATCTGTTTAAGGGAATCATGTTACACACGAGCTTCGGCTCTCTTTCTTTCTACATCTTCAGCGTTATTTTTTTTTGGGAATTAGGCTCATGTTTTTCGTAATATAATACTACTTCTGCTTCTACTCCTTTCTAACAGAATTTCATCTAGTTGTAACTGATGATGAATCTTACAGCTTCTTAGAATAGGTAAAAAGAAACGAACTAGCTTCTGTAAATGATAGATAGAGTAGCTTTCATATGTAGTGCTAGTGCATAATATACTAATGGGGAAATTGTAGAAAATTACAACTTTTAGTAATTTTTGTTCCACCCTAGATGTTGTTATAATTCCATCCGTTTCAAAATTTCACATTAGTTACGTATCCTTAATCACATCAACATACATCAGGGAACTAAGGAATTTATTACGATTCTAATTGATTTTAGGCCATTAGTTTGACGCTTGAAGGGAATCATAAAAGATTATATGAGGTCGGTTCAAAACTCACCAAATATACTTCAAAAAGAAGGTAACAAGATGCAAACCAACACTACCTTAGTTTTTACAAAAGCTATTGAATATCAATAAGCTCTAGAGACTTTTCTTTTCTTCTAAATTTCTTGCATTAATTAATATTAATTGTTCTTATGATTGAAATCCAACCGAGGCTAATTCTGCGTGATAAGAATTTATCCGGTTATTGAGACAATGGACTTGCATTGATGATGTACAATCTAGATGACGATTGTGCTTTTTCAATGACGATAGAGATACTAGCATCAACGACGACGACATCAATACCCCCGAAGAAGAGAGGACCCTATTCACACATGAATAACCCAAACATACTTATTTTCTTTTTCCCATATAGTGTCTCGCATATCTGAACCAATGACACTGTTTGTACAACACTATTGATGTCAACCAATTATTATTAACGGAACAGTGATTTAACATCATTTGCAGTTTTTACTCATCTACAGGGGTTTTTTCATAATACAACTCAAAATGCATTGGTCCCTTTTCACAGAGTGAGATATGGGATCATAATGAGCTGTTTTGGATTTGAAAGGAATGACCAAATTTCTTTACGATGTTTGGTTCACAGAATTAAACAGATGAAATCCTTTCAATTCCAAAGGATTCCTTTAAGTCAAAGAATTCGTCATTCCTTGGCATAAGTGAAAGAATAGAGTTCCATCTTTTCCATCGATCCAAACGCATGGTCGAATTTCATTCCAATTCCTTCAAAGTCAAATTCCTTTGATGGAATCCAATTCCACCCATTCCATTCTGTAAACCAAAACACCCCCTGAGGCATGTAGGCACGGACATCCATCAGATCAAGAAACCGCAAACGAAACCCGTCAACCGTTAAGTCATGGCCCGACACTCGTCAACTCAAAAGCATATGCACGTATTCACCGTATAACATAAAAAGAAAAAAGACACAAAAGTTTGATTGTTTAAGATTATATTTTCACTAAAAACTGCACACAATTTTAACTTAAAAAAAAGGTTCAGTAATAGGATCCATTCCTAACCATGAACCTAATTATGGGGTCTCAAATTTCCCCCATCTTAATAAAAATCATACAAACAGCTTAATTAACTCACAAATAAATCACACACCAAATATTCGGGTAAATCAACGCCAACGACTGCTTCTATTTTCCGGTCAAAAACGCCAGACGACCAGCAGCACTTTGTTGGATCGATCCATCAACGAAGCTCGCAATTTAGAACCCCTGGGATCTTTTCACTAATATACACCCTAACCATAACCCAAATAAATAAACTAACCCTAAATCACAATTTTTGTCTGATTAGTATTTCTGTTTCGTGTTTCTTTCGTCTGTCCCCATTCAGCCCCGTGAACTCGGAGCACAAACAGCTTCGACCGTCAATCGTTTCAGTTTGTTTGGACACGGGTCTTGACCGAAGTTGCTGTTTGCTATGGTCACCGCACATCTCTCTTTCCCTATGCATTTCTGTATAACATATCCCAAATCATCAGTTTTTTTATATAGGTACAAATATTTATACTTTTAGGATATGTTATATAAAATAACAAATAGAACGATTTACTTTTTGTATCCTATTAGGTTGCCCATCTTTACGGATAGAACTTTTAGTGCGGTAGGGCTTGTTTGTTAGCAGCTTAACGAGCTTAATGGGATGCATAGCTTATATGGTTAGCTATAGATGACTGTTTGGTAGTGGCTTAATGATATAGAAAATGGCTTATTCAATAAGCTTCTAGTGGGGGAGCTTTATGTAGAAACCCAAGTTTTTTCCCAAACCTGTCATTCCCAATTAAAAAAGCATGCTCATTTCAGTTAGCTAGCTATAGATGACTGTTTGGTAGTGGCTTAATGATATAGAAACTAGCTTATTCAATAAGCTTCTAGGGGGGAGCTTTATGCAGAAAGACAAGTTTTTTCCAAACCTGTCATTCCCAATTAAAAAAACATGCCCATTTCAGTTAGCTAGCTATACATGACTGTTTGGTAGTGGCTTAATAATATAGAAACTAGCTTATTCAATAAGCTTCCAGGGGGGAGCTTTATGCGGAAAGCCAAGTTTTTCCCCAAACATGTCCTTCCCGATTAAAAAACATGCTCATTCCATCTACGAAAAACCCTCCCAAACAAAAACCTAAAACCTTCCTATCCACACAGACAGCTTTATCCATACATGACTTAATGGAAAACCAACCAAACAGCCCCTTAGGTCACCTAATTTCACCCTAACAACTTATTGCAACTTAAGGAATCAAGATCAACAAGTGGTATACCTTTTGAACGACATCATAAGATGCAGGCGAATGGCAAGTTCCTTGTTGGAACGTTCCGCACGTTCCCAACGGAGTTCCGAAACTCGCGAACTTAATGGCGGAAATGGTTAAGCCAGGACCACAATGGAGATGAACCTTGGGTCTATGAAGCTCTTGTGTCTTACCGTAGCTTTCGATATGCCAATCCTTAATGTTCGGATGATATTCAAACATATCCGCACATACAGTCGTCATCGATCGTTTCACCAACGATATCCGAGTCGGATCTCCACCGAGTTCTTCAAAAAGCACCAACGAATTATCCGTCGGTTTTAACCATGATCGAGGTACATGGTACCTACAAAATTTACAACGTTCATTGTTATTACAACAAAATAAGCCAAAAATGTCTTAATATACTGCTTTATGGGACTTAAGTTAATAAGACCATAAAAAAGGGAGTCATATACATAGTGTTGTAACAAGTTTATAGAACGTTTTTTAGCGTCTTGACAAGTTTTTTAGGAAATAGGCTTAATCATTTGAGAACCCTGTGATAACCTTGAGATCTTGTGCATCATGTGTTATTTCATATGATTTTCTTTTTCTATTTAGGCATAGTTTTCAATGTATTGATTAACATATATTTGTTTCTCAATGTATTTGTTTCACACGTGGTCGTTTCAAATGTGAAACTTTTTTATGTGTGTTTTTTGTTTCACAAACACTCCAAAAAGTTTCACATTGTGAACCCAGTGCATGTGAAACAAAAACATTATGAAACAAATATATGTTAATCAATACTGTCTAGATAGAAAAAATCATGTGAAATAACACATGATGCACAAGTTCTCAAGGTTATCGCAATTTTATGGGTTCTCAAAAGAAGGCCCCCATTATGACATTTGAAAAAGTGTCTTGTAAAAATATGTGTTTTATTGTAGCACTTTTATATAAGATGCCAGATGTTTGGTGCTATAAACTTATGTCCTATAAAGCAGTCTATTAAGCACATTTAGTACGTCTGTTTGAGATTCTACCATCGTTGGGTCGGTTGACCACAACCGATTTGACATTTGGGTGGGCGGTAAGATCCGGCATAATGACACCCTTGGCAATCACCGGTAGCATAAGCGGTCCAATATCGTCCAATACTTTGACCGTTGATCCAAACTTGACCTTTGCCCATACTGGTCATATCTAAAGCCAACGGTTCGTCTCCCGATGGTGCATTGAACGAAGCCTGAAAAAGATGTCAAAAGGTTAGCCGTTAGCCATATGGCTCGAGCCATTTGTGACCCTTTTTTTGCAATCAGTGCCTGTTTTTTTTTCTAAGGATACCTTGTGCCATGTTAGCGGTTGTTGTTTTTGAGCTATAAGAGAACCCTGCATCCATTCAACGGATGAGATACGGTTCGTCGAAATGACATCCATAGCCTCACCTTTCAGCCCGACCTGTTAAAAACGAAAATCGAGCAGTATAAGTGTCAATTTTCCAAATCTACCCTTAATTATGAGATGGAGTAGTTCATTTCTCCATCTATTACCAAGGGTAAAATCGTCATTTCAGTAATATAAGTGTCAATTTTCCAAATCTACCCTCAATTATGAGATGGAGTAATTCATTACTCCATCTATTACCAAGGGTAAAATCGTCATTTTTTTAATTAAAAAGTTCATTAATTACACGTTTCTAAAATTTCATAAATATAAGTATATCAGACCTGGTAGGTCCATTTTGCCCACGATAAATCTTGTTTTCCTTGATCGAGACCGTAAAGTGCAACGGGACCCATAACACCGGTCTCCCATGTTTCATAATGTCCACCGATATTCTTCAAAAAGTTCAAAAATAAAAAATTAGAATCGATTAAAAATCACGGTTTTCATGTAATTCGAAGAATAAACTAACCGGTAATCCCATGGCAACGCTAAGTAACGATATTTTGTTATTTCCAGGCCGTAGATTGACGTTTTCTTTGTACGTAATTCTCCTATTTTCCCTTGTTCCAAAAGCCGAACCTATACATACATATACATATATATACACATTTTCAACTTCTTACGTGATTCTTTTATTAAATAACTTGTTTTTATCTAAAAATAATAATCTTAATTTCCATACCTGAAAGTTCTCCGTTTATATACACGTGAAGCGCATGGCCTGTTGACTGAACCAACAGTTTCGGCCGCTCCCCGCCTCTCAAAAACGATTCAGACGAACCAATCTCGACACTAAAAAAAAGAAAACAAAATGATTAATTTCTAAATAAACCGACATAAAAACCGATGTTAAAAAAAAAAAAAAAAAAAAAAAAACTTACTTTGTTGTATACCAAAGATAATCGCTATTATCTCTAGTGACGTTAACTTGTTCCAATAAACCCGATGTAGTAAAAGTCGAACTATCGTCAACAGTGGTCGTATCTTCATTATACGTCTCCCATGAAAAAAGCTCGGAATTAGTAGGTAACATTTCCATTTGTGTCGATTGAACTCCGACCTGCACCAATTTTATAAATATTAAAATTAAACAAATGAACATAAAACTCTAAAAATAAAATTAAATAAATCGGGAAAAAAAAAGTAACGAAATTTACGTACTTTAGCGGTATTAAAGACGACATTACTGCAATCGGGAAGGATACTTATAGACCACGGAGGTAAAGTATAATGCATGTTATTAAACATCACTTTAGCAGCGTTATTTGTGTTGTAATTTGCGAGAAAAGCCGCACAGTGGCCGGATTTTGACGAGAATACGTGTGCCTGAAAAAAAAACACGAGTTATTTAGTACGGTTTTTCTTTTTTGGTTGAATATTAGATAAATGTGAAAAAGTTATAAGTAAATAAAATTAAAATTTGAAAGATGAAAGATGAGAACCTGTTGAAGGTTTCCTATTGAAGTGATGGTAGGATCTGCGGAAACTAAAGCGGGTTCACATTGTTTGATAGCTTTGTGAAGCTCCTTTAAATGTCCGTATTTCGGTTGTCTGATTAAGCCTGTAAATTTTAACTATTGAGACAAATATATATATACATATACATATATATATGTGTGTGTGTGTATGTATATATGTATATGTATATGGGTTGAGGGATAATCCTTTAGAAACTTTTTAAAGAGTAGAACCTCATCGAAACCAATATGAAAACAATTTTTTCATAAAAAAATTTCATCAAATGTTATGATTTAAAATATTGTTTCACATATGTTTGTGTTCATATGAAAAAAAAATTTACAATTGGGAAAAAAAAAAAATTGTTTCACCATATGAATTTTGTTTCATATGTCATAGTGAACCAACGTTTTTTTTCCACATGTAATATTTTCATTTCATATAAACACAACCATATGTGAAACAATACCTTAAATCATAACATTTTTGACGAAAAAAATATTATAAAAAACACTATGAAAAAAATTATTTTATATTGGTTTCCACGAGTTTCTACTCTTTAAAGAGTTTCTAAATGAAGAAACCTCTATATGGGTTTTACGCAAAAGTATAAAAAGTTAACGGGTTCTTAACAAGATAGAACAATCTAGAAGTTTCTAAACTTACCGTATTCGTCAAGTGGAGCATCGTAGTCGTAACTAGTAGTGATGAAAGGGCCTCCAGCAGAACGGCCGAAATTCGTTCCTCCATGGTACTTTTAATCAAAGATAAAAGAATTTAATTTTTGGCGTATATGTATATATATATATATATTACGGTTTGGATATTGGGGATAAATATGGAAATGGGTGCATAATACCAACCATATAGTAGTTAAAGAACGATCCACCCTTTTGTATAAATCGAGCAACACCAAATGCCAAATCTTGCACGGGTCTCTCGTGGATCGGACCACCGAACTCCGTGAACCTGTAAATAATATTAAATAAAGAGCGGTTTAATCACTAAAATATATTATCTCTTGGTTGAGAAGAGTAAATAAAAATAAAAATAAAAATAAAATAAAATATATATAACTATATCACATACCATCCACTCCAAGCCTCGGTCCAAAGGGTCGGTTTGTACGGCTTATTCGGGGAGAAAGCGTCGCAATAGAAACCGTTGCATGTGTTAATCTGCCATCGTAAAAACGGTCATATTAAACAATTTACAAACCATACTCAATCATTTATCAACATTCTTTATTAGTCCATTATAATAATAAAAAGAGCTACATTTTGACTTTTAAAGTCAAACATTGTTCGTTCTAACTTCGAAATTGATTTGATTTTGTTACTAATTGGCAAACGATCTTTTAAAATTGTAACGCTTATTTCGTTACATGGTGACAATTTCATTTTTATCGAAAAGTCTAGAAGTCACAACTATTTAAGACTCGGAAAACAAATTCATTTGACTTTTCAATAGTCAAAGTCAAAAGGGTTCACTAAATCAAGTAAAAGTACACATTTGGGTTGGACCATAAATAAAGTCGGCCCAGCCCACTAAGCCCACGTCTTATTGGGTCCGGAACCTATTTGAATGGCCCAAAACCAACCCTTTCCTAGATGCTATAAGGACAGTCATCAACTTAAATATATTAATTTTCAGGGAGATCTCCCATTATTGGCAACTGACAAAGGGAAAAAAAAGATGCCCATTGACCAATAATTATTATTCTATTCTTCCCTCATCAAATAAATATATAAAATATAATTAAGATCAAGAAAATACTACTCATTCTGCATTCTGCAAAATGAGTATCTAAAGTGCAAAATGAGTATCTAAAGTGTCTACTGGTCCCACGGCCATCGTCCATGGGACCATGAGACCACTCATTCTGCAAGAATATCCACCTCCCTACCCTACCCGCTAGGCTAAATTGACTTTGATTGCAACTTTAGACTTTTAGTTAAATGCATTTATATAATCTTAAATCTTAATGATAAAATGAAGAAAATAGTAAAAAACCAACTTTTAATTCTCAAATAAAGTCGATTTTCGTATACTAGGGTCCAACATTCAAACACTTTCTTGAAGATAAATTATTAAATTTGTTTACTCATGACATCAAGAAACCGAAAAAGATCACATTTTTTTTTAATCTTTTCATGTGACTTAAGGACTAGTTTATTGAAATAAAAACAAACAAATCCGGGTCGGGTTAGATCGGATCTTACAATAGGATCTGGAGCATCATCTTGTTTGCACATGACCCATGGGACACCCGTACCCAATCCAACGGCCAGATTTGCAGCCCAAGTCATGTAGTTATGTCCAGCCCCTCCAAGTGATTTCCCTATGGACCCATATTCATTCTCAATCTGCACCAAACCCACATTATAAATCACATATTTACATCATTTGCCATTAACCCGTTACAAAAAATTATATCTTTAATCCTCATAGCCACTAGGAATTTTCCCCACTTTCAGAAGAGATTTTACTGACTGTTATCTTTATGGCCCACGAGATTAGTTATCTGTAGGGCCCATGGGATTAGTCGAGATGCGTGCCCTGCTAGACCGGACACAAGGGTTATCATAAAAATTGGATCTTTAAGGATCCAAAGCAAAGTACAACTTAAATTGCAGAAGGTACAAGTCAGTGAAGCATTATTGGTCAAGATTTGACACTAGGAACACAATATTTACCTGAGAAAGGATTATTGGGCCTCCTTCAGATTCAAACAATTTTTCACTCTTCATCATGTTCACAATTTTCTCAGTGAAAATCTTCATTTCCCTCTGTGAAAACAGAAATTACAGCTTAAAAATCAGTAAAAAGACTAAATCTTTTTCATGTTTTTCATACATTTTGTTTTGAAATTGCAACAAAAAGATTAAAAATATGAAATTGAACAAGAAAAATTGGACAATTGTGACCTTAAATGGCTCATTATCAGTTCTGAAGCTAATTCCAGGAACATACTTGAGCCAAACTGGGAATCCACTGCAAGAATCAACACAAAATGACCCTTTTAGTAATTTCACATAATGTTAGCCATTAAACCCTAATGAACCCTAAAAAGAATGGAGGTATGAAACAGATCTGAACAATAATTGACAAAAAATAAATATTAAAAAAATACCCAAAATTCCATTCAGCACAAACATAAGGTCCAATTCTTAGATGAGCATAAAGCCCTGCTTTTTGCACTGTCTTCAAGAATCTCACCAAATCATATCTCCCTTCAAAATTATACTGGATTTCACATGCAAACAAATATATCAACAATTAAACAAAAAAGAAGTATGATTTTGTAATTTGTACTATAAAAAGATCTAAATCAGAACCCAAATTTTTAAAAATTGTAGTGCAAAAATTAGCTTTAAAAGTTACAAACCCAGAAAGAAATGTTGAAAATTGGAGTGAAATTTACACTAAAAATCAAAACCCATAAACCCTAAAAAAACTAAGAAAATAAAGAAAGAGTAAAGTACATTGCGTTGAGAAGGTTCATGAACATTCCAAAACACATAAGTTTCAATCACATCAAGCCCTCCATCTTTAGCTTTCATTATAAGATCTTCCCACATCTGCAACAAAATTTAAAAAAAAAAACCCATAAATTAAACTTAATCTAAAACCCACATTTTGCCCCTAAAATCATCTGAAAATGGGAATAAGAGTAGTGTACCTCAGGGGTACTTCTGGGATAATGTATAGAACCAGAAATAAGGATTCTTCTTTGACCATTGATAACAATGGCTTTGCTATCATATGTCACACTACCTTCAATCACTTGAAAACCCATTTGGATTACAATCAAAATCAACAAAACCCATTTGGAAACCGAGTTGGTTTCCATGATTTTTGGCTCTAAATTGAAGCAGAATTCCAATTAGAAAGAGAAAGATAGAGAGAGTGAAGTGGTTGGGATGAAGAAGGAAGTGAGGAGCTGAAAAGGGGGTAATATTGTTTGAGAAAGATCACCTCCACACCGACATATATGGTGTGTATAGATGCATCTTTTTTATATATTTATTAAATAAATTAAATAAATATATACACAGGTGAGGTGGGTGCTTTTTTTCCATTGCATCGTGTGTAATAAAATTGAAATCTTGATTTAGACTAAAGAATTATTTGATTGTTGTCTTTGTTATGTACCAAAAAGTTGTGATTTTTACCTTTTTTTATCTGATTATGTTATAATATATTAATAAATGAACATAGGTTTTAGGGTAATAATATATATGATTGTTTAAACATATGATACTTTTATTAGTGTTTTTAACATAAATAGTATTTTTGAAAAAAAAAACTGTATACTTAATAATTACGAATTTAATACTATCAAATGCATCATACCATATCGAAAACGATAACGATTTAAACGCCTAAAATAGGTGTATCAGGTATGAGAATAGATCATGACAGTGTTATCAGCTTTTGGGTAGGGCCTTGTCCATAAATTTGTTCAAATTCAAAAATATCAGTGGTTTAGTTGAAACAAATCTCCGTAATTTCAAAACCTCCCTGTCGAATGATCTGAGAACCAATTGCATTTCAAGAAAAAATCCCAATATTGTATTCCTCTAATGGTAGGATCTCTCCATCACTTCAGGATAAAAGGGGTTGTAGTTTCAAAATTTACTGAGTAAAAAGGTGAAACATTAAAATTGGACTGATGATATTTTAGCATTGCTTCATCGGACCGTAGTTAGAATCCCTCAAAGTTGTTGGAGGTTACCTGATTGTTAATTTTAAGGTCCATAAAATAAGATGTACATAAGCTGGTCTAGTAATTTTAAAACCCGTAATAAAAATAATAAAATAAATTACAAAATAAATAATCCATGAGTCATAGAGTGAAAGTGCTACTAAAAGGACATAACGACATTTGCCAACTTGACCCCAACTTTGCTCCACGTTACTTTTGCTTAATTTACATATTTAGTCCTTAGACTTATAGTCAATTTACAGTTTTAGAACACAATTTGTTGATAAATAGAAAAGCAACAAAAAAGACGAAAAAACGAATATAACTTAAAATTGTAATACACCGACAACATATGTAAGAGCATTGAACGAGTATCGACATGGATAGCTAGAGATAGCCAAACACAAAGGTTTTTGCTACTAAAACGTTAAGGAATAGTCCAATAAAACGAAGCTAAAAAAATGTTTAACTTAGAGAGGTTGTCCTACATACTGAAGTCGAAAGAGTTGATAGCTGACAACGTTTGGATGGTTTTGAAAACTATAGTCAAATTGGCAACAAACGAATGTGGTCGACCACCTTCTAATTGATGAATCTTGAGCACAATAAGATGCCTTGATGTACGAAGTGTTGAAAAAAAGAGGGATACAAAATTTATGATGTTTTGTGTCGTATACAGTGTGCATGTTGCAAACTGTAGTGATTTGCAAAGGCAGGTGGGACGTTCGAAACGTTTCATGGAAATTTGGAAATAACATAAATTTTTTGAAACTTTGTCATGATCATGTCTTGCAAAAGAAAAAAAAACAACATAACTGTGTATATAGAATGCGTATGTGTATTTGGCACGATAGTGCCCCTATATGCAACACAACCATGTCATGTAAATAACCTCTCTTTTCCTTGGTTTTAGAATTTGATGACCTATTGGATCATTTGGGTTTTGGTATATAAATACCATGTCGTTTGTGGCTTTCAATAATCACTAATTTCAGACAAAAAACATTTAATAGTGTCGCGTTGATAGGTCTTTGGAGTTTTAGAATGACAATGTGATTTCGGTTTGTAATCTATTTCGGTATTTGGTTTCCCCTTGGTTAACCAATACCCCCCTTTGGTTGTGGACGGACACCAACCTTTTGATGGTGAACCCATGTTAAATCTGTGAGTTACTTTACATTAATTTTCTTGTTTGTTTATTAGTCATTCTTGTTGTCTCGATTTGTTTGGTTCACATTGTTGTTGGAATCTCACATTTTTTTACCATTGTTACTTCTCAATGTTTACAAAAATATTGTGATCTAAACCAACACAAATGTGACAAATGATGAGGGTTACAGTAAAGGGATGTCAATGTCGAAGCTTATGCCGATGGTAAACATCATTTTTTTTCGTTAATCCTCCATCATGAAGGATGATGTGGGCAGTGGCGGAGCTGGTTAACAAAAGGAGGGGTCCCAGGACCCCGTTGAATATTAAAAAAAAATTATATAGGGTAAAAAATATCAAAAATGCTTAATTTAGCCTCTCGTCCCCCCAGTAAAAAAATTTAAGGGACCTCATCTTACCCGCAATTGACAAAAACACTGAAAAAAGTCTCTTGAAATCAATATTAAAACCGAAAAAATCTTTCGAAATCCACAAAAACACTAAGAAAACCCTTTAAAATCGACAAAAACACTAAGAAAATCCCTTGAAATCAACTACAAAACTTATAAAAATTTCCGAAACACGTCGTATGATTTTACGCGCCTTCAATCTACCTTAATGGGACCCTAGTAGACAAAATTCCTGGATCCGCCACTGGATGTGGGTCGATATCGCTGTCAAACACTAAACTCACCTGGTAATAAGAGCTTGAAATCATTATAAATGATGTGTCGGTTGATACAATTGTTATAACGATGTCACTAACACCTCAATGATCCACAACGCAAAACATTTATGTCAACATGTTTCACAAGTCCTTAATATGAAATATTTGAAATCCTCATCCAATCTAAGTTAGTACAAAAAAAATCATCTTGTCTCTTCAACTGTGGCATTTTAAGAAATCTCACATGATGATCACTGACAAGCATTACAGATAAACCTTTTTTTACAGGATTGCAGCAGGATACTTCTTATCGTTCCCTTTTAACTCTCGTAATTTGTCATGTCCTGATAGGTTGTGCAGGGGATCATACGCTACAACTCAATAGTGGCAACGTCTGTTATGTATACACTATCTCATTAATCATTCATCATATGTTTTCGTAGCTTTCATAATAGGTTCGTTTTCGGGGGTTTTTAATCGTCTCAGATCCAGGCATCCTGGGTTCTCCGTCGTTGCTCTCGTTATTAAATATAAATAATTTTATAATACAATTTAAATAAATATATAAGTAAAAGAAATCAAAATGTTAGCAAATAGAAAGGGGGTTATGAAATCTATGGATAATGTTCTTTTTCTTGGGAAAATGGTTAAAAAGTTGTTTTTGAAGCATGAAGAGGGTTGTAAGGCGTGCATTAAAAGTAGTACTTTGATTATGTGCGATCTTTTTGTGTTGGAAACCATGTGAACCCATTCACAATTCAACAAATCAACTCGTCTTTTTAGCCTCCCAGCTGTCGCACGTGATTTTTTTATTTACATTTTTATCATGTTTTATTTAATTTACATAATTCACTAAGTAATTAAAATAAAATAATTTTTTTTATATAAAACGTATTATTAGAAGAATCTCGTTAAATTTATAAAATAAATATTATTATAATAATTTATAAATTATTATGAATACGAATAATAAGTTTAATCAGTTGAGAATCTAAAATTATGAGATATGTGAAAACTTTTATCTTAAAGTTTTGTTTTACGTGATATTTTTTCCTATTTAAATATAATATTTAGTGTATTGATTAAAATATATGTGTTCGATTTATAATGTAAAACTTTTTTGAGTGAATATTTATTTCACAAACTCGCTAAAAGGTTCACGTCATAAACCGAATATATGTGAAACAAAACATTATGAAACAGATTTTTGTTATCATTAAATTAAATTATGGTCATATATGATAAAAAAAAATCATACAAAATAACAAAAGGATGTACTAGTTCTTAAACATTTCATGATTTTTAGAAAGTTCTAAAAAATGGTCCCTAAGGAAAAAAAAATTCTTAAATTAATTAGAAAGTAAAATAAAATGTATATAAATTGTGAAAGTAAAAGAAACTATAAAATTCAATCAAATCAATAGTTTGGAAGATTAAATGTGTAATAAAAATGAAATATTTGTTTTACATTTGTTGATTTGTTATTACAATTATTAATTATACGTGTTTAACGCTTTTATTATCATCTTAAAGCATGCATCGTATTTAACTCACATCATCCTGTTAAATAAGATAAAGGGAAAAGTTCAAAAAAACCCAACAAACTATTCCATTTTAAATGGTTAAGTCCCTAAACTATTCTTTTAAATGAAAAAAAAACCATTAAACATTTCTATTTTGAATGATTAAGTCCATAAATATTTTTTTTGAATAAATAAAACATCGAACTTCTGAAAATTGGTTATATACATCTTTTTTTAAATAAGTTACCTGTAATTGACTAGGAAATTTTTAAAGTTAAAAATAAACTTAATCGGTTTTAGCATTCTCAAACCCTACGTAACTAAAACCTCACGGTAACAATGGTATCACTCTCCCGCCACTCCCATTACCTCAACGTTGTCCATTCTCCATTTCGTCTAACATGCTGTCAGCTCCTGCTATCGATCTCCCTCTTTTCAATCTATTTTTTAATCCATCATAAGAGGGAAAATCAAAAGATAAATGGTTACAACTAGTTTATTTGAGTTAAAAAATGTAAGTAACCAATTTTTAAAAATTCGATAAGTTAATTTTTTTGAAAAAAATGTTCAGGGACTTAATCATTCAAAATAAGAAACTTTAATGGTTTTTTCATTTGAAAATGAGAAAGTTTAATGGTTTTTTTCATTCAAAAAATAGTTTAGGGACTTAATCATTCAAAATGACAAAGTTTAATGGTTTTTTCATTCAAAAAAATAATTTAGGGACTTAACCATTCAAAATGGAATAGTTTGTTGGGTTTTTTTGAACTTTTCCCTAAGATAAGTTGTTATGTATGTGTAAGTTACGTAGTCACTATTTCCTTAGATATATATCTACCTTACCTAAAGTCAATTTTACATTATGTCTATAAACGTCATTTTGATTTATTTACATGTATTTTATCCATGTAGTAGAGTTAAGAGACTTTTCAAGTTTATGATAGGTATAATCTAGTGTAGTGACGATGTGTGATACACTTTAACCCAAGAGTTAATTTTTGAGTGTACACGATGGCCTCATCTAGGAAATTGATTGACACTAATATTTTGGAGGTTGATCAAACACCCACTTATTGGAATAAGTTGGTACCTATCAAGGTAAATGTTTTCGTTTGGTGGATGGGATTGAATAAGATTCCAACTAGGGACAATCGGGTTAAAAGAGATATTGATGTTGGAAGAAGAAATTTAGTCGGTGAAGCATCTTTTCTTCGAATGCCAGGTGGCGAAAGACTTTTGGAGGAATATAGGTAGATGTTGGAATCTTGATATCCCTGCTATCAATTCCGTTCAGAACTGGAAGAATTGGATGGCGTCCTTAAGGATGAAAAAAAGGGTGAGTGATTGCTTGGAATCAGTTTCGTTTACGGCGTTATGGTCCCTATGGTCTTTTCGAAACGGGGCCTTATTCGGATCTACAAAACCTAAAAAGGCGGCCCTTTAGGATATCATAGTAATCCACGCGTATAACTGGATGCACCATAGAAGTAGCGACTGTAAGATCAATTGGGTTGGATGGCTACAAGACCCGCCCTTGCTAGCTCCGTTTTGTAATGCTTTTCTAGCGCCTTGCTAGTTTTTATAATAAAAGAACGTTGTCCAAACAAAATGAGTGTTGTTTTAATTTTCCTATTTGTGAGAGTTCTTGATATTAGCTTTTGTGTGTAATTAATTGTGTGTGCTCACTAGTTGATGGTATGTTGCAAAACTCAAATTTATGAAGTTATATGTGCGTTGATATCTTCATGTGATTCCATTTACCACCATGTGCTAACCTAAGTCATTGTCGATGACAGACAATGATCTAAGCATGGAGTATTTGATAAAACGCATATCTGACTTTATCTTTATATCGAATTCCTTACATATCGTCATGATTTAATAGCTAATGGACCCCTTCATTTTGGTTATTGGTTGATCATTAATAGGTGCCATGAAGGATATATTTAAGTACAAACAAAGCGTATATTTCGAAGAATTACAAGCTCGACATATTTCTCAAATTGCTTATCCATTCAATGCATAAATATTAAAATATGACATGGGCATATTTCTCGAATAGGGCTTAGGTTAAGGATACAAAATCAAATGTTAGTTAAATAAAACCAACAGCCTCTTTACAATCTTAGGTTTTTTTAATTTATTTTTGGCTTACTTTTCTTTTATAGCTTCTGGAGACAAGAAGACCTAACTCGGGCCCAAAAATTCCACGATGCAATTTTTTCTGGCAAGTGAACCCTCCCCCAACCCATATTCGCTATTGTGTTAGACTCCAAAACCATTCAGATGACTTTTTCAGTAGGTTTATTCGCGGCCCAAGTCATTGGCTATCACCTATCATGGTTTTTGGGGGTTTTCTTTCGAGCAGTTCTTGTGGGGGGTTTAACAGGGAATTGTTAATCGTCGTTGACAGGGAAGGTCAATTGAAATCTAGAGAAGAATTCGAAGGGAGGAGCAAGGAGACGATTTATGGAGCTTTGATCAGGATTTCTTCAATTCAATTAGGTATCTTAGTGTAGGTTTAACATTTGCTTTCGTTTTTAATCTTTGTCAATCGAGAAATGAGTTTATAATCATTTGACTCAGATTGTATTGAGATCGATTGAACCTTTTCATATAATTTAATTTCCATTTATGCAAACCTTGATTTAGTAGTTGATCATTTGTTGGGTTATTCATTTAAGTCGGTACCCTTGAGTTGTTTAACCTAATTGTGAATTGCTAGATAGAGTTTTGAATCCGTAATCGTTCTCAATTATATTTTAGTAGCAAACAATACTTTAATTGGGCATCTGGCTCATTTTAATGTTGTGAGTTTGCTTAATCTAGTCTAAATGGTCAACGGTCGATTATCGACTACGACTGTCATTTGTCTAAGCCTAATGCAACTGCTATTTAAGTCTATGTTCGTAACTAGACTTAATTAGCTATTAGGAACTAGTTTATTAAGCGTCTCATGCTAGTTTTATTAGGATATGTAGAACCCCTAGATGAATCTCCAAAAGAGCCTTTAAGGAGAAAGAGGAGGTTCCAACATATATAGAGGAGAAATGGTCCAAGTCTAGCCGATGTGGGACTCTAACACGCCCCCTCCAACATAGGCTAGATGGACATGAATTGTCCAGATTGTCGAGAGGGGGTTAGCCACAGAGAGTGTTGAGTCCCCAGAGTGGTAGACCTTGTCTCTGATACCATATTAGGATATGTGGAACCCCTAGATGAATCTCCAAAAGTGCCATTGAGGAGAAAGGGGAGGTTCCAACATATATATAGGAGAAATGGTCCAAGTCTAAACTTAAGGACAAACAAAGTGTCTATGTGTATCAATATTCATTATCATTGTGAAATAAAATGAGAAAATCTGTTTTATGAACAAGTCTATGATACATAGTCCGGTTAGTGATGCACACTCATTGCTACTTTATAATCATTCGTTTTCCGCTTTAATTAAATTCATATTTTTTAGTCTAGTATCTCAATCCAACCCCAGTTTTTATATAGGGTTGGGTTTTGGTGAGAAGAAAAAGTTAAGGTGACAAACGTAAGAAGAGATCTCCACCCTTCGATGTACATTATGATGAGGTGCATTAGATCAATCCCCGTATCAAGGTTTGGATACACATTGTACTCTTTGTCCGTGTTGTGGTAATGAGTTGGAGATTCTTGAGCATTGCTTCTTGAAATGCCCGCGGAGTTTTAAATTGTTGACGGATATTTTTAATTGGTGGGGGTGGAGCCAATTGTCGTCTTTTTCGTTCGACGATTTGATGACGGATATAGTCTCTCATGTCATCCCGAGGCGCAACCTACGGAAGGTTGTCTCATGGATCACTCTCTATTCGATTTGGAGCTATCGGAATAATCGAGTCTTATCTAACAGACCGTGCGACCAAATTGAATGTCTTTTTTGCAGTGAAACATCTTTCCTTCCAATGGATCTCCAAGCGTGCAAAAGACTTTGATATGTTGTGGACAGACTGGTGTGGGGCTCAAGGGCTCGACGATTAGGCCTCCCAACCCCTCTTGGGAGTTGCTTCTCGCGGTTTTGGTGGCCTGGGTTTGGTTTTTTTTTCTGGTTTTAGTTGTCCCCTCTCGCTTTGTTTCTTCATTATCCTTGCTTGGACACTCTTGTGTTAGTTTTGCGCCTTGTAGAATCATCGTTTCCTTTTCTTTATTTTTTATAAATTAATTGGCCATTCAAAAAATAACTCATTTAGTATTTAAAAAGGTATTTGGGGCATGTGTTCCATTATTTGAAGGAATCAATCGCTACTTTTGTCCTTTCCAAACTCCAAGTGCTCTCATAGCATGAGTGGGACTTTCTTTTCTTTTTAAAATTTTATTTTTCTAAATTGAATTGTATAATTTCTATGATTATTTTTACATTTTGCCCATTAATATTTAATTTTATGCTTGGTCAATAATAAGCAATAACGTTTTATTCTTCATTACATGTCTAAAATGCTCTAAGTAAAAAAGAGAACCCCTGCCGAAATCAAAATTAAGAACTTGCAATGACCATATATAAAAAAAGACGATTCTTAATAAAAGTTTATTTTAAATTAAAAATAATAATTTCTTTTTAATGTATGATACAATTATAAAAGGGTGGATACACATAAAATTTATTTTTTAAGACGTTTAAAATGTAAAAACGTCCTAAAATAAATAATTTATCGGACTTAAGTTTATAGAACCAAAACAAAAAATTGTCCTATACAAAAGCATTACAATATGTTTATAATACGATTTTTAGGCGTTTTGAGTAGTTGTGGATATACATGGGGGTGTTCAGAGAAAACCGAGAAACCGTGTCGAAATGTTTGATTTGAAATGGAAAAAAAACGAAAACCAAAAAGTTCGAAATTCAAAAAACCAAAATCCGAAACCCCGGGTATTCATGGGTCGGATTCAATTTTAAATTTTAGGTACCTATGGGTACCCGCATCGGATATAATGTACATATAATATTGAACTAGAAGGGTACTCGCGCAATGCAGCGAGATCCATCTTAATTTTAATGTTTTATTTTATTTTTTTTGTCTCTCTTGATGTTATAAAACGATTTTATTTTTTGTATATTTTTTTTAATTCCGTTTTTTTAATTATAATGTAGGTTTAATAGTGAAATACTATATTTCGATTTAATAATATAAGTTTTTTTATAAATCTAATAATTAAGCATTTTGTTAGAGTTGAATGATTATCATTATTATATGTTATATTTTTTATATTTAAAATTAGATTTTTATCTATATAGTTAGTTGTATAGTTAGTTAAATGAAGTTTTAATAAGTTGTATTAATGCATGTATAACTTGTATTCTTGAATTTTAAGTAATTATGCTTTAATTAATTGTACCTATTGCATAATAATATGTTTTTAAGAAATTTTTGTCAAATGTTTTATAATATAAAATATAGATATTAAATATTCATATTATTACTTTGTAAATTTATTAATCCAAAGTTATAATTAATAAAGTTTTTCTATATTTTAGCATCAAAAATTACGGTGGATGATAATATGATGGTATGAGGTCGTGAAATAGTTGACATTAACTGAAAAAGATGATGTTTTTAAACAATTAAATTTATTTTAATTTATAGTTCTTTGATTAGTTTCATCTATTTGTTGTTTAATTGTATTAAATGTTACATTTCGGTACCAATTTTATATTATAGATGATATTTTTTTTTATAAATCTGGATAACCGCAAACCGAACCGTCGGTAACCGCCTTTCAGTTTGGTTATGTTCGGTTTAAGCTGCGGTCCGGTTTCATTCGGGTAGCCAGGTATCCATCTTATACGGTCCGGTTCATATTTTCCTACTAACCGAACTGAATCCAACCACGAACACCTTTAGATATACAAGTTCTAACATAAAATTGCATTACAATAACATAACTATTGTAAGTATGCATTCAACTTAATATTTTTAGAGATAATATATAAAGGAACCTTTGTAAAAAAAAGTTAAATAGAATACCAAACTAAAAAGTAGGGATGGCAAAAAAAAAACCGATAGTGAAAACCGAAAATTTCTGGTAGGGTACGGGAACGTCTTGTCAAGGACAGGGCGGGGATCGGAAACATTTCAGGGATTTTAACCGGGACCGGGGATGGGGTCAGGGACGATGATCACCGTCCAGACCCGACCCGATATGTGTGTATATATTAATTTTAATTGTTTATATACATATATATGTATAATATCATTAAAAGTAAAACACTAACATATTAAAATGTTTTTATCCACTTACCTCAATACCCCAAATAATGTTTACGAAAAAATCTAATTTATTTGTCTAATTATGAAATCGTGATATTAGTTTGAACTTCTGTTTACTTTTATATCGTAATCCAAAACTTGTTCGTAATTAGTTTGATTTGTTTGAGAGATTTAGACTTGCATCTTAAAAAAATATAATTTACTTTTAGTTGTGAAAATTAATATATTGTAATTCTTTTTGGAGCGGTTTGAGTTTCGGGTTCAAGTATAACCAACGGTAAATGGGAAAACAACGGGAATTTTTTTTTACTCTTAACGGGTTCCCCAGTGGGGATCGGGGAAACCGCGGTGACCCGACAAGGATCCCCGATAAGATCTCTGACGGGAATCGAGGCGGTTAGCGGACGGGGATACCAATAACTATCCCGAACCCGACCCGTTGCCATTCCTACTAAAAGTCATAAAAAAAACACCGCATACTTTGAAATTGATATCAATTACAGCAAATATAATGTAAAAATGATCACTTTCAATCAACTCAGTTTTAAATTTAGATTTTCTTAAGGAAAAAAATAGAAAATTCAACAATATTTTTAGAAAATTGAGTGATCAAATAAAGTTCAATTTTGAATTTTGAAACACATGCAATGCAACAAAACGAGTAAAATACAATTATGCAACACATATCATAATCAAACTTCCCCAACTACAACTACAACCACAACCACCACCACCAACATAGAGGCAACATTGACTTCATCCACCCACCACACCATCGTCCCTCCCCCTCCCTTCTATATTTGTATTACTGTCTCTCCCTCCTTCCTAGCAACGGACTTCCTTTGGTACTGTGACAATGACAATAACAATTTAACCCTTTGCTTGAGGTCTTCTATCTTGAGGTTCTTTATAGCATTGGTTTGCATTTGGATGACATTTATTGATACTTTTATACTTTGTAAACTATTTTTGTAACACCCATACTTTTTGTAACTTCGGAGATTTTAGAAAAATTTGTATGCTTGGTTTATTTACTCCTTTTATTAACTAAGAGTTAAGATCCAAATTCATAATTTATTTGTGTTGGTTTGTCTTGGGTTGAAAAGGGTCATAATTGGGTAATGAGAAATCCAGTAGTGAGTAGGGTGGCTTAGCCCGCCTAAAAGGCTCCTAAGCTATTGCCTCTTTGAATTATTGGAATTGTCTGAGGAAATCGATCAAAAGGGGAGAGGCGCCTTGCGAGGCAGCCTACGCCGCATCACCATAGTGGTATGTGTGGTGAAAGAAGGTCACATGGGGAGAACTGGGTGTGGTCGAGGGAACGACAAAGGTGATTGGGCAACCTAGCCCGAGTGACCTAAAGCACATGGGAGGCGCACAGGGCACTCCAGGCGTCTAAAAGCCTAAGACTTTCCCCTCCTTCTCTCCTTCCCCCTTTTCATCATTTACTGTTGGAACAGCTATTTCCCTTCATTAAAATTCGGTCAACATCTCCTCAAGTCAAGAATCAAAAGGGTTTTCGTGCATTCACTCCTCTTATACATCAAATAGCTCAAAGTGGAAAGTCAACCTTCAAATCTTCATCTTTCTTTGGAAGTTTTGTTTGGTTTTCTAGGTTTTCACTAAAAACCTAGCATGCGAGTTATCCTTTATTTTCATTAAGCTTTATTTATGCCAAACCTTGCCACCTTACATCTTTGTGGAACTTTACTTTCAATATTTGGTTTGACCTAATTATATTTATATTTGACCTATTTATGAAACTTGACCTAAATATGTTTTTAGGGTCTTGAATATTGATAACCATTATTTTTTGTATGCATTTAAGTCGTATATGGATATTATATGCTATGTTTAGCTAAAATATAATTTGTTAGACTTATTTGGGGAATAATCACTTCATATCGAATCATGGTAAATGTTGGATTAGATGAGGGTTTGTGTATGGGTAAATGGACTATGTACACATGTTGAAATTTAATATGTGGATGATATGTTTATAATGTGTATATGTGATGATATTGGATCTTAAGAGCATCTCCAAGAGCTTCTTTAAAATGGGAAAAATGGAGAAAATGGGGATTTTAAATCAAAAATTTGCTTCAACAGAATCCCCAAAACTATCTCCAAATGAAGAAAGTAGGAGAGAGAGTGAGTTTTTCTCCAAATATGACGATCACTCCAAAAATGATTACAATGTGAAACAACCAATAGAAATTCTTGAAAATAAATATTTAGAGAAAAAAAAATTAATAGATAATTATAATATTTTAATATTATAATCAATGATGGGTTCTCCAAAATGGGGAATTTGTTGGATATAAAGTAAATATTTTTGGAGATTTTGGATTTCGATTCTCCATTTTAGAGATATTTTAGGGATTCTCTTGGAGATGTTCTAACCCTTATGCATGCGGATTAGGTGAAATGTTGAGTCAATTATGTTATATTGACCCTTTTTAAGTTGCTAGTAAGTAGCCACTAAAGGTCCACTGAGATTCTTGAGGTGAGACTTGGCTAGATTTTTTTTTAAAAGCATCTTACCATTACCATTTCCAAACAACCTGTTCAAAAACGTGGGTTGAGACTTGGCTAGATGAATGGGTGGGCATTAAAGTTCAAGAGTTCTTGAGGTGAAACTCTTTGGAGTAAAGGTAAATGTGGGTTTAAGGTGATGCCATGAATGAGTGTGCACTAAAACTCTGAACCTAAGGTGTAGTCCCAATAACATCATTATGTGACAATACTTTCAAGTTTCCGCCACCTTGATGGAAACGGGCCTCCTCTGTCATCGAAAGATGTTTCTTGTGTATAATGTCCAGATTAAGATAACTTGTTGTGATACATGGTATTGTGCCACTGGTGCGAGCTAGGTAATAACACTTTGGATTATTTATCTTGTCTACACTGTAAGTTATTTTGTATGATCTGGCGCATCTAAGACCGCCTAAGAGGCTTGGGTGGTGCTACTAGAAGCATGAAGGGTAAAGATTTTTGGGGAGATTGGATTTTTGGAAGATATAGTACCATCTAACTGTATTCTAGTTCTATTTAAAATTAGATTATTAGATGGTATTTTCCTGTTTTAAATTTTAGCATGTTACAATTCAAAACTTTTTTTATTTACTTAGATTATTATATAATCCCTACTAATATAACAAATTGTAATCAAAATTTTCTTTTTTTTGGAATACAAACATGCATACCTTCCTAACAACATAGGGGCACCACCCCTTAAAGTAGAATTTTTAGGTCATTTAAGTTCGAATCTTACCTTTAATTGTTTTAAAACCAGAGCATTAGTTACTATTTATTATCATTATAAATAAATTTCTCGTTTTATAAGAATTATATATATATATATATATACTAGAAGGGTATTCGCGTAATGTAGCAAAATCCATTTCAATTTTAATGTTAAATTTTATTTTTTGTGTAATTTATTTAATTCAATTTTTTCATTACAATTTAGGTGTAATATATAACGACGTATTTTGATTTAATGATATAATTTTTTATCAAGATAATAATAGGTATTTTGTTAGAACTTTATGATTATCCTAATTATATAGTTAGTTACACGAATTCAAAATGTAGTTTTAATAAGTTGTACTTATACACAATTTACTTGTAATCTTAAATTTAAGTAATGTGCATAAATAAACGATACTTAATGCATAAAAATATAGTATAGATACACATTTTATGAAATGCGTATTCCATGTGAACAATTTTAAAAAATAAGAAATGATTCATTTGCGAAACCAATTATACATAAATGTTGGTTAAACAGAAAAAATGGTTGAATAAATAAATAATAAGCGTATATTTATTAGTTTAACTAAATCGAGAAGAGGTCAAAAGCTGCTGTCTTTGACCATTGCAGTGTTGCTTCCACCCACTTTATTTCCGCAATTTTCGGCCCTTTTTTATATAAAAATTAATAATAAATATTACATTAAAAAAAAAAGTTTGAGTATACTATAAATTTGGTCTTTTCTGGCTTGTTAAGAATAAAACAATTTTTGTCCTAATAATTTTAAAATTAGAAGATAATTATCGTGATTTGTTAAAACTTCTCAATTTGGTCACATCTTTTAATCGTCATTAAAAAAATTTGTTAAATAAATGATATTTTTTTACTTTATCGATTTTTTTATCTACCCAACCAAAGTCAATTTTATGATTTTCATTCTTGTGGTTTTGGATTCGATAAAAAGCAAAAAAATCGATAAAAGAACAAAAATATCTCTTATTTAATGGTGTTCTTTAATGTTCGTTAGAAGGAAAGATCAAAGTTAGACGTTTTTACAAATCACGATGGTCATTTAATAATTTTGGAATTTACAAGGACTAAATATGTTATTTTCGACGAACCATGAGAACCAAATTTGTAGTTTTCTCAAGAGGCTTATATTAAGAAATTTAATAAGAGATGGAAATTTTATGTTAATATTTAATAGAAACATTAATCATGGATAGAATAAATAAAAATGTTTTCTTGATAAAAAAAAATAAAAATAAAAATTGTTCTTATAAAATTCAAATAGTAATATTTAGTAAGCCAATCTAAGTGTATTAATGGCATACTTGTTTAAAATATTAAAAAAAATTAGTTTATAAGATTGCTTACAACTAAACATGTAAGGTTTTTATAATAAACTCAAAAATTTAGTTAACTTGTAGTTGCCAAAAATGACCTTATACAATAGTTGTATGAATTGAAAACGAATGAAAATTGTGAAATAAAGAATAGTGTAGTAAAAATTAAATCAATTTAAATCAATTAAGTCTCAAGACAGGAAATTAAGTGGATACATACTTGAGGTTGTAATGATTTAAAACACAAAAACGACGTCAATTCAAGTCTAAAAGTAAAGATAGGGATGACAATTCTCGACACGACACGAATCCCGACACGAAATAAACGGGTCATATTTGGGTTGACCCAAACGGATCATGTGTCAACCCGCCAACCCGCCAAAAAACAATTTAAAAAATATATATATATATTTTATATTTTACTCAAAAGTCTCAAATAGTCAAAATAGATTTATTTGAATTTGGTTGTGTTTGGAATTTTTATTTGTTTGAAACTTGGATGTTTGAATTTAGTTGTATTATTAGGTGAATTTGCTTGTGTTTTTGATTTTTTATTTGTTTGAAACATGTGTTTGGACTTTTTGTTTAAATTTGGATGTTTGAATTTGGTTGTATTATTAGGTGACCCGCTAACCCGTTTATGACCCGTCAACCCGTTTATGATCCGCCAAACAGTTTACAACCCGCCAACCCGAGCGTGTGCAGGTTAGGGTTGCATATCTCGACACGATTAGCTAAACGGGTCGTGTCCGGGTTGACCCTCACTGACCCGCCAACCCGAACACGACCCGATTGCCACCCTTACTAAAGAACTCTATTTGGTTTTGAAAAAAAATCTTGAAATGAAAACTGCTTTTAAGTTTAATCTATAATCAAGAATCAAATCAAACTTAGTTGTCGAGAATCGCGATTTGATTTCTAAATTGATGCTTTAATTTTATTGGTTGTGTATTGAGTCTTGTACCTCCGCTTCACGTTCTTTCTATTAGGCACGTGCATGAATAAACTCATCGAATATTTGGGGGAAAAACAACAATAACCTATAAGAGAATGAGTCATAGAATTTGAAAACTTATTTGACACACTCAAATAAGGTTATTGATGCTGTGAGTTATAACAATCATCGATTGACTCACTGATCCATCTATTCGATAACAATTTTGAATATAACTATGTTTGAATTTTTTTAAGTGCTACCAAGAATAAAAGTTGGATATGTTTATAATTCAAAATCCTTAAGAAATGTTTTCATTTAATCATGTATTTTTGTGAGTAAATCATAATATTGCTTAATATTTTTCATGCTGTAACAAGTCATCTAAAGCATACAATTTTATTTTCATATAATCAACTTTAACATATTTAATCGACTACCGGTCATAATAGATAAGGTTAAAAAATACAAATTTTAAATATAATTTGAAGGATTTTATAGGTTCATTCATTAGGGTTTGACGGAAGAATTTTTTTAAGTTTCCAAAAATTGAATACACAAATCAATCAAGAATTGAATGTGAACTATTTTGTTGCATTATTTGTTAAATTTTATTATAGTTACATTAAATAAGAATTAAGATAAGATTCGTGGGATTCTTTTTCCATAATTTAACCAATAACTTTTTATATTATAGTTTGAAACATGCAGGGTTTTTTTTTTTTACTAATTTTCATATTCAAAATGTTTTTTTCTTTAGAGATGATCATATTTTATGAAAAAAATCTTTCAAATTTATGTGTATGTTTAAACATGGGATAATGCGAGATCCTCAGTTTTCATAGATCCTTGAGACCAAATTTGGGCCTTTGGATGAGTCGCTCTCGTCAAACTTTCACATCAAACTTGCATATGAAACTTTCACAATAATCTTACAGTTCTCATAAAAATTGAATGGGTTTTCAGGAACCAAACTATGTGTGTGTATATATACATACACACACACATGCATGAAAGTTCGATTGAAAACTTGTTTTCCACCGAGAACACATGAACCGTCCACAACGCGCCATGTGTCCATATTTAGGAAAAATATTCATCTTGATCATGACTATTGTTTTGTTCATTATCATCTCGAACAAGTATGTTAAAATAGATAAAAGTGAGATTTTATCATTTTTACTGTTCCAATAGCTATACTATCCCCCTGTGCTAAAATAGAAAAAAGATGAGAGAGATTGTAAAATGTCTAAGAGAAATCTTTAAACTCTATAAAAAACAATATTTTAATCATATCCAACCAATTAAACTTATTGAAGTTAAATGTGTAGAAGAGACAAATAATATTTTATTTATTTTTTTGAATATTTTATTAATATAGTTAATGCTAAATTTGCTAAAATTGAATAGTTGGTTGGAGTTAGATGTAATTTTCTCTAGAGATTTTGAATTTTCAAATTATATTAAAGAAAAATTATAGCGTAATTGTTGGAGATATTCATATGAACCATACATTCTTCATGGAATATTACAACATTTATGATAAATAACACGTCTATATTTCAGATGATTATATCGTGGATGATCCTCCAATTTTAGTGCAAGTAAGATATCTAACAAAACTTGCCACTTTTATAATTATATATACATAATTAAGTAGTTTTTATATAAACTCTCATTACAAGGTTGCATAATCATGTTTTAATTTAAAAAAAACATTTATGAATGCCAACATGCTTGGATTATGACTCATTATATTCATCCAACATTTTCATCATAACACCTTAACGGATAACTAATTCTCTTAAATTGCCCATTGCTATCATCATTTTGTTTTTTTTTTCTCTTTAACGGTTAATTATTTTAGAACGATTTAAAAAACTGTATTTTAATTTATAATTCTATTAAAATGCTTTAATAATTTATTGAGCAAGTTAAAGATGAGATTGTAACTCAAATATACTACGACTGAAATGTGTTGGCCAAACACTACGAATTCCCATCTACTTATTTAAAATCGAGGCTTGAAATCACCTAACGTACATATAGTGACAGATAATTGATTATAATTGAAATAAGTTTATTCGACAAGAACATATTCTTATGGTTGTGCCTTGAGATGTGTTTGTTCAAGCACGTTGAGATGTTTACGATGCAAATTATTTCAAGTGTATTTATTTTTATGTGTAATCTTTTTACTGAATAGTGCTTCTTGTTGTTATTTAACTTTTACTGATAATGCATAGAATGATAGAATGCATTAACAATTATGTGGTTATTTTTAATACAATTATATAAAAAAGAAGGTGAATTCTGTTCATATCCCTTTTTATAGGAGGGGTATGCGACTGAGATAGAGAAAGTAAGAACTAGATGTATGTGAGTAAGGGGGTATGAATGACAACTCTAAAAAAAGAATTCAAAATGCCCAAAGGTCAATGAATTCAGCAGTATCCAGGGTACTGATGGAGTCTAATATCTCGAAAATTCAAGAGTTTAAAAATCATCAAAAATAAGAATTGTGCATAATTGTTGTCGTATATAAATATTATGTACTTAAAAAAGAAAATGATTCAATACAAGTATTAGGTAATTAATTTGAGTATTGAAAGATTGTATATTTTTATATATAATCAAATTAAGTATTGAAGGATTGCATATTTTCGTAAGTTTTTGACCAATGATCAAATACAAATCCAAAATATGTTACAAATCGATGAAAATTAATAAATTATTGAATTACTTTAATTTTTAACCATCATGTATATTGTTTCATATATTTTGTTTTTGTGTATTGATGTCTTTACACTTGTGTTTTATATATAAACGTATTTTCATGTTTTTTTACATTGAAAATATTCATAAATGTTTCATACATGATACAACACTATATAAACAGGGAATTTTGCTCAAATAGTCATTTAGCCCAAAAACTTCGTCTCCTAGTCATTTAGCCCAAAAACTTCGTCTCTTAGTCATTTTCTCCTAAAAATTGACAAAATAGCCACTAGTGTCGCCATTGATAGGGTCTCCATTGCGACCTCATTAAAAAACAAAAAAATTAATTGCAATTTGGTCCCTGGTCGCCAAACACTTAGGTCGCCATGGTGACTCCAACCCCTGAAGTTTCAAAAATGACCCGTTGGGCCCTGGTCTCCATGGCGACCAGGGACCAATCTGTAAATTTTGAAACTTGATAGGGGGTTGTCGTGGAGTCCAGGGCCAACAAGTCATTTTTGAAACTTCAGGGTTTACAGCTGCCATGGCGACCCAAGTGTTTGGCGACTAGGGATCAAATTACAATTAGTTTTTTGTTTTTTTAATGAAGTCGCAATGAAGACTCTATCAATAAAAATTCTAGTGGCTACTTTGTTAAAAAAAGAATTAAAAATGACTAAAAGAAGAAAATGTTAGACCAAAACAACTATTTCACCAAAATTCTCATAAAAATATGGTATTTTCAAATATATAAATTTCATATATAAAAGAGCATAAAATACTCATTTATAAATTTATACAAAAAATAAAATTCTCATAAAAATATTGTATTTTCAAATATATAAATTTCATATATAAAAGAGCATAAAATACTCATTTATAAATTTATACAAAATGTATTTAGTTTATCCTCCCTAAATCCGGTTACTTTCATTCAATTGAAGTGCTCTTGTTGGTCCCACCAAAAACCTAAAGTTTGGTTGATGTCTTTGGGTACAACACATGACACATGGAAGCCAAGAAAAAGACAAATAATGATAGTTGATTTATGATATATATATATACAATTTTTTTATTTACGTTATAAAGGAGTTAAATTGTAAATTATAAATATAATTTTTTTTGTCTGAATGTTGATATATATGAAAAGAAATATATAGATAGGGGTGTATTTAGCAATACGGATTTAACCTATTATTTATTTTAATAATAAATTTTTTCAAACATTTCTTGTTTTCTTAAAATCAAGATAAATGCTGAATAATTAATTTAAACTTTAAACTTACATCCTTAAATAATTAAGCTATACAAGAAAAATGTAAACATAACGTTGATATTTGTTCATGTAATCTTTAAGTTGTTAAGTGTTATATTCAATCTGGATTTTAATAACACTTCCATTTTCTTGCAAGGTGTCGGTCATAAATGGAGTTATTTCATGTTCAATTATATATATATATATATATAGGGTTAGATTCAAATGTGAACTCAATTTTGGTTGTGAACGTGAGAACGAATCTCAGCCACACATCTTCGGTTATGATGGACGCGATCACGGAGAATTGACACGATTCATGGGAGGGTGGAGATTATTAAAGGAGGGGAACCAGGTCAAAGCTGCATTTATTGACCGGATAAGTGGCTGAGATTCGTCCTTACGTTCACAACAAAAAATGAGTTCACATTTGAACCTACCCCTATATATATATATATATATATATTTCAACATATAAAAAACATGAGTCATGTCTAATCGAAATAAGACTTCAATACATTTATGTTTCAAGTATGTCACCATCCCCACAACTATAATCTCAAATAAATTGTTTCAAGATATCATTATCAATATAAATTTTCTTTCATAAAATAAAAAGAAAAAGAAAAAAGAAAAAGAAAGAGAGAAGAAGAAGAGGTGTCACGTGAGATGATCACGTGAGGGGTTTTAAGAGGAAGAAGAGTGGTTGACATTGTTGTTGGTTTGTGGGTCCCAGATGAAACAGAAAAGGCAGGTTGTCACATGGGTTTTTAATAATTGCCGCCAAGAAACCAACGCCGTGACTGACGGTAGTTACCCTTAATTACGGAATCCGTTTAGTGTCGGCGGACGACATCATGATAATTAACGGTCATATTTAACCGCGCAAATATTCCCTCCGAGGTATGATTAAGTGGCGCCATTTCAGATCTCCGTACCAATCACAAATTCCTAATCCAAGGAATCCAAGTTAAAAAACAAATAGAATTTTAGAGAAAAGAAAAATTACAAAATATTATATTTAAAATAATTAATTTTTTTTTGTTTTGATCTTAATTATAATTTAAAGGTTATATATAAGACCGGGTTCTGATGAGAATAGAAGTTACAGTGAGAAGCATAAAAGATAGTTTTTATTATTGAATCAATCATAATTGAACGTCAACACTAATGAGATGCACCTACATGCACTGTAATAATTTTGTTCTAAAGTGTAATTCATTGACGAACACGAGACTAATAGTGATCAATGATTCAGATTTCTTCTTACGTCTTTTACACTTCTTACATTAACATTTTAATTTATTCTCACACGATCCTATACTTATAGGAGCATATTCAAATGAAAACTTATCTTTCATTATGCACGTGAAGACAGTGCCGGACTCAGGATTTTTCCCGAGCGGGTGCACCCATAAATTGTATCAAATGTCCGCAAAGCTGTTTGATGTATTTTTCGGTGGATTTCGAGGGATTTTTTTAGCCGAGTTCCCCGTTTGGGTTGATTTCGAAGGATTTTTTTATGGTTTTTGGTTGATTTCGAAAGATTTTTTTAAAGATTTTTTGTTGATTCCGAGAGATTTTTTTTAAAGTAGTGCTCCTTTAACTTTTGAAATATCAAAAGTTTAGCGGGTGCACCTCATGTAAAATTACGAAACGCGATTTTTTTTACCCTTACGGAACATGGTTGAGCGTTAGCACGAGACCCCCCTCCCCTTAGAGTGGGTCCGCCCTTGCGTGAGGATAAAGGGGAGCGCAACACGTGTCCTCTGCACCTAAGGGTTATTCATCCTGAATAGATAATGGACATGCGTTATTCATATTAAATGTTGTATTATTTATTTATAAATAATGTATGAACTTCACATTTGTTATTTACATTGAACTTTACCTTTGTTATTTATACTGAATGGACGATTATGTATTTATAATCCCATTTATCATATTAACTTTTTCCAATTCCTGCTTTGATTAGTTCATTTGAAAATATAATTTTTAAATCTCATCAAGAGTTTTTTCTTTTTACACCATATTCTATGAATACACTCTACTCTATGGTGTATGTATTAACACTAAAAAAAGTCAAAATAAACATATCTCTCTTAATTAAACTGAAGAACATAATGTAGAGTAGGATGTAAAAGATAACACCCTTCCATCAAATTACCGATCAACTTTTTTGACTTTTTATAGCAAATAAGTTCAAGTGGATGATATCTAATTGTTTCATCCTCTTTAATCTTTATATTTATTATGTCTTTAAAAGAACAATCTAACATCATTTTTAAATAATTAATTATTCAAACTAAATTCGACAAAAACCACTATCTATCACATCTTCCCGCCATCATCATTAAACCAAAACTTTAGATATTTTAAAGAAAATTAAAAGAATAAAAAGACAAAGGAGACAAAGAGGATAAATCGATATTAGTTCGATCATCATCACCATCATCTTATAAACTATGCTATCAGACAACAAGAGTTTATTAGTAATTTGGTTAAGTCATTATCATAAAAAAAAATTCAAAATCAAAAATTTGAAACCACAATTTCTAAAATAAACATACAATTTGTAATCAAATAATAAATACGACAAACTAATTTTTTTGAAGTAAAGTTTGTGAATTTTGCATAAGCATTGAAACCCAAATTAGGTGTGGATCGAAAGGATCATAGGAAACTAAAGTAAGAGCACAACTAATTTTGATGATGACATAATGGTGATTTAAAAAAAACTGTTTATAAATAGTCTAAATACAATTTCTTAAACCATCTTTAACAACTACGTTAAAATAAAGAAAAAAGAGATTTTAGTATTTTTGTTGCTCTAAAATCTATATTATTCTCTATGCTAAAATAGAGAAAAGAAGATAAAAATTGTAAAAATCTCTAAATTTAGAGAAATATCTAAAAGTGTATAGAAAGACTGAGAAAATAATATTTTAATTATGTATAACTAATTAGAGTGTAGAATTACAATGTATAGGTAAGAGAAAAAATATTTTATTAAATGTAGTTAAATATTTTAGCAATTATAATTAATGTTATAATTACTAAAATATAGTATCTGTTAAAGTTAGATGTAATTTTTTCTAAAGATTTTGACTTTTTTTATTTTATTATAAAAATAATAATAATATAACAGTTGGAGATGCTCTTGTAAGAGTTAACAGGCAGAATTTAATGAGTGATAGTTTGGAGGCCTATTTCTAATTCAATTCAAAATTCACAATCCCACGTAATGCTAACATACATCCTTGTTAGATAATGTGATTATATTTAATGAAGGTGATAATTTGATGTAATTATCACACCATACACATATCAACTTATCATTAATATATTTTTGATTATATAACTACGAAAGAGTGGCATTTTTATCTATTTGTAAAATACAAATGGAAATTCGTATTTTGATGCAATAACTTCTGTAAGTTACATGCGGAGAAAAGAACATTGGAAGACGGTAATTGAAAAAATAAAGAACAAACTTGTCATGGAAGGCAAAAATGATATCGATTGGAGGAAGATGGACTTTGGTAAGATCGATTTTCGGTAGTATCTTTTTATACTTTTTCTCTTTGTTTCATGCGCTGCAAAGTGTGTTAAAAACACTCGAGAGTGTGAGAAGCCATTTTTTTGGGGAGGAAGAGAGGGGGGGGGGGATTTTTTTAGCAAATAGTGGTGGAGGTTCTATGTCGATAAGGAGTCACTTTGGGTAAAGGTAATTCGGATTATTTATGGGTGGGATGGGGGTTTGTTAGAAGAAGTCCAAAGAAATCAGGGTCGGAATTCGATATGGAGAAGCATCATTACGATGGGAAAAGAGTTGGACAAAGAGGGGATTAATTTCACGGGATCTTTTGTAAAGGAAATTTGGGACAACTCAAAGACCCGGATTTGGGAGGATCGTTAGTTGAAAATTGTAGGCTAAAAGAGGAACTTCAACGTCCTTTTCAACTTGAAACATCCAAAGGTGTGTCGATCTTGGATAGAGGGGAGTGGAAGGGTGATGAGTGGGTTTGGAAATGGGGGTGGAGGCGGGAACCGAGGGGAAGGGAATTAGGAGAGCTGGAAATTTTGAACAAATTTAATTTGGAACCTCATATCGAAAAGAGAGTTCAAGGATCGGGTTATTTACAGTCAAACAATTACAAAATGTGATAGAAGAAAAAAGAGGCAATGATGGAGCCAATGTAGAGGAAACTAAGTGGATGAAATCCATCAGGAAGAAAAATTGTATTCTTATGTGGAGGGCAAGACTTGAGAGGATTCCAACACAAGAGGTTTTGGATAAATTGGGTATAGATGTAGATTCCTTATCCTGATCGAGATGTGGAGAGGAGATAGAAACGATAGATCATGCGCTCGTTAAGAGTGAAGACGTAAAAAAAATGTGGCAATTAACGGGGAGGGTGGAATATAAACGTAGAATCGGTAAGTTCTATTAGAAACTTAATCGAGGTGGTCGATTAATTGGGTGATAATGTTAAAGATGCAAGAAGGTGGACAACAGTAGTTTGGTGTATGACTTATTTGATTTGGATTAGTCGTAACAAAGTTATATACAAGAATGAACGGGTCAAGTTTTTAGATCATCTCTTTGAATTTCAGTTAAAGTTGTTTAATTGGATCACAAGGAGAGATCGTGAGTTGGCCATTGATTGGAACTGTTGGATCTCAAGTCCAAGATCGACGTAAGAGGAGGACCGAAGAAAAAGGAACTGCATTATAATTTGATGCACTATGTAAGGAATAGGGTCTAAGTTCTGGTTGAGAAGGGGACTGTGTCAGGTTTGTTGCTCACAAACTGTTTGTGTGTTGTGCCTTAGTTGTGTATTTGGTTAAGTATCACATCCATTAACTAGGGTGAGGACATGGTCATGGTTATGGTGTAAAACTTTAATTTTCCTGGTGGCTTTTTAATAAATATATGTTGTTAAAATAAATATATGTAAATTGCAAAAGTGTAACATCCTATACCAACCGTACCAGATATTGTTCGCTTATCCGCACACATGGACTTACGGTTTTAAAAAGCGTATGATAGAAGAGGTATCCAAATCTCTTATAAGACAACTTTTGTTCTCCTCCCCAACCAATGTGGGATATTAGGGGTGATCAAAACCGGGTACCCGACTATTTTCATAGAACCGGAACCAGCGGTTCCTGGAAATCTGGAATTGGAACCGGAACCGCTAACACCGGTTCCTAATATTTTGGAACCGGAACCGGGTACCCGGTTTCAATTTTTTTAAATATTTTATATTGCATACACTAAAATGTAATTATAAACTACAAAATCTCGACTTAAAGTAATAAATACAACAAATTGTTAAAACTAATCCGATAAAAACTACTAAAAACTTTGAGTTTTTATTTATTATTTATTATTTATAAATATATAAAATATTTTTTATTTAAAAGTGGCGGGTACCCAACGGGTAATGGTTCCAAAAAAATGAGAACCGGAACTGGTCCTAATCGGTTCTGTATTTTAGAAACCAGAACCGGAACCAATCACATCGGTTCCGATTCCGGAACCGGCAGTTCCGAAGCGGTTCCGGTTCCGATACTCACCCCTATGGGATATTACACTCCACCCCCTTGGGAGTCCAACGTCCTCGCTGGCACATTAGTCTGGTTCTCGGCTCTGATATCATTCGTAACATCCTAGACCAGCCGTACCAGATATTGTACGCTTTGTCCGCACACCTGGACTCACGGTTTTAAAACGCATTTGATAGATGAGGTATGCAATTCTTTATAAGGCAATTTTTGTTCTTCTCTCCAACCAATGTGGGATATTATACAAAGCAATAATGTTATATTATCTTACACATAATACAATAAAACGTGCATATTGTTTAAATGTGTCAATCTAACCACGAAAGTTGGCAGTAGAAGTTAGCAGAGGATTTTGAAGACGTCCATAGGAATACATTGTATGAATTGGAATATAAAATGTATATGGGGATGGACCAGTGTAAATGTTTGTACCATTTAGCAAATTTGTTTTTGAAATATGCTTTTTTTTCAGAAGTCATGTTTTTAAAAATATGGTTTAAGCATCAACCTATAGTCCTATAGCAGTATGTAGACATTCTCGTGCCAGACCCTTGTTAAGATTTCGTGTCATTTTGAGTATCATGTCATGTGCGTGCTTCATTTGGCGTAAAAGTCTTGCACCATGTCCGATATTCAAATCCCTTTTAAATTTCATTTCATATTAAAGTTATGACCAGTGTTCAATCTCCTATATTTAACATTAAATATCTATTAAAATTACTGGATAATTTTAACTTCAATAAAAACAAACAACAACTAATTAAGGCTTAAAGCATGACCTAATCAACTCCAAAATAGACATACAATGAACATCCCTTCATGCTCAAGCTTTATCCTTATCCTTTGTGATTCTCCTCAGCATGCCAAATGCTTTGGACAAATTTTCACATGCTTTTTCCTTTATAACCTTTTATATTATAAAAGGTGAAATATATCAAATCAAAATAGAATAAAATTTGTTTTAATTTTATTTGTTATAATCATGTTCTTTTTGTTTCAATTCTCCCAAAATTTATGTAGACTTTACTTTGATAAAAGGGTTTTCAACTTAAGTGACGTCAAGTGCTTATGATGATACGCCTTTTTACAAATTTAATTATATCTTGACTACTTAACATATACATTATTAAAATTTACAAGATTAACCAGTTAGTTATATCAGACATGAAATAAAAAGAATTGAGCTTTTGTTACACTAACTCAAAGAAAATTCTTCTCTATACCAATTTTGCAGCTTAATCAAATTTGCCTACTGTAAAAGATTAACTATTAGTTTGTTATAATGTTCTAATTTTATGGCAAATAACCAAAAAAGGGTTTTAAAGCATGTACTTACAATTTAGATCTTTAGAAACAAATAAATAAAAAGTAAAAACCAAATCAAACATGCTCACTATATTATATTCGAAAATAGAGTTTGAGACCAAAGAAACAACTATGAATCAAATTATATATACAATATTTGTAATCTTATATATACAATACTTGTAATCTGGTTAAGATGGTTATTGTCTCACTTTTTAATCTTGGTTTTCTCGTTTACCTTTTGAAATTTCAAGTTTATTCCTAAATATTTTAAGCTAATTAATGTTTTAATATGTATTTGTGATTTTATTATAAATTAACAATTATTCATGTTATTGGACATAAAAACCAATAATTATTTATGCTAATGTTTTAATGGCATTTTACCAATGTATTTTATGAGGACTTTGTGTTTGAATGGTAGAATATACGTAAGTTTATTTTTATCTGAAAGTATCAAGATGACAGTTAAAAAAAAACTAAAATCGTATTTATTAAATATTAGGACTTATTTAAATAATAATTTGTGGAAAAAGAATGAGTATTGAGTTGATGATTTTGTACGCCGACGACAACGAGATCAAATAATAATACCTCCAAAATAGATAATAAATAATGGTAGGTGAGATGGGTTTGCAATTAATAATGAGTATAGAAGTGGGACCACATCGTATATATACAATATATATGCCATTTAATAAATTATAAATAAAAAGTGAGAAAGAAAAAGAAAACATATTGTTTTGGGTTAAGTTTAGATATAAATAAGATATTTATTGGATTAATACATAGGAAAAAATAAAGTTCAAATCAGGGGCAAAAAGATTGAGAAAATGCAAATAATATGATTGATGTGTGAGTTAATAGTTATTGGTAAAAGTTTATCAATATTTTTACCATTATTTACATGTGAACATTATTCACATATGAAGATGCATATGTTAATTAGGACGAATCTACTATGGTTCATACAATGGCAGAAACATCGTGTTATATCTTTATTAAATTAATGGTAGATTTTCTGAATTTCTTAATGGTGCAATTGTATTGTTTTTTTTGCAAAGCGAGATTTTATTAGAAACAAACAACAGGCTCCAAGGTGGAGGCCAAAGATACAGGAGGGAAGGGGAAAAAAGGGAAGCCCAGCTTAAGAGCCGAAACAAACAAGGGGGCTGGAAAGCCAGGTATCCCAACTAATAGAACCAGTTTTACCTCTATTACAAATCCAAAGGCCGACAAGGCGCTGAATCCCCGGAAAGATGTCCTCCTCCATCAATTTGGCTCGGGGGTCCAAGTCCTCACAATGGAGAATACGATTCCGCCAGCTCCAAATATACCAGAGAGCAACCATACATATAGGCTCAATACCCGAAACCTGTTTCGACGAAAAGTCAATGGAAAAAGAGTTAGTCTGGAACTCTTGGACAGATTTAAATCGATTCCCCGAAATCCTCATCCATCTCCAAATTTTTCGCCATAAGCCATCTAACTTCGAGCAGGTAAAAAAACAATGATCTGCCTCATCCACCTCCGAATTACAGAATATACAGGTAGAAGACGGGAGCTCAATTTTTTTCCTATGAATGAGGTTGGCCCTAGTTGGAAGGGTGCAATTGTATTGTTTTAAGGGTGCTCTTAAATAATTTAAAACTGAACTAATGACACAAATGTGATAGCTGCGTAGTGGCTTTTCCCAATCGAATTAAAACTGTTTATAGAGATGGTCTCAGGTTCGATCCTAGATTGATGCTAATAATTAAAATTTTTAGATAACAAATCTATATAACATTTAATAATATACTAAATAATCTATTAAGTTCGTACTTAAATAACATTAAATAAACATTATTAACATCATTTAATCATTAGCTTTCCCAAAAGTATTTTTAATTTGCTTTTAGTTATTAAAGACCGTCAATTTCAAATACTAAAAACCGAAAAAAAACTATTGAAATCAGCAAAAGAACCGAAAAATCTATCGAAATCGATAAAAAACTTAAAAAAACTCTTGAAATAACCAAAAAACCGAAAAAATCACTCGAAATCAAACAAACAACTTTAAAAATCCCCTGAAACGGTAGAATTAGATTAAAAATACATCGAAAGATATTGACCGTTAGTTAAAACCAAGATTCAAAATGCCGTGAGTCGTGGCTTGGCGACGAGGTCAAGACTCAAACCTTATGAGCCATGGCGAGGTCACGTCGTTTTTTAAGGCGTGACTTATGGCGACAAATATTTATAGCATATAACTTATTATATATGTAAAAATATATTTTATACTATTACCTAATATGTAAATGATGTTAAATGATTTAAATCAGGTTATACATTGAAAACTAACAAATAAGATATTAAAAAGAGTAAGAAAAATTAGATAAAGTTATTATTTCAAAACTGAGATAAAGTTTGGGTTACCTATTATTTAATGTTACGATAATAAAATTTCAAAACTTTCTATTTTTAAATTTGACCGACAACCTATTGATTTTGTAATATCTGATGACATAAATACTTATTTATGAAACTTTTACAAAATGTTAAAGAAGTAACTACGGAATGGATGATGGATTAGACGCCCACATAATCAAATATTACAAATCCAACATATTACTGGTCAAAACGAGTATCAATTTTTTTTTAAAATTTTGTTACATCCATTCAATTCTTTTTGCTACACTAAATAATAATGAAGGAAGTTTCATTACATTTTGAAGTATTTTGCTCTTTGCGAAGAGTAAACTACAAATTTGGTTCTCAAGGTTTGTCAAATCGTCCCTGCAGTTTCATCCTTACAAGATGACTATCATGGTTTGTAAAAAATTATCTGGATTTGGTCCATTCCTCTACCCATAGGGACCAAAATCATAAAATATATTTTGATCAGGTAAACGACAAAAAAAGGACAAAAATGCCCCACATTTAACGAAATTTTTTAACAGCGGTTAGAGGCAGGGGGCATATCTGGACGTTTTTATAAACAAGGATAGCCATTAAGGATGGAAACGGGGCGGGTATTAAGCCGGTAATGCATTCCCCGTCCCCGACACCGACCCGACTAATCCTCAACGGGTTCGGGGAACCAACTGGGCACCCGTTTTGTAAAAAACGATGTAATTTAAAATTAAAATTATAAGGAATCGTTACTACCTTAATTATCAATATTAAAAAACAAATATATTTGACATTTAATAATAAATAAATACATCCATACATGTATATTTATTTATACACACATTATATACATATATTAAATAAAATTAAAAAATTAATCAGGTATATTAGAGGTGTGTAATGTCATACCCGACCTCGTTTCAGGTATGAAAATAGATTTCCGTCCCCGCCCCGTTACCCGTTAAATCGAAGAATCTCGAGTTAACGGATAAAATTTCCATCTCTAACGACCATAGCCCGAAATTCAGAATCAATATGTATTCAGTTGATCAGTAAATCCTTTAAGCCCAAAACAAAATAAGATCTACTTATTTTAATTTTTAGAGTAAATTACATTCTTGGTCTTTGTGGTTTATGGATTTTAACTATCTGGATCCTTAAAACGAAATACCTATGGATTGTATCATCATAGTTCCATTTTATAATGTGTTATTTAAAACTGTAGGAATAAAAAATGTTATCCTCAGCAGCAAACAGAAGAATTAAATCTTAGTTTACTCTAAATCTATATTACACATTGGTTAGGTTTACTAAGTTAATGATATTGGAATTTGGATGAGGAACCAAATAATATAATTGTAAACAAACGAAGCCCATGACTGTTCCAATTTAGGGACTTATAAAGGCCCAACTTTTTGGGTCTAACATTCGATAAAAATCAGAGAATAATGTAGGGTATTATCCTATTAGTAAACCATATTTTCTAATGAAAATTTTCAATTTTTATTCAATTCTCATTATATATAATTTACGCATAAATAATCGAATATACATACTTATATACAATTTTTTTTGAATAATAAATATTTGGATACGTATATGATCAAATTTGTATCCATGGTTGCTTTGTTTAACTCAGGTAAATATGTACATGAGTGTAATGATTTTCGAACATCCATTTAAAGCTCTAGATTGAATCAATCAGGTTGCGTTTAGTTATAGAAAATTTTCATGTTTTTTAGAATTTTTTTTCAGAGAAAATGAAAATTTGGAAAACTTGTTTATTTCATCCAGTTTTCAAAAAAATTTAAAAAAATGAAAATTCTCATTTTCTAAAATTAGATGGAATTTAGAAAACTACTTTTACCACTTTTCCAATTTTTTGTTTTCTAAAACTTTTCCCACACACACACACGCACGCATGCACACACGCATGCGCGCGCACGCGCACACACATACACACTTTCTAATTTGAAAAAAAAATAGATAATGGAAAATGAAAAGTGGTAGACACAACTAAACGCGTTTTCTAATTTTCTAAAAATAAAAAATGAAAACTCCACCATTTCAACTAAACGCGTTTTCTAAAATTTTCATAGAATACTGAGAATGGAAACTTAACTCCATTTTCTAAAAACGTTTTCTTGGAAAATGAATACAGTTTTCGTTAACTAAACGCACACTCAGTATCCGAATATAACGAGTTGTTATTACAAAAACCATTTTTATGAAAACAATTAAGGGTGTGTTTGGTTCCTGAAAATTTTCCAGTTTTCTAGGAAAAATGAAAATTTAGAAAACCCGTTTGGCTCATTCAGTTTTCAAAAAATTTCCAAGAAAACAATAATTTACATTTTCTAAAATCCTATTTAATTAGAAAACTAGTTTTAATAGTTTTCCAAATTTTTATTTTCTAAAAACTTTTCCAGCGATATTTTGACTCGCGCTCAAAGCCCATACATTTCTAAAACCCAGACAAACCCTATCGTATCTTCCTCGTCGCTTCAACTTCTCTGCGATTTCTTCCCTGTCGCAACTTTAATTCACCAAATGCGTTCTGTAATTTTCTAAAAATGGAAAATGAAAATTTCACCATTTCAACTAAACGTGTTTTCTAAAATTTTAATAGAAAACTGAGAATAAAACTCAACTCCATTTTCTGAAAACATTTTCTAAAAAAATGAAAACAGTTTTTCAGAAACAAACGCATCCTAAAAGTTTTATACCTTCTTTAAATGCAAATCAAAAGAACCCTACAGTTACATATTATTGTATGATATATGCATCAAGAGTTATTATTCCCGTTTTTAATTCACGTTTTATAGTAATATACGAAACTTCATAAAAATACTCAGAGTATATGTATTTTATCGTTTTAGCAAAAAAATATCTAAAATACATTACATTCGACTAAAATTAAATTATCATGGCCAAAATATGAGTTCTATAACTTCTGAGGCCAAAAAATGAGTAAAATGCCCTAAAATATCACGACTAGGCCAACATATATTTTATACCGATTATATAAATTTTATGGTAAACAAATTGAGTGTTGCAAGTTTTGAGTTCAAATGATGGCTCAAATGTCACAAAAATATTGAAACTATGGTCAAAATATGATTTCATGCAAATAGTTGGGTTTGAGTGAGAAGTAAACTTATGGTGAGAAAGGTAAGAAGGGATCTCCACTCTTGGATGCATATTAGGATGAGATGCACCGAGATGAGATATACTGGACCAATCCCCGTATCAAGCACGATTCATGGGTGGGTTTGAGATTAAAAGTGATCATGAGTCAAAATCTCTTCTTACGAAGATACTTGCTGCCTCCCTATCTCGATAGGTGGATTGGTGGCCAAGAAGTGAATCCTCTATCTTCGGTATCTGGACGGCGATCAGCTCTAACTCGGGGAACAATCTTCATAAAGAGGTGAGGAAGGTGATAACCGTGGCTTATTTTTGGACCATTGGAATCAACGGAACAACAAAACGTTTCAAGGAAGTATGAAAAAGGAAAAGGAGATTTGTAACGACATCCAATTCTTAGCTTTTGAGTGGATTAGATGTAGATCCAAAGTAGGCAAGTTCCTTAGCTGGGAGAGTTGGCTTTGTAATCCTTCGGATGTGGTTTCCTCTTGTATTCCTCTAGCTCCTCACTAGTTTGCTTAATAAATTGCTTTCTTGCGGTCCAAAAAATAAAAATAAAAATCTCTTCTTACGTTTCTCACTTTAAATTAACTTTTCACTTGATCCCATGCCTTCGTGCACATTTCATATTTTAAAATACTTTTAATCTCACACCTACCTATGAATTGCATTAATTATAAGAATTGATCTGGTCCATCTCATTAATTAGTGTTGATCTTCAATTACGAATGATCCAAGGGTCCAGATCCCAATTTTTTTTTTTTACTTGAACCCAACCCTAATGATATATTTAGTTGAATCATATTACAGTAAGTAATAGTAGAATTTGGATCCAAAAAGCAACATAATCATCCATATGTAAATCATGAAATTTCAATACATAACCTTCAAAATTAACATACATCTCAAAATGAAGTTTAAGTTTGAAATTTGGCAACTGTAGTCAAGGTTCCGGATTTTTAATTATCCTGATACATGCTTTCTTTATTATGCAATGAAACTCGAGAAGTCAAAATACTATAAGTAATACCTAACTTAGAAGTATAGAGCTTGTAGCCAAATATAAACAAGACCACGTAAATTTGTGCTACCATGATGTATTCTACCCATGGGTTATCGTGGTGGTAGAGTAGAATAATGATGCATAAAAACGCTATTATCATGAATGTCATAGATACCCAAAGTGCTCCTATAACCGTTTTCAGGTTATGCGGAAGTGATTCCATGAAATCTTGTTCAATATAGCGAGAATCGATGATAGATAAGATGGAGATGATTGAATATGAAGCGGATAGAAAAGACAGGCCATTATATTGCATGAAGAAGTTGTAGATCAATTTATATCCAACTGTATTATGAGGAGTTGTATCTTGGTTGGATCCAGATGCAAATGAAATAGCAGCTGCAAAAGATATGGTGATCAAAAGTGCTGCAAGCAATAATAATTCAGAAAATGTCTTTTTCATCCATTCCTGGCCCTTGAAAACTAGATCTTTATGATTCTTGATGAACAGTTCAAGTGGTGATAAGCCGGCTGTGTTCTTCTTTACTCGTAGTGAAGGAGGGACTGTAGCATTCACTTTCTGTCAAACACATGCATACATTAGATAGTTTATCAATGATCAAATCATCAATTTGTTAAAATTCTAACAACATAAGATAAAAAAAATGTTTATTTACAACAAATAAAATTGAGTTTATAGTACAAATCATGTCTAGTTCAGTTGGTTTCCTCAAGGGCGGTAAGATCCTGGGGGGATTGTGGATGGTATCTCAATCTACCCGGGTTCGAATCCAATAGGAGTCAATTTGAGGGCATGTGGAGTACCCGGTCCTTAGGTTGGTCTAGTCTTTGACTGGGCTGCCCCCCAATCCAGTCATAGACTATGGTTGGGTTCTTGAGATATTTTATTACATGTAAATAAAGTATAGAATGATGAAAATCAAGGTCTTTTAGGTTCTTTATTTATTTATTAAGTTTTATTTATATAACATAGCGGATTCTAAAGATAGAAATTTGAGAGATAAAGAACGAGAACTAAGAGTTCCAATCCAAAGATTTTTGGTTTTACGAATATTGTATTGTCTGGAATCAAAATTTTCTTATTTCGAGTAATTTTTGATACAATTTTCAGAGATCTTTATCTATATTTATTTTTTATGAAGAGAATATTATTTAGAGAAAAAATAGATAATGAATAAGAAATAATAATTCGTTTTGAACAATAGATGTCTTTCACATCCAACTCTAACAATGAGTAACTTCTTCATTTTTAAATGGCAGTTCCAAAAAAACGTACTTCTATATCAAAAAAGCGTATTCGTAAAAATATTTGGAAAAGGAAAGGATATTGGGCGGCGTTAAAAGCTTTGTCATTAGGGAAATCTCTTTCTACCGGGAATTCAAAAAGTTTTTTTGTACGACAAACAAATAAGTCCTAAAATATTGGAATAATCGGAATGGATTTTACTTGAAAAATTGGCTCAGTAATTTGTTAATATAAAATTGACGCTGGACCTGGACAGCGGCAGATTAGTGGGCTGCTCTTGGATGCTCGATACTGTCGGGGAGGCGTGCGTACGTCTGTGCGTGTGTTCGTGATAGTCGTTCGTGGGTTCAATGCCGCTATGCCTTAAAAAAATTGAGTTTATAGGATGCCTAAATTATTGTTCACTACAACAAAATTAGGTTAATAAGATGCCACCAATAAAAGAGCGCCATAATAGATCATTTTATACGACACAAATTATAGGACCAAAAAATAAAATGTCCTATTTAAAGGTGTTGTTATAAGTTTATAGGATGTTTTTAGGCGTCATAATAAACTTTTTAAGACACTTTTAATAAAAAAACATCACATTAGTTAGTTTATAGGACACTTTTGAGAAAATGTCTACAAACCCATCTTTCTATAGGACACTTTTGAGAAAATGTCTACAAACCCATCTTTCTATAGGACACTTTTGAGAAAATGTTCTATAAACCCATCTTTCTATAGGGCACTTTTTCAAACTGTCCTATAAAATAGCCAAAGAGAGATGGCTAACTAAGAGAGAGTTTTGTAGAAGGGGGGGTTGAATATAAAACACACAGAATATACTCTTTTTAAATTTTTTAATATAAATATTAAAAATTTACACACAGATAGTTTGATGCGGAAAAGAACAGGCAGACTATTCTATCAAACTAAACACACAGATAACAGTAATTAACTATTACACTAAGCAAGTTAAAACAATACTGTTATAGCACACAGCTTTGCCACAGTCAAACAAATAATCACTCTGAAGATTTGTTGAAAGCGTGAGATTTCTGGGAAGGACTTCATCTCCTTTTATAGTGTCCATGCATGGGATGCAAGTGGACAGCTGTCAAGGTTTCATTAGCTGGAAGATTATCTGCTGGACAAAGGAAGAGACTACTTCCTTTGTACTAGAATAATGGATGAACCATTCCTTGTAGCACGTAATGTCAGATAACTTTATCTTCTTTTCTCCATGCTCTGTGAAGTCCCATCAAGCCTTTTAGCTAAAAGACAAATATTCCTTTTATAAGAATAAAAGAGAATGTCTTTATTTAAGGCTTGATGCCCAAGTTCTTGTGGCTCACGTGTCTTGCAATTGATGTGAGTCAAGAACTTATCTCTTTGAAATTGCTAAGTGATACATCTCACTATGTATCACATCGGTGGATACCTTATAAGGCTGGAGTTGATAAGTGTACACTTTGCTTGATAACTTCTTCTTTCACTAAGTGACAAAAGTGTATACCCTTGTGAGTTGATATCACAGCCTTAGAAAATATACCTGCAATTTCGGCGACCAAGATTATAGTGTCGGTGACCATGACATCAAACTTGATGACCTCATCTTATTTGATGTCCTTAGTACTTTTGATGACTTTTGAGTGTACCATCGGTGACCCACTATATTGGTGACCCAATCTTGACTTGGCAAGATGGTCTGAATATTGAAGTTGGTTGATACATCCAAAATTCCACTTTTTGATGTACAACCCCTTGATTGAATAGTCTTTGACTCTTCAATACTTGAAGCATATTTCAGACCTTCAAAAGAACCTGTAAAAATTCATTCATATAAAGGAAGGTGGTTCATCACCAGATCATCGGTGACCCAACATTTAGTCCTATAATGTGTCATATAAAGTGGTTTATTAGGACACCTATTTATTGGTGGCGTCCTATAATCCCAATTTTTTTGTAGTGGTTAAGTGTCATAACAGAGTGACTTATAGGACTTAAGTCTATCTGATCAGAAATTAATGTGTTCTATCTAAAAATGTTATAATAAGTTATATGATGTTTTTTTTGTGTTATAACAAGTTTTTTAAGATTTAAAAAAAATATATTAGTTATTTTATTGGACAATTATGAAAATTGTACGAGCTATAAACCCATCTTTTTATATAACACTTGTGTTTATAGGACACTTTTTCAAATAGTGTCCTATAAAATATTTAACACAATGCCTCATTTTAAAAAAAGTCCTAAAAACTTGTTATGACGTCCAAAAGTTCCCTATAAACTTATTATAACACTTTTAGATAAATATTTTATTTTTTGATTCTATAAATTTAAGTTTCATAAGACACTCTATTAGGACACTTAAGCTATGTTTGGCAAATGTAGCTTATGACTGATAAGGAAGATTATGACTTATAAGGTAGCTGATGACAAGTCACGTTTGACAAAAAGTAGCTTATAAACATGTAAAATGGCCAAAAAGGACATCTTGAACAATACAAACAAATGACTTTCATCTACAAAAATTCATCCAACGAAATTTCCTTGGGTGATTACCACAGATCACCAAGGAAATACTAATGGTTCCGATAAAATCCTATGTTTTCAAGAAAATACCAACGGATTACCCAAGAATTTCTTGGGTAATATGTCACTGATTTGGTTTACCCACCAACAAATTAACCACCAACTTTTGTGACGGTTTTGTGGCGAATCAACCTTCAGCGACGGATTTTCCAGAGAAATGGTCATAGGTGAAAGCTTCCATTTTAGTAGTGGAAATGTTAGACACTTGTAGTATAATTAAAATAAGTATTTAATAAAATAATAAATTTAATTCATACAAAATAGTAAAAAATTCATTATATTATTAAAATATAGATTACAAAATCAAAAATCTCTAAAAAATATTACATTCAACTCCAACAACATCTCTATTTTGAAGATTACAATTCATTATATTATTAAAATCTTCTATATTTCTAATAAAATATTATTAAATCTTATCTAAATATTTAATTTCATTTTTCTTATTGGTGCAACATAATAAAAAATAATTTATCTCTCATAGTAATTATTTTTGGAGATGTCTACAAATTCTCCAAAATTTTTTCATTTTGTAATCTCTTTCATTTTTTCTCCATTTTGGAGAAAGTTTTGGAGATGCTGTTGGAGCAAAAACTATGCTCAAAATCTCCAAAATCTCTATTTTCTTCATTTTGGAGATCCTGTTGGAGATGCTCTTAGAGGATCTTCAACAGTATCTCAAAAATAGAGAAAAATGAGAAATATAGAGATTTTGGATGAAAACTATGCTCCAACAACATCTTCAAAAGTTTCTCTAAAATGGAGAAAGTATGAAAGATGATGTTTTTTTTTCTACATATTTGGAGATTACTCTAAAAATGATTACCAAGAGAAAGAAATTGATATTTTATTCATGATCCCACCAAAAAGTTATCATTTTATAAAAAAGTTTGTTGAAAATAATATAAAGAATAAATATGTTTAAAAGCTAGTTAATGTATTGAATATTTTAATAATATAATTAATGTTACATTTCTCCAAAATAAAGATGCTATTAGAGATGAGTGCAATTTTTTTAGAGATTTTGATCTTTTGTATCTTTATTTTGGAAAAACTTTAGAGATGCTGTTGGAGATGCTCTTATAAGCTACCTTATGGTCATCCAAACATGTCCACTAAAAATAAGATAACTTATAAGGTGACTTATAAGTCATCTTATTTTTACCAAACAATGTCTTAAACACTTTAGGTGTACAATAAACTCGGTTTCGTCGTAGTATAACTCCAAAGCATGTAGATTGCGTCCAAGCTTCACCTTTTTTGGCATAAAAATGATTCGAAAAGAATGAACACAACCGATATAGAAACAAAAAGATATACCTTGAACTATTGTAATTCATCTTCCATTTGTGCATATACTAGTGACATGTCTTCATAATGCTTACACATCGGTGTCTCCTCATTAATCCCGACTAAATGCAACATATTATTTCCATTTATGTCTTCAAGATTAATTATCGACTCCATGATTGAGTTCATCTCATACAATAGGGAGTAAACGTTGGTACGACGATATAACACAACAATGTGAAATATACTTTGCTTGTTATCATTTAGCTCTAGTACCCGTTCCGGATATTTACGAATGAGCTCAATTATAAATTCAGCGTTACCCTTTTCTGCAGCCACAAATAGTAGTCTCGAGGAATATTTTGGCGTTGTTGCCAAACCAGAAGTTGTCAGGTTTTTATCTTCGTCAGCAGGCCCTCTTAATATGCCATCAATTTCAGTTGTAGGCAATTTCTCAATAATCTCCCAAATGATTTTAAGCATTGCAAAGCTTTAGGTTCCTCAAGACCAAGTCTCTTGAATTGTATGTGGGGATAAACTAAGAAGCAAAGTAGATGGTATCAAGTACTTCTCAATAGAGCACTATGGGTGAAGTTTGTTAGTGTGTATATACATATACACACACACATATATATATATATAGGCATGGGATCACATACATTACAAAACAAATGACTTTTACCCATAAAAATTACACAGGAAAATTTCCGTCGGTGATTTCCCACATATCACCCAGAAAATACCAATGGTTCGGTAAAATTCCATGTTTTTCAAGAAAATACCAGCGGATCACCCAGAGAATCCGTGGACCGTGGGTAAGCTATCACTGATTTGAATTACCCAACAACAATTTATCCACCAACTTTTGTGACAGTTTTGTAAGGAATCACCTTTCAGTGACAAATTTCCCAGGCAAAAGTCTGTAGACAAAAGTCTTTCGTTTAGTAGTGGTGAGAAGTGAAGTTAAGGTGAGAAGCATAAGAAGAGATTTTGACACCAACTCATAAATCGCGCTTGATACGAGAATTGATCATAATGTGCATCCAGGGTGAAAATCCATTCTTACGCTTCTCACATTAACTCTCATGTTCACTCTGAACACAACCCTATATATATATATATATCTATAGGAAGGTTCAAATGAGAACTTTACATTTTTAAAGGAACAAAGGGACATTTAATATTATGTGGGACCCACATCATATGTGGTCCACAATTTGTTCATTTGTTCCTTTAAGGAGGGGTGGTTCTCATTTGATCCCTCCCCTATATATATATATATGTATAGATGGAGGTTTAAACGAGAACAAATCCATTTTATGAAAACGCGACAATAACCTTATCACATGTGACAATGTACGTGAGGGGACCTGGTGGTGTGCGGACGACGTGCCCTCTGACCTAGGTCACGCCAAAGGTCGTTAACATCTCTAATTTAGTATCACATCAAACATACCCTTATCATATGTGATAATATACGTGAAAGGGTCTAGTACGGACGACTTGGCCCACAACATAGGTTACGCCAAAGGTCATCAGCATTTCAGATTCAGTGTCACATGTGTATTGTATGTGATGAAATATAGTACCACATATGATTGGTTATAGTAAAAAGGTGTTATTGTGTTATATATATAGGGGTAAGTTCAAATAGAAACTCATTTTCCATTATGTACATGAGGACTAATCTTGGCCATTGATCAAAATTTAGGAAACTAATCAATGGTTAAAACATTAAAATGTTAACCGAGAAGTGATTAGGGAAAAAATGGAAATTAAGATACACGTCATTTGACTTTTTGTTTCTTTTTTAATTAAAATTTTTTTCCCTTAATTTTTAAACTAAATTATCTTAGAAGTTACTAATATTTTAATCAAACAAATTACGGTAAAAAAATAATAATTTTATGCTATTCAATATGACATCCATCTTGATATAGTTTTTTTCGTCGTTTTAATAGTTTTTTTTATATGTGAAATGGTGTATATGTGTTATATTAATTATTAACATGTATGCATGTTTCCGAGTGTGAATAACAAAGGTGAACGTTCATTCACTATTTATGATGAATAATTCAATATTCAGGATGAATAATACAACATACATGATTCATAATACACGAATTCATGATTCATGTATTACTCATCACGAATCATGTATTATTCACCCCGAATGTTGTATTAATCATCCAGAATGATACATTATTTATGATGAATAATATATGAATGACCCGTGAAGGTGTGGACACATGGCACACTCTTTTTTGTTTCCCGATTCACAAGCCAATTTTGATTTAATTCCTTATAAATATGTATGTGCATCTTTAGGTGTCCACATTCAGTATGAATAACAAATATGAACGTGCAAAATCACATGTGGCTCACGCGACTTTAGCTATGAACTGAGGTCGTGTGTCAAGTCGCTTGCACACCATTTTTTTGACCGTTGATGCAAAATCACATGTAATTTTACACTTGATTTGGTTATTTTCGTATTCTCTTATTTAGTACGGTTTTCATTTGACAGTACCTCTATATATAAGGTATACTTAAGAATTTGAGGAATCAATCTCAATATTATAAAATACAATACCAAAGTTGATGTTTTGAAAGATCAAGTCTACACAAAAGTGTTGTTTTTTGTTAACATAATAAAAACAACTCTAAGTTCTATAACCACTAGGCTTATGACCTATTGTCAAATTTATTGAAGTTATCTAGCATATTTTTCCATTTTTAGTCCATGTGTACGGAAGGTGGTGATCAAAATTTGTTTTCTTGGGACACTTTATGAATCCGTAAAGTAATATGTAATAAACCAATCAAGGACTAGAGATTCTTACGCATTTTCTGCAAAGTCGACTTTCTTTTAAATGATCGACGCTTACGAGCCAAAACTCGGAGCAAACTGTTCCCTCCGCATACAACAAGTTCTGGACGATCAATAACTATTTGTAGTGCGACATCTACAAAAAAATGGCACTTAACATGGGAAATCATGTTATGGGTGATGCAAGGAAAGGAAAAACAATTAATGGAGAGCCTTCGAGGAAAAACACACACGAGACAAGATTTAACAAGAACTGGAGTACAAATTATTAGACTGTATATATATATTTTTATAGGATTCGGTTTAATTATATATGGATAGTGTATATCCTCTGCCTAAAATCAAGGCATGTATTTTGTATCTCACCCTATATATAGGGGTTAATTGTTTGATGAGAATCGTCAAAAAATCCATACCATAAACACTTTTATGGTATCATAGGATTGATCCTCTCAAACCCTAGAAACTCCTTGCTGCCGCCTTCTTCTATAATCAATTCGTTGGTTTGTGGCTATGGCGGAGGACAAGAAATCAAATGGCAGCGACTAAAAAACGACCACCCTTCATCCGACATACATAGTAACAAACTTGCAAAACAAGGTCGTACCTTAGATGGAACGAAAGTCACCTACTCTTCTTGGAAAAAGCTTTTCAAACTTCATGCTACGATACAAAGTCTTGGACCATATTGATGGTACCAACCCCCCGGATGAAACGATGAAGGATATGACCAATGGAAATAGATCGACGCACTTGTATTACAATGGATTTTAAGCACCCTTTCGGATGACTTGTTCGTAAGGGTACTCGACACAAACTCATCTGCTTATGTTCCATGGACCAAGATTAAAGACATATTACTTAGTAACAAGGGGTCTCACGTCGCGGCCCTCGAGCATAGCTTCATAAACTTGACTCTATCTGCTTGTTCGTGCATGGATGTATACTGCCAAAAATTAATAGATCTTGCTGATCAACTTGCCGATGTAGATAGCCCCGTCATTGAATCCAGACTCGTACTCCAAACGGTTTGTGGGCTTCCTAAAAAGTATGATATAGTAGCCATGTTCATCAATCAACAATCCCCATCTCGGAATGTTGCTCGAAGCGTGCTATAACTCGAACAAAACCGTCAAAAATTTGGTAAGCTCGCAACAACCATCACATCCTATGGGAAATCATGTTGGTGGTAACTATCATAATCAAATCCAAGGATATAATCAACGATCGTATGACTCAAACCATGGGCGAGGAAGGGGTCGAAACTCATGGCGTGGCAACGACAGAAATTCCAATCGAATGGGTTACAGTTACCCTCTTTCCCCTACCCAACGCAACCCTGGACTGCTCCGCCCCAACCCCAACCCTGTTTCAGCCTTGGTCCATCTCAATAACCACTGGGCTATGAATTTGCGCCACAACACTCTGCCCAAATAGCTCTTCATCCCAGCTCATTTGATACATAGTTCGAGAACTCAACAGAGCACGTAGGCCTAAATGCTCCAGGTGGTTTCTCTACCCTTAATGCACTTAGCTCCACTTATTTGTGCTACGCTTTTCAGAGCATGCAGGAAAATTCTCCGGATCAACCATGGTACATGGACACGACGGCGTCCTCACACATAACTGTCGACGTCGATAAGATACATTCACCCTTGTCTTTGTCCTCACGTACTATTTTTGTTGGAAATGGACACCGCTTGCCGATTGAAGGATTTGGTGACGGTTTTCATCACCTCCCACAAAAATCTTATTTCTTGAAAAACATGCTTCATGCTCCACAAATAATTATAAACTTGCTTTCCGTTCGCAAGTTTACTCGTGATAACCATGTGCGCATCGAATTTGACTCGTTTGGTTTTTCTTTGAAGGGTCTAAAAACTGGCAACCTCTTGTCCCGCCACATAGTACGGGTGATCTTTACCCCTTCACACCACCGATCACCACTGTTGCTCTCATTGCATCCCCCAGCTCTCCGTGGCACAGTCGTCTTGGCCATCCCGACGCCACTATTTTAAATTTCCTTGCTAGTCGTTTTTTTATTAATTGTCAAAAAGATAGTTTGTCTTTTGTTTGTCATTCTTGCCAGTTATCTAATAGTAAAAGATTTGTTTGTCTAGCAACCCCCCTCCCTGCTAACCCGAGTGAAGATTCAAATATTTGTCCTACATTCTTTCGTGAAGGTACTCCTAATAGGTTGAAGACCATATCGATTCAAAATCTGTTACTTTTGCACCTTTTGACATAATTCAATGTGATATCTGGACTTCTCCCATTACCAGCAACTCGGGGTATGAATATTACATGGTCCTTATGGACCATTTCACTTAATATGTTTGGATATACCCACTCAATTATAAATCTGAAACATTCCCACATTTTGCTAAATTTCACAATCTCATCCTTACCTAGTTTAATTGTAAAATAAAATCCTTCCAATGTGACATTGGCAGAGAGTTCGATAATAATGACTTAAAAAACTTTGCATCCACTAACGGGCTTGTCTTCCGCTTTTCTTGTCCTCAAACTTCTCCTCAAAATGGTAAGGCGAAACGATTGATTCATCGTCTCAATGACACCACCTATCTTCACAACATTCTCCCTTCAATAAGCATTAACTATAACACCCCTACCTTTGCTTTATACAATCGACATCCCTCATATGCCCACTTACGTGTTTTCGGTTGTGCTTGCTACCCCAAACCTATCCGCTACCCAATCACATAAATTTCATCCTCAATCCGTTCATTGTATTTTCCTTGGTTACCCGACTAGGAGTGAGCAACAGACGGGTCGGGGGGATTCAGACCAACCCGTTCGGGGGGAGCGGGCAGCACCTCGATCCGGGGATTTTCGGGTACCGGGTTAGAAGGTTATCGGGTTTTCGAGTATCGGGGGAAGCGGGTCGGGGTTATCGGATATTCGACCATGCCCAACAACTGTTTTTTGCTCTGTTTTGAGTTGCCCCTACTGTTTTAGGCTATGTTTTTTAGTTGTCCCTACTGGTTTTGCTCTATTTTGAGTTGTCCATACTTCCTAACAAGACTAAATCTAAATATATATATATATATATATATATATATTCTAATTATATAAATAACAATTAGCAAATACCAAATTACTTAATTACCATGGTACGAAATACCAAACAAAGTTGTATTGTTTTTTTTTTCATTTTCCTGCTGGTCACGGTAGGAGGTGGGTTGAAATCGCCGGCGCCTAGGTTCACTGATTTGAAATCAACGGTGGCCAAAGGAAAGTAGGAAACATAAGTGAGAAGTCGATAATTTGGAAACAGAGAGTCGAGTCAGTCGACAATTAGGTTAACTCATAAATGTCAAATATTTTTTTAAAAAATAGTTTTTTTTAACTTTGTCGGGTCATCGGAAGGGTCGGGGCCCGATACCCCAAACCTAACCCGCCCCTACTATATCCGAAATAAAATCAGGTTCGGGGTCATTCGGGTTTTCGGGGTTCTAGTACGGGGATTTGGCTTATTTTAGGGTCGGGGATCGGTCGTGTTTTTCGGGTTTTGCTCACCCCTATACCCGACTGATTTCCGCGGGTATTGATATCTTGACCCAACCTCCGGTAGGGTTCATCTTTCTTGCCAATTAAACTTTTGATGAGAATACTTTTCCTTTTAATGAGCTCATCTCCTCCTCCACATACAACTTCCTTGATGAGAACATTCACCCCCATTTTACTGTACCCCGTCGTACTCCGCCTACCCATATCGTCCCACACACTCCTCCTTTGCATACTCCGTCTACCATTCCTGCTCCTCCTTCGGTTCCTAACCCTATCTGACTACTACACAATCAGCAGCACCCTCCATCCCGCTCGGTCCGCCCACATCCCAACCAACTCAAACCCCTTTAAACACACACCAGATAATCACCCGTACAAATCTTGGTGTCTCTAAACCCACTCAGCGGCTCAACCTGTATGTCGCCTCCCTTACTCCTATTTCACCCATTCCTTCTTCCTACCGTCAGGCATTATCGGATCCTAATTGGCTATGTGCCATACAAACTGAATTTAGTGCCTTGCAAGATAAAAACACCTGGGAGCTAGTACCTCAACCATTGGACAACCTGGTTATTCGATGCATGTGGGTTTTTCGCCACAAACTTAAATCGGTTGGTACCTTGGACCAATATAAGGCTAGGCTCGTTGTCAACGGTAGATCACAAACCGTTGGTATCGATTGTGACGAGACATTTAGTCCGGTTTTAAAACCGGCTACCATCCGGACGGTGCTTACCTTAGCCGTCTCTCGATCATGGCCTATTCACCAACTCGATGTCAAGAATGCATTCTTGTATGGTCACCTACAGGAGATAGTATTTATGCATCAACCGCTTGGTTTTGTTGACTCTCAGATTCCTCATCATGTTTGCGGACTCAAGAAGTCATTGTATGGCCTAAAACAGGCCCCCAAGGCACGATATCAACGTTTTTCCTCGTTTATTATCTCACATGGTTTTCGTAGTAGCCTATGTGACAAATCCCTATTTACTTATCGAAAGGGCCACGACATTGCTTACTTATTATTGTATGTGGATAACATAGTCATCACCGCGTCTGACACAGGACTTTTAAATCACATCATATCGACTTTGTCCAAGGAATTTGCAATGTCCGACCTCGTCCCGCTTCATCACTTGTTAGGGATCACTGCTACCCGCGATCAACACAACATGTTCTGATCTCAAGCTCTATATACAAAGCATATTATTAAACTACCCTCCAAGTCTTCCTATAAGCCATGTGCTACTCCAGTTGATAGATCGGCCAAGCTTAGCGCCAATGATGGCGCCCCTTTAGCCGATGGCACCCTTTATTGTAATTTGGCCGGGGCACTTCAATATCTGACATTCATCAGACTAGACATTTCCTATGCGGTTCAACAAGTTTGTCTCTTCATGCATGCTCCACGGGAACCACACTTTAATTTTATGAAACGGATCATATGCTATCTTCAAGGTACTATCGCTTATGGTCTTTGGATTTCTGTATCCCAGTCAGCTTCACTTACAGCTTACTCAGACGCCGATTGGGGAGGGTGCTCGGATTCCCGTCGTTCGACATCGGGGTATTGCGTTTTCTTAGAGGATAACTTGATTTCATGGTCTTCCAAACGACAACACACTGTCTCCCGATCCAGTGACGAGGCGGAATACAGAGGGGTAGCCATTGTAGTGGTCGAAACAAGTTGGTTCCGTAACTTGCTCCTAGAATTACAATTTCCTGTCAGGACAACAACTTTTGTTTATTGTGATAATGTTTCGGGTGTATACCTATCCGGAACCCGGTGCAACATCAACGCACCAAGCATGTTGAAATGGATATACATTTTGTTAGGGAAAAAGTTCAAATCGGACACGTTCGAGTCCTTCACGTGCCATCCTTTTCATAGTATGTCGACATCTTCACCAAAGGCCTACTGCAACAGCTATTTTAATCGTTCAGGTCTAGTTTGAGTGTTTGTTCTACTCCTGCTCAAACCGTGGAATATTAGATTGTATGTATATTTTTATAGAATTCGGTTTGTTGTATATGGATAGTGTATATCCTCTGCCTAAAATCAAGGCATGCGTTTTATATCTCACCCTATATATAGGGGTTAATTGTTTAATGAGAATCATAAAAGAATTCCATACCATAAACAATTTTACAAACATATGATGAAATTCACTCTGACCCACAAATCAAAGCCCTAAAAGAAAAAACTAAAAACTCTCATTTTGCACATGTGGAGGTTGAATGTCATATGTATGATTTATTTCATATGTTGCCATCTAAATATAACGTTATATTTTAAGAAGGTGGTGGAAGATTACATGACTTAAATGAATACTTTCACTTAAAAAACGATCATCTTCACGTATCTTTACCCAATAAAAGGAAACTTTTACATATTGTCCGAAGGTTACATATCTCATATTTTTTATAAAAAATGTCATTTTTTTAGGAAAACCCAACAATATATATATATAGGGGCGGGTTCATACGAGGACGATATCAATTTACGAGAATACGAGGACAATCCTCAGCCAATCATTTTGTACATGAAATTTTTCATGTACAAAATCACATATGATTTTATAAATAAAATCATATGTGATTTTGTAGGCATCAAAAATGACACGGACGATTTTTCCCGCGGGCAAGTCACGGAAAAATCGCAGCTAATCATATATGATTTTGTACGTGAATCATATGTGATTTTGTACGTGAATCATATGTGATTTTGTACATGAAAAATTTCATGTACAAAATTATTGGTTGGAAATTGTCCCCGCGTTCTTGTAAAAAGATACCGTCCTCGCATGAACCTCCCTATCTCTCTCTCTCTCTCTCTATATATATATATATATATATATAAGAGCTAAAAAACCAACCATATGTATACGAGCTAAATTAAATGAAAACCACAAAAATGTTACAAACTCTTGAAAACCAATATACAATTAACTTTTTCATGATTTATTTTCGTCAAATGCTAGAATTAAGATATTATTCACATATATTTATTTCATAATGTGAATGTTTTACATGTATTTGTTTTACCATATGAATACTTTTTACGTGTATTTTTCGTTTCACTAGGTGAATTTAAAAAACCCGCATGTAATTATTTATAAGATGAACACAAACATATGTGAAACAATATCTTAGATTATATGTTTTGATGAAAAAATCATTTAAAACATATTTTTATAGCGGTTTTCATGAGTTTGTAAATTTTTGTGGTTTGGTTGTGAACTTGAGGACAAAGGAGAGCGCGACACGTGTCCCATTTAGTCTGAATATATTCAGACTGAATGTTGTGTTATTCACTATGAATACATGTTACTGATATGAATAATGTATGAACTTCACCTTCTTTATTCATACTGAATGTCCTTCAATATTTAGACAAAATGAACACATGTTGCGCTCTTTTTTCTCCTCATGTTCACAACCAAATTTGAGTCCGTATTTGAACTTTCCTCTCTCTCTCTCTCTCTATATATATATATATATATAGAGAGAGAGAGAGAGAGGGTTCATGCGAGGACGGTAACAATTTACGAGAATACGAAGACAATGATTTTTGATGGGAAAAGTCGTCCGTATCCTTTTTGATGCTAGTACAAGTCACATATGATTTTGTACATGAAAAAAATTTCATGTATAAAATTATTGGCTGTGGATTGTCTTCTTATTCTCATAAATTGTTACCGTCCTCTCTCTCTCTCTCTCTCTATATATATATATATATATAGGGAGGTTCGAAGAAAAACCTCCAAAAATTTGTGAAGAACAACCTTGGTGCCCTCCATCAGTATGCACAAATGCATACAAACGATTGAAAGTTGTTTTTCCTATGCACGTGTGCATGTTGTAAATTACCAATATGCATTTTTGCATACCGTCCAGATGGAGAGTTTTCTGATGGTGTTCTTCAATTTTTTTCTGTTTTTGAGGTTTTCAACCTAACCATATATATATATATATATACATACATACATACCAAGAAGGAGGTTCAAATGAAAACGCTAAGTATTTAAGAAAACAAGAAAACCTTTTTTCATGTACAAAATCACACATGATTTTGAACTAACATGAAAAATGGACACGCGCGACTTTTGCCGCAGATTAAGTCGCGGGAAAAATGGCGGCTAATCATTTATGATTTTGTATGTGAATCATATATGATTTTATACATAAAAAAAGTTTTTTTGTTTTCTTAAATAGGTAGTGTTTTCGTTTGAACCTGCCCCTACATACCAAAACACACATATTTAAGGATAAGAGATGATGAAAGGGTAATAACGACATACCAAATAGCTCAACCTCAACACATGCCAATAGAACAGAACACCGACTTTCATCTGTCCAAATTCCACGAGTCATCCTTTCAGATTTTTCGTAAAGATATTTCACCATGTCATGCTTTCCGGATAAAGCTGCCATATGAAGTGGCATCATTCCTTGACTACCTGCAATGTCCAGCAAGGCATCGTGCTTGGTGACCATAACCTTAGCCACTTCCACATGACCAGCTACAGCTGCTACACATAAAGCAGTGTTGGAACTGCTATTTTGAAGCTCTAAGTCCATGTTATCCATCAAAATCACAATGTTGTTCACGAATGAGGTGTGTCCTCTATACACTGCAACGTGAAGTATTGTTTCATTGTTTCTAGTGATACTAAACCTTACGAGATCGTTTCAGTTGTCTAAGATGTCTTTAGCAGCTTTCCAATCACCTATCATTGATGCTTTGTAAAGAGGAAAACATACTTTGACATACTCTTGCTTTCTTCCTTCTGATTAATTGAAAAATGAAGTTATTAATTACTTCATATAATATTTATTTTCTTGGTAATTTTAAGAATCAATTATATATTTAATGAATATCAAGAAGTTAGACCTAATCTAAATAAAATGGATTATAACCCTATCAATCAATTTGGTACATATGACGTAACACCCTCAAGTTTTGTCAAAGGTAATAAAAATACTTAAATAAGCTTTGGTGCTTGATGCGTTAAGTGTTAAAACTGTAAGTTTAGGGACTCGGGTGTATTGAAGTTAAAGTGAGACATTCGGTGAGGGAAGCTGCCGACTTTTGCTGGTGACAGAAGAGAAGGAGCAGTCGGTCAAAACTCAACACCGTGGGTCTGAAATGCATTGTAGGCCTATGTTCTTTTTTTAATTTTTAACATTTACGGGTTTTTATAGCATTGCAGCATCGAAGCAACTATCATTGAGGGGATTCGGATACATTCTGTTTGATGTCTCGAGGAGATGACAAGACGGAAAATGCAAGATGATCACTCGATTGTTTCAAATCCATCATACTTCCCATACATCCCTTTGCTGTAAGGTATTTCTACTTATGTGTTCTTTGTCTTTTGGGGTTTTATTTTTATTTTTCTGTTCCCACCTTTTCTTCACTTAATTTAGGACAATGAATTGGAGTTTTATTTCATATCTTACAGTCGAATTGAAGCTTCTGACTTCCCACTTTCTTTTGGCTCATTAGCATCTTCGTTTTTGTGTTATGTAGATGTTAACTGAAAGTTATGATTTCTTAAACGATGATCGAGTTAATATGCAATAAAGTAGTATGAATTATTTATCTTTTTGTTTTCGGAATAAATGTTTACATGTGTGGTTTTACGTTAGTTGTTATGGATTGCTCAAACCATAGATGCATGGTTGTTTGGTTTCATTAGAGTGTTTAATTGTTGTATCAAATGCAGTATATGGTGATAGAGGGGCTGAATTGTTTCTTGGTGGTAGATGGTCGACTCTCAATTCTCCTAATGGTGCTGATGTAACAACGACTATTGTTATCAGGTGATTCAGTAATAACACCAAGGTAATGAATGACATGGTAGGCTTATTGTCTAAAAAAGTATACGATGAACAACAAAACTAGCCATTTAGAATAGTTGATCTATCAAAAATTTAACCCTCAAATCTCTACTAATAGTAAAGATAATTACATTATATAATTGACAAACTTCTTTTTTTTAATGCCATATAGAACCTGCCATTCATTTATATTGTCAAATAACATATAACTGAACTTTACATTGAAAATAATACGTCTAATTTATATAAATTAAAATTGATCTATATTAGGGATGTTTTTAAATAAGAATCAACCAATTTCCTATTCTGTCAAGCTGTACATTCACTATAATGTTGCAATACAACAATACTAGCCTATATGTATATTCTACAAATATCACTGCTTAAGGGGACTTGATTCCATGGAACCTTTTTGGTTGACATACTAAATAATCTAGAAACCATAAAATATCCAAACTGTGAAACTCTTGACATATGTTCAATTGTTAACACCTCTTTATAAGTCATATGAATGCAATACACAAATGTAAGAAGTGTTTTGAGGAAGTCCTAGCTAGGCCATTTACTTGACTGGTAAAAACTTGAGCTTCCTCCATAAAGACTTTATTTCAAAAAGTATGAGTCGGATCTTCTCAATTGACCTGAGCTAAGTCTATCCAGGAATGCTTTGATACATAAAAAATGTGAAGGAACAAGGATCCGTGGTTGTAAATACAAGAGTGTATCAACTAAAACAAGATATAAGAGACCATCATATATGAAAAAAAAGAACTTCTTTCACTATATGTTAATACTCTCTGTTTATGCCTATCTGTACGCATCTAGATGGGATAATAGTGCACATTTAATTTCCTTGCATTTGCATAGTAATCAACTACCATAGTTATTTGGTTATGTATTATGAGAAAATGAATATACACGCACATATATATATATATATATACATATATATAGAGGGAGGTTCAAATGAGAACTTCACATTTTTTAAAGGATCAAAGGATCACATATGATGTGGGTCCCACACAATATAAAATCATATCTGATTTGATGGTGGGCCCCATTGAATCAGATATGATTTTATATTGTGTGGGACCCACATCATATGTGGTCCTAAATGTGTTCCTTTATTCCTTTAAATGAGGGGTGTTCTTGTATGATCCCTCCCCTATATATATAGGGTTGGGTTGCGGTGAGAAGTGTGAGAAGTGGTTATTCACCATTGATGAGTAATAAACACACGTTAGGATGAGATGCACCGAGATAAACATGTCAATTATCTTATAAAGCACAATTCATGGGAGGACATGAGATTAAAAATGATCAATGGTTCAGATCCACTTCTCACGTTTCTCACCATTAACTCAACTTATCATACGATCCTACGCCTATATATATGTGTGTGTGTGTGTACGCAATATCCACAGTATAAAACACTGCTATCTCTTGGTGCTAGAATCGTTGTGAGAATTTTCTCAATTTTCTCATTTTCTTAAAATGTTCAATAATTTAGTGACATTCAATGTCCAGGCCATTCATTTTCCCTTTAATGTCCAGACCATCCATCTTTGTCCCATCTGTCAATACCTCACTCTATTCCTCTCGATATATCCGTTTTCTCTTTGTATGCCTTCATTGAATTACGTGGGTTTATTACTTATCATGTATCTGTTTCTCTTGGCATGTCTTCGTTGAATCACTAGGGTTTATTGCTTATGATGTTTCAGGTATTGGTATATCAGGTGCTTCAGTTGGACCGGTTAGAGGGCATCTTGATAAAGACTTGGCACGCTCCTTCATATGAGGTAATATTGTTGGTCCAATTTATATTACTTACTTTGCAACTACTAAATCTTTTTGTGTGTTTACTTATGCATAGGTTTTTATTTCTGATTTGGGTGTAAATGTGTAATGGTGCTTACATAATTTTGTTTTCATGTAACTCCGGTACGGACATATGGTTCCCATAGTGTATTTTATGTGGCAATTTACCGTATGGATATCAGTTGTTTGATGAATCGTCTCAATGACAACAACTTTAATGGTCACATTCGCTAGGATCAAGAGTCGGGATGCATTAGAGGGTGTGGTTTTCGTCAATAATAACGAGAGAAACTAAAAAGCACCACTTTTTCGAGTTGTTGACAGCAGGCAAAAAGAATAGCGTTGAGAACAGAAAAGTAGAGGGAAGATAAGAGGTTGGATTTTTATAGTAATCACAGATCAGACCTGGGTTTTTCAAATTTGTTTTCGTTGGATTTTAATGTTAGGTTGGGTATTCATTCATAAAATTTAGTAAACACAAAAAAGAACAATCACACATAAATGCATACTTATAAAAACTAACAAATAGTGCCATGGATGGTAAAAATGAGAGATGGTAAACAAAAAGAACAATCACACACTATTAGGAAGGACCGTTGATTTTAAATTGATACCTGATTATGTCACAAATAAATTATTTAGTAATATCTCTGGGAGTGACTATAAGGTTAAGGTAGTCCTAAGACTACAAAGTCACTATAAGGTTAAGGTAGTTGTTTGTTTCCATTCCTTTCTAAAAGTAGTAATCATTTTCCCCCTAAACACATGAAGCAGTTGTTGTCAATGTATCTGGACTCAAGAGCAGCTGAGACGTTTAATGTTGGACTAGCAACTTTGATTTGTTCATTTGGTTGGTATAGAATTATCTAAAAAACATGTGATGATATTGACAATTATTGTTATGGTATGTATGCAGGTGAATATAACAGTGCATTAATTTAAGCCAAGCCAAGGAAAGCAACCGTGTGCTTGGATGGTTCCACCCAAAAGTATGTATGTTATATGATATACATCACAATTCACAAGAAGGTTTCTTTTGATCTATATTCAATTTATGTTTATGTGATCCACCATATTCAAAACAATATTGATTTTAGTTAATATCTTGGGTATTGATTTTAGTTGTATGTATTTAGTATTTTTTTGTTGGATTTAAATTTGCCATCTCTAATAGTAATTTCAGTGTACACTTTAGCCGTATTCAAGAAATTTAATCAATTTGAATGTGTAAGGATTAGAAATTACATTTTTTAACCGACTTATTAGATACACCTATTTTATTTTAAATTATTTAATTGTAGTGCTAACGGAACTTACTGTCACCGTACGGGCACGGTGCCACACACTAGTTATCTTTAAGTTATTGAACTATCACATGATAAATTAACTTATCCACATATTTCAATAAGTTGCTAACTATTTGGCAATTATTCAAAAATATGTCAACGATCTAAACATATACTTATAGATAAGTATATTTTATTCGTAGGGGGTATATCAGTGAGAAATGGCGTAAAAATTAAGATGGTATATGAGTGAAGAGAGGATATAAGTAATAACTCCCTTTATATATATATATATATATATATATATATATATATATATATATATATATATATAGATAGATGGAGGTTCAAACGAAAACGCTAAGTTTTTAAGAAAACAAGAAAACCTTTTTTAAAGTAAAAAATTACATATGATTTTGTACTAACATGAAAAAATGGACACGAACGACTTTTGCTGCGGGTTAAGTCGCGGGAAAAGTCGCGACTAATCATATATGATTTTGTATGTAAATCATATATGATTTTGTACATGAAAAAAGTTTTCTAGTTTTCTTAAATAGGTAGCGTTTTCGTTTGAACCTGCCCCTAGATTATATATATGGTTTGGTGCGGTTTGGGGCAAAACCGCAAACCGCACCACATATGCGGTTTGAGCATTTTCCCAAACCGCAAACCGCACCGCATGAACCTCAAACCGCACCAAACCGCACCGCATACTGCATCCGAGAAGGAGTCCACCCAAATAACCCGAAAAGTACCTATATGTTCTGATTCATTTACTACAAGAAAGCCACTATTCCAAGCGAGTGTTATTCCGTGAAATAACTCGAATTTCACAGGAGTCTGGGACAGGGGCATGCAGTAAAGTATACAAGTGTTGAAAGAGTCTTCAAGTTGAGCCAATGCACTTGTAGCTTTCTCGAGCGCGGTTGCTTCTGTCGGCACCAGGAAGACAGCCCCTCATAGACTTGACATTCTTTTCGATCTTGTACCCGCTTGCTTCGCATAGGCTACACAAGCGGTACACTGAACACCAACCCAGTCTCTCTAGTAGCTTAGACCATAGTTGAGCCTCCTACTCCTTCCGGAGGCCCCCTCAACCTCTTAAGGGGTTTTGAAAGCGCCCCATCTACATCTATGTCAGCGGTGCGGTGCGGTTTATGCGGTTTGTACCTATCGCACTTTATGTCTACAATCCAATATTTATAAGTTTAAAAACACATTAAAACATGAACGATAAAGTGATCGTAGTTCAAAAAAATAAAGAGTTTCAATACATCCGATTCCAAATACATATTGCATAAGTAAAAATATTATAAGAAGTAAAATAAATAAATTCCAAACTAGATTGGAAGTGTGAGTTGTGACGTGTCCAATTCATTTATTAATATTGTCAATTGTCATATTAGATCAAACTAAAAGTGTAAAACACAACGTCTAAAAATATTACATAAATAATAAATTATTCTATATATATATATGTATGTGTTATATATAAAATTTAAAATATATAAAGCATGCGGTGCAGTGCGGTTTGAACCGTGCTTTGATAGCTCAAAACCGCAAACCGCACCGCATAGTGCGGTTTGGTAAAAATGCAAACCGCAAACCGCACCGCGAAAGTTCTAAACCGCGCTTTGCGGTGCGGTGTGGACGGTTTGTGCGGTTTGGCGGTTTGGATGAACACCCTATATATATATAGAAAGAGGTTTAAATGAGAACTTTTTAAACTTAAAGAAATAAAGGGACTCATTTGGGACCACATATGATGTGGGTCCCGCCAATAAAAAATCATATCTGATTCAACCATTGAAAATCAGATATGATTTTTTATTGGCGGGACCCACATCATATGTGGTCCCAAATGAGTCATTTTGTTTCTTTAAATTGGGGGTGTTCTCATTTGAACGCTCCCATATATATATATATATATATATATATAAAGAGAGAGAGAGATGAAGGTTAATGTGAGGACAATATTTTTTACGAGAAGACAGAGAACTTTTTTTCATTTACAAAATCACATGTGATTTTGTACCAACATCAAAAAATCACATGTGATTTTGTGGTAACATCAAAATCACATATGATTTTGTATGTGAATCAGAATCACTATATGAATCATATATGATTTTGTACATGAAAAAAACTTCTCGCGTTCTCGTAAAAAGTTACGTTCTCGTATGAACCTGCGACCTGCCCCTATATATATATATATTGTGGTAACATGTATAGTTGATGCTCGTCAATGTATAGTTGACCAAAATAGATATTTGAGTTTATAAATTCTATTCGAAAACCATGAGAATCATACAAAAAATGAATAAATCTTTTTATAACAATAGCATCTTATAACTTCATTGTCATAGTATAATGAAAAGAATGTTACCATCAAGTAGATCTTGACAAGGTAGATTCAATGGCGATGGTTGTGGTGAAGCAGTCTGAATGTTAATCGTATTCATCTGTATTGAACCTAAGTTCCCATTAGGTAAGCTCATTTCTCTATATATTTACAACGCGGAACATTAATAATTAAAAAAACTGATATATATTCACAACAGTAATAATAAAAATAAATCACAAAACCATGAGAAATGAGAATCGTAATTGAAAATACCTTAAAGCACGTAGAAAGAAGAGAGGTTCTCACTGACAGTTGTATTTAGCTTTGGTTGTATGAATCTAGGAATGAAGAATTGAAGATACAAAAGGGTTTATATATAGAAGTTAATGGTTCCCTTAGATATAATTAATACTTCATGGATGGTTTTTTTTTGGTAAATAAAGACAAATCTTTTTAATTTAGTGGTTAAGTCAAGGTCAACATTAAAAACAAATTCATGAGCAAGAAAAGTTAAAAAAATTGATAAAATATTAACAATAACAAATGGTGTTTAATTTATTGATGATTTGGGTTTTTTAAATAGATTATTCATCTTGAAATATATAATATTCATCTTCACTTGTTGAACATCTTCTTCATGAAAGCTACTTACTTTGTTTCTGCTTCTAATTATTAGGGGTCTTTAGTTTATATAATGAAATTTGGTGGAATGGAATTTTATCAAAGTAATTTGATTTTCAAAGAACTGGAATAGGTGTGACAATGGTGGGTGTGAAGATGACAATAATGGTATGGTGGTGCCGGTGGTGGATGGGTGGCGGTTGTGACAACGACAATAGTAACATGGTGGTATTAGTAGGGGGAGGAGGAGGAGGAGGAGGGGTAGGTAGGTGGCAGTTGTGACAACAACAGTAGTGGCATGGGCCGTGGTGGAGGCGGTTGTGACAATGAAAAGTAGTGTTGGTGGTTGGGTGGATGGCGGTTGTGACAACGACAATAGTAACATGGGGTTATCAATAGGGGGAGGATGAGGGGTGGGTGGTAGGTGGTGGCAGTTGTGACAACAATAGTAGTGGTGTGGGTCGTGGTAGAGGTGGTTGTGATGGTGAAAAGTAGTGATGGTGGTTGCGTGGGTGGCGGTTGTGATGACAACAATACTGGCAACAATGATGGTTGGCTGAGGTAGATGGGTGACGACTGTGACGACGAACAGTAGTGGTGTTGCAGTAGGTAGGTGTTGGATTGGGTGGTGATTATGACGATGACAGTGGTCATGTTTTATGGGTAAGGGTAAGGGTGGTGGAATGGTAATAGTAATTGACGTTGGTAATATCATCAATGAATTTGTCATTCCAATTTCATCAATTAGTTTTATGAATATTATTTTTTTGCAAAGTTCTAAAGGACGTGAGGCATGACGTGACGACGAGGTCAAACCTTAAACCTTACGAGTTATGGCGAAACCACGATGTTTTTCAAGGTATGTCTAGTCTAACAAATATCCGATTTCATAAATATATCGATTGTTTTATAATATAAAATATTGATCATAATTAATAAACTTTAATCATCTCCCATGAATATTTTAACCCCTGAAACTTTAGTAAAACCTTAAATTTATGTGTAGAAAACCTATTTGCAATTAGAGAAATTAAGTTGGGTTTTGGAAGCTAGAAATAGGGGTGTAAACGAGTTGAGTCGAGTAGTAGGTTAATCGAACCGGGCTCAAAAAATTAATATTGGGCTCGAGCTCGACTCGAGCTCGATTAACTTTTCAATGTAGGGCTCCAGCTCCAGCCCCAGCTCGATTAACTTGAGCTCGATGCTCGTTTATGGGTTCGAATTCGTGATCAATTAGCTTGTTTATCGGCTTGAGCTCGATAAGTTTTATAAGTTTATTGTATGATAAATAAATAATAATATATGAGCATGTTTGGCTCGAAAAAGGGGTATGCTCGAATGGCTCGACTCGACTCAAAAAATTGAATTGAGTTTTCGAACGAGTCATTTCGAACATGTAACACCCTGAATTTCACACCTCTCGACCCTTTTTAAATAAATGCAAGTTCGGGTTGTGTTATGTTAAGTCGTAACTTGTTGTGGAACAACCAGAGGCGAGGTGCAACCTTGGCAGGTGTGACCCTGCCAAGCCACCATCGCACCCTAGCCATCACACTTTATGTACCGTAAGTGAAGAAATGGAAGGTGCGACCTTGGCGGGTACGACCCTGCCAAGCCACCATCGCACCCCACGATCGCACTTCGTGTACTGTAGGTCAGAAAATGGAGGGTGCGGCTATGAGGTGCGACCCTGCCATGTCTCAATCGCACTCCACCATCCACCTCGTGATCTGGGCTATAAAAACGGGATTTTTACATCAGAGTTTATTTATTACTCATATCAGTTAATTCTCTTAGCATTTACTCTCCAAGAGCAAACCCTTAGAGGCGATTTGGAGCATTTATTTCCCTACAACCAACCAAGCAAGATCAAGCTTTCTACTTCAAGATTTAGGAGTCAAGACCTAGGGTTCAAGCCTCTAGTGTTCATCATCTTCACTTCTAGTTCAAGAGTTTACTTGGGGATTTCTAGGGTTTCCTCAAACTCTAGTATTTTGAGTTCATTCTTACCTTTTATAAAACTTTATACATGTTAAAATGATGTATTTTACTTCCTACAAGATGGTTTATCAAGTATTTTACACTTGGAGGATTTTGGGTAAATTAGGTCAACTTGAGACATTTAGAGATTTTACTTATGTTGCTAAAATGAGTATAAGGAATGGCTCTACAACCTTTGTGTTGGTGTACAAAGTATTATCAATTTTGGGACTAAATGCTATTTTGACCTAATTTTGGAGAAAAGATTTTGGATGAGAAATATTTATCATACAAAGATTTTGTGTTGAGAAATGGTTAGTACATCTGAATTTGAAGTATTAAAATGTAAGACTAGTGTAATGGATCCATAGGCATAAAAGTCAGTTTTATTTGGGGATGGAACAAGTGATAGATCCTAGTTTGGGGTTGAGCTTGTTTGGATTTGGGTATCAAGTGAAAGATCCTAGTTTGGGGTTGAACTCGTTACCTGTAAGCAGAAGATCTAATCCGATCAAGCTTACTTACACACTGACTAAAGATCATAGTTTGGGGTTGATGTTAGTGCAATAGCGGGTCTCCCCCGCATTTCCCTCAAATTGTGTTCTTTCACGAACAAGCGTGAGTAAAAGAAAAGAGTAAATCAGAATGTTTTATGGCCAAATGTTTATTTACTGTTTTCAAGGATTTAATGGTTTTTCTTATTTAAACTATTTGTTCTCACTAGACGTTAAACCTAACACTTTTTGTTATAATGACATGTATATCAGGTGATCGTCATAGTGGGGCTTCGAAGAGTTGAGTGGAGCTAGATGCCGGTAGAGGCATCCTTTTTGGAGTACATCTTCGAGTGTGCAAATGGAGTTACTAGAATCAGTTATTTTGAGGAAATTAGTGACACCCGAAGTTAATCTATATTTTAGAATTGTATAGATTAGCAAGATGTTATTTAGTATCCATTTAGTATTGTAAACTCTACTACTTTTCCCCATCTTCATGGGTAATGTTTAATATTAGTCTCTTTCCGCATTTATATTTCATTTTAAATTAACTCCCATTTTTAGGATGTTCGAATGGCTCGACTCGACTCGAAAAATTGAATTGAGTTTCCGAACGAGCCCTGTCGAACAATAGTGGTTTAAAGCTCGACTGCTTTTGTTAAACAAGTTCTATTTTGTGGTCGAGATCGACTCGAGAATCATTAAGCTCAAGCTCGAGTAGCTCGTTAAAAGCTCGAATCATTTGCACCCGTAGCCAGAAACCAACTTTGTGAGGGGGGGGGGGTTGGAATTTCGGTGTTGCACTCGCTAGGGACCCAGGAAACTGTATTTTACATCTCGCGCAACCATTTTCCCAAACTGAAGTCGCGTGGCACCTCGCGTATCTTACTATTTGACATCCCCCCTCCATGCGTGCGACCTTCCACGTGACCTGATGTCGTGGCGTAGGCCGTGGGGGTACTGTTTTTGAGTTTCCTGGACCTTATAAACGTATTGGCAGCTATTTGTTTTTCACCCAAAACCTTTCTCGCTCGTTTTTCTCTCTTTTTCCCTCACAATTCTAAACCCTATCACATTTTTTCCATATTTCTACCACTTTTAGATAATTTACTCACCATTAATATTAGAGATTCAAGGCTTACTCTTCAAGATCTTTGTGTTCCTCATGCCATTCACCAAGTCATCTTCTCCAACAAGTTTTTAGGGATTTTTCTAGGGCTTTCTCAAATCCTAGTCTTGTGAGTTCATCCTACTCTTTTATAAAACTATATACATGTTAAAATGATGCATTTTACTTCATACAAGTTTATATTTCAAGTATTTTTACATTTGGTTGATTTTGACAAATTAGGTCAAATTTGGTAAAATGGGGATTTGTTCATATTGATAAAATAAGCTTGGAAAATGGTTTAATCACTTGATAGATGATTATTTCAAAGTATTATGACTATTGGAACTCAAAATGTTGTGTCTCATATTTGGGACTTTATTGGGTAAGATTGAGATTTATTTTCTTGATGAGAACTTGTGTACCATATTGTTGAACTAATTTTTAACCGGATGATTCGAACTACAGACCGTGGGTGGTTGATATCGATGACCAAGTGTACCGCGAGATCTTTACTCTAACTAGAAATCATGTCTTAGGTATTGGAGAAATCAAACTATAGACTGTGGGTGGTTGATCTCGATGACCAATATGTTTTGATTGAAGATTGGTAACGTTGATTTGGCATACTTACGTGTTCTGCCACTATTAATGGTAATATGGGTCTCCCCCGTTATTCTTGAATGTCATACACCCTCCCAAAGGCAAGTACGACTTAATTGTATTTATCATTGTATAAAGCTATGTTTTATATTTAAAAGTTTTATAGTTTTATTCATGTAACTGTTTGTTCCCACTAGGCTTTAAAGCCTAACACTTTTTCTCAAATGACATGTATATCAAGTGATTGTAATAGCGGAGATCCCAAGGGTTGAGCAGAGTGTTGTTGCCGGTTAAGGCATCTTTTGGGATTGCATTTTCAAGTTCAAATTTGGAGTTACTAGTTTAATTATTTTGAGGATATTAGCAACACCAGAACATAATCTATATTTCGGATTGATGTCGATTAATAGGTTGTTATCTTTAGTATTCATTCATTAGTGTAAACTCTATCACTCTTTCCCATTTATTGGGTAATTTTTATTATATTAAGCTTTATTCCGTATTTCATTTCGGTTTAAATTGTCTTTTATTTTAGAGTGTTACAAATATTCGAATCATAATAAGTGAGCTTTTCATCATTTCCATAAATATTGGTTTGCAAGTTTGTAACATTTAAAAGGTTTGCACTTGATTTGTCATATGTATATATATATATATATATATATATATATATAGAGGGATGATCAAATACAAACTCATATTTATGTACAAACTATACAAACTGGTTTAAATCAATACAAGAATAATTTTTTTGCATGATTTTTTTCATCAAATGTTATGGTTTAAGATATTATTGCACATATGTTTGTTTCACCTTGTGAAAAAATTACGTGTGAAAGTTTTACATTATGAAACAAAAACATATGAAACTTTTTCATAAAAAAATATATGATAAACTTTCAACTTGTGAAAACAAATACATGTGAAACTTTACATTATGAAACAAACATATGTATACTAATATCTTAAATTAATCATAGCATTTGATGGAAAACAATTATGAAAAAATTATTTTTATATTGATTTGAACCAGTTTGTATAGTTTGTACGTAAATATGAGTTTGTATTTGAACTTTCCTCTCTCTCTCTCTCTCTCTCTCTATATATATATATATATATGCATAGGGCCAGGTTCATGGGAAAACGTCAACAAAAAAAACTGAAGAACACAATGGGATCCCTCCAACTAGACGGTATGCACAAATGCGTACCGGTAGTTTGTAACATGCATTTGTGCATATGCACTAAGACTTGGGATCACGTGAGACCACCCTGTTTCCGTGAGACCCGTGAGACCACCCTGTTACACTTGAAACTTCACAACAAAAATATTACGAAGGTAAAAAAATTCTGAATCTTTAAAGTATTTTTGCTATGAAGGTAACGTACGTAGTGTTTTTGCTGTGAAGGTAACCTTCACAGTGTTTTTGCTGTAAAGTTTCAGATTTTTTTTTTACCTTCACAGTGTTTTTGCTGTGAAGTTTTTTCAAGAGTAAAAAAGTGGTTTCACGGGTCTCCGACGGGTCCTACGGAAACAGGCTGGTCTCACGTGAACCCATCAGATTTTTTTTACCTTCACAATGTTTTTGCTGTGAAATTTCAAGTGTAAAAGGGTGGTCTCATGGGTATCACGGAAATAGGGTGGTCTCACGTGATCCCAACCCTATGCACTAATGCATATATATGTGTGGGTGATAGAAAGAAAAACAACTTTAATTTCTTGTATGCATTTGTGCATACCGCCCGGATGGAGGGCTCTCGGGGTGTTATTTAGTTTTCTCCTTTTTAACGTTTCCCCTGAACGTCTCTAATAATCTAATAGAACAATAAATTCATATAAAGTTATAAAATTGAAAAGGAAATGAAAATCATTTATATCAAATATATCAAGTTTATGAGAAAAATGATATCAAGAGTGTAAAATCAGGATTAAATCTCTTAAGTCTATCTACTCACCATATTCAATCTTCAAATAATTCATGTTCGACTCTTTGTGCACGGGAATTAGAGTAAATATTTACTTATTTAGGGTTTTACTTTTTAATGTTTATTGAAGTCTTATCATTATTATTTATCCATCAAGTTATATGTTTGAAAAATCAATAAAAAACCCCATGTCTTACCAGGCCCGTTCTTGACGTTTTATGGGCCCTGGGCAAAATGTAAAAATGGGCCCTTGTTAAGTACGGTTTTTTTAATTTATTGTTTTTATCATCAAAAATAACATTGAATTTACAAAATACTAATAATTTATATAAAGTTGTTTTCCGAGTTTTCTCATATGCAAAATCATTAAATAATTACTTCTAAATCAATATAATCCGCCATCTCATTATTACATAACTTCGTAAATCCATTCCACCGTCAAACATATTCTATGGTATGTCTTTCGTATATAAATTAATCATTTGGTATTACAATGTTGAGTTCTTGACTATTCAAACTTCAAAGTAACCATTTTAATATAAATCGGTTGAGTTTCCACGTCACATCATGTTAATGTTTTCATAACCATTTTAAACTTTTAGGATTGAAACAATTTTTTAGGAACCTCAATCTTGAATCAAAACTCTATATCTTAGTTATAGTTTCAGATCTTACTGTTGTTTTGGAGATAGGAGAATACTTAAAATTCATGTACTTAATATTAGGTAATAAGGATTCAATAATGTAAGAAAAAAACATTTTTAGTTTTGAAATTCTAAATATGGACATAAGTTAATACATGTTTAGGCCTTTAATATAATGTTAAATTCTTTTTGGATCATATTAGATAGTAAAAGACATTGTGTCTGTTTTATTTATTAATTTCTTTAAGCTACTACTATATATTATATATAAAGTATACATGAAAAAATCGGGCCCCTATTTCTTTTGGGCCCTGGGCATACGCCCAGCCCGCCCTCCCCCAAGGACGACACTGTGTCTTACAAATTAACGCACAATAACACGCCATAATGAATTGTTTACAACTATGATTTTTGAACATATATAATTTTTAAATATATTTATATTAATAATTTAAATTTAACGATTTATAATTTAATAAAGAAAAAAAACATAAATATACATATTATTTCAATATTTTTAAGCAAAAAATTTATTACAGACAATTCTGATCGGTCCCACATAAAACTCATCCTTTAGGATTTAGGAACCACATGTCAAGCTAACTCAGCCACAAAAGGTATTGAAAGAGTTAAACCTTGTCTCTCACAATCTTAGTCTCTTAGAACATAAACATGTTGTGTATTTATGTAAAATCGTTCCGGTTTTTGTATTTAACAATATTACTATTACTAAATAATCAATTCAATGAAATGTGAAATAATTTAATCAATTTAATGAAATCTGAAATAATTTAATAAATTGTTTATTTTAATTTAACACCGAAATAAGTTAACAGTAGGGTAAGATGTTGCTTAGACCATCTACACCTAACTAATTAATATTTTATTTTACTAATCAATTTATTATATTATTTAATTTGTCAAGTTGGTTGATTATAATAATTCATTAAACTGTTTATTATAGTTTATCAGATCGTCTATTTTATTTTATTTGTATTATGTGTTTTCATTATTGTTATTTTTTAAGTCTAAACTATTTGATGTACTTAATTATAAAATTATATGTTTTGAATAATGACATTATGAATAACTATATTAAGGTCAATACATTACATAAATATTAAGGGTTTGTTTGGTTAAGGTTGAAGATTGAAATTAAGAATGAAAATAAAAATAACAGTGATTGAAAATGAAAATGACTTTTTATTTCCTTCGGTTTAATCAAGAATAAAATATTGGGATTCCGAAGGAATTGGTTCATTATATTATATAAAAACAAACATTTTTTTATTATAATTCTCATTAATTATTGCTTAATGCATCGGGGGAAACGTGTGTGTGAGTTATTGTCGTTCAAAAAAAAACCCTAGGAGTAAACTACAAGTTTGGTCTATGTAGTTTGCTGGTTATAACACTTTTGGTCCCTAAAGCTTCGAAATTACAAGATTATCATCATGGTTTGCGAAAATCACCGAATTTGGTCTATACCTAGTGCCCGTCAAATAAGAGGCATTTTAATTTTTAATCATTTCTTATATTTTCTCATTTTAAATGTAAGTAGAAAATAGTATTCTTTATATAGTTATTTTCTATATTCTTCAACTTAATTCAAACTCTGGTCATCTTCTTGGGCCCAAGTTTTTTAACATCCAAAATCAAAATCAAAATAAAATCAAAATCAAAATCAAAATCAAAATCAAACTTCAATATCAATATCTTATAAATAATCATAATCAAAACTGAATCAACAATTGATAAAAACTAATTGTTGAACCCCTAATCCAAACCAAAATAAAAATAAAACTCAATTCCAAAACCGTAATTGATGTTATCTTGGATGAAGCTTGAGAACTAGGGACCTATTTGTTAATGAAAAATCAAGAACATGAAGAAAATTACAAATACTGGAAGTTTCAGGCCTAAACTATGATTGAGATTTGTGGGTTTGATATCAAAATAGAAATTGTTATCTCGTCCCTTTATCCAATCATCAACAAATTAGCACTGTGCCATACCCAAATTTTAATCGATGAACCAATACCCCCTCCCCATTTACACGATTGCTCGACTCAATGGCTTTGGCCTGTGTACCATCCTGGCCGATGACCCAAGACCAGGCCTAAAATTTGCCTTTGATTACTCTCAACGATGTGGGGGTGTCGGTGGTGTTTACCTATTAAGTCCCAACCAAGATAACAACTTAACCACAACCGTTATCATCTTCCTCGACCCACACACCATCACCTGCAATCTTTTTCTAGCCTCCATAACTGGCCTATTCCCCCCCCCCCCCTCTTCAAGTGTGGTTTTCTTAGAGATTAGAACTTTTACGGGAAGAGATGTTGGTCGACGGTGAAGGCCTGGGAGTTTGTTTATCCCCGACGATGAATTAGGGAAGGAGTTAGGTTGGCCGATGGCAAAAGTGGGGTAGTTGGTTGCCCCTGGCGGCGAAGTGGTTAAAGACTTCCGTTACGACTAACTTATCAACTAATTTATCATATATCAACTAGCTTATCAGTCACCAATTAACTTATCAGATACTTTACCAAACATAGCCTAAATCGAAAAGAGGTCAAAAGATGCTTTTGAACATTGTGACCATTCTTTCATCCACATAATTTGTCTCTTTCTTATTTTTTTTAATGTAAAATATTTTATTACTATAATAAAATAAGGTGTAAAACACGACCTTGACGAGAAATAAGATTTGAAATGGAAACTTAAATTTATTTCTGTTATACATCCAGCCAATTAAATAAAATATATGTTAATATTATTTTTTATTTGAATTAAAATAATATATGTTATCTTCCTTCTTTTTAAATGCGTGTTTGTACATGAGCTATTTTGGATTCGTCAAAAGACATTTTAACATACCTAGTTTTTACATTTTTAGAACTTTAATTTGTTGGTTGAGATGGTTTTTGACTATTTTACTACTGTTGGTATTTTCAATGGATTCTTTCAAATGCAGAAAATAAAAGTTCAGTTTTTCATTTTATTTCAAGAGATTTTCTATATTACTTTATATAATAGAAAAAATAATAGATAATTCTAAGTTAATTTAAAAAAATCTCTAAAATTTAAGATAAGTGAATTAAAATGTTTTTTTTTTCATTTTTCACCAATAAAATTGAATCATTATTATTTAAGGACAAATTAAATACAAACAATGTAAATACCTTATAAACCATGTTTGTTCCTTTTTTCTATTTTAAGATACATTGCCTAAAATCTTTAAAATTTCTATTTGAGTGTAGCTCTGGTAGATGCTCTTTATAATTTGTTTTGCAACTCTTTTGAAACATCTAGGAGACAATTTAAACCGAGTAATTAAACAGATAAAGAACTTGATAATTGAAAAATCATCTAATAATGGGGAAATAACAATAGAGTTTACAGCTTGGAATCGATGTTAGCCAACAACGTATTATTGTACACTAATTCGAAATATCGATTACATTCGGGTGCCGTTAAAATCCTCAAAATAATAGTGTTTAGTAACTCCAAAATTAAATTCGAAGATGTAACCCAAAAATGCCTCTAACGGCAACAATGTTCCACTCAACCACCGGGAGCCCACCGCTAAAAGAATATGATATACATATCATTTGAGAAAAAATGTTAGGATTGACGCTTACTGATAACAAACAGTTATTGAATAAAACTATAAAACTTTAAAACAGGAAACATAACTTTAAACAAAAGTAATTATACATGTTAACTCATGTTTACCTTTGGAAGGGAATAAAAACAATCAAAGATGACAGGGGAAACCCGATTTACCATTGATAGTGACAGAGTACATAAGTAAGCCACGTTTCAATGTTATATAAACGTCACTTTTGGACAACTAAAATAGAAAGCTTAGCTCCTCGAGTCTTTTGCTCGTGGACGTGGGGTCACCAAGTTCAACTCCTCGAGTCTTTACCTTGAGATATTCATAATTCAGGTAGGCTATTCACTTAGAAATTACACTACATGATCATTGACCGATGTCCGACTTCAAGGACCCACACTTTATTGCCTATTCAAGACTCCATGTTTATTTCAAGTTACAAGTGGGAATTATCGCCCCTAATATGTTAAATGAAAACGACTTCTATTTCTATGGATCTATCGCAATCTAATCGTAATCATATATCTATCTAGACATATCAAGTTTTACCCAACAAACATAATCTTGTATACAAAATCCCATTTGTTAACAAATTTCCAAGTATAAGAACATTATTGTTTTGTGTTCCAAACCCGTTAATACATTGAAATAATCATTTCCCAAATGTTTAAAACCATTCTCCGTACTTATTTTATCAAAATATAATAGGGGTGACAATGAGTGGACCTGGGTTGGATTTGGGTTCAACCCATTTATTAAAACAGGTCGAAAATCTCAACCCAACCCAACCCATTTAATTAAATGGGTTGAGATTTTCAACCCAACCCAACCTGCAACTTAAATGGGTTCAACCTGGGTTCGACCTGTTTACAAAGTTTCAACCCAACCTGTTAAATAAATGGGTTCAACCTGGGTTAACCCATTTAATTTTACAATGCATAAAACAAAACAAATAAACTGTTTAAAGTCTACAACCTCAAAGTTCCAATAAAACACAACGACAAATGCAAATAAATTGTTCAAAGTTCTAAGTAGGCCGATAATATTCTTGCCGACGACGTGGGTGGTACTATTGAGATTAACAACAGAACGAGACGACGAGCCGATGAGAGTCACCAGATAAAGAGATGACGCCGACGAGAGAAAGAGAAGCGATGGCGCCGGCGAGAGAAAGAGACGACAGTCGCCGGAGGAAGACGAGAGCACATCGCCGGACGAGAGAGAGCAAACTAGGGGTTTTTCCTTTTTTGATGGAGGCGTTCTAAAATCTAAATGAATATAGGGTTTTCCTATTTAAGTTCACTTTCTTTAACACTAAAATTTAAAAATTATATTTTAAACATAAAATAAAATATACTAAGTGGGTTAAAATCATGTTATTAATGGGTTGTAAATAAGTTACTAATGCGTTGAAAACAGGTTACAAATGGGTTACAAACAGGTTGTAAATGTGTTGAAAACAGGTCAGAAATTTCAACACAACCCAACCCATTTATTAAATGGGTTCGACGGGTTGACCCATTTAAGTTAAACGGGTTGAAGATCTCAACCCAACCTGCTACTAATGGGTTGGGTTGACGGGTTGGGTCAGTTTCTGCCACCCCTAAAATATATAAAAGCCCAATTATCAAATCTTGACCTAGATAATAAAAATCATCTAAATGTAAAATACATGTTATAGAAACTTAGAGGAAGTAAAATACATCATTTTAATATGTATATGGTTTTATAAAAATAAATAAAGAACTCACAATACTAGGTTTTGATAAAAAACCCTAGAAAGCTTGGAGAAGAAGGTGAACACACTTGGATCTTGAAGTCAAGCCTGGAATCTTTAGTCTATATGAAGTTTAAATGCTCTTGAATGGATGGAAGTGTGGAATAAATGCTCCAAAAATCAGAGTTAATGAGGGAAGAGAGAAGAAAATCGAGTGAGAATGAGGGTTGTGAGAAAAATTGGCTGAAATCTCATTTTTAGGAAGTTATTGTGCTCAGCAGGATCACGTAACCTGGCATGCGACCAAGGTCACAGCTAGAGGTGAGCAAAAGCGGGTATCCAACCAAATTTCATGGAACCGAACTCAGAACCGGAACCGCTTACATCGATTCTTTATATTTTGAAACCGTAACCGCTGGGAACCGGGTATCATCCAAAAATCAGAGTTAATGAGGGAAGAGAGAAGAAAATCGAGTGAGAATGAGGGTTGTGAGAAAAATTAGCTGAAATCTCATTTTTAGGAAGTTATTGTGCTCAGCAGGATCACGTAACCTGGCATGCAACCAAGGTCACAGCTAGAGGTGAGCAAAAGCGGGTATCCAACCAAATTTCATGGAACCGAACTCAGAACCGGAACCGCTTACATCGATTCTTTATATTTTGAAACCGTAACCGCTGGGAACCGGGTATCATGTGTTTAATATTTTTTTTTAATTTTACCATTTCATACAATAACAAAGTAATTTTAAGTCTATTAGAAAATACAAAGTACCAACTTAAAGAAAGAAATACAACAAATGGAGAAAATTAATATGATAAAAACAAAAAACTAATTATATAAATATATCAGAAACTCATGAGTCTCGATAGCAACAAAACGACTTCCAAAGCAGTTCACGTCAACATATTTAGATATGATAAATACATAAAATATTTTTTTATTAAAAGAATAAAGGTATTCGTCGGTTCCGGGTATCCAACGGTTCCAAAAAAATGAGAACCAGAACCGGAACCAATCACATCGGTTCTGGTAGGGGTGTCAAAAATGTATCACCACAAACCAACCAAGTATGGTACCAACCGTACCAATTTAATTGGTACCAACTAAATTGGTACCGATTAAATTGGTTGGTACTACCGTACCAATTTCACAAACATGGTTGGTACGTGGTATCGAAAATCCAATACCACGGTAGTACCGTACCGTACCGACTTTTTATATAGATATTTTTTTATATAATAAACCAATTAAATGAATTATATGTATTATTTAATAATTAATTACAATTTAGTTTTTACAGTTTAACTTTTTTTTTGTTTTTTACAATTCACTTTAGGTTTGATTGGTCCTCACTTAGTCACTTATTGTCTTTAATTTACTTTAGAGTTTAGACTTCTTAGTTTTTAGTCTTGTTTAGATAGCAAGTAGCCAAGTAGTAACCCTAACCTAATCTCAACATAGTTGGACATGTTTGTAAAGTGTAAACTGTCTAAAGTTTCTATCAAATCATTTAGATAGGTTTGTAAACTTTCTATTAAACTTTAAACATCATGTTATTAGTTTATATTTATATTAAACATTTAAACATTATAAACTTTGATATGTTGGTATAAATACCGTACCAACTGAAATAAGTTGGCACCAATTAAGTTGGTACCAACTACAGTTGGTTGGTACACAGTATAAATTTTTGAATACCAATTATAATTGGTTGGTACATGGTATTGACGAAAAAAACATGATACTGTACCATGTTCACCCCTAGGTTCTGGTTCCAAAGGTGGGTTCCCGATTCCGATGCTCACCCCTAATCTGGAAAGAACGACTAAATTAAAATTTTACAATATTACATCAATTGAAAGGTAAATCACTTCCTATGATACAATACTTAAAGTTCCTCAAATAACAATTCTATAAAACAACTACAAAAGATTGGTCAACTCTTATACTAAGACATAATTACAATCCGATATTATTAAACCCAAAAGAGTTGCTATCTCCGAATGCGGAAAACATCACCAAGAGTCTAATATTTTTCGTGCCACTTCATAGCACTTAAGTCCACACGTGTCGCTAGTACCAACCCCAACGATAACCTGATGCACATGCCGACAAAGAAAAAGGGTTAGGCTTAACGCCTAGTGAGCTCAAGAGTTTATAATATATTTATAATCATTTGAAATTGAAAGATTGCTTGAAGAGATAACAATTTCCCAAATAGAATGACTTTATCATAAAAGCCACATCTTTCCCAAATTCATTATTTCCGTAATAAAAACTTTAAATAAAGTATCGTAGAAATAAAAGCTTTAAATTACAAATACCCGTTCAAACACGGACTCTATACCTTTTTACTCACTCAAAACGTGATTATGTTTAAATGCTCCAAATACCAAAATATAGGCAAAGTTCTAATATCTAAAATGCCAAAACACGGTTAAGTCTCAATGATCCAATAATATAAGTTATGGATAATACTTCATATTATAAAAACGTCAATGAAAATAATGGATAAGACTCTATACCCAAAACAACACCTTTCGGTGATGGGGGAGACCCGTTTCCATGATTAGTGGTGGAACTCAAAAGTAGGCCACACACATGTTATGTGGCATCCCTTGAGGAAAATCATGGTTAGCATCAACTCTATCCGAGCCTTTAGCTAGCATCAACTCTATCAAAATATTTAGCTTAAGAGAACAACAAAAATCAACTCTATCCAAGTATTTAGCTTAAAAGGCAACACACATCAACTCTATCCAAGTATTTAGCTTAAAAGACAACAAACATCAACTCTATCCAAGTATTTAGCTTAAGAAGACAACAAACGTCAACTCTATCCAAGTATTTAGCTTAAAATGCAACAACCATCAACTCTATCCAAGTATTTAGCTTAAAAGACAACAAACCTATGGATCCAAAGCAACTCGATCTAAATTACATGACTCCAATCACGAATGATCAATGCACTCGAAGCATGTAATAAATTATAAATTATGCCATATATGCATATGACTCCAAAAGCTCGACATACAGTCATTCAAATCGGACAAATGTCCATGAGAATTAATTTAGTCAACATCGAGCAAAAGTTCTATAACTCAACACTTATGTGATTACTCAAAACATTGGTTGAGGCAAACCGTTTTCCCAAATGAAATCGTATTCTTATATTTCCAAAATGTCTCTTAATGCAATGTGTATTTTCCAATGGTTTATAAATCCAATACTCCCAAAATGCATGTGACACCAACTAATATTCGTTTATAAAATAAAACATCAAAACATCTCATAAAATGTGTTTTATTTATCAAAGTGTCAAGGACCCAAATATAAGCATTTTTGTAGATTTATAAAAACCATTTATACCAAATAATTCGTGTAATATCAAAATATGCTCACCTTTGACAAATAGCAAGTAAACATGTTAATACATCAAAATGGACATCTTTGGCATGTACATAGTTTTCACAGAACAACTTGAACTCACCTTGCTAGATTTAGGCTAACTCTAGGTTTTACCCCCAATACCGAGCTCCATTCGGTGAAGACTTTAGATCCTCAAGCTAATCCTCTAGATCCATGGTGTAGGTCCTTCAATAACACATACATATCTTCCAAAACACACACAAAAGAGAACCCAAGAAAGAATGAGAGTCATTGATGTAAGTACAATTTATATTGTTATTGCATCATTTTTCTAAGCTATTTTATTTGTTTTTAGGTTTCAAACCTCATTTTTGAGTCTTTTATTTGTTATTTGCTATTTATTGGGTTTTTAGAGTTAATTGGGCATGATGGGCCTTCTGATGCCTTTTTAGGCCATTTTCTGTGTTTAGTCTTTGTTTTTGCACAACAGACTTGTTGCAGCAGGAAGAAAGTTAGGCTGCAGCAAAACATTCCGGACCTGATCAAAAATCTTCATGAGGAAGCTTTAATTTTTTGAAACTTGGCGCCCAAGCTACCCCTTACCTGGACTTTTGGAGGCTTTTCTTGTGTATATTTATATTACTTTATGGCCAAGGTTGCTAATATGTACTTAGTCAACATGATGGAACAATTTAATTTTAATTATTACTTATTTTAACTAGTAATCCTCTTTTGTAAGCAACCTCCCTTCCACTAGTATTTAAAGGGAGGATTGACTTGGGATTTTAGACACTACATCATCACTTACAACTTCATCACTTCCATTTTGCTAGCTGTTCAATTCATTCCTCTAAGTTCTAAGCTTAAGGGTGAATTTGATTCTTTGGTTGTAAGTTTGATTCGGTTTTTATTATTAAGTGCATTTTAAGTATTAGTTACTTCGTTTACAAGTTCTAGCAATTTCTTTCCGTATCCAAGCTTTTACAAAGTTTAATTGGTTATATTGAAGTTGTTAAGATCTCTTGCTTTTAATTTCTTGTTGTTGAATCATTTACTCCGATCGCAATTTACTTTTCTTATTTAAAGTTACAAGTCTTTTATAATTTATTTCCGTGCTCAAGCTTTTATAAAGTTAAATTGAGTATATCGAAATTGTAAGTGTTCTTGTGCCTTGTTATTTATTGCAAATCGTTTCTAAGTACTTTGGATAACTTCTTCTTTAATCATTGCTTCGGGTGAATTAAGTTTCATACAAGCTTTCTTGTTAAAGAACGAAAAGTACTTTTCATTGCTTTATTTCTTTAAGTACTTTTTATTTCTTTATCTCTTTAATTGCTTTATTGTTGTTTACTTTCATTTCAAATGTTTTCCATCAAAATGCAAGTCAACCAAGCGATGATAGGCTAATCCCTTAGGTTGGTGTAAAGGAAGGTTGAGACCTAAAATTACTTGAGGTGGATATTGTTTAGACGTGTTGTTTACTCTAGCTTTTTGTTCAAGTTTATATTGTTTAAAACATCTTCCGACAAGTGGTCGCTTGCCAAAAGTGTTAAAGTGTGATGGCCTTGAGCGTCAAGCCACTCGACACACCCCACTCGAATGACATGGAAGTATTCTTTTTAAGGTGTGGAAATGATCTTTTAAAGATGCTCATAAATGGATATTTATTCCTACCCCATGCAACCTAAGAGGAGAGACAGAACGCGTGCCCATTTCACAAACGTGACACTTGGGAGATGTGGAGGAGATGCTTGTCAAAACCTTTGCCCAAGTGACTCTTAGTTGATGGTTGGATGTTAAGCATCATTTTCTAAACTACTGGATACTTTTTCTACAACATTACCCTTAGTAGGTATATGATGCAACACCCGTTCACCAGATTGTAATCTCAAGTCTCAACTGAACTGTACACCCTTGCCCTTTTGATATCTGTTTACAGATCATTTACTGCTTACTCATTTACTGCTTTATTGTTTACTGTTTTTGTTCAAACTCACTCGCAAAGATATTTCTTCATATTCGTCCTCTGAAATTGACTTTTACAAGTTTGATCTTCTTTACATTACCCTTAGTAGGTATATGATGCAACACCCGTTCACCAGATTGTAATCTCAAGTCTCAACTGAACTTTACACCCTTGCCCTTTTGATATCTGTTTACAGATCATTTACTGCTTACTCATTTACTGCTTTATTGTTTACTGTTTTTGTTCAAACTCACTCGCAAAGATATTTCTTCATATTCGTCCTCTGAAATTGACTTTTACAAGTTTGATCTTCTTTACATTACCCTTAGTAGGTATATGATGCAACACATGTTCACCAGATTGTAATCTCAAGTCTCAACTGAACTTTACACCCTTGCCCTTTTGATATCTGTTTACAAATCATTTTCTGCTTACTCATTTACTGCTTTATTGTTTACTGTTTTTGTTCAAACTCACTCGCAAAGATATTTCTTCATATTCGTCCTTTGAAATTGACTTTTACAAGTTTGATCTTCTTTACATTTCTAGCTTCCTTCCCTGTAGAACGATACTTGGTACTTACATCATTATTACTTGAAAAGACGATAGTGTCTAGAGGTGTATACTTGCATCCCTTTTCACTTGGTTTTTGGTCTGTTTAAGTCTATTGTTACAACAGGTTTAACCTACATCAGTCATTGGTGGAAAACTCTAACCCTAGATTCGAGATTTCGGAGAGGTGATCTTATCTTCCACTCCTATGAGCTCCAAAATCATCAAATGACCTCTAGCTATCCTTGTTTCCATGTTGAAGAGCTTCCAAAGACGAAACCTTAGCAATTTGAATCGCCCAAATCGACTGAGAAATGAGAGAGATATGACCAAATGACTGAAATCTCGATTTTATGTACTTGATGTCGTCCGCGATCATGACATGCGATTATGCCATGTCATGATCGCCTAGCAAGATCACCCTCAATGTATCGGAAGTCAAATTTCCATGAGTTGGATTCCCGGCGACCATGCCATGCTATTATGCCATGTCATAATTGTCTGGCAAGATAGCATGGATCGTACCGAGGTGTTTTTCTACTTTTCACCCGTTTTGATCCCGTTTCTCGTCTTGTAGATGATACCCAATATAATTAACTTCAAAATACTTATTTTATTATTTCTAAGAGTGGAACACAAAGAGGACCCGGGGTTCCACTCTCCTCTCTTACCCATCTTTTCCACTTCTCCTCCTCCTTTCCATGGCTGGCTCATCTTCTTCTGATTCCCTCCTCTCCATGAACACAGTTTTGCATCTCATCTCCAATCGGCTCACATCTTCAAATTACCGTCTGTGGAAGAATCAAATTCTACTAATTCTCTCTTATCAAAACTTGCTGCCTCTCGTTGATGGCACCTCCCCTGCGCAGCCATTTGCGATTGTCACATATGGGAAATCGATTCGGAACCCTGAATTCGCTGCCTGGTTGTCTGCTGATCAAAGGGCTGTTATCCTTCTTCAGGCTTCGCTTTCTAAAGAGGCATTCTCTGAAATAGTCGGCCTCTCTACCGCTCGTGACATCTGGCTTGCTTTAGACGCCGCCTACAGCAACTCCTCCGTTTAGCGCATTCAAAACCTACGTGATCAACTTCGACAAGTATCAAAAGGTTCATCTTCTGTGTCCGAGTTTGGTCGTAAATTCCGGACTCTTTGTGATCAATTATCGGCCATTGGCCACCCTGTGGAGGATTCTGATAAAGTTAATTGGTTCCTATGCGGTCTCGGTGCTCCTTTTGAGAGTTTTTCCACCGAAATTAGAGCCTCGCGCACTCCTCTCAATTTTCGTGGCCTTCTTGCTTAAGCCGAAGGGCATGAGTTATTTTTGCGGTTGATTCACGGGTCTGCAACTTCGCCAGTAGCATTCACTGTGCAATCCAACGCCTCTCATTCCAATCGGGGTCGTGGCGGTCGCTTTCCCCGTGGTGGTCGGGGGCGTGGGCGTCGTTCCCCGCACTATCAACTATGTCGTACGAATGGGCACTATGCCAATGCGTGTCCTCAGCTTGCGCGTTTTGTTTCTCCTGTTCCTGGTTCGGATGTCGACCTTGCTAAGGCTTTTCATTCTCAATGTCATGTAACTTCTTCTAACCCCGACTGGTATGTTGATTCGGGTCCGACTGACCACATGTCTTCGTCCGTCACGTCCGGAACTAATCCGACTCCTTTTTCTGGTCCCGACAAGGTTTTCTTTAGAAATGGTACAACTCTTCCCATTTCACATATTGGACACACCTCTTTAAATGGAGATATCCGTCTTCGGGATATGTTAGTCGTTTCCAAGATTACTACAATTGTCTGGATGTTTTATTTTCTCATCCTCACTTTTACATTCAGGACCGAAAGACGAAGTAGGTTCTAGCTTAGGGTCAATGTAACTATGGTCTTTATGTGCTCTCTTCCAGTTCGCAAGCATTGTTTGCCTCTACCAAATTCGAGTTGAAGGCTTCTTCTGAACTTTGGCACGCTCGTTTAGGGCATGTGTCCTATGACACTATTTCACTTTTAAATAAAAAGGGTCAATTGTCGATTACCTCTATTTTACCCAAACCATCTTTGTGCTCCTCTTGTCATATGGCAAAAGCACATCGATTACCTTTTGTAAACAATAACAAACGTGCTATAAACGTATTGGATCTTATTCATTGTGACTCGTGGGGTCCGTCCCCGGTATGCTCAGTTGATTCTTATCGTTATTATGTTTCATTTGTGGGTGACTATTCGCGATTTACGTGGTTTTATCCACTAAAAACCAAGTCGGGTTTTGCTGTTGTATTGAACGTGTTTCTTAAATTTGTACAAACTCAATTTAACACCAAAGTAAAGGTTTTTCAAAGTGACGGTGGCACCAAATTCCTTAACCGAAATGTACGGTCTCTACTTGATAATAATGGTACGTTCCACCGTGTTTCATGCCCTTACACCCCACAACAAAATGGTCAGGCAAAAGGAAAGCATCGACACATTGTCGAAAGGGGTCCTGCTATGTTGTTTACTGGGCATATTTCTCCGGCTTATTGGGTTCACGCTTTCAGCTCCGCAGTCTATATCATAAATCGCCTACCATCATCAGTGTTGGAGAATCGATCCCCGTTTGAGCTGCTCTTCAAATCACCACCGTCCTATGCTCCCTTTCGACCATTTTGGGTGTCGGATCTACCCATACTTACGAGACTATGCGGACCACAAACTGTCTCCACGAAGTCTTCCTTGTGTTTTCCTCGGTTATTGCTCTCAATATAATGGTTTCCAGTGTCTTGATCCATCTACGTCTCGTATTTTCGTCTCTCAGCATGCTCCATTCGATGAACTGTGCTTTCCATTCATTTGTGAGACTGAGCAAACCCCGGTACATATGCTAGCATTATCCAACTTAATGGATGAAGCTTTCAATGCTCCTATCTTACAGCCTTCCATAGCGCCTCCTGTCTCCAATCCGACACCGTCTCCACCCTTGCCCACGTGGGGTTGCTGTGACGATGCTTCCGTGCCTTCCGTGAACTCTTTTCTATGCATTCCGTTCTCCTAGAAAGAAAACCCGAAAACTGGCATCGAAAAGGTTACGATGGAGATCGAAAAACAAAACTAAAAGCAAACAGCCATCCATGCGGGTATACCCGCACAAACAGCCGCCTACCCTTCTGTTTGATGTTTAAGAATGCACCTGATCCATCCATACTTAATTTCCATGCTTGCCACGTTTCAAAATGCAGTTACCTTCAATCCTTCATTATTAATTCTTTTTCTTTTATTATTATCTTTGGTTAAATTATTAGTTTAATTAATTAGTTAAGACTTAAGACTAGTTTTAAATTTAAGTTTACTAATTATCTTTTTCTAATTAAGCTTAATTTATTTTTTATAGTTTAGATCATAAATAGGATAGGTTTACTTCATTGTTAATTACATTATTAATCAATTCAATTTCTTCTCCTTGAGAATTTTTAAGAGTTTCTTTTAGTTTTCTGAGTTTTTCTATTTGTAATCCTCAATCCTAAAGGGTTTAGACGCTTGTCGATCCATTCCGCGTTTTCCTACTGCGTCAATATTTGGAATAAAAAAAGAGTGAACTCTAATTTTGGTCCTTAAGGTTTAGAGAAATCTTTAAAAGTGGGATCTAAACTTTGATAACACTAGAAATCGTCCTTCTGGTTCTCAGTTGCTTTGAAACCACAAGGATTGTGGCATACTGGTTAAGGCTTGTGAATGATGAGGCTAGATAACCCATCTACCCCAGGCTCGAATCCAGGTGCAAACAACTTGTGGCCACTGGGGAATTATCTCAGGGCTGCATGCTTTAACAGTCTTAAAATTGTCAGGTATTAGTCTAGGCAAATGTCTAGGATACCCTTTAAAAAAAAAGTGGTCATTCATCACTATCTTCTTTTAAAATGTTAGTTAGAGGCAAATATATTCGAAACACTTCCCTTAAAACAAATTCACCCCCACACGGTGCAACCATTTCTCAAGATACAATGGTCGAAAGGCCTTGTTAAAAGCCACAAACGTAATGAATGCATAAAGAAGCTGGTTGACCTGAAGTTGCATTCGTGTCCGAGTGACCATCGCGAGAACATGCTGGAAAAACTTGAATGATGAATAGAGAATAATTGTATAAAACAATTTAGTGAATGTCATAGAGGAGGAAGGTTCAAATGAGAACTTTGGATTTCTAAAGGAACAAAGGGACACTTGTGGACCACATATGATGTGGGTCCCACATAATATTAAATCATTTCTGGTTTAATATGATTTAATATTAAATCAGAAATGATTTAGTATTATGTGGGATCCACATCATATGTGGTCCACAAATAGTTCCTTTATTCCTTTAAAGACGGGTGGTTCTCGTATGATCCTTCCCCTGTCATAGAGATATGGCTATATATATATATGTATATATATATATATATATACAGGGGTATTCAAATACAACCCCTCTAAATCTTGCAACTCACTTATCCACCATTCATTTTCTTTTTATAATTAAAGGTAGTTACAACCGACTAAATTCTAATCGTTAGATGATCAAATGAACGCTCATGATTTGGTTGTAAATGTTCTACGAATATAAAGTGTTGCATAATAACGCCCCTCATATATATATATATATATATAGGAAGAGGTTCAAACGAGAAATTTGTAAATTTAAAGGAACAAAATTGAATCAGATATATTTTTTATTGGTGTGACCCACATCATATGTGGTCCCAAATGAGTCCATTTGTTACTTTAAATTGAGGGTGTTCTCATTTGAACCCTCCCCTATATATATATAATGAGAATTTTGCATTTTTAAAGGAACAAAGGGATACTTGTGGATCACATATGATGTGGGTCCTACATCATACGTGGTCCACAATTTGTTCATTTGTTCCTTTAAGAAGGGTGGTTCTCATTTGATCCCTCCCCTATATAAGGGAGAGATCATACGAGAACCACCCGTTTTTAACGAAACAGTTGAACAATTTGTGGACCAAATACGATGTGGGTCCCACATAATATTACATCATTTCTGATTTAATATTAAATCAGAAATGATTTAATATTATGTGAGACTCACATCATATGTGGTCCACAAGTGTTCCTTTATTGCTTTAAATTTACAAAGTTCTCATTTGAACTTCCTCTCTCTCTCTCTCTCTCTATATATATATATATATAGGGAGGTTAATGCGAGGATAATATCTTTTTACGAAAATGCGAGGAACTTTTTTTATGTATAAAATCACATGTGATTTTGTAGCAACATCAAAAAATCACATGTGATTTTGTCCTAACATCAAAATCACATATGATTTTGTATGAGAATCAAAATCACTACATGAATCATATATGATTTTGTACATGAAAAAAGGCTTTTCACATTCTCGTAAAAAGTTAGCGTTCTCGTATGGACTTGCCTCTCTCTCTCTCTCTCTATATATATATATACATATATATAGAGGCTCATTGAAGTGTTAACTCAATTATTTGTATTAACTTTGTTAGTTAGACGTTTTCGTCTTTTTAATTATTGATACCACATTCTTTAAATATCTTGTACAATTAAATATTACATTTTTTAAATACCACATTCCTTAAATATCTTGTTCACTTAATTATTACATTGTTTAAATACCACATTCCTTGATTATCTCATTTACTTAATTGTTAACCTATGAAATTTTTGATTTCATCGATGAACTTATTTAAACTTTCTTAGTTATCTTATTATGTTTCTGGTTTCACCTATGAATTATAAATAAAAATCAATTTTTCACTTTAAGGTTTCACCTATGAAAATTTGATTATATGGTTTCACTTATGAACTTTAAATAAAAATCATTGTTTCATTTTCTAGTTTCACCTGTGAATTTTAAACAAAAATCAGCGATTCACTTTCAAGTTCACCTATTAAGTTTTTAATTTTATCTTTAAACAAAAATCATATAAATATTATAAAAAATATTAATTATTTTCCAAAAACAAAATATGATTTATTCCAAAAATAATATAAACATATTATTGACTATCTTCCAAAAATAAAATATGATAAATTATTCCAAAGTTGTCCTTCATTTAATATCATTTTCTTTTTTATCAGATTATAATCTCCATTTAATCACAATCGTTGATTAAAATAACGAATGACTTAGATCGGTATTTAACAAAGTTAACACAAATAATTGAGTTAACACTTGAAGGGACCTATATACATATATATATATAGGAATAGGTTTAAATGAGAAACTTGTAAATTTAAAGGAACAAAGAGATTCATTTAGGACCACATATGATGTGGGTCTCACCAATAAAAAATCATATCTGATTCAATGGGGCCCATCATTGAAAATCATATATGATTTTTTATTTGTGAGACCCACATCATATATGGTACCAAATGATTTTCTTTGTTCCTTTAAATTTACAAAGTTTTCATTTGAATTTATATATATATATATATATATAGGGGGCTCTTCATGGGAGATCTAGTTAATCTATGATAATTATGAGATCCCATCTCAACCATAGATCAATGAATAAATTAGGAAATTAATATATTTGGAAATTTGACCTAAAATTTTAATTTAAAAGCATTTTAGGTATTTTAAAATCTTTATCTCCTGTTTCTCTTTCTTCTATCCTCTCTCCTGTCTTCTCTTTCTTCTATCCTCTCTCTGGTCTCCGGTAACCTTATTCCGACAAACATCAAGTAAACACAATGTGATACCCAAAATAGATAGAACGTGATACCCAAAATACATACAATGTGATACCCAAAATACATACAATGTGATGCCTTGAAATACACTAATAAGTAAACTTCGAGATTGTTAAAACAAAAAAAACATACAAACGAGCCACGTTGTGATACCTAAAAAAACATGCAAACTATGGTGCCACTGTGATACTCGTTGTCCAATGTGATACCCGAAGTCCAATGTGATACCCGACGGTGCTCGACCTTCCGCGGTCGTTGAACTACCACCCTCTTCCACAAACAGCAATAACGACATCTCCGGTGAAAATCTCTTTTGTGAAATCATCGCTTCCATCCAATGCCTTTTTGTGCTTTTTCATCTTCTTGATACACGAACAAATGGGGAGATCTGTGCAGAAACCAGATCTGAAATCAGATCTGTGTAGAAACCACGAAAACCGATCTGAAACCACAGAACATTTGGTTACGACTCCGATCTGAAAACAGGTCTGTGTAGAACCATAGAAACCGAAGCTGATATGGGTACGATGACAATATGAGTATAGAGAAAAACCATGATGAAGAATGAGGGGACGTTGTGGCGGTGGATGTTGGTGAAGAAGGAACGACACCGGAGGAAATGGAGAATAACGCTGGAGAAGCTGGAGGTGGTGGTCTGAGCGTCGGATTGGAGGTTTTCGTCGGAGAAAATGGAGGAGTGGAGCGCCGAAGAAGCTTCGTCGGAGAAAATGGAGGAGTCAGGGAGAATGAGTTAAGCCGTATGTGTTTATGAATAAAGAAATTAGGGTTTATGTATATGGTAGGTAGAGAGAGAGAGAGTTAGGATACTTGATATGTCTAAGAAAATAATATGATTTAATGATAAATTAATATAATTTTACACATTACTATATTACCCTTTATGATTAAATATATAAAGTTATTAAATGAATTAAAATGATTGGCTATAAAGAGATCTCATAGTTATCATAAAATAATGAGTTCTCATTTGATTATCCTCTATATATATATATTGTGTGTGATAGCCAATTCTTCCCTCACTGGTACCGAATTAATTAAAAACGATTTCAATGACCATAAAGAAATAGTACATTAAAGATATATATGTACATTTAGTGGAATCATATTACAATAATAGTAGAATTTGGCTCCAAGAAGCAACATAAAAGCATTCATATATATGTAAATAATCAAATTTCCATACATAGCATCATACATCTCAAAATGAAGTTTATGGGTGACAATTGACTACTATAGACAATGGACTTCTTATTTTGCTAATACATGGAATTAGTGTTTACGTAATAATATCATTCTGAAACGAGAAGTAGACAAATTTGACCTATAATTATATACCATGTAGATAAACACAAAACCGAGCATGCAAAATGGTGCATATATAGGGTATACTATCCATGGGTAATCTTCGCAGTAGAGTAGAATGATGACCGTTAAAAAGGCTAGGATCATAAAGAACATAGATATATACAATGCTCTTGTAACCATGCTGAGGTAGTAGGGTAGTGATTCCAAGAAATCATGTTCAGCATAACGAGAAGAAACGATAGACAACATATATAGGATTGCAGTTGAAGCGGATAAAAAAGACGAACCATTTAAAAGCATGAACATGTGATAGATGAACTTATATCGAGTCATATGATCACTAGTATCTAGGTTGGATCCAGATGCAAACGAAATAGCAGCAGCAAAAGATATGGTGATAATGAGTGCTGCAAGCAATAATAATTCAGAGAATGTCTTTTTCATCCACTCCTGACTTTTGGAAACTAGATCTTTATGATTCTCGATGAACAATTCTCGCGGGGATACGCCGTCTTTGTTCTTCTTTATTCGAAGTGAAGGACGGAGTATAACACTCACTTTCTGTCAACACGTGCATATATAGACTAGATAGTTATATATCATTGAGTTATCAAGGATCAAATCACCGAACTTTTCAAAATTCAACACCATAAGAATTGTTTTTGGTCTATTTACACAAAAATCATAATAACAGAATAACATGTTCGAGTACATAATTTTGTATATATATAGTGAAGGATCCGGATCGATGGTCCGACTCTTTTTTTTTCAATTACTTCACTTTCTATTTATTTTAATTCCCTTTTTATGCTTTTTACTATCAATCTCCTTTAATTAGGTTGTCTCATACTAAATGTTACTCTACAAATGGAAGTACTTTTTAAATGGATTTTACATGTAAGCAATTCAAAAATGGTCTAGTGTTTTGAACAGGTAAATAACTCCAAAGATTGCATATAAATTATCAGGTCCGTTCCTGACATTTTATGGGTCCTCGATAATTACGAAAAAAAATTAGTAAATGTTTTTCATTAATACAAAAGTTGAATACAATAAATGTTAATAATTTATGGAGGGAAGAAATTTTATTCTTCTTTGTTATAGATAAGATAGTACTTAAGATTTACATATTTCGTAATTATTAGGTAATTAGAAACCAAAAATACTATGTATTAGAAAACAATGATAGTTTTGAGTCGTAAAATATAGATATGAGTTTGATCATCTACTATGGTTGTTAAGTTTTTTAAAAATGTAGAAAAATTTTTAGTTCATAACAAGAAATATGTGTTATTTTAATACAAAAAAAGAACTCATGCAGAGGAAAAGAGATTCAAAGAGAAATTAATGATACAAAAGATCATCAAAGTTTCTAAACAATTAGACAAATAAGGATTACTAATAATGTGGAAGAAAACATGATTCATTAAGATTCAACAAGAATAAATAAATAATGAATGGGACCTATAATTTGCAAACTTAATGAGTGGTTGTTTGAGAAAACTTAAATATAATCTTGTGATGTGTAGTGGAATCCCAATGAAAGATGAATAAGTCAAATGTGCAATTGATGAAAATATTTGAATTTTCTCTTCCTTTTTTCTTGTTCTAATAAATAAAATGTTATGATTAAAAGTTTATGGAACATGACATATATAATAGATATTACCGAATACATTTAGTCTAAATTTTTTATTAATTAACCATAAACCATGAAAGATGTCATAATTTTGTCAACCAATAGTATAATATCATCTGTAGAAACAAAAATAGATAACAATAGCTAACAAAAGCAATTACTTAAACAACATAAACAAATAGAAATAGTCAATAGAAACATATAATGACAACAAACATATGAGCTTAGAGTTGTTATATGTTGAATTGTTGAAGCATGGAAATAGTCAAACATATAGAAATAGAATTAGCAAACAGCATTAGGTTGGTGGTGTCAGGTGTAAAAATTTAGAGAGGCAATAAACAATACTGTTGGGTCACTGATGATTTGGTGATGAACCACCTTCCTTTGTTTGAATGAACTTTTACAGGTTCTTTTGAAGGTCTGGAATATGCTTCAAGTATTGAAGAGTCAAAGACTATTCAATCAAGGGTTGTACATCAAAAAGTGGAATTTTGGATGTATCAACCAACTTCAATGTTCAGATCATTTGCCAAGTCAAGATTGGGTCACCAATATAGTGGGTCACCGATGGTACACTCAAAAGTCATCAAAAGTACTAAGGACATCAAACAAGATGAGGTCATCAAGTTTGAAGTCATGGTCACCGACACTATAATCTTGGTCACCGAAATTGCAGGTATATTTTCTAAGGATGTGATATCAAGTCACAAGTTCAAGGGTGTACACTTTCAACATTTAGTGAAAGATGAAGTTTATCAAGCAAAGTGTACACTTATCAATTCCAGCCTTACAAAGTATCCACCGATGTAATACATAGTTTGATGTATCACTTAGCAATTTCAAAGAGATAAGTTCTTGACTCACATCAAATGCAAGACACGTGAGCAGCAAGAACTTGGGCATCAAGCCTTAAATAAAGACATTCTCTTTTATTCTTATAAAAGGAATATTTGTCTTTTAGCTAAAAGGTCTGATGGGACTTCACAGAGCATGAAGAAAAGAAGATAAAGTTATCTGACATTACGTGCTACAAGGAATGGTTCATCCATTATTCTAGTACAAAGGGAGTGGCATCTCCCTTTGTTCAGCAGATAAACTTCCAGCTAATGAAACCTTGACAGCTGTCCACATGCATCCCATGCATGGGCACTATAAAAGGAGATGAAGTCCTTCCCAGAAATCTCACGCTTTCAACAAATCTTCAAAGTGATTATTTGTTTGACTGTGGCAAAGCTGTGTGCTATAGCAGTATTGTTTTAACTTCCTTAGTGTAGAAGTTAATTACTGTTATCTGTGTGTTTAGTTTGATAGAATAGTGTGCCTGTTCTTTTCCGCATCAAACTACCTGTGTGTAAATTTTTAATATGTATATTAAAAAATTTAAAAAGAGTATATTATGTGTGTTTTATATTCAACCCCCCCTTCTAGAAAACCCTCTCTTAGTTAGCCATCTCTCCTTGGGGACTAACAAATACATATAACGAAATGCCAATTTTTTTTGTTTTCTTCGTCATTGTAATTAGCTAATATTTTTAGGCCCCAATCTACTAAATTCTTTTTACCTCTTATCATACAACAATTTTTTTGTTTCTCTCTTACTAACTGGAATCAAAGAATTAGTAGATCTGTTCCGCCCAAAATGGTTAATTTTTCAGACTACTACTATATACAAAAAAAAAAAATTGGGTGCTTAATATTTTTGGGACTGCATGTGCACCCGTGTCGCCCTCCCAAGGGGAGGGGACGGCCCTGTATATCATGGTCATGCTTTACCTTTTTAGTGTAAAAATGATCCAAAAAGAATGAAGAGAGAAACGATATAAGCGTAGAAAGACGTACCTTGAACCATACTAATTCTTCTTCCATTTGTACATGCACTTGTGACATGTCTTCAAATTGCTTACACATTGCAGCTGTCTCCTTAAGAATCCCGACTAAATGCAACATATTATTCCCATTTATGTCTTCAAGATTAATTATTAACTCCTTGATTGAACCCATATAATGCAATAGGGTGTAAATATTGGCATGACGATGTGAGATAGCAACGTGAAATATACTTTGGTTATTATCATTTAGCTCTAGCATTCGCTTTGGATGCTCACGAATGAGCTCAAATATTAATTCAGCGTTGCCCATTTCTGCGACCAGGAATAGTAATCTCGAAGAATATTTTGCCTTTGCCGTTGCCGCCGGCGCCGAACCAGGAGTTGCCGGCAGCGAACAAGGAGGTGCCGCCGCTGGCGCACCAGGAGTGGCTGGCGAACCGGGAGGAGTTGCCGCCGGCGCCGTACCTGGCGCCGCCTGTGAACCAGGAGGAGCTCCCGCCGACAGCGAACCGGGAGTTGCCGCCGGCGAACCGGGAGGAGTAGAATGAGATGCCGCCGGCGAACCAGGAGGAGCTGCTGGTGGTGGCGAACTGGTAGTAGTCGCCGCTGGCGAACCGGGAGGAGTAGGAAGAATTGCCACCGCTGCCACACCAGTAAGAGCTGCCGGCGGCGGCGAACCAGGAGTAATCGCCGCCGCTGAACCAAGAGTTGTTAGGTTTTCATCTTTGTCGGCAGGCCCTCTTAATATGTCATCAATTTTAGCCTCGGACGACGATTTCTCAATAATTTTCCAAATGGTTCTAAACAACTGCAAAGCTTGATGTTTCTCACCAAGTATCTTGACTTTTCCGAAAACTAAGAAGAAAAGTTAGACGATATTTAGTTTATGTTTAGAATGGTGGTAATATTTAGTTTATCTTGAAAAAAAAATATAAACTAGTCAAAGAGTAGAGATTCTTACAAAAGATCTCGTTAAACGTAAGTTTTGTCTTTCCATGAGGCTTACGAGCCAGAACTCGGAGCAAACTCTCTCCGGTTTTAGCAAGTTCTTCATTGGCATTAACTATTTGTAGGGCGACATCTACAAAATATTTGACGGAAATGTTGAATATTTGGGGGAAAAGCACGACAAAAGATTAACCGGCTAACAACTAACAAAACATGTAAATTAAATATCTAAAGTAGGGGTGAGCTCGGTCTAGGACAGGTACCAAATTTTTTACTAGAAAATTTCGAGAACCGAATACCCTGGTTCAGTTTTGGTCCAGTTTCGGGTAATTCGGGACTAGAACCAGTTGGGACCAAATTTGCGTGTGTACATAGATATTTTGGGAAGACTATCCGGTATTTCACTCTTGATTACACACAACAACAAAAACCAAAATCACTTAACCTATGTTAAAAAAACACAAAAAAACACAAAGTATTTCGGGACGACGTAACCGGTTTCGGGACAAATATGTATGGAAGGAGGGAATGATTTTTTGTTATTAGTTTAGGTAGATATTGGATCAAAAATGAAATATATCGTGGTTGCGAAAAGGAATTGTTTTCGGTTGGGTTGCCTTTGATTTGGTTCGGTATAATCGGGAAATACCCAGTACCGAAACCGAATATGGGAAAATATCGGGACCGAAGACCGAAACGATATGTGTAATTCGGTACGGTAGCATTTCGGTTCGATACGAGATCTGTTTGGTTCGGGTTTATGATTCATTATGCTCATCCCTATTCTAAAGTCCTAAAAGAAAACTAAAAAAACCCTCGTTTTGCGGTAACTTCGGGCTATCCCTATTCTAAAGTCCTAAAAGAAAACTTTGTGTTACCCATAAAACAGGTAGTCGTCCTGAGATTAATCGGCTCACATAACAAACTAGATATGTAGGTTAATAAAAAAATCCCTATTTTGCAGATATAGAGATTGAATGTCACATGTATATGTATATTTATATGTTGCCATCTAAATTTAAGATAACCACAATTCTATTTATAAGAGTAAACTCTAATTTTGGTCCTTGTGGTTTCACAAAATCTTTGATAGTGGGACTTAAACTTTAATAAGTTTATAAATCGTCCTTGTATGGTCCCTAGTTACTAACTTTGTTAAAAATGTCTGTTAGTGTATATATATGTAGGGGCAGGTTCATGCGAGAACTAAAGATTCTATAAAGCACAATGGAGCGATGACTCGCTTCTCTGCCCTGTATTGGATATTAAACTAAACTTAGTTTTATGTAAATAGTATATATATATATATATGTGTTTGTTTATATATAGGTAGTTATTTATGAAGGGGTGTGACTATTTCATGAAGAGGTGTGACTGTTTCATGAAACAACACAACCATAGGCGAACCATTGCGATGGTTCGATGGCACCCTTTCGGTGTCTATAAATAGGAATCATATGTAACAGATTCAGTGTGATTTCTCAATAAAATAAATAAACTTTGGTTGATTATCTTTAGTAATTTTACTTTCGATCCAACAATTGGTATCAGAGCAAAGATCCTCATCATCTACCATTCATCAAGAAACTGAGAAACCCACCAAAATCGGTGCAAGAAACACCACAGAAAGGTGTTCGATTGGAATCAAAAGGGATACCTAGAGGCGGCCGATTTATAGAAGAAAACTACCACCATCTGGCACCCCACCGAAAAGGGGACTTACCTTAACCGGAGAAGACAACCGGAGTAACTGGAAAAGTGCAATCTGCCAGAGAAGATCATCGACCGGAAAAGTGCAATCAGCCAGAGCAATCAACCGCCGATCGAAAGAAGAAGGAGGTTGCGATTTGTTTTTCATCAGAAACCACCATCGAAATACACAAAGAAGCGGCACAAGCAAAAGGGAGCGTATGGTTCCTTTAAAAAAAACCCTAATCCTTATATTTTTTAAATTTAAAAGTAAGGAGGAATGTCAATGACTTTCCAATGCCCGATTCTAAATTCTACGAATTATACTATTTGGGTCGTGAAGATTAAAGAACTATTTAATGTATATGGAATATGGAAAGCACTCGAACCAAAAGGAGATGTGGATATAAAGAAAAAGACAATGGCTATTGCTTATCTGTTTCAAGCTTTGCCCGAACAACTCGTTCTACAAGTTGCTCATCATACGGAAGCCTCAGATATATGGGAAGACTTGAAGGCTCGATTCGTTGGTGCTGAATCAGAGTTGAATCCTTGAAAATGAAGGACTCAGAATCACTCGATTTACTGGAAAAATTAGTCAACTTGTGTCACAAGCAAACAATCTTGGATCTACAATAGAGAACAAAAGATTGGTTCGAAAACTTCTAGGGTCTGCGCCAGCAAAATTCATTCAAATTGTTGTTGCAATTGAACAATTTGCTGATCTTAATACCATGTCATTTCAAGAAGCTGTCGGAAGATTAAAGGCCTGTGAAGAACGCATTAAGAAGCCAAATAAGGAAGAAGATACACATGATGGACTTCTATACGCCAAAACAGACGGAAAAGAAGAAGACAAAGAGCATAGTTGTGAACGTTGTGATTATAGAAAGTCAAATCAAGATATCAAAGACAGAGGTCGTGGTAGAAATTGGAAATCGTGGAGGAACAAAGTTGGTAACCAACACCAACAAGACAAAAGTCAGATAAAATGCTTCAAGTGCAACAAATTTGGACACTTCAAATATGAATGCACAAAGAAGGAGGAGGATGTTAACTTGGCTGCATACATAGACGATGAACCAACAATTGGTCCAACACTACTGTAGACAAGCTTTGAAGAATGGAAGACCTCACTTAAACTATGTTTAGTTTAAGGGGGAGTATTGGATATTAAACTAAACTTAGTTTTATGTAAATAGTATATATATATATATATATGTTTATATATAGGTAGTTATTTATGAAGGGGTGTGACTATTTCATGAAGGGGTGTGACTGTTTCATGAAAAACACAACCATAGGCGAACCATTGCGATGGTTCGATGGCACCCTTTCGGTGTCTATAAATAGGAATCTTATGTAACAAATTCAGTGTGATTTCTCAATAAAATAAATAAACTTTGGTTGACTATCTTTAGTAATTTTACTTTCGATCCAACACCCTGTGCGCAATCGTCTAATCGAAATCGACCCTGCTCTTTTCCAACGTTTATAGGGTCTCATCCTTTTCGTCGGCTTCTTCGTCGACATGTCTGCAGTTTCTGTAACTTATTGTAAACTTAGTTATGAACATAAGATCATCATCAAGAAGAATCAACTCAGTTTTTCACTCGGTGTTGAACTCACTACGGTGTTCCTAACTTTACGAATTGAAACAATGATTTATTTGTTTATGTTTATCTTTTTAATTTCTCCATTCAAAATCTTAGATTTTCTAGTTCTTCGTTGACGAAACCAACTGTGTACAAGAAGGAAGAAAACTGTATGCATTCATGTCAATGGCAACTCCTCCTTACAGCAAAACAGATTTCCCGAGACGTCAAAGGAACACCCGACAAGGATTTCCCGACCCAACAAGTTTTACAAGCTTGAGGTGGTGGATATGAGAGTCTCATCAAAGGAAAGGTTGGTGGTATCTTTAATGGCGGACCAGTAGGTATTAGATTGGAGGTTGGGGACGGCGGTGGAGTTGGAAACAAAGGTGGATGTCGTGGCTCTCTTTTGTCCCTCGGTTAACAATAGAAATTGGGTTTTGCAACCAAACTTTCCTCCTCTCTCTCTCTCTCTATATATATATATATATGTGTGTGTGTGTGTGTGTGTGTGTGTGTGTGTATAGAAAGACTAGGATAAGAGATAATCAAGTGGCAATGACGACCTACTCAAATACTTACCATAGAATTCAGCCTCAATACATGCCAAGAGAAGAGAATCCTGACTCTCATTTGGCCAATTTGCACCAATCATTCCTTTAGATTGTTCATACAAATACTTCACCATATCATGCTTTCCAGATAAGGCTGCCGTATGAAGTGGCATCATTCCTTGATTACCGGCAATGTACAACAAGTCATTGTGCTTGGTCACCAGAATCTTAGCAACTGCCACATGTCCAGCTACAGCTGCTACACATAGAGCAGTGTTGGAATTGCTACTTGGAAGCTTTAATTCATCTTCATTCATCATAACCACAAGGTTCTTAACGAATGAGGTGTGTCCGTTATACGCTGCAACGTGAAGTGCTGTTTCATTATCTGTATTGATACTAACCCTTATGAGCTCGCGCCATTTGTCTAAGATGCCTTTAGCAGCTTTCCAATTACCTATCATTGATGTTCATAAAAAGAGGAAAACATATTTTAAGGTCATTCTGATTAATTCCAAAATGAAGTTATTACTCGATATATAATTTTCTTTTCATTGAAAGATTAAACATTGATTATATTGACTATATATCAACTAGAACATCTCTAAAATGGAGAAGTTAAGAAATCAAAATTTCCAAAAAATTTATCTTTCGTCTTCAATAAATTCTTTATTTTTGAAGATTATACAACTAATTGTTAAAGGAAATAGAACAACAACAAAATAGAGAGAAGGAATCCATAGTAATTCTCATTAATCATAAATCATTTAAATAGAGATGTGTTTACAATGAAAAGGAAATATTCGTTATGGTAGTTTCTAATACTTGAAAAATATTCTATCAATCACTTCATTTTGATGATGACGCATAATCCTTCAACACTAATTATATTATTAAAATATTAAGTGCAACTTATAAAATATTATTTCTCTCTCTTAAACATTTTAATTTCAAACAATCTCATTTGAAGAATGAATAAAAATCATTTCTCTCTAACAAATATTCATTTTTGGAGAAATCTCTAATTTAGAGAATTTTCCCTCTACCTCACACTTTCTTTATTTTGTAGAAGGTTTTAGGAAATCTGATAGAGCAAAAATATTCAAAATCTCTATTTTCAAGAGTCTATTGGAGATTGGATCTAATCGGATCGATTTATCCGTTGGATGTTACTATTGGTTATTAATTGGATCGGATCGGATCCATTCACATTTTTATACAGTTTTGAACCAATTATTCATATATTTTCTTAATTTATTAGAAACTAAACTACTACGTATATATCATAAAAAAATATTGTAAAAATTGTTAATAATTATATATAATTATTAATTGGATGATCATCATTATAAATCAAATAAATTTTACCCACAAAAATCACACAGATAAATTTCCGTCGGTGATTACCATTGGATCACCCAGAAAATACCAACGGTTGAGTAAAATTCGATGTTTTTCGAAAAAATACCAACGAATCACCCGAAGAATACTCGGGTAACCTTTCACTGATTTGGATTACCCACAAACTTTTGTGACGCTTTTGTGACAAATCAATCTTTAGTGATGGATTTCCCAGGGAAACGTCTATAGGCATGCAAAAGTCTTTCATTTAGTATTGAATTGGATCGGTTTGGTTTTATTGGTTTCTTGACAATCATCCAAGAAATGACCAATCTAATTTGGATGTTAAAATTTTGGATCCGTCAACCGATCTAATTACAATTGGATATCCGATTATGGATGGCCGGTTCTAATTGAATCGGTCGATTTAAATTGGACCGGATGACTTTTTACACACAGTGTTCGTATATGAGTGAGGAAAGAGTAAGAAATAAGATGGTATGTGAATGGGGGAGGGGGACATAAATAACAACCCCTATATGTATTATGGCAGCAGGTATAGTTGATACTCGTCATCTATGTATAGTTGACCAAAGTAGATATTTGAGTTAAAAAATCAATTAAAAAACTATGAAATTATCATAAGTACAAAATATGTATCGATCTTTTTAATAGAAATATCAGTAAAACATCTTGTATATCCCAAAATCACATTATAATGAAAAGAATGTTACCGTTTAGTAGATCTTCTTTACTAGTTGGGGGTGGTTGTGGTAAAGGAGCCTGAATGTTAATCATAGTCATTTGCACCGCACCTGAGCTCATGTCTCTACGTATTCATAATGCATAACATCAGTAATTACACATGGACACATATATATTCACAACATTATTAAATAATATAAAGATAAATCACAAAACCATGAGATTCGTATTTGAAAATACCTTAAAGCACGTAGAAAGAAAGAGAGATTTTCACTAACTTAACGTTGTATTTAGTTTTGTTGGTATGTATCTAGGAATGAATATACAAAAGGGGTTTATATAGAACTTAATGGTCAACTTAGATATAATTAATATTTCATCATGGATGAGGTTTTTTTTTCTGATAAATAAAGACGAATCTTTTAAGGTTAGTGGTTAAGCCAAGGTCAACATTAAAATGAAATTCATGAGTAAGAGAAAAGTTAACATTTAGTTAAAATATTAATCATAACAATGGTGTTTCATTAATTGATGATTTTAGGTTTTTTAGTATAGAGTATTCATCTTGAAATATATAATATTCATCGACACTAGTTGAACAGCTTCTCCATGAAAGCTACTTAGATCTACCTTAATTTCTGATATTTAAGTCTTTGGATCACATAATTGAATTTGATGGAATGAAATCCATCAAATTAATTGAATTTTCAAGAAATTGGCGGTGGTTGACAATGATAAAGATCGGCGGTTGTTACGATCGGCCATGGTCGGTGGTGGTTCAGAACGTTGGCGGGTCGGCGATGGTTCAGATCGGTGGTGGTCGGCGGTGATCAACGCTGGTTCAGATAGGCGATGGTCGGTGGTGGTTCAGATCAGTGATGGTTGACGATGGTTCAGATTGGTAGTTCAAATCGATGGTGGTTCAGATCAAGTCGGGAATATGAGGGTTGTTTGTCTTTTTGAGAATATAAGATGAAATGGAATTAAATTCATTCTCAACTACGATGAAATGGCCAAATTCATGGATGGTGGAATGTGTGGAATTTAATTCTTTTACATAGGTAACCTAAGCGCCTAAATGAAATGTAGTTGATCATTCCAATTCCTTTCAATTCCGTCGGAATCCTGCAAACCAAACTCCCCTTAGTGTTGCTAAATAATCAATTTAATTTATTAAATCTGAATATGATTTTAGACATTGTTTGACATAAATAAGGTATATTATATGTTAACTTATTTTATAAGTAGATGTCTGGTAAACTAACTCATGATTTATAAGTTAACTTATTGAAAAGTTAGTTGAAAGTAACTTATGGAGTTTTTTATCATTTGATTTCGATTATACCCTTGATTGTTATTAATAATTATTAATTAATTTTTATTTTAATTTTAATTGTAATTATGAATTAATACTATTTTTATTTTGTTTAATTAATCTTAATCATTAATTAATGTTAATTATTAATTCATTTTAATTTTAAATTAGTCACTAATACAAATTAATTATTAGATATATTTTTTTTAAACTAAAAATTAATTAGAATGTAGTTTGACTAATTATTCAAATATATGTAATGGTTACTTAAAATGATAAATTAATTTTTTTTCTAAACTTTATTTTAACAAACCCAAAATTTATAATATATATGATAATAAATATAATTTTTTAAATAAATATATTATATTATTTATTTTTTACTATATTGTTTGAATTAATATATTATTTTATTAAATACTTATTTTAATCATATTATAAGCTACTAATATTTTAAGATGTCATTTTTGTTTTATTACACGTTTATCAGTCAGTTTTTGTCAAACATGACTTGTTCATCAGTTAATTTATTAGTCATCAGTTTTCTTATAATGCATCAACTACTTTATTAGTCATGATCTAATTTATAAGCTATAAACTACCTTATCAATTAGTTTGCCAAACATAGTATTAATAAATTATTTCCGTAGACGGAGGCAGTTGGGTAAGATGATGACCATCTACAACCAACTAATTTATTATATTAATATATTATTTTGTTAACTAATTTATCATATTAATTAATTTGTCAAGTTGGTTGATTATAATAATTCATTAAATTTTTTATTTTAATTTATAACATTGTTTATTTCTTTTTAATTTGTCTTATATGTTTTCATTATTGTTACATAGGGTTCTTATTATACAACTTATTGTATTCTTACAATCTTTATAATCAAATCGGAATCGTTCATTTAATCATCAACCGTTATCATTTAATATGTTGTAACTACCTGTAATTAAAAAAATAATAATAAATAAAATGAATGGTGGATGAGTGAGTTGTATGTGTTGTATGATCCAGGCTATTCGAAATCACATCTTGGATTTATTCTAATCGCTCTTCTCGTTGTATTTGAACGCCCATCTAGATCATACAACTCATGCAACCCACTCATCCACCATCCATTTTTTTTAATTAGGGGTAGTTACAATAGATTAGATGATAATCGTTGATGATCAAATGGACGTTCCTGATTTGGTTGTAAATGTTGTAGGAATACAATGGGTTGAATAAAATAGCCCCCTATATATATATATAGAGAGAGAGAGAGGGGTTCATGCGAGGACAGTAACAATTTACGAGAATGCGAGAACAATCATCAGCCAATCATTTTTGTACATGAAAATTTTCATGTAGAAAATCACATATCATTCATGTACAAAATCATATGTAATTTTGTACAAAATCATAAATTATGCGGGCAACTTTCCATGCGACTTAATTACTGCAAAATCACATGTGATCTTGTACATGAAAAAAGCTCCTCGCATTCTCGTAAATTGTTATCGTCCTCGTATGAACCCGCCCCTATATATATATATACTCTATCTCTCTCTCTCTCTCTCTATATATATATATATATAGAGAGAGAGAGAGAGAGGAAAGTTCAAATGTGAACTCAAATTTGGTTGCGAACATGAAGACAAAGAAGAATGCGACACGTGTCTCATTCAGTCTAAATAATGAAGGGCATTCTGTATGAATAATAACCATCCAATTGGTCCTAGTCTGGTTATACAATGGTGGTCCTTATGAACTAATTGTTCTGCACTTCTTACTTGGTGTAGCTTGTTACATGGGTCGTGAGTGGGAACTTAGTTTATGTCTGGGTATGCGAGTATTTCTTTGACATTCTTTATCGTTATTATATAATTAGCAATTCCACCCTGTTGTGCCAGCAGCCAACTCCGGCCCACAAATTGAATGAGAAGTGGGTCCATGTAAATAATCGAGACCTTATTATATATATATATATATATAGAGGAAAGTTCAAATGTGAACTCATTTTTGGTTGTGAATGTGAGGACGAATCTCAGCCACTTATCCGGTCAATAAAGGCGGCTTTGACCTGGTTCCCCTCCTTTAATAATCTCCACCCTCCCATGAATCGCGTCAATCCTCCGTGATCGCGTCCACCATAACCGAAGATGTGTGGCTGAGATTCGTCCTCATGTTCACAACCAAAAATGAGTTCACATTTGAACCTAACCCTATATATATATATATATATATATAGAGAGAGAGAGAGAGAGAGAGAGAGAGAGAGGAAAGTTCAAATGTGAACTCAAATTTGGTTGCGAACATGAAGACAAAGGAGAACGCGACACATGTCTCATTCAGTCTGAATAATGAAGGACATTCTGTATGAATAATAGATGTAAAATTCATACATTATTTAGTATGAATAACAGGCCTCACGACAACCGAACTTTGACAAGCAAAAACACTGTAAAGTTTGAATTGTAAAAAGTGTTCCCGCGAGTCTCACAAAAACAGGTTGGTCTTACGTAATTCCAAGTATGTATATATATATATAGAGAGAGAGAGAAAGAGAAAATGTTCAAACAAAAATTCTAACTATTTAAAAAACAAAAAAAAAACTATTTTCGTTTACAAAATCAAATATGATTTTGTAATATATATATATATACACATGTTACATGTGATAGCCGCCGGCCAATTCTTTCCAAAATTTTTAGTACGGAGTTAAAACAATTTCAATGGCCATAAAGAAATAGTACATCAATGATATATAGGTACATTAATTTCGTGGAATCATATTATTACAAAAAATAAAGAGTAGAATTTGGGTCCAAAAAGCAACATAATCATCCATATATATGTAAATCATGAAATTTCAATACATAACCTTCAAAATTAACATACATCTCAAATTACAATGAAGCTTATATATATTTATATATGGTTGAAAATTGGCTATTGTAGTCAAGGTTCTTGACTTCTAGCTAATTAATGTTCCTGATACATGATTTCTTTATTACGTGATGAAACTATTTTGAAACGAGAGGCTTGATTTAGAAGTATAGATCATGTAGAAAAATATAAGCATGGCGGGGTTCAACAATGCTTGCATAATGGGTAGTATCCGTGGATAATCGTTGTGGTAAAGTAGAACCATGATCCATAAAAAAGCCATTATCATGAAGATCATAGATACCCAAAGTGCTCTTATAACGCTTTTCAAGTTATTTGGAAGTGATTCCAAGAAATCTTGTTCAACATATCGAGAACTAATGATAGATAAGATGGATATGATTGAAGATGAAGAGAATAGAAAAGACAAGCCATTATGTACCATGAACGAGTTGTAGACCACTTTATTATGAGGAGTTGTATCTTGGTTGGATTCAGATGCAAATGAAATAGCAGCTGCAAAAGATATGGTGATCATAAGTGCTGCAAGCAATAATAATTCAGAACATGTCTTTTTCATCCATTCTTGACCCTTGGAAACTAGATCTTTATGATTCTTGATGAACAATTGAAGTGGTGTTAGGCCGGCTGTGTTCTTATTTACTCCAAGTGAAGGAGGGAGCGTATCGTTCACTTGCTGTCAACACATGGATATATACACTAGATAGTTATATATATATATATGTATATAAATCATTGAGTTATTAAAATTCTAACAACATAAGAAAAAGAATGTCTATTTACATAACACTACAACAAAGAAAAGAAAAATGAGTTTATAGGATGCCTTAAGTAGTGTTTAACATAGTAATTTATAGGACTTAAGTGTATAGTACAAAAATATAAAGTTTTCTATATAAAAATGTTACAACAAGTTATATGATGTTTTTTTTGCGTAGTAACAATTTTTTAAAGATTGTTTTAGAATAAAGTATCGTATATTAACTATTTTATTGGACACCAAAAGTGCTAAAAGTTTATTAAAAGGGAGGAGAGAAGCCATTTGTGGTCTGTCGAGAATTTTGTTTTCATTAAAAGAGCTCTTAGCATTTTTGCTCTGAGAGAGGGAGACTCCCTGGTTATTTCTTGTTATTTCCTTTTAGTAATTCGATTCAATCAAGCAATTACTTCCCTAATTTTGTATTTCATTCTAAAACAATTTGAATCTTCATCATAAACCCATATAACACTTGTGTTTATAGGGCACTTTTTCAAATAGTGTCCTATAAAATACTTAACACGACGTTTTGTTTTAAAAAAAAGGCCTAAAAACTTGTTACGACGTCCATAAGCGTCATCTAAACTTATTGTAACACTTTTACATAGGACAATTTTATTATTTCGTTCTATAAATTTAAGTCCTATAAGACACTCTCTATTAGCACATTTAAACACTTTGGGCGTACTATAAACTCGGTTTTGTTATAGTAATAACTCAAAAGCATGTAGATTGTGTCCATGCTTCACCTTTTTGGCTTAAAAATGATTAGAAAAGAATGAAAAAAAAACAAATATAAACAAAAAAAGATATACCTTGAACCATCGTAATTCATCTTCCATATGATCATATACTTGTGCCATGTCTTCATATTGCATACATATCACTGTATCCTTAATAATGCCGACTAAATGCAACATATTATTTCCATTTATATCTTCAAGATTAATTATCGACTCCACGATTGATGAGCTCATCTCATATAATAGGGTGTAAACGTTGGCATGACGAAACAAGACAGCAACATGAAATATGCTTTGCTTGTTATCATTTTGCTCTAGTACTCTCTCTGGATATTTACGAATGAGCTCAATAATAAATTCAACGTTGCCCTTTTCTGCAGCCACAAATAGTAGTCTCGAGGAATATTTTGGCATTGTTGCCAAACCAGAAGTTGTCATGTTTTTATATTCATCAGCAGGCCCTCTTAATATGCCATCAATTTCAATTGTGGGCAATTTCTCAATAATTTCCCAAATGATTTTAAGCAATTGCAAAGCTTGAGGTTCCTCAAGCCCAAGTCTCTTGAATTGTATGTGTGGATAAACTAAGAAGCAAAGTAGATGATATTAAGTACTTCTCAATAGAGCACCATAGGTGAAGTTTGTTAGCGTGTGTATATATATAGATGGAGGTTTAAACGAGAACAAATTCATTTTACGAAAACGTGAGAATAACTTTATCACATGTGACAATACACGTGAGGGGACCCGGTGGAGTGCGGACGACGTGCCCTCCCGTCTACATCTTTGATTTAGTATTATGGGATGGATTATATTATCACTTTCAAAAATACCCTTATAATATATGTTAATACTTAATATGCATGAGAGGGTCTAGTACGGATGACTTCGCCCACAACCTACGGTACGCTAAAGGTCATATGCCTCTAAGATTTAGTGTCACATGTGTATCATATGTGATGAAATATAGTATCATATGTGATTGGCTATATTAAAAAAGTGTTATTGCGTTCTCGTAAAATGAAAGGTGTTTTTTGTTTGAATCATTCTCTACACACACACACACACACATATATATATATATATATATATTGAGAGAGATAGAGAAAAAAAAAGTCAGATTCATGCAAGAACAATACCTAAATAAGATGATAAGAGAATGGTCGTATCACATGTAATTCACGCGACTTTGGCCGGGAACTGAGGTTGCGGGTCAAGTCGCTTGCACACCATTTTGTTGAAAATTGATGTAAAATCGCATGTGATTTTGCACTTGTTAAGTGCATTTCAATTATGCACCTAACTTTGTGTGTTTTGGTTGTGTCATTTATGCATTCCATTCCTTAGTTTAGACATTTCATGCATTTTTATTGTTCTTTTTTGTTTCTTTTTTTAATCATGATTGGAAGTTCTTTCGGGAATAGATTTTATGCTTTTTGTATATTCTTTTTGTGCAGATTGTGCAAGGTCTTAAAGATGAGAAGGGTGAAGGCACGCTCAACGTGATTAAAGAAGGAAAACGTCAAGGAAATGTGGAGGATGAAGCCAAGAAATAAGAACATAAGAAGATAATCGAGAGCAGATTAGAAGAGGAATCAGAAAGACCTATTTATTGCCCATGTTTCACGGACGCAGAAGCCGGCTTTGCGTACGGGAAGAAAACACCTTAAGTTATGATAAAAGTTTCTGCTACGGTTTCACGGGCGCAAAGATTTCTTCACGGTTGCGAAGCATTGCTCCTGAAACGAAACGAAGACAATTTTCTGTTGCACTTTTACGAGCGTGAAGGATTTCTTCACGACCGTTAAAGTCGTCTGGACCCATTTTTTAGGCTTTTTCTTGAGCTTTTTGTTTGCATATATGAACCTCTTTAAGGGTTGTTTTTAGGGGATTCATTTATTTTTCTTAGCATATGACTCGTACGTTTTTAGGAGCTTTCTCTTGGTCGATTTCTACATTTCTTGTGGAAGAAGATTGAACTTGAAGCTTATGCCATTGGATACCGATTGACATCGGATTTTCCTTACGTTATTAAGTATCTTCTTCCCTATCCCTTACTTTATTTCGGTTAATTTTGTGTTTTATTCAAATATTATCATTGAATGAATCTTTTTTGAGTTTTTCTCCATTAATCCCTCTATGCTCTTGTTAGCTTGTATCAAGTCTTACTTTTTCTGCATTTCTATATCTCTTACCTTATATCCCTTATGTTTATGCGTCTCTACTCTTTACACTCTAGTTAAATTTTTGCATTTTGTATACCCTTTTGATTTTCTGCACATTTTAAATTTATGCACATTAGAGTAGGTTATTCAAATTTTTGCATTTGTTTAATTTTATGCACTTAACTTAATTTATTATATATCTTCACTCAGTTACTCACTGTTTATCTTTGATTTTTGTTAATATTAGTCGTTAAATAGCTTGCATCTAATATGATTATCTTGCTAGTTTAGATCTATGCTATCTTTAATTTGTCGTTTGGTTCCCATTTATTATTCGTTTTATTGGGTATTCGTCTCTTGTGATCAAAGTTTTGGTATTGATCAATTGTTTTTGTAAATATGCAATGTTTAGCCTTTATTTGTAGATGCAAAATAAACCTTTTATCCATCAAAAATATTAGGAAAAAAAAACCCTTATGTGCATACAAAGAAAAAAAATCTCATAAACCGATATCCCTGAAATCAATAAACGAGCCAAATCCTACCTAATACCCCTAACCTTACCCCCAAAGCATTCATTACATGTATTCTCTTATTTAGTACAATTCTCATTTGAATCTATCTCTCCACATATATATATATATATATATATATATATATATGATGTATAGTTAAGGATTTGAGGAATCGATCTCGATATTATAAAATACAATACCAAAGTTGATATATTGAAAGATCAAGTTTACACAAAAGTTTTGTTTTTGTTAACACAAAAAACAACTCTAAGCTCTATGACCACTAGGGCAATGACCTATTGTCATAATTATTGAAGTTAACTAGCATAATTTTCCATCTTTAGTGCATGTGTCCAAAGGTGGTGATCAAAAATTGTTTTTTTGAGACACTTTATGAATCTATAGAGTGATGGTAAACATGTAATAAACCAATCAAGAACTAGAGATTCTTACACATTTTTTGGATGAAAGTAGTCGTTTTTCTTCTAAATGCTCGAGGCTTACGAGCCAAAAGTTGGAGCAAACTGTTCCCTCCTCTTACAGCAAGTTCTGGACGGTCATTAACTATTTGTAGTGCGACAAAGAGAAAAATAATTAATGGAGAGCCTTTGAGGAAAAACACGAGACAAGATTAATTGACTAGCAAGATATGGAGTACAAATATATGTTGAAGTTAACTCCCTTTGACCCACAAATCCAAAGCCCTAAAAGACAAAGTAAAACTCTCATTTTGCACATGTGGAGGTTGAAAGCCATATGTACCATGTATTTGATATGTTGCCATCTAAATTAATATTTATATTTTAAAAAGGTTTGGAAGTTTCCAGGACTTAAATGAATACTTTCACCTCAAACTATGAAAGTGATCATCACCTCTATACATCTTTACAAAATATAAGGGTATCTTAACATATTATCTGAAGGTTACATATCTCATATTTGGTACGAAAAATTCCATTTTATGGAAAACCGAAAACCCAACCATATATATACATACACACATATATGTGTGTATATATATATATATATCAGGATAAGAGATGATGAAGGGGTAATAACGACATACCAAAAGACTTACCAAACAGCTCAACCTCCACACATGCCAATAGAACTGAACACCGACTCTCATCCGTCCAAATTCCACGAGTCATCCGTTCAGATTTTTCATAAAGATATTTCACCATATCATGCTTTTTGTTTAAACCTGCCATATGAAGTGGCATCATTCCTTGACTACCCGCAATGTCCAACAAACCATCGTGCTTGGTCACCATAATCTTAGCCACTTCCACATGACCAGCTACAGCTGCTATATATACATAAAGCAGTGTTGGAACTGCTATTTTGAAGCTCTAAGTCCATTTTATCCATCAAAATCACGATGTTGTTCACGAATGAGGTGTGTTCTCTATACACTGCAACGTGAAGTATTGTTTCATTGTTTCTATTGATACTAAACCTTACGAGATCGTTTCAGTTGTCTAAGATGTCTTTAGCAGCTTTCCAGTCACCTCTCATTGATGCTTTGTAAAGAGGAAAACATATTTTAAAGTACTCTTGGTTTCTTCCTTCTGATTAATTATAAAATTAAGTTACTACTCTATAGTAAGATTAAGCATCAGTTATAATGAATATCAACGATATAGACCTAATCTAAATAAAATGGATTATAACTCATATCAATCAATTTGGTATACATAAATAATGCCCGCAAGTTTAGTCAAAGGTAATAATAAGACTTAAATAAGTTCTAAGGACTTGAATGTATTAAAAGTTAAAGTGAGGCATTGAACGGGAACTTAAGAACTACACGTTCATTTGTTAACAGAAGCGAAGGTTGAAATAGTTGAATAACAATCTCGTGTCCCTTATATAGAAAATCCTTTGTCTTCTTTCTTATTTTATCAATCGCCATAAGACATTATTATTTATTTGTTCATTTATTTAGTTGAATTTTCTAATTTTGTTTCTTCAATGAAGTGAAGATGTGTTTTTATTATTTATGTCATTACGAGACGTGGATGAAACATGAAATATTAAGGCAAAAGAATTTTATTTCACACAACTTGGAGACCATATAAGGGGGATGATTAAAGAAATGGCCATACGTAATCATGGGTTAACAAAATAATAAGAGGATTGTTACATATGACCATTCTTCTCATTTAAATTATTATTTTAATCAAAAATTTTTAGACTTTATTCAAATGTCACTAGGTCAGTAATAATTGTGGACCCATTAAACGACAAAACTTTCTAATTTTTTGGCCTGGGTCTGCAATGATTGCAGATCCTCTAGAAAGGACCCCTAAACCTTACAAAATTTATACATTTATTTTAGTCTCTATTGCGGACCTGACATCATTGCAGAACTGATCCGATTTTTTTTTTTTTGTATTTTTTGTCATTTAGCTAGTTTAGTTAGATTTATAATATTCCGGGCCTAAGTATTACGGATCTAGTGACATTTAAATAATATAAAGTCCAAAACAGATAATTATAATAGCAATTTTAATAATTAGAACGATCATCTAATAACAACCATTTGGTGTTACCTAGGGGTGAGCATAACCGGGTACCCGACCATTTTCCATGGAACCGAAACCGACTTGAAATCCGGAACCGGAACCAGAACCGCTAACACCGGTTTCTTATATTTTGGAACCGGAACCGGAACCGACGGGAACCGGTTCCGGTACCGGGTACCCGATTTCAACATTTTGTTTAACTTTTTACATTGCATACGATAAAAATATAATTATAAACTACAAAATACCGACTTAAAATATATAAATACAACAAATGGTCAAAACTAATCCGATAAAACTAATTATTACATAAACAAAATAGAAAGTTTGAGTTTTTATTTATTATTTATAAATATATAATACGTTTTCATCTAAAACTGGCGGGTAGCGGGTAACGTTTCCAAAAAAATGAGAACCGGAAGCGGTCCTGATCGATTCCGTATTTTAGGAATCGGAACAAATTATATCAGTTCTGGTTTCGAAATCGGCAATTCCGAAGCGATTTCAATTCCAAAAACGAATACCCGATTCAGATGCTCAACCCTGCTAGTATTACCAAGGACCGAGAGATTGGAGCCCATTTTGTGGAAATAATCTATATATTCATTTGAAAATTTGAACGGTCATTATTATTAGAGTTAGTTATAAATTTGGTCCTTATGGTTTTGTGGGTTTTACAAAAGTTTTTCATAAACTTCTTTTATTATGGATTACTACTTGTTTGCACATTTTGTGGTATTTGTTTCCTCATCCTAGCTAACAATTACCAATCTCACCCGTTAACCGTGAGGATATTTTCGCTTTTTTTCCATTTTCTCTATTTGAGATTTTTTAATTAAACCTTTTAATCAAGGAGCCAAAATGTATATATTAAAACATGAAGGGACAAATGTGGCACCCTACCAAGCCTTTCTCCCCATCGTGGATACCCCCACGAACCCCGCCTACTCCCATCCCATGTAACATCCTGATTTTTATTCCAGTTGAAGAAAATGTTGAACCAGTCGATCTAATAAGAAGGAGTTAATTTCAAAGTTTGAGTAGTGGTGTCATATGAGAGTGACATCTGTCACAATAGCACCGATGGTACTTAGAGTATGGTCGTCTCGACTATTGTGCCATACGGTTATGATATCTGTCACAATAGCAAGTGGTCCCAACAAGTGTGTCATGCTATAGTGACAATGACATAATGTATCAACCGGTCTTTGGTAAAATGAATTTCTGAGTCCTCTTTGTGTTCCACTCTTAGAATAACTGAAATAAGTATTTTTGAAATTATTTATATTGGGTATCATCTACAAGACGAGAAACGAGATCAAAACGGGTGAAAAGTAGGAAAAACACCTCGGAACGATCCAGGGTATAGTGCCCGACGATTATGAAAGTGTCATAATCGCACAGAGTGTACCGTGACTTAGAAATGGAATCAACTTGATGGTGTTGACACGGGCGATTTTATGCCATGCGATTATGACATGGCATAATCACGTGTCATAATTGCGGACGACCTCAAAGTGCGATTCAAAGTGTTGTCGTTTCGTCTTTGGAAGCTCTTCAACATGGAAACAATAAGGCTAGAGGTTGTTTGATGATCTTGGAGCTCATAGGAGTGAGAGGTAAGATCACCTCTCCGAAATCTTAAATCTAGGGTTTGGTTTATGGTTTTGATTTAGGGTTTCTTGTGATGTATTTTGGGTTTGTTTGTGTTATAGATAAAGGTTCTAGTGATGAATGTTGTGGATCTGAAGCTCTCTTCAAATGAAACACGAGTTGTGGAGTAAAAACCTAGATTTAGCCTAAATCTAGCAAGGTGAGTTCAAGATACTTTGTGAAAACTTTGTACATGCCAAAAACGTCAATTTTGAAGTATTAACAAGTTTACTTGTTATTTATCAAATGTGTGAGTATTTGGATAAGTTTGCATATTTGGTATATAAGGATTTATAAATCTGGTAAGAGGCTTATACTTGGGTTTTAGAAACTTTGTCAAATAAAGTACAAGTGTGAGAGAAAGAGAGACTCGGGTTCATACAAGAATGGTGACCAAATAAGATAACACGAAAACTGATAAATCACATGCGATTTTATGCGAAACTTATTTGTAAAATTACATATGATTGCGCACAACATTGGATATGACCTAGGTTACGGGTCAAGTCGCCCACACACCTTTACATTGACCATATTACGTAATCACATGTGATTCCAGTATAAAATCACATGTGATTGGGTTGTTCTCTGTTTCCTACGGGCCCTGGGTGTACGCCGGCCCACCCTCCCCAGGAACAACCCTGGTGTGTGTGTGAGTAGAGAGTGTGTGTGTGTGTGTTTGCAGAATAGTTGAAAGCTCGAGGAGAGGTAATGGCATGTGGAGGGAGGGAGGTCGTCGGGAAAACGGGGAGGGTGATTTTGGGAGTGGTTGATTCGTCTATATATAATATTGAAATTAAATTTAGAATATAGTATACTATATAGGGAGAATTTCATATACGTCCTTAAAAACTTGCATTATTACGCATATATCCTTGTAAAGTTTGAAATTACGCATATATCCTTCTAAACATCTAAAACTCACATATATATCATTCTCCCTAATTTAATTATTATTAAAATATTTAAAAAATACAAATTTACTTAACTACCCTTCTAAACTATCCTAATTTATTTAAGGAAAAAAATCAAAATAAAAAACAAAACCTAACTTATGCTACGCGAACCCAATTTTCCCCACCACTCATCTTCTAAAAACCATCTTTCTTTTTTCCGGCCACCACCATTTTTTCCGGCAACCCATATTCTAAAACCCACCTTTTTTTTTCCGGCAACCACCCTTTTAAAATGCACCTTTCTTTTTTCCCGCCACCATCATTTTTTCCGGCAACCACCCTTCTAAAACGCACCTTCCTTTTTTCCGGCCACCACCATTTTTTCGGCAACCACCCTTCTAAAATGCACCTTCCTTTTTTCCGGCCACCACCATTTTTCCGGCAACCCATCTTCTAAAACCACCTTCTTTTTTTCCGGCAACCACCCTTCTAAAACACACCTTCCTTTTTTTCGGCCACCACTATTTTTTCGGGCAACCACCCTTCTAAAATCCACCTTCCTTTTTTTCGGCCACCACTATTTTTTCCGGCAACCACCCTTCTAAAACCCGGAAAAAATGGTGGTGGCCGGAAAAAAGGAAGGTGCGTTTTAGAAGGGTGGTTGCCGGAAAAAATGGTGGTGGCCGGAAAAAGGAAGGTGAGTTTTAGAAGGGTTGTTGCCGGAAAAAATGGTGGTGACGGGAAAAAAGAAAGATGCATTTTAAAAGGGTGGTTGCCGGAAAAAATGGTGGCGGCCGGAAAAAATGATGGTCGCCGGAAAAAATGGTGGTTGCCGGAAAAAAGAAAGGTGGGTTTTAGAAGATGGGTGGTGGGGAAGATAGGGTTGGGGTAGCATATATTAGGTTTTGTTTTTTATTTTGATTTTTTTTCCTTAAATAAATTAGGATAGTTTAGAAGGGTAGTTAAGTAAATTTGTATTTTTTAGATATTTTAATAGTAATTAAATTAGGGAGAAGGATATATATGTGAGTTTTAGAGTTTTAGAAGGATATATGCGTAATTTCGAACTTTACGTGTATAAAATTCTCCCTATTATATATTAGTATTTAATAATTTCTTAATAGGAAAATATAAGATAAAGGGAAGAAAATATGTGATAAATATCAAGTTCAAGAACCACCTTTGAAAAACCACCAAACCACATACGACCGAATCCACAATTAAGTTATTATTTTTTTTATTCAACCGTCACACAATAAATTAACTTATCCACATATTTCAATAAGTTGCTACTTATTTAGCAATTATTCAAAAATTTGTCAACGATCTGAACATATACTTATAGATGGGTGTATCTTATTCGTACGACGTACCCCTATTACGGGGAGATATGAGTGAGAGAAATGGCCTAAAAATTTAAATAGTCGTACCCCTATTACAGGGGATATGAGTGAAAGAAATGGCCTAAAAATTTAAATGGTATATGAGTGAGGAGGGGATATAAATAACAAGTTTCTATATATTGTGGTAACATGTATAGTTGATACTCGTCAATGTATAGCTGACGAACATAAATATTTGAGTTTATAAATTCTATTCGAAAACCATGAGAATCATATAGAATATGTATAAATCTTTTTATAACATCTATAAAGCATCTTATAAATCTCAATGTCATTGTTAGGACCCAAACAATCAAGATATCAATATATGAAAAGATTATAACAGGAATGATAGTAGCCAAATGTAATTTGTATTGATTGAATGTACTGTATACAGAATATATCTTTACAAGGTATATGAAAACATTAGTTCTAACAATCTAACTAACTATCTATTTATACATACAATAGAAAGACTAAAGTGACACAACATTCATAACATACAAGTTCAGAATTGGTTCTGAACTCCTTCAGAACTTCTTCAGAAGTGTCTTCAGAACTTCTTCAGAACCTCTTCAGAAGTGTCTTCAGATCTTTTTCTCTTTTAAGAACCCAGTTCCTTTTGAAGCTATTATGATATTTCTATCAATCTCCCCCTTAGCTTCAAAAGTTCAAATCATAATTCCAGAAATTCAGAATTTCTCTTACTTCCTTCAGAATTAGTCTTCTGTATTCTAGTAAGGATTCAGCAACTCTAATCATTTCTTTTGCAAGTATCTTGTGCTTCTCCCAATCTTCATTGCTCAGATTCTTTGGTCTTCTATTCTGTCTTTTTACCAAACGATCTCTGATTGCCATGAGAGTTCCATTGCAACATTTGTGGAGTTCTTCAAATCTCACAAATAATAGTTCATGAAAGCATTTACAAACGAAGCCAGGAGGATGAAGTACTAAAGTGCTCTTCATCAAATTCTGAATATCTGGTAGACTTAAATTTGGTTTGCTTAAGTGTACTTGCTTCTTGTTTAGAACATAAGCAACCTGGAAATCGCCTTTGCGGCCCATATAAATTCTCTGTATAATCCATCTCTAAGCACTGGAAAAGATTTTCTGAACTTGGTAATTGAGTCATGGAAGGGATAAAGACTTCTGTATACTCTGAGAAGATCTCTGAGATGAACATTCTGAAAGTCAGCTTCAGAAAAGATAGAAATCTCACCATTTTGTCGCTCAACAGTAAAGAATGCATATTTGTAATTCTGTCTTGTCTTCAAATCAACATTAATCACTTTGATCACAGGACTTTCTTTTCTTGCTTCATTGATTGGAATCCTTATCTTTCTGATGATGTCTGAGTACCATTGTTTCCAACCAAAAGACTTTTGAATCCAGCAATCTATATAGTTGAATTTTTGCTCATATTCCATGAACATTTCTGGATGAAAATATTCAAGGAACATAGTATAAGCACTTTCTTCAATTCTTTGTACTTGTAGTTGTTCCTCTTCAGATATTTGCTTTTCAGGAACCAACTCTTTAGAAATATTTTCAAGAACTTCTTCCTTTTCTTTTTCTTTTTCCTTTTGTCTTTCTTCTGAACTTTCAACATTCAGAATGTACTTCTGAATTTTTTCCACATCTTGTCTCTTTGTAAGAATCTTGAAGTCATATGCATCACTTAGTAGATAATCTGCTCCTTTTATCTTGTTTACTTTCTTGTGACCAGCAAGATAACTCTTTCTCACAAATTCTCTAAAATGTATTCTTTCTTTGATTAGATAGACAATTTCTTCTTTAATGTCAGATTCTTCAATAAAATCTGTCATGTAGTTCAGAAACCATTGGAGTGAGGATGTAGAATACTTTGGAATATCAGATACAACAAATGTCTTAGAGACTTCTTCAACAAGATACATGAACCCAATATATGGATTAGTAAACAATCTCTTCAACCCAAACCTTTCAATATATATAGGTTCCAACAGATTTACTGTGTTAAGTCTGTATTCCAAAGCCAACTGAAAATCATGCTTTATGAGATTCCTTATGTATATTCCCAAGATTCTTCTAATCTCTGAGACTAACACAGATTCACCAGAATTAACACAAAAAGATAAGATTGCCAACTTATCTTGTAGTCTTAGTTTGTAAACATCAAACTGAGTAAATTCACACAGAGTACCATCTTTTCTTTCTGCTCCAAATCTGAATATAGTCAAATCATTCTGAACTGATTTTGATATGCATCTGATCTTCTTTATTAAAGTTGAATCATGAAAATTCTGAACACCATGATTCTGAATAAAGTTCTTCACTTGAGCAATATGATCATCAGACCATTCATCATTCAGAAAGTCTTCCAACTTTGCAAACTTCATACTTCTTTTGTACATGAAGCAATAAGTGTCTTCAGGAAATATCAGACTGCTTTCTCCAGAAATAAGTATATTTTCTTTTTCAAACACTTGATCCAATACAGGTTCTTCAAGTATTGGAAGGTGTATCTTAGGAATGATAATGCAAGGTCTGGTTCTAACTTCAAATTTTCCTGAGACAACAATTAAGATTTCATCAATAATTTCAACTCCTTCTAAATGAGTTAAATCAAATTCCAATTCAACTCTTTCATCTGGTTGTTCAAGAAAATTTCTGAAGATAGAAAATTTGTTGTCCAAAAGTCTACACTCCAAACTTCTTGGATAATTCAGAAAGACATGCACCCAACATAATTGATTCAGAATATCCCATAATCTTTCAGAAGCACTTTTGAACTCTTCATTCAGAAGTTGTTGAGGCTTCCAAATTACTAAATCTTTTATTTCATTTGAGCTTTCTCCCATATTTACATCAATCATATCTTCTTCAAACATGATCACATCAGAAAGATCACTTGGTTCTCCAATAACATCTTCAAAAGCAAGATATTCCCTTAGCATTTCTTCATTAGAATCTGGAATTATATCTGTGTTATCTGAGCCCAAGTTACCTTCAGAATCAAGAGACAACTTTTCTGTTTCATACCCTTCTTCTATCATTTCTTCAGAAGAATGATCATTTATCTCTTGTACCTCATGTTCTGCAGATAAAATATCTTCTATGGCTTCTGAGACTTTATGTGATTCTTCACCAATATTCTGAGTATCTTCAGAGGTCTTCTCAGAACTTTGAACTTGATTAGTTTCTGGTTCAGATACTCTCTGTCTTTTCTCCCCCTCTTGATTATCAGGATCCTGATCATCAAGACTCCTTTTAAAAGTATCGATTGAGATCCGCATTCCGGCAGCGTATAATCTTGTGCTTAATTCTGATTGAGAACTCTGAATGGATGAAAGTTGATTGAGAATTTGAGAAATATCATCTTTAGTGGCATAAGCTTGTGAAGAAGAAGAAGAAGAAGAAGGCTGAGAAGCTTTCAAAGAAGAAACAGAGGAAGCCACTTCAGAAAAAGCTGACAAAAGTGCTTGTTTAAACAAATGAAGATCATTAGAAGATTTGAGATGAAAGTCATTCAGCTTGTTAACCAAATTTTCCCCCATGTTGATCCAACCTAACCTCCAACACCTTTTTGGTAGAATCCGTCAAATCCTTGATGTCCTTCTGAATCTTTGCAAATTCAGAAGTACAGAGATCTTTGAATTCTGTGAATTCAGAAGATGTGGGTAAGTTGCCAAGATCAACAGATGAACTTGTTTTCAGACCTTCAGAAGAAGGTTGGCCTGTATGAGCCACAAAGGCATCATGAACCACATTTGATTCTGTGAATGGAACTTTTGTGATGTTCACCCCACCAGGACTTCCAACTAATCCTTGATATCCAAAAATTGGAATATCTATAGTTGTTGATGCAATGTGACAAACACTTTGCTTAGGAACATCTGAAAGATGTGTGCTTGTGTGAATGGATGCCACATTAAGTGGTTCAGAAGGCTCAAAGTTGAGTGGACACTCAGACTCAATGTGCTCAAAACTGTGAAGGGGGGACATATATCCTTCATTTTCAACAAAAGGAACCTCCAATTGGGGTCCTAATGGATTATAAGCTGTTTGCCCCATTTGTGTTGTTGAAACACCCTTCTGTTGAGAGATGGGTGAGTGGCTGGGGGGGTTAACCAAGGTTGCCATGGGCTCACTGGCTGTTTCAATATTATCCACCAAAGAATGTGGAATAATAGTAGATGTGGGTGCCCGGCTTATAACAGGTGGTTCACAGGTTTGTTTTTCTTCTACTTGTGTTCTCCCCTCATCAATTCTTTTTCTGACCCTTCTACCCTATCTCTCATTCACATTTTTCCTCTTCACTCTTTGAGGTTGTTCTCCCCCTTGAACAGCCTCCTCCCTCTTTCTAGTAAGTCTAGACTCCCTTGCATGATCACCACTCTGGTTTGAATCAGGGGAAGGGACTACTGGTTGAGGTAATCCCATAGATTCTAAATGCTCACTCCCAATCCTAGTTGGTGTACTTACAAGTTCAAGTAAATGAGAAGGAAGTGGAACTGCATTTCGAAAAGTAAGTTTTGCATTTGGAGGCCTTAAGCTATCCATAGTGAAAATAGGAACATGTACCTCATGAGCTAGAACAGGAATTTTTGAGACAGCCTTCATTGCTTCTTTGATAAGTGTTTGAAGAAATCTCTGAAACGGTATATAGTTGAATGTAGACTTCTTCAAAATTGCAGATTTGAGTTCATAGTGTTTGTTGAAGGCAACACCATGAAATATAATCCTCCCATTTGCTAAAGCTTGGTCTAAACTTGAGCTCTTCCCAGATAGGCAGGTATTCAGAATGGAAAACAAGCAATACCAAATTGGAGGTAAAAGTTTTCTTCTAAAAGAGCTCAGAGCACTAAGGTTTTCAGAGTAACCCAAGCTCATGAAATCTGAGATCATCTCTGATGAGGATGGAATTGAGTCATAACAGGTTTTCCCAAGAACCTCATCTGGTTTTGGCAAATAGTGAAGGCTTCTAATGTCATCTACAGATATACAAACTTTGTAGGCATGAACATAAGAGACAATTTCATCATCAGTTTCATCTACCTCAGCATAATGCCAGAATTGTTGAAGATAAGAAGCAGGAACAGAGAATTTTCTTGAAAGGAGAGTGCGCAGGGGATGTTTCTTCAGAATTTTAATCAATATTGCTTGATCATCAATGAAGTCTTTGGATTTGAAGTTCAAGGTACGCTTATTTCTTTTGATGTCAAGTAATTTCTCGCAGTGTACATAGAGTTTGGACAGTGTCACCACTTTCAACAGAGTCCGGGATTCACTTTCAGCAACATTTGATTCAGAAACAACACCAATGGGTGTATTCTGTGTTTCCCCAATTTTAGCAGTTGTCGGGTTAGGGTTAGGGTTAATGATAGGGTTTGAAGGTTCGGCTTGATGAGTTGCAGTTGTGGCTGTGTCATGAAGCATTTGATCATCACTTAGTGGGATTTCCATTGATCCAACCATTAATTTTTGAGGCACAATCTTGAACGAAGCATCACTTGATGATCCAGTGTTATTATTGGAACTCGAGGAAGTAGAAATCATGGTTTTTGAAGTAGACATGATGTAGAAAGAACACAGATTGGTAACTGAAAGATGATCAATAAACACAGAAAGATTTCTCAGAGAAAAATTGCTAAAAGAATGAAGATGAGGAATCCATTGATTTATATGATCGGATAAGTGTTGAAGGACACGTGGCCAAAAAGTAAATGTGATTAGAGTAGTAATCATCATTTATTAAGAGAAATTAACCGTTTAATGGTCGTGGTTAAGAGAAATCCAATGAAATTAAAACACGTGGCACACGCTTAAATGAAAAAATCACGGGAAGTTTTAGTTCTGAGAACAAGTTCAAAAACTTCAGAAGTTGTTCAGAACTTCTGAGAAAAAGTTCAGAAGTCTGAAAGAAAGAATTCAGAAGAACCGCAGAATGTTTAAGTGAAGTTCAGAACTAAACTTGAGTCATCTTAGAAGACAAAAAATCATTTAAAAATATAAACTTCTGAAAAATATAAAACATTTTGAGAATTCAGAAGTAGATTTGAACAAATAGAAAAAACTGTTTAATCTAAGGAAGCTTGTTCATACTTCTTAGATATAAAGTGCAAGACTTTATTTCACCAATGCAGAGTTGTTATGTAGGAAAGGGTAGTTAGAGAAATTTGAAATTAATAATACTCCCCCTTGAATCACTAGCAATTATGATTCTCCCCCTTGATTATTGCAACTTTATCAAATAATCAATCAAATATTAGTGAAATGAGAAATCAATGAAAAGTATTAAAATACAATCAACCTAGTTACTGAAGAGATATACTTCTGAGTTTGAAAAGTAGCAAAAATCTGAATGATAAACTTCAGAATATACAAAGTAATTCTGAAGAGCAAAGTATACAGAATTTGATAAAAAAAAACTTCAGAATGTAACTTCTAGAGTATAGGTGATGTATAATACTTACATAGACATGTTCATCATGCCCAATTTACTTACCAAGAAGTTAAATCGTTTTTCATCAAGTGCTTTGGTAAATAAATCAGCTAACTGATAATCATTCGAACAAAAAACATTTCAATATTACCTTTTTCCACATGATCTTTGATAAAATGATATCTTACATCAATGTGCTTGGTTTTTGAATGCTGAACAGGATTGGCAGTGATGGCTATGGCACTCTTTGAATCACAATACAAAGGAATCTTTTTGAAAGTGTAACCATAGTCTTTTAGTTTAATTTGCATCCAGATCACTTGTGAGCAACATATTGCAGCTGCTACATATTCAGCTTCTGCTGTAGAAGTAGAAACACAATTTTGTTTCTTTGAAGACCAGCTGACTAGTCTATCACCCAGAAACTGACATGATCCAAAAGTGCTTTTCCTGTCTAATTTGCAACCACCATGATCTGCATCTGTAAATGCTGTTAGTTCAAAACTAGAATCCTTAGAATACCAAAGTCCCAATGAAGGAGAACCTTTTAGGTATCTAAGTATTCTTTTTGCAGCTAGAAGGTGTGATTCCTTAGGGATTAGCTTGATATCTGGCACAAATACATGTAGCAAACATTATATCTGGTCTACTAGCAGTTAAGTAAAACAAAGATCCAATTATGCCTCTGTACTTTTTCTGATCAACAGATTTTCCATTTAGATCAAGTTCTAACTTAGTTGCAATGGCCATTGGAGTTTGAATACTTGAACAATCAATCATGTCAAACTTCTTAAGTAAGTCAGAGACATACTTAGATTGATTAATGAATATGCCAGCGGGAAGTTGTTTAACTTGAAGATCAAGGAAAAATGTCAACTCTCCCATCATACTCATTTCAAATTCTGTTTGCATGATTTTCTCAAAATTTCTACAAAATTTTGGATTAGTAGAAGCAAATATAATATCATCTACATAGATTTGTATCAAAATCATAAATAAAGTTGTATCAACAGTACCTCTTTTGAATTTGGAATTCAGAAGAAAAGTTGTAAGAGTATCATACCATGCTCTTGCTGCTTGTTTAAGTCCATATAAGGCTTTGTCTAATATGTAAACATGATCTGGGAATTCTTTGCTTACAAAGCCTTCTGGTTGTTCAACATACACCTCTTCATGTAAAATACCATTCAGAAATGCACATTTTACATCCATTTGAAATACCTTCATGTTTTTATGAGCAGCATAGGCAAGAAAAATTCTAATAGCCTCTAATCTGGTAACAGGAGCAAAGGTTTCATCATAATCAATTTCTTCTTGTTGATAATACCCCTTAGCTACAAGTCTTGCCTTGTTTCTTACAACAATTCCATTTTCATCCTTTTTATTTCTGAACACCCATTTTGTGCCAATGACAGATTTACCTTTTGGCTTTGGTATCAATCTCCAGACTTTGTTTCTTTCAAATTGATTTAACTCATCCCCGCATAGCTAAAATCCAGTCTGGATCTTGAAGTGCCTCATATGGCTTTTTGGGTTCCATACTGCTTAAAAAATTAACATACAGACACTCATTTGCTGTTGCAGATCTTGTTTGAACACCTTTCGATGCATCTCCAATTATTTGATGAACTGGATGACTAGATGTCCATTTGTTCACATTTGGCAATGGTTGAACAGATGAAACATTATTCAGAGAATCATAATCATCAGTAATTGCTTCGAGTTTCGCATCATGATTGATGGCTGAATGTAAATCTGAAGATTCCCTCTCAAATGGAAAAATCTGAATTGGTTCAGAACTATGAGGTTCATGGTCAGAAATAGTTTGAACTGGTTCAGAAACAACTTGAATTGGTTCAGAAACAACTGGAATTGGTTCAAAAGTTGCATTTTCAGAAGTTGGAAGTTCTGAATTTGAGGTAGAGAGTTGTGGTGCTGATGTATTTGAAATCTGTATTTCTGAAATGTCTTGATCATTTGAATTTCTGAGTAGAGAAGGATTTTGGTAATCTGCAGAGACATTTACAGAAATATCAAATAAGTCTTGACATAAAGTATCTAAATTGGATTTAAGTAAAGTTTGAGATGCAGAAGTAGAGTTTGTGTGATTATGTTCTGAGTCCAAACTTTCAGAAGTTGGTTTATGTGCGAGTTCTGAACTGTTTTGTTCAGAAGTCATTATTGGCTCATGAAATCTGACATTTGTAGTCTCAATGATTCTTTGAGTTCCTTTAATGAGTACTCTATAAGCTTTGGATCTTTGAGAGTAGCCAACAAAGATACCAGCTACACCTTTTGGTGCAAATTTGTCAAGATGTGAAGTATCATTCTTTAGAAAACACCTGCAACCAAAGATTTTAAAATAATCAATAGAGGGTTTTCTTTGTTTTAACAATTCATAAGGAGTTTTAAGAAATTTTCTGTTAAGAATGGTTCTGTTCTGAGTAAAACATGCAGTAGCAATTGCTTCTGCCCAAAGAGACAGAGAAAGTTCTGAATATGCAAGCATGGTTCTTGCAGCCTCTACCAAAGTTCTATTCTTTCTTTCAACTACCCCATTTTGTTGAGGAGTTCTTGCAGCGGAAAAATTATGAGAAATACCAACAGATTCCAAAAAATTCTGAAGTGTAGAATTAGTAAATTCTGTTCCATTGTCACTTCTGATCTTTTGAATTGGGAGTTGAAGAAGAACTTGAATTTTTTTTCAGAAAGGGTATCAGTCTTTCAGAAGTATCAGATTTAAGTTCAGAAATTCAATCCATGTATATCGTGTATATTCATCTACTATAACAAGAATGTATTCCTTTCCCCCATGCTTTGAGTTTTCATTGGGCCACACAAATCTATATGTAGCATTTCAAGTGGAGCTTTGCATGAAGATAGCATTTTCAGAGGATGAGAACTTCTTTTGATTTTCCCTAGTTCACAAGCAGAACAAAGAGAGTTCTTTTCAAATCTGATCTTTGGTAGTCCTCTTACAGATTGATGTTTGCCTAGTTCAGAAATGGCTTTGAAGTTCAGATGTGACATTCTTCTGTGCCAAAGCCAACTATCATTTTTCATTGATGTAGACATATAACATACACCTTGTAGTTGACCAGTTGCAGTGAATGTTGCTGTGTAGATATCTCCATCTCTATAAGCAGTTAATTCATTTTTGTTTGTTGTACTCAGAACATGACAATAATCTATGTCAAAATTAACCTTCCAGTATTTGTCACAGAATGACTAATACTGAAAAGATTATGTCTTAGTCCCTCAACATAGAAAACTTTCATTACTTTCACATCTCCTTTAATGAAAGTGTCATATCCTCTTACATATCCCTTTGCATTGTTTTCAAAACTAACTGTTCCTCCATATCTTTCATGATAATCAGTTAGTAGTTCTTTGAAAGGTGTCATGTGTCTTGAACATCCAGAATCTAAGACCCACACATGACATATCTGCAAAAGAGATTATTGAGTTTTAGGTACCCATTTCAGAATGGGTCCTTTGTGATTAGTATTAAAATTTGAAGTTCTGAACTTTTTCTTCAAATGTTTCAACTCAGAAGTTTGTTCAGAACTTTGAGATTTATCTTTATTTCTATTTCTTTGTTTATTTGAATTTGTCAATGTAGCCAAACATTTCTGAAAAGATTTCATCAAATTTCTTTTGTTTGTTTTGGAGTTAAGAAGAAAATTATGATGACCACAATTAATACAGTGAATATGATTCTTTGATGTATTTACAACAGTATTAGACAGAATCAATAACATTTGATTTTTCAACAAAAATTCTTTTATTCACTTTTCTTGTTTTAGGTACATCATTCTTCTGTAAATATGAAAAACTCTCTAATTTGTCAATCTTTGACAGTCTTTCATCTTTCTTTCTCCATACTAAAGTGGATAGCTCTGTAAAAGATAAGAAATGAGGATTAGTATAAGAAATTCTTTTGTTCACTTTAGGTTTATCTTCAGATTTTGTGTTAATTTTCTGAACTTCAGAGAGAGAGTTTGAGGATTGGCCTTGTTCAAAATTTTTAACTCTGGTGTTAAAGTCAGAAGATGTTACTGAACATGGTGTTGAATTTGATGATATGTTTGTATTAGTAGGAGAAACATCTGAATTCTGATATTCTGGTTTTAAAAACACAGAACCAAACAATTCTGAAGGTATCTTTGAAACTTCAGATTTTAATTTTTCTCCTTCAGTCATACATGATTGAGATTTATAAACTAAATAGCCATTTTTGTCAATGACTTGCACCATTTGATCATCATCATCTTCTGAATCAGAAGCATTTATTAGATCTGAAAACTTATTATGAGTCATACTTGTTGCAAAAATATTTGAATTTTTTGTTGTTGTATACTCATTATCAGAATTATCAAGAAATATATTGGAATTCTCATCAATATCTTCAGAGGATATCTGAGAATTCATCATATTTTTCTTTATGTTCTGATGTATTATCAGAAGTATCTTCAGAAATAATTTCAGACTTAACAATTACTTCTGATTTTTCTTCAGAAATAATATTTGATTCAGAAGATTTACAAATATTTGGAATTATATTCATTTCTTCTGTTTCAGAGATACTTTCTGGTTCACCAGTTTTAAGAGGTGTTTCTTCTGAAAACAGAGTTTCTGATTTTATAAAAGGAATTCTTTCCGGCAAAGAATGGTTTACAGGTTTGGAAATGATGCCAGTATTTGATTCATTGAAAATTTTCATTTTAGAATAATCATACAAGTTTGCAGGTGCCTTTTTTAGAATTTGACTGTCATTATATCCTAAGCCTGCTTTTATATTGTAAAATTTTGAGTTACGAGCACCGACTAGTTAAAATATTCAGAGTTTGTTCAGTTTGTCCTCTTTTAAAATTTAAATCTTCCAATTCCTTAATCTTTTTATAAAGATCAAGTCTCTCTTGATTCAGAAAATTCATCTTAACATTTAGAATTTCCTTTTCAGATTTTTCATTTATAATTTCTTTTTGTAAACTATCCATTTTTTCTTTTAAAACAAGTTTTTCTTCAGGAATTTTTTCAAGAATCTGTTCAGCTGCTTGACAATTTTCTTTATATATTTGACTTTCAGCTCTGAATTGATTGACCAAAATTCTTTCACCTTTAATTACGTTTTCGAGTGTTTCAAATTCGTAAAACATATTTTGAAATTGATTTGTCATTTCTGAATCTTTAGTATTAATTTCATAATTATGTTCAGAATTTTGTTCAGAAGATGAAGAAGATACCTCAGTGTCTTGTTTGTCCTTTTCTGGATCCATTTGACACATGCAGCAATTGGTTGCAAAGTGAGCAACTTCTTCATCATCATCTCCATCACTCCAGTTTAACCAGTCTTCTTCATACTTGGTTACTAGAGCAGGATTAAGCTCTTTTTTCTTTGCTAATAGATGCTTCTTCTCATAATAACCTGAATTCTTGACTTTTGGCATCTTGCATTGTCTAGCATAATGTCCGGGCTTTCCACGGTTAAGCATCTTCTTTGGTTCAGATGTTTCAGATTGACCAGCCTCTTGACCCTTCTTAGGTCCAATTTCAGATCTAGGTTTATTCTGATATTTTTGATTGTATCTTTGTTTGAATTGCCTTGTCATGAAAGCGATATTATCAGAAATCCTTTTAAGCTCTTCATCTGATTCATCCCCATCACACACTGTCATCTCTGGGATCTCACAAACTTTCTTGGTAGCAATGGTCAAAGAATTATTGTAGTTCTTGCTCAGAAGGGCAACTGTTTCTTGTGTCTTCTTTTGTTCATTTTGTCGAACTTTGATCTTGTCCTCTTGTTGGAACAAGATGCCATAGACATCATGAAGTCTTTCTAGATAAGTTCCTAGTTACCATATTATCTGAAAAACTTGACCATTCATTTCCCAGATTGTTCAGAAATTTGTTGTTTATCTCAGAATTTGATTTCTGAACACCATTTCTTCTTAGATCATTCAGAATGTTATTGAATCTATGATATGTATCAGTGATAGATTCATTTTCTTTGTATCTGAAATTTTCATATGTTCCTACACAGATATTTAATCTCTGTGCTTGAGCCTTTGTACTTCCTTGCATCTGAGCTTCTACTTCATCCCACATGGCTTTTGCTGAAGTTAAACTATCAACCCTATTGAATATCTCGTTGGGAATTGCCATGGTGAGTAAAGTTAATGCTCTTCTATCAACTTTCATTTGAGTCTTTTCAGCTGGATTATACATTCCATGACTCTTCTTGATTCTTGATGCAGGGATTTCAGGGGTGGATTCGGTTCTGGGAACTGCTGGAATCTCAACAAATACCTCTAGTGGGCCATTTGTGATAGATTGCATTAAGGCTTCATCTATGTTATCCAAGAATTGAATCATTCTAATTCTCTATTGATGATATTCCCCTAAGAAGAGAGTTGGTGGTTTCGTTTCAGATCCAATTGAGACTATTTCTTTAGACATCTTTGATTGTTAGAAGATCGAGAATTCACCTGTATTGAATTTGAATTTTGTAGATCAAGAACACCAAGAACTGTCAGATCTGACAAGTTCTTTCACAAATCTTCTTCAAGAACAGATGAATTGGCTCTGATACCAATTGTTAGGAATAACAACCCAAACAATCAAGATATCAATATATGAAAAGATTATAACAGGAATGATAGTAGCCAAATGTAATTTGTATTGATTGAATGTACTGTATACAGAATATATCTTTACAAGGTATATGAAAACATTAGTTCTAACAATCTAACTAACTATCTATTTATACATACAATAGAAAGACTAAAGTGACACAACATTCATAACAGACAAGTTCAGAATTGGTTCTGAACTCCTTCAGAACTTCTTCAGAAGTGTCTTCAGAACCTCTTCAGAAGTGTCTTCAAAACTTCTTCAGATCTTTTTCTCTTTTAAGAACCCATTTCCTTTTGAAGCTATTATGATATTTCTATCAGTCATGTTATAATGAAAAGAATCTTACCATCAAGTAGATCTTGACAAGGTAGATTCAATGGTGTTGGTGGTTGCGGTGAAGCAGTCTAAATATTAATCGGATTCATCTGTATTGAACCTAAGTTCCCATTTGGTAAAATCATTTCTCTATACATTCACAATGTGTAACACTAATAATTAGAAAACTAACATATATTCACAACAGTAATAATAAAAAATGAATCACAAAATCATGACAAATGAGAATCGTAATTGAAAATACTTTAAAGCACGTAGAAAGAAGAGAGACTCTCATTAATGTTATATTTAGCCTTGGTTGTATGAATCTAGGAACGAAGAATTAAGATACAAAAGGGGTTCATATAGAATTTAATGGTTACACCTTAGATATAATTAATACTTCGTGGATGGGGTGTTTTTGGTAAATAAAGACAACTTTTTTAATTTCGATAAAATATTAATCAAAGTCAAATGGTGCTTAAGTCAAGGTCAATATTAAAATGGAATTCATGAGTAAGAGAAATTAAAATAACATTTTGATAAAATATTAATCATAACAAGTGGTGTTTAATTAATTGATGGTTTGGGTTTTTTAAATAGATTACTCATCTTGAAATATATAATATTCATCTTCACTTGTTGAACACCTCTCATCGAAAGCTACTTATATCTATCGATAGAAATAGGATGGGTATTAGACGGGTAATACATCTCTCATTTTTGACCCTTGTTTAACCCCCCCCCCCCCAACCCCACCCCACCCCACCCCACCCCACTAATTTTTGACGGTTTTGAGGAACCCGTTAAATACCTGTTTAATAAAAAACGACATATTTTAAAATTAAAATTATAAGGAATCATTAATATGTTAATCACAATATTTAAAAACAAATATATTTATCATTTAAATAAATACGTATATACATATATATTTATTTAGACGTTTCATTTAGAAACTTTACGAATGGTAGAAACTTAGAAACTTTGACAAATCAATAATTTTTTTTTGGTAATTACGGTTGTCACTTGGTTTCAATTTTGATCATTATTTTATTATTTAAGTTATATGGTGACAGATGGAGATGAAATAATGTCTGCGTATGTATATATATGATATGTATTTATACTAATGATGATAAAATATTATAATAAAATCGGTATAGATTTTGAAAGGAAACTTTGTTTTTAACTTTTAATAAACTTTGTTATTAAAAGTTTAAAAGTTGTTTTTCTATTAAAAGTTCAATTTTGGAGGAGGTTTGGGGGGAGGTTTGCTTTTCTAATATTTGGAGGAGGTTTTGGGGAGGTTTGCTTTTCTATTAAAAGTTCAAATTTGGAGGAGGTTCCAAAATAACAAGTTTTTCTTTTATTTTAGGGAAAAGTCTGAAAAAACCCAACGAAATATCTGGTTTTGAATGATTAATATCTTAAACTATTTTTTTGAATAAAAAAATCCTTAAATTTTCGGAAACCGGGTAAATGCATTCTTGTAACCTGTAAAAACATGTTAATGTTATAAAAATTTGAAAAATGTATAGAAAAACCCAACAAACTATCTGATTTTGAATGATTAAGTCCTTGAAAAAAAATTAGCGAATAAATCCCAAATTTTTTTCCTAAATCTTTTTACCAAATTAATTTTTGAACTTTCTTTTAACAAATAAATCTAAAACTTTTTTTGAAGAAATAAAATCATGAACTTAATTTTAAACAAATAAATGTGGAATTTTTTTTAACAAAAATATATATAATTTCTCTCACCGACAACAAAAAACGATAAACCAATTAAATGGAAAAACGTTATAGCATTTTCATTACTAATTATGAAACATATAAAATAAATGTTATGTCTAAAGCATAAATAGATATATAAAAAAAAATTATACATAAAGAATTTATAGATAAAAAATTAAGTTAATGAAAAATTTAATTTATGTTTTAAGCAAAAAATTTATATGCTTTGTATTTAGTATTGAAAATGGTATGATTTACCGTACTTTGTTGTCGGTGAGAAAACTTATATATATTTTTGCTTATGATTTTGCTAAAAAAAGCATTATTATCAAAATCAAAATCAAAATCAAAATCAAGTTCATGGTTTTATTTTTTTCAAAACAAGTTTGGGATTTATTTGTTAAAAGAAAGTTCAAAATTGAATTTGGTAAAAAGATTTAAGAAAAAAATCGGGATTTATTCGTTAAAAAAATCCAAGAACTTAATCATTCAAAAACTGATAGTTTGTTGGGTTTTTCTACACTTTTTCTAAATTTTTATAACATTAACCTGTTTTTACAGGTTATAAGAATGTATTTAACCGGTTTCAGAAAGTTTAAGGACTTTTTCATTCAAAAATATAGTTTAAGGACTTAATCATTCAAAATCAGATAGTTTGTTGGGTTTTTTAGACTTTTCCCTTTATTTTAAAAGTTTCAGGGACAAAAAATGTAATTTTGGAACATCCGTCAAATTTAGAGGAGGTTTTTAAAAAGTTTGGCAGAGGTTTGGGTTTAAGTCCCAAAACGGTGTTGTATTGGGGACCTCTTCCAAATTTGGCGGAAGTTTCATACAATCTTCGTCAATTTTAAGTATAATGCAAACCTATTCGATTTCATATGTATTTTAGTATGTATTTCGAGTATATTTTAATATTTTGGTAAAAATTAAAGAGAAAATGATCATTTTAGTAAATGGGTTTTAAAAAATGATCAAAATAATTAAATTCTCATTTATTTATATGTACATATTAAATAATATTAAAAAGTTAATCGGTTTTTAGGGACGACCAGTCTCGGATATGAAAATAGATCCTGACCCTGGCCCATTACCCGGCCCCATGGGTAAAATTTCCATCGTCTTCTTTTTGCTGCAATCCATCGTCTTTTTTAGCTGCAACTGAAATTCACAACCTTCAACGGACTCTCACATCGCATAACCATTATGCTTCAATGTCCCAAATCCTCTGTCAATCGTCTTTCTCCTCACTTCCTTCTCCAACTCGCCCTCCAATTTCACCAGGTTCGCGCGAAATCGGGTCGTCCGCCATTCAAGAACAGACACGACAACCACGACGACAATGGTGATGGTTATACGCCAAAGAGAAAGGAGAATCAAGAGGATCGTTTACAGCTATACAAAAGCAGGGGCCAACATCTTTTAACTAACCCAAGAATCCTTGATTCCATTGTTAGGAGTTCCGGCGTTGGGCCTAGCGATACGGTTCTTGAAATCGGACCTGGCACCGGAAATCTTACCCTGAAGCTTCTTGAAGTTGCTAACAAGGTTGTTGCAGTGGAACTTGATAATCGTATGGTGGAGGTTCTTAACAAACGTGTTTCTGAACATGGATTTGGCGAAAAATTAACGGTATGCATTATTAAGAATAAGTTGCTTATAAAGTGTTCGATGAAATGTCTCACAGAAGCTTTGTAATTTTCCCTCTAGTTAGATGAAGTGTATGCTATCTGGGTATAAATTATAACATAATTTATTCAAGAAAAGTTAAGAACTTGCATCAATTTTGAAATCTAAAACGGTTTTCGTATTAATCCCAATTTGGGTTCTTGCAGATTGTATGTAAAGATGCACTAAAGACAGATTTTCCAGATTTTGATCTTGTAGTAGCCAACATCCCTTATGGAATATCCTCACCTTTGATAGCTAAATTGGTATTTGGGGGATACAAATTTCGAAATGCGACTCTTCTCCTTCAAAAAGAGTTTGCTAATCGACTCTTAGCGAATCCCGGTGACTCAGAGTTCAATCGGTTAGCAGTCAACGTGAAACTGGTCGCTGAGATCGATCATATCATGAACGTAAGCAAACGGGATTTCGTCCCCATTCCTAAAGTCGATTCATCAGTTGTTAAAATCCGTTTGAAATCCGAAGTTCCAAATGTAGATCTTAACGAATGGTGGGCATTCACTAAAACGTGTTTCGGGAAGAAAAACAAGACTTTGGGTGCAACATTTAAGCAGAAGAAGAAGGTGGCAGAGCTGTTAAATTTGTCGAAATTAACGATTTTTGATAAAGATATTGGAAAACACGTTTCTTGTAATCTAAGTGACGATGAGGAAGATGAATGGGAGGATTTGGGAAGCGGGTTGAAGTCGTTTAAGGAAAAAGTTATCGGGATTCTTAGAAATTCAGGGCTCGAGGATAAAAGACCATCAAAATTATCGAATGAAGAGTTGATGTATTTACTATCGTTATTTAATGAAGCGGGAATATGTTTTCATGATGAATCAAAGCCGGTAGATATCAATGCTTCATTTGCTGCTTCATAAGAGTAAGAATTTACAATTTCCATGAAGTTATTTGGTTCTAGAATGGAGGTGAAAAGCGTTTTTGAGTCCCTAAATTTGGTAGATTTGGCTCTGATACCATGTTAGAATATGTCGAACCAGTTTGAATCTCTTTAAAAAAGAGCGGTTATAGAGAGAAGGGAGGTTCTTATATGTCTGTATGATTTTGGTGATTATTAAGATCGACCTTATTAGCTTAGACACAATGTTTACATACGCTATTAGAGAGCGATAATATTATTATGAAATACCTCCCTCCGATAATTTTGTTTTTTATAGGGTGGATCTATTTTTGTTGGTGGCAAAAACTACGAAATGCAAAAGCTGATAAATAAACATAATTGATTAAAGACCACGACCATCTCCAATATGAACCCTTTATTTTACTTTCTATCTCTATTTTAGTCTTTAAATCTTTTTCAATGAACTCTCTATAATAGAGAAATGAATAGTAACTTTCTAAATATAGCGAGTTACTGTTCACTACTCTTTGTTTTTTTTCTAAACTTTTTGATAATTACAAAATGACCATTCAATTCTTTAGCTTGTTGTAATTTTATTTTATTTATTGTCTAATACCAATTTTAATAAACCAGAATTATAAATTTGATAAAGAAACTTATCTTCCTTTTACTAAAGATAAGGTTATTGTAAAAATAAAAAATATAAGGGTGTAATTTATAAAGTTAATAAATATAAGGGTATTATTGAAAATTTATAATAGAAAAGAATATTTTTGGAATATTCTATTCTCATTTATAAAGTAAAATAAAGAAATCCATTGGAGAAGACATGACACATTCTCTATTTTACCCGGATAAGTATTTTGGTAAACGACCTCTAAACAGAGGCATACAGATCAAGAGAAAAAAAATAAAGTTGGAGTTTGAAACTCGATATCTGGGCCAGATAAAGGAGATTTCTATGCATGTGTTGTTTCAAACTTTTTATGCCTATCTTACAAGACCCCTTAGCTCAAGATGGATCAAAAGGTAGAATAGTTTTGAAGTCGAGTTTTTTTGGGAACATGTTTTATCTTATTTTACTGGTTTCGAACCCGACCCATTTATCCATCTTTTAGTTATCCATACAAATCATTATAGAATGAAAACAACACATCAATTGTTTGAGAATCAGAATCAGATTTTTGCTTTAATGTGATACTGATAAACAAAAATGAGGAAGAAAACAAGATGATGCAAATATTCTGTAAAGAAGAAATGTTGTCATTTTATCAGTCTAATGAGCAAAATGAGTGAAATAAATCAAAAGGCCAATGCTATTTGGAGAAATATATTTATTTCTCAAATTGACAAAGTTGACTTTTCATCAAGTCAAACCACATTAACTTTTCCATTAGATCAAACATAACTTTATAGATCTTTAATTCATATTTAAAGATGCACCCAGTTAGTAAAAATCTTGGATTCACCACTAAATTTTTAAGTGATAATTTTTTTTTTAACATAGACTCAATGTCATTAACGAGTGGACGATTTTGATAACAAGTTTTTATTTGGACCAAAATCAAAACACTAAATAATTTTAGGACTAAAAGTGCATATTCAATATTTGTTAGGGGGTGATTATGTAATTTATCAAAAAGCATACAAAATTAAATCGATATTATTTAATTTATATACAGTAAAGAAAATGGAAAGCATGTAGCGACCCACCTTCATCTTGGATACCTCCGGTCTACACCTACAAAGGCATCCCCCCTTCCCATATCTCCGCCGTTCTCCGCCGCTATGACCGATTCCTCCGTTTCATCTCGCAAGGTTTCATTTCTATATCTATCTATGCATCTATATTTCTACCTATATGTATACATATATGTATGTTTCTGTATATGTATTGGTTAGTTTTTACGAACACTTCGATTTCGATTGATGTGTGTTTTTGTGTTGGTTAATTTTTGATTTTGAATAGTTTGATGTCGATTGATTAGGTTCTAAGCAAAATTGCTAGCAATAGACTTCAGAAGGAGCTGACGGAGTGGCAGATCAATCCTCCATCTGGATTTACGCACAAAGTCACCGATAATCTTCAACGGTTAATTGATTTTTAATTTTAGCTTTGAATTGTTAAGTTTTTTCATCTTCCAGGGGTTAATTCATTTTGTCGATCTTAATTGCATCGTTTCTTCGTAACATTCTCAGAAAGGGATCAAAGAGTAATTTGATTTTGGTTTTGTGACCAGTGTTGATTAGATTACATCTGGAATGTTCTTCCAAATCTAGGGTTTCTGGAAATTTGGATGTTTCAAAATATAGCGTGTTATATAAGCTATGAAATTTCGAAAATTTGTTTGTGAATTATGGTGTTTTTGCATTTGTTAATTGCAAAGGTGGGTGATTGAAGTGAATGGAGCTCAGGGAACTATTTATGCTAATGAAAAATACCAACTCCAAGTCGACTTTCCAGAGAATTATCCTATGGAAGCACCTCAGGTGGATGGATAGTGATTTAAATGAAATTTTAAGTGTTGATAGTATGTCTTTGTAGTTGATGTTTGTGGTCATGCATTTTGGCTTATTGCTTATAATTTGTTTGATGGAATGACACAGGTGATCTTTTTGCATCCTGCTCCACTTCATCCTCACATTTATAGCAACGGCCATATTTGTCTAGGTATGTCATCAAAGTGCCTCAATGATTGTGTGCTTTCTAAGTTTCCATATCCTCACTTTATCAGTGAAAAGGACTTGAAGTGTGTTTGGTTATTCTCACTACATTACATGCTGTTTGTATGTTGCTGTTTCCATTGGTTAGGAACTGTAGTTAAGTTATGATCGGGGTCTTCCCTATCCTTTATGAATATGCCATTGCATCATATATACAACACCCATAATTGATCCTTTTTAATGATTGAATTGCTGTTAAATTTTGTGCATATTCATGCTGTTTTTTGGCTGATCGTGGTAGTTGTTAACTTTGGTCGTTAAACATGAATATGATTTATGTGTTTCATGATTGAATTATCATCAAAAATCTTCATTCTATTCAAACCTCTAAACTTGTGAATTTCTGATGTCACACGATGAACATCTAGTTTTGAAAAGGAAGTAAAAATAGAATTGTTGCAGTTGTGCATGTTATAAGAGTATGCTAGTTCTGGGATCAAGATGGGAAAGATGCAAACACTAATGTCTTGCATGTTCAACAAATCACCATCTTACAAACCCAATTCTCAATGCATTTTTCTTGTTTTTCTATTTAGAGTTATTCTTTCCCCTTATATCTATACTATAACGTTATATACATACATTCATATGCATACTTTTTGACGCACACACATATATATATATGTGTGTGTGTGTGTACTGTGTCCATGATTAGAAACAAAATAATTCTCCGTTACTTGACGTTGCACCTTCTTAATTTGTACTCTTTTGTACGGGTGGTGGAGCACTTCCCTTGGTTGCATTCCCACACTTGAAACTGTTTGCGAGAGTGATAAGGTGGGGAACATTGTACTGGCCAAGATAGTTTGGTCAAAGTCAAAGAGGCTAATTTCCTGAGGATGTTCCCTTGCAGATTTAAAACGTCAGGATAAGTTCAGTATGTACAAAGGGGTAACTATCTAGATGGAATTCTCATGAAACAGTTTGTGGTTAGAAAATGTGTACTGAGAACACACACATGATGAGTCCAAGATGTGTAGACATGAACACACATGTTATAGCTAATAATTTTGTATGGTTCACTCCTTTTTGACTGAGGTCCGGGTTCAAATTTAATTCCTTTAACAAAATATTTTGACAAAATGATTCTCAATTTTGAAGGTGTTAAATAACACATTTGATATTTAAAAGTCATACATGGATGCTTCTGTTTGACATAAAAGTGGCATGACATTTTATCATTTAATCATGTACTGTCTTTTGCCTTTCATAAGCTCTTCTTTCCAATATCTCGGACTGTTTATATATTTACTTTGAATCATTAAGATTTAATCGTCCCATTTATTTTGTAGATATTTTATACGATTCATGGTCACCAGCCATGACTGTTGGTTCCATCTGCATCAGCATCCTGTCCATGCTATCAAGTTCAACAGCCAAGGTTTTATTCTATCTAGAGCTTTGATGAAATCTATTTTATTTGGTCACATTTTCATGATCACAAATTATTTTTCAAGGAAACTTCCTAAACAACCTTGTATTCGTGAATATAGTACTATCCCATGAAAATTGCAACATTCCGTATCTCAAATTGTGAGTCAAGTGTTCAAAATACCCTTCAATCATGACAAAATGTTAGAACCAGTTAGACCCATTAGTTCCATGCAGGTTTACTTGAGGCATAAACCTAGATTTCCATAAGGAAAGTGTATCATTAGAGTCAATAAGGAGAGGGCTTAGTCCCTGTTAATAGGGATTAGGGAGTTAGCAAATCAGTAGGATTATACTAATAATTTCTCTGAAAACATTGTCCAAGTGCTCGGATTTGGGAGAGACAGTCTACTTCTTGAAAGTAGGTCCATTGTTATGTTTCAATTGAGTCAGTAAGAGTACCGGGTTCCTATCAGAACCCTGCATACCAAATAAATACTACCAACTTTTTGGAAGTATATAGTATGTATATACGACAAATACTCATGCACACTCCTCACCTCTGGTGAGGTTTGAAATAAAAAAAATAAAAAAAAGGAATTTTCTTATGTTAAAAAAATAAATAATAACTTTCTATCATAGTTCCCCCCAGTAAATTCTCGTATGGGACCCCATCAACCAAAAAACCCCTCAAAATCAACCAAAAAAAACTCTAGAAATCAACCACAAAACAGAAAAAGTCCCTCAAAATCGACGAAAAAACTTAGAAATCCCTTGAAATCAACCAAGAAAACTTTAAAAATCCCTCAAAACCGTGTGGAATTAGACTAAAAACATATCTGACGACTTTACGGGCCTTTAGTCTACCTTAATGGTGACCCCACTAGGAAAAAAAAATCCTGGATCCGCTACAACCTGGATACCGCTGGCCCAATGACTTTTGGTTACCATCAAGTCTTTTTTAACAATGAAAATAGATAAATAAGTAGTGTTAGCTTAAAAGGGTTGCTGTTACAATTTATATTCTATAACTACGGTTACCTAAACTTGCAGGAACGCCCAGAAGACAACGACCGTTATGTCAAAAACTGTAGAAATGGTAGATCTCCTAAAGAGACTAGATGGTGGTTCCACGATGATAAAGTTTAACAAAAAGACCGCACCATGACTCATCATTTGCTGGTCCAAGAAATTACTTCTTCATGTTGGATGATCGCAAAACATGCAAAGAAGAAGAAACAAATGGTGTGCAACCCCCCATCATCGTATATCTGTGTACATGAAGAGCAAATTTTCCTGTTCGTTTGCTCAAAATGTAAGAATCGAAACTCCGAATTTATATCTAAATCTGCTCATGTTTCTTTAAGCAGTTTTTATTATACATTATAACTCTTACCATACAACAAAGTGGCCCCTTGGCTTAATGGTATCTATGGATCTTTACAATTCTTATGGTATTAGACTATTAGTGTTTTAAGTTTGTTTTTGCTTAATTGGTAAGGAGGTGGACATTCTTGCAAAATGAGTGCATCCCACTGTGTGTGCTCCACGAAATTAACAAAAAGTGGTTGCAAGTCTACTGGTAATGTCATTTCATGTAGCATTACAAGTTTTTTTTGGAAAGGGTGATCTAGACATTTGTCTAGACTAATCTGTGGCAATTTTAAGACTGCTAAAGCATGCAGCCCTGAGATAATTCCCCAGTGGCCAAAAGTTGTTTGCGCGCCTGGATTCAAACCTGTGGTAGATGGGTTATCTAGCCTCATCCCCCACAAGCCTTAACCAGTACGCCACAAGCCTTGTGGTTATAGCATTACAAGTTACAAATTCAAATCCTTTAACTCTCTTTTAATGATTTAGTAACAAGTAACAACGACAGTAAATTAGGAAAGAAAGGAAAAAAATACACTTGGGTGTTGCAACAAACCACTTGTATGTCTTTTTTTAACGAAACCGTACTTTTATAATCAGTTTTTGTGGGTCAGGTTTAAGGGAAAACGTCAAAAAAAAAAACTGAAGAACACCCTGAGAGCCCTCAATCCAGACAATATGCACAAATGCATACCGATAATTTGAAAATTTGTGCATATGCACTAATGCATACCGGTAATTTGTGCATATGCACTAATGCATATGTGCATAGAAAAAAAAAACAGTTTCAATCGCTTGTATGCATTTGTGCATACTGTCCGGATGGAGAGCTCTCACGGTGTTCTTCAGTTTTTTTTTTTTAATGTTTTCCCTTGAACCTCCCTCTAGTTTTTGTTTAGTTTATATTATGCTAAATATATTGTGCCCTTGTGTGTAAATTTTTTTGGCGTGAGACACAAGATTTACCTCTCCCATGATTGGCAGTAGAACCGGTATGATGGTGGCTTTAGAGGATGGCATCATACCTTTTTTGCAAAATGTCGATATAAAACTTTAAATGTATTAAAAAAACACCATCAAATCTTTAATTCAAGAAAAAAGATAACAGATTTACACACACACAAATATGATGATTTAAATTTCGAACTGTTTATGCAAGTATACCACCCCAGAACCAATTATGTTATATATATTTGGTAGTAGTTTTAACTTCTTAAGTGTTGATCCTCCTGCAAATCCTTCGGATTTCACCATGGTTACCCGTCAATGGAGTTATATTTCCCATCTTAATCATAGACTTAGCAAACTGCTCAAAGAAATCATCTTGATTCTCTGCATAATGCTTCACCAAATCCATCGTTTGTTGGTTTTGCGTATAAAGGATCTCATCGGAGCTTAATAGACCCTTTAAAGCCATTAAGTTCTTATAGTAGCCATTATCGAACTTTGTTGGTGATGTGGGGTCCATGGAGAATAGGTTTTGGTCACCACCGGTTCTCGGGCAGTTGGCACGCAGTCGGGCAGCGTATGGTTGTTCTAACGAGAAGTCCGGCTGCCCGTTGCCCGTGTTGTTGTATAGCCTTTGCCTGAAACTAGTGCACCTAGCATTTCCAATGGTATGACTTCCTGCAATGCAGAGTAAGGGCCTGTTTGTTAGCAGCTCAATGAGCTTAATAGAACTCACAACTTATTCGGCCAGTAATACATTACTGTTTGGTAGTGGCTTAATGATATAGCAAGTCGCTTATTCAGTAAGCTTCTAGTGGGAGTTTTATTTTTATCACTTTATGCCAAAAACACGCTCATTTCATTTATGAAAAAACTTTCGTAAACAAAAACTTCCCCAATCTATACAGACAACTTTCTCCATTACAGGACTTAATGGAAACCAACTAACAAGCCCCTAAGAATCTGGGCATGCACAATGATCGGGTTTTCAAATCCCGTTTTCTATAAGCAAAAAACGCCCAAGTTTTTTCGGGCCCAGGCTTTAGGTGTGCAAATAGGTCCTATCGGGCTTTTTTAACCGTGGGTTTTCCATACTTGAATAAAACATGGCCTAATCGGGCTTTTTGAGCCGGGCATGAATTTATGACCGAGTTTTTTCCTGAAAACGTTTACTCGTGTTCACTTTGAAGATTACCTGAAAGTGTTACGAAATCGATAATGTCGAGACCCTTGAGCTTGAATTTAGTGAGTATGGTTTGAAAAGTGTTGTTTGGGGCCGGTATATTCTGGTTCGAGCCACTCAAGCTTGCACCTAACGAGTCTCTTCTTCCCAATGGGACATCCCAACTCGGCCCACCGGTCTGTACAAATCCGACAATAAAAACAAGTTAAAATTTTAAGAAATTTGAGTCTTTTTACACTTGGATCATGTGCAATTTCCATGGATTATGGTTACCAAAACGGTCGAGTCTCGAGCTGCTAAAGCCAAGATATCAGCACAAGAGACGGTCAGAGGACAAGCTTTCTCGACTGCGGATTTGATCTCGTCAATGACTTCGAATCCACGAGCCGAATCACGATTAGGGACGGATCTCTTCTCGCTTGTTATGGTACCACTGCTATCGAGAAGTATTGACCCATCACAACCCTACATTATTAGTTGCAAACGTAAGAAACACTTGTTAACAAACTGAATCATAAGTTAGTTATTAGTTAAAAAAAAACTAGATGTTGATTTATAAGTTAGCTGATAAACTGGTCATATTTAGTCAAAACTAACTGCTGAGCTAGATGACAATGTAAAATAACTTATTATAATGACATGTTAAAATTTTAATTAGAAAAATATACGAGGGCATAATCGGGAGAAAAAAATTTAAACAGGTCCTTGGATTTTATTGAAACACTATTAAAAAAGGCAAGTATAAGTTTAACCAAACAAGGTTTTTCAAATAAGCTATAAATAAATAAATTATAAATTTGTTTAATTATAAATAAACAAGGTCTTAGGCTTTGTTTGTTTTTTTTTTTTTTTTAAGTTCTTAATCACCACTTATTTATGATTCGTTTAGACGTTCCATAACAATTTCAGAACTGAAATCAGACTTCAGCACCTCTTAAAAAACAAACACAACGTTAGTGTTTAACTGATTATCCTAAAGGTCATGGGTCCAACTAATGGTTTCGAAAGAAACTGTACGAGACATATATATGAACCTTAACAAAGCAGTCGTGGAAATGGAGCCGAATCAAAGAAGCGGCCATACGGGCATCTTTTGCGACTGCATTTGAAACAACGGATTTAATGATGCTAATGGCTTGTGGGCACGAGAAGTCGTAGAATTGCGGGTAGAGAACTCCGTCAGCCGTTGCCGAACGGAAGCATAGTACAAGAGCTAAAGCCAAGAGTACTAGAATGTTGGATTTGGTCATGGTGGGAGTCATTTGTGGTTGGTTGTGATGAAAATGAAGAGTTGTTTTTTGTGAATTTATAGAGTAATTTGAGATGACCAAATACCAATAGTGATTTGGTGAGCTAAACTACAGGAGTAGAAACACCTACTCTTTTCATCTTTTCACAAATTAGATTCTCATCTCAATATATATATATATGTGACGATAATTAAATAAAAACCATAAAAAAGGTTACAAACTCGTGAAAACTGATAGAAAAATAATTTTTTTCATGATTTATTTTCATCAAATGCTAGGATTTAAGATATTATAACATGAAACCTTCACATGTATTTGTTTCACCATATGAATATTTTTACGCATATTTTTAGTGAATCCAATTTTTTTTTCACATATAATTATTTCATAAGGTGAACCCAAACATATGTGAAATACTATATTAAATTATAGGTTTTGGTGAAAAAAATCATGTAACAAATTATTTTTATATCGGTTTTCACGAATTTGTAACGTTTTGTGGTTTTTATTTGATTCTTCCCCTATATATATATATATATATATATAGAGAGAGAGAGAGAGAGAGATGTTGGTTCATGAAAAAATTATTTTTATATAGGGTTTGTACGAGTTTGTACGATTCATCCAGTTTGTAAATGAACCAACATATATATATATATATATATATAGAGAGAGAGAGAGAGAGAGAGAAGGGGGGATTCAGGGGAAAATGCTATAAAAAAATTGAAGAACTACCTAGGAGCCCTCCATCCAGATGGTATGCACAAATGCATACAAGTGACTGAAACTTTTTTTTTCTATGTACCAGTGTATATATATGCATTAGTGCATATTCACAAATACATGTTAAAATTACCAGCATGCATTTGTGAATATTGTTCAGATGGAAAGCTTCTAGGCTGTTCTTCGGGTTTTTTTGACGTTTTTCACCGAACCCAACCCTATATATATATGAATTGATATGGTTTGTATTTTAAATCTCCCTTATATTTTATATATATATATATATATATATATAATATTTCATAAAACTTTTATTAGAAGTATATCATTTATGAAAGTATTAAATATAAATTACTGATTCAATTAAGACTTGTGTTTTTTTAACTTTCGGCTAGAAAAACATGAAAACGATGGATTGATATCCATGTTCGTAAAAAGTCGAAAGCTTTTGTTTCAACGTTGAGTTATTAGTCCATGTGACTGTAATAACTTTTCATATGGTAGATTATTTCTTAAGTGACACATATTTAGTCATTTAGGTAAAGATAAATGGTAGATTATTTCTTAAGTGACATATATTTAGTCATTTAGGTATAGATATATTTATGATTACAAATTATTGTAATTTTTGTTTTCTTAAAATATAAGTTTCATATAAAATTTATATTTTTAATGAAGAATCGTATTAATTTTTCATATGTACCAACCCATGTGCGTTTCCTACCCATCTACATATAAATTTAATCAAAATTTAACATGGATAGTTTTATTAATGTATTAACGTAGTCAATTATACACTCGATAACCTTATAAAATTACTGAATATTCGATAAAAAAACACTTTCATCTGAATTTTGATCCAAGTTGCCCTTATTGACATAATAGCAAACACATCCAAACATATAATAAAAGAGTAAATTATGTTTTTTTTATAAATTATGACTTTTGTCCCCATCATTTAGAAAGTACAGTTTTTGTTCCATTGATTTGTAATTTGCTGTCATTTTAGTCCTGATGATTTACAACTTATTGTTGCTTCAACCTCTGTAATTTTACAATGTTCTAAAAAACGCGTCTGGTTTCGCCATGGCGCAGTCTTGCCGCCACGTTAACTCCCTTGGCATCGAGTTAAGGCATCGAGCTCGTTATGGCCCGCCATGGCGTTACAAGTTTTTTTTTTTTTTTACTTTTTTAAGTTATTGTTTTACAAGTGATATGACGTTATAATGCATGGGAGGAAATTTGCGATTTTTAAAACTTGAATAGGGGTGGGTAAATGTAAATATAAGTTCGTAGTTTTTACGGGTTAAATACTTAATCATTATTGTTCAAAACATTGACATAAACACACACACACACACACACACATATATACATACATACATAGGGTTGATTTCCGTTACAAACCACGTCAATTCGTATAAACCGTACAAAACGCATGCAACCAATATTTTTTTTAAATTTTTTCACTTTTCTTAATTATTAGGGTTGATTAGTCAATAATATATGAAAAAATTTCATCAAGAATACATGAAGGTTGGTGAAACAAGAATACGTGAAACAAGATTCATCAAATTGAGAGTTTCATGAACTAATTCATTTTCACGTAGAAAGAAAAATAATTTCATGAAGAAAAGAATTATATGAAACAAATTCATCATATTTAACACTTTCATGAAAAAAATTATTCAAAAAAACAATGAAACACGCGGTTTGTACGAATTGACGTGGTTTGTATTTGAAATCTCCCCTATATATATATATATATATATCTGTGTGTGTGTATTAGAGTTAAGATGATAAACGTAAGAAGGGATATCCACCCTTGATCACTTTTAATCTCGTGTCCACCTATGAATTATGCTTTAGGAGGGAACTGATCCGACACATATCGGCGTATCTCATTAGTGTTGATCTTTAATTAGGATTGATCTAAGAGTGGAGATCTCTTCTTACCCTTCTCACTGGAACCCAACCCTATATATACATTATACATATTAGCCGCCTTAAGCCACGCCTTGGAAAACTCCATGGCCTCGCCGTAACTCCTAAGGCTTGAGGCTTGACCTCACCGCCACACCACGCCTTACGCCATTTAGAACCTTGGTATTTTACAATTCTCCTTTTTGGTCCCTTATACTTAAAGGTAGGATTAGTTCCATTTTGAAAATAGTAATAGATTGCAAATCATAGGGACTTTCTAAACCATAGGACGAAAATAGAAATTATTAACAAATCTCATGGATGAAAATCGTAGTTTACTCTAAAAATAACTAATATTCAGCTTTTGACCATAGAAAAGTTTTTTTAAGTATATATATATATATAATATTTATATACGGCAAATGCAACAAATAACCTCACACACCCTCCTCACCTTTGATAAGGTTTTAACTCCTGACATCCTAAGAGGGCAATAACTATGATACTGCTAGGCCAGACCCAGAGGTCCTTTGGTTACCATAGAAAAGTTCATAACATGTATTTTTGAACTTCTTGATTTTTGACTATGATAAACCGATAACGAATGAAAAAGTGATGGATAAACTTGTTCAATTGATGTCTGATGAGTCTGCATATCAATTGGCAAACACACTTAGTCACTTACTAAACCGTTATCTTGGCCGCAATTTTAATTTCTCTTATCTAAAATAAACCTTTAAAATCCATTTTCATTAGGTTCATCTTTAGGGGGCGTATTGTCGATGAAAGGTCATTATGGACTTTTTATATTATTTAGTTTCGTGTTCTAATCATAATTTCATAGTTTGTTAGATGGTGGTTTGTTTTGATGACTTGTCTTATACTCTTATTATACTACAAATATGACTTCCTTTTTGAAATAAACACTTGATCATTTTGCAAATTTTCATTCTTAAAATATATATTTTTTCATATCTACCTACACACCTATACATACATAATACATAATACATACATACATACATACATACATACATACATTGATCTGGAATCTCGTGAGACCATATTTTTACACTTAGAACTAAGTAGCAAAATACTGTGAAGTAATCTTTACAATGTTTTTGCTGTAAAAATTCGGATTTTTTTTATCTTCACAGCAAAATGTTGTGGTTTCACGGGTCTTACAAAAACAGGTTAGTCTTATGTGAACCCGACCTTACATACATATATACAAATAACTTATAATTTTTCTTTTTTGATGTCATATTTACTAGATACATACATACATACATACATATATACATACATACATACATACATAGGGGAAATATCATACAAGAACACCCCCTCTTTAAAGGAACAAAGGAACACTTTGTAGCCCATATATGATGTGAGTTATATATATTAAAAAATCATATCCGATTCAATGGGTCCCACCATTAAATCGGATATGATTTTTTTTAATGTGTGGGACTCATATCATATGTGGTGCACAATGTGTTTCTTTGTTCCTTTAAATTTACAAAGTTCTCATTTGAATCTCTCCATACATACATACATACATACATAATACATACATACATACATACATGCATACATACATACATACATACATACATACCAACCACTTTAAGGGGTCAAAGTGTTACGAAGCGACTATACAAGGGGGTAAACTGAAAATTCACCATCATCTATATCATCATTACATTTTCAAGTCTAATACAGTGAGGGTTTTACAATGACTGCTTCTGAACTTCCCGCCACTAAAAACCCTAGAAAATGGAGGTTCACATGGGAATCCAATTCTCACGTCCCCATTATCCGATTATATCTCTTTAATCCCAACACCAAACCCTCCTCTCAATGCACCCATCTGAATGTCAATCTTTTATGCGATAAATCTTTAGTCAAAGTCACCTGGCTTCAAATAAATGAAGCAGGGTCGCCGGCGACGGAGTCACTGTGGGTTCCGATTCCTAGGGTTCTCATCGACGTTGATTCTCCTATCAATTTACGAGCACTGGATGATCATATTGAAGTTAAATTTGTTCTGATTCTTCCGGTTGATCACCCGATTATATCGAATTTTGATTTCGAAGCTAGTGATGAGAATGAATTGGAAGAGGATGAATTTCAGCCTCTTCAATTGGATTCTGGTAATTGAAATGTGTTTTTTTTGTTTATGAGAATAGAACATTTACAGACCTAATTTTATGGGGTAGAGTTATGAACTATACTGTCGATACACTATTAGTGCAAATAAAATGAAATTGTTGATCTGTTGGTTTTGTAACTACAGCTGATAGAGTGTGAAGTTGTTGTTATCGTACCAATGAGCTCAATTACTCAAATCATCAAATGCTTGAATAATCATCAATGTGCTTACTTCTACCATGGAAAACTGGATTCTTTGCAAGTTTAATTGTAGAGGAGTTATCACATATAACCTTAACACATTTACTTTGAGTGCCTTCAGCCTGCTTAAGTATCTGCCGCATCCAAATACATTGAAATTCACAAGAAGTAGAGACCGGCCTAGAAAATTTTTCAAGTGGTGGCACCATTTGACTATAAGATATCTTTCACAAAATCTATCATTAGTCTGTTGGTTAGTTCATTGCTTTTCATACGTGAGGTCCTTTGTTCAAGTCTTCTATTGCAAATTTTTGTTCAGAAACATAATAAATCTAAAATTTAAAGCTAAAAACTAAGAAAATGACACTGACTGGATCTGAACTCAGGTCTGGGGTGGAAGAAAAGCTTTGCAAACCAACTCTTTTTTTCCTTCAAAAACATAATAAATCTGAAACTAAAAGCTAAAAACTAAGAAAATGACACTAATGGGATTTGAACTTGGGTGGAAGAAAATCCTTGCAAACCAACTCTACCAAGGGAAACTTGTGTCCTTATTGTTGTTTCAAAATACATACGGTGGCACTTTTCACGACCCTTTAATACACTACAACGGAGGAACAAAGCGATGCCCCCCCGTGCCACCACTTAAATCACCTGAGTCCGTCCCTGGCAAGAAGCGACTGCTGCCTACTCTGCTTCAGTTGTTGAAAATCACCACTGGCTGCATCTTTATGACCAAGTCACTGCTACTCTGCTTAGACTGAATGCGTAGCTGAAAGTGCTTTTTCGATCATCAAAGTTCCTTGCATAGTCGATGTCTCTATAGGCTGCATCTCATCTTCATACCCTCTTTGATGTGATAATTCTCTTGGCTGCCATCATGTGAGTGTAAAAACCCAATAGTCCAATATAATTCTAATAACATAAACCCAACATCATCTAAGGCCTAAAGTCTAGGCCTTGTTTGTTTTTTCTTTTTAAGTTCTTAATCACCACTTATGTCTGATTCGTTTAGACGTTTTCTAACCATTTCAGAACTGAAATCAGACTTCAGACTTCAGACTTGAGCACCTCTTAAAAAACAAACGCCACCTAAGCATTTAGTAAGCAAAACATTCTAATAATTGATTCAGTTCCAGAACAAAATTTGACATTTATCTCTACTTCCGAAGCTCGGGTCTCATAACAGTGTGTTTAGAGAAATCCGTACATGTGCATGTGGTTCTCCAAAGAAAAGACTCAAAAGAGGGTAGTAAATCCATTGATATCAGGATTCATTCATTCATCAGCAGCAAACTTATCTTGCTTCAAACAAGAATTGGTACTGTAAACTCTCTATTGCTGTTGAAGGTTACTTAAAACAATGTATCATTATCATCTTCTTGTTCTTGTACTTGTCATATTCTTTTATTTATTTATTTATTTCAATGTTTCTAAATTATCCATTTATAAAAGAGTATCAGATAACCTTAGTGGTCGATGTTTTTTTCTGCTTATCATATATCATCCTCAATATCTTTTCTTCCAACGTTTATCATGTGTCCTTTTTCACCTTTGTGGATTCAGATCTTAAGAAGTTGGCTTCTTGTGGGGAGGTGCACTTTTATTGCAGAGGTTGCTCTACCAAGTTAACTGGAGCTATTCGGTAGGGTGTTTTCTCAATGAACACCATAGCTGGTAGATTCGTTTTTGGGTCGGACTATCATCCAAGTATCCGTTTTTTATTCCTCCTAAATCTAGCTTGCCATGACCTAATTTTCTTATATCTTAAATCTTTTTATATTTATCAACATCCTTTCACCAAATAAACAACCATGGGTGCATAAAATTTGTAGCTGTTAACCTGCTGAACTTTCCTTTTTTTTTCTGTTCAATATGAAAATATAAATAAATCAAGTTTTCATGTCATGGTTATATGGACCTGCTGAACTTTCCCTTTGCATCTAAATTGTAATACAATGATGATATCTAATAATTGATCTGATTCTGAACCATATATGCAGAGTTTTCAAGGAAATGCCATCTGTTAATTGGCGTGAGGCAGCTGACAACTGGTTTGGGACTTGTTGCTGTTCTTTTGGAGGTATAAGCGAGAAGCTGGTAGCAAAATATGCTGACTCATATGAATGTTCATCGGGTGTGTGCTTATTGGATGCTACTTCTGTCGTTATCTGCAAGGATGACTTTGTAGGATATAAATTTCCTGATTCAGTTGAAGGCCAAGAGCACAAATCCGTAAAGTTTTCTGGAAATAATAGTTTAATAAAAGCTGTCCCTGAGGACCGTGATTTGACTGCTAAATTAGGTCCGGAAGGTTCTGAAGAATTAATTGGTTGTAATAATTCACGCGTGATGTTTGAAAAGTTGCGGTTGATTGAAGATATTGAAAGAACATTTGGATCTAAGGACCATGATACTGAATGCTGCCATATTCATACAAATGAGGAGCATCTATCTAGTACCAGTGAGTTACAATCAAACAATGCTAATCTCCTAAATGGTCTTCTTGGGAATGGTTTTATGGTTACATCTCCTTATCTTTCAAAAGATATTAAGTGGAGTGAAGTTTCATGTCCGCAATGTTCATGCCTACTTGGAGCATATCCGCATGATAATGTTGATGTGCCATTAAACGGTTTCAATACAGCTGCTCCATTGAATGACGGAATTCACTTGTTTAAATGTTTTATATCTACTTGTTTGCCAGTTGAAGGTTCAACCGACTTGTTTAGGTAAGTGTACGTAGTATACTTTTATGTTTTTAATATATTTTGTTAATAGTATTAGTATATCATGAGAAGCTATGCTTTTGGGTTTCACTCTCTACTGGATTAGCTGAATAATTGGCATGTACATTTTCCCATGTTTTACCTTTTGGATCAGCTTGCCATATAGGTTCAGATCATATCTACATAATAATATCATCATAGGGGCAGGTTCAAATGTGAACTCAAATTTGGTTGCGAATATGAGGACAAAGGAGAGCGCGACAGGTGTCCTATTCAGTTTGAATAATGAAGGGAAATATTCAGACTGAATGTTGTGTTATTCACTCTGAATGCGTGTTACTCGTACTGAATAATGTATGAACTTCACCTTCATTATTCACTCTGAATGCCCTTCATTATTCAGACTGAATGGGACATGTGTTGCGCTCTCTTTTGTCCTCATGTTCGCAACCAAATTTGAGTTTGCAATTGAACTTTCCTCTATCATTACCATAATTTATATATAAGAATTTGGTGCATAAATCTGGCAGGAAATACACATTAGAGAAGATGTTCACTAGCCAATTGTTGGAAAGTGCAAATGATGAACTCTCATTCCGAACTGTGGTTAGAAATCTGCAGACCAGATCTCCGATGTTGCAAATTGTTCTCTTAAACCCAAATTCGTGGTGCTCTTTTGGGAACTGTATGGATGCAATGGTACCCATTCCAAAGATCAATATGCATCCTATGATTAAAGTCCTATTTTCCGACTGCAGCAATAGCACCGAGTCTCAGTTGAGGTCTGTTTTTTACCAATAAATGTTTTCTTTTTACCCAAGTATCTTTTTTTACTTTTCCACTTCTTACTTTCTTTCGTAATCACTGTTACTTACTTAACAAGAGAATTTGATTCTTATATTCAGGAAGCTAGATCAATGGATTACTAAGAATCAAGTTGGCGATGTTTACATGTTAACGTCAAAAGCGTTAACAGAATCATTGGAGTTAGCAAACAGTATGCTCCCGCCTTCACATGCATATCTTCAGGGTTTGTCTTTATCTTTCTTACGGAGGTGATGACCAATAACATTTAAATTGTAGGACTTCACGATAACTATAATTTTGTCGAAGATAAATTTAAATATTTGGATTTTTTATTGTTAAGTTACCCCATAGTAGTCCTAGGTGATTGGGGTTTTCAACATGGATTGGCGGAGAGATGAGTGTGAGCTTGTAACTTATACGCGAACCTTGGAATGTCAAAGTTAGTAGTGTTATTGTGTTCATTACAAATTATCTTTCTAGTATTGTTTACATAAAATAGATGTTAAAATTATGCACATTGTTTTGTTATAAGTAGCATAACCAAAAGATATTAATGGTTGATATGCTTTATGGTTCTGCATCGAGGGATATATATATATATACAAATCCCATGCTTCTGTATGTGTTAGGATCTGATGCATTCTGAAGAGTTCAAGAAACATATATGTTAAACCTACGATATATCGTGCATCGAAGGACAAGGTAATTATTTCTAATGGACCCTTCATAGTAATATATTACTTCTACATGTTTCCTATTTTGATATTGGACTATGATTATAACCTTATCTCCAACCCCCCCACCCCCCCCCACCCCCCCCCCCCCCAAAATATATATATATATATATATATAGATAGGGGCGGGTCAAATGAGAACACAAATTTGGTTGTGAACATGAGGACAAATGAGAGCACGACACGTGTCATATTCAGACTGAATAATGAAGGAAAATATTCGGACCGAATGTAGTATTATTCAGACTGTCTGAATAATACTACATTCAGTCTGAATAATACTACATTCGGTCTGAATATTTTTCTTCATTATTCAGTCTGAATATGACACGTGTCGTGCTCTCATTTGTCCTCACGTTCACAACAAAATTGGATTTCTCATTTGAACTTTCTTCTATATATATATATATATATCAAAAGTTACCAAGCTATTAGGGGGATGGGTGGCAGTTACCTGCTATCATAGTAACTTATGGTTTGATCTTCGAAAAAACTGAAACCCCACTTATTGGATGATCATGAAACTTGCCTTTATGGCAGAAAAGGGACTTTGCCTGTATAATTGCAATGGTGAAAGTTTGACAAGATCTTCTGTGGATATTGTGCCATTTTTTAGCTTTTTATAAAGTTTCACAAGTCAATGACTTAATTAAAGATAAGATGGATCTATGCTCTCCCTTTTTGTCTGTACAGGTGGCGTCTTAATAGCCACTTGGAGCCGTATCTAAGGTCCCAATTTGATCAGTATCAATCATCTTATGACCACCCTAATTTATTGCATCTTAGTATTAGTAAAACGACATTTGATAGTTACATGCTTAATATAACTTATCAGTTACAATCTGCAATGAGACTGGTTGTCTTAATGATATTAGTACATATTCTGTCATAGGATTATATGATTTATATATCAAATATATAAGCTCCAATTTCATAAAGCACAAACTTCACCAAAGCTGTATGACAAGAATTTACAGCAACTGCAGAGGATCATTTTTACATTGCTGTTTTAGAGCTGGATTCACTAATATGTTGACCTGTTTATAAAGGGCATATTAAGCTGCTTATTCCCATTAAGACTGGAATCAGGTTCTTCTCATTCTCTTCTGGTAAGATTGACTGAACATCATTATCTGTTTTAGGAATGCATTACTTAAATATATGATCCTGAAATAAAGGGTTCTATTTTTGATAGGCTCATTTAAATGGATTCCACCTCATCGGTGCTTATTGCAGTAAGCAAGACCAATTTATGGATCCTTTGGTTAAATTACCTTCTGACATGTTTTTTTTTATAAATCCATGACCTTCTGACAGATTTTAGAACAACGTCACTGCTTAACAGAGAAATGTCATTTTCTTACACAAGAATGCCTATAAACCTGTTGGAATTTAATAAACATTTGTCAGGAGGTCATTTAACTGGGGTTGTTTGGCAGTTGCTGAATGGTTTGGTGCAGAATGGTTCAGTGGTCAAAATGATTAAGAGACTCTTATGATATAGTGTTAAATGAAATATAATTATTTGGTAATTGTTCAGGATGTAATTAGGGCTCTTAATGGTTAAGGGAGGTTCAGGATACAAAATGATTAGAGGGTTTTGGAACCATTAAGAGACAGACTTATTTTTTACCAAACATGATTCACCTCTTAGTGATTCAGAGGCTGCCTCTTAATGGAACTGTTAAATAACCCACCAAATTCTGAGGCATCTAGGCAAATCCCAAAGGTCATCTGAGTAAGGCTGTCTTTGCCAACTATTTGGAAAGTCGATGGTAAAGTCTTGATCACATTCGTTTTTAAAAGTGAAGTTGAAATTTGTTCTACGTTGATTAGCCCTACTAAATCTTGGCTGGTCGGAATATATTCTCTAATTTCATGGGTTCTTGTCACAAACTCGTGTTTTGACCTTTCCATATGCAAGTCAGAAAGGCTCAAACGATGCCCACTCGGATAGAGAAAAATGCTTATAGATTTTATCAGATTCTTTTGGTTCCTCATATCGATCAGGTGGCTATAAATATGACCTTAACAAACCATAGGAAATTGCCATCTCAAGCTCTCAAGTCTCAAGTCTCAATTACAAATTAAGTAGTTGAATACATGGTAGCAGGGTCATTGACCCTATTCTGTGTGAGATTCACTAGGTTCATTTGGTGGACCCTACTGTTTGTGAGATTTATTGGGTTCGTTTGGTGGACCCTACTCTTTGTGAGATTTACTGGGTTCATTTGGTGGACCCTACTCTTTGTGAGATTTACTGGGTTCATTTGGTGGACCCTACTCTGTAAGGGATTTTACTGGGTTCATTTGGTGGATCCTACTCTGTGTGGGATTTACTGGGTTCGTTTGGTTTCAATGCATGGTAGCAGCAAGACAAGAGAGGTCTTGCATGAAGAAAAGAGTCTTGTTTGGTAGCCAAGGATGACTTGCCTGCTTCTTCTTTTCAAAGGGTTTGGTCTTTTTAGATTGATCGTTTATTTAAGACCCTTGATTGGTCGGTTATCAGGCGGTCTCCTTGGCTAACCAGACAATCTCTTCTCTTTCATGCCAACCCTTCTCTTGTTTCATCCGACGGTTCTAAATCAATTCCTACATTTGCAACAAGATTAGTTAAATTTGTCGAAAGTGGTGCTATTATCTCCTTCTACATTCATCAAAGGTGAGCATTTTGGTGTTATTTTCAGTTAAACTAATTTACTTCTTATATCACATTAGCATTATGGCTTACTCTGTATCGGTCTATTTTGTGACTCTTGGGCAAGGAGGGAGGCGATTGATATACTTTCTTTCTTCTATGAATGATATAACTCGATTGAATATTATCATATATCGATTAGAATAATATCTGGTTTTACTGACCGAGTACATTTTGGTCTCGTATTTGATTAGAATTAGATGGTATAAGTTCTTGAAAACCTATTGTATATGTATGGTGGATTCGTGCCTATGCATTTCCATAATAAAGTCTTGAGGCTTCCCCATAGGTCGACTGTCAGAGTCTTGTTTTTAGTGTTATTGGAGATTTTTCTGGCTGTTATCTTTAGGGATCATGAGATTGTGATCTGGTTCAAACGCTCATGATTACTCAAAAAAAGAACCTTTTAGGTATTAATGTTACTAGATTGCTTTTGCTTGTTTTTATGGTCTAGATCATAGCTTTTGAAACTATTTTATAGGTCAGATAAATGTCTTAACCGAGACAATTGTTATGTTATGTTGAATGTAAAAATGGTATTTATAGAGGCAAGTCTAGAAACATGTTCCGTATTTATGTTGATTTTAGTTTTCTAATTCCAAAACTTGTCGCTTCCATTTTGACTAATTGATCATAATTAAGTCATTTGGTTAAATATTTTTCTAAAATCAATTATTTTATTGTTGCTTTGGTTTGACAACTTAACAAGAGAATGTCATTCTAGAGAAGAGTTTAAATGGATACATTTTTATTTTATAAAGAAGTATATTTTTTTTACCATAACTAATCGTGATATTGTAATACATAACATCTAATATACATGTGATTCTAAAAATTAAAAAAAGCAAGCAACTTTTGACGCTAGATCACATTTCAAAGTAGCCTTGCACATCATCAAGTTGTTTCACATGTATCATTATCAGTAAAGATCTTTTCATATCTGTTTAAAATAAAAGTGTTCATGTTTAAACCTCTAACATATATACATACATATATATATATATGTTATATGTATGTATATATATATGTATGTATATAGGGGCAGGTTTAAATGAGAATTCAAATTTAGTTGTGAACGTAAGGACAAATAAGAGTGTGACATGTGTCATTCAAAGAAATATTCAGATCGAATATAGTATGTATTCAGTCTGAATATACAAAGAAATATTCAGACTGAATATTGTATATATTCAGTCTGAAGATTTCTTTGTATATTCAGTTTGAATAATCTATATTCAGACACGTGTCATACTCTCATTTGTTCTCACGTTCACAACTAAATTTGAGTTTGCATTTGAACTTTTCTCTATGTGTATATATATATATATATATATAGAGAGAGAGAGAGAGAGAGAGACGTGAAGGATCTAAGGGTAGTCATCCCTTCTCATCTTTCTCATTTTTGTTGTTGTTCTCACTGAAAGCTAACTCACTATATATAAAAGGTTGGGTTTTGGTGAAAAGAAGAGTTAAGGTCGAAAGTATAAGAAGAGATCTCTATTATTGGATACACATTAAGATGAGATACATGCAGGGGCGTAGGGAATAGGGGGGCAGCCCGGTGCCCAGCCCCCTCCAACCCTCGGCCATCCATGCATACAATTAGAACTAAAATTTTGATATTAAAGGCCTCCTCAAACACCGAGCCACCCCTAAACCTCACAAAAAAATTAATATTTATTACCTTATTATTACGTGGCCCAAATTTTATAATAAAAAAAATGATGCGTCTCTAATAGGATACAGGTGTCTTGCTTAAGTATTTCATTAGTATTTGCTTAATTTCCAGGCAAATAACAAAATAAATAGAAAACTCTTAAGTAGTTTAGTGAAATATTATTTAAATATAAATATAATATTTATAATCTATATAAAATGTTTATTTATCAAGTTTTATTGTAAAAAACACGTATCCTCGTTCAGTGAAATATTAATATTAATATTGAGATATTATAATTTGCTTTGAAATTTGAATTATATATATATATGGTTGGGTTTCGATGAGAAGAAGAATTAAGGTGAGAAACTTAAGAAGGGATCTTCATCATTCGATGCATATTATGATGAGATACATCAAGATTACGTGAACCGAGATGCATCGGATCAACTCCTTTCTAAAGCGCAATTCATGGGTGGGTATGAGATTAAAAGTGATCAAAGATCCAGATATCTTCTTAAACTTCTCACCTTAACTCTTATTCTCATACGATCATATGCTTATATGTATACATATATTTGAATTTTCTACATCAAATATGGTGTTCTTAATTTCTTACGATCTTGAGTTAAATCATGAATAGAAAACAAACTACTGATTCTTTTTCCAAGTGAAAATAAGATGTTAATAACCCATAACAACATACTAATAGTGACAATCTCTTAAACCCATAAAACATACTAATAGTGACAATCTTGTGGAAAATATAGTTGATATGGAAGAGACTATTATAGTTGAACCTGAAAATTTGATGAGTTAAATTCAAATGATATCAATATAAATTATTTTATTCGTGATCTGGTAACACAAACTTTAACTTAAGCATTCTATGTAACCAACATGGAGAATATAGGTGAGCATACATTAAACTTGGACAATATCAATGTTATAAAGTAAAACATCATTAATAAATAATGTGTTATCTAATATGTATGTTTCTTTTATGTTAAAGAAAATTTCTTTTATCAAATACAATATTTTATTGTTATTATTCTAAAAACAAACTACGACACTGATGATCGAGCCCTCCTTATCCTAAAATCCTGACTCCTTCACTGGAGTACTCCTTCACCGGATACACCGAGATAAAATATACCTTAATACACCTATAATCCCTATATAAAATACAATTCATAAATAGATATAAAAATTAAAAATATTAATTATCTATCCTATATATCCCTTTGTTTCTTTAAAAATACAAAGTTCTCATTTGAACCTTCCCCTCTATATATATATATATATATATATATAAATAAAGCTTGTGAGATGGTTATCAATTTAAAAACCAGTTGTTCAATTTAATTAAATAAGCCCATAATGTTTTGCCGACATGCTTGCTTTCAAGTGCCACGTGCATGTGGTGGTCATCAAATCTAACCATTAATTTAAACCTTATTAATATTATTTTTCATCATCTCTTCTTATCCACTTAAAAAAGAAAACATCACCACTACTTATTTAATTTAACTTGTTGTATATATTTTTGTCTTACAAAATTAAATAATAAAATGGAAGGCGGCAACACGAAAGAGTATGCGAATCTTATCGAGAAACCGGTTGTCGGCGGTGAAACTGAGAGTTGGCGTAAGGAATTGAGCACCAACATGGGTTATGCCACCGGCGGCGCCGGTTGCCATTATGATTTCGGCGATACCACCGGTGCTGTTGCTGCTGCCTACCTAAATAATCAAACTGAAAGTGATGCCACAAATAAGACAGAAGAAGGTAATGAACAGAAGCAGCCGGTTGTTGGAGTTTCCAAAGAGACGGTAAACAAGTAATTAATTTTTACTTTTTATGTTTTCAATTCTGTTTATTCTTACGGATGTATACGAGTTGATATGTTTTTAACTCTCAAGTCAATCTCGAATGTAAAATAGAACTCGTTTAAATTATCATAAATCAATGGTCAACTTGGTTTGTTCATAATTCATTTAATTTTTTGAGTTAAGCTAAAACGTGTGTATATGTCTATATATATATATATATAGAGAGGAAAGTTCAAATATGAACCTATCTTTGATTGTGAACATGAAGACAGATCTCAGCCCTTGATTTGAGTCATATTCAAGCTGCTCTTTAAATATGGCTTGGGGGGTAATTCTGGCAATTTTTATTCAAGCTGCTCTTTGATGTCACTCCCGCTTATTTCTTCCTTCTATGTTAATCGTCTTCTTCTCTGTTAATCGAATTCTTCTCTATTAATCAGGTTCATTGCTTTGAAGAACTTTATTAATTGGATTTGCGATTTCTGAAATTAAATTGTTGATTCCCTCTTTTCAATGGACTCTGTTTCTTCATCAAAAAATTCAATCGATTGTGATCTAGTTGAAAATTCTACTCTTTTTGTTGATCAAACATGTGATTTGTTCACTGATTGCGATTATGTTACATGTTTCGAGAATACAGACCAAGAATTTGGTTCTAATGTTGAAGATGCGTCAATCTATAACTTATATTCAGACTGAATATATAAACATAAATTATAAAAACACCAGATTGTAGTATATATTCAGTCTGAATATAAGTTAAAATTTGAAGTTTGTATAATCGTATCTTATATTCAGACTGAAAATGAACTACAATTATGTGTTTTTATAATAGTAACTTATATTCAGTCTGAATATAAGCTAAAATATGAACTTTGTATAATCGTAGCTTATATTCAGTCTGAATATAAGCTACGATTATACAAAGTTCATATTTTAGCTTATATTCAAACTGAATATAAGCACTAAGAGTCTTTATATTCAGACTGAATATAAACTAAATTTCGAAGTTTGTAAAATCGTAGCTTATATTCAGACTGAATATGAACTACAATTAGGTGTTTTATAATAATAACTTATATTCAGTCTGAATATAAGCAGTAAGACTCTTAGTGTTTATATTCAGTCTGAATATAAGCTAAAATTTGAACTTTGTATAATCGTAGCTTATATTCAGACTGAATATAAGCTGCACTTATTCAAACACATAATTTTAGCTTATATTCAGACTGAATATAAGCTACAATTATACAAACACATAATTGTAGCTTATATTCAGTCTGAATATAAGCATAACATTTTATGTTTATATTCAGACTGAATATAAGCTACAATTATACAAACACATAATTTTAGCTTATATTCAGACTGAATATAAGCTACAATTATACAAACTCATAATTGTAGCTTATATTCAGACTGAATATAAACATGACATTGTGATACTACAATGTTATGCTTATATTCAGACTGAATATAAGCTACAATTATACAAACCCATAATTTTAGCTTATATTCAGACTGAATATAAGTTATAATTCTGTAGTAAATAAGTTGCTTGCTGACGACGACGATGAACTGATTTATGTCGAAATTGTTGCTTGGTGACGACGACGATGAAGGGATTGACGGTGAAATCGTTGTTTGGGGACGACAAAGATGAAGAATTGACGGTCATGTTATATTTACGATGTTGCCCCTACGGGCTAATTATTGTTTAAGCCATGACTCGAGTTTTCCACTTATTTACAAAAATGCCACCGTGCGTTTTGTGCATTGATTTTTTGATCTGATTTTAAATGGATGGTTGAGATGCATCCTCATGTTCACAATCAAAGATAGGTTCACATTTGAACCACCTCTATATATATATATATATAGGGGAAGGATCAAATGAGAACCACCTCTCCTTAAAGGAACAAATGGACAAATTGTGGACCACATATGATGTGGGTCCACATAATATTAAATCATTTATGATTTAATATGATTTAATATTATGTGGGACCCACATCATATGTGATCCACAAGTGTCCAATTGTTTCTTTAAAAATGCAAAGTTCTCATTTGAACTTTCCTCTATATATATATATATATAAAGAGGTTTATACGAGGACGGTAACAATTTACGATAATGCAAGGATAATTGTCAGCCAATCATTTTTGTACATGAAATTTTTCATGTACAAAATCACATATGATTCACGTACAAAATCATATATGATTAGCCGCGACTTTTCCCGTGACTTGCCCACAAGAAAAGTCGCGCGTCCTTTTTGATGCTTACAAAATCACATATGATTTTGTACATGAAATCATATATGATTTTGTACATGAAATCATATATGATTTTGTACATGAAAAATTTCATGTACAAAATGATTGGTTGAGGATTGTCCTCGTATTCTCGTAAATTGGTACCGTTCTCGTATGAGAAGGAGAGTTAAGGTGAGAAGCGTAAGAAAAGATCTGAGTCATTGATCACTTTTAATCTCATATTGATCATCCATGAATTATGTCTTATAAGGGAGTTGATCCGGTGTATCTTTGTACACCTCATCCTGATGCATCTTATCTGAATGAATCCAAGGACAAAGATCCCTTCTTAAACTTCTCATCGCAACTATCCTTCTCACCGGAATAGATTGTAAGCTATGTAAATATATATGAATATATAGACCCATTTTCGAGTCTTACATGCTCGTATATTTATAAATAATAAAATATAAATATATAAAAAAAATTATAAATCTCGAGTCAGTTAACGAGTTAATTAACTGCAAATACGAGTCCGTAAACAAGAATAAAGTTTGAGCTCGGTAGCTCAAAAAAATTTCGAGTTCAAGCATAGAGTTATACAAGCCGAGCTCAAATAACCTATTACTTGGCTTGGGTCTACTCGTGACTCAACACATGGTAAGCCTCCAAGGTGTTGTTTATTAAGCCTCCAAGGTGGTGTTTATTATTTTTTTTTAAGGTGCCACATGCTGCCTAGACTAATCCCAGTAAATTATAACTGCAAAACATTAACTTTGATAAACACAATGGTCACAATTGTTGTGTACGTCTGGATTAGATGAATATTTCACCACATCCCTCAGGACCTACGCCACAACCCAAATGGTTTGTTTATTATTTGTTTTTTCAATCGAGGAAAAGTAGTATTATGTATCCAAATAAGCTCGTCGTCTTAGTTATGGTACAACATATCGTCTTAGTTATGTTACAACATATCGCACACAACATTCTTAGGGGTGGTTTGGTTAGTTTTTCATTAAATTCGTGTCAATAAATCTGTATAAATAAACAAAAATGTTAAATAAATTGTTTGAATGATGAAAATTACTTATTTTACCTGTTTATTTTTTTCTAAATTATCAATCTTCTTGTTATAGAGCTAGCTAGGAATATAACTGAAACAAGAAGAAAGTGAAACAATTCATGAAGCTTCTTGAGTTCATTTTTTTCCATAGTAAACCATTGAAAAACACTTCACACTTTCGCAAAAGATGAAGCAAATTTTGTAACACATATACACACACCTTGTAGAATGCATAATCTAAACTAAAATCTCTATAGATGATTTATATGGTGGGGAACAACTAATACACTAATATTTTGTCATGTAATAGAGTGCATCTTCAATACATTTTTAAAAAAAAATTCAAAATGAAAAACGAAACTTTAAAATCTGTAAAATAAAAATACCTTTAACTCCAACAGATTCTTTATTTGAAGCATTGATTATATTATTAAAATATTTATTTCACCTAATACAATATTATTTATGTCTTTAAATACTTTTTTTTAAATTCCTATTGATTGAAATATATTAAATAATATTTCTCTCTTGCTAAATCAATTTTGGATATTTTTTAATTTTCTCTCATACTTTTATATTTTGGATATCTGTTAGTAAAAAACGTTTTGGAAATGTTTTCCGTGGACAAGGGTTTATGGAACAAACCATTTTGATATAATTAGAAAAACTTATATATAGTTTTGAATAAGAAAAAGTAAAAAAAAAAACCCAACTAACTATCATGTTTTGAATGATTAAATCCTAAACTATTTTTTGAATGATTAAGTTCTTGAACATTTTTTATATAAAATAAACCATCAAACTTTCAGAAAAAATTATTGGTAACCAACCAGAGAAGTTTTAAAGTGAAAAAAAACCTAAATCAGTTTTACCATTCCTAAACCCTACGCCGGTCAAATCCACGCAAACATCGATAACACTCCTCCTCACCATTCCTTGTTGTCCCATCACTGTATGTTTTCCATGTCATCTATCACGCTGTTGGCCCCTGCCATCGGTCTCTTCTTTTTGATCTGTTTTTTTATCTTTTTACTTTAAACATTTCTAGTCGATTATAAGTAGTTTTTTTTGTTAAAAACTGCAAGTAACCAATTTTTAAAGTTCAATGGTTTATTCAAAACAAATGTTCCCCGGGAACTTATTCGTTCAAAATGAGAAAGTTTAATGGTTTTTTCGTTCAAAAAAATAGTTTAGAAACTTAATCACTCAATATGAAAAAGTTTAATGAGTTTTTCATCCAAAAAAATAGTTTAGGGACTTAACAATTCAAAATACTATAGCTTGTTGGACTTTTTTGAACTTTTCCCTTTAGGATATTAACCAACTAGTTTTTATTTCTGTTAATCGAGTTCGATCCATCACCTTGAAACTTTAGTATATCCCCCGTTAGGATGACCATACCACAATGGCAGTGTTGATGATAGAGAATACATCAACCTTTGATGATCACAGAATCGTATATCAAATGTAGATCGTTGGTTGACGATTATGGCAAGATGATTGGTCTTTGATATATAGTGAGTTGTACATAATATATCTCGACAAATACTTTTATCAACTTCAGGCTTCACATAAGCTTCGGCTTTATGTGTCGTAAAAAAATTCGTGTTAGGTTTTTTTTTTCTTTTCCACACTTGCAACATGACTTGTATTTCTTCTCCTTATGAACATATATTTTTACAGATTTTGTTTGTAACATACTCAACAACACTTGACAATCACTTTAAACTGAAGATTAATTAACAACATTCAACATACGTCAATATGACGGAAAATAACCACAAGGGTGGTGCCTCAATGGTTTGAGTTTGGGCTCTAAAGGTCAAAAGTACCTGGAGGTTCCAGGTTCGAATACAGGGAGGAGTAAAAATCCCCTTGTGACCACGGAGGTTCAAATGCCTGACTCCGGGCTACCTGCAAAGCAGGTGGTTGCCTTGGGAGTTGGGAAAAAATATAGTTTTGTAAGAAACAAAAATATAAAAATATGATGGAATACCTTTTGATCAGTCGTGTAAGATCAGATAAGGAAACGAAGGACGGAGAAGAAGTGATCGTTCTCTTTAATTATTCAACAAAATGGATGTATTGAAGAAGGGGTCGTTCTCTTGTAATCGAACGATACATGAAGAATAAATATAGGGAATTTTATTATGGAATTTATTTGTTTCTGTATTTCTGGAATATGAGTGTGTGACTTGTTATAATTGATCCTACGAAAAGATCGCTTGGATTTAAGAAAAGTTCGCTTGGATTTAAAATAGCTATTTTTTACTTGTGGTTTTATCTTTTAGCTCATTAGAATGATACATGTATTTTTTTTTTAATTTGTATCATTTTTTTTCCTTTATATTGATGGTGATAAAATACAAGTAGATGCTACATAAGAAGGGATCTGGACCATTGGATCATTTTTAATTGAAGAACGACACTAATGAGATGCATCGAGATGCATCGGATCAATTCTCGTAAGGAGCGGAATTCATGGGTGGATGTGAGATTAAAAATGATCAAGGGTTCAAATCCCTTCTTAGTTCTTACATTTCTCACCTTAACTCTCTTTCTCACACGATCCCACGCCTGACTATACATAATTACATATTATGCGGTTAAAAAAGCATCAAATTGCCACAATAGCAAGTCATAAAAGGAAATATAGCGCAACAACAAATGATTAAAAGTAAAACCAAAATAATAAGGTTCTAAATAACGTAAGGTGTAGTGTGGCGGCGAGGTCAAGCCTCAAGCTAGCATTATGAGTTACAGTGAGACCACGTCGTTTTTGAAGGTTTGCCCTAAGGGAGCATACACACACATCCATACTTGTATGTTTTAGTGTTTTGAATAATACTGTAGAACAAATACCAAATATACATACCCTATAGAAAATAATATCAAAAGTGTAAAATTGGGTTTAAATCTCATTCAATCTCTGTTCACTACTTTTTTTCAATTTTCAAATAATTTGTATTCGACTTTTCGTGTATAGGAATGTGAGCAAATATTTACTTATTTAAAGTTTTAGTTTTTAAGCTTTCTTTATGTTTATTTAAGTCATGGGTCTCATACAAAATTATTATTTATCCCTTAAGTTATATATTAGAGTAACTTCACACCTTACATAATAACGTGCCATAACATGTGTGTAACATGCCATAACATATTACAAAACAAGTAAGCCTTAGGGGGTGTTTGGATTAGCTTATCAAAACAACTTATTAACTTATACCGGTGTGGAACCAGAGAAAAGTAAATTTGAGTGTTTGGATGATAGAAAAAAAAAATGCTTATACCGGTTCCCCACCGGTGAAAAGGAGGTTTTGATAAGTTAAAAGATTGTGACTTATCAAAAACAGCTTATGGCTTATGAGCACTTTTTTGGTCATTTTGCATGTATAAGCACTTTTTTGCCAAACACTAAAAAAACAATTTATTGACTTATTCCGGTGTGGAACTGTCCATAAGCTAATTCAAACACTTTTTGTAAAACTTTGGTGTGGTACAACATAAGTTGATAAGCACTTTTTGTAAATAAGTTGACAAGCATAAGTAGTTTTAAATAAGCTAATCCAAACACCCCTTAGAGTGAAGCCATGGGGGTTAACGTAGCAGCGAACCCAAACCTTGACGCCATAACGAGTTATTTAGAACAACAGAAAATACAATCCGATACAACAATGCAAAAATCACGAATTCCTAGTAACCACATAAAAATCGAGATTCGAGACCAAGGCGAAGGCGAAGGAGAATGGACCACCAGCTTTAAAAAACTAAAATGTCATTTTAATTAACGAGTTCCCAGATATGCAGATAAATCAAGTGCCTAAAATGTCTCAGATGTCACAATTTAGACACCAAAATGAAGGTTTTAAAAGTACGCTACCCAAAATAGAAATCAGAACAAAACAAAGCAAAGATGCATTTTCATTCAAATATTTGTCATCAACAAACCCATAAACTATGAAATGTTTTACATGGCTGGCTGGCTGGCTGGCTAACTAACATAATAGTGGTGAAAAGATAAACAACAATTTTTTACTATTTTTTATACTCTTTTTTCAATATACAAAATCCCTTCCTTACTTCCTTTTGCTGATAATTTGTTTGAAGTTGAACCATCTAAGGGATTATTGTTTCAATACCTCCTTTAAAACAGCAGCAATTCTATCTGCCATATGTCGTTCTAGAAACATCTGTTTGACCCTTTCGTACCCTCTCTTTCCCATCGTTAATCTCTTCTCAACGTGTGTTGCAAGCTTCACTATGTTTCTCGCAAGCGGGCCCACCCCTTCTTTCCCTGCTGGATGCAGAAACCCTGTCGACCCGTTCACTACTATTTCTGCAGTCCCGCCTGCCGATGTTCCCTGCCCAAATTTAAACCCTTTAGAAAAATTACTTCCCATAACCAAAACCATGTGTTGTTTCATATTGAGAAACAAAAGATACACGTAAAAGAGTTTCACATTGTGGAACAAATAATACCTTAAATCCTAGTCTTATATGGAAAAAATATCATGTGAAACAATAAATTGAGATTGATTTTTACGGGTTTGTAACCTTTTTTGGTTTTCACATGAACATCCCCCCTTGTATATATATATATATATAGGGGCGGGCTCAAATAAGAACTCAGATTTGGTTGTGAACTTGAGGACAAATGAGAGTGCGACACGTGTCTGAATGTAGACTTTCAGACTGAATATGGCATGTGTCGCGCTCTCATTTGTCCTCAAGTTCACAACCAAATTTGAGTTCTCATTTGAACATATGGATTCAGATTCAGAGGAAAACCGAAAAAAATGGAAAACTGAAGCACACACTAATAACTACTATTCATCTAATACATTATGCACAGGTGCATACTGCAAAAATTACTTTTATGAATGCTATACAAATCAATGATTACCAGGGTTTTCCTCAGTTTCCGATTTTTTGTGGGTTTCCCCTTAACCTGACCCTACATAGAGGGAGGTTCGGGGGAAAACCTCAAAAAAATGGAAAAGTGTGGAACACCCAGACCCAGGTAGCCCTTTATCTAGACAGTATGCATTTGTGCATACAAGTAAATTAAGTTGTTTTTTGGTTTTTCTGCACGTGTGCATTTTACAAATTACTTGTATGCACAAGTGCATACCGTCCAGATTAAGGGTGTTCCTCAGTTTACCAATTTTTTGAGGTTTTCCTCTGAACCTTCCCCTATACATAAAAATATATAGGGGCAGGTTCAAACGAGAACACTAACTACTTAAGAAAACAAGAACAAGATCGTTCATGAACAAAATCATTAATGATCCGGGCGACTTTGGGGCGACTAAAGTCGCATGGGCAAAGTCGCCCGCTTCCAATTAATGCAAAATTACATATGATTTTGTACATGAACGACCTTTTTCTTGTTTTCTTAAATAGTTAGCATTCTCGTTTGAACCTTCCTCTCCCTCTCTCTCCATATATACTGTATACATATATATATGTGTGTGTGTGTGTACACATAATTATATGAGGGCAAGGGCTGTTAAGGAACTATGTTCTACGAATTTAGATGTAGATTGGCACCATTAATAAAGCTTAAAAGTTCCATATGAACACAAAAATAATACAAAATGTTTACCAATACAGGAAGCTGGAACGCCATAGCTTCAATCGATATCCTTCCAAAGCATTCTCCTCTCCCCTACACACATATATTTAATTCAACACAAAAACAAAAATAATCTACAGTAGAACTAGTTCACATTTACATACCTGAGAATTCTGCACTAAAACATCAATTGCTGCTAGATATGGGGCTACAGTAAGAGTTTTATTCACAAAGTGAACTCGATGTTGGATTTTCTTCTGTGCTACAAAATCCCTAAGTTCTGTTTCAAATTTCGTTTGCACACTCATATCACTCCCTACGATCACTGCATGTATTGATGGCACTTGCACCTTCTTTTCTTGGATCAATTCTAAGCTCTCATAAAACGACCGTAAAAATAAGTCTTGACCTTTTCCCCGAGAAACACCTGCACAACGTTATTATTTATCTTTTATCAACAAAATATACTCCTTCGGTCCCAAATAAGTAGTCTTTCCAATTCTACCCTTGATTATGAGATATGGAGAAATTCATTACTCCCTCTATTATTTAGGGTAAAGTGTCGTTTATTAATAGACAAGTGTAATAATTACAGTATTAACAGCAAAATGAAGAGATTTTGTATATTGAAAAACAGTATTAACAGCCAAATTGTCGTCTATCTTTCATCATTTTTGTGTTGGTTAGCCATATAAACGTTTTTATAGTCGATTGTTTTTAATTCGTATAATTCTTTTTCTTCTTTTAATGATCGTTAAAAAAATGAGTAGATGTTACAATATGCTTAAATTTTCTATATAATGTGATAGAGAAAAGTTCAAATAAAAATTCACTATTCATTGCGAACGTGAGAACAAAGGAGAGTACAACACATGTCCCATTCAGTATGAATCATGAAAGGGCATTCAGTATGAATAACGAAGGTGAAGTTCATACACTACTCACAATGAATGATACAACATTCGGTATGAATAACACAACATTCAATATGAATAACGCTTGGGTACAGGGGACATGTGTCACACTCTCCTTTGTCCTCACGTGCACAATGAAAGATGAGTTTTCATTTGAACCCACCCCTAATGTGATATACTCATATATAATGTATGAAAATATGGTGAAATACCTTTTGATCAGTTGCAAGCTCTGCCATCGACACCCGACTGGTCGTATCCAATTCTTGTAGTCGAATGATACATAGAGAAATTAAATATATATATATATACATATATACATACATATATGAAGAATGTAGAGAACATTTTAAAAGAATATATTTAATTTCTCTATGTATCATTCAACTACAAGAATTGAAAACGACCAGTGGGGTGTTAATGATGGAGCTAGCAACTGATCAAAAGGTATTCCGTATTCCACCATATTTCCATACATTATATATCAGGAGTATATCACATCATATATAAAATGTAACCATATGTAACATCTACTCATACTATTTTCACGATCATTAAAAGAATGATATGAATTAGTCAGGGCAAAACCTATAGTCGTGACTTGCCATGGGATTAGTTTGGGCTTCAAGATCACCCATTTCTTAAAAGCTAAATGACAATGTAAATGACCTAAAAGGGCATGTTGAAAATTAATTGAAAAAAAAAACTGTAACTTATTGAAACGCTACTTGAAGTATCATTTCAAAAAGCTATATTATGGCTAACCAAATAGTGCTTCTTCAATAAGCTAGCTTATTGCAAACATGGCCTTGAAATGATGTATGTACGCAAACCAAACTAGCAGGCAGCAGAATAAAGGGAAACAAGTAAATAATCACATTAAAGCGGAAATGTTACTATTGATTGCAGCAAATAAGATGTCGTCATTCCGCACTCCAAGGGACTCTCTAACATGCTCTCTCAATACCCTTTTGGCCACATTATCTTCAGCAACATCCATAAGTTCTTTGCTGTTACCAAGGTGAACGACATATGTCTTTGGCATCTTAATTCTGCAAATTCAAAGATAAAGATATGCAATTGTCAATATTATGGTGCTCAAATACGATTAACGAAAAGTAAATATTAAACTTTATAGTATAAACCAGATAACCCTCCACTTCACTATTAGTGTATCCCTAAAAACAATCATTTGATGAATGTAAATTTGGATGAAATATAATAATAAAAGACATTGTCAAAATCATTATGTTTTTCTTATGTTGTGCGTTAAATGTAAAGTTGTAAACATAATGAACACCCTATAATATTGTATAAATAAACATCTTTGAACAAAAGTAGAAAGATTTATAAAAGGTTATTCTGTTTGAGATACTCGAGCTTGAGATCTAGCATACAGAAAACCCCAAGCCTATTTAATGTCAAGAATGCTATGCATATCGAATGTCCATTTCATTCCCCATGTCAAGTTGTATATTTTCCACACTTTTGTAGCTAAGAATATCGACTAAAGTACCAAAGTGCCATTGGGCTAGCGGTATGCGAGAAACCTCACCAAAGGTGAAGAGGATGTGTGAGTATTTGTGTATATTATATATATACATATATATATATATAGAGAGAGAGAGAGGAAAGTTCAAATGAGAACTCAAATTTGGTTGTGAACGTGATCAAAAAGGACCCCCTAATTCCAATTAGGAATTCGTTGGGGCCCTTAGGAACAGGCCTTCCAATTTGGCGGACGGGTGAGTAACGCGTAAGAACCTGCCCTTGGGAGGGGAACAACAGCTGGAAACGGCTGCTAATACCCCGTAGGCTGAGGAGCAAAAGGAGGAACCCGCCCGAGGAGGGGCTCGCGTCTGATTAGAGAGCGCGACACGTGTCGGAATGTAGTTTATTCAGACTGAATATAGGATTTATTCAGTCTGAATAATGCTTATTCGGACCGAATAAATACTATATTCAGTCTAAATATTTCTTTGAGTATTCAGTCAAAATATGACACGTGTCGCGCTCTCATTTGTCCTCACGTTCACAACCAAATTTGAGTTCGCGTTTGAACTTTCCTATATATATATATACTTCAAAAACATTGATTAGAGTACAAATAGATGTGAAAGAAAGAAAAAAGAAACGTACTTTAAGCGCTCTTGAGTCCTGTTCTCCCAATATTCAGCTGTTACATGGGAATCAATCATAGACCCAGCAACAAACGGCAGGTGCTTAACATAATCCAATTTAAAGTAATGGCCTCTCATTTCATGAATCCACCATAACACCTTTGGTAAAACCCGAGGAACATCTTTGTTCAGAACAGCATCCAGCCATTTTCCAGCAACAGCAGTATTTAATACTACCAAATCAGCTTTTAGGGCTGTGTCTATAGCTTCTTGACCCTTAGCAGAAAGGACCTAAAAGATACTTGAGAAAATTAGGTGGCAAACAAGAAAAGTAAGGTGGCATATAAAATTACGAAGAGCCCAGTTGTGAACCAAACCACTAGTAGCATCAGAAAACAATTAAACTAATATAGATATGAATGTCAATAACTAGATTCAAATTAGTTAATTTAAGAAAATACCGACAAATAGTATTGCAAATATCGTAACCACTTGAAATTTTATACAAACAAGATGCACCTGAACTCCACGGTCCAACATCTTGTTCTCCAAATTGTATATCACCTCATCTGTTCCGGATGGTTTTTGGTTTGTTATCCAACAAACTTCAGCACCAACACCACGTAATAAGAATGCTAGTTCCATTAAAAGCAATGGACCACCTGGCAAAATTAGCGGGACTCAGAAATTGAAGAAGAAAAGAAACACAAACCGATGTAGACAAGTTTTTTTTTCTGCTTTTAACATTTATCTTTGTTTCAATTCCTTTTAAATATAAAACAAAGAAGCTTTTTTTCAGCAATTTGTATTTCAAGATGTCTGGTACTAATTGCAGACTTTGAAACTAATGGACTGTTTATCCTCACTAACTTAAAAAGATCTTTTTTGTCCACAAGATTTACTTCTATTTGAAAGCCAACAGATCATTCAGAATAACTTCCATATTTTGTCATGATGTAAGAGCACTTTGGAGGTAGTCAGACAGATTTATTTACATGCCCATGGAACCAATTGTTTCAATTTTCCAAATGGCGAAAGGATAACATCTTTTTTTTTAAATAGAGCACAACCAAGCAATTAAAATTGAAAATATAGAACCTTGTAGGAGAACTATATCTTCCCAAGTACAAGGAAAAGGCAAGAAACAAAAGAGAGCATTCCTTGTTGCATTTCTTCCGATATATGGTGTAGTTTGGTTCACGGGAATTGAAGTGGTCAATTCCTTTGACCAAATTCCGTTCCTGTGTTTTGTGAGACTATTGTTGGTGTGATCAGTTAGTACAGAACCAAGCCACTTTTTATGTTTTGATTTCATAACAAGAGATAACAGGTAGAGGTTTTCTACAGAGGCCACATCAAGATCTCAACTTATTGCATCCATAGCACCTATTCCTGTTATATAATGCAAAAACTTAAAACTTGATATTGATGGTCTTGAAGTCGGCATTGAGTCAACTCAACGAGTTGTATGGTTTAATAACTAAAGGAGACACTAGTGAGCAAATTGATCTTGAAATGTCATAGGTTCAGTATAGAGAGCCATAACCTATATATCTTTTCCAATTGTTCCTCAAGTCCCTACTCCATGACCATAACTATATAAAGTTATTGTTTCATTCTTTCTTCGAGCAGGCATAGGAAATCAAAAATATGCTCATTCATACAACTAATTTGGTTCGCTAGATAGAAGTAAACAGAACAACGATCTACATTATGATTCTTATGTGAAATCTAGTGCTTTTTATCCAAACAATCCCATATCCTAGTCGATTAGTGCTTGTTATGCTCAAATTGGATATAGATCTCATCAGAAATTTAATAGCAGCATTACCATATTCGTTATAATGCAGCTAATATTCTCAAAAAAAACTAGAAAATTCAAGTAAATAGAGAGAAAGTGTTAATTACCAGAAAGAGATAGTTCATGGGAGACAAGAAGAACACGTTTGGACTTCATGAAACTGAGGGGACTGGTTACTCCGATCTTCGGCGGCGGCGTCTCCTTCGGCGATTGGAGGCGATTACCTACACCAGGGGCATTATCAAAATGTTGACGATCACAAGAAGAATCATGCGCAGCCCTAATAATAAAGGCAACGGCGGTGGAGATAGAGAGCATGGCTAACAGTAGTAACAGCCACCGCTTCTTGTGGAAGCAGAGTGTCGATAATCGCGTAGACTGCTTCGCCATGGTTAAGAAGAACAAATCTAAGCATTGATCTAGGGTTTCTTCAAATCTGGCCCTAAGAATCTCATCATAGATTGATTGATTGATTGCTACTTGTAATTGTAGAGACTCAGCTTGAAAATCGAAATACAAGATCGAGAAATGAAATGGAATTTGAAATGGAAATGCGTTCGATTATTATTGATTAATGGGAAATCTGAACAGAGATTGGAGGTTTGATTTGATTTGATGTAGTAAACAGTGGAAAAGAAAGAGTGAGTGTGAATTTTCTCAATAAAACAATGGTTTGTCGTTCTTGTTGATTAAGGGGGTGTTTGGAAATTGGGATTTGCTTATTTGAAACACCTTTTTATTTTTATTTTTTTATTTTTTTGTTATCGTTTATTAATTTATTGGGTGTTAAAACGGAGTTTTATAAAGGTTATGTTTGATAAAAATAAGTTGACTTAGAGCATCTTTAATCATTTTTTGGAGTGTTTTTCATAATTAAAGAAAAACATTTTCTCTCTCCTACTTTCTCCATTTGGGAGATGGATTTGGGGAAGTTGTTAGAGCACATTTTGGCTCAAAATCGTCATTTTCTCTATTTGGAGAAGTTGTTGTAAATGCTCTTATAAGCCAGCTTATGTTTAGTGTACACTGTTAGTCCCTGAAAAAAGATGGTTATGCCAGTGAGGGTTTGTAGAAAGGGGGCCGGGGTAGAATACAAACACACAGAATTTTTACTCTTTTAAATTTTTTAATATAAATATTAAAAATTTACACACAGAAGTTTGTTGCGGAAAAGAATAGACACACTATTCTAACAAACTTAAACACAGATAACAGTAATTAACTTATACACTAAGGAAGTTAAAATAAAACTGTTAGAGCACACAACTTTGCCGGAATCAAACAAATGATCACACAGAGGATTTGTTGAAAGCGTGAGATTTATGGGAAGGACTTCATCTCCTTTTATAGTGCCCATGCATGGGATGCATGTGGACGGTATCAAGGATTCATTAATTTGGAAGTGTATCTGCTGGACAAAGGAAGAGACCACTCCCTTTGTACTAGAATAATGGATGAACCATTCTTTGTAGCACGTAATGTCAGATAACTTTATCTTCTTTTCTTCATGCTCTGTGAAGTCCCATTAAACCTTTTAGCTAAAAGACAAATATTCCTTTTATAAGAATAAAAGAGAATGTCTTTATTTAAGGTTTAATGCCCAAGTTCTTGCTGCCCACGTGTCTTGCATTTGTTGTGAGTCAAGAACTTATCTCTTGAAAATTGTTAAGTGATACATGAATCTATGTATCACATTGGTGGATACCTTGTAAGGCTGGAATTGATAAGTGTACACATTACTTAGTGAACTTCAAATTTCACTAAGTGTTGAGAGTGTACACCCTTGTAGTTGTGACTTGATATCACAGCCTTAGAAATGATACCTGCAATTTCGGTGACCAAGAATATAGTGTCGGTGACCATGAGTATTAACTTGATTACCTCATCTTGTATTGATGACTCAATACTTTGATGACATAAATGTGTACCATCGGTGACCCACTATATTGGTGACCCAATCTTGACTTTGGCAATTTGATCTGAATATTGAAGTTAGTTGGTACATCCAAAATTCCACTTTTTGATGTACAACCCTTGATTGGATAGTCTTTGACTTTCCAATACTTGAAGCATATTTCAGACCTTCAAAAGAACCTATAAAAAATCAATCATATAAAAGAAGGTGGTTCATCACCAAATCATCGGTGACCCAACATACACGTTTGGTAAACCATAAACTAGCTTATAAGTTAGTTTATAAACTAACTTATTGAAACGCTATTTAGAGTAGCGTTTTGAGAGTTTATTGTCATTTTTTCTAATTATAACGCTTATTAAAATTAATTATTAATTTTTTTTTATTTTCCAATATGTCTTTTTTGGTCATTTTACATTCTTATACGTTAGTTTTGTTAGACGTGTTTTGTTCATCATCTAGCTTATAAGCCATCAGTTAGCTTATCAGTCATCCGATAGCTTATCAGTTAGTTTACCAAACAAAAAGTGTTTGGATTAACTTGTGATGATACAAAAATGTAATAAATTGATAAGTTATTTTTAGTTTTTGGCAACCTTTACTTATATATGTAAAATTACCAAAAGGGACTTTATTCTAAGTATTTCTAACCCATGACCAAAAAGCACTTTTCTTCGACTACACGGTTTACCTCTGTCTTCCTTCATCTTCCAGGTTTTATTCTAGTTTTATACCAGTTCATCTCCTTCATCTTTTCTCTCAAATCACCTTATGTTTTCAGTTGGCTATGTGATTTCTTTTTCTTCCCTTTTGTTTTTGTTAGTTAGGTTTATAAACCCTCCTAATTCAACTCTAACGTATTTTATTATCAGTATCACATCAAAATAAGTCAATAAGTTGTTTTTATAAGCAAATCCTAAACACCTAAATTCCAGCAAGACTTGATTTGGATAGTCGGACTAGTTCAAGTGAACCGGTTTCATACATCGTGATAGTTGATAAATGAAAGTTCATCGGCTTTTAAGATTATTATCTCTACATATATAATTCATCTATATTTTAAAATTTTACTGCAACATTTATTAATTATTTTAAAATATATTTTATACATTCTAATTAATTTTTAGTTAATAAATACATAATATATAATTTTTTTATTTTAATTTAATGTTAATTAAAATATTTCAAATAAACAGATTAATATATGTTGTGATAATATAATATAATTATTTTATTTATTCCATAATTTGTTTATTTTAATTTAATTATATCAAAACACAATATTTAATGAATTAAAAAATTACATATAGATAAAAACTAAATAGTATATTAATCATTATTTTTTTCTCCAACAAATCTCTTATATTAAGTACGATTGTAGTTGTTGTGATTTTATTTATGTTGCTTTAATAATTGTGAGCACTCAACTATATTATATGTATTTTTATCAATATTATAAGTTTTAATATGTAATGATTCAAATTTTAGATAATTATACAATTCATGTTTAAATTAATTTAATTACAATGTACTTATATTTTATTTAAAAAATAATATATATTATACATAAAATATTTTTTAAACAAGATTAATTGATTTAGTCAAAAAGATAACTTACCATTGATCTGTCTATTATAAAATTTAATTTATTTAATCTATTTATGAAAGAAAGGTTACGAGTTATGACAGGGCTTGTAGTTGGACTTTCAATATTACAAGTGTCATTTCTATGTAAATGTGATACCATGTAACAACCGGGATTTTTTAAAAATCTCGTCTTTGAAATTAAGTTTCATTTTATTAAGAGAATATAGTTCTAAGATGTAATTCTGAGCTTTGGAAAAAGGTTTAGTGTTAATAGAGGATGAGTTGAGCCAAAGAAATGTTTATTTGATTTAAGGGAAAATCTGAGAAAAAGTAAGTTATTGTGTGAATTCTGGAACTTACGCAACCTGGCACGCAACCCTAGCTCGCATAACTCTCTGTTTGCTCTCCTCCCATAGCACGTGCGACATGCCGTGCGACCTAAAGTCGCATCATGGGCCACGGAAGACGAAATTTTGGCCCAGCGAGCTTAGGTTATATGTATAGCGCCGAATTTTCGTCCCTTCTCATTTCTACTTCATTTTCTCACCGCCTACCCCCATTTGTTCCACTCTCTTGAGCATCTAACCCCCAAACTAAACCAATCCAAAACATCAACTCTACCTCTAGCTTAATGAATTCAAATCAAGTGTTGAAGAACTTATGTTCTTCATCTTCCCCAACCTTTTCATCCTCCATTGTCGGCGATTTTTGGGGTTTTTTCTCCAAATCAAGAGTTGTAAGTTATCCCAGCCATTTAGATTAATTTCTTATTGGAACTTTTATTATTTAGCTCTCTAAATCATACATTTGGAAGTATTATATACTTATTTTAGGGTTTTGATTATTTTAGGCATTTTAGGAAGTTTTCATATCTATAACTAAGGACCGTTTAGATCTAATTTTTGAGGGTTATACTTAATGTATTTTAGGTTTATTAAAGAGCTAAATAAGGTTCCTAGCGTGGGATCTTTGTGGATCTAAAATTTTCTTCAAAGGAGGCTCAAAGTGGGTAAAACCTAGATTTGACATAAATCTAGCAAGGTGAGCTCTAGTTACATTTATAAAACTATATACATGTCAAAATAATTATTTTGGGGTTTGAACTCGTTTTATAAACTTGGTACTTGCTTGATATAAATTATGAAAATGGTATGTGAGTACTTGAGGCTATAAACTCCTTGTTAAAGCTTTATAAATTGTATTGGATGTTTTGAGACACCAAAAATTATATATATATGATTAAAAGGAATTATTTTGGGACTTTGGAGAAATGAAGCCTAGTATTATTCTAACTTTGAAAATATGTAGTTTGAAAGAAAAAGTAATGACTTTCTTGGTTTGGTACATAAATCCAAGTATTTATCAAATTAAGTGGAATCAAGCGTATTTTGGGGACTTACTCAATTTACAAACTTTTGGTCAAATATTTGATAATCTTTAGATTTCAAAAGTGTACATATTTGATAAACCATTTCCTTGCTTTTAGAGATTTTGGAAAGTATATTGTATTAACTCATAGGCTTTAAAATAGTCCTTATTTGAAGTTGTCAAAGATGTTTACAAGGCTTTTGACTAGAGACATAACCAGATGATTTTGAGACATGTTTCAGTTTGATGTCCTCTTGGGTAGTATTAGATGTATCATCCATGCATGCCATATTTATTGGTAATAGTTATCCTGGTAGTAATGTCTTTCATTTGGAGTCGAGAAAAGTTAGATTGCATTACATTTTGATCCACAGGCATATGAGTCTGTATAGGTTGTTGAAAGACATTCGAGTCCCTCTTTTGAGGCCATAAGCCGCTTGGGCTTTTAGTAGTTAGTATTACAGAGATGGAACCAAGTAGGAATGCCTCTGCAACCCTAGGTATTACGATGATGTAACTCGTTGGAGTATGTTGTCGGGACCCATGTTTAGAGGTCGGTGCCTCTTATAGTTCACACCGGTATTTTTGGGGATGAATCCATCTAGGGTCGGGGCCCAGTACCATTGGTTCTTAGTGTAAGTCTATAGTATTTAAGTAGGTCTGTGATCGGGGTGTTTCGGAGATGAATCCGCATGGGTCGGGCTCCGGGCCTTAGGTATTATGGTGGGCACTCGTTGAGGGTCGTGATCTTTGGGCACTACTCTTTAACGTTGAATCCTGGCTTACTTAGTGTTACGCCACAATAGACGGAATCGGGTCTCCCCCGTCACCGAAAGATGTTGTTTGGGTATTGAGTTTATCCTTACTTTCGGTGATTTTAGGGTACATGGTAATTGTCGCACTGCATATGATTCTTGAATTAAATCTTGTTTGTTTTTGTTAAAAGATTAAGTGGCATGGTTATTGGTCTTCCAAAGGGTATTTTATGACTAAGATATTGTGTAATTTGTTTGTAATTTATCTCGTATCTAAGTGTTTTTAAAAGTTTAAATTTTCTGCTATTTTCTTTAAATTTAAGGATGTTACACACCAAAATTTGATTTGCAATTTCTTTCGCAAACGGTATGTAAAAATTTTGATTTGCAATTTCTTTTGCAAATAGTATGTAAGCCATTTGTGGATCGTTTATAACGACTTACTTTTTATATTGTTTTTTATCATATCATTTTTCTCTCACAAAATTAAAAATTTAAATAGAAGTTTATAATAGTAATTCTTATAAGAATTTTTTTTTAATTTCATTATTTTTTCAACATCAATAAAATAATTATAAAGTCAACAAAATATTAATTCTCCTGAAATTCAAGGTTTTTATAAGAACCTACAAGAACTCAAAAAATTGACTTGGTTCTAAAGCATTAATACCAAGCCCAAATAATTTAACATCACTTACTTGACCAATTTAAAAGGTAATTTTTCTTAAGTAATTTTAAATCTTATAAAATTAGAAGACGTACAACGAAATTTAAATATTTTATTAATATTAACTTTAGATTTATCAAACTCTTTCAAGATATCAAATTATCTATCTTAATGTATAAACTATAAGTTTTTAAAAATAATTCAATGCGTATTTATGTTATTTGATAATATGATTAAGTTCAAAAATATTTAATATTAGATTCATTTTGAAGATATTGACAAGACGATTATAATGGTATAATTTGTAAAAGAGAAACATATTTTTAATGTAATTTGGTACATATACAATTATTTATGTTAATGTGATAGAGGTGTAAAATGAAAAATAAAATAGTCAGTGATATGAATGAAATTTAAAAACTAATTATAGTACAGATAATGGTATCAAATGAAAAGGTAAAAGAGTTAAATAAATAATTATAGGACATAAAACGTAATATTTTTTAAAAATAACTCGTTATGTATTCATGTATATAATAATATGATTAAATAGAAAAATATTCAATATTGAGCTCATTTTGAAGGTGTTGACGACACAATTATAATAAAATAGTTTACATCATAAGAAAACGTGTTTTTAATGCATTTTAGCTAATTTAAAATTGTATATGTCAAAATGGAAAAGTTGTGAAATGAAAATTGAAAAACGAAGGGATATAAACTAAATTAAATAATAAAATTTAAGTGTATAAAGTGTAATTTAAAAATAAAATGCATCAAATGGTTGTACTAAGGCAAGTGTAACACCCCCGTCCCGTGTGGCCGGAGGACGGTGTGCCACAATAGAAACAAACAACAAAATTAACATAAACGGGAAACCAGAGCTACTATAATTAACCAGCAAAATAAAAGTATGGGGTAGACTAAAGTTAAGACGACATAGTTATAATTACAATATATACATAACCAAAAACTATTATAATATTCAAGATCGTCTTCAAAGTAGTCATACTCCTTCGCTCTCGGTCCCGTCATAAGCCCACCTACGATCCTGTGCCTGCCGAGGAGAAAACAAACCTCGGCTGAGCCAAATGCTCAGTGAGCGGATAATAAAAAAAAAATAACAAAGATCGCAAGTGTATAATTGAATTAGTTAACGATGATAATCATATGAAATCTGAAGATCGGAATACAAAATGAACAATTGATAATTAACGTAAAAATGTTCTTAATAAATGAATCAAAATAATATTATCAAGTCAAGAACAAAGAATATATAATTAAAATCAAATGGTTTCGAGGGTTGTACGGACCACTCGAACAATGGAAAATGAGTATAGGGCAATACACTCAATTCCTTCCGATAAACGGCTCCCGAAAACGGCTCCCGATAACGGTTCCTAGGATCGATCCATTCGCCCTCAAATTGGCCGGTACCGGGCCATACCCACTTATTGACATTGGGGTTCGAATAACGAGGACGCCATGACAATTATAGCCGACATGGAGGCGTCACGACATCGTTGCCCCCGATGTCGTGCCTTAAATCACAAAACATCCAAAATAGTGAAAACATGTCAATTTGATATGTAAAGAACAATCTCATAAGAATATGACTTTTAGTCACTATATATCAATTTATAATTCCGAAAACGGTTCAAATCCGACAACGGTTCAAAAATGAAAAGGATCAAATCAAAAAGTGATTTAATTTAAATTCAATTATCCAATAATAAATACATCAAAGACCAAAACTATGTTAATAGATTCAAATAAGAATTATCATAGACAAATTGATACCCCTTAGTAAAGGAGTTATCAAACTCACAATGCCCAATATGATCTCATGAATTGAAAATAAGAGATCATAATAGATGCCTAAATGATGAATGAGAAAGGTATTACCTGTTTAAAAGTCTAGTGACTAAGAAGAGTCACAAGATCGGATATCCGTACCTTAGATGGTAAACGATGTGCTAATCATGTAGTTCCTATCCCGTTGTTAACGCCACCTTTTTACTCCAACATTGACCCTAAACAAGTTTACAATAGATTGAGAATGATTGGAACAAGATTTGCGGATGGTACAACTCCCTAAAACTCAAAGTACAAACAAATAATGCTACAATTCCCCTGCACCGGACAGCTTTGAACCACTGTGTTCATGACCCTTTTTAACAAGCTTAGAGGTCAATCTAGGTCTTAAGGTCTAAACAAAACTTGTAGAACTGTTTCTTATTGTTCCAATAGCTTTGGATTCAAGTCATTTGGAGCAAATACCAATTTTATATGATTTTTATAAAAACAGTGTGCAATTCTCGTTTTTGCACAGTAACAGCTACTAAAACTCACTGTTTTGAGCCGTGTAAACATGGAATCAGCTCTGGACTTAAACTACAAAGTTGTAGTATACTCAGATACCTTTCCAACGATATATCGTACACCTCAATCGGATAAACTAGTGATTTTCTACGAATTTCTGAACAAACAGCAACTATTAAAAACTTTTACACAGCTTCAAATAATCCCTTTTTGATAAATTTGCTACTATTCACAGCACCAAAACAGTCCCTTTTTCTATAAATTTTGGTACTAAACCATGGTGAAACAATATAAAACTTTTCCAAACCATAAATCAATGATTGAAACTTATTTCCTCACTTATTTAATCAATATAAACAAGAAACTAACATCAGTTAGAAGGATTTAGCATATTAATCAAAACCCCATAAACCCTAACATGAATCTTCCAATCTTTAATAAAAACCATCAAATTAGAGAGCATACCTTAGATTTTACTTGTAGAACTAACAAATCTTCAAAGATTAATCACCAAGCTTTCAAAATATCTTCATTTCCATAGTTGCATGAAGAGTTTGGAAAAATTTTAGGGTTCTTGAGGTTGGATACGGTTCTAGCTAGAAAGAGAAAGGGTTAAGCTCCAAATGAAGCTTTTTGGCTGAAAAGAGGGCTTAAATAGTTAGTATAAGAATCCTCAATTGTCAATTATCACCCCTCATCAAAAGCCTAACTCACTATTGGTCCCTACATGGACTTTTATTAACATTTTTAGTCCTAAGACCAATTTATTTTCTACATAATTGACCCTTTACATAAAACTTGGACTTACATTATTAGTCCAAAGTACAACTACTTTAAGCAAGGGTACAACTACATAAAGCATCCAAAATTGTATGTAACGAAAATACTAAGATTACTCGGTAACGAAATCTAGGGTGTTATAGCAAGAGAATAGGTACCTCTTAATTTTCTAAACATAACCGTAATACATGCGTTATAAGTAGTATAGATGTTTATGATGAAATTATAGCAAATATTTTGAAGTATATTATATTATCATAGTATATATAAAATAAAACTGTAACATGAAAATACATTTAAAAAGAACAAAAAGGATGAATATATGAACTCAAAATAAGAAAAATGAGATACAATAATAAATTATTATATATTTTTTTAAATAGAAGATATACCGTGAAACTTTCTTCATAAGATGTTGGTTCATTTACAAACTGGACCAATCGTACAAACTCATACAAACCAAGTTAAAAATGATTTTTTTCATGATTTTTTTCATCAAATGCTATATTTAAGATGTTATTACAAATATGTATGCTTCATCTTGTGAAAAAAAGTTACATATGAAAAAATACATAATGAAACAATTGCATGTGAAACTTTTAACTTATGAAAACAAATGCATGTGAAACTTTTAAATTATGAAACAAACATATATGTAATAACATCTTAAATCATAGCATTTGATGAAAAAAAATCATGAAAAATTTATTTTTAACTTGGTTTGTACGAGTTTATACGATTGGTTCAGTTTGTAAATGAACCAACCTCTTCTCCATAAATCTAAAGAAAACGAATTACTAACGATAAAGGTACGAAATATCTTCCATGTTTTTAATATATTTAAAATTTAAATCTAAAATCCATATTAAAATATTTAAAATATTTTCTACATTCTTGATACATATATAGTTAATTTCTTTGCGTTTTTCCTTTTACACCGGAGTTTAATTTCCAAATGCTGAGTCTATTTTATTTATTTATTTTAATTGGTAACACACTAACTTCCATATTTATTTATGAATTTTAATTGAAAGACATATATATATATATATATAGATTAGGGTTTAATACATAGACTATGGTGTAAATGGTAACAACCAATTTCTTTACGTATCATTTGACTATAAATATTGAAGACAGTCAAGCGAACATTAATGACCGAACTTGTTATTCCACCTATTTTCATTTATTATATATTAGAAGTATGGAAAGATAATAAAAAAAACCAAAAAAAGGTTAAAGACTCAAGAATTAATCTCAAACATTCAAGAATTGTAATCAATTGACATTTTTTTGTAATATTAGCAAAATACATATCCAATCTCATGTCTAATTTGAAAAGTTAAGGACAAACATGTGATTTCAACCACTTGTTTCAACTTTCATCTCCATCCTATACGCCGCTGCCATCACCAAAATGAATTTTTATGTTTTATCTAGTGAATCTTGTTACCAAAATGACGATTATGTTTTTTTTTAAATTAAAAATAGCTTTAAATTAAATCATAAGATCTAAGGCTTAGATCGGTCCTCAAGTTTTCAACCTTTTTTTTTATTTTTATTTGATTATCACCCTATAAGTACATCACATTATATATAAAATATAAGTATACAATAACATCTAGGGTTGATTTCCGTTACAAACCAATTAATTCTTACAATACAAACCGCATTCAACCAATCATTTTTTTAATTTTTTTTTCCACTTTTTCTTAATTATAAGAGTTGATTAGTCAATAACATATGAAAAAAAATTCATCAAAAATACACAAGGGTTGATTAATCAAGAATATGTAAAACAAGTTTCGTCAAAATGAGAATTTAATGAAACAATTTCATTTTCACGTAGAAACAAAAATATATAAAACAATTCCATGAAGAATAGAATTATATGAAACAGCTTCATTATATTAAACATTTTTATGAAACAATTTTATCTAATTAAACAATGAACCACACGATTTACACGATTTATAAAAATTGAGTGGTTTGTAGTTGAAATCTTCCTGTAACATCTACTCGTATTATATTATCATCATTAAATGAATTAAAATTAATTAAAAGAAATGAGATACACTAATAAATTATTATATTTTTTTTAAAATAAAAGATACATCATAATACTTTCCAAAAAAACAAATTAGATACGACAAAAATATGAAAATATTTTGTTTTCCATATTTTCCATATATTTAAGTTTAAATGCAAAATCTAAAATTAAAATAAAAGATTTAAAAATATACACTACACCCTTTATATATACGTATATATATTTAATTTCTCCATGTATCATTCTACTACAAGACTTGAAGACAACCAGTTGGGTATCAATGGCGGAACCTGCAACCGATCAAAAGGTATTTCATCATTTTTTCATACTTTTGTTTCTTACAAAACTATAATTTTTATATTTTTCCGATACAAAATCTTGTATTTTTTCTGTTATATTTGATATACGTTAAATGCTGTTAATTAATTTACAGATTAAAGTGATTCTCCATTATTGTCGAAGATGTTACAAAATTGTTGCAAAATCTGTAAAGACACATGCTCGTAAGGAGAAGAAACACACGTCATCATGTTGCAAGACCGAAAATGAAAAGAAATTTGACACAAAATTATTTAAAACGACACATAAAGATGAAGCTTATGTGAAGCCTGAAGTTGATAAAAGAATTTGTCGAGATATATTATGTACAACTCACTATCAAAGACCAATCTTTATGCCATCTACGGCAACAAACAATAATGTACAACTGCCGCCACCTAATATACTGTTTAATGACCACCAAAGGATGATGTATCATCCATTACCAACACCGCCATTTTCGTATGGTCACCATAGGTTGCCATGGTATGGTTATCCCAACGGGGGGATGTAATAAATTCAAAGGTGGTCGACTAAACTTGATGTAACACGGTTAATGAAGGTTTTAATAAAAAAAATAGTTGTTAAATATTGAAAATTTATAGGTTTTTTAATATCAAGATTGTTCTATTTTGGATCCTATTCGTTTGCTCCATAAACCTTTCAATTTTGATTGATTACATGTTTGTTTAGTTATTTTGATTTCGAATTTATAATGTGGATTTTCATATTCTTGTTGCTTTGTGTATATGGTTGAGTAATTTTGTTGAAATATCTAACATTAATACAATGTTAGTCCCAAAATTAGGGTTCTTCACTACTAAAATAGAAGGCTTTCATCTACGACCATTTTCCTGGGAAATCCGTCGCTGAAGAGTGATTCGTCACAAAACAGTCACAAAAGTTGGTAGTTAATTTGTTGGTGGGTAAATCAAATCAATGACAGATTACTCAGGAATTTCCTGGGTAATCTGTTGGTATTTTCTTGAAAACATCAGATTTTACCGGAACCAATAGAGCATCTCCAACAGCTATTGTAAAATAGAAAAATGAAGGTTTTTTGCAATTTTACGCTGTGTTCTCGAGTTTTTTTTTTCTAAAGAAAGGAAAGGAAAGGGAAGGAAAGTAGGGAGAAAAGAAAAAAACTTGTGTTCTCGAGTTTTTTTAAGGAGAGAAGGGGAAGGAAAAGGAAGGAAAATCTTTTTAATTTTCCTCTCAAAACTTTCTTCCCAAATGTGGGAGGAAAGGGAAGGAAAGAAATAATTTTTTTTAATAATAATTAGAAATATTTATAAAATTACCTATTCACCCACCAATTACATTCTCCTATAAAATAAATAAGGATATATTAGTAAAAATGACATATTTTCTTTCATTTCTCTTCTACTCAAGAACATGAAAATTTATTTTCTTTCCTTCCCTTTCCTTCCACTCTCTACAATCTCAAGAACACAAATAAAAAAATCACTTTCTTTTCCTTCCCTTTCTTTTCTCTTCTTTTCCTCTCCTTTCTTTTCTTTTCTTTCCTTTAAAAACTCGAGAATAGAGCGTTAGGCTCCAACAGCTATGGTATACCATATGCTAAAATAGAGAAATGCTAAAAAGGAGGAAATTTTTTTCTAAATTTAGAAAATATCTAAATAGAGAGAGAAATAATTATTTTAATAGTTCCACCAATTATTTGAAAGTTTGTTTAAAAAGTTGTTGGGATATTAAATATATATAATATTTTAATAATATAATTATGATAAGATTGTTAAAATAGAGTAGCTGTTGGAGTTGGATACAAATTTTTTTAGAGATTTTGATTTTTGATATGCTATTTTAGAAAAAGTTTAGCCTAGCTGTTGAAGACGCTCTTAGTATTTCCTGGGTGATCTGTGGTAATCACCCAAGGAAATTTCTCTGGGTAAAAGTCATTTGTTTTGTAGTGCATTTTCGTCTTAAAATTTTAAAATACGTGGTAAATGTTCTTCGTTAAGAACAACAAATAGGTAATTGCAGTACAGTATAGAAAGATTATCAGTATCTAATCCAATACTTTATAACCAAATTTAGTAGTTTTAATTTCAATATGGTGAATGTGTATTATTTTTGCAACAATCTGATATACTATGTATCAAAGTTAGCGATTTAATTCTTAATCTCGTCTCTACATCATGAATTGTGCTTCTTACGGGAATTGATTCAGTACATCTCACATCTTAAATTCTCAACTATGTTGATCTTTGTAATAAAAAAGAAAATTGTACGCTTTTAGTTATAACTTCATTCTCACCGGATCCCAACCTATGTATTAAAATATTAGACCTTTGGAATGTATTTTCTTTTTCCACTAATCATATGTAAGTGGTTAAGAAAGGTTTAATTTTCATTAATTATCGTTTTTCTGGTATTTAAATATTTTCATACCATATCATCTAAATTGTGTTCAATATCAACCAAGGTAACATACCTTTTTGTTTATTTAAGGGAAACATTTGTTATGAAAATAATTTATGTTTAAGACGGAATAAATTACTAAAATAATTTAAATTTAAAATTTATATGTATAATTCACATGCCTTTTTTCAAACATCCAACTCGTTTAAAAAATCATTTTAAATATATATAAACGTAATATAATATTTAGTATTGTTTACAGAAACCTATATTCGACCAATAAAACTTGTTTACATTATTAATTAATAATTATAATTGCTTAAACAAAAAATAAAAAAATCTCAATTTAAATTTAAAATCATATATAATAATTAGTTTGTGAAACCTTATATTTATAATGAAATATGACTGATTAACTTATGGAACAAATTCCTACCAATTTTGAAGAAAAATTATGGATTGATCTATAATTGTTTTTTTTCTCTTTTAATTAACTGGTTTAACACAATTTATACTTGGATTTGAGGCGTTGTAAATAATATATCATATATACAAAGTTTTGCTCATCTTAGCATTTCATAATCCATGTTAGAGATAGACATTTGGATAGGGCGAAACAGATTGGACTCGATTAAGTCAATGTACGATATCATTAGTCCAGACTAAATTGGATTGCAGATCTTTTTTTACCAGATTGTTTGAGTCGCACCAGATAAAGCTCATATCAATCCATTTTAAAATTTCTTCTTGTCTTAAATCAATTATTTTGCGCTTTTTTATAAACGGGTCAGGCTGATACCAAACTTTTTTCGAAACAATCTTAGACCATGATAAATCGTTGGTCAAGGTTCATCCTTTATCTGCCAGATTCATACCGATCTAGTTTTTCTGAACTGCATTGACCAGCTTTTGACCAGACCAACCTTTTTCGAAAGGGCTCGTGTGCAACTCCATTAGTCGGGATCATAAAATATGAAAATTCGCTTAGTGAACAAATGCTAATGAGATTACATTTTGATATAAATCTTGATGTGAAAAGATCTTATGGATTGGCCAATATGACTTTACCTGCATATTGGATTACGTCTACGAGTTCTATTCTATAAGAAACAACAGTTGAAACTTCATTTTATAACGTTTTCTACAAAAATAGTTATTAAGATCCCACGTACCATCATCATGCAAGCTCAATTATCATAAAAGCAGGGGTGTGCCTAGGTATAAGGTAGGAGAGCACATGCTCCCACTCTACAAAATCGACGCAATATGAAAAAAAAATACATACCGTAAATGTATACATGCTTTAAGTTGATGTGTGCTCTTTTAAATTAATAAAAGTAGTTGAAGTCTACCGGTAATGTCATTGCATTGCATGTAATATTATATGTATAAGTTCAAGGGAAATTTGACAAAATAGCCATTTTTTACTTGTGGTTTCACCAAATAGCCAATTTCTTACCGAAATCACCAAAATAACCATCAGGTTTGCAATTGCGAAGAGGTGAAAATGTAGAAAAAAACAAGTTTTTGAACTAGGTTCGCAATTTCAAGGAGCAAATATGTAAAATTTGAAAATTACATTGCAAAGTTGATTTTGTGAACCTAGACCAAGTTTTACATATTTGGCTTAAAATTGTGAACCAAGTTCATGAACTTTTTTTTTAACTTTCACCCCTTCGTAATTTCGAACTTCGCAATTACAAACCCGGTGGCTGTTTTGGTAACATTTTGGATAAATGAGCTAGGAGGTAAAATAAAAATAAAAATGGTTGTTTTGATAAATTTCTCTAAGTTCAAACCTTTATCGCCTTTTTAATTTCTTTCTGTAAGAACAATATAAAAGAAAAAATCACACCTAAATGTTACAGAAAACCGATTACTTATCATTTTTAATGAAAGTGTTGTTTTACGATTAATATTTATTTTATTTTATATTAGGAGAAAGTCCAAAAAGATCAACATAGTGATTAAGTCTTTGAATTTTTTTTTGAACAAATATATTATTGAACATATTGAAATCGAACAAATATATCATTAACTTAATAAATACTAAGAAACTCAATGAACACTTATATTTTGAATGATTAATTTATTTGAACGAGTAATCTCTTACACTTATAAAAGAAAAAAATATACCATTTTCTATCGATGTATCAATAGATCAATAATAAGATGCAATAAACCAATAAAAGTAAATGATTATATACAATCTCTGTATCCATTATTTATTTACCAGATTCAAATGAGAATCATAAGAGAAGTTAATAAGTATTTAGTTTTCAGATTCAAATAAGAAACACTAACAAACTCATGTGATTGTCATTCGAGTTTGAAAATAAATGATGATATTTTAATAAAAATTGGGTATTTTTTGTTTTATTGGTTCGTTAGACTTTACTATTGGTCATTTGTTGATATACAGAAAAAGAAATTGTATAAACTGTAAGGATTTATCCGTCCAAAAAAAATGTTAAAAGACTTCTTTTGTTTTTGAAAAAAAAAATGGACTTAATTGCTTAAAATGTGAAAGTTTGTTGGGTATTTTTCGGTTTTAGGTTAGTTCAAGATTTATTTGTTTGACTTTAGTAAGTTTAAGAATTTATTTGTTAAAAAAGATTCAAAGACTTAATTACTCAAATTGTAAAAATACGTTGTGTGTTTTAGACTCTTCTGTTTGTATTAATTATGTCGGTTATTTTGTATAGCTGCTTTGAAAAAATTTGTAGGTTCGTCTCTGTAAAAAAACCTTTCTTTCCATGATCAAAAACAAAACATGTATTGGGTTGTAGCAAATCAACGGGAGAAAAGAGTGGCAAAAACACGACATCACAAGACTAAGGGATTGCTTAGTTACATCTTAATGAACTTAATATGTTCTAATGGTCTGGACGACTTTTTCGCACAACCATACATGAATGTTTCTTTACAACTTAATCATTAAGCCATTAAACCAAAATGGCTATATGAGATTAGTCAGGACCCCTCACATGCCTCTATTAAGCCACCTCAAAGAAATTAATATCAGAAATGCCCCATAAATAACCCAGTCCTCTCTCTTTGCCTCCTTCAAACCCTCCAGTTTTTCGTGTAGACAAATTTATCCGGACAAATAACTTAACTCATACAAGATTTAAAAAATAAAAAAAAGTAAACAACACCTAAAATTATTATGCATATTTGTTAATAATTTATCATCAAAAATTCGTATTTTAATAATTGCATAAAATAATTTTGTGCTACCGAAAATAAAGGTAGGGTTCCATAATCACATGGTGGTTGAATATAATACACAAAGACAAGGCCAAATGAAAACAGATAATCTACGTTTTCTTTTTCAGTGAAATTTTTTTAAATCCAAAATAATATATATGTTTTAGGACCATGCTTATTTACACCAATAAATTTTATAAATTTATTTTTGTATATTGTTTTAAATATGGTATTATATATGTGAAAATATATTGTTATTCATATCTTAAATTTTTAAGATTGTTTTTTTATGAAAAAAAAAACAGTTTTAAGTTTTCACATATAAAATAACATTATAGAAATACTGTATTTTAATAAGTGTTAGAGCATCTCCAACAACTTCTTTAAAACATATAAAATCTCATTTTTCTTCTCTAAACTCCTCCAACAGCATCTCTATATCAATCTCTAAAATACAAAATTTAAAAAAAAAACTCTAAATATATAGATTTCTCGATTTCTCTAAAATGATGAGAGAGAAATATTATTTTAATAATTCTCATCAATAACAACCCTTATAGTTTTAGAGATTTTTTAATAATAAATTTATTGAATATTTTAATAATATAATTTTTAAATAGATTCTCTAAAATAGAGAAGTTGTTAGAGTTAGAAGATAATAATTTTAAAGATTTTAACTTTAGATTCTTTATTTTAAATAAGGGTTTTTCTTTTTACACCTTACTCTACTTCCCAAATGCACCCTATTCTATCTTATTTATTTATTTTAATCGGTAACACACTAACTCCTATATTTATTTATCAATTTTACTTAAGGGCCATATATAGATTAGTAGGGTGTAAAAGTTAACATCCTTATATAAGTTATTGGGATTTATAGAAGGGTGAGCCCTACCTTTTAATGCATGAATATGATCATTGAAAAAGCACTTATGTAATAGTTGACCTAATTTCATAAGTCTACAAAGGGGTTCAGCCACTCCATATGTAAAGAATAAGAGGTGAAAAAGATAAAACACACCCTACAAATTTTGATGTGTTAATTGAACCTTTTATATTTATTATCATATTCATTTTATTTTAAGAAACAGTTAAGATAACCTAACTTATAATTTAAAAATCACGTGATAAACCTAATAAAAAAATTATTGTTAATCATTAATTTTTAATTCATACGTGATAACTTAGGGTGTTTTTGGTATATGGGACGGGACAAGACATGACAGGACGGGACAAAACTGTCTGTCCCACGTTTGGTGCGGCATGGGACAGAACAGGAATTCACTGTCCCACGTTTGACGCAACATGAGACAGGGACGGGACTGAGACAATGTGGGACAGAGTGAAACAAAAAAGTTGTTCCATCAAAATAGGTGGAACAAGATGGGACAAGAATGAGACAGGAAATCCTGGATCCGTCACTGATCCCCACTCAAGAATGAGACAGAAAATTCCCGAAACACGTCGGGTGACTTTACGCGCCTTTAGTCTATCTTAATGGTACCCCAGTGGACAAAAATCCTGGATCCGTCACTGATCCCCACCCACCATTAACCACCATCGTCCTTGCCTCGGTCCCCTGTCCCATCTCCCCTTGCCACCAATGGATTGCGACCGTATCCATCTCTTCTATTGGGTAAAAAAGATAATCGAAATGTTTTTACAATGTTTATTTTTGTTTTCATTAAAGTTTCCATCACCAAAAGAATGTATTTTAAGTTTATATCTTGACAACCAACCAAATACAAAATTGGGTTCATGTTTATATTGTTTACTGGATTTAATATAAATGAACATGATCAAGATATGGTTATTGTCCTTTTTAGGTACTTTATACTTCAAGCCAACAGTCTTGTTGGAAAAAAACCTCTTTGTGATTTTTAAGCCACAACGAGCTTAAATGTGTTTCAATACGTGTCCTATGATGATAAATTTGTATGTCATATATAATATTATATATATATAGAGGCGGGTTTATACGAGGATGATACCAATTTACGAGAATACGAGAACAATCCTCGGCCAATCATTTTGTACATGAAATTTTTCATGTACAAAATCATATGTGATTTTGTAAGCATCAAAAATGACACGCACGATTTTTTTCGTAGGCAAGTCGTGGGAAAAGTCGCGGCTAATCATATATGATTTTGTAAGTAAATCATATGTGATTTTGTACATGAAAAGTTTCATGTACAAAATGATTGGCTGAGAATTGTCCTCGCATTATCGTAAATAGTTACCGTCCTCGCATGAACCTCTTTCTATATATATATATATATATATATAAATCTTTGTTTTCTTACTATTATTCAATGAGTTAAGGATATTAAGCATTTTAAAATAGGTTATATATTAAAAACAAAAAAAAACAAAACACTAAAAAGATAAGAAAAATCAAATATGGTGTTAGAAAAATCACGCATGAGGCAATGGTGTGCCACAAACATAACGTGACGTCAGATATAAACCTTAAGTCATATCACGCCACGATGACAGTCACCGTTAAGTTTTTTAGAACATTGTACATAATACCTCTTTTACATATTACTTTTAAATATATCAAGGTTCATTTGGTTTGTCAGAATTGAAATTTAATTTTATTTATGTTTGGTTTAAAGGAAAGTATCCATATGAAATACGGATATTTCAATGAAATCCCATAGGGAAGTTGTTATTGTACAGGATTTCATAGAAATTATTTATAGTTACGTTTTAAAATATGTTAAGAAAATATTTATTTTTATAATAACTAATCAATAAAAGAACTATAATTTGTTTTCATAAACTTTCTATGTATTAAATTCAATTTCATTCTAAAATCACACAAACCAAACACATCAAAAATTCTAAAATTTTCAACAAAACTCAAATTACTCAAAAACAATCTATTAAAACAAACACCCTTCAATTTATATGATTTGATTTTATACCTCATATAAATTAAGGGGTTGAGCCCCTCTACACCTATTTTCCACATTAAAAAAAAACCCTACCAACTCTAGTTCCTAATCCCCCACAAATGTCTATAAATAATAATAAGAATTATTTACTTATCACATGTGAAACACACAAGGCCTTCATTTGGCATTCTTTCTTCACTACAAATCTTGGGTTTGAACTTTGAACCATATCACAAAAATGGCTCAAACCACTATGACCATGACCATAACCATGGTACTCATCATGGCTCTAACTCCCATATGCTTCTCTAAGATCACCGATGGAGGTTACCTCTACCCACAATTCTATGATCAATCTTGCCCACAAGCCAACGACATCGTTCACTCAATCGTTGCACGAGCAGTTGCCAACGAGCCCCGTATGGCTGCTTCCTTGCTTAGACTCCATTTCCATGATTGCTTCGTTAAGGTTCGTGAATCGTATATACTTAGGTAGCGTTTGTTTTTTAAGTGGTGCTGAATTTTGAATTCTGATTTCACTTTTGATTTATAAGAGCTGGTGCTTAAGTCTGAAATCTTGAATCAGTTAAATTGTTTGTTTTTACGTCTGAAGTCTGAAATTTGAATCACTCACTGACTTATAAATCCTAACAATGCGGGTGTACGAAAATAAAAGGAATTAAGTGGTGAGGTTATCACTTTTTTTTTCAAGATGATTTTCAAACTTAAGAGTGTCTGAAAAATAAAACAAAAAAACAAACTGTTTGAATTTAAAAATATCTAAACGAATAAGTGATAAGTGGTCATTAAAAGTTAAAATTGAAAAAACAAACAAAGCCTTATTTTCCTTGAAAGAAAATGATTATTTTTAAGATTGTTGATTAATGTTATTGATGATCATGATATATTGTATACCTAGGGGTGTGATGCATCGATCTTGTTAGATAGTGGTGGCAGTCGTAACGTAATTAGTGAGAAGGGATCCGTCCCCAATAGTAACTCGGTCCGTGGATTTGAAGTCATTGATGAGATCAAAGCTGCATTGGAGACGGCATGTCCACAGACCGTCTCGTGTGCAGATATCTTGGCTTTAGCCGCCAGAGACTCCACAGTTTTGGTACGTATCCCACAACAATTATAAAAAGTTGTTCTTTTATACGCGTCTGCGTCTTAAGAGACCAATTTGTTACAGTATCCTAATAATAATAATCCTAATTAAATGGTTCAAAAAAAATAATTACTAATTAAATCTTTATGATATATATATATATATATATTCAGAGTGGTGGACCGAGTTGGGAAGTCCCGGTGGGAAGAAGAGACTCATTGGGTGCGAGCTTGCGTGGGTCGAACCACAATATCCCGGCTCCAAACAACACTTTCCAGACCATCCTCACGAAATTTAAACTCGTGGGTCTTGACATTATCGATCTTGTAGCACTTTCTGGTAAGCTTTTAATCCAACACTATAACAAAATCAGTTTTATAAGACGTCTAATGGACTCTTTTATAAAAGTTAAGTTTATAAAACCAAACAATTATACGTCCCATATAAATATAATAAGTTGATTGGATGTTTAGGTTTGTTTACATTGACCTTTTTAATGAAATGTCTTCTGAACACATATTTTTGTACAAAACACTTTTTAAAAACAATGTTATACAAAAACATTAATTAGACGTTTTATTATTTCAAAAACATTTGAAAAAACTCTTTAGAATACCCAAAACAGTCTAATCAACTTATTTTAAATATGACACATAATTGTTTGGTCCTATAAACTTAACTAGTTAAGTCCTGTAAACCAGTGTATTATGACATTTAGACATATTTAACTTCTATAAAGTCAATTTTTTATATGAAAACCGACCCTTAAAGGTCCGCTAGCTCTTGATTCTTGCATTTCGTTAATTTCAGGAAGTCACACCATCGGAAACGCTCGTTGCACCAGTTTCCGGCAACGGCTATACAGCCAAAAGGGCAACGAGCAGACCGACCAGTTGTTTGCTGCTCGACTCCGAGCCAATTGCCCACAATCCGGTGGCGATCAGAACCTATTTTTTCTGGACGGTGGATCCCCGATGAAGTTCGATAACGGGTACTACAAGAACTTGATAGATTCAAAGGGGGTTTTGAGTTCCGATCAGATTTTGTTTACGGAGAACCAAGAAACGATGGAGGTTGTGAAGGAGTATGCTGCAAATGAGGATATGTTCTTCAAACAGTTTGCGAAATCGATGGTTAAAATGGGGAATATTAGTCCGTTGACGGGCTATAGAGGACAAATTAGAAGGAATTGTAGAAATGTCATTGGTTAAAGTTAAGCGTTATCTGATAGAGTTGAGTTCTGGTCAGAAGTGAAGTTATGGTTAGAAGGGTAAGAATGGATTTCCACCCTTGGATGCACATTAGGATGAGATACACCGGATCAATCCCTGTATCAAGTGTGATTCATGGGTGGGTGTGAGATTAAAAGTGATCAAGAGTAAAGATCTCTTCTTACGCTTCTCACATGATCCTATGCCTATCTGATAAGACATAAGATCGTGTGAGAAGAACAGTTAAGATGAGAAGCGTAAGAAAACATCTGAATCATTGATCACTTTTAATCTCATACTCGCTCATGACTTGCGCTTTGGAAGGGAATTGATCTGGTGCGTCTTGATGCACCTCATCTCGATGCATTCATCCTAATGTTCATCCAAGGGTGGATATCACTTCTTACGCTTCTCACATTAACTCTACTTCTCCTCGGAACCTAACCCTATCTGATAAATTATTAAAATTGCGTTAAAATGGATAATAAAAATACATGAAATATCGTGTTTTTTATAATTATTAAAATTGTGATACAAATGTACATCTACACCCGGATTGATATATCAATAATCTACTTCATCGTAACAGTTGTTCTACTTCTTGCTTCTTAGGTTAATAGAGGTCGGATTTCTATACATTTTACCTCCGGTGAAATATAATAAAATCATTAATTTCTTTCATTTTACTCAATAAATGTACATGGTTCACATATATCTAGTCCAAAAGAAACCAAATTCATATTAAAAAACACCAAGTTAGTAAAGATTATTTGTCGAATAAGCCATAAAAGGAATCGTTCAATAATAAAAAATCAATCAATATCTTTCTATACCTAGCAACTTTTGTCGTAAATCCTCTATTCTACTTTTTGGGGTGGAGGCAGGGGCGGATCTACCTAATGAGTAAGGGGGGAAAGGACCCTATTGAAATTAAAAAAAATTCTAAGGTTAAAAATACAAAAAATTACTACTTTATACTTCTATCCCCCCACTAAATTTTTACAAGGGAGCCCATAACTCTAAAAAACTATCAAAAATCCTAAAAAGTTTCTTAAAATCAAACAAAAAACCTAAAAAATCTCTTAAAATCAATCAGAAAAACCGAAAAAACCCTTTGAAATCAACAAAAATACTAAAAGAATACCTCGAAATCCATAAAAAAAAAAACTTAAAAATCTCTCGAAATAGTGTAATTATGCCAAAAGCACGTCGGACGACTTTACGAGCTTGTAGTTTACGTTAAAGGTGACCCCACTGCTTAAGGATCCTGGATCCGCCAGTGGGTGGAGGTAGACATGTGTTTTTCATGCATATGAGAAACTTTTGTCATATATCATACGCTCTGTTTGTATGTATATTTATAATTTAAAAGTTTACAGTGTACTGGTGTAGTGCGCTTCATCTCGACGTTCTCAACATCGACCTAGAAGGTTGAGTTGATATGGCTCGTAAGAGTCCTATAAATTAAGTTGTTTGGACCTCCACCTAAAAAATCATCATTTAAAATTGTTTAGGGGTTAATTTGGTGAATATGAAACTATGAGGTGCTAAAGTGCCAACTGTGAATAGTCTAGGAACTGTTGATGTTACTTTCAGTAAATATAAAAAAAAAAAAAAAAAAAATTGTGGCTGCTGGGATTCGAGCCCAGGTCTCCACGGCCACAACGTGGAATTCTTACCACTAAACTACAGCCACTTTGGTGTTTTCTTTTATAATTATAGATATAAGACCGTTTACTTAATGGCAGTTAGATTCTCAAAATCTTCAAACAGTGTACTGATGGCATCAATTACGTTTTCTTTTCAAATTGAGAAAATCGAAATTTTGAACAGATTTTTATTTCGCCAAATTATTTAATTTTTATTTTAAATAGAGAAATTATGAGAAAAAATATAAGTGTGCGTTTTGATTCCTGAAATTTAGAAAACCGGTTTGTTTCATTCAGTTTTCAAAAAGAATTTAAGAAAACAAAAAATTTAATTTTTAAAATCCTATAAAATTAGAAACTAGTTTTAATAGTTTTCTAAAATTTTGTTTTTTAAAAACTTTTCCAGCGACATTTTGGCCCACGCTTAAAGCTCATACATTTCTAAAACTCAGACAAATCTCTTTGTATCTGCCTTGTCGCTTCAACATATCTGCTATTTCTTCCCCGTCGCATCTTTCGATTCATCACATCGGGGCCAAGCCGGCAACCGTGGACGTTTATCTCGTTGGAGCACCAAGATTTCTAGAACTGGAAAACGAAAACTTCACTATTTCAACCAAACGTGTTTTTCTAAAATTTCCATAAAAATTGAGAATGAAAATTCAACTCCATTTTCTGAAAATATTTTCTAGGAAAATGAAAACAGTTTTCCGAAACCAATCACACCCTAAAATTCTTAAAATTTTAAGAACTTTTCAAAAACAATTATCACAAGTGAGAAGCAATCTTTTTAATATATTTCACCAATAAGAAATATTTATGTTAAATGTTTATGAAAGAGAAATAATATTTCGTTACATGTATTATTAGTGCTGTGAACAAACCAAACATTCAGCAAACCGTTCAGCCGGAAATTTGTTTATGTTCATTTATTTAATAAATGAACGAACATTAACACATTTTTTTCGTTTTGTTAATTTAACGAACATGAACAATGACCTTGTTCGTTCGTGAACATCCATTCATTTATGATTGTTTATATATAAAAGTATATATAATATTTATATATTATGACATTAATATGTAAAAATCAATAAGTTAAACTAAGTCCTTTTTTTATTCGACCCCCTAAATTTACCGGGTTTTAAATCTTGTTGTGTTATTTTAGAGGAACGAAATGATAAGTAATGGTGATTGTTTTTTGTTCATTTTTCTTTATTTGTTTATGTTCACTTATGTTTGTTTAAACTACGTTTGTTTACGTTCATTTAGCATCTTAACAAACCAAACACGGTTTCTTAACGAACGAAAATGAACATAAATGAATGAATATGAACAAATCTCTTAACAGATTTTTCAAAATAGAAAAATAAAAATGTTGAGCAATATTTTTGCTTTAACAAATTCTTCAAAACAGATAAAGGAACAAACACAATGTTAAATTCTTTAAATTTAAAGAAGTCTTCCAAAATTATTATCATGAAAGAAATATATGATACTTTAATTTTATAATGAATCCTAAAATATTTGATATAGAAAAACTGTTTAAACATTGTGTTCTTAGTTTTATTTTAAAGAAGTCAAATGTGAATTTTTTTTAATAAGATTTTAACTTTAATTTTCTTTATATTGGAAAAGATGCAATAAATTTGTTAGAAATGTTCTTAGTTTCTTACCGCAAGAAACCTTTGTCCCTTTTATGCTTGCAAAAAGTATAAACGGGATAAACTATTTAGCATTACATTTCATGGTGTGGTTTTTTTGCATTTGATGCATAAGATATACGGTTTAGGAAAATGTTCAAACCAGTACAGTTTCAGATTTTGACCCAAACTGCATCACGAACACCCCTATTAGTTTATAATTTAAACAGCTAGTCTATATCAAAGAGTTGACTTTAGATTAAGCTTTTAAATAACGTGAGACGTGGCGTGGCGGCGAGGTCAAACCTTAAAAGTCACGGCAAGCCATAGTGTCTGATGGCGTCATATTTGTATATCATATATAATATTATACATATATAAATCTTTGTTTTCTACTAAGTGAATGATATTAAGCATTTTAAATTATGTTATATATCAAAAACGAAAAAATAAGACACTAAAACTGTAAGAAAAATCAAATATGGTGTTGCAAAAATCACACAATAGGCCATGGCGTGCCACATGCATAACGTGGCGGCAGACACAAGCCTTAAGCCATGGCGAACTTTTTAGAACATTGCTTTAGATATCGAAACTTAAAGTTAACATGAATACAAACCGATGCGTATATGATCCATGGATATCCTACTCCTAGGAATCGAACTCAAAATCTTGCCAAATTATACAATACAATAACGTTGATCATCAAACTCGGGATGAAATATTACTTTCCCTTTCAATTCAATCTTTTCATTCGGAATCGGAATCATGATTAGCAGAGAATCTCACCGTCCTACGTCTACTTTCGTCATATTCAGCTTCTTCATCATCATCCTTTTTAGTTTCATCAATTATACCTACACAACGAATATGATTTAAAGACCACCATGATACCAGTACGAATATAATTATTTTTAAATTATATATACATCTATTATGTTAAAAACAACTTATTAAACATTAAATACCGTCTATTAATGCATAATCTCATAAAATTAGAAGTTCAAAACTTAGGAGCGGGTTCAAATGAGAACTCAAATTTGGTTGTGAACGTGAGAACTAATGAGAGCGCAATATGTGTCATAACACTACATTCGATCCTTATTGAGTCTGAATATGACACGTGTTGCGCTCTCATTTGTCCTAACGCTCCCAACCAAATTTGAGTTCGCATTTGAACTTTCCTCTCAAAACTTATTACAGTATACGCACAAAGTTTAAAGATCCACATTTGAACTCCATAAAACCAACTGATATACATGTTTAAATACATGATCACTTGATCAGTGTTAGCTATTAATACGAAAAAATACTCCATTTATGGCTTTTTTGTTTTCTACTTTATTTTCTTAATCAACTAGAATTATTTGTTCAGCCATCAGACAGAAGATGTCTGTTTTGTTTTTGGGGCTGTTTGTTTACCTCTTTAACAGTTCCATTAAGAGACAACCTCTGAATCGCTAAGAGGTGAATCCTATTCAGCAAAAATTATTAAGTCTGCCTCTTAATGGTTCCAAAACTCTCTGAATCATTTTGTATCCTGGACCTCCCTTCCCTTAACCATTCAGAGCCCTAATTTCATTTTGAACAATTACCAAACAAATATATTTCATTTTTTACTATATCATAAGAGCCTCTTAATCATTCTACACCAAACCATTCAGCAACTATCAAACAGCCCCTTTGTCTTAATTTTTAAGAAATAGTAGGAATTGAATAAGTCACCATATATCTGTTGTTTATTTTAGCTATCTTCGTATTTCGAACATTTTTTAACAGAGAAAAAAAAAGCCTCTAAACAGAAAAAATTTAGAAGAAAATGTTACCTTTCTTTATCAATAAAGCTTCTAGCTTCCTTGTGCTAAAATCATCTTTTCCTCCAAGATCTTGAAACCCAACCAGCCTATCTCCCGCAATTCCTTTTCTGAGAAAAAAATGAATCTTCAGCCACATAGCTGATAACTGTACTCCCTCCATCCAAAATAAGTGTGGATTTTCAAAAGTAAGTGTCTATTTTCCAATTCTACCCTTAATTATGAGATGGAAAAATCCATTACTACCTCTATTATTAAGGGTAAAATTGTCATTTGGTGAATTATAAAGTGTAATAATTACAAATTTCTAAAACTAATTGCATCAATAAGCATATCCAGCAGCAATCAATACATCTGTAAAAGGCAATTGTGTGATCAATCTGACCTGAATAATATGACACATGGCAGTGTCTTGATTCCTAGTTTGGTGACGAAAAAAGGAGCATTCTGCACGGTCGTACCACACGTCAAACAATACATATATATATATATATATATATATGTATATTTATATATGAAATAGAAGTTTAGTACTAATGATGAAGTGCAGTTTGAGTACAACAATCACAGACCTCGGCATCTAGTCTTACAAACTTGGCATCTAGATGACTAGTTGCAAGAGACTTCAAATGCTTATCCATAATCCTGTAAGATATAACAAAATCATTATTAAGCATGGAACTATAAAAGTTGGGATGTTATTATTGTATCCATCCAGTTTTCAAGAGACCCGTGAAACCACTGTGAAGGTTTGGTGTGTTTTTTCAATGAAGGTTCTTCGTGTTGTTAATATTTTCATATAAAGGTTCATTTTTTTCTTCAAGTGAAGGTTTAGTCCTGACTCCCGTGAAGATCGGTGTTTACACATGAAAGTTTGGCAAGATCAACTTATCCAAGGGGTCCAAGATGGTCTCATGGATCTAACAAAAACTGGTGGTCTCCCAAGTATATATACATACATTATATAGAGGAAAGTTCAAATGTGAACTCATTTTTGGTTGTGAACGTGAGGACGAATCTCAGCCACTTATCCGGTCAATAAAGACGGCTTTGACCTGGTTCCCCTCCTTTAATAATCTCCACCCTCCCATGAATCGCGTCAATCCTCCGTGATCGCGTCCACCATAACCGAAGATGTGTGGCTGAGATTCGTCCTCACGTTCACAACCAAAAATGAGTTCACATTTGAACCTAACCCTACATATATATATATATGTGTGTGTGTGTGTGTGTGTGTGTGTGTGGGTGGGTGGGTGTATGTAAGTGTATGTATGATTCCGTTGTAACAGTCTAAAACGTGTACCTTTAACACACTGTAAAAACCAGATTAGGAATTAACAAAGTTAATCAAGCAAGGGCTGAAAACTTGAGAGTTTTACCATCACATTAAATATAATTATTTGTTTTTCTGCATTTTACTCTTAATTGTTTTTTTCATAATCCATTTCCAAATTCATTTTACTTGCAACCGAATGAATTGGGCAGATGATCTCAGGTTACCCTTCTACTAGGTTAACTAGGATTTAACTTGTGTACATAATAAGATATGATCAACCTCTGTCATGGTAATCCTTAAAATCCTCTATAACTTTCACATTCTTTTGATGGTGATAGTTTTTGTCAAAATACACATTTCCCTGAGAACGAAAATATATAGATTAATACAAGGAGGTCTATTAAGACGAATTATAATTCAATTAGAAAGGAAAAAGTTGTTAACAATGACATGTAGATGCCAGGATGCAACTTTATGTTGATTCATACATTAAATATATAAGCACCTATTTAAGTTTAATTCCTATCCTATTTTCACTTGTACATGGTGTGCCCATATTAGTTTAAACTATCAAAGGAACAAATTCATTCTGTTGTCTCACTCTCACCTGCTTTCTTTGCATTTTAACTTTTTTATCTTTTTAACTTTAGTTCATAATTTTATAGTTACCTTTCATCTCTGTAGTTTTAAAAAAGAAGACCAAAATTGCTTCTCCTATGAAACAGAAGAGTCACTTACTTGCAGCGATAGAATTCCCGATGGTAGAAATGGCAAATCACCTTTTCGCTACCAGTGACTTCACCCAAAAAGTCCCCTTCGGTTATCTCCCTGTATTCTCCATGCCCTTTTTTTGTCAATGATTGTCGCTTTTCAGCTTCTCTCTTTTGGGATGAAGGATCAAAAAGCATAAAAACATGAAATTTTATAAAAGACTTTTCCCAATTTCATGTACTACGCATGTGTGCATTAAAAATAGTCAAATTACAACCTTAAGAGCCGCAATCCTATCTGCATGCAACTTTTCCAGCTCAGGGTCCTGATAGACAGTTTGATACAAGTTGAATAAATTGGCGATTTTAATAAACAAACATATATATATATATATATATATATATATATTGTAATAATGAAAATGCTTTTCCAACTTACATCCATCAACTCATCAAGATCAACCTCCTCATGAACAGAAGATGACGTTTGTGCCTTTTCTTGAGCCAACACTTCCTATAAGAATCCAATATACGATTAGTTTTAGTGGCGTTTCTCGATGCAATATTTAAATCATTCACCCTTAATCTTTTGTGACATTATGAAAAGAAAGAAGGCTTCGTCTCTGTTTGACATTAACATTACTTAATGGAATGTAAACCCATTTTTTAGTTAATGTTAATCAAGTATGCTATCAATTAAGCAGTCATCCTACATCTCCTTATCGATGAAACTACACCACCATCATTTTTCACCCTCTATGATGTGTAATTGTGTATACATCCGAAATGAACTAAATAACAATATTATTTTAGGTTAAAGAATCTCTTTCTAGTTGCTCTGAAACAATTAGGAGAATCTCTGATTATTCAGATGTGCATCTATAAGGTAAGCTAAGTACAACAACAATCATTTCTAGATGCATCCAAAATGGGTACCATAGACACTGCTAGAATTTAAATCATTTAAAAGCTCAATCATTTCATAAAAATCATAACCACATTAAACCATTAGAAAAGTACTACAATATGAAATATTAGGGGAAAAAAACAATAAATATCGTCATCGATTTTGAATTTAAAAGCTCAATGTTGAGTTTCAAAATTAAAATAGGACTCTCTTTACACACCAAAGGAGTACATACTTAATTGGATCACAATCTCCCTTTTAGTTCTTCAAGGTTAAATTTACAATCCCTATTTCAGAACTGTTAAATGTCTAAAAAAAGGTGAAATTAACATCACAAGAGAATTAGATCTTCATAAGTTACGTTCATTGCATAGACACTTGAGAGTATAAGATATAATACCTTCTGATAATTACGAGCAGCTGCAGCCATTACATTTCCAAATGCTAAATTTTGCATAGTCGATTTAACTGCATCCGGATCCATCGCCATCGATACTAATTACTTGTCTTCTCTATGTAGAAAACCTAAATAGCAATTTCATTAATGCTCGAAAAGTAAAAAATCTCCAAAACATGATGAATTGGAACACAAATCAAAGATTATACAGGTATCACGATCTGAAAAACATTGAAATTATGATACGAAATATGGATTTGAATCATGGAATCTTTGAAACTTACCACGTATCTCAGATTTGGAGGAGAACTTTTCTAAGAAATCGATTAGTCTACAACATAAACAACATTTCTAAGAAATCGACAACAAAATCACTGATTTCTAAGAAATTGACAGCAGAAATCAGTTTCTTCCATGAAATCGACAGCAGAATCACTGATTTATAAGAAATCAACACCACAGGAGAATACAAGAGAATACGAGCTTTCGATTACAGAGAATACAGCAGAAATTGATTTCTTCTAAGAAATCGACAGCAGAATCGATTCCACGAATACAGGAGAATGGAGAAATCGATTACCTGAGTATATTGGAGCTTCGATTTGGACGATTTGCAGAACCCTTGTCGAAAATCGAATGTCGTTCAAAGTTGTAAAATTTGGTGGTTCTTCCAAAATTTATGTTGGAGTAAATTTTCACAATGAGTCCCTGTACTATTAGAAATTGGAATAAATTACCCAAACCAATGAAAACTCTTCAGCATATAGATTAAACATGGAAATGTAACCCCTCCAATACCCACCTTTCAAGTGGATATACTGAGTTTGTTTTGTTTGGTTTGGTTTATAAGAAATCGACTCGTAAGGTGCTTATTAATCCCCTTTGCAGTTAACAAGGCATGGATGAGAGAGAGTCTAGCTTTTAACAAGCTACTTGAGCTCGATGTTGTTTATCTCTAGCTCAAGCTTAATAATTGCTGAGCTGCAGTTGGTTCTCGGACACGTACTAGAACTTGTTTAACTTAACTTGAGCTCCATAACATCAATATTCGACTTGGTTAGTCGAAACTGATAACTTGATTAAATTTTTCGAGTCAATCCGAGCATAAACTGTTTTGAGTAAAATATGTTCATATATTCAGAAATCATATAATCAAAGTATAAAAAATAATGAGTTTGAGCCAACAAGCGAGCTAAAATTATTCAAACAAGTAAATGAGTATCGAGCTCGAACATTAAAAAAATATTCGAGCTTGAACTAGAGTCCTACGATGAAAAAGTTATTCAAGCTTGAGTCTGGTAAAAAAAATTGAGGCGTGCTTGAATAACCTGTCACTCGACTTGACAAGTTAACACCCCTAGGTTTAAATGTTCTCGGGTCATCAAAATAAAATAAAATAAGTGTATCATACCATACGCTCCCTCACTTACCATAAACTGCACGTCTCCATACAGTGGTAGAAGGTAGTTGTGCATTGATGTGTTATGCTTTAATCATATGTAAATTAAAAATTATTTAATTAAATAAATAGAATAAAACCAAACAACTGCATTTATTTTTTTAGAATAAAATTATTTAATATATATATATATATTATTTTTTTAATTGAAAATAAAGAAATACACAAAAGACCAAAACACCCTTGGAGTTAATAGATTTGTTAACCGAAATTAGTCTGAGGGATCAAAAGTGAATCAAAATGGCAACCAAGATGACCAAAACTGTAATTAGTTTAAAAAAGAGATAATAGTTAATAGTGGATGAAAACCTTAGGCACCAAAAGTGTAATTAACTCAATAATATAGTCACCCCCAACAAATTTTAACTTTTTAAAACAAAAATTAAGGGGCTATTTGGCAGTTGCTGCATGGTATAGAGCTGAATGATATAGAGGTCTTGATGGTATAGAGGCTTTGTATGATATAGTGCAGAATGAAAAATGGTTGTTTGGTAGCTGCTCTGAATAGACACTCTGAATAAGAAAAAATTACCGTTTTAACCCTCTGTATTATATAATTGCATAGCATACCAATTTCTACCAGAATCAAAACAAATATTCCACAGATGGTAGCTAGAATACACATACACATACCAAACAAGTACTATATAATTGCATAAAATACTAATTCCAAGATGACATTTTTTTTCACAGCAAAGAAAGGAGTTTTATTGCAACCAAGTAAACATACAGAACCCAAAATACAACATCAAACAACCAATATAAAAACCTGCAGTCATTTTTTTTGCACAGCAAAGCAAGGAGTTTTATTTCTATCTCTTCTATTCTCTGATGACATTGATAATGGCAAATGGGATCTAATGGGAGAAATCATAAAACAAAAGAGGAATTGTGAAATCAAAACAGAAACATATAAATAATCAAAACATCAGATGGGAGAAATCATAAAATAGAAGAAGAATCGTAAAATCAAAACAGAAACATAGAAAAAATCAAAACATCAGATGGGAGAAATTGACAGAAGAGGAAACATCGAACCATCAATGGGAGAAATCGATAGAAGAGAAGAAATCAGATGGAACAAATCGTGAAACCCTAGATTTTCAACATCGTCAGAATAGAAGAAATCATACAGAAGAGAAGAAATAACAGATCGATTTGGTCGTGGGAGGAGTTGAGAAGAGTCGCCGGCTGGCTATCGTGGGAGATCTGGGAACAAGAGGGTAGATGGGAGGCGTATGAGGATGAGGGTAATTTTGGAACAACCCAACCTTTGTATCATATTGTATGACTTTGGATGAGAAATCGTACAGAGGTGATTGTTACCATTCAGAGGTGGGTTTTTTTCTTGCCAAACAGGTCACACCTCTGAATCATGTAGAGGTTGCCTTTGTATGGCATGGTTCAGATCCAAACAAACAGCCCCTAAGACATGTGTTCCTAATCAATTTGACTGTGATAAATTTGCTAATTGAAAAAGAGGGAGAAGAGTTCTTTTTCAAATCCGATGAATAAAGGATGACGTCAGATTTCCTTCAGAAATATTTACAAACATCAAGGATTTTGGTATTAGTTAACGGAGCCCCAACAAAGGATTTTCCTATGGAAAAGGGACTTCTACAAGGTGACCCGCTAGCACCATTCCTTTTTTTGGTTGTGGCCGAAAGTCTCCATTTAATGGTTGAAAAAGCGACATCCAAGGGGTTGTTTAAAGTGATAAGAGTGGGAAAAAATGAGGTTATGATTTCCCACTTGCAATACGCGGATGATGTCATCTTCTTTGGAGAATGGGAATCGACCAACATTTTAAATCTTATAAAAGTGCTCCAATGCTTTTATGAGGTTTCGGGACTAAAGATGAATTTGGGGAAGAGCAAAGTCTATGGTATAGGGGTTTTGGAGGAGGATATCAAATCGTTGGCAAAAAGTTTGAAGTGTGGTAGTGGTGTACTACCATTCATTTATCTTGGACTTCCGGCGGGATCAAACATGAATAGAGTATCAAGTTGGAAGTCGGTAATAGAAAAGATGAGGAAAAAGTTGTCGAATTGGAAAGCTAAAAATCTCTCATTTGGTGGACGTTGGACCTTGGTTAAATCGGTTCTTGGAAGTGTATCACTTTACTACTCTTCTTTGTTTCGGACCCCAATTAGTGTGTGTGAGGAGTTAGAGAGAATTCGTAGTTGCTTCTTTGGGGGGTGGGGGGGGGGGGTCGAGGAGGCAATCTTGTAAGGAGAGGTAAAGCGTGGGTAAAATGGAAAAAAGTCTTGGGTCATTTTGATAAGGGAGGGTTGAATATGGAGAAGGGGAGCTTATGGAGAGTGGTGGTGGAAAGTATTTATGGTAGGGAGGGAGGGCTTAGTGAGGGAGATAATAGACGAAGGGGAGGCACGACCGTTTGGATGAATATTATTAAGGTGGGTAAGGATATAGATGAGTTGGGTATTGGGTTTTCGAACTCATTTGGTAAAATCTTAGGGGATGAGAGAAATATCAAATTTTGGGAAGATAGGCGGACATCAAATGGTAGGCTCAAGGATTGCTTCAATCGACTCTATCAATTAGAAGTCAATAAAGAAGATTTGATAGCAGATAAAGGAGAGTTTAGTGATGATGAGTGGAGGTGGAAATGGAATTGAAGGAGAGATCCGAGAGGAAGGGAGTAAGGAGAGCTAGAGGAGTTGATGAGTGTGGTGGGAGTCAATAAACCGTTGAGAGACAAAGTGAATAGGGAGGTATGGAATTTAGATGCGAATGGGGTTACACGGTTAAGCTCTTGAGAGGATTGCTAGAATGTGCCAGGTTCAAGATTGCATGTTCCAGGTTTATAGAAGATTCAATATTTGCATGTGCCAATTTTATAGAAGATTCAATATTTGCATGTGCCAGGTTTATAGAAGATTCAATACAACATTCATTTAATATTGCATGTGTAGTGTTTGAAGATATTAAAAGGAATATGAAGATACAATATTGAATCTTCTATAAACCTGACACATGCAAATATTGAATCTTCTATAAACCTCGCACATGCAATCTTGAATCTTCAACAACACTGCTCAACAATAATGTGTAATTAATCTTCAACAACACTACTCAATAATGATGCATGGAGATTGCCTAATATTTATCTAATATTTATTTATTCTAATTAGATTGGTTTCCTATATCTATTTTAACGATTATCGTAATCGTTTCTTAGATAAGGATTATCGTAATAGTTTTCTAGTTAAGTTATGTTTCCTAGATTAGGATTATCATAATAGTTTCCTAATTAAGATAGCTCTTATTAGACCTATAAATAATTGATATGTTTAGATTATTAACAATGCTGGAATTTTGATATTAAAGTTAATTTAAGTTTCCCTAACGGGTTTTCTTACTATGTTTTTGATTCGTTCGTAAAGTTCGGCCATTTCAGTCGATCCGTCATCATTTGGTATCAGAGCGAAGGTTGGTACACAAATGGTCGGACGTGGAAGACCCCGTGGAACTGTCCATCGTAGAGGCGCCGGTCGAGGCAACGATGCAGCTGATCCATGAGACCCACGTGACTTCGAAATCGAACGCCTTCAACAACGAATTAGAGACCTCGAGTTTCAACAGAAGATGCGTGCGAAGGAAACCGAATCTGATCCTAGCGTCTGGGACGAAGGTGAGGAGGAAGAGGAGAATCCTTTCGCCAATCACCATCTGATCCTCGAGTTTCAACAAGAGATACGCGCGGAGGAAACCGAATCTGATCCTAGCGTTTGGGACGAAGGTGAGGAGGAAGAGGAGAATCCTTTCGCCAATCACCATCGGGGTTTTTTCGGTGCAAACTGTGATGAACCTTTACGTAATATTGGGATGAAAATGGAGCTCCCGGGACATTATAATGTTTCGGCCACCATTGCTGATTTATCTCCGTACTTTGGAAACGACGAAGCCGAGCATGACTCGAGGACGAGTCCTTTTCAAGAGAGGGAGGATGATGCAGGGGAGATTGCCTAATATTTATCTAATATTTATTTATTCTAATTAGATTAGTTTCCTATATTTATTTTAACGGTTATCGTTATCGTTTCTTAGATAAGGATTATCGTAATAGTTTCCTAGTTAAGTTATGTTTCCTGGATTAAGACTATCTTAATAGTTTCATAGTTAAGATATCTCTTATTAGACCTATAAATAATTGATATGTTTAGATTATTAACAATGCTGGAATTTTGATATTAAAGTTAATTTAAGTTTCCCTAACGGGTTTCTTACTATGTTCTTAATTCGTTCGTAAGTTCAGTCATTTCAGTCGATTCGTCATCAAATAATAATGTGTAATTAACCTTCAACAACACTGCTCAATAATAATGTGTAATTAATTTTAATTATTTTTTATTATTATAAATTAATATTGAATATTAATATTAATATTAATATTTATTTATGATTAATAGTTAATATTTATTTATGAATAATATTATTATTAATAAGTAATAATTTGAGTCAGGGTTAAAATTGGAAAAAGTATCAAAAAGTTTTCTCATAAGCTACTCCAAGTACCTTATCAATAAGCTAACCTATAAATTGACTTATAAACTAGCTTACGTGCATTCAAACGATTACTTAAAAAATAAGATAGCTTATTTTTGCCAAACAATACCTTAAATCAAAAACTTACAAAGATTAAATTGAAATTATGAAAAAGGTTAAAAAATGATATAATATTGTATTGTTTAGAAATTATTTGTATTTTAATGAGAGGATTATGGAAAAAAAAGTCGGTTTATAAGGGTATGGATAGAATAAGTTGAGTTTCGGTGAGAATAAGAGTTAAGGTAAGAATCGTAAAAAATGATTTTCACACTTTGATGCACATTATGATGAGATGCACAGAAATTCATCGGATCAATCTCTGTATCAAACATGATTCATAAGTAGGTTTCAGATTAAAAATGATCAAAATTTTAGATCTTTTCTTACGTTTATCAACTTAACTCTTTTTCACACAATGTTTTCGTCTACCTATAATTTGCCATACTAAAATAATCAAAATTTGTTGTCAACAAATTTTGTTGGTACAATGTATGTGCATCACAACCGTACATGAACAAAATATTTATCATTTTAACCAACTTAAAATGATTTTTCGCCACGTTTTAAGATTATACAATGTGAAGATCAAAATTTTAAAATATGATCCCTAGACTATTGTCGATTTAACGAAGTTGACACTTAGGTGGCGTTTGTTTTTTAAGAGGTCCGAAGTCTGAAGTCTGATTTTAGTTCGGAAATGGTTATGGAATGCCTAAACGAATCAGACATAAGTGGTGATTAAGAGCTTAAAATGAAAAAACAAACAAGGCCTTAATCTTCGTTAATTAAAAATTTGTTTCTACGTTTACAAAATCAACCAATTTTTTCCCTAACTGTTATGGTTGCATTATTTTTCCCTGTAAAGTCCATTTATGAAAGGGCATTTTGGTTATTTTATATTGTTTTTTTAATAAACAATAAATAAATTATAATTAGTATAGTATTATTAGTATATTTAAGAATATAAAACCGCTCCTCTTCATCTTTTTTGGATTGAACCTCGTCCCACCTTCTTATAAGTTCTCTTTCTATTTTATATCATACTATTTTTGTCGTCTCTGATGACTTTCTATTAATCGAGAAAGATGAACTCCAAGGCAAGAATATTCTTAGACCATGTCGTCATCGTTTCCCCAAAAATACCAAAGCTCAGCCACACCCTTGTCGTCTCCCTCTTCCATAACTATTTCCCTTGAAACACCATATGTCTGTGACTGTTACTCATCCCTTTATCTGTCTCATTTTTTCGCTCATCAACTCGCAACATTGCACCTCTCTTCTTCTCCATTTCTCTATAAGATCTCCGCTATGAGATTCAGATTTGTGATTCTGCTTTTGAGACCTTGATGGTGATATAACGGGGTTGTGATGAATCATAGGCATTTGAATTTAAACACTTCTCGTACGAGTGTTGTTCAAGCTATTTCAAGGTCTTTCCAGGGGTTTTCTAAACAATTTAATGAATTAATTAAGGGTTCATTACAACAAATTTGAGTTTATATGACGCCTAAATTGTTTAATTGTCATAATAGGGTGTCTTATAGAACTTAATTTTATCGGACTAAAAAATAAAACGTTATATCTAAAAGTGTTACAATAAACTTCTAGGACGGTTTTAGGCATCAATAACAACTTCTTTATAATTTATTAAAATAAGGTGTTGTGTTAGCTATTATTTATATGGTACTATTTGAAAAAATGTCCTATATATAGACATCAAGGCCATTTAAAAAATGGGTTCAATGAACATTTTTCAAAAGTATCTATGAAATACTGATACAACATTTTATTTTAACATGTTTTAAAAAACTTGTTACAATGTCCAAAAACATTATATAAACTTATTTAAACACATTTAGATACAACGTTTTTTTGTTCAATAAACTTAAGTCATATAAGACAATATATTACAACATTAAAACATTTTAGATGTCCTATAAACTTAATTTTGTTATGATGGTTTTTTGATTTTGAATATATGGTTCTGTATTGAATCTACATAATGAAAGGTTTGTGATTTAAACTATATAGTTTTTTTTATTAACCCGGATATCCAACCTGCCAAGCGAGCTGACTACATAGTTTTTATGTGTTTGTGTTAGTGGTGCTGATGATAGTTGTCATAGTGAACTGAGGTGAGGCAGAAAGGACAAAGTATTTTTGTTGCATAAAAGAAAATAACAAAATGTAAAATATTAAATGTCTAAAATACGCTTGAGTAAATCTACGTTAACAGAAAAAACATAATATCCGTTAGTGAGAGGGACTAAAACCGACTGATTTTGCATATGCCAGGGACAAAATTATAATAAAATAAAAGTTAGGGACCAATTTCATAAAAAGTAATATAATTCAGAGACTAAATTAGAAATCTCACCAACCCATGAATTTAATACTCGACTTGCAATGCATTATCTAATAAACCATCCACCTCTATATATAATCAAAATATAGAAGAACCCTCAAACCTACATACAATACAAATCATAAAAATATTAAAACCATGAATTATACAAGTAGAAAAGGCTTCATCTTGTTTCTTCTCTTTGTTTCGGTCCTTTATTTTGTTACTCCGTGTTCTAGTTGTACCATAATTGAGCAGCAATGGACTGTATTTGTTAAAAATAAAATCACTAATGGTATTGTGATTCATGTTACGGGTGATAAAGATCTTGGAAAGCAAACGATTCCATCTGAAGGGGTTTATAGTTGGACCTTCTGCCAAAAAGTACTTGGTACGCGTTTTGATGCAAACTTCTTGTGGGGTTCCCGCTCTCAGACTTTAGCTTTGTTTGACCGGGAAATCATTATGAAATGCCGCACGAAAATTGTTGGCCATGATCATTGTTACTGGACAGTTACGTCAGATGGATTCTATGTTTCCAAACATAACACCACATTTCCGGACGGTTGGGTGAAAAAAAAATCGTGGGCATGAACTGTGACCCACTCGGTTTGAGTTTTTATAAATCGATGTATTTAAGATTTCCATTACAAATACAATGAAGTTATTATTGCAATTTACTAGTGTGCCAAATTGTGTTTTTAATTTATTTTGTTTTATTTACATTATTTTTTCCCCATTTTACATCCCAAAGAATTGCCTAGGAATGACAACGAGGTGGGTTTGGATCGATTATTGGTATTCATGTCCCCGAAACCGATAAGGAAAATCGTCTTCGTTCCCGATCCCCGTCGGTTCCCCGCTGTTTCTCGATCCCCATTGGGGAACCCGTTAAGCAAAAAAATCACTGTTACCCGTTGGCTTTACTCGAAACCAAACAGAAAAAACGCAAAATTTTCAAACAACAACAACTTAAGAATAAATCATGACAAAATTAATACTTAGCCCATTTTATGTTTTTGAATATTGTTTATATTATATTATATATATATATACATACTATCGGCCAATGTTTGAATTTTGACTTATTTTATCATTAAGTTATCAATTATATTTTTGTTGCACGTCAAAAGTCAACTTGTTTTGTTAGAACATCTTCAAGAGCATCTTCGAAATGAAGAAAATAAGAAAAATAAAGATTTTGGATGGAAATTATGCTCCAACAGCATCTCCAAAAGTTTCTCCAAAATGGAGAAAGTATGAAAGATGATGTTTTTTTCTCCATATTTAGAGATTACCCAAAAAATGATTACCAAGAGAGAAAAATTAATAATATATTCATGATCCCACTTTTCCACCAAAAAGTTATCATTTTATAAAAAAGTTTGTTGAAAATAATATAAATATGTTAAAAGTTAGTTAATGTATTGAATATTTTAATAATATAATTAATGTTGATTTCTCCAAAATGGAGATGCTGTTGGAGATTAATGTAATTTTTTTAGAGATTTTAACTTTTTATGTCTATATTTAGAAACTCTAAGATTTTGACCTTTTTCTAGATTTTGACTTTTTATGTCTTTAAATATAATATATTCATTTCGATTGTAATTTTAGGGAACTTATTTTGAATATTATGGTTTGAAAAATATATCATGTTTTTACGTAATTAAAGGAATATCTTATGTTTTCTATTCAATTATGAGTGTCTACTATAATATTATAAACGAAATAACAAACATATTATAACTTTGTACACAAAAAAATGTTTCTAAATTTTTTTAATTAATTTTTTTTGTTTAAGATAGACCATTAAATTGATCTTTTGAAAATGGAATCCCTAAAATAGGAATTTCATATGGTTGGTAGTTTTTTTTTTCTATAAAGGTAAGAGTTTCTTAGTTAATAATAAAAAATCTATTATATTCTAATGTAAAAATAGAATTTATGCGGATGAAATAATCAAAAGAGTCAGTAGAAGATGAATGATGGAGAATATATCAAGGTTTTCCAGAAAAATAGTTTTAAACTTTGGTACTAGGTAAAAAAACTTAGAAAAACAATTTTATAAAATAAATGATCAATTAACTTTTTACATATTTATTTTTTCAATATAATTAGTTAATACATGTTTGGGCTATTAATAATACTAAATTCTTTTTGGGTTTGTTAGATACCAAAAGTTTTTGAGCTGTTATTATATATACTAAAAAAATTGGGCCTCTGTTTTTTTGGGTCATGGTTTGATGGACGTGCGTCCGACCCACCCTCTCCAAAGACGCCCCTACATACGAGTAATTTGTTTTAACTGTGATTGTCAAAGACAGATCGTACAGACCACAATTATACGCATCTCAACTAATTCGAGTCTTTGAAGTTAACATCTTTTAATAGGATTTTATTATTTAAAATAAAAAAATTTAGTTTTTTTTTGCATTGAGTGAAAAGTTGGGCTAAAATTGGAAAACAACAACCGGTTGCGATTAAAGTTTTTCCCAAAATGATCTTTTTGTCCCTTCTCTTAATGATTGTGATTTCGACCCTTTTGCCTGGGGTTTCACGAAATCAGATTTGGGAGAATCCAAGAACTTCAGAATCCAAATTTACAGGCTTAATTTCGATGGAAACAGAAGAAAATACCTTGCTTTTGCGTTTTTCCGTTGCAGAGACAGAAAAGGAAGAAGAAGAAGTTTTCTGTATAACTTCATGTTTTTATACGTTTTTCAGAAAACAGTTGGGAAAAGGTTTTTCAGAAAGCAGCGGAACCCCCGCCTGCGGTGCTGCCCCTTGGAACCCCATTCCCGGGGGAGCTGCCCCCGAACCCCCGTATACCTGAGTCCAAATTTATCAATTTGAGTGTGCTCCCCGCACCTCCAGTCTCATAAAGTAAACTGAACTCAGCCTATCTCTTTAGTAATTCCAACTACACTAAAATATGTTGATAACACTAAAATCACCAATAATATTCAATGTCTATTTTTATACGTTTTTCAGAAAACAGTTGGGAAAAGGTTTTTCAGAAAGCAGCGGAACCCCCGCCTGCGGTGCTGCCCCTTGGAACCCCATTCCCGGGGGAGCTGCCCCCGAACCCCCGTATACCTGAGTCCAAATTTATCAATTTGAGTGTGCTCCCCGCACCTCCAGTCTCATAAAGTAAACTGAACTCAGCCTATCTCTTTAGTAATTCCAACTACACTAAAATATGTTGATAACACTAAAATCACCAATAATATTCAATGTCTATTTTTATACGTTTTTCAGAAAACAGTTGGGAAAAGGTTTTTCAGAAAGCAGCGGAACCCCGCTGCGGTGGCCGCCCCTTGGAACCCCATTCCCGGGGGAGCTGCCCCCGAACCCCCGTATACCTGAGTCCAAATTTATCAATTTGAGTGTGCTCCCCGCACCTCCAGTCTCATAAAGTAAACTGAACTCAGCCTATCTCTTTAGTAATTCCAACTACACTAAAATATGTTGATAACACTAAAATCACCAATAATATTCAATGTCTATTTTTATACGTTTTTCAGAAAACAGTTGGGAAAAGGTTTTTCAGAAAGCAGCGGAACCCCCGCCTGCGGTGCTGCCCCTTGGAACCCCATTCCCGGGGGAGCTGCCCCCGAACCCCCGTATACCTGAGTCCAAATTTATCAATTTGAGTGTGCTCCCCGCACCTCCAGTCTCATAAAGTAAACTGAACTCAGCCTATCTCTTTAGTAATTCCAACTACACTAAAATATGTTGATAACACTAAAATCACCAATAATATTCAATGTCTATTGTTAAAACACATGAATTTTACATCAAATGATCAAATAAAGCACGCAAGACGTATTATCATGTTGACAAGACAGAAAACGAACTCATAATCACATGATTTATAAAACCATCAAACACTAGAAAAAAAGGACGAAACCTCTGGCAAAATTTTATTAAAAACATATTACAACTTAAGGTGGGGACTACTACCAAGAGGCATATCCACTCAACCTTCTAGGTCAAATGCCGAAAAAAGGTACCATAAACTTTAAACCGTAAATATACATACAAACATAACAGAGGATACACGACAAAAGTTTCTCATATTATGCACGAAATATGGAAAGTTTATATGAAAAAACGCATGTCGGATTGTTAGGCGTAGTTTTATTGTAAAGATATTGATTTGTATTGTTGAACGGTTCCTTTTATGGCTTGTTCGACTGGTAATCTTTCTAAACTTGATGCCCCATAAAAACCATGAACTCCCTTGGTGTTCTTCAATATGAATTCGGCTTCCGTTGGACCAGATATAGGACCTGTGAACCACGTTATTGAGTAAAATGAAATAGAAAATGAATGATCCCAGTATATCCCACCTGAGTGGGGTCCTGGGGATGGATGTACGCAAACCTGACCTCTACCCAAGTAGCATAATAACTATTTCCGTTGAGTGTACTATTGGTATATCCCACTGGAGGTGGGATCTGGGAGTGGATGTATGCAGAAGTGACCTCCACCCCAAAGAGTAGAGCAGTTGTTACCATGAATTACATTATTAAGTGTGTTTCTAAAAACCAATGTTTTACCAACAAGGAGAAACTTTCGTGCCTATGGTATCTTAAGGGACATATTATATTTGCTAAAAACTATAAGGAGTATTATGATATGTGAACCCCATTGAATCTTTCTCTGAAAGATCCCTTATAAAGATAGGGGAGGTCACACACACACACATAGGGTCAGGTTCAAGGGAAAACCGCAAAAAAATGAAAAACTGGAAAACACCCCGATAGTCATTCATCTGGACGGTATGCACATGTGCATACAAGTAATTTGTAACATGCACACGTGCATAAAACAGAGAAAAACAACTTCAATTACCGGTATGCAAATGTTCACACTGTCCAGATGAACGGTTACCAGGGTGTTCCTCAGTTTTTCCTTTTTTTGCAGTTCTCCCGTGAACCTCCCTCTCTCTCTCTCTCTCTCTCTATATATATATATATATATATATATAGAGGAAAGTTCAAATGTGAACTCATTTTTGGTTGTGAACGTGAGGACGAATCTCAGCCACTTATCCGGTCAATAAAGACGACTTTGACCTGGTTCCCCTCCTTTAATAATCTCCACCCTCCCATGAATCGCGTCAATCCTCCGTGATCGCGTCCACCATAACCGAAGATGTGTGGCTGAGATTCGTCCTCACGTTCACAACCAAAATTGAGTTCACATTTGAACCTAACCCTATATATATATATATATAGTTTGAATGGTGTGTGTCTAACTTACGTGAGACTCAAACAAACAATATGCTAAAAAAGGGTTACCTCCATGGCATAGCACAATTACATCCGGGTTGATTTTACGAGCAGCGTCTGCAATAGCTTGTACACGATTCACGCTTTCTTCCAATGAGACGGCCGTCTTTGCGCCAATCGAACCAGAAGTCGTTAGTCCCATATGCGCTACAATAATATCCGCACCTGCTTTCGCCATTTCAATAGCCTCATCTTCATTAAAAGCATATGGTGTTGTTAACAACCCCATTTTATGAGCTTTATTTATCATCTCAACCTCCAACCTGCAAAACAAGAAAATGAAAATGGCCGAATTTTGCACAAGTTAAGCCAGATTTGTGGAAATACGCAAAAGAAAAATAAAAGTTATGGTTGAAATACAAACCCATATCCCATTCCGGTTTCTTCAAGATTTTGCCTAAAATTACCATCAAAAAGTCCAACGGTTGGAAAGTTTTGGACACCACAGAATCCGATGGATTCCAACTGTTTTAGAAAGTGATCCATTCTACGGAAAGGATCGGTCCCACATACACCAGCAAGAACAGCTACTTCTTTCACTACCTATAGATACCCATTGTCAAAACTATGAAGAAAAACAACTTCATAAGTGCGATTAACTGAATTTTGATGAAAGGGGAAAGTTTAAATGAGAATCCTAAGGGTGCGTTTGGTTCCCGAAAACTGTATTCATTTTCCTAGAAAACGTTTTCAGAAAATAGAGTTGAGTTTTCATTTTCAGTTTTCTATGAAAATTTTAGAAAACGCGTTTGGTTGAAATTGTGGAGTTTTCATTTTCCATTTTTAGAAAATTAGAAAACGCTTTTGGTTGTGCATTTTCAATCACTTTTCATTTTCCATTTTTTCAAAGTTTTTAGAAAACAAAAACTTGGAAAACCATTAAAAACTAGTTTTCTAATTTACATAGGATTTTAGAAAATGAACTTTTTCTGTTTTCTTGGATTTTTTTTTGAAAACCAAACGGGTTTTCTAAATTTTCATTTTCCTTGGAAAATTTTCTACAACCAAACGCACCCTAAATATTTTGAGAATCTGGAAACGTACTATTTCATGATGAATAACCCTGAATAATCATATTATTCATCATGAATATCATGCATTTTCAATATGAATACTTTTCAATCATGAACTACCTATCACGACATCATGAATAAAAGCACGAATAGTTGGTTCCCAAATCCCAGGTTCTCAAAATATTTATGGTTCTCATTTGAACCTGCCCTTTTGATTAAAAATGAAAATGAAGTAATTTAACAAGAAAAATAAAATAAAATAGAAGAGACAAGATTGAAAACAATAAGTTTACTTTACCGGCAATACTTCATTAGCCATCTCAACCACAATAGCATTTGCATCAGCAAATGGTAACAAACCCGCTAACGAACCTCTTCCTGCCATCCGAAACCGCCCTGAATTATAAACCACAATGAGATCCACACCACCGGCTTCTTCAAACTTTGCAGATATGCCTGTTCCTGCACCCGCCCCTATTATTGGCTTTCCTTGCCTTATTTGGTCTCTTAACATCTCTACCACTGCCTGAGTTCTTTGCAATGTCTCTGTTATATTTGTATAACAGATAATCAACCAACAAGATCCGTGAGCTAATCTTTACGATTTTTTGCATTAACTACTTAATAACAAGATAACTATAACATTAACATCCCAAAGTTCAAAGCAGCATACTGACCCAATAAGTGACCAAATGCATAACAAGATTAAATCTTATGAGGATGTTAGGAATTTAAGTGGGGAAGTTTATGACAACCCATTGCTCGTAGCAATGTGCTGACCCTGAACCCAATAACTTTTACCATTTTTTTGAAGTTGATTTAGAGGTTATTGGGTCTGCCTATTTCAAGATAACATTTTCTAGTAAACTTTTGGCATGACTTATTTGTAAAGTGGGGTGTGACATTCTCTGAAGTTGTGGACTACCAATAACTTTCACTATTTCACCGGGGTTTTAAGTTGGTTTAGGGGTTGATGATTAGTCTCCTGCTTTGGGTTTTGAAGCGTTACGATAACAATGATGTGGAATTATTTATTTATTAGAATATATATATATATATATTGAACAACAATATACATATATATATATATATATTTTTTTTTCTAGGGGTTAAATCAAATAAAAACCAAAAAAAGGTTGAAAACCGTGAGGACCGAGCTAAGCCTTCATTTGGTTTTGATCCTATGGTTTTAATTCAAAGCTATTTTTAGTTAAAAAGGGCATAATCGTCATTTTGGTCACAAGATTCACTAGATGAAACATACATATTCACTCACCATATGAAACACACAGATTCACCATATGAAACACATACTAATTCACCACACAAAATCCAAATATACTTGATCGTTTATTATAGCACACGTACTAATTCACCCGATCAACCATATGAATCCATAACACATACTAATTCAACAGATTCACATCATATGAATCCAGGTCTAATCAACGAGGAATTACAAAAGTCAACTATGACGGCTGTAACAAAATCACTATTACGCCCTTCTCTTTTTATTAATATTACAAAAATGCCACCATGATTAGTAACCTATGATTAAACTCTTTAATAGTTGAGATTAGTCCTTGCAATCCTTAACCTTTTTACGGTTTTTATTTGATTATCGCCCTATATTTCTATCAAGTATTGGGACCATAAAGATGAATCAAAGAATATCGGTTACCTGGCTTTGCATCAGGAAAATTGGTTAAGTTGTAAGAAATGGTTGTGTAACTCTCGGAGGGCATGTTTGGATCATCCTTGTTCCTTTGAAGGCCTTGTTCGGGTTCAATACCCCTCTGTTGCTGACTAGAAACTTTAGGCTTCCTATGTATCTCTAAGAACGAGTCAACCAAAGCTTTTGCAAACTCAGTATCATTGATGTGATATTGGTACACCTTAACCTACATTATTATCAAACATATGTATTTAAGAGGATTACATTAATACGGGCAGGTTCAAATGAAAACTGTAACATAGTTTAATTAAGCACCAAACTAACTAACCTTCCTATCTTCAGTAGTTTCAATAAGCCTCTTTAATTCCTCTATAAGAGCACCAGTAGCATTTGTATCATAAAAAGGCTTTCCAGGTGCATCTAGAGCAGAAATGCCTATTTCTGGTAGGCAAACACGTACTTTTGATGATGATTTGTTTAATTTTCGAGCAATAAAAGCAGCAAATTTCTTGTTCTCCTCCACTGTGGTTCGCATCAATGAGACCTGTAGGTGATGAGGGTATTTTTGGTATAAAGAAAGATATTTGAAGATTACGGGAATCTATCAGCCATGAGGTATTGTAGGCTTTAAATTTGTACGACTAGCTAATCATTAGCTACAATTAAAACTAAGAGGGTTTTTGATTTTGGCTTAATGAGCCTAATGGACTCAAGGGTTTATTCATTAAGCTACATAGATTAATCTATATGTTTGGTTGGTTTTTCATTAAGTCTTATATGTCTGTGTGGATTAATCTATCCTTATAGATTGAAAAGGTTTTTGTTTGAGAGGGTTTTTTCATAGATAGAAAGGGCATGTTTTTTAACTGGGCAAGACATATTTGGAAAAAACTTGGCTTTTTGCATAAAGCTCCTCCCTAGAATCTTACTGTATAAGCCACTTTCTATATCATTAAGCCACTACCAAACAATTATGTATAGCTGACCGAATAAGTTGTGACACCCATTAAGCTCATTGCTAACAAAGAAGTCCTGAGTACGGGTTAATGTTTAAGCCAATAAGCCAAGGCTTAATCTGGTCAGCCACCTCATCTCGGCTTAATCCATTCAACCAATTTATTATCCAAAAACACTATTTGCCTTGAAACAGAAGGATGCTAAAAGATTTCATCCCAATGGTTTAGCAGGGAAATGTTGATCAATTTTTTGGAGGAGCCCACTAGAGTGATTAAATGACAATATTCAATTCACCAATCATTGGCTACGATTATAACTTAAGACGGTGTTTGATTTTGGCTTAATGAGCCTAATGGACTCAATGGCCTAATCAAGTGTAATTGCGTTTGTTCGCTACAATAGAAGAGGAAATTTCATTGAATTCTAGCGTTAATAGTTAATAATAAGTGCCAAAGAAGAGAAGAGGCGGAGAAAGTCTTATCACCTGTTCATTGTGCTCGTATATTTTCCTCTGCTGAAAATTTGTAGGTATGGTATCCTTGGCACCAAAGTTAACCATATCTAAGGCTCCCACACTGACAACAAACGGAATTTTCTTTTCTATTATTGCATCAAAACGGGATTCGTCACAAGCCATAACACCTCCAACTACATGATCTGCAACCTCTGTCGTTGTAATGTCCAAAACACCCTTGCAAAAGTAATATTTATACAACATGAGGTGCGCTATTACACATTGTAGTTACTGAAATGACAATTTTACCCTTAATAATAGAGAAAGTAATAAATTTCTCCATCTCATCATTAAGGATAGAATTGGAAAGTAGACACTTTATCTTGGGACAAACTAAAATAGAAATATAGACACTTATCTTGGGACAAACTAAAATAGAAATATAGACACTTATCTTGGGACAAACTAAAATAGAAATATCGACACTTATCTTGGGACAAACTAAAATAGAAATATAGACACTTATTTTGGGAAGGAGGAGTAACATTTTAAAGAACTTCCCTCGATAAGATCTCTATAAATAGGTGAAAAAAGCATTACCAACTATCTTTACTTTCAGTTTGCAATGAGACAACTTTAAGCTTACTACCAAATCATTATAAAAAGTTTCTTTCATGATATTCAGCATCCTTTTTCCAATTTATATGCATGATGACCAAATTTTCCAGCCAAATATCATCATCATTATGAGGATTACACATAAAGGTTCTTCAAACATAATTCAATTTCAACCCAGAATTACATTCAAGAATGCAAAAAAGAACAAAAAAAATATTCAAGAATTACCTGTATAAATCCTCCTCTAACAAGTTCCTCCATAGCTCTACCTCCTACCCCAGTTGCATGAAAAACCAGAGTCTCGTAACCTTCTTTATTCAATCTTTCTTTAACAGCATTTACACACGGAGTTGTAACCCCGAACATGGTTAAACCAACTGTAAACTGATCATTACCAGAAGAAGATTCTTTCGAATCCACAAGCCTTCCAGAAACCATCCCAGCAAAAGCAGCACCCGCATTAGACAAAACGACCCTACTCACATTGTTAATCCCACAAATATCCACCACTGATGGAAACAAAATCAAATCTGATGTCCCAATATAAGGTTCGGTATGACCACTTGCTACAGTTGATATAATGATTTTGGGTATTCCAAGTGGCAGAGATCTGAAAGCAGATGATAAAACCGATGTTCCTCCACTGCCACCAAGCCCAATAAGACCAGCAATGGACCCACGATTATGAGCTTTTTTAAGGTATACAGTGAGTGCCTTATTCATTACAGCCATGGCTTCACCTCTAGCTTCTGGAATTTGAGTTTCTGGCCGGTTTTCGAATTCTGAGTAGCAAGAAAGAAGTTCCTTTCTTGAGATAAACTTAAAATCCCCAAAGTTACTTATCTCCTTCAATCCAACCGATACATCAACAACTATAACTTGTACCTGTATATATTGAGATATCCAAATAAAGATCATTGAAGAATTGTTCCAAAGTTAGAGGCATATCTTAATGACTAATTATTTGATTCCATATTGACACAAAATTGGTTACTGATAGCACCTTGGTTGTGTTTTCTCGTAATCTTGGGGTTGTTTGTTTACTTAACAGTTCCATTAAGAGGCAACCTCTGAATCGCTAAGAGGTGAATCCTGTTCTAAGAGGTGAATCTTAATGGTTCCAAAATCCTCTGAATCATTTCGTATCCTGGACCTCCAATTAAGAGCCCTAATTATATCAAATAATTATATTTCATTTTGTATTGTGTTATAAGAATCTCTTAATCATTCTCACCACTTAATCATTTTGCACCAAATCATTCAGCTGCCAAACAGCCCCTTAGTGTTATTTTATTGTTTTTTTCTAGATCAAAATCAGTATCCAACTTTTAATACAAAATTATACGTCAAAACCCTAGTGGTTCCAGAGCAAAATTGAAGTGGACTTTCAAAGTCAAAAGTATACTATATTACAATCTTCAACCAAAGAAGCACAGATGAGCTCAGTCTAAAGTAAATCTAAGAGCTTCATCAACAATTGTGATGAAGCATTCAACTAATTCGATAAAGATGTACATTAATTGCTTGAAACAGCAAAAGGAACATACAATTGAAAATGTACCTTCGAGGAAGAAGTAGGCGAAAAGCTAGTGAGATTGGATCGAACAGAGTGGGAGAGAAACAGAAGCTCTTCAAGCTTCGTATCAGCCGTTCCAATGCAGAAAACTTGAAGAAAATCCTTAAGATTTCCCATGATTTCAAGTTGAAATTGAAGACTTTGAGACTAAAATTCAATATATCGAAAGGTTCTATGAACCGTAGGGATTGGAATCTTAGTTCAATTTGATGAGAATGGAAGGTGGGATTTCAAGAATCATAGCAGATCACTGGAGCAATTGCAAAGGGATTCGGTGAAAGCTGACTTTGTACCATAAATGTTACTGACCCAAAACCACATGGGGATGGGGGTAATTTCGTTGAGCTTTGACGCCAATATTTTCAATCAACTGCAAATAATTGTATGATTATTAAACCAACCGAAATTGGCTTCCCTTTTTTTTTTTTTTCTATCTCCTAAATTGATCCATGAGCCATTCTTTTTCGGATTTTATCAAAATATCACTATCATCAAGGGTCTGTAAAATTTAAATAATCCGAAATAAATTCTCAACTGAAAATAAGGTATTTGTGTAATTCTCGAAAACTCTTATACCTGAAAATCCGAAACCCAATTTTTGAAGGGATATTTGGTTCGGGCTGGGTTTGATCTTTGGTCACCCGACCCGTTTAAAAACCTAAAATATTTATACATACATACATATATATATAGAGAGGAAAGTTTAAATGTGAACTCATTTTTGGTTGTGAACGTGGGGACGAATCTCAGCCACTTATCCGGTCAATAAAGGCGGTTTTGATCTGGTTCCCCTCCTTTAATAATCTCCACCTTCCCATGAATCGCGTCAATCCTCCGTGATCGCGTCCACCATAACCGAAGATGTGTGGCTGAGATTCGTCCTCACGTTCACAACCAAAAATGAGTTCACATTTGAACCTAACCCTACATATATATATATATATATATTTCTCTAACTATCTTATGAAAATCTTAGATTATAGTCGGTTCAAATATTTCTAATTTATAAAGTTAGAATCTATTTCATTAATTTATCAATTAATTAAATTTATCCTCAAAATCGATAGGAGACAATCTCACTACATATGGCGCAAGACGATTCCACACATCGAGGTCGGAATGGGATTGGGTGTTTTCACGTCTCACCGTAGTGCCCGGTTTGTCCACACTACGAGGGTCGGCCGGAATATGTTTGGCTGTTCAATAGCCAATTCCATTTCGGTTCATTTTGGTATGCTAGGAAGATGAAGAGATGAACTTTGGAATTCAGTTACAGTGAAATTCAGCAAAACTTTCTCCCTTTTTTGCTTTAGTTTTCAATAAGGCTCGCGCAGGGGCGCTTACCTTTTTTCCCTTGCATAATATTTTTGAGCCTTAAAAGGCGCGTCTTTTTTTTAATAACTAGCGGTGATCGAGTCCGGGAAATATGAAGGTGGCTCTTAGCTACATCAGCGCACCTGCTGACACCTTTCAAAGCACTTTCTAGTGTGCACTTTAGTTTTCGAATGTCTCGTTCAGCGTCACGAGTCTACAAGCCTTTCTCATTTCAGTGCTTGCCTTTTGAATCTTCAGTAGGGACCTTTAGTCTTTTGATTAGAATAGGGGCCGCGAGAGAGCAGCGCGGTATTTATATAAATATTTTGCATTTTAAATACACCCGAACTCGATTGATCTCAACCCGAAACCCGAACAACATGAACCCGAAGCAATTCGAAATCCGAAGCCTAAAATTCGGGTGTTTGTTTCCATATCTGAAATCCGATCGGGTTTTTGATTTGTCCATCCGAACCCGACCGATGCACACCCCAAACTACCATAGCAAGTGACAATTCCTCGATTTATAAAGAGTTTAAAAAGTAAAGAAATCTAAACATGTTTCAGAAGTACAAGGTCCAAAATTGCAAAGTTATTTAAACATGTCCGCAAGTTGCGGACCATTAATTGCGAATGTAGAAAAAAATTACGGATCTGGTCATGTACTAGTGGGCCATGTTTAGAAACTTCTTTATTTTTTTACTTTTTGACTTATTCGTAAATTAAGGAGTTGTCACTTGCGGAAGCCAAAGATAGTGATATTTTTGTAAAACAAAGAGAGAAATGACGAGGAAACCAATTTAGAAGAGAAAAAAGGCTATTTTGGTCGATTCCCTTAAACTGAATGAGTAATATGATTCATAGAAACTACGAATATTTTATGTAATATGAAACAATATTGTTTGAAAATGCGGTATGGTTTTCTATTTGGAATGTTTGGTATTGTTTTTCCCACATGCAAAACAATTTTGAACGTTTCATATACGAAACAAAACTGTATTTTTACACATGTTGTTTCATATCTGAAACGACACATAAAATCAGCACAATTTATCAGATTTATAAATAATTATGTGTATTAAACGAAATGTTAAATCAACTTTTTTAACAACTGTATATTCAAAATGTAAATGGGTCAGATTTTTTGGAAGTATATAGTATTTATATACGGCTAATGGAACAAACAAACGCACACACTCTCCTCACATATGGTGAGGTTTGAACCCTCAATCTCCTAAAAGGCAAGGGGCTCATATATCGCTAGACCAAAGACCCTTTGATACATGGGTCAGACATGTATGAGTAAAATTATAGGGAGTTTATTTAGGAATGTTTTACCACAAATAAAACAAAAAAAGTAAACTACAATTTTCGTTGAATTTGATGTTTATAACCGTTCTTATTCATGGTATTTAAAATTTGCTTTTTTTATTTATAGTTTTCATTTAACTTTTATTTTCGTCCCTCTATACTCTCTTAAATTTGACATTAAAATCCAAAAAGTAATTTGAGAAATCATATACTTTAGTCCTTGGGGCATATGAAGTTTTAAATATTTATCCTTAAATTTTCATGTATTATTATTTTTTCTTTATTATATTTTACTAATATATACATACATACACATCTTCATATAAAAACTCATTTACAAAATCGTAAAAACGAATATAAAAATAAAAATAAAATTATTATTTTTCATCAAAGGCTATGATTTAAGATATTGTTTCACATATATTTTTTCATCAAAAAAGTTCTGGTGAGAAACGAACATTGTTCAAAAAGGAGCGTCATGACGCAATATGGCTCAAAACGCATCTCTGCCTTTACGAAATAACCCATATCGTTTCTGTAAGGCGTGACTCACGTCATGGCGCGTGTTTTTTGTAAGACGTGATTTTTCTAATGTGTTTTACACGTTTAACTTTAGATTTTACACTTTTATAGATTAATCTAATCACATCACTTATACTTCAAAAATTCATAAACGTTATTGGCTCATATTAAAACGAAGTTGTGAAATAACTTTTACAAATTATATTTCAAATATTTAATCAAAAACTATTTTTAAAATAATAATATATGATTCTTCTTTTTCTAATATAAATGTACAATTTTTAAGCCGGTGGCGGCGGCTGTCGGCAGCGGTGGCGGGTGGTCACGGTGGTGATAGCGACGTCGGCAGCAGGTGGTCACGGTGGTGACAGCAGCGGCGGCGGCGGGTGGTCACGGTGGTGACAGAGCCGGCGGCAGCGGGTAGCAGAGAGGGAAGCGGAAGAAGAGAGCGGCGGCGGCGGGTGGTCACGGTGGTGACAAAGCCGGCGACAGTTTGGAGAAAAAAAAAACTAGGGTTTTTGGTGGCTTGATACCATGTTAGAATATGTGAAAACCCCTTGATTAGGGTTACGTGTATTGATAACAATATATAGACAGAAAAGTTACAAAGGGGTCCCTATACTATACATATATTTAACAGATAATATCATAATATAGATAAAACATACATGTAAATATATAATTCTACATATGACATAGAAATTTACCGTCTGATGTCACATCTTGAAAAACATCATCATAACGGAAAAAGATTATTGTGGGAGACGGGATGAGGGGGTTTCAGTTTTCTTTTTGCCCGTGGAGTTAATAGAGATAGTGGATGATACTTAGGGTGATGGACCAAATCAGAAGTAAAATATAACATGGAGGCTTATCATATAGTATATGAAGTTTAAACACCAATTCTGTACTTTCAACAAACCACATGGACCAATCTAGTAATTTACTTTATTAATTTAAAATAGAGTAAAAATTTATGTTCCTGGTCCTTATGTGTTATTGGTTGTCATTACTATAGTCCCTCTAACACGTTTATTACCCTTCCGCTACCTGTGGTATGGAAAAACTCACACTTCGAGTCCCTTACCCTAATGGAATCAAAGAGATTATGTTAACTCAGTTAAGTCAGAGGTTATTTCTGTCTTTTATCTTGCAATTCACTCAAAGAAATAAAAAAACTAGAACCACCAGTTGACCCTCATCGTCCATCTTCTTTGGCAACGGTTTTCTTCTCCAACGACAGTTGGCTATCCTACCTTCACCCTATTTTACCCTGACGTGTAACACCCGCCGTCACTCGCAACCATTTTTTCAAACACATCCCTTCTGCCCTCTACAATGGAAATCTGGAAATGAATCCCCCTCATGGCAAGTCAAAAAAGAAAAAGGGAAAACAACATTTCTCTACTCTCTTTTTCATACATATCAAAAGGAGATAAAGATGGGGGGGGGGTTGCAGGTGGGGGATGGGTCTCAATGGGAAGAGTGAGGGCCATGGAGCTTGTTTTTTCTCAAAACACACAAACACACTACACACATATACTCATGTTGTCAAACTCGGTTCGGAGAATAAAAAAGGAAAGAGGTTGCAGGTGAAAGTGAAGCCAAAAAAATGGGGCGGAAGATGATGGTTGGTCGGTGATCATAACTTCGGTGATGGTTGGCAGTGGGGAACAGTGGATGTTGACTATAGGTATTAAGCGTCAATGGAAGAAAAGGGGGAGGCCCAAGAAGTAGGTGGGGGAGGGAAGAGGAGGTTTGCGAGAGCGGAGAGAACCCCCCTGGGCTTTGCTATATATATATATATATATTAATTTAAAAACATAATAGATTATTATATAAGATTATTTTTAATTTTGTAACCTGAAAAAAAACAAAAGAGATGTAAAAAGACAAAAATGCATGTGAGTTAACTGTGTTAACAAATTTCATTAAGATGAGGGACTTAAAGCGTGTGTTTTGGAATATCAAAGGTACCGAGAATGTAATAAACAGGTTTTAGGGACCTTAGTGAAACAAAACTCAAACCACAGGGACCAGGAATGTAATTTTCTCTAAAAAATATGCCAAATGGGCCGGTAGTGATTTTGATCCGATGGGCAAGTTTTCTCCTGCTAGCCCATTTAATTATTCTAATTCTCTTGATCATGAGTATTTATTAATACCTATCTAGTTGTTTATTAAATATTACTCTTGGTAAACATTTATCAGTTCAATTATTTTACTGGAAGAACGCAATAAGAACCAAAAATCTTATTCTACAAGAGAAAAGACAAGAATCGAGAATCTTATTCGGTAAACACTTACGGAGTTATAAATACTTACTATCAATCCATTTTTATGGCAAGTAATATTACCCCATAAAGTAATAACTTATATGTTTATTGATTTATTAAATAAAATGATCAAAAATAATAAATAAAATAATAACATAAAGAAAAGTATAAAAGAATCTGAGTTCTTATTCAAGCACCTGGTTCCAATAAGAACTTGTGACTGGACAAGAATCTCTGTCCCACATTGGATGTTCTTTGTAAAAACCCCAAAAAGAACCTCATTAAAAACCTAGATCGTGGATGCTCTTAGAGTTTTTGGAAACTCATATTCTTCTATCCATATTAACAAATCAAATTTTGAAACCCAGATATGCGTTGAACCCTATTAATATTCAAATACAAGATAAACGTTTATTTAAGAAACTAATTTATAAACGAACCGATAAGCATGATCAAATATAATATAAGCATTAAACCCGACTAATACGATAAACTACTTCGTAAACCCGCTGATCAACATAAAGTTTCTGTCATCTTTCAAAACAACATAAATTAATAAAACAAAATTAATAAAGACAAAATGAAAATATATACGCCTAATTAGGTGGATATAAAAAGGTGAAAGTTTCCAAAAATAAAAACTCTAATTAAATAATATGCAAAGTAGAATTACTATTTTTCCTTTTCCTTTTTATTAATTAAGATATCTTATTTTAAATATCAAATAAATATTTCCAATCCACTCGAAGTCAATATTAAAATATATAAAATTAGATATATCATATTTTTAATAATTAAAATCTACAATATGGTAAATATTATTAAATTAATTAGAATAATAATAATAATAGCAAAAATTTGTTAAATACCAATTGAGAGTGTGAAAACAAATTGAGAGTGTGAAAAAATCATTAGGCAAACCCACAAGTTAGTTCAACGAGTTATATTTAACAAAGGCTTTATAATCTAACTTGTCATCCATTTGTGATTTGTATTGATGTGTAATTGGATTAAAGAAATAGAGAAATTGGATCAACAACATTTCAATTAATTATTTTTGTATGTATTATATATTTAATGTAACTATTTTTATATGTGATTTCACACGGGATTTTAGTGTAAAATCATATGTGATTCGATCATTTTTCTTTTTCTATATTTGATTATTGTTCTCGTATGAATCCACTATGTATATATATATAAATATTATATAGATGATTTATTATACAAACCAATACATTGTTACAAATCAATCTCAAGTCCAATAAATATGTGGTCAAATAAATATGTCGATTGTTTTTTAATATAAAAAGTTGATCATAATTAATAAAGTCTAATAATCTTCTATAAATATCCAATGAACTCGAATATGTTTTTTTTGAAAAAATTAAAGTAAAAAAATTATTTTTACTATAGATTACAGTATTTTGTTTAAAACTGTTAATTGCTAAAATCACAGTCCATTGATTTACTTCTTGATTTAAGGATCGAAATCATTTGTTTTATAGATTATCATATTAGAAACCGAAATTCATTTATAAAAAGTAACAATCGAGTGTTGTTATATACAAGCCTATTTAAATCAAAAATATAGTTAAACTATACATTAAAAATATTAAAATAATATCTTGATGTTGATGCATGTAAAGATGACATTAATAAATAGGTGTGCATTCAACCTCCCCTGTAATGACTACGTCTTAGATGAGTTTGATGTCATGTCGTGAGTCATAAGATGTGACATCATTGTATAGTTTAGTTAAAACATATTTAATATATATATATATATATATATATATATATAGAGAGAGAGAGAGAGAGAGAGAGATTCAAACGGGATGAAACCTATTTGCGAGAATACAAGAATAATCGTTCATTTACAAAATCCTATATGATTTTGTACTAAATCACCCAAAAGTCCGGACAACTTTTTCATGCCACTTAAGTGGCTCCAAAAGTAGCTCGCTACCCGTTAGTGCAAAATTATATATCACTTGTGTTGGTTTTAACAGATTATAACTTATTAATTAATTTTTTTTGAACGACAGAATTTTATTAAGACTAGCAAGACGTTAGAGAAACAATTACACACTAGAAATAGCCAAAAGGGGATTTTGCAACCATCCTACCCAGTTAACATTAAGATTCTTACTCCTATTGTGCACCCAGAATTACGATTGCGTAACAATACTATCCCACAACACCGCCTTTTTAGATTTCCTTGGTTCGAAAATTGTCTCATTGCGAAACTTCTAGAATGACCATAAAGTTGTATATGCTGCCGCTTCTAAGCAATCTGTTTCCCCTTTTTTCAGCCTCGTATCCTGCGCCCATTCCTTCCAATTTGCGACATTATTGAAGATATGGACGTCTAAGTTCCACCAGCGTCCCAAGTTCCTCCAGATATCTTGAGTCAAAAGACACTCAAAGAACAGGTGATTCACGGATTCCTCTTTTGGCAATATTGTCCCTGGTATGAATTTTATTCAGACCTAACCTCCACAGTAGAATATTTACTTTGATAGGCACCAAATTGTTCCAATTTGTTAATTCTTTGGTCAGTCTCCAAAGTCTTAGAGTCAATATAATTCCGGACAGACGCCACCGAAAACTTTCCCGCTCCATCCATAGTGCAGCGCCACCTGTCTTGTTGGTCGGATAAAACTGTATTTCCAAGTGAAATTTTCAACCTCAACATCTGGTCCTCTTCTAATAAGACCGAGTCCCAGTCTTTAATAAATTTGATTGAATTAACACATTGGATATCAGATGGATATCCAATAAAAATATCCAATGGATAGAACCAAACCGATCCAAAGATCCATTGGATTGGATCGGTTCGGTTGATAAAATCCAACATCCAATAAATGATTGGATTGGTTTTGTTCCCCACTTCCCCTAACATCTAATAGAAGTCAACCGAATAACAACCTAATAGAATCCTTTGTTAACATATATAACTTAATTAAATAGTTATTTGATTTTAACTTTAATATTAAATAGTAATAAACATTTTAAAAAGAGATACCCAAGATACGCAAACAAAATTTTATTTTATATGTATACGCTTCATCGCTTATGATGCTAACGTAGACTATCCAACGTCACTCTATTTCGCAACAAATTTTGTTATTATTTAATTGTCGTATTTAATTTTGTATGATTAAATTAAATCAAGTTTTCTATAAGATATATTTTAATCTAAAAAAGATTCACATGATAAAAGGAAGTTCAGGGGAAGTCAGAAGTTCTCCCTCTAGACGGTATGTACAAATTTATACAAACGATTGAAGTTGTTTTTTTTCCTATGCATAAATGCATATGAACAAGTTACCAGTATGCATATGTGCATACCGTCCAGATGGAATACTCTCAGGGTGTTATTTAGTTTTTTTTGGAAGTTTTCCACTGAACCTGACTCCCTGTCTCTCTCTCTCTCTCTCTCTCTCTCTCTATATATATATATATATATATAATAGAGGGAGGTTCAAGAAAAAACATTAAAAAAAAGAGAAAATTGAATAACACCCCGGGAGCCTTCCATCCAGATGGTATGCACTAATGCATACAAACGTTTTTTTTGTACGCACCAATGCTTCTATAATTATAGAAGCATTGATGCATATGCACAAATGCATGTTACAAATTATCGATATGCATTAGTACTTACCGTCCGGATGGAGGGCTTCCAGGGTGGTTTTTGATTTTCTATTTTTTTGGCGTTTCCCTTGAACTTGACCCTATATATATATATATATATATATATATATATATGGAATCTTATTTTGAGAACCCTTAAAATTGTAATAACTTTAAAAGCTAATGTATCATGTGTAATTTCGTATGATTTTTTTCATCTAAGACTAGGATTTAGAATATTGATTAACATATATTTGTTTCACTATGAACAACTTTAACATGTTTATGAAACAAAAGTTAAGCGTAAAAAACTTTCACATTGTGAACCGCATGTCCGCATCCATATGAAGCAAACTTAGAATGAAATAAATACATGTTCATCAATACACTAAATACTAGCCATAGATGATAAAAAAAAATATGTGAAACATACCTTAAGATAAGAGTTCTTATGGTTATCACAACTTTATGGAGTTTTCAAATGATTAACCCTATATATATATATATATATATATATATATATAGAGGAAAGTTCAAATGTGAACTCATTTTTGGTTGTGAACGTGAGAACGAATCTCAACCACTTATCCGGTCAATAAAGGCGGCTTTGACTTGGTTCCCCTCCTTTAATAATCTCCACCCTCCCATAAATCGCATCGATCCTCCGTGATCGCGTCCACAATAACCGAAGATGTGTGGCTGAGATTCGTCCTCACGTTCACAACCAAAATTGAGTTCACATTTGAACCTAACCCTATATATATATATATATATATATATATATAGGGGAGAGATCATACGAAAACCACCTATCTTTAAAGAAATAATTTAATATTATGTGGGACCCACATCATATGTGGTCCACAAGTGTCCATTTATTCCTTTAAATTTACAACGTTCTCATTTGAACCTCCTTCTCTCTCTAGAGAGAGAGAGAGAGAAGGAGGTTCAAATGAGAACTTTGTAAATTTAAAGGAACATCTTGTGGACCACATATATGTGGATCCCACACATTAAAAAATCATATCTGATTCAATGGTGGATCCCATTGAATCAATATGATTTTTTAGTGTATGAGACCCACATCATATGTGGTCGACAATGTGTTCATTTGTTCCTTTAAATAGAGGGTGTTCTTGTATGGTCCTTCCCCTATATATATATATACACGAGAGGGATCATATGAGAATCACCCTCCTTAAAAGAACAAATAAACAATTTGTGGTTTCGGTTGATTTCGAGGGATTTTTTAAGTCAAAATCCCCGTTCGGGGATTTTTTTAAGTTTTTCAGTTGATTTCGAAGAATTTTTAAGGTTTTTGGTTGATTTCGCGAGATTTTTTTATAGTTTTTGGTTGATTTTGAGGGATTTTTAGGGTTTTTGGTTAAGTTTAAGGAATTTTTTAAGGTTTTTGGTTGATTTTAATGAATTTTCAAAGTTGTGCTCCTTTAACTCTTGAAATATCAAAAAATGAGCGGGTGCATCTCATGTAAACCTTACGAAATGCAATTCTTTTTACTCTTGCGGAACACGGTTGAGCGGTAGTGCGGGACCCCCCTCCCCTAGGATGGGTCCGCCCCTGGCTCCAACCTTCCATTTTGACATGTAACATGTGAAGATATTTTAATGATTTTATTTTTTAATTTATTAGAAATAATATAAATAAAGTATTAAATTTTCCATCTTATAAATTTAATTTATCAACAACCCAATGTTAAAAATTATTAGAAAGAATAACACTTTGAATCGCGTTCCCACACGCATGGAATCCAATCATTTATGTTAATATTGCAAGTGGAATTAGTTTAACAAGTTTAAAAGAAAAAAACTAATCAGTTATTTTTTTAAAATTTTTTTTAATTAAAATAGTCATTTTGGCTTGTGATTTCACCTTTTAGTAATTTTTCTTTTAAAATCATCAAAATAGTCATACGTCCGCAAGTGATAGGTCCGTAATTTGTGGAGGAGTCAAAGTGTAAAAAAATAGTTTCTGATTTTTTTTTGGGAAAGGGTATACTAGTCATTTGCCTAGACTAATCTCTGACAATTTTAAGACTGCTAAAGCATGCAACCTAAGATAATTCCCCAGTGGCCACAAGTTGTTTGCGCCTAGATTCGAACCTAGGTAGATGGGTTATCTAGCCTCATCCTCCACAAGCCTTAACCAGTACGCCACAAGCCTTGTGGTTATAGTTTCTGATTCAGGTCCGCATTTTCGGGGACCAAATATGTAAATTTGGTCTAGGTCCGTAAAAATATATCCGCATATGTGTTTTCCAAATTTACATATTTGTTCCCCGTAATTGCGGATCTGGTTCTAAAACTTTCTTTTTTTTTACACTTTGATCATTTCATAAGATACAGACCTATAACGATTTTGGTGATTCCTGAAGAAAAATGACTAAGAGATGAAGCAATGTGGTCAAAATCAATGATGTTGATTTTTACCTATAAGTTTCTTAAAACTATTTGTTAGATAATCTTTTTGGTATTAATTATTAATCAAACACGATTTGAAGGAGATAATTTTTTTAAATATATTTCAACAAGAACTTGATCATCGACAACCCTAATTAACCATTTTGCACAAAACTCGTCTTTAAAGACATCAATATAAAATAATATTTTTTTTAACTCATTCAACAGTTAAGGTTAATAAGAGGGACAAGAATAACCTATGGCCCTATCGTATATTTAACAAAATATAAAATTTACCTTTACATTCTATTTAAATATTCATCAAACGTTGAAAATGCATAAATGGATGCATCACCAACCATGACTCCATCAATTTAACAATCCCAAACAAATATAATTAAAACTTTACTTATTTAAGTAATAAATCATAAATATAAACCAATCATCAAGTAATAAATATGAAATATATTACATCCTAAAATTTGTAGTGCGTAAAAATATCCATAACTGAGAAATTTATATAACTAAAGAGTATCAAGTCCTCTCATCAAATCTCTCTATGCCTCAAAGCTTCCCTTTGCCCTTTCGTCGAGCTCTCTACTAAACCTTACCTGTAAATGGTTTTAGTTTTGAAAGTAAGGGGTTAGACCAAAAAATCTAGTGAATTCCCACAATGCCACGGTTATAAACAACAATTTAAATAAAGGGAGTTATGGAAAACTCTAAAATTGGATCATGCATGATTGTAGTAGAACCCCACGCTTCTCGCACAATTCCCCATACGACTAAGCTTTGCGTTCACACAATTCCCTATGCAAATTTAATGAAAGACCCCAAGTGGTGTCTACTCATTGTACCCACGAAACGAATTCGAGATACACGGTTTATAAACTCCCAAGAGATTTGCAAGATCTCAAGGTACATTACTACTACTACTATGCATATCCAAACAACGTCGTATATATCATGATATAACTCAACAAATCCACCAAGAAATTTATAAAACATTTAATAATGAAATATAACATGCTTATAAGTTCAAATACCATAACCAGTGTAGAAACTAAAGCTATTGGCAAAAATGTAATTTAAAAGTCAAGGGAACTCACTTGATTTGCAACACACCGCTCAAAGGCCTAAAACGACAACTTGTTTGAAACCGAACACCTGAATTGGACGTTAAAGAATTGGTGTTAGACCACCTTAAACATCTTAAAAATCATCCCTTATAATCCCTAAGACAATCCCTAACCATCGCTCGAAACAAATACTCAACAAGAAATGGACCAAACAAAAAAGTGCACCCCACAGCGAGTTGGCGACCTTTCCCGTGACTTCAAGACGCGGGGTATCCCGCACAACTTTCTGTCGGGTACAGGTCTGTCCATTTTCTTGCATAACGGCGAAAATCAACCCCCAAAACACTCCCAAGGTCCAAAACTCGATTTTAAACACCTAAATCAGCCAAATTCAATCCAATGCTTGAGGATTCATCCAAAAACAAACCCAATACTAAATCCAATCCAAAACATAGATTAATCTACAATTTCCCAATCAAAATGACCAAGAGAAGAGTTTCAAAGAGTAAACTTTGATTTAAACATGAAAACTCAACAATAATGGCTCTTTAGATAAGATTCATTGATTGAATCTATCTAGGATACTTTACCAAATAAAACCCCCATCATTTATTCCAACAATAACATACTTAGAAATCCAAACCCAAAATTAATCAAAACTTCATTAATAGAGACCTTGGACAAGAGAGATGAGTTATACCTTGTAGATGAAGATTCCTCAATTGATGCTTCAACTCTTTTGCTCATAACTTGATAAGACCTTCTTGCTTTCTTCTCCAATTGCAAAAATTCTCTAAAACCTTTCTCTTCTAAAACCCATCTTCCACCAAGAAAACACAAACACACACACACACCAAATCTGAGTTTTGACAAATGATAGAGAAATGAGAAGAAATCTCTATTCTCTTCCCTTAAATACCATGGGCTTTGAGCCCAAGACACCTCAAGCACATTAATTAAATATAAATCCCAAAATTAGGAAAATTAATACCTTGGGTTATTACAACACCCCTCTTAAATGAATTCCTTCCCCGGAATTCCATCTTCAAACAAGAATTGGTATTTAGCTCTCATTTCCGACTCTAATTCTCATGTGACCTCTTGCCCTTTGTGAAATCCCAGTTCACCTTAACTAGACTAATTTCTTTGTTCCTCAACTTCTTCACCTTACGATCTTCAATCTATTCTGGTTCCTCAACAAAGTTCAACATTGTATCAACTTGAACATCCTCTATTGGCACAAACAAATCCACCTCGGCCAAACACTTCCTCAAATTTGAAAATTGAAAGGTGTTATAAATGCCCTTCAACTTTCTAGGTAATTCAAGCTTGTATGCTACTTCCCCAATTCGTTCAATAATTGCAAATGGCCCAATATACCGTGGGCTTAACTTTCCTCTCTACACAAAACGAACCACGCCCTTTCAAGGTGATATCCTCAACAATACCATATCCCGCACTTGGAATTCAATGTCCTTTTGTCTTTTATCTGCATAGCTCTTCAGTGTATCTTGCGTGACCTTCAATTTTTCTTGGATTCTAAACAATCTTAACTATATTCGACTATCCATACAAGTCTAACCTTGTCAATTGATTTTCTTCAAGTCCTTCCACTTCAAAGAGATATTCCACCAACTTGACCGTAAGCCTCATACGAAATCAATTACATACCATCTCACTATAATTTCTAAAAATGACAATATCCACCTTAGCTAACACTCCCATAATCCATTGAAATTAAAAGCGTACCCGATCTTAATTTTCTACAATAGACCACCCTACTAACCTATTCACCAACTAAGTTTCATGATCTGACGAAACCGGGTCAAATTAATTTCGATCCATGATTACCCAATTAACAACAAGATCATTGGAGATCTAGAAAAATTCGCTACCAAATTCAACGTATCACGATTTCGTTTCCATATAAAGATGCCAGAAGGTTGTGAGCTTTCCACACAGTTGTCGATGCTACTAAATCACTTACCAACAAACCAAACGTTAATCAACATAGGGACATCTGACCTTCTCTATTCTCAGATGTCAAATAACATTGACAAGATACCTTCAACGGTTTCCGACAAAGTCGGAAACTGGCGTTTTTATGTACACCAAACCTCATAACACGAATATCTCTAACTTTATGAGTCCAACTCGCTTACCACTACACTTTGATTCATGGTCGATCCCTTCCAACATTCCAACAATTCGCCACGATAATTAACAATTATTCTCGATATAATTCGGATCCACTTCGTCCTTCTAATAACTAGCTCTTCTTTCAGACAATAACCTCTCAGAGTCAAAACTGAATTCTTGGAACTTCACACATGATCATCTTTCGCCCCAACAAACTCGACCTGAGCGAAGAGGTTCGTTGGTCACACTCAGACTAAGAACATCATCAAGTTGTCATAGACCAACAATTGAAAATTGATATACACAATGTCTACATACATTGTTTAGTAAACTCTACTCCACCTTCTGCGTTCGAACCACACCCCTTTCACACGTACCGACGATAATTTTCAATAATCAAAGTTTTCAAGAAACCATCTCACAGTCACCCGTTGTCAATCCAATTCAAAGTCAAATCATACATTCCTATATACATTACACATCAAAACCATATTTTTCTGCTTTATCCTCATAATCCCATTCTGACAAATTCCTCTTGCCAGACTGTGCCACATACCCCTCTATCACCTTTCCACATTCCTTACTATATCGTTTAACAAGATTATGTTCATCTCAATAATACGCACCCTAAGCTTAATAATTTAACATATAACCATTGACGAAACGTTTCTATGATGACCTCATTTTCAACAAACGCATATGTCCATTTACGAAGTCTTACAACACTACATATTTTTCCATGGATGGTTACACACAATAGCCACTTTACTACGCCCGCACGATTGTCCCGAAAAAAATCCTAATCTCAACCAAACCGCTGGAACTACTTGAAACAAGTTCAAGTAGTCCCAAGAGAATCACTCTTTCATGCAGGTCACAACCACACATACACCTAGTGTCTTCGAGTTAGGTACATAAATTGATAAAAATGACTCAAGTTGTCATGCGATTATACAACTTTGTCGCACAATTCCACATGCGACATAGAGCTTTGTACTTCGCACAATTCCATATGCGAATATACAATATTAATTCGTGTATAATGCACCATATCCCCCCCCCCACCACACACACACAAACACAAAAGAAGTTACTTCCTCCAAATCTACTTAGCATAAAGCTTCCATTCGCAAACACTAAACAATTTATTCAAAATGCTAAGTCTACAACCTTCCCGAACACTCATTTATCCTTGAATAACAACAACAAAATAATCGCATCAGAGTTATTTCTTAATTTTAGGATTCAGGCAAACATTTAACCGAACCAACAACAATCATACTAACCAATCTCTAGCTACAAAACCCACAACCAGGCACATTCTGATATTTCACTAACTGTACAACTTCATAAGGACACTTACCGAAAAGGTTTCACATTTACGAATCTCCTCACATCTCAGATTGATATTAATACTTTCAAATTGTATTTTTTGGCAGCAGAGTAGAACCACAATGTCACCTAAACTAATAGCCACACCGCCCTTGGCATTCTGACACAAAATGGATATATAAATCCATCTACTTCTTTGCATAGCGGTTTTTGTAACACCCTCAAACCTGGAAAGAGCGGCTAATTTAAAATTTACATATTACATCGATTGGGAGATAAATCATTCCTTATAAATCAAGATTTATATTTCCTCAAACAACAAATAGTATTAAACCTCTACAAAAGATATATCAAGTCTTCTACTAAGACATGATTACGACCAGGTGTTACTAAACCCAAAAGAGTCGCTATCTCCAAATGCGAAAGACGTCACCAAAGCCAGATCTTTAACGTGCTACTCCCTAGCACTCAAGTCTACACGTGTCACTAATACCAACCCCAACGATAGCCTGATGCACATGCCGACAAAGAAAAAGGGTTAGGCTTAACGCCTAGTGAGCTCAAGAGTTTATAACATATTTATAATTGATTGAAATCAAAAGCTTTGTTTGATAAAAGATAATCCTTAAATGAAATAACTTCATTATAAAAGCAACATCTTTCCCAAATTTATTATTTCCATAATAAAAGCTTTAGACCAAAATGACCATAGAATGAAAGCTTTAAAAGTAGAAATACTCATTTAACGTAATCCAAACCCAATGCTCACACGACCATGAATAAGTTTATAAACGTAAAGATAGAAATATAACTTTAACCATGTTTTATAAACCGTTAACTCACGCGTACCTTTGAAAGGGATAAAATATGCGAAGCTAACAGGGGAGACCCGTATACCATTTAAAAGTGATAGGACACGTAGGCGAGTCACTTTTAAATGTTAATAGTTCTTTCTAGGACCCCGAGGCATAGGCAACAACCTACCATACAAGCAAGTATGACCTCCGAAGGTCCTAGTCGGAACCGCACATGAGATCTAGGGTTAAATGGCAGCAACCATTTGCACAAGCAAGTACGGCCTTAATTTGACCTCATACGTGGACCGAAAAGGGACGAAATCCCGATTTTTAAGACCGACTAATATGCCTATGGATCCATTACATTTTATTCTATAAATCAAATACGTCAAACAAGACATATCGATAATTTCCCAACACCAACGTTTTGCTCAAATGTTATTTTCCAATAATTACATATTTCTCAAGGTTGGGAAGTCATAAAATTACACGACACCAAATGAATGACCAACACACCTAAAACGTGTAAAATATTGTTCGACTCGGACAAATGTCCATGAGACCCATTTTAGTCAAAACCGAGCAAATGCTTTATAGCTCAACATTTACGTAATAACTCGAAACATTAGTTGAGACATACCCTTTTTCCAAATGAACCCATATTCATATGTTTTTTCTTTTTACGAAATGTCCCATAATATCATAACATGTAAGTTCTAGGGGTTTATAAATCCAATAGCCTCAAAATACTATCGACACCAAATAATCTTCATTTATAAATAAAACATCAAGACTTCTCATGAAATACGTTTTATTTATTAAAGTGTCAAGAATCCAAAATATAACATTTTGTAAGATATATAAAACCATTTATACCACATAATTGCATATTATCAAAATATTCAAATACTTAACAAATAGCAAGTAAAACATCTTAATATATCAAAATGGACATTTTTTTGGCATGTACACCGTTTTCACAAAGCAACTTGAACTCACCTTGCTAGATTTAGACTAAATCTAGGTTTTACCCCAAAAGCTCCATATGAAGAAATGTCCAGATCTGCAATATTTCTTCACTAGAAATCATCTCTAGTTCACAAGCAACCTAAATATATCAAGAACAACTTCCAACAATAAGATCCATGAAAACCTTAGTAAAAAACCTAAAATCTTCCAAAATACTCAAAACTCTAAAATACCAAAATAGCTTCAAGAAGAAAGTTCTAGAGGACTAAATAGGAAGGTTTTAACAAGAAATAAGGTTTAGAAGAGTTAGAATAACTTACAAACTCGATTTGGGGAAAAACCCCAAACTTGGTCAATAATGGTGGATAGATGATGGAGAAGATGAAGATGAAGACTTAAACTTTGATGATGTTCCAAAGCTTCTGGATGGTTGGAAACGAGGGTTTAGTCCTCTAAAAATCGCTTCCAATGAAGAAGAGAGAGAGAAAACGAGTTGGGAGAAAATAAAATGGAGGAAAGAAGAGAAAAATCTGATTTAAAAGGGTTAACCAGATGCTAGCCGGCGCGAGGGATATAGGCATGTGGTCGCGAGATAACTTCTGCCCACTTTTTGGGGTTTGCTAGCGGGCGCGAGGAAAATAGTCATGCGGGCGCGAGCAATGCAAATTCCGACAAAAAGTTGCTTTTTTTGCCAAAAGCGATAACCGACTCAATCAACATCCACAATACTTCTAAATAACTATACTAAGGTCGAAACCCTACGAAACTTGAAATTATGGATACTAAAAATTCGGGTGTTACAATCCTCCTAACTTTAGAATGATTTCGTCCTCGAAATCTAATGTCGATCCAAGATTCAATGCCACACATAGAACCTCAACTTAAAATTCTCCCGACGATGATAACATGCAATCCTTTTCTGCACAGCGCTTGTACCATAAGGGCACGAGCAACGATTCAAAAGTCACACAACTTGGAACATAAATCCGACAGATGGTTTGCCATACATCCATCCCATATTAGATAACAATCCTATGAAGAAGACCTCAAATGATAACACTTCCCAAAACAAACAGTCCATTTTCACGAGATTACCTCAACATACCTTGACAAATGTTGAACATTGGCTAAATCACTTTACCAACACTAGAATCTCGGTTGTCTCCCAACCTTAGGTGGTTCATAGCACCTCAAAATAGCTTAGGGACCCACTTAACCGATTTCAATGTTGTATTAACAACTTAACTCGACCATCAAATCTCTTTCAAATCAAAATTATGGAGAATCTATTGCCACATTCATGACAAAACTTTGAATCGCAAGTTTAAACTGAAATTTCAACTATCATAAGCATAACACACTCTAGTCTCTGATAATCCAATTGATCATTAACATTCATCACTATTCACTAATATCTATTCTTCCCAAGCTCACCACATAAAGCCTTCAAACACATCTTGGAATTCAACCGAAATGCTCCAATTACTCTTATGATATTTGACCTTAAGAACACCCAAGTTGACACCAAGACAAACACTCTTCGAGGCAAACAATTGCATAAAAATTTCTAACCCAAAGATTTATGACACTAGAGGATCGTCGCAAACTAGCTCGAAATGACCCGAAAGTCCAATAACTCAAAAGTTTCTATATCCATCGGCCGTTCAAACTGAAGTCTCAAAAGTGTACTTGTTCTAGTAAAACTCTAGGTCATTACATCCACTTCGACCAATTTCTTAAATCTTCTATCTAAGACGCCATGCATGCCGCTCATCATAACGTTAATAACTTAGATTTCAATATATAAAAATATACGAGCAATTGACCCAAGGAACAATCCTCCTCATATCTTCCAATTCTAGAGATTCTTAGGAAAACACTACAATGTACGACCTTTCTTGACGAGGCAAACACTAAATACTTCACAAACAACTTAAACCATTACTCTAACAAAATCTTTTCTTCAAGGTCATATAAGTTCATGCTTAGAACCTTCCAAAATCCCAACTTGATCACAAGTTAACAAGAGATCCATGACTCCTACATGAGATGCTTCTTCACTACAAACTCAAAGCCAAAATAACCATGAGGTCTAATAAAAGGTTCCCTCTTGACAAGGTCCGACCTCCACTCAAAAGAGTATCCAACATGATCACCTACTTGGTCAACAATGGTGGATAGATGATGGAGAAGATGAAGATGAAGACTTGAACTTTGATGATGTTCCAAAGCTTTTGGATGGTTGGAAATGAGGGTTTAGTCCTCCAAAAATCGCTCCCAATGAAGAAGAGAGGAGAGAAAACGAGTTGGGAGAAAATAAAATGGAGGAAAGAAGAGAAAAATCTGATTTAAAAGGGTTGACCAGATGCTAGCGGGTGCGAGGAATATAGGCATGTGGTCGCAAGATAACTTCTGCCCACTTTTTGGGGTTTGATCAAAGTATCTTACAGTTCCTGATTATTTCTATATAAAAAAGTATCCACCACTTAACCGCATATGAACAAACCGAAACAATTATTATAACTCAGACGACGACACAAAATATGAGTTTAGTCCCTCAGACTTCATTATGCATCGCCCTTTTCCAAATTAAGAACAACAGTCCTCACTCGACCACTACCTACTCAAGTGATGAGTCCAATCTTTCAAGATCCTCCATTGTCCACACAAACATTATTCTCTATAGGCTAACTCCCTAAAATACCAGCGAGTTCATGCATGATGACACAATACATGGATACTAATAAATAAAAGAAAAACATTTTGTAGTTCAATTTTTTTTAGTGAATGTAACAATCGCACAACAAAACCGAGTGTGCATGACACCCCATCACCACAATTGGGTACTCTGACTTTGGATAGTTTATACCTATTAATTAAAATTCTTGTAACAATACCTACTTAAGTTAAAGCTTTCAGCTTCTATTCTACATATAACGAATCCTACTTGTAGAAATGTGGGCATAAGAACGCAAATTTGAAATTACATATACATACAAATTATATATATATATATATATATATATATATATAGGGGAGGGATCAAATGAGAACCACCCCTTCTTAAAGGAACAAAAGAACAAATTGTGGACCATATATGATGTGGGTCCCACATAATATTAAATCATATTAAATCATAAATGATTTAATATTATATGGGACCCACATCATATGTGATCCACAAGTGTCCCTTTGTTCCTTTAAAAATGCAAAGTTCTCATTTGAACCTTCCTCTATATATACATACTCATACATACACACACAAGATCATACAAGAAATTAGTCAATTTATGAGAATACAAGAAGTTCTAAGATCACTTATGACTACAAATTAAAATGAAATCACATCTATCTTTCTTTTATATATATAAACGCAAGAACCATTGCCAATGATGTGGCACAATAATAAGCTATAAATCTTTGTAGGAATTTTCTTGGATTTTTATATTTTATAAAATCTTTAATATGTTAACGTCTCTTCTACCCTTATATACAAAACTTAACTTCCATTGCGGGCCAGGTATTTTGGTAATTTTACATGAATGTTTTACTCCAAAGTTATTATCAAGTTTATACATCTTCTCCTATTTTTTTTTTTTTAATTTCAAATTATAACTCCAAACCATTCATCTCCTTGCTCTTAATGTCATATTTTTCTCTCATTCTATCAATATATATCATGCCCCTTCCTTTTACTTATGATGATGGTTTTTCGGTTTCTTCGTAGGGGGTTATATACTTACTTTGTATATGTTTTTTTGGTTCTGGTTGTGATTGAAGAAGACTAATCTCGATGTTTGTGTAGGTCGATAGAGAAAGAAGGCAAAGTCACATTTTGATACCGCTTAAACAACCCCGAGGACAACTGTCTTCATCGTCTAGAATCATGGGTCAACCAAAGATTCGAACTAAAACCTTAAGATACAGATTTGTTTGATCATGTTATATGGATTATATGAACTTATCATCGATACATATGATACTCATCAAAGAAACTTCACCTTCTCATGCCATCAAGACTTCTTTTTGAAGTTGAAGTTTCTTTAAGGTTTTCGTGATCATTACACATTCCAACTATGTGATGAAATTCCTCGAAAACAATTCGTGTGTATATTGTTTTTTTAATTCTTTTGATATAGCTCCATGGATCAAAGTAATATGTCATGTTTATATTATTCTCTTATATAATTTGTATCAACTTCTTTGCATGTGTTACTTATAACAATCATTAAGTTTCAATACTAATGTTTTTGAAAAATTAGGGCTTGAGAGTTGGAGGAATACTTGATTCAACTGTGACTTTCTCATGAAAAAGTCGAAGTTTACCAAAAGTTTAATGTGTAAGAAATAATTTGACTACAATTATATTTATAGTCAAAAAGTAATAGACTGACAAGAAACCTATAGAATAGAAAAAAATGATGAAGCCAGAATGACCATCTTGCTACAAACCTATACATCATTGATAGGAAATCTCTACATAATCATGTGAATAAAAAATGTTTCTCATAGTTACAACTTATATTTTTGATGTATTTTTATGAGAAGTTGATACTTTAAAAAAACTAATTAATTATTGTTTTCTTGTGTATATTCAACCCAACTAATGTTTAGTACACAAAATGTTATGTCTTCTTCGTTATTTTGGGTTTCTTTAATTAAGTGTTCTATGTTTTGGTGCCTTTATAGTAAATTATGTTGCTTAATTGGTCAAAGATAATTTGTAAATTATTGATTATGTTATGAGGTGATACATACATTTAGAGAAAAACATGGGTGAAATAGAAATCTTTGTAGAAATATCATCTACATGAAGTTTCAAACAACATTTCTCTTTCCCATAATTGAGTCAATGTAACATTTCTTAATATATCATGGTCGATGCTTATAACAGTTAGTTGATAACTATTTTATGTTTTCATTTACAAGGCAAACAAACCATATTGTCTCTCCCAATAAAGCTCACGAGATATAGCTTATATATGTTGCATCTTACAATTACACAATATTTGATGGATGCTACATTTCACAAAATAATTAATAAGATATTCTTATTTTATTTCATTTTGCTTAATTGTATTACAAAGTGAACTATATATATAACATATTTTATTTAAATTGCACGTCTCATCAATACACTACAAAACAAATGGCTTTCACCCACAAAAAAACACTCAGGAAAATTTTCGTGGGTGATTACCACGGATCACCGAGGGAATACTAATGGTTCAGAAGAAATCCGATGTTTTCAAGAAAATACCAACGGATTACCCAGGAAATTCCTGGGTAATCTGTCACTGATTTAATTTACCCATCAACAATTTAGCAACGAACTTTTGTGACGGTTCTATGACGAATCACCTTTTAGAGACAGATTTCCAAAAGAAATATCAAAGCCTTCAATTTTAGTAGTGATAGAATGACTATGGCTATATGGACCATTATTTAAAAACAAAATGCATGTCCTTATTATATGGACCATTATTTAAAAACAAATTGTACTTATAATGTACTGCCTTTTTATATTTGCATTTAAATTGTATTTTCTTAATTGTCAACTAACAAATTAATTATGTTTCATTTGAATTTACTTACATAATTTATAACAAAAAATATTTCTCACTTATACATAAAAGTTGGTCATGATCCACCTTCAGTGGTTGTCGTACATCGATCTCACCCATCCGATGACTTCTTTTAAATGGTGTTGGAAGAAAAAAACAAGTAACTTCCTAACCTTATTTAAAAGACAATTTTTATTTTAATAAACATAGGTATAAAAATAGATGACGTTGATTTTTATAGATTTTTGGGAATAAGTTTGGAAGATTATTATTACATTACTTCTTAAAAATTGTGTAGATTTTGCTAAGAAAATGATTAAAAGATGTTTGAGAATTTAACCTTCTTTTATAATTTAGTTAAATCTTTTTACTAGTAGTAACTGAATACTTAAATTTGCTTATATTATATGCTTCATCAATAGTCCAGAAATTAATAAATCTTCCAGTGGCCAGAAATGCATACGTAAATAGAAAAATTCGAACCCGGATTAATATTCATCATCCTTCTGACTTTATCGATCATGCTATCATCATTGTGGTTAAAATAACTGGTATTGTTAACAACTTAAGAAAACTTGTGAAACAATATTCATCATAATAAATGTATTGTAAATATTAATGAACAAATATATAAATTTAGATTGAAATCTAACTGAAAATAAATAATTATATTTTATATCGAAATACTAGTCCAACTATAATATTTATTTTATTGGAAGGTGTTAGACGTAAAAGAGATATTGCAACAATAATTATTTGGACATTTATGAAGTTTCCCACTCCAGTGCCTTTCTTTAGTTAACTAATTTTTTTTTTACCAAACTCGGTTTTAAAAGAGTAAATTATAAATTTCCTCCCATGGTTAGGTGAAATTACAGATCAAGTCCTTCAAACCAAATTAATAATCATAAGAGGTGTTGTTTCCCTTTTATAACGAATCAAGTCTTTTTTTGCTAACTTTGTTAAAACGTATTTCGTTAAATGCAACTTACGTGAGGACAATTTGGTCATTTAATACTATTTTATTTTCGAATTTTTATCAACAAGTTTAGACTGCATATGTACAAATGTGTAGATCTTTAAAAAAAAAAATACCCGAATGCAACACCCCTCTAACGACCGCCCCCTTTTCATCCCCCTTAAGTAGGGACGGACCCAGAATTTTTTCAAACGGTTGCACCATTTAACTATAGAAAAATGTCAGATATATTTTCATAATATCATATTTGGTGTATTGGTTAGTTCGTTGATTTTCATACATTAAGTTTTGGGTTCAAGTCTTTTATTGCGATTTTTTGTTAGAAACATAATAAATTTGAAATTTGAAATTAAACTAGCGGGATTCGAACTTGGGTCTTGAGTGTAGGAAAAACCTTACAAACCAACTCTGCCAAGGGAAACTTATGTCTATATTGTAGTTTTAAAATATATATGGTGACATACAACAAAATGATACGGTTGCACATTTCACAAACCTTAATTTTTTAGCCTTCGCCGGAGAAATAATACAGTTGCCCGTGCCACCGTAGGGAACACTACAGGTCCGCCCCTGCCCCCAAGGGCGGAGTCAAAAATTTATCTAGGAGGAGCCTAAAAACAAATGTTGGAAAGTCCTTTATTATAAGAGATATATTTTTTATAATTACTTGTACATAAACATAGTTGTTAAAAAAGTAGGCTAAATAATATAAGTGTCTATTTTCATATGAACAAGTAGAAAATGTCTACAAGTGCCAATGAAAAATCCCCTTGTGGCAAATGTGGTGGTCGGAGATGGATGTTATTGGGGGAGGCTATTGTTTGTGTATTAACTAAAAAAATAGAGAGGAAAAAAATGAATGAAAAGACCAAAATGCCCCTCCCTAGAATATTTTGACGGAGTTAGCTGGAGGAAATTAAATCGTAATGAAAACTCAGGCTACGGTGACAGAACAACACCAACATCTAGGGGTGAGCATAACTGGATACCCGACCATTTTTCATGAAATCTAGGAACCGGAACCACTAACACCGGTTCCTTATATTTTAGAACCGGAACCGGAACCGATGGGTACTGGTTCCGGTACCGGGTACCCGACTTCGACTTTTTTAATTTTTTTTTTATATTACATATGATAAAAATATAATAATACACTACCAAACATTGATTTAAAGTAATAAATACAACATAGTCAAAGCTAATCCGATAAAAATTAATTATTACATAAACAAACTAAAAAATTTGAGGTTTTATTAAATAAATATATAAAATATTTTTTTTATTTAAAAGTGGCGGGTAGCAGGTACCCAGCGGGTAACGGTTTCAAAAAAATGAGAATCGGAACCGGTTCTGATCGGTTCCGTATTTTAGGAACCGGAACCAGAACCAATCACATCGGTTCCGGTTCCAGAACCGTCAGTTCCGAAGCGGTTCCGGTTCCGATGCTCACCCCTACCAACATCCCCATCTTTTCAGTTTCTTACACCAATCGTTTCTGCCGCCCGTGGCGGAGCCAGCTGCTGCCTAGTGTTAGCCTAAGCTAACGCTGATATTTGAAAAAAGATTATGTATGCCACGAAACATTTAAAGCCCATTTGGAATCTTAATAAAATATAAAGAAGTAGGCTAACCCAATCATGATTTATTAATATAATACCTAGTAAATTATGATTGGCGCACAACTTCAATAAGAAAATAGGAAAAAAGATAACTCATGGATCATAGAATCGTAGCCTTATTCACGTATCAGGGTTGCTATTCATACCCCGTCACACGCAACAAGTTTTATTAGAATACTTTTATAAAAAAAATGTTATATTAACTGTTTTATAGGACACAATTTGAAAAAGTGTCATATAAACACAAGTGTCCTATAATTTGTTCCTATAAAGTGGTCTATTAGGATACTTATTTAGGATCACCCCGGTTGATTTTTCTGGCTCCGCCCCTGCCTGCCGCTAATGCCTGCTGAAAACACGAGCTAAAGTGATGTGCAATTCAATCATTTTTCTTATAATTCTTTTAATTTATAAGTACGTAAAGTTGATCTACAATAGTACAAACATTACTAAAATGGAAGACTTTCATCTACGACCATTTTCCTGGAATATCCGTCGTCAAAAAGTGAAGCCAATGATACAAAGTAAATCAAAATCTTCACCTCTTCTCTTACTTCTACTAGTGTCTCATTAACGACATGAAAACAACATCATCAGACCAACAAAATTATACCTTCTTTTTCATTCTTTACTTTTTTAACAAAACAAGAAATGGTCTTGACCAAAAAGCTCAAAGTAAGTTAGAGGCAGATCGATAAAATTTTCAGGTTGATACACAAAATGCTTAGAATAATATAAAATAAAATAAATATTAATTGTAAAACCTATGATTTCATCTAAAATGATATATAAGGTTTTATTAGCAACATTGAAGTGTTTTTTTCCTTTTAAGTTGTTACCAATTTAAAATAAAAAACCAATGGTATTCAAACTTGCAAACTATGATAGAACATGCAATGATATTACAATAGGATACAACCAAATTTTGTTAAGTTATGAGAGCACACATCAACTTAAAGTGGTTGCATCCTTAATACTTCTAAATTTTTTTCCATTACATCAAAACGATAGCACAGAGACACATGCACCCCCTAGTTCGTACCTAAGTTCGTCCCTAAACTAAATACACGTGGTTCAATTTCTTAGGCCTTGTTTGTTTTTTTCATTTGAAGTTCTTAATCATCACTTATGTCTGATTCGTTTAGACGTTTCATAACCATTTCAGAAACTGAAATCAGACTTCAGATTTCAGCACCTCTTAAAAAACAAACGCCACCATAGTGTTCCTTGTTATAATCTATTTTAGTGTTCCTTTTGCCTAAATGTTCTTCCATTTCTTTTGTTATAAGTGAGTGGCAATGGAGATTCTTGAAACCTGTATGACGGTGGTGGTTGCTCGTGGAAGGTAACGATGGAGAAGGTGTAGCTGCAGCAACAACATGTTGGAATTTTTATAAAAGAAAATTGTTAAAATAACCCTCGATGTTAATGGACTATATATGAACATGTTCCTGACATTTTATAAGCCATGGACGTTAAAAAAAACGGCCCCTACTAGTTCAAAAAAATCTTAATCAAATATTTTTTTTATTATTATAAATAATAAAATTGAAATATAAGAAATTTAAAAAAGTCATATAGGACATCTTCTTTGTTCTATATGCAAAATTATTAATAATAGAAATTAGATCAATATTATCTAGCAACATAGAAGTAGATTATGTTAACAACCACCGCTTGCCACCACACCATATCAAAACTAAAACATCATTATTAGGAAGTAAGAACTAGCTATTAAAGGACAAAATATTCTAAATCCCCATTTATAAGCAAAATTCCTTAATTATTGTCATTGAACATACAAAAATATCAACTAAGCATAAACATGTCCTCTAGCCTTAAACTTTTGGTCTTGGTTTTTTTTAAAGTCAAGCTAACACACACACACATACACACACTTTTTTGGAGTATCTGGGCTCCCACTTAAGGGTGCCACCCGACTATCCCCATCGACCACGATCCAACCCTATTAAGGGTACCACTAAGTTGCAGACCCATAATTAGGATATCTTCACATACGCACTGCGGGATTCGAATCCGGGTAATCAGGATACCATCCACTGACCCCTCATGATGTTAACTTATCACTGGGCTAGACGTGTTTTGATAGTTTGATTTTTTTACATTCTTTTTGAAGTATTGAATATATGACTATTGATCATTGTAACAAATCGCTTATATATAATAATGTAGTGCAATTTACTTCTTCAATAAACCTATTAGAAATAGTAAGAAAGTTACAAAAATTCACTTATCCACGAATTCAATTTTGAAACATCCTGCCAATAGCCTACATGTAATCCACATATTCAATTTTTGAGGCCACAAATTGAAATTAAATTTTTTATTTCCGAGGATCTTTTATCAAACGTTTATCCGGACGAAGAATCTTACCCGACAAGTGAAGGTAACGACTCTTACTCGGTTAGCGTTTACTGAATAACTTTTTTCACATATACCGTTTTAATGGACTAAAATTTTACTTGGTAAGGCAAGTGATAATGTTGAGTTTAACCAGTAAGCTTTTACCGCCGTACTGGATAAGTACTTGGATAAACAACGCTTAATTTCCCTCCATATCATTTATTACAATCATACATTACCAAACTTACTCACCTACCACCAATGTTTTAAAACCCGGGTTTTTAGTTGACTCGGTGTGGTGACCAGGTCCCGGGGTTAACCGGGTTCAACAATTCCCTTGTATTTTTTTCATTTTTCTGCGTACATATATATATATATATAGAGAGAGAGAGGAATGTTCAAATGAGAACTTTGTAAATTTAAAGGAATAAAGGAATACCTTGTGGACCACATATGATGTGGGTCCTACATAATATTAAATCATTTCTGATTTAATATAATATTATGTGAGACCTACATCATATGTGGTCCACAAAGTGTTCTTTTATTCTTTTAAAAATGGTGGTTCTCGTATGATCCCTCCCCTATATATATATATATAACCAATAATTTGATGTCCATAAGTTCCAACATTAAAAATACACAAGGGTGGTGCCTCAATGGTTTGAGTTTGGACTCCAAAGGTCAACAGTACCAGAAGGTCCCAGGTTCAAATCCAGGGAGGGTAAAAAAATCCTATTGTGTCCATGGATGATCAAATGTGGTGACTTCGGACTACCCGCGAAGCTGGTAGTCGCCCTGAGATTAGTCAGCTCGCATAGTGGGTTGGATATCCAGGTATAAAAAAACATTAAAAATCACAAAGAACAAGTTTTACATTAAAAATACACAAACAACAAGTTTTACATTAAAAATACACAAACAATAAACGAGAGTCGGTTGAAGTTAGGGCTAAGGAGCCATCGATTTAGTCATTTAGTATTTTTGTTTTAATTTTTATGAATTTTATTATTTCGGCCGGGTTAACCGGGTTATTAACGGGTTTCAACTATGGTTGAACCGGTTTTTTGTGAAAGCCGGCCGGGTTGCAACGGACCAATTATAGTCATTAACCCGATCGTAGTTCATCCCGTCACTTTCCCTAGTCCCGGTTCAACCGACCAGATTAAACCGGGTTTTAAAACATTGTCTACCATATACATTTTTTAGGCAGGGAGTATTCACTAAATTGTTTTTGATCTTGTTCTTATGCACTATTAAGTTTTTTGGACTTTTATTGTGCATTTAACTTTTTTTGACACCTATGATCTAATAAATTCCTTTAAAACTTCTATTATTTACTTAATTTTTTTGAATTTTTATATATTAATATTTAGACTCTTCTTATATACTAAACTATATTTAGGTCCCAGATGCTCGTCCTCCTCAAAGATCCTGATTGTGAATGGAGATTAGGGGCAGAGACCAATAACATATGGACTTAAAAAAGTTAAAATGATTGAAGCTAACCATAAGGCTTGTGGCGTACTTGTTAATACTTGTGGGGATGAGGCTAGATAACTCATCTATCCCAGGTTCGAATCCAGGTGCAAACAACTTGTGGCCATTGGGCAATTATCTTAGGGTTGCATGTTTTAGCAATCTTAAAATTGTCAGAGATAGGAGTGAGCATAACCGGGTACCCGGCCATTTTCCATGGAATCGAAACCGGAACCGGCGGTTCCTGGAAATCCGGAACCGGAACCGCTAACACCGGTTCCTAATATTTTGGAACTGGAACCGGAACCGATGGGAACCAGTTCTGGTACCGGGTACCTGACTTCAACTTTTTAATTTTTTTTACATTGCGTACGATAAAAATGTAATTATAAATTACAACATATCGACTTAAAGTAATAAATACAACAAATGGTCAAAACTAAACCGATAAAAACTAATTATTATATAAACAAATTAGAAAGTTTGAGTTTTTATTTATTATTTATTATTTATAAATATATAGAATATTTGTAACGACCCAAAAACTAAAGCCCAAAAAAATCAAAGTCCAAACCAACATAAGATTAACCCAAACAAGTTAATTAATTACAATCCAAACTTTGAATAAACGAAAGCAGCGAATTAAAGATGTCTATAGTCAACAGCTGAATAAAACTAGATCACGATAACTAGCTAGAGCACTCTCTAGCTCTTCACATTCTTCCCTTAGCCTTATCCCCTCTATCTACCTTTTCCTTTCCTGAAAAATGTTAGTTTTGAGAACGTGTGTTAGACCATAAGCTCTACTGAATTCCCATAAAAACGGTAAACAGTTCTACAGTTCAAAATCAGTAAAAAAAACATGCAATGATTTACGAATAACTAATCATATTCTCATAAGAGATTAACTTATGTAGTGGAGAAATATGGCAAGTCAAAAACACACCTAGACATAGGATTTTAACCACACCTATATGTAGGATTTTAATTACACCTATACGTAGGATTTTAACCACACCTAGATAGGATTTAGAAAAGAACTTGTCAGTTGAACCACAAATAGAACAGGTAAGAAACAGCTCCAAAACACTTCAATACCCAAAATACTGATTCCTATCATCTCCAAAACATCTATGATGATTATAATGGGTTCCAATAACAACATTTAACCCAGTGGAATCATATTAGCATGATTACCCAACTATTCAATCCCATAAACCTTGAGATTTAGCTACCATGGAGATTTTCTTTGAGGAAACTCCAAGAGATGATTCATCTAACAATAATCCAACAATTAAACCTTTAAACCCCTAATATAATCTCCAAGACAATGGGATTTAGCCACCCATGAGGGATTAGCTCATCTAGAGCTTAGGGTTCAAGACCCTTTGGTTCATTAACCAACTCCATTAATGTAAGACTGAATGAAAGAAGGAGCACTATACCTGATTTGATGATCTTCTTCTAGTATACTCTTCCTCCTCTTCTTGCTTTCTGCGTCTCTCTCTCAGAACACACACATACACCACACTGGTATGAGAAATGAGGGGAAATGAGGAAAAACCTTTCTCATAACCCTTATTTATACCTTGGGCCCTATTCAAGGGATCCCTAGCCCATCCAACTAATCTGATCCAATTCCATAGATTTTAATTAATAACCCAATATTTATCAACTAATTACCTTATTAATTTTTGGGTTATAACAATATTTTTTTATTTAAAAGTGGCGGGTAACGGGTACCAGCAGGTAACGGTTCCAAAAAAATGAGAACCGAAACCAGAACCGATCCTGATCGGTTCCGTATTTTAGGAACCGGAACCGGCAGTTCCGAAGCGGGTCCAGTTCTGAAGGCGGGTATCCGGTTTTGATGCTCACCCCTAGTCAGAGATTAGTGTAGGCAAATGCCTAGGATACCCTTTCCAAAAAGAATGATTGAGGCTTGATATAATGTCATAACTATTTACTCTTAACAAAATTATTTGAGAACGCATTCACTCCATGTGAAATTGTACTATCTCCGAAAATTCAATAAATTGTGGTCCAAAATGTTTTCGCACAGGACGTCTATAAATGTCGATCAATCAACCATTACCTTGTTCGTCCTCGTATACGTTTTACTATTTCTACATGGGGTCGACAGATAACTAGATTCTACATGTTTATTTTAACCTTTTAATTATATACATGCATATGTATATATAGAGATGGGAGAATCATGCGAGAAGACGAGAAAAAATATGTGTCACATACGTTATTTAATAAATAGATTAAATTAAATTAAAAGGGGATTTAATTTGTTTCCAAACCGATTTCTAATAATCCTCAATGAACTGATTTTATCAAAAAAATAAATATGTAACATCTTGATTATATAAGTTTTTTTATCGCATATGAGAATTTGTTCAACGATCGTATCAATCATTTGTGATTATTATTGATATTTTTGTTAATCATATGTCAATATGCTCAAAATAAGCCTAATATTGATATTTTTTTGTTTTAATCATATTATTAAATATAAGAAACATGTACGAATTATTTTTAATACTTACATTTCTGTAAGTATTCTTTTTTTGAACGGTAAGTTTTCCGATCCAACGGCGATTGTTTAACCCTTCTCTTTATCCATTCAAACACTTTTCTTTGAAATTCGAAAAATAACTCTAGAATTTTGCTCATTTCTCCTTTAAACACAATTTTGCTCCTATACGACCATATTAAATATAGGAACACCCATTTCACCTCGTTCCAAATTGGTGACCGTTGTAAGTTACCTTCCGATTGTGTCTCCTCTAGAAATAAGTCTTGAATTGTTTCGATATCGCCGAGATTTTTCTTCCACCGCTTCCCGATTTGTTGCCAAATTTTTCTCATCTTCGTGCAACCAATGAGAGCATTTCTGTAACTATAAGGATATAAAATTGAAGTATTAAAAATTATTCGTAAGTATTTATAATATTTAATAATAGAAGATTATATAAAATATATGTAATATTGAGCTCATTTTGAAAGTATTGATGAGATGATTAATTATAATGGTGTAATTTATAAAAAAACATATTTTTATGTACTCTAGTATCATATTATTATGTGTCTTAATGTAATGAAGATGTAAAATCAAAAATCAAAAATGAAAATTAAAAGATATAAATTAAATTAAATAACTAACTATAATGATTTTATGTAAGGATACTGCTTAAACTTTGATTATTTAAAGAAATTGATTCCGGCATGACAAAAAAATAAATTTAGTTTTATGGTTTTGACATTTTCATAAATTTCCCTTAATTTTTTTGTGTAATATAAATCATTTCTTATATAAAATACCAAAACATTATAACGAATGGTAGTAAAATATTTTTTAATAAAATATAAAACAAAAGAAACACGAGTTAATATCCTAAATACTTTTCATAATAGATCACCAATTCATCAAACACAACTTTTGGCATTAAATAATGTTGTTTTAAACATGTTTTTTTCCTAAAAAAGAGGTTAAACTTACGAAACTGTTTTTCTGTTCTTATAAGAGTTTAAAACGTTTTATCGTCTACTCATTAGATAAGAACCGTTGTCTTATTAACTTCTTATCGTCTTCTCCTAGTGACCTATACAACTCTTTACGACGATGACTTATAAGAACTATACGTTTTGTTTACAAAGTAGATGCTAACAAAACCACAAGGCTTGTGGCGTACTGGTTAAGGCTTGTGAGGGATGAGGCTAGGTAACCCATTTAGCCCAGGTTCGAATCCAGACGCAAACAACTTGTGGCCATTGAGGATTTATCTCAGGGCTGCATACTTTAGCAGTCTTAAATTTACCAGAGATTAGTCTAGACAATTGTCTAGGATGCCCTTTTAAAAAAAAGTAGATGCTAACAAACAACTTAAAGCATCTTCTGCGGACCTTTAGAATCGAGATTTAGGGGATTTTTTGTCTAGTTTTTTTCTCAAACAAATTCTTTAAAATGAAAAAAATATGAGAGACTTAGGAAAAGGAAATAATTTATTTTATTCTTTTCTATCAATAAGAATTTTGAAAAATTTAATATTTAAAAAAAAAAGTATTTATTAATGGTATTGTATATTTTAGAAATATAACCTATGTTGTAATCATAGAGAAACTATAGAAGTTTAATTAGTTTTTGAAAATTTGGATTTCTAGTTATAACAAATTTAAAGAATTTGTATTTAAATTAGTATAAACCAAAAAACTGATAGGGAAGGATCGTAAAAGAAACCGAACCAGACAATGAAAACCAAAAATCGAACAATTTGAGTCAGGTCGGGTTCATGGACGTCTTAACGAGGACGGGGGTGATGCTCACTGGCCCACCCCAATATCATATGTATATATGTTGTTATATTTTATTATATACAATATATTATTTAAAACCCAAAATTCAATATTGTCGTGATTTATTCCTAAGTTGTTTCAACTTTTGTTTGAAATTTTTTGCGTTTATTCCTGTTTGGTTTCGGTTTCAGGTAAAACCAATGTTCTAAAAAACTCGCCGCGACAGACGTCATAACGTGCCGTGGCTTAAGTCTTGTGTTTGGTGTCATGTTATGCTTGTGGCACGCCGTGGCCCAATGTGTGGTTTTTATACCACCATATTGGATTTTTCTTATCTTTTTATTGCCTTATCTTTTTTTTAATATATAATCTAATTTAAAATGTTTAATATCATTAACTCATAAATAATAGTAGAAAACAAAGGTTTATATGTATATCTAATATTATATATAATATACAAATTTATCGTCATAAGTCACGCCTTGAAAAACGTTATGGCTCGCCATGATTTCTACAGCTTAAGATTTGACCTCGCCGCCACGCCTCACGCTATTTAGAACATTGGATAAAACCAACGGGTAACAACAATGTTTTAAAACCCGGGTTAACCCGGCCTGTCGAACCGGTTGGACCGGAACTCGGGGTAGTGACCGGGTTAACTAACGTCGGGTTAATGCATATGACCAGCCCGTTTCAACCCGGCTGGGTTTCTCAAAAACCCGGTTAAACCGGTGGTAAACCCGTTTCTCAAACCCGGTTAACCCGTTTTTATATTAAAATTCAAAAAAATTTATTAAAAAATGTGTGTTACGTGTGCTTTTAATGTATTTGGATTGATGTAAAACTTGTTGTTTTTGTATTTTTAATGTTGGAACTTGTGGACATCAAATTATTACTTTATATATGTATATGTACGTAGGAAAATGAAAAAAATACAAGGGATTAAGAGAATTATTGAAACCGGTTAACCCGGTGGTTGAACCAGTTAACCCGGGACCCAGTCACCACATCGGGTCAACTAAAAACCTAGGTTTTAAAATATTGGGTAACAGTGATTTTCTTGCTTAACGGGTTCACCCAACAAAGATCAGGACATGAACAGTTTTTTTTATCGGTTTCAAAAACAAAAATACCAATAACCGACACGATCCTGAGACTTTGCCATTCCTAAAAACTGACGGCTTTATAAAATGACTGCTTTTTTCACAGTATGTGGGTCAAAAATATAGTTGCTTTAATCACAACATAGCGTAGACGTGGCTGGCCCGCATTAGCAGCATGCGATTCACATGTGATTCAAAGTTGCAGCTTTTTTTGTCCCTATATATAATGTGTTCTTTTCTAAAAAGAAAAGGACAGACAAAAAAGGCAAGAAACTCAATCAAAATAGAAAATGGCGAAGTTAAAAAAAAATCAATCGACTTTTCCGTTTTAGAATGATTAAGCTTTTAAATATTTTTAAATGAATAAGTTATTAGAATTTCTAAAACTTGTCAAATAAATATTTGGACTTTTAAACTTGTTAAATATATATATTTTTTTAGAAACGTAACATGCAATCTGAATAGTAGCCATAACTAAAAATTAAAATTAAAAAACATCTAAATATTATCATAAACATGAATAGTCTGCCGTATTTATATATATATGTAAAGAATTTTTTTTTAAGAAACCATAAATATTTTGAGAACGAAGAGTTTTATCTTTGTATTTATATTTATTAATTTGTTTTTCTTACAAAAATATAATTTTTTTAAATAAATAAAAAAGAGTTTTTAAGGAATAAGAATGTATTTAACAGGTTTCAAAAGTTCAACGATTTATTTAACAAGTTTTAGAAATCATTCAAAAAAACTGTTCAAAGACTTGATCATTCTAAAGAAAAAAAACATTCCAATTTTTTTTGTATTTTTTCAATAAAATTCCTCTTTTTCCCCAAATATTTTAAGAAGAAAAGAAAAAAAAAGTAGATTTTTCTTTTCAGATATTCCTTTTAAACTCAAGAAAGAAAGAGCATGAAAAAATAATTATATTTTTAACGTTTTAATGTTAAAAGATTATATGATTTAATGTCAAAGTTTTATTTTTTATCATTAAAACTTATAATTATTTTTAAAAGTATTTAGTATTGAATTCATTATAAAGGTATCAATGAGACTTTTTTAACGATGTAGTTGTAAAAGAATTCTTAATTTTTGATGTATTATAGTTAATTATTAATTAATATGATAAGGGAGAAATGAAAAGAAATAAATTATAGATACTGATTTTTTTGAAGGTTTCAAAGTGCAACTTGTGGTTTGTATTTTTTTTCTTTTTTTTTTCTCGATCTTGTCAAAAAAAGTCTGACATTGTAAGCAAATGTTGGCCCGCGATGTCTTTTTTACGATTTATAGGATATACTTCTGGGTGACTGATAGCAAAGTAGTACCGTCAGGGAAGGGTGAAAAGAACCCCCGCCGGGGAGTGAAATAGAACATGAAACCGTAAGCTCCCAAGCAGTGGGAGGAGCCCGAGGCTCTGACCGCGTGCCTGTTGAAGAATGAGCCGGCGACTCATAGGCAATGGCTTGGTTAAGGGAACCCACCGGAGCCGTAGCGAAAGCGAGTCTTCATAGGGCAATTGTCACATTTTGTGAAAAAAAATTAGTGGTTAAATTTCAAAAAATCATTAGTCAGGTGGTTATATAGGTTAAAAACTCGTGGCCGCTGGCCATGAGCCCTATACTAAAAAGATAAAGGATGGATAAAGGAAAGAAAGAAAGTTAAGAAAAAAAAATCACTGTCTTTTTGAATTTTTTAAAAGGAAAAGAGAAATAAAAAGAAAAATAGTTATAAATTTTTCTCTCCAAAACTTTCATTTTAAATACACGAGGAAAAGGGAAGGAAAAAACAATTGAAAATATTTATAAAATCGTATATATATTCATTAACTACAATCTTTTGTAAAATAAATAATAGTATATTTGTGAAAATGACATGGTTTTTTTTTGTTTTTTCATGCTTAAAAGTACAAAAAAATTTCTGCTTCTTTTCTCTAATGATATTTTTTTTATTTTTTTTTCCCAAATTCGAGAACATAACATAAGAATTTATTTAGGCCCGGGTTTTGAACAATTAGTTTATCTATTACATTTTTATACCGTTTGCATTTGTTTGGTTTTCATCAATTCCTTCAGTAAGCGTTATGTAGCTTTTGTTAAGTCCTCTATATGTCTTTTACGTGAGGACATTTTAGTTATTTTGCTTCTAAAATATGATGTGGCATCTTAAAAAGGTAAACATTAATCAACATATAAAACAAATTTGTACAAGTTAATTTAAATGTTGTGATGCAAAGATCATGTATGTTCTTTGTTCTTGTTCAACAACTATCGTCCCGTGTTTTTTGTTGACTTGTTTGTATTAGCCGAGTTTTGGTAATAAATTGTCTTTGCCTTTGGAAAAAAAAAGATCATGTAGGTTATACAAAAATCTAAAATCAAAATGAGATTAAGGGGTTGTTTGATTTTTTATTCATTAAGTTCTGAATCTATTAAGTTGTCTCTAAACATTAATCTCTCTGAATAAATTAAGATAAATTGTTGTTTGATTTTTGTTCTGAATAAATAATCTGAACAACAAAAGTTACCATTTTAACCGTTGTCTATATATCCAATTTTTCTTTCCTTCTACATTACATGACTTTCTAGATTCCCCTAAGTGATGGGTGCATACCAAAGTTGATGTTGCAAATCTGAATGAAAATAAACTGTTTGATAAATATTTGACTTAATAAGCTTAATGGTGGTTAGCTTAATTGGTTAAGTTATATTAACTTGTTTGATTTTAACTTAATACTAAGAGATTTACTTAACATGTTAAGTTAGCATATTGATACCAAAAGATCGTATAGGTTCACACTACGGGTACGAAGTCCCCAAAGTGGCGGTGCAAGTGCACGCCGACACTATGATCGATGTTCAAGTAATAAAGCGGTACAAGTACCAAGTTCGTTTCCACAGGAAATGGATTTATTGAGATTTAGAGACTGGCATGAACTTCTTGAATACGTTTCGAGAATAAAGTTGAGGTGATTTGAACAATTAATTGAATTAAAAATTTATAATTAAAAGATGTGTAGTGGGTGTAAATTTTTCTTAAGGCAATTATGGAGATACTTGGCTAAATACTTTGTAAATCACAAGAATGATTTATAATTATTCCAATCTCTCGAAAGTGAAAAAATATCAACCGTGCTTTACAAAGTGTTTATGAAGTTTCCATAACTACTAATTAATAAGCTTGACGATTTATCTAAGTTTGATGTGTAAAATCAAGTTCGATTAGTATAAAGTATTTTATCCAAATCTCTTTGTGATAAAATACTCGACTAAAGTTTGAACCTTAGTAAATCATACAAAACCGGTATCTCTACGTGGTTATTAAAGACTTTCTCAAATCTTTGTGCATCACTTAAGCCGTATTTCGAACCCGCCGCTCTCGAGGTCTAAGGTCTAATATTAACACTTCAAAGTGATCGGCTTATCCGCATTGAGTTATGTCCCGACTCAGTGATCAAGCTTAAGAATTGGTAATTATGGCAACACCCAAGTGTTGCCAACTAGCCTTAAGTTTGATTCACACCCACACCCAAAGAGGTGGTCAGTTCATAATAAAAGACATAATAAATAAGTACTTAAAAAGGAATTGCATTTAATTAAAAGTAACAGTGTGTTCACAGTGAACAGTCTTGTGAGCAGAAAATAAAATTACATAAACTTAAATAGCAGAATTTAAATGCAGAAAAGTAAAACTGCAGAAATTAGTCTTCCATGCATAGATGGCCTTTGATGGAGAAGAGATAGTAGAAGTTGATGTGAATTGGTGTCTTTCCTTTGCATCCCAAAGCCTCCTTTTATAGTCTTCTTCAAGTATGGCAATAAAATAAAGAAGTAATATAGTGCAAATAGTTTTCACTATTTGTCCCATACCTCCAGAATTTCGAGCATGCTGAATCTGCCAAACCATGCCTTCAAGGGGTAACCAAATAGTGTTTAAAAGTACTTGTGACCAGTTTATAAATGCCACTGTGAGCATATTTGTGCCCACTCTGCCCAGTAACGACCTCAAACTGCATAAAATTAAATTTTTGACTGTGTATCATCTTTTTGGAGCGAAGTAAACAAAATGAATGGGATTGAAGCAAAATGGGTAAGAAAAAGACATAAATATAAAAGAAAAGAGTAATTAATAACACTAAAAATGAGAGTTATCAAACCCCCAAACTTGAGGTGTTACTTGTCCTCAAGTAAAAAGAAAATAAAAAGAATGTTTTACGAAGAGCGAAAAAAAAAACTTACGAAAAAATGATGCTGATACTTTCTTTGAGTATGAATGAAGTATTACTTTCTCTTGACTTTGTTGTTGCTTTCACTAATCCGTAGGGCTTTTTGGGCTATTTATATACGGATTTGTGTATATAACTCTCTCCCAAACATGCTCTATACTTACAAATGGGTGTATGATATTTATATGAGTCACTTTTGTGTATGCCCTTGTGACAACAACCAAATGAAGGTTTATTTGGTCACAAATTTTATTTATATCAATATAAACAGATAAGTAATTATATATATATATATATATATTTAAGCATGCCATGAGATATCTAATTAGGTATTTACTCCTCCCCCCAAAACTTTTAAATAAGGCAATGTCCCCATTGCATAAAAAAAATTATGTGGCTCATTTTGGGAACAAGGGGGAAGTATTGGGCTTAGAATTCAAATGTGGGCCTACATCCTCTTAGTTGTGGCACTTTCAAAGTCAAGAACTTGTAGTACCTACAAAATAGCTTAAAGAAATTGACAAAGAAGATCAAACATCAACATCATTAAACTTGATCAATCCAGGAGAGAGACAAAAGAGGATTGTTTAAGTTACAAAATACCCATAAGACAACAATAAAAGAAGAACCACAAAAGAAGATGACACACCATCAAGCAGTCAGCCAGCTTTTGGGGTCTGCCCACCAAGGGAAGCAGTGATCACAGTGGGAACCGATGTTGTTGCTGCAGCTGGTATCACAGGTAAAGACATTACAGGAGCTGAGATGACAGGTGACCGAACAAATGGTCTTGGCATGACAGGAGGTGCTGGATGCACACGATCAACCTCTAGGATCTTCTTCTCGACAACGGAAAGAAGGTCATCCATGCTTTCCAATTTATTCAAAATGCTGGCCAATGTTTGGTTTGTTTCTTCTCTCTGTTGAGCCAAAACAGTAAGCCAGCACCGATACAGAGAGGACCCGAGAGTTAACAGGACTTTTATTCGGTTTTTGGAAACGAAGGAAATGGACTCGAAATAAAATAAAAAATTGGCATCAAAAGGTTACGATGGAGATCGGAAGAAAATACAAAACAAACAGCCAAGAAGGCAGGAAGCAATGCGGCTCTACCCGCATTAGGAGGCGCCCTGCTTACTGTGATGCAATGAAAAGTGTTTTGACCAAAATTGTTTTCTCCTTTTTTTTTACCATGCATCCACCATCCGTCCATCCATCCAAATCCATATCCATAATTCATTTTTTTTTATTTCCTTTTTACTTTGTAATTATCTTTTATATTTGGTTTCCTAATTTCTTTGTTTTATTTATTGATTAGGATTAGTTTTAAATTTAAATTTAGTAATTATCTTTTTTTAATTAAGTTTGATTTAGTTCCCATATTTTAGATTATAAATAGGAGTTGATTTCTTTATTGTAAGACACATTATTATTATCAATTGAATTTCTTTTCTTTGAGAGTTTATTAAGAGTTTCTTATAATTTTCCGAGTTTTACTGTTTGTAATTCTCAACCCTTTTGGATTTAGATGCTTGTCGATCCTTTCGCAAAACCCCGCTGCGTCAAGCACTCTGATCCATAACCGTGGGCCGAGGGTGGAATAACAATGAGGCCTAGCACGGTAGTGGTGGTTGCTGTAGTGGTGGTTGGGGCAGCTGTGGAAGAACCCTCAGCGTGGGTTGGCACAACATCAGTGGTAGAAACAGTGGTAGCGACGAAGGTCTTTGGTGGTGGCATGAGTCTGGAGGCCCTCAACCTTCTATCAATGGTATCTTGCCCAATAGGGTTGGTTCCGTTTGTAATAACATCAGTTACATATTCCAGTACATTCGCGTCCTTCATCAGCTTCGTAATTAAACATGGAAAGATCAATTGCCCACGAAGACGAGTTACGGACACCTCCAATGTTTCAAAGGCAACCTGCCCTAAATCCACTAGGCACTCCTGTAATAAACTGTAAAGAAAAATATCCCTATCTCGTGGTAGTGTGCTTTCGTGCACAGTGGGGCTGACATTGTGCCTTAGATATTGAAACCAAAGGGCTGCCTCCTGGTGGATAGGGCGGCGATTGTTTGGTGTCCACCCATAACCCTGTTGGGTAAGGATAGCTGCGATCTCATATTCTGGGACTTGGAGATAACCTGCACAAAGTTGATTATAGGAACACACAAAAGGTGTTCCAAGTCCCAAACCTTGTTTATGGCGGGTCCAGACCAATCCACCAATGTTCCCCTTATGCAGATAGGCGTGGTTTGTACGAGGCAAGCCGTAACATAAAATTCCCGCACCCATTGTTCATTATATAATGAAGGAATATCTACCATATCCTGCCAACCCAAAGCCACAAGTTGTTGTTTTGTGGCAACTCGTTGAGCAAGCAAGTCGGGGTCGAAAGCCCGTTCTACCAAGAACTTATTTGTGAGCAAGCGTTCATACCTTTGTGCATTCATTGGATCAGAAGGTGACGCTCCTTTGGCCTTCGCAATCTGGTTGCACGTTAATCGTCTTTTCGACTTTTGGACCGGTATCTCCTCCTCGTAGTCACTATCACTATCACTGGCCTTTTCCCCTCAGAGGAATCGTTCTCCTTCGAAGAGTCATCAGAACCTGAATCTTGGATGTTACTGGAGTTCCCCATAATGGGGACTGAAATGGGTACGGTTGTGGGCACAGGGGAGGCAACTGAAGTGGGCACTTTAGTGGGGCGGGTAGTGGTTTCTACATTCGTAGGAGTAGTAATGGGAACAGAGATGGGGATAGTTTTAGAGGGCAGCGTTGTGGGAAGAGACAGAGGTACCTGGTGCTCACTGTGAGGGTTGGAAAACTCAAAAGATGAAAAAGGGGGCATTGAAACCATGAGTTCTTCACCAGAGGACCCTACCAAGTTGGGGTGGACATATTGAGTACACTGGAAGGGGAACATTCCCTCTTCCCCCATATTTTCCTCATTTTCAAAATCAAAGAAAGTATTGTCCCCCAAAAAGCTTTCATCCTCTTCACCTCTCTTATTAAGGTCAAACATTGGTACTGAACTGGAGGGGAAGGCAGTGGATTTTGATGGTTGGGCAGACACTTTAGATGACTGAGAAGCTGAGGAAGCATGAACCAGTGGTGGAATTTCAGTCGTGTTGGTTGATTTGGGATAATGACTAAGGGTGTGGGTGGTTGATATGGGATAATGACTAAGGGTGGGAGTTCTAGGGTTTTGAGGGAAAGGGCTCCGGTGGTAGGTCCGGCGGTCGTCCCGGCGGCGACTTTCGTCGTCGGCTTCACAGAGGGGGTTTTCGATGATGACCAGAGGGTTAGAACCTCATGTGTTTCAACATAAGAATGAACATACCTTGACGCCAGTGAATGCTCTTGCCCCTGAGTTGCATCAAAGTGATCGACGGTGGTGGCTGTGGTATCCCTTGACCCGACGGCGATAGTTGACGCCCCATCGGATAGAACAGCCTCCGTCACAGACCCAGATCTCCTATTGGTGGCCTCCGGTGGTGCAGATGCAGATGGTGTTTCACTTTCTTCAGCGTTTCTTCGATGGCGGATGGAACGACAAGTGGGGAATGGTGCCGGCGTGAGTCTTTTGGACCGAGCCATGGTTTCCGGCAAGAAGTTAAGAGGTTTTTTTTTGGGAGGGAAAGTGATAAGGACTAAGGAGATATGATTATATTTATGGGAAAAGAAACAAATTTGTACCTGATAGGACATACACCCTATCTCTCCTTTTTAAAAAAAAAATTCTTACTTTGCCCAAAAATAGCCCCTTAACTTACCTCAATTTTGGACTAAAAGTGGCAAAAAAAATCTTGGAATGCCACGCTTGTTGTACGGAAGGATGATTTCCTCAAAAAGGCCCTTTTGGATTTACACAAGAATTTCCCTCACAAATTCAAATCAGTTAAAAATCAACCCACCCATGTGTGGACAAGAATTGTATCCATGTTTGCTCAAAAGATAAAACCCCATCAAAGTGCTAAAAAATGAATAAAAATAAAAAAAATGTTTACAAATTTACAAACATGACCCTACCCTTTTTAGATATCAGAAGGGGTTGGGTTGGGCATTTCATCTGCGATAAAATGCTTAACCCTATGCCCGTTGACTCTAAAAATGCTATCATCCTATGGGTTTAATAAATCCACCGTTCCAAAATGTCCAACATTAACAATTTTAAACGGTCCTGACCAACTGGATTTCAATTTTCCCGGAAATAACTTCAGTCTTGAATTAAAAAGGAGTACTTGTCGATCCTTTTCAAAACTTCTTTTTCTTATCCTACGATCATGCCAAAGTTTTGTTTTTTCTTTATAAATTTTCACATTTTCGTAGGCATGAAAACGAAGTTCCTCTAACTCATTTAACTGAAGTTTTCTCTTTCTTCCTATCACATCTTCCCCAAAATTCAATTCTTTAATGGCCCAAAAAGCTTTATATTCAAGTTCCAAAGGTAGATGACATGCCTTACTATAAACCAATTTATAAGGTGACATTCCTAATAGGGTTTTGAAGGTTGTGCGGTATGTCCAAAGTGCGTCATCCAACTTAAGCGACCAATCCTTTCTATCGGGTTTCACAACTTTTTCTAAAATAGATTTTATTTCTCGATTAGAAAGTTCGGCAAGACCATTTGTTTGAGGATTGTATGTCGTGGATACTCTATGATGGATATTATATTTTTCAAGAACAGTGCTTAACAGTTTGTTCATGAAATGCGTCCCCTCATCACTTATCAATGCTCGTGGGGTGCCAAATCGTACAAAAATATTTTTATGAAAAAAGTCAATTACTGTCTTGGCATCATTTTTTGGACATGCCTTAGCCTCAATCCATTTAGAAACATAATCAACTGCCACCAAAATAAATTGATTATTGAAGGACATCGGGAATGGTCCCATGAAATCAATACCCGAAACGTCAAAAAGTTTTACCTCTAAAATGTTGTTTAAAGGCATTTCATTACGTTGAGACAAATTCCTGGTCCTTTGACATTGATCACAACCTTTAACAAACTCGAATGCATCTTTAAAAAGTGTGGGCCAAAAGAATCCGCTTTGTAAAATTTTATCGGCTGTACGTTGGCCACCAAAATGACCTCGATACGGTGAAGCATGACAGTCGCTCAACATCCTTGTCATTTCAAAATTTGGAACACATTTGCTAAAAATTTGATTCGCCCCCATTTTGTACAAAACTGGATTGTCCCAAAAATACTGTTTTGAATCATATAATTTTTTTTTTGAATCTTTGCCCGTTTAGATGGTATGGTTTTACCGCACTTGCAAGAAAATTAGCAATATCGGCGTACCATGGATGTTTTTGTTCAGAACGGTGTTGGATTGCCAAAATATGTTCATCCGGAAAACTTTCTTTGATCATTAGATTGTCATTAATTGAAACAATCTTTTCAAGTCATGAAAGATGATTGGCAACTTGATTATCGACTCCTTTCAGGATCAAGAGGTAAAAGTTTACCGTGTTGTAGCCGTGGCATACAACATGAAACGAATGATCAAGGCTCTAATGAAAGTTAATCCAAAAACTTGATAGCAAAAGATCGTATAGGTTCACACTATGGGTACGAAGTCCCCAAAGTGGCGGTGCAAGTGCACGCCGACACTATGATCGTTGTTCAAGTAATAAAGCGGTACAAGTACCAAGTTCGTTTCCAGGGAATGGATTTATTGAGATTTAGAGACTGACATGAGCTTCTTAAATACGTTTCGAGAATAAAGTTGAGGTGATTTGAACAGTTGAATTAAAAATTTATAATTAAAAGATGGGTAGTGGGTGTAAATTTTCCTTAAGGCAATTGTGGAGATACTTGGCTAAATACTTTGTAAATCACAAGAATGGTTTATAATTATTCCAATCTCTCGAAAGTGTAGACGAATTAATCCAACCCGTTTTTAGTTCCTTGCTTAATATGTTCGATTATTTCATTTTATACTATAAAAATTAGGTTTATATGACACCAAAATGTATAAGCATAAGAGTTAAGCTTATAAGACAACGCTTATGTGTTATATTCAAGATTCTAAATGGCATGAGGGTGGTGTGGCGGCCAGGTCAAACCTCAAGCGTTACGAGTTACGTCAAGGCCATGGCGTTCTCCAAGGCTTCGCTTAAGACGACAAATATGTATACAATATATATGCATATATATATATATATGTGTGTGTGTGTGTGTGCGGGTGTTTATGTCACTGTCTAAGACAATAATGATTAAGTTATTAATAATTTAAATTTATGTAAAACGGAAAACAAAAGAAGAACAATGAATTGATAATTTGATATTTATAGAATTTACAAAAATCATATCAAATATACAAACTAGACATTGTTTAGAGTCCCTCTTAGGTAATCAAACAACAAAATCAAAGTAACAAAATCAAATAATAACAAATCAAAGTAATCGAACAATATTTTTCATTTGCTAAAAAATAATTTAGGGTTTTTCCTTTATTTCCCGTTTTGATGATTAAGTATTAGTCCCCTAAAAAATTATAAAGTTATATCTACATTTACCCCTATTCAAGTTTTAAAATTTGCAAAATTCCTCACATATCTTACAACGTCATATTAATTGTAATACCATAACTTAAAAAAAATGTGTAACGCCGTAACGCGTCATGGCGGGCCATAACACGTCATGGAGGGCCATTGAGCGCTATAACGAGCTTATATCCATGCTATTGAGGTTAACGTGGCGGCAAGGTTGCACCTCAGCGCCATGATGGAGCCAAGGTGTGTTTTTTAGAATATTGGTTCTATCTAAACATGTTCTAAAAAAATTGTATCACAATTTTGGATGTCGTAAAAAGATTTTAAGACAATGTTCTAATGTTTCTTTAATAGAACAGAACATAGCAGAGTAAAACAGAACAAGACAGAACAGCTGTTACACGTTTGGTAAAACATGATATGACGGGACAGGACAGAACAGAACATAACAGAATGACCAATTTACCCCCAGTGAGCTGTTTAGTGTTTTTTTTACCAAATAACCCCACACACATATATATATATATATATATACATACATATATATAGAGAGAGAGAGGAGAGAGAAGGGGAGAGAGAAGAGAGAGAGAGAGAGAGAGAGAGAGAGAGAAAGAGCGGAGAGAGAGGAGAGAGAGAGGAGGGAGAGAGAGGAGAGAGAGAAGGAGAGAGAACGGAGAGAGAAGAGGAGAGAGAAAGAGAGAGAGCGGAGAGAGAAGAGAGAGAGCAGAGAGGAGGGATAGAGAGGAGGGAGAGAGAGGGGAGAGAGGGAGGAGGGAGAGAAAGAGAGAGCGGAGAGAGAGGAGAGAGATGAGAGAGAGAGGAGAGGAGAGAGAGGAGAGGAGAGAGAGAGAGGAGAAGAGAGAGAGAGAGAGAAAGGAGAGAGAGAGAGAGAGAGAAAGAGAGAGAGAGAGGAGAGAGAGTGTGTTAGAGGGTAAAATGGTCATGAAACCCTTGTTCCACTTAGTTCTACGGGGTAGGATAAAACACCCTTGTTCCACACGTGTTCCACTTAGTCCAGTATTTTATCACACCAAATATGGGACAAACTTGTTCTGTTCTGTTCTGTTATGTTCTATCCTGTTCACCGTACCAAACGCACCCTTATAAGACAGTATTTGAAAAATTGTTTTATAAAAACAAATGTCCTATAAAAAGATGTGTTTATAAGACACCTTTTAAAAACGTTTTATAAAAGGGTGACTAGGACACTTTATTTCAAAAGTGTCTTACAAAGTTTATTTAAATGTTCTTCAAACTTATTACAACACCGACACACAAAAGTTTGGTCCCATAAACTTAAGTTATATAAAATAGTCTATTAAGACGTTTAAACATTAATTTTTAAAGTTTTATAAACTCGATTTAGTTACGGTAGTATTACTTTGATGCTTGAATTTTAACAATTTCATAAATCATTCCCCTAACAACTATTAAGACGGGTTTCGTGTGGGACCGACTGGGATTGTCGATAATCAATATTTTGTTCAAATATTTTAATACTTATTATTTAGTTAATTATACAAGATGCATATATAATAAAAATATTTCAACTAGAATCTTCAACATTATTAAAAAATTTGATTTTTTTGTATATAGCTATTTAAACATTATTCATATATATTTACATAATTACTCTTCTAGTTATAGACCCTCTTAAATGATCTTACCAGCAAAAGAACAACTAATATTGATTATAAGTCTATACACTTCTATCAAAGTATTATAAAAAGATCACTAGGTTCAATAAAATATCACTGTTGGTTCAAAGAATTATAAATAAAAGAACATGTGAAACAGTGTTAAAATGTTTATGTCATAAAAATCGGAAAATAAAATATGTTACGGGTCCAAACTATCATCATACCCCTCCAAATTGCAAAATACAGTTTTTCTTAACCAAATATATTCGTTTTAATAGTGTTCCCACTCTATGTTTGAAAAGCCGTTTTCTAAGAGTTGATTAAAAATCAAACAAACTACCATTCTTTATTTTGTGTTGTCAAATATGTCGAATATCAAGTTAAAAAGTATCACTATTAGAAAATTGACTATTTTCAACGGAAAATTTTCAACGAAAAATGTCGTTGAAAATTTTATACGAATTTTAGAGGGATTATTAACAGAACATAAATTTTCTACGAATTTCCGTTGAAAATCCCTCATAAAAAAAAATTTCAACAAAAAAAATTTCAACGGAATTTCTCGTCAAATTTTTTTTGGTTGAAAATGCATGCTTGTGAGAGATTTTCAACGGAAACTCGTTGAAAATTCGTAGAAAATTTATGTTCTGTCAATAATTTTTCTAAAATTCATAGAAAAATTTCAACGACATTTTCCGTAGAAACTTTTCATTTAAAATACTTAATTTTCTAGTAGTGTATACAACTTTTAAATTATATATTAGTGTGTAGAGGAAAGTTCATATGAGAACTCAAATTTGGTTATGAACGTGAGGACAAATGAGCGTGTGACACGTGTTTCATTCAAAGAAATATTCAGACTGAATCTAGTATTTATTCAATCTGAATATACAAAGAATTATTCAGACTGAATATAGTATTTATTCAGTCTGAATATTTTTTTGTATATTTAGTCTGAATAATCTATATTCAAACACGTGTCGTGCTCTCATTTGTCCTCACGTTCACAACCAAATTTGAATTCGCATTTGAACTTTTTTCTCTCTCTCTCTCTCTCTCTCTATATATATATATATATACATATATATATATGGGCCTAATCAAATAAGAACTGATTAGTTTGTGGTGAATGTAAGAACCAATGTCGATCAATTTAAATAACTAATGTTGTTTACTAAGATAAAATAAATGGTAAATTTGGTAATTTACTTTGTTTTGACAAATCATAAAACCCTACCATCATTGTCCTCAACATTGTTGCCCCTAATCCAAAACTCACCTCTGCAAGAGTAGTCGCATCACAACGTAACTACATCATCATCATTGCGTCTGCCGGATTTGCAATACCCCCGACACCAAATCGAATCACCGGTAACCTCCCTAGTTCCTTTATCTTCTTCACCAATTCTTAAGGCCCGACCGAGGTTTTTACAACCGCAGATGAATGGGGTTAGAAATTGTTTGTTGTCGATTCTTGATTTATCCCTATTAGATCGAGTTTGTTTCGAAATCGAGGTTTTTTTTACAGCCGCGGGTTTAATTCTCGTCGATTCTTGATCTATCCCTGTTAAATTTTGGATTCTCGATGCATAAAACTGAAATCGATTTCAAACTTATAATCTTGGTTTCTCGGCATCTAGTTTGAGGGTTTCAGATCCGGGTTCGAAGGTTTCTATTTGAAGTTTTTGATTCAAATATTTTGATTCAAAGGTATAATATATGGATTCAAAGGGTTTCTCACTAAAGATATTAGATTTGGTTTCGAAGATTCCGATTCAAATATTTCAATTCAAATGTTTCATGTTTGGGTTTAAGGGGGTTTTGATTCAAAGTCTGAGATTCAAAGAGTTTTTATTATGGGTTCTAGTTGTCGTGTTTTTTAAGTTTTTCTTTGTTTGTAAGAAGAACCAAAACAAGAATACATTTAAGAGATTTTGTTTGGTGTTTTTGTGTAATTTGTTTCAGTTTATCGCATATAGTATCACAATGCTTTTGTAAGGTTTTTGGATGTAATCTTGATCTCGTCAGAGACGTAAAGTTGGGTGTAACACAGTGGTATCGCATGTATATATATGTAAGGTTTTTGGATGTAACCTAGATCTGTTCGGAGATGTAAAGTCAGATGTAGCATAGTGGTAGCACAGTGGTATAGTGGTATCATAGTGTGTAGCACAATGATTTTTTAGTGTTTTAAGAAGTGTAACACAAAATATCAGGTAATGTTGCTCTACTAAGTGTATCACTGTGTTTTTTCGTTATTTTACTATGATAACCCAAACTTTAGTGTTCTTTTATCTGATGGGCTCTAGATAATTTTGTTGGGCTAGGGCTTGGTGAGAAAAGGCCCAATATATATGGTCAAATGAAGGGATCCCCTCTAATTTCTCCTCACTTCTGTAAAAATCAGTACTAGAGAGCTTGGTGTAAGTGTGTGCATGGAGAACAAGCAAGGAGAAGGATTTCAGCCATTTTGGAGAGGAATATTGGAGCAATAATCTCCTTCAGGTAAAACATTTCTTCTTGACATATTAAACTTCTTTAATGGTGTTTGGGAGTTATTATTGAATCAAGGGTTCTAAACCCATAGTTCTTGTAGAATAAATCATTTGTTGAAGATTGAATCCCTTTGATTAGAGATGTACGAAGTTAAGGATTCATCTTCTTGATTATTAGATAAGATGAGTCACTCTATGGAGAGTTCATAAGGATTGCAATTGGGAGGTTTATTCCATCATTATGTATGGATTTGGGGTTATTAGAATCGATATTTTGGGGTATTGTTGAGAGTTGGGGCTGTTTCTAAGTTGCAGGGACGAGCCAGGAAAAATAGTGAGTCCCGCGGGTTATCCTGCGGGTAGAAGCCGCGGCCCAAGCCGCGCAACTCACTGTTGTGTCGTGAGTTCGTCCGTTTCGTTTTCGCATCGAGTCAAGGCTTGGACCTTTGAGTTAGGGTTTTATCATAAGTCTATTATAGAAGAACTTTGGGGGTATTACATTGGGTTAACCCCCGTCTTTATGTTGGTGAATTTTTAGGCTTTCGGTTTGGAGAATTTAGCCGTTTATGCTCGAGACAAGGTGTGTCCAATCCAGGTGAGTTCCCTATCTCTAAAAAAATGCAATGTGATATGTTAGAAATTCTTACATAATGATTATGGTTTTAATTGTCTTTCTTAAATGCAAAAACTTACCATGATCACTTTTACAAGCTTTGGGGGTCGATATGTGCACTATCTATCAATTAGAGGTTTATGGCAAGGTCTTAAATATATATATTTAAATCCTATTACCAATAAGAGTTTGTGGACATATAGGTTTGGTACTTTTAGACCGGTGTGTCGCTAAGGGTTTGCGATGGTGTTTCACCTTCTCCATATTCCTCAATTATGTAATTTGTTCCCAATATGGGAATGGGTCTACTTATTTGGTAAACCATTGCACATTTTACTGGTTTATAAATTGTTGAAATGTTAACTGTTTTATGAGAATTCACTAGACCTTTTGGTCTAACCCTCGTTTTTCAAAACAAAAATATTTCCAGGCAGGTACATTGCTGGAAAGGGAAATAAAGGGAAGGGCAGGATGTAGAAAGGGATTGAGGAACATACTTAGTTTACTTCGGTAGGGAAATTCAGTTGTTGACTATAGATTTTCTGCTGCTTAACTTTATTATTGGTTGTAATAAATTTAATTTGAGTTTGATTACTCTAGATATTTGGGCGACCTTGAATCTTATACTTTCTGTTTTGAGTTTGAGAATTTGGGATGTTACATTTATGAAATGTATCCCATTATGTATCATGTGTTTGTCGAAATAAAGTTCGCTCCCTTTAATTAAAATTTTAAGTCAAATTACCAAAATTATAAGTTTCATAATTTAACTATTAAATGTATTACAATATGTATCATGTGTTTGCCGGAATAATTTTTGCTCCCTTTAAATAAAATTTTAAGTCAAATTACCAAAATTATAAGTTTCATAAGTTAACCATTGATTTGTGGTTGAAAGTGATTCTTACACTTACCACAAACTATTAAGTTATTCCTCGAATTGCCTCTATGTATATATATATATAGAGAGAGGAAGGTTCAAATGAGAACTTTGTAAATTTAAAAGAATAAAGGAATACCTTGTGGACCACATATGATGTGGGTCCCATGTAATATTAAATCATTTCTGATTTAAGGTGATTTAATATTAAATCAGAAATGATTTAATATTATGTGGGACCCACGTCATATGTGGTCCACAAAATGTTCCTTTATTTCTTTAAAAATGGGTGGTTCTCGTACGATCTATCCCCTATATATATATATATATATATATATATATATATATCACTACTAGTCAAAAGACTTTTGTCTACAGACTTTCCCTACGAAATCTGTAGCTAAAGGGGGATTCCTCATAAAACCGTCATAAAAGTTGGTGGGTAAATTGCTGGTAGGCAATTCAAATCAGTGACAAATTACCCAGGGATTCTCTCGGCGATCCGTGGGTATTTTCTCGAAAAACATCCAACTTTACCGAGCCGTTGATATTTTTTGGGTGATCCGTGGGTAATCACCCATAGAAATTTTCCTTGGGTAATTTTTGTGGATAAAAGCCATTTGTTTTGTAGTGTATATAGAGGCGAGTTCAAATGCAAACTCAAATTTGGTTGTAAACGTGAGAACAAATGAGAGCGCGACACGAGTCCAATTCAGTCTGAATATATTCAGAGTGAATGCTGTGTTATTCAATATGTATTGTTGTGTTATTCACTCTGAATGCGTGTCATTCATACTGAATAATGTATGAACTTCACTTTCGTTATTCATACCGAATGCGCTTCATTATTAAGACTGAACGAGACATGTGTCACGCTCTTCTTTATCGTAATGTTCGCAACCAAATTTGAATTCATATTTCATTTTTTTTCTCTATCTATCTATCTATATAATCACAATATTAATTAGTATTTACTAAACAGCAACAATCATGTGTCAATAAAAATATCAAACTTTCTATTTTGATACTTGTGATTTTAATTCATCACGTTCAATTCAAAATTTCATCCCAGCATATTATTCATATAATTGTTGATTTCACACCTTATCGGATTCCACCCTTTAAACATAATAATAATAATAAGTATTAATAATAATAAATTATAAACGTGGTTTGAATATTGTCATACGTTGATGTCGTTTTACACGACTCCTTTTGGATGCATATAATAATAATCCACGTGGATAAAATATTTTTTCCCCTTATTTAACATTTTCATAACAACCATTATTTATTTGAACAATATTATAGTGGTTAATTCTACCAAGTCTTGTAACTATAATTATTTAATTTTAAGACTATGTTAACGTACAAGTCTTTTACATGTGAAAATAAAAAAACCATTTGTTAATATTAAGATAATTGGATTTATATATAAATAGAAATAAATTACACCGATTAGTAATTGCTTTTAAAAAGTTATAAATTTTAGTATCTTGAACAAGTATGTTAAAAGATATTTTAAAGATTTTGAAATTTAATTTCTTTCAACAGATATATTAAAAACGTATACTATAATAAAGTAAAACAAAAACAAAAACAAAAACAAAAACAAAAACAAAATATAGAAAATTTCAGATTTAGAGAAATTTATAGAACTTAAAATTGATAACTTAAATGCGAACTTAAATTTGGTTGTGAGCGTGAAGACAAATAACAGTGCAATACGTGTCTGAATGTAGATTATTCAGACTGAATAATCAAATAAATATTTAAACTGAATATGATATTTATTTAGTTGACACTACAACAAATCTGCCCTATTGCGACGACAAAAGTTGTCGCTAAAGATCAAAATGTCGTTGCTATAGATCTATGCGACGATTGTCATCGTTGTAGATCTTGTTGTTGTTGGCCCGTTGTAATAGCTTTCTATATCGACGATAAGTCCTCGCTAAAGCGAAAAAATAAAATTTACCTACTGTTACGACATGTTGTTGCTATGGATAAAAAATAAAAAATAAAATATTTTTACCTACTGCGACGACATGTCGTTGCTATAGGTTAAAAATAAAATTTTAATTAGTATTTCTGTTGTGACAAGAAGTCACTCCTATAGGTAAAAAAATCAATTTTTAATTATTTATCTACTGCGACGACTTGTCGTTGCTATAGAGAAAATAATTTTTTTAATTGGTTATAAAATATTTGTTTTAATCAAATAATCTGATATTCAAATAAATAGAGAATGATTTTGAAAACCCCAATTCAGTAACTTTGAAACTGTCGTACAAAATTAATGACATAATGTTTCAAGTATATTAATACATAAACATCTAATCATCGTACGAGTCACTCTATGTGTCATCATCATCATCCTCATCTTGTGGCGGTTGCTGCTGTGGCGGCTGTGATGGCGGCTGCCGTGGCGGCTGTCCCGCCGTAGGAGATCTTGAAATTTGGTCTGAATATGACATGTGAAACTTTTACATTATCATTTGATGAAAAAAAAAATCAAGAATTTTTTTATTGATTTGAATTAGTTTGTACTTTTCAGCTGTTTTGTATTTGAACTTCCCTCTAATATATAGAGGTTGTAACCTTGTGAAAAACTAATTCAAATTAATATATTATTTTTATATTAATTTGAATTAGTTTGTATAGTTTGTACCTTTCAACTGGTTTGTATTTGATTCAGTTGAAAGTTACAAACTATACAAACTAATTCAAATTAATATAAAAATAATTTTTTTCACCGAATGCTATGCTTTAATATCTTATTGCACATATGTTTGTTTCACCTTACGAAAAAATTAAATGTGAAACTTTTATATTATGAACGTGTTATCATTTTTTTAAAGTTTATCGAGATGAAGAATTTATAAAATATTTTAACAACATAATTAATTTAAATTTTTTTAAATAAAGTAATTGTTGGTTAAATATAATTTATTTAAAAAAGTTAATATCAAATATTCTAATTTGAAAAAAAATATAGCATTGCTGGAAATGTTTTTATGTATTTGGCGAACATGTTACATGGAGAAAAGAAGACAAAAAAAGCCCCATATTTAACATTACATACATGAGACATAAATTACGTAGGACAAGATGAAATAAAAACCCATTTTCATGAAAGAAACTACCGTTTTCGTTTCTTTTTACATTGTGTTTTCGAATTTTGAGAAAAAATAAAGGGAAAGAAATGAATGAAAAAGAAAGAAAAAGGAAATAAAGGACAGGAAAATAAAATTTTATTTGTGTTTTCGAAAATGAAATGAAAAAAAGGAAATAAAATAAAAGAAAATAATTTTCATGTTTTTAAAGAGAAGAGAAATGAAAGAAAAAAAATGTTATTTTTACTAATATGTCTTTTAAAATAATATAATTTAGGATGAAAGATTGAGTAGTTTTACAATTTTCTTAATTTATTAAACGATTTTAATTTATATCATTTCCTTTCCTTCCTTTCCTCCAATATTTGGAAGGAAAAGTTTGAAAGGAAACTAAGTTTTAGTTTCCCTTCTTTTCCTTTCCTTTTATCCTTAAAAAAGTTTCGAGAAGACGAGTTTTTTTTCACTTTCGTCCGCTTTCCTTCACTTTCTTTTCCTTTTCTTCGTTAAATGAATTTCGAGAACACAACGTTAAAGCAAGGTATTATATATCACAAAAAACGAACCATAAAGCAAAAATCTAGTACCAACACAATCAAAACTCACAAACAAGAAAAACAACAAGGGAGTGCCGACCTAAATCCCACACCCTTTTGCAAGTCACAAACATGTGCAAGACCAGTAGTAGAACCCAAACTACCGAACAAGAATAGGAACACTTGCTGAATTTCCAACTCAAAGTGTTCGTTTATAGAACGCTTATGTTTATATGGCAATTTCTCAAAAATGTCCTATAAAAAAGTTTATTCGTTGCTTTTTATTAAAAGTGTCCTAATAAACTTGTTACGATGCCCACAAACGTTCTATAAATTTGTTACAACATCTTTAGATTATACACATTTTATTTGTTGGTCCTATAATTTATGTCTTATAAAATAGTCTATTATGACACTTATTTATCGACAACGTTCTATAAATCCAATTTTATTGTAGTGATTATTAACGTTATTAGAGCATCTCCAATAGCTTCTCCAAAATAGGGAAAATGAAAAAAATGAGAATTTTGAGTAAGTATTTTGCTCCAATAGCTTCCCCACAATCATCTCCAAAATGGAGAAAGTAGGAAAGAAAGTGAGTTTTTCTTCAAATATGAAGTTCACTCCAAAAATGATTATCAAATGAAATGGTCAATAAAAAAATTTGAAAAATAAATATTTAAAGAGAGAAATAACATTTTTTATACAATATTTTAATATTATTTTTGGATAAATTATAAAGAATTTATTGAAGATGAATACAATTTTTTTTAAGATTTTATCTTTTAATTTTTTATTTTAAAAAAATTATAAAATTTTTGTGGAAGATGGTATTACTAATCTAATAACAATCATTGCTAATTTACTAACAACTTTTTCTATTTAATTTCATTCATAATAAACCAAACCAATATAGAGGAGAAAATGGGGAGGCCAAGAAAGATAAAGAAACTTTCTAAAAGATCAGGAAAAAAATAAAAAGGAAGCAAAATGTCAGACCCAGCCACGTGATCCCAGAACTCAGAAACCAAAAAGAATAAAAGAAACAAAGCCCACACTTGCCACACAAACTCAGCCAACACAACCACGTATAATAATACTACCAATTAATTTAAAAAAATAATATTTATATTTTTATGTTTCTTGAATTCTTTAATTTTTAAAAATAAAATTTATAAAACATTAAGTATATCTATAATATATTATAAAATATTTGACAAAAACTATTAAAAATATATTATTATACAATAAGTACAATTGATTAAAACATAATTACTTAAAATTCAAAAAATACAAGTTATACATGCATTGGTATAACTTATCAAAACTTCACGTTTGAATTCGTGTAACTAACTTTACAACTAACTATACAGATAAAAATTTAATTTTGAATATAAAAAATTTAACATATAATTAGGATAATCATTCAACTCTAACAAAATACTTAATTATTATATTTATAAAAAAAAAATTATATTGTTAAACCAAAATATATTATTTTATTATAAATCTAGATTATAATTAAAAAATTGAATTAAAAAAATATACAGAAAATAAAATCTCTTTTTTTAAAACTAATAAAATCGTATTATAATATTGATAAAGACAAAAAAAAAAACATTGAAACTAAGATGGATTTTGCTGTATTACGCGAGTACCCTTCTAGTATAATTAATACATAAAAATTTCAATTTTAAAGACATTCTTAATCTGTGGTTATTTAATGTTAAAAACAGAGTTCTTAAAAACTTTTCCCTGGCATGAGGTTTTTTTAACATAGTCTCACAACTATTAATCCAATTCAACACAAAAAAAAATCACAACTTATAAAATCTAAAATAATTTAATTTTCGATTTACAATTAAATTTTATATTTATCCATATCTCATCTATACTATATTATAAAGACTTTGACAAAAACTCTTAAAAATCTTCTTATATATATGTAGTATTATTTATTGATGCATACTACGATTACAAGTAATTATGCGTATGTTCAACTTATTAAACCTAAATTTTTAATTCGTGTAACTAACTATAGATAAACATAAAATAAACATCTGATTTTAAATATAAAAATCTAGAATATAATCAGGATAAGCATTCATTTCTAACAAAATACTTAATTATTAATTATATAAAAAGTTATATTATTTAACAAAAAATAAATTAATTTGTTATTAAACCTAAATTAAAATATACTAAAAACTAAATTAAAGAAATTACATAATTTTTTTTTATGTGAAACATTAAAAATCGTTTTCTTAAAACTACATAACTAAATTAAAATCAAAATGTATTTTGCTCTATTACACGAGTACCCGTCAAATAGATGCATTAATAATTTGAATAAGCCCAACAACTTGAAATACAAAATTGACTTAATGCAATGTTGATGACGATTTAAAAGGTTGGAATGGTGATGAAAAACGCTAAAGGTTATACAAAGAAGAATGGATTAAAATAATCCCTCTCTCCTAGCACAATAATTTTTTTTTATTTTAATCAATTTTCAAATATCTCTAATCAAGATTAACAGTGCAATTAGAAATCTCGAAAACAACAATTATATTATTTTTGATAGTAAATATATATTTATTTTAATTCAAACAAACTTATATAAAAATTCAAACATTTATTTTAAAACAAAAGTTTTGTATATTGGATGTATTGTCTCTATAAATAGAGGCATTGCAAGGTGTAAGAGAGATATACTGCAGTGTGTGTTTTGGTGAAGTGTGTGTAATCTTATTAGAGAGATATGGATGTTGCTCAGGTGCTTCGGATGAATGGTGGTGATGGAGATTATAGCTATTCAAACAATTCTCTTCTCCAGGTATGTATATACATATATATATATATGTGTGTGTGTGTGTATGAGGATGATCATATTGATGGCAGTACCCATACTCAATCGATGATTGTAGCTTGTTATAACTGTATATATGTATATATATTTGTTGCAGAAGGGTGATATCAAAATATATATATATACTTAATCTTATATGTCCTCACGTTCACAAGCAAATTTGAGTTCGCATTTGAACTTTCCTATATATATATATACATGAAAGATGATATTGATGGCAATACCCATAAATAAATAATTAATTATTCTAGCTTGTTATAACTGATATATAAAACATTTTTTTTTTTGCAGAGAAGGGTGATATCAATAACGAAACCCATAATTGAAGATGCTTTGGCAGATCTCTACTGCGATTTAAAGTTCCCGAAAACCCTAATAATGGCGGATCTTGGATGTTCATCTGGACCGAACACTTTTCTGGTGGCATCGGAGCTCGTTAAATCAATTGACAACATTAGGATTAAATCAGGCCTTGATGAACCACCACAAATTCAAATCTACTTGAATGACCTTCCACATAACGATTTCAACACCATTTTTGTTTCTGTACCAGAAGTTCAGAACAACATAACGAAACAAATAGTCCCCAGTTCATCATCGCCACTTTGCTACTTTTCGGGTGTCCCTGGATCGTTCTATTCCAGATTATTTCTCAGCAAAAGCATTCATTTTGTCCACTCTTCCTATAGTCTTATGTGGCTCTCCAAGGTTCATATATCTATCTCCTCTTTCTGTATGCATGTAGGTTTAACTCAGGTCAAATTATACATGTTAAAACAAAATCGGTTTTATAGGATACTATATATGTCTAAATGTCTAAAAAACGAGATACATAGAAAAGATAAAAGAGAACGGATGAATTCATCTATTAAACTGGCTTTTCGGCTCACAAAAAGTGATAGGCGGAAACTGGTCCACACTTTTTTTTGTACCACAATGGTATAAATCGGTTTTTTCTTAGTTGTTGATGTGGCAATGTATCGGTTGATGTCTCCATCCATTGGAGACCGATCCCTGAATACATCTTTTATAAACACAACTGTTTTTATGAGGTTAAATTTTAATTATGTGATATGGATAGATTAATAAGACGCTTTTTCAAAAAAAATTAGAACACCCAAAAACGTTATATCAACTTATTATAACACGTTTATATAGTTGACCTTTATAATACAGTCTGTTATTAAGACATGCATGATGCATCTAGATATACTATAAAGCAAATTTGTTGTAGTGTGTGTGCATGTAGATTTGAGTTCATAATTTAGGCATATCATTAACCATATATACATGTCTTATTTGTTGAGCAGGTTCCTGAAATGGGAAAAACAAATAAGGGGAACATATACATGTCAACGACAAGCCCGCCAAGCGTGATACGATCATACCGTGAGCAATTTCAGGCAGATTTCTTAACATTTCTAAAGTGTCGTGCAGAGGAGATGGTGAATGGAGGACGTATGGTTTTGACAATACTCGGAAGGCGAAGTGATGATCCTTGTAGCAAAGAATGTACATATGTTTGGGACCTCTTAGCCATGGCCCTAAATGATATGGTTTCTGAGGTACTATCACCTATTTATCCTATTGACCGTTGTCGCCTTACATGCTTCATTCGTTATGATATTTGTTTTTTTAAATAATTTCATATAAAAACATTAATAGAACTTCTTATTTTAAAATTTCCCGAAATTTTGTCAGATATATAATTCAAAATTGTCCGGACAATTTATTGTAGTACCTTGACAGATGACGCATAATTGTTTGCACAACAACAATATTAAGTTTAAAAGACATTTAAAATGCTTAAACGTCTTAATAAAATACTTTATTGAACGTAACACTACTAAAATGGAAGGCTTTCACCTACGACCACTTACCTGGGAAATCCGTCGCTGAAGGGTGATTCGTCACAAAACCGTCACAAAAATTGGTGATTAATTTGTTGGTGGGTAAATCAAATCAGTGACAGATTACCCAAGAAATTCCTGGGTAATCCGTTGGTATTTTCTTCAAAACATCGGATTTTACCGGAACCATTAGTATTTCCTGCGTGATCCGTGCCAATCACACAAGGAAATTTTCCTGGGTGAAAGTCATTTGTTTTGTATGTAAGTTTTTTGGACCAAACAAAAAATGTTTTACACCTAAATGTGTTACAATAGATTTATATGACGTTTTTAGGAGTTTTAACAGATTTTTAGGATGGTCTTAAAATCAGCTGTCATATTAATTATTTTATACAATACTATTGAAAATATGTAGTATAAAAAGATGGGTTTATATGACATTTTTCAAAACGTCTAAAAGCACCATATAAACCCGATTTTGTTTTAGTGTTGGTTCATAAACATATTCCTATACATCAATATATTAAAGTGTCTAGACATATTTGCCAACCTAAAAATCTGATTTTGTTGTAGCTTCACTATAATAAAATTGGGTTTATAGGACGCCAAAAATTTCTATGAGTGAATGAGTCCTAATAGACCTCTTTATAAAATTTAATTTATAAGATCAAAAAATAAAGCGTCATATCTAAAGGCGTTGTAGTAAACTTATAAGACACTTTTGGAGTAACAAGTTTTTAAAGACATGTTTATATAAAAAACGTCATATGAGCTATTTTCTAGGATATTATTTAAACAAAGGTCTTATAAAAAAGAGGTTTATAGGAAAGTTTCTAAAAAATGTCCTATAAAATAAATAATGTTACACTTTGTATTAATAGTTTTTTTTTCTTTCTAAGATGTCTAAAAATTTCATATTAACTTACTACAATGACTTATCTAGGGCGTTTTAGTTTTCTGGTCCTGTAAAATAAGTATTAAAACGTTTAGAAATTGATGCTATTCAATAAACCGAACTTTGATGTAGTGCTTATTGGTCATTAATAACCATATAGCTTGCTTCACAAACCACAATGATGAACTTAAAATTAATCTTTAATTTCTTGAAACGAAATCAGGGACTCATAGATGAAGAAAAAATGGATTCATTCAACATTCCTCAGTACACTCCATGTGCTAAAGAAGTGCGTAACGAAGTTGAGAAAGAAGGGTCGTTTGAGATCGATTGCCTAGAGGTTTCTGAAGTGAATTGGGATGCATCCACGGACAATAATTTAAATTCATCTGAAATGGATTCACAAGGAATCAATATGGGCAAATGTATGAGGGCTGTGGCTGAACCGTTGTTGTTGAGTCACTTTGGGGGGTCGATTCTTGAGGAGGTGTTTATGAGGTATACAAATATCATTAAGAACCGGATGTCGAAAGAGAACACGAAGCTCATCAATGTCACTATTTCTATGACCCGAAAAGGGTTAGGTTCTATGGTGTCATAATTAATCTATCATTTGGGTTGGTGTGTTAATTATGTATTAGAAAAACGTAATGTTTTTATCGTAAGGTTCAGTAACAATGTATCCATATAATTATTAATGTAATAATGTTTCATTGCGTTCAAAGAGGATTCTGTAACACACACATATATATATATATGTCAAATCATGTGTAAACCCGAAAAATTACAAAACATGTGAAGTGTGAATCCATCCTATATAACCTTTCAATCTGTTTCAATAAGGGTTGTTAATGTAATTGATAACATAATTGTAATAAAAGGGAAACTTGATACCCAAATGATAGAAAAAGGGTATTTGGAATTAGGGTATATAGCAATCACGACACTTGATGTATTAGTCGCAATTAATTCAAAGATAGTGCTCTGGTTTTCATTCAACAAAAAAACACAATGGAAGCCAAAGGTTTAGGTGAAGGAGCGATAAAAAATTCCCAAATGTTAGAGTTCCATATAAGCCTGTCTTTAATCCACCATTCACCTCTCTCTCTCTCTCTCTCTCTCTCTCTCTCTCTCTCTCCCTCTCTCCCTCTCTCCCTCTCTCCCTCTCTCCCTCTCTCCCTCTCTCTCTCTCCTCTCTCTCTCTCTCTCTCTCTCCTCTCTCTCTCTCTCTCTCTCTCTATATATATATATATATATGTTAGAACCCTCTTCTCTCTTCAACAACTTTTTTAAAAGGAATTTAATTATAGGGTTCAAATATTCTAACATGCTATCTTTGAAAAGTAATTTAATTATTGGTCCAAAATCTTCGACTCCAAGGCTCGACACTATAGAGCAATCATTGCCCATCTAACATTTGTTGGAGGAGACGTGTTATAGTCTCACATCAACTAAATTTGATCCATTTTGGAGCGTAATATAATGGGTTCCATATATTCACACTCCAAAAATACAAATTAATCCAACGTAACTATTTCACAATCATCTATGATTTCTTTTGCGATTCCATTTCATTTTGTAGGGTTTTAGATATTACGGTTAAGAAAAAGAGTGAGAGGGTGTTGAAGACGACACCAATACACCCGATGTCCTTTGGAGATCAATGAAGAGGAAAATGTTGAAACAATGCTTGAGTCAAAATCATCAACTGTCACGAACAGAAAACACAAAGAAGCATGAAAATGATCTACTTGAATACCATCATTTTAGGTGAATGAGGGTTTCCAAATTATGTTAAAATGTGGAAGTCGACACTTTGCTTGTATTAGGCTTGTTTTAGATGATCACTGCTAGAAAATCGGGTATCGGTGACCATTTTTTAGTCCTATGGATCGATCCTTCATTAATTTGCAACTGATAAGAGACAAAAACCAATTTTTTTATGTTCACTCGAATGTTTTTTTTTATTAGTGTCATACTTTCTTTACCGTCCCCTTTGCATACAAAAAGATAAGATAAGCTAACAAGTGTCTGCATCAACAAGAAAGATTGAAATGAAAAGTACAAACATGCATGGATCAGCAAATCAGATGAAGAAACACGTTAAAAGTTCTATCGTATATTTATTGAAAAAAAATGTTCAGGGACATGATCATACGAAAAATTTCAATTATTTACTCATTTGAAAAGGTTCAAGAACTTAACATTTCAAATGAAAAAGTTCGCTGGGTTTTTCTGTACTTTTCTCTAACTAAAATAATGAGTTCTTTTATATGTGAAATTGAAGCTCTACATCGCGTATCAAACCAAACCATATCTTATATTTCATATATAAAACTAACTCATTATATTAGTTAGGGAAAAGCACCAGAAAAACACAATGAACTTTCTATTTGGAATAGTTAAGGGTGCGTTTGGTTCCAAAAAACTGTTTTCACTTTCTTAGAAAACGTTTTCAAAAAATGGAATTGAGTTTGCATTCTCAGTTTTCTATGAAAATTTTAGAAAACGTGTTTGAAGCGGTTCCGTATTTAAGTAATATGAACCAATCACATCGATTCCAGTTCCGAAACCGACGGCTCTGAAGCGGTTCCGGTTCCAAAGGCAGATACCGGTTCCGATGCTCATCCCTAATTGACTTATACTACAGAAGGCTTCAATTCATATAAAAAACATATATGGTATATATATATATATATTTATATATATAGGGTCAGGTTCAAGGGAGAACACAAAAAAAAAACTAAAGAACACCGTAGAAGCTCTCCATTTTGACGGTATGCACAAATGCATGTTGGTAGTTTGTAACATGCATTTGTGCATATGTACTAATGCATATGTAATTATAGAAGCATTGTTGCATAAAAGAAAAAACGATTGTATGCATTAGTGCATATCGTCCGGATGTAGGGCTCCCAAGGTGTTATTCAATTTTCCCTTTTTTAGTGTTTTTCTTTGAACTTCCATCTCTCTCTCTCTCTCTCTCTCTATATATATATATAGTTGGATTCCGGTGAGAATCATTACAAAACAAATGAATTTCACCTACAAAAATCACACAAGAAAATTTCCGTAGGTGATTAACCACGGATCACCCAAAAAAATACCAATTCTTCGGTAAAATTCGATATTTTCTAAGAAAATACCAACGGATCACCCAGAGAATCCCTGGGTAATTTGTCACTGAATTGAATTACCCACCAACTTTTGTGACGGTTTTGTGAGATATCACCTTTTAGCGACAGATTTTCCAGAGAAAAGTCCTAAGCAAAAGTCTTTCATTTAGTAATGAATGGAAGTTGTGATGAGAAGGATAAGAAATGATATCCACATTTGGATCAATCTTAATTAAAGATTAACCCTAATGTGATGCACTAAGATGCACCAAATCAACTCACATGAGAATCGCAATTCATGATGTGAGACTAAGATTAAAAGTGATCAACAATCTAATTAATCCATTCCTACGATTCTCACCTTAACTCTTTTTCTCACACTGTGCTTCATGTGTCTCCATGTTAGAACCCTTATGTAGTTTTAGATATGAAACTTAAAGTTTTGTTTCATATAGAAAACCAAAGGTAAGGTTAATTTGGTATATTAAATAGACGGTTTGGTATGAAAACGTATACTTTGCATGTGCTCAACTCCAGGATATTGATGTTTGCATCAGCGAAACCGAACATACAAAATGAATCCACTGAAAAACAAGTTTCCTAAGGTATGAAATTTTTGTGTGAAACATTCAAAATAATGTAATTAACTACCAATTGCTTTTCATATCATTACCAATAAGTGATACAGTTTCAATTATAGTGATTGAAATATTGTATCATACATGAATCAAGGAAAGATCATACATATGAGAAATTGTAGTGTTGTGTCATACATGCATGAATCAACACCAAGTTTCACGTATGTTCTTACAGCAAGCATTGTTTCACATGTGTGTATATCTGTGTAGGTTCAAACAAGAACAACACTATTTTCTAAAAAAAGGAACCACACCTGAAAATAGGAATCATCAAATGTGATGTTGTAATGGGACAAAATAGTGTGTGGTGCCTTGGCCTACGGCCTAGGTTCGGCCAAGGTCGCTCGTGTCCATCATGTATGTATCAGTGGTTTATCACATGTGATGATTATCTGTTATGGTATTCTCAAATTCTCGTAAACTTATATTTTTCTCGTTTAAACCATTCAGCGCGCGTGCGCGCGCGCACACACACACACATATATATATATATATAAAAGAAACAAAAAATGTTGAGGATGGGAAAAACAATATAATCACTAGATTATATTTTGATTTCCAAGACTTCTTTTTATTAATTAAGATAATTATGGGAAAAATCAAATATCATAATTTATCTCATTTTTCTCTATAGCTTTTTCGGATATTAATAATCATCGGTTTTTGATCCGGTTTTCCACATGATATCATTGGTGATTTTACAAGTAACAAGTTGAATTAAATCTTGTTTATCTAAATCTCACATATGAACACCAACTTAACATTCATGTTCTTATTGTTCGTTTCATGTGTAAAGCAAACGCAAAAAGTCTCAGCAAATCATTATCGTGCGGCGATAACTACGTTTATATTGGTTCATATACGAATATATGAATCCTAACATATACTCATAAACGAGATTTTGAATCAATTTAAGATTCATATGTGAATTACATATATATATATATAGGGGAGAGATCAAATGAGAATCACCCCTTCTTAAATAAACAAATTGTGGACCACATATGATGTGGTCCCATATAATATTAAATCATTTATGATTTAAAATTATGTGGGACCCACATCATATGTGATTCGCAAGTGTCCCTTTAAAAATGCAAAGTTGTCATTTGAACCTTCCTCTATATATATATATATATGTATATATATGGTGATATTCAAGGGAGAAGTACGTTGTTTGTGATAACCGTGAGATCATATCTCAACCACAAATCAAAGGATAAATTAGGAAATTAATTATTTTGCTAATTTGACTTAAAATTTTAATCAAAGGGCATTTAAGGTATTTAAAAATATTATTTCTCCTCTCCCCTCTCTCCTATCTCATCTTTCCGGTAAATTTGATTCCAACGATCACCAAGTAAACACAACTTACATGATGTGATACCTAAAAACGTCGACATTGTTAAAAAAAAGTCAATAAACCTTATTCTGGCGAACACTAATTAAACATAACATATACAAGATACACAATATGATACCTATGAACATCGACATTACTACAAAAAGATACATACAAACGATCCTCAATGTGATTCCCAAAATACATATAATACCTATTGTGATAGCACTATGATATATACCGACTTATACCATTATGATATCAACTATCAACTGTGATACTACTATGATACCCCTTCCTCCATTCCCTTTCTGATACTTAACAAAGCCATTGAGGAAAGAGTATGAAGCTGAAGGTTTAGCGGAAAATACATGAGACTATGAGATAACCGAAAAAAGGAACACGTGGATGATTTAATTCAAATCTAATGATTCTTTTTCTTTGACTCTTGACTTTCAAAACCAAATTTCCAAATGTAAAAGAAATCTGTACATGAATGGGAAGAACGAGATGGTATGATTCAAACAATGAAGAGATGGTTGTTTGAAAGATCTTAAAGCAATAATCCATAAAATCAATTTGTTGAGATAATTAAGAAAACTAATAAAAGAGATTAACTTATATTTAATCAATTTTGTAAAACACTCTTTATTTATTAATTAATAAATAAAATTAATATAATAAATTGATTGGTTGAGGTTGGATCTCACAAAAATATATATACCTTTAATCTCAACAATTTTCATCCTCACTTCTGTTGTTAAATTATGATATAGACAACAGAAGTGAAGTATGGAAAAAACACCACCACATAAAAGCATTTTAATTTTGAACACATATAACACTATTAGATAAGTTGTCAAAATTTATCATTTTATCTGAGAAATGATACATTAATTTATTATTTTAGCATTTTAAATAATTCGTTTCTAGCATATAGGTAACCAAATTGCTAACCATAATGGTCCATTTTATCACCGCCAAATCGACATGTCCCAACTTGCGAGAAATTGAGTGAGATTATGAGAATTGGGAGCGAAAAAGAAAGGAAATCAGATTCCATTTATACAAAAGCCAAATGCCAACATGGTAAATATAATAAATGTATTCTATTGTAGTAAAAAAAAAAACTGTCAATTTACAACCACAAATCAAAGAAAAAGGCAAAAAAAAAAAAAGGAAAAACGGAAACTCTGTCGACCAACAAGAAGTTAACGTGTGGGTATAACACTAAGGGGCTGTTTGGTTCGCAGAATTCAAATAAATTTGATGGAATTAGAATGATAAATTCCTTTGACCAATTTTCTTAACGCTGTTTGGTTCGCGGAATGAATAGATTGGATTCCATCGGATTCCATGGTTGAAGGATTTGATAATTCCTTAGCACACGTGAAGGATTTTGAATTCAATTTCATGGCAAGTGTAACATAATATATTATTTTCATTAAGAAAGACAAATAAATTTAACCACCACCTTCACCCTGCCTCACCCGCACTACCCCCGCTGCACCCGCCCCACCCGTACCACCCTCGCTGACAACATATCTGCCATCACCACCAGCTTCACTGCCGCCATCATCAATTAATATTATCATTCCACCATCACTATCGCCGCCCCCACCGCTGTCGCTACTGCCACTCCCACCCCCGATAAATGCATATTTCTATTATTGTAAGGTTCAATAACAATGTATCCATATAATTATTAATGTAATAACATTTCATTGCGTTCAAAGAGGATTCTGTAACACACACACACACACATATATATACACACACACATATATATATATATATAGAGGTGGTTTGTTGTGTTAACCCAATAATTTGTGTTAACCGTGTTAACCCATCATTCATTGGTGAACACCATGCTTGTTCACTGGTGAACACCATTCATCGGTGAACGAGCATCGTGTTCGTCAGTATACGAGCATCGTTTTCACCGGTGAACGAGCATGGTGTTCACCAGTGAACGATGGGTTAACACGGTTAACACAAATAATTGAGTTAACACTTGAAGGGCCTCTATATATATATATATATATGTCAAATGATGTATAAACCCTTGAAAAATTACAAAACATGTGAAGTGTGAACCCATCCTATATAACCTTTCAATCTGTTTCAATAAGGGTTGTTAATGTAAGTGATAACATAATTGTAATAAAAGGGAAGCTTGATACCCAAATGATAGAAAAAGGGTATTTGGAATTAGGGTATATAGCAATCACGACACTTGATGTATTAGTCGCAATTAATTCAAATATAGTGTTTTGGTTTTCAATCAATAAAAAAAAACAATGGAAGCCAAAGGTTTAGGTGAAGGAGCGATAAAAAATTCCCAAATGTTAGAGTTCCATTTAAACCGGTCTTTAATCGACCATTCACCCCTCTCTCTCTCTCTCTCTCTCTCTCTCTCTCTCTCTCTCTCTCTCTCTCTCTCTCTCTCTCTCTCTCTCTTTATATTTATATATATATATATATATATATATTGGAACCCTTTTCTCTTTTCAACGACTTTTTTAAAAAGAAATTTAATTATGGGGTTCAAATATTCTAACATGCAATCTTTGAAAAGTAATTTAATTATTGGGTCCAAAATCTTCGACTCCAAGGCTTGGCACTATAGAGCAATCATTGCGCATTTAACATTTGTTGGAGGGGACGTGCTACAGTCTCACATCAGCTAAACTTGATTCATTTTCGAGAGTAGTATAATGGGTTCCACATATTCTCACTCCAAAATAAAATTTAATCCACCGTAACTATTTCACAATCATCTATGATTTCTTTCGTGATTCCATTTCATTTTATAGCGTTTTAGATATTACGGTTAAGAAGAAGAGTGAGAGGGTGTTGAAGAAGACACCAATACACCCGATGTCCTTTGGAGATCAATGAAGAGGAAAATGTTGAAACAATGCTTGAGTCAAAATCATCAACTGTCACGAACAGAAAACACAAAGAAGCATGAAAATGATCTACTTGAATACCATCATTTTAGGTGAATGAGGGTTTCCAAATTATGTTAAAATGTGGAAGTCGACACTTTGCTTGTATTAGGCTTGTTTTAGATGATCACTGCTAGAAAATCGGGTATCGGTGACCATTTAGTCCTATGGATCGATCCTTCATTAATTTGCAACTGATAAGAGACAAAAACCAATTTTTTTATGTTCACTCGAATGTTTTTTTTATTAGTGTCATACTTTCTTTACCGTCCCCTTTGCATACAAAAAGATGAGATAGGCTAACAAGTGTCTACATCAACAAGAAAGATTGAAATGAAAAGTACAAACATGCATGAATCAGCAAATCAGATGAAGAAACGTGTTAATATTGTATAGTGACATTAAACGTAATGGTGACTATAAAAAGTCACCCTTGTCATTTATTACTACTCAGTCGTTTTTAAAGAACTTCTCTGTGATAGTTTCTTAGGCAAAATCGACGTCAATATCTGATAAACTATTTTAGTACTAAAGATCTAAAAGAGTATCTTTTTTCCCTTAAAATGAACAAAGAATCCAAATTGGATCACTTTAAAACTGATTGAGGATTTTTGGCTTTAAAACCTTCCTAACAAGTGGTTTGTTTTTGCGTTAAAAGAATGTAGTATATAACCAACTTCTAAAAATTCTATCGTTTATTTATTGAAAAAAAATGTTCAGGGACATATGATCATCCCGAACGAAAAATTTCAATTATTTACACATTTGAAAAGGTTCAAGAACTTAATCATTCCAAATGAAAAAGTTTGCTGGATTTTCTGTTCTTTTCTCTAACTAAAATAATGAGTTCTTTTATATGTGAAATTGAAGCTCTACATCGCGTATAAAACCAAACCATATCTTATATTTCATATATAAAACGAACTCGTTATATTAGTTAGGGAAAAGCACAGAAAAACACAATGAACTTTCTATTTGGAATAGTTAAGGATGCATTTGGTTCCAAAAAACTGTTTTCAATTTCTTAGAAAACGTTTTCAGAAAATGGAAATGAGTTTTCATTCTCAGGTTTCTATGAAAATTTTAAAAAACGCGTTTGGTTGAAATGGTGGAGTTCATTTTCCATTTTTAGAAAATTAGAAAACGTGTTTGTTTGTACTTTTCTATCACTTTTCATTTTCCATTTTCCATTTTTTTCAAATATTACAATATTAGACATATATCTAACAAACATGAAACAAAACTTTAATATAAGAATATCAACATAAAAATAATCATTTTAACAAGACATTTTTAATACTATAATAGTATCAAGATCACAACTGATCTGGCACGTTGTGTATACTTTTCCGACAACATATCGGCAATCGAATCTCTAACTTGAAACTAGTTTTCTAATTTACATAGAATTTTAGAAAATGAAATTTTTTGGTTTCTTGGAAATTTTTTAAAAACTGAATGAACCAAACAGGTTTTCTAAATTTTCATTTTCCTAACTGAAAATTTTTCAGGAACTAAACGCAACCTAAGTCTTTTAACTTTTTTAAATGAATAAATCATTGGAATTTCTTGTTTTGAATGATCAAGTCAATGAACATTATTTTTTCAAAAAATAAATGATCGACTTTTTAGAAATTGGTTATTTACATCATTTTAACGCTAAAAACTACTTAGGAAAGTTTTAAGTAAAAAAAACGTAAATCAGTTTTATCATTCCCAAACTCTACGCCATTCAAAATCCCTGACACCCAACGCCATTGTTCCCCCTGGCCACTCTCGTTGGCCCATTGTTGTTTGCTTTTTATCACTGTCCACCATCGTGTTGGCCTTGCCCTAGATCCCTTTCTTTTTTTGTTTTTGTTTTTCGATTCTCCTTCCTTTTTAATTTGTCAATACACACTCCACGAAATAAATATAAAAGAGGGAGATCGATGGCATACGGGCCAACAGGGGACAAGGTGCGGTATGGAGAATGAACAATGATACGGTGCCGAGGGGTGGCGGGGTTTTGAATGACGCATGGTTTGAGAATGGTAAAACCGATTTATGTTTTTTTTTACTTTAAAACATTAATAGTTAGTTACGTGCAGCGTTTTCGGTTAAAAGAATCAAGGATGTATGTGACCAAGGTTTAAAAGTTTGATGGCTTTTTATTCATTCTAAAGAATGTTCAGGGACATAAACATTCCCAATGAGAAAGTTCAATAGATGAATTTATTCAAAAATAATTTCAGGAGATAATCATTTAAATTAAAAAAAAAATCCTTTTCACTTAATCTCCATATTCTTAAAGTATTATTAGTAGTTTCACAAGTACAAAACAAAGGGTTGGGTTTCATATATGAAAAATTGTTTCTTTCATGTGAAGGCCATGGTTAATATTAGGAGTGAGTAAAGACGGGTATTGGACTAAAATTTATGGAACCGGCTTTGTAATTGGAATCGATGGCTCTTGAAATGAAGCAACTGGAACTGGTTAAACCGGTTTTTTATATTTGGGAACCGGTTCCAATACCGGGTACCCGGTGTGTAATTTTTTTTTAAAATTTATCATTTCATACTATAAAAAATATTTATTAGTATATTACAAACTACCAACGTAAAGATATAAATACTACAAATGGTAAGTGTAAACCTAAAAGATAAACTAATAATTTCAATTTTAGTTTATTAAACATAATAAACATATAAAATATTTTTTATTAAAAAATAACGGGTACCCGTCGGTTCCGCTTTCTGGGTATCCAGTCGGTCCCGAAACTGGTCCCGACAGTACCTAACAGTTAACAGTTCCAAAAAATGAAAATCGGAATCGGAACCAGTACCGATCGGTTCCGTATTTAGTAACTGGAACCAATCACATCGATTCAAATGAGAAGTTTGCATTTTTAAAGGAACAAAGGAACACTTGTGGATCACATATGATGTGGGTCCCACATAATATTAAATCATTTATGATTTAATATTATGTGGTCCACAATTTGTTCCTTTGTTCCTTTAAGGATGGGTGGTTCTCCTTTGATCCCTCCCATATATATATATATATATATATATATATATATAGAGGAAGGTTCAAATGAGAACTTTGCATTTTTAAAGGAACAAAGGAACAATTGTGAATCACATATGATGTGGGTCCCACATAATATTTAGTCATTTATGATTTAATATGATTAAAAATTAAATCATAAATGACTAAATATTATGTGGGACCCACATCATATGTGGTCACAAATGAGTTCCTTTGTTCCTTTAAATTTGTAGTGTTGTCGTATGATCCCTCCCCTATATATATATATATAATCATATTAAATCATAAATGACTAAATATTATGTGGGACCCACATCATATGTGGTCACAAATGAGTTCCTTTGTTCCTTTAAATTTGTAGTGTTGTCGTATGATCCCTCCCCTATATATATATATATATATAGGGTCAGGTTCAAGGGAGAACACAAAAAAAAAACCTAAAGAACACCCTGGAACCTCTCCATCTAGACGGTATGCACAAATGCATATCAGTAGTTTGTAATATGCATATGTACTAATGCATATGTAATTATAGAAACATTGGTGCATAGAAGAAAAAACGATTGTATGCATTAGTGCATATCGTCCGGATGGAGGGCTCCCAAGGTGTTATTCAATTTTCTTTTTTTAGTGTTGTCCCTTGAACTTCCATCTATCTCTCTCTATATATATATATATATATGTATGTATATATATATATAGTTGGGTTCCGGTGAGAATCACTACAAAACAAATGAATTTCACCTACAAAAATCACACACGAAAATTTCCGTGGGTGATTAACCACGGATCACCCAAAAAAATACCAATTGTTCGGTAAAATTCGATATTTTCTAAGAAAATACCAACGGATCATCCAGAGAATCCCTGGGTAATTTGTCATTGATTTGAATTACCCACTAATTTTTGTGACGGTTTTGTGAGAAATCACCTTTTAACGACAGATTTCCCAGGAAAAAGTACGTAGACAAAAGTCTAATCGTTTAGTAATGAATGGAAGTTGTGATGAGAAGGGTATAAGAAATGATATCCACCATTGGACCAATCTCAATTGAAGATTAACCCTAATGTGATGCACTAAGATGCGCCAGATCAACTCATGTGAGAATCGCAATTCATGAAGTGAGACTGAGATTAAAAGTGATCAACGATCTAATTAATCCAGTCCTACGATTCTCACCATAACTCTTTTTCTCACACTATGCTTCATGTGTCTCCATATTAGAACCCTTGTGTAGTTTTAGATATGAAACCTAAAGTTTTGTTTCATGTAGGAAACCAAAGGTAAGGTTAATTTGGTATATTAAACAGATGGTTTGGTATAAAAACGTATATTTTGCATGTGCTCAACTCTAGGATATTGATGTTTGCATCAACGAAACCGAACAAGCAAAATGAATCCACTGAAAAACAAGTTTCCTGAAAATAGGAATCAACACTTGTGATGTCGTAATGGGACAAAATAGTGTGTGGCGCCTTGGCCTGCGGCCTAGGTTCGGCCAAGGTCGCTCGTGTCCATCATGTATGTATCAGTGGTTTATCATTATCTGTGCGCACTCTCACACACACACACACACACACACATATATATATATAAGAGAAACAAAAAATGTTGAGGATGGGAAAAACAGTATAATCACTAGATTATATTTTGATTTCCAAGACTTCTTTTTATTAATTAAGATAATTATGGGAAAAATCAAATATCATAATTTATCTCATTTTTCTCTATAGCTTTTTCGGATATTAATAATCGTCCGTTTTTGATCCGGTTTTCCACATGATATCATTGGCGATTTTACAAGTAACGAGTCGAATTAAATCTCATTTATCTAAATCTCACATGTGAAAACCAACTTAACATTCATGTTCTTATTGTTCGTTTCATGTGTAAAGCAAACGCAAAAAGTCTCAGCAAATCATTATCGTGCGGCGATAACTACGTTTATATTGGTTCATATACGAATATATGAATCCTAACATAGATTCAAATGTGAATTGAACTCATAAACGAGATTTTGAATCAATTTAAGATTCATATATGAATTACATATATATATATATAGGGGAGGGATCAAATGAGAACCACCCCTTCTTAAAGGAACAAAGGAACAAATTGTGGACCACATATGACGTGGTCCCACATAATATTAAATTATTTATGATTTAATATTATGTGGGACACACATCATATGTGATCCACAAGTGTCCCATTGTTTCTTTAAAAATGCAAAATTCTCAGTTGAACCTTCCTCTATATATATATATATATAGGGGAGGGATCATACAAGGACACCCCTATTTAAAGGAACAAAGGAACACTTTGTGGACCACATATGATGTGGGTCCACACATTAAAAAATCATATTTGATTCAATGGGGGCCCCATTGAATCAGATATGATTTTTTAATGTGTGGGACCCACATCATATGTGGTCCACAAGATGTTCCTTTAAATTTACAAATATATCGTTTGAACCTCCCTCTCTCTCTCTCTATATATATATATATAGGGGGATATTCAAGGGAGAAGTATGTTGTTTGTGATAACCGTGAGATCATATCTCAACCACAAATCAAAGGATAAATTAGGAAATTAATAACTTTGATAATTTGACTTAAAGTTTTAATCAAAGGGCATTTTAGGTATTTAAAAATATTATTTCTCCTCTCCCCGCTCTCCTATCTCATCTTTTCGGTAAATTTGATTCCAAGGATCACCAAGTAAACACAACATACATGATGTGATACAAAAACGTCGACATTGTTAAAAAAAGTTAATAAACCATATTCTGGCGAACACTAATTAAACATAACATATACAAGATTCACAATATGATACCTATGAACATCGACATTACTACATACAAACGATCCTTAATGTGATTCCCAAAATACATATAATACAAATTGTGATAGCACTATGATATATACCAACTTATACCACTATGATATCAACTATCAACTGTGATACTACTATGATACCCCTTCCTCCATTCCTCTTTTTGATACTTAACAAAGCCATTGAGGGAAGAGTATGAAGCTGAAGGTTTAGCGGAAAATACATGAGACTATGAGATAACCGAAAAAAGGAACACGTGGATGATTTAATTCAAATCAAATGGTTCTTTTTTTTGACTCTTGACTTTCAAAACCAAATTTCCAAATGTAAAAGAAATATGTGAATGGGAAGAACGAGATGGTAGCATTCAAACAATGAGGAGAGGGTTGTTTGAAAGATTTGAAAGTAATAATCTATAAAATCAATTTGTTGAGATAATTAAGAAAACCAAATTCTTGATTGATAATTATTAAATAAAAAAAGGAATTAAATTATATTTAATCAATTTACTAAATTAAACACTCTTTATTTAATATAATTAATATAATAAATTGATTGGGTGAGGTTAGATCTCACAAAAATATATATACCTTTAATCTCAACAATTTTCATCCTCACTTATATTGTTAAATTATGATATAGACAACACAAGTATGGAAAAAACACCACCACGTATATGCAAAAGCATTTTAATTTTGAACACATATGACACTATTAGATAAGTTGTCAAAATTTATCATTTTATCTAACAAATGATAAATTAATTTATTATTTTAGCATTTTTTTAAATAATTCGTTTCTAGCATATGGGTAACCACAATGGTCCATTTTATCACCGCCAAATCGGCATGTCCCATCCCAACTTGTGAGAAATTGAGTGAAATTATGAGAATTGGGAGCGAAAAAGAGAGGAAATCATATTCCATTTATACAAAAGCCAATGCCAACATGGTAAATATAATAAATCTATTCTATTGTAGTAAAAGAAAAATCTGACAATTTACAATCATAAATCGAAAAAAGGCAAAAAAAGGAAAAAAGGAAAAACGGAAATTCCGTACAAGAAGTTTACACTAAATTAACGAAATTTAAAGGATTTTTGATGAAATTGGAATGACAAATTTATTTGACCAAATTCTTTATCGATGTTTGGTTCGCGGAATGAATTGACTAGATTCCATCGTATTCCACGATTGAGGGATTTGATCATTCTTTAGCATATGTGAATGATTGTGAATTCCATTTTGTGGCAAATGTAACATAATATATAATTTTCATTTAGAAAGACAAAAATAAATTTAACCACCATCCTTGCCCCGCCCCACTCTCGCCAGCAACATTTCCGCCACCATCACCGCCGTCGCTGCCACCGCCACCCCCACCAACTGCTATCGCCACCCCCATCATGACCATACGACTATTTTTTGTCGTCGTAGTCTTCACCCACCCCCACCCCTCACCCTATCCCACCCCACCTACCCACCACCACACCTCTAATGTTTTTTGGAAAGGGTATCTTAGGCTTTGCCTAGACTAATCCCTGACAATTTTATGACTGCTAAAGCATGCAGTCCTGAGATAATTCTCCAGTGGCCACAAGTTGTTTGCCCCTGGATTCGAACATGGGGTAGATGGGTTACCTAGCCTCATCCCCCACAAGCCTTAACCAGTACGCCACAAGCCTTGTGGTTCACACCACTAATGTTGTCAACACAATTGTCAACCTCACCCTTGATAAATGCATATTTCAATTTTTTTACGAGATTTCATTCCAATTCCTATCAACCAAATGCGTAGTCGAATTCCATCAAATTCCATTCCAATTCATTCAAAGTCAAATTTCTTTGATGAATTTCAATTTCATCGAATTCCATTCTGTAAACCAAACACCTCCTAAGATTTGAAAAGAATCGGTTCTGACCAAAGAATGTTTATATGACCGGATATGGTAATCGTTAATCAAAGACCAATATAGGGCTAGTTTGTTTTTTAAAACCAATAACTAGTTTGACTGAAGTAACTGGATTAACTGACTAGTTACATGACCAGTTGATCAAGGTATAGGTTCGGTTGCGTTTCAAGTCCAGTTCCATCAAATCCGTTACCTTTGCCGATCTCAATTTATACATATTATTATTTATAATTTGAAAAAGAAAAAGTTGTTTTAAAATTAAATGATAGATTTAAGTTATTAATTAGTTGAGTTATGTATAGGGAATATATCAATGGGATAACAGCCTCAACTTAGAGGTTCACGTCGAATGGAAATATGTGACTAACAAACGATATGTGATATGAACCTTTCTTTTTTAATGGGGATATGACAAACAAACGATATGCAATATGAACCTCTCCTTTTAATGGGATTAGGGTAAATAATGTGAGTCGAGCTCGAGTATTTGTATATTCAGCAATCTTTTCTCAGGCTCGAACTCAACTCGAAAACTTGCGAGTAATGAAAATTCAAACTCAATAGCAATTTTCTAAACTTGAAGTAAAAACCATTTGAATCTCAAACTCGATATCAAATAAAGTTCTAACTGGAATTTCAATCAAAGTGTGAACTTGAGCTCTTCGAAATTCGAATTTGAATCGAGAGCTTGAACCAAATTTACGTGTTTAAAGTTATGAAAGATAAGAACATGCTTTGATTAATTATAAAACCAAAAGGTCTACTCTATAAATTTACAAGACTCAACGGGTGTCCTCAAATTTTACCATCAAGAAAACACATATACCAAAAGTAATTATCTTACTCTTTTTATATTAACTCGCTCCCTTTCTTTGCTATCTTTTTTTCTATATCCGACGAATTCACCAAAACTTTTTAGTTTTATGTCTTTCTTTTAATTATGTTTTGAGTAAATTACAAATTTCGTCCCTGTGGTTTCATGAAATTTTGGATTAAATCCATCAAATGAATAATTACATGGATGGTCATTGTGGTTTCATATTTGTTATGGATCATGTCCCACATGTTAATAACCGTTTAAAAGCTTCGTTAATTTTAGAAGTATTATCATGTTTTTGTTGTTATGAAAATTTATAATTATATTTCAAGAACCTGTTCAGTCAATTTTTAAAACTCAATAGAAAAACAAAAAACCCACCCCATTACTCATGGACAACGTCTACCCACCCCATCATCGATTCCTCCCCTAATTAACCTATCCTCGTTATAATTGCTTTCAATATTTTTTTTCAGGAAGAAGCTTGCACCCCTCCCCAAATATCCCAAATTATTTCTTTCTATTTGAAGGAGGCTTTCGGAAATCGATAGTAATTGGAGGTTGTGTATTTCTTCCATCTTCTTCTCTGCGATTTTTGAGTTTTAATTAGGGTTTTGGATTTAATGGTTTTAGCAATGGTGTTTTTTTTGTATGGTATGAATTTTAGGGTTTTTGATTTAGATTTAAGATTGTTGATGTTGTTGTGTTTTTTATGACGAATTTGATAACTCATCAAATTTGATATTGTTGACGAATTTCATATTTGAGTTTTTTTATTTAATTAAAAATTTTTATTTGGGTTAAGCCATGATACAAAATCCAGATCTGTAACACAAATGGTTTCAAAAATAGTTTTTGTTGTTGACATCTTAAAAAATGGAGTTTGTTGTTTTTTGTTCTTAAAAAATAAGTATGTGTTGTTGATTTTATTCTTCAAAATTGGTTGATTGTTGATTTTATTATTCAAAAATGGATTTTTGTAGTTGATCATGCGTATTTTTTATGGGTTTTGAATTTTTGTTCCTGTTTTGATTTTTTATGGTTTTGATTTTTGTTGCTAGGGAAGAGATGAGATAGAACAGGAAGTCTCTTAAATTTTTAAAATTGACAAAACACGTCCTTAGAAAAAATTACAAGTTCTATACCACAAAAAAATGAAAATACCTCTAAGCTAACGGAGATCTGAAACGGCCCTTAACATAAGGGACCTAATCTATGACAAATATGAAACCACAATGACCATCCCTGTAATTATTTCATTTGAGGGAACCGATCCAAAATTTCATGAAACCAAAGGGACGAAATTTGTAACTTACTCTTATGTTTTTAATTAGAAAATTTCCTTAATTATTTTTAAAAAAAAGTGCAATTTTATTCTAATATCTAAAAATATCCTACATTATTTTTTTTATTGGTAGGTTTATTTACAGTTTTTACATTATATTTTATAGATTATATTATAAAAAAATTAAGTATCTCACACCTATTAAATAAAAGATTTTTATCAACAAACGTTTCCTTGAGAAATTTGTCTCTAAAGAGTGATTCGTCACAAAATTATCATAAAGTCCATGGCTAAATTGTTGGTTGATAACTCAAATTAATGATAAATTATTCAGAGATTCTTTGGGTGATCCATTGGTATTTTCTGGAAAAATATCGGATTTTACAGAGCCACTGGTATTTTCTGGGTGATCCATTGGTAATCATCCCCATAAAAAAATTTGGTGATTTTTGTAGGTGAAAGTCATTTGTTTTGTAGTATCACGAGGTTCTCGAGTTGACTATCAAATAACACGTACAACTTAACTTGTTATTATGTTTAGTCGTATTCGAGTTTGAGTCAAGCCTACTAAAATCAAGTGTTGATCAAATCTCAAGTAGCTTAAAAATTTTCTCGTCTTATTTACATTTTAAATGGCATGACAAGAAAATAATCTTCCTCAGACATTTGATACCCTTATAAATGATTCATATTTCATAATGCCATTTCCGGAGAATTAAGTGGAGTTAAACGAACTATCAAGGTTTTTTTCTTTTACACCCTACCACATGGTACACTCTATACTATAATGTGTATGGTGACCCTAAAAAAATCAAAGTAAACATGAACACTTTAATTCCATTGATGAATGTGATATAGACTAAGGTGCAAAAGATAACACCCAACTATCAATCTTTATTATGCTTTTTTAAGTCTTTTTTTGTCAAAATTATATATTTATAAATTGTATGCATAATTAATAAAGATGTTAATAATTTTTCCCAAATCATATGTAACTATGTATCAATTAAAAATATAATGATTCACACCTTATTAATATAAAGGTATAAAATATAAAATGAGAGTGGTTCAAATACTGTGGTACGTCATTGTCTAGATCCTCCGTTTTCACGAATCCTTTTGGATGAATATGATAATAATCCATGAAAATATTTTTGCTTTGAAGAATAATAAAAAAAAACACATCTCGAAAGAAATCTTCAAAATTTATTGAAAATCGAAATAAAAATAATTCAATTCTAATAAAATCTTTATTATTCAAAATTTATTGAACCATATAATCTTTTAATTGACATCAATATGATATATTTTAACTTGGTTTCAAAATTTACAATACATGCATGTTCGACTACCATTTATCACTACAAAACAATAAGTATTACTCACAAATATTATTAAGAGAAATTTTCGTTAATGATAATCCACGGATCATCCATAAAATACTAATGGTTTCGTAAAATTCGATATTTTCAAGAAAATACAAATGAATCATCTAAATAATCCATGGATAATCTGCCACTGATTTGAATTACTTATTAGCAATTTACGTACCCACAAATTTTTATAACGATTTTGTGAGGAGTCAACTTTTAATGACAGATTTTTCTAGAAAAAGTCCGTAGGAAAAAAGACTTTCATTTAGTGGTGTATAACTTCTATTTTAAATATATTTATATAATAAGAAGTTGAATCGATAACTGGTAAAAATAATATATGAATTGATACACAACTTGAAATAAAGAAAAAGGATTACTGTGTAATGGTGATGAAAAATGGTGAGGTAATTAATACAAATTGAAAGAAAAATGAAATTAAATAAATTTTTCCTTGGCGATATAAAATTCGCCCACCGGGGTTTATTAATTTGCAAATTCTTTGTTATGGTATTCTCAAGTTCTCGTAAAATTATATCTTTCTCGTTTGAACCATTCAGCGCGCGTGCGCACTCACACACACACACACATATATATATAAAAGAAACAAAAAATGTTGAGGATGGGAAAATCAGTATAATCACTAGATTATATTTTGATTTCCAAGACTTCTTTTTATTAATTAAGATAATTATGGGAAAAATCAAGTATCATAATTTATCTCATTTTTCTCTATAGCTTTTTCGGATATTAATAATCGTCCGTTTTTTATCCGGTTTCCACATGATATCATTGGCGATTTTACAAGTAACAAGTCGAATTAAATCTCATTTATCTAAATCTCACATGTGAAAACCAACTTTATATTCATGTTCTTATTGTTCGTTTCATGTGTAAAGCAAACGCAAAAAGTCTCAGCAAATCATTATCGTGCGGCGATAACTACGTTTATATTGGTTCATATACGAATATATGCATCCTAACATAGATTCAAATGTGAATCGAACTCATAAACGAGATTTTGAATCAATTTAAGATTCATATATGAATAACATATATATATATATATAGGGGAAAGATCAAATGAGAACCACCCCTCCTTAAAGGAACAAAGGAACAAATTGTGGACCACATATGACGTGGTCCCACATAATATTAAATTATTTATGATTTAATATTAAATCATATTAAATCATAAATGATTTAATATTATGTGGAACACACATCATATGTGATCCACAAGTGTCCCTTTGATTCCTTTAAAAATGCAAAGTTTTCATTTGAATCTTCCTCTATATATATATATATATATATATATATATATATAGGGGAGGGATCATACAAGAACACCCCTATTTAAAGGAACAAATGAACACTTTGTGAATACGTATGATGCCCACACATTAAAAAATCATATTTGATTCAATGGGGGGCCCATTGAATCAGATATGATTTTTTAATGTGTGGGACCCACATCATATGTGGTCCACAAGGTGTTCCTTTAAATTTACAAATATCTTATTTGAACCTCCCTCTATATATATATATATATATGTGTGTGTGTGTGTGTGTGTGTGTATGGGGGGATATTCAAGGGAGAAGTACGTTGTTTGTGATAACCGTGAGATCATATCTCAACCACAAATCAAAAGATAAATTAGGAAATTAATAATTTTGCTAATTTGACTTAAAGTTTAAATCAAAGGGCATTTTAGGTATTTAAAAATATTATTTCTCCTCTCCCCTCTCTCCTATCTCATCTTTTCGGTAAATTTGATTCCAACGATCACCAAGTAAACACAACATACATGATGCGATACCTAAAAACGTCGACATTGTTAAAAAAAAAGTCAATAAACCTTATTCTGGTGAACACTAATTAAACATAACATATACAAGATACACAATATGATAGCTATGAACATCGACATTACTACATACAAACGATCCTTAATGTGATTCCCAAAATACATATAATACCTATTGTGATAGCACTATGATATATACCAACTTATACCACTATAATATCAACTATCAACTATGATACCCCTTCTGTAACACCCCGCCTTACCACGACACAATATTGTCCGCTTTGACCTAAGCCGCACGGATTTGTTTCTGGCGACCTGGCGAGGACTTCCCAGCGGGTCACCCATCCTGGTATTACTCCCACCCAAGCACGCTTAACCACATAGTTCCAAGAATCTGTCATGCGTGTGGCTCCAAAACGCGTTGTGTTTAGGAAGGCCAAAGTTTACTTATAAACCCAGCATCACTCATGTCCACGGCCAATATGGGATCTGCCTAAGGTATTACACCTTCCTCCATTCCTCTTTCTGATACTTAACAAAGCCATTGAGGGAAGAGTATGAAGCTAAAGGTGTAAGGGAAAATACATGAGACTATGAGATAATCGAAAAAAAAACACGTAGATGATTTAATTCAAATCTAATGGTTCTTTTTCTTTGACTCTTGACTTTCAAAACCAAATTTCCAAACGTAAAAGAAATATGTGAATGGGAAGAACGAGATGGTAGCATTCAAACAATGAAGAGAGGGTTGTTTGAAAGATTTGAAAGCAATAATCTATAAAATCAATTTGTTAAGATAATTAAGAAAACCAAATTCTTGATTGATAATTATTAAATAAAAAAAGGAATTAAATTATATTTAATCAATTTACTAAATTAAACACTCTTTATTTAATATAATTAATATAATAAATTGATTGGTTGAGGTTAGATCTCACAAAAATATATATACCTTTAATCTCAACAATTTTCATCCTCACTTGTATTGTTAAATTATGATATAGACAACATAAGTGTGGAAAAAACACCACCACATATATGCAAAAGCATTTTAATTTTGAACACATATGGCCCTATTAGATAAGTTGTCAAAATTTATTATTTTATCTGACAAATGATAAATTAATTTATTATTTTAGCATTTTTTAAATAATTCGTTTCTAGCATATGGGTAACCATATTGCTAACCACAATGGTCCATTTTATCACCGCCAAATCGGCATGTCCCATCCCAACTTGTGAGAAATTGAGTGAAATTATGAGAATTGGGAGCGAAAAAGAGAGGAAATCAGATTCCTAAGATTTGAAAAGTAGCGGTTCGGACCTAACAATGTTTATAAGACCGGTTATGGTAATCGTTAATCAAAGCCCAATATAGGGCTAGTTTGTTTTTTAAAACCAATAACTAGTTTGACTGAAGTAACTGGATTAACTGACTTGTTACATGACCAGTAGATCAAGGTATAGGTTCGGTTGCGTTTCAAGTCCAGTTCCATCAAATCCGTTACCTTTGCCCATCTCAATTTATACATATTATTGTTTATAATTTGAAAAAGCAAAAGTTGTTTTAAAATTAAATGATAGATTTAAGTTATTAATTAGTTGAGTTATGTACAGGGAATATATCAATAGGATAACAGCCTCAACTTAGAGGTTCACATCGAATGGAAATATGTGACGAACAAACGATATGTGATATGAACCTGTATTTTTTGATGGGGATATGACAAACAAACGATATGCGATATGAACCTCTCCTTTTAATGGGATTAGGGTAAATGATGTGAGTCGAGCTCGAGTATTTGTATATTCAGCAATCTTTTCTCAGGCTCGAACTCAACTCGAAAACTTGCGAGTAGTGAAAATTCAAACTCGATAGCAATTTTCTAAACTTGAAGTAAAAACCATTTGAATCTCAAACTCGATATCGAATCAAGTTCTAACTGGAATTTCAATCAAAGTGTGAACTTGAGCTCTTCGAAACTCGAATTTGAATCGAGAGCTTGAACCAAATTTACGTGTTGAAAGTTATGAAAGATAAGAGCATGCTTTGATTAATTATAAAACCAAAAGGTCTATTCTATAAATTTACAAGACTCAACGGGTGTCCTCAAATTTTACCATCAAGAAAACACATATACCAACAGTAATTATCTTACTCTTTTTATATTAACTCGCTACCCTTTCTTTGCTATCTTTTTTTTCTATATCCGACGAATTCACCAAAACTTTTTAGTTTTATGTCTTTCTTTTAATTATGTTTTGAGTAAATTACAAATTTCGTCCATGTGGTTTCATGAAATTTTGGATTAAATCCATCAAAAGAATAATTACATGGATGGTCATTGTGGTTTCATATTTGTTATGGATCATGTCCCTCATGTTAATAACCGTTTAAAATCTTCGTTAACTTTAGAAAGTATTTTCATGTTTTTGTAGTTATGAAAATTTATAATTATATTTCAAGAACCTGTTCAGTCAATTTTTAAAACTCAATAGAAAAACAAAAAACCCACCCCATTACTCATGGACAACGTCTACCCACCCCATCATCGATTCCTCCCCTAATTAACCTATCCTCGTTATAATTGCTTTCAATATTTTTTTTCAGGAAGAAGCTTGCACCCCTCCCCAAATATCCCAAATTATTTCTTTCTATTTGAAGGAGGCTTTCGGAAATCGATAGTAATTAGAGGTTGTGTATTTCTTCCATCTTCTTCTCTGCGATTTTTGAGTTTTAATTAGGGTTTTGGATTTAATGGTTTTAGCAATGGTGTTTTTTTTGTATGGTATGAATTTTAGGGTTTTTGATTTAGATTTAAGATTGTTGATGTTGTTGTGTTTTTTATGACGAATTTGATAACTCATCAAATTTGATATTGTTGACGAATTTCATATTTGAGTTTTTTTATTTAATTAAAATTTTTTATTTGGGTTAAGCCATGATACAAAATCCAGATCTGTAACACAAATGGTTTCAAAAATAGTTTTTGTTGTTGACATCTTAAAAAATGGAGTTTGTTGTTTTTTGTTCTTAAAAAATAAGTATGTGTTGTTGATTTTATTCTTCAAAATTGGTTTATTGTTGATTTTATTATTCAAAAATGGATTTTTGTAGTTGATCATGCGTATTTTTTATGGGTTTTGAATTTTTGTTCCTGTTTTGATTTTTTATGGTTTTGATTTTTGTTGCTAGGGAAGAGATGAGATAGAACAAGAAGTCTCTTAAATTTTTAAAATTGACAAAACACGTCCTTAGAAAAAATTACAAGTTCTATACCACAAAAAAATGAAAATACCTCTAAGCTAACGGAGACCTGAAACGGCCCTTAACATAAGGGACCTAATCTATAACAAATATGAAACCACAATGACCATCCCTGTAATTATTTCATTTGAGGGAACCGATCCAAAATTTCATGAAACCAAAGGGACGAAATTTGTAACTTACTCTTATGTTTTTAATTAGAAAATTTCCTTAATTATTTTTAAAAAAAGTGCAATTTTATTCTAATATCTAAAAATATCCTACATTATTTTTTTTATTGGTAGGTTTATTTACAGTTTTTACATTATATTTTATAGATTATATTATAAAAAAATTAAGTATCTCATGCCTATTAAATAAAAGATTTTTATCAACAAACGTTTCCTTGAGAAATTTGTCTCTAAAGAGTGATTCGTCACAAAATTGTCATAAAGTCGATGGCTAAATTGTTGGTTGATAACTCAAATTAATGATAAATTATTCAGAGATTCTTTGGGTGATCCATTGGTATTTTCTGGAAAAATATCGGATTTTACCGAGCCACTGGTATTTTCTGGGTGATCCATTGGTAATCATCCCCATAAAAAAATTTGGTGATTTTTGTAGGTGAAAGTCATTTGTTTTGTAGTATCACGAGGTTCTCGAGTTGACTATCAAATAACACGTACAACTTAACTTGTTATTATGTTTAGTCGTATTCGAGTTTGAGTCAAGCCTACTAAAATCAAGTGTTGATCAAATCTCAAGTAGCTTAAAAATGTTCTCGTCTTATTTACATTTTAAATGGCATGACAAGAAAATAATCTTCCTCAGACATTTGATACCCTTATAAATGATTCATATTTCATAATGCCATTTCCGGAGAATTAAGTGGAGTTAAACGAACTATCAAGGTTTTTTTCTTTTACACCCTAGTCTATGGTACACTCTATACTATAATGTGTATGGTGACCCTAAAAAAATCAAAGTAAACATGAACACTTTAATTCCATTGATGAATGTGATATAGACTAAGGTGCAAAAGATAACACCCAACTATCAATCTTTATTATGCTTTTTTTAAGTCTTTTTTTGTCAAAATTATATATTTATAAATTGTATGCATAATTAATAAAGATGTTAATAATTTTTCCCAAATCACATGTAACTATGTATCAATTAAAAATATAATGATTCACACCTTATTAATATAAAGGTATAAAATATAAAATGAGAGTGGTTCAAATACTGTGGTACGTCATTGTCTAGATCCTCCGTTTTCACGAATCCTTTTGGATGAATATGATAATAATCCATGAAAATATTTTTGCTTTGAAGAATAATAAAAAAAAACACATCTCGAAAGAAATCTTCAAAATTTATTGAAAATCGAAATAAAAATAATTCAATTCTAATAAAATCTTTATTATTCAAAATTTATTGAACCATATAATCTTTTAATTGACATCAATATGATATATTTTAACTTGGTTTCAAAATTTACAATACATGCATGTTCGACTACCATTTATCACTACAAAACAATAACTATTACTCACAAATATTATTAAGAGAAATTTTCGTTAATGATAATCCACGGATCATCCATAAAATACTAATGGTTTCGTAAAATTCGATATTTTCAAGAAAATACAAATGAATCATCTAAATAATCCATGGATAATCTGTCACTGATTTGAATTACTTATTAGCAATTTACGTACCCACAAATTTTTATAACGATTTTGTGAGGAGTCAACTTTTAATGACAGATTTTTCTAGAAAAAGTCCGTAGGAAAAAGACTTTCATTTAGTGGTGTATAACTTCTATTTTAAATATATTTATATAATAAGAAGTTGAATCGATAACTGGTAAAAATAATATATGAATTGATACACAACTTGAAATAAAGAAAAAGGATTACTGTGTAATGGTGATGAAAAATGGTGAGGTAATTAATACAAATTGAAAGAAAAATGAAATTAAATAAATTTTTCCTTGGCGATATAAAATTCGCCCACCGGGGTTTATTAATTTGCAAATTCTCTGTTATGGTATTCTCAAGTTCTCGTAAAATTATATCTTTCTCGTTTGAACCATTCAGCGCGCGTGCGCACTCACACACACACACATATATATATATAAAAGAAACAAAAAATGTTGAGGATGGGAAAAACAGTATAATCACTAGATTATATTTTGATTTCCAAGACTTCTTTTTATTAATTAAGATAATTATGGGAAAAATCAAGTATCATAATTTATCTCATTTTTCTCTATAGCTTTTTCGGATATTAATAATCGTCCGTTTTTTATCCGGTTTCCACATGATATCATTGGCGATTTTACAAGTAACAAGTCGAATTAAATCTCATTTATCTAAATCTCACATGTGAAAACCAACTCTATATTCATGTTCTTATTGTTCGTTTCATGTGTAAAGCAAACGCAAAAAGTCTCAGCAAATCATTATCGTGCGGCGATAACTACGTTTATATTGGTTCATATACGAATATATGCATCCTAACATAGATTCAAATGTGAATCGAACTCATAAACGAGATTTTGAATCAATTTAAGATTCATATATGAATAACATATATATATATATAGGGGAAGGATCAAATGAGAACCACCCCTCCTTAAAGGAACAAAGGAACAAATTGTGGACCACATATGACGTGGTCCCACATAATATTAAATTATTTATGATTTAATATTAAATCATATTAAATCATAAATGATTTAATATTATGTGGAACACACATCATATGTGATCCACAAGTGTCCCTTTGATTCCTTTAAAAATGCAAAGTTTTCATTTGAATCTTCCTCTCTCTCTCTCTATATATATATATATATAGGGGAGGGATCATACAAGAACACCCCTATTTAAAGGAACAAATGAACACTTTGTGGACCACATATGATGTGGCTCCACACATTAAAAAATCATATTTGATTCAATGGGGGGCCCATTGAATCAGATATGATTTTTTAATGTGTGGGACCCACATCATATGTGGTCCACAAGGTGTTCCTTTAAATTTACAAATATCTTATTTGAACCTCCCTCTATATATATATATATGTGTGTGTGTGTGTGTGTGTGTGTGTATGGGGGGATATTCAAGGGAGAAGTACGTTGTTTGTGATAACCGTGAGATCATATCTCAACCACAAATCAAAAGATAAATTAGGAAATTAATAATTTTGCTAATTTGACTTAAAGTTTAAATCAAAGGGCATTTTAGGTATTTAAAAATATTATTTCTCCTCTCCCCTCTCTCCTATCTCATCTTTTCGGTAAATTTGATTCCAACGATCACCAAGTAAACACAACATACATGATGCGATACCTAAAAACATCGACATTGTTAAAAAAAAAAGTCAATAAACCTTATTCTGGTGAACACTAATTAAACATAACATATACAAGATACACAATATGATACCTATGAACATCGACATTACTACAAACGATCCTTAATGTGATTCCCAAAATACATATAATACCTATTGTGATAGCACTATGATATATACCAACTTATACCACTATAATATCAACTATCAACTATGATACCCCTTCTGTAACACCCCGCCTTACCACGACACAATATTGTCCGCTTTGACCTAAGCCGCACGGATTTGTTTCTGGCGACCTGGCGAGGACTTCCCAGGGGGTCACCCATCCTGGTACTACTCCCACCCAAGCACGCTTAACCACATAGTTCCAAGAATCTGTCATGCGTGTGGCTCCAAAACGCGTTGTGTTTAGGAAGGCCAAAGTTTACTTATAAACCCAGCATCACTCATGTCCAAGGCCAATATGGGATCTGCCTAAGGTATTACACCTTCCTCCATTCCTCTTTCTGATACTTAACAAAGCCATTGAGGGAAGAGTATGAAGCTAAAGGTGTAAGGGAAAATACATGAGACTATGAGATAATCGGAAAAAAAACACGTAGATGATTTAATTCAAATCTAATGGTTCTTTTTCTTTAACTCTTGACTTTCAAAACCAAATTTCCAAACGTAAAAGAAATATGTGAATGGGAAGAACGAGATGGTAGCATTCAAACAATGAAGAGAGGGTTGTTTGAAAGATTTGAAAGCAATAATCTATAAAATCAATTTGTTGAGATAATTAAGAAAACCAAATTCTTGATTGATAATTATTAAATAAAAAAAGGAATTAAATTATATTTAATCAATTTACTAAATTAAACACTCTTTATTTAATATAATTAATATAATAAATTGATTGGTTGAGGTTAGATCTCACAAAAATATATATACCTTTAATCTCAACAATTTTCATCCTCACTTGTATTGTTAAATTATGATATAGACAACATAAGTGTGGAAAAAACACCACCACATATATGCAAAAGCATTTTAATTTTGAACACATATGGCACTATTAGATAAGTTGTCAAAATTTATTATTTTATCTGACAAATGATAAATTAATTTATTATTTTAGCATTTTTTAAATAATTCGTTTCTAGCATATGGGTAACCACAATGGTCCATTTTATCACCGCCAAATCGGCATGTCCCATCCCAACTTGTGAGAAATTGAGTGAAATTATGAGAATTGGGAGCGAAAAAGAGAGGAAATCAGATTCCTAAGATTTAAAAAGTAGCGGTTCGGACCTAACAATGTTTATAAGACCGGTTATGGTAATCGTTAATCAAAGCCCAATATAGGGCTAGTTTGTTTTTTAAAACCAATAACTAGTTTGACTGAAGTAACTGGATTAACTGACTTGTTACATGACCAGTAGATCAAGGTATAGGTTCGGTTGCGTTTCAAGTCCAGTTCCATCAAATCCGTTACCTTTGCCCATCTCAATTTATACATATTATTGTTTATAATTTGAAAAAGCAAAAGTTGTTTTAAAATTAAATGATAGATTTAAGTTATTAATTAGTTGAGTTATGTACAGGGAATATATCAATAGGATAACAGCCTCAACTTAGAGGTTCACATCGAATGGAAATATGTGACGAACAAACGATATGTGATATGAACCTGTATTTTTTGATGGGGATATGACAAACAAACGATATGCGATATGAACCTCTCCTTTTAATGGGATTAGGGTAAATGATGTGAGTCGAGCTCGAGTATTTGTATATTCAGCAATCTTTTCTCAGGCTCGAACTCAACTCGAAAACTTGCGAGTAGTGAAAATTCAAACTCGATAGCAATTTTCTAAACTTGAAGTAAAAACCATTTGAATCTCAAACTCGATATCGAATCAAGTTCTAACTGGAATTTCAATCAAAGTGTGAACTTGAGCTCTTCGAAACTCGAATTTGAATCGAGAGCTTGAACCAAATTTACGTGTTGAAAGTTATGAAAGATAAGAGCATGCTTTGATTAATTATAAAACCAAAAGGTCTACTCTATAAATTTACAAGACTCAACGGGTGTCCTCAAATTTTACCATCAAGAAAACACATATACCAACAGTAATTATCTTACTCTTTTTATATTAACTCGCTACCCTTTCTTTGCTATCTTTTTTTTCTATATCCGACGAATTCACCAAAACTTTTTAGTTTTATGTCTTTCTTTTAATTATGTTTTGAGTAAATTACAAATTTCGTCCATGTGGTTTCATGAAATTTTGGATTAAATCCATCGAAAGAATAATTACATGGATGGTCATTGTGGTTTCATATTTGTTATGGATCATGTCCCTCATGTTAATAACCGTTTAAAATCTTCGTTAACTTTAGAAAGTATTTTCATGTTTTCGTTGTTTATGAAAATTTATAATTATTTCAAGAACCTGTCAGTCAATTTTTAAAACTCAATAGAAAAACAAAAAACCCACCCCATTACCCATGGACAACGTCTACCCACCCCATCATCGATTCCTCCCCTAATTAACCTATCCTCGTTATCATTGCTTTCAATATTTTGTATTTCAGGAAGAAGCTTGCACCCCTCCCCAAATAGCCCAAATTATTTCTTTCTATTTGAAGGAGGCTTTCAGAAATCGATAGTAATTGGAGGTTGTATATTTCTTCCATCTTCTTCTCTGCGATTTTTGAGTTTTAATTAGGGTTTTGGATTTAATGGTTTTAGCAATGGTGTTTTTTTTGTATGGTATGAATTTTAGGGTTTTTGATTTAGATTTAAGACTGTTGATGTTGTTGTGTTTTTTATGACGAATTTGGTAACTCATTAAATTTGATACTGTTGACGAATTTCATATTTGAGTTTTTTTATTTAATTAAAAATTTTTATTTGGGTTAAGCCATGATACAAAATCCAGATCTGTAACATAAATGGTTTCAAAAATAGTTTTTGTTGTTGACTTCTTAAAAAATGGAGTTTGTTGTTTTTTGTTCTTAAAAAATAAGTATGTGTTGTTGATTTTATTCTTCAAAATTGGTTTATTGTTGATTTTGTTATTCAAAAATGGATTTTTATAGTTGATCATGCGTATTTTTTATGGGTTTTGATTTTTTATGGTTTTGATTTTTGTTGCTAAGGAAGAGATGAGATAGAACAGGAAGTCTCTTGAATTTTTTAAACTGACTAAACAGGTCCTTAGAAAAAATTACAAGTTCCATACCACAAAAAAAATGAAAATACCTCTAAGCTAACGGGGACCTTAAACGGCCCTTAACATAAGGAACCTAATCCATAACAAATATGAAACCACAATGACTACTCCTGTAATTATTTCATTCGAGGGAACCGATCCAAAATTTCATGAAACCAAAGGGACGAAATTTGTTACTTACTCTTATGTTTTTAATTAGAAAATTTCCTTAATTATTTTTTTAAACAGTGCAATTTTATTCTAATATCTAAAAATATCCTACATTATTTCTTTTATTGGTAGGTTTTTTACAGTTATTACATTATATTTTTTAGATCATATCATAAAAAAATTATATAAAAAAATTAAGTATCTCAGACTACTAAATAAAAGATTTTTATCAACAAACTTTTCCTTGAGAAATTTGTTGCTAAAAAGTGGTTCTTTACAAAATTGTCATAAAGTCGGTGGCTAAATTGTTGGTTGATAACTCAAATTAGTGATAAATTATTCAGAGATTCTTTGGGTGATCCATTGGTAATCATCCCACATAAAAAAAATTGGTATTTTCTTAAAAAATATTATTCAGAGATTCTTTGGGTGATCACTGGAAAAATATCGGATTTTACCGAGCCACTGGTATTTTCTGGGTGATCCATTGGTAATCATCCCACATAAAAAAAATTGGTGATTTTTGTAGGTGAAAGTCATTTGTTTTGTAGTATCACGAGCTTCTCGAGTTGACTATCAAATAACACGTACAACTCAACTTGTTATTATGCTTAGTCGTATTCGAGTTTGAGTCAAGCCTACTCAAATCAAGTGTTGATCAAATCTCAAGTAGCTTAAAAAATTTCTCTGTCTTATTTACATTTTAAATGGCATGACAAGAAAATAATCTTCCTCAGACATTTGATACCCTTATAAATGATTCATATTTCATAATGCCATTTCCGGAGAATTAAGTGGAGTTAAACGAACTATCAAGGGTTTTTTCATTTACACGCTAGTCTATGGTACACCCTAGTCTATAATGTGTATGGTGACACTAAAAATCAAAGTAGACATGAACACTTTAATTCCATTGATGAATGTGATATAGACTAGGGTGCAAAACGTAACACCCAACAATCAATCTTTATTATGCTTTTTTTAAGTCTTTTTTAGTCTAAATTATATATTTATAAACTGTATGCATAATTAATAAAGATGTTAATGATTTTTCCCCAATGACATGCAACTATTTATTAATTAAAAATATAATGATTCACACCTTATTAATATAAAAGTATAAAATATAAAATGAGAGTGGTTCAAATACTGTGGTACGTCATTGTCTAAATCCTCGTTTCTCACGAATCCTTTTGGATGAATAATGATAATAATCCACGTGGATGCAGATATTTTTGCTTTGAAGAATAATAAAAAAATGCATCTCGAAAGAAATCTTGAAAATTTATTGAAAATCGAAATAAAAATAATTCAACTCTAATAAAATCTTTATTATTCAAAATTTCTTGAACCATATAATCTTTTAATTGACATCAATATGATATGTTTTAACTTGGTTTCAAAATTTACAATACATGCATGTTCGACTACTATTTATCACTACAAAACAATAACTATTACCCACAAATATTATTAAGATAAATTTTCGTTAATGATTATCCACGGATTATCCATAAAATACTAATGGTTCGGTAAAATTCGATATTTTCGAGAAAATACAAACGGATCATCTAAAGAATCCATGGATAATCTGCCACTGATTTGAATTACTTATTAGCAATTTACGTACCCACCAATTTTTATAACGATTTTGTGAGGAGTCAACTTTTAATGACAGATTTTTCAAGAAAAAGTCTGTAGGAAAAAGACTTTCATTTAATGGTGTATAACTTCTATTTTAAATATATTTATATAATAAAAAGTTGAATCGATGACCGGTAAAAATAATATATGAATTGATACACAACTTGAAATATAAAAAAAGGATTACTGTGTAATGGTGATGAAAAAGGGTGAGGTAATTAATACAAATTGAAAGAAAAATGAAATTAAATAAATAAATAATAATAGAAAGGTGGTGATCATCTATAAATAGAGGGATTGCAAGTTCTAATAGAGAGATATATTGGAGTGTGTGTTTCGGTGAAGTGTGTGTGATCACATCATAGTCACACAGAGAGAGAGAGAGAGAGAGAGAGAGATGGATGTCGCTCATGTGCTTCGGATGAATGGTGGTAATGGAGACTATAGCTATTCAAACAATTCTCTTCTCCAGGTAAACATATACATATACATATATTATACGGGCTATTCAAACTCAATAATTTGTGATAACGGTGAGATCTAATTTCAATCATAAATTAAAGATTGAATTAGAAAAAATAATCATTTTGATAATTTTAACTTAAAATATTAATTAAGGACATTTTAGTGATTTTAAAAATCTTGTCTCTCATCTCCCGGCAAACATTATGTGAACACACTATAAACATTATTGTACGTAAAAAAATCGTTAAAAAAGATACATACAAATGATATTTAATGTGTTACCCACACACACACACACACACACACACACACACATATATATATATATATATATACACAAGATGCACAATGTGATACTTTTGTAAATCAACTAAAATAACAAAAATACACATTCTCATGCCCTTTGTAAAACAACAAAAATAACGAAAATGCATATTATAATACACTTTATAAAACAACGAAAATACGTTATGATACATGTTGATCTACAAACATCTTTAAAAGACAATATATATTAGGTAATTAAAAATAATTAAATATTCCCTTTAAAAATTCTAAACCTTTTAATCGGTTGATACTACTAAATTACCCTTTACCTTATTTAAGAATTACCTTTAAATATCTCAATCGAATGGTGTTATCACAAACTACACAGTTTTCATTTATTTAGGCAGCTACATGTAAATATACACACACATATATTTCTTCTGTAGGTATGTACGTATTTTCTCTATATACACAAGTGATCAAACTCATTGTCTCATATGCAAATGCATCGACATTTACATATGTGTGTGTATATATAGAGGTGGGTTCAAATGTGAACTAAAATTTGGCTGCGAACATGATTACGAATTAGAGTGTGACACGTGTCCTATTCAGTCTGAATAACGAAGGGCTATATTCAGCTTGAATGTTGTTTTATTCTCATTGAATGTGTGTTATTACACTGAATGCGTGTTATTCATATTGAATAATGTATAAACTTCGTCTTCGTTATTCATACCGAATGCCCGTCGTTATTCAGCCTGAATGAGACACGTGTCACTACAACAAAAATGATTTTATAGGACGCCTAAAATGAGAAAATGTCTTAAAAGAATACTTTATAGGACACAAGTTTATAGGACCAAACCATAAAGTGTTCTATCTAAAAGTGTTACAATAGGTTTATACGACGCTATTAAGTATTTCAAGAAGTTTTTTACGATGTTTTTAAAATAAAATGTCCTATTAGCTATTTTATAGGACACTTTCGAAAGTGTCCTACAAACCCATATTTTTATAGGATACTTTTGTTTACAGGACACTTTTCAAAAATGTCTTATACAATAACTAATATGACACTTTATTTTAAAAACGTCGTAATTTTTTGTTGGAACGCGTAAAAGCGTTTTACAAACCTATTGTAACGCTTTTAGATATGACACTTTTTGATTTGGTCCTATAAACTGTTATTTTAGGATTTTTTTTCATTTTAGGCGTCCTATAAAATTATTTTTATTGTAGTATGTTGCGGTTATTTTATCATGATGTTCGCAACCAAATTTTAGTTTGCATTTGAACTCTCTCTCTCTCTCTCTCTCTCTTTATATATATATATATATATATAAAGCATGATCATTGGGAGTCCACGTGGCGAAACACTGGGAGTCCACGTGGCGCTTCCTCCCATCAACATTAGTTCCTATTTTTTATTTTTCCTTTTCTTTTAGTTTTTACATTAATCTAAATTAAAAACTCTTCGTTTTCTATGGTTACACTTCTTTGTAAAAAAAATTAACAACCCTTCATTTTCTTTGGTTGTAATGCAATTAAATGAAAATATTAATGGAGTAAGTTCAAAGGTCTTCACTAAATTTTCAAGGTGCTACATTAATTTTAATTTCTTCATCTTGCATATAAAAGGAAGTCATGTTTATTGACATTCATTGGAGCATATGTTAGATACTTTTTGAGATATAAGATTCTTCCACTTCATCCTACCAAATTATTGTTCACCTTTCTAAGGTTACTTTTGCATGGTACAAATATATTTTAGCCTTATTTACTTGCTTTGTGTTTGTTAACCTAATATGTCTTAGATTGATTTGTTCCGATGTTTGAATTTTTTTATCATGTCGGGAGTTTTGTAGGTTATCTTTGTCTGCTCAAGGGTTTACTACTTATTTTATCATCAATCCAAACATTCCCATAGATTCCCTTTTGCAATTGATTTTCTTACATCAAATGTAAGTTGAAGTTTTGGATGAGACGATATTCTTTTGTATAGAATTTTGATTTTTGAGTTGTATCAATATTCAATACTCAATATTGATTTTTATCATGTGAAATTTTTAGTTTCCAATTTATATTTTTAAGATGTGATGTTTCTTAATTAATGTAAGTGTGAAAATCAAGTATTAAAAATGTATAATATGTTTTGTAATGGTCATTGAAAATTGATATATGAAAGAATTTATTCTTTGTTATAAAAGAACGAATTGTATTGTATTATAGCATATTATATATAAACACTTATATTTTATTTTTTCTAAATATATTTTGATTTTTGAGTTGTATTAATACTAAATATTGATGTTTATCGTGTGAAATTTTTGGTTTCGAATTTGTAATTTTAAGATGTGACGTAACTTATGTAAGTTAGAAAATTAAGTATTAAAAATGTAAAATATGTTTTGTAATAGCCATTGAAAATTGATATATGAAGAATTATAAAAAAAATCGTAATAAAAGAACGAATTGTATTGTGTTATGATATGAAATATAAACACTTATATCTTGTTTTTCTAAATATTTTTGTATTTTGACAATATTTTTCATGGAGATGAAGATTTAATTTTCAACTACTAAATTTCAATTAGTATTCAATCCTTATATCATTTTAGAAACCGTCGTGCAACGCGCGAAGCCAAAGACTAGTATATATATAATATGAAAGATGATATTGATGGCAATACCCATAAATAAATAATTAATTATTCTAGCTTGTCATAACTGATATATAAAACATTTTTTTTTCAGAGAAGGGTGATATCAATAACGAAACCCATAATCGAAGATGCTTTGGCAGATCTCTACTGCGATTTAAAGTTCCCGAAAACCCTAATAATGGCGGATCTTGGATGTTCATCTGGACCAAACACTTTTTTGGTGGCATCGGAGCTCGTTAAATCAATTGACAACATTAGGATTAAATCGGGCCTTGATGAACCACCACAAATTCAAATCTACTTGAATGACCTTCCACATAACGATTTCAACACCATTTTTGTTTCTATACCAGAAGTTCAGAACAACATAACGAAACAAATAGTCCCCGGTTCTTCTTCACCACTTTGTTACTTTTCCGGTGTCCCTGGATCATTCTATTCCAGATTATTTCTCAGCAAAAGCATTCATTTTGTCCACTCTTCCTATAGTCTCATGTGGCTCTCCAAGGTTCATTGTTCTTCTTAATTTCCTCTTCTTCTTCTATATGCATGTAGATTTGAGTTCAAAACCTTTTAGAATATAATGCTATAATGAAATTGATCTTATTTAAAATGTTAAATATGTTTAAATATCTTAATAAATGAAATTGAACCGGTTAATTCATTTATTAAAATGACTTTGGGGCTTATAAAAAGTGGATGTGGAACCTATGGATAGAAATCTCACCCATTGGAGATGTTGATTTTTCTGTAAGCTAATTATTTTTATTTATTTTTATAATAAGTAAAAAAATTTCCTGAATTATGTCATACAAAAAATATTAATAGGTTTTTTTAAATATTCTAAAATAATTTAAAACATCCAAAAACGTTTTGTTAAATTGTAATATTTACATATGACATATAAGTCCTTGGTCCTATACATTTCACTTCAATAAGATAGTCTATTAGCACCTTCAAGAGTGGACTCATTATGTTTAGCGGGGTTCCATGCATCGTTCACTCGATCATCACATGCACAAGAGGAAAAAAACGAGACGTTAAAAGGAGTGCACCCGTTTAAATTATGAGTGTGCTCTTATATATTTGGAAACCAAAATTACATCAAAATCTTGATGGTTATTGCAAATTAGTTGAAGGTGTTGTCTTCATCTGGTCTCAGGTCTGAGTCGTATAGTAGCATGATTTAGGGGCTGTTTACTAGCTGCTGACCGGTCTGACGCGGTCAGCAAATCTGACCCGGTCAGCAAATCTGACCCGGTCAGCAAGAATTCGACCCGGTCGCAAGAATCCGACCCGGTCAAGAATCGACCGGTCAAGAATTCGACCCGGCCAAGAATGAGTGTTTACCAAACTACAAATCTGACCGAGATGTTAACCGAAATCTGACCCAACAAGTGTCAAAATCATGCTTACCCGGGTCAGATCATTTCTTTCCATACTTGCCCACCCATTTTTGCTAAGAGGAAAACTTGATCTTAAACCCTTCAAGGGTTTTTGGTGCTCAGGAAGGAGAAAAAAAAACGCATTCCAATACTTTTTAGGAGATCGAGGCTATTAAAAGAAAACAATTACAATTTTTTTGAGAAAATAAATCAATTATATTATATTTTACATATAATTATAAATAGGGTTATAATGGTCATTTTGTTGTTGGTAAGTACTTACCAAAAATATTTTGTAGACATTCTTACCCGGACAACACTTATCCGGGACAGAACTTACCCTAGTCAGCACACTTACCCTGGACAGAACTTACCCGGCTAGAGTTGGTAAACGGCCCCTTAGTAAAACTAGAGGGATTGAATTGAAATTTTAATAAAACATCTCTAAACAATAGGTTTTTATGTTCCCATTTCTTGTTAGTGTTAATTTGTTTAACCAATTTAGGCCTCATTTAATTTGGTTAGGTAATTTTAATTTGCAAAACATCTTATTTAATAATAAAATTTTAGATTTATAAAAGAACGAAATCAAAACCTAGAGAGAAGGTAAAGGATATCGAAAATTAAATTCTAAAAATTGAGAAATTTTACTAAATCACCCAAAAAACCGAGCAACCATCTCAAAATCAATCAAAAAACCGTAAAATTATCTTGAAATCAACCAAAAGAAATAATGATGCACTTAGCTTCTTTCAAAAGATGAGGCTTCGTCATGGATAATTGTAGAAGATAACTTGTTCTATCGTTTCAATGAAATTGAATTTTTACTAATTAAACTTTTCGTTTCTGCCCCCACTCACCTAAAATCCTGGATCCGCTACTAAGCACATTTAACTTTTTATAAGGTCCATTAATTGGAGTGTGCATGCATGTAGATTTGATTTCATGATCTTCCAGAGTATGCATATCGTTAACCATATATACATGTCGTAATTATTGAACAGGTTCCTGAAATGGGAAAGACAAACAAGGGGAACATATACATGTCAATCACAAGCCCGCCAAGCGTGATACGAGCATACCGTGAGCAATTTCAGGCAGATTTCTTAACGTTTCTTGAGTGTCGTGCGGAGGAGATGGTGAACGGAGGACGTATGGTTTTGACAATACTCGGAAGGCGAAGTGAGGATCCTTGTAATAAAGAATGTACTTACGTATGGGACCTCTTAGCCATGGCCCTAAATGATATGGTTTCTAAGGTACTACCACCTTCTTATCCAATCGACCAAAATTGACCTTGCTTAATTCATTATATTATTAAAAAAATTTAAAAGCATCATATCAACCTGCTTCAACACCTTTACATATAAATCCTAATCATTTGGTTTTATAAACATTTAAAAAATGTTCAAACATATTTGTCAACCTCTAAAGCCAATTTTGTTGTAACCTGCTACACTACCTAACAATGAGGCTTCACCGACAAAAAAATCCGTCGGAAAAAAGCGATCGTCAGCGGATTTCATCGCTAAAAAAAATGTGTCTAGTCATCGTGATTACTAGCAGATTTTCAATCACCCGTGGAAAAATCCGTGGATGAATCGCTACTAATCCGTAGGAAAAATTCGTTGGTGAATCCTCTTTGTGTTGTAATGTGGTCATCGTTAACATTATAACTTCCTTCACTATAATGAAGTTAAAATTAATCTTTAAGTTCTTGAAATCAGGGACTCATAGATGAAGAGAAAATGGACTCATTCAACATTCCACAATACACTCCTTGTGCCAAAGAAGTATGTAATGAAGTTGAGAAAGAAGGGTCATTTGAGATTGACTGCCTTGAGGTTTCTGAAGTGAACTGGAATGCATCTACGGACAACAATTTAGATTCATCTGAAGAGGATTCACAAGGAATCAATATGGGGAAATGCATGAGGGCTGTGGCGGAACCTTTGTTGTTGAGTCACTTTGGGGAGTCGATAATTGAAGAGGTGTTTGTGAGGTACACAAATATTATCAAGAATCGGATGTCTAAAGAGAAGACGTCGCTCATCAATGTCACGGTTTCAATGACCCGAAAAGGGTTAGCTTCTATGATGTCATAGTTTATATATGGTCGGGAAAGTTAACCATTTGGATTGGTGTGTTTAGTTAAAACGATAATGTCAAAACGTTTGTGTTTGTGCTTATTTTTGAATGTTTCCATATGATTGTTCCAACTAATCTATGAATATTTAGCATGTTTGCCACTATGTGGACTTTATTTTGGGTATAAAATGTGATATTATGTTGGGGGAATAAACTACTTTGGGTATGAAATTAAGTGATCTTTGATAAAATGTTAGCGTTTATGTCCAAATATTAGTTTATTAAACTTTCCATGCCCCAAAATGGTGATCTTTGGTAAAAGGGATAAAATGTCTTTTATAAAGTTAGGTTAACACACTTGAGGCACTTTGGGGTTCTTATTGGAATTGGTGGTAGTTTATGGAGTTACTAAGTGATAACTCTCAATTTTTAGAGTTATTTCGTATTCATTATTTTCATTTTTACATCTTTTAAATACTCAAATTCCTTTGTTTTTCCTGTTTATTCCCAAAAAATTTAAAAATGATGATGAAAAGCAAAGGATAAGAATTTATTCTACGCCCTACAGTGTCACCGGAGTGTGAAGATTCCGACTTTGTGGATAAGGATCAACTTTTTAGATGGAGTTTTCTTGAAGGCCGTTCTAAGGTTGCTAACAGGTGGTGGCAAGCTAATTAAATTCTAGCATTTGATGAAAAAACAATAATTTCTATATCGTTTTTCACGAATTTGTAACTTTTTTATGATTTTTATTTGATTTAGTCCCTTGATTAATATGTATATTCTTGAAACGTAAATGCATATTTAATCATTTATAGTATACAAATTTTTAGAACTCTTTAAATTTCATAAAAGCAACTAATATAATCAAGGGATTTTACCCTAAATAGTCAATCGGGTCACCACACAGCAAATATGGGGTGACGAACATTTTCAAATCTCAAACTCAATAAAAAAAATATTAAGTACAGTGTCACCTCAAGGTCAAATCAATATCATTTATTATTAATTTTATTTAAAAAAAAGAGTGTCTCGATTTTTTGGGTCCAGGTCCCCCCATGGGGCGACGTTGACTCTTTGACCATCAAATATTTCTCGAAAATTGTTAGATTTGATTCTTTAACCGACAAAACAACTCAATGGACGATTTGACCGGATATTTTATTTTTTATAGTCAGTTTTCGTATATAAGAAAACGATATGAAAAACGATAAATTTAGAATGAAAACGAGAGGATGTCTTTTTTTGCATCTTAATCATCTCTCCTTCTCGAGCACTCTCATCGCCACACACGTTCGTCTGATCTCAACTTCTACCGCCGCACCGACGTTGGAACCATCACGACCCAGTATCGCTCACAGTTGCACCTAGGGGTGAGCTGTTCAGTGCGGTTTTTGGCCAAAACCGAACCGAAAACCGAGCCATTCGGTTTCTGAAAAACCAAACCGTTCGGTTTTCGTTTTTCAGTTTTTTTCGGTTCGGTTCCGTTCGGTTTTAAAACGGAATGGTTTTTGGTTCTATAATTCTTCCTTATTTCCAACATGTAAATTTCTTTTAATTTGTTCAAAATCATATTTATGAAAAATATCAATATATAATAATATCATATATCATAATGCAAATCTCATGTTAAAAATCATATTTACGAAAACACAAATATCATATATCATAATGCAAATCCAATGTTCAAACATGTTTACGAAAATATAAAATGTAAATACAAATCCAAATCCAAATCCAAAATATCAAATAATTTAATTAGTATATGTGTATATATAATAAAAAAATTAAAAATAATTATATTTATTTCGATTACGTTTGGTTTTTAGAAAACTGGACATTTTCTGTTCGGTTCGGTTTTTTCGGTTCGATTTGAGAACCAAAAACCGTTCAGATTTTCAGTTTTCGCCTTCTAAATTTTTTTTAGGTTTTTTCGATTTCGGTTCGGGTTCGGTTTTTGCTCACCCCTAGTTACACCACCTCCACCAAAACCATCTTTCCTTTTTCATATACACCAGTGCTCCTACTACGAGGACCGCTCACCACTGGTCACCACTCTTATATTTAAACCTCCTTAATAAATGTGTGTAGGTTCATATAAGAATTTTTCAATTATAAAGAATGTAAGAGGTAATATCATATCATATTCAAATAAAATTTAATGGTGAAAATGACATTTTTAAATTAAAGTATAATAAAAGTTTATTTTTTTAATAAAGATCTATTATTATCTTTACTTTTTAATTAATAAATTGAAAAACAATTTGAATAAGGCTTTGTTAGTAATTGATAAAATATCTAAATACTCATCGATCAGAGAAGTAATAGATCAAAACCAATTTCTTCAACTGAAATAAAAATGTAAAAGTTAAATTTAAGTTTTGTTGAATAAATATTATACTTATTATAAACAACAAACGAGAAAAGAAAATCAATTATTGTTCTTTTTTCTATTTTTGAACATTTAGTTGGGCCAAACGTTTGAGGATTTTGAAAAGTGAAAAACCCTTTTTTAAGTATTTTGCAGTTTACATTACTAATTGGGCCCAAATAAAAACACAACCCATTTTTTGAAAAAATGACACATTTAAGTGATTTGTATATTGCATTGCTAATTGGCCTCATACGAATGGCCCACTTAAGGTTATATTTTAGGTCCAAGAAAATTGCGTTAGAGATGGAACCAAATTTTTTTTGAAGTGGTTGCATAACTTTTTTCTATAAATGTAATAGTTCAACTCTTTTATTTCAATAATTGGGCTAAATACCATGAGCTTTCTTCTAACTTAAGCTAGGGCCCTTTTTGATTAGGGATTTGAGGGTTTAGGAAGGGGTCTTCTAAAAACCCTTTCATTTGGTAAAATCATTTCATGGTGTAGTGTGTGTGTGTGTGTGGGGTCAATTAGAGGAAACGTAGAAATAAGGGATTTTGAAGGAGTCAACAAATTTTGGAGAGAAAGTATTGAGAGGAGTCATCAAGTTCAGGTATGGCTTCTCGTTTGAATCCTTCATTTCATTGTCGGGATTGTTATTGGTTGTTCTAGAATCCTAACACCCTTTGTTTTGGTTTGATAGAGTTAAGGGTTAAATGGTTCAAATAATAACCATTGAACACTTACTCATTTTGGGAGGGAACCCTTATGTCCTTCATTGGAACCATCTTCTTTATTGGATTGGGTTTGTTATTAGCAACTTCATTGTTGGTAGCTCAATGTTAGGATTCTAAATTTAGATGTTTGATGAAATTCTAATTGGTAATCATCTAGGTTGATTAAAGATGTTATCCTATCATTTAACTATGAAGGTGGGGCTTAAAAATCAACCTTTGTAGGCAAAAATGGAGTTTTGGGCGTTGATTTGTGCAGCAGGGACGAAGAGGGCCTGGCAGTGGCTCTTGTGGGTTACCGTGGGTTAACCCACGGCACAACCCACACCGACAACTATTTAGCACACTTCGTCCGTTTCGTTTTTTGCTTAGAGCCAGGACTTGGACCTTTGATCTAGAGGTTTATCTTAGGACCAAAATAGAAGACTTTTGAGGGTTTTACATTAGGTTAACACCCATTTCATCTTGGTGAATTTAGGCTTTCAGTTTGGGAGATTTGATCGTGTGAGCTTGGGGCAAAGCATGCCTACTTCAGGTCAGTTCCCTATACTCTCTCTAAATGCAATGTGATATGTTCTAAAAGCTTTAAAATCTGATTATGGTTTTATCTCGTTGCTTCTTACATGCAAACTTAACATAATCACTTCTATGAGTTTTGGGTTTATGTGCACTACTTATTTTTGTGTGGGGTTACATGGCAAGATTATATAATAAATTTTCAATCCTATTACCGCGGTGGAATGGGGACACATAGGTATGTCTCATCCTGAACCGGGTTGTCATGAAGGGAATTTGAAGGGGAAAACAATCTTAGCCATACATTCGTCGATGTTTTATGCCCGAAGGGAATGAGTTGTTTGTTCAGTTAATCATTGCATGTTATATTTCTAAAACCTTTTGATGTTAACTATTTATTTGGGAATTCACTAGACCGTTTGGTCTAACCCTCACTTTTCATAACAAACCATTTTCAGGCAGGTACATTGCGGGAAGAGGTGATAAGGGTAAAGGGAAGATGTGAGCAGTTATAGAAGATCTTAGCTTAGAATACTTTTGTTCAGTAATTTTAGTTGTTGACTTTAGAAATGCCGCTGCTTATTGAATCTTGTATTGAATTAATCCTTGGTTGGTTAATCTTATGTTGGTTAAACTTTGGATCTTTATGTCTATGTTAGTTTATATGTTTTTAGTATAGAGTTGTTGGTTGGTTTTCTTGTTTTTATATAGAAGGGACTAACGTTCTAGTTTGTTACACAAGAGCCAAGAGATATATAAAAAACACCAAAGTTTAAGCTAAAACAACAAATTTAACAACTATGAGATTCAAACCTATGCCTTTTGTACATAGACAAAAACATTTACCATCTTAGCCATTAAAAGTCTTCTGCTAACATTTAAGTTCAAAAACTACCCAACAAAACAATACGGTGGCACCCTTCAAAAACGTAATTTCTTTCCTTATGACGGAACCATGAATTGATGACCCATGCCACCGTATCATTCCATGTCAGTCTGCCCCTACACTCGTGATAGGTTTGATTGTTGGAGGATCAATCGATGGCATGTTTATTACGCTTTAGTTGTTTTGTACTTTATAGATCGCTTTTACCCATATCTGAATCTTGTATTTGATATTAGATGTTTAGTAAACCAACCAAAATAAAAGAGAAATGAAGAACATAAAAATATATTTGTTTATATTCAAGATTATCAACCTAGGATATGTGTACAAAAGTTATGATCAAACAAACACATCAAGTAGGGTATGAAGGACTTCAAGAATTTGTCTTCTCATGCCAATGGAATTGAAACTTGACTTCTTTATACTAAAATTATTGCAATTTCCAATCACAACACATACAACCTCTTTCCATATGATTATTTTGATCAAAATATAAGCTTTCTAGTTTAATTCCTACATTCAATGTATAAATATCAAAAGTATCGACTATTATATGGTTTTTTTTTGGTCTGTTAAAGAAAAAACGGTATAATAGGGCTTGGGGTTCGTTTTTCTCTATAGAGCGGAAATCCAGATAGCTCAAACTATCTTGATACCTAACAAATATGTAAACAACATTCAGATCCTCGTTAGTTTATAAAATACTTGTCAAACAATGAAGTTTGATGTTATTTTTTCATGTTTCATCAGCTAAGTAAAATAACTCAAGAATTCAAAATTTATATTCATATATTATGTAATAAATTACTAGGAATTTCTTAGAAAAAGAATAAGCCATTAAAGATTGTGATAAAGATGAATTGATGCTATAATTGAAGATACAATATCCATTATAACATGTCTTATTAGCTTATGAGGGGGGGCATGGGCACGTTGAATGAAATCAAGATTAATGCAAACCAATAATGTCTACATAATTGGTATGTAGGTACATATCACTTCATTATTATTTTTTCTTTTTTACTAAAAGTAATACCTTAAAGAGGGTTGTGAATTTTTCTTTTTTCTGGTGTTATTTTTTATTGAAAGAAAGATGTATTGATCTCTTTTTCAAGTATTATGCAAATAGAGACACGTATCAAGATTCAAGAAACATATGTATGCCTCTTTGGGATATGAAGTCTGATTTGATTTATATATGGTAATCCAACTTTGTTATAAATAAAATATTGTTTGAACAGTTGTTTTCGTAATTTAGAAGGTAAAGGTTCATCACAAATGAAGCTTTATTGGAGCTTTTGAAAAACTTTAACCAGGATCTTGAAAGCAAGGATAAATTTATATGGTCAAGAACTGTAATGCAACTTACATAATTATAGATGCGATTAAATTTCTAGTAATTGGTTCTGTGACACCCAAGGAAGATGGGTCCATTTGACCCTCTACCGAAGGTAACTAAACACTTTATCTGGTTAATTAAAATGTAAGGCATACCAACTTTTGAAGTTCTAAAAAAGACAGTAGTAGATTATGCCACACTCAAGGGTCTTTGGAGCATTTATTCTCTCATGGCCAATGGTCTAAGTTAGTTTGGCATGCCGTAGAGAACATAAGGATTATATACGAAGAATCTTTACAACCATCGTATTTTTTCTTTAATCTATCATTTTATAAAATTATTTGTCTAAGATTAGTTTCCCAAATAATAACACACACATACTGATGGTGTACCTTTGCAATATATAGAATATAAATTTCTAATTGAAAATGAAAAAAATCTGTAATTGCTTATCTAAAAGGAAACCCTGAAATTAATTTTTGAATATAAATGCCTAAATAAGGTAAATTATCTTTATTTTTTATTCAATTGTTTTGAAACATTTGTCTTCAAAAAGATAATCCATTATGTGAAAATTTATCATAATCACACGTAATCTCTTGAACTAGTACTTCCCAACCACATCCAAACTATCCAAATATCAGGAAAAAAAAATATTATTTCTCAAATTCTCACGTTTTATTGTTGTCCATCAATCAAATAAATACACATTATTATAGAGAGAATATAAACTTGAATTAAATAAATTTAAATTTTGATATGTCATAATTTAATTAATAAGACAAAGATGAAAAGTGACATTTTGGATTTTGGAACAACAAATTTTTATTTCCAAATATCTAACTTTCTTTTCTACACTCTCTAATAAGAGCATCTCCAAAATGAAGAAAATGAGAAATATGGAGATTTTGGATGAGAATTATGCTCTAACAGCATCTCCAAAATGGAGAAAACATGAAAATTGATGTTTTTTTCTCCATATTTGGAAATTACCCAAAAATGATTGTTAAGAGGAAAAAAACTAATATTTTATTCATGATCTCATTTTCCCACATTTTTTATTTATTACAAGTTGTTGGAAGTTCATGTTTTTTTAACAAAACCACTCTATAAAAACTTTATTGAAAATTGTCATTTTATAAGAAATTTATAAAAATTATCACTCTATAAAAACTTTATTGAAATTTATCATTTTATAAAAATTTATTAAAAATCACAATTTTATATAAAGTCTCGTGAACCTTATTATTTTATGAAAAAATCTTCGAAAATTATTGTATCATTTATAAAAAATATGTTTAAAAGTTATCATTTTACAAAAAATTTGTTGAAAATAATATAAAATATGTTTAAAAGTTAGTTAATGTAAATATTTTAATAATATAGTTAATGTTGATTTCTCCAAAATGGAGATGCTCTTGGAGATGAGTGCAAATATTTTTAGAGATTTTGACATTTTATGTCTCTATTTTGGAGAAACTTTAGAGATGCCGTTGGAGATGCTCTAAGATAACTATAAAAGTGTATTTAGTCGTGCTTTAAACCAAAGAGTTGGAACTTTTTTTGTTGTTATTCTAATTTCTACCTACCAACAGTTCAAAACTACTTGCCTAGAAACATTAATATATTCTCCATCATTCATCTCCCACTAACTCTTTTGCCCATTCCATTTGCATTAATTCTTTTTTTGTATGGGCGTTGCAATATGCACCCTCATTTATATCGGAATCAAGACAAATAATGCTGAAAATGTAATAGCAAGCCTTGATATTGATCCGTGTGAAGACTAAAGAAGAAATTAATAGGTAGGGGTGCAAAACCTACCCTTTTGTATTAGAATATAATAGATTTCTTGTTATTAACTAAGAAAACCTCCTATTTTTTTAAAACAATTACAAACCGGGGAGTGCTAATGGCACCCTTAATATAGAGGTGGACACGGAATATAATGCATTTTATAGGTGTGTGCACGTAATTTAATGCATTTGTGTGAGGATGACATTCACCCTTAGGGGTGCCATTAGCCTCCCCCTTACAAACCATATGAGATGGTCCAACTTTTATCTATATTGACAACAATAACCAACAATAAGCTCTCAAGCTAAGACAACAATTGCTTTTGATTCTACGATTGATGGTTCAAAATAGTTTGTTTTAACCTAAAAGTTTTAAAATGGAGATGAAAAACATTAACATGACGTGACATGGAAATTCAACTGATTTATATTGATTTACGTAGAGTGTTAATCCAAATAGTCAAACTGTAATCCCAAATTATGTCAACCTATAAGATAAAGTATATCATAGGATGTTTTCGACGGTGAAACGAATTGACAATACTATGTAAAAATGATATAGTAGATAATATTAATTTATAAATAAGTATTGATTGATTTTGCATTTATAAATACTCAGAAAACGGTTTTATATGAACTAGTATTTCTTGAATTCCCTCTTTTTTTTCATGATAAAAACAGTATATTAAAAAAAATGAGAGACTCTTTTTTATATCTTGTATAAGGCCTAAAAAATATCAGGAACGGACTAACTGTTCCTACATTAGTGATTTGTGTTCAAATTTTATACTTTTAAAATTTAAAGTTGTTAAAATTTGACTTAAATATTTTATAAAGGGGTATATATAGGCACTAAACTCAACCAATAGCTATCACTAGTTCCTACGTTTTAAAACACTTGAGTAAGTCTACTTTATGTTTTTGATTCCATATTATCAAAACCACCATTGGTTTTATTCCAAATGAGTGGATTTTGTAACTCTACGGCATCTATTCTACCTTGTAAAGAATGTAGTGTCGTATCAACTTATATCCGACCAAAATTTTGTAACTCAAAAGGTTCGACATTCGACTTAACTTATTATATTGTACTGTGGATTTCTTATCCAATTCGTAAAAGTTATTCATTTTATACGAGAGGTGAATATATGCTTGGATATTAATTATTATTAACTTAGAATATATCCGTGTGTGGTTGATTAATGCATCCATGATGTTATCAACATTCCGTTTTCCAATTACTCCATGTTTGTGTTTAAATCGTCTTTATATTATCTTGGACACGAAAATTACACTTGGAGAATTGAGAGTACATGGTGATCCATTGATGAGACTTAATTGATTAAGTGGTTAATCATTTTCAAGTTCTGAGTCTGTATTGGTGTTGGAATTCTGGTTGAATATGGTTATTTTAAGTAATGGAAAGAGTTGTTCATGGACAAGAATGGACCACACATGGTTATAGATCTTTTGTATCCTACTGAAGGCAATAGTATACAATTGCAAAAGAGTCTGTTGGCAACTGGTTTAAAAAAGTCCGGTCTTGTTAGATTTTGGTCAACACGATCCAAAAAAATCTAAGACAATTCGGATATGGTAAGGTAAGACTGAATCCGGACTTGCGAGTTAACTTGGTCTGGTATGAACCAATCTGATCTGGATAAAAAAAATTGGTCTTGATATGGTTATGTCCCAAAAAATCTCATCTAGGTTAGTTATAAAAATTGGTAAAAAAGGTTAATGAATTTAAAAAGAAAAAAAGAAGCTAATTTAAAAAGAGAAAAAGAAGCTCAAAATTAGTCTAGGTTTACTTGGATTGAAAATTTATGGTTTTCCTTTTATCTAGTCTGGAATATAAAAAAAAACCCAAGTATTTATCAGTTACAACTCAAAAAAATTGGTATGAGAAAAGACAAGCAATCCAGGCTAATGACATTATGGACTGATCTTTGGCTATCTGACTTGATCCTTTAGATTCAGTCTAAATAAATAAAGAAAATCATAATTGATAAATGATTTTAATATTTCTATTTAAACTCTTTATCTACCTTTTGTATCACTTAATTGAACTATATATACTTATGTTTTGTGTTTATTACCTTGTGAGAATTTATTTAGATTACTATATTAGTGTTTTTGTATGTTTCAAGATTAAAAGCAAATAATTAATGTATAGTTGCATCCATCTATAAAAAAAATGAGAAATATAAATAAAGATGATAATGATAGGGTTTTTCTTTCAATATTGAAATAAAAACACAAAAGCACTTTTTGTAAAGAATTAATGGATCACAAATAACAAGCATTAGAGATATGGGTTTGTATATGAAACAACAATATTATCAATAGAAGATGGAAAACCCTAATGATGTTTAATTGGTACCCACCACTTCATGTTTCCTTTAATTTGGACAACCATAACACCATTTCATCTTTTTGAGGTGGATGCATGAAACCTAGCTTTTATTTTCATAAATAAAGTGTAAATTATATAAAAACAGAATATATTTTATTTTGTTTCTGTCATAGATAATGTGTTTTTAAAAACATTCATTTTGATACATTAGAATGACATCTTAAATATTTAAGTACATGTTTACTTGATTATCTGTAAAGGCTTATTAGGATCTGGTTTCAATAAAGTAATGTCGATATTTTTATATATTTTTTAAATGTCTGACTAAGTAAAAAAATTATTATATTAAAAAAATTAATAACTTTACGATCTTTTAAAATAGGTTGACGTGAAAATCCATTTATTTAATGTTACTTCGGCTAAACTGAATTATATTTTACAAGAACGAGTCACTAGATAAAAGATGTACTTAAATGTTTAAAATATTATGTATTAAATAGTAGAAATGAACACTTTCGCTGTGTTCTCGAGTTTTTTTTTCTAAAGAAAGGAAAGAAAAGGGAAGGAAAGTAGGGAGAAAAGAAAAAATCTTGTGTTCTCGAGTTTTTTTAAGGAGAGAAAGGGAAAAGAAAGGAAAATCCTTTTAATTTTCCTCTCAAAACTTTCCTCCCAAATGTGGGAGGAAAGGGAAGGAAAGATTTTTTTTTTTAATAATAATTAGAAATATTTATAAAATTACCTATTTACCCACCAATTACATTCTCCTATAAAATAAATAAGGATATATTAGTAAAAATGACATCTTTCCTTTCCTTTCTCTCCTCCTTAAGAACATAAAAATTTATTTTCTTTCCTTCCCTTTCCTTCCACTCTCTACAATCTCAAAAACACAAATAAAAAAATTACTTTCTTTTCCTTCCCTTTATTTTCTCTTCTTTTCCTCTCATTTCTTTTCTTTTATTTCCTTTAAAAACTCGAGAACAGAGCGTTTATGTACTTAAGTAGGAACTAAAACAAAACACAATCAATTTTCATTCAATTTAAAATTAAAATAAAAAGTCGTTTAGAGTTTTAAATACTTGATATTTAATGTAGAGTGAATTACATTTTTGGTCCCTCATGAATACCTGTTTTTCGATTTTGGTCCCTTGAAAAATAAAAATACATTTTTAGTACCAAAAACGAGTTTTTTAGCACAAACTTGCCCCTCCATCAAACACCGTTAGTCTAGAGTCCGTTAAGTGAGTTACATACCCCTCACATGAGGGGTATTTTTAGCACAAACTTGCCCCTCCATCAATCGCACCTTAAACTTGTGTTTGCCTCTAGAAGAGTTAAACTCAACTTACACAATAAATTCACCTCGATTTTTTGACGAAATTATTGATTTCCGAGTTGAAATCAATGAACGATTTGGGGGAATTTTCAATCGGAAACGGTGGATATGATCATCCCTTTGTCGATACAAACGAAAATCCAATTGAGAAAGCTTTCATTCATCGATCCTTTATGGTGGTCAGCAACTCCTCCATCATAGGTTAGTTATACATTTTCACCACTCACCGAATCCCTTCACCGGCGTCGTCTAGAGCTTTTTCGCCGGAGATTCAGCCTCTGATTACGTCTGCAACGATCAGTCTATCTCCATTCCCGCCCTGTAATTCGTACCCTCGTCCATCTCCACAGTGCCGGTGGAGGTGGTTAGGATGGTGGACACCGATGATTGAAGAATAGAACACAAGAAGAAAATAAAAGGTTGCTTGTATAAGGTGATGGTCGGTAGTAGTTGCATTGGGTGGTAGCCGCATGGTATAGGGTGGAAAGGCGGTTTGACGATGGTGAACAGTTGAAGACGAGGTTTAGGCGATGGGGAGGCTTCTTGGGAAGGGACCATAGAGGATGCCATTTATTATTTATAATAATAAAAGATTAATACAATTTATTTTTAAAGGATAATTAAAAACGATAAAAAGACCAAAATGCCCCTCATGTGAGGGGCATGTGACTCACTTAACGAACTCTAAACTAACGGTGTTTGAGGCAAGGGCACGTTTGTGCTAAAAATTCGTTTTTGGCACCAAAGGTGTACTTCTACCTTTCAAAGGACCAAAACCAAAAAGCAGGTATTCATGAGAGACCAAAAATGTAATTCACTCTTTAATGTATTATCATTTGATAAAGAGTGAATTACATTTTTGGTCCCTAATCTATGACTTCTTTTTGGTTTTTATCCCTATAATTCATAAAGTACATGAATAATCCACTTTCCTGTTTTGAATCAAAAATGGTCCTTCCGTTTAACACTATTAGTTTGGGGTTCGTTAAATTGGTCATGTACCCCTCAGTCACGTTTAGGACAAATTCACCATTTTATCTTTTCTTTTTCTTTCTTTTACAAAATAAATTAACCTTTTACCATCTCCTCTCCTTACACCACCGTGACCACCATCTTCTCTGATCATCCTCCTCTTTGTAGCACCCTCAACTATTTGCCACCACCACCACCATCATCATCATAAAACAAACATGATTATGGTTAGAAAAAAATTGTAGGATAAACACAAATCCAAAATCAAGAACATCAAATATATCAACGACGTAAAGCAAACAAATTTATTAGTTCATTAAAAAAAATTATGATACAGAACTGAGACCCCTAAAATCCAAACTCTGCGTAGAAATATCTAAAATTGAAACGCAAAATAAACTTGAATTGGACTTCATCTCCTCCTCCACCCTACCTCATTTGCATCGACATTTACCTAAAACCCTTTGAAGTTCATTATCAAACGCTAAGAATCAAACCTATAAACAAGTGAATCAGAACCAAAAAATCAACCTTCACCTCACCTAAATATGGATTTGCATCCTAGAGTTCAAGTTCAAGTTTGTCGTTGTTTGGAGATGATAAAATAAAGCAAAACTCGTAAAAAGATTTCGAGTTCGTTGTTGTTTCGTGTTTGTATAACTTCGAGTTCATTACAAAGACGCAAATGGGGGCAACTAAGGGAGGGTTGTTTTGAGGGAGAAACTGGAGAAGAGGGGGGAAGATTACGAGGGAGAAATTGGAGAAGAAGGGGGACTCTGTGTCGATGGTGTTGGAAACCCATCGAATAAAGGTAAGGGTTGTGTTTCATGAGAAAAGTTATCATCCTTTGATTTCTTAATATTATTATATAACATTTTTAAAGGAAAAAAAAGATTGGCATATATTTTTAAGAAAAATAAGAAACAACGATAAAGACCAACTTGTCTCATATGAGGGGCACATGATGACTGAACGAAGTCCATACTAATGGTGTTAACTTGAGGGGCCGTATTGGGCTCCAAATCCGAACATTGGACCACCGGTTCTGTTAAGTCTGACAATATCGTATCTGATATCACAATGACTGAATACATGAAGGTTCAAATATGAAGGTCAACAAAATCAATATAGAGCTTATTTGGCAGTTTACTTTCTTAGGTATAAATCTTTGTAATATTTAGGGTTTCAAACTAGTTGTCTCATACGCCTACATCGATACATCTAGAGATATATTGTAGAAAAAACAAATCAACACACATATGATTTGAGAATTATTCATCGTGTTCTTGTTGATTTACATTGTTATCTTATCGTACTAGATTAACAAGTTCACTTTACGAATTGTAGGAACAAAAACCAAATAACGGTCATAGATGAAGGACAAAAATGTAATTCACTCTTTAATAAATGAATTCAAATACCATCAAACCAAACATTAATAACCCAATCATTACTAATGACCAAAATAGTCAAACTAAGACTCTACTCCATAGTATAAACAACAAGAGTACGGATAACGTAGGTTCATCAGAAGTTATAGCTTTAAATATGTATTTTGGTATTTATGACAAGAATCCTAAATAAAGATATTTAATTAAAAAAAACTAAAAAAAAGTTCTTTATTTTTAAAATATAATATATTGTTTTAGTTACTTTAAAAATATATAGTGTTTTTTTTAGAATTGATCTTTTGAAATTATATTCCATGAATATGAATTTTAATGGATAACATTTAATTTTGATGAAAAACCCGAAATATGTATAAATAAAAAGTTGTTTACAAACACTTAAAATTTCGAAAATTGAAAGTCATGTTGCAAAATTTTGTAAACAACATTCATAAAATTAATCCATATTTAATGTTTTAGAGCTTATGAACCAGTTTGAAAGACTTACATTAAACCAGCAAATGAACAAAATTTTTGTTTTTATTTTACAAAATTAGTTTGTTCTTTTGAAAATGAGATTGGGATTGTATATGAATTCTAAATTATGTAGGAATCATAGGACCACAGCCGCGCCATTTGAATGACCTCGATATGGATATCCGAAAACGGCGCATTTTAGTAATAAACCTGAACTTCTATGAAGGAGGTTAACATACCTTCACAGTTCACATCGCTTAAATAACAAGATAATATTTGACTTTAACATACCTTAACTGACATTAACAAATCTAAAGGTATATCATTATCAACGTAACTTAACATACCCCACAATATTAACATGTCTTGACATACAAACTTTAAAACATCTTTTAACATAGAAAATAATGAACATTTAAACACCTTAATATGTAAAAAAATAAATTCTAAGATGTCATAACAAACTTAACATAAAAAAAATGAATACCAAAGTGCTTTAACATAAACTAACATATACAATCATACATTACTCAGAAAATGTTGACATACGCTAATGTAATTGGTCCCGACATGTCCCCAATGTAATGACATAACTGTCATCCTTGAGAAATGCAGTGCGCACAACCAAAGTTGATTCGTGCTTCTTCAAGATAAACAGTTGTGGAAGTATTTTTTATGGTTCTCATAAAATCTTAAATTATTATTATTATTATTATTATTATTGTTGTTATTATATAGGATATAGATATATATATACACTCTTATCCTTTTGGGAAGAACATGGAAAAATGATGTGTTAAGCTCACTTTTAGCATCCAATGACATAACTAATTTACTTCAAAAACACCCTTTTGTCTTCATGGTGGAATTATTCATCATATCGCCCCCCATTTTTATCAATTAGAATATAAGTTATAAAGATATTGAGGAGAGAAAAATATTAAATTATAATTAAAGAAAAAGATTTTATAAATAACAAAAGTATAGTACAAGGAGACTTTTTATGTTTGGGGAAGAAAGAGGTTGGAGGTAAAGCATGGCATGGTGATCCATAATTACCCCATAATTTAGCTTCATCATGTGTCATTCCCATGCTTTATTTAGGGGAATAAAGTATGGATGGTGATATATATATATATATATATATATATAATTATTCATATTATTTTTTTATGGGTAATGTTATATGTATTTCTTTTATATCTTAATGTTATAAGGATAACTTGTGTATTGGAATGTAAAAATTACATCTTAATGTTGATGTGTGTGAAAATAAAGTTAATAGACATTAATACGTATAGCAATATATAGGAGTATATTTAGTTAACTCTTTTTTTTATTTCTATCATGTTAAACCATTTAAAACTCATATTAAAAAACTGAATTTTTTCTATCACTCGTTCGTTATTTAAACTTAAATTTCCAGAGTGTTTACAACATATTATATATAACTTATTTAAAATAGGAAATTACAAATCAAAAAATTTATTAAAAAATCCTATCTTTATTTTAAAAAAATTTAATATTAATTATCTTAATAACTAATTATTTAATGGTATCATCCCAATTGACTTTTTAAAAAATATTATATGAAATAATAATAATTTAATTTTATTGATGAAAAAATAAATTAAAAAATCATTTTTCTCCCCTCGTAAGAAATTTTAGAAAATTGTTTAAATTTAGAGTTTTCTTTATTTTATAAAGTAAAAAAAAAATTATTTAAAGAAAATAGAAGATTAAATTTTTTTTTCTATTTTAAAACATTTATTTCACAAGTATTTTCTTTTATTCAAAATCCAACGTCTCTTCTTTAATATCAAAAGTGTTGAAATAAGTGATTTTTCCATAGAGGACCTAATAAAACAGACGTATTACGTATACAACCAACATATTCTTAGAAATCCTCCTATGAATTTTTTTCTAGTTGTGGTATCATTTGATTATAAAAAAAGAAGCAATAAATATTGTTTTTAAATCATTATTGGCTTGTTAGTTAGTTTTATACTTTTTGTATATAAAGTCTTGTGTTCGAATCTTTTATTGCAGTTCTTTTTTCAGAAACAAAATAAATCTAAAATTAACAGCTAAAAACTAAGAAAATGATTGAAACGAGATTAGAACCCAAGCCTGAGATGGGAGAAAAATCGTCCAAACTAACTCTACTAAGACAAACTTGTATTATTATTGTAGTTTCAATATATGTATCGTGACACCTAACATTACATTACAGTTGCACCTTTCACGAGTAAATTTTTCTATCTTACGACGGATGAACGTAACGATGGCTTGTGCCACCATATCTAATGAAATGAGTCAGCCCTGGCTTAAGGCTAGTAACTAGAAAAAAAAATGACAATGCAATTAAACCATAAATCTAAAGGTCAAATGCAAGTATATATGCTCCATTAATGATGTGTTTTAACCATAATGTATGTTGTGGAAAGAACATATGCCATAAACAATGAGGTCATAAAGATTGTGACATGATTGATGTACCACATATCATAAGCCAAATGTTTTAGGCATATAAGTGTGCTTTCAAACAACAATTAGCCCTTCAAGTATAATTAAATGTCATCAAAGTTGGTTTTAACCTTATATCTTATTCCTACTTGAATCATTTAGTTCAGACTAGGGGCATTCGTGGTGCGGGTTAGCGCGAAACCTGCAAATCACACAACATATGTGTGTTGAACGTTTTCCCAAACTGAAAAGTGCGGTGCAAGTTTTATCTGATGCAACTTATATCAAAATTCATACAATAAAAGTCGTAATCCATGCAATTAAAAGTTTCAAATTGATTTGTAATTCATACCATAAAAGGCCATGATTTGCAAAATGAGATGTAATTTATACAATAAAAAATCGTAATCCATGCAATTAAAAGTATTATTTATGATTAAGGTTTAAACTTGAAATGGGAAGCAATGGGAAGGGATCTTGAAATCAAGAAGGCAAAAGTTGTGATGGTCTTATGTTATGTTTCATGATTTGTGATCGTAAAGGGAGGATGACGGTGATTTAATAATGTAAGTTTACATCAGGTTGGAAAGTTGGATTGAGAAATCGTATGGTACTTGTGTAAAATTGGGATATATATTATATAGATGCAGAATTACTCTAAGTGATGGAATTTTACTATCTATGGATGATTGTTTCGTAAAAATATAAAAGAATATAATATATATATATATAATTATATTTAAAAAACAATTTATAGTACAATGCGGATTGAACTGTTGTATGGTAAACAACGTTGCATAGTGGATGTATAATTTAAAATACAAATTGTGAACTGGATTGCAAATGTTCTAAAATGCATTTTTTGGTGCAGAGCGGAATATGTAGGTTCGGTGGTATTTTGAACACCCTTAGTTAAGACTATGTTAACTGTTGAATGGTCATTGATCGCTTATATAGCCATACATAGCAAAAAGAAAATTAGTGACCTCTCGTGATCAGGGCTGGATCTGAAAAGACAAAAACTACATGGACTCTAGAAAATACCATCAAACATGTTGTTTGTATGTCATGTCTCCTTAATTAGTCAAATCAGTCGTTTTTTTCTATCTATAAAGCTAAAAAGAGATCAAAATCCCTTCCATCCGACATCATGAGGGTCGAGAAAAAAGTTCAAAGACATAGAAGGTCGTATTTCTTTCAAGTAAAGCATGTTTATTTTTAATATCATGTTCACTTTCGAATCACTTGCTAACTAAATCAAGATATTGTATCGAATAAACAGGTATCAGATGGACAAATCAAAATCAAAAAAGAATTTATACACCATGATGATGAAATGTTTTGTAGTGTTTTCTTATGTAATTGTGAACAAATTCCTTTAGACATATTCTTGTGTAAATATCCATCATTATCATGTTGATATGTTCACCACTTGTTTCAAGAATTTGGAACACATTCCTCTTGTTTTACCCCTCCATTTCTCCCATTTATAGAGACAACTTGCATCATTCTCATATCCTTTCCCAAGACATTGTGCCCCTTTAATTCATGCTTTTACACACTCCTAATTCTAGTGTTTGTACCATATGTGCATATGTAATTATGGTGTTAATCATGGTGTTTATTTATTTTTTAATTCATAATGTTGAAAAAAATTGTTTGATGGTGTAACAAAAGAAGAAAAAATTGATTTGATGTGTAGGGTTTCTGAACCAAATCATGAATTCCATTTTGATTTAACCGGTTACTTTTTTGAAGCTTTTAGTTTATTCTGTTTTGAATATTTAACGTGTCAACTTGTTATGGATTTTGGTACAATTCGAATGTATTCAAGGAATAAAAAGGAAGACGAAGAAAATAAGGAGATTACATGTGGCAAAAGACAATAGATAGAACAATTAAAACGGATAAATGTAGAAACTTTTTGCAAAGAATTTATCCACCTTTAATCGTACGTTTAAAATACAAAAGAGCGAGTATTCCCAAAACAAATGGATTATAATTTAAAAAACTAGTGAGGTCCAATCAGATTAAATCCAAAAAAATGAAAACTGAGTCAAAGTGACTTTGAATTAGAAATTTGAATTCGGTTTTTGGTTTACGGTTGGATCTTAGGATTGAAACTGAATTTTATAAAGTAAGCGTTATTGAAATTGAATCATAGCTAATAATATATGTTATGAAAATCAAAATCTATTCTGGTAAGCATAGCTTTATCCATGATGACTTTAAGTTGGTCTCATTAATTCGAAAGAACTTCTACATATGATTTTTGTTTGGTTTCACTAGTTACAAAAATACTCGGCTCTATTTCTATTTGGGTTTAAAAAATTCACATTAAAACTCATTAAAACCAGTGTTTGTAATGTTTTTAAAATGTAACTTAGTTGATAAAAAAGTACGACAACTTTGTTCATATAAAGTGTTTGTAATGTTCAGAATGATTTATGTCATGCCATATTTAAAATATCAAACATATAAAACTTTAAAAAATAGTTTTAACCTATATATATATATATAGAGAGAGAGAGAGACAGAGAGGAGAATGTTCAAATGAGAACTTTGTAAATTTAAAGGAATAAATGAACACCTTATGAACCACATATGATGTGGGTCCCACATAATATTAAATCATTTCTGAGGAATATTATCACACTTATCACAAGTCATGGATCTTTAATTCTGTAACCGGCCAATTTACTTTTTTGAGTAAATGTCAGATTTCCGTATATTTTACTTTCAAACAGATGTTATCGCAGGTGAGATATATTGAGCTCATTTAACGTAAGATAACGATTTTTTTAGTTTCCATAGCCTTTAAATTACAGGTTTGTTAAATTTGCTTGTCGTTTAAAAAAAATAGTTATGATTGAATGAAAACAACGCATGAATGCACACATGATCTCAGAGAGAAAGAGAGAAAGAGAGAATTTTGAACATGAATCAAGTACAACTGTATAAGTAATATAAATAAAAATCTGATGTGTCTAAATATTATTTTAAGACATGAGATTTTGACACATGTGATTTTTATCCTGTTCAAATGGGTTGTTTGTGCAACCGCTAAATTTTCCGAACATATCTTAATTCTTTTACTGTTATTAGAAATACCATCATTTTGTTTCAATTCAAAGTATACTGGAGTGCAACGACATGAAAAATCTTTTAAATCGTCACTTATGGAAACACTAATGTTTGGTAAAAATAAGCTGATTTATAAGTAAGTTTATTTTCAGTGTACACGTTTGGCAAACCATAAGCTGGCTTATAAGCGAGCTTATAAGCTAGTTTATTAAAACGCTACTTGAAGTAGCGTTTTGGGGGGCTTATTGTCATTTTTTCCAATTATAAACCTCATTAATATTAATTATTAATATTTATTTTTTATTTTATTTTTTAATGTTTTTTTTTGTTGTTTTACATTCTTATACGTTAGTTTTACCAAAATGATTTTTTTCATCAGTTAGCTTATCAGCTACCAGCTAGTTTGCCGACGACAAAAATAACAATATTAATTATATTAACTCTTATTGATTATTTAAAATAGTTAATTTTAATTTTTACAAAAATATATAATTAGTAGAAGAAACAAAACAGACAATTGATTGTCCATAAAATGGTTGTGGCGGTGTGGTTCAAAGTTCAAACCGCGAGAGATGTTGTGGAATATCTCATCTGTTCAATTTATGACCACTGACTTTATCAGAATTTATTTCTTACTGTGATAATTTATCATACTTTAAAAAAGGAACCTAAAAAATCTATGAGAATCCACTGATCAACTTTTATCCTTTACATAAACATGAAGATCAAGATCATCGTAAATGCATTCAATGCTTTAACCAAGATGAGATGAGTTTGAATGGTCACAGACAGACAGTAGTCACATATTCAATTGCTTTTAATGTGAAATTCCCATGGATCGATAGACCTTTTAGGCTTTTACTATCCGATAAACGTAAAAAAGGATATGAATTACGAACTTCAAAGTTTGAAAGTAGAATTTAGAACCACATTCTCGAAAAAAGGTGAAAAAACAAATACAAAAGTTGAGAAATAACTTATTGTAAAATCTGGAATCTGGATAATATCGTGAAAGAGACCAATAGTAGAAGTAGTACTCTGTACATAGGGAAGGGAGGAAGATAAATCAGATGAAGAAGAAAAGTAGCAAATATGATTTTTGTTTTTGTTTTTCTTATTCCGCTTTTTGTGAAAAATTGTACGGAAAAAATCACATTAAATTGTTATGAGGAACAATTGCTAATTTTTCTTCTTGATGAAACCTGACTTGTCTAGCGATGAAGCCTTCGATCCGCCTCTGAAATTCTTCATTGCTGAGTTCATCGACGACGTTTTCCACTTCCTCTACCTCCACCGGAGTTTCAACTTTTCGCCGTCCGATCTCGGTTTCCGACCGCTTGAGCTTCACGCAAAGTTTATCCAGCTCCAGAAAACACTCTCTCTTCGTCAGATTCTCAGATTGGCTTCTACGATAAAATTTCGGATCTAGATCTGGAATCGGATTAGGTGTCGGTTTATTCCTAACTTCAATTTCGTTTTCGTTACAGCGGTTACCAGTAATCGGTTTAGTGTTCACTTCAGATACGATTCGTTTATCCTGATAAACAATTTCCTCCGGTTCGAGAACAGGAGGAACATCTTCACTAACATTATTTACAATCTCTTCATACAAATCACTTCCGTCATTAACTACCGTACTAGAAGTTCCGGTGAGTTGGCCGGATTTTACCACCAGAGTTAAGACAATCACGTTACCGACTAAAAAAATGAAGAGAGAACTGACGACGATAGAGAGAAGCTGCCGGAAGTACTCGCCGGATATTCTGATGACGAACGGCAAGCGAGACGAGATCCACGAGAGTAAAACCACCGCTAGAAACAGCTCAACGAGCCGGAACAGTCTCGCGATTTTTCGAAATCGACGGTACTGTAGAGTAGCATTCGCTTTCTCCACCTTCACGTTATGGATATCGAAAATATCCATCTCCTTTCTGCTTTACAAGCTTCTATTTGAAAACTTTGAAAGCTCCGATTGATGAGATTTATTTTCCGGTGACGGAAATGGGGAAAGTGAAGCGTAATCTATTTTTCTAAAACGATGGAGATGCCGTTGGTTTTTATAGATGGTTGAGCACGGCTAAAAGGGTCCCACAGTACTTTAAAAAGGGCGGAAATTACAAAAAGAAAGAAAGAAGAATATATTCAAATGTTTTGTAGGAAAAATATTTATCTTAGATATATTACTTAATTTTTTTTATGTGGTTGGTAAAAATGGCAATTTTTATCTCTGTTTTTAATTTTGAAACTATAGTTATTTTGTATTAAAATCTGAATCAGTTAACTTTACTTTAATTATTAATCTGTTTAGATAAATTAAGATAAACTAATGTTGGATTTTTATTTTGAATAAATAACTTAAACAACAAAAATTATTGAATAAAAATAAATTGTTTAATAAATATTTAAAATGACAAAAAAGTTAAAATAATACATGTATATATATATATATATAGAGATAGAGAGAGAGAGAGAGAGAGGGGAAAGTTAAAATGTGAAATCAAATTTGGTTGTGAACGTGAGGACAAATGAGAGCGTGACACGTGTCTGAATATAAATTATTCAGGTTGAATAATGAAAGAAATATTCAGACTGAATAAACACTGTATTCAGTCTAAATATTTCTTTGATTATTCTGTCTGAATATGACACGTGTTGTGCTCTCATTTATTCTCACGTTTACAACCAAATTTGATTTCTCATTTGAACATGTCCCTATATGGATATATATATATATATATATATATAATATTTTTACAGCCATTATAATTTACAACCTAAAAAATATATACATATTTTAGTCTGATTTACAACCCAAATCCTAAAATTAATCCAACTAGGCCAAGTCAAAATTGATCCAATTAGGTCGGGCACTTTATGAGCTATCCAGTGGTCGATCGATACGCCTCAATTCCATTCCCCCCTCTTATTTACTTAACAAGAGTGCTCTAAAACGACTAGATCGAACATTGCTTATGATGTCAATGATCGATATGTACTTTACTATATAATTTTCGCTTATATAGATGTTCTTGAAAGTTGGAACTACAAATGTTTAGAAGTTGCTTTCTTTCTTTATATACATTTATTTTTTTCATTGCATAAATAAACATATATGAAGTATCTTTCAAAATATAAATTTCAAACTAAAAGTTGGAACTATAAATTTAGTTTTCATTCCATATATGCTCTTAGAAGTTTATTTTTTATTGCAAAAAGAAATCTCATGTTTCTTGTAGGTTGTAATTTTGTATTATTTTACCCTATTTTCTATGTATAGAAACAATGAAAAATACTCTTAGGTCCCCAAAAATAAAAATGAACCTAACACGTCAAAGAAAAAGGGAGGTAGAACTTCAAACGTTTGAGATCACTTTTCAAAAAAGGACTCCAGATGTGTTGTAATTATTGTGGAAAAGACTATGATTATCTTAGTAAGAGAATTAGTAGAAATTTTTATATTAATAACCTGCCAATCCCAACTCAACACGCCCTAACCCGCAAGGGTTGGGTTGTTATGAATGGGTTTGATTGGATTGAGATTTTCCAACCCATTAATTGGGTTGATATGTAAAAATGTCAAAACCCGTGCAACCCATAATGATTATATACAAACGTTTTTTATAATCTTTCGAAAAAAAAATTCGCACATAATGATTATTTTATTTAATTGTTTAAAATTACATATTTCATATTCCCACCTTCCATCATTATGGATGGGCGGTACTTCAATCATGGTGGTTTGGAAAATCTCAACTCATTCAAAAGTATAAACCAACCAATCCAACCCTTACGGATTAGGCGGGTTGGATTGGGTTGGGTTGGCGGGTTGGTAATATACAAAAACTTCTACGAATTCTCATACCATGATAAGTTTAAGGGTTGTCTATCAAACATTTACTTTGGTAAGAACTTATCAAATTACATTACCTTACCGTATGAATATGGTAAAGACTAAAGACCAAGAATCTTACCCGGTAAGTGGGGGCGACGTCTCTTACCACAGTTAGCTCGTACAGTCTTACCCGGTATATTGTTGCATATGATGCCGTTTTGGTGTACTAAAATGTTACCCTGCAAGTAAGTGATAGTGTTGGATTTTGCCCGTAAATGCTTACCGGGTAAGTGTTTGGTAAACGCCCTCTTAGTCATTTCCACAATAATTACAAACACATCTAAAGTCCTTTCTTGAAAGTGATCCAAACATTTGAGGTTCTGCCTCCTCTTTTCTTAGACGGGTTTGGTTCATCAACTTTTTTCAATTTTTTGGAGACTTAGGAGTATTTTTCATTACTCCTATACAAAGAAAATAGGATAAAAGAAATCCAAAGTTACAACCTACAAAAAAACATATGAGATTTATTTATGTAATAAAAAACAAACATATGAGATTTCTTTAAATGTATCTATTTTTTGGGCTATAAATTATAATGCTTGTAAATACTATGTATATATATATACACACACACTAGAAAAGTACTCGAGCAATGCATCGAGATACATTTCGATTTTAATGTTTCATTATATTTTTTTCTATTGATGTTATAATGGTTTATGTGGTTTTGAGAAAGTGATTTTTAACGTTTTATTTAAAAGTTCTCTTTTTTAATGTAATTCAGTAATTTGTTTTTGGTTTAATAATATATTTTTTTATAAAATCATAAATAAGTATTCTATTAGAACTCAATGATTATCCTAATTATATTCTAAATCTTTTATATTTAAAAATGAGATGTTATCCTGTATTTGATTATGTTTATCTGTAGTTAGTTACATGAATTCAGAATTGAAGTTTTAATAAGTTGTACTTACGCATAATTTACTTGTAATCTTGAATTTTAAGTAATATGCATCAATAAACAGTACTATACGCATAAAAATGGTTTTCAATAGTTTTTGTCAAATGGTTTATAATATATATATATATATATATATATATATATACATACATATATATATATATATATGAGTTAAATTCAAATTTGGTCCCTATAATTTACAAATATTAACAGATAAGGTCCCTCAAATATATTTTTAACGACTAACGTCCCTGTGGTAAATTACAGGTTTGGTCCATGTGGTTTGAAAAACAAAGAAAATATGCTAAAAGTATATTTAATAGAAAAGTTGGATGAGGAACCTTATATGTTATAAAATGGAAACCATAGGGACGTTAATCGTTAAAAAAATTGAGGGACCTTATCCATTATTATTTGTAAACCACAGGGACCAAATTTGAATTTTCTATATATATATATATATATATATATATATATATCGGGGCGGGTTCAAATGATAACTCAAATTTGGTTGTGAATGTGAGGATAAATGAGAGTGCGACACGTGCCCATTCAAAGAAATATTCAGACCAGATATAGTATTTATTCAGTCTGAATACACAAAGAAATATTCAGACTGAGTATAGTATTTATTCGATCTGAATAATGTTTATCCAGTCTGAATATTTCTTTGTATATTCAGTCTGAATAATCTATATTCAGACACATGTCGTGCTCTCATTTGTCCTCACGTTCACAACCAAATTTGAGTTCGCATTTGAACTTTCCCCCCTCCCTCTCTCTCTCTCTCTCTCTCTCTATATATATATATATATATATATATATAGAGGAAAGTTCAAATGTGAACCTATCTTTGATTGTGAACATGAGGACAAATCTCAGCCCTTGATTTAAGCCATATTCAAGCTCCTCTTTAAATGTGGCTTGAGGGGTAATTTTGGGAAAAAAAAATCAAGCTACTCTTTGATATCACTCCCGCTTATTTTTTCCTTTCTCTGTTAATCGTCTTCTTCTCTGTTAATCGTCTTCTTCTCTATTAATCAGATTCATTGCTGTGAAAAACTTTATTAATTGGATTTGCGATTTCTAAAATTAAATAAATTGTGATCCAGTTGAAAATTCTACTTTTTTTGTTGATTGTGATTATGTTACATGTTTCGAAAATACAGACCTAGAATTTGGTTTCAATGTTGAAGATGCGTCGATCTATATCTTATATTCAGACTGGATCTATAAACATAAATTATAAAAACACCAGATTGTAGTATATATTCAGTCTGAATATAAGTTAAAAATTGAAGTTTGTATAATCGTAGCTTATATTCAGACTGAATATAAGCTAAATTTTGAAGTTTGTAAAATCGTAGCTTATATTCAGACTGAATATAAGCTAAATTTTGAAGTTTGTAAAATCGTAGCTTATATTCAGACTGAATATAAGCACTAAGAGTCTTTATATTCAGACTGAATATAAGCTACAATTATACAAACAACTAGTTGTAGCTTATATTCAGACTGAATATAAGCTACGATTATTAAACTTCAAATTTTAGCTTATATTCAGACTGAATATAAGCTACAATTATATAAACTCATAATTGTAGCTTATATTCAGTCTGAATATAAACATAAAATGTTATGCTTATATTCAGACTGAATATAAACTACAATTATTCAAACACATAATTTTAGCTTATATTCAGTCTGAATATAAACATAACATTTTATGCTTATATTCAGACTGAATATAAGCATAATATTTTATGCTTATATTCAGACTGAATATAAACTACAATTATACAAACACATAATTTTAGCTTATATTCAGACTGAATATAAGCTACAATTATACAAACTCATAATTGTAGCTTATATTCATTCTGAATATAAACATAAAATGTTATGCTTATATTCAGACTGAATATAAACTAAAATTATTCAAACACATAATTTTAGCTTATATTCAGTCTGAATATAAGCATAACATTTTATGCTTATATTCAGACTGAATATAAACTACAATTATTCAAACACATAATTTTAGCTTATATTCGGTACGAATATAAGCATAACATTTTATGCTTATATTCGAACCGAATATAAGCTACAATTATACAAACACATATTTTAGCTTATATTCAGACTGAATATAAGCTACAATTATTCAAACACATAATTTTAGTTTATATTCAAACTGAATATAAGCTACAATTATACAAACCCATAATTGTAGCTTATATTCAGTTTGAATATAAGCATAACATTTTATGGTTATATTCAGAAACTTCCTGTGATAAAATGATGAACAATCATATTAAAAGGGAAAAAACATTTGAATAACATTCTTACACTTTATCAAGAAAAAGAATCTGGATCTGAAAATGAAAAGACTTGTGATTCAAAAGAGGAACATAAAACAAAAACAAACTTGTGCGAAAATTTATTTTGGGGAAGATGATGAAGAAATTTGGGGCGGAAGTAAAATTTCTTTTGGGGAAGATGATGAAGAAATTTGGGGAAGATGATGAAGAAATTTGGTGAAGATGATGAAGAAATTTGAGGAAGATTATGAAGAAATTTGGAGAAGAAGATGATGCCTGGTTCTTATTTAAATCGTCAAGTTATATTTAGGATTTAAGCCATGACCTGAGTTTTCCACTTATTTACAAAAATGCCACCGCGAATTTTCTCCCTTGTATTTTGATCTGATTTAAAATGGATAATTGTGATTTCATGTTCACAATCAAAGATAGGTTCACATTTGAACCCACCCCTATATATATATATATATATATATATATATATATATATATAAGATTTTATTGAAATAATATGCATTAGCAACGAGCTGGTGGTTTGAGTTGGGTTGAGTTACAGTAACCCAATTTCAACCCTCCTAATTGATAGTTTGACAGGTTGGGTTTAATTGTGCTGTTAACGGGTTGGGTTAGGCGGGTTTTATAGGTTGACAGCTTTTTATACACCCCTAGCTGTAAAGACGAAAAGTGTCATTTTCGATAAACCATGTAGACCAAGTTTTATAGTTTACTCATATTGTTTATTAGGGACAGTAACTAACTATCCACAATCACGTTTAAGTAGCTGAGATGAGATTAAGTATAGACTGATAGTTAAAGTTATTGGTAGGGGTGGATACGATATGTAAAGGGGTAGGAGGCAAAAGCGTGACCTTAAAGCATTAAAAGTAAAATATATATAAAATTACTAATATATCCCCAACAATTAAATGATAAATACCCATCCTAATGAATTGTAATTCCTCCCATCTCATATTTTTTATTTACAATTTTCACCTTTTAAGGAGTCATCAATTCACACACCAATTAAAGACCATCTTCAACAGTTTCTTTAAAATAGAGAAAAACACATTTTTCTTCTCTAAACTCATCTAACATCATCTATATATCATTCTCTAAAATAGAGATTTTTACAAAAATCTCTAAATATAGAGACCTCTCTATATCTCTAAAAGAATGAGAGAAAAATATTATTTTAATTATTTCTCACCAATAACAACCTTTATAATTTTAGAGATTTTTTAAATAATAAATTTATTGAATATTTTAATAATATAATTTTTTAATAGATTCTCTACATTAGAGAAGTTGTTGAAGTTAGAATATAATAATTTTAGAGATTTTGACTTTATATTCTTTATTTTAGAGAAAATTTAGAGAAGCTGTTGGAGATGCTCCAAAATAGAGAAAAACCCCATTTTTCTTCTCTAAACAGCTTCTCTAAAATAGTTATACTTCTTATTTATGAATTTTAGGAAGTAATTTACAGTGCCTTAATATAGAAAAGAAAGCTGAAGCATTTGATTAAACTATTTTTCTATTGTCCAAGTGATGTTACTCTTCAGAAATAAGTTAACAATATATGGAATTATATATATATATATATTTACTTTATATATGTTTGGCACGTAGACGGTAGATCAACGTAAAAATTCAATCCACTATTCATGGGTTATTTTAGAATAAAAAAAGGTTCAACTTTTCTCAATATCCTAAAGGCACTACTAGAAAATCGAGTATTTTCAACAAAAATTTTCAACGGAAAATGTCGTTGAAAATTTTCTATGAATTTTAAAGGAATTATTGACAAAACATAATTTTTCTACGAATTTTCAACGAATTTCCGTTGAAAATCTCTCACAAAATGTATTTTCAACCAAAAACTTTTTGACGAGACATTCCGTTGAAAATTTTTTGGTTGAAAATGCATATATGTTTGTGAGAGATTTTCAACGGAAATTCGTTGAAAATTCGTAGAAAATTTATGTCAATAATCCTCTAAAATTCGTAGAAATATTTCAACGACATTTTCCGTTAAAAATTAATTTTCGTTGAAAATACTCAATTTTCTAGTAGTGAGGTACAACAAAAAAATAATAGTACCCCTATATCTAATATTCGAAACGTTAAGAACCCCTTTAAAAAATTTAAAAGGAAAGCAGTGAACTTGTTCGGCCACCCGAGTTATATATGAAGACTGTGTTCCACCACTGTTTAGTAGCATGCACACATACACAAACCCGCATTAAAAATACACATATTCTCTCACACACACACATACAAAACCTGAAAAATCACATTAAAACACATAACTTCTGCATCTTTTATCGCAAATGGGTGATGTTAAGGTGGCGGCAATTATGATGTTTGTTTGAGTGGTCTACTTTTTGTTTCATATAACATGGTTAAAATTATGTAAGAACAATTGAGTTTGGTAAAAACGATGAAAACGGTTCTACGATGATTTTTTTATTTGATTGTTGCAAAAACATGGTAACATTTTCCTAAATAAGTGGAATATCAGTGGCATGTGTAATGCTCATAAATTTATCAGGTATATTTATCAGGTATATTGTCTGTTATACAATAAGATAAGGACACAATAAAATACATAAATGTATGTATTAGTAGCGTGTTTTGAGAAAATATAAAATTTTAGATTAAATACTAAATCTAAGTATTGGAAGTAATGGGGTCAATTTGAAAGTTTTAATTTGTAGTAAATTACATTTATCATCTTCAACGTTTGTTTGTTTTCTTCGAATTTGTCCCAACACTTGATGGTGCTTGAGTGTTTGCAAAATCTTTTGGATTTCTATCTTATTAAAATCAAAATCTTTTTCTATTATTTCTATTTTATATATAACCTCTATTCTTTCTCTTTGCCTCTTTCTCCCTCCTCCAAAGAGATGCACAAACCCCGAGCTTTTCAAGTCTGGACCCAGATCTTTTAAGCCTGTTTTCAACAACCAAATTGAAAGCTCGGAATTTTGGGTTAAAAAAACGTCTGATCAGGTTTTATCGAACGAGTTTTTCTAGGCTTTGTCATGATGCAGAAAGACAGTAGAAAGAGGGTTATGGGGAGAATTAGATTTTTGGTAGGTTCATTCATTAAAAATTCGGGCTTTGGCCAGGACTTGCCTCTAAAACTTCGACTAAATTGGTCTTTGACGCCCGACCTCTGATTAGGCTTCGTGCTCACTAGGCCTTGTATTTCAGGGTTTGGACTTTGGTTTTTTTTATGCATCCTTATGGTAAGCATATCTTACAAACTAGATAACATTGAGACATAAGGGTGTGTTGGTACGTTCACAAGATTAGACAATGATGTAGGCAGGTGGATTGGTGAAGGATCTACGAATTTTCAAATGTTAACAATTTATCATTCTTGTTTTATCTTCCTGATTTTTGTTCTATTAATGTTAATAGAAAAAAAAGTAATTTTATCCCATATGAATTATCATGTTTCAGTCTAATATCTTATAAAGCATATAACAACATACATTTGTATTTTAGGTATTATTATGTTTAGGGATGCTTAAAAACCCGACCAACCCAACGTGAAATAACCCAACCCGAAGCAACCTGATGTCTAATCAAGTTGTAAAATCTTATAACCATAGGTATTGAGTTGGAATTCAGTTACGGCTTACGATCATTTGAACCCAACCTAATCTGATGAACCCGATATCATCGTATTTCTTGGATTTAATATGATTGTCACATTCCTATTAACATGTACATTAAATAATTACACCATCATATACCTTCTTTGTGTACGTGAGGACAAACAAGAGCGTCACACGTATGCCCTACGCCCAAGGGTTATTGATCCTGAATAGACAATGAATCATGTGTTATTCATATTAAATGTTGTGTTATTTATAATGAATGATGATGTATTATTCATTATGAATAGTGTATGAACTTCATCTTTGTTATTTATAATAAATACTCTTCATTATTTTTATTGAATAGAACACAAAATTCATTAATATATATATATATATATTATGTATGTATTATGTGTTATACTGTTGTAGGTACGAAATACACAGGGAAAGTTAAAAATGAGTTTGGGCGTGGGGAGGGAACATTAAAAAAGTGGGGTGTACGTGTCAAGCGTATAATTAAAGAGAATAAGAGGGGGTCCTTTTTAATACACCCTCCTACAATACAAAATATTCCCCCTATTTTGGACAAAATGTCGTATACCTCTTTTACTTCATTTTTTCCACCTTTTCCCCCTTTTAGAATGTACAAATACAATACAAATTCCCCCTAGTTTGTTTTTAGAGAACAAATTCAAAATATTTAGATGACTACTGGTTCATATAATAAAATTTGATAGAATTGGAGCTACGTCAAATGATTGGAATTTGAAGGAATTGGAATAAAAATTTATTATATTTGATCATGTGTTTGGTTGACAGAAATTGGAATGAAATCTGTCAAAATAACTTATGTCTGTTTGGTTCGTTGAATATAATAGTGGTGGTCGGGTGGTGGCGGCAGTAGCAATAGCAATGACGGGTGGCGATGACAATGGTAATGACATTCATTTTGGTGCATGGAATGAAATGTAATAAATATAAGAGTGTAAATAGTTTTTATTTATTTAAAGATGGTACGAAAGTATTGAAATTGTTTGTTAAAATCCAAGGAATTTACATTCCAACTTACGTGGAATTTGAATTCCTTGCCTAAACTTAAGGAATGAACTCAACCAGTGACGGATCTAGAATTTTTGTCTACTGAAGTTACCTTTAAAGTAGAATAAAGGCATGCAAAATCGTCCGACGTGTTTTTACTCTAATTACACCGTCTTGAGGGATTTTTAAACTTTTTTGGTTGATTTCAAGAGAATTTTTTAGTGTTTTTGTCGAATTCGAAAGACTTTTTCTGTTTTTTTTATTGATTTCAAGATATTTTTTGGTTTTTTGCTTGATTTCAAAAGATTTCTTTGGAATCGATGATTTACAGCTAAAGTTATGAGGTCTCTTGTAAAAACTTATCAGGGGGACTTAACTGAGAAGTTAAAAAAATTACTTTTATCCCTCGAAAATTTTATTTTATTTCTCTTTAATGGGGTCCTTCCCCAACTCAAATTTAATTAGACCCGTCAATGAACCCAACACAAGAATGAAATTTGTTTCTTCAAATTTTATTTGATTCCAACGATTCAAACGTCATTTTAGACTTGAGATATGCAAACTTCTCTTAATTTTCTTTATTTTCTACACTTAACATTTTCTATCGTAAATATTATATTGTCAATTTAATAGTTTTTTAGAATAAATTTAAATTTTTTGTTTAACATATAGTTTAGTTTAAGAAATTTGATGTGTTATATGATGTATAAAATAACTTTTAGTAATTCTGTTTTAAAGTGTGAATCACAAATTATTTAGAGCTAATTACACTTTTGGTCCTAACTATAATCTATCTAACATTGATTTGTCTCTCATAACAATTGCTAATTGTCGGTGTTGTTATGAAATTTAAAAGTAAGTGAGCATCAGTATAGTTAGTTTGTTTTACAGACGAAATCCAAATTTAAAGTAAACCACAGAGTCTTACTTGTGTAGTAAACTCTAAATACAGTTATCAAATCTATAATATTGTTGTAAAATATAAAATAACCTTTTTAATAAAATAACTTGAAAGACTATAAATATTTAAATATATTTTCAATTATTGATAACTTGTTTAAATTACTTCACCCCTTTTCTTCTTCTAATTTTATATATATTAACCTGCTAAATCAGGATTCAAATCAACACATTTTTAAGTAACTATAATGAAATTGTCATTTTTAAAACAATGTATATGACACTACTATTCATTGTAAAAGTTCTGGTTTTAAATCCAACTATTTACTCAATTTTATTTACATAAATTTGAACTCAATTATGTTAAAAAGTGGTAAAATGATAATTATATCCTTCCCTTCAATTTAGGCTACATAGAGAGATAGACTCACCCATTGTTGTATGTGTTATCATTTTGAATAATACTTTAAAACAAATTAAATTCGTAAAAAGTAATAAAATTACAAAAGAAAAAAGAACCATTGATACCAAATATATAAAACTTATAGAAAATGATATCAAAAATACAAAATCGGGATTAGATCTCTTGAATCTTTGCTTACTATTTTTTCAAATATCAAAGACTTTGTGTTCGACGTTTCGTGTACGGGAATGTCTGTAAGCATTTATCTATTTAATGTTTACTTTTTAAGTTTCCCTTTTTATGTTTATTTTAAGTCTTAGCTCTTGTATATGACTATAATTTATCGCACACGTTATATATTAAATTAATCTTACACCTTATAAAATAATGTGTCGTAACGTGTCATAATGTGTTGTAACGCGTCATAACGCGTTATGATGCACGCCAAACGTTAGAATGAAGTCATAGGGGTTAACGTGACGACGATCCTAACCGTTGATACCATAAGAGCATCTCCAACAACATCTCTAAAATGCAGAAACTAGAGATTTTGAGCAATTTTTTGTTTCAACAGCTCTCCAAAATAGAGAAAACATGAAAAAGGTTTTATAAAAATCTCCAAATTTGGAGACATTTTCAAAAATGATTACCATGAAAGAGAAACAATTTTTTATTATGTTCCACCAATAAAAAAATTGAAATTAAATGTTTAGGTAAAGTAAATAATATTTATTATAAATATAGAATATTTTAATAATATAATAAATTTTGTAATCTCTAAGATGGAGATGCTGTTAGAGATGAATGTAATATTTTAAACAGATTTATAAGAGCATCTCCAACAACTTTTCTAAATTTTCTCTAAAATAGAGAATGTAAAGTCAAAATCTCTAAAATTATTATCTTCCAACTTCAACAGTTTCTCTATTTTAGAGAATCTATTAAAAAATTATATTATTAATATTCAATAAATTTATTATTTCAAAAATCTGTAAAATTATAAGGGTTGTTTTTTGTGAAAAAACATTATAATAATATTTATCTCTCATTCTTTTAGAGATATATAGAAATCTCTATATTTAAATAATGATATAGAGATGCTGTTGGAAGAGTTTAAAGAAGAAAATTGGGTTTTTCTCTATTTTAGAGAAGCTGTTGGAAATGCTCTAAGTTTGATTTTTAATTTTAAAGAAAATTATAAAGATGCTCTTAAAGATACTCTAACACACCGTAACAAATTATTTAAAACATTGATAAAAACATAAATTGATTACTAATTATATGGTCGTCCATGAAACTATAAAAATTGAAAAACTACATTTATTTTGTTTATAAATAAAATATCTATTAATCAAATTTGAAATATATTATTTTTGAAAAAACAATGTATATAACTAATTATTTTATTTAAAAAATATATGAAAAGCAGTCAATCCGACCAGGGGAAATTAATGGAAGAAAGCTAGTGATAGTAGTACTGTAGTACGGATTTAAGGGAACACGTTAACAACCCCTGGACTGACACCACACACAACCATAGTTTAACCTAAAATCTAGTCAAATACTCTTCCTTTTTTTTTTAACAAAAATAATTAGAGTAAATTACAATTTTAGTCCTTGTGGTTTCTCAATTGTAGTGGTTTTCCTTCTTTACAGTTTAAAAACAACACGCTGGTCATTTTTTTTTGAAACGACAACAGTCAATCCTCTTATTAATACCAAAAAGCCTTACATCAATGTATCAGCTACCACCAAACTGTACAAAAGAGTAAATGCAATTCTTATCAACCCCGAACCACTATCGTGCCTTAACCATTACAAACAAAATTACAACTGGGCACTCTCTTTTTTTCTCAACACAACCCTTTCCCTTCAACGTTTTTGTTTTAAGCTCGCATCTGATGGAGGGGAATTTGCCCTTCTATTTTCTCCTTTTTTTCGCAGCTTGTTATGTAGCATTTTTCCATCTCCAAACTTGCAGCACGCCAGCACACAATTGTCCGGAACCCCGATCTAGCAACCGCAAAATAATCTCTTTTTTTTGCCAATTCCGGGATCTTTTGCCCTTTGATTTTCTCCTTTTTTCTGGTCATTGTGGTATATAAAATGTTCGGATTTAGTCCCCTACTCTAGCAGCGGTTAAATTGGCACTCTAAGGTAGCGTTTGTTTTTAAAGAGGTGCTGAAATCTGAACTCTGGTTTCACTTTTGATTTATAAAAAGTGATGCTGAAATCTGAAATCTGAATCAATTAGACTGTTTTTTCGGTCTAAAGTCTGAAATCTGAATCAGTCATTGATTTAAAAATCCCTAATAATGTGGGTGTACGCGAATAAGAGGAATTATATGGTGAGGTTGCCACTTTTTTTTCCAGACTTAAAAAGGTCTTGAAAAAAAACAAACAATCTAAATGAATAAGTGATAAATGGTCATTAAGAGATAAAATTGAAATAAAAACAGGGCCTATGACTTTTTTTTTACTTTATGTCATTTTTCTTTTCAGAAATAGAAAATAAAAATGATTTAAACAATTAAAACATTGTTGTGGCAAAAATAAGTTAGCTTATAAACTAGTTTATTTTCAGGATACACGTTTAAATACACTTAAACTAACTTATAAGCTAACTTATTGAAACGCTAATTGGAATAATATTTTGTGACTTTATTGTCACCTTTTTCAATTATAACTTCATTAATATAATTTTTTAATTTATTACTGTTAATTGTAGTTAAATATTAAATATTACTATTATTACTAAATATCAGTTAATATAAATTATTAATTAATTTTAGTTATAAATTATACATTAATATTAGCTATTAATTCTATACAATAATTATACATTAATACTAGTTATACTTATTTTGTTTCCTAAACAATACAATTATGTTAACTAATTTTAATAAAATATTTAATTTTATTAAATATTTAAATAATTATTAAATAATTGATTTTTTCTAAAATTTGTTTAAGAAATCCAAATGTGATAATATATATAATCTATTTGTATTATTTTAATCAATATATTATATTTTTTAATTTTTCTACCATCTTGTTTGTACTAATTAGTATATTATATTATTATAGATTTGTTTTTAATACATATAATAATCTATTTAAAATTCTTTTAGTTAATATATTATATTTTTTAATTTTTCTACTATCTTATTTTTATTAATTAATATATTATTATTATTAAATATTTGTTCTTAATTATATTTTAAAATATTATAACCGATTAATTTTCAGTAGACTCATATTTGGTCATTTTACATTCTTATAAGTTAGTTTTTGCCAAACATGGTTTTTTCATCAGCTAGTTTATCAGCTACCAGCTAGCTTATCAGCCACCAACTATTTTATTACCTACCATCTATTTTGTCAAACATAGCCTAATATTACAAATATACATATCAATACATCGGGGAACCCCATTGTAATCTCCCCGACCAACCCACCTTGCCTTCTGATGACCATCTCGTTTCACCCTACCCTAGGGGTGCACAAAAACCCGACCAAGCTAACTAAAATAACCCAGTCCAACCTAACCCAAATCAATCCAATACTTAATCGAGTTGTAAAACATTTAAACCATAGGTATTAGGTTGGGGCCATTTGAACTCAACCCATCTCAATGCCTTTCTACACCATGGATCTAATATGATTGTTAAGACCTTAATCAATATGTACATTAGACAAAAAAACGACACATGATAAACTTTATTCATAACTATACACAATTTCAAGCGTAACTTTATTTTCTTATTTGCACGAATCTTCAACTACTTTTTTGAGTTATTTAACCTTTATTTCTTTGTTCTCATTTTAATTTTATTTTATTTAAACAAAAACGTCTAGCTTAGCTAAATTGTAAAATGATGTACACTTGACCAATCCAACCAATATGGTTTTGGTTAGGTTGAGTTGTTTGTGCTGAATAAACCATGTGAGTAATAAAAATGACAATTTTACCCTTTGATTAACACAACATTAAAAATTAAACTTTTGTAAACATCAAGATATGTAATCAAACCAAAATATATATAACTAAAAGATCTGTAACCAAAGAATATCCGTTAATGAAAAGATCTGCAAATAAGATCAAACTTTTTTATGAACAACAAAATATTTGTAACCATAAGATCAAAATTTATGCAGATCAAAACCAACCAAGAAGGAGGTCTGTATCAGTACCCAAAATAGTTGTAACCGACCCCAAACCAAAATTTGATCAGTAATCAAAACCTAAAACCCGAATACAAAATCAATAACCAAAACCTAAAACCAAATACAAGATCAGTAACTAATTAAAAGTTTAAAACATAAAAACGTAATCCTTATCGAGAACGAGGAGGCCACATATCCAAAATAGTTGTAACCAACCCACAACCAACATCGAAGAAGCATGAAAACGAGGCCGCAGATTACCTGGAGAAGGAGGCTTAGAGACGGTTTTCTCGACAGGGATGAAGAAGAAACCAAATAGATGAGATAGATAGATAGATAGATAGATAGATAGATAGATAGATAGATAGATAGATAGATAGACACACACACACACACACACACAAAGAGAGAGAGAGAGAGAGAGAGAGAGAGAGAGAGGGAGGGGGGGGGGAGGGAGCCTTTGATTGATTATATGTTTTATGCAATATTTTGGTATATTAATTGGATTCATGGTTTATCTTGTACTTAAACATGTTTGTGAGTTACTTATCAGTTAATTTTATATAGTCCAAAGAGGAAGCTTTAAGAAGTTGTACATATATAGTAATAAGTTTAAACTTGAATTTTAAAAAATTTAAGAATATCAGATAAATATTTTATAATATAGTAAATATATAAGTACAAATATATTCGTGATCAAAATTTTGAAATACGATTGATTTCTTTTTGAAAAAAAGAGTGTAGATGAAATGACTATCAAATGAAATTAAGAATATCAATTGGTACTTTTGCTTGTTTTATTTTGTATTTTGTATTCAATTTTATAGGTTTATGATCATAATATTGTACTGATATCAACTGGAAACTGATTTTGTGTACGATACTAATATACAAAAAAAACTTGGTAGCACATCAATGTAACACCATAAAAATTGAAGACAATTTAAGCCGGAATAATCAACGAAATAAAAATTAGTTGACATAAAGGCCACCCAATAAAGGGAAAATAGTATAAGAGTTTACTTTAAAGATTGGGTATTGAACAACAACCTAATAATTTACACTAGAACGAAATATAGATTACATTTGGGTGTTGTTAATATCCTTAAAACAATAACTTCAAGTAACTCCAACAATTACACGCAACTATGCAATCTCAAAAATTCCCCTATCGGCAATACATATCATTTGAGAAAAATATACATGTCATTTGAGAAAAATATACATGTCAAACCTTGAGAGCCTCATCGCTAAGAGAACATGATATACATGTCATTTGAGAAAAATGGTTAAACTTAATGCATAGTGAGAACAAACAGTTATAAGATTAAAGTTATAAAACATTAAAATATAGCTTTAAATGGTATTTAAATATTTGAAACTCACTCTTACCCTTGGAAGGTATATTATATCCGAAGATAACCAGGGAGACTACCAACTTAGACTCACATAAATACTTGGGATGACTCGGTCATATTTTATTAAAAGTCTAAAATCTCGGGTGTTACATCCAAGTTTGTCCTGAATATGATGGGCGGGGGATCTGAGGCCTGTGGAGGGTTAGGTCGTCTAGGATAATGAGGGAAGAGCATATGAGACTTTAAAATATAACTACTTGCTACATACATCATAACTTACATCCTATATCTCTGTAAGAGATATACTGAATTAATTTGTATGGTTTAATATAACTTTTAAGCTTATATATATAGGGGCGAGTTTAAATGAAACTCATCTTTTATTGTGCACGTGAGGACAAAGGAGAACGTGACACGCGTCTCCTGCACCCAAGAGTTATTCATCCTGAATAGATAATGTTCATGTGTTATTCATATTAAATGTTGTATTATTTATACCGAATGTTGTACCATTCATTATGAATAGTTTATGAAATTCACCTTCGTTATTTATACTGAACGTCATTCGTTATTCATACTGAATGAGACACGTATCGTGTTATCCTTTGTTCTCACGTTCACAATAAAAAAATGAGTTTTTATTTTAACTTTCCCCTCTCTCTCTCTCTATATATATATATATATATATATATATAAATACATTTATTATTTGGAGAGAAGTAACTTAGAGCTAAAATACCTCCGGTTGCAGATGATACGGGTCGTGGTTTTCATTATTAGATGGAGTATAAAAGGGAAGAAATGCATCCATATATACCTTTTGTTTTGTAAATGAGTACATAGTTTTTGGATATATACACACAAATGGGTCCCTCATTATCTTTACATAGATTGTGACTATTTTTACCATAAAATTTTGCAAGTCAAATGGACGGACCACATGAGCTTTTTATCCTTTTTGCTCATTTTTGAATGATTTTTTTAAATCTTTACGTAAATTCTGAAAATTTGTACAATCAAAGAGCAACAAAAACCGTTAGGAATCATATCATTTAGAATCGTCAATTATGTATGAGAGAGGAGGAGAAGAACATCACTTAATTTGGATATATATTGTTCTATAATATAAAACAACATGTAAGACATCCGATATTATTTCACATATGTTTGTTTTATATTTAAAAAAACCATCATGTTTCATATATTAAACACAAACACACACACACACACATACACAAAACTGGTAAAACACCTTTATTCTTCTCTTAAAATGAAACTTATAGAATGTTTTGAACGATCATGCTACATTTTTATAGGAAATCATATTGGTAGTTCATAAAAGTTTTTGCTCCTTGAAAATTGGCAATGAGTGACAACCAACACTGATTCATTATTTCATTATTTCATTATTTTACCTATGAAATTTGGTAAATATTCAAAAGAATCAAAGTTTATAAATGAAGCAATACTATGAACTTTAAACAAAAATCATATAATCAAGGAAAGAGCAGATTTTTGGGTTTTTAAATCAAATCCAATATCACTTTGTGATACAAAATCAAAACAAATCAAAAAACTTAAATCGAGTTCAAAGAAAAAACAAACGCAAATGAAAAACCTAAATCAAATTCAAACAAAAACGAATCTTTACAAAATAAATAAATTGTATGGCGGCCATAATGATTCCGACTGTTCTTCATATCGATGTAGGAAACAGAGTACCCATTTTCGTTGATGAAAGTCGTCTAGCCGTCGTAATGGTTGAGATTGTTCCAGATGAGCGGTACAATGAACAAAAGATTTGATCATGTTTTTAGGTAGTGTGTGGTGATGTTTGGGAGCGTCGATGATGAGGTTGTGGTGATGCCACTGGCGGCTTCAAGAGGGAGGGAGGGAGGGAGGGAGGGAGGGAGGGAGGGAGGGAGGGAGGGAGGGAGGGAGAGAGAGAGAGAGAGAGAGAGGAGAGAATAGGAGGATGATTATCTTCGAAAAAATAAAACAATTAGTTTCAAAAATATCATCCACTTACAACTAGGAATGGCAACAGGAGAGGGATTCGGTGAGGAATACAATCCCCGGCCCCGGTCGCGGTTTCACTAACTCATCCCCGGCCCCGACCCCGACCCCGGTCCCTGGTGGGTACGGGGAATCCAATTCCGTCCCCGATATTTTTATACTTATCCCCGGTAAAACAATAAATGCTTTAAAAAATGGTAAAAATTGGTTAAAAAATATATTTTTAATTAATATATACATACGGGGACGGGGCGGGTTGGGGAATACATTACCCGGCCCTGGCCCTGGTACCCGTTTTAACGAGGAATCCCGGGCCCCGAACGGGGAGGGTGAACCGGGTTCCCCGAAGGGGAGGGGCAAATCACCATCCCTACTTCAAACCAATTTGTTTCATTTTTCATCATATTATAACTTCTAATTTAATCACAACCGTTGATCAAGAAAATAAAAGATCTTATAGTTTATAAAGCTAATCGTATATATAGGGTTGGGTTCCAGTGAGAAATGAATTTTGATGCACATTAAGATAAGATGCATGGAGATGACATATACCGAGATGCATCAGACAATCCCCGTGTCAAACACGATTCATTGGTGAGCTTGAGATTAAAAGTGATCAAGGGTCAAGATCCCTTGTTACACTTCTTACATTAACTTCACTTCTCACATCATATATATATATATATATATATATATAAATAGATAGATAGATAGATAAATGTTGGTTCATTTACAAACTGGACGAATCCTACAAACTCGTACAAACCAAGTTAATTTTTTCATGTTTTTTTTCATCAAATGCTATGATTTAAGATGTTATTACATATATGTTTGTTTCACCTTGTGAAAAAAATTACATGTGAAAAAATACATGAAAAAGTTATATTATGAAACAAATTCATATTGTTAGTCCCCAAGGAGAGATGACTAACTAAGAGAGGGTTTTGTAGAAGGGGGGGTTGAATATAAAACACACAAAATATACTCTTTTTAAATTTTTTAATATAAATATTAAAAATTTACACACAGATAGTTTGATGCGGAAAAGAACAGGCACACTATTCTATCATACTAAACACACAGATAACAATAATTAACTTATACACTAAGGAAGTTAAAACAATATTGTTATTGCACACAGCTTTGCCACAGTCACACAAATAATCACTCTGAAGAGTTGTTGAAAGCGTGAGATTTCTGGGAAGGACTTCATCTCCTTTTATAGTGCCCATGCATGGGATGCATGTGGACAGCTGTCAAGATTTCATTAGCTGGAAGTTTATCTGCTGGACAAAGGAAGAGACTACTTCCTTTGTACTAGAATAATGGATGAACCATTCCTTGTAGCACGTAATGTCAGATAACTTTATCTTCTTTTCTTCATGCTCTGTGAAGTCCCATCAAACCTTTTAGCTAAAAGACAAATATTCCTTTTATAAGAATAAAAGAGAATGTCTTTATTTAAGGCTTGATGCCCAAGTTCTTGCTCGCTCACGTGTCTTGCAATTGATGTGAGTCAAGAACTTATCTCTTTGAAATTGCTAAGTGATACATCACACTATGTATCACATCTGTGGATACCTTGTAAGGCTGGAATTGATAAGTGTACACTTTGCTTGATAAACTTCATCTTTCACTAAATGCCAAAAGTGTACACCCTTGAACTTGTGACTTGATATCACAGCCTTAGAGAATATACCTGCAATTTCGGTGACCAAGATTATAGTGTCGGTGACCATGACATCAAACTTGATGACCTCATCTTATTTGATGTCCTTAGTACTTTTGATGACTTTTGAGTGTACCATCGGTGACCCACTATATTGGTGACCCAATCTTGACTTGGCAAAATGATCTGAATATTGAAGTTGGTTGATACATCCAAAATTCCACTTTTTGATGTACAACCCTTGATTGAATAGTCTTTGACTCTTCAATACTTGAAGCATATTTCAGACCTTCAAAAGAACCTGTAAAAGTTCATTCATACAAAGAAAGGTGGTTCATCACCAAATCATCGGTGACCCAACACATATGAAACTTTTAACTTATGAAAAAAAATACATGTGAAACTTTTACATTATGAAACAAACATATATGTAATAACATCTTAAATCATAGCATTTGATTAAAAAAATCATGAAAAAATTATTTTTAACTTGGTTTGTACGAGTTTGTAGGATTCGTCCAGTTTGTAAATGAATCAACCTCTAGATATATATATATATATATAGGAGTGGGTTCAAATGAAAACTCAAATTTGATTGTGAACGTGAGGACCAATGAGAGTACGACACGTGTCATATTCAGACTGAATAATGAAGGAAATATTCAGACTGAATAATACAACATTCAGATTGAATAATATGTGAACACAAACATATGCGAAACAATATATTAAATTATAAGTTTTGATGAAAAAAAAATGTAAAAAAATATTTTTTACATTGGTTTTCACGAGTTTGTAACATTTTTATATTTTATTTGATTATCGCCCTATATATATATATATATAGAGAGAGAGAGAGAGAGAGAGAGGGAGAGAGAGAGAGAGAGAGATAGAGGAAGGTTCAAATGAGAACTTTGCATTTATAAAGAAACAAAGGGACACTTGTGGATCACATATGATGTGGGTCCCACATAATATTAAATCATAAATGATTTAATATCATGTGGGACCCACATCATATCTGGTCCACAATTTGTTCTTTTAAGGAGAGGTGGTTCTCATTTGATCCCTCCTATATATATATATATATATATATATATATATAGAAAAAAGTTCATGCGAGGACAGTAACAATTCACGAGAATGCGAGGACAATACTCAACCAATCATTTTGTACATGAAATTTTTCATGTACAAAATCACATATGATTCACATACAAAATCATATTTGATTTGCCGAGACTTTTCCCGCAGCAAAAGTCGCGGGTGTCATTTTTTATGCTAGTACAAAATCACGTATGATTTTGTACATGAAAAAAATTTCATGTACAAAATGATTGACTGAGGATTGTCCTCGCATTCTCGTAAATTGTTATCGTGTTCGCATGAACCCGCTTCTATATATATATATATATATGAAAATTCAAATATGAACTCAAATTTGATTGCGAACATGAGGACAAATGAGAGCGCGACATGATATTCAGACTGAATAATGAAGAGAAATATTCAGACTGAAAATAATGTTATTCAAATTGGATAATACTATATTCAGACTGAATAACAATATATTCAGACTGAATAACGTTACATTTAGTCTGGATAACACAATATTCAGACTGAATATAATGTTATTCAAATTGGATAATACTATATTCAGACTGAATAACAATATATTCAGACTGAATAACGTTACATTTAGTCTGAATAACACAATATTCAATCTGAATATTTCTTTTCATTATTTAGTCTGAATATGATACGTGTCGCGCTCTCGTTTGTCCTCGTGTTCACAACCAAATTTGAGTTCTCATTTGAATCCACCCATAAATAATATCAAAAAATAACTGGAATTTTTTTGCGTCCAATAGGATTTGAACCTATACAAAGCTTTAGAATACCTTTGTCCCGTTCCTCGATTTGGTACCGCTCTCGTGGCACGGATCGAAACAGTGCTTTATCCCTAGATGTCAAGTCAACTGCTGCGCCTCAACGCATTTCGGGGAGAATCAACTATAACTCTTCCTTAGTTAGGATGGGGAAAAATAGCAGAGCAAGTACAAGTATCAGTAGCATAATAAAAATGCGTTCGGTGACTGATAGCGAAGTAGCACCGTGAGGGGAGGGTGAAAAGAACCCCCTTTGTTTCGCGCAACCTATATATATACACACACACATACAAAGAGAGAGAGAGAGGGAGAGGGAGAGAGAGGTGTATTAATTTGTAAACCATAAACAAGTTGTGAACTATGTAAACCAAATATTAATCAAAGAACAAGATTTTTTTGCGTTATTAAGATTCATCAATTAATTAAAAAAACTACATTGACATAAGTAACTCAAAATGAATTTTGACATTTGATTGATATCATCAATGTTATATAGAAATGTTGCAAAATTTGCTATAAAAGAGAAGTTTGTAAGTATAACCACCTCTTTCTCTCTCTCTCTCTATAATATATATATATATATAGGTAGAGAGAGTATATATATGTAGAGAGAGAGGGCTCCTATAGTGTCTTTCTGTTTTTTTATGACGAAGTTCGTTTGAATGTATCTCGAAAAATTATAAACTAAATTATATAAAAAATAAAAAGTGAGTTATTAAAATATATGTAAAATTTGTATAAAAATCTCAAATTTAAGAAATTTGATTTAAATATATAAATATATAATTAATTTAATATTTTTATTAATATATAATAAAATTTAAATATGAAAATTGTAAATAAAATTGACTAACAGGAGAATTTTATAAAATTTAATAAAGTTAAAATTAATTAAACACGAAAAATCTTTACAAAAACAGGTCATGCAGTTGCCACTTATAACAGAAAAAACCCACTAAAATATCATTTGAAAAACTTTTACACAATGTAAAAAATCCTTAAAGAAAGATTTTTGCTTTTTGAAAATACTTTCAAAACCCACTTTTTTGTCACCTCATTGTCATCTCATCAAATTAACAATTTATCAAGAATTCCACAACGGAGGTTATTATAAATGAAGGTTCTTATAAGAACCTCCTTTTTTATGGGTCAAATTGATTAAATAAGTTATACTTAATAATTAAATAAGTCAAAAATAAATGAAATGACATTTTTCACAAAAATAATGGTAGGAACCAAAGTTCTTGTTGGGTATCTATGGCTTGTTAGGTTCTTATAAAAACCTCTCCATAACGATAGTTCTTATAAGTTAATGCATTTTTTGCTTATAAGAACCTTGCATTAGAGATGCTCTTAAAAACCTCCCAAAAACCACATTATAGATGCTCTAATGACATCTCAGTGACTATTAATCATCCCTATATACATCATTATCAAAATTAGTTTTTCATATTTCTAATGTTATAAAAATACATAATTTCAAAGTATAAAATATCAACAACATTGCTCTAAATAATATATACATAAAAGATATCTATAACATTTTACTAAAATGATTTTTTTTTTTGGGGGAGATGTTTGAGTAGAGAGGGTAGGGGGGCAGGAGAGATCACATGGGAAATTGATGTCTGTGTGTGAAGTCCACAGTACCAAAAAACAGATGGCAGGCATCCGGCAGAAAGAAAAAAAAAACTCTTGATTGATTGATTTCTCTTTACTTCACCATCCATTTTCATTTTTGTTACTTTTTTTAGTTCTTCTGCCATTCACATCTCAACCGTACACGTGTCCACAATGGACCAATCACACGCTTCCTGTACCCTCAGGTAGCCCCCGTACCCCTACGCTATCTTTCCCCTACCCAATTATTACTGCCACTACAATATTGTCTTTCGACATTTACTATCCGGAAAGTGATAACACTACAACAAAAGTGATTTTATTGGACGTCTAAAATAAAAAAAACGTTCTAAAAAAATACTTTATAGGACACAAGTTTATAGGATCAAATCACAAAGTGTCCTACCTAGAAGCGTAACAATAACTTTATAGGACGCTTTTAGACGTTTCAACAAGTTTTGACGACGGTTTTAAAATAAAGTGTCATATTAGCTATTTTACAGGACACTTTTGAAAAGTGTCCTATAAACCCATATTTTATAGGACACTTTTGAAAAGTGTCCTATAAAATAGCTAATATGACACTTTATTGTAAAACGTCGTAAAAACTTGTTAAGACGTCTAAAACCGTCCTATAAACTTATTGTAACGCTTTTAGATATGACATTTTTTTGTTTGGTCCTATAAATTAAATGTTTTATAAAGTATTCTTTTAGGATGCTTTTTAATTTTAGGTGTCCTAGAAAATTATTTTTGTTGTAATGTAATGACACTCCTTTAATAGGGGTGTGCAAGGAAATTATTGTACTTTTATAACTTTGAAAATTGAAAAAATGTTTTAACATAAACATATGTGAGAAGGATTTACTTTTATAGAGTGCCATTAGCCTTCCCCTTACTACCATTTTATTCTTCTTCTAAACTTCACAATATTTATTTAATAAAGAGAAGGCTAATGACATCCTTAATTGTTAATGACATTTTTAGAAATGAATCACTCCTTATATACATCTACATTAAAGCCTTATTATAGTATAAAAACATTTGTACACATCCATACTAAAAGCATCCACAATCTTGTGGTTTTTCACTAAAGTTTTTCGCAACTTTTTTGAGTTTTTTCTTATGCATTATTGTCGTTTGAACAACCTAAAAACCTCTTCACACATTCACTATGTGAAAAATCTCACTAAGCTTTTTTCACAGCTTTTTCAAACCTTTTAAAGTTCCAAAATTTTAAATTCATATCATTTATATTCTTATTTATAAAAATAAATATAAATACGAATACATATTTATTTATATCGAGAAAATAAAAATATGTAGAATTTATATTAAAATTTGGGTTATTAAGATATACGTAATTACTGTATTAAAGTATGAAAAAAAATATAAAAAATGATAAGTTTAAAAGTATGTACAATAAAAAATAAAAATTGGGTCATCGAGAAATCTATAAAAATATATGCAAAAAATAATGCTAAAAAATAAAAAATGAGATTAAAAAATACGTAAAGTTTGTATAAAAATCTCAAATTTGAGACATTTGATTTAAATATATAGCTAATTTAATATTTTTATTACTATATAATAAAATTTAAATATGAAAACTTTATATATGTTAATAAATAAAATTGATTAATACGAGACTTTTATAAAATTTAATAAAGTTAAAACTGATTAAATACGAAAACCCCATCAAAAACCTAATGTGAAAACCTTTCCGCAATGTAAAAAACCTCAAATAGAGGTTTTTTCTTTTTGAAAAACCTCTCCAAAAACTTCAAAAAACCATATTGTAGATGCTCCAAGGGGTGCCATTAGCATTCCCCTTAATAACTTTAAATAAATTATCGTTCTTTCAAAAATATAGTTATAAAGTAAAGGATTGGTCCCTATAAGAATAGAAGTTATCGTAAAAAAACGTTAAAAAAATATTTGTATTTTTGGATCAAATGTAAACACGAATGAAGCGCATAGTTTACTAGATCAATTCTCTTATAAACCGTAATTCATGGGTGAGCACAAAATTGAAAATAATCAAGGGTTCAAATTTCTTCTTACTAGAGGTGCTCATGGGTTATGTTGATCAGGTTGAAGGATTTTGGATAACCTAACACTTACGGTTTGAAAAATATCAACCAAACACAACTCAAACCAAAGCGCAACCCAAATCAGCCTAACCCAACCATACAAGTTGGTCACGTTCATATTTTGGCACACTAAAATATATTCATAACCTTGAATATATTGTTTTCTCTAGTCTACTTATAATTTCTTTTTCATCATTGACCATTTGTTACAATTTATCCTTAATTATTAAAATTTAAGTATATCATATTCAATTAATTTTTTTCAATTTACATATACATATGGGTAAATAATTCAAGGAATAACTTATTAGTTTATGGTAACTGTAATAACCAATTCCATCCACATATTAATGGATAAGTAAGAAAATTTATAATTTTGGTAACTTTTATTTAAACTTTTAATAAGAGGGCATTTTAGGTATTTTAAAACTCTCTCTCCTCTCTCCTCCCACCTTCTACTGACCTCCGACCACCGTTGAATCTTATTCTGGCCAATACCAATTAAAAGATACACAATGTGATTAAAAAAACAGAAACAACCTTCAGTGTGATACACAAATACATAAGATGCATTGTAATAACCACTTGATACCCATTGTGTTATCCATTGTGATACCCACTATGATATCCAAAATACATACAACAACACCGGTAAAGCAACACGACCTGGTACGTTATGTTACACTTTGTAAAAAAAACAAAAATACATTGTGAGACACATTGTGATACCATCGAGAAATGGTGTTGGGATTTGTGAAAAGCAGTAGGCCACAATTTATTGAAGATTCAAATTAGAAACGAATTCATCTATTGAGTTTTATTATTTGTCAAATTTTACCAATTGACCCTTTATATTATTTTAGTAAATAACATTAGTTATTTAAAATTATTTTTCCACGTTGGTTCTTACAGTTACCACAAACTATCTAGTTCTTATTTGATTAGACCCCTATATATATAGTGAATTGTGGATTTGGTCCCTCTGGTTTGATAGTTTTTTTACCAGGGTGTCTGTAGTATGTTTATTATGGATTTGATCTTTATGGTATTGAATTTATTTTGGTCTTTTTTTTCTTCTACCTATTTTTTTATATTTTTCCTATAAAAAATATATTTATGCATATATATGATGATGACGACGGTGTTATCAAAATAAATAAAATAGAATATTATTGTAGATTTGATTTGTTTAAATTTTAGTTTTTTTTTAACTATATCAAATATGATTTAATTATATTGCTTCGCTTTGGTACCTCCGATGCACATGCCATCGTGAGATATACGGTCCAATTCAGCTTACAAAGCTAAGTGAGTTCATAGTTAGTTCTACAAACACTAATTCAAGCAATTCAATAAAAAAACTGGTTGAAGTTGATACCTTTTAACGTTCTATTAATACTACTTCAACGTAAGGCTACTTCCATGCATTTTGTACTTAGCATCTTTTTTATACTGAAAACCCGGGGAAATTCCAAATATTGGGAGCTAGGTTTAACAAACTACTGAACCATATTGAACACCATGCTTAGTCAAACACATACTAGACTGACATTACCATTACGTTAACGGTAATACATTAACAATCATCATTTAACTAAACTACTGTCTGACTGCATAATGACTAAATAACTTGCTATCAATGGCAATAAACAATGTAAAACAGATAGTGTAATTCTTATGACTACCAAATACGTAACTAAAAACATATACATGAGTGTAAAACTAAAAGCATGTAAATGTTGCGTAACTGAAGCCGCATATATAACAATAATATATCGCATATATGAACGCGAGGGAAAACCTCAAAATAAATGAAATACTAAGGAACACCTTGGTAACCGCTCATCTGGACGGTATGCATATGTGCATATAAGGTCGGTTCAATTCGAAAAACTTAATTATTCCCGAAATTGACATTCCTTCGGGGTGAAACTGGGTCGAATTTCCCCTCCGATCAAACCTGTAATTTTACGGGGATTTGATCCATCTTAAAGGTGCAACCACTCAATAAAATTCATGGATCTGCCACCATCAGGTTCGGGTTTGGGCTACGTCAGGGCATAAAATTTTATGCATAGTGTTTAAAGCTCAACATCCCGGGGGTGTCAGTATTTTAGGATTTTCTTCGAGGGATGTTTCAATGCATTACAGAAATAATTGCTACGATGTAAAACTACGATAATCAGTTCGGAAAAGTAAACAAAGAATTATTGCAAGAAAACAACTTTGTTTTTGGTAAATAAGAAACTATATTATTATCTCTGATTTTAACCAAAAGATTATCTGATTCTAGTTTTTATTATGAACATGGTTATAATCCTTCAAATGAGAATAGTCTCTTTCTAATGCATATATAAACACTCATTTTCTTTAGCAGACCGCTTTCGGGTTATTTTAGTAAAACTTTTTACGCTTTCAGAAATTCAATCTTGTAAGTATCGTTTATAGAAAATATTTGCCAACAACCTTCGATTCGAGGTTTTTAGTCATATGTTTGGAGGGCCTCCTACAAATTTTGGGTCAGGTTTGATATATATTACCTACTTATCCGCAAAATACATATTTTGATGCAACATCTTGCGTTCCATCTAGGGGTGCTCAAAAACCCGATCAATCCAACCTGACGTAGAATAACTCAACCCGAAGCAACCCGATGCCTAATCGAGTTGTAAAATCTTCAAACCATGGGTATTGGGTTGATATTGGGCTACTTTTAATTGAACCCAACCCAATATCCTTTTATATATTCGATTTAATATGATTGTTGAGTCTCTATTAATATGTAAGTTGAACAATTACATTTATCACACACCGTCTTCGTATTCATATATTTTCAATCTATTCTCTATCTCTATATAATTCCTTTTGTATATATCAGTATCTGTGAACATATGTATATATATATATATATACATATATATAAATTGATAAAATTAATTGAATGTGATATACTTAAGATTTAAAAAGTACGGATAAGGTGTAACAACTGAGTGATGATGAAAAAAGAAATTATGAGTAAACTAGAGAAAACAACATATTCAAGGTTAGGAGAATATTTTGTTGTACCAAAGTATCAACCTGATCAACCCGTACGGGTTGGATTGATATTTTTCAAACCGCAAACATTAGGTTGGGTTGTTGAAATACCTTCAACCCGATCAACCCAACCCGTAAGCACCCCTAGTTCCATCAATGTTTGAGACGTAATACTTCAAAACTAAATTATTTATTTACATAATGTTTTTCATACACATACCTCATCATTTATAAGGACACTTTCATATTTTCCGGGATGTAAACTTTTCAAAACAAAAAATATACATAATTGCAAAATCTTCATCCCCAAGTAATGGATCAAGTAAAGAAACCAATGAATTTCACATGAAATTACGGAAAAACAAAACAATATCTAACTCTTTGTAAATTCGGTAAAAATCAAAATTCAAACCCCAAACAGAAAAATTTGGGCTCAATTCAGATACTTGTTGCCGAGATCTTTTCGAGTACTGATTGTGGATCCTGTGATTACTTCATATTCAAAAGTAACATACATTTAACGTTCACTCGTTTATCATGTTCTCATTGTTCCATAAACGCATTTTCGATAGTTTCATACAAATTTATATAATTTGGTTGGTTTTTTGTAGCAAGAATCTTTGAAAAAATGGAAAAGAAAAAGTTGAAAAGAAAGCATATAAATCATTTTATAGCAAAAATATGGGCTCCATAGAGTCCATATTTTCCGCACCTTGACCAATGGCCCAAAGAGTGTATAAAAAATTAAATTTTTTATGTTTTATTTAAATAATAAGTAAATAAAAAGCAAGAAAAAATGACATTAAAAAAAGAAAATGATTGGGAAAAAAGGTAAAAATATATTTAAATAATATTAATGGCGGTGAAGAGAATCCATAGCCAGTGAAGGTTACTTATGGGGCCTAGTTCAAGTTCTAATTATTTTTCTTTTACAAAAAAGTTAGTGATATTTTTTTTTTCCAATATAAAAATTCACAAAAAAGGTTTTATAAATTTTCTGATTTGAATGAGATAAAACACAAATTTGTTAATTTGATTACACATATGTAAAACTATGCTTTATAAAAATTTATATAGTTCAAATAAACACAAAATTAGTATAAATTATAATTTAATTATATACAAAAAATGACTTTACAACAATATTAGATATTTGAGATTCAATTTAAATCAATCAGTTATAAATGAAGTTTGTTCTAAAAAAACTATAAAATTGTAAACAAAACTAGAAAAAATCGTACATATACAATAACTTATTTTGAGAATTTATTGGGTAATCTATGAATATAAAATTCAAACCCATTTATTTTTTAGAATTTTATTTTAAAAAATAAAATTCTAAAAAGATAAATTACTTGTTTGTCCACTAACATTTTTTTTATGAAATACTTGTAACATATTTACCATGCAAACACCTGAAAAGAAGAACAAAGGTTTATTATAAGGGCATGAATGTCATCAACTACTCCATGGCTTTATATGCATCAAAAACCTATGCCTATGCCTTATGTGCCTACTATATTTATTTATATCATCTACAATAGTTATATGATTTAAAAAAATTAGAGATTTAGGGGATGTTTGGTTGGAGGTATTAAGCAGTTATTAATGAGAATGATAATAAAAGAAACTGTTTCATTTTCTATAATATAATGAGCTCATTCCCCCAGAAGCCCAAACTTTCATTTCTGACTAAACTGGGGGGGGGGGGGGCATGAAAATTCATTCCCATTTTCATTCCCTGTCATTTTCATTCCCATTCTGATTTTCATTCCATTGTCAGAACCAAACACCCTCTTAAAAAAGTTTGCTTCAATAGCTGGATTAAACTCAGAGAAAAAGAAAGAGATAACGAAGAATAGAATAAGAGAGAAAATATAACATATATGTTGGAGATGCTCGTAATTTTATTTTCTTGGGGTGATTATGTTAAAAAGATGTTATATTTATAAAATTTTTTGTAGGTGTAACCTAAGGTAAACAAATATATGTATTTAGGGGGTGTATGGATGAGCTTATTAACTTATAACTTATTGACTTTCTGGAAAAGTCCTTATCAAAAATTGATAGGTTAAAAATTTTAACTTCCTAAAAAATGACTTATCACCGGTTTGACACCTGATAAGTTGTTTTTTCCAAACACTTAAAATGACTTATTACCGGTGTAACACCGGAATAAGTCAATAAGTTGTTTTTATAAGCTAAAACAAACACCCCCTTAATAAGAAAATCGAAATCTGAAAATGAGAACCAAGCCTCTCAAGCATATAATTGGTTGGGACTATAACGAGAGGAAGGAAGTTTATCGGGTTCAAATCAAGTCAAACAAACAATGAATCAAAAATTTGAACGAACCTATACTTATTCATTAGGGTTTAACACATACGAACTTCATTTGGTTTAACATAACCAAAATGGTAACCGGCCTAAATTTGTTTGGTACCATTTAGAGCCAGTTTCATTTAAACCAATCGATGAATCAAATACAAGTTAGTTGAAAACATAAAGTTAAAATGATATCATTTCAAGTTGTATGATTAAAACTTAAAAGTAAAAGGCCAATTATGTTCCGACTTTGATCATAATCAAAATCGATGAGCATCTTCAATGGATGTTCTTATAAGATCTTAGTTTTTGTACTTTTTCATGCCACATCACGTCCAAACTCATCAAATTGAGAGCCAAAATAAAAGTCCACGATATAAGGGGTTGCCCTCACTTACTTTATCATGTAACATTATTGGTCATCAAAATGGATTGTTGGTGAGCATCTTAAACCTGGTAAAGGACTTTACCAAATAAGAGTCATCACATTCACTTACCGGTACGACTCTTGATTCTTGCTTTCCCTCTTACTGGGTAAGATTATCGGCTTTTGTTATGTTCAAAGGTTTGAACTGGCAAGTGTTTGTCAAGGTGAGTGTTTAGTAAACGACCCCTTAGTTCTTATAACAATTCTGTTTGTAGGTTCCATGTATTTGTTCAACATCAATAAATAATTATAAAAGAACTAACAAAAAGTCAATTCATACCGAGTCCAAAGTAAAAACCAATAGTTTTGTACAAAAACTCGAAGAATACGGGATTCTTATAAAAACTCTCTTCAATGCTTAAGAAGCCGAGGTCGTATTATAGATACCTAGGGGCTACAATTCCAAATCTTGTATCTAAATAATTGGTTTTTGGAACTTAATGGCTATTGGGTTGCTTTTCTATAAAGTTTGTATAAATCTAATTGTTTTGGCTGAATCAATTAAACTAAATTGTTTCTTATTTGTTATATTGAATAAACTGTTTAAATGACATAAATGACTATTTTACCCTTTTATTTTATAATAATATAAACCAAATTTGCAAGAGATGCAACAAAAACCTATTTTGAAATCATTTAATTGTTGATTGTTTGAGCCAAACCCTCAACCATTCAATACAAAAGCAGATTTCTTTGCACCACCACATGCTTTTTTTTTATCTAGCATTACCATGAACATAACTTCCATCAATTCCATAAAAAAATATCTAAACTCAAATTCGTACATGGATTGAACAGGACAAAATAAGATAGGACTGGACAGACGAGAATGAGGAAGGCACTGTTGATAGAATTGTCTAAGGTTTTACACTGTATTCTCGAGACCTTTTTTATATGAAGGAAAGGGGGAAAGAGAAAGAAGATAGGAAGAAAATGTGTTCTCTAGTTTTAGGCTATGTTTGGCAAAAATAAGCTAGCTTATAAGCTGACTTATAAGCTAAGCTTATTTTCAGTGTACACGTTTGGCAAACTATAAGCTAGCTTATTGAAATGCTACTTGGAGTAGTGTTTTAGGAGCTTATTGTCACATTTTCCAATTATAACCCTCATTGATATTAATTATTTTTTAATATACCTTTTTTGGTCATTTTACATTCTTATACGCTAGTTTTGCCAAACATGATTTTTTCATCATTTTACAATTTATCATTTATCACCATTTTAGGCTTATCATTAGTTTGCCCAACATAACCTTAATTGAAAGAGAAATGAATGGAAAAGGAAACAAAATAATGCTATTTATTTTTTTCAAAACTTTCCTCTTGTGGGAGGAATGAAATAATAACATTAATTTTTTTTAAAATATCTACCCATTAATTTTTGTAAAAATGACTACGTTCAATTTTCTTATGTCCACGAAACATTCAAATGTATTTTCTTTTCTATTTTTCATTTTCCTCAAGAATATAAATAAAAGTTCATTTCATTTTCTTCCTTTTTTTCCATTTTTTTCCCGATTTGAAAACACAACGTTATTGTTTAATTGGGTAATTTAATAATTAACTAATCTTATCTTAAATTTTTTGTTCCACATATTTTAATAAAAAGGTTTGAGTATTTGTTGCATGTAAATATTGTATATTTAATTTTTTTTACCCCTAATAGCTGAAAACGACCACAAATTGTCGATAACCTCAAAAACTTCAAATCGGTACATTCAGACGAGGGTTTGGTGTTGGAATTAAAGAAGGATAATCATATAATGGGGACGTGAGAATTGGATTCTCATGTGAACCTCCATTTTCTAAGGTTCTGGAACCACAAGAATCCTTAGTTACAATTAGTACGGGATTCCAACTCAACACCTTTTGCAATTTAGCGGCCGAAAGTTCAAAAGTGGTGTGAGGAGGCTACAACAACGAGAGAGAAGAAAATTATTGGCTTAATGGATACAACTGGTGCCACATGGCTGACCAAATAAGTCATGGGGTTAATGAATAAGCCGCAAACAAACACAAATATATAGCTTACTGAGTAAACCATTCAAACCATTAAACTATTAAGCCAATTCTGAACAACTCCTTAGCCCCAATGACATTAATCCCCACAAACTAGAGATAAAATTTATAGACCGGCCGGCAGTGATGGATCCAAGATTTTTACCTAGTGGGGTCACCTTTAAGATAGGCTAAAGACCCGCAAAGTTGTCTGACGTGTTTTTAGCTTAATTACACCCTTTCGAGAGATTTTTTTAAGTTTTTTGGTTGATTTCAATGGATTTTTTAGGCTACGTTTGGCAAACTAGCTGACAAGCGAGCTTATGACTGATAAGCTAGCTGGTAGCTGATAAGCTAGCTTATGTGCATCCAAAAGATTACTCAAAAAATAAGCTAGCTTATAAGTCAGCTTATAAGCTAGCTTATTTTTACCAAACAATCCCTTAGTCTTTTTGTTCATTTCGAAAGACTTTTTCAGTTTTTTTTTGAATGATTTCAAGAGACTTTTTTTGTTGGTTTTTTGGTTGATTTCAATAGACTTTTTTGGAGTCGGCAATCAATTAAGGTTGTGGGGTCCCATGCAAAAATTTAGTGGGAGGAAGGGAACCAAGTGAAGAGTTTAAAAAAGAACTTCTAACCATTGTAAATTTTGTTTTTTTTAATGTGCCCCCTTCCCCCCAATGCTTCCCTTGTAAGTCCGCCACTTTAGACCAGAGCAATTGAAAACCGATCCATGACGTAAAACCGGACCTTTGGTGTTTTCTCGGACTAGATAAAACCCGGGTTTTTTCAAACAAGATAAAGCCTAAATTGGGTCCAAACCGGATAAAGACCGGACCAAATGGACCATACTTGACTATTTTAGGACCGATCAATGTTCAACTCTATTCCAAACAAACCCTAAATACCAAGATGTCCAACTATATTGATTCAATCCTATGAACACGTAAGTTTTTTTTTGGAAAGGGCATCTCGGCATTTGCCTAGACTAATCCCTGACAATTTTAAGACTGCCAAAACATGCAGCCCTGAGATAATTCCCCAGTGGCCACAAGTTGTTTGCGTCTGGATTCGAACCTTGGGTGGATGGGTTATCTAGCCTCATCCCCCACAAGCCTTAACCAGTACGCCACAAGCCTTGTGGTTAACACGTAAGTTTTAGGTTCAAGTCTCACTTGAGTACTACTATAAGTGAATTCCCGTCTTCTAGAAAACCGAACCCTAAATAACAAATAAAAAAAATTCACATAAAAGATGAGAATAAAATCAGACCATAATTGCACCTAGGAGTCTTTTGAGACAAAATCTTGCATGTAGAACCAAAAATATCCACAATGATAACCCAAAAATTTCAGGTATCTTTTTTCCAACCATCATCATCATCATCATTTCCACCACTTTGATGCACTATTATGCATCTTGTGACCAAATTACACAATGCAATTTTGGTAAAAAACTGTAAACCATGCTTTTTATTACTCCCAAATATGTAATAATGTTAATCCATGCTAATATTAATGCCGAAAAAATTGTGTGTATTATGTACGATATACATATATATATATATATATAACCTGCTGCCCGGAAGACTTTGAAGCGATGATTCCGGTGAGATAAAACCACTTCATGCTTTAAATGGCAATTGTCACCGGACACCGGGGGGACTAACCTGCACCATGTGAAATAATTAGATCGTCCGAAAACTATAAGTTTCATAAAAATTATAAAGGCTATGGTTGACAAACCAACTTATAAATTAGCCAAAAACCAGCTGATAAGCTAGATGACAATGTAAAATAACCTACGTTAATAGGGTTTTTTTCGTCATTTATGTAAAATATAAGGGGCATATAATTGGAAAAAAGTGAAAAAAAGCCCATGGAGCTTATTGGAAAAGTACTTGTAGTAGCTTTTAAAAAATGCTTGCTAATGGCTTAACAAACGGAGTTTTTCCAACAAGCTTAAAAAAATAAGCTAGCTTGTGGTTTCACAAACATGACCCAAGATAGGGAAATTAATTAAAATAGCCATTTTTTACTTGTGGTTTAACCTCCTAGCCCATTTCTCCCAAAAGTTACCAAAATAGCCGTCAGGTTCGCAATTGCAGAGAGGTGAAAATGTAAAAAAAAGAAGTTTTCGAACTAGGTTCGCAATTTCAGGGACCAAATATGTAAAATTTGGTGTAAGTTTGCAATATCACTTTCGCAATTGCAAATGTAATTTCCGAGTTTTACATATTTGGTCCCTGCAATTGCAAACCTGTTCAAAAACAACTTCTTTTTTTACATTTTCACCTTTCGCAATTGCGAACCTGACCGGCATTTATGGTAACTTTTGGGAGAAATGTGCTAGGAGGTTAAACCACAAGTAAAAAATCGCTATTTTAATTAATTTCCCCCAAAGATATTACACAACCTCGGGTAAAGGGAAATGAAATGAGTAGAAAATACTTACGAGACTATAATGTTAGAGAAGTTGATCTAAATACGGTTGCAAATTTCGCTATTGTATGAAAGTATCTACTTTCCGTACACCACACTTGTGTTTTATTTGGAACTATACATTCTTGGAGGCCAGAAAACATGCTGCTATTCACCATTGATTCATATCTTTTTTTCGTTTTTTTTTTTTGGTTTTTTGTGTCATTTTCGGCATAAAGTCATTTAACGGTTGGTTTCAGAAGTAGGAGTAGAAGAAGGGTGGGTGGAAGATGATCCTTTTGAAGTTGGGAGGTAAGACCATGCTAAAGCAGTACTTCCAAGTGTAATTGCAGCAGCAATTGAACTCCAAATCCACTTTTGTCTTCTCTTCCTCCTTTGCCTAAGACAACGCATTGTTTCTGTACAAGACGTATTTGTGATTTTAAATTAAAACACGATGAATGATTGTTAAATATGCAACGAATTAAGGTGCATTTAGATTCGTTGAATACATATATAGAGAGAATGTAAAGGCATACGATCCCTAAAATTATGTATATGCTATACGTTTAAACAAATTGGAAAGGAAGATATCAAGGTTAAGTATAGATGTTACAAATTCATGGGTTATTTAGGTAGATGACCTCCTGACAAGTGATTTTTAAATTTGTGACCTTCTAACTGGGGGCAATTCGACGAAGAACTGATTAGTTTGTGGAAACTGTAAGAACCAATCTTAACCACAAATCAATGGTTAAATTAGGAAACTTATAATTTGGTAATTTTTATTAAATTTTTTTATTAAAGGGCATTTTAGGTATATTTTAAACTCTCCTCTCTCCGTCCATAGTCCACCGTGGTATAATTATGTAATACCATTATGATACCCTCAGTATGATACACAAATTCATATAAGATGCATTGTGATAACCACCGTGATACCCAATTTTACCAATTTACCCTTTATGCTATTGTTGTAAATAACATCAATTATTTAAAATGATTGGTCCTAATTAGTTCTTACAGTTTCCACAAACTAATCGGTTCTTATCTGATTAGGCCCCCTAACAGGTTTCTAGGCATTCTTCTGTCATGCAGTGGCATTCCAAAATATGTCAGAAGGTCATAGATTTAAAAAGAACTTGTGAGAAGGTCATCTAACCAAAGGACACAATATTCACGGCATATACCATGCGCAAATCACTATAGTGATATATATTGCCATGTATATGATTTTTGTGGATGAAAAACCTTTTTCCTGTTAAGAGGCAAAGTAACTAAGATGTATGCATACCAGGTATATCTCACCCCGAAGGTAGGGTTTGAGGGGGTAAGATGTAAGCAGACCTTATGTCACATGAGACAGAGAGGTTGTTTACGATAATACCCATGACTTGCATTAAAGAAAAAAGAAACATATCTAGAAAGCACACTTAAAGGCCACATAATATGAGACGATGCATGGTGAAGGAAGAACATAACTAGAAACAATCATACTAGGAAGAAAGGCCGATATAATCCTTGCCCAAATAAGGTTCCGAAAGAAAAAGACTCCCATCTTTTTTATGGGAATGTTGTCCCAGGCTAGGCCTAGATTAATCTCAGCAAACTGTGACTGCAAGAAATCAACCCTGATAAACTCAGTGGCCACAATTGTTGTGTACGATTGGAATCGAACCCTGAACAGATGGGATATTCAATCGGAAAAGGCTACAACTTGTTGGTGCACTAATTATGTATTCATAATTTATGCAAGCTTCGCTAATAGAAATTTCCTACTCAATTACTACAGAGATTGCCTAAAAGTTTAGCCTGTCACTGAATCTACTATAGTAAAATTGGAACGGATATTCCAGGGTATAAAGACAGATTATAAAGGGGTTTAAGAATGTAAGGGGCTGCTTGGCAGTTGCTGAATGGTTTGGTGCAAAATGATTTAAGTGGTCAGAATGATTAAGAGGCTCTTATGATATAGTGCAAAATGAAATATAATTGTTTGGTAATTGTTCAGGAATCAGGATGTAATTAGGGCTCTTAATGGTTAAAAGAGGTCCAGGATACAAAATGATTCAGAGGGTTTTGGAACCATTAAGAGGCAGACTTATTTTTTGCCAAACAGGATTCACCTCTTAGCGATTCAGAGACTTCCTCTTAATGAAACTGTTAAGAGATAAACAAACAACCCCTAACCATAATTGAAGAAACCTAAAAAAAAGTAATTTTGAAAGGTAAATAAACAACTCACCAACACTTTCTTGATTCCTCTGAGACATTTCATGATTTACGGCCTCGTAGTAACGCACTCTGTCCAATAACCTAGCGATCTCAAAGTTCTTAGATTGCAATTGGGCTTCAAATTCCTCCTCAAGTTCAGCCCTTGCAATTCCTTTCCCAACAGCATTTGACACAAAACGGACAAGATTAACTTGACGACATAGCTCTTCCCCAGGATCATTGGCTGATTCATCCAGCATTGTAGGATCTGCAGGAAAAGTCAGCCCAACGATAGCTAATTGTTCACGGATCCTCCCCCATTGGCTTTTCATATCATTCAGACGGCTTTCTGCTTGCTTCTTTTTCTCCATCTCAATCAAAAAACCCATTCGCATTTCACTTAATTCAGCCTCCACATCATTTGCGGTGTGCTGGATTCCAGTTTCAGTTGCCAGTTCTGTTGGAAATAATGCAAGTGAATTCATCAATTCCACAATATTGTAAAATGGGCACGATTTTGATTTGTTTATCACAAAATTTGACCACAAAATGATTGGTCCACGGATCTTCAAATTTGACAATTTATGTCGGAGAAGTTTACCATGAGTCATGACATGGTAACGATAGAGTGGAATATGTTGGATCAAGGCGCTTACCACCAGGCCAAAAGGAATTCCTGGTGGTCAAGGGGCTACACCTTTCTTACAAATCAGTAGCAGCCAGCCTCACGGGTTGATTTAGGAAGATGTTGGTCAATGACCTAACAATCCCACCCCCCCTCTCCTAGCATATGCCGCAAAGGCCTTTAGCCCTTAGGATTCCAACTCATCAGAACCTACGAGCGGATTTAGGAAGATGGCGGCCAATGACACATCCATCCACCCCCCCCCCCCAGCAATTTGAGCACAAATGCCTTTCATGCGATTCGAACACGTGTGACCTACTCTGATACCAATTGTTGGATCAAGGCACTTACCACTAGGCCAAAAGGAATTCCTGGTGGTCAAGGCGCTTACCAGTAGGCCAAAAGGAATTCCTGGTGGTCAAGGCACTTACCACTAGGCCAAAAGAAATTCCTGGTGGTCAAGGCACTACCCCTTTCTTATATATTAGTAGCAGCCAGCCTTACAGGTCAATTTAGGAAGATGTCGATCAATGACCTAACAGAATATAAGAAAAAAACTTATAGGAAAGACATAAAATATGTGATCGTTGTAGAAGCTACCCAGTTAAACACCCTTAATAATGCAATTGCTCACCAAGACATAAAATACTCTAGGTAGCAACCATATGAATCAAAGACAAGAAAGAAACTGAATTACCTTCCCAAGCATCATAGAACTCAGCAAACGGAGTGATGTGATGCAAAGCCCGATCTGATTCAATATTACTTTCACCATCATTGCTGCTTTTAACACTCATCGAATCATGAGGGTCAAAAAAATCATCCACCTCACCATCGTGCCTATCTCCATTATGTTTATCCTCAACGTCACCAGAAACAGTCTCAAAAACCTTGCTGGATTCATTAAGCAGAAACTTAACACGGTTCTCCTGAACACCACCAGAAACAGTATCCGTAACGTCCTCTGCTTCAGCACTTTTCCCGATATTAAGACTCTTTTCTTCATCTATAGCTTTATCAAGAACAGCATTAGCCTCGGAGAAAGTCTTGGAAAGCCGGGGCCCACGTCGCTTATGGTCGACAATATAAGGTGATGGTGGAAATGATAATGGGGAATCGGGAAGTGGGGTTGGTTCAGGAGTAGCATAAAGAGCGGGTGAAATTTGAGTCCAATGATGTTTTCTTTCGATAGTTTTTGTGCTATTTCTTGAATCGGGCTTTCTATTAGCACCATGAGTTCCACTAATGGTAGAGTTGTTGTTATTCCTTCTCTCCAGTTTTGGTTCGGGTATAAGTTTCCCGCCTTCTACTGGTTTAGAAGCTTTTGGTTCTATTAAACTATCCAAAGCTACTGTTGTAAACGTAGGCATCGCACCATAAAAAGATCTGTATAGCTTTTAGATTCTTGATAGATCATCATCATACAAGCACAAAAAACAAAACAAACCAACGTCAAGAAAACAGATTACAAAAATGAAACAAACTCTAAGGTTTTTTTGAAGAGGTGATGAAATCTGAAGTCTTATTTCACTTCTGATTGATATAAGAGGTGGTGCTGCAGTCTGAAATCTGAATCGCCTTTTGTTGTTCAAAATTTATAGTTTCATTTTTGTAATTTTCTAGTTGTTCCAAAGTCTTATAAGTTGAATCAATCAAATTCAATTTTTCTCGCTCTATCTCAGAGTATCCATTCGCGCGAAACTGATCTGCTACGAAAAAAGGTTGTGATAAGAAACGCTCAATTTTTCGCGCTCTTGCTACGGTTAAACGATCCTCTTCGGATAATTCGTCCAGACTGTTTGTTTTTACGTCTGAAGTCTGAAATCTGAATCAATCACTGATTTATAAATCCCTAACAATCTAAATCAATCGGTTTTGTTTTTACTCTGAAGTTTGAAATCTGAATCGATCATCGATTTATAAATCCCTAACAATGCGGGTGTACGCGAATAAGAGGAATTAAGTGGTGAGGTTACCACTTTTTTTCAGGTGATTTTCAGACCTAAGAGGGTCTAGAAAAAACAAACAGTCTGAATTTAAAAACGTCTGAACGAAAAAGTGATAAGTGGTCATTAATAGGTAAAATCAAAAACTGTTCTTTTAAGAGCCGATGAAGTCTAAAGTCTCATTTCATTATAAGAGGCGGTGCTGTTCTGTTAATGTAATTTAACCGATAAATGTTTGAATTTGTTTAAATTGTTGATTTTACATATTAAAATATTATGGTGTTGAATTTATATATAAATTTATACAATTTCACATACTTATTCATCATCTTTACAAAATTTACATCTAAATCATATAATTAGCATTCGATTTAAATGAAAATATGCCTTTATCATCAGTATCTAACACATTTAAATTCTACTAAAATACATCAATCGAGATCGATTTGGTAAGGATCGATTTAGATTGAGAGAAAGGATAGCAATTCGATGTATAATTATAATACGCATTTCAGAATAAGAACACGAAATCACACAATCAAATTAAGATACAAATTGAAACCCTAGAATACAAACACGACGCAATTGGAACAAATTGAAACGTAAAATCCGAAAATGAAAAGCAAAATAGATAAATAAGAATTGAGAATTTGAAAAGAATACCTTTTAAGATTGGAGTAGATGGATGAGAGAAGGAAACGAGAAATGAAGAAGAAGATGAAATTGATATCCCATGGGAAAGTGGAAAAAGACTCCTTCCCTTCTCTCCATGAGTTATGGAGAAAGCTAACGCTTAAAGTTTTCTGGCATCGCAAATAACCACCTTCCGATCTATGCATTAATTACCACCACCAAATCTATTATTAACATTACCATTCTCCCCACAATAATCCTAATTTAACGTACCAAAAACTAACCTAATCTTTTTCAAATCTTTATATATATAAAAGCAAAACCCTAAAGCATTGAGGTAGTAGCATCATGAGAAACGAGTATTCTAAGAAATGAAGTTAAAGAGTTGAATGGTGATTTATGGTTGAGTTTTAGAAGTCCCATATTGGTAAAGAGTTGAAAATTTTGAACTATATGAAGTGTATAAGAAAGGTTGATTGAATGTCTTTGTGTCAACTCATGGAGTTTGTCCCATGGGGTTGTCTTATTTTGGATGACCCTCTTTAAAATTTATACTATGTTTGGAATCGAAACCAACCAAATGGTAAATTCTATAGTGAAAGTTAAAGTGACACCAAAATATCCTTATCTTTATATATAAAAGCAAAGTTTCATGAGAAGTGAGTATTATTAAATGGTGATTTGTGGTTGAGTTTTAGAAGTCCCACATTGATGAAGAGTTGAAAATATTGAACAATATGAAGTGTATAGAACAATATGAAAATTTTGAACATAAGGTTTGAGTATTCCTTAAATCTTGAGCAACTAAGGTTGGAAAAAATGATAGTTTGGAAGAAGATGATGGATATATAAAAGAGTGATGGAAGCTTAAAAACCTATAACCACTATTGAAATATAAACTAACCAGATCTATATATATATATATATATATAATGAAAACCTTGGGTATCGAGGTGGCATCCTAAGAAATGAGTATTCTCAAATGGTGATTTATGGTTGGGTTTTTGTAGCCACATTGATATAGAGCATATATATATAAAAGAAAGAACCATAGAGAATGATGTAGCATTGTGAGATTTGGTTAATCTAAAAACTTGCATTGTAGTGTAGTTTTACTAATCCCACATTGATGAGTGAATGTCGATTGGAAAATGAAGTTAACTATAAAAAAAGAAGGAGATTTGGATTTTATATTGAGATTTGAGTGTTCTCAAAACTTGCATTGTATGGTTTTTGTACACTTTCCATGTTGATAAGAGTTTAAGTTTAAAAAAATAAAGATACTTATAAAAGATCTGGCTCTTGATAAATTAAGGGATTAGTTGGCTAAATATTATCTGTGATCAATCCTTGTTTTTCTAAAAAAAACCTATTTATGTATGTAAATATATTGATAGATAAATGTATACAAATCATTTTTCAATCAATGTATATAGAGTATCAAATGTTGAATTGTGATCTTCTTTTATTATCTTACAAGTCATAATAAGATTTAAGTATTCTTAAATATTGAATGGTGATATTATTTTATTATCCCACATCGATATAAAGACGATAAATTTGGAAGAATGAGTGAGTATGTAAAAAGGTGGATGAGATGTCTAATTTGATTAACAATGTCGACCAAAAGACAATAGATTTGGAAAAAGATGTTAGTATATAAAAGGTGGATGAGACACCTTATTTGTTTATCCCATATCGGCAAAAAACAATAGTTTTGAAAAAAGATGTTAATCTTTGTATTTAAAAAAGAAAGAACCATATGTAGTGTAGTAATACTCATCCCACATTGATGAGTGAATGTAAGATTGGAAAATGAAGTTTAATATAAAAAAGAACATTTGGATTTGATATTGAGATTTGAGTATTCTCAAAACTCACATTGATAAGAGTATAAGTTTAATGATTAAAGATACTTATAAAAGATTTGGCTCTTGATAAATTAAATGATTAGTTGGATGAATATTATCTTTGACCAACCCTTATTTTTCTAAAAAAACCCCTATTTATATATGTAAATATATCTATGGATAAATGTATACAAATCATTTTTCAATAAAGTTATATAGAGTATCAAATGTTGAATTGTGATCCTTTTTTTATTATCTTACAAATCATAATAAGATTTAAGTATTCTCAAATATTGAATGGTGATATTATTTTATCATCCCACATCGATATAAAGAGATAAATTTGGAAAAATGAGTGAGTATGTAAAAGGCGATGAGATGTCTAATTTGATTATCCATGACGACCAAAACACAAGAGATTTGGAAAAAGAGGTAAGTATATAAAAGATGGATGAGATGCTTATTTGTTTATCCCACATAGGCAAAAAAACGATACATTTGAAAGAAGATGTTAATACTTAATATATAAAAAGTGGATGAGATGTCTTATTTGGTTATCTATGATAGATTCGGAAGAATAGGTGAGTATATAAAATAATAGATGAGATGTTTTAATGTATTCTTTTAGTTGACCTGTTTTTGCTGAAAAACATTTTTTTTAAATATTTATTTTTATATAACTTTATTTATATACAAAAAACAATCATAAATAAGGAGATGAGATTGTTAGAGCATCTCCAACAAGTAAGAATTTAAAAAAAATTACATTCAACTCCAATAGCTACTCTATTTTAACAATTTTATCGCGAACAATATAATTAAATTATTCAATATACTTAACAAAATATTATTTATCTCTCCTAAACACTTAATTTCAATGTTTTTTATTGGTGAGAACGAATAACATATTATTTCTCTCTCTTACCCAAAGAGTTTTAGAGATTTAGAAAATTTTATCATCTCTTTTCTATTTTTTCTATTTTAGCATACAAGATAACATAGCTATTGGAACAAAATTGCTAAAATCTTTTTTTTGTCTATTTTAGTATAGGTCTTGGAGATGCTCTTAATTGAGGAATTATATTTTATCTTATCTCGGTACATATATTTTAAAAAATATTTTAGCCACCGCGGAAAAATCTCGAATACATAATTTGACACAACGATAAATTATGTTTTATCTGACTTATATATATTTTGTAACAATAATTTCTCGCCACCGCGCATTGCGCGGTGCCACACACTAGTATTAATAAAATACGATAACATACATTCAACAAGGATGAAAACCTATAAAAAATGAAAATCGAGTGCCATAAGAAAATTTTCGACTAACACGAACCCGACACGAAAATAAACGGGTTAGGGTTGAAGTTTCTGACCAGTCAACCCGTCAAATAAACGGGTCGTGTTCGGGTTGACCCACCAACCCGTCAATTTTTTTTTTACTTAAAAGTCTCAAATAGTCAAAATGGATTTATTTGAATTTGGTTGTGTTTGGACTTTTTATTTGTTTGAATTTGATTGTGTTTGGACTTTTTATTTGTTTGAAACTTGGATGTTTGAATTTGGTTGTATTATTAAGTGAATTTGGTTGTATTATTAGGTGAATTTGCATGTATTTGGACTTTTTATTTATTTGAAACTTGTGTTTGAACTTTTTGTTTAAATTTTAATGTTTGAATTTGGCTTTATTATTAGGTGACCTGCCAACCCGTTTATGAACCGCCAACCCGAGCGTGTGCGGGTTAGGGTTGCATATCTCGACACGATTAGCTAAACGGGTCGTGTCCGGGTTGACCCTCTTTGACCCGCCAACCCGAACACGACCCGATTGTCACCCCTAATATCTGGACAATATGTACATATACATACAAATAATTTATAATATGTGCACATGTATATGTACAACCCGATTGTCACCCCCTATGTATAAGTCATGACCTTCCAACCCGTTTATGACTCGCCAACCCGAGCGTGTGCGGGTTAGGTTTGCATATCTCGACACGATTAGCTAAACGGGTCGTGTCTGGGTTGACCCTTCTTGACCCGTCAACCCACGACCCGCCAATCCGAACACGACCCAATTGTCACCCTTAATATGTGGACAATATGTACATATACATACAAATAATTTATAATATGCGCACATGTATATGTACATGCACAACATACATAAAAAAACAAAAAAACAGCTTCCATTATTAATATGTACAAATGTATACCGTCCAGATGAATGGTGGATCCTCGGTTTTCGTTGTTTTAAGTTTTTTTTTTTTCTAAATCTCCCTCTGTTTAATAGACACATAAAATATAATACTTTTTAAAGAAAATTGATCAAATCGACTATTTTGGATAACCTCCTCACTTTTTGATCCATATTTTTCAATTGCCCCAAAACAGGACTTTGCAAGTGTCTTTTTCTGTAATTTATGAAGATGTATTTTTGTAATAAATATGATTATGATGAGGGTGGCTTGCGAAATCTTCTTAGTGACTTGTGAAATGGCCCAACAAAATCATATTTTATTTATAAATAGTATATTTTGTAAGTTTAAGATAGACATTTGTGAAATTTTAGCTATTCAAAACATAAAAAAGTTGACTAAAAAATTAAAAGTTATTGTTTAAAAATGATTGGTTTAGTCAATTTCCCAAATTTTAAATTATTGATCTTCAAATAGACATTTTCCAAGTTATATAATCTTAAAAATCTTTTTAGAAAATATGTTTCTTTTAAACAATAACCGCATAAAAGTAACTTTATTTTAAATTTAACCTATAAAAATTACAAAGTTTTAATTTGATACATCATACAATAGTTTCTATCTTTCTATTTTTTTTCTTTTCTCGTAAGGATAAAGGAACTGGAAAAAGTGTTATACTTTAATTGTTTTTTCATTCTCAAGTTCCGAGTGAAAAAGAATATGTCTGTGGTAATTTCAGGTTAATAAGTTTCATCGTTAAAACAGTTTAAAAAATCTATATTTTTTTCTCTCTAAATCTTTCAAACTTGGAAGAAAATCTTCAAGAGAAAATTAAGTCGAAACCTTTTCTTCAGTTTCTTACATTTATCTCTATCGAAAAAAAAAATTCCTAAGTACACGAAAGTTTATTAGTTTATCTCGTTTCTTTCCAAATCCTTACCCATATCGAAGATTAAATCAAATTCATATATTTTTTTTCAATTTTAGATCAATGAAAATATCCGCATAAACAAAGGGCCACAATTTCATTTTTTTGATAAATTGTATCCAAGAACAATTAAATTTTGAAGTTGGTAGATCAAACAATGTTGTGATCGTGTGTTATTTAGAACAATTTTAATAACAACATAGGGAATAATATAGAAGGATTCCAATCCAAATGTATGTATAGATTAGAATCTTGCGGGTAAAATTTAGGAAAAATGTTTATTTCATTTTAGAAGTTTATTTTGATTTTTATCATCCAAACTTACAGTACGAGCATATAGATTGGAATCAACAAACGTGAAAACCCATTGGTTTTTTTACGGCCTCTTTTGATTATTAATCAAACACTTGTATTTATATGCATATATAAACAAGATGGAGCGAGTAGATACACATACGATTGCTACGTGACACTTCTACATTTTCCAATGAGTTTAAACTAAAAATACACTTGAAACGAAAAAACATTGGTGAAATGTTACAGACCAGAAACAAGACAATCAATCTGTTTATAATGATTATAATAGGGCAAATATGTAATTTCGCAATGAAAACTTTTCAAAAAGAAGTTAGGACTTTCTTTGGCATCTTAAAAAAGAAATTGTTGCAATTTTTTAGGATACAGAGAATACATATCTCCATCTCGAGATTAGAAATTCTCACATACCACACCTTAGGATTACGACTACAACCAATAAACAATATGAACAATATTCCCACGTGTTACCTCAACGTAGATGGTAGGCAATTGAAAAGGAGGTCTAAGGTACCACCACCACTTACTGACTCGTAGTGATTTTCCTTTCTCATGATGGTTGTGGGACCAATGTTATGAGGGAGTATACCCCCAGGTTAGGAGAAATAAAACATTTTCATATATGAAAGAAGTACCACATCAATCATTATTGTTGGAATCTCACATCTGCTAAACTTGGCTCATTTCTTCTTATTATATGATGGAACCTTCATTCTCTCTCTGATGCGTCTTTTTCTTTTTGAAGGGTGTCCCAGGCTATGCTTGGACTAATCCCAACAAGTTATGACTGCAAGACATCAACCCTGATAAACTCAGTGGCCACAATTGTTGTGTACGCCTAAATTCGAACCCTGAGCAGATGAGATATTCCACCACATCCTCAGGGCCTGAACCCTCTGATGCGTCTTTTGTAGAGTAATCTATAATGATTCCACACATTCTCACATGGTATTGGGAGCCAAGGTCTTACACTTTAGGGATTCGACACACTATGACAATCTTTGCCCATCTAGCCACTTCTCGACACACCGAGACATTACTTGCCCGTATAGCCTCTGCTGAAGGGAGCATGTTGAACCCTTTTTTCTCAATATACGATGGAACTTTTATATTCGGGGCTATTTTAGGGAGTAATCTAACGGGGTTTCATGTATTCTCACAATCATCATCTAAGGGGTTGTTTGGCAATTGCTGAATGGTTTGGTGCAGAATGATTAAGAGACTCTTATGATACAGTGAAAAATGAAATATAATTGTTTGATAATTGTTCAGAATGTAATCATGGCTCTTAATGGTTAAGGGAGGTCCAAGATACAAAAACTTTCAGAGGGTTTTGAAACCATTAAGAGGCAGACTTATTTTTTTTGCCAAACAGGATTCACCTCTTAGCGATTCAGAGGTTGCCTCTTAATGAAACTGTTAAGGTAGCTTAGCAATGTCAAGAGCTAAATAGAGACATTCATAACATCTATGGAGGTGATGTTTTGAAAACCAAACCATACATCAAAACATGATATCATCAAAAGTACCAAGGAGTTACAAATTGGTAACGTAAAACTCACATATTTCATCGGAACTTTGTAACAACAGGAATTGCATTATGTTTACTCTTTGAACTTGAAGAAGAAGAAGATATCGTGTTTTTCTACCTGCTAAAAGGTCCGAAGAGGAGATACCTTATTATCCCCAGTTGGCGTTATTTATGATTTCCTGAAGCTGGGTTACAAACAGACATCCCCGAAGGCTTAATCACTGGCGATTATGTAAATTCTTCCTGTGTATACTCATGAATTTGGCAACAAACTCTGCAGGGTCGATGAACGATAGATTAGCTAACAAAAACACCAAAAGCTTAAGCAAATGAGACGTATCATGGGACTTGGATCAATTTTGATGTTGGTCTTTTTGATTGGAAAGTTTGAAATCCATTTCAATTTTGAAGTTGTAACGTAACAGGGGTAAAATGGTCATTTTTTCGTTCAGAATATTTATTCAGCACAGAAAACAAACATCAATATATCTTCAGACAACTTAATCTATACAGACAGTTTAATCTGTACAAGACATAGAGGCTGTTTGGTTTGTTTTCCATTAAGTCTAGTATGGATAAAGTTGTATCACTTGTATGTGTACATTAATATGTCTGTATAGACTATAGACTGGGAAGGCTTTTGTTTGGGAGGGGTTTTTCATAGATGGAAGGAGCGTGTTTTTTAATTGGGAGGGACAGGTTTTGGAAAAAAATGACTTTCTGCATAAAGCTACCCCCTAGAAGTATACTGAATAAGCCAGTTTCTATATCATTAAGCCACTACCAGACAGTCATGTATAACTGACTGAATAAGCTGCGAGTCCCATTAAGGGGCTGTTTGGTTGGTTTTTCATTAAGTCCTGTATGGATAGAGCTGTATGTGTGGATGAATTTGTCTGTATAGATTATAGAGGTTTTTGTTCAGGAGGGTTTTTTCCATAGATGGAAGAAACGTGTTTTTTAATTGGGAGGGACAGGTTTGGAAAAAACTTGGCTTTCTGCATAAGCATAAAGCTCCACCCTAGAAGCTTACTTAATAAGCCACTTTCTATATCATTAAGCCAATACCAAACAGTTATGTATAGCTGACCAAATAAGCAGTGAATCCCATTAAGCTCATTAAGCTGCTAACAAACAGACCCTTAATAGCCCTTAGTGGCCAACCCCACCTCGGATGTGAAACATATACGAAATACTTCATTACCTTCTAACTTTAGCAAGGCACTAGTTCCAACCGGGAGTCTCTTATCCTGTAAATTGGAATTTCAATTTTCTTTCGTCACATATTTGCCATCAAAATGAAAAATGTGTACTGTAAAAAGGATGGGAAAAACTTACATAATAACGATGCCAATAATATAATTCCCTTTTCATAGTAGCCTCAACACCCTTTAGGAACTGTTCAATGAGTTTCTGTATAGCCGTAAAACATTGTAATATAAGGTTTCGATCTTGGATTGATTCTTTTACTGAAAAAAGGTCTTAGATTTTACCTGAAGAATAAGTTTTGGGTGAACAAATTCCACCAGAAGTTTCTGTAGCTTTCCACGTATGAGAAATAGCCTAATAAAACCCATTCAAACATGTTTTTTATGGTATCATTAAGGAAAATTAAGAATGAACGTAATGAAATATTTGAGAGAAAAAAATATTACTACCTACGTTTGGTCTGGAATGACGAAAGTGAGCTAGGTGGGTCAAAGAATTGTGGAAGATTTTTTAAGGTTTTAATTTGACAAGGGCAGTTTAGTAATTTACATATTTTGTCCTATCTCCCTGAATTTTGTTCCACCTATTTTGGTGGTACAGAGAAACTGCATTTTTGTCACACTAAGTCATGCCCCAGTCTAACTGTCCCACCAAACATGGGACAACAAGTTTTTGTACTGTTCTGTACCGTCCTGTGAATGAAACGCACCCAAAAGGACACTTTTCATTTTTTTTTGTCACATACAGCTTTTTATACACAAACTTGAAATGCACTTTGTCGTCACTTTGCCACTAACTTACTTATATTTATAGATAATTGTAATAATTATTTGAAGTTTAATGTTATTATGAAGTTTTTCAAGTACAAAATCCATTTTATAGTTGGAAAGTAATCTGTTTGATCTGAATGTAGCTCTTTTCTTGGAACAAGGAGGATTATAAACTTAACCACAAGGCTTGTGGTGTACTGGTTAAGACTTGTGGGGGATGAGGCTAGATAACCCATCTACCCCAGGGGCGCAAACAACTTGTGGCCACTGGGGAATTATCTCAGGGCTGCATGCTTTAGCAGTCTTAAAATTGTCAGGGATTAGTCCAGGCAAATGCCTAGGATACCCTTTCCAAAAAAAGGAGGATTATAAACTTGCCTCTTATGTGATGGATCAGCTAAAATCTCAGCAGCAAGGTCAATAAGCACATCTTCCCATCCTATTGCGATTGGTTGATCTTCGAGAAAAGGATAGCTGAAAACAAGCTTGACTGTTTAGAATAACATTAAGAACAGCTTATTTGATATAAAGATATTATGGACATATTATTTGTTCTTTACTTGTTAGACTTGCAGGCTTCAAGAGCCATGATTGCTTTCCTCAAGTCCTGTTTAGATTTATTTGCAATCTTTGCAGCAAATTTCATGGATAAATCGAAGTTCTCTTTCCTTGCTATCTGAATAAGAACTTCCATGATCTGATATTTTAAGACAGAATATTAGAGGACAGTAGGAGTCATTAAGTTCATTATTGGCATTGTAGGTTAATTTTGGACATCAGAAATGAGATAAGATGTTAGATATTATTTATTTATTTTGGTATCAAAAACGGAGTCTAAGAAATGTTTAATTATTACACTTGTTAATCAACTAAATGATAATTTGATATAACTCAAGGTAAAAACTCTAGGGTTGATGCCTTAATCAGATGATTGAAATAGATTTCCAGCTTAATCAGATGATTGGATACAAATTCTATATACTCTATCCCCACCCTTCTCCCCTTATTTAAACCTCCTAAATAACAAAAATATTCCCCCACTATTGCTTCCCATGAAAAAAGGATTCTAACAGCTCTAGAAAAGATTTTCCCCGCTACCCTTGGATGGCTAAATTCCCAAAAATACCCCTCTACTTATTGTTTCTCCTTGATACGTAAATCTAATCACTGGCTCACAATTTTACCCTTAGTAGTTTTTACACTTCTTAATGACTATTGTGTCTCCATCTAATCAACTTTTATATATTCATGCATCATAAATATAATTAAGGGTAGAATTGAAACTTTTAGTAAATTGTAACTATATATTTTTTAATGTGGACATTTATTTTTAGACAAACATAAATAAAGATGTGGACTCTTACCTTTCGGGATGGAGGAAGTATCATGAATAGCAGTTAGGTTACTTGTGATTATGTGATTCAAGAATATAGTATCATCCTACTGAATGTTCACATCAAGAAAAAAGAAAAAAAAGATGCATAACTTGTGATAAAGAAAGAATCCCATTTGTGCTTTTAGCAAAACATATGTAACTAGAGGTTAGATGATGGATATGTGGGACCCACAAGGCAATAAAAGTGGTAGAAAATACAAAGTTTGACCTTCCAAAGAAATAGTAGAACTTACTTCATGAGTTACAGGAGCATCAAGCTTGAAAATATGGCACCGAGTTTTCACTGGTTCAAGAATGTGGACATCATCTTCACAACACAGAATCAGCTTACACACATCTGAATAGCAATCCATAATCCACTTTATCAAGTGCTGAATGCTCTCATCAGCTTTATCAACATCATAAAGAACCATTACTGTAGAGAGCATAACGGAAACTATGTAAGTTCAAATATGAAATTAAATTCAAACTTTTTAGAAGAAATTCCAGTACTTTAAATAAACGGACCTGTATAATCTGGCTTCAAATTAACGGTGCTGATCTCAGGAGCAATTGAATGGTTGCTGCTTATTTGCTTGACTGAAGCCATAAGAGCATATCTAGCATTAGCTTCCAAGTACACATTAAGCTCCACATGGTGTGCACTTGATGTTAAAGGAACTGCTACTTGAGTCAGCCTTGTTTCCTAAGAACAAAATAACAAGATATATAACCATGTGAAGTGAAATTTAATAAACAATTAATACAAGGATGATAGTATCCAATGACGATTATATAAAAAAATCATTATATCCTTGATACCTCTCAAGAGCAAGATAACTTGCTTACAAAATCTTTGCCATATTTTTTTGAAAAAAACTGTTTTTCAAGGAGAATAGCCTTTCAACTAAGACCCAAATTCCAAATATCCGTTTTACAGAATTGTTTCATGGTGACCTTAGGGGGTGTTTGGTTGGTTTTTCATTAAGTCCTGTATAGATAAAGTTGTCTGTGTGAATTAATCTGACTGTATAGAATGGGAAGGTTTTTGTTTGGAAGAGTTTTTTCATAGATGGAACGAGCGTGTGTTTTTAATCAGGAGGAACAAGTTTGGAAAAAACTTGGCTTTCTGCATAAAGCTCCCTCTTATTGAATAAGCCACTTTCTGTATCATTAAGCCACTACCAAACAGTCATGTATAGCTGACCAAATTTGGTAAAGACACATTGGAGACATATAGACCCATGCTCATATTTGTTTTATTTGTGGTATCAAGTCAAAAGAAATACGAAAAATCCATCAACTCTTACATACCTGAATCTGGAAGTATCTTAAATCATGAGATATCTGCAAAACAAAAACGAGCAATCTGAGTACTCATGTACAAATTCTGAAGGCTAAATATTCCAGTACTGAATATAGTAAAATTACATTTCGGGCAGCATCTCCATATATCTCACGTAGTAGGGCCATTGTCAATGCTTTCCTCCCTGACCCTTTAGGTCCCTTCAAAAGAATATGTGGAAATATATCCTGGGATGCCTAGAGTGCAACATGATAAGAATCTTAAGAACAAATACATATAATAAAAATAACAACAAAGTGTTACAATCACAAGAGTATACATGTATAACTTGAAATTATCAAACTATAATTTTAGAAAATCATGAATGTGCATAATCTGCACAATTTCATTTTGGAAATACCAAGTAAGAGGGGTGAGCATAACCGGGTAGCCGGCTAATTTTCATGGAACCGGCGGTTTTTGGAATTCCGGAACCGCTAACACCGGTTCCGGTACCAGGTACCCGGTTTCAAATTTTTTTACGTTGCATATGATAAAATTGTAATTATAAAATACAAAACTAATCCGATGGAAACTAATCTGATAAAAATTCACCAACTTAAAGTAATAAATAAAACAAATAGCCAAAACTAATCCGATAAAAACTAATTATTACATAAATAAACTAGAAAGTTTAAGTCTTGATGGCAACATACGACCACCATAATATTTCACGTCAAGTCATGAACACCTAACAAATAACCTAAAAGGAAATATAGTTTTATTAATATATATATATATGTTATTTTTTATTTAAAATTAGCGGGTACCCGTCGGTTCCGGTTTTGGGTACCGATCCCGGCAGGTACCCAGCGGGTAACGGTTCCAAAGTTATGAGAACCGGAACCGGAACTAGTTTTGATAGGTTCCGTATTTTAGGAACCGGAACCGGAACTAGTTTTGATAGGTTCCGTATTTTAGGAACTGGAACCAATCACACCGGTTCCGGTTCCAAAGACGGGTACCCTGTTCTAATGCTTACCCTTAAGTAAGACTAATGATGCTATGAAAGAGAAAGTAAATGACATTTACCAGTTGTTTAAGTTGCAGGGCTTCTTGTTTGTGGCAAGTGAACCCATTCAATGAAGAAGGTTGATGCTTATCTGCCCAGAATTGTCTAAGGCTTTCAACTACAAAAGCCTTTTCAATAAAAGAAGCTTCATCAAAGGCTCTCTCTCTTTCCGGAGACTTCTTAGAGGTACGGCAAGGTCCTTTTCCTATACAAGAAAACCATGCATCTGTCTGACTTTTCCGCCTATTTGCAGTAAACTTCCACGAACTCCCAGTTGATTTCCCACTAGCATCACTTAAATTGCTACTTTGCCTACTTACAGCCGAAGTGGAAATAATAGTTGTGGGTGTTAAAAGACCGCTAGAAGAAATACCGGTAGTATTATAATTAGGAATAGCAATCGGTTTATAACGTTGGTGTGGATCAGGTTTCTTTTCCACAAACAATTTGGCCTTTGGGCTAAGACGACTTTCTAAACCACCATTCTTTTTAATCTTCTGTGTTGACATAGCTGCATAGTCTCGAGAAAAGAAAATATCGCCACCTGGAAGAGAATCTGTGCTATCGAAAACTGGAGTATGTCTCACTGGACTCTTAGCCAATTTGGCGTTTGCAACCATCTCATTGATCTCACCCACAGAAGGGGCATTCTTGTCTTTTCGTGGGGTAACACTTCTACGCAATGGAGGTGTTCTACTTCTTTCCTCTCTTCGTTTCACCCTATGATCATATTTCATCTGTTGCTCCTTGTCTCTTGTTCTTAGTCTAGGTGCCGATAACGTTCTACCATAACTTTCAGTGGTGGGTTGACTGTGTTTTTGTTTATGATATGAGCCAAAAGCTTCATCGGTTTCCAATAGATCATTATCTCCGCTTGTGGGTATGAATGGTGAAAGATGCCTCCTACGTTCAGATTTGGAAAACGGTTTGATATTCCTTCCTGGTGGAAGGGGAAGTGGACCAGGAGTTGGTGATCGGGAATTCCGATCGTCTTTTTGAGGCTTATAGGGAGATTTGCTACGTCTTCTTGAAGGTGGCACCCCTTCAGGATCAAACTTTGAAGAGTGTCTCCTGTTGAGTCTTAACGGATTCAGATTCTTAGCATCATCAGAACTCATCTTTGGCACTCCAGAACCCAATTCTACACTCTTTTTATTGAATTCATGCCACGGAGCTTCATGCCATTCAGTCTCCGTATCAGACGGGTCATACCCACTTCGCCCCTGCTTAATGGAATGCTTCTGCAACCCTCTGGTATATGGAACTGGGTTCTCCATATCCAGACACCCAATAAGCTAAACCCCCACAAATTCTATGAACAAAAACAAAAGGTTAAAAAGGCATAATCTGGTTCAGAAATATTATCAAACACTTGGTGGGCAACAAGAAAAGAAGAAAATAAACAACAACAAACAATAAGGCATCCAAATCATAATGGGTGTTCTAGGTTTTCTATCCCAAAAGATATCCATAAAATACCAATACTTGAAGTTGAAAAAATCGATGTCTACAAAGTATGGACATCGTTGAAGACAATGTGGGTGGGTTTCCACAAGATTCACGCTTACAGTTTACACCAGTGAATATAGATAGATATAGAATCAGCATAATGCTGCCGTTTACAAGGTAAATAAGCATAGGTAAACACTGTATAGTGTTTTTCATCATATTCGTTATCTGTCCATAGCTGTGAGAAGAAAGTAAAAAGGTACCTTCAAGAAATTGAATGCAGTCATCATCGATGGCGCCAAATTTTGGCTAACGGTTTTGTCGACTTCTCTGAAAGCTACTGGTTGACGAGATTGAGAAATCGAAGATCATCTGATATACATGTAATCAAATTTCAAGAAATGGTATTTAGGAATTCAGATAAAGTGATTCTCATTTATATTATCTGATTGTTTTATGGTATAATAACCGTATTCTTATCGGTTGTAACTTGTAAACTACAATTTTGGTCCACATGGTTTACATGAATCGTCGAAAATGGTCCTTAGGCTTCAATAACTAGGATTAACGTCCTTACTGTTTGTATTTTATGTTGAAAATCGTCCATCGACTTAACTCTGTTAATTTTTTCCCGTTAAATTAGGGGTATTTTCGTCTTTTTTATTTTTACAGGGACAAGTTATACAATTTTGTTTAAAACATAGGGACCAAATTGTAATTTATATTAATATATATAGAGAAAAGTTCAAATGCGTACTCAAATTTGGTTATGAACATGAGTACAAAGGAGGGCGCGATACATGTCCATTCATGTAATACCCGAGATTTTAGAAACTTTGAATTTTCGGGTTTAGAACTTGTAATTATTATTTTGGTAGTGGTTGTGGAATATTTGGAGTTTAAACCATTTGGGATGATTGGTGATTTTGATTTTATGAAGCTGAACTCAAAAAAAGAAGTTACTGGACGGATCTGGGCGCTGGTGCGATCTGCCACGCGACCCAGGGTCAGGCATTGTGTATGTCTCTGTGTCTCGGGGGATATGCTAATAAATGCCCTAATTTTTTTGGAAAAAACATTAAAATGTTTGAAATTGGTCAAAGCATTTATTAAAAATAATCTGCCCTCTAAACCAGAATATTTTGGCAAGGATTTACAATATTCTTTTATTGATATCATTACTGAAGAGTATATCTTGTTTCCACCGTAAGTGCGGGGCGCGCGCGACCTATGCTACGACTTGACGTCGCGCGCCAAATCGTGGAGGTTCAAAATTCGACCCGTGAGGTTAGGTTTATTATATGACCATCGAGTTTCATCCCAAACTAATTTCTCTCTCGTTTTTCCACCTTCTTTCCTCATTTCTTCCACTTCCTTGAGCCTTTAACCTTCATCATCAACCAACCCAAAAGCTTAAGCTCGACCTCTAGTTAAAGGAGTTCAAGACAAGCTTCCAAAACTTGTGTTCTTCATCTTCTCCAACTCTCATTTCATCATTGTTGACCAAACTTGGGATTGTTCTCCAAATCGAGTTTTGTAAGTTATTGCAACCCTTTAATTCATGTTTCTTGTCAAAACCTTTATTATTAGTTCTCTAGAACGTATTTTTGGAGTATTTTTTCTTATTTTAGGGTTTTGACCATTTTAGATATTTTGGTTGATTTGAGATCTATGACCTACTATTGTTTAGATCTAATTTTTTGGAGTTATACTTGATGTATTTTAGGTTTATTAAGGAGTAGACAAAGTTTCAAATGTTAGATCTTTGTGGATTTATAATCTTCTTCAAAAGAGGCTCAAAGTGTGGTAAAACCTAAATTTAACATAAATCTAGCGATGTGAGTTCTAGTTGCTTTGTAAAATTATATACATGTCAAAGTATTTATTTTGGGGTTTGAACTTGTTCTTATAAACTTGTTTCTTGCTTGATAAAATTTATGAAAATGGTGTTTTGAGTATTTGGGATTATAAAATCCATGTTAAAGATATACGGAATTTTATTGGGTGTTTTGAGACATCAAAGAGCATTTATTTGTTGAAATGAATTATTTTGGGTATTTGTAGAAATGGAGTCCATTTATTTTACTAACTTTGAGTAAGTGTAGTTTGAAATTTAAAAGAAATGATTCCTTGGTAATTTACATAAATCCAAGTATTTATTAAATTAATTGGAACCAAATGTATTTGGGGAACTTATCCAATCTGTAAACCTTGGGCCATTGTTTGCTAATATTTTTATTTCGAAAGTGTAAATATTTGATAAATCATTTCCTTGACTTGGAAGATTTTGGGAAACATAGTGTATTGTGTATTGACTTTTGGGATTTTGGGAAACATAGTGTATTTCCTCTGTATGGGCTTACGTGATGATTGGAACAAAGACACATTTGGTCTAAAGATAAAATTCTTAATGATGGTGGATTAAACACCAATAGGCATTATATGAAAGAAAACTAAGTACTAGATTTTACTTTGATGTGAAAACGTACAAAGGCTTTATTATCTTTATAATAAATCGAAATTCTTGATCTATGGAGGAACAATATCACCATTTTTGTTCGGCCCTTGTCGGTCAATTTTCTTGGTCGGGATCGATAAGTGGAATGGAAGTCATAATAATGATATCTTGATCTTAACATCTCGTTCGTCTAAAAAAATTCTTATCCCTTGATTCGAGACCCAGATCTATTTTATATAAAATGAAATACATAACCAACAAGCCACCATCACTTTTTGTTTAAAGGGTTTGGTATTACTTTATTTATGTTGAAAATGGCATTTGTTTTTTTAAATGACGTAACAAACTTTCCCTCCCTTTATTACTTTTCTTCTTGTAACAAGCTTTTCTTTCCTTTTTTCTTCTCTTACAAGTAGAGGGCTCTATTACAAATCAGACCGCACCTTCTCATTTACCTCTAAGAAATTCAATCTGAAAATTTCTCTGAATGCTACCTACCTTGCCCCCTCCGAAACTGCACATCTAGTGATTACATAGACCTTTTCAAATGGTTGGTGGTAATTTGTCTTGTTATTCTGGTTGTTGTTGCTTTGTTTTACCTTTACCTTCAAGAGAAAAGAAAGTTCATCTCAGGAGGGCAAACTATTTCTCAATCGTATGAAGTTAAAAACCAGAGATGAATAACTGAAAGTGAACGAAAACACAACTCTCCCAAACAATATTGTGTTGCATATTCGACGCCGAATTTGTGATTCTAAGGCTTCTGTTGTTGAGGCATCTACTTCAGGTTGGTCATTTGTCCTTATCTCTCACTAATTTGTCCTTGTATTCTGTTTCTTATTTCTCATTTTTTGCAGGTGTCAAAGATGGTGAAGGGTATGATGAACAATTTGAACAGTTTTCGTTAGTGGGTTTGTTTTTATTGGATTTTGCTTATTGTAACCTTTTGTTTTCCTTGTATGTTCATTTATTTTTGTATGTTCATTGTAGATGCATGTATGACATGATGGTACATTTATCCTACAACATTCCCCTATTTTTAGGTGATTTAATGATCATTTTTGACTTTTTAACTATACGTTACCTGCAGGGTAGGGGAATGAAGGGTGCAAATAATAATCCCCAAATAAATATTACACTTAGGAAAATAGGGTTTACTAAAGGGAAATTTATAAAAATGGCCAAACCACATAGCAAAATTACTTTTTAGCCATGTCATGAACTAAATTCCCCAAATAGCACAAGTTTACGCATAATGATTTTTTTGCTTAAGGATTGTTTTCGGCCATTAAAAAAAAAGCATCGTTACACAAAATTTCATTTTCGATTCCACTTTCTGCGTAGGGCATTAAAACTTTTTTACATTAGTTATTTAATTACTTTATATTTCTTGCTTTTTATTTTTCATTTTACATATTTATTATATTGACACTCATAATCGTATATCAGCTAAAACACATAAAAAAATATACGTCTTTTATACAAATTATATCATTATAATCGTCTCGTCAATACATTTAAAATAAGCTCAATATTATGTCTTCTCTCATTCGTTATATACAACTTCGTTGTTGATTTTTTCTCAACATATGCATAAGATACTTCTGCTTTTATAAGTTTTATAAGAATCAAAAAGTCATGAGCACATTTAAGTAGAGAATTAAACCCCTTTGAGTTTCCATTTGATATTCTTTTTTTTGGAAAGGGTATCCTAGGCATTTGTCTAGATTAATCTGTGACAATTTTAAGACTACTAAAGCATGCAGCCCTGAGATAATTTCCCAGTGGCTACAAGTTGTTTGCGCCTGGATTCGAACCTGGGGTAGATGGGTTATATAGCCTCATCCCCCACAAGTGGTATGTAATCCATTGTAAACCCCAACCGAAAATTGGATAGTATTCTAAGCTTTCAAGGTATTGTGTATTTGTGTACAACAATTTTGTTCTTCTTTTTGAAAGAAAATTTGTAATGGATCTAATTCAAGAAATTTCTAATTGTAAACGCAACTGAAGTTGGATGAATTTTATTATATCAGTATCAAATATCTTTAATTATATCTCTTTCTCTGTTATACTTGTGTTGTAACTGAACTTGTATATATTATCTATGCATTTGAACAATTGTGTATATTTGAAACAGAAACAAAGTTATTGAAAATCCTAATTTTATGCTTTATCTCTTCTTGATTAAGACTAGTTTTTTATTTTTATTTTTTTTAAATGTTTCTGTTTTTAATTTTCTTCTTCATGTTGGAGAATAAATGAAGATTTTCTAATTTAAAAACAATAATAACTTGTTCTTCATTGATAAACAAATGAAGATGAAAAAAAGAAGCTAAAGAACATGTGCTATAAAATAAAAAATGTTAATACATTTTAAAACGCATAATACTACAACAACAAAAGGTCGTACAGTGAATAATAAAAGCAATAACGATAAATAAAAGTGTGGAAATATACAGCAAGATGACACAATATCAAATTTCTTTTCTTCTATCAAAAGCAGATAAAAAAGCAATCACGACCAAAAGGTGGATGATTATTTAGACGCACGAGGTTGAGATTTTAAGCAAATTGAGAAAGATATTCGTCGATCGTGGTGTACTTCAACTCTGGATAAAGCGCGCTAGGCTCCACGCCAAACGAAGGTTCAATCTCGAAGTTTGTTGCATCTCCGTTAATCAAAACAGAATGCATTATAGACAATACGATGCTTAATCCAAATGGAGCCTCTGCAAAACAAGCAACTTATTAATTTTCAGCATAGCTTGACCACATCATTAAATATATATCATTGTTTTGGATTTAAATGTAATATTCATGCGGAACTCACCTTGGATGTTTTTGATCAGTTGGTCCTCAGAAAGGTATGTTTTCTCGAGGGTCTTTCCGATTTTGCTTTCCCAAATGGAAACAATTTCATTAAAGGACAATACGTTGGCTGGGGGTCTAAAAATCAATGTCTTGTTCAAGGTACGTGGATCGTCGACTGCTTTGATGGTATACAAAGCTATATCTTCTTCTTTGACAAAAATGGCTAGATAGAAAAAAGAACATAAAGTTAAAGAGATTGTTCCTTTTGCATTTAACATATTGTGCTTTCATGCATTGAAGATTGTACCTTTCTTGTTTCCATCCCCAAGGATGGTAATTTTTTCTCGAGGGGCAGTGTAGGTGTCCATCTGGCCCACGGTGGGTAAAAAGTAGCCGGCAAAACCATTGCATGCGACAAAAGTGTGTGGGATTCCTGCGGCTTCGGTCGCTCTGCGAATGTCTGCCTTTCCCTTAAAGACACTTTTGGCTGGCTCAATTGCATTGACATGGTCAACATCGGTTCCGAATTCCGAAGGCAGAAATCTCTATAACATGTATCAAAAACATAGTTTAATAATTGCAAATTAGTTGTGTACTTATGCATTGTTCAAGTATACTTATTTATAAATTATAATAAGTTGTATGCTGATTATATATATATATATATATATATATATAATTTAGAGGAAAGTTCAAATGTGAACTCATTTTTGGTTGTGAACGTGAGGACGAATCTCAGCCACTTATCCGGTCAATAAAGCGCGCTTTGACCTGGTTCCCCTCCTTTAATAATCTCCACCCTCCCATGAATCGCGTCAATCCTCCGTGATCGCGTCCACCATAACCGAAGATGTGTGGCTGAGATTCGTCCTCACGTTCACAACCAAAATTGAGTTCACATTTGAACCTAACCCATATAATTTAAACTTATATGATTACCTTGTATATAAAGTTTAAACATATTTATTAATACTAGTTGTGTACTTATATGATGTAGTAAATAAAATGTAAAACTTTATTATAAACTAACAATGAAAAATTAATGTAAATTTTCATTATAAAGAACATCATATAATCTATGGAGTAGTCAATATTTATTTTGTTAAATAGTTGATTATTAGTTTAGTTTATGGAGTTTATATGTAAAGATTTAAAAGTTTGAACTAATACGTTGCAAAATTTTAATTCTTCCAAAAAATAAATAACATATTATAATATTGTTCAAAAAAAATAAAATAACATACTATAATAAAGTAAAGAGACAAGATCATTATAATTTAAGCAAATTTAATTTTTGTTAGATGCCTGTATTATAAATATATTACAATACTATACCCAAATATTTAACTCTCTCTATATATAAACGAACATCATCTAGAATATTCAAAATATTAATATTATTTATTTGATAATTATTCATGTTTTTAATGTCAATAATATTGAGTATTTCATTTAAGAGTCAACGAAAGTCACCTTGATATTTCCAGCTTCTTTAATGGCTGCAATAAGTTTAACTTGGTCAGCTATGGTCTCTCCGCCTACGGTCGATATCACAACATCAACTTGCTTTATCGCTTTCACCAGGCTTTCATGATCATAAATATTTCCCTGAAAATAGTTCAACAAATTCGTCAATTTATTTCAAAAGTCAACGAATATCTTATAGTTTATTTATGGATGTGATATGCTAGAGATGCACGAGTTCGGGGCTTTTTTTTGGCATGATTTGACTTTGGGAGTAAAAATAGGTCTGATGATGCCTTTTCTGATTGGACTTTTGAGGTTTTTTCAAATTTGGACTTTTTCAGACATTTGAAAAAACTTGGTTCGATTGGGCTTTTAGGCTTGATCTGGGACTCAGTTCGGGCTTTCTAGGCCAGACTTTTCCGAATTGGGCTTCGGACTTTTTGTTGGCCCACTTAAAAACCCATCGAAAACAAATCAGTATTATCATAAACAAAGCACTTACAGTAACCAGTGTGGCACCAAGACTTTGGAACTTCTCTAGAAGCTTGGCTTTTTCAGGATGTTTGGTGGTGCTTTCTCGGACCAAAACAAAAGTCGGGTGTCCTTCTTTCGCGCTTGCCTCTGCTATGAACTTTCCGATGTACCCTGTCCCTCCGATGATCAAGATCTTGCTTTTTTGAGCCATTAAAAACTGAGAAATTGGATAGATTTTAAGGAGAAAAGTGAACTTTGGGGTTGAATACTTGAATGGTGTGAGAAAAGCTAGGGGAATGGTGGAATATATAGATATTTATGCCATTATTAAATTAAATTTTAAAATATAAAGAAATTGGTCCCCAAAGAAATGGTCATTATTTAAGCCTTTAAGGTTCTTTCACATGGGAACACGGAATGACAAAGTTGACTATATAATGGAAGAAAAAACAGTTTAATTAAAATGTCTAATTTTATATTGACAAATCTATACTATATATATATATATACAAGCATCCTAAACGGTTAGAGTTGGAATCTTAAGAGGTACAAACATTTATGCATGAGGTACAACACTTAAAAGCATCAAATTCTTCCACCAACCTCTACTATCTATATAGTTTTATAAGTTATTTTTAAAATTTAAGTTACACTTTACATCCTTGTAATTAGTTATTTAATTTCTTTTATATCCCTTACTTTTTCATTTTTCATTTTATACCTTTACTATATTAACCTAAATAATTTATATTAATCAAAAGACAATTAAAAAATAAGTTTCTATTTTTACAAATTATACCATTATAATCGTGTCGTCAATACCTTCAAAATAAGCACAATATTGAATATTTTTCGATTTAATGATATTATTATGTACATGAATACGTATCGGGTTATTTTAAAAATGTACATTTTATGCCCTATAGTTATTTATTTAATTTCTTTACCTTTTCATTTTACACATTTATCTATACTAGAGTTATTTTTAAAAAATGTACATTTTATGTCCTATAGTTATTTATTTAATTTTTTTATCTTTTATTTTACATCATTATCTATACTATAATTAGTTTTTAAATTGAGAAAATTATTGTTTTAACCATTTTAGAAAATTATATACCCAAATTATCCAAAATCTCTCCCAACTTATCAAAATAACCAAAATTTTGAATAAAACATTTCATATCATACGAATTAACTTTTCCATTTCGTATGAAATCTCACACACACACACACACACACCATTTCGTATCCATACAAAATGGCTTTATACACACACACACTTTCCATTTCGTATCATATGAAATGCCATATCATATTCCTGAAATGGGAATGGAAAATGTGTGTGTGTGTATAAAGACATTTCATATGCCTACGAAATGGTGTGTGTGTGTGAGATTCCATACGAAATGGAAAGTGTGTGTGTGTGTATAAAGCCATTTCGTATGGATACGAAATGGTGTGTATGTGTGAGAGAGAGATTCCATACGAAATGGAAAGTGTGTGTGTGTGTGTATAAAGACATTTCATATCCATACAAAATGGAAAATGTGTGTGTATAAAGACATTTCATATCCATACGAAATGGAAAGTGTATGTGTGTGTATAAAGGCATTTCATATGCATACGAAATGGTGTGTGTGTGTGTGTATAAAAACATTTCATATCCATACGAAATGGAAAGTGTGTGTGTGTGTGTGTATAAAGACATTTCATATCCATACGAAATGGAAAGTGTGTGTGTATAAAGGCATTTCATATGCATACGAAATGGTGTGTGTGTGTGTGTGTGATTCCCTACGAAATGGAAAGTGTGTGTGTGTATAAAGCCATTTCGTATGGATACGAAATGGTGTGTGTGTGTGTGTGAGATTCCATACGAAATGGAATGTGTGTGTGTGTGTGGATAAAGCCATTTCGTATGGACACGAAATGGTGTGTGTGTGTGTGTGTGTGAGATTCCATACAAAATTGTAAAGTTGATTCATATGATATGAAATGCTTTATTCAAAATTTTGGTTATTTTAGTAAGTTGGGAGAGATTTTTGATATTTTGGGTATATAATTTTCTGAAATAGTTAAAACAATAATTTTCCCTTTTAAATTTCATTCATATCCCTTACTATTTTATTTTTTATTTTACACCGTATCAAATTAAAATAAATAATGGTAAATCAAATTACATTAAGAAAAATATGTTTCTATTTTTACAAATTGTATCATTGTAATCGTCTTGTTAATACCTTTAAAATGAGCCAATATTGAATATATTTTGGTCTTAATTATATTAGCAAATAACATAAATACGTAGTGAATTATTTTTAAAACTTATAGTTTATAGTTTAATTAACTTTTTTATCTTTACTTTTTTCATTTTTCAATTAACACCATTTTAGTATTAACATATATAATCGTATGTTAACTAAAAATATTAAATAAATAAAAACGTTTTCTTTTATAAACTATACAGTTATAGTCGTCTTCTTCAATACCTTAAAAGAGCTCAATATCGATATTTTTGGATTTAATAATAATATTAAAAATGATAAATATGTATCGAGTTATTAATTTTTCATTTTTAATTTTCATTTTACACATTTATCTATCTATATCTATATTAATATATTATAAAAAGTGATAATTGTTTAGATTTTTAAGAGTTACAAATGTTTAAAATACATGTTTCCTAAAAATCAATTAATAATAAAATTTTATTTTATTTCAAAACCTATACCAAACACAAACAAAATTTCCAATTTTTTAAAAAAGTCGTCAAATCAAATGGGTCTTAAATGTATTACTTTGTTCTTTTTATATTACGATTGTTCTTGAGTTTTGTAAAAATAATGAATGTGGCTTTATAAGTTCAAACGATAGACAAGTTGATATCTTGAAAAAGTCTGAAAGTTCTAAATTTAATGTTGATGAAATATTTAAATTTCGTTGCTTTGCAGCGGATACGTCTTCTAGTACTTGAATAAGTCTGTAGAAATGATAAAATAGATGGATATTATAAATCAAAATCAACGTCATCGATATTTTATAATGATTATTAAATACAATAATGAATAAACATATACTAACATCTTATAAAAAATTGTTATTTTTATTTTTGATGACACATAAACAAATCATCTTATTCATTCTAAGAAGAATATAAAAAAATATAAAATCTTGTATAACAAAATTTGTGAATGTTTAACCGATCATTCTATGATAACAATATACAACAATATACAGTCATGTAACAAAAAAAATCATTTTATCATTTTATTTTATGCCGAAAAGGCTAATTGCTTTATCCAAAAAAATGTTGAAACAATCTTGAATTTTTTCAGTTTTTTTTTAATTTATGAAAATTCATAAATATGTTTTGACAAAATAAAAATAAATACCAAATGAAATAATTTGGTGATAAAATATGGAACAAAAAGTTGGTGATTTTGGAACATGATCCCAAAAGCAGTCCACATTAATGATATAATTTTTTTGGCAATTTTAAATTTATTAAATAAATATCGTATAGTTGTGAAGTCGTCGTTTTCCATAAACCAAGTTGAATTTGGTTTATGATTCATATTTTACATTCAGATGAAAATGACAAAGAGTTAAAAATAATGAAAAAAAATAGATTAATATATATATATATATATATATAAATGAAAAAAAAATACTCGTTTTTTATAATTTGTTTGGTTTTAATTTTGATTATATTTTCTAATTTTTGATAATCATTTTTGTTCCAAACAAAAAGTTGGAACCACATTTTAATCGTATTATTAGATTACATCCGATGGTTGAGATATATTCTTGTATTTTCAGCCATTTTTTCATTGCAAACCATTTTTTAAATAAAAAGATATTGGATGTTGTAAACATTTTGAATAACTTTTGGCCCATTTAACTGGATTTTTTAAATGAGGTGTTTTTTTATTCATTAAAGAAAAACTGTAACAAATTAACTCACTTTATGTAACACCCTAATTTTAGAGTCGCTAAGTACAACATGTAACCAATAAGGACTAAAATGGTCAAGAGGGGAAACTTGCAAGTACAAGAACTTAAAGTGTCAAGATCAAAACTAAAAGGACTAAATTAGAGATCACTTAAAAATAGATTTAGAAATCTCAAATCACCATATTCTAGAAGAAGAAGAGTAGGGAAAGAAAACTTTCCCAATTAGGTTTATCATCAAGAATCAAAGCACCTTCTTTCTTTTGAGCCTCATTTGAAATGAAGATTTTGACGATAAATAAATATTGATAAAATACTTGGTCGAATCTGGATTGCAATTTATGAAAGTGTCACTGAAGGATACTGTCGTCGAAGACCAAGTCGTTGACACTAACGGGTTAGCATTATGATATGTTACCCCTTACATTGAAAGCTTATACGTGATTGGTAAACCCTTGAGACTAAAGTTCACCCCCTGACTAGAGGTGAACTTACGAAGATAAGACATTAAGGACAAGGAAAGAAGATCAAGGGTCTTCAGTGGATAACGACCTAAGCATCCACTAATGAGATGTGATCAACATCTGAAGAGCACTAAACAAAGCACCTGATGCTGCAAACAAGTACGTACATAATGTCAACTCGATAAAGTAAACAAATCATGCTTACTTTTAATGGACCATTTAATGTGACATGATTTGCATTCGATGCAACAAGTTTTGCACTTAATTGTGTTTGTTGTTTATTGCATATATTATTAGTTTATTTCACTATTATTGCATGTAATGTTTTATCTAGTACTTAATATACTAACCATAAACTCAATGAGCTTTCTAGCTTATTAGAGTCGTGTTTCTCAAGAGATACACAAACAAGGACTAGCAAAGTGAAAGGGAAGGCTTAGTTGCATTCTAGGCGACCTTTCATGTTTATTGTTTTAGTATCTAGTTGGTATGGGGATAAGCTAGATTATTCAGAGATTGTTATTAATTTTGATTCTAGTTGTAATTGCGTGGTTGAAACTTGATATTTCAGTATAGTATTTGAAAATTTTAAAATCCGAATGTTTTAGAAGTAATATTTTTTTTGTAATAGCCATTTGATAGCAATCATCAAAGTTGAGAGTTTAGAGAGAATTTGACGCTAAAATCGAGGTAGGGTTTCTTGTTTTAAGTGTAACAAGGCCTTCAAAAGGATTGGAACGGCCCTGAGTAAATGAGTTGAAATTTTGACGCCTCCAAATGATACTTATTCTTTAGATAATTAATACAATAAATGGATGCAGATTAAAACAAATATTTTCTTCTTAAACTAGATTTTCAACTGAATTTGATCAATGGTCCTTTGTAGTACAAGTTTCCATCTATAGAAAATATCTCATGATCATACTCATCAAACATATTTAGAAATATACAAATCAAGAATCATGCCTAAAAAGCAGAAGTCTAGTAAGACCACTTCTACCTCCAACTTTAGGACCACAAGTCTCGATAGTTTCAAGAAAGCTTGATTAAGACCTGATCAACCCAAGTCATAGACCACATTCGAACACCGTAAAACAATTTGAAAAACATGTTTTAATACATGATAAATGTGGAGTCCTATAAATACGGCAGAATACTCCATAAATTTTGGATTTTACATTTCACTACATAGCAAAGGCACACAACCCATTCTCTAAATTGATATATTCAAAACCATTAAGTCAGTAATTTAGTAAGTAGTTTTTATAATAATACTTAATACATTAAATTAATATTTTAGATCCGTTACTGGATCTTCCATTTTTATTAGCCTACGGTTAGTGTTAGAAGCATTTGCTTCTCATCAACCCTAAACCACCGATGCATAAGCAAAACCTAAAATGCCCTTCTTCTGGTAACAATAACTTCTTTATCGACTTCTTCAACCACATTTATCAACGGTCACAACTCAATGATCTTGTATGTTAAGGTTTTCCTCCGCCACATCTATTGTGTCTAAACTTCTACATAACAAAATTCATGATTGATGGTTCTTTTAATGTTATATTAATCTAACGATTTAAAAAAAATCGTTTTGTTTATTTTAGAGTAAATTATAAGTTTGTTTATGTGGTTTGTTAATAATTTTATTTTTGTTTCTTGGGTTAAGAAATTACCATTTTAGTCCTTTGGTTTGCAATTTATTTTTATTTTCGCCCCTAGACTAAATTTATACCTTTAAGTACTAGGGAACATAAAAGTAAAGAATTGTAAACCAGGGACCGAAACAATAATAAATTGTAAATCATAAGAACGAAAATAACTATAAATTACAAACCATATGAACGAAAACACAATTTTTTTAGAAAGGGTATCCTAGGCATTTGCCTAGACTAATCTCTGAAAATTTTATGACTGCTACACATGCAACCCTGAAATAATTCCCCAGTGGTCACAAGTTGTTTGCGCCTGAATTCGAACCTGGAATAGATGGGTTATCTAGCCTCACCCACCCTAAACGTTAACTATTACTTCGTAAGCCTTGTGGTTCACAATTTCTTAATCACATAGACGAAAATGACAATTATTAACAAACCAAATGAAGGAAAAACATAATTTACTCTTTATTTTAAAATGGAAAAGGAAAAAAATAATTGGTCAAAAACAGCAACTTACACCAAATGTTCCTATATTCTAATTGACTTTTTTTAAGACTTGAGTTTTCTTGTACTTCTAGAAACCAACTTGCAGTTTTATAAAACTCTATATTTTATTTAATCTATAGTTTTCTCATGAGTTAAATAGTCGGTATCCCCCATCTTTATAAGTTTCTCTTGGGCGAACATAGTAAAAAAATTTGTAAAACTCTATAACATATATCAATCAATTATAATTAGATGTAAAATTTTATATCATGTACCAAATAAATTATATTTGGTATCAACTTTTTCGGTTGGTACATGTTAGTAAGGTTGTTACGGTTAGACTAATGAATTCAATCAGAATTCAAATATGTAAATCCATTTGTATTAGAATTAAAAAAATTAGAAATAAGATAATAATTTTTTAAAACAAAATATGTTGTATTATTTATTAAACTTTAATTAATAAATAATTTTAAAAAACAAGCCGGTACGGTACAGTATTACCGTGGTACACAACTTCTAATATCGCGTACAACCATGTTTAAATAGTTGGTACTGTACTACCAACCAATTAAATTGGTAGGGTTGGTATGAGAATTGGTTGTTTTTCTTGGTATAAATTTGACACCCTTAGTTTTCTTTGCCTCATGGCAGAGGCGGATCTAATCAATTTTCAAGTTATCGCACCATTCACTACAAAACAAAGGACTTTTATCCACAAAAATTACCCACGGAAATTTTCGTCGGTGATTACCCACGGATCACCCAAAAAATACTAGTAGTTCGGTAAAATCCAATGTTTTTCGAGAATATATTAACGGATCACCTAATCTCTGGGTAATTTGTCACTAATTTAAATTACCCACCATCAATATATCCACAAAATTTTGTGACGATTAAGTGAGGAATCACCCTTTAGCAACAAATTTTCCAAGAAAAGGTCTGTAGACAAATATCTTTCGTTTAATAGTGATTTGACTGTAAAAAAACGAAGATATGGATACTTTTTACAAAAACATCATCGGTTTGTTGGTTGATTCCTTGCCTTTCGTATGTGAGGTCTCGTGTTCAAGTTTTTTGTCGCAATTTTTTTCCCAGAACCATAATAAATATGAAATTACAAGCTAAAAACTAAGAAAATGACACAAACTTGATTCAAAGCTACACCTTGTATGGGAGAAAAACCATGCAAACCAACTCTATCGAACAAAACCGGTAGTTTCAAAAAATATATATGGTTGCACAATGCATACCTTTGATAGCGGTTCACTTTGTGATATTATAGGTTTTTGGTTCTAGTTTCACCAGAGACGTTTGACTAGTGTTTAACTTTGATTATTGATTTTGTTCACAATGTTTTCACCTACCAGATTTCACAGATCCACAATATGTTCACATGGTGTTCACAAATAATAGGTTTAGATATAGTTTTATTAGGTTACTTGGTATTTACAATGTGTTATGATATTTGGTGTTGTGTTATAATACTTGCTAGGTTTAGTTTTAATTTTTTTTAGGTAATGTTTTTAATATGAGGAGAGAGGAGAGGAGAAAAGTTAATTTTAAAAAACCCACATGGTGGTTTCGGAGTAAAAAATCAAAAATTCAGTAAATTCTAACCAGAGATGGAGTACTAGAATAGGACTGTGTGTAAACGTTTTTTTAAGTATATAATATTTATATACAACAAATTGAACAAATAAACTCACACCTCCTTTTATATTTAGTGAGGTTTGAACTCCCGACCTTTTAAGAGATCAGAGACCTAGGATAAAAAAATGTTTTAAGAAAAAAAGAAAAACTATTGTTCTAGATTTATGCAATATTTGGATCATCTCCAGGCCCGGTCCTAGGAAGGGCGGGCAGGGGTACGTCCAGGGCCCACAAGAAACAGGGGCCTAACTTTTTATATATATATATACTATATAGTATATAGTAGTAGTTCAAAAAAAAGTTAATAATCAATAAAAGAGACAATTTTTTTATTATCTAATATGATCCCAAATAAGTTTAGCATTATATTAAGAATCTAAACATGTAATAGTTAATTACATTAGAGAAGAAATTTGTAAAAGAAAAATAAATTGGTTGTTCATTTAATAGTTTTGATTGTTGTGTCTCTAAGTTTTTTTTTTAATTACTACTAAAATCTAAAACTATTTTCTCTAAAAGACATTGATATACTGTCCATCATTCATCTCCCAACTGCATGAATTTATATTTTTGTATTAGGATATAATAGATTTTTTGTTGTTATTAATTAAGAAACTTCTGCCTTTTAGAAGAAAAATAATTATTAACTGTATAAAACGATCCAACTTATATCTATATTTATGATTTCAAAACTACTATTGTCTTTTCATTGGTGCATTAATCTTAACTACTATCATGTCTCTAAAACAACAATAAGATTTCAAACTAAAATAAACATGGACTTTTGATTTTAAGATTGATGGTTTCTAAAAAATATGTTTTAACCCTAAAAGTTTAAAATGGTGAGGAAAACATTAACTTGATCTGACATTGAAACTCAACTCATTTGTATTGATTTACATAAAGTGTTGTTCTAAATCATCAACATTATGACCCTAAATGTGTTTGGCAGTGAAATAGATTCACGATGCTCTGTAAAAATTATATGATAGATAATATTAATTTAGAATTAATGTTTATTGATTTTGCATTTAGGAATACTAAAAAAAAGTTTTTATATGAATTATTAGTGTTTTTTGATTTCAATATTATTTTTAATGATAAAAGAAACATATTGAACTTTTTTCATACTTATTGAGGACTCGTTTTTTCATCTTGTCCCGGGCCTAAAAAATATCAGAATCGGAGCTGATCATCTCTTTTGGTAGTTGATTCAATGAGATAATCATGAACACGTGGTATAAATGTCATTCATTTTAACACCTAGGGGCTGTTTGGTTGTTTTTTCATTAAGACCTGTATGGATAAAGTTGGGTTTATGCAAAAAGTTGTCTGAATGTGTTAATAAAACTGTTGTTTGTTTGTTGTGCTGAATAAACTGTCTAAACAATAGAAATGACCATCTTACCCTTCTATTTGTTTTATATTTTATTTTTCTTCACACACGCACTTGCATTACAAGTTAAGAAAACCAAAACAAAATTCATTAAAGATCTTTGAACACAAATACAATAAAAAAGAATCACGAAAACATCAAGAAAAATGAATTCTTGGATGAAATACAAACATTTAATTTTGGAAATCCAAATACAAAAAATATCTTAAAAGTTAAAACATCAAATCCCTAAAACTAAACCCAAAATCTAGCAAAATCTAATCCTCCAACAGATTGTGAAACCCTTTGATATGCAACGTGGGTTGAAACCCTTGCTACGTGGAGGAGAGATTCATCGGAGCTGAGCTACATAAAACTATTTAATTACGGATAAAAAATATACAAATCCTCAACTATTTAATTAGGAATGTGAGTGGCTGAGTGGATAAAGGGAGGGTGGTAGAGCTGCACGAATAAGCACCAATATTTTTCAATAAGCCACTTTCAAACAGTAGAGTATGGCTGACCGAATAAGCTTAAGAGCTTATTAAGCCACTTCCAAACAGGCCCCTAGTAAACTATAAAGAAGGACATGTATAGAAAGATAAAACTAATAACCAGAAATAAAAGTGTGTAACAAATCAACAAATTTCTTTTATTACGTTAAAAGCAGATGAAAAGGCGATCACGTGAATGATTACTTTTATACACGATAAAAGAGATTTTTTTATACAAATTTAGTAAGAATTCTACGTTAAAACTGTTACTAATTTCGTAGTTATCAGAAGGATATAAAAAACTACCTCTCATTATTTTATATGCTAGGACTATGAGATACAAAAACCAAGGGATAGAAGATATATCATAATCCACCATGACATGGTGGAGATGGGATGCAATGTCTTAAAGCCTGGGTTAACCCGGCCGGTTGAACCGGGACCCGGGGTAGTGACCGGGTTAACTAACGTCGGATTAATACATATGACCGGTCAGGGGCGGAACACAAGCCTTTTAATTAAGGGGGCCGAACCTAACAAATGCATCTTAAAAATATATAATAATAAAAAAATTCAACCTAATCACTAATGTGTCACCATATATACAGGGGCCATATATATATACATAACCACCTGAGCTAAGCGCAATTCATTGATAATATTTCTAATATCTAGTATTTAAGGGATAAAGCGCAGGGGCCATGGCCCCCCTATTAGTAATTTCCATAATTAGTGTTTCCATAAATAAGAGGCTTTGAGATAAGTCCTACACAAGGGGGTGTTAGGATAATGACTATCTATTAAATACAAGTTGGTATTATAGTAGAACTCTAAGTCCTAGTTTTATGGTAATTCTCTTTAGAATATATAGTTTAATAGATATCGAGTTTAGGATATCAAGAATTGAGAGAACGATTGTAGCAAAGTTTTGAGCGAGTTTCTTTGTTATAATAAGAAGTTTTTCTTTCAAATTCTTGTGTGTTCTGTTCTTGTTTACGTTTTGATACAACACCCCCTAGGCCCCTATTGTGTTCCGCCTCTATGACCGGCCCATTTCAACCCGCCCGAGTTTCTCAAAAACCCGGTTAAATTGGTGGTAAACCCGTTTCTCAAACCGGGTTAACCCGTTTTTATATTAAAATTCAAAAATATTTTTAAAAAAAATGTGTGTTATGTGTGTTTTTTTTAATGTATTTGAATTGATGTAAAACTTGTTGTTTGTGTATTTTTAATGTTGGAACTTGTGGACATCAAATTGTTACTTTATATATATGTATGTACGCAGGAAAATGAAAAAAATACAAGGGAGTAAGGAAATTATTGAAACCGGTTAACCCGGTGGTTGAACCGGTTAACCCGGGACCCGATCACCATACTTGGTCAACTAAAAACCCGGGTTTTAAAACATTGATGGGATGTACAAAAATCCTGCGAAAGTGCCTTCCAAAATTCTTTGTTTGCCAAAATCTTGGTTTTTAGCATGGTTCTAAATAATTAGTTATGGCCTCGTTATGGCGCGTTATGGCGTCAAGGTTTAGGTTCGCCGCCGCGTTAACCCCCATGGCTCCGCTCTAAGGTTTGGTTGCACCGTAACACGTTATGGCGCGTTACGATACGCTATGGCACGTTATGACACGTTATTTTCTAAGGTGTGGGTTATTTTAATGTATAATTTGAGCGATAAATAAACATAAAAACGAAACTTCAAAACTAAAACCTTAAATATGTAAATATTTACTCTCATTCACGTACACGAAAATTCGAACCCGGTTTATTTGAAAATTGAAAAAATAATGGGTACAGATTCAAGAGCTTTAATATTCATTTGGTATCAATGGTTCTTCTTTCTTTTTAGTTTTAATTTGTTCGAATGTATCATTCAAAACATTAACATATACAAGGGGGGGGGGTGGGTGTGTGTGTGTGTATATATATATATGTGTGTGTGTGTGTGTGCCGCCTTAGGGCACGCCTTGAAAAACGACGTGGCCTCGCCGTAACTCGCAAGGCTTAAGGTTTGACCTTGCCGCCACGCCACACCTCACGTTATTTAGAACCTTGGTTTTTAGCCAACAAGACCATATGCGGTTTAACTTCATTCCCATTTTCCATCTTATAATCTAAATTCTCTTTAAGTTTATATGTGATAAATTTGCTGATAAACTAGTCATATTTTATAAAAACTAGTTGATAAGTTAGACGACAATGTAAAATTGGATATGATTTTTGATCATTTTATGTATAATATAAGCGGCATAATTGAAAAAAGAAAAAGTAAATAAGTAATATATAGCCCACGTAAGCTTATTAAAACACTGCATAATGGTCTTATTTGTCCTCACGTTCTAAAAAGTAATATATAGCCTACAGAAGCTCTTATTTGTCCTGACGTTCTAAATAATGGTAATTCTGAAGTAAAAAAAGCGCCATTTGTTGAAATCGAAGATGCGTATTGAAGGAAGAGCATGACACATTCAAAACTTTAAACCATCACTACCGATGAAGATCATGAAACGAAAGAATATTGAAACCCGAATAAATAAATAAATAAATAACTGAAGAATAAAGGACCATTCAAGAATAATGAATCCCCATTTTTTACATAACGCAAATAAAAGACGAAAAGAAAATATTTCAAAATGCAAACGATTCTAATATATTAGATACGATTGTATTTTATCAAGTTTCGGATGATTTTAATTTAATACCATTTTTATGTTATATCTCTATATTTCAAAGATGTAAAATTAACAACATCAGTTAATTAATATAATTGATGGAGTCATGGAGGTAGATTTTGTAAATTATCAATTTGTTTCAATGATTTTAACAGTTTATTGAAACAAAATTTATTTTCCATTTTTATAATTTGAAATAAAAAAATTACTAGTTAAGGTTAAACTTTTAATATTATATTTAGATTAGAGTTGTAGTTGTAAAATTGCTTTAGTACTTCAAAAAATAGTTTACACTTTACTTTTATATTTATAGTGAAAAAATGTCGAAGCCCAGCCCGACTACCAGAGCCCAATCGGGCTTTATTTCATACCTAAAACACATGTAAAATTTAGGCAATAAAAGCGTGTAACGAAGCAACACGGTGACAAAATATTAAAAAATAATTATTACATTAAAAGCAGATAAAAAGGCGATCACGACCCAAAAGGTGGATGATTATTTTGATAGACGATCGAGACAGAGATTTTAAGCAAATTGAGCCAGATATTCGTCGATCGTGGTGTACTTCAGCACTGGATAGAGCGCACTAGGCTCTACTCCAAACAAAGATTCGATATCGAAGTTTGTTGTATCTCCCTTCACCAAGACAGAAGGTATCCAAGTTCCTTATAAGGCAGCTATTGTTCTCCTCCCCAACTAATGTGGGATATTACATACCACCCCCTTGGAAGCCCAACGTCCTCGCTGACACACCAGTCCGGTTCCCGGCTCTGATACCATCTGTAACATCTCAGACCAACCGTATCAGATATTGTACGCTTTGTCAACACTTGCACTCACGGTTTTAAAATGCATCTGATAGGGAAGGTATCCAAGTCCCTTACAAGGCAACTATTATTCTCCTCCCAACCAATGTGGGATATGATATTACAACTTTCTTCCAATTATTCTCCGAGTAATATAAATTTGTATTTATTATCATAAGTTGGGACAGTTTTGGCTCCGCACAGAGCCAGGATCGGGTTCTCTTAACCGCTTATGAATAACCTTAACCGGGTCTTAGGTTTTTGGTCGGGACCGGACCGATTACGGAAAGCCATTTTAGAACCATGACGGATTTGGGCCGACCCGTGAGTCATTTTTAGCTATCTATAGTGGTGGAGATGGGATGTACAAAATCCCACCAATCTATAGCACCATGCTATAGTACTCAACCGCCGAAATATTGATTTTTAGTCCAAAATATGTTATTTCCACAATTCCACTTTCAATATCTAGAAAACAAGAAAATATAAAATAGTAACGAAAAGGATTTGAATCATCAACTTAAGGATGTAGAATACAAGAGAAATTTGGAATCCGATTTAAACTTAAATCATACACATTAAGGTTGCGTTTAGTTCGTTAAAATTTTTCTGTTTTCTAGAAAATTTTTCCAGAGAAAATGAAAATTTGGAAAACGCGTTTAGTTCGTTCAGTTTTCAAAAAATTTCATTTTCATTTTCTAAATTTATATTAGATTTAGAAAACAACTTTTTTGAGTTTTCAGAATTTTCATTTTCAAAATAATTTTCTACATGCACACACACTTACACTTTTACACGCGTGCACATTCACACTTTCACACACACACACACACACACTCTTTCACTTTCACACACATACACATACACAATTTCACACACACACACACACACGCACACACACACATATACACTTTCACACACAAACACACACTTTCACTTTCACTTTCACACACACACACACACACTTTCACTTTCACACACACACACACACACATACACACACTCACTTTCACACACGCACACACACACACACACACACACACACACACTTTCACACACACACATATATATATATACACTTTCACACACACACTTTCACTTTCACACTCATACACACTTTCACGCGCGCACACATAAACACATTTTCACTTTCACACTTCCACGCACACACTTTCACTTTCTCTCACACACACACATACTCACTTTCACACACACTTTCACACACACACTTTTTCACACACTCACTTTCACACACACATACACATATATACACTTTCACACACACACACACACACACACACACACACACACTCTTTCACACTCACACACACACACACACACTTTCACACTCACACACAATTTCACACACTTTCGCGCTCACACACATACACACATTTTCACTTTCACACACACTCACTTTCACAAACACACACATACACTTTCACACACACACTTTTTCACGCACTCACTTTCTTACACACATACACACTTTCACTTTCACATTCATACACAATTTCATACACTTTCGCGCGCGCACATACATTTTCACTTTCACACTTCCACACACACATACACTTTCACACACACACACACAAGCACACTCTTTCACACACACACACAAGCACACACTTTCACACACACACACACACACATACATATACAAACATACACTTTCACACACACACACTTTCACTTTCACACACTCATTTTCACACACATACACTTTCACACACACACACACACACCCACTTTCACTTTCACACTTTCACACACACACTTTCACTTTCACACACACACACATACACTTTCACACACACACTTTCACTTTCACACACACACACACATACACTTTCACACACACACACACATACACTTTCACACACACACACACATACACTTTCACACACACACACACACATTCACACACACAGGCCAACCACATGTGTGTGAATGTGTGCATGTAAAAGTATGTGTGTGTGTATGTGTGAATGTGTGCGTGTGTGTGTGTGAAAGTGAAAGTGTGTGTGTATGTTTGTGTGAAAGTGAAATTATGTGTGTGTGTGTCTATATAAAAGTGAAAGTGTGTGTGTGCGTGCGCGCGAAAGTGTGTGTGTATGTCGTGTGAAAGTGAAAGCGTGTGTGGGTGAATGTGTGTGTATATGTGAAAGTGAAAGTGTGTGTGTGTGTGTACGAAAGTGTGTGTGTGTGTGTGAATGTGTGTATATATGTGTGAAAGTGAAAGTGTGTGTGTCCATGTGTATGTCTGCGTGAAAATGAAAGTGTGTGTGTATGTGTGTGCGTGTGTGAAAGTGAAAGTGTGTGTATGTCTGTGTGAAAGTGAAAGTGTGTGTTTGTGTGTGAACCTATGTTTATGTATGTGAAAGTGTGTGTGTGTGTGTGCGTGTCTGTGAAAATGTGTGTGTGTGTGTATGTGAAAGTGTGTGTGTGCGTGTCTATGAAAGTGTGTGTGTGTGTGTGTGCGCGCGTGCGCGTGCGTGTATGTGAAAGTGTGTGTGTGCATGTCTGTGAAAGTGTGTGTGTGTATGTGAAAGTGTGTGTGTGTGTGTGTGCGTGTATGTGAAAGTGTGTGTGTGTGTGTGTGTATGTGAAAGTGTGTGTGTGTGTCTGTGTGAAAGTGAGTGTGCTTGTGTGTGCGCAAAAGTGTGTGTATAGACACTTTCTAATTTGAAAAAAAATGGAAAATGGAAAATGAAAACTAGTAGAAAATTCACAACTAAACGCGTTTTCTAAAAATCTGAAAATGAAAAATAAAAACTCCACCATTTCAGCTAAACGCGTTTTGAAACATTTTCATAGAAAACTGAAAATAAAAACTCAACTCCATTTTCTAAAAACGTTTTCTTGGAAAATGAAAACTGTTTTCGCTAACTAAACGCACCCTAAATTACACGTTAATCTATAGACTGAAGAGGAGATGTACAAAACTGAAGCATGTTTAAGTTCGAATGAGCCTGACCCAAGTCTGGCTTGAGATATCTCGGGACTAGTGGGCCCAAAGCCTAGGCCTAGGCTAGGCCTTGAAGCCTTTTGAGCCGAACTTTTTGCCCCGAGCCTAGCCCAACTCGCACTAAAGCCGAATTTTTTGCCCCGACCCTAAAAAGCCCATTTTTTGGTTCCAAGCCCAACTCGCACTAAAGCCCTTTAAAGTCGGATTTTAGCTCAATCAAAGCCATTGGCGTCCTGAAAAGCTCGTACCCAGTACGAAAAGCATGTTGTTCTAAAAGCCCATTAAAAAGTTTTTTTTTGATAAAAAACATTTTCTAAAAACAAGAGTATGAATCTCTTTAACTAAGGCTATTTCATTTTATAATATTATAGCATTAGGTTTTCTAAAAAATATGGTATTTCCTAAACCAAAAACGAGCGGTTTGTTGAAATCGAAGATGACGTATGGAATGAAGATCATACCACATTCAGAACTTAAAACGACACCACCGATGAGGAGTTAAAGTTTATTCCGAAAGATTAAGATAATGAAACCCAATGATATTGACCCCCAAGAAATGAATAATCGAAGAAAGGAAAAATTAAGGATGATTCAAGAATAGTGAAGCCCCATTTTTTTACATGAAACAATTAATAGACGAAGAACAAGCATTTCAATATGCAAATGATTCTAATTTGTTGAAGTTTGAATGATTTTAGTTTCTACCGTTTAAATATGTAAAGTTAATAACTTATATTTAATTAATATACTTGGTGGAGGTATTTTTTATAAATTGTAAAATTGTTTCAATAAGTTAAATGTTTATTTATAGAATATTTTTTTTTCGTTTTTATAATTTGAAGTTATAAAATTATTAGTTAAAGTTAAACTTTTAAGTTTATAGTTAGGTCTAAAATTACCCTAGGAATTAAAAAAAGGTGCACACTTATATTTGAGGTTAAAAAGTGAAGCCCCCAAAGCCTAGCTTGAACCCAGGCTTCAACCGAGCCTTATATTAGACCCAAAATCCGGACCTGACCTGTATTTTTTTCCCAGGCCTAGACTTTCTTTTCCATCATCGAAATAAAGCTTTGCAGATCTGTCCCAGACCCGAAAAAGGCAAAACCCAATGCATCTGTAGCCTGAAGCAAGGTGAAATCGTCTTTCTAGGATGCATCAATTGGTGGGCATAAAAACTTTCACCACTCAAGTGTGGTTTCAGAGTAAAAGGAAAATTAAACAAACCTAGTAGATTCTACGTAGAGATGAAGTATAAGGTAGAACGTATATAGACTTTTTTTTGTAGCGGTAGAGAGACCGTTTTCGAGTCTTTTCTAAGAAAAAGAAAATTTATTGTTCTAACCCGTGTGTTATACTTGTAATAAACTTGTGAACCATATGGTTCATTTATAGTTGTGGTAATTGATGCAATGAGATAATCATCAACATACACTAAAAACAATGTCTCATTAACCAATAGACAACAAAGACGGTTGTGCACGTGAGGAAAGATAAAACTAATAACCAACAATAAAAGCGTACAACGAAGCAACACAGTGACAAAATATCAAATTTCTTTTATTACATCAAAAGCAGATAAAAAGGCGATCACAACCCAAAAGTTGGATGATTATTTTGATACACGATTGAGGTAGACATTTTAAGCAAATTGAGTCAGATATTCGTCGATCGTGGTGTACTTCAGCTTTGGATAGAGGGCACTAGGCTCTACGCCAAACAAAGGTTCGATATCGAAGTTTGTTGTATCTCCCTTCACCAAGACAGAATGCATCATAGACAAAAAGACGCTTAATTCAAACGGAGCCTCTGCAAGACCAACAACTTATTAGTTTTCATCATGAATAAACTATATCAGTGTTTTGAACTAAAAATGTTTGAAATGTATTATTCTTGTCTAACTCGCCTCGGATGTTTTTGATAAGTTGGTCCTCTGAGACGTAAGTTTTCTCGAGGGTCTTCCCGATTTTGCTTTCCCAGGTGGAAACAATTTCATTGAAGGACATTATGTTGGCAGGGGGTCTAAAAATCAACGTCTTGTTCATGGTACGTGGATCGTCGACTGCTTTGATGGTATACAAAGCTATATCCTCTTCTTTAACAAAAACAGCTGGATAAAAAAAAAACAACTTAATAAATTTAACAAGGGGCACACTTTTGCATTTATCATAATATCAAATATTCATTAAAGATTGTACCTTTCTGGTTTCCATCCCCAAGGATGGTAATTTTTTCTCGAGGAGGAGTATATGTGTCCATTTGGCCCATGGTGGGTAGAAAGTAGCCAGCAAAACCATTGCATGCAACATAAGTGTGTGCGATTCCTGCGGCTTCGGTCGCTCTACGTATGTCTGCCTTTCCCTTAAAGATGCTCTTGGCTGGTTCAATTGCATTAACATGGTCGACATCGCATCCGAATTCCGAAGGTAGAAACCTCTATATTATGTATTAAAAAATAATTTAATAATTTTAAAATTGTTGAGTACGTACTTTTGTGTTGTTGGAGTACATTTATTTATATATAATAATAAATGGTATGTGGATTATATACATTAGTTGTGTATACTAACAAGATGTAAAACTTTATTGTAAATAAGCAAAAGAAATTTTGTGGATGCAATTTCTTGTCAAAAAAGAAAATCCACAAGTTTAAGGAGTATTTGTCATATTAGTATAGTAGGACGTCACGTTTATGCTTAATCAACTAGTTGTTCAAGCATAGGAATTTAAAAAGTTCTATGAATGTACAAGTAAGTTGTAAACTTGAACTTTAATGGATTTTAAAAACATGACATACATATATTTTATAATATAAGAAGATACGATTATTATAACTTAAAACGTTATTGTAAACAGTTCACGTTTAATATCAATCTATCAGGCTTAAAACAACATTTTCCCACGAAAATTACCTTTACATTTCCTGCTTCTTTAATCGCAGCAATGAGTTTGACTTGGTCAGCTATGGATGCCCCACCAACAGTCGATATCACAACATCAACTTGCTCTATGGCTTTCACCAAACTTTCGTTATCATAAATATCTCCCTAAAAATAATTTACAAAAAACACGAATTAACCTAAAAAATTATCTATATACAGATATCTCTGCTAGCATCTTCGTTTCATATTGGATATATTAAATTTCATTCACTTCAAAACCACTGAAAACAAAAATCATGAAAATTTGAAAAGGTTTTGTGTTAAGTTGTACGTCACAAACGAAGCACTTACAGTGACAAGTGTGGTGCCGAGATTTTTGAAATTCTGGAGGAGTTTGGTTTTCTCGGGATGCTCGGTGGTGCTTTCTCTAACCAAAACGAAAGTTGGGTGTCCCTCTTTTACGCTTGCCTCCACTAAGAACTTTCCGATGTATCCCGTCCCTCCGATGATCAAGATCTTGCTTTTCTCAGCCATTGAATCCTCGGGTTTCAATCAAGTTTAAAAAATTAAGTTGATTTTAAGGAAGAAAAACTAAATTTAATTTGGGGTTGATTGATATGATTATAATTGGGAAGCAATGGTGGAATTTATAGATTTCTTTGAGATTATTAAATTTTAAAAATTCAATTAAAATAGTTAAGCATTTAAGGTTGTCGCATAGAATGACACAAGAAGAAGAACTCAATTGGTAATAGCCTTCAAATAAATTAATGTAATATCATAACATTGTTAAGTATGAATGCTATAAAAAATACAAATTAATATTATTTATTCATCGCAAAAGAAATAAAGCAAAAGTCGGTGATATGATTTTGGAACATGATCTCAAAACCAGTCCACAGTCATGTTAGTTAATGATATTATTTTTGTTTTCACCAAAAGCATTAATTCTTTTTTAAGGTTTTGTTTACTTTTTGCAATTTTAGATTTGTTTAAATAAATCTCCAACAGTTGCAAAGTCATAATTTTCTATAAACCCAATTAATAAAAATAAATTCTAGAACATAAACTTTTGTTGGTATATATTACTCTTATTTTGCATGGATGTTCCAGGTAACGAGTTAAAGCTCATGTTTGGCAATCATAAACTAACTTATTTTTTAATTTTAGTATATAAATTTTTGATTGGACGAGCAGTTACTTACTTACTGACACATTACTTTCTTCCAATTATTCTCCGAGTAATACTAATTTGTATTTATTATCATAAGTTGGGGCAGTTTTGGCTCGGCACGAGACGGGGATCGGGTTCTCTTAACCACTTTTGAATAACCTTAACTGGGCTCTGGGTTTTTGGTTGGGACCGAACCGGTTACGGGAAGCCATTACCATGACGGATTTGGGCAGACCCGGGAGTGATTTTTAGCTATCTCTAGTGGTGGAGATGGGATGTACAAAATCCCACCAAAAGTGTCATCCGAAATTCTTTGGTTTCCTAGAAAAACAATATAAAATAGTAACGTAACATCAACTTAAGGATGTAAAATACAAGAAAATTTGGATACCGATTTAAACTTAAATCATGCACATTAAATTACATGTTAATCTATAGACTGAAGAGGAGATATACAAAACTGAAGCATGTTAATTTGAGTCCGACTAAGCTTGATCCAAGCCTGGCTTGAGATAGCTCGGGACTAGCAGTCCCAAAACCTAGGCCTAGGCTAGGCCTTGAAGCCTTTTGAGCCGAACTTTTTACCCCAAGCCTAGGCTCGACCTTGAATAGCCCAAGTATGATACAAATGACCAAAAACAAGTTGGTTCAAAGTTGCGTAGGGGATTTAATAGCACTATTTACTTGTACTTTGTGCTTCATGGATTTGTAACATCCGTAGATCTTTTACCAATAAGTCTCATTCATGTGTAAACTTATTCATGATCAAGCTAATAAAAATGCGACATTACCAACGAGATAGGAGCTTCGTGCTTATTGCATCGATTACCATCTATGATACGGATATCCGATTCTTGCGACTCTACTTAATCACTAGTCCATTATAGAGGTAATATCGTATCTCATAATCATCTCAACGTCCATCACTTATATATAATTACAGTTTCTTATTTTGAATTCATGAAATCAAATTGGGACATTGTGAGTTTGATAACTCCTCTAATTGTTGGAGTCCGATATGTCAATGACATGATTCTTATTAGAGCTATTATGAGAGTTTTGTCTTTGATAGGACTATTGTTGGCTACTTAAGTTGAATTGAATTATTTTTGGAGTTGATCTTTTGGGATTGAACCATTTTCGTATTTGAACCGTTTCGAAGTCTATTTTGATTAAAAGTCACATAATTCGTGAGATTAGTCTTGTCAGATTGAATTGAGATTTTTTTAAATGATTTGAAAGTTTTTGTGCCATAAGGCACGACATCGAGCAGAACGATGCTGTGACGCCTCCATGGCGGCTATAAATTGTCATGGCGTCCTCGTTATTTGAACCACAATGTCAATAAGTGGGCCTGGCCTGGTACCAGCCAATTTGATGGTGAATGGATCAATCCTAGGAACCATTATCAGGAGCCGTATTCGGGATCCGTTTTCGGGAGCCTATTATCGGAAGGGATTTGACTGATTTCCCTACACTCATTTTTCATTGTTCGAGTGGTCCATACAACCCTCAAACCCAATTGATATTCTTATTTTATACTCAATTCTCGACAATTGATTTGATGATATTTTTTAGCTTGCCCAATTGAGATACTTCATGCAAATTGTCGATCGATCACTTCATGTTCTGGTTTTCGGGTTTCTTTCAATTATTATGTTTTTATTAACACGATTATATACTTGCGATATTGTTATTTTAATTATCCTCCCACTGAGCAATTGGCTCAGCCGAGGTTTGTTTTGTTCTCAGCAGGTACAAAATCGTAGGTGTGATTATCACGGGACTGAGAGCGATAGAATATGACTATTTTGAAGAACACCCCTGGATAATATAGTTTTTGTTTATGTAAACATAGTAACTATATCCATGTCGTCTTAACTTTAGTCCATCATACTTATATTTTGATGGATATGCATAGTAACTTTGGTTTTCTCGTGTATGTTAGGTAGTTATGTTGTTATGTTTTCCTTCGTAACACACCGTCCTCCAGCCATACGAGACGGGGTTGTTAAAAAAATTCTGCATCATTTGAATCATTTATTGGTGTGATAAATGATTCAATGAGATAATCGTCAACATGCACTAAAAATAATGTATCATTAACCAATAAGCAACAAAATAAGAAGGTTGTGTAAGGAAAATAAAACCAATAGCGAGAAACAAAAGTGTGTAACGAAGCAACACGAAGACAAGATTTCAGATTTCTATTATTACATCAAAAGCAAGAAAAAAGCGATCACATACCAAAAGGTGTATGATTATTTTGATACACGTGGCAGGGATTTTAAGCAAATTGAGTAAGATATTCATCGATCGTGGTGTACTTTAACTCTGGATAGAGCATACTAGGCTCCACACCAAACGAAGGTTCAATATCAAAGTTTGTTGAATCTCCATTCACCAAAACACAATGCATCATAGACAATACGAAGCTTAATTCAAAAGGAGCCTCTGCAAGACAAACAAATTATTAATTTTCAACATGAATAAACCACATCATTATATATCTGTGTTTTGAGCTAAAATGCTTGTAATGTATTACTATTGTCTAACTTGCCTTGGATATTTTTTATAAGTTGGTCCTCTGAAATGTAAGTTTTCTTGAGGGTCTTCCCGATTTTTCTTTCCCAAATGGAAACAATTTCATTAAAGGACAATATATTTCCACGAGGTCTAAAGATCAACGTCTTGTTCAAAGTACGTGGATCATCGATTGCTTTGATGGTATACAAAGCTATATCCTCTTCTTTAACAAAAACAACTGGATAAAAAAAACGTAAAAATTTAACTAGGGGTCATCCTCTTGCATTTATCATACAATCAAATATGCATATTAAAGATTTTACCTTTTTGGTTTCCATCCCCAAGGATGGTAATTTTTTCTCGAGGAGGAGTGACGGTGTCTATTTGACCCATGGTGGGTAAAAAGTAGCCGGCAAAACCATTGCATGCCACATAAGTATGTGCGACTCTTGCAGCTTCAATCACTCTACGGATGTATGCCTTTTCCTTAAAGACACTTTTGGCTGGTTCAATTGCATTGACATGATCGACATCGCATCCGAATTCCGAAGGTAGAAATCTCTATAACATGTATTCGAAAACATGATTTAATAATTTTAAAATAGTTGGGTACTTGTGCATTGTTGGAGTACATTTATTTTTTTATATATATATATATATATATAATAAATGGTATGTTGATTTTATACATTATTTGTGTAACCCAACAAGATGTAAATGTTTATCGTAAACAAGTAAAAGAAAGTTGAAGAAAGTTGTGCAATTCCTTATTAAAAAAGAAAATCCAAAGTTTATGGAGTATTATGTTATATTAGTATAGTAAGATATAGCGTTTATCAGTTGTTTATCAACTAGTTCTATAAAGTTCAAATATACAAATTTAAAAAGTTCTACGTACATATAAATAAATTGTAAACTTCAATTTTAATGGATTTTAAAAACACGAGATACATATATTTTAAAATATAATAAAGAAGACACGATAGTTGTAGCTTTAAAAGGTTATTTAAACAGTACAAACTTAAAAACAATATTTTTTATGAAAATTACCTTCACATTTCCTGCTTCTTCAATTGCAGCAATGAGTTTGAGTTGATTAGCTATGGATGCCCTACCAACAGTCGATATCACAACATCAACTTGCTTTATGGCTTTCACCAAACTCTCGTTATCATTAATATCTCCCTAAAATAGTTTATGAAAAAAACGAATTAACCTCAAAAATTAAAGTATGCATCTATCTTACTACTAGCATCCTCATTTCGTATTGGATACATCGAATTTCGTTTACTTCAAAAACCAATGAAAACAAGAATCACGAAAATTTAAAACGGTTTGTGTCGTCACAAAGAAACACTTACAACAACGAGTGTGGCACCGAGACTTTTGAAATTTTGGAGGAGTTTGGCTTTCTCAGGATGTTCGGTTGTGCTTTCTCTAACCAAAACGAAAGTTGGATGTCCCTCTTTTGCGCTTGCCTCCACTATGAACTTTCCGATGTATCCTGTCCCTCCGATGATCAAGATCTTACTCTTTTCGGCCATCGAATCCTCGGGGTTTGATCAGGTTTAAGAAATTAAATTGATTTTAAGGAAGAAAAACTGAGCTTTTGGGATTGATTGATATGAAAATTATTGGGAAGCCAACTTATAGATTTTTATGAGATTGTTAAATTAAATTTTAAGAATTAAAAAAAATTGGTTCCCAAGAAAAATGGCCATTATTTAAGCATTTAAGGTTGTAGCATGGAAAAATACAAGTAGCTAAGCACATGAGGATATAGCTTAAACGGTTTAAATATGCAATTTCGTGGACACCAAATAGGTGTACTATATATTTATATATATTGACTTTTACAATAAGAGGGACAATAAACACAATCAACTCATAAGTCTAGAACTAATGCTTATAGCTTGCTTTTGTACTTAGTCAATTTTGAACTGAAGCTGTTCAACTGTCGTATCTTTTTTGAACTGAATAGCCAAAATTAGGCAACTACACGAGTATAGAGGGTAGGTGTAACGTAATCTTATATTAGACGATTCAAATATGCAATTGATTGGACACAAATAAGTACTATATATTTTCAGAGGGATAGTGAAAAACAATCAACTCATAAGCAGGGACGGAACACAAGTCTTCTAATTAAGGGGCTGAACCCAACAAAACATCTTCATTGATAAGCTCAATTCATTATAAAAAAAAACTGTGTGACAGGAGAATATAACCTATGACCACATATACAGGGGCCATATGCACATAACCACCTGAGCTAAGCACAGTTCATTGATAATATTTCTAATATCTAGTATTTAAGGGATAAAACGCATAAGTCATGGCCCCCCTAGGCCCCTATTATGTTCCACCTCTGCTCATAAATATAGATGGTTAGCCAAATTTAGCCAACCACACGGATATCGAGGGTAGAGCAAAATAAGCTAACCACATGAGTTTCCATGCACATCTTCCCTCTTCCTAGTAAATAGTCACATCATTCTTCCATTCCATCATCTTCTCACCAATGTGGGATAAGCAAAATACCAGTTTAAGATTTGATAAATACTCAAGTCCCATTAAGCCACATGATTATTCTTTAGTTATTCCTAATGTGTGTATATATATATGTGTGTGTGTATTGATAAAGATTATACCGTCCTTAATCCTTTTTTTTCCTATTAACGCCCACACAAATTGAAACCGAACAAAACATAACGTATCCAACACCTTTTTATTGATGCAGGATACCAAAGTTAACCACAATTCAATATTAGAATTTTCAATCCACATTGTGTCCTGTCATTTTTCTAGGGTATTACTTTTGTATACATAAGGATATAAAAATAAACAACATGGAATGAAATAAGTGTATCTAATTAATTGTATAACATAATGTAATATACATTTAACATAAATTGGATTTTAGTAAATCAATATATAAAATATCATGTTAAAAAAAATGTCACCTTATCCTTTATATAATCACCCCTATTTTCCAACATATCATTTTTTTTTATCAATGTAATATGATCAGTGTTAACCACAATTCAATAGTTTGAAATTCTTAATCCACATTGTGTCATGTCATTTTTCTTAGTTCTTATTTTTATATATATAAAAACTATTTCCGTCCTTCATCTTTTTTGTATCAACGTCCATTCAAATTGAAATCAAACAAATTAAACCTAACCTATCCACCCACTCTACACCCATCTTTTCCCCCTCCCTCTAACCCATATATATAGAGGAAAGTTCAAATGTGAACTCATTTTTGGTTGTGAATGTGAGGACGAATCTCAGCCACTTATCCGTCAATAAAGGCGGCTTTGACCTGGTTCCCCTCCTTTAATAATCTCCACCCTCCCATGAATCGCGTCAATCCTCCGTGATCGCGTCCACCATAACCGAAGATGTATGGCTGAGATTCGTCCTCACGTTCACAACCAAAAATGAGTTCACATTTGAACCTAACCCTATATATATATATGTAAATATTACATATATATATATATATAATTGTCATCATGGAAATTCATATCTTTTTCCCACATTGATCCCCCACTCTACACCCATCTTTTCCCCCTCCCTCTAACCCATATATATACATACATATATATATATAATTGTCATCATGCAAATTCATATTGTCATCATATTTGTATATACCAAAAATCCAACTAACATCACATTTATTGTCTTCGTTAACAGTCATTACACTCTTTTTTTTCTTTTACATATTTATTTATTTTTTAAATTTCGTTTTCATTTAAATCATAAATAAAATATCCACGTGTATATAATCACCCTCTTGTTCCAACATATCATCATTTGTCAATATAGGGTAGGGTGGCTAAATTAACCACAATTCATAGTTTTGGAATTCTTTATTCATATTGTGTCATGTTATTTCTTTTGTTTTTTTTTCTTTCAGACGTATAAATATACAACGATAAACAACATGAAATGAAATAAGTGTATCATGTTACTTGTATAACAAAATGGAATATCCATTCAACATAAAGAAATTTGTAACTAAAATTAACTATTTGATTCAAAATGGATTAAAGTAATTATAAATCATGCAAAAAAAACTTGGCATCCTTCTCCTTATATAATCACCTAGTCTTCCAATATAACATCATTTTATCAATGCAAAAAAGTTAACCACATTCGATATTAGAATTTTTAATCTATATTAATAAGTGTATCTTATATACATAAAGGTATAAAAATAAACAACAATAAATGAAATAAGTATATCTTAATAATTATTTAACATAATGTAATATCCATTTATCATAAAAGAATTTGTAATTAAAATTAACTATTTAATCCAAAATGAATTAAAACAAATCAATATATAAAAAATCATATTGAAAAAAATCATCATCATTCTCCTTATATAAAGACCCCATGTTCCATCATATCATCTTTTTTATCGATTTGATATGACCAAATTTAACACAATTTTATATATTGGAATTCTCAATCCATATTGTCTTATATCATTTCTATTATATTCTTACTTTTATATATATAAAGATATAAAGATTTTCCTTCTCACCAAACGCATTAACTATTTTTCAAGGTTTTGTTTACTATTTATAATTTTAAATATGTTATAATAAATCCTGTATGGTTACAACGTCGTAATTTTCTATAAACATAGTTATTATAAAAAAATTAGAGCATCAGCTTTTGTTGGCAGAAGCAGACCTATGAGGGGTTAAAGTGGGTCCCATGTACCCGTTCAACTGATTTCTGCAAGCAAAATTTCTATTGGGAATAAAAGGTGTATCTGCTAAATTTTGAGGGATCTCTAGGATATTATAAAATATAAGGATCATCAATCCAAAAAACCGTAAGTCGCTCGAAATCAACCAAAAGGCTGAAAAGTCTCTCGAAATCAACCAAAAACCCGAGAAAGGCTATCGAAATCAACCAAAAAACCTAAAAAAAATCCCTGAAAATCAATCAAAAAACTTAAAAACTCCCTTGAAATTAACCAAAAAACTTAATACCCCTCGAAATGATAGTTCGGCTAAAAACATATCGGAAACTTTACAGGTCGTTGATCCACTTTAAAAGTACATCTGCTCAGTAAAAATCCTTAATTTGTCGTTGTTTGTCGGTATGATTCTAATTTCGTGTAGTGTCTTGTGAAGTGAGTTTGGTTGGTCTCAATTTTTTATATTTGTTTTTCAATGTTATAAACAATTAATATATATATTAACTATAATTAAAAATTATATCACTATATATTATTTTTTGACATATAATAATATAATAATTTTTTAAGAAAGTAATTTTGGTGCTGTAAATATTTTTAACATATTCTAGATAAATTCTAATTTGACTCGTTAAAGATAAAATATAATCACAATCAACTCTCATATTATGTAATCGAGCCGAAATTGATGCCCCTAATCGATACTAGTTTTATTTTTTTGGAAAGGGTATCCTAAGCGTGCCTAAACTAATCCCTGACAATTTTAAGACTGCTAAAGCATGCAGCCCTGAGATAATTCCTCAGTGGCCACAGGTTGTACTAGTTTTATTTTTATAGACCGTTGATAAACTTATGCAAGCTAGTAAAATTGATATGTATTGAAATAAATCCTATCGTCTTGAACAAAAATTTCAACTTAACTAGCTTGATCCTAGTGGTCCTTTGTGGTACAAATTTCTGTCTATAGAAAATAGCTCTCATGATACTCATCGAATGTAATAGAATCTAGAGATGCACAAATCAAAAATCGGGCCTAACCAAAGGGTCTTTGATTTAAGAGTATCTTAGAATATGTGGAACTCCTAAATGAATCTTCAAAAGAGTCATGAGGAGAAAGGGGAGGTTCCAACATATATACAAGAAATAATGGTCCAAGTCTAGCCGATGTGGGACTCTAACACGCCCCCTCCAACTGAGGCTAGATGGCAAAGATGTCCAGAGTGCCGAGTCCGGGGCAAAGATGTCCCAAATGGTAGACCTTAGCTCTGATACCATATTAGAATATGTGGAACCCCTAGATGAATCTCCAAAAGAGCCCTTGAGGAGAAAAGGGAGGTTCCAACATATATACAAGAACAATGGTCCAAGTCTAGTTGATGTGGGACTCTGACAAACGGTATCTAAGCCTTTAGCCTCTAAAAAAGTCAAGGATTCAAATCTTATTAAATGGGATGAAAATTTGAATTATTTGATGCATTTTTCGTATATAAATATTATATGCTTTAAAAAGAAAATAAAGTATCGGGCTAAAGAGCACAAATCCTATAAGACCAACTCCACGTCTAATTTTAGAACCGTTAGTATCGATTATTTTCAATAAAGCTCGGTAATATAACTTAGTAAACACTTACCCAGGTAAGTGTTCATAATCTATAATTGTATAACATGGCATTTGGTAAAACTTTTATAAGCTAATTTAACATTAGGTATTTCTTATTAATGCATAATCACTTAAAACTCCATATCTAAACTCCTTAAAACTAACTAATAAATATGCTTAAATACACTATACGTATTGTTTCCCACTAATACGACATGATCCACAAACTTCATATTTTATTTTTAAATGAGAAATCGGATTAACTTTTTATTACTCGTTTACAATAAATTTGATTGTAAACCATTTCGTTATAATGGTACGTAACTAGTCCCCTTAATTGCTTTATTCAAAAACATTGAATCCGTATTATAGTAATTAAGTAGTTTTTGTAATCATATTTAATATACTAAATATTTACAAAACTCAGAAAGAAAAAAAAAAGCAAAAATAGTGTTTCCACGAACCCGACCCAATATGCACTACTAAAATGGAAGGTTTTCACCTACGGACATTTCCCTGGGAAATCCATCGCTAAAGGGTAATCCGTCACAAAACCATCACAAAAGTTGGTGGGTAAATCAAATCAGTGACAGATTACACAGGAAATTCCTGGGTAATCCGTTGGTATTATCTTGAAAACAACGGATTTCGTCGGAACCACTAGTATTTTCTGGGTGATCCATGGTAATCTCCCATAGAAATTTATCTGAGTATTTTTTTTGTGGGTGAAAGTTATTTTTTTTGTAGTGATGTTTTTACTCGTTAACATGTCCATCCATTTTATACTTTACAATTAGTGCTCGAACCAGGGGCGGACCCACCCTATAGGGAGGGGGGGTCCCGTGCTACCGCTCAACTGTGTTCCGTAAGGGTAAAAAAAATCGCGTTTAGTAAGTTTTACATGAGGTGCACCCGTTAAACTTTTGATATTTGAAGGGTTAAAGGAGCACTACTTTAAAAAATCCATCGAAATCAACCAAAATCCTTTAAAAAGTCACTCGAAATCAACCAAAAACCTTAAAAAATCCTTCGAAATCAACCAAAAAACTTAAAAAAGTCCCCAAACGGGGAATTCGGCTAAAAAATCCTTCGAAATCAACCGAAAAATACATCAAACAGCTTTGCGGACATTTGATATAATTTAAGGGTTTACCCGCTCAGGAAAAATCCTGGGTCCGCCACTGACTCGAACCATTCAAAACCTTCTCATCGACCCTAAACCACTTGTGCATTTGTCAACATGCATAAGCCTAACTGATCCCGCACACTAGGTTTGCCTCTGCCACAGAGGCGGACCAATAACTTTTTTTATACAGTGGCAACATTTGATCATAAGAAGATATAACTTTTTATAAACAAAATCACAATGATTCTGTTGTCTGGAAAAGACCCGGGTTCAATTCTTTGATTCCTTGCATATTTTCCTTGGTCCAAAATAACATTCTTAAAATAAAAGCTATAAAAAAAGAAATTAAAAGCTAAATAAAATAGGTATTTAAACACTAGCAGGATTCAAGTCTTGCTAGCTTAAAAGCAAGGTTATAATCATTCTCCATAAATCAACTCAGCTAGCTTAAATTTATGTAATTATTTTTTTAAATATAAGAGCACACAATAAAAAAGTAACTAAGACACCCTTTATAAACGTAATTTTTTTTCACTACAACAGAGCTATGAAAAGATTGTCATGCCACCATATACTCCTAAGTGGTCCGCCACCCTCCGCCATATTCAGGGGCGGACCCACCCTATGGGGAGGGGGGTCCCGTGCTACCATTCAACCGTGTTTCGTAAGAGTAAAAAAAATCGCATTTCGTAAGTTTTACATGAGGTGCATATGCTAAACTTTTGATATTTCAAGGGTTTAAGGAGCACTACTTTAAAAAATCCTTCGAAACCAACCAAAAACCTTAAAAAATCTTTGGAAATCAACCGAAAAACTTAAAAAAGTCCCCAAACGGGGAATTCGGCTAAAAAATCCCTCGAAATCAACTGAAAAATACATCAAACAACTTTGCGGACATTTGATGCAATTTATGGGTGCGCCCGTTCGAGAAAAATCCTGGGTTCACCACTGGCCATATTTGACATTTCTAAACTTCTACATAACAATAGTCGTGGTGGTTCTTTCACTATTATATTAATTTTAATGATTTAAATCGAAATTATTGTATTTATTTGTGTTCTATACATTGCAATGTTTGATGGCATAATGTATGAAAGAGTTGTTGGCAAATTGGAAGAAAAAAATAATTGGTCAAAAGAGCAACAACCCCCAAATGTTCTTGACATTCTATTTGACTTTTTAAAGTTTCTTGGACTTCTAGAAAGCACCCTATTTTTTTTTAAACTAAACCAACCAAATCTAGTACTATGTATCAGAGATGGCTAAAAATCGGGCTCGGGTTTAGATCAGGCCGGGCCTCAATCGATCCCGAGTCTTAACAGTAATTTTTGGATCGGGCTTTTTGTAACTGGTCCCGGTCCCAACGATTTCAAACCCGCCCGTTTAGTGTGTTACCGTAACCGTTTTCGGGCCCAAACCGGGCCTTCAATAAATTTTTTTTAATTTTATTATAAAAACATTAATTTTATTTATTAATTTAATATATTATATATGTAATCATTACATATATGTAATTGGGTCACTCAAATACACCTTAAAACACGTTTTATGGTAGTTTTATAATTGGTTTTCAAACAAATACACTTAAAAAATACGTTTATTATAGTTTTATAATTGATTTTCAGTCAAATACATTTTATTATAAATTGTAATTGGTTTTCAATCAAATACACTTATAAATACATATAAAAATATAAATTTTTTGTAAAAATCGGGCCGGTCTCAATCGGTCCTGTAACCGGTTCCGGGCCAGGCCGGACCGGTCCAACGAATTGCTCCAAAAGTGTAACTGGTCCCGGTTTTCGGTCCTATAACTGGTCCTTACCGGTCCCGGGCCGAGCCAGTCCTCCATCGGCAGGGGCGGAACACAACCTTTTAACCCCAGGGGCCGAACCTAATCTCTTTTATACAAATGAATCACATAAACAAGACCAATTTTCTTTGATTAGTACAATAAAAATTGGGTTTATAGGACGCCAAAAATTATAAGCCTTCTTTATAAGACTTAATTTATAGGAGCAAAAAATAAAATGTCTTACCTAAATACGGTGTTGTAATAAGTTTATGGTACGTTTTTGGACGTTGTAACAAGTTTTTTGAACATTTTTTATGAAAAAAAAATTCGTATTATTTATTTTATAACACACGGTTTGAAAAAATGTTTTATAAAAACCAAGTGTCATATAAAAAAGGTTGTTTATAGGACACTTTCTCAATTGTGTCCTATAAGGTCTTCACATATTCAATCTAAGGATCTATGTTAAAGCACGCAACTTAAAAGCTACCGTCAAAATATTGAGATTCATAAAATAATCAATACCAATATTTTACCCCTAATTACAGTAACCACTTTCTAAACGATCATAAATGACACTACAACAAAAATGATTTTATAGGACGCCTAAAATGAAAAACCGTCCAAAAATAATACTTTATAGGACACAAGTTTATAGGACCAAACCAAAAAATGTCATATCTAAAAGCGTGACAATATGTTTATAAGACGCAAATTTATAGGACCAAACAAAAAAATGTCATATTTAAAAGCGTTACAATATGTTTATAGGACGCATTTAGACGTTTAAACAAGTTTTACGACTCTTTTAAAATAAAGTGTCATATTAGCTATTTTATAGAACACTTTTGAAAAATGTTTTATAAAAATACAGATTTTAGGATATTTTTCAAAATTGTCCTATAAAATAATTAATATGACACATTATTTTAAAAACGTCGTAAAAAATATGTTGAAACATCTAAAAGGGTCCTATAAACCTATTACAACACTTTTCGATAGGACGTTTTATGGTTTGATCCTATAAACTTGTGTCTTATATAATATTCTTTTATGACGCTTTTTCATTTTTGACATCCTATAAAATTATTTTTATTATAATGTGAAGAAAAGAGTCTAAATAAAATATTTAATTGAAATATTAATTAAAAGTTATTATTTATTTAAGTCTTGGATGTTTGTGTGAGTACAGGGGTCAAATAGCAATTTATTCAAAAAAAAAATCCTAATATGCCTACCCAAATCCCTAATTTTACTTAGTAGTAAAAATAACACAGGGGCCTTGGCCCCCTTAAGCCCCACAAGTGTTCCGCCTCTGTCCATCGATCCTGGGATGGGCCCATTTGGCCATCTCTACTGTATACATACCTTAATTTCATTCATATCGAGAGATAGGAAAGTTGTTTCTTCTAAGGTCTCCGACTTCTAGAAAAGTTTAAGGTGCCTTTTTGTTCACTAGAGCTGATAAACAACATTTGAAGGTTAAAATTTTGATATATATATATATATGGGACGGATCAAATGAGAACCACACTTCCTTAAAGGAACAAATTGTGGACCATATATAATGTGGGTCCCATATAATATTAAATCATAAATGATTTAATATTATGTGAGACTCACATCATATGTGATCCACAAATTCTCACTTGAACCTTCCTATATATATATATATATTGAGAACCATAAAAAAGTTGAAAACCGTAACAACTGATCTAAAACCTTAAATAAATATCCATCCAATGGTTTTGATTAATGAGGCTCTTTTTAATACAAAAGAGCAATCTTTTAATTTCCAATTCTTATTTAAACGGATATTTACAATCTCATAATTATTTCAATTAGTTTTCTCAATTATCTATTTCGAATCATTATCTTCTTCTAGCTTAATCATATACAATATTAACAAAGCAAGATGATTTGCATATTTTTTTATATATTTTTTTCATCAAAGATTCATTCATTTGTTGTAGAAAAATTCAATGAAGCATCAAACTGAAGGACCACCAGTCTTGTTATTCATTTATATACACTAACAAAACTCTAACATCCCAAAAACTAAAACATAACTAGATTAATCAACTACATATTAATTCATTACAAAACTCAATCAATAAGAAATGCAACGGAAAGTCTAAAATGTCAACAGCTGAATTACTGATCTAACGTGGTATACTAACTCAACGGAGGCCTCTCTACATCTTGCCCTTTCCCTTATCCTCTCTCCCTGCAACGTACCTGCCTGAAAATATTTTATTTTGAAAAACGAGGGTTAGACCAAAAGACCTAGTAAACTCCTATAAAACAGTTAACATTTTCAGCAGTTTATAAATCATCAAAACATGCAATGGTTTACCAACAATTTAATACATTCCCTAAGTGGAAACAAAATACGTATTAGAGGAATTTCGCTAATGCAAATGAGTTACAAGGTTTGATGTAGAGTAGCTAGACATCACTACTAGAAAATTGAGTATTTTCAACGGAAAATTGTCGTTGAAAATTTTCTACGAATTTTAAAAAGATTATTGACAGAACATAATTTTTCTACGAATTTTCAATGAATTTCCGTTGAAAATCTCTCACAAAATGCATTTTCAATCAAAAAAAATTCAACGGAATATTTCGTCAAAATTTTTTTGGTCGAAAATGCATTTTGTGAAAGATTTTCAACGGAAATTCATTGAAAAATCGTAGAAAATTTATGTTCTGTCAATAATCTCTCTAAAATTCGTAGAAAATTTTCAACAATTTATCTTTAAAAATTTACGTTGAAAATACTCAATTTTCTAGTAGTGTATGTCATCCGAATGATATAGCTAGACTTGTTGAAGTTGTTTCAACATAAATAAACAAATAGAAAAAACCAAAGAGGTGCAAAGAATGGAATTATGGAAACTTTAAATCACTCTAATTTAAGAGCAAAAACAAGAAATTCAATGGAAAGAGTTTCATGCTACTATCCGTTTTCATACTTATGGATTGAATCAGGGGCGGACCTGACATAGTTCAGGCATGGGTCACCGTATTATATTTTTATCGAAAGATAAAATTTTTGGATTTAATAGGAGTGCAACTGTATCGTTTTAGGGTGCTGTTAAATAATTTAAAACTGAACTTATGACACAAATAAAGTAACTAGTGTAGTGGTTTTTCCTAACTAAATTAAACTTTCACTCCTTATACGGATGGTTCGATTTGATGCAAATAATTTTTAAAAAATTGGTTGCAACTTTATATAACATTTAATAACATACTAAATACTCTATTAATTTTGTATTTTAATAACATTTAATAAACACCATATTAATTTCATATTTAATCATCAGCTTTCCCAATCACTAATTGGAAGGCTCGTTGTAACCTGCTTTTCAGATCTGAAAAAATATCCGAGGTTAAGGTGGTCGATTTTCTTAAAAATACGGTTGTTTTATGGTTTAAATATAGGAGATTAGATCTCCGCATTAAGTGGAGTGAGTGGTGTGCTGATCCTTTCGTGTATATGTAAACTTTTGTCTCCCTGCTTGGTTGCGTTTTCTGCAACTTGGGTTTGGTGTTTTAATAATATGGCCGGTTCCAAAAAAAACTTAGGGTCCGTTTGGTTTGCGGGATTGTTTTTGAGGGATTTGGATTTCATGGAAGGATTTGGATTTGGAGGGATTTGGATTGGAATGGATTTCAAAATCATTGGTGTGTTTGGTTTGTAGGATTTGGAATGGAATTGGATTTCCATTATTTATAAATAATTTATATAAAAATATAAAAAATATAAAAAATAGCATAAAAATAATTAAATTACATTTTTATTAATCAATTATTATAAAACAAATGTTTTTAACATTTTAAAAACATTATTTCATAGAAATCCTACGAAATCCCGTGAAATCCCAAACATCCGTTAAGGATTTCAAAATCCAATGTTCATGGGATTTTAAATGAATCCATGGATTTAGAATCCTTATCATTAGGCAAACCAAACACCGGAATGGATTGGATTTGAAATCCAAATCTCGCGAAATCCCACCAAATCCCGCGAACCAAACGCGTCCTTAGTTATTAAAAACCATCAATATCAAGACTAAAATCGGGAAAAAAACTCTTGAAGTCAACAAAAAAAACCGAAAAAATCTTTCGTAATCGATAAAAAACTAAGAAATCCAAAAATAAACTCATGAAATCAAACAAAAAAACCGCAAAAATCCTCAAAATCGATTAAAAAAACTTAAAAATCTCTCGAAATCAAGCAAAAAAACTTTAAAATTTTCCGAAACGGTAGAATTAGGTTAAAAGCACATCGAAAGATATTGACCGTTAGTAAAAACGTAAAAACAAGTCGATAAAAACCGTATTTTTATAATTACTTTTTGCCTATGTTGTATGGTATCATCGTATCAAAAACTTTCTAGGTCTGTCCCTGGATTGAGTGTGAAATACCATTCATGACCTTGGGAACTGTCATTTGTTCAATAATTTAATTTTCCGATAAATTATTTTATTTTGTATTTTTTATATTAATAAATAATGATAATAAATATAAGTTAAGAAAGTAACGTTAGAGCATCTCCAACAGCTTCTCTAAAATAGAGAAAATCAACTTTTTATTTTCTATAATGCTTCAACAGTATCTTTATCTCATTCTCTAAAATAGAAATTCATGTAGAAATCTCTAAATATAGAGAATTCTCTAAAACTCCAAAGAGATGAGAGATAAATGAGTTTTTTATTCGTTACACCAATGAGAGTTAACTTAATATCAATTAAAAATATCAAGTAGATGAATAAGAATCTTGAGAAAATCTGGACTTGAACCAGAGACCTCGCCCGTGAAGTAAATCATCGCACCTACGGTCCAACCAATTGGGAGAGAAGCTCCTGTCATGATGAATCCTGCGATGTATTGGTGATGAGTATCCGTTTCCCTCCTTTTGCTGCTAGGATTGGAAATCATATTAAAATGTATTGGAATTATAAAAATATAGATTATTTAAATAATATAATCAATGATAAAATCTCTAAAATAGAGACTGTTGGAGTTGAAACAACGACGTTGCATTTCAAAGAATCCATCCACCAGCTTACTTTTATCTCCTAGGTGAACCACTTTGTTTCGATGCGTCCAGATACAATATAGAAAGCACCAAGATGTTTCCTGCCATAATCTAGGTTGCGAAAAAGTACCTGTTGACGTGAAGCTCAGCTCTATCAGATGCCGGATTGAGTCAACATCCTCTTCCCTGTGATTCCATCATTTATTAGACAAAAATGTTATAGATGTTTTTAAAATTATGATTTTTGAGATTTGCTATTGCAACACTTACAAATATTTGAAAAACTTAATAGATTTAAACCAACACTAAAAACCTTATGTTCTAGAAACTTGTTTATTAATTGGGTTTATAGAAAATTATGACTTTGCAATTGTAGGAGATTTATTTAAACAAATCTAAAATTTCAAAAAGTACATAAAACCTTTAAAAAAAACCATTAATGCGTTTGGTGAGAAGAAAAATAATATGATTTACATGATTGTGGACTGGTTTCATTTTTCTCTGATGAATTATTTTATTTTGTAATTTTTTATAGCATTCATACTTGGCAATGTTGCGATATATATTACATTAATTTATTTGAAGGCCATTACTAATTGAGTTCTTCTTCTTGTGTCTTTCTATGCGACAACCTTAAATGCTTAAATATTTTAATTGAATTTTTAAAATTTAATAATCTCAAAAAAAAATCTATAAATTCACCATTGTTTCCCAATAATTATCATATCAATCAACCTCAAAGTTAAGTTTTTCTTTGCTTAACTAAAATCAACTTAATTTCTTAAACTTGATCGAAACCCGAGGATTCAATGGCTGAAAAAAGCAAGATCTTGATCATCGGAGGGACGGGATACATCGGAAAGTTCATAGTGGAGGCAAGCGTAAAAGAGGGACACCCAACTTTCGTTTTGGTTAGAGGAAGCACCACCGAACATCTTGAGAAAGCCAAACTCCTCTAGAATTTCAAAAATCTCGTTTTTTATAACATAAACCGTTTTAAAGTTTCATGATTTTTGTTTTCAACGGTTTTGATGTAAACAAAATTCAATATATCCAATACGAAACGAGGATGCTAGCTGAGAGATCTATATAGTGAATTTTCTAGGTTAATTATAATTCGTGTTTTTTGTAAATATTTTTAGGGAGATATTTATGATAATGAAAGTTTGGTGAAAGCCATAAAGCAAGTTGATGTTGTGATATCGACTATTGGTGGGGCATTCATAGCTGACCAAGTCAAACTCATTGCTGCAATTAAAGAAGCAGGAAATGTGAAGGTAATTTTCGTCGGAAAATGTTGTTTTTCGGCCTAATAGATTTACCTGATATTAAACGCGATCTGTTTACGATTATAAAAATCGTATCTTCTTATATTATAAAATATTTGTATCTCATGTTTTTAAAATCCATTAAAATTTAAGTTTACAACTTATTTGTATGTTCGTTGCACTTCTTGAATTCCTATGACTGAACTTTATACAACTAGTTGATAAACACGTTCAAATACGTAATAAATGTGACGTCCTACCATACTAATATGACAAAATATTCCTTAAACTTAATTTGGATTTTCTTTTGTCAGGATACACAACTACCGTATAAAATCAACATACCATTTATTATAATTAATATTATTATATATAAATAAATGTAGGCCAACAACACACAAGTACCCAACTATTTTAAAATTATTATATCATTCTTTTAATACATAATATATAGATTTCTCCCTTTGGAATTCGGATGCGATGTTGACCATGTTAACGCAATTGAACCAGCCAAGAGCATCTTTAAAGGAAAGGCAGACATACGTAGAGCGACCGAAAGCCGCAGGAATTAATCGCACACACTTATATTGCATGCAATGGTTTTGCTGGCTACTTTTTACCCACCATGGGCCAAATGGACATATATACTCCCCCTCGAGAAAAAATTACCATCCTTGGGGATGGAAACCAGAAAGGTACAATCTTCAATGCATATTTGATATTATGATAAATGCAAAAATGTGCCCCTTGTTAAATTTTAAAGTTGTTTATCTTTTATCCAGCTGTTTTTGTTAAGGAAGAGGATATAGCTTTGTAAATCATCAAAGCAGTCGACGATCCACGTACCTTGAACAAGACGTTGATTTTTAGACCTCCTGCCAACATAATGTCCTTCAATGAAATTGTCTCCACTTGGGAAAGCAAAATCGGGAAGACCCTCGAGAAAACTTACGTTTCAGAGGACCAACTAATCAAAAACATCCAAGGCGAGTTAGACAAGAATAATAAATTTCAAACGTTTTCGCTTAAAACACTGGTATATGATGGTGTTGTTTATTTATGCCGGAAATTAATAAGTTGTTTGTCTTGCAGAGGCTCTGTTTGAATTAAGCGTCGTTTTGTCTATGATGCATTCTGTTTTGGTGAAAGGAGATACAATAAACTTCGATATCAAACCATCATTTGGCATGGAGCCTAGTGCCCTCTATCCGGAGTTGAAGTACACCACGATCGACGAATATCTGACTCAGTTTGTTTAAAATCTCTGCCTCGATCGTTTATCAAAATAAGCATCCACTTTTTGAGTTGTGATCGCCTTTTTATCTGCTTTTGATGTAATAAAAGAAATTTGATATTTTATCAGTGTGTTGCTTCGTTGCACACTTCTATTACTCGTTATTAGTTTTATCTTTCCTTAAATGTAGGGACATTCCAGCCTATTTGGAGACCCTATTATACCTAAACCTTTTGATTACACTACAAAAATAAATGACAAAGATATATATACAAACATACATACACACAAATTACAGGAGCGATGATGAAGGGTATTAGTTTTGTTGGAGAGGCATTGAGGTGGGCAATAATTTTATATTGATTGATGAAAAGCCCTAAAATTGTAAAATTAGTCCCCAAAATTTTCGGACATCGTTCAAAATCACACATTTAACATGCTAAATAACAGCTCTGCTACACGTCCTTCTTTGTAGTTTACTAGGTGTTAAAATGAATGACATTTTTTATCACATGGTAACGATTATCTCAATGAATCGACTATCACACCAAAAAATGATTACCAATTGAACACAACAATAAGAAGCTTTAAAAATAAATATCTAGAAAGAAAAATAATATTTTAATAGATGATTACAATATTTTATTATTATAATCAATGTTGTATTCTCTAAAATAGGGAATTTGTTGGAGATGGAAGTAATTTTTTTTGAAGATTTTGACTTTTGGTTCTTCATTTTAAATAAATTATAAAGAATTTGTTGGAGATGCTCTAAAATTACCCTTAGTATCCCGGGTGCTAGTATATATAATAATAGGAGTTTGTTGTTTTTGATATCATTGTGAGTTTGTGGAAGTAAGTAGTAGTTTTACATAGAGATTGTCTTCTCTTTTGAATTAATGAAGTCTTAAGGATTCGAAGTACTTATTTTTGCAAGTTTACTTTGTAAGTTTGTTATCTTTAAATTTAAATTTCTTGCACTTTTCTTTGTTTTAATGGTTTTTTACATTTAATATAGAGTAAACTATAAATTTCATTCTTGTGGCTTGATGTTTATAACGACTTCCTCCCTGGATTTTAAATTTTGCTTTTTTCATCCATTTGGTTTCCATTTTTCTTTCATTCTCGTCCCTTCATCCAACACCGTTAGAAACAGTCGCTAAATCCAAAAACTGTTTTTATTTTTGATTATTATGATTATAATAATTTTGAAAACATACACTTTAATTAACAAAAAAAAATTATTAATTTTTTAGTTTATTTTATGTATTTATTATTTTATCAAAGTTTTTTATTTTAAAAATCGGTTGGCTTTTTTATTAAATTGTTTTAAACCGTGAAAATTTTATAAAGATTCGAACTTAGTGAAAATTTCACTAAGTATAAGTATGGGTTAGTGTGATTAGAGATCTGATCCTTCTGATCAGAGTTTTGATGTAACACATAGAAGTTCTAAGTATAACTCTGAGTTAAACACTCAGAGATCTGAACCTGCATCGAGACGTGATCTAGACTTGTGAAATTGATTAAGTCTAGAACTCTAGACTACAGAGTTAGGCCTTGTTTGTTTTTTTTTTTCATTTTAAGCTCTTAATCACCACTTATGTCTAATTTGTTTAGTCTAGTCATGACCATTTCAGAACTGAAATCAGACTTCAGACTTCAGCGTCTCTTAAAAAACAAACGCCACCTTAGTCTTTTGGAATTAGATTTTTACCCTTTAGAGTCAGAGTTTGGCTACTTGGACTTTGGATTCCGAGTTCGAGTGTTTGAAGTCAGACTTCAGATTTGGAACTCCGATTCGGTTGTTAGTGTTCTTCAATCTTATCTATTAACGATAATTATCATTTAACCGTCCGTAATTGTCGATGTCTCATATAAATATGTAAAAACGAGAATTTGGATATACGAATCTCAGTTTTACAGCCTTTGAAATTAGAGAAAACTCAAGAATTATCTCAGTACTGAATTTGTGAATCCAAGGCTGTTAGGGTCGATTTGTTGTATTTGAAAAGTGTTCTACACGCCATTCTTGAGATGGCTTGGGAGATTGAAGTGTACAATAGTAATGATAATAATTGTTCATATAGTGGAATTTCTCCCTAGAGATTGTGTTTAAGAAAAATCAATACAATTTAACATATTTAGTCCTTCAGGTCCAAACATATATTTTGGATTTGCTTTTGTACCATTAATGGTTCTAAATAACTCGTTATGGTATCAAGGTTTGGCTTCACTGCCACATTAACGCATGTGGCTCCACTCTAATCTTTCGTTGTAACGCGTTATGGTGTGTTACGACACTTTTTTTTTACTTTTTTAAACATAAAACTTGGAGGATAAAAGATAATTATATACGACATCTAAGACTTAAATAAATATTCAAAGGAAACATAAAAACTAAAAGGCTTAAATAGGTAATCTTTACTCTCATTTCCGGTACGCAGAGAGTCAAACAAGATTTCTTTAGAGATTGAATAAAGTAGTCAGTAAAGAATTAAAAATCACGATTTTGCACTTTTAATATCATTTTCTTATAAGTTCGATATATTTGATGTAAATGATTACTATTTCCTTTTTAATTTTATAACTTTATAAGAATTTTAATGGTTCTACGAGATTGTTCAAAACACTAATACTGAAGTATATATATACATATGTTGTCATAGGACATGCCTTGAAAAACGTCATGATCTCATCATAACTCAAAAGACTTAAATGTTTAACTTTGTCGTCACATCATTTAGAACGTTGGTACCATTTTATATCATATCGTATTGAACAATCACTACAAAAAAAACTAACTTTCATCTACAAAAATTCATCCAGGGAAATTTCCTTGGGTGATTACCATGGATCACCCAGGAAATACTAATGGTTCCGGTGAAATCCGATGTTATCAATGAAATACCAACGGATTATCCAAGAATTTCCTGGGTAATCTGTCACTGATTTGATTTACTCACCAACAAATTAACCACCAACTTTTGTGACAGTTTTGTGACGACTCACCCTTTAGCGACGAATTTTCCAGGGAAATGGTCGTACTTGAAAGTCTTATATTTTAGTAGTGAATGTATCACACAAGTACACATCTAAAATAGAAATGTGACCCTTTACATTACATTACCCTAAAACATTATCACCCCTTTAGGATACTAATTCTCCAACCTTCCATTAACTTTTAAAGGGCATGCACTTTCTTAATCAACTAAACATACCCTTATCAAAGGGATGAAGTTTTCATAATATTTCATCAAAAATGATGTGATCAATAAATATACATGGTTATGTATATATGTTTATATATATGTGTGTGTGTATATATATATATATATAAACTTTTAAATGTTTATACAGTTTGGGAAGCTGTGGACGTGGATGGTAGAGTCGATAGCCAATCTACCAAGGCCTTGTTGACAAGCTCGGGAACTTCATCATGTGGACAATGCCCTGCTTGTAGGTTTACGACAGATGTGTTTGGATAGAACTCTTTGATGCGAGTCGCCTTTGCGGGGCCCACCCATGGGTCTAAATCTCCCCACACTAACAACAACGGGCAAGATAGTTTGCTAAGCACGCTATCGAGTGTGTATTTTCTTTGATTCGACATGAATCGTGTCATTAACCTGAAAAATATATAGATCGCGAAAATAATCATAAAAATGGTATGCAAAAAGAACTTAATAACATTTTTTGATATTTGATTATATTATGCATGCATATACTGTTTGGCAATTGCTGAATGGTTTGGTGCAAAATGATTTGGTGGTCAGAATGATTAAGAGCAGAGGCGGAACACAATAGGGGCCTAGGGGGCCCATGGCCCCTGCGTTTTATCCCTTAAATACTAGATATTAGAAATATTATCAATGAATTGTGCTTAACTCAGGTGGTTATGTGTATATGGCCCCTGTGTATGTGGTCATAGGTTCTATTCTCCTGTCACACAGTTTTTTTATAATGAATTGAGCTTATCAATGAAGATGTTTTGTTGGGTTCGGCCCCCTTAATTAGAAGGTTTGTGTTCCGCCCCTCTATAAGAGGCTTTTATGATATAGTGCAAAATGAAATATAATTGTTTGGTAATTGTTCAGGATGTAATTAGGGCTCTTAATGGTTAAGGGAGGTCCAGGAGGATATAATTAGGGCTCTTAATGGTTAAGGGAGGTCCAGGATACAAAATGATTCGGTGGGTTTTGGAACCATTATGAGGCAGACTTGATTTTTGCCAAACAAGATTCACCTCTTAGCGATTCAGAGGCCGCCTCTTAATGGAACTGTTAAGAGAAAAATTGTTTGTTCTGATTAATTGGTAGGCATCAAAATTTCCACCACTCAAGTGTGGTTTCTGATTAAAAACCGAACTAAACAAACCAGTAAATCCTACGCAGATATAGAGTATGAGGATAGGATGTACACAGACCTTTTTGGGTAGAGTGACTTTTTTCGAGTCTTTTCTAGAAAAAAAGAAAGAAAAAAAAAACTATTGTTCTAACCCTATGTGGAATACCTGTAATATACTTCTCCAGCATTTGGATCATCTGCTGGTCTAGTAATTGATTCAATGAGATAATCATCAACATTTGCAGTATTTTTATATACCTGAAAATTTAATTGAATTTTCTTTGTTAGCCTAGTAAACAAACACATATTCAATGAGATGATAGTCTTGATTTTGGTTCACAAGATTCCTCTACTTTGTTTCCATTCAAGGGTGTTTTAGGTATTCTACAAATATTCAAACAATTTCATTAAACTAGGTGCAAATTAAACTTTGCAATTTTTATGGAACGGAAGGCGTATATGTTAATAATCTTTATTGGAACCAAGAAAAATTGTAAAGCAAGACTTGTTCATCAGCTAGTTTTCAAGATGTCCTTTTTGGTCATGTTACATGTTTATCAGCTAGTTTTTGCCAAACATGACTTGTTCATCGGCTAGGTTATCAGTCATCAGCTACCTTATAAGTCATAAGCTACCTTATCAGCTAGTTTGCCAAACATAGCCTTAATATACATGATAACACTAATAATTACTTCCTCCGTCCCAAAATAAGTGTCCACATTTCTATTTTGGTTTGTACCAAAATAATCTTCCAGTTTGCCTAGTTTCCAATAATACCCTTAATAATAAATTGGAGAAATTCATTACTTCCTCTATTATGAAGGGTAAAATTGTCATTCAATTAATTAAAAAGTGTAATAATTACACATTTCTAAAATGTGTCATTTCATTATGGACATTTATTTTGGGACGGAGGAAGTATCAAAATTGAAACTAAATAAGTATTGTAAGAATAGTTTGACATACACTCTTCAAGACGGATTCAACGCGAGCTGGTTGCTTCGCTTGCCAGAATAAGAATCCAAGAACTACACGCTGAAAAACTTCTTTTAATGGCTTAATGAGAAATTTCTGCAGGGGGGATTCTTCACTCTCGGTGGCTGAATCATCCGGGGTTCCAAATTGTCCTGCAGAGTTCAGTAATGCAATGCCGACAACTTGTTTTGGCATTGCTTCAGCTGCCACCAAAGCAGTAAATCCTCCGAGACTGAAAGTTATCCAATTTATATATATCAATGAAATGTTTGTGGCAAGGAACAAAGATCCGCAAATTTTGATAATAATATGTATAGACAACTGTAAGCCATGGATTTGAGAAAAACGGTTTCTTTTTAAGACAAGATTAAAAAGATCGGGTTTTTTTACCTATTATATATATAGATATATATGGGCGAGTTCAAATGCGAACTCAAATTTGGTTGCGGAAGGCTATATTCACACTGAATGTTGTGTTATTCACACTGAATGTGTGTTATTCATAATGAATAATATATGCACTTCACCTTCGTTATTCATACCCAATACCCTTCATTATCCAGACAGAATGGGACACGTGTCGCACTCTCCTTTGTCCTCATGTTCGCAATCAAATTTGAGTTCGCATTTGAACTTTCCTCTATACAATATATATATACACACACACACTAGATCCCAAAACAGATGCACAATTTCCCCTTTTTTTGAAGTTTCAATACAAAACTACTTCCTTGCTCATTATAGTTGTTACAAAATATTGATAGCATATTCATATTGATCTTGGTTCACAAGTTTTCTCTATTTTGTCATCATTTACAGGGTATTTTAGATATTTGACCAATAGTCAAACAATTGCATATAAACTATTTATTCCGCTAAAGAATACATTTATTTCAGGATGGAGGAGTAACAATATGCACAGGGAAAATGAATATATCAATGTGTTAAGCAAATCACATTTCCAAAATTAAAGCAGAAAAAACACCAATATATACGAAGGTTTAACTAATCATGGACTAATGGAACTTTTATTAATAAGCAGAGTTTTACCTATTCCCAACCAATATTGTTGGTTCTTTTACTATCTCCTTTAAGAAATCGGCAACTTGATCTCTCCACACCAATGCATCATATTCGACGAGTGCCTTTTCACTCCATCCAAACCCAAGCAAGTCCACAGCATAAACCTTATACTTTTTAGCCAATTCAGGTATATTGTACCTATAGATGTAATGAAAAATCAGAAAATTTATTTGAATCTTATTGTATGTCCTATATTGCATATAGATGTATTGGAAGATAATTAGATCACAGTTATCAAAAATGGAAGTACATCAATTACGACCTTAGGTTTAGATGTTATCCACAAATTCCAACAATGGGTGCATAAAATGCTCATTTGCTTTATAAAGGTAGGGAGGGAAGAGCAGTCTTTTCCTTACGTTTTACAAAGAAGTCTTGTCCGAATTGAATAGTGACCTTACAAGTTGCTCTAAGGGCCTGTTTGTTAGCAGCTTAATGAGCTTAATGGGGCTACAGCATATTTTGTCAGCTATAGATGACCTTTTGGTAGTGGCTTAAGGATATAGAAAGTGACTTATTCAGTAAGCTTATAGGGGGGCTTTATACAGAAAGTCAAGTTTTTTTTCCAAACCTACCCCTCTTAATTAAAAAACAAGCTCCTTCCATCTTTGAAAAAGATCCTCCTAAACAAAAATCTTCTAAATCTATACAGACAAATTCATCCATGCAGAAGGCTTTATTCAACAGGACTTAATGGAAAACTAACCAAACAGCCCCTAACTCTAAGGCTATATTTTGAAAACTAGCTAATAAGCTAGTTGCTAACAAAATTGGTTAGTTGATAAATTAGTTGTTAGCTGATAAACCAGTCATGTTTGGTAAAAACTAGCTAATAAGCTAGATGACAACGTAAAATGACTTGAAAAAAAAGCTGAAAAAAGCCCGTGAGACTCATTGAAACACTACTTGAAGTAGCTTATGACTAACCAATGGAGATTTTTCAATAAGCTCAAAATTAAGGTAGCTTATGGTTGCCAAACATGGGCAGCTAAGGCTCCCCCATCCTAAAGAAAAGACATATGGCAGTTGCTGAATGGTTTGGTGCAGAATGATTAAGTGGTCAGAATGATTAAGAGGCTCTTATCATATAATGCAAAATGAAATATAATTGTTTCGTACTTGTTCAGGATGTAATTAGAGCTCTTAATGGTTAAGGGAGGTCCAAGATACAAAATGATTCAGAGGGTTTTGGAACCATTGAGAGGCAGACTTATTTGTTGCCAAACAGGATTCACCTCTTAGCGATTCAGAAGCCGCTTTTAATGGAACTGTTAAGATGTAAACAAACATCCCCATACTCAAACAATAATAAAAGGAAATGTCCATCCATAAAGGCATAATAGAAATGGACCTCCAATGGAAAGCTGAAGCACCAAAACCATGTATAAGAACAATCGGAAAACCTTCTCCTTCTTCAACATAATGAATTTTGTGACCTCTCCATGTCCAAAATTTATATCCATCTTTCTTGAAAGGTAATCTCTCTAAACCTATTGAAATATTCAATAACATTTTGGTTAATACAAAGCTACAACAGAATGAAGAAAGAATATAATGGATCAACATTTGGCCTTGTGGCTACAGAAATTTCACTTTATCAATTTAATCTAACAATTTCTATTTGGCAGTTGGATAACAAAATTAAAACCCTAAATTCAACATAAACCAACCTTGAGCAGGTTGAGATACCAAAGTAGATGGGATGACTGAAGCTCCAGCTGCAACAATTCCTTTCGTTGCAAGATCTCTCCTACTCAAACCGCATCTATTTCCTACCACACACAGACAATAGTCAATTAACAACACTTGGAATCAACGTAGTATAACTAATTATTAGTAGATAATTAGTTGAAATTGGATCGAAAGCATACTATAAGGATCATCAACGTAATACAAATTATTACTTTATTAGTCGATAATGAGTTGAAATTGGATCGAAAGCTTACTACTATAAGGATGAAGTCTCATGGTGGAATTGAAATTGTTAGCGGCGGAGCACTCCGTTGTTACTGGATGCGGCACCGTAGCACATGAAGACGACATTGAATTGAATCAGCTAAAATGGTAAAGGAAAACGCGTAGAGTTACAGAGTTTAATCCGTTGGTGTGTTCATGGAGATAATAAAAATGCTAAATTTGCTGGTGAAGAGAGGGTTTTGATTCAGGGATTTGGAGGGTTTGATTTGAGTGGCTGAAGTGAAGCTTTGAGGCTGTGGTTGACCTCAGGCCAAGTTACTTCCTTTCCCCCGGGAAATTTCAGGTTTAAATATACAAAATATATACATATATATATATATATATAATATATAGTCACATCCATTTGAAATCATTGACCAAATAAAAATACACAGTTAATTTTAACCACGACTTGAGGTCGTGAGCCAAATCAACCAGTAGTGTAATTTCAGATATGATTTTATACTTGATTTGGTTTTTTTCGTTTTCTTTTATTTTGTTATTGTTCTCGTTTGAGCATCCATCTATTTCTTGTTAAATATACATAGATGGAGATTCAAACGAAAACATCTTCATTTTACAAAAACGTGAGAACGTCCTTATCATATGTGATAATACACGTGAGGAGGTCTGGTGATTTAGCATCACACGTGATGGATTATAGTATCACATCAAGAGAACTCTTATCACATGTGAGGGGCATAATGGTGTGCTGGCAACTTGGCCCACTACCGACACCGAGGTCACTCTAAATGTCGTCTATATCTCTGATTTAGTCTCACATGTGATGCAATATAGTATCACTTATGATTGACTATAGTTAAGGGTATTTAAAAAGATGTCCTGGTCAAGGCATTTTGCTACCTGGAGAGAGTGGTTTTCCGCTCTATGCTTACTGTGACAGTGATTGGGCGAGCTGTCCTATGACTCGTCGTTCCTTAACGGGTTATTTTGTATTGTTGGGCTCATCACCTATTTCCTGGAAAACGAAAAAATAACCGACCGTTTCTCGTTTTTCTGCTCTGCTATTGGGGCTATTGGGGCTATTGGGTGGTGGTCCCGGTTATGGGGTCAAATCAATACGCTCTAAGAAGAAGAGGCCGAGTACCGGTTTATGGCCACTACCGCATGTGAGTTAAAGTGGCTCAAATCTCTTCTATCTTGTTTTGGTATCCAACACGTATGACCTATGCGTTTGTTTTGTGATAGTCAGGCCGCTCTTTACATCGCTGCTAATCCAGTTTTTCGTATAGAGATGGATTGTCATTTTATTCGTGATGCTCTTCAAGATGGTACGATCGCTACATCTTATCTTCACACCCGATCTTAGTTAACGGATATACTAACCAAAGCCCTTGGAAGAACTCAATTTTCGTTACTACTTTGCAAGTTGGGCATTTGTGATCTTGATACTCCAACTTGAGGAGGAGTATTAAGGGAAAATATTTGTTAGTATATATTAATGTTTGTTAGTATGTTAGGTGTATCGTTTCTCCTTATTTTCTTTTCCTTTTTATGTAAGTTTTCCTCTGCAAAAGGAAAGGTACAGTTGTAGGTTGGCTGTAACTCTCTGTATATATTTTGTGTTCTTAGTATTGTGAATAACACAGAGAAAACATTCTCCTCCGTTTCTATTTAAACTATGAAAAATAAATCAATCTTAATTAGAAAAAGATAATGACTAATAATTAATTATAGGATAATTAGGAAAGTAAAAGATCGAATTATAAACCAAATTGGAATTATGGAAGCCTCATATGCATTATGGATAAGGAAATATAGGTGAATCATGGGTAGGCGAGGAAGCCGCATAGTAGGACTCGTAGGGAAGGAAAATACATGCATCAAATAGTGGTGGCTACAGCCGCATGCTACCCGCTTTTTGACTCTATTTTTTTCATCAATTTGTTCTTTGCAACCATTTTCATATTTAAGGGATAATTTTATAATTTTTATAAATAGGAGTGAAACGGATTTATATATGAATCCATGTGATTCATATATAATAAACCCGTTAATTAATCTATATGTGAACTAAGGATGAACATTGGAACCGGGTACTTGTTTTTGGAACCGGAACCGCTTTGGAACTGCTGGTTCCGGAACCGGAACCGATGTGATTGGTTCCGGTTCTGGTTCCTAAAATACGGAACCGATCATGACCGGTTCCGGTTCCGGTTCTTATTTTTTTTGGAGCCGTTACCCGCTGGGTACCCGCTACTTTTAAATAATAAATATTTTATATATTTATAAATAATAAATAAAAACTCAAACTTTCTAATAGTTTTTATGTAATAATTAGTTTTTATCGGATTAGTTTTAATCATTTGTTGTATTTGTTACTTTAAGTCGGTATTTTGTACAGTATAATTATATTTTTATTGTATGCAATATAAAATATTTTAAAAAAAATGTTGAAAGCGAGTACCCGGTACCGGAACCGGTTCCCATCGGTTCCGGTTCCAAAATATTAGGAACCAGTGTTAGCGGTTCCGGTTCCGGTTCCAGATTTCCAGCAACCGCCGGTTCTGGTTCCATGGAAAATGGTCGGGTACCCGGTTTTGCTCACCCCTAATATGAACTATTTAACTGGTTCATATATGAACCAATTAATTAGTTCATATATGAATCACATTGGTTCATATATGAATCATTGATTTGTTAATTAGTTCATATATAAATCACACAAGTTCATATATGAATTTGTTAAGATAGTTCATATGTTAATTACACAAGTTCACTTATGAACATATAATTCATATGTGAATCACATATGTTCATATATGAACCTGTTTGCCGCCTATTTGTAAAAGTTACGAAAATACACTCTCTATTTTTCTCATAGTCTCAATCTTTGACCAGTCAAATTCGATATTGACCGTATGAAGGGCTAGCTAGAATCACTTCTTTACTTCTCAAATATTTACCAATTCTTAAAATAATATTTGGCTATATGTATACTTATATAAAATTAAATATTAATGTATAGGAGGGCTTCTTTTGCAAACTTCATATTTTGTGAGAACCGTGAGTCCAGCCACATAATTATATTAAATTAGGAAGTTAATAATTCTGGTAACTTTTAATTACAAAATTAAAAAAAGACATTATACGTATTTTGTAAATTTTATCTCTTCTCTCTCCTCTCCCTCTCCGCTCAATCACCACACGATGTTAAACCTTTATGAACGTTAACCACAATGTGAACACATAATGAACACAATGTGAACCATTTATTCAAACCTTTTACTACATTATGAACACCATGGTACTCACTACGTATTATGCATATTGTGCACAGTTTGTAATTGGCATTAGGTGGTAGGATGACAGTGTGCACAATTTGTGCAACATCTAGATTCACGAGAATACCAGTTGTTTATGAGATTTAGATCCACTAGGTGTGTCCAAATTGTGCACACTTTTGGAAAAAGTGACTGGATGTCTAGAAAAAAAGGGGAAGTGGCAGAAGGTTTTGGAAAAAGTTGTCGGCTCACCGGAATAGGTCTAGAAAACAAGCGACGGGAGGTTTTGGAAAGTGACAGAAGGAACGTGAGATATATATGATTCTAATTTATTATTTATTTTGTTTCTATAAATAAAGGAAAGAGTGAGTAGATTACATTAATACACTTTTTTTTATTAATTTAGGAACAAAATAAATTAATTAGAATAATTGGCTAAAAATAGACCTCACGGTTATCACAAAAAAAAAGAGTTCTCAAAAGATTAAGCCCAATTTATATATATATATATATATATAGAGAGAGAGAGAGAGAGAGAGAGAGAGAGAAAGATGAAAGTTCAAATGAGAACTCAAATTTGGTTGTGAACGTGATGACAAATGAAAGCGCGACATGCGTCTGAATGTAGATTATTCAGACTAAATAATCAAAGAAATATTCATACTGAATATTTATTTGATTATTCAGTCTTAATATGACATGTGTCGCCCTCCCATTTGTCCTCACGTTCACAACTAAATTTGAGTTCTCATTTGAATCTTCCCATATATATATATATATATATATAGAGAGAGAGAGAGAGAGAGAGAGAGAGAATCATTTGTTAGGGCATCTCCAACTCAAACATACACTAAAAATGTTGGGTTTCTTAAACACTAAAAAATCATCTTCAATCACACACTAAAAAAACAAATCATCTTCAATCACACACTAAAAAAACAAACACTATTTTAAAAATAAAATAATATATATTTATATTTATACTATTTATATAGAGAAATTTGCTCAAATAGCCATTTCAGGAACCTAAATTTACCTCCTAGTCATTTTCTTGCTAAATTTTACAAAATAGTAATTTAGTACGCCAAATTAGAGGTACGTCATGGCGTACTCAACATATTTTAGATCTTTTTACGTTTTAGTCCTTCAGTAGTTCAATACGCCAAACACCAGGTACGTCATGGCGTACCTGGTCCCTAAACTTTCAAAAGTTGGCAAGTTTAATCCCTGAACTTGAAAGCCTTCCAAAAAAAGAATCTAAAGTTGTCAAGTTTGGCCCCTGAACTTCATGTACGTCCATAGCGTACATGAAGATGGGGTAATGTCATTTTTTTTTTAATTTGTAATTTAAAGTTACATTATTTACCCCTATAGTTAATTATAAAGTTATTTTATGTCCTTTCCTTTTTAATGTTTTGTTTTACAACCTTAAAGTAATTGGATAATAAAATTACTCTATTCTATGTCAGCCTACAATGGAACCGGACATGAAGACAACAAAGGCAGTTTATTCTTAAAACTAAAATATTGATTTAAAATTAAGAAAAATAAAAGAAATAATTTTTCAGAGCATCTTAAAGAGCTATGCTAAAATGAAGAAAAATGATATTTTAACAACTTTTTTGTTACAACAACTATGCTATTTTGTATGTTAAAATAAAAAAAAAAAAGATGAAAGAGAAATATAAAAATATTCAAATTTGGAGAAAACTCCAAAACCCATTTTTAAGGAAGAAAAATAATATTTTAATCATTCCACCAATAATAGACATGAAAATAAAATGTTTAGAAAAAAAAATAATATTTTATTAATGTATTGATTAATTTAATGACGATGAAAACTAATGACACCTCTAGATGTTGCTAATGACACCCCTACAAGTGAATTCCTTTTCACACACATCTACGTCAAAACCAACTTTTTACATTCTCAATACTATAATAATACTATAATAATATAAAATATTACATACCCACCCTACTAAAAAGATATCATTAGCAATATCCTTTACTAGTATAACAAATAATACAATCTTTAAAATAACATAGCTGTATACAAAAAATACATAGCATAGCTTTTCTTACTCTTAGGCTATATTTGGCAAACTAGCTAATAAGCTAGCTGATGACTTATAAGCTAGCTGATGAACAAATTATGTTTGAAAAAACTAGCTAATAACCATTTAAATGACTAAAAATGACATATTGAAAAAATAATAATTAATATTAACGAGGGTATAATCAGAAAAGATGACAAAAATCTCTTCATAAGTTAGTCAAAGTAGCTTATCAATAAGCTAGCTTATAAGTTAACTTAGAGCATCTCCAACAGCTATGCTAAAATAGAGAAAAGAGGGATTTTAGCATTTTTTGTTTTCCAACAACTATGCTATCATCTATGCTAAAGTAGAGAATAGAGGAGAGAGATTGAAAAAATCTCTAAATTTAAAGAAATCTCTAAAAGTATATAGAAGAGAGAGAAACAATATTTTAATTATATTCAACCAATCAAAATAATTGATGTTAAATGTGTACGAGAGATAAATAGTATTTTATTAAATGATGAAATATTTTATTAGTATAGTTAGTGATAAAGTTGCTAAAATAGAATAGTTGTTGGAGTTGGATGAATTTTTTTTTAGAAATTTTAACTTTTCATACTCTATTATAGAAATATTTTAGCATAACTATTGAAGATGATCTTATAAGTCAGCTTATATACATCTAAACATGTACCGTACTTATTTTTGCCAAACAATCCGTTCAGAACAAAAACGTAGCATAGGCTCTCGTAAAGTCAAATCTGTAATGCCAAATTGCCAATGTAGGTGTTTGATAATTCTAGGAATTTAGCGAGTGAGCTTATTCTATAATAAGTTGTAGCAGTCGAAAAGCTTGATGAATCCTATCAATTTCTCCGCCTTCAAAGTTCTTGATTGAGATTCTTCTTCTGAATCCCAATTTTCCGCCATGGAAGCTTCAGTAACCAGATCATTCATGAAATGCACCAATCGCCACTTCCTCAATACACTTCTTCTTTCTAAATGCCATCCATCACCAACCCTCTTCTTACCCATCTCTCAACACACCCCACTCGCTACCCTCTCATTCTCAAACCCTAATTCTCACTCTCCCAATCATTTCCCCAAATTGAAACCTTCCTCCATCTTCACTACAAACTCCTTCCAATCCAATCTCAATACTCCGCTATCCAGCCATCGTTTTGCTCGGATTCTATCCGGCCACAACGACAAGTCTTTCGAATGGAAGTTCGCCGCCGATGGGGTAAACGGCGGAGAATTAGGGTTTGTTGATGAGGATAAGCGGCCGATTGTGACGGTGGTGTTGTTAGGTTGGTTAGGATCCAAGCAGAAACACTTGAGGAGGTATGCAGAGCTTTATAATCTGTTTGGTATGGATGCAGTTACCTTTTCTGCTTCTGTTTTCGATGTTCTTGGTTTCGATTTGGGGAGGAAATTTGAGGCAAGGATTGCAGCATTGACGGATGAGCTTGTTTCGTGGCTGGAGGAGAAGGAGAAAGATGGGAGGGAACGATTCTTGATCTTTCATACATTCAGTAATACTGGTTGGCTTGCGTAGGTTTAATTCATTGGTTTCTTCAACAAATTTCTTGAATTTTTGTTAAGTTTTGGATCAAACGGGCATCAGTGAGTGAATTACTATGCCCAAAGCAATTTGTAAATTTTAAATATTCATAATGAATAGCATGCCATTCATTATGAATATTTGGTTTCTTCAACAAATTACTTGAAATTTTGTTAAGTTTGATTATGATGAACTGACAGCATTCTTTGATTACTATGCCCTTATTCATTTATATTCATAATGAATATTTGGTTTCTTCAACAAATTTCTTGAAATTTTGTTAAGTTTGATTATGATGAACTGACAGCATTCTTTGATTACTATGCCCTTTCTGTTGGTATTGAAGACACAATTGGGTTGTAGGCAATTTATAAATTTTGAATCAAAGATTCATAATGAATATCATGACATTCATTATGAATATTTGGTTTCTCAATTCTCAAAATATTAATGTTTCCTAAAAGAACTTTCCTCTATATATGTATGTATATGAGAGCTTTACAAGTATACATGATTGTATGATTGATTCTTTACTTGTTCTTATGTATTTGTAATTGTATTTGCGCAGCTATGGTTGGATTTTGAACAGATTGCAGGATAGACCAGAGCTACTGAAGAAGATCAAAGGGTGTGTTGTTGATTCAGGAGGAGACCCAGAGCTTGACCCTAAGGTTTTTTTTTTTTTTTTATCTTTTTCGTTTGTGTTATTTCTGATGGTCGAAATTGACGTTAATTGTGAATCTTTTTGTCCGTATTAAGCAATCATGATTCGTGCTACTGATATCTCTATGTTCAAAATGTAATCTTTTTTATATGCATAGTACATTTTCATTATATTCCTTACATTTCATGGGATTAAGATAGAGGACCAAATGATGTATTATATTTTTTTTTTCTTGACTCTTTTGAAGGTGTGGGCAGCTGGATTTTCTACGGCCATGCTTAAAAAGCAAAGCTCCGCGGTTAACTCTTTATCTGAGCCCAATGCATATGAGAAGGAACCTATGTTCATTGAGGTCTTGCTTCTCACATTTTTCGAGAAGTTCTTCACTTATTTGCTTGAATTCCCAGATATAAACAAGTAAGTGCCTGTTTGAAGCACGTAAATATATATGGTGTATATATATATATATTATCTAGGGGTAGGATCGTGTGAGAAGGAGAGTTAATGTGAGAAGCGTAAGAAGGGATCTAGACAAACCCACCCATGAACTGTGCTTCACACGGGAATTGATCCGGTGCATCTCAGAGCATCTGATCATAATGTGCATCCAAGGGTGGAGATACCTTCTTACGCGTCTCACCTTAACTTTCCTTCTCACCGGAACCCAACCCTATGTATCTATGTATGTATATATATAATATTTATACATGGAAGATTAGTAACTCACATACACTCCTAACCTTTGGTAAAGCCTGAACCCTTTTGTCTATAGTTTTCAGTTCTCACTATTCTTATACCGACGTTCCAGTTTTTCTAAACATAGAAAACAATCTACTCTAAATCCTATATACATAAATCTTGCAACAATTTCCCTTATCGAATTTATTATGAAAGTTTGCAACTTTCCGTTTGTCTACAAAATTTGAAGTTCTAGCACCTATTTGTCCATTGCTATAATATTGCAACTTCACTGTTTTTGACAAATTTCGGAGGGCAAATTACCTATTTGCCCATTGCTATAATATTGATGTCATTGTTTTTATCCTACAAGATTCCCATATTCTAATATTAGTGATAAGTATTTTAGATATTACACAACATTTTTAGTTCCACTATTCTTATTACCTATTTTGTCTGTGTGTATTAATCTGTCTGTATAGATTGAAAAGGTTTTTGTTTGGGAGGGGTTTTTCATAAGTGGAAGGAATGTGTTTTTTAATTGGGAGGGGCAGTTTTGGAAGGAAAAAAACTTGGTTATCTGCATAAAACTTCTTCCTACTGAATAAGCCGCTTTTTATATCTTTAAGCCACTACCAAATAGTCATGTCTAGCTGACCAAATAAACTACGAGTCTCATTAAGCTCATTAAGCTACTAACAAACAGACCCTCAATTTTTATATCACAGGAGGTTGACAAAAATAACATCCACTCTCGAAAAAAGCCAACCTTGTTATCCGCAACTTTACCTGTACAGTTCAGCCGATAAGGTGATTCCGTCACCAAAAATAGAATCATTCGTTGACCGCCAAAAGAAACTCGGAAGGAACGTTAAGACATTTAACTTCAAGTCGACCCCACATGTAGATCATTATCGAACATTCCCAGATACATACAGATCTCTGATTCAAGATTTCTTGAATCAGTGTTTTGCTGCTCAAGGTAAGCAATTGTACCACTTAGTGAAGTGATATTGGAAAAACAAAGCTTGTTATAGAATGGCTTCTTGATTTATTTCTCAAGGTGTAACAGAAGTACAACTAATCATGCATAGATTACAATGTATTAACAACAGGATTATTGTCAAAGGTTAGATTATAGAGTTGAATAATAAAATGGGGTTCGGCAAATTGTAGGGGTTAGCTCACTGCAACAGAGGATTGGGGATTTTTCGGGCTAAGGGGTTGTTTGAAAGTTGTTGAATGGTTTGGTGCAGAATGATTAAGAGACTACTATAATATAGTACAAAATGAAATATAATTGTTTGGTAATTATTCAGAATGAGATCTAAATGGTTAAGAAAGGTCTAGGATACAAAATTATTTAGAGGGTTTTGGAACCATTAACATATAGTCTTATTTTTGTCAAACTGGATTCACCTCTTAACGATTCAGATACTGCCTCTTAATGGAACCATTAAGAGGTAAACAAACAGCCCCTTCAGTTTCCAACAGGCCATGTCAGGTTTTGTTTAATTTGAAACTGGAGTGGGCTACCTTTTAAGATGGTTTGGTCTACCTTGTTAATTTTGGGATTTATTGACCTTTTAGCATTACAAAATTTAACCTTCTTTAAAACCAAAACAAACCAACCTAATATATTTCAATGTAGAAATAGGGTTTGTGAGGGGGTAACATGTAGAAATATCATTATCTTTATCCAATCAAAATAGATTTTATAATTTTGGTTTCTGTAATTTTTGATTGGGTAAAAGACAAAAAATTTGATAAAATGATGAAAACGTCATTTATTTAATGGAATTTTTTAACGGTTGTTAAAGTGAGGGAGCAAATCCGGACGACTTTACAAACCATGAACAGAGAAATGTTATTTTTTGACAAACCATAGGGACTAATTTTGTAGTTTACTTTTTATTTTTAAATAAATATGATGGTTTGTGATGAAAAACTAAATTAAATTGGTTCTGAAATGTCAAATCGCCATCTTATGGTGATCCTTTTTTAAGCGTTGCGGTAGGACCAGGTAGACAGGAAAAAAAAATCTTAACAAAAAAAACCTTGAATAACACCCCTAGGAGCCCTTTATTTGGACGATATGCATAAATGATACTAATAAGTTGTAATATGCATTTATGCATACTGTCTAGATGGAGCGCTCCAATTGTTCCCTTCAAAAAAAATTAGAGTTTTTCATGAACCTTCCTCCTTCATTGTATTTGATTTTTTATTTATCAAAAAAACCTATTGTTTTCTTTTGTATGGGTGATGCAATATGCATCTCATTTAATGTTAAAATTAAGTTAGCTCATGTATTTAAACTATAAAGATTAACAGCATCTTCAACATAATCTTTAAAATAAAGAAAATATGGATTTTGATTAATTTTTTGTTTCAACAATATCTCTAAAACTTTTTTCAAAATGAAAAAGTACGAGAGAGATTAGGAAATTCTTTAAATTTGAAAAAATCTTTACAAAGGATTACCATGAAAGAGAATTTTTTATTATTATGTTTCACCAATAAAAACAATTGAAATTAAATGTTTAGATGATATAAATAATATTTTATTGAATATAAAATATTTTAATAATATAATAAATGTTGTAATTTTCGAAATAAAGATATTTTTGGATTTGAATATAATATTTTTTAAAGATTTTAAATTGGGAATTTAATTATTTTGACCATTCCTCAAAATACGTTTACCTAAATGACCAAATACTTTCTGATTTGATCAAAATGACCAAAATCTCTATGAAATACATATCGATACACACATCAGATCTAGTGGAAGTCAAAAACACCCAAAACGACGTCGTTTTGGCCAAAAGGGCTCCGCCAAATACTGAATACCTCCGCCACATGGCGGAGGGGCCCAAAACGACGTCGTTTTGGGCTGTTTTTCGCGTATCCCTGGACCGTATACGAATACCTCAGCCACACCGTATGAATACCTCCGCCACATGGCGGAGGGGACCCAAAACGACGTCGTTTTGGACCCTTTTTTTGCCTGAAAGTTTTTTTGAAAAAATAGCCCATTTAATTTATTTAACTTAAACCTGGAAGGTTTTTTGTGTTTTTAGTGGTGGATTGGAGATGGTCTAAGGGACGAGAGGCTATTTGCTCAAAAAGTTAAATAATATTTTAATCTTTTCTATCAATAAAAAGCTTCCAGGCAAAAAAAGGGCCCAAAACGACGTCGTTTTGGGTCCCCTCCGCCATGTGGCGGAGGTATTCGTATACGGTCCAGGGATACGCGAAAAACGACCCAAAACGACGTCGTTTTGGGCCCCTCGCGGAGGTATTCGGTATTTGGCGGAGGCCTTTTGGCAAAACGACGTCGTTTTGACCGATTTTCACTTCCACTCGATCTGATGTGTGTATCGATATGTATTTCGAAGGGATTCTGGTCATTTTGGTAAACTGAAAAAGATTTTGGTTTTTTTGGTAAACCCATTTTATAAATGGGTCAAAATAATTAAATTCCCTTTTAACTTTTGATCCTTTATTTTAAAAAAAATATAGAAAAACTCTTAAAACTGCTCTTGATAATATGGAAATTAATAGATGTAATACATTAAATTCAAAGGGTTCATTATCCATACATACATGCTACTTTTCATCACCCGAATGATGTGATTGACCAACCAACTTCAAAGCTGATTAGTTTGAGTAATAACTAATTTTAAAAAGAAAAATAATTCTGCAATTAAATTTCAAAATATTTATTTTAGTTGAAGCAACATATGAAATCTACATTGTTTTCGTTTATATTTTAAGGAACATTAATTTTGTCATGTGATCTTTTAAATGAGAAGTATATGTAATTATTAATAATCAAAATACATAATTATTCTTTTTGATAAAACTATATATCCAATTAAGGATGAGAATTTAATTAAAACAATCATTTTAGACAACTTTATACCTAACAGTTCAGTATAATTATTATCTCTTCTGGTTTATCAAAATAACTCATATCCTTGTGAAATGCTCTCTCGATCATGATCTTTTTCAAAATTAAAATTAAAAAATTATACTTTTGGTCCCTGTCTAGTGAAAGCACCTCTTGATCGAGAGGTTAGGGGTGATTCTGAAAATATATTTTACAAATTTAATTCCTGCTGCGTAAAAACACCTCTCAATGGAGAGGTGTATATTATTTTTCATAAATTTGTTTCTTAAATTACTTCATGAAAACACAAATGTTAAGCACAAGGTAATTTAAGGGGAAAATTCACGAGGTAATTTTTCATAAATTTAAGCATAAATTTTAATAAATTTTTCATAAATTTGTTTTCACGACGTAACTTTTTATAAAACACAAATGTTAAGCATAAATTTTTCAGGAGCTAATTTAAGAAAAAAAAATTGAAAAAAAAAATACTCCTCTTGATCGAGAGGTGTTTCATAAGGCAGGGATCAAATTTATAATATATATATATATATATATATATATATATTTATAATCACCCTTAACTTCTTCATCAAGAGGTGTTTTCACGAGGCAAATACTAAAAGTGTAAATTTTTAATTTTGACTTTGAAAGAGATCCCGATCAAGAAGGAGTTTCACAAGAATATGAGTTATTTTAGTAAACCAGAAGAGAGAATGATTATATTGGGTATAAAGTTATCTAGGATGGTTATTTTAATTAATTTTCCATTGCTTATTAAGAAATTATTTCTAAGTTTCCGCATTTGTGTTGCCACATTAAAAGTTGATGACATGACGAAAACAACAATACAGTTGTTTACATATTATATCATATCAACACAGATAAATGTTAAATCATATAATTTATCATTATCGGTTAAATCATGATGTTATTAGCGATAATTAAATAATTTATATCTAGCTTTAATAATTAATTTTGTTTGTAATAAATCCATTAACTATTCTCTAAATTTAATTCTTTTTAAAAGACAAGAACCTAAATCATTTTTGCCCAACACGGTCTTATTGTTTCGTTGCAAAGTATGCATCATGATAAATCACGAGCTGTTTATCAAATGTTTATGGGGTAAGTTCTTATTGAGCGCCAATTATCTTAGCTGATTGGCATGACAACGAACAAAAAAATTATCTGGTAAGAGAAATAACAAGGACCAATAAACTTACGTGCTAAGTGAGAGAGCAAACTTTTATCCGACGAACGCTTATCGTGTAAAAGATGCTTACTATCAATCTGTTTTGATGACAAATAATATTGTTTAAAAAAATAGTGAAGATGATCGATAAGTATTTATTAGGTAAGTATTTAATAAATGCTCCTCGGTTATGGCAAAATGAAGCAGTTTGACAAGAGGTTCATATAAAAATGATTAAAGTAGATCAGATTGACGCGTCAATAATTTTCTAAAACTTCATTGATAATTAATATATTAAATAAAATATTAATATTATTCAAATAGTGATTCGATTATTTTAAATAAAATGATTTAGAATATTATAAATGTTCGAATATTGATAATATATTTAACCCTTCTACTATTTTATTTTATTCGTTTAACTGATAGTCGGTAACATATAATAAAAATTGACATATTTACACATAAAATGATAGAATTGCTTTCCGTGTTTATAATCTTCGATCCCTATGTATTTAACGTTATTTTTATATTTCAACAAATAAATTATTAATATGTAACTTATAAAAATGTACTTTCAAAACTTTATTTTAGTAGCTCAGGTTTTATATATTAAACATTTAGACCAAGAATACATTATCAAAGCACGTATTAGACCAAAGTATGTTATTTTGTATTTGTAAAACATGTATTTAAATGTTTAAAATGTTACAAATAAAGTTTTGAAAATAGGTTAAGGATGATTATGTAGAAAAATTCCTATCCATAACTTTGTATTTGCTTGTAGAATGAAGGAGGGAGGAAAAAAAATACAAGAGCAAAATGTTAGTATCATCATCTTTGATAGAAGGATGTTGTACGTCAACGACCAGAGAATCGGAGATAATGTGAGAATAACAGTTATATTGAGGATGTTGAGAACATTTTTGAGTCTTTAATGAGTCGATTTTCTTTATCTAACTTAATTTTTTTGAACTGTATTCATCTGCCTTCAATTATTTTCAACTATATTTATCTACCTTTATCTTTACTTTTAAATCATTTTCATTTTTCATAAACATATATATATATATATATATAGGGTTGATTTCCGTTACAAACCACGTCAATTCGTACAAACCATACAAAACGCATGCAACCAATATTTTTTTTAAATTTCTTCACTTTTTTTTAATTATGTGGGACCCACATTATATATGGTCCACAAAATGTTCATTTATTCCTTTAAAAAAAGATAGTTCTCGTATGAATTTGTTAAAGTATTGATATATACATTTAATCACTTTTACATGCATGAATTTGTTAAAGTATTGATCATACTGAGAAAAAAAAAAGGTAAATAACGTTAGTTAAATATAAATGAACGTATATGAAAGTTTTGTTCTCAATTTTCATCATAACTTTTTATTTTCACTTGAACCCAACCTTGTTGCTAAATACAGGGAACTAGTTAAAGGGTCAAGTTTCATTAAAAATGAAATTTAGGACAAAAAAAATGTAAGAATGAATCTCCATCCATAGATTAATCATAATTAAAAAAAACCAGTAGATGAACATTAATGAAATATACTTGATTAATTCACTTCTAAACTGCAACTTACAAGTGTTTTTAAAATTAGAAATGTAAATCTATGTATAAAAAAGGATGTTGATATTAATGTGTGAATAAAAAAAAAAAAAAAGTTATTTAACAAGAAGAATTCTCATAAGTTATGTCGGATATGAAAATATGACCAAAATATAAATTCTACCCCACGGAATTTTCTATTTTCATTGATGAAACATTTGACATTTCTAGTCATCTTTGGATCACTATTTCTTTTATCGAATATATATTATGTTTCTTTCTTGGTGTTGGTGGGCGTGATTCACCGTCTTCAATTCTCTCTGTTTACCTCCCAAACCCTACTTTCCATGGTGATTGCGTGAATTACACCGGAAGAACTTCTGCTTACCTCAATTTCCGGTACTCCTTCCTTTTTTTTTCATCTATTTTGCGCTCTCGATTTCGATTTTAATCTGAATTTGAATTTGTTTCAAGGTTGAAGCCTTGAATCTAGATTCATAAAGGTAGTTTTGCAGTTCAGCCGTGGAGAAACAGAGGTATGATTTGTTTTTGCTTCTTTGAATTTGTAATATCTTAAACTAATTAGTAATTAGTTTAGTTGAATAGATGAATTTGTTACATGATTCTGTATATTTTTGTAGCTTTGATCTCCTCCACAGCTCGACCGCCTCAATCTACCAGCAGTTTCAGGTTCGATTCTCTCTTTACCGATTCTTCTTTCGTTATTTCCATCCTTTTCAGTCGCCATTTTTACGTAATTGTTGAATCAAATTTGTTAGTGATATTCATCTGTGAATTTTTTGGAGCTTCAAGCTAGTGTGTCTCCATTTTAGACTGGTGCTTTTTTTTTTTCTTGTACTCTGTGGTCACGTTTTCATCATACGATGATTGAGGTGCTTTAAGCTTAATGTTTTGATGAAAGGGCAAAAAGAGGTAGGGGTCCATATGATACTTCTTGTCTAGCTGTACTCATTGTACTCAAATCCGTACGTACAGTAATAGAACAAGTATTTCGCATTATTTTCGCCTGACAATGCTTTTATTGTGTTAATTAAGTTCCATCGGTGTTGATTAATTTCGTTCAATTATAAGTATACATGATTGAGCACAAATCGGCTCAAGTTCATCTTGATTTTGTCTACATATGATGATAAATAAATAATTAATGTTTTCGAAACTGCCTATAGTAGCTATTTTTGTTTTTCTCAGGTTAATTGAGCTGAGAGAATGTTATTTTCGAGATTTTTGTGATTTGTATTATTGGATACTAATGTTTTAGCTTATTTGATGAATGCGATCCAGGCAGTTGCAAGACAATACATTGCATATATACCTTTTTGAAAGATTACAAATCAGATATATCAAGTAGCTGCAATAAAATGACAATTGTGGAGGACCCAAATCCAAAGGTCGCACCTGATTTGTCAACCATATCTCCACCAAATTCTTATGGGGCTGTCGTTCTAGGTGGCACCTTTGATCGCTTACACGATGGTCATCGTCTTTTTCTTAAGGTTTTTTTTTGCCTATATATATTTATCTATTTTGTTGACACACACACACACACACAAGAATCATAGGATGAGGTTTGGTTATAATTCCTTTGAGGTGAGGAGGCTTTGAATGTTAAATTGCAGGCAGCTGCTGATTTAGCAAGAGATCGAATTGTAGTTGGTGTTTGTGATGGACCTATGCTCTCCAAGAAACAGGTTTAGACCTTGCTCCTTTAATCATTCCTACATGTATACTCTAAAAGAGCATTTTTATGAAAGATAGTGTGGCAAGTTTATAAATATAGCTAGCTGAAAGATGGACCTTTGTGTCCATGATGCATTTGGATTCCACAAACGTAGCTTAGTTCACACAACACATAAGCACAATGTAAGTTGAGACTTTGATTTGAATGAATGAATCGACCTTTAAGAATCATAAATGACATAGGCACACTTATGTAATTACCTAGATTTTGAAATGTAATTTCCATCTTTCAAGTCTTGATTATCTTTTTTCATAAAGTTAAGTACTAATCAAGAAGGTAATATTCTGTTTGATTTCGTATTAACCTATCATCTCATGTCCATCATAATCATCCTCATTTTGACAATTTTTCCAATTTGGGGGTCAATTTCTGTGACTTACGTAGTGTGATGTCGATGTACCAACTTTTGCAGTTTGCGGATCTCATTATGCCCATTGAAGAGAGAATGAAAACAGTTGAAAACTACATTAAGGTGCCAAAGCTTCTACTTGTTTTTTATTTTTCTCCATCTTTTAGAATCTGCCTTACTTATTAACTTTTAGCAGAATACTGACAAGCTCTTCTTTGAGTTTATATATATTAATTTTTCTTTCATTTGTTGTTGAACATCCCACTAATTTTATATCTTTTCAGTCTATCAAACCTGAACTGGCAGTACAAGTTGAACCCATTACTGATCCTTATGGTCCTTCAATTGTCGATAAAGATCTAGAGGCTATTGTTGTCAGGTTTGCTCCTTGACCACTTTCATGGAGTTAATTGTTTTTAGAGAAAATAAATTATTTTTTAGTGTGGAAAATGTTTTTTAACTTCCAGAATAATATTACAAAATCAGTAGAGTACATAGCCACATTTCTCGTTTGCTTTTCTTCATCACTTATTTGGCCCCCGACGTGATGACCAAATTTAAGGTTTTAAAACTTTCTCTATGCCATATTCAAAAATCATTTGATCAAACATTAACACCTAAGATTAGTTATTTGAATGTCATTGTGATGAATGGCCAAATAATGTGACAATCTTGTTTGGCAGCAAGGAGACATTACCTGGTGGATTATCTGTCAACAAGAAGAGAGCAGAGAGAGGCCTCTCACAACTAAAGGTACATATATATATATATATAGATAGATGTTGGTTCATTTAGAAACTAACGAAGGGTAAAAACTATAAAAACTTTGACAAATCAATATAAAAATAATTTTTTTCATAATTTTTTTTCATCAAATGCTATGATTTAAGATATTATTGCACATATGTTTGTTTCATAATGTAAAAGTTTCACGTGTATTTGTTTTTTATAAGTTGAAAGTTTCTCATATACTTTTTTATGAAAAATTTCATATGTTTTTGTTTCATAGTGTAATAGTTTCACATGTGCAATAATATATATATATATATATATATATCTGTAAATTATATAAACTTCCTTAACGAGCTTAATATTTAATATCTTTTGGGTACTTAAACTTGGTTTATATGCAGGTTGAAGTTGTAAATCTGGTATCTGAAGAATCCAGTGGAGAAAAGTTGAGTTCTTCCACGTTAAGGAAGCTTGAAGCCGAAAAGGCTGGAAAACTCTAGCCTACATTAACTGGTATATATATGAACAACATGGTGATACAACCAGGTTTCTTCTTCTTCTTCTTGGTTTTTATGATATCAGAGTATGTTTTTATATACGGTCTTGTTGAATAATTTCTGTATATAAAGCATCATACCTTCTATGCTGTATACTTCAGTTTTCTATAAATAACATAAAACATAAAATCCTTCATTTGGGAATGGAGATTAAGGTCACCCATCTCAGATACTTAGTGCTAATATAGATTTGCTTCTTAGGTGATCTTTATCAGCTGCAAACCATATTCATTAAGGATATATATATATATATGTGTGTGTGTGTGTGTTAACTTTTTTTGATCATCTTTTTAGACTAGAATAGGGAATCAGGAATGTTTCAATATATATATATATATATATAGAGGCTAGATGGACTAGCTGGATCCAACTAAGGGGATGTTTGTTTCCCTCTTAACGGTTCCATTAAGAGGCAACCTCTGAATTACTAAGAGGTGAATCATGTTTGCCTCTTAATGGTTTCAAAACTCTTTGAATCATTTTGTATCCTAGACCTCCCTTAACCATTAAGAGCCTTAATTACATCCTGAACAATTACCAAACAATTATATTTCATTTTGCACTACATTATAGGAGCCTGTTAATCATTCTGACCACTTAATCATTCTGCACCAAACCATTCAGTAACTGTCAAACAACCCCTAAGTCAGCTCGATTGATGGAGATGGCAAGACTTTGCCTTTTTTTTTTACCATTAGAGATGATTGATGGAGGTGGTGTCCAGAGAGGCGGCAGGATGTACGTAGAATTTTCCTTGGTACAGAGGTTTTCATTATTTAGAAGCTATATATAATTTTGTTAGTAAAAATGTCGATTTTGGTGTTGTTGCAAAGAAAGAAACGCTTGACGCTAGTGACATTAGGTGCCGATTGCTACCTATGAGATAATGTATTATATACAATAAACAAGGTCTAAGATGAAGATTGACAGATGATGATTTGGATCGATAAGTTAAGTTGAAGTCATTCAGGGACGGACCTAGGGTTTTTATTTGTGGTGGTGCATCCTACCATTTTGTTTCTCAGTCGTAGTTTAAAAAATTATAGGGTCGTGAAAAGTATCAACCAGCGTATCAATTTGTAATGTGTCACCATATACATTTTGACTCCAATGAAGACATAAGTTCCCTTGGTAGAGTTGGTTTCGGGATTTTTCTTCCAACCCAAACCCAAGTTTGAATCACGTTAGTGTCATTTTCTTAGTTTTTTACTTTTAATTAAGGATTTGTTATGTTTCTTAAAAAAATTGCAATAGAAGACGTGAACATAGGATTTCATATATGAAAAACAATGAACTAACCAACAAACCAATGATGATTTTGTGAAAAAAAATATTCCTATATTTGTTTCTTATAGTTAAATGGTGCCAACCATTTGGAAAAACAAAATTGGGCACGTCCCTGAAGTCATTGATCTAATAGAGAGAAGTTGGCTAGGGATTTCGAAACTTCAATTAAATATTTAACAAATATATATGTAGTTAGGTGGCGTTTGTTTTTTAAGAAGTGCTGAAGTCTAAAGTCTGATTTCAGTTCTGAAATGGTTATGAAACGTCTAAACGAATCAGACATAAGTGGTGATTAAGAGCTTAAATTGAAAAAACAAACTAAGTTGTTCGTATGCGTCACAAACCTGATCCAGTAATCAAAATCATCTATTTTAGGATCAAAATATAACAATACTAATTTGTGAATGTAGATGTAAAATTATATATATGTATCATTAATTAGTTTTACTAATAGGTGATTTTAATTTTTAAATGTCACAATAGTTGCTTTTAAAATTACATTCTGATTCAAAATGGATGATATATATTATGCAAGGTTTAAAATGGCGTGAGGCATGAGATGGCGGTGAGGTCAAGCCTCAAGTCTTAGGAGACACGACGTTTTTCAAGGTGTGAGTTATAGCAGCAAATCTTTATATAATATAAATTATTATACATGTAAATATATATTTTATACTATTATTCGATAAGTTAAATGATATGTAATGATTTAAATTAGGTTATAAATTAGAAACTAAAAAATGAGACATTAAAAGGAGTATAATCTTTATATAATATAAATTATTATACATGTAAATATATATTTTATACTATCATTCGATAAGTTAAATGATATGTAATGATTTAAATTAGGTTATAAATTAGAAACTAACAAATGAGACATTAAAAAGAGTAAGAAAAATCAAATATTGTGTTACAAAAACCGTGTATTAAGATAAGGCTGCCACAAGCATAACATGGTATGTGACACAAGCCTTAAGCCACAACGGCTGTTACGGCAAGTTTTTTTTAACACTAATATTACGACAAACAGGGCTAAAATGTAATTTGGCACGAGGTTCTATACCGCGTTATGCGTTGTGGTGCCTCAGAATTCTAAACGGAACGATTCTATTGATCAAATTATGTGTTTGGTTTGTGTACGAGTTTTAGCACAAAATTATAATTCCACAATGATGAGATTTACATTCGTTAGGTTTTCATAACGAATTTCCAGTTTCATTTCATCTCGTCTTTTAAAAAAATTATTATATCTTTATATTCACTGTAATCTGTATTCCATTTAACCAATCTTTTTAATTAGAATTTAGTTCTTTGGAATTCGACGAAATATGAAAGAATTGAAATGATCAATCGAAATAACATTTATGTGTTTGATTCTTCTATGAGTTTTACTTAGAAGTTCTAATTCCATATATTATGAAATTTAAATTACTATGTTTTCGTAAGAAATTCTAATTCTATTTCATCAAATCTTTTAAGAAACACTATTATGTTTTTATATCTACCCCAATCTATTACATCCTATCACGACGATTGTCACCATCATCACTTCTACCATTGTCTCCTTTGTCGTTGCTGCCACCATCATCGTTGCCTCCATCGCCACCATCATCGTTGCCTCCACCGCCACCATCGTCATTGCCACTACTACCATTGCTGACACTGACACTGTACTACCACCACCACCGCCACCACAGTTGTTGTCATTGGCATTGCCACCACCACCGCCACCATTCAACATTATTATCAATTATATCTTTTTATGTAGTATTTATAAATTAAGCAATAAAATATGAAAATATCATGAAAGTATTTTTTTTGGTGATTTGTCACTATTTTGTTATGACTCTAAAGTTATATTTAGCGAACCAAAAGAATATCAATTCCTTGTACATATTACTGTCAATCAAACGTATTGTCATTCACAAATCTGAATAATTCTAGTTCCTTTAAATTTCAATTCCTTTGACATATTCTAATTTCGTGAACCAAAAACCACCTAAAGAGTATCACAAGACAAGAAAGGTAAAATAGCATGAGCGAGTTTTTAACTTGGGTACACATGTATAATTGAACTTCTTTCTGATCAATATGGACGTCTGTTTTTTGGTGGACTAAATGCACTTTTATATATGGCTAAATGCACCTCTACATATTAATCTCCCTCTACATGCATCAACATCAATACTTGTTTTTTACATTCTAATTTGACTTGATTGTGACATAAAATGGAACACATATAACATTACCCTTGTTTTTATCATTGAAGTGTTGTTATGTATGTATGATCATCGGTTTTATCTTTTTGAAGGAAAAAAAAATAAAGACAAACATGAGTGTTCTTTACGTGAGGATATCGGCCCTATGCACATGTGGTTTCAAGATGGTAGACTTAGGGGTTGTTTGGTTGGTTTCCATTAGATTCTGTATGGATAAATTGTCTGTGTGAATAATGTGTCGGTAAAGATTGGGAAAACTTTTATTTGAAAAGATTTTTTCAGCTTTATGCACCTCTAATTTATAAAAAAAATGGTTATTATCCGCTGGTAACCGGTAGTTTTCATATCGAATATTATAGCTTGAAAGTTTAGAGCATAGTTTTGTTAAAATAGAAAAAGTAGGTTTTTGTTCTGTAAACCTCTCCAACAGTTTTGTTGGGATGATAAATTAGATAATATTACATAAATATAATTTGTGTTAAAATCTCTAAAATAAAAAATCTGTTGGAAATGAATATAACCTTTTTTAAAGATTTTTATCTTTGATTCTCTATTTTAGAAAAATTATTGAAAACCTGTTGGAGATGCTCTTATGAAATAAAAAGAAATGTAACAGAAAAAGAAAGTCAATATTCCCTCCATCTTAGTATTTACAACTTTATTTTAGTTTGTTCAAAAATAAGTGTCTACATTTTTATTTTTATTTATTCCAAAAATAAGTGTCAACTTTCAAAAGTAAATGCATACTTTCTAATTAAACTCTTAATTATTAGATTGAGAAATTCATCATTTCCTCTATTATTGAGTGTAAATTTGTTCTTTAGTTAACTAAAAAAATGTAATCACTTCTAAAACCATGTGATTTTTTCATTATAGACATTTATTTTAGGACGAACATGATAACATATAGTAGTAATCTAATAATCTAGTAAACCAAATTAGGGATAAACGAAACAAACTTCAATCTACAAAAGGCGCTAATAAAATGATAGTTAGTTTGAAATTAATTATGTACAAATAATTTACTTTGGCAACAACTCATAAAGTTAAAATTTATAGGTTGAATTTGTAATCAACTAATAAATATAACGGTGTGATTGAAAAACTACATAAAATATATCTAAAATATTCTATTTGATATTAAGAAAATAGTGTAATTGGTTAAAGATAAATTAGGATGCGTTTGGTTTGTGGGATTCTTTTTGAGGGATTTGAATTTCATGGAGGGATTTGAATTTGGAGGGATTTTGATTGGAATAGATTTTAAAATCCTTTTATGTGTTTGGTTTGTAGGATTTGGAATGAAATTGGATTTCTGTAAAAAAAATATAAAAAATTATAAAATAATTCAATTACATTTTTATTAATCGGTTATTACAAAACAAATGTTTTTAACATTTTTAAAACATTATTTCATACAATCCTACGAAATCCAGTAAAATCCCGAGCATCTTCCAAGGATTTCAAAATCCTATGTTTGTAGGATTTCAAATCCGAACAATCCGGCAAACCAAACATAGGATTAGAATGGATTTGAAATCCAAATCCCCCCAAATCCATTCCATTCCCGCAAACCAAACGGATCCTTAGGAGCTGTTTGGTTCACGGAATTCGATGGAATTGGAAGAAATTGGAATGACCAAATTCCTTAATGATGTTTGGTTCGCGGAATAAATAGATCGAATTCCACCGAATTCCACGGTTGATGGATTTGATCATTCCTTAGCATATGTGAAGGATTTTGAATTCCATTTCGTATCAAATGCAACATAATTTATAAATTTCTTTTAGAAAGACAAAAATAAATTTAACCACCACCATCTCCCCGCCCCACCCTCATCGGCAACATATCTGCCAACACCGCCGACACCCCCACCACCGCCACCCACCCCCACACCCTACCCCATCCACCTACCCACCACTAATGTCCTCATCACAATTGTTACCCCACTCCCGATAGATGCATATTTCTAAGAGATTCCATTCCAATTCCTATCAACCAAACGCATGGTCAAATTCCATTCCAATTCCTTTAAAGTCAAACTCCTTTGATGGATTCCAATTCCATCGAATTCCATTCCGCGAACCAAACGCCTCCGTACTGTTTCTACAAAATCTCACACTACTTTGATGCAAGAAATGGTGCGAACGATTGGAGATGGTCTAAAAGTTGAGCTTTTTGTAAGCACCAAGATCTTAAACCAACACATGGTCCGTTGTGTGCTTAATTTCTCTTTCACATGATCCTTTTGAGACCATATGATCTACTTGAAAGTTGTCGGTTATAAACCCTTTTACATATGGTTATCAATATAGAGAGAATAAAAGTGCATTCAAACAGCTGCGAGACTTTGAGTTCAGGTTGAAATTAAATTAATATGAAATTTCAATCCGATTGATGAGATTGTTGGTAAAGATGTTATAAACCACAATTTTGAATTTTCCTTTGGCATTTTACAACAACAATGAGAAAACAAGTACAATAATTAAAATAATAAAATTGAAAAGAAAAAGAAAACAAATGGTCAGAGTTATGATATGTGCATATAACCCCATTACCACATTATGCACCACTCTTTTTTCACCAAAAAAACGAAAAAAAAAAAACAAAAAAAACAAACAAAGAACAACTAACCATAAACTTAAGATGGTACTATATATTTAAATCAAACAAGTACAGCACATCTCATTAAATAAAAGCAGAACTCTTGTGTAGAAATGTACGCATACCTTACCTCTATCAGTCAACTAGATAACAAAAGTAAAGACAAAAACTGTAAACCACCAATCCAACACCTTTTATCTAACAGTTGAGTAAGTAATGAATTCAGTTGAAGTGAATTGAAATGGTTGGTGTGGTATAGGATTCCTGCAACACAAATAAACAAGATTCTTGAATTAAAAATTCATCAAAAAAAATGGGAAAATTTATTTAATAAATTAAAAGGGTTATCATATCACTCACGGTCGTGGTCCATAGACTTTTATCTGGCGAACATGCGTATCCCGCCCGTTAAGATGATTCGACAATATAGCTATTTGTAACATGAAAGTATTCACAAAAGCTTCCCTGCCACAAAACAAGGGTTATATTGTATATATTTGTATCCTAAATGAAAAGGGCATACGGTTTTAGAAAATGTGTACTTATTACACTTTTTAATCAACAGTTTTACCATTAATAATGAATTTATCCATCAATTAAGGGTAGAAATGGAAAAGAGACACTTATATCTTTGAAGGTAAAGAATTGGAATCGGGATGAATCAAACACATGAAGGAAGAAGATTGATTGAAAAGTAACACAAAGAACAAACAGAAAGTTAACAAATATTGCTTACCGAGGATCGTTGCCAGATAAAGATATGTATACCCAACCAGTTGGCTTCACTAGTTCTACTGTTTTTATCTCCTACGAAAGAAGAATAAGGAAGAACATGATCAAGCTGTATGGAGTAAGCCGATGTATATATATATATATATATATATAGAGAGAGAGAGAGAGAGAGAGGAAAGTTCAAATGCGAACTCAAATTTGGCTGTGAACTTGAGAACAAATGAGAGCGCGACGCGTGTCATATTCAGACTGAATAATGTAGGAAAATATTCAGACTGAATGTAGTATTATTATTCAAACGGAATGTGGTATTATTCAGTAGTATTATTTAGACCGAATGAATATTTTCCTTCATTATTCGGTCCGAATATGACACGGGTCCCGCTCTCATTTGTCCTCACGTTCACAACCAAATTTGAGTTCTCATTTGAACCGCCCCTATATATATATGTATATATACATATATATATATATATGTGTGTGTATGACTCAATAAGCCATTAACCAACAATCAGAAGTAATGAGAAGTCAAAGATGAACAGTTTGAGAATAAACACCTTTAAGTTATGAAAACCATCTCCAGCACGAACTGAGATCTTACTAGGCGTATAACTCTCATCAAGATTGAAATCAACATAAAGCGCCACCAACTGAAAAAGCAACAAAACCCCTGTTGTAAAATCAAATTGAAATGCAGGATGTGATAACAACAAAAGAATTATGGCGACTCCCCTATCTAAAAAAGGACAAAACAAGAAGATGAATTTCGTTTTTTTGACGATTAAAATTTTGAGGATCGTTTTCTAGAAGAGGTATAAGTTCTCAAAATACAACTAATGTTACATCACTATTCACAAGAACTCCTAAAAATACACAAGAATTGGCTCTCAAGGGACATAACCAAGGCAACTAAAATCAACCTCTACAAGAATTGGCTCATCTTGTGGAACCCCATAAGATTACTCTCCAAAAGATCCCTTGTGAGATATGGGATCGTATGAGAAGTAGAGTTAAGGTGAGAAGCGTAAGAAGAGATCTGAACCCTTGTCACTTTTAATCTCATGTACATACATGAATGGTGCTTTAGAAGGGAGTTGATACGGTGCACCTCATCTCAGTGCATCTCATCGTAATGTGCATTTAGAGTGGAGATCCCTTCTTACGCTTCTCACCTTAACTCTCCTTCTCACCGGAACCCAACCCTATATATGTATATGTATGTATGTATGTATATATATATAGTCAGGTTCGGAGGAAAACCGTAAAAAAGTGAAAAACTGAGGAACACCTTGGTAATCGTTCATCTGAGCGGTATGCAGATGTGCGTATAAGTAATTTGCAAGCAATTTGTTCACTATGCACATGTACAACATGCACACGTGCATAAAAACCAAGAAACAACTTCAATTACTTGTATGCACATGTGCATACCGTCCGGATGAACCGTTACCAGGGTGTTCCTCAGTTTTTCATCTTTTTTGCGGTTTTCCCCTAAACCTCCCTCTATCTATATCTATATCTATCTATATATATACATAGAGAGAGAGAGAGTGTGTGTGTGTGTGTGTGTGTCTAGCCAATGCATGACTCCAACACGGCCCCTTCCAATGGAGGCTAGACGTAGATGGTGCTCAAGAGTGTCAGAGTCCCTCTTTAGAGGAAGACCCCAGCTCTAATTATGCAAAACCTTATCAGATTACTCTCCAAAAGAGTCCTTGAGGAGAGAAAGGAAGCTCCAACATATATATATATATATGTATATATATGTATGTATGTGTGTGTGTATATATATACATAGAGGAGAAAGGGGAAAGTGTCTATCCACCAACTACATTATAGCTCAAGAATTGTAATGCTACTATTTACAATTGATACAACTTTCATTTAACTTTTGAAGGTAATTGATAGCATCAATTATATACTGTATACTGACTATAGTTGTATCTCCCAACATTATATATATATATATATATATCTTTTTTACCTAGGGTTTCAGAAACATGAACTGGATTTCAAAACTGTCTCTCCCCCTTTCCCCTTGTGTGTGTATAGAACAGAAGAATAACTAATAAAGGGGGAAAATGCAAGAAGAATAGTACTTACTTGAAGCTTAACTTTCTTCTGAAATTGAATGTTAACAAGATGAGGTTGTGCACCATCTGATCTGAATCCAAAATCAATCAAACACTTGTAAAACACAAAACGACACACACAGAGAAAAAAAATCATGAAATTGGGAAAAATTTAACGCACTGCCAATAGGTTTCGTAATTGTCATCTCGAAGAGAAGAAACGCCATTGCCAGGTTTACAAGAGCTTACGCTCCAAGCAGCCATTTTTGCCATCTCACGAAGGTCACCATCCACCACCAGCTGCGAATTTCCTCCCATCAGCTTGGTTTCTTCTTCTCCTTCCGATGATTCCGTTGCCATTTGCGATTAATTACAATCCAACGAATTATAATCTGATGATCTCGTGCCAAAAAGTTTTGAATTACAACCAGAAACTCCTGAAATCATAGTTCAAATCCAAAACCCTAAACCCTTGGATTACGATTTACGACAAAAAAAAAATAGAAATTATAACAAGTCTTAGAATTCATTGCATCATATGAGTAGAAGAATAGGTTAATCGTAGGCATCAATGGCGAACATAGATACCTGGTGCTTGAATTGAAGCTTCTTCGATTGGGTAGGTTTCTTCAGATTTTGAATGGCAACGGCATAGAGCCCATAAACAGTTGAAATTATTATAAATCAAATATTAAATATTTGATGATAAAATTATAAATTAAAAATGAATAAATTCGAAAAACAATCTTTGTGAAGCAAATATTGTTGCATTTTATAAATTTGACAAGTGAAAATCAACTTGTGAAGTGCACCGAGGTGTCCATCTTAATCTTAATCTTTTGTTTTATTTTTTATTTCTATTAATGTTATAATATGATTTTATTGGTTTTTAGGAAAATAAATTTTATTTTTGTGTAATTTTTTTAATTCGATTTTTTATTATTATAACATAATTTAATAATGAAATTATATATTTTGCTTTAATAATATATTTTTTTATAAATTTAATAATTAAGTATTTTGGTATAACTGTATGGCTATCTTAATTATATTTTAAGTTTTTTATATTTAAAATTATATGTTTATCTGTATAGTTGGTTACATAAATTCATACATGGAGCTTTAATAACTTGTAAAAATGCATTTATAACTTGTATTTTTGGATTTTAAGTAATTATACATTAATTAATTGTACTTATTACACAATAATATGTTTTTAAGAGTTTTTGTCAAATGTTTTATAATATAGTATAGATTATATCTAATAATCAATTTTCAAAACTTTTTCAAGGACAAGAAATCAAATACATTTTTCGTATAAAAAAGAAATATTGAAAATTTATTCATTAAATGAAGAAAAAGAAAATTGCTTTGATGTTGAATGATAACATCTTATTATCGGTTTTTGGTTTGTGTGTTTAAAACGGTTTTTTTTCATTGCTATTCTAGAGACCGTTAGGTCTAGTAACATCTTTCATGTAGTTTTTGGTTTGTTTGTTTGAATGAAATAAGATTATTTTTTGTATGTTAAGATAGTCTTCCAATCGGTTATTCAAGGTCTATTAAAAGCATTGAATGAGGTTAACTTTATTTTAAATGTTTTTTATATATTTTTATACTTGTAACTTTACATAAATTTTATGCTGCAACCATCTAGAGACAGAATCAAACCTCAGTACATATAACTCGTACAACAGATTAGCAATTCGTCACTTTAGTAATCAAGCCAAGAATAAGAGGTAAACTATTGTTCCTTTATTCAGTACGCCATCAAATCCACACCTTTCATAGTTTCACTGAATTCTAGAATTGAGGATTAAAGAAATTTTTTAAAGATATTTGTCTTGGGATTGTATTGAATGATCCCGAATGGTTTCAAAATTGATATTTCATAAAGAAATAGCCGGGAAAATATGTGACCATGACTCCAAGGATCCCCGATAAGAGAACCCAGGAGGTTATATCTAGTATTTAAAGTTTGCCTCTTGAATGAAAATGGAAAATAGATGGAATTATAATTAATTTCTATGATTGAATGTTTTGTTTATATTTTTCCTTTCTTATTCACCGCTCACATGTTCAATACAATAGATAATAATGTTATAGATAGCGAGTTAAAAGGCATAACGGCCAACCAGATAAAAGTGGGTTTCTTCAAACAAGACAAAATGAATCATGTGTCTAATCACTTGAATCGAATCGGGTTGGCCTCTTGGATTGAACACCATTATCTCCTATTTCGTCTACAAAAAATAATTTTGTTCTTATACTATCTATATAGTTATATATTATGAATACACATGCATCATACATTATGCATGTATATCAACTTGGTAGATAAATATAAATGTCTACTATAGACAGAGGGATTTGTGGTTTTTCTTACAATTTTTTGCTTTTCAGTTTACTTACCTTTTACTCATTTTCCTTTTTACGCTGCTTATTATTTACTAATATATGTTGTTTTACCGTCAAGGGTCTTTATAGAAACAATACCTTTACCATTTAGGATAAAGGATATGTCTGCATATATCTGATCATCTCCGATCCTACTCTAGAGTGAAATATACTGAGTTCATTTGATTAGTGTTTTTAAAAAATTTCCGAATCTTTAAACCCTAAGCTCTTTGGGTCCACCTTATCCACTTTAAACTTATTTTCATATTACATTCGGATAAACAAAAGAACTTAACTTGTGACGAACCCTGCCACTTTCCAACAAGCATATACCTACTCCACAATCGTTTCTGGCTCCAACAACTTTTGTATGGAAAACTAAATCACAACGAGATGCTAACAAGCAAACAAACGAGTCCTACAAGAACGACCACTTGCGTTTTCAGACTAAATTTTGGTCTCAAAGAAATTAATAGCATCTTAGTCCTTAGAGGAATCAAACTTTCAGTCCTCATGCCACCAACTCATTGGTGTTAACACTTGTTAGGATATGTAAAACCCCTTATTCTTTGTCTAAAAGAGTCTTTACAAATAGATTAGAGAATCTTTTTTTTTTGTTAACCATGGGGTCCAAACCAACTTGTGCACACCTTGACTGATCCCATGAGGCCCTGAAGATAACAGGCTGGAAAATCCGCAGTCCCCTTAAGTAGACTCTGTAACATCTCATGTCAACCGTACCAGATATTGTCTGCTTTGTCCACATACATGGACTCACGGTTTTAAAACGTGTCTGATAGAGGAGCCGTAGGGGTGCTCAAAAACCCGACCAACCCGACCAACCCGATCAACCAAACCCAACCCGACGTAAAATAAATCAACCCGAAGTAACCCAATGTCTAATTGAGTAGTAAAAATTTCAAACCGAAGGTATTGGGTTGATATCGGGTTACTTTTATTTGAACCCAACCCAACCCGATCAACCCGATATCATTTTATTTTTTGAATATTAATATGATTGTTGAGTATTTATTAATATATATTAGACAATTACACCATCACGTACTCTTTTCATATATATATATATATATAGTTAATCTATTTTCCATCTCTATATAATTTCCTTTGTATACATGTCCATTAAATATGAATATATATATATATATAGAGGAAGGTTCAAATGAGAACTTTGTATTTTTAAAGGAACAAAGGGACAATTGTGGATCACATATGATATGGGTCCCACATAATATTAAATCATTTCTGATTTAATATGATTTAATATTAAATCAGAAATGATTTAATATTATGTGGGACCCACATCATATGTGGTCCACAAAGTGTTCCTTTGTTCCTTTAAAGAAGGGGTGTTCTTGTATGATCCCTCCCATATATATATATATATATATAACATTGAGATGAATGTGATATACTTAAGATTTAAGAAATATGAATATGTTGTACCAAATGGCTGACGGTGAAAAAGAAATTATGAGAAGACTAGAGAAAACAAAATATTGAAGGTTAGGAGAATATTTTGTTGTACCAAAGTATTAACCCGATCAACCCGACTAACCCGCACAGGTTGGGTTGGGTTGAGATTTTTCAAACCGAAGACATTGGGTTGGGTTGTTGAAATGTCTTCAACCCGATCAATCCAACCCGTGAGCACCCCTAAGAGGAGGTATCCAAGTCCCTTATAAGGAAACCTTTGTTCTCCTCCTTATAAGGCAACCTTTGTTTTCCTCCCCAACCAATGTAGGATCTTACAGACTCGAATCAACAACCTATGGGAAGGAACCCTACTGCCTATCTTTTATCTGCCAGTTGAGCTAGCCCTGAAGGTGGGTTTGATTCATCACTAGCCAATATGAGACATCAAAACACCCCCTCAAACGAATGCTAAACTAGATTCCATGTCGAGTGTGTCAAAACCTTGGAAAATGGCTCTGATATCATGTTAAGTGTATCCTCAAACAACTTGCTTCCGATTAGCATACGTCGTGCCAAGATATGAATCGGGATAATATCCTTCTTTTCATCAAAAAAAATGTGGTCCAAATGCCAAAATGGAACAAGAAAAAGATGGAAAAAGAATCAGGTCCCTTATAACAACACAAGTAGATCCCAACTTTTAACACAAATCAACACAAAAAAATCAACAGATTCTAACCCAATTTCTTGCTTTAGGTCCCAAAAACAGATACTCATTCTTAATAAACTCATCATTATATATATATATATATATATCTCCATTTCCACCCTCTTGCAACTTATATTCTCCCAACTGGAACCCACCCCCCAAATTTTCATGTAGTATATATAAAGAGCTTCCCCTAATACCATCTTTCAAACCATCACTCATCCAATTCTAGTCTTTTTGCAAGAATTAATCAAATACAAAAAGGTCTTATTCAATGGCATCAAACTCCATCTCATACAGCTCCACCACCTGCTCTTGGACAGCCAAGCAGAACAAGTTATTTGAAACAGCCCTTGCTGTTTATGATCGGGATACAGCTGACCGGTGGCAGCTGATTGCCAGGGCGGTGGGTGGCGGCAAGTCGGCGGAAGAAGTCAAAAGACACTATGATTTGCTTCTTCAAGACCTTAGGCACATCGAGTCTGGCTACATTCCGTCCCCCAATTATCGACGTTAACCCGCAGGTAAACTCACCGTCATTTCAAATCTTTTATCATATTTGTCTTTTTATCTTTACTACACTTTTAGCCGCTCTACTTTTTGAGGTAGATGTTAGGTCTGCGTACATCTTATCCTACCTCAGATGTGATATACTGAGTTGATTTGATTTTTTTTCGTAGAATTGGGCCAAAGATTCAATTTTTTTCGTTTATTATGCATAAATTGGTAGTGGCCTAATGCATCTTTAGTTCGATTTGGTGTGAGGTGAACACTTTTTTTTTGGGAAGGGTATCCTAGACAAAGCCCAGACTGATCCCAACATGATTTTTTATTGCAATATGTCAGCCCTGATAAACTCAGTGGCTCCAATTGTTGAGAGCGTCTGGATTCGAACCCTGGGTGGATGGGATATTCCCCATCCCCCAGGCATTCGACCAGTAGGCCACAACCCTTGTGGTTATGAAGTGAACACTTGAATAGCTTTAAGAGGGTTGTTTGTTTACCTCTTAATAGTTCCACTAAGAAACAACCTCTGAATCGTTAAGAGGTAAATCCTGTTTGACAAAAAATAAGTTTGCCTCTTAATGGTTCCAAAACCCTCTGAATGATTTTGTATCATGGACCTTCCTTAACCATCCACATCCCTAATTTCATTTTGAACAATTACCAAACAATCATATTTCATTTTGCACTGTATCATCAAAAATCTCTTAATCATTTTGACCACTTAGTCATTCTGCACCAAACCATTCAGCAACTGTCAAATAACCCCTTCACTTTTTTGACGGCTTGTTTTGTTTGCAGCATTCTATTCAGATGTCTTATGGGAGTTTTGAGGAGTTATTTCTCAATGAAACACAAATGTACAGAAGATTTGAAATAATGCATTCCCATAGAGTTCTACTACATGAAGTTCGTTTAATTATATCTGATTGCACTTTTTTTATGTATTTTAATTGTTTGACTTTTATGTTTGTTTGTAATTGTTTCATATTAGTTGGGTTTTTTTTCCCTTTATGGGATTGTAACCTTTTTCAATAAAACAAAGACTCAATTTCGGCATCTGAATTATAAGTAATGAATTGATGATTCAAACTGGATTCGATCCATAGGTCATGTGACGTCATATTTCTTATTATTTATAACTTGTTTTCTTGAATATGTAGATACTACATAGAAAGCTAACTTATTTGTTTTTTTATAAATAATTATATTTTATTTTAAACGGAAACGGTAACTAAATAAGAGAACATGAAAACGGCTAAATAGCGTATAAAATCACATGTAATAACGGTCAATGCAAAAGTGTGTGGGCGACTTGGACATGGCCCAAAACCTCAAGTCGCAGTCAAAATCGTGTGATTTTACACGTGATTTTACTATAAAATCACATATGATTAAACTGTTTTCATCTTCTTTTATTTGGTTATTATTGTTTTATGAAGTTAACTATTATCATATATCATTAAAAGAACCAACTAGGCTAGCTCAGTTAGCCACCAAAGGGAACCTTGGGGGGTTTTACCCTTGTAGATTTCAAGTTTGAGTCTTGCAAGGGACTTTTCCTCAGGCGAATTCGGAGAATTATGGTGTTGGAAAGGGAGGCGATTGCGGGCCGCCAGGGGTACCTGACCCGCTCTAACGTGCCCGAGTACAAAACTAACAGCTAACTTTATCCTCCACCGGTTCTAAAAAAAGATATCATTAAAAGATTTGTTCAAACGCCTCCACTCTCCATTCATAAATCATTCATGATTAAACACATATTCGAGTTTTATATATTAATTTTATGGTTGATAATAAAAGTAAAAAACTGATTGACACTTCCACATGGATAATAGAAATCTTGATTTCAAAATTCAAAACATGTAAGAAATTGATGTTTAAAAAGGTAGGGGAATACAACCACGATACGACAACAAAAATTATGTTTAGTTCACCATAAAACTACCTTATTTTTGAAGTAAGGTTTCAATATAAACTCTAAATAAAAAGAATTGTTCAATTATACCCCTAATGTTTTTTTTTTAATTAATTTTTCATCAGGTCTTTTTAAGTCATTTTACACTGTCATCTTACTCTATCAGCCGGCTTTTACCAAACATAACTATTTTATCAGCTATATTCTCCACCATCATTTAACTTTTCAGCCAACAATTAGTTTATCAACCAACAACATACATAGTTTGCAACACATCATTCACCATCCCACATTCACCCGCACAAAGGGTAAAATCGACATTTCACAATGTTTCAATAGAAATACCCCTTTTTTTTTATGAATACATACTTTCACAACTACAGAAACAAGCAAAAATCTGCATAAACCCTAGTTGCCAAAAGCCTCTTATATCAAATCAAATCCTCATCAAAATCCTACCAAAAACCCACCCCTTTTCATTTCTTCTTCAAATATATATAAATAACAAATATTTATATTTATATATCATTCAAAAATTCCGGCAGGCAAAAATCAAAAACAAGAATGAATCCCACCTCTTAACTGCAGAAAAAAAAACGAGTTTTATATGTGTTATTTAATGCAGTATCTAATTACCTGCATTCGCTAGCTCCAATCTCTGATGATGTTCACCGACCTTATAATTAACGATCTCCAAAAACAACTCCGAATCCAAATCACAATCCGGCCGTCCATAAACCGCCGCCTGAACACTCGCTATTAATTTCGCTATTTCACGGCCCGAAAACCCTTCCGTCTTTTTAGCAGCCTCACGAATAACGTCATCCGATAAATCTTTGATCACGATCTTTTGTGTTTTTTTGTTGAAAAGGGAATGTAATTTGGATTCTTTAAGGTTGTCACTATCTTCGTAAAGATATTTATGTAGATAAAGTTTTAATAGTTTGAAACGTTCGTCCTCTTGAGGAAGCGGGAATTCGATCACGTCGTCGATACGGTCGGTTATGGCGGAATCGAGATCACCGGGTCGGTTGGTGGCAAGGACAAGAACGACGTCTCTTGATTGGTCTCCGGTTCTGAAGAGTAATGCGTTTAAAGCACTTCTTTGGGCTTCACTCATGTGTGTGCTATTACGTCTGCATTTTTAAGATATACATATAGTGTTATAACGGTTAATGGTTCCAAAATAAAGAAGCTACTAAAACAGCTGGCTAAAAGATATGACAGTGTTGAGATGTTGTACACATTTGAACGTACATAAATATTCATAATGAATATAACACATACATAGAATTTCACGTAAAAAGGGTTAAAACAACAAAAAAAAACTATATCGAGATGGATGCCATATCGAAGAGCACGAATTCTCGTTTTTTTGATGTAATTTGTTTGATTAAAATATTAGTAATTTTTAAGATAATTTATTTTAAACTTTAAGGGAGTAAAAGTTTTTAACTAAAAATGAAAATAAATAGTCAAATATGGTAGGCGTGAGTGAAATACATATCTTTTTTCCAATTTCATGTTAGGTTAAATTTATAACGCTCGCTCTGTCGCAAAATAATGTCCATAATTAAAAAAAACATATTGTGTTAGAAATATGTAATTACTACACTTTTTAATTACTAAATGACAATTTTATCCTTGATAACATAGAGAGTAATGAGTTTCTTCATCTCATAATTAAGGGTAGAACCGGAAAGTAGATATTTATTGGGAAAATTTGCCAAAATAGTCATTTTTTACCTGTGATTTCACCAATAGCTAATTTCTCCCCAAAGTTACCAAAATAATCATCAGCAATTGCGACAGGGTGAAAATGTAAAAAAAAAGTTTCAGGTTCGCAATTTCTGGGACCAAATATGTAAAATTTGGAAATTACATTCGCAATTAGCGAAGTTGATATTGCAAACCTAGACCAAATTTTACATATTTGGTCCCTAAAATTGCGAACGTAGTTCAGAAACTTATTTTTTTTCTTTTACATTTTCACCCCTTCACAATTGCATGGCTATTTTATTGATGAAATTGGCTATTTTGATAAATTTCCCTATTTAATTTGGGGCAAACTAAAATAGAAATGTAGACAGTTCTTTGAGCAGGGCAAACTAAAATAGAAATGTAGACAGTTCTTTGAGCAGAAGTATACAACGGTAGCCCTACCGGTGTGCTCCAAGGCTTAACTCCCCACTCTATAAATTCGATCCAAATTAATAAATAAAAAACTTACCCGTTTCGATTCTAATACCTACTGGCCTCGCTCTCTAAAAGTCAGATGAGATTCTTTCTTTGGGCGGTTTAAATGAATTGTGGAAGGTTTTAAAGTTTTAATTTGACAAGGGTAGTTCAGTAATTTAACCAAGCTTGCCCCATTCCTTAATTTTTGTTCCCCCAATTTTGAATCTTGTTATAATTAAGCACCAAATCGCATTTATACTTGCAAGTAACTCCCAAAAAGACCGAAGTTTTAGTGAAACTTACTCGCAAAGGAAAGCATCAGCTTCATCAATAAAGAGCAGCAAACCCCTCTTTGACTTCTTAGACCAATCAAATATCTCATGAATTTTAGTAACTGCCTGTGCACCAAGGGGAGCAACATCTCCTCCTGTCATCATTGCATAATCCAAGCCCTATCATACGACAAAAATTACATCATGCATATAAAAATCTTTAAGATAAATAAGCTTGTGGCATGCATAACTAGAGGCTCCTTCATTTAGAAACTTTTTAAAGAGTAGAAACTCGTTGAAACCAGTATAAGATAAAAAAAATCATAATTTTTTTTCATCAAATGTTATAAACTTATAATTTAAGATATTGTTTCACATATGTTTGTGTTCATATAAAAAAAAACATTACATGTGAACAAAAAAAACATTGGTTCACTATCACATATGAAACAAGATTCATATGGTGAAATAAATAAGTAAACCAACGTTTTTTTTCCCACTTTTTTCATATGAACACAAACGTTCGTGAAACAATATCTTAAACATAACATTTGATGAAAAATTTTAAGAAAAACATTATTTTTATATTAGTTTCCACGAGTTTCTACTCTTTAAAAAGTTTCTAAAAGATTGTCCCTCTGCATAACTAATCAGAAGTATGATTATGGTAATTGAAAAATAGTAGCATGATAGAATCACTCCCTTCGTCCCAAAATAAATGTCCATAGTGAAAAAAGCATATCGTTTTAGAAATGCGTACTTGCTACACTTTCTATTCAACAAAATGACATATGTACCCTTAATAATAGAGTAAGTAATTAATCTCTCCTGTCATAGTTAAGGGTAGAATCGGAAAGTAGACACTTTGAAAATTGAACACTTATTTTCTGGGACGGAAGAAGTAGCATATATGAAAATAAAACAGAAAATATATTCCAAAATACAGTGGAATATGGAATTGTGGTGAGTTGAATCCACAGGAGTTAAATGTTTGAAACCTATATATATATATATATAGCATACCGATTTTCGAGCTATTTCCCTTGCAACCAAAGTTTTCCCAGTGCCAGGAGGTCCATAAAAGAGCATGTTACGAAATGGTGCCTGATGTGATTTGGTATTCGCAGTAGCACGAGCAAGATGCTCTATTCTCCGTTGCAAAGAAGGATGGAGTACAATATTCCCAAATTTAGCTTTATCTTCAACAGAAGCTGATTTTCCGGTTGCACTAGTATAATTACGGAATTTTTGTGTTCCACGAGTTACTATCCCTGACCATGGGAATTTTGCCATAGATGATTCTCGAATCAGTGATGGTTGTCCAAGAATTCGGTTTACATACCCCCACATAACTCTTGCACCTTCCCTGAAAGTACCCTTTGTTTATTCATCAGTTTTAGAGCATAAATTCTTAAGAATATAATGCAAATTTCTACTTAAATAATGGCAACGGGCAACTAAAGCGTTAAATAAATAAAGTGAGTTTGAATTTTGAAGAATGGGATAGTAGACCTTGTTGTATAAACTCCTGCAGCTAAGGCGGTAACTCCTCCAACGGTCATTACTAGTTTGCTTCTATCTGTCAACAACATTCTGACGCCACCTAAAAAACCAAAAGAGAAATTAATTAAAGATATAAGAAATACTTCTTATTTGACTGACTAAAAAGAACAAAGTTATCAAAGTGAACATATGGTCATCTAAGTTATCAAAGAGCAATTAATTAAAGAAATAAGAAATACTCTTTGATAACTTAGGTGGCGTTTGTTTTCTAAGAGGTGCTGAAGTCTGAAGTCTGATTTTAGTTCGGAAATGGTTATGAAACGTCTAAACGGATCAGACATAAGTGGTGATTAAGAGCTTAAAATAAAAAACAAACAAGGCCTAGATGACCATATGTTCGCTTTGATAACAGTGTCTGTAATAATTATTTGAAGCATTATCTTGTATTTACCTTCAATGTGACCAAAAGTTGTGTTGATTGCCGCAAGCCACTTTTCCTTCTCACCATTTATTCGTTCTACAAGCATCCTCTTGTTGTGATCCTCAGTTAGTTTTGCTTCATGGGCACGGCCTTCCGCTTCAGCCATGGCCTTAACTCTAATGGTTTCACGTTCTATTTCAGCTCTCTCTTTTTCCGTCTGCCTTTGTTGAGCTTGAATCTGCTCTTCAGTTGCTCGTCTTGCTTGTTCTTTCCGTATCAAAGACTCCTCTTGCATTCTTGCTAATTCAGCATTGTGTTGTCTTTGAGCTTCATTATCTGTCTACAAATAGTATTGATGATGAAAAAAAAATCAATTTATCATTCAATAATATATAGTATTTGCAGATATGAAAGGATGCTACAAATAACTAACTGAACTAGCTCTATATTTTTCAAGTTGTGAAAGAATTAGATGTTGACCAGCTGATCTCAATTCCAATTCCTAAGTGGAGAAACGTTATAGACTGGGGAGGGAAAGATCCTCAAACCTGCATCCTTTTCCTAGCCAATTCATCTTCATATCGCAACATCTGGGCCTTAGCTTGTGATTGTTGTTGAACTAAATTCCTTTGATCTTCGGCAAGTTTTCGTTGTCTTTCCTGTGCATATGAACAAAATCATTAGAAAACATAGGCCATAAAATGTGAAAATATATTAAAGGATACAGGTGGCATCCACATAAGTGTGGGATCAAATTGAGGTAGTCATGTACAGATTATTCAGAAATCTCAAATTATAAAACTTCTAATTTTTTTAAGTGCAATTCATGGTTCCACAATCAAGAATGAGCCATCAATCCTTTCTCCAAACTGTAGAGTTTTAATGTCTCTTCTTTTCCCTCTAATATGTTTTCTATTTTTGTATTTTGTTGTCTTCCTCTCACTTACAAATATGAGGTAGATACGGAATAAAACTGAACATTTCAACTAGATCTTTCAATTAAATTGTGAAGAATTAATCCCCCGGTCTCCAGAAAAACAAAGAAAGTAACGGACGTTTGACACTGCATGACTTGCTAACACTAGAAGTTGTTCGGTGCTAAGGGTTGTTTAGCATGATCGGTGCTGGATCATTTCAGAGATTCATTTGCTAAAATTTATGTTGCTTGATTCTTAATACGTAGTTATAACCTGCTATCTTTATAATATAAACAGCTATATGATCTACATTTGACAGCCACCAATCCGCCATCATTCAATTTGGAAAGTAAGACAACTCATAAACAAAGGACATAAATAAACAGCTCCACCAACATCATCGCCCACACCATACGCATCACCCAAGTAGATACTTTACTTAAAACACAATTAATGCGTAATTCCCAAATCCAAGAAACACAAACAGTAGGAAATCAATATAAAGATTGACGTAAAATATAACTCACAATATCAAGTTGAGCCTGAATAGCTTCCTGATGAGCCTTTTCTGCTGCCAATTCAGTAAGACGGCCCTGTTCTTGCTTTCTCATCACCTCAAATACCTAGCAAAAATGAACAATATTACCTCTGAGCAACCCATCCATTTGGCTGGACAAAAAGTTTCCATGGAAGCATATGAAGTTGTTAGAGAAGATACACACATATAACCATTCAGCATTTGTCTGTCTGCTTATGAACATTTATGCACACAATCGTTTATAAATAAACTGTGCCTTTTCATGTAACCCACCAAAAAGCAACCGTTTGCTTCAATTTAAAGTAACCATTCAGTGCTTCAACTTCATACTCGCAAGACTCAATTAGAATAAAGACAAGGTTCTTGCTTTTAGCCAGGTAAGTCCCATTCCCATCCCTGGCAAATTGTCACATGTCTCATACTCTCATTCCCATCCCCATATAAAAGGAGGCAAACCTTAAGAAACGTTTTCACATAGAAATTGTCATATAGATATGTTATATTACCAAAAAGTAGAATTGCTTATCTTTTTTCCAACCAATCTGATATCATCACAAAATCTGCTTATGCTCAAAGAATTAGGGGCCGTTTACCAAACGCTTACCCGAGTAAGTACTTAGTTACTTACCAAGCATATTACCTTACCGGAGGACTATAACAAATACCAAAAATCTTATCTGGTAAGAGCGAAGAGCGAAGGCAGGGAAAACAATGATCAAGTCTTACCCGGGTAAGTGATGGAAATGACTCTTATCACAGTAAGCGCTTACCAGGTAAATTGTTGCATACGATGCCGTTTTGGTGGACTAAAATCTTCCCCGGTAAGTAAGTGATAGTGTTGAATTTTGCCGGTAAGCACTTACCCGGGTAAGATTTGGTAAACGGCACCTTAGTCCACAAACAAACTCTGATATTGGAAACACATACAATAACGCTCTCAACTGCCTATGTAATTTAATTAGCAGATAAACAGTACTTGCATCCGGAGCTAAATAGTGATTATTAATAACAACAAAACATTTCAACTACATTCACCTGTTTCGAATAGGGAGAACTATTGATTTCTCTAAGTGCTTTAGCCCCCCTTTCTAGAGCTTCAGGATCAAAACCGCCTTTCGAATCCTCAACCTCTGGCTTAGGTTCCGCATTTGAAGGCTCCGACGCCGGTTGAGGCGACTGAGATGGAGCCGGAGATTGAGCAAACGGATTGAAACGGTACGACGGAGCGTCGGCGTAGGAGCAAGTGGTGGTTGATGCGGCCGCAACAGCTGCCATGGCAGCCAAAGATGCAAACCTGGAAGCCGCCATTAACCGATTTTTTGAAGCTATAAACCTACCTGCAAATCAATTAACCGAAATGAAAGCCTCTGGGTTAAAGATTCAGTGAAAGAGCATAAACCCCCTTTATCACCGTTTAGGGTTTTGAGAAACCCTCAGTTGAAGTTTGAGTAACGAGACATGAAGGAAGGAGATTTTGGTCATTTAACATGCGTTTCCGGTTAAGGAGCTTTTCTTGTACAAGAAGACTATTTAATTTCTCGTAAAAAATAAAAATAAAAACTTGCCAAAAATTTGATATATGAGTTTTTGTGTTTGTTGAAACTTTTGGATTTCGTTTTTTTAACTTTTGGAAACACAATCATAAGTTTGTATTTCGTTAGGAAATTAGTTGTTAATTGTTGTTGTTAACTGTTTTCGTGGTAGTCATGTGATGGACATTTTGATCTTTTTATTTTGTATAAAAAATATATATAATATACAAGTCATTAAATCATATATACAGATTGTTAAAGAGAAAAAAAAAACTTAGAGGCCGTTTACCAAATCTTATCCGGGTAAGTGTTTACAGGCAAAATTCAACACTATCACTTACTTACCGGGTAAGATTTTAGTCCACCAAAACGGCATTGTATGAAACAATTCGTGTAAGATTCTTGGTCCTTACTTTTCTTGTCTTTGCTCTTATCGGGTAAGATTTTTGGTACTTATCGTATTTCTTCGGTAAGGTAATATGAGTTGGTAAGCGCTTACACGGATAAGCGTTTGGTAAACGGTCATTACTACCACTTTGGGGGTGTTTGTTTTAACTTATCAAAACAACTTATTAACTTATTATATTATAATACAATATATATACATATGTTTTTCTTTATTTATATATATCTTAATACTTTTTCTTTCTTTATATAGTTATAATAATTTTAGAAACATACGATGTAATTAATAAAAATAATTATTATTTTTGATATTTTAATTAATAACTTTCTTTATTATTTAATTGAAGTTTTATTTATTTATTTAAAACCGGTTGGTAATTTTATTAAATTTTTTTAAAAACATATTGGTTTAAAATGAGAAAAAATATGAATCATTAAAATTATTTATAAATAAATGATATTTTTTTTTCCAAAGTTTTATATTTATTTTATATTTATTTTAAATTTAATCTAAAAAGGTTTAATAGAATTCGAGAAAAAGATAGTTTTATTTATATCCAACACGATTGTTTTATTAAATGCAATTTAAGCTATGTTTGGCAAAAATAAGCTAGCTTATAAGCCAGTTTATTTTCAGTGTACACGTTTGGTAAACCATAAGCTAGTTTATAAGTTAGCTTATTGAAACGCTACCTGGAGTAGCGTTTTGGGAGCTTAAAATTGACATTTTTCCAATTATAACCCTCATTAATATTAATTATTAATTATTTTTATTTTTCAACATGTCATTTTTGGTCATTTTAGATTTTTATACGCTAGTTTTACCAGACATGATTTTTTCATCAGCTAGTTTATCAGTTACCAGCTAGCTTATCAGTTACCAGCTAGCTTATATGCTACCAGCTAGCTTATATGCTACCAGTTAACTTATCAGTCATCTGCTAGTTTATCAGCTAGTTTGCCAAACATAGACTTACTCTCACTATTCAATATTTTCATTTATTTTATTAAACCTTTTCATTTGAAATAATCTCGATACAATAGCATCAAAGCAAGTAAACATTGGTGTTCATTTAAGATATAAAATCACAAATTCACATAATCACATACTCATATACACAAAGTTCGCTGACATTCAATCATAGAAAAAGAAAAAAAAACGAAACGCAGCGGAGATAACTTAATTAAGATTACCAATATCTCCATTATTAAGATATATAGAGAGTCGTCAATTTTACATAAACAATTAAACAAAGACTCAATTCACATCGTTATCTGGAACTTCACCTATATCAAATCCTAGAAAAATGAAAACAAAATCCAGATAACAAAGACGATCGAATTGACTGCGAAGGGTATGTGACCGTCGACTTCAACAGGACTTGCGTTTTCTGATCGAGTTCGAAGGGTATATGATTCTCGACTTCAACAGGGACAAGCAGTGACCGATTTCTATCTATCAGTAAAGATAGAAAGGCTTGAAGATTGACTACTGGCTATAGCTTGATAGAATTAGACAGATAGTTTGAAGATCGGTTCTTTAATTTATTTCTATCAGTAAACCTTCGATCAGTTCATCTTGTAACAGGGACAATCGATGCAGATAAGATATTCAATTTATCTATTCGTTTATGATTGAATGCGAAGGGTATAGGATAGTTGACTTCAACAACGACGAACAAGGGATAGCTTTTACATAAAACTAGTGTTTCCAACCGCGCGTTGCGCGCGGTAATCATATATCATGTTAATTTTTTTGTTGTAAAAAAGGTAAATAATTATTTTTTATATTCATGAAATGTGATATACTTAAATATTGTGACTCCCAATTTAACTTATAGGAATTGGTTTCAAGCCTTTGTTGGCACTACATGTATACTATTTTTTTTAGTTTAGATGGACTATAAATAGATTAGTAGAAAAGGTTTTATGGAATGGATAGTGTATTTGAATTAATATAAGTTGAAAAAATAACTTTGATTCCTTGTTTCTTATTTGGTATTAGAGTTCAATGATAAAAATAGTTCGACAGGTAATGCTAGTATTTTTTTTATTTTGATAAGGATATATAAAATATATGAAACACATATCCAAATTTATACAAAAATCATAATATTGTGCTTGATTTTATTTTCGTAATTCAATTGAATTATATTTGATTATAACAAAGTTCCTTCAAAATCTTTACTTTAATAAAATCTTTAAAAATAAATTCATACATAAAGTGATATAAGTATACAAATAAATCAAAATAAAAATCACCTTTGTGGTTGAAGTTACGATTTTATAATGCTATAGAATTATTTATTAGCAAAACAATAATTGACTGTTACAACTCATTTGCACAATTATATAGCAATAATTGTCGTTGCATAATTCATAAGACTCATTTGCACAATTCGGTAGCAATAATTGTCGTTGCATAATTCATAAGAAAAACGACTATCACCGGTAACAAACAATATTTCTCCACTCATCCCTTAACTTGAAAAAAACATTAATCTAAAATTGAAAAAAACTAATGCATCTTTTAAAGAAAACCTTGCATAGTGTGTTTTCCATCATTTTGGTGCCAATATCCATTAAATATAAGATTTAATACAAACTATAAATAACAAAGTATTTAGCCCCATCAATTAACAATTTCGATTCAAATCATGTGCAATTGAAGTGTTCCTTATATGTTCCTTACATCTATGAGAAAATCGTCTCAAACAAAAAGTTTTCCCACATATACAGACAACAATTAATCCATAGAGGTTTTGTAACACCCTGATTTTCGTCTATATTGAAGAAAGTGTTGAATCGAGCGATTCAATAACCGAACGATAATTTCAGAGTTTGAGCAGTAGTGCCTTATAAGAGTGACATCTGTCACAATAGCACCAATGGTACTTAGAGGATGGTCATCTCGACTATTGTGCCATGTGGTTATGTCATCCGTCACAATAGCACCGATGGTACCAAGTAGTGGTGGTCCCAACAATTGTGTCATGCTATAGTGACAATGGCACAATGCATTAACCGGGTCCTCTTTGTATTCCACTCTTGGAATCAACGAGTTAAGTATTTTTGAAGTTAATTATATTGGGTATCATCCACAAGGCGAGTAGCGGGATCAAAACGGGTGAAAAATGGGAAAAACACCTCAAAACGTCCCCCGGCTATAGTGCCAGGCGATACTGACAGGGCACAATCGCATGGCAGCAGCGCCCCAAATGTACCGAGACTTAGGAGATGAATCAGATTGATTTTGGACACGGGCTATAGTTCCCGGCGATACTGACATGGCACAATCGCCTGTCAGCATCGCCTACAGCCTCCGGTGGTTAAAAATCGGGATTTCTTCATTTGGCCATAACTTCTTCATCACAACTTCGATTTGGGCGATTCGAAGTGCTACGGTTTCGTCTTTGGAAGCTCTTCAACATGGAAACATTGATAGCTAGAGGTTACTTGTTGATTTTGGGAGCTTATAGGAGTGGAAGGTAAGATCACCTCTCCGAAATCTCAAATCTAGGGTTTGGGTTTTTCACCAACGACTCTCATTCTCCTTGGGTTCTCTTTGTGTATGTTTTGGAGGATATGTAGGTGTTTTTGAAGGGATTACATCATGGATCTAAAGGTCTAGCTTAGGGATCTAAAGCCTTCACCGAATGGAGCTCGGTATTGGGGTAAAACCTAGATTTAGCCTAAATCTAGCAAGGTGAGTTCAAGATACTTTGTGAAAACTTTGTACATGCCAAAAACGTCCATTTTAAAATATTAAAATGTTTTACTTGTTATTTGTCAAATGTGTGAGTATTTGGGTAAGGTTGTATATTTGGTATAAAAATGATTTATAAATCATGAAAGAGGCTTATGCTTGGGTTTTAGACATTTTGGCAAATAAAGTATAAGTGTGGGTTGTTTGGGTTCAATGTCTTTAAATGAAAACCATTTGGTTGTATTTGCATCTGTAGAGTATTGGAATTTATAAATCGTTGAAAAATACAGGTTATTGCATTATGGGTCATTTTGTAAATGCATGAGTGTGAGTTCAAATCTAAACTTGTAAACTCAAATACTTGTTGTAAATGTAGTATTTTACTGATTCCTAAACTTAATTTCAAGTAGTTGTGTATTTGGGTAAGTTTGGAGGTTTTGGGTCAAAATGAGGATTTTGAGTATTTTGTTGTAGATGATGAGTTGAGCATCATTAATGGTTTAAAATACTTGGAAAGATTATAAAATGAAATAATCTTTGGTTTTGAAACTCAGAATGATTTGACCTAGTTTTTTGGTAAAACTTGGATTTGGAAGGAAATGGTTTATTGAAAGGGGTTTTCAAGATTGGAAAAACTAGTAATACGTCTCGTTGATGTATTCGGTAGTAGGACTAGTATGTAATGGATCCATAGGCATATAGTCGGTTTAAAAAACGGGATTGTTGTCCCTTTTTGGTTGCATAGCAGTCTAGTAGGGCCTGGTACCGTTGGGTATTATGTCGGATCATTATCGGATGCCATTGACTCTATGTATGCACTAGTAGGGGTCTAGTAGGGCCGTGTACTAAGGTGCATAATTGGTTGTTGCCGGTTGTCATTGACCCGTTGCGCGGGCTTTCGTAGGAGTCATCGGGGGCCATGTACTAAGGTGCATAGCCGGTTGTTGTCGGTTGCCATTGACTCTTATAGTTGCTCAACATCGAGTAGTGACCTACTTTTGTATCTGTCACCAAAGATGGTATGATCGGGAACTTCGGATATTTCTATCCCTTTTAAAGATCCGCGTGAGTTAATGATTTATAAAACATGGTTAAAGGTATGTTTTCTATCTCCACGTTTATAAACTCAATCATGGTCGTGTGAGTATTGGAATTGGTATTACGTTAAAAAAATATTTCTATTTAAAGTTTTCTCTTCTAATGTCATTTTGGTCTAAACCTTTTATTATGGGACTATTGAATTTGGGGAAGACGTTGTTTTTATAATAAGGTTATTTCCTTTGAGAATTATATTTTATCAAGCAAATCTTTTGGTTTCAAATCAATCATAAATATGTTAAAAACTCTTGAGCTCACTAGGCGTTAAGCATAACTCTTTTTCTTTGTCGGCATGTGTATCGGGTTATCGTGGGGGTTGGTGTGGACTTGAGTGCTAGGAAGTGGCACGATAAAGACTCTTGGTGACGTTTTCCGCATTCGAAGATAGCGACTTTTATTGTTTTAGTAACACCCAACCGTATGTAGGTCTTGTATAGGACTTGATTTGTTTGTTGTAGAGGTTTATTACTAATTGTGGTTTGAGGAAAGTTATTTATTGATGTAATATTAGAAATTTTAAATTAGTCGTTCTTTCCAGATTTAAGGGTGTTACAGGTTTTATGGAAAACCAACCAAAAAGCCCTCAAGAGACTTGACCTTATAACCTAAGAGATGTAGAGATCCTTGATACTAAAAAACAATGATTTGGAATTATACACTTCGATCACAAACCTGAAGCATAATGTATGTTATAAAATGTAGGGATTTTTAAACTTGAAAGTTGACTTTTGATAACAACATTAAGCTTAAATATTGGTTGATAGATTAAGTTGATGATATGTTTGTAATATTCGATATTTATTATTTGAAAACTAATATGACTGACCTATAAATTGAAATTAGTATTAGCTCCTTTCGGGCGGCAAGAAGTATCAAGCATAACAAAAAAATCCAAATCGATGAACAAATTTTGGTAAGAAAAACAATAGAGATATAGATTAAGGGATGAAGAGAGATCGATATAAATGAAAACAAAATGAAAAAAATTAAGTGATGGAGAAGAGAAACAAACATGAATCAAAATGTAGAAATTAAGGGATGGAGAAAGTAAAAGGGTTATATGTTGTGTATGGAGATGAAGAAAGTAAAAGGGATTAAGAGATGAGGAAAGTAAAAAGTTTTCAAGAAGTTAAAGGGGTTTGGAGGTTAAAGGTTATTTAAAAAGGTTGTAAAATGACCAAAATAACCCAATTGAAATAAAAAGTACATTGTTTCATATAGGGGCATAAAAGTCTTTCATATAATTAATATTAAAAGTCTTTCACATTGCGCGACGGTTTCTAATATGATATAAGCATTGAATACTAATTGGAATTTATTAATTAATATTAAATCTTCTCTCTATAAAAATTATTGCCAAAATACAAATATATTTAGAAAAACAAAATATAAGTGTTTATATATCATATCATAACACAATACAATTCGTTCTTTTATTACAATTTTTTTTATAATTCTTCAAATACCAATTTTCAATGACCATTACAAAACATATTTTACATTTTTAATACTTAATTTTCTAAATTACATAAGTTACGTCACATCTTAAAATTACAAATTCGAAACCCAAAAATTCACACGATAAACATGAATATTTAGTATTGATACAACTCAAAAAACAAAATTTTCTACAAAAGAATATTGTCTCCTCCAAAACTTCAACTTATATTTTATGTAAGAAGATCAATTGCAAAAGGGAATCTATGGGGATACTTGGGTTGACGATAAAATAAGTAGTAAACCCTTGAACAACCAAATATAACCTACAAAACTTCTTACAAAAGCAAAATAAAATCAAAATATCGGAAGAAAATTGTTCTAACATATATTAGGTTAACAAACACAAAGCAATTAAAATAGCCTAAAACATATTTGTAACATGCAAAAGTAACCTTAGAAAGGTGAACAATGACTTGATGGGATGAAGTGCAAGCATCTTGTATCTCAATAACTATTTAACATGTTCCTATGGATGTCAACAATCATGACTTCCTTTTATATGCAAGATGGAGAAATGAAGCATTTATTTGACACCTTGAAAAATTAATGAAAACCTTTGAACTTCTTCATTTAATTGCATTAGAACCAAAGAGTAAAAGAGAAACTAAATCCAAAGGTGGTTGGCATGGTGGGTCATACATAAATGTAGGCAAATAACTAAGAAAAAAAAATACCATATTATTTATTATAGACATTTCTTTAGTTAATAGAGGGAAAGATGAAAAAACTATATAATGAATGCCTCTAGAAAGTTATGTAGTTTAGAAGTTAAAACTAATTAAATTGCAATTAAAATTACCAAAGAATCCTTTTTATAGTGAAATAGGTATTTTTCATTTAGGGGTATAATAATCTTTAACTTATTTAATATTTAAAAAACTAAAAAAAATGAGAAAATTTCTTTACACAAATGTTACTCTTACATTGTGTCACATCATCATTTGAAGGTTTTCCTTTTAGATAACCCATTTGAATGCATTTTCACCATAAATACTTTAAAAAAAACTTAAAATACAGAATTTGAGCTTGGATACTGGGAGTCAATGATGCTTGGAGGAGAGATATGAAGAATCCGCTTTGAATACGGGCCTTTCTTGGCCATTTCATCATTGAAAGCCAAAAAGAAAACGAAGGGTTGCAGATTTTTTTGATGGAAAAGATCAAAGAAGTGTAACAATATAAACTAAAAGGGTTTTAATTTGGACTAAATGTAAAAACTAAAAAAAATGAAAAATCAAGAAAATTGAAGGAGGCGCCACGTGGACTCCCAATGTTTCGCCATACGGACTCCCAATTATTCTCCTTTATATATATATATATATAGATTGGGTTCATCGATTGACTTTATGGGCCTGGCTAAAAATAGGGGGAAATTTGAATGAACAAAAATGTCCCTGTTACTAACAGAGAAAATTAACAGCGTTAGTGATGGGAGACCATTTCCAAAGCAAAATAAAAACCACAGGAACAACTTCTAGAGATATTAAAGTTTAGGTCTGACTTTCAAAGATTTCACTAAACCATCGGGACCAAAATTATAGTTCACTCTTCTTATTATTAATAAAAATGACAAAATACGAATATTATAAAAACTGAAAGATTTTACATGTATTGTTGATTTATATTTAATGTTTTATTAGTTACATTCTTAAAAAAATTAAGAATTTTTAAGAACAAAAACCTAATCATCAATATATATATATAGAGAGAGAGAGAGGGGCGGTTTATACGAGGACGATACCAATTTACGAGAATACGAGGACAATACTTGGCTAATCATTTTGTACATGAAATTTTTCATGTACAAAATCATATATGATTTCATGTACAAAATCATATATGATTTTGTAAGCATCAAAGAGGACGCGCGATTTTTTTTGTGGGCAAGTCACGGGAAAGTCGCGGCTAATCATATATGATTTTGTACGTGAATTATATGTGATTTTGTACATGAAAAGTTTCATATACAAAATGATTGGCTGAGAATTGTCCTCGCATTTTCTTAAATAGTTACCATCTTCGCATGAACCTCTTTCTATATATATATATATATATATATATATATATATATAAGAAGATGCAAAACTCCAAATCAATGAGAAGCATTCATGGGTGTTTTTCTATTTTCTCATAATTTTGATTTTTTTGAAAAAAATTAAGGTTATCATTAAATGAGTGTAACTTACATTAACCTTTCAATTTCTTAAACATATGTTTTATTCAATGAATTTTTTTATTTCCCTTTGATTTTTAATTGACTTAAACATAATTTATTTATTATGTTTTATTCCGTGAACCCAACTTTTTAAACTAAATTTATGGAATTATCATTATCATTTTTATTATTTAGTAATATACAAAACCCTAAATTTTTATTTTCATTTTTTAATTTTTTTAGCAAAATAACAGTTGTTATAAATATAAACTTTTATTTAATAAATCTATTTTTTATTTAATTATTTTTATCAAACTCTCAATAAACTATGTTTTTTAATTATAATTTAGTTAGCTAACAATGCTTATAAATCAAAACATTGTTATTTTTTAAAACCTTAATTAATTTTGATAAACTATTTTTTAATTATTTAATTTATTTAGCTAACAATGTTTAGAAATCAAAGTTTTTAATTTTTTTTTATTTTCTTAGTAATATAGCATCAATATATTTTAATAGACTATATTTTATGAACTATTTAATTGTTTTTGTTTTTGTAATGTAACAATACTTATAAATCAAAACTTTTATTAGATTATTCATAAATTCAAACAACCTTTCATCTTTTCTAATTATGAGTCATTAATATATTTAAATGAATATTTATTATAATCAACTATATATAAAGGGCATAAAAACTATGTTGTAATTTTTTATTGTTTGGTAGATGAATTTTTTTTCTCCAAATTACACATGAACCTTCTTTGTTGGAATTCATAATAATTTAAATAACAATGACAATTGTAATATATATTTTTCATTATTTATTACAAACATTTAACATCAAACAATCTATTTTCTTCTCTAATTATAAATATAAATCTTTCTCTCTATTTATCTCATTCCAGGTTTAGTTTTGAGGAGTGTATCTCATATTTGTTTTGGAATCGAAGGTTTGTTTTCTTTTTCTCGATCTCTACGAAAGTGTTTGAATGACAACAACTTGAATAAAGATTCGTTGAAAATCAATATATTTTATTTTTTGTATTTTCTATTTTTTATTGCTTTATCGTTTATATTTGATTGATTGTGTAATATGTAAATGTGTATTATGCTAAATCTTTTGTTCATTTGCAAACAAGGAAATCATTAGTGGTGGAGGAGAAAAGAATTGTCCACTTGCTTCAAAAGAAATGGATTTTAACATATGAACTATTGAAAGTGTGACTATGAGGACCGTTGTCATATGCAAAAAATCTACATCTGACTATTAGTTTATTCCTTTCTCCATCTCTTAATTTCTTCTTCTTTATTAAGTATTATTTTTTTATGTTCATGATTTCATTTTTGTTGGGATCTTAGCGAGTTATCTATTGATTGCTCAAAAATTTACAATTGCTTAACGGTAATATTGTTTGAATAATTTTTTTTTCTTTTGATTTTCGAACCATTAATACTCAAACATTTTCAGTATTATTGTGCATTTCATGAATTCCAAAAACAACCATATATCTTACTTATTTTATGTTTCTTTTTTGCCGGGTTGAATGCAATTACTTCTTCATTACCTCCAATCTTCTTCATCAACATGTACCAAAAGTTCTTCGTCCACATTTTACATAAGGTATTCCCCCCCCCCCCCCCAAAGAAAAAGTTTTTATTGTTCCATGATTATATTTATATCAACATCTATATTTGTATGCAACATAGATGTAATTAGAGATGTAAATTGATCGGATTTGGGCCGGATCGGGTCGGGCCTCGGGGGTAAAACCCTGGTCCGATTAAGCTATACTAGAACCGGATTTTGAAATCGAGCCCAAAACCGGGCCCAATTCGGATTTGACGATTTTGAATTTTTTTTTTTACAATTTTAATTTTAAAAATATTCATTGGTCACTCAAATACACTTTAAAAATACGTTTTATTATAATTGATATTTAGTAACAAACTAACATCTTTGCAATATTACATTTAAATTATTAAAAAAATTGGGTTTTCTACCATGGTTGGTAATAACTTTTAAGATCGTTTCGTTGGATGTATCATGTGAGGAAGCAGCCATCGTGATTCTTGAATATAATAAATAAGCAATAACAAAAATAAAGAGAGAAAGAGATTAAAACTAGGAGGAGCCTCTATAAACCGAAATCGAAAACGAGTCGAAAACACGAATTATAGAGAGATTTTATGATCGCTTTTTGCTTTGTGAATTTGGTGTCTAAACCCATTGAACATATATAGTATTTATAGTGTTTTGGGATGAAAAATGCCAAAAAAAAGGTGAAAAATGAATCTAACTGATATAAACGACTATAAAAAAACGTTTAGATTTTTGAATTTTCCGAATCAGGCCGAAATCCGGATTCGGATCAGGCCGAAATCCGAATTCGGATCAGGCCGGGCTGGCCGTGAAAAAACGGTAATATCCAAACCGGATCAGGACCGCGGCCCTAAAACCGGATTTTGACCGGATCGGATCGGGCTTTGACCGGATTCATATCGGATCAGGCCGGGATTTACATCTCTAGATGTAATGACCTCAACTAAACTAAACTAAAAGTGATCGTTAATTCAAAAAAATATGTAAATATGATATATCTATTGGGCATCCACTTAATTGGAACGACTAATTATGTTAATAGATTACATTGCAAAACAATTTTTATAAGTTATGGGAAGATTAGTTTTGCATACACTCGGCATAATGTTTAATATTGTTTACCGCTTTTGTAAATTTTAATTTCAACATCATGACATTATTATAACAATAATATAAAAAAGCATATGAAAGGTCTATTTATTAATCAAAACAATATAGAATGAAATTATGAATAAAAATAATTGGTATTCAAAAGTATAAGAGGGTTAGAAAAAGATTCAATATTACTAATTGTCAATTAACAAATTACGTTTCTCTTGACTTTATTACATATTCTGTAAAAAAAACATATTAATCACCGCGCAACGCACGGTGCAATATGCTAGTTATTTAATATTACAGTATAGATAACAATATAGAATATAAATATAAACACACACATGCATGTATATATATAGGCCCCTTCAAGTGTTAACCCAATAATTTGTGTTAACCGTGTTAACCCATCGTTTACTGTTGAACACCGTGCTCGTTCACTGGTGAAACACCATTCATCAATGAACGAATGGTTCCATACATGCATGCTCGTTCACCGGTGAACACCATTCGTCAGTATACGAGCATGGTGTTCACCAACGAACGAACATGGTGTTCACCAGTGAACGATGGGTTAACACGATTAACACAAATAATTGAGTTAACACTTGAATGAGCCTCTATATATATATATATATGCAGGGCCAATATGTATATATGTTTATATTGATGTCAGATTAGGGATGTGAAGTATCATCGTGACCCATTGGAGGTATGTACCCATTCCTCCATAAAAATCGTCCGCAACCCATTAGAGGTATGTATTCATTCCTCCATAGTTCACACTAATTAAAAATTCATCTTCGGCTATAAAGTATATATTTACTCATGTCATTTGATTAAAACCACTTTACAATCATAATAATGTTTAGTTTTGAACAATTTAAAAACAACATTGCTTCTCTAATAAACATCACATCACATACATGTTTTACGTATAAAATCTATTAAACATGTTAATGAGAATTTGTTGATGTTTTACATCGTTTATGTGAAGAAGATGATCATCCAATCTAATAAAGCAAAAAAGAAATGGATAAAACCGGTAAATTGACCGAAATGCCCTTGTAGTTAACAAGTGGATGTACGTTAGAGAAAAAGAACCAAATCCGTAAAAGAATACAAATCATCAGATAATTTATGTAATAAAAAGAAGTCTAACAACCAATTTCGTAAAACTCGCATATTAGAAGGACCAAATCGACAAATTTTCACATATTTTGCAATGGTCGCAAAGTGTGTGTGTGAGAGAAACAATGACCATGTGTGTGATAGAGAGAGAGAGAGAGAGAGAGAGAGAGACGTGGCGGGAAGATAGCAAAACCGGAAATACAAAAACCAGTGGAACTCGCCACGTTGCCAAATGTCCGTCGGTACACTGCCTTTACCGCAACATCCTCCATTGTTGATCCCTCCCCAAAATTTTCAACAATCTTTCCCATAATATTTCCGATTTCTCTAACTTCTATAATCATTCCATCAAAAAAATTCTTTCAGTTGTTGTTTGGTATCGAGTGAATATATATCCTTCTTCGTGACAGTGAAAATGGGGAAGTCAATGGTTCTGATGGTGCTATGGCTAACGGCAATTGCCACGGTGTGCCGAAGTCATGGCGGGGTGGAGAGTGGCATCGGAGACGTAAAAGAAATGGCAAGTGATGCGGCAGGGAACATGAAGATGAACGCCGAAGGTGCCATGACCAAAGTTGCGGGGTAAGTAATTGAATTATATATCATTGATTCATTGTTTCCGTAGATCATCACATTAGTTATTCAATCATCATGCTATGTTAGGGCTAGTTGTTTGAATTGAACACTTATATTTCTCTATGTCCCTTTCCAGATCAACGATTGGAGATTATGATTGACATGATACTCGTTAGATTAGATTGAAAAACATGATAATAGGTTCCATGTACGTGTATGCAATTGGCTACAATATTTCTGACGAACTACTAAACAACGATTTAGATTAGAATTAGGAATGATGATAGATTGGTTACAAAGATAGAAGATCTTCCAGATTCCTTAGGCTTCTTTTAATTTGTAATTTTTTGTTATTTTGATCAATGTTCTAAAAATACCCTTTTTGAGGCCTTAATTGCCTAGGTTCAGGTGTCCTTCATTGCACAACTTACTTGGTGACTCTTTAAGTGGCCAATTGTTGGGTTAGTTAAATTTGCTAAGTTGAAATAAGCCTTAATCTTTTGCAACATAATTACTTTGAGGATGTAAAACTATGATACACCCGTAACATCGTAAACATAATCACGTAGATCAGGTAATTTTTTGGCTATCGCCCCCATAGAAAAAGCTAGGAGTTGGGAATCAAAATTGTGGCCTTCTTTCCGGTTGATAGGTCCACTAATATGTGGAAATTGTTATAAAATCTCAAATTTACTAGTCCGACCTTTTTCCTGTTCTTCTTGTGGTCTATCATTTAAACTTTCTCAAATTTTATGATTTTTTCACGGTAATTTATCAATGGCATTTGCTCCATCCTTAATTAGATGATTAATTAAGGACTTGACTTAATGCTTTTTGATCATTGCTTTGCTTTATTGTGTTGAGTAGGGGTGGCAATCGTGTCGTGTTCGGGTTGGCGGGTCAAGGAGGCTCAACCCGAACACGACTTGTTTAGCTTATCGTGTCGAGATACACAACACTAACCCGAACACGGTTGTGTTGGCGGGTCAACCCGCGAGTTGACGGGTTGGCGGGTCAAAAACGGGTTGGCATGTCATCTAAAAATTCAGTCAGATATAAACATCCAAATTTCAACAAAAAGTCTTAACAAACACATAAAACGTTCAAAAAATATTAAATACTAAGTAAATAACTAAATATAAAATATATTCTAAAAAATTAAAATTTTCTTGGCGGGTTGGCGGGTCGACCCGCGACACGATTGGGTCAACACGAAGACGACCAGTTTATTTGGCGGCTTGACGGGTTGGCATGTCAAAAACTTCAACCCTAACCCGTTTATTTTCGTGTCGGGTTCGTGTCGTGTCGATAATTGCCACCCCTAGTGTTGAGTAATGCTGTATCTTTCTAAACTTGAAAACCTTGACAAAAATGTATGCATATGCAAAAGCCATCATCGTTTAAGATTTTGCAAAGGTCAATTAGGAGAACTTTTAGTAGTAAGTTTAGGAGGATATAACATTACTATTGTGTTGCATGGGATTCTATGCTGGAGAACCTTGGATAGCAGTATAGAGTTTATGCCTTTGGTTCTCCAAAACTATCGATTTATGCAAAATGATTATGAGTTCATTTTGAAGTTATATTAGGATAATTTCCAATAAAGTGCCGTGAACAATATGTGGTGAGGATAAATTATTTGGCATCCCAAGGTGTAAGTGCACATATTTGAGCTTAATGGCATTTTTGTAGGAGGTACTCTTGAATTCATTTTAGTAGCATTGAAGTGATTCATGAATCATGAGGAATGGATCACATGCAACCAAGGATTAGTACACAAATGGGGAAATGCGCTTATGCTCACTAGCCTATGTTAGCAAAGTTTTTTTTTTATTGTACTAAGAGTCCTATATCGAGTTGACTTGATCATTTCTCACTATTGAAACCTCATTTCTCTACTTAACGGCTCTTTTGCATAGTAATCTAATGAGGTTCCATAATTTTTCATATATGGTATGTTGGGGGAATCGTCCCAACTATCAAAAGGACTGTTGGAACTGTGTAGGCAAACAAGGGTAAGTCGATCACCGGATTATATTGAGAATCGTGTGAGACACTTTCCGAATTGATATTTCGACCCTATGCCCGGGTTACACGAAATTCAATATGGGATAAGACTCAAAACACTTTCGTTCTTAGGCACAAAAATGAGAGCAATTTTCTGGAGAGTATATGAGAGTATTGTTCACAAAACCGTTCACAAAACCGTGTCTAAAACCATGAGTATAGATTCTTATTTATACTCAAAAATTGTAACTGAAATTATTAATCATGGCTGGCTGAAATTCAGGAGTAATGGAGGTTACACAATTTTTTGTAACTCCTCAATAACTGCACATTTAATGTGCAGTAACCGTTTCAAAAAACTGACCATCTAGAGCTTCTGGTCTTAGTCCAGAAAATGAACCTCTGACTTTTCAAGCTGACTTTTTCAAGCTGACTTTTCAAGCTCACTTATTCAAGCTCACTTATTTACTCCAAGTCCTATAACAGCACGACCGGGTTCATACTTGTCTTATATCAAGCGTGCACTCCGCACCACCTTACTTGAATTAGATCACAGTATAAAACCCATATAGACATCATGTTATTTCCAATCACATAAATGGACCGGTGACACTAAAATCACCAACATGGTATCAGAGCCAAGGTTTACCACCATGGGGAATTTTTACCCGTCTAGCCCCCTGTTGACACTTCTGGACAATTTTGCTCGTCTTGCCTCCACTGGAGGGGGCGTGTTAAGAGTCCCACATTGGATAGATGTGGGACTCTAACTGTACCCGTCTAGCCCCCTCTCGACACTCTGGGCAGTCTGTGCTTGTCTGGCCTCCAAAGGAGGGGGGCATGTATGAGTCCCACATCGGCTAGACATGTTGAAACATCCTTTCTTTTCTCAATGACTCTTTCTGAAGAGTAATCTAACGAGGTTCCAAATATTTTCACGGTATAAATTTATCAACAAATAGAAGCCGGTGATTTGATGTGAAATGAATTAGCCTAGCTTTCTTTTTTTCCTTTTTCAATTCGTCTTGGTATCATTTGGGAACATGCTTCAAAATGTTGTTTTCCAAGGTTGTTCATATTACATCAAATACTACCTATAGGGTTCTTTATCCTTAATTGCAGGGAACTGTGTGTAATTGATGGAACTATAGTCCCTATCCACTCCTTAATGCTTGGAAATGTTTTAGGGGTCTTGGTTTGAACCAGGATGACATGAAAGAGGCTGCTCAAAGTGCAGTGGATAAAGCTGGTGAAGCTGCATCAAGCAGCACATCCACAATGAATTCTGCTGCTTCTGGTAATTATAACTACTACTATGCATACATCTGCAGACACATGCCATATGCACGTGATTAATGAGAGCGTAACACGTGTCATATTCAGACTGAATGATCAAATTTATTCAGCCTGAACTCTGAATAGTGCTTATTCAGACCGAATAAATACTATATCCAGTCTCACTATTTCTTTGATTATTCAGTCTGAATAAGCATTATTTAGACTGAATAAATACTATATTCAATATGAATATTTCTTTGATTATACACTTATGTTTCATCAAAGTGATCGTGTAATAAAGCCCATTTTCTTGCAGAATCTTCAAAGTATGTTTCTGAGAAGGCTGGTCAAGCCATGGACATGGCTGGTGATGCAAAGGATGCAGTAAAGAACAAGGCTGCCGATACTGAAGAAGATGCCGGCATGAAAGCATATGCCTACATCTCTGAACTAGCACGTGAAGCCCTTAAGACGGTTCAAAGTTTGACTGGTGGTGTTGGGCAGGTAGCAGAAGAGAAAGGAAACGATGCTTATGATTCTGTATCTGATGGAGCTGGTCGAGCCATTAACATAGGCTCAGGCATGGCCAATAAAGCCAAAGACACAATAAACGACAAGGCATCTGATGCCTATGAATACGGCTCTGATAAAGCCGATCAAATCATTCGAATGCCCACAGACAATATCAAAGAGAAAGCAGAAGGAATGGCGTTGGAGGGTAAGGATAAAGCACAAGATGCATACAACTCCGCCAAAGATAAGGCTTCTGAGAAGGCTGGTGAGGCTAAAGATATGGCTTCTGAGATGGCTGGTGAGGCTAAAGAAAAGGCTTCTGAAAAGGCTGGTGAGGCTAAAGATAAGGCTTCAGAGAAGGCTGGTGAGGCTAAAGATAAGGCTTCTGAGATGGCTGGTGAGGCTAAAGATAACGCTTCAGATATGGCTGACAAGGCTAAAGATATGGCTTCAGAGAAGGCTGGCGAGGCTAAAGATATGGCTTCAGAGAAGGCTGGTGAGGCTAAAGATCAAGCAGTTGATGCCTACGGTGCAGCAAAAGCCAAGGCCGATGACTCTTATGGGGCTGCAAAAGACTCGATGAATGAGCAGGTTAGTGAAATATATGTGATTGCCGAGGAAAAAGCATCAGATGCTTATGATGCAGCTAAAGCAAAGGCCGAAGACGCTTATGGGACTGCAAAAGACTCGATGAATGAGAAGGCTAAGGAAACCTATGTTCTTGCCAAGGAAGCAGCATCCGCTGAAGGGAATATAGGAGAAATACTAAGAACATAAAAGCAAATGAGAATCCAACAAAAGTCCCTTCCTTGCTATGACGATGTGGTTACCCCATGAGGTTCTTTTTCCTCTTTATTTCTCTCCTTGTAAGTAGGATATATATATATATATATATTTGTGTTAGATTATCGTAGGTTCTTTGCTATACAAATCTAAGTTATACATGATGGTCTTCCTTGTCGGAAGTGTAATAAGATTATTGTAGGTTGCTTTTGTATTCTCATGCCTCTAATTAATGGAGTTGGTGGTTTAGTTTGTGTTTCTTGCTTTTATAAGGTATGATTTGGTTTTCACAATGAACTGCTTCTTTTATTAGGACTTAATTACTTTAATTGCTTCTCTTCCCAGATAGTCTTGTTAGATTAGGAAATATGGGTTGATCTAGTCGGTCCATCATATATTTGTAAATTGGTAAGATTATTATTGGAAGATATATACATTGGTGAAATTTGAAGAAATGAGATGAATCATATATTAGTTGTTCGACACCCACGAACCAAGGTTGCGTTACTCATTGCTATCTAAAATCTATCCCGCTAGCTTATATCGTATCGAGTTATATCTTCAGATAAGTTGGTGACTAAACTTTTATTTCCTACAGCCATCTTTTTTCTTTACATTACATATATATATATAGTTTGTGTTTGATCTTTAACTTTCCTTGTTAAGTTTCTAATCAACTAATGAGCTTAACGGTTGCCATTCAGCTTGACCTAGAGAACTCCGGATCAGACTGCCAAATACCATCTTCCAGATATGATGTATAGAATTAAACTCCATCTGAGTTGTTATGACTTATGCCTGTGGGGTTAGGTTATGTTAATAACAGTTATCCCCCTTCCTTAATAAACAATTAACCCAAAAAATGGTTTAGGGTTTCATCTTTATTAGTATTTAATTATATCTAGATGTTTGGATTAATTCTTTATCTGTTTTTTAATATTATTATTATTATCATTATTTTGGTGGGATTTGGATTGCAGATATATAGCAGGCCACCTCTGATGATGTTACCATGCAGCCAATAATCTAATTTCTCATCTCCAAAAGCCAAGTCCTATCTTCTGTTAAAAATTTAATAAATTTTGTATCATAATTGTCTTGTGGAACTACCTCACAGAGAATGCCACAGCTCAATAAATTATCTAAATTGTTAAATTCTTTTCAAGACTTACATATATATATATATATATATATCTGAGGTTTAAGATTCTAGAGTACATGTATTGTTGTGTAAGGTACAACTCTTTAATGCGAAAGAAAGTATTAGCTGGTCCAGTACTGAAGGGTACATAGTACAAGAAGAAACAAGTTTAATTAATTAGTACCGTAAATTTTGGGGAGAGATTAAGGTGGCGTTTGTGGTGTCATGTCTTATTTCAGTTCTGAAATGGTTATGAAACGTCTAAATGAATCAGACATAAGTGATGATCAAGAGCTTAAAATGAAAAAAAAACAAACAAGTTAAGCCAGAAAGTGAAGAACTTGATAGGTTTCACAAACTTTCTCTATTAAAATTTATAACTTTTTTTTAAGCATTCCCACATCAATTTGTTTTTATTTAATTCTGGGACTTTCTTTATGTGGGCAGATTGATCAAAGAAATAGAAATTATTCCATAAGAATCTTGAAATTAGGAGATCGTTAGTTTTGACTGAGTGAAAGTAGCTAATTAAGCAAAACAAGCTCATGGATACTTATGGCTTAGTTAATAGTGTTATTATGGGGCTTTTTGGTAGTTTTTTACTATCTGCATTTTAATTAAACCCTATACATATGGGGTCAAGAAAATGAAGAAAACTACTCAAATTTTGTCTATAGAATTGGAGATCAATCAATCAAATCTTACACTTGTTTCTTCTTCAGAGCTTGTTTGCTGTTGTGCATCCATACTTTAAACACTTGTCTTTTTAATCCAACTTCATTGCAGAATTGTCGTATTTCTTGCTCATCTTGCTTCTGAATCTTCCATCCAATTCTTTCTGCAAAATCCTGCATTTTTTGCTTTTGTTCTTCTGTGAATTTTGTACGGAATCTTTTCTTTGATGGCTGATCCATCATGTGTATTCCGCCGCCGTGTGTACGGAATGCGTCAAGCTCTTCACTTGACGATTCTGTCGGTGCAACACCACCGCCACCAAATGCCACCATGAATGGTGGCATCGGGTGATGGTGGTACCTTTGGTGGTGGTGTTGCTGATGATGATGAGGCGATGATGCTGCCGCCATCGCGGCGGCTCGTGGTGGTGGATTATGGATAATGGGTATCCTTGTGGTGGTGGTGGTGGAAGGTGACTCACCTTCCACCTCTCGCCGGTGGAAACTCCGGTGGCATTCACAAGCTGCACATTTTAAACCTTCTAGGGTGCCTTCTTCTCCATTAGCCATGAATTCTCCACACCCATCTATGACATGGCTGCCCATGCTGGCAGCATGGTTCTTTTGACATTCCCGATACCGAACCACCACCGCAACCGCCGTACTATCGGTGGCAGATGGTGGCGGTGGTGGCAGTGTTTGAGACACTGGATCTGGATCTGGGTTATTTGCTTCCATAATTTGTTGTTGTTCTTGTTGTAACTCAAATCCATCATGATAATTGTTTCTTTGATGCAAATGAAGACGAACCTGATCTGGGTTTTCATTTCTTGAAGAATTTAAAGCTGAATAAGTGAACATTTGAGATGATTCTTGATTGGATTGTGGTGGGTTATTATTGTGATTTGTAGTCTCTCTCTCTCTAACTTCCATTTTTTTCCACTTCTAATCTCTCTTTCTCTCTCTAAAAACCACTGTTATCCACAGTTAAAGATCTTAAAATCTAAAAAAAATATTCAAATCTAAATGCAAACAGATAGATAGATGGTTTGAAGAAGAGGAGATCAAGTTGATGAAAACCTAAAAATGCACTAAACTGTTGTAAAAATTAAAAAAAAAGAAGAATCTTTTTAAGACGACATATTTCTATCAAATGGGACCGACCTCAAAGACTTTTGTTTGATAATGGAAGAGGGGTAGATTGTAACAGCTCTATAGCATGCATACACACACACAGAGATGAAATGCAGGTTTTCAGGAAGGGATTTTGCAGACAGAAAACATGAATAGAAAAAGAAAGTAGGTGGTGGTGGTGGGGGGGGGGGGTAGGGGTAGAGGGGGGTGGTTAAAGAAAGTGTCTCCTACAACCCATCAAAGAAAAGTTGGAAAATTTGGTTATAGAAAAAGCATTAAAGAGAAGCAAATGGGTCTGGTTTTTGAGTAGAAAAAGTTGGAAATTTGTGAGGCTGGTGTTATTGGTTGGTCCAGTTTGCTCTTTCTTGTTGCCTTCTGTTCATCATCTCTTCCATTAGAATATATATATACATACATACATATATATATATATATAAAGAGAGAGAGAGAGAGATGAAAGATGTTTATATGTTTTTTGTATATGATGGTAGTAGTCTAGTGATCATGAGATGCTTTTGTATGCCTTGTTTTTTCCTACATTCTCATTAGGAATGGGTTCAAAAAGCTATTTTTCTGACCTAAAATCATTAAGTTCAGCTGAATGGTTTTTCAGCTAGTTGTACATTATGCAGAGGAAGTTGTACATTGATCTTTGTTTAGTAATTTGAGGTCTGGGGTAGGGTAAGGCAATCTTCCTTATTGGGGGGGGGGGGGGGGGGGGTCTGGGCTTTCATTTTTTTTATTAGGTGGGACTTGGAATTAAAGGGAAAATGATGGTCCACAGAGGGCACTGTTAAGCCTGTCTGATTCTCACTCTTTGAGGACAGGGATGTGCCAGGGCCTGGAAGTTCCACTCTTTTGTCCTCTAGTGGTCATCATCTAGATGACTTTATATATTTTATATGCACATGTGTGTGTATATATATATATATGTATGTATATGTATCTATGTATATGCTCACACACAACACAAATCATGGTGTTTTGTATGTTTTCTGTTCAGTTTGGGATGATATCTTGGTTGGATTCTCTCCAGGTGATATCAATTTATGCAAAGGATGGTAGGTTTGAAGTTTGTTCTTAAAATAAATCTAGTAAATCTCATAAAGTGTAGGGTCTAAGTAGGCTAAGATGTAAGTATTGTACCTGAGGATAAGGGTGTAAACAAATTGAGCTTTTAACAAGTTACTAGAGCTCCAGTTTAATAATTATTGATCTCGAAACACAAAATAAAGCTCACTTAATTTAACGAGTTGAACTCTATAACACCAATGTTCAACTCGACTCGTTCGTAAACTCGATTAAACTTTACGAGTCGAGCCAAGCCATTTGAGCGTAAATTTTTTTGAGCCAAACATATTTGGATGTTTACAAATTATATAATCAAAATATAAAAATCATCGAGCTTAAATAAATAAATGAGTTAATCGATCTTGAGCTCCAATATTGAAAAAAAAATTGAGTTCGAGCTCAGAGCCTGGTATTATATTTTCAAGCCTCTAAAAAAAAACCTGTTACTCGACTCGGCTCGTTTACACCCTTGCCTGAGGAGTAGAGAGCCTTTTCCGTGAAGATAAAGTATACATATATGTAAGTTTTGTTCTAATTCGTGCATATTGATTTGTATAAGCTTCTAGACTATAATAAAGGTATTCGACACCCTCCGAAGAACTCAACAACGAGTTTGACAAAAGAAGCCCTAAAAATGGGCATGAAGAGGAATTAGCCCTTTTTGCCTTACTAGTTAAAGGTGTTTTCTTGATTCATAACTCACATCTACTGTAAACAGATTGTAGACTAGTTGGACTGTAGAATTTAAAAACTACGTACAAGAAAGCATACATATATACATGTGTCCATGCACATGCGTGTATACGTCTTATTTGTGGTTTCATGTTCGTTTTTCATCATGTCACATTATTTTTTATATGGTTGTATTTATTTGTTATGTCTTTCGATCTACATCGAGTTGGGTCATATACTATTTGTTTTACATATGGTATTAATTTTGGATGTTTGTTTATGGTCATGCTTAATTGCTTATGTATGTAGATTCGATGCGCTGTGGTTTTTATGTCAAGTTGTTTTCATTCTTACTGTTCCAAGTATCATTTTGCACATCTTTTCATAAAGAAGAACATTTGATATTGCACTATATTGGTTCTTTTGATCAGTATTATTCGTGTATTATCAGTGAAAAGAACCCTATTACCCACCATTAATATAGTTGTGGCATATATAAGGACCAATATGTCGTCACGTTTGTTTGTACGCTAGCGTTAATTTGCATAATGTTGTACTCGAGGTCTAAAATTGTTGCTAAAAATTGAAGGCCTTCATTAACGAAATAGAGGGAAATCAAACAAGAATAATAACTATATAAAAGAATATAAAAACAGTTAAATCCTATTTAAAATCACATGTGATTTTACATTAACAGGTAAAAAAAAAGGGCGGCTTTGGTCGCGACTTTAGGTTGTTGGGCAAAGTCGCGTGCATGTAATTTTAAATTAACAGGTAAAAAAAGGGGCAGCTTTGGCCGTGAATTTAGGTCGTTGGGCAAAGTCGTGTGAATCACATACGATTTTATATGTGATGTTGATGTAAATTCACATGTAATTCAATCGCTTTTACTCTCTTATTTATGTTTTGTTCCCTTATAAACCTGGCTTTATTGTAATGAAGAATTTATTTTTTCGAGACATTTTTCAGAAGTACAAGCTAACAACTCTTTGTTATATATTATTTATCGAAAGTGCTATTAAAATAAAGCTCTCACAAAGAAGAATACAAATCAAATAACGTCTTCCTATATGCGGCTTGAACACAAATTATATTTGTCCCTAAATGAGTAATTGTTTACTTTTTTTTGGCAAATACATCTAAAACGTTTATCATTTTCCTTCATGGATGATTTTCAACCGGAAGGCCAAGAGCTGAGAATAATCAAAAAATAGAAAGTGCTCAATTGGCCATCTGTATAGATACCACCATTTACACTTAGAAAGTCGTATCCCTTTCTTTCTATTCAGCATTCTGAAAATGACAATATTTAAGCAGTAATTAACGGGATTGAAAATAAAAGAAAAATACAATGGGTCTATTCCTTTAGGAATCCAAATTTTCATTTCGGGTTAAGCTAGGAAAAATGAATGCATTAACATTTTCATTTGCTGTCAGTTTTATTTTCATTCCCTATTTCTGAACCGGACATCATTAGCATGAACTTGTTTGCATTACTCAAGCCGACATATTCGCTAAATAAAACTTTATGCATTAATCAAAAACAAAAAGCGTTTAATTGGCTTCCACTTTGTTCCGATATGACCTGATCAATTTAACATAACTTTAAAAGTTAGGGAACATATAGGGATCACCTGAATGAATTGACCTATAAACTAACTATATTTTCTTGAGAGATCTACAAATTTAATATATAAATTTGGTTGGATGCTAGAATTCTCTAATTTATGATTTTATATTAAAAAATTTATAACATCATTATTAACTACAAATATTGAAGGAGGACAATTGTACTTGTTAATTATTATTGGCTTTATTTTAGCACGAATATTTTATTCTAGGCATTACAACAAAAAAAATAGAATGTTGCACCTTTCATAACTATCGTATTTGAATATTTAATAAGACTTTTACACTTGTATGACTAATAATAATGAATCGTATAAAAAAACCTTATAATTGTCTGGTTTTTCTTTTAGAAAAACCTTCAATGTCCGTAGTATCCTACTTTTTTAATAAAAAACTATCATGTTTTTTATTGGGGTGACAATTTTGTACCAAATTAAACAACACGTACACCAACTATACCAATTAAATTGATATCAACTTAATAAGTATCTGTTATAATCAGTTAGTAGTATCGTAACAAGTATGCAAACTTTGTTGATGGACGATATTGAAAGGCATGTACCACGGTAATACCATGGTACCGACTTATTTTATTACATATTGGTTTTTGTATCTTTTTTTTTAATGTTTGAATATTAAACGTTGTAGCTTTAACCGTTTTGTTTGAAAGTTTGAGTATTTGCAAGTTTTAGCCATTGGAATTAAAAACACTTAGATATCACACGTGTTACCTGAAAGCCCAAAATGTCTTTCAGATTTTGAATAAAGTAGCAAGTTTTCATATATGTAACTTGAAGTTGGTACAAAATAAGTATCGATTTGATACCACTGTCAGTTGGTTGATACACTGTATATGGTTTTGCGTATCATTTATAACCGGTTGGTATATGATTTAAAAGAGAAAAAACTCGATACCATACCTAATCCACCTCTAATTTTTTTAACAAAATATAAATAAATTAGTTTGAAAATACTTTTAAAAAGATAAGTTATGACTAAAGGATGGATTTGAGGGGTGAATCTTGACATGTCTTTTTATGGCATAAACCCATGTGGACATAACATAATGAACTTCCCAATCAAATAAAGTGCTCTAATTTCTTTCCTTTTTTAAAAAGAAGTTTATAAAAGGCTATAATAATTCAATATTAAAATAAATAAGAAAGTTAGTAGAGTTATTTTATTGAGTCTACAAAATCCCAAGATTGTGGTGAACAATTTCCAAGTGATTAATCAAATCTTGTTGTATTAAAATAGAAACCCTAATATTCCTCCTTTTTACTCTCTTTAATCGATACTTATCGAATTTGTGACAACATAAATTTTAAAGAAATTAATTGGTGTAACTGATGACGAGTATTTTGTTAAGTTTAGTTTTTATATATCCACATTCATAAAAACAGAAGAAGTGATAAAGGAGTTATAGCATAAAACATGAAGGCATATATCACTGTTTTTTAATCATATTATTAAGACTAGGGTTTTAAAATTATATAGAAAAAACTGAAATATGATTAAAGTGTGAGACAAGTTTTTTGAAAGATCATTATTTTAACCTGAAATCCATCATATGGCATTTGAATGTTAATTGCACCACCTTTACTCAACATCCTAGTTCCACCTTAAAATTTAACATATTTATTAAAAGTGTGGTCGATTCAAAAAAAGTATAGTTAAAAAGAATACAGGTCAAATGGGTCAAGGAGTCAAAATCGCTTAAACTAAATTATTGTTTTTGAAGGTTGAATGGTTTATATAGCTAGGGATGTGCAAAGCTCTGTCTAGAACTACAAAACCACATCAACAAATAAGAATTGCACCAGACTGGACTAGAAACAGTTATATTTTATTCAATCCTGGATTCCATATTCTCCCAAAAAGCAGTTTTCGGTCCAAGATTTTTTCAAAATTCAATTCTCGGTCATATCTAGTCCAAATCAAAACCGGAGTCGAATAGATTCTTTTATTTTCCAAACATGATATGATACCATTTTAATCAACATCTTTCAATTTAAAACAACCTAAGTATGTACTCAGTTAATTTATGATCAATTTTGCTACCAAATCGACTTTATTTTTAGTTTTCGTTCTAACACTCATTCAATCCGGATTCAAACCAATTCCCCCACTTTTGAATGATAATAACTTATCATCCCTAATGGTCGAGTCTTCTAATTTCTAAAGACTTTTTATTTTTGACACATTAGTTTTCTAGTAATATAAACTCATCTTCAAAAACTATTATTAGTTTTTTTTAACAATTAGCATTTAACGTTTTTTCTCGTCTGTTTAAATTATTTTATAAAACCATTCATCTAACAACCGTTATAAATACATCTTGCTAATCGTTATCCAACGTATCCAAAATTTCCTATTTGGTTTTTTCGTAAAATATTATATAACAATTATGCTTTTAGAGTATTCAATATTAATATTATTTTAAATGTCTTGATGAGAGCTTTTTCTTATGTTTTTCCTTGTATTTTTTTTCATTTTTATTTTAAAAATATAATAAATTAGATGAATTTAATAAATAAATAAACAAAAGTTTGAAATAGCTTATAGCATGTAGCTAGTTAGTCAATAAATATGTTGAGTTTGTCCGAATACTGATAGGTCACTAGGTTCTATTTCAGGCCCCTCACTAGCTTTAAATATCGAGTGAGCTAAAAATTTGCCTCCTCACATTAATTCATAATTCAAAAAAGAAAGAATTTTATACACGTTCTTAAAAACTTGTAATATTACGCATATATTCTTGTAAAATTTTAAATTACGTGTATATCCTTCTAAACATGAAAAACTCACGTATATATCTTTCTTCCTAATTTAATTATTATTAAACATTTTAAAAATACAAATAACTAAAACTAAATTGAATATATTTTGTATTTTTAAAACCAAGTTGTATTTTTAAAACTAAAACTGCTGGCGACGATTCAACACCAAGTTGTATTTTTAAAATATATTCAATTTAGTTTTAGTTATTTGGATTTTTAAAATGTATAATAATAATTAAATTAGGGAGAAGGATATATACGTGAGTTTTTCATGTTTAGAATGATATACATGTAATTTGAAATTTTACAACGATATATGCGTAATATTACAAATTTTTAAGGACGCGTATGAAATTCTCCCTTGAAAATAATTGTAATTACGAATAGGAAGGAGTATTTCTAATGGATTCTTCTAAATGAAAAATAGAGATTTCAGATATTTAAACTATTTTTTTCCAACAAAATTTTCATAATTTGTTTAGGACGAAGAACTGGTGTTTTAAGAGCTCCAACAGCTATTGTAAAATAGAAAAATGAAAGATTTTAACAATTTAAGTGTTGCAACAGCTATGATATATCAATTGCTAAAATAGAAAAATGGGAAAAAAGAGAAGGAAAATCTCTAAATTTAGAGAATCTCTAAAAGTATATAGAAGAGAGAGAAACGATATTTTAATTATATTCAACCAATCAAAATAATTGAAGTTAAAGTGTGTAGGAGAGAGAAATAATATTTTATTAAATGATGAAATATTTTATTAATTTTGTTAATGATAAAATTGCTAAAATAGAGTAGCTGTTCGAGTTGGATGTAAATTATTTTAGAGATTTTGACTTTTGATACGCTATTTTAGAGAAATTTTACAATAACTGTTGAAGATGCTCTAATAAACCCAAGTATAAGAGTCATCAAAACTAAATGCTTAGAAGAAAGTAATAATATTTTTATTAAATATATTGGATATTTTAGTAACTAATTAATGTTATAATATTCAAAATGAATCATTTATCAAAGTTTATTGTAATTTATTTTAGAGAATTTTGTTTTTAATTCTTCATTTTGAAGAATATTTGGAAGTTGTTCTAATAGTATCTCTAACACCGAAACTAAATAAAAACTTCAAAGATCTTTTTGCTTCAACAGTTATTATAATATGTTCACTAAGATAGAGAAAAAAAGAGGTAAGATTGATATCTACAAATTTAGAAAAATCTAACTCCCTACGTCCCAAAATAAGTGTCTGAATTTCTAATTTAGTTTGTCCAAAAAATAAGTGTCGGATTTCAAGAATGTATATGTCTAAATTCTCATTCTACCCTTAGTTATGATATGAAGAGTAAAATTATCTTTTTATTTAATTAAAAAGTATAACAAATACACATTCTTAGAATTGTGCGCCTTTTTATTATAGACATTTATCTTGGGACAAAGAGTAATATTTAATATAGGGAAATAATATTTTAATTCCTTTTAATCATAAGAGTCATTAAAGTTTTCTTTTTTGAAAGTCAATAACTATATTGAAAAATATACCAAAACCGACCGCTACTGCAAGAAGCGGAATAAGAAGCAAACAAAAATGAAACCAACAAACTATAACATGACTAAGGGGGTGTTTGTTTTAGCTTATCAAAACAACTTATTGACTTATTTTGGTGTGACACCGGTAATAAGTTATTTTGAGTGTTTGGCAAAAAAAATAACAACTTATCCGGTGCCAAACCGGTAATAAGTCATTTTTTAAGAAGTCAAAAATTTTAACCTATCAACTTTTGATAAACACTTTTCCAAGAAGTCAATAAGTTATAAGTCAATAAGCTAATCCAAACCCCCAATAACAAACAAAACTAAACAAAGCCACTCGGGTTGCAACACCAATCTATATAGTTGAAACCCTTAGCACGAACAAAAATCCAGCGAAAAGAAATCAATTGAATGTTGAAAATAAATCTCGACCTAGAGGAGGTTTCTTGGAAAACACCATCTGGTTCTGAAAATCCCAAATGATGTAAAGCCCACACCAAATAACCGTCATCCAAAAATCAACAAGAGGACGGCTAATCAAAGGATACAATATCAAGACGGGTGTTACCATATACACCTTAGTCTATATCATGTCCCCCAATTGGATTAGGGTGTATATGTCAACTTTAATTTATTTGGGTGTTACCATATACTAATAAACTAAAGTGTTATCATAGATTAAAGTGTATTTGAAAAAACTCTATCAAGATAAGAAGGTCTGAGATCGAGTTTATAGAAATACTACGAAGACCACACCATTTTAGCAACTTTTCCCAACTACCCGAGGTAATTATAGAACCTTATTGCAATTGAGAAGACAATGATCAACGTTTTGAACGATCTCGCCACATCAGGGACATAAGACAGAACTTAGATCTAATCCCCGATTAACCAAAAGAGATCGCACCAGAAGTTTCCCTTGCCTCAATCTCCAAAGGAAAATAAATTATTTAAGACACATAATTAATATCTTATGATTGCCAAACAACTCCAACCGATCAGAATTGATATTTTATAAAAATGTATTAAATACTATAAAACATATAATTAATGTTGTAGGGGCAGGTTCAAATGAGAACTCAGATTTTGTTGTGAACGTGAGGACAAATGAGAGCGCGACACGTGTCATATTCAGACTGAATAAAACTAAATATAGTGTTTATTCAGTCTGAATAATGCTTATTGAGACTGAATAAACACTATATTCAGTTTTATTCAGTCTGAATATTTCTTTGATTATTCAGTCTAAATAATCTACATTCAGACACTTGTCGCATTCTCATTTGTCCTTACGTTCAGAACCAACTTTCCTTTAATGTTCTGATCTTTATAGTATAATAATTGTTAAAGTTAAATATAATTTTCTACAACTTTTTTATTTTAAAAATTTTGACTTTCAATACTCGGATTTAAAATAAATTTATAATGATTTGTAAAATTTATTAGTAAGTAAATAAAAAAATAAAATAAAAATGAAAGATGATGGAGAGGTCACGTCGACAGGGGGCAGGCGTGCGTACGCTAGGGTAGGGGCATGGGTTAAAGTGGTAGTGGCATCATTCGCATTTTATTATCATCAAAACCCTCTCGTTTATATGCATTTTTCCAATCATTTTTTACCTTTACAAAATAATTATTATTTTACTTTTTATTTATTTTTAATCCTTTGTCGGTCGAATTTCATACGTTTTATAAGGATAAAATCGTAAAAGTAACAACGATTTTTAGATGTATTAAAACACGTATGGATCCAATAATTTTTTTATATGATGACATTATATAATATAGATAAACAATAATTATAAAAAGTACATTATTATTGACGTATATTTATATTTTTACTAAGAGCATCTTCAATGGTCAAATGAAGTTAAAGACTTGATGTTAATAAAAATATATAATAAAAAAATATTGGTCTCACTATAAGAGCATCTCCAACAGCTTCTCTATAATTTTTCTAGAGTAAACTACATACTTGGTCCCTAAGGTTTATTGGTTTTAACAGTCCGGGTCCCTAAAATGAAATATCTATGACTTGCATCCTTGTGGTTTCCATTTCATAACGTATTGGGTCCCTAAAACTAACTTTGTTAGACTTTTTCTGTTAAGTAGGTTAAGTAAGAGGGTCATTTTGGTCATTTTAAGTTTAGGGACCAAACATGTAATAAGAACCACAGGGACCAAACATGTAACTTACTCTATATATATTATATATATATATAATTATTAATTAATAATATATATATTATATATTATATATAATTTATCACCATAATTTTCACAATTTTTTTTATAACATTGTTTTTTTTATTACAACAATATATTTTTAATTTTGTATTTTTATTATGGCATGATAGTTATATTTTTCTTTATTATAGCAACGTATATTCAAATTATTTTTTTATTATGGCATTATAGTTACATTTTTCTTTATTATAACAATATATTTTTAAATTATTTTTTTATTATAGTATTATAGTTACATTTTTCTTAATTATAGAAATATGTATTCAAACTATTTTTTTATTATGTTGTTATAGTTACATATTTTTCTTTATTATACCAATATACTTTCAAATTGTTTTGTATTTAGCCATTGTACTTTTAATTTTTTTAATTAAATTGTAAGAAAATTATATATTTTAATGTAACATATATTTTAAACATATACGATTTTTTTTTCCTTTAAAACATATATTTTTTTAAATAAATTACGTGGCATAGATAAAATGGACCATCAATTTTTTAGATAGTTTCCTCACTTTATCTTCCGATTATTCATACATTTTTAAAGGAATTCTTAAAAAATAGATGAAAAACATAATATAGGTGGTATATGAATAATCGGGAGAGAAAGCGATGAAGTTATTTAAAATGTGTTTTACATTTTTTGAATAACTTCATCGCTTTCTCTCCCGATTATTTATATACCACCTATATTATGGTTTTCATATATTTTTTAAGAATTCCTTTAAAAATGTATGAATAATCGGAAGGTAAAGCGAGGAAACTATCTAAAAAATTGATGGTTCATTTTATCTATGCCACGTAATTTATTTAAAAATATATATGTTTTTTAAGAAAAAAAACAATTGTATATGTTTAAAATATATGTTTCATTAAAATATATAACTTTCATACAATTTAATAAAAAAATTAAAAGTACAATGGCTAAATACAAAACAATTTGAAAGTATATTGATATAATAAAGAAAAATATGTAACTATAATGACATAATAAAAAAATAGTTTGAATACATATTGCTATAGTTAAGAAAAATATAACTATAATACCATAATTAAAAAATAATTTAAAAATATATAGCTATAATAAACAAAAATATAACTATAATGCCATAATAAAAAAAAAATAATTTGAATATATTTTGCTATAATAAAGAAAAATTTAACTATCATGCCATAATAAAAAGACAGAATTAAAAATATATTGTTGTAATAAAAAAACAATGTTATAAAAAATTGTGAAAATTATGGTGATAAATTATATACAATATATATGTTATTAATTATTAATTATTAAGTATTAAGTATATATAAAATATATAGAGAGTAAGTCACATGTTTGGTCCCTATGGTTTTTATTACATGTTTGGTCCCTAAACTTAAAATGACCAAAATGTCCTTCTTACTTAACCTACTTAACAGAAAAAGTCTAACAAAGTTAGTTTTAGGGACCCAATACGTTATAAAATGGAAACCACGAGGATGCAAGCCATAGATATTTCATTTTAGGGACCTAGACTGTTAAAACCAATAAACCTTAGGGACCAAGTATGTAGTTTACTCATTTTTCTATAATAGAGAACTAAAAATAAAAATATCTAAAATGAATTGCAATCAACTCCAACAGATTCTCTATTTTAGAGATTTTATCATTGATTATATTATTTAAATATTCTATAATTTTAGAATCCCAATACAATTTAGAGAAAAATATAAATAAAATGATATTTATTTAATTCTAATTGGTGGAATGAATAAAAACTCATTTCTTTCTTCTCTATTTGGAGATTTAGAGAAATCTTTACATTTGGAGATTTTCCCATGAATCTCTATTTTAGAGAATGGGATAGAGAAGATGTTGGAGAGGTTTAGAGAACAAAAATGTGATTTTCTCTATTTTAGAGATGCTGTTGGAGATGCTCTAATATTTTGTCTCTCACAAGCATTTCTTCAAACACTTCAGGAACTCAGGTCTTTCAAAAAAATGATCTTCAAGCCATTACTTCAATGGGTCAAGTCTTTTTCAAATAACCATTGGAGATGCTCTAACGTTCAATATTACACGATATGTTAGCCTAATTCACCGTTACGAGAAAATTTTAAAGCTTTTTGCTTGATTTCGAGGGGTTTCTAAGATTTTCTTTATCGATTTCGATGAACTTTTTTTTTTGTTGGTGTTGATTTCATGATTTTTTCCCCTTTTTTGGGTTGATCTCAAGAGCCCTTTTTTGTTGTTTTTTTTGGTTGATTATGAGGTACGACTGTACCTTTTTTAACTTCTGAATATTATACGGTGATACCTTCTAAAATGATACGATTGCACCTTTCATAAATGTAAAATTTTAACCTTTCGACAGATAAATAATATGACGGACAAAAAACTTGTATGGAAGGTCGTCATTTTGTAAAAGTATCTCTAACAAATTCTTTAAAATAGAGATTTTATGAATTTCTACTCTAACGTATTGTTCGAAACCTTCTTTAAAATGGAGAAAACATGAGGGACAGAGAATGAAAATCTTTAAGTTTATAAGATAGAAATGATTTTTTTCAATGAAATTGCTTAAAATTAAATATTTAGAAAAGCAAAATAAATTTTATAAGTTGTATAAAATATTTTAGTAATGTAATTAATTTTGTAATCTTTAAACTAAAAAATGGAGAAAAAATATTTTTTTTGTAGATTCTAAATTTTTACTTCTTTATTTTAAAAAATATGTTGAAGATATTAGAACTTTTAAATATAAAGAATCATACCTTATAAGTGAGGTTGAGTAAAAGGCGTTCATCAATAATCAATTTTAATGATCGAAATTGTTGTGACCTGGCCGAGTTTCACAAAAAACAGGTTGAACCAAATTTAAAATCCATTAGAACACGGTCAAAACCCCGTTTTGGCTATTTATTTTTTTAAAAAAAACTTGATAGTTTTTTAATCCCTAAATCGTATTCCCATTCAGTTCAGTCGATATCTTCGCACACAGCCTGTCGATTTCTTCCGGCAGGTCGTCAATTTCTTCCGGCATGTCGTCAATTTCTTCCACAGATCGTCGATGTAAAACTTGTTGTAAAAAACAAGTTATTTTTAACGTATTTGGATTGATGTAAAACTTGTTGTTTGTGTATTTTTAATGTTTTAACTTGTGGACATCAAATTATTGGTTTTATATATATGTATGTGCGCCAATATTTTAAAACCCGGGTTTTTAGTTGACCTGGTGTGGTGACCGGTTCAACCACCGGGTCAACTCGGTTTCAATAATTCCTTTGTATTTTTTTCATTTTCCTACGTACATACGTATATATAAAACCAATAATTTGATGTCCACAAGTTAAAACGTTAAAAATACGCAAACAACAATTTTTACATCAATCCAAATATATTAAAAATAATTTTTTTTACAATAAGTTTTACATCGACGACCTGTGGAAGAAACCGACGACCTGCTGGAAGAAATCGATAGGTTGTGTGTGAAGATATCCGTTGAATTGATTGAGAATACGATTTATGGATTAAAAAACTATCAACTTTTTATAATAATAATAAATAAATAAAAAGTTAAATAGCCAAAACGGGTTTTGAATCCGGTTCAACCGGTTTTTTGTGAAACCCGGCCGGATCACAACGAGCTGCAAATAGTAATAAATCGGTCGTAGTTCATCCGGTCTCTTCCCCGGGTCCCAGTTCAACCGATTCGACTGACCGGGTCAACCTGGGTTTTAAAACACTGATGTGCGCAGGAAAATAAAAAAATATAAGGGAATTATTTAAAACGAATTGACCCGGTGGTTGAACCTGTTGACCCGTAACCTGGTCAGCGCACCGGGTCAACTAAAAACCCGGGTTTTAAAACATTGCATAATAGTAATCGTTCATCATGTAAGCACATGGTAAATAAATCAATTTTTTTTTGATTTAGCAGTATCATAGCCCTTGTCCTTCTAGAAAACCAGAAGTTCAAACTTCACCGAAAATAAAAATGATATGTAAAGTTTATTTGTTATATTTACCATATATAAATATTATATACACTTTCAAAAAAAGCATACGATAAATGATCTCAATGAAATAACTGAGAGAAAGATGTTCCAATAAAACATATTATATTGTTACTTGATTATTAGAAAATTGATATAAAATAAATGAAAATGAAAGTTAAATTTCATTTTAGTATAAAAATATACTTTTTCCTTAAGAACTATATCATCTCTATCAAATGGTACCATATCTACTTCAAATATCTAAGACTAATGATGGGCATATCTAATACCATAAAGGGACACTTGTTTCTTTTTTTCTTTTAATTTATAACTTTTTAATTATATATAACTCATTTTTCTATTAAAAAAAACTCATCACAAGAGCAGTTTGTCATGTCATGACTTAAAACCAATGTTTAAAAAGGCTCGTCATGACACGTCTTGACTTAAGACTTGTGTCTTATACCATGTTATGTCTGTAGCACGCCATGACCTAATGTGTGGTGTTTGTAACGCAATATTTGATTTTTCTTATTCTTTTTGATGTTTTATTTGTTGGTTTTAAATGTATAACTTAATTTAAATCATTTAAATTTATTAACTAATTGAATAATAGTAGAAAATATATGTTTACATGTATAATAATTTATCTGATATAAACATTTGCCGCCATAAGTCACGCCTTGAAAAACGTCGTGACTTCTAAGGCTTGAAGCTTGACCTCGCCGTCACGTCACGCATCACACCATTTTGAACCTTTGCTTAAAACATATCTCATTTCACTTTAAATTAACTAATTGACTAATAGTATAAAACATAGAGTTAGTTGCATTTTTGGTCTCTGTGGTTACCACTCGCTGTCAATTCTAGTCTCTTTTTTAAACTAATTACAATTTTAGTCGTTGTGATTGTCAATTTGTTTCATTTTTGGTCCATCTAACTAACTTTTATCAAAACAATTATATTAATTCAAGGACTTTTGGATCTTTTAAACATTATTTTAATTTTCAATTAATTTTTTTCAAATTTTGCATGGTTTCCTGCTAAAATTTCTTTAAGATTTCATTTATAACAATTCTTTAATATATATTATTGTTAAATATATTGTTTTACAATCATATATAACTACTAGTATTATTTTATAATATGTAACATCCGGAAATTTTATGCACGAAGTTAGGGATTTCGTATTTTAATCTTGATGAAGTTAATTATCTTAAGTGTTCCAAAAGAAATAAATTATGTTGCAATAGGCTAGAGGAAAGGAACCAAAACTGAAAGTTGAAGAACTCTCGGTACCACCTGAGCGATAGTGCCAGACTATATTGCCCTGACACAATCGCAAGCATGCCCCCATCTGACGTGACTTTCGGTACATGTTAGGCGATTGTGACATGTCACAATCGCATATGTCACAATCACGCTAGATGTCCAGGAGCCTTTTAAGTTAGTTTTAGCCTCATTTCTCACTAACTTCTCCTCATCTAACCCATTTTCTCTTCATAAACATTTCTAGTTTTCCTCACTAAGTTGAATCAGATTTCTTCAAAACATTTAAGTGTTCCAAGCTAAGATTTCAAGCAACAGCTTCAACTTGATTCCAAAACTTAAGTGTCATCTTCCTCACCAAGTTTTCTTGAGTTTTCTAGGGTTTTCTCAAATCCAGACCCGTTCCTGACAATTTATAGGCCCTGGGCGAGATGTAAAAATGGGCCCTCGATAAGTATGAAAAAATTCAACATATTGTTTTTATCATCATAAATAACATTGAATTCATGAAATACTAATAATCCATATAAACTGTTTTTCTGAGTATTCCTTTACGAAAAATCAATCAATAATTACTTCTAAGTTGATATTATGTACAATATCATTTTACATAACATCGTAAATTAGATTGACATCATTTAGGTTCACAATGTTGACTATTCAAAGTAACACTTTATGGAAATCAATATAAATTAGTTGGGTTTCTATGTCACCTCATGTTAACGTTTTCATCACAGTTTTGAACTTTTAGGAACCATCAATCATAGAATCAGAAAAAATATTTTGATTATAGCCTTAGATCTTATTCTTGTTTTAGAGATAGAAGGGTACTTAAAATTCATTTACTAAATATTAGGTAATAAGAAGTTAATAATGTATGAATAAACAAAAGTATCTTTGAAATTCTAAATATAGAATATAAGTTGGATCGTCTCATATGATTGGTAATTTTTTATCAAAAGGTACGAGTTTTCTTAATTAATAACAAGAAATTTATATATTCTAATACAAAAATAGAATTCATGTGGATGGAAAAATCAAAAGATTAGGTGAGAGATGAACGATAAAAAAATATGTCAATGTTTTCTAGGCAAAATAGTTTTAGAACTTAGTAGTAGATAATTTTTTTAGAGAAAACAATAAAGAATACTATAAAAAGAACAATTGATTAACTTTTTTACATATTTTCTTGTCAAGTAATTAATTAATACATGTATGGGATTTAATATAATGCTAAATTATTGTTGGATCATGTTAGATACTAATATTTTTGGGTATATTTTATTTACTAACTTTTTTTTAACTACCACTATATAGTATATACGAAAAACAATAGGGCCCCTATTTCTAATGGGCCCTGGGCGTACGTCCGACCCGCCTTCCCTCAGGAACGACTCTGCTCAAATCCTAGCATTCTGAGTTCATCCTATACTTTTATTAAACTATATGCATGTTAAAATGTTGTATTTTACTTCCATGCTTACATTTCAAGTATTTATGCTTTTGATCGGTTTTGACAAATTTGGGCAAATTGGGGATTGGTTCATATTGATAAAATAAGCTTGGGGAATGGTTTTAACCACTTGATAGATGATTACTTCAAAGCATTATGACTTTTGGAACTCAAAATCTTGGTGTCTTATATTTGGGACTTTGTTGGGTAAAATTGGAATTTAATTCCTTGATGAGAACTTGTATACCATATTTCGGATTTGATAATTGTTTAATATGTTGTTAGATGTATTAAATCTCTCGGCTAGAATTAATGGATCCACAGGCATATAAGTCAATTTTAGAGATATTAGTTGGGGATGTTTGTCTCCACCTTATAGTTAGACACGGAGATTATAGCATCGGAGGACTCGAACTATAGACCGTGTGTGGTTGATCTCGATGACTGAGTGTCGCGTGAATTGTTAAGTCTAACAAGAAAGCATGTCTTAGATATTGGAGGACTCGAACGATAGACCATGGATAGTTGATCTCGATGACCAATATACTTTGATTTAAGCTTGATAATGTTGATGTGGCATACTTACGTGTTCCGCCACTATCGATGGTAATATGGGTCTCTCCTGTTATTTTTGAATGTTGTACACCCTCCCAAGGGCAAGTACGACTTAATTATATGAATCCTTGTATAAAGCTATGATTCCTATTTAAAAGTTTTATAGCCTTATTCATGTAACTGTTTGTTCTCACTAGGCTTTAAACTCTGACACTTTTTCTCAAATGACATATATATCAGGTAATCGTAGTAGCGGGGCTCCTAAGGTCTGAGTGGAGTGTATTGTCGGTTGAGGCATTTATGGGATTGCACCTTCTTTTGCATCTTGGAGTTACTGGACTTATTATTTTGAGGATATTAACAACACCAAAATGTAATCTATGTTACAATCTAGTATAGATTAATAGGTTGTTGTTTTAGTATTCATTTATATTGTAAACTCTATTACAATTTCCCCTTAGTTGGGTGATCCTTATGCCATCAACTACATTTTGGTAGATTTATTTTGGTTCAAATTGTCTCCTAATTTTAGAGTGCTACACAATATAAATTATTATTATTATTATTATTATATTCTAATGTATATTATTATAGTATTATATAATAAAAAAGTTTAGAAAAACCAACAAACATTTTCATTTTAAGTAATTAAGTTTCTAAATCTTTTTTTTTCAATAAATAAACCACTGATTTATTCATTTGAATGATTGATTTTATGATCATTTATTTGAATTGATAAACCATTACTTTTTAGAATTTGGCTAATTACATTATTTAACCCCAAAAAACCTACATGTGATCAATTAGAAAAGTTTTAAAGTAAAAATGATTTAAGTGCAAGGGGTTTGAACAATGTAGGTAGATTTTTGGAAAGGTAAACTGATTTAGTTATTCTTTTTACTTTAAAGATCTTCTTATACGGTCACAATTATTATTTTTTTGCTAAATGAATATTGTTAACCAATTTCTAAAAATAATGGGTTATTAATTAAAAAAATGTACATATCATTTATTAATCATTTAAAATGAGAAAATTTTAATGATTTATTTATTTAATAAAGTTCGAGAAATTAATTATTCGAAATTGAAAAGTTCGTTAGCTTTTCTAAATTTTTTCTAATTAAATAATACACTAATAATACATTATAATAACACAATAGAGGAAAGTTCAAATGTGAACTCAATTTTGGTTGTGAACGTGAGGACGAATCTCAGCCACTTATCCGGTCAATAAAGGCGGGCTTTGCGCAGTTCACTCCTTTAATAATCTCCACCCTCCCATGAATTGTGTCAATCCTCCGTGATCACGTCCACCATAACCGAAGATGTGTGACTGAGATTCGTCCTCACGTTCACAGCCAAAATTGAGTTCACATTTGAACCGAACCCTAATACAATAATATATATATATATATATATATATTAGTGACTGAGATTCGTCCTCACGTTCACAGCCAAAATTGAGTTCACATTTGAACCGAACCCTAATACAATAATATATATATATAATGACAAAAATTGGTGTTGATTTAAGAGTTGAATATGGTAGGGAAAGCAGCAAGGGAGTTGAGTAGATAAGCAATTATTGGAAGTCTTTACCAACCAAACAGACACAGACAACAATGGCCATTTGGAGCTCAATCCAAATTCAACCTCATTCATGCCTTCAATAATCTTTGAGGACATTTTCGACATTTTACAACCACCCTTCCATTACTATTCCAATCAGTATCACTCACTCCATGAACAAATTATAATGCATATTTATATTGTATATATATATATATGTATGTAGTTAGTAGTTTGACAATTAACAATAAAATTGAATTGCCACTGCTGGTGTTATTATGTGTCACAAATCCATTTACATTACCTACTAATAATAATCAATCAATCAATCAAAAATCTGCTTCACAGCTTCACCTTCTCATTGCCCCCAAATGCAAGCCCTATAAAAACACCATATATATAAATTAATTATCAATTACAACACATTAGTAACAACATACTTGCAATGTATGGTTTAGTTAAAAAAAACAACATTTATATATATAGGGTTGGGTTCACATGAGACCAGTATGTTTTTGTGAGAACCGTGGAACCACGTTTTTACACTTGAAACTTCACAACAAAACACTGTGAAGGTAAAATAAATCTGAATCTTCACAGCAAAAACACCGTCAAGGTTTTCACAGTGTTTGCTGTGAAGTTTCAAGTGTAAAAATGTGGTCTCACGGGTCTCACAAAAACATATTGTTCTCACGTGATCCCAAGTCTATATATATATATATAGAGAGAGAGAGAGGAAGGTTCAGAGGAAAACCTTAAAAAAGAACCGAATAACACCTTGGGATCCCTCCATATGGACGGTATGCACAAATGCATACAAGCGATTGAATCTGATTTTATTTTTGCTATGCACAAGTGCATGTTACAAATTACCAGACACGGATATGCATTTGTGCATACCGTCCGGATGAAGGGTTCCAGGGTGTTTTTCATTTTTCTCTTTTTTTGAGGTTTTCTCCTAAACCGGACCCTATATATATATAGGCATAGGATAGGATCGTATGAGAAGGAGAGTTAAAGGTGAGAAGCGTAAGAAGGGATCTGAACCCTTGATCACTTTTAATCTCATACCCACACATGAATTACGCCTTAGAAGGGAGTTGATCCGGTGCATCTCGGTGCACCTCATCTCAGTGCATCACATCCTAATTTGCATCCAAAGGTGGAAATCCCCTCTTACGCTTCTCACTTTAACTTTCCATCTCATCGGAACCCAACCCTATATATATATATGTGTGTGTGTGTGTATAAGCATTCTCATTTTCCATGAAACAAATAAAAATCGACCAACTAATGTTTTTTTTGAAAGGTAAAATATTTATATACGGCAAATGCAGCGTCAAACCCTTGACCTCCTTGGAGACCGAACGATGTAGGACATAAAATTCAGGAAGGTACCAACAAGAGCAAAAACAGTGAAAGAGGAATTGCAAGAGAATAAAGCTATAACTGATTACTCTACATTACAATGATCGCAGAAGAATGCATATAATATAGCACACATACAATTCTAAAACTGAATAAAAGAAAATTTCATCCTCTAATAACTGTTATAACCAATTAAGCTAATAATTACCCTAATAACAACAACCAAAGTAACTCTCATAATTTGTAAATACACCCGAATAGTACTTTATTCCAATCATCCCTTATTATTCCTACTTAATAAATAAATAAATAATACAAACCACTTAGGTTGTCGCACATTGTTAAGGCACAGGAGAAGTACTGGAAATCTCATCTTCCTCAAGTTCGAATCTGGTAGCTGACAAAACCCTTGTGGCCATAGAGGAGTTGTTCTTAAATTATTCTTATATGTAGCAAGTTGAGCATGTATGACGTATATGCTTGAACTTGAGGAGTTGTTCTTAGAGATATAGGATAACTTATACATGTTTACTCCTTCCAATACGGTTTGCATTATCTTTATCCTGAACACTATACATACCCTATTGCATTATGAAATAAGCAACTTCTTCCAAATTATAATCTTAAGGGATGTGAAGAAGCAAGAACATGTCCTCTAAATGGAACCCAAAAGTAGATTGCATCCCAAATATGGTTCTATTTCGATTCAATAAAGTTGTTTTTGTTGAAGCAGTGAACCCACAAGGAATCAATCCCACTCCATAATCATGAGACTAAAGTCAAAGCAGGCATGGGATCATGGGAGAAGTGAAGTTAAGGTGAGAAGTGTAAGAAGGGATATTGACCCTTGATCACTTTTAATCTCAAACCCACCCATGAATCGCCCTGTATACGAGGATTGATACGGTGCATCTTGATGTATCTTATCTCGGTGCATCTCATCCTAATATGCATCCAAGGGCGGAGATCCCTTCTTACCCTTCTCACCATAACTTCACTTCTCAACAGAACCCAACCCAGTCAAAACATACCTAGAATACTTGGCCTATGGTTAGTTTTCCAGGCAACAAACACTTGGGGAAACACCCTTGTGTGTTAAGAAAGCAAAAATGTCAAGGTTGAGCATCAAATGTTCCTAAACTACGAAGTCCTACTAGAAAACTAATATATGTTTTTAAAGTTTTAGGAGGAAAACAAAAAATAAAGAGAAAATAAAGTTCAAAAGCATTGATATTCTTGCCTAATCTTGATCTTCTTCAGACCACCACCACCACCACTTCTTCAAGTTCATTGTCACCTTCTTCTGGTTCCAAGATCACCATCCTATTCTCCCAACTAATGATCAACGTCTATCCAAAAAAGCAAGTTTAGGAAATCTTCTCCCTTCATTCGTTCATGCAATGCAACAATAGCAATACATACAATTTTAAACCCTAAACCCTATAGGCTATAGTCTATAGATAACTTGTATAGTAGAAACTTGAGATTCTTCATCAAGGTCAATGACAATAGGAGTATGATGTCATGTCCACCCATAGAACACGAGCTTTACGGAGTTCATGAACGACAAGAGTGCTAGTTTTTCACAAAAGTAGTTGCCAATAAGTATACACGTAAGGCGACTTTGTTTGATGAATTCTCATGATTCAAAAGTTGAGTTTTAGATGAAGATCGAGAACCTTAAGGTGTACAAGGTCGTAAGTAACAATATGATATTCTCCAAGTACATGAAGTTGAATTCCTTATTCAACCCGGAGAGAGAGAAAGAAGGCACCATCCTCAAGATTATTTAATATTCAACCAATTATAGATGCCCTATAATCGTTTTTGTATATGTGTCCATCTTTCAGTCATTTAAGCCAGGGGCAAATGGATTGAATGCCACATTTAAGGCTTAATCATTGACAAATATGCAAATAACCTAATAGTCCAATGGGCACGAATGCCTTTAGCTCAAATGGAGATTCAACTTTAGGTTGAAGCAAGCAGGGTCCCTTCAGTGAACAGTTGTACATATAGTCTTGCAACATTTAATTATGGGTGCCGGTGATCCCCTACAATCTAGAGACGCTAAAGAATCACTTATTCAAGATCAACAATTTAGTAAACGGCTGCCAGACAATGTTTGCCCAGCTCCTTCTTTACCCTCTCCTAGTAGTAAATTCTTGAAAGTCGCTAAATCTTAGTATAACATGGCTTAAATCTTCAAGGCACACAACTTTGCAACATAAAGACAAGAATCTACTTCTAAAATGTCTTATCATGGCTTATCATGTATTTGACATGAGCAAAAATATCATTTACTTCTAAAATGTCAAATGTGTGGATTCTCAAAGACAATAGTGAATATTCCTAATGTATATAACATAACCAATAAGAAGTTAAATAAAGCAAGAGAAAAACTACCCGAGATTTCCAATGCTGTTGATGGGTTCCAAAAGCTGCAACTGGAGTTGTTGCTGTTGTTGTGCCTGTTCAGACTGGCTTAATTGCTGCTGCCCAATAATACCATTACTCACTAAAGCAGCCGCAGCTGCTCCAGCAGCCGGCGAGCCTTTGCCTTCGACAAACCGCCACATATACCACGCCCCAACCGACCTATAAGGCCGCCATTTCTCACAAAGCTGCTCCATTTGTGAAGGCCTAGGCAACTCATCCAACATATACAAGAGTTGCACTCCTTTCCTAACTCCCAAATCACTAACAGGCAAAACATCGGGTCTATGTAGCGAAAAGATCATAAACATGTGGACAGACCATGACCCAATTCCTTTGACCATTGAAAGCATTGTGAAAAGAGACCTATCATCCATTTTTACAACAGACTCATCTGACAAAATCCCATTGTTATACTTGTTAGCTAGGTCATAAAGATAACTTGCCTTACGTCCAGAAACCCCAATTTGCTTAAGCTGCTGGGGAGTGAGAGAAAGGACAGTTTCCGGACCTACGCCATCTTCGCCGCCGCAGAGGTTTACAAAACGAGTGTATATCGATGTACCTGCCTTGTAGGCGAGTTGTTGATAAAGAATACTTTTAGTTAGAGCCAAAAAAGGTGGTTGATGTGAGTCGAATGTCGGTGGCGGATGATTGTCGATTAAGTTAGCAAGGAGAGGATCAGCGGATCTGAGGTGGCGGAGAGCAACGGAGATCTCTCCCTGTGCGGATAACGGTTTTATCACTTTAGGCAAATCCAGCGCTCGCGAAGGGTTCCGACGACGGTTTTTCGTTACGACGGTCGTTGTGGTGGTCGAAATGACAATCGCTTTGGATGCGTCGGCTTCTGCTATTGTCGATTGAGGTTTAATTTCTTCGATTACAGACTCAATACCAGCTGACGACGAGAGTTTTCGGATTTTCTGCGGGCGAATTGGGATTTTGGTAGGGTTTGAAGTGGAAATTTGGGAAATATCGGAAATAAAAGAATCCTCGTCTGTTGGTGGTCGTGGTGGTTGAGAAGGAATGGAAGATTGAGGTGATGAGGATTCCGGTTTGAGTCGAGTGTGAAGTTCTTCTGATTGGATTGTTTGTTCGTCCATGTATGAATTATTCGTTTCTTTACTATAATGGAGATATGGATCTCGATTTGGAGGTTTGCCGGCGTCGGAATACGGCGGTGGTGGTGGCGGTGGCGGTGGTAGGGAGACGGCGGTGAGGAGTTGCCGGTGAGTACCTGCTCCTGATACTTGTGGGTTCATAAGAAGTTGATTCTGAGAAAGGAAATTGAGATCCTATTCTCAATCAGGGACCTGTATCGAGAAAAAGTAAAAATTACATTTTTGGTCCTTATAGTTTGTAGAAAAATAAGAAACTGGTCTTTATTTTGAAAATTTTATAGAAATAGTTTGATGTGGTATACATTTGCTTTGAAATTGGTCCCTAATCCTAACTTCGTTAGTCAAAAGTGTTGTTTTTTTCTTGAAAATGTGTCCTAGGCTATGTCTGGACTAATCCATACAAATTATGACTACAAGACATCAGCCTTGATAAACTCAGTGGTCACAGTTGTTGTATATGTCTGGATTCGAATCTTGGGCTGATGAGATATTCATATTCCACCGCATCCCTCAGGGCCTCAACCACTACGCTACTGCCCTTGTGATTTAGTCAAAAGTGTCGTTAGTTGAGGCGCATTTTCACCTTATGATTTTATTTATTGAAAAAGTTAGTGTACATGTTTTATATAGCTTACGTACAAGTGTGGTTAGCATTTAAAAAAAATTGTATCTCTTCGACCACTCCTCCCCGTGACTTCATCGACCATCCCTTCCCTATATGTCAAAAACTTTGTTGAGTTGGTGCACCTTTAAGGTGATCAAATGCTCGCAAAGTCGCTCAATATGTTTTTAGCAGAATTTCATCGTTTTCAAGTGATTTTTTAGTTGATTTCGAGGAATTTTTAAATTTTTGGTCGATTTTAAATGACTTTCTCAGTATTTTGGTTGATTTCGAGGTGCATTTTTTGGTTTGTTTGTTGATATTTCTTATATTTTCTAATATCCCATAACAACCTTCAAAGTTTAGTGATTGCACCTTTCATGCCTAAAAAAAGCTTACTTGCGAAACAAGTTGATCAGGTGTGCAGGAACTAGTCACACATACATAGGTCCACCTCTGCCTATATGTGACTTCTCGTCTTCAATCCATTGTAGGTTTTCTTGGCTTATGAAAGCCCGGTCATTACTTTCTAATAAAGTATGTATTGAAAGTTAAGAACATCAATGATTAACTTCCATCAAGAGCAAGAAAAAGGAAGAAAACCAGTCTACCAATTCTTCATTAGGGCTACTATTATTTATCAATAATTTAAGTTATAATGATTAAAAAAATGATGTTTCTTCACGTCTGTGATTTAACAAATTGACAATCAATAACACATCAAAACGAAAACCAAATAAGAAAACTCATAAATCCCTATTCATATAATAGAAAACCGACATAAGAAACTAAAGATACCCCCAATTAATAGCTACTACATGAGATGCAATAAGAAAGAAAAAAATATAATGTGACGAAGATGAAAATTGCGAAGAAGTTCCCAACACTCGTATAAACTTTATAACTGAAAAAATCTTTAACTTTTGAAACCAGTTTTCCAAATGTAAAAGAAGATATATATGAATACAAAAGGGAAGCACGACATGAGTATGTATGAAAATCCATTTTTTAATCGTTTGATAAGAGGATTTCTTTATAAAAAACTAGAGTGATACCTTGATTCAAAGATGTAGGGAGGGTTTCAAGAAGGTGAGGTGAAACTACATCAAACAAACACGACATTTATAGCTTCACTTTCTTGTGAAGCAAATATGATAAGTCATGATAGCGGGTAGCCAGAGACGATTAAATTGGAATGGGATGTTCAAAGAAGTCACAGGGAAGGGGCAGGAAAGAGAGAAATGTTGTTTTAAATACTAATCATAATTACACATTAGCTATATAAACTTGTACAAGCTTTTTTCAAATAAAAAATAGAAGGGAGGAAACGATCTCAACAAATAGCACTTTGATTGATAAAGTTAATGCTAGAGATTGATTTCAAAGCCAAATGCATACCACAATGACTATTTTGTAGATGGGGCTTCAAAATAGTGACCACTTTCGTATTTCCTACAAAGCACAGAGACCAAAATGGTAGTTCACTTAAAAAATAAAATAAACTACAAATTTGGTCCTTGTGGTTTGTGTTTTTTTTTTGTTTATGCGGGTTTTTATTCGAAATTTGTCACTGTAGTGTGTACCTTCCCTTCAGTTTTGGTCCCTCTCTCATTAATGCAAGAAAACTGGGAGAATTTCTAACGAACAAGAGAATATAGGTTTTGCACATCATGAGTGACTTAGGTGATGTTTGTTTTTTAAGAGGTGCTAAAGTCTAAAATCTGATTTCAGTTCTGAAACGTGTAAACGAATCAGACATAAGTGGTGATTAAGAGCTTAAAATGAAAAAACAAACAAGGCTTCACATTTGGCATTGGTAAAGTATTTGTGTCTTGTAGAAATATACACTACTCTTACTACCAATCGAGAAATGCATTATGCATATGTTTTTATCGAGCCATTGGTTTGTAAGTCAATGGGTTTTGAGGTGTTGATTCATGGAGTTGGAATTGACTATGAAATATTTGACTTGATTGAGATTACAAACCAACGACTTGAGAAAGGCATATGCATTTTTCAACCTCATTTAGCCATGACTAAAAAGTTGAGGTGAACATCGGAACTAGGTATCCGTCTTTGAAAAAGCGGAACCGCTCCAGAACCGATGTGTTGGTTACGGTTCTGGTTTCTATAAATACGGAACCGATCATGACTGGTTCCGGTTATGGTTCTCATTTTTTTGAAACCGTTCTGGGTACCTAGAACCGGAACCAACATGTACCCACTATTTTTTTAATAAAAAACATTTTATATATTTATTATACTTAAACATGTTGACGTGAAGTGCTTTGGAAGCCGTTTTGTTGTTGTCGAGACTCAATAGTCAATAGTTTCTAATTTATTTATATAATTATTATTTTTTAGTTTTTATCGTATTAATTTTCTCCGTTTCTTGTATTTGTTTTTTAAGTCGAGACTCTGTATTTTGTAATAAACTTAAAACTTAATTTTTTATCGTATTAAATGATAAAATTTAGAAAATTGAGTTATACATAACACCTAAGATTCAAGTTTTATAAAACTTGTTTATAGGTTCGAACTTCGAACTCGAGATCGAATAACTTGTCTACCACTTCGAGTTTGATAATTTTATATTTGATTGTAAGATTTATTAGAATACGAAAATGTTTGACTAAAAAAGTGCATGATTGAATGATTTCGCTCGTTTCAGCTTAACTAAAAAAACTTAATCGAGTTTTCAAACAATTCAAGTCAAACATGTTAGGAGTAAGCAATCACATAGTATAAACCGTGTATAAAATTACAAAGAAAATAGTAGAAATGTAGAAATCTTATATATTATCCATATAGTTTACATATCAAATAGCATCAATCCAAAACAAAATCGTAAACCTTACTTAATAAGTAAAATCTTGTTGTTTTGAGAAATCGATTGAGGCCTGCATGTAAGCATTGTCCTAAGAAAAAAATTACTCCAGTATCGGTCTGTCTTGAAAATACAACAATCATATTTAAGTAGACTTGAATCTAGCGAATCAAACTCATGTTTGGTGATGAAAATCGATAGAGAGGAAATAGAGAATCAGAGAGTATGTTTTCTGTGTGTAAAAATTCGACAAAAACGAGTCATATATATATATATGTTTCCCGCGTCAACCGCAAAATAACTGCAGAAAACTGTCGGAACAGTGTATGACGCAGGTAGTCACACGGTTTAGTCGCGTGGGAAGCCGCGTGAAGTGAAACAGTGAGTGAGGCGGGTATTCCCACGGGTAGCCCGCGTGAAAGGTCCCGTTTTGCATATATTTATGTCAAGGAGAGGCCTAAGGAACAACCCACACCAAGTCAATGTCTTAAATGATTCATTTAGGACTCCACTGTTGGTGTTTATTAAGTGGATTAGTTTTCCTCTTGACTCCCATGTAGGACACTAATTCCTCTATTTGAACTAAGTTCCAACAAAACATTGGTGTTATAAAACTCTATCTCGTTAAATTAAACGAACTTTGTTTTGTATTTAAGATTGACCCGAGCTTAATAATTAATAAAGTCAACCTCAAATTGTTCATTAAAAGCTCGAATCGTAGAGTAGTAAATGGAGGGCAAATGTGTAATTAATCCTAAAACAAAGAAGAAAACTCCCGCGAAAACCGTAGTCGTGTATCCCCCCTTGTCTAAACGGACTCCGTCTTCCGGCCTGTTTTCAGCTTCACCGTCTCTTTCGCATTTCGTCGAACAGAAAGAGCTCATTCCCATATCACTCTTTTTCTCTATGTCTTCATTACGTTCATTTCTTTCATACAATTTTTCCAACTATTATTACCTTTCCGATCGATGGCTTCACGAGATCCGGAGATCTGCGACGATGGAGGCGGTGGCGGCAGCCTCAAGAAGCCACTCCTTCATACCGGAAGTTGGTATCGTATGTCTGGTATGAGCTCCAGGCAGTCCAGCAGCATGTTAGGCTCTTCCGCTCAAATTCTTCGTGAATCTGTCTCAATTTTCCTCTGTGTTTTCATCGTCGCCTTGGGGCCCATTCAGTTTGGGTTTACTGTAATCTCTCTCTCTCTCTCTCTCTCTCTATATATATATATATATATATATATATATGTGTGTGTGTGTGTGTGTGCGCGCACTTACGAACGTACACCAGACACCATGTATAATAAGAAAGTAAAAGTGTATGTGTGCTCAAATTTACTGGTGTTTGTTTTTGTTACAGTGTGGGTATTCAAACCCTACGCAGGCAGATATTATTGCCGATCTTAAACTTAAAATTTCGGAGGTTTGATCTTTAATAACTCCATTAGCATCACTGTAATGATTTTCTGGTGAATATGGAATTGCTTTTTTAATGTAAAGATTTGTTGACGAACAGTTCTCAGTGTTTGGTTCTTTAGCAAATGTGGGTGCTATGGTGGGTGCTATAGCAAGTGGTCAGATTGCAGAACACATTGGACGAAAAGGGGTGAGATAAGTGTGCAGTTGATCCTCTCAGTTTGGTATTATGGAATCTGCATCTGTATTGATTGTTTTGCTGTAAGAAATATATAAATGAATGAATATGAACCTCATGAATGGTGGAAATTTCTGGTGTTGTAACTGCAGTCATTGATGATTGCTGCAATTCCTAATATACTTGGATGGCTTGCTATTTCATTTGCCAAAGTAAGTGACCATCTTTAAGCTCATTCCCAGCCTCATAAGCAATCATCTCTAACAATTTTCTGTTGCCATATTTGTCTATTCGTGTATAGTTTATTCATTTCCACTGCCTTACTATCTTGCATGGTATTTGTAGGATTATTCATTCTTGTATATGGGAAGGTTATTGGAAGGCTTTGGTGTTGGAGTAATATCTTACACGGTGAAATCTTAGGCGCTTACCCATTTTGATATCTTCTGTTCAATTTGTGATAATATTAACTAGGATTGCTTTTGTCTATGATCTGTAGGTCCCTGTATATATTGCTGAGATTGCACCTCAAAACATGAGAGGTAGCCTCGGATCTGTGAACCAGGTTGGCTATGATTTAATCTTTATCTTAGGGAACATATCATCCATTATTTCCCATTGTTTCCAGTGAACAGGTGTAACATAACTTACCATGGATTTCTCCCTTTCTAGCTCTCTGTCACTATTGGAATACTGATGGCATACCTTTTGGGACTTTTTCTTCCATGGAGAGCACTGGCAGTTTTTGGTGAGGTCTTACTTTCTTCAAGTTCATTCTTACTTGATTACATCATATAATCTGTTTAGAGAGTAGGAATACTTCTAGAACACTTATTTGGAGAGCATATATACACAATGATAAGTACATGAAAAGGTAGAAAGTTTTATTTGAGTCCATTTTTCTGGCAGAGAAGTTCTTTTCAAAATATGACATGTGTTCATTCATGGATTGATTGGGTAAATTTAATTCTTTAATGAACTCATGCTTGAACACTTTTCATGTTTCTAAAGTTGTTTCTGTAAAATAGTTAATTTACTTTGGTGCAAAATGGGACCCTTTCGTTCATGGCAAGTCTGTTGAGTGTTTTCTTCCAATATCTTCTCCCTCCATGTCGTTCTTGTTCTCCACCCTTGTGCTTTATGTCATATTTTATGGACTATTTGCCCTATTACATTTACAAATAAAAGAAATTTGGAATCTTCATTCTCTCTGTTGAAGTAATTTTCGAGAAGAACAACTTCGATTCAGGAAAAAAAAATCCGACTTTTCACCTTTTTATTGGAATAATGGAATCTCCAATATTGATGTGTATGTATAGACAGGTAGAGATTCCATGGACTAGTTTTGATGGAAAACCAGTTTCTTCAATATGATGAATATGGCATGTCTTATGGAGAAAGAGATAACCATGTGGCAAAAAGAGATTAGGGTTTAGTTAGTTTAGGCATTTCATTGTGTAGTGGTGAGGAGATAGATAGAGAGTTGTGTAGAGTCCATAGTAGTGTGTATGATTGTGCTCAATGGATACAGAATATCACAGATTCAGGTAGAAGAGTGTACTGGGATGCAATGCATTGATGCACCTATGAATAGAGAACTAAATTATATTCATGGACAGTAAGATTTTATAGAGAAACATTGAGGGAGAAGAAAGAGCTGGAGATAGTGGCATGTAACAAAATCAAGTGGCAAGTTATTAATTACTCTATCAAACTATTCATGATATTCTAAACACGAAAATAGCTCTGTTATAACTGTTTAATGGTTCCCTTCATTGGGAGTCTAATTATAGAAATGAGTGTTTTTAATAGACAAAACTGGTAAGTTAATATTGGAATTATCAACTTAGAAATAAACGAGCACGACAATGCCTACATTTGAGAGAGGACAACTCTTCTAGTGATATTTGTCTACTATCAAACGTAGACCACCTATCGATGTTCACTCATTTAATTTTATTTGACGATGATAATAAGCATGTCCAAAACTGAACTAAAATCCCAAAACTACCCTTCAATAACTACTTTAGGTCTAACAGCCTAGTTCTCCAAGTTTGTACCATCAGCAAGGAATGTGAAGTAACACCAGAATCAGATATTCCCTGGATAGAGCAAGAGATCGTGTGTGTGTGTGTGTGTGTGTGAGAGAGAGAGAGAGAGAGAGAGAGAGGGAGAGAGAAGCAATTGTGTAGGCAGGCATTTCAAAAGCTTAAAAGGTTTTGACCAATAAATCTGTAGTTATGTTTTAAAGCACTTAAGTTCATTGCAAACCAACAAGAAACGTGTTATATCAACCAGCTTTTCAGTTTCATTTTCATAGTAACATAAAAACTTCATGTGAGACCACTGGATTCTTCACCTCTGCCTATGACATTCATCCTGACTCCAACTATTGCTTGCACATGCACAATGTTGTATATACAGATCACTTTTTTCGTGGGCATAAGGAAACATAGCTTATTCTATTAATAGCTTTGTTGAATATACTATCAACGTATCATCGTATAATCAGATAAATATGATCAAATGTTTCCTGAATCATATATCAGTAGGTAACTAGAAACAATTAAATCTCCATTGACCTTGATTGACCATAATATCTAGGGTGCAATATGGAGATTGAGGCAATAGTAGGTTTTAATGTTTTTGATTGACGATGAATCATCTAGATTTCAAATTCCTCACTTCAGTCACCAAACAGCCTTCAAAACTAATGCATCTTCTTGGCTCGTCGACAGGAACTTTGCCATGCATTCTTCTAATACCTGGTCTATTTTTCATTCCTGAATCTCCACGCTGGTTGGTAAGAGTCTTAAACTTAAATTTAATTCATTTATCATCTTTCAGGTAATTTGAGCTATACCTTTCTGCTTTTTTACCTTCAATGTTCTGTAGGCCAAGATGGGTTTTATGGATGATTGTGAAACCTCTTTGCAAGTTTTGCGGGGATTCGATACTGATATTTCTGCTGAATTTAATGAGATCAAGGTACAAGATTTTATTAGTATCAATTCAATAATGCCTTATCCAAACTAGTTAAGCTATCATAGCCAAAACCTAAGTGGCTGGTTTGTATATATTGCTTTCGTTAACCCTCTATTATCTGAAGCCAGTTTATTGATTGTTTCCATGCAGCTAAATCCCTTTTCACTACTTCCATCTGCATTAAGTTCAAACTATTCTCATCACTATTAACAGCCTGCATGTGGTGCAAATCACTTCTTCTCACGGGTGTATTAGAAATTCTACATTGGAAAGCAATCCAGATGATGCTCTCTCATTTTTTTGTAATTGGCGTCACCCAAATTCTCTTGGATATCCTCCTTTTTTATCAAGTACACTTAAATTTTCAGCTGCTGCTACTCCTTCCTCAGTTCCTTGTGTGGATTTTGACTCTCGGTGGCTGTGTGGCAACTCTCACTATCATCCTACATAGCATACAATTTGACATTAATGAACTTTGACCTTTTATGGATATTCTATCACTTTCAGCTCTCATTAATGATCCTACATAGCATACCCTTTGTCATTAATGAACTTTCACCTTTATGGAGCTTCTATCATGTTTTGCAGTTGTGTTCATCCTGCTTTTAGCCATGCGTAATTAGTATTTGCGCCACAGTATATTTAAAAATCTTAACTATCTTTACAGGATCTGATTCTTTGCTAATGTTCATTATTTAGAGAGTCTCCATGCTTGATATTTATATCTGAATTCCAACAGAGATCTGTAGCAACATCAGGCAAACGAGCTACAATCCGATTTTCTGAACTTAAGAGAAGAAGATATTGGTACCCTTTAATGGTATGATGTTTAAATTCTATATTTTAAATACTACAACTTCTTTTAAACGTGGAAAAACATCTAAAAGCTGTATTCTGTTTTTTTTTCCTTTTTCTTGTTGGACTATGGACTATATCATGCAGGTAGGGATAGGATTACTTCTTCTTCAGCAACTCAGTGGTATAAATGGTGTTCTATTCTACTCAAGTAACATCTTCAATTCAGCTGGTTAGTTCATGATATCTAAACTGTATACCACCATCTATCAAGTCTATTCAACAGCACTTCAACACTCCCTCATCTCGTGCAATGCCTCTATGTGTACATAATTTTATTTAGGAGGATAACCTTCTGACAACTTTCTTTTAATGCCGACAAATTTTGAGGCATTTTTGTGTTAGGAAGACACATTCTTCTATTAGGCAGAGGCATTTTTAAATTTGTCAGAAGGTCATGCATTTACAAAAAATGTCAAGAGGTCATCCTCCTAAAATAACCCCTTTTCCCATTTTAGTTGGTAGACATTATTGGTTTCAGCTTTATATCGATTTGTTTTGGTAACTTTGTTGTCTTGTCTATTGATTGTTTTCTAGATGTTGCATGACATCTCTTTTATGTGCAGGCTCTTGTGAGTCATTTTTAAGTGTAAATACAAAATATTCTCAATACAAAAGTGCCCCTTTCTTTGACCTACAAACTTGGTGGATAAATGGAGATTAATCTTTTATGAAGTAGACAAGTAGTTAACATTCCATCTTTTGAAATTGATCTAGGAATTTCGTCCAGCAAATCTGCAACGTTTGGACTTGGTGCTATTCAGGTATTTTACCAACTAATCTATTCGACATTTTTAATGCAAAACACTTATCCGTCATTAGGTCAGCACCTGACATTTATGTAGGTTGTTGCTACTGGAGTTACAACATCGTTGGTAGACAAAAGTGGTCGCAGAGTTCTTCTAATGGTAACGACCCACTGAAATTTTAGCTGAGAACTTTTATAACCAATATAGGCAGAAAATGAAATCCGTTTTTTCATGATATGCAGTTGTCTTCATTTCTCATGGTTGCAAGCAGCCTTCTTGTTTCAATGAGTTTCTTCTTGAAGGTTAGTAATCATTTTGCTTCTATTTGTTTCATATGTTTTAAGAGTTGTTAAAAATACCATCTTCATCTGGACTGACATTTGAAAGGTTCTTCTATTTTTGCTTTGGTATGTCGGCTTTCAGCTCCTCGTTTCTAAAGAATCGTCTCTCTATGGCTTCTTGGGAATGTTGTCACTTGTTGGACTTGTGGTATGTTTTGCTTGAATACGGTATCCAGTTCCCCTAACTCCATGTTAATTGTATGTTTTTATGCTGAATACTTTTGTGTTAATTTAATCATCCAGATTATGGTGACCGGCTTCTCTCTAGGACTCGGACCTATTCCTTGGGTTATAATGTCCGAGGTATGCTGAATTTAGGGGGTGTTTGGATTAGCTTATAAAAAGAATTTATTGACTTATTCCGGTGTGGCACCGGTAATAAGTCATTTTGAGTGTTTGGGAAAAACAACTTATCCGATGCCAAACCGGTGATAAGCCATTTTTTAGGAAGTTAAAATTTTTACTTATCAATTTTTGATAAGGACTTTTCCAGGAAGTCAACAAGTTAAGTTAATAAGCTAACCAAACACCCCCTTAGTTTTTAACTTCTTTGCTTCTATCAATTAGCTATTTGTTAACATTGTGAGAATATGTAGAGCCCATTAGATTACCCTCCAAAAGATCCTTTAAGGAGAGAAGTGATAATATTGATAATATTATCCACTTTATAATAGTAATGACAGTATTATGATAATATTGATGATCTCTTTGTGGTTGCTTTTATGAACTTTATGAACTATTTTTCGCACATTAATCAGATGTTTTGGATTTGTTCTACTTTCAGATACTTCCAGTAAACATCAAGAGTCTTGCTGGCAGTGTAGCGACACTTTTTAATTGGTTGGCAGCTTCAATTATTACAATGACAGCACCCCTACTCTTGACATGGAGCAGTGGAGGTAGTATCCTTTTATATTTGTGTGTGTGTGTGTGTATGTGTGTGTTTGTAATGAAATACAAATGTACTCAAAAGTGGTACCTCTTCTACAGGAACCTTCCTCATCTATGCTGCTGTCTCTACTTTTACACTAATGTTTGTCAAACTTTGGGTTCCTGAAACTAAAGGAAAAACTTTGGAAGAAATACAATGGTCCTTTAGATGACATTCATCCTTAACAGGTAAAATACATTCTTCCTCAACTCATCTATTATTACACTATACATATATACATACATGTGTGTGTGTGTATATATATATATATATATATAGAGAGAGAGAGAGAGGAAAGTTCAAATGCGAACTCAAATTTGGTTGTGAACGTGAGGACAAATGAGAGCGCGACACGTGTCTGAATGTAGATTATTCAGACTGAATAATCAAAGAAATATTCCGACTGAATATAGTGTTTATTCAGTCTCAATAAGCATTATTCAGACTGAATAAATACTATGTTCAGTCTGAATATTTATTTGATTATTCAGTCTGAATATGACCTGTGTCGCGCTCTAATTTGTTCTCACGTTCACAACCAAATTTGAGTTCTCATTTGAACTCGCCCCTATATATATATATATATATATATATATTAATGGGTAATGAATAATCATCGATAACCAAGTTATTTAGCTTGCAGGGAAGCAAGGAACTTCATGAAACATTCAACACGAACCAGGTGACCTGCCTTCTTTACGCCTTCGATTGTTACCTTATTCTTTAGTGTTTTATGGTCACAACAAAAAGGAGCCGCATCCAGTTTCATTCAATACGTCTTTCAATATTACCTACACATTTCGGATTGTAGGGTCACGATTAACTGTTGAAACCAATCAAGTAATTTTTGATGCATAGATTGTTTTTCTACCGCATGATTTTACATTATAGAAAACTACCCTTTCATGACTTAAGCAAGCTACATCGTTAAAATATTCTTAAAAATGGTATGATATCACCCTCTGTACCGCCGCCCCCACTGTACTGGTCCCATGGCCATCATGGAATCGCGTGTCCTAAGTGGAGGTGGGTGGTGCCTAGAGTTGAAGTCCTGACTTCTAACTCATTCTGTAAGGATGTTCACTTTCTTTACACTCAAAGCTAATGGTGGACACAGATGATAGTATTCAATGTTCGAGCTTGAGCTTGATGCCCTTTTAATGGTTTTCAGTTATATTATGGCCTACAATTCAAGTTTTACAAGTTCGTTTATGAGTTAAATTCAAGATCAATTAACTTGTTTATTGGTTCAAGCTTGAAGCCTAACACTAGCAACAACATTTCTTTTTTTTTTTTTTTTTTCTTTGATACATGTACACATGAACATGTTCCGTTCGAAAAAATGTATGCTCATATGGGAGAGCCAAGTCAAATATTAATGTTACAAAACTCGATTTATTATATTTCAACGATTTTTTTTTTGAGTTTGAGATTGATTCAAGCTGGAAAAGTACTAAGCTTGAGCTCATGTTCTACAATAACTTGGTGACATTTGTTTTTTAAGAGGTGCTGAAGTCTGAAGTCTGAAGTCTGATTTAAGTTCTAAAATGGTTATGAAACGCCTAAATGAATCAAACATAAGTGATGATTAAGAGCTTAAAATGAAAAAAAACAAACAAGGCCTTATTAAATGTTCAAATCGTTAACACCGCTACACCCATCTTTGCCTCTTTAAACCTGGGACTTATGTAGGCATGGGAATTGTCCCCGACCCGTCGGGGAACCCGGTCCACCCGCCCCGGTCGGGGAAGGGGATTCCCCGCTAAATCGGGGATGGAAACGGGGACGGGGATCCCCGTTTTTCTCAAACCGGGGATGGGGACGGGGAAGGGTATCGCACTCCCCGTCCTGCCCCGTACCCGTTATATATTAATTAATAAATTATATATATTATTTATTTTAACTAAATTGGTAATTCACGATTTCATATTTCCTATCTAAGTTTAGAATCTAAATTTTTTATTTATTTTGGATGTTAGTATGTATTATTTTCGATGTCAAGTCAAAACATAATTACCCTTATGTTTTGTATATTACTCATTATATGTTTTGGTCCTTGTGATGTCAAGTATTTTTTGGATTAAATTGAATTTCCTTTAATTTTAGGCTATTAATTATTATATGATGTTGTGATTTTTTTTATTAAATTAAAATTATTTTGATTTTATGTTTATTGGAAATATGATAAATTTAACGTCTGTGGTCTCTCGCGTATTTGATTTAAAATAGCTTATATAACCGGGGAAAAAATCCTCGTTTCCCCGTTGAGGATCCCCGTTCCCCGTTGGGGATGGGGATGGGGATGGGGATGTGATTTTAATCCCCGGTGGGGACGGGGATGGGGACGGGGATGAAGTTAGGAATCGGGGACGGAGATGGGGATCGAGGTCCCCGCCCCATACCCGCCCCATTACCATCCCTAGACTTATGCCATTCTCCTTGATTGCCATATTTTATCTTGTGACTCTTGCCCTTTGATACCTTTGACTTTAACCTCAATTTCCTATTAATCCTCACCAAGTGACCACAATGCGAAATTTGCTCTTTCGACTCCATTCTAGCACCTGATATTCTTCGTTCTAGCCTTCTCGAACCATTCATTTTTTGGCGAAAGAGTTCATCTTTGTTGTGTCTTGTTGTTTTGGCCCCAAGTTTGATCGGTCACCATTTCATTTTGTTTTTCAATGTGATGTACATCAGATATAATGGTGTGATATTTTCTTGTTTTTCTTACTCTTGTAGTACCTTTTTTATACCACAGCGTCTACATTTTTGCTCTTTTAGTGCATTTATCAAGAAAATAATATAAAGACTCTAAAGAACTTTAGTTATTCAACACTATACAGTTATATGATACTCAAATACACACACATGTATGGGTATGTTATCTACTCTAATGTAGTGTAATGGAACTGGTGTTTGCTGACTAGAGGCTGCCAATGCAAAGAGAACACAATGTATTTAAATTGTAATTTTTATTTCAGAACCTGTAAAAGCGGATAAATGAATCCAATTAGTTAGATAAAGATTTTTTGGGGGAAATGATTGAATAAAGATTAAAACATTTATATGGTAACGAATTCAATGGATAGGTGAGATGACAACATGCACAAGCTTGATATTATACGATTCCTCTAACGACTTTGATGTTTTCCGATATTAATTATTTGGTATAAACAAATTATTTTTGGTTGAACCAAATCTATTATATGGGTATGTCATCCTACTAAAATTAATGTTTTATAAAACGAGAAAAAAAAAACAATGTGTTACCAATCCAATTCTAATTCATTTTGACCCACATTCATAATGTGTGACATATAACACTAATTTTTTTTTTTTAAAAGTGTATCCTAGGCATTTGTCTAGACTAATTCCTGGCAATTTTAAGACCGCTAAAGCATGCAACCCTGAGATAATTTCCCAGTGGTCACAAGTTGTTTGTGTCTGGATTCGAACTTGGGGTAGATGGGTTACTAGCCTCATCCCCCACAACTCTTAACCAGTACGCCACGAGCCTTGTGGTTTTATAGTATAACACTATTACAGTGTAAGATCCCACATTGGTTGGGGAAAGGAACAAATGTTGTCTTATAAGGAACTTGATACCTTATTTATCAGATGCGTTTTAAAACCGTAAATCCAAATATGTGGACAAAACGGACAATATAAGTACGGTGAAATGTCTAGTCACTGGTTTCAGGTAAGGCAATATATCTAATGATATAAAAGTATCAAAACAAAATTTAATTTATTTAAGCACGCATTAAATTTTTAATTTTATTTTTTTTAATTCCGCATTAAATTTTATTTAAAAATTAAGTTTGGAGAATATTTTGGGAAAAATCTATTTCTTGAGACCAAACAGTTGTGACGTTTGACCGACAAAATCCAAAAGTTAATAAAAAAACTACTATTTAATTAAAACTTGAAAACTGAATAAATATTAAATAAATAAAAGCGAGTCTTTTACAAAGGCGAAAAATCTCGACAAACACCGATTGTACAAGTACCAATGCACGAAGTACAAGTGATTACAAAAGTAGTGATCTGAACTTAACTTTTTTTGCTCTGGAAAATAGAATTAATTAAATTTTTTTACTCCACGTCATCATTTTTAATTGGGACCCACTTTTTCATCTCGTAAACCCGTGGACGAGCCCTGCGGCTCTGTCAGTCACATTGAGACGCCACGATAAGAACGGAGAATCTCTGTCGTCCACGTCATCAATGAACCTAAACTCATTCCCTTTCGCCGCCGCTGTCACCGCCGCCGCCGGCGAGTAACACGACGGTAGTTTATGTGTAGCTTGTGTGTGATGATGAACCCATGGGTTTCCGTTCATCATCAGTTGATGATGATGGTGGCTCTCCGCCGTCTCGCCGGCGCCGCCGGTTGTCGCCGTCGCCGCCGCGTTTGCTCGCCTCTCCTCCTTCTTGAATCTGATCCCACATGCATTACACAGAGACTGCAAAATATTTGAATTCAAATTCAATTTTTTTCAAAAATGTTAACGAAATCGTATGATCGAATCAATTAAATCATGTTTTTTTTAGTAAAATGTATCACATTATGCCTATATTAATTCAAATTTGTGACACCAATAAATAAATTAAAAAGATAAACTTAATAACCACAGTTGTTATTTATGTTTGTAATCGAATTCTAGATAGATTGGGATATTTCATGGTATCCACCGAATCTAAATTATTATATCACAACCCTTGTGGTTTTTTTTGGATTTTTCTATTTAATTATTTAAAATCAGATAGTTTGTTTGCATATTAACCTATTTTTATAGTTATAATAATATATTTGACCGATTTTAAAAGGTTTAAAGGTTTTATCATACAAAAAAATAAAAAATAGTTAACCGTTCAAATTTGGATTTTTTATATTTTTTTCCTCATTTTTTTGTATTTCAATTGGAATTAAATTTACCTTGGGGCCACGTGGGCCGTTTCTCCAAAGAGGGGTAGAAGTGGTATCACAGTTAGCACACCGCCGGGCTAAAAGAGGGTCGCCGGCGGCGGTGGCGGCGGCGGTTCCGCCATTACCACCGCTGCGATTAGGTTTCTGTGAAGGTGACGCCGTCGTGTTTTGTAAAATATCCCAACAGAAATTAGCCGACCAATTGGCAGACGGTCTTCTTTCATTCACCCTATCGTAATCGCCGGTCAAACGAGTCGCCGGCGTACCTAAAGAAAGCGTACAGTCAACGGCGGAGGAAGTCGGCGATTCTCCGTCGTATGGCATCGAAAAAACCATTGCATTATTAGACCCACCACACCTATACATATTTAACACGAATATATATATATATATATATACTTTCAATGGTGGTGGTGGTGTGTGTGTTTTTATATGGAGGATGGAAATGGGTGTTTACGAAAATGCAATGATGGAAGAGTTTGAAAAGAAGTGGATAGTTGGGATATATAAGAGTGGGTAGGGGGGGTGGGGGGTAGTAAGAAGATGAAATAAGAGTCAAGTAGGTTGACAGTATAGCACGTTGTGATGAAAGGAGGGGGGTTACTTTTTATAAGTAGTACTTTTTAACTTGTATATATAGCAGGAGGGTTGACAGTGGGTGGGACCCTCGACTCAAAAACACCCCGATTTTCGGGAAAGAAATCTATATTTGTACTCTTCCCATCATCACATGTTTTTATATACTTATGTCCATAGGAATGATTCGAGTTACGATATATGATACATTGAAGGGTGTTTGTTTTTGAACGTATATTAGGATAAGATGCATTTTGAGATTTAATGTGATCCATGGTTCATGTTCTTTCTTGTATTTTTATCATAACTTTTCTTTTCACATGACCATACGCCCTATATGTATGAAGACGCAAGATCATGTGAGAAGGAGAGTTAAAATGAGAAACGTAAGGAGGGATCCGGACTCTTGATCACCTTTAATCTCAAACCTACCTATGAATTGCGCTTCATACGTGGATTGATTCCTTGCATCGCGGTGCATCTAATCTCGATGTATATCATCTTAATGTGGATATCCTTTCTTACGTTTCTCACCTTAACTCCCCTTCTCACTGGAACCCAACCCGTATAAAGGGGAAAGATCGTGTGAGAAGAAGAGTTAAGGTGAGAAGCGTAAGAAGGGATCTGGACTCTTGATCACCTTTAATCTTAAACCTACCCATGAATTGCGCTTCATACGGGAACTGATCCCCTGCATCGCGATGCATCTTATCTCGATGCATATCATCTTAATGTGTATCCAAGGGTGGAGATCCCTTTTTACGCTTCTCACCTTAGCTCTTCTTCTCACCAGAATCCAACCCGTATGAACGCGCAAGATCGTGTGAGAAGGAGAGTTAAGGTGAGAAGCATAAGAAGAGATTTGGACTGTCGATGATCTTTAATCTCAAACTCACTCATGAATTGCGCTTCATACGGGGATTGATCCCCTGCATCGTGGTACATCTTATCTCGGTGCATATCATCTTAATGTGTATCCAAGGGTGGAGAACCCTTTTTAAGCTTCTTACCTTAACTCTTCTTCTCACCGGAACCCAACCTTATGTATGAATGTAATGTATGTGAAGGACTTAAAAGAGAAATCGTTCTTATGTGATGGGTAACGAAATCCTTTAAACGTTATAAATTAGAGAGATCTAATATGTAATGAAATGCAAAATATAGGGGTCAAAACCCTAGTTCACTCTAAAGGTGTGTGTGTATATATATATATAGAGAGAGAGAGAGAGAGAGAAATACGAGAACTAAAACTTAATAAGAGAACAAAAAATGGTTTACATGTGATTCACACGACTTGAAATCTGGACGAGGTAGCCCGCTCACCCTATGGTGACCGTCTTTCGTAATCGCATGTAAAATTAGCACATGTGATTTGATTATTTTCTTTTTCTATTATTTTGACTTTGTTATCATTGAATCCTCCATCTCTCTCTATATATACATATGTATAACATGTATATATAGATATTGAAGGGAGTTTTAATAGGCATACTTAGCCTCAACCCAAATACACTTCAAGCATAGAAATCAACCAACCACCATCTCCTTCTTGTTACCCGTCAAGGTAGGGATACAGATGGAAATTTTACTGCTGGGGACGGTAAGTCCTTGGTTTGACGGATAACGAGACAGGGACAGGATGACATTACCTGCTCCTATAATAATCCGATCTCAAATAATTTTTTTATTATATTTAATAATATGTATATATTGTATATATACACACATTTATTATTAAATGATATATATATATATATATATATATATTTGGTTTTCAATATTAGTAATCAATATAGTGATGATTCATTATAATTTTAATTTTAATATACATTGATTTTTATTAAACAGGTACCCAACGGGTTCCCCAAACCCGTAAAGTGTTCCTTCTTCCCGAACCCGTAGAGGATTAAACAGGGGTCGGAGTCGGGGATGCATTCCCCGCCCCTGTTTCCATTCCTGGGTAGAGAATCCTTGTCCCCTCTCACCCTCCTCTAGGGGCAAGTTCCTACGAGTACCAATCTAAAGAGTCAAATTGTCATCTTTAAATGCAATAGTAACGTTTATGTTATACTAGATGTGTATTCACATAATGTTAAACAATACACTTCTATTTCAAGGCAAAAGAGTTTTCTATTGTGTATAAGAATCTGAATACGACTCTCCCTAAACAAGAGCTCTTTACTGCTAAGCTGATCACAACTTCATATTCAACAATAGCAAGAAGACGACTGACGCCCGCTGAAAGCTTTTCTCGGGTTCCTGGCCCAAAGGTTCTAGGGTTCGAGAGATAAATTCCTACTTTAAGGAAGGGAAGAGGGTAATCCAATTAGTAGAATGCTTTCTATCGGTTGTTCACATTCAAGCATGAGTTAGTTCAGAGTCAGCAAGGGGAATCAGAGAAAGGGCAGTTTAGTCAACAATCATGACCATGGGAACATTTGTTCGCTTTGTAGGTACCCCGAATCTACTAGTCATCGCCTTTGAGCAGGTCAAAGCTGTTTGGGGTTGAGTGAGTAAGGAAGTAGGACCTTTTTACCCCGGCTGTGAGTTATTACTGACCCGTCTCTGTCTCTCCCCCGCGCTGTGAATGAAGTGAGTAATTCGTGGGTGCTTGCCCTTCAGTAGAGTTTAATGTGTATCTTGTATAGATTATACTTATTTCAACACACGTGTATAATAGTACTAAGACCAATTTCAACGTAGTATTTTTGTCGATATGAATTGGTCAATTTGATTCCCGTGTGACCATCCTTCTATACACATATACATCGTATAATTTGTATGTAAAATACAACAACTAAAAATTTAATATAATGTGTAACCGAAAAAAGATAAAATAGCTGATAAAGTAGCAATTGGCTAACTTATTAATAAATCACAACGATAAATACCTACAAAAACTAATTGATAAAGTTGTTATGGAATATTTGATAACCGAAAAGTTAGTTGATAAAATAATTATATTTAATAAATATTAGTTTAGAGGGAAGGTTCGGAGGAAAACGATAAAAAAACTAAATAACATTCTGTAAACCATCTATCCGAACGGTATGCACAAATGCATACAAGCCAGTGAAGTTGTTTTTTTCTATGCACCGGTGCATATTTATAATATATATAGTTGTTTCACATTAGTTCTTACAGTTTCTACAAACTAATCAGTTATTATTTGATTAGGTCCCTATATATATATATGTATTAGTGTATATGCACATATGCATGTTACAAATTACCAATATGTATTTGTACATGCCGTCCAGATAGAAGGCTCCCATGATGTTATTCAAATTTTTTTGACATATTAACCTGAACATAACCCTATTAGTTTATAGGCATATGATCGTATGAGAAGAACGGTTAAGGTGAGAAGCGTAAGAAGAGATCTGGACTCTTGATCACTTTTAATCTAATACCCACCAATGAATTGCACTTTAGAAAAGAGTTGACCCGGTATATCTTGGTGGACCTCATCTCGATACATCTCATTCTAATGTGCATCCAAACTCGAAGATCCCTTCTTAAATTTCTCCCTTGACTCTTTTTTTTAACCGGAACACAACCTTTAGTTTATATTGTTAAGCATAAAAGAGGTTAAATACCAATGACGTGTAGCTCAGTTGGTTAAGGGGCGATGAGATGATTGTTCCAATAGATCGTTGGTATTGGGTTCGATTCCAGGCCCCCTCGCAATCGCTTTACCGCTGAGTGAGTCAGGTATGCCCCTTACATTACGAATTGACAGTCTATATGGGCCGGTTTGTATGTCCGAAAAATACACGTTTTTACTCCAATAAAAACGGTTAAATAATACTTAAATTTTGAAAACGAGTCTAAAAACATAATAATTAATTTATATATATATATATAAAAAAGAAATAGTTAAAAAAGTGAAGCAGTGGATTGGAATGGTCAAAAGAGAGCACGTGACCAGGGGGGGACAGTCTCCCACCCAGCGATCTGGTGTTCTCCGATCACGAGGCAGAGTGATAGTATATGATTCGTACTTTGTGCATATTAAATTGTAAACTGGCGTGGATTTGGAATTTTGAGATCTGGAAAAGGCAATTTTAATGATATTCGAGTCAGGTGACATGCACAGAGGCCGTCAAATCGGTTTCAGTTACAAAAACTTACAAGCCCGTTGGAGCCCCACCCATATTCCCTACCCACGTGAATCACCCATGGCCCATGGGTTCATGTTGACTCATCATGGTTCGACCGAACCAGTTTTGTAATCGGGCGGGCCTGTCTTGGCCCGACCCAAAAAAGTTAACAACTAATCATATGTCAGAAGTTCGGTCCCGATTTTAAATCGGGTCCTGAACTGATATGGTTTTGTGTTTTTTAATACATTATATGAATGGTCGTTTATCAAACGTTTACGAAATCATATCAGATGAATATGACAAAGACCAAAAATCTTACCTCATAAGAAAAGTAAGAGCAAATGCAATGATCAAAAGTCATACGGTCATACCCGGTAAATGGGGTCTGGGGACGATGGTTCTTTTCTCGGTCAGGCTTATTGGGTAAATTATTAAATAAGATATAATTTTGGGGGACTAAAATCTTACTCTGTAAATAAGTGATCGTGTTGAATTTTGCTGATAAGCAAGCACCTACTCGGGTAAGTTTTGGTAAACGGTCCTAACTTTCGTTTTGAATTTAATATTGAAGCACACTTAAATACTATATTTGCATTATAAGATATTGAAACACTCATAAAAATATTTTGAAGAATTGGTTCATGGACGTAATTGGTGCGAGACCAGATTTTGAATTTTCATTGAAAACAGAATCAAACTGGTATTGTCAAGTTGTAACTGGTCCCTATGTGTCCAGATCTTGAGTCGGGTCAAACCGTGTTTGACCATCTCTGACTTGGGTTATGTTTGATAAGACAGATGTTGAAAGATAGTAATCAAAACTAATTATGTTTGATAAAAATATTTGATAAATTAAATGAAAGTTTAATAACATGAAGAAAAGTTAATAGAAAAATTGTTAGTGTATATTGAAAGCTAATCGAGTTGAAAAACTAAGTTGTGACGAATTAAACATGTTTTCTAATAAACTTTAAAATAAGTTTATTTAAAAACTAGTTTATGCTATTCAAACATAGGGCTAAGTAGACATTTTTTATATTAAAAAACTAGTTTATAAAGGTATCTTAAATAGATTTTCTAAAATAAATATTTGTAAGATATTTTTGGGTTTTTGTCATGTTTTTTTCCTATCAGATTCTCTAAAAGGTTTTCGAACAAAGAATCATGAAAGAGAGACTACTAAATTTGAAAAACTTTTTAAAAATTATTTTGGATAAAAAAAATTATTTCCACGAAGAAAAGTGAATGTGTGTATATATATATATATATATATATATATATATATATTAGAAGGGTATTTGCGTAATGCAGCGAGATCCATCTTAATTTTAATGTTTTATTTTATTTTATTGTTTCTACCGATGTTATAATACGATTTTATTTTTGTGTACTTTTTTTAATTCTGTTTTTTAATTATAATCTAGGTTTAATAATAAAATAATATATTTTGATTTAATAATATAATTTTTTTTATAAATACAATAAATTAAGCATTTTGTTAGAGTTGAATGATTATCCTTATTATATGTTAGATTTTTTATATTCAAAATTAGATGTTTATTTATATAGTTAGTTACACGAATTCAAACATGAAGCTTTAATAAGTTGTACCAATGCATGTATAACTTGTATTTTTAAATTTTAAGTAATTATGCTTTAATCAATTGTACCTATTGCATAATATTATGTTTTTAAGAGTTTTTGGCCAAATGCTTTATAATATAGTATAAATATATGTATATTATATATTGAAAGTTTAATGAAATATTTAAATATTTAAATATATATATATATATATTAATATAATTAATATTAAAATCTTCTATACGAAAAAAAGCTATTAAAATTGGATGTGATTTATCCAAAAAATCATAAAAAAAGTTGTTAAAATTTACAAAATAAACATAATTAGTTATTAAAATAAACTAACTTATAATCATCGAGTAAATTTAAAAATATTAATTTAAGAATAATTACATGTTTTGTCTTTATATTTAGACATTTCATAACTTTGATAAATTAAGTTTTTGTGGTTACAGTTTTCTAATGAATTTGAGTTTTAAATAAATCAAGTATCTGGATCCTTGTGATTGTATTAAGAAGCCAATTCGTTATAAAAATACACCTACAAAAGTCCGATCGGTTGAATTTTTAAAAAAATGGACACGAAGCATGTAATTTACTTTTAATATAATGATAAGTTAATAGTTATAGAATTACTGTGTATATATATATATATATATATATTATGGTTAAAAGAAAAAACAAAAGAAAAAGGTTATGGAGATTGGTGAGAGCAAAATAAACGATTTCCAAAAGATGCTCTCTTTCCCCATGAAGGCATTTGTTGTACCCAAGATTAATATCGTCGCATTTGTTGTTGTACCCTAATCATTTTAACCCCCACGGATGTTTTATTTCTCACCGCCCAAAATTATTCCTTTTTTTAATCTCCCTCTGCAGATCTCACTGTCATTTTTCATTTTTTTATTTTTATTTTTATGTTTTACTTTTTAACCTTTTTTCTTTTATTTATTTATATTCTCGATGCCCATTTTTACACCATACGTATAATACACAAGTGTGTCATCCTTATGGATCATTAGGATTTTTGATTTGACCATTTGGTGTGTTTACTGGTGGGAATGTTTGTGGTGTGGTTTGAACGGTTTAACTTCTTAAATCATAAATCAAACTGACACTGTTATTGTGGTTTAGAATTTTTTTCAAACCGAATGATCTGGAAGCAAGCGATTAAATCGGTCAAACTAGACCATAAAAGTCGGGCTGGTCTGACCGATTTAGGTGGTTTGAGTCTCTTATGAGTTTTAAACTAAAAAAAAGACATATATTTAAAACAAAATTTCTATCAATATTGTACTATTAGAAAATTGTATATAGAATTATAAAAAAAGACCTATCTCTAAAATTACAAAAGGACGTTGAACAAATGAAAAAAAGTTAAACAAATCCACCAACAATAGTTGGTATTTTGAATAGACATTGTGAAATGTAAACTACAGTTTGGAATTTGATTTTTAAAATATTTCAGAATTTGTCAATTTAGAAATGAAAACTAAAAAACATAACGTTTTTTTATGAATTCTTTATAACTGGAACATAAAAAGAAAACATACAACATGAAAAATAAATACAATTAATACTTTTTTTGGCGGTAGGTTCGGTCCAAACCATTCAAAATAATGTTCAAACCACCAAAAATGGTCCAGTTTGAACAGTCCAACGGTTTTTTGAATACCCCTGGTTTGTGGTGCGTTTTTAAAGGTAATTATGATAAATAGTTCTATTGATTGATCTCTTTTTAAATAAATAGTTACCACAACATTTTTTTTTCTTTTTTAAAAGAATTGTCGGACTAGTGGCACTAAGAGGTTGTTTACCAACGTCTATTCGGGTAAGTGTTTATTAAGTCATATTATCTTACCGGGTAAATAGGGTAAAGAACGAGAATTTTACCCGGTAAGAGTTAGGCAAGGACCAAGAGTCTTACCTGGTAAGTGAGGACAACAACTCTTATCATGGTAAACGTTTACCGGGTAAATTGTTGTATACGATGTAGTTTTGATGGACTAAGATTTTACTCGGTAAGTAAGTGATATTGTTAAATTTTACCGATAAATATTTAACAGATAAGTGATTGGTAATGACCCCTAAGTCTAACACTGTAAGCCACCTTTTGTTTTGGGTGTCAAACTTTTTTTAACCAAATTTATAAGAAAAAAAGATTTGGTACAATCCAACAAATGAGAGTGTAAAAACGTTCCTTGTTGTGCATTGCAGTTTCTAGTTATGTTTTTTAAATTAAAGAGTAAATTACGTTTTTCATCCCTGTGCTTTGATAAAAATTGCGGATTTCGTCCCTATGGTTTTGAAATTGCAACTTTCATCCCTATGGTTTACAATTCATTTCTATTTTGGTCCCTGAGTTCAAAATACTACTTTTAAGCATGAAGGACTAAAATAGAAATGAATTGTAAACCATAAGGACGAAAAAAGCAATAAATTTTAAATCACAAGGACGAAAAAGTTATGAATTATAAACCATAAGGATGAAAATCGTAATTTCAAAACCATGAGGACGAAAACAGAAATTTTCAACAAACCACAGGGACTAAAACCGTAATTTACTCTAAATTAAGTAACAAATTTTTAATTTAGGAAATTTTAATCTAATTCCACTCTATTTTTTAGCTTTAATTAAATTCTTTTAAATAATTAGAAACCGCAAGGCACAATAAGATGTAAGATGCGGTTCTAAAACCTCAAGTTGCGTTTTTGTATTGTCATTTGCTCGGTTGTACTTAATTCTTTTTACAGATCTGGTCAGAAAAAATCTAACACCACAAGCAAAAGATGGTTTACGGTGTCAGACTTGTGGGGTTTTGGACATTCGTGAAAAAATATTGATGGCTATTTTTGTAAAAAGGTTGGTCAATGTGGTTATTTAAGTTAATTACCCGCGTTTTAAGGTAAAATTACATATTGCATCACATATGCAGTTTGGACATTTTCTTAAATCGGAAACCATAACATGTATATCTTAAACTGTATAAAACCACACCGCACTATGCGATATACATTTACCGTATTTTAATCCAGTAATTATAAAATAATAATTTTAAGCTAATTTCGACATAACATGTTCATAGTCCATATAATCAAATGTTTCAACACGACGAAAATAAGTAATTTAAAATAGCCCAAAAACACTAAAAAAATTCATAATTAATGTAAAGATATCTCAGAATTTAAGTTCAAAATAAATTCGACAATGATGTATGACATGTTCATACATTGTTTTTCATATCGAGTCCCGACAAATGACAATAGAAAATTACTCAATTAAGTTTAACGAAGGACATAAAAGGTAAACTTTATAAGATAAATTAATAACCTTTGGTTCATCCATGCCTACCTTTGATCTTATAATGATAATATTAAGGTTTTGGAACCATTAAAAAGGTAGTTGTGTTTTGTTTTAATTTTGTAGCTTAAGGTGACCAAATAAGGAAGTAGCTTCGGAAACAGTGGCTTGTGAGGGTTACCTTGCGGCGAAACCCGTAATAGAAAATGACAATATTAAGGTTTTGGAACCATTAAGAAGGTAGTTGTGTTTGTTTTCAGTTTTGTAGCTTAAGGTGGCCAAATAAGGAAGTAGCTTCGGAAACAGTGGCTTGCGTGGGTTACCCTGCGGCCAAACCCGTGACAAAAAATGATAATATTAAGGTTTTGGAACCATTAAGAAGGTAGTTGTGTTTGTTTTCAATTTTGTAGCTTAGGGTGACTAAATAAGGAAGTAGCTTCAGAAACAATGGCTTGTGCGGGTTATCCTGCGCCAAACCCGTGGTAGAAGCCAAGAACTCACTGTTTTGGCCTTAGTCTGTGGGGCACGAGATACTTTTCCCGCGGCTTTAGCTTCACGGGAGTGGTCTGGTCGACATCTAGACCTGATTTTGGCCTAGGGTTTCACTACTTCACTTTCTTCATCTTCTCTCTTCATTAAAATAGGTAGGAAACATCTATTGCTTCATAAATTTCTTATTATAGCACTTTTCTTATTACAACAATGTATTTCAAAAAAAATTTATCAAGACATTGTACTTTGAAAAAATACCCAATATAACAGTGGGTTACTTGTTACCTTTTAAACCGGTTAACCCTAAAACTTTCTTTGCTTACATGACTTAAATGAGGTGACAACTTTCTTTGCTTACATGGCTTAAATGAGGTGACAACTTTCTTTGCTTACATGGCTTAAATGAGGTGACATAAATGAAATATCATTTTGATTATTCATATCCCACCCAATTTATATTTTTCACAGTTTCATTAAAATTTTAAATAATTTTCTCAAGTCATCATTCTCTTTGAAAGACACTTCATTTTCCCCATCTCAAGATCTTGGTTTTCTAGATTTTGTCTAGAAATCCACCAAGGTGAGTTCATTCTTCATATTTTTATCTTTATACATATTATTTATTATGTATTGTTGTTCCAAACAACTTTACTATGAAGTTCCACAATGATTTGTACTATGATTAACCTTCTAGGTTAAATCTACGGATTTTAGGGAAAATGGGTGGAATGTTGTCTTTTATGGTACATTGGAATTTTTGAAGAACTAATCTCAACTTATTACAAGCCTAAGTAACTAGTTGCCTTGTTAAAGTGTTATGAAGCTTAAATGTTCCATTTGCTCAAAAGTATGCATTTTTGGAGATTAGATAACTCATGATGTATGAGTTAAATATTGCTAGATCATATAGTTTATATATGTTTAATATTGTGAAATATATTCTTATCAATTTGAGGTTGGGGTAACATTCTTCCCTCATTTCACATGGTTGGGTATTTAATGGTCCCATGGCACAATAGACGAGACGATTGTACTCTTAATACCATCGGTGTTATTGTGATATATGTCACAACTGTACAACATAATAGTCGAGACGACCTTACTCTCAGTCCAAGCGGTGCTCTTGTGACAGACGTCACAACCACATGACACAATCGTTGAGATGACCATATTCTCAGTACCATCGGGTTTATTGTGATATATGTCACAATTGAATGGGACAATAGTCACAACTCATACTTGTTTTTTCTTTATTGGATCACTCGGTTCAACATTTTCTTCAATTAAGACGAAAATCAGAATGTTACAATGCTATCGTAGATGGAGCTTTCACAACTAGTGCCTATAATGGCAGTTATGACATACTTGAAAGGATTTTTAACAGTAATGGAGATTGGGCCAACATACGTGCACTAATATCTAGGAAAACAATTGTGGTACATGAGATAGATGCTTATATCGCATAAATAGTACAAATCATGCTATCGATATTTTTGTCTTTTTCCCAATCAAAATCGATTATATGATTTTTGGTCTTTGTGATTTTTTATTGAATAAAAGACAAAAAAATGGATAAAAACGAAAATGTCTCTCATTTAACGGAATATTTTACGATTGTTAGAGTAAATGATTAAATTCGGACATTTTTACAAACCACAATGACCATTTTTGTAATTTCAAATCTACAAAAAGGTAAACTTTTGTTTTTTACAAACCATACGGACTAAATTTATAGTTTACTCCGGTAATGAATACAAAATAGTAAAATAGAATATGGATATTGTTACATATTAAATTTTAGGTATGTATTCTGATAACCATAAAATAACACATTTATACTAGAGTGAGGGGGTGTTTGGGATTGCTTATAAATACAACTTATTGACTTATTTTGGTACGGTACCGGTAATAAGTTGTTTTAAGTGTTTGGATTAAAAAAAAGGAAGGAGCTTATACCAGTTCCACAACGGTGATAAAGAGTTTTTATTAGGTTAAACCCTCCTGACTTATCAAAACTCCTTGACTTTTAATCCTTTTTTAGCCTTGTTAGATGTATAAGCAATCCCAAACACCCCTTATAAAACAACTTATTAACTTATTTCAGTGTGGTACCGCCATAAGTTAATTCAAACACTTTTTTTTAAAACTCCGGTTTGTCACCGGATAAGTCAATAAACACTTCTTTGTAAAAGCATAAGTTGTTTTAAATAAGCAATCTCAAACACCCCCGAATTACATCGGTAGTCCTTGTGGTTTGTTCCAAATTTGGATATGGCCCCTCAAATAAACTATCTACACTCATGGTTCCTAACTTTTGATTTTTATAACGTTGATGGTCCTCAAGTTAACACCGTTAAAACAATTGTCGTTAAGTCTGTTCATTTGCCCCTCAAGTGAAGGGCACATCGGTCTTTCTTCCATCATTTTCATCCCCACCTTTTTTTTCTACAAGTAAAACTTCATCTTCCACACAAGAATCGTAATTTGTTTTATGAACCCATATTCAAATAGGTTAAGACGACAAAAAATTATGAGCATCAAACTCTAAATCAGGAAAACGGTTGATGCAAACCTAGAATCAAACCTATAAACTGATTGAAAAAAAGCATGAGCTATATATACGAAATTCGAAAAAGGATAAATGCATAGTCTGAAATTTGAAAAATCTTTAAAATCAAATGTTAGACAAGTCCATCACAAAAACCCTAAATCAATAAATTAAAACCGAAGAGTCTGGGTGGAATTCGTTGGGTCGTCTGCAAACCACGAGACGTGACAGAGTTCATCAGACATCCACCATCTTACCTTTCCGTTTCATCTTTGTACCACACCCTTGACCACTACCTCCATTGAACGAGAGGGAGGGGTGGGTTTTCAACATCCATTTCATCGATTTTTAGGCTTTGTCAAGAGGAAGAGGGAACAAAAGAATGAGAAGGAAATATATGAGTTTTATGGCTCCTTCGGTGTTCGTATAGAGAGGGATGTAGGACAAGTTTGAATAATTTGGAATCTGTGTTTAGGGTTTGGAAGGGTTAGGTGGGGACGTAGGTGTATGGGTGGTGGCGGTGGGGATGGATTATGATTTTTTTTTCAATAAAGATGATTTAGAGTTTAGTTATTATTTTTTAAGTAACAAAAGAGATAAAAAGACAAAAAGGCCTCACATGTTGGGGGTTAATGATGGTCTAACTAACGGTGTTAAGTTGAGGAACCATGGTGTTACGAAAATAAAAAGTTAGGGACCTTCAATGTAGATAGTTCATTTGAGGGACCATATCCAAATTTAGAGCACAACACAAGGATCACTAGTGTAATTCACTCCTTATACTAAGGTGACATTTGTTTTTTAAGAGGTGCTGAAGTCTGAAACCACCTCTGAACTTTAAGAGGTGGTGCTGAAGTCTGAAATCTGAATCAGTTAGACTGTTTGTTTTTATATGCTGATAAACGTCTGAAAATGTATATCGTCTATTTTATTCCTCAAAATGTTAGACAATTGAATTTATAAAAGCATCTATTCATTTTAATTAAATTATAATGCCATCCATTGTTTAACACATTCAAAGATTCAACTTAAATATGTCAACTGATTCAAATACAACAAAAAAACATGAACAAACTCTTATAACATCTAAAATCAATAAATCCTAAGCAACACAGATAGAGAAGAAATCAATTTCTAAGCAACACAAATCCCTTCGAGAGCATACATATAGAGAAGAAATCGATTTCTAAGCAACACAAATCCCTTCGAGAGCATACAGATAAAGAAGAAATCGATTTCTAAGCAACACAAATCCCTTCGAGAGCATACAGATAGAGAAGAAATCGATTTCTAAGCAACACAAATCCCTTCGAGAGCATACAGATAGAGAAGAAATCGATAAGTTAAAAATCGAGAGCATACCTGCAGATAGAGAAGAGGGCGTCGGGAGAGTATCGCTTGCTTCTTTTTTTCTTTGCTTTCTTGTTGTACGAGAAGAGAAGAGGGCGGCTGAAATATTTTAAGAGGAATGCTTACCCCCTTGTAGCTTCAGAGGAAATAGGGGTTGTTTCAGATCTGAATTGGAAAAAAAAAAAACAGTCTGAAATCCAAAAACGTCTGACCAAATAAGACATTAGAGGATTTCAGATCTGAAATTGAAAAAACAAACAGCCCCTAAGAAAAAGTTTTTTGTATTCTTCTAACATAAAATAAATTGGCAAAAATAAGAGAGGGTCTAAAGAAACAAAACTTAGAAGTTAGATGGTGTATATTGTAATAAAGGGATAACGAAGGGCTTCTTTTGCCAGTTATTCCTACTTAGCAAATAATGACGACTAAACGTAGTCGTATCGTATCGAGGGGCATGTTTGTCGTCTTCATGGGTCCTACAGTGATTGGATCAATATTCAATTAATTAACTGCTCGAAAGAGCCGGTTCATGAAGTGAATCATATTCATCATTTTAAAAAATATTTTTAATTGGTATTTTATAAAAGTATTTATATTTAACAAATATTTGTAGAATTCTGATCAGTGTCATTTTTACTAATTATGATAAATTTTTAAATATTGTTTTCGATATGTAGCTAAGTTGATGAAGAGGAGAGACAATTTTGTTCAAATACAAGACATTTTCTGGATTTTCTGGATTCAATCTCAGGTCTTTGCTAGACTCAGCCATTGAGTAAACAAAAAGAATACAACGACATTGGTGCCTTTAAATCGATTAAGATTACCGATAATCAACCTTTTGCCAAAAGAAAATTCAAATATTTTACGAAAAATATATAATAATAATTAGAAAAAGTTCTGAAATGAATTTAGATGGTTTGAATGTATACCTTATAATTGATGATAATTTTCGAAAGTTAAATGATTTTTTTATAATGGATTTTAGAATCGAACGATAATAATAATTTTTTGAAGCTAAATGACAAGATTAAAAATCAATTCAAGTACAATATATCTCATTTGAAAATTGGAACTGGCGATAGAATATATGCAAATTAATCTTCTATTTTAAGTCGTAAATATTCCAACTTGTGAAAAATGACAAAATTATAAATGAAATAAGAATTCGTTATATTTATTGTAATTTGCACTAGGGCTAATCATTTGGGGGTTTGATTTGGGCCTAACTTTATTTTTTGTCTAGCAGGTTTAATATAACCAATCTAAGGGGTTGTTTGGTTGGTTTTCCATTAAATCCTGCATTGATAAGTTGTCTGTGTGGATTAATCTGTCTGTATAGACCCGGAAGGTTTTTGTGTGGGAGAATTTTTTCATAGATGGAACGAGCGAGTTTTTTAATTGGGAGGAATAGGTTTAGAAAAAACTTGGTTTTCTGCATAAAGCTCCCCCGTAGAAGCTTAATGAATAAGCCAGTTTCTATATCATTAAGCCACTGCCAAAAAGTCATGGTTAGCCGACCGTATAAGCTGAGAGTCCCATCAAGCTGCTAACAAACAGACCTAAGCCTTTTTGTATAAAGGGAGAGAAGAAGGGGGGGGGGGGGGGTTATAATTTGCTTTTACTCGTCTTATAAAACAGGTCGACTTTGTCCACGAACGAGTTAACATACCTTAAAAAATATTTTTCTTTAATGTTGTAATCTCAAATTTAAGAAAAAAGAAGAAGAAATAGATGGAAAAGAAAATAAATATATTTTTTATTTATGTAACCGATCCCAATTGGTCCCCGGTCGGGCCGGGCCGGGCCGATCTCATTTGATCTCTAAGATTGTAGACATTGCTTAAGGTCATGGGCTTGGGCCTAGTTTTATTTGTACTATCTAATTAGCCCAATAAGAGGCCCAATATATAAACGTCAGTTAAACCCCTTATACAACCGCCAATCTCATTCTCTCTGCCGTTTCTGTGTAACACCTTCCGCCATGGCTGCTTCCGAGGAGTACACAGACACCATGAACTTAAAGGTTGCAGAGCTAATGAAGGAAGTCCAGCTCGATTACTCGTCTGCAACTGCTAAAACCATTAATGATGCAGTATCATCTATCAAAGAATGCGTCAATAAAATTCCTGAAGATATAAAGGTCCTTAAACCCTAAACCCTAAACCCCAAGTTGTTAGTGGTTTGAGAAATCGTGATAATTCGATATTAATTTTTCATTTGTGTGAATTTGGTAGGTTACGGCGGATTTGGCACCAAAATTTATTAAAGATATTGGTGCAGACAAAGTTGAATTCAAGTTCAAAAGACCTAAATCGATACAAGTTGGTGGAAGTTATTCGTTTCAATGTGTCGTGAAACCTGATGTAAATGTTGATCTTTACGTTCGGTTGCCGAAGGTAATTTCATCTATTAGTGCTAATACTAATCGATGTGATGTTTATTTATCTAGTACAGTACTGGAGAGCATAATAAGCATGAACATGTTAAGTAAATTGCTTTGTTTCATTGGTTTCAAAAGAAGGGGGGGGGGAGGTTACCGTTGAATGACATAAGTTTGAGTTGAAAGAGAGATAGGGAAAGATCATCCAATGCAATATGTAAACCGAGTTACATACAAAGGGTTACCACTATTCACAGCGAATGATAAATAGAGATTGTAGAAATAGGGAAATGGAAATAATTTCCAATAAAATAACTAATCAAATAGCATGCAACATTGTGAAAATTGGTCTTCTTGAAAATTTGCATGTTTTTTAATCACTATCACAGTAAGCATGAAGTTGTGGAGAAGACATAAGATAGAAATATGCTTTGACCTGGTGCAGATTTCCACTGCCTTAGGATTCTAATCAAGGCATGAACATGAGGAACACTAGGTTCTTTGAGAAATTGGGTTAGTAAATATGCAACAAATGTTATGTCAGGTCTCATGATGGCTGAATAGCTCTCCAGCCGTTTTGCAATGAAAGTACAATTGGAAGTGAGCTTCACTGTTTCCGATTGGTGGTGCCAAGGGTTTAACATCGGCAGCTTTGCCTCTTTCAGCATATCCAATACTTATCTGATTAAGAAGAAATCCACATAATTTTTGAAAACGTCAATTCTCAGATTGTGACCAATCTCATGCTTTCAATGCTGAGCCTCCTTTCAAGGATTTGTTTGTAATTTTATCGATATAGCCAATGCTTGTTCATGTGATTAGAATATCATCTACATAGACGAGTGCTGCTCTAAAGTCTTCTCCATGACTAGAGGCGAATAAAGAGTTGTCTGCCAAATTTTGCCCATTTTCAAGAATACAATAGTATGCATATTTTTGAAAAGTTGGCAATTAAATTATATAAACAATTCAAATAGCTACAACTTCATATATTCTCACCTACTGGATATACTTTCAAGTTGCTGCCGTTGGAAATTACACCCGGCTCTATATTCTAGGTAACTTCTGTATTTGGGTTTTGCAGGAGTGCTTCCATGAGAAAGACTTTTTGAATCATCGATACCATGGCAAAAGAGGCCTGTATCTCTGCATAATCAAGAAGTATTTGGAGTCTTCTTCTGTAGCACAAAAAGTAGAATGGTCCTTCTTTCAGAATGAGGCGAGGAAACCTATTCTTGTTGTCTATCCTGGTCAGTAGCTTGATTTTATATTTTCCTTCTGCTTTGTAGCTTTTCAGCCATTTCAACATTTTTGCTGGCAACCATATGTGTATATTTTATTGAAGGATTCTCTACATATTGTAGTTGTGGAGTCTGCTGGACTTCCAGGCTTTTCTATTAGGCTGATTCCAACAGCAGACTCCCTTTTCAATGTCCAAAAGTTGAATATGGAGCGCGACAATCTTCATGTTCTTAGTCAAGGTATCAGTTTTTATTATTTGAATACATATTATTAATAGTTTTAGACTTCCCACCAACTAGCTTGCTACAAAAGACTTGTACATTTGTTTATTTTTCGCTTTTGTGATTGTTTTCACTTTATGAACTTATGTGCTCTTAAGGTGTTTCTCAAGCTACCCCTGTGTACAACAACAGTTTGTTAGAGGACATGTATATGGAGAATGGTGCAGAATTTGTCAGAAAGGCTTTTACTGGATGGAAGGCTTTAGGGGAGGCTTTAATTTTGCTGAAAGTATGATAACCTTCCACTGGAATCTTAACTGTTCAAGCACTGTACTCATCATTTTGTGAAAGAAATTAAGCTTTGTTTTGATGATTTAGGTGTGGGCTCGACAGAGAAGTTCTCTACACACTTATGACTCCTTAAATGGGCACCTCATCTCAATCATAATGGCGTACCTTGCCTCCGAATCTGGCAAAGCTCGCATTAACAAAACAATGACTGCAATGCAGATTTTTCGTCTCACTTTGGACTTTATGGGTATGTGTATTTTTTGTGTGAAATTTTGTTACTTTTTTGGATCTCATGTGCTAGCCACTTGTTATGTTTGAAGGTCTTTATGCTTGTGAATTTCTATCTACAACATCATACCTACTCTTTTGCTGATGAAACCTGTTACATTGTTTAGGCAATCTGTTTCTGGTTTTGAAGTGTAAAAATTAATAAGCTCTAGTGACTTATCCTCTGTATATCCGACATCAAAGTTAGGGGTCAAGACTCTTGATTATTTGAAAACATGGTATCTGAAGTTATGATGCTGGTTGCACTTGAACTTATAATTTATAATCTAGTGCTTGCGTTACCTCTCTTATTGGAGTTAAATAGGCTGGAATAATGAGGCTTTATATTAATTTAAATCTAGATGACATGCATTCATTGCAATTTAAATGATGCAGTATGCCCATTATTTGACATGCATCTTTTTATTTTAGTTCTACATGGTTCATGTTAATTGGCTAAGTTTTGTAGTTTTTGTAACCGATGGGGACTTGTTTCCAAGAAGCTGATATGTTGCGATGACTGTACAAGTTATATTGCTAAAATATCTGTTATGGAGTTTTGCAGCCACCTCTAAGCTATGGGGAAGTGGGATCTTTTTCAAGCCTCAAGGAGGAAGCGATATGTCTAAGGAGGTATGACTTTGATCGTGCTCTCATGTTCTTGAGCTTCTTCTCAGTGCATACATTCTGTATGGTTTTTGTTGAGATTTGTTACTTAAATACGTGATAAAATTTGTTGAAAGAAATTTAGGGGTTGTGTGGTTGGTTTTCTATTAAGTCCTGTATGAATAAAGTTAGTCTATCTTGATTAATCCGCATGTATAGATTGGGGTTTTTCATAGATAGAAGAAACATGTTTTTAATTGGGAGGGACAAGTTTGGAAAACACTTGGTTTTCTGCATAAAGCTCATCCTCAGAAGCTTACTGAATAAGTCACTTTCTATATTATTAAGCCACTACCAAACAGTCAAGTATAGCTAACCGAATAACTTGTGAGATCTATTAAGCTCATTAAGCTGCTAACAAACAAGCCCTTAGAATTGGATGTTCAAGAGGAAGCATATATAATAAAATTAGAAGTTACAAATTTCACTTAAGATTTGAGTTGAGAGAATAGACTTGCAACAAATAACTTCACTCTATATCAGCTTGAAATCATAAGTTTTACTTGAGTATATGTGGTGGGGATCCGAATTCAATGCACTCGTGGGGCTTGCTTTTTTTATTCATTGTAGAATTTTATTTTTACTTACCAACTTTTAATAGTTTCCTTACATGAGTGTTGTTACTGATAATTTGAATTTTATGTTGCAGGAAAGGAAGAGATATGTACAGTATTTTCCGGCAGTTATATGTGATTTATCAGCTCATTTCAATTTAGCATACCGCATGACAAAGTGTGGTTTGATTGAGGTAGCTCTGGCTTATCATACATACTGATCTTCATTTGATATGCTCTAAAGACAAAAAAACATATTCCCATAATATTTTTTGCAAATTTCAGCTTCAAGACGAGGCTGCTTTGGCACTCAAGTGTATTGATAAATGTAAAGAGGGGGGGTTTGTTGAGCTATTTATGACCAAGATTGATTTTCCTGCTAAGTTTGACTATTGCATGAGGTAAATTCAATATCATTAATGTAGTCTACTTTTTGTACCGGCAAATGTAGTTGCTCATAAAAATAGGTACTTGTAGGGCTACGATTGAACACTAGTATTTTTGTGCATCTTGTTTTTCAGTAATTGTTTCTACGAGGGCTTTAGGATATGTCATGTTAACATATTATTCAAGTTTGAATTTATCTTTTAATCTTTGCTTGTTATATGAAAACATATTCGAGTGAAAACATATTCGAGTGAAATATTTCAACTTTGCATGTCGACTGCATTTTCACATTTTGGTCATACCTACTTGTATTCATTAAAGTTAGCACCATCACCAACTCATTAATTCTTGGATATAACTCATGCCATCGGCTTGCCCAATGTCAACTAACTTATATTGCCATCGATAATAAACCTTACAAAGTAGCAGCCCCTTGTTGATCCTCTCATTTATACATGTCATCATGAAAGACTAAATAATCTGTTCATTCTTTTATACATCTTTTTATCTAGGTTGAACTTGAAGGGGAAGGCTGAAGTTTCTGTGCAAGGGTTATGTTTGGATAACGAGTGTTGGAGACTATATGAGAAGAAGGTACATTCTTTGCTTCAAGAAGGCTTAGGAGACAGAGCGAAATTTGTACGTGTGACCTGGGGGAATGCAACATCCAGATGCGATATCAGTAATGTATGTGATTTCATGAATTTTGGAATATAATGAAACTGACATTATATTGACTTATATGCATTCAAACTTACTGACTACTCTACAATTTTAGGGTTTGACAGTGCTTGACAAAGAGCCACTAATCGTCGGTGTTTCTGTCAGTTTGCCAGAAGCTTTTGACGAGTACACGAGGGGGCCCTTTTTTGGGAATAAAGAAGAGGTACTTGTATGCTTATCTTTATCTATATCTATACTATATTATAAAGTATTTGGTAGAAACTCATAAAAACCAATTTTTATGCATGTAGTACTGTTTATTGATGCATATTACTTAAAATTCAAGATTACAAGTAAATTGTGTGCAAGTACAATTTATTAAAGCTCCTTGTTTGAATTTGTGTAACCAACTACAGATAAACATGATCAAATACAAGATAAACATCTCATTTTAAATATAAAAATCTAAAATATAATTAGGATAATCATTGAGTTCTAATTTATAAAAAGTTATATTATTAAACAAAAATAAATTAATTCTTTATTAAATTTAAATTAAATTATAATAAAAAATCGAATTAAAAAATTACATAAAAAGGAGAACTTTTAAATACTTATTTGATACTAAAATCGATATATTTTAAAAAAAAATTATGATATTTTCAAGTTTATATTTTATTCAAAAATAAAAATATTATTGTTTTCTCAAAACCACATAAACCCACATCGATAGATACAAAAAATAAAATGAAATATTAAAATCGAAATGTATCTCGCTGCATTGCACGAGTATTCTTCTAGTCATACTATAAAACATTTGGCATGAACTCTTAAGAACAACTTATTAAGCATTGGGTACCATTTACTAGTGCAAATATCTTGAAATTCAAGGTTACAGGTTGTTATGTTGATTTTAATATCTTTAGTATATTATAATTTCCCATATTTCTTTAGAATATCTTAAAAATTCAAGTTTACAACTTATTACTACATATATGTGCAACTTCTTAGATCTTCACGTTTGAAGTTCATAAAACTAACTAATAACCAACGGGTACACTTATAGTCTTATGTACACACTAATTGTAGTGACCTTCTTCCTATAGGGTCTGAAGTTCAGAAACTTTTGGGGGAACAAGGCAGAGTTGTACCAATTTAAAAGTGGTACCAGGGAATGTGTTTGTAAGTAACGTGCTTGCAATTGCTCTATCTTTTTAAGCTTGCTTGTATTCTGTAATTCATATTTTATTCTTTTTTTATAGTTTGGGAATGCAAGCCTGCAAAGAGATATCTTATTATAAAATTGGTCACCGAGTATGTGCTTAAGCGCCATCTATCCTTGGCGGAGGAAACTATCACGCATGCTGTTGATCAACTTGATTTTTCATTGGTTCATGATGGAGGTAATGCTGCCAGCTCATTGTCACTGATGGCTGCTAGTTTCAAGTCATTTTTATGCATTTGTCCTTCTAAATATATACATATATATATTACATACTTGCAATTTCTGTAATACAGATTTGGCATCTGATGGAAGTTTGCTCGAAAGTTTTGGTACTCTTTCGAAGCGTTTACGTCTTCTAAGTGATGTTCCTTTGGGAGTCTCCAGTGTGCAGCCTCTGGACTCAGGTTTACTATCTATTGACAAGTTCGTTTATTTGTAGTTGATTGTCGTCTTTTTTAGAGATCAAATATCGAAACCACTTGCATACAATTAATTATCATTTAGTTATATCAGTGTGACCACATGTATAGTGCTGCATGATAATAGAATTGTAATTCTAGTTGGACGAAGGATCTTGTGAGAATAAGAGTTAAAGTGAGAAGCGTAAGAAGGGATCTGGACCCTTGATCACTTTTTATTTCATTCCGATCCCATGAATTGTGCTTCTCACGGGAATTGATGCGGTGCATCTCGGTGCATATCATTAGTGTTGATCTTCAATTAGGATTGATCCAAGGGTGAAGATCCGTTCTTACTCTTTTCACCATAACTTCCATTCTCACCGGAATCCAACCCTTCTAGTTGTTGTGGCTTATAAAAGATGACATCCTGAATGTTTATTAATGTTGGGTTTGTGAGATCTATGTTTTTAGCAGAAGTTTTACTATTTCTTATATTCCATTCTTATGGATATCTACAGCTTTCCGACACACATCTGTCTTTCCTCCAAGACCTCATCCCTGTGCTAATGGAACTAAAGTTGGAAATAGAATCAAATCAACCTGTATACAGCCATTGGAAATTATGATTCAGGCATGCTTAGCTTCTAACTTTCTTGAAGTTATCAATTGTTTAATATTTGAATCATTTTATGAAACCTAATTCTTCTGGTAATGTAGTTGGAAGGTTCTGGGAACTGGCCGATGGATGATCTAGCAATTGAGAAAACTAAATCTGCCTTTTTGCTAAGAATTGGAGAATGGTGAGCTTGATATATATATATATATATATATATATTATGTTCTTTAGTATGATGTGGACGGTGTTTCTAATTGTGTTGTAATAATAGCCTTCAGAAGGATTACGGGATGAAAAATTGTCCGTCAGATGAAGGCGTGGATGTTTTCTTGAACGGATATGTATTCCGTTTGAAAATTTTGCATGAGAGAGGCCTCGACTTGTTAAATGGACAACGTAAGGGAACCCTTTTTAATTTGTTTGGAAATCAATGAACAACTTGCTAGTATTATAAATAGGTTATGGAACTGAATGATTTTGATATCTATTTATTGTAGCTGATAGTTATCAAGTCAAAAGGGTTTCTCCAACAGACAAACATCTTTTCCTGAGAAGTCAGCATTGTAGCATGATTAATGGTCTTTCCGGTCGCTACCCATTATATGGCCCAGTTGTTCAGTGAGTATTTTTTTTCTTTAGACTTCAATGTTGGTTAAATTTGGTTTATTTTATGTTTCTTCGTATTTAAATTAACTAGGGGCCGTTTGGTTCACGGAATTCGAAGGAATTTGGAATGGCAAATTTCTTTGACCAAATTCCAGTTACTTTGTTTGGTTCACTTCTTGATATGGATGGAATTCTTTAAATTCCTTTGAAATCCAGAAATTAATGAAGTCATCATTCTTTGGCATAAGTGAATGAATTGAATTCCATCCCTTTTATCCAATTTAGCCAACACCGCCCACATCCTCTGTCCCCACCACAACGATGCTACTACTGTCACGCCCCTAACCCCCTCCCCACCGACCCACCTGCCTCCTCCACCCGTGTAGGTGGGGGTGGTATAGTGGCATGGTGTTCGGCGGGGTGGGATGTGGGGGGTGGCAGGGTGGTAGCTATGACGACTATAATAGTGGCATGGTGGTCGGTGGGGAGTGGGCACCCACCCGCCACCAAAACCACTGTTGTCGTCATCACAGCCGCCACCCCATCTCCATCCACCAATATAGACGTCCCCCCTCCATAGACAAGGAATGAAGAGGCAAGAATCTAATCTTTACCTTTTTTGTTTATTTATCATGAAGGTTGGCAAAACGATGGGTTGCTGCACATCTCTTCTCGGCTTCTTTCACGGAGGAGGCAATTGAGCTTGTGGTTGCATCTCTTTTTCATAATCCCTTGCCATTTTCTGCTCCTTGTTCACGAATTGCGGGCTTTGCAAGGTTCCACCATTTCTCTTGTTAATTAACCATTTTCATCTATATATACCTCTTCTTGTTCTTGTTTTCAACTGTAATGTGGTGATGATATATGCATACTTGGAGTTCTAATAATTGAAGGATGCAAGATTCTTATATGAATATATATATATATATATATATATATATAGGGTCAGGTTCAGGGGAAAACGTCAAAAAAACCTGAAGAACACCATGGGAGCCCTCCATCTGGACGGTATGCACAAATGCATACTGGTAATTTGTAACATGCAATTGTGCATATGTAATTATAGAAGCATTGGTGCATAGAAAGAAAACGTTTGTATGCATTAGTGCATGCCGTCCGGATGGAGGGCTCCTACGGTGTTTTTCAGTTTTCTCTTTTTTTAGTGTTTTTCCTTGAACCTCCCTCTATATATATACATATATTAGTCCAAAACCAAGACAATAAAAGAAATACATTTGTTGTAGTCTGTACTTCGTACGGTAAATATTTGAAAAACCAGAGGGAACTCTAATTTGAGGATGAAGATAATATATAAAAGAAAAAAGCTAATGCACAACTATACGATCGACAGGAGTAACTTGATAAAATATACAAAGTATAAATTAAGAGAATATTTGTTTTGAGGATAAATAATTTGTTTCCTTTCTCTCTAGCTGACATAATATGTAACTTCTATTTCTAATATTTAGATCTAATTTCTGGTTTTCTAATTTGTAAATCATCTGCAAACATCTTTACCCTCTAAACCCTAATTTTCATCTCTAACTTATTTGAAGAAAAAGACCAAAGTTGCCCCTCTTGTATCCTCGACCCCAACTGGTATTCAGTATTCTTTCAGATGGTTCTCTTTTGTAAACTATATTTTGTGCTTCTTGTACAATGGTTCAAGGGATTATTTTAGAACATTCATCTTTGACAAAAAAGTTAATTAGCTCTACAAACAAATGGTTACTTTTTAAGGAGAATAAAACTAGCATCTTTTCTTCCCAATTGTTGCTATCTTACTCCAATTTGGTAAACAGGTTTTTGAGATTACTATCTGGGCATGACTGGACATTTACTCCTTTGATTGTTGATATAAACGAGGATATGACGCCAGATGATGAAAAGGAAATTAATGTAAGTAATACAACTTTTATTTATTTATTTATATATTGACTAATTCTGACAGAAGACAGAACTAATTACTTGACAACAATTTTTCTAATTTACAGGAAAAATTTACTTTAAGTAGAAAATCTTATGAAGAAGGGACAGGAGGTGTAACTTCTGCCATGTACTTAGCCACAGCTTATGATAAGGCATCTGAAGCCTGGACTAGCACGTCTCCAAGCTTGCCAGTGAGTAATTCTGGTTAACGAATGTGGTTGCGTGTGATATATATATATATATATGTGTATATATATATAGAGAGAGAGAGAGGAAAATTCAAATGAGAACTCAAATTTGGTTGTGAACGTGAGGACAAATGAGAGCGCGACACATGTCATATTCAGACTGAATAATCAAAGAAATATTCAGACTGAATATTGTATTTATTCAGTTTGAATATTTCTTTGATTATTCAGTCTGAATAATCTCCCTTCAGACACGTGTCACACTTTCATTTGTCCTCACGTTCACAACCAAATTTGAGTTCTCATTTGAACTCCTCTTTCTCTCTCTCTCTCTCTCTATATATATATATATATATATATTTGTGGGGGGGGGGGGTGGAAGATGTATGCAGACCTAACCTCTACTTTACCTCTACTTTAAAGAGTCGAACCCTAGATCTCCCATTCATTCTAAAGGCGTATACTTGTTTTAAGTACACTTCTAATCAAGTATCTGAATTTTTAATTTTCATGTGGATAGGAGGTCAAAAGGTTGGCGGTCTATGCTAGAAGCAGTTCAAACTTGCTGACAAAACTCATTATGCAAGGTCAGCTAGATTCTTACGGATGGGAGGTGAGTTTTACTGAATTACTTATTCTTTTGAATTATTTACCACGGCTTATTGGTTTTGTTATTCATTGACAATCATAATTATGATTTGTAGTGCATTTTTCGAACCCCGTTGAACAACTATGATGCCGTAATTCTTCTTCATAGAGACAAACTCTCTTACCCTCAACGTCTTCTCTTCCCATCTGAACTCAATCATGGTATAATAATTCTCTCCCCATGTACCCATCCGTAAAGGTCTTATCAATATATATATGTATATATAGGGGACAATCTTTTAGAAACTTTTAAAGAGTAGAAACTAGGTGGAAACCAATATAAAAATAATTTTTTTCATCAGATGTTATAATTTAAGATATTGTTTCCCGTATGTTTTAAATTTATATAAAAAACGTTTTTTTTCACATGTAATATTTTTTTCATATGAACATAAACATGTGTGAAACAATATTTTAAATTATAACGTTTGATGAAAAAAAGTATAAAAAATTTATTTTATATTGGTTTCCACGAGTTTCTACTCTTTAATAAGTTTCTAAGTGAAGGAACCTTTATATATATAGTTACATTAAAAAACGTTGGTTCACTTTCACATATGAAACAAAATTCATATGGTGAAACAAATAAGTGAACCAACTTCTTTTTTCCACATGTAATATTTTTTTCATATGAAAACACAAACATATATGAAATAATATCTTAAGTCATAACATTTGGTGAATTTTTTATTTTATATTAGTTTCCACGAGTTTCTACTCTTTAAAAAGTTTCTAAAAGATTGTCCCTCTAGAGGGAGGTTCAGGGGAAAACGCTAGAAAATTGAAGAACATCCTGGGAGTCCTCCATCCGGACAGCAAGCACAAATGCATACAAGCGATTGAAGCTGTTTTTTTTTCTATGCACCGGTGCTTATATATGCATTAGTGTATGTTACAAATTACCAATATCAGTATGCATTTGTGCATACCGTCCAGATGGAGGGTTCCCAGGGTGTTCTTCAGATTTCTCTTTTTTTGGTGTTTTCCCCCGACCCTGTCCCTCTCTCTCTCTCTCTATATATATATATATGTGTGTGTGTGTGTGTGTGTGAAGAATATGTTTGTATACGGTAAAACTCGCACACTCATCACATTTGGTGAGCTTGAACCCTTGACCTCCAGGGAGGTTGGGCTCTTCCAGTAACCCAGATACCGTTGGGCCAATGACCCTTTCGGTTGTTATCAAGAATTTACATCTCGTGAAAAACAACACAAAGTAGTTCTCACAAGATGCATGTACTTCACAGGGAAGCTTGTGGCACAGGGAAATGCAAGCAAGATTTTTCATCCGTTTTTGTTGCCTAATGGTACCAGAAAGGATCTTGAAGATCAATTATATATCAACTTTGATCCATTGGCGTGCTATGTTAAACGTTTGGAGGTAAGTAAACAAATTTCCAGCATCTTTTTCTGCTAAGCTGTGCTTATAACTAATCGTTTCACCATTTCCGTTGCAGAATGCTTTTCCCAACACGTTCAAGATGTGGTATGATTCTTTAGGAGGTGATGCAATCGGACTTACATGGGAAAAAGAGAACTTGAAGGTATCAAATCTTTTAACCAAACCCATAAGCTTACTCATGAATTTTTTCTACTTTTTTATCGGAGTATATTTTTCCAATTAATCTTTTAAGATGCAATTTTTTGTCATTTTACATTGTCATCTAGCTTATCAGTTTATTTGCCAAGCATAGTCATAAAGTTTGTAGGTCGTGCATATGCAACAATAGGGGCGGGTTCAAAGGAGAACTCAAATTTGGTTGTGAACGTGAGGACAAATGAGAGCGCGACATGTGTCATTTCAGACTTAATAATGAAAGGAAAATATTCAGACCGAATGTAGTGTTATTTAGTCTGAATGATACTACAAAGACCGAATGATACTACATTCAGACTGAGGGTGTGTTTGTTTGGAGGTATTAAGCAAGAATTAATGGGAATGATAATAAAAGAAACTGTTTGGTTATGTATAATATAACGGGCTCACTCCCCCAGAAGCCTAAATTTTCATTCCTGATTAAACTGCCTGTCATTATTCGGTCTGAATATGACACGTGTCGCACTTGAACTTTCCTCGGCAACAATATGCATATAACTAGAAAAAGTTTTGTTGTATGGAGTCTTGTGAACGGTGGATTAATTATGATCGATTTTTATAGAAGAGGAGACGAGAAGATGATGGCGATGTAAAGAAAAACGTAACAACTACTTTGAGAGATGTGGGTGAAGTTGGAAAAGGATTTGTGAAGAGTATTTATTTGCTGAAGGCACCAAGGCATGCAGATTAAGAGGATATCACCCCATTTAATGTTGTACCATTTCTACTGCCTATTAGTTAATACTACTAGAGATCCCCAGTTTTGAAGTGTTAAAAGGGGAAAAGCTTAAAGACTTATTGATTGATCTGTAAATTCTATTTGTTCCAGGTTTTGAGGTCTTTTTAAGGAAATTTTATGTTAGTATAGTTTTAGTAACATGACAGTTATAAGTAATGTTGAAATTCTGTTTGTTTGGTTCCAATTTCCATGTCTAAGTTTTATGGGGGCCTGTTTACTAACACAAACTGAGTAAATGCTTGCCAGATAAAAGTCATCATTCTTACTTATAGTGTAAGAATATTTTTTGTTAAAATAGCTTAGAATAAATGCCACTTGGTATGCACTAACTGGCAAAGAGTCGGATCATCATCTCTTACTGGGTAAGCTTCTTTTACCTGGTAAGAGTCGATACTTGATAAGTGTTTAGTTATCTGGTAAGAGACGGTGAGTGTTTTGTAAATAGCGTGAGAATGTGCCAAGTTTTATATTTTTGCATAGGATTGAGAAAATATAAAAACCAAGTACATACACGCAGCTTGTATTATACAAATAAAATACATTTAGGTGTTAGCTTGTTTTTTTAAGAGTATTGAGGTTTGAAGTCATATTTCATTTATGATTAATAAGAGGTGGTGGTGAAGTTTGAAAGTAGAATCAATAATATTGGTTTTGCAAACTAATAGATGTTTGGATCGTTATAATTGTCTATTTTACCCTACAAAATATTATAATGTTGAACTTATATACAATTTGTTTATTCAAAATTACGAAATTTTTATCTGAGTTATGAACTAGCAATTCCTTTTAACCAAAGTATATCATCGTCTCAAGTGTGAACCAATTTAGGTTATCGATTTGTGAGTGGGGTGAGGATCAATTGATAGAAATGAACGATTAAGGTCAATTGATTGAGAGATGGGTGATTAAAAATGCCTGCTATTGAGAGTCTGAAAAACAATTTGTTAATTTACCTCTTACTAGATAAGAAGACGGTAAGACATAAGTGCTTTTGAAGTTTTGGAAAAACAAATAATCTGAATGACTCTACTGAATCAGATTGGTAAGAATTTTTTGTTATTAAAACAAACAAGGCCTTACACTTATACATGATAGGTATATACTTAGGATCGTGTGTGAATGACGGTTCTAATAAGAACAATTTTTAATCTTGGATGAGTCACCTTTTGTCTAACCTTATCTTCATCTATCTTTCTCTTTGCATTTATTTTTATTTTCATCCACTTTCACCAACTTTTAGATACATTTAATCATCTCACATGCATAAATTTGTCAAAAAATTCCAAAAAGTAGATAAATAAAAGTAATTGAATATAGATAAATGAATATAACGGATTTTTAATACATGTTTAAACATAACTTTTATTCTCATCAAAACTCAAGCTTTCAAATAATTGCATTCAATTTTTATTGCGTGACATATATCTCTAGAAACATAACATCCAAACTCCTATTACAAAATACATTTCTTTTGCAACATAAAATTGTACCCAGAATTATTTTTCACTTGGCATGGTACAAGTCCTTAAAGCATGGTATCCAAACTTCTATTATGTAGTAACTTGCTTTTTCACTAAGTCAAACTTTTAAGTTGGTGGAGGGCCATTATAAGAGCTTTTAACATCTGAAAATAAGATGAAACCAGAAGAAACAAGAAGAATAAACACAACAAAACTCACCAGAAAAGTCTTTACCTTCTTTGAAAACAGCTCAACAACCATGTCCTTCTCTTCATGAAAGCTAAAGAACTCTTCAATCATCATCTTAACCAATGCATCTAGAAGCTTCTTATACCGGTGATCGACATCAGCTGAATGCAAAACCTGAGACATGGATTTCCTTAGATGCTTTACCAATGATCCTGGATTAAATGAATCCATCTCGGTCTCTTCTTTTGTAACGAATGGCTGAGCAGGTTCAGCAGTTATTTGAGATGATGATGATGATGATGGAGTCATTTCAACAGTCGACATGGATGAAAATGGAGTAGTTTCAGCAACCGACACTGAACCGACCGTAGTAGATGATGGTGAAACGAATTGATTCAAAGACAATATGTAGCTCTGAACATTGAAAAGTAATAAATCTAGGTTACTACGGAACGAAAAATGTTATTGAAACAAAATACTAGTATACAATAAACGGTAATCATTAGCTGATGTTATTTTAAGTTGTGATATATCGCATATCATTTCATGTGATCAACTACTTCAAATGCTTTAACATGCAGTGGCTGTCGAAATCTAAGGGGCTGTTTGGCAGTTGCTGAGTGGTTTGGTGCAGAATGATTAAGAGACTCTTATGATACAGTGCAAAATGAAATATAATTATTTGGTAATTGTTCATGATGTAATTATAACTCTTAATGGTTAAGGAAGGTCCAGGACACAAAATGATTCAGAGGATTTTGGAACCTTTTGCCAAACAGAATTCACCTCTTAACGATTCAGAGGCTGCCTCTTAATCGAACTGTAAAGAGGTAAACAAACAGCCCCTTATATCAACTTTTAAGCAGGAAAAATACCTCATCTGAAAATAAGCAACCATAAATGTTCAATTTGTATAGTCTACAAGTGTTGAAATAACTGTGTTTAAACTAGGTCACCTTTAAAAGCAATAAATTGCAACAGAAAAGGACAGTTCATAAGGAATATTTGCTAATCGCTCATTCAGAAGCAAACAATAAATTTTACTCTAAATTTCCCCTTTTCATTCTGAAGCAAACAATAAATTTTACTCTAAATTTCCCCTTTCTAACATAAATGTGCGTTTTATTTTGCAACTTTTCGAATGTGGAGTTAGTCAACATCCCTATCGGCTATCGCTGCACCTGTTAACAGCTCTAAAATTCTATCTAATGATGATTGGAAGTGTTAATTAGATTGACAAATATACCTCGATGGATTTGCCAGATTGATCTTTGTCAAAAACAAAAGCCTCTGAGATTGGAGAGATTCCAATCGACTCTTCTGGACGTTGAACCGCCACGCCATTATCAGAAACCAGAGTTTGATTGGAATTTAAGCTCGTTAAGCTGATCTGCGTACAAAAAAATCAAATAACCAAAAAAAAAAATGAAAAAGAACACGATCAAATACGCAAGATGAGTTTAAAACCAGAATAGAGATATAAGGATTCAAAATACCTCTACGATTGACTCATCAGCGTAGCCAGATTTTGAGATTGACGAGATCTTCTCGAGAGATTCCTTCTCCGATAAATTTGATACGGCATCGTCCTCACTAATCGAAGTGAAAACAGAACTCAAGTTCTTTTTGATGCTCTGTAATACAAAATCAACAAAATCTTCCATTTAAACACACACGCATGTACAAAATAATGAAATATGATGATCTATGATTAAGAACGTTGAACATTTGTACTCGTTATTGAGATTGTTTGATTTGACCTTTTGTTGCTGCTGCTGATGATGTAGCTTCTTCGACGGATCGTTAACCAGTTTAGCCTTGCGATTGGAAGAAAGTGGTAGATGATCCTTCTTTGGTGTTTGAATATCATGATGATCGTCTCTCATCTTTCTGTTTCTGTATCTGAAACACGCATAAATGGATGCGTTTCTGGCGCCAAAACAATAAATGGATATTTGTATATGCAGCGTAGACTGTCTGTAGTCCAAGAGAAAGACTGAAAGGGGGTCATAAGTTGGCCCATCAAGTAGTTTCCAATTGGGCCGGTTGTCTGTTAAATGATCCGACCCTTTTGGGTTAGGCCTTGTTTGTTTTTTCAAAATAAGCTCTTAATAGCCTCTTATGTCTAATTTGTTAAGAGGTACGGTCCTTCAGACTGTTTGTTTTTTCCAATTTTTCAAAGGCACTTATGTCTTATTGTTATCTTATCTGATAAGAGGTAAACTAACCTCTTATTTGCCTCTTATTGTTCTCCAAACTCTCGGCAACGATGTTTCTCAACCGATTAATCTTAATCGATCATTTCTCTCAATTGATCATCATCAAGTAGATCATTACCTCTCTCAATTTATGTATTTTTATAGGATTTAAATGTGCTAAATACCAGTTTGACATATTTTTCATTTAAATGAATGTTAATTATATAATTAACATGTAAATTTCGTAATGATGATGAATAAATATGTGAAATTGTATAAATTTATCTATAAATAATAAATTCAATAATATAATTTTTAATGAGTAAAATAGACAATTTAAATAAATTCAGACATTTATCAGTTTACAAAAACAAACAGTAATATTGAATCAGATACTTATTAATCAGAAGTGAAATAAGACTTCAGACTTCAACACCTTTTAAAAGACAAACGTCACCTTAAGGTGAGAAAGGGAAGAAGTGATCTGAATCCTTGATCACTTTTAATTTTATACCCACTCATGAATTACGTTTTAAAAGGTAGTTGATCCGGTGCATCTCGATGTGCATCTAAGAGTAAAGATCTTTTCTTACGCTTCTCACCTTAACTCACATTCTCACCGGAACCCAACCCTAACCTGAAACTAGAATAAAGATGGTCAAATTGGATTTGGTCCGACTCGGGACCGATTAGGGAAAATATGAATCAGTTATGGTTCAATTGTTCAGGATCGGTTACCAATTTATGGAATTTTAAGGCTAGTAGGGTCCTTGTTCGGGGTCAAGACCAATTACAATTTGTTTTTTCCAAAATTTCAAGATCTCGACAGTTCAGTTCAGCCTAGGACCGGTTAGGTATAGGAGTGAGTTAAAGTTTTTCATTATTTTTTTGTAAGACTTTCAAGTTATTTTACAAGTTTTTTTGCACGATTCATTTTCTAGCAAATGCATTATTTAAAGTGGATTTTAAGCTAGTAATTAAAAGGCATTAATAACATTTAAAAAGGAAAAAGAAAAAGAAAAAGAAAAAGAAAAAAAAAGATCGATTAATCGGACAATATGTCAATATCCAATCTCCATAACACAAATCGATCGAATCGAGCATTTATCTCCACTCTCCAGCATCCAGTCTCTGCAATCTCCACGAATCATAGCAAAGTCAACAATCAAATATGAATGAGAGCTGAATCTCTGTGATTTTGGCTTCATTTTCATCAAATAATCCCATTTTTACAGCCCCCCAAATCACAGGTTTTTTTTCATTTCATTCTACTTCTCAATTTCAAGTTTTGAATGCAAATATCCAATTACATTATTATGCATTTATGATATTGCTTCATTGAGTTTGAAATTGTTTGATTGAATTTAAATTTGTTTGAATGGGTCTCTATGAAATATCTATGCCTCTGATCGGTAACTTGAAATTAGATAATTCTAGGGTTTATAATTACTTCATATTTGATAATCTTTTAATCGAATGAGACTTATTGATATTTGATGTTTCTGTTGTATGAGTGGTAGACTGGTAGACTCCAATTTTCAATCCTCGAATCTTCCATAACACATTACACATCTAAATTGGATTTGGGAACTTTGACATCAAGAATTCAGATTCCAAATTTCTAGATCATCAAGAACTTTACTGGTATTGTTTAATTACTTGACAGTCTTCAAAGGGATCCGTGATTATTAAGTATTTAGGTTAATTGTTAAGTGTTGATGAAACTTGAAAAAGTGTTAACTATTTAATTACTTGGTAGTCCTCAAAGAAATACATGATTTATGAGTTAAGTGTTTTGAGTTAATTGTTAACAGTTTAATTACTTGGCAGGCATCAACTCTTCTCTTGAAATTGTTAGGATAATTGACACTTTACTTAGCATTGTAGGATATGACAATTGCTAGTGTTTGCAAATTGTTTAGGTTATTTAACAACTATAGATAAGTTTTTAACAAATAGAAAAACAATTGTTAATTTGTCGACCCAACTAATGTTGATAATCCTAAAGCAAGTCGTGTGGAAATCAACTTAGCAGATCTTCATCCCCAATGTAGTGTATGTAGGAATATATGACATTGTAGCCTCTGGTTCAACCAATAAACTGAGTGAGTGCTGATTTGTTCCACTTAGGGGCTGAATGGTTGATTTTCAATTAAGTTCTGTATGGATAAAGCTGTCTGTATAGATTGGGAAGGTTTTTGTTTGAGAGAATTTTTTCATAGATGGAAGGAACATGTTATCGGGAGGAGCAGCTTTGGAAAAAAAAAACTTGGCTTTCTGCATAAAGCTACCACGCAGAAGCTTACTGAATAAGCCACTTTCTATATCATTAAGACACTACCAAAGAGTTATGTATAGCTGACCTTGTAAGCTGTGAGTCCCATTAAGCTCATTAAGCCACTAACAAACAGGCCCTTAGAACATACCCCAAAATCAGATAGTTCACAGCACAACACAATTAGTCAACTACAGATACATAGCCATTTCCAAGGAGTATGATCATTATTGATGTAATAATATTACGATTGCCTGATTAGAAAGCTAATTTTTACTTCTTAAAATTTCGAATATCTGATAAACATACTGAATTTTGCATGTAATAGTTACTTATGCTGATATAGGTTTATTCGTTGTTCTTGTTAATGCCCATCTTCCTAAAAACCATCAATGTTTTTGGCATTGTACCTTAACAAAGGTGAGATATATGTGTTATTAATTATGTGTGTATTCAGTCATATATCATTCGACAATTAATCAAACATATGGTTATAATGGTAATTTACAGTTACAAGGCTATCCTCTTAAAACACTTGGTAAACAATCATTTTTGATAGAGCCTCTTTTTCGGTCGGAGCCTCATTTCTGGTCATTTCTTAATCACAAAAATTGGTAAAAATCCCCTAAACTAAAATCCGAACCCTTTATACCATTGATTTTGAAAGTGTTGGAATCAGATTCAGAAACCTATACCTTCGATCCTTTCCTTTGAGGGTTGTTCATTGGAGATGGGGCTCCTCAGCATCATTCGGAAGATCAAGCGGAAAGAAAAAGAAATGCGCATTCTTATGGTGTAAGTATTTGTTTTGCTGGTTATATAGTTATATATATATGTGTGTGTGTGTATTTGTGTTTCTATAATTTAATGTTCAATCAACAGGGGACTTGACAATTCGGGAAAGACAACAATAGTGTTGAAAATAAATGGTGAAGACACCAGTGTTATCAGTCCTACTCTTGGCTTTAACATCAAAACCATGACCTATGATAAGTACGTGCTCCCTCTCTCTTGCACACAAATACAAATATTTTTACTTTGATTTTGTAATTTGCTGCTTTTTTTTTTTTTTTTTTCATTTGCTCATGGCTTTTCAGCGATCTTTACAAACTGACCATTTTATAATTAAAATGTAAAAAAACTCCCTTAAGCATGAAATCATTGAGAATTGTAAAGGTCGCCCACTCTCTTATATTTTAAAGTTCTTTTTGCATTTTAGCATGTATAAAATGGTTAAGTTGCAAAGCAATTGCAATTGCTGGTTAGAAAACAAATTCACTTCTTTAGCATCATGATTGGCTCTGTTCAGGGTTTACAAGACCCTTTTGGTTTTCAAGTGATTAGTAATCTGAATCTGTTATACCCTGGGTATTTTATTAAATTAGTCAAATAGAGAGTAGGTTATGGTACAAGTATTTAATGCATTGGTACATGCTTTAGTCGGTATAAATAAAGGGAGCGGGAGTTTAGAAGGGAACAATCAGTTTGTTAAGCCTGTTTTGCACGCTATGCTGGTCAAAATACAAATAGCGGTTATCGCGGTGGTATAGCGGTCCAAAACTAGCGGTTCGTATGATAATTATTAGAATCATATATATATAATATATATATATATATGTATGGAGGGAGGTTCAGAGGAAAACACTAAAAAAAAAAGAAAACTGAAAACACCTTGAGAGCCCTCCATTCGGATGGTATGCACAAATGCATACAACCGATTAAGCTGTTTTTTTCCCTATGCATTAGTGCATGCTATGCACTAGTGCATAACATGTGCACTAATGCATGTTACAAATTACCAGAATGCATTTGTGCATACCATCCAGATGGAGGGTTACCAGGTCGTTCTTCAATTCTCTCTTTTTTTGAGGTTTCCCTTGAACCTGACCCGACTTAGAGGGAGGTTTAAGGGAAAACACTAAAAAAAGAGAAAACCGAAGAACACACTCTGGGAGCCCTCCATCCGGAGGTATGCACAAATGCATGTTTTTTTTTCTATGCACCAATGCTTCTATAATTACATATGCATTAGTACATATTCACAAATGCATGTTACAAATTACCAGTATTCAGTTTTCTCTTTTTTTGGCGTTTTCCCTTGAACCTGACCCGTTGTCAGAGTACTTAAAATTTAAATGACTGTTTATGTACTCGATATTAGTAACAACTATAATGGTTCATACATACTAGTTGCTCATTTCTGGTCATTAGCTTCTTTTGTGCAACTGAAAGACTTGTTTTTTTTATTAACTGAAACATAATGGCAGATACACTCTTAACATATGGGATGTCGGTGGTCAAAAGACTATACGATCTTATTGGAGAAACTACTTCGAGCAAACTGATGGATTGGTGTGGGTTGTCGACAGTTCCGATCTTAGAAGGCTGGATGACTGTAAATTTGAACTGGATAATCTATTAAAGGAAGAGGTAAACATTCACTTTTACTCTTGTTGCTTTAGCTTTGGAGTATGAATTAAATCTTTGTGCATAGGGTTCTTGAGCCTTCAGGGGTCCTTAATCCTTAGTGGGAATCCTGCTCATTATCTCAAAAACATTATTTTGAGGATTTATGTTAGGTAATTTGATTAAAATTGACGAAAATTATTTGATAAACATGATTATGGGAGTTATATGATTGATAATTTTTTTAAGTGTGAAGTAAAAAAATGTTTTTATCTATTTTTCCAACTACTTGCTTTGAACTATATTTTGGTAAATGGTTCCTTAGTGCATTTGACTCCAAATGTCAAAATACGTCCTCTTAACGTTTGAAGGGAATATTTTGTCCTTATAACCCTTGAACCTGTCAATTGCAAAGTTGTATCAGCAGTATATTTTTAAGGAAAACCTAAAGTGTAAAAAAAAATCAGAGTGCAACAAAGTTTGATTTAGTTTCTATTTAATGTAACAAACTATACTTTTTCTCGATCAATTTAATAAAGTTTAAAAAAAATTATTCTGTACACAATGAGATAGGTAACCTGTTGATCTTTGTTAGTTGTTACATTTGATGACGTGGATACCTGTTTACGAAGGGTTAATGGTGAAATGGACGATGAACTTGATATACATATCATCAAATGTTACAAAGTTACCGGTCAAAATGGGTAAAAAATTGGAAACTTCTGTAACTTTGTTACATTATATAGGAAATTTTGAAACCTCGTTACATTTATTTATATTTTTTTTTGTTACACTGAAGACGAACTAAGCCAAACTTTGTTGCATTTTGCCCAAATTCATATTGTTGAAACGATCCTTAATGTATCCTTAGAATTTCTACTTATTTATTTATTTCTTATAATCTTGATGCAGAGGTTATCCGGTGCTTCATTACTCGTTTTTGCTAACAAGCAGGATATACAAGGGGCTCTTTCACCTGATGAAATAGCTAAAGTGAGTGTTTTTTTGTCTAAAAGATGCAACTAATTATGCACTTTTTTATATCGATACAAACTTTCTTACAAATTTATAGGATTTTTAGTTATTATGGAATGATTAAAGATGAGAAGAAAAACAAATAAAGTACCGGTGTGTGTTTGGTATGCAGACAGGACTGGATGAGCGAGAGATAGGTAGATGGGTGAAAGAATTGTGGAAGGTTTTAGGATTTTAATTTGACATGGGTAGTATAGTAATTTACCAAGGTTGTCCCATCTCCCTGATTGTTAGCAGCTTAATGAGCTTAATGGACTCACAGCTTATTCGGTCAGCTATACATGACTGTTTGGTAGTAGCTTAATGATATAGAAAGTGGCTTATTCAGTAAGCTTCTACAGGGAGCTTTATGCAGAAAGTTGAGTTTTTTTGCAAATCTGCCCCTTTCAAATAAAAAACACGCTTCTTCCATCTATGAAAAAAACCCTCCCATACAAAAACCTTTCCAGTCTATACAGACAGATTAATCCATACAGACAACTTTATCATACTGGACTTGATGGAAAGCCAAATAATTTACTTGATGTTTGATCTATTATGATGACTTTTTAAGGTACTAAACTTGGATGCGATGGATAAAACCCGCCATTGGAGGATCGTAGGCTGCAGTGCATACACCGGTGACGGGTTGCTAGAGGGTTTCGATTGGTTAGTTCAAGATATTGCTTCACGTATTTACGTTCTCGATTAGTTGGCTTATTCTTGTTATTCTACCAATGGCCGTGAAGAAGAGTTTATAATCGAATTTTGATATAATTTATTATGGATATGTTTAAGATCTGTAGACATTACTGCAACTTTTGTAATCAGGAAATATGGAGGAATCCTTTATGTAGAAATTTCCAACATTTTAATTACAAATATTTCATGTTGTGTGATGCAATTTGAAGTAATTATGTTGTGTTGAGAAAAGGGTTTGCATGTAGAAATCCCAAAAGATATATTTATTCCTATTTTGTATTCATATATCATATAATCAAGAATTACAGTATAATTTGACAAATTAGACATCTATGTTATTAATAGTTACAAGCTCTACTTTTCCTAGTCAAGATAGATATAAAATATGAAGAATTAAATATTTGTTAAACTAATTAAAAACTTTGTGACCATATTAAAAAAAACCTTGTACTTATGTCATTTTTGTGTATGTCTGGAATCGAACCTTAGAAAATGAAGTATTCCACCACATCTTCAGGGACCGCAACCACTACGCCACAACCGTAAAAAACCCTTGAGGGTAGTTATGTCATTTCGTAGTCGTCCTTGTTTTCTCGTATAACCTTATTCGAGTTTTGGGGGTATTTTTGTCATTACTAAAATTGTTCCAACTCTTGCCACAAAACCAAGAGGTTGTACATCACAATAGCCCAATGCATTGGGAAAATTTAAACAGATAGCCAATTTTTAGCCATCTTAAGGAATTTTTTTCTCCAAATAGTCAAAGTTTACGGAAAAACTTTAGGAATAAAAAGGATTTTGCCTAAGGTTTATTTTAGTGAAAAAAAGAGGGTTTCAAAAGGGACTTTTACGCATAAAGAGGTAGAGTTTTTAATTGATCAAAAAAATATTTATAGGATATAATTAATTATTTAAATTACTTTATAGTAATTAATTTTTTATTTTACACATTTATTATATTAATACATATAATCATATATTAACTAAAATACATAATTTTTTTTTAAATTACACCATTATAACCGTCTCATCAATACGTTTGTAACGAACCTAATATTGAATATTTTTAGTTTTCAACATATTATTAAATATCATAAATTCATACAAATTGTTTCTAAAACTTATACTTTCTACCCTTATGGTTTTTTTATTTAACCTATAACTATAAGAATATAAAATATAGAGTAAACTATAAATTTGGTCCCTGTGGTTTGTTGTTTTTTATGGATTTGGTTCGTACAAATTCTTATTGCAAGAAAACCCTCATGGTATGCAAAAGTTTATGGTTTAGGTCCCTAAGAGGCGACACCGGTTAAAAACTCGTTAACTAAGGGGTATTGTGGTCGTTTTACTTTTTATTTTATTTTAATTTACCCACCTCTCCCTTTCATTGTCGGTGACAAAAACCCACCCCCTCCCCTTCCATTCCCCGGACACACCTTCCAAACTTCCATCTTTGGCTAAAGTTTCCTTCTCCGGCTACAACAACACTAAAACAGAGGTGTGACCTCCTATGATGACAACTACCATTCCACCCCCTCCTTTGCTCCGATCATGCTCCGATTTGCTTCCCGGTGATAACTTCGACGATAGCTCCAATCGAAACCCATCTTCATCGAAATCCCTCCGTCGATGGCTTCCTTCCCCTTCCCACCTCACAATCCCACCATCTCCGAGAATCCAAATCGAAACTCATCTCCATCAAAACCAATTTTCATATGTCCATCATCTCCACCATCCTCTTTGTTTCAAACACGTCCATCCATCATTTCCACCATCCTCTCTGTTTCAATCACCGTTACCAGTTTTTTTCGTCAGAGTTCGTCAGCTGTCGGAGTTTGTGAGCCGTCAAGTTTGTCGCCTGGAACAAAAGGGGATGAGGTGGGTTTTTGTCGCCGGGAATAGGGGGTTGAATAAATTTCATTTTTGGTGTTGTAGTTTATTATTTTATTTTAGTATATTGCATTTCTAATAGAAAATTAAAATAAAAAGTAAAATTACCACAATACCTCTTAGTTAATGAATACGTTTAACGGTGTTTATTCTCAGATACCTAAACCACAAACTTTTGCATACCATGGGAGTTTTCTTACAATTAAAATTTTATAGGGACCTAAACCAGGAAAAACAACAAACTTCAAGGACCAAATTTGAAATTTACTCAAAAATTTGTAAGTATTTAAAATAACTCATATAAATAATTTTATAATATTTCGTAAACTTTGGCCCTTTGGGTATTTGTTAACGATGCATCGTTCATGGGAGGGTTAACCGCCATGGACAATCAGATCAGGTCGTTATGGAGGTAAAAGCAAACGACGTCTTTTCCCCAATACAATGACGAAGGTTAATTTTCACAGAATTTGAAGGAAGAATTCAATAAACATGGTGCACACTGCATACGATTCGATCGAACTGCTCAATGATTCTTCTAAGAAGATCAATGCCGTCGAACACTACGGCTCCGCCCTTCTCGTTGCTTGCTGCGACGGATCTCTACGAATCTACGCTTCAGAATCCGGCAACCGAGATTCGTCCTCTGATCTTAAGAAGGATCTGTACGTGCTTGAACGAATCGTCAATGGATTTTCCAAGAAGCAATTGTTGTCAATGCAGGTGTTGACATCAAAAGAGCTTCTGCTTTCTCTATCTGAGTCGATTGCGTTTCATAAGCTACCCAATTTTGACTCACCAGCCGTGATTTCAAAGGCAAAAGGAGCCAATGTGTATTCGTGGGATGATCGCCGAGGGTTCTTGTGCTTTGCTAGGCAAAAGAGAGTTTGCATTTTCAGACATGATGGTAAATTTATCTATCTGAAACATTTTTTTACATTTCAATTGAGAATAATAAATGGAAATGTGACTGTCTGATTGACATATGAGAGATATTTCATTTTATAGCTCTGTAGAAGATCAGATAGTTACAATTTACCCTTCTTTTTGATCAGATAGTATGGAGAAATAAGTCATCAACTGAATATCGATGGTAAAGCTGATATCCATAAGGTGTCAGATGCAAACGCAAATGCAAATGCAAATGTTATGCTGAAGTATAATTTGTTTTCTTCTACAGCAGGACGGGGATTCGTGGAGGTGAAAGATTTTGGTGTTCCAGATACAGTCAAGTCAATGTCTTGGTGTGGTGACAATATATGTCTGGGAATTAGAAGAGAATATGCGATATTGAATGCCACAAATGGTGCACTGTCGGAGATCTTCCCATCGGGGAGGATTGCTCCTCCTTTAGTGGTGTCTCTTCCATCTGGAGAACAACTTTTGGGGAAGGTAAAATATATTATCATTGTATCATCTGAGAAAATTTGCAGAAAGACCCCTTCCTACCTTCCTAACCAAAGAAGGTTTTGGGTTGCGGGGGAGGGGGTGAGGCTGGAAACTGGAACAGTCTTCCAACAGTGTCAACTTTCTGCTAGTTGTTACATAACCCAACCATTAATTAATTTTGTTTTTGTTGTTTTTGATTAGGGTTAGTGTAGTTGGTGATCTTTACTGTTATTATCTTTTCGTATTGATGTCATATTGCCTTTGTGTGTTTTAGATAGAGAGGCATGCATTATCAATTGTATGTAACTGCTAATGAGATGTTTGGGTATTACCAAAGTGAAGATTAGGGTCTTACATACTTCAGATTTTTTTATATGCTTGAATATTTTTATTTGTGGCTTTCGGAACAAGGACATAAATGAAGTGTACCATTCTGAAGCAATATATTTTTATATGATGATTTGATATTGTCAATGAGGTACCCATTAGGGTGGCTCTCATAATAGTTTAAGAGAGCACCTCATAGGGCATTATGAGGATTGTGAATTAAGCTGTCAGTCTTAATTGAGCAGCTCCAAGAAAATTATCTCATTGTGTCTGACTTTGTTTGTCTTCCCATTTCAACATACAATACTCACTGGATTCTAATCTCTACGAATAGGGTAACGTTGGTCAACTTTCAGTCATTGGTTCATTGTTAGAAATGAAACTTATCTGGAACCAATAACTTTCAGCTAACGTATTTCTTAACTCCCAATGAAGGACAAGGGCTCTTCATTCTGTTTGGGGTACTTAATTAGTGTAGGTATAACAAAGGTTTAGCATGGGAGAAACCGTTGTAAGATCATAGCCATGTTTAGTGAAGCAAGTGATGATGTGACATTCTTCAATTATAGGCATCAATTAGAGATCTGGCTCAACAGTCCTGGGAGCACCTCCTATGGCATTTTGATCCAGGAATTTTGGTGTCAATCCTAATGAAAAATAGGCTAAAGTTATTCACAATTAGAAACAAAGTGCTAGCTGGAACCAATAACTTTCAGCTCGACATGCTTCTCAACTCGAAAGAAGATAGGTCAGTCTGTTTGGTGTATTTTGTGAAGTATAACAAAGATATGAGCATAGTCAAATCGTAGAAGTATTAGTTCAAGACTAGATGACAATGAACTTTTGTGAAGTGGGTGGATAGAAACTTCTGATATCTGCCGACAGAGTTCAGGTTGATCACTGGCTGTGTGGCTCATGGATCTCGATAGTCCCCATTCTTTCCTTTTCATCTCCATAATTGCTTTTGGTTTTCTCAAGATCTATGAATCATGAAGTGTGCAAATTATGAGTTTGGATCTAAGAGCATAGAGGAAAAATGAGGTTAAGAAGAGGGAGTAATTTCCCTTATCTCAGTTATCTTATTCTTCATCTTCAGTAGTATTTTAGATGTTCGGACTTCAACTCCAGAGACACCTGCCTCTGATCTCTATCAACACCATTTTTTTGTCAGGATAATATTGGCGTGCTTGTGGACCAAAATGGCAAACTCCTTCCAGAAGGCAGAATTTGTTGGTCTGAGGCCCCTGCAGCAGTTGTCATCCGGACGCCATACGCTATCGCGCTTTTACCGAAACACATCGAGGTATCTTACCAATCTACTCCACCAAAATGAATGCTATTTTCTTATTTATATTAAAACACTTGATGTATTTTGACTTATACACTGTGCTCCACTCGAGTCTAACAGATCCGATCTCTGCGAGTCCCTTACCCATTGATACAAACTATTGTCATACGCAATGTACGCACTATTCAACAAGGAAATAATGCCGTAATCGTTATCCTAGAAAAATCTATATATGGATTGTTTCCTGTTGCTCTCGGTGCACAGGTTTGTCTTTTACTATGCAAATTAGTTGTATACTTGTGTTATTATGTAAAGGTGTATGCTTGAATTATACATATGACATTTACTTGAGATCCCGAGAAATGTGTACAAGCATGCTGAAATAACATTCATCTTTTTTCATTTTCAAATCTTCCCGGTTGACATCTGCAAACTAGATACAAATTAACACACACACACACACACTTTCAGTTCTGAATATGTTTGTCTATTAGCTATGACTTGTTCTCGTGGGTTTCACATAGGTGTCATTTTACAAACTGAGAACTTAATCAGTGAAAGACGTGTTACTGAAGCAATCTAACTTCAAGCCCTGATGACATTATTTACAAAAAACTTGACCACTTTTACGGTTTTACCACCAGTGTCATACTTTTTAAGCCTCAGACTCGCTTAATCAGGACAAGGGCAGACATATTTCAGTCTCACGATCTAATGAATTATAACTACTAAAGTTTCACGTGTCTTTGTCTTCTGGTACTATATATTCTATATATAACCAATACCACTATGAACAAAAATGATGCTCATTGTACTTTACTCACGAAGCAACTAAAAATGGAGTTTATAAAGCCTAAATTTTTAAACTTTCGCTATGGTCAAAAAATGCAAAACTTTCTTGGAAGGGCTTAGTTGCGTCCATAGATAAAATATTGTATGTTCAATGCAGATTGTACATTTGACAGCATCTGGAAATTTCGAAGAAGCTTTGGTGTTATGTACGTTGCTTCCACCAGAAGATGCAAGCCTACGTGCCTCCAAGGAGCAGTCTATTCATATTAGGTAATTATAACCTCGAAATTTTGATTATGGGGTAATCGTGACAAACTAAAAAGTATCTACACATTCAAAACTGATGTTTTTCTTTATTCACATTCTTGAATGTTAAATATGCTATTAGATAAAGATATTTCTTTATATTCCGTGAGATTATGGTTATTTTTATTAGATAAAAATTGTTAATATTCGCTAAAGAAAAAACTTGATTTTCTGGAGATTATGCAGTGCTCCATAGCCTCATTTCCATTGTTAAAACTTAAAAATGACTTTTCTAATACTCTTGTAGTTCCAATTAAAGGGGTACACTTTGGTTAAGAGAATATTTTCTTGTCCAATTGTACAGATATGCACACTATCTTTTTGAAAATGGAAACTATGAGGATGCCATGGAGCACTTTGTGGCATCTCAAGTAGAAATAACCCATGTGCTATCTATGTATCCATCTATTGTTCTTCCCAAGTCGTTTATGGCTGCTGAAGAAGATAAAAGTGTTGATATAGATAGGAAGCCATATTCATCAAGAGCCTCCTCATGTGCATCGGAGGATATGGAATCTTCTCCGACCAGTTTGCTATTGGAATCTGATGAAAGTTCACCTCTTGAGTCCAAGAAAATGAGCCACAATACTTTAATGGCTCTGATCAAGTTCTTGCAGAAGAAGAGGTCCAACATAGTTGGAAAGGCAGCTGCCGAGAGCACAGAGGAGGTTGTTAAAGATGCTGTCGGACACACCTTTCTTTCTCCAAAAAGCAGCCGATCGAAGAAATCAAGCAAGGTAACAAATACCTTCCCTGCCGGACATATCTTTGTTTCAGATACAGTCACATTGATTTTCCTTACACACACACACACACATATATATATATATAAATATGTGGGTTAGGTTCAGGGAAAACCGCAAAAAAATGAAAAACTAAGGAACACCCAGGCAACCGTTCATCTGGACGGCATGCACACGTGCATACAAGTAATTTATAAATAATTTTTTCAGTATGCACATGTGCATAACCTACACACATGCATTAAAACCAAGGAACAATTTCAATTACTTGTATGCACATGTGTTTACCTTCCAGATGAATGGTTACCAGGGTGTTCTTTACTTTTTCGTTTTTTTGGGGTTTTTCCCTGAACGCCCCTCATATATATATATGTGTGTGTGTGTGTGTGTGTGTGTAGTGAGAGGTCAAGAAGGAGACCTTCCTACCTCTAGCTAATTTTCTGTGACACACTCGTGTCTTCTTCCTGGACATTTGACAAATCATTTCAAGTGTTTAATCTCATGAATCTTGAATTCTAGATTGATAGGATGACTGCTTGGGGGTGTTTGCATTAGTTTGTAATTGTAACTGAATTTTAACAGACTCTTGTTTGATATATATATATACATATATAATTCAATGTTTGGGAATTATTTATAAATCAAACAAAATTTTGTTTTAACTAAGGTAAAAATGCAGAAGCATCATTTACCATAGAATTAACATCCTTCTACATAATGTTTTCATATAACACAATCCGTCTCCTGGTTACTTTTGTGAGGACGTCTTGTAATAAAATTTGATAAGTTCTATATGACATGGTACAGAGATCCATATTATTTGTATCCTAGTCAATGTTTTAGCATTTCAGATATTTATAATTTATGGCAGTTTTACCAAACAGTATAAGAGATAGATTGCAGTATGTTCTAATTGTAGTTTCTTTTGGTTCTTCAGGGACGAGTTAACATCCCTATTAACTCGAGTGCTAGAGACATGGCAGCAATATTGGACACTTCACTTCTGCAGGCTTTACTTCTGACCGGCCAGGCTGCTGGTGCTGTAGATTTACTTAAAAGTTTTAACTATTGTGATGTAAAAATCTGTGAGGATATCTTGCAGAAAGGAAATCATAATGCTTGTTTGTTAGAGCTTTACAAATGTAACTCAATGCACCGTGAAGCTCTCGTACTTCTTCATCAATTGGTTGAGGACGCCAAATCAGATGAACCTAAAACCGTACCCCTCCAAAAGTTCAAGCCTGAGATGATAATTGATTATCTAAAAGTAAGTTACTTTAGATATGATTTGATTATTTTCTTTCATTTCAGTTTGAATGCATAGAAGTTTCTAACGTTTTGCTTTCCTTAATACCCCAAACTATTTAACTTTTACGATTGTTTCCTGATTTTTGATCTGTACCTACCACATCTGGCTGATAAGGATATATATATATATATATATAGAGAGAGAGGGAGGTTCAAGGGAAAACACTAAAAAAAGAGAAAACTGAAGAACACCTTGGGAGCCTTCCATCCGGACAGTATGCACTAATGGATACAAGTGTTTTTTGTTTCTATGCACCCATGCTTCTATCATTACATATGCATTGATGCATATTCACAAATGCATGTTACAAATTACCGGTATGCATTAGTGCATACCGTCCAGATGGAAGGCTCCCCAGGTGTTCTTCAGTTGTCTCTCTTTTTGGCGTTTTCCCTTGAACCTGACCCTATATATATATATCCTCACTAAGGACTAATTTCTTTTAGTGTCGGTATGCTTGATGGATGGTTCAATTCAATTTTCCTTCTCAAAATTTTCATTTGTGGCTGCTTCAACCTTTGGAATTGGAGACAAGTGTAATAATTGACCATCATTGGAATTATTTCTGTATGTGTGACATGCCCTTTCCTCCAATTTCTTTTATGGCCCGTGAAATGGAATTTGATATTTTGGAAGTTCTATTTTCATGATTATGGTGTAATTTTTGTAAGACGAAGGGTCATGTGAGAATAGGAGTTAAGGTGAGAAGTGGAAGAAGGGATTTGGACCCTTGATCACTTTTAATCCCAAAACAACCCATGAATTGCGCTTTAGAAGGGAATTGATCCAATATATCTCATTAATGTTGATCTAGTGCTTTTCTTCAACTAGGATTGATCCAAGGGTGGAGATCCCTTCTCATCATAACTTTCATCCTCACCATAACCCAACCCTTTTTGTAATTGTTTTATGTTTATCATGATAAATCTCAAAGTTTCCTGGCCGTCATTCTTTGTTAAGTAATATGTTTTTGAATTCTATGGAGCTTGTTTAGATATGGTGATAAGCAGATTGGATCTAGAAGAATGTATATCTGAAAGATATAAGTTCTCATGTGCAGCCTCTATGCGGAAGTGACCCTATGCTTGTACTGGAATTCTCGACGCTTGTTCTTGAAAGTTGTCCAACTCAAACTATTGACCTCTTTCTATCGGGAAATATTCCTGCAGACTTGGTTAATTCTTACCTAAAACAGCATGCTCCAAGCTTGCAGGCCTCATATTTGGAGTTGATGCTCTCAATGAATGAAAATGGGATCTCTCAGAATCTGCAGAACGAAATGGTAACATCCTTATGCTTTTTTTACTAGGTATTTGAATGGTGTAACAAAAAGTTATAAAGATTTTTTACTTTCGTGCTGATATGTTATAATGAAAGTAAGTTATAAAGATTTTCTGCCTGTATGTTATTATGTTATGAAACAAAGTTAAAAAGAAGTGCTGTATGGAAGTGTTTTATTATACCTGAGAAATAATGTGAAATGCAAATATGGTATCTAAGACCAAGAAGGATCTTTTCAACTTGTAAAATAACTCTCATTCATAGTGATCTCTTTTTCACTACAAATTCAGTAGAATTCTGTTTCTTTTCCTTTCTGTAATTTGAACTTAGGGCTTGTTTGGAAACAACTTAATGAGCTTACTGGACCCTTTAGCTTATTATTCAGTCAGCCATATTGTGGTGTTTTCTGGTTGTTTTCTTAAACCCCATCTATAAAATCACTCTCTTTTGCTTGTTTTTAGTGCATGAAGTAGTAATTTTCTGTTGCAGGTGCAAATTTATCTTTCAGAAGTGCTTGATTGGTATGCTGATCTCACTGCTCAAAAGAAATGGGATGAGAAAGCTTACACTCAAACTAGGAAAAAACTCATATCTGCATTAGAGGGTATTTCCGAATATAATCCAGACATTGTGTTGAAGCGAATCCCATCAGATGCTTTGTTTGAAGAGCGAGCAATCTTATTAGGGAAAATGAACCAGCATGAACTTGCGTTATCCATATACGTTCATAAGGTATAGAAGCAGTTTATCGAATCTGTGAACATTATGACGTAGGGGTGGCAATCATGGCGTGTTCGGGTTGGCAGGTCAGGAAGGTTCAACCTGGACACGACCCGTTTAACAAATCGTGTCGAAATGTTCAACCCTAACCCATACACGCTCGGGTTGGCGGGTCATAAGCGGGTTGGCAGGTCATAAACGGGTTGGCGGGTCACACAATAATACAATCAGGTTCAAACGTCCAAATTCAAATACTAGTATTACAACCAAGTTCAAATACTAATACAAATATTATTTTAGAAAACTTGGAATAAAAATTATTTTTTAAAACTATTACTTTAAATGGGTTAGCGGGTCAACCCGCGACCCATATGTGTCACCCGAACCCGGCCGGTTTAATAAACGTGTTAGCAAGTCAGAAAGTTCAACCCAAACCCGTTTATTTTCGTGTCGGGTTGAGAATTGCCACCCCTAATTGTGAGGATTCGTGGAACCCCTTAGATCATTCTCCTAAAGATCCCGTTAGGGTAAAGGGGAGGTTCCAACATATATACAGGAGAAATGGTCCAAGTCTAGTCGATGTGGGACTCCAACACGCCCCTTTCAAACGGAGGCTAGATGGATACAAATTGTCCTAGAGTGTCAACAGGGGGCTAGCCGTCGGGTCCCTAGAGTGGCAAACCTTCTGATAGCATGTCAGAATATGTGGAACCCTCTCAGATCACCCTCTAAAAAGCCCTTGGGGAGAAAGAAAAGCTTTATATTAGTTATTTTTTGTTGATGTGATAAGTTTTAAATTTATAACCTCCAAGGGGGCGTGTTGGAGTCCCACATCGGCTAGACTTGGACGGACCATTTCTTTTGTATATATGTTGGAACCTCCCCTTTCTCCTAAAGGGATCGTTTGGAGATTTATATGGGGATTCCATATATTCTCACATGGTATCGGAGCCAAGGTCTGCCACTCTAGGGATCCGACACTCTGGCTAGCCCTCTAGGAGTCCCACATAGACTACACTTGGTCCATTTCTCCTATACATATATATATATATATATATATATATGTTGGAACCTTCTCTTTCTCCTCATGGATTCTTTTGGAGAGTGATATGGGGTTTCCACATATTCTCACATTTTTCCTCATGGGCTCTTTTGGAGATCTGGGGGTTCCACATATTCTCACAAACATGATGATTCAAAGACAAGGGACGCATTTTAATTTTCTTTTATTTTAGTATAAGTTTCTTGAATCAACAAAAACCCTTTTCATGGTAGTTTATTTTCTTCATATTGCAGCTTAATCTTCCTGAACGGGCACTAACTTATTGTGATCGGGTGTACAACACAGGACTTCATCAACAATATGGAAAAGCTCAGGGAAATATATATCTAATTTTACTGCAAATCTATTTGAATCCTCGGAAAACAACCAAAACTTTTGAAAAGAAAATCACTAATTTAGTATCTTCATCGAGTAGTACCAATTCCAAATCTAGTTGGTCAACACTTAAAACTAAAGGAAGAGGTTTGGGTAAGAAAGTTGCACAAATTGAGGGTGCAGAAAGTACCAGAATGAACACAAGTATTCCTGATAGCGGGAAAAGTGATATTGAAACAGATGATTCTGTTGAGGAAGGTAGTTCAACGATCATGCTTGATGAGGTCCTTGATGTACTCATTCAGAGGTGGGACCGGGTCCATGGAGCAAAAGCATTAAGACTCTTGCCTAGAGAGATCAAGCTACAGGTAACACCATTTTTTAAATTTCAGAAGTTCGCCTCCATGTTTGGAAACCATAAGCTAGCTTATAAGCTAATTTCTTTGAGCTTTTTGAAGTAGCCAATCCTTTTCAATCCATTAAGAATCACTCCAACCGGTTATAAAAACCATTTTAATTTTGACATCTATAAAAAATCGCATTTTTTTTCATGTGTAACAAAATGGACAGCTCTGAAATGTCTGTTTTTAATCTACTTAAAGTCCTAGTTGCATCATGATCATTAAAACAACTTGTAGAATACATTCTAACGGTTCCAAAAAGGTATTATAGGCTTAAAACCGAGTTACGAGTGATTGTTATGGTTTTTACAAGTTAAACACCCATCTACTTCAACCCGACCACTTACCCATAATTCTTATGGAGCTCTTGGTTTGAATTCTAACCTCCAAAACATGATCATTTTACCATTTAAGATATGCATAGAAGGTTCTCCTATCCGATTTTTCATCTAACAACAAGCTCCAGTAGCTTTTTTCCACTTTGTTCCTATTATGCCCCTTATATTTTTCCAATTATTTTCTATCATGTACTTTTAAGTCATTTTACATTATCGTCTACTTTATTAAATAGTTTTTACCAAACATGACTAGTTTATCGGCTAACAACTAGTGGTCAACAAAGTCATATGTTGGTGACAACCATTTAATCACTTACACACACACACACACACACACATATATATATATGTATCATGTCAAAAGTTGCAACTTTTATTGGATGAATGAAGTGGTTAACTTAAGTAGATTAAAGATTATCATGTATCAGTAACTAAGTTTTCCGAAACCAAACTGAATGGAATTGTTACTTTCCAAAAATGCTTTCTGTTAGGAATAAATTTGGAGTCTACGCAACTTTTAGACTCCATCTGATCACAGGGTTGTCTTTGGGTCATTCTGCTGTATGATGATGACTTTGTTACATACATTTTTCGGGTTTTGAGGGTTTCTATTTCCTGTTCAATTATTCAGAACTTGCTACCATTTCTTGGACCTCTTCTTAGAAAAACCAGTGAAGCATGTAGGAACTTTTCAGTGATCAAGAGCCTGAGACAATGTGAGAGCCTCCAGGTATGTTTACTTTTCTCATGCTCTAAAAGCTTCAAATTTTATGAAATGAACCCTTTATACAGTGTGAAAATTAGGTTGTATTTATTTTGGTAATGTTTTTTTTTATCATTTTGTGAAAAATCAGAACACCATCAAGCAAAATCCTAACAACTACCAAACACCACCAATTTACCCTTACATGACAGAACGGTACAGGGATCACTGTTTGGTTTGGCAGGACTTTTATGTGGAACAGACAAAAACAAATTACATACATTAATAAAAATATAAAACAACTCATTAGGGGTAAATTGGTCATTTTGTCCAGTTTTGTCTTACCAAACACTGAACAGTTGTTCTGTCATTTCCTGTCTGATACCAAACGCACCCTTAAAGAACCATTGGGACCCTATCCCTACAAGGCAAACCAGATGTCACACCGTTAGACTGGAACGTAAATAACAAAACAGCCGTCAGAATTACTGATAGATGGTCCTAACTTAGGGGTTCTGGTTCTTCACTATGGAACAATCATTTCTGCGAAAAATATACAATTCTAATGTGGTCCAAATCTCAACCGGCAAATAAACTCTAGGTCTTGGGGCGGCCACCGGGGATTTTTTTGGCTGTTATCTTCGAGCCTGGGTTTAGTTAAGGTGCATGCAAGCTGGCAACATACACCTACTGTTACCAAAAATGTACACATGGGCCATGGCCAACAGATTGTTATTGTAGTAGGTAGGGTCGATTAAAACAACCGAAAACCAAATTAAAACAAAAAACCAAACCGAGCATGGCCAAAACCATAATATAGAAATGGAAACACAAAAATGTTACAATAAGCTTTTTGTAAATCTTATGAATTTGAATCAACTTTTCTTGTGTGGTATAGTTTTGAAGCATATTCAAGTACATTATTATCTGTGAGAAAATTATTAACAAATGTTGTTAGATTAAAGCTTTAAAAGTGAGCTTTTGTATGAAAACTAGGGGTGTGCATTGGGGATGGACCGGAACCGAAAGTCTGAAACCTGAATCGGTTCACAACCATTTTGATTATGAACCGGTTCGACAAAACTGTGAACCAGATATATGTTTGGGTTTGTTATAATATAAACATAAAATTGGATTTTTTTTCAAGTTTAAAAAGTGGTCCGGACCAAGAACCAAAATTGAAGTTCTGCCAGATGTTTATCGTTTGGTCTTAATCATCATTATCGATATGTTGTATGTTTATTTATTTATATCTAGTTGTTAATCAAATCTAATTAGTTATATAAATTAATACATTTTGTTTTCAACATATTATTAGTAACAGGTACATAAAGAATGTGGCCCATTTATGAACCATAGAGTGGTTCAAGATCGATAAATTTTAGGTTTATATCATAGTAAATTATGTCTGAGAGAGAAACTTGATGTGATTGAATCATGCACATGTGAAACTCACAAGTTCATGGTCCTATTACAAGATATTGATTTTGGATCATGAGTTATTTCTATATTGTTTTTCAAGCAACTTATTACTGAAATGTTGTTTAGATTACGAAATAATTCATAAAATATATAAAAGAAAAACATAGAATTGTCGAAAATGTTATTTAGATCAAGATTTTAATCGACTTCAATAATAGAAATCTTAAAAATAGATCAAGATTTTAATGGTCTACCATTGGATCAAATACTTTGTTCTACTAGATACACTACAATTTTGTCGAATTGTTATTTGATTATGTTTTACAGGTTAAAAACGAATTGTATATCCAAAGAAAGGCAGAACTGAAGATCACAGTCGATAGCGCATGCTCGCTTTGCAACAAAAAGATCGGAACCAGTGTTTTTGCAGTGTATCCTAATGGAAGCACCATCGTCCACTTTGTTTGCTTTCGAGACGCCCAAAATTCAAAAATCACCAGAAAAGGATCGTTTCTAAGGAAACAATAAACACATGCACTTTTATTTGGTCGATATGGGATTTTTTTCTTGTGATTCCAGATAGGGGTGAGCATGGTTCGGTTTGGTTTTAAAACCGAATGGTATAAAATGTTTTGGTTTTCGGTTTTCGGTTTTCGGTTTTCGATTCGGTTTTTGGAAAAAATACAAACATTTCATATATGTTTAAAATTAAAATTAGATTTATATATATATATATATAATAATAAAAAAACTAAAAACATTTCATAGTATTATTTATATATATATATATATAATAAAAATTAAAAATAATTATATTTTTTCGGTTCGGTTCAGTTCGGTTTTTGGAGAAACCGAGGATGTTTGGTTGGGTTTTTTCGGTCAGTATGGGAACCAAAACCAAAACCAAAACCAAACCATTTGGATTTTCAGTTTTCGGGTTTTTTTCCCCTTTTTTTGGTTTCGGTTCAGTTTTTGCTCACCCCTATTTCTAGAATCTACAATGGTGGATTTTTTCATTGAAGCTTTCTCCAAAACTTTTGAGACCCACAAGCAAAAAAATCATTTCTAATGGGGACATCAAATCTTTCACAAGTTTTTGGTGTAATTCATAGTAACACAACAAATTTATTGTATCACTATTCATTTACACTGATGGAGAAAAAGAACTTATCTAGTATCGTATATTTTGGTGTAAGATTTGGTGTTACCCATTGGAGTAGATTTATTGTTTACATTAAATTTCACATAAGTTTTTGAATTTTGTTATAAAATTTGGTGTTACCCATTGAAGATTTGTAGGGAGCTTTTTGACGATCTAAAACTCTCTAAAAAGATTAGAACTCACGTTCAAAAACCACACTTATAACTATACAAGTAAAAGGGATTTTTTTTTCTTTTCTTTCTGGGGATCATTTTCATTGAGCTTATGTGACAAATACACGTTTTAAATAAGAAAGCATTTTAGATGCTCTGAACTTGTGAATCTAATCTTGCATTATTTATAGTATGAGCAATGTTATTATTTGCGTAAATCATCAGCCGTTGACGACTTGACTCCCAAAAGGCAAAAGGTACTACTCTTATTGCATAAAGTACCACTGTTGATGCAAAAGAACATCATTTTCCCACTTGCCCAAAAGGTACAAATTATGGATGATACTTGTAGTCTTCTTGTATACAATTTGCTCAACCCAAAGAATTGCCAAATCTGGAAGCATTCGCAATCGACAGATATTTTTATTAAATGGTTCAAATTTGAACTTAATCGACTTCCATGGACTCACTTTATCTAATATTTAAGTACGTGTTAAGAGTATAAATACAAGTTTGAATTGTAGGATGTTGTATTACATATACTTATTTATATCAAAATCAGGTTAAACCATTTATCAAAAATGTGAAAAAATGACTTGATGTTAAGAAAAAGCATGCACTTTAGTAAATAATAGGTGTGCATAAGGTATAAAAGATAATCACACTAAACTTTGAGGGTGCTCGGGATATTAGAATATACAAGAGACATCAACAAAAAAAAACCAATAGTCCCTCAAAATCAATCAAAAAACTAAAAAAAAGTCACTCAAAATACCATTTTAGAAAATCCCGCCGAATAACCAAAAAACATAAACATCTTGGGTCCGCCGCCCGTGTGCATTGATCCACTTTAAAGATGAACACTAACCACGAGGGTAGTGCTCGATTGTTTTGAGTTTGAGTTTCAAAGGTCAAAAGTATCCGGAGGTTCCAGGTTCGAATCCAAGAGAAAATAAAAATTCTCTTTTGGCCACGGTTCAAATGCAACAACTCTAGGCTATCCGTAAAATGATCGCCTAGATTAGTTGGCTGACATAGTAGGTTGGATAATCAGAATAATTAAAAAAATGAACACTTTCAACAAAAATCTTGAGTGGGTCCGCCACGGGTGTGCATTTAACAAATAATTAGTATATACTTGGTTGATGGCTACCCTACCATGAAGCAAAGTGTCTATTGCTCAATGTCAAGTTTGAATCGAGTTTGCTTTATAGATCATAGATTCCATGAATCATTTTAAGTTATTCGACCTTTATTTTTTTCTTGAATCAAAAACTTGAATATGCATCAAGAAGATTTGTTTGTTTATAGAATCCAGCTCCATTTTGGCCTAAAAACAATCGAATGGACCTCATCTCATCTCATCTCATCTCATCGTTTGTATTAGAATCTATTATTATTAGTTGGATCCATCGAGAGAGAAATAATAGAGGAAGAGAAGAATTGCACAAAATCTTTCTTTCCATAAAAGGAAATATATCATCATCTGAAAACAGCATCTTTCCTTGCAAAACGATAAACAACGACACCAGTTCTCGATTCACTCGAAGGACCATCTTCATGAATCAATTCAACCTGAAAATACTTCTTTGCTTTCTTGAAGAATCCAGATTCCTTCTTCCACCGCCTCAGATGTGCCATCAGAAACACCTTCTTCTCATCACCATCCAAAAACAGATATCTTAACGTCTCAATCAAAGGATCATACAGATTATCATGATATACTACATCTGAACCGATAATCAAATCGTATTCCCTCCCAATCGCTTCCATTTCTTCTTTGTTCCCCCAACTGAGCGCTGCCACGTGGACTTCACCGCCGCGTGGGGCTAATATACCGGCGTTAGCGTCGACGTTGAATTTCAGATTTGGAAGCACGTGAGGGAGGTCCGTCACGGTGACGTCAGCGCCTAGTACGGCGGCGGCGGCGATTCCGACGACGCCGGTGCCGGATCCTAGCTCCAGAATGCGGAGTACTCGTGAACGGCTTTTGAAATTCGTTATGACGGTGGATAACGGATCTGTATTAGAGGCTTTGTAGCAGTCGAGGAGGTTGACGAACGTCGTGGCGGCCGGCCATAGCTGGAAGGAGAGGCCTTGCGACGGAAGTTGACGGATTACGACGGTGGAATCGACGGAGGTAAGGTGGTAGTTTTGGTGTTGAATCGGTGTAGGAACGGCTTTGGATTTCTGTAGAGCATCATCATCATCATCATCACCTAGCAGTAGCATTGTGACCGGATTTATCTCTTCGTCGTCGTCGTCGCCGCCGTCCACGGCGGTGGTCATGTGATGAGGCCGCCGATGGAATTAGGTTTGGAGGATGGTATTTAAAGAAACTTGCGGAAGAAGTAGGTTAAGTTTGGAAGTATTTGGACGATTTTACCCTTTTGTCCCCGTCAAGTGGACAGCGTTGACCTCTATAATTTGTAAACCCCCAGAGTTTGACCAGATATTTGGCTTTTTTTTAATTTATATAAGAGATACCAATAATGGAGTAAACTACGATTTTAGTCCCTGTCGTTTGTTTAAAATTGCAAATTTGTTCCTTGTACTTTCAAAATATTGGTTTTCATCCCTGTGGTTTTTTTATAACTGCATATTTCTTCCTTCTACAAGCCCATATCAATCAATACCACAATGATGTTGTCCCTGGATCAAATTATTACGTGGATTAGATTTCACTTGACCGTCTACAGTTCAAATGTTACAGTTTCTTATTGTTAGCAAGGATGTCTGATTTTAGGATTAGGGTAGTTTTGTATTTTTTTTTTTTAAATTCTGTTATTATTATTTTTATTCTGTTATATAATGATATCCCGATTTCTCAACAAGTTAATTATGGATGATATTGATTTTGAATATTTTAAATTAATGATGGGACATTTGGGTTATTATGTTACGTTTTTTATATGTGAAACTGGATTCAGGAGTTGAAGTTTTGATGATAAGTTCATACATGAAACCCAAGTGGTAATGATTTTGCATGTTAAGTGGTAATTTGACCAAGTTTTGGTAATAAGTTCATCTGTGAACATGAATCCAATGTCGAAAATTGTATTGGTAATTTGACTAGTATGGTTTGTTCATCTATGAACATGGCTCAGAAATCCATATGTGAACAAGGCTCGGATATAGGCAGTTTCCTAAATCGGGATAGTGGACAATTTCCTAAATGTGGAGCGATTACAAGGATATTAAACAGCTTCCAAAATTGGTGGTGTGCACGACATTACAATATTGCTTTTCGTTCACATGTGAAATCAAAAAACCAAGCACGTTTTATAATTAAAATATTACAACTACGCCACCGACTAAACTCCATTCGTTGAAGGGTTTAAATTGGCTAAGAAAGTTAATACTATATAATGGGTTAACAAAAGAAACCGCCTCTACAGACATATGTATACATATGCCTCTTGAGAGCTCACATTGAAAAATGTCATAGTAAAAACGTCATAGTCTTGCTGTAACTCGTAAGGTTTGACCTTGCCACTTTGTCACACCTTACATCATTTAAAATCTTGTATATTAATACATAGGATTAGGTTCAGGGGAAAATTTCAAAAAAAAAAAAAAAAGCCCTCCATCTGGACAGTATGCACAAATGCATATTGGCAATTTGTAACATGCATTTGTGCATAGAAAAAAAAAAACAGGTTCAATCGCTTGTATGCACAAATGCATACCGTCCAGATGGATGAGCTCCTATGGCGTTCTTTCAGTTTTCTATTTTTTGAGGTTTTCCCTCTTAACACACACACCAACGAAAGCGAGAGTTTCTGATGGGTTTGAGTGCCCTTTTTAGTTAAGAAACGGGAAGAAAAAAAAACTAATGTATCTTTTCTCTCCTGAAAAAAACGAAGAAAAAGAACAACTCCCATCTTTACTCCGTTTTTGATATTCTGTTGGAACAAGAAAAAAAAACTCGATTCTATTCGAAATGGTCTAAAAAGTTACAAAAAACTAACATGAACCCAAACCATGGAATGTGTATGCATAATGGAGTTAAACATAAGATTCTAATAATCCATTCTCTCCACTTATGGATTTTTAGATCTTTAATTAAATATAAGCTAAATATTACCTATAAATCTCTCGGCATTTTGGTCCATTTTAGCGATCTGCCTGCCTATAAACAACAAGAATTATCGGGTTAGTTTACAGAAGTGATGATTTTATTCGGATGATTTGTAACAAGGGATTGAGGAAATACGTTTTGGAGAGGATCTTGATCATTGGGGACGCTGATGCTTCCAAAGCGTATGATGATCTTAATGGGTTCAAAAAGAAATTACCATTTTAGCCTGTAATGTCATCTATAACCACACGTGCAGCATTTCGTCCTGGTGCACCCATCACACCACCACCTGGATGGGCTCCACTTCCGCATAGATACAATCCTCGCAACGGGGTTCTATAATTTGACCTGCATTGCATCCCATACTCATAAATTTATAAACCAAACATACTCGGTATATCCCATTGAGATACGGGTCCCACCGCGCGGGGGGGGGGGGGGGGGGGGGGGGGGGTGATATCCCACATTGGTTGGGGAGGAGAACAAAAGTTGCCTTATAAGGGACTTGGATACCTCCTCTATTAGACGCGTTTTAAACACGAGTCCAAGTGTGTGGACAAAGCAGACAATATCTGGTACGGTTGGCCTGGGATGTTACAGATAGTATCAGAGCCGGGAACCAGACTGGTATGCCAACGGGGACCCTGGACTCCCAAGAGGGGTGGATTGTAATATCCCACATTGGTTGGGGAGGAGAATAAAAGTTGCCTTATAAGGGACTTGGATACCTCCCCTATCGGACATGATGTTACAGGAAGCGGGGGGGTAAGATATTAGGCAGACGAAAAGATCCATGGCTTGCAAAAAAGCACGGTTATAGACCACATATTTCCCAAAAACATAACGTTTTTCTTAAGACCGAATTATAAAAGAATGCAAAGAGTCTATCTAGCTAAAAAAGTAGAAAGAAACACTCTATTTCTAGCAAAAGAAGAGGAAAATAATACAAAAAAACACAAAACTGAGTTAACTTGAGTACTTGTAACGATGATACTTGGAGATAATGTTGTGAAGCTTACCATCCTTTTACAGGTCTCATGAGGAAAAGAGAATCCAACCCCATTGCACCATGGAAGATGTTCCCTCCTGTCAAAATATATTTTAAATAAAGGGACATATTTGAAATAAATTATGGGAACCCTGAAAACCTAATGTTGGATTTTTAACATAATTATATTCAAAACTTTTAATTGGATGACTTTTATAGAAGAACCATCTTTATCAAAGTTCATGTAAAATAGTTTTAACTATTTGTCAAATATGTAGAGTTTCCTACATAAGAACCAATAAAGGTATCTCATGGGACCCGAATTAATAACTTAATGGATACTTTTAACTTGGAATGTTTTTTCATTTCAAAAAGAACTTGGAATATATATATATATAACGATTTTCATGCAAAAAGTACACTGTACACCATCTTCTATCCTCGATTTTCTTCATTTCAAAAAAAAATTGAACCTAAAAGTTGGAGGTTCAACTCTCATGGGAGACTTTTATAAGGGTGTGTCTGCATTTGTCTATAAAATAAATAGATATAGATATAGATATAGATATAAATATAAATGGGACCAACTAAAAGATAATACATGTAGAGAGGGATGGCTGCCATGAATTACCTGTGAGACCAATTATTCTTTCAAGGTCTGGTGGAGCCAACATGTCATAACCAATAACTGATGAACTGAAGCCAGGGGCATATTCGTCAATTAATTTGAAACATCTTTGAGCAAATGATTCCTAGGAAAGAATGTCATCAGTTAATAAGGTTTGAAAGATCAAATAATAAACCAAAACAATAACATGTTCGGAAAATAATAAAACACATCATCTTAAGTTTTAGTAATTTACAGATAAATAACCACATTCATATTGGTTGGTGTACCACCACTTCCAATTCACAGAGGGGTAACTTCATTATGAACCACTGTACTTTGAACTTGTTGGTTGTGTCAAGTATGTTATATTACTATATTACCCTCATAATCATATTTACATGCATTTAACCAACCTCCTCTTTCTCGCACTCTGTTCTCCAGAAAGATGCATAATGTATGTAATTCATATATATAGAGGGAGGTTCAAACGAGAACAGTAACCAAATAAGAGAACACGAAAACGGCCAAATCCCATGTGATTTTACACTAAAGGTCAATGCAAGCTTGGAGCTACCCACGAAAGCTTGGAGCTACACCAAATAAGAGCTCTCTCTCTCTCTCTATATATATATATATATATAGAGAGAGAGAGAGAGAGAGGTTCCTTCATTTAGAAACCAATATAAAATAAATTATTTTATATTGGTTTTCCCCTTGGTTTCCAAAGTTTCTACTCTTCTTAGAGTTTTTAAAAGATTGTCCCTCTCTCTCTCTCTCTCTCTCTCTCTATATATATATATATATATATATATCAAAACAAGAAAACATATAGAGAAAAGCGTTTGAACACTCATGTACTCAAATTTGGATGCATAAAAGCGTTTGATTGTTAACAAATGATGCTACCCACGTAAGTTTAATTTGTCCTTTATTTGTTTATCATCAAAAATATGATCTTTGTTTAGTTGCCTCTAACAAATTGTTAGACCAAATTAGGTAAACTTTAAGTGAACAAACTCATTGAGTAATTTTTAAATGGATGAAGCAAAGAAAAGAAAACTAATATTTCCAGTAGAACATAGAATCTTTAAAATCAAACTCACTCTATATGCAGGATCCTCCCAGCTGCCATCACTAGGTTTATATGGTGTAAACTGAACAAACAAGTTGATAACATGCTTTCCTACAAAATTGAGTTTCATTAGCTATAAAACACATGGAAAATAGAGTTCATTAAATTACCATATTGAGGAAAATAAGTTTAATTTTAATTAATCTTAAATTTGTATGAAGAAAGAGATGGGTACCCGGTGGAGATATAGTCTTGTCTAAAACTGAAGGAATTGTCATTTCAATTATAGGCCTTTTTGACGGCAAGCCATTCTTTGCATCCTGGCATGCAGAGTCGATCTCCTCTATACTGATCAACAGAGATAAGAAGGCATAAATTTCTTCACTTTTTCAAACTTGAAAGTTGAGAATGAAAAACTGAACAAGATAAGATATTTGAAAAGTGGAGAAAAATATTATAAGATCACTCGACGACCACCATTATATAATTTGAAGCAAAAGTGCATAGATCAACCACCATCTAAACTCTAACTACAATGCTCAAGAGGGAGGTTCAGGGGAAAACGCTAAAAAAAAGAGAAAACTGAAAAAAACACCCTGGGAGCCCTCCATCCGAACGGTATGCACAAAAGCATACAAACGATTGAAGCTGTTTTTTTCTATGCACAAATGCATGGTACAAATTACCGGTATGCATTTGTGCATACCGTCCAGATGGAGGGCTCCCAGATTGTTCTTCGGTTTTCTCTTTTTTTGGCGTTTTCCCCTGAACCTGACCCCAATGCTCAAAATTAAAATCATTATTTCTCATGGGACAACCTTCCTCAAAAGACAAAAGTGACGGAAACCCCAAAAATAAAAGGATAAGAAAAGGATGACTGAATGAATAAGCATACCTCTCGGAACAAATATGAATGGTACCCATATGCTGAGGACCAGCTTCAGGATGACCCAAATTGCAGCACTTAAACTCTGGCAATTTGTCAACTGCTAAGTTGATTTTAGTGGTTGCCTGTTTAATAAAGTCGCACTAAGAATTTACCAGATAGGATTTGTAGTAATTTAACAGATAGAAGAATATAACAAATTTACCAGATAGAATTTACCAGAAGGATTGGATAGGATTTGGAATTCAATTCCATTCCAATCCAATGGTTGGTTTGAAGTATTGCTTGGATTAGAAATCTCGGGATTTCATTGAAATCCCACAAACATGGGATTTTAGAAATCCCATGGGGGTTCTTCGTATTTCGCGGGATTTTGTAGGATTTTGTGTGTAATAATATTCTAAAATATGTTGAAAACATTTGTTTTATAATAACCAATCAATAAAAAGGTAATTTAATTATTTTTATGATTTGTTTTTATAAAAATGAAACTCAATTTCATTCCAAATCCTACAAACCAAACACGCCAAAGATTCCAAATCCCTCAAAACCGTTCCATCAAACTAAACTTGAAGTTTGTATTATCACAAACTTATTAATAATAGAAATGACAAACTGCAAAAAGAAATCTTACAGAACTATAGTCGGAGTGCTTAACAGCACGAGAAAAATCATCTGGGAGAGCACTTTCAGGTACTAGTTCCTGTGTCAGAATTTAAAAGGTGATAACTCAATTTGTTAACCTTACTTCAAGCTCAACTTACAAAATAATCAGCATTAAAACTTTACCATAAAAGTCTTATACGGTGTAGCATTTGACAAAACAACCGAAGAATGAACCTCTGTTCCATCAGCCAAAATAACCTAAAAAAATCCCAGTTAAAAATCAAAAAAAATATATATATATATATATATATATATTTAGGGGAGATTTCAAATACAAACCACGTCAATTCGTACAAACCGTACAAACCGCATGTTTCATTTTTTTTTTAATAATTTTTTTTTCATGAAAGTGTTTAATATGATGAATTTGTTTCATATAATTTTTTTTCTTCATGAAATTATTTTTCTTTCTACATGAAAATGAATTGATTCATGAAACTCTCAATTTGATGAATCTTGTTTCACATATTCTTGATTCACCAACCTTCATGTATTCTTGATTAAATTTTTTCATATATTATTGACTAATCAACCCTAATGATTAAGAAAAAGTGAAAAAATTTTAAAAAAAATATTGGTTGCATGCGGTTTGTACGAATTGACGTGGTTTGTAACGGAAATCAACCCTAGTTAGAGCTTACCCCAGTTACTGTGCCTGAATCATCAATCATCAGCTTTGATACCTGAAAAAGAAATGAACCATCATTTTTAAGTAACAAGATTAAGGGCCTGTTTGTTTCACAGCTTAATGAGCTTAATGTGACTCACAGCTTATTTGGTCAACTATACACACCGTTTGGTAATGGCTTAATGATATAGAAAGTGACTTATTCAGTAAGCATTTAGGGGGGGAGCTTTGTGCAGAAAGCCAAGTTTTTTTTTTCCAAACACGTCCCTCCCAATTAAAAAGAATGCTCATTCCATCTATGAAAAAACCCCTCCCAAGCCAAATCCTTCATAATCCATACGGATAGATTAATCCACACAGACAACTCTATCCATACAGGACTTGATGGAAAACCAACCAAACAGCCCTTAATTCTATATAGATCTGACCTGAGGCAAAAAAATGGTTTAAACTGTATGAGGTAAAATAATAACACGGAAAGATAATTTCAGAAAAGCTGAATTATGAACCTTTTGCCTATTTTAAATCACTCTGGTTCATCAAAGGAATCAACCAGAAGAATAAGTCTGACATACAACTTAGAGTAAATTAGCTTTCTCGTCCTTGTGGTTTGTAAAAAATTGCGATTTTCGCCCCTGTAGTTTAGAAATTACGGTTTTCGTCCCTACAATTTGTAATTCATTGCTGTTCTTGTCCTCATGATTTACACTTTATTGTTGTTTTGGTCCTTGTGGTTTAAACTCCTTACTATTTTGGTCCCTTGTACTTAAAAGGTAGGAATTAGTCGAGGGACGGAAGTAGCAATAAATTGCGAACCATAGGATGAAAATTGCAATTTCTAAACCACAAGGATGAAAATCGAAATTATTAACAAACTACAGGGACAACAATTGTAATTTACTCTATAACTTATCATGCTTCCCTTCCTATACAGCAACTGAAACAAAATCTCTCAAACTTTTAGTAAAACATGCAAGCAGAATTTTGGAAGATGTGATTGCAATCCTCATTTTTATAACAATCAAAACCAAGCCAAACGAACCCGGTCTATCTCACTGGAAAGTAGGGTGTGGGAGGGGTAGGATGTACACAAACCTTACCTCGACCACTAAGCAGAATCAAAATTCATTTTATCACCTCTTAAAAAATCATGCTTAATGGATTTTAAAGAAGCGAGATATTATATGTGAAATTTGACAAATAACATTATTAAAAGAGTAAACTCTAATTTTGGTCCCTGTGGTTTACTGAAATCTTTGAAAACGGGACTTGAACTTTGATAACTCTAGAAATCGTCCTCACGGTTCTCATTTTGCTATGAAAGTGGTCCCTTGTCACTAAATCCGTTAGTTTTCTCTGTTAGTGTCAGCGACATTTTTGTCTATTTTTGTTAATTTTTGTACACATATACATATATTATATATACATACAATATATTATATGTTTAATTTTTTAAAGAAAACTAGGGAAGTAGCCTAAATATAAATAGACAAAAATACCCCTAATGCTAACAGAGAAAACTAACGGAGTTAATGATGGGGGACCACTTTCAGAGCAAAATGAGAACCACGAGGACGATTTTTAGAGTTATCAAAGTTTAGGTCCCACTTTCAAAGATTTCAGTTAATCACGAGGACCAAAATTAGAGTTTACTCTTATTAAAAAGCATTCGTTTGGTTAGCAAAAATTGATGATCACAAGAACTCTGTCTTGGAAAATGTGTTAAGTGTAATTTCTTCGCAAAACCTTTTCCACAAAACTTCTTTTGCAAGCCGGGGGTGTTCATGGAAACAGCCACTCTACCCCTTGGGGTAAAAGAAAGGTCTACTTACATCATACCCTCCCAAACCCATCATCTGGGATCGGTTGGTTTGGTTTGGTTTAACCATCGTAGAGGATGTTAATATTGCTGAAAATTCGAAAAAGTAGTAAATATGAAAGGCTCGTTCAATTTGGGACAACCCAGAACACAAAACAAAGTTAGTATCAACTTTTATTGAACATGCCCATGAAATGGTGGAAGAAAAGAACTCGCTAATTATTCCAAATGGCATACCTCTGCGTTGGTAACTATGGTGGCACCAGCTTCCTTAGCAGCATTTCCAATAGCCAAAGATACCGAGCCCATTCCACCTTCAACATACCTAAATGCATGTTAGTTATCTAGCATGTAATTCATCTAACCAACATCTAATAGTGCCTTAGTGTGCAACATTCATATGATTAAATACACGATTGAATCATCTTAACCAACACTAAGGAAAAAGAACAACATTACATCAATCACTGTTCTAAAAAAAACTCGCCGCACAGCCGCCATGGGCACAAGGCTTGTGTCTTACGCTACGCTAAGCTCGTGGCACGCTATGGCCTAATGCGCAATTTTTGTACTTTGATATTTGATTTTCCTTTACGTTTTAATGTCTTATTTGCTACTTTTTAATATATATATATATATATATATATAACCTAATTTAACTTGCTTATTACTATTGATTTGTTGAGTAACAAATAACAATACAAAACATATGTTTTTATACATAATATTGTATATGAATTAGAAATTTGACGCCATAAGTCACGCCCTAAAAACGCCATGGCTTCACAGTGGCTCCTAAGACTTGAGGCTTGGCCTCGCCGCCATGCTTTACGCCATTTAGAACCTTGACAAAAATATTCATCTTTTCACATAAGTCAACCAAAATAATTATTAAAACAACAATAGAAGGTAATGGATAGATATTTGGGTCTTCATCAACCCCCCTACCAAAAGAGAAGATAAATAAATAAAAATCAATTAAACATTAAAGCAAACACACAAAAAAGGGAACTCGTTTTTTTAACAATTATTTTCACCAAAAAAAAAATAAGACCTAGAAACTATTATGGCTTCTGAAATATTGGATATATGAGAATGTGAAAGAAAATACAAATATACCATAAAGGAAACTTAGAAAGTCTATGATCAAATGTGGATCATAGCTATCTGGTGCTACCGGTGTTGATTCATTAATAAACATTACGTACATGCGGTAGCAGAAATACTTACGACCAAATTCCACGGTCACCATCAGTTTCTCCCATCACATGATGTAGTAGAACATATCCACTCCCTGGTGTGTGGGCACTTGCCTGGATTACAAAGTGAAGATGAGCCAATCCAACAAAGCTAGTGGAATTCATATGTCAAAGCCATTCAAGTTAACACGTATATAACTAATGTTGATTCATAGGCAATAGGTAGTTGTTGGATGACCGGGTATATACAACTTAAATTTAACCAAGAGTATAAATTTACAAAAGAAAAATATATTAACAAATGCCCCTCTAATCCACATTCTCTTTTGTTCTATATTTTATTTTTCTTTTTTCATTGTGTTCATGTGAGAAGCAAAAAAACTTAAATGGAAAAAGAAATATTGAGTCAATAAATACAATGTATGCCATCTTAATCCTAGCATGACGTCCAAGGGCAATAACTCTCCTATTTTCAACACCCATAATGATCGATCCCAAGAACTCACATTCAACTGTTCACATATTTAGGGTTTTCAAGAAACCAACTAATCATTTTTTTTATATTTGTGTTCAGATTTTACTAGAAGAAATTGTGATAATCGACTGCTACCAAGGTTTTAAAGTACGGAAACGTGAGGCGAGGTGTTTTCCCTCCGCAAGGCAAGGCGTAAGCCTCGAGGCAGTCTGAGGCGTAAGTCTCGTGGCAGAAAATAAAAATAAATAAAATAATATTATATATGTAATACTTAGGTGAAAATAATATTTAAAATTGTAATGTTGCTGATAAAGTCTTTAATTACTTTAATTTAGGCAATTAATTGTTAAAGATTTTATTTTTTAATAAAAAAAATTGGATAAACATTAAAAGCCTACCACATAAAGAGTAACACAAATGTCAAGAGAAGAAAAAAAGTCACTCCTCTAAAAACCGAAGAGTCCTTATGCACCTCCCAAGTCACATCTCACATCCCTAGTACGTATTAAGTTGTATAAAAACTAGAAGTCACATATAGCAGTAAGTTATCTTCTTCAATGGCCATGCACAAGGACAAAGCAAGGAGTGAGGTTTTCTTTTAATGAGTCATCAATCGGTATGTGTATTTACTTTGATTTGACATATTTTTTAACCCTAAAGTAGTAGTACCACCTCAGCCCCACCTCGGTAGTTCAAGGCATACGACCCAACCAGACTAGCTAAGGCGCTGCCTTAGGGATGTTTTTTGACCGCCTCGCCTTGAGGTGTACGCCTCAACTGTTTTTAGCAACCATGATTGCTACTATCAATTTGATCATTCATAGTAGGTTACTCTCTTTCTCTCTCTTATCATATATTTTGTTTTTTCTTCCAGAATTTGATCAACAACGATTAGAAAGTTGAAACAATGAGATGTGTTGTATGAAGTCACGATCACCGCAGTTGTCTACCTAATTGTGAATTTAAGGCATACTCCTTGTGCCGTGACAACAAAACAAAATGGAAAAACCTTGTCAAAGTATTTTCAAGACAGTATTTACGTGAGCTTGTGACAGCTTTGGTGCCACCGGATCAGAGGGAAGTCGTCATTACCAATTTGTTGGTTGAAGCCATAGCCAGAATAAATGAACCTCTGCGCGGACTGGTGCTAGAGTTATTGAAGCCAAGCATGCATTTAATGCAGGAGATCATGAGCAGCAGGAGCCGCAGCCATGATGCCACCACCAGTGAACATAGAGCTAAGTTTAGGGTGCAACCCTACTTGATCAATTCTATCATTCCAACAACAGGTCTCTTTCTCTATCTCTTACATACGGCTCGAATATCACAATTTCTTCTAGCAAAATCTGAACAAAAATATAAAAAGAAAATGATTGGTTGTGGTTGTGGTTGTCACCCTAAACTTAGTTCTATGTTCACTGGTGGTGGCATCGTGGTTGCGACTCTTGTTGTTCATGATCTCCCTTATTTAATGCATGTCAATAACTTTTGCACCAGTCCGCGCGGAGGTTCATTTATCCTGGCTATGGCTTCAGCCAACAAATTGGTAATAGCAACTTCCCGCTGATCGGGTGGCCCAGAGTCGTCACAAGCCCACGTAAATACTGTCTTGAAAATACTTTGACAAGGTTTTTTCATTTTGTTTTGTCATCACATCCCAAGAAGTATGCCTTAAATTCACAATTAGGTAGACAACTGCGGGGATCGTGACTTCATACAACACATCTCATTGTTTCAACTTTCTAACCGTTGTTGATCAAATTCTGGAAAAAGAATAAAATATATGATAAGAGAGAGAGAGTAACCTGCTAGGAATGATCAAATTGATAGTAGCAGTAGATTATCACAATTTCTTCCGATAAAATCTGAACAAAAATATAATTAAAAAATGATTGGTTGATTTCTTGAAAACCCTAAAAAAATGTGAACATTTGAATGTGAGTTCTTGAGATCGATTATCATGGTGTTGAAAATAGGGGTGAATATGGTACGGTACCATGTTTTTTCTGAAAAAACATTTGATCAAAAGAAACACGTGGGACTACTACGTAGCACCAAGGGCAATAACTCTCCTGAATTGCAAGAAACCTCCTTGTGGAAATTTTCACGTGTTTATCTTTGAACCATAAACATGCTTGCATAAATATGTAGTAAGAAACAGATATGGGATGATCGAAAAGGGTACTTACAGTGGATCCTATCACTGCATCTGTAGCAAGTGTTGCCTTCAACACCTCACTCTGCATTTTATGCACATAACAGAGATTAAAATGTTGGCATTTCACATTTTATACATAATACAAAATTTTACTTAAGACATCAAAAAGCACATTTTTTTTCTTTGGAATCATATGAGGATCACTTTGGCGAATGCAGTCAACTCAACTATGCATTGAGTTTTTAATGCCTTTCAACCAATATATATGCATTGGCTATTCAATAACAAAGTACTAATTACGAAATAGGTGCGATGAAAACATAAAAATTAAAGGAACATGCCACATCCCTCCATCTATCACAGGACCCTATAACCTTGTATCTGCTAGCTCCCAAATTTCCAAGATACATGATAAATTTGTACAGATGATTGGTCTTCTTAGAAGCCATAAGCAAGTTTGAGTTTAGGGAAGGTAACATGATCAAACAAAAAATGAATAAAAGACCGGTAGAAATAAGAAACAAAAAAGAACAAGTATTATTGTAATTTGTAAAGTAATTCACGAAATCATTGATTTCATACATCAGAGGAGCTGCTATAAGTAGGGGTGAGCATCCGAACCGGGTACCCGCCTTTGGAACCGCAACCGCTTCAGAACTGCCGGTTCCGGAACCGGAACCGATGTGAGTGGTTCTGGTTCCGGGTCCTAAGATACGGAACCGATCAAGACCGGTTGCGGTTCCAATTCTCAATTTTTTGGAACCGTCACCCATCGGTTCCCATTGGTTCCGGTTCCTGTTCCAAAATATAAGGAACCGGTGTTAGCGGTTCCGGTTCCATGGAAAATGGCCTGGTACCTGGTTATGCTCACCCCTAACTATAAGGGTAAGAGATATATGAATAGTTGTATGCTGATAATGCATTCATTGACAAGAGCTCAAGATTCTCAGAAAAGGGGAAGGAGATTTAAGTAGCAACCTCAAACCAGTTATTCAAAACCTTTGATGCTGGTGACAGTAAAAGGTCCATAAAATCCCTGTGAGAAGAAAGAACTACATAAGTTTATCAAATTTGTAATGCAGACCATTTTCTTAAGCTGATCAACTCATGAAGGTATTTAGTTGATATTTTATAAAATTTAGGAAATAGACGCATTAATTTCATGTTATTGTTCCCTTTAAGTAGAAATATATCCTATAACTTACACCAGGCCTTGTTGACCCATGGAGACAGACTGATGCAAACAATGGGCCCAAAATTCTGATTTCTGTAACTTATGTTTCAATCGAGCATTAAAAGATGAAACGCCTTGGTGAGCTTCAGGTGGTGATGAATCTATAAGCGGATCCATGAACTTGCAAAAGCTCTCCAGTTGCTTTTCATACCTATATATATATATATATACACACACACACCAAGAGAGGTAAATGAATAAGTTATCAAGAAGCCTGCTCCACTCAATCTAACAAACAAATAATCAAAATCAGTGAGGAAATAGAAACAGAGATGAACTTGCAAAAAATACACATATCAGATCACCAGACAAAAAAGGTTCCTCAAACCTTAAGTTATAATATAACTGTTATTAGTATATTCAAGTACTAATTCCCTGTAATAACATAACTGTTATTAGTAATAAAGGCCTCTTGTTGATTAAGAAGGTTGATTTATGTTCTAAAATCATCATAATGAAGACGAATATGGGCAAGATTATATGTCTTCAAAGTTCTTTTTTACCACTGAATTATAAATATGACCACATTAGTTATGAAGAAGATATAGAAATGCAAAACGCAGAAACCAATAAGTCATAAACCCAATTCCTTATTAGATTCCACCATTTCACCATATTTATATTACCAAATAGTCAGTTTGTTTTTTAAGAGGTACTGAAGTCTGAAAGTCTGATTTCAGTTTTGAAATGGTTATGAAACGTCTAAATGAATCAGACATAAGTGGTGATTAAGAGCTTAAAATGAAAATAAAAACAAACAAGGTCAGTACTGTTTGTAAGTAACAATATGCTAACTTAATATCGAGATAGAAAAGTCACAGCAAATAGAACCTCGGATAAGCATCAGCATCCCGTTTCGAAAACTTGGAAATCTCTGAATGATTAAGCTCAGCATCAGGACCTAAAAGAAGATAACGGCCATCCAAACACGGCGTGAAGGATGAAGGACTTCTCTTCAACAATTTCAATCCATGTCTACCTAACTCCAGATCTCTTCAAAAAAAAATTCATCAAAATTAGAACAACTTCATCAATCAATCAAGCAAAGGGATATACAAAACAAACTTGAATATTTTGAAATCAAAACCTGATAATAGAAGGACGAAGGAGACTTTGGAGGTAGCTGCAACGGGAGAACTTGAAACCAGGGATGAGTTCTTCGGTGATGGCGGCACCGCCGATTAGGTGGCGGCGTTCGAGGACGGCGACGGAGAGGCCGGACTGAGCTAGGTAAGCAGCGGCGGTAAGGCCATTATGACCACCGCCGATGACCAAAGCGTCCCATTTCTTCTTGTTGTTTAAGGCGGCAGTAGTGGTGGTGGTGGTGGTGCAAAAGCTTCTTCTCCACATTTTGGGGTCTTCACACTTTTTTTTTCACTTCTGCTGTTAAACTACTTTGTCATGCTTTTCTTTAATTCGTACATCTGGTTATGGTGCTTTACTTCTAATTTTTTTTCTTTTTAATTAAAATGGAAAACACCAAGAATTGGAGTGGGTAACACTTTTTATTTTTTTGTAAACTCGTAAATGTTTGAATTTGTATATGTATTTTATATTATTATGAAATTTACAGCTAAATTATATCATTAGTATTTATTTAAAAGAAAATATGTTATTGACGGTATTTAATATATTTAAATTCTATTAAGATACATTAATTGAGAGAGTTGATGATTGATTTGGTTAAGAATTGAATAAGGTTAATCGATTGACAAAAGTCGTTAAGGGTCTAGAGAACAATAAAAGAAAAATAGGGAGTTGGTTTACTTCTTACTAGATAAGAGGATAATAAACCATAAGGTGGCGTTTGTTTTTTAAGAGGTGCTGAAATCTGAAGTCTGATTTCACTTCTAATTTATAAGAGGTGGTGCTGAAGTCTGAAGTCTGAATCAATAAAACTGTTTGTTTTTTACGTCTGAAATTTGAATCAATATGACCTTTTATTTCCATCTTATGTGAAAGACCGGAGGTGTGCGAAGATAATAAGAGGGATTTAAGAGGTTAGGTTACCAGTTATTTATTCAGAACATATTAAGTGATAAGAGGCTCTGAAAATAATAGAAAAACAAACAGTCTGAATTATGAAACGTCTAAATGAATCAGATATAAGTGGTGATTAAGAGCTTAAAATGAAAAAACAAACAAGGCCTAAGTGTCTTTAAAGTTTTAGAAAAACAAATAGTCTGAATAGTCCTACCTCTTACTGAATCAGACATAAGAGGTTGATAAGAGTTTTTTTGTTAAAAAAACAAACAAGGCCTTAAGGCTTGTTTATCAAAGGTTTTATCTGCTAAGTGCTTATCATGTCACTTACCTTACTAGATGTAAATGGCAAGAACCCAAAGTCATTCCTTTTAAGAGCGATGAAAAAGACCATCTTGCCAGGTAAGTGAGGGTGACGACTTTTATCCGGTTAGCGGTTACCGGATAAATTGTTGCATACGATGATGATGTTTTAATTGACTATAATATTACATGGTAAGATAAATGAGAATAAACTCTCACCGGTAAATCTTACCAGGTAAGTGTTTGGATAAACGGTCCATAAATCTTTCCCTAAATCTATAAAGTTTGATATATAAACAATAAATCTTTTCGAATGGTAAGACCAAATCTTACACCAAAATATGAGATTCTAAATATATATTCCTTTTATCTTTTTCAATAGATATAAATTTGATGATTATTATGTTACACCAAATTTGTTTTGCTACTATTTATAATACCAAATTTGAGGAAATATTTGGTGTCTCCATTGGACTGATTTGGCGTCAAGTTTTCTATTTGGTATGCCCATTGTTGTGATTTGACAACAACTATTTGGTGTCCCCCTTGAAAATGGTGTAAGAACATTATCATATTAAATGTTATATTATTGGGTTTTTATATATTTTTAAACTTATCTATACTATATTATAAAGCATTTGACCAAAAACTCTTAAAAACAACCTTTTAAGCTTTAGGTACTGCTATTTAATGCTAATTATTTAATTTTCAAGATTACAAATAAATTGTACGTAAGCACAACTTATTAAAGCTTTATTTCAGAATTCGTGTAACTAACTACAGATAACCATCATCCAAGATACAGGATAAACATCTATTTTTAAATATAAAAAATCTAAAATATAATTAAGATAATCATTGAGTTCTAACAGAAAACTTAATTATTATCATTATAAAAAGTTATATTAGTAAACCAAAAATAAATTATTTTGTTATTAAACATAACTATATTATGATAAAAAAATTAAATTAAAGAAATTACATAAAAAAGAGAACCTTTAAATGAACATTAAAATCGTTTTCTCAAAACCACATAAAACCATTATAATATCGATAGAGACAAAAATTAAAATAAAACATAAAATCAAAATGTATCTCGCTGCATTGCGCGAGTACCTTTCTAGTATATCATTATATCTGCATTAACTTGTATAATTATTAAGAACTTCGTTCTTGTAAGTCATTACCGTAACGGAGTTTATTGATTTCTTGAGTTGTGGATTAAGTTGCAACAAAAATCCAAAAAGAAAAGGGCCTTGTAAGTCACTTTATCGGAGAATCTCTTAGGCACCTTCAACGGAAGGTTATGAACACTATCCTAACAACTCTTTATAAGAACTAGAGTAACTCCATTTTTGGTCTATGCGGTTTTATCGAAAATCTAAAAATCTGTGTATCTACTTTAATAAGTACAAAAATAGTCCCAATAGCATGCATTTTACTTTGAAAACTAGTCATTTGCTCTAACATCATTAATAGAGAATATGTTAAATGCACCATGTATTCCTTACGTAAAGGGCATTTTGAACATTTCACATGTTTTATCAAAAACATTTGAGTGTACATGTTTTTAAGACACTGGTACAAACATTCCTCATATTTTCAAAAAGAACTAAACAAATGAAAAAAAAAAAACTAACCCCAAAATCCTCCTCTCACTAAACAAATGAAAAAAAAAACTAACCCCAAAATCCTCCTCTCTGGAGAGCTCATCTCTCGCACCAAACTCACCTTCGTCGTATTCTCTAATGAACTTCTTTCCGCACAACAAATTCAATCCTTCATTTAAAAGAAAATTATGTCTCTAGTTGCCCCTCCTCCAGCATCTGGATACCGAAACCCATCAACCTTGAGTGCTTTTGAATAATAATTTCTTTTCATTCTACCTCTTCTACCTCTTGATATCTCGGTATCTCCCTAACCTTGGCAGACTTGTTCTAGTAGAAAGAAATTTTTGTTGGGAAAAAAGGCAAACTTTGTTCGCTAGGGCCCCTTTTGAAGACCAAGTCACTATGGAAACAATTTATACTAACAAATAATATATTCAAAGGGTTTGTGTCTTCTGAGTTAGGGGAAGGATAAGGAGATTGAGATGGAGCTTTACTTGTTTATGTTTTCATTAAATTTAAGTTTTAAACCAATATGTTCCCTTTAATGAAGAACAACCTCAATGTTTGTTTAATATTTCCCCTAATCATATAGTTTAGATAAACCTAAGGTTTTCCCTTTTACAAGGGTCATGAGAACTACGGATGACAAGAGTGGTCTGTGTGGTGAGAGGTATGTATACGTTCATGATATTCCTCCATATTCAACAAAGATATAGTTAATAAACGTAAGATTGTTAACAAATGGTTTGATATGTGTGAGTTCATTATGACAGATCCCTACACTTCATTTCTTTACATATTCATAAGTTATATGGTTTCATTACAGATCCTTACACAAAAAGATTGGTGGGTTTGCGGTTTCAAGTCATCGGAGGAGGAAGCAAGGAGGGGAGAGGTTGTGAGAGTGGTGGGTTTCAAGTCGTTTTCAAGTATTGTAATATAAATTTTTAAGAAATCGATAAAAAGAGTATAAAGATCAAAATTCCCTCATTTAAATTTTAACATAACTCTCAATTAGTGATATTAGGGCAAGTGAATTGTTTTAGAGCCAAATGCATTGAAGCATGTGATGATGGTCCATCAACTATGATGATAATTTATTGAGAATCTATTTTGAGGAGCAACATTTTAAAATTGTTGTTTATCTACATTGAACCGAACTACCAATAAATCATATTTATTCTCCTCAATGGCTAAAAATCCTTGAACATTAGATCTACAATATCCTAATAAACGAAGAACTTTCGCCATTCTTGAAAAATCAAGAATTTACTTTTTCTATGCAAACACTATTGTAAGAAATCTACACGACCTTCAACTTGTAGAAAATTATAATATGTTCGTAAATATTTAATAACATTGCTTTAATCGTAATGCTATTGTAAAAGTAAAAAGTTCGCAAATAATTCATAACAAACAATTTCGTAAAACTAGTTATAACCATTTTGTAATGATGCCGTAAAGAATTAGTAGCAATGTTAGAGCATCTCCAATAGCATCCCCAAAATGGAGAAAATGAGGAAAATGAAGATTTTGGGTTAAAAATATGTTCCAAGAGAATCTCTAAAAGCTCCTTCAAAATGGAGAAAATATGAGATAAAAGACTTTTTTTCTCCATATTTGGAGATTACCCCAAAAATGATTACCATGTTAGAGAAATTGTTATTTTATTCATAGTCTCACTTTCCTACCAATAATAAAAGATTTAGTTTAAAATTTTATTAATATATTGAATAATTTAATACTATAATTAATATTGCATTCTCCAAAATAGACATGCAGTTGAGATGAATGCAATTTTTTTTTTAGAGATTTTAACTTTTTTATCTCCATTTTGAAAAAAAAAATTAGAGATGCTGTTGGAGAAAAAGTTTCATAAAACAAGTAATCATTTTTGTAAAACTAACTATAATCATTTCATAAAAGTGTATGAATTTACAGTTGAATCTCATACGGTCTATACCACAGTTTAAAAAAAAATTAAAATAGAAAATTAAAAGTTTAATTTTTAAAAGATGAATGTAACTCAAACACTTAAGGGGCGTTTGGTTTGACGGAATCTGATGGAATTGGAATGGTCAATTCCATTGACCAAATTCCATTCACGTTTGGTTGTCCAATGAATGAAACTGAAATCCAAAGATTCCATCAAATGCAGATTTGATCATTCCTTCATAAATGAGATGGAATTGAAATTCTTTCCACCCAATATATTAAAAATGACCAAAATGTCCAATGAATGAAATTGAAATCCAAAGATTCCATCAAATGCGGATTTGATCATTCCTTCATAAATGAGATGGAATTGAAATCCATTCCACCCAATATATTAAAAATGACCAAAATACCCATTATTAATTCTAACACATACTGGTTCATCAATCGACTTTCTTGATTCTCCTGGTCTGTTCACCGATTTCTTCATTGCATCTAAAAATTCATCTCTCGATCTGGAACGTCATCCACCTGATTTCAGATTTCACATCTAACGTCGTCTTCTTCTTCGATGCGGAAAAGTCTATCTCTCGATCTGCAAAGCTCAACTTCTTCGATCTTGCTTTTTATTGCTCTCGTCATTATCGCCACCACCAAGTAAAAGCCTTTCAGGAGTTTACATCTCTCGATTATACCGTCCAAGAATTTGTTTTTCTCTTGATTTTTTATTCGATTTCGATCGATTGTGGGTTTCGATGTGTTTTTCTATCGCTTCTAGGTTCTCGTTCTTCAACCGATTCTCGCTGATTTCTCATTTGTTGATTGCAGGGAGGAAAGGTGGTGTATGGCGGTACGGCGGCCGGAAAAATAGGTATTGCAATGGAAAGAAGAAGGCAAACAAGGTGCTGCGTCTAGGTCAAAAAAGAAGGTGGAGGAAGGGGATAAGGCAAATGAACAGTCAAATCATTTTTAATTTTCTTTCCTTTATAATTTAGTTACCATTATTAAAAAAAATGCAAACAACAGTAATTTACGTAGTATTTTATTATTATTTATACTTAAAATAATATTTAAAATATATATTTATAATTGAAAAAAATTATAAAAAAATATAAAAAAGGGTATTTTTGTCATTTTTCATCATTTCATTCCAATTCTGTTGCAAACCAAACAGACAAAATTCAATTTTTACATTCCATTCCTGCAAACCAAACACTTGGTCAAACCTGGTAACATTTCATTCCAATTCTTTCTGGATTCCAATTCCTTTGACAAATTCCATTCCTACAGATTCCATTCTGCGAACCAAACGCCCCCTTAGGCTATGTTTGGCAAACTAGCTGATAAACTAGCTTATGACTGATAAGCTAACGTATAACTTATAAGGTAGCTGATGACTTATAAAATTAGCTAGAATGATAAATCAATTACGAATAAGTCATGTTTGGCAAAAACTAGCTTATGAGCATGTGAAATGATTAAAAAGAACATGTTGAAAGTAAATAAATAATATTAGTTAGGGTTATAATTGGAAAAAGTGTCAAAAAGCTCTTCATAAGCTATTTCAAGTAGCTTATCGATAAGCTAGCTTATAAGCTGACTTATAAGCTAGCTTATAAGCTGACTTATAAGCTAGCTTATGTGCATCCAAACGATTACTTTCAAAAATAAATAAATTTTATAAGTAGCTTATTTTGCCAAACAATGCCTTAGGTTATGTTTGGCAAACTAATGATAAATTATGATGATTACTAAGCTAATGGTAGCAGATAAGCTATAAGTATGAATAATTAGGCGATGAACAAATTATGTTTGGCAAAAACTAGCTGATAACCATTTAAATGACTAAAAATGACATCTTGAAAAATTAATAATTAATATTAATGAGGATATAATCGAAAAAGATGACAAAAAGCTCCTTATAAGCTACTCAAAGTAGCTTATCAATAAGCTAGCTTATAAGTCAGCTTATGTTTATCCAAACATGTACACTGAAAATAAGCTAGTTTATAAACTAACTTATAAGCTAGCTTATTTTTGTCAAACAATGTCTTACTCTATTTTAAAAGTTCTATCATAGCTATTAAAGAAAAAAAATGGTTAAATTTTCAAATTTTATATTTTAGTACAGCTACTATCTAACTCTTGTAAAACAATGTAGATAGAGCTGGTAAGTCGTAAACTAATTAACTAAACATAAAAAATAAAAAATAAAAGTTGAATTAACTACTACTTACCCATGTGTATTTATCTCTGCAATATGAAAATGCATACAAAGAGTTGAATTAACTACTTACTCATGTGTATTTATCTCTGCAAGATTTCCTACAAAAATGCAAGCACTAGAGCAACAAAACATTTGAGACGATGAAAATGCATACAAAGAGCGTAAAATGTCGCCGAAAATAGAAGTGAAAACTAAAGGCAAAATTAAAAAAAACTTATATTCAGGTAAAAATAGCTCATTTTTATTGTTTTTTGGAAATTTAGTTTGAATAAGAAGAGAAAAATCATATAAAAAATAAAAATAAATCCATGTTTTCCACCTGCAACAAATAAAAACGTTTTAGTACATTAGTAAAAGAAACTTGTATTTGAGTAGAATATATAATATAATCATAAATAAATTGAATATAAAGAAATAATGATAGATCTGGGTGGAATCGAACCACCAACCTCACGGGAATTAAACCCCGAGCGCTCTTACCATTTTAGAGCTCACAGATCTTTGCCACATTATAAAACCCAGACCAACCTAATATTATAAACTTCTTAAAGGCAAAACATTACTTTAATCCGCATATAAAAATAATTTCTTGACGCTATTCAAAAACTAGGAAAATTTGCCAAAATACTCTCTTTTTCACTTGTGGTTTCATTAAATAGCTACTTTCTTTCCAAAGTTACCAAAATAACCATAAAGTTCGTAACTTTAAAGTTTGCAATTGCAAAATGGTGAAAAAATATTTAAAAAGTAAGCTTTTGAACTAAGTTTGTAATTTCAGGGACCGAATAGATAAAATTTAAAAACCTTAACCAAATGTTACATATTTGGTCCCTAAAATTATAATACACCTAAATAAAAGCTTTCTTTTTTTACCTTTTTATCCCTTTTTACAATTGCAAACCGGATATTTTGATAACTTTTGTGGGGGTGGGGGGAATGGGCTAGCTATTTTGATAAATTACCCCCAAAATTTCCATTGTTTAAGAACAAACAATTTCTTAAAAGAAAGCAAGGATTGTACTGATACTATTATAACCTAGATAATAAAAGGATGATCATCCAAAACCACCTTCCACATCGTTACTACACATTTTGCTCCAGAGTACAGAGCTGGAAACTTCTAGAATAATCCCACACTATTGAGAATGGAATGAGTGCTTAGAAAGATAAGAATTCAATCAAAAGAAAAGCAAAACAGAGTATGGACTACATACAGTAGAGATGCTAAAACTTGAACCACAAATCTCATGAAAATTTCAGTGTCCTAAATGCAACCTATACGAAGAGCTATAAAGTACATACGATCAACCAGTCCAACTATGGAGTGCTGCACCACAAGAGACATCAGATCAGCTAATCTGCAACAATGAGTTCCAATAGAATAATACTACAAAACACGCTATCAACAAGATCTAGATATTGAATTTACTGTAACGAAACTGGTTAAAGATAGTTACAGCAACGAAAAATGAGATAAAAAGTTACGGCAATGAGAATTGGATAGAGGGTACCAATCAAAAAAGGCACGCAAGAGAACATCCATCCAATCAAACTCCCGATGTCATATAGCAAACAGCGAAATGGAATCACATCCCTCTGCTGCAACAGCAAAAACCGTATGCTTTTGCGGTCACAGCTGGATCATTCAGAAATCATGAGTGACAACAAGTGTCATGGATTCACCACTGCTGCCAAACAGGCAAAGCACCAACAGTAAAAACACCATACCAGACAGCAGATCAGCAGCAAAATATGTCGATACAATCAGCAACAGTGGCCACAAATATGGAAGACCCACACGAGAATCAGCATCAGCAGCACCACCGTAGCATTTCCACTCAAAAGAATCAGCAGCAGCAGCAGCAGCCCTTCCACACGAGAATCAGCATCAGCAGCACCACCGTAGCATTTCCACTCAAAAGAATCAGCAGCAGCAGCAGCAGCCCTTCCACACGAGAATCAGCAGCACTTCCAATTGAAAGTATTGTAAATCAGCAAAATCAAAATCCACCTAAAGAAGAGCAAGTTCCAGAAGCAGCTTGCAAACATTTTAGCTTAAAGTCATCGCCTCCAATCAGGTACTACATCAATCTTTGAGGGCTGATTGAAGTCAAAACAACCAGTAGCTCTGACTAAAACAGTATCTGAAATTTACAACTCTTACCAACAACCTCGTAATTGAAGGCCAAACGACAATAACATACAAAACAATTGAAGTTTTAACGGATAAAACCTAACCCAATGACGGTAGAAACCACCATGTACAACAGTACAAGGGTGGCTGGTACAACATAAGACCAACATAAAAATAGTCCCAAAAACTCTTAAATGTAGCAAAATATTATCAACATAAAAAACTCGGGAGAAAATGAAAGAAACAATATGAATAAACAGATAAAAGCATGAAGTATTGAACAGCTTTAATGTTGTTTTTCATCTATGCAGCTGTGCACAGTTATTGAGGTGCAAAATACCAGGCATTAATCAGCCTTCTATTAGACAATTTATCAGTTGGCGCATATTGGGATTGTTAAGTTCAAACAGTTAAAATTTTCCAAAAGAAAACATTGGGTATGTGATGTTTTTTAAGTTCTAATTATCTAGTAGAACATAACGCACCATTGAATGGCCGGAGCTATGTTTCAAATGGAAGCCCTTGAAAATATGGCAGCAAAATCAACAATTCCATTCGTGGAAGAAATTAGATGAATGTAGTGAAACCGTTAAATTAAGAAGCTTTATATAAGCCGTAAATCAATGGATCAATAAAATTTATTGTGAACCTATTAGTCAAAGGAAGATATATTTTTAGACCATCATCCGTTTATAAAAGATCGTCGTCTCTTCTATTTCAGAAGATATATACGTTACTCATGAATGTCAAAACTAGTTTTATGTGACCTGAAAAAAGAGCTCTTATTGTGTGATATGCAGAGCCTTGTGGCGAAAACGATTATGGGGTAGTTTAATTGAAAACAATGTTCAAAAGTCCCCTATCAAGTAGCCATGATTAATCTTATCATTTGACCAAAGTTTGCGATATATATTGTAAATGACGAGGAAGCAATTTGAAAGATAGTACCTTTTGATGAGAATCGGGTGATGCTTAATGTTGAAGTGTGTTCACTTGGATAATCGTTGTTGCTGTTGCCGAAGATTGGACATTTGGACTGTAAAGAGGCTTTGAGAACCGATAGAGCACCAACGTATAAACGCAAACACACACCACACACACACACACAGAAGAAGATAAGGAGCGCACACCAGAGGAGAGGTCCCGGGCAAACCCCGTGCGACCTCCCCCCTCAAAACAAAAACTGAATTTTTTTATTAGGATATGATGGCCTGCCATGCGAGCGCACCCAACATGGCAAAGGCCAAATAACAAGAGGTAATAGGGACATACAGGACTGCTACAACAAACGAGACCTGTTCCTTCCAATTACTTTCTCTACATACAAACCTGGATGTCGATTCCACACTTCAAGCTCCGAATGGTAAATGAACATCGACTTCCAGCGACTCGATTGTTGATAACTATGATGAGAGCGATGAAGATTCTGATGATCAAGACAAACGGACCAAAAGTATCGCATCCGTAAATTCAACTGAATCACGCCCATCATAGCAAGTAACCCAGACGCAACGAACATGCAACCATACGAGACCTGAAATCCAATTACAGACTCAGATCCTAGAAGATTTACATACGAGCTACCACAGAGACGGCAGAGAGATTAATGAAGATTCTAACAAAGAAGAATAAAAAACAAAAACTGGAGAAAGCAATAAAGGCCGACTCTTTACAAGAAAAACATAATTCGAAACCATCTTTCAATGAATCAATAGACGTTTATCCCTTCCCCTCTCCAAAAAAACGAGAAGAATCGGAAATCCATGACAGTCGCTACCCAAAATCATCTGAAAAACGATAAATCTCAACAACATATACAAAGGGACGATCAACCGTACCTTCCAATCCTCCGTTCTCGAGCAGCAAATTTCAGATCTGAAACGTTGACAACAGATCCATGCCGGATAAATCAGATCCAGACGATTCAAGGCAGATCGATGACCGAAAATCAACAACTCACATCAAACCAATCCGTTTTCTGCAAAAAGTACACCACCAATAGATAGATCCAAAAGAAAAAAACCACATCAAAACGTAGATCATCCATCGATCTACCTCGATAACATGATGATGGAATTAAACTCGAAAGGCACGACATCATATCTGAGAATTCTCCCAACATGAAGATAAGATATACAGTCGGTTGTCGGCGAGATAAAATTTTGTAGTCTCGTAATTTGCGTTTTATGGAAGCGAGGGTAGAGATGGACGGATGAGATTAAAAGCTGGATCGATGATCCGACGGTGGAGAAAGGAGATCGTGACGTGTGGAATTATTATACTTAAAATTCCAATTAAGGCGGTCGCACGTGGAACTTGACGTATTCTGCATTTTATAAGTCCACGGTTAAATCCACCCGACCCGATAAACCACCGCCTCATTTTTATATTGAGACGCCAAACTTTTAAGTTCTTCAAAAAAGTGCCCAAATTAGAATTTTTATTTCAATTATACCCCAAATTGTTTTATAAACCAAATCAAAGCAACCCGTTAAACTCGGACTCAAGAGTAAGGTCTAAAGGTAGGATACATTCTAACTGCACGTTTTTAACTCAATGAGTAAACGGGTTGTTTTTGGAAAAAAGTCAATTGGTTTGCCAAAAGATTAATGAAGGAAGTTAAGTTAAGATTAACGAAGGCATTTGGTTTAGAAAAAGATAGCAAGGAAAAGGGAAATAAAAACCAAGTTGAATGACGGTAAAAAGTGGAAATAGCTAAGAGATTTGAATGACCCAATCTGATATGAAATTAAGCCAAAAACCTGATGCTGAAACCCGAGTGTTCCTTTTTTTTTGGAAAAGGTATCCTAGGCATTTGACTATACTAATCTCTAATAATTTTAAGACTGCTAAAGCATGCAGCCCTGAGATAATTCCCCAGTGGCCATAAGTTGTTTGCGTCTGGATTCGAACCTGGGTAGATGGGTTATCTAGCATCATCCCCCACAAGCCTTAACCAGCACGCCACAAGCCTTGTGGTTAAGCCAAGTGTTCTTGCGGGTAAGTAGGTACGGGTTGGGTTTAGGCATTCGGTCCCTGACCCGTCTGAACCCAAAATATAATTTTTTAATTAATTTTATTTTAAAATTTTAACCTAATACTTAATCTTGTCTCCCGACTCGCAACAAGTCACAACACGTTCCAGTTCCACACCTCAATCTCTATTCCCTCCCACTCACTGTTCCACACTTGCGGCCTCACGACCTCGACTCCCACCAGCCGACGTTGTCGATGCCCACCTGCCCACCAATCGTCGTCCAACGTCTACTTTGTCCGGTATCCACAGCCCCACAACCACAAGTCAGTCCACAACTTCGTTTATTGCAAGTTGTATTTTAGGCATGGAATAGGCCCCTGACCATCAAGGAACAAGGTCCACCGACTCCGGTCAAGGGACAGGGATTCCCCAACAAACCGGCTCCCGAGAACGAGGATCCCCATTTTGCTCAAAACGGGGAGGGGCCAAGAATGGGTATTATACTCCCCGACCCTGTACCCGTATATATATTATTTAATAAAAAATTATTAATTCATCATTATGTATTATTTAATAAAAATTAATTTGTTAATTTCCTATTTCCTACTAGGTCATTAATCATTCGGTAACAAACTCATTATCTAAACCCTAAAGACATACGTAGACGATGGTTTTAGTTATTAATTTAATTGAAAAGTTTGATTTTAGATTTTTTTTTAATTAAAAGTAAGGTGTGGTACTGTGGTTTTAGTTCCCACTTCCCAACAACTTTGTTAAGCATTTTACTTTTACTTATTTTTTCAGCTAATTATGTCGTTTTGTTGTTACGTTAGGCCGTGCAAGTTGTGTGGTTTGGTACAAAAATTTCTCGTTTCCCATTTCAGATCCCGCTTTTCTGTTAGGATTGAGGATAGGGATTTGACCATAATCCCCAATAAAGATAGAGATGGGGATGGATATGGGGATTGGGGTCCCCACCTCGTTCCCATGCCTAGTAAGTTGTAACTTGTAAGTTGATCTTCAAAACTTTAATTGTTCACTATTTGTTAAACTTCGGTAAACTTGATACATAGGAACTTAGAAGATGGAAATACACATCACAAGGATTCAGAAAACTGGAAATGGGAAGGAAATAATATGTTGGGGGGCCAAACTCGACCTGAATTCGATTGGGTTTAGTAGGTTGGGCCCTGAATCCCGACCCGACCCGTCCGGTCCATTGCACAATCCTATATATAAGCCCAAACATCGTCAAGTTGTGTTCTCTTGCAGCCCCTATATAGGAACTCAGCTGAAATACGATAGAACTCGGAAAACTGGAAATGTGAAAAAGAAATATGTTGGGCCTTGAACCCACACTCGACGTTGACATGACCTAAAACTCACGATTTTAACTTGCAAACTTTAGGGTTCGGGGCCATTATTTTACTCCGAGACTCAACCGGGGTTAGTGGTTTTGGACCCAAGCACCGACCCAACCCGTTCACGGGACGGTCCTATATATAAACCCTAACATAGTCAAGCTATGTTCGCTTGCAGCTCCTATAGTTTCCTATCTAGATCGTGAAATCAACTTCTCAAGATATTACAAGTTTTACTGATTGATGATAATTTTATTGATATGAAAGAAATCATATTTTTGCCCCCGCTCGATAGTTCCGTAGCATGTTCTTTTTGGACGTTTTATAGGATTAGAAGGAACTGTCTTAACATGATTTTTCGAATGTTTTCTAGGATCAGAAGGAACTAGTATAATAACCACTACATGCGTCTCATTCTCTTCGATTACTTTTTATCTTTGATTGCTTTTTAATCTTCGATTGCTTTTTGTCTTTGATTGCTTTTTGTGAAGTGCGTGTCATTCTCTTCAATCTTTGTCTTCTTATCTTTGATTGCTTTTTATGAAGTGCGTTTCATTCTTTTCGATCTTACCTTTGATTGTTTTTAATGAAGTCGCACCAGGAGCTAGTGCTTGCCACGATTGGAATGCTTGTTGTCTAAGAAATGTTTGATGCTAAATAGGGGTCAAAGGTAATTTTTATTGACAAGAAAAAATATTAAGATGCGTTTAGTTTGCAGGATTGTCTTTGAGAGATTTGTATTTTATGAAGGGATTCAGATTTGGAGGGATTTGAATTGGAATAGATTTAAAATCCTTTTATGTGTTTGGTTCGTAAGATTTGGAATGGAATTTTTTTTCATAAACTATTGTGAAATCCTAAAGGAATACCAACCCATGCCTAAAGATTTTCAAATCCATCAACTATTGGATTATAAATCAGTCCTAGGATTTTCAAATCCGAACAATCCCGCAAACCAAACACCGGATTGAAATAGATTTAAATCCAAAGCCCGCCAAATCCATTCCATTCCCGCAAACCAAATGCGCCCTTAAAAACGTCTATCATTCATGTTTTAGATGAAGAACGGTTTTGTAAATTGATTATTAGACTTTATATTATCAAAGTACTTCAATTATATTTTATTTTAGAAAGTGAAGAGAACTAAAAACTTGGGCCTCTTTTTACATTTTGAAGGAAGAAAAATAAATATTACTATCATAACAGCAGTGTTCAAAACGGCGTGCCGTAGCGCGATATGGCGTAAGACGCATCTCTGTCGTTACGAAACAGCCCATAACGTTTGCATAAGACGTGACTCACGCTATGGCGGCTTGAGGCGCACCATGGCGCGCGTTTTTTTAGGACATGAATTTTTTTTCAAATTTTATTTTATATTTTTACACTTTTATAGATTTATTTAATCACATCACTCACAATTTCACGAATTTATAAACGTTATGGTCTCACGATTAAAATAAAGTCGTAAAACTATCTATTTAAGTTATATTTTAAATATTTAATCAAAAAACTATTTTTCTAACAATAATATATTTGAATTTTTCTTATTCTAATATAAATATACATTTTTAATATCACTATCTGATTAGATAATATGTAACAAACATATATCTTTATATATTATTGTAATACATATAAATTTGTCGCCTTATGTCACGCTTTGAAAAATGCGGCGTACTCACGGTGGCACGTAGGGCTTAAAGCTTAACCTCGCCGCTACATCACGTCTTTTTGAACCTTGCATAACATACACAAAAAGATTACATGTTATCAGATTACTTCAATTATATTTTATTTTAGAAAGGGAAAAGAACTCAAAAAACTTGGATCTCTTCTTACATTTTGAAGAACCAAAATATATTTTACCTGATGACATTTTTAATTCATTAAAACAATATAGTATATACAAATATACCAACGATGAGTGCAAATTGGGTAAGACCGTCACCGTCACCTACCGAAAGAGATTCGAAAGACACATGCGATGTTTAATACTGTCCCTTAGAGGATGGATTATTTCATATAGGCTGATTCGGCTGGCTCCCTTGGTTTTTTGCACCCTTGCACTGTGTTCCGAATTTGAAGAGAATAGAAAGGGAAAGAAATTGATGGAAATAAAGGAAGGAAAAGAAAGAAAAGGAAAATAAAAATTTTATTTGTGTTCTCTAAAATAAAGTAAAAGGAAGGAAAGAAAATGATTTTCATGTGCTTGAAAAGGAGAGAATAGAAAACTAAAATGTCATTTCTACTAATATGTCCTTTAAAATAATATAATCTATGATAAAAAATTGGGTAATTTTTTAATTTCATTATTATTTTTTTCTCTTTCTTTCCCATTTCCCAATGTAAAACTTTCCTCCCACACGGGAAGAAAAGTTTGAAAGGAAACTAAGAGGATGTTTGGTTCGCCGAAATGGAATGAAATGGAATCTGGTAGAGAATTGGAATCTGAATTTCTTTGACCAGATTCAATTCCCTTGCTTGGTACAATGTTTTCAAGAAATGAAATCTGGTAAATGCCAATGAGTTTCAAAATAATTCAATTTGAGCTTCCTTAAGTAAAAGGTGGGATTTCATTGGAATGAAATTTGCTATTTTTCTAATGCCCAAAATACCCTTACCACATTACCCAACAATACCAAAACCGAAACGTTTGGATTTTTGATTCGGTTTTTTCAAGGTTTTTTTTTTTTCAGTTTTCGGTTTTTCAATTTCGGTTCGGTTTTTTCGAGGGTTTTTTCAGTTTTCGGTTTCGATTTCTCGGTTTTGTTTCAGTTTTCCTCACCCCTAACAGTTAGGTTCTCCATCGTTTCTTGCAACCGCTAAAATATCTTACCCTAACATATATTATTTTGTAGTTTTTTTTTCAGTTTTTTGCTGTTTTGCTGCAATTTTTTACTATAAAAAATCATGATTTTGTTGTTTTAACTGTTTTATCCAATTTTTAGTTGTAAAAAAACTATTTTTAATGTTAAAAAATTAAAGTAATTAATAATTATTTTATTAAATTAATTTTTAGTTTAAAAAAATTAAACTTAATAAAAACGGTATTTTAGTCGTAACCTGAAATTTCATTCTAATTCCAAAACTACATTCCGTGAACCGAACAGACGAATTCCAATTCTTTCAACAGATTTCATTCCAATTCTGTCAACCAAACAACTGATTAAACCTCAACATTTCATTCCAATTCTTTCAAAGTCAAATTCTTTTGACAGATTCCATTCCATCTATAATTTCATTCTAAATGAACCAAACGACCCATGAGCTATATTTTTCTTCCATTTACCTTCCTATCTCCTCTCTCCTGAACAAGTTTTGAAAACACTAACTTTTTTCGGTTTCCTACCCTTTCCCTATACTTTCCTTCGTTAAATGAGTTTTAAAAACACATTGAATAGACATATCGATTCTTCCTTCGTTAAATGAGTTTTAAAAAAAACACAACATTGAATAGACATGTCAATTCGACATGTTTTTAAATGAAAACTGAAAATTTTAACATTAAAAAGTCGGAATCTTATTTCATTCACGCATTCGCTTCAATTTTTACACCATAAAAATAGATTCTTGGGAAAACATAATAAGAATAATAACAAAGAAACTAATTAATCAATAACTTCAATTATAACTCGCTTAACATTTTACAACAGAAATCATAAACTAAAAACCGAAAAACGAACATCATTTCACTCGGTTAACCGACTAAAGAAAAATCAATGTCGGTTTCGGGTGTCCGTTTTCGGGGTTTTTTTGGCCTAATAAAGTACGTTGATGAAGTAATTAAAAAGAACAAAGAGATTACAAACAAACTTCAAGTAAAAGATTAACAAACCCACTGACCTTCCTTCCTTCTGATTCATTGAAACCCTAAACCCTATATGTATTATACACAGTCTTCCTTCCTTCTTTCCGATCTCAGTCTGCAACGTACGGTCAGGATCAAGGGTTGGCTTGGGTCTGATGTCGACTCTTTTCCTTCTCCTTCACCTCGCTTCCTTGCGTCTTATCATACTCTTCAGTTCATCATCATCCAGAATTGAAATCAAAGTAATTAATTAGCACAAAATTAGAATCATCAATTCATGAATCTTATCATACTCTTCAATTCATCATCATCATCCAGAATCGAAATCAAAGTTGTAATTAGCACAAAATTAAAATCATCAATTCATGAATGCTATCATACTCTTCAATTCATCATCATCATCCAGAATCGAAATCAAAGTAATTAATTAGCACAAAATTAAAATCATCAATTCATGAATTTATCATACTCTTCAGTTCATCATCATCCATAATCGAAATCAAAGTAATTAGCACAAAATTAAATCATCAATTTCATGAATCCAAATCGATCGAGTCACAAATTTACCAGGACAATTGCCGTGAACGATCTTATCTTCATCTTTGTGCGAAAGCGACTGGTTGCTTCCGTAGATTCCTCCGAATCCTTCTTCATCTGATCTAGTAGCATAACCTTCCCCAAACGAATGTGACATCACATCCCTAAAAATCCTCCCAAAAACACATCAATTAATCAATTAATGTCTCGAAATTAATCCAAATGATCAATTACAGTATGAGATTTAAGAGATCCAAAGCATTTAACGTGATTCGTACCCCTTTTTTTCTTCGTGTTCCTTTGTTTGTTGATTCTTCTCCATGTTCTCTGGTTCTTCAGATCCGGCGGATGCTTGTTGAAATCTCACAGTTCCGATGAACGGAGATGCTTTTCCGGCGAAGTTATTAGAGGTGGAGAAGAGACTTGAGAGTGGTGGTTTGGTTTGAATCGAAAGAGATTTGATAGCGCTGAACATATCTCTGCTGCTTAATGTTCTTAAATCGGAAGAGAAGAGAATGGGGAGGATATTATTATGATGACAAAGGAGATATGAATTTGGCGGGAGGCTTACACGTGTTTTGTGGGGTTACACGTGTGTTTTCTGGAAATGTTCGATAAATAGTAGTTTGACACGTGCCACTCATATGCTGAGCTGGTAGGTATTTATCATAAAATAATTAATTTCTTTCAGGATACGTTGCTTTTAGATCATGGCGTTCACAAAATTGTTTTCTTCCAAATTCACTTTTTAACTATTTTTTTTAATTAAAGTTTTATTTTATCCGGATTTTATGTAAAGCTTATTTTTAAACTTAGAAAAAAGAAAAAAAAACACCTTTACACAAATTTATGTAATTTTACATAAGAATCTCCATTTCCATTTACATAATTTTTTTGCATAAATAATTGTTTTCTTTCATTTTCAATCTAAAGATAGATTTCACACAAATACATAAGATGAATATGTAAACTTTGGTTAAACCGGATTTTGATATAAAAACGACTAAAAAGTGATCAAAAAAATTGATCATTTTTTATACAGGGAGAATTAGGAGGTTAACGAGAGTTTCTTTCGATCTTTGGAGAAAAAGGAAACGAGTTCGAAGAAAGCCTGAAGGTCAGAAATCAGACAAAGGAAACAGAAAAGAACGTGTGTGTAAAATGGCTCGACCCACACCCAAACCCCCTTGGCGAGTAGCATGTGGCTTTACCCGCATTGGAAGGCGCCTAACACACTGTTTGTTGCCATTCCACGCCAACCACATATCTTTCCATAGATATGATTTCTTTTGAAGAGAACTCGGGGTCGAGTTCTTCTGAAGTGGAGGAGACTGATGTAGAGCGGGTTGCGATGGAAATCGAAAAGCAAATTGATAAAAACAAACAGAAACAAAAGTGAGTTTCATGCAACTTATACCCGCATGAAACCCACTTTAGCCATTGTTGAATTTTGGTTTTCATTTCTTTGGTGGCTACACCTCGTGACATGCATTCCATCTTCACCATAACCTTTTCCAATTGTAGTTTGCTTATTTAATTATTTTCCTTATGAGTTATCTTTTAAGTTTCCATAGATAATTAGGATTATTCTTATTAGTTATTAGTAATTATCTTTTCTTAGTTTATTAATAATCTTTTCCTAGTTTTAGATTATAAATAGGGTTAAAGTATATTTTGTAAAACACATTATCATTAATAATATTTCTTTCTCTTTGAGAGTATTTCGAGTTTTCTCGTTATTTCCGTTAGTTCTTACGCTTGTAAGATCTGTTGTCTTTGGATTCGACGTTTGTCGATCCGCTTCCGCGTTTCCTACTGCGTCAGTTGGTATCAGAGCACAGACTTCCTGTCTCTTCACCTTCGTGATGGCAAATCAACAACCCCTTACCCGAGTGGATCTTGATGGGATCACAGCAGACTTTACCGCAGCCCTCGCCGCGATATCAACCAACTTCAACAACCAGATCAATGCCCGCAACACCGAACGACGGAGACGAGACAGGCAAGAGGATCGAAATCGACCACGTAATGGTCGACACCACCGGACCGTTAGTTCAAAATCTAACTCAAAATTCAAGCCACCCCGAAAATACCCCGATTACCGAATGAAGGTCGATATTCCATACTTCTATGGAACCATGGACATAGAAGAATTTTTAAACTGGAAAATCAAGGTCTACCGTTTTTTCGATATCATAGAGATTCCGAAAGACAAGCAAACAAAGATGGTTGCTTTGCGGTTAAAGAGTGTCGCATCCATATGGTGGGACAAGCTAGTAGCCCAGCGACAAAGACAACAAAAGGGACCGATACGTTCTTGGAAGAGGATGAAGCAACTAATGACGAAACGGTTCCTACCGGTCGAGGTCCCACGCTTTAACGATCGTAACCTGATCATTAGTTCAAGTTATTTTCAAATCAAGCAACCACCTTTACTTAAAAAACCCCTAGAAAAAGAAAAAGACTTGGTCAAAAAAGTTGAAGACGAAGTCATTCTCGCTGCAACAGAATTACTACAAGAAATCTGTAACAAGCCAAAAAAGTCAACAACGGATTTTGAGCCAACAATCAAAGCAACCGAAATCGAAGAACCTGAAATAGAAGAGCCCATAATCAAAGCACCCGAAGGCAAACCACTTGAGAACATGCCGGAGCCAGTGAAACCGTTATCACAAGAACTCACAAAGGAAGAACTCAAAGACGATGCTTCTATTATTTCAGCAATCGAGACTCCGGAACAAATGGCCGGTAAAGTTTTTGTAACCTTTTATCCTTTTGAGTTTGATAGAATCTCGCTCGTATGGAGGCGATCACGACAACAAGCTTTAGAACTTGAAACCTTTTCAAGTTTTGAAATTCGTGTTCTGAATCCGAACATTTTGAAGAAAAGAATATTTCACGAATCGGGTAAAACTATTTTTCAAGAGAACTCGAGGTCGAGTTCTTTTCAAGTGAGGGTGACTGATACAGGGAGATTTCGAGAATTGACGAAGCTTTTATTCGATATTTGGAGAAAAAGAAAACATGCTCGAAAGAAGCTCGTAAATCTGCATCGGAAACTGAAAAATAGTTTCTTACGCAACATGGGTCGCTTGTCGGGTCGTGGACGCGTTCGGACGGGTCCCGAACGGATTGCCTTTATCTGTTTATTTAATTATTTTGTTTCTTAATTATTTAGGATTAGTATTAAAAGTATTAGTTATTTGTTTTCTAAATTAGATTAGGATTATTATTAGTTTCCTTATTTATTAGTTTTCTTTTTATCAAATAGTTTCCTAGTTGGTTTAGAATTAGGATAGATTTATTTCCTAGTTTAACCTCAAGTCCTAGACTATTTAAACCCCATTAGCTTTGTTAATTATTCATTCAATCAATTATCAATAATATTTCTTCTCTTTTTAGAGTGTTTGAGTTTTATCTCTTATTATTTAGTTCTTACGCTCGTAAGTTCTAACCCTTTTTGGATTTAGACGTTTGTCGATCCGCTTCCGCAAATCCCGCTACGACAATTTTGGTCGATTTCTTTCTGCAAATTCTCTTTTTTTTTTGTAAGATAATTTTTTTTCTCAACTATTAGAAGGTTCAATCAAAATCAATAAATAAATAAAAGGGCACAAAGCCATAAATGATTAATTATTGATTGCGAAATTCTAAATTATGGGTACGATGTAACTTATAAACCAACAATGAATAATTTATATAATAGTTTTATTGATTTGGCAACTAATGAGTCTAGCTTTTTTAACATTTTTTTTATGGTCGATTAGGGTCATTTACCCAACGTAAGCATGGTTAAATTTTTTACTGTGTTATCATGATAAGAACCGAAAACTTAACTCACTAAAAGGCGTGATAAAGACGGAAGAATTCTATTTGGTAAGTAAGGGTAATTACCCGTACTCAGTTAGCATTTATCGAATAAATAATAATTCGGACAGGTCATTTATGGATATGACCTTAAATAAGGTTTTAATTAAACTTCAACCATGTTTATCATCCCTTATTAGACAATTATTGCTCATTGATATTCATGTGTCTTGCTTCCATGCACTAAAGGTGACGATCATTTTTCAATAATTTATCTATGTTTATTAAATGATTGTTAAAAATATGGTGATCATTTTCCTACCTAAAGTATTACAAACAGTAATATGCACAACACTAGTAAACTCAAACTATTGGATCTTAACTAGGGTTGTATACGGATTGGGTTGGACGGTTTTAACATTTTTACAACTCAATTCAATTGTGGTGGTTTGGAAAATTTCAACCCAACTCTTGCGGTTTGTGACGGGTTGGAGGGATTAGCGGTTTGGCAGTATACATAAAATTGAGAAATGAATACGATAAATACTACTAAAAATATGCAAAGAGTTTTGTTAGAAGGTTTATATGTTTTTGTCGTATATATCAATTGTTGTCACATCTCTCCACATTTTCCATAAAGAAATTTATAAAGAATTCTAACGGAAAACTATATTAAACCATTTACTTAGGTGGCGTTTGTTTTTTAAGAGGTGCTGAAGTCTGAAGTCTGATTTCAGTTCTGAAATAGTTATGAAACGTCTAAACGAGTCAGACATAAGTGGTGATTAAGAGCTTAAAATGAAAAAAACAAACAAGGATTTAATGTTAAAATCTTTATATGTATGTGTGTATATATACGTGTGATTTTGTTATATTATGATACCATTAAATAAATTTATTTAATATATTGATATTGATTTATAATGCTACGTGACTAACTTTAGATGACATTGTCACGTCGATAGAAGTTGTATTCATATAAATGAATGAAACATATATATACCAATTATTTCATATTCGCATCCATTGATCCAACTAATTGACTTCAAATTTATACGGATTTATCGTGTTCATTTGTAAATGTTGATAGAAGTTATAACTTAAAAATCAACCTTACTTAAAGCTCAATTGTTAAACCCTAATCTACAATCATAAACTAACATCTATTCAAGAATACATTCTCACTTACTTAGATTAAGTTTTGGCTTTGGTCTCTAAATTGAACTAATAATATATATATATATATATATATTTATTTTTTGAAATGTAAATTGGAATAAAATATATACATATTTTTGGGTTGTAAATTATGATGTTGTAAATATTATATATATAATATAATTTTATCGAAATAATATATATTAGCAGTGGGTTGGCGGTTTGGGTTGGATTGAGTTTTGCTAACCCAATTTCAACTCTCCTAATTAGCGGGTTAACGGGTTGGATTTAATCAGGTTGGGTTGGGTTGGACGGTTTTATCGGGTTAATGGTTTTATGTACACCCCTAATCTTAACTATAAGAATTATTCAAATTCAAACCTGCAAAATTTGGAGACATTGAGGCAAAACGGTCATACGTCTTATGGTTTTAACGTGTTGAGATTTTTTTGAACTTCATTCAACAAAACGGATTATTAAGTGTGGTACGATAAATGTAAGACTTGTATAAATAAAAATGGATCATAAGAAGTTGTTTCTTGGGGAATTTCATGAAACACCAATGTTTTAAAACCTGGTTTTTTGAGTTGAACCGGTGTGGTGACCGGTTAACGAGTTATCCGGTTCAACCACTGGGTCAACCCAGTTTTCAAGAATTTCCTTGTATTTTTCATTTTCCTGCATACATATAAATATATATAACCCAGAATTTGATGTCCACAAGTTCAAACATTAAAAATAACATAACAAGTTTTACATCAATCCAAAAATATTAAAAAACACATATAATCATAAAGTTTTCATCAATCCAAATACACTTTTTGATGAAAACCGGTTCAACCGGTTTTTTTGTGAAACCCGGCCGTGTCACAACGGGTCACAAATAGCAATCACCCGGTCTCTTCCTCGGGTCCCGGTTCAACCGGTTCAACTGACCGGGTCAACCCGAATTTTAAAACAATGTGAAACACCACTGAAGAACGTTTAAAAAAACATTTCTCAACAAAAACAATTGTCATGTCACTCTTTGTATGGATAAACAACTAGTTTTTTAAAATACATAAAAAAAACTTGTCCACATTCTTGAGACACATTGCAAGTACCGGTCTCCAAATCCTACCCCATTATTTTCTAAATACTAAAACGTTAAATTATATCATAAGTTAATTATCGAATATGGTCTATTTTGTGTTTTAAAGAAATCTCTTTTTTTGAAATTTTGTAATAGGCTTGAAGTCTTATCAAAATCTTTATCTTGTATTTCTTTCAATCAAAGGTTGATGGTTATACAAACTTGCTGGAAGAAAAAGAGTTTGTGTGTAATCTATCATTCTATCTATAACGCCTCCCCCAAGCAAAGCCTGGGTGGCTTTGATACTCTGAAATTGGTATCGGAGCCACCCAGGCTTTGTTGAGGGAGGCGTGATAGATAGAATGATAGATTACATAAACCTAATTTTTTTGGGAAAAACATCAAAAAGTTTGAAATTGACGAAGATATAAAAAAAAATGATAAACTTATCATTGTTTCAATATCCATTTTATTTACAGAAACTGCTATTCTAAAAGTTGTTTTCCATTTATCAATAGCTTATTCGGTATTACTAATCTAAATCATAAGTTAATTAAAAGAAGTTTTAGAATAATAATCAAAAGGAATAACATTACTATTCTTTAAATTGTTTTTGGCGTGGTACAAGGGAATTATGTTTTGTCATATATATTAATAAAACAACGACCTTTTAGACGTTTTTTTTTCATAAAACATACACTAAAATCAGCATTTTACTTTATGGAGGACAATTTTACATATGGAGGGGTGATTTGCTATGGTACCAAACTCAAGAAAATCAGATTTTGTCTCTAAAATAGTTTGCATGTAAGATCCATATGGAAAATCACCCTTCATAAGGCAAAATAGCCCTTCGGGGACGATTTTGATACCCATTTTGTGAAGAAAAAAAAATCCTGAAAAGTACTTATTTTGTTAATATACACAGTATAAATTGGTCAGTTAGGATAATTTCCCATGGTACAAACCAACGAATGGTTTAAAGTGATGCTACATATTTACATTACATTTTGTGGGTGGGACGAATGCATTCTTATGGATTAGTTTGATATATTGGACAAGAAAAAGTTGAACATAAATCAATGTTATATGTTTGACATTATTTTTCAGTGAAATAGACATGGACACATGCATGTTCCACTTTTACACCATAGAACAAACTGAAGCAAACCTATGTTTTACTAATATACTTTCAAAATAAAATTTATTTTCCTTCTAAAATATCAAATATGTATCCATCTTTAAATTTATCCGTACTTTAAATTTTATTTAATCTATTTAAATATTTACTTAATTGTCCTTAAAATTTCATTTCTTGTACATTTTGGATATCTTGGTTAAATTAATTTATTAAATATTAATAACAAATACATAGTATAGAAAAATTATTAAATAAAATTTTAAAATTCATAAACTTAAGATTTTGGTATTAAATATTTAATAGTATTTATGAAACTTTCTAAGAATAAATATTTTTTATAAAAAATATTTTTTTTGTGTTATAATAAGTTACATAAAATTAATTAAAATATACAACATAAGAAATGAAGATTGAGAGAAGTAAACATGAAAATTTAAAAGAGATAAACTATTTATGAATTTAATGTTAGATATTTTTATTTACGAATAAGATACATAAAATAAGAAATATCTAGATTTTTTAATTTTATGGATGTGGGTTTTCCGATCAACATTTATGTTGGACGTCCCTATATTTTTAAATATTATTTATTAATTTTCATTTAAATTGATTATTTAGTTAAAAAATATCAAACAACTCATTAATCATTTTGTTTTTTTGTTTCTTTTTTATTTTTGGAGGAGGCTAATAGGACCCCTAACCCTCTATTTAATCATTTTGTTTTTTTGTTTTTTTTATCTTTTTTGTTTTTTGTTGTTTTTATCTTTTTTTTGTTATTTTAAATATATTTGTATTTTTTTAGTTGATTCATGGTTTTCTGTTTTATCTATTTATATTATGTTTTAATTAATATCAATTACGAATTATGAATTATGAATAAATATATTTAATAACATTCTACCATATTATTATTTAATATTTATTATTCTAAATCCGATTTCCATATGTTTGAGGTTTTTTTTGTCAATTTCAAAATTTACTTTTATTTAAAAATAATATAAATTCTTATTAATATAAAAGTTATTAATTTTTTTTAAATTATATAGTTATAAAAATAAAACATAAGATTGAAATTTTAACATACATGTAACAGTACGGGGGAGAATGCAAAAATAATGTTGATGTCAAGAAATGGTTTTGAATGTATTGATGATGAACTTATAGTAACTACGGTATAAAATGACTATTTTACTCTTTCTTATTTTAAAGAGTTAAATACAAATTTGGTCACCGTGGTTTACAAATATTAACATATAAGGTCCTTTAAAGATTTTTTTAACATTCAACGTCCCTGTGGTTTCCATTTTATAACAGCTAGGGTCCTCCATCCAACTTTTTCGTTAAATATTGACATTTTAGCATGTTCTCTTTATTTTTCAAACCACATGGACCAAATTTGTAATTTACTCTAAACTATATAATTGAATTTGTATTTTATTAATTATATAATTTTTATATTTTATAAGTTATATTACATTTTTATATGCACCTAATATTTTTATTTAAAAATTATTTATATATTTATCTTTTATAAAATGTATTTTATATTTATATTTATATTTATATATAAAATATAAATAATTTTATAAAATATATGGAAGGTTCAATTTATATTACAAACAGTTGATTATACAAATTGCATATATGGAAGCTACAAAATTCAAATACATAAACAATAAATCAGACCACCATACAAATTACATGAATATAAGGTTCAAAATTCAGATACATAAAATATATAAATATAAGTACAAAATAAATTTCATAAAATATAAATATAACATAATCTTAAATTTATAAGAATTATTAATTTATGATATAAATATATACAAAATATGTATAGATGGAAGGTTCAAGCACATAAAATATATAAAAATACAAAATATAAATACAAATGCAAAATAAAATTAAGAGTAAACTACATACTTGGTCCCTAAGGTTTATTGGTTTTAACAGTCTAGGTCCCTAAAATGAAATATCTATGGCTTGCATCCTCGTGGTTTCCATTTTATAACGTATTGGGTTCCTAAAACTAACTTTGTTAGACTTTTTCTGTTAAGTAGGTTAAGTAAGAAGGACATTTTGGTCATTTTAAGTTTAGGGACCAAACATGTAATAAAAACCATAGGGACCAAACATGTGACTTACTCTCTATATATTTTATATATACTTAATACTTAATAATTAATAATTAATAACATATATATTGTATATAATTTATCACCATAATTTTCACAATTTTTTATAACATTGTTTTTTTATTACAACAATATATTTTTAATTCTGTATTTTTATTATGGCATGATAGTTACATTTTTCTTTATTATAGCAAAATATATTCAAATTATTTTTTTTTATTATGGCATTATAGTTACATTTTTGTTTATTATAGCTATATATTTTTAAATTATTTTTTAATTATGGTATTATAGTTATATTTTTCTTAACTATAGCAATATGTATTCAAACTATTTTTTTATTATGTCATTATAGTTACATATTTTTCTTTATTATATCAATATACTTTCAAATTGTTTTGTATTTAGCCATTGTACTTTTAATTTTTTTATTAAATTGTATGAAATTTATATATTTTAATGAAACATATATTTTAAACATGTACAATTGTTTTTTTCTTAAAAAACATATATATTTTTAAATAAATTACGTGGCGTAGATAAAATGAACCATCAATTTTTTAGATAGTTTCTCGCTTTACCTTCCGATTATTCATACATTTTTAAAGGAATTCTTAAAAAATAGATGAAAACCATAATATAGGTGGTATATAAATAATCGGGAGAGAAAGCGATGAAGTTATTCAAAAATGTAAAACACATTTTAAATAACTTCATCGCTTTCTCTCCCGATTATTCATATACCACCTATATTATGTTTTTCATCTATTTTTTAAGAATTCCTTTAAAAATTTATGAATAATCGGAAGATAAAGTGAAACTATCTAAAAAATTGATAATCCATTTTATCTATGCCACGTAATTTATATAAAAAAATATATGTTTTAAAGGAAAAAAAAAATCGTATATGTTTAAAATATATGTTACATTAAAATATATAATTTTCTTACAATTTAATTAAAAAAATTAAAAGTACAATGGCTAAATACAAAACAATTTGAAAGTATATTGGTATAATAAAGAAAAATATGTAACTATAACGACATAATAAAAAAATAGTTTGAATACATATTTCTATAATTAAGAAAAATGTAACTATAATACTATAATAAAAAAAATAATTTAAAAATATATTGTTATAATAAAGAAAAATGTAACTATAATGCCATAATAAAAAAATAATTTGAATATACGTTGCTATAATAAAGAAAAATATAACTATCATGCCATAATAAAAATACAAAATTAAAAATATATTGTTGTAATAAAAAAAAAACAATGTTATAAAAAAAATTGTGAAAATTATGGTGATAAATTATATATAATAATATATATATATATATATATATTATTAATTAATAATTATATATATATAATATATATAGAGTAAGTTACATGTTTGGTCCCTGTGGTTTTTATTACATGTTTGGTCCCTAAACTTAAAATGACCAAAATGACCCTCTTACTTAACCTACTTAACAGAAAAAGTCTAACAAAGTTAGTTTTAGGGACCCAATACGTTATGAAATGGAAACCACAAGGATGCAAGTCATAGATATTTCATTTTAGGGACCCGGACTGTTAAAACCAATAAACCCTAGGGACCAAGTATGTAGTTTACTCTAAAATTAATAACATATAAATATAATATAATCATAAATATACAAAAAATTAATAGTATGTAGATTATTGTTCTAAAAAACTCGCCGCGACAACCGCCATGGCATAAGGCTTGTGTTTGCCATCACCTTATGTTTGTGGCACGTCATGGCTCAGTGCGTGATTTTTGTAACACCATATTTGAGTTTTCGTACACTTTTAGTGTCTTATTTTTTTGTTTTTAATTTATAACCTAATTTAAAATACCTAATATCATTAACTCATTGGTTAATGGTAGAAAAAAAAGTTATATATGTGTATAATATTATATATGATATTTTGTCACTATAAGACACGCCTTAAAAAACGTCATTACTCGTCGTGGCTACTAAGACTTAAGACTTGACCTCGCCGCCGCCACACCTCACGCTATTTAGAACCTTGATGTAGATATAAATATATACGGTAAATATAAATATAAAAGTTAAATTTCAAACATATACAACATCGTTGTCATCAAAACGATCATGCTAAAAATCTAATGTCTCACTTTCATCACCATCTCTATTCACCATACATATGTATGTCTACAAATTATTAATTCTTTGTATATTTAATATCATATTATATTTATATTTTACAAAATTTATTTTGTATTTAGATTTTATATTTTTATATATTTTATGTATTTGAACTTTGAAGCTTTTATATATGCAATTTGTATAATAAACTGTTTCTAATATAAATTAAACCTTTCATATATTTTATAAAATTATTTATATTTTATATATAAATATAAATACAAAATACATTTTATAAAATATAAATTTATAAATAATTTATAAATAAAAATATTAGGTGTATATAAATATGTTATATAGTTTATGCTTTATAAAATATAAAAATTATATAAGTAATAAAATACAAATATAATTATATAGTTTAGAGTAAATTACAGATTTGGTCCATGTGGTTTGAAAAATAAAGAAAACATGCTAAAATGTTAATATTTAACGGAAAAGTTAGATGGGGGACCCTAGCTGTTATTAAATGAAAACCACAAGGATGTTGAATGTTAAAAAAATCTTTAAGGGACCTTATATGTTAATATTTGTAAACCACAGTGACCAAATTTGTATTTAACTCTATTTTAAATAAATTATTATGACTTGTATAAAATTAAGATCTAATTATTTTTTATAGTTATTAATTTGTTTTATTTTAATTTTTTTGTTCTATTTTATTTTATAAATTTCATCATAATATTTTAACTAATAGGAATTACTATACACACATGCAGTATTTATTTAGTTTTTCTTTTATTTAAAAATAAATAAATTTTTAACAAAATAAGAGTAATATATTTGTGTATATATTAATAATAATAATAATAATAAATATGAATATATATATATATATATATATATATAATTAATTCTTATTACTGTAGGATTTATTTATTTAATAATAATAATTATAATTCTATATATAATAGTAATAATAAAATAAAATATATTATATTATATAATTAATGATTGATATTTGATGGGTTTAAGTGAGAATTGATAAATGTGATATTTTCTCAATTTTCAAAATAATCACCATCCCTACTTAGAGGTGCTATTAGCACTCCCCGCTTTATTCTGTTCAATTTGTCCTCTTAAGATACCAAGGGCATCCTATACAATACTAAATGTACCATCATCTACTATATTTATTAATATATCAAACTTATTTTTTGAGTTTGCATTAATTCAACTTATTCCAACATTGATGTGCATTTAGGATCAGCCATATCTTATACCACATAACAATATATAAGTTTCCAAAGGCCGATTCTGGATAAAACAAACTTTATTTGCTAAATAACATTATCATTTACAAATTTACATGCATCAACATTATTCTTTTTATATTTTTAAGGCATAATATCACAAATAAAAGTTCATTTGGCAACACCATTTTAAATGATCATGATATTTGCCTCTTTGATCGACCATTTCACGAAAACATTTTGACCAAAAAAGGACTTGCCATCTGTTCGGACATCATGCAATTCTTTTTCTTTTATAAATAACGATAAAAGATATGTTGATTGTGGCCAATGGGACCTTCATTTGAGAAGCGATAAACTATAATAACCTTGAAAACCAGTGCATCATGTATTATTTCATAAAATGTTTGTAAGTTAGTTTCATATATATATATATATATATATATATATATATTTGGTTCACAATGTGAAACTTTATGTGTCGGTGAAACAAAAATCTACAACTAAAAAGTTTCATTTTGTGAACCAAATATATGTTAATTAATATATTAAATTCTAGCGTTAGATGGAAAAAATCACGTGAACAGTACTTTACGATAATAGTTCTCACAGTTATCATAATATATAGGGTTCTTAAATGATTAAGCCCTTGTTGAATGTATTTGTATATATCAAATTTACAATACTTAGACGATTGCAACGTGACATTTAAAACAAAATTGGTTCTAACCGGTCTCTTTATGGGTCATCTAAGGTCTGAAAGTAGAGTAACAGTAAAGGGAATGAGAATGGGAATGAGAATAAAAATATCCATTGCATTGTTTCAGTTTGGTTGAGACAACTAAGGGGCCGTTTACCAAACACGGCTAACCGGTAAAATTCAACAGTATCACTTATTTACCGAGTAAGATTTTGGTACACCAAAACTGAATCGTATCCAACAATTTACCCGGTAAGCGTTTACCGTGGTAAGAGTCATTCGCAATCACTTACTGGGTAAGACTCTTGATCACTCATTTCCCCGCTCTTATCGGGTAAGATTTTTGGTCATTAACCTAATCATCCGACAAGATAATGTGACTTGGTAAGCACTTACCCGGGTAAGTGTTTGGTAAACGGCCCCTAACATCACACAAATGGTGAAAAGTTTGCAATATTTCAGAATTCATTCAAGATGAATGATGGAACTTTATCATCAAATCGAGTAAAAGACTTTGCAAACACCAAAAATGTAACCCATGTTACCTAAAAACCTGATGAATGATGGAAAAGAAGACAGAGAAGCACAAAAATACAGACCCAGACCATGCCTAAAAGCCTGATCGGGCCATTTTTTCTAAAGCCCAAAAAGTCTGAAAAAGCCCGGCCTTAAAAAAAACCCAACTGGGCCTATTTCCAGTTTTTCACCCCTCAAAAGCCTGGACTATAACCACAAGGGTTGTGGTGGTTAAGGCTTGTGGGGGATGAGGCTAGATAATCCATCTACCCCATGTTCGAATCCAGGCGCAAATAACTTGTGGCCACTAGGGAATTATCTCAGGGCTGCATGCTTTAGCAGTCATAAAATTGCCGGGAATAAGTCTAGGCAAATGCCTAGGAAACCCTTTCCAAAAAAAGAAGCCTGGACTATCTTTTAAACGGGCTTGGATGGCCCGAGCCCAGGCCCGAAAAGATCGGGCCTTGTGAACCTCTACTCCAAACTCCAAACTCCAAAGCTTGTATGCTTCAATTTAATAACACAATTATAAGATGCAACTATTACCAAAGTACCAAACTTTTTTTGCAATACAAAGAAAGGGTAAGGTAGCTATGAATGAGATTATTGTTAAGTTTCAAAACTGCAATCTTATTGTTAATCAATCCGGGATACACTTTTGGTCGAACCAATAAGCTTAAATCATAACTCAAAATACAAAGCATTACGCTCTAAGTCTAGAAAAAAAAAGGATACAAATAAAGATGAGTTATGTGCAGGTTATTAGGGTTTGCATGAAATGCAACAATTTATTAGCAAAATTTGTGGTAACAAAATGCTAACCTGTTGGCCGGGAATTCTTGTGAGATAAGGGTTTTTAGTATACACGAGCCTTTGGTGGGAAAGTCTCGACCTCATCATCAAGAGTATTCATGTGAACCGGCCTGTAGTCTAGTCGCACCTTATCGTTCTCCCAGTATCTGTTAAAATCAAAACACAATTATTTATATAATAAAGATCCATCATTTTTTTGATATGGTAAAGTGTAACTATTAACATCAAAGTTTCCAACCTAGATCCGTAATTTAATTGTGATAATAGTTTATCTTTGTTCCTATTTAGTGTAACCATGAACTTTTATTAATTAGTGTAACAAACATTCAATTATTTCTATTTCTTACCCATTTTGATTGGTGGATCTTATAGTTATTGATGACATGGATGTCAAGTTATATTATGATTCTTAAATTACGTGAAAAATGTCACATCAAAATTAACTGATGCAATGTAGGCTGATAACCTGTTTATCACGTAAAATGAGTACAAAAGAGAAAGAATTAAACGTTTCTTACAGTAAATGAGAAAAAAATCATCATTAAACTAAATAGGAACTGAGAAAAAATCGTTATATTTTCATGCATTTTACCCATACCAAAACCATTATCAAGTATGTGTATGTGTATACAGGTTGGAAACTATCAGAAATCACTGCACAAGATTTGATTGATATACGGCTTGAAATGGATATATGAAAATTTATATATCTATCAAATTACATCCACTAATAACTGATACCCGGATTCCTTTTCATGTAATGTATTTGAAATTTAACAATACAGGTGTATTAAATTATTTGTTAAATACGTCTAACAATCAAATAAAAGTTATATATATTGCCTATTACACTACGTTTCTATCACCAATATTGTTATATTGTTCATCTTATGTACATATTTTGTTTAATCGTGAGTGTATATAGGCTTAGGATCGTGTGAGAAGGAGAGTTAAGGTGAGAAGTGAAAGAAGAGATCTGAACCCTTTGATCACTTTTAATCTTATACCCGTCCATGAATTGCGCTTTAGAAGAGAGTTGATCTGGTGCATCTCGTCCTAATGTGCGTCCAAGGGTGGAGATCCCTTCTTACACTTCTCACCTTAACTCTCCTTCTCACTGGAACACAACCCATGTGTGTGTGTGTGTGTGTGTGTGTATATATATATAGAGAGAGAGTTACCCCAATGTGTGTTTCATCCATTTCTCATCATCTCGTTTCTGCAAAAGCATAAAATTTGAATTTTTATGAAAGAAAGCGTCAAAAGAAAAACCGAATTTTAAAAAGAACCTATAAATCTGAACTTACCGAAAAATCTTCACGGGCATGAGCTCCTCTGCTCTCTTTCCTAGCTTCAGCTGAATGCATGGTGATACATGCATTAATCAAGAGGTTTTCCAACTCTATAGTCTCTAGCAAGTCCGAGTTCCTGAAATATATGTTCAGCTAATACGTCTTTGAAAACAAAGTATAATCAACACTCAATAAAAGTCCTATAAACTTTACCATATCAAGCTTCGGTCTTTCAATTTAACATCTTGATAACTCTCCCATGCTTTATCAATCAGATTGCAACCTGCAACACTCAACGGTTAGCCAACACGGACAAGAGGGAATAATAGCCTCTTCAAAGATGTTGAAAACTAGAGAGATAAGCTTCGGTCCAAAAAGTAAAAAGACACAACATTTGAAAACAACCAAGATTATGAAACCGTAAAACAGTAAGAAAGGGTTACACAAATAAGTAGAGAAAGCACTGGAACAAATTGGGCCAGTAAAAAAAATCATTCATTTATGGGGTTGGGTTCCCGTGAGAAGGATAGTTATGGTGAGAAGCGTACGAAGGGATCTCCGCCCTTAGATGCACATTAGGCTGAGATGCACCGTGATGAGGTGCACATAGATGCTCCATATCAACTCCTTTCTAAGGCGCAATTCATGGATGGGTATGAGATTAAAAGTGATCAATAGCTTAGATCTCTTCTTACACTTCTCACCTTAACTCTACTTCTCACACGATCCTATGCCTCATTATGTGGGCCCTACCTTCTTCTAATGTCTCCTGTGTGCGAAACACAGCAGCATTGTTTTGCATAATTCTCTGCATATTCAACCTGATTTTTGAGGTAGGAAGTGAACCATTTGAATTCCTGATCTTTTCTAACCATTCAATTGTCTTCTGTCCAGCATCTTTTTCCAATGGTTTTTGTTTTTCCCCTGTACAGCAGCAACTTGAGGTCAGATGATGCACTTTTTTATTTATAGAAAACTATAAGTAGAGAACTTGCAAGATAACTTCACCTGGTCTATGGATCTCTGCAACTCTATTTGCACAGGCTCGACCAAAAACAACAATGTCGAGAAGAGAATTTGCACCAAGCCGATTGGCACCATGAACGGAGGCACAGGCTGCTTCTCCAGCAGCCATAAGTCCGGGAATAACAGCATCAGGATTGTCCCCCTTGATGGTAACAACCTGCAATAAGAAAAGGTGATGGTTAATAATAAGTCCTTTAACTTCTGCAGTTCAAAAAAAATATAAAATATATATGTATATACAGGGGCCGGTTCAACGAGAACTCAAATTTGGTTGTGAGCATGAGGACAAATGAAAACGCAACACGTCATATTCAGACTGAATAATGAAGGAAAATATTCAGACTGAATGTTTTCCTTCATTATTCAGTCTGAAGATGACACGTGTCGCGCTCTCATTTGTCCTCACGTTCACAACCAAATTTGAGTTCTCATTTGAACTTTCCTCTCTCTCTCTCTCTCTCTCTCTATATATATATATATGTGTGTGTGTGTGTGTGTGTGTGTGTGTATAGAAGTCCTCTAACTTGCATCTACCACTGAAATGAACATGGTTCATGTCATAGAGATGCACAAGGCCCAGTTTTTCGGGCCTTGGCCCAGGCCTTCCAAGCCCGTTTTCAGTAAGCAAAAAGAAGAGCTTGAGCTTTTACGAAGGTGTGAAAATAGGCCTGATCAGGTTTTTTAAAATACCCCAATTGGGCTTTTTAGGCCTGGCCTAGTACTGGGCTTTGGGATTGCTAGGCCCGGTATTTTTCAGGCCGGGCTTCGGGCTTTTTGTGCATTTCTAAATTATGATACAATTGTGAATATAAGGATCTACCTCCCCATGGTAATTCGTTGGGATGCCACCCATATTATAATGCACAGTGGGTAAAACTGGAATTGGCTCCTTTGTAACATCAACCCCAGCAAAGATGGCAGCAGTTTCAGAGATCCCGGGAAGCCTCTCCTTGAGAACCTCTGGTGGTAGGTGATTCAAGTGAAGATAAATGTGGTCCTTCATTGGCCCTATTGAAAGAAAGTACGATTAAGCACATATAATTGGTACAAGATTCAGTAAGTAGCATGAAGTCCTACAACCAACATATAGTATTCCATGAGTTTGGTTTAAAACAGTATTCCATGTGTTATTATCATTTGTTTAAAGTCACTGTCTGCACATAATTGAAATATTCATAGGAAGGTTTCTGAGTCCTTTGTCCATTAGATATCATTGTACATTTAAATTTGAAACTTCAGTATGCTTTCTGGGATAGTCAGATGTAATTATTAAAGTACCTCAACCAGTGTGCTCGCATATGCTCTATACTAAGGGGCTGTTTGTTTACCTCTTAACAGTTTTATTAAGAGGCAGCCTCTGAATCGGTAAGAGGTTAATCCTGTTTGGCAAAAAATAAGTCTGCCTCTTAATGGTTCCAAAACCCTTTGAATCATTTTGTATCCTGGACCTCCATTAACCATTAAGAGCCCTGATTACATCCTGAACAATTACCAAACAATTATATTTCATTTTGCACTATATCATAAGAGCCTCTTAATCATTCTAACCACTTGATCATTCTGCACCAAACCATTCAGTAACTGCCAAACAGCCCCTAAGACTAGCACAGACAAGTAACTGAAGTTGGACAGTTGGTCATGAAACATACCTACACCACGACCTTCTCGGATTTCCATGGTCATGGATCTTGAAACGACATCTCTTGATGCAAGATCCTTTGCTGTAGGTGCATAACGTTCCATAAATCTTTCACCTTCACTATTCCTTAGAATACCACCTTCACCACGAGACCCTACACAAAAAATAAGATGAACCATGTTATTATAGGCTTCAAGCTATCTCTCATTGATTAGTGAGAATAAAAATACACCAACCTTCAGTAATGAGGCACCCAGCACCATATATACCAGTTGGATGAAATTGTACAAACTCAAGATCCTGAAACAAGAAGTCACAGCCAAATATACTAATTATATTCAAATATCAAGAGAAATCCATGAGAATTATGAAAAAAAAGGATTTAGTATACCTCAAGAGGAAGGCCGGCACGTGCAACCATAGCATTTCCATCTCCTGTGCAAGTATGAGCAGAGGTTGCTGAGAAATATGCTCTACCATAACCCTGAGAACAAAAAAAATGGGATAAGATAATAATGGGATTGTCTATCTAGACACCAAATTAAGATCAATTAATAAATATTTACCCCTGTTGCCAAGATTGTTGACGAAGAGCGGAACCGATGTAGTGTCCCATCCTCCATGTTCAGTGCAATAACACCTTGGCAGCTACCTGATAAATATCATTATATGATCAAATCAGTTTTTAAAATATATAAAAAACCATATTGGAGCACAAAATAAAGTTAGATTGATAATTCTGGCCTGCACATGTATGATAGATGATAAATAATAGATCAAAGATGTACATCTTTGAGAAATGGCTCTCAATCGTCTCAATGACTGTAACATCCTAGGTCAACCGTACCAGATATTGTCCGCTTTGTCCACACACTTGGACTTACAGTTTTAAAACGCGTTTGATAGAGGAGGTATTAAGTCCCTTATAAGGCAACCTTTGTTCCCCTCCTCAACCAATGTGGGATATTACAATCCACCCCCTTGGGAGCCCAGCGTCCTCGCTGGCACACCAGTCCGGTTACCGGCTCTAATACCATCTGTAGCATCCCAAGTCAACTCCAAGGCCCAGCGTCCTCGCTGGCACACCAGTCCGGTTACCGGCTCTAATACCATCTGTAACATCCCAAGTCAACTGTACCAGATATTGTTCGCTTTGTCCACACACTTGGACTCACGGTTTTAAAACGTGTCTAATAGAGGAGGTATCAAGTCCCTTATAAGTCAACCTTTGCTCCCTCCCCAATCAATGTGGGATATTACTATCCACCCCCCCCCCCCGGGGAGACAGCGTACTCGCTGGCACACCAGTCCAGTTCCTGGCTCTGATACCATCTGTAACATCTCAAGTCAACCATACCAGATATTGTCTGCTCTGTCCACACACTTGGACTCACGGTTTTAAAACGCGTCTGATAGAGGAGGTATCAAGTCCCTTATAAGGCAACCTTTATGCCCATCCCCAATCAATGTGGGATATTACAATCCACCCCCTTGGGATCCCAGCGTCCTCGTTGGCAAAGCAGTCCGGTTCCCAGCTTTGATACCATCCGTAACATCCCAGATCAACCGTACCAGATTGATGTGGGCTTAGACGTGGAGGATCGGGCCTTGATGTTCTTGGAGGCTTATGATCGGGCCACCAAACAGGGTCGCACTTAAATGACCATAACTTTTTATCCGGGCGTCCGTTTCGGGCCGTCGACCAAGCGAATCGAAGCTACTTCAGAGGAGCACGCCGTAGGCCTAACGGACTTTTGAACCCCAAAAAGCTGTTTAAGTGGACCTTATGGACGTTTTAGTGTTTTTTTGTCATTTTGGGCTTGTTTTGTTGGGCTTTTATGTTTGGCCCGTTATCTTTTTTAGGTCCGTTTTACTTTTGTCTTCATATTTAAACATTTCTGATGTAATTTGGATGGTCACAACTGAATTTTAGAGACTTACGATTTTCTTCCCAAATCTTGAGTTCTTTGTTGAATTCGATATTTGAAGCCTACGATTCGGAATTTGTCGAACGAATCAACGAATCTTAGAAGAGGTTGTCCACGGTATTCGTAGAATCAACCGCTTTGTCCACACACTTGAACTCACGGTTTTAAAACGTGTCTGATAGAGGAGGTATCAAGTCCCTTGTAAGGCAACCTTTATTCCCCTCCCCAACCAATGTGGGATATTACAATGACCCCTGAGTTGATCAGAGGATACATCAGGGAAAGAGACCAATCTTTCATATAGTTGTAGAAGCAATAATAGGCAAGAAAGAATTGTATCTTCTTCATGAAAGACAGGTGCTAAAAGTTCAAAACCAGAAACGCCTTGTCATGCAGAGATGCAGTAAGTTCAAAATTGAGTTTAAATTTATAAGAAATTGCGTCTGTTGAACACGACTTTCCCACTTTTCTCTTTGGACAGAATGATCTACCAGTTACTACAAAATGTCTAACCATCACCATATCATGTAGATAAAAGAAGTACAAGTTATATTGTATTTTCACCCTTCTACCTGGCATATCATTCTACTATAAATATTCAATAGGATAAGCTAATTCAGGACCAGACTTCCTGGCATATTATTCCACTGTCAAAATTTGACGGTTCAATTAATCGAAAAGACAAAGTTTAACATACCATCACTACCCATGATTAGATCCAAAGCAAAATATTCCACAAAAAACTGTGTATTGTGTTTCATGGCCTGTCCGTATAATGTATGCAACAATGCATGCCCGGTTCTATCGGCAGCACACGCACAACGATAAGCTTGCCCCCCTACAAAATAATATGAAAAAAGTTAAATGCGGATAAATTTCCATTGGTATTAAAAGTCACCTGATCAATAGAGAGCCATCATATCAAACCTTTGCCAAAGTCGAGACTCTGACCACCAAATGCACGTTGGTATATCTTTCCCTCTTCAGTTCGAGAAAATGGTAAACCATAATTTTCAAGCTCAATAACTGCTTTTGGTGCTTCTCTACACATATACTGGATAGCATCTTGGTCGCCTATAGAAATACAAAACCGTTGTTATGAAAAGATAAAACAAACATTCTCTTCCAACGATATTGTTCATGAGATAGAACGTGAGTCCAAAGAGTCTTGATTTGTAAAGAGAAATACCTAGCCAATCACTTCCCTTAACTGTGTCATACATGTGCCACCTCCAGTCATCCTCGGTCATATTTCCTAATGCAGCATTTATACCACCCTGCATGCATTTAGAAAAATGCAACTCAAATGAGCTTTTATAATATAAATGAAATAAGATAAACTTACTTGAGAAAAGAAATGCAGCCAACCCAGTATTAGAAATTAATTTCATTTCATCAAGGAAGGGCAGCTAAACACTAATAAATAGTTAAATACATGTGCTTGGAAACAGGACAAGCACTTGATGTGGGAGTCCTTAAGGACCTTAAACTTTCTTTATCTTACTGTAACAACATTACATTGTCAATGACCAAAGCTTTTTGCTCAAAAGGTGACAGGGCTTAGTGCAACAATTCATCATAATTCAAGGGATACTCATTTTCTGTAGTGTATAATCATTTATGGACAATAAGTCAACAAGATGACAGAAAAGAGAGTGTGGTCCCAGCGTATACCATAAATTTAATGCTAGTTATGGGTTTTCAAGATCCCAAGGCAAAGCAAAGACCTGCGAATGATATAATTTTATAGGAGCATGCTTTGAAACACCAGCCTTCAATCATAAATTTCTTTATGATATCTTAATGAAAAAATGGTCTTCAATTATCACTTGGCACATTAAACGAGTTTTTAACTGTTTTTACGGTGGCAATACATCTAGAGCCATTACAGTCCTCTTTCATGTTCCAAAGCAAATGAAATTGCAATGACCACTTGTTAGAGAAGTGTCATGTTTGCAATTGAAGACCTCAAGAAAACTTAAGAGTGTGGTAACATATACATCAAATCTTAAACTACTTATTTGGTCGAAAGAAAAAGTGATAATGGGCCAATTATTCAAACTGCAACGTGAAAAGAAGTGTTCAAAACACAAGTCATGTAATCAGTCGTCCTTTTGTTCATTACTTACCCAACTTTTTGCTTCTAATCCGTAAGACTAAATAAAGTATATTGTTAAAAGTGGTTTATAGGATTACATAAAACCTAGAATGTAAAGTTGCAAACTTTTTGACATCAATTTACATATAAACAACGCTATCTGCAGAAATAGAACCAAATAGTTAGAAAAAGACAACAAACCTGCGCTGCAACAGTGTGAGAGCGTGTTGGGAACAACTTGGTAATGCAAGCAGTATTAAATCCATGCTCAGATAGCCCTATCGCAGCTCTGAGACCAGCACCTCCTGCTCCAACCACAACCGCGTCGTATGTATGATCAACTATTGTATATGCTGATCGCCCAACATTCTGTTTACGAACAACCAAAATCACGATTAAAAAGATTACACGCACACATTCCAAACAAAGTAAATCTCAAAAATCTCCGTGTGGTAATCAAATTACATAAGATCAAACATTATCAACAAAAATTACCATTAATTTAACAAAAACTGAATGAATTTCATACGATCAAAACTAAATGACGCTTCGATAACCAAAAAAATGAAAAGTGGACAATTGCATGATGATTTGAATACGCATATCTCGTAGATCCATCTCAACTCCACAAGAAAACCTAACTTTTGACTGAATCAAATAAATAATAACACAAAAAAAGGAATAATAAGAGATTACCGATTGAGAAGAGAAGAATCTGGTTGAAAGGAAGTCGCCGGAGGTGGATCTCCGGGAAGGAATGCGAATCGCACGTGACACGCACCGCCACATCTCTTTTTATTGTGTGTGTGTATCACTGTATCTATCTATCTGTATGTATCACTATAAGCTGCTATTGATTTTAAGAAAGGGGAAGAGAAATGGCGTAGATAGGAGAGCCGCTTGCTAATGAAGAAGATGAACTGTAACAAAAGTTAGGGATTATACCAGAACAACCCCCTGCTTTACTCTTTTAATTACCAAAATGCCCTTCTATGTCCTAATATAAGGGGAAAATGGTCAATCTCATTCTCAAAGTGCAACGTGGGTAATGTAAAAAATAATTAAAAAATCATCAAACATATGTTCAGATATTAATTTGATTCGTATATTTCTATTTTTATAAAACGAACCCCCTTGATTGCTATGTGTTCATATTGAGGGGGATTTTGTCCAAACTTATTTGGATAATTGTTTATCAAGTCAAATTACTTACCGGATGAATATGAAAAGGACCAAAAATTTTATCCGGTAAGAGTGAGACAATGACCAAGAGTTTTATCTGGTAAGTGAGGATGACAACTCTTACCATGACAAATACTTATTGGATAAGTTATTGCACACAATGATGTTTTGTGAACTAAAATCTTACTCGATAAGTAAATGATAATGTTAAATTTTATCGGTAAACACTTATCAGGTAAGTGTTTGGTAAACATCCCTAAGTTTTAAATGATTTTTAAACCAAGTTTACTCTATTTTAAAAACCAATATATAGAACATAAATCTTTTTTTTTCTATAGAGTAAATTACATTTTTGGTCCTTTTGGTTTATGTGTTTCAACGCTCCGGGTCCCTATTTTGAAATATTTATGTATTGCATCTCTATGGTTTGCATTTTATAACACATTGGGTCCCTAACGTAACTTTGTTCAAAAAATTATGTCCTCGCAGTTGGAGACCCATCCCTTTCCGTCTCAAATCTCTCCCCCGTCGTGCTCTCCTCGACCACAACTTTTAGCTTAAACAGAGAGAGCATAAGGACTATTCTTGGTCCTTATGGTCTTAATAGAAAATAAAAAATATATTAAATGACTAAAATACCCCTCTAAACTAACTGAGTTAACAGAAATTTCTGAATGAACTTAGATTTAGGGACTCAATGTGTTATAAAATGCAAACCAAAAGAATGCAATCCATAGATATTTCAAATAGGGACCTAGAGTGTCAAAACACATAAACATATGGACCAAGAATGTAATTTACTCTTTTCTTTATTTTAGAAAATGTGTTGGAGATGCTTAAATTTTTTTGTCTCAAACCTCACATTTCATTCTTGTCCCACCAATAAAATCAAAACACATAATTTTTCATACATTTTAAAATTATTTAATTCAAGTTTACATTCTAACTCTGATAATGTATATTCATGTATGCCTACATAAATGAGTCGTGATAATTTGGCCAAGAGATTTATATTTTATAATTTTCACATGTATTAAGTGTTGCGACTTAAGTCCTGAAGAATTTGGGGAATGACCTTTTTATTTTGGATCCTTCTTGTTATGATTTTGAAAGTGTCTGGAATCTAAGTTATGGGTAAATCAAAAAACAACTTCTTCATTTTTGTAATTTATGGCTATGTTTGGCAAAATAGCTGATAAGCTAGCGAGAAGCTGATAGCTGATAGCTTATTAGTTAGTTGATAGCTGATAAGCTAACTAATGAAAAAAGTCATGTTTGACAAAACTAACGTATAAGATTGTAAAATGACCAAAAAGTATATATTGAAAAATAAAAATAAAATTAAATAATTAATATTAATGAAAGTTATAATTGAAAAAAACGACAATAAGCTTCCAAAACCCTACTCCAAGTAGCGTTTCAATAAGCTAACTTATAAACTACCTTATGATTTACCAAATGTGTACATTTTAAGCTAGCTTATTTTTACTAAATATAGCCTATAACATAAATTATATTTGATAAAATATTTAATGCATTCAACGAAACAATCTTTTACTTCTCCAAACATTTAATTCAAGAATTCTTATCGACATGAACAATAGAAAATCGTTTTTTTCAATTAAACAATTTTATTACTTGTCTAAATTCAATAGTTTACCATATTTCTCCTATTTTTCATTTAAAAGAAATTCTAAAATAGTTATTAAAACAAAAATTTCTAAAATCCATATTAATTTTTTTGTGTTAGAGATAACCCACATACGACATACTCATAAAATTAAAATGAGTTTGCACATCAATGCACACTTTCTTCTATCTCTACATTCTTTTGTTGTTTTTTTGATTATTCCTTTTGAATTGTTACTTCACATGCTAGAAAAGAATTTTATATTTGTGTTTTTGAAAGGGCCTTAACTTGAACAAACCCTTCTATTATTTAGTTTTTTTTTTTATTTTATTACAAAATGCTACTAGACATTCAACATGCTTCAATACTATTCCTTTTTCTACATTAGCCTTTATAACTATGAACCTAAAGAGCAACCCTAACCTTAGTACCAAAAAAATGTTAAACTCGTGGGTCCAGAGGGTGGATGTTATAAATACCTCATTTTTTTGAAGATTCAGTCCTCAGATACAAAAAATGACTATTGATCTCAAATAAATGAATAATTGTTGGTTTTCTTATTAAAGGCTTTGTAGACTTGAATTTGCAAATGAAGATGTGATCTTTATGTCATAAGTCGTTAAACACTAAGGTGACATTTGTTTTGTAAGAGGTGCTGAAGCCGGAAGTCTGATTTCAGTTCTAAAATGGTTATGAAACGTCTGAACGAATCAGACATAAGTGGTGATTAAGAGCTTAAAATGAAAAAAATAAACAAGACCTAAATATCATCTCAAGCACACCACATTCAAATTTTGTTTGAACAGGAGGACGATATATTTATCGTTTCTCTCCCATTACCAACCAAATTAAATTCTATTTGTCGATCAGTTGGAGTTTAAAGATCATCTCAAGCACACCACATTCAAATTTTGTTTGAACAGGAGGACGCTATATATTTCATTTCTCTCCCATTACCAACCAAATTAAATTCTATTTGTCGATCAGTTGGAGTTTAAAGATCGACAAAAACGCTATTATAACGTATGATTAAAGTTGCTCTACGACCACCTATGGAATCTTCAAAATGGATATTTTAGGTTACTTTTTTGCTCCAAAATAGAAAAAGTAAAAGAGGTTATAACATTCTCTATACTTTAATAACCTCTTAAAGTTAAATGTTTAGGATATGGAAATAAATTTTTATTATTCCAACCAAAACAAGGCTCTCCGAAATTAAATGTACCGGAGAGATAATTTTTTTATTATTAAATGTATTGAATATTTTATAATGTTGAAATATCTGAATATGGAAAAATTGTTGGTGAATTTTGACTTTTGATTCTCTATTTTTAATAATTTTTGAAGAGTCTATCGGAGATACTCTAATAAACCTCCAATTATCAAGTTCATTTTCCAATAAGATGCGGTTTGTTGCAACTATGAGTACTCGTTGATGCCACTGTTTGAATCTATGAAGTTTAGTGCTCCATTGTAATAAATTTAGTTACATATGAATATTTTTGGACTGATGACTCCATCAATATAACATCATTTTATATTTGATCACTCAATCAATATAACATCGTTAATAGTCCATCTTGTTTTGAGAAAGTAAGTGAGCTTCGGTTGATTATAGGTTTTATGAAATATTTGGTTGTATAAATAGCGCATAATGCTTATGATAATATTTGAGCAAAAGGTTGATTGTCGGCAACATCGACCAACCCCATACAGAACCCGTCCTACCCCATACAAAATCACATGTAATGAGGCATTTCATAGCTAATTCAACGATTGAGGCTAGCTTGAGGGTTCAGTCCAGGGATGAGCTTGGTACCGGACCGGTACCGAAACTGGGTAGTACCGAAACCGGAAGTGGAAAAACCCAATACCGAATACCGAACAGATTAGTGAAAATCGGTACCGGTACCGGTATCGGGATTTTCGAGACTAGAACCGTTCGGTACCATTTTTTTGGGACGACTAACGTTTTTCACCGTTGAACATTAAACGCAATAACAAAAACCAAAATCAATTAACCAACTTAATCAAGAACCTGATTTTGGAGAAATTACGGAACCGATTTTGGAGAATTGCAAAAACCTAAATATGAAGAATTGCAAAAAAAATCGGTAATTGAGTGGAAAATACAAGAACCGAAAATTGTAATATATTTAGGTGGATTTTCTATAAAAATGGAAGATATCATGTCGGGAAAAGGAAATGGTTTTATTATCAATTTAGTTTAAAATTGGCTTTTTGAAATCTCCGGTACCGGTTCGGGATTACCGGGACTAGTACCGGTACCGATACTGAAAGTACCGAATCCCGAACCGGTAGTGACATTCGGTACCGGTACCGGTTTGATACGGGACCGGTTCGGTTTGGGATTTCGGTTCGTTCCGTTCATCCTTATTCCAGTCCGTCTCCTGTAGTATTCAAACTTAAACATTGTGATAGATTTAAAAGTGTTTATCAATTAGTTTCTAGGGTTCAAACGTGGATGTTTAATAAAATTGTGTATATGCACTATAAGTTGTAAATGATTTAAAGTATAGTAAATGTATTAGTATGAACATGTCTACGAATATATTGGTGACCGAAAAAATTAGGTTAAAGGATATCGAAATAGCCATATAGGTAATAAAATAAAGAGAACAAATTACTTATTTTACTGTATAATTTGTTTGATTAAAGAATTAATTATCTATATCTATATCTATATCTATACTACTTAATAAAGCAAATTTGATTTTTTCTTAAAAACAAAATTTAAAGCATAATGTACAACCCTTTCATGCATAATCTCTTAAATCTCTTAAAACTCTTAAAAACCTTTCATTCTCCCAATAACCTTCTAAAACACAACCTCTATCTCTTAATTACATTAAGGTACAACTATATCATGCAATAAAAACCTCCCAGCTTTAACAGACCAACATGACGCTTTATTATTCTCCTCTGATTCATATTTCTCCAAGAAGACGCTTCGTTCTCCAAGACAAACGATTTTAAGTTCTACTCATGGCTCCTCTCTGGAAATTTCCGCCCGATTTCTCCTCTCTATCGATTCAAAGGAAGAAGTCCATTGAGGAAGAACTCGATTTACCCTCTTCGATACAGGTCGAATTTCTGGTTTTGATTTCATGGTTTCATGGTCCAGGTATAATTTCCTCTCTTCGTATTTCTGGTTTTGATTTCTCGATTTCATGGTTTCTGCTGGTTTCTGGTTTCAATTTCTGGTTTATAATTTAAATAGCTTGCTTGTTCTACCAGGATTTTGATGGATTTTTGAATAACTTGCAGGATTGGGAACTTTCACTCAAGGATAAAGACAAGAAGCTGAGATCACAATCTGACATGGAGAAGATGGTAACTTGGACAATCATTCATGTTGAATCTTTGGTTCATTGGTGGCTTTTTCCTATATATCTGTGCGGTTCAACTGTTTGAGGTATCTAGGGAGATTTTACTAATTCAGCTTCATGTAGATATTGGGTTTTTCCTGTTGATGCTTTTGATACCATTTTTTTTATTAACCTGGATATCCAACCCACTATGCGGGCCGACTAATTCCCACCCGTTTCGTGGGTAGCCCGAGTCACCGCATTTTTCCTCCTTGGATTCGAAGGTACTTTTGACCTTTGGAGCACAAGTTCAGGCACCACCCCTTGTGGTTAACCTTTGATACCATTTTTTTATACCACTTCCTCAACATTGCTAGAGTATGTTGTTTGCCGGGCCCTCTTTTGTCATTGATGTGTTAATAGTTTTGCTAAAAACAATTGATCCACAGCTTGCGATATTTTTATCAGTTTGTAGTTTACAAATACCCTTAGTTGTTTGTTTTCCAGATACCATGTTTAGCTTTCTCTTTGTCATTCAAATTGCGATTGCTTCTCTTCTCGAAAGCTCAATCGATTCTCTTTCAAGGTAAGCTTCAATCTTATGGGTTTCGATCATTGTTTCTAATTATTTGTTTTTTGCATCATTATGTATCGATTTTTTGTTTTTACTTATGACTTTTACTTCCTAAAGCTCGATTGCTTCTCTTCCTCAAAGCTCGATTGCATCTCTTTCAAGGTAAGCTTCAATCTTATGGTTGCATCTCTCTCGATCGACCCTTGCTTGTATGTCTTCTTGTGCTGCAACTATCATCATTGTGATCTAACTTTCTTCCTATGTATAGAGTAAATTTTGTGCAGTAGAAAGGTGGTTATTTTTTCAAGCAACGAGGTGTAATCATGGTTGGAGTTTTAGGGATAAGCATCATTTCATACACCCTAAAGTGAGTTCCACTGTAGTCTTTTTCACTTGTAGTTTAAACCTATCACATCTATTTTATGCACCTTGCAATTTTTTTAGTTTTGTAGAACTTTTTAAGTGTCAAATGGTAAAAAATTTGTGGAGAATTGTGGGAAGGTCTTGGCGGATCGACTTGGCGGCGCCTAATTCGCTCAGCGACTTAATAGAAGCAGGAAAACAACGTGATAACAGTGATAAAGGGCTGCGAAGATGGGCCGGGACGGTATGGTGCATCTCATACCTGATCCGGTCAAACAGGAACAGGTGTATCTTCGAGAACGGAACGGTATCGCTGGTGGAATTATAGTTGGTAGGTTGTTTGCTTTATGGTATATGGATTCATGAACAATCTTGTATGGTACTTTTTGGTGGTAAATGAAGTTGATTGTTGCTTATTCAAAAATAAATAAATTGTATTAGATAGTTGTATTACAATCTCGTTATATCCACGTTTAAAGACTAAAGTAATATCAGTTAATTATGTAAAAAAATATCAAGTATGTAAAAAGTATCAATGGGAAGCAAGTTGATAAAAGACGTCTTTCCCATTAGATTTTTGGAATGCAAAATTTAAAAACGGAAAATATTTGATGCTAGGGGTCGTTTACCAAATACTTACCTAGATAAGTGTTTACCAAGTCATATTACCTCACCGGGTGGATATGACAAGGACCAAAAATCTTACTTGGTAATAGTAGAGTGAGACAAAGACCAAGAGTCTTACCTGGTAAGTAAAAGATAATGTTCAATTTTATCATTTAGCACTTACCGGATAAGTGTTTGGTAAACGACCTCTAAATTTCTTACTACTTTTTGTATGGTTGATTAAGTTGTATATGTATAGAAATAATAACCCACGGTGATTCTAACAATTTCATCATGTGGATTGCTTGAAAATCTCATTTTTGCACATAAGTCGACTTAGATACCCCCAACTAATCAAAGTTGAAAGAAGTCCTTTCATTTTGATAGGCATTCTTTTAATAGTTCGATGTTTATAACTTAATGTCGTAGTATATCATTCCTACTCATTTATGATTTTTAGGATTATGTAATAGCATGATACATTTTGATACATGAATGGTATGTATTCAATTTAACGAAATATGTTTTTCATACCCATATTACAAGAAAGATTGATTGTTTTAACACTCTACATAAGGTAAACAAAACTATGTGTTATTTGGTAAAAACATAATTGAATTATGTAATTTTGTTTGCACATATTTGAAATTTTACATCCCACCGCATTGCGCAGGTACATAACTTGTATTTAAGATAATATAGATTTTAGAAAGATAAATTAACCAAACTTGTCATTTTAGACAAACTGCTTCACTTTTTTACCCCACCTTTTCCCGTATGAATCAAAATAACAAAGATTTTGCAAGTGCTCATTTCGTAATTTGTGAAATGTATTTTTCTAAAAGAATAAATTATGATTATGGTGGATCATTTCCCAGGCCACTAAGAGCATCATCAAAAGCTTCCCCAAAATGGAGAAAATGGAAAATATGAGGATTTTGAACAAAAAACTTTGCTCCAAGAGCTTCCCCAAAACTTTCTCTAAAATGGAGAAATTATGAGAAAAAAAGGATTTTTCTCCCAATATGGAGATCACTCCAAAAATGATTACTAAGTTTGACAACCAATAAAAAACTTTGAAAACAAATATGTAGAGAAAAAAAAAATAATATTTTAATAGGTTAATGCAATATTTTATTTTAATCAATGATGAATTCTCCAAAATGGGGAATTTGTTGGAGATAGATGTAATTTTTTTTAAAGATTTTGAGTTTTCATTTCCCATTTTGGAGAAATTTTAGGAAATCTTTTGGAGATGCTCTTAAATTACAATTTTGCAAGCCATCACGTCCATGTCGCAAGTCGACATGACAAGAATAGTATTTAGTTAATAAATGTATATTTTCATAAATTGTGAAGTTGACACTTGCGAATTTTTAGTTATGTTGGTTCGATAGGGAAAAGTGTGCTAAAAATGAAGATATTCGTCTAGGGACGGACCCAAAAAAAATTTCAAACGGTTGCACCGTTTAACTATAAAAAAATCTCAAGATGTTTTTCACGAACATAATAATTGGTCTATTGGTTGGTTTATTGATTTTCATATATGAGGTCTTGGGTTCAAGTCTTTTTTACCATTTTCCTAAACTTAACGGATAGTTTTTAACGGAGTTAGTGAATAGGGACTACTTTTAAAACAAAATGCAAACCATGAGGATGATTTATAGACTTATCAAAGTTCGAGTCCCACTTTCAAATATTTTAGTAAACCACATGGACCAAAATTAGAGTTTACTTTAAACTTTGAAATTAAAAACAAAAAGCTAAAAAAATGGCACCAGCAAGATTCAAACTTGGGTCTTGTGTGTAGAAAGTGCCTTGCAAACCAACTCTACTAAGGAGAACTTATATCCATATTTTAGTTTTAAAATATATATGGTAGCACACTGCAAAATGATACGTTTGCACCGTTCATAAATCCAGTTTTTTACCCTTTGGCGGAGAGATAATACGATGGCCTGTGCCACCGTGTGCTCCTCTTTAGGTCCGCCCCTGTATTCATCTGAAACATGTAGGTGGATTTTTTGTTTTATTTTAAAAATGAGATAAATCTATACAATTTATCAATTATTTTTATAGAGTTTAAAAAAATCCATACTATAATACCAGTAACCTTGAATTTTAATAATTTTTTTTGAAAGACTATATATATTAACAAAAGAAAATAAGGAAAAACAAGAAGGTTCAAGCTTCTACAAGAGAGGTTCAAACTCTTCGCACGTTTGGAGATCCAGTTAAACAACGAAAGTTGGAGATTAAAGAACCGATCAATTTAATGAGTCGAGTGCTGAGAGAAAACTCGATCGTTATGTTAAAGATTGAATTTTTAATATTTTTATATTAATAAACGGTAGTTGACATTTAATAAGTTGTTTTTGTCTAACGTTTGTAATACTATAAATATAAATATTATATGATTACATCAAATATTAAATAATAAAACAATAAATTTATGAAATTATATCAAGCATTAACCAATAAACCAATTAAGAAAATAACATTATTCTTGATGATGGTGTTCACCAAACAAGCAAAAAGAGGAAGTGGGCTGGTGATCAGTTTCAGATGTGCGATGGTTTAATTTATGAAAAAGAATCAGCAAAAGGAGACGATAATATTTTATTTATTTATTAACCATCCATCATTTTTATATTTGATTGATTAAGGGACGATTCATGCTTTTGGTTGGGGGTAACAACAGATCCCTATAAAATATTAATGATATTTGATATTAGAATATTATTGTTTAATAACTATTTGGGTAGTGGTACAGTATTGGAGAATCTTATCTATCCTGGATATGAATCTAAAGTACTGTCAAATTCCTTGTGGTAATGAAGGTTCACATACGATAACTTCAGGTTATTCGTGGTCTTTTGGAGAAAACCCACGATTACTCCAAATATTCGTTAATAAATTATAGAGGATGAAACCAGAGGCGGATGTAGTGCAAAGGGGGTGGGGGGGGAAGGGACCCCACTCAAAAGTTTAAAAATACAATTACATAGGTTTAAAAAAATGAAAAATGTTGAATTTACTCTTAGTTACCCTCAGTAAAAAAAATTAAAGTGACCCCCATCTTACTGACGATTGCCAAAAACACTAAAAAAATCTCTTGAAATCAATCAAAAACCCCGAAAAAGTTATTCGAAATAGACAAAAACACTAAAAAAATCTCTCGAAAGCGACAAAAACACTAAGAAAATCATCGAAATCAACTTAAAAACTTTAAAAATCCCTCGAAACACGTCGGGTGATTTTACACGCCTTTAGTCACCCTTAATGGTGACCCCACTGGATAAAAATTCTGGATCCACCACTGGATGAAATGTATTTCTATTTTCATTTCCCAACATTCCCATGACTTGAAATGAATCAAACATTCCTACTTCTTTACAAACCAATTAACCAGAGATCTTTATGAAAACTTCTCTATTTCCGGGTAGAGGAAACAAATGTGTACATGTTACTCCCCAATTTTGATTTCGTTTTAATTGATTAAGTTATAAGATCCATTTTTATTGCCACACACATTAAGTCCAATTAACTTAATTTTTATAAAGATTAACACGACCAACAATAAATGTTTTTAACTAACTTTGGTAGTAATACTCTATCATTTAAGTATATGTTTTGTTTGCTTTGCAAATAAAATTTGTCAGAGGTACCGTTCTTTTTCCAAAAAAAAAGAAAGGAAAAACCCATAGCCAACCCATTTTTTGACATTTTTAAATTTCTGCAATAATATATAGGAATTGGTATGAATCAATAACGTCTAACCCCTTCGATCTAACACAACGGCATAAATGGAAACGGACACTAAATACATTTGAATCAAATTTCTAATCAATCCGTTAGAAACTAACACTCGTATCAAAAGAACCATGCAATTGCTATATCCGCATAATGACACTCGTTAAAGATGTCGATCAACAATCAGAAGTAAAACATTTGGAAGATAGGATTCATTTGAGACCATAACTAGACCATAGTAGGCTTGTATTTGGGTCAAAATCAAGGTTCTAAATGACGTGATGCGTGGCATGACGACAAGGTCAAGCCTCAAGCCTTACATGCTACGGCGATGCCACGACATTTTTCAAGGCGTGCCCTAAGGCGTCATATATATACGCACTCATATATGGATGAGAATGTGAACAAGTATTTACCTACATAATGTTTTAGTTTTAATGTTTATTTAAGTCCTAGGTCTCGTTTATAATTATCCATTTATGCTCAAGTTATATATTAAAGTAAACCCACATCTTATAAAATAACGCGTTGTAACGTGTCATAACGTGTCGTAACGCACCATAACACGTTACAATACAAGTCAAGCTTTAGAGTAGAGCCATCGGGCTTAACATGACAATGAACCCAAGCCTTGATGCCATAGCACGCCATAACGATTTATTTAGAACCATGGTTAAAATAAAACCAATGGCTCGAAATATTCTTCTAACTGGGTAATCAATTTTTTAGAGTAAACTAGGTTCTTCGTTTTTGTAGTTTGTTGAAAATTGTTTTTTTTACGTGCTTTTCAAATTATCGGTTTTCAATCTCTATAATTTTAATTCAAATTACGGTTTTCATCCCTATAATTTTAATCCTATCTCTTTTTTAGTCCCTTTGATTAACTCCGTTTAGAAAATCTCCGCTTAACCCTATGGTTTTTAGTTTCTTAAAGGAGTGGCGGTTGAAATTTGCAACACCTTTCTTATTTTTAATTTAGAAAGATCAGGAACGTTAATAGTAATTTTTAACAAATGTAGAGAAAAACGTCACGTTTACTCTTATTTTTATTAATATACGTGTTTTTTTTAAATAATGACTATATGATACAACATTATTATTAACAAATCCAGTATACCCCACTTCTAAGTAAGATCTGGTATTGGTTTGATGAGGCGAAAGGAAAGTAGTCAGATGTTGAACTTTAAATCCAACTCTTCCCCTATCAACAAAGACAAACCCGAGATCTCCGCCATACCAAACCGCCCACCACCACCACCCGCCACTCTTCCACTACATACTCCCGCTCTCGCATTCCCACATAGCGGGAAGCCAATCGTGGTCGAAACATCTTCCAACCCGATAAATGTTATTTTTTCAATAATCCACCTTTAACTCACTTTATAATCTCCATTCACAACCTCCGATCTTAACATCGCCTTTTTCCCAATAACTCGGCTAGAAAATCTCACAAACGTCCACCTCCCACCTTCCCCACCGCACTCAATTTCCTCCCCATCGTCCAGAAACACCTCACCAGTGCTATTTTCTCATTGCGGCTAACCACAACCAACAAGTGAAATGGCGTCTCCCTAGCGGCTTTTGTCGTTAAAGCTTCTTTTTGTAAAACTAATATATTCCCTTCACGGATGTGAACGTTTATATGATCAGATGGTGCATCGAGCCTAACATGTGTCCCGGATTCCACACTGATCGAGTTAGAATAGTTCCATAAGTCGAACCAGTTGCCGGATGGGAAATAAGCGTCAACCGAGAATGTTTTTGGCTTTAAAACGGGTGACACTAATACACTTTTGCCAAGGAGAAACTGTGTGCTGATATCATAGGTATTGGTGTCTTGAGGGAATGAGAAGAATAGAGGTCGCGCTATGGGAATCTCCTTCGTATGTGCCTCGTACATTAATGTGTACAAATAAGGAAGCATTTGGTATCGGAGGCCGAGGACCTTCCGAGATGTTTCGGCTACCGAATCCCAAAGGTAAAAAGCACCAAGCTGTGAATTAAAAAGTCTGTTAGAATACTTTTGAATCTCTATCTAAAAGAGCCCTTGTAAGGATTCCAACATATATACAATTTTGATGGTCAATATGAATAAAATCGATGAAGTCAACAATATTCATATGTTCACTTTCGAAAAAAGCCTCAAAATATTACATTTTGAACTATTTTACTTCTTGAAATCTCATACTCCTTTGTCCCAAAATAAATGTCCACGATTAAAAAGTTTCTATAAATGTGTAATTATTACAATTTTTTAATCACGTAAATGACAAATTTAACCTTGATAATAAAGGGAGTAATTAATCTCTTTCATATTATAATTTAAGGTATAATTGGAAAACAGACACTTATGCTATGTTCTCGAATTTTTTTTACAAGGGAAAGGAAGGAAAGTAGGAGGGAAAGAAAAACTTTGAATTCTTCAGTTTTCTTAAGGAGGGAAATGAGAGGAAAGAGAAAGAAAATAATGTTGATTTTCCTTCCAAAACTTTCTTCCCAAACATGGAAGGAAGAGAAGGAAAGGATAAAATTTATAAAAATTAAAAATCTTTATAAAATTATACATTTCCACGTTAATTACATTTCACTATAAATAAATAAGAGGATATTTGTAAAAATTACCTATTTCCTTTACTTTCTTTCATCGGGTTTTTGAAGGAAGGAAAAGAAAAGAAAGAAAAAAAAAGGAAAAAAAGAAAAAATAAAGTGAAAAACAAAACAAAAATTATTCGTGTTCTTGAGATTGAAGGGAAAAGGAAAGAGAATGACTTTTTTTCTTCATATTCTTGAGTAGGAGAGAAAGAAAATGAAAGATGTCATTTTTACAAATATGTTCTTATTTATTTTACAGGATAATGTAATTGATGGGTAGATATAATCTTATAAATATTTTTAATTAATATAAAAAAACTCCTTCTCTTTCTCCCACATTTAGGAGGAAAATCAACATGATTTTCCTTCCTTTTCATTTCCCTTACTTCCTTAAAAAACTCGAGAACACAAGAGTTTTTATTTCCCTCTTACTTTCCTTCCCTTTCCCTTACTTCCTTAAAAAAAACTCAAGAACGCAAGGTTTTTTCTTTCTCTCCTAGTTTCCTTCCCTTTCACTTCCTTTCCCCCGGAAAAAAAAAAACTCGAGAACATAGCTAAGAACATGAAATTTTATCTTATTTTCTTCCCTTTTGTTCCTTTCCCTTCGATCCCAAGAACACATATAAAAACATTCTTTCTTTTATTTTCTTTCCTTTCAAAACTTAAGAACACAACTTACATTTGAAAACAGGTACTTGTTTTATGACACAGTAAAATAGAAACATGGACAATTATTTTAAGAGGATATGAGTATCTGCTTTGTGCTTTCAAATACGAGTCAAAAAGTTGACGAACTTTATACCTGAATCCATTGCCGGCATAGTTCTTCTGTAGTGTCTTGAGCAAAACCACATATATCCGCACCAACCATCGGAATCCCAAATAACCCAAAATTTAAGATGCTCGGAATGGAGTACGCCAAGTCATCCCACCTTGCAGCATTGTCTCCGGTCCAATGTGCTGTATAAATCCCAGATCCAACAAATCTCGATCTAGAAAGTATGAATGGCCTTTTGCCGGTTATTTTAATCAACGCCTCTTTTGTGGCCCTGGCTTCCAAAAAACCATACAAGTTATGGGCATCATAAGCAGTGACGTTGCCAAAGTGAAGAGAACTTGCAGGCACAGTTTTATTATTGATGGGCATTTGGACCCCCGAATTGTTAATCTTATACGGAGGATTATCGAGTTTGGATGAGGGAAACGGAGGGGAGGATATGAAATTGGATTCTTCATTCATATCAAGCCAGATACCATCAAAGGGTAGAAGATCATGAAACCTTTTAATCTCATCACCCCAAAAGATTGCTCCTTTTGGATTCAAAAAGTCTGGGAAATTAACAATACCGGGCCAAACCTCACCTAGATAAGGTATACCATCCCGCTTTATATAGATATCGGCTTCCAGCCCTCTTATGTACGTTTCATAGGTCGTGTTAACGCTGATGGCTACGTACCCATAAGGAATGTTGATGCCATTAGAGTAATTAATATACAAGCTTTATTTGAAATCAAACAACCCCATTGTAACATTTCAAACAACAAACTTTATAGGCATTGCAACAAAATAGGACGAGCAATATGTCTAAGTGTTCTAATAGACTGATTTATAGGACTTTAGTTCATAGGACCAAACAATTGTGCGTCCCATGTAAAGGTGTAACAATAAGTTGATAATAAGTTTTTTTGGCATCCTAAAAAGTATTTTTGGACACCTCTGAAATAAAGCGTCATATTAGTCTTTTTATGTGATATTATCTGAAACGTGTCTTATAAAAAAAAAGGGTCCTATTAAAAAAAGCTAATAAGACACTTTATTTCAAAAATGTTTTTAGGATGCTCAAATACATCTTATTGCAACACTTTTACGTATGACACACAATTGTTTGGTCCTATAATATGAAGTTCTATAAAGCATTTTATTAGAATATTTTAGACATATTTGGCATGATATAAAACGCATTTTCACATAGAATGGTATATATATAATAGAAAGTTGTGCATGAAAAAGATGAGTACCCTATCCTATTGCAAATGAACTTACCAAAGGACCAATAGGGCATGGGAGTCGGTCGGCCGATGAACTGAGTGTATTGATCCATGACTAATTCTGGCGACGGACCAGCAAAAATATAGAAATCGAAAACACCCCCAATTACCTTATACCTAATACTATCCCCATTATACACAATATCCATGCCATTGCTATTGAGCAACAATACACCATGAGTGGTGCCGGCCACCACTCTACCATCAGAATCCGGTGATCGGATATCCATACAATACGGATGTGATCCATATAGATTGAGATCAGGGTTATAGCTTCCGATATCGGCATTCCAAATAGTGAGTGTTTGATTATGTGTTAATTTAAACGAACGTTTGGTATGCTCCCCAAGGCCGTAAATGGAGGACCGGTTAGCCGGAAGTGAAGATGTTAGTTCCAGATATTGATCCTTGAAGATGAGAACATTGGCAGAGGTATCAAAGAGGATATCGCCGGTAGAACGACGAGCGACGGTGAATCCGAATTGGGTGGTATTGTGGAGGGTTAGGATGAGATCGGAGGTGGGATCGGAGAGAAAGAAGTTGGCCGGAATTTGTTGGTGGGATTTTGGGGGAAAGGAAGAAGGTTGTGATCGGCGGTGAAGAATGTTGGTCGGAACTTCCCATCTTTGCCGGTTAGCATCAGTTATTCGAATCCTCAAACGGTCACCTGTTTCAAAGCTTTTGACATAAAATAATCATGGGCACATAAGTAATTTTATAATATCAGTCGTACGGAATTAATTAATTAAGAGCATTTTCGACATGTTTTAGAAATCTAGCAATGTATCTGCTGTAATGCACCTGAGATCTACAAATTATCGAGTTTGAAAGCGGATAAATGAAAATATAACTCATGTTTTATGTTTTTATCAATTTTTTTGTCACGATGATGTTAGTTTAATCGGTTTTTTATGTTATATAAATTCAAGCCTAATATATAAGTGTATAAAATGAATTATAAAATATGAAAAGTATAAGAAAACCCATTGAACTATCTGATTTTGAATGATTAAATCCTTAATATGTTTTTTGATTAAAAAAAGTCTTAAGCTTTCTAAAACCGGTTAAATACATTCTTGTCACCTATAAAAACAAGTTAATGTGATAAAAATTTGGAAAAAGTATACCAAAACCTAACAAACTATCTGATTTTGAATGATTAAATCCTTGATTTTTTTAACAAATAAATTCCTAATTTTTTTCTTAAAATCTTTTTTCCAAATAAATTCTTGAACTTTTTAGTACAAATAAATCTCAAACTTTTTTTTAAGAAAAACAGAATCATGAACTTAATTTTGAAACAAATAAATTTGGAGCATTTTTAAACAAAATCATGAACAAATAAATGTTTAAAATTTCTCTCACCGACAACAAAATACAATGAACCAATTAAACAAATAAATCCCTAAACTTTTTCCCAAATAAATTCTTGAACTTTTTTTTTGAAGAAAAAACAAAAACAAAAACTTAATTTTGAACAAAAAACATCCCAAACTTTTTTGGAACAAAATTATGAACAAAAAAATTTATACAATTTTTCTCATCGACAACAAAGTACAATGAACCAATTAAACAGAAAGAAATTGTACCACTTCCATTACTAATTCTGAAATATACAAAAGTATCTCTAAAACATAAATAGATACATTGGTTTATTTTACTTTGTTATCGGTTCGAAAAATTGTAGACATTTTTTTGTTTAAAAAGTTCCGGATTTATTTGTTTCAAAATTAAGTTCGTGATTTTGTTTGTTCAAGAAAAAGCTTGGGATTTATTTGTTCAAGGAATTTATTTGTTAAATAAATCAGGGACTTAATAATTCAAAATCAGATACTTTGTTGGGTTTTTGTAGACTTTTCCCAAATTTTTATTATATTAACCTGTTTTTACAGGTTACAAGGATACATTTAACCATTTTAAAAAAATTTAAAGGTTTTATTAATCATTCAAAATCTAATAGTTTGTTGAGTTTTTTTTACTTTTCCCTTAATTATATTATTAAAACATTTATATGTATATTTAATAAAATGTTATTCTTGACGATACATTTATTATACTTGTCATGTGTTCAAACGGCAGGAAATAAAAAAAATCAAGTACTTATTGCATGATTACGACAATTCGTCGACTATTGTATATTTATATTCAATCGTTGATTATATAAATTAATTAACGATTTGGATTATATTTGATGATTATAAATAATTTTTTTAGGATTATTAAAAGAAACATTTTCCTTAAAACTATCGAAAAAGAATGTTGTTATGTCGTAAACTAGCATTTTTATTAAGTTTAATGACTTCTTTTTATCTTTTTTTTATTATAATAATTTTATTTTTCTAATTAAATTTTAACGTTATGTTATTTTATAATATCATCACACCTTATTATTGAGTTTCAATTAATCATCACAACAAATTTATTAGTCATCAAACACTAATCGATAATTTTATCTTATCGGGTAACATTTTTGACAATTAAAATGAACTGCTGATTTGCTGATAAACGTCATTTATCCTGTAAACGCAAACCACCCCTCAGTTTATTAACAACCGCTAGGGACTTTGGGGATTCTTCTCAGAAATCACATGCTTGAATTTTACAAGATCACTAGGAATATTTCCGGTCTGTTCTCAAATCTCAATGCCCTGGAATCGGACACCCATGGTTTAAAAAAACAACCACTAGTTTACCATTTTGCCAAAGATAATCCTTGGATGTAAAAAAGAATTAGATCTAATTTGGCGATTTATCAAATGCTTACCATGTAAGTATGACAAAAGTCACCATTGTCACTTACATTTTTAGGTAACATTATAGGTCATGCATTAAAATATAATGTTTGTAAGCATCTATTATCGGATAAGAGTCTTTCTCCCTTACTTTTTTTTAAAGGCATAGCAGCATCGAACCCACGAACGACTACCACGAACACACGCACACACGTCTCCCCGGCGGTATCGGGCATCCAAGGACAGCCCACTAATCCGCCGCTGTCGCAGTCTATGACTGGGCTGGGGGGCAGCCCAGTCAAAGACTAGGTACTCCTCATGCCCTAAAACTGACTTCCCTTGGATTCGAACCAGGATAGGTTGGGATACCATCCACAATCCCCCCCAGGATGTTACCGCCCCTGGGGAAACCAACCAAGCTAGACATGATTTGTAGTCTTTCTCCCTTACTACTTACCGGATAAGAACACTGTTTGTCGCAATGCCTTTTAGCGGATAAGAATCTAGATCAAAATCATCAAATTGAGTTTGATGGAATTAGAAATAATACCTTGCGAAGAGATGAAGCTGATCGATATCAGGTCCAAACAATGAAGACTTATTGTTGAGTTGCAGAGCAGCGGTCAATGATTTTCCGATGATAGCGATAGATTTGAGAGAGTATCCATAACCAATTGGTTCATGTTGGTTATGGTTATCCGCGACGGTTTTTCGATCAATCAAGACTAGAAGTATCAATAACATTATGATAAGTGTGATGATGGATGCCATTGTTTCCAATGGTTATGGAGTAGTCTTTCTCTTGGTATGCGTTTTTATCATCCCTTATTTTTGTATCTATATCTATACTATCTATACTATATTATAATGTATTTGGCCAAAAACTCTTAAAAACAACTTTTTAAGCCTTATGTACTGCTATTTAATGCTAATTACTTAATTTTTAATATTACAAGTAAATTATGCATAAGTACAATTTATTAAGCTTCAATCCTGAATTCGTTTAACTAACTGCAGATAAGTATGATTAAATACAGGATAAACATCTAATTTTAAATATAAAAAATTTAAAATATAATTAAGATAATTATTGAATTTTAACAGAACATTTAATTATTATTTTTATAAAAAATGATATTATCATAACAAAAATAAATTACTTCGTTATTAAACCCAAATTAAAAGAGAAATTGAATTAAAGAAATTGCATAAAAAAAGAGAACTTATAAATAAAACATAAATTCGTTTTCTTAAAACAAGATACCACCACTAGAACATCGATAGAAACAAAAATTAAAATAAACTTAAAATCAATATGTATCGTTGCATTGCGCGAGTACTCTTCTAGTTATATTATAAAGCATTTGGCTAAAAACTCTTAAAAACAATTTTTTAAACGTTAGGTACTGCTATTTAATGCTAATTACTTAATTTTCAAGATTACAAGTATATTATGCGTAAGTACAACTTATTAAACCTTTATTTCTGAATTTGTGTAACTAATTGCAGATAATTATGGTCAAATACAAGATAAACATCTAATTTTAAATATAAAAAAATTAAAATATAATTAAAATAATTATTAAGTTTAATTATTATCTTTATAAAAAATTATATTATCAAAATAAAATTAAATTACTTCGTTATTAAACCCAAAATAAAGTACGATTAAAAAATTGAATTAAAGAAATTACATTTAAAAAATGAAACTTTTAAATGAAACATTAAAATCGTTTTCTTAAAACCATTAGAACATTGATAGAGACAAAAGTTAAAACGAAAATTAAAATCCATATGTATCTTATTGCATTACGCGAGTACCTTTCTAGTCTTAATAAAATATATATAAGTCAAAATCAGAGTCCATACTCCATAGTGCGCCCATCACCACTCATTGCTCTTATTTCACGTTTTCCATCTTCCAAAAATCAAAGTCACATTTAAGTTTACCTAGCACAGGAAAAAAGTTAAAAAACTCAACAAACTATCTTTATTTTAAATGGTTAAGTTTTCAAACTAAAAAATTATTAAATTTTCTCATTTTGAATGGTTAAGTCCCTGAACTACTTTTTTTTTGGATGAAAACGCATTAAATTTTTTCATTTTGAATTAGAAAATCATTAAACTTTTTTATTTTGATTGATTAAGTTCATGAATATTTTTTTCTTCAACAAATTAAACCATAGAATATTTAAAAGTTGGTTACTTACATTTTTTTTAACCTAAATAAACTACCTTTAATCGGTTATCTTTTGATTCTCCTTCTTATGATGGATAAAAAATAGATCGAAAAGAGAGAGATCGATGACAGAGCCAACAACGTGTTAGGCGAAATGGAGAACGGACAACGTTGGGGTAATGGGGAGTGACGAGGGGGAGCCATACCGTTGTTTGCTAGGGGTTCTAATTGCGTATGGTTTTTGAAACGGTAAAACCGATTTAAGTTTATTTTTCACTTTAAAACTTTTTTAGTGAGTTACATGTAACTTATTTAAAAAAAGATGTAGGTAACTAATTTTTAAAAGATCGATGGTTTACTTTATTCAAAAAAATTGTTTAGGGACTTAATTATTCAAAATGAGAAATTTTAATGGTTTTTTCATTTAAATCAATAGTTCAGGGACTGAAGAAAGTTTAATAATTTTTTCATTTAAAAAAATAGTTTAGGGACTTAACCATTCAAAATGGGATAGTTTGTTGGGTTTTTTTGAACTTTTCCATACCTATATCTATATACTATATTATAAAAGGTGTTAAATGGTTATATTTAGAAAATTAAAAGGTACAATATTTATTTCATAAGGTATAATATCTAAAGCTTTAAAATTTCTCACCAACAAATTTATAAATCAAATTATTTTTAAATATTCTACGCCCGATCTATGGATGCGTTCAACGCTTTCATCCGTGAAGAGGATCTTATTGATATTCCTTTAGGAGGATTCAGGTTTACTTGGTCCAACAAATGGGCCTCCAAAATGAGTAAGCTAGATAGGTTCCTGATTTCAAACGGTCTAGGCGATATAATGCCACATCTTTCCGGGCTGACATTAGAGAGGAGATTCTCAGATCATAGACCCATCCTCCTAAAGTCCTTGGAGGTGGATTATGGGCCTATCTCGTTTAGGTTTTTTCACTCATAGTTTGAGAGAGAGGATTTTAACCGTCTGGTCAAGGTAACTTGGATGGATTATGACCCTAGAGAACCTCATGGGATGGTGGCGTTAAAAAAGAAGTTACAAAACCTTAAAAGAGCTCTAAAGATTTGGATTGGGGAAACTAGGGCTTGTGAGAAAAGGAGAAATGGTGATCTTCAGAAGTCTATTACGACCTATGACCACAAGATGGATGTTGGGAAAGCGTCCAAGGAGGACATGGAGAATGAATCAGGGCCCTTAAAGAAATGGGGGACTTAGACTGTTTGAAGAACTTGGACCTCATGCAGAAGGCTAAAGTTAAATGGAGGGTTTAAGGAGATGAAAATTCTAAATTATTTCATGGAACTATCAACAATAAAAGGAGGCAGACAACAATCCGAGGGATCATGAGTGATGGCACATGGATTGAGGAACCGGCTTTGGTTACGGTTCTCCGACAATGGAATCCTCAATTAAACGTGGCCTCAGGCAGGGAGACCCCCTTTCCCCCTTTCTTTTCATTCTTGCCATGGAGGGCCTCCATGCCGTCCTTAAAGAAGCAGGGGATAAGAACATACAAAGGAGCTAGAGTAGGGAAAGAGAATTATCTGATTTATCATCTTTTTTATGCGGATGATGCCATCTTTGTCGGAGAATGGTCTCAGGATAACGCCAAAAATATTTTGAGGATCCTCCGTTGCTTTTTCTTGATTTCTAGGCTTAAAATCAACATTCAGAAAATTAAGTTGTTCGGAGTAGCGGTCGATGAATGGAGCTCGGGCCAATGGCATCCTTGATGCGGTGTTGATTTGGTAAAAGGTCTTTTTCGTATTTAGGGTTGCCTGTTGGGTACAATATGTCTAAATTGGAGGGTTGGAAAGACATTATCGAAAAGTTCACCACCAAACTCTCTAAATGGAAAGCGCGAACTCTTTCGGTTGGTGGAAGGGTAACGCTGATAAAATCAGTCCTTGGAAGTCTTCCCACCTATTACCTTTCCATTTTCAAGCTTCCTGGCTCGACAGATAAGACCCTGGAATCTCTTCGTAATCAGTTTTTCATTGGAGGAGACATTGAGGAAAATAAAATGACATGGGTTAAATGGAGAAAATACCTCGCTAGCCGAAAAGAAGGGGGTATTGGAATTGTGAGCATATTCGCTCTCAATAGAGCATTGTTGTTTAAATGGATTTGGCAGTTTTGGAAGGAAAGGAATGCAGTATGGGTAAAAGTGATCAAATCTATCTATGGTAATAATGGCTTGATTGGTGCCCATGATATAAGAAACGCGGCAAATTCCACGTGGATTGGAATTCTAAAAGCGGCCAATCAATTGGAGGAGCAAGGGGTCAATTTGTTTTCGTTGTGTAAGAAAAGTGTTGGAGACGGGAGTTCAACTTTGTTCTCGGAGGAGAAATGGCTAAGAGATAGCACTCTCAAAAATCAATTCCCAAGGATCTACGCTCTTGAAGTTGATAGATCGGCTAGAATAAAAGACCGGATGAGGTCGGAGGACTGGACCCCTCACCTTCGAAGACCTCCAAGAGGTGGGGTGGAATTGACTCAGTTAGAGTCTCTTAAAGAGCTTCTCAATACGGTGACTCTCTCTAATGTCAGAGATAGATGGAGATGGATGATGGACGGGTTTGGAGAGTACACGGTGGCCTCATCTAGGAAATTGATTGACTCTAACACTTTGGAGGTTGATCAAACACCTACTTATTGGAACATGTTAGTACCTATCAAGGTAAATGTTTTCGTATGGCGAATGGGATTGAATAAGATACCAACTAGGGACAATCTGGCTAAAAGATATATTAAACTCAATTCCTCTCTATGCCCGGTATGTGAAGAAGAATTGAATCGGTGAATCGTCTTTTCTTCGAGTGCCAGGTGGCGAAGGACATCTGGAGAAATATAGGAAGGTGGTGGAACCTTGATATCCCTGCTATCAATTCCGTTCAGGACTGGAAGAATTTAGTGGAGTCTCTAAGGATGAGAGAAAGGGTAACTGAATGCTTGGAAGCAGTCTCTTTTACGGTGCTCTGGTCTCTATGGTCTTTTCGGAATGGAACCTTATTCGGTTCTATCAAACCTAAAAAAGTGGCTCGTTGGGATAAAATTGTAACACACGCATATAACTGGATTCACCATAGAAGTAGTAACTGTAAGATTAATTGGGTTGGTTGGCTTCAAGACCCCTCCATCGCTATTTCCGTTTTGTAATGGTCTTCTAGCTCCTTGCTAGTTCTTTTAATAAAATGCCGCTATTCAAAAAAAAAATGATGCACACACGTCTTCTTTTGTGCCGGTAGGACCAAAGAGGAAAATTCAAGTTCATAAAACAAGTTTTATAAAATTTATTAATCTACCATATTTAGTTGTTTTGTGATGTAATGGTCCATAGAGGTTACTAACATGGAATTTTGTTTTGGAAAATGGATTCATATTGTTATGCTAAAAGAATTTCAGTCACTCCCATGTTTGATGGAATTTAACGGCAGTCAGAGTGGATTTTGTCTGGAAAGATGACGAAGAAGAAAAATTATTTCTTGTTTTAATTGATCCAAACATAAGTTTAAATATTATTAGATTTCCCATTTTTTGAACAGTACAAATCGTTATTATAGCTCTATTTTCGTCTTTTAAACAATTGGATAATGTTTGCTTAAACTATTAGTAATTTCCAACAACCAAAAATATTGATCTATTAAATATTATATGTTAATAACTTTACTTACAATTAAATGTGATTGATGTAATTTTTATGCTTCCATGTGCATCGTTAGATTAGATGAAATAAATTTTTAAGCTTACATGTGTTAATCACTGATATATTGTACAACAACTTTTTTTTTAACACAAAGTAATTTAAGAGGAATACGTATATTGCTACACCAGCATTAATGTGATGAGGATAGTTGTCACACATTGCTTTAAAGTTTATTATATTATTGGTTTTGATTTAATTTGTTTAAGTGCAAACATTGATAAATCCCAAGTTGATGCACCAAAAGTTACGTGTGTACTACGTACAAAATACAACAAACATATGACATTGTTTTGGTGATGCATTCACGAATAACATATCCAAAAAATATAACTTTTTTGCTTAGGATAGAGGAAAACAAATATGTCAACATCTTACTTCCTAAGATGGAGGTTCATACGAAAATGATACATATTTAATAAAATAAGAGCAATACCTTAAATAAAATTTTCTTAAAAATCGCTCAAAAAGGCATATGTGGTATTTGTTGTATGCAAATTATATATGAAAATTCAGTTATTTATATAATACGTTTAATTAAAGTATTTGTTCATAATTTTCTTATAGTTTCGTAATTTTAGTGTTACTAATTTTCATTTATTTATTTTTTATTTTTACAACACTTAAAAGTTTTTCATTTAGAATATTTAATTTTATTGAAGTAGTTTATTTAAGAAAATTTTACAATTTTCGTAAAAAATCATATGTAATATCCACAATTAATCGACGTTTTCCCAAAAAAATAATCGCTAATTTTCGTCAACATATCATATCTGATATTAAATTATAGTGGAAATTAAATATAAATTATCTACAATATTACTTGCATGTGATATGTATAAATTATGAATCATATGTGATTTTGACGAAAATTGTATTTTTTTTAAATAAAAAAATAAAATTTGCAAATGAAAATTGAATACGTTCATTTTTAAATGCATTAAATAAATTTTTTTGGATTAAAAATTACATCATATGATAATCATAAATATGATAAAATATATACCTTAAATAGCTTTTATATAACTAATTTCTTTTATGTGTATATTTATTCAGTTTTAGAACTAACTATTTGAGATATCAATTAATGAAATAGACCATTCTCTTACTTTCTTAAAATCGTGTTATTTTTGTATGGACCTGATTCTATTTTCTAAACCCTGCTTTTTAAAAAATATGTTGGACGATTTGATTTGGTTTAAATTGATTAAGTTATAAGATCCAATTTTATTTTTAATACAAATCAATTAATTTTTTTTTGTTAAAGATTAACATCACCACCAACATTTTGCTGATAAATATTTGTCTGATATATCTACCACTTTCCAGAAGAAAAAAAAAACTTGGCCAAACTATTTTTTGACATTTTTAAACCTTTTGAAATAATATACGAATTAGTATGAATCAATAATGAGCAACCTTTTTAATCCAATCAGTGACGGATTCAAAAAAATTTCTGAGTAGGTGCACCTTTAAATTGGATAAATGCCTGCAAAACTGTTTGATGTATTTTTTGGTTGATTTCAAGGGAATTTTTAGCCGAATCCCTCCTTTGGGACCTTTTGAGTTTTTCGGTTGATTTTGAAAGATTTTTTTAAAGGTTTTTGGTGATTTCGAGATTTTTTTTATTGTTTTTGGTTGATTTCGAGGGATTTTTTTTTTGCTTTTCGGTTGATCTAGTAGGGGTTGGGGTACTTGCACCCGAATCAGATAAAGTTTTTTTTTTCCAAATATTTGTCCATATCAACACTAATCAAAACAATAAATATACAAAATTTAGGCCTTAGGGTATATCAACACTAATCAAAACAAAAAATATAATTTTTTTTAGCATTTAGGTTACGACAAACAAATAAATCATGTAATTATATAAGTTAGGGCAAACAAAAAAACAAATTGAGGGCAACAAATTACAATTAAACGATTTGAGGGAAAACAATTAAACTATAATCACTTAAAGAGTTAACAATAACATTGTAAATTTATAATTTTAGGACAAATTGAGGGCGTTGTTGGCTTTTTTCTTTTTTTTTTGAGATTTGAGCGGCCAAGTGAAATTTAGGACCAATATTAGATTTCAAAATTTTAATTTCGACTTAATCATTTAAAGGAAACTGACGTTTTTTTTTATTAAAATACGAAAATTAGAATTCAAAAGTGTTTATCACCTTCTTTTTTATTAAAATACGAAAATTAGAATTCAAAAGTTAAAATTAAATTTTTTAGGTAGAGGTAATGACCGGCATAAGCTGTTTTGGCAAACACTCAAAAGTGCTTATCACCGGTATCGTACCGGAATAAGTCAATAAGTTGTTTTTATAAGCAATCCCAAACACCCCCTAAAAAACACCAGACGAGGCTCCATTTGAGACTGTAAACTAGACAGTAAAAATAAAATCAATTTGGTTGTCAAATATTCTTCCAACGAGGTAATTAATTTTTCTTGAGAGTAAACTACGTATTTCATCAATGTGATTTTTTGAATTTTTGAATTTTTATTCCTTTATTTTTCAATTTACGATTTTCATCCTTATGATTTTAACTTATTACAGTATATTACTGCTTTTATTTCTCACACTAACCTTTGAAAAATCTCTTAGGCTATGTTTGACAAACTAACTGATAAGCTAGCTGGTAGCTGATAAGCTAGCTGATGAACAAATTATGTTTGACAAAAACTAGCTAATAACCATTTAAATGACTAAAAAGGACATCTTGAAAAAATAATAATTAATATTAATAAGGGTATAATTGAAAAAGATGACAAAAATCTCCTCATAAGCTACTCAAAGTAGCTTATCAATAAGCTAGCTTATAAGTTAGCTTATCCTCATAAGCTACTCAAAGTAGCTTATCAATAAGCTAGCTTATAAGTTAGCTTATGTGCATCCAAACATGTACACTGAAAATAAGCTAGCTTATAAGCTAACTTATAAGCTAGCTTATTTTTGCCAAACAATGCCTTAACCCTATGGTGTCTAATTTTTAAAGAAAGAGTGGCCGTTGGGATTTGCAACAATTTTCTATTTTTTAATCTCGAAAGATTAGAAACGAAAATAGCATTTTTTTTAACAAACTGACCAAAAACGTCAGTATTTTTTTATTTTATTAATATATATGAGTTTTTTAAATAGTGGTTGTATAATACGACATTATATTAATAGATCCAATATACCCCACTTCAAAGTAAGATATGACAGTGGCTCACGAAGGCCAAAAGAAAATTATTAATCAGAGGTTGAACGTTAAATCCAACTCTTCCCCTATCAACAAAGACAAACCCGAGATCTCCGCCATACCAAACCGCCCACCACCACCACCACCTGCCACTCTTCCGCCACATACGCCCGCTCTCACATTCCGACATAGCGGAAAACCCTTTACGGTTGAAACGTTTTCCAACCCAATAAATGTCACCTTTTCGATAATCCACTTTCGACTCACTGCATAATCTCCATTCACAACCTCCGATTTTAACATCGCCTTTTTCCCTACAACTCGGCTAGAAAATCTCACAAACGTCCACCTGCCACCTTCCCCACCGCACTCAATTTCCTCCCCATCGTCCAAAAACACCTCACCGGTGCTATTCTCATTATGGCTGACCACAATCAGCACGTGAAATGGCGTCTCCCTAGCGGATTTTGTCGTTAAAGCTTCTTTTTGTAAAACTAATATATTCCCTTCACGGATATGAACGTTTATATGATCAGATGGTGCATCGAGCTTAACATAGGTTCCGGATTCCACACTGATCGAGTTAGAATAGTTCCATAGGTCGAACCAGTTGCCGGATGGGAAGTAAGCGTCAACCGAGACTGTTTTTGGCTTTAAAACCGGTGAAACTAATACACTTTTGCCAAGGAGAAACTGTGTGCTGATATCGTAAGTATTGGTGTCTTGAGGGAATGAGAAGAATAGAGGTCGTGCAATGGGAATCCCTTTCGAATGTGCCTCGTACATTAATGTGTATAAATAAGGAAGCATTTGGTATCGGAGGCCGAGGACTTTTCGAGATGTTTCGGCTACGGAATCCCAAAGGTAAAGCTCTTGTCGTGTGCTAGTCTTATCGGAATGGTCCCTTGCAAACGGATAAAAAGCACCAAGCTGTGAATTAAAAAGTCTGTTAGAATACTTTTGAATCTCTCTCTAAAAGAGCCCTTTTAAAGATTCCAACATATATACAACTTTGATGGTATGTGTCTAGCCGATATTGGACTCCAACAAACCCCCTCAAATGAAAGGGGTGTTTGGGATTACTTATTTACACTGCTTATTGACTTATTCTGGTGTTTTACCGGTAATAATCAGTTTTTTGTGTTTGGATGGGGAAAAAAGTTAAATGCTTATACCGATAAAAACAACTTATTAGCTTATTACGTTTTGGAACCATCATAAGCTAATCCAAACACTTTTTATAAAACTCCGGTTTAACACCACATAAGTTAATAAACACTTTTACATAAAAGTATAAGTTATTTTAAATAAGCAATCCCAAACACCGCCAAGTTCACAATGTACAGACACAATATTAAAAATGTGTAATTATCACACTTTTTAATCAAGTATACGAAAATTTTACACTTAATATATAGAGGGAGTAAAGGATTTCTTTGTCACGTGATTAAAGGGCATAATTGAAAAATAGACACTTTTGAAAGCGAAAACCTGTTATAATACAAACTAAAATAGAAATATGGACAGTTATATATTTTAGGACGATGAGATTTTTGCTTTCAAATATTTGTTAAAAGTCAAAAAGTTGACGAACTTTATACCTGAATCCACCGCTGGCATAGTTCTTCCGTAGTGTCTTTAGCAAAACCACATATATCCGCACCAACCATCGGAATCCCAAATAACCCAGAATTCAAAATGCTTGGAATGGAGTACGCCAAGTCATCCCACGTTGCAGCATTGTCTCCGGTCCAATGTGCTGTATAAATCCCAGATCCAACAAACGTTGATCTAGAAAGTATAAATGGTCGTTTGCCCGTTATTTTGATCAACGTTTCTTTCGTTGCCTTGGCTTCCATAAATCCATACAAATTATGTGCATCATAAGCGGTGATGTTGCCAAAATGAAGAGAACTTGCAGGCACAGTTTTATTATTTATGGGCATTTGGACTCCTGAATTGTTAATCTTATAAGGAGGATTATCGAGTTTAGATGAGGGAAATGGAGGGGAGGATATGAAATTGGATTCTTCGTTCATATCAAGCCAAATGCCATCAAAGGGTAAAAGATCGCGAAACCTTTTGATCTCATCTTCCCAAAAGATTGCTCCTTTTGGATTCAAAAAGTCCGGGAAATTAACAATACCGGGCCAAACTTCACCTAGATAAGGTATACCATCGCGCTTTATATAGATATCGGCTTGTAGTCCTCTTATGTATGTTTCATAGGTCGTGTTAACACTGATGCCTACCCATAAAGAACATTGATACCATTAGAAAGTTATATACAAGCTTTACTTGAGAACGACCCATTTGTAACATTTCAAACAATAATCTTTATAGGCACTGCAATAAAATCGGCTTTATAGGACGAGCAATATGTCTAAGTATCCTAATGGACTGATATATAGGACTTAAAGTTTATAGGGTTTAGGGTTGGTCTTTCTGTGGTTGTTTCCACGTTCGTGTAAGTTCTTGTTTTTCTTCAATATATTGCTACAGGTACCGTCCTCTTTCCCAAAAAAAAAAGTTTATAGGACCAAAGAATTGTGCATCCCATGTAAAGGTCTTAAAATGAGTTGATAGTACGTTTCTTTGGCATCCTAATAAGTTTTTTAGGACACCTCTGAAATAAAGTATCATATTAGTCTTTTTATGTGAACATTATTTGAAAATGTGTCTTATAAAAAATATAGGTCCTATAAAAAGGCTAATAGGACACTTTATTTCAAAAATGTTTTTAGGATGCTCAAAATTAAAATACATCCTATTATAACACTTTTACATATGACACACAATTGTTTGGTCCTCCCATAGAACAATTTATTAGAACATTTAAACATATTTGGCATCCTATAAAGTGCATTTTGTTGCAGTGAAGGGTGTAATGCAATTTTTCACATAGAATGGTATATATAATAGAGAGTTGTGAATGGAAAAAAGATAAGATCAATACCTGGATCTAATATGAGCACATATTTCTGATTATTTTGGTGAAGTTTTTGAACAAATGATGACATTTTATCCAAAGGAAAATTGATGGGATCTAATGTGAAATCTTTATATGCATCCATATAATCTATATCTGTCCACATAACTTCCAAGGGGATCTTGGCTTTTGCATAGCCATCAACAACACCTTCAAGATCATCAACATCTTTATAACCCCATCTACATTGATGGAACCCTATACCCATAAGAAATGAATAGTATTAACTTCTAGAATCCCACATTTGTAAACAGATCATGTCAATTTTCAAATTGGAAATGTATAATTTCAATATTAAAACCCTAAAAATGATTGTAGAAATTGCAATTGAACTTACCAAAGGACCAATAAGGTATGGGAGTCGGCCGACCGATTAACTGAGTGTATTGATCCATGACTAATTCCGGCGAAGGACCAGAAAAGATATAGAAATCAAAAACACCCCCAATTACCTTATACGTAATGCTATCACCATTATACACAATATCCATGCCATTGCTATTAAGCAACAATACACCATGAGTAGTACCCGCCACCACTCTACCATCAGAATCCGGAGATCGAACATCCATATAATACGGATGTGATCCATATAGATTAAGATCAGGGATTGCACTTCCAATATCGGCATTCCAAAGGGTGAGCGTCTGATTATGTGTTAATTTAAACGAACGTTTAGTATGCTCCCCAAGGCCGTAAATGGAGGACCGATCAGCCGGAAGTGAAGATGTTAGTTCCAGATATTGATCCTTGAAGATGAGAACAGTGGAAGAGGTATCAAAGAGGATATCGCCGGTAGAACGACGAGCGACTGTGAATCCGAATTGGGTGGTGTTGTGGAGGGTTAGGGTGAGATCGGAGGTGGGATCGGAGAGAAGGAAGTTGGCCGGAATTTGTTGGTGGGATAGTGGGGGCAAGGAAGAAGGTGGTGAGGGGCGAGGAAGAATGTGGGTTGGAATTTCCCATCTTTGACGTTTAGCGTCAGTGATTCGAATCCTCAAAAGATCAGCTGTTTCGAAGCTGTTTACATAAAATAAACATAAGCGTGTAAGTAATTTTATGATACCAATCGGTATGAAATTAATTATTTAAGAGCATTTTCGGATATGTTTTTCAAAATAAAGAAAGTAAAGATTTCATGAATTTTGATGATTTTTTTTCTGTTAAAAGTTCAAAGAACCGATAGACGATAGGTTTCTTTATTTAATAAATGAACGAAAATAATCGTTCAATGACGTTCATTCACATTCGTCAAAGTTTATTCATTAATTTATGGTCGTTCATTTATGTTAGTTCGTTTATATATGACATTAATAATTAAGTCAAATTTTGTAGAATTTTTTTTCAATTCTCCTTAAGTTTACCGGGTTTTACATTTTGTTGTCAGAGGATCGAAATGATAGATATTAGATAATGGTGGTTGTTTTTTTTGTTTACGTTGACCACTAAAAAAATGCAACTCCAACTGCACAATAAAATAAAAACACTTTTAATGATAAAATAATATATCTAATTATTATTATACTATTTTATTAATTTATTAAATTATTAATCCTTGTATGTAATTAGAAAATTATTAATCCTTGTATTTAATTAGTATTTTAAGTACTAGTATAATTTTTAGTGTTCTACTTTATATATTGGTCTTCAAATATAGATGCTAACGATTTGTATCTCTATACTTTTTAGTGTTTTTGTGTTGGGTTGGAGATGAAAACAACTTCACTTTTGTATTTTTAGTGTATTTAATCTCCAACCCAATACCGTAAACACTAAAAACACAAAAGTAGAAACACTTTCATCTCCAACCTAACGTTAAAACACAAAAAATATAAAGGTCCTTTATTTGAAGGTCAATAAAATAGACCTCTAAATTTTTTTTATTAATATTTTATTTAACTTTTTTAATTATATATATATATAGATATAAATAATAGTATTATTTAAAATAATAATATAATAAATAAATATTATTTTGTTATTAAAAGTGTTTTTAATATGTCTTTGGAGATGATATTTTTAGTGTTACATTTTTAGTGTTTTTAGAAAAAAATAAAAAAATTAGGAGAATGGAGATGCCCTTGTATTTGTTACATGTTTTCTTAATAAATAGACACGAACACCTGGTAAATGTTTAGATTGTTTAATTAACTGCAGGAAGAACACTGTACGATTCAACTTCAACCCTCCAAAACCAGCTAAAATTCATCATCTTCTACAGTCTTTCTCTCTCTCTCTCTCTCTCTCTCTCTATATATATATATATATATATACACACACAGTGTGTCCAACGAATAACGATGTGATTGATCTTAAAAGTGTATTGATTGTGTTCAAAACGAAGCAGAAGAGTGAATCTGAAGGACACGTGTCCTTGAGATTTCATGAATCAAAAATTGAGATTTGACGGAATTAGAAATTAATACCTTGCGAAGAGATGAAGCTCATCGATATCAGGTCCAAACACCGAAGACTTGTTGTTGACTTTCAGATCAGCGGTCAATGATTTTCCCGATGGACCGATGGCAATAGATTTGAGAGAGTAGCCATAACCAATCGGTTCCGGCTGGTTATGGTTATCGGCGACTGTGGTTTTCCGATGAATCGAGGCTAGTATCAACAGTACTATAAGTGGAATGATTGATGACATTGTTTCCTATGGTAGATTCATAGGCATCTGCTTCTTTATATGTGGTTTTTTTTTGTCTCTTTTGAGTATAAATCAAAATTAGAGTCCACTCAGCCCACTGATTAGTTGTTCTTGGTTAAAATGCTGAGTTTTGTTTCACGTTTCCCACGAGAGGTTTAAGTCGATTTGAGTTCTATCTTATCTGTGAAACAAAGTTAAAATAAATAAAAAGAGTGAACTTTAATTAATTTTGGTCCCCATTGTATAGTGAAATCTTTAAAAGTGGTACCTAAACTTTAATAACTTTAAAAACCAACCATGTGGTTCTTATTTTACTCATTTAGATTACTTTCCTAAATTTTTTTTAAAAAATTATATATATTTATATAGGGGAGGGATCATACGAAAACCACATCTTTTTAAAGGAATAAATGGACCACATATGATGTGGGTCTTACATAATATTAAATCATTTCTGATTTAATATCATTTAATATTAAATCAGAAATGATTTAATATTATGTGGGATCTACATCATATGTGATCCATAAGATGTTCCTTTATTCATTTAAATTTACAAAGTTATCATTTGAACATTCCTCTATTTATATATATATATATATATATACACATTCATATGTAGGGGAGGGATCATACGAGAATCACTTATCTTTAAAGAAACAAATGGACATATTGTGGACCACATATGATGTGGGTCCCATATAATATTAAATCCTAAATGATTTAATATTATGTGGGACTCACATCATATATGATCCACAAGTGTCTCTTTGTTCATTTAAAAATGCAAAGTTCTCATTTGAACCTTCCTCTTCATATGTATTATTTATATATAATATATATAGTGGATCTGGATGTGAACCTATATCATTTTTAATAACGTGTAAAGCCAGGCACAAACCCTACTCTGTCAACATAGAGACATCAGTACGCCACGACATCAACGATAGAACTTTTGTTGTCCACATAAAGAGCCCCAATAGCAGAGAATCTCCTAATTGTTTCAGAACAACTAGAAAGATATTCTTTAACCAGAAAGAATTCGGTTCCCCACCGTGGCACCGCTGCCGACGAGCGTCATGACGACATTTTATGCGTTGATTGCATCCGGTTGTTCTGGTTGTACCCTTCCCTCCCATCTCCACCACTACCCACCATTGTCGTCGTCGCTCTCCTCTCTTCCTTCTTGAATATGATCCCACGCATTGCAACGACTGCAAGTTTCCAATCGATTCGTTCTCAAATTCCGAAAAAAAAACAAGTTATTTGTGTAGGTGTTTGTTTCTTACCTTAGGACCGCGAGGACCATTCCGCCAAAGTGGAGTAGAAGTGATGTCACAATTAGCACATCTTCGGGCAAGCAACGAGTCAGCGACAGAGGAAATGGTTGTGCCGCCGTAGTTAGTTTTGTGGAAAGGAGGAGCCGTCGAGTGGCTGTAAAAAGTCCCGGCAAGAACAAAAGAATGGCGTCATTCCGGTAAGTCATAGTTGTCGATGTTTAAACGAGTTGAAGCAAATGTAGCTAAAAAGTGGGAGGGAATAATCGGATGAGGGAATGAATACAAAGGGTTTTTGATCGACTTCAACGGCCAATATGGGTGTCGATGGTTACGAAAATATTAGTTAATCGATTTGTTTAATGGCCTTGGTTAAAAAAGGAGAAATCTAAATAGACAAAAACATCCCTCTCACCAATAGAGAAACTTAACGAGTTAGTGACATAGGACCACTTTCAAAACAATAAGAACCATAGGGACAATTTATAGAGTTACCAAAGTTTATGTTTCACCTTCAAAAATTTCACTATACCACATGGACCAAAATTAGAGTTTACTCTAAATATAAAATTCAATCTATTTTAATAAAAGTTGATTACCGATAATTTCAACGGTCTACACATACATCAATATGAGTGAACATTTTTTTAACTCAATTAGTGGTTGAGCTACCACAGGGACCTACTATGGTTCACACGGTGGCACGGAGCGTCGTGTTATTTCTCCGACGAAGGGTAAAAAAATTTAGATTTGTGAATGGTGCAACCTTATCGTTTTGGAAACCTCAAGAGGGTGCACGTGCACCTAAACTCTTGAAATCAATAAAAAACAACCTTGAAATCAACCGAAAAAACTCTTGAAATCAATCAAAAAACTGGAAAAAAAACTCTTCAAATTAACCCAAAAAATCGGAAAAACTCTTGAAAATCAATAAAAAAAAACCTCTAGAAATCAATAGAAAAACCCGCGGGAAAAAACTCTTGAAAATCAACCAAAAAAACGAAAAAGAACTTTTGAAATCAACTAAAACCCGAAAAAGTCCCTCGAATCGATAAAAAAATCCCGAAAAATCCCTCGAAATCAAGCAAAAAAAAGCTTTAAAAATCCTTGAAACGGTGGAATTAGGCAAAAAAACACATCGAGGGATATTGAACGTTAGCGTTCGTATAATTTTTTTTTTGTCTACATTATATGTGACACCGTATAAAAAAATTCAACGCCTGTCCCTGAGTTACCGCGAGCCCAGGTTTGATCTTGAGATTCTCTATATTTGGATAAAGTTATTATACCTTTTTGTCAACCGAGTTACATGCTAGGAGCAAAATTCACAATTGTTATAAAAAGTTAGAAATGAAGATAAATACTTTACTATTAATTATTATTTTAAATTTTATTAATTAATTATAATTATAATTATGAATTAATATTATTTTTATTTTTGTTAACTAATTTTAATTATTAATTAATTATCAATTATCAATTATTAGTTACTATCAATTATTAATTTATTTTAATTTTAAATTATTCAGTAACATTAATTAATTATTAGTTAAAATTATTACTTATATTTTTTTGAAAATTTACTAAATAATTAGAGTGATTGACTAATTATTCATATATTATATGTAATGATTACTTTAAATCATAAACTAAATGTAAATTTTTTTAAACTTTATTTTAACAAATCCAAATTATATATATATATATATATATATGGGGGTTTAATCAAATAAAAACTAAAAAAAGGTTAAAAACCGTGAGAACCGATCTAACTCTTAGATCTTATGGTTTTAATTAAAAACCCTTTTTAATTAAATAAAGGGCATCACCATCATTTTGGTAAAAAAATTCACCAGGTGAAACATATATATTCATTCTTCGTATGAAACACGCCACTGATTCACCATATGAAATACGATTCACCATATGAAACACGCCACTGATTTACCATATGAAATACGATTCATCATATGAAACATGATTCACCATATAAAACACATAGTAATTCATCACATGAAACACCTACTAACCTTATTTCACCTCCTGAAATAAAATAAAATTTTCATAAATATGTTATTTCACCATATGAAATCCAACACAAGGTTCATGAATATATTGGTTCACCACATGAAATCAATCACAAATTTCACCTATAATCTATTTTCAACTAACGAAATCAAACAAAAATATCCTTTAAATCTTCAGACCTTGTTTCTGGATGAACTTGTTTCAGAACCTTAAAGATGTAGATCTTGTACGTCCCTACAGACTTTTTGTTCCTCTTCTTCTTCTTTTTAGTCATTAACGCATCCTTGGGAGCTTTTTCCGGCTCGTGGCTTCTTCTCTGTCGTTGGCTTCTTCTCAACTGGTGGTTTCTTCCCGACTGCCTTTGGAGCCATTTTGAGATAGATAGAGAGAGGAAATGTGGTCGATATTGATTGTGTGTAATTGAAAGTAAAGAAGATCTAAATCTAATTCCATCAGGTGGTAGACTTGTTTGAAAAACACCCCCTTTGACACATCTTGTTGTTTCTCCTCTGATGATGAAACAAAAAACACATATGTTAGAAGAAAATAGAAGGATTGTGATGGATTTCATGGCGGTTTGGATTCAAAATTATGAATCTAGGGTTGCAATGGGAGGAGGATGAAGAGCTCTGTGTGTGAGAAATGAAAGAAGACAGGTTGGTCTCACGTGAAGTTTCAAGAGTAAAAAGATGGTCTTACGGTCTCACGAAAACAGGTCAGTCTCACGTGAACTCAACCCCTCTCTCTCTCTCTCTCTCTCTCTATATATATATATATAGATAGATATGATAATCAATTTAAGTTGCTACTTTTATTCCTCTATTTTTCAATTTACAATTTTCATCCTTATGATTTTAACTCTTTTGAAAAATCTCTCTTAACCCCGTGGTTTCTAATTTTTAAACGAAAGAGTGGCGTTGGGATTTGCAACAATTTTCTAATTTTTAATCTCAAAATATTAGAAACGAAAATAGCATTTTTTAACAAAGTGACGGAAAAACGTCATATCTCTTACTTGTAATATATACGAGTTTTTTAAATAGTGGTTGTATAATACAACATTATATTATTATTAACGAATTCAATATACCCCACTTCAAAGTAAGATATTACAGTGGTTCACGGAGGTCAAAGAAGAATTATTAGTCAGAGGTTGAACGTTAAATCCAACTCTTCCCCTATCAACAAAGACAAACCCGAGATCTCCGCCATACCAAACCGCCCACTACCACCACCACCACCCGTCACTCTTACGTCACATACTCCCTCTCTCACATTCCGACATAGCGGAAAACCCTTTACAGTTAAAACATTTTCCAACCCAATAAACGTCACCTTTTCGATAATCCACCTTCGACTCACCGCATAATCTCCATTTACAACCTCCGATCTTAACATCGCATTTTTTCCCACAACTCGGCTCGAAAACCTCACCGACGTCCACCTCCCACCTTCCCCACCACACTCGATTTCTTCCCCATCGTCAAGAAACACTTCACCGGTGCTATTCTCGCTACGGCTGACCACAATAAGCACATGAAATGGCGTCTCCCTAGCGGCTTTTGTCGTTAAAGCTTCTTTTTGTAAAACTAATATGTTCCCTTCACGGATATGAACGCTTATATGATCAGATGGTGCGTCGAGCTTAACATAGGTTCCGGATTCCACACTGATCGAGTTAAAATAGTTCCATAGATCGAACCAGTTGCCGGATGGGAAGTAAGCGTCAATCGAGACTGTTTTTGGCTTTAAAACGGGTGATACTAATACACTTTTGCCAAGGAGAAACTGTGTGTTGATATCGTAAGTATTGGTGTCTTGTGGGAATGAGAAGAATAGAGGTCGTGCAATTGGAATCCCTTTCGAATGTGACTCGTACATTAATGTGTATAAATAAGGAAGCATTTGGTATCGGAGGCCAAGGACTTTTCGAGATGTTTCGGCTACGGAATCCCAAAGGTAAAGTTCTTGTCTTGTGCTATCCTTGTCGGAATGGACCCTTGCAAACGGATAAAAAACACCTAGCTGTGAATTAAAAAGTTTGTTAGAATACGTGGAACGTTTTTGGATTTCTCTCTAAAAGAGCCCTTGTAAAAATTCTGCCATATATATAACTTTGATGATCTGTGTCTAGCCGGTGTGGGACTCCAAACAAACAGTTTGTGAGTCCCTAGATGTGATTAACCTGTCTGTGATAACATGTGAGAATATCTGAAACCTCGTCGAATCTCTCTCTAAAAGAGCCCTTTTAGAGAGAAGAGAGGTTCTTAAATATATACAGGTTTGATCGTCCATGTCTAGCCGATGTGAACAAAGTTGATGAAATCAACAATACTCATGTGTTCACTTTCGGAAAAAGCCTTAGAATTACTACAACAAAATTGGATTTATAGGACGTCACCAATAAATAAGCGTCATAATAGACCAATTTATAGGACACAAATTATAGGACCAAAAAATAAAGTGTCATATCTAAAGACATTGTAATAAGTTTATAGGACGCTTTTAGGCATCGTAACAAGTTTTTATTAGGACATTTCTATAAAAAGATTGTCATATCAACTATTTTATAGGACACAATTTGAAAAATTGTCCTGTAAAAATATGGGTTTATTGACACTTTCTCAAAAGCTTTCTATAAACTAGCTAATATGATCTTTTTATTAAAAATGTTCTAAAAAGTTTGTTACCATGCCTAAAAACGTCCTATAAATTTATTACAACGCCCTTTAGATAGGACGCTTTATTTTTTGGTCATATAGTTTATGTCCAATAAAGTGGCCTATTAGGATACTTATTTACTGGTGGTGTCGTATAAACCCAATTTTGTTGTATCTAATATTACATTTTGAATTATTTTACTTCTTGAAATCTAAAGAATCCCTCCACCTCAAAATAAATTTCAGACAATAAAAAGACAATTTTAAAAATATATAGAGGGGGTAATGGATTTCTTCGTCATGTGATTAAGGTTGGAGAACAGACACTTTTGAAGGCAGATACTAGTTCTAAGACAAACTAAAATAGAAATATGGACAGTTATTTTAGAACGATGAGACTATCTGCTTTTCGCTTTCAAATATTTGTTAAAAGTTAAAAAGTTGACGAACTTTATACCTGGATCCACCGCTGGCATAGTTCTTCCGTAGTGTCTTTAGCAAAACCACATATATCCGCACCAACCATCGGAATCCCAAATAACCCAGAATTCAAAATGCTCGGAATGGAATACGCCAAATCATCCCACGTTGCAGCATTATCTCCGGTCCAATGTGCTGTATAAGTCCCAGATCCAACAAATGTCGATCTAGAAAGTATAAATGGTCGTTTGCCCGTTATTTTGATCAACGTTTCTTTCGTTGCCTTGGCTTCCATAAATCCATACAAATTATGTGCATCATAAGCAGTGATGTTGCCAAAATGAAGAGAACTTGCAGGCACAGTATTATTATTTATCGGCATTTGGACTCCTGAATTGTTAATCTTATAAGGAGGATTATCGAGTTTAGATGAGGGTAATGGAGGGGAGGATATGGAATTGGCTTGTTCGTTCATATCAAGCCAAATGCCATCAAAGGGTAAAAGATCGCGAAACCTTTTAATCTCATCCCCCCAAAAGATTGCTCCTTTGGGATTCAAAAAGTCCGGGAAATTAACAATACCGGGCCAAACTTCACCTACATAAGGTATACCATTGCGTTTTATGTAGATATCGGCTTGCAGTCCTCTTATGTACGTCTCATCGGTCGTGTTAACACTGATGCCTACCGATAAAGAACATTGATACCATTAGAGTTACATACAAGCTTTACTTGAAAACGACCAATTTGTAAGATTTCGAACGATAATCTTTATAGGCACTGCAATAAAATCGGCTTTATAGGACGAGCAATATGTCTAAGGTGACGTTTATTTTTTAAGAGGTGTTGAAGTCTGAAATCTAATTTCAGTTCTGAAATGGTTATGAAACGTCTAAACGAATCAGACATAAGTGGTGATTAAGAACTTAAAATGAAAAAACAAACAAGGCCTAAGTATCCTAATGAACTACTTTATAGGACTTAAGTTTATACGACCAAACAATTGTGCATCCAATGTAAAGGTCTTACAACGAGTTGATAATACATTCTTTTGGCATCCTATCAAGTTTTGTAGGACACCTCTGAATAAAGCATCATATTAGCCTTTCTATGTGAATATTATTTGATAATGTGTCGTGTAAACTAAAAATAAGGGTCCTATAAAAAAAGCTAATAGGACATTTTTATTTCAAAAATGATTTTAGGATGTTTAAAATTCAAATACGTCCTAACATCCAATCCTATTGTAACACTTTTACATATGAACTCATATGACTCATAATTGTTTGGTCTTCCTATAAAGCAGTTTATTAGAACATTTAGACATATTTGGCATCCTATAAAGCGCATTTTGTAGCAGTGATGGGTGTAACGCAAATTTTCACGTAGAATGGTGTATATATAATAGAAAGTTGTGAATTAAAAAGATAGAGTACCTGGATCTAATATGAGAACATATTTCTGATTATTTAGGTGAAGATTTTGAACAAATGCTGACATTTTATCCAATGGAAAATTGATGGGATCTAATGTGAAATCTTTAAAAGCATCCATATAATCTATATCTGTCCACATAACTTCCAGTGGGATCTTAGCTTTTGCATAGCCAGCAACAACACCCTCAAGATCATCAACATCTTTATAACCCCATCTACACTGATGGAACCCTGTACCCATAAAGCAAATGAATATTATTAACTTCTAGAAATCCCACACTTAAAAACAGATCATGTCAATTTTCAAATTGGAAATGTATAATTTCATATTAAAACCCTAAAAATGAAAATAGAAATTGCAATTGAACTTACCAAACGACCAATTGGGCATCGGAGTAGGCCGGCCGATGAACTGAGTGTACTGATCCATGACTAATTCCGGCGAAGGACCAGAAAAGATATAGAAATCAAAAACACCCCCAATCACCTTATACGTAATACTATCACCATTATACACAATATCCATGCCATTGCTATTAAGCAACAATACACCATGAGTAGTACCCGCCACCACTCTACCATCGGAATCCGGCGATCGGACATCCATATAATACGGATGTGATCCATATAGATTCAGATCAGGGAATTCACTTCTGATATCGGCATTCCAAAGGGTGAGCGTCTGATTATGTGTTAATTTAAATGAACGTTTAGTATGCTCCCCAAGGCCGTAAATGGAGGACCGATTAACCGGAAGTGAAGATGTTAGTTCCAGATATTGATCCTTGAAGATGAGAACAGTGGCAGAGGTATCGAAGAGGATATCGCCGGTAGAAAGACGAGCGACAGTGAATCCGAATTGGGTGGTGTTGTGGAGGGTTAGGATGAGGTCGGAGGTGGGATCGGAGAGAAGGAAGTTGGCCGGAATTTGTTGGTGGGATCTTGGGGGCAAAGAAGAAGGTTGTGATCGGCGGGGAAAAATGTTGGCCGGAATTTCCCATCGTTGGCGTTTAGCGTCAGTGATTCGAATCCTCAAACGATCAGCTGTTTCAAAGCTTTTGAAATGATAATTCAAAGGCTGTGAGTATTTATACTGTATTTTTATATTATAAAACATTTGATAAAAACACTTAAAAACCATTTTTATGCATATAGTACAAGTCAAGACGCTCTGTTGGCTTATATTTATACTGTATTTTTATTGATATACAAGTCAAGACGCTCTGTTGGCTTAGGTTTAGTTGGTACAAAATCCGGTTCTAAAGGAATAGTACTTAAAATTCAAGATTATAAGTAGATTATGTGTATGTATAACTTATTAAAGTTTTATATTTGAATTTTTGTAACTAACTGCAGATAAATATTATTAAATACAAGATAAACATTTTATTTTAAATATAAAAAAACTATAAAATAGTTAGGATGATGATTGAATTATAACAAAATATTTAATTATTATCTTTGTTGGCTCACCGATGATTTGGTGATGAACCTTCTCTCTTTATATTGGTGATCTTTTATAGGTTCTTCTGAAGGTATGGAAAATACTCTAAGGATTGGAGAATCAAAGACTATCCAATCAAAGGTAGTACATCAAAGATGTGGAAATTTGTGATGTACCAACCAATATTAAAATCCATACCACTTGCCGAAATCATGAAGAAATGCAGTCTCCGAAAATGCAGTTGCCGATCCTAAGTTGAAATACAGTTGTCGATCCTAAGCTTAGGTTGGACTAAACCTTTACATCAGGTTATGTGTTCTTTAACATTTTTCGAAGACAGGTTCTTGTGTCACAATAAATGCAAAAACGTGTGCAGCAAGAACGTGGGCAGCAAGCCTAATATTCAGACATTCTCTTTTATTCTTATAAAGGGGTTGTTTGTCTTTAGCTAAAAAGGTTTGATATGAATTTAGAAGGCATGGAGAAAAAACGATATAGTAATCTGACATTGAGCCATTAATCTAGTACAAAAGGGAGTGGCATCACCTTTTGTCCATCATATATACTGCAAGCAAATAAGACCTTGACAAGTGTCCCTATGCATTTAATTCATGAGCACTATAAAAGGAGATGAAGCGCTGTCCATAAATCTCACGTTTTCAACAAATCATCTGAGTGATCTTTTGTTTGATTTCGGCAATCTGGGTGTTTTAGCAGTTCAATTTTAGCTTTCTTAGTGTTATAAGTTAATCACTATTATTATGTGTTTTATGTGTTAAGATTGTTAGAATAGAGTGTAATCTGTTCTTTTTCGCAACAATCTTCTGAGTGTAAAGTTTTAATATTTATATTAAAAGAAGTTTCTGAACTAGATTCACATTTAAGATACCAATAAATTTGGTCTAGGTTCGCAATTGCGAATGTAATTTCCAAATGTTACATATTTGATTCATGAAATTACAAACCAAGTTCAGATTTTTTTTATTTTATTTTCACGCCTTTGTAATTACAAACCTGGCAACTATTTTGGTAACTTTTAGGAGAAATGGGCTAGAAATATAATTAAGTCCCATTTTTAATTAAGTTTAATTGATTAGCTTAAGATAAAATATAATTTAGAGGACATACGCTTATCAGTTTAATCACCTTATCGTATAAACATAAAAATGACCGATAATTTTACTCTTTTCACATGATCACATGTCTATTGATCATAATTCTTTTATATCATTACTAAAAGATCAGAGATAATTTGAAAAAACAAAACTGAATTTAGTATCGTTTACTGAATGCTTAGCTAGTAATTTTTTAATGGCAAGGGTCACCACCTTATTTTAGTCGAGTAACATTTTTAGTTATCGAAATGGATAATGGATTATTTGTAAGCGTCTCTTGTCTAATAAGTGCTAACTAGTAAGAGGCGTCCCTTACAGGTAGGGACATACCTATTAAGCCTCAAGCAGAGTCGAGTGCACCTGATCAACTTATTTTTATAAGTAGAAACTTTTTTGGATACAAAAGGTGCGTATGCTTAATTTTGAAGATACTCTTGATATTAGAAAATGAAGGCACATCAACCAAAAACAGAAACAATCACTCAAAGCGTCGAAATTCGACTAAAACATATTGAACAACTTTGTGAGACTTCGATCCACCTTAAAGGTGCACTCGTTTGGCAAAAATCCTAGATCCAACTGCTCACAGGTAAGAACCTAGGTTGTTAACCATGTATGCTTGGATTGGATTTGTAGAGATTGGAAAATGAATTTCATTCTGATCACTTGTTTCGTTTGAAATATTCCCCTAATTTGAAATCCATAAAAAACATAGGATGTGTTTGATTCCGGAAAATTGTTTTCATTTTTTCAGAAAATGTAATTGAGTTTTCATTCTCACTTTTGCATGAAAATTTTAAAAAACGCGTTTGCTTGAAATATTGAAGTTTTCATTTTTTATTTGTCATTTTTAGAAAATTAGAAAAGACGTTTGGTTATGTATTTTTTATCATTTTTTATTTTCGATTCTTTTTCAAATATTATAATATTAAACATATTTAATATAATATAAAACAAAACTTTAATATAAGAATAACAAGAATACTCAATACTGTTTAATGATAAAATTTATCAAAAATAATAAATACTTTTTAAATACCTGTTTACAATAATTGAGTTATTATATACAATATAATAATAAAAAGTTAGAAATCATTTTATAAAAATATAAAACAGACCATTAATCGTTGAATGGAGGTATCAGTGAAAAATTGGCAAGCAAAAAATAAATAAATAATAATTATTGTTATTTATCATTTATAATAGCATTGTTTGTTCGAATGTGATTGGAACATCTATCTTTTTTATTCCTTTAAACCTTATCTATGTTTTTTCTTAACCAAAACTCTATCTATGTTTAAACAATTTCATTTGTTTATTTATTTAATTAATTAAATAATTAACATCATATAATTTATATAAATGTTTTTAAACATGTCGACGTGTACAATAATTTAATATTCTTAAGCATACTTGATGTTGAGTGATGATTATACATTTTTGTTTTGATGTTAAAATATATAGAAGTAAATTTTATGGGTTAGTCAGGAAGAGGTGGGTTCATGCGAGAACGGTAACAATTTACGAGAATGCGAGGACAATCCTCAGCCAATCATTTTGTACATGAAATTTTTTTCATGTATAAAATCATATTCTTAAGCATACTTGATGTTGAGTGATGATTATACATTTTTGTTTTGATGTTAAAATATATAGAAGTAAATTTTATGGGTTAGTCAGGAAGAGGTGGGTTCATGCGAGAACGGTAACAATTTACGAGAACGCGAAGACAATCCTCAGCCAATCATTTTGTACATGAAATTTTTTTCATGTACAAAATCATATGTGATTTTGTACTAGCATCAAAAATGACACGTACGACTTTTGCTGCTGGAAAAGTCTCAGCTAATCATATATAATTTTGTATGTGAATCATATGTGATTTTGTACATTAATCATATGTGATTTTGTACATGAAAATTTTCATGTACAAAATAATTGGTTCAGAATTGTCCTCGTATTCTCGTAAATTGTTACCGTCCTCACATGAACCTCTTTTTAGTCAGGAATACCCATATGTAAAAATTAATAGTATGTATGGATAATAGATGGTTGGACACTCCAATAATCCTTTTGCTTTTGATTTTAAAAAATATAGAAGTCTCCTCACAAAGTCCAGCACTTGGTATTTTTAAAATAATATTAAGTAAATAAAACAATACAATAAATCCATATATTAAACAAAAGTAATAAAAGCATGAGTAATGTAATAAATGGAGAAACAAAATATATTTTTGCTATATTATCTTACTTGTTGTATAATTTGGTGAAATAATTTTATTTTATTGATAATTAGATATCTGTTGTCGTGTTTGTTACTTTTGAGCTATAGGATTTTACGATGTTTTTAATATAAAAAAAATATTGAAGTTTAGATTAAACTATTTTTTTATTGTTCAAGTAACAATATGTAACACTTTATTTTTAAAAATAAACTGATAAGATATTGAATTAGACGAACGATCGTGTGAGAATATGAGTTAAAATGAGAAATGTAAGAAAAAATTTGGAAAGGAGTTGATCTAGTGTGATTTAGAAAGGAGTTGATCACTTTTAATCCCAGAACAATACATTAATTGTGATTTAGAAAGAAGTTGATTTAGTGTACTCATTACTGTTGATCTAATGGTTCTCTTCAATTAGGATCGATCCAAAGTTGGAATTCAGTTCTTACTCTTCTCATCATACCTTTCATTCTCACTGAAAGGTAATGCTATTGAATTATTCATATTATTTGCTAGGTTATGTTGACACGTAGGTGATTGTAAAATTCTTCCTAATGTTCATGATTCTTAAAAGAAAACATCCAAAATTTTCTCAATCTTCTAAATGGGCAAACATAAAGCAAGAATACCCATATATATATAGAGGCGGGTTCATACGAGGACGGTACCAGTTTACAAGAATACGAGGACAATCCTCAACCAATCATTTTATACATGAAATTTTTCATGTACAAAATCATATATGATTTAATGTACAAAATCATATGTGATTTTGTAAGCATCAAAAAGGACACGCGCGACTTTTTTCGTGGGCAAGTTGCGGCTAATCATATACGATTTTGTACGTGAATCATATGTGATTTTGTACATGAAAAATTTCATGTATAAAATGATTGGCTGAGGTTTGTCCTCGCATTCTCGTAAATTGTTAGCGTCCTCGCATGAACCTCTTTCTATATATATATATATATATATATATATATCGTATTTTGATAGTATTTGAGAACCCGTATAAAAAGTATAGAAGGAAAAAACAAGTTGATTCGGCCCCCTGGGTTCTAAGGCCCGTGTTCCGCCCCTAAGGTTAGTTCAACTGATATTTATACTCGAGTCTTTATTCTTATTTAGATTACAATATTACTGGTTTGAGTCTTATAATATTACTGTAATTTTTTTCATTGTTCTCTAAAATCTTTAGATTTGGTCGAAGTGTGCTAAGTTAATCTAAAAACTCATATTTAGTAAAGTACATGTGTTGTTAAAAATTAGAAAGTAATTGAATTAAAAATAAAAAGAATGAGGTAATTATCATCATATAATAATTATATGTAACGAAAAAAGCATTTATTAAACGCCCTACTAGATTATTTAATTGCTCGAACAACCACAACACCCAAAACAATCTAAGAGATCCTTCCTCCACACTTGAGATGGCCATTCGGGCCTGTCCCGAAACTGTTATAGGACCGAAATCCGAGACCGGTTGGGGGTTTTGGAAGGTTTCGAAGGCCCGGACCATGACTGGTTATGCCACCGGCCCGATTTTACCAAAAAAATTATTTTTATATGTATTTTTAAATATATTTCTAACTTTCTACGTGTATTTGATTGAAAACCAATTACAAATTTATAAAAAAACATAATTTTTAAGTGAGTTTGATTGAAAATCAATTATAAAACTATAATAAACGTATTTTTTTAAGTGTATTTGATTAAAAACCAATTACAAAACTACAATAAAAAGAATTTTTAAGGTGTAGTTTAAGTGAGCCAATTACGTATATTAAAATAATGTTAAAAATTTAACAAAAAAATCTATATTTCTTTAGCATAGGACCGGTTCTCGTAACCGGGGTTTATTTACCTTAACCGTATCGAAGAATTTTGGTCTAGACCAGACTCCAGGACCAGTCCGGTTTTACACTATTTAAGATCGGGACCAAGAACCAGACCAGGACCGATTTTTGGCCACCTCTAATCCACACAGTATAGTGTGTGTCTAACGAACGCCGATATGATTAATTTAACAGTATGGAGATTTGTGTTCAAAACGGGAAAAACGAAGCAGAAGATAAGTTGAGATTTCATGAATCAAAAACTGAGATTTGAAGGAATTATTAAAAAATACCTTGCGAAGAGATGAAGCTCATCGATATCAGGTCCAAACAACGAAGACTTGTTGTTGACTTTCAGATCAGCGGTCAATGATTTTCCCGAAGGATCGATGGCAATAGATTTGAGAAAGTATCCATAACCAACCGGTTCTGGTTGGTTATGGTTATCGGCGATGGTGGTTTTCCGATGAATCGAGACTAGTATCAACAGTATAAGTTGGATGATTGATGACATTTTTTCCTATGGTAGATTCGTAGGCATCTGCATTTTTATATGTGGTTTTTTTGTATTTTAGTATAAATCACAATCAGAGTCCACTCAGCCCACTCATTAGTTAATCTTTGTTAATTCCCACAAGAGCTTGAAGTCTATTCGAGTTGTATCTTATCTGAAACAAAGTTAAAATAAATAAAAAAAATCAGTCTATTTGGATTAGAAATGGAAAGAAAAAAAAGGTTCCGGACCGAGCCAGGTCGGACCCAAATCGGTTTTGTTCTCGCTCGTGAAGGTAAGAACCAGTTATGCTTGGGTTGTAATCGGTTTGGGTAACCGGACCCATACCGGCCCTATATTAAAAAAAATTAATTTTAATTTTTTTAATAATAGTTTAACATATGTAATTGTGTCACTCAAATACGTTTTATTATAGTTTTATAATTGGTTTTAAACTAAATACACTTAAAAATACGTTTATTATAGTTTTATAATTGGTTTTTAATTAAATACACTTAAAAAATTAAAAATACATTTAATAATACATATAAAAATACATTTATGTTAGAAAAACCGGTATCAGGCTAAGCCGGTCCCTGAAAATCACTCAAATCCATAACTAGTCCCGGACCGCGGTCTCATAACCGGGCCTTACCGGTCCTGGGCTGAACGATAGATGCAGATTTTCGTGAAAACCCTAACCGGGAAGACCATCACTCTCGAGGTTGAGAGCAGTGACACCATCGATAATGTCAAAGCTAAGATTCAGGATAAGGAAGGTTTGTCTTTTATTGTTTCTCAAGTGTTAGTTGTTTTTTTTTCTATGATTGATTTATGAAATTATAGGTATTCCACCGGATCAGCAGCGATTGATCTTTGCCGGCAAGCAGCTTGAAGATGGCCGAACTCTCGCTGATTATAACATCCAGAAAGGTTAGGTTTGTTTGTGTATGTTAACTTTTTAATTAAAATTGTTTGATTTAGAAAATGATATTTAAGAATTTCTACTTTCGTTAATTTGAGAGATCCTGGTCTGATAGCATACATAAATATTTTGAAGCCAATTTCAGAATAAAACCTACTTTGTTTGATGATATTATATTATCCATGGATGATTTATTTTTACAAATTTATATTTTGTAATATGTTCTTAACTGTATTAACGATAGATTAACTTTATAAAACCATAGTACATTATTGATTATTCAAATGGAGCTTATGCAACATTGTACAAATTTATATTTTGTAATATGTTCTTAACTGTATTAACGATAGATTAACTTTATAAAACCATAGTACATTATTGATTATTCAACCATAGTCCGAACGTGCAACACAGTGTGAACCGGCCAGGAAATGAAGGACCGACTTGGCAAGGAAAGAAAGAACAGAATACCGACTACTCCAAAAAAAACAAAAACAAAATAAATTGGGCAAATTCACCCAAGAAAAAAACAAAAAAAAAAGGGAGGAGTAGCGTAGAAAAGGGTATAGTACAAGGCAAAGCCGGGATTGTGGAAAGAAACAGGTGGAGGACGGATTATACTGTAAAGCACTAAGGACTTTGATCCTTATTAACCTTCGTTTCTCAGCCATCACCTCGAGCCCCATTACAACCTAATAAAGACCTAGGTGATCCTTTGGAAAATGTGATTATGTACACTGGTTATTGACAAATATTCCTTGTCTTATTACTTGATTCCCTTCCGAGGTCATTTTGGTAACATACGTGCGTCTTTCAATTCCATATTCATGCACAATTCCTCATGCGACTAAGATATGCGTTCACATAATTCCCCATGCGACTCTAATAAATGGCCCAAAATGGTGCCCATCCAATGTACCCACGAAATGAATTCGAGATACACGGATGCTAACTCCCAAGAGATTTGTAAAGTCTCGAGTTACACTACAACTACTATGCATGTCCACGCAACTACATAAAAAATTTAATAATGAATTAAAACATGCTTACTAATTCAAATACCAGAATCAGTGTGACGTGTAAAGTCATTTCCATTAAATGTAGTTTAAGGTTAAGGGAACTCACCTGACTTACTTCCGAGCCCAAACGATCACAATCCCAAACCGAATGTCTAATTTCGCCAAGATAAAATAGGTATTAACCTTAAGTAAACCCCTCAAAAGTCTTCTATTAGAGACCTCTAATGAACGCCTAGAATGATGGTTCAAACATTGGCTTAGAACGAGAATTGGCTCGGACGAACCCTCACTTAAAAGTGAGTCACGCGGCTTTTGCCACGGCTTTACCCGCGGGGATTCCCGCGGGACTTACTGTTTGCCCTGGTTCGTCCCTGCAGCCACAATTATCCCCCAAAACTCTACCAAAACATCCTAATGTCGATTCTCAAGCCCAAATATCAATATTAAATGATACAATACTTCTAAATCAATCCCAAACAACTTCCAATTCAAATGTATGGATTCTTCTACAAGATTTAAATATAAGATACTCAAAAGATGAACTAATGAGTATAAACCCATGAGTGGAAAAGAAACTCAATAAAATGGGACTTATCTAGATGATATTCATTGATGGAATTCATCTATCACATTCTAACATTGGAACCCACACATCTATTTCCTCTTTAAACCCCAAAATAGAACCCAATCTTTAAAATCCAACTCAAAACTCCATTAAAGGAGAATACAAACTATAAAGAGTAGAAGGTATACGTCAAAGATGATGATCTTTCAATGAAACTCCAGTGATTGCTCCCAATACTCTTGGCTTCTTCTCCAAAGAGCTAAAACCCTCAAACCCCTCTCTCTAGGTTTTCACAATATCAAACACACACACACAATTTCCTGAAAATTTCCAAATGAGAGAGTTTTGGAACAGTACCCTTAATTTCTCATATATATACATTGGGATTTGAGCCCCAAAACATCAAAGCCCATGTTAAACCCATTATTAGGTTAATTAAGACTTAAGTTATTACAGTTAATTTATATATTTTGTTAACATAGTTGAAAAACAACTAAAACATAAACATGATTTTATACTACAATAAAAAAGTGCAAAATTACAAAAATATTATTTTTTATAAAAAGTAACATTAAATAACAAATAATAATATAGATCACTCGTTATCTCAATTCAACCAAATATCTTCAACCAAGTCGAAATAGAGTTAATTATGTAATGAGATGATTAAAAAACTTATCTTAAATTTTACAAGAAACGAAAAATAAAAAAATATTTTATAATAATAATTTTATATTTTTTGTATCAATTTTAACTTATATGTTTTATAGATTTATTAAATAACATGATTAAAAATAATAAATAAAATAATAATAGAAAAGGCAAGTATGGAAGAACTCAGGTTCTTGTTTAAGCACATGAGTTGTAATAATTTGTAACACCCTCAAATTTGAAAAAAACGACTAATTTAAAATTTTCAATATTACATCAATTGAAATATAAATCCATTCCTATAAATCAATACTTGAATTTTCTCAAATAACAATTCTATATAAACCTCGATAAAAGATAGGCCAAGTCTTATACTAAGACATAACTACGGGTGGGTGTTGCTAAACCCAAAATAGTTGCTATCTCCAAATGTGAAAAACGTCACCAAAAACTAGATCTTTAACGTGCTACTCCCTAGCACTTAAGTCAACACGTGTCTCTAGTACCAACCCCAACGAGAACCTGATGCACATGCCGACAAAGGAAAACGTTAGGCTTAAAGCCTAGTGAACTCAAGAGTTTATAACATATTTATAATCGGTTGAAATCGAAAGATTGCTTGATAAAAATAATAATTTCTCAAATAGGTGACTTCATTATAAAAGCAACATATTTCCCAAATTCATCATTTTCAAAGTAAAAACTTTAGACCAAAATATCGTTAGTAACGAAAGCTATATATAGAAATACTCGTCCAGAACGAATTCTCCACCCGATACTCACCCAAGACATGAATACGTTTAAATGTTCCAAATACCAAAATATGGACAAAGCTCCATTATCAAGAATCCCAAAATATGGTTAAGTCTCAAAGATCCAGTAATATATATTACGGATAATACTTTATACTCCAAAATACGTCACCGAAAATAATGGATAAGACTCGATACCCAAAACAACACTTTTCGGTGACGGGGGAGGCCCGTTTGACCATCTGTTGTGATGGAACACATAAGTAAGCCACAAACTAATATTATAGGAACGTTATTCATTGATAAGCATAGCCTGGCGTCAACCGTATCCAGTATATAGTCAAATAAGGTAGTAGGCTTATAGATAAGTACACCTTGACATCAACCATATCCAGTATATAGTCAGATATGTGCACGATGACATCAACCGTATCGAGTATATAGTCCAATGCAATCATATGCATGTAAATATGTACACCTTGACATCAATTGTATCCAGTATATAGTCAGATATGTGCACGATGACATCAACCGTATCCAATATATAGTCCAATGAAATCATATGCATGTATATGTACACCTTGACATCAATCGTATCCAATAATAGTCAGATATGTGCACGATGACATCAACCAAATCTAGTATATAGTCCAACAAGAAAAGTGCATACCTTATAAAAAGAAATCAACTTTTATGCCTATGGATCCATTACATTATAGCCATAAAACTACACGACTCTAATTAAATGACCATCGCACCCAAAACATGTAATTTTCATAATAAGTATGCCTTAAATGCATAGAACTTCTCAAAATCCCGATATAGAGTAATTTAAACCGAACAAGTATACTCAACACTTATTTTAATCAAAACCGAGAAAAACCTCAACAAAACCAAACGACTATTTCATTAAAGTCATCAAAAGTAATAAAACGTATTTAACCCACGTTTATGCAAATACTAGTTTCAAAGACATGATTAACTCAAAACAACTCCTTGATTGAGACAAATCATTTTCCAATTAAAATCATTTCGTTTATCTCTCCAAAATATCCCATAACATAATAATATGCATTTTCTAACCGAATAGCTTAAAATGCATCTAACATCAAATAATCCCCATTTGTAAAATAAAACATCAAGACAACTCATTTTTATGTTTTATTTATCAAAATGTCTATAGATCCAACATAAGTATTTACATGATTTATAAGACCATTCATACCAAATAATATGCATATTATCAAAATACATACACATTTGATAAATAACAAGTGAAACATGTTAATACTTAAAAGTAGACATTTTTGACATGTACATAGTTTTCACAAAGTAACTTGAATCAACTTGCTAGATTTAGGCTAAATCTAGGTTTACCCCAAAAGCTTTCTTTAAAGGAAAGTCCAGATCTACAAACATCCATTACTAGAAAATAGCATTTTTAACAAACTGACGAAAAATGTCAAATTTCTTATAAGATTTCGTTGAAATTGTTCATTTGGAAATTTCCCGAAAAGCTAATCATAGGTTCCTCTCTCCATCGGAACAATAGGGCCATTATGCTCTTTTCATTAATATATACGAGTTTTTTAAATAGTGGTTGTATAATACAACTTATATTAACGGATCCAATGTACCCCACTTCAAAGTAAGATATGACAGTGGCTCGCGGAGGCCAACAGAAAATTATTAATCAAAGGTTGAACGTTAAATCCAACTCTTCCCCTATCAACAAAGACAAACCCGAGTTTAAGGGACTCAAAAAAATCTCTTTTCGTCCTATGAACTTTAAGGTGTATGAAGTTTCATATTTGATTTTTGAATAAAATTTCAACCCTCCATTAATTATTAACATTTATTGTATTCAATTTCTTTAGTAACGAAAAACATTTATTAAAAAAATTCGGTAGTTATTGAGGGCCCATAATTTTACATACGCCCAGGGCCCAAAAAATGTCAGGTACGGGCCTGCCGATGATAGATTCATAGGCATCTGCATTTTTATAGTACAAATCAAAATCAGAGTCCACTCAGCCCACTCATGAGTTGTTCTTTGTTCAAATGCTTTGTTTTGTTTCACGTTTCCCACGAGAGATTTAAGTCGATTTGAGTTATATATCTTATCTGTAACAAGTTAAAATGAAAAAAAAAAGTCAGTCCATTGAAGGGTATCCCAGGCTATGTTTGGATTAATCCTGACAAATTATGACTACAATACATCAACCCTGATAAACTCAACGGTCGTAATTGTTGTGTACGCCTGGATTTGAACCCTGGACAGATGGGATATTCCACCACATCCCTCAGGGCCTCAACCAGTATGCCACAACCCTTGTGGTTTATTTGGATAAAAGTTGATTACTGATAATCTCAAAGGTTTTCATACAAAGCCCGACTTTAAAGACATCAATGTGAGAGGGAATTTTTTTTTACTCAAATCAATGGTTGAGACTAGTGGAGGTCGAGGGTTGAACCTGGGATTTGTCTTATATTTAGGCAAAGTTAGTATATCTTTTTGCCAACTAAGCTTAGGGATGGAATCAATGAGCATGCGGTGGCTTGTGCCACCGTATTGTTCATCCTTTGTAGTGTAAAAAACATTAGGGTGGTGAAAAGTGTCACCGTATTAATTTGTTGTGTGTTACTGTATATATATTTTGAAACTATAATGGAACAACTTTTATGTGGTATAGTTGGTTTTGCAAGGTTTTTCCTCTATACCGAGTTCGAATCATGTTGATGTCATTTTCTTAGTCAAATTACCGTTTGAAATTTTTTTTGAACCCGACTACAACTGAAATGTGGCTAAATACTTTCAATATTATAGATTATTTTAATAAAAGTAATAATTATATTAATATTTTAAGGATAAAATATATTAAAATGTAAATAAATTTGGTTTACTTTCTATTTAATGTAACAAAGTTTTTTTTTCACAATCAAAGTAACAAACTTTCGTTTTTTTTAATGAATTTGAAGCTTTACTTGAAGAGACGGAGTTAAGAAGGGAAGGGATGGATAGGAAGGGGAAAGAAAAGAAAAGAAAATTGTTAGGTAAGTGCACTACGACTTGGAATTTTAAAAAATGTAACATCAACCAGTTTATCTATACTATATTATAAAACATTACACAAAAACTTTTAAAACCATTTTTTATGCATTTAATATTGTTTATTGATTCATATTACTTAAAATTCAAGATTATAAGTAAATTGTGCATAAATACAACTTATTAAAGTCTCATTTCTAAATTCGTGTAACTAATTACTCATAAACATAACCAAATACAAGATAAATTAAACAATCAGTATAAAACTATAATCAGTTGTACTGCTTTCTCAAAACTATATAAAACAAGTATAACATTTATAGAGACAAAAAATAAAATAAAATATTAAAATCGAAATATATCTTACTGCATTGTACGAATATCTTTATAGTTAAATAAAATATGTACATAATTGAAAAAAGTAAAGCTATATTAAGGTTTGTTACCTTGTTTGAGTAAAAGTAACTCTCTTACACAAAATAGGAATAAAACATTAAAACCAAATTTTTTTGTATTTTGAAGCATTTTACATATATTTTAATAACAAGAAGTATATTCGTATATAAAATTAGAAACGTACCCGCTGCAATGCAGCTAAACATAAATATATTACTTTTTTTATTTTGTTACAAAATGTTTTTAAGGCATTATGATTAGGATTTGTACTCAATCTTTACAAATATATTTAAACAAACATCAATGCATGTATTGACAAAACTCGTGATAAGTTCACCTAATGACTGATACGGGGATTGATCAAGTGCATCTCGTCCTAATTCGTATCCAAGGATGGAGATCCCTTCTTAAACATATCACATTAACTCTCCTTCTTACTGGAACCCAACACATATTTCACATACATTAATTATGAAAAAGGTCGTTAAATACGTAGTACCAATAATGTTTTTCCTTCAATGATAAATAATAAAATCACAAGCTACTTGAATAACAGGTGGTTTCAAGTATGTTTGAGAGGAGAAATATTTATACATCAGTAACATGTACATACATTATAAATAGTATAGATAAATATAGATAGATGAGGGGTTTAAAACTAAAATAGAAAATCAAAAGTTAAGATATTAATTGAAAAATTAAAAAATAAGTTAATACATATTCATCACTTTTATAAGATTTATAAATCGTAAAATACTTGATATTAGACTCATTGAACGTATCGAGGAGACGATTATAATGGTATAATTTTCTACAAAATATAATATGTGTTTAGATACATTTTAGTTGATATAAGATTTTATACGTTAAAATGAAAATGGAGTAAAATGAAAATTATAAAAGGAAGGGATATAAATTCAATTAAATAACAAAATATAAGGGTCCAAAATGTAACTTAAAAATTAAAATTAGTTTTATGTTAAATTGATGGAGAGTTGCATGCTTTATGGTGTTGTACATTAGGCATCGTTTTTTGTACCTTTTAAAAATGTAAACATATCCGTTTAGTAGCCTTTATAATATAGTATAGATATAGATATATAGAACTTGAACCTTTGAACCTGGAGATATAATGATTATAATTATTTTATCTTAAAATATTTAAATATGGCTTTCAAATGAATTAAAGATTATAAAATTCTAAATCTTACGTTAATTTATGTGATTTATTTGATTTAAAATAAAAATAGTTAATTATGTTTTTATTTATAAAAATAACGGTCAAATATATTAGAGTAATGTTCAAAAAAATCCAACAAACATCCAATTTTGAATGGTTAAATCATTAAACTTTTTTTTAAATTAGAAAACCATTAAACTTTCTCATTTTAGATGATTAAGTCTCTGAACTATTTTTTTGGATGAAAAAATCATTAAACATTCTTATTTTGAATGATTAAATCCCTAAAAAAAATCAAAAAAATTAAACTATCGAATTTTTAAAAATTGGTTACTTACATCTTTTTAACCTAAATAAACTACCTTTAATCGGTTATCTTTTGATTCTCCCTCTTATGTTAGATAAAAAAATAGATCGAAAAGAGGAAGATCGATGGCAGGGCTAACAACGTGTTAGACGAAATGAAGAACATACAACGTTAGGGTAATGGAGAGTGACGGGGGGTGGGGGTGATACCGTTGTTTGCTAGGGGTTTTAATTGCGTAGCGTTTTTGAAATAGAAAACCCGATTTAAATTTATTTTTACTTTCAAACTTTTTAGTGAATTACAGATAACTTATTTTAAAAAAATATGTACGTAACTAATTTTTAAAAGATCAATGGTTTATCATGTTTAGGACTTAATCATTCAAAGTGAGAAAGTTTAATGATTTTTTCATTCAAATCGATAGTTCAGGGACTTAATCGTTAAAAATGAGAAAGTTTAATGGTTTTTTGAATCAAAAAAATAGTTCAAAAACTTAACCATTCAAAATGAGATAATTTGTTGGATTTTTTAAACTTTTCCATATATTTTATTAGGACGTAAAGATCATTCAATCTAAAGAATAACTATATTTAAAATATTTTACATATAAATTTAGAGAGATAATATAATTTCATAAAAAAATGAGGTGTTTTATCTTGGATTTTTTTTTGTTTATTGATTAGTTATATAAAGATTTTAAAATTTTAGATATTAGAAAATAAAAATAAGTGTTTTATATGATATTTATTATTTTTATCTGATATTTATGTCTAATCAACTTGTAATCTTAAATTTTAAATAATATATATTAATAAATAATACTTTAAGTATAAAAATTAGTTTTTAGAAATTTACTTTAATTAAATATTTTATAATATCGTATAAAAATAGTTTCGTCCACTAACCCTGCTGCTTTTGAAATCATTCGACCAGGCCGTATGCTAAAAAACATGCCACATGTCGTTAGAATGAACGTTTTTTCTAAAGTTGAAAAAAATAATAAAGCAAAAAAGTGGAAAATCCATTACAGCATCTCCAACAAATTTTTTATAATTTCTTCAAAATGGAAAATCAAAAGATAAAATCTCCAAAAAAAATTGCATTCATCTCTAACAAATTTCATATAATTTTCTCCAAAATAATATTAAAATATTGTATCATCTATTAAAATATTATTTCTCTATTTAAATATTTATTTTTCAAAGTTTCCTATTGGTCATTTCATTTGGTAATCATTTTTGGAGTTAATATTTGGAGAAAAACTCACTCTCTCTCCTATTTTCTTCTTTTGGAGATGATTATGAAGAAGTTATTGGAACAAAATACTTGATTAAAATCCTCATTTTATTTATTTTCTCTATTTTAAAAAAGTTATTAAAGATGCTCCGAGTCATAGCACCTTGTATCCTTTATCTTTCATTTCATGAATCACAATTTTTCTCTTTTGTATTTTTGTAAAAAAAAAAACAACTATTTGTTTAAAATAAAAAAATCAAAGTGCAATAATTTATCTTTTATGTCAAAATATTTGGAACTTACGAACCGTTCAAACTTTGATCCATTATATGTTTGTTTATGTTAGGACCATAATATCTTTAGAAAAGCAAAAAAAAAACATGTATGGTAATTTATGGGGGGAAAACATGTAAAACACTAGAAGCTGAAAATGATAAGAATAAAGAGCCCTTAGGCTATGTTTGGCAAACTAACTGATAAGCTAGCTTATTACTGATAAGTTAGCGTATGACTTATAAGCTAGCTGGTAGCTGATAAGCTAGCTGATGAATAAGTTATGTTTGGCAAAAACTAGCTTATGAGCATGTGAAATGACCAAAAAGGGTATGTTAAAAATAAATAAATAATATTAGTTAGGGGTATAATTGGGAAAAGTGTCAAAAAGCTCCTCTTAAGCTACTCCAAGGCTATGTTTGGCAAACTAGCTGATAAGCTAGCGTATGACTTATAAGGTAGCTGATGATTTATAAGCTAGCTGGTAGCTGATAAGCTAGCTGATGAATAAGTCATGTTTGGTAAAAACTAGCTTATGAGCATGTGAAATGACCAAAAAGGGTATGTTGAAAGTAAATAAATAATATTAGTTAAGGGTATAATTGGAAAAAGTGTCAAAAAGCTCCTCATAAGCTACTTCAAGTAGCTTATCGATAAGCTAGCTTATAAGCTGACTTATAAGCTAGCTTATGTGCATCCAAACGATTACTAAGAAAATAAGCTAGCTTATAAGTCAGCTTATAAGCTAGCTTATTTTTGCCAAACAATGCCTTGCAAGTAGCTTATCAATAAGCTAGCTTATAAGCTGATTTATAAGCTAGCTTATGTGCATCCAAACGATTATTCAGAAAATAAGCTAGCTTATAAGTCAGCTAGCTTATTTTTGCCAATGATGCAAGATATATGAGATTTTTTGAAAGTTGATTTTTTTTTGTTGATGAGTTAAAAAATTCAAATTATGAAATAACCATATCTTTAACCTTAGTAAAGTCAATAATATTCGTATTTATTTGTGTATTCATAGAGTTGCATGGATATCTAGACCTTCATAAACCAAAGCTAACTCGAATTGTTGAAGTATGATTTGATATGATAACTACCAAACATGTCCACTTACGGGAACATCGAACCGGTCTTAACTAGTTAGAATTGTTGTTTTGACATTTAACTCGATAAGGGTGTTCTCGATGCGGTTTGAGGCCAAACTGCAAACCGCATCGCATATACGGTTTGAACATTTTCCCAAACTGCACCGCATAAACCTCAAACCACACCAAACTGCACCGCAAAATGTGGTGCGGTGCGGTTTATGCGGTTTTTATCTATCGCACTTTATGCCTACAATTAAATATTTATAAGTTTAAGAATACATTATAAAATTAATGATAAAGTGACCGTGGTCCAAAAAGGAAAGAGCTTCATTACATCCAATTCCTTAATTTATATTGCATAATTAAAAATGGTCTAAAGAAATAAAAAATAAACTTCAAACTAAATTGGATGTGTGAGTTGTGACGTGTCCAAGTAACTTATTAATATTATCAATTGTCGTATTGGATCAAACTCAAAGTCCAAAATACAAAGTCCAAAAATATTTCATAAATAATAAATTATTCTATATATACATATGTGTTATATATAAAATGAACAAATGTACAAAGCATGCGGTGCGGTTTGAACCGTGGTTTGATAACTCAAAACTGCAAACCGCACCGCATAGTGCGGTTTGGTAAAAATGCAAACTGCACCGCGAAAGCTCTAAACCGCGTTTTGCGGTGCGGTTTGGTGCGGTGTGGACGGTTTGTACGGTTTGACGATTTGGATGAATACCCCTACTCCTCGACCTTCTTGATATGGGGTTGGAACTCATTTGATCATTAAGAAGTGAAATAAGTTGAAACAAAGGTTTTTTCTTTAAAATAAAAAAAAATTAACAAGTCCTGGTTAGAGGGAAAAAGAGATAAAATTTAGACCAAAAACAAAACAAAAATACAATCATTTTTATTCGATGTTTAATTCGACCTACAGATGGCCAAATGGATTCGGTCTAACCCGGGACCAACCTAACCTGGGGCTGATTGGAACCGGTTGTCCGGGACTGGTTATAGTTTTCGTCAAAAAAGAAGATTTGGCCTGGCTCGGACCGAGATCAGTTATGGGCCCGACCCGGGTTCGGATAGATTTTTCAAAAATATTATCGTTTTATTATCGGTACTCAACATCTATAATTCTATATGACCCTTTTTCCCCTTCCGTTTCGACTGTTTTTTGTCTCATTACCCTCTATTCACTATGTATAAGTCATATGGTGTATGGAGAAAGATACCAACTCACAAGCGTTCACATTTGTTGTTAGAATTCGTGATTTCAGCTTGTATTCTGGCCAAAAAAAACATATTTTTTAAGTGTGTTTAATTGATCCGATTACATATTTCAAGTGTATTATAACAACACTTTTGTATTCTTCAAAAAATCGAATTTAAAAAAAGAATACATAGGACCGGTTTGGGCCCGACCCGGGACCGGTTCTCATAACCGGGCCTTGGGTTTTTGGTAGGGACCAGTTATACCGAGACCGGTTACGAGAATAGTTTTTGAGACTGGGATCGATTTGGATCCGGACTGAGACCAATTTTTGGCCATCTCTAATCCAGACTTACATATAAAATGATTATTTATTTCACTTAAACCATTTATCTAGCAAAAAAAAAGACAAAAACATAAATGACAATTTATTTAAACCTATACAAACAATTTAATTAATACAAAATTTAAAGGAAAAAAATCATCTAAGATGAATTACCTCCAAGATTGGATTAAGGCTATGTTAGGCAAAAATAAGCTAGTTTATTAAAACGTTACTTAGAGTAGCGTTTTGAAAGCTTATTGTCATTTTTTTCAATTATAACCCTCATTAATATTAATTATTATTTTTAATGTATTTTTTTGTCATTTACATTTTTATACGATAGTTTTGTCTAACATGATTTTTTTCATCAGCTAGTTTATCAACTATCAACTAGCTTATCAGCCATCCGCTAGCTTATCAGCCAGTTTGCCAAACATAGCCTAAAATGGATTGACGTTCCAGTTGTCGTTCCTTCCCCATGGTACTTGACATCTTCCTTGATGGACCCTTGATCATTTTTAATTTCAGTACATCGCATTAATATTGATCTTCAATTAAGATTGATCTATAGATCGAGATTTCTTCTAACCTTTTTCATCATAACTTTCATTTTCACTGAAACAACAATCCATGTGAAGTGACACAAAGAATCAAAATTTAGGATCATTCGTGGAAGTTGATCAATAATCGAGGTACCATTTACGTAATTTACCATCACACATACAAAAATTTGATGCATTTGGAGTTCGTTCGTTATTACTTGCAGTCCGTCCGTCGTAGCTTCGCGGGAAAAAAATGGGAACGAGAGACAAAGATAACGATCTACAACGTTTGATTCCTCTGAAACAAGTAGGTTCGCCGGAGATTAATGGTGGCTCGAGGTCGTCGTCGCCGGCGGACTCCCCTCCGGGAGCTTCATCCTCCTCCGCACGACATTCCGGCAAAGAGGTTTCCGATTTTCAATCAATTCTTTGTGTGTGCGTGTCTCTCTATGTTCTAATTTCTAAATGCCCTACCTGATTGTTATATATATCTTCAATTTTTTATATGAATGCAAAACATTTGGTGTTTTCATGCATGATCGAATGGGCGATGGATAATTGCTATTGATTCTTCTAATTTGTCTCGTTGTTTTCAGAATTAGATTGATAGATCCTAAATTAACAAGTGAATAACCTTTGTATCCTCTTAGAAATGATAGATAGATCCTAAATGCTATTCACTTGTTCCCCTTTGACAAAAAAAAATATTAGAGCATCTCCAACAGCTTCTCTAAAATAGATCTAAAATAGAGAAAATAGGGATTTTGAATAATTTGTTTGCTCCAACAGCATTCAAACTTTCTCCCAAACAAAGAAAGTAGGAGAGAGAGTACAAAAATCTCTAGATTTGAAGATATCCTTAAAAATGATTACATTGAGAGAGAAATATTATTTTATTATCTTCCACCAATAAGAAATATTGAAGTTAAATGGTTAGGTGATAGAAATAATATTTTATTAAAAATGTATAATATTTTATTGGTATAATGAATGATATAATCTCTAAAATAGAGAAACTGTTGGAGTTGAATGTAATGTTTTTTTAGAGATTTTGAATTTTGATTCTCTATTTTAAAGAAATTAAAGAGAAGCTGTTGGAGATCTTCACAAATGCTTTCTGAAACAGGGAGAGAGATAACCTAAAGTTCAAAAAAGTTAATTACCATCATAACTTCAATTTAGGATCTATGATTGTTGTCATACCAAACAAAGACAATCTAATTCAGAATACAACAAAACAAATTACAAGAATCATTGAATCAATAACAATCAATGGTAAACTAAATTATATAATTAAACCACATTCAAAAACACATAACCTCGCATTAGTTGCCCTTTGGATCATACATGAAAATGTTTTGCAAGTATAAGCTTATAGTATCGCATGAAAAAGAACAAAGTGTTCCTAGAATTCCAATGATTCTTTAGTCTAAAGTGTATATCTAGTAATTAACAATTAATGATGAAATGCAGTTATCTTCAAAAACTAATGACTAATGAGGGATGATCAGATGATGTATGTTGTTGTGCAATTTTTGGTTATTAGATTAACTTGTGAGAAAGCATTGGATGGTGATGTTGATTAAGGTTTCATAGGTAGTAAAGGTTAAGAGATTTCTTCTTCTTGCTTTTGCAGGCGTTAGTTAAAGTTGTTCACAGTTGGGCTTCAAAGAAGTTCATGAGTGGATGGTTTGTTCTCCTCTCCTCACCAACAACTACATTTCATCTTCTATCCTCACCAAATATTGTCTTATATTTCAATGAACATTGAAGATTGTCATAGGCTCATAGCAATTGAAACGCTACTTGAAATAGCTTTTCGAAAAGCTAGCTTATGGTGAAACAAATAGGGTTTTTTTTTTTCAACAAGATCAAAAAATAAGCTAGATTATTGTTGCCAAATTTGGATTTAATGTGCAACATGCAAACCTTTTGGCCCCACACACCATCTTACGAAATGAAACAATTTATTAATAACAAAAATCTCTTCTTTTTTCTATTGCTAACCTAGCTTGGCACTCCTTTATAATCATCTATCATAATTACTCAAGTTCCAATGAAATGTCTAGATGGTCATGTTTAATTACGTTTTACGTTCATAAACGAATGATGTATATCTTCTTGGATTAGCATATCTGGTTTGTTACTTATCGTTAATTGTTTTGCAGCGTCATTTTATTCCCCATCGCCATCACATTTTACATAACTTGGTGGTTTATTCATTTTGTGGACGGATTCTTCTCCCCCATCTATGCTCTTTTGGGGCTTAATATTTTTGGTTAGTGCATTGACTTCCTAATTTTTTATTAATTCATGCATTCACAGACAATAAAAATCTCATGTCTCCAAACTCTATCCATCAATTATGTGCATACACACCAACACTTTATTGAAAAGAGAAAATAAAGTGATGAATTAAACAAAAATGCTGATGTGTCTTCAAATGATTGGTGAAACACGTAACACATCAACAACTTTATTTAATTCATCACTTTATTCTCTCTTTTCAATAAAGTGTTGATATGTAAGCACATGATTGGTGAGACATGTAAGGACATGAAGTTTGGGGACAATTGATTTTTTTATTCTTCCATCGACAACAACATGATTAGACTATCATTCATATGAGGATTCATTTTTAGCAAGTGGTATAAATAGATCGCCTTTCCTCATCTCACCGATCATTGTTCCAAGTGTATCCTACATGTTCATGTTTTCTACTTGTATAAAGCTTTCTTCTTATAAGTACTTCCCCTATCCCCCAATCCTAAAATAAGTATCCACATTTTTATTTTAGTTTATCCCAAAATAAATATCTTACTTTCAAAAGTAAATCTCTTTTCCCATTCTACCCTAAATTATGAGATGGAGAAAAGTTGTCCTTTAGTTGGTTAAAAAGTGTATCATTAGATATTCCTAAAATAAAGTGTTTTTTCATGGTGGACATTTATTTTGGACAAAGGTAGTAATTGTTTCCTCATAGAATACTAGGAAATACTAGTAAATTCGAAAAACCAAACCAAACTCATCCAGTAAATACTTACTTGAAATTGTCCTTTTTGGGTACCCTTTGCCCCCAGAATGTTGACTTCTACCCCCCCCCCCCCCCCTCTCTCTCTCAATTGCACTTTATACAATTATAATTTTTTCTGAGAACGTAGCTTGTTCTCAGGTCTTGGATTCGTGACCTCCATTACTTTCATATTTTTGGTTGGTGTGTTCATGTCGTCATGGCTGGGAACCAATCTTCTGAGTTTGGGAGAGCTTATAATAAAGAAGATGCCTCTTATGAGCTATATTTATACTGCCTCTAAACAAATCAGCAGCGCTATATCTCCAGGTATTATTTTTCTTCTTCGGATCCTTGGAAAACCTCATTCAAACCGCCAGAGGGATTCAACCGTATTCTTTTAGGGTTGTTTGTTTCACGGAATTCAATGGAATTTGATGGAATTGGAATGACAAATTTCCTTAATGATGTTTGGTTTGCGGAATGAATTGATTGGATTCCACCGAATTCCACGATTGAGGGATTTGATCATTCCTTAGCATATGTGACGGATTTTTGAATTCCATTTCGTGACAAATGTAAGATAATCTATAATTTTCATTCAGAAAGACAAATATAAATTTAACCACCGCCCTCTCCCCGCCCCATCCACACCACCCTTGCCGGCAACATATCTGCCACCACCATCGCCGTCGCTGCCACCACCACCACCACCGCTACCGCCACCCCACCCCCCGCCCACCATCACCACCGCGCCACTATGTTTTGCCATCATAGTCGCCACCCACCCCCACACCCTACCCCACTCCACCCCACCTACCCACCACTAATGTCGTCGTCAGAATTGTCACTCTCACCCCCGATAAATGCATATTATTATTTTTTTGCGAGATTCCATTCCAATTCCTATCAACCAAACGCGTGGTCAAATTCCATCCCAATTCCTTCAAAGTCAAATTCCTTTGATGGATTCCAATTCCATCGAATTCCATTCTGCGAACCAAACACCTCCTTAGTTTATATTCCTAACCAAACCAAACGAGCCAAGTATATCCTACCTAGAGGTAGGGTCTGGGAGGGTATGATTTATGCAGACTTTCTAATTTTTTATCCCAAAAGAGTGGACCTGATAAACCACAAGGGTTGTGGCGTAGTGGTTGAGGTCCTGAGGGTTTGTTGGAATATCCCATCTGCCCAGGGTTCGATTCCAGGCGTACACTACAATTGTGGCCATTGAGTTTATCAAGATTGATTTCTTGCAGTCACAATTTGCCGGGATTAGTCTAGAAATAGCCTGGGACACCCTTCCATTAAAAAGAGTGGAGCAGATGTTTGTGAAATTTTGGTTTCAATTCCTAACCAAACCAAACAAGCTTAGTATATCTCAGACCATCTCCAAGAGTCATGCTATAATAGAGATTTTGGTGGTCTTATAGATATTTTTTTGCTCCAATAGGGTATGCTAAAATAGAGAGAAGAAAAAGATATGAGGAAAATCTTCAAATTTGGAGAAATCTCTAAAACCCACTACTTAAGAAAGAGAAATAATATTTTAATCTTTCCACCAATAAGAGTCATTGAGGTAAAAATGGTTTATGAGAGAGAAATAAAATTTTACCAAGGTATTGATTATTTTAATAATATACTTGATGCTAAAATCTCTAAAATAGAATAGTTGTCGGAGTTGAAAGCAATTTTTTTAGATATATTGATTTTTGGTACTCTATTTTAGAAAAAAAAATGCATAGCATAGCTCTTGGAGATGCTCTCACACGGATGTGGGGTCTGACAGTCTAGGGGGTTTGATTTATGCAGATATGACTTTTACCCCAAAGAGTGGATCGATTGTTTCTTTAAAGTTCTTTTTTTTATTTCTAGATTGCTTGAATTCTCAATTCTCCAGGTCAAGGTTCAAATGCATTCAAGGAAGTTGCCATCATAAGGCATCCGAGTTCTGGAGAATACGCAATCGGATTCATAACATCTACTCTTATCCTTCGTAAGAGTGTAGGTGCGGAGGAGCTTTGTTGCGTGTACGTGCCAACTAACCACCTTTATCTCGGAGACATAGTCCTTGTCAATTCGAAAGATGTCATGAGGCCTAATATCTCTGTTCGAGAAGGTATAGGTAAGAGACTCAAAACTCGAACCATATCATATTTTTCATCCTGCAATGATGATGTTGGAGTGGCACGTCGGTCGACTAGACACAATCCATCAAACCTATATACATACACACACATATATATATAGGGTCAGGTTCAGGGGAAAACTTCAAAAAAAACTGAAGAACACCCTGGGAGCCCTCTATCTTGGACGGTATGCACAAATTTATATTGGTAATTTGTAACATGAATTATATATGCATTTGTGCATATGTACTAATGCATATATAATATATATGCATTGGTGCATAGAAAAAAAAACAGCTTCAATAGCTTATATGCATATCGTCCGGATGGAGGGCTCCTAGGGTGTTCTTCAGTTTTCTTTTTTTTGGCGTTCTCCGTTGAACCTGAAGAACACCCTGGGAGTTATTCATCTGGACGATACGCACTAATGCATACTGGTAATTTGTAACATGCATCTGTGCATATACACCGATGCTTCTATAATTATAGAAGCATTGGTGCATAGAAAAAAAAAACGCTTGTATGCATTAGTGCATACCGTCCGGATGGAAGGCTCCTAGGGTGTTTTTTATTTTCTCTTTTTTTAGTGTTTCCCTTGAACCTCCCTCTCTCTCTCTCTCTCTCTCTCTCTCTCTCTCTCTCTATATATATATATATATATATATAGGGAAACCTTATTTTGAGAACACAGTATTTCATATGATTTCTTTTTCATTCTATGGCTAGAATGTAATGTAGTGATTAACATATATTTGTTTCACATGTACTCGGTTCACAACATGAATCTTTGTGAAACAAAAAATACACGTAGAAATGTTTCACATCGTAAACCGAATTAATGCATATGAAACAAATACATTGTGAAACAAGTGTATGTTAATCAACACGTTAAATACTAAATACTATAAGAATGGAAAAAAAATCATGTGAAACAAAACCTTAAGTTAGAAGTTTTCACGGATCTTACAAATTTTGGAGTTATCAAATGATTAACCTTACATGGTATCTGTTAGGGTCTAAGCATCACTAGGGACTCGACTTGGACCATCAAACGTTATGTGTGTGTATATATAATTATATATATATATATAATATATATATATATGTATGTAGTAACAACATTTCCCACGGTTGTTCCAAAATAAAGATAAATTTCATTTTGGAGCGCTTTCTTCAAAATGCAGAAAGTAAGAATGAGAGGGAAGAATTCTACATACCTGGGAGAACCCTCCAAAATTAAACGAGGATGATATTTTTTTTTTATTTTTTTTTTTAATTATTTCCAAGACGAAAAACCTTGACTTTAAAAAAAAATTGGAGGAAGATATAGAATAAGTTTTTATATTTTTTAATATTTTAGTATATAACTAATGTTGGAATCTTCAAAACAGAGAATCTGATAAAGTCGGAATATAATATATTTTTTTGGATATTTTAACTTTTGCTTCTTCAATTTAGAGAAATTAGAGAGAAATCATGGAGATTCCTTAACCATCGTGTATCGATTAAAAAAAGATTCAAACGGGTTCTCAATATCCTCACAATTGAAACCATATCGATCAAGAAAACAGTGGTTCAACAACGATGTTTGTTTTTGCAGAGATTGTGATCTCCGGAGGCATGTCAATACCGAAGATATTAACAACATTGAATTCACAAAACCTTCTTTCACCAAGATCTGGAAAGTATGTTATTCCACAAGTATGATATCAATGTAATTTGTAATTAATGGTTTTTTTTTTTGTTTTTCCATTTTGCATTGCTATGTATTACGGTTAAAAAGCAACCGTTTGTTGTAATATCTTGTATAAAATCGTTTATTAATCTATTATAACCATAGCATACCATTTTTCATGAATTGTTGCATTTACGTTTGGCTCTTGGTTCAGTCTAGTTCAAATCCGAACTGAATTTGTAGTTCCAACTTGAATTAACTCAATTTTGAATTTGGTCGCCAAGTTCAGGAAATTCGGATTTAAACCAAATAACTCGAATTTTAATACAATAAGATGTTTGGGGCCTTGGGGGTGTTAGTAGCAATCAATGAGTAGTAACTCATATCACGGGATGAAGCTTTACACAAAGTTCTATTACTACTGGGGCTCTGTGATTTCCAATATTCTATGAACGTGTTTGGTCATTGGTGTATTTTTCACGTGAAAGTTTGCTTTAGATTTTTCAGATGAGTTTTTCCAGTTTTTCATGTGAAAGTTTGGAAAGTGTATCTTAATCCCTGGCAATTTTAAGACTGCTAAAGCATGCAGCCCTGAGATAATTTCCCAGTGGCCGCAAGTTGTTTGCGCCTGGATTCGAACCTGGGGTAGATGGGTTATCTAGCCTCATCCCTCACAAGCCTTAACCAGTACGCTACAAGCTTTGTGGTTGTTTTTCATGTGAAAGTTTTGTTATTCATATAGAAGGTTGATTTTTTTTTCTTTAAAGGTTCAGTGTCTTGCAGTGAAAATTTTACGTTTTGAGTTTGGTGTTTTGCTGTAAAGATTCGACAAGATAAAAAGAACTAATCCAAAGGCTCTAAAATGATCTCACCAAAACAAAACCGTCTCACATCATCTCAAGTCTATACATGTAGACAAAAAAATGGCTCCCAATTAAAAACCAATGGTTCTATTCTTTATGATTTTTGATTGAAAGACCTATTAGTAGTGTTAGCCCTCAATCCCAACTCCGATTAGGACCGGTTATGGGCCTGGTTAAGATCCAATTTTGTTTGGCAAACACAACTAAACCCTACTAAAAAGACTTAAAGGAGTTGTTTGGTAATTACTGAATGGTTTGGTACAGAATGATTAAGAGGCTCTTATAGTACAAAATGAAATATAATTGTTTGGTAATTGTTCATGATGTAATCAGAGCTCTTAACGGTTAAGAAAGATCCATAATACAAAATAATTCAAAGGGTTTTGGAACCATTAAGAGGCTGACTTATTTTTGCCAAACAGATTTAACCTCTTAGTGATTCAAAGGCTGTCTCTTAATGGAACTGTTAAGAGGCAAACAAACGGCCCCAAAAAAATCATGGTTGGGTCAGATAGAATCGGAAATTCAATTGTAACCAACCCACAAAGTTGTACAATACCCAAAAAGAACCACATCATCTTTGATAGAAGATGACCCACATGAGCACTAAAATATAGATGCATTTTCTTCCAACTCAAAAGTGTTTACATTCAGCAACAAAAAAGGATTCCATCACCAGTTGTTAACGGTCGACAGCATTCCTCCGGTGGCGGTCGGCAACACCACCTCCCACCCAGGTCCTTTAAGAGGAAGGGTAGTGGCCAAAAACTCCGGCTTACCGTCTGCTTTTGTAGGGCCCGCAGCAATAAGATCGCTACGATCCAACACCCTCTCGAGATCCTCCTCGCTAATGTCGGTCTGAATCTTTTTATCTTCGGCATCTTCTTCATCTCGAAGCATAGCCAGCATGTCCTCTTCCTGAAAAACAACAAACAAATCCCCCTTCAATACTCAAAGGTAGCAAGTCAGAAAGAGCCACCAAAGGGTCAATCGCTATTCGGGTTACCGGTAATCAAGGGTTCAGATTTCACAAATGGTGAGAAGTGTGAGTTTTGCTATATAAATATATATATATATATATATGTGTGTGTGTGTGTGTGTGTGTGTGTGAGTTTTGCTATATAAATACATATATATAAATATTTCAGAAATGGTGAGAAGTGTGTGAGTTTTGCTATATATATATAGGCATAGGATCGTGTGAGAAGAAGAGTTAAGGTGAGAAGCATAAGAAGGGATCTGGACCCTTGATCACCTTTAATCTCAAACCCACCCATGAATTGCGCTTCATACGGGGATTGATCCGGTGCATCGTGGTGCATCTTATCTCGGGGCATCTCATCCTAATGTGCATCCAAGGGTTGAGATCCCTTCTTACGCTCCTCACCTTAACTCTCCTTCTCACCGGAACCCAACCCTATTTATATATATATATATACTTGAAAAGAGAGAAAGAGCCAATAGCAGTAATTGTCCTAGCCGTAAGAAGATAAGAATCCTAAAAGTGAGGTCCCGGGTTCAAACCATGGCACCATCCACCTACCTCTAGGACACCAAGATTTTCTTCCCCTATGATGGCCGTGGGACCCGTGCGGTAGGGCGTTCCGGAACGGAGGAAAAAGACACACATACCAAGCAAAAATGGCCTTTTACAATAAGGAAATAAACACAAAAAGTGTTTTTGAGTAGCAGAAAATCAGCATTAGAAAGAATGAAGTAAATCAGAAGGCCATTATAACCTCCTGAAAAGCCTCATGACACTTGGACCTATAAGGTTATAGATACTTTCTAAATGCGAAATGCAGGAGCTTAATAAGAGAACAATGTGTTTTAATTAACCGGTATGATAAGATATATATATATATATATACAAACCTCAATGACTTCTGCATTGTTGCCCTTTGTCCTTTCTTGTTGAAACTGACCTTTACCAATCACCACATGTTCAAGCTTCAACTTACTGAAAGCTCTTTTCAGAATTCGCCCCTGAAAAAAATTCCATATTCAGTTTTCACCAATCTAAACTGCTTCAAAGTGGGATATGAAACAAAGGGTATTATCGACAAATTACCTCAACAGACTGGGCAGTTGCAAGCCTGTAGACATGAACAGGTTTCGTCTGACCAATTCTATGACATCTATCCATTGCCTGCAAATCCATTTGAGGGTTCTGGAGGGCAAAAACATTTAGAACCATTACTATTTAAATATGTCACAAAATCAATTAAAAAAGCTAAAAGATAAAATAAGAAATGTTAATTTTTAGAAAGTTTATAATACCCAATCACTATCGTATAAAATGCAGGTATCAGCTGAAGTAAGATTGATCCCTAACCCACCAGCCCTTGTGCTCAATAAAAATATCCTGTAGCTACTATTAACATCATTGAACTCCTGAATCTGGTGTAAATTGCAAAACAATATATGTTAAAATAAACATAATCATATTAAAAAACAATGATACTGATGATTGGTATGCAATATGACAGCAGTAAATTTAGACAGCAGAAGAAAGGAAAATTTTGAAAAAACCCATGATTCAATTTTGCTTGCCGTATAAAATCCCATAAACATAAATAATTAAATATCAATGAAGAAAATAAGCATATAAGAAAGTGTAGTGAGCTATTATCATAATAATCAGACTTACTTGTCTTCTTCTCTCTTCCAATTTCACACTGCCATCAATTCTGCATACTTCCATACCCTTCTCACCAAAATAATAGTGAATTATATCCAAGATCTTTGTCCACTGGGAAAAAATAAGAACCTGTTTGCCAAAATATAAGTGAATCCAATAAGCAAGAAGAAAGCACACATATACAATACACAAAAGCAACACAAATAATGCTATGAGCTATTGAGCAATATTTTTGTGTCAAAAATCTACAAATTTAATACCAACATTGCACTTGTATGACACATGATGCTTAAGAAGTTGGAGGCTGTAAGATCAGAAAAGATAATAATAAAAAAGGGTATTCACTTTCAGTCATTGGCGGACCTAGTTAACGAAAGGATGGGGGAAAGGACCCCACTGAAAAAATAAAAATAAAATTTTTATAAAGGTTAAAGCTAATTTATTTTAACTTCTCACTTAGTTCCCCCAGTAAAATTTTGTAAGGGACCCCACAACCTTAGTCGACCATCGACGATTCCGAAAAAGTCTCTTGAAAATCAACCAAAAAAATCTCTTGAAATCGATAAAAAAACTGAAAAAGTCATTCAAAATCAACAAAAACACTAATTTATAAAAAGGAATACTTTGTGCTTGAGAGCAAACAACTTTTGCAGCAATCTATCCAGCAACTGAAATTTTCCACACTGTCCAACTATTTGCTCCAAAGGTGGATAAAAACCTGTCCAAAAAACAAATAAATACCTGAAATTACCAAAGTACCCAAAAGAGATAAGTAGTAAGGATGGAAAACAGCATACATGAACCCTCGAAAGCTGCCTCTAAAAGGTCAGGATGGTTGCAATTTTTTCGAAGCTGAAGAAATAAATTGTTAAGCTTCGCTTTCGTGGCACGGCCTGCATATTTACATAAGAATCATTAAGCTCTAGAAAGAATGCATATAATAGAAGCTAATTTTATCCATGAGAACCATATTACAGACTTCAATCCACTTTCAGAATTAAGTTTTGTACAGCTACTCATTATCATCCATGGTGTACCGCAATAACCCAGTAGAATTCCCCCTTCATTTTTCCTTCTCTCAAGTCTCAAACATTTTAATCCTATAAACTAGGGTATTTTCTTTATGGGTTGGGTTCCGGTGAGAATGGAAGTTATGGTGAGAAAGGTAAGAAGGGATCTCCACCCTTGGATCAATCCTAACTGAAGATTAATGCGGTGCGCCGAGATGTCATGCACCGGATCAATTCCTGTGATAAACGCAATTCATGGGCTTGGAGTGAGCTTAAAAGTAATCAAGGGTCCAGATTCCTTCTTACGCTTCTCAATTTAACTCTTATTCTCACACGATCCTTCGTCTTTTCTTTATTTTCACAACTGTTAGAGCATCTCCAAGAGCTATGCTAAAATAGAGAAAAGTGAGATTTTAGTAACTTTTTTGCTCCAAGAGCTATGCTATCTTGTATGCTAAAATAGAAAAAAGATGAGAGAGAAAATAAAAATCTCCAAATCTGGAGAAATCTCTAAAATCCACTTTTTGAGAAAGAGAATTGATATTTTAATCATTCCACCAATAAGAGGCTTTGAAATAAAATGTTTAGGAGAAAGAAAGAATATTTTATTAACATATTGATTATTTTAATAATATAATAAATACTACAATATCTAAAATAGCATAGTTCTTGGAGTTGGAAGTAAATTTTTTAGAGATTTTGACTTTTTATTACTCTATTTTAGAAAAATATAGCATAGCTCTTGGAGATGCTCTTAACTCCAACCTGACTGCCAAGTGTTGAAGTTAAAAATAGGGTTTTTCTTTATTTTAGTACTTCAGAGTTCAGAATATAGCTACTCCTATACCTATATTATATCCCCCCCCCTTTCAATATTTACCAACTTTTATTGCTAAAGTGTTGTAATTCTACATTTTGAAAACAACATGTTCATTACCAGTGTCTACTTTCTCCTTCAGATACTCTTCCAATGTACTATTGATTAAATGGTCTTGAAAGTTCTTTTGATAATCGGTAAGTGTAGCATATAAAATAATCTCTTTCTTTCGAGGAAGCATATATTCAACATCTTCTTTCATTCTTCTAAGGAGAAAAGGCCGCAAAATAGCATGCAGTTTCGCCACTACCTGCAATTTTAATATATCTCCACCATTGAGATATAAATGGAAAGAGCATCAAAGATGGATAAATGTGGTATCTATATTTAGTTATTTACACATACGTTTGACTTTCTCCTTTCTTCGGTTTCCCCATTGCTGCATTTTCCAGAGAGATCAAACCTAAACATAAATTAAATAATAAGTACAAATAAAAGATAATAATAAAAAGTAAAAACACACCTCGGTATGTAATTGTACATATTTTCAAATATGGTGATTTTTTTTCCTTACTGTATAGATAGCATTAGTATGTGACTATGTGCAAGTCAAAAATAAATGAGAGCCAATACTATATATATCATTAGACATAAATTATTGGTAACCCACTAATTCCTCCATCTAACCATAATTACGAGTTTAACCCTACACGAAAATTAGTAAAAATTGGTGATCGCTAACTTCCCAAAGTAACTCTTTTCAACTCACTTCTACATTCAAACTAAATTAAATCTTGGGCACCAAACAATCATCATTAACATTACAATGAGAGAAATAGATAATTAACTTAAGAGTAAATTACATGATTGGTCCATGTGGTTTACACCTAATAACACTGTGCTTCCCTATTTTGAAATAATTATGGATTTCGTCCCAGTGGTTTACACTTACTTACACACTCCTTTGGTCCTTGAATTGATCCTAATTTTGTTAACAAAACTCTGTTAAAAGAGTAAAATGACTATAATGCCCTCTAGTTAACTTATTTAACAGAGTTAGGATCAGGGACCAAAGGAGTGTGAAAGTGTAAACCACATGGACCAAATCCATAATTATTTCAAAATAGGGACGCACGGTGTTATTAAGTGTAAACCACAAGGACCAATCATGTTATTTACTCTTAACTTAAAGGTTTTAATGAAAATTGTGCAATTATTGTAAGATTTTACAAAGCAAAAACTAATGCATAAAGGTTATTAATTAGCTTAGAGATGCATATACCATGATTCAAATTCCTCATGGGATGAAAATATATCTGGCAAAATGAAGTTCAACAATGACCATAATTCTGCCAGATTGTTCTGCAAAGGCGTCCCAGTTAATAATAGCTTGTTTTCAACACGCAACCATTTCAACTCTCTCAATAATATGCATTGTGAATTTTTTAATCTGTGACCCTGCAAGTAAAAAAAAATTAAAAGTGATTTTTCAAATGAAAGCATATGGGTGTGCAAAGAGCATGTTTCTGGATATCTCTCATTAGTAAACAGTAAAAACACAATTATTTACACCATCTAGTAAGAATCACCTCATCAACCACGAGATATTTCCAGTTATAATGTCTCAAGTGTTTTTTAGCATCATTTAAAGCCACTTCATATGAAGTAATTACAATAGGAAATTTTGTGCCTATTGATTTCGGCATGTGCTTTCTCCTTATTTCTTCCCGTTCTTTAGGATTCCCATGGTAGATAACCGCATTGATAGAGGGCACAAACCTTCACAAACAGGAAAAGATAAGATCAAGAGGTTAATTCAGCAGAAAACTAATAAAAACCAATGTTCTAAAACCCGGTTTTTGAGTTGAACCGGTGTGGTGACCAGGTCATGAGTCAACCGGTTCAACCACCGGGTCAACCCGGTTTCAAGAATTTCCTTATATTTTCCATTTTTCTGCATACATATATATATAAAACCAAGAACTTGATGTCCACAAGTTCAAACATTAAAAATAACATAACAAGAAGTTTTACATCCATCCAAATATATTAAAGAACACACATAACCATAAGTTTTTCATCAATCCAAATATATTTTTTAATGAAAATCGGTTCAACCGGTTTTTTGTAAAACCCGGCCGGGTCACAACGGGTCACAAATAGCCAAAAACCCGGTCATAGTTCACCCAGTCTCTTCCCCGGGTCAACCCGGGTTTTAAAACACTGATAAAAACTTTCATAATTCGATATAAAAGCTACACCTTGATATCTCATTCACCCAGTTTGAGAGAGTAGACAAAGGAGCAATGACCAAATAAGGCCCATCTAATCCCTTCCCTTTCAAGTGTGCAAGAAAACCAATAGTTTGGATCGTCTTTCCAAGCCCCATTTGGTCTGCAAGAATCCCGTTAAGACCATTTTGCCACAGAGAGATTAACCATTTTACCCCTTTAATTTGATAAGGTTTCAACTTTCCACCAGTCAGCAAAGGAACAAGCTCAACCTGCTCTTTTTCAGCTCTCTCTTCTTTACTGAGATTAAGATCTTCAGAGGAAGTGCCTTCTTGAGATCTTGTAAGCATAGCTGCAACAGCTCTCTTGGCCTTCCTCTGAAAAGATGTTGCAACATCAACAAATCGTTAGTAAATAACTAGGTGATGTAAGAACAATGATTGATAAAAACCATGAAATACATAAAGATAACATAAAAAACAGCTAAACATGACAATCTTTGTGAAAATATAGGAAAAAAGACACATGTTATATGCTCAAATTAAAAAATAAATGCTACTCAAAGCAGATACACTAGTGCTTAACTGGATTTCACACCGAGTTTTTAGTCCCATATACGGATCATCTCCCACATCCATTTTGGGACAAGTAAACAGACAACAAATGCTGATAAAAAAAAAAGCATCATGAAATGGACCATACAGATAACTAGATAAACATTTGGAAAGTCGAAACTTAATATGATTTCCTAACAAGAAACAATTCATGTGTCAAGAACCCACATAAAAACATCATTTTAAGTTAAACAGAAGATTACATGTGCATTATCTGTAGGACCATACCATGTAAACAAATAAATTTGCAAAAGGAACTGAACACTTCCGTATTACTAAAAGAAAATAACATGATAAACTAAAATATAAACTTATAAGGAAGAAAATTACATTGTTGTAATTTGACGTAGCTTTTCTTTTTGAACCACGACCTTTTTTCTTCTCCTCCTTAGCCTCGCCCACATTTTCTTCCAACCCGTTCTATAATAGTGATTCACAATGTCATCAATTAATAAATTACGGAAAAAAAGAGAGAAAATAAGGTAAAAGAACAAAGAAAACAATAGAGGATTACATTAGTGATATCATCCATTTTCTCCAATAAGAACTCAGAGTAAAGCTGGGTCTGTGTGAGAAGCTCATCAAGTTTAGTAAATTGTATTTCATTCAAAGTGGGTGTTTCATTCTGTAGGCTTTCATCTTGTACAACTCGTTGCTTTTCAAGTTTCTGTTCCTCTTCTGCCATTGCAGTTGAGATAAAAGAAGCATCTCCATTTTTGGCTTCAATAATGACTTTCTCTTCCAACTCCTTGCCATTTTTTTCCTTGCAGACATCCTTCAAAATATAAGTTAAATGAAAATTATAACAAATTTCAAGATACAGAATCATATTCAGAAACAATAAATGGATCTGACTACTTTTGGTCTGTTAGAGTCCCACGTCGGCTAGAATCGGACCATTTCTCCTCTATATATGTTGGAACCTCCCCTTTCTCCTCAAGGGCTCTTTTGGAGAATCATCTAGAGGTTCCACATATCCTAATATGGTATCAGAGCCAAGGTCTACCACTCTAGGGACTTGACACTTCTGGATAACCCCCTCTAGACAATTCAGTGTCCATCTAGCCTCGTTGGAGGGGGCGTGTTAGAGTCCCACATCGGCTAGACTTGGACCCTTTCTCCTCAATGGCTCTTTTGGAGATTCATCTGGAGGGGGCGTGTTAGAGTCCCACATCGGCTAGACTTGGACCCTTTCTCCTCAATGGCTCTTTTGGAGATTCATCTAAGGGTTCCACATATCCCAATATGATATCAGAGCCAAGGTCTACCACTGTTCAGTGTCCATCTAGCCTCGTTGGAGGGGGCATGTTAGAGTCCCACATCGGACTACTTTTGGATCATATAAATGGATCTGACTACTTTTGGTCCTCTTTTCCATCAATGAATGATTTTTCTAAAATGTTGAGAAACTAGTGAAAGTGATATAAAAAAAACAATTATACCCCTTCTTCAAGGACCGAAGTAGGAGAATCTGCTACTGGTTCTTCTTTAACTTCATTTTCAGGCACCATTTCTGTCAAAAACCCTAAAAAGCACAAACCCTTCAAACAAACAAAATTTTCAAATTAAGCAAACAAAATCAGAAGCTGAAGCAAGAAAACAACAAACAAAAGTTCAAATTCATAACGGCAAAAGTTGGATTGTGTTGAATCGAAGTGAAAGCATTTAACCTAACTCCCTTCCGTCTTGGCAAACATTTATAAAAAAAAGGAAAAGAGAACAACAACAAGTTTCAAATATTATCTAAAACTGTAAATTAGTGAAAGAAACTTACTTCTATTCTGCAAACAGCGGAGGAGAAAACGACAATGGTGATCCAAGTAGATGGGAACTGCAAAATGGGTTTTCTAAAATGTTCTTCATCTGTATGACGAGTTGGCGGGAAAGTAAGTTTGTATTTTGGCCCCTTGACTTGTCTCACAATTACATTTATGTCTTGGAATTCTCACCTCTCTCACATTTTCAAATTTATTGGATAAGTGTTAAGTGACAATTAGGGGGTGTGGATTGGGCAGACCCCGGGGGGGGGGCGGCTTGGATGGACGAATTAAAAATCCGATCGAGTTTCGGATATGAAAACAAAGACCCGAACTTTAGGCTTCAGATTGTGGATTGCTTCAAGTTCAGGTTGGTCGGGTTTCAATTTGATATCAGTCAGGTTCAGGTATCTATGCTATTATATAAAGCATGTTATTCGGTTATCTTTACACTTTTAAGACGTACCGATTTTGTTGCCTAATGTACAATAATTTGATGCATGCCAACCTTTAAATTCAATATTATATTTAAAATAAAATTCATTTTTTAATTTTTAAATTACATTATATACCCTTAAACTTTGTTATTTAATTTAGTTTATATCTGTTCCTTTTATATTTTTCATTTTACAACCTTTTTATATTAAAAGACGCATCGATTTTGTTACCTAAAGTACAATAATTTGATGCATGCCAACCTCTAAATTCAATATTATATTTAAAATAAAATTTATTTTAATTTTTAAATTACATTTTATACCCTTAAACTTTTTTATTTTATTTTATTTATATCCCTTCTTTTTATATTTTTCATTTCACAACCTTTTTATATTAAAAGACGTACGGAATTTGTTGCCTAAAGGACAATAATTTGATGCATGCCAACCTATAAATTCAATATTATATTTAAAATAAAATTCATTTTAATTTTTAAATTAATTTTATATCCTAAAACTTTGTTATTTAATTTCATTTATATCTCTTTCTTTTATTTTTTTTCATTTCACGATCTTTTTCATATTAACATATATAATCTTATATCAACTAAAATGTATTAAAAAAACACGTTTTCTTTTGTGGTAAATAATACAATTATAATCTTTTTTTAATACCTTTAAAACGAGTCGAATATCAAGTATTTTACGATTTAATAATTTTATTAAATATTGTCAATATGTATTAAATTATTTTTAATTTTTTTTTAATATTCTAGTTTTTAGTTTTTTATTTTACTTTTACACCCCTCGCCTATCTATACTATACATCTAAGGAGCTTAATTGGTTATTGTTTGAAATTTAAAAGGTACACGTATTCCTTCTTAATGTACAAGTTTGAAAGCATTAGTATCCTACTAAATATGATTTATTTGGAAAATGGTTTGTCTCAACCAAAGATGTTTGCTTTAGGTAAATATACAAGTGTTGAGTCATAGAGCTTTTGCTCTGTTTCTGACTAAGATTAGTCTCATGGACACGTGTCCAATTTAAATGGCTACATGTTGAGCTTTTCGGGTTATAAGCAGTTAAGGCATATTTATTTATAAAATTACATGCTTTGGGTGCATTGGTCATTCATTTTGAGGTCATGTGATTTAGACTGCATTGCAATGGATCCATAGGCATGTGAGTCGAGTTGTTATTTGAATACTGGAATCATGATTCCTTGTTTTGAGGTTGATACCTAAAATGGGCGATAGACATGGAGTTGTTGAGTGGGGTAACCATATGAGCGATAGACCATGGAGTTGTTGAGCTCGGTACCCTTGTGAGCGATAGACATGGAGTTGTTGAGCTTGGTACCCATATGAGCGATAAACATGGAGTTGTTGAGCTCGGTACCCTTGTGAGCGATAGACATGGAGTTGTTGAGCTTGGTACCCATATGAGCGATAAACATGGAGTTGTTAAGCTTGGTACCCATGCGAGCGATAGACATAGAGTTGCTGAGCTTGAGACCTATATGAGCAACAGGCATAGAGTTGTTGAGCTCGTTAACCCATAAAACTATAGACATAGGGTGGCTGATCTTAATGAATACGTTTAGAGGTGTGGCCTACTGTTACGTTCTACCACTAACCTTGGAAACGGTTCTCCCCCGTCACCGAAAGGTGTTGTTTTGGGCATTGAGTCTTATCCATTGTTTTCGGTGACGTATTTTGGAGTATGGGGTATTATCCACGTTTTGTATTAGTGGATCTTTGAGAGTTGACTATATTTGGTATTATAGAAATGGAGCCTTGTCCATAATTGGTGTCTGAAGCATTTAAATGCATTCACGTTTTGAGTGAGTAAAAGGTGTGGAGTTCATGTTTGAACAGGTAGTTCTATTTAAAGCTTTTATTACTTCGGTATTTCGATTTAAAGCTTTATAACGAAAAAGATGAATTTTGGGAAAGATGTTGCTTTTATAATGGAGTCTTCTATTTGATAAATTATTATCCAACCAAGCAATCTTTCGATTTTTATCATTTATAAATGTTGTTATAAACTCTTGAACTCACTAGGCGTTAAGCCTAACCTTTTTCTTTGTCGGCATGTGCATCAGGTTACTGTTCGGGTTGGTACTAGCGGCACGTGTGAACTTAAGTGCTAGAAATTGGCACAATAAAGATCTAACTTTTGATGACGGTTTCCGCATTCGAAGATAGCGACACTTATTGGTTTAGTAACACCTGACCATATGTAGGCCTTTGTATAAAACTTGGTCTAACCCTGTTGAGGTTTAATTAGAATATTTGTTGAGGCAATTCGAATGTTGATTTATAAGAGAATGATTTATTCCTTATTTATTGTATTGATGAAAAATTTAAATTAGTCGCTCTTGGCAAATTTGAGGGTGTTACACATTTAGTCTTGCTTCCAACACCGTGATCTGGTCCCTGAGGTCGTTTATTATTCCGTGATTTCCATGCACCGGATGTTGGAGCCTAACCCTTGCATCTTGTGGAGCCAATGCTTTCAAATTCAATTCAATCAAACCAATGCTTTCTTTTATTGTTCAAATTCAAATCCATTCAATTCAATCAAACTAATTATTTATATATCTCCCACATGACATAACATAAGACAAGAGAAAATTGTGGAACCAATGCTTTCAAATTCAATTCAATCAAACCAATGTTTTCTTTTATTGTTCAAATTCAATTCAATCAAACTAATACCACGAAAAATAGTAGAGAACAAGAAAAAAAGTAGAAACAAAAACCGAAGATAAGGCTATGCGGAGAATGTTTCCATGCGTATCTGGGGTGCCCCCATTTAGTGTTGCTTCCAGCACCGTGATCTGGTCCCTGAGGTCGTTTATTATTTTGTGATTTCCGTGCACCGGATGTTGGAGCCTAACCCTTGCATCTTGTGCAAGTGATTGGGCCACGGAAGCCCGAAGTAGTGGTGGCTGATAACTTTATCAGATTCGTAGACGCGGAAAATATCCGAGAATTCCTGCAATTTTTGCACAGGGAAGTACGGACGTAAAAAACAGTCCTGCCCACACTGGACCCGACGAAGCTGACAAGCAGCACACTTGCAGCTTTCGTAAGTAGCCATATGATTGTCCTAGAAGAACAAGAAGAAAATAAATTTGTAGACAACACTAAATAGTCTAAAAAGATAGTTTAAGATAAACATTTGGTACCCGAATATCCCTCCAAAAATTAGGTTTCGGATTACCGGATTTCAGGGTATTCGAGTTTTGCACAAACACCTCCAAAAATTTCTACAATCCATATTGAGTTTTTTTAGAAGGATGTCTCAGATTATGTCCAGACTAATCCCAATAAATTGTGATCGACTACCAGAAATCAACCACATTTTTTTGGAGTTTACGACTTTTTAAATTATGCTTTTTGATGTTGTTTGTGTTTCATATTTGACATTTGTATAGAATAGAGATTGAAGTGAATTGAAGTGAATTACTCGATTTCAATTCAAGTATTTTCTTTCTATGCTTCATTACATATTTTATTCAAAAAATGCATAAAGACATTGTTGTAAGTGATGCCTTTTACGTTTTATTATTTGGCGGTTTTGATTTATGTCCCGAATTGTATCATTTTTTGGAGTTAATGACCAAATGGGTGTTATTTTCAAACATAATTACCAAACAAGTGTAGTTTTACACTTATTTACCAAATAGGGGTTCTTTTCCTTGCTAGGTTAAAAAAAAAATTTTTACAGCCTCTTTTTACCCTACCTGTGCACGCTCCCCTCCCCTCCCCTCCCCTCCCCTCCCGTCGATACGATCTACTTGGGTCACAAGCTTCCATCTCGGCCATCCTCCGCCCGCCGTCCGTCGCCCGCCGTCCTCCGCCCGCGCCGTCGCACGCCTCCGTCGCACGCCCGCCGTCCGTCGCCGCCGGCCCTCCGCCTCGCCGTCGCACGCCTCCGCCGCACGCCCGCCGTCCGTCGCTCGCCGTCCTCCGCCTGCCGTCCGCACGCCTCCGTCGCACGCTCGCCGTCCGTCGCTCGCCGTCCTCCGCCCGCCGTCGCACGCCTCCGTCGCACGCTGCCGTCCGTCGCTGCCGCCGCGCCGTCGCCGCTTTGCCAGTCGGACGCCACTCCAGTCGCATTTTCAGAATCAAAGGTTCGATTTCTTGTCTTGTAAGTGGTTCGATTTCTGAGTTTCGAATCAAAGCTTCGATTTCTTCTATTAGGCTTCTTGTTCGATTTCTTCTATTAGGCTTCTATTAGGCTTCTTGTTTGTTTGATTTCTATCAAAGATTCGATTTGTTACCTTTTACTACTTGTTGGTTTATGTATTTTACTACTTGTTAGGATTTAGGACTCCTCAAATATGTCTCTGTGATCTCGATTTGTTTGATTTGTTGGTTTCTTCTCATTTAGGTGTTTTTACACAGTTAATCAAGTATCCTATGTGGAGTGTATTGGGTTTGAGAAAAAGGGGCTCCTGGAATGAATATATGTATATATATTTAAATGTATTTGGCTTATTTGTTATTGTTTGATTTTGTTCATTTTGTGCTTACTATTTTCTATTAATTTATGGGTGTATTTTGATAGATGGATCTTGTTACGTTGATTCAAAATGAGGATTTCTACGCAATGTCTCAAGTTGCTGTTGCAAGCAATGCAATAATTAATGATAATGACGTTGATGAATATGATGACATTGGAGATGAAGAAGAAGAAGATGGAGTTGAGATCACTCAAGAACATGAAGTACCCTCAACTTTTACTAGTATGGAAGAAACAAACACGACTATTGATGGAAATTGGATTGTTTCACAATCAAACAACAAAAATGATATTACAAGAGAGTTGGAAAAAGATTCTTTTAAGGATAAAGAAGAACTTATTAGAGCCATCAAGCTCCACAGCATAAAGACACATAAACAATTTGAGGTCACGAGAGACACGCCTAACTTTATGGAGCATAAAATGCAAGTTAAATTTACAATCCGGATGCAAATGGCACCTTCGTGCTTGTAAACGAAAACGAAGTGGATATTTTGAAATTACAACATACACCGGTCCACATACTTGTTTACATAATGCTATTTCTCAAGACCATCCAAACCTAGATGCGAAGCTTGATCGCTCATGAAATCAAACACCTTATAAAAGAGCAACCTTCTATTAGTATTTCGCTTTGAGAGCCGAAATAGTGGAAAAGTTAGGGTATACTCCTTCATACGAAAGGTTTGGGTCGGAAAACAAAAGGCAATTGAACAGGTGTTTGGTAATTGGGAAGAATCTTATGCTACTTTACCGAAATTTCTAGGTGCACTTCAAAAGTTCAATCCGGGGACTATTGTCGAATGGTATGTTGTGAGATCAACCGATGAGGAACATGTGGAGTTTAGACGTGTTTTTGGGCTTTTGCTCCTCTATCAAAGGGTTTGTGCATTGTCGGCCCGTGATTAGCATTGATGGTACACATTTGTATGGTAAGTATAAGGGAAAGATGTTGATTGCAATGGGAGTTGATGGTAATAATCGATTTTTTCCACTTGCATTTGCTATTGTAGAAAATGAATCTTATGATAGTTGGGATTGGTTTCTTTCTCATGTCAAGAATCATGTGGTGAAAGAGCGTGATGGCATTTGTTTAATATCTGATCGTCATATTGGAATCCTAAAGGTAGTGAATAAGCATGGATCTCCATGGTTAGAGCCACGTGGTTTTCATAGGTATTATTACAACTCATATATATGAAATGTATATAACTTCTTTCACATAAACCGTTTATGACTCATATTATTTTGTTTGTTTTATAGGTATTGCTTACGACATTTCATCGGCAACTTTAATGACAAGTTTCGTAATTCGAGTTGAAGTCTTTGGCTTATCGTGCGGGAGTCAAAATCAAGTTCGAAAGTTCAACTCCACAATGGAAGAAATTGGGAAGCTAAATCCGGAAGCTCGACGGTGGTTAGAAAGGCATCCACTTGATAGATGGACACTTGCACATGATGGTGGAAAGAGATATGGGTTACTCACAACAAATCATACGAGATTTTTAATAGTGTACTTAAAGGTGCTCGTTTTTACCCATCACAGCATGTGTTCAACTTACTTTTTATAGATTGGTGCACTATTTTGAGGTGAGACGTCCTTTAGGATCTAGTGCAAAAGCTAATGGAGATGTGTATACTCCCCATGTTGTTTCAAAACAAGTTGCTTTGATGTCAAAAGCAAGTGCACATTTCTTGAGATCGTTTAATCGAGAGAAAGGTATATTTGAGTTGATAACTCAAAGAGAAAGAAATGTGCAAGTAGTTAATTTGAAAGAAAATGTTTGCACGTGTGGGAAGTGGGAGATATTTAAATATCCTTGTTCTCATGTCTTGGGTGCATGTGCCAAACTTTCCTTGAATAGTTGACGATATGTTGATAGATGTTACTCAATTGTTGAATATTGTGCTACTTGGGCATCCGAGTTCTCCCCGCTTCCTCATGAAGCGTATTGGCCACAATCATCGATTAAAGAATTGCTTCCAAATTTAGAGCTCTTACGGAATAAAAAAGGTCGTCCTCGCTCAACGAGACTACGAAATGAAATGGACACCAAAGAAAGAAAAAAGCGAACCTTTGTGGAATTTGTAGGCAAAGTGGTCACAACCGAAAAGGATGTCCCATCTAGGCCACGGTATATAAAGAAAAATTTTAGAAAATTTATTTGGTTAATTGGTATGATATATCTCTCATTTCTTTGTTTTATTTTTGCAGATAAAGATTGGTCATCGGTTCAAGATATTTGGAAGAAATTGGGAATATGTTATTTGTACTATGGTTTTTGTAAAAGTTTATTGTCGGTTTAGTACCTAAAACAATAACTTTGATGATGTTGGTTTTAATTTTTTTTTATTGTTAGCATTGTTCAAAAAATTGTTGTGATTGTTACATAAAACATAATAAAAAATGCAGTAAAACACACAGCAGTAAAAACAGTAAAAAAATTGTAAAAAAATTTAAAATCAGTTAAAAAATAGTTTATAAAAGTAGTAAAAACAATATATAAAAGCAGTAAAAAAATAAAAAATAATTTAAAAAAAACAGTAAAAATCAGTTTATAAAAACACTAAATCAGTAAAAAAAAAGAAGTAAATCAGTAAAAAACAGTAAAATCAGTTAAAAACGGTAAAAAAGCAGTAAAAAAAAGCAGTAATATCGATTAATAACGATAAAAAAAGCAAGAAAAAAAAACGGTAAAAAAAGCGATAAAAAAAAAGCGATAAAAAAAGCAGTAAAAAAAAGCAGTAATATCAGTTAATAACAGTAAAAATAAAGTAGTAAAAAATTGATTTAAAAAAAACATTAAAATACCCATTAAATAGTCTACTACACCTATTTACACCTATTTGGTAAATAAGTGTAAAACTACACTTGTTTGGTAATTATGTTTGAAAATAACACTTATTTGATAAAAAACTCCATTTTTTGTCTTATTTAGTAAAAAAAGGGCCTGATGACCTGCCTAACTTGACTAGGTTCTAAATCCTTTCAAATAGTTTGTTTTGTTATATATATAGTCGATTTAAATAAGAAAGACTAAATACCATGAGAAAGTAAGAAGATAAAGTTTATGGAAAGTTCATATGTGAATCATTGAAAAAATCCAAAAAATTTATTTGAAAATAATATGTGAACCGACATTATACATTATTCATATGAGTTCACATATACATAATGCATCTTCAAATAATTTTTTTTAGTTATTTAGGTATGAAGCTTCCGTTTATTTAAACTTCCCACTATATATAGGGGCATCTTTACGGAATGTCGCCAAGAGCACCCGAGACTCAGGACCGGCCCTGCATGTCGGTCCCACAGAAATCTCTCTCTCTCCACCTCTCTCTCTCTCTCCGTGTGTGTGTGTGTGTATATATACACATAATATGCAGCCTTGGGACACGCCTTGGAAAACGTCGTGGTCTCGCCGTAACTCCTAAGGCTTGAGGCTTGACCTTGCCGCCACGCGACGCCTCACGTCATTTAGAACGTTGGTGTGTGTGTGTGTATAAAGAGAGGTTTAGGGAAAACACTAAAAAGATAAAACTGAAGAACATTTTGGGAGCCCCCATCCGGGCGCCCAAATACCAGAGAATAAAAATCACCTATCCCAATTTCACGAATAAAATTACATGTCCCAAATTCACATTCCTCATTTATTTTATATTTATTTAATTCATGTTACTTTTTCTCTCTGCTTACATGTATCTATATATGATTGGTGGACATGGAAGAAACATGTGAATTTGGGACAGGTGATTTTCATCCCTCCAACAGTTTCTCAAAAATGAACAATCAAAATTTAAATCTCTAAAAAAATATCACGTTTAAGCGGAAACTATATAGAAAAATATATAAATAATAGTATAATATATCGGTTTAACCAAAATAATAATAAAAATTAACTGAAAATCGAACCAAATAAGTTATATATATATTCGGTTAATGAAACGTTTAAGCCGAAACCGTTTTGGTTGGGATGATCCTACTGGGTTATGTGGTTCAATATGGATATAGTTCCCATGGATAAAATTAATTAGCTTCTTTTTGTGCATTCTTTATAGTGCTTGATGATTCCTTTGAAAATATCACATAAAAGGTATTAGTCAAAACTTCCAACTTCTCATAGCATTATTTTTATCTATTCTTATCTTCCAACTTCCAACTTCTTAAGCATGACTATCACACAAAAGGTATTAGTCAAAACATTATTTGTGTTGCTTGTTATGCTTTCATGCTCTTTGTACCCACTTATATTTTGGCAAACAGGTTCTTATTTTTCCCTACTGGACTAAGATCTTGTATATAATGCACTACTATTTTAGTTAGAAGGGTATGGAAGTATGCAGGATTAATATATACAGTGTGAAATTGGAAGAAAGAAGAAGACATTTGTTGGATTTTAATGAATATATATGTGATAGCTCACAACACTTCCTTAAGTAGTTTGTTCATATTTAATTTACAATTTGTTGGATTTTAATGAATATATCTTGACCTGAAAAATGGGAATCTAGAGTAAGATCATAACTTCTTAAGCTGATTTCAAGGAATTGAAGTGGATATGGAACACCGAGGGAGGGTGTCCGGATCCCTGGACAATCTTATTGCATGAACACCAATCAACTTGTTTTCTATTTTGGCAGTGTGGTTTTACATTTTTAGTGATTCGGTTCAGGAAATATGTCATGAACTTCGAGTCATAAACTAGTGTTTGTATTATGTTTATGAACTTTGACCTTTTGCAATTATGTCATCTACAAATTCTTTTTTTTCTTCTTCTTCTAGGATAATGTTTCTTACGAAAGTGGCTCGTGTGCTACTTGTCAGCTTCGTAGGGTCTGGTGTGTCTTCTATGCACATAAATTACAAAAATTCTCAGGCGTATTTCAGGTAAACGGGTCTGAGAAGGTTATTAAGTTTCTTCTGGACGCACCCTAGATAGTTCGCGCTTCAGTGGCCTAAGGTGCAAGAATTCGACTCCAATATCTGGTCTATGGAAATCAAGGAATCATAATACCAACTCAAGCCCATATTACGGTGTACAAACTTGCTCTTATGTTCAATTCAATTCAATTCATAATATGAAAGGTAGTAAAGAACAAGAAAAAAGTACAAGTAAAAACTAAAGAGAAAACTATGCAACGAATGTTTGCGTGTATTTGGTGTGCCCACATCTACATATGTTGTACTTCCGTGCGCATAAATTACAAGAATTCTCAGACGTATTTTGGGTATAAGATGATTGATACATTTGTGACAAATTATACGGTTGATATTAATCCTATATTTTTAGAAAATGATTACTATAATAGTTTGATATCTTGATTTTTTAATGCAATCCGGCTTGACCAACTAATTTGCATTATATTATTTTCAATAATAGTAATATGATTGTGGAACATATTATCTGAGTTTTAAATAATATAATACAAACCTATTATTGATATATCACAAATTCATCGTAATAATAAACGCTTAAGAATATATGCAAATTAACGAGTTATGAAAATATGTTCATTTTTCACATTGTATTTCATTAATAGTTAACTGAGAAATTACTCTTCATTTTAACTCGATTTAATATTCCAATAGAAAAATTATCGTTATACCGTGCAACGCGCGTAACACTAGTTTAAAAATAAAATAAAAAACTTCCATTAATTAGCTAACCTTGAGATGTGACCAGGTTGTTTTTATTAATTAGCTAACCTTTAGATGTGAAATACAAATATAAACAAAGATAAACAAGAAAATCAGTTGTTGAAATCCTTTTCACAAGGATGAAATCTAATCAAAGGTAACACAAATTTACAAGAAGAGATTTAATTAACGCAAGGAATAATGCAATTTGATGAATCTATTAAACATATAATGTAAGTGAGTAAGAGAATGAAAGCACACATATAAACCACTATAAAGAATGCACATAAAATAAGCTAATTGATTTTATCACTGGGAACCATACAAGAGACTCCAATCTCGATATCGAAATAAAGAATCTTAAAATAGATAATAAAAAGTTAAAATCTTTAAAAATATTATTTTCAACTCCAACAATTTTTTTTTAAAAAAGTTCTATTATTACTTATGTTATTAAAATATTCCATACATTTAATAAAATATCAAAAGTGCTCCCATTTTTCATTCTCTCAAGTCTCAAGCATTTAATCTATATTATATTATAAATTATTTGACAAGAAAAAACTCTTTAAAAATCATTTTTTATGCATTGTTATCGATACGTATTATTTAAAATTTAAGATTACAAGTAAATTGTACATAAATACAATTTATTAAAACTTAATTTTGAGTTCATATAAGTAATTACAGATAACCATAAGTAAATACAGAATAACTATTTTATTTTATATATAAAAAATCTAAAATATGATTAGGATAATAATTAAGTTATAACTTAATTATTATGTTTATAAAGAATTATATTATTAAACTGAAAATAAATATTAAATATAATTAAATTATGATAAAAAAATTACACAAAAATAAGAACTTTTAAATAGTTAATTTGATATTAATATCAATATGTTTTTTTTCAAGTTTTTTGAGATCTTTGAATATATATTTTATTCAAACATAAAATCATTGTCGATTTCTCAAAACCACATAAAACAGTATCGATAGAGACAAAGAATAAAACTAAACATTAATATCAAGATGTATCATGTTATATTACGCGAATTTCATTCTTATATACGTAAAGTGACATTTTTTGAATATGAAAATTTATTTTATATCCTTTTCTTTATTACTTTTTCTTCCATTTAATACAAATAAAAAAATCTTTTTTCCCGCTCCGTTTCTTATCTCCTTAACCACTTGCACTCTACCGTCATGAGCGGTGAACCTGCATGGGGACAATTGCGGCGAGGTAGGGTTTGGCATAAATATTTGGGGGTGACAATTTTATAAAAAATCAAACCAACCAACATATGTACCAACTCTACCAATTAAATTGCTATTGATTATTGTCTGTTGATAGTAACGTACCGAGTATGCAAACTTGGTTGGTACATGTTATTGAAAGTTGCATATTACGGTAGTACCGTGGTACTGACCTACTTATTTTTTATTGGTTTTTTGTATTTTTATGTAATTGATGTTACACCTTTTAACTTTAATTATTTTGTTTGAACATTTGAATGTTTGCAAATTTTATTCTTTGTAATTACAACCCGTTATACATCACATGTAATGTAATGTGAAGCTGGTACAACCCGATACCAACATATACCGACCAAAAAAAGTTGGTACCAATTAAGTCGGTACCAAGTATAATTAGTTGGTATACACGGTATAAGATTTTAATACCGATTATAATTGATTGGTACACAGTATTGAAGGAAAAAACTTGGTACTGTACCAAGTTCACCCGTATAAAAATTTACCCGGATAGTCGGTCACCTATAATTATGAATAAATTAGTTTCATAACTAGCCATGAATTTATTTATTTAAAAAATAGTCTAACTTAATCATCAAAATACGAAAGTCTATTTGGAATTTTTAAGACTTTTCCCATCTTGAAATTGTAATTTTATCGACTTCGTTTGACTTGGATATTCGTGTGTTGTTCCCTTGCAATCAATCATGTATGATTCGAATGATTATTAAGGCCATTCTTCAATGAATGCGTTATTATTTCAAATGCAAAATCAAACCAAACGAATTCAATGGACTTCACACATAGCAGAATAAATAGAGTTTTCCGAAAAAACCTGCTAGTGGAGAAAGTATGGTCTTGTGTACGATACACATAAATCAGATGTCTTCAAAATCTTTTCTCTCCTTGCTACCCACCACTTAACAACCGATACATCGTTAGTTTATTAAAGAGTGAATAAAAAAGATTAATTACATATAGAGAGAAGAAGGTTATGGGGAAAATCTCAGGGAAAAAAAAACTGAAGAACATCTTAGGAACCATCCATCTGGACGGTATGCACAAATGTATTATGTACACAAGCGATTGAAGTTGTTTTTTTTTTCTATGCACGAGTGCATGTTATGTACAAGTGTATATGCATGTGTCCATGTTACAGGTTAACAGTATGCATTTATGCATACCGTCCAGATGAAATCTACCAGGGTGTTCTTCAGTTTTCCATTTTTTTAAGTTTTCCTCTAAACCTGACCCTATATATACAAGTGTGTATATATGTTATAGAGGGAGGTTCAAGGGAAAACGCTAAAAAAAAATTGAAGAACACCATGGGAGGCTTCCATCTGGACGGTATGCACTAATGCATACCGGTAATTTGTAACATGCATTAGTGAATATTCATCAATGCATCTGTAATGATAGATGCATAAGAACAAAAATTATCGGTATGCATTAGTGCATACCGTCCAGATGAAAGCCTCCCAGGGTGTTTTTTAGTTTTCTCTTTTTTTAGCGTTTTCCCTTGAACCTCCCTGTATATGTATGTATATATATATATATAGGGGATGGATCAAACAAAAACCACTCATCTTTAAGGGAACAAAGGAATTCATTTGGGACCACATATGATGTGGGGCTCAAAAATAAAAAATCATTTATGATTTTTTAGAAAAAAAAAACAAAAAATCATAAATGATTTTTTATTTGTGTTTGTTCCTTTTAAAAGACAAAGTTCTCATTTGAACCTCCCTCTCTATATATATATATACACACGGAAGTTCAAATACAAACCAATTGAAGGGTACAAACTATATAAATTGGTTCAAATCAATATAAAAATAAAAAAATTCATGATTTTTTTTCATCAAATGTTATGATTTAAGATATTATTACACGTATGTTTGTTAATAATGTAAAGTTTTACATATATTTCTTTTCGTAAGTTGAAAGTTTCTCATATATTTTTGAGCGAATTTTGGATTTGGTCCCTATGGTTTGATAGTTTTTTTTTGCTATAGTCACTATACTATATTTATTGTGGATATGGTTCTTGTGGTATTCAATTTACTTTGGTAATGGTCCTCTAACTAACGGTTCACTAACTTTGTTAAATGAAAGGTCATTTTTGTCATCTATTTATTCTTTTGTCTTTTTCATGTAAATATAAAAACAATATTTATATATATATAGTATTAAAATAAATAAATTATAATATTATTGTAGATATGATTTGTTTAATTAAAAAAAACTTAACTATATTAAATAGATTAAATTATATTATTTTAAAAATTAACTATATTAAATTGGATTTAATTATATTAATTTATTTAAAGAATTAATTATATAAATAAATTTTGATGCAATTAATATTTAAAATTAAACAAATTAAATCATAAAAAAATATTTTATTTTATTTAGAGCGAATAAATGACATATGACTTTATGATTGATTTATTTAAATTAAAAAAATTATGTTAAACACGAATTAATTATATTGTTATTTTTTATCATTGCAATAAACAAGTTTATTATCGATATTTTAACACCAAAAATTATTTAAAACCACTAAAATATAAATTCCAATTTTATCATACTAAAATAAGGTTTTTATTTTCATGTAATTTTTATTCAAAAATTCAACGTCAACTATTTAAATTTTCAGCAATGAAAAATTTATATTTACCTTCATCTTTCTAACTTAAAATTAAACAAATTTCTACAAAAATTCAACAAGTTTTCATGCCAAAATAAACAAAAACATTAAAATGATAAAATTATATCGTATTCAATTTTTTAATTTAAACAAATCAAATGATAAAACAATATCTTATTTTAGTTATTTTTATATCATTATATATAGAATGAATGTGATATCGTGTTTATTTTGATATCATTATTATATTAAATACGATATAATTTTATCATTTTAATATTTTTGTTTATTTCGGTATGACAACTTGTTGAATTTATGTACGAATTTGTTTAATTTTAAGTTAGAAAATGAAAGTAAAAATAAAATTTTCATTGATGAAAATTTAAATAATTGACGTTAAATCTTTGAATAAAAAATTACATGAAAATCAACAACCTTATTTTAGTATGATAAAATTGGAGTTTGTATTTTAGTGGTTTTAAATAATTTTTGGTGTTAGAATATCAATAATAAACTTGTTTATTGCAATGATAAAAAAACAATAAAATTGAATCGTGTTTAACATAATTTTTTTTAAATAAAATATGATTTTATGATTTGATTTGTTTAATTTAAATATTAATTGCACCAAAACCTATTTATATAATTAATTCTTTAAACAAATTAATATAATTAAATCCAATTTAATATAGCTAATTCTTAAAACAATATAATTTAATTTATTTAATAAAGTTAAGTTTTTTTTAATTAAATAAAAAATATCTACAACAGTATCATAATTTATTTATTTATTTTGATATTATATATATATATACACGTATAAAAATATTGTTTTTATATTTATATGAAAAAGACAAAAGAATAAGTATATGCCAAAAATGACCCCTTCATTTAACAGAGTTAGTAAGCCGTTAGTTAGAGGGACCATGACCAAAGTAAATTGAATACCACAAAGACCATATCCACAATAAACATAGTATAGTGACCATAGCCCAAAAATTTATCAAACCATAGGGACCAAATCCACAATTCACTCTATATTTTTTTTATGAAAAAGTTTCATATTTGTTTCATAATGTAAAAGTTTCACATGTAATTTTTCACGAGATGAAACAAACATATGTGCAATAATATCTTAAATCACAACATTTGATGGAAAAGGATCATGAAAAAATCTATTTTTATATTGATTTAAACCAGTTTGTACTCTTCAACTGGTTTGTATTTGAACCAGCTATATATATATATATATATATATATAGAGAGAGAGAGAGGGGAAAGTTCAAATACGAACTCAAATTTGATTGTTAATGTGAGAACAAATGAGAGCACGACACGTGTCTGAATGTATATTATTCAGACTGCACATAGTATTTATGCAGTCGCATTATTCAGACTAAATAAATACTATATTCAATCTGAATACTTCTTTGATTATTCTGTCTGAATATGACACATGTCTCGCTCTCATTTGTCCTTATGTTCACAACCAAATTTTAGTTCTTATTTGAACCCGTCCATATATATGTATATATACATGAAGTTTATTGATGAGATGAAAAAGAGACATTATATGAATCACAACCTCATAGATATAGAGTTATAGACACCATATAAAAGATGATCAATATAAAGAAATCCATAATAAAGGGTCAAAGATTTCATGCAACACAGAAACAGTCAAAAACATTTCTAAAATCTCCATCATACTTGCTTAAAATGACACTTTTTCTGCTAAATGTTCAACATATATATATATATATATAAAACCATACTTAAACTTATATTCATAACTATCCAAAACCATCGATCTCAGAGCGCAACAAGGCTATTCACGTACGGTATCGCCTTCCGATCAAACTGTGGTGCTTCAACAACAAACTTAACTTCTTTCGTCTTCAAATCAACCCGATAAATATTCTTCCCGTTAAAAACAAACACAAACTCATTTCCAGCATACAAAACCGGAAACTGATCATACAAATTACCCTCGACCACACCACTCCCAAGTGGGACCCGCACCTTATCGTCCCAAAGCCTCGCCTGACTACTCATTTGCATCGTGTTTGAATAAATATTCCCAATAACACTAACCGTTAACGTATGCCCAAATGTAAAAGCCGTACAAAGCTTCCCGTTAGTTTCACCTAAAGTTCCGTTACTACTATGACATCCGTGGATAAGTTGAGACCTATCTTTAGTTAAATCAAACGATAAAATACCTCCGTAACACGTTTGCCAATAAGCCACATCGTTAACGCTCACACCCGATTTCGGAACCAGTTTCTTGGCGGCGTAGTTCATCTCTCCGGAAACCTTCCATGAGTCATCTTTCGACGAGTATATTTCGAATTCGGTGGCATCGTCCATATCAACGGACCGAAATCCACAAACCAGTTTATACTCGGCTACAAAGTTAAGTAACGAAGGTTTGAAAATGAGAACGACGGCTGGTTCAGGGCCGTGGTCCATGGTGGGTTTTGGGAGTTTTTTGTATTGCATAGTTGCGGGATTACAGATATAATATGATTTATCTTCGGTTTGAGCTTGGCAACAGAGTAAACCGTTAGATGAAGCCAAAATGTCAACTGGGTCCGGGAGAAACTTCAGGGTGGGGTCCGGGACCCCACAAGATTCGGGGTCGAGAGATATGAATGTTGGTTGGTTTCCATGGGTTTGAAGAAAGAGGCCTGAAACAGAAGTGAAGGAAAGGGATTGGTTGTGGGCGAAGAAAGGAGTTGAGATCATTAGCTTCCAATCTCTGCAAACTCTTCTGAATTTGAAAAGTGATTTTGCGGGAAGAAATTGAAGAGCGTGCTCGCGGATTATGAGCTTAAGGTCCATGTAGATCTTGTTGTTTCTAGATCCGAAGAACTTGCTTGAGTTTTTACTGCTATCCATTGTCTTGAAATGAAGAAATTTTCAGCAACTCAAACTGTAAAAATGGTTCAAAATTTTCACAGTAAAAAATAAGCCCACGTAAAAACCAAACCAAACCTACTCGGTAAATCCCACATAAAAACTACTGGAAGTTACAAAAAAAAAACTAGCATATGGTGAACATAGAATGAGAAAAATAAGAAAAAGATAGAACAAGTAGGTATATTGAAAAATACAGAAGGTAAGACAAAATACACACAGAACAAGTATGGCAGAATATAAAGCAAATAAGGCAAAAATAAGCCCACATCAAGAGAATAAAAAAGAACCCTATAGAAAACGTTCATGTTGTGTAAAGAAATGAACATAATGTTTTCATTTGTCAGTTTTTTTGGTTGGCTAAGATAAAGTCTTTTGTTGTTGAATGTTCTATTCTAGCCTATCAAAATTCAAGAAATCTAGTCATCCGAGGGAACGAATGCCCCTATAAGGAAAAAATTGTTTCATGGTTTATGCCTAGATGGAAATTTAGCTAGTGCGGCCCTGGAATATATATATATATACACACACACACACACGGATATAGGCATATATATTCTGGACCAAACCACATAATATCTCTGTTTTTCTGCATTGTTTACTTTTGCTATTGCTATGTGTTGTTCAAGTGAATCTCGTATCTTATAAGTTTCCTAACAGTTCTTTAAGATTAATAAACAAACCCAATTGAAATCTTTTCAGCATAAGGAATGGTTCGAAATGCATTGCAAGTAGCATTCTTACCAAAAAGAAAAAGAAAACAAAAGAAACATACCATTGAAAGGATGAACCATTGAAGTCATTTCATCCGAAGTTGAAAACCCAATACAAACTAATATGAGATACTTACTTTTTTAACCCACTTCTTGTTAGTTGGATACGCTTTAAAACTCGAGGCAAAATCCGTATACTCAAAATCATTTCCATAATTCCATCTACTACAGATGGGTATTTAATCCCATCACTGTGGTAGTTTTTTAATAAGATCATCACAAAACTTCATATCAAATGAAGAAATACGACTTCCGATTTCAAAACCTTATGATTGTATGAGAATACACCCTCCCATTCTACAATGAAAGTATCATCCCAAAGAATAGAATAAAATTCACCCTATTTTCCAATTAGGGCCACAGCACTAAAGATAAATTTGATCTAAAGTTCCTGCCTTCCTGGTGAGCATTAAAAGATCTATTTCCCCCAAATTAGTACTCAAGATAACCTATCTCGTTAACATTTGCAAATTTGAGAAACTGGAATCTATTTCAAATATCAAAAACTCACAATATCATAAGTCATGCTATATACGTTAACACTCTATTCCACAATCAGAAGATAAACAATCAGCTACAAAGTTGAAGATGTTTACCACATATAATTTTCGCCATTATGAAAGACGTAATGACATAAATAACATAGAATATGTGAAATCTTAACACCGGATGAATTCAGAAAAATTGGAATCATCATTCAAATAAATAAACACGCCAAATCGCCCAGAGAATAAAGCGATTAAAACCAAAACAGAAAAACAGACGATCTAGAAAGGAAAACCCTAACGTCAGAACAAAATTCCAAAGAATAGCAAGACTAAGCATCCATGGAAGAACTAATCAGAAGAAAAAAAAGCTTCCATATGTATAAAAGTTAAAATTATAGCGAAATTTAAAACCCTAGAAATAAAATTGAAAAGATCAGGCAGATAAATATTGAGATGATTGCAAATAATCATGGCGGATTGGAGTTAAAAAAGTACATGATCATGATAATAGTGATAATCGGCATACCTCATGAAAGGGCAGAGAAGAAACGATCAACCAGTGAAGCAGGAGTACTAAAACCCTTCTCGGTTCTCGGCAGTAGACCCGCTGTAAAGTCCTTTTAAGGTCAATTTTCGCGGAATTAAATCCCAAATTTCCGTATATCTGAAAAAAGAAAAAAGAAAAAAAAAGGATATTCTTTCGTATATTTGTAGTAACGTATATGGACTTGGGATTACGTGATCCCAACACAATGTATGTATTATACTATAAAGTATTTGACAAAAACTATTAAAAACTATTTTTATGCATATAGTACTGTTTATTGATGTATATTACTTGATATTCAAGATTACAAGTAATTTATGCATAAGTATAATTTATTAAAGTTTTGTTTATGAATTTGTGTAACTAAGTACATATAAACATAATTAAATACATGATAAACATATCATTTTAAATATAAAAAATCTTGAATATAATTAGAATAATCATTGATTTCTAACAAAATACTTAATTATTAGTTTTATAAAAAAAAATTACTAATTAAACCAAAAACAAATTAGTTCGTTATTAAATCTAAATTAAAATAATATATAAAAAAGTGCATCAAAAAAATTACATAAAAAAAAACTTTTAAATGAAACATTAAAAATCGTTTTTCTAAAACCACATAAAATCATTATAAGATAGATAAGAAAAAAAATGAAACATTAAAAATCGAGATATATATCGCTGCATTGCGCAAATACCCTTTTAATCATTAATTAACCATTTATATACCAAGGACAGTTTGGTTTAATGAAATAGTTTGGAGGGATTTGAATTTCGGGAATTTTTTTGGATTTGAATTGTTTGACGTGTTTGGGTTTTTAGGATTTGAAATAAAATTGAATTTCATTCTAATAATTTGTAAAAGCAAATTATAAATAATGTAAAGATAATTAAATTACTTTATTATAAATTGAATATTGGAAAAGTTAACATATTTTAAAACATTAGTATATACAAATCATTCCAAATCTCTTAAAATCTCAACCATGCTCTAAAATCCTATGTTTGAGGAATTTAAATGAAATGGTGAGATTTCCAATCCCATAAATCAAATATGAATTGGAATGGAATTCAATTTCTAATCCCTCCAAATCAAATCTAATCTTACATACATACTAAATAGGAGCCAAGTGAAATATTACAAGTTTTTTATGTTCATTTATAAAATACCAGTTCGTTTACCAAATAGTCATCAGATAAACATTCGTGGTGTGTCAATTATTTACCCTATTAGCGTTGTGCTCTCGAAACCCTTTTTACGAGGGAAAATAAAAGAAATGAGAGGAAAGTAAAAAAATACTCTATTTTCTTGAAACTCTTTTAGAGAGAAAGGAAAGAAAAGGAAACGAAAATAATGATGAGTTTCTAAAACTTTGCTTCCAAATATGGGAGGAAAGGAAAAGAAAGAAAATAAAATGAAAGGAAAGTAAATGAAAATAATGATAAGTTTTTAACTTTTCTTCCAAATGTGGGAGGAAATAAAATGAAAGGAAAGACATTAAATCTAATTAAAAAATTATCAAACTACCTAATCTTTATTCTAAACGATATATTTTTAAAGGGTATACGATGATTAATGACATCTTTCATTTCTCTCATGTTCAAGAAATGAAAATTTATTTTCTTTCATTTTCTTCCCTTCCTTTTTTAAAACACAAAAAAAATCTTTTCTTTTCTTTTCTCACCAATTTCAAGAACACATCGTACGTGAGGAACTGAACATGACAATAGCCGAGAAATCTTACACAATAAAAGACATAGTAAAAATCAAAGATATTATCCACTAAGTAAAACAAAAGATATTTACTCAGTTAACACTTATCACTTATCAGGTAAGGGTTGGGTTCCGGTGAGAAGGAGAGTTACGGTAATAAACATAAGAAGAGATCTCCACCCTTGGATACACATTAGAATGAGATGCACCGAGATTAGGTGTTACTGAGATGTATCAGATCAACTCCCTTGTAAGGCACAATTCATGGATGGGTATGGGATTAAAAATGATCAATGGCTCAGATATCTTCTTACACTTCTTACCTTAACTTTACTTCTCACACGATCATATGCCTATCAAGTAACAAACATGGTACCAACAATCCATTTTATATGAGAATGAAGACTCATGTCAGTGAGCATTACTCGAATAAACTTCTTAGATATTTGAATTTTCCAACAAATATTTCTTTAATCAAATCTCATTCCAATATCCTTTGTTTCATGACAACCTATAATATTTTTTCTTTCCCATAGAAATTAAGTTAAATTTTAATTATCAACTTTTGCTCATCTTCATAATCCAAGCTACACAAACCCCATTGAAACAAAACACAACCATTCACCTTCCAAAATCAAAATCAAACATTAAAAAAAAAACCCGAAAATTAAAACCGAACGTTAAACATAATCTACAAACGATCATCAACAAACCAAAAAAAAAACGTCAACTTCTATTATCATTACCATGTCTATTAAGATCTCCAATACTCGAAACCCCCTCGGGCTTTTGCATAAATCTAGCATTTGCTTGCGAACTCCCCGGTGTAGCAGAAGACGAAACCACCGGCGGCCAGAATCGCGTATTCCCGCCACCACTCCGCTTCTTTTCCACCTCTTCGGAAACAATAACTCCACAAGAATCAACATCCATATTTTCTTGAGAACTTTGGCTCGGAAACTTCCATAGATGATCATTGGCGTTGTTGTTATTATTATCTCTATTTTCTAATGGTTGTTTAATTTCCGCTTCTATACCATCGTTGATTCTGGGTGTTGAAGAAGAAGAACGGCCTGAAGCTATTGTGGCGGTCGGAAATGCTTTTTCAGGAGGTATAGCGGGTGTGTAATTTGAAGGAAGGAGATCGTCCCAATTTTCCAATAGTTCTTTATAGACTTTACGAAGAGTGACTTCAGTGAGTCCGGTGACTTTACAAATCTCGGCTTGTGTTTTGCGTTTATCTTCGAGTTGTGAGGCTAAATATATGGCGGCTGCCGAGATGCTTATTGGGTTCCTACGTGTACAGAAACATTTGTTGATCACCACTTCACCGATGTGAGTTGCTAGTTCCTGAAAAAAGGGCGATGATGGAGGTGAGTTTTGATTGGATTCAAGAAATTTAAAGCTATAAATAGAAAGTTTACAAGGATAATATAATTGGATTGGATAAAGTTGTCTGTGTGGATTAATCTCTGTATAGACTGGGAATGTTTTTGTTTGGGAGGGTTTTTTCATAGATGGAATGAGGGTGTTTTTTTAACTGGGAGGAACAAGTTTGGAAAAAACTTGGTTTTTTGTATAAAGCTCCCTCCTAAAAGCTTACTGAATAAGCCACTTTCTGTATCATTAAGCCACTACCAAACAGTCATGTATAGCTGACCAAATAAGCTGTGAGTCCCATTAAGCTCATTAAGCTGCTAACAAACGGGACCTAACTCCTATATGGATAAAGCTGTCTGTGTGGATTAATATGTCTGTATAGATTGGGAAGGCTTTTGTTTGGGAGGGTTTTTTCATAGATGGAATGAGCATGTTTTTTAACTGGGGTGGGTAAGTGTGGATAAAACTTGGCTTTCTACAAAAAGCTCCCCCTAGAAGCTTACTGAATAAGCTACTTTTTGTATCACTAGGCCACTATAACAGTCATGTATAGCTAAATGAATAAGATGTGAGTCACATTAAGCTCATTAAGCTGCTAACAAACAAGCCCTAATCTACCAATCTTGTCTCATCTCCCTGCTTTTTGTTCCACCTATTTTGGTGGGATGAGACAAAAAGGTGATTTTTTGTCCCACACGGTTCCATAATGCCCGAGTCTAATATAAAACCAAAAACAAATATTTTGGTAAAGGATACCTTAAAACAACTATCATTTGGAAGGGATGGAACATAAAGATAATGGTTAAAACTCTAAATAATGAGTTGGAAGACTTTGAAGGTATTCAGGTGTTCTCGATTTGAAAGCAAAGAAAAGATGAAAACCATATAAGTCCATGTACAAATCAAATCACGAAACAAGAGTGGAATCGTACCTGGGCTGATTTGTTAAGCTGGAGAAGGGTGCAGAATCTAGGCATATGCACCGAGATGGAATTGCTGTTTAATGGCTGGCTTAATTGCAAAGCTTCTCCAAGAATCTTGATGTACTTCCCAATCTCTTTCTGAGGTAAATTAGCTGCAATTGAGATTTCCTGTTTCACAAGTTGACGGTCATTATCATCGGTAAATAATATCTTACTAGTTTTATAATTCACTGGAAAAAATAACTTTGATTCCATATCAAACATAAAGAGCAAGTATAAAACGGCATAACCAATTGCAAATCTTGTAAAATCTTCAAAGGAAAGAGTCTTCACAATCAAAACACGTGCTTATAGGAGCTCCTCCAAGATTATCAAAATATTCAACATATTTAACATCCTAATAAACTTTATATGCAAAGATAATAGATTCAATGGAAGAGCTGACAACATAAAGCATTTTCTCATAGAGGTCTTCACCATCAATTCTCCCACAAGACCACATCTCCTAGCTGGACTTTATCACAACCATCGATCTCCACCTCCATTGAAGAGCTGAACTCCATTCGTCTCCCTAAACTCCGACTCCACATTTAATATCTGCCATATCAGAAGCAGTAGACAGGCCTAGGGGCTGTTCGGTTGGTTTATCATTAAGTCTTGTATGGAAAAAGTTGTCTGTATTGATTTATCTAAATTGGTGTTCGGTTATTGTGTTGAACAAACCGTCTGAATAATAAAAATGACTATTTTACCCAGCACATGAAGAAGCAAGAAGGGTTCAAAGAATGATTACACCGGCGAACAGGAGATCGTTAAGGAGTCACCAACGAATCCAGAGATTTCCCTAACTCAATTCCATGTTCATTGCCATTATCGCCGTCTTCCATGTTCTGCAACCCTAAATGAAGCGACGCCACGACAGACCTTCAATTGGGGCGATTTCCTGATCGAGAATTTGCACGATGATGAAAGCTTTGAACCGATGTGAGGAATTGAGGTCTTTAAGGGTAATAATAGATTAATACCAATACGCCTTTGATGAAAGAAAATGTAGAAGAGGGGATGTGTGATGGCTCGTTTATGGAAGCCATGGGGTGAAGGGTAAAAAGGGAATAAAAAGTTCAATAAGGGTGCCTTTGATACATGGGACAAAACAGGACAGGATGGGACAGAAATCATTGTCCCACGTTTGGTGCAACATGGGACAGGACAGTGAATTCACGTTTGGCGTGACATGGGACACGGACAGGAACCGGACAAGGTGGGACAAAGTGGGACAAAAAAGGCTTTTTCTTGTTCCACCAAAATAGGTGGAACAACATGGGACAAGAATGAGACATGAACTCAAATATCACTAATCTACCCTCATTTGATATATAACTTTACTATGGTACTTGTTTTAATGGTCACCACCACTAGTCATGGCCGGCGGTGGCCACGGTAGCCACAGTCTGCCACCACTACCACTACCGTTGGCCACCTCCACCTTCTCCTCTAGAACAACCACATGCTCCACCACCTCTACAACCATCGTTGGCCACCACCTCCACCATAACCACCACCACTGGCCACTTCCACCTCCTCCTCTACTACACCAACCTCCTCTTCCACCTCCGCAACCATCATTGGCCACCGACCACCACCGACCATCTCCACCGCCACCACCACCACCGTGGGCCACCATAACATCATCTATGGGGGCAACTTAAGGGGGCAACTTGTCTAGTTTTGTCCAGTCCAGTCCGGTCCTAGTTGTACCAAACACCAAACACTTGTTTTGTCCAGTCCAGTCCCACCCTCTTGTCCTATCCAGTTCTGTCCGGTCCAATCATGTATGCGTACCAACCGCTACCTAAAGGGCTGAATACAAAGGACACTAGTTTTGTGGCTGACCGAAGAAGTCCTCGGCTGAGCAAATAAGCCACAACGGAACAACTGTTTATGGCTGAGCGAATAAGCCTTATAGGCTATACAGCCCATTAACTCCGACTCCACATTTAATGTATGTTGTTGCTACAACTCCATTATAACACCATATCAGAAGCAGTAGACAGACCTACTCTTGTTTCCGCTTTGCACCTGCCAATTCCTCCTCTTCAACCACCACCACCCACTGCTGTACGCCACCGTTTTCCTCTTGCACCACCACTTCCACCGTCATCATCAACCACGTAGAAGAGAACCCCCAAATCATACATCTAGAGAAATAAATATTATTCTAACCTGAACCCAATTACTACAGTCTACAGCTCAATTCCAATCAAAGTTTGGGGAAAAAGAACAATATTGTTCCTAAGTAGAAGGGAATATACTTGTTCGTTTGATTTGGTTTGGTTTCTTTACAACAGGACTAACTTGTTGCCTAATCCATCTGTAAATTAGTTCTATGGTATCTCAGAATCTTTAGATGATTGGAGGTTCCATCAATTGTTAAGCCAGTAGTTCAATTTCATGGATGCAGCATAAAATCAATAGCAATTAAACCCTAATTCTTATTTCAATTTTCAACATTGCGTACATAGTTATGAATTTGAAAATTGAAATACTCAGTCGAATCAAACAGCACAAAACTACAAATACTTTATATACCTGCAATGTTCTAGGCTCTTGAGCCTCTCGAATAGCTTGCACAAGCGCAGCGGTGGCGAGTGCCTCTACGCTCCGATTCCTCAAACAAGTCGCTGACGAACAATCCCTAAATAACTGAAACGCGTGATCAGATATATCGCAATCCAACCCTAGAATCGAAGCAACGTCGATTATCTGAAGATAAGCCCTAAGGTTATCGACAACAACCGACGGACCAGAGGCAGAAGAAGACGACGTCGTTTCGAGAACCCGTTCGAGTTCAGCTAAGTGGCCGGCGAATGAGAGAGACGATTGTGCAAAGACTGGGTAGGGTTCTAGTGACCACGTGGAGAAGGCGGTTATGAATCCGGTAGGCTCGAAAGGATCTTCTTCTTCTTCGTCGGATATTGGGACGGCGGTGGTGGAGGATTGATCGGTGATGGAGTGAGGGAGTGTGGGGAGGTCGGAAGTAACAAGGCAGAGAGGAGAGTCTTGAGCACGGATATGGAAGAGGTGGTGGGATTGGGTCTGGCGTTCTTCGACGACACGGCCGCAGGAGATGCACTCTGTGATGAACCTACCGGCGGAGGTGGTGGCGCACCGCCCCTGCGCCGCCGCACAGTACGGACACTTCATTTCGGTTTGTAGTCGTTGACGTTTTTCTACGGTGCTGTGTCTGGGAGTGTTTGCTGTGTATATGAAATTATAATTACTCTTTCCTTCCGACAAAATAGATCAGAAAAAAAATCATTTTTTTCGTTCCGGAAAAGTCCTTATCAATTGATATTTGATAACATTCCTAAAAAATCACTTATCATCGATTTGACATCAGATAAGTTGTTTTTTCCAAACACTCAAAATGACTTATTATCGATGACACACCGGAATAAGTCAATAAATTGTTTTTATAAGCTAATCCAGACACCCTCTAAATGTATTTCATTTTCAACAACTATATATATTAAGGGTTGGGTTCTGGTTAGAAGGACAGTTATGGTGAAAAGCATAAGAAAATATATTCACTCTTGGATGCACCGGATCAAATCGATGAGTATGAGATTAAAAGTGATCAATGACTCAGATTTTTTCTTACGCTTCTCACCTTAACTCTATTTCTCACACGATCCTATGCCTATATGTTAAACTGTCACCCATAAATGTTTAAGAGTTTGCCTACTTGAACTATGTTACTCCAAATACCCCCACCCAGAAATGCCGAACCCGTCCACACCAAAAAGACTTTTAATACCATAAATCCATAACGAGTCACCACCTACATGAAAGCACCGACAACATTTACTAAACAAACCCAAATTAGATGTGTGAAGCATCACAATATTGAGGCCACCCAACAAAAAAGGATAGAGAGCCAGAACCCAACTAGTCGAAGCAACTTTAGATGAGCCGGACGACCTCCCTCTAAAAAAAGAAAGAAAAAAGAAGGCGTTGATTTTCGAATATTTGCAAAAACCGATCCAACATGGAAGATGGATAAGCAGTACCGATAACCCATAAGTTCAAGTTAAACTATCCTGAAAGGCATCAACCAAGATCTCTAAATCGACAACTTATGACAAAATTTATGTACAGCTAGGGGTTACCTGTCTTTTCGATTCATATTATTTCCAAATGGAAAGACCCATATACATGAAGGGAGGTCTACCAAAACTACAGTGAAAATAAGCAACAAGAGCGACACCACTTCTTCATCGAAAACCCGAATACCATAGACTTTGCTTGAAAATTTGGTCTTCAATCTCGAGGATCGTTAAAAACAATTTAAAATGCCCAACAAACAAGAATTTAAAATTTCTACCGCTACATTCCTCAAAAAAACTTACGTCATCTACATATTGAAGATGGGAAACTGATATATTATCCCTGCCAACCTTGATACAATGAAAGCAGCCACGACTCAACGCTTTTTGAACAACGACATTTAACACCTCGACAGCCAAAAATAAGAGAAACTGAGAAAGAGGGTCACAACATATTCATTTGTAGGATGGTTTTCTTATAATCAATCTTATTATTTTGTTAAGACGAGACTAATATATAACTAGAAAAAAAATATAGGTTGTTATTTATAAAGCAAGTGTTCTTAAGTTTTTCCATTATATTCGTATGCCATAAAATTTGTATTTCAAATTTTCTCATTAGATTTGTATACCTTAAACTTTATATTGTCTTCGAGTATTTTGTTAATTATGACATGTCTCAATAATATGTGAACCTTTTTTTTCAAGTTTAAGAAACTTTTAATTAAAAAACCTAAAGAAATACACAATAACAACAAAATCTACTTTTGTTTTTGTAAACAGGAAATGAAAAATTAAAACAACTTATTATTAAAACATTCAAAATTTATATTTGTTTAAAAGAGAAATTACAAATGATGGTTTAACATGCCTTGCTAATTTAAAGACACAAAAAAAATTCAGAAAAAAATAAATCTCAAATTAGAATTTATAAATTCCAAACTTGTTTAATACAAATTTTATCAAACTTTAAATATTTTGAATATAAAAAAAGACACAATTGATTTCAGTTTCAATTTTAACGATCAATTAATAATATTTTTTTTGATAAAAATAAAGATGAATTATTTTGTCATATTAATAACCTTAACGATTGCTCTATATTTTTATGTATATATTAGTTAATTATTATGTAATTTTACGAAATTTAAATTATATTAAATAAATTTCACATATCTAACACTTATTCATAATTTACAATAGTCACATACAGTGGCGGACCTAGCTCCTAAAAGGGGGGTCCCATCCCCCCCAGTGAAATGTAAAAAAAAAATTGTAGGCTAAAAAATTTTAAAATACTGTATTTAGCCTTAATTCCTCCGAGTAAAAAAAATTCAAGAGACCCCATCTTGCCGTCGATTGACAAAAACACTAAAAACCTCTCTTGAAATGAATAAAAAACCCAAAAGATCTTTCGAAATCGACAAAAACACTAAGAAAATCTTTCAAATCGACAAAAACAATAAGAAAATCGCATGAAATCAAATAAAAAACCTTAAAATTTTCCCGAAAAACGTCGGATGACTTTACGTACCTTTAGTCTATCTTAGTGGGACCCTGGTGGACAAAAATCCTGGAGGTCACGTATTAATAAATAATATTCAAAACTTAATAAATGATTTTAAATCTTTTAATCAAATTTCAATAAAGAGATTCAAGAATTCCTAACAACCACTCAACTCAACCATCTTTCACTAAAAAAAGCTTCAACTTATTTTTCACAAAAATTATCTTATTTTTGGGTTTTAAAGATATACTCTGTGAAATAAGGTAGGATAAATACATATACCTATATATTAATTTTTTCATTATATTTCCAACGGTAATTTGATTTAATTTTAATATAAAAAACTTAATTAATTTTATAAGATAACCTAGTAATCCAATTATTCCATGATGCTTCCACGTTTGGTTAATGAGAATGAGAATGAATTTTCATTTCCACCGGTTAATCAGAAATGAAAATATGAATTTATAGAGGAATGGACTTATTATATTATATATAACCAAACATTTTTTTTTATTATCATTTCCATTAATTCCTATATAACACAATAATTTTTTTAATAGAAACACCCTAACAAAACACAATAATTTTTTAATAGAAACAAATAGGAGTAATCCTGATATTGGGCGGCTATTGATCATGGGTATAAATATGTAGGCATCGTACCGTACAAGACTATCAATCCCCCTTTTGCAAGCCCTAATTTCAACACCAACACATCCTTTCACAGATAATTGTAGGGACACAAGGAGATCTCGAAATCGAAGAGCAAATCAAGACGATGACGGATTACGAAGAAAGGTACGAAGGTAACGGGGAAGATGTTGAAACATTTGGCGGCGGTTCGTCGCCTCAGGCTAGAGCTAACAGCCACGGCGGTGGTGGCGGTGGCGGTGGCGGCACCGATGATTTCAGCGATTCTAAGTCACAGGTATTGAATATTGTTTTGATTTCTGCTGATTTATTTGAGTAGATCGAGGAATAGATTTGATTTGAGGGCATTCTGCATAAGTTGGTTTATGATAATCGGAAGATTATAGTTAGGAGTATGAATTAATTTATCGTTGAAGCGGTCACCCTGGTGATTTCTAGCGGCTTTGTTTACTGAATTTGTATCTGTTTTGAATTAGGGTCGAATGTCAAAATAGATGCCTAATTTTGGCTAGGAGGTAGTGCTTGTTTCATTGCGCAAAATTGGTACTGCTTCTTGAATTTGAATGTTTGATTAACTTCAGACATCATATGAATTGTAGATAATTTGTAGAAAAATTCCCATGAAGTTAGACATTAATACAGGAGTCTTGTTAGATATTCAATTTGCAATAAATCCACATGACCTAACATTACTCTGTCTGTAGTCCGGCTCCTCTTTTTTGTTTTCTATCAACAACTTTTTGTAAAGAACAACTTATCATTACGGGTATAAAAGATTAGCTACAAGCCTTCACTTCCGTGTTGTAGTTCCCTTTAATTAATCAAATTGAAACAGCTGCATTACTGAAAATAACACAAGAATGTAATTACCTTAATTGTAAGATGTGGTGTTGAAAGAATTCTTCTTCAAAGAAAGTGCACAGATAAAAATCATGCCTTAATGATTTAAACCTCCCTTTCTGGTTACTAAAATCTGGGATTCTTACATGCCAATGTGATTTGCTTATATTCTCTCCCCTGATAGAGTTTCCAAATATTTTTGAGGAACTATATGGGACCATACTCACCATAGTGCTTCCAGAATTGCTCAAAAAATGTGGTTTCAATGCCACTATAGTCGACATTGAACGTTGGAAATTGGAGTGTGCTTTTACCCTTTTGTTTGAATACTTATGGTTGCTTTTCTGTTTGCAGCGTGGTTCTCGTGACTATGAAAGAGAGTCCTCAAAAAGCAGGTCAAAAGACAGAGACAGAGGGCGTGATAAGGACCGTGACAGGGAAAGGGATAGGGATAAAGACAAAGATAGGGAAAAAAGCCGAGATCGGGATCGGGATAGGGAAAGGGAGCGAGACAAAGACCGTGATCGGCACAGAGACCGTTACAGGGAACGGAGTGAGAGAAGGGAAAGGGGCAGAGATAGAGATGATGATGATTATCACAGGAGTCGAGATTATGACAGGTACTATAATCTAACTGCTTTTTATCATCATATTGTGGCATTATTTAGGCATTTTCATGTTTGATAGCTTGGTTTCTTTGTTTTCTTTTTTTAACTTCAGACATTTATTTCTGGTAGATTTCATCATGTTACTCTCTGCCATACTGTCATCATTGAAAACCTTATGAATCTATTATCTTAACTTTGTTATGGCTTGCAGGAGGAGAGATTACGACAGAGATAGAGAGGATAGACATAGTAGACACAGGTCTCGTTCTCACTCAAGAGCCAAATCTGAACATAGATCAAGGTCACGGTCTCGCTCACGGTCCAAAAGGTAAGGCTTGGGGATTCTGTTAGTTGCAATGCTGGCAGGGACATTTTTTTTGCTATAGTTAACATCTTTATGGAAATTGATGTTTTTCCAATCATCTTTAAAGTGTTAATTATGCTTATTAAAGTCACATTTCTCATGTGGTACATTTTTAGCTGCATGATCTACAAATATTACTTCATAAATGAAGGCGCAGAAAAGGAAGATCTCATATCATTTTTAATCATTTACATTGGATCATTCTTTTCTGTTTTGAATCATCCTGTTCTTATTTAGTTTTAAGAATTACGGTTGCATAGTGTTTATGAACTGACGGTTATCATAATTTCTCTTTGGTGTTTGTAGCAGCAAAAGAGTAAGTGGTTTTGACATGGCTCCTCCAGCTTCTGCAATATTGGCTGGTGCTGGTGCTGTTACTGCAGGTACATATCCCATCATTTATAACTGATTCAATATTTTGATAACTATTATTTTTCTTTTTGATATAGTGTGGAATGGTCGTACCAAAATGCATGGTGTTATTTTGGTAAGCAAATTTAGTTCTTTTACTTGTACCCACAAGAGTTTCCAGCGTCATCATCCCTAAACTGAATGTTTCCAAATTCTTTATTGTTTACTTAGTGACATAATTCTGAACTGAGAGAGCTTTTTTGGTTTTGTCTTGTGTTTGGTGTTTTTTGTTTGTTCTATCTTCTGTTTTATGTCTAAGAAGGCAATGTTGGGCTACTAGCCCCACTGTGCTGAGAATGGGTGTGAGCCGACTTCTGTAGCTTTTATTACAAGGAAGAATCATTGCAATGGTATGATGGGTCTTGTTCGTCTTCAACTGGGATTTGCTTGCTTTGGTAGTTTTACAGATTTAGATTATAATCTTTTCCATTAGATACATGCAAGATTCTATAATTTTTCACAAATTATTGGATTTTTCAAAGGCGGTTGAGTGGTGGTTGTTACTCATTATATCTATGGTTTAGCTAGAGAAGGTTTTAAACATTTATATCTTTACTGGAGATTTGATTTCGTTGGTTTTTACAGGTCAGGTCCCTGGGACCACCCCGACGATTCCTGGAATGTTCCAAAATATGTTCCCGTTGGCATCTGGCCAGGTAATTTATCAGCTTTCATAATGATAGTTTGCTGTAACCCGTTTTTTCGTTTATTTTTTTTTTAACAATTTTCTCTTGCTATGGCCAATTGCAGTTTGGGGCTCTTCCTGTTATGCCGGTTCAAGCAATGACTCAGCAGGTTGGACAATATAATTATTTCACATTTTAATTCTTTTTGTCTTTGTCTATTTGTTTCTTTCTTTTGTTCTTAGTATAAAATTCTAACAAATGTTGCAATCCAGGCCACTAGACATGCAAGGCGGGTTTATGTTGGTGGCCTTTCTCCAACTGCCAACGAACAGGTTTCTTGATACTATCCTTGTTTCAATATGTGCTCTGTTGTGGCTAGAGAACTATAATGATTTGGATGTACATAAATGATTCTAACCATTGTTTCTTTGCAGTCTGTAGCTACATTTTTCAGCCATGTTATGTCTGCAATTGGGGGAAATACGGCTGGTCCAGGTTAGTAAATTGCATGTTGTCCAAATGTTTCAGTTTTTTGAGCTTTGCATTATTAAAACTCTCTTATGGTCAGGTGATGCTGTTGTCAATGTGTACATTAATCATGAGAAGAAGTTTGCTTTTGTGGAGATGCGATCTGTTGAGGAGGCAAGTAATGCAATGGCTTTGGATGGCATTATATTCGAGGTACCAATATTTCAATATTCGTGCTATTAAAAATAGTGAACTTTTTTGACACTGGGTTTTAGCGATGTATGTTCGACACAAGCTGGTAAATGGATTGTCGACTACTTCCTCTGTCCCAAAATAAATGTCCATGTATCTATTTTAGTTTGTCTTAAAATAAGTGTCCACTTCCAAGATGGAGAAATGCATTACTCCCTCTATAATTAAAGGTAAAATTTGTCATTTAGTAAATTAAAAAGTTAATGACCGCATTTCTAAAACTGTACTTTTCATTGTGGGCATTTATATTGGGACGGATGGAGTAATTTTTAACCAATTGATTTTTTATTTTAGTCTGAGTAGAGTTTATGGACATCTTCCTTTCACAACCGCCTTTCACCGAAAACTTTTTGGGTAGCTGCTGATGACATGCAAAAAGTACATTCAAAATTTGCACATTATTTTGTTTAAGAGTTGAGATTGCTTCTAGCTTCTCTAGACACCTGTAGGACCACCTTCTTGACCAATGAGTGTGTGTATATATATATATATATAAAGAGAGAGAGAGAGAGAGGAAAGTTCAAATGCAAACTCAAATTTGGTTGTGAACATAAGGACAAATGAGAGCGGGACATGTGTCATTCAGACTGGATGTAGTGTTATTCAGACTGACTGTTGGAATGTAGTATTATTCAGCCTGAATAATGTATGAACTTCACTTTCATTATTCACTCTGAATGCTCTTCATTATTCAGTCCGAACGTGTCGCACTCTTATTTGTCCTCATCTTCACAACCAAATTTGAGTTCTCATTTGAACCCGCCCCTATGTGTGTGTGTGTATATATATTTGAAACGGGACACCTGTTTTATGAGGTGTGCCTGGACATAAGTGCTTATACATATGATGGTGGTTTTATTATATTCATCTAAGGTGTCATGTTTGACTCAATTTTCAGGGAGCGCCTGTAAAGGTTCGAAGACCTAGTGATTATAATCCCTCACTAGCTGCAACTCTTGGTCCAAGTCAACCTAACCCGAACCTCAATCTAGCTGCTGTTGGCCTGACACCAGGCTCTGCTGGTGGGCTGGAGGGTCCAGACCGCATATTTGTGGGTGGGCTTCCTTATTATTTCACAGAGGCACAGGTCAGGGAGCTACTGGAATCTTTTGGGGCTCTTAGGGGATTTGATCTCGTGAAGGATAGAGAAACTGGCAACTCGAAAGGTTATGCGTTCTGTGTATATCAGGATTTATCCGTCACAGATATTGCTTGTGCAGCTCTTAATGGTATAAAGATGGGTGACAAAACCCTTACGGTTAGACGGGCTAACCAGGGCCAAACACAACCAAAGCCTGAGCAGGAGAGCGTACTGTTACATGCACAGCAACAAATTGCATTGCAGGTCAGAAATTCTATTTTGATTCTGCATCTACTGTTTGTACAATTTTGTCTCTGAATCGTTAAGAGGTGAATCCTGTTTGGCCAAAAATAAGGCTGCCTCTTAATGGTTTCAAAACCCTTTGAATCGTTTTGTATCGTGGACCTCCCTTAACCATTAAGAGCCCTAATTACATCCTGAATAATTACCAAATAATTATATCTCATTTTGCACTATATCATAAAAGCCTCTTAATCATTTCGACCACTTAATCATTCTGCATTAAACCATTCAGCAACTGCCCAACAGCCCCTAGATGTAAGGATGCTGCAGGTTGCAATGCCCAACCTTAGGTGCACGTTATAGTCAAGATCATCTCATGTTATACTGTGGGTATTGTCGGTCAATATAGGTGTTAGGAAGTCAAATAGTCAAAAAGGGTGGGCAGTGGTAGGAAAGTACAAGTGAATAATGTAGTAGTACAAGCAGGTGATGCATGGGTAATAAGTTGAATGGTAAACATCATTTCATGTTATACCATGGGTATTGTGGTCAATATAAGTAGATGGTTTAGGAAAAATACTCCATGCTTGTTTCCACATTTCTATTTTAGTTTTCCCCAAAATAAGACTTTCAAAAGTAAGTGCCTACTTTCCAATTTCTTCATTATGTAAGAGAGGAAGAAATTCATCACTCTCTATTATTAAGGGTAAAATTGTCATTTAGTTAACTTAAAAAAATGTAATAATTACGTATTTCTAAAACTGTGTGCCTCTTTTATTATTTTAATGAAAGTACAAGTGACTAGTGCACTAATACAAGTAGGTAATTAGGCCATTAGGGGTAGTAAGTTGGTAGGTTGTAGTATAAAATAAGGTTATTAAGCCCTTTGTAATATTATCTGATTTTATTGTTAGTACGCTTTTGATCATCGGTTAACATCATCTTATTTGCAGAGACTCATGTTGCAACCCGGAGCAATTGGTACAACTGCCGCCACCAAGGTTCTATGTTTAACACAAGTGGTAACTGAGGATGAGCTCAAAGATGATGAAGATTATAAAGATATATTGGAAGATATGAAATTAGAATGTGAAAAATTCGGTAAGATTCTTTAGCTTTGTTGTCGGTTTCTGGCGTTGCTATATATATATATATGTTGATTCTTTATAGTTTGGCAAATCGGTTATCAGTCTATTGATTTTTTTTTGTTTTCTATATCTTTCTGTTTTACAGCCTTTTGTAATGACACAATACTGCTATAAAGAATCTGCCCCCCCTAACATTCAGACAGAAGCCTGCCTTACTGCTTGTTTATTTCTATACATTATCGACTCTAAATAACTTTTTTTTTAATCTAAAATTTTACTCTAATTTTGCAGGTACCTTAGTGAATGTGGTCATCCCACGTCCAAATCCTAATGGCGAACCAGCACCAGGAGTTGGCAAGGTTAGTTCAATACTGACCCAAGTTCCTTTTTCAATATCTCTTAAAAAGTAAACTACGATTTTCGTCCCTGTGGTTTAAAAATTGCTTTTTTCGTCCCTGTGGTTTTGTTTTGCTTCCATTTTCGTCCTTACAACCAACACCGTTAAAAAGTTTTGAGAAGTTACATATTTAGTCCTTGTGTTATGTAAAGTTTAAAATATTTAGTCCTTTTGTTATATAAAGTTTAAAATATTTATCCTTCAATTTTATTTGTTATAAAAGGCCCAACTTTTTTGAACTTTACATAGCACAAGGACTAAATATGTAAGTTCTCAAAACTTTTTAACGGTTACTTTTAATGGTGTTAGTTGTAAGGACGAAAATCGTTATAAACAGTAAACCACAGGGACGAAAATCGTAGTTTAGTCTTTCTTAAATTATCATAAAAAAACTCACGGTTATGTGGCCCGAGTAATTTGGAAAAATCATGTGGTAATGAAAAAAATAAAAAAAGTAACATGGCAATTATGTGCGAGAGACCTAAGACATGTTTTCTTACCAAAATCAAGATTTGAAAACCATGTGAGGAGGATCTAAACACCAAAAGCATTTGTTATTTGTTAAAGTTGGTTAATCACATTTCTACTTTTTTTTTTTATTTTTGGAATTTGGTAGGTTTTCTTGGAATATGAGGACACGGAAGGTTCAACGAAGGCTCGGGGAGGGTTGAATGGAAGGAAATTTGGTGGGAATCAAGTGGTGGCGAGCTTTTATCCGGAGAATAAGTTCAGTCAGGGAGAGTATGATGGATGATAGATATAATTAATTTGTATTATGTTTGTTTGCTTGTATTACTTACTAGCCAGCCAGAGTCATGTTTGGTTAACCGATTTTCTGTTAAAAATTACAACATAAAATTAGAGATGTGTAATGTCTGTTTTTGAGATTTGGTAGAGTTGTTATGTCTTGACTTTATGACAGAGTAACGGTAGTAAAAATACTTGCAAATTGTCGGTGGTTTTTGGTTATTCCACATTGATGGTTTGATTCGTCTGAAATCCGATGCCCGTTGTCACTAAGCAGGTCTTGTTCAATTTAATATATAAATCACTTATTAGGAGTAAATTGGTCATTTTAACCGTTCTATTATATTCTGCTCTATTTGTCAGAAGGGGTGTGAATAGAATAAAAACTTGTAACATGTTTGGTGTTTATTTGTAGAGACAGATTGGGACTAAATGGAACAATAATGTATTTCCTTTTCTTGCCAAAATGGTTGAACAAAAAGCAAAGGTATTACACGATAGATAAATTGGTAAATTACATCTCTTAAATTACATCCGTTTGGTTTGTTGGATTGTTAGGATTTGAAATCCTATAAACATAGGATTTTGAAATTCTTAACAGATGCTCGGATTTCGTAGGATTGTATAAAATAAAGTTTTAAAAAATGTTAAATGTTTTGTAATAATTGATTAATAAAAATGTAATTTAATTATTTTTCATAATTATTTATAACTTTTTTATAAATTATTAATAAATAATTGAATCCAATCCCATTCCAAATCTTACAAACTAAACACATAAAATGATTTAAAATCCATTCCGAATCAAATCCCTCTATGAAATCCAAATCTCTCGAAAACAATCCTACAAACCAAACGCAACCTCAGTCTTATTATTTGCCATGATTATGGATGTTTTTATTTAATCTCGTATTTATTCGGTCTTCAACCATCTCATCTTATCAAAGGGCCTTTGGTTTGAAAGGATCTAAACTAATGGTAGAGTTCAAACTCTTTGGAGGTCAAAGGGTAAAATCTCACCAAATATGCAAAGTGTATTTGGTGTATAATATATTATATATTAAAGAAAGATCTCATTTCATATCCACATAAATACAATATATTTTAAATACAGTAAAATAAGGCAACATTTTTTATGCCTGATTGGTTGAACTTGACTCCAAACTCCAAAGGTTAAAAGTGTATAGAGGTCACATGTTTGAATCCAAAGAGAAATAAAACACGAAGGTTCAAATTGTAGTTTAATAATAAGAGATTACGAAACACGTATAATGAGTACATTTTAGATTGAAGTAAATTTAAAATTAAGTAGTTGATATATTTTTAAATAACAAATTACAAGAAAACGTAATATATATTAATTTGATTTTTATTTTGTATAACATTTTTTAAAACTTCAATTTTGATGTCTCAAACAATATCTCAAACATTTAAACCAAAGTATGTTGTATAAAATAAAAAATAAAAAATAAAGCAAAGTACATCGTATATTATGCATTTTCAGATAAATACCAAATACTTAAACATTGAGACGTCACATATGAAGTACAAATAAAGGTTTTGGAATTATCTTACACAAGTATGTTATATTTATATACGATCTATCTTTTTTAAATAATGAAAACATATTAATTTTATATTAGGATTAAATGCACATTAATAATAGCAAACATTTTATTGTAACTTTAGACCACGCTAAATACTAATATTTTAGTTTTTATTTATTTTTATTAAGACAAAATCATTACAACTTGTTTAAACCATCAAATCATGATATAAGATGACAATCATATACCAAAAATCATCATCATTCAACAAAATATGAAGTTTGTCATTATTATTCGTAAAATAAGGAATACACATTGCTTAAATAAATAAAACTAATATAAATTAATTTATAAAAAAATATATTATCTAAAATACCAAATATACATAAAATACATTATCATAAAATGGCCATTGAATGGTTAAAAGCTTCTCTTTTCTTGTAGATTTGAAACAAAATATAGACTTTGAGGAACATAATCATTGCTAAATCCAAAGGAAAACATCAATAACTAAGTCATGATTATAAGAGATTTTTAAAAATGCAGAGAATCACACATTTCGTCCTTGTGGTTTATATGAAATTATAGATTGTGCTCCTAAAAATGAATACTTATAAATTTGAACTCTATGCATTTTATTATGGATTGTGTTCCTCATCCTATCTCTGTTTGTTTTTCTTCGGTAATATCCAGCATAAACAAACCATTCTCTAATCTTCTTCGTCTTGTCTCTTACTATCTTCATCAGTCATCTCTCCACATTCATTTCATCTGAAACAAAAACATACCCTTTTTACTTATCATACTGACACTCATCTTCGTCTTCCGTTGAAATTGGATGTGAAACATCATCACTGACACTACAAGAGAAATGACCATTACCGACCATCAAATCCGTCGGTAATGTCCAGATGCGTTGGTGAATGGTCGTCAAAAAAAGGACCGTGGGAGAAAGGCTTCACCAACGAACTGGGTTACCAACGAAATGGTTTATCGACAGATTTCCGAAGGAATGATTTACCGACGACTTTCGAATGGATGTTTTAATTTTTTAAATCTTAAATCCGCCGGAAATCCGTCGGTATGAGCAGCATAATAGGAATCCGTCGGTAATTACCGACGGATTTAAGACAATTTATTATTTTGTTAATTTTTTTAAGAGTAAATTGCAAATTTGGTCCCTAAGGTTTGTGGTTTTTTATGGATTTGGTCCCTAGAAAATTTTTATTGCAGCAAAACCACTATGGTATGCAATTCGTTGTGGATTTGGTCCCTGGCGCTAACTCCGTCTAATTTCTTGCCGTTAAGTCCCCTCATGTGCCTTGTACATGAGGGCATTTTGGTCATTTGACCTTATTACACTTATTTTACCATTTTTTAATTAATTATAATCTTTTTTCTTGAAAAGTCATCTTCTCCAATAAGAACATCAAGAACATCTAAATTAAATCAATTATAGAAACTTAAATCAATTCCATATATAAAAACTTAAAAATCTGAATTAAACCCATATCCAATAATCAAAATCTAATTTAGTTATAAAAAAACTTAAATCAAACTTGGTTGTTAGAGAAGAGAAGGATATAGATTTGAGAGAGAGATATAGAGATCAAATGAAGAGAAAAAGATGAGATACAGATCTGGGAGAGAGAGATATAGATCTGAGAGATTGGGAAAAAAAAAGAGAAGAGAGATCCGACAGATCGAACGAAGAGAAAGAAAAGAGATCCGGCGACTTCGTCTTCTCCGGCGAACTCACTTCGAGCTATGGCTCGTCTCAGGCAAACCCACGCCGCCTTCTCCGGCCGTTTTATGAAGTCTCCCTGCTGAAACATCTTCCAGACCATCGTCTTCTTCAACCATCGTCTTCTCCGGCGACCCTCACCGGTCCAACATCGTTTTTCCGGCGAAACTCTTATCTGTTTCATTTTTCAATTAATAGCTTCATCAAACCTATAACTTTAGCTTCATCAAACCGGCGGCAACCCTTGATCTGCAGATCCGACAGCGACCCTCCATCTTCTTCATGCCAAGTACCCCATCCCCCTTTCTTGACGGTCCATCTTCTCCGACGGCGACCCTCCATTCTTCGCTCTCCTTTTCGAACCCAGATTTGAATCCTTTTCTTTTTTATGTTTATCATATTTGAAGCTTTCCGATTTTCAGATTTGGGTTTGTAGATCTGAGTTTTGATCTTCCGGTTTGAAGCTTTTATATTTGTACATTTTCAGGTTTGAAGCTTTTAGATTTGTTCTATTTCATTTTCAGGTTCATTAGATTTGTCTCCTTCATCAGATCTGTACATTTTGGAACACAAATAAAAACTAAAACCATTTCATTTTTTGGATTTGGTGTTTTTGTTCTTGGTGTTCATCTTGGTGTTTTTGGATTTCTTGGTATTAGTATAGAAGATGAGTATTCAAGTTTGATTCATGATTTGTTTTTTGGAAAGAGAAATCTGATTGGTGTTATTGATGTGCTTGATGTTCTTATTGGAGAAGATGACTTTTCAAGAAAAAAGGATTATAATTAATTAAAAAAATGGTAAAATAAATGAAATAAGGTCAAATGACCAAAATGCCCTCATGTGCAACGCACATGAGGGGACTTAACGGCAAGAAATTAGATGAAGTTAGTGCCAGGGACCAAATTCACAACGAATTACATATCATAGTGGTTTTGCTACAATAAAAGTTTTCTAGGGACCAAATCCACAAAAAACCACAAACCTTAGGGACCAAATTTGCAATTTAATCTTTTCTTTTAAATATTTAATCGGATTATTCGGTAAATCATTGGGAATTTGTTGGTAATTACCGACAGATTACTTTCGTCGGTAATGCTCGATTTTCTAGTAGTGTTATACGATGAAGGTTACACCTTTATCAACCCTAAACTTCATCTCCCACGATACTTAGACTACTTTGATAAAGATGAAGGATCATTGAAGCTCGTCAACCTATGTTAGCACATGGGTCCCGTCCTATCTTCTTCGATCATGGGTAGGTCTGTAGGGCCGAGATGACATTGATGGCGAAGATTATTTGCTTTTGGGGATCTCCGCCAATAGGGATTTCAATGAGATGATATTTCATTTATGCCATTTATGAATTTCAAAAGCTTCAAAAGCATAGAAAAGTAAATGCTGAGAGCATCTCCAACAGCTTCTCTAAAATAGAAAAAAAAACTCAATTTTCTTTTCTAAACTCCTCCAACAGCATCTCTATATCATTAGATTTTTGGAAAAATCTCTAAATATAGAGATTTCTCTATATCTCTGAAATGATGATAGAGAAATATTATTTTAATGATTTTCCACAAAAAACGACCTTTATTTGTTGGAATAATAAATTTATTGAATATTTTAATAATATAATTTTTAATAGGTTCTCTAAAATACAGAAGCTGTTGGAGTTGGAAAATAATAATTTTAAAAATTTTGATTTTACATTCTATATTTTAGAAAAATTTAGATAAGCTGTTGGAGATGCTCTAACAACACAGACAACTAAATTCAAGAACGATTTGAGGTGAGACCCGTTAAATGTGAAAACTTTTTTTTGTAATTTGTAATTTATTTTTAATTAATATTTTAATCAAATTACATGACTAAGTCAAATGCTACATTCTTTTTCTTTAAAAATGGGGTAACAAATACCTATGTAGTATAATTATTTGATAATTATCATACCATACAATATTGGTAATTTGGTATCATACAAAAACTATTTATAGATATTGAAACGATAATATGGCTTTTATAACACATGTAAACATGAAATGTCAAGAGAAATAAATAAATTTATGGCATGATTTTTAGCAAATTTATGACGAACATCTACACAAAAACATAAATAATTGTATATTAATTACAAAAATAATTCTATAACCTAAATGGTATTTTTAAGTTATCTTTTTTTTTTATCTATTTTTTTCTTCATTTGAAATTATATACATGGTTTTTTTCTTTAGTTGAAAGTGCCACTTGAAATCAGATCCATCACATGTCCAAAAAGTAATTTACAAAAGAAAAACATTTAAGGCATCTTTCTAAACTTTTCACCCTTATTGCTCAACCGAATATTATTATCATTATGATTATTATTGTTGACATTATTTGGAGTGGAGTGGTAATTTTGTATCGAATTAAATTGATCGACATGTCTATTAACAGTATCAATTAAGTTGGTAACAATTTAATCAGTACCAATTAATGTCGATTGGTAGTACTGTACGAAATATGAAAAATTAGTTGATACACGGTATTAGTAGTTCCATATCACAGTAGTACCAACTACCATAATGTCGACTTATTTAATTATGTACTAGTTTTTGTATTCTTGATATATTAAGGCTATGTTTGGCAAAAGTAGTTAATAAGGTACCTTATGACTTACAAGTTAGCTTATCAAAACTTTATTTTTATTAATTTATCAATAAGTTAACTTATAAGTTAACTTATGATCATTCAAACAACTACACTAAAAATTAGGTACCTTATAAAGTAACTTATAAGTCACCTTATTTTTGCCAAATAATGCCTAAATATTAAACATCGTAACTTTAACATTTTTGTTTGAACATTTGAATGTTTCCAAGTTTTATTCTTAAAAACACCTTAAACACGATATGTATTACCTACAAACTCAAAATATCACTCAAAATTTGAACAATTTGCAAGCTTTCATTTATGTAACTTGAAATCAGTAGAAACCAATACCCATTATGTATCGACCGAAAAAAGATAATACCAATTAAGTTGGTACCAAATTCGGTTGGTTGATTACATAGTATAAAATTCTAAGTACTAATTATAATTATTTAATATACGGTATTGGAAAAAAACTTGATATTATACCAAATACAACCCAAGTTATTATTACAATTATGTATGATACATATTCTTTCCCTATTATTGCAGCAAGAAATTAGTGTCAATCAAGATTCTTTCGTTTTGTCTAAAAAAAACTATAACGTTTAATATAACATATAATTTAATTGAAATACATTATTATCGATTAAATATCATAAATGTTGTTTACAAAAATAAACTATGATAACCTGTATATCACAATCACATTAATCAAAGTTATAAACATAAGATAATATTTATTTATAAGTGAAAAAAATATATAAAAAAATATTTATTAAATGATTTACAAGATAATTCCGACATCTGGAGTTGTGAATTTTATATTTATACATTGTTTAGTAGACGTAGGATCGTGTGAAAATGAGTAATTAATGTGAGAAACGTAAGAAGAGACCGGATCCTTGATCACCTTTAATTTCAAACTCAGAGTAAACTACATACTTGGTCCCTAAGGTTTATTGATTTTAACAGTCTGAGTCCTTAAAATAAAATATCTATGGCTTACATCCTCGTGGTTTTCATTTTATAACGTATTGGGTCCCTAAAACTAATTTTGTTAGACTTTTTCTGTTAAGTAGGTTAAGTAAGAGGGGCATTTTGGTCATTTTAAGTTTAGGGACCAAACATGTAATAAAAACCATAGGGACCAAACATCTAACTTACTCTCTATATATTTTATATATACTTAATAATTAATAATTAATAACATATATATTGTATATAATTTATCACCATAATTTTCACAATTTTTTATAACATTGTTTTTTTTATTACAACAATATATTTTTAATTCTGTATTTTTATTATGGCATGATAGTTACATTTTTCTTTATTATAGCAAAATATATTCAAATTATTTTTTTTATTATGACATTATAGTTACATTTTTGTTTATTATAGCTATATATTTTTAAATTATTTTTTAATTATGGTATTATAGTTATATTTTTCTTAATTATAGCAATATGTATTCAAACTATTTTTTTATTATGTCATTGTAGTTGCATATTTTTCTTTATTATATCAATATACTTTCAAATTGTTTTGTATTTAGCCATTGTACTTTTAATTTTTTTTATTAAATTGTATGAAAGTTATATATTTTAATGTAACATATATTTTAAACATATACGATTGTTTTTCCCTTAAAAAACATATATATTTTTAAATAAATTACGTGGCATAGATAAAATGGACCATCAATTTTTTAGATAGTTTAACTTTACCTTCCGATTATTCATACATTTTTAAAGGAATTCTTAAAAAATAGATGAAAAACATAATATAGGTGGTATATGAATAATCGGGAGAGAAAGCGATGAAGTTATTCAAAAAATGTAAAACACATTTTACATTGCTAACGTTTAAAAAATGTTAAAAAGTATGTGTTTTTTGAAAAAAATATGTATATGTTTAAAAAATATGTTACATTAAAATATTTAATTTTCATACAATTTAATAAGAAAAATTAAAAATACAATGTGTAAAAAAAGAAATGAAAGTATATTACTATAATAAAAAAATGTAACTATAATGCCATAACAAAAATACAATTTGAAAATATATTATTTTAATAAGAAAAAACGAAAAAAAATGTTATAATAAGAAAAATTGTGAAAGTATTTGATAAATTATATAATATATATATATATACACCCACAATATATATATATATATTGTTATGAATTATTAATTATTAAGTATATATAAAATATATAAAGAGTAAATTACATGTTTGGTCCCTATGGTTTTTATTACATGTTTGGTCCCTATGATTCTTATTACGTGTTTGGTCCCTATACTTAAAATGACCAAAATGCCTCTCTTACTTAACCTACTTAACAGGAAAATTCTAACAAAGTTAGTTTTAGGGACCTAATACGTTATGAAATGGAAACCACGAGGATGCAAGCCATAGATATTTCATTTTAGGGACTCAGACTGTTAAAACCAATAAACCCTAGGGACCAAGTATGTAAAATATTTATTAAATGATTTACAAGATAATTCCGACATCTGGAGTTGTGAATTTTATATTTATACATTGTTTAGTAGACGTAGGATCGTGTGAAAAAGAGAATTAATGTGAGAAACGTAAGAAGAGACCGGATCCTTGATCACCTTTAATTTCAAACTCACCATGAATTGTGTTTCATACGATAATTAATCTGGGACATCATATGCTAACGTGCATCCAAGGGTGGAGATCCCTTCTTACGCTTCTCATCTTAACTCCTATTCTCACTGTAACCCAACCCTTATTTAGCAATAAAGTCTTGAAAATCGATGAAGGAGGGTCATAATATATCTTAATTGGTGTCTCAATATCTTGTGGTTTTTGAATAATCTACTAAATTTGGGTGTGGATGTGTAAGTGCAGCTTATGCCTTCGCAACCAAGTAAAACATGTTTTTTTGAAGGTAATAAGCTTTTGGGGAGCTGTTCGCAGGCACGAGGCTTATAGGGATGCGGGCACGAACACTGTTCACAACTTTTTAAAAAACCATTTCTCTATTTTAAGGGATTGTATCCGTTTCAAAATTACATTTGTTGGGCCATGAAAATCTGATCATCTTTGTTTGGAAGACTATCTTTGCCAACTACAACTTTCATCTGTTTGAATTCTTTTAGCTTACATTTCATTTATCTCTTTTGAGTGCTTTCCCAAAATAGATGGAGCTCTTAAGATAAAATCTCAACCGAAGAACATGTTTAGAAATCACCCATTTTATCATTCCTATTACCAAATACACACACTTACCGTAATTGTGATTCTACTCCTTCAAGAGCATCGTAATCTTCATTCTTTACTACTGGATTTCTCTCGGTGGTCTCCTCCACCTGTGGTTTCCCCAGATTTCGATTTCCACGTAAATCTAGGTGTTGTCTTCTGAAACTATCTTTTTTACTTTGTGTTGGATGCATATTTAGTAGGTGAATAATCATATTTGTATGTTTTGGTAACTTTGTCTTATGCACTAAGAACACCATTGAGTGTTCAAGCTAGAGATTCATTGAGATCACTAATTTATCCCTTGTTTGACTTTGATTAAACTCTCTAAGTTGAGATTAAAATAGCATTACCTCGTTTCAGTTTTCAAAACAATTTATAAACCGATAAAAATACTTGGAGTAAAATACAAATTTGGTCAATGTGGTTTGTCAAAAGTTTGTCCCTACAGTTATGAAATCATAAGATCGCCATCATGATCCACAAAAACGTCTGGATTTGATCCCTTCCTCTAACGGCCATTAAAAATTTCGTTAAATAAAGGATATTTTCGTCCTTTTATTATTTATTTTGTCTTTTACCCAATCAAAATTCACCAAGGACCAAAATTAAAAAAAAATGTTTTTTATTAGGTAAAAGACAAAAAAGTGAATAAAACGATGAAAATACCCTCATTTAATAGAAATTTTTTAAAGAAGTTAGAAGGAGGGATTAAATCCGGATGTTTTCTTAAACCACAACGATTAACTTGTAAGATCCGTTTGCAACTCCATTGGAAATATTACCCGAATGGTATTTCTTTCCCGTATTTCAAATACTTCGTACAATACCCAATAAATTATCGGGTGTTCTTTTAATGGTTTCAGAGGCCTTTCACGGTTGATTCGCGCACGATACACTGTGGATCAAAAAAGTTTTATAAAAACATTCCTCCGATAGTAGCTGTTAATACGAATAAGAGAAACTTTGTTATAGCCATTTCTGTACTGAACTCGAAAAGGCATCTCCTTTCCTTTGATTGGTGTAAGGTGATATAAACCGCACATTCTAGCAGCCCTAAAAAATTTCAAAACCGTAGATACCAAATGTGTTATTTATAACAAACCACAAGGACCAAATTTGTAGTTTACTTTAATATTTATTTTGAAGGATGACAATCATTTAATTTATGTTTTTTACATTAAAAAATAAATATACATAATCAAAATGAAGCATCACCCATGGCCTCACAATATTATTTTGCATAAAATTACCAAAAGGACCACTAAAATGCAAGGTTACTTTCGATACAAGATAAAAAGATACCGCTTTTCAATCATCCACCCTTTTATGAGGATTAGTCTTTTTAAATCATTAAATTCTCCAAAATTCAATAATAATGTCTTAACAAAAAGAGTAAATTGCAGAAAAGAATGTTTATTTATTTATTTATAAATTCTTAATTAACAAACATGTTATTATAAGGTACGTTTAAGAGTCAGTATTGGACAAGATGACGTTAGAATCGGTCATCAACATCTGTCATCACTTGACCTCTATCGGTGACACTTCTTTCTCGATTTCAATAGAATTATCAAGATTATGTTTATAATTAATTATCATATTATGTAAAATAATAGTCATTATGTTATGTAGTATCTTAGAGCATCTCCAGCAGCTTCTCTATAATTTCTTTAAAATAAAAAACTAAAAGTTAAAATCTCTAAAATAAATTGCAATCCTCCAACAGATTCTCTATATTTAGACCTTGTTTGCTTTTTTCATTTTAAACTCTTAATCATCACTTATATTTGATTCGTTAGAACGTTTCATAATCATTTCAAAACTAAAACCAGACTTCAAATTTCAGCACCCCTTAAAAAACAAACGTCATCTTAGAGATTTTTCCATGAATCTCTATTTTAGAGAAGCTGTTGTAGTAGTTTATAGAACAAAAATGTGATTTTCTCTATTTTAGATAGACTGTTGGAGATGCTTCTACACCCTACCCTACCCTACCCTAAACGAAATACCCATGCCCAATCATGCCACAACTGCGGGTATGTATGCTATATATAGGGGTTCAATTAAAAAGACTAAGAGCATCTCCAACAGTTTCTCTATACTTTCTTTAAAATAGAGAATCAAAATTCAAAATCTCTAAAAAATATTACATTCAACTCTAACAGCTTCTCTATTTTAGAGATTCCATCATTCATTAAATTATTAAAATATCATATATTTCTAATAAAATATTATTTTTCTCACCTAAACATTTAACTTCAATATTACTTATTGGTAGAAGTTAATAAAATAATGTTTCTCTTATAAATGTAATCATTTTTAGGGATATCTCCAAATTTAGAGATTTTTGTACCCTTTCTCCTACTTTCCTCTATTTTGGAGAAAGTTTTAGAGATGCTGTTGGAGCAAAAAATTGCTTAAGATCCCCATTTTCTCTATTTTAGAGAAGCTGTTGGAGATGCTTTAAATATCATGAGAAAGTAAGAAGGAAAGTTAAGAGTACGTTGTTCATATGTGAATCCTCTAAAAAGTCCGAAAAAACTATTTGAAGATGTGTATGTAAACTGACATTATAGATTATTCATATGGGTTCAGATATGCATTTTCAAATGAGATTTTTAACAATTTATATATAAACCTCTCACTTTCACATTCTCACGATTTTTAATCTTTTTATTTGAATTTTCCACAATATATTAGCACTATGTAATAATAAAATATGTTAATTTAATTGGGTAACTAACCATTAATCAAGTATATTAAAGTTAACTTTAAAAATTAAAAACTTTAAATTATTAAAGTGTTATATAACAATTAAATAAAGTAAAAAATAAAAATACAAAAATCTTATGATTAAAAGACGATTTTGTAAACATCAAAATGTTAACAAAAATAGTGTTAGTGAATCAGTGTTACACTATTTTTTTTTACTATTTACAACTAAAGATGATAAAATGAGTCCAGCTCGGCAGAGGATCAGGACCGACCAAGGACCGGTCCGGCTTGAGACCAATAAGGCCCTGTTATGGGACTGTGATCCGGGACCGGTTACATATTTTAGCGATTATGGGACCGTCCCGACCTAGGACCCGATTTTCTAAAATAAATATATTTGTATATATATTTTTATATGTTTCTAATTTTTTAAGTACATTCGATTGAAAACTAATTATAATAAACATATTTTTAAGTGTATTTGGTTGAAAACCAATTATAAAACTATGATAAAACGTATTTTTAAAGTGTATTTGAGTGACCAAATTACATATATTAAAGCATTATTAAAAATTTATCAAAAACAATTAAAATAAGTTTTTTTAACATAGGACCAGCCCGGGACCTGGATCGGTTACAATCCAAGCCTAATCGGGCCACCCTTTAACGGCCTGGACCGGGACAGTTTAGGGTGAATATTAATTGGGACCGGGGCCGAAAATTTGCCATCTCTATTTACGACATTAAAACAATGAAAAAAAATAGGTCACTCATTGAAGAGGATTTGCGGAAAAAAATAAGTACAATACAAGATTTCATACATTCTTTAGATGAGTCCGTTTTTTGTTAAGCAAGTAAATAATATTAACTTTATTAATCGGGACATCGTCGTCCTTTTAATTATTGATATCACATTCCTGAAATATCTTATTCAATTAACTATTACATTATTTAATTATTAAATTTCATTAATTATTTCATTCTTTTAATTTTTGGTTATCTATTTCATTTATAAACTTTAAATAAAAATTAGTGTTTCACTTTCTGGTTTCACATATGAACTTTTATTGTATATTTCACCTAAGCATTTTAAATAAAAATCATTGTTTCATTTTCTGGTTTCATCTATACATTTTAAATAAAAATCATTGTTTTATTTTTTTGTTTCACCTATGAACTTTAAACAAAAATTATTGTTTCACTTTCAGGTTCACCTATGAACTTTTTAGTTTTATCTTTAAACAAAAAACATTTATATATTATTAAAAATATTCGTTACTTTTCAAAAATAAAATATGATTTCTTCCAAAAACTAAAAATAATAACATTATTATTGATTATCTTTCAAAAATAAAATATGATAATTTGTTCCAAAATTGTCTTCCATTTAATACCATTTAATTCGTTTCATTTTTATCAGATTATAATCTCCACTAAATCACAACCGTTGATTAAAAAAAATGAAAGATTTTGATCGGTTAACAAAGTTAACACTAATGACTTGGTTAACAAAAGAATATGTCTATTTGTAAGAAATGGTCTTATACGCGTTTATGGTTGTTTAACTCTTACAGGGGAATGTTTCTTAAAGAATAGACTTATAAACGAATCGAACGAACACGAACAAAAGTTTGTTCATGTTCGTTTGTTTAACTTAACTAATTAAACGAACGGTAAATGAACAAAATTGTTGGCGTCTGTGTTCATTCGTTTAGAAAATGAGTGCGTTCGTGTTTGTATCTTTAGATGCTAAATGAATGTGACAACCAAACTTAAACGAACATAAAAGAACATAAACAAACGAAAACAAAGAAACAAAAACAACCATCATTACTTGTCATTTCGTTAACCAGTACACACCGTTTATCCATAGTTTAAAAAAACAAGCAGCGTTCATAGAAAATAATTGTTTGAACAAATAAAAACAGTTAATCATGATTTGTTTAACGACCGACCTTGGTAAACTTAAAACTCAAATTAGTGCAAAATTGTCCTATATGTAAATGTAAAATTTAAATTTAAATGGAATTATGAAAAGTTAAAACTCAAACTAATAAAAGGTTATATACATGTATATTAGTATCATAGAGGAAAGTTCAAATGTGAACTCATTTTTGGTTGTGAACGTGAGGACGAATCTCAGCCACTTATCCGGTCAATAAAGGCGAACTTTGACTGCAGTTCCTCCTTTAATAATCTCCACCCTCCCATGAATCGCGTCAATCCTTCGTGATCGCGTCCACCATAACCGAAGATGTGTGGCTGAGATTCGTCCTCACGTTCACAGCCAAAATTGAGTTCACATTTGAACCTAATCCTAGTATCATAATATAAAATATAATATATAATATATAATATATAAACGAACATTTACAAACGTAAATGAACGAGCGAAACTGTTACAACCGCCCACCAATTGGACGCAGGCCCAACCTAACAGCACAATCCGTCCACCTGGGATAGGCCCAAATGAACCATCAAAATACCCATTCGTTTCTAGGAGTGAACCTCACGTGCAAGTTAGATTACTTGGTCAAAGAGCTCAGATTTTCCTTCCTGTTTATGTGCAAGCATTTTCCTAAGTGAAAGGCTTCATTTATGGATAGCAACAACACAACTTCTCCATGTTTTCCTAGTTTTTAGCTTGCCATTTCTTCTTGATTAGTACTTAAAAGATGTAATTGCATTAGAGAAATACACAACAAATTGCTCCAACGTTCTTGTTCCTTATTTTATTTAGGAGATTGACCTCCTCGGATTGGTCTAACAATTTGTTGCTTCCATTGAGAGTTTCACAATGCTTCCACGTAAAGAACCACCCCCAATCGAAGAAACCATGGTTACCGTGGTCGATCTTCTCACCAAACTCATTCAAACAACTTCGGTCGGTAACGACAAATTCCTAGCCAGTCAAATCACCTCGCAATCTCAACTCGACCTCATCGTCAATCATTTAGCCACCCGATACGAACAAACTTCCCTTCTAATATCAACCATTAATTAAGGGTTATCTTGGGGTGGTAGGGGTAGAGATGGTAGGTCATTTCGGTTGGAAGGGATGGCTTGATTAATGGCTAGTATTAGAAGGGAAGTTTGTTCGTACTGGGTGGCTAAATGTTTGACGATGAGGTCGAGTTGAGATTGCGAGGTGGTTTGACTGCCCAGGATTTTGTTGTTGCTGACCGAAGTTGTTTGAATGAGTTTGGTGAGGAGTCGACCATGGTAGCCATGGTTTCTTCGATTGGGGTAGTTCTTTACGTGGCAACATTGTGAGATCGGGAATGAAAGCACCACATTGTTGGCGACATTGAGGAGGAATTAGGGTGGGTTGCACTTGTGACCGGGGGGTGTTTTTCCGAGAACCTAAAGCAAAGTCCCTCGGAACGACGCTTTTGTAAGGCGTCGTGTGAAAGTTGGGCATAGGGTAGTGTGGTGCTCGACTTTGGTTGTGGTTGTGGTTGGGGTGGGGAAAAGAGGTTTCGTGAAGTGTGTGGTGGTCCTGGTTATAATGAAGGTTTCGTGAAGTGTGTGGTGGTCCTGGTTTTAATGAAGATGTAGGAAAAGTTTGTGGGGTAGGGCTAAAAAGGTTTGAAAAGCGGTCAACTTGCCTTCTATTAGTTTAGCTAGGCCATAGGTTTGTCGTAGGGTTTGGATGTTGTCTTTTTGAGGGACTTTGCTTTAGGTGCCCAGAAAAATACCACCCTGGTCGGAAGTGTAACCCACCCCAGTTCTTCTTCATAGCCGACAATGATGAACCACCGAACCCCGACGACACCCTTTTCAACCAAAACAAATCCACCGGTCCCACCCCTCACGTCGTCCAAACCATGACAACCGACCCACACACTCAACCACACTTCCTCTCACTTTCTGATGTTGCCTTCTATGGCCTTCAATCTCCACGTGCTCTTCACATCACCGATTATATTCACGCTCACCCGGTCACAACTCTAATCGATTACGGTAGTACCCACAATATCATCCAACCATGTATTACATCTCTTCTAAGTTCTACACCACCCACAATCAAGCCTTTTCCTGTAATGATCGGTAACGGCCAATTCCTTCAATGCAATGACTTATACTCAAATGTTCCACTCCAGGTTAACAAGACCAACTGTCCCGTACCGCCTTTTGTCCTTCCCGTCGAAGGTGCCGACATCGTCCTCCGCGTGGCCTGGTTAAGCATGTTCGGTCCTCTCATGACTGACTTTTCCATCCCAGAAAATTCCTTCCTCATAAACGGCTAAACGTGTACGCTACGTGGAGAACCATTCTAGGCTAAAGTATCGTCAAGCTCAGTATAGTCCCTCATTCGAAAAAAAATTATTTGGATTATTTACACACGATGGTTTTTCACCACCACACCCTCCCCACTGCCTTCCACAATAATTACCACACAGCCCGACCCCATTATTGACAACCTCCTCATCCAATACCAAGTTCTATTCAATCCACCTAACTCTCTTCCATCGCCAAGACCGCACGACCACCACATTCCCTTACTCCCCAACACCAAGGAGGTTAACGTCAAACCCTACCGACACCCAGGATACCAAAAACAAAACATGACTTCACTTATTACCTAAATGCTTAAAGACGACATCATTCAACCGAGCCAAAGCCTCTTCTCCTGAACCGTGCTCTTAGTCCGCAAAAAGGATAATACATGGCGATTTTACGTCGACTAAGACGCACTAAATGCGACCACCGTTCACGATCGATTCCCCATACCCACCAATGACGAACTGCACGACGAATTGCATGGAACAACCATTTTCTCTAAAATCGATCTCCTAGCCGGCTACCACCAAATTCGGGTTTCACCACAAGATGTCCATAAAACCGCCTTCCGCACCATTGACGGCCACTACGAATTTCTCGTTATGTCGTTCGACCTCACAAACGCACCCGCCATATTTTAATCGGCAATGAACGACTTTTTTCGACAGTTTGTCTTGGTATTTTTTGATGATATTTTTATCTGCAACCCCACTTTCAAACTCCACCACAAACATTTACAAATTGTTTTTGAAACACTCTTCAAAAGCCAATACAAAGCAAAAGCCTCAAAGTGTATTTTTGGTGTCAAATAAATTCAGTTTTGGGGCATCGCGTTTCTTCGTACGAGGTATCCATCAATCCAGAAAATTTGTCAACAATTCAAGCATGGCCTCGACCAACCTCTCTCACTACCCTACGAGCATTTCTAGGGTTAACGAGGTATTACCCGCGGTTCGTCCGCAACTATGCACATATCGCAACACTTTTAACGGACCTCTTCAAACATCCCACATTCAAATGGAATGCAACTGCCGAAACATCCTTCCAAATCCTAAAGTTCGCCATGGAATCACTTATCACACTCGCCCTTCCGGAGTTTGACTCACCCTTCGATGTCACCACTGATGCATCAGGCCTTGCAATCGGAGCCGTGTTGTCTCAAAACAATCGACCCCTCTCCTTTTTTTAGCAAGAAACCTTGCCCATGGATGCAAAACAACTCAACATAAACCCGTGAATTGTAATACATTACTGAAGCAGTAAAAAAGTGGCGGCAATATTTGTTTAGTTGAAAATTCCATGTCTTTACCGACCACCATAGCTTGAAGCACTTGCTCACACAAACCATCCAAACACCCGAAAACACAAATGTGTAACCAAGCTCTTGGGGTACGACTTTGAACTCCACTATGAACCCGGAAAAGACAATCGTGCTGCCAACACTTTTAGTCGAAAGGAACCATCGACTCTTTTGGCACTATCCGGACCAACCGCAGATTAGACAAAGGAATTGAGGACATACTTCGCAACACCGACCAAGGAAACATCTCTTCAACGAGTCCTTAACGAGCCAACAACCCTCCCATACCATTCCGTTCGTGAATGGCTACTCTACATCAATGGTAAGTTACTCTTTCCCGAGATCACTTCTCTTCGCATAACCTTTTTGCAGGACTTCCACGCAACAACACTTGGCGGCCATGCCGGAATCAACATCACATTCCGACACTTAGATGCCATTTTTTTCCTGATCTAACCTCATAAAAGAAGTCATAAAGTTCATTCAAAAATGCCCCACCTATCAAGCCATAAAATATCCCACGCATAAACCATGTGGACTTCTAAAACCGCTTCCAGTACTCTCAAATCCATGTGATGATCGAGATCTCCATGGATTTCATCACACATTTCCACCATCCAACGAGAAGACAACCATATGGGTAATTGTTGACCGCGTCACAAAAATTCACTCAATTCCAAGCATCCTCACTAGCAACACTCTTTTTAAGAGGCATTTACCGCATACACGACCTCCAAGAATGATTATGTCGAACCGGGATCCCATCTTCCTGAGCCATTTCTAGAAGCAACTCTTCAAGCAATTGGGTACCCAACTTCATCACTCGTGCGTTTACCACTCGCAAACAGGCGGCCAAACCGAAGTCGTCAACTGATGCCTCGAATCCTACTTACGTGCCTCCGCTCATGATCAACCTCATGCCTGGCATTAATACTTGTACCTTGCGGAATTTTGGTACAACACAAGCTTTCACTCCTCAATCAAAATGACGCCTTTCAAAAGAATGTATGGGTGAGATGCGACGACTATCCACGATTATCAACCCAGGTCCAATTCCACAGCTTCAATCGCTAGCTCACTCATGGAATACCAACTAGGGGTGTACAAAAAACCATCAACCCGCGAAAACCACCCAACCCAACCCGCTAACAATCCGATTAAATTCAACCTGCTAACCCACGAAACCTCCAATCCGCCAAATCGTCAACCCGCTAATTAGGATGGTTGAAATTGGGTTAGCAAAACTCAACCCAATCCAAACCGCCAACCCGCCGCTAATTATATTATTTCGATAAAATTGTATATATATATATGTGTGCGTGTGTGTGTCTGTGTGTATAATATTTACAACATTATAATTTACAACCCAAAAATATGTATCCCAAAAAATAAATGCATATATTATTAGTTCAATTTAGAGACCAAAGCCAAAACTTAATCCAAGTAAGTGATAATGTGTTATTGGATAAATGTTAATTTATGATTGTAGATTAGGGTTTAACAATTGAATTTCAAGTAATGTTATATATATGTTTTATTCATTTATATGAATATAATTTCTATCGATGTGATAATGTTATCTAAATTTAGTCACGTAGCATCAGAAATCCATGTCAATATATCAAAGAAAAATTATTTAATGGTATCATAATATAACAAAATCACACGTATATATACGCACCTACATATAAATATTTTAACAACAAGTAAACGGTTTCATCTAGTTTTCCGCTAGGATTCTTTATAAATTTCATTTTGAAAAATGTGAAGAGATCCGACAACGATTGATATATATATGACAAAAACATAGAAACCCTCTAACAAAACTCTTTGTATACTTTTAGTAGTATTTATCGTATTTCATTCCTCAATTTTATTTATACTACCAAACCGCTAACCCGCTCAACTCGCCCAACCCGCCACAAACCGCAAGGGTTGGGTTGGATTGTACTTTTGAATGGGTTGGGTTGAGCTAAGATTTTCAAAACCGCCATAATTGGGTTGGGTTGTAAAAATGTCAAAACTCGCCCAACCCAACACGCGTACACCCCAAACACCAACGCATCATCGAGGTACTAAAACAATCACTCCAACAGTCCCAGGAAATAATGGTCAAACAAGCCAACAAGAAGAACTTGACAAAGAATTCCAAGTGGGCGATCTGGTTTACTTGCATTTACAACACTATCGAAAACAATCGATGCAAACTTGTGAAAATCAGAAACTGTCCAGACGATTTTCGGCTCTTATAAATTTCTTGAATGCATCGAAAAAGTGGCATACCACCTGGAACTTCCTCCCAAAGCTCGCATACACCGAATGTTTCACGTCTCTCTCCTTAAGACCATCCACACGCCATAAACATCAGAACAAGTACCACCGGAATGGATATCGGACATAGTTCCTGTTACGCCGAAAGCCATAACAGACCGTCGAACAGAAGCTTCAGTCAGAACTCAAATTCTCGTTCACTGGCTTAATCACGATAATTCTGAAGCTACTTGGGAAGGCTTGTTCGACTTCAAACTCTGTTTCCCAGATGTCCCTATTAACCTCGAGGACGAGGTTATTCTTGAGGGGGAGGGAGTTGATACAACTGCTCACCAATCGGACCCATGCCCAACCCAACAACACAATCCGTCCGCCCGAGATAGGCCTAAACGAACCATCAAAATGCCCATTCGTTTCAAGGAGTGAACCTCACGTGCAAGTCAGATTACTTGGTCAAAGAGTTTAGTTTTTTCCTTCTTGTTTATGTGCATGCATTTTCCTAAGTGATAGACTTCCTTTATTTTCCTAAGTGATAGACTTCCTTTATAGTAATGAAATTTCTCCATGTTTTCCTAGTTTTTAGCTTACAATTTCTTCTTGATTAGTATCTAAAGGATGTAAATTGTAATTGCATTAGAGAAATACACATAAAATTGCTCCAACGTTCTTGTTCCTTATTTTATTTGGGAGATTGACCTCATCGAATTGGTCTCTAACAGTAACCTTTGTTTATATTCATTAGTTTAACTAAACGAATAAAAAATTTGTTCATGTTTGTTGATTTATTAAATATACGAATTTTCCGTCAAACGATTATCGAACAGTTCGCTAAAATCAGTTCATTTACAATCCTAATAAAGAATATCATTTTCGTTTAGAATAGGGGCATTACATGTCAATATGAAAATATTTATAATGAATATGTACGGAACATTAATCATGAATACAAGTTTTCATGATAAATGCTTATATATATATATATATTATATATAATATAATATGGATGAATTATGAATATAAAGGTAAATGGGAATATACATCTTTTGTAATCTACAAGCATCTACCCCATTTCATTTTCATATTTTCGAACCTTAATTGCTAAGTCTGTGACGTCATCAACTGTATATACCATCACCAAACAGAAAGGAATAAAAATCATTTGGTTACTACTTCCAAAAATAAATAAATTATTTGGTTACTACTTCCAAAACTAAATAAATCATTTGCTTTTCTAAGCGTTGGGGGCAAAAGTAAAACATCTTTCACTCGTAATAAAACTAAGAGAAAATTATGAATTTTGTCCTTGTGGTTTTTAAAATTGATGTTTTTATCCATTTGATTTGTAATTTGTAATTTTTTTTTGTTTTTATAATTAAATTTTATTGTTTTTCATCCATGTGATTTATAATCTTCTTGCTATTTTAGTCCTTCATTCTTAAAAGCAGGAATTAGTCTCAAGATGAAAAAACAATTAACTGTAAATCATAAAGATAAAATTTGCAATTTCAAAACCGTATAAATGAAATATATAATTTTTAACAATCCACATGGACAAAAATCAAAAACATAATTTACTCTAACACTAATTATAAACCTATGACAAAAATCTACAAATTAATAGACTAGTCACTTAGGGGATGTTTACTAAATCTTATTTGGGTAAGTTTTACTGACAAAATTCAAACACTATCATTTACTTACCAGGTAAGATTTTAGTCCACCAAAACGACATTGTATGCAACAATTTACCCGTTAAACGCTTATCGTGGTAATAGTCGTCGCCATCACTTACCGGGTAAAACTCTTGGTCCTTGCTTTCTTTGTCTTCGCTTTTACCGGGTAAGATTTTTGGTACTTGTCATATTCTTTCGGTAAGGTAATATGACTTGGTAAACGCTTACCCGGGTAAACATTTGGTAAACGGCCCCTTAGTGTTTAAAATTGGTGTCACAAATAAATATAAAAAATAACCCACAAATAATTAATGCTTGTTTTGTCGTTGCTCATGTGATTATGTTCATCTCTAACAGATTATCTGATACTTTGCTTCTGGATCAGAAAGTCTACGCAAGACTAAGGAGTAGGGGTAAGCATAACAGGGTACCCAGCTATTTTCCATGGAACCGGAACCGGACCCGGCGGTTCCTAGAAATCCGGAACCGCTAACACCGGTTCTTTATATTTTAGAACCGGAACCGATGGGAACCGGTTCCGGTACCGTGTACCCGGCTTCAACCTTTTTACATTGTATACGATAAAAATGTAATTATAAACTACAAAATACCGATTTAAAGTAATAAAATCAACAAATGGTTAAAACTAATCCGATGAAAACTACTTATTACATAAACAAACTAGAAAGGTTGAGTTTTATTTATTATTTATAAATATGTAAAATATTTTTTATTTAAAAGTGGCGGGTAGCGGGTACCCAGCGGATAACGGTTCCAAAAAAATGAGAACCGGAACCGGTCCTGATCGGTTCCGTATTTTAGGAACCGGAACCGGAACCAATCACATCGGTTCCGGTTCCGGAATCGGCAGTTCCGAGACGGTTCCGGTTTCAAAGGCGGGTACCCGGTTCCGATGCTCACCCCTACTAAGGAGTGATAAAGGTTGACCTTTAAAGCAACAAACCTAATTCTATGTCCATCTTGACTTCATACATAATGCCTTTTTAATTCTTTTTGTGATATTTATGTCCTAACCTTTTTCTTTATCGTTTTTTTAGATATTTGATATACATAACTATTTTTGTAATATAATAGTAGGATCTTTTATTAAATGTTTATTAGGTAAACACTTATCGACAAGAGAAATTACCCTTACTTAATTACCTTATCATGTAATATTGTCGGCCATTAAAATGCATTGTTGGTAAGCGTGTTAAACTCTATAAGCGTCTACCGGGTAAGAGTCGTTTTCCTCATTACCATGTAAGACTCTCGATCCTTATTACGCCTCTTACCGGGTAAGAATCTTAATACACAATTACTAAAATAAGTGATATCGATAAACGTTTACTCAATAAACATTTAATAAAAGCCCCCTAAAGTTCTCTTCAAATACTTTAGCTTAATTAATGTCTATCACTTTATCAGATAAAAAAAATATAATATCGTCTGTAACTCTTAAATATTTATTTACATTACTAATACTTTTTTTTATCAATGAAAATGGTTAACCATTTCGGATGATAGGCATATAACAACGCATGTATATGCATATTTGGAACAAAATTTTGTACTGTTTTGCAGAATTAAAACAAAAAATTGTTATAACGGTGAATATTTTAGTTAAAAAATCATGCATTTGCCATTTTAGTTAAAAAGAAATTGTGTTATGCCCTAGGGTTTCATGTATTAACTAGTCGTTTTTTTATGAATTACTAACAAATATAGGGCGGATGCTATCGACCTAGAGGTGGACGTAAACACTTTTTTGAGTAACGACACCATTTGATTATAAGAAACAAACCATGAATATTTTTCAAAGAAAGCATCCGGGATGGAAGAAAAGGCATCCAAACCAACTCTGCAAAGGCAAACTTATATTATTATTATTATAGTTTCAAAATACATACGGTGAGACCTTTCACAACCCTGATTTTTTTACCTTACGATGGAGAAACGAAGCAGTGACACGTGATACCGTATCTTTTGCATTGGGTCCGCCCCTTATCGACCTACTTTCCATAGTGTTGTTGATTTGATTATTATATTTTGAACTTAGTATGAGACTTCTAAAATTATCTTAAATATTTTGTGTTAAAATCTTACATCTAGATATTGAGGAATTAATACAATTAGTCATTTTCAGACTGTGAATTCATCTTTTAGTCATTTCTCTCTCCAAATTTCAAAAATATCATTACCTTTGGAAGTGACAACTACTCAACTTGCGGAAGGGTCAAAGTGTAAAAAAGAAGTTTCTCAGTCAGGTTTGTAAGTGCAAGGAGCAAATCTGTAAATTAGATAAAGGTCCACAAGTGGCACTTCCACCACTTTCATAAGTATCGAGAATAATTTACAAATTTGGTCCCTGCACTTACAGACCTTGTTGAGAATTTCCCGAGAATATCGGAACCGAACCGTGTAATCCAATAGTGTATCTCCTAAACTAATTCATCTCTATTTTCTAAACTAATCCAATATGTTCTCCTAAAATAATTCATACCTTCTCCATAACCATTACTTTAATCAAAAAATCAGTATCACCCTAAAAAATGGAAAAGAAAAAACAAAAAAGAATATCGAATATTAAGCACTTTTGATTGTTAAACTTTTGTGATTGATTTTCATTGTTTCTTTATCAACTTTAAATTTTCGGTTCTAAGTGGTTCCAGTATTTTTATTTTTTCATTTCGAAAAACCAAAGCAGTACCAATTTATATATACGATTCAGTTTTCAATCGCAAAAAAATTTCGATACCAAGTGATCTTGGCCGGATTTTTATAACGAACTCATCCCTACATAGGAGCGTTTATTGTTGAAAACTTATATAATATATTTAAAAAAATATTGTTTTTCTCCATTAAAAAAAAGAAGACAAAGAAACATTGAAGTCCATACAAGTGCAAGTGAGATTGCTTTTTTATTTTCTTTTAATTTAAAAGAAATTCAATAAAAGTCCTTGAAAACATCTTTAGAAAGTGGGTTCACTTTTGCTTTATAGTCTTCTATAGTATAGTTCAAAAAGACTTGAAAAAAACAAAAGTTAAAAAGTTGCACCAAATTTTAATCGACGGTTATTGAAGGAGGGTTGAGTTGTAAAAGTATTGATTTTGTGATGAGAAAAATGAAAACCAAACGGTAATATATCTATATATATTTAATTATTTTTATCATTATTATTGAAAGTTTCAAATTTTAATAAATTCATACATACTAAGATGATTAAAAGTTTTTTTTTTTTTGCATTTAACATGTCCTTGTTTAAATGGTCTCACACACACACATATATATATATATATATATATATATATATATGGAGGTTCAAGAAAAAACGCTAAAAGAAGAAAAAACCGAAGAACAACCTGGGTGGCTTTCTTGTGGACGGTATGCATTAATGCATATCGGTAACTTGTAACATGCATTAATGAATATTCATCAATGCATCTGTAATGATAGATGCATTGATGCATAGGAACAAAAATTACCGGTATGCATTAGTGCATACATGGAAGCCTCCCAGGATGTTCTTCCGTTTTCTCTTTTTTTAGCGTTTTCCCTTGAACCTCCCTATATATATATATAGGGTTAGGTTCAAATGTGAACTCATTTTTGGTTGTGAACGTGAAGACGAATCTCAACCACACATCTTCGGTTATGGTGGACGCGATCACGGAGGATTGACGCGATTCATGGGAGGGTGGAGATTATTAAAGGAGGCAACCAGTCAAAACGCCTTTATTGACCGGATAAGTGGCTGAGATTCGTCCTCACGTTCACAACCAAAAATGAGTTCACATTTGAACTTTCCTCTATATATATATATAGACTTGGGATCACATCAGACCAACTTGTTTTTGTGATACCCGTGAGACCAACTTGTTTTTGCGAGACCCGTGAGATCACATTTTTACACTTAAAACTTCACAGCAAATTAATATGGCCTTAAGAAAACATGTTGGTCTTACGTGAACCCAACCCAACCCTAGATATATATATATATATACATACATATAAGAGCTCATAAAATTATGATAACTATAAGAACCCGCTGCATTATGTGCTATTTCACATGATTTTTTCTATTTGCGACTTGAATTTAGTGTATTGATTAATATATATTTGTTTCACAATTTGAATATATTTAATGTATTTGTGAAACAAAAAATACAACTATAAAATTTCACATTATGAACCGAGCACAGATGAAACAAATACATGTTAATCAATATATTTAATTCTAACTTTAGACTAAAAAATAATGTGAAACAATACATTATGATGATGTTATCACAATATACGGGGTTCTCCAATAATATATGGGTGGTTTATTTTGCAAACCAAGTCATTCGTAAAAACCGTTTAAACCTCATTCAACCAATCATTTTTTTTCTCTTCATTGTTTTTAATTATGAGAGGGTCATTAGCCATTTTCATTGTGAAAGGCGTTAATTATGAATATTATCATCTTCATTATATTAACTTTAGAGATATACATGAAACAATTTCATTTTTACATAAAAACAACCATATATGAAACAACTTCATTTTTACATAAAAACAACTATGTATGAAACAATTTCATCAATTTAAATAATTTAATGAAACAGTGGCATTAAATTAAACAATAAAGGCTATTTGGTAAAAATAAGCTAACTTATTTTCAGTGTACACGTTTGGCAAACCATAAGCTACCTTATAAGCTACCTTATTGAAACGCTACTTGAAGTAGCGTTTTGGGAGCTTATTGTTATTTTTTCCTGTTATAACCTTCATTTAATTTTTTTCATTTTTTAATATGTCATTTTTGATCATTTTACATTTTTACACGTTAGGTTTATCAAACATGATTTTTTCACCAGCTAACTTATCAGTCATCCGTTAGTTTATCGACTACCTACTAGCTTATAAGTTAGTTTGCTAAAGATAGCCAAAATTGACGAATGAATATGATTTATACAATTTATACAGAAAGAATGGTTTGCATTTAATCGTTTTCCTATATATATATATATATAGAGGAAAGTTCAAATGTGAACTCATTTTTGGTTGTGAACGTGAGGACGAATCTCAGCCACTTATCCGGTCAATAAAGGCGAACTTTGACGCAGTTCCCTCCTTTAATAATCTCCACCCTCCCATGAATCGCGTCAATCCTCCGTATCGCGTCCACCATAACCGAAGATGTGTGGCTGAGATTCGTCCTAACGTTCACAGCCAAAATTGAGTTCACATTTGAACCTAACCCTATATATATATATATATAACATATATAAGGTTATATTTGTATTTATGTGTGTGAGAGATGGTGACTATAAATTGGAGAAACTTTATTTACTTGGCGGTGACGGAAGAATATATTCGTCCATTCACCTTTATAAAAAACTTGTGGACTACTTTTCTTTTCCTCCTTTCTTTCTTTCTTTCTTTCTTTCTTTCCTTCTTTTCTTTCCTTCTCTTTAGGGACTACTTCTTTCTTTTCTTTCCCCCATGCATTGCACACTTATTATATGGGTCCCCTTGTTACCTTCTTCCTAATTCAAAGTTCAAACTCCATTTCTTATTTTTATTTTCTATTATTCTTTTAACAACATTTTACAAGTGTTGGCAACTGTTAGCTAAAAGAATTAGTCGGTATCATAATTGATAGCTGAAAAACTACTTCAAGAAAATATGATTCCTGATTGATTTGAAATTTGATAATCAATAAGATATTGATCACTGATAAAATCATTATTGGTTTGATATTGAATGAAAATGAAAGAAAGGTAGTTATATTTGATTTGAAATATCTTATTTGTTATGTTATAATAATAATAATAATATATTTGGATGTGTTATAAATATGATTATTGTTGGAGCATCTTTAACCGATCTTTTAAAATAGAGATTTTTGAGGATTTTTGCTTCAATAAATTCTTTAAAACATTTTATAAAATGAAGAAAATAGAATAGAAACAGTGAAATTTTCCAAATTTAAATAACTCTCCAAAAATGATTATTTATAAAAGAGAAATGATTTTTTATTCTTCCTACCAATAAGAATTATTGAAATTCAATATATATTTAGAAGAGAGAAACAATAATTTATAAATTATATCAAATATTTTAATAAATTAATTTATATTGTAATCTTAAAAATAAAATAAAAAACCGTTAAAAATGAACATACTTTTTTTTAATTAAAAATCTTAATATTTTGATCTCATTTTAAACAATCAGCTGAAAATGCACCGAGCCTTCAAATTTGAACGTATGATCAGCTGAAAATGCACTGAGCCTTCAAATTTGAACGTATGATTAGCTGAAAATGCACTGAGACTTTAGTTTTAAAATCATCAATTTTGGAAAGCAAGTAAAAAGTTGCAACGATAAAGCTATAAAATTACCTACCTATCCATACAATGGAAACAATATTAATTCTCAATAATATCTTTCGATAAAGGGTATCTTAACCATTTGTCTAGATTAATCCTTGACAATTTTAATACTGTTAAAGCATGCAGTCTTAAGATAATTTCTCAGTGGCCACAAGTTGTTTGCGCCTGGATTTGAACCTGGGGTAGATGGATTATCTAGTCTCATCCCTCAAAAGCATTAACCGGTACGTCACAAATCTTGTGGCTTAATCTCAATAATATCTTATAATTATTACAATGGAATTTGATGATAATTATATAGGGAGTGCAAATAGCACCCCTTAACAGGAATGATTACGAAATCTTTTGTACTATAATAGAATTTTAATAAAAATATGTGTGAATAGAAATTCACTTTCAGATGTCATTAACAATATTACGTATGTAACTTATTTTGATGATGACAAATGTTATTCAATTTTGAATTAATATCTTTGGTATCCTGTCATGATACGATGTTGTCGAATCTTAAAAGTTATTTTAAAAATTATCAAAATAACTTTTACACATTGATAAATAGTTAATTACAGAATAATGGATTCATCTCCAATTTAAATTTGAATCCAAATATAATTTTCTTACTTGAATATGAATCCATGTGCCCATGTGACATTCAGTTTTATACAGAAGAATGGATTCAAATATTGTTATGATTACGGAATGTTTTCTTTATTTTTTAATAGTTTTATTAAGAGATAGTTTCTAAATTGTTAAAAGATGAATTTTATTTGACAAATAAAAAAAGCCATCTTTTAATGGTTTTAAAATTCTCTGAATAATTTTGTATCTTGGTCCTCCTTTAAAAACAATTACCAAACCATATTTCATTTTGCATTATATTATAAGAGTCTCTTAATTATTTGAACCACTTAATCAACATACACTAAATGTTCAACAACCCCTAATAATTGTTAATAATATTTAAATTTCAAAATAAGTCGGTGTTTACTCTAATAGATTATTCACTGTTCTATTGGTTTATGTGACAAATTAAATACAAACTGCCTAAATATTACATAACGTACAGACCAATATCGACCCTTGATTTTGTGTATTTTGAAATTTTTAGGCGGTTGCCAAATCAGTTGCAGATAAGCTTGAGAGTATATCTCAAACCGATTTAATCCACACCGTTGACATTAATGTGACAATCTGCATGGACAATTGAGATTGATTTGTACGATGTGTAACATTTAGGCGGTTTGTATTTGATTTGACCTATACACCTATGTATCGGTGGTTTATAATACAACCTATTCTATTTGTATGACCATTACAACTCAATATCAACCGTCCATTTAATCTACTGAATATATATATATATATAGACACGTTTCACGCTCTCATTTGTCCTCATGTTCACAACCAAATTTGAGTTCTTATTTAAACCTGCCTCTATATATAGGGGCAAATTCAACTGAGAACACAAATTTCGTTGTGAATATGAGGACAAATGAGCGCGACACATGTCATATTCAGACTGAATAATATACATTCAGACACGTGTCTCGCTCTCATTTGTCCTCATGTTCACAACAAAATTTGAGTTTCGCATTTGAACTTTCCTCTCTCTCTCTCTCTCTCTCTATATATATATATATATGTTATATATAATACGAAAACACTCAAATCAAGTACAAAATCGTATGTGGTTTTACACTATCAGGTGATACATGGGTGTGTGGGCGATGTGGGTCGCGTCGCGTGAATCACATGTGCTTTTACACATCATTTTAGTATAAAATCACATATGATTTAATCGTTTTCTTATTCTTTTATTTAGTTATTGTTCTCGTATGAACATGACATACACACATACACACTCTCTCTCTATATATATATATGATCTAGTTTATACAAGACGAATAATCAAATAAAAAAACATGAAAACAGTTAGAACCATATATAATTTTACTCTAAAATCAGAGGTAAAATATTCTAAGAATAAAAATCATGGTCAAAATTTGTATGAAAAATGTGATTTTTTAGTTTATGGAATTTCTTGAACCAGAAAGCTCTATTCAATGACTCAATTCTCCAACTCCTCTTCTCTCCTCTCCTCTTCTCACCCGTCTTGTCCACTCAATGTCCCTCATGCTTATCCCATATCCATGGCCATACCCATCACCATTGGAGCCATGGCCGTCCCCACCACCATCACCACTTTTTTTCCACTTTCAGATACTTAAAAAGCCTGCAATCATCACCTCCCTAATCCCATAACTTCATCTTCCTTTTCCTCTCAAACACACACACACACACACACACAAATTTCAACTACAGAAGAAAGAAATCAATTGCGTACCTGCATTACTTTCTGAGGAATGAAATTGCCCTCCCAGAACAACCTCTATTCTCTCGATAATACTAATCGTTACGAACCGAAATCTGTTCTTGACGTTCGTCGGAGTCCGCCGAGTCCGATAACCGGTAACTCGTCGGAGTTCAACTCCATTGATTATAGTTATAACATTCCGGTGTTGTTATCTTCAAGGGAGCAGTTGCCGGTGGAGAATTTTGAACATGAAATGATCAATCAGTTTGAAGAATGGGATTCTGATTCTCTGATGAGAGAATTAGGGCTTTATGATGATTCTAACAAATCTGCTTACCCTCTTGATCTTCCTGAGCTCCCACCTTTTTTTCAATCGGATTTTGAAAGCTTGAACCCAAATACGAACCAAAACCCCTTTGATTTCATGAGCCATGATGAAGATAATGATTATGATGATGGAAACGAGTTCGATTTTAGGGATGAGTTGATTCGGTTAGCCGAGTGCTTTGAAACTCAGTCGTTCCAGCTGGCGCAGATGATATTGGCGCGGCTCAATCAGCGGCTGCGTGCACCCACCGGAAAAGCGCTTCAGAGAACTGCGTTTTACTTCAAAGAAGCGATTCAGTGTCTACTCACTGGGTCAACTCGGAGCTTTCAGACTTGTACATCGTATGAGATTGTACAAGTGATTAAAGCGTACAAGATGTTCTCCAACGTCTCGCCGATTCCGATGTTCTCTAGCTTCACCGCCAATCAGGCGATACTTGATGCGGTGGACTGTGCGATGATTGTCCACGTCATCGATTTCGACATCGGTCTCGGCGGTCAGTGGGCGTCGTTTCTGAAAGCGGTGGCGGAGAAGGCGGAAGCTCGGAGGATTAATTCGCCGGCGGTGAGAATCACGGCGGTTGTTCCTGAAGAATACGAATCGGAATCGAGATTGATCAGAGAAAATCTACATCAATTCTCTCGCGATCTAAAATTACGGTTTGATATCGATTTCATTTCAATTCGAGCATTCGAAATCTTATCGTTTAAAGCAATTAAGTTCATGAGTGGAGAGAAGACAGCGGTTCTTCTTTCGCCGACGATTTTCCGACGAATCGGCCCTGGTTTCATCAATGATCTCCGGCAAGTCTCGCCGCACGTTGTAGTATACGTCGACGGCGAATTGATCGGTTGTGGAACGTCGTTTTTCCGGCAAACGGTGATCGACGGCCTAGAGTTATACTCGACGATACTAGCATCATTAGAGGCGGCGAACGTCGGCGGTGGTGCCGGAGGAGGTGACTGGATAAGGAATATCGAGATGTTCGTGTTGCTGCCGAAGATAATTGCGGCGGTGGAGGACGCCGGCCGCCATGCGACGCCGTGGAGGGAGGCGTTAGGTAGGGCCGGGATGAGGCCGGTAGGGCTGAGTCAGTTCGCTGACTTCCAAGCGGAGTGTTTGTTACGGAGGGTACAAGTCAGGGGATACCACGTGGCAAAACAGCAGGCTGAGATGGTGCTTTGCTGGCATGGTAGGCCCCTTGTTGCCACGTCAGCATGGACTTTTTAGTCAACATTGTTCCACGTAGGCAATAAAATTAGTTACTACATGTATTAAGCAATAGGTTGAATAAACTTTGTGATTAGGGTTTTTTTTGGGTGTTTTAGATGGACAATATAGAGTGATTAATGTATCTTTAGAGTACAGAATGATAACGATTTTAAAATGAAGACGTTTTAAAAATGTAATGGCATCTTTTGTGATTGATTTGTAGCGAGTTTGTAGTTGCTTAATGGAAGTTGTGACACCATATACGGAATGGGTGGCCTTCGAATCAATTTGGCAATTGGATATCAGATGTTAATGGTTGATATTGATTTTTGAAAACAATTTATTCTCTTTTTGTTTGTCATTCACTTTATATCTTATTGGAGTTATTTCAAGAATCTAGTGGTTACGTTTCGTTATTTTTCGGGCAATTTTTGAACATGTTAGGTATCATAAGTTTTGGTACATATACAATTGACGTAGATTTGTGAGAACAATTCAAACCATCCAGAAATACTTGTGTGATAAAATATGTTTATACAATGTTAAGGTTGTTCTGTTAATTAAATTTTTGTTTAAAATAAACAAAAAATAGAAAAGTTATGTGTTCAATTTTTGCAATATACAAATTTAATTAAGCATCAGACTCGGTATATCGTAGTCAAAATCTAGAAAGGCGTAAAATAAAAAATAAACAAAACTTAATTAAGTTTACATTTTTACCTTTTTGTATATCTTGTTCTCTATTTTGCAAGTCATGGAAGTTTATTTGTCACATGATAACATCTACTGATAAAATTAGCCACTTATGAAAAAGAATTGTGCCAATTGTAACGGTGATCCAACGTTGGAGGGGCAGCCATTTATCATCAAAACGAATCATCCAATACTACAGAAGTGGCAAAACAAATTCATTGGTCTTCAATATACCACATGAGAGTTCTTTTATCAAGTTGTCCAGTAATTTCCAACGTTTTCAGTTGGACTGAGAAAATAGAGGCAAGTGTTATTGACGATGGAAAATTTCAAGAAATGATAAATGTCTTAAAGAATTACCTGGCCAACTTTGAAAAATTCCCCTTCAAAAATGGGTGCTTGTTGAGAAAAAGAAGTATAGTGGTGGTGACAACGATGATTTAAAACGAGAATTGATTAAAAAAAATCATGCTAGTTCTTTGGGTGGTCATCTAGGAGTCCACGCTACCAACCAAAGGCTAGCAAGTCCGAACGATTGTCAACCACTAGATCCGCCGGTTTGCAATATCCACCCAGGCCCACAAGCACAAATCCTCGGTGCCGAATATAATCCCAAAGTACTCCAAAGACTCAAATATAGTAAATAAAGAAAGTGGTAAGCCCCTTGCAGAGTTTCCCAATCAATTCATTAGAAAGGTATGCAGGTTCGTAACTTTGTAAGAAGTCACATATGTCAACAGAGTAAATATGACACATCGACATCCCCGAGAGTCTACTATAACCAATCGTGATTGTTGATAGATTTTAGTCAGTGGTGTCAATGGATTTCATGGAAGGATTGCGAAAATCAAGGAGCTATAAGACCATTCTCGTGGTTGTTGACAAGAATGTGCATTGCTTTTTAGAACGTGATCTACTGTTTTCGAGACATTAAGGAATTATTTTGAGTTCATGACACAAAGCTATCATCCCCAATTTGAAAGATGTTTCACTTTGGAAGCATCTACCACTTGGACTAAATGGCTCCCTTTAGTCCAACTATAGTACAACATCTCGTACCATTTGATAATTGTTCTCTCACTTCTCCTAAGGGGTTGTTTGGCAGTTGCCGAATGGTTTGGTACAGAATGATAAGTGATCCGAATAATTAAGTGGCTCTTATGATATAATGCAAAATGAAATATAATAGTTTGGTAATTGTTCAGGATGTAATTACGGCTCTTAATGGTTAAGGTAGGTCCTGATTCAGAGGGTTTTGAAACCATTAAGAGGCAAACTTACTTTTTGCCAAACAGGATTCACAGAGGTAAACAAACAACCCCTAAGTCCTTTATATTTTGCATAAAAGACCAAAAACCATAATCTTTTAACTGATTTTATATTATCATTCTAACTTATCGGTTAACAAAACAGTTAGGCCTTGTTTGTTTTTTCATTTTAAGCTCTTAATCACCACTTATGTCTGATTCGTTTAGGCATTTCATAACCATTTCCGAACTAAAATCAGACTTCAGACCTCTTAAAAAACAAACGCCCCCTTAGTTTGCAAAATATAAGAATAAAAAAGTGATTCAAGACAAAGTATATAAAACCACTTGATAAAAGTTTATGTAACAAAAATATGATTAGGTTATAACTCATACAACCACAATTTAAAGCGAGAACGAGAAGTTCTCGCTTGATTTCAGGTCTTAAAGATAAACTTTAAACTTCTACAACAACAAACATCAAGACCATATATTCTATATATGAAAGTTTTTGGTGGACATGTTACAATTATGTTGGTTAAAAAAAGGTTATGGGTGTATGAAAGCATAAAAGATGTGAGTCGATCAATCCTAAAGTCGATTTCCTTTTGAAGATTTGAAAATGGTTGTTGACCTAATTGTATAATAAGCTCAATAAGCAACTATGTTATCAGCTCTCACCTTCGTCTGTTTGAGATTGAAGATGTGCGTCGAGTTTCAACACGGCCTCGGGTCCGAAAAACCTAGTTAACTCATCCTGTACAAACAATAGAAAACATACGAGATTCAGAATTATAGATATAAAAACAAGAAATATATAGTTATGAAAAACCGTAATGTAAATAAACACAGATATATTTACATTTGATGACGTGGTATCATTCCACATCGTCAAATGATAAGGTTCATTCTACATGGCACTAAGGGCCTGATTATTAGCAGCTTAATGGGACTCGCAACTTATTCGGTCAACCATACATGACCGGTTGATAGTGACTTAATGATATATAAAGTGGCTTATTTCAGTAAGCTTCTAAGGGGGAGCTTTATGCAGAAAGTCAGTTTTTTCAAACCAGCCCCTCTCAATTAAAAAACACGCTCATATCATCTATTAAAACACTCTCCCAGACAAAAACAATTTCCAATCTATACAGACATATTAGTCCACACAGACAACTCTATACATACGGGATTTAATGGAAAACCAATCAAACATCCCCTAACTTCTTATATGGATAATCGGGCTTATTCAGAAGATAAGAATAACCTTCTGACATATATATTTTAATATATATGCATAGCCCTCTAATAGATTTTGAGACATTTTTGTATTAAGAAGAGACATTTTTTTATTAGGCGGAAACCTTCTTAGATCTATCAAAAGGGTTACGAAGATGGAAAGAGGCATAGACCTTTATTGAATTATTTTCAGATGTAAGTTTCCCGCATTCCTCGGAAAGCTTTTGTAGCTCATCCCTAAGTGAGTGATTCTCGTTGCTTAGTACCTCTACTCTCGCCTGTAGCTCTTCACACTCCGCCTGTGGAGAAAATACAGCCAAGTTATAAATATTCAAATGTGTTCCATACTTTGTTTTCCCTTGAACAAGTTTATATATGTTGGAGTGATCAAGGGTCCAGATCCCTTCTTACGCTTCTCACCTTAACTCCTATTCTCACACGATCCTTCGTCTCTCTCTATATATATACATATACAAATAAAGTGATATAAGATCCAGTTTAGATATAAAAGCGTACTTGCCTGCTTACGCAGTCGTGATCTTCTAGCAGACTCTATTAGATTGCTTCCTCTTCTGCCTCTTCAGTTCTCGTTCATCCTGCTGATAACAAGTGGCACACGTTAGTTAATCGCTCTTTTCGGCTTTCCGTTGATATATGTTTGAAATTTGACCAATAACTAATTTCTTGGATACCTGAACCCACTGATCAGCCATCATTGGTGGTGGAACTACTGTTTGTGAAACACCGGAATGATTTAGTTGCATTTTCATAGATCCATTTCCAGCCGATGGGTTCCAAAGATCCATCCCCATATTAAGATTGGTAGTAGGCATAGAAACTACAGGATTCCCAGTCTGAACATTAGATCCAGAATTGCTATTACGTGCATTTGCTGCAAAAAAAAAACAAAAATTTATAATTTATAATAAATCCTTGAAAATAATGAGGAAAAAAAAAACAAAATAAAAGTGTGTAGAATCACCATCTGCAAGCATCTGATGGAAGCTTCCCTTCTTGCCTCCGGAATGTTCCTGGAGGGGTAACGATTTGGATGCATCAATACATAAAGAATCAGTAAATATTTCTTATCCACTCTTTAAGAAGCCATAAGGTTGAAATTTGAATAACATACATGTTGGTCATCCTCATCGCTTGCATCTGATGAACCATCGTTTCCACTTTCAGCACTGTTTATATTCAAAACTTACAATCAGCACGTCAAAATCTAAGATATAAATGAGTCTTTATTGCACTATAAAACATAAAAATCTATAATCAATGAGAAACAACTAATTTGACAAATCAAATTTTAAGCAGAGACCACTCTACCTTTTGGGGTGGAGGTCAAGTCTGCATACATCTCATCACCCTAGACCAGAACTAGACCCACCTTCCGGTGGGATATACTGGGCTTGTTTGGTTTGATAAATCTAAGCAGAGTAGAATCTAAAGTTCAGGGTTTTAAACCTTTGGGTGGCACCATCATTCCCTGAACTTGATGCCGCCTTCCCACTCTCGCCAGTCCTAACACCAATGGCATTGGAATTTCCTGAAATACCCTTTGACTTTTTGTTTGGAACTTGGTCCTTCCCATTCAGGGCCTTGGCTTCCATTTCTACGTTTGGCTGTGCAGTGCTGGCGGTCTGCAAGCACAATCATAAAAGAGAGGATTGGATCTATATCAAATTATACGGTTACCCAAATTTATAAAAAAGTTATCATTTACAACATAAAATTTTACTGACATATAACATTTAAAACAATTATACAATAAATAAATAAAACTAATCAAAGTGCTACAAATTAAAATAAGTTTAATTGTTTAAAAACATCCATTTTTCAGTTAATGTCAACTCTTTCAGAATTTCATATCACCAAATTTAATCATCCACTGTAATTCTTGACACCAAAACGTAAAAGACTTTACTCATTTTACTTTGGGTTAATAAATATACAAATAATAATATAAATATTTATATTAAATATTATATATACATTATATCCGGTTTGGTTCGGGTAACCGTGGGTACCTAAAATTCAAAACCAATATCGGCCCGTGAATACCCAATTTTTCCGTTTTTTTGATTTTTGGATTTTTCGGTTATCGGTTTTTTCGGTTTCGGATCAAATGGCTCGGCTCAGTTTTTTTGTACACCCCTATATCAAAGAACTCAAGGGCTGATAGGATTGTGTCGTTTTTATATGATGTGAAAAGAAGTAAGATGCAGCTTAAAAGAATAAATGATGGAGGGAAATAGTTTTTACCATAGGCATACTAGGATGACCATAAACTCCTGCTGGAGGATATAGAGCAGGGTATGGAACCGGCGTCCCATATGGTGGCATCATAGGATGCTGAAATAATTTACATAAAACGAATACTACATCAATAAGAGAGCAAGAAATCTTGTCAACTATCGCATACAATATGCATCTCATAGAACTTACCCCCACCATCACAAATAAATGTTCACAATGAATAAGGCACACAATTTTATGAATGTGTAGTTATTACACTTCTTAATTAACTAAATGTCTAAATGACAATTCTACCCTTAATAATAGGGGGCATAATGAAATTCTCCAAAAATAAGGTTAACATTGGAAAATAGGTACCTACTTAGTTTGGGAAAAACTAAAGTAGAAAAGTAGACACTTAAGGGGTTGTTTGGTTCGCTTTCCATTAAGTCCTGTATAGATAAAACTGACTGTCGATGTATTGATTTGTGTGTGTGTGTTTGGGGGGGGGGGGTGGGGGGGGGGGGTTGGGGACTCTGGAAAAACTTGGCTTTCTGCATATAGCCCCCCTAGAAGCTTACCAAATAAACCACTTTCTATATCTATAAGCCACTACCAAACAGTCATGTATTGTCGACTGAATAAGCTGTGAGTTCCATTAAGCTCATTAAGCTGTTATCAAAACAGGCCTTATTTGGGATAGAGGGAGCAAAATTTTGCATGCAAGTAGAGATGATCACCTGGCCTCCCCACATATATGGATGAGGAGTTGGAGAAGCAACAGTTGAGGCAAAGAAAGGTGGAGCAGCTCCAGAGCCATAATAAGCCTGAACACAAAAGTCATAAACTATTTAATACGGATTATTTTAGCAGTCGACACCTATTTCATTGCATTTTGTAACAATAAATTCATAATTATTGCTTATAAAATGCACCTGCATAGAGCTTGACCAATCAGAATATGAGGGCGGAGGTGTTTCCTGTAGTTAAAAAAGTAAGATAAGTGTATGATACATATATATAAATACCACTTTATATCCCGCACAGAAGAAAGAGTGAAGAAACCTGAGTTGTAGTGGGTTTGGAATGCTTGGCAGGTGAGCTCTGTTCTCCAGCCCCCATGAAACTACAGGATGAGATATCTATATGCAGCAAGAAACCGTCACCAATTTGGACTTTTTTATCCTTATAATATTACCAAAAAGCACCTGTAAACAAAGAGCACTTTACTCAGTTTAAACTTAAGGGGTTAGAACAGCCTGTAAACGAAGGGGTAAGAATGTCCAAAAGAGATAAAAACAGTAGAAGAGGCAAGACACAGAGATTATATGACTATAATTGATTGGATGATGAATTCACTTGAACGGAATCTGGGTAAAAATGATACGAAAACCCCTTTAGGGGCCGGTTCAAATAAGAAGGCTAAATATTGTGAGAAGATAAGAAGGAATGTTAAGCGAAGATTCATATATGAATCCATTAAAAAAATCCGGAAAAAATTATTTGAAGATGCATATGTAAACCAACATAACAGATTATTCATATAGATTCACATAAGCATCTTCAAATGGATTTTTTTCAATGATTCACATATGAATCTTCCTTTAACCTTCCCTTCTTACCTTCTCATGATATTTAGCATTCTTATCTGAAACTCCCACAAACCCTCTATTCTGACTTTTGAGCAACTCACAACATCAAAACATAATAAAAACGGAACTCAAAAGATATCCAAATACAAGCCTATGCACGTGAGTGGCCAAAGTCAACTGTTTCTCTTTAAGGGTCTGCAAAAATTTATTTTAAATACCTTAAATAACGTCACAGATAGGAATCATCAATAACTTTTTTCTTGTAATTATCAATTTTATTTTAAATGACTTCAAGGACAGTTTGGAAAGCATTTTTTTAGTTTTATACCATCCTGGTCATAAAAAACACTCGGTCTTTGCATGCATGTACGATTCAGACTAATATTTTTTCTTTCGTACTCCATCCATTTCAAAAATTTGCAAGCAACAATTTCCCTTTTGGGATGTCTAGTAAACATTGGAACATTTCCCTTTTAAGCTCTTGGTCAACCTTCTCAACTACAATTACCTTTTACCCATTTTCCGATGCCAGTGAAAACAGGTTATTATAATTAATAAGTTAATGAAACTGAATTTTCCTAAAAATCTAAAATTTCCTTATGGTTTTGATGATTGCAGTTTATGTATTTCATAGAAGGAAGTGAGCTAATTTTAAAAAAGTAACCTGTTTTCACTGGTCCCTTCATTACCAAAAAAATTGATAGTTACAAGAAGAAAGTTATTAGAACAAAGTAGAATTTCTTGAAATGCTACAATTACCTTTTACCCATTTTCAATGCTAAATTAGCATTGCTAATGTTTTTGGTCAATGAGATCCTTATATTTTGTTGTTGCTAAAAGATAATTAAGGATTCGGTAAATAATCAAATGCTTCTTAAACTATTTGTGTGGGAGTATGTCATTTTTATTGTGCATTGATTCAATTTTCCATTGCATCAAGTAGCCCTATGGAAGGTGATATTTATCAGACTTAAGCAACCTCAATATATGTAACTAGTTGTCATCTAAATTCCACATACTCCATTTATAATACTTAAGGACTAAAATGAAAGCAAGTTGACATCGCACCGTTCAAATTTTGGAATTTTCTAAGGATATTTTCATTATCACTGATATGTAAGAAGGGGAGAAAGACTGCAATATAGATTAAACAACCACATTAGCCTTTTTTAATTAAGATTCAAAGAAGATGTCCATAAATCGAGTAATTAAATTGATCGGGTAGAACATTGGAAATGGTAAAGGGAAAGATGTTTAAGCTGTAATCTATTTAAATCAAGATCAAACTCATTTAGATGTTACAAATACTGGCAGATACTGCAAAAGAATTATTTCTTCCATGGTAATTATATATTGCTGATATAGATCTACATCCAAAGAAAGTAGATGCATTAATATGTTCTTCAAATCTGTTGTTTCTCATCCACTACGAAGGACAAGCAATCAATTTTGTACTACTTGACTATATAGATGTCATATTTTAGGACTTGCATTGCCATAAATAATGTTTCACTAGTAAACCGCCATGACAAGATGCGATTCTTCTTGGTCATTTGGATTACGGTATACCAACTAAAAATATACTTTACTTTCCAATAACAGTCTGAATTTACGATTGCGATGGTTGTTTTCCGTAGGATGAAAAGAGAATAATTTTAAATTTTTGTCTTTATAGTCTTTCCCAACTTCATTTTGTTCAAGTCAGTTGAACTATATTACATTTCTATTGAACTAATTAAGCATCCTATATTACACTCTCCTAAAAATTAAATAAATATTCCATATTAAAAAATCCCTTCAAGATTTTCTGGACATTTTTCTTTGGGTCTATGCTTTATCTCCAATCTCTCTTAAATCTTTTCTGGAAAAGGAATCACATATAGAGAGAGAGCAAAGTCTTACTCCCTCTGAAGTAAATGTGCATTTAGGCTTTTGGTCAACCTTTGGTTTCTCAAGCAATAATTACCTACTTTTTTGTGTTTTCTTCTAGCATATCAAGAAAATCTATACTTAATCAATACACTTTCTTCTTATAATCATCAATTTTCAATAGAAAAGGGACCGGGACCGGTTAACCAGGTTATTTTAATTAAACTACCTTCAATTTTTCTATGAAATATACAAACCGCAATCATCAAAACCATTAGAAAATTCTGGATTTTTAGGGTTTTCATTATCGTCAGCCTACTTATTATCGCGCCTGACACACAAGAACACCTGCTATAACAATAATTCAAGTTTCATGAAAAACCAATTTTCAATTAACACGTATTCACTTATTTAAGAAATTAGGTCGACAAATTAAACGAGAGAATAATAACAATCAGATTCAGATCCAGGTCCAGGTCCTTAATTTTATCACCAATACATCAAAATATTTCTCGAAACTTATCTCATACTAACATCTGTGTGTGTTTTTCTACAATATAGAAGAATAGAGGAGACAGAGTCAGACCTGTTCTATCGCCGCCTTAGACGGAGATGCGAATTGAAAGACGACTGGTGCGAATGGAATCCAGTAAATTGTGCAATTTTGTTGAGAAATTTCGAAATTGAAAAAGATTCCACCGGTGAAATCGTCGTTTGGTTGATTCAACAAGTTCCTATATTCATCAATAACCAAAAATTGAGAATGGGATTACGACCGCCGTGAGAGAGTGGTGGGGCAGAATGGCGGTGCGGTGGTTGGGATTGGGGTAGGGTTAGAGAACACGTGAGGGTTCAGAGGGATCCAGCTGTCAAACGGTGATTGGACGATGATGATGAAGCAAAACACTTCACAATAATAAATCCAGATAATTTAATTTATTTTACTCGTTTGCATAATTTTGTTATTTTACAACAAAGTTTTGGAATTTTTAATTTCACCCCTTTATTTTGTTAATTTCAAATATTTCTTCAGAATTGCAATATTCAAAATCATTTTTTTGTCATGTTTTGTTTGTTAGCTTTCTGTTTTACATTTCTTTGAAAGGATGTCATCAAAGTTTTTTTTAGGTTTTTTCATGTTAAATTAGTCGTGAACTCACCCATTATTATTTATTTATAATTATAATTTATTTATAATTATGTCATCGGTTTTTTGAACATCCTTAATTACATGATCTCACCCATTATTATTTATTTATAATTATAATTTATTTTTAGGCAAGTTTATAACAACCATCAAATTATTTCAAAAATTTGAAAAATATAAATTTGAAAAAGTTTTTATAAAGTAACTATATATAATATTTTGATAATATAATTAATGTTTTAATCTCTAAAATTAAAAAGTTGATAGAGTTTAAGTGCATTACTTTTTGAAAATTTTGAATTTTAATTCTTCGTTTACAGAAATTTTTGAAGAATCTATTCGAAATGTTTTTAAGAGCTTTTTTGAAGATAATATAATGCGGCCCACATATTTCACATGAGGTTCCAAAACCTAAAACAATTCAAGTTTAAATAATTAATTTGTTAAGGTACTACGATCGGCATACAAAGAAGCATACATTGATATATATATATATATATATATATATATATATATTATTAGGAAGGTTCGAATGAGAACTTTGTAAATTTAAAGAAATAAATGAACAATTTGTGGATCATATATGATGTGAGTCCCCCATAATATCAAATCATTTCTGATTTAATATATTAAATCAAAAATGATTTATGGTCCACAAAGTGTTCCTTTATTCATTTAAAAAAGGGTGGTTCTGCTATGATCCCTCCCCTATCATTTATTATACATTAATGGAACTTGCATGCCAAAAGGGCTTATTCTGCTATAACAATGATCAAGTTTTTAAAGTAATCGGAGTAGTAGCAGGGAGGCTATGGAGAACCACTGTCTCAATCGTTAAACCTGGGCCAAAGCCGAACAAAACACCCCAATCCAAACCCTCACCGGTGGTGCTTTTTCCTTCCTCCAATGATTTCTTCCTCATTTCGTCAATGATGAACAAGACACAAGCACTAGTCATGTTTCCATACTCACTGAGTACGTGCCTGCTCGCCCTCAATTTTCCCTTCTCAAGGTTAAGTTTTAACTCTAACAAGTCTAGTATCACTCGACCACCAGGATGAACTACGAAGAAGAGCAAGTTCCAATCACTTATGCCCAATGGAAAAACCGCACGCCTCAATACATCCTCTATGTTCTCCGATATCATTTTGGGCACATCCTTTTGCAAGTGAAATGTGAGCCCTTCCTCCCTCAAGTGTAACTTCAAGGCCATCTCAGTGTCCTCTAAGATATTTTGAGTTGTGGACACAATCTCAAATAAGGGATGCTCAATGGAGAACTCAGGGTCTGAACCCACGATGATGGCAGCAGCTCCATCAGCAAAGAGAGCTTGGCCAACGAGTGAGTCAAGATGGTTCTCGTTCGGTCCACGAAACATGATTGCATTGCTTTCTGAGCAAACAACAAGAATACGTGAACCTTTATTGTTTTCAGCAAGATCTTTGGCGAGACGAAGGACCATGGCTCCGGCCGAGCACCCTTGTTGGTACATCATGAGGCGTTTGATTGTGGGAGAGAGACCAAGAATCTTGACAAGTTGATAGTCGGCACCGGGCATGTCAATTCCAGAGGTGGTGCAAAAGATGAGGTGGGTGATCTTGGATCTTGGGAGTCCCCATTCGTCGATGGCCTTAGTGGCAGCTTCCTTGCCAAGCTTTGGAATAGCCATGACTAACAAATCTTGTCGAGCATTCAAAGATGGAGCCTTGAATTCACATATATTTGGGTTCTCTTTTAGGAACTCTTCCGTTAGGAACATGTATCGTTTCTTTATTTGTGTTTTATCACCTGCAAATCATATATTATGTTACATCAATAATTGTTCCGTACTAACTGAAAAGTTTTATCTCTTAGAAAAATTCAACTTCATATACACATTTTACATATTTCATGCAATGGGTGAAGTATGGTGATGGAAACGAGGCAGGTAATGGCGAGGAATGCAACATGTCCTCAACTATTTCCCCCTTTACCACCTTCGTGGTCCCGCATCATCTAATTTCCGACTGGTTCGGAAAAAATAAATCATCTCGTTGTCGGGTATGGATAACATGTTGGCTATCAGTCGAATAATATATGTGTGTATGGGGTTGAGTTTACATGAAAACGAGATTTTGTTAGAATGTTGTGAATACGCACCTTCATCCATCTGCATTTACTAGTATTCTCAAACCTTTATATACGCTTTTTCTAGCCTATTTTTATTACCATGATTAATACTTTAACAAATTAATGCATTTGAAGGTGATTGAAAATATGTAAGAGTTCGTGAAGATAAAGTATGATGAATGTAAAGAAAGATATATGATGGTTCATGTTTTTTTGTGAACCATCATATGAAGGTACATGAAGGTCAATAATTTTTTTAGCCGTTAGATCAAAAGATAACTCATCCAAAGACTTAAAAAAGTTCTCATTAACTCACGAAAAGGAGTTGTCCTCACATGATATATATATATATATATATATATAGGAAAAGATGCAGGTTTGAGAATGGTAAAAAGAGATCTCCACCCTTCGATGCACAATAGAAAGAGATGCATCGAGATGAAATACATCGAGATGCACCGAATGAATCCCGTTATCAAACACGATTTATGGGTGAGTTTGAGATCAAAGGTGATTAAGGGTCAATATCTTTTCTTACACTTATCACCTTGACTTCACTTCTCACACGATCTCATGCCTATATGTATAGGGGTCTAATCAAATGAAAATTATGTACTTTATGATAATCATGAGATCCAATATGAACCACTCATTTGAGATATTTAATGATTTTAAATTAGCTAAAAGGGTAGTAATTTCATTTATTACAACTCTTCAAAATATTTAATTTTTTAAATGAAGTATTTAATTAATTTGAATTACCTAATACATTTATTACCTAATATACTAATTACCTAATATTATCTAGTATATGTATCAGAACCTGTATTACATCATCTATGCCATTTATAACGAAGCGAAACAAAACTAAGATTAGAAAAGAAGAAGCTCAACTAAAGTGTATCTCAACGTGTATTACAATGTATTATTGTTGTTTTTATGAATCGTATCACAATGTGCATTTTCGTTATTTTCATTCTTTACAAAGATTATCATAAATTGTATTTTTATTATTTCCTTTTGTTGTACAAGGGTATCACATTGTCCATCTTGTATGTATATTTCGTATCACAGTGAAAAATTCTAACTGTATGTATCTTTTTTTAACAATGTTTTTAGGCATTACAGTGTGTATCATGTGTTCACATAAAGTTTGTCGTAATAAGATTTGCTGGAAAAAGGTTTGGAGGAGAGAGGAGAGATTATTTTTAAAATACCTAAAATGCCTTAGTCAATATTTTTTTAAAGTTTAATTTACCAAAATTATAAATTTTATAATTTATTATTTGATTTGTGGTTGAGATTAGATTCACGGTTATCACAAATTATTGAGTGTTCCCTTAAATGACCCCATGTATACACACACACACACACACCACATATATATATAGGCATGAGATCGTGTGAGAAGTGAAATTAAGGTGAAAAGCGTGAGAATGGATCTTGACCCTTGATCACTTTTAATCTCAAACCCACCCATGAATCAAGCTTGATACGGGAATTGATCTGGTGCATCTCGGTGTATCTCATCTCGATGCATCTCATCCTAATGCATGTCGATGGGTGGAGATCTCTTCTTACGTTTCTCATCATAACTTACTTCTTACCGGAACCCAACCATATATACATACATACATACATACATACATACATACATACATACATACATAGGGTAAGTTCATACGAGAAATGATACCTAAATAAGAAAAATAAGTAAATGAATATGTACCACATAATTTATTGAATAGTACCTAAAATAAAAAATTCCAAATATGAATAAATAAAAGTATAAAAGTCATTTAATTATATAAGAGTTATTTAAGACATTTATGTAAGATTCTTTTTTTACCATTTTTGTGATTTAGTTTTTTATTTAAAAATTTTATTTTTTTATTAAAGTTATTTAAAATAAGCGTAATTTACTTTTTGTTTAAATAATTTAATTTTTATTTAAAGTAATATACATAAAAAATTACAATTTTAGTTTAAATCACATATGTTTCACAATTAATTGACTTTTTTTTCTTCCTAGAAACGTTCTTAATCACATATGATTTAAAGCGTGAAAATATTTATTGAAATTAAACTTTGAAAAAAGGAAAAATAATGGAACTCATAATCATATGTGATGTGTAACAAAATGCATTTAATATGTATAAGATCACATGTGATTTAACATGTTATTCATAAGTTACATATATCAAATATGAGATAACTTATATTTTTTTTGATTTAAATTTAATATTATCAGTATTACATATGATATTTTTAATGAAAATTAACGATTTTTTAAGGAAACAATGTCTATTAATTGTAAATATCACATCTGATTTTTGATGAAAATTGTAAAAAAAACTTAAAAAACTACTTCAATAAAAATTTAAAAAAATGAGTGGTTGAGAACAAAAAATAAAAGACGATGAGCATTTGAGAAAAAAAAAATTATTTTTTCTTTTGTATAGGGAACGTGTCATTCGTGTCACGCTCATTATTCAGTCTGAATATGACATGTGTCACGCTCTCATTCGTCCTCACGTTTACAACTCAAATTTGGTTGTGAACGCGAGGACACATGAGAGCGCGACATGTGTCATATTCAGACTGAATAATGAAGAAAAATATTCAGACTGAATAATACTACACTCAGGACTGAAATAACACTACATTCAGTCTGAATATTTTCCTTCATTATTCAGTCTGAATATGACATGTGTCACGCTCTCATTCGTCCTCACATTTATAACCAAATTTGAGTTCTCATTTGAACACCCACCCATATACATACATATATATATATATATACACACACATACACACACACACATTCAACTACCTTTATTTATTTATTTTTATCATCATGACCAAAACTTTAACAAATTCATGCATGTCAAGATGATTAAATGTATGTAAAAGTTTGTGAAACTGGTTGGAAGTGAAGGTAAATATGAGTATGAAGGTAGTTGAAGATAATTAAACGTAGTTGAAAGTTGATGAATGTAGTTGAAGATAGATGAAAGTAGTTGAAAGTCGATGAAATTACACACATACATATGTACACACATACATACTAGGGTCTGATTAGGAGTGTATACCGTCATTCTCAACTTTGCCCGAACCAGTTTCGGGTAGAGAAATGAATGTTTGTCCCCTCCTTGCTACCCATCAAGACGGGGATCCTTGGGACAGGTAGATATAGATTAAATTTTCATCTATAAGAATGACAAAATTGTAGAATAAGCATGAATGTAATACATACAAATGCGTTCAAATTTCGCTTTAAGATCAACCATGTGCTCATTGTTGGTAACACGAAAATAGTATTCGGGATAATCAGCCTGATAGAAACAATTGGAAGGAGTTGCGGTGCCAACGGCAAGGATGGTGGCATGACCTCGAGTTTTCTTAACATCAACACCCAACTCAAATGATGTCATCTTACGTTGTATATATTGATCTCCCAAGTGTAGTATGTATGACCTCTAAAATACTATAAAGAGGTAATAGTAACTTTGATATGAACAGATGAAACACACAAGACCTATTTATATCCCAAGAATAAAAGCACTTGTTGTTACAAAACTGTACTATGTCTATCTACTTTTTTGAGTCCTGTTCGGTTGTAAAACTTCGTCATAACAACTTGTTATTTCATAAACATAGAGTTGGCACGATTGTCAACATGTTTCAATGCAGTGTGATGTATACAAGGCAAAAACATGCACATCTCCATTGTTGATTTGATAAACCAAAACATAACTCTGAAATACATTTATAAATGATCATGTGGTGATGATATCTAATGATACATTCATCCCTCACTCTATGGTAGTCGTGTTCGTCACCATATCAGTAACATTATGTATGATTTTGTGATTTTATTAATAAATTTTTATTACTAAAAAAGAAAATGGAAGTAACTAATATAAAATCGACATATAACTACTAAGGCTATGTTTGGCAAAAATAAGCTAGCTTATTTTAAATGTACATGTTTGACAAACCATAAGTTAGCTTATAAGCTAGCTTATTGAAACGCTACTTAAGTAACGTTTTGGGAGTCTATAGTCATTTTTTTCAATTATAACCTTCATTAATATTAATTATTATTATTTTTCAATATGCCCTTTTTGGTCATTTTAGATTCTTATACGCTAGTTTTGCCAAACATGATTTTTTCATCAGCTAGCTTATCAGCTACCAGTTAGCTTATAAGCCACCAGCTAGCTTATAAGCTAGTTTGCCTAACATAGCCTAAGTAGTGCCTATATAGTACTTTTATCGTGACCAACAACCCTTTATTTTTCTCGTCACTCGCTTTTTAGTAAATTAGGAAGGATTCAAAAATATTATCATCATTTTCTTATTTATGAATAACACAAATAAAAGTGGTTAATGCAACATTGACATTTAAGTACTAACTAGTGCCTATATAATAGAGTTGTCGACGACTTTTTTGTCATCCCTAAGTCCCTAACTCTCTTGTGGTAATTTTGTTCCCGACCATATTAATGGCATTATAAATGATTGTGTGATTTTAGTATCATTTTTCATATTTGAAATATAAAAAAAATTGAGGTAGATTAATTATTTGTTACTATAACTTTCAGCCGACACTTATGTAACACCCCAAACCTTAGGGACAAAAAAACTAAGGGGGCATTTGGTTCGCCGGAATGGAGTGGAATCTGGTGAAATTGGAATCTGAATTTCTTTGATCAGATTCCAATTCATTTGTTTGGTTCATTGTTTTCAAGGATTGAAAATTGGAAAATTCCAAATAATTCCAAAAGGAGGCAATTGAGATTCCTTAGGTTATCGGTGGGAATTATTGAATTTGTTTTTTCTTAATACCAAAAAAACTATAACCCTAATCTCTAAAAAAGAAGCCGATACCTTTTCACTTGGATTTCCGTTTCGGTTTTTTCGGGGTTTTTTTCAGTTTTCGGTTTTTTGATTTCGGTTCGGTTCAGTTTTTTCGGGATTTTTTTTTTCAATTTTCGGGTTTTCGATTTCAGTTCTGTATTTCAGGGGTTTTTTTAGTTTTCGGCTTTTCAGTTTCTCGGTTTTTTTTTTCAGTTTCGGTTTGGTTTTTCCTCACCCCTAGCAGTTAGATTCTCCATCATCTCCTACAACAACTAAAATATGTCTTGCCCTAACAGATGTTGTCTTGCTATAGTTTTTTGCTTTTTTCTGCAGTTTTTAGCTATTTTTGCTGTAAAAAAATTATGATTTTTGTTGTTTTAGCAGTTTCTGTAGTTTTTGGCTGTTTTTGGCTGTTTTATGCAGTTTTTAACTGTTTTATGCAGTTTTTAGCTATAAAAAAACTCAAATTATTTTTAGTGTTAAAAAAATTGAAGTAATTAATAATTATTTTATTAAACTAATTTTAGTTTAAAAAATTAAATTTAATAAAAAAGGTATTTTAGTCATTTACAGGAATTTCATTCCAATTCCAAAGCTACATTCTGTGAACCAAACAGACAGATTCCAATTCTTTCAACAGATTCCATTCCAATTCTGCCAACCAAACAGCTGGTCAAACTGACAACATTCCAATTTCAATTCCTTCAAAGTCAAATTCTTTTGACAGATTCCATTCCATCCAATTCCATTCTGCAAACCAAAAGCCCCCTAAATAAATTAATCACATGGGTTTAGGAGTTGTTTGATTTTTTATTTATTAAGTTTTGAACCAGTTAAATTGTCTTTAAATATTAATCTGTCTTGATAAATTAAGATAAATTGATGTTTGATTTTTGTTCAAAATAAATAATCTGAAACAAACATTACCATTTTAACCTATGTCTACATATGTGTCGAATGAAAATAAATGGTTAAAAAACTAACATAATATGAATTATTTAAAATAACACAAATAATATGAATTCATTGAGTTAATAACACAATATTTAATAACTTAAAATATATATGTAAAAGAATAAAGTATTATTGTTTGATTACAAATTTTATTTTATGCATGCTGGTAAACTATTTTTTTTATGAGACGTGTGAATAATTAAAATCGTAGGACAAGGGTAATTATTGGAAAACATTCTCACTTAATGGCAAATGCATTAAGATAGAATGTGCTAACTTAACATGTTAATTCAATCTTTTAATATTAAGTTAAAATCAAACATGTTAATATAACGTAACCAATTAATCTAACCGACGAAGGATCATTTGGGTGGTTTTATTTATACATTTAAAATTCGTCGTGGGTTTAAACTTTTAAACCAAATATCTAAAATACACCCCCCAACTTTTCACAACCAACCAAAAAACACCCTTTACTTCGAAACTAACTTAGAAACAACCCGGTCATAACAACTCTATTATCTAAGACTTTAATATATGAACACATAATGAACAAAGGTTGTTCATAGTGTACACATTGCTTGTGAACACTCTACAAATGACAATTTTGGTGGTGGGATGATAATGTGCACATTTATGTGAAATTGTTTGTAATTGCAGATCTAGTGATGGGATGATAACAATTGACGATTTTGGTGGTGTTGAAGACTATTGGATTTGAGGAAGGTTTCACAAATATGAGGATTGCATACCGAAACAACTACATAGAAAACTTTTTAGTATAGGGCGGGACATTCTGCAAATGGTTGTTCTGGTGTTGGGATGACAATGTGCAGATTTACCTAAGATTAATTGCAGTTGTAGATTTGGTAAGGGGAGGGGTACATCGACAGGTTTGTTAGGTTGGGTTCCATCTCTTGAGCTACTTCATGTCTGCAACTAGGTTTCATCTTCCAGTTAGGTCTCGTCTACCACATTGTGTATCTCGTGTTCATATGGTGTTCATTGAAATAAGGTTCGGTAGTGAGATGAGAAGGGGAGAGAAGAAAGGCGAGAGGAGAGCTATAAAATTAAAATACCTAAAGTGCCTTTTAATTAAAATTTGAAATCAAAAATACCAATATTATCTTTAGATTTGTAGGTGAGATTGAATATCATAGTTATCACAATTTACTGAGTTTTGCCTTAAATTCCCCCTAATATATGTATTAGTGACTAGAGAGAAAAGGGAAGTAGTTAATCTAACATCGATATCTAACTACTATCTTATATAGTACATTGATCAATAACTTTCTTTCCCCACTCTAGGATAATCTTGTTCACTACCATGCATACTAGTTACATCACGATAGATTTTATGAAATTTATCATCATTTTGATGAATTAATGATTTAAAAAAACGAAAGTAGTAAATGTAACATCAACATATCAAATGATTGATGACACTTCCTTTTTCTTATCTCTATTTATCATCATTTTCATAAATTAATGATTTAAATATTGATAAGGTAGAACATGGAAATGGTAAATAGGAGATGTTTAAGCTAAATCAAGATCAAACTCATTTAGGCTGTATTTGATAAAAATAAGCTAGCTTATTTTTAGTGTAGACATTTGGCAAACCATAAGCTAGCTTATTGAAACGCTACTTGGAGTAGCGTTTTGGGAGCTTATTGTCATATTTTTCAATTATAACCCTCATTAATATTAATTATTATTTTTTAATATACCCTTTTTGGTCATTTTACATTTATATATGATAGTTTTGCCAAACATGATTTTTTTATCAGCTAGCTTATCAATTACAGCTAGCTTATAAACTATCAGCTAGCTTATCAGTCATCCGCTAGCTTATCAGCTACCAGCTAGCTTATCCGCTAGTTTGCCAAACATAGCTTATCAGTCATCCGCTAGCTTATCAGCTGCCAGCTAGCTTATCCGCTAGTTTGTGAAAAAAATTATGTTTTGCAAAACTAGCGTATAAGAATCTAAAATGATCAAAAATGGCATATTAAAAAATAATAATAACTAATAATTAATATTAATGAGGGTTATATTTGGAAAAAATGACAATAAGCTACCAAAACGTTACTCCAAGTAGCGTTTCATTAAGCTAGCGTATAAACTAGCTTATAGTTTGCCAAACGTGTACACTGAAAATAAGTTAGCTTATAAGCCAACTTATTTTTTACTAAACATAACCTATAGATATTATAAAGACTTGCAGATATTGCAAAAGAATTATTCCTTCCATGGTAATTAATAATTATATATTACTGATAGATCTACATACAAAGAAAGTAGATGCATTACTATGTTATTTAAAACTGTTGTTTCTCATCCACTAGGAAGGACCAACAATAACTGACCAAGAAGACAGCCTCATAAATTTAGCAAATCTAGATATGAAGTGAGTATGTTCATCGTCAAAACCTCTAGAGCGTATCTTTACAATATAGCACATTAGAATCATCAAACCAAACTAATTTTGCTGCACTTGATGATGCATAGAGCATCTGCAGTCATAAACCTCTTTACAGGTTCATGACTTTGTCATCTTAGTTTTCTCTCTCCTGCACATTTTATAAACCTTTAACCCCCAATCATTGACCGATCCATGGTTTATATAATAAAATAAACTATAATAATTTTGCAAACCCGCCGAACATCATGAAACACTACTATGGAGATCACAACCAATTATTTTGAGGTAATAATAAGGTCTAGTTATAAAGTAAGAGCATCTCTGACAACATCTCTAAAATGAAGAAACTAGAGATTTTGAGCATTTTTTTGCTCCAACAACATCTACGAAACTTTCTCCAAAATGGAGAAACCATTGAAGAGATTAGAAATTTTTCCAAATTTGGAGACATCTCAAAAAATGATTACTATGAGAGAGAAACTATTTTTTATTATGTTCCACTAACAAGAAAAATTGAAATTAAATGTTTAAATAAGATAAATAATATTTTAGTAGAGATATATAATGTTTTAGGGTAAATTACATTTTTCGTCCATGTGGTTTAGAAATTGCTATTTTCATCCCTGTAGTTTTTTAAAAATTGCAGTTTTCGTCCATGTGGTTTAGAAATTGCTATTTTCATCCCTGTGGTTTGTAATTTATTGCTATTTTCGTCCCTGAACCAATTTTTACCTTTGTAAATACAAGGGACCTAAATAGTAAAGAATTATAAACCACGGGGACAAAAATAGCTATAAAGTAGGAATCTTAAGGATGAATATAGCAATAACTTACAAACTATGGGTATGAAAATCGCAATATCTAAACCACAAGAATGAAATCCGCAATTTTTAACAAACTATAGGGACGAAAAACGTAATTTACTCAATATTTTAATAATATAACAAATTTTTTAATCTCCGATGTTGGAGATGAATGTAATATTTTTTAGAAATTTTTAATTTTAATTCTCTATTGAAGATGCTACAAGGGTACTCTTTTCAAACCTTCCCCATGCTACATGATACTCCATGTTTTGTCATGTTCTCTTGTTGATGTCTCAATAAATAAAATCTTCAATTTTGTACCACTTGAATATATAGATGCCATATTTTAGGACTTGCATTACCAGCAATAATCATTCACTACTAAACCGTCATATATCGAACAAGAAACGATTCTTCTTGGTCATTTGGTTTACGGTATATAAACTAAGAATATACTTTACTTTTCAATAACAGTCTGAATTTACCATTGCAATGTTTGTTTCCCATAGGATGAAAAGAGAATAATTTTTAATTTTTGTCTTCATCGTCTTTTCCAACTTCATTTTGTTCAAGTCAGTTGAACTATATTACATTTATATTGAACTAACTAAGAGCATCTCTAACCACACGGTAAATCAAAGGAATTGCCGTTTTCTCCTAATCCAATCATCCAGTAAATCATAAAAATTTATGCCGGCCAAAATGAACATACGGCATATATACCGTGTTAAACTCAAACGACAAAACAAAAAAAGCCCCACCACCTCCATTAAATTATTAGAGTAAACTACTATTTTAGTCCTTATGGTTTGATGTTTATAACAATTTTCGTCCTTGTGGTTTAAAAACTGTCTCTTTCATTCCTATGGTTTGCAACTTTGCATTTCATTTCATTTTAGTCCCTTAAACCAATTCTATTAAATTTAAAGCATTAAATCAAGGGTATTTATGTCTTTTTTTATTTTATTTAATTTTCGAATTAAAAATTATTTAGCAATTGATTCAAAAATAATAATAAATTAATAATATATTACATTTTAGTATTTAATATTATCTTGTTATACTTTATATTTTATACATATATACATACATACACACATTTTTTTTATAAAGAATCGGTTTAAAAACATATCAAAAATTAAGAGGTACAACTTATTATGCTAAATGCACAATATTGTTTTTTTTTGTAAGTCAAAGGTATTAAGTTTATGCTCATTATACACTCCAAAATTTATAAAAGCAATAGAAGATAAAGATAACATTATTTCAAATATAAAGAAAGAACTCAAAGTTAAGTATTATTTCAAACTCAAATAAAGAACCAAAGTTATGATATTTTATAAATCCTAAAATATTCAATATTAAGCTCGTTTTAAAGTTATTGATGTGGCGATCATAATAATATAATTTGTAAAAAGAAATTTTTAAAAAAAGTATAAAATGTAACTTAAAATTTTAAAATGATTAATTTGTTTTTATATTATTTAGGATCGTAAAGTTTGTGAGAACAATGTAGCTTTAAAATCTTGTACATTTAGCATAATAAGAGTATAAAGTGTAATTTAAAACTTTAAAATAATTTTATTTTGAATCAATTGCTAAATAATTTTTAATTAGAAAATTAAATAAAATAGAAAAAGACATATATATACGCTTGATTTAATGATTTAAATTTAATAAAATTGGTTTGAGGGACTGAAAATGAAATGAAATGCAAACCATAGGAACGAAAAAGGGAGCGATACCGTTGTTTGTTAGGGTTTTAATTGCGTAAGGTTTTTGGAACGATCGATAAACCCGATTTAAGTTTATTTTTACTTTAATTTTTTTAGTGAGTTACAGGTAACTTATTTAAAAAATAATGTAGGTAATTAGTTTTTAAAAAATCAATTGTTTATTTATTCAAAAAAAAATGTTTAGGGAAGTTTCATATTTTTCATTTAAATCAATTGTTTAATTAATCATTCAAAATGAGAAAGTTTCATATTTTTCATTCAAATCAATAGTTCAAGGACTTAATCATTTAAAATGAGAAAGTTTATTGATTTTTTCAATCAAAAAAATAGTTTAGAGACTTAACCATTCAAAATGTGATAGTTTTTTGGGTTTTTTTGGACTTTTTCCTAGTTTATTTATATTTATAATTAATCTGTTAGGTTACTACAATCATGAATAATGTAAGTCTATAACAATCATCAAAACTACTATAAGGGCCGTTTACCAAAACTTAACCGGGTAAACGCTTATCAAATCATATTATCTTACTGAATTAAAATAGTAAGGACTAAAAATCTTACCCGGTACAAACGAGGCAAGGACAAAGAGTCTTACCTGGTAAATGAAGGAGACGACTCTTACCAAGTAAGAGCTTACCAGGTAAATTACTACGTACAATGTCGTTTTTATGGACTAAAATCTTACTCGATAAGTAAATGATAGTGTTGAATTTTACTGGTTAGTACTTATCAGGTAAGTGTTTGGTAAACGGACCATAAGTCTAATAGTCTACAACCACCATCAAATTATTTCAAAAATATGAAAAGTATAAATTTGAAAAAGTTTTCGTAAAGTAACTATATATGATATTTTAATAATATAATTAATTTTGTATTCTCCAAAATTTAAAAGTTGATAGAGTTTAAGTACACTATTTTTTTTTAAATTTTAATTTTTAATTCTCTATTTTCGGAAATTTTTGAAGCACTGTTAGAAACGCTTTTAAGAGCTTTAGATAATATAACGGGCCCCACATATTTCACATGAGGCTCCAAAACCCGAAAATCGTTGGTTTAAATAATTAATTTGTTGGGTTACTACAATCAACTTACAAAGAAACATACATTGATATATATATATATATATATATATATATGTTATCAGGGTCGGTCCAATGGTTTTGGATGCCCTGGACGGAGAGTCAAAAAATGCCCTTAATGTAAGAAACAAATAACACACAAGTACATGGTTTTTAAATGTAAACATTTTGTGTAACGAGTGATATGTAATATAAACAACCGTATATAGTCTAAGACAATAAACCACACTATTAATTATAACAAAATTGGATTGATGAGATTCAACATCAAATGAAAAACATAAAACAAAATGAATAATAATTTTCGAAAAACGTATTTATGCATGTGGAAATAATTTTTTCCAGAAATCTAAATTAGTTCATACATGGTTTGAGTTTAGAAAACATAACTAAAGATGTTTGGGGTTTCAAGTTCAAATTATCTAGTAATATAAATGTTTCATGTAAAGTTTGATCCAACAATTCTCTACAAAAAATGTTTGGCGAAAATAATAATAAACTAAAAATATTATCACATAGTTTTTCAGAACAAAAACACATACAAAATAATAATTGTTATATAGGTTTATTTTATTTTATTGCAGTTAAACAAATGTTGTTATGAAAAGAAGCTAAAACTTCAGAAAAAGAAAAAAAACGAATCAGAAATAACAGTAATAAAAATATAATACGAAAAAATAAATACCAAGTGGTATTCATAGCCTAGAGGTAAGGAAACATTTAAGTATCCTTTTTTATTTATTAGTCTTCACTTCACTTTTTTTATTTATTAGTAATAACAGCATTGGGCCCAAAATAATGCCCTTAGGCTTTGCTGCCCTGGGCCACCGCCCGGCCCGCCCACCCTTTGGGCCGGCCCTGTATGTTATCATTTATTAGACATTAATGGAGCTTGCATGCCAAAAGGGGTTATTCTGCTGTAACGATGATCAACTTTTTGAAGCAGTCGGAGTAGTAGCAAGGAGGCTATGGAGAACCACTATCTCAATCGTTAAACCTGGGCCAAATCCAAACAAAACACCCCAATCTAAACCCTCACCGGTGGTGCTTTTTCCTTCCTCTATGGATTTCTTCCTCATTTCGTCAAGGATGAACAAGACACAAGCGCTGGTCAAGTTTCCATACTCACTAAGTACGTGCCTACTTGCCCTCAATTTCTCCTTCTTAAGGTCAAGTTTAAACTCTACCTGGTCCAGTATGGCTCGACCACCCGGGTGAACTATGAAGAACAGTGAGTTCCAATCACTTATCCCCATTGGAGAAACCGTATGCCTTAAAACATCCTCTATATTCTCTGATATCATTTTGGGTACATGCTTATGTAAGTGAAATGTGAGCCCTTCTTCCCTCAAGTGTAACTTCATGGCCATCTCAGTGTCGTGTAAGATCGTTTGACTTGTGGACACAATCTCGAATATCGGACGTTCAATGTAGACCTCAGGGTCCGAACCCACGATGATGGTTGCAGCTCCATCGCCAAAGAGAGCTTGGCCAACTAGTGAGTCAAGATGGTTCTCATTCGGTCCACGAAAGATGATTGCACTGCTTTCTGAACAAACAACAAGGATACGTGAACCTTTATTGTTTTCAGCAAGGTCTTTGGCGAGCCGAAGGACCATGGCTCCGGCCGAGCACCCTTGTTGGTACATCATAAGGCGTTTGATCGTGGGTGAGAGACCAAGAAGCTTGACAAGTTGGTAGTCGGCACCGGGCATGTCTATGCCCGAGGTGGTGCAAAAGATGAGGTGGGTGATCTTGGATCTTGGGAGTCCCCATTCGTTAATAGCCTTGGTGGCGGCTTCGTTGCCAAGCTTTGGGATTTCCGTGACTAACAAATCTTGGCGGGCATTCAAAGATGGAGCCTTGAATTCACATATATTTGGGTTCTTTTTTAGAAGCTCTTCTGTTAAGAACATGTATCGTTTCTTTATTTGTGTTTTGTCACCTGCGAATCGTATATTATGTTACGCGTACGGATTGAAACGTTTTGCCTCATAGAAAAACTTTATATATATACATTTGATATATTTCATGTGATGGGTGAAGTATTTTGCACTAAGTAAAGAATGGCTAGTGATGGAAACGGGATGGGTAATAGTGGAGTGTGCACCCTGTTCTTAACTCTTTTCTTGTTTATCACCACGGACCCCACATCATCTAATTCTTGACTGGTTCGGAAGGAAGAAATCCTTGTTGGTATTGAAAACCGGTATCAGTTTACCAAAATATATATATATATATATATGTGTGTGTGTGTGTGTGGATTTACGTGAAAATGAGTTAATTGGTTAGAACGGTGAGAACACAAACCTTCATTTACCTGCATTCACAAACGTTCATCTAGTTTCATTACCTGTTTCTATCATTGTGGCTGACACTTTAAAAGATTAACACATTTGAAGGAGATTGAAGGTATGTAAAAGTTTGTGAAGATGAAGTTTGATGATGAAGGTAAATTGAGATATATGAAGTCCATGTTTTTTGTGATATGAAGGTATATAAAGATCACATTTTTAGCCGTTAGATCAATAGATAACTTATCCAACGTCTAAAAAATGTTCTCACAACTCACAAAAAGGAGTTGTCCTCACATGATATATATAGGGGGGTTGGGATCCGGTTAGAACTTGTGAGAACAAAACCTTTATATATGTATATTCCTATATAGAAAGAAAGGTTCAAACGAAATGAAACATGTCTTACGAGAATAAGAGAATGGTCGTTATGTACAAAATCATATATGATTTTGTACCCCATGCAACTTAAGTCGTCTGCTGCAGTTAGTGCAAAATTACATATGATTTTGGGCTATTCTCCTATTTTCTTAAATAGGTGTCATTCTCGTATTTGAAAGTGAAGATAAATATGAATATAAAGGTAAAATGGTATATGATGGTAGGTGAAGGTCGATAAAGTTAGATCAAAATGTCAACTCAACCAAAGGCTCAAAAGTGTTCTCGTCGTAACTATTAGTCTCACACAATTCGAAGTCTCTCTCTATACACACATATGTGTGTGTGTGTGTGTATCGTTGGGTTCTGTGAGCAATACCCATTTTCATGATCAATGTAAGCCTTCATATTATACAATGTAAATTTATTGTGAAACATGCGAATATGCATGACTTGATATAAAGTAACATTCAAACAATATAATAATACCTTCATTAATTTCTCACGTGATCCCAAATATATACTTATATACATATATGTCTATGTGTGTATAGTTGGATTCCGGTAAGAATAACCTCTTTTGATCTGATGGAGCTGATTATTCGCGTTTTTGTTGACTCTTTTTTTTCCAAGGAGATCATATATTCAACCACATTCACTGTTATCACTTATCTTCACCCACCTACATGCATAAACATTCATTTGCCTCTATCTACCTTCGCATACATACTTGCATTAGATTGACTAAGAAATTTACATATTTATGCTTGTAAAGGTGACCGAAGATATGTGAAGTTGTATGAAAGTATGATCTTCCTTACAACCATGCCACTGAACTTCTATTTATTTATAAAAATCCCAATGAAGTTTTGTGCGTAATCAGATAAAATACCTCATCCAAATGCTTAGAGTGGTTCTCATGCATGGTTCTCATCACACTCAATTATTCTCGCATGAGCCCGACTACATACATACATACATACATACATACATACATACATACATACATACATACATACATACATACATACATACATACATACATACATACATACATACATACATACATACATACATACATACATACATACATACATACATACATACATACATACATACATACATACATACATACATACATACATACATACATACATACATACATACATACATACATACATACATACATACATACATACATACATACATACATACATACATACATACATACATACATACATACATACATACATACATACATACATACATACATACATACATACATACATACATACATACATACATACATACATACATACATACATACATACATACATACATACATACATACATACATACATACATACATACTAGGGTCTGATTAGAAGTGTACAATATCATTCTCGACTCTGCCCGAAACAGCTTCGGGCAAAGGAATGAACGGTTGTCCATTTCTTGATACCCGTCAAGACGGGGAGCCTTGGTTCAGGTACATGTAGATCAAATTTTCATCTCTAAGAATTGCAAAGTTGTATAAAAAGCACAGATGTAATACTTACAAATGAGTTCAAATTTCTTTTTGAGGTCAACCATATGCTCATTATTGGTAACGCGAAAATAGTACTCGGGGTAATCAGCCTGGTAGAAACAATTGGAAGGAGTTGCAGTTCCAATGGCAAGGACGGTGGCATGACCTCGAGTTTTCTCAATGTAAACACTTGACTCAAATAATGACATCTCACACTATATATATTGATCTTCCAAAGTGCAATATATATGACCTCTAAAATACACTATAAAATGGTAGTATATACTTTGATATGAATGTGAAATAAGACCTATTTATATCCCAAGAATAGAAGCATGTGTCGTTACTACTTACTATGAGCATTGTACGATATATTTTAAAATTGTTGAACTAAATGAAACTATAAAGGAGCGACACGACAAAAATATTCAATTTTTATGCTACTTTTGTGTTTTCTTAACACTTTTTGGTAATTTAATGAAACAATTATAAAAGCAAGAAAGAGCAAAAATACGAATGCAATTAACTTTGGCTTAGTTTATGTTTAGTGTAATAATGATTTTTTTTCTCAACTAGTGTTATGTAATAAATGGTTACTTCTTCTTACATACATTCTTTAACCCGTAATTGGTATACTTTTGTAACGATAAATGATGTAGATGTTAATCTATCAAATTATATTCAAATTCATAATTATATGAAGAAAAAAAATATAACATCAAAATTAACCTATTTTTTTAAAGGTAAGTTAACGCACACATACTTTCTTGGGGTATCCGGGCTTCCACTTAAGGATGTCACCCGATTAATCCCTGTCGATCTCGGTCCAGCCCAATTAAGAGTATCACAAAGTGGCAGGTTCAAGATCTGGGTATCTTCACATGCGCACCGCAGGGTTCGAACCCAGATAGTAAATGATATCATTCACTGAGTCACAGACCCTCCAGGATATTACCTTACCACTCGACTAGACATGTTTTGATATCAAAATTAACCTATTGTTGTTACAATAATTATGAAAAAAGTTATTTGTTACACTAATTGAAATAAATCAAACTTGGTTACATTTTACATAAAAAGATTATTTATAAATGTTGGTAGGGATATTTAAAAATCACATGTTTTTCTTTCAAAGAAGGTGTACCCATCTACATCCATATATGTTTATACAAGTAAACATGTATTTTGTCATTACACCAAAACTTTACTTTTAAAACGTTTTCATTGAAATTAGTGAAAAGTCTCCTACGAAAAATCTACTATCTTTATCTACTTTTTTGAGTCCTATTTGGTTGTCAAATTTAAGTAATAAGAGTATCTTTGATAGCTTTTTTAAAATAAGGAAAATGAAGAAATATGATGATTTTGAGTAATTATTTTGTTCTAATAACTTTCTTATAAGAGCGTCTCCAATAGTTTTTTCAAAATAGAGAAAATGAGGATTTTGAGCAAGTATTTTGCTCCAATATCTTTCCCATAATTATCTCCAAAATGGAGAAAGTAGGAGAGAGAATAGGTTTTTCTACAAATATGGAGTTCACTCCAAAAATAATTACCAAATGAAATGATCAATAGAAAATTTTGAAAAATAAATATTTAAAGAGAGAAGTAATATTTTAATAGATGATGCAATATTTTAATATTATTTTGAAGAAGTTATAGGGAATTTGTTGGAGATGAATGCAATTTTTTTGGAGATTTTGTCTTTTAATTCTTCATTTTAGAGAAATTATAGAGAATTTGTTGGAGATGCTCTAAAGCCATCTCCAATGACATTCTCTATTTTACTCTCTATTATAGAGAGTAAAATAGAGAGTTTGTCATATCTTCTCCAATGACATTCTCTATTTTACTCTCTAAAATAATACTCAATAAATCTTTTGTATTTATTAACTTTATAAATTATACCTTTGTATTTTTATTTTCACAATATAATCTTATATTTATTAATTTTATCATGTTATTTTGACAATATTATAATTGAAGGGACAATTTTATCATGTTTTAGTTTATTAAAATTGATATTAGACAACAAGTAAAACAAAAACAATTCAAAGAATTGAAGGGTCAATATGTAATTATCAAAAGTTAAAAAAAATAGAGACTAGTGAATAGTAACTCTCTACATTTAGAGAGTTACTATCCAATTCTCTATTTTAGATAATGAAATAAATAGTTCATTGGAGTGAAAATAGAGAGTAAAATAGAGATAGAGAGTAAAATAAAGAGTTCATTGGAGATGGTCTAACTTGTTATTTCAAAAATAAAGAGTTTGCTTGTTTGTCAACCACTACAAAAAAAAAACCCTTTCCGACGGACCGATCCGTCGGAAAAGGCTGTTTCCGCCGGAAATCCGTCGGAAATGTTTCGTCGGAAATGAGCTGGTCGGTAAAGCCTTTTCCGACGGATTTCCGACCGACGTTTCCGACGAAATATGTTTTTCCGTCGGTTAGTGTTTCCGACGGATACCTTTTGCGACGGATAACATTTGCGACAGTTTTCCGACGGATTTCCGACGGTTTTTTTGTGACGGATTTAGAAACTTTTCCGACGGTTAGATTTTCCGACGGATTTTATACATTTCCGACGGATTTTTTGTGACCATTACCGACGGATATTCCGTCGGAAATCCGTCGGAAATGATGTTTTCCCAAAAAAAAAAATTAAAAAATCAAATTTCCTGAACATTTGGATTCCAGATTTTAAAAAATCAAATTACCACACAATTTGATAACAAACGAAACAATTTAAAACAAAGCTGTTTTATAACAAAGGAAACAATTATAAATCTATAAAATTACGTAATTGTATCTACTATTCTAAAACTACGAAGGAGGGTTAGGAGGGTTTTGGTTTTTGTTCTGGAACTACTGCATTAAGGCTTGCATCTGGTCCGGGTTCTGGAACCGCGCCATGAAGTCCTCAAACGCTTTTCTCGTGGCCTCTTGTTGGCGAATTTGATCTTCGTACCTCTGCCACCGCTCCGCTTCTTCCGTCTCTGCTCCGCTTCTCTCTCCCGCTCTAACCGTATTTGTTCCCGCTCAGCCTCCAACGTTGCTCTCAAAGACTCCAACTGAAATGAATTCACATTTAACAAGCAACAATGTTAAGCGCTAATTAATAAAAACATAAGTAATACATGAATGTATTACAACCATATTACACATACCTCCGAAGCGGTTCCGGAACAACTATGACGGCCTTGACCGGTCAAATTCAAGAAATCTATCACGTTATTGAACCTGGGAACACGATTCTTTTTTCGACCCCCGACAGCCTTTTCCCACAATTGTCCCTGTATCTCCGGACTAAGGGTTGTCGGATCTACATCTGGGTATTCCTCCTGTCTCATTTGGTGGAACGACGTCTACAAACACCAAATGTGTTAACTAATAAAAACTTATAGATATTTCGGCAGCATAACTGTTGTAATTGGAACATATCCATTAAGTAGTTTACACCTATCGTCTGCCCAACAACGGCAGCCCAAACTAATTACTACAACTTTATCCTATAAAACAAGTCAATCATAAAAACAAATTAAGTTTTGTGCCAAAACTAAACTTACCGCCCTATGCTCGTGAGTCTGATCAAGATAAATAGGAGGATCTGTGGGCGGCCCGGTCGCACTCAGAACTAGCGGTCGGTTCGTGCTGTGAACCCGGTCAAATACCTCACTGATGAGGGGCTCGCGGTTTCATGCTTCTCTCTACATGCAATATATATATATATATATATATATATATATACGATGTCAGTTGTTAGTAGACAACAAATTCATGATAAATTATATAAATTTAAAATATATAGTAGATGAATGAATGAATACCATCCGTGACCGATGCACAACCGTGCTAACTGAGCCTCCGGTATGCCTAGGGGCCGTCGACCACAAACGATTGGCCCTATTGGCCACAGATTGGCGTTGAAATACCTCACCGGTCCAGACCTGTTAAAACATAAAAGATAAAAATCAACATACAAACTGAAAAGAACCCGTAACAACAAAAAAATCTTACATACCTGGTCTATCATTTGGTTCCAGAAGGTCCCGTCGAGCCAGTCTTGATAGAATGGCCTCAGTCGCTCATAGTCTTGGCGATCCCACTCTATCCCATCGACGGCCTTTGCCCGCTTCGCTGACCATAAACGAAGTTCTCTCATCTTGTCAGCATAATGGGATTGCAAGGTATCAGTAAAGGCTCGGAACATGTCTTCATCTCGCTCTTCCGGCCACTGGTACCGAGTCTGCATATTGATCATTGTTTGTAAGTTATAAAATTACATCAAATAGTTTGTATAGATTTTTCTACTAACCCGAAACTCCCCGAACATGTCAACGAGAGCCGCCGGAGGGATCTGCGAAAAACGAGCCCACGGACCATTGAACATGGACTTCCATATTGCAGTCACGTCGCGAATAGCCTCGTTTTCTCTGAATATTCACCATTTCAAAATGCACAACACAAAAAGTACATTAATATAATATTGATTACCGCAAAAAGTACATTAGTACACCACAACTAGCTACTTACCGGCCACTCTCAAGGTGGAGCACACGTCGGTTATCAGGATTACTTGGAATCTCACGTCGAACAGCAACCCCTCGTCGTCTCGGCTGTGATGGCGGGGTCTGATCTTCAATATTGATCTCTGCATCTATCTAATCATCGTCATTCACCTGTATATGATCCAGTCCCTTCGGTGTCCTATGTTGACTCTCGGGTGTCGGCTTTTGACTCTCAGGTGTCGTCTGTCGACTCCTAGATGAGTTGCCACTCCCGCGACTGAACAATTGTCTGAATACACCCGTCCCCTTGTTGCTTTGACCTTTTCCCACCATCGGAAATAAATCCCTCGGAAAATTCCGACGGATTTTTTAATTTTAAATTTCAAATTTTTTTATTTATAAAAATTCGGGTCCCATTTCCGACGGAAAAAAACCCTCGGAAAATTCCGACGAATTTCCGACCAATCTCCGACGATTTTTTTTTTTTTAATTAGAAAAATTCGCCGGAAATTTCTGAGGGAAATGAATCCGTCGGAAATGTCCGACGGATTTTTGACGGAAAATTTAATTTTGATTTTTTTTTAATTATATTCGTCGGAAAAACAATAAATATCCGTCGGAAAAGCCCATTTTTGTAGTATTGAACCTTCATTCAAATATGTTACTGTAACTAGGGGTCTTTTCAATGAAATATTGATGTAAAAAAAGCAACAAACCACACTTCATATCCTATTGTTAATTTGATAAACAATAACATACCTCTGAAATAGACTTATAAATGATCATGTAGTGTTGAGATCTAATGAACTCGTTTAATAAAAACTCAATAATATTATGGTAATATTGATGTAAAAAAAGGTATGTTTCGTTTGTTTAAAAATCGATGAAGGGGCATCATTTAGCTTTTTCGTCCAGGGCATCGAAAAACATAGGACCGGCCCTGTTCGACATTAATATAAGAAAGAAGAGAGAGAAAGATAGAGAGGAGAGCAAACAGAAGAGAGAGGAAAAGAAAACATACCTTTTTTCTCACCCATCTTTTTCTTATCTCTCGCTCTATGGTAATATTGTTCCATGCCATATCAATAATATTATGAATGATTATGTGATTATATAATCAATCTTTATTAATGAAAAATGAAAGTACTTGATGTAATGACGACATCTAACTACTAAGTAGTGCCTGTATAGTACTTTTATTGTGACCGGCAACCCTTTAACTTTCTCGTTCTTTACGCTTTATTAATATGTTCTCCATCACATCAATAAATTATGGATGATTCCAAAAAATTATTCATTATCTTCTATGAATGAATAGGACAAATGAAAGTGGTTAATATAACATCAACATTTAACTACTAAGGTCACATTTGTTTTAAGAGGTGCTGAAATCTGATTTCAGTTCTGAAATTATGAAACGTTTAAACGAATAAGACATAAATGGTGATTAAGAGGTTAAAATGAAAAAACAAACAATGCCTAACTATTTTTTATAATTTATATAGTAGGATGACCAATAGCCTCTTTTTTCTTACTGTAACTCTTTCAACAACTGTGTTCCAATAAAAATTTATGAATGGATAAGAACATTTGTCCTATAATGAAGGTTCTTGTAAAAACATTAAAAAGAACCTCATCAGAAATCTTCATTGTGGATACTCTTAGGGCCAAAAGATACTCACTAAATACTCTTTTCCTCTCTCTTCTGTTTGCTCTCCTCTCTATCTTTCTCTCTCTTCTTTCTCGTATTAATGTCGAACAGGGCCGGTCCTATGTTTTCCGATGCCCTGGGCGAAAAAGCTAAATGATGCCCCTTCATCGATTTTTAAACAAACGAAACATACCTTGTAACGGGTTTGCAACTTAGTCGATTTTAATTAATTATAATAAAATGATACAACGAGGAGACATAAACCAATTGAACTCGAGTTTACCAAGAATAATAAGTTTCCAAACATTATCATATGCAATTTAAAACAAAAACATATACAAAATATTAAAATTGTGTTATCGAAACCTATATTACAAAGGAAATATAGGAAAGAGGAGAACAGTAAAAATAGTGTTCTTAAAACCTTTTAGGAGAAAAAAAAAGGACAATAAAGAAAAATAAAGATAAGTTACTCTCAAACTTTCCTCCCAAATGAGGGAGGAAAGAAAACGAAAGAAAATCATTTTTTAAAAAATTATTAGAATTACTGAATCACCCAATAAGATTATTTTTTCTCACTAAATCTAAAAATCAAGCGGAAGTATAGAATGTGATTAGTTCTATTTTTGATAAATAAAAAATATATATGGTCATAAAAAAGAGACAAAAAACAAACAATTTTTAAAGTATAAGATGTTAAAGAAAAACGAGTAATTAAAAGGATACAGAAGAAAATAATAAACAAAAAGCAATAGTAGCTTAGTGGTAAAAGCATGCAAACTTATATTATAGGTTGGCTTTTTAAATATGACATCTGCAAAATTGTTATAAACTCTTTAGTAAATGTAATGTAACTTCGTAATGTGATACCCTTTAGGCTTTGATGCCTTGGGTCATCGCCCAGACCTACTAGGGTCGGGTCTGATGTCGAAGTATATAGGCTTCTTGTAAAATCCCACCAGAATTTCCATATATAATACATGTTTCACATAAACATGAACTGCAAGATAATACATAATGTTACGGAATATACACCAAAATACTTGTAAAAGTTACTTCAAACTTCTCACTCAGTTTACATGACTGAATATACCATACGTTCATGTAATAAACAACTTCATCAAAAAGCTCCAAGTAACATATATGCACCACAAAGCTCTCATTCACCTTTCCTGTCGATTATGTCACCCACAATCATTTACACCTCTCATGTCGGATATTTTGGACAAACTGATACAATTTCCACAATTGATAATACAATTAGGGGTGTGCAGAAAGTCAACCGATCCAATTAGAACCGACCGACGATGATTGGATATCCAATTGTAATTGGATCAGATCAGATTGAAAAATTCAACATCCAATTGGATTTGTTCGGTTGTTGGATGACCATCCAGAACCGATGAACACCGACCGAACCGATCCAATATATCATCCAGTTACCATCCAGTTAACCATCCAGTTATCCATCCAACTATCATCCAGTTAGTTTGTCTTCATTTGCTTAAATCAAAATTTATTTTTGTATTAGTTTTTGAATTTTTAGCTTAACTTGTGTTTGTTTTAACACATATTAAAAATGATTAATTAATTTCTTTCATTGTTAAAAATTGGAATGAATTAATACATTGGATGAATCCAATCACATTGGATCATTCATTGGATATCCGACGGATATCCATTAAAAATATCCAATGGAAGGAACCGAATCGATCCAATCATCAATTAGATCGGTTCGGTTCGGTTGTCCGATGTTAATCGGATCGGATCGGTTGGCAAAATCCAACATCCAATGGATGATTGGATCGGTTTGGTTCCTCTCACATCCAATGAATGTCAACCGATGAACACCCCTAAATACAATATCAATAACTCTTTTATGCTGACAAAATAGCAAACAATTATACCTAAAACACTCAGTTTTATAATCCATCAGTTTTCCTAACGAAAGCATTTCCAATCAAAGATTTTGAAAGAAAACTCATGTTGATTACAAATAGACGATAAACTCCTAACTGGTAACAAACTCGGATATTGAATACGTGAATCTGAACAATATAATCACGGTCAAAATCTACTAAAACTAATCTTACCACCTATGTATATGTACATATATATACACAGGGGTGGGTTCAAATGAGAACTCAAATTTGGTTGTGAACGTGAGGATAAATGAGAGCGCGACACGTGTCTGAATGTAGATTGTTCAAACCGAATAATCAAAGAAATATTCAGACTGATTAAAACTGAATATAGTGTTTATTCAGTCTGTAATAACGCTTATTGAGATTCAATAAGCATTATTCAGACCGAATAAACACTATATTCAGTTTGAATATTTCTTTGATTACTCGGTCTGAATAATTTACATTCAGACACGTGTCACGCTCTCATTTGTTCTCACGTTCACAACCAAATTTGAGTTCGCATTTGAACTTTCCTATATATATATATATATATAGAAAGAGAGAGACTGGTTCAAATACAAACCAGTTGAAAGGTACAAACTATACAAACTGATTCAAATCAATATAAAAATAATTTTTTTCTTGATTTTTTTAATCAAATGCTATGATTTAAGATATTTTTGCACATATGTTTGTTTCATATTGTGAAAAAATTAAATGTCAAACTTTTATATTATGAAACAAACATATGTGTAATAATATCTTAAATCATAGCATTTGATGAAAAAAAATGAAAAAAATGAAAAAAAAAATTTATTTTTATATTAATTTGAACCAATTTATATAGTTTGTAAATTTCAGTTGATTTGTATTTGAACTTCTCTCTCTTTATATATATATATATATATATATATATATATATATATATATATATATATATATATATATACTTTTAAAAAAATGAGGCGTGAGTTTAAACTTTTAAACCAAATATTTAAAATACACCCCTCAACTTTTCATAACCAACCAGAAAACACCCTGAACTTAGAAACTAACTTAAAAACAACCCTGTCATAACAATTCTATTGTTTAAGACTTTAATATATGAACACTCAGTGAACAAAGGTTATTCATGGTGTACACATTGCTTGTGAACACTCTACAAATGACGATTTTGGTGGTGGATGATAATGTGCACAATGTGCATACTACACATGTGGACATTTATGTGAAATTGTTTGTAGTTGCAGATCTGGTGATGGCATGATAATAAATGGCGATTCTGGTGGTGTCGGAGACTATTGGGTTTGAGAAAGGTTTCATAAGTAGAGGCTTTGCATGAGGATTGCATACCTCCCTTGCCGAAACAACTACATAGAGAACTTCTTAGTACGGGGTGGGACATTCTGCAAATCGTTGTTCTAGTGTTAAGATGACAATGTGCACATTTACGTGAGATTAATTGCAGTTGCAGATGGTAAGGGGAGGGGTACACCGACAAGTTTGTTAGGTTGGGTTCCATCTTCTGAGCTACTTCATATCTACAACTAGGTTTCATCTTCCAGTTGGGTCTCGTCTACCACAATGTATATCTTGTGTTCATACGGTGTTCATCGGAATAAGGTTCGCCGGTGAGATGAGAAAGGAGAGAGGAGAGCTATAAAATTTAAAAAGTACCTAAAGTGCCCTTTAATTAAAATTTGAAGTCAAAATTACTAAAATTATCCTTAGATTTATAGATGACGTTGAATCTCATGATTATCTCAAATTACTGAGTTATACCTTAAATTCTTCCCTTATATATGTATTAGTGACTAAAGAGAAAAGGGAAGTAGTTAATGTAACATCAATATCTAACTAATGTCTTATATAGTACATTGATCAATAACTTTCTTTCCCCACTCTAGGATAATCTTGGTCTCTACCATGTATATTAGTTACGTCACGATAGATTTTGTGAAATGTATCATCATTTTCATGAATTAATGATTTAAAAGAATGAAAGTAGTAAATGTAATATCAACATATCACATGCTCGATAACACTTCCTTTTTCTTATCTCTATTTATTATCATTTTCATGAATTAATGATTACAAAAATGAAGTAGTAAATGTAACATCAACGTATCAAATGATCGATACCCTTCCTTTTTCTTATCTCTCATGGTCCTTATCATTTAGAAATACTAGGAATGTAACATCAACATATTAAATGATCGATAGCCCTTCTTTTCATATAATTATTCAGTCTGAATATGATACGTGTTGCACTCTCTTTTGTCGTCATGTTCGCAACCAAATTTGAGTTCACATTTGAACTCTCTCTCTCTCTCTCTCTATATATATATATATATAGAGAGAGAGAGAGAGAGAGAGAGAAGGTTCGTGCGAGATTCATAACAATTTAAGAAAAGGTTCATGTGAGATTAATTTATAAAATCACATATGATTTTGTACTAACGTCAAAAAATGTGATTTTGTACTAATATCAACATTACATATGATTTTGTACGTGAATCATATATGATTTTGTACACAGAAAAGTTTTTCTTGTTTTCTTAAATGTTAACGTTCTCGTATGAACCTGTCTCTATAATATATATATATATATGTGTGTATATATATATGTATATATATATAGACACACACATGTGGGACCTTCTTTTGAGAACCCATTAATTTGTGATAACCTTGAGAACTGGTGCATTATGTGTTATTTCATATGATTTATTTTCATCTAAGATTAGGATTTAGAATATCAATTAACACATAATCGTTTCACAATGTGATTGTTTCACATGTACTCGGTTCACAATGTGAACATTTTTGGCGTATTTGTGAAACAAAAAATGCATGTAAAAAGTTTCACATTGTGAAACGAATATATATGAAACAAACAAATTATGAAACAAATATATATTAATCAATTAGATTAAACGCCAGACGTAGATGAAAAAATGTGAAACAAAACCTTAAGGATGAATTTCTTATAGATCTTACAAATTTTAAAGTTCTCAAATAATTAAGCCCCTATATAATGGTTTGTGTGTAGTTGTCGAAGGAAAAAAAAAACAATAGCACTACACAAATGATACCATTTGATGTACTTAATTCAAAATAAAATCAAAGAACTTTCTCGATGATTAAGTGTTTGAACTTTTATTCTAGGCTAATTTTTCGGGAATTTTAGACCAAGCTTCTGATAAACTTTGATTTCTGGCTAACCCAGCACTAACTCTTCTATATATTTCTTGTTGGAAGTATTCCTGATTAGGGATGAGTGGAACGGACCGAAATCCCGAACCAAACCGGTACCGGTACCGAATGTCACTTTCGGTTTGGTATTCGATATCGATATTTTTCACTTTCGGGATTCGGTACTTTCGGTTTCGGTACCAGTACTAGTCCTGGTAATCCCGAACCGAATCGAAGAAATTTAAAGAGCCACTTTTAAATTCAAATTGGTAATAAACTCTTACTTTTCATCTTCCATTTTTATAAAAAGTCCACCTAAATATATTACAATTTTTGGTTCTTGTATTTTCTACTCAAATTCCGACTTTTTTCAATTCTTCATATCTCGATTCTTGCAAATCTCCAAAACCCGTTTCGTAATTTCTCCAAAACCCGGTTCTTGCATAATCGACTCCTCCAATCCGATTTCCGCTTAACATGGATCAATCTCAATTCTCAAGTAGGTTTATTTATGGTTGTTTAATGGTCAACGGTGAAAAACGTTAGTCGTCCTAAAAAATGGTACCAAACGGTTCTAGTCCCGAAAGTCCCGGTACCGAACCGGTACCGGTATCGGTACCGAATTTCACTAATTAGTTCGGTATTCGGTATTGGATTTTTCCACTTCCGGTTTCGGTACTACCCGGTTTTGGTACCTGTCCGGTATTGAGCTCATCCCTACACTCTGATCTCGTTGATAACGGGTAGGCCCAAATAATTCGATAGGGGTAGTCGCTGAACCATACCACATAGTTCCGGCAACAACAAAAGCTGCAAAAAAGACATCTCGAATACTACTGGAAAAGACAGTTTCAATATTGCCCATACACAATCCTTTTTATAGACGTTGGGGAGGGCGGACGCTAAGATGAAATATGTCTGCTAGTATTCCCAAAGTCCCCGCAACAATATGATGAGAAGAACAAGTTTTTTCCTTGACCCTTCCAAAAGTTTCTTCTATTTCGCGAAGGTTATCGTAAATTATTAAATTTTTATTATTTTAAATAATCGTTAATGGGGTATTATAAGTGTCCTATAAACCCATCTTTTTATACGACATGCTTTCAAACAATGTCATGTAAAATAATTAATATGACGCATTATTTTAAAATTAATCTAAAAAACTTGTTAAAACATCTAAAAGCATCCAATAAACATATCGTAACACTTTTAGATATGACGTTTTTTGGATTTGTCCTATAAACTTGAGTTCTATAAAATACGCTTTTAAAACACTTCTATATTTTAGACATCATATAAAATCAATTATATTGTAGTGTGCCTTGTAGATTGCAATTTTAGGTTTGTTTCAAGTTTAAAATTAGAAGATGTGTTTATGAAGAAAAAAAAAATTAAAACTTGGGCTCCTTAAAAATAGAATTAGAATTTGACTTGGATTAGTTGGATTAGTTGGATAACAATTAAGAAAGGAGTTTGGATTTTGAGAATTGAGAGTAAACACAGTGGAACCTTGGAAGAGTACAGAGGCCAAATAAGATTTTTATTTTATTTACACCTCAAATTAGATTTACCATACTTACTGCATTGCAAAGCACAACATAGTCCGCCTCCTGAAGGGAGCAATGTTTTTGGGTGCGAGGATTTTGAATTTCATAGTCCAAATGATAAAACGAATTTAGGTTAATTTTTTACTTCAAAACCGTTCTAGTTGGTCTGGTTACAGGTCATTTAAAATAAGAAAATTAGGCTGTGTTCTCGAGTTTTTTTTCTAAGGAAAGGGAAGGAAAGTAGGGAGAAAAGAAAAAAATCTTGTGTTCTCGAGTTTTTTTTAAGGAGAGAAGGGGAAAGAAAATAAAGGAAAATCCTTTTAATTTTCTTCTCAAAACTTTCCTCCCAAATGTGGGAGGAAATGGAAGGAAAGAAAGATTTTTTTAATAATAATTAGAAATATTTATAAAATTATCTATTTATCCACCAATTACATTCTTCTATAAAATAAATAAGGATATATTAGTAAAAATTACATTTTTCCTTTCCTTTCTCTCCTACTAAAGAACATGAAAATTTATTTTATTTTCTTCCCTTTCCTTCCACTCTCTACAATCTCAAGAACACAAATAAAAAAATTACTTTCTTTTCTCTTCTTTCTTTTCTTTCCTTCAAAAACTCGAAAACAGAGCGTTAATGAAAAAATCATTTTATAAACTAAAAGTTAAAAACATGAAAGTATGATAGGTTTTTCTAAAATTTTCCGACTAATATGACAAATCCAGAAGTGAGAAGACTTAAAATATATTTTTAAAAATTAATGTGTAATTACGTTGTCCTTTTATTTCTTATTATGTAACATTTAAAAGATAAGCTAAAGTTTAAAAAAAATTATATAATTTAATCAAGACAAAAAATGGTGATAAATTAAAATTTAAATCAAAAATGCGTGGACGGCAGGATTCGAACCTGCGCGGGCAAAGCCCACATGATTTCTAGTCATGCCCGATAACCACTCCGGCACGTCCACTTCATGTGTTCCTTTTTACATATTTATAAATTATAATTACTAATAATTATTTAGTAACTACAATTTTGGTCCCTATGGCTTACACGATACTACGAACAATCTCCCTAAACTTCAGTAAATATAATAATGGTCCCTACAGTTTGAATTTGCTATAAAATAGAAGCAGATCAGTTTCGCGTGAATGGATACTTTGAGATAGAGCGAGAAAAATTGAATTTGATTGATTCGACTTATAAGACTTTGCAATAAGTATAAAATTACAAAACTGAAACTATAAATTTTGAACAACAAAAGGCGAGTAATCAAGTCCGACAATGAGTTTTCCAACAAGTCTTACAAGGAGCTCTAGGAACGCTGAATAGTTGTTTAAACAGCGCGAGCGGAACGAATGGAGCGTGCTTTGGAAGAATCGATCTGTTACTGAGTCGTCTTATTGGGAATAACAAGAGCATCTATGAATACTCAAAGTTTCATATCTGAAGCGAGTTTTCAAGACACTGCTCGAAAGTGGTTCCTAAGACTAACTCCGTTAATTAGTATTGTTACTTGAAGGGAATTTCGTCTTTTTACTTTATTTTTCACTCGTTTATGGATGTTGTTCGTTCTTTTATGTAAACCACTGAGCCCAAAAATTGTGGTTTACTCTATTTATATATTAGTATAAATACATTTCAAATATACACAAACATACAGACCCGATACTCTTTACCGTCCACTTAATTCGTCTTCCTCAATGTTTTTCTTCATGTTATATAACCAGTCACTAAGGGTGTACAAAAAACTCGATCAACCTTGCCAATCCAACCCAACCACCTGATGTCTAATTGATTTTTAAAATATTCAAACCGTAAGTAGTAGGTTGGAATTGGGTTAGGATCATTTGAACTTAACCGGGTGAACTTATTCTTTCTATTCGTTAGATTTAATATGATTGTTAAGTCCTTATTAATGTGTACATTTTACCATTAGAATATTAGACCATCACTCTTTTGATTATGCATATTCTTTAAATCTCTTACACATCTCTATATAGTTTCTATATGAGTTCAGTAAATGTGATCTATATATGCAAATTAAGAAAAACGGTTGAAAGTCATCTACTTAGGGTATGGATACGTTGTATCAGTTGATTGATAATGAACAAATGAATTATGAGTAGTGAAAATATTGTATTCAAGGTAACATATATATGAGAATATTTTAATGTACCAAAGTTTCAACCCAGGTAACGCAATTCAACCAGCACGATTTGCGTTGGGTTAAAAATTTGAATATTATTTTCAGAGTAATCCAACGATTTAGGTAATTCTTGGGTCAAACTCAAAATTTGAAGTCTTTTTTCAGACATTTTTTTTCGTTCCTTTTCTTAACTTCCCATTGATTCATATATGAATTAGCATAGGCCTCAATGTGCTGATAACATTCATAAAGACAGTGAGGACTCAGGAAGATGAAAAGGAAGTAATAGAAAGAGAAGAGTTATAATAAGAAAGACTATATATATATCATATATATTTAAAAAAAAATCAAGAAAATTAGTAAAATGACTAAAATATTTCCAATTTAATTGCATAATGAAAAAAATAATAACCATTAATGTGAGAAACCAAAACTAAACGATTTCACATTTGCAAAAGACAAATTTATAATAAACAAATATCAAAATCCATTTTCCTTGAAAATAACATAGAAATATAATTTTTATCTTTCACAACATGCTTTTCAAAATTAATTATTTTAATCCCATAAACTTCAAATATTGTTTTCAACGATTTAAATAAAAAATAAAAAAGCATATAACACATTAACACCTAAAGATAAATAAAATAAAAACATACAAAACAAAATCACGTAAGCTATTTTGTCGTTATTGGAATTGTGCCCTAATTTGAATGATCAAAAACCGCCACCCAAATAAAAAAGAAAAATAAATAAATTATCCACGTGGATTGTTCTGATCTACGATAGATCTTGGCTATCAACGCAAAATGTGTCCCCCCGAAGAAGAAAACAAATTGGAAAATTAGTTTCCATAAAAGTCAATTGGATCAAATTAGTTTCAACCATTTTCAAAATTAGCAGTTATTCTTCAACAATCAAGCTTTTGATCCCAATCAAGTTCGTCAATTAATCGATGATTCATAAACCTTAGCGGGTCAAACATTGAAAACTGTAACCAAATCCCATCAATCTTTTCCAAAGATATTTTGAAATTTCATCATCCATTTCCAATTTCCAAAGATATTTGAACGTTTTTGTCGGTTTGTTTACGTGATTTGGGGGTATTTGATTTTGGTGGGTGTTGACGAATTAGTGGTGTTAGCATGATGATGGGTAGGTTGGATAGACCAATGTCGTGCGATGTGGTGACGATGAACTCCTTTCGGATCTGGAATTCTTTTGGGGTTTTGATCGGTGGCATCTTTTAACCTACCTGGTTATGAAATTACGTCGAATCGTCATTAATCGATCTAAGTTCTTGTTTCCTAAAGCGAATCTGCGTACCATGAAGTGAGTTTTCTTCGATTTCTTATTTCTAATTTTTCCATTTTTGTATTTCTCCAATTTCTACCACCTTTTGAAGATTACAGTTGACTCGTTCTAGCTGTTTGATTCAATTTTGTGGTTTTAGAGCTCAAAATTGATTCATATTCTTTTCTCAAATGTAAAAAATTGGTATCGATTTTGTTCTAATTTTAGAACCAACTAATTTCACATTCAAAAAGTCAACTGTGTAGTTCTTCTGTCTTTGAAATTGGTATCGATTTTGTTCTGAATTGTAGTGATATGATATTCGATACTTTATGTTTATCTGTCTTTGATTTGATATGAAATGGTGGAAAAACTTAAAGATGAAGAGAAAAATGGGATTCATTTGGAACAAATGATTCGTATTAATGTGCATATGAAGTGTTTGTGTTTATGTTTATGTTTATATGTGTTGATTAGGTGTTTAAGGTTCTAAAATAGCAACTATTTTGCAAATTTAGATGGAAATTAAGGGTTTAATCAAGATTGTTTACAGATCAAATTCGATTTGGAAGTCGATTTAGCCTCCAGAATATGATCTTTTGCAGTTCTCTTCTCTACATATGCTTGACTATCAAATCTGTTTTAAATAAGCAGCACTGTAAAGATTTTGAGAACCGTGAGAACCAGTATATTTTGATGCATATACACTATCAAAATATGTATATATCAGTTAGTATATTCATACCATTGTCGGAGGTTCAATAAGAAGGCTAAATATCATGAGAAAGGAAGGTTAAGGGAAGATTCACATGTGAATCATTGAAAAAATCATTTGAATATGCACATGTGAATCAATGAAAAAACCCATATGATTATATGACTAATCTGTATTGTCAGTTCACATATTTATCTTCAAATGGACTTTTTTTGGATATTTTTCAATGATTCACATATGAACCTTCCCTTTTTACCTTCTCATGGTATTTTCCCTTCTAATTTTGAACGCCCCCCTACTACTCTGCATGCAAATATGTATGCATTGGTGCATATACTCACTGGAATTCATATAGTCTATATTCATTAATGCATGTATAGTTCTCACGGTTCTCATTTAAACCTTTCTGTTCTTCTATGATGTCTTACATCTGATCGATGATCCCAGGGCACGAAAGTTTTTAGCCTTCTTATTTGAACCAGCCATTCGTTTTATATGTATATATATATATATATATATATATATGCAAGTATGTATGTGTTTTGGTGCATAATTACATATACTCACTGGAATTCACATAGTTTTATAATATGCATCAATCCGTATACTGTTCTCACGGTTCTCATTTGAGTCTTACAGGGCACGAAAGTTTTTCGGGATTTCTCTTTCTCTGATTATCATCAATTTGGCATCCATAATGGAGCGTGCCGATGAAAATCTTCTTCCATCTGTATACAAAGAAGTCAGTGAAGCCTTCAATGCTGGACCATCTGATCTCGGCTATCTAACGTTTATACGAAACTTTGTTCAAGGTCTAGCATCTCCGATGGCCGGAATCTTGGTTTTGACTTACGACCGCCCTACGGTTCTTGCAATGGGCACGCTTTGTTGGGCGTTATCCACCGGTGCCGTTGGCGGCAGCCGCTACTTCAGCCAGGTTGCTTTTTGGCGGGCCGTAAACGGGTTTGGATTGGCGATTGTGATTCCGGCACTACAGTCTTTTATAGCGGATACTTATAGTGATAATGTTAGGGGGACGGGATTTGGGTTCTTGCAGCTTGTCGGAATGGTGGGCGGCATTGGTGGCGGTGTGGTGGCTACGGTTATGGCTGGTCATCAGTTTTGGGGAGTACCCGGATGGCGGTGTGCGTTTGTTTTGATGGCGTTGTTAAGTTGCGCAATTGGGTTTCTCGTATTTATGTTTGTTGTTGATCCTAAACGATTAACGACCGTTGATCGTGATGGAGGAGAGACTTATCTTGAAAGGTACTGAAATTTATTGTTTCGTGTTTAAATGTTTAATGGGACTCACGGCTTATTCGGTCAGCTGTACATGACTGTTTGGTAGTGGCTTAATGATATAGAAAATGGCTTTTTTCCAAAGCTGACCCTTCCAATTAAAAAAACACGCTTCTTTCATATATGAAAAAACCCTCCTAGAAAAAGACCTTTGCAATCTGTACGGACAAATTAATCTACATAGACAGCTTTATTCGTACATGACTTAATGGAAAACCAACCAAGCAGTCTCTGGGTGGGAATCAAAATAGGTGGAAGAGTAAATTACGTTTTTGGTCCCTGTGGTTTGTTAAAAATTGTGAATAATCCTTGTGGTTTCTAAATTTTAGTTGTCATCCTTATAATTTAAAATTTATTGCTATTTTCGTCCATGAGGCTAAAACACTACTTTTAAGCACGAAGGACTAAAATTGAAATGAATTGTAAACCCTAGGGACGAAAATAGCAATAAATTTTAAATTATAAGGATGAAAAAGGTAATGAGTTATAAACCATTGGGATGAAAATTGTAATTTCAAAATCATAAGGACGAAAATAGAAAATTTTAAGAAACTACAGGGACTAAAACGTAATTTACTCTAGGTGGAATGATAATCAGCTAGATCAAACAAGATTGGTAAATTACTAAACTACCCATATCAAATTAAAACCCTGTACAATTCTTTGACCGGTCTTCCTTTTTTAGCCACCCAGTTCCATCCCGTCCGATTTGTGTACCAAAAGCACTAGTGATCTCACCTTTGCAAGATTTTTAAATTTCTTTTTATTGTTAGGAATGAACTTTTGGAACGTGGGCGAGATTCTAGTTCGGGTTCGATTTGGACCGAGTCATGGGTAGCCACGAAAGCCGTGATGAAGGTCCAAACGTTTCAGATCATCGTCTTGCAGGGTCTTGTTGGTTCGCTCCCATGGACCGCCATGGTGTTTTTCACAATGTGGTTCGAACTAATTGGTGAGCATGTATGCGCTTTTCTTCATTATTTTGTCTCTTAGTGCATGTGCCCTGCATCCATCTGGTCATGGTCAGATATTCAGAATCTTTATTTTGCAACTGTGGATGTCCGGGCCAACTTGCATGAACCTGGATTAATCCCATGGACCCTGAATATAAGAGTCAGGAAAATCTTTAGTGGGCCTTGAATATAACAGCCAAGAAAATCTTTAGTGGGCCTTGGATATAACAGCCAGGAAAATCTTTAGTGGTCCCTGAATATAACATCCAGGAAAATCTTTAGTGGGCCCTGAATATAACATCTAGGAAAATCTTTAGTGGGTCTTGGATATAACAGCAAGGAAAATCTATAGTGATCCCTGAATATAACAGCCAGGAAAATCTTTAATAAGCCCTGAATATAACAGCTAGGAAAATCTTTAGTGGACCCTGAATATAACAGCCAGGAAAATCTTTAGTGGGCCCTGAGGAGACTTGAACCAACGACTCATTTGGAGAGCCTCAACGTCTAGCCTTTATTTGTCATTTGTAGCCTTTTCAGGTTATAACGATTAACGACGTATCACTTCTATTTTTGCTTTTAGGTTTCGATCATCAAAAGGCTGCAACGCTTTTGAGCCTTTTCGGAGCCGGGTGTTCTTTCGGTTCTCTCTTGGGTGGAATCATCGGCGATCGAATGGCTCAGATTTACCCTCATTCCGGTCGAATCATGTGCGCCCAATTCAGCGCAATCATGGGGATCCCGTATTCTTTAATTCTCCTACGAGTTATCCCGCAATCGGTCGACAGCTACTTCACGTACGCAATCACACTTCTCTTTATGGGTCTTACGATTAGCTGGAACGGAAGTGCGGCCAACGCACCGATGTTTGCGGAAGTGGTCCCATCCAAACACCGGACCATGATCTACGCGTTTGACCGGGCCTTCGAAGGGTCATTTTCGTCTTTTGCCGCACCCATGGTCGGGATCTTAGCCGAGAAGATGTACGGCTATGATGCGAAATCCGTGGACCCCATCTCGGGGTCCGCTAGAGAAGCGATGGCGTTATCGAAGGGGCTTTTTTCGATGATGGCGATTCCGTTTGCTTTATGTTGCTTGTTTTACACACCGTTGTATCGGGTTTTTAGGCGCGATCGTGATAATGTGCGAATAGCGATTCAAAAAGAAGAAGAAATGATCTGATTGATTAACCACGGGTTTTTTTTTGTTTTTTTTATTTTTGAATGATATGTAACAATGATGTGAATCTATGGTAATTGTAACATGAATATATTCATAGATATTGAATTTACCTTTTTTTTTTGCTAAAATATAGCAAAATGTTATTGTATTTTACGTTTTTTTTATATATATTTATACTTTTATAATTATGTAATTATATGATTATAAATTATTTTGTGTTTGCTCGTTTTAGTTAATTTAAATGTAAATTATTAATTATCGTTAACGATTTTCTATTAAAATTGTTAGCAAGTGAAACAAATACAGTTTGGAGAGTAGACATGGTTAAATATCCAGCCATAACGGGGCCTAGTTATAGAATAAAATGTAGCAACCCTGTCGGGCTGCCACCCCTACCACTTCCGCCGCTGACATCTCTGCCGCCGGCACCGCCAGTTAGTATTATCATTCCACCACCCCAACCCATCACTGTCACTGTCGCTATCATCGCCACTGCCAGTTAGGATAATCATTCCACCACCTCAACCCATCACTGTCATCGCCACCGCCAGTTAGCATCATTATTCCACCACCCTAACCCATCACTGTCACCGCCACCGCCAGTTAGTATTATCATTCCACCACCCTAGCCCATCACTGTCACCGTCCACCACAACCAACCTTCATTGCCGCCATCACTCTTGTTGCCATAACCGCCACCCACCCCGATCATCACCACCAGGCCACTACTGTTCGCTGTCACCTCCTCCCCCATTCGGCCATTCCCCACCACCGCCGCCGCCACAACCACCATGTGACTACTATCGCCATCACACCACCACCCACCCCCTAATCCCGACATCATCACACCAATACACCATTATTGTCACAACCCCCCACCCCCTAACACCTGCAGATTCCATCCAATACCCGTCAACTAAACGTATAGTCAAATTTTATTTTAATTCCACTAAATTCCATTACGTGAAACCAAACATCCCTTAATAATTGGAGGTAGGATTTACCCAACGAAAGAAAAGAAAGAAGGAAAAGCGAGGAAAAGAGAGGAAAATAGAAAAAATTCATGTTCTTGAAACTTTTTTAGGAGAGAAAAAAAAGGAAATGATAGGAAGGAAATGATAAGTTTTCTCCCAAAACGTTCTTTCCACATGTGGGAAAAAAGTAAAGGAAAGAAATCAAAAGAATTTTAAAAATTTATCAAAATTATAAAATTACCTAACCTTTCATTATAAATGATGTATTTTTAAGGGTATATTTGTAAAAATAATATTTTTTTTCCTTTCTGTTCTATTCATCAAGAACACGGAAAGTTATTTTCATTTTTTTCTTTTCCTTTCAAAAACACAAATAAAAAAATTCTTTTTTTCTTTTTTATTCCTCCCTTTCTTTTGCTTCACTTTATTTTTATTTCTCCTCCCCGGGTTAGAGAACACAGCATTAGAGTAACACAAAATTAGCAAGGTATCATTGATTATATATGGTCGTAATTGAGGATTTTTAGTGACATTTATTTTATTGGGTTTGAGGCCCATGTATAAATGGGCCACATTCAGAGGTTATTGGGCTTCAAATCATTCTCTTTGAGCCCATCGTATCATAAAATAATTCTATGGTATCTTGGCAAACCTTCGAGGTGGTCGTTATAAATTCAAAAGCTTAATACATAATATAGAAACATATTTTAAGTCTATTTTAATTTAATCAATAAATTTTATGCAATAAGAACCTTACAAAACAATCCAATTTGACGATCAAGAATGTTACCCAACAAAATAAGACAAGAACTCTTGTTAGTAAAGGCCTGCCAGGAGCCTGGTAAACATATTTTTTTGATTAACCTGGATATCCAACCTGTTTTGCGAGCCGACTAATCCCTAGACGACCACTCGCTTCGCAGGTAGCTCGGAGTCAAAAGTATTTGAATCTCCGTGGCCACAAGATGATTTCCACTCCTTCCTGGATTCGAACCTGAGACCTCCAGGTACTTTCGACGTTTGGAATCCAAACTCAAACTATTGAGTCACCACCTTTGTCCAGTCCAAAGAATCTGGAATCAGATAGCAAACCCCGCGAGGACCAAGGGCGGTGAGATATGAAGCAAAGCCAAGGACACCAATTACCAAGGCATTCACTAACCATACTCCCCGTTGTCATCCATCCTTTTTTACTTGCATTTTTTTTATTTTCAAATCATAATATTGTAATCGAGAAGAGGGCAGGACTCTGTAATTGGCTTTAACGCCTGCCTCTTTGCGTGATTACTTTATTCAAGGATAATTCGCGTCAACAAGTGATACATGTCTTTTTTTCTTACATATTTATTTTAAATATTGTTTATTTATCATTTATTTACCGTTTATTTGTTTGCATAACTGTTTGATCGTTGCGACTCAAACCTGAGCTCGGGTTTACATCGAAATCCAGCAAAAACAATTTAAGTCCATTTTCTTAAGCGCTAACCATTGCAATCGGTTTCATCAGCAGATTGTAATTGAACATAATAAATAAAATAAAGAAAAGTGAAATTATTTGAGTAAAATTAAAATATTATAATATTTTAAAAAGTCCAAAATACCCCTAACCCCGCCACAAATGAATAAAACCAGTGATTTTGCCCCATCACTTATCATCCGTTCACCCTTTCTAGAGTCGACCCCCATGGTTGATTCACATTGGGGTGTTTTATAGTATAAAAAATAAAAATTTACATATACTATATTATATAAACCAAAAAATATTTGATAAAAATTATTTTTTATATATAAAATAATGTTTATTGATGTATATTACTTAAATTCAACATTACAAGTAACTAATACATAAATACAACTTATTAAAACTTCATGTTTGAATTCGTGTAAACAACTGCAGATAAACATAATCAGATACATGATGGATATTTAATTTTAAATATAAAAAATCTATATATATATAATATATATAACTAAGATAATCATTAAGTTCTAAAAGAATATAATTATTATTTTTATAGAAAAATATTATTAAATCAAAGATAATTACTTTGTTATTAAAGTTAAATTAAATTATAATAAAAAATTGATTAAAGATATTACACAAAAAAATATGACCTTTTACATAGTTAATGTGATACTAAAATCGACATATTTTTGTCAAAATTTTATGAGATTTTCAAATTTATATTTTTTTCAAAAATAAAAATATTGTTATTTTTTCAAAACTACATAAAACCGTATTACAACACCGACATATACAAAGAATATAATAGAACTTTAAGGCGAGATGTATCTCACTGCATTGCATGATTACCCTTCTAGTTATATTTAAATGTATTTATAAAAAAACTTGTTATGATAATGATCGAAATTAGGTAGCCCACACTCAAAGATCCAGTGAAAACCTTAAAAATCCCGATCAACTCATTTAAATCAATAGATTGAGATAATCTAATGGATGTGGTTAAAACAAGTGGTTATAATCTAACAAATAAAAATCTTTGCTACAATTTTCGGATCAAAAATTGAAAAATTATAATGAAATTTTGACAGCAATAAATTATACCAGAAAATGATCATTTTATAATATTTAATTTAACATACAAAAACCAAAAAACAAGGACGACATCGTTTATTTAATTTAACATACAAAAAACAAAAAACAAAAAATAAGGACAACATCGTTTATTTAATTTAACATATAAAAACCAAAAAACAAGGACGACATCGTTTTCACGAGAATTAATTTACAAACAACCATCACATATAATACTGTATGTCTACGTAAATTCTAATTTTTTTTACACAGAAAGTCAATAGGTCACACAAAAACTTGACTTTTTGCGTAAAGGCTAAAAACCTGATTTTTTTTAAATGAAATTTACGCAAAGACAAGTTTCTATGTAAAATATTGGAGGTTTTAAGAAAAAAAAATTAAGGGTGCATTTGGTTCCTGAAAATTTTTCAGTTTTCTGGCGACCGTGGAAGCATTTTTGCCTTTTATTTTTCAGTGAATGTTATTTTACATAGGTCAAAATGTTTGCATCACTCGCTCGCTTAGCTTCCGGATCTTTAGCATCGACCTCAAGGCGAGTTACTAACCTTCATTGTCGTTGGCTAAGCAACTAGTTGCCTTCTTAGCCTTCCTAGACCGCTAGTTGACTTCTTAGCCTTCCTAGACCGCTAGTTGAAGAACATAGGAGAACGAAATGGCTACCTCTTGACTTTCAACCTACGACTGAAGTCAAGGACTTGATCGCACTGGATTGGATCTAGAAAGCACTTCCGGCAGGGTTGACGGCTGTGTGGACCTTATTCACCTGGAAGTAGGAAATCAATCCCGACACGACCGATGACTTAGTCTCCTTTTCCGCTTCGACTCAAAATCTTTCATATTGTGTCCAATCCCAAAATTAGTTCTATACATATGCCTAACAATGATAAAAATAAATGCAATAGCTATATGATGATCCATAAGAAAAAATTTCCGAGGAAAATGAAAATTTAGAAAACTCGTTTGATTTATTCAGTTTTCAAAAAATTCCAACAAAACAAAAAAATTCATTTTCTAAAATTTTCCACCATAACCACATACACACATATTTTTATAATAAAGTTTTGTTTACTTTTATGTTAAAATATATCTAATATTATAATATTTGAAAAAAAAAATGGAAAATTAAATATGAAAAATGATAGAAAATGTACAACCAAACGCGTTTTTCTAATTTTTTAAAAATAAAAACTCCACCATTTCAACCAAACGCATTTTTTAATTTTTTTGTAGAAGCCTAAAAATGAAAACTCAACTCCATCTTTTAAAGATTTTTTCTGAAAAAAATAAAAACAATTTTTCGAAACCAAACGCACCTAAAAGTAGCTAAAAACTGAAATCGTATATTACAAAATAACTCTATAAACATGTATATATGTTTTCCTATATATAGTTTTATACATTATTAATTGAGTCCAGGTTTACAATAACAAGTGTGCATGTGTGTAGATATAGATAGATACATAGATGGGTATGATAATGACAAAATAGATAGAGTTAGAAAAAGTCCAAAATACCCCCAACCCCACCCCCAATGAATAGAACCAAGTGATCTGCCCATCACTTATTCACTTGACCCTGCCCCTGCAAAACTGAAAAAAGAGGTGAAAAGCAAAGGGAAAAAGGGGTCACTCTCACCATAGAATTTATAAATTAATAAAATAAATAAATAAATAAAATTAAAAAGAAGTTTAAATTAAAAGTGGTAGCTGTTATTGTTGTCACAAAAATGATCAAACAGTTTTTGACACCACACTGCATACCATCATTTACACTTACTCCAATGTACCCCCCATCCCCCACCCCCCACCCCCCTAAAATATATATAGCACTAACTTAAATAACAATTACAATAAATATTAATGCTCATAAAAATAATATATATATATCTTAAATAAATCTGAAAAATAAATTTATTGAATTATGTTTGACATTTTACAAGAAAATAAGCAATTTTAATTTATAAACTGATTTGTGAGTTTTTTTTTAAATTATACGGTTACTGAAATTTAGTATTTCATATTAAAACATGTATCAAAAATAAACTATTTTCATGTTAAATTGTATCTTAACCGATGTATGATTTTTTGATTTTATTTGCTATACTCGTGATTATTTGATTACTGGAACCATTAGATGTGTTAAAAACATATTTTATGTATAGATGGTTATTATGACAATAAACTTTAATACATATTAAGAATATTGTTATTCTAATTAAATGGTTAAAGGCACAAATTAACATCATACAAAAACTATACTTTAGTTGGTTTATTATTTTAAATAAAATTATAGTGTACTTTAACTTTTCCGTTAGTCTTTATTTATAACAATAAATTTTTGTATTTATATTTTGATTGTGATATTGTATTATATTTGCATTAATCGTCATGCATTTCTGATGGCTCTATCTTAACAAAAATTTAAGAAAAATATGGTACTGAAGCAAACGATAATTATGGTACGTTGTATTTTTATGTGTACTTAGACATTGTTTGGCAAAAATAAGCTGACTTATAAATTTTATTTTTAAAGAATCGTTGGATCTGCATAAAAATTTTATAAGTCAACTTATAATCTACCATCGATACTTGGAGTAGCTTATGAGGAGCTTTTTGACACTTTTTCCAATTATACCCTAACTAATATTATTTATTATTTTCAACACGCTTCTTTTTAGTCATTTCAATGCTCATAGTTTTTGCCAAAACATAACTTATTCATCACTAACTTATCGCCTATCATTAGCTTATAAGTCATCACCTATTATAAGTCATACGCTATTTTATCACTATAAAAAACTTATCATTAGTTCTTAAACATGATACTAGATAAGGTCTTACAAAAATATTTTCTTAGATTTTAGACCATTTATGATAAACGTGCTACATTTATACAACTTTGGGATGTAAAAAATGCGAAAATAATATGGTTTTTGAAAAAACTGGATGAACTATTGCGCATTTACTTGTATTATATTTTATAATTGTAAACTATTCTCAAGTTAAAATAATATTCATCCTACCTTATCCACAAATATATAATTCTTTCATAAATCAAATTTTCGACATAGATAGCATCTTGATTAAACTTAATTTTCCTTTCAGTAATGAATAACCCAAAACTTACTAAACCAAACTTAATTATTCGATTATTGGATTGCTTAAAAAAGTTAAAAACTAATTAATGTAACTCAAATTAAATAACCCAAAATCTGATAAAAACCACAATAACGTTTCATACAATATCCATTTTATACACAAGATGTTATTGGACTGAATTGGCTTTTTCATATATCATTTTCCCATAATAGGAATTGATCTCATATTTTGTTTCGATATTATGAATATTAATTATTAAAACACCAAATTTAGTTTAACATTATGTAAATACATTATTTTTATAAAGTAACAAATTTTATTTAAAAATTTGATTTTGAAACTTTCTATTTGGTGTTATATTTACAATTATTGCAAGGCCCAATGTTGGAATTTAGCTTATATTTATTAGCTATCATTGAAATTCATTTAATTTTATTAAATATTCAATAATAGATAAATATATCGTTTGTTTATATAAACTCAATATATCGAGTAGACGGAGGTTCAAACGAGAATGGAACATATCTATGAAAATACAAGAATGGTCGTTCATGTACTGAATCATATATGATTTTGTACTAAATCACCCAAAAGTCTGGACGACTTTTCCATGCCACTTAAGTGGCTCCAAAAGTCGTCCGTTACCCGTTAGTGTAAAATCATATATGATTTTGTATTGTTCTCTTATTTCCTTAAATATGTATCATTCTCGTATGAACCTGTCCCATATGGAGTAACCGTTAGAAGTGGAATTGATAGGGTAGCAAGTTTTTATAATACCATATACCAACCAACTGCATTTGATACTAATTATATTGGTACTAACGTATTTTTTTCGGTTGGTAGATATTGGTATTGATTTTGTAGGAACTTCAAGTTACATGTTGATATTGATTTTTGTTGGCAATTATAATCAAATTTTGAGTAATGTTTTGAGTTTTTATATATCACATATATTGTTTTTATAAATTTTTAACTGCAAAGAATAAAAATTGCAAAATTCAAAAAAAGTTACAAAATTTAATATCTAAAACATAAAAAAATCAAAAACTAATAATCTATTAAATAAGTCAGTACCATTATACTGCCCTAATATGCAACTTCCAACATCATGTACCAATACAAGTCTTCTTGAACCGATTCCTTTACGATTTTCCAATCTTCTTGAACCACATCCATTGAAGACTTCATTAAAGTAGTATCCTCCATCTTTTGCATCACGATAGAACATGCTTCTGGTCAATTCCAGAATCGACTGCTCTGATACTAATTGTTGTAAACCGAGAGCCGGTTTATCTCTACTATTCGCGTAACAATATGCACTCTCAAATATCAACTTGATACTGCATTACCAATCGATTGTAATTGTTATCAATTTAATTGTTAGATGTACTAGATTACTTTAGTTTGATAAGATATTTTTAACCCTAGTAAATATATATATATATATATATATGCCAATATGAAGACAAAATACAATATTACTTGCTAATAATAATAATAATAATTATCCACTGAATTACACATTATCGTAAGGAAAAAAGCCACTAGAAAAAATTAAACTCCATTGATGAACAACTCAAATTTCTTCCAACAAATGGAATTCAATCTTTATTTTTTTTTATTTTTTTTTTAACTTAACCCTTGATGATGATGATGATGAGGATGATGATGATGATTAGTTCCACCACTAATCATATGTTGATGTTGGATTAATCCGCCATTAATCTGTTCAACAAGCTTACTCAGCTTCATCTGCTTATTACTCCATGTTTCCATTAACTTCACTTCTTTCCCATCTGCATCTCTTTGTAAAGCATTCAATTGTTCTTTATATTCATTCTCCATCCTCCCTAACGACGCCGTTTCCTCCTCTCTTAGGCTCCGTATCTTTGCTTCTATCTCTTCCATCTTCTCTCTTCTCTTCCGGCTCTTCTCGGCTTCCAGCTGCTGTTCAAGCCGGCTCAGCCGCCACGTAGCTTCTTTCTTGTGTTGAACCCAGTTCTGTTTAGCTTCTTCAACCTCTTTACAGTACTGAACCAGTGTACCCACCTGCTGAACCGGGAACACGAACCGGTGGTCGGAGTGAACCGGGTCGAGTACAACCGGTTCAGATGGGGAGAGTGTCAGGCTCACCGAAGGTGATGGAGTTGTTGACTTTGACGAAGAAGACGACGTCGTATTGTTGTTGTTGTTGTTCATCCATGGTGGTAACATATTATTATTATTATTATTATTATTATTCTGTTGCACCGAAACATTCGGGTCGGGTTGAGAAGCACAACCCGACCCGAGAGAAAGAATCGGAGTGTTCAGATTCGGCATTACAACCACCGTCGTCGGTTTTAAGTACGGTTGAACGTATTTCTCAGCGAACGTCTCCAGAATATGATCGTAAGTCCCCTGAACAGCTTTTTCCGGCGAACCACAGCAGCCACCGGAGACAACCGCCACAGACGACGACGACGGCGGCGGCGGAGGAGGAGGTGGATTCGGATTCGAATTCGACGACGATCCGGATTTCTTACTATTCTGAATCTGTTGCTTGATTTGCTTCTCTTTGAAAACCTCCCACCACTTTCCGAGACGTTTTGCCGTCCGGCCAGGGACTTCCGACGCGATCTTCTTCCACTTGTTGCCGTATTTGGCCTGAAGCGAGATGACAAGCGACTGTTCTTGTGGGGTGAGGGATCCCTTTTTGATTCCAGGCTTGAGGTAATTCTTCCAACGTTCGAGGCAGGATTTAGGGTCACGATCTAAGGGTTTTGACATGCGTTGGGAGATGAGGTTCCATTCTCGTGGGCCGTACTGATGAACGTAGGCACGGAGGAGGGCGTCTTCTTCGGGCTGCCACCGTTGACGCTCCTTCATTTCCTCCTCCTCCTAGTGACCATGTCTAAGTAAGTGTCTATATTAGCTAATGGAAGGAAAGAAGTAGGATTGATTTGAATGGAATGGAATTGAAGAATTATTGAATTTGAAGGAGGAGATAATGGGGAATGGAATGGAAATGGGGATCGGAGATATAAAAGCTGGTGGGAGGGTGGGGAGGGTGGGGAGATGACAGTGACAATACATGGATCAGATGATAGGAGAGGACTTGTTGCCATGCACGCGCTTGTTATGTCATTTCATATTTTCACTACCAATCTTTTTATTTCTACTTTTTACTCTATATATCTATTCCAACTATAAATAGGATTAGGTTTTGGTGGGCATGAGGGTTAAAATGAGAAAAAAAAAATGTAATAAGAGATTTTTATTTTTGAATGCATATTAGGATGAAATGTGTCGAGATAAGATGCACCTTGTCAATCTCTGTAGGAAGCATAGTTCATGAGTTGGTTTGAAATTAGAGGTGATCAGTGATCCATATCCTTTCTTACGTTTCTTATTTAACTCTTCTTTTTTGCACAATCCTGTGCCCCTCTCTCTCTCTCTCTCTATATATATATATATATATATAGAGAGAGAGAGAGAGAGAGAGGAAAGTTCAAATGTGAACTCATTTTTGGTTGTGAACGTGAGGACGAATCTCAGCCACTTATCCGGTCAATAAAGGCGGCTTTGACCTGGTTCCCCTCCTTTAATAATCTCCACCCTCCCATGAATCGCGTCAATCCTCCGTGATCGCGTCTACCATAACCGAAGATGTGTGGCTGAGATTCGTCCTCACGTTCACAGCCAAAATTGAGTTCACATTTGAACCTAACCCTATATATATATATATATAAAAGGAGGTTAATGCGAGGACGATATTTTTTTTACGAGAACGCGAGGACAATTCTCAGCCAATCATTTTATACATGAAATTTTTCATGTACAAAATCACATATGATTCACGTACAAAATTATATATGATTAGCCGCGACTTTTCCAGCGACTTGCTCGCCTGTGTCCTTTTTGATGCTTACAAAATCACATATGATTTTGTACATAAAATCATATGTGATTTTGTACATAAAAAATTTCATGTACAAAATGATTCGCCGAGGATTGTTCTCGTATTCTTGTAAATTGGTATCGTCCTCGTATGAACCCGCTTATATATATATATATATACATATATATATATAGGGAAGAGATCAAATAAGAATCACTCCACCTTAAAGGAACAAAGGAACAAATTGTGGACCACATATTATGTGGCTCCCACATAATATTAAATCATTTATGATTTAATATTAATTAATATTAAATCATAAATGATTTAATATTATGTGGGACCCACATCATATGTGATCCACAAGAGTCCCTTTGTTCCTTTAAAAATGCAAAGTTCTCATTTGAACCTTCCTCTCTCTCTCTCTCTCTCTCTATATATATATATATATATATACGCATAGGATCGTGTGAGAAGCGTAAGAAGAGATCTTGACCCTTGATCACTTTTAATCTCAAAACCATCTATGAATCGCGTTTCATACAGGGACTAATCTGGTGCATCTCGGTGTATCTTATCTCGATGCACCTCATCTTAATGTGCATCCAAGGGTGGAGATCCCTTATTACCCTTCTCACCATAACTTAACTTCTCACCGGAACCCAACCCATATATATATATACACTATATATATATAGAGAGAGAGGAGGGAGGTTCAGGGAAAAATTAGAAAAAAACTAAAAAACACTCAGCGATCCCTCCGTCTGGACATTATGTATAAATGTATACAAACGATTGAATATGTTTTATTGTATGCATGAGTGCATATTACAAATTACCAGTATGCAATTATGCATATAATCAAGATGGAAGAAGCTCCCAGGGTGTCCTTTAACTAACAACAATATTCGTTCAATTTATGTCGGCAACATACTTCCATCCGGTTCATGGATCGAGCAGCACACAAATCCCCTCACTCCACCCCCCACCTGTCCAATGTCCTATACACACCCCACATAATCAAAAACCTTATCTTTGTCCTCCAATTCACCCTTGATCACAATGTCTCTGTTGAGTTTGACCTCACTGGTTTTTCTGTGAAGGATTTGAAGATAGAACAACCGTTTTGCGGAACAATAACACCGGGGATCTTTATCTTGTGTCACAATCGCCTCAACTACCATTGATCTCTCTTGTCGTAGCTCCCTTCAATTTGTGGCATAATTGCCTCGGTCATCCGGGTTTCCCCGTCATGGAAATCTTAGGTGGCGTTTGGTTCGCTGGAATCCTGCGGAATCTGAAGGAATTGGAATGGTCAATTCCATTGACCAAATTCCATTCCTATATTTGGTTAATTTTTTGAGTTTTGGTAAGGAATTCAAATTCCACATATGGTGGAATGTAAATTCCTTTGGTTTTAGCAAGGAATTTCAATTCCTTCATACCATCTTTAAAGAAAAAACTATCATACGTTTATATTACTCAATTCCAAACCACCTACCCATGATGAATGTCACCATCATCGTCACCGTCGCCGCTACCGCCATCGCCACTAGGGATGAGCTCGGTACCAGACCGGTACCGAAACCGGGTAGTACCGAAACCGAGAGTGAAAAAAATCAATACCGAATACCGAACCGATAAGAGAAATTCGGTACCGGGATTTTCGGGACTAGAACCGTTTGGTACCATTTTTTGGGACGACAACCGTTTTTCACCGTTGACCATTAAACACAATAACAAAAACCAAAATCACTTGAGCGGAAACCGGATTGGAGGAGCCGATTGTGCAAGAACCGGGTTTTGATAAATTACGGAACCGATTTTGGAGAATTGCAATAATCGAAATATTAAGAATTGCAAGAAAAAATCGGTATTTGAGTGGAAAATACAAGAACCGAAAATTGAAATATATTTAGGAGGATTTTCTATAAAAAAGTAAAGAGTTTATTACCAATTCAAATAAAAAAATGACTTTTTAAATTCTCCGGTTCGGTTCGGGATTTACCGGGACTAGTACCGGTACCGAAAGTACCGAATCCCGAATATGAAAAATCTTGGTACCGAATACCGAACCGGTAATGATATTCGGTACTGGTTCGGTACGGACCGGTTCGGTTTCGGGATTTCGGTCCGTATGCTCATCCCAAGTCGGCACCACCGTCGTTGTCGTCGTTGTCGCCACCGTGATCACCACTACTGTTGTCATGATCACCTCCAACACTGTCATTACCATCGTTACCACTATTTTTTTGTAATAAGGATTGTTGGGTCACCGATGATTTGGTGATGAACCACCTTCCTTTTATATGAATGAATTTTTACAGGTTCTTTTGAAGGTCTGAAATATGCTTCAAGTATTGAAGAGTCAAAGACTATTCAATCAAGGGTTGTACATCAAAAAGTGGAATTTTGGATGTATCAACCAACTTCAATATTCAGATAATTTTGCCAAGTCAAGATTGGGTCACCAATATAGTGGGTCACCGATGGTACACTCAAAAGTCATCAAAAGTACTAAGGACATCAAATAAGATGAGGTCATCAAGTTTGATGTCATGGTCACCGACACTATAATCTTGGTCACCGAAATTGCAGGTATAATTTCTAAGGCTGTGATATCAAGTCACAAGTTCAAGGGTGTACACTTTTGGCATTTAGTGAAAGGTGAAGTTTATCAAGCAAAGTGTACACTTATCAATTCCAGCCTTACAAGGTATCCACCGATGTGATACATAGTGTGATGTATCACTTAGCAATTTCAAAGAGATAAGTTCTTGACTCACATCAATTGCAAGACACGTGAGCCAGCAAGAACTTGGACATTAAGCCTTAAATAAAGACATTCTCTTTTATTCTTATAAAAGGAATATTTGTCTTTTAGCTAAAAGGTTTGATGGGACTTCACAGAGCATAAAGAAAAGAAAATAAAGTTATCTGACATTACGTGCTACAAGGAATGGTTCATCCATTATTCTAGTACAAAGGAAGTAGTCTCTTCCTTTGTCCAGCAGATAAACTTCCAGCTAATGAAACCTTGACAGCTGTCCACATGCATCCCATGCATGGGCACTATAAAAGGAGATGAAGTCCTTCCCAGAAATCTTACGCTTTCAACAAATCTTGCAGTGATTATTTGTGTGACTGTGGCAAAGCTGTGTGCTATAACAGTATTGTTTTAACTTCCTTAGTGTATAAGTTAATTACTGTTATCTGTGTGTTTAGTTTGATGGAATAGTGTGCCTGTTCTTTTCCGCATCAAACTATTTGTGTGTAAATTTTTAATATTTATATTAAAAAATTTAAAAAAAGTATATTCTGTGTGTTTTATATTCAACCCCCCCTTCTACAAAACCCTTTCTTAGTTAGCCATCTCTCCTCGGGGACTAACAAGTGGTATCGGAAGCGATTGGTTTAATTCAATAAACCAGATCTGTGATGGCTACTACCTCAAATGTTGATGGTACCTTGCAGACCTCTTCCAGTAATACATATGATTTAGGATCCTTGGCCAAACCTCCAAGGTTCAACCCAAATAACTTTGGGTTATGGAAAAATCGCATGTTATTATTCTTGGAAGGGATCGATTGCAGGTATCCCAACATTCTCAGTGAGGGACTTATTGTTCCTAAAATATGGGCTCGCTTTGGTCCTCAAAAGGACGCTGAAGGAAAGGACATAGAGTCAGATGATGAAAGAAGTGAGAAAACTGGTAGATATATCATCAAACCTTGTAACAAATTTAGTGAAGATGATAAACGCCTAGTTGCTTTAGACACTAAAGTCAAATTTGCTCTTGCTGTATCCCTTCCTGAAGAAGTGTATCACTCTCTTCTTAACCTTCCCACTGCTAAAGAAATGTGGGATACTTTGAGTGTCTTATATGAAGGCACCAAAGAAGTCAAGAAATCTAACAGGATCTGTCTTGTTAGAAAGTATGAACTCTTCTCCCATGAAAAAGGAGAATCTCTTTCTACCTACTTTAATCGTTTTAACTGTCTTCTCAATGATCTCAAAGTTCTTGGACGAGTTTATGATAATGAAGAAGTTCTCTGCAAGTTCATGGATTGTCTCCCAGACTTCTGGGAAACTATCTGTACTTGCATCAAGCAAACCAAGGACTTAGAAATAATGCCTTTAATTGCTCTCTATGGAACTCTACTTCACTATGAACAAACTAAGAACCAGAGAAAATCTCTTATAAAGGATATCAAATCCTCTTCTATTGCTTTGATAGGTGATTCAAAATCTTCTTCTTGTATTCCTAGAATCACCTATCCTTCTTCTGATTCTGAAAAAGATATTAAGGAAGACTCTTCTCATCTGTCAGATGCATACTATAGTGCTGCTGATGATGAAGGAGAAGAATCAGCCATTGACATACTTTCTGATAGTTTGGCAATGCTTGCTGGAAACCTTAAGAATAAAAGATTTTCTTCAAACCGCTCCAAATTTAATAGAAAACCTTTTTCTCAAAAATCCTCTTCTGATAAAGCAAATGAAGAATGCTTCAATTGTGGAAAGAAAGGTCATTTTGCTTCTGAATGCATATCAAAAGCTTCCTCTTCTCTCAAACCTTCTTCTTCTTATGGCCATGACTTCTCAAAATCAGCTTCTAGGAAGCATGAAGAGAGAAATAGCCAATCCTCTAAAGAAAATTCTGAATCAAAAGAAACCTCCAGGTATAAGAAGTACAAAGCCAAATACAAGAGAGAAAAAGAGAGAAACCAAAGTAAAAATAAAACTTTGGTTGCTGAGGCTCATTGCTGGGAGGATGAACAAACCTCTGAAAGTGAGAGTGAGTATGTCACTAAATGCCTCATGGCCAAAATCGATGAGCTGGAAGACATGGAAAAGTCACTCTACACTACCCTTGTATCTGCTGAGGGATCCACTTCAGGAACAAAGCCTCAGGTACATCCTTTTACCTTTCTCTCTGATGATCAAAAGGCTGATGCCTTTGATTCTTTAACTGTTGACTTCTGTGACTTAAAGATTCAAAAGAAAAAGGCTGATATGCTCATAAAATGTCTAAATGATCAACTCCTCTCTTGCTTTTCCAAACTAATTTTTTTTGATAAAATGAAAGCTGATCTGGAAAATCTACGGTATTTAAACGACAGTCTTTCTGAGGAAAAATCAAAAATCTCTTCTACTCTTGAAAAGGAACAAGAGGTTCTGTCTAAATGGACTAAATCCTCTAAGAATCTTGAAAGGATCCTTCAAGATCAAATCACCAGCAAGGATAAGTCTGGCCTTGGTTATGGAAAAGATGTTCCTCAACCTTTTGACCTTCCACTTCCTTCTTCTGAGTGTCAAGGTTTTCCTACTGGTTTCCTTTCCGATGACGATGATGATCTCTTCGGTTACTCATCTGAGGATTCTACCTCCGTTCACTCTATAGATCTACTTGACATGCTCAAAGTAGAATCTAGTTCTAAGAAGTTTGGAGTCTTTGTTAAAGCTAATGAAATCTCTTCTGAGTCTTCAAAAGTTTCAACTCTTCCAAGCTCTTCTTCTTCTCCCAAACCTATCCAAAGACTTCTAAACTCCTTAAGTCTGCATGAGTCAAGGTACTCCCAGGAGCAGCCATCTGGTGTTGCTGAGTATCCCTCTCCAAAAAGATTTTCTCCTCAAAAGAAAAATTTTTCTAAATCAAAATTTTCATCTAAAAGAAAATCTCAAATAGTTACTGATTTTATTCCTCGGTCAGTGAACTTGAAGAAATCAAGAAATCCTGGTAAAGGTATCCTTGGACCAAGACCAGGTGTCGGTCACCCCTCTTCTTCTCAGTCGTCAACCTCTGTTCAAAGTTTTGATGATAGGGATTTTAAAAAGGCCTTTTCTTTAAAGAAGTGCTATAATTGTGGCAACCTCAAAATGCCTTCTAATCCCAAAGGACCCACCTCAAAATGGGTACCAAAAGTCTAAATTTGTTTCCGGGTGCAGGTACCAAATAAAGATCACATATGGTACATGGACAGTGGGTGTTCAAGACACATGACCGGAAACAAACTTCTTCTCTCTAACTTCTCAAAAGAAAAGGGACCCACTGTTTCCTTTGGAGGAAATGGAAAAGGGGTCACCAAAGGATATGGTACCATCTCAAATGGAACCATCACTTTCTCCAGAGTAGCTCATGTTGAAGGGCTAATGTACAATCTTCTAAGCATCAGCCAAATATGTGATTTGGGCTATAAGGTCATGTTCCAGCTGTGTGTGTGCTTGGTCTTTGATGTACGAGAACAAGATTGTACTAGCAGAACCCGACCGAATGACGTATACATAATCAACATGAAGGAAAGTGCAATAGGAGAAGGCGTGTGTCTCCTCTCTCAAGAACTAGCCAAACAAAGTTGGGTGGCATAAAAAGGTTCTCTCATCTAAACTTTAAAACCTTGAACAAACTCTCCAACAAGGAGCTGGTTGTTGGAATGCCAAAAATAGTTTTTGAAAAAGAAAAGCTGTATGGAGCATGTGAAAAAGGAAAACTCACCAGAACTTCCTTTAAAACAAAACAATGCTCTTCTATCTCTCAACCTCTTCAAATGCTTCACATGGATCTGTGCGGTCCAGTAAGCACACCCAGTCTGGGTGGTAAAAAGTATATGCTAGTAATCGTCGATGAATTCTCTAGATATACTGGGGTGTTCTTTCTAAAACACAAGAGTGATGCTGCTGAAAAAATTATCAGGTTTACAAGAAAGATTGAAAATTTGAATGGTAAACTGGTAAAGTCCTTCAGAAGTGATAATGGCACAAAATTCAAGAATGCTGCTCTGGAAGATTTCTTTGACCTAAAAGGAATTTCTTAGAACTTTTCTGCCGTACGCACTCCTCAGCAAAATGGTGTTGTTGAAAGAAAGAATAGAACATTGTGTGAAGGCTTGCAAGGTCAATCTTTGAGTGAATCCAAGTTGCCAACCTATTTTTGGGCGGAAGCGATTAACACCGCATGCTTTACTCAAAATAGGTCTATCATAGTCAAAAGGCATGACAAGACTCCTTATGAAGTTTTCCATGGTAGAAAACCTGCAGTTGACTTCTTCCATGTGTTTGGCTGTGCATGTCACATGCTAAATGACAGGGAACAACTTGGAAAGTTTGATCCAAAGTCTGATGATGGAATTTTCATGGGCTATTCTCTCTCCTCAAGAGCCTTCAGAATTTTCAACCTAAGAAGACAATGCATAGATGAATCCATGCATGTGAAGTTTGATGAGTTTGAAACTTCTTCATTATCTTGTGATGAAGAAGAATTAAACCTATGGATAAATTCATGTGTTGGTGAAATTCCATCCTCCTCTCAACCCAATCCTCCAGATAGCAACTCTTCTCAGCCTCCCATAAACACCACCTTACCTTCAGAACCTTATCCTTCTTCTCCACCTCCTGAAACTAACTCTACAGAAGACCTTACCCACCAAAACCCCATATCTCCCACAAACCTATCTTCACCATCTCAAATTCCTACCTCATCCTCTTCTCTACCTCCTACCTTACCTCCTGCACTAAAGTGGACCATGGATCATCCAATAGATTAAATCATAGGTGATCCACAAGTTGGTGTAAAAACCAGAAGAGGCATAAGCAATCTGTGCTTATATGTCAACTTTGTTTCTATTGTTGAGCCTAAGCTGATAAATGAAGTCCTAGCTGATCCTAGCTGGGTAATTGCCATGCAAGAAGAACTCTCACAATTTGAGAGAAACAAAGTCTGGAAGTTAGTTCCTCGTCCATCCAACAAAACTATTATTGGAACAAAATGGGTGTTTCGAAACAAGATGGACGAAGAAGGAACTGTCATAAAGAACAAAGCAAGGCTGGTTGCTCAAGGATATCGGCAAGAGGAAGGAATTGATTATGATGAAACTTTTGCTCCTGTTGCCAGATTGGAAGCTATCCGAATATTTCTTGCCCATGCAGCTTACAAGAATTTTTAGGTATTCCAAATGGATGTCAAAAGTGCCTTATACTTAGAAACAAGTATATACGAGGCAAGGTTGACAACACTCTCTTCTTCAAGAAATCACAAGGTAATATCATTCTTGTTCAAATTTATGTTGATGATATTATTTTTGGAGCCACCGATGAATCCTTGTGTGATGAGTTTAGCTCCCTCATGCAAAAAGAGTATGAAATGAGCATGATGGGGGAGTTAACTTTCTTTCTTGGTTTGCAAGTAAAACAGTCTTCAGAAGGTATTTTCATAAATCAAAATAAATACATTAAGGATCTTCTGAAAAAGTTTCAATTTGATACTTGCTCTACCATGAAAACTCCTATGGCTCCTCCTCTTAGACTCTTTTCTGATCCTGATGGCATTTCTGTTAATATTACAAATTATAGAGCCATGATAGGATCCCTTCTTTATCTGACTGCAAGTAGACCTGACATTATGTTTGCTACTTGTCTGTGTGCCTGATACCAAGCAAATCCTAAAGAATCACATATGGCTGCTGTGAAAAGGATTTTTCGGTATCTGAAAGGCACCATAAATCTGGGTCTTTGGTATCCCAAAGACTCAGGTTTCGATCTCATCGGGTACTCTGATTCTGATTTTGCAGGTTCAAAAATAGATAGAAAAAGTACAACCGGAAGTTGTCAGTTACTTGGTGGAAAGCTTGTGAGCTGGTCAAGTAAGAAACAACATTCGGTGTCTACATCTACTGCTGAAGCAGAGTACGTGGCTGCTGGAAGTTGTTGTGCACAGATATTGTGGATGAAAAATCAGTTGTGTGATTATAATCAAATTTTCTCAAAAATCCCAACAATGTGTGACTGATAACCATTGAGAAATCGATGGTTAAAGCACTCTTTTTACACCTTTAGGATAGTTTATTTTGCTTATATATCCCTAAATTGAGTCTTTTGTTTCTTATTTTCTATTTATTGAGTCATGAAGCTAAAAGTTATGATTTGAATCTGTTTTGGTACCAATAGTATAATTCTTGAGGTGTTTTGACGGATACGTGTTTTACTGACATTGGGACAAAGCATTGCGGCGGTGTGTTTTTGGCTTTTTGGCGAGCTTATTGGAATCGAGTTTGTGGGAATTTGGGCTTAATCCGGATTTTTGTAACCGTGAAGGAAGCTGCCAAAGACTTTTGAAGACTTAATTTTCTTGTTTTAATTACTTGCTAGTTAAGTTTGTTGTGTACTTTTGTGGACTTTTTGGCAAACTTGGTGGCCAAGTTTGTTGGAAGCTTCCTTGTAGGATCTCCTCCATTGTTAGTATAAATAGGGGTTAGTGTAAGTGTTTGTAAGCAATCTTGGGGGTGACAACCAAGACAAGCTCTCAAAACAATTGATACTTGATCATCTCAAGTATCTTGGTGAAATGATAAGTGATCTTGATTTATGCTTTGCACCTTTCCTTTCTTTTACTTTTCTTGTCTTTAAATTTCCGCACTTTAATTTTCTGCATTTCAATTTCCGCACTTTAATTTTCTGCATTTCAATTTCCGCACTTTAAATTCTGCAATTTACTTTTCGCAATTAATTTTCCGCACTTACATTTCTGCATTTTACTATTAAGTCATTTACTTTACGCAATTTATTTTATGTCATTTAATTTCTGTCTTTAATTTCAGCAATTTAATTTTCCGCACTTAGAATTATGCAATTACTTTCAGTTATTTACATTTTCGTATATTTACTTTTCAGTATGAGTAGCTAAATTTCTTAAGTGTGGGTGTGAGGCAAATGGTGAGATTATAACCCAAAGGATGGTGGACATTGTTTCTTAATAACAATGTTCCATCATTTCATTTCAAGTTTTATAACTCCATATAACACTTCTTGACAAGTTGATCACTTTGAAAAGTGTTAAAGTGCCATGGACTCTGACAGGAGCCATTGAATGCACATCAATTTGGATGACGTAGGAAGTAATATGTGACAATTACTAACAACGACAGTTGTAAACTATTTTATTTAAATTGATTAATTCTCGACGGGTTGGTCGCTTATCAAAGTGTTAAAGTGTAGTCGGACTCTGAAAGGAGCCACTTGGAACACACCAACTTGAATGATATGGGAATCTGCTCGACAGAGTGATTTTAAACAACGACAGTTGTTATCCATATATTTTGAGGACTCTACTCTGCACTACCACTAGTACTGATACTGCATAGAAATATGGGTTGAATCTAAACATCAGTGCAGGTATTGAAGTCCGACAGGAATACCCTCAAAATAGATGGTGGAACTTGTTATTTTCAAACTACAATACTGAAAGGTATTGGTCCACTTGAATTTGTGTTTATGTCTCACCAGAAATCTTACACCCATACTGCTTTCTTTATTTTGTTAAAACAATCATACAAATCCAATCCAAATCAATTTTAATCTTCCAATTCATCATCTGAAATCATTTCTTTCATTCTACTTTTATTAAGCTTTTACTACAATCCCTGTGGACGATACTCGGTATTCTATACCACTTTTATTACTTGAAAGACGACATTAGGGTTAGAAGTATACTTGCTTTTGATCTTAATTGCCCTGTCTGTAGGTGTGTTAAAACCCCTATCAGTGACAACTCAAGTGCAATAGCCATTGCCAACAACCCTGTGCTTCATTCAAGATCCAAGCACATTGATATAGGTATCACTTTATAAGAGATCATGTCTCTAAAGGTGATGTGGAGCTTCATTTCATTCCCACCGATTATCAATTAGCTGATCTGTTCACAAAGCCCCTTGATGAAGCAAGGTTCAAATTCCTCATTGGTGAATTAGGTATGATAAACATAGACTAATATATATATATTTTATATTTTATATAAATATGTATTTTATATATATATATTCTATATATATATTATATACATTTATATATTTTATAACCTATATATATTATATATGTTATATATATATAAATAAACAAAAATAAATATATATATATATGTATACAGTGTCGGTGACTAAGTCACCGACGGTACCCCTATCTCTCTCCTCTCTTATCCAAATAAAACCTTAACCCTAAAAACCATCCACTTTCCGACAATCCACCGCCACCATCCATCACCACGGTGATCCACCACTAACCCACCGAAATCAACCTCTAGCCACCGACGCCTGCGGTAACAACCATCAAAAGCCACCCACCGACAGTGGCTGTCTACCCACCGACGATAGCCCACCGACGCTCACCCACCTCCGTGGCTACACCCACCGACGTTAAACTTTCGAAGCCTCCGACGATTGCGTCACTTTCCGACGTCTTGCTTACGTCACCCGCCGACGTCATCCACTACACCCACCGACGGTCGCATCTAGCCACCGACGTCCTAGCCTCATCCACCGACGATCGTATCCTCGGTCACCGACGTCTCTCTCTCTCTCTCTCTCATACATAGCCACCGACGTTCAAACCACTCACCGAGGTAACCGACGTCTCTCTCTCTCTCTCTAACCCTTTAAAGATAACCCTTGGTTTGCCAATCTTGGTGACTAAGATTCATTGAACTTATCCTTAATGACATCATCAACGTCATAAATGTCAGAAGCATGCGCCGATTTCAAGCCTAAACCCTTAGAATTCTGACCTTTCAATCACCAAAAGTAATCATTATTTTTGAAAATTGAAATTTCCCTCTCATATATAACCTCTTCTCCCACTAACTTACCACCTTTCTCGCACCCATTCTTTCTCACTTATACAAAAGCATAACCTGCAACTTGCAACTTTCTTCATCTTCTTCAATGGCATCCCCTTCAAAACCCTCAGAAGAACAAACAATGACCTTTGGATCCCTCTCTTTTCCCGCATGCAATTACTTTGGACGTATTGGAATTGATAATGCTCATCCAGAGTACAATGATGTTTGCTGGTTTCTTCAGAGATGCCCTCTCCAGTATGCTCTTACAGCAAAACTCAAGATGAGTAAGTTTCTTCTAGGAAACTTTTGGTTAACATGCACGTTTGATGCTTCATCAGATCAGATTCTTGCATCTGTTCTTAGTAATGATGAACATGATGTGGCCTTTAATGTGGAAGATGTTCGAAGTATTCTTAAGCTTCCTTCCTATGACTCTTACGAACCTTTTCCTATTGGAAATGAACATGTAATGGTGGTGTCTGTTATGAATTATTTGGAAGAGAAAAAGGGATCAAAGTCAATGGGTCCAGGTACTCTTCTAAGAAAGAATATGGGGAACATCTGGAACTTTCTGTTTGCTTATCTGATTCTGTGCCTAAGCAAAAAGACAGGTGGCCCGGATCAGTCACCTTCCCAAGTGACAGAATTGACACATGCTTTAATTTTTCAAAGAAGGATAGACTTTGCAAGCTATTTCTTTAATGAAATGATCTCCTCCTTCTCTACCATCCGACGTCCTCAGGTACCATTTCAGCGACTTTTCTCTCTTATTATTCATGCAAAGTTGGCAGATAAACTAGAGAAAAAAGATGACATCATATATGATCTCCCTCTTCATCAAGTGGGAAATCAGATTATGAAAAAGGCTGTCTTAGCATCAGACAACCCTCTCCGACCATCTATGGTTGAGTTTGCAAGGAATGCAACTCTATCGTGGGGAGAAAATGAGCCCCGTCTGCAAAGGACCTCAGGTATGTCTTATACTCCTTCTGCACCTAGAGTAACTGATGTGCCCAAATCTCGTAAGAGATCCAAAGCGTCAGGCACATCTACCTCCGCACCCACCGATGCTACGAAGCCAAAAGAACCTTTGGCTTCTACCCAAGCATCTAAGTCCCAAAAGCGGAGACACTCCAAAAGCCCCCCAAAGACTTCCTCAAAGAAGTCTAAGGGTACCCAAAGGGTCTCACCTCACAAGCCACCTACTAACTCCCAAAAGTTAGTAAGTGTTGAAAAGATTCCTACTCGACCCAAGGACCAGTTAACCCAACCTAGCTCCTCCATGCCCTCCCAAAAGGACATGGTTGTAAAAAGGGACATCCCTATTATTCCTTCATCAACTTTCTCTTTAGTTGATGAAGAAGACTTAGACTTTCCCATCTAAGCTGCCTCTTCTCCACCCCGTGAGCTCTCACAGCTCCCTTTCCTTACTCCACATGAGAGTGCATCACCGCCAGGTGCATTTGATGGAGCATCCCAATTTACTGATTTTCTATTTTCTGACACTACACCTTGGACACATACGTCTCCCGTACGTACCAAGGTTGTGAAAGAACCCATTACTGAGGAATCCCCTCAAAGACACTCTCCTAAACGTGTCTCCCCCACATCTCCTAAATCCCCCCCAAGAAAACCTACAGGTTTGGTGATTTATTCTTCCAGTGATGATGATGCTGATCAACCACCACAGCCTCAACCTTCTGCTCCCATGTCTTCCAAACAAGGAGATGATCTTCTCCAAGCTTTCACCAGCTTTACCCGTGACACTATACGTCGGGTGGAAACTTTGGAAGACCAAGCAGCCAAAGACTTGGAAAGACTGGCTTCTCTTTCTACTACTCAAGAGAACATTATGGAGTCTCTTGTCACTATTCTCACCAAAATTGACAAGATTCCAATTTCTTCTCCAACTATTGAGCTTGATGTGGATGGATCCTTCTTTCAGGAACAAGACAGATTTGTTCTTCAAAGAATTGAAAGAAAAATAAATACCATGGCTTCTGATATAGAAAAGGTCAAGACTTTTCTCTCTTCAGTGGGTTTCAAGGGTTCAACCACTGAGGGGGAGAAAAATAAGAAGGCCAATGCTACCACCTCCACAGCCGCCGACACTGCCAAGCCAGCCACCGAAGCCGCCGAAACTGCCAAGCCAGCCACTGATGTGGCTTCTCTAGCTCATGCAGCCACCGATGTGGTATCCCCAGCCATCGATGGTGGTGCTGTGATCACGGTCACCGAGGTGACTCCTCCCCTTGTCACCGAGGTGACTCCTCACGTGGTCACCGAGTCTACTGGAGCAGCTGTTGAGGGGGAGAGTATCAGTGCTCAACCCCTTGAAACTGAAGAAGAAAAGAAGAGAAAAGAGAAGGCCAAAGGAAAGAAGCCTGTTTCCTTTGAAGATCAACAGGAAGAGAAGAAAAGAAGGAAAAGGATGAGAGATCCTCAAGCAGATACTCTTAGACTTCAGTCTGCCCCTACACTGACCGACCCTCTTGGGGTAATTCTCCGAAAATTCGAAAAAGAAGAAGCAATCGGGGCTCGGCTTGAATTTGATCGTACTAATGTACTCAAGCTAGCTCATGATGAAGTTCATGCATGCCAAATGATGCAATTCAAGCTCAAAAAGATGAGCTTGAAAATATTAAGAAGAAATCTGAAGCTGCAAAGATGCTTGATGAACCCAAGAAGGCAAAGGAAGTGGAATGGTTTAAAAGGAGATTAAAGAACAGGAAGGATGATTCCAAGATTATCAGTGCCACCATCCAACCTCCAACCAAAAATTCTCCAAAGTTACTTGTCACCCTTAAGAGAGCTGACACTCTCTCAAAGGTATATGAAGCTGAATGGTTGGAAGTTCTTGGGATGACTGAGTGGATGGAAGTTGGTAAATGCATCTCCAAAAGCAAAAGCAAGTACAAGGAGCTGGTACTTAATATTCTCAGAAAACTCTTCATTAAGATGCTCAACATCCAAAAGGAGAATGATATTCTTGTGACATATCTTGAAGCACAACAAATGTACTTCATATAATAGGGTCTTAAAGGAGAGGTCATCACAGCTCCTAAAAACAAGAAGAAGGGACACTTTGTTATGCTTCATGAAAAAGGCATCCAGATAAATGCTTCGGGTATAGATCTTTCCATTCCTACTCCTATTGCTTACCCGGAGCAAACCATGCTGACTACTCCTGAGCTTGGGGTTTTCTTTGAAGACATCTTTGGAAACATCGGTTTCTTCAGAGCTTCTGATATCCCAAGGGCTTACAGCTCCTTCCTCTCTGCTATTCTAGGAGTACCTCCGGTTGAAGACCATGGAATTACTAGGCTTATCTTGGATGAGCTAAAGAGAAGAGAACCCACTCCTTGAATATTCTTCATATAGTGTGAACTTTATTTTTCAAAGCTGTGTGTTGATTAATAAAAGTTCATACTCTTCTTTCTTAAAAATTCTTGTTAATATTTTTATTTTTTCTTGCACATACTTATACTTACACTTATACTTATACTTATACTGTACATACTCAGTTTAAAAAAAAAATCAAAAAAAAAAAAGAAAGAAATCTGAGTCAAAAGAACCCAAAAGAAAAATAGAAAGGGTCAAAAAGAATTCTTTTCTAACTTACAGGTATCATCATCAAATAGGGGGAGATTGTTGGGTCACCGATGATTTGGTGATGAACCACCTTCCTTTTGTATGAATGAATTTTTACAGGTTCTTTTGAAGGTCTGAAATATGCTTCAAGTATTGAAGAGTCAAAGACTATTCAATCAAGGGTTGTACATCAAAAAGTGGAATTTTGGATGTATCAACCAACTTCAATATTCAGATCATTTTGCCAAGTCAAGATTGGGTCACCAATATAGTGGGTCACCGATGGTACACTCAAAAGTCATCAAAAGTACTAAGGACATCAAATAAGATGAGGTCATCAAGTTTGATGTCATGGTCACCGACACTATAATCTTGGTCACCGAAATTGCAGGTATATTTTCTAAGGCTGTGATATCAAGTCACAAGTTCAAGGGTGTACACTTTTGGCATTTAGTGAAAGATGAAGTTTATCAAGCAAAGTGTACACTTATCAATTCCAGCCTTACAAGGTATCCACCGATGTGATACATAGTGTGATGTATCACTTAGCAATTTCAAAGAGATAAGTTCTTGACTCACATCAATTGCAAGACACGTGAGCCAGCAAGAACTTGGGCATCAAGCCTTAAATAAAGACATTCTCTTTTATTCTTATAAAAGGAATATTTGTCTTTTAGCTAAAAGGTTTGATGGGACTTCACAGAGCATAAAGAAAAGAAGATAAAGTTATCTGACATTACGTGCTACAAGGAATGGTTCATCAATTATTCTAGTACAAAGGAAGTAGTCTCTTCCTTTGTCCAGCAGATAAACTTGCAGCTAATGAAACCTTGACAGCTGTCCACATGCATCCCATGCATGGACACTATAAAAGGAGATGAAGTCCTTCCCAGAAATCTTACGCTTTCAACAAATCTTCAGAGTGATTATTTGTGTGACTGTGGCAAAGCTGTGTGCTATAACCGTATTGTTTTAATTTCCTTAGTGTATAAGTTAATTACTGTTATCTGTGTGTTTAGTTTGATAGAATAGTGTGCCTGTTCTTTTCCGCATAAAACTATCTGTGTGTAAATTTTTAATATTTATATTAAAAAATTTTAAAAGAGTATATTATGTGTGTTTTATATTCAACCCCCCTTTCTACAAAACCCTCTCTTAGTTAGCCATCTCTCCTTGGGGACTAACAAGGTTCAATGTAACCACATTTTCAATTCTTGCCAAATTAGCAAACACAAAATATAACCTTTTTATAATTATAGATCTATTACATTATTCCCTTTTGATATCATTCAGGGTCATTTGTGGACATCTCCAATCGTTAGCAAAAGTGGATTTAAATACTACCTTGTTCTTGTTGATAACTTTAGTCAATATGTGTGGGTGTACCTTTTAAAAAACAAATCCGAAAACGTTTGAAAGATTCTCACAATTCCACTCATATATACAAACCCAATTTCAATGGACATAAAAACCTTTCAATGTGACATGGTAGGGGAATTCGATAACACCTCTTTCATACAATTGACCACCACCAAAGGCCTTACGTTCCGTTTACCATTCCCGTACACATCCTCTCAAAACGGAAAGTCCGAACACATGATACGTTGCCTCAATGAAATCATACACGTCCTCCTTTCTCATGCTTCTCCCCCCCTGATTTTTGGGTTGAGGCCCTATACACCGCTTATACCTACACAATATCTTACCACCAAGATTTTACACTTTTGTACCCCTACCTTCGCTCTCTATCAAAAAGATCCATCATATGATCATCTACGTGTCTTCGGGTGTCCATGTTACCCGGATATGTCAGCTACCCGTTCCCACAAACTCAATCCCCGGTCCTTAAGATGTGTATTCCTAGGCTACCCGGCCAAGTACAAGGAATACCGTTGTCTAGACCTCACTACGGGAAAAGTCCTTCTATCTCATTGTGTCACCTTTGATGAAAACACTTTCCGTATGCCACTGGGGAACCCTTTCCTTTCTCCCAATATTCTTTCCTTTAAAACAATACCTTGTCACCTTCCCCGACTATCTACGACGCCCTCAGTTCACCCACGACCCCTCACATCTCACCCATCCCTTTCAGTCCACCTCTTACCCAAATACACAAGCTTGAAAACCCCCACCGCCCTCCTCACCATCTCCCCCACAACGAACCCACACATCATCTCACCCCATGACCACTCAGGTTGTCCCTGGGTGAGGGCGGGCTGGACGTACGCCTAGGGCCTACAATTAATAGGGGCCTAATTTATTTAAATATACTATATAATATATAGTAGTAGTTCAAAAAGAACAATTTTTTCAGTATCTAATATGATCCAAAAAAGAATTTAGCATTATATTAAAGGTCCAAACATGTATTAATTAATTATATTGAAGAAGAAAAAATGTTAAAAAAATTGGATGTTCATTTTTTAATATTGTTTGTAATTGTTTTATTTAAGTTTTTTTTATCTACTACTAAAATCTAAAACAATTTTGTCTATAAAAACTGATATATTTTTCATCATTCATCTCCCAACTGCATGAATTTTTGTACTAGGATATAACATATTTATTGTTATGAACTAAGAAAGGTTCTATCTTTTGAAAAAAAATATTGATCGTATGAAACGATTCAACATATATCTATATTTAGGATTTCAAAACTACTATTGTATTTTAGTATATTATTGTCTCGCTATTATCTAATATTGAGTGCATGAATCTTAATTACTATCCTATCTCTAAAACAACAATAAGATCTCAAATTACAATCAAAATAAACTTTTAATTATAAGATTGATGGTTCCTAAAAAATTTGTTATAACTCTAAAAGTTTAAAATGGTCATGAAAGTATTTAACATTATCTGACATTGAAACTCAATTTATTTTTATTTGATTTACATAAAGTGTTATACTAAATAGTCAACATTGTGACCCCAAATGATATCAATTTATATACCAAAGGTATATCATAGAACATATTTGGCCGTGGAATAGATTTACGATGCTATGTAAAAATTATATGATAGATAATATCAATTTATAAGTAATTATTGATTGATTTTGCGTCTATGAATACTCAAAAAATGATTTTATATGAATTATTAGTGTTTTTTGATTTCAATGTTATTTCTGATGCTAGAAATAATGAACGGGCCTGTGACAACTCGATCTCAACATGGCATCTTCTAACCACGCCTACCCCTTAATCTACACGTCTCCACCAAACCACCCATCTCATATTTGTCCAAGTCTCACAATTCCGCCCTTGGTGGGGGCATCAACACCAAAAATCGCCTCATCTGTAAGACCTAAGCACACAACATTTATGTTATTTGAACAAAACTTTGGTATATTTGCCAAATCTCTTCCATCACAGGCAAAATTAAGTTCTCTTTGTCGTTAGATTGGAGTTTAAAGGCCGACAAAAAAACGTTGTTGTGTTTTAAGTTCTTTGTTATTATTTTAAAAAATAATTGTGAACAATATTATCAAAGATAGGTATGTCTTGTAGATGGTGGTGCCACTACCCGAACAATTCTCATGGATATATAATATTATTCTTATCTAATAATGCAAGAAACTAATGCCAAATAACACTAAATTTTTGGTACCAAAAAATAATTGAAGGATCCAAAAGAATCAATGTATTATTTGTAAGTGAGATGGAGCTAGAAATTACTAACTAAATTTTTTTATCCATGTTTGGTTAAAATAGCTTGGGACTTGATAAAACTAAGTTTTAGGGAGGGGGGGGGGGGGGGGGGGAATGCAATTTTTTATCCACTAAAATAAGGGAAATATAAATCATGTGTGAAAACTTTACTACTCAAACAATAGATAATCAATGATTAGGATGTGATTTGAATCACCATCCTTAGAATAATATTAGCCTATGGTTATTTTACTGTAACACCTTCAACTTTATAACCATCGACTAATTTAAAATTTTCAAAAATACATCGAATAAAGGGTAAATCCCTTGCTTATTAATCATCACTTGAATTACCTTGAATAAAAAATCTAAATTCATCAATAAAGGATAGACTAAGATGAAGACTAAGTCAAGGTCGGGTGCTACTATAACCCAATAATTGTCGCTATCTTCAATTGTTGAAGATATTAATGAATAACTAAAACCTTCTTGTGCCTCTAACTAGAACTCACATCATCATAGCGCCACTAGTACCAATCCCAACGAGAACATGATGCACATGCCGACAAATAAAAAGAGTTAAGACTTACGGCTACTGAGTACAAGAAGATTTCATCATATTTATAAACAGTAAAAACCGAAAGACTGTGGATTTAAATGATAACTTTGAAAAAAGAATATATGTATCATAAAATCAACATCATTATGAAAACACACTATTTTATTGATGAAGACTCATAAATCAAATACCTAATCATAGGCAACCATCCCCCAATACACACACAACCGAGATTCCGAGAATAAAGTTATAAAACATTAAAATGGAAAACATAATTTCAATCAAGTTTTAATCAAGTTATTTGTACAATCAACTCATGCTTACCCCTGGAAGGACATAAAACATCCAAAGATGACGGGAGAGACCCGATTAACCATTCATTGTGAAGGAACACATAAGTAAGTCACAAGCTAAAGTTATATGAGCACCACTTACAATTAAGCGAGCATTGACATCGACTTCTTCAGTATCTAGTCAGTAATAAGACATCAAATTATTCAGTATCTAGTCAATAACATGATATCAACTTATTCAGTATCTACTCAACAACAAAACATCAACTTATTCAGTATCTAATCAACAACAAGACATCAACATATTCAGTATCTAGTCAATAGCATGACATCAACTTATTCATTATCTACTCAATAGCATGACATCAACTTATTCAACGTCTATTCAATAATAAGACATCAACTTATTCAACATCTATTCAATAACAAGACATCAACTTATTCAGTATCTAGTTAATCAACAAGACAACAAGACATCAACTTCTTCAGCATCTAGTCAACATTAAACCACAAGCTCAACAACACGATTGATTAATCAATAAAAGTCAAAAGTAATAAAACGTATTCAACCAACGTTTATGCAAATACACACTCTAAAGACATAATTGATTCGAAAACCATCATTTGTTGTGACAAACCATTTACCAAATGAAATCATATCTATTATTTCCAAAATGTCTCATAACCTAATAATATGATATTCCAAACGGGTTTACAAAACCCGATCCACCAAATATTGCATTTATATCAAATATTCTCTATTTGTACAATAAATACCCAAAGGTTCACATTCTTGAGATTTATTTATCAAATATCCAAAAATGCAAATATAAGTATTTCACAAAATTTATTAACTCCAGTTCATCAAATATGCAACTTTGTCAAATACTCAACACATTTGATTAATATCAAATAAAACATTTTTGTACTTCAAAATACACATTTTGGCATGTATATAATTTTCACAAAGTAACTTGAATTCACCTTGCTAGATTTAGGTTAAATCTAGGTTTTACTCCGATCTTGAGCTTCCTTAGGTTAAAAGCTTAGATCTACAAACATCCATCACTAGAACCTTTATTTAGTTCACCAACAACCTAAAATAATACACCAAGAGTTACTCCCAAGATCAGATCTAAACAAACCCTAGTCAAATCTCAAATTACCCAAAATGGTTAAAACTCCAAAATATGGAAGGTACCTCAAATAAAAGTTCTATACAACTAAAAAGGAAGATTTTGACAAGAAACATATTTAGAAAGGTTGGAATGACTTACAATCTCGTTTTAAGGAAAAGACCCAAGGTAGGTTAACAATGGTGAAGGGAGGTTGGAGAAGATGAGGATAGCAACTTGGATCTTGATCTTTGATGATGATTACATGCTTTGGATGGTTGGAAATAAGGAATAAATGGTCCAAAAATGGCCTTCCATGAAGAGAGAAGAAGGGAAAATGAGCAAGAAAAGTGGTGTTGAGAAATGAGATTTTTAGCCCCTTACTATGCCTATCAGGGATCTACGCGGACTCATGTCGCGTTGCAAGCCGTGCATGCACAAAGAAGGACGCGGCCAGAGACTTATGCCACGCCTCATGCGACCTCAGGTCGCGGAAAAGGGTTTTTGGGCACAGTGAGGTCTTCTTCCGAATTTGAGCTGCCAAAATTCAAAACCCTAAATGCCAACAAGGATTTTAACCTCAAAAATTCTTCTTAGGCTTCTTTAGCTTTTCAAAAGTGACTCATTTACATATTTTACAAGATGACTAAAATTTCGGGTGTAACAATTTACCCCTAGGATTACTAATCTAAGATGAGGGATACAACAAATCATTTCATCGCAAGAACATTGTACTTGCAGAATGTTAGGAAAGAAAGAATGAAGAAAAAGTAGTGAAAAAAGATAGAGATAATGGATGTTGATAGTGTTTGGGTGTTGATAATTTATAACCAACAAAAATGATCCAAAATCTTATTCAGATATGGCATAAAAAATGTAAGCAACAGAAAACACCGTCAAAAGGATAAAATAAAATCAACACACGGTTGTGTAGGAAACCACGGGACATATTGTCCGACATTCAAGTCTAAACCCTATTAACGCACCATTCTCCATTTTTATAAACAAATTAATATTGTATTTATAAAACAATAAATGTTTCACTATATTTCCTATACGGGACAAGATTCCAACTTTGAATACTACATTCAACATCAGGAAGACAAAACAAGATTGATAAATTACTAATTTATCATTGTCAAATGAAAAATTGAAAACTCTAAATCTTCGATAATCCTTTTACCCACCAACCTCAATCTAGTCTGTCCAATTACATCAGTATACCAAACACACACATGAGGAACACGATTATTATCATGACATTGTATTAATCTGATCGAAATTTATTAAGTTTTAAGATTCGTCTTAAAAATATCAAATATAGACTATAGTTGAAGAAAATATTGGATATTATTTCACAAAACTTACATCAAATAGGAAGTTTGTTAAAATAAATTCTATACAAAGATCAAATTGAAAAGGGAATTTAATTATAATACTCATTTTTTGGAAAATTGTTATCCAAATAGCCATTTTCTTTTGAGTTTATCAAAAAGTCAGCAAAATACTTATCGAAATCACTGCCTTTACAAGAATTCCAAAACCCATGGAAATACCCACCCATTTCGCTTAGAGTTACATACATTGCTTACTCATATTATTTATTTTAACAGGTCATACATAAAACTGTATTTTATTTCTTTCCCATTTATTCATTTCTTTTCCTCTCAAAAAAGGCAAATAATAAATTTTCTTCCTTTTCTTTTGCTTCATTTTTTTTTTAAATTCAAGGACACAACGGTAAATTTTAGTATATCAAAATGAAATCGTAGCACCCATTTACCTGGATAGTGCTAATCGGATAAGATATTCACTCTCACTTACTTGATAAAACTTTCATTCTTTATCATCGTTTTTATTGGATAAAATTCTCAGACCTTATCATATTTATCCGATAGGTACAATCAAAACGTTTAATAAACGACCATTTATTTTTTAGTTTTTATTGTATAAAATTAACCGCATTATAACATAAAAAATAAAAAACATGCGTATACAGTATATATGGTTCCCCGAAATAGTTTCTCTTTATTATTCGTTGTTTTGTTCCAATTAAAGAAGGAATAAATTACGATGTATATATATATATATGTATTATATATATATATAGAGGAAAGTTCAAATGTGAATTCATTTTTGGTTGTGAACGTGAGGACGAATCTCAGCCACTTATCCGGTCAATAAAGGCGTCTTTGACCTGGTTCCCCTCCTTTAATAATCTCCACCCTCCCATGAATCGCGTCAATCCTCCGTGATCGCGTCCACCATCTTAGAAGATGTGTGGTGAGATTCAATCTTCGCGTTCATAAAAATGAGTTCACATTTGAACCTAACCCTATATATATATATATATATATATATATAAAAGTCTGAAATAGATGAGTGAAGATTACACGTTTGATATGACGGAGGATTGGAGGGTAAAAGTGAAGGGGGGAAATCAGAGATTGTCGGAGAAGGAGGAGGGCGTGGGTGGGGGCTGATACGACGCCGCACTGATGATGGCTGGCTGCCCCTAAAACACATCACCATCCCTCCTGCATTCTACTTTCATTTACACACGTCCACAATGGATTGAAACTATGTTTTATTATTATTATTATTATTATTATTATTATTATTATTATTATTATTATTATTATTATTATTATTATTATTATTATTATAAATAGTGAATTATAAAACAAATTCTATCCATATATTTCGTAGGAAATTGACGAAAATAGTCCATCATATCTTTTTTTTTTTAATTTGTAGCTACATTTTCAACATATAAACACAATTAATCGATGAATATATGTTAAGTTTTAGTATTTTTTTTTCTTATGAGTATGCAATTATAATATGTGAAGTTTAACGAATGTATGTGAAGTTTAGTTTACGTAATTACTAGTTTAGTGTAATCATGTAACTTTATATGAAGTTTCGGTAATTTTATCATGGAAGTATGTGTAATAATCATAAAGTCAAAAGAGATATTTCATAACCATTGTCTAAACCGGCAAATACAATTACCAAAATAAGTCAAAAATTTAACATGATCTTAAAAGTTGTAGCGGATAAAAAGTACTTTATTGAGATTTATATAGAAATGAGGGATAATTTATAGGTGACTATCTAACTAGAAAGTAGCGCCTTCACTTCATGTATCAAGCTCACGCCTTCCCCTTCCCCTTGTTCTTGCTAGAGCTCTAACCTTGACATTTACTTGAAAATAGTTTCAGTTTTATAAAACCGAGGGTTAGATCAAAGGTCCAGTGAATTCCCTCCAACACATGAATATATGACAATTCAATTCGTTATAAAATATTAGCTAAAAACAAATATGGACACACCTCAAATCATAAAAACACCAATACCATTCCAATGGTTAAACACACTTGTTGTCACACACACTTGTGAATAAATGAATTCATGTGCTTCATCCGAGTACACACTTCTCGTAAATTAAATATCAAGGTACAAATTCACACTATGCAAATAATCATTCCACATTTAAAATAATGCACATTATGTGAATTTAAATCAAACACAACCCAACGTAACAGTTAACTATACTTATGGTAGAAAATACACGAGGAAACTCACCTGAAATCCTAGCCTAGACGGACACTTTCAGTCTAGAATTACACCAACCGAACACCTGGATTTGAGATTATCAGATGATGAGTTAAAACCCCCAAAGTACCTCCAAAAGACTTACTAGTAAACCCGTGAAATAAGTACCCAAATTACAACTCCAAACTAGACAAAACAAAAACAAAAATTTGGGAAACATAGGAATTCGTGGATTTTTTGCAAAAAGAGGGTTGTTTTAAAAAAACTTTGTAAAAATAGGGTTGTTTTAATTTGTTTTGTAAAAATACGGGCAATTTTCCAAGTTAAACATCTTTACAACTTCAACCCCTTAATTTTTTAAACAAATTTCAATCCAAAAGGTTAAACACTTTTACAACTTCAGCCCTTTAACTTTTAAACAAATTTCAATTACATTATTTTCTTTTCTATATTTTTATATTGCATATTTGTTGTATTTTTTATATATCTAAATTTTTATTATTTTTCTTTTTAATTAAACGGTTTTTATACATCCTTTTATTTTCAATTACATTATTATATTATTTTTCAATTAAAATCTTTATAATACAATTCACTGTTTTAATCTAAGATTACTATTGATGCATAATAAGTACTATATTTATAATATCCAAAACAATTGACTTTATACAAATATATATATATATATATATATTCACCTAAATTAAATACACCATTTTTTAACAATTTATTTTGGTTTGATTATACAAAATATTTTACTTTTGCTATTGATTTGATTTTATTATATACTATATTTTAGCATTTTTTATTTTCTCATATTTATTATTTTAGTTTATAATTTATACATTTTTATGTTTTAAAACATATAATATAGAACTAAGAAAAATACATATAATGCGACAAATTTTTTATACATAATTATTTATAAGTTATATATGTATTTATATTTTTCTTTGTTCATTAAAATTTACATAATTTTTAACTTTTTATGTTGGTTTGATCTTAAGTTTTTAATTTTTTATGTTATTTGATTTTACACACCTTTAGATGTTTTAACTTAATTGATTTTACACATTTTAACAACTAAAATCATGTTGATTTGGTTACATACAATACTTATACAATTTTTTGTTGATTTAATTTTACACGATTTTGAACTTTTTAAGTTTATTTGATTTTACACAATTTTAAACATTTTTAAATGAATTGATTTTAGATGTTTTAGACATTTTAGCTGATTTGATTTTATGCATCAATAAAAATAAAAATAATACAAATGCAAATAATATTCAATATTGATATCAACTATATATTTATAAGAATTAAACGTATACACAAAATATAACAAAAAATATAATAAAAATAAAGGGGTATCATCAAAAGTATTGAAGACATATTTTTTATAAAAATATAATAAATTAGTTTTACTTATCTATTTACAATAACTAAATTTATACAAAATAGATAATGAGGGTATAATATAATAACTAAAAAAAGGTAAGGATGTAATTAAAATTTATTATCATATTAAAAGAGATTGAATTTAAAATAGTTATGAGGTCTAATACCCTATTTTTACAAAAGAAATTAAAAACTACCTTATTTCTACAAAACGAATTAAAACAACCCTATTTTTACAAATTATTTCTAAAACAACCCTATTTTTGCAAAAAAATCTCACGTGATCCTACCCGCACTGGGGTCGCGTTTCCGACTATTTCACCCAAGGGTGCTTAAATTTCCGATCAACACAACCCAAAAAAACGTAAAAAAAAATTTAAACCGAGGTAACCCGACATGTAATCTATACAAATTTTATCCAAACCATAATTATTGGGTTGAAATCGGGTTAGACCATAAGTAACGCGACTCAATCCGATAAACCGACCAAAATCGTGTATACGTTGTTGTTTAGCGGACACCGAACATTAGACCAATACGCCTCATTGCTTCAAGTTTTCTAGTCGATTGAATCTGTATCTTGCCCTAGTCTTCACTTTTCCATTACCAAAAATTCAGAATCGATTAAGTTAAGGACCATGAGGATTATATGACGACTCCAAGAGTTCAATTCTTCAACCATTGAATTGATTAAAGGAAGGTAGCACACAAAAAACGATTCAATAGGAGCTAACATCTATTTTACGCTGAGAACGATTTAATCAAGAAATAAGAGGAAGCCTTCTTCTACTCTTTTCTTCTTCTTCGATTTCTAGGGTTGAGTTTGCTCGATTTGTTCACACTTCACAGGTTGAATCACAGATTTTGTTCATTTGTTCACTTATTTCCTTGAGTTTTCCATTTATCGATTTCCATCATAACAAACATTTATTCCTAAGCTTTTTGTTGATTTGCTCATTTGTTGGACTAATAGTTTGATATAGGGTTGAGTTTTTTGTTGCTCTGTATAATTGTATTGTTTGCTATAAGTTTGATGTTGTTACTCGATTTCCATCGTAAAAAATATTTTTCCAATAGTTGTTTTTTGTTGGTTTTAGAGATGGATAATACACATTTGTTTGGTATTTTAATAAGTCAGTTGGGTTTCATTTCAATTCTGGTTTTTCGATTAGAGAATGCTAATTGCAATGGTCCATGTCTTGTCTCTTTCAAATTTGGTTTTTGGTTTATTTGTTGGATTTTCCTAGTGAATTTGGAAGTTTTAAAGATGGTGAAGGTTGTTTTCATATTACTCTGATCAAAGTATGGTTGCTGATTTATGGAGTTCATTGGGTCAACTACTGTTTTATTATCTTCTCTATAGTGGTTGGAAGGTTTGGTCTTTCTTGTTTACAAGGGCCAAGGATGTTGCTTTTGCCAAATTTTGTTTGTTGGTTATCAAACCCCTTACTATGGTTGTTGGCTTCTCATCTATTTTATAAGTTGTGTTCTTTGTATGGGTATCAAACCTGTTTGCTTAAATCTTTAGTCCAAAATCAGCTATTGTAAATATTTAGTTCTAGTCAATTGCATCACAACCAACAGGTATGTATTTTATATTTTCGTCTTGATTTTAGTTTATGTAGACACAATCACCTAGTTAAATTGTGAAATGATGTATAAAACTTTCAACACGACCAACCCGACCAACCTAACCCAATCCGCACAGTTTGGGTTGGGTTGAGTTGCACTTTTGATTGGGTTAGGTTGAGATTTTTCAAACCGCAAAGATTGGGTTGGGTTGTTAAATTGACTTCAACCCGACCAACTCAACCCGTGAGCACCTCTTATTTTCACCTTTACATTTCATTTCGTGAAGATGAATCCCAAATACACTATGATTTCTTCACCTGTAAGGATTAAAATTCACACTAAAGTCATATAAATCATCTCCAAACACTAAATAATCCCATCCAACCATGTTTTGGTTCATTGTAATGTAACACCCTCAAATTTGAAAATAGCAACTAATTTAAAATTTCCATCAATACAATAAATAAGGAATAAATCATTCTCTTATAAATCAGAACTCGAATTGCCTCAATAAATATTCTAAATGAACCTCGAAAAAAGTTAAACCAAGTCTTATACAAAGACCTACATATGGTCGGGTGTTACTAAACAAATAAGAGTCTATATCTCCGAATGCGGAAAATGTCACCCAAGCTAGATCTTTAACGTCCTACTCTCTAGCACTCAAGTCAACACGTGTTGCTACTACCAACCCCAACGAGAACCTCATGCACATGCCGACAAAGAAAAATGTTAGGATTGCTTGACGAAATAATAATTTCTCAAATAGAATAATTTCATTATAAAATCAACATCTTTACCAAATTTATTATTTCCATAATAAAGATTTAAATCAAATACCATAGAAATGGAAGCTTTAAAATAAAGATACCCGATCAAATACGAACTCCGCTCCTTTTACTCACTCAAAATGTGAATAAGTTTAAATGTTACAAAATACCAATGAATGGACAAAACACCATAATCTAGAATACCCAAAATATGATTAAGTCTCAAAGTTCCAATAATATAAATTATGGATAATACTTTATACTTAAAGACTTTAGGAAAACTCAAGGTTGTATATTGCTCTGATGAATAAAACTGGTACAAGAGAGGGATTTAAATACAAGAAGCTAAACTAGATAAGGAAACAATCTACATTATCAATAGAAATTATTCTGGAGATACTTCCCTTTTTATAGTCTATCTATATTTGAAAGATATCTAAATCTTTTCCTTTTCTTTCGAACTTATCTACAATACTCTAAAAACATCACCGAAAATAATAGGTAAAACTCTATACCCAAAACGACAACAACTTCTTGTGACGAGGGAGACCCATTTCCGTTGACAATGGCGAGATACAAAGTAAGCCATGTTTCAACGTTATCGAGCTTCTATCGAATTATATTGGTCATCGAGATCAACCACCCATGGTCTATAGTTCGAGTCCTCCAATACCTAAGACTCTCTCTCTCTCTAGTTAGAAGCAACATACCACGGAACACACGATCATCGAGATCAACCACCCACGGTCTATAGTTTGAGTCCTCCGGTGTTATAATTTCGGGGTCTTAACATATCACAGGACACACGGTCATCGAGATCAACCACTCACGGTCTATAGTTCGAGTCCTCCGGTGCTATAATCTCCGTGTCTAACTACAATGTGGAAATAACTATTCCCAACCAACAGCTCTAAAAATTGACTTATATGTCTATGAATCCAATGCAACGCAATCTAATTTACGTGACTCCAAAATGAATGACCAACACACTCAAAGCATGTAAAATAATATATTATGTCACAATTGCGTATAACCCCAAAAGCTCGATGTATATCAATTTAATTCGGACAAGTGTCCTCAAGAGTCAAGACTAATTTTAGTCAAAAGTTGGGTTAAAGCATAATAACTCAACACTTATGTGATTACTCAAAACATTGGTTGAGACAAACCATTTTCCAAAAAAAATCGTATTCATATATTTCCAAAATGTCTCATAATGCACTAAACATGTATTTTCCAATGGTTTTTTAAATCCAATCCTCTCAATATGCAAAAGACACCAAATAATCCTCATTTATAAAATAAAACATTTAAAACCTCTCATAATTATGTTTTATTTATCAAAATGTCGAGAACTCGAATATAAGCATTTCACAAGATTTATAAAACCATTTATACCAATTAATTCACTTATTATCAAAATACTCACACCTTTGACAGATAACAAGTAAAACATGTTAATACATCAAAATGAACATTTTGGCATATACATTGTTTTCACAAAACAATTTGAACTCACTTTGCTATATTTATGCTAAATCTAGGTTTTACCCCAATATTGAGCTTCCTTTGGTGAAGACTTTAGACCCTCAAGATAAACCTATATATCTACGATGTAAATCCTTCAAGAACACCTAGAATGAGAGTTGTTGGTGCAAAATGACCAAACCCTAGAATCAAGAAATCAAATAGATAATCTTACCTTCCACTCTTATGAGCTCCAAAATCATCAAATAACCTTCAACCATCTTTGTTTCCATGTTGAAGAGCTTCAAAATACGAATCATAGCACTTTGAATCGTTCAAATCGGAGTTGAAATGAAAAAGTTATGGCCAAATGAAGGAAAATCCGATTTTATGCATTGTTGGTCGCGCGCGATATTGACAAGCGATTGTACCATGGCACTATCGCATGACACAATCGCCTGGATTGTATCTAGAACCCCTTCCCCTTCTAGCGATCCTGACATGCTATAGTAACACTGTCACTATAGCATGGCACTATAGCATCGGACGTACCAAGATGTTTTTCCTACTTTTTACCCGTTTCGAGTCCTTCAAAATACCTATTTCAATTATTCTAAGGTGAAATACAAAGAGGACTCGGGATTTCACTTTACCAAAGACCCGGTTGATACATTGTGTCATTGTCACTACAACATGGCACAATTGTTGGGACCACCAACCACTTGGTACCACCCGTGCTATTGTGACAGATGTCACAACTGCATGACACAAAAGTCAAGATGACCATACTCTAAGTACCACCGGTACTGTTGTGACAGATGTCTCTCACATGACACCACTGCTCAAACTCTAAAATTAAATCTTGTTTATTGAATCGCTCGGTTCAACATTTTCTTCAACTGGGACAAAAATCAGGATGTTACATGTAATGAGATGAATAGTTAGGGATGCATTGACTCAGCTGTTAGGTGTGTGATTTTTTTGGAGAAATTGAGGATCAATTGTGACTCCTTGGGTGAAAGAGTTTGACAAGGACATTTATGGTTTTCTATTATCGTGATTCTTGTTGGATATGTTTACGTCTTTTGTTTTTGTTGTGGGTGCTTGAGTGGCTATGGTGGATTCAAGAAAGAATGGAAAAGTGGTTGTCAAAGAAGGTTGTCATTTGTTTTCATTGATGGTGCATTCTGCTGCCATCAATCTCAAGTGTTAAGAAGATATTATCTGCGGGTCATTTATAAAATGGGTGTCGCTACAATCCTTCTGTTTGCTTTATAGTGGTTTGGCTAATGGATTACTTCGTGTGAAGTCCATGGATGCTAATTCTAGTGGACAACCTTTTAGTCGAGGAGATCTCGAAGTCTTTGCCCGAAAGACTAGATGATACTTGATATCTAGGGATTTCATGACCTTAGGGCTCAATTCCAATGTACTTTTAAGAACTCTATTTGAAATTCAATTTGATATCAATGAATTTATGATATTATGTTTTGATGTTCAATAGTTTCTGTGATAGAAATATCTTCCAGCTTGAAAAATAAACAATAATTTATCAAACATGACTTAATTCATGTTAAGTGGTAGATCGATCATTTATGTCATTTAGACTGTTGATTTAGAAAACAAAGTAAACAAAAATACATTTTTATCCAGACAAACAAAAGTTATCCATATATGATTTAATAGAAAATGTGGTAAACAACCCGTATATATACATATAGGGTCAGGTTCAAGGGAAAATGTCAAAAAAGATAAAACTAAAGAACACTTTAGAAGCCCTCCATCTGGACGATATGCACTAATGCATACTGATAATTTGTAACATGCATTTGTGCATATTCACTAATCATATTTAATTATAGGAACATTGGTGCATAGAAAAAAAGAACAACTCCAATCGTTTGTATGCTTTAGTGCATACCGTCCAAATGGAGGAGTCCGTTGATGTTCTTCAATATTCTATTTTTTAGTGTTTTCCTTTGAATCTCTCTCTCTCTCTCTCTCTACAAACCCTAGATTATACAACTCATGCAACACAATCATCGATCATCTATTTTAATTTTAATTTTCTATATATATATATATATATATATCAATGAAAACTAGCAAATAATGTTTATATATTACATAAAATATTAATTACAATAAAAACAAAACTAAAAAGGATGAGAATCGATCGAAATTGGCTTTGACTTGTTGTCGAATTCTTACTATTTGTAGATATCTTGGTTTTGCTAGAAATTTTGCCTTCCTTTTTTACTTTTGAAGAAGTTATAACACCTTTATTTTGCTTTACCTTGAAGATTATAATCTTTCTAGTCAAATTTTATTACAAAATTTATATATTATCGTTTATCCATAACATGTAACTTGTGTTTTGTATTTAAATGTGCTCATAATTTTGTTTTATAAATTTCAAAGATAGACCTTTAATTAATTGTATATTTATAAATACTAAATTAAAGGCTTGAATTTAAATTTTTTTAGCATTACTAAATACTAAATGCCCAATAAATCTTTTTATAAAGTTATTAACAAAATAAGAGAATGTTTGGGATTGTTTATTTGAAATAACTTATTGATTTTCTACAAAAGTACTTATCAACTTTTGATAAGTTAAAATCTTTTAACTTTTTAAAAAACACTTTATCACCGGTTTGACACATGTACGGAATTAGTCAATAAGTTGTTTTTATAAGCAATCTCAAACACCCCCTAAGAGTAAACTACAGTTTTGGTCGTGGAGGATGGTAGTGAGGCTATTCCGGTTAGGGGAGAACAAAAACCTATCCGAAACTGAAAATAACCCCGAGAAACAGAAACCAAAAAAGAACTCCAAAAAATCCGAACAAAAAACGAAAACCGAAAATCCAAATGGTATAGTTTTGGTTTAGGTTCCCATAGCGACCGAAAAAACCGAACCGAAAATGTTCGGTTTCTTAAAAAATTGAACCGAACTGAAATAATATAATTATTTTTAATCTATTATTATATATATACATATAATACAATTATATTATTTAATAAATGAAATATGATTATCCGGTTATATGTGTTTCTCTTCCTGTTTTCGCTCTAAGATTTTTGACCTAAATCTCAAATCGACAAGTCCCTATTCCCGATTTCGATATATAATATTTTGGATTGTATTTTGATATTTGATTTTAAGTTCTATATTTTATAAGTTGTTTTTTAAAAAGTTAAACATGAATTTTGAACAAATTAAAAGAAATTAACAAGTTGGAATTTGGAAATAAGGAAGATATAGATTCGAAAAACAAAAACCAAAAACAAAAGTTGTTTATACCACCCAGTATTAGAACCGAATCGAAAAACCTCGAAAACAAATGGTTTGGGTTTTCAAAAACCGAACCGTGGTCACCCCTAATTCCGGTGAGACGATGAAAATGCACAAACATATATGCCTAGACCAGTAGTTTCAAATCGGTAACTTCCTTGATTATGGTTCTTGCATCGATCCTTATTCTTGATTCTAGATATTGGCAATCGTTATGGCTTTAGTTATGGTTTAAACTGGCTGGGAAAACGTCATCAAGTGAGGAATGAGGTAGGGGGAACGTTGCTTCTGTGGTATCAAAAAAATGAGGGTTCCAAAAAACTCCAGAAATTAATGATTGTAGATTTAAAGGGCTTAAGCTAGGGGTGACAATCGTGTAGTATTCGGGTTGACGGGTTGACGGCTCATCAACTGGTTGGCGGGTCACATAATAATACAACCAAGTTCAAACATCCGAATTCAAATACTAGTATTACAACCAAGTATAAATACTAATACAAATATTGTTTTAGAAAACTTAGAATAAAAATTATTTTTAAAAAAAATATTATTTTTGGCAGGTTGCGTGTGTCAATCTGAGCACGACCCATTTAATAAACGGATTGGTGGGTCATAAAGTTCAACCCAAACTCGTTTATTTTCGTGCCGGATTCTTGTTGTGTGGAGAATTGCCACCCATACTTAAGCATCTCCAATATTTTGTTTCAAGAGTTTCTCTAAAATTATCTCTAAAATTAAGAAAATATGAAATAGAAAAGTTTTTTCTCCGAATATGAAGAACACCTCAAATATGATTATCAAGTGAAAATACTAATAAAAAAGTTTTTTCTCCGAATATGAAGAACACCTCAAATATGATTATCAAGTGAAAATACTAATAGAAAACTTTAAAAATAAATATTCAAAGATAGAAATAAGGTTTTAATAGATAAATAAAACTATTTTAATTTTATAATTAATATTGAAAAATAGTAATAGAGATCAATGTATTTTTTTTAGATTTTTTAACATTTAGTTTTCCATTTTAAAAAATCTTTTTGATTTTTTAAAGATGTCCAAAGTAAAAGCTTTTAGGAAACTTCGGGTTAATTTTATTATTTTTTAAAAGGTTATCATGAAAATAAGTAAAATGATCAGATTAGCCATTACTTTAACGGAGTTAGGGGACGTTTACCAAACGCTTATCCGGATAAGTGTATACCAAGTCATATTATATTACAGAAGAATTATAACAAGTACCAAAAATCTTATCCGGTAAGAGCGAAAGCAAAGAAAAACAATGACCAAGAGTTTTACCCGAGTAAGTGATGGAAACAACTCTTACCGTGGTAAGTGCTTATCGGGTAATTTGTTGCATATGATGTCGTTTTGGCGGACTAAAATCTTACCCAGTAAGTAAGTGATAGTGTTGAATTTTGCCGGTAAGCACTTACCCGAGTAAGATTTAGTAAACAGCTCCTTAATATCTGAGTCTATTTTCATAACAAACGTAAACCATAAAAGATGATTTGTAAATGAGAAGGCTAATGGCACCCCTACAAATAATTTTTTCTTATATATATATATAGAAAGAGGTTCATGCAAGGACGGTAACAATTTACGAGAATGCGAGGACAATTTTCAGCCAATCATTTTGTACATGAAATTTTTCATGTACAAAATCACATATGATTCATGTACAAAATCACATATGATTCACGTACAAAATCATATATGATTAGCCACGACTTGCCCACGAAAAAAGTCGCGCATGTCCTTTTTGATTCTTACAAAATCACATATGATTTTGTACATAAAATCATATATGATTTTGTACATGACAATTTTCAGGTATAAAATGATTGGACAGGAATTGTCCTCATATTCTCGTAAATTGGTACCATCCTCGTATCAACCCGCTTCTATATATATATATATATATATATATATATATATCAAACCACTACTAAGTACAAAAAAAACTCCCTTATATAAACTAGGGGTGCTCACGGGTTGGGTTGATTGGGTTGAAGGCATTTCAACAACCCAACCCAATGTCTTCGGTTTGAAAAATCTCAACCCAACCCAACCCAAACCAAAGTGCAACCCAACCCAACCCGTGCGGGTTAGTCGGGTTGATCGGGTTGGTCGGGTTAACACTTTGGTACAACAAAATATTCTCCTAACCTTCAATATTTTGTTTTCTCTAGTCTTCTCATAATTTCTTTTTCACCGTCAGCCATTTGGTACAACATATTCATATTTCTTAGGTCTTAAGTATATCACATTCATTTCAATGTTATATATATATATATATATATTCATATTTAATGGACATGTATACAAAGGAAAGTATATATAGATGGAAAATAGATTAACTATATATATATATATATGAAAAGAGTACGTGATGGTGTAATTGTCTAATATATATTAATAAATACTCAACAATCATATTAATATTCAAAAAATAAAATGATATTGGGTTGATCGGGTTGGGTTGGGTTGGGTTCAAATAAACGTAACCCGATATCAACCCAATACCTTCGGTTTGAAATTTTTACTACTCGATTAGACATCGGGTTGATTCGGGTTGATTTATTTTACGTCAGGTTGGGTTGGGTTGATCGGGTTGGTCGGGTTGATCGGATTTTTAAGCACCTCTAATATAAACCTTTTAAACCTCAAAATCAAAATTATAATTTATTTGAATATTTTATACTAGAATATAAAAAAAGATTGAGATATTATTATACATTAAAAATTAATTAATTAATTTATAAAAGAAAAAGGTGAAAATATTAGAAGGGAAGGAGTGGGATTGACGCGCTGAGTGAGGGTGAGGAGGAGGTAGGGGAAAGGGAGGTGACCCTACAGAGGTCGGGACTGATCAACGCATTTCTCGGATCTGCTGGGGGTGGTGGTGGGTGCTGTAGGACGTTTGTCTTTTTATACCCCCTCTCTCTCTCTCTCTCTCTCTCTCTCTCTCTCTCTCTCTCTCACATATATATACATACATATATATATATAGAGGTTGATAGGAGAACTGTATCTTATTACGGGAATGCGAGGAGTTTTCATGTAATTTTATACTAAAATCAAAATCACATATGATTTTGTATGTGAATCAAAACCACTACATGAATCATATATGATTTTGTTAATGAAAAAAACTTCTCGCGTTTTCATAAAAAATTAGCGTTCTCAAATAAACTTGACCTTATAAATTTATAAACCGATTTTTATATATTCTTCATACATATATATAATATTACAGTGAAACATACGATTTTCATATAATTTTTTTGAAGATTATTTTATATATAAAAAAAAGATGAAAATACATTAATATAAAATATATTACATATAAAAACAATATTGATTATAATTTTACAATCAAAGCTATAGCAAAATTTAAAGTAAATATTTATTGAGTTTATATTTAATTATTAAATAATAATAATAATAATATACTGTCCATTTTGGGGTTTTGTGGGTACGTGCCGATGGGTTCGGGCGGTCAGCTCCTGTTAATTACCCTAACAGATTCCGATCCCACCCCTCCCCCCCTATCCCTTTCACTTTTTCATGTCAATCCAACTAGCCTCCCTACTACCCCCATTTACTATTATTGTCCATTTTTTTTTAATTTATAAAAATATATAAACTATATATTACTTATGTAAAATGATATATATATATATATATATTTTATTCTATTTTGTTTTCGCTAGAAAAAATTACCTAAAATAAAGCAAGGCTAAACAGGGGCAGAACATGATTATTGTAGTCTCGGAGGCTGAAATATAATATATAAACATTCAGAGATCCAAATAATACATACTAGGATGGACTTAACACGGTATCAAGAAAAAAAAAATCTTGAATAATACCAATGTACCAACCATTTATTATTGGTATGTAAAATCTTATACCGTGTATCAACTTATACAGTGTATCAACCAAATGTGATACAAAAAAAATCGGTTGGTATTGGTTTTGTACGAAATTTAAGTTTACATATATAAAAATTTGTCATTATGTTCAAAGTTCTACCAACCGATTGTAATTGTAGCGACTAAGTTGGTATCTATTTAATTGGTACAGTTGATACACATGTTTAGGGTGATACAAAATCGCAAAACCCCCAATACATGCGTAAGTTGTATATATTTTTTCTACGATCTACTATAAAACTTTAGGAAAAAAATTGGTTAATATAAGACTAAAACTGATAACTTTCAAACCGTAAACCGGAAAATAGTAATATAAATTTGTTATATTTTTAAACTAATAAAAAGAAAACCTATTAGCAACTTAAACATTATTTATTTTTATATACAATGATATTAATAAATCAACATGTAGTAGAAGAGAAAGAAAAACTAAAGCTGAGGGATTCGAAAGCATGACCTCATGGACATGGGCGAATAATGATAACCAATATTGAGCTAGACTTCTTATATGTTGAAAAAGTTCATATATGATATTTAGCTCAAAAAGCGGGGTGGCCGTGCCCCTATAGGCCCCTATTATGTTCTGCCCCTGCTAAGAGAGTAATTTATTTTATAGGATGAGTAACCAAAGATCAATAATTTTACCTGATAAGTATCGAGAATCATACTCGGCAAATAAGTGACGTGACTCTTTCTCGTAAACAGTGTTTTAAAATTATGAAAAAAACTTATTTTTTATATTGATTTGTCAAATTTTTTAAGTTTTTACCCTTCCTAAAGTTTCTAAATGAATCAACCTATATATATATGTATCCAGGAAAATGAAAAATATAAGGAAATTTTTGAAACTGGGTTGACCCGGTGGTTGAACCGGTTAACCGTGACCCGGTCACCACACCGGTTCAACTCATTTTGATAAGTAAAAAACTTACAAACAATTCATTTTGATGACCAGAAATGTTATCCAATACGATAAATGAGGGTGATAACTTGTAATGATACATGTTTATTAGATAAACATTAAAAAAAATGACATCCGGTAAAAATTTAGTCCGTAAGAGTTCGATAAAAAACTAAATAATCACCTGAAAGCTAAGAATATCTCTAAGAACATCCACAGTATTAAGGCTTTTCACTTAGTTTCTTTTACAGTTTTTTCGTTCCATGTCATGGGCACCTCAACAATTTAAACCTCAACATATATCTACTATGTCAAAAACTTCATTCAAGTTTTTAATAGTTTTTCCAAACTTTTTACGATTCCATAGTTTTAATTTTATGTCATTTATATTTTTATCAATAAATATATATATATATATATATAGTGAAACATATATGAATGCATATTTATTTATAAAAAACTTCTAAAAAAGTTTGTTCAATAATAATATAAAAAAAATTCTTAAAAGTATGTATATTAAAAGAATAAAAATTGGGCTATTGATAAATATGTAGAACTTGTATAAATAAAATTTAGTGTATTGTACCGATTGAGTTTGTGTACTTGATATAAACAAATAATAACGAATAAATTTGTACGATTGACATTCATATTGAGTAGTTTGTTTCGTACAAATTTGACCCCCTCAGTTTAATTAAGGAAACCTTTTTAAATTGCACATTTAAAGATAAAGAATATCTACTTAAAGGTCTGTAGTTTAAAAATATCTATTTAGTTTTTACGTCTCAACATGAATTTTGAAACTAAGCTTTTTGAATAAACAATTTTCAAAATTTAAATTCTTAAATAACGTATTCTCTTCAAAAATATAGATTTTTAAACGTTAATTTTAAATGTAGATTGTTTAAATAATTTTTTTAAACTACAATTTGAATTTGAATGAAGTTCTAAATTCAAATAATACTTTCTAGATACAAATAATTATCAAAAAAAGGTCAAAAGTGATATTTGTTGACACCTTATAAATAAATCTTGAATAATTAAATTCTTTTGTATAACTAACTAAAAATATAAGTATAATCAATCGTTAAGGAGTAAATTGATTTAGTGATTTAATAAAATATACAATAGTTATTTTATTAAGTTTCTAAAGAAAACTTTATGTAAAAAGTCAAAAAAAAAAAAAAGAATTAATTTACCCTCCAAATAAATAAAAAAAAGCTTATTTTATTTAAGAAAACCCCTCTAAAAACCGTATATATATATGTATGTATATATATATATATACAAGCAATTTTATTTATACATAAAAAATCAATCGAACGTCCCATTAATTAGATAAATAAACAGAAAATTATGTAGAAAACATCAAAAAAGGATCTAATAAAACTTATAAAATATATTTTAATTTTCGACAAGTTGACATGATTGCTAGAAAGAATGTTGAGAATTTATTTTATTGAAAATTCAAATAATGAAAAGCAGCAAACAGACCTGTTGGCTCCTACCACTACAATTTGTTTCCATTGTCTTTTTAATTACTATTGCTTTAAATTTTACATATTGTAAAAAAAATATAATTATTTATTTTTATTGTTTGCAAAAAAAAATATGATTTTTAATACTGTTTTCTAATCAGCAAGATATGAGTTAAAGGTTCTGTAAAATCACATGTTAAATATTGATATTAAAAAAAACATTTTAGATTATTTGACGTTTTTATTTTATGATTTTATTGTCTATGTAGAATGAGAAGTAAAAGAAATATGATTTTTAAGTCAAGTACTTGATACGATAAAAAAAATATTGATTCGTAAAAATTTAATATAATATTTTCAAAAGGCAAGAATCAAATAATTTTTTACGGTAGAATAAAATATCTTTACCATTTTTTTTTTCACTTTTGATAATTTACCTTATAAAATTATAACATAAGTACCGAAGATGTTTGGATGTTTTTTAAAGCCCCTACCAACATGTATGATCCTACCAGAACAACTTTTTCTTTTCAAGCCTTTCAATTAATTGATACAGTACAGAAGAGCCGCTTTTGCTAAAACGCAAACAATTTCTTGAAAGATCGCTTCATATATGAAACTTTGAGTATTCATATTACCAATAAGACAGCTATTTGTTTAATTGATGTGAGTAGAACACAAGAGTAAAAAAATGATAGTTGATGCAAACAGATGTATCTTTTTTTGTTCTTGAAACTAATGTCTAATCTTTTCGACTGAAAAATCAATAGGATATGACGTTATTGTTATGTGTGTGTGTATATATATATATATATACACGTGTGTGTGCGTGTGTGTGTGTGTGTGTTTTTAAGTACTTGCTAACAACATATACGTACACACATAATTGAATATAAATTCTTAAAAATATTATACAGTTTACGAATTATAAATCTATGAGATCTGGAACAGTTTATGAACATATTGTCAATACAGACTAAATCAATTAAACTAAATCTATACATACCACTTGCGAACACAATGTGAACCTTGTCAACACTTTAGTAACAAAGTTATTAAGGTTATATACATTATGTTCATCTTACGTGCATGGTGTGTATGTTAATACAAATATAGGAAAGAGAAGAGGAGAGAGAAAGAGATAAGTATATAATTTCTTAGAAAATGCATTAATTCTTATTTAAGAAATAATTATCTCATTAATTAATAAAATTAATTATTTTAAATCAAATGTGATTTTAAAGCAAAAACACATGTAATAAAGTAATGGTCAAATCTCTGAGGTTGTCGAACCAACTGCACACACCTGCAACTTATGGGTTGATCATTGATGTTTTTTTAGTATCATATCTGACATATATAGTCATTCTCGTGTTCTCTGCACTGGACCCTCTTCTTGTTTGATCCCCCTTATTTAAGTATGTCATGAAAAATATACAAAAATGCAAAAGATGTTTAAACTGCACCAAGATAAAGGTGGACAATATTTGTAAGGAAACAAGAGTGAAGATAGATAAATAACAAGTTATGGGTACGTCTTATGTGACATAGAAGATCAATGGAACATCTGAAGATAAGATCTAGAATATTACGGAAACAACAATGGTGATATCTAAGTCGGGTTGTTTGTTGGGTCTGACGTGGAGCAAAAAGTACAATTTAACATACCAAATTTCGGGTGAAAACAAAAGTAAAATACTAGTAGGGTCTATAGGAAGACTACTGTAATATTATGAAAGTCATGGAGCCCTAGGACTAACTTAATATCGTATGGAACTTATGGACTAAATTACACCTTGGGAGAACACATTCAAACCAAATAGTCATTAGCTTAACGATACCCGGGTTGTAAATAACAATTTCACTATATAAGTTTTTATGTAAATAACATATATTAAAAAAGAAAACATTAATATGAACATGTTTGTGGGAAGTTGTGGATAGCGGCAACGATACAAAATGGAGTGAAGTCGTATTAGGATTCTAAAATTGATGAAAATCCTGTATCATTGTTTGATTTGTTACAAGTTGAGAGGAAATTGAAGTAGGAAGTATTAACGAAGTTCAAGCATCCATCAATGGATTTAAGTTATGAATATGTACGTAAAGCTTGTGTTTTATCGGTATATCCATTTTGATATGTTATAAAATTCATTTCTTTTAGGTAAACAAAATGTATCAAAATACAAAGAAATTTGTCTTTTATTTTTAGATAAAAAGTCCAGAAATTCAATGGACTTTTTGATTTTAAGTGATTAAGTCTCTAAACTATTTCTTAAACAAATAAATAACTTAACTCTCTAAAACCGGTTAATGTGGTAAAATAATGAGAAATGTCACCAAAAATCAAAGCACACCGAACTTTCGTATTTTGAATGATTAAGTCCTTTAACATTTTCTGAATAAATAAGTCCTCCATGTGTTGGTCAAGTGAGCTTTTGCTGTCATTTTACATGGTTTTAATTAAAGCTAGGTTTTCGTGTCATTTTACTTATAAGCTAGCTTATTTTCAATGTACATCATTTGGCAAACCATAAGCTAGCTTATAAGTTAGCTTATAAGCTAGTTTATTGAAATACTACTTGGAGTAGCGTTTTGGGAGCTTATTATCATTTTTTCCAATTACAACCCTCATTAATATTAATTATTATTTTTATTTTTCAATATGCCATTTTGATCATTTTACATTCTTATACGCTAGTTTTGTCAAACATGATTTTTTCATCAGCTAGCTTATCAGCCATCCACTAGCTTATCAATTATTTTGCAAACATAGCCTTAAAAAATTAATGTACAAGTTCTTACAATATAAAATACAAGTTGTTAAATGTACAAAAACAACCCCTACTCCAACGTGACTTCCCCTCCCAGTTATTTTACCATACTAACCAGTTTTTAGGTAAAAAGAATTTATTTAATCCGCTTTTGAAAATCTAGGAATTAAGCCCATTGGGCTTGGGTTTTATCATTTTGGTCCACTAACTTTATAATATTGACATTTGACCCTGCTTTTCTACATTATTTTTCAATGTCATATTTATTTAATTTTTTAATATTTTTTCAAAGACACAAATGAGCATCGTTAAGATAACAAATAATATATAACTTTTCAAAGAAACATATATAATAGAATACTCAATGCGTTTGTTTGTAAACTTTGTATCAATCTATATGTTAGAACTAGGGGTGAAATGGTACAGTATCATTTTATTTTTTAAATACCATGTACCAACCAATTTTATTGGTACGTGAAATTTTATGTCATGTACCAACCAACTATATTTGATACCAACTTATTTCGGTTGATATATGTTGGTACTGTTTTGTGCCAAATAAAAGTTGAAGTTACAGATTTATTTATAATATATTTTTACCAACTAGATTTAAATACACTACAATCATCGAGTATCCAAATAATATATCAATATGTATTATACCATTTATCGTTATATATCTACAAACATTCAAATAATTTTCATATACTACAATCATTCATTAATAATCTATTACAAACGGACATTGAAAGTGACTACAGACCATGGTGGTGCGAATGAGTTAATAAGGCTTTTACGATCCATCCATATTATAATTAGCAAAACAAAAAAAATAAAAACATTTAACATTTAAAATCAAAATATATTGTATTATACTAAATTTTAATTAACAAATAATTAAAAAAAACAAGTTGGTACTTTACAGTATTACCATTGTAAGCAACTTCTAGTACAATGTACTAACCAAGTTTATATAGTAGATATGGTACTACCAAAGTACCAATCAATTATGTTGCTATCAGCTGATGAATTGGTACCAATTAAATTGATACTGTTGGTTTGTCATGGTACAAAATTGACACCCTAGTTATAATTATTTTTTAAAATAAAATAGTATAGTAATAAAACATGATAAAAATAAGAAAATAGAATAAAATCATGTATGTCCATTTTATTAGTGACTGATAAATTTGAATAACTAAATAGAATATGGACATAACAATTTATATTCAGTTTCAATCATCTGTTTTAGAATTTTATAACTAGAAGTAAACAAAATTTTTTGCAGACTTAAAACTATGTCGTTTATCCTTAAACAAAATCATGAATTTGTCTAAAATGAAATTGCTTTTAGTTGATCTCATTTTGGTTCTTTCTTGAGATTTTTTTAATCGGATTACTTATGCGATTGTGTTAAACCATATTAACCATCCTAAATTCCATATTACAAAACTTTCAAAATATCAGACTTCTCAAATGGATTTTTCTTTCCCTAAAACAGTGTAAGCATGTGTAAGTTGTCTGTGTGTATATATTCACACACACACACACACACACACACACACACATACACACATACACACATAATAGATATGGGTTGGGTTCCGCCATTCCGGTGAGAATGAGAGTTAAGGTGAGAAAAGTAAGAAAGGATTTTCACCATTGGATGCATATTAGAATGGAGATGCATCGAGATGAGGTGCATCGGATCAACTCCCTTCTAAAGTGCAATTCATGGTGAGTATGAGATTAAAAGTGATCAAGGGTTCAGATCTCTTCTTATGCTTCTCATCTTAACTCTTCTTCTCACACGATCCTATGCCTAATACACACACACACACACACACACACATATATATATATATATTCACACACATATATATAGACACATACATACACACATACATATACACATGTGAAAATCGATATAAAAATATTTTTTTACATAATTTTTTTTCATCAAAACCTATAATTTAGGATAGTGTTTCACATATGTTTGTGTTCACCTTATGAAATAACTAAACGCAAAAAAAAATTGGAATCATCTAGTGAAACCAAAAATATGCTTAAAAAATATTTTATATGGTGAAACAAATACATGTGAAAGTTTCATGTTATGAAACAAATATATGTGAAATAATATCTTAAATCCTAGCATTTAATTAAGAAAAATCATGAAAAAAATATATTTTTAAATCGGTTTTCACGAGTTTGCATCATTTTTGTGGTTTTTACCCCACACACACACACACATATATATATATATATATGTATATATATACATATAAGGTCGGAATTAAATGAGAATACAATCAATTTACAAGAAAACGAGAAATTTTAAAATAACATATTATACAAAACACGTAATTACATGTGATATAAACATGTTGCTTTGACCGGTCATGGAGCGGACGGCCTTTCTTGCAACCTTGGTCATGAAGACCAAGTCATCCGCATCCTTTTGGACATGTTGTATCACATGCGATTTTACTCATGTAATCACATATGATCTTGAAAATTTTCATATTCTCGTAAATTGACCGTCTTCTGGTTAGATCTTTCCTTAATTCATATATGTAACATCCTTCTAATTACCTAGAGTTCTTCAAGTGATTTAAATTTTGAAATAATTTAGTTGGACAAAAGTAAGAAAAGAAAATGGAAGAAGGGTGTTATCTACAATGAGTAGTGCCAAATCCTGATTGTCAAGTCAAATGATGTTGTTTTATTAAGACCATATAAAAAGCACTTATGGGACTTGTATGTCATTTTATATAGTTTTCTCATGCTGGCTGGTTTTGTCTAGTACACAAGTTTACCAACTTATCTATACTATATTATAAAGCATTTGGTAAAAACTTTTAAAAACATATTATTATGCGGTTAGTACAATTGATTAAAGTATGATTACTTAAAATTCAAAAATGGTATTATTTTGGTTAATTTCCTTATTAAACCTATATTATAATTTAAAATAAAATCTGAAATAAAGAAAGTTTACAAAAAATAAAATCTATTTTTTTAAAACTAATAAAATCGAGACAAAAAAATAAAATACAACATTAAAATTAAAATGGATCTCGCTGCATTACGCGGGTATCCTTCTAGTCACATATATGAACCCCATATCAACGATATGAGTTGTTATATATAATAATCTCCAACAGTACTTGACTAGGGATGTTTTAGGAATCATATTCCAAGGTTATTAATTTATATGCATTATACAACACAGAGTATAACAATTAAACAAGAGTTTTATCAATCATACTCATTCCCTCTAAATACAGTCAAATGATGATTAGTTTTTCGAAATATCATTACTATTGAGCGAGGAAGGTTTTGCAGAAGGGGTTTGGGTGGGGTTCACACTGTAGCATTTCTTAATATATGGAAATAGCGAAAGATTCATATAAAAATGCTAAATATCATGAGAAAGAAACAAGAGAAGGTTAATGAAAGATTCATATGTAAATAAATAAAAAAATCTATTTAAAAATGTATATTTAAATACATATAAGTAACGGATTCATGTATGAACCTTTTCTTATACTCATACTATATTTAGACTTTCTTATTTAAATTGATCCAAAAAAATTATATTAAGCAAACTCAAAGTTCCCAAATTAAATGGTGGAGGCCCAACTCAATAATCCAATCTATGAAGTTGGTCTTTTTATTGTCGATCCATTTTAAAAATACCTTATCATAAATGTATATTTTAATGCATTATTTATCATAAAACGATGAAACTCGTCCATTGCCATCTCATATTTTTATTTGATTTGGTTTTCTTAAACCCTTAAATTGGAATAAGAAATTTATATAAACCTACTGTATTTACTTTTTAAATCTTGTGTTTTGAATTTGCCATTCTCCCATCATATACAAGTTACAAACGATAATTGTTTTATATTTTTATTATCAATTTATATTTATTTTTATAAAGCAATAAACCTTAGTCTAAGCAATGATTAAAATGTTTTTAGTGCAAAATTATAATATCTATTATTCTATTATGATAATAATTACTTTTTATTGAGAAGTGAAAAAAAAATCCATAATCTAAGTGTTAAAGATGACTAATTTTCACATCAAAAAATAAAATTGGCTAAGGAGCCACACTGCAACACCCTAAAAATAAAAGATAATTTAAACCGGAACAATCTACGAAATAAATGTTAATATCCTCAAAAATGGATACTAAACAACAACCTAATAATTTAAACTAAATCAAAATATAGATTAGTGTTGCTAATATTCTCAAAAAAATGTATCTAGTAACTCCAAATATACACTTAATATTGCATTCCCAAAAATGCACATAACACTCCGCTCAAACCTTGGGAGCCCCACCGCTAAGAGAACTTAATATACATGTCATTTGAAAAAAAGTGTTAGGCTTACGCCTAGTGAGAACAAACAGTTAACGAATACAACTATAAACCTTTAAAATATAAAATATAGCTTTAGACAATTTATTTTATACAATTAACCCATGTTTGCCCTTGGAAGGGTGTAAAATATCTGAATGCAACGGGGAAGACCCGAATTACGATTAATAGTGATGGAATACAAAAGTGAGTCACATCTCAATGTTATAAAAACGACACCATTGGACTACTAAAAATAATAAACTCAACTTCTCGAGTCTTTTGCTTGTAGAGCCATCAAGTTCAACTAATCTAGTCTTTACCTTGTAAACCTCTTAATCCAATTTAGGCTAATTCACTTAGAAATTACACCACATGATCATTGGTCGATGCCCGACTTCAATAGTCCACACCTTAATGCCTATTTAACACCTATTGCCTATTTCAAGTTAGAAATGAGAAATTATCGTCTCCAATGCGTTAAACGAAACTTGACTTATATGTCTATGGATCCATTACATTACAGTCATATAGTTAATTGCGTTTTCATAGATATGTAAATCTTTACCCAACACCAAAAACTTGTATTTCAAGTGCTCGTCAAGAAAGGCAGTCCTAATTTGCAAACAATATTCCAAATATGGGACACAATAATTTTCTATACTTATTTTGTTGAAATATTCAAAACCCCCGAATTCACCATTTTTGACCCATAAACTCAAAATCATCTAAATGTGAGAATACATGAAACGAAAGCATTGAGTAAGTAAAATACATCATTTTAACGTTTATATGGTTTTATAAAGGTGAAGGATGAACTCACGAAACTATGATTTGAAGAAACTTTAGAAAATTAAAAAACTTGTTGGGAAAGAAGAAAAACACTTGGATCTTGTGTTCTTGAAGCCTAGCCTTGAATCTCTAGACTAGATGGTGAGCGAATGCCTTTAGAATGGTTAGGGTTGGGGAGTAAATGCTCAAGAAGTTGGAGTAAATGAGGGGTGCAGAAGAAAAACGAGTGAGGAATGAGAAATGAGAAAAAAATTAGCTGAAATCCGACTTTAGGCTCATTACCGCATCCATCAGACCTCTACACGACTTGGAGCGCGACCTAGGGTCGTGGTGCAGCGTGCAGGTCGCGCAAGCTCCAGCACCTCGCCAAACAGTAACTTACGCCGACTTCCCGCGCGACTTGCGGTCACGACGCACACAAAACCTCCAATTTATTATATGAGCTGCCATAATCAAACACCACCAGCACCAAACATAACTTTAACACAAAATTCCAAATTAATGCTTAATTTCTTTCAATTACTAAACCTATGAAATTTTCTGTTGATCCAAACTCCTTTCAGTGATTTGAATATGATTCCTAATGTACTTAAGAATAGGTCACTGTTCATATTCAGCAGTAGCATACACTGATTGCACTCAGTGATCGCTGAAGATCAGGAACACTGTCATATCCCTGAAGATCAGAAGAAGAACTTTCACACCACAAGACCATTCAACGACAATCGAAGGCTTAATTAAAGATAGAGATGGACAGCTCATGATCTGAAGCGGTTCAGTGATAACAACGTCCATCTACCTGAAGTGTTAGATCTTGCATAAAGCCTCAGTGATACCCAAATACTTCATCCTTGAAGATTCCGATTCAGTGATCAAGTGGGGCCTACTCAGCAAGATCAAAGTTGATCTTATCCTCGATGCACAAATGTCAAACCTCCATGCCTTGTCAGAAACGGACGTACAGATTGTCTCTTATGTCCCTACAAATCTGATTTGGTTACGGTTTATATACGACCAAAAGCTTGGTTGCTTTTTGGACAAAGAAAAAGTTTCAAATAGAAACTTGACACGTTGCATATACATTTTTCTTTGCATTAAATGCAACGGGTATAAATAGATGAAGAACCCTTCTTCATCATCATGCATTCTTAATCTTTTCTTGAACCCCTGCTTCTATTTCTTATCTTCCTTGTGCATCAAACTTACTGATTTCTAAAGTTGTAATAGAATAGGTTAAATTACTTGTTCTTATTCCGCTTGCAACTGTAAATTTGTTTATTCCAATATAAACTCATTTAAAAACGAGAAAAGCTTGTGTTTGTATTCAACGCCCCCCTATAAACTGTTTCTATATCCTTGAACTCTTGTAGACTCCTTTGGGACCAACATTTTCAGAAAATTATAGGTGTTACATACACCAACCGTTAAGATATTAAAAAACGTTTACAATCTTATTTCTTTGGCATAACGATAACATTTTGATCATCATAATTTACAGGTTTATGCTAAACATTTAATCTACATAAACTAAGTAAAATTTCATCTTTCGAGAGAAAGGTTTGACCCTGACCCATTCACAAAAAATTGTTTCATATAATTTTCATTAAAGTGTAGAAAAAAGAGGACAAGTGGCGCCAAAAACTTGATAGAGGTTTTTACACCCCTTTAAAACTACCGCAAGTGTACGGTGTCAATCAAGTAGTATAGTACAAAGTACGAGAATCGATCCAAAGAACTAGGACACTTAGTATCACAATGACTATGGCAATTATTAATTGAACTATCGACAGTTGGATTGGTTTGAAATGAATTAAACTACTAATCTAGAAACAAGACGGGCAAACTCAAATAACAAAGGTCAAACAAGGGTTTAACTAACACGGCAAATTACTTTGAAAGATTAGAGAAGGCTAGGGGTTAGACTTCATTTGGATTCTACTATCAATCATAAAAGACACATTCATGAGTCATTAAACAAGATAGATAATGACTATTCCTCAAATACTTCATATTCTTTCTCAAGCAATAGCAAGAATATATCATGAAAATATAAATATTAAATCTCTCTAATACAAACATAAACACTCAACTCATTAAGCACAAGAATAGCTTTATAAAATACTATGGTTTAATTGATATATCTCTACCCAATATCTCACCATAGGTTCAAATATCTTTAATCTAGTTGTAAAATCGATTTCTCAATAAGAATCACAACCATAACATAGCAAGATGGCCTATATAGCAAAATATAAAGAACAAGATAGAAGAAATCATCTAACAAGATAAAATACTCAATAAATGCCTATATCATATAACTTAAAGTAGAAATCCAAAATCCATCTTCCCCCAACCTTAAATAGTTTAGTTCATGCTACTAGCAATAAGTGACATCAGTGGAATAAGATAATAACATCTAAACATTTTGTTTCTCAAAGACAAATTTAATAGAATGAAAAACTCCCCCAATGAATTGGTTCCAACCACCAATCTTGAGTTTACTTGTTAGTTCCACCTCTACAGTGAATGCTTTCCTTCCTTCTAGCTTCAAAAGTCTGAAATTGCCTCTGCTACAAGCCTAGCCTCCACAAATCCCGAGATAACCCTACCTGAATCATTTAAGCAACTTTTTTATACCCAGCTGGCGAAGTGCGACCAAAAACTGCGACCTAGCCACTTGCCATGGTCGCACTTTTTCTGACCCGCATCGCAGTTTTGGTGGAAAAAATCTTCCAACTTACGGTACATGATATACGATCCTCACACTGCAACCTAGCCATGCCCAGGTCGCATTTTTTTGTTGCACTTGCCAGATTCCAACTTTTCCTTCCTCATTCTTGATCTCTTCAAGAATTCCAACTTGGATGATCAAATGGCCTTAAAAACCTGAGTTTTCACCCCAAGTTGCATCATGTATGCTTACACAACCTTTGCACAAATATTAGTTCAAAATACCAATTTTTACTTCAAGACAGGCCATAAAGCTACAAATTTGGATAGTGAAAAGCTGTGATATAACGAAGTTATCAGACAAGTATAACACAAATGAAAATCAAGCAGGGATGGGATTACTGATGATGGCCTGATGGGTTTCATTCCATTCCAGATATAGAACGAAACAAAGTTTTCTGATATCATTGAATGAAATGTTAATTTAATTCCATCAACAGTTTGAACATATTATGAAATAAAATGTAAGTACAATCTATTATTAATATAACTGATCACATATTTGCATCGCTCGAACCCTATGCTCGTCGTATTTGGTTTTCTTTGATCCAGTCTTTTTGAAAATAAAACATAAAAACAATCCACTTGCCCTTGTCTTTTTGAAAGAATATAAAAATGTGTTATTACTTCTTTTCTTTGATGGTCCACAAAGTTATGTTTCAAGGAATTTTTATTTCTTAGGGCTGGATTCCGATTAGAAAAAAGTTATGATGAAAAAGGTAAGAACTGATCTCCACTCTTGGACAATGGCAGAAACAAGATTTTTGTATAGTGAGGTCACCTTTAGAGTAGAATAAAGGTCTGCAAGCTCGTGCGACATGTTTTTAGCCTAATTATATAGTTTCAAGGAATTTTTATTTTTTTTGACCGATTTCAAAGGATTATTAGTGGTTTTTGTCGATTTTGAAAGATTTTTCCAGTTTTTTGATTGATCTCAATAGATTTTTTTGGTTTTTTGAGTGATATCAATAAACTTTTTCGGAGTCGGCAATGGTTGGATAGGGTTGTGGGGTCCCTTGCAAAAATTTACTGGTGGGAACTAAGTGAAAAGTTAAAAAAATATACTTGTAACCCTTGTAAAAAAATTATTTTTTTGTTTAATAGGGTCAGTTCCCCTTTCATTCCTAAACTAAGTCCGACAGTGTTCTTGGATCAATCTTAATTATTGATCAACACTAATGAGATGCACCAGATCTATTCCCTTGAGAAGCGTAATTCATGGGGTGAGAATGATATTAGAAATGATTAAGGGTCCAGATCATTTCTTACGCTTGCCACCTTAACTCCTATTCTGACACGATCATTCGTCTCACTTCCCAACAAAACATAGAGAAAGTATACAAATCTAAGCAAACAGAGAAGTACAAGATATAATTCAAAATTAGACTAACAGTCAATAATATCACGTAAGGTCAAGTCAGTTCAGAAATCAATATACCAATTAATCAAATGGCCCACAATTATTCACATATGATGGTTAGTAATTTCAACGAAATTTTGTTGCCAACAAGTTAATTGTCGTCGACATACGATACCACTTGACCATATAATGTTTTCAGAGATAAGTCACCCTTACCGCCATTCTACAGAACCGTAAAAAAACTTTTAAGACACGCTCACATAAAAGCAATTTTACAAACTTTAATTTTGCGAAAATAAAGAATAACAATATACGGGTTTATATACCAAGTTGCTTTAAAATAACAATTTTTGAAGCACTAAACCATCATGGGTATAACAGACTTTAGTAGATTGGGACCAAAATAATTAAGGCATTTATTAAGCTCAAGTGCAAACAAGTTTCTTTCAAAATAATTCACAATCAAGCGAAGGATCACAAATGTACTCATCATTTCGTAAATAGGAATTAGTACACTAACTTCTTCATGAGCATAAAATGTCTTAAAACATACAAATTTTGATATTTTGATCATTTGTTCATTCTATATTTTGCATTATATATCTTTTCCCCCCAAAATCATAACCTTTTAAAATTCCGAGCATATAACTAATTCATCTAATGATGTTAGCATGCATGATCATTCAAATTTGATAAGAGAAACATAATGACAACCTTCTAAGATTTGGGCAAAACAGTTAATTACTGACTTTAACCGACTCCATAGGAAACCCGCATTTAATGAAACCAGTGGGCTTTTTTGAATCACTCAGTGACTGAGGGGGATCAGGATCGAATCTGAGACATGTCTTGTATTTGGGCAAAAATCGTCCCACCTCTTTACCAATTGTGCTACACGAACAACCTTTAAGATTTACATGAACGTCTTATCAAGATTGATTATCACCCCATTGAACGAAACATTAATTTAATTCCGTCGACAATTTGAACGTATTATCAAATAAAACATAAGTACAATCTGTTGTTAATAAAATTGATCACATATTCGCGTCCGCTCGAACCCTATGCTCATCGTATTTGGTTTTCTTTGATACCAGTCTTTTTGAAAATAAAAAATAAAAACAATCCACTTGCACTTGTCTTTTGGAAAGAATATAAAAACGTGCTATATACTTCTTTTCTTTGATGGTCCACAAGTTTAAAAATGTTTGGGTTTCACTTCTTAGGGATAGAATGGAAGTTATTGCGAAAATGGTAAGAACTATTTTCATCTTTGGATAGTGGTAGATCCAAGACTTTTGCCTAGTGGGGTCACCTTTAGGGTTGATTAAAGGCCTGCAAAGTCGTCTGACGTGTTTCGTTTCAATGGATTTTTAGGGTTGATTAAAGGCCCGCAAAGTCGTCTGACGTGTTTTTAAATTACATCTGCCAGCACATTGATCAATTCTAATTGAAGATCAACACTAATAAGATGCATTAGATCTATTCTCATGAGAAACCCAATTCACGGGGATGAGGGTGAGATTAAAAATGATCAAGGGCCCAGATTACTTTCTATGCTCCCACATTAAGTTGTATTCTGATACGATCCTTTGTCTCACTTCTCAACATTCTCAAATGAAGAATTAGCAAAATATAGAGAAAATATACAAATTTAAGCAAACAGAGAAGTATAAGATATATTTCAAAACTCGTACGTAAATAACATACTATCAATCAATAATATCACATAAGGTCAAGTCATTTCAGAAATCAATATACCTATTAATCAAATGGTCCACAAATATTCACATATGATGTTGAGTAATTTCAATGAAATTTTGTTGACAACAAGTTAATTATCATCGACATAATATACAACTTGAACATATATAATATTTCCAGAAAGAACTTTTATGACAAGCTCACATAAAAGCAATTTCACAAACTTTAATTTTGCAAAAATTAACGCAGCAGAAAATATGGAATGGATCGACAAACGTCTAAATCCAAAAGGGTTAGAACTTACAAGCGTAAAAACTAAATAACAACAAGATAAAACTCGAAACAATTCCCAAAAGAAAAAAGAAATATTATTAATTGATCATAACGTGAATAACAATGAAAACATTGAACCCTATTTATAATCTAGAAATAAGAAAAGATTACCACTAAACTAGAAAAGATAATTACCTAATAATTATAATCTAATTAGGAAACCAAATAATTATCTAAGAATAATATCCTAACCAAAATAGATAATTAAGACTTAAAAATAAAGGAAATAAATAATAATAATGGATATGTATGTATGGCAACGTGGTGAAGGAAGCAAATCAGCAACAGCAGCTTGGGCGGGTAGCTGGGCGGCCTAACCCGCCTTTATACCCGCACAGATGACAAATCAGTAGGCTAAGCGGGTTCATGGGCGGCCTAACCCGCTTTCTAACCCACACAGATGAAAACAGGCAAAAATTAGGCGGATCTTTAAGCGGCTCAACCCGCTTGGGAAGGGGCTTTCGTCTTTGCTTACTCTTATCGATTTGCTCTTAGATCTTCATCGCAACTCTCCCTACATCAAAAATAAATAATAATAATATAGGGGTTTAGAGGAAGGTTCGGGGGAAAACCTTAAAAAAACTGAATAACATCATGGGAGCTCTCCAGAACGACATGCACAAATACATACAAGTGATTGAAGCTGTTTTTTTTATGCACATGTGCGTGTTACAAATTACCGGTATGTATTTCTGTATACCATCCAAATGGAGGCTTTCCAATATGTTTTTAAGTTTTTTTTATAGATTTTCCCTTGAACCTGTCCCTAGGGGTTTATATACCAAGTTGCTTTATAATAACAATTTTTGAAGCACTAAGCCAATATGGGCATAACAACCTTTAGTAGATTGAGACCAAAATAATTAAGACATCCATTAAGCTCCTGTACAAACAAGCTCCTTTGAAAATAATTCACGTTCAAGTTAAGGATATAATTTACACAATAGTACTCACCAATTCGTAAATAGGAGTTAATAAACACCAACTTCTTCATAAGCATAAAATGTCTTAAAACATACAAATTTTGATCATTTAATCATTCTATGTTTTGCAAGTTCGAACCCTTTTACCTCAACATTAAAAAAATTTAAAATTCCAAGCATATAATATAACTAATTCATGTAACGATGTTTTTTTTTGTGTGGAAAGGGTATCCTAGGCATTTTGCCTAGACGAATCCCAGACAAATTTAAGACTGCTAAAACATGCAGCCTTGAGATAATTCCTCAGTGGCCACAAGTTGTTTGCGCCTGGATTCGAACCTGAGGTAGATGAGTTATCTAGCCTCATCCCCTACAAGCCTTAACCAGTACGTCACAAGCCTTGTGGTTTCATCTAACGATGTTAGCATGCATGATCATTCAAATTTGATAAGAAAAAACATAATGACAACCGTTTAAGATTTGGGCAAAATAATTGATTACTGACAACCTCAACCAGCTCCATAGGAAACCCGCCTGCAATTAAACCAATATGAGATGACATTTTTTGGCTCACTCAGCGAATGAAGGCTATCTGGATCGAATCTAGGACCTGTCTTGTATATATTTGGATAAAATCATCCCACCTTTTTACCAACTGATCTACAAAAACAACCTTTAAGATTTACGTAAACTTCTTATCAAGATTGATTATCACCCACATTGAGACATCATTGGTGAGTAGTAAGAATAGAATTTTTTCCACATCGTTTTGTTCATCGAGATATTGTGGAAATCTATTAACTTCTTGGATTCAACATATATGTCATAATCATATAGTAGAACTTGGAGGTACAATAATGATAATTATTCAATATAATTTCTCAATCAACAATTGTTTTTTACTGTAGAGAAAGGATAAGGGGTACAATCATTGAACACAATTTATCCATTTACTTTAATTTTACTGTAAAGAAATACAATAATCATCATCATCATAGTATATATATATATAACATTATGATCATTTAACATAATTCCAAATATTAATATGTGCATAATAATATCATGTATTAGTAATGGTTTTTAAGCATACATACATTTTTATGCATATCAATACTATATCACATGAAGTAGGTATAATATTTCATCATCTTCAATAACCAGATTTGTATTTTTTTAGAGGTTCACCTGCAATGATTCCAGACCATTCATAGTCGGTCGCAATGGGGGATTAGTCGATGCGAATAAGTTGGCCCGGAAACACACGGTTATCCAAATAAAACCTCCCTCGCCTCATCAAGGAATTTTTTGTAGAGTAATCTAATGAAGTTCCACATATTCTCGTATGGTATCAGAGTCATGGTCTACCACTTTAGGGACTCGACACTCTGGAACAATCTATATATAGGGACAAGTTGAAAACTGTGAGGACCAACTATTGATAAATTAATGATAATAAATATCAAGAATACTGAATGATATTGATGAATATTTATTCTATAATTTATAAATAATTGATTACGACAATTCACAAAATATTTACAGTTTTTAAATGAAGTTCCCGTGTGTGTATATGCGTTGGTTCAAATGAAAAACAAAAGGTTATTACTTAACGGAATTTCATTAATGTGCATTAGAAGTAGAAATCAAATCCAGACGTTTTTATAAATCACGATAGCCATCTTTTAATTTAAAAGTGCACAAACAAAATGTGTTGGTTTTAACAACCATAAAAACCAAATTTATAGTTTACTCTTAAATTAATGACTTAAACATCTTCAAATTTAAAAATATAATTATGAGTTAACTATCATCATCATCATCATCATCATCATCATCATCATGGGATTCTTTATACACATCATAATGAATCCAAGCACTTAATTACCACATATAAAGAAAATGGTAGGGCCATGTATCCATTTCCTCATACCCATGTTTGAAACATGCAATGTGTATAAATCCAATATACTATTATAATAAGATATCCAATTTGATATTTATATAACAATTTTTGTTTTTTGTTATGATGGAACTCGAGAAGGATTTCTTATTGAAAAAGAATCAATACTAATCAAGTGGCTAGTTAACTGGCAAATGAAAACTAAATGGTCTGTTTACCAAATCTTATTCGGATAAGTATTTATCAGTAAAATTCAACACTATTATTTAATTACCGGGTAAGATTTTAGCCCATCAAAGCGGTGGCGTATGCAACAATTTACCTGGTAAGCGCTTACCTTGGTAAGAGTCGTCGGCATCACTTACCGGGTAAGACTTTTGGTCCTTGTTTTCCTTGTCTTCACTCTTATTGGGTAAGATTTTTGATACTTGTCATATTTATTCGATAAAGTAATATAACTTGTTAAGTGCTTACACTGGTAAGCGTTTGGTAAACGGCTCCTAAATCATTAGATTTTCAAAGTTTAATGGATTTAGTTTAGGTGTGTGTAAATTGGTCCAAACACCCACGATTAATAAAAAAAAAAATCTTATGTCACGAGACAAAATTAAATCTAAGATTTATTTAGAGCCAACTCCGATACGTTCATGAATTATTATTATCATATATAAAAAGAAGGCACGAGTCCACATATTCATCTTCATGTGTGTGAGTAATTGGTAAAAGGGGCATGTGTAAGACCAACTTCAAGAGAATCTTTAAAAAAAAATTAAAATAGAATCAAAATCTATAAAAATATTTACATCAATTTCCAACAAATTCTTCGTTTTAAAGAACACATCATTTATTATAATATTATAATTATCTATTAAAATATTATTATTTTTTCTAAATATTTATTTTCAATAATTTTTATTGTTTATTTCACATTGTAATCATTTTTGGAGTGATCTTCATATTTCGAGAAAAACTCACTCTCTCTCCTACTTTCTCCATTTTAGAGATAATTTTGGAGAATCTTTTGAAGCAAATTTTTGACTTAAAATCCTCATTTTCTCCATTTTCCCTATTTTGAAGAAAACGCAAGTTCTTTCAATGGATTTTTTTGGGTTCACCAATGATTCACATTTTATATAAACCTTGTTTGTATGAATGTGTTTGTTATATATATATATAGAGAGAGAGAGAGGGGGGGAGGGGTTGGTTCATTTAAAAACTAGATGAAAGGTACAAAGTCGTATAAACTAATATAAAAATAATTTTTTCATTATTTTTTTTCATCAAACGCTATGATTTAAGATATTATTACACATATGTTTGTTTCACCTTGTGAAAAAAATACATGTGAAACTTTTACACTATGAAACAAATATATGACAAACTTTTAACTTATGAAAACAAATAATTATGAAACTCATAAAAAAGTTAATTTTATGTTGGTTTGTACAAGTTTGTACCTTTATCCAGTTTGTAAACGAAGTTCATAAGTTCATTTACAAACGGGATGAAAGGTACAAACTCGTACAAACCAATATAAAAATATTTTTTTTCATTATTTTTTTTCATCAAATGTTATGAATTAAGATATTATTACAGCTTGTTTCACCTTGTGAAAAAATTACATATGAAAAAATTACATGTGAAAAAAATACATGTGAAATTTTTACATTATGAAACAAATATATGACAAACTTTTAACTTATGAAAATAAATACATCAGAAACTTTTACATTATGAAACAAACATATGTGTAAGTGTAATAACATCTTAAATCATAGCATATGATGAAAAAAATCATGAAAAAATTATTTTTATATTGGTTTGTACGAGTTTGTAGCCTTCATCCAGTTTGTAAATGAACCAACCTATATATATATATATAGGGTTGGGTTCACGTGAGACAAGCCTGTTTCCGTGAGACCATCTTTTTACTCTTGAAACTTCACCGCAAAAACACTGTGAAGGTAAAAAAATCTGATGGGTTCATGTGAGACCAGCCTATTTCTGTGAGACCCGTCGGAGACCCGTGAGACCACCTTTTTGCTCTTGAAACTTCACAACAAAAACACTGTGAAGGTAAAAAAAATCTGAACCTTCACAGCAAAAATATTGTAAAGGTTACCTTCACATCAAAAACACTATGTAGGTTACCTTCATAGCAAAAACACTATAAAGATTCATATTTTTTTTTATCTTCATAATGTTTTTGCTGTGAAATTTCAAATGTAAAAAGGTTGTCTCACGTGTCTCACGGAAACAGGCTGGTCTCACGTGATCCCAAGTCTATATAGGGTTGGGTTCACGTGAGACAAGCATGTTTCCGTGAGACTGTGAGACCATCTTTTTACTCTTGAAACTTCACATCAAAAACACTGTGAAGGTAAAAAAAATCTGATGGGTTCACGTGAGACCAGCCTGTTTCCGTGAGACCTGTGAGACCACCTCTTTGCTCTTGAAACTTCAAGGCAAAAACACTGTGAAGATAAAAAAAATCTGAACCTTCACAGCAAAAATACTGTGAAGGTTACCGTCACAGCAAAAACCCTATGTAGGTTACCTTCATAACAAAAACACTATAAAGATTCATATTTTTTTACCTTCATAGTGTTTTTGTTGTGAAGTTTCAAGTGTAAAAAGGTTGTCTCACCTGTCTCATGGAAACAAGCTGGTCTTACGTGATCCCAAGTCTATATATATATATATGGTTGATTTTCGTTACAAACCACGCCAATTCGAACAAACCGCATACAACCAATCGTTTTTTAATTTTTTTTTCACTTTTTCTTAATTATTAGGGTTGATTAGTTAATAATATGTGAAAAAATTTCATCAAGAATACATGGGGGTTGATTAATCATGAATACGTGAAACACGTTTCATCAAAATGAGAATTTTATGAAACAATTTTATTTTCATGTTAAAACAAAATAATTTAATGAAGAAAAGAATTATGTGAAACAATTTCATCATATTAAACACATTCATGAAAAAAAAATTATTCAATTAAACAATGAATCATGCGGTTTATACGGTTTGTACGAATTGACGTGGTTTGTATTTGAAATCTCCCCTATATATAAGGGAGATTTCAAATACAAACTTCATTCAACCAATCATTTTTTTTAATTTTTTTTCTTAATTATGAAGGTTGATTAGTCAATAACATGTGAAAAAATTTCATCAAGAACACATGAGGGTTGATTAATCAAGAATTCATGAAACAAGATTCATTAAAATGAGAAATACATTAAACAATTTCATTTTCATATAGAAACAAAAATATATGAAATAATTTTATGAAGAAAATAACTATATGAAACAATTTAATCATATTAAACACTTTAATTAAAAAAATATTAAAAAAACAATGAAACCATAGAGTTTGTACGGTTTGTATTTGAAATCTTCCATATATATATATATATATTCACAATTGTGAGGGTCAGGTCCACAATTACGACAGTCTCTTGCTAACCTGGTTTGAACTTGATTTTTGGTCGTTTGACTAGGTCTATAAATTATGTTGGTGTGACTTACTGCTTACGTGGATTGACATTTTGATAAATCCGAAATGGGCAAATGCTACATAGATAAAGTCAACATTTTGTACTTTTGTAGTCTTAAAAATGTAAAATTTTGATTTTTATGTAGATATGTATAAGAAGTAATTCATTTAGTTGGAATGACTTTAACAACATATGGATGCCATTAGTCTTAGGGGTGTACAAAAAACCGCCAACCCGATTAAACCCAACCTGCTAACCCGTCAAACCCCAACCCGCAAATTAGGAGGGTTGAAATTGGGTTAGCAAAACTCAACCCAACCTAAACTGCCAACCCACCGTTAATATATATTATTTCGATAAAATTATAATTATTATAGTTTACAACCCAAAAATACGTATATATTTTATTCCAATTTACATCCCAAAAAATAAATACACATATTATTAGTTCAATTTAGAGACCAAAGCCAAAACTTAATCTAAGTAAGTGAGAATGTGTTTTTGGATAAATGTTAACTTACGATTGTAGATTAGGGGGTTCAACAATTGAGCTATTTACAAATGAACACAATAAATACATATAAATTTAAATTCAATTGGTCGGATTAATAGATGCGAATATGAAATAAATGGTATATATATATATATATATTATGTGGGACCCACATCATATGTGATCCACAATTGTTCCTTTAAAAATGCAAAGTTCTCATTTAAACCTCCTCTATATAGGGGAGGGATCATATGAGAACACTACCAATTTAAAGGAACAAAGGAACTCATTTGGGACCACATATGATATGGGTCTCACGTAATATTAAATCATTTATGATTGAATATTAAATCAAAGTAAATCCTAAATGATTTAATATTATGTGGGACCCACATCATATTTGATTCAATGGGACCCACCATTGAATCATATATGATTTTTTATTGTGTGGGACCCACATCATATGTGGTCCTAAGGGTGTTCCTTTGTTCCTTTAAATATACAAAATTCTCATTTGAACCTCTCCCTATATATATATGTTTCATTCATTTATATGAATACAACTTCTATCAACGTGACAATTTCATCTAAATTTAGTCATGTAGCATTAGAAATTAATGTTAATATATTAAAGAAAATTTATTTAATGGTATCATAATATAACAAAATCACATGTATATATACACACCTACATATAAAGATTTTAGCAATATATAAGTTAAGGGTTTCATCTAGTTTTCTGCTAAGATTATTTTTAACTTTTTAAAAAATGTAAAGAGATCCGAAAATACGACAAAAACATAGAAACCCTCTAACAAAACTCTTTGTATATTTTTAGTAGTATTTATCGTATTTCATTCCTCAATTTTATGTATATTACCAAACTGCTAACCCATTTAACCCGTCCAACCCGCCACAAACCGCAAGGGTTGGATTGTACTTTTAAATTAGTTAAGTTTGGTTGAAATTTTCCAAACCGTCTTAACTGGATTGGATTATAAAAATGTCAAAAACCAGTCAAGTGAATCCACATACAACCCTAACATTTAAGTCTTCCCATCCAAAATAAATCAATTTAAGGGTGATTGAATGGCTATGATCAATTTCCCTTTCTTTTATCATCTAATGGCCCTCAAATCCACACAAGCCATTTTTCTAATTGTACTTTTTATTATTTTAATAAATGCTTTGGGGACACTTTGCAAATAAAGTCTTGCAAATTATCCATTTCTGAAATATTTTTGAATGTTTTCTATTATTCCATTAATGCAATAATAATTATATAAAAATCACCGACAATAATAATGGTAATAGTTATATAAAAACAAGATTGCAAATAGTAAATGCTTTTGAATTCAGTCTCCCTTTATATATTTATTGTCATTAAATACTATTAAAAGTCCTTAAATACCACTATATTAGAGTTGTTCTAAGACACGACAACCATGGATGGAGCATACGGTGGTTTATGCTTCCTAATCATTCCTTCATTGTAAAAAATTATAGGATCATAAAAACTGTTATTATATTAATTTATTATGTGTCAATATATATATTTTAAAACTATAATAAAAACATAAGTTTTCCTTAGTAAAGTTGGTTTGTAATACTTTTTTTTCACTGCAGACCCAAGTTTGAATCTTGTTAATGTCATTTTCTTAGTTTTTAACTTTTAATTTCATTTTTACTTCTGAAAAAAAAAATTGCAATAAAAGACTTGAACACAAGATCTAACATATTATAAGCAATGAACTAACCAACAGACCAACAACTATTTTGTGAAAAGTGTCTCTATATTTGTTTATTATAATAAATGGTGTCACCGTTTGAAAAAATTTGTAGGTCCATCCTTGGGGTCTGGGATTAGTTAAATAGTTCATATGTGAAGCAAACAAATTCACATATGCACAGATAGTTTAACGAATCACAGACGTTCACATATGCACTTGTTTGCAGTCGATTTGTAAAAGTTACGAAACTAACCTTCTATTTTTCTCATAGCTGTTTATCATGACGCAAATCTTGACTAGTCAAAGTCGCAATTTTTAACCATATGAAGGGCTAGGATCACTTCTCTGTTTCTCTCACATTTAACGCTTCTCAAATGAACCCATGACTATATATATATATACACCCTAAAGGTAAGTTCATACGAAAATTATACAAATTTAAGAAAATAAGATAATGGTCAAATTACATACAAAATCACATGTGATTTTACAATTTATATCACGCCAAAAAAGTGTGTGGGTTGACCCTACGACTGCGTGGTTAGGTCGCATGGCAAGGTCGCGTGAATCACATGTGATTTTGTACGTGATACTAACGTGAAACCACATGTGATACGATTATTCTTTTTTTTTTTAAATATGTATCATTCTCGTATGAACCCGACTCATATATCCTAATGCAACCCGCTCACCTCTGGCATGAAAACGTATCAAAAACCCCATCTCCATCTTAGATTTGTAAGGAAAACCTACAATCAAGATCCAGTATCCCCCCCCCCCAAACCCCCAATGCTTTTATTTCAAACCACTTGTACCTCATGCAATACAAGTTGTTCCAAGCTTTTAGAATTGTTGGTTCTACAAAAAGACTGGCCTTTTTAGAATCACAAAAAAAAAGTCACAGAGTCATCTAAAGGTGTTCACACTCGCAGAAGTGGTCCCCCTAACCACCATCTATACCATATCACATCGTATCCAATAATGCAGATTATAACCAACATACATACACACAAAACATTCATTTTCAAAACCCACTTAAAGTGTTCTTTTTGCATGTTGTATGTGTGTGTTATGTGTTTTGATACTAGCGTTTCTTTAGCACTGAAAAGGGGCTTCCAGGGCCCGGCAAGGGGGAAGGGTGGATGATGGAACAGACTTGGAGGTCGGCAATTAATGGTGATACCGAAGACGGAGGTGTGGTGAAATAAGATAGATCCATATTAACATACGAGATTGAAATCCAAAACAAATTACATAGTTGAATATTTATTATATAATAGATAAATCATTAACAAACAAATGACAAACTAAGGATCAAATCCTTAATTTACTTTAAAAAATTCGCAAAGCCTAAAAATGTTATTTATTAAAATGGGATTCTTTTTAATAGTCTTAAAATACAAGATTCCATTAGTTATTTAAGAAAGACGTGACATAAACACCACGTGGTACAATAAAAGTCGCACCGTGGATTCAAAGGTTTCGTGGGTCAAATTTACGACTTTATAATTTTATTCAACCACAGTAAATATATAAAGAAATAGACCAAGAAAATTCAACTATTCTCAATCTTTATATTAATCACTTCCTTCCGTTCTCCAACTACTTCTACCCAATAAAAAACACTTTTCTTTTTCTGCATTTCTTTCTATTCTTATTTTGTATTAAATTTTGAGACGTATAAAGGTAAGGAGGGTTCAAACGAGAACATCTCCAATTTAAAAAAATAAAGGAACTAATTTAAGACCATATATGATGTGGGTCTTATCGATAAAAAATCATATCTGGTTCAATGGGGCCTTCATTGAATCAGATATGATTTTTTATTGGTGGGACCCACATCATATAATGTTCCAAATGAGTCCCTTTGTTTCTTTAAATTTACAAAGTTCTTATTTGAATCTTTTTCCTATAAAGATAAGGGAGCAAGAAATTGAAGTCAATGATTTTGAAACTCTGTTTAAATACGGTGACTTCAGGCTATTTATGAAGTGGGTGATCATCTTGAATTAGTCGGTTTGTATAGCGGGTTGAATTTTTATGTTAAAAAAACTCTGTATGATTATGAAACTATACTTTTAAGATATTGTTTTATATATTTTTTATTTAATATTACAATTTAATATATTAATTAACATATATTGTTTTATATATATTTAGATAATGTGAATTTTTTAGTTGTATTTTAGTTTTATTATTACATAAAAAAATTCACATTAGTTGTATTTTTTATTTCACAAACACATAAAAATGTCACATTTGTTGTATTTTTTATTTCACAAACACATAAAAATGTTCACATGTGGTGTATTTTTTATTTCACAAACACATAAAAATGTTTATATTTTTTGTAAATTTTGTTTCACAAACACATAAAAATGTTCATATTTGTTGTAAATTTTGTTTCACAAACACATAAAACAAATGCTCACATTAGCTATATTTTTTTGTTTCACAAATACATAAAAAATGTTCATATTAGTTGTAATTTTTTGGTTTACAAAGACATAAAAATGTTCGTATTGTGAAAACACACACACACGTATACATATATATATATATATTAATCAATGACACTAAATTTAAGCAGTAGATTTAAAAAAATTATGTGAAATAACATATGATATTTTTTAACGGCAATTATTTCATTAAATAGCTCACTAAAAATTACATCTAAACCACCACGACATGGAATCAAATGCCAAACAAAACAGAGGCCATCAGTTTGCCAGGAACAAACCAGGGCCAAGAAAACAAAAGAGACAGACCAGAAACGAAACGAAAAACAATAAAAAGCCACTCCACCAAACAACTAACATCTATTCTGAACTGTTACCTTCTTCGAAAACAGTACCGAGCCGAGCATCCCAACCAGAAACTATTGCATATTCATGGGGTCTGTTAGTCCCCAAAGAGAGATGGCTAACTAAGAGAGGGTTTTGTAGAAGGGGGGGTTGAATATAAAACACACAGAATATACTCTTTTTAAATTTTTTAATATAAATATTAAAAATTTACACACAGATAGTTTGATGCGGAAAAGAACAGGCAGACTATTCTATCAAACTAAACACACAGATAACAGTAATTAACTATTACACTAAGCAAGTTAAAACAATACTGTTATAGCACACAGCTTTGCCACAGTCAAACAAATAATCACTCTGAAGATTTGTTGAAAGCGTGAGATTTCTGGGAAGGACTTCATCTCCTTTTATAGTGTCCATGCATGGGATGCAAGTGGACGGTACCGTCAAGGTTTCATTAGCTGGAAGATTATCTGATGGACAAAGGAAGAGACCACTTCCTTTGTACTAGAATAATGGATGAACCATTCCTTGTAGCACGTAATGTCAGATAACTTTATCTTCTTTTCTTCATGCTCTGTGAAGTCCCATCAAGCCTTTTAGCTAAAAGACAAATATTCCTTTTATAAGAATAAAAGAGAATGTCTTTAATTAAGGCTTGGTGCCCAAGTTCTTGCTGGCTCACGTGTCTTGCAATTGATGTGAGTCAAGAACTTATCTCTTTGAAATTGCTAAGTGATACATCTCACTATGTATCACATCGGTGGATACCTTATAAGGCTGGAGTTGATAAGTGTACACTTTGCTTGATAACTTCTTCTTTCACTAAGTGACAAAAGTGTATACCATTGTGAGTTGATATCACAGCCTTAGAAAATATACCTGCAATTTCGGTGACCAAGATCATAGTGTCGGTGACCATGACATCAAACTTGATGACCTCATCTTATTTGATGTCCTTAGTACTTTTGATGACTTTTGAGTGTACCATCGGTGACCCACTATATTGGTGACCCAATCTTGACTTGGCAAGATGGTCTGAATATTGAAGTTGGTTGATACATCCAAAATTCCACTTTTTGATGTACAACCCCTTGATTGAATAGTCTTTGACTCTTCAATACTTGAAGCATATTTCAGACCTTCAAAAGAACCTGTAAAAATTCATTCATATAAAGGAAGGTGGTTCATCACCAAATCATCGGTGACCCAACAATCTCCCCTATTTGATGATGATACTGTAGGTTAGAAAAGAATTCTTTTTGACCCTTTCTATTTTTCTTTTGGGTTCTTTTGACTCAGATTTTTTTTTTTTTTTTTTTTTTGATTTTTTTTTTTGATTTTTTTTTTTTTTAACTGAGTATGTACAGTATGGAGTATAAACTGAATAAAAGAATAAGTATAAGTTTAAATATGTGCAAAGCTTGTAAAAATATTAACAAGAGATGGGATGGAAGAAAAGTATGAACTTTTATTAATCAACACATAGGATTGATCAGAGTACATGATTAATAAAGTTCATACTGTGCTATACGTCTGCAAGATCATGGATCTGAGGGTTCTCTTCGTTTAAGTTCATCCAGGATCATTCTTGTGATGCCATGGTCTTCAATGGGAGGCACTCCAAGAATAGCGAGAGAGAAAGGAGTGAGCCCTTGGAATGTCAGAGGCTCTGAAGAAACCTATGTTGCCATAGATGTCCTCAAAGAATACTCCAAGTTCAGGCTCGGTGATCATGGTTTGCTCAGGATAAGCAATAGGAGTGGGAATAGAAAGATTAATACCTGATGCGTCAATCTTTATGCCCCTTTCATGAAGCATGGAAAAGTGTCCTTTCTTTTTGTTCTTTGGAGGTTTGACCAACTCTCGAGAGAGACCACTTTTGAATAAGTGTACATCTGTTGACCTTCAAGAAAGGTGACAAGAATATTATGCTCCTTTTGAATCTTCACCATTTTGACAAAGAGCTTTCTGATGGTATTCAGTATCAGTTCCTTGTGTTTGCTTTTGCTCTTGTCAATGCAATTTCCAACCTCTATCCATTCAGAGATACCAAGAGCTTCCAATCAACCTCACAAACTTTCATAAGAGAATCAGCTCTTTTAAGAGTGATAAGAAGTTTGGGAGAATTCTTAGTTGGAGGATGAATGGTGGCACCGATGATCTTTGAATCATCCTTTCTATTCTTCAACCTCCTTTTGAACCACTCTATTTCCTTTGCCTTCGGGCCTCATCAACCAATTTTGCAGCTTAAGATTTCTTCTTTATATTTTCAAGCTCTTCTTTTTGAGCTTGAATTGCATCGGTGACTTTGGCATGTACAGCTTCATCATGAGCTAGCTTGAGTACATTAGTCTGATCATACTCAAGCTGAGCCCTTATAGCTTCCTCTCTTTCGGCCTCGGAGAATTACCCCAAGAGGATCGGTGAGTCTTTGGGGCGGTGAAGTACGAGAGTGTACGCATGAGGATCTCTCATCCTTTTCTTTTTCTTTCTTTCTTCTTCTGTTCTTCAAAAGAGAGGCTTCTTTCCTTTGGCTTTTTCTTTTCTTTTCTTCTCTTCTTCGGTTTCAAGGGGTTGAGCACCGACACTCTCTCCCCTCGACGGTACTTCGGGTACCAAAGGAACGGGAACCACAACCACATCGGTGGTGGATGGCCGACGTCGGCGGCCGGCATGCCGACGTCGGCGGCCGCTTTGGGCTGGCTGCTTGTGTCGGCGGCTTTGGGCTCTTCTTGTGGAGGTCTTCACATTTTTCTCCCCCTCGGTGGTTGAACCCTTGAAACCCACTGAAGAGAGAAACTCCTTAATCCTCTCTACATCAGAGCAGAGACCCCCAAGTTTCTTTTCTACCCTTTGAAGGACAAACCTGTCAGTATCTTGGAAGAAGGAATCACCAATATCAAGTTCAACCGTTGGAGAAGAGGTTGGAACTTTATCAATCTTGGTGTGTAGACTTGAGAGAGACTCCATTATTGCTCGTTGATTTGCAATAAGAGTAGAGATATTGGTGGCTTCTTTGAGAAGAGGTGCTTCGAAGATCCTGAATGGATGAAAGCACAGATGCCTGACTTGAAGAGAATCCTTGCTGAAGATCAAGGATATCCAAATGTAGAAGATCTAAACATGTCATTAGAGTTGGGTGACTCACCGACAACTCCTCTATGTTAGACCTGAGAGATGAGGAAAGGGAATCCATTCTTTCCATTTCCTTTGATGCATGGTCTTCTAAAGCCTCCACCCTTTTGATAGTATCACTAGTAAAAGTGGTGAAAGCCTGAAGAAGGTCATTCCCTTGCTTTGAAGACATGGGAGCAGAAGGATGAGGCTTTGGTGGTTGATCATTATTATCATCATCACTGGAAGAATAATCCACCAAACCTGTAGATTTTCTTGGGGGGGATTTAGGAGATGAGGGGGAGACACTCTTAGGAGAGTGTCTTTGAGGGGATTCCTCAGTAATGGGTTCCTCCACACCCTTGTCATGTACGGGAGACGTACCTATCCAAGGAGTAGTGTCGGACATCAGAAAATCAGTAAAGAGGTTTGCTCCATCAAATGCACCTGGTTGTGGTGCATTCTCACGTGGAGTGTGGACATGGAGCTGAGAGAGCTCTAGGGGTGAAGAAGAGGTACCTTGGATGGGAGACTCCAAGTCATCTTCATCAACTAATGAGAAAGTTGATGAAGGAATAAGAGGGGTGTCCCTTTGTACAACCATGTCCTTTTGAGAGGGCATGGAGGAGCTGGGAGTAGCTGAGTGTTCCTTGGGTTTTGTGAGGATATTTTCAACACCTACTGGCTTTTGGGAGCCAGTAGATGGATCATTTGCTTTAACCCTTTGGGTTCCCTTAGACTTCTTTGAGGAAGTCTTTGGGGGGCTTTTAGAGTTTCTCCGCTTATGGGATTTGGATACTTGGGTGGAAGCCAAAGGCTCTTTTGGCTTCGTAGCATCGGTGGGTGCGGAGGTAGATGTGCCCGACGCTTTGGATCTCTTAAGAGATTTGGGCACACCAGTGACTCTAGGTACAGAGGGGGTAGAAGACATACCTGAAGTTCTGCGAAGACGCGGTTCATTCTCTCCCCAGTAAGAGTTGCATTCCTTGCAAACTCAACCATAGAAGGTACGAGAGGGTTGTCGATGCTAAGACAGCCTTTTTCATGATCTGGTTACCCACTTGGTGGAGAGGGAGATCATATACTATATCATCTCTTTTCTCTAATTTATCTGCCAACTTTGCATGAATAATAAGAGAGAAAAGTCGTTGGAAGGGTACCTGAGGACGTCGGAGGGTAGAGAACGAGGAGATCATTTCATTAAAGAAATAGCTGGCATAATCTATTTTTCTTTGAAAAATAAGAGCATGTGCCGGCTCGATTACTGAGAAGGTGACCGATCCGACCACTGTCTTCTTGCTCAGACACAGAATCAAATGAGCAAAGAAGAAGTTCCAAATACTTCTCATGTTTTTGCGCAATAAAGTACCTGGACCCTTTGACTTTGATCCCTTCTTCTCTTCCAAGTAGTTTAACACATCAACCACCATTTGATGTTCATTACCAAGAGGGAATGGTTCATAGGAATCATAAAGTTAGGAAGTTTCGAGAATGCTTCTAACATCTTCCACATTGAAGATCACATCATGTTCATCATTACTTAGAACGGATGCAATAATTTGATACGATGAGGCATCAAATGTGCAAGTTAACCAAAAGTTTCCAAGAAGAAACTTACTCATTTTGGGTTTTGCTGTCAGAGCATATTGAAGAGGGCATCTCTGAAGAAACCAACAAACATCATTGTACTCTGGATGAGCATTGTCAACTCCTATTCTTCCAAAGTAATTGCATGCAGGGAAGGAGAGAGATCCAAAGGTGATTGTTTGTTCCTCACCAATTCTTGAAGGAGAAGCCATTGAAGAAGATGGGAGTTGCAGGTTTGAAGTTCTTGTTTTTGAAGGTGATGAGAAGATGGGTGCGAGAAAGGTGGTGAAGTAGTGGGGGAAGAGGTTATATATGAGAGGGAAATTTCAACTTTCAAAAATAATGATTATTTTTGGTGATTGAAAGGTCAGAATTCTAAGAGTTTTAGGGTTGAATTCGGCGCATGGTCTGACATTGATGATGTCATTAGGGATAAGAACAAATAATCTTGCTTATCAAGAGTGATAAGTCAAGAGTTATCTTTTAAGGGTTAAGAAAGTGAAGGGTTTGTAATGGTTACCTTGGAGAGAGACGTCGGTGGCTTGTATGAGAGAGAGACGTCGGTGGATTGACTGAGAGAGAAGTGTCAATCGTCGGTGGCTAAGTTTTTAGGGAAAACGTCGGTGGATGATGACGTCAGCAAGTAGACGTCGGTGGCTCGTGAGTCTAGGGGACACCGTCGGTGGCTCGTAGCATCGAAGTGGTCGTCGGCGTCGGAAAGGGGGGGGCGCCGACGTCGGAGGATTGAGAGAGAGAGAAGGACGAAACGTCGGAGGTGGTTGGACTTTTTCGGCGAGGTCGGTGGGTTGATGTGGATGACGGCGTCGGTGGATGGTGACGGTGTCGCCGTCGGTGGTTGGTGGCGAAGAGGTGGTTGTCGTCGGCGGCTCGTCGGTGGGCACACAGACACCGTCGGCGGCTCGTCGGTGGATGGTTATATGGTTTTAGGGTTAGGGTTTGAGAGAACTTTTTAGAGAGAGAGAGAGTAACCGTCGGTGACATAGTCACCGACATTAGGTATATATATATATATTTTATTTTTATTTTATATAAATATATTAATATAATATAATATATAATATAATATATTTTTTTTTTGTTTTTATATTATAAATATATAAATATAGTATAATATATAATTTTAAAATATAATATATCTATAAAATATACATATAAAACATATAACATATATAAGTTATAAATATATAAATGTATATAATAACATACATTATATATAAATATAAAATATATTAGTCTATGTTTATCATACCTAACTCACAGATGAGAAACTTGAACCTTGCTTCATCAAGGGGCTTTGTGAACAGATCAGCTAGTTGATAATCGGTGGGGATGAAATGAAGTTCCACATCACCTTTAGAGACATGATCTCTTATAAAGTGATACCTAATATCAATGTGCTTGGATCTTGAATGAAGCACAGGGTTGTTGGCAATGGCTATTGCACTTGAGTTGTCACACATTATTGGGATCTTTGAGAAAATCTGATTGTAATCACACAAATGATTTTTCATCCACAATATTTGTGCACAACAACTTCCAAGAACCACATATTCTCGCTTCAAAGAAGTAGAGGTAGACACCGAATGTTGTTTCTTACTTGACCAAATTTCACAAGCTTTCCACCAAGTAATCGACAACTTCCGGTTGTACTCTTTCTGTCTATTTTTGAACTCCGCAAAATCGAATCGTAGTACCCGATGAGATCGAAACACGAGTCTTTGGGATACCAAAGACCCGCATTTATGGTACCTTTCGTATACCCGAAAATCCTTTTCACAAGCGGCTAGGTGTGATTCTTTAGGATTTGCTTGGTATCGGGCACACGTACAAGTAGCAAACATGATGTCGAGTCTACTTGCGGTTAGATAGAGAAGGGATCCTATCATGGCTCTATAATTTGTAATATTTACGTAAATGCCATCGGGATCGAAAAGAGTTTAAGAGGAGGAGCCATAGGAGTTTTCATGGTAGAGCAAGTATCAAATTGAAACTTTTTCGAAGATCTTTAATGTATTTACTTTGATTTATGAAGATACCTTACGAAGATTGTTTTACTTGCAAACCAAGAAAGAAAGTTAACTCCCCCATCATGCTCATTTCATATTCCTTTTGCATGAGGGAGCTAAACTCATCACACAAGGATTCATCGGTGGCTCCAAAAATAATATCATCTACATAGATTTGAACAAGAATGATATTACCTTGTGATTTCTTGAAGAAGAGAGTGTTGTCAACCTTGCCTCGTATGTACTTATTTCTAAGTAGATATTCGAGAGAGTGTCATACTGTGCACGTGGAGCTTGCTTTAGTCCATATAGAGCTTTATCCAAATTCCCTATATACATGATATGGATGGACGGATCTTCAAACCTGTGAGGTTGCTTCACATACACTTCTTCGCCTAATTCACCATTCAGAAGGCACTTTTGACATCCATTTGGAATACCCGAAAATTCTTGTAAGTTCGTACGGGCAAGAAATATTCGGATAGCTTCCAATCCGGCAACAGAGCAAAGGTTTCATCATAATCAATTCCTTCCTCTTGCCGATATCCTTGAGCAACCAACCTTGCCTTGTTCCTTATGACAAGTTTCCTTCTTCGTCCATCTTATTTCGAAACACCCATTTTGTTCCAATAATTGTTTTGTTGGATGGACGAGGAACTAATTTCCAGACTTTGTTTCTCTCAAATTGTGAGAGCTCTTCTTGCATGGCAATTACCCAGCTTGGATCAGCTAGGGCTTCATTTATCAGCTTAGGCTCAAGAATGGAAACAAAGTTGACATATAAGCACAGATTGCTTATGCCTCTTCTGGTTTTTACACCAACTTGTGGATCACCTATGATTTGATCTATTGGATGATCCATGGTCCACTTTAGTGCGGGAGGTAAGGAGGGAGGTAGAGAAGAGGATGAGGTAGGATTTTGGGATGGTGAAGAAGGGTTTAAGGGAGATATAGTGTTTTGGTGGGTAAGGTCTTCTAAAGAGTTAGTTTTAGGAGGTGGAGAAGAAAAAGAAGGTTCAGAAGGTGAGGTGGTGTTTATAGGAGGCTGAGAAGGGTTGCTATCTGGAGGATTGGTTTGAGAGGAGGATGGAATTTCACTAACACATGAATTTATCCATAGGTTTAATTCTTCTTCATCACAAGATAATGAAGAAGTTTCAAACTCATCAAACTTTACATGCATGGATTCATCTATGCATTGTCTTCTTAGATTGAAGATTCTAAAGGCTCTTGAGGAGAGAGAATAGCCCATGAAAATTCCATCATCAGACTTTGGATCAAACTTTCCAAGTTGTTCCTGTCATTTAGCATGTGACAAGCACGACCCAAATACATGGAAGAAGTCAACCGGGTTTTCTACCATGGAAAACTTCATACGGGGTCTTGTCATGCCTTTTGACTATGATAGACCTATTTTGAGTAAAGCATGCAGTGTTAACTGCTTCTGCCCAAAAATAGGTTGGCAACTTGGATTCACTCAGCATAGACCTTGCAGCTTCACATAGTGTTCTATTCTTTCTCTCAACAACACCATTTCTTTGAGGAGTGCGTACGGCGGAAAGTTACGAGAGATTCCTTTTAGGTCAAAGAAATCTTCCGGAAGCGGCATTCTTGAATTCGGTGCCATTATCACTTCGAAGGACTTCACCAGTTTACCATTCAAATTTTCAATTTTTCTTGTAAACCTGATGATTTCTTCAGCAGCATCACTCTTGTGTTTCAGAAAGAACACCCAAGTATATCTAGAGAATTCATCGACGATTACTAGCATATACTTCTTACCACCCAGACTGGGTGTACTGACTGGACCGCATAGATCCATGTGAAGCATTTGAAGAGGTTGAGAGATAGAAGAGCATTGTTTTGTTTTAAAGGAAGTTCTGGTGAGTTTTCCTTTTTCACATGCCCCACACAGCTTTTCTTTTTCAAAAGCTATTTTTGGCATTCCAACAACCAGCTCTTTGTTGGAGAGTTTGTTCAAGGTTTTAAAGTTTAGATGAGAGAACCTTTTATGCCACAACCAACTTTGTTTGGCTAGCTCTTGAGAAAGGAGACACACAGCTTCTCCTATTGCACTTTCCTTCATGTTGATTATGTACACGTCATTCAGTCGGGTTCCTGCTAGTACAATTTTGTTCTGTACGTCAAAGACCAAACATACACATAGCCGGAACATGACCTTATAGCCCAAATCACATATTTGGCTTATGCTTAGAAGATTGTACATCGACCCTTCAATACGAGCTACTCCGGGAGAAAGTGATGGTTCCATTTGAAATGGTACCATATCCTTTGGTGACCCCTTTTCCATTTCCTCCAAAGGAAACAGTGGGTCCCTTTTCTTTTGAGAAGTTAGAGAGAAGAAGTTTGTTTCCGGTCATGTGTCTTGAACATCCACTATCCATGTACCATATATGATCTTTATTTGGTACCTGCACCCAGAAACAAATTTAGACTTTTGGTACCCATTTTGAGGTGGGTCCTTTGGGATTAGAAGGCATTTTAGATTTGCAAGGAGCCAAGTCTTTTGGGCAATTTTTAGCAAGATGAAGAGTGTTGCCACGGTTATAGCACTTCTTTAAAAGGAAAGCCTTTTTAAAATCCCTATCATCTAAACTTTGGACGAGAGGTTGAGGAATGAGAAGAAGAGGGATGTCCAACACACGGTCTTGGTCCAAGAATACCTTTACCGGGATTTCTTGATTTCTTCAAGTTCTTGACCGAGGAATAAAGTCGGTAGCTATTTGAGATTTCCTTTTAGATGAAAAATTTGATTTAGAAAAATTTTTCTTTTGAGGAGAAAATCCTTTTGAAGAAGAATACTCGGCAACTTCGGAAAGGCCGCTCACGGGAGTACCTTGACTCATGAAGACTTAAGGAATTTAAAAGTCTTTGGATAGGTTTGGGAGAAGAAGAAGAGCTTGGAAGAGTTGAAACCATTGAAGACTCGAAGAGATTTCTTTAGCTTTAACAAAGACTCCAAACTTTTTGGAACCGCATTCTACTTTGAGCATGTCAAGTAGATGCATAAAGAGTGAACGGAGGTAGAATCCTCGGATGAGTAACCGAAGAGAGCATCATCGTCATCGGAAAAGAAACCGGCGGGAAAACCTTGACACTCGAGGAAGAAGAAGGGAGTGGAAGGTCAAGAGGTTGAGGAATATCTTTTCCATAACCAAGGCCAGACTTATCCTTGCTTTGGTGATTTGATCTTGAAGGATCCTTTCTAGATTCTTAGAGGATTTAGTCCATTTAGACGAACCTCTTGTTCCTTTTCAAGTGTAGAAGAAATCTTTGATTTTTCCTCGAAGAAAATTTGTCGTTTAAATACCGAAGGTTTTCCGGATACGACTTTCATTTTGTCAAAATCTTTTAGTTTTGAAAAGCAAGAGAGGAGTTGATCATTTAGACATTTTATATGCATATCGGCCTTTTTCTTTTGAATCTTTAAGTCACGAAGTCAACAAGTTAAAGAGTCAAAGGCATCGGCCTTTTGATCATCGAGAGAGAAAGGTAAAAGGATATACCCGAGGTTTTGTCCCCGAAGTGGATCCCTCGGCGGATACAAGAGTGGTGTAGAGTGATTTCTCCATGTCTTCTATCTCATCAATTTTGGCCATGAGGCACTTAGTGACATACTCACTCTCACTCTCGGAGGTTTGCTCATCTTCCCGAATGAGCCTCAAAGAACTAAGGTTTTATTTTTACCTTGGTTTCTCTCCTTTTCTCTCTTGTATTTTGCTTTGTATTTCTTGTACCTTGAGGTTTCTTTTGATTCAGAGTTTTCCTTAGAGGATTGGCTATTTCTCTCTTCATGCTTCCTAGAAGTCGATTTTGAGAAGTCATGGCCATAAGAAGAAGAAGGTTTAGAAGAAGAAGCTTTTGATCCGCATTCGAAGCAAAATGACCTTTCTTTCCACAATTGAAGCATTCTTCATTTGCTTTATCGAGAAGAGGATTTTTTGAGAAAAAGGTTTTCTATTAAATTTGGAGCGGTTTGAAGAAAATCTTTTGTTCTTAAGGTTTCCAAGCATTGCCATACTATCGAAAGTATGTCAATGGTCGATTCTCCTCCTTCATCATCGCTGACACTATAGTATGCATCGACGGATGAGAAGAGTCTTCCTTAATATCTTTTTCGAGAATTAGAAGAAGGATAGGTGATTCTAGGAATACAAGAAGAAGGTTTTGAATCACCTATCAAAGCAATAGAGGAGGATTTGATATCCTTTATAAGAGACTTTCTCTGATTCTTAGTTTGTTCATAGTGAAGAAGAGTTCCATAGAGAGCAGTTAAAGGCATTATTTCTAAGTCCTTGGTTTGCTTGATGCAAGTACAGATAGTTTCCCAGAAATCTGGAAGACAATCCATAAACTTGCAGAGAACTTCTTCATTATCATAAACTCGTCCAAGAGCTTTGAGATCGTTAAGAAGACAGTTAAAACGATTAAAGTAGGTAGAAAGAGATTCTCCCTTTTCATGGGAGAAGAGTTCATACTTTCTAACAAGACGGATCTGTTAGATTTCTTTACTTCTTTGGTGCCTTCATATAAGACACTCAAAGTATCCCACATCTCTTTAGCAGTGGGAAGGTTAAGAAGAGAATGATACACATCATCAGGAAGGGAAACAGCAAGAGCAGATTTGACTTTAGTATCTAAAGCAACTAGGCGTTTATCATCTTCACTAAATTTGTTAGAAGGTTTAATGATATATCTACCGCCTTTTCTCACTTCTTTCGTCATCTGACTCTATGTCCTTTCCTTCAGCGTCCTTTTGAGGGCCAAAGCGAGCCCATATTTTAGGAATAATAGGTCCCTCACTGAGAATGTTGGGATACCTGCAATCTATCCCTTCCAAGAATAATAACATGCGATTTTTCCATAACCCAAAGTTGTTTGGGTTGAATCTTGGGGGTTTAGCCAAAGATCCTAAATCATATGTATTACTGGAAGAGGTCTGCAAGGTACCATCAACATTTGAGGTAGTAGCCATCACGGATCCGGTTTATGAGATTAAACCAAGGCTCGATACCAATTGTTAGTCCCCAAAGAGAGATGGCTAACTAAGAGAGGGTTTTGTAGAAGGGGGTTGAATATAAAACACACGAATATACTCTTTTTAAATTTTTTAATATAAATATTAAAAATTTACACACGTATAGTTTGATGCGGAAAAGAACGGCGTACTATTCTATCAAACTAAACACACAGATAACGATAATTAACTATTACACTAAGCAAGTTAAAACAATATCTTGTTATAGCACACGGCTTTACACGATCAAACAAATAATCACTCGAAGATTTGTTGAAAGCGTGAGATTTACGGGAAGGACTTCATCTCCTTTTATAGTGTCCATGCATGGGATGCAAGTGGACGGTATCAAGGTTTCATTAGGCGGAAGATTATACGATGGACAAAGGAAGAGACCACTTCCTTTGTACTAGAATAATGGATGAACCATTCCTTGTAGCACGTAATGTCAGATAACTTTATCTTCTTTTCTTCATGCTCTGTGAAGTCCCATCAAGCCTTTTAGCTAAAAGACAAATATTCCTTTTATAAGAATAAAAGAGAATGTCTTTAATTAAGGCTTGGTGCCCAAGTTCTTGCTGGCTCACGTGTCTTGCAATTGATGTGAGTCAAGAACTTATCTCTTTGAAATTGCTAAGTGATACATCTCACTATGTATCACATCGGTGGATACCTTATAAGGCTGGAGTTGATAAGTGTACACTTTGCTTGATAACTTCTTCTTTCACTAAGTGACAAAAGTGTATACCATTGTGAGTTGATATCACAGCCTTAGAAAATATACCTGCAATTTCGGTGACCAAGATCATAGTGTCGGTGACCATGACATCAAACTTGATGACCTCATCTTATTTGATGTCCTTAGTACTTTTGATGACTTTTGAGTGTACCATCGGTGACCCACTATATTGGTGACCCAATCTTGACTTGGCAAGATGGTCTGAATATTGAAGTTGGTTGATACATCCAAAATTCCACTTTTTGATGTACAACCCCTTGATTGAATAGTCTTTGACTCTTCAATACTTGAAGCATATTTCAGACCTTCAAAAGAACCTGTAAAAATTCATTCATATAAAGGAAGGTGGTTCATCACCAAATCATCGGTGACCCAACAGGGTCTGTCATCCACTCTTTCCAATTATTTTTCTGATGTCTACACCATTCCACGAGCGATTCAAACAGTGTACATATGTCTCTACCAGATGTGGAAACTTTAATTAAGCCGAGCATGTGGAGACAGCCAAACTACCTAGTTTAACTTATAGTCTTGTGCCCTTCTAACAATCCATTTGAAACTTCGCAATTGTAACTCAAAAAGCATGTCTAATTTGCTTTTATCCAACTTGAATACTAAATTGTTTCGATGAGACCAAATCAAGTATAGAACCGACCATACCGTTGCTTTCCACACCTGTGACCACTCGGAGTTCCCTCCAATATGATCTTTTTTGTTTAACAACTCACTTAAGTTTGAGGTCTCACCTACATCGGCATTCCACCACTTGAAAACCGCTTGCCACATTTTACGTACTTCCTGACAGTTTACTAATGCGTGATCCATTGTTTCTACCGACCTTTCACATCTAGGACAGAGTGTGGAATGCAAATCTGTTCTCATCTTATCTAAGACCAATCTGCACGGTAGCCTTCCAAATCTCGTGCGTCACATGAAAATACAAATTTTCTTTGGCACTAATTTGTTCCACATAGTTTCCTCGATATTTCCTCCAGCCTCCTCTACTAATTTGTGCATTTTTTGTACCGTAAGTACTCCATCCGTGGCTAGCCACCATTTCCCCCAATCCTTTCTATCTATATTTGGACTCCACCCTCGAATTAACTTTTCTAGCTCTTCCAATTCTCCGAGTTCCCTACCTTTCGGCTCCCATCCTCCATCCCCACTTCCAAATCCAAGTGTCGCCTTGCCATATTCCTCTATCTGAATAGTTAACATTTTTAACCGTTTCCAATTGATAAAGTTGTTTAAATTTATCTCAAAATTCCTCGTTTGTGAACCATCTATCTCCCCAAAACTTTGTATCCCTCCCATCCCGCACCTCCCTACCAAATGACGATATAAAAATAATACCCATTTTTTCCAATTCATTTCCAACCCGAACAATGTTAGCCCAACCGAATTACCCCTGACCAAAACAATGTGAAATAATATATGATGCATTAGTTTTTTAAAATTATCACAATTTTATTCGTTCTCAAATTAAGACCACTGATAACAGTATAATTATGTAAATTCGAAAGCATAATTACATAGATGTAACAATTGTATAGTTAAAGTAATTAGTATAGAGTAGATAATAAAAAGGACTAGTCAATGTATTATTAAAAGGATAAATAAATTATAGAAGAGGTAGGAAATTTTACAAAAATAGTCAAAGTTGATAAATGGTTTCCATTTTTAGTCGTTTTCTGAATCAAATTCACTTTTTAACCGATCTTTACGCGGAAGACTTGACGCATATACTTAAGGATTAGTTTTTTAAAAAAAGTCCTTATGTATATTCATAACGTTTTCGGCAATAAAAAAAGAATTGCATTTTTTTTGTCGAACGCATATGCATTAGGGGTTGTTTGTTTACCTCTTAACAATTCCATTAAGAGGCAGCCTCTGAATCACTAAGAGGTGAATCATGTTTGACAAAAAATAAGTCCGCCTCTTAATGGTTCCAAAACCCTCTTAATCATTTTGTATTTTGGACCTCTCTTAACCATTAAGAACCCTGATTACATCATGAACAATTACCAAACAATTATATTTTATTTTGTACTATATTATAAGAGTCTCTTAATCATTCTGCACCAAACCATTTATGATTCAGCAACTGCCAAACAGATCTTAGGCTATGTTTGGCAAAAGTAGCTAATAAGGTACCTTATGACTTATAAGGTAGCTTATTAAAACCTTACCTTTATTAACTTATCAATAAGGTACCTTATAGGGTACCTTATACACTTAAAATAAGACACATTATGGTCATCCAAACAACTACACTAAAAATAAGGTACCTTATAAGGTGACTTATAAGTCACCTTATTTTTACCAAACAATGCCTTAGTCTATGTAGGGATTAATTAAAAAGTAAATTTAGATTAAAAAATAGCTAAAAAGATAAAATCCATTTGCTGATTAGCTATTTGTCCGAATATGTAAACTATTTTTTTGCTCTGTTCCACCCCACCACCCCTCTGCCTTTGTAGTTTGTATATATATATATATATATATATATATGAATGCATTTATTATGCACAAACACACATGCATCTATAATTCATCATTTGCCATTTAACATTCAAAATCACACCAACAACCTTATCAAAACACAATCTTTGGCTAAATGGCTGCAGCTTCAGCTTCTCTTCAATCAATCCCTGCATCTTTGAAGTCATCATCTCTCAAATCTCCTAAACTTCTATCTGCAGCTAATCTTCTTTCATTCAAAAACTCCAATAACCCACTTTTCACTCACAGACTCACCACCGCCGCCACCACCACCACCGTCGTCTCCGGCAGCCGCCGGAGAACGTTCACTGTCAAGAATCAAACCAACCCAACAGAATCTTCAAGACCCAGTAAGTAAAATAGAGTTTTTAATCCAAGATTTTACAAAAATATTTATGGGTTTTTGATTTTTGTAAGATGGTTTTGTGTGATTTTGATTTTTGCAGCTAAAATTCATGAACTCAGTGTGTATGAGATGAACGAAGGAGACCGTGGCAGCCCTGCGTATCTCCGATTAGGTCAAAAACCTGTGAATTCACTCGGTGATCTTGTTCCGTTTTCCAATAAAGTAATTTATCTTCTTTTACTTTAGATTCTTTCAAGTTTCTTTGTTGTTTATTTTGTCGATTTTGATTCACCGGAAAGAAATGGCAAAAAGATCTGAAGGTTTAACTACAGATTTAGTAATGGGTCGGCTTACTCCGGCGAGATTTTTGATTTCCGGTGCAGGTGTACAGTGCAGATCTTCAAACGAGATTAGGGATCACCGCCGGAATTTGTATTCTGATCAAAAACATTCCGGCGAAGGGAGGGGACAGATACGAAGCTTCTTATAGCTTTCATTTGGGAGAATATGGACAGATTTCAGTTCAAGGTGCTTATTTGACGACGGAGGAAACCTACCTTTGCATCACCGGCGGTACCGGAATCTTCACCGGAGCTTATGGTCAAGTGAAGCTTCAGCAGCTAGTGTTTCCTTTCAAGTTGTTTTATACTTTCTACTTGCAGGGTTTAGCTGCTGATCTGCCGCCGGAGTTGCTAGTGACCCCTGTTCCTCCGTCGCCGGAAGTACAGCCGTCGCCGGCGGCGAAGGCTGCCTTGCCTGGGGCCACGTGCCGGGACTTTACTGATTAAATTAATGATGGTGATGGGCACCTTTTTTTTTTAATTTACTTTTTTTTGTTATTGGGATGGAAATGGTGGGGGTGGGTAGGTGGGTGGTACTTTTAGCTTTATGGTTTGTATTTTTGAGAGAATAAAAAATAGGTTTGAGATTTGGTTCAAGCTCATAAATAATGGAAATATTTGTTGGTTTCCATTTTGTTCTATCTACTACATTCTTGAATTAGCAACAAGTCTTTTAATAATCGTTATCTAATTCATCATAAATAGTAATTGTTTTTACAAAAGGAGTATATCTACTTGACATCATTGTTTTAAAAGATTCATCATAACTCAAAAGTCTGTGTATGCCATCAGGGACGGACATATATGGTGGCACATGTCACTGTATTATTTGGTAAAAAATTTGAGTTTGTGAAAGGTGCAACTTTATCGTTGTAGAAGGTGCTACTGTATGCTATTAAGAAGTTCAAGGAAGGTGCAACCGTACCTCATAATCAACCAAAAAAACAAAAAAAAAACTCTTGAGATCAACCACAAAAGCCGAAAAAACTATTGAAATTAACCAAAAAAAACCTGAAAAAGTCCCTCGAAATCGATTTAAAAAAACTTTAAAATTTCTCGAAATCAAGCAAAAAAAACTTAAAAAATCCCTCGAACTGGTGGGATTAGGCTAAAACCACATCGAACGATATTGAACTTTAGTAAAAACATAAAGACACGTCGATAAAAACCGTCTGTTTAATAAATACTTTTTGTCTGTATTATATGGTGCCACCGTATGAAGAAAAATTATTGGGTCCGTCCCTGTATGCCATGGGCTAATGCAGTTTTTAACGTGATATTTAATTTTTCTTACTTTTTTAATATTTATTTGTTAGTTTTAAATATGATTTAATTAAATTGTTTATCAACATTGTGTAATATAGTAATAGCATAATAGTAGAATAGGGGAGGGATCATGCAAGAACACTATCAATCTAAAGGAACAAATGAACTAATTTGGAACCACATATGATGTGGGGCCCACAAATAAAAAATCATTTATGATTTTATGATTTTTTTTCTAAAAAATCATAAATGATTTTTTATTTGTGGACCTACATCATATGTGGTCCAAATGGGTCATTTGTTCTTTTAAAAACCCAAAGTTCTCATTTGAACCTCTCCCTAGTAGAATATATATATATATACCGATTCAAATACAAATCAGTTAAAAGTTATACACTCGTATAAATTAATATAAAAATGATTTTTTTATCAAATGCTATGATTTAAGAAATTATTACACGTATGTTTGTTTCACAATTTAAAGTTTCACATGTATTTGTTTTCATAAGTTAAAAAGTTTCTAATATATTTGTTTCATAATGTAAAAGTTTCACATGTATCTTTTTAGGCTAAAACCACATCGAACGATATTGAACTGGTGGGATTAGGCTAAAACCACATCGAACAATGTGAAACAAACATATATGTAATAATATCTTAAATCGTAGCATTTGATGAAAAAAAATCATGAAAAAAAATTGTTTTTATATTGATTTGTACGAGTTTGTAACCTTCAACTGGTTTGTATTTGAACTTCGCTCTCTCTCTCTACATATATATATATATATATATGGGAGAGATCATACAAGAACACCACCTCTTTAAAGGAACAAATGAACATTTTGTGGACCACATATGATGTGGGTCGCACACATTAAAAAATCATATCTGATTCAATGTGGCCCACCATTGAATCAGATATGATTTTTTTAATGTGTTGGACCCACATCATATGTGGTCCACACGGTATTCCTTTGTTATTTTAAATTTACAAATGAACCTTTCCCTATATATATATATATAATATTATGTATGATATAAAGATTTTCCGTCATCAATCACATCTTTAAAAAAGGTATGACCTTGTTGTCAAACCTCACGACATTTAGAATTAGAACCTTATTCTGTTAGGTAGAGTAAAAATCTATATACAGTTTATCTCTATAAACCATACTTATGTAAGATTCATTGAGTTTATTTGGTTTGTTTTTTATGGTTGATGTCATTTATAAAATATCTGGTTGATGCTATGTCTTTCTTGATAGCTTTGAATTTTCCCTCCAAAGGGTTGTTGGAATGCTTAAAGGCTTATTCAGTGACACTTCAAATTTTGGAGTGTTGTGTCTATGCCTTTAAATGGGGAAATTGACTCAAATGATTATATTTCACAACCCAATTAACCTCCTAACCATTTCTCTCTTAACCATAAAGATTGTTGCGTACTGGTTGAGGCTCTGGTGGATGTGGTGGAATATCCCATCTGTCTAGAGTTCGAATTCAGGCGTACCCAACAACTGTGGCCACTGAGTTTATCATGGCTGTTGTATTGTAGTCATAATATGCCGGTATTAGTCCAGGCATAGTCTGGGATACCCTTCACAAAAAAAACCATTTCTCTTCTGATTTTACCCAAATGTCTTAGGTCCACAATAATTAGGTCCACAATATTGTGGACCACACTAAACGACAAAAAAAATAGGAAATAGGGTCAGGTCGGTAATACGAAAAAAATGGCGCCAGGCCTGCAATAGTCATGGTTCACGTTTTTTTTAAAGTATGGACCTGGCCCCATTTCCTAATTTTTTTTTTGTCATTTTGCGGATCTGGCAACTATGGACCTAGGATATTTAGGTAAAATCAGGAGAGAAATGGTTAGAAAATCAATTCAAATATGTAAAATGGTCATTTAAGTTAATTTCTCTGCCATTAAATGCATGATCTATGTTAGTTTAACCGTTTGCGTTTTGCAATTAGATATGGACAAAATCTGTCGGGTTAAGTCACCCTCTAAAGTCACATCAAACATCATTGTATAATTGGGTTGAATGTCATTTATAATAGGGTCTTACTATTTAAACCTTATTTAAATGAAACTACACAATTGGAATGTAAAATTTTGAACTTTGATGTTATCATGTTAATGTGTATAAACATGCAATTATTACAGGTTTCAATTAACATATAGAAACGGGTTCATTTGATTTCACTCACCTTTTTATAACATTAGTGACAAATTGATTGTAATATGGTGGTTTGCCTCTTCAAACATTTCAAATTGTGTTTGTTTTACAAATATTCTACTTTTCAAAACTTTTTACAAGAGAGATAGTCTATTTGATTCTTAGGGGTGGCTCAAGTTCTAAGACATTGAGTTTACTTCTTAGTTTGAGTCTCCTTAGGTTCATTGAATGTTTACTTGATTGTTAACTATTTGATCTTGTGGTATTAGTTGCACTGTTCTAAATGGTGTGATGCGTGACATGGTGGCAATGTCAAGTCTCAAGCCTTGCATGTAATGGGGTAGATGCGACATTTTCCAAAACATGATGTAAGGCGAAATATTTGTACGTCATACATGTAATTATATACAAAGATTTTTTCTATTTTGTTATTCAATGGGATAATGATACTAAAAAAATTACGTTCATATTAGAAAAAAGAAAAATCATATCTATGTTAGTATTATACAAAGAGTACATAATCAAATATTCAAACTAGAACTTAGAAGGGTCTACAACTTTGTTTTAACCATGAGTATATGACATGTGTGAATCCATGAAATTGAGTGATGTGATTATATAAATTTGTAAAAGTATAAAATTTAAAGTTAAAAATATGAAAACACAAAAGTTAAAAAAACTGAAAAAGAAGTGACGCTTTATAAAATATCACACCTTAAAGGCGGTTTGGTATGAGTTAGGCCTTACACAAACATTATATGTGATATCGTAACGACATAGATGCATCATATGCCATAACACATCTTTTAAACCCTGATTAGTTTAGATAAGCACGAAGTGATCTGTATATACACGGTTATAAAAAGAGAAATTCTATTTAGTATTTCATATAATGGGGTTGAGAGTCCCTATCCCAATTGTGTTGTGTCCCCTCCCCAATTGTGTTGTGTCCCTATCCCCAAAGCCAAACATGATGACTTACAAGAACGAAATTTTGTATAGCTTATAAAAACATTATCCCTAACAAAAACAAGACATGGCAATGAGGCGGAGCCGAGGATACTCGGGACCCTAATCCTTTTTCATATTTGTAATCCTCATCCTCGTCTTCATACTTGTGGAATATGATTGTATCCTCTCGCCATCTTCAATTATGAATGTAGATCTTTAACATGAAATCAGATATTTTTCCTCATTTATCTAATTGCATTATCACAATAATATCTTATGCATAAAATTAAACATTTGTATAGCTAGAAACTTTAATCAACTAAATTTTAGGATTTCTAATATAAAAGAATTGTGGAAAGTAAGAAAGATTTAGGGATTTTAATAAAAATGATGTATATATATACACACATACACACATATATAGAGAGTCGTGTTCATACGAAAATGATACATAAATAAGAAAATGGATGAATTACATGTGATATTACACTAATATCATATATAAAATCACATGTGATTCATGCGGTTTTGCCTCACGACTTGAGATTACGGCCAAAATCGCCCACATACATTTCTTTGATAGTTAATGTAAAATCACATGTGATTTTGTTTTTAATTTGACCATTTTCTTACTTTTTTTTTATTTAGATGTCATTCTTGTATGAACATACCTCTATATACATATATAGGGTTGCGTTCACGTGGGATCCAACTGTTTTCGTAGACCGTAAGACCACACTTTGACAGTTGAAACTTTACAGTAAAACACTGTGAAGATAAAAAAAAAATCTGAACCTTTATAGACTATATAATTTGTTGGATTCGAGTTTGGAGCTCGAGATGTATCCCCATCTCAAACCGCCAAGCCCTTTCATTTGAGGCTTCTTAACTCAAGGATTATCTAATCTAAACAACTTCCATACATATATGTTTTTGGCTTCTCTAACTCTATGTAACAATTTTTTATCGTTTTTGCAGAGCAAAATATATGTGAGTATATTGTTGAATATAGTCTTCAATGTGTGAATAACTTATACTAAGTGAAAGTTCAACTCGAAAGATACTTTCATGTATGCAAAATTTGTAAATTGAAGACTAAATGAGGGATTGTTGAATGTAGTCTTCAATGTGGGTCCCACATGGGAAAGATAGTGAAACTTTTATTGATTTATAAGTGCAATATAATTTGATTTAACAAAGTGGAGAATATTGGGTTGATTGAGTTTGGGCTTGATTTGTGGCTTAAATTCGGATTTGCATAACATAAATAGATAGATTGCACTAGTGTGTGATTTTCGTTAATTCGTTATTTTTTATCTCATCCATATATTATATAAATGCATCTCCTCTCCATTTTTTAATCACGTTTTCTTTCATTTCTTCCTCCAAGATTTTCTGTAACTATGATGTTCTTGAGATGCAAGAATCTGTTGTATTCTTCGTCTTAGATTAGGTGATTCTTGGGGGTAAATTAGCCATAATCCAAACTAGTGGGGGCTAATATTATCCTAAGGATAGTGATTAATATCACATCCTGTTCTTGGTATTATATTATATTTGCAGTAAAATTTCTAACAATACACACACATAATATATAGATAGGAAAGTTCAAATGAGAACTAAAATATGGTTGCGAACATGAGGACAAAAAAAAGCGCGACGCGTGTCCCATTCAGTCTGAATAATGAAGGATATTCAGAGTGCATAATGAAGGTGAAGTTCATACATTATTTAGAATGAATATTTCTCTTCATTATTCAGTCTGAATATAACACATGTCGCGATCTTCTTTTTCCTTATGTTCACAACCAAATTTAGTTCTCATTTGAACCCGCCCATATATATATATGTGTGTGTGTGTGTGTGTGTATATATATATAGAGAGAGAGAGAGAGAAAGAAAAGGTCAAATGCGAACTCAAATTTGGTTGTGAACATGAGGACAAATGAGAGTGCGACACATGTCATATTCAAACTGAATAATGAAGGAAAATATTCAGACTGAATGTAGTGTTATTCAGTCTGAATAATGTATGAACTTCATCTTCATTATTCAGCCTGAATATGACACATGTCGTATTCTCATTTGTCCTCATGTTCACAACTAAATTCTAGTTCCCGTTTGAACCCGTCAATATATATATATATATATATAGAGAGAGAGAGAGAGAGAGAAAAGAAATCCAAATAAATGGAGTAACCTTCTATCAACCGGTGGATTTAAAGAAATAAAGGATTCAGTCATTCAGATTCAAAATTAATTGACTTTACAACCGTGGATTAGTTATGGAAAAGGTAGCCACCCCTTATTATTCATGCTCATTGGATTAAAACGAGAAACCGAAAAAAAAGCTAGAGAAGGTGCGTAGAGATTTCAATTATTAGATGATATTTTTGAACGACCATGATTATATATATATATATATGAGAGATTTCAAATACAAACCACGTCAATTCGTATAAATCGTATAAATCGTGTGTTTTATTGTTTTTTTGAATAATTTTTTTTCATGAAAGTGTTTAATATGATGAATTTGTTTCATATAATTATTTTCTTCATGAAATTATTTTTTTTTCTACATGAAAATGAATTAATTCATGAAACTCTCAATTTGATGAATCTAGTTTCACGTATTCTTGATTCACCAACCTTCATGTATTCTTGATGAAATTTTTTCATATATTATTGACTAATCAATCTTAATAATTAAGAAAAAGTGAAAAAAAAAATTAAAAAAATATTGGTTGCATGCGGTTTGTACGGTTTGTACGAAATGACGTGGTTTGTAGCGGAAATCAACCCTATATATATAATATTCATAATCTTAATTATAAGTTGTAGATTAATTTATGGAACAAGTTATAATTCCGATTCAAATCTGAATCTTTATTAGGATACAAATGTTCAAATATGTATCTTAAACTAATTCAGAAACTCGATTATACGTTTTAAATTGATTCATGTACAAGTCATTGTAAAGATTCACATGTGAGGCTATGTTAGGATTCACATGTTCACATATGAACCAATTATACACCTAAATATTGTTGTTTGATAATCGTTTAGTGGGATCTTTTGTGTTAAGCTATATTTCAATTGACCAATGAAGAACATGGATGTATGTGTCCAGTTATGAGATTTGATTCGATTTTTAGATTGTAAAATGGTCAATGATTTCAAGATGGAAAACTGGATAAAAAATCGATAATCATTGATATCCAAAACATGTTATAGAAAAAATAAGAGATAAATTAGAATACTTTTTTTTCATAGTTATCTCACATAGTTATCCAAAAAAAACGTTTGATAGTCTTGTTTACAACATAGAATCAAATAAGCGTGTTATGCTATTTGCTCTATTTTAATGACAGAATAATGTCAGAATCAGATCAAATCATGCATTGAGAATAGAAGAAGTAGATTTTCATGTTGATGTATGGGGAGGAAAATACTAGGTAGTGGTTCATTTAGCAATATCTAAGAGTGCAATTACCCTCCCCCTTTGTACAAATGGGGCAACTCAGTCCTAACTAGTACTAATCATAGCCTCTTCCTGACAGTTTATATTCCCCGGACGAGATACAAAAAGGAGCCCTTGATAAGTACAAAAAAAATCTCAACATATTATTTTTATCATCAGAAATAATATTGAATTCAAAAACCACTACTAATTCATAGAAATATGTTTTTCCAAGTATTTCTAGATGTAAAATCAATCAATAATTAGTTCTAAATTAATATTATCCATCGTATCATTTTAACATGACATTGTAAATCAGTTCCATTGTCAAACACATTATATGATATATTGTTCCGAACCAAACTCTCAATTGATTAACAACAAGATCAAAGGAAGAAAGTAATCAGTTGTATGATTAAATGGAAAAAGTCGGTGGGAGATAAATGATGAAGAATATATCAATATTTTCTAGATAATGTAATTTTAGATATTAGTAGTAGATAAAAAACTTAGAAAAACAATAAAAAATACTATAACATGAAAAAACCAATTAATTTTTTTTTACATATTTTATTCTCCAATATAATTAATTAATATATGTTTGGACCTTTAATATAATGCTATTTTTTTGGATCATATTAGAATTTTTTTTGAAAGGCATAGCGGGATCGAACCCACGAACGACTACCACAAACACACACACACGCACACGCACGCCTTCCCGGCGGTATCGAGCATCCAAGGGCTTCCCACTAATCCGTCGATGTCCCGACCTAGCTTACGTTGGACCTAGAGCCCAACCACGCGCCTATGATCGGGGGGGGCGCCCGATCCAAAGATCGAGACTCGAAATTTCGAGGACCGGGTACTCCTCATGCCCTCAAATTGACTCCCCTTGGATTCTAACCCGGTAGATTGGGATACCATCCACAATCCCCCCAGGATGTTACCGCCCTTGAGGAAACCCACTGAGCTAGACATGATTTGTTTTGGACCATATTAGATATTAAAAAAATTGTCTTTTTTATTTATTAAATCTTGTAAACTACTACTATATACCATATTTTTTGTGTGCCCTCTGTGTACAACCGCTCCGCCCTCCCTCACGAACGACTGTCATGCAATTATCAAAAACCAGACAAATAACTTGTTCTATCAGGTCTTGTTCTCTTATCTTGTCTAGTCTAGTCATACCATGTTCTATTTAGTACCTAAGTAATATATCTTTAAACAAAAGTGAGCAATTTTGTATAAATATTTGACCGTTGGAGAAATCAATAACTTTGTTGAAATGGGGTTAAAAGTTGAAAACTTTGATAGTAGAAGGGCCATTTATGTAAAAATAAGAAAGGGGTCTCCCCTCCTCTTTTCCGTATCGACAAAAACATCTAAAATTGTGTTTTGTGTTCGGTCTACAAGCAAACCCTCTCGAGAGAACTTTGGTTGACTTTTTAATGCCGTTAGTTTAGGCGTTAACTCGCCGTCGTAGTTCGTTAGTTTACCGGTGGCTCTTTTTCTAAATGTGATGGTTGTTCTCACTCAGGCACGGCAGCTCCGCCTCTCTCCGCCACCGTCCTCCGTTATCTCCTCCATTCTTTACGACCCTACCTCTCTGTCGCTTGCTCTCATGCACTCCGACTCTTCTTTCTCTCTTTACCCTTCCATTTCACCTTTCTCTCCGTCTCCTCTCCGTTCCGCCACCGCCGCCACCACCACCACCACCGTCGTATCTCCGCCGTCATCCTCCGCTACCTTCCTCCGCCTCCGGTCTACCGATACGTCTCGTATTCTCTTCCTTGTATCCTCCCCGCACCTTGCCGGAAGCTCGATACTCCTCCGTTTCTATATCCTACGAGCCGACAACAAATTCGCTAGGGTTAGGGTTATTTGTAATCAAAGTGATTTGAGTTTTGATGAGAGGAAATTAGGGGTTTTGTTTAGGGTGAATCATGGGGTTTCGATTAAGCTCGTGGGGTCGATTAACGTCTTCGCGATGTACTCCGTTTCCGACTGTAAAGTTTGGGTTTTCGCTGTGAAGATTGTGGGAGAAGGAGATGAGGTGAAGTTGATGAAAAGTGCGACGATTGACTGTGATTTGCCTGTGTTTTCGATCAGTGTTTCTGTTGGATTTTTGGTATTGGGGGAAGAGAATGGAGTTAGGGTTTTTCCATTAAGACCTCTTGTGAAGGGTGAAATTAAGAAAGAACGTAGGCGTGAAGTAAGCAAGAAGGCTGATAAATTGGAGGTTCAGAAGATCAATTTGCTGAATGGGATGATTCCTGGAACCAATGGAAGCTCGATTTTGTATGTGAAGTCTAGAAAAGATAGTGGTAGTAGCAACAAATCCATAAATGTCAATGGTAACATGGAAGAGAAGGTTATTGGGAAACATTCTGATCATACTGGTAAGTGCATATTCTGTTTGTTTAACTTATTTAGGTATTTGAAAGCATACTTTATATGAATTGCTACATCTTGCTGCATATGTTTTTCTTTCTTTGGTAAAAAATTGTGATTACAAGACTCCATTATGCTCAGAAAAGATTTATGGGGTATCTGTTCTATGCTTTGCAAGTACCACATATCAATAAGCTTGATATCTCCATTTGAGGTATAGATTACTTGACAACTAAGGTGAACAATTACTCTAGATACACCTGTTATAAAGATCCAGGTTTATTGTTAATGTAGATCTTGCCAATTTAGAATGAAATTTTATAAACCGCAAAGCTCAAAAACACTAGAGGCTGGGAGCAAATCATTTTTCTTAAAGGGGTGACATAATTTTTTTTAGTTTGGTTTGAATATAAGAAAAAGATTACGTGTTTAATGCCTTCTTTACACCATTATGCTCAGGTGGCCTTTTACATCTTGTTGTATTAGTTTTGGATCAACAAGAGGGATGCTCCTTGTGGTTCTCTTTGCCATTCTTATATCACTAAAATATGTTTTTTAGTCATTGTTACTTCTCCATTACTTTTATTTTACAGTTGAGGGTTATGAATTTCTCTTAACTATAATACCTTCCTTAAAATATGCTAAATTTTTAGTGTGTTCAATGTAATGTGGCCCATGGAAATGATGGATGGTGGAAATACAAGGAAGGCAAAGATAGAAATTCAAGTGATGATTTATCTAGGGAATCATGTATTGTTATTTATAGTTTAGCATCCAATGTCTAGATCAAATAGGTGTGTAGATGATCCAGTATTCCTTTATAATTTAGGGCTATTAAATAGATAAGATTAAATATAGTATTATATCACACTTTGATCTCCCGGCTGATCCCCTGCAGGGCTAGACAGCAGTCTCCTCTCTTCCTCTCCTTTTCCTTGTAGGTTTTCTCCTTTCTACGATCCCTCTATACACCGTCCATCACCATATATGTCCCAAATGGCTAATATATGGCTTACTTATTGCTACTTTTAATAATCCAAGTCGGGTAATAGGTCAATCAATATGGTAAATGTTATCCGTTTGCAATTCGTCTCTAGAAGGTACAAGTTTCTTGTCATAGGATTCAAAAGATAAGTGGGACTCTGTGCTGTTAGTGTAATCAGGTAGCAAACTAATAATCTCACCTGTCATTTTAGCTTTTATACGCTTGATAAATAAAGTCGATTGAGCATGTCAATGGACTCTGTTGGGTTCACTTGTCTCTATGGCTGAGTCGAAGCTCTGTTTATCACTTTCATCTTATTGGCATGTCTTCAAGAGTATGAATTGGCAGGGGATGGGATATGATATCAGCTCTTTGCAAGTTCAGAAAAAAAGTAGCGAAATGGGTGACAGCCTGTGTTCATGCAGTTTAACTGCACTCTTGAGTCATGTGACTAATCACTAGATTCTGTAGTGAGTCTCTGAGGCTTAAATTCAAGCTTCATTTGTCATTTTCCTCTCTGTGGTTGCTGTGCAATTTATATTCCCATGGAACCCAACCAGCATGGCTTGTTAAACATAGAATCATATATAACTCATATATTAAGACAAAGTTATTGCGAAGTGGCATGACAGAGTTGATCAGTTAAGGGTTATGTCAATACTGCTATTCTAAACATAGAATCATATATGACTCATAATATCCATATTTTTATAGATAAAATGCCTACTTTTTAATCAATGTTTTGTTTTGTTACGAATTAATCATGATAAATACTAAAAATCAGTAGATGTATCCTTTTATTTAATTATATTTTGTGACATGAACATGCAACTTAATATATATATATATATATATATATATATATATATTCTGATTTGTTATTTCATATGTCGGCTGATCATACATTGTACAGGGACAGCAAAGTTGAAATCTGTGAAAATAAGACAAAGCTCTAGAGAAGGGGGAGTTCGTTTTGTAGCATTTAAGAGCAAGGAGTTTGAGAATTGCAAATTCTCAAAAGTACCATTGGCATCAAGAAAGGCAACTTCCATCCACTTTTTAGCCCATAATAAGTTTCTGATCTTAGATTCCGTTGGAGAGCTTTACCTGCTATTGCTATCCAATCTTGTATCTGGATCAGAATCTACTTGTGACATGAAGAAGTTGACTCTCACAATGAAAGTTCAGAATCTAGCCGTTCTTCCTGATGATTCCACAAGTATGCTGCTTTTATTTCTTTTGCTTTCATGTAATGTTTGATTGGGCTGTTTGGTTACCTTTAAACAGTTCCATTTAAGAGGTAACCTCTGAATCGCTAAGAGGTGAATCCTGTTTGGTAAAAAAAATAGGTCTGCCTCTTAATGGTTCCAAAACTTTCTGAATCATTTTGTATCCTGGACCTTCCTTAACCATTCAGAACGCTAATTTCATTTCGAACAATTACCAAACAATTATATTTCATTTTGCACTATATCATATAAGCCTCTTAATCATTCTGCACCAAACCATTCAGCAACTGCCAAACAACCCCTAATACTTCATGGCTATGATCTCATGGATTCACAGAAAAGCAGTTATCTCGAGTTATGACAGTTCAGAACTCGTTAAACATTTTGCTATCTGACCCTAACTTTATGGGAAAACCGTTATATCTTTTGTACTTGCATTTTCTGATTCTAACATATATGTCTTCCTAAATTGCAGGAGCTCAAACTGTTTGGGTATCAGATGGGCACTATACTATACATGCAATGGTGGTATCTGATACGGATTCTCCCGGGAATGAAAATGATACCAAGGACAGTGACGAAAAGATTCAAAGCTCAGGTATTCTAAGTTGTGAAGATCATTTAGAGGGCGGAATTTAATTAACATAATATAAAATTAAATAAAAAAGTATAGAATTGAGAAACAACTTACATTCTTGAAAGGAAATGGATTTGGATTTGGACTAATATCGATCTGAATCGCTTTTTTGGTTCTTGGCCAGCCATTGAAGTGATATTTACCAGTGAGAAAATTCAAGAAATCATTCCTTTAGCTGCGAATGCAATATTACTGCTTGGACAAGGTACCTTGTGTTATGTCTGTAAATGTGATCACTTTATTGAAATGATTTTATTCTGATATATCTTCTGATTTTGTTTTTATTTTATTTATTAATTTACTATATTTGCAGCCAATAACATCTTTGCTTATGCAATATCTTAATGATTCTGGGTGATTTTCTTTCCAAACTGGTATGCTAATTTCCTGCTTTCAGCTTATTGTTGTTAAGAACGCGATTCGTGATCAACTAATCATGTTATGATTATGCAACCTTCCATTTTCTTGTTATGGTAGATTTACTTACTTATTATAATCATTTGTTTTCTTTTTCAAATATAGAATTTTCAGGGCGTATATCTTCGATCACATATTGATGACTTGTTCCACTTATGAAATTCCTGGATTGCCCTTTTTGTTTAAAAGAGTAAGTTCTCTAGACTATCTTTGTTATCATTATAAATACAAGCAGTAGATATTTGTCGATAGAGTATGATGTTTCTTTTTAAATTTTCACAATTTGTCCCAAATAGTTCTTAACAATATGAGATGTGACATAGAATTCAACACTTGCCATTATCCGGTCTTCTAAGACTTCAAACAATATTTAAGCATTTAAAAGACTAATCTAATCAATTGGCCTTGAAAAATAGTTTCTTGCCATTAAATTTGATTGAACTAATTGTTATCGGAAATATGAATGGTAAATTGCTATTTATATCTGTATGTCTTTTTTATATCGTTTGAAATTGCAGGTGGATGCCGAGTGTTCTCTTCCAACCAATATCGTCTCATTGTTATATCTGATCAATCACAAGCTTCAGTTGTCTCTTATACTTACATAGTGTGAATGCTTCAGATGACACTGAACTCTTGAAGGTAAGATTTAAAAACTTCCTCCAATTTGAATATAATCAATCTGTGCATCTCTAGTTTAAAGAAATCGTTTGCCTTATTAGGTGTTGCAATTTTGATCAAATATCCCTGGTAAATTCTACAACTTAGACCATTCACAATTGTTGGAGTTTTTCATTGAAAATGTGGGACCCACAAGCAAAAACAAGCTTTTAGATGGGACATAGGGAGTACTTTTTTATATACTCCTTTCGTCCCAAAATAAATGTCCACATTTCTATTTCTAGTATGTCCTCTTTCAAAAGTAACCGTCTTCTTTCCAATTCTACCCATAATTTTGAGATGGAGATATTCATTACTCCCTCTATTATTAAGGGTAAAATTGTCATATAGTTAATTAAGAAGTGTAATTATCATTTCTAGAACTCATTTGGCACCCAGAAGTGAAATTTGAATTGGTTTTTTGGACCTAAACATGATCATTTTGTTCAGAGGTATGGGATCGTGTGAGAAGTGAAGTTTAGGTGAGAGGCGTAAAAAGAGATCTTGACCCTTGATCACTTTTAATCTCAAACTCACCCATGAACCGCGCTTGATACGGGGAATTGATCCGGTGCATCTCATCCAATGTGCATCCAAGGGTGGAGATCCCTTCTTACCCTTCTCACCGTAACTTTACTTCTCACCGCCACCGGAACCCAACCCTTTGTTCAGATAGGTTTAATAAGATGTAAACCATTAATTTATATATCCTCATTCTTTTTACTGTTCTAACTAGAGAACATTATGTAAAAACAGTTTGGGAGATTGCTGTTTGAGTTTTAAATCGTGGGCAGGAGCGAGTTTCTCCATGCCACCTATGCAAGTAAACATGCTTTCCGAACGCAGCAAAAAGAGACACTCGTGATTAATTGCATCGAACTTCAACTTCTGGAACTCGAGTCAGCAGTGGGAGAGGAACGACTCACCGGAAGTTTAGAAAGGTGTGGTTTATTATAATACATCATAAAGACATTGCTTTTTCGCAAATCTGCAGCCTCATGCCATCTGCTGCTGCTCATAAATTTTATATAAAAAAAACTTATTGGTTTCTTTAAAGAAACGACCATCTTTTTTCATAAATTAGTAAGCTTGAAGATAAGTAAACACGTCTTCCTTTGAAACCCACCTCAATTCCGTCATTATGTTCCGTTTTCTTGTTTGAAATCCGTGTTTTTTTTTTATTTTATTCGAGCAGCAATAAGCGACATCAAGATTATGTTATTTGATGTTAGGATAGATTAATGTGAAGCTGATATTTGAAGTTTTTTAATGATTCCTTTGGTAAATTTTACTTGGTTGCATTTGCAAAGTTGGTTTATGGGATTTGGGAATGTTGTAGGTCTAGAACCGGAGTGAGAAATGTCGGTTTGATTCTATTTTTTTAACTGTTATGTTTTGATCTTGTGGCGAATCTGAATATATTTTGGTAATTACTATATATATACGAGCCAGTTTATGTGCACATCAGCTAATCCCATAGGATTCTGAAGTTAAAAGTCGGACAAAATATTTTGGTACACATATGAGATATGACTGGACTAGATGGGAGAGAGGAAGGTAGGAGGGATGAAAGAATGGTGCAAGGTTTAAGGATAGTTTAGTAATTTACCAATTTTGTCTCGTCTCATCTCTCTCATTTTGTTCCATTTGGGAGGAAAAAAAAGGTTTTTTTGTTCTGTTCAATTCTATCCTAGTCTCAGATGTTGGACAATACAGGGCGTTTGGTTTGATGAAGTGGTTTTGAGAGATTTGAGTTTGGAAGGATTTGTATCTTTGATGTGTTTGGTTTGTAGTATTTGAATTCCATTTGTTATAAATAATTTACAAAGACAAATTAGAAATAATTATAAAAATAAATTACCTTTTTATTAATTGAATCTTATAAAACAAACGTTTTCAGCATATAATATTATTACATATAAATTCTCTAAAATTCTGCGAAATATCAACAATCCCACGAGATTTCTGAAATCCATGTTTTTAAGATTTCAATGAAATCCTAGGATTTTAAATCCAAACAATCATTCAAGCCAAACATAGGATGAGAATGAAATTAAATTCCAAATTCCTTTAAATTCTACAAACCAAATAAGATCTAAGGGGCTGTTTGGTTCACGGAATCCGATGGAATTGGAAGGAATTGGAATGGCCAAATCCATTGACCGAATTCCTTAATGTTGTTTGGTTCGCGGAATGAATAGACCGGATTCCATCAGATTCCACCGAATTCCATGGTTGATGGATTTGATCATTCCTTAACATATGTGAAGGATTTTGAATTCTATTTCGTATCAAATGCAACATAATTTATAAATTTCTTTTAGAAAGACAACAATAATTTTAACCACCACCCTCTCCCCGCCCCACCCTCATCGACAACATATCCGCCACCACCGCCGACACCGCCACCGCCACTACCACCACCACCATCAATTAACATTATCATTCCACCACCGCTACCGTCACCCCCACCCCCACCCCCACCCACCACGTCACTATTTTTTGCCGGCATACTCATAGTCGCCACCCACCCCTACACCCTACCCCACCCACCTACCCACCATCACCACCACCCACCACTAATGTCCTCATCACAATTGTCACCCCCACTCCCGATAGATGCATATTTCTATTCTTTTACGAGATTCCATTCCAATTCCTATCAACCAAACGCATGGTCAAATTCCATCAAATTTCATTCCAATTCCTTCAAAGTCAAATTCCTTGATGGATTCCAATTCCATCGAATTCCATTCCGCGAACCAAACGCCTCCTAAGGGTCCGTTTGGTTGGAGGGATTTGAAGGGATTGGAATTTCAAATAAGTCATTCCCAGTGCGAACTCTGGTGATTTTCTTGAAATTATACTGTACTATATCTTAATATTTATGCCAAACACTGCAGTCAAATAAGTCGTCATGTCAGTAATCTGAGAACTATCCCCAATACAATGGATTGGATTGAAATCCCAATCCCTCCGAATCCTTCAAATCCCTCCAACCAAACGGGCCCTAAGTTATTATTGTCTTGTCCGGTTCGGTCTCATATACCAAAAGACACCTAAATTGATGATTAGCCTTGCAGGTTTTAAAATTCTGAACAGATAACAAAGTTATTATCTTAGTACGTTTTCAAATTATGTATATAAAAAAGATTCATCAAACGGAATTGATGATTCGACTTCAAAAATTATTGCCAATGAGCCGGTCGCGGAGGAATGATTGTATTTTCGTAAGCATCTCACCTTGATCGTTGACATCCACATATCAAGTGTCGATATATGTTTTTTTATTAATCGTGGGTGTCCGGAACAACTTACGTGCATCTCGACTAATCCTAGAGGCTTTGGAGAACAACCATGAAAATTCTCAACGACAGATTCGAACAGGTGACTTCTAAAGAGAATCCCCAAAAGACCAAGGTGGCGTTTCTCTTTTAAGAGGTATTGAAGTCTAAAGTCTGATTTCAGTTCTGAAATGGTTATAAAACGTCTAAACGAATCAAACATAAATGGTGATTAAGAGCTTAAAATGAAAAAACAAACAAGACCCAAGTTTTTTTACCGGTTGAACTAGGTGTTAATAACACATGTAAATGACATTCTATGGTGACCTCTGAAATGTTTACACTATTTTAATTGCATATATGTATTTTTATTTTCATTTTCATTTTTGATTTTTGATTTTTTATTTTTTATTTCTTAATTATCACATACAATTAAAACATTAAACTTCAAAAATAAGAAAGTTGTTTGGGAAAAAACGTTCCCTAAATATAAATGTTTTTTCTATTTTTTTTATTTAGAAAGTCTAAAAATCTAATTATTTTATTTTAAAAAGTCTAAAAAATGTAATCCTTTTATTTTAAAAAGTTTAAATCTTTTTATTTTAAAGAGTCTAAAAAACCTGATCTTATCTTTTAAAAATATTTAAAAAAAAATCAAACGTTATCTAAAAAGTCGGATTAAACTAGAGAAAATAGGACCTTAGAGTATCTTTTCTTAAAAAATCTAAGAAATCTAATTTTATATTCCAAGAATATATAAAAAAATATCTCGTTATTTAGAATAAATCGGATCAGATTAGGGAATGCAATTATTGAAATTTTAGTCAAAATATTTCATGGACCCATATCGGTTCTCCATATTTTTAATAAGATTATTTAGAAAAATCTAAAAAGAATTCAATTAGATTAAACAATCAAATGGCCAAGATTTTGGTTAAAAAAATTTGGTTGTTTCATATCAGTCCTACATAAGATTTGATTTTTTTAAAATTGGACGAACAAGGTAAAATCAACTATTATAGTATATACGATGAACTATAGAACATGAATGAACATTTTGGTTGAAATATATCAAGACTTGTTTTTTTTATCATCCTGGTCAAAACATATCAGACCATCATCTGAATTGATTTTGAATGACTGATACTTTATCTTGATATAATGAGTCTTATGATAAACTACGGAGGCATACTGTGATTAAATATGTCGCCAGTAACGATTATCTCACTAGTGTAGTCCAACTTAACCAAAAGTCTCCATGGTTCAATTCATGGTCATATAGTATCAGCAACGATTATCTCACTAGATTTTATCTTGTTTATCATAATTTCTTCGATGATCATTTCCTCAAAAATCTAGATTTTTTTAATTGCTTTTTGGTCCATGATTTGCATAAGTCATAGTTTATTCTTGTATGTTGTTTATGTTATAGCAAGGCACGACTACTTTGTTTAATTAAGGGATGAAGCTAGTAAGTCGGGTTAACTGAGTTACTCGTAGGGTAAATTGGTTTACAAAAATAATAGTTCTATTCTGAATGTTAACATCTATGAACATTAAGCACATATCACTTAATGCATTAAGAGTTATGATTTACTGAATATTTTTGGATAGAAGAATTTCCCACATTGATCAAGTAACAAAAAGTGGAGTGAGCTTCATGCATATAAAAGAAGTCCAAGGTTTTGTTTTCAAGATGCTCCAATTCTATGCATTTTAAGTATTTGCTTTTGTTTCTTCATGTAGTTTTTATTTAGTGTATTTTATGTTTGTGGAGGCTCGTGTTTGAAAAAAAGTCAAAACAATTTATCATATTTAGCAATGTTTTAAAACCTGGGTTAACCCAGTCGGTCGAACTGGGACCTGGGGTAGTGATCGTGTTAACTAGCGTCGGATTAATGCATATGACTGACCCGTTTTAATCCGGCTGGGTTTTTTAAAAACCCGGTTAAACCGGTGGTAAACTCGTTTCTCAAACCGGTTAACCCGTTTTTATATTAAAATTCAAAGAAATTAAAAAAAAATGTGTGTTATGTGTGTTTTTTAATGTATTTGGATTGATGTAAAACTTGTTGTTTGTGTATTTTTAATGTTAGAGCTTGTCGACATCAAATTATTACTTTATATATATATATGTATGTACGTAGGAAAATGAAAAAAATACAAGGGATTAGGGGAATTATTGAAACCGGTTAACCCGATGGTTGAACCGGTTGAACTAGTTAACCCGGGACCCGGTCACCACACCGGGTCAACTAAAAACCCGGGTTTTAAAACATTGATATTTAGGGTTCATTTTGTTTGCGGAAATGACATGGATTTGAATTTCAAATTCATTTCAATCTTAATCCTATGTTTGGTTTGTTGGATTGTCCGGACTTGAAATCCTAGAATTCAATTGAAATCCTACAAACATAGGATTTTGAAATCCTTGGGCGATGCTCAGGATTTTATAGGATTGTATGTTTTAAAAAATGTTAAAAACATTTGTTTTGTAATAATTGATTGATAAAAATGTAATTTATTTACTTATTATAAATTATTTATAAATAATGGAATCCAATTTCATTCCAAATCCTACAAATCAAAAACACTAATGATTTTAAATCCAGTCCAATCTAAATCCCTTCAAATCCAAATCCCTCCATGAATTCTAAGGGCCCGTTTGGTTGGAGGGATTTGAAGGGATTTGGAGGGATTGGGATTTCAATCCAATCCTTTGTATTGGGGATAGTTCTCTGATTACTGACATGACGACTTATTTGACTGCAGTGTTTGGCTTAAATATTAAGATATAGCACAGTATAATTTCAAGAAAATCACCAGAGTTCGCACTGGGAAGGACTTATTTGAAATCCCAATACCTCCAAATCCCTTCAAATCCCTCCAACCAAATGGGCCCTAAATCCTTCACAAACAATCATGCAAACCAAACGGACCCTTAGTCATTTATGTTCAAATATAAATGTCGATTTTTTAACGAGTAATTCCAAAAACTTGTCATCCTCAATTTGTAATAAAATTTTACATCTCAATACATCAAACGAGTTAAATAGCTAATTTGTCATAAAGTATAGAAATATCATGTTATCTTTCAACTAGAGATGAAAACTTGATCCGTGAGGATGTGGACTTACCCCTAATGCGGAAAAAGGACGCAGAAAAACGAAGGGCATAAAGAAGGAGGAGGATTGAGGTCATGAATGAGGGTAATTTTTCGTCCCATTTCCATCCCTAGCAAAAAATATAAATGAACATATCACATAACTTTATCTTTTTAATATTTTATTTCAATCATATATGTAGTTATGGAGTCAGAAAATATAATAAGGAACAAGATTTACAAATTCATCATAATTTATATTTTTGGAGGAGAATTCAAGAGTTAAGGATTGTATACTAGATTCTAAATATTTGTATAACTATATAAGGGAGGAGCGTACATGCTAGAACTAATGCTAATAGGGACCATCGATCAAGAAGGGCTTCGGAGACTGCAATCGAATTGATCAAAAAATAGTCTCATAGGCCTGAAATGCATCTTACTTAAAAATTTTGTTTATTTTTGTGAATTAATTTAATGCATTATTCTTTCAGTCATCATTCATCAGACAACATGTGTTTTTTTCTTAAGTTTCTAATAATGAACAAAAGTTGAGGAATTAGATAGGTCATCATGTATCTATTATCTACATTAATTATCTTATTTCAGACATGTCTTAACAGAAAGAAAAAAATTCTGCTTACCATCATGTAGCTAATGTCTAAACTTTCGATGGTTGTACTAAAAAGTTTTGTTTCTATACAACAAATATACTTACACGTATTCAAAAATACTTAACACATAACAAAATTATGGTTTTCAACTGTAATCTTTTGTTTGCCGTCTTTCAACAAAACTATATCATATCTTTTGATGTCTTTTATTAACCCAGAGGTTTTTTGGGTATTTCTACAAACATATTGGTTGTTTAAACAAATGTAACATATATAATAGTTTCAAATTATGATGTTATGTTCTTAAACATTTTTGTAAATCTTTTTAATAGGTATTTGTTAAAATGAACGATATATTGTAAAAATCATCATCAACTATTTTTAATAGTGCGACTTTCCCCGCGGGTAAGTCGCGTGAAAAGTCGCGGCTAATCATATATGATTTGTACATGAATCATATGTGATTTTGTACATGAAAAATTTCATGTACAAAATGATTGGCCGGGGATTGTCTTCGCATTCTTGTAAATTATTATCGTCCTCGCATGAACCTATATATATATATATATGAGGATCGATCTAATACAACCCTTACTAATCTTGCAACCCTTGTAACCCACATCTTAACCGTCCATTTTCCTTTTTATTTTCTTTTTTGATTTTTTTTTTAACTAAGGGCGGTTAGAGATGATTAAATCTTAACCGCTGATGATCAAACGAACGGTTAAGATGTGCGTTGCAAAGGTTGCAACTTTTTCATGGGTTATATATATATATATATATATAGAGAGAGAGAGAGAGAGAGGCGGGTTCATACGAGGACGGTACCAATTTACGAGAATACGAGAACAATCCTCGGCCAATCATTTTGTACATGAAATTTTTCATGTACAAAATCATATGTGATTTTGTAAGCATCAAAAAGTACACGCGCGACTTTTCCACGGAAAAAGTCGCGACTAATCATATATGATTTTGTACGTGAATCGTATATGATTTTGTACGTGAATCGTATATGATTTTGTACATGAAAGGTTTCATGTATAAAATCGTTGGCTAAGGATTGTCCTTGCATTCTCGTAAATTGTTACCGTTCTCTCATGAACCTCTTTATATATATATATACATATACATATATATATATATAGAGGAAAGTTCAAATGCGAACTCAAATTTGATTGTGAACGTGAGGACAAATGAGAGCGTGACACGTGTCTGAATGTAGATTATTCAGACTGAATATGTATATACTATATTCAGTCTGAATATTTCTTTGAATGGGACATGTGTCGCACGCTCATTTGTCTTCACGTTCACAACCAAATTTGAATTCTCATTTGAACCCGCCCCTATATATATATACATATATATATACATATATGTATATATATACATATATATATATATACATAGAGGATGGTTCAAATGAGAACTTTGCATTTTTAAAGGAACACTTGTGGACCATATGTGGGTCCCACATAATATTAAATCATTTCTGATTTAATATGATTTAATATTAAATCAGAAATGATTTAATATTATGTGGGACTCACATCATATGTGGTCCACAAATTTTTCCTTTGTTTCTTTAAAAAGGAGTGGTTCTTGTATGATCTCTTATATATATATATATATATATAGAGAGAGAGAGAGGAAGGTTCAAACGAAAACGCTAAGGGTGCGTTTAGTTAGCGAAAACAGTTTTCATTTTCCAAGAAAACGTTTTCAGAAAATGGAGTTGAGTTTTTATTCTCAGTTTTCTATGAAAATTTTTCAAAACGCGTTTAGCTGAAATGGTGGAGTTTTCATTTTTCATTTTCAGATTTTTAGAAAACGCGTTTAGTTGTGCATTTTCTACCAGTTTTCATTTTCCATTTTCCATTTTTTTTCAAATTAGAAAGTGTGTATACACACACTTTTGCGCACACACAAGCACACTCACTTTCACACAGACACACACACACTTTCACATACATACACACACACACATACACTTTCACATACACGCACACACACGCGCGCGCGCGACACGCACACACACACTCACATACACGCGCGCGCGCACGTGCACACACACACACTTTCAGACACGCGCACACACACCCTCACATACATAAACGGTTCACACACACACACACGCGCCACACACACACACACACACACCCCGTGCACATACACACGTACACACACTCACTTCTCACTTTCACTTTCACACATATATACACACATTCACACACACACATTCACACACACACACACACAGACTTTCGCACACACTTTCACACACACACACACACACACACTTTCACTTTCACATATACACACACATTCACACACACGCTTTCACTTTCACACGAGATACACACACACTTTCGAGTGCGCACACACACACACTTTCACTTTCACATAGACACACACGCGCGCGCGCTCGCTTTCACACAGACACACACACACACACTTTCACTCACACACACACACACACACGCACAAATTCACACACGCGTGCACACACGCGCGCGTATGGTTAGTGCGTGTGTGTGAATGTGTGTGTGTGTGTATGAAAGTGTATGTGTGTGTGTGAAAGTGAGTGTGTGTGTGTGTGTGTGAAAGTGAAAGAGTGTGTGTGTGTGTGTGTGAAAGTGTATGTGCGTGTGTGTGAAAGTGAAAGTGTATGTGTGTGTGAAAGTGTATGTGAAAGTGAAAGTGTGTGTGTGTGTGTGTGTGTGTGAAAGTGTATGTGTGTGAAAATAAGAGTGTGTGTATGTGTGTGTGTTTGTGTGTGTATGTGTGTGTGTGCGTGTGAAAGTGTGTGCTTGTGTGTGTGTGTGTGAGAGAGTGGCTTGTGTGTGTGTGTGTGAAAGTGTACGTGTGTAAAAGTGAAAGTGTGTGTGTAGAAGTGTGAAAGTGAAAATGTGTGTGTGTGTGCGCGCGCGAAAGTGTGTGAAATTGTATATGTGTGTGAAAGTGTATGTGTGTGTGTGAAAGTGAGTGTGTGTGTGTATGTGAAAGTGAAAAAGTGGGTGTGTGTGAAAGTGAAAGTGTGTGTGTGGAAGTGTGAAAGTGAAAATGTGTGCATGTGTGTGAGCGCGAAAGTGTGTGAAATTGTGAAAATGTGTGCATGTGTGTGAGCGCGAAAGTGTGTGAAATTGTGAAAATGTGTGCATGTGTGTGAGCGCGAAAGTGTGTGAAATTGTGTATGAGTGTGAAAGTGTGTGTGTGTGTGTGTGTGAAAGTGTATATGTGTGTGTGTATGTGTGTGAAAGTGTTTGTATGTGTGTGTGAAAGTGTGTGTGTGTGTGTGTGTGTGTGTGTGTGAAAGCGTATGTGTGTGAAAGTGAGTGTGTGTGTTTGTGAGAGAAAGTGAAAGTGTGTGTGTGGAAGTGTGAAAATGAATGTGTGTATGTGTGCGCGCGCGAAAGTGTGTATGAGTGTGAAAGTGAAAGTGTGTGTGTGCGTGTGGGTGAAAGTATGTGTGTGTGTGAAAGTGAGTGTGTGTATGTGTGTGTGAAAGTGTGTGAAATTGTGTATGAATGTGAAAGTGAAAATGTGTGTGAAAGTGTATATGTGTGTGAAAGTGAAAGTGTGTGTGTGTGTGGAATCGTGTATGTGTATGTGTGTGAAAGTGAAAGTTTGTGTGTTTGAAAGTGTATGTGTGTGTGTGTGTGAAACTGTGTGTGTGTGTGTGTGTGAAAGTGAGTGAGTGTGTGTGTGTGTGTGTGCGTGAAAGTGTGTACGAGTGTGAAAGTGAAAGTGTGTGTTTGTGTGTGAAAGTGTGTATGTGTGTGTGTGTGTATGTGTGTGAAAGTGAAAAAGTGTGTGTGTGTGTGTGTGTATGTGTGTGAAAGTGTGTATGTGCACGCGTGTAAAAGTGTAAGTGTGTGTGCATGTAGAAAATTATTTTGAAAATGAAAATTCTGAAAACTCAAAAAAGTTGTTTTCTAAATCTAATATAAATTTAGAAAATGAAAATGAAAACTTTTTTGGAAAATTTTTTAAAAACTGAACGAACTAAACGCGTTTTCCAAATTTTCATTTTCTCTGGAAAAAATTTCTAGAAAACAGAAAATTTTTCACGAACTAAACGCAACCTAAGTATTTAAGAAAACAAGAAAATCTTTTTTCATGTACAAAATCACATATGATTTTGTACTAACATGAAAAATGGACACGGATGACTTTTGTCGTGGGTTAAATCGTGGGAAAAGTCGCGGCTAATCATATATGATTTTGTATGTGAATCATATATGATTTTGTACATGAAAAAAGTTTTATTGTTTTCTTAAATAGGTAGCGTTTTCGTTTGAACCTGCCCCTATATATATATATATATATATAAGTTTGAAATGATTATTGTCTGATATATTCAAACAAATTCAGTATGATTCGTTTAGAGGTGGGATGTGAAGAACATAAAATGTACTTAAACCTCACATCTATTTTACAGAGCAAAACAATTATTAAAAATGTGAGTAGTTGCTTACCAAATGTATACCAAATAAGTGCTTACCGGTAAAAGACATTACTTTCACTTAATTTATCATATAACATTCTAAACCATCAAATATTAATCGTCTTAAACCTGATAAACACTTGTTAGATTTTCGTTTATCACAAATATTCAATCAGTAAAATATATGAGATCATTAAGGCATTGTTTGTTTTTTCATTTTAAGCTCTTAATCATCATTTATGTCTGATTTATTTAGACGTTTCATAATCATTTTAGAACTGAAATCAGACTTCAGACTTCAGCATCTTTTAAAAAACAAACTCCAACCAAGTGTTTAATAAACGAACTTTGCATCGATTTGTAAAATTAAGTGGTTAAAAATTAATTTGTAGTTAACATAATGCCACGTCATCAGAAATTTGGCGGTTGGAACAAAACTTCATCCATCTTCTTCTAATGACATCCTCTTATTTTTCAGTGTGTGTGAGAGAGAAGAGTGATCCCAAGCGCCATGACAATGAAAGCATTAACTGCATCCGTCGCCGGAGGAGGTAACATTCTATGCTCTAATCACTCCGGCAACCACCAATTTATCTCTTTGAATCAGTTTTCGCCGTTGAATCTCCGACGGAGCTCCAGTAACCTAGCTAATCACGATCATTTTCTTCAAAAGCCTAAAACTTATCTGAGACTTAAGTTTGTTATCGCTAGAGCCGCCGATTCTACTCAGGCGCCGGTTCCTGCGGCCGCTACCGGTGGCAAGTCGGTGGTTGAAGATGAAGAGTTTTCTCTAGCAAAGGTATTCGCTATTATTGTGTTTTCAAAGGTGTAAGGATATGCTTTGGACATTGATTAGAGTCGGCTGTTTGCTTTACTTGAAAATTTTGAGGAATGTTTTGTTTCCGTTTCGAATAAGCTCATGGAGAAATATACATACTTGTGTCTGATGTTGAGTAATTGTCGAAATTAGTTGTGGAAAACTGGAAATATATCCTTGCTTATCTAATGTATTTGTATGTTCTTAGAAAAATTAGGGCAAGGATTTCAGGCCGATAGTGAAAAGCAATTAGATGGTGAGATCTTGAGAAGGGATAGCTTTAAATGAATGAAAACCTTGAAAGAATGCATAATCCTTTTTGAGTTATCTTGCAATGAATCTCTACATTTTTTGCCTAAAGTGTTCTAATGTTTGATTTGGAACTAAATTAAAGGCTGAAAAAAGCTAAGCTGTATGCTTGCCAATCTGCTTCTCCTAATAGTACTGTGTCCTAGTTGTTCTTGGTTATTGAAACGAAGGAAATTTTAGACATCTGTAAGTGCATCATGCTTTTGGAGGAAAGTACTGAAAGATAATGGGCATTGGTTTGTAGTGTACATATTAAGTCATTCAACCATTTTTCTATAGCCATTTACTGGTATCCTCAAACATCTGAAGTATACTTTCATTGCATCTTTTCTGCAGGTCTCATTTGGTGTTATTGGACTAGGTCTTGGAGTATCACTCCTGTCGTAAGTACCCTACTGTATGATTATACTTTATGTTTTAAGCTGCACCATGAATTAGTGCAGAATGAAAACGAAAAACCCTATATGTTCAAATTTTGGGAAATCAATCATCGTATGAGAACTTGTGTTTTTCCAAAAGTGTCTGTGTGTGTCTCTTGCCCCTATAGTGTATTGGTTGCAAGGAAGTTAAAGACTTCACAATTTCTGGCCTTTCCGTCTAGTCTTATCATGTCCAACATTCCTGACATTGTGTTGCATATGCCTTACAGTTATGGTTTTGGAGCATATTTTAACATTCTCCCTGGATCTGAATGGTCCGCACTGATGTTGACATATGGATTTCCTCTTTCAATCATTGGGATGGCTCTTAAGGTGAACCATTGATGCTTTGTTTTCTTATCCTTATCTTGTATTTGACATTTTAAGGCAACCTGATACAATATTGAGTTCCCATAAATATAGATTCTTTGTAATGCTTGTGGCTGGGGAAATAATTTAAAAAAATAAGATTCTGTTGTGAGTACAAGATACATTAAAACGTGTATGCCATTTTTGCAGTACACGGCATTTGCAATTTTTGTTCCTCTGTGTTAAAGGTATTAAATTTTTGCAGTATGCAGAACTCAAACCAGTCCCGTGTTTGACTTACTCTGATGCCCAGATGCTGAGAGAAAAATGTGCGACTCCCATCCTTAAGCAGGTTAGAAAAATATTGTTTTGCAGTATGCTGTTAATGTCTCATAGGCGCAGTACATTGTGATCGATACTGAAGATGCATACAAGGTGGACAGTTGTCATTTTATAGTTGTGTTGTAATTAATCAAGCAAATAGTTGGTTAATGTTTTCATACAAAACTTCCATAATTAACTATGAAAGGTTACATAAAAGGATAGTGCAAGGCTCATTTATCCCCTACCTAATGCATGCAATCCTAAAAAAATTACTGAATTAAACATTATCTACTTCATAAGAAAAAAAGGTAATTTGAAGTGGGTTCACATATTTATCATCATCCCATAATTGAACTATGAGTGAGGGCATAATAAAGCTCACTGCTTACATCTATGCTAAGAACCAGCTCATGGAATTGTATTCCCTTAAATATTGTTAGTTTAGCGTTTCCCATTTCACATATATTCTCTTGACTTGTCAATGAAGCTGATTAATTTATCGTGGTCAGAGATAACATTGTTGACTGTATTATGTACTCTTTTTCTCCATTATTTACCATTCAAATTGATTCCCTTGTATTAGGTCAGAGATGATGTTATCAGATACCGTTATGGGGATGAGCAACATTTGGAAGAGGCTTTGAAACGTATTTTCCAATATGGTCTTGTAAGTTCTTGCTTCTATATATATCTTATGCAGGTATTTGTTAGATCAACTTTTGCTAATCACAAAAAACTATAACACGCAACCTCCAACTATCTGATTCGTGTTTCTATCTCTATACCTCAAGTTTCCATATTTTCTTTCATTTGGAGAACCATGTGCATTGTGCATAGACTATCGGTTAATCAACTTTGAGGGTGAGCTCAATTGGCAACAAATTAATGATAGGCCTTGAGCCTCCTCCCCATAGGTCGCCTGTTCGAGTCTCCTCACTCCTCACGGCCACTGGGGATTTTCGTGATTGTGTTATCTTCGGATCCCCATGGGATTAACCTGGACACCCACAGATAGACTTGGGATCACGTGAGACCAGTATGTTTTCGTGAGACCCGTGAGACCATCTTTTTACACCTGAAACTTCATAACAAAACACTGTGAAGATAGCCTTCACATTGTTTTTATTATGAAGGTTCATATTTTTTTACCTTCATAGTATTTTGCTGGGAAGTTTCAAGTGTAAAAATGTGGTCTCACGAAATCAGGTTGGTCTCACGTGAACCCAACCCCCACAGATAACCAAATAAAAAGACTATCAGTTACCGATTGTCATTGTTAAAGTGAATGATATAAAAAAATGTTCAAGCTGGTCATTGTATACTCTTTAAATGATAAATTCCTGCATTTCCATCATGTTGATGTTAATATATTTCATCTTTTGGTTTAGGGTGGGGGTGTGGCACGAAGAAATGCTCCGATTTTACAAAAGATCCGTGAAGAAGTAAGCCTCAACTTTCATCAACATATTGTTAAATTGAAATTTCATTTCTATCATTATCTGCACTCAAATTTCACATAATTGGAATTAAAGATGCCCCACTAATCTCTTTTCATTTCTCCCAATTGCTCCTACTTTAGTTTAGTTATGAGATTTCATTATAACAGTTGATAGCAGTTTTCCCCTGCCCTTTCTTCATAATACTCCCTCCTCCATCCCAAAATAACTGTCCTCATTTCTATTTTTAGTTTGTCCCAAAATAAATGTGCACTTTCAAAAGTAAGTGCCTCATTTGCAATTCTAGCCTTAATTATAAGATAGAGAAATCCAGTACTCCTTCTATTGTTAAGGGTAAAATAGTCATTTTGTTAATCAAAAAGTGTATTAGTTACACATTTCTAAACCTGTGTTCCTTTTCCAGTGTGGACATTTATTTTGGGATGAAGGAAGTAGCAAAACACTTGGGGGCTGTTTGTTAGCAGTTTGATGAGCTTACTCACTATTTAATTATTCGGTCAGCTATACATGATTGTTTGGTAGTGGCTTAATTATATCGAAAGTGGCATTCAGTAAGCTTTTCGAGAGAGCTTTATGCAGAAATCCAAGTTTTTTTTTCCCAAACCTGAACCTCCCAATTAAAAGACACGCTCCTTCCATCTATGAAAAAAAAAACCTTTTATATAAACACCTTCCTAATCTATACAGACAGATTAATCCACACAAACAACTTTATTCATTAATGGAAAACCAACCAAATAACATGCTTTCTCATGACCATTTTGGAATATTATGTTTCATTCAGGTTACGGAAGATGGTAAATACTGCTTAGTGTTGGTGTTTGAAGCAAAAGCACTCGAGTTGGCTGACTTTGAGAAAAGACAGGTTTACCCTTGGCCTCTTTTGTCACATATCTGTTTTTCTTTTCTATCAGCATCGTGTAATTTATAACTAACACGTTAAACAATAACGTTTTGTAGGGAAAGTTTGCTTCCTTTTTCGGACCAGGAATCACAGCGGAAGTTGGTGAGTTGTTATTATGTTACTTCCTCCGTCCCAAAATAAGTGTCCATAATGAAAAAGACGCATTGTTTTAAAATATGTAATTATTACACTTTTTAATTAACTAAATGACAATTTTACCCTTTAACAATAGAGAGAGCATCTTTCTTCATCTCATAATTAAAGGTAAGCAGGAAAGTAGGCATTTACTTTTAAAAGTGGGAGGGAGGGAGGTTCGGGGGAAAACCTCAAAAAAAAACTTAAGAACACCATGGGAGCACTCCATCTGGACGGTATGCACAAATACATACAAGCGATTGAAACTTTTTTTTTCTATGCACGTGTGCATGTTACAAATTACCAATATGCCATTTGTACATACCGTCCAGATGGAGGGCTCCGAGGGTGTTCTTCAATTTTCTCTTTTTTGAGGTTTTCTCCCGAATCTGACCCTTAAAAGTGGACACTTATTTTGCGACAAACTAAAATAGAAATGTGAACACTTATTTTGGGACAGAGTAGTATTTTTAGAACGAGTTTACAAAATTGTGAACCAAATTGTTTTGTTGTGAATGGTGCAGGGAAAGGAGTAGAAGAGAATACATACGATGTACGCCTTATTTCCGACACAACACTGTAATTAAACACATCACATACCACTTGCTGATTTGGGAAAGAGAGAGAGAGATCCATTAGATTTTCCATAGCCTGTGAAAACATTGTATCATTCGTTATATATATAAAAGAACCAACATCTTTCAATATTATAGCGAGGCTGTTTGGTTGTTTTCCCACTAAGGGCTTGTTTGCTAGCAGCTTAATCAGCTTAACAGGACTTGCAACATATTCATTCAACTATACATAACTGTTTGGTAGTGGCTTAATAATATAGAAAGTGGCTTATTCCGTAAGCTTCTAAGGGGGAGCTTTATGCAGAAAGCCAAGTTTTTACGAAACCTGCACCTCCCAGTTAAAAAACAAGCCCCTTTCATCTATGATAAAAACCTCTCAAAACAAAAACATTTCCTATCTATATAGACAGATTAATCCACACTACATGACTTAATGAAAACCAATCAAACAACCCCTAAGTCATTTATGGATTAAGTTGTATGTATTGAGCGCAGATGATAAAGAGGGAGGAGATGGCAGCAAAGGGAATCGACGTCTTTTCTTTTTTCTGTGAAGCAAATGGGGGAAGGGTAGGGAGAGCATGTTTTTGTTTACGGAGTGCGGGGGGGGGGGGGGGGGGTGTTTTCACAAAGAATAGGGATGGAAAAAATGGGCTTAATAAAATACTCTCATCCTAACTGGCTTAGCAAATAAGTCACTGTCTGAGCCATTAAGCCACACACAAAAACGATATGTACAGCTTATCAAATAAGCCTTTAATCAAGCTTTTCCCTACCATTTAGGGTTTTGACTTTGTTCTCCTTTTCACTTTCTACAAGAGATGCAAATTATTTTTAACAAAAATAGAAAAACTATTCTCATTGAGATAGGATAACAATTACATACCAATCTACTAGGGACACTAAAGCCTTGTTTGTTTTTTCATTTTAAGCTTTTAATCACCACTTATGTCTAATTCGTTTAGATATTTCATAACCATTTCAGAACTGAAATCAGGCTTCAGACTTCAGCACCTCTTAAAAAACAATCGCCACCTAAATCATACACCAAATTACGATAAATCACTCTAATGGGGATATTAAATCTTACATCAAATTTGATATAACATTATTCATTTACATGAATTGGAGAAAATGTATAGAAATATATCTAGAATCTTAATGCCCGTTTGGTTAGAGGGATTGAGATTTCAAATAAGTCATTCCCAATGCGAACTCTGGTGATTTTCTTGAAATTATACTGTATTATATCTTAATATTTATGTCAAACACTGCAATCAAATAAGTCGTCATGTCAGTAATGACAATGGATTGGATTGAAATCCCAATCCCTCCAAATCCCTTCAAATCCCTCCAACCAAACGGGCTCTTATATTTTGGTGTAAGATTTAATGTCATATTTAAAGAAAATCTTTTGTTTACACCATCTTTTGTTTACACCCATTAGAGATGCCATTTTAATGCCTTATATTTGCAACTACTTAGAGATCTGGATCATAGTTTAAAAACCAAAATATAGCATTTTTACATGTATGATTGAATATAAAACAACTTTGTAACCATACCCCCCTGCGGTTGTCTCCTCTCTCACAATCGCTATTTCTCTTCTCACAATCGTTATTCTTTTTTAAAAATTTAATTATAAATTTACAATTTATATCCCTATAATTAATTGATTGAGTTACTTTGGGTCTTTTACTTTTTAAACTTTTGTTTTACACCCTTATCACATTAACATATATAATCGTATTTCAATTAAAATACATTTAAAAAATACGTTTTTATTTTAACGAGTTACACAATTATAATCGTCTTATTAATATCTTCAAAATCAGTCCAATATTAAATATTTTTGGATTCGATTATATTATTATATATTATATATACTACAAAAAAATATTTTTAATATTTATATTTATACTCTTATAGTTATTTATTTAATTTTTGGTACATTCTTTGCTTTTTCAATTTTTGTGTTACACCTTATCACATTTAAATACATAATCTTATATTAACCAAGGTTCTAAATGGCGTAAGGTGTGGCGTGGCGACCAAGTCAAGCCTCAAGTCTTACGAGTTATGGTGAGACCATGATGTAACACCCTAAAAATTCGAACAAAGTTAAACCGAAATTTAAATGCGGAATAGTATTAAAATATAAAGGATCGCCCACAAGATGGGGAAGATAACGGAGTTTACATCAATATATGAATACTAAATGACAAGCATTTAATCTATACAAACATCTGGAATATAGATTAATAGGTTGTCATTTATTATTCGTATATTGATGTAAACTCCGTTACCTTCCCCATCTTGTGGGCGATCCTTTCCAAAAAAACATTATAACCGTATAGTGTATAAAAAACCCGATTTTCATTTAATATATTTTAGTTAATATACAATTATGTATTTTAATATAAAAATGATGTTAAATGGAAAATGAAAAGGCAAAAGATATAAAAGTTAATTAAATAAAATAATGTATAAACTATAAGTTTTAAAAATAATTCACTGCGTATTTATGTTATTTGATAATATGATTAAGTAAAAAAAATACTCAAATTTGGTTCATTTTGCACGTATTAACAAGACGATTATAATGGTATAATTTATAAGTTGGAGGATTAAAAAATTTGTACATAAAGCAACAAATTCGATACGTCTTAAAAATGTAAACTAACCGTTTAGTATGTTTTATAAGTAGTGTAGATATCGACATAGATAACTATAAGAGTATAAATTGTTTTATATATAATATATAATAATATAATTAAATCAAAATATATTCAATATTAGGCTCATTTAAAAGGTATTGATAAGACGATTATAATGGTTTAACTTGTTAAAATAAAAATATATTTTAGACAAACACTTTTTCAAAACCAAAAAGCATTTCAGTGAGAGAGAGAGTGACAAGTCATACAAACACTTTTTCAAAAAAAAAAAAGAGTCATACATGGAGAGAAAAAAAAGGGTATCTTAAATCTAAAAGCTAAGATTAACAAAAAGACAATATTAGTCCCTACACTATTCTAAATGACAATCAAACTTATATGTGAATATGTAATAAAGGTCATCAGGGATTATAACATTCTTAAATATAACATATAGCATTTTCACCCCTAACAACATAAGAGTAACGGGGCACCATTTTTACACCGACACCATCCCAAAGTTTTTGTAGTCTTTTTTGAACCGTAACCTGCACATAATAACACCCCAATAATAGTTACCAACTTATCAAATACTCATTAAATAAAAATATTCTTTTCAGATGTGCACTTTATTACAAAAGATAATATTCTTTTCAGATGTGCACTTTATTACAAAAGATTTGTGAAATTAATCATATACCACAGGTTTCCTTTAACTTTTTTTGTACCATAAATAATTAACAACTCTCAAGTCAGTCTAAAATATATATATATATAGAGAGAGAGAGAGGTGGCTTCTTGTATTAACCCAATAATTTGTGTTAACCGTGTTAACCCATCGTTCACTGGTGAACACCATTCATCAGTGAACGAGCATCGTGTTCGTCAGTATACAAGCATCGCGTTCACCAGTGAACGAGCATGGTGTTCACCAGTGAACGATGGGTTAACACGGTTAACACAAATAATTGAGTTTAACACTTGAAAGGGCCTCTATATATATATATATATATGCACCAAATCAAGCATATAGCAGTCTATTAGATGACTAGCTTAAAATCCGAATTTCCAACCAGAATTGTACAAAATATAACAATTTAGAAAACTTCTACAAACATATTGGCGAAAAAAAACTACCAAAAACTTCCAAATTTTTAACAAGAAAACTATGGAAATTATTTATCTAGCTTAAAAACACACAGGATAATTTTTGCGTTTTATTAATTGATTTGATAACTAAACCATCAAATAATTTCTCGATGTCATTATGTTAAATCATCAACCGATCAACCAAGAGCTCGCAAAACATTTTCAAACTCTTTTTTCGGTATACTTTTTTCTAAGTTGGGATTTCCACGAAAACAGCCTCTATAGCCTTTGAGATAGAGGTATCCTAACCACATCCAAGATTACTTCTAAGTGTCATATATTATTAAATACGATAATATCATTCAAAGACTTAAAACAGCAAGAGTTACCTTGAGAGATTTATGTGTTTTTCAACCAAATCCATCTGGTCAGTATCATATTGGAACCATTTGTCAACTTGTTCAACTGTATGATCCCCAGTTCCTATATCTGCATATTGACCAGTAGTTATATAAGTGTTGGCATTACAAATTTATAGGAAAGTTAGAATCTTTATAAACTGCATCTAGAAAGCTCACATTGATGAAGAACACCAGCTTCATCAGAAAACCCTTTTAACTTCCAATACACATGTCCATTGTTGTCCCTAAAAATTGGCTCTGTTCTTACAGCATCGGGTTTCTCTTTATCTGCATAAAAACCCAAAAACAAAAGAGAGAATTGCTTAGCAAGATTTTTAGTGAAGTTAGAAAATTCTAAGGGTACGTTCAGTTTGAAGGATTTGGAATTAAATTTCATTCCAATCCTGTTTTCGGTTTGAAAGGAAGTTTGGATTTGAAATTCCCGCATTTCAATGGAATCCCACAACCAACAGATTTAGAAATCTTTTGGAGATGGTTGTCATTTCAAATCCAAACCTCATGGATTTCAATTGTTTCCATTACCCTCCAAGCAAACAAATTATTTATAAAACAAACAAATATTTACAAAAAGAATTAGAGTTGATTCCAAATCCTACAAACCAAACACACTAAAGATTCCAAATCCTTCTGCAAAATCCAAATCCCACAAAATCATCCCATCAAACCAAATGGTCCTAAATAGATCTTAGATCTCTTTTCCACTTATTGTTTTTAACCAGATATTTTGATTTTTGAGAATTGGGATTTTTGAGAATTGGGGTTGTTTGGCAGTTGCTGAATGGTTTGGTGCAGAAAGATCAAGTGGTCAGAATGATTAAGAGGCTTTATTGATACAGTGCAAAATAAAATATAAATGTTTGGTAATTATTCAAAATAAAATTAAGGCTCTGAATTTAAGGGAGGTCCAAGATACAAAATGATTCAGAGGATTTTGGAACCATTAAGAGGCAGACTTATTTTTTGCCAAACAGAATTCACCTCTTAGCAATTCAGAGGCTGCCTCTTAATAGAACTGTTAAGAGGTAAACAAACAGCTTAGGTTAAGATACTAAATGAACTTCATTAGGCTCATGAGTGTTTTCTAGCCAATTTGAAAGACCAACAAAGAAGTAAAATGGCAAATTAAGCTCAAGTGTAGATAGATCATACCTATTGGGATCATTTTTTTGCATGCAATCATCTCAGCATGTGCTTCATCTGTTTTATTTTTGATCTCAGAAACAATAGCATCATGTTCCAACATGGTAAGAGGAACACCATCTCTTTCAATTATTGCTTTCGCAACATCATCCTGCATTTTCTGCTTCAAAACTTTCTCCTATAAATTCGAAAAACATAACACATGAATCAAACCAAACTGTGAGTTAATGGTTTTTTTAAGAAAATCCTGTATAGAGCCGTTTATATACAACTAGAAGGGTACTCGTGCAATGAAGCAAGATACATCTCGATTTTAATGTTTTATATCATCTTTTTGTCTCTATTGATGTTATAATGGTTTTATGTGGTTTTTGAGAAAACGATTTTTAATGATTATCCTAGTTATATTTTTATCTAAAATGAGATGTTTATCCAGTATTTGATTACGTTTATATGTAGTTAGTTACACGAATTCAGAAATGAGGTTTTAATAAGTTGTACTTAGGCATAAATACTTGTAATCTTGAATTTTAAGTAATATGCATCAATAAACAATACTACATGCATAAAAATTGGTTTTTAAGAGTTTTTGCCAAATGTTTTATAATATAGTATAGATATAGATATACCTTATCTTTTGCAGCAGCAAGTTTTTCCTTCGCTTCCTTTTTCTTTTCAGCAAACTTGACAATTTCATCATTAATCCAATTTCTTAGTTTTCTGTTGAAAATTTCCAAATATTAGATAACCAAGTTAATAATAAAGTTTTAAATTTGTAGAAATGTGTATAGTAATCTTACTCGGTTCCAAGAACTTCATCACACAGGAGAATTAATAGTTTAAGCTTCATCGATGAGTCTAAATCATCATATCCTCCACCTTTTTTGTCTAAACAATCCACATGATCCAATATATGCTCGGATTTAGGGATGAAACTTTTTAGAGCTTTCAACCATGAATCATTTCCATGAGTTGGATCTAGTATTGGAGATCTGCAAGATGACGCATCGATATAAATATATTGATCATGATGTAGATATTAAACTTACATATAAATATATGATGTAGATATTAAACTACTTTAGTAATTAGGAAATAGCAATAAAGACTATACTCTGATTCTGATTCTGATCCAGATTCTGTTTCCTCTTGAATAATAGACAGCAGCTGAACATGAAACTGGATTACCAAAGAATATTTCCCTCGGCGTGTACTTCGCCCTTTTATTAGGTCTCTCAGAACTGCTTCAGCCTGCCCTTTCCTCACATCTAGAATCTGTAGAAAGAGAGAAAAGTAAGAGATATGCAAATTATATATATATATATATATTCTTGAAATGTAAGATAGTAGCAAAACCATTGAAATTGAGATTTTCAACCAAGTAAACAAAAATGAAGGAAACAATAACTGTTGGACACATCTTCACAAAGTGAAGAATACTTGATTCTTTTTATCAACGGAAAAGAAATAAACAAATGTATGGCTTTTTGTTCCATAACTGGAAGATTGGAAATAGAAATAAAGCTTTATCATTCTCCAATCCCATCTATATATACGAATTTTATAGGAACAATAATTTAGTTTAGCCCAAATGGTTGGCTAATAGAGCCTTGCACCCTATGATCCATTCAGCATCATTAAAAATAGTTAACATAGATGCTCCAAATAATCACAGTTAAAAGAGATAAAAGCATAAAGATCATCATACAAATCACGTTACGCAATAGAAGTTTTGATGTGTAAAAGGGGAAGCATGATTAATAAGTAAATTCAGAAAGATACTTAAATTTAATATATATATATAATACAAAAAGAGCTGAAAATATGAGGTTACCTTTCCAAAAGTAGCACAGAATTCTAAAAATTGCAATGCATTACCAGCATCTTCTTTTGGGAGATCAACCCCTGCTATAGTTACTAGCTCACTTCCTGTAGGCAAAGGGATAATAACAGCCTCAAATGAGTTGTTACATAAGTTGAGACCCTTCTTTTTAGCTTTCAAATTCTTCTTATCCTCAGCTTTCTGATTTGCATTTTGATCACCTTCATGAACAATATTCTTCTCTTCATTCTCATTTCCATCATGAATGCTTGTGATGATCTCCTGTTATTCCCAATATATGATCAATCTAATGAATCAAGTAAGAACAATCTTGAGAGAAAAAAAAGTCAAAGTATGGAGAGCAAAAGTCAACTGGCCATATATCTTATTCAAAGTTATGAAACAATTACAAGAATATATATATATATATATAACACCTTCTACCTTTAGTTTCTTTTGTTTCTTCTTGTCAAGAATATGACTTGTCTTTTCTGCAAGTACCGAGGAACTCTCTGTTTTATTTAACCCTTCTGGCTTTAATTTCTTTTCGTTATTATTCTCATTTAGGGCATTGTTAATCTCAGCTCCTGAAACATTATTAACCCCATCGAGTCGTTTTTTCTTCATTTTCTTTGGTTTCTCTTCAGAAGATGGGATCGAAAGTGAAGGATTGGCATTCAAATCTGTCTTGCCATCAAATAGATTTTCCTTCCCTGGTTTCTTGGGTGAAGTAATCATGATCCCCTATTCAATATCAAGCAATTGATAATGTAAGCAGTCTTTGAGAACTTAAATAAATTTCCATAAATGAAAAACATAATCATTATATATATAGTAGGACAATAAAGAGAGAGGAAAACAATCACACCTCTGTTGGAGCAGCTAGTTTTCTTGGTGAAGCACATGTTTCTTTCACTCTCTTATAAGGACTAACACAAGGTCCTTTTACATGAAGCATGTCTGAAACAGAAGAAAATCCGCTTGCTTTTGCCATTTGCACAAGCATACCAGTAGGCCGATGGCCACGTTTCTTCCTGTGGTTGTATAGGTCTCAGATTTCATACATATCACAACATAAGTAATATATTTATATATATATAGAGAGAGAGAGAGAGGGAGAGGGAGGTTCAAGGAAAAACACTAAAAAAGAGAAAACTGAAGAGCACCCTGATAGCCCTCCATTCGAACAGTATGCACAAATGCATACAAGCGATTGAAACTTGTTTTTTTTCTATGCACCAATGCATATATATGCATTAGTGCATATGTACAAATACATGTTACAAATTACTAGTAAGCATTTGTGTATACCATCCAGATGGAGGGCTCCTGAGGTGTTTTTCAATTTTCTCTATTTTTGACATTTTCCTCTGAATCACCCTATATATATAAGTATAATTCATAAACTTACATGCAGATGCTGCAATTGCAGACATCTCTACACCTGGGACATTTCCATTCATCTAACAAAGCCACATCTTCAGCTTTTTCCCCATACCTATATAAAAAAATGGAGCATATGTATCAACAACAAATACTATAACACCAATGTAAGCTTATATAGAAACATTAACACAAAACAGCAAAGGTAACCTGTTCAAGAGGCATGTATGGCAATACTTGAGCGTACATGGCTTAGCCCTTGCCTGATTCTTGCAGTTAACAGATACCACACAGGTCTTTTGCCGGCACTTCATAACAACATGAAATTTGTTAATAATAGATAGAATCTTCTAGGAGCATGAATTTAAGAGACGAACAATTGCCAATGGCAGACAATCACCAGGAATCAGAGAAATCAAAAGGGTATAAGGCAAAGTGAAGTATATGATAATTCATAATACAGTTGTAATAGACTAAGATATCTAGGACTATAAGTATGAAGTGTTTCATTTTTAGTACTTTGCACAAATGCATGCATTCTGCAAATTTTACGCAGTCTTAGGTATTCTAATTTCTTTTCCTATCCGGCACATCTTATTGACCACTAAAAGCCAAAGATGTATATAGCAAACAAGATGTACAATTTCAATGAAACCGGATAGCATGTAAAGCACAATAAATCTAGCCAAACAACAATCATTCGGCAAGTAAATAACTTCAAGACACATAAAAAAATTATCAATTCTACAACAAAACCACATTCTTCCATTGAAAAAGGAAAGTTGACCAAAAACTTCCTGCCTCCAAGCACATTAATAGTTTCATAACAAATTTTGAACACTTAGTTAGTTTCCAAGAAAGTGGCTGCACATTAGAATCAAGATTATAGAGGAACCCAATAATTTTTTGTTAAATAAGCATCAGAAATGACTATTCATAACAGCGGAACCACACAAGGTCAGTCCCAATTGTTTTCAGCTTTGTGTAACATTTCACGTTTGAAAGTTCAACAAGTACTACTAACAGCATCTTTTGTTACTTAACTTATAAAAAAACATCAATCTGGCATTTTAAATAGATTTGACGCCAAAATTCAAACAAACCCCATCTAGAACCATGTATGAACACATTTACATAAGCACACGTCCTTCATATTCCATCCTCATTTCAAATTCCTCTATATCTCCCTACGGAATTCTAATATCCAGCTTTAACTTCTAATAAAAAACGCTGCATTCTTTAATCGTAATAAACTTGTACCTTCAACGAAATTCAAAATCATAAAACCCTAAAACCATAACCAGAACGTAAAATTGACAATCTAATACCGGTAATATATATACACACATATATATAAAGTTAGACATACTTGATGGCAAGTCGTCCCATTCTGAGAATCATAAACTCGGCCATGAATAACACGAACCCCTGGACTCTTGTTCCGTTTGGGTGGTTGGGAGCTGGGATTCATGTCAGATTTGGTTTCTTCCTCCTGGTCACTGCTACTGACCATCTTCCTCTTGCTCCCCTTGGCTGTCGGATCTGGTACGCTAGCTTTGGAGTTAGGGCTTGGAGCTGGAGCAACCGCCATTGATGTAAGTAAGATATTTGGATGATTGGATCTGATACTTTGTCTGAAGATTTTATATTTTGATAAGGGTTTTTTTGGAGGGATGGATTGGAGATGAAATTTTTTTGAATTATAGTTTCGGAATTGAAGAGGGAAATTTTTCATGTTTTTTGAGATTTGGGGCGGCAACTTAATTTTGGATTTTTTCTGTTTTTTTAGAAATATTTATTTTACTTTGATTAAATAAATGTTATATTTATGTTTGTTGAGTATATTCCAATTAAAATATTATTTAAATGCTATATTTATTTATTTTACTTTGATTTGTAATTTATATAATACTATTTAAATGTTATATTTATGTTTGTTGATTATATTGAATTAAAATATTATTTAAATGTTATATTTATTTATTTTAATTTGATTTGATTTGTAATATATAAAATATTATTTAAATGTTATATTTATGTTTGCTGATTATATTCAATAAAAAAATTATATTTATTTATTTTACTTTGATTTGTAATTTATATAATACTATTTAAATGTTATATTTATGTTTGTTGATTATATTGAATTAAAATATTATTTAACTGTTATATATATTTATTTTACTTTTATTTGTAATTTATAAAGTATTATTTAAAATACTTAATTATACTTGTGATTTTATTAAAATTTTAACAACATTAAGAAAGCTTTTCCAATATTTACTCAAAAAAGATAAAAAATTTAGTTTTAACAAAGGATTGGAAAATCAAGTAGAAAAAATAAAAAAAATATTGTAAATCATTGCCAAAATTACAATTACCAAAAAAAATGATAATTTAATTCTTGAAACAGATAGCTTCTAAAAACTATTAAAGTGGTGTTCTTAGAAAAATAGATTATTCAGGACAATAAATAATTGGAGAAAGTATTTGCATATATTGTTCTGGTACATTTACTGATACACAAACACGGTATCATATAAATGAAAAAACTACGGTAAAAAGTTGTCAAAAAATTTATTATTTTTTATTGTCAAAAAACTTTTTATTAAAAACAGATAATACCCAAGTCAAAGCATTTATTATTTAAATATTGTATTTATTTATTTTACTTTAATTTGTAATTTATAAAATATTATTTAAATGTTGTATTTATGTTTGTTGAATATATTCAATCAAAATATTATTTAAATGTTATATTTATTTATTTTACTTTGATTGTAATTTATAAAATGTTATTTAAATGTTATATTTATGTTTGTTGAATATATTCAAATAAAAAAAATAACGTAGGTTTAGTATTTAAGAAGCTAATTACAGAAAACGAGTCAGGTTAATACGAAAATAGTAATTAAATAAAAGAAATGAAAATAGGCGAATCACATGTGATTCACGCAGCTTTGGTTGCGACCTAAGGTCGTGGACCAAGGCGTCTCCATACCTCTGTGTTGATCGTTAGTGTATTTTACACATGATTTAAACGTTTTCATGTTCTATTATTTAGGATGCCTTTGGTTCAGACAATAAAACGAAAATGAAAATGAGAATGGATTTTCATTCTTTCCGGTTTAATTTGTAATGAAAACTTGGTCTTATGAGGGAATGTGTTTTAATATTATATAAAATCAAACAGTTTTCTTTTATTTTCATTCTCATTAATTATTGTTTAATACTTCCAACCAAACACCCTCTTAGTTACTGTTTTCGTTTGAACATCTCTTACAATATATGATATTTCATATTTTAGATAAATGTTATAGAAAAACAACTTTTAAATGAACAATGTTTTTGTTGTTTTATTAATTACTTGGATTGTAAAATTATTAACGTTGTATGTCTATTTTTAATTAAATTTTGTAATTATGTATGCATTAAAAAGTTGTTGTATTTAAAAAAAAAAAAAAATATATATATATATATATATATATATTATCAAAATTCATGGTTTGATGATTTGTGGTATTTGTCACTTGGTCGTTCTCCGAACCTATACCTTCAAACAAACTCTCAAAGCTCAGTGGATTTTTTACTATCAAGTAATCAAACCCTAGATTTGATGCAAGTGTTTTGTAACTTGTGATACCCCTTAACGTAGGTTTGTGTTTCGTGATTTCATCTGTCGTAAATTAATGTATCTGTTTTATGTTTTATTTACTATATTACTTCAATTTACTTTTGACGTACTTAATTATATTGTTACTTAATTGGTTCATGTGTTAATTAATTGTGTTGTTAGAAACTTCGAATTAATTAATGCCAGTATTGAACTTTGATCGTGTTTTTCCCCTTTTGCTTCTCATATTTTGTATTAAACATTTTTTGAACTATAAAATATTTATACGTGACAAACACAACAAATAAACTTCTCACATTTGATGAGGTTTGAAATTTGTGAAATATATAACAAATATGGGATCTTATCATGTAGTAGACAAATCAATCGTTTCATTTCTCGGACACACATTTCATTTGCTGATAAATTTTAACATGATATCAGAGCATAATTTTTTCTTTATCATATGCTTTGTTAAACCATAACCATGCGTAAAAGCTTCATCAATCCCTCAAATTTTTGTAATTGATATTGCATCCTTATTTCGATAATCTTGGTTTAACAACCTCTAAACGACGACAATTACTCTATTTAGAGTCAAGCAAAGCTTATTGGATAGACGAGAATATAGTTATTCAATTATCATGAGCTCATATACAACCCTTAAGGGCCGTTCGGTTTTTTAAAATTTAAAATGAATTTCAATCATATGTTTGGTTTGAAAGAAAGTTCAGATTTGATAAAATCCCACAACCCACAGATTTAGAAATCCCTTAGGCATGCGGTCAGAAACTCGGGCTCCTCCCACTGCTTGGGAGTTTATGGTTTCATGTTCTATTTCCAAATCCCTCCCCTTTCATCAAATTTGATTAACCTTTCTATCGCCTCCATGTCTTACAGAACCAAACAAATTATTTATAGAATAAACAAATATTTATAAAAAAATATAAAAGAATGAGATTTCAGTTTCATTCCAACCCCGACAAAGTCAAATCTTTCACTATCTTTTTATGACAAAGCTACAATATATCAAACATCGTGTGGATCGTCCTTAGCAAAATTATGTTCTTATCGGATCACTCCCCTAAAGTACTTTTGGAAGAAAAAGATGTTCCATCATATATTGAGGTAAATAGGTCCAAGAATTGTCGATGTGACACAAGAGAACATTAAGAACTCCAACAGATAAATCAACAAAACAAACCTAAGGAAAAGAAGTGAATTTTTCACCATATATATCAAGGAGGTCAAGTATAAGTCTGGCCAGTGTGGGACTCCAATAGCGTGATGAATGCAAACATTAACAACTAATGAATATTGCAACCAAGATATATTAGGTTTGTGTGGTTTCTTTCATTTTATATCCAAATTAAGAGTATTATTCTCATTCATCTATAAACATGAATCTTAATCAGAAAGATTTTAAACAACAAACAATCAATTTTAGCTTTAAGCATCCATTTCGTAAAATAAAAATAAAAATTGAGAGTTCGATAAATCAAAATAAGTGATATTTATTGAAACCATTGTAAATTTTATATAACTAAAAAACAACAGACTTGTATAATTTCTTTCAAAATCAAAAACGGCTATATCTATATTTTTCACACTTTGTCATTTTAAACATTTTTGTTTATCAGTTGAGCTATTGGTTGGAGCTCCAAAAGACCTTGTCTTTATTTATCAGTTGAGCTGACCCTTTGTAAAAAGATCATCTGTTCTAATGCAGCTACGAAACAGTCTTTCCGACCCATAGACCGCATATCTAGAATCATTTCCAATGATATTTTCTTCTCTATGGAACTTCTTGTGCTTTTGAATTTTTCCCATTCTCAATAAACCCATTGATCATATGATATGAGTTCAACATACAGTATCCTTTTTATGAACACATTTAAACACCACAAAACAAATCTTCAAAAAGGTGATGATGATCACAAACCATCTGGTCTGATATGAAATAAGATGGGGGTGACAACGATCCTCTAACAATGAGAATGTATATTCCGGCCTGGTCTGATATGAAATAAACTTATATCCTAAAATCGACTCGATCATCATATTATAGATTATAAGTTCATAACCCAAGCTCATTACCATTTTGGGCTGAACAAATCTACTAATTCTTTGATTTTAGTTAGTAAGAAGGATCTTGAATTAAGAAATAGACCCTATAAACTAAAAAAGTGTATCCTTAACAACTGAAATAATCGGATTCATTGGCAGTTTGGCATTCCTGGTATAGAGATGCTATCACACATACAATGGTAAATTCATTGGAATTGTTTGGCCTGATCTTCCATAATTTTACAAGTAAGGGGTTATTTCTTGTTTTCGCCGGGGTTTACATGCAACCGAGGTAAAGTTGTTTATGATTGAATCTCAGAGGCACCATGTCATTAACTGTTTGATATGCTCCAATGTTCCAATAATACGATCAAATTATTTTTGTTTGGATAAATGCATGTTTTTATATTTATATTTACAAAAAAAGTACTACTAATCAAACAAATAACGGCATGTCATAACTTTTCTTTTGCATATGGTGAGTTCTATTGTTTTTTTCCGGATTGAAATCGACAACTTATAATTTTCTTTTTCAAGATGTTTCTTCTTCTTATTTAACGGTTTTGCAGATATTGTTGTTGCTTATTGAAATCGAATGTTGCTTATTCTCTTGCTTTGAAACGATTACTCTTGCTTCAAGAAAGATTAATGTTGTTCTTCTCCAAATAAGTGTTAACCAAATAACGTCACTACAATGTTTATTCCTACTCCCATTCTCTTGCATACTTATCCATTTTCATTCTCATTCCTTAAAATGAACCAAATGCCCGTATAAAGTTGATTTTACTATTTTTAGTTTACAAACTGGTTTATTAATCAACAAATGAAAATACATTAAAATTGGTTCTTAGCAATAAAACATAATTACTACTTTCTACTTTGGCAACTAATTTTAAAAGGGCAAAATTTAGGAAGAGACGTTAAACATAACAAATATCCGAAAATGAAAGCAAACCGTCAACAAACTCAATGCCATTTCTTAACGAGCACAGTAGCACATATTAATTATTATTATTATTATTAAATGTGAAAACGTTATACAAGCCTTTGGATGAATTGTTGACACGTTGTTCCTTAATCACCCACAAATCAAATCCGTTATGCTTTATTCTCAATCATGCAAAGGCAAGTATATAACATTTATATACGGTAAATGAAACAAATAAAAGTCAGATTATGCCGTTGTAATGCAGTTGTGAACAACCCATGATCCACCTATATCCAGAATCACTCCCACCGGGATCTCTTTCTGGATGGAACTTCTTGTAGTTTTGAATATAGCTAAAAGCAAATTAAGCAACATCAACATTAAAAAAACAAAAGGTATCTGCCAATCATTTCCATTATTGAGGGAAAACGGACTAAAATAACCTATCTCCCCATTCCATTCACTTTTTAGCCATATTTTCAAGCCAATTCCCAAACCAACTATTCTTTACGCATATGTGTGTAAACCACATTTTTTATGGTAAAAAGAAAAGAAAAAAAATGGACATTTGCATATAAGAAGTACCCATTTGCATAAAGATTCGCGCATTTACATAAAGAATGACTAGTTTGAGAATTGACTTGGAAATGTGGCTAAAAGTGAAGTGGATGGAAAAGATTGGCTATTTTCCCATTGCTACAAGTACAAAAACATGTTTCTTTCAAGTTTCAATCAGTTGTGACCAAATATACTCCCACATACATTATTCAAGTAAAGTTTAGCTATTTAAACATTATATTTCCAAAATGAATCCTATTATTTCAATAGCATACTTCAGTCAGGTTGTTGGATCAAGGAACTGGTTGAAATCCAATATATGAAAAGGAACTTATGGCTATAGTACCTGGTTCATAACATATAGTTCAAGGAAGGTCCAAACTCCAAAATAAATTCCCACAAAATTGTTGCTTAACACTAAAACAACCCATCTACAAATAGCGGTTATGCAGCCGCTATTTGGTGTTCAAAATGCGGTCATTTAGCGGTCAATAGCGCCCGCTAATTGTGGGACTGCCATTTGTGTCATGACCGCTAACTGCTATCCCACCGCTATAGTGGTGGGATTAACATCATATTGCGGTCAATTGTACTATTGCGGTGGGATTAACAACATATAATACAAAAGGTATGTGCTTTTCCTTGCCAATGATCTCCATTATTGAATGGTAAAAAAACATGATATCCTTTCGGTCTTCTAAGATCCTTTTTATCTTTATATTGATTAATATCATAAGAAGGCTTCATTGAATCAATTATGATCAAATATACTCCCACATACATATTCAAGTAAATAGACTTCCATTTTTTTAAAATAACAATACGAAAAGATATGTGGTATTTATTAAATGGGATCGAGTAATTGAGTTAGAAACCTCAACAAGCTTCTTCAAATGAGTCCATGATCATCACAACACAAATCATAACCTGCTGGTAGAAGTATTTCATCAAACACTTGGTGTGCGTCTAAAAGTAGGTCACATATTCCATAAACCCCAGAGTCTTTGAAATACACCTACAAGAAAAGGATCAAGATAGAGAGTAAGTACACAGAAGCATTTCATCGAACACTTGCTTTGCATCCAAAAATAGACCACATTTTCCATACAACCCCAGAAACTTCAAATGATCATAGATAAAGAATAACTAAATCCAGTACTTCTACTGCTATCTCTAGAACCCATTATACATCAAATTAGTAATTGTTACTGTCAGAAAACATAAAAGAAGAATTCATACTCCTTGCGAACTTGAATTTATCAAAATCCTGAACAAAATTCTTCAAAAAATGAAGAAAAAAATTGGTTTGTCTGTCAGACAACCATGGAACCATGTCAGGACCCATCAGATGGGGTGACAACGATCCTCTACTGAGCCATGGGCCTAGACCATGGGTTCTGTTAATCACGCTCTGGTTCCATGGCAGCTATGGTTCGTCAACCAGACATGGGTTTCTGTCTTCTTAGGAGTCAAGAATACAGAGGTACGAGCCTATAGAACAGATCCTGTTCAAGTAAGGTCGTGCTCTTCTCTTCCTCCATTTGTCATATAAACTCACCTTCGTTTGCACTTCCAGCCGATATGGGAGAATACGGCTTGCAAATAGAAAAGCTTAAATAGCCCAAGCCTAAAAAGCCTTTATCGTTTTCATTCTTACACAAAACACAAAAATGGTGTTTCTTTTTAGAGCATCAAACAGATTCTTCACAATAAATATATATATATATATATATATAGAGGAAAGTTCAAATGTGAACTCATTTTTGGTTGTGAACGTGAGGACGAATCTCAGCCACTTATCCGGTCAATAAAGACGGCTTTGACCTGGTTCCCATCCTTTAATAATCTCCACCCTTCCATGAATCGCGTCAATCCTCCGTGATCACGTCCACCATAACCGAAGATGTGTGGCTGAGATTCGTCTTCACGTTCACAACAAAAAATGAGTTCACATTTGAACCTAACCCTATATATATGGAGAGTTTCAAATGAAAACTTTTGATATATATATATATATATATATATATATCAAAATAAAGAATCAAAACTTCTTTTAAAAAATACTGTAATATTTCAATAAAAAATTGAACTATGTATTTTTTTAATATTTATATTTAAGAAGTACTAATTAACCATAAGGGTTTAGTTTTGGTGAGAACGAGAATTAAGATGAGTAGCGTAAGAAGAGATCTTCATTCCTTGGATGTACATTAGGATAAGATGCACTGAAATGAAATACATCGGATCAACTTCCTTATAAAGCACAATTCATGAATGAGTATTAGATTAAAAGTGATTAGGTTCAAATATCTTCTTATACTTCTCACCTTAATTCTCCTTCTAACACAATCCTAAACTTTAACCAGAAAATGGTATTTGTCATGAGTTTTGTTTTCGATATGGTGAGTTCTCCTGTTCTTCTCCGGATCAAAATCGACAATGAATTCCAATTTTCTTCTCCAAGTCATTTTTTTTCATCGTTTTAGGTTTTGCAGATACATTTGTTGCTTATGGAAATAAAATGTTGCTTCTCCTCTTGCTTTTAAACGATTACTCTTGTCAATAACGATTAATGTTGTTGTTCTCCAAATCGTTTTCTTACCAATTATGCTTATTCAATTAACCAAATGGCATCTGAATTTGTTGTTGATGTCATGTTGTCAGTCATGCTAATAAATCTGATTATTTAAGTGTTAACCAAACAACATAAGTGTAATGCTCATTCCTATTCCCGTTATCCTGCATTTGCATTCTCATTTCTCAAAATGAACCAAAAGCATTCCTATTCCCGTTATCCTAATTTCTTTTAAAAAGTGGGGTTCAAACCGGGGCCTTATGCCAAGAGTTCAGTTTCAAAAAACATAAGTGCACCCAACAAAATAATTCAGTTGCACCTTTCAGAAACTATTTTTTTTTTCTTATTACGACAAAACCATGAAGCGATTACCCATGCCAGTCCTACTCAAGAAATACAACAACCCAATCAACTTTTTTGACATGCAAAGAATTTGACAACAAACTTACTAAAGAGGAAATCCACAAAATTATCAATAATTAACTTACATCTTGAAAAAATCCTAAAAAATCTATTTGAAGATGCATATGAGAACCGACATTACAGATTATTCATATGGGTTCACATATGCATCTTCAAATAGATTTCTTCAGTAATTCACATATAAACCTTCCCTTAACCATTCCTTCTTACCTCTCACGATATTTAGCGGACTTATTTTAACACAAAACAAAAAAAAGGTGTTTTTCTATACAAATGTCTTTTTTTCCAATTCAACCAAAAATACATCAAAAAATACTTAGTAAGACTGTAATAAGAAACAAAATGTCTTTTTTTCCAATTCAACCAAAAATACATCAAAAAATACTTAGTAAGACTGTAATAAGAAACAAAATGTCTTTTTTCCGTCTCCTAAAGATTTTTCTAAAATTTCCCAAAAATAAGAATAAAAAATTTCAAAAAAGAAATACATTCATCTTCAAAAAATTCTCTATTTTAAATATTACATCATTAATTATATTATCGAAAAAGTCATGCATGTAATAAAATATTATTTATCTTTCATAAACATAACATCAAAGTTTTTTATTGATGAGAACATAATAAAAAAATTATATATCTCTATTGGTAATCATTTTTTGGGAGTTTTCCAAATTTGGAGAATTTGCATCCACTCTCATGCTTTCTCAATTTTGGAGAATCTGTTGTAGCAAAATTTTGTCCAAAATGAATAGGTCTCAAATAACGAGAGATATGTAGAAAGCAGGTCCGATTATGTTTATTCCTAATCCTAAATGGAATGTAACGACATAGCGACTCATATGTAAACATAGTATCTATTTAGATACGCTCAAATGACCATTTCTCACAAGGGTCAGTCCTATGATTTTGGATTCCCTTGAGTGGAGGGTAAAAACCTGCTCTTAATCCAAAAAACAGATAACACGTATTTTTAAGAGTTTTGCAACCTAGTTGGATAACGCATATTTTTAATAGTTTTGCAACCTGGTTGGACTCTCGTACAAGACCTTTATGTGGAACAGACAAGAACAAGGTGAAACAGACTTATGTTTTACCAATATAACCTCGAAATAGAACTTATTTTCTTCTAAATCATAAATACGCTTCCTCTTACATTTTATTTATTTTTTATTTTGTGTATACTATGTTATTTAAACTTTCATTTTATCATCTTCAAGATATTGTTTTTATATGATTTTCATATTTTGATTAATTTATATAATATTAAATAAAAACCGGAAACTATATAAACTTTTTATTTTGGTATCATTTTAATCATCTTGACGGAAAATTTCTAACGATACTTTTTATTATATAATATATTAATTCTATTATAATTTAATAAATTATATAATTAATTAAAATAGTAGAGGTAAATTAATCATTTTATCTATCCTGTCATGTCCAATTATGTCTTACTAAAAACTGAACCACTGTTCTGTCCAATCCTGTTCAATTATGTATATACACCAAAAGCACCCCAAGATAACAAAAAATAAACATCAAGAAACTAAGAAAGAAAGTTGAATTCTTCCGTCTTTCAAAATACAAACGGTGTACAACTTGTTGTAGTCATGTTCCAAACCTGCTAATGTGAATGAATATTATTTGGACCATGAGTTAATTGACACCTTATTCCTTCCTCACCCATACACTGGTGTTCCGCAATCACGAAGAAAACCATATTTAAATTCATAGAAGTTCGATTTAAAGAGCAACCATGGTCCGACTCTATCCATGACAACATCCATCGACTCCTATGTAGGTTTGTGCTCCTCCAGAAATCCAACACCCCAATCAAACTTTTTTGACTTGCAATGAATTTGACAACAAACTTATTGAAGAGGAAAAACCCACAAAAATATCAATAATTAACTTAAATCTTGAAAAAAAAAATATTTAAAGAAGCATATGTGACCAAATGTTACAGATTATTCATATGAGTTCACATATACATCTTCAAATGGATTTTTTTTAATGATTCACATATAAGTATTTCCTTAACCTTTTTTTTTACCTTCTCACGATATTTAGCTTCTTATTTGAACCTCCTATTATAAGGATATTTAAAAAATTGCTATCCCTTATTTCCATTAACATTAGCCAAAATCAATAGAATCCATTGAAATAGCTGAAAACACCCGTGAACACACCATCAATGACAACAATATACTCCCACATACATCTTCAAGTGGTTAAGCATTAAACTTTGCTGTTTAAATAATATCAATCCAAACAAAACGACCGTAGTATATCCCACTTGGAGGTGGGGTCAGAGGCTATGATGTATAGAGACTTAACCTCTACCCTAACTGGGATAGCGGTAAAAAAATATTAATATAAATAACAAATTTAACCAAATACCACCCTAGGATGATCCACACCTGGTAACAACGATTAGCAGCAATTAAAAACAATATAACACACTACATGTACACAATTGAATTAAGATTTAAGCGCAAATAAAATAACGTTAGTAAAAGATATGTGATATTTTAGTGATCGAAGAACAGGGACGGACCCATAATTTTTTTCAAACGGTTGCACCGTTTAACTACAAGCAATACAGGGGCGGAGCCAGAAATTTTTATGAGGGGGAGCACAAAAATATAAATAACAATGACCTAGTCGAGTTTTCATTTTCTGAAACTTATCTATGATATCTTCATTATCAACCTTGCCAAAAAAACGTCTTTTTGATTATCAACCTTGGGAGATAAATATGATTGGATTCTGATTTTAACGACGTGTGGTTAGGGTAAAAATAAGATTTTAGGAGGTAAATATGATATTACAATTAATTGGTTAGTGTCTTGATGGATTTTAGATCTTTAAGAGGCCCAAATAAAAATTAAGATTAGATGGGTCCAAAGTAAGAATGTCCAATAATAAACTAAAAAGTATTTTATGTAAATATGATATTACAATTAATTGGTTAGAGTCTTTGTGGGTTTTAGACTTTTAGGAGGCCCAATTAAAAATTAAGATTAATGGGTTCAATGTAAGAAGGTCCAATAATAAATTAAAAAGTATTTTATGTAAAAATATATTGGTGGGGATTTAAACCCAAGACCACCTCCTTATGTATAAGGAGCACTAACCAACTGATCCAAGGAACTATTGTATATTGAATATATCAATTAAATAATATTATTCGATAATTTATTAAATTATATTTAGATCAATAATTTTTTTTAAATTCAGGGGGTGCCCAGGCCACTTCTGGCTCTTAAGTGGCTCCGCCCCTGCAAGCAAACAAACCCGACAATTTATAAGTGAGAAAGGCAACAAAGGAATGTGACGATGAATTCTAATCTTTTGCAAGATTCCATTCCAATTCCTGTCAACCAAACGCTGGTCAAATTCGTTTGATGGATTCCAATTCCACCAAATTCCGTTCTATGAAAAAGTTTGATTGCCACAACAAGGAATGGAATGAATTTATCTTTTCAATCAGTTTTCGGCTTCTGGTACAGAAATAGGCTCTCTATGGTTAAACATTTCTCCATCTTCAAAAACAATTCCAATATGGCAATATTTTTCCAATTCTTTGACAAACCCATCAATCATATGAGTCCAACATACAGTGTCCTTTTCATGAACACGTTTACACACAAGACAAATCTTGAGTCCAAGTGCATTATCATCGCAAGATAAATCATAAGCTGCTCACAGAAGCATTTCATCGAACACTTGATGTGCAGAATTCACACTGTTCATTATCATCGCAAGATAAATCATAAGCTGCTCACAGAAGCATTTCATCGAACACTTGATGTGCAGAATTCACACTGTTCCAAAAAAAAGATGGTTTGTATCTGTCAGACAACCATGGAACCATGCCAAGAGAACCCATGGGATGGGGTGGCAACGATCCTCTACCGAACCATGGTCTAGACCATAAGTTCTGTTAATCACGCTCTGGTTCCATGGCTATAGTTCATCAACCAGACATGGGTTTCTGTCTTCTTAGGAATCAAGAATACAGAGGTACGAGCCTATAGAACAGATCCTGTTCAAGTAAGGTCGTGCCTTTCTCTTCCTCCATCCTCTTTATATACACACCTTCAGTGTGCACTTCCAGCCGATATGGGAGAACACGGCTTGCAAATAGAAATGCTTAAAATCACTGAAGAACAAAATGTCTTGGGCCCAAGCCTAAAAAGCCCTTATCGCTTTCATTTTTATTTTTCTTTTAAGAGCATCAAAACAAATTCTTTCAAAATAAATAATGAAGATTGCAATATTAATCATATTATCAAAATATTTTATATGTACTAGGGCTTAATCATTTGAAAACTTTTAAATTTATGAGATCCGTGAAAACTTTTACCTTATTGATATGTTTCACATAATTTTTTTCGATCTAAGTATGATATTTAATGTATTGATTAACATATATTTGTTTCACGTGTTTTTTACACTCTTGTGCTTTTTATCATTTTGAAAAATCAATTGCAACAAGAATTTACCCAAAAACTTTATTTAAAGATACTCTTAGGGTTGAGTTCTGGTAAGAAGGAAGTTATGGTGAGAAGGGTAAGAAGAGATCTTCACCTTTGGATCGCTCCTAATTTAAGATGAATTCTCTTCTAAAGTGCAATTCATGGATGAAGATCACTTCTTACGCTTCTCACCTTTAACTTCACTTCTCACATGATCCCATACCAATAGTCTAATATTTCAATAATAAAACTGAACTGTTTTTTGGAAATACATATGTTTTAACTTTTAATGTTTATATTTACAAAAAGAAGTACTAATTAACTAGAAAATGATATTTGTCATGAGTTTTATTTTCCATATGGTGAGTTCTACTGTTCTTCTCTAGATCAAAATTGATGGTGAGTTCTAATTTTCTTTCTCCAAGTCATTTTTTTTTATTGTTTTAGGTTTTGCAGATACGTATGTTGCTTATTGAAATAAAATGTTGCTACTCCTCTTGCTTTGAAACGATTAATGTTGTTCTCCAAATCGTTTTCTTACGAATTATGTTTATTTAATTAACCAAATCGCATCTGAATTTGTTGTTGATGTCATGCTGTGAGTCATGCCAATAAATCTGATTATTTAAGTGTTAACCAAACAACATTAGCGTAATGCTCATTCCTATTCTAGTTATCCTGCATTTGCATTCTCATTTTTCAAAATGAACCAAATGCCCCATAAAATTGACAGATTGTTTTTATGGTTTACAAAGTGATTTTAAAGGTATTAAAAACTTGTTTTTATGGTTCACAAGTTTTTATTGTTTTTATTAAACTTCAACAAATTAATTATTTTAAAGGTATTAAAATTAACTAATTATTAAAATATTTTATAAATACATCATTCTAATACATTTTAAAAAAAAATCACAATATTAGTGTAGATCTATGATTGGTTCTTTGTCCTTGCATAGAAGGAAGTCAAGGAACCCATGTTTGAGTCAAGTCTACAAATTGTTTTAAAACACAAACGTATATAAAAAAACACCAAAATATAAGCTGAAAACTAAAAATTTGAAAAAATAGGGTTCAAACCGGGGGCTTATGCCAAGAGTCCAGTTTCAAAAAAAAATTAGGGCACTCGACAAAACAATACAATTGCACCTTTCAGAAACTATCCTTTTTCCATTACAACAGAACCATGAAGCGATGACTCGTGCCACTATATGCTCTTGTGTAGGTCTGTCCACCCCTACTCAAGAAATCCAACAGCCCAATCAACTTTTTTGACCAATAATGAATTTGGCAACAAACTTATTAAAGATGAAATCCACAAAATTATCAATAATTAACTTAAATCTTGAAAGAATCCGAAAAAATCTATTTGAAGATGTATAGGCGAACCAGCGTTACAGATTATTCATATGGGTTCACATATGCATATTCAAATGGATTTCTTCACTGATTCATATATGAGTCTTACGATATTTATCTTCTTATTTGAACCTCCCAGTGTAATGATATTTAAAAAATTGATATCCCTTTATTCCAATAACATAGCCAAAATCAATAGAATCCACTGAAATAGCTGAAAACAACCTAGTGACAACCACAAGGGTAATGACGTCGTGGTTGAAACCAGGGGGATATGATGGAATATCCCAGCTACAACCACATTCCAAGCATTCACAATAATTGTAGTCTCTATCTTGATTCTTGTCTTGTAGATGTTTTAGAATGCAGCAGGATGTACCATATGATTCGTACAAAAATCGATTAGATAATAAATCCTAATGTTAAAAGATAAACCCAATTCAAGAATGCATATCAAAGAAAAGATTCAGTAAAATTATATAATTTCAACATCAAAAAATAAACAAATCGAACCCAAGACCTGTTATGTATTTAGGCAAAGTCTTCCCACCCTTTTGCTAACTGATCGTCACATTCACAACACAAATCAGAACCTGCTCGTAGAAGCATTTCATCGAACACTTGGTGTGCATCTCAAAGTAGGCCACATTTTCCATAAACAAACAGATTCTTCAAATACCCCCCCCCCCCTACAAGACAAGAATCAAGATAGAAAATAAATTACATAGAAGCATTTCGTCGAACACTTGCTTTGCATCTGCAAATAAGCCAACATTTTCCACTCAAATCCAGATACAATTAAGAACTTGGATTTACTTTCAGTAAACAGAAAAGGAAAGAATACATACTCCATACGAACTTGAATTTATCAAAATCCAGATACAATTAAGAACTGCATTTCTCCATCTCTGAACAAAATTCTTCCAAAAATGAAAAAAAAAAAAAGAATTTGTTATAGAACAGATCCTGTTCAAGTAAGGTCATGCTCTTATCTTCCTCCATCTGCCTTATAAACTCACCTTCGTTTTCACTTCCAGCCGATATGGGAGAAGCCCGCTTGAATAAGACTCGCTGTTTTTTTTTAAAGTAAAACTGTTTCAAAAATGTAATAAAGTTAGCTTTAATTGTTTATTTACCGTAATATTTTTCGACAATTAATATAAAAAAGTTACAAAGTTTTTATTTAATCTAATAAAATCTCAAAATTAATTTTTTTCGTTTTTTTTTCTTAATCAAAAATATATTAATAATATAACATTTGATGATGTGCATATCAATTTTATTGTGCATTTCGTCATCAATCTATTGTAAACATGTAAGTGTATTCATGTAAGCGAATACTACAAAATTTACCTTAAAGTTTTGTTTGACATAATTTTGTCCATCTAAGGATTATATTTAATATATCGATTATTAATGTGAAATTTTTTTACATGTATTTTTTATTTCACAAACATGCCAAAAAAATTCAAATTATGAACCGAGTACATTGTAAAACAAATATATATTAATCACTACATTAAATTCTAGCTATGGATGAAAAAAAAATATATAAAATAGCACATAATGAACTAATTCTCAAAATTTCACATTTTCATGAGTTCTCAAAACTATCCAAATATCAAAATCTTAACCATATAGACTATATAGTTATAAATATAAAAATAAACTCGGTTTAATGTTTTTTATTTATTTACAAATTGGTTAATAAATCAACAAATAAAAGTATTGATATATTAAAGTTATCGCGTTATATGGTATGGTACACCACATATATTAATGGTAAAATCTAAATAAAAAGGTATAATAACAAATACTTTAAACAGTGACATTATTTAACTATAACAATTAAAGTTATAAAGATTTATAACAACATCATGGTTTGTTGCGTATATTTTCGAAGAAAAGTCACGGGTTTGATTCTTTGTACCGCTTATTTCCTCTAAATTGTTGGTTTAAAACAAAAGCCATATAAGAGGCCAATATTAAAAGATAAAAAAACATGACTTTTTGGAATATATGGGAACATAATGAAACATTATAGTGGTACCCTTCATAAACCCCACTACAACGCAACCATGAAGCAGTGGCATAGGCCGTCGGACCGTTATTTGGGGTGTTCTATTATGGGACACTGAATAGGCCCTTAAATTTTGGGGGCCCAAATTCAGTTATATACTTTTATTATTAGTAGCGTTCTAAACTTCAATCAAATCCAAATGATAAGACCCAATTAAATTTCAGCCCGAAAAACAAGAAATACCAAGGTCGTTGTTATTTATCAATCCACTCATGTCTCCTTGGCTCGTTCACTTTCTTTTTTCCTGATGGCAACATAATCAATCACGACTCTTCAAATCCTTGATGAGATTTTATATGTTACTTTGTCATATCACACATTTTTATTATTTTAATTTATAAGACTTTTGTATATGGTATGAATTTGATAGTTTGATTTATTTATTAACTCTTCAATCAATGTATAATAATAATACATGTATCCGGAAAGATTGTAACGATCCTAGGGCTATGAGCATCTAATTCTAAACTTTTAATACCGTCATTAATGCATGGAGCATATTCGATTGAGGCATTCAACTCTTACAATAAATCTTACTAACCTTAGAACAACTTTAAACCATTATTATACACTTTTGGTTAAGAAATTTTGGACAAACAATGTATTAATATTTCATTAAACCGTTCGGTTACTAAAATAAGCATTTAATTAAAGGAAATTCACCTAACTAACGATTTTTGGCTCAAAAATTCTTCAAATAGCCATTTTTTTAATAAACTATCACAAAATAACCCGTAAATCAACTCAGGAGCATATAGATCCACATGAATTGATCAATGAACATTAAAACCAAACTCAGCCTTTCCTTTGAGGACAAGGACACAAGACCCTAAAACGTCATTGTCAACTTCATTTCAGAAAGACGAAGAGCTAATTGCATTCATATAAATGCACCCCCTACCAGATACTTTTCTCCGTACATATATACATCAAATTCTATTTTTTTTTTTTACATTTAGAAGGCATGAATTGATCTGATTCTAACATTACAAGAGTAATTTACACTCCTTTGTTGTTATAACTTATCATCAGGTCAAGTCATGCATTAAAAAAGTAAAAAAAAAAAAAACTTTGATGTTGATGTATGTGAGAAAAAAATAATTTGATATGATGCATTTAGCAACATATAGAGAAACAATTAGGGGCCTTTTACCAAAACTTACACATATAAATGCTTACTAGTAAAATTCAACACTATAACTTACTTATTGGGTAAGATTTTAGTCTACCAAAATGATGTATATGCAACAATTTACTCAGTAAGCGCTAACCATGGAAAAAGTCGTCGTCCACACCTATTGGGTAAGACTCTCGGTCATTACATTTGCTTTTACCAGGTAAGCTTTTTGGTCCTCACGTTATTCATCTGTTAAGGTAATATAATTTAATAAGCGTTTACTTAAATATGCGTTTGCTAAACAGCCCTATAGCCTCGCCTTATTTAATTGAAAAAATTATTGAAAAGGGTGATTTAACTTTCAATCGATCCAAGTTCTTGGGAAGTAAATTTATGGATTCAAGATTTCAAACATTTTTGTGTGGGCCATATCTGAGACAAAAGATAAAGATTTACAGATTCACCATCACCAATAATGTTTTATAAAACGGCTATTTGGTAATTCTTTAGATAACAAAAATACCACTCATTCTAAAAAATGTACACCTTATTTGCGTTTGAAAAAAACAACATTCTCTCTTATTTTACAAAAAAAGCAACATATGATATAACATAAAAGCTGGAAAACTCAATTATTTATAGGGTACAAAACCAAATATTCGATATTTTTAGAACAGTAATTTTAAGGAAATAATAGGAATAAGTTGAGAAAGGGAGAGTGGCTAAAAATCCAGCAGTAGCATTTGATTAAAGGAAAAGACCAACTCCCGAACGAACAATCAGCAACCCACAAAGCAAGCATGCATTCAATCTTATCGGAAATCATTCCGAAATACAAAGACCTATAAAAACGGTACACAAACACACTATTTTCTTTCCTTCCTTTCCCTACATCATCATCACTGGCTTTCCTCCGCTTTTGACGATTCCTTGATCTCGTCCCCACCCTCATCCTATAAACATTAACCATGTAAGAAACACACCCAATAATAATAATAATAATATATCTGTATAATAGTAGAGCGGTTGTTTTCATCAAAATTCGGCTTTTTTAAACAACAAGATTTGGAAGAAAATGAAAAGGTAAAAATGAAAAGGCAGGCAGACCTTGGGACAAAAAAAGGTAAAATATAAAAAAAACTTCTGAAAAGAGCTCCAATATGTTCTCCAAAAAAAAGGAGAAAGTTGGAGAGAGATGGTAAGATTCTCCACATTAGGAAAATAAAATAATTTTATTATTTCAACTAGTAAAATTCCTTGAAATTAAGGGGCATTTTGGTTAAAGTTGAGGAATGAAAATGACAGGGAACTGGGAATGCCTTTTCCTTCCCTCGGGTTTAATCTGGAATGAAAATTTCGGCTTCGGGGAAATGAGCTCATTATATATATATATATATATATAAACCCAAACAGTTTCTTTTTATTATCATTTCCATTGATTACTGTTTAATACCTCCACCAAACGCCCCCTAAATGTTTCTTCTTTTTGGAGATTTTGATTTTGATTCTTTATTTTGAAGAAATTTTAAAGAATCCGTTAGGAACATTTTCTTGCCAAATTTTCAAGCTACCTTTACCTAATGTAATTGATTCTTTTGTCGTTGTTCAGGGGTATTTTAGACATTATGCCAAGCTTCGAAATTTTTATGGGAAAGAGGTACATAAGATTTTGTATCAATAGAGGCTCAACGGTACCCGGATTACTAGCAGAGCCAACCTCAGCCTCCCATAAAGTCAAGGGTCCAAACTCACAAAAAGAGAGGATATTTGTGTATATAAATAGTATATACTTATAAAAAAGATTATATAAGAAACAAAGTCGGAGACTGACCGCGATATCAGACGTCCACAAAGTGAGGTTGTCACGCAGAAGTTGCATGATCAATGTGCTGTCCTTGTATGAATCCTCACCTAATGTATCCAGCTCAGCAATAGCTTCATCGAACGCCTGCCATGGAAACACACTAGTGTCATTTACCATATAACAATTTACCTTTACCCTATATATTCTGTAATGGAAACTTGTTTTACCATTGACCCTGGGTAAAACAAACAGCTGTATGCATACAGACACAACATAATAGGCAGTAATTAGGGTGTGTAACTCAATTAGCAAAAGAGCAGAGCAACTTTGCTTAAATAGACGGTAATCGATCTTTTGATGGCAAAAGAATGATTTCTACTTGACCTAGTAGTCTTTTTGGCCCTAAAACAGCATATCAACAACATTTGGGAGCCTGTATGCCGAAAAGATAGTCACCCAGAAAGGGCATTATGAGATATGTTTTAATTGGTCATACATATCAGTTAAAGAAAAAAATAGAACAGTTTCATTGCACTTATGATATCTCTGCACTCTGATTGTCCTTTATGGATGAATCTAATTATCTAAACCCTAACACCTCACATAAGTAAATGAAATGCTTTCAAAAGACGCTCATTATTCAAATCAATTGCCAAAAGATTTGCACAAAGCAAACTAAAAAATCAATTATTATTAGTTTCAACGCTAGATGGTAAATAAACTTACCTGCTTGGCAAGGTTGCAAGCACGGTCAGGTGAATTGAGAATCTCGTAATAGAACACCGAGAAGTTAAGAGCAAGTCCTAGCCTTATTGGGTGGGTAGGAGCCAAGTCAGACAGAGCAATATCCTATAACAAATACCATAGTTATAAAGTCAGGGTACGAAATGGACCAAAAAAAGCAAGATTTAGCGTATAAAGATGACAATGTTTACCCACCTGAGCAGATTTGTAAGCCAATAAAGTGCTTTCAGCAGCTTCCTTCCTATCAGCCCCTGTCTTAAATTCAGCAAGGTACCTATAGTAATCACCTTTCATCTTCAAGTAGAAGATCTTTGACTCAGCAGATGAGGCTGAAGGAATAAGATGCGATTCCAGAAGACCCAAGATACCATCACAGATTTTGCTTAGTTCAGTTTCAATCGAACTCCTGTAGTCCTTGATTAGCTTAACATGATCTTCATTCCCACGGCTCTCTTCCTTCTGCTCGATGGAAGATATGATCCTCCATGATGCCCTCCTAGCTCCAATAACGTTCTTGTAAGCCACGGAAAGAAGATTTCTTTCCTCCACTGTCAACTCCTCAACATCCACAGTCTTTGCAACCTTCTCCATAAACTCAACCATTTCTTCGTACCTTTCGGCCTGCTCTGCTAGCTTGGCCATGTACACATTTTCTTCACGGGAAGCTTCAGCTGATGCCATTCTATTGATTGGTATATCCCAGAATATGCAAAAAACATCATATCAGTTGTTTGTAGAAAATCCAGCAAGCAAATAGACATATAAAAGGCAGATCTAGATGAACAAATTCGAGCTACTGTTTGACCAAAATCAACTGAAACCTATGTTCTTCTCTAGATCAACTTGTACGAACTCCATAAATTCCAAATTTGTTTCATTCACATGCTTAACGAATTCACAGTACAACAAACAGAAACCTAATCTTCAAAATGATTTTTTTTAGCCTACTTGTATATTCAGATATGATGAACAACAAAGCTATTACCCTAGCCGCTAGATACATTTCGCCAAATTTGGGCACAGTATGCATCATCGCTTGTACCGTACAAGTAATCGATGCACAATAGACCAATTTCAGACCAGATTCTTTCTACCTCCACAGCCTATTATACAAATATCAACATACTCTTTATCACGTTTGCTATAAAATCATTAATCATTAAACAAAACCAGATAAATCACATAGTCTTGAGCTAATTCAAACAGTTACAGATCCTAAACTCGAGATTTACAGATCTTAACATCTTACGAAAGCAAAATCACAGTTCCAAACAGCTACATCAGTTAAAAAACTACCAGATTCAGAAGAAAAACACACAAAAAAATACGATTAAACAGAATCAAAACATCATACAATACAATCTATACAATCTGTTAACATAGATTGATGAGTACACAGATTCAAAATGAAAAACCTAGAAGCAAAAAAAGACATCGGAAAATACCTCGATTGATAGGGCGAGCAGAAGCTAGTGTGTGTGTATCTACTAGGTGTTTTCTGTGTGTGTGATTCTCTTTGAGCGAAGGAGAAGGGAAAGAAGCGGATTCGAGGGGTTTATATAAATGGAGAACGCGTGAAAGTGAGGAGGAATAAGCCAATGAGAAGGCGACACGTGGATTCTTAGGGGGCGGAGTTCACTACACGGAGGTCAGGCGTTACACACGAGTTTTTCCCCTCCTTTTGCCTGCCGCTGACCGTCAAACGTGCCCTTGTTATTCTCTCTTTCAAAATTCAAAAAAAAAAGAAGAAAAAAAAGAGTAAATTACATTTTTAGTCCCTGAATTTTACATCATATTATGGATTGGGTCCTTAGTGTAAAATCATTACGAAAAATCGTTAATGTGGTAATGCATTTTATTGCCATATTGGTTCCTCACCCTAACGATGTTAAATAGTATGTTAATTATTTAACTTGGAAGCACTTTAGCCATTTACCCTTTTACTTAATTTTCTATGAAGAAAATAAAACTCTTCCACCATGGACAAACCTATTGTAAAGAATACGGTAGCCTGTAATCCTGTACCACTATTTCGTTCATTCATCGTTGTGTAAAAAAATTATAGTATTGTAAAAATCGTCATTGTATCTATTTGTTGTGTGTCATTATATATATATTTTGAAACTATAATGAGAACATAAAATTTTCTTGGTAAAGTTTGTTTCACCCCAGACCTAAGTTCGAATCTTGTTAGTGTCATTTTTTTAGTTTTTAACTTTTGATTTCAGATTTTGTCATGTTTTTAAAAAAAATTGCAATAAAAGATTTGAACACATAACCTAACATATGAAAAACAATGAACAAATCAACATACAAATTAACGATGATTTTGTGCAAATATCCTTATATTTGTTTCTTATAGTTAAGTAGTGTTAGCGTTTGAAAAAAAATTGGGTTTGTCCCTGTCTTCCACCAACTCTCTGTTGTGATGGTTTATTAAGAACTTTAATGCTTCCACTCCTATTGACATTTTTTTATCCAATTTGTCAGTATTTTTAGTTTGTAGTGAGAGATTAAATAACTTTAACATCACTAGATGGTTTATGTCCTTAATAGAAACACAAGGACAAGAGTAAAAGGATCAAAACACTCTTTAATTATCAAAATAAGTTTAAATTGGTTAGTGTGAGGGACCAATTCGGCAATAAAATATGTACAATATGAGCACTTTTTATAATTATTTAATTTTAGGGACCTAATCTATAATATTAAGTAAAGCGTAAGGACTAAATATCTAATTCACTCGATACCATAAAAAATTCACCTATAAATCTACAAATATATTTATTATCCGGAAAATATGTATAACTTTTATTTTATTTCAATAATATGCTCCTTTCATTTTTCTTTCTAGTTCAAATTTTTTTCTATTTATTTTCATTAATTTATATTATATGTTTTCTACTCTCCCTCTCACTCGATAATAAGCAAATCGGATACATTTTTAAAAAAATAAAATAATAATGTGTTATAAATTAGTAGAGAAGTTATAAATACTTAGGTGATTGAATTTGAAAATGAATTTAATTCCAAACAAATGTATTGTTTGAAGGATATTTTTGGATTTTTAGGGATGGTTGGTATTTTACTGACTTTGATATGATTTACATGTGATAATGTTTAAAATATTTTAAAAACATTTATCTTGTAATAATTAATTGCTAAGATAATTTACTTTTTTTTTTCTAATTCTTTATGACAAATGAAATTTTATTTTATTCTAAAATTGCTAACCAAACACATCAAAGATTCCAATTTTTTTTACAAAATCCACATCCCTCAAAAACATTTCATCAAACCAAATAAACTTTTAGGGATCAAACATGTCTAGCCCAGTGGCAAGATAACATCCTGGGAAGGTCAGTGGGTGGTATCCCTGACTACCCGGTTTCGAACCCCGCGGTACGCATGTGGCGATATCCAAATCATGGGTCTGTCATTTAGTGGTACCCTATTGGGTTGGGTCGTGGTCGACGGGGATTAGTCAGGTGACACTCTTAAGTGGGAGCCCGGATACCCCGGGAAAGTGTGCGTGTGTTAGCTGCCTTTCAAAAAAAAACTTTTAGAAAGAAGGAATCTGGATTTCGTGGAAAGATTTAGAATTGGAGGGATACATATTTTAATTTTTGGTATGTTTGGTTTGTAAGATTTGGAATAAAATTGAATTTCACTTCTTATAAATAATTTATAAAGACAAATAATAAATATAATTAATCATCTTTTTTATTAATTAGTTATTACAAAACATATGTTTTTAACATATTTTAAAACATTATTATATACAAAATCCTACGAAATCTCGTGAAAATACCAAACACCCGAGATTCAAAATACTATATTTATGAGATTTCAAATGTTGAAAATCATTTAAACCAAATATGGGATTGGAATGACATTCAATTCTAAATCTTCAAACCAAATATGGAATTGAAATGAAATTCAATTCCAAATCTTCAAACCAAATATGGGATTGAAATGGAATTCAATTCCAAATTCAATCTAATCTTACAAATCAACCAACATCTTAATGTCATTTTGAATGCATTTATGATCGTCTTTTTTCCATTTCTTAGTTGTGTGAACACATTTATAGTTTTTTTCTACGTTTACTTCTCCAAAAAAAATTAACATGTATATATCTCGAAAAATAAAAAAACTTATCTTGATCCTAGTTATAAGGAAAAGGTTATGAGCGATAGTTACATATTAAGAACTTTTGGCTTTCCAGAAAGTCAGATGTTCAGATCTTATCAAATATGAGGAGGGAACGAGAGTCATTTGTATCATTTTTGTATACTTAAAAAAATCTTCAAATTTTACTATCATGTAGATCTCAAGAAAAAAAATAAGCAACTTAAAAAAATATCTCTATAAGTGAAAAGTTAGAGCATCTCCAACAGCATCTTTAATTTTTTTTTAAATGGAGATTCAAATGTTAAAATCTCTAAAAAAATTCATTCATCTTCAATAGCATCTCTATTTTGAAGATCCGAATATGAATTATATTATTAAAATACTCAATATATTTAAGAAAAAACAAACCAAGATTTATTTCTCTTACTTGGTAATTATTTTTGGGTAATCTCCAAATATGGAGAAAAAAACACTCTTCTTCATGTTTTCTCCATTTTGGAGAAAGTTTTAGAAATGCTCTTGAAGTGCAATTTTAGTCTAAAATATTCATTTTACTCATTTTCTCTAGTTTAGAGATGCTGTTGGAGATGCTCTTATGATGTTATAATAGAATGCAATGGTATAAGCATCATGTGACCAATGTACTATAACTTTTTACCCTAAGTTGAACGGAAACTACTGCAATTTTTATCCTCATTGTGTAAACAATGTGTAACTATCGGGAGTGCATTAATTTTCGCTCACAACTTGGACTGAAATTATTATTATTATTTTTATTGTTCATATTTTTTTAGATCTACATGTTAGCAAAATTTAAAGATTCATTATAATCTCATTGCGTAAGCATTGTTTAATGTGGGGTCATAGCTTGTCATTTGTAATTTGGATTGATGCTTTTTAAGGTTGATAATTACCTTTTCTAGATTTGTTAAAAGAAAATAGAGATCCAAATGAGTGTAATACAGTCATGAAGGTTCATCTATGATGACTCTTAACGATTCATAATTGTTCGATAAATTAATTAGTAGACGTAAGCTGGCACGAAACCCAGTTTACCTAAAAAAGAAATAAGATATTTAGAGATAAAAAAAAAACAATCGTAGATCTACTAAAAATAAACACAATAATATAAACATTGATATTTATTATTATATTAAACATTTATTACTATTTCTGTCTCCGCACAAATTGTGGACTACTTGTTCTTTTTATAGAAAGACAGATAAAGGGTATATAAAATAAAAATATATAGACAATTTGTACCTTAAAATAAAATCATATAAAGATTTTAATTTGGAAATTTATAAAAAAAAAAGCATGTGCCATTTCAAAATCATGTGACAGAGGCTGTAATAATTTATTCATGTGATAGAGCCATAGAGGGAATAATAATTTGTATGATAAAACATGTGTTTTTTTCTTCAAATTTCCAGGTAAAAATTTGATTATCGGCAATTTAATTGGTCGTACATAAAAACTGTTTTAAGGACGTTAATGTGAGGAAACATCTTATTGACTAACTCGGTTACTTAGGCTAGCAGGAGGGCGGATCGAACCTGGAACCTTTCTGGTATTCTGCAAAGTCGTTCGTCCGTTTGCCAACTGAGTTACATGTCAAAGGCTGCTTTTATACATATTATGTTTATGTTAGATTTTATTTGATTGTACATTTTATAGATAACGGAAAGTTTATCTAAAAGCAATAAATTTTACAGATAAATGAAACGAATATGATAAAGGATAAAATGTAGTATACTTTTGTAAAATGAGTACAGATTGAGGCATACAATGTGCAACGTTCGTAAACACAAATTTGTCTCCTTGTGTTTAGAATTTACGAAGGACTGTCTATAGGATTCAACAATCAATTTGAAGTTATAAGAAAAACTTAAATACAACAAATCAAAATTGTACTTCGGAATTGAAGAACAAGAAACAACCCGTAAACGTTTCTCTAATTCCTCTTGATAATCTAGAATCAACTTTGATATTTATACCTTTCCTCTATCAACCGTCAAAACTGTCAGTAAATAGTTAAATCCGAAATCAAAATTAAATATATTTGGCCCAAACATTCCCACACTAAACATCAAACTTGTTTTATTTACTTAACTCATTTTGCTGTATATTTAACCTTCAAATTTCTATTTGTTTGATCTGGGATAGTTCCAACAGATATGATGTTTGAAATTTGATTAATCAAGTCGATGGTGAATGATTCCACTTACCAAATAATGATGACGTGAACCACTCTGATCTGGATTTTCCATTTAAGTCGTTAAATGATAAAAAAAACATGTTAAATGTGTTATAGGAAACAATAAAATAACACTAATCTAAAAGATAACCCAAATATATTTCATAATGGGTCATTTTGGCATATAAAAATGGTCTTTTATAACCACAAGGCTTGTGGCGTACTGGTTAAGGCTTGTGGGAGATGATGCTAGATAACCCATCTACCTCAGGTTTGAATCCAGGCACAAACAACTTGTGGCCACTGAGGAATTATCTCAGGGCTGGATGCTTTAGCAGTCTTAAAATTGTCAAGGATTAGTCTAGACAAATGTCTAGGATACCCTTTCCAAAAAAGAAATGGTCTTTCATCTATGAAATTGTTGATTTTAGCAAGTTTGACCAAAAACCAAAATTCATAGTAATGCCTAAGATATTGAAATTCGCCGCTAAAGACAATGTGCAAGTAAAGAAAGACCTCGGATTCACATTATTGACATAAAAAACTAAATAAACGGAAACTGTAAAAATCTTTAAATATTGAAAAGGTTGAAACTGAGCTCACAAACACTGGTATTTTGGTCCCAAACATGTGACTTGTCGATGCCTTTACACGGGTTGCTCATAAGCCCATAACTCCTTGGGTATAAAAATTGCATGTATATGGAGATTGTATGTTTTCTTGACGTGTTCGTCATGCTACTACTGTTTCTAAAATATTTCAACCAGTTGTTCGATTATTTAAGCAAAACAAAAAAGCAAGCAGGTTATTTTGTCAACTTGACCATCCATCATGAGTTATATGTTCTTGTGTAGATGTGTTCATCAAGTTTTACGTTTAAAATGGTAGTAATTTTATGAAACATGTTTTTACTTTAAAGGGAAAGGCATATGTATATACTATATAACACACAAGCATTATATATGACTCGTATATATGATATTGTTTTATAAGTTTTTACATCTCATTTATTTATTATGTTGTTTGCAAAGTTTCGTCCAAACTCAATACATGGTCAATCGGTTCATTCATTTAAACACAAAATCAAATGCTATCCCTGTAAATTATTTCATTGGTTTGTTTCAGTTTTTGCTTATGGAATTTAAACGATGGTCTCTGTAATCTGATTACTGGTTGACAGTTGTAAAATCAATTATACAACAATGCAATCACCGGTGTATGCACTCATCACTCATTTATTTGTAAACAAAAAGTAACCAGAAATCAGCATATGTTTTAATACTCAGTCTAGGGTGTTTATGGTGCGGTTTATAGTCAAAACCGCAAACCAAATCACTGATCACATATGCAGTTTGGGGCTTTTTTCAAGCCACAAATCAAACCACATATGCCTCAAACTGTAAAATATTGTGGCGTATTTACGTTTTATACATTTTTTTACCTAAATATTAGTGTTCAAAAAGGCGTACCGTGCAAGACGCGTCTCTGCCGTTACGAAAAATCTCGTATCGTTTCTGTATGGCGTGACTCACACCATGGCGCGCTAGGGTCTTTTTTACAAGATGTGACTTTTTTTCAAAAAAAAACATTTTTTAGTTTTTTATGTTTACATTTTTAACTTTAGATTTATGTTTTATAGATTTATCTAATAACATCATTCACAGCTTCAAAAATTCATAAACGTCACAAGCTCACGATTAAAACAAAGTTGTAAAATTATCCTTCTAAGTTCTATTTTGAATATTTAATCGAAGAATATTTTTATAATAATGATTTATGTGTTTTTTTCTTGTAATATGAATGTAAACTTTTTAATATCATTATCTGATTAAATAATATATAGAAAACATACATATATATATATATAATTCTATATACGACATACAAATTTGTTGTTTTATGTCACACATTGAAAAATATCACGTCCTTGCCATGAGATGTAAGTCTTGAGTCTTGATCTCGTTGTCACGTAGGCCTCACGCTATTTTAAACTTTTAAGTATGAAAGACTAAAATAGAAATAAATTGTAAATCATAGAGATGAAAAAATCAATAAGTTTCAAATTATGAGAACAAAAAAGACAATGAATTATAAATCAAAAGAATGAAAATTATAATTTTATAACTATAAAAACGAAAATAATTTTTTTTAACAAACTGCAGGGACTAAAAACATAAATTACTCCAAAAGGAATTATATATCCTTGAATAAATAATTTCAGTCTTAAAATCCTTGAATATAGTTAATTTTTAGTTAATAACAATATTACAAAAATAATATATAGATGAAAATAATCAATAAAAATTAATATACAGTACAGTTTGAACTATGATTTGCATAATTTAAAACCACAAACCAAACGATATAATCATTTTAAGTAAAAAAAATATACAAACCAAAAACCATACAGATACAAATAACATATACAGTTTCTGAGGTAAAATGAACATCTTCTCAACCACGTCCTAGTGCCCCCATCTTACTCCCAAGTGCACGTGGCCGTTCGTGTATCATCCTCTTCCGCCTCCAACCACTACTCCCAACGCCAACCTTCCAAGGCAGGGATGGACCCCAGGTGGTTTAACTGGTGGAATGGGCCACTGTTTCGTTCCTCCGTCGTAGTGTAAAAAATTACAAGACTGTGAAAAAACACCATATCAATTTGTTGTGTGACACCGTATATATTTTGAAACTACAATGAGGACACAAGTTTTCTTTACTAGAGTTGGTTTGCAAGATGTTTCTTCTACTCCAGACCTAAGTTCGAATCCCACTAATGTCATTTTATTATTTTTTAGCACTAACCAACAGACCAATGATGATTTTGTAAAAAAATATCTCTATATTTGTTTCTTAAATCAAATGGTGCCACCACTTAGAAAATTTTATAGGTCTTATCACTCCTTCAAAGGGTCCTAATATGCACCACCAACAATGATGTGAAGGATGCCGAAAACATATCTACGAAATTAAGGTGTTGTTTGGTTCACGAAATTCAAATGAATTGAAATAATCAGTTCCTTCGACCAAATTTCAATTCTTTGTTTGATTCACATATTGAAATGGATGGAATCCTTTGAATTCCACAAATTAACGTTATATTTTCGAATTTGGGAAGAAAAGAAAGGAAAAGAAATAGATAGAAAAGAACGGAGAAAAAAATAATTTTTTTATTTGTGTTTTCGAAAGTGAAGTAAAATGAAGGAAAGAAAATAATTTTCATGTTCGTGAAAAGGAGAAAAAAAAATAAAAAAATATCATTTTACTAATATGTCATTTAAAGTAATATTATTTAAAATGAAAGATCGAGTAGTTTTGTAATTTTATTAATTTTTTAAATGATCTTAATTAATTTGCTTTCCTTCCCTCCCACATTTAAGAGGAAAGTTTTGGAAGAAACTAATAAGTTTTATTTTCCCTCTCTTTCCTTTCGCTCCTAAAAAGTTTCAATAACACGAGTTTTTTCACTTTCCTCAGCTTTCCCTCCTTTTCCTTTCCTTTCCTTCATAAAATGAGTTTCAGAACACAACATAAATGAGTTTCATATTGTAATTCATATGAATGCCTTATTACATTCAGTCGAACAGTTCCACTACATCCGTCCACCGGATTCAGTCAAACAGTTCAACTAAGCCATCAACTAGATCTGATCAACTGATTCAGTCAAGACTCGACCAAACCCAATAGAGTTTCCGTGTTTTTTTTTAATAAATTTAACATGAATAGTTCAATAATTTATCAATCTTATCCCTCTTAAATAAATTTTTATCCCATTCAGCCATGTCTTATCGGTTATACATTTCCTATTAAATCAAACTAAAAACTTATTGTTTCTCATAACACGATCAACGATCCAACAATTATTTGTATCTTTAACCCCTAAACTTATACACGATTGTAGCAGATGATTTCAGCATCCTTTTTCTCACTAACAACAACAAACCATTTCTGAAATCGGCATCAAAACCTTAGTCAAATTTCATTCATTTGGCACAAAGAAAACAGTATCGAGATGATAACAGAAAATCCAAAACTCGAACTAGATTTTGGTTGTTTTTTTTTTCATTTACCTCAAAATATCGACGATTTGACACAATTGCTATTTAAATAAAGGGCCGAGAGCAGGATCGTTTAGATCGAGATCTAACCATCGATTCATCTGCATGTATTCGATGTAATGATCTGGTGGCTTTATAGCACGAGGTTTTCTGGGAACGTAGCCATGAATCCTCTCCAAATCTTTAGCAAGCCAACGTACATATGCACGGTCCAATGGTGGCACAACTTTCACAAGTATTTCGTCTCTTTCTTTTGCGGGTTTGTTTCCCATCTTCTCGATTATTATATCTGAAAAATATTATAAATGTATAAAAAAAACTTAGTAGAAAAACAAACAACTAGAGGCTCGGAAAACAGTGGTAATTCGAAGCAAATATTATCAACAATCAAATTTGAAATTAAATTTTCAGCATTTCATCTAGCTAACCAACTAGCTATCATCATCTAGCTTATTAGCCAACATCTAGCCTTTCAACTAACAACTAACTTATAAGCCAACATCTAGCCTTTCAACTAACAACTAACTTATAAGCCAACAACTAGTTTGCCAAACATAGGGGGCTGTTTGGTTCATTTTTCATTAAGTCCTATATGGATAAAACTGTCTGTGTGGATTAATCTGTCTTTATATATTTTTTGTTTGGGAGGATTCTTTTCATCGATGGAATGAGCATGTTCTTTAATCGGGAGGGACAAAACTTGGCTTTCTGCATAAAGCTCTCCTCTAGAAGCTTATTGAATAAGCCACTACCAAACAGTTATGTACAACTGACCAAATAAGCACTCTGTCAATTAAGACTTTTAACACGCACTTCTCTAGGTTTATGGCAACACTTCTCTACAAATACTATTGTAGTGCAAAATCATACTAGTCTTCTGTTCATAATTGTAATGTTTTGCTTGTATGACACTCTTATGTGAGTTTGTAATCTTTTCTAATGTTGGTTTTATAGGTATCAACAAATATTATGATAGCAATATGTGCGTCTCATAAATATTGAGCCAATGTTACTTACAATTTTAAGTAGTCTGCTAAAAAAATTGCCAAGGTCACTTACACGAGGTAGAATATGGAGACAAGTACTTATGTGATCATAACTTAAACAACTGAAACTATATATAGTGGCAGGTTCAAATAAGAGGCTAAATATTGTGAGAAGGTAAGAATGGAAAGGTTAATAGAAGGTCAATATGTCATGATTTCCGAAAAAGTATATTCAAGATGCATATGTGAAGCAACATTACAGATTATTCATATGGATTCACGCATACATCTTCAAATGAATTTTTATAATGATTCACATAGGCACCTTCACTTCTTAGTTCTTACCTTCTAACGATATTTAGCCTTCTTATTTGAACCTCCCACTATATGCGGTTGGGTTCAAGCGAGAAGGAGAGTTAGGCTATGTTTGGCAAAAATAAGCTAGCTTATTTTCAATGTACACGTTTGGTAAACCATAAGCTAGCTTATAAATTAGCTTATAAGCTAGCTTATTGAAACACTACTTGGAGTAGCGTTTTGAGCTTACTGTCATTTTTTCCAGTTATAACCCTCATTATATTAATTATTAATTTTTTTTTAATTTTTCAATATGTCATTTGGTCATTTTACATACTTATAAGCTAGTTTTGCCAAACATGATTTTTTTCATCGGCTAGCTTATCAGCTACCCGCTAGCTTATCAGCTAGTTTGCCAAACATAGCCTTAACGTGAGAAGCGTAAGAAGGGATCTCCACCCTTGGATGCACGTTAGGATGAGATGCACCACAATAAGACGCACCGCAATGCACCAAATCAATCCTTGTATAAAGCACAATTCATGGATAGGTTTGAGATTAAAGGTGATCAACAGTCCAGATCATTTCTCACGCTTCTCACCTTAACTCTCCTTCTAACACAATCCTATACCTAAACTCGTATCCCTAAAAGGTTTGATAAAGCTTAGACCTAGTTTCAACACTCGAAAAATCCACGGAGTGTTTGCAATTATAATTGCAATATTATTAGTTAACGATTAATAAAATTGTGCTCGTAGTTGTTTTTACGATCGACATTCGACAATAACAAGATATCTCGCGCTTCACACACTAACCCTAAAACGAAAAAAAATTGGGCCAATCTTCTTAACAAGAATTCAATACAGCCAGAAACTACAATTCGATGCAACAAATTGACATTTGGACCTAAAATAATGCAGAATTGTGAATCAAAAAAAAAACAACACAAATTAACCAGCTATATAACTTTCGAAGATGAAGCTACATTAAGGATAAGCTGGAATGAAGAGAAATTAGTACCAGAGTGTTACAGATGGTGGCGGAGATGAAGCAGCTGCGATTTAAACTGAAACCCTTCAAAGGCATAAGCTGTGGTGGGTAGGTGTTCTCTGCTATATCCTCATGACCACCAACTACTCCTACTGCCATTGGAATTTATGGTTAATGAGGTTTTGAAAAAGAAAAGTTGTATAAATTATATAGATTTTTAAATATGTTTTGTGAAATATGAGGTTCAAAATGAAAATGTAACATTGTATTAATAACGTCAAATGGAGATAGAGGTCAAGATTTGTACCTTTTTTTTATATGGAAGTTGTTATAAAAGCATCTTTAACAGTTATGTTAAAATGAAGGAAATAAAGATTTTTGTAAATTTTTTACTTGAGATATGATATTTCGTATGTTAAAATAGAAAAAATACGAAAGAAAAGATAAAAATCTTCAAATTCAGAGAAATTTTTAAATCCACTTTTTAAGAAAAAGAAATATTATTTTAAGCATTCCATCCAATAAGAGAAATTGAAATAAAATGTATAGGAGAGAGAAAATAATATTTATTAATATACTAATTATTTAATAATATAATAAATAATACAATCTCTAAAATAACATAGCTCTTGGAGTTGTAAATAATTTTGTTTAGAGATTTTGACTTTTTCTTACTCTATTCAGAGAAATATATAGCATACCTCTTGAAGATGCTCTAAGAACCTTTTCATGGAATTAACAATTTTCTTAAAAGTTTAAAATGGTATAAAATGGTACTCTTATAAAAACATTTTTTTATGCTCCCATTAAATAAATTGTATTAATATATATTAAATACAGTCACATTAAGTAAAATGAAAAATAAGGAATATGTCGCTTTTTATAAACTTTATGATAAGAATTAATGTTTTTGTTCAAGCACTTACGAGACATTTGGTTCTTATAATGAACTTCTTCACAATAATAGTTCTTATAAACCACTACATTTCTTGTTAAAAAGAATCTTTCATTGAAGATGCTTATGGAGGTCAAATCTTGCCGTTCATATCTGTTTGATCCAACGACTCACTTTGAATAAAATTTTTAACTAAAAATGTTAATTAAGATTACATGTTGAAAAAAAAAAGTTTATTTCAATCGTTATTACGTTTAATCATACAAGTTTTTATTTTATTTTTTTTATTAAAAAATTTCTCTCGTGAGAAAAGCACATGTGAAAAGAGATTAAAAAATTTCTCTCGTGAAAAAAGCACATGTGAAAAGAGAAACACGTGTCAGAAATATCCTTGAGAGTTCAAATCACAATTTGTGATTTCGGTTTGTAACGTTTCTTTTGGTTTTCTATTTTTCTTTTAATGCAAGCATTCTCCTCTTCTCAGTGAACGTATATCATTATATCGGTGGTAGAACCACGTAAATCTCTCATCCATGGCTTGGTTGTTGTGTTCTTATATTGTAATTTTTTTAGTATCTTGTTTCTTTTTCAAAATTTAATAGTTTTAACTGTGGATGTGTATGATTCATATGATTATAATTGTTCAAACATAAATTTCAGATATTCTTTTTTAAACAAGAATTTGAATTAATTTTCAATTCTCTATTTACTATATATTGCTTTGCACAAGAACACAACTAGAAAATGTTTGTACCATGTTCAATGTTCAAAAACCTAGCTCATATAACAAAAGGGTCTTTAGCCTAGCAGTATATGAACCTCTGGTCTCCTAGGAGATCAGGGATTCAAACCTCACCAAAGATAAGGAAGGCGTGTTGAGTTTATTTGTTTAATTTGCTATATATAAATATTATATACTTAAAATAAAATAAAATAAAATAAATAAATAAAATACTTGCCACAAAACTCATGATGCAAGTAGCATAAAAAACCTTTAACTTTGACACAAACCGACAACAACCCGTTATCATTCTCTTGAACCTCATCCTCTGAACAAATAGAAAAAAAAACCCCGCAATTTTAACGACACTAATCATGAATATAATCGAACACCTTGAAGGTGTTGTATATGAGTTTATTATTGGAATAGTGAAGCATGTAATAGCAAACCCCACAAAAATAGCAAGGATTTTCCGGAGCCCATTTGTCATCCACAGTCACTTTTACCGCTTTATAAATCTTACAGCTTGAGCACTTTTGGAAACGCACTTTCGTTTGGAACAAGATCAACGGATAAACAGCTCGATTTTGTACATCCTTTGGATCGATTAATCTCATGTCTCTAATCACCATTACATGCTTACAATCACCCTACATCACCAACAATATGTCTGAATTAGAAACTATGGCTTGAATTTACTATTCTTAAGATTTTATTTTTTATGACACGACTAAGGGTCTGTTTGTTAGCAGCTTAATGAGCTTAATGGGACTCGCAACTTATTCGGTCAGCTATACATAACTGTTTGGTGGTGACTTTTAAGGGGTTGTTTGTTTACCTCTTAACAGTTCCATTAAAAGGCAGTATCTGAATCGCTAAGAGGTGAATCCTGTTTGGCAAAAAATAAGTCTGTCTCTTAATGGTTTCAAAACCCCCTCTGAATCATTTTGTATCCTGGACCCCCTTAACCATTAAGAGCCCTAATTACATCCTGAACAATTACCAAACAATTATATTTCATTTTGCACTAAATCAATAAGATCCTCTTAATCATTCTGATCATTTAACCATTCTGCACCGAACCATTCAGCATCTGCCAAACAGCCCCTAATGATATAGGAAATGGCTTATCAAGTAAACTTTTAGGGAGCGCTTTATGCAGAAAGCAAGTTTTTCCAGACCTGCCCCTCCCAATTAAAAAACAACCTCCTTCTATCTATGAAAAAACCATCCCAAACAAAAACCTCCCAATCTATACAGACAGATTAATCCACAGACAACTTTATCTATACAGGACTTAATGGAAACCAACCAAATATCCCCTAGATTAGAAGCATATACAGACTACTGTGTAGCTTTATTGGGGTTTTTAGAGCATCTACAATGGTTGTTTTCGGAGAGCTTTTTAGCCAGCTAAGATTGTGAAAAAGCTTCCAACAACAAAATCACGTTTTTGCTTGTCGATCCCATTTTCTTTAGAAAAAGCTTCAACGAAAAACTCCACCATTGTAGATGCTCTTAGGGCCTGTTTGTTAGCAGCTTAATGAGCTAATGGGACTCACAGCTTATTCGGTCAGCTATACATGACTGTTTGGTAGTGACTTAATGATATAGAAAGTGGCTTATTCAGTAAGCTTCTAGGGGGGAGCTTTATGCAAAAAGCCAAGTTTTTTCCGAACCTACCATTCCCAATTAAAAGACATGCTTGTTCCATCTATGAGAAAACCTATCCAAAAAAAAACCTTCCCAACCTATACAGAGATTAATCCACACAGACAAGTTTATCCATACAGGACTTAATAGAAAGCCAACCAAACAGAAACAGCCCCTTAGTTTGTTGAGTTGAGGTGGCGCTGATGTGGCAAAAAAAGGAACATTTAACCATATGAAAAATAAGATACATACCTGATGACAGTATAGATAACCTGCACCAAGTCGGAAACTTAAATCACAAAAGCGTGCTGCCTGCATCGGAATAGCTTTAAGGCGAGGCAATTTTGGTCCATTTCCACTGCCTAAAAGTTCCTTCTGCTTCTGCTGCAATTCACCAGATATAATGCATTCCCACTTTTCAATTGCAGTTTTTTCAGATACTTTAAGCCAATCAAGTATCGGTTTACTGTAGTCTATAGCACCGGCTTCCCTCAAATCATTATAAAATATATCCTGCAAAAATACAAGACTCAAACTTTCTAGTTCATTTACATAATAATTAGTTTTTTATAGGATTAGTCTTGAGCATTTGTTGTATTTATTACTTTAAGTCGGTATTTAAGAGGTTACAATTACATTTTTATCATATGCAATGTAAAAAGATAAAAAAAATTGAAACCTGGTACCCAATACCGGAACCGGTTCCCAGCGGTTCCAGTTCCAAAATATAAGGAACCGGTGTTAGCGGTTTGCGGTTCCATGAAAATTGGTCGGGTACCCGGTTATGTTCACCCCTTAGTCAAGCATATGCAAACAACAGAACAGAGAATTAGCAAATTACTTACTTCTATGAGAAAATATCCAGATCGATTGTTCTTGTCGGATAACTTCATGATTTCATCTGTCAAACAGTATATTTTGTCTTTGAGTTCAGTTAATAATTGTTGTCCAAGAACCAAGATTTCTTGAGTCTACAAAAAAAACCATGAGCAAATATACAATTATTAGTCCCGCGATTGATGTTGAAGCCAGTAATTTGAGGCCGTAAAGAAAAGGGGAGCATTGAACATATAAGAAAAGTTGTGGAAAGATCAGTAATTTTAGATGGTGGTTGAAACGATCTTCAACCATAACATCAATGAATATGGAAACTATCGGTATTACTACATAAATTTTTTATCACTTATAGCCAGCCATATAATCATTTAAGTTCACTGAAATCCCATAAAATAAGCTAAATCAACCATATGAACAAGTTAAGATATTCTAATTAATTGATGTAATAAACATAATTTTAACATCAGAATATTAAAAACAACATTTGATCTTAACAAGTAAGCAAAGATGAAATTTTGGGTTATAAGAAAAAGTTTACCTTAACCCATGCTTTTCGACTATGATACACCTCTATGCAAAGAAGGATCTCACTACTATGTAGAGGTATGTTTTCACTATTACTCGATATTTTCACCTGTTAAGAGGATTAAAAACATGTTACCATATGAAATATTTGAATTTATCATGTCAAAATTCGCAACTTAAAACTAATAATTCCCACACTTATGTTGCATGTTTGAAACTTGCAACCTCTTGCGTGCTTGATAACAAATTAAGTTGATGATAATTCAACCATGTGTGAACAGTATATACTATATAGTAAGAATATGATGATGAAATAAAGGATACTGTTATCTTAGCTGTATAGCACTATATTGTGACAGTAAAAATTCAAGATACATTATCTGTATAAGTGAGGGTATTTGTCAATTTCTTACAGTCCAGGATCAAAAACATTTACTAGTCTTGTCATTTTTTGAAGTTCTCCAAGGCAGTTTCCAAAAGATGGCAGTCCAATAGGTCATCTTTCAGACGTCCAAGGGTAAAATTTTCAAATTACGTAACTTGAGGGGGATTTCTGTAATATCTTGCCCTTGTTCTCTGACTCAAGTAGCTTCACTGTCTGTTCCATCCCTTATCATGTCTGAAAGACTGAAACTAGGAATACTAATGACTATATTCAGTATAGCTGCTAATGGAGTAGAGGCTCTTCATAAATATAATTACCGCTAAGATCACAAAGCTTGGGAGATATAACTTATAAGTCCAGATACCAAGGTCCCACTATATTAAATCTAACAACTATCGAGAATTTATTAAAGATTTACATATTAGCACAAAGATTTGTAATTCTTTCAATTTAAATATATTTACTTTGTCTCAAAAAATACCAGCCAAAACAAAACAAAACCAAACTAACCTAATGATCCACAATATTGTATATATGAAGGCACAACTTAAATAAGAATGAAGATAACATGATAAGAAATTGGGTCGAAAGACATGCAAACCTTGGTCGAATAATTTGTCGAATTAAAGGATGACATTCTTTCTTTCTTCTCTGAAGGAATCATACATGCAACGGGCCCACAAGCACCACTGGATCAAATCAACAAAAAACTAAAATTAGTCATTAATTTCCCCATTCACCTACCCAAACACGAACACAACCATACCATTTTTTTTCTAGCATAAAATCCGATAACACATACCTAAAAGAATGCAATCTCGCAGATGACTTATCTTCTTCTTGTTTATCTTTAATTTTAGCAAGTTTCTCTGCCGCTGCCATATAGATTTCCTGAAAATGCAGAGCAAAAAAAACATAAAAATCGACTGGATTAATATTTATAAATATTTATACAGAGGCAGCAGATATGTGGAGGGTCGGAAGGCATACGATATTTCTTAGAAAAATTGGATTAATTATTTATCTATACCACATAATATCAAATAATCTCTCTTAGAAGGCGTTTGGTTCGCTATTCAATTTGGTGGAATTGGAATCAATCACAGGAATTTGACTTTGGAAGAATCGGAATGGAATTTTTCCAGGCGTTTGGTTAGGTGGAATTGGAACGGAATCTCTCAAATAAATTGGAATCTCCATCATTGTTTGGAGGGAGGATGGGTGGGGGTGGCAGCTGTGATGACGATAGTAGTGGCATGTTGGTCAGTGGTAGGTTGGGGGTTGGTGTAGGGTAGGGTGGGGTGGGTAGTGGTTGTGAAAGGCGGCAGTAGTGGTTTGGGGGCGGGGGCATGACAGTGAGAGTAGTAGCATGATCGTGGTTGGGGCAGGGGTAGGCGGTGTTAGCTACAAGTCCCTCCACATCGTTTGCTACCCTAATCGTACGTCTCCAAATGCTCCTAGCGAAAATCATGCCCTCAAAATTGTCTAAGGCCATGTACATCCTTAGTTTCTCTTCCCATTTTCTCTTTGATTTTCCCGAATTACCCCTCCTTCGTGCCCCCTCAAACATCATACTTTTTATCTTCTTGTTAATCATGTCGCTATAGTTAGCGGTAAGAGCTATGGTAAATAATTCAACCACCAGACAACATTAGCGAATTAGGTTACAAACTCATCCCTTCCCTTCCAATGAATCAATCATGTACCGTTCCAGTTCTTTCTACGCTTCGATCCAATAAAGAACATGAAAGGGTTATGAAAATTGTTGACTAAACACTGAAGTAGTAGGAACCTCAAAATCTGCTCCAGTATTGAATGATGGAAACTAACCAGAAACTGCAAATTTGAAATGATAACCTAAATGGTAAGCAAATCAAGCACCCATACACACATACATCTATTCCCCATGTATTTTCTATCTTCTCTTCAATTCAAAAAAGACCCACTGGCCGTTTTGTTTATTTTTGTTTTCTATCTATTGTAATAATGAAATTACAGTTACCAATTACAATTACTACTAACTTACTGTTTTTACTTCTACATATATATATATATATATATAAAGAGAGAGAGAGAGAGAGAGAGGGAGGTTCAAGGGAGAACGCCACAAAAAAAAAACTGAAGAACACCCTGGGAGCCTTCCATGTGGACGGTATGCACTAATGCATACAAGAGTTTTTTGTTCCTATGCACCAATGCTTCTATCATTACATATGCATTGATGAATATTCACAAATGCATGTTACAAATTACCGGTATGCATTAGTGCATACCGTCCACATGGAAGGCTCCCGGGGTGTTCTTCAGTTTTCTTTTTTTTTGGCATCCTCCCTTGAACCTGACGCTATATGTATATATATATATATATGTGTGTGTGTGTGTGTGTGTGTGTGTAGTTCTAACAAGTAAAAAACAACAGTCAATGATGATCAAAAACTTGAATGGAAGATGATTGTCATACTAAACCTAATTAAAGTAAATGCACCAACAAACCATGATGAAGTAAAAGATTGTTCAGAATCGTATTGTAACCAAAATTTCAATATTTGTCGTGTAATGGATTTTTGTGGCAAATAGAGGGAGGTTCTTTAAGAATTATGTCATAGGTTATTAAAAAAGCAAATAACCCAAAGGTCCTTATAAAATCTAGCAAAATGACCATAATGATTATGGTACTTACTACTTAGTAGTAATAACATAACTAAACTTCTTTATTCATCCACAAAAGAAAAGGAAGAGAGTTTTATTACTACAAATCCTTCTCCGCTTTTCGGAGAGAAAGTGATACCTTTGGCCACTCTAAAACAAAGCCGAAACTTGTGTTCTTTATTGAGAATCAAAGAATTTTGCTAGTGCAATTTGACATAACAACGAAGTTCAACGATTATGTATGATAAATTTTAGTGGTACTGATTGACTACAAAAGTATGTGATCTCATAAAAAGCGAGCTAAAAATAAAGGAATCGAGTAAACAAGTGTCTTACTTCATTTTGTGTATCATTTTGTGTCGCTCTTTTTCTCGTCTTAGATATCTCTTCGTTCATCTTCCCATCATCATTGGTTGTCTTAGATCTTTTTGGGCAATCATTTGAAGGTTCATAATCGTCGTCTCTTCTTGATTTTACAGAGCATGGAGGATCTACATCAACGGTTCTACTATCATTACTTGTCCTAAAACAGAAAAATAAAATAATCTCACTCAGTAGGAAAGAATAAAAAAATGCAGAAAAGAAGTTGGTTAAGAACTCATGGTTGGATTTCTTTTTCAGTGATTATTGTAAACATATTAGAAGAAAGAAAGTTTGAAAGAGTTTTATTAGTTAGCAAGATGTCCAAACATTGTGCATTTCAACTCTTAGAAAAGTTGGTATATGTTGTCAGTTAAAAATGGAGATATCACTTATCCATATCAAAGTGAAAAATCTTTTACCGCAAGAAAGTGTGTGTGTGTGTGTGTATATAGAGAGAGAGAGAGGAAAAAATCGAAAATCAACTTTACATTGCGAACCAAGGGACAAATATTGCCCTCAATATTTATTTGATCCAACAACTCACACAGTCACACTAAACAATATTTTTAATTAAAATTGTTGATTAAGGTGATTAGGGATAAAAAGAAAGTTTATTTAAATCATGACCACGTTTAATTATATAAATTTTTATTTTATTTTTAATTAAAAGTTTACCCCCCCCCCCCTCTTATAATTTTTAAATTAAATTATTTTGAAAATTACTAATATTTTAATCAAACAAGTTGCATCAAAAAACGATTTCATTTGCTTCGACGTGACATTTTCACTATAACATTCATCATGAATAGAAATGTTATTCATTATGAATATTCATGTACATTTACGTATATACAACAACTTTTCAATATTCAATAGGCGTTTGGTTCGCAGAATGGAATTGGATGGAATGGAATCTGTCAAAGGAATTTGACTTTGAAGGAATTGGAATGGAATGTAGTCAGGTTTGACCAGCTGTTTGGTTGGCAGAATTGGAATGGAATCTGTTGAAAGAATTGGAATTTGTATGTTTGGTTCACAGAATGTAGCTTTGGAATTGGAATGAAATTCCAGTAAATGACTAAAATATCCTTTTTATTAAATTTAATTTTTTAAAACTAAAATTAATTTAATAAAATAATTATTAATTACTTCAATTTTTTTAACACTAAAAATAATGAGTTTTTTACAACTAAAAACTGCATAAAACAGCTAAAAACTGCATAAAACAGCTAAAACAGCAAAAATCATAATTTTTTTTCGGCAAAAACAGCAAAAAAACTGCAAAACAACATCTGTTAGGGCAAGACATAGTTTAGTTTTGTAAGAGACGATGGAGAATCTAACTGCTAGGGGTGAGCAAAAACAGAAACAAAACCGAAAAAAGCCGAGAAACCGAAAAGCCCCCGAAAAAACCGAACCGAAATCGAAAAACCGAAAACTGAAAAGAAAAAAAAACCCGAAAAAACCGAATCGAAAATCCAAATGGTTCGGTTTTGGTATTGTTGGGTAATGTGGTAAGGGTATTTTGGGTATTAAAAAAAGAACAAATTCCATTCCAGTGAAATCCCACCTCTTACCTAAGGAATCTCAAATTGAATTATTTTGGAATTCATTGGAATTTACCAGATTCCATTCATTGAAAAGATTGAACCAAACAAGGGAATTGAATCTGGTCAAAGGAATTCAGATTCCAATTCCACCAGATTTCATTCCATTTCGGCGAACCAAACGCAGTATGATATTCATCATGAATATACATTTTCACTATAACATTCAACATGGATATACATCCTATTCATCATGAATATTTGTATATGTTCACATGTTACAACCTTTCAATATTCATACATCAATATGATATTCATCATGAATATATATATTTTCACTATAACATTCATCATGAATATTTATACATGATCATGTGTAGACAATAACTCTCTAGTATTCGTATTAGTATGATATTCATGATGAATATACTACAGTTTCAAGTCTATATACTCTAGTTTTTCTTTTTTCTTTGTTGGGTTCTAGCTTGATCTTGATGAGTTCTCGATTCGTCTCGATAGGTTATGGTTTACACACACAAACACACAATAAATCAATAGATAGCTTCTCAATCAGTCTCAATGAAAGTTAAAGGTGGTAGGTTATGATTTTACACAGACAACCACACACCAAGTCGATGGATGGGTTCTCGATTAGTCCTGATGGGTTCCCGATTGGTCTCGCTGGGTTCTCGAATGTCATGTTGAAGCAAATGAAATCGTTTTTTATGTAATTTGTTTGATTAAAATATTAGTTATTTTTAAAATAATTTAATTTAGAAATTAAGAGAGCAAAAGAATTAATTAAAAAAGAAAATAAAAGGTCAAATAAGTTCAATGTGTGATTCAAGTTTGAAATTCCATTTTTTCCCCTAATCACTCATTAATTAACCACTTTGTGTTTTAACCATCAATTAGTTTTCTTAATTTTGATAAATGGTTATGATTTGTCCTTTGGTTCACAATATAAAGTTGGTTTTCAATTGAACTCATTCCTATTATATATATATATATATATCATTGAAAAGCAATTTTGCCAAAGAAAGCCATATAGCCATTCATAAGATGTGAATCTATGAAATGTTTCAGAAACAACTTAGTTACCCGTTGGAGCAATCTTCTGATGATTGTGAACGATCTGTTGTCGAATTATCACCCTGCAAGAAATTCACATTTCACAATGATGTGTTACATCGCAACCAATTTTTAGCAAATGATATTTAGCAGCATACCTTGACCGATGCTTGAAATGCTATATTCACCAACTCCTCCTCACTGAAGATTTTAAGGTCATCAACCCTATAAAAGGCATTCCAATAAGTACAAGGAGAATCAAATCTATTGCTAGATAGAACTTACATATACAATTATGGTTTATTGATGAGATTTATTCTTATAATACTTCAAGAATCGGGTTATGGGAAAATCATAAAAAATGGGAAACCATAAACACCACATCAATTGATAAATTATTTGATAAAAGGGACATGATTAAATGAAATTTGAAAACCTCAACCCCCGTAATGTTAATAGATAAAAAGAAGAAATAAATCAAAATTTGAGCGATACAAATTATACGAGAAAAACCATCATTCTTATTCTCTTCAATTTGACATCCATATTGATATACTTTTTCATCCATATTGACATCCAGTTCTCCATATTTTAGTTTTTTGCCCTAAACCCAGCCCAACACTTCAAATGGCCCAAAAAAAATAGCAATTGTAGCATGTTTTAGGTTAAGACAATAGTTCAAAGAAAGAGAGTTAAAAACACATCAATCCACCTCATACAGGTGAGTCTATGAGCCTACACAAATAAACATGATAAAATCCTATATAAACCTAGTTGTAGCAAGTCTCTGTTCCAACACTCTCAAGGTAGAATCCATATATCACAATGCGCAACTAGCTAAATTAGTACATATAACAAAAGTATTTCCTAAAAAGTTCTTATCCTTTCATATTCAGATAAGACAAAGATTGAGGGTGCTAGTTAGGACAGAAAACAACTTCCTTCACATTACATTCAGATAAGACAAAGGGATATGGCAAGTAGATGCTAATTATGTTAAGAGACCAAACAGCCGGAGCTTGTTCAAAAGTAAGTGAACTTTATAATCAACAAAAGTAATGTGACTTACACAATTTCATCATGATGATGTTGTTCAGTTAAGTCCAAGCACAGCTCCTCTCTGAGATCCTGCATTGACCAAACTAATTACGGTTGACCAAAAACCGAATAGTTTCAAAGGGAAATTTAGAATAGATTCACCAATCATAGACAAACATTGGGATGTTATTGAGTTTAGTTTTTGGATAGCAATGTTTATCCTATGAAACCATAAAGACTTCATTTGGCTCTCCATTTGTGACAAAAGCAGAGGACTTCACTGATATCATCTTTCTTTACCATTATATTATGAAATAAATTATCCAAGTCTCTTATGTTTAAAAATTTCACGTGAAACAAATCCAAAGTGGCTGCGATTGTTTTAAAAAGACATGCAAAACCAACATTTTAAAATCATGACACGTTTTCAGGCTTATCCTTTAAATTGCCAAAGATTAGTAGGGCGTTTCTATACCATTACTAAGGCAAAATATACCAACTTCCAATTACGTATACCAAAGGTTGTCAACTACTAGACTAGGACTGTTTCAATATCATTGCTAAAGAAAAATAAATAACTTCCAATTAGGTATACAAAGGTTGTATTGTAACCTACTACCATAGGGCAGTTTAGTCCAGATAAGATTTACATTTGCACTCTTAGTGTATAAAGAACATAGTTCACTCCTTCTATCAAAACAAGTAAATTAAATGGATAGATTTTGAATTTAGTGGAATCTACAGTTATTTTTAAATAAATTCCAGTTACACATAAATAACAACAAGATATACAAGAAATTAGTGTTGTATGATAATGATTCCAATTTATAAGCACCAAGGATATTGTGTACCTTCAGTTCTTCTTCAACACATGACCGGAATCTAGAAACACTAGTGAGTGGACCAACCATATCGGAGATGTATATAGGACCACCATGAGGAATTGAAATAAAGGTATCTTCAGAAGCAGAAGACTTTTCCGTTTCTTTAGAGGCATCTTCAGAAGCAGAAGACTTTTCCGTTTCCTTAGAGGCATCTTCAGAAGCAGAAGAATTTTCCATTTCTTTCCTCCAGATAAAAATCGTCTAATTGATTTCTCAACCAGAAAGCGGTAGACACACCAACTTCCAGATGCACACTGTCCAGACTGTCGGTAGTAAGTAGCAAGTAGTTATAGCATGATATAAAAAAAATATTAACAAAAATAGTAAAAGGGGTAGTAGCTTTTTAGCCCAACCCAAGTTCTCGGCTACAGATTCTCAATTTCACTCCCTACACCCCTTTCTAACTAAAAAAAATGAATACACATGGATCGTATGGTAGATAATTTGTTGTTTCAACTAGTATGAACCTTTCTACCTAGTTCATCCTAGATCAAAGAGCCAAAAAGTATTGGTATTGGTTTCAGAATAATGGGCAAAATTTGTCATAATTTAGGTCAAAAGTGTTGATTAGATGATGGTTTGCATCGAGTTAAATTACCTGCCGTGTGATCTTTCATGAAATTTTCATATCATGATTGTGTGGAGCTACTCTCGGCAGGACCTTCCTCCCATGTTGGACAGGCTCAATGAAAGGAGGGTCTCTCACCAAGTCCTAGTAAGGTTCTCCAATTTGCATAAAATTAGAGAACCAATTAGTAGAAGTGGATTTACAAACTTAAAGATTATTTAAGAAATATTTTGGGAATACATTAGACAACTAGACGTGTAAACAACTCATTAAGTAGAGAAACCACAAGATTTATGCAAATTGACATTGTTATATAATCATTAAACGGAATTAAAAAAATGTGATTACTAATAGATTACGAATGATGCATCTAATAGAATATGTGAACATGCTACGAAAGAGATATGCCTGATTATGTTTATAACTTTGTTTCATCTACTAAGTAATAGCTATTGCTCTAAGCAATATGTACAACACTTGATTCTAAAAAAAGTTGGTGTGTGGTTAAATTTGTCATGAACCCTAAATCCTTAACCAAATTTCATCTTAAAATCAAAGGTCCTAAAAAGCCATCGAACATGAAAGGACATGATCATCATAATTCATACCATACAATTTTAGTGACAAATTGGACGACAAATCATAGGTGAATTACCTTTCACTAGTTCGAAAAACAATCCATTCTCCAACGATATCTTTTGAGTAACAACAATGCAACAATGTTACTTCCATTCTTTTGTAGGCTTCCTATATTGACATCATAAATTGTAATTACTATCCCTATGACGTAAATGCCACATGAACTCATAGAAAACAAGTAAAATCAGTATTCTTTACATCAAGAATCAAACTATTAACTATCTAACCAATCTTTCAGTCTTTTAAATCAAACTAACAAGAATATCACAGAGTTTATGTTTGTGGCATTTCATCAAACAGTTGGAGGGCGTCATCAACCTTGGTGATATTATAAACAATACGCAATAAATCAAACCCCAAGCATAAAGCAAAATACCAATGAGAAACCAAGATAGACACATTAGCAAATTGAACTAATAATCTAACTATCAAAAATCAACAACACAAGTAAACAACAATCCAAAATCCAAACAATAGAACAGATTAGAAACATCGACATAAACATTAGCCATCAGAATTTAGAAATCTACCAGAAGTCTAAGTCGGTTGGTTAAGACTATGAGCGCCAGAGACTTCGAGTTCGAAAAGCAGAGTGCAGCGTATGTAAGAGAGGCGAGGCCAAGAGAGACGTCAGATGGACTGGGCGTAAGATAGGGGCAGGCCAGCGTATAAAAGAAATGTCCAACATTTTTTTAGGACCCTAAAAAAAAATTAAAGAAAATCAACCCTTTTTTTTTTGTTTTGTTTTTATAATGTTCCTATGACTTTTCCTGTAGGGGTGTTCAAAAAACCGATCAATCCGATCAATTCAACCTAACCCGATGTAAAATAACTTAACCCGATGTCTAATCGAGTTGTAAAATCTTCAAACCGTAGGTAGTAGATTGATATCGGGTTACATTTATTTGAACCTAACCCGACCCGACCAACCCGATATCCTTTTATATTTTAGGTTTGATATAATTATTGAATCTCTATTAATATGTAAATTAAATAATAACACTCATCACGCACTCTCCTTGCATACATATATTTTCAATCTATTATATCTATCTTTACATAAATCATTTGTATATATTAGTATATATATATTGAGAAAAATTAATTGGATGTAATATACTTCAAATTCAAGAAGTATAGATAAGTTATACCAAATGACAGATGATGAAAAAAAAATTGTGAGTTAGTCAATGTTAGCAGAATATTTTGTTATACCAAACTATCAACCCGATCAACTCAAACGTGTTGGGTTGGGTTGAACTTTTGGTTGGGTTGGGTGGGTTGGGTTGAAAAATTCTCAAACCGACAACATCGGCTTATTAATTAAAACACCTCGAACTCGATCAACCCAACCCATGAGGACCCATGCTTTCCTATATGTATTTCTAAAATAGTTTTTATAATTTTTATAAATAAAAAATTACATTCAACTCTGATATATTTTTTATTTTAAAGATAATTAATTATATTATTTAAATATTTTATTATTTTAGTATTTTAGTATATTTTTTAAATATATATATAATAATAATAATATTAATTCAATTCTCATCATAGAATGAACAAAAAACTCATTTTTTCTAAAAAAAATTTTAAAGTTTTACATAATTTTTTGTGCTAGAAGCGTCCTTCATTATTTTCTATTTTAGAGAATAAAATTAGGAAGTAGTTGAAGTGTTGAAACATTATAGAAAACAAAAATTTATTTTTTTACTGTAGATAAGTTGTTGGAGATGCTCTTTATACTGTACTATATTATAAAGCATTTAAGATAACACTCTTGAAAATCATTTTTGATGCATCAAATACTTTTATTGATGCGTATTAATTCAAATTCAATATTACAAGTAAATTATGTATAAGTATGACTTATTAAATCTTCATGTTTAAGTTCGTGTAATTAATCGTAGATAAACACGATCAAATAATCATAAACATTTCGTTTTAAATATAAAATATCTAAAATATAATTAAGATAATCATTGGGTTTTAACAGAATACTTAATTATTATCTTTGTTATAACTTTTAAGCGATTAAACTGAAAATATATTACTTCGTTATTAAACCTAAACTAAATTATAACTAAAAAAACTACACAAAAAACGAGATCTTTTAAATGGTTTTTTATACTAATATCGATATATTTTTCAAATATTTATTAAATCTCCAAATTTATATTTTATTAAAAAATAAAAATATTATCATTTTCTTAAAACCACATAAAACCGTATTATAACATCGACATACACAAAGAATAAAATAAAACACTAAAATCGAGATGTATCAGGTTGTATTGCACGAGTACCCTTTTAGCTCTATAAAATAAATAATTATACAAAAAACTCAAAATATAGAGATCTTTAAAACTTTAAAAATAGGAGAGAAAAATAAGTTTTTTATTCCTAGCATCAATGAGGGTTGAATACTTGAATTTATTATGGTGAAAAGCAAATAATTGATGAAGAGGTTGAGAACCACAAGATGAAAAAGTTAACCATAGCAATAACTTGAAGAATATGGCTTGAAGTGTTTGAAGATTTATGTATGTGTATTAAAAATACAATATATTTTTTTTTTGAAAAACTTGATTATTGGAGTCAGTATTTGAAGATGGGTTTATTGTGTTAGTGGAAATATGATATGGCAAATAAATCAAGTTCTTTAGAGTACGTTTGGTATATGGGACAACATAAGACAGGACGGGACAAAACTCACTGTTCCACGTTTGGTGCAACATAAGACATGACAATAATTCATTGTTCCATGTTTAGCACGACATGGGACGGGGACAAGAATTGGGACAAAATAGAATATAAAAAGGTTTTTTCTTGTTCTACCAAAATAGGTGGAACAAGATGTGATAAAAATGAGATAGAAACAAAAATATCACTAATCTACCATCGTTTGATATATAACTTTAATATGATATGTATTTTAATGGTCACCACCACTAGTCACGGCTGTCACTAGCGCCGGTAACACCATCGCTCACCAACCACCACCGTCCATTGTCACCACCACCTTCTCCTCTACAACAACAACCTCCTCCACCACCTCCACCACCAATCATCGTCACCACCACTGTGGGCCACCTCACCTCCACCATATAACCACTACCACCATCGACTACCATTGTTGACCGTCGCCACCACCACCATTATCTATCGTCTTCACCTCCTTCACAACAACCACTACCACCGTTGGCTACCTCGACCTCCTCCTCTACTACAACAACTTCCTCCTCCACCTCCACAACCATCGTTGGCCACCGATCACCACCGTGGGCCACCCCACCTCTCCAAAACCACTACCATGTCGACCGCCACCGCCACTATTATCTACCATCTTCACCTCCTTTACAATTATTGTCCTTGGCCACCGCCACCACCACCGTTGGGCACCTCACCTCCTGCACCACCTCTACAACCATCATTGCCCACTGATCACCACCGACCATCTCCAACACTACCACCATGGGTCACCTCACCTCCACCATAACCACCAACACCACCACCATCTTAAAGTCTTCTATAACCATCGTCGGCCACTAACCATCACCGCCTATCGCTGCCACCACTGGTACCATCAGCCACTACAACCTCCTCAACCATTGTGACCACCACCACCACCATCATTGTTGTTGCAACAATATTTATCGTGCCTTCGTCAATTGACATAGATCTTCCAAATCGAATAAAGCATAATTTATAATATGTACAAATCGGATATTTTCAAACTATCAATGATTATAACAAAACTTTAATTCAAAATTTGTACTATTATATATGTATCTACATGGACAATGAGATGACATAAAAACTTGGTATAATCTGTAAATTTAAATCAATAGATTACTCATTGGTATAACTGATAAACAAATTTAAATACAATGTTATAACGAAAAATAATTTCAAAGTACATTACTATAATTTTAAAATCGGAAGTAAAATAATATAATAGTTTTTTTTTATGTTACACCTGTTTCCAACTAGGGATCGCAAAAAAACCGAAACCGATGGTGAAAATCGAAACTTTCGGGCCAGGTACGGGGACATCTTATCGGAGACGGGGTGGGGATCGAGGACATTTTTAGGGATTTTATCGCGGACGGGGATGGGGGTGGGGACGGTGATCACCGGCCCGGTCCCTCCCAATATGTGTGTATATATTAATTTTAATTATATATATAATATCATTAAAAGAAAGTAGTAACATTAAAATTTAAAATGTTTTTATCCACTTACCTCAACACCCCAAATAATGTTTACGAAAAAATCTAATTTATTTGTCTGATCGTGATATCGTGATGTTAGTTTTATGATGTTTGAACTTCTGTTTACTTTTATATTATAATCCAAAACATTGTTTGTAATTAGCTTGATTATGTTTGAGACTTTTAGACTTATCTTTAAAAAAATATATAGCGTACTTTTAGTTGTGAAAGTTAACAGACCGATTCGAGTATAACCAACGGTGAACGGGGAAACAACAAGAAAATTTGATTTTTACTCTTAACGGGTTCCCCAACGAGGATCGGAGAAACCGCAGGACCCGACGGTTATCGGAACTGTTACGATGACGGTTTTGATTATCGGTTTCGAAAATGGGGATACCAATAAGTCAATAAGAGCATCTCTAACAAATTCCTTAAAAGAAATTCTAAAACAAAGAACCAAATGTCAAAATCTTAAAAAAAATTACATCAATCTCCAATATATTTCCTATTTTAAAGAATACATTATTGATTATAATATTAAAATATTAAATTCATCTAGTAAAATATATATCTTTTTTAGATATTTATTTTTAAAAGCTTCATTTTCGTCCTTTTGGAGAAGCTATAACTGCCCGAACCCCAAACCACCCCTGGCCCCGTCCTGTGTACCTCTTTCCGCCAGTAGTAACACATACTGGTTCTTCGCAAAAATGGGTTTCGTGGAAGAAGCAAGAGAAAATCATGTGAAGAAGAAAGTCGAAGAAGGTAAAAGCCCTAAACCTCATTACTTTTACTTCTGATTCTAATCGCTTATGCTACAACTATAAGCTTGACACACGAATTTTGCGATTGCGGCTGATCGAATTGAAATTTTAGGGTTCGTTTTAGATTATAATTGTTTATTGAATTCGAGTATCATGATGTGATAGGCTTTCCATAGTTGTTGACTTTGTATCATGAAATGAATCAAGCAAGAAGCTGTTTAGGAACATAACTGGAGTTTATTGCGTATTATCTCGTAACAATGTGTAAGAAAATTGGACAGATCGATATAAATTGTGTACCTATCCGTCTTTGTTTCACAAAAACAAAGGAATATTGTTTTGAAGGAGGTAAATGCACCAAAATAAAAGTTGAAGGAATTTGTGTATGAATTTTTGTAATTCTATGATTAAATTAGGGGCTGATTACTTACAGCTTAATGGTCTGGATGGCCTAATAGCTCAACCATACATGAGTGTTTCTGTACAGTTTAATCGTTAAGCCAGATAAGCCAAAATGGCTATATGGACTAAACCCATTAAGCCACTTCAAACAAATTAATACTATAAATGCCCTAGAACTATATCAAATTATCAATAATCCAAACCTCTCTCTTTGTCTTCATCAAATCTCCTATCCCTCAGACAAAGACACAATCTAACCCAAACATGGCTTAGTGGGAAAAAAGAAGTAAACAATTGAAGCAATTTTCCTTTGTTTTTCTGCAATTAGTCATGTGTACATTAATGCAAATTATAATATCCATGAGAGTGCTTCTCAAATCTCAACCAATCTCATGGAGATAATTCATTTGAGTTTGCACCATTGAGTTACTAGCTGTAGAAGATAATTAATCATGGCCGGTCAAGAAGCATTAACCATTCATTCTTAAAATTACATATTAGCGTCCACTTTCAACTTTTTGTATGTGTAAAAGTGATACGATTAGAAAAGTGTTGGCACCTTTTTTCACTGGCTGATCCGTGAATGTTGGAGCTTTTTTGATCAAGTTTGTTGCTTTATTTTGAGCGATAAATAGGATGAAAATGGCAAGGGGGCAATATATGTGAAATTGTATATGTCTCCCTCTATATACCAGTTGCCAAGGTCCCATAGTTGGTGGATTCCACCTCATTTAGCAAAGCCGACTGTGTGAATTCGGAGTTAGAGTCTACATGCATATATATATATATATATAGGGTCAAGTTCATACGAGATCGATAACTAAATAAGAGAATAAGAAAACTGTTAGGGTCTGTGTTCAAAAAAAGAAAATAGCTTCATCTCGAGACGGTTGAATCACATGTGATTTTACACTAAAATCACATGTGATTAGGGATGGCAACGGGGCGGGGATTGAGCGGGGAATGTAATTCTCGCCCCCGGCCCCGGTTTCACTGTCTCGGCCCCGGCCCCGGCCCCGGCCCGGTACGGCGAATCCAATCTCATCCCCGGGTTTTTTTAATCCCGGTCAATCCCCAGTTAAACAATAAATTGTTCAAAAAAAGGTAAAAATTAGTTAAAATATATATATTTTTTAGTTAATATATACATAAAGGGACGGGGCGGGTTGGGGAATACATTACCCCGCGCCCCCCCCCCCCCCCGGTTTTCAACATTTAGGGGATCCCTGGTACCCGTTTTTACAGGGAATCCCCGGCCCCGAACGGGCCGGATGAACCGGGTTCCGCGACGGGGAGGGGCAAATCACCATCCCTACATGTGATTCATGCAGGTCGCGGGCCACATCGCCCCTACACCCTTGCTTTGACCATTAGTGTAAAATCACATGTGATTTTGCATGTTATTCGGCTATTTTCGTGTTCTTTTATTTTGTTCCTATTCTCGTTTGAACCCCTCTCTCTATATATATACACATATGCATCTATGTACGGACGAAGCCAGTAATTTAGTTGAGGTGAGCTTATGTAATTATTTAAATATTATGCAAATACACAAGTAAAAGTGAAAGTACAAGCTTAATGAAATACATGTAAAAGTGAAAGCTTGACCTTCACAAGCTTAATGAAATACATGTAAAAGTGAAAGCTTGACCTTCACAAGCTTAATGAAATACATGTAAAAGTGAAAGCTTGACCTTTACAAGCTTAATGAATCACAACCACATGAAAGAAACCCATATAAACAACTAATTAGAGTCTAAAAACCAAGATTTGCATATTTAAAATTGAAATTGAAACCACAGTCCACACGTTGAAATCAATAGCAAGCCACAGGGCATAAAGCAGTAAACAACTAGTAAAACATGAAATGGTAACATTGTCTCAAATTACAGTATAATTTAAACCGTTTAGTGGGATGATCAATAGTGGGATAGGGGCGGGTTCAAATGAGAACGCAAATTTGATTGTGAACGTGAGGAAAAATGAGAGCGCGACACGTGTCATATTCAGACTGAATAATCAAAGAAATATTCAGACTGGATATAGTATTTATTCTGTCTGAATAAGCATTATTCATACTAACTATATTCGGTCTGAATATTTCTTTGATTATTCAGTCTGAATAATCTAAATTCAGACACATGTCGCGCTCTCATTTGTCCTCACGTTCACAACCAAATTTGAGTTCTCATTTGAACTTTCCTCTAGTGGGATATAACACTATCTAAGATTTCAAAACAAATTGAAATGGTGACCCCTTCATAAACTGGAGAGAGTACTCAATATCGTTTGAAAATAGAGTAAGGGGCCGCTTACCAAACACTTACTCGGTAAGCGCTTACCGGTAAATTTTAACACTACCACTTACTTACCGGTAAGATTTTAGTCCACCAAAGCGGCATGTTATGCATCAATTTACCCTGTAAGTGCTAACTGTGGTAAGAGTCGTCACCCTCGCTTACCGGGTTTGGTACTTGCCTCGGTAAGAGCTCTTACCAGGAAGATTTTTGGTCCTTACCATATTCATCCATTAAGGTAATGTGACTTGGTAAGCGCTTACCCGGATAAGTGTTTGGTAAAAACGGCCCCTAAGATTAGGTCCATTAATGACACTCATATGTATTTCTCCTTTTTACAACATCATAATTAACACTGATACAGTAGATGGTGTTGTAGAAAAGTTTTCGCTTTAATCCCTACTTCTAGTAGATAATCTCGCTTCATCAAATTCTTATAATAATAAAAAAAGAATTTATTTTTCTCTCTCGTTCCATTTTGAATTCTAGTCATTATCTTCTGTTTTAACCTATGTCCGTATAAATTCATCAAAATAAACTCGTATTGATTGGCTGCAGCTTTACGAAGCAAAATGAAGGCAAAGGCGCTGAAGGAATGTGATTATTACACTGCTAAATATGCAGAGTGTGCTTCAGGGAGAACGTTTTCAGTTGTTTGGAAATGCCGTAAACAAGCTCAAGAACTAAATACGTGTCTTCATCAGTAGTAAGTTTATTCTTGTGGAACTTTTTATCATCCTTTATACATTCAACCAATTGGTTGATTTACCAGTTCAGCTATTAGATCCTCATAGAAGGATGCCATTTTGTGGCTTTCTGTAAACCAGCAAAGGATCTTCATGTTGGTTTTTTTTTTAAATCATGATGACTAGAGGAACAATATAGAATCACAATAGAATTGTTGGTGATATGGATCATAACTTGGACTATAAACCGGATTATTACTTCCTGGATCCAAATTTTGTAAGAAACTGGTTATGAAATTATGATAGCCCGATAGTTAGGATGACACAATTTTCTGTCTGGTTCCTGAACATAAATGGAGCCAAACTCTCTGATGGATATATATATATATATATATATATATACACACACATACAGGGTCGGGTTCAGGGGAAAACCTCAAAAAAAATGAAAAAGTGAAGAATACCTGGTAGCTCTCTATCTGGATGATATGCACAAATACATACCGGTAATTTGTAACATGACACGAGCATATGCACTTGTGCATAGAAAACAACAACTTCAATCGCTTGTATGTATTTGTGCATACCGTCCAGATGCAGGGCTCCTAGGGTGTTCTTCAATGTTCTCTCTTTTTTTAGGTTTTCCCCTGAACCTCCCTCTCTCTCTCTCTATATATATATATGTATGTATGTATATTATGAGGGAGGTTCATTTAGGAACCTTAAGTATTTTGAGAACTCAGGAACCATCTTTTTTGAAATATTCATGACGAATAACCTCGAATAATAATGAATATTATTCTTCATCATGAATTTCTGTCACGACATTCATCATGAATATTTGTCACGTTATTCATCATGATTCGTGAATACTACACAAAATAGATGGTTCCCGGGTTCTCAAAATATTTAAGGTTTCTAAACGAACCTGCCCCATATATATATATATATATATATAAGAGTCCTGGTAACAACAATGGATGTGGGGTTGATTACTGAGTCATGTAAGTAGTGGGGTTGATTAGAGTCTGTCTTTACTCGAGAAGAAAAAAATAGAGTGCTTCATATGATCCAAATGTCAGTCCTTTAACGTTTTGGTGCTGCGATGAATAGAGCCCATTTATAATTACTTCAGAATTTTATTCCCTTTTTATCCTTTGTAAGTTAGATGAACGGATACTTCACGTGCACTATACCCATGTTCTTTTCTAGAGAAGTGAAAAACATGTAGATTTGGGCTGAGTGGGACAAAAATGCACTAAAATAGGTGGAACAAAAATCAGGGAGATAGGGAGATATTTGGTAAATTACTAAACTACCCTCAAATATTTTTTCATCTGCCAACCTCACTCTCGTTTGTCCAGTTGTATATAGTCTAGTTTCGTCCAATCCAGTCCAGTCTTGTCTGCATACCAAACGCACTAAAAGGCTATATTGCCCCTGCATTGTTATGACAATGATGGTTACTTATAATACTCAGTGTTATGTTGATTTTTGTAACGCTTATCGATATTAATATTTTGGTTGCAGTACGAATGACAGTAAGCTGGAAGAAATGAAGAAAGAGTACACACTTCAACAGGATGGGAAAGGACCATTAGGAGTTTAAGGGTAAGCAAATTTATGCTTTTCCTTAATTTGGAAGAGATTTTTATGCGCTTTAATTGCAACTCGTTATTGTTTTAAAAGTTGTCGTAAATTAATTAATCTTCGCTAATTGCAATTAGTGTATGAAAATTTTACACAAGTGTTGGAAGCACAGGTGATCAGTTTAAAAGTAGGTCGACTTATGTGGGGTTTGAGAACTCGTGAACCACCTATTTTATTATTCCCTCAATTCCAAATAAGTGTCCACAATTTGAAATGATATACAGTTTTAGACATGAATAGTTATTACACTTTTTAGTAAACCAAATGACAACTTTATCCTTATTTAATTTCTCCTTCACAACTCTTAAATATGTGTGCCTTAATTAAGAGTATATTTGAGAATTTAGTTATATATTTTTCAAACTACACTCTTATTTTGGGACAAATATATATATATATATATAGAGAGAGAGAGAGAGAGAGAGGAAAGTTCAAACGCGAACTCAAATTTGGTTGTGAACGTGAGGACAAATGAGAGTGCGAACGTGTCTGAATGTAGATTATTCAGACCGAATAATCAAAGAAATATTCAGACTGACTATAGTATTTATTCAGTCTGAATATTTCTTTGATTATTCAGAATATGGCACGTGTCGCGCTCTCATTTGTTCTATCGTTCACAACCAAATTTGAGTTCTCATTTGAACCTGCCCCTATATATATATATATATATATATATATACACACACACACACTTATTTTGGAACGTGGGAGTAGTATACATGATGAATAAAAATGAATATTATTCATCATGAAAATTTATCACGTTATTCATCAATAATATTGCATAAAATAGGTGGTTTCCGACTTCCCGTCTTTCCAGATTCTCATAATATTTAAGGTTTCTAAATGAACATTCATCCTATGTTTTTAATCAGTCTTACATAGAGGTGGGCAAGTGGGCTGAAGGACGCGGTTACTAAAAGTCGGACCGGTTAGCATAAACTACGATTTTTTTAAAGTTGGACCAGTTAAGGGACCAATTATCAGACTCGGCTCAACACCGATTACGATTTTTTTTCTTTCTATAGGACCATTGTGATCTTTTGATTGATTAAATACTGGTGTTTGCGTTTTTGGTTTATCTACACAAATTAAAACACTCTTAAATCTCAAAATCGATCAACTGGTTCGTGTTCGTGGTCCGATTTCTTGTGTATTAATGATTGGCAAATACAATATTTATTAGGAGTAAATGTGGTATTTTTAAAGATAAGATATGCAAACCATATGTTTAAAAATAAGGTTATTTTATAAATAGAAGTTATTTATACATCATGAAAATGATAATTGTTTTTTATCCAACTCCGAGTCGGTTTCTGTGTACTACGATTATTCCCATGTGGTACTGGAAGACAATCAGGAAAATTTCTGATGGCCTTGAAATCACACATAGTTTTGAAAGGAGCATGACCCAAAAATTAAATTTCTCTATTTGTTAGTAGCTTAATGAGTTTAATGGGGACTCATAACTTATTCGGTTAACTGTATGTGACTGTTTGGTAGTTGTTTAATGATATAGAAAGCAGCTTATTCGGTAAGCTTTTAAGTGGAGAGCTTTATACAGAAAGCCAAGTTTTTTTATTTCAAATTTGTCATTCCCAATTAAGCAGTTTTAAGTGTTTGAATGGGGAAAAAATTAAAATGCTTATACCGGTGCCAAACCGGTAATAATGAGTTTTTGACAACTTATCGGTTTTTTAGTCATTTTACATGTATAAGCAATCCAAAACACTCGTAAAAGATAACTTATTAGCTTATTACGTTTTTGTACCATCATAAGCTAATCTAAACATTTTTTATAAAATTTCGATATGACACCACATAAGTTATTAAGCACTTTTACATAAAAGCATGAGTTATTTTAAATAAACAATCCCAAACACCCCCCTAAAAAGCGTGCTCAAATAAAGATATTTCTAATCTATATAGACAGGTTAATCTACATGGACAGATTTATTTATACCGGATTTAATGAAAAATGGACATATTTATTTATACCGGATTTAATGGAAAACCAACTAAACCACCTTTATTTTTGTGGTGTGCCATCACTAGGGAATAAAATTGCATTTGTTTGTTTGGTAGATTGAAATTGAAATTGAAATTGAAATTAGCATATGATGCTATTTGCTCCTTTTATTTTAATGATTATTGTATTTTAGACCCTTTTCTTGCCGGCAACCTATTGGAAGCATGAATCATATCTATGTATTGAGTTGAAATTAATATCTTTGAAGGGATCCGTCTCCTAAGTGCCAACAAATCTCAAAAACTTCTAATTTAAGGGATTTTGTCTGATAACAAATCTCCAAACTCCTAATTTAAGGGTTCCGTATGATAATAAAATGACAAAATTCATGTACTTGAAAATACTAATAAAAGTGAAGTTTAAAGTAAGAATGGAGACAGTTTATTCGATTTGGTTGTGCCAAAAATAACGATCATATATATTCTTTCAAATCTGTTTTCCAAAAATATTGACTATATAACCGGTTAATGATATCAATTTAATTTAATTAATGATTTAACATATTAATAATATATATATATAGACACAAACATAAATGAGTAAACGAACCATTGTTCATATTCCTTCATTGATTAAATAAACGAACTTTACATCGAACAGTTCAAGAAAATTTGATTCGTGAGATTCATTTACAGCCCTAAAACACACGTGGTAGTAATGCTCCTAAAACGGATGTAGGTGAAAGAGTATGACAAATATCAAGAGATGTCTACCGGTGGCAGTTCTGTCAAACAACAATTAACAGATCTAGATTTACAAATTATATCAAAAGTGGAATTTGTGCTTGTGAAAATTATCGAGCAATCAGAGATCAAAAGGAAGACCCGAAATTTTGTGAACAATGTAGAGTCGAGTTTGTTGATTCTCGTATAAGAAGATATCAAATGGGCTACATTTAATGTATGACTCCAATAGTTCTAACCTTGTGCATTAACTTAACAAACTAGTTGAACAAAAATACAAATGAGACAATGAGTATTAAACCACAGGAATTAGGACAAAAAAAGAAGTGTGTTTCCATTGCAGCAAAAGCTTCAACTTAAAATGTTTAACATCACAAAATATCACGAGAAACAAATCGCTTAGCCGTCTACAGATGACGGCTAAAAAATGAAAACGGCCTACGATTGTGTCAAAAAATCTCTAAACAAAATCTTTTTGGGATCATTCAAAGGTAATGATGCCTTGAATCACCCATCAACAAGAAACAAACCTCACCAGCAACTATAACACGTAAACAAACGTTTTAAGTTGGTTTTCGCATGTTACGGCCTGCACGAATCACTTCATCCACAAGTAGCAGCTGTGATGCGATTACCGGACTGCCAAAGAAACACACAAATTTCATTCAATATATAACCAGAACCAGATGAGTTCCCAGATAGCGTTGTTGGAAGTTTGGAGGGTTAGAGTTGAAAATTTGACCCACAGGGACGGGTATCTATGGGAGGTTACAGGAGTTGATTTATATACCTAAAAGGGTTTTGGGTCCAGGGATGATACTACCCGCCCCTAATGCGACCCCCATATATGCATATGTATGTGTATATATATATATAGAATATTCACTTTATATTCTATGAATGTTACGTTATATTTTGTGAAGGTTGTCCTTTCTCACCTTCTCATGAAAAAGATTCTTCCTCACAGGAATCTGTATACGTATGTATGCATGTATGAGAATATAGGGTTGGTTTCCGGCGAGAAGAAGAGTTAAGGTGAGAAGCATAAGAAGGGATCTCCACCCTTGGATGCAAATTAAAATGAGATGCACCGGATCAATCCCCATATCAAAGCGCAATTCATGGGTGGGTTTGAGATTAAAGGTGATCAAGGGTCCAGATCTCTTCTCACCTTAACTCTCCTTCTCACACAATCCTATGCTTGTAAATATATATGTGTTTTATATATATATATATATATATATATGTAGGGTTCGGTTCCGATGAGAAGGTAAGAAGCGTAAGAAGGGATTTCCACCCTTGGATGCAGATTAGGATAAGATCCAGCGAGATGAGATGCACCAGATCAATCCCCGTATCAAGCGTAATTCATGAGTGGGTTTGAGATTAAAAGAGATCAAGGGTCCAGATCCCTTCTTAGGCTTCTCATCCTAACTCTCTTTCTCACCCGATCCTACAGCTATATATACATGTGTGTATTATATTATTTTTTACTAAATGGGTAGTTAATGGTTTCCTCATACCCGATGGAGATTGCTCCCCCCCCCCCCCCCCCCCAAAAAAAAAGGAACCCGTTAAGGGACTAGACTGGTCGAAGGGTGGATTCTGTGTCCATTACCCACCCACTTTGTCAATAGCAAAATAATTATATGCAGAAATATGCGATGTATGTGGTAAAATAGTTGTGTCTATTGGTAAGTAAGAAACTAGCTACTAGTGCCAAGGTTCTATAACTATTTGCATACCCTGAATTAATGATTTGACGCTTCACGGCATAGTTGTCAAAAATGCCCTCCATCAAAGGGTCAATTGGATCTCCCGTGTGTTGATTTAGTCCGACAACATTCCCATTGTCGTGCTCTCCCTGGTTAATTAGTCAAAATAAAATCATAATACACAAATGTATCATATGAAAAGAAAGAAAGACAAAAGAGAAAGAGATTAAGGGCATAGAAGAATTACAGTCAAAGAAATTATAACATCTTGAGTGTCAAGTCCTGAGTTTTCAGCAAGTGTCTTTGGCACAATAAGAAGAGCATCGGCAAAAGCTTGAATACCAAGTTGAGCACGCTGTTCACAAGAGTAACCACCAAAGTTATTAAATATTTTGTATTATTTATGTTATTTTATAATAATTCATATTATTGTCATTTTAAATATTTATCTAACAATTTATTTCCATTCAACACTTGCGTAGACATAAGGTAAAAATTGTAACTTTTGTTGTCCAGATTATTTATTCGGAACAAAAATCAATCAACAGTTTATCTTAATTTATCAACAGACAGATTAATGCTTACAGACAACTTAATAGATTCAGAATTTAATGGATAAAAAATCAAACAAGCCCTTAGTTACTCTTTCCTCGGCCCCAAAATAAACGTTCATGATGAAAAAAACACACGTCTAAAAATGTGCAATTATCACGATTTTTAATTAACTGAACAATTTTAACAACCTTTTACAATAGGAGCGATGAATTTCTCCATCTCATTATTAAGGGTAGAATTGGAAAGTAGGGATTTACTTTTGAAAGTGAACGCTTAGGGGGTGTTTGGTTGGTTTTCCATTAAGTACTGTATGAATAAAGCTGTCGGTGGAATTAATCTGTCTTTATAGATTGGAAGGGCAGGTTTATAAAGAACTTGGCTTTCTGCAAAAAGCTACCCCCAGAAGCTTACTGAATAAGCCACTTTCTCTATCATTAAGCCACTACCAAACAGTCATGTATAGCTGACCGAATAAGCTGAGTCCCATTAAGCTGGCTAACAAACAGACCCTTATTCTGGTACAAACTAAAGTAAAAATGTGTACAATTATTCTGGGAGTAACATTGATCATCGTAACTGATCCGAGGATAATGTGCAACTTACCCCTTTAACAGTTTTTTTCACTTTGTTAACCAAGTGTTGTCGAGCTGCGACCTCAAAAGCGCCGGCACCCTGAAATATATATTAAATATGCTTCATTAATTTCAGTATACAGGTAACACGATGCTTGTAAAGATAATTTTCACACATATAAAGCATTATAATCATGTTTAACATCACCTGCCACAAAAACTATCGTTAGTAATAACTATCCTCTTGAAAGTTAAAACCAACCTGCCACCAAACTTACAACAAGATTTGCATAGGAAAGAAAACAAAGTACGTCCTCCATTAGAGTGACGAGGGTCAATCAGTTAAAAAAATTGCTTAACTACTATGCTGTTAACTTGGGCTAGTTGTTAGTTAAAAACTTAGTTGTGGGCTAATACTCTATATGTTAGCTTATAAACCAATCATGTTTGGTAAAAATTAGTTGATAAGCTAGATGACAATGTAAAATGACCTAAAAGGACATGTTGAAACATTAATTGGAAAAGTATAAGAGGCATAATTGGAAAAAAGAATCCTTGGAGCGTATCAAAACACTACTTGAAATAGCTTCTTATAAAAAGCTAGCTTATGGCTTAATACAACGGGGCTTTTTCAATAAGCTCAAAAATTCAGCTAGTTTAAAAGTTAGCTAATGGTTGCTAAACATGGCCTTAGCATTGACCTTCCCTGTTTCATGCAAATTTGATAGCAATATAGCCCTTTTGCATGTAAACGAAGGATGGTGTGAGAATAGAAGTTAAGGTGAGAAGCGTAAGAAGGGATCTGGACCCCATTAATCTTTCGTGCTGTTTTTTTGACAGCCGAATGCAGTCAATTTGCAATAAAAATTGACAATTCAAGCAACTTGAAGCATTTACTAGAACATGCAACTAAATCAAAAGCAGTAAAAAGATGCCAAGGTACATTCCTTACAAAATAATAGCTCAACAGATAACCAACAAAATCCATTGGATCATGCACTTGTGTTTTCTATGTAAAAGAAAACTTACTCGTACAACTGCTTCGTCTTCAATGGTATTCTTGACTGATCGTAGACCATCTCTAACAGCATCCTTAATTTGTGCAATCGTGTGGTCATTTGGTCCTTCAATAGTATACAACAAACATGATAAACCAACATATAGAAACCAACAACTTACAGAGAATTTGCAACACAAAAACCTTAAACCAAACGAGCCCAGGGGTCACAGGCCCCCAACAAAACACACTAAAATTTTCCGAAAAATCTATAAAAAATTATTTTTTAGTAAAATTTTCTATTGTTTGTTTCTCTAGCCATCTGGCTCATTATGAAACCAGTCGAATTTTGTTTTAATGTATAATGTGTTCATTTGCTTTAAGTTTAAACTATATAGAAAAATATACAAATAGCAGTATAATGTGTCAGCTTAACCAAAATAGTAATAAAAAAAACTGAAAACGAAACCAAATAAGTTATCTTCAAGTGTACGAATGGGCAATAGAAAGAAAACTTTAACATCTAAAACTTACCTTTAATTAAAATTGTACACGAGTTGGGATGCTTTACATTCTCAACAAATGTATACTTCTCTTCCCCGAGGACATGCTCATAGACCAATCCAGCCCATCCAAGGCAATCAGGGGTTAGATCATCCACAGAGTTCACAGCTTCTCCACCACATGCCAAAACCAAGCGTTCCATATTTCTTCTTTTGGCTCTTCGAAGAGCAACTATCTGAGAAATTATGAAATTAGCATGTTAAACAGTAGTACAGGAGAGGTAACATATTACAATGACTAACAACTCCAAGAAAAAGATCAGATGAGTTGGAGATATAGCATGCTTTGTAGGAATTATCCAAAATGACTTTTAAGGGGCTGTTTGGCAGTTGCTGAATGGTTTGGTGCAGAATGATTAAGAGGCTCTTATGATATAGTGCAAAATAAAATATAATTGTTTGGTAATTCTTCAGGATGTAATCAGGGCTCTTAATGGTTAAGGGAGTCCTGGATACAAAATGATTCAGGGGGTTTTGGAACCATTAAGAGGCAGACCTATTTTCTGTCAAACAGGATTCACCTCTTAGCGATTCAGAGGCTGCCTATTAATGGAACTGTTAAGAGGTAAACAAACATCCCCTAAGATACAGCCTTAATAAATTAAATTAAAATCTGAGGATGTAAAAACAACGGATTACTACCAATGCTATCAATCGCACACTAAACCGGTGTTCTTCCAAGTGATGAACTGATATAGGTATGATGCTTCAGAGAATGCAAGTGATAATCAGGTCTCACATCCACAGAAAGCAGCACCATTTAGATTTAGTAATTCTGCAGTATTTTTCTTTTTCTCTAAAAAAGGATGTTTCCTTTGTCCTTTCTCTCTACTTAAGTACTAATTTCACTTCTATGTGCATACAACTTCATTAATTTGAAAAAAATACAAAAAAACTTTTTTCTTCATTTGTTGTATCTAAAATACCTATACTCCAACCCAAGTGCTTATCGCTGTGTTCTCGAATTTTGAAAGGAAAGAAAAGAAAATAAGGCAAGGGAAGGAAAAGAAACGAAAAGAAAAGAAAAACTTTTATTTGTGTTCTTGACAGCAACGGAAAAGAAAGGAAAGAAAATAATTTTTAACGTTCTTGAGCAGGAGAGAAAGGAAAGATGTCAATTTTACAAATATACCCTTATCGAGAACACAAGATTTTTTCTTTCCTTCCCTTTACTTTCCCTTTACTTTCCCTTCACTAGCATGTTCAAGGTATGATGATATATAAAATCCTAAAAGCATAATACACGGGACACTTAGATTATAGGGTAAATAATGCAAGGCATCTTCCAGATCATTATTTTTGGTGACATGGTTTTGGACTTCCCTTGAAGCCTAAAACTTCAATTATAATCTTTCACCAAGCACCATATGATCAGATGGAAAAGAAGAAATAACTCTGGATAATGCTTGAATAAATCAGTCTGAATGGAGAACAAACTCCACTAAAAATTATTTTAAATCATGCATAACTGAAAAAACCAAAAAAGAACAAAAAAACAAAGCTTCAACACCTATTTATAGCAGCTGGTGGAGAGATAAAACTATTTGTAGAAAAAAATAGAAAATACCAATTAACTATAACATGGGCATGTCTTGAATGATGGAAACAATGGGAAATGTGAGTGGCTAATGAGCTAGTTTGACTTGGTCAATAGTAGGAACCTCCCTTAATCCCAGCAGCCAGTAGCCACCTCCCCCAAAACATTTGCTCTCAAAATCAGGAGGTTTGAAAGATAAAGGATACTTTTTCTCTGTATCAACCGACCAAGCCGAAGCTACTTTTAAAAAATATTTGGACTCCATAAGCACGGCAAGGAACAGCTAGAGGTTGTATTTTAGGTCACGGATGCTGAAACTAGACTACCAAAACAATCTTCAAACTTCCATGAACACAAAATCATATTTGCTTCGTTAAGTCATATTGTTTCTTTCATGAGATAAAATGTCAACACCAGCAGTCAGATGGCTTCAAACTCAGAATCTAAATGTAAGTTTTTTGGTAAGTACAAGAACTGGATATCGATACAGATTTATGATTAACTTACCCCGGCCCTGGCAAGAAGATCCAATGATGGAGGATCTATCCCTTTCTGATTAATAACAACAAAGTTGTCATCAGTACCAGCGCACACCTGCAAACCATGAGATATATATGAGAATGCAACCTTCCAATGTAAACCCTTGACTTATTCAATGTTATCAATCAACCACCTCCTTGATAGAATACCTTGTTTTTCAGTTCGATAATTTTTCTCACTCTCTCATCCACAGAACGTCTCTCTGCAGCAACCATTGCTTCTCTCTGTTCCGCATTTGAGTAGAAAAATCCAGCATTGATTTCACTGAAAAATAAATGTTAGTGAGGTTAACTTAACATTGAAATAAGTTATAGCTCAGAGATATGAATAAGAAATTCTAAGAGCTAATTACAGAAACTATAAATTTGTTAACTCCAAAGACACTGAATAAATTAAGAACAAAAAGCAACCTTTTCTCATACTCCAATGATACATTACAGGTCAATATGTGACAATTCTCTGCTCGTCTCTTCATATCGGGATGCCTGGATCCATGATCAAGGACAAGACCCTCCACCTATTGAAAACAACATAATCAAAAGATGAATCCACCACCACCACCACCATTTGTACATAAAATGATGATGCCAATCATCATAAGCAATGTAACAACATCAAACGTACCAAACGAGTGTCTACATCAAACTTGTGGCGCATGTGCATAATCTCGACCATAAAAAGATCAATTGGTTCTTCAGGCTTGCGAATGCAGAGCACCTACAAAACAAGAAAAAGACTGGAACCTAAACACAAAAGCCTGATTCTAAAATTAAAATAAAGTTGCAAGCAAACTTCTTGAGATAAACTTTTCAGTTTTATCTATACCGTACATCAGTACATTTATAAATGTAGAACACTCACCGCATTCACAACTATGTCAGTTAATTGATCTGCCAAAGATTCATACAACTGCACAACAATTAAAAGAACATGATCTTTACAAACAGAACTTGCATTTAATCATCAATTCATCATAACAAGAACTTAACTAAAAAGAAAAGAGCAAGCATATCAAAATACCTTTGTTCTTAATGTTGTTCTTGCTACCATTTTTAGCATCTCTCTATCCGCCTCCTCACCCATCTGTATTAATACAGGAGTCCTGAAATTTTCAAGAAATTCCAGTGTGGCCCTCTTGGCAATTTCAAAACCATCAACCACAACCCGTGGATGCATCCCTGCGTGAACAGGAATAAAAACATACTTTTTAGTTATCATATGCTAAAATGACGATAACAGCTATAATAAAATCAACGAACTTCAAATTTTAAATGATATGTTACAACTTTGAACAAATACATACAATATTACCGAGTGGTATATAAGTTGATAAATGAAATTTACACCTGGGTAAGTCAAAGATGTCCCCTTGAATAAAACCACACAGACTACGTAAAAATGCACAAGTAAAATGACCAAAAAAATATAAATTGCATGAAAGTGAAACATTTTTGTGGTGGCATAAGATCATTAAATCAATTGCTTGTCAATAACACTGCAAAAATGTCACGCACCATCCGCCTGCATCAAGTAAAAGATACGTAGAAAAACACAAGAAACCATATGCCTACTGTCAGGGCAGATTTGCAAACCAAAAACGGCAAGAACAATAGTGAGGATGTTGGCGATGTGCTTAGGTCCTTCGAAATAATCATAGGCAAATTGAATTAATAAGCATATGACAGAAGTAAGATTAGAAAGATGAGAAACCTTCATCAATACAACGCTCTGCCTGTTTCATTAGCTCGCCAATAAAGATAACTGTGGAAGTTGTCCCATCACCACTAATATCATCTTGTGCAACAGCTGTCCTTGCAATCATAATGGCAGTTGGATTTTGAATTTGCTGGAACCATATAAAAAAACAATCGTTATACGAAAAGCATGGCACTACCATAATGATGTAGAAAAGCAAACATTGGCAGTAGATTGGTAACACCATATAGTTTAGCTCTCAAATGTGTAGAAGAGTGTTAGTTAGGTAACACCATATAGTTAGATCTCAAATGTGTAAGCTCGACTAGATAATTTTCATGTATCACCCCCCCCCCCCCGAGCGACACTAACTTTGGAACAAAAACCTAGTACTTCACAAGTGCAGAAGTGATATGAATTGTGATGCATGTTTAACACCATCAAATTTCCATTTGTTAGTCACTAGATCTTATTATAAAGTTTCATGTGTTTATCAACCTTTCAAATGAAAGTATAGAATTGCCATCCTAAAACTTCTACTTACACTCCAGATTGATTTTTATCTAGTGAAATGATAAAAGTCTATCCCTTAGCTTTAGACTCGTGTTCTAGATTAATAATATATCAAATTTGCTCCTAGCATTAACAATGCAACACTTCTTATTTTATTCTTGATAACCACTCCTGCAAAATTTGTATCTAAAGTCAATCATAACATCATAAACTGCAACAAATATGAAATCATCATGGTGCTAAATGACACAAACAAACAGCAAAATAGAAGTGCTGATGGGTCCAACCTTTTTTAGCCAAGCATATATATATAGAGAGGAAAGTTCAAATGAGAGCTCAAATTTGGTTGTGAACATGAGGACAAATGAGAGCGCGACACATGTCATATTCAGATTGAATAATGAAGGGAAATATTCAGACTGAATGTAGTGTTATTCAGCTGAATAATGTATGAACTTCACCTTCATTATTCACTCCGAATGCTCTTCATTATTCGGTCTGAATATGACTAGTGCCGCGCTCTCATTTATCCTCATGTTTACAACTAAATTTGAGTTCTCATTTGAACCCGGCAGTGTATATATATATATATATATTACAAATGCGGAATTATTTAACAAGAGGAAATCTGCTAAAGTATATTCTAATGCACAGTGAGTTACAAATTTTAGAAACAAAATATTTTTTAAACCAATGGGTAAAGGTAACAATTTTCTAAAAAAATGAAATTGCATCAAGTATAACTGGATTGTGAATATTACTCTCTTAAAAAAATGATACCGGATCAAAGTTTAGCATTGATCCAAATTACCAAAATACAATATGTATCTCTTTGTTTACAAGGGAATAGTTAGTTTGTATTAAATATGTACCTTTGACTTCGCATATTTACTTTGGTTTTTGACTTCTAGATGTACTTTTTGCTCATATTTGGTTTTAACTGTACCTTATTATATTTTCACCTATAACGATTTTCCATACCTATACGTCATTTTCTATTATTAGATCCGGGAAGGGTTCTGTAATAATAGTTTCTGCTGTCAAAAGAACGATTACTAATATCTATGAATAGACGTTTAAATGTGTCAAACTGTCAATAATACAACCAAACATAATCACAAAATACTTTTACGACGAAAATGAAACACAAATAACTAACCATCTCTTTCAACAAAGTGTTGCCATCCTTGGTTAACTTGATATCTCCAGCTCCGCCAACGAGCCTTTGAAAAAGTTAATACACGCAAACGAAAACATCAATGTAAGCAAAAAAAATAACAAAGATGACAACGCAAGAAATCACAGAGTATGAAAATAAGAATCTAACATCTTGATGGTGCCTTTAGGCCCGAGATTACTCTTGAGAACATCTTGTAAACCCTTGGCAGCATTGATATTCATATGAAGTGCAGCCGATTTGTTCAGCACTTCGGCATTAGGGTTCAGAACCCGCACAGACATCTTCGATCCTGTTATTTTGAGCAACAAAATCACAAATTCTGAGATGGAAAAAAAGAGTGTGAGCGAGATAGAGAGAGAGAAATGTAAGGATCGAGAAGTAACCTTTGATTAGCTAAACACAAACTGGATCTTGCAGACGTGATGATGACGAAGAAGATCAGGAGAGGAGAAGAAAAGTGCGTCGGACGGGAGTTGTTCTGAAGTGAAGTGGGAGACGGTGGAAGAATGTTGGTTTTTAGGGCTTTTCGTCGAATGGTTTTTGTGTTAACAGTTTCTAATAGACCATACGTCGTCGTTTACTTAACATGAGTAAAGTCTCTTTGAGCAACGTGGCTTCTAGCTACAACAAATCTCTAATGGTGCGTTTGCTATCCTGTCATAACATAATAGAACATGACAGAACAGCTGTCACACGTTTAGTAAAACATGATATGACGAAACGGGATATGATAGAACAGAATTACCAATTTACCCCGATAAGTTGTTTAGTGTTTTTTTACTTAATAACCCCACGCACACATATATATACACTATAAGGGTACTCGTACAATGCAGCGAGATACATCTCGATTTTAAGTTTCATTTTAAAACATTAACAACAAAAGAAACTTACCTCGCAAAACAACAAACAAAACAGATACCCAGAAATCGATCAAGAGTCTTGTGTTGTGCCTTGTGCGTGTGCCAAACAGAATAATAACAAATTAACAGAGGGAAGATCAGAATTCGTTGAATATGAAATTATGGATTATGGAGAGGTAGACCGTACTGTAGATGGATTATGGAGAGGTCAACCAATGTATTTATATATATAAGGAAGAGAAAAGAAAATCAGTATCAATTAAAATCAAAATAATTTAGGAATAGATATGTGTATAAAAGTATAGAATATAATCAATAATTAAAATCAAAATAATTTAGGAATAGATATGTGTATAAAAGTATAGAAAATAATCAATAATTCAATATCAATTACTTAATTAGAAGATTAAACATATCTGTTGGGATTTAGTTAAAAAAGAAATGATTTTGGCCCCAAAAATAAAGAGTTTTTAAGTAATTAGCATTAAACAGCAGTATGTGTGGCTTAAAATGTTGTTTTTAAAAGTTTTTTGTCAAATGCTTTATAATATAGTATAGATATATATGGAGAGAGAGAGAGAGGAGAGAGAATGGAAGAGAGGGAGAGAAAGAGGAGAGAGAGAAAATTAAAAGTTATAATTTTTAAAATAAATTACAATTAACTCCAACAGATTTTCTATTTTAGAGATTTCACTGTTGATTATATTATTTAAATATTTTATAATTTATGATCGCAATCTATTTTAAAAATAGAATACATATAAAATGATATTAATTTAACTCTGGTTAGTAGAATGATTAAAAAATTCATTTCTCACTTCTCTCTTTGGAGTTTTAAAGAATTCTTTGTATTTGGAGATTTCTATGTGATTCTCTGTTTTAGAGAATGTGATAGATAATCTATTGGAGCATTGTAGAGAACAAAAAGTTTATTTTCTCTATTTTAGAGAAGTTGTTGGAGATACTCTAATATGATAAGTAGTTAATGTGACAAGAGTAAGAAAACATGTAAACCCTCAATCACTTTTAATTTCATAACCATCAATGAATTATATTTTAGAAGGGAGTTGATCTGGTGCATCTTGGTGTACATCTCATCCTAATATGCATCCAATAGTGGAGATTTATTCTTATGTTTTTTACGTTGACTCTACTTCTTACCGGAACCCAACTCTAAGCAACGTTTTGTACAAAACATGATTGTATTTGAATTTTTTTCTCTGAATGTGAATTGGTATTATGTTATTTGAGCTTGACTTGAAAAAATTATATTAAGCTCGGTTCAATACAGGACTTGAGTTTGATGTTCGTTTATGGGCTTATACCCACGATCAATTAGATCGTTTATTGCCTTGAGATTGATGCTTTTATACTTTTATTGTATTTATGAACGTATCATGTTTGACTCAAACTGTATATGCTTGAATGACTCGGTTCGACTCGAAAGTTTAATTGAGCTTTCGAACGAGTCAAGTCGAACATTGGTTTATGAAGCTCGATGAGATCGACTCGAGCTCGGTAATTATCAAGTCAAAGCTCGAATAGCTCATTTATACCCCCTATGTACGACTAAGACAAAAGTGAACAGTTTTTTATATCGTATTCGGTAAGTTGGATAAGACAAAACAAAATTGTTAAGTTGACCATATTGTCCCTGACTATTGTTTAAAGACTTTACATAATCTTAAAATAATTATAGATGACACAAATCAAGTAAATATTTATATTATTTAATTTATAAACATTCGTACACGGTTTTCATGTACATATAATAGCACCAATTTTTTGAGTTGATAGTTTGATATAAATGATAGTAATTCAAAGGAGCTCGGTTCATACAAGGAAAAAATGTATGCTTCGTTTAGTTTGGAAGGTCTTTATGAATTGGCATAGCAACAGTGAAGGTTGTTGTAGTGGCAGTCGAAGGAGGTGGTGGTGACAATGTGGAAGAACCATAGGGTTTGTTGTTGGTTGGTGTGGAGGTGGTGGTGGAGGTAGATGTGGCTGACGGTGCTGGAGATGGAGGTGGTGGTGGAGGTATAGGTGGTTGACGGTGCTAGAGATGGAGGCGGTGATGGTGGAGGTAGATGTGGTTGACGATGCTGGAGATGGAGGTGGTGGTGGCGGTAGAGGTGGTTGACCGTGATGGAGATGGATGTAGTGGTTGTCGAACGTGGAGGATATGAAGGTGGTGGTTGTGGTGGTAAATGTAATGGCGGTGGCCGACGACAACAATATCCAATGGTGGAGGTGTCCACTAACCCAAATAACATATCAGGGTCATATTAAACGAGGGTAGATTGATATTTTTTTAGGTTTGTTTCATCCTTGTAATTTTTAGTTTTATTGTTCCACTTAGTCTCAATTCCTTATCGTGTCAGTACAACGTGGTATAGTTTGTACCTAATATATATATATATATGGGGCGGGTTCAAATGAGAACTCAAATTTGGTTGTGAACGTGAGGACAAATGAGAGTGCAACACGTGTCTCGTTCAAATAAATATTCAAACTGAATATAGTATTTATTAAGTCTGAATAATGATCATCCAGTCTGAATATTTCTTTGTATATTCAGACACATATCGCGCTCTCGTTCGTCCTCACGTTCACAACCAAATTTAAGTTTGCATTTGAACTTTCCTCATATATATATATATATATTTAATAAATTGCATCATAATACTCACGTCGAGAACGTTGGAAAGATTTGTTGTTTATATAAAATAAAGCAAAAATATGATATAGTAAATTCCAATTACATAGCAAAGTTTAAAGGTCGTTAATCAAACGTTTGTTGGGTAATAGCAAGAGACGTCATCCATGCTTACTTTATCGTGTAACGTTCCAAATCATTAAAATAGATTGTTGGTAAGTGATAACTCTATATTTTAGAGTTATTACATGCCTTTTATTTGCATTTTATTTAAGCAATTTCGGCCATTTTGTTTCCTAAATCCCCATTTTTGGTCTAAAACATTTTCTTGAGCCATTTGTGAGTGTTTTCATATCTTGGAACCATTTAAGGCGTTTTTATGCCTAAAAGACGAGTTTTCATCAAACTAGTATCCGGAGTGTCCACTCCGAGGGACGAACAGCTGATTCATTAAGCCAAACGGCTGGAGGCCAAGATGGTGCTGACTGGGGAACACAAAAGCAGGAGTAGGAAGCTCCTTTGCATGCTTTCTGCTGGTGGTTGAAAAGCAAAAGTAAAAGAATGGCTATAAATGTTATTTTATTCCTTAGCCCCATTTTAGGGAAAAGCTTCATTATCCAATGGATCTTTGTGCTTTCTCCATGGTCTTTACCCTCAAGGTGGTGTGTTTCTCCTTGGTCCTTACCTTCCAGACGCAGTGCTCCCTTCTGGACCTTGCCTTGAAGACATTACATGGAAGACCCTTGGCCTTCTATATAAAGGCCAAGGCATTCATATCATTCAACAACCAAGTAGAACAAAAAAGTAGAGATAGAAAGTAGAGATAGGATTTCTTAGAGAGCATAATTTAGTTCTTAGCATTTATTTTCATGTTCTTAGTTAGAAGCATTTAATTTTCATTAGTTAACATTTAATTTTCTGCAGTAGTTAATTTTTACTTTCGGTAATGTGCTTCGGTGAACACGACAGTGGGCACTGTTCTTGCAGTAAGTAAATCTTTCGGTATGTTTTCTTGCAAACTTTTAAATTCCGTTTTCTACTCCTTCTTAGCTATGAACTAAACTCTTTTTGAGATGTAGAAAATGAGAAGTACCCGGACTTTATGTAAAATTATTGAGTAGTTTTTATATATACCTTTTTACCCCTTTTTGATTTGGTCATTCATTGTTCGATAATGCCAATGATGCGGACAAGCTAATAACTTGAAAGTGTTTACTGTCTAGTTCGAGACCCAGACCTGGGCGGAACGTAGTGACACGAGCTTGGATGATGTTAGGAATTTGAAAGAATTCTTTACATGGTAAGTTTTCACCATATGGAGTAGGAGCAACCATTTGGGCATTAAAAATACTTATGGCTTTTTGCTTACTGCGTAGACACCATCGAAACTCGACCGAGTTCAGAAAACTTACTAACAAATCAAAGAAGGTTAAATATATATATAAAGCTTTAGTTAGAAAAGATGCGAGTGCTAGATGAGCCGGCATTCTGGACAGAGAGTGGTCATTGCTCCAGTACCATGACCATTTTTATAAATCAAGTATTTAATGTAAAATCCGGGGAAAATCACAACTACATCTCTCCTTTTAATTATTAGAACTTTGTTAAATTACTTTCAACAAACCAACTCAAAATATTGCTTCCTCTCTAATCGAAACTTGTAAAAGGAAGTTCATGAAATAATAGTGTCTTGATTTAAGTTCCAGTCCTTGAGGATACGATATTTGGTTCTTACCACTTTATTACTTGGTAAACGATCATAGTGACCAGTGTATACTTGCGTTGTCCACTATGGACTGAGTTGCTAACCTCACTGCGATTACATATTTCGATATCACGTTTCGCACGTACCAGTAAGCATCTTAATCCGATAACTGCTTACCAAGAGAGTCATTTGTCTCACTTATCGAGTAAAACTCTCAATCCGTACTATGCATTTAACCGGGTAATTTCTCGGACTTTTTCATGCTCAATTGGTACGGGAAGTGATATCGATAAGCGCTAACTCGATAAATGTCTAGTAAATATCCCCTTAGTCAAACTTTTGAAAAAACATTTTTTAATCATATGGTAACTGTACCACTTTTCATATATCATTTTTTGTAACCGTGAATCTATGTTAACTTAAACTCATACTCATTTTCTTAACCATAACCCGTTTTGTAAATCATTTCATATCTATAAATCTATCGTTTAAGTTTGAAAATATTTTTTGTAAATCATTACTATAACCCATGTTTTTTTAAAGGTGTTTTAGGCTATGCCTTGACTAATCACAACAATTTATGACTACAAGACATCGGGCCTGATAAACCCATTAGCCACAATTGTTGTGTATACTTGGATTCAAACCCTGAACAGATGGAATATTTCACCACATCCCCCAGAGTCTCAACCACTACGCCACAACCCTTATGATTTGTAAACCATTTTAAACCCTTTTTTTTGTATAATTTGCGTATTTTTAAAAAATATGAAAATATGTTTTACACCGTAAACTTGGAATAAAATGGAAATTCCATTCCAAAAGTGACCAGAAAATGAATTTGGTCGAATATATTGGCTACTTTGGTCGATTTCCTATTATTTTCTCTCTTTTCTTCCATTTTAATTTCATTAGTTGGTTGAAGATAAATATTTTAGACATGCGAAAATACAACTTATAGGGTAAAAAGAATTATACAAAATTTCACCTTATCGTTTATTTTCTCTATTTTTAAAAAGTTGTTGGAAAAAAAAAAAAGTTGGGGATGCTCTATAGTCTATATGCTACATTCTAAATCATTTATTAATCCTTCCTTTAATAATTCAAATGCTTATAATACTTCTTGGAATATTTTAAATACTTTTATTTCTTCCACTACTTAACAACATAAAAATTATTTCATTTTTATTCTTTATTTAGGGCATAAATAATAAAAAAAAGTTATTTTCCTTCTACTTACCATAGTCCCAAATTCGAGATAGAAGTATATATAAAATAATCTGATCTGATTAGAACCGATCGACTATAATCAAATATCCAATTATAATCGGATCAAATCCAACCTTTTAATGTCCAGATTGAAGCGGCATGTTCTTGAATGACAATAAAAAAATCGAATAAAACCTAATTATAACTCTAATTTTTAGAGTTATTATATATCTTTTATTTGTACTTTATTTGGTCAAATTCAACCATTTTGATTCCTAAACCTCCATTTTTTGTCTAATATCTTCTTCTGAGCTATAAGTGTGTATTTACATGTCTTTGAACCATTTAATGTGATTTTATGCTACAAAAACGAGAATTCATTCAAAGTGGTATCCGGGAGTGGTCACTCCGAAGCGTCAGATTCAAAAGATGGATTAAGAGGATTTTGGGTGCTAATAAGGTGCTGAATGAGGGGACATTAAAGTTGCATTAGAATCTCTCGTGTCTTGCTTTCTGGTAGTGATTGAAAACGAGACCACAGGATGATGGACAACAATGTTGTTATAATCAAAAGCTCCATTTTGAGGAAAGTGGTGGATAATCCTTTGGCTATTTGTGTTTTCTTGCACTTTTTTGCCTCTTGTGTAACGAGATTGTGCTTTTTGGCCTAGTATACAAAGGGCTTACAAGTAGCATTCAGATCATGAGGATATATAATTCATTTATAGCTTAACATTTAATTTTTTAGCATTCGAGTAATAGAAGCTTTACTTTCCAAATTCCAGTAGTAGATTAATTTTACTTTTCAATAACTTAGTTACATGTAATGATTTAATTTTCATTGTTCTAAACCAGTGCCGATGAATTGGACATTGCTACTTTCTAGTTTATTTAAAAGCTTTTGGTATGATTTATTGCAATAATTTACTTTATGTTTTCTATTCTTTTCCAAGTATAATCTAAACATCTATTTGAAATGTAAAAATTAGAAGTACTCGTATTTCATTTAAATTTCTCGAGTAATCTTATATTCTTATCTCTTTATCGGTTTGGTCACTTATTGTTTGATAAAATCCAATGATGCAGACAGGTCGATCTTTTGAAAGTATAAAGTCTAATTTGAAGATCAAGAGATAGGCTGAACGTAGTGATACGAGATGGGGTGATGCTATGGAATTCGAAAGAATTCTTACAACGCCAACGAGAGATGAGTTTGCATAGTGAGAACTCCAAATACATGGAGTAGAAGCAAACTATTTGTGCATTAAAACCGCTTAAAGCATCTGTGTCTACACATTCCGTTGAAAATCGAGAGGGTTCATGGGGGTAATTGCTAATAAATCGGTAAATACTAGTTATATAAGACTTTAGTTAGAAAGTGCGAGTATTAGTTATGACTAGTCCTCTCAACAGAGAGTGGCCACTTCATGCAGTACAATGACCACTCTTCTAGATCAGGTATTTAGTATAAAATTTGGAGAAAATCACAATTTCATCTCATTCTTTTAATATAAGATATTTGTTAATCTGTTTCACCAAACCAACCAAAATATTTGCTTCCTCTTTAATCAAAACTTGTAAAAGAATTTTATGAAAACAATAGTGTATTGATAGTCTAGTTCTTGAGGATGCGATACTGCTTCTTATCCACTTTGTTACTTGTGTGACAATCATAATGACCAATGTATACTTGCGCCGTTCACTGTGAACTGTTTGCTACCTCATTGCGGTTACACATATTTCGTAGCATGCCACCTAAGGGGCTGTTTGTTTACCTCTGGATGGAACCATCCAGAGGTACCTCTGAATCGCGCAGAGGTTACAACCTGTTTGGCAAAAATATTCACATCTGAAGTGAAAAAAACCCCTCTGAATCGTGTAGACCCTGATGGTTGAAGTTATCATTCAGATCCCTCTTTCTTCCCAAAATACCTCTCCTCTCTCGCTTCCTATCTCATAAACCTCGCTGCCTGCTTCCACAGCCTTCCCCTGAGAAATCGAACACTTCCTCGCCGCCATCGCAGCCCACCGCCAGCGCCGCCGGCTGCTGTCTCTTCCTTCCACGACCGTCGACAACCTTCCACGACCGTCGACCGCCGACCGCCAACTGCTATCTCTTCCTTCCACGACCGTCGACCGCCGGCTGGTGTCCCTTCCACGACCGCCGGCTGCTGCTTCCTCCCACGATTCTCAGGTATGGTTTCGATTTCTTTTATCTTTCTCTTGGATTTCTGTTCTATTTCTTGTCCAAATCCATGATCTAAATCGATTTCTTTTCTCTTTCTCTTGGATTTCTGTTCTATTTGTGTTTCTGATTTGTTGATCTGTGTATAAATTTCTTGAGAACATAAATATGTGACTAAATCATACATAGGGTTAAAATGGTAATTTGTTCTTATTCAGACTGTCCATTCAGAGGAGCTACCAAACAACCATTTTTCATTCTGCACTATATCATACAGTCTCTATACCATCCAGACCTCTGTACCATCCAGCTCTATATCATCCAGCAACTACCAAACAGCCCCTAAGTGATCCAATCCAAACCCATTCAGTTATCATCAAACACCATTTTATCAATAACTATATATATAATTATAACACCTTATGTCCCTCTTTTTTAATTGATACTTATATACCATGTTTTTTAATAAATTAATAAAATATATGAATAATTAATTGAATTGACTAAAAATTGGATCAAAATACTGAATGAAACCAATCTGATTCAGGATGAAACTGATCTAATTCAACCATCAACCGAATTTGTTTAGATTGTAAAAGTCTATTGTTTAGATTATAAAAATTATCATCCGATCGATGATTGAATCGGAACGAACCCATCAAAATTCATTAGATTCTAAACCGAAACATTTATGTTTTCGAATATGGGTTGGGTTTTAGTGAGAAGATAAGTTATGGTGAGAAGTGTAAGAACAGATATCAATCATTGGATCAATACTAATTAAAAGTCAACATTAACGAGATGTACGAAGATACATCAAATCTATTCTTTTCTAAAACATAAAACGTTTCTCACCTTAACTCTACTTCTCACGTATCCATGACTTTCGAATAAATGGTTCTTAATTTATTCATATTTTCTAATCATAATTCATAAACTATAACTTGAATATAAATATTTATTTGTATATATATATTTTTTCACGAATACTTGTACCCTAAACACCCAGCTTGTTGGGGGTACCCTCTCTCTCTCTCTCACACACACACACACAAACACACATACACATATGGTGCATCTTGCATCTGTTGAGACAAGACTGAAGTAGCAGCACTATAATCTCTTCCATGGCGAAGAATTACGTAAGAGAAAACGTCCCTCTCTCAAGATTTGGAGTTTTAGTGGCTCAATTGGAATCTATAGTCGCTTCCGCATCTCACAAGCTTCCTGATCCTCTCCTCTGCTTCGATCTTCTTTCCGATCTCATTTCATCCATTCATGAAGAGCCCAAGGTCAGTATCTGTGCACATTCTTTCTGATCCTCTGATTTGTTTCACTTCACTTCAGATATCATGATTTTGATCGTTTTTATGACGCCAAAACCTATTGATTGTGAAATATGATAACAATTTTCAGTCTAAACGTAGGAGCAAGGCAAGATGAAAGAAACAATCATCCATTTTTATCTGCACTCTATCACAGGAAAATAACTTCACTCCAACCTTACGATAATGCTCTATGCGAGTTCATTGAAGCCCATTTTATGTGTATATGTATGAGGTTTAATTTAATTAAACTTTTCATCACTTGATCAGTGACAGCTGGACTGAGTCACTGGGTTGAGCTAAAGAAACAAGCATCCAATTTTGACATTGTTTTTGGTAACATTCATCATGGCTGAACAACATAGTTCATATTTGATGCTACAGAGACAAACTAACTACTTTCCAACTTTAAAATTCACTGAATTTGCATGGTTAAAAAATGAATCATGTACTAACCATAAAAAGTATCACATGAAGAGGAATTAGCTTACGTGATAGACTTAGAAAAGTTTTAATCAATTTTTTTTTGAAGTATATAATATTTATATACGTCAATTGGAATAAACAAACAAAGTCACACACCCTCCTCACCTATGGTGAGGTTTGAACCCCCGACCTCCTAGAAGACAAGGGGCTCACATACCGCTAGGCCAAAGGCCCTTTGGTAAGTTTTAACCAATCTTGAATCTGGTATGAGGGACATTGGGACAGAAATACATTCTGGTCAACCTCAGGTAATCCAGAACTTTTGTTGCCTAAAGCTTGAATTTGGGAAGTAAGCTTTGAATATCATAAGTCAAGTTTGGGCTCCTTATTAGAAAACGGAGTTTATGATTTATACATTTGAGTAATGAAATTGAAATTGTCAGGAGTCTGTACTTCTGTGGCAAAGGAAATGTGAGGATGCACTCTTTTCTCTGCTGGTTCTTGGTGCAAGGCGCCCTGTGCGTCATCTGGCATCTGCTGCAATGGGTAAAATCATTTATAAGGGAGATAGTATCTCAATCTACTCAAGAGTCAGCAGTCTACAGGGGTTTCTCTCCGAGGGAAAGAAGAATGCGCCTTTGCGAATAGCTGGTCTGCCAATTTCTTTCAAGTTTAATCCTGATATGCATGCATGTTTTTTATATGAAATTTAGTTATTTCCTAATGGTCATGAACCTGAAAGATCATTCAATATACAATTTATATTTCATTGTTCTCATTTTTGTTATATATTGACAACCATGAAGGCAACAAATTTATTATTGAATTGCAGCTCCATAGAGGGTTGATCATAATTTATATATATTATATATATATATAGAGTTAGGTTCAGGGGAAATGCCAAAACAAGAGAAAACTGAAGAACACCCTGGGATCCCTCTATCTGGACGGTATGCACAAATGTATACTGGTAATTTGTAACATGTATTTGTGCATATGCACTAATGCATATATATGCACCGATGCATAGAAAAAAAACAGCTTCAATCACTTGTATACATTTGTGCATACTGTCCGGATGGAGGGCTCCTGGGGTGTTCTTCAGTTTTCTCTTTTTTTAGCGTTTTCCCGTGAACCTCCCTCTCTATATATAAGGGGTTATCAACATTTGTATTGCATGTAATCATGTAATCTGAGTCATTCGTTCACTCAGTATTTCAGTTTATATTGTATAAGTAAAATTTTCAATGTGCTTGCTGCTAGTATTGTCATTGTAAAGTTGTTGGCTTGCTGTACATGTTGATGTTGGTTAGATCAATTCGTCTACAACTACTTGAAACTTTGTCTGAATCATCAACTCGTTAAGTTACTTGCTCTGGTGCTTATTTTTTCATCCTGTTTAGTTGATATTCATGAATAAATATTACTTCTATTGTTCATTTTGGCAGCATTGTTATTTCCCATGTGTTTCTGCAGTGTTTCTTGGGAGTTCTTATTTGCTTGCAATGAATACAGGTGCTGCACAGTGCTTAGGGGAGCTATATAGGCTATTTGGGAGGAAAATCACATCTGGTTTGCTTGAAACTACCAGTATTGTAACGAAATTGATGAAGTTTTCCGAGGTAATCTTAGAGATTATGTCTTCTTTTCTTGTAGTGCAATATTTCTCTGAAGTACTTTTACAATGGGTGTTGCAAAATGCTTAAGCAAGGCGTCTTTTATAGACAAACATATTATTAGTTTGTTACATAGCAATCTGTATCATGGCAGTTGTTGGTTCTCTGTAATTACTTGATAATGGGGACTCTTGAATTAGACAATGCTATATACAGTTCAGCACTTTAGCTTTTGCCATGGAGAGCCTAACAATTTCACATAAACAGTCAAACAATAAAAGATACATACGAGTTTTCCCTGCTCTATAGTTATGTTGCGATAGCTAAGAAGTGCAAATTTAAGGGAATTTAATCACAAAGGATAAGGGACAAGGCAGTGTTCGGAATTCTGATGTAGTGACTTCACTTAAAAAATTATTTTACTTTTGAGTATTGATCCTAGAAAGTAGAAACATTTACACGATCAATTTAAATGCTGCCATAAAATACCAATGGATTGAAGGCTGGAAGTGGCAATTTCTAAATGTTAAAGAGTTTGTTTGTTTGTTTTCTATGCATGTTTTTGTAATAGCTGGATTTCCACTGTATTTAAATTAACCTGCCATGGTCATGAGTCATGAAAAAATGTAACCAATTATTGTGACATTGTGTATGAAGAGCATGAAGACTGTTTACCTCCTGGGAATTGAAAAGACTACTACTTATGGGAATCATATATTCTTGTTCTTCATTTTTTTTGAAGTATATAATATTTATATACGGTAAATGGAACAAACAAACAAACTCACACACCCTCCTCACCTATGATGAGGTTTGAACCCCCGACCTCCTAGGAGAGAAGGGGCTCACATACCGCTAGGCCAAAGACCCTTTGGTTTCTTGTTCTTTATTAGAATATGTGGAACCCCTAGATCAATCTCCAAAAGAGCCCTTGAGGAGAAAGGGGAGGTTCCAACATATATACAAGAACAATGTTCCAAGTCTAGCCGATGTGGGACTCCAACACGCCCCCTCCAGCGAGGCTAGATGGACATGAATTGTCCCAGGGTGTCGAGAGGGGGTTAGCCAGGAGTGTCAAGTCCTTAGAGTGGTAGACCTTGGCTCTGATACCATATTAGAATACGTGGAACCCCTAGATCAATCTCCAAAAGAGCCCTTGAGGAGAAAGGGGAGGTTTCAACATATATACAAGAACAATGGTCCGAGTCTAGCCGATGTGGGACTCCAACATTCTTCATTGATCAAGAATATTTTTAGTTTCAAACGTAATAACTTGCATGGTTACCAATTTGAACTTTTCTTCCTTTCTTCGCTTCTATTCATTTCATCTTCCAACCTTGTTCAAGTGGTCTTTTTTCTTACACCAAGTTTCTTACTACTTTATGCTTAGGATTTTGTAAGACAAGAGGCTTTGCAGATGCTTAAAAATGCTCTGGAGGGTTCTGGTGGCAATGGTTCTTTTCCTGCATATGCAGAAGCATTTCGTATAATCATGCGGTTGGGTGTCGGAGATAAATCATTTATCGTAAGGAAAGCTGCTGCTAGATGTTTGAAAGCTTTTGCTAACATTGGAGGCCCAGGTCTAGGAGTTGGAGAGCTTGACAATTCCTCCTCTCACTGTGTCAAGGTACCACTTGTATCCTTTTTCTAGTTACTCCGTGTAGTCTTGTAGCATCAAAATTCTGTATCTTATTGTCTGCATTTTATAAGGCCCTTGAAGATTCTGTATCGTTGGTTCGGGATGCCTTCGCAGAAGCTTTGGGAGCCTTGCTTGCTCTTGGAATGAACCCTCAAGCACAGGTGTACCATCTTATGTCTCTCTGTGTGTGTGTGTACTATTTTCTTTTTTCTTTTGTTATAATCATCTCACATTTTATTGTTTTAGGTGCAACCAAAGGGGAAAGGCCAGTTTAATCCAAAAAAACTCGAGGGGGGTTTGCAAAAGCATCTTATATTGCCCTTCACTAAAGGTCATTCTGTTATGAATTAGGCATGTGTTTCAAAGAGTTCATTTCTGGAAATAAGAGTTATGAGAAATGTAAAATTGCAATAGCAATCACTTCAGCAGCAAAAGCTTTAATTGTGAAATGACCTTTCAACATACAAACTTTGATGTCTTGGTTTTCTCAATATATAAATATATATAATATGTTGATAAATATATTATTTTTGCAGCAAGTGGACCTCGTTCAAAGAATTTGCGAATTGGTCTAACCTTATCGTGGGTGTTCTTCTTACAGGTAAAGTATTGTATCTGTTGCTAGTTTTCAGTGTTTTATCTGCAACATTTATCCTTTGTGCCTTTCCTGTCTGTTATAATATTCATGTCTGACACTATTCATCTATGTTACTGGCCTGTTTGCCTTTCTCCTTTGTTTCATTTAGCTATTTCTAGTTTGTGGTTGGCATATACTTGTTTCTTTTCTTTTCAAATATGGGCACTAATCAAAACAAATGCCAGTGATATCCGGCGAACTCCAGATTTTACTTACCTTGTTCGTACAAATAATTTTTTTTTGATTTTCTATAATGATTCTTTGCTTAATATAAGAATTGACAACCATAGTATTCAGCTCAGTTTCAAACTATAGAGGCCACTCTTGAGGCAGCTTGAAAACACGATTGTACTTGCATCAAAGTTACCAGAGTTAGGAAAAGAATGGTTGCCAGAGTGAGACCCATATTGTGATCTATCTGTCATTTGGCTATTTGAGGGCCTTGTTTAGTTGAACTGAGCCTTTTTATCCTTGACCTGCTGTTACATGCATCAATTCACTGATAACATTTGAATGTTTAGTTGTTTACAGATTCTGAAACGATACCATTGTTCGAATCATATGTTCTTTTTCAATTAATGTTCTAAATTTTCTTTGAATCACATTTCAGGCCTTAAGGCTTAGGTATATGCAGCCAGACACCGAGCTCCAAAATTTTCTTGTGCAGATTATGGATATGCTTCGTGCAGATTCTTCTGTAGATGCACAATCATTGGTATTTTCTTATCAATTTGTAGATTCACCTTCATTTTCTTGATGTGATCATGATGACATGGTGAAGAATTACTCTATATACACATGTAACACATGAGAAATAAAAAATAAAAAATTTGTACCCAGTGGCTATCAGCACCAAGATCAAATTCAAGATTAGTGCTTAAAGTGTCTACTAATGCTGTCCAGGATCATTCTTAATGTGAATCAGTGTTAGATTAACAATAAGAGGCTAATTTGAAATCGACGTGCAATGCTTTTACATATATCGAGTTGTCTACCATCTATGATCTAGATACCTTTCCTAAAATATTCAGGTTCTTACAAGTACCAGGACTTATAATCAATCAAATTGAGTCAATGCCATGATTGTGAAGCAAAAGGGCTACAACATTAGAAATTTGTTTTATATATGCCAACTATTATTACCAATACACAGATACTTATCTTTCGTTTTTAGGGGGTGTAAAACAGTTGGTTCTTAGTGTTGTTTTTGCTACTATAAAAGGATTTTATTCAGAAGAACCAATCAACTTACAAATGGACATTTTTTGTGTGTTTGAAGGCATGTGTTTTCTATATCCTACGGGTTGGTGTGATCGATCAAATGACTGAACCTACACAAAGGGTCTTTCTAGTTAATCTAGGGAAGCAGGTTTGCTAAAATGATTCATATCTGTTCCTTCTTATATGGTTTGATCTTCCTTGATTCCATTTGTTCCAATGACTTGGTGTGTATTCTCTATCACAGATTCAGTCTCCTGATGCAAGCCCGTCAATGCAAATTGCTGCTTTACGCACTTTGTCATATGCTCTAAAAACATTAGGAGAGGTAAGATGTATTATGAGGCTACTTTTGTAATTACTAGAAATATACTCGCGCAATGCAGCGATACATCTCGATTTTTATTTTCGTGGTTTTATAATACGATTTTGTATGGTTTTGAGAAAGCCATTTCTTTTTATATTTGAATAAAATATCAATTTGAAGACACATAAAAATTTGAAAAGAATGTATATCGATATTAGTATCAAATTAACAATCTAAAAGTTTTATATAAATAATTTTCAGTTTAATTTATTTCAAAATTAATAACGAAGTAATTAATTTTAGGTTTAAAAATATAATGTTTTTTTTATAAAGATAATGATTAAGTATTAACTCAATGATTATCCTAATTATATTTTAGGTTATTTACGTTTAAAATGAGATATTTATCATGTACTATTATGTTTATTTGCAGTTAGTTATGCGAATTCAAACATGAAGCTTTAATAAGTTGTACCTATGATTTATTAACTTGTAAACTTGAAAATTAAGTAATTTGGCTTTAATCAACTGTACATAATGCTTAAAAAGTTGTCTTTAAGAGTTTAGCCCAAATGCTTTATAATATAGTATAGATTATGACATACGACTATGAGCACCAGGTAATAGATCTTGTGAAATGATCCAACTACATGAGTGGACGTGGCATGTTTTTTCTTTTTTCTGGTTGGAACACAATAATCACATATTCGTTCTTGTTTGGAGATTGGTCTTGTTTATTGCATACTGGTTGGACCATAGTTTGGCAACAATATGAAGATTGCTAAATTTATTTGGCATTAGGTTTTAGAGGTTATGGTACATTCTTATACTTCCACAAATTCCTATATACCATGATGATTAAATTACTTTCAATGTTTTTGTTCGTCTTCAGGTTCCGATTGAATTCAAGGAGGTTCTTGATGACACAGCTGTAGCAGCATTGTCTAATTCGTCACCACTTGTACGGAATTTATTTTTTGTTCTTTTCAGTTGAAAATGAGATGCATATTATCTCATGCCTATCTCAGTAAAAATAAATTAATTATTGTTTAGGTGCATGTCTCTCTTTTGATGTATAAATTTTTGCTGCCAGAGAGTATCATGTATGGAACCAACCTCTGCATATAGGTGCAGTTGTTGAGCTCAAAGTAATTGAGCCGAGTCGAGTAGTAGGTTAATCGAGTCGGGCTCGAAAATTAACACTAGGCTCGAGTTCGATTAACTTTTCAATGTAGGGCTCGAGCTCGAGCCTGAATATTTTTTGAGTTATCGAGCTCGAGTTCGATGCTCTTTTTTGGGTTCGAACTAGCGATCGATTAACTCGTTTATAGGCTTGAGCTCGATAAATTTTATATTTTTATTGTATGACTAATAAATATATGGGCATGTTTGGCTCAAGAAAGGGTATGCTCGAATGGCTTGGCTCGGTTCGACTCGACTCGAAAAATTGAATCGAGTTTTTGAACGAGCCGAGTCGAACATTAGTGTTATAAAGCTCGGCTAGTTAAGTTAAATGATTTCTATTGTGTTTGAAATTGACTCGAGCTCGAGATAAACGAGATCGAGTAGCTCGTTAAAAGCTCGAATCCTTTACACCCCTAAGCTCAAGGATAAAACCTTGTGGTAGCCCTAATATTCATATTTCAATGAAGATAATTTTGCGGTTTAGCAAACTCTTGAGAAGCCTTTGTAATGGGATTCGTCTCTGTTTAGGATGAATCTTGATTGGATGAAATGTTGCTGTCTTCTATGCGATTATACTCATTCTATCTACTTGGTTGGTAATTGGATATTGAAGTTGCTTTTGAGATTTTAAAGCTGAATTCTGCTCTCCATTAGGGAGACTAGGTCGTAAGATGCAAAAGAAAGAATACATGGTCCATTTTGATTGAGTTCTTGGGACAGGTCTTTAGGATAAGTGATGTTATTCAGCATGAAATGCTAATTTTAGTTGTCTTTTGGCACAATAATCAACATCCTATTTCTGTGTTCCTTTTGCTTTTACACTTTTGGCTTGGTCTTGATCCAAGTTCCAGTGACAACCAACCACTATTCTTTGGGTAGAGGTCAGATCTGTTTATATCCCCCGACTCCACGCCTGGGTGGGACATACTGGGTTTGTTTCATTTGGTTTATTGACAATTTCACAATGTGTATATATATATATATATATTCTATCTGCTTTGTTTGTTCACTTGCCAAATACTTATTCTGGGTGAGGCTAGGTACGTGCCGAGTCTGCCTTGACGTTGCGTGCACTGGCAGAGATCGATCCGACCTGTGTTGGTGGTTTGGTTAATTATGGGATCACAACACTGAAGGCACTAAGAGAAAATGTGTCATTTGAGAAGGTATGATGTGAAAGACACATAGTTTTGTTTCATGAAAATTTGGAATTTAATCAATTCTTTTCTTTAGTCGAATCCCGATATGTTTACTAGGATACTGTTTGGTTGGTTGGCCTTTTCCGTGTTTGATGAAAATGTATGTTTGCCTTGTTACTTGGTCAAGAGTTTTTATTCAAGTTCTAGCTGCCTATTCTAAATTGTGTCATTTTTTTGAGATCTTCACCCTTAACTTGTCTGAATATGGTCATCTGATCTACTTGTATATGCTACACAACGTATGTGTATTATCTCTCCTCTCAAAGCATGTTATTGTGGATGTTGATATTTCTTTGTTTTGTTGGTCTTGATGGGGTCATTTTGAAGATATTATCTGGTGGATAATTTCTTACAACATTTGGCAGCATTATTGGTGTTTAGACATTTCAGTTCCAAAAATCGATCAGTTAGTAAATTTGTCAGGATCAACAAACCTCTTCTCATATTTGGTTGTAATTCACCGAAAATTGAGAGATGGTAGATAGATAAAATCCGTTGAGGTAGAGGGAGAAAAATAAAGATAGTAAAAAGAATTGCGGAGGAGATTTAGAGGGGAAACAATATTCATAGCATGCTTACATATGGGAAGATTGGTGTATATAGCCCAGTTATCCACATGCTACATGCCCAAACTATCCGATGCTTAAGTATTATTATATTCCTGTAATAGGGTTGATCATAACATTGTCAAAGATCCGATAGGTTGTCTTTAGGCATACAATAATATTATTTTGGTAGTTTTTGAGTGAGACTTGTAAATGGTATTTTGAACAAAATATTGTATATATTAGATATTATGAAGATAAATAACACCTCCTTGTTCACTGTGAAACCATCATTTGAATGGATTTGTGCATACTCCACATCGTGGTATTCATCAACTCTTTGCTAGTGAAATCATTGGAATAAGTTGGAGTTGCATGTAAAATTGCTGCATCACCTACTGCAGTTTTCTGCTTAGGACGTGCCCTTAATTTTAATTCGATATACCAAGAGGCCTATATTTTAAGAAAAGACACGTGTGTTGGTCTGCAAGATATCATTATGCTTTAGTTCTCTAATATCTGTTTATTAATTGTTTTCTCATAATTGCATATAGGGAGACAATTTGAAGATCGAGCTCGATTCATTAAGTGGACAAGCTACAGTTTTGGCTGCACTTGCATCTGTTTCCCCAAAGCTACCTCTTGGCTATCCAGCCAGGTAACACCCACTTTGCAATATTATATTTTCTTGTGCAAGAATTACAAGTTCGTTCTTAAAGATTGTCATATAATGATTATCATATCATATTCATGGTAGTCACAGCGCAAAGTGCAGGCATGGTGCCAACTTGAAAGGACATTATAATAATCTATTTACAATGAAATAACTAATTAGTAAACCATTAGCTAGTATTTATAGCACCAAACATTATAAAACAATGACCAAGTCAATATACAGAGGTATAGCCTTTCATAACTGGCAACCACACAGTAATAGTCGATAAATAGAAATAACCATCACCCAATTAGGATTTTTGTTAATCCTACTATATTAAAGCAAACCGAAAAGAGAAGTGAAGTCTGTACAAGTAAGCAAACCAGTTGAATCACTTTAATCAAAGAAAGCTTGCTGCAAAAAATCTTACAGAAGAGATGGAAGAGTGTCACAAGAACATTTGCAAAGATGCTTCAGCTACCCTAGCTACATGAGTTGTTCAGTAGCTTGTCTGCTTGTTATACACTCTAATATTCAATAAAAAGGTTCATGGCTCTCTGCATGATAAACCTTAAAGGCCAACTGCTTTAGGTTTTTGTTCTGTTAAAATAAGTCAAAATCTTAAAGTTGTTATCAGCCATGGGTCATGCGTGCCATTATCTTATGTGGCTAGGCGACTCCTTTAGAATGTGCTACAGTTTGAGAGCCATGGTGCCTATTATATTTGTAAATACGGTTACCATCTTCTTTAGGTGATGCTATATGATTGTAATATCAGTCTATGTATTCTGCTTGATTGCTGACTTTGTAATTTGTTTCTTGAAGTACTAATGCAGTAATGCAGAAGATGGTTTATATTTCTAAAAAGTGCTATTCATCTTAATTCTGTCAATATGTTTAGAGGTTGTTTGACGCTTATAAGGGTTGTTTTGAGAGGGTTAAAGTATGTGTCATGCTAGTGTCTACATGGTTCAAAGGTGATTTTAAGAAGGTAATGAATAAGCTGCTATCTCTCAACTTCTTGAACTCAAAAAAACTCTCAGAAGGTCCTTTATTCTGGATAAGTATGCTACAGTGAAGAATAAATAGAACACAACTATAGGAAGTGAGACAGATAGATAGTAGAAAGGTAAGCTGTAATGTATGCGAGATTGGCTGTTCCAATTACTTTGCTGCTTTATTGGTTACTATGAGTTTTATCTCGGTTTTGAGATTTTATCAAAGCTTGAGTTCAGAAGAATAGGATACCTCATACCTTAATTATATGAAGCTGAGTCTGACCTTACCAGCCAGCGGGTTGGAACTTGTGTTTGGCGAGGCAATAGGAACATTAACCGAGCACATGGTCGTATTCTTGAAGAGCCTTTTCTGCATACTCTATGGACTTTCTTTTGTTCTTTTAATTTCTTGATTGACATTTTGTAATGCTTAAGTGGTAATAAACAGTCATGTTTATTTGTTTTGTGAATAGAATGCCCAGAACAATGCTTGATGTTGCTAGGAAAATGCTTACAGAAGCTAGTCAGAATCCCATGGTTGCCACAGTTGAAAAAGAAGCTGGATGGTTACTTCTATCATCCTTATTGTCTTCCATGCCAAAGGAGGTAAGCTTTTTTGTTCTTTCAGTGGTACTATAGTGGTTCTTGACTCTTAAAGGTGCTGCATGAATCGTACAGGAGATGGAAGACCAGGTGTTTGATATCCTTTCTTTATGGGCTGACCTCTTTAGTAAAGGCCAAGAGTATCAAGTAGATTCGACAGAGGACCTGTCTTCTAGAATAAGGTTAGTCCACTTATTAATTATGCCCTTTCATGGTGGAATTATCAATTATGTCTGTTGGTAGCAGTTTTTTATGTCCAGCTGTAAGGTTCAACTACCCTCTAAGCGTTTGATGATGAACTCTTAGAATGTAAGTTAAAAACAGAAAAATTATAATTAAAAACATTATTGCTATGAATGGCTGGAAAGTGTTTTAATTTTTATGTTGTTGGTAGGAGCTGAGTTAAGACATGTTCAATTACTTGCAATTGTACTTAAATAAATAAGATGACTTGTTCTGTTACTTTTGTCTAAACTTTGCATGTCAATCGTTGAAACATCTAGTTTATGCTTACAATTATTTCTCTGAAACTTCATTATTTACTATATTATAAGGATAACACATGTAGTGAAGTGTTTACATTCACGGTTCTGTAGAAATAATTCTGAGAATACATAAGGATACACATGCAATGGAGTTTGGATTAACTACTCCTCTGGTTATATGATTGTAGAAGCTTCCAAGATATAAAATTCATCTTATTTAGATCAATCCTTGTAAATAAAGTTGATTTAGTTGAATAAGCTTTACTCATATGTTCTTCTTTTTTAGTGTGTGGGCTGCTGCAGTTGAGGCCCTAAACGCATTTATAAAATGCTTTGTTTCCAATGATGCTGTGAACAAGGGGATCTTGCTCCAACCAGTGCTATTATACCTTAATCGGTACGGTTAGAATTGAAGAGTGCTGTTGCTTTGTTTATGTTCAACCCATAAATGTATTTTTGCTAATTCGTCAAATCTAATGTATGACGAGAAACAGAGCATTATCATATATTTCCTCCTTAGCAAGCAAGGCGGTTGATGCAAAGCCTTCTATGGACATATTCATCAGCAGAACATTGATAGCTTATCAGTCCCTTTCTGATCCAAGGGCATACAAGAGTGATCACCCTGAAATTATTCAAATATGTACAAGTCCCTTCAGGTAAAAGATTCATTTCTGTGTATTAATCCTTTGACTTTATATGTTTCATGTCATGCTGGATGTCATTGCAATATTTAATTATTTATGAAGTATATGTCTTTGGCCTTTTATGCTGGAATTTTGGAACAGAGATGCATCCAAGTATGAAGAAAGCTCCTACTTGAGGATACTTCTTGACAGCAGAGATGCTTGGTTAGGTCCTTGGATTCCTGGAAGGTATTTACCTCTTCTAAAGTTGCATTCTCATTACATATTCACTATTGACTATTGAGTGATTTTTTTATTCCAATCTCAACCAGAAATCATGATTTCCACTTTTTTAGCAACATTTGTGCAAACTCTTTTGTCTTTGAAAAATTGTGAATGTTTTTTATTCTTGTTGGCACATAGGGATTGGTTTGAAGATGAACTTCGGGCATTTCAGGGTGGAAAAGATGGTGTTTTGCCTTGTGTATGGGAGAATGAGCTCCCTAGTTTCCCTCAGGTAGAAGGGGTATCCTCTAGTATATTTTATTGATCCAAAGGGACAAAACCATATAAAATTTCAATCTTGTTTCATCTGGTGGCTACACCATTATGTTCAATATACCATAAATGTTTTGATATATTTATTTGTAATTAAACCGTGTTCACTTTTCTGTAAGCCTTGTATGTACGTCAACAAATATTATGCAATGGAAAGCCTATGAAACCATCTATTAAGATTCAGTACTATTTTCTGAAATGAGCTCTTCAAATTTACATGACATTTATAAAATTGCTCTATAGTTGGTCTTCTCGAACCTCTAGATCTTTCCACTCTATAAGTTCATTTTCCGAATAGTAGCTTCTCGGGCAACTGCAATAATCTCCAATTTGTCTGTCACTCTATCTTATAACTTTAGTTTTGGATTAGCAAATATATCCTCTAACAAACTTGTCTTTGTTACCCGTATTGGTTGAATATGCAGCCAGAGACTATTAGCAAGATGTTGGTGAACCAAATGCTCCTTTGCTTCGGAGTCATGTTTGCTACTCAGGTAGTGTTTTCTTTATGTGTTTTTTTTTGTGCCAACTAATGGTTATCTGATTCGTAGATTTCATTTTTAACTTGATCTGAAAATTACCCAGGATAGCAGTGGGATGTTATCACTTCTTAGCACACTTGAACAGTGTCTAAAAGTCGGAAAGAAACAGGCTTTGCATGCAACCCGTGTCACAAACGTATGCGTGGGATTACTTTCTGGATTAAAGGTGCTAATGCTCTCTTTGGTTCATTAACAGCATACAACATAGCTGAAGCAATTTATACAGGTCTAACATTGGTTCATTATGCCATATTTTGTAGGCCTTGCTTACATTACGCTCCCAACCACTAGAAATGGAGATATTAAATGCAGCACAGGGGATCTTTCAGGTTTAATATGGTGTAATTTTACATTTACCTGCTTACCTCATGATATCTCCAGAAGCTTACGCTATGCACTTTTAATTGGTTAAAATTCGACTTTTATCTGTGACAGAGTATTCTAGCTGAGGGTGGCATCTGTGAATCACAACGCAGGGCATCATCAGAAGGGCTTGGGCTACTAGCTCGTCTCGGAAATGATATGTTTACTGCCAGATTGGTCGGTTTTCACTAAACTTAATAGTTTTTGCAGATTTGTTATTGTTATTTATTTCATTTTTTGCATGTTAAAAATCCCATTGGTGCTTTCCTATTATCCTACCTTATGATACTAGTTCTCTTCCCTCCATGTTGTGTGCGTGCATGTGGCATGTTCTATTTTCTGATCCGTGTATTATTTTGCTTCGAACAGACTAGATCACTGCTTGGTGATGTAACTGGGCAAATAGATCCCCACTATGCCGGATCAATTGCTCTCGCTCTCGGTTGCATCCACCGCAGGTATTTGTCACTTTTCTGGAAAAACATTTGCATTATTTTCATTTTTTGCATGTATTTTCTTCTCCTATTCTATCTTTTTTCTTTGGTGCTCAGAGAACATGTATAACATCCCTTTTGACGATCTCAAATCCCTTACCTCAGGGTTCCTAAATCTGGTATACATTCTTGGTTATGTTTAACTTCTGACAGCGTTAAATTAGAAAAGACGTTTTTACTTTGAAGCAACAGAAGGAAGTTGAATTAGATAAAGTCATAAAGATTTAAGTGTTGGTTTAGCGGAGGAGTTTGGCAATTCTGTGTGTCATATCTGCTTTGAGGAGGTAATAAATGACTGAGTTATCTGGTAGACAGGAGGCTGCAATCTAGTGTTCGACTCTGTTCTCCAGTAGATCAATCTCCAAGATGTTTTTAGTTGTGTGGCCAAATGTGTTTCTAGGTGCATTATATGTTCTCTGAAAATGATTAGATACGGTCTTATAGATGCACTCAGATCCTGATGGGGGTAAAATTGTATGTTTTGATGTCACATGACTCACATCCGTTCCTGGAGGATTTTGCCATCTCAGATCTTTTGTGCCTTTTTCTTTTTAAGTGAACTTAATTTCTTTCTCCTAATTTAGTTCTTATTCTTTCCCGTTAAAGCTTTAAAGAAGGCCAGGTTTAACAAGTCGCCTTAGTGATGAGTAGGTTAATACTACTTGAGAGCCCGATCATCATTCAAAATATGAATATCATATTGAAATTATGTTCTTGGCTGTTCCTGGAAGTAAAAGATTTCATCATTGTCATGTTCCCTGCAGCGCAGGAGGAATGGCGTTATCAAGTTTAGTACCGTCTACTGTGAATTGTATCTCTTCACTAGCTAAGAGTTCGATAGCTAGCTTACAAGTATGGTCTTTGCATGGACTTCTTCTAACCATAGAAGCTGCTGGCTTGTCATATGTATCACAAGTTCAGGTACATATCCTATATTTTTGCTTATTTTCACTGTTCTTTCTAATATAAAAATAAGTAAGAGCTGTTAAATGGCTAAAACAAATGATGTTTTCCCCTTTAGTCTCGCTATATAGAAGGCAAAGAATGTTTCTGAAAGAAAAATTTACCGGTGAAAGCTTGTTTGCCTATCCCTTTGGCTTTACTGTTTAGAAACTGTTCATTAAACCTGCATCACCACTCACCAGAAGGAAAATGTGGCTGCTTCTTATTTTAAACAATCCATCTAATATGGGACCTGGACTTCACTACATCTGTCGCTCGACATTTGTCTGAATTTTGCTTACTTTATCAACAAGCTGCTGTGGTTGGTCTGAGGGATAGAAAGCATACAACAGTGTGGCTCCTAATGACTTCTTACAGATTTTGCTACATCAATGTGCTGAATTTATCCTTAAATCTATTTGCATATTTTTTGAGTTTTAAAGTTAAAGCTTGTGATTGGAGATTTTGACTTGGAGCTTCTATCATGTTTCTAGCTATATGTAGTGGTATATAATAGACCAAAAAATTTCATTTATTATCATATATCTTTGCAGGCAACACTCGGCCTTGCTATGGATATCCTTTTGTCAGAGGAGAATGGATGGGTGATGCTTCAACAAGGAGTAGGTCGCCTCATAAATGCTATAGTTGCTGTTCTTGGTCCTGAACTTCACCCCGGAAGTATATTCTTTTCCCGTTGCAAGGTTGTTTTTCATAGTTTTTCATCTCTTTGAAACTACAATCATCACTCATGTGGAATTTCTTTTGTTTTAATAGTATGGTCCAGAAGATATATCTTCCTGATGTTATGTGCAGCAATTAACTGTTTGATTTGTACAGTCTGTCATTGCGGAGATAAGCTCTCAGCAAGAAACAGCAACACTTCTTGAGTAAGAAACAGCAATACTAGTTGTAATAGTTGCTAGATTTTTTTTCCTTTTATTGGTGTATTATTTTGTCAACTGGATTCTAGACCTTTTATTAGTGTATAATTTTGTCAATTTGGCAGGAGTGTTCGCTTTACACAACAACTTGTACTCTTTGCTCCCCAAGCTGTTACAGTTCATTCTCATGTGAAAGTCCTCCTCTCTACTCTTCCGTCAAGACAGGTAATTATTGCTGTTGACCGTTAAAAAGTACCTTTTTAATATATTTTTTGGTCCTGAAACAGTTTCTCTTTTGCAACAGCCAACTTTGAGACATCTTGCTGTGTCCACTCTACGACATCTCATTGAGAAGGACCCAGTAAGTAACACTTTCATACTGCCCTCTTTTTCCTCCACCCTCATGTGAAAGAATCCCATTGAGCTTTTTTATATGCAAGCTTGTTTGCATAATCATCGGTTTTTCACAATAAAATAACTAAATTATGATAAGCATATCTTACATGGCCACGTAAAAATTGCAAGAATGAAGCTATGCGGATTTTCGCTGAAAGAAGCAATTCCCCTCCTTGATTTGATTGTAATCGGTGGTTTCTTATCTACTATTTCAGTACTAGTTCAAAATGTGAGCATGCAAATTCTTGTGAGGGATCTTCACATATTTTTGTTACTGCATTATTTTTAGAATCATTAACTTTGTTCTTATTAGCTGATCATGTCCAGTTACTAATGGGACTGCTTGCAGGATTCCATTATTGATGAACAAATAGAAGAGAACTTGTTCCATATGCTAGATGAGGAAACTGATACTGAGTACGCATCCTCTCGTTCCTATATGTTTTTTTAGTTCATTAGCCGGTTTATTGGATAGATGGATCTATGGATCACATTTCTGTATGGACTTTTTCTTTCTTGTTTGACCTGTTTATCATTTTAATACTCTGGTTTATTTGCTTTAGATGTTTTGTTTATATTGATTTGCATCACCACTCTTTTGTTTAAATGTTTGAGGAATGATGATACAGCAATAGTGTGGATCGCATTAAGATACTAGCCCTTGCGTGTTATTATCCAATAGGGGAATTATAGAAACAGAAGTTATTAGGGCATTTTATAGCATAACCCTGAATTACAATAATAATAGAAGCCTATGTATACAATACAAGGCATATTAGACAACCTTGTCAAGAAAAGAAAAAGAAAAAAAAAAGGTAAAAAATGACAGCAGCCACTTGCAAATGGAGAAAATTTTACTTTTAACATTATTAAGGAGTTCTGAAAGGTATTCTATTCCTCATCTTCGTTGATGATTACTCTGGTATGATCTGGGACGTATCCAGATTTGATGTGAGTTTTCATTTCTTTCTGTTAACATCCCTCAGCAACTTGAGCATCAACAGCTATGTTTATTGCTTTGTCTATTGATGTGAAAATTCTCAGTGGCTCTTGAAAATATTTTTGATTTTCTAAACATAGATCTGTATTTCCGTGGAGGCTTTCAAGTATCTTTGAGAGAGTTGACAGTGAGAAGAGAATCACTCTCAAAGGGGAATTACAAAAACTTCATTTTAGCTTTTCTAATAACAATAAGAACGGCTCCAGAAAAGCAAAATTTAGAGAACCATTATGGTCCCCATATGAAAGACATATGTAATGCACATATATCCAACTGTTATAACACTATACTTTTCTTATGCCTTCTTCCCATGTTTCTATTTCAATTATGTGAGATAGATAACACTCCATATAGTCAATAGTTTGTTAGACATAAAGTACTTAGTGAAGGGTAGTTTTGGTATTTAGATAAAGTAATCTATAAATAGAGGGGTTGGGAAATGTTTTGGGCATGCTCTTTTTGATTACTAAGTGAATCAGGAGAGTTCGTCTACCTCTAGAAAGTAGATTGATATCTAGGAGAGTTGGCCTATCTCTCGAATATAGACCATTTTCTTTTTTAGTGCTTCCTAACATGAAAGATTTCTTCTTGTTTCCTTAGGATTGGGAGTTTGGTGCAAAGCACAATTATACGGCTGCTCTATGCATCATGCCCATCATTTCCATCTAGGTGGCTATCAATATGCCGTAACTTGGTATACTCTCTCTCTCCATCTCTCTCTCTCTCTCTCTCTCTCTCTCTCTTCATATATGTTGTTTTAGATCTGAGGTAGTAAAACAACTAAGGATCATATAGATATCTAAAAAAGTAAAAGACTAAGAATTTAGTTTGCATCATTTTCATAATGCATGTGTACTTTTTTTGTTTGTTTTTGTAAAGTATAATGGCCATAGGGAGGTTCAGTATTAAATGCTTCCTATAACAAATATTGTTTATTCCTCAGTTTATTACCTTGATTTAATCATTTTCTTTTATTCTGGTTGTATCCACATACCTCGACCTGCTTTATTTAAAAAAAAGAAATAAAAGATGAAGCCCAAAGGCCAAAATTTATTGACAACTTGAATGTTGAAATATTCATCTAGGTTCTTGCTACATCAAGTGGAAATACCAGAACCAACAAGGAATCGGATGATGATCCTATTAGTGGTCCTGATGGGGACACATCTTATGGAGAAGATGATGAGAACATGGTTTCTAGCTCTCAAGGATCACCTGCCATCAATTCTGTCAGAGTCAAGCACCTCAGATATCGAACAAGAGTATTTGCTGCAGAGTATGTCATCCCACTCTTACCTATGCTAATTAATAAGTGTGAAACGTGTTTTTGGCTTCTTTTCATGCATCTTTTGTTCTTTAAAATGCTTTTACTTGTCTTATGTTTAAGGTCCCATGTTCATTATGTGATCTCATTTAGGATTCTTGTCATCTTGGTCAACCATTGTAATCAATCAATTGCCCTAGTCTTTTTGTAGATAATTAGTCACAGCTAAAGTTACATGACAACAGTTATTACAAAACATTTAGAATCCCTATAGTTGATAGGCTAAATTTAGGTATTATTTCTGAATTTTCTGCTTTTATCATTGCATAGCACATCTCTGATCTCTTTACTCAAGGTGTATGTGGCTTCTTTTTCGCTGTTCCACATCATGTGATATCATTGGTATGACCACCTGCTTTTGGTGCAGATTTCTTTATTTATGTTACTGGATGACAAATTCAATGTGCAATATCCTACTTAAAGAAAAAGAAAAAATAGCATTAGAGAAAGAGTTATTTGTGGATTCATGATTGAAACTGCTAATAGATATTGAACTGCAGACTATATTTATCTTTGAATAGAGATGGTAAGGACCATCAAGAATTGCATAAGATGGGGTTGTGGAAATGGGATCCACAGCTTATATATCCCATATGATTTGAAATTATTTAATATAATTCAAGAAAATAGGGCAAGTACTTAGCATTTCCTTTGGGAACATATTGGCTAGTTAACGCTCATCATTCAACTTTCAATTGAAAATATATTATATACTATATTTTCTTGTATGATGTATGCTTTCTTTAAAATACTAATGTTCGATACGGTACATGAAAACAAGCTTTCCCCTCTTTGAAATATTGAATGTGGTCATGCATTTTTTTGGATTAGACTAATGCTATATCCTCTTAATTATTCTCCCAAAAATCCTTCTACTGACACTTGGCATAATTTAAATACCCACATGACTGGTACTTCTTTGGTTAAATTTCTGTTTTATTTTGGTAGCGTTTTCAGCTGTGGTACAATTTTGGTCACCCTTGATGGATTCTATAAATGAGCTTTTCGCAAATTATTTCCGTGTGTATCATCACACACCATCCAAGTTCATTAATTTTGTGTTCCTCTAGCTCGTTTAAATGATGTTTCATGTGTTTTCTCCTGATTCAGTTGGAAACAGGGAACAAGCCATCATTTATCTTTGTTTCCAAATGAAGTCGATATATACAGATGCTGACATAACTCATAAGATAATTAGATAACCACTTTAGAATACTTTAGCTGGCATATTACAAAATGGGTAGTGACTCCATAAAACATTTATGTAACAACAGAGAAATTCTGAACTCATGAAATTGAGATGGTGTTACTGTTACCTACATATTGCACTTATTCTATCGGGAGGGTATTAAGTGTGTGTGCATCCCTTTCTCTTATTTCGGAACTTGGCGCATCAGCATCAACGTTGGATCTAGTGGTTGGACTTTGATTTAGGATTGGTTCAAACTAAGGGGTTGTTTACTAACCTCTTACCACCACTTATTGGACAAGATCTCTTACTAGAATAAGAGTTAAAAGTGTTTACCAAAAAGAAAATTTCTTACCACTGCTGATCATGTGCTGATTGTGGTCAGAGGTACAATTGTATCTTACTATGGTCAGAGGTGCATGTTCCTTCCTTACCCTTCCTTCTTATGATTGACCATGTGTTGATTGCTTTAGTAGGGAGCGCTGGAGGTTGTGTATCCAGCTTTCTCCTTTTTACCTCATAGATTTTTTTTATTGGATATTTCAATCTATTTTTTAATACTAATAAAAAAAATATTAACCTTAAAGTGGTTTGTAATTATTTTATTTTACCATATTGAAAAAGATTTTAAATTTTAATTAAATTTGAGAGTAAGTATTAAATAAGGATATAATTGTCATAATTACTTGGTCAGCACTTAATACAAAATATTTGGTAAACAAGAATTTTCAATCAATACTTACCCTAGTCGGATCTCTTATCTTAGTCAGACCTCTTATCGCAGTCGGCGCTTAAACCATAAATTTTGGTAAACATCCCCTAAGTGTCTTTTTGAATTCAGGTGCTTGAGTCATGTACCAGAGGCTGTTGGACAAAATCCGGCTCACTTTGACCTATCACTGGCAAGAAGCCAGCCAGCCAAACAGCTGGTATCTGGTGACTGGTTGGTCCTCCAGGTTCAAGAGCTGATATCTCTTGCTTATCAGGTGATGAATATAATCAGTTATATACAATATCATGTGAATGCATTCGTACCACCTGTTGCCTATATTAATGCTTTTAGTGTTACTCATAGATAAGCACAATTCAATTTGAAAACATGCGGCCGATTGGTGTGGGACTCCTAAGTACTATTCTGGACAAGGTATTTATCTGTGACCTAAATAAATTCTGGTATTGGAGATCTTTGTATTTCTTTAATGACATAAGGAAGAGAACCATTTCTTTGTTTCTTCTTATATTTGTACGGATGTCCGCTTCCTTATGGTGCACATCTTTTATAAAAAGAGGTGAAGTAACAATTACAGGCATTTTTCAGCATCCCTCTGGCATAATCTACTAGGATTAGGATCTATATCCTTCCCTAATGTAACTGTAGATATCATTGTTTTTTTTACATATCAGACTATAAGCAACGGATGACGGCTTTAGCACTTGCTTCAAGTTCAGTAAAAATAACACTTGTCCCATGTTTTTGTTTTTTGGATTTGAGAAGTCCTGAAGGGGGATGAGGAAAGTAGAGGCCATGAGCTCATGCTTTGCTTGAAGTCTTTTTGACCTTTGGCCCACCCCTCAGGATTGTCATGTGACCTATATATATATATATATATATATATATATATAACACTACATTCACTCTGAATATTTTCGTTCATTATTCGGTCTGAATATGATACGTGTCGCACTCTCATTTGTCCTCACGTTCACAACCAAATTTGAGTTCTCATTTGAACCCTCCCCTATATATATATATTATTGAAGACATTTCATCTAGTTCTCTGTGGCTGTGCTTTTTATGTCATCCCTACATTAGTTAGTTTCACTCATGAAATTCTCAAGTGAATAACTACTTGGCTTTAAAAACTTATGTTATATTTATATATGATTTGCAGTTTGGCAAGGTACCAGACCCTGAGCTTCCTGGACATCTATTGTTGGAACAGAACCAGGTATAGAGATAAATATAGTTTAAATTTTAATCGGTTAAATCCATTGCCATTTACTTTTAATGTTATCTTGTGGTTGAAAATCTTTTACCACCCAATAAAGTCAAACGTCACTTAAAATTTCAGGCCCAACTTGTTTCTGCTGTCCGTACAGCGCTAGACACAGCCTCTGGACCTATTCTCTTGGAAGCAGGTCTACAGCTGGCTTCTAAGGTTCAAAACACAGACATTATTCTATTTCATTCTATGATAAAGGGTGTTTATGATAAATAATAGATTATTTTTTTCACAGATATTGACAAGCGGTATAATTAGTGGTGATCAATTGGCAGTCAAACGGATATTTGCACTTATTTCACAACCCCTTGAAGATTTTAGAGACCTTTATTATCCATCATTTGCTGAATGGGTTTCATGTAAGGTAGACCTTTTCATCCATTTACATTTATCTTTCCAGAGGGAATTTGTTTCTGCAATATCCAGATGAAACCTTTACTAATTCTTTCTTCTTTTTTCTAGATCAAAATAAGGCTTTTAACTGCCCATGCCTCTTTAAAATGTTATACATATGCATTCTTGAGGAGACAGCACAGCATCCCAGAGGAGTTTTTAGCATTATTACCGTTATTCTCGAAAAATTCAAATACTTTGGGCAAGTACTGGCTCTCTCTGTTGAAGGATTATAGTTATGTCTGTTTCCGCACACGTCCTCATATAAATGTAAGTTAAATAAGTTTATATACTTAATGCTTCTCTATGGATGGAATCTTATAGACATGTCATCTTTTTACAGTGGCGACCGTTTCTTGATGGAATTCAATCCCCTTTGGTTTCTAAAAAGTTGAAGCAATGTTTAGAAGAATCTTGGCCGTTTATCTTGCAAGCGGTTTCTCTTGATGCGGTTCCAGTGGATGGGGATGTGAGTGAATCTTCTAGAACATCGGAAAATACATCCAAAAGTGCCTTTTTCTCTGGATACGATATGGTGGAACTGAAACAACAAGACTATCAGTTTCTATGGAGCTTCTCTTTACTTGTTCTCTTCCAAGGACAATATGCTACTCCTGATAAAACCATTATCCCACTGGATTATGAAAAATCCAACTTTGGCAGTGACTCCCCAGTTGCAGACAGACACTCAATAGCCATGAAATTCTACGAAATTATTTTACCAGTATTTGGGTTTCTTTCTGCAGAAAAGTTCTTTGCTACAGGATTTCTTACTATCGATCTGTGTAGGGAACTGCTGCAGGTAAGTGTCCATATTTCTATGTTAGTTTGTTCCAAAGTAAGGGTCCACTTTCAAAAGTAAGTGCCTATTTTCCATCTCTACTCTTAATTAAGAGATGGAGAAAATCATTGCTCCTCCTATTATAAAGAGGTGATATGACATTTGGTTAATTAAAACGTGTAATATTACACATTTCTAAAACTATGTGCCTTTTGGTACCTTTTTGAACATTGTTGTCCATTGAAATTCTCAAGCGGTCTTTGCTTTTTACTTCTCGTTGATTTCCCAATATAAATATTTACCACCCTCCCATACACTTGTGATCAAGGTTAAACTTCATGGATGTAGGTTTTTTCATACTACATCTTTATGGAGGATATATTGGATAGTCATGCGATCTCAGTTCTATCACAGGTAAATATCAGCAAAAAGACTTTTTCGAAAAAAACTCAAAAAGAATTTTTCGAAAAAAAAGAATTTGTTAGTCGGTTCTATACTTGTACTGGAGTGAAAGTTTCTTCCATGCTGTTTCTTCTACAGATCGTTCACAACTGCCCTAAAGAATTTTTCGAAACTGAAGATTTTGCATATCAGGCAGCTGAGCTTTGTTTGTCCTTCATTTTCAAGTTCTTACAAAGGTAACTCTAAAACAATGATCTCTTGGGCCTGTGCTTATTGCAGGATTGTTTATATAATCGGATTATTAACCGAAAATTACCTTTCTTTTGATGTAATTGCTTTGTGTTAGTGCCGATGTAACACCATCCAGTCACTCAAACTGGGAGGATAAAATATCCGAGTCTCTTACTGCAGCAACGAATCTTTTGATGCGTCTAGAACCCAAGGTAACTCACGTTATTTGATGTAGAAACGAAGGATCGTGTGAGAATAGGAGTTAAGTTGAGAAGCGTAAGAAGAGATCTGGACCCTTGATCACTTTTAATTTCACCCCCAGCCCATCAATTGCGCTTGATACGGGAATTATCTGGTGCATTAGTGTTGATCTTCAATTAGGATTGATCCAAGGGTGGAGATCCCTTCTTACCCTGCTTACCATAACTTCCATTCTCACCGGAACCAACCCCTTCATGTAGATTTATATATATATATATATATATATAAAGGGATGGGTTCAAACTGAATAATACCACATTCGGTTTGAATATTTTCCTTCATTATTCAGTCTGAATATGACACGTGTCGCTCTCTCATTTGTCCTCACGTTCACAACCAAATTTGAGTTCGCATTTGAACTTTCCTCTCTCTCTCTCTCTCTCTATATATATATATATATATTTTTTTTTTTTTCTTATAAGATTTCTGTAATTGTACTGCGTATTTTTATTTATTGTCTTTGTGTTCGATTGAAGTGTATTCTTCTCTTTGTCTGTGCAGAAGCAACTACAATTAGCATTGGCATTTCTCATTATTGGATACAAGTGCATTGGAGAAGCATCAAATGAAGTATGCTTGTCGAAACCTGTTGACCATGTTCAATCTCAGGTCATCATGCTGAAAAAGCATTTTAATGGTGAGTCTTAACTCTTAGTCATTCTGTTTCTCCCATGATTATGTTAGAATGCATAGGAAGATTTACGTCCCAAATATCTAAAAATATATATTTGTGTTTCTTGCATCAATGTCACTGTAAGTCGATAACATATATCATATGTGTTTCAAACTTCAATATATGCTCAAATCAGTTTGCATTATTTCAGAAGCTCTTACGTACCCATTTTTCTTTCAACGTATGTAGAGGTCCACAATGAAAAAGGCAGATAGTTTTATAAAATTTGTAATTACTACACTTCTTAAATAACTAAATGACAATTTTACCCTTAATAGTAGAGGTAGTACTGAATTTCCCATCTCATAATTAAGGGTAGAATTGGAAAGTAGAACGTGGACACTTATATTGTGACAAACTAAAATAGAAATGTGGATACGTATTTTGTGACAGGTGAAGTAATCTATCAATATGTATCGTTTTATGTATGAATGACAAAAGTAGATAGTTGACATAGTGTTTTCTGGCAGAAAAATCTACGCTGGATGAAGACTCTCTTTGCTATCTGAGGACGATAACTGGAGCTTGTCTGAATGTGAATATTAATCTAACCAACGATTGTATCAAAAGCATCCATTTATTGGAGGATAAGATGACAAACTCATCTAAACTGCCACAAAAGAAGCTTGCTTTCTCTCTTGAGCAAATTATTACATTTGCGAAATTAAGTTATGAAATCGAGCTTATTAGTGAGAATCAAGAGAGTAAACACATATTCTATGGCATGCTATGCCATTGCACCAATTCTTTCCATGAGGTTCTTAATGATCGATACATACAGGTAAGAACCTGCAACACTCGCTACTTGTCCTTGTATTAATAATTATAAATATCTTATACCGATTCATGAAAACAACTGCTCTACCCTTTGGGGTGGAGGACAAGTCTGCATACAATTCCCTATATATATATATAATATAGGGTCAGGTTCACGGGAAAACTCTAAATAAATAGAAAATCGGAAAATCACAAGAAAACGGATGAAAAGGTATATCAATATGGATGTCAAATTAACGAGAAAAGTATGATCGTTTATTTGGTGTATTTTATTTCGCTAGAATTTTGTTAGTTTTTCGTCTTTTTTAAATACAAAAAATAGGGGGTGAGGTTTTTTAAATCAAAAAAGTTTGTTGTAACTGCACACTCAATCACATTCATTGGATCATCTAACATGACGGTTGATAAGATGTTTTCTAGTTTTTCATTTATTTAGATTTTCCCCTAAACTCCCTCTCTCTCTCTCTCTATATATATATATATATATATATACACACACACATATATAGAGGGGGTACAGGGGAAAACCCCCAAAAAATGAAAACCAAGGAACACCCTGGTAACCATTCATCCGGACAGTATGCACAGTACATACAAGTAACTGAAGCTTTTTCTTGGTTCTCATGCACGTGTGCGTGTTATGCACAGGTGCATACCGGACAAATTGCTTACAAATTACTTGTATGCATATGTGCATGCCGTCCAGATGAATGGCTACCAGGGTGTTCCTCATTTTTTCATTTTTTTGTGGTTTTCCCCTGAACTGACCCTGTATATATTACATATGGCAAATACCTACACACACACTCCTCACCTTTGGTGAGATCTGAACCCTTCACCTCTAGGGAGGCTAGGCTCTATTGGTAACCCGGGCACTGCTGGCAGATGACCCTTTGGTCCAGCAGGATATACTGGGTTTGTTTGGTTTTTTTATCTAACATTGATTTAATATATGCAGGTTCAGGCAATCGGCTTGCAGACACTAACAGGTGTAATTCGGGACTCCAGTGCTGAAAGCAACACATTCCTAATATTCTTTATCGGGGAGCTTCTTAATGATATTTTTGGGATCATCAAGCTAGCATTAAAGGTAATCATATAGGTCGAAAGTCCCTTCACATTTGTGAACGGTCTAATTTTCATCATTCTGAAGGACCTGATATTGTTATTTATGACAGAAACCCGTTAAAAGGGAAGCAGTGACCGTTGCTGGAGATTGTTTGAAAATCTTGATGCTTTTGCATACAACTTCTAAAGTTGCGGAATCTCAGAGAAATCTAATGAGCCTGCTTCTTGAAGCAATTGTCATGGTTCTATTAGCTTCAGAGAATGATTTCTCTCAGGTGATATTAATCGTCATTATCGAACTTTTTAAGCCATATACTCCTTCCGTCCCAAAATAGGTGCCCACATTTCTATTTTTATTCGTCCTAAAATAAGTGTCCACGTTTCTATTTTTATTCGTCTCTAAATAAGTGTCCACTTTCAAAAGTAATTACCCACTTTCCAATTCTACCCTTAGGAAAAGCATAAGTTCATTACTCTCTCTATTATTAAGGGTACAATTGTCATTTAGTTGATTAAAAAGTGTAATTATCGCCCATTTTTAAAACCGTGTGCCTTTTTTTCAGTGTAGACATTTATTTTGGGACGGAAGGAGTAGTTGATTTTGTTTTCCTCTTTGTTGCCATAAGTTTTTAGCTTTTTGTTTGACTGATCATCGAAGCATTTTTAATGACAGGATGTCAAAGAATTGAGAACTGCATCTATAAGGCTTGTTTCTCAACTTGCTCAAAATCAAACCTCTGCAGTCTATTTCAAAGATGCATTATTATCGTTGCCTTTTACTCGGAGGCAAAAACTTCAGGTGATTTATTTTTGTGTACTTTATTTATAATTATAAATGTAGAAATTTTTCACCCCATTCTGACTGCTCTTTGTGACTAGGGTTTTTAAGATGACTGCTCTTTGTGACTAGGGTCTTTTAGTGTAAAGGCTATATTTGGAAAACTGACCGATAAGCCAGCCGATGGCTGATAAACTAGCTGATGACTGATAAGCTACTTGAAAATTTAATTGGAAAAATGCAAGGGGAATAACTGCAAAAAGGCTCCTACTTGAAGTAGCTTTTTGGAAAACTAGTTTATCAGCCAGCTTATGTTGATGCCTAACGAAAGAGGGCTTTTTCAATAAGCTTATAAAATAAGCTACCAAAATTGGTCCAAATGCTTTAATAATTCCATCCTGACAACCAATTCTTGTACACAAACAGGATATAATCCGTGCTTCCGTAACACAAGGTCAGATTTCAATCCCGACTAAATCCTCAATAATGCCACCATTGGTGATCAAGATGCCATCACAAATAGAAGAAACCCGATCCCAAATTTCGCCCCCATCAGCCCCCACAAACGATGATAACCGTTCTGATAACGAACAAGAAGAGGAAGAGGAAGAGGAAGAAGAAGACGATTGGGATAATTTCCAGTCTTTTCCAGCAGCGTCCTCGACCAACGAACCTAAATCTACCGAAGATTTAAGTTCAGATAACAAAGAAAACACAATTTCCATAACTAAAAGCGAGAGTGAAGATGAAGAAGTGGAAAAGGAAGAAGAAATGGAAACTACATTCACAGAAGATGATGAAAAACTTCAAATCCATGATTTCCATGAGAATGTTGACGAGAATGAAGGTGAAGAACGTAATGAAATTCCCGAAGAAAACCCGAGTGTTGAAAATCATCAGGGTGATGATTTCGATCAATTTACTGGAGATGATAAAGAGGAAAGTGATGGAGATAGGTTAAGCCAAAGAAGTAAAGAGCAAACCGATACAGATCAAGAAAGTCTGAATCAGTCAGCTGCTTTTCCATCCGGTAATGAAGAAAAACGCTCGATTCATAGTAATGATGCGTCCGAAAAAGATGGAAATGAACAAGACGAGAATTTCTCCGGTGATCGCCGCCGCCTTGACGAGGCTGAAGATAGAACCTCGATATAACATGACGAGAAGAAAGACGATGCCGGAAACTGCCGTCCTGCCGCCGGCTGCCGCCAGTTAAAACGGAAATCTAGTGTGAACATGGATCTGGTGTTACATGTAAGTTTATTTCCTTCTTTTGGGCCAACTTTGATTTATTCTTTATGTATCGAAAGACAATTAAAGCATGAGTTGGACCTGTACCGAGTCGCTGAGTTGGACTCGTTTTTTAAGAGTAAAATGAGAATGAGTTGAGAGATATTAGACCAGAAGTGAAGATGAGATCTTGTTGCAATAGGTGTATTTATTCACATATGAATATAGGTTTCATTTGAGGTTAGCTTTATAAGTGTGGATTTTGATCTTTTTATTGATTTACAGCTTTTGCTTCTATGGGTATTGGAAATGTTTATTTCACTAATTTATTAAGAGCAACCTTTTATCGTTTTTATTTTGAGTAAATTAGGTTTTTTGTCCATGTGCTATTGTGGTTTGCTAAAAATTGTAATTTTTTTTCCATGTGGTCCATTGTATTGGAATATTGGAATTAGTTCAGGGACAAAAATAATAATAAATTACAAACTATAGGAACAAAAGTAGCAATTTTTAAACCGCAAGGACTAAATTGAAAATTATTAAGAAACCACACGAAAAAGTCGTAGTTTACTCTTTTATTTATCATGTCCGGAATAAATGACTTGTGAACAACAGATGCATGGAATAGAACCACATTGTAGGTTGGTAAACACGATCTAATCCTAATCAAAGAAGTAATCGAACGGATATCAACAACAACATAGACTAACACTCGATATTCAACCTAAGGCTTGATTGAACCGCAATATATTGTTTTGTGGAGCTCCAACTAAGGGGCTGTTTGGTAGTTGATGGATGGCATAGAGCTGGATGGTACAGAGGCCTGGATAGTATAGAGGCTCTGAATGATATAGTGCAGAATGAAAAATGATTGTTTGGTAGTTGCTCTGAATGGACAGTCTGAATAAGAACAAATGACCATTTTACCCTTCAATTTCTCATAAGCTCACTCTCTTCTCTCTCTAAAACTTTCTGGTGAAAACCCTCGAAATTTGTCAATTGAAGAAGAAAAATGGTGGATAAGGGCAAAGGAATCGCAGATGATTCTTCATCGGGGAAACGGAAACGCGACGGAGACGAGAAATCTGGTAACAGGAAGAGAAAAAACCTCAATGTCCTCCAGTTTTTCGAGGATTCCGCTTTTGAAATAGAGGAGAGCGAGTCGAGTGACGAGGACGATTTTATCAACGACGGTATAAAAATAAAAAAAAAGATTCTTCCGATCATCTGCATTGTCTGCATATCTGTTGATTTCTCATTTTAGGGCTAATTTGTGATTTCAAAATTTTGGGGGTTATTTTAAGGTGGATTTCATCGTTTCGACATGGCTGTGGAAGGGACGGTGGACGGAGGCGTACTGTGGAAGGGACGGTGGACGGCGGCGTCGGCGGTGGAAGGGACAAAGAACCGGTGGTGGTCAGCAGCAGCAAGCTTGAGAGAAATCAAGAAGGGAGAAGAAACAAGTGAAGGAGGTGCTGGAGAGTGGAGAAAAAAACAACAAGGGTATTTTGGGGAAAATAAGGGGTCTGAATCATAACCCAAGGAGTTGGACCATGCATCCTTCAGAGCCTTTTGTTCCACTTCAGAGAACAATTTTTTTTTGCCAAACAGCCCCTAGCCTCTACACGATTCAGATGTGCCTCTGAATGGCATCATTCAGACCTAAACAAACAGCCCCTAACAAGATTTTGGGCCCATCCCATGTTCGAATCCATGTGCAAACAACTTGTGGCCACTGGGAAATTATCTCAGGGCTGCATGCTTTAGCAGTCTTAAATTTGCCACAGATTAGTCTAGGCAATTGTCTATGATACCCTTTCCAAAAAAAGATTTAGGACCCATGAAAAAAACGAAAGCCGATAGATCATCCATCATCATACCACTGTCAGTTTGCCATGCAAAACAGTAGCGGTAGAGCGTTGGATGAAAAGACCCAAGAACTAGTTCCATGTAAATACTATAGTATACGCTTCACAACCACCCAATGTCTGTTAGTAAAGGGTTGATTGGTTGATTTTTCATTAAATTCTGAATGAATAAAGTTTGTATTGATTAATTTGTTTGTGTAGATAGATTCTTTTGTTTGGGACGCTTTCTCATAAATAGAATAAATATGTTTTTTAATCGGGAAGGAAAGGTTTAAAAAACTTGAGTTTCTACATAATGACCTTCTAGAAGCCAATATTTGTTTCATTAAGCTACTACCAAACAAAAATATATAGTTGACCGAATAAGATGAGTCTCATTAAACTCATAAGTTGTTAACAAACAACTTTGTAGAAATAGAGAAACCTTACTGAATGCGTATTCAATTTGTGTAGTAAGAACATGATGCTATAAAACTCCAAGCGTACTCATATATAAAAAAGGGCGAACCATAGACGCTCCGGAATATCTAGGAAGTAATACTGATTTTGAAAAAGCAAGTACAAGATTAATAAAATACTTTTAAGTTCGGTAATAACTAATATGTAATCAGTTTGTACATTTTGCCAATTTCAAGTTGGAAAAATTGCATAAAAAATGAGTGTAATTTCATTCAATTCTTATTTTACAAACTATACTTTTGAATGTAAGAATAAGGGGCCGTTTATCGAATGTTTACCGGATAAGCGTCTACCAACAAGTGGCAGTTCCGCCAAGATCTCTTCGTTAGTTGGGGGAAGAATCTGCCCGAATCTCTGAAGGTGGGAAGGGTTCCACCCTCTCAAGTAATCAGCAGAGTATGCAATTAACATAATATCCGCCGATTATTTGCGGAGCGGATAACTGCTGAAAGCATCTAAGTAGTAAGCCCATCCCATGATGAGTGCTCTCCTATTCCGACTTCCGCAGAGCCTCCGGTAGCACAGCCGAGACAGCGACGGGTTCTCAACTCACCCTTATTTACCTTGCTGAATAACATTTCCGGTCATCAAAATGAATTGTTTGTAAGTGTCTATTACCTGGTAAGCGCTAATTGAATAAGAGTCTTCTCCTTCATTTACCGGGTAAGAATCTTGGTTGTTGTAATACCTCTTACCTGGTAAATTTTCGGTCTCTGTTATACTCACCCGCTAAGTATTTTACACACGGTAAGTGCTTTTCCGGTAACTGATGGATGAACGACCTCTAATACTTCATCTGCTTCAAAATAAGTGTTTACATTACTATTTTAGTTTGTCTCAAAATAAACGTTTACTTTCTCAAAAGTAAATCTCTCTATAATTAAGGATAAAATTATTCTTTTGGTATTAAAATGGATAATAATTATACATTTTTTTAAGTTATGTGTCTTTTTTATTGTAAACATTTATTTTGGAACAAAGTTCTATAAAAATTCTATTTTTTTCACCATATATTGAGTAGTGACATCATGTCCCCTTCGTTGCCCCTTCGTCTCCTTATTACTCGTTGTCATCATTATTGTCAAGGGCAGAGTTAGGATTATTATAGTTATCATCATTTTGTAGTTCAACTTTAGAGAACTGTTTACCCAAAAGCTTATGTGATAAGCGCTTACCGACTTCAACGTGTGAGATTGTAGTCCATAAAAACGGACCGTATGCAAAAGTACGTGCTTACGGGTAAGAGACGTCCTTCTCATTTACCAGGTACGACTATTATCCTTATCGTTGTTCTTACTGGGTAAAATCCTCAGTCTTTGTCATGTTCATCCGTTAATGTAAATGACCTGATAAACGTTTATTGCATAAGTCTTTAGTAAACAGTCTCTTAATCAAGAGAGATACTATGAGGCTTGACCACTTAAGGCGTGAGGCTAAGAAGGAGCCTAACCCAATTAAATGTCTAAGCTCTTGCTCTACCAGCTTATAAATAGTTTATCACTATATCAAAAATTAAAAATTAAAAAATCCAAGTGGACCAGTTCCCCTTTGGTTCCTTACTAGCTCCGCCCTTGAGTGACATGGTTTAATGAACCTTGAAGTTTTCTAAAAACATTCCTAAAACGAGCATTTTTAAACCATAGACTTTTAAGTACGTATTTTAAAAATATAGACATCAAAATATAACATATTCACCAAAATATGGATTAAAGAAAAGCAAATTCATCTTTATACAATTTTGCTATACGTAGTAAATTGTGAAATCTATTGGAATCATACCTAGAATAACCCAAAAACCCGAATAGTTATATGAAAATTACGTAAATACATGTAATAATAAGTTAAAATCTGAATTTAAAAATAAAAGTTGTATAAATATAAAATAATTATGATTTAAAAAAAAAAATATGTTTAGGAGACTATCTGATAAGTTAACGTTGTGTTCTCGAGTTTTTTTTTTCAAAAGAAAGGAAAGGAAAGGGAAGAAAAGTAGAAATAAAAGAAAAAATCTTGTGTTCTCGAGTTTTTTTAAGGAGAGAAGGGGAAGGAAAAGAAAGGAAAATCATTTTAATTTTTCTCTCAAAACTTTCCTCCCAAATGTGGGAGGAAAGGGAAGGAAAGAAAGATTTTTTTTAATAATAATTAGAAATATTTATAAAATTACCTATTTACCCTCCAATTATATTTTCCTATAAAATAAATAAGGATGTATTAGTAAAAATGACATCTTTCCTTTCCTTTCTTTCCTACTCAAGAACGTGAAAATTTATTAACTTTCCTTCCCTTTCCTTCCACTCTCTACAATCTCAAGAACATAAATAAAAATATTACTTTCTTTTCCTTTCCTTTCATTTCTCTTCTTTTCCTCTCGTTTCTTTTCTTTTCTTTCCTTTAAAAACTCGAGAACAGAGCGTTAATCGTTGACTGAAAAATTAACTGATAAACTAATTATAATTGAAAAAAAAACAGTTAATAATCTACTTGAGAAATGTAACACTATCCAAAAAAAAATTAAAAAATTGTAAATTTTGACATTTCATAAAATAACTAAAACAAATTACTGATAAACAAATACGAACTTTATAAAATAAGATCTGATTTTAAACAATTGTTACATATAATAGTTAATTAATAGAATTTTAATTCAATTATATATAACAATATTATAACTTTGAATTTGTGTAATCATATAAATTTCGGAAAAAGTTTATATTAATTAGTGATTTTAAATACCCGTGATGTATAATATGAATAATGTTAAAGGAGAAAGTAATAGAACAACAAGATTATAAAGAGAAACTGAAAAGTTGTAAATTCTCATTAATCATAAACCCTTTAAATATGGATACGTTACAAGTAGATAACTATCAGTTCTAACTTATCTCTAATATGTTTATCTCTATCTATATCGTCATATCCATTAGACGATGGCACATTTATCCTACAACACTCCCCCTTGTGCCGAGTCAAAGGAGTGATGGTGCACAACTGTTGCCTCGTTAAAACCTTACGCCAAAATAAAAACCCAGTGGGAAAAATAAAAATATGACGAAGGAAAGAGTACAACGCACCAGTGTATTTGCATTACATAGACTTTTCCTTTAGTCTAATAATCTCTCAGATTCGTACATTAATCATGAGAGTTGGAAGAGTAGGATGCTATATAAACCGTTGCCTCACTAAAACCTTACACCAAGGAACAAAACCCAATGGGAAAAATAAAACCGTAGGTGAAGGAAAGAGCACAACATACCAATATTACATATATAGTAGACTCCCCCTTTTGTCTACTACTCCCCCTGATTCGTGCATTAATCAAGGGAGTTTGGAAGGTCTTAGCATTCCCATACTTTTTATTCACATTCTCCTTATATCTTACTTGATTCACTTGAATCTTGAGGTGAGTTTTCTACTGCTCATTTTATATAAACTAAAAGCATAATTTACTTTGAGGTATCACCCTTGATATATATCTTACTTTCATTTCTTCGATACAATGCATTATTTACATATATGTGAGTAGGATATTTGTTGAACTCAAAACACTAACCCCTCTAATATGTGTAATGGTAGTCCTTAACCATGTACACAATTGAATAGTCTCATGTAGAGTAATATTCTTGGAATAGTTTGAAGAGGTAGCTATAAGGGTTTGCCTAGTTTACTTCCAAGCAATCGGCATGTTTCCTATGGTAATTCCTTATCCAAGTTGGGAATGAGCTTTGTATGAGTCAGGTAGATATTTAATATCAACAAAGACATACCAATACAATATTTTATGTTTTTCTATTAGGGCCGGTACTTTTGCCTCTCATATTCAAAGTAGGTATTGAAATTTCATTATCAATCCTATGTTTCTCTTTGTAAGGGAAGTATAAGCCCACATCAATGGTTCCAAAAGATTAATTTGATATCATTCTAATGATGTTGCGTTGGCGCTGAGCTAAATCTAGCTAACGAGTTCATTGAGAGATACAAAATACGGTCAAGTGTATTGTTCTAAGTACAATAATGCGCCTATTGCACTCAAATAGGGAATTCCAGCTCCCAAACCCTCTTCGTCATCATCCTTCAGACAAAATGGATCTTTCCTTTTATCCAACACTTCGACCGATCATGGGAGTGCTAGCCGGATGCGCTTTGTCCATATTAAATCGCCTGATTATTTTCTAGACATATGCGATCGGTGAATTAATATCACAAACTCGGTGTCCTAGATTAAATAGATACATAAAACCAAGTTTTCCTAAGATCTTTCATCTCAAATTCAAATTTTGAATAGAATAAAGTTTCTCTTATTTCATCAAGAGTATTTATTATGTTCATTACATCGACATATAGAGTTATGATTGAACATCTGGAACTCGTTTTCTTTATAAATACGCACGGGCACAGTTCATCGTTCTTATATCCCTTCTCAATGAAGTATTTACTTTATAAATACGCACGGGCATGTATCCATATCCGCCTATGAGCGTTTCAATTTCATGGAGAACGCATTTCGTGGTTTCTACTAATATAATGTCATCAAACACTTTTTATATATCTCTTAATCTAGATCCCCATAGAGATATGTAGTAACCACATTCATGAGCTGCATTTTCCCGTCCTTCGGAAATTACTAGGCTAATTAATTAGTAGAACGTTATAACGTCCATCACGAGAGAGCAAGTCTTCTCGTCATCAATCCAGGGCGTCGTGAGAAACCTTGCGCCAAAGGAGAGTCTTATACATCATGAGTTAATTATTCTCATTACACTTTTATGACAAATGAATTATCTATGTCTTACGGGCTTTACACTTGGTGGGTTAGCACTACCGGACCAAATACCTGTGTATTTGTCAAATGTAATTATCCTGGATTGCTTCTATTAGGTCAATTTGCTCTTTGTTGACATTTTTCAACTGAGCATGGTTCGATGTCATAGTGCTCTATCATCTCACGAGCAACAATATATGTGAATATCATCAATGAGTATGTACGATCTGTCCATCGACTCGTATGCACTTTCATAATTCATTTGAGATTTATTTGATCTCTGGAATCAAATATTAACTTCGGAGCGTCCTTCAGTAATGATTCATAGACATAGTTTTAGTCATAGATAATCTCATGAGAGGTTTATGTATTGATGATAAATGGTTGTGCCTTACTCTTCTTTTCCTTTAGATGAGTATCTATCGAACCAAGTAGCTTCCCCCATTTCCTTTTGGGAGCCACGACCTCAACCACACCTCCACCATGTGTGATTGCAACGCGGTTTCCAGTGGCGTTGTGCCCTTGTTTAGGGACTTTTATCCTTACGGATATATTTGCAGCTGGTATATGTGATCTTGTCACTTCTAGAATAACATTAAACGTATCAGGTATCGAGTCTGATTCGTTTGACTTCAATTTTACTTTGTGAAGTTTGGGGATCAAATTGAGACATGATGAGAATATTCTATGACACTTCCGGTCGTTCCCATGGAAAATCCTTTTTCTTATCTCCCCCTAACAACGGGAAGACTGTCTCATCAAAGTGACAACTCGCTAATCTAGCGATAAAGAGATCACCCGTCAAGAATTCTAATTAGCGGAAAATTGTTGGGGATTCATATCCAACTTATATTGAATCGTTTTTAAGGACCATTTGGGTGCACTGTGGGGGCGCAATTGGCACATATATACTACACAACCAAACATGCGTAAATGTAAAATATCAGCCTTATGTCCAGTTACCAACTGGTACGCATGATACTGGTTGGCTAGTAGTGGGTCTAAAAACAAATGAGTAAGGCTGCATGTAATATTTGCATAACCCCATGCAAATGCGGGTAAATTGGTGCGCATAACCAATGCCCTATATACCATCTATATTCTTTTGATGACAACTTTTATGAGACCCTTTTATATATATACATGGGGTATAGGAAACTCTACACTGATCCGAATATATATATATATATGCAATAAATATCAATTCCTTATGATGTAAAGCATTCCAAGTCATGTAGACTTGATGAGATAGTTAGGGTGGTGAGCCCTTGAATGTGTAACTAGTGCTAGAGTGCAGCATCTTATGTGGACAAGAATACGACGTGCGTTCATCGTGTCGAAACCAGAACCATAAAATACTTTAATGGCCCGCATTCTGGTTGTTTATGTCCATAAATATTACCTTGTTATTCATTGTAAGAATGGAATATTTTTGTATTATGTCCTTAGCTTTAGGATGGTCTCATTCCTGTCTTGGCTAAGGATCAGGGTTTATTAAAATTCCAGGTATTCGAGAGGGCTTATTATGATGTTGGTGTTACTTCTTGTGCTGTAGAAGTCAACAATTGCAATTTAGTTAATTAACTCATTTTGCCTTTCACTCGAAAAAGGATGTGTCAATGTGTATTTTTCAATACATAGATCATTATGTCATGACCATGGTGTCTCACGTGGTCATATCGAAACATATATGCATCATTGTCCCAAAGTTCTTTATTGGTGACAAAATGTGATTTAATGACCTAGATAATCTACTAGTTTGACACATTTATTTCTCTAATATATGTTCCTTTCATATCATTAGAGTTGATGTACATATATACCCATTTCCATTCTTATATTATGATTTCCAATTTATATCAATATCTTAACAAGGTTCTTATCAATATATTACTTTAGTGACTATTAATTCTATGCCAGAGGCAATAAAGAGATGACAGTTCATCGTCTTATGAACTTGCTTAGAGGTTTTATAGACTATTAATTCAATTAACATTAGTCTATCCTTTAAGATTGTGTGAGATTTCCCACAAAAACACTCAAGCTTCTCCTCGATACATTCCAACATGGAACGGAGAATATTGAGAGTTTTATATTTGTAATTTTAATGTATTTCTTTACATCTATAATGGTTATATATTCGGTTTAACATCAGCAGATGAAATTAATTTAATACTTAAATTTCAAATAAACTTATGCTCATTCAATCTTAAATTAATCTAATATAGTTCAATTCCAACTTGTTTTCTTTTTTGATATGAGCGATTATTAACACATTTTTCTTCTTATATTGTCCATTATCTTTTAGGCAGTAGTTGTATTTCTACTCCAAAAATTGTAAAACCCTTTTCGACTCTTGTCATGACCTTTACCGTTTCCATAGTTTTGTCCATGGGGTTATAGATGTCACCTATGTGGAATTGTCTTTAACTCACTGTCCTTTAGAGTTGTTCCACCTCTACACTTTCATTATTGACCATGAGAATTTTCTTTGTCCCAACATATTTAGTGATCTGAAATAACCTTGTTATATCTCTCAACCACTTGCAGTAGGTTGATGAATTTATCTAAAGGTTATACTCTAGCTCACATTGGTTCATTAATATGATTACTGCTATATGAAAGGTGAAAATCTTCTATGAGTTCCTTGTCATGAAGATTGAGATGTATTTTGAGCACAACATTTCTTTGTTGAAATCAGTCATTTTCTTGTAATCGAGTGGGTTTCATTCCACTATTTGATTAGTTTGGAAAGTACATGGTACTAGATACTTCTGATTTTTCTTTTCAGGGTGTCCCACTGTTCTTAGGGGACTCTAGTTAATGGTATTCCATATGAAGGTTGTGACTGATGTATCGTCTCAAAAATCTCAAGATATTTACATGTATTTTAACAGGTGACTTTTAGGGTCAATATGTTTTGATGGGTTTTACATATTTGCCTATCTTATGGTACTCAAGTTCTTTCGAGTCCAGGTGGTTGTAAATAATGGAGAATATATGATTTTTCAAAATCATGTTCTATAATTATGTTATGCATGAGATTTCATTATCATAATATTATTGGATTTTTGTATTTGTAATTTTTTTTTTGTTGTTGTTGATAATACGTCATCAATATTTCAATATTCGAAAGTAGATCGCAAAGACACTTTTGGATTTCCATGTAGAAGGGAATCACGTGGATTACTTAAGTCCCTTCAACCTTAGGGTTATTTACACCCGTTTGACAAAATCTTTCAGTGTTATGCAATTATTTCGTTTCATGAAATACATGAATAACATTAATATTTTGAGAGATTTTGCCATTAAGCAAAATAAATATTGGTTTTAACATAAAATTGATTTTTGATTTTTAACATCTTAATAGTATTTTGGACCTTTTGGTAAGAGACCAAATATTTGGGGGTTGGAAGTGTGACTTCCAAAAGTTAATTATAAAAATTATAAGTAGGAACTTATAATTAAGATAGACATTTGAATATTATAATATTATATGGAAAAATCAATTAAATACTAAATCATAATCAAGATAAACATAAAAGAAAATTCTAAGTTAAAATAAGTATATGAAGATTTATATAGGCAAGACAATTCAAATACTTAAAAAATGAAATTCAACAACAAGATCTAACAAATCGGATGTATAAGTTTATAGTGATATATAACATTAGTATTTAAACTGATTAGAATAAAAGTTACTGATTTATCTATTTAAAAAAATTGAAATAAGGATTTAAATAAGATATTTTAAAGTTTAAGAGAGGATATCAACCCTAAAGTCTTGCATATAAACAAAAAAAATCTAATCTCATTATCATTGTGAAATAAGTATATGATTTTTTTTTGGATAGATAAATAGGAGATTTGGTTTTGAAAAATGTAAAAATAAAAACAAACCTTTAATTTTTTTTTTTTTGGCGAAGAAGGAAAAAAAACAAAATTCTGTTCCATAATTTATTATTAAAATAATAAATAACGTATAAGATTTTCTAATTTCAAATAATAAACACATACATTATTCATTATCAATGAAATATGGATGACTAAAAAAAATTAATTGATATTGATAATAAATAATCATATATTTAAAGTAAATCATCTCGTCAAGAACACTAAAGACAAATTTAAAACTAAATCCATGGTAAAATTTAATAAACAATTGAATATGGTTACTATAATACAAAATATAAGAAACAAAACAAGGATATTTTTTCACAACAAAGTATAAGCAAGGCAATTAAACAAGTATCTAGTTTTGGGGTTTTTTTTCGTCATTCAAGAGCATGAACACATATGAAAGATTTACTATCGAGATATATTGCTAATCAAAATATAAAAGAACCGAAAACGTACCTGATTTAATTGGCGGGATTGTAGTATACACGAGATTATCTTGTAACAGACAACGATGGGGGTATAGTACCGGTTTTGATAGAGCGTACGTGCTGATAACGTGTTAAAGGAGAAAGTAATAGAACAACAAGATTATAGAGAGAAACTGAAAAGCTGTAAATTTTCATTAATCATAAACCCTTTAAATAGGGATACGTTACAAGTAGATAACTATCAGTTCTAACTTATCTCTAATATGTTTATCTCTATCTATATCGTCATATCCATTAGACGATGGCACATTTATCCTACAACAAATAATAGATTATTATATAACACTATTTTATAAAAAGAAAATGAAATTTTATTAAAAGATAATCTTTGAATTGCTTGAAAAAAATTGTTTTTTGGCAAAAAAATAAAAAAAGCCCTCTGAATTGCGCAGAGATAACATTGTTTGGGAAAAAGAATAAAACCTCTGAATGGCGCCACAAACAACAAGCCTTATCATTCAGAGACACATTATTCCACCATTACCCTTCAAACTCTGTCGATCTTTCTCACATCGGAGGTCCGTTCAATCCTTTATCAGTTCGGTGGTATCTCCGTTGATCTCCTGTGCTGGTGGTATTATCATCAATTGGTATCTATCTCATTGATTCATCCAAGTCTTTTTTTACTTTTGTTAATGTTTAATTTTTGTTGTTTTGATCTTCTTTACTTTATCCTCTACTTCTTTTTTTGCATTACAGATTTCATTCATTCATGATGCCAATTTGTGGAACATTAGTGCTAGGGTTCTGATTTTCACTTCTACATGTTTAATCTACTCCAGAGATGCATATATGTTATAATGTTAAGCACAAAAAAAAAACCCTAAACCCTAAACAATTAACAATTTGAATGTAAACAGTTTGGGCTATAGCTTTACAGTGGTTGATGAAAGACCCTAAACACATATAAAATTGGGCCCAATATTTCAAAATCTCACATTTAACATGCTAAAAAACGGTCCTGATTCTGCTTTTTGCCATAGGATTATGAGTTATGACTAGGCTACTCTTGGGACTTCTTTTATGCTAGGGTTTTGTAGTTTCTTTTGTTGTTGTTTGAAGGGAGTTTATTGTCGAGTTTGCTACAATGTTTTCCCCTAAAACATCTACTCCATTGTGCTTCTTTGTTTAAAAACAATCATCTTGTTTTCTTTTTGGTGGATATTTCAATGTTTACTTGAGATCTTTTCTGCATTTAGAGATGATTCAAAACATTGAAGTGTTGTTAGCTAATGAATGATGGGTATTTCTTTTGTTTCTATAAATAGATCTAGTTATTTTGTGAGGAATGTGCTTTTGAAGTTTATGATATTTGTAATCTTACAATCATCAAGCTTTTTCTTTGAAAATTGGGATTCAACCGTAAATTTATGTCGTACCCGATTGTTTATTGAAAGAAAAACAACAGAAATTTTATTATTTTAGTATGATGTTGTGGTTGTGCCAATGTATATTTTGAACTTTATGGAAAAATGATATATATTTACATTTGAGTACAATTTTTAAAATAATTGTCATGGTTGTAAAATACTTTGAAAAACTTTGAAAATAATAAATGTGATAACTTTTGTACATTAAATGCAAGTTGATTCTTGGTATTTTAGTTTTACAAGTATAGTTTTCTTATCAAACATTTTCCAAGTAATTGTTTTTCATTCAACATTAAATCATAATAGGTTAAAATGGTAATTTATGTCATTTAGACCGGTCGTTCAGAACATTTACCAAACAACCATTTTTTATTCTGCACTAAGTCATAGAGAGTCTCTTAATCATTCTGACAACAAGTTAGAGTCTTCTACTATCTGCTTACATTCCATTCCATCTTCATTTCTTTGAGACTATTCTACAACATCAACTCTATGCCAATGTGGTGTAAGTCAAGCACGAGATTTGACATGATATTTGGGGCTTACCTCTTTGTATCTTTATAATAATCTATTGGACAATCATCGCCATGCTTAAAAATTATAATGTTTTTGTAGGATTCAGTCTAGAAGCAGGTTCTCTTCAGAAAATTCATTATTGTATAAGAGTCAAAGGAGATAAAGAGATGAAAAAGTCAAAGGTAACAAAGACAGTAAAAGTAGAGGTTAACGACAATAGTGCTTTTGGGTGGTTGATTCACGAGGGTATTTCGGCTCCATTCATTTGCATTAGTCTATTTGCAATTCTTGTTCGACTTGCTGTATCTTTACACCCGTATTCTGGAGCGGGTGATCCACCAAAATATGGAGATTTTGAAGCACAAAGACATTGGATGGAGATCACAACAAATCTTCCGGTTAATGAATGGTATCACAACAGCACTACTAATGATCTTAGTTATTGGGGACTTGATTACCCACCGCTTACTGCCTATCAGAGTTATATTCATGGTCTTGTGCTAAGATTCTTCCATCCAGAGTCGGTTTCACTTTATACTTCACGAGGCCATGAATCATATACTGGGTGGGTTGTTTTTCATTCTTGATAATAAAAAAAAATTGTGTTATGTTTTCATTGACTTTACACCATTGATTGGTGCCAAGGAAGCATAAGTCAACTAACACCGTTGAAATGTACAAGCATTTCAACGTGTTAGTTTTGACATAGTTATGCTTCATTGACACTTCAAGGAAGCATAACCATGTTATTATATATATATATAGAGAGAGAGAGAGAGAGGAAAGTTCAAATGCGAACTCAAATTTGGTTTGTGAATGTGAGGAAAAATGAGAGCGTGACACGTGTCTGAATGTAAATTATTCAGACTGAATAATCAAAGAAATATTCAGACTGAATATAGTATTTATTCAGAATACTATATTCAATCTGAATATGACACATGTCACGCACTCATTTGTTCTCACGTTCACAACCAAATTTGAGTTCTCATTTGAACCCGCCCCTATATATATATTGATATCTAACTGAATCATTGCCCACAAATTTCCAACTTCTCCTGTATCTTCTTCCTGCAGAAAACTGCTAATGAGGTGGACAGTTTTAACCTCTGATGTCCTCATATTCTTTCCTGCAGTTCTATGGTTAATTATAGTCTATGCAGACCAATCGAAACGGCATAAAAGTAACTTAGCATGGCATGTTGCAATGATTTTACTTAACCCATGTCTCATCCTTATTGATCATGGTCATTTTCAGGCATGTACATAACATTTCTGTTACTGCCATTGTTTAGTGAAGTTATATGTTCATTTTACGTTCTAAACCGATGCCTTTTTTTATTAAAATTATTATTTTTGGATTGCAGTTTAACTGCATAAGCTTAGGACTTACAGTTGGAGCTATTGCGGCTATACTTTATGATAAAGATCTTGTGGCTTCATTCTTGTTCAGTCTTGCTCTCAATCACAAGCAGGTGCTTTTCATCTCATATCTAAACATGTATAGCCATACAGTGTTTCAATACATTTGTGTTAAATATGTGCTAATGAATCCACACCAATAGGGATTGTTACATGATCCTTTTATCATCTTGATCCCAGATTTTGGAAAGGTTCTAGTTCTAACAATACAATCAGTCCGTGAGGACTTTGTTAATCCTTTTGTACGTTCTTAGAAATTGCACTGGATTTTTTTTGAAATAATCGTGTACAAGAAGCCTCCTAAGAGGCAATTCTGGGATCAAGAAAAATTTGATCACACTTTTTATATATGGCAAGAAAGCAGCACGAAAAAGGGAGGATCTGGATGAAAGGGTTGCTCTCTATAGGATGTGGAGAGGAAATAGCCTTGTCAGGTTATATAGGGAATGGACTAGCATGTGAAAATATATGTTGGCAGTGTGGATATATTATTTTACAAATGGTTATCTAAAAGATGGAGCGAATCAATGAGCATAATTTTGTCGAAGGGTTTCACGTATTGAGGTCGATTCGTGAATTATAAATGAGGCATTCTTGCAGAAACGTGTAGAAGCTTTCTATCTCAATGATGTTATGACAGAAGTAGAAAAGATATAGAAGAGCACAGCCTTCAATAGTGTTATAAAATGTTACCCATCAATCTATTGCAGGCTTGCAAATTAAAAAAAAAACGCTCAATGTCCCTAATCCATTTTTTTGCTTTCTAATTGGGCTTCTTCCTTTTATTCTAATATATTTCATATCCTTTGTGAGTTGTGACTGTTGGTCAGTTTCTTTATAGTTTGTGATGGGGTTATAGCTTTGATCTGTTGTGAATTATGTTTTTTTGCTCATTATTTGTGGTGGGTGTTGTATTTTTTGTGCAGATGAGTGCTTATTTCGCGCCTGCATTTTTCAGCCATTTATTGGGCAAATGCCTAAGGCGTCGAAATCCAGTTTTCGAGGTATCAAAGTTGGGCATGGTGGTTTTAGGAACATTTGCCCTTGTTTGGTGGCCATATCTTCATTCCAAAGTTGCAATTTTGGAGGTATAAGCAACGTCTAATACCTTGCTTATCTTTTCATTTATGCATTACTGTTATTGTTCTGGCTCCTTCCATCCCAATATGGTATTTAACATACATAATAACTTGTGATGAACTTCTATGAGTCCACATTTTTTTATATTCTTAATTATGCTTCTAATGAAGTTTCCCTGTTTGAATTTTTACAAAACCTTGTACTGTATATTCATTACTCCCTCCCATCCCAAAATAAATGTCTGCGATGAAAATGGCATATGGTTTTAGGAATGTGCAATTATTACATTTTTTAAATAACTAAATGACACTTTTACCCTTGATAATAGCGGGAGAAACTTTCTCCATCTCATAATTGAGGGTAAAATGGGAATTAGAAACTTACTTTTGAAAGTGGACACTTGGGACAGAGGGAGTACATAACTAAATGACAATCTAACCTTTAATAATAGAATGAGTGTTGAATTTCTCCACCTCATAATTAAGGGTAAAATTGGAAAGTAGGCACCTACTTTTGAAAGTGGACGCTTATTTTTGGACAAGCTAAAATAGAAATGTGGCCTGTGGGCACCTTATTTTGGGACAGTTAAGAGTATTTTGCTTACGAGCCTCCTAGATCATATGGGAGCTGTGAATTTATATCAACTTTAGGAGATGATTATTTCATTTTTATATTGCCTTCTACTTATGGGACCCATTATGGTATACAAGCGTATGATCATTATACTTCAACTGTATTGCATACTGTTTTTTAAGTATCTAGTATTTATATACAACAAATACTCATTACACATTCCACACCTTTGGTGAGGTTTGAACCCTTGACATCCTGGGAAGTTGGGCTCTACCGGGTACTGTACCAATGACCCTCTGATATATATATATATATATATATAGGGCGGGTTCAAATGCAACTCAAATTTGGTTGTGAACATGAGGACAAATGAGAGTGCGACATGTGTCATATTCAAACTGAATAACGAAGGGCATTCAAAGTGAATAATGAAGATGAAGTTCATACATTATTCAGACTGAATATCACTACATTCGGTCTGAACATTTCCCTTCATTATTCAGTCTGAATATGACACGTGTCAAACTCTCATTTGTCCTCATGTTCACACGAATCACAACCAAATTTGAGTTCACATTTGAACTTTCCTCGATATATATATATATATATTATATATATTATATATATATGGCATACAGCATACTTTGATGAGGCTAAAATTCCCTTATTGGTTATTTGACATTGAGATGCTCGTTGCAGGTTCTATCCCGCCTAGCCCCTTTTGAGAGGGGAATATACGAGGACTATGTGGCTAACTTTTGGTGCACAACTTCAGTCCTTATAAAGTGGAAGCGATTATTCACCGCACAGTCACTGAAACTCTTAAGTCTTACCATGACTGTTTCTTCATGTCTGCCTTCCATGTTTCTGCAGATACGGGCTCCAACTAACCGAGCTTTCCTCTATGGATTGCTTAATAGTGCTTTCTCATTCTATTTGTTTTCATTTCAAGGTATGCTTTCCCTTTTCATCATTTGGACTTTATTTTATCATGTAATTATATTTTGCATACATATAGACGAAAGATCGTGTGTGTAAGACGGGATTTGGACCCTTGATCACTTTTAATCCCAAAACAACCCATGAATTGCACTTTAGAAGGGAATTGATCTAGTGTATCTCATTAGTGTTGATGTAGTGGTTCTCTTCAATTAGGATTGATCCAAGAGTGGAGATCACTTCTCACCCTTCTCACCCATAACTTTCATTCTCACCGGAACCCAACTATATATATATATATAATTATATATATGTGTGTGTATAATATATAGGGGCAATTCGAGGAAGAACTGATTAGTTTGTAGAAACTGTAAGAACTAATCTTAATCACAAATCAATGGTTAAATTAGGAAACCTATAATTTGGTAATTTTGGTTAAATTTTTAATGAAAGGGCATTTTAGGTATTTTAAACTCTCTGTCCTCAGTCCACCGTGATACAATTATGTGATACCAATTTGATACCCTCATTGTGATACTCAAATACATATAAGATGCATTGTGATAACCATTGTGATACCTATTGTGTTACCACTATTCTTCTTTCAAATGCTACGACTGAAAAAAAATACAAAGCCCCTTATCGGATTTGAACCGAGGGATTACGCCTTTACCCACTGTGATACCCAATTTTACCAATTTGCCCTTTATGCTATGTTAGTAAATAACATTAATTATTTAAAATGATTGGTCCATATTAGTTCTTACAGTTTCCACAAACTAATCGGTTCTTATTTGATTAGGCCCCTATATATATGTGTATATCAAATGTGGATAACATAACCATTACCAAATTTGGAACCCGATAGTCCAATGTTATGTACATAATACGAAAAATGCTACTTACCCCATATGTATATTACATGTTTAAGTTCACTTGTTAACATTAATCTTTATACTTGCCTGAAATACGATCTTATGATTTATTTTGAAAATTACAGTACACGAGAAGTCTATTCTATTGCCGCTCTTGCCAGCAACCATTTTAGCCGTAGAAGAACCGTTCCTTTTTCAATGGCTAACACAATTCGGCTTGCTCTCTATGTTCCCACTCTTAACTCGTGACAATTTAGTTCTTCCATATATCGCTCTTTATGGTATCTTCATCTTCGTTTACTACGCCCCCAATGGAAAACCAAAAAACACTCATTCTTCATCTCATTTGATGATTTCATTTCTTATTGGTTTTGTTCTTTTGTTATCTCTTTCTCTCCACATCATTTACTTAACCATAAACCCTCCAAAGAAATACCCTTTTCTCTTTGAAGCCATTATCATGCTTCTTTGCTTCTCTCAATTTGTTTTGGTTGCTGTTTACTCGAACCGAAAGCAGTGGATCTTGTCACATCAGAACTCGCCAATCGGGAATGAAAAGAAACAACTTTGATATCTGTAAACAGTGTTCAAAAAAGCTTGCCGCAACAGCTGTCGTGGCGCGTTGTGGCTTGGCTTAAGGCTTGTGTATCATGCCACGTTATGTTTGTGGGGCATGTCATAACCTAACGCGCGGTTTTTGTAATGCAATATCTGGTTTTTCTTACTCTTTTTAATGTCTTATTTGTTAGTTTTTAATGTATAACCTAATTTAAATCATTTAATATCATTGACTTATTGGGTAATGGACTAAATGATAGAAAATATATGTTTACATGTATAATAATTTATATGATATAAATATTTGTCACCATAAGGCACGCCTTGAAAAATGTTGTGGTCTCGTCATGGCTCCTATCCTAAGGCTTGTTCTTGCTGACATGTTATGTCTCATGCTATTTTGTACCTTGTTTGTAAGTTCAACAAAAAAGTGGTTGCATACTCTTTTAATTTTTTTTTAGCGGCAACGTAACAGAAGACAAAGATCACTTGTATGTCATTTTTAATTAAACTGTACTTTTTATAATCAGAAATGTAAGGAGGGAGTAATGGTTAGTATTCGATTGATCTTCTTGTCTCTGGTTTTGATCTCAGCTATTGTTTTTGTACTGTTTTTGTACTGATTACGCGTTTTTGATGGATCGCTCTATTGGGCATCATTTAATAATATTTTCTTTACAAAAATACGAACAGATCGAGCTAAAGAATTTAAATGAATAAAGCTAGTTGAATAACTAATTATAATTAAAATGGGATCGGTTAGTCCCGATGTTGAAACCAAACACGATTAGGACCGAGATACCATGGTTGTGCTAAATAGCACACCTATGACCAACCTACGATATGTTGTAGCTGTCAATTTGTTAAAAGAATATAACATAAATTTTTAGAAATGTGTAATTATTTGGCAAAATAAATATAATTATTTTCTTTTTGTAATCAACGGAATGATAATATTGCTTTCAATAGTCGGAACGATGAATTTCTTTACTCTATAATTAAAGTGTTAAAGGTAAAATTGTGATTATGCATTTACTTCTTGAAAATAGACACTTAATTTGACATGATTGAAATAGAGAACAACATTTTTCAATCAATATTCAACTATTATTCCATTTTTTTTGTTATTAGTTTTTTGAAAAATAAACTCGATTCTAGTAGTTGAGAGGTAAGGTTCAATGTACGTTTTTAATTCATTCCCAATTTGGAGTCAGTGTTTAAAATGGCTTGAGACATGACGTGGCGTTGTGACGAGTTCAAGCCTTAGGTTAGGAGTCATGACAAGGCCAAAACGTTTTTCAAGGCGTGACTTATAACAACAAATTTTGTTATCATATAAATTTATTATACATATAAAAATATATTGTTAACTATTATTCAATGATATTAAATAATTTAAATTAGGTTATATATTTAAAATAACATATAAGACATTTCAAAGAGGAAAAATAATCAAATATCACATTATAAAAACCACGCATTAGGTCATGACTTGCTACATAATTAACGTAACATGAAACACAAGTCTTAAGTCACGACCGCCGTGACAAGTTTTTTTGAACACCGTTTGGAGTCCTTACTTTTTAGTTAGGTTTATTTGAACACCGTTTGGAGTCATTTTAAAAACATCAGTGTCACAAATTTTAATATGTGAAATTTCTAACTTTTTAAAAATATTTGATTATTAATCGTATAGAGGAAAGTTAAAATGTGAACTCAAATTTGGTTGCAAACATGAAGACAAAACAGAACGCGACGCGTGTCCATATTCAGACTGAATAATAAAGGGAAATTTTAGACTGAATAATACTATATTCAGTCTGAATATTTTCCTTCATTATTCAGTCTGAATATTACACGTGTCACGCTTTTCTTTATCTTCATGCTGATAACTAAATTTAAGTTTTTATTTGAATTCGTCGTTAATTATATAATCTTATTTATATAATAACATTTGGTTTGAACGTAGACTTTTGACATAATTATTAGAAGTTGGGAATTTGCTAATAATTTTTCATTTATTAAAAAACCAATATCAACTTTTTACATATTTTATTTAAATTTGATTATTTAGGAAAACTTTTACTTCCATATGTAGAAGGAAAAAAAATTAAATTTTTTTATAACAATTAAAAATATTCATAAAATTACACATTTATCCATCAATTACATTCTACTGTAAAATAAATAAGAATATATTTATAAAAAACCATTTTTCCTTTCTCTCCCCCTTTATAAACATGAGTATTTATTTTCTTTTTCTGGCCTTTTTTTTCCTTCACTCTCAGGTACAAATTAAAAAAAAACACTTTTCTTTTCTTTCCTTTTGAAAGAATCGGTCAAACCGTCTCTATAGGTTCGGAGTTGGACAGACCCAGTGGAACCCGACCCGACTCGATAACCAAATGGACTCTCTCGCTTCATGTCTGATTCGGTAAGATGTTTCTACTTTCTACATTCAGATTTTTTTTTTCTACTTTCAGGGGAAAAAGTAGAGGTAACCTAACCTCTTGTCACCCTCTTAATCGTATGCCCACGCCTCCACCACTTCTCTCAAATCAAACCAGTCGCTGTGCACCTTCGTCCCCGTGAATCAAGGTATTTTCGTCACTGTTTTGGTATCTATAATTTGATTTGTTCATGTTCAAATAGTTTATCGATTTCGTACTGATTTTGTTCAGTAGTTCATCGATTTCGTACTGATTCTTCACTTCATATGATATCATACTCTCAGCCTGATTTTAATCTATGGAGTGTCTTTAATTTTGGATTGAATCTGGTGAATCACGAATCACCATCAGTTTAAAAAAAAAAACTATGTATAGTATGTATGGATATTATATATATATATATATATAATGCACACAGAAAAAGCATTCCAGTTATGTATAAACAAGAGTAAATGTTTATAATTACTGAGTAGTTTTTCTTAATGTCACTTACATTGTTTGCTTCATGAATTGTGAACCATACTAATTCTGACAACTGTTGCAAAAAATATGTTTCTTCATAAATCGTGAACCTGACAACTTTTTTTTTCCGATGACCATTTTTTGTTTATTATATGAGTTCTTGGTGCAGTTTCTCCTCAAAATGCTAATCTTTCTATGCAGCCAAGTTCTAGTGTTCTAACTGTTCCATTATGTGTTACTGTGGAAGTGTCATCATGTTTTTCATAGTTGGTGGCTTGGTGCTAAGAAATATGCTTAAATCTTGAGTATGAATATAGAGTTCTTTTCGTAGTATGAACATTCAATGTTTATCTGTTTATTGCTTGCCTCCATTTGATCTGTATTCACTTCTGTTGTACATCCAGTACAACATTCAAAAGTGAATTTTGGAGAAGCATTATGCCCAATCTCCACTTTGTTGTCTTATGTTTTTTTGAAATGTTTGCTTATACTTAATAGTCAATTCTGATTTTACTTTGTTTAAAGTTTAAACGCAACCCGACCAACCCGAACTGTTTGGGTTGGGTTAAAATTGGTCAAACCATGAAAATTGGGTTGGGTTGTTCAAATGCCTTCAACCCGATCAACCCAACCCATGAGCACCCCTATCACGGAGGAACAAAGAAGGGTGTTGGTTGGTACTTAGGTTGCAAAATTACTAACCACCCTATGATTTAAAACCCTAAAAACTTCCTTTCACTCATCCATCCCCCCTTCTCTTCTGCTTCGTTTTGTTGAAGCTTTGGTTACCATGGTATTTTCTTTGTCTCCCTCTCCTTCTCACAGATTTGTTAGGATTTTTGCCTAAGTCGTCCAAGACTCAGATGTTTATTAGGGGCTGTTTGTTTACCTCTTAACAGTTCCATTAAGAGGCAGTCTCTAAATCGCTAAGAGCTGAATTCTGTTTGGCAAAAAATAAGTCTGCCTCTTAATGGTTCCAAAACCCTCTGAATCATTTTGTATCATGGACCTCCCTTAACCATTGAGAGCCCTAATTACATCCTGAACAATTACCAAACAATTATATTTCATTTTGCACTATATCATAAGAGCCTCTTAATCATTCTAGAGCAAACCATTAAACAACTGCCAAACATCCCCTTTGTTAACAAAAACAAAAAACTTTATTGATTCCGCTTCCAGATTTCAGCAACACCTCTTATCAATCAGAAGTGTAATAAGACTTTTGACTTCAACACCTTTAAAAAGACAAACAACACCTTAGTGTGAGTTGCTAAAAACTCGTGGTGGGTTATTAGTTGATAGACATAAGGATGGATTAGAAGCAAAACATACGTAAACATGTTATTTTATGCATCTATGTATGTCAGCCTTTAACTGAAGACTGATTCATTCTAAAAGTAGCTTTCTTGATCTTATTATTTTTATAGTTTCCCTTTGTTTGTTCTGGTTGGTTGTTTCCTGGTTTTTTGTTTGCCTTTTGTTTGGCTTTGACTCTTGGATGATTGGGCTGTAAGTTTGTTTTTTTGTGTTGATTTTTCTTATAAAATTGCCTGGAGGTTTCTCCTTTCAAAAAAAAATGATAATCTTTCTTAGAGAAACAGGCTTGACAACTAGAAGCACCCTAGAAAAGACACTTGGATATCCTTTTGTGTTACTTTTAAGAATTAGATAACTCAATTATGTTGATACACAAAAGCATCTGTTTTTTCTGTTGAATCATCTTATATATCCTGGTGTACATAAAAGGGTAAGAGCCTCTTACTGGTAAGATGTTCATAAACAACCCCTTAAACAAGGATGGAGATTCAGTTGCCTTCTATCGACTTTTTAGAGGCTAGACCCATAGATACCACTTATTGAGTATGAATTAAAGAGTTATGACTAACATTTCCTACCGATGGAATTGAATTCATTTCAATTAGCAAACCAAACAGACCTACATAATTTGGATGTTTGCTGTCCTGCCTTCTGTTGCATGAGTATTATTAGGTGAAAGTGAACTGAAACTTTTGGTTTGTCCATGACTGATTGCATCAGATTGCCAATATTTCTGATATTGGTAACCCCCTGCAGCTTTCAAAGGTTAGGGAGGGGAAGGGCCTGTTTGTTAGCAGCTTAGGGGCTGTTTGGTTGGTTTACATTAAGTCCTATATGGATAAAGATGTCTGGGTGGGTTAATCTGTCTATACAGATTGGGAAGGTTTTTATTTTGGAGAGTTTTTCAAAGTGGAAGGAGCTTGTTTGTTTTTTAATTTGGAGGGACAGGTTTGGAATTTTTTTTTGCTTTCTGCATAAAGCTACCCCTAGAAGCTTACTGAATAAGCCATTTTCTATATCATTAAGCGCATCGAGTCTCATTAAGCTCATTAAGCTGCTAACAAACAGACCCTTAATGAGCTTAATGGAACTCACAGCTTATCCGGTCAACTATACATGACTGTTTGGTAGTGGCTTAGGCTATGTTTGGCAAACTAGCGGATAAGCTAGCTGGTAGCTGATAAGCTAGCGGATGACTGATAAGCTAGCTGGTAGCTGATAAGCTAGCTGATGAAAAAATCATGTTTGGCAAAACTAGCGTATAAGAATGTAAAATGACCAAAAAGGGTATATTAAAAATTAAACATTAATATTAATGAGGGTTATAATTGGAAAATGTGACAATAAGCTCCCAAAACGCTACTTCAAGTAGCGTTTCAATAAGCTAGCTTATGGTTTGCCAAACGTGTACACTGAAAATGCCAGCTTATAAGCTAGCTTATTTTTGCCAAACATAGCCTTAATATATATAGAAAGTGACTTATTCAGTAAGCTTCTAGGGGGAAGCTTTATGCATAAAGCCAAGTTTTTTTTCCAAATCTTCCCCTCCAATTAGATAACGCTCCTTTCATTTTTGAAAAAACCACCCCAAACAAAAACCTTCTCAATCTATACGGACAGATAAATCCACACAGACAACTTTATCGATACAGGAACTTAATGGAAAACCAACAAAGCAACACCGAAGCTTTATAGTCATTCAGACACACAAAGAGATAAAGAAATAGGTTATATGGTGCACCCATCTTTATTAGGCACATCCATTATGAATTGAATTTAAGATGTACTAGAAGCATATTTGTGCAATGCATCTCGATTCCAAAGCTGAGAACTTGAATGCTCAATTCCGATTCATGTTACGTTCTAATCTCTCATCTCTGTCCATCCCAATTTTATTTTATGGTTTTGTGACATTGAGAGAATCTTCATTTGGTTCTCAGTGTTTATGGAGTGAGAGGGTTCAATGTTTATTTTGTATTTAAACGTGTTTGTTAGTTAGTTCTATGAAAACACAAAGTTTTAGAAGTTGTGTGTATGCATTAATTTGTGCAATGCATCTCGCAGTCGCAGGATGTTCTTCAGGTTTTTGTTCTTTTGAGGTTTTCCCCCGAACCTGACCCTCTCTCTCTCTCTCTCTCTTTGTGTGTGTGTATATATATATTTATATGGGTATCAAATTAACGAGAAGAAAATATTGGTTGTTTTATATAATTCATTTAATTAAAAAATTAACTATATTTAAGATGCTTTATATTGAAAAACGGTAAATCTATAGAGTTTATAGTTTTGGTTATCAGTTAGTTTTAAGAAGTCCAATGTAGGCTATAATAGCTTGTAACCTTGAATTTTAAGATATTTGCATTAATAAACAATACTTGATGCATAATAAATTCTTGCCAAATGCTTCACAATTGATATATATTTTTTAATCTTTTAGGAAAACCGGCATGGCAATGAACTGCGTGAAATCATTGAGAAATCTCGGTGCATTTAAGGGAGGATTAGGAAATTGTAGAACATTTGCCGTTGGAGGTAAATCGAAGAAAGGCAAAGGTGGAGGAGCTGCCGATGCTCCAAAACAATCTTCATTAAGCAAAGAAGTGAAGTCCACCACGGTTGTCGGTGCCAATATCCTTAAAGAAGGTTCAGATCCTAAAATACTGGCTGATTCAGAATATCCCGAGTGGCTGTTTCACCTTCTCGACAAAAAGCCAGCACTGAGTGAGCTTAGAAGGAAAAATATAGAAACTTTGGCTTACGAAGATCTGAAACGCTTTGTTAAGCTCGATAACCGATCAAGGATCAAAGAAAACAACTCTACCAAGGCCAAGAACTGATTCAAATTGCGAGTTTTATGGGTTTCGTTTTTTAGCCGTTTGCGTATGTCATAGATGATTATTTTACTTCATATCATAATATAAAACTAGGGTGGCGTTTGTTTTTTAAGACGTGCTGAAGTCTGAAGTTTGATTTCAGTTCTGAAATGGTTATAAAATGTCTAAACGAATCAGACATACGTGGTGATTAAGAGCTTAAAATGAAAAAAACAAACAAGACCTAGATGTCTTTGTGTGTGTGTGTGTGTAGACAGAGGTAAGTTCTGCTTACATTTTACCCTCAAAAGTTCGATGCATCTTACTTTTACTTTTGTTTTAGATTCATTTTCATTCATTTCTTTGGGCTCTATGTGTTTGATAAAAATCAGATGTTGCTTGATTAGATTCGTATTTTCTATAATTATTCGACCGCTACTTGGTTAATATAAAATGTGAACATTAATTGAGAACTTAGAGTACAAACTTGATATCTATAGATATATTTCGACAAAAAGTTGATTATCGGTAACTTCAGTTGGTCCCACATGGAACTCGCCTCCTAGGGCACTAAAAGGAGGCATTTTCCTGTTAATCAAGAAATTAGAGAGTTTTTCCTATTTCGTATATATTTTGACTGACAATTGCCTAAGACACCAGGATATCAAACCATGAACGAAAAAAGGCATGAGATAAAATAATGATTGCGAGGCCTCAATTCTTGAATGGGGGGACACCAAAGGACTCTGCCCTTCCATCCCTTGGATAGATAGATAGATAGATAGATAGGGAGGGCAGAATCCAATTGCATTTTATCCGGGAAAAGCCATCTTTTTCTCAACAATGCCTTTGTCATTTGATCTAATAGTGTTCCGTTAGATAGGAACAGATTTGATAAATACTGATAGTAAACTTTATAACTATTGATTGAGGTGCATATTAAGTTGTCAAGGAATGTTATAAATCTTGATTATTTGGTAAGGTGTTGCATTGATATTAACTAGAGGTGCACAAGGACCGCATTTCGGGTATTATCTCTGAGCTTCTTTTTAACCGGTTAAAGAGTTAAAAACTAGTTTATCAATTAAAATGGGTACAAAATATGAAGAGCTAAGCATTTGTTACATTGGTATTTTTTTTAAATCTATTGTTATATTAAATAATAACCAAGACAAATTTTCATTTCATTACATATTGATATATTTTCTTAAATAATTAAAAATAATTAGTTACCGGTTATTTTCCTATAAAAGTTTAAACTTACAATTTCCTGATTGCATTTGAATATTGAAATCACAACCTACTAAAATACAGAAATCAAAGTCCGATTGTTTTCTAGATTCCAAATATAAACAAATAATTGGTATAAACGATCCTAACATATTGTAGTAACAATCAAGCTATTGAGAAGGTAGTAACTTCTATATGCGTTCACACAATATAAAGAAAGACAATATAACTTTATATTATGTGAACGCATATAGAAGTTACTACCTTCTCAATAGCTTTTAACACACATTTTTCAGATTCATACGTAACACTAACATAATAAAAGGGTATTTTCACTGTTCTTCTCTTTAAAATGGAAATTTCTCATAATCCCAAGTTAAGCTAAGTTTGATTTGAATGAGAAGGCATCTTAATATTAATTATACTAACATAATTAGGACTCGGTGGTGTGCGGACGACATGTCCTGCGACTGAGGTCGTGCCAAAGGTCGCATGCATCAATAATTTAGTATCATATGTGATCGTTTTGATAGATTATACTATCACATCAAAAACACTCTTATCACATGTGATAATACATGTGAGAGGCTTAATGGTTTAAGGGCGACTGGGCCCACAATCTAGATCGCGCTAGAAGTTGTCCCCGTCTCTAACTTAATATCATATGTGATAAAATAATAGTATCACATGTGATTGTCTATAGTAAAAGATGCTCTTGCATTCTCATAAAATGAACCATTCCCTATATAAAATAGATGTTATATATATATATACACACATTGTTAAGAAATTGTTGATTTTAACTTATACAATAGAGGATAGCCTTGAAGACAAGTGAAAACTTGTACCTTATGCATTAAAAATGCATTTTCACAAAAAATTATAACATTTGTCACCAGATGTAGTTTTAGTTGAAATATTCAAACTGATGTTATAAAAACACATAGAATCAAAAGGTTTACTCAACCGCTCTCTTATAAAAAGTAGCATCAAACATGCCCTTGCAAGACATCTTAAAGACAAGCCATACTCGACTTCTTGCAAGACCCATATAACATAGATACAAAAAAGCAAGGTTGTCTAAGGAGCATATTCTTGCTACGAGGTCAATATAATAGTCCTTACTAATACTAGGGCTTCATTTTTTTCTGGTTTATGTTCCCACATATATACTACATATATTATATTCGTGCATAACATAACTGATAAATCAAAATACCTTTAATTAGCATGCTAAAATAGTTTAAACACATAACATGCAAATAATCTTGAAAAAAAACATATCATTCATATACATCTTGTTTTGTAAGTTGCTTGAAGACTCACCCAATCATGCATGCATGTTTATGAAAATTGATATGACTTGAATTGACACTGATATAAACACATACATATGTATATCAGAAAGACAGATAAACATGTAAATTTATGCGTGAACAATTATCTTTTGAAATAATGCGCGATCACTTTTTGACTACAACTTTAACACATAAGTCCAATCAAATTCTAGTAATTTAACATACATCCTCAATTTAATTACTTACATCATCCATAATTTCATTGATACCTTAACAACACAACATATTGTATTTATCATAAATAAACTCAACATACATAAAATGCACCAGATGACTGTTCTCCTCATTCAAATTATTTTTCTAAACATTTCTTACTCATTTTTACCCAAATGTAACCTACTTACGGACCCCTAAAACGACATTGTTTTTGGCCAAATGTCACTGGGCCTGTAACCCAGATTCGTAAGTATTACGGACCTGACCCAAAACAGGTTCCACCAACGTATGACACGTGGCTGGACCTTAAGGTGGTTTACGGATGTAGCCCAAAGCGACATCGTTTTGATGGGTTCGTAATACTTATAAAGCTGGGTTACAAACCTAGTGAAAAATAGATACAAATGAAAAAGAAATGCTTATGGGGATAAAGTAATAAAGTCTCTATAAAATGCACCATGTTAAAAAAAATGTCGATTTTTGGGGCCAAGATGATGGTCCATTAGAATATAAAGGCCCATTTAAATAAAAAGACTAGAAGCACCCGAATCTCTGAGCCCTCCTTTCTCCGAAGTAAGCGTAATAAACAAAATCAGGCGAAAAAAGCCCTAATTTGCTCTTGTTTATTGTCCCCTTTCTTCTGGAGAGCTCATCGTTTTGTAGATTTCTCAACTCTTAATTGTCATCGATTCTTCATTTGGTACGTTCCTATTTTAATTTTGGTTCTTAGTATGTATTAAAATGCTTTTGTTAAACTCATGATCTAGTTTTCTATCTACATTTCTTGCTTCGTATTTTCCTGATTTTGTTTATGGAAGCAGTAAAGAAACATAGCTCAATCGAGCAGTGTGATGCTGTACTTGACTACGTGTAATCCTAGGATTTGATGAAATGTGTTAACTATAAGAAACTGAAAGATTATAAATATTGGAGCAAATTTGGAGACAGATTATAAACATTTGGTATGAAATCTGGGTACTTACTATGTCAGTTAGGTAAAAGACACTGATGGTGCATGCTATATAATTTGTTTTTATGGAGCTAATTGATAAAAAAAATCCAATTTGGTGTGCCTGCTTTGGGTTTTTATTAAAATTCTATAGATTGACTTGTGAATCTGTTTATTTGGATGTATCAACTTATTTTTGTTGGCAATTGGTGCTAATGTTATTATGGAAGAAATCAATGGAAGCTGATGAGTGACCTGATACCATCAAAAGCATCAAACAAGTCAAAATCACCTCAAATCAATTTAAACCAAGAAGTTGGCCCACTATCAAGGGTTTAAAGGAGCCTAAAATTCACAGCCACAACCGCATGTTGCAAGTTTCCCCACTGAATTCTTAACATTTGAGTTTGATTAGAGCATAGAATGAAATCCATCATGGATAGGAGATGGTGTAGGCATGCATCCATTTATAAACCTGAGAGGCTGCTTGGCTACTTTTGGTAGTGCCTGATGCATAAAGCAACAACCTAATCAAATAACCCACAAATCAACTAAAGCCATAATGGGGGAAGGGAATCGACGATCAATGGCTTACAAGGAGCACACACTTCGTAATGTTATAAACTCTCACACTTAACATGGTGGATAAGATAGCCTACAAAACCATAATAATGCGAGATGCATGGGCTCAACGTGTACCTTTTGTTGCCTCCACTACCATTTCTAACCTGAATTCTCAAGCATGTCCCATGTAAGTTTTAGTTCTACTAGAACATGTTACTAAAGATAGTTGCCAAGGGATTGTAAGGATCTCATGATTCCAAAAGCAATCAGCTAATCACCGCAGATCGTGATGTTATAACCTCATCCAATTATACTCTTGACATCTTTAACAAACAGTACATGCACTAGAGCAATTATTCTATTTGTAATGAAAAGATCCTGCCTTTATGGGTTGTATCACCATAATCGTTTGTACTGATTTTGGCCCAAAACAATTGTTCATAATTACTTCTTAATCAACTATGACAATAAAAGCTATTTTCTACCCACCACCGACCACTTATAGAGTACTCAAAAATCAGAATTTGCAATCTGGTTGTTGCAAACTCTTTGAAATTCATGTGGTTCTTGCTAGGAAAAAAAAATCCCAAATCCATCATCCTAAAGATATGGATGGTTCTGAACCACTGCACCTGAGGGGCTAGGGGCAACTGCTTGAATAAATTTGGATGGCTCTAACCCCATTGTATGAAGCTGATGAAATAACCTTCAAATCAACTAAAGAAATTATTTAGTGATCACCCCCGTAAGGCTCGTAAAACTTCCGAATTCTTAGTCAAAGCTAATGTGGGATGAGATGTTACAGTTAGCCTTTATATTGTTTTCTCAATTGTTTTGATGTAAGTAAGTCCATTTGTTTGGTTAGAGTTGAAATTGCACGCAAGGTATCTAAGATGCACACCATGTTGCTAGGTTCTTCATGTCTCACCATGGTTTATGTTTATGGCAAAGATGGAAAAAAGGTCCCATTTGTGCCATAGCACACATAATGTCATGGCCTATAATGGCTTGTTAGTTCTTTTCTTAACTTGTCTACTTGTAGGTTATTTGCACTCGCATATTACATCTTCGTCGAGCCTCATTTCATCCTTCCTAGCCATAGAAGAAATTTAAGGTGACGAAACCTACAGTAGGCTTTCTTCTCTTACGTTCTTTAAATTTTGGTTCATTACTTCGTTGATTATCCTTTTGACCACACACTCGTTTCTTAATGTGTCACTATGACCGAGATATTTTGGTTATATTTCTTAACAAACATATGCATATATGTATTAATGTATGTATACAAATGTGTGTCTCAAGGAAAATCTACGTGCCACACACCATGGCTGGTTTTTTAATTGTACCATTTGCTGTAAATTATACGATTGCGTGTAGATTCAAAATGGTCAATTGTACATGTATTGATATTTGTAATGAGAATCTAGAGAGAAGTATATATGTGGAGAAAATGCTAAATTAACGCATGTATGGCTCATAGAATCTATGCGAAGCATCCCATTCTTATGCCTCGGGCAAACCTTTGTTCTTTAAGCTGATGTGGCATTGATTCCTAGTGACCTGGCTACTAGGCCGGTCCCTTGGGGTTAGATGTCTTGGTTAATGTGTGTTGCTAGATGATGATAGATAAATCAAATGATCATATACTATTGAAGTTTCCATCAATACTTGGAATTGAATAAGTTAATAAAGTATTATACGTTGCTTTCACTTAGTTTTTTTGTACCATCCTATGTTAGCTTTAAGCATATTCAGGAACAACTAGCAAATAGGATGATTGTTAAAGCATGCTGAAAATGCACCTTTTTAGAAAAAATGGGCATGCTTCATTGCTCGTGCCTATGAAAATTCACAAATCTTCCCAAGAATCAAATATTGTGGGAAATAGTCAACTCTTATGATTTAGTTGGCATGTTAGAAAGTAATTTGGGGCAACAAAAAGGACGTTGTAAAATTGCATCCATACACCTCAAACAAAGCCAATGTGCAACACTCTCAACTTCTAATCTTGAATATAAAATAGTTAAATAATAAGATATGCATCTTTTTCAACATTAAACTATTTTTATTCACACTTTTCATCTTTTCTAAGTTCTAACCTTTAGTTGGTGTCTTATTTGTGCAAAAGGAACCATAAAATCATTTTGCACTTATAGTTCGTTGTTGGTAATAGGACATATCAATGGAAGTAGAGAAAAACATATGTGGCTAGTAGTAAAGGCAAATAAATTAATTTTTGAGTTGATGGTCTCACAATAGATAAATTTTGTTAGAGACTTTGCTCCATGAGGAATGATTGGTGGCTAGAATTACCAAATGCTTGGGAAAGGATTGTAGTTCTTTTTTTTAATAAAGGAAAGGATTGTAGGTATAATGATGCCATACCGACTTTTAACTCAGATATTATGTAGTAGAAAAACGTATCTTATTTATTTATAGAGATCGGATATAACGGATTTGGGGGTGGGGAGGGGGGGAATAATTGGTAGACAGTTGTTTTTTTCTCTCGATGGTTCCAAAATGAAATAACCTCTCTTAGGGACTTTGTGTTGACGAGTCATGGTATGGTTGAAAGAATATGGGTGGTGGGGGATGCATGATGCTATCTCTTTTATTAACAAAATAGTTACAAATAGGAGTGGATAAGATAATAAGATACCACACATAATCTTAAAAATTTATTAGTAAGAAAAATCTTATATTATTTAGAGAGGTTGTATATGAGGAATCTGATACAAGAATAGTTGGAGATATAGGAATCACATAATTTATATATATGGGAGAATTGCTAGTAGGGAGGATCTAATTCATAGAATGTTTCATTAGGAGACCTCGCATTGATATAGGTCTTAATAATTTATTTTCTAGTAAATTTTGGTTTAGGTGGTGTTTTTTTAATGTAAGAAACCTGTTAAAGTTTTCAGACCTTATTTTATAAGAGGTTAAAACCTCTTACCAGTCATGAGTCGTTTACATCTATTTCAATCCATGAGTATATTGTGTTTATGTTTGAATCTTTCTCAAGATTCTTTATAGCTATCAGTTTTTAAACTTAAAAGGATCACAACTTAAGCAATGACTGTTTGATTTATTTATCTTCCATTTTTGTTTTGAAGCAATTATTGTTTGATTAATTCGTCTTCCATTTTTGTTTCAATCCATGAATGTTTTTGTTGGTTAACTTATGGGGATTGCTTTTCATTTTTCTTCCATTTTTGTTTGAAGCCATGAATGCATGATATATAACTTCCATTTTCGTTTGAAGCCATGAATTTTTTTGTTGTGGCAAAATAAATACAAAAGTGATGATTGATATGAGACTTTGTTCATATTTTTTATTGTGTTGGGATCAATTGATGCATTTTAATTGAATTTTAAGGTGTTAAAAATGGACGCTGGTACATTTTGGTTGAAATGCCTTGCTAGTTTTATAAATTCAGCATCATAATACTCTGAGGGTAAAAAAGATAATTACACACATTCAAACATTTATCAATTTACAAAACTCAGCTTTTAGACTTCAACACCACTTTTTATGAATCAGAAGTGAAATTAAGACTTCATAGTGCAGAACCTCTTCAAACTTAAAAGGAAACAAGACCTTAGTTTCGAATCCTGCGAGAGGCGGTAGCACTGAAAGAATATGAGAGGTGGGTGATGATAGTCTTTTTTCTTAGCAAATACAAATCGGAATATTATTAATCGGAAAATGTTATATTATGTAATATGTAGAGAGATTGTACTTTGTACATGAGGAATTTGATACAAAAATATTTGGAAATATAGGAATCTAATATTTATATGTATGGGAGATTTGTTAGTAGGGAGGAACTAATTCGTAAAGTATTTCATTAGGTAACCTTGAATTGATCTAGTTCCTGATAATTTATATTCTAGCAAATTTGGTTTACTTGGTGTTTGCTTTTTGTAAATAACCTCTTACTCACCATATATGTCTGACCGAATAAGAGGTTATGAGTTTTCAAACTATATTTTTACAAGAGGGTAAAACCTCTTACCGTCCTATTACTAAACAAGAGGTAAACCTATTTCTTATTAGCCTCTTATAGTTGTTTCCCTAAGAGAAAAAAAAGAAACCCTAATTACTCTCCTCCCGGCCGCCAACATATATTAATCACTCCCGTATCCTCATTCTTTTCTTCAATCGTTAATCGCTCTCAATCGCTCCTCTATTCTCAATCGCTGCACAGATCTATAGGTATATATTTAATTTCTAAATTATCTGCATCTTTTTCTGCATTCGATTTTGTGTGTGCCGCTATTCCAATGATTGTTTTGGTGCGCTTTTGCATTCGATTTCGATCGACTGTTTTAGTCTGCTTCTGCATTCAATTTCATCCGATTTCGATCCGATTGTTTTGGTGCGCTTTTGCATTCGATTTCGGTCGATTGTTTTGGCCTTGTTCTGCATTCGATTTCATCTGCTTTCCGAACCAGCCATTTATATCAACTTCAATCCATGATTATATTGTTTATGTTTGAATATTTTTCAAGGTTCTTTCTGGCTATTAGTTTTTAACCTTAAAAAGATCACAATTTATGCAATGACGCTTGGTTTATTTGTATTCCATTTTTGTTTGAAGCCATGGATGTTTGATTTATTTGTGTCCATTTTCGTTTGGATATTTGATTGATTTATCTTCCTTTTTTGTTTCAATCCATGATATTTTTGTTGGATAACTCATGGGGATTGTTTTTCATTTGTCTTCTCTTTTTGTTTGAAGCCATGAATGTTTGATTTATAACTTCAGTTTTTGTTTGAAGCCATGAATGTTTTTGTTGCGGCAAAATTAATACAAAAAACTGAAGATTGGTTATAGTTTTTACGAGACTTTGTTCATATTTTCTATTGTGTTTGGATCAATTGATGTATTTTTATTGGATTTTATTATGTTAAAAATGGATGATGGTGCATTTTGATTAAAATGAATTGTTGGTTTTATAATTTCAACATCATAATACAGGGTAAAAAAGACGGTTGCACACATTCATATATTTATGGTTTTGAATGTGAGCAATAGTTTGTACTCACTTTTAATCATACGAGTATATATCATTTTAAAAACTTACTGATAATTACTCTTTGAAAGTTCATGAAGGTGTTCCTTTGTCTTTATTTGAAACTTTGAATACTAGGGGGCCGGGCCTCTGGTTGCTAAGTTGAAGGCATAGAGGTTAAATTTGAGCAGTTGATGATGTATCAGTAGTTGTCGGTATTGTGCTTTGTGTTTTCTTGTTTGTTTATCCTATTTTCTTCACATCTGTCCTAGGTGCATTTTTTGTTGATTGTACTTTTTGCTTCCTTGCAAACATTCTCACAAAATAGCTGTGGAAATTGCGATTTCGATAATAGCAGCGATACTTATCGCTATTTCACCAGTATTTAGGTAAGTAGCGGTTCGCAATACTGATATTCTCAGTTGGGCCACTTTCAAGTCTAATGCTTACATTTTTGTCCTTTTTTGGGCTTTTATTTGGATTTGGATTAGCTTGTTTATGAACAGTTTTCCTATTTTGTTTTGTGAAACTTGTTTAAGTTGATGTTTTGATGTTGAAACTATGTTTTTAATTAATGCATATAATATGTTTATGTATGCATGCATATATTATTTATATATATAGGGGCGGGTTCAAATGAGAACTCAAATTTGGTTGTGAACGCGAGGACAAATGAGAGCGCGACACGTGTCATATTCAGACTGAATAATGAAGGAAAACATTCAGATTGAATGTAGTATTATTCAGACTGAATAATACTACATTCAGACAGAATAATAGTACATTCAGTCTGAATGTTTTCCTTCATTATTCAGTCTGAAATATATGATACGTGTTGCGCTCTCATTTGTCCTCACGTTTGTGCTCCTAGTAGTGGACCTACAGGCTGACTTACGATTCCGTAGTGATGCTAAGTTATTTGGATTTTGTTCGATATTTTCATATTATCTTATAAGAAACTGATGTTAATTACTTAAAGTGTTTATTTATAATTTTGCGATTCAGTTGTAGACTTTGTGGGGCTATATGGAAGGGAACAGGCGGCCCTCCTTCAAGAAACGCCCAAACCCCCATTTTAAGAAGGGCGGGGGCGGTAATAAAAGAGGGAAATTTAGCGAACAATCTTCAGAAAGCTCTCATGCTTCAGAGACTGTCTACCGAATACTATGTCAGTCTAAAAAAATTGGTAGTGTAATCGGAAAAGGTGGAGGGATAGTCAAAGCTTTGCGAGAGGAAACTCAAGCTAAGATTACAGTTGCTGATTCAGTCCCTGGTTCAGAGGAAAGAGTAATAATGGTATATAGTCCTTCTACAAAGAAGGCAGTAAAAAATAATAACAGTGATGATCATGAAGGTGGTGAGAAAAATGTTGCTGAGCTGCATTGTGCAGCCCAAGATGCTCTTTTAAAAGTTCATGACAAGATTGTTGAGGAAGATATAGTTGGTGGAAATGAGGATGGTGATGAAATTGTGGTATTTGCGCGACTGCTTGTTCCAAATAATACGGTCGGGTGTCTTTTGGGGAAAAAAGGAGATGTCATTCAGAGATTACGAAGTGAGACTGGTGCAAGCATACGTGTTCTACCTGCAGATCAACTTCCAGCATGTGCTATGAGTACCGATGAGTTGGTGCAGGTAACGCTCTCTTAACTTATCAGGCCAGTAATATATTTATATTTTTACGCTTTATATACTGGTGTTTAGCAATCAACATATCATTGTAAGAATCAGATAAAAAAATTGAATTTGAAGGTTTATTCAAATTTCTAAATGTACAATGGCCTAAGAGAACGTAATCAATTGACACAACAGATTAAAGTCATACATATAGGGTCAGGTTCAGGGGAAAACCTCAAAAAAAAAAAAAACTGAAGAACACCCTGGTAGCCCTCCATCCGGACAGTATGCTCATAAATGCATACCGGTAATTTGTAACATGCACTCGTGCATAGGGAAAAAAAGCAGCTTCAATCGCTTATATGCATTTGTGCATACCGTCCAAATGGAGGGCTTCCAGGGTGTTCTTCAGTTCTCTTTTTTTTGAGGGTTTTCCCTGAACCTCCCTCTCTCTCTCTCTATATATATATATTTTTAGTGAATCTTTGTGGATTCTGTTTAAGCTGTCTTTTGGGAAGATTGTATCATTCTATGCGTAAATGTTTCGTAGTGATTTGCATAGTAAGTTACCATTTCAACTATTTGATATAAACTTATCAAGGACTGAGTAGCAACATATTACGTTCAGTTGAAAGAGTGAAGAATCATATGTTTTCATAAGCCCTGTCCCAATCATACCGAGTTCTTTTCAAAGTATTTGTTAAATTTGATGATTTGTGCTTTTCCAACTGTGCGTAGGGATGTGTATATATAGCTCTGTGTGTATAGTTGCACATATGTGTTTGTGTTTGTGTGTGTGTGTATATATATATATATATGAATTCTAAAGTCATGATATGTACAGATGTAGCTGGTTGGGTTAGATTCAGATTGTGACATTGATATAGAATCACCTGATAAGGGACCATTGTTGGTTTTCATAATTATCACCTTATGAACCATCAAATAACACATAATATATGGATCTATCTCACTTAATAGTATTTTGCAGATATCAGCCAAACCATCTGTTGTAAGACGAGCTCTCTATGAAGTGTCTACATTGTTGCATCAGAATCCACGCAAAGACAAACCTCCATCAAGTTTCACAATGCCTGTTGGGGGCCAAGGTTACCGTCCTGGCCCCCCCATGGAAACCATGCCCCCTGCAAATTTAATGCGGCCTGATCGTCGCTCAAATGCCCGTGGTGCGCCCCCGGTCCCATGGATGGGCGGATATGGTAACGAGCCCCCAAGATTCGGTCGTGATAGTTTTGATGGTGATCGTGCTCCTCCTCCGCCTGCACATGCTGAGGAGGCCCCAGCCGAGTTTTCTATGAAAATTCTTTGCTCCGCGGCCAAAATTGGAGGGGTGATTGGCAAAGGGGGCTCGAATGTAAGGCAATTGCAACAAGAGACTGGGACCAGTATACATGTTGATGATCCATCTGTTGAGTCGGATGAGCGAGTGATTCGTGTCTCTGCTATTGAGGTCAGTTACTTTTGATCTATAATAATGCGTTTGGTAAAACAGAACTGGAGATGACAGAACAGATAAAATGACCACTTTACCCCTAATGAGTTGTTTATATAGTTTGATTAACTATGTAATTTATTAAGTTATAATAAAATAAATATTTTTGTATAAGAAAATATATCATTAGGAAGTTTTTGTCAAGATGATTAAATGACACCAAAATAAAAAGTTCACGTAGTTTCCAAATTTTATTTTATACCTTTTCTATATTACTTTTTTATGATTAATATTTAATAAATTACATAAATTAATGGAAATATAAAAACCATATAAAAACAACATTTTGTGTAGTGAAAGTTTAAAGAGCATAAATACAATAAATAAAATATAAAGAATGAATAAGAAGAGAATTTTTTCACCTGCCTAGTGCCTCTTGCTCATTAAGTCCTATCGGTGTAGCAAACGCACCCTAATTATGTTGCATCTACATCTGAATGAATCATTCTTGTGAATTCAACACTACAAATGGGTCATCAATTAATCATTTTGTTCTGAAATCATTTCAGGCTCTATGGAACCCAAGGTCACGAACAATTGATGCAATACTTTTTCTTCAAGATAAAACAAGTGATCACAACGAGAAAGGTGTCATTACTACAAGACTTCTAATTCCATCTAGTAAGGTTGGTTGCATCCTTGGACAAGGAGGCCAAGTAATCAACGAAATGAGGAGAAGAACCAAAGCCGACATCCGCGTCTACTCTAAGGAAGAAAAACCCAAGTGTGCTGGTGAAGATGAAGAGCTTGTTCAGGTTATATATATATATATATATATATTTATATGAACGAATCGAGATGCCAATAGCAGCATATTTTCATCTACCGTTTGTCTTCAATTTTTCTCAAATAAGGCAAGTTTTTATTAACGGTTGTTAACTTTATAGGTGTCTGGGAGCTACGGTGTTGCTAAAGATGCATTGGCTGAGATTGCATCGAGATTCAGAGCAAGAGCTCTTCGAGATGCAAAACCTGGACCAGAGTCTGCTCCGGGTCCGGGATTCGGTCCGCGTGGAAACTTACCTGGTGAAGGACCGTCTCCTTCTGGTGCAATAAGACGTGGTCGCTCAGGAGGCTATGAACCTTTTAAGGTTTGGGGCTGTTTGGTTTGTTTTCCATTAAGTTGTCTGTGTGGATTAATCTGCCTGTATAGCTCGGGAAGGTTTTTTTTTCATAAATGGAATGAGCATGCTTTATTAATCGGGAAGGGCAGTTTGATTTTTTTTGTGGCTTTCTGCATAAGGAAGCTTACCGAATTAGCTAATTTCTATGTCATTAAGCCAATACCAAACAGTCATGTATAGCTGACCAAATAAGCTGCGAGTGCCATTAAGCTCATTAAGCTGCTAACAACCTTAGTTACTCTAATATGGGCGTCAAAATTCTCCATTTCTAGAAGATTTATTATAGGAAGTGTATGGTGGGTTTTTTTAGATGAGCATTTGATTGAAACAAAAACGTTAAGGAAAACAATTATTCAATTTGTTTCACTTAGGAGTATAATAACTTATTCTAAAGAGCTATTTCATTTATGTTGCTAAATTATTGTATATATATATATATATATTCTTATGAAGGGTGGTGGATGGGAGTATGAACCTAATTATCCAGCTCCTCCAAGGGAGTACGAGCCTCGTGGCTTTCCAGCTCCTCCACAAGAGCACGATCCACGTACCTATCCAGCTCCTCCAAGAGAGTATGAACCCCATGGCTATCCGGCCCCACAAAGAGAATATGAACCTCATGGTTACCCGGTTCCTCCACGTGCCTCAGGGTAATATAGTAATTTACTACTCATTTAACATGGTCTCTATTACTTTTCCTTTGGTTATACATTAGTTACACCAAATATATTATGTTTTTTTATCAGATACCCAGGTGCAGTGGACGGAAAAATGCCAAGCGGTGGACAAGTTTCTGGTATGGTACCTGGAGTTCATAACACTAGTGAGGTCAGTTGGTTCTTCCATTCGTCGACTTTGTTAAAGGAAGGTGATAAAGTTGCTAATTGTTGTGAAATATATATATATATATATATTATATAGGTTCCGGGAACAAGGCAGAGAGTCCAAGATCCATATGCAGCTGTTGGTGTGGAACCTGTTAGTGAGATGCAGCAGCATTTGAATGCCGCCGCCGCTGCCGCTGCTGCTGCCGCCGCCCACGGTGTTGAGGGGTACCAAGGATACTTAGGACAAAACCGCCCTCAGGCTCAGGCGTCCTACCATGACACCTACGGTACTCAGCAAGGTCTCTACTCCGATATGAACTCTTCTACACACACATCATATCACACGACCACCAACACCGCCACCATGACCACCACCGGCACTAGCACCAACCCTCCGCCCTACGCCCCTCAGACTCAGACTCAGACTCAGCCACAGACTCAGCAAGGCCACTACCCAGAAGGTTCATATCAGTACGGGCACTAGCATTATTGTGTACCATGATTCACCACACCTTTTTTTACGACAACTCGACTCGACTCGACTTGACTCTTTTAGAATGTTGACTGACCAAGAGATATTTGTTACTACACATTCTTGAGCCTTTTTCATGTTGCCTTAAGTGACTTATTTTGCTTTGGACAAGTGTTAGGATGATCTTTATTTTCAGCCTTACTGAATTGGTTTGGACTCCCTTCATGTGAATTTTCCCCCCCAACAAACCTAGGTTCAATATGATGGCTAATTAATATTGTCGGTTCTGGGTTAGGTTGGGTTGGGTCGGGTCGGGTTGGGTCTTGGGTCTTACGAGCCCATATAAGCCTGATTTTTTGGCCTTGGTCCTATAGGTTTCGGTTCCTATGGTTTATATGGGCTTATGAAAAATATAAACAAACCAATCGAACAGAATCATAATAAACTAGCAGCAGGCTGAGTAAGTATAAATCACATGATCTATACCGAGTAATCCCTCCCCCTAGTATCATTTCTATGGAAACAAGCCAGTGATTAATTTAGGTAGATGTAAGGTTTGCGTACATCCTACCCCAAATTGGGTTGGGTTGTAGGAATTCCTGGTTAAGGGTGCTTAATTTCCGTCAAAAAAATATGGAGTAGTTTACCAACATAAATCGTGTATTAGGGGCTGAATGGTTTGGTGCAGAATGATTAAGTGACTTATAATATAGTACAAAATGAAATATAATTCTTTAGTAATTGTTCATGATGTAATTAGGGATCTTAATGGTTAAGGGAGGCCTATGATAAAAATGATTCAGAGGGTTTTGAAACCATTAAGAGGTAGACTTATTTTTTTCCAAACAAGATTCATCTTTTAGCGATTCACTGTCTCTTAATGTAACTATTAAGTGAGGCTCTTGATTCTTACAAGGACAACATCCTTGGTCAACGACATTGTGGATTGTGAGTCAGAGAGAGGGCGTAGGTAAACAACATTATTCTGACTGGATCAATACCTCTTTACCTAGTTAAAAAACAAGTGTTTAGTAAATGGACCCTAAGCTTTTCTTTTACCCCTTGGATTTGGATTTGTTAGTGAGAAAATGTTAGAAAGTCATAAGTTTAATTATAATCTCATTTAAGGTTTTAGACACATTAAAGACACGTTAAGGAGCCACCCATGCCCATATATGTAGTTTTTATTTAAAATGATATTTTCTTTGTTTTAACTTTTCTAACAGCTAAAAGGCTGTATTTTGTGTGTTGTACTATATATGTATATGTATCACATTCGATTATACGGATATCTTTTACGTTGTTCTTATAACTTCTGTGAGTAGTTAAATAATATTTTTAGTAAGAAAACGAGTTTTAATTAATTTCTAAAATCAAAAGTAAAAAATAATTCCATCTTTTTACCAATTATAAATATAAACTATAATTGAATATTTCTTGATCAACCCCTTTATTATTTTTGATGCTCTAAGTCACGCTTAAATAATGTGTTTTTGTAATTGATTTTAAAAAAATTGTTTCAAAAAATGATTTTTTTTTCCTGTGTAAAGAAAAAGGTTTTAGTGATATTTTACCTGGACGATGGTAATTAAATGAGAATCATAAAAACATTAAGGCCGTAAAGACTAATCTTATTCATTCAGCCACTTTCATTTAAAAAAATATAACCTTTCATCTTTATTTCACAAGAACACCATGGTAATTTTACTTTTTACATTATTTCTTACCATTTGAATTTCTAAAATTTATGGATGATTAGTTCGTCATAAATACAAATTGTAATTTATGCATTCATAATTTTCACATTTTTATCTTTTATCCTTTTTTTTTTTGTTATTTGCCTATAATGTTTTCGTAATGCTCAATGTGTTAATTTTGTTTCACAAAATATGCTTTTCTACTACAAAGATTATACTTTTTTTTTGTATTATACAATTTTTCGTTTTCTTTTGGATGTGAAGGGCTTTCAACCATACGTTGCTCGTATAAATTTTGTGTATTATTTTTATTAATCTTACAATTTACAATAATTATATAATAAATTTCATACTCTGAAACAAAACAATATTGCTTTAGAAAAAACAACATATATTAGTGCTAACAACATATTGGTTTACACTCGAGTGTTGTTTTACATTACGAAGTAAAACACTCATTGATGTGAAACAACACGATATGAAGTGATGTAGGCATTGTTTGGCAAAAATAAGCTAGCTTATAAGCTGACTTATAAGCTAGCTTATTTTCTGAATAATCGTTTGGATGTACATAAGCTAGCTTATAAGTCAGCTTATAAGCTAGCTTATCGATAAGCTACTTGAAGTAGCTTATGAGGAGCTTTTTGACACTTTTTCCAATTATACCCCTAACTAATATTATTTATTTATTTTCAACATGCCTTTTTGGTCATTTCACATGCTTATAAGCTAGTTTTTGCCAAACATAACTTATTCATCAGCTAGCTTATCAGCTACCAGCTAGCTTATAAGTCATCAGTTACCTTATAAGTCATACGCTAGCTTATCAGTTAGTTTGCGCCATAGTGTTTTTTATGATGTGAGAAAAACAAGTCTTTGACTTGAAACATGACATAATACCAAAGTTTTGTTTCACATAAACCCTAAATCGTTTCATTATATGTTATTTCACATAGTGAAAAATATATAATGAAACAATTTAAGGTGCGTTTAGTTCGCGGGATTTAGAGGGATTTGGATTTCAAATCTAATCCATTAAGGTGTTTGATTTGCCTGATGGTAAGGATTTAAAATCCATGGATTCATTTAAATCCCATGAACATTGGATTTTGAAATCCTTGGCGGATGCTCGGGATTTCATAGGATTTCTAAGAAATAATGTTTTAAAAATGTTAAAATCTTGTATTAATTGATTAATAAAAATGTAATTTAATTATATTTATAATATTTTATATTTTTATATAAATTATTTATAAATAATGGAAATCCAATTTCATTGCAAATCCTATAAAACAAACACACCTATGATTTTCAAATTCTTCAAATCAAAATCCCTTCAAATCCAAATCCTTCCGTGAAATCCAAATCTTTCAAAAACAATCCCGTAAACCAAACAGACCCTTAATGTTTTTTTTTAAAGTAAGTGTCATTGATGCAAAAAGCCAAATGAGATATTGAAGTTTTGTTTCATACTCTAAAATATCACATGGGTTAAATTAGCTACAATGTTTTATTTGAATATTCAGTAATGATCAAAAAGTCTTAACAAAATAAATGATTTTGATGTTAAGTTAAAGAAACTAATATTTAACCTTTATTTTATATATTTTTTCGATTTAAATTTTATTGTAATTAGATATTTTTGATTGATTTTTTTTGTTTTATTTCAGTTTTAAAAAATAAAATAAAAAATTAATTCGACAATTCAATGAAAAATGGAGACATAATTCCGCGGCTTACAAAAAATTAATTTGGATTAATATTTTGTAAGATTTCATTAAATGTGTAGGATGTCTTTTTCAAATTGACCATTTTATTGACTTCACAAATATATCATTTAAGTTCTTGACCATTTATTTAAATCAATTTTCAAATTAGATTAGTTCTCAACCTTTTAATTGTTTTTATTTGATAAAAGTTGAAAGTCGTAGGCTATGATTTTATACACACAAGCACACAACAAATCAATTGATAATTTCTCAACTGGTTTGATAAAAAATGAAGATGGTTGGTTATGATTTTACACACATAATCACACGCCCATCGGTTGATGGTCGGTCTCGATGGGTTCTGGTTCTTGTTGAGTTATGGTGATGAAGAACGTGATGCCACATTACGTATTTACAATGTTAAAGGTGTTTTAAGGATTACAGACTTATAGTGTCGAGTTGTTGTACACACCTAAATATACATGAAAATCCACAATGAATATTATACATAGTATTACATACATAACATTTCACATTAAAATCAATTAGAAAACAATCGATGTGAGGGTCAGGTTCAAGGGAAAACACAAAAAAAAAACTGAAGAACACACTGGGAGCCCTCCATCTGAACAGTATGTAGAAATGCATATTGGTAATTTGTAACATGCATTTGTGCATTTTCACTAATGCATATGTAATTATAGAAGCTTTGATGTAAATAAAAAAAACAGCTTCAATCGCTTGTATGCATTTGTGGATACCATCCGGATGGACGGTCCCTATGGTGTTTTTCATTTTTTTTTTTAGTGTTTTCCTTTAAACCTCCATCCCCCTCTCTCTCTCTCTCTCTATATATATATATATATGTGTGTGTGTGTGTGAGAGAGAGAGAGAGAGAGAGAATATCTTTCACAATGTGTTATCTTCGTGTGTGTGTATATATATATATATACATATATTGATTCAAAATTTAAAACATTTCTATGTGATAACTTTTGTTTCACAAACAGACTAAAATGATCGATCATGTTGTGAAAAATATATATATATGAAACAAATGTATTATGAAACAAATATATGTTAATCAATATTCTAAATCGTAGTCTTAGATAAAAAAAATCATATGATATAGCATAAGATACACTAGTTCTCAAGGTTATCACAGTTTAATAAGTTCTCAAAAAAATGTGTATATGTAAGGTGTAGGATCGCGTGAGAATGAGAGTTAGGGTGAGAAGCGTAAAAAGGAATCTGGACCATTGATCAGCTTTACTCTCAAATCCAACCATGAATTGTGCTTGATACAGGGATTCATCTGGTGCATTTCAATGCATTCCATCTCGGTGCATTTTCTCCTAATACGTATCCGATGGTGGAGACCCCTTATTACGTTTCTCACTTTAACTCACATTCTCACTGAAACCCAACTCGTATATGTAATATGTATATATATACCCTTAGTTCTCCAAATTATCAAAATGTTTATGTTTTAAATCGTTATTGTATGTTAATTAAATTTGTATTTAAAATATGAAATAAATAAACCCTCCAAAGTATTCATTTTTATAAGGGAAAAGTTAAAAAAGCCCGACGAACTCTCATTTTTAATGATTAAGTATTTGAACTATTTTTCTAAATGAAAAATCATTACATTTTCTCATTTTGAAATTTGAACGATTAAGGACCTGAATTTTATTTTTGAACGAAAAAATTATTGAACTTTCGAAGAAACCTTAAACTTTCTTGTTTTGAATGGTCAAGATCCTGGACATTTTTTCAATAAATTAAACCATTGAACTTTTAAAAGTTTGGTTATTTACATCTTCTTAACCCAAAAAAGTTACCTACAGTTATCTTTCGATAGATAAAAAAGAGGGAGATTGATGACATGGGCCAAACAACGTGTTAGACGACATGAAGAACAGAACGTTAAGACAATGGGAAGCGATACCGTTGTTTGCGAGAGTTTTAGTGACGTAAGGTTTAAGAACGATAAAACTGATTTATATTTGTTTTTACTTGAAAATGTTCCTGGTCTACACGTACTTTTTTAAAAGATGTATGGAAATTATTTTTTACAAATTTAATAATTTATTTATTAAAAATGTTAAAAACTTAATCATTCAAAATTAAAAAGTTTAATAATTTTATCATTGATTTTTTTTTCCAAAGACTTAATTATCTAAAATACAATAGTTTGATGGTTTTCTCAGAACTTTTCAATAATTTTATCATTGATTTTTTTTCCAAAGGCTTGATTATCTAAAATACAATAGTTTGATGGTTTTTTTTTCAGAACTTTTCCCATATTATTAGCAACTTTTAACATTCATTTTCATTCTCCCCGAAAACTCCCAAATTTCTGAACTTGGACAATTTAAACTTCAATTGACCCCAAATATTTTAAACACAAAAACCAACAAACTAAAAATGAAAAAAAAAAGTTGTATGAACTTGATCCATTTAAGCAAGATTGTTGCTTTAAATTTAGAAAATTATTATAATTACCAAAAGAGATATATACCCAAAAAAAAGCCATTTTAACATGCACTAAAAAACCAAACATACCCTATTCTAACCTTTTTTTTTAATCCCATTTCCATTCACAATTGTACATAACTTTCCTGATTAGGGCCAAAAGGTATAAACCCAAAAAAAGAAACTAAAAAAAAAGATTAAAATAACTAAAAGAAAAATAAAACACCCTAACTAGATCTTCACCGTCAAAACTGAGTCGCCGGAGATAATTCCATCACGCCGGATAATCTAGTCTCAGATCAACGCTACTGATACCAACTCCGGCACCGGAGTTATCAAAAGCTGCAGTTACAGTTACTTCTTTCCCTTTAGAACAAGACCTATCAACCGGCTCATAGCCAAGGGTCAGCTCAAGCTCGATCTTCTCGGCTTCAGTTTCAACATGTGGAGCCTCGACTGAAGCCAAGCTTTCCTCCACTATCTCACGGCTCTCACCTTCCACCGCATGCGCCGATTGATGGCTCAGAGCCGACTCATGGCTCGACAAGTCATTATTATTATTATTATTATGCTCGATCACACCAGATTCCTCCTCACTCGACCCGATCCAGACCCGGCTCGCTTTCCCTTTCGCCACAGATCTCTTGAACCGGCAACGAGTCCTGACTCGGTGCAACTCGCCGGCTGAGTTCTCATCCTTCATAATATGGCGTATGTCATAAGCCTTCAACGGTGGGCCGTTGTTGGTCTCCGCGGTTTCCGACGCGATTTGAGTAATCGCGGAGCCTTGAAGAACGGCTTCGACTGCATTCTGACAAAGCTGCCAGCTTCCGGACCATAATAACCCGACCGACCCGTAAATCGGGTTCACAATCCGACCACAAGCCTCGTATAAAAGTGACCTGAATATCGCTGTAATTTAAAAAAAAAAAATCAAAAAAACCATCAACTTCCATTTTTTTGTTCGAATTTTACTTCAATTCACATAAAATTACGACATAGAAAAGCAAAATTAACTGTAAGAATATGTTGAACTTTCGGATTAAAGTGAAGTTCAACATATAAATAAATGATCCAAGTCTAGTTGACACGAGACTCTAATATAGCCAACAAAAGCTAGATGGACACATATGGTCAATAGGGACTAATTAATCAAAGTGCCGGATTTCTAAAGTGAAAGACAAATGAGAGGTTCAAATATAAATATATATATATATATATATAAGAAATGATCTGAGTGTAGCTGATGTGGGAGTGAAACGTTTAACTAACTAACCAGGACGAAGGTGTGGAGGGCCGGCGTTGATAAGGTTCATGAGTCCAGCACGGCCGTAGAATTTGGCAAGAAAGACGGTGGCGTTAGCTTGAGATTCCGGCGACTTGATCCACTGCAAACAAGGCCTGATGCTGCAATTCTCACTGCAACCTTTTCGGAGAACTCGACATCCATTGCAACTCATACGCATTGTTATATATATATATTGTTAATGGAATTATATATATATATAATTCTGTATATTCTAAGGAATGATATTAGAGAGAAGAATGGTGATGGTGGGATTTATAAGGTGGGTTGGCGGTGGGTTAATGGGGTGGATACGTGGAAGAAAAGAGCCGCTGGGTTTTGGGAGGCCGCAGCCTGTTTCAAAAGGAGGCTGGTATTGGAACGGAAAAACCAAAACCATATTCATGGAACTTTTATTTTTAGTTTTAGTTTTAGGTGTCGGTTTGATGCTTCTTGAATTTACAAAAATACACGTCAAACATTGGGTTGGGTCCACTCGTTTTCAAAATAATAAATTCCACTTTCAGATTCGGCGCGTGGATGCTACTCTCCTTATTTACAAAATAAACAAATACTTGTTTAGGCATTGTTTGATAAAAATAAGGTGAATTATAACTCACCTTATAAAGTAACTTATTTTTAGTATAGTTGTTTGGATGACCATAAGTTAACTTATAAGGTATTTTATTGATAGGTTAATAAAAGTAAGGTTTTGATAAACTACCTTATAAGTTATAAGGTACCTTATTAGCTAGTTTTGTCAAAGATAGCCTTAATCGTTTTTAAATTTGTTTTATTGCCTGGATGGTCATATCTCTATTCAAAATTGTTCTTCGAGAAAGTAATTTGCTCTAATAACTTTTTCATAATCATCTTTAAAATGGAGAAGGTAGAAGAGATTGTGGTTTTTTCTCCAAATATGGAGGTCACTCCAAAATTGATTACCAAATGAGATGACCAATAATTTTTTTTGAAAAATAAATATTTAAAGAGAGAAATAATAGTTTAATAGATGATGCAATATTTTAATATTTTAATCAATGTTGGATTCTCTAAAATGGGAAATTTGTTGGAGATGAATATAATTTTTTTTAGAGATTTTGTCTTTTAATTCTCCATTTTGGAGAAATTTTAGGGAATTTGTTAAAGATGCTCTAAGACTATCTCTAATGGACCCTCTATTTTACTCTCTATCTCTATTTTACTATCTAAATTCTCTCCAATGAACTTTCCATTTTACTCTATATAATAGATAATTGAATAATAACTCTCTAAATATAGAGAGTTACTATTCACTACTCTCTATTTTTCCTTAACTTTTGATAATTACAAAATGACCTTGCAATTATTTAGAGTGTTGTCCTTTTATTTTATTTATTGTATAATACCAATTTTAATAAAATAGAATTATAAATCTGACAAAGAAACGTATCTTTCTTTTAATAAATATAATGTATTGTGAAAATAAAAAATATAAGGGTATAATTTATAAAGTTAATAAATATAAGGGTATTATTGAAAATCTATGTAATCAAAATAGAAAAGAATATAGTTGGAATATTCTCTTTTAGAAAGTAAAATAGAGAAATAAATTGAAGAAGATATGACACATTCTCTATTTTACTCTCTATAATAGAGAGTAAAATAGAGAAATACATTGGAGATACTCTAAACGTTCATCATTCTCATTTTTATTAAAATGTAACTACCTCAACTCAAATAACAACTTCTCAATTTACAAGAGGCGAAAAAGTAAAAACTAAATTAGTTTTTGCACATGGTTAACAAGTAGAAGGACGGGACCTGCAACTTTTTTCTATATATACAACTAGAGATGACAAAACGGATCCGATCTGGCCCTGGACCGGTAAGGCTCGGTTGGGACGTGGTTGGGGACCTGGTTATGGATTTGAGCGATTTTCAGGGATCGGTCCGGCTCGAAACCGGTTTTTCTAAAATAAATGTATTTCTAATTTTTTAAGTGTATTTGATTGAAAACCAATTATAAAACGATAATAAACATATTTATTAAGTGTATTTACTTGAAACATATTATAAAATTATAATAAAACGTATGTTTAAAGTGTATTTGATAATTGGTTTTCAATCACATAGGACCGGTTTGTTAATTTAAAACTTTATCAGAAAAAATGTTAATTTAAAAAAAAATCACATAGGACCGGTTTGTGCCTGAACCGGGACCGGAACCGGTTACCCTGACCGGTTACAACCAAAGTTTAACTGGACCTTACCTTCATGAGCAAGACCAAGATTGGTTACGTCAGGACCAGTTACGATGAACAGTACTTGGGTCTGGTAACAATTTGGGTCAGGCCCGACCGGACCCGAGACCGATTTTTTGTCATCTCTATATACAACGAACATGTTTAAATAATTTTACAGTTTTGACCCTTACACTTGAGGAGTACGTTCATAAACTTCTTTTTCACTTTTTAACTCCTCTTGTCACTTGAGGATGTAGTAACACTTTGTTAAAATGGGGAAAGAAACGTTTAGAAGACAAATTTAGGAGAGATAACTGCTCGTTTAGGTCTATTTCCCTTAATTTTATTGTTTTTTTTTATTTCAAGTTGTTGCAAAGAAATATAGCATTAAAATTTTTTTATTGAAAAAAATGTTTTTTTTGTTTAAATAAACATCAAACTTCTAAAAATTCTATATCTACATCTTTTAAATAAAAAAATGCTACCTACAACTGAAGATGAATGTTTTAAAGTAAAAACAAACCTAAATCAAATTTTACGTGGCCAAAACCCTACACCATTAAATCGCATTTAGTATAGTTAATTTTTTAAAAGAAAGACAAAAGAATAGGTAAAAGAAAAAAATGTCCCCTGGTTTAACAAAGTTAACGGAAACGTTAGTTAGATGGATAATGACCAAACAAATTGAATACTAGGGGTGTATAAAAAACCGTCAACCGGCCAAACCTGCCAACCGGCCAAACCGCCAACCTGCAAAACCGTTAATTAGGAGGGTTGAAATTGAGTTAGCTAAACTCAATCCAACTCAAACGGCCAACCCGCCGCTAATAAATATTATTTCGATTAAATTATATATATATATATATATATATATATAATATCGAACATTACAATTTACAACCCAAAAATATGTATATATGTTATTCCAATTTACAACCCAAAAATAAATACATATATATATATATATTAGTTCAATTTAGACACCAAAGCCAAAAATTAATTCAAGTAAGTGAGAATGTGTTGTTCGATAAACGTTAATTTATGATTGTAGATTAGCGTTTAACAGTTGAGCTTTAATTAAGGTTGGTTTTTAAGTTATGACTTCTATCAACATTTACAAATGTACACGATAAATATATATACATTTAAAGTCAATTGGTCGGATCAATGGATGCGAATATGAAATAAATGATATCTATATACATGTTTCATTCATTTATATAAATACAAGTGCTATCGACATGGCAATGTCATCTATATTTTGTCATGTAGCAGAAATCAGTGTCAATATATTAAAGAAAATTTATTTAATCGTATCACAATATAACAAAATCATATGTATGTATATATATATACATACATACATATAAATATTTTAACAATAAGTAAATGGTTTCATCTAACTTTGTTTTAAAAAAATATTAAGAGATTCGACAACAATATACGACAAAAACATAGAAACCCTCTAATGGAACTCTTTGTATGTTTTTAGTAGTATTTATCGTATTTCATTATTTGATTTTATGTATACTACCAAACTGCTAACCCGCCACAAACCGCAAGGGTTCGGTTGTACTTTTGAATGAGTTCGGTTGGGTTGAGATTTTTCAAACCGTCATAATTAGGTTGCGTTGTAAAATTGTCAAAAACCGCCCAACCCAACCCACGTACACCATTATTGAATACCACAATAACCAAATCCACAATAAACATACTATAATGACTTTAATAAAAAACTATCAAACAACATAGACCAAATTCATAATTCACTATTTTATATAAAAAAAAGACTTAAAATTTGGAATCTTTAAAAATAATTACATTCAACTTTTTAAAATTATCTACTTCAAAGATTTTTAAATTAATTATGTTATTAATATACTTTATAAATTTATCATCTTTATATATTTTTATATACAAAGTAATAATATATTCAATTTTATTGACAGAAAATAATTAAAATAAAAAAAATTCTGCTTCTTAAAACAAAGTTTTAGAAATCTATTTAAATTTAATATTTTTTATTCTTGTTCTTATTTTTATTTTTAGGTATATTTTAAAGCATCCACAGTATATTATCTATAGTTGTAACCAAAATATCAAAAAAATTTTTGCAAAATTACACTCACTTTTATCATATTTTTATAATTAATTGTATTAAAATATTGTACAAGTTTATAACCAAATATGCTTTGTACAAAATATTAATTAATAAATCAATTATCTTGTATTTTTCTTAAATTGAAGTTTTTTATTTCTTTATTATAAAATTGATACAGGGAATTTATTCAAAGGAAATAGAGATAAAATCTACATTTACGCAATTTAAAAAAAATCCGGTAAAAATATTTTTTAAATATCTTTTGAAGGAAAATAATCTTAACAATATTTAAAATTAAACATAGTCAACTTCTTTTTATGAAAGAGAAGGGTTGGTGGATAACATGGTAAAGCACCTTTCACATATTTGAATAGAGAGAATAAAGTTTTTGTTTTTTATATTTTATTTTAATATATGTTTTGTATTATTTTTTAAAATGGAAAAAAATAGGTAAAAATTTCAGATTTAAAAAATGCTTTAAAATTTGGTCTTTAGAATGAGAAAGTTAAAGAGCATTTTTAATTGTTATGTTAAAATAGTGAAAAGTAAGATTTTAACAATTTTTGATTTCAAAAGCTATCTAATCTTACATATAAAGATAGAGAAAAGATAAGAGATTTAATAATAAAATTCTCTAAATTTAGGGAAATCTCTAAAAACTGTTAGAGTTAAAAGTAAATTATTTTAGAGATTCTTACTTTTAATATTTAATTTTGATAAATTATAGCATAACTTATTCAAAATGGAGAAAATGAACAAAATAGGGATTTTTAGACAAAAATTTGCTACAATAACTTTTCTAAAACTATCTCTAAAATAAAGAAAATAGGAGAGATAATGTTTTTTTCACCTTCAAATATGAATAACATTTCAAAAATGATTACAAATAAAGTCACCTGTAAGAACATCTGAAAACAAATACTTAAAGAAATAAATAATATTTTAATAAATAAATTGAATATTTTAATATTAAATCAATATTGAATTTTTTAAAATAAAGAACCTATTGAAAATCAATGTAAGTTTTTTTTAAATATTTAATTTTTAGTTCTTCATTTTAAGTTTTTTTATAAATTCTATTAAAAAAATACTCTAAGAGTATCTCCAACAACTATGTTAAAATTTATTTAAAATAACATATGAAAAATCAAAATCTATAAAAAATATTGAATATTTTAATAATGAATAACTGTTAAAATAGAGTAGTTGTTGAAGTTGGGTATAATTTTTTTAGAGATTTTGATTTTTCATAGTTGTTTAGTTATTAAAACACAAAGACGAGTTTCAAAGAAACATGTAAACCACAGGGACCAAAATTGTAGTTTACTCTTTTCTATTTTAACATAAGCAATATCATGGTTATGTTTGGCAGCTGATGAACAAGTTATATTTGACAAAAACTAACTTATAAGAATGTAAAATGACCAAAAAAGACATCTTGAAAAAATAGTCAATTACAAACATTTCATATTATAATCCAAATAATATTTCAATGATATAATTAAAATAAATTTATGATAATGTAATATGTTAATTAATACAAACAAAATAGTAAAAAACTCAATAATATAATATGTTAATAGAAAGAATATAAAATTGATTATTAATATACATAATATAAAGTTTGAATTAGTTAAAACAAATTTTAGAAAAATATACATTAATCTATGATTTTAAATAACTATTACATATAACATATGAATAATAATAAAATTGGTCAAACTCACATATCATAATTAATTAATGTTTAAAAAAAATATAATTAATAATTAAATTACATATTTTCTTACAATTATTTAGCATATTTTCATTATTTATAAAATAAAATAAGTATTACTTTAATATTTATGTATCTCATATACATATTTTTAGAATTGTTATATTTGTTTTTTGATATCTAAATATATTGAATAATAATTAAAAAATAATTTATATGATAGTTAATAAAGTTTGTAAATAATTACTATTTATTATTAGTATCTATTGTATAATTAACATTAATTAATAATGTGTAATTAAAAATAATTTGTAATTTATAATTAATTTTAGTTTCTATAAATTAATCTTTATGAATATTTAAAATTAAAATTTATTAATAATTAAAATTTATTTATAATTAATAATAATAGTAAATAAAAAATATTAATCAGACGTATAATCGAAAAAAATGTTCAAAAGCTACTCATAAGTAGCTATCGATAAGCTAGCTTATAAACTGACTTATAAGCTAGTTTATGTGCATCCAAACGATTACTAAAAAAATAAGTTAACTTATAAATTAGCTTATTTTTACCAAATAATGCCCATATATATTGAAGCAATAAAATTGTTAAAACCCTTTTTCTTTCTGTGTTAGCATATTGGTTGGAGATCTCTAAGCTTTTGTTTATACGAATAACAAAATTGAGTTTTTGAAATATATATAATAATTTAATAACAATATAATATTGTTTTGTTTTAAAAGCTCAAATGGGGAGGGACAGGTGGCGAGCATTGGGGAAGGTGAAGGGTGGGAGGGAGGGGTGTGGGAGCGCGTGGATGCACGTGGGTTGTCAGAGTGCGGTCGAATCGCCACATACCATCTCTACTTAACTCATTTGGTACACTCAAATTTTACAGGAAGCCATTTTTTTAATCTCTTTCTAATACCATCCACAATTACTATAGAGTCCAATAGATAGAAACAAAAGTCAAAAATATTATTTTTATTCTTAAACATTATAGTATTAACTATAGAATTAAATATTCAATACAATTACAAATATTGTTTTCGTATAATAATTTCAAAAGTTTTTAATTATATATAATTAAAGAAAATCTTTTTTTTCCTCGGTAATCATTTTAAAAAGCTTTTCAAATTTTGAGTACTAATCATTTCTCTCCTACTATCCCTTTGTTTTGAAAATTTTATTAGAACAAAAAAAATTTATTTTAAATAACCCGTTGGAGATAAAAGTATATCTAATTTTAAAGATTTAAAGTCTTTTTTCAAAATGTTATTTTAAGTTATATGTTAAAAAAAAGATAAATTAATTTTCAATAACTATGTTATTTTAAAAAAATTGAATGTTTAGAAAAACTTTGTTACAACAATTATGTTAATCTCTCTTTTAAAATAGAAAAAACAAATGAAAAAAAAATTAAATTTGGAATAAGAAAAAAATACATAACATACTTATTGAAGATGTTTTAAACAAAGTTGAAATTTTCAAACTCGAAGAAATATATAAAATCTAATATTGGGAAGGAATATATGTTATTCTAATTATTTTTATGATAAATTTATAAAATATAATTAATATTTAAATTTCTAAAATAGTTAAATACTTTTAAAGATTTTGATTTTTAAAACTCTATCTTAAAAAATTATAATTAACATAGTTTTAAAGATAGTCCAATATTTTTTTCTTAATACATCATTGTTAATTTAGAATAATCTTTAATAGATGTTCTATATTTTTTTAAAAATAAAAAATTAAAAGTTCAATCTCTATAAAAATTATATGAGGCATCAATTAACTTTTTTCAATATAATTATATTATTAAAGTATGTAATATATTTATATTATAATCTTTAATTAAATTTTGTATTTTGTAATAACATAACATAACAAAACATTCAAATTCTTTTGATGAAAATAAAAAATTCATTTATCTATATCCACAATCAATTTTAGATAATTCTCAAAGTTTATATATTTTATCCTCTATTTTTCAACCTATTAATTTAAAAAAATATTTTGATATATATATGTTCTAACATATTTTTATCACAAGAAAATCCTCTTTAAGCCTTTTCTGTTTTTTAATTAAGCATTTCATTATTATTTTTATTTATAAAAATCAGTGTATTGCAATTTATATAAATAAAAATTATGCCTTACGTAAATGTGTGTAAATATTTTTTCTAATCTAAAAATAAGTTTTAAACATATTTTCAAGGCGTTTACGTAAACTCTGGCCAAATGAAAATTTGATTGAAAAAATGATTTAAAAGTGTTTATTTTCTATAAATAATTTACATAAAATACATTGATATAATATCTAATAAATAAAAATTATATTATAAATTGTTAAAAGCTTACATTTTTCTCAATTTATATAACTTTTTAGTTTAAAAAGTTAATTATAAATTTTGGTAAAAATATATATTAATATATGATTTGTTTAAATATATTAACAAATTATAAGCATAACTGATTAAATACGGAACTTTCAAAAATTATATAATTAAAACTAATTAAATATGAAAATCTCTAAAAAACCATGTCTTATAATTACGACTTATAATGAATACCTCTTGTGAAAGAACTCAAAAATGAGTTTTTCCAAATTTGAAAAACCTATAAAAACACACTAGAGCGGATGCTTACGCCATGTTTTTGAACTTGTAGATTAAAACAAAGGGAAGTAAATATCTCTTGTTCGGTAAATGTTAACTAGGTAATTAAGAGTCACTTAATATTTTTGGTGCTTATCATTATTTTTTATCGGATAAAATTTTCAGTTTTTATCATGATGCTCACGAGGTAAGATAAGGGACCCGACCAGTTAGCGTTTAGTAAATGATTCCTAAGTACGGTTTCGTCATTTTTTATATTTTGATTCGTGCAGTACAACAAAATTGCGTTTGTTAATCGTCAAAATTGTCTAAGTGTCATGATAGACTGTTTTATAAAACTTAAATTTAATAGTTAAACAATTGTGTGTTATTTGAACATGTTACAATATGTTTACGTATAAAACGATTTTAGGCATCTTAACAAATATTTGAAGACAATCTAGAAATAAAATTTCCTTTGCGTTATATGAAAGTTTGTAAAGACATGTGTAACATATAAACATGTATTAATAGAACATTTATCCAAAATGTTTTAGGGGGTGTTTGGGACTGCTTATCAAAACAATTTATTGACTTATACCGATGTAGAAACGATGAAAATGAGTTTTTAGTGTTTGGATAAAAAAAAAGAATGCTTATACCGATGGGGAATCGGTGAAAAAAAGTTTTTGATAAGTTACTCCAAATTTTAATTAGCAGAACTCCTTATGACTTTTAACTTTTTTTAAACCTTTTATACGTATAAGCAATCTCAAACACTTCTTACAAAACAACTTATTAACTTATTTCATTGTGGAATCCAAACACTTTTTATAAAACTCTAATTTACCACCAGATAAGTTGATAAACAATTTTACAAAAAATCATAAGTTGTTATAAATAAGCAATTCCAAACAACCCCCTTATACAAAAAGTTAATTATACGACACTTTTATTTTAAAAGTGTCTTAATTTTTTTTTGTTAAGACACTAAAATTGTTCTATAAATATATAATAATATTTTTAAACAAGACACACAATTATTTGATCTTATAATTAAAATAATAAATAGTCTCTTAAAATACTAAAAAATATTTTTCACGTCTTATAAACTCTCAGTTTTATTAAGTTATAGCTCTTTCAATTCAATCCGATTAGGTCTAATTCAAACCTCTTGTGCAAGTTGTAAGAGCATTTTCAACATGTTTTCTATAATTTTTCTAAAATAAAGAATCAAAGATAAAAATATATAAAAAAAGTTATATTGTTCTCCAACAAATTTTCTATTTTAGAGATTTTAACACAAGTTATATTGATATAATATTATCTAATTTATCATCCCAATACACTTTTAAATAAAAAAACTTAATATAATATAATAAAACTTTAATCTCATTGATGAGATGGAATAAAATAACAATTTCTCTATATCCTACTATCAAGTTTTAGAGAATTTCCTAAACTTAGAAAATTTCAAATTTTTTTTATTATAGAGAACAAGATAGCAAAGTTGTTGAAAATATTTAGAGAACAAAAACAAATTTTTTTCTATTTTAACAAAATTGTTGAATGCTTTACATGTCTTTTGTGAATTTAATCAAACTTTGAATCTTGATTCATCAAACTGAATTGTATTTAAATTTTGGTTTACCAAACAAAACACAATAAATAATTTAGTTATCGTTAACAAATTATATTTTGTTTCTAGTCAAATTTGCAGAATTTAAATTTGATGGAACGATTCGGAAAACTCATCAGAATCTTACAAAAAATAACATTTTATTCAAATTACTTAAAATAAAATCTTCTTTATACATAAATTAGTTTATAATGTATTGTTATTCCGTAATATACAATCGTTTATTAATTTGATTTCAATTCAATTTAACAACCTCTAATCTTAAAATTAAACCGAATTTGAATTTAGTCCGATAATATATTGTTTTTTTAATACTTATTTTCAAAGTTAAAATTGAATTCTATTATTATACTATCATTAAAAGATAAAGCAAAAGAAAAAAAAGTAAAATCCAATGTGGATGGAGGGTATATACGTGGCCCACCTGGGTTGCTCCTGGTTTTATGGAAATCATTCTGATAGCGACACGTAGGATCCTAATCAGCACTATAAAACCACTCTCCGGTTTTAAAATTAGGGTTTCCCTGTGGGCATGATTCTGTGGGCAGTATACCACTACCTTTTGTTTATGCTTATCCCACAATTAAGTCAGGCGAATGACTGTATTTTTGGTGAAAATTTAGCCATATATATAAAAAAAATAGTCTTTAATCCAGTAGGATTTTTAATAAATTATTTAAAAAGACATATAAAACATTATTTTCTTAAAAAAAATATTCAATGATTTAAACATTTTTTTTACTAAACATATATTTATATAATTTATGAACCACCTAGCATTAATTCGAACCACTAAACTAGTAGTTGTGAATTGATGACATAAGATCTAAATATAGTATTAAATTATAAATAGAATATTGTGATTATTGAGAGGAAGATTATTGATCTATCTCATAAATAGTTTTTTTTAAAACCAAATGAAGAAATAGATCTTATTGATCATTTAATTGAAATTATTTGAATTTAAATTTGAATGAAAAGATCACTCTAATTTCAAACAACATCAATTTTAGTTTGTAAAGTAAATAGAGAGAACATAACTTTAAAACATATTACAATAGTTATAAAGATAACAAAGCTATAGAAAAAAAAGAGTTACATATGTTGATATTCTTTTTAAAATAGTAACATTTTTTATTATGTCATTTTATAAAACGCAAGGATCACTCAAAACTCTTCATAATAAATTCAACTATTTGTTGAAACACGATTTTATACTTCTAGTTATTTTAAGACTTATCATGATTATTAAAGTGATTCAAGTGTTATTTCCCTTATGTATAAAAAAAGCTTGATGCCTAGACCATTCATGTAAATTTGAATTGGTACGTAGAGGCAGAGGTTCTTCAAATTAAGTTCAAACCTATGGACTTGGTAGCATATAATATATTTGTGTGGTACTAAAAAGAATATTTTATGTTGTAACACTTGAATTATCAGACAGATTTGTAACACATGTACCAAGTGAGGGACTAAGTTGTCATTATGAGGAAGTCCAATTGTTGAAAGAGTGAGGACTAATTATAATTGATTATATATATATATATACATATATATGTGTGTGTGTATGTGTGTTAAACACCTACAAATAAAATGATTATAAGAAGTAAAATATTAGGAATTAGAAGGGAAGTTAAGAGATGATTAGAACTCAAAACTCAGGGGGTTTGGGATTAATGCTTACTTGTAAGGGTTTAAGTTATTTTAAAATTTCTTATTACCGGTTTGACACCTATATAAGTTGTTTTACCCAAACACTCAAAGATGTTTATTACCGATGCCACATCGGAATAAGTCAATGAATTGTTTTTATAAGCAATCCCAAACACCCCCTCATTATCCACTAATTATTAATGAGGAAATCAACAAAAACTCTCATTTCCCCCATTTGTGATCAATTCAGAAGCAAAATCCAACCACCATTAATTAATTTTCTGGTGTTATAAGAAACACGTTTAGAAAGAAAACCAATAAAAGGTATGATTCTAATGTTTTACCTTTGTTTTGGTATTAACTTAGTGGCATAATTACGTCGTTTCGGTGTTCAGAATGAGTCGAGTTAGATTGAGGTTGGAAGAACATTAATTAATTCAATGAAGAAATCCAACACGTTGCACGTTGTGGTGAAATAGAGGTTAAAGATTTGAATTTTAGCACGATTAGTCGGTTTAAGGTCATATAAAGATGATAAATGATAGATATGCATGATAAGTCTCATTACGCAAAAAGTCATGAAAAACAAAGTCAAAATGTGATTGCAAACGGACTAAAATCGCCTTAGGGTTTCTCGGATTGGTTCTTGGAACAATCTACACGAGTTCAAAAGTCACATGTAAGTCGCAAAGACGAAGTTGGAATCAACGTTGGAAGTATGATCATGGTGTAGCTGCCTCGACTTTGGAATGTGGCCTGAAGGTTGCATATAAGCCGTGTGTAGGAAGAGACTTAGGGAATTACATAGATTTTTATCTAGTTATCTGTCAGAACCTCAACTATCTGATGGATTTTCGATGCAACTAATCTGACATAAAGAGTTTGCTTAGAAATATTTCACAACATGACAAAAATGTCTTGCTGCTAAAAGTATTATTGACGGGCAAGATCGTTAGTAATGAATCGATGAACGATAATAGTTGATTAATTAAACTTTCTGTCGATGGAATATCGATCATATACAGATGGTTTTCTAACATGTTTAATTCCACATATATGTTTTTTTGATGGGTTATCAATATGGTTTTCTCTGATGCGAAAAATTTGTCATATTAGTTAATTGACCATATTTATCAAGTTACGGTTTTCCAAGAGCATTTATAGACCGACTATTGAGGGAAATAATTAAATTTAACTATTTGAAGTTAAATTGTAAAAAAAAATACAAGATTTCTGGCGGGTCACCAACGAATGATTCTTTCTTTTTCTGAGAAAGATGCGTTGAAAATATTGTATTTAAAAAAATCGTATTTCCTATATTTAACCATTATACAAAAAGTAACAATCGATATACACAAAGTGGTAAAACAATTATAATACAAAAAACGATTCAAAATCCCAAAAACACAAATTCGATTATCAAAATACAACGATGATAAAAACATGATGGTCAGGGCGGGAAAGGGAAGGGGGATCGGAAAATCTTTCAAACATCCTAGATTCATCTCTTTCATCTAATTCACACACAATCCTAGAGTGTTGTAATACATTTTCAAGTGTGCCTAAATTCCTTGCAACAAGATCCTCTTGCATCGTAATTTGGTTTGTTGTTGTTATCTCCATTTCCATCTTTACTCGTTTTCGTTCAATATATGCTTTTTAATGTCGTACATATAAATATTAAACACATATAGACAGATGATTAAACATAATGTCGGGATTTAACGCGCAAATGGATATTACGATGCCCTACCATACTTGAACTTCCTCAAGGTGAAAGTCAGCACATACTCAGGATCCTGAGTGATGCAAGGATGATTGAGAAAATCTTCAAAAACCACATACAGATATGAGTTTTTGCATAACTTTCAAATAAGCTTCAACATATTGGTCGAATTGGTGTGAAATAAAGATATGCACATCATCTCCATACTTATGAAACTAAGACTTTCAAGATCTACTTAGTTAAGTTGGCAAACCGTTAGTTAGCAATAATGGCCACTTTGTGATTGGAATGTGTCTATAGTCTGTCATAGTTTGCTTTCAAGAGAAAGAGAACGTGGCAAGTTATTTTGTGGCTAGTTCTTTCTACTGTTTTGTTCCTACGATACTCTTAGGAAAAAGCTTGCCTACATACCCACTTATATGATCACTTGTTGTTAATTAGTTAATATTAAAACCCACCAACTTACTCTCTAAACAATTAATTTTATAAAAACTGAAACTTGCACTGAGAGTTCGTAAAAAAACATATTCTTAGTAGACCATTCTATGTGGATACGATCTTTGTACTATATCAATTTACTTGAAGGCGAACATAATGACTAGTGTCTACTTGCAGTGCCATTGGGGTGCACATGGCCTACGTTTGTGGGCATATATTTTCTATCTGGAGGCCTTCTTGTCATAGCCAACCCTAACAATCAGATCCTAATTAACCGGTTTATAAGCTTAGAGAAGTAGGCATGCTAATTGCTAAGGTCATTGATCCTAATAAGTCTTGTTGAGCCTTTTGGATTTTTATGTGTTATATTAAATTAGGGGTAAGAAGCGTGACTAATAAAGTATAATAATTATTATTTGCCCAAATAATAATTATTATTTAGTATTATAGGGTTTTGATTAGATATAGGAATTTATTGAAAATGATAATTAGACAATACATGCAAAAATGCAAACAACATACATGTTACTGTTATATGTTCAGGGGAATTTTAGGTAAGCAATGAAAAAATGTTCAACAACTTTATACCTATGACATCCAAGCCGAAAAAGGTTAATTGATGAAATTGAATAAGCATATGCATATGCATATGCATATATAGAATCATATCATAAAACAAACACACATGTACATCCATACAGTCTGGTATATATGTACATATCTCTCAACATATATTCATATTTAGGAGTAAGAGACCATACACAAAAGTAATTTATATTCTTTTATTAGGTATGGGTTTCTTACTTCATTTGGTTCTTGCATATATAGTCTGCATTTCAAAGTATAGAAGAAAAAGTGTGGGCTTAAGCTAGGATTGGCATTCATCTTAAGTGATCCTAGGATGCTCGTAACTAGTCTATCCTAGATCATCTAGTCTAAGTTGGTCTGACCATCTTTAGCCTTGTTTTTTTGTACAAACCCTAAAAATATTACTATAATGTAAACCTTATCGAATTGATATCACAAAAAGAATATAAGGATATGAATCTAATATCACAAAAGAACATTCGATAGCTTTTCAGTGACGTAGGACTCGGTACGTGATTTCGATAACGTCTTAGTGTCAACGTACTATTTCATTGACTTCATATATACGGCGCTTTGTATTTTTGAATGATATCAGGGTGTACGAACCCTAATTCTGACGCATTGGCGGCGTAATAAAAAATATCGCCGTAATCAATATGTAAATGACAAGCACGTGCATGAGAAAAACTTCTACTAACAAAAGTATTAATTTCTACAAACATTCAATTACAGTGTAGCCATATTTTGGTTTTTTCTTTTTTAATGTATCCCCAAAATCACAAAAAAAATTTGTTTGTGATCCTTTACCATATAACACACACCATATCATGTGTTGCCTTATAAGTTATAAGTGAACCTTGTCAAACAACATTTTTTATTCTTGTTTTTGTTTTGCTGCTGTCTAGAAGGTGAAAACAAAGCATTGTTGATGCCGAAACATTGAAGTTACGTGGTTTGCCAAAATTTGTGTGTTTTTATGCTTTCTATAATGTTAGACTAAGTATTTGTAGTACGTGCCGATGTAAGGAAAAAACTAAGTAATATGCTAAGACAAAAGTAACATGTTATCTTTCATTAGCACACTCATTGTGTTCATTTGAAACTTATATTAATTAAGATCACATTCAAGGACAAATTTTGATCACTTTTCATTAAAGTGTTTATTTGTTGTTGATATCTAGAAATGAGAAAGTAAGACAAAACCATCTTGAATGATGCAATTGTAATCTCTCGGAAGGGTTTATTAAAGTAGCAAAATAGAATTTTGTACTTGTTTGTAGTAGGTTATGTTATATATGATCATGTTATCTATACTACTTTAATAACCATTTGAATCAAATGTCTTAAATACAAGTTTTTAAGCCTAATGTACAATTATTTTATGCAGAAATTTCAAAAAACTCTTAATTACAAATAATATAGCATGATGTACAAGTTTTTAAAGCATAATGTTACTGGCCACCAAACAGGACTGCTCAGACTTGCTTTTCTTCTTACTCAGTTTCTTCAGACCCACTTTCACCATGATTCAAAATTCAAATGACCCGCTCTCCCAACCTCTTTGCTCATTCATCTCTTTTCGACGTGCTTCTTCCATTGTATGGTTTCACGGTGACCAGATCAGGTAAACTCTATATCTCAAGAAGAAGTTGTCCCCTATTTGAAGTTTTTAATTTTCATGCTCTTTTATGAATTTTTACATAGGTGTTGGGTCACCGATGATTTGGTGATGAACCTTCTCTATTATTTGTTTGATCTTTTACAGGGTCTTTTGAAGGTCTGAAATAGACTTCAAGTATTAAAAAGTCAAAGACTATTCAATCAAGGGTTGTACATCAAAATGTGGAATTTTTGATGTGTCAACTAACATTAATATTTAGACCACTTGCCGAATCAAGATGAGGATTGGGTCACCGATGGTACACTCGAAAGACACTAGCTGGTCACCGATCCAGTCAAGGTCACCGACGGTGTGCTTGTAGCCACCGATGGTGTACCTAAGGTCACCGATGTTGTACTCCTGGTCACCGAAAATTGCAGTTGCCTTGCTTAAGGTTGAGATAACAAGTCACCAATACAAGGATGTACACTTGCCAGCACTTAGTGAAAAATGAAGATCACCAAGCAATATGTACACTTATCAACTCCAACCTTTCAAGGCACCCACCGATGTGATACATGATTCCATATATCACTTAAGCAATTTTCAGAGATAAGTTCTTGACTCACATCAAATGCCAGATACGTGAGCAGCAAGAACTTGGGCACCAAACCTTAAATTCAGACATTCTCTTTTATTCTTATAAAAGGGATGTTTGTCTTTTAGCTAAAAGGTTTGATGGGACTTCACAGAGCATGAAGAAAAGTAGATAAAGTTATCTGACATTACGTGCTACAAAGAATGGTTCATCCATTAATCTAGTACAAAGGGAGTGGCCCTCTTCCTTTGTCCATCAGATATAATTCCAGCTAATGAATCCTTGACAGCTTTCCACTTGCATCCCATGCATGGGCACTATAAAAGGAGATGAAGTCATTCCCATAAACCTTACACTTTCAACAAATCCTCTGTGTGATCATTTGTTTGATTCCGGCAAAGCTGTGTGCTCTAACAGTTTTATTTTAACTTCCTTAGTGTATAAGTTAATTACTGTTATCTGTGTGTTTAAGTTTGTTAGAATAGTGTGCCTATTCTTTTCCGCAACAAATTTCTGTGTGTAAATTTTAATATTTATATTAAAAACTTTAAAAGAGTAAAAATTTTGTGTGTTTGTATTCAACCCCCCTTCTACAAACCCTCACTGGCATAGCCATCTCTATTCAGGGACTAACAATAGGAATCCTCTCTTTTCCCTTTGCTCATTCATCTTTTTTCGACTTGCTTCTTCCATGTTAGGGTTTCACAGTGAGCAGATAAGGTAAACTCCATATCTCAAGAAGAAGTTGTTAACCAATTTGAAGTTTTTAATTTTTCACGCTCTTTTCTCAGTTTTAACACAGGAATCCTCTCTTTTCCCTTTGCTCATTGTCTCTTTTCAGTTTGCTTCTTCCATTTTAGGGTTTCACAGTGAGCAGATCAGGTAAACTCCAAATCTCAAGAAGAAGATGTTCACCTATTTGAAGTATTAAAATTTCATGCTCTTTTCTCAATTTTAACACAGGAATCATCTCTTTTCCCTTTGCTCATTCATCTCTTTTCGACATGCTTCATCCATTTTAGGGTTTCACAATGAGCAGATCAGGTAAACTCCATTTCTCAAGAAGAAGTTGTTCACCTATTTGAAGTTTTAAATTTTCATGCTCTTTTCTCAAATTTAACATATGAAATCAGGAATCATCGATTTGGACAGACAGGGTTGTCTCCTATAGTCGCTAATGGTTACAATGCTGGAACAAAAGGTCCACTTACTCCTTTAATACTAGCATAGGTTAATGGCTTGATGGAGGTCTCAAGTTTCTTTTTGTCAAAACCTTTTGCCAATATTTGCTTGTTGGTTCTTCATTTTGCAGAAAAAAATGTCTTATGATATGGAATTATGAGTACGGAGCTTCGAAAGGTAATCATTATCAAGTTTCAAATTCTTTTCCGACAACAATGATTTTAGTTTGATATTTTTTTAAACATTGTGCATTCATCATGTTTTTTGATGTTTTGATTTTTTATTTTTAGCGAATCAATTTAGGTTTTGTGGTTTTTATTATGATAACCTCTATTTCAGTGTGATATCTTTCTCTGATGGGTTATTTATGGATTAGAGTTCAAATGGGGGAAACTTTAGATGAAAAGTAATAAATCAAGCTATTGGTTTCAATTTTCTTATGGTATCTTAAAATCTGTTGCTGGGGTTGCGATTTCCTTAAGCCTTTGAATCAAATTTTATTGGTTTCTCAAGTTGATCATCTTATTTTTTTTAAAGGCATGCTATTTTATTAACCAAACAATTGTTTACAAGTTACAACACAGCACCCCACCTCCCATTTGAGGGGAAACACCAAACAACCACGAAAACAGAATGCCCAAAGGACAGACTCAACTATCAAAATACAAAACCAAAACTAAACTGATACATGATTGAAACACAAACCATCAGCCGTGGGTTTTGCGAGGTGTAAAACATGCTCCTGTTGCACCTGTGTTCCGACTCCTTGCTGTTCACGACCTCACGAACAGATGCTTTCGTTTTAAAGAGCGCGAGCAATTCCAAATAGCCTTGCGACCTCGTAAACATTAAAACAACCCTCGATTTAAAACTCGCACGAAGCTCAGTTTTCTGCCATCTGATGGGCATTGCACAGAGGCTGTATCTGAACACTCGATCCTTCCTTCTGATGGACAGACCCACAGTACCCGTATCTGGACATCACATAGCGGCTGAATCTGGACAGCCGGACAATACCCAGATCACAATCTACTTTACCTGTACGTTCACTCCGTATGATTCGAACAACACCCACCTTCTATCTTCCTCACACCCCTTGGTAGTCACTTAACTGGCACGTAATCCACACCGACCAATCAACTTTCAGGTTCTTATCTCTATTTGCCATCCACTCATAGATTTTTAGTTAAAATCCACTCATAGATCATCTTATTTTTTGGGTGTGTGTTCTTGCTCCCCCCCCCCCCTCCCCCCCACCTACCACCATGGTGGTTGATGACTTATCATGTTATCTTGAATTTAGTTTCATGCTTTCTAGGCAAGATGCAAATCAACAAATTTGGATACGGTGTTTGCTAACAAATTTGTAAATTTTTAGGAAGAGATGATCGATGGATCTTGAAATACAATCTGGTGCGGTTCCAAGTGTCTTAGTTCGTCTATACAGGTGAGTTTTAAATTGGTATTGCTTTTCCATTTGTTATATAATTGTTGATGCATATACAAGCATAATTTTACTGGCCACTAAATCCTTAATGTCAAGTTTGTTATCTAAAACTCTCATTAACCTTATGGTGTAAGATTCTTGGCCATAAAAACTGAATCACACGCAATAGTCTTATCAGTAAGCGCTTATTGGTAAAAGTCGTCACTCTCATTTACCGGGTAATACTCTCAAACCTTGTGTTGCCTCTTACCGGATAATATTTTCAGCCCTTGCCATTTAATCTGGTAAACAACCCCTAAGTGTAATATTGTGATTTGCTTGAGGGATGGACATCATTTATCATGTAAATCGGATAAAACTATATGATTTATAAACCATGTGCATGTTACATGAGTCACTCTGTTGATAATTGATGGTGTATGCAGATGGTATATCTCTTTTCTAATGCAAGTTATGATAAATTCATATGTATTGGTTGTCATAAATATAGGAGCATATAGAAGTTTTCTTAGCAATTCTGATTGAAAATATTTCATTAATATTGGCAAATATGAGTTTTCGGTTGCTTTCACGGTGAAAACATCATTATAAATGCTTCACATCTTTTAACATTTAATCAACTTGTTGACAGGTAGTCAATGGATTTCATGGTCTCATGGTGTGGTTCTTGTCACATAATTGCACCAATCTTGGGCGAGTTTGCTATAAAATTCCGCACATTGCCTTCCTCAAGGTTGATGTGGATGAACTTAAGGTAAAGTTAGATCAATTTGGTTCATATTTAGATTTTATTTGAGATAGAAACATATAACAAATTCATGTTAATGCTCTCGAGTACACGATGTGAAGGCAATGCCAACATTCATCTTCCTAGGGACCGGAAAAGAAGTAGGTAAGGTTGTGGGTGCTAAGAAAGATGAACACCATGCCAGGATTGTTAAGCATTTGGAAGAAGTTGTAGATGTGTCTGCTTAACATGCTGAATACGATTATCATCAACTTGGGTAAAACCTTAAATCTTGAATGTTGCTTGTATAGCCTTGATTTAAAACGTGCCCCTTTGATCCATGTATAAATTGAAGTTGTATCAAGGCTTTAATATGCCTTTTTTATGTAATTGGATAGTTGGTGAAATACAAATACAATTAGGGGTGTTAATCGGTGCTCTCTTAACCGTCTCGCTCTCCTCCTCCCTTTGCCGTTATTGGTTTAAAAAGAAACATGATTAAGGGTTGAGTTATTGGTTTAAAAAATGTGATTCACCCGCGCTGCATCGCACGGGTACACCACTAGTATCTACATAGTAATATGAGAACAAACATATGGATGAGAGCCTCTTACAACTTGGAAACATATCTTCATAAGGTGACATAATTGAGTAAATTGTGTAATGATGTGACATTGTCGTGCTTCAAAATAATACTAGTTTTATTGTTTCAGTAAACTCGAAAAAACCTTACATCCATGTTATCTGTTTGTTATCTATTTCGTTTCTGCTTACTTTATGTTTGTAAACTCAAAACGCAAACGAAAGAGTTTTGTCACCCATGCTATTTGTTTGCTATCTATTTCCTTTATGCTTACCTTATGTTTGTAAGCTCAAAACCCAAACGAAAGACTTTTGCCTACAGACTTTCCTTGGGAATCTGTCACTAAAGGTTGATTCCTCACAAAACCGTCACAAAAGTTGGTGGGTAAATTGTTGGTGGGTAATTTAAATCAGTGACAAATTACCCAAGGATTCTCTGGGTGATCCGTTGGAATTTTCTCAAAAAACATCGAATTTTACGAAACCATTGGTATTTTTTGTGTGATCGGTGGGTAATCACCGACGAATTTTTTTGTTGGTAAAAGTCATTTTGTTTTGTAGTATTTTCACTTTGATATCTAAATGAAAGCCTATCCTTGTGGATAATATAATTAGTTCTTTACCATTTTACCTACACTACAACAAAACTGATTTGATAGAACGTCTAAAATGAAAAACCGTCCTAAAAGAATACATTATAGGACGCAAGTTTATAGAACCAATCATAAAGCGTCCTATCTAAAAGCGTTACAATAGGTTTATAGGAAGCTTTTAGGCGTTTAAACAAGTTTTTATGATGCTTCTAAAATAAAGTGTCTTATCGGCTATTTTACATGACACTTTTGAAAAATGTCCTATAAACCCATATTTTTATAGGACATTTTTCAAAAGTGTCGTAAAAATTTGTTAACACGCCTAAAAGCGTCCTATAAACCTATTGTAACGCTTTTAGATATGACACTTTTTGGTTTGATTCTATAAACTTGTGTCCTATAAAGCATGCTTTTAGGACGTTTTTTTCATTTTAGACGTCTTATAAAATCATTTTTGTTGTAGTGCTACTTTTTAAAGACGATCGTACAAGAAATCTTATATAACGGGTATGTATTTCGAAATATGAACTACTCAATTTAGTAGCTGCTCAAAACCTTCGTGTTTGTATTACAATATATTGGTGATCAATTGACAATTTTCTAGGGTTGGGAATCGCCAATAACACAATGCAAATTATTCTAATATACCAAACATACAAGTGAAATCGAGGTGTAAATCGGACCCAAACAACAAGTGCAGATAAACCAAATCTAGATGATGCTAACAATGAACTGATCATAAATAGCAATCCACAAATGCTATGAAAAGCAATAAACAATCATAAACAATCCAAATACTAGATGACACGTAAACCTAGAATATGAAATTTAACGTGGTTCTACTATCGGGGAGATAATGCATGTCTGCTTGGAGATAAACAACAATTAAATTAATAACGAGGTGTTACAACGCACTTAAAGTTATCAAAATGATCATATGAGCAAACCTCCGCTCTTTGAGCTTTCCTTTTTTAGAAGTATTTAAATATGGGGTTACACACTAACCTAAAAACAGAAAGCCTTTTTTGCCAAAAAAAAACAGAAAGCCTTATATTGACCGTCCAATGCAAGCCTCAGGTCATGTGGCTTGATCACATGCGTCCATTTAGCTTTCATGATCTGGCAAGGTCGTGTACAGTGTTGCCTAGATCACATAACTTGTATCGAAAGTTTTGTGTTGAAACCAATAACCCTATAAAACCAGATCTTGATTGTAAAAAACTTGTATCAAAACTAATCCATTGAGCTTAATCTCAAAGAGACCTGGTCTATGTAGCCTCTAGTCGTGGAGCATGGATGGCATCAAACAACCAGGAAATTTGAGCAACAATATTAAATTCAACGCCCAATAACTTATGTTTTAGAAACCATTAAAATGTGGATTTATAGACAATATTTTTCATCCTAGGTTGTCCTACAAATTCTTTGTGGACATTCACATCAAGACTTATTCAATTCAATTACAAAGGTGTTGACCATTAAGATTATATGAATTGGGGAAATTGTACCTGGTCACATGTTAAAAGAACATGGTTTTTGAATAGCCCATGTTATATATAATATCTGTTAAGTGTCCTTTTAGCATATTTAATTACTAGAATCTTTGAACCATGGCTAGTCAAAAGTGAGAAAGGTCATTAGCTCCCTTGTTCCCATCATTAGTAGGGGAATAAATCACATATTTCAGTTAAAGATTTATTATCAAAACAAATACAATAAAGTTTATATACATATATATACACACACATATATATACACATACACATACACACAAACACATATATATATATATATAGGGTTGCGTTTCGGTGAGAAGTGTTATATATGGTGAAAAGTATGAGAAGTAGTTATTTACCTTTGGATGAGAAATGAACGCATATTATGATGAGATGCACCGAGACAAGATGTTTCGAGATGCATCAGGTCAATTACCTTATAAAACACAATTCATTGGAGGACATTAGATTAAAAATGATCAATGATTCAGATCCATTTCTCATGATTCTCACCATTAACTCAACTTCTTACCATTAACTTAAAGATCCTACGCTTATATATATATATATATATATATATATATATATTGTTCAACTTCAATTTTTATTTAAAATTAACTATATATATGTGTACACACACACATATATATAGAGAGAGAGGGGGGGGGGAGAAAAGTTCAAACGAGAATGTTAACTTTTTACGAGAATATATGAGATTTTTTTTTCATGTACAAAATCACATATGATTTTGTACTAACATCAAAAAATGAACATTACTTTTGCCACAGGCTAAGTCGTGGGAATAGTCGCGGCTAATCATATATGATTTTGTACATGAATTTTTTTTCTTCTTATTCTCGTAAAAAGTTAGCATTCTCGTATGATTCTGTCTCTCTCTATATATATGTATATATGTAAAATAAAAATAATATATATTCCTAGACTTGGGATCATTTGAGACCAGACTGATTTCGTAAGATCACATTTTTACATTTGATATTTCACAACAAAAACACTATGAAAGTTAAGGTTTATTTTTTTTTACTTTCACAAAATTTTATTGTAAAGTTTCAATTGTAACTAAGAATATCATCGAGGTGTCACAAAAATAGATTGGTATCAAACCTAACCCTACACTTCTATTTGACTATCTATAGACTATAAAAAGTTTATACCATATTATATTTTCGATTTAGTTTTTAATCAATTAAAAATTAATCAAACTCTAAGACACATATATATTTAAGGATAAATAAGTTCAATTATTTGAGAACTAAATAAATTATAACAACTATTAGAACTTTTATTTTAAAATATTGTTTCACATAATATTTTTTTTTATCTAATACTAACATTTAATATGTTGCTGAACATATATTTGTTTTACAATGTATTTGCTTCATATGTATACGATTGACAACGTGAATTTTTTAGGTATAACTTTTGTTTCTTAAACATCCTAAAAGATTCATATTGTGAAAGTGAAACAAACAAATTTTGAAACATATATATATAGGGAGAGAGAGAGAGAGAGAGAGAGAGAGAGAGAGAGAGAGAGAGAGAGAGAGAGAGAGAGAGAGAGAGAGAGAGAGAGAGAAAGAGATAGAGAGATAGAGAGAGAGAGAAAAAAAGTGCAAATGCGAACTCAAATTTGGTTGCGAAAATGAGAACAAATGAAAGGGAGACACATGTCATATTCAGACTAAATAATGAAGAAAAATATTCAAATTGAATAACATTATATTCAAACTTAATTACACTACATTCAAACTGAATAACACTCTATTCAGACTAAATATTTCCTTTTTATTCAGTCTGAATATGACATGTGTCGCGCTCTCCTTTGTACTAATGTTTACAACCAGTGGTGGATCCAGAATTTTTGCTTAGTGGGGTCCCAATTAAAGTAGACTAAAGGCGGGTAAGGTCGCCCGACGTGTTTTTACCCTGTTCCGAGGGTTATTTAAAGTGTTTTAGTTGATTTCGAGAGATTTTCTTAGTGTTTTTGTCGATTTCGAATAATTTTCTTTGTGTTTTTGTTAATTTCGAATGATTTTTTTGGGTTCTTTTATTGATTTCAAGAGACTTTTTGTGTTTTTGGCAATCGCCGGCAAAATAGGGTCCCTTGAATTTTTTTTACTGGGGGAACTAAGAGTAAATACTGTATTTTTTAATCATTTTTAGCCTATCTAATTTTGTTCTAACCATTTGAATGGGGTCCCTACCCCCCACCTTCATAGGGGTAGATCGGCCCCTGTTTACAACCAAATTTGAGTTTTCATTCTCAAAGGAAAACGTCAAAAAAGAGAAACTAAAAAACACCATGCGAGCTCTCCATCTGGACGGTATGTATAAATAAATGCATACTGGTAATTTGTAACATGCATTTATCCATATGCATTAATGAATATGTATATGTACTGGTGTATAGAAAAATAATTTCAATTGCTTATATGCATTTGTGCATACCGTCCGGATGGAGAGATCCTAGGATGTTCTTCAGTTTTTATTTTAGCGTTTTCTTCTGAACCTCTCTTTATATATGTTAATCAATATTTTAAATCGTGTTCTTAACAAAATTATATAAAATAATACATGATGAATTAGTTTTTAAGGTTATCATGATTTAATAGATTTTCAATTCCTACGAGTATTATATATATATATATATATATATATATATATATATAGGGTTAGGTTCAAATGTGAACTCAATTTTGGCTGTGAACGTGAGGACGAATCTCAGCCACACATCTTCGGTTATGGTGGACGCGATCACGGAGGATTGACGCGATTCATGGGAGGGTGGAGATTATTAAAGGAGAGGAAACAGTCGAAAGTTCGTCTTTATTGACCGGATAAGTGGTTGAGATTCGTCCTCACGTTCACAACCAAAAATGAGTTCACATTTGAACTTTTCTCTCTCTCTCTCTCTCTCTCTCTCTCTCTCTATATATATATATATATATATATATATATTAAAGCTCTGGGTTAGGTTCAAATGTGAACTCATTTTTTGTTGTGAACGTGAGGACGAATCTCAGCCACACATCTTCGGTTATGGTGGACGCGATCACGGAGGATTGACGCGATTCATGGGAGGGTGGAGATTATTAAAGGAGGGGAACCAGGTCAAAGCCGCCTTTATTGACCAGATAAGTGGTTGAGATTCGTCTTCACGTTCACAACCAAAAATGAGTTCACATTTGAACTTTCCTCTTAAAACTCTTATATATTTTTTGTAAAGAAAATGTTAAATATCTTACAGATTCTGTGAATTAGTTTAATCACCGTAAAAATATAAAGTAGGAATTCAGTGACACGAATTATCAGAATATATATATATTTAACCTTTAAAAAATTATTTTAATATAATTTGATAAAATTAGATTAAAATACAATATACAAAAATTCGATTTTAATTTTGAAAAATTAAAAATAGCTACACTACGCATTTTCGATTCACTTAAAAAACATATTATTATTTATTCGATTACAGAATTATTATTACTATAAAACGTAAAAAACGAATATATCAAAATTTTGTACATAAGATATTGAGTGAATTACATACTTCGTTCTTAGGGTTTATTGGTTTTAACACTCCGGGTCCCTAAAATGAAATATCTATGGCTTGCATCCTCATGGTTTCAGTTTCATAACGTATTGGGTCCTTAAAACTAACTCCGTTAGAATTCTGTCCATTAAAGTCCACATGTGCAAGGCACATGATGGGTATTTTGGTCATTTAAGAGTTCAACACTTTTAAATTACATTCTAGGTCCCTGCTTTATATGGACCAAACATGTAATGAAAATCACAAAGACCAAACATGTAATTTACTCTTTCAATATTCTATATATAATTATTAATTCATAATTCATAATTCATAATATATATATATATATATATAATTGTGATATATATAATTGTATATATATATATTACATTTATCACCATAATTTCACAAAATTTTTATTATTGTATTGTATTTTCGTTTTTTTATTACTCTAATATATTTTTAATTATTTTTAAATCATGACATTATATTTTCAGTTTTTTATGTTAGAGCAATGTATTTTTTAAATTGTTTTTATTTAGGGATTGTACTTTTATTTTCCTTATTTAATTGAATGAAAAAGTTAATGTGACATGTTTTTTAAACATATACGATTGTTCTTTTTTCTTCAAAAAACACATTTTTTTTTAGCATTTTTTAACAATTAGCAATGTAAAATGTGTTTTACAATTTTTTTTAAATATTGTTATATTAACGAATAATTTTATTTTTTAAATAATTTTAGCGCTTTCTCTTATTCATATCCCACCTATATTGACGGTCTTTTTTTATTTATGTTACGTAATCTATTTAACTTATTTAACAAAAAATAAAAAATAAAAAGGACTATCAATTTTTTTAAATAATTCCTCACTTTACCTTCCGATTATTCATACTTTTCTAAAGAGTTTTTTCAAAAAAAAAAATAGATGAAAAACGTAATATAGGTGGGATATGAATAAGAGAAAGTGATGAAATTATCAAAAAAAATTATTCATTAGTATAATAATATTTAGAAAATTTGTAAAACACATTTTACATTGCTAACGTTTAAAAAAATGTTAAAAAGTATTTGTTTTTTGAAGAAATTTTTTTATATGTTTAACAAACATGTTATATTAAAATATTTAATTTTCATACAATTTAATAAGAAGAAAAAAAAGTACAATACCTAAATAAAAAACAATTTAAAATATACATTACTTTAATAAAAAAAATGAAAGTATAATGCTATAATTAAAAAACACTTTAAAAATAAATTGGTGCAATAAGAAAAACGAAAATACAATAATATAATAAGAATTTTTATGAAAGTATGGTGATAAATGTAATTTATGTACAATTATATAAATATAAATATATATATATATATTATGAATTAATAATTATATATAAAATATTGAAAGAGTAAATTACATGTTTGGTCTTTGTGGTTTTCATTACATGTTTGGTTCATATAAAGTAGGGACCCATAATGTAATTTAAAAGTGTTAAACTCCTAAATGACCAAAATACCCATCATATGCCTTGCACATGTGGGCTTTAACGCACAGAATTCTAACGGAGTTAGTTTTAAGGACCCAATATGTTATGAAATTGAAACCATAAGGATGCAAGTCATGGATATTTCATTTTAAGGATCCAGAGTGTTAAAACCAATAAACCCTAGGGACGAAGTTTGTAATTCACTCTAAAATATTTTAACAAACTCATAAAGTCTGACGTTTGAGAAAGTTTATTCTTAAAGAATATAGTTTATTCTAAAAATGAATATATATAACTTTTAAAAATATCAATATATAATTTTAAGTAAAAATGTAATTCGGAAAAGAGAAAAGTAGTGATGGACAGATGGTTGAAGTAGGCGAGAGGCGAACGACATGCGGAGGGCAATGTGAAGGATGAGGGAGCGCGTGGGGGACACGTGGGCGTGTCAGGCTGCGGTCGAATTCCCACATAAGATGTGGCCCACTTTCGTTGCTCCTGATTTTCAGGAAATCTGACTCACCACACGCCCCAATACCACCTCCCGGTTTCTGGTTTCGTAGAAAACTAGGCTGCAAACCAAAATAGGAGTAATACTTCTATGTTCCTCGTCAACTTAAAAAATAGCATCTTCATATTAATCAAAGCCTATATAAAATTTATATAGAGATGTTATTTTTTACAACTTAATCTATATATTAAATTTTAATTTATATATTAAAATTAATAAATAAATATAAAAGTTAGTGTATTACCAATTAAAATAAATAAATAAGATAAAGTATGGTATAATTGGGAAGTATAATAGGATGTAAAAGGAAGAAACCCAAAATAAAAAAAATTACTTATTTATATTTGTTTTGTGTTTATTTTTAAAAATAAATAATTAGATTCTTAAATTTATTCTTAATTAATACACAAATAGTTAAGAGTTGTGAGAAGAGATAAATTAAATAAGGATAAATATGTCGTTTAATTTACCAGAAAAGATAATTATTATGAATGTCTAAATCTGTATGTCATTTCAGTTATGAACATTTAACTTAAAATGAAGGGAGTAGTAATTTTCTTTATTTTTAAATTATATTAATAAAATATTTTATATATGTTGATAAAATATAAATTTTGTAAAGCCTAAGATCTAAAACAAAAAGGTTGCGTGATAACAAAAAATTTAACTTCAAATCGTAATTAAAGTTGTTGCAACCCACAACATTAAATCTATAAAAACGATTTCGAATAACATATTTAAAGTTAAGAAAATAGAGAGTTTGAATACTTTTTACTTTTACATCTTCAAAACTATCTTTAAAATGGAGAAATTATAAGAGAGGTACAAAAATCTCTAAATTTAGGAAAAAATCTCCAAAAATGATTACCATGGGAGATAAAAAAATTTATTATGTTTCATCAATAAGAAAAACTGAAATTAAATGTTTAAGTGAAATAAATATTATCTTAATAGAAATATATAGTATTTTAATAACATAATGAATGTTGTAATGTCCGAAATGAAGATGCTGTTATAATTGAATGTAATATTTTTCTAGAGATTTTGATTTTTGATTCTCCATTTGCAGTGTTCAAAAAATCTCTCCGCAACAGCCATCGTAGCTTAAACCTTGTGGTTCACGCCACATTATGATTGTGGCACAACATGCATGACCTAATGCACGATTCTTACAACATAATATTTGATTTGTTCTTACTCTTTTTAATGTCTTATCTATTAGTTTCTAATGTACAACGCAATTTAAATCATTTAATATGACCGACTCATAAGGTAATATTAGAAAATATATGTTTAAATGTATAATAATTTATATGATATAAAGATTTGTCGCAATAAGTTCCGTCTTGAAAACGCCACGGCCTCGCCGTGACTCCTAAGGCTTGAGGTGTGACCTCGCCGCCACGCCACGCCTAACGTCATTTTGGACAAATTATTATAAGCTCTTGGATGTTTAAGATATTTTGATTCTTCATTTTAGAGAAATTTTTGATCCTCCATTTTGGAGTTATTACTTTTTTTTAATCTTAGGCAACATAGAAACAATAATATATGTTGCATGCCCAAGACAGATCTAAGGCAACAAATAAAATAAATTGTATGTTGCCTAAGTAAATTTTGACTGGTTTCTAAAAATATATGAGTGGTCAACAAACACAATATATTGTATTTTAGGCTAAGGTGTTGCCTAAGATACAATTAAGCAACATACAATCATTTATGCGTTGTCTAAGATCACACTTAGGCAATATAGAACCATACTTTGTCTAAGAGGAAACTTAGGGGTCGTTTACCAAACACTTACCCGGTAAGTGCTTACGGATAAAATTCAACACTATCACGTCATTAACGGGTAATATTTTAGTCCACCAAAACGGCTTCGTATGTAACAAATTACACGGTAAGCACTTACCGTGGTAAGAGTTGTCGGATTCACTTACCCGGGTAAGACTCTTGGGTCTTGTCTCGCTCTTACCGGGTAAGATTCTTGGTCCTCCATCTATTCACCCGGCTAGGTAATATAACTTGGTAAGTGATTATCCGGGTAAGAGTTGGTAAACGATTCCTTAGGCAACATAGAATTGCCTTTGTTGTCTTAGCGTATCGTAAGCAACATAACCAATTAACATTTATTGTCTAAGACAATATTTGGTTTAGGAAAAACGGATAAAATGAAGATTCTTTGGGCAAAATGTGCTACAATAAATTGTAAAAAGATTTCTCCAAAATGGAGATAACAAGAGATGCTATAAATTTATCCAAATTTGAAAACACACCAAAAATGATTACAGTAAGAGAAAGCAATTTTAATTATATTTCCATTAATAATAAACTTTCGTGTTAAATGTTTATGATAAAAAAAATAATATTTTATTAAATATATAAAATATTTTAATAATACAATTAATATTTTAATCTTTAAAATATAATTTTTTTTAGAGTTAAGTGTAATTTATTTTTTGAGATTTCATGCTTTATAATTCATTCTAGAGATATTTTAGATAATCTTTTAAAGATTAGCTAAATAATAACTTTTGGTGAGTCTTTTTAATTTGGAAATTTTCCCTCAAACTTCTATTTTATTCATTTAAAAAAAAAATAGAAGACGGGTTGGACCAAAATAATAATTAAAACCCTTGGAATCTCCGAAATAGTGAATTCGCTATAGGTAAAATAAGCAAATGCTATTAATATATATATTTTTAAGTAATTTTATTTTTTTAAATGTTCCCTATTATAATTTATGGTGTGTTTTCATTATAAAATAAATGACTTTTATCAACAAAAATTACCCAAGGAAATTTTCTTCGGTGATTACCTACGGATCATCCAAAAAATAACAATGGTTCGGTAAAATTCGATGTTTTTCGAGAAAATACCAACGGATCACCCAGAGAATCCTTGGGTAATCTATCACTGATTTGAATTATCCATCAACTTTTGTGATATGGTTTTGTATGGAATCATCCTTCAGTGGCAAAAAAAATCCGTAGGAAAAAGTTTTTCATTTAATAGTGTTTTTACGTTTTTCTTAATTTTGTTTTGCAAGGAAAAATAGGGCTGCTTTATAACAAAAAAAACTTGTATATAATGGTTTTACAAGATACAAAAATATTGAATATAAGAAATTATATTTTACATTTTTTAGATGGGTGGGTTGAATATGCACATATATATTGCTAAATGTTTTTTATATATTAATTCATCTTTATATATGTCATTATCATGATGTGACTTGATTATGACATAAAATAAGGTGCATATAGCATCACCCAAACAATATGGCTCATACAATAACTATCTCATTTGATTGTCTCGATCATTTTGTAAATTTATTTATATTTGTATCTAAAAAGGATGACTTATGTAGTATAAATATCTCATAAGTTCAAACATGATGTAATTAGAGTTCTTTACAATTAAGTTAAGACAACTATAAATATCGATAGAGCAAAGATTTCGATAAATATCTCAGTTTGTATATACCTCGACTAATTTTAAGGAATGCTGAAATTAACAATTGGACAAGTTTTCATTGACTCTGATGATCAGTGACAACTGTGAAGCAAATCCAAGACCTTATACATTTTCAAATTCTTACAATCTTTTTGAATCATAAAAACCACGAAAATTAAAGAACAATTAATGCAGAGATAACATCATCGAAAGAAAAAGAAGATCAAAAAACAAAAAGAAAATAGCAAATCATAACTGACACGCATCTTATTAATTACACCATCGTGTCAGCAGTTTTGTTCTTTTAACGTGTAATGCATTTCTTCTTGCCACGTATCTACCATATCTTCGTTTCTTCTAGACGTCTGATTACCATTACTGATCAAACACATGATTCAAGCACTCATTCTTTTTCAGTCTAGTTTCCTTTTTCTATCAAAACCCAGTTCCTTATCCATCAAAGTTTTCTTCGGTTTGAAAGAAATACATAATTTGTTATAAATAACCAATACACATATATTAAATGATATGTAATTAATAGTTATAGCTTGCTTCCTAGTTCCTATTATCATAATATAATGTCGTATTAAATATTATTAATTTATGTACTTTTTTTGAAAATATCTTGCCTATTAAATTAAATAAACTATATATATATATATATATATATATATACACGAATCTTAAATATTTTAAAGTTTTTAAATGGTTAAATTTGTGTATAAAGAATATATATTGAATAATGATTGATGGTATTTAGCTAATCAGGAATGGATGGCATTGAAATAATAGTTGGTACGTAAAGAAAATATAAAATAAAGAAATTGAGATGATAGAGGTTGGATGATGGGAATGGGCAGCCAACTGAATTTTTGGGGAAAGTTAATTATTAATTGAATTGTTTATAAAAATAGTTTAGAATCCAGTATACATTCGCTTGACCACTTTATGATCAGTATTCCATAATAAATGAATAATAAAAAAGAATTAGGCATATTAATTAGCTACACAATTTTATATTTATTCCAAGAGCATTGGAAATAGAGAAAATAGGGATTTTGGAGATTTTGAGCATTGTTTTTGCTCTAACAACATCTCCAAAACTTTCTCCAAAATGAAGAAAACATGAAAAAGATTACAAAAATCTCAAAATTTGGAGAATTTGGAGACATCTCTAAAAAGGATTAACATGAGAGATAAATTATTTTTTATTATGTTCCACCAAGAAAAATGAAATTAAATATTTAGATAAGATAAATAATATTTTATTAGAAATATAGAAGATTGTAATAATATAATGAATTGTAATCTTCAAAATAGAGATCCTGTTGGAGTTGAATGTAATATTTTTTAAAGATTTTTTATTTTGAATCTTTATTTTAGAAAAAGTTATAAAGATGTTGTTGGACATCCTCTAAGTAATTAACTATTTTTGTTTTAGCCGTTAAAAAAAACTATTTTTGTTTTAAGACCAAGCACAATGTTTATAATTTCATACCATTGATATTTTTGTTATGCCACATCAAAACGTCATACACCTTAATTTTATTCATCAAAACTTATATTATAATCATAATTCTTTTTACAATTTCGGTATATGCATCAGGTCATTGTTAGGAATGATATTAGCGTCACCACGAAGAGTTTAGCGCTAGTTAGATACACGAGAAATGAATAGATATCCGGGAGGACATCATTCATATGTTAGAGATAACGACCGTTGTTGAGTCTTAGTAACGGTCGTTTTTAATTATAGATTTTGTGTAAAGTTTGGATTAATATGCATTGTTATTGAACCTTAGATTGTTATTATAGATAATCAAATGTTCTGAAATATATAATATTTATATACGGCAAATGAAACAAAGAAACAAACTCACACACTCTCCTCACCTATGGTGAGGTTTGAACCCCCGACCTCCTAGGAGACAAGGGTAGGTAATCAAATGTTGACTATTAGAAAGGGACTTTATCCCTATTTGATGTTTGATTGAAAATCTTAAATTGACCATTTTTTACAAATTTGAGTGTGTTACAATTTTGGGGTGAAATCAATTCAGTTATTTGATCTTTATGAGAATTCTTGAATTTAATGGTTAATTCGGATTAGAGATGATGTGGGAGGAATCATATGTTGATTCTAAAGTAGTTATGCATTCCACTATGTTAGAAATTGATGAAGATTGTTGGAATGGAGTTGTGCAGCTCTAGCAAGGACTATGCAAGGGATAGAGAGTCCTACGGGTTGTCCCACGACCTAGGCCGCATGCTAGGTCGTGTAACCCACTTTGTGTCGAAGTACAACTTTTGTTTGATGGGTAGTTTGGGATGTACTTTGGGGCACTACCCTGGGAAGTTAATAGTGATCCTTTTGGAGTTATAATTGGAGCAATACCTCGTCCTTTGGTAACTTTAATTCAGGATTCCCGTTGGTGAATCCTAGCCTAAGAGCGTGTGTCTACCTAGGCTTGGACTTCATGTGAGTTGTTCCTTTTCTAATTTTGATAAATGAATGCTTATTTTCATGTTGAAATTGATCAATATATTGATTTCATGTTGTTAGCCCTATATTCAAGAGTTGGTCAGTGTTAAGTGTGAATTCTTAGTGTGAGTATATGCATATTGGAGTTTTGATCATAGGGAGGTGTGTATCCAGATAAAAGACATGAATTTGTTTTATGTGGCTTATCATAAAGGAAATGTGTCGCCGAGTGGCTTGGTCACAGATGTGCATGGCCATAGATGTGTGTCGGGATGTCATATTTTACAAGTGTGATGATTATTGGTTTTCGATTTTGTTTAAACCTTTGTTTGTTGCATGATCTCTTTTGTTGGAGGAACTCACTAGACGTTTGGTCTAACCATCACTTTTATAACATTAAAACATTTTCAGGGAAATATCATGTCGAGAGCTCTAGCAAGGTTAAAAGGAAGGTGTCAACTTGAGGTCGGCAGTATGTGAGTTATATATCTACTAGTTACATATTCGTCATAGATTTGAGTATTAGTTCCATTAATAAATCTCAACAGTAATACTTTAATTTCCGTTGCAACTCTTGAGATGGATGTACTTGCAAGTTTGGTGTTGGTTAAAAAATGGTTATTTTTATCTATTTTGGAAATGTGATTGTTACATTGTCTTATAAAAACAAGTGTCATAAAATATTTAATAGGCCGCTTTATTTTAAAAATGTCTAAAAAAACTTATTAAAACGTTTAAAAGCGTTCTTTTAAGTCATTACAACACTTTTAGATTAGAAATTTGTCGTTTAATCATATAAACTTAAGACCAACAAACGATCAATTATGATTGTTAGACATTGTTGATGTCTGTTCTAAACATAAAAATAATTTCAAAATTAAATATTTAATTTCATCAATGATATATAATTTAATTTTTCTGATATACACGAATAAGTTCAGGTTCAGGGAAAAACGCCAAAAAAAGATAAAACCGAAGAACACACTGGAAATCTTCCATCTAGAAGGTATGCACCAATGCATACTGGTAATTTGTAACATGCATTTGTGCATATGCACTAATGCATATATATGCATTGGTGCATAGGAAAAAACAACTCCAATTGTTTATATGCATTTGTGCATATTGTCCAAATGGAGGACTCCTAAGGTGTTATTCTGTTTTTCATTTTTTAACGTTTTCCCCTGGACCACCCTCTACACGAATAAATGAACATTGTAATGATTTTTTTAAATGTTATAAACAAAGTTAAAACAACAGTTATATTTGCTAAAAAAATTATTAGATAGAAGTAAAGCCAAAACCGTAACGTTCACAAATTAATTAAATTTAGATCTATTTAAATGTTATTTTTTATTGATAACTGAACACGTCTTTTTGATAAAAGGGAAAACTCTACAAAAACCCAATATACTTTCTTGTTTGGAATGATTAAGTAATTGGACAATTTTTTTGAATTTGTTAAATAAATCATTGGATTTTTAAAAACTTGTTAAATGCATCCTTATTATTTAGAAATGTAACCTGCAACCTGGATAACAGGTAAAACCAGAAAAAACCTAAAAACTATCTTAACCCCATTCCACACTCCCACACCGTCGTTTCAACCATGTATCTCACTCTCAACCAGTCATCCGTCATCGTCACCACTGTCATCCACCCAATCATTGTCGTTGTGGTTTAGTTTTAGATCCGAAACATTTTCGTCTCTATGGTTTTGATCCCCCCCCCCCTCCACCACAAACACACACACACAACGTGCACAACGACCACAAATCCATGGAAACACCTTTGCATCTCATGAGAATCCCGCTAGTGGTGGGTTACACAGAAGGCGGCAGCCGTGGATGTGATAGTACAATGTACAATTTGAGTTTTCGAGCAAAGATAGTTAAGAATTTAATGGTGGATTTTTGTGGACTTTTTCCTTAATAAAAAGGTATAAGATACTTATATATGTACCACATCTTAGTGATCTTACACATGGAACAGTTCATTGGAGCCTTACATCGATAAATCACTGTATTTCTTTTTCCTTATATACTTCTTAATATCATATTATTTGGTCCTATAAATCAAAAATTTACAATGGTCGTAAAACCGCCTATCACAATATACAACACATTCATCCACATTAATTCTATTTTATGTCAATCAAATACATGATCAAATCTGATTCAGCTCCAATTGTAAACACTTCAAACTCCAATTAATCCAACACATTACATTACTTTCAGATATATTATATGAAATCTAAATCTAACATATGTGGTTTAACTAATATATCAAACATTCAAACTCTATAAAAGGTTTTTTCCATTTTCAGGCCTTTGACCCAATTTGTTTATAATTTATCTTTATATAGAAGACCAATAAGCCCAATAATGAGGATGGAAATAAGCTGGCTTTAAAATCATATATAGCCCAAAGTAATTGGCCGTTTTTAAGTTGGTCCTTATTATATAGAAAAATATACAAAATAATAAATATTTGAATAAATTACATATTTCGTCCTTATGGTTATGTTTTTTGACGGTAATTGTCTTTTTTTGGGAGAAATTTAACATAGCGTATCACGTGGTTGCTTTTTTAATGAGTTACATCCATATGGTGGCAATTTTTAATACTTTCGGTCCTTCAATAAATCAACAATCTAGGCCCCTGTGGGCTGTGATTGCATTAAAGATTCAACTTATTGTGAAAATGCAACCATAAGGACACGACCTGTTGAATTTTTAAGAAAGAGACAAGGACAGTGAAAATAATATAACCACAAAGATGAAACATCTAATTTAAGGTAAATATTTTGAACATTTTGACTTAAATGCTCAGATGCGTGTTTTGAATGTGATTATTTGAATCGAATAATTAGTTATAATAAAGTATGGTGCATTATATAGTATTTGATATCATATAATGTGATTTACCATTTGAAGTTGTAAGAATTAAACAATCAATGTTCAAGTGTTTGACAAATTTTGATCATTTAATGAAGTATCACCAAAATAACAAAGTTGTGTTACAAAGAAAAGAAATGGTTAATCAGATTGTGAAATAACAGTGTAATATCTTAAATTAGATAGAATTAACAGGCTAAATAGGTAAATCTCATTTACCCTTAAATAATTAGTTTTATTGCATATGATATCAATTTGATTATTATACACTCTGAAACAATATTATCATATATCGACGCTAAAAAGCTTATATTTGTAAGTTCAATCGACAATAATTAAAGAATTATTGTCAAACACACATCCAAACTTTACCTTTTGTTTTTATTTCTATTTTTTTTCTCAAAAGATCCATTAATGAAATAAAAATTTAAAAATATGAAATACACCATAAATGGCTACCAAATTGAAAAGTTCGGGTTGCTAGCTAGTTAAGCCTTAGGAGGATGTAGTTCGAATCCAGACACTGTCAAACTCCTTATGGCCATGGCAAGGTTCTAAATGTCGTACGGCGTGACATGACAACGAGGTCCAGCCTCAAACTTTACGCGAGGTCATGGTGTTTTCCAAGGCGTGGCTTAAGGCAGAAAGTTTATTATGTGTGTGTGTTTATGTTAGTGTCTTGAACAATAATGATTAAGTTATTAACAATTTAAATTAATTTAAAACAATAAGCAAAAGAAGAACCATGAATTAACAATTTGATGTCAAATATACAGAGTTTATTAAAATGATACCAAACATACAAAGTAAGGTACTGTTTACAGTTCATGTTAGGTAATCAAACATCAAAATCAAAGTAATGAAAGCAAATAACAACAAATTAAAGTAATCGGACAATATTTTTCGCAACTTAGAAGTAATTTAGGTTTTTTTTCCTCCATTTTGTTGATTAAGTATTTGGGTTGTATAAACTATAAACTTATATTTACATTTACTCATATTCAAGTTTTAAAAATTGCAAAAATTCTCCCACGCCTTATAACGTCATATTACTTGTAATGCAAAGTGTCATGGCGTGCCAGAATGAGCTCCATGCCTTTATACCCACGCCAAGGGGGTTAACGTGGCGGAAATGTTGCGCCTCGGCACCATGGCACATTTTTTAGAATATTGAGAAATTGAGGTTTGCCTGCAATTACTCAAGGTTAGTCGTGTAAGCCGTAAACTGACTCAAAAACCAACAGTTACAAAAAAAAAATTGAAAAGCCAAATTTGCTACAACCAACCGAAATTTAAATTCTAAATAGAGGCGCAAACAATAATTCCTCATTTTTTATACTAAAATAAAAAAAATTCAAAGTATGTTCCTTTTTTGTTCGGATTACAAATATTTGTAGCAATACTCATCTTTTTATATCTCTAGAGTAACTTTATTATCATAGTATCTAAACCAAATTAAGGTTTATAGTTAATTCCGAAATAACTATCAAAAAGGTTACATCTTTATTGTTTAATAAATTATTTAAAATTGATAACTTTTTTAGTTATAGTAGTTGAATATATTAAAATGTTATTGAAATAAAATAAAAAATAGAAAATCTTAAATTGAAGAACTATATTTATTTAAGTCCTAGGTCTCATTCATAATTATCATTTATCGCTCAAATTATATATTAAAGTAGTTCCACACCTTACAAAATAAGGCGTCGTAACGTGCCATAACGTGTCGTAACGCGCCATAACGCGTTATAGTGCAACCAAGCCTTAGAGTGAAGCCATGGGGGTTAACGCGGCGGCGAACCCAGGCCTTGACGTCATAACGCGCCATAACGAGTTATTTATAACCATGATTACTACTACTACGTAGTGCATTTGTTTACACTTCAGTTTCTCCATGCCACATCCTTCTTATCTTCTCCTTTTTCTTTCCACTACCTTCAGTTCAGTTAGATATTTGTACGAGTTGTAAATTTTTCATTTATATTTTTGGTAAACTTAGTGCATAGTAAATTTCTTATGGTATACGCATGTGTGTTATTTTCACACATCTGCAATCCATTGACTACATGTAGCGGGTTTGGAAAATTTTGTGACTATGTAGTGTTAGCCTAACTGTTTTCGTTATTTGACAAGATTTAAAAGTCGTGGCCTTACGATTTAACCATCACAAACCCGACAAGACTTACTTTACTCCTACTGTGTGTATCAATGATACACAATAAATTGCTATGTGAAAATTGCAATTAAGTTCATGTTCAAGCATTTTCAAATAGCAGATCTTGAGTTGGTGCAACTTTGGATTGGATAAAAATTGTTGAGCAGATGATTTAGATATTTACATATTTTTTACGCCTAAACGATTAATATGAAGAAATAAACAAGTTAAATAAAAGAGAAATGAACATTTTGAAGCAAAATGGTTCACCCAATATTGCTAGTCTTCTTTTGTCAAGCACATCTCGAGATCGCCAATACACTAAACAAATTTTTAGTGGTGTAACTGAGGTATTACTTGATTTACAGGATGATTTCTCCATATTTGTTAATGCGATGTATTGGATTGTTCTCTTTTCATAATCCATAATTGAACGATTATATATATATATATAGAGAGAGAGAGGAAAGTTGAAATGTGAACTCATTTTTGGTTGTGAACGTGAGGACGAATCTCAGCCACTTATCCGGTCAATAAAGGCGGCTTTCGATTGCCTCCTCCTTTAATAATCTCCACCCTCCCATGAATCGCGTCAATCCTCCGTGATCGCGTCCACCATAACCGAAGATGTGTGGCTGAGATTCGTCCTCACGTTCACAACCAAAAATGAGTTCACATTTGAACCTAACCCTATATATATATATATATATATCAACAATAACATATTGGCTTAAAACCAGTGGATCAAATGAAGAAAGCCACAAAAGATGAAGGATCTTGACGACATGAATTTAGAAAGTTCACTTTTGGGGAAACCGAAAAATTTAAGATCAAATTATCGGAAAGATTAATAATGTAGAAGTATAAATTTTCAGTTATACCAATCAAATTTACTGTCATTTATGACTAAAACACCACAACTATTGCATCGAAAAATGTATATCTTCGAACACGTTTTTCTTTAATACAAAAATTGGTGATACGATTTGACACCCCAAATCTCATTTCATTTGTTTCTAAAAAATAGTAAGTTTTAAAAATGTAAAATTTGACAAATGTTGACATGGATATATATATATATATATTAAAATGTTTATTTTCGATTTAACACTTCTTATATATATAGCTTAAGTCTTGTCGTCATATCATGCCTTACACCATTTAAAATCTTAAAAACAGTCATCAAACTGTTGAATTAAATTCAAGTTTAACTTAACAGCAATTAATTGAGACACGGTTCGTTTACAATCCAATATATGGATAAAAAAATGTAAAATAAAATAAAACAAAATAAAAAATTTAAACTTTAAAAATTTTGAAAATTTAAATTTAAAAAAAAAACATTATTACACTCACCCTCCGTTCATGTCTGCCTCTCCTTTACAAGATGAGATAAGATTGTTTGAGCAATGTGCATTTGACACGTGGCACTCCATTTCTGGTGGTTAATGATAAGGCAGTACATCCTGTAATTATGTGGACACCATGTATGAGCCACAAGATCTAACGGCCATAATCACTAGATGTTTAGATTGATAGATTTCTATCCGTTGGATGGCAAGTTGCAAAAGGAATTGCTCATATTACAACCATTATATATAGACCTATGAACAATAAACTCACTCATTGGATTTGCAAAGGCTACCCTTTAAAGCAAAATTACAAAAATGGCCTCCATTTCCTCCTCTGCGGTAGCAACCGTCAACCGGACCGCCTCCGCTCAAGCCAGTTTGGTGGCTCCATTTACCGGCCTCAAGTCCAACGTCGCCTTCCCAGTTACCAAGAAGGCCAACGACTTTTCATCCCTTCCAAGCAACGGTGGAAGAGTTCAATGCATGAAGGTATGCAACTTTCTATACAAAATTGTTCTGTTTAAAAATTAAATTAAACAGAACAATTTTGCGGATAATTGTTCTGTTGTAGAATAAATTTAAGGGTTTTGAACGAAATTAATTAAAAGGTTTGGTTTCGTGTTTTAGGTGTGGCCACCTCTTGGATTGAAGAAGTACGAGACCCTTTCGTACCTACCACAACTAAGTGAAGCATCGTTGGCTAAGGAAGTCGACTACCTACTCCGCAACAAATGGGTTCCTTGTTTGGAATTCGAGTTGGAGGTCTATTTCTTATCTTTTATATAATTTTCATACTTTCATGACCTTAGAGATTTTCAAAATAAATGCTACATTTTCTTTGAAATCCAGATTTATATTTTATAAATTAGTGGAAATGAATTTAATTTAGAATTTGTTTTATTAAATTATTTGTTTAATCAAATATTTTGAAACTAGAACATCAATTAAAGATTGATATTGGTGACAAACCTTAATTTAAAAACAACTTCATCACAAATTTTTTTGTGACAATTAAGGTTATTTATTTATAAAACAAAATAAACAATGTGTTAATAATTCAATTGATTAATGTGGTTGATATACTTTAATCAAATATTTTGAAACAAGACCATTACAAAAGATTGTTTATTGGTCACAATTCTTAATTTAGGAACAATTTTAAAGTGTATTTATTTGTTTATAATACAAAACTAATAAAAAGTTTGTAATTATTAGATTGATTAATGTGGGTGGTATATTTGAATTTATAGCACGGTTTCGTGTACCGTGAGCACAACTCATCCCCCGGATACTATGACGGAAGATACTGGACAATGTGGAAGTTGCCCATGTTCGGGTGCACTGACTCAGCCCAGGTGTTGAAGGAACTCGAAGAGGTCAAGAAGGAGTACCCCAACGCCTTCGTCCGTATTATCGGATTCGACAACGTTCGTCAAGTGCAGTGTGTGAGTTTCATTGCTGCCAAGCCACCAGGCTACTAAGCAATCTATCAGCTTTTATTTAATCCCGGGTCGGTTCGGGTTTGTTTGAATCTTTAGGGTTCTTCATCAATTTCTTTTTCTTTATATTCGGAATTTCGTAAATTTCCAGTTCATTTCGTTGTTCATTCCTGAATTTCTATGAGGTGGATAAAAAGATCATATATAAAATAATAATTGTTCATGTTTTTGTCTCGTTATTTTTTATTCTTGCATCATTGTTAAATATTCGTAATGTATTCATATTGCCGGGAAACAATGATTTAATAATCTTAAAAAACAAATTAAGATATTTTTTTCAGAAATATGGATTTATCACATTTAAATTACAAAATTATTCATAAAATTGCCAAATTAAGATTATATTTTTATTAAAAAAAATTAATGTATTTATTTCTTCTATCTCCATTGAACTAATCCATTTTCTTGAAATGGGACCTTTGATGGGTGAGCATATGGACACCATTTCGAAAGGATATGATTATGGATAAGCCAAGATTGGTTTTCTTTGAAGGAATTAACCCATTACCTTTTTTATAATTTTCTTTTATCTAAAACTGAAAATTAATAAAAAATGTATTTAAAATATAATAAATAAAGTTAGTTGTCATTGTCTTTCTTATTAAATGCAAGAATAACATTTAATATGATTCATATTTTTCTAAATTGTTACTGATGTTCTATTTCTTTTGCTTTATATTTTTAAGTTACGGTTACTGAAATAGAAACTGATATAAAATTGGTTATCGCTTCTTACAATTAAGCGTTCTATGATTATGCAAAACGTAAACCTTTTACCAATTAATTTTTTTTAATGATTATATTAATTTGTACACTGAATTTATGTAGAAAATAGTCTATGTTATAATACATGAATAAATATTCAATTAGATTATATATAACTATTAAGTGGGAAATTTTATACAAAATCAATGATTATTTTCATATAAAATAAATTTCAAGTATTCAAAGAGAAACAATTTCTGTACAAATATTAATAATTTAAAACAGAAAGAGTAGAAAAATATTTTAAATAGTTTTTATTTCTTCAATAGAATTTTTATAAAAGGAACAAATTATTTAACCATCAACTTTAAATCATGTTTTAAAAATTAAAACCTAGGTTCCTAATGTTAATCTGACTCAGATTTTTTTACTACATAATAGTTCATCTAATCATGTAAATTTTTAATATTTTTTTATGATCATTGAATTTCCATATTTTTTGAAAATTCTGCGTAGTTCAACAAAAATATATAATAATTGAATTATAGTTATATTAATTTGATGTTTTATATGATTATAATATGATCATATACTTTTTAATTAATTTTATTGAAACCAAAAATACCAAAATATCTTGTGGGGGGTTTGGTTTGGCCAAGTATCACGCCCATATGCATTTATAGTTTATAGAGATCCCTTTGAAGCATTTATACCCGTTTGAATGCCATATAAAGTTAGATTTCGATAAATAAATAAAAAACAATTATTTTTCTAGAACAAAGAATGTATCTTACATTATGTAAAAGTTTGTAATAAAAATTGTGACGGTATATACCTATAGTGTGTGAATGTTATAAATTTCAAATAATATAACTAAATATTCAAAATACATAATTAAAAAGTAATGGAAATAACACAATCATCACACAATAAAAAATATCTTTATTTGTTTTCACGAAAATGATATTTCTCAATTGTCATATGTGTGGAATGCACATGTGCATACAAGTAATTGAAGATATTTTTTTGTTTTCTACGCATGTGTCCAAACATAACTGAAGAGGTTTTGTGGTTTCTATGCATGTATGCATATTATGCACACGTGCATACCATTCAAAATGTAATTAAAAAGTAATGGAAACAACACAACCATCACACCATAAAAGAAAATATCTTTATTTGTTGTCACGAAAATGATGTATCTCAATTTATTTTAACGTCTCTCCCCACCCCCTCTCCCTCTCTCTCCAAACTGATGGTGTCTTGACGTTCTCCTTGAAGTCGTCCTCCTCTCCCCCCTTTAAGAAGTTTATAAAAAGGCTTATGTTTTTTTGGCTTTCTATAGTCTTGAAAACCATCCATCTATGCTGGATGCACATGTGCATACAAGTAATTGAAGATGTTTTATATTTTCTATGCACGTGTGCATACAACTAAAGATGTTTTATGGTTTCTATGCATGTGTGGATATTATGCACGTGTGGATACCAGACAAATTACTTATGTGAACATGTCCATACCATATAGATGATTGGTTATTAGATGTTTCTCGAGGGTTTTTTTTCGGTTTTCCCCTGAACTTGACACCTCTCTCTCTCTCTCTCTCTATATATATATATATATATAGATATAGATGTTGGTTCATTTAGAAACTAGACGAAAGGTAGAAACTATAGAAACTTTGACAAATCAATATAAAAAATAAATCTTTTCATGATTTTTTTTTCATCAAATACTATGATTTAAGATATTATTGCACATATGTTTGTTTCATAATGTAAAAGTTTCACGTGTATTTGTTTTTCATACGTTGAAAGTTTCTCATATATTTTTTATGAAAAGTTTCATATGTTTTTGTTTCATAGCGTAAAAGTTTCACATTTAATGTTTTCACAAGATGAAACAAACATATGTGCAATAATATCTTAAATCGTAGCATTTGATGAAAAAAAAATCATGAAAAAATTATTTTTTATATTGATTTGCCAAAGTTTCTATAGTTTTACCCTTCGTCTAGTTTCAAAATGAACCAGCCTCTATATATATATATATATATATATATATGGGGTTGGGTTCCAGTGAAAATGAGAGTTTTGGTAAGCGTAAGAAGGTATCTCCACCCTCGAGATGAGGTACATCGAGAAAACCTATCAAATCCCTTATGAAGCGCAATTCATGGATGGGTATGAGATTAAAAATGATCAATGGTTCAGATCTATTCTTACGCTTCTCACCTTAACTCTGCTTCTCACACGATCCTAATTTTGTGTGTGTGTGCGCGCGCTTGTGCATGCGTACACCTGCATGTGTGTGATGTCATTAAACTGAGGACCCCATATTTTGTGATAGTTGTGAAACTTCTATCATCAAGTATTGTTTCACATTGTTTTTTCCGTCTAAGAAGTATTTAACAATACCATATACTTATTCACAATGTGTTTGTTTCATATGTATTTCGGTTTATGATGTGAAACTTTTTTACTTCTATTTTTTGTTTTGTGAAACACGCCAACACGTTATGAAACAAATACAATGTTAATCAATGCCTCAAATCTAGTCTTCGATAAAAAAAACCATATGAAATAGCACATGATACAAGGTTCTCTTAATTTTGTGAGTTCTCAAATGATTAGACCCATAATATTAAATATATATATATATATATATATAGAGAGAGAGAGAGAGAGAGAGAGAGAGAGAGAGAGAGAAAGAGAGAAATTGAGTGAGAGAGAGATGCGGGTTCAAACGAAAACGATACTTATTTAATAGAATAAGAAAACTGTCGAATCACATGTGATTTTACACTAACATCACGTACAAAATCACATGTGATTCACGTGACTTTGCCTTGCTACATGAAGACGGGGCCAAAGTCGCTCACACATCTTTTTTTGATCGTTAATGTAAAATCATGTGATTTTGCACGTGATTTGGCTTTGGCCCTTTTCGTATCCTCTTAAATAATTAGCATTCTCGTTTGATACTCCCTCTCTTTATATATATATATACATATATATAGGGGTGGTATCCGTTGCAAACTATTCAATATTTGCAAACTTGCAAACTCACCATTATCCAATAGAAATAAGCCATGTGGATAATATTATTTTAATATTTTCTTAATAGTTTATTAATTCATTGAGGGTATCATCATCATTTTATAATTTAACCATTTTTAAATTAATATTTACTAATTTCCTATCGTGAACACACTTTCTGCCAACTTCGTCTTCTCTAGCGAGTTTTCCGGCAAGTTTTCTCATTCATGAATACACTTTTGCCGTTCGTGAATACACTTTCACCATTCGTGAACACTTTCAACATTCATGAATATCCAATTGGTGTTTTATCATTGTGTTCACGATGAGTTTGCACAGTTTGCAAAAATCGATTAGTTTGCAACGGATACCACCCATATATGTATATATATATATATATATGCATGCATGCATGCATGCGGTGATTCAACTAGAAGACCTTCATTATACGAAATCGCAAGAAACAAAGAAACATTATTATCACATGTCATAATACACGTTAGGGGATGTGGTAGTATGCTGGCAGCTTGCCCACAACCTAGACCTAAGGTGTGCCAAAGATCGCCCACTCTTTGGTTTACCATCACATGTGATTGGCTATAATAATATGAGTGTACCAAATAATATGAGTATTCTTACGGTTTCATAAAATGCAAATATTCTCGTTTGAACCATATATATACAAAAATACATACAATACAAGTATAAGGACAGGTTCAAACGAGAAGTTAAACACTATGCGAGAAGACAAGAAGTTTCAATATCATATATGATTACACGCATAATCAGTGGCGGATCCAGGATTTTTGTCCACCGGGGTCCCATTAAGATAGATTAAAGACGCGTAAAGTCACTCGACGTGTTTCGGAAAATTTTTAAAGTTTTTTAGTTGATTTCAAGAGATTTTCTTATTGTTTTTGTCGATTTTGAAAGATTTTCTTAGTGTTTTTGTCGATTTCGAAAGATTTTTTTGGGTTTTTTTATTGATTTCAAGAGACTTTTTAGTGTTTTTGTCAATTATCGGCAAGATGGGGTCCCTTGAAATTTTTTACTGGGGGGAATCAAGGCTAAATACAGTATTTTTCAGATTTTTTAGACTATAATTTTTTTTTAAACATTTGACTGGGGGGTGGGACCCCCCCTTTTTCATGCTGTGTCCGCCACTGCGCATAATACACAAACTTAATCATATATGATTAAACACATATTGCATCGACAAATGACAACACGTAGACATTTATATGATTAAACACACCTAAAGAATTGTAATCATATACGATATTAAAAATTCCCGTCTTCTAACAAACTTAATCATATATGATTAAACATATATTGAATCGACAAATGACAACACATAGACATTTAATCATATATGATTAAACACACCCAAAAAATTGTAATCATATATGATACTGAATATTCTCGTCTTCTAACAAAATGTTTAATTTCTCGCACAATCCTTCCTCTGCAATACGAAGCATATATGTATGTGGGTCGATGGGTGGGTAAGTAAAACCCAAATAAGTTCCACATGAACAAAAAGTAAACAAAAATTATGGTGAATTTAAAAAAAAATCATGTGATATAAAAGAATACAAGGATAACAATCAATACGACAACAAATTAAACAAAAAATTACGATTCGCTAACGAGATACACATCGATTGTTTCATTTTCGACAACTATATATAACTTTATGTTGTTATTTTGCTATAACGATTACAAAAAGACAAATATACAAACAAACGTTTTTGGTACACATATATCATATCGACACCTTTCACATGGATGTTTTTGAAAACATCATATTATTAACTCCGGCTCTATACAGATGCAACTCCGATTCTGTACTCACATGAACCTCCGTATTTGCAGGAACAAATAACACATCTCCTCCATAAACTGTATCCTCATATGGTGATGATGATGATGATGATGATAATGACAATGATGAAAATGGTGATGATAATGATGAGGATGATGGTGATGATAATGATGATGATGGTGTTGATGATGATGGTGATGAGAATAAGGATGATGATGATGATGATGGTGATGGTGATGATGGCGATGAGAGTGATGTGTACATTGATCCTTGTCCTGAAAGGACTAAGAAAATCGATGGACCGGGTACAGCAGGGAAAACAACGGATGCTCCTTGGTCGAGCATGCAACGGTCAACCTCGAATTCTTCAAAAGGCGGGTTGTATCTTTTGGTATATGCGTTCACGGGAACGCCTTTCAAGATTTCCGGTGGGCCCTGAAACACGAAAAACATTATCAGGGAGACTAAACTAAACCAAATAAACCCAGTATATCCCAGTTTGGGGGGGCGGTCTAGTCTACCCCAAAGGGTAGAGCGGCTTTTTTTTTAAGTATATAATATTTATATACGGAAAATGCAACAAATAAACTCACATACCCTCTTCACCTTTGGTGAGGTTTGAACCCCTGGCCTCCTAGGAGGGCAAGGGCTACGATACCGCTAGGCCAAAGGCCCTTTGGTTATTAGAGCGGCTATTTCCCGAGGGAAAAATCCGAAATTCCTAATTATGTGAAAGTGTGAGCGGAAGGGAAAAGGAAAGAAAAAGAACTAATATTAGTAAATACTCATTTCCTCCAAAATAAGTGTTCTCGTTTCTATTTCAGTTTGTCCAAAAGAAATGTCCAACTTTCAAAAGTAAGTGACTATTTTCCAATTATACCTTTAATCGTGAGATGGAGAAGTTTGTTACTCCCTCTATTACTGTATATATTAAGAGTAAAATTATCATTTAAGTAACTAAAAATTATAACAATTACATATTTCTAAAAATTTAACTAAAATTATAAAATTGAAACCAAACAAAGCAAACCAGGTATATCCCACCCGAAAGTAGGTCCGGAGAGTGGGTTAGAACCCTGGGTCACCATAAAGAGAGGTTCAGGGGAAACCTCAAAAAGAAAAAAAAAACCACTGAAGAACACCCTGGAACCCTCCGTCTGGAGGGTATGCATTTGTGCATATACAAGCGTTTTTTTATATTTTTATTCTATGCATGAGTGCATGTTATGCACGAATGCATATTACAAATTACCAGTATGCATTTGTGCATACCGTCCAGATGGAGAGCTCGCAGGATATTTAGACTAAGTTGGAAATGCACCTGTTTGTATGTGAGCATTGAGCAAAGGATTTTAACATCCCGATTCTTTGGAGTAAGGCCAGCACGCACGACGTTATCTGAAGTTGCCATGCACTCGACACATTCACCACCCACGTACGCATGAATTTCATTTGAAGCTACGTATAAAGCTTCACCTGGATTCAATCTCACGTGATTAAAGAGGAAGGATGCTATGACTCCGATATCATCTGGGTATTGTTTTTCAAGTTTCAGTGCTAGTTCTTCTTTGCTCGTTAACTGTCTTGTCTGATTAGATGAAAATAAACGAGTTATCGTTCAGCTTCACAACGATTATTTATATGTGCATTACTTACGACTACTGAAATGTAATAAAACTCGTTATGTTTGATAAATAGAACAAACTAATAGAAATGAAGTTAGTGAACAAGTTAGCGGTTTATATTAAAGATAGGTCAAGTCCCCTTTGATATCAGTTTACTTGTGAGAGATGGACCAAATCTCCTGATGATGGTTACTCATTCAATTTTCTTTATTAATGATAATAAAGCATGACAATCCAATACCCTACCACTTTATTTATGGAACTAATTAAGAATTGCAAATACCAAAACTAGCCTTCATTAACTAACTAAATACCAAAATTACCCTCCACTAACTAACTTTGGCCTAACAAAAACCCGCATCTAGAACCTAAACCCAGAAACTTAAGCACGGGATAAGGAACTACTTAACACTTGCAAACCACAAACCAAACCGCTATGGCGGTTTCGAAAATTTCCAAACCGAGTGGTTTGGCAGCAAGTGACCAAACTGGTCAAACCGGACCACAAAAAGGCGAGTCTGGTCTGACCGGTTTAGGCGGTTTGGACCTCTTAACGGGATTTAAGCTGAAAAAACATGACATCTATGTCTAAAATGAAATTTCTATCAATATAACACTATTAAAAATAGTATACTGAATTATTAAAAAACTTGTATTTCTAAAATTAGAAAAAGACATTGAGCAACTGAAAAAAAAGTTAAATAAATCCGCCAACAATGTCAATAAGTGGAATTTTGGACAAACATTGAGCAAGGCGAAGGATAATTTGGAATTTTGAATTTGATTTTGACAAATGTTGGAATTTTGCCAATTTAGAAGTCAAAACTAAGAAACATAATGTCTTTGACCAACATTTTTTAACTTGGCCATAAAAGTAAAGCCACAACATGAAAAATAAATACAGTTAATACATGTTTATTTCTTGGCGGTTGGTTCGGTCCAGGCCACTTAAAAAAATGTTCAAACCGCAGACTAGACCGGACCGAGCGGTTTGCCCATTTTTCAGATCGGACCGCCAGACCGCTCAAACCGCCAAAAACGGTCTGGTTTGACTTGGTTCGACCGGTTTGAGCGGTCCAACGGTTTTTTTGAACAACCCTAGACTGTTAAGTAAAAAAGTTGAGAGCACAACTATAAGCCACTTATTTGCAAACAAGGGTTTCTTTCTCAAAATCAATGAAAAAAAACTATATGCAAATCCTTCTATGCTCACCATGAGTCATCTGATTTCTAAATAGCCTAAATATCTAGCATATAACCAAACTGATTTCTTGACATCTTGGTCTCAACCCTTAACTTGAACTCAATAACTATCTCTGTATGGCTGATAAGCTTGACCACTTAATAATTAATACAATTTTGAATATCTGATTCATTCTTTACATTGCGATACAAATTGAAAAAGAATAATGTGTTGCATCTTGTTTTTCAAAGTCAAGACTAACACTAACTTAATCCCTGGATTTATGGGATCCCCTACCAAACTAAATCCCACGATTTATCTATACTATATTATAAAGCATTTGACAAAAAACTAAGGCCTTGTTTGTTTTTTCATTTTAAGTTCTTAATTACCACTTATGTCTGATTCGTTTAGACATTTCATAACCATTTCAGAACTGAAATCAGACTTTAGACTCCATCACCTCTTAAAAAACAAACGCCACCTAAGTCTTAGAAACCATTTTTTATGCATCAAAGTACTGTTTATTTATGCATATTACTTAAAATTCAAGATTACAAATAAATTGTGAATACAACTTATTAAAGCTCCATGATTGCATTCATGTAACTAACTACATATAAACATAACTGAGTATAGGATAAACATCTCATTTTAAATATAAAATATAATTAGGATAATTATTGAGTTCTAACAGAATACTTTATTATTATTTGTAAATGCACTAACGTAGCTCATTTACACTAACATCTTTGTACGGAAGGAGTTTAACTAAATAGATAATGAGAAAAAGAAATAAATAAATGTAAGTATAACATCAATAATGCAAGTAACATGTATTTTAGGTACCTTATTTTCCTTATTAAGCCGATTGATCAATTTGGATACTGCTACAGAAACCACCTTACTTCCTGCTGACATGAGTTTGATGAATATTGACTGAAGAAATTGTGTTTCTTTTGCCTCTTTATTATCGTGCTCATTGACAGGTAAAACTTCGTCAGCATATGCACCGCCAACCACTTCCATTATCTCAGGAACACTTTCAAGTACAGCCTCAAGCTCCTAGAATCAATCACAAGTCTCTGTAAGTTATTTCATTATCATATGAAGTTCGAAAATTTCATCCATATCAAATGAACTTTACTAATCCCAGTATCTTAGAAGAAAAGTATTTCATTAAAGGATACTATTGTATTTGTCATAAATGCATGAATTTAGAACCGTGCTAACTAGTTTTCCAAAACCCTATCCAACTTAATCTAGGTACTAGAAAGGGATCGACAAATTTCAGACTTCAAAATGGCTCTCCCTCTTCAGAGAGATTGTAGCGGGTAATTTTAATAATATATAAATATATATAGGGCCAGATTCAGAGGAAAACTCAAAACAAATGAAAAACTGAGGAACACCTCGGTAACCATTCATCTAGACGGTATGCACATGTGCATACAAGTAATTTGTAATAAATTTCTCCGGCATGCACGTGTGCATAAAAACCAAAAAACAGCTTCAATTACTTGTATGCACAATTGCACATAGGGGTGTAAATGATACGAGACAACTCGCGAGCTACTCGAGATCGACTCGGTCAACACTCGACTCGAATAGGCTCGACTCGAACTCGAACTCGACTCAACATATTAACGAGTCGAGTCGAGCTACCCAATACTCGACTCGTAAAGCTCGTGAGATACTCGATTTTATATACATATATATTATATAATTAGTTTTAAAATACACTCAGTTTTATAAAATAATTTGTAAAACACAATATAATAAAAATATCTTATATATACTTGAACAAAATTGTGAATCTTATAACTATTAAAACTAATCAATTATTTTTTTAGTAAATTATAAATGAAAAAAGACAAAGAAAACTATAAAAGTGTTGGTAAACTTGTCCCACATTGGAAGAGAGATGCTAAAGTAAGGGTGAAGAGGTGTTATAAAAAGAAGGGGAGGTGAATGAAAGTTTCAACTTTAGTCTTTTTGATGATGAAGTTTGAGGTGCATTTCTTTAGTTTATAAAATTAAATAGAGCACCTCTAAGTTTAAAATTTATAAGAGAAGACCCAAAAAAATTTAAATTTCAATGGATGAGTTTGGTTCAAGCTTTTCGAGTTCGAGCTTGATTCGAGTTTAAAACGAGTTCGAGTTTAAAAAATTGCAATCGAGTTCGAGTCGAGGTTAGTTTTTAACTACTCGCGAGCTTTCAAGTCGAGTTCGAGCTTGAGAAATGGCTATCAAGTTCGAGTCGAGTATACTGATACTCGAGCTCGACTCGCATCATTTACACCCTTAATTGCACATGTGTATATCGTCCTGATGAATGGTTACCAAGGTGTTCCTCAATTTTTCATTTTTTGGGGGTTTTTCCACTGAACCTCCCTCTCTCTCTCTCTCTATATATATATATATATATATATGCTTTTTATCAAGTTAGAAACCAACAGCACAAAAAACCATAGATAACTCAAAAATTCTGAAAGTTTGCCACTTACATGAATTACTTGAAATTATGTTACTGTTACAAGAAACTCTGGCCTCCAACTTGTTACTTTCTCATGTAAGTGAGTAAGTGACAAACTTCTTTACAGTATTATCCAAAAAAGAACATGTTTTACACTTTTACTTTTTTATCTTCGTGCAGCTAGACAAGTAAAATAAAGAGAGGGTGGCTCTTTTGCATCAAGTGCACAATTTACTTGAATTCACCAGTCAGCTCAAAGATCAAAATGTAAGTGCCATCCTCATTGATCCTTGTATATGTTACTAGAATACAGTTGTGCATGCATAAGGCCCATGAAACTATATTTAACTTCTATATGTGTGTCGATTGCACTTAACTTTTTCATGTCAAACTCTGTACATGTGTACTGAAGCTAATTTGGTTTAAGGTAACATAAGCCACCTCCTTGAAACACCAATTTTAACATGAAGAATAGCTGATATTTTACAACTTTCAATTTTCATGACAGTTATGTAAGAAGAGTTGCAAAAAAAACACTTTGAATGCATGTCTGTAGTCCACTAACCTATATGAAACAAACTGTCCCAGAAAGGTTCATAGGTACTGAAGAGGGAAATACTAAAAATGGAAGACCATAATGCGCCCAAAAAATAAGCTACAATAAACATGTTCGCAAGAAGGTGGTAGAAAAAAAAAGTTTCGTCTTTATTGAGATCAATTCTCTAAAGAATAAAGTTGTCTACAAGCATGAACATGTTAACAATCTAAAATGTAGAAAACCATAAATTTCATAACTACAATAGTGTAAGAAATCATTAACTCATGATAAAAAGGGCATCAAGGAATGGTACGGATTATTACTATCGAAATGAAACATGAAGCAGACCTCCAATGAACAAAGGATCGGTTTGATTAGACGGAATGAAAAGAGTGGCCGACTTCTTGTTCTTTTTATTTTTTAGGGTAATAGTATAACATCATTCACTTCCACGATGAATAGACAAAAACCACCCACTGTCGAGAATTAAAAGAGTATGTTTTGAAGGAATGATTCATTGATCCAGCAACCTTTGGAGACATCTTCTGTCATCCCCATTAAGCAGGGGGTACCATAGTAATCACAACCATACCGAAGGCACTTACAGTAATAGAAAAACTATAAAATATATATATAATAATGTTAATAATAAAACAAAAGCAAATGTTGTTCACAAGGATCCATGGAATCTGTTTGACCTGTTAATTATGGATGGAACTGAATGGTAATAATAATTTAAAGAGTCGGCAGTAAGGTTTCAATACTACCACGTTTAACTTATCATGCACACTAAACAATTAGAAGAGAAAATGAACACTGCAAAGAAGTTATATCATAGCTGTATCTTTACCTCGAAGCTAATAAATCCGCATAAGGCCTCAAACTCTGTTAACGCCAAAACCATTTCAGGCTTGTGATTTGCATCTTTATATACATTTGACTTCAAAGTATGAAGCAACCCTGCCAATTCCTTATCAGGATGAGCTTGTATTGACAATGCTTGTGCAACTGAAAGAACCTGATTCACAAACACTTATATTAGTAGTAAGATAACATAATCATAATACCCAAATTTAATAATTGAATAGGCTCATTAAATCCAAAGACAAAACTAAAGCAAAAGCCAATTTAACATACAGCTTTGTTAACTTCAATAATGTTATACAGATCCATATAGAATATACAAACTTAGTACTCATGTGAAATCATGGTTCGTCACGGTTAAAAAGAACGTCTTTGCCAATCAGTGAGCTGCAAGCCTCCGACAAATTCAACCCTTGTGTTCATCCATCAACAATTAGATTAGTTGATGATTCACCCTCAAAAGTGGATTGCACACGATATATATATATATATATATATATATATATTTAAAGTTATTAGATCATCTTCATCTGTCATATCTCATATGTTCTATATGTTAGTTAACCAAATATATGTAAGCAGGCTTTACTCGGGATTTGAAATGTGTAACTCAGTTTTCTCCTAATCTTTTGTACATTTCCAGCAGATGATTCGAGGAAGGTGATGGTTGGCCTCTACATTCTCAAGGAAGGTCTTATAAACAAGGATATATGGGACCTCATGAGTGAAAAATGTTAATGATGATATGACACTAGAACCCATAGACTTTCCTCGATAAAGGAAAAACTTCAAACTACAAATTAACAGACTCAATATGCTAAATTCCAAGTGATCTCTTAAACCTATCCGTCGATCTTTAGCAATCTTATGTGCACCAAATACCAATTGACATTTAGAGTAATTGCAGGTAATCATAACTAACAAGAAAAAAAAAACCTAAATCAACAATTTCCTGTTCCCTGCTAGATTACATTAGAGACGAATCTGCTAAAGGAGGATCAACAACAGTAGATTAAACAAAAAAAAAGGCCATAAAGGAGGAAATTGTTAAATCACCTTAAACATGAAAGGAAGATCAATTCCCCATTTATCAACAACAATATCGCCTAAAACCTCAGGATTCTTCGAAATCCAAGACTTTAAACTCATATTCTCGATCCCCTTCTCCTCATCTATAAACGACGGGCCGGACGCATGAGTTCCCATCCAAAACTCGGCGTAATGTTTGCTTTCCTCAATCTTATCATCACAATTCCTTAAAAATAGCCTTGCAACCAGTGAATCGAGTCCAATTCGTCCCCAATCGTATTCTTTAACCGAACATTTCAGCCTCACAAGATCCCCATCATGCTTCCCATTAACCTCCATCACCATTGTAAGAGGAAGCTAAATGGAAAAGGTATATACACTACCGGTGTGAGAATCCGATAGAAATAAACGACGGCGATGGCGGTTCGCGGTGGCAGTGGCGATGGCGTCTCCGAATCTCCGAAGACCACGCGTGACGCCTCAAGGGAATCACGTTGCAGCGGAGGGTACATCAACTTTAAAGGGAAGTCCCCTGAAAAACGGAAAAAGTTACTAGAATAACCCTTCAAGTTTATAAAATTTTCATAACTACCCCCTCAACTTTAGAGTATGAATGTGGTTGGATTTATACTTTATACTTTGGGTTTAAGTCATCCAACTTAATTTTTATAGAAGATTACAATAAATTTTTGTTTAATTTTTATTTTAGTTATTGAAATTTGAAATTCAATAAAAAAGAAACTCAAGGTTATATAAGAGGTTCAATTAAAATAATATGAATCAAATTGATTTTTATTTTCTGGCTTAAATTAAATGTAAAAATTATGATTAATTTGGTTTAAATTATCCAGGTGGTTTTTTTTAATGTTAAAGCTTTTTTTTGTAATTACTAAATTTTAATGACAAATATTTGACCTAAAACAAAATTAGTTTTTTTTTTCAATTAATCCATCTTTTAATGATAAAAAATAGATACAATAGATGCATGAGATAATATGAGACACCATAATCTTATATAACCGGAAATCAAGTTGGATTGAAACTTATGAGTTGCTATATAAACAACATATGTTTATTGAAAAAGAAAAAACTCAATAGACATCTTAATTGAAACCAAATAAAAAAATAACAAACAGAAACACTGACGACAAGAAGCTTACCAGTGACCAATGATGAATGATGTCGATGAAAACTTTGATAATTGATGTTGAATATATGTGACAAAATGAACGGGTTAATTGGGCATGTTTGGATGATCGGTCAAAACGAATAAATTTTTAGTACTAGTTAAAACAGGTTGGATTCACCTGCCAGCTTTCTTTAAGATTCTTGTTATTTTTCTAGATAACTATAATATTAAGTATCATGCATAACTATTTAAAATAATGATTGGTTTTTTGAATGAAGTTTTAATAGACATTGAGTTTATTTTAACCTTGTGTGGCCATTTTTTTTTAATTTTGCCTATTTGATTCATATTCAATAAACCACAAAAAACATTTTAGTTATATGAAAAGAAGCAGAAAATTTTAAAAAAAAACCCTACATAACACGAATATATGTGAAAACATGTCGTAAATGTCTATATCTCACCCGATAATGACAACATTTTAGTGCGTAAATTAAAGGGTTACCCAGAGGTTTGTAGGTTAACTTTATTTTTTGGTCAATGTTAAAAATCAAATTTATTTTCTAATGATTATATGACCTGGATTAGGATACTTGAAAATATATTGATGCCTAGCTAGCATACTTCTTGACATATTATAAGCTTTAAATATATGTTGTAGAATTTTCTTTACATTCGGTAATATATAATGAAGTCGAACACACTTGAAAATAACTTTTTAAATATATTAAGGTTTATCTGTTAATCATCAAACTTGATGGATATAAAATATAAATTTATATGTATTTTTAAAGCCTAACATTTGCACCGACAAAATATAAATTATATGTATTTTTAGAAAGAAAAAAACACGTGATTTATTGCTTTACATTTAAAAAACATGTGATTTATTAGGTATAGAAATTTGGGATTTTATTAGATACACACACATTACAAAATACAAAGATAAAGTATCTCTAACAAATTTTTTAAAATTAAAAATTAAAATTTTTGTTTTTTATATTGCTATAATAGATTCCGATCTTGTTTTCTAAAATAAAAAATTAAAATTTTTGTTTTTTATATTGCTATAATAGATTCCGATCTTGTTTTCTAAAATAAAAAAAAAAAACTTCAGATACAAAAGAATCTCTAAAACTCTCATGTGAGGAGAGATAAATGTTAATTTGATATTTTCTAAGATTTAATTGTTGTTTTTATATAAAGTTTTTGTAAATATGTAAGGATGAATAATATGGTTGATGTCAAAATTATCTAAAATATAAATTAAATGTAATTTTTTAGAGATTTTTTTAATTTTTTATTCTCTAACAAAAACTATAGAAAATAAGTTAGAGATGCTTAGCAATCCTTGAGGTTGTGATATAGTATTTAATAAAACTTAATTTTATAGTGGTGGACCTATTAAGAGGGGGGACAAAAATACCCAAGTAGTAACGATATTAAATTTACCCAAAAATAATTAAAAGCGTTATAAACTTATAGTATGTAGGGGCGAACCTATTATGAGGGGAGTGGGTTTTCATGTAACTGTTTATTTGATTAATTCAAAAGAAAATTTTTGATGTCATAAAAGTGTGTCAGTTTGAGTTTAAGGGGTGTTTTTAAATACTTTAAAATCAGATTTATAATAGAAACTAAAATTGGGTGAGATGGTTGGATTAACACTCGTATACAAGAAATCACGAATTTGAATCTTATTTCAAATAAATGATTAATTTTATTTCTTTTAACTTTACGTTGCAGGGTTGGCCAAGAGCTTTTAACTTATGTCAATGTTATTTCAAAAAATATTAGAGAAATTAATTAAAATAAACCTTGAGAGAAATAGCTAGGAGGTGAAATCACTAGGCTGAGATGACTATTTTAATTAATTTCACAAAATGTTAACAACAAAAATTATAGTTAAAAGAATCAAACTCACAACCGCACTACACTTATAAACATTATTAACACTATGTCAAGACAACGTTTAGTTAGTTTTTCTCTCATTTTAATTTTACTATTTTTTTAGTGATTAATTTTCATTCTCAACACCAATTCGATCATTTTAAAAATCGTTGCTTATTATCTTATTTTCAAAACAACAAATATTTATTTTAAAGATCAAAATTGATTCAATGTTAAAAAAATGCATATTTTATTCCCCAACTCGACAATTCTCTTATCATTCCTGTAAACCCAGGTCAAATCATAATTTTACAGACTCGCCTTAAAGGTACATCTGATCAGAGAAATTCATAGTCCGTTGTTGATATAGCACGATGAAAATAATGTTTGTAATACGAAGTTTAGCTAAAAACCGAAAATACTTACAAATGTGAAGGGTGGTTAATGCAATTTAGGTAAAGTCTGTGGCTGGTTTAGTAATTATGTTTTTGAGTAGTACAGTTGGCATCGCCGTCGTAAACGGCTGCCAGGTATGGGTGGCGATTGGTGGCGGGATTAATTTACGTTGACTTTGGAAAGATCTGAGATTTGGAATGTGGTGGTATTTGTTAATTAAGAATTAATTAATAGGTGTCGGTTGTTTGTAATTTTCGTATGTTTGTGGAACGATTTTCCAGATCTGTACGAAGGAATATGCCGGCCTCCCACTTTTTTGTGAAAACAACTATTTATTATCAAGCTTATTTATTTTTTTAGAGTGAACTTTAATTTGGTCAGCGTGGTTTACTTAAATATCTGAAAGACTTACGGACAGTTTACCAAATCTTATTCGGATAAGTATTTATTGGTAAAATTTAACACTATCGTTTACTTATCGGGTAAGATTTTAGTGCACGAAAACGATATTGTAAGCAACAATTTACCCGGTAAGCTCTTACCGTGATAAGAGTCGTTTCCATCACTTATCCGGGTAAGACTCTTGGTCATTGTTTTCCTTGTCTTCGCTCTTACTAGGTAAGATTTTTGGTACTTGTTATAGTCCTCTGTTAAGGTAATATGACTTGATAAACACTTACCCGGGTAAACGTTTGTTAAACGGTCCCTTAAACTGATAAGTTTAAAACTGTTTATGTGGTTTTTATTTTATTTTGAAAGTGGTTTTCGTCATTAATTTTGTTATTTTTTGGTTAGTATCAGAAATATTTTTATCCATTGAAATACTTCTTTTAGAAAAATTAAAAAATTAAGCATATAACATATTATATTTGTATAAAATATATATACAATAATATATATATAGGCAGGTTCATGCGAGAACGGTAACAATTTAAGAGAATGCGAGAACAATACTCAGCCGATCATATTGTACATGAAAAAAATTTCATGTACAAAATCATATGTGATTTTGTACTAGCATAAAAAATAACACGCACGACTTTTGCTGCGGGAAAAGTCTAGGCTAATCATATATGATTTTGTATGTGAATCATATGTGATTTTGTACATGAATCATATGTGATTTTGTACATGAAAAATTGCATGTACAAAATGATTGGCTGAGGATTGTCCTCGAATTCTCGTAAATTGTTACTTTCATCGCATAAACCTCTTTCTATATATATATATATATATATGTGTGTATATATATATATATAATAGGGGCTTAATAATTTGAAAACTCCAAAATTTATGAGATCCGTACAAACTTCTAACTTAAGATTTTATTCACATGATTTTTTTCGTCTAAATATAGTATTTAATGTATTAATTAACATATATTTTTTCACAATGTGTTTTTATCATATGTATTCGGTTTACAATATGAAACTTTTTTTACGTGTACTTTTTGGTTCACGAACACGTAAAAGTTGTTCATATTTTTAACTGAGTACATGTTAATCAATATTCTAAATCCTAGTTTTAGATGGAAAAATCATATGAAATAACATTTGGTGCACAATTGTTCAAGGTTATCATAATTTCACGTGTTCTCAAAACACATATTGTAATAACCCAAAATTTTATAAGATGATTAGTTATTAATCTTGGGTTTTATATTGAATAAATCTGGTGGGCTTAGGTCTGAATTGGGCCTAATTCTTTATGGGCTAGGGTTTTTGTATAGTAGGCCCAAGTATATAAATATGTATATGATGAGAGAATTCCTCATTTCCCCTCATTTCTCACCAACATCAGTATGTGTAGTATGTGTTCTTGAGTGAGAGCAAACGTATAGGGAGCAAGGAAGAAGAGGAGTTGAGCATTCTTGAAGGGGGAATCATCAATCAGGTATATTGCATCTTCCTTCTTTCAATATTGCATTAGTGGAGTTCATTGCTATAATCAATGGGTCTTAAACCCTAAGCTCTAGATGAACAAACCATCGATGGTTGATCCAATCCTTTCATTTCAATGTTGATTGGGGATTTAGAGTTCTTATGCTGAGCTATTGTTTAGTTAAATCATCTCTTGGAGTTTTCTCAAGAAAACCACCATTGTAGCTCAATCTCAAGTTTGTATTGAGAAATTAATTGGGTAAATCATGTTTTTATGATTCTATTGGTTTAGATGATTGATTTCATTATTTCTTAGTCTTTTGGACCTTAAAATCAGTATATGAGAAGTTTGGATGGGTTTGGATTTGAGAAAATTAGGTGCAGAATTCATGCAGTGAAACAGTCACGAAAGTGGGTTGTAAGTGGGTAGAACCCGCATGAAACCCACTTTTCCCACTCTAATAGAAGACTTTTGGGGTATTTCGTTGGGGTTAACACCCATTTTATGTTGTTGAATTTAGGCTTTCGGTTTGGAGGTGTTGACCGTATAAGCTTCGGACAGGGTGTGTCCATTCCAAGTGAGTTCCCTATCATTTAAAATGCAATGTGGAAATGTTTTCAAATGCTTACTTGTTGGTTATGGCTTTCTTTAAATGTTTCTTTATATGTAAAACTTGCCATGATCACTTTTATAAGTTTCGGGGTCGGTATGCGCATTACGTGTTTTAATTGGGGGCAACGGGCAGGGTCATTATAAAATCCTATAGTTAGGTGTGATAAATCCTACATATAGGTGTGGTTCTATTTAAGCCTATATATAGGTGTAATAAATCCTATATCTAGATGCTAACTGACTTGCCATGTTCCTTCGATACGTAAATTACTCTCTTTATGAGAATGAGACGATCTATTTGTAAACCATTGCATTATTTTAATGATTTGTGAACTGCTGAGAATGTTAACTGTTTTTTTATGGGAATTCACTAGACCTTATGGTCTAACCCACGTTTTCAAAACTAACCTTTTTCAGGAAAGGGAACCTTGGATAGGGGTGAGAGAGCCAAGGGAAGGATGTGAAGGTTAGAGAATATTCTAGCTTAGTAGTTTGTTTAGCTATTTTAATATTCAGCTGTTGACATTAGACTTCTAGACTTTCCGCTGCAATTATCTTTATTTCAAATTGAGATTGTAATGAATTAATCGTTGGTTGGTTAATCATTTGATGGTTTTGGATTTTGAATTATATCCATCTTAGGCCGTAGTTTTTGAGTCGTTACACATATACATTATATATACTATACACACATATGTATATAGGGGAGGTTTCAATAGCAAACCAACCAATTTAAACAAACCTTTTGCAAACCATTATATTAGAAAACAATTGAGATATTTATGGACAATTATCATAATTCATTAATTATGGTTGAGATATATATGAAAGATGATAGATTCATTAATTATGATTATGACTTTGAATTAGGAAACAAAATAGTATAAAATATTTATTAGACTAGATGAACGACTAAGATTGGTTAGCAAAATTTGTTTGGATTGCCAGTTTTGCAATTGAAACCTCCTCTATGTGGATATTATATAAATACAATATATTATATGTTTATTTTTTAAAAGAAAGTAGCTTAAATGGGCAAAAATATCACTGACACTAACATATAAAATTAATGGAGTTGTCGACGTGAACCACTTTTACAGCAAAATAATAACCACGAGACGAATTTCTAGAGTTATTAAAGTTTAGATCCTACTTTAAGAGATTCCACTAACCATGAGAACCGAAATTAGAGTTTACTCAATTTTTTATTGGGAAATTAACCAAACTAACCATTTTTTAGAGTGAGTTTCACCTTCTAACCCATTTCTTCCAAAACCTACCAAAATAGTCATCACATTCTCAATTGTGAACCTAAATTATATTTACAACTTCCACCTCTATTCATAAATATGTTTGATTCGCAATCGCGAACCTGACTAAAAATGTAACTTTTTTAAAAGAATATTGCATACATGGGTCAAAAAAGTAATTTTTTGGGTCGTTTAGCTAGTTTTGCATAGCTCTGCGAGCTTGGTGACTAAGGCATTGTTTGGCAAAAATAAGCTAGCTTATAAGCTGACTTATAAGCTAGCTTATTTTCTGAGTAATCGTTTGGATGCACATAAGCTAGCTTATAAGTCAGCTTATAAGTTAGCTTATCGATAAACTACTTGGAGTAGCTTATGAGGAGCTTTTTGACACTTTTTCCAATTATACCCCTAACTAATATTATTTATTTACTTTCAACATGCCCTTTTTGGTCATTTCACATGCTCATAAGTTAGTTTTTGCCAAACATAACTTATTCATCAGCTAGCTTATCAGCTACCAGTTAGCTTATAAGTCATCAGCTACCTTATAAGTCATACGCTACCTTATAAGTTATAAGTTAGCTTATCAGCTAGTTTGCCAAACATAGCCTAATTTGATAAGTTTTAGGAGAAATAAGTTAAGAGGTAAAACCCAATAAGAAAATAGCTAGCTTTGTTCATTTTTCTTTTTTATTTCCCAAAAGATACATGAGAATATAGTTTGATTAGTCGTTAAATGCTTTTGGGCTTGGGCTTAGTTTAACATGGACTGGCCCATTATCTTACTTAAATATTGACTTGGGCTTTAATACCCAATTTTAACAAACCTTATTTGGATTTGATAAAATTAAAAACACGATTTCACTTATTTTGAAATTTGAATACAATACTTGGCCTAAGAATTATAATTAGTATAGGGGTGCATAAAAATCCCACCAGTTAAATAATCTGATGAACCCAAATATGAAGCCATCCGATATTAATAGAGTTATAAAACCTTCAAACATTAGGTATTTACTTGGAATTAGACTAGACCCAGTTGATTTGGTTCGTGTTCAGTGTGCCCTTCGCCCTCAGCTAGTTGCCTTCTTAGCCTCTAGCCCTTCCCGATCTAATTTGATAAACCTGGTATCCCTTGTACATGTTTATATGCATCTGCTGCTAAAAATGTTTGCATGGTCATGATAGACATCTGGTTGAACTTTTTTCATAAGTGTACATAATTATATTTATATTCGTAAATTTACTTTCTTATTTGCAAGAAATTCAATTTTCTTTTTGGTCCTAATCTAGTTTTTTCTTGGTTTATTAAATGGTAGTAAAATGATAACGATTGTTTAAGTATGTCGTTGTAGTGTTGTTAATGTCACAATTCGACCAACCCAACTTGTACTAGTTTGGTTGGGTAACACATGCTTAAAAATAAAACCACTGAGTGTCACATAAGTCATCCTTACATTGGCTGGCATCATCAGACTTACCTCTAACATTCAACAAGACAGAAGTGACCTAAGGGGTGTGATGGTAGCGCCACCACATGGGGATTCAGATCGTCGATGGCCTTCGACTTTTTTTTAATTATATTTTTTTGTATATTTTATAAAAATAAAAATTAAATATAAAACAATGTATACATTAATTTACATGAATTGTGTCTTAGAGTTTTTCGTTGTTACAAAAGGTTAGCCAGAGGCCTATTCCTGACATTTTATGGGTCCTGGGCGAGATGTAAAGAAACGGCCCTCGTTAAGTACGATTTTTTTACATATTTTATTCTCCAATATAATTAGTTAATACATGTTTGAGTTTTTAATATAACGCTAATTCTCTTTGGATCATGTTAGATAGTAAAAGACATTGTTTCTTTTTTATTTATTAATTTTTTTGAACCAGTAATATATATTATATAGTATACATGAAAAAATCGGGCCCCTATTTATTTTGGGCCCTGGACGTACGCCCGACCCGCCCTCCCCCAAGGACGGCACTGGTTAGCGATCACATTTCATTCTACTTTTATTTTTCGTGATTTAGGGTTTTATTTGTTTTAGGGTCCATTTGTTTCTATTTTAATGGTTTGTTTTCTTTTTATTTGAATCTTGCTAATCATTATTTTGTGCTCTCAAATATGTTCTACTTAAGGACTAATTATTGAATTTTATAATAAATAGTTCAATAAATATTTAAAAAAATAGAGGGCCATGTTTAAATTTCTATACAAGACGTCGAAAAATGTCTATGCCAATCTTGCAAGGAGCCATATACACAGGTCTTGAAGAGTCTTACTTATCATGGATTCTATTTCGATAAGTATCAAATACGACTTCTTGTTATTTTCCTCACTAAATATAAATTCCAGAAGCCAAGTATGTTTTATTTCTATGTCATAGCACTGGCACTGAACATCTACCAACATGATACATATGTGATTTACCTCTTCCATGATGACTGTGATACTGGGCTGATGAATATGGTCCAGAAGGGGGTAAATACCTTTTCTTTTCATTTACTTTGAATGCACACAAAACGCTTTCCACATTCACAAGTACACACTTTTTATTAAACATGCTACTAATTTAGGGGCCGTTTACCAAACACTTACCTGCGTAAAGTGCTTATCAAGTCATATTACCTTACTGGAGGACTATAACAAGTACCAAAAATCTTACCCGGTAAGATCAAAGACAAGGAAAACAATGACCAAGACTCTTACCCAGGTAAGTAACGGAAACGACTCTTACCACGGTAAGCACTGCTTACTTACCGGATGAATTGTTGCATACGATGCCGTTTTCGTGGACTCAAATCTTATCCGGTAAGGGATAGTGTTGAATTTTGCCGGTAAGCACTTACCCGGATAAGATTTGGTAAACGGCCTTTAGTTCACTGATAAGTGAGTAAGTTTGGAAATTGTCGATTACAAACTCTTTTCAACAGAGGCATGTAGTATTGCTGAGATTTATTATTTCAACGTGTAGTTAATACATCGATAGAGTATTGCATACAATCCTTTTTATACAAATTGCATCTAAAGATTGTCAAGTATGTATTTATTTAGTAATTTAATTTTTTTTATTAAAAGGTTAAAACATTTGATTTGATAAATAACTTAATAAAAATATATGGTTATTAAATAAATTTTGAAAATTTATAGACAACGCTTTAAATTATTTATTTTAAATAAACCGATAACATTGCTCAAAAGTGTAAGAAAGATTGGTATGTTTAAAAAATAAAATAAGAGTAGCAAGTATTATCAAATAATCAATGTAAAATAAAGTTAAGAATATTGGTTCAAATTAAATACTAGAATCTCGAACACATTCTTTAAAATGGGAAAATAAGGCCATAATCGAACTAAACGAACATGAATGGAGACTTGTTCATTTTCGTTCGTTTAACTTAACTGAATAAACGGTAAACGAACAAAATTATTTGTGTTCATGTTCATTTGTTAAGCTGTTAAACGAATGTAAATGAACGAATATAAACGAACATAAATGAAGATAAACAATCATAGATAAACACAAATATAGAAAAAAAAAACCATTATTAGTTTATTACTTATCATTTTGTTCCTAAAAAGTAACATAACAAGATGAAAAATCGAGTAAACTTAGGAGGGACAAAAAAAATTCCAAAAATTTAATTTAGTTTAGTTTATGATTTTACATATTAATGTCATAATATATAAATATATTTATATATAAATGAATATAAACGAACGTAAACGGACATAAACAAACGAACATGAACAAACGTTCATGAACATAAATGAACGAACGAGACCATTGTTCATGTTCGTTCATTTAACTAAATGAACAAAAAAATGTGTTCATGTTCGTTCGTTTATTAAATAAACGAACATAAACGAACTTCCCGCCGAACGGTTCACAAATGGTTCGTTGAACGTTCAGTTCGTTTTCAACCACAGGGAAAAGAGAGAAAATGAAGATTTTGAGCTAAAATTGAGCTCCAACAGATTTTCTAAAAATTCTCCAAAATAGAGAAAGTAGAAAAGAGACGATGTTTTTCTCTAAATATGTAGATTACCCAAAATTAATTACTATGTGAGAGGAATAATTTTTTTATATATTTCTACCAATAGGAATATTTGAAAATAATTATTTGGAAGAGATAATATTTTAATTGAGAAATGAAATATTTTAATATTGCAATCAATGTTGGATTCTTCAAAATGAGGAATCTGTTGAAGATTAATACTATATATCTGCTTAAAGTGCATTATGATTCTATCTATCTTAATACTATACAAATTTATATATATTCGTATATGATTCATGATGAATGACACTTTCATATTCATCATAAATGTGTTATTCATGATGAAAATTCATCCTGAAAATGGATGCATGGTGCCTTGTAGACGGTTCTCCATTTCCATCAAGAATTGAATGGGATTTTCTTGTATTTCGATTGGAAAATATAACAGAGACATTTCTGTGAAGATTCTTACCAAAAAATCGAGATATTCCATGCCCGTACAGAGTGCTTTGTTGTGCTAGATCGCTGACATCCCTTTTTGTTTTAGTTTGACCCCAAAAATTAATTGCATCTGAGTTGCTAATCAAATTGGAAGGTTAACAAATGATTCTCCCTCTCTCTCTTTCTCTATCTCTCTCTCTCTCTCTCTATATATATATATTATATATATATATATATCTTTCTCGTTTGTTGAAATTGTTTTTCTTTATACGATGCGAGGAGGGTATTTTTTTACGAGGACGCGAGAAGCTTTTTTCATGTACAAAATCACATGTGATTTTATACCAACATCAAAAAATCATATGTGATTTTATACCAACATCAATAAATCACATGTGATTTTGTACTAACATCAAAATCACATATGATTTTGTATGTGAATCAAAATCAATACATGAATCATACATGATTTTATATATGAAAAAAAGCTTCTCGTATTTTCGTATGAAGCTGTCCGTATATATATATATATAAATATCATACTTGTTATATCCAAAATTAATGTGTTGTAATAATTTTTTCTAAAAACTTTTATTTATAAAAAATATACAAATACAAATATACAATAAAACAATGATTTGGGTTTTCTGGTCAGATAAGTTGGGTTGACATAAAGTCAAATGAGTTGAAATTTGGACTTTAGTCAAAGTCAACAAAATTATGCTAATCATTCATATTGGTTACCCAAATTTCAATCTTTTTTTCTTCGCAAATTACATGTAAAATCAGTGGTATTCTCGTTTAAATTTACCGTAGAAGGTACCTCTATTATATTATAAAATATTTTGTTCAGATTTTAAAAATAATATTTAAAAATTAGTATCGGTGATTAAAGTTTAAAAATGTTGTATGAAGTATTAAAACTTTATAAAATCTAATTGGTAACAAAATAATATATACGTTTAAATGCACGATAATAACTAAATATACAATGTTAAAAGCTCGCTGTAACAGTCATCATGGCGCGCCGTGATTTAAGGTTTAAGTCAAATGTTACGTTATGTCTGTGGCACGCCTTGACCTAATGCATGGTTTTTCAAATACAATATTTGATTTTTTTTTATTCTTTTTAGTGTTTTATTTGTTATGGTTTGAGACTTGGATCTCGCGTGACGTTATTTTTCTTACCTTTTTAAAATAATTGACTAATTGGGTAATAGTAGAATAGGGGTGAGCATTTGGCCCGAACCGGACCGCACCGGCACCGAACCGGTTTGGAACCGGAACCGGAAATAAGAGATTGTTAGGACCGAAAACCGGACCGTATAGGCAATACCGGTGTCGGTTCGGTGCCGGTCCCGGTCCCGGTTTTCCGGTCAAAAACCCGGTTGGAACCGATTGTTAATGCATTTGCTTTTCTTGAATTTTGTATTTTTCTTTTTTAATCAATAACATCGCTATATAATTCATGCAATCCCTTTTATAACGAAATTAATTGGTCACTTAAACTTCCGGGCCGGTCCCAGTTAATTACCCGAAAAACCGGCACCGAAACCGGTTTGGAATCGGAACCAATAATGGAGGATTTGGAGAACCGAAAACCGGACCGATTGGGCGATACCGGTGCCGGTCCCGGTTCGGTTCCGGTTCGGGCCGGTTCTTATGGGTCAATTGCTCACCCCTATAGTAGAAAATATATGTTTACATGTATGATAATTTATATGATATAAAGATTTGCCGTCATAAGTCATGTCTTAAAAACGCTGCAGCCTCGTTGTGGTTTCTAAGGTTTGAGGCTTGACCTCACTGCCACGTCACGCCTCACACCATTTCGAACCTTAAAATTTTAAGTTTTAAACCACGGTGCGCAAATTTTAAGTAAACCATAGGGATCACCAATGTAATAGACTCTTTAAAATACTTAGAATTATAAAAAGTTTTGAAATTAAACAATTCTGTATCAACAAAACGAAATTGTTATAATTATTAATTTAACATCCATATAAGTTTCTTATAGATTTTTGTATTGGCTCTTCAAATTATTGAGATGGTACCAAAAATACACACGTAAATATGGTGCAAGTATATACTAAATATTAAGTTTATTTTCAAGTAATAAAATGATAAAAATATCGAGATTGTATCCACACGGATTGGAGTTCAGAGTTTCAAGTAGTAGGTTGAGAATACAATGATTTAAATTAGAGAAGAAAAAACATTTTTGAACGAGTTTGATGATTTTCACAACGAAATATAAACGAATAACTAAAAATGGGTATAGGTGTAAGTTTCCTTAAGATATACGCAGTAACAAAATGGTCAGATACTTTTTGTATCACATAAACGTCTATAAAAATTCCGATCTCTAGAAAATGGATCTTTATACACCGTGCCCACAAAGTGGCCACCGCTACTGATGCTTAATCTTGTTGATTTCTCTAAGTTGATAAAAATAACAAGTTCGATTAGTATGAAAATCAAAATCTTTTTGTGATATAAAGCTCGACCAAAGTTTGAACCTTAGCAAATCATACGAAACCCATATCTCTACGTGATTATCAAAGACTTTCCCAAATCATTGTGTATCACTTAAGACATATTTCGAATCCGCCCATCTCTAGGTCAAAGATCTAATATTAACACTTCAAAATGATCAACTTATCCGATTGAGTTTAAGTTCCGACTCAAGTGACAAAACCTAAAAAATTAGCAACGATGGCAACACCCCTAAGTGTTGCCTATAGTATTAAGTTCGATTCATACCTACACCTAATGGGTGCTTAGCCAACAATTAAAGTAAAGAACATAGTAGAAGAAGAGATTAAAAGTTAATTGCATTGAAAATAAAATACAAAATTATGGCCATAATGGACAACAATCGGAAATTAAAGACTTGGAAAGTAAATTACAACTACAACTACAAAATGTAAAAAACAAAGTGCTGGAACTTCTACATTGTTGAAGCTCTACTTCAAATGAATCTCAATACCTCTTATTTATAGGGAAGACGGTGAACTTTACCCGATTGAAAAGACTTCTTTAATCTTCTAGGCAAAATGGGCACTATTCGCTGTAACATCCCAACCTAACCATACCAGATACTGTTCGTTGTATCCACACACCTGGACTCATGGTTTTAGAACGAATCTGGTAGAGGGGGTATCAAGCCTTTTATAAGACAACATTTATTCCCCTTCCCAACCAATGTGGGATATTACAATCCACCACCTTGGGGACACAACGTCCTCGCTGACATACCAATCCGGTTCTCGACTCTGATACCATCTGTAACATCCCTAGCCAACCGTATCAGACATTGTCCGCTTTCTCCACACACCTGGGCTCGTGATTTTAAAACGCTTCCGATAGATGAGATATCAAGTCCCTTATAAGACAACATTTATTCCACTCCCCAACTAATATGGGATATTACATTCACACATTACCAAATAGATCTCTAGGGATTTCATATCTTCCAAAATCTTCAAAACACTACTCCAAATGTCCAAGTAATAGAAATACTCGATGTTGTCCAAAAGTAGCTCGTCATTGCCCACAGTGGGAAATCTGCAGTGCAATACGTACTTAACAAAAAAAATGACACATTCAACCATCAAAACACAAACTTTTATCTTCAACAACTCCAAACAAAATTAAATAAATAAAAGAAAGAAACACGAACAGATGAAAAAGAAACACAACTAAAACGAAAGAAAAACTCACACAAATGATGTGTAAATAATGCTCAGAATGATATTTATCACAAGACATGTTCAACCATCACATGTAATTTTTCATTTTGTTCAAACATAATTTAAGATTGTCCTTTTTAATAAGAAGTTGCATTAATTTTGTAACTAAAGTTTTACAATAAAATCTTACAACAACCTCACACAAATACACAACTAGTTAACAAAATTATGTTTAAGGGCCAATCTATTGATTGAATAATGTCTACATAGTTGAATATATATATATATATATATATATATATACTTAAATATCTATATTTCGTATGTGTCCTCTAAAATATGGTCTCATCAAGTGTATTTTATTAGAAGATCTAACAAATCAATTTTGTTTGTAGTGAAAATAATTAACTTAGTTAAATTTGAAGCACAACTACAGTAGATGTATTATAATATGAATTACAAAAAATTAAACTGCTTCTATAATTAAATCATATCTTATATCTATACGATTTGTCGAGAAAACATTGAATTGAAACTCCAAATATATATATATGTAATTAAACTCCTCCAACTTTGTTGACAATTAAATAAACTTATTATTCGTGTTGTGACTTCCTCCTTACACCAATCTTGAAATTGAGTCAAAAATTATTATGTGAATGACATGAGACTATTCTTCCACAAATAAATACTCTCGTCATAAAGTTGTTGACTAGACTCAACAAACTAAAATTGAATAAAAAAAACTCTCTTTATTTCATGCATGGATGAATTAACTCTATTTGACACTGACATGCATGTCCGTATTAGAGGGAGGTTCAAGGGAAAACGCTAAAAAAAAAGAAAACTGAAGAACATTCTGGGAGGCTTCCATGTGGACGGTATGCACTAATGCATACCGGTAATTTGTAACATGCATTAGTGAATATTCATCAATGCATCTATAACGATAGATGCATTGATGCATAGGAACAAAAATTACCGGTATGCATTAGTACATACCGTCCACATGGAAGCCTCCCAGAGTGTTCTTCAGTTTTTTTTTTTTAGCGTTTTCCTTTGAACCTCCCTCATCCGTAATATATATATATATATAGGAAAGTTTAAATGCAAACTTAAATTTGATTGTAAACGTGAGGACAAATAAGAGCGTAACACGTGTCATGTTTAGACTGAAATGCGCTGATGCATACAAACGTTTTTTGTTCCTATACATCAATATACTTCTATCATTACATATGCATTGATGCATATTCACAAATACAAGTTACAAATTACCGGTATGCTTTAGTGTATACCATTCAGTTGGCATGCTCCTAGGGTGTTCTACAGTTTTTTTGGCGTTTTCCCTTGAACCTGACCGTGTATATATATATATATATATATATATATATATATATATATAGGATTGATTTCCGTTACAAACCACGTCAATTCGTACAAACCGTACAAACCGCATACAACCAATATTTTTTTTTATATTTTTTTACTTTTTCTTAAATATTAGGGTTGATTAGTCAATAATATATGAAAAAAATTCATCAAGAATATATGAAGGTTGGTGAATCAAGAATACGTGAAACAAGATTCATCAAATTGGGGGTTTCATGAATCAATTCATTTTCATGTAGAAAGAAAAATAATTTCATGAAGAAAAAAATTATATAAAACAAATTCATCGTATTAAACACTTTCATGAAAAAAAAATTATTCAAAAAAACAATGAAACACGTGGTTTGTACGGTTTAACGTGGTTTGTATACAAAATCTCCCCTATATATATATATATATATATAAATTCCTTAGCAGCGGGCTGCTATCAACCAGTCGCGACAAAGTATCATATTTTTGATCGAGATCCATTTCCTATATCGGATTGATGAATCCCACCTACCTTAAAGAACAGAGGAGAACCTGACATTGGATTTTGGAAAAACATATATATAAGGACGGGTTCAAATGAGAACTCAAATTTGGTTGTGAACGTGAGGACAAATGAGAGCGCGACACGTGTTTGAATTTGTATTATGCAGACTTATTATATACAAATACAAAGACGTGTCGCGCTCTCATTTGTCCTTACGTTCACAACCAAATTTGAGTTCGCATTTGAACTTTCCTCTCTTTCTCTCTCTCTCTCTCTCTCTCTCTCTCTATATATATATATATATATATATATAAAGGTCTCTTCTTTTGCAAATCGTCTAAATAGTACAAACCATGGTTTTTTCATCTTGTTTACTTATTGATATTTCATTTCTTAATTATCTTATTCATTTGTCATTTTGAAGGAGGTTACCATACAAACCATAATTAAATTTACATATAAAAAACCTTACATAGATTGTCATTTTTTGGTTGTTTTTGTTTCACATATGAAAACATTTACTAAAATTTTACATATGAAATGTAGGTCGTTGGTGGAACATTAATATACCTGACCGCTTTAATATTTCAAGTTGGAAGGAGTGGATAGAGTCCTCAGGATTGAAGAAAGGGGAGGTAGGTTGCCTAGAAGCGGTCTTGTATACAGCTTTGTGGTCAATATGGAATTTTGGTAATGGGACGATTTTTGGAGCAACGAAACCTAAAAAGGCAGTGTTATGGGATAGTATAGTTACACATTCATTCCTCTGCCTGCAAAATAGAAGTAGAAGGTGGAATATTAATTGGTTAGGATGGTTACAAAATCCCCTACTTGCTAATTCTGTAATGTAACTGTTTTCTAGCTTCTTGCTAGTCTTAATAAAATTGTTGTCGTTCAAAAAAAAAATTCACATATAAAATATCTCCGAATATTGTCACTTTCTAGTTTTTTTTATTGTGTTTTACCTACGAAAATTACTTATATTTCACGCATAAATCTTCTACTAATATTGTTATTTTCTAGTTTCACCTTTTGGTAAAATGTTTTTGGAAAAGTTCATTGACAAAACAACACTAGAATTTTAAACAAAAATCATTGTTTTACCTATGAAATTTAAACAAAATCATTGTTCTACCAATGAAATTTAAATAAAAATCATTGTTTCACCTATGAACTTTAAATAAAAATCATCGTTCATATATGAACTTTGATAAAAATATCGAAACAATCAAAGTTCATAGATGAAACATGGGAGGGTAGATCGATGAAGTTCCAGAGAATGCGGAGAAGGGCCGAATTATTTTGGGATTGCAAATGGGGTGATTATTCCAAACAATAAATGACGTTTTCATCCAACATCGCTTTTCATTTATTTCCTTTCCTTTTCCATCGATTTGTAACCTCACAATAAAATATAATCATTGATTAAAAAAATAACGATTCAGATAGGTTTGTAAGGTTTCATTATTTAGACAATTTGTCACATAATAACCTATATACACATATACATACATATACACACACACATATAGGGCAGTTTCAAATGAAAACTCAAATTTGTTTGTGAACATGAGGACAAATGAGAGTGCGACATGTATCCCATTAAAAGAAATATTCAGACTGAATATAGTATTTATTCAGTCTGAATAATGCTTATTCGGACTGGATATTTCTTTGTATATTCAGTCTGAATAATATATATTCAGACACGTGTCGCACTCTCATTTGTCCTTACATTTACAACCAAATTTGAGTTCGCATTTGAATGTTCCTCATGTATATATATATATATATATATATATATATATATATATATATACAGAGGCGGATCCAGAAATTGTTGGCAGTGGTTGCACAAAATAATTATCATAATATAAACTATTTGTCTGGTAAGCTCTTGCCTAGGTAAGAGCCGTCACTCTCGCTTACCGAGTAAGACCCTCCATTCTTATCATCATTCTTACCGGTTAAGATTCTCGACTGTCATGTTATCCGGTGAGCAATATTACCTCGCAAGCACTTACTAGATAAGCGTTTGGTAATGACCCCTAACTCTAGTCTATAGAGAGGGTTAACTGAACACGAATAATCCAACATAATAAACATTCTATTATGTTAACACTGTTATGTCACTATGAACAACTTAACCTTAACCAAAAAGATGCTAATAAAAATTTGTAATCACATTAAATTGTATTAAAGATAATTAGATATTGTATTTGTCACACATGAATTATATATATTTTATTTGTGTTAAAATTAAAAATATTCAATATTTGACTCATTTCTAAGGTATCGACAAGACCCTTTTAACGGTATAATTTGCAACAAAAAAACGTATTTTTTCAATGTATTTTAAATAATAATTAATTAATATAGTTTGGGTATAAAACGAAAAATGAAATAGGAAAGGAACTAAATTAAACACATTAAAGTCTTTGAAGGGTGTGAATCGTAATTTATCATCAACCACCTTCCTCAACTTAAATGATGGAGTTTTATTTGTTAAACTTTCATTTAAAACCCTTAAAATATTTAAAGTTTGTGGTTTCATCCCAAAAATCTTATGGTTTCACCCCCAAAATCTTATGGTTTCACATGAAAGAACCTAAAAAAATTACGCTTAACCCCCAAAATTTTGTGGTTGCACATGCTACCACTCCCTTCTACATAGATTTGCCCCTATATATATATATATATATATATATATAAAGATTGTTATATTATACATACCTAATTGTATTTGCATCATGAATTTTTGTTCCTTATATATTGTGGGTTGCTTGTTTTGGAGTCCACTCATGTCACATGGCCAGTGGCCATAGATGGGAAAAAGAGAAAAAGAGAGAAGGCATTTTTCATAAAGGAAAGGTTGATTAAAGGAAAGAAGAGTAGTTGTTCTTGGTACCTTATCCCTAATTTTCAATGGACCCTTGTTTGTTAGGGGAAATCTCTCACCGTATTGCTTGTACTTGTGCATAAATGACTTGTACTATCGAAAATTTTCCGATTTTAACCCTCATAATCAAAATGGTACAAGTCATGTCCGTATCAATACCCATCTATCGATGGAAGCTCTTGGCATGCTGTGATGTCTTGTCAATAATTTGGGATGCTGACATAAAAGAAAAACGACAATATCTGGGATCTCAAACAAAGCTATCATGATTTTGTCGGCATTTATAGGCAAATAAGAACCATGACATATACTACTCATATGAAGCTCGTAATGACATGTAGAAAAACATAGACATCTAAATGACATTTAGAAAGAGGTCGAACTTGACTTTTCTAAGTGTCTAAAACTCTTTTGGAAAGGTCTAATAATACCGACTACAACTGTCAAACTTGAAATTTATACATTATATCATCAAAAAACACAATCATATAACAAAAATCATAGATATAAAATGTGGGTTTCATGGATATTTAAAAGAAATGGTAAAAAATTATGTACATCTTATCCTTTATAAACCCCCCACTTCACATAAGATTTGGTTTTAAAAAGAAATGTTTCAAGCCATGCTTTCCAAAGGGGTATAAAAAAAACAATGAGGTATGGCCAAATTGATTTTAGTCCTTTTTTTTTCATATGCTTTGGTCCAAAACAAACACTTTGGCCCTCTCCCTCTTTCTTTCACATGGCATTTCACATAGTAGAAGGGGTAAAGTGCAAGCAAAGTGAAATTATTTTGAGGTCCAATTTTTTAGCCCACCAGTTTTTTTTCATGTACGTTTGTAAACAAAAATTAAAGACTATTTGCTTTTTTATATATTTTGAACAACAAACGCTTATGCGTACGTTACAGATTGTTGGTATAATTATTTGACATTGATAATTTGATATAATGGTTATATGACTGTCAATTTATTTATCCTTTTTCTTTTTATGTTTCTCATTTTCATTTATCCCATATTTTGAAAAACTAAAAATAATAAATAAATAAAATGAACTGTTTTAACAAATCAACTCTAAAACTTAACTCCAAGTTAAAATATTGAAGTTCACTGGTATATTAATCGATGAAAAATATCTCTTGTCTTACTCAAAGGTAAAAAAATCAAATATTTATAGCAGTTTCATGTCTTTATGCATTTTGACTTACAATATGTTGTTCGATTTATATGACGGTTTGATCTTCACCTTCATGGTTTTTTGCTTTTCTTCATCGTTAATGTGAGTACCTCGTACTTGGTAACTTGATTTCTTTCGTCCGCTCACTATAACTTTCAATGTTTTGACAAGTTGGAATCTGCCTAGTTGATTGATATAGGTTTGAGGTCTAGGATATTATTATATACTAATATTATTGAGTCTACTACATATTTGGTCATTGTGTTATGCTGAAATAATTGGATATCATCCCTACATTCCTTTATTACATTTTCGTTCATTATATTTTTAACTTTCTATAAATCTGGTCTCTACATCAGACTCTCTTAACTTTTATCAGTTATATGAAGACTCAGGTATGCCTGTTGGTCTTTATGAGTTTATAACTTTTTACTTATAACTTAGATTGAAATGATTTTTAAGTGACTTATTTTTTCGGGACCTAAATGCCGCCAAAAATTGGTGCTTTACTGATTATATCGTGTTTTTTTTTCTGAGTATAACTCATATATGTATGCTTGTAGTCACATTTTTGTGTGAAGTCATACTTTTTTCGCTCATAATTCTTATCAAGATGGTTTCGTTTGAAGCTCATTACTTTTACGAATCTACATGTTAGAAAAGTTTAGTGATTTATTAGGAAAACGTCAAAAAGTTATCATGCTCGTATACACAACCATACTCTAAAAAAATGCCATAATTGCTTGAATCTTGCTCGATAAATCACCAATTTACTATAACATGTAAATTGAAAAAAAAAACTAAACAATTATTAGTTCAACTTTATTAGCTTTTTTAGTCCATGTTGTCCAAAATAATCAAATCTGAATGGTTTAACAATTTCTAGAATTCAATAATAAGATTAGAAATTAAGTGAATACATTTTTTTATTGTAATTTACAAGTAAATTAAACCATAAAACGATTGTTTTTAAGAGGTTTGAAAGTATTGATAAAAAAAGGATTGAAAGTAAAAGGGCTTATAAAGTAAATATGTATAGATTAGGGGTGTAAGTGAAACCCTTGAATAGTTAAAAGTCTTATCAATATTGCCGGCCAATAAAAGAAGAATGTAACAAAATTGAAGTCCTTTCCATGCAATAGTCAATAAGTCAATAAAAAGAGTGGTTTTGACTTTTCCATGTTGACAATAATGGATATTACTAAATTTCAAAAAGCTTTAATTTTTTTTTGGTAACCATGGAAGTGGTCTAGCTTGTATGCAACTATGCATCTCTACCACAAGGATGGTGACCTACTGGTTGAATATTTAGGAGATGAGGATTATTCCATCCATCCAGGGTTCGAATCCAGACGTTTTTAATAATTGTGGCCACTAAGTTTATCAGGACTGACATATTACAGTAAAAAAACTTTGCCAAGATTAGTTTGGGCAAAGCCTAGGATACCCTTCACAAAACTATGCATCTCTATTAATTTAATGATACCTAAAAGATAACACGTCATTAAATTTTTTAATGATTTTAAACGGATAGCAACCTATATTTGGTACGATTATAAAAGGGCTTAAATTATAGTAAGAAATAGATGATGGGTTTTATGATATTTGAATTTTTTGATAATAATTTTGGTGTTTGTCTAAAAGAGGTTCAATGTCATTTTAGAGCACATGTTATTGAAATGTACATTTAATGATATATAGTTTGGAAAAAAAATGTTTATTTTGGAAACACGTTTTCAAAAGACATGTTAAACTATAAATGTGTAATTAGACATTTTCTAAACTATAATCCTATTAAATAAAGTATTTTTTTAACTATAAACTTTTAAACTGTATTTTTTAAAAGTATGTTATCTAAAATAATAACATAGTGAAATTAGATTACTTTTAAACACAATATGCTTTTATGATTAGCAAATAATTAGATCGAATATACTTGTAGAAGGGGAAGTTCAGTTGAGAATCAGAATTCCGTTGCAAGCATAACGATGACGCATCACGTGTCCAGTACATTCATCATGAGTGTTTTAAAAAAATTGCGTATGTTATTCATTATGAATATGAACACTTGACATGCTCTCGATAATTTTATGTTTCTCAATAGAAATGCAGTTTTCAAGCGAACTTTCCTTGTGATTATGCTATTAGGTTCGTATATAAAAGTTGTTAGTTTAAGGTTTTTTAAAATGATTATTATGACTTAAAAAACGAAAATCAATATTAATATAAAATAATCAATCCATTCATGATTCAACTACTCTCCTAAGAGTATATATGGTTTTTAGATATTCTATATATTTATTTATTTCCAATCTATACTATATTATATAACATTTGATAAAAAAAAACTAAAAAACCATTTTATGCATTAAATACAATTTATTTATGTATATTACTTAAAATTCAAGATTACAATGAAATTGTGCTTAAGTACAATTTATTAAAGCTTTATGTTTGAATTTGTGTAACTAACAAAGATAAACATAATCAAATACATGATAAACATCTCATTTTAAATATAAAAATCTAAAATATAATTAGGATAACCATTCAGTTTTAACCAAACATTTAATTATCATATTTATAAAAAAATTATTATCAAACAAAAATAAATTAATTTGTTATTAAATCTAAATTCAATTATAATAAAATTACACAAATTACATAAAAAAACTTTTAAATGGTTAATTTGATACTAAAATCGATATATTTTTAAGAAAATTTATGATATCTTCATGTTTATATTTTAATTAAAAATAAAAACATTATCGATTTTCTCAAAAACACATAAAACTGTATTATAACATCGATAGATACCAAAAATAAAATGAAATATTAAAATCGAAATGTATTTTACTGTATTGCGCAAATATCTTTCTAGTATTCATAAACATACGAACACCACAAGGAAATATTAAAAAATTCAAATTTTAATTAAATAACTTTAAAGAAGGAGCCGTTAATAAATTTGATTTTCTAAAATAACAATTAGTGACAGATATGTAATCGAAATCCACACTAATCAGGCGTTAATATTACTTAATTAATTTTCTAAAAATTATATAAATTTGTGACGGGATATTTTTTAAAAATTTGAAAAATAAACTCCTAGGAAAGTAATTAAAATTAGTTTTTTTTAATCTATAATATATTATAAAGCATTTGGCAAAAACTCTTAAAAACATATTATTATGCAGTTAGTACAATTGATTAAAGTATAATTAACTTAAAATTCAAAAATGGTATTATTTTGGTTAATTTTCTTATTAAACCTATATTATAATTTAAAAAAAATCTGAAATAAAGAAAGTCTACAAAAAATAAAATCTATTTTTTCAAAACTAATAAAATCGTATTATAACATTGATAAAGACAAAAAGTAAAATACAACATTGAAATTAAAATGGATCTCGTTGTATTGCACGAGTACATTTCCAATATATAGTAAAGGATTTGTGATTGAAAGTTAACAAAAGGTTGACTTTTCTTAAACCGCCACTAATCCACCATTGATTTTTGGCAAAAGAAAATAGGTCGGTAAAAGATTAGTAGTGAGTTTTGGAATATAATTAATTTTCAATTAATCAAACAAAATTACTAAAACAATCCAAAAAGTATAATTAACCTGAAAAGGTTCAACTAAAGTTGTTTGAAAATAGAACATAAAAAATAAAATATTAAAAACTAAGCGATCATTTTTCTTAATATTTTATTAGTATTTTCTATTAACTTACTAACAAAAATGATCACTTATTGTCCAACCACAATTTCTCTCTACAAGATAAAGTGTAATCAATAAATTGAAGGAGTTTAATTTTGAAGTAATTAGGTCGATGCCTTTACTATTGGCAGGAGTAACTTTTAATGAAATTAATTACTCCATTTTAAGTACTTCAACTAACGTCATAACAGTCATATATTTTAACAGAGTAACAAACATGATGTTTTTTGTTAAAACTTTGTTGGGTCACATCTTTTTTAGTCATGAACCAGAGGTATATAGTACTTGACTATGAGTCTATGATTCCACAAATTTAATCAGTTAAAGATTAACTAATAACAGTTACAAAAAAACATGCTTGGACCTTCTAATTGAATGTATGGTATAATACATTAACATATTGAATTTGTGCACATCTTTCTCTGTTTCATACACTATGAGGTCTTCATAGAAATAATAATATGCTTTGGTAAAGATCAGATCTGTGTACCTCATACCCTCCCTCCATGGACCCCATCTCTAAGTGAGATATGTTAAGGTTGCTTGGTTTTAATTGATCCACATTAACTGAATGTTATTTTTATCAAATGAAAGTCGAGGATGGTGTATTTTTTTTATCTTTCTTCGACACAAGAGCAGATTGTCAATGGAGGCTGCAAACATTGTGGGGTTTCGAGAAAGACAGTGTGCATGTATGTTTGAGGTATGAGATAATACATTAATGGTTTTTACATATGTGTATCAGAACAACAAATTTGCGTATATACAGTGTTGGATTACCTACCCTTTCTTGACAACGATGACACGAAGAATTAACGATGTTTGTCAAGATTTATTGGGAATGACAACTGAATTAAATGATTTATCAGTTTTGAACAAGTCATGCATGTCATCTCTTTTGGTTGATGGAACATGCATCACTTTAAACCATACACATGGACATATCCTACCTTTTTGGTTTATGTATAGTTTGGAGTTGCCTAATTGCATCTTTCAAACAAAAAAAAAATTTATAAGTCAATACTAGCTGGTTTTATACGACGTGAAACAGATTTTGAAGCCTTATTAATTGTAACCTTATACAATACTAATAGTATATGCTAAATATCATTTACATCTTAAACACAAGTGCAACCAAATCAATATATTTAAAATATTTACAAACACAATTATTATTAAATAAAAATAACAAGGGTAAAATAGTAATTAGCTAAATCACAACCAACAATTATTACTATTATTAGAAACTAGAAATGTCACACAAGCAACCACATGCTCCCTCCCATGACTCCTTACACCACCACCACTACTACTAGTACACATCCAATTAATATTAAATGTTTCTAACTTTTATCAATTTAATCTTTTTAAATACTTGGAAATTTGAAGTTTTGTTACTAAAAATCAAATAAATTAAAGTTAACACGAAATAATTTCATATTGATGGTACAATTATATAAATCATCGATCAAAACACGTCTAGCCCAGTGGTAAGGTAACATCCTGAGAGTCAGTGGATGGTATCCTTGACTATTCGGGATCGAATCCCGCTGTACGCATGTGACGATATCCAGATCATGGGTCTGCCACTCAGTGGTAACCTTAATTGGGTAGGGCCGTGGTCGACGAAGATTAGTCGGGTGGCACCCTTAAGTGGGAGTCCGAATACCCCAAAAAATATGTGTGTGTTTTAACTTGCCTTTGATTTTTTTTATTTATATAAATCATCAATTCTCATGAATTTCAGATGATTAAAGAATATTATACCGAATATAATTATAAAATGTTAAAAAATATATAATAATAAAATCAAGAACATGCGACTAACATAATAAACTATCTTTTTAGATAAACGGAATTTTTTTCCTTTTGAAAACGGTGAATAACTGGACCAGCTTACACGCATCAAATAATTCTTTGAGTGACCAGTAGACCACTAATTGCCTAAAGTCATCACATGTAATAAACCTCCGTTACCATAAGAGTTTTGGTAATCGCGAATTTGAACCTAGGGAAGATGAGATTTCCACTACATCTTACTAAGGCTTAACCAGTACTGTACAACCAAGGCGATGATCTTTAGCTGATCCGAGAATATGATCAACCACCCAAGTAGTTGATAAATGTAATGATTGATTAAACACATTATTGAATTAACATATTTTGATTATTAACGAAGCATGTACAAACTCTTTAATAATAAAACAAAAAAATACTGTGAATTAAAATAAATCATGTCAGTATTATGTAATTATAATAATTGTCAAATAAAGAAAATTTAATCTCAAAACTATATAATAAGATAAAAAAGTTCTGATGAATCACTAAAAAATCATTGTACTATATTTTTAGACGTAACTCTAAGGAAACGTCTAAATTATTGACAAGAGTATGCTATGCTTTTGGTCTATATGGCATGGTAAGATTATTGGATACCACTCATGTAAGATTATTATCACTTTGGCTTCATTTTTCTTGCAGATGCAATTAACAGTTCAAACACTGTTAACTTCTACTCGTTATGTAAAGACTTTTATATGTATGTAATAACATTTTCTTAAATTCAACTTACAAGTGTGATACCAGATTAATACAAAATCTTTTAATGGGCCATGTCGATATGACATCTTTTAAAATTTATTACATGATTACAAAAAATTATTATTACAATAATTCATCTATTTTTTTAAATAATTTTTAAAAAAAATTGTTTCGAGTACAACACAAATTTTAAACTATTGTACTTGTCTAAAAGCATCTCTAAAATGTTATATATATATTTTTTCAAATTCTAAGATTTCACTATTTTTTCTTATTCCTTTATCCTTAATAATAGGAGTGACACAACTAACATTAAAAGGCTCTTATGTTTTCAAGTAGACATCTATTTTAAAACAAACTAAGGAGTCGTTTACCAAACGCTTATCGGGTAAATATTTATTATTTGTTATTTATCTTACTGATTGAACATGATAAATATCGATAATCTTACCAGGTAAAATACATAATGAGAATCAAATAAATCTTACTTTGTAAGATGTATCTATAATCTTACCCAGTAAACGAGGGAGAACATTATTACGTGGTAAAGACTAATCAGGTAAGAGACACTTTTTTGTTTGCACGACAAGTTAATAGTTAGTGATTCAAGCCCACTTTGACATCCAAATGGGTAGTATGCAGGACCCGAACCTTCGTCTTAGGGGATAAACCCCAGTCTTTTAACGCCCCAGAAGGAAAACCCCCACGGGAAAGCTCGAACTCGAGATCTCCTGCATGTGATAACAACCTCCTGACCAACTCTGCTAGGTAAGAGACACTTACAACAATCAATTTTGATAGTCGAAAATGTTACCCTATAGAATAACTAAAACTATAACTCTTGCCGGTAAGTATTTATATCCAGTAAGCAACCATTGGATAAACAACCCAATATTATATATTTCTTTTTACATGACTACTTTTTAAATATCCAAAATAAAAGATATTATATTTTTTCCTAAAAATATATATGTTTCTATCTATATATATATATATATATATATTAAAGACATCCTTCCCACGTCTCAAAAATTGTTTTTGTAGATACGAATGTGGTTGGTTTCTTAAAAGAAGCTCTGTTTTCTTCATCATCAAGTTACGTAAACACCAACTGAAAACCCTAAATACTTGATTCATCAATCATTGCTTTTTTTGGTGGTTTCAATCGATCAAAAACCTTCACATTTCCAGTGATTTTGAAGATCAATCTCTATAATTTCATCCTCAATTGCAAATTTATCAAAAAAGTTCGTTTGAAAAATGGCGATAGATCTCTACTCTGATAATTCCGGTGGTACAACGACGAGCCCTAGGCTTTCATTCTCGTATGATCTCTCTCAATCCGATACTGTTCCTGTTGAACAGATTCTACGATCATTTTCATCATCATCATCCTCTAGCGTCGATTTCAATTTCTGTGTTCATGAAAACTTAGATCACCACCATGCTTCCATGGCGGATGAGCTTTTCTCCGACGGTAAAATCCTCCCAACGCAAATGAAGTCAACAACCGACAGAGATAAACGCGCATCGCCACCTCCACCGAGATCGGAAAACCAAAAGCCGCCGTCGATTCCGATACCACCGCCGGAAGACGAGGAGTTAAAACAACAAAATTCGAAGTCATTTTGGGGGTTTAAGAGGAGTAGCAGTTGCGGAAATGGTTACGCTCGAAGTTTATGCCCAATTACTCTGTTATCTCGTAGTCATTCAACTGGATCTTCAACTAGTTCTAAACGATCATCATCGTCTTCAAAAGAGGGATTAAATTCAAAAACAACAAATCGCAATTTTCAAAAACCCTCAGTTTCTCAGAAACCGCCATTGAGGAAATCAGGTTACGGTTATGGAATCAATGCTACCAACAATGGAATTCGTGTGAATCCGGTTCTGAATTTAGGGTTTGGATCGTTCTTTTCAACAAACAACAAGAATAAAAACAAGAAGTGATACTGATACGATCAATGGTCAATGGAGATAGAGATTTAGAAGAACCTTTTGGGATTAATTAAATGATTTGATTTAGTTGTTGTTGATTAATTAATGATGGATCAGAAAGAAAAGGTGTTAATTAGGGTTTGGGGGGTGGGTGGAGTGGGGTTTGATGAAGAAGATAAAAACAAGGCACATGCGATTGAAGATTTTGCAAACATCAGGTAAGATCGCTTTCATGGAGTTGTCCCCATTTTTCTTTGTGCTTTACTTTTAGGTTACCTTTTTTTTATCATTTAAAACTTCTCAAATTCAATCATATATGTCTAAATCTATATATATATATATATATATATATATATGATTTGTATATTATTTGCTTTCGTTTTTATAAGATTTTGTTTGTAATCATTTGACATGATGTTTTAAACCGTGTATTTTTGATGATTTGGTATCAATAAAAAGCGGTAATTTGAATTAGGGATTTCGTATTAAGATGTTATGAAACATGTTTCTGTTCTTCTTTATACTTTATCTCTTAGAAATCGTGATCTATTGTCCAGGTGAATTTGTTTAGGGTTTCGTGCTGTTTTATATAATGATTACTCTTATCAAAGTTTTTGTGTATTGAATTTTTTTAATAGATAACTGTAACTGTTCGTTTAAAAAGTGATTATCATTAGATTAAGAATCAAAATCAAATTAGTAGACAATCACTCTTTATGTCAATTTGGTAATTTTACTAGGAAGTCAATTGTATTTATACCAACTTCTTATCTACTTATTTAAAGTTGGGTTGACAGGTTAAATACTGATGTCACAAACATTATAGGTTCTACTCAACATGATCCATTCTTTATTTAGAGTATGTGGATGTATATACAACTTAGTACATGTTCTATACCGACTAATAAAAGTGTGTAAAACTAAGTATATAACTGAGCAGAAACTAGTATACTCACTATCATAACAATTATTTTAAATATTTATTACATATAATAATATTATTTTATAGAATAGAACTTAGTCCATTTATTTTAATTAGAGTATAGGTTTTGTGAAATATATGTTTTACATGGATAAGAAGTACAGAAAACACTTTAACACTGTCTTCTCGATTTTGGAGAGAAAAGAAAGGAAAAGAAATGGATAAAAAAGAAAGGGAAAGAAATGAAAGAAAATAATTTTCATGTTCTTGAAGAGGAGAGAAAGAAAAGAAAAAAATGTCATTTTTATTAATACACTCTCTAAAATAATATTATTTAGGGATTAGGTTCAAATGTGAACTCATTTTTGGTTGTGAAGGTGAGGACGAATCTCAGCCACACATCTTCGGTTATGGTGGGCGCGATCACGGAGGATTGACGCGATTCATGGGAGGGTGGAGATTATTAAAGGAGGGGAACCAGGTCAAAGCCGCCTTTATTGACCGGATAAGTGGCTGAGATTCGTCCTCACGTTCACAACCAAAAATGAGTTCACATTTGAACCTTCCTCTATTATTTAGAATGACAAATGGGGTAGTTTTGTAATATTATTAAATTTATAAATGATTTTAATTTTTTTTTATTTTCTTTCGTTCCTTTTCCTCCCACGTTTGGAATGAAAGTTTTGGAAAGAAAATAAGCTTTATTTTTTTTCCATTTCCTTTTCTTTTTATCCTACAAAAGTTTCGAGCACACGAGTTTTTTCACTTTCCTCAGCTTTAATGAAACAATGTCGTTTTGTTGACGAATTAAACTTATATTATTATCCCAAAATTCGACTGCATTTCACAGTTCAGGTTGACTCTAGCAATATTGTAAGATTAGTTCTTTGTTATATGTCTGAAGTTCTTTTTATTCCAATTTAATCTGATTTGATGTTGTACCATTTCACAATCCTACCAATTGTTTGTATAGTTTTACATTTATAGAATCATAACTAATTCATATTTTATTTAGAGTTGTCGGTCGAGATCATTATAGATATGGAATGAAAAATGAGGATAACAACTTCAAAATTGTCGTTTGGTATAATCTTATTTTCCTAAAATAGTAATAATAATACTTTATTATGATTAATAATAGTATAGTTATAAATTATTTATTACCTATTTTCATTTTTTGTTTATTATTAATCTTTAAAATAAATAAAAAATCATCGAATATTTTGGTTTTGAGTAACTAAGTTCTCGAACTTTGTTTTTGATAAATAAATCATTAAAATTTTAGAAATTAGCTTTTACATTTTTTGTAACCCAAAAAAGTTATTTATAACCGATTAGGAATATTTTAAAGTAAAAAAATATAAATTAATTTACCAGGTTTTAAAGTAAAAAAACTATAATCCGTTTTATTGTTTCCAAACCTTATCATTCAAACCCTCGCACCTATCGTTATCGCTGATGTTACTTCCTGTCATCAATCTTCCTTTTTTGATATATTTTGTCATTTTTTGATTCTTCCTCTTCTCCAACAATTTAATCGAGTACGTATAGACATATCATATAAGAGGAAGATCAATGACAAGGCCCAACGATGGTGATGGAAAGTGAATGTCGATGGGGGCAACAAGGGAGAGCGATGATGTTAGGTGCAAGTGTTTTGAACAAGGTTCGAAATGACATGAGACGTGACATGGCGGCGAGTTCAAGCCTTAAGCCTATGAGACGTGACATGACGGCGAGTTCAAGCCTCAAGCCTTAGAAGTTCGCCGGGGCGTTTTCAGAGCGTGACTCATAACCAACAAATCTTTATATCATATATATATATATATATTATGAGATTGATTCATTTAGAAAGTTTATGAAGGGTAGAAACTTAGAAATTTTGGCAAATCAATGTAAAAAAATAATTTTTGTCATGATTTTTTCCATAAAATGTTGTTATTTAAGATATTATTGCACATATGCTTGTTTCATAATGTAAAAGTTTCACGAATATTTGTTTTTTCCATAAAATGTTGTTATTTAATATATTATTGCACATATGTTTGTTTCATAATGTAAAAGTTTCACGGGTATTTGTTTTTCATAAGTTGAAAGTTTCTCATATATTTTTTTATGAAATGTTTCATATGTATTTGTTTTATAATGAAAAAGTTTCACATGTAATTTTTTCACAAGATGAAACAAATAATATCTTAAATCATAACATTTAACGGAAAAAAAATCATGAAAAATTTTGTTTTTTATATTGATTTGCCAAAGTTTTGAAGTTACTACACTTTGTAAAGTTTCTAAATGAAGCAACATCTATATAATATTATACATATAAACATATATTTTTTACTATTACTTAATCTTTTTGTGTAGTGATTTGATTTTAGCATAAATTAAACCTTCCATATATTTCATAAAATTATATATATTTTGTATATAAATATAAATATAAAATATATTTTATAAAGGATAAATAAAATATATCATATAAATAAATAAAATAAAAATGATTTTTAAATAAAAATATAAGTTGCATATAAATATGTAATATAATTTATAAAATATGAAAATTATATGGTTTATATAATATGATATTTATATAATTAATAAAATATAAATACAGTTATATAATACATAAAATATAAATATATGTACATAGTTTAGAGTAAATTACAGATTTGGTCCATTTGGTTTGAAAAATGGGAAAATAAAGAAAATATGCTTAAAAAATGTCATCTTTAATTAAAAAGTTGGATGGGGGACCTTATGTGTTATAAAATGAAAACTACAAGAATGTTAATTGTAAAAAAAATCTTTAAGGAACCTTATCCGTTAATATTTGTAAATCACAGGGACCAAATCTGAAATTTACTCTTCAAAATAACAAAATGAGACATTAAAAAAGTAAGAAAAATAAATTATTACATTACCTAAACTGCACATTAGGTCATGGCGTGCCACATACAAAAACTGCACATTTGGTCATGGTGTGCCACATGTTGCGTCAGGTTTTTAGAACATTGGTTTTGAATGACGTATGTTAGGAACAGTAAAACCAATTTATATTTTTACTTTAAATCTTTTTTAACTGATTACAGATATGCTTTTTTAAAACTAAAATGATATATGTAACAAATTTATAAAAATTTGATACTTTATCTATTAAAAGAAAGGGTAAAGAACTAAGGTGGCGTTTGTTTTTTAAGAGGTGCTAAGTCTGAAGTCTGATTTCAGTTTTGAAATAGTTATAAAACGCTTAAACCAATCAGACATAAATGGTGATTAAGAGCTTAAAATGAAACAAAACAAACAAGGCCTAAGTCATTCACTTCATTGAATTTTCTAAACTTTTTTTACGGTTGTCGAGGCCGTCAAATAATAAGTTCTAACTGTCTCAAATCACAATATTAATAGTAATAGTGATAAGTCAAGTTGAATCCACAGAGATTGGTCGTTATAATTATTAGACTTTTACACTTTATAGTTAAAAAGGGAGGAGGGGGGGATTGGATTGGATTTGATTAACTAGACTAAACATGCGATTAAAAATTGATTAAAAACAATGAACTAAAAACTCCAACATTAGTTCGCTCCCAATTAAGATGCTAATACTTATCATTGACTCCAAAAGCGTAAACATAAAGAACAAACCCAAATTGGTTATAGTCGTTAACAAGCTCCAACAACCTATATTTTTTCTTAGCTTTACACCGATTAAAATAAGCTCTTCAACCGGATCTTAATCACAAATAGAAATTGAATAAGCTCTCAACTTTTTAGGTGCGATTAGCTTTATCGGAATAGAAAAATACCAGCTCAAAACCATAAGCTCGCAAGCTCGGCTTATTAAGGCTTTAAATGCTAGACTTCAAGATTTCAATTTGGAAACCTTATTGAGACCGAATGAAATCAACCGTTACTTTACCAAAATTCCAAGCCGATTACGTATCTTGGTTCTGACCAACAATTATCCATAAGAACTTCAATTAATTGATCAGATTAATTGAACATTTAAATAGAAATAACCTTAACCTAGAAACCAAGCAAATAAGCTTGTCCCAAATAAGCAAAGGTTCCTAATGTTGGAATGGAATTCAGGTTTATAACTAAAAAAAAAAGAAAGAAATCACCAAAAGTTATATAGAATTGGTGAAGAAATCGGCTCTCAATCGGTCCTTGCTTCTCCAATTGTGTTCAAGTCGTCCACCCTCAATTGCAGTTATCATCAAGCTTCTTATACGAGCCAATGGAAGAAACCGCTTAAGGATTTAAGAAGAACAAGCCTGGTCCTTGAAAATCGTTGCCGATGACTTTTCCGACGGGTTTAGCTGCATAAAAAGTCACCCGGATCTGTCCTAATTCGTCAACAGTGTCTTAGGCATGTTTTACAGCGGATTTAGTCGCCTGAGAAGCTGCCCTAAGTCGTCAACAGTGTTCCGACGGGTTTAGCCACTTGGGAGGCTGCCCCCGCTTCTTCTTCCTTGTTCCCGACTTCGACATGATCAATGGTTTATGTGTGCGTGCGGTTTGGGAGTCCAGATGGGTGAATAAGGCCCAAAACTTGGGCTTTTCTTTGTTTGGGTTGATTCTGGCTGCAGATACATAATGCGACCAATTCTTTTGTGGCTGCCAAAAAAAGCCCAACAATAATTAAATAGCAACTAAAATTAAAAAGGGAATTTTTAGTACATAATTAAAACTAATGGTAGATAATTTTGACATCGAAATGCATAAAAATACAACTTATCATTTTCTTTCCAGATTTTAGAATATTTTTAGCATGATTAATACTAATTATTAGGTAATTTTGACATCAAAATGCATAAAAAAACTCATTTCTCTCTCCTCTATTTGGAGATTCAGAGAAATCTCTATATTTAGAGATTTTTCGATGAATCTTTATTTTAAAAATTGTGATATAGAAGCTGTTGCAGAGGTTAGAGAACAAAAATATGATTTTCTTTATTTTAGAGATGTTGTTGGAGATGATATTAAAGATTGGATTAATAATAAGATGGTTTCTTTATTAAACAAAATTATATTACTTACCAAAGGGCCTTTGGCCTAGCGGTATATGAGCCCCTTGTCTTCTAGAAGGTCGGGGGTTCAAACCTCACCATAGGTGAGGAGGGTATGTGCGTTTCTTTGTTTATTCCAATTGCCGTATATAAATATTATATACTTCAAAAAAAAATAAAAATTATATTACTTAATTTTACCAAAACATCAACTTCCAATATAAAATATTACATGCAAACCCAGTCACAAGATTTGTACAAATCCAACCAAAATATATAAAAATAACAATATAAAATGAAATCAAACCCAAAAATCAAAATCTCATTTTAAAAATGTAAATACAAAAAAAATTAAAAAAATATTTTGAAAACTGAAAAAATTAATTTCAAATTCAATAATACTGTCTGCATCCCAAAACAGTCGTTCTTCCTCCTCCCCTATTTCCAGCAATCCTTCCTCCTCTGTTTTCGCCATTAATGGCGTTTGCAGCTGCCAATGAGAATTTCTTCAGTTCATCCATATTCGCATAGCTTTTTCTCGCCGTTAACATCCCACCACCCTTCTTCTCGCCGGAGACTGACGATTTACTTCCCATCAATCTCGCATTTATCTCATATAATCTTGAAGAACTCTTCGCCGGCGGTGTTGCAGACTTTTCCGATACCGGTGGTAAAGCCGGCGGCCGCCTGTTTTCTTTTCTTAATACGGATGAGAAATCGGGAACTGATTGAGTCAAAACTGACGACCCTTTTCTCCGGTTAACCGGAAGTTTGGGTTGAAATTCCGGTGGGGTTGAGTTATTAGCAGAACGGTGGTCTTTCGGTGGTAATGGCGGCGGTGGATTGACGGCGGATTTCAGCCGGAGTTTTGATTCTCGGAGATCGGCGTAAGCTTTGTATCTGGGTCCTCTTTCCATGATGAAAACGTCTGTAGTGAGTAGTTGAAAGAAATTGAGATCTAAAAGGTGATCGGAGATGGTGGCGGAGGGTTTTGCTCCGGCCATTTGTTGATCGGAAAATATGGAATTTTTTTGGTTTGTTGATGGTTTAATTTTTGATGTGTTTTTAAAAAGAAAAGAGTTCTTCTCCAACGGTCTAATTTAAGAGGAGAGGGGGGTAAAGGGTACTTTTTGAATTCTTAATTTTGCTTTCCAACGTTCTTATTGAATTTTGGGGTTTTGTGTAATCTAAAAAAAGAAACCGAAGTGGTCAAAGTTACAATTTACTTCCTTTGACTTTGCATTATTTGCTGAAATTTATGATTTGTTAACAAAATTAGTAAAGTTATCCTGCCAATGAAAAAGAGGGAGGTATACATCATATTCTACAAGGAGGGGATTTTTTTAGGTATTTAATTTTAAATAAGATTTTAATTTTTTGACCAGTATAAAACAATTTTTTTTTAATTGCCCAGGAAATCATGAATTTAATTAAAATCTTAATTTTTCAGATTATATAGCAAAATGGCTCCACATCTCTCTACATGGGGTGAGGAAACTTGCCATGTCTTAGGTGGCGTTTGTTTTTTAAGAGGTCTGAAGTCTGAAGTCTGATTTCAGTTCGAAAATGGTTATAAAATGCCTAACCGAATCAGACATAAGTGGTGATTAAGAGCTTAAAATGAAAAAACAAACAAGGCCTTAGAGTTAATTGGATGATGTCTGAATTCCAACTCAAAGCTTACTTATAGATTCCACCTCCTCGACAATTCAATAAGGTCCCAATTGATGAAAAAGATATGGTGTCTAGTGTATATGGCTAAACTTATGTGAATTGTAGCATATCTGATTTAGGGTTTTAGGTATATACCCTTAAATGAGACTCTAATGAAATCCATGATCTTTGAAGGGCATCCAAGGCTATACTATGACCACAAGAAATCAACCCTGGTAAATTTAGTGGCCACAATTGCTGTGTACGCCATAATTGTTGTGTACGTCACAATTGCTCTTAATTTAAAAAATCCAAAAAAGAGGGTCGTTTTCAAGCAACGGTTTGATCTGCCAATTCGTTTTTATCATTCAAAGTTGAAATCAATTGTACTACAGGCTATAGAAGTAAAGTGTGTTACACACATCAAGCACGCGTACGGTGTCATCAACCTTGAACTTCCCTTTAATCGTTCTTTTAACCAATAAGTTGATGTCCATTGCTTTTCAAGCTAATCTATCATGTTAATTGTCATTCTTCTAGATTTTTTTATAGAGCAAGACCTTTAATCAAATGTAACCAAGGTCCTCAATGGCACAAGACATGACATAATGATGAGGTAAAGTCTCAAGAAGGCATGACTTATGACGAAAAATCTGTATATTATACATATCATTTGACCAAGGATCTCTCTTTCGTCAGTCTTTCGTACATCTCTCTTCAATCCCAGTCGGAAATATGCATCGTTGATAACTTTTCTTGATTAAAAAAAGAGAATAAAAAAGTAGAAGGACTATTTTGGGCATTCTTGAAACTATAAGGAGTGAGTCCTATATGGCATTGGATCCAATACCAATTACCATTACCTTTAATCATTCACCATTATTATTGTTGGGTAAAAAGAACATAGAACAAGTCAAAACTCAAAAGCATGATGTATATGTCTAGTTATCTCATGAATTTTCCCTTCTAAAATGATAATAAAAAATCTAAAATAAAACATATCGTTTTCGAGCTTCGAAGAAAATATTTCACATGTAAATAAACGCTAACACACCACCTCCTATCCACCCATAAGGCCGTAACATAATCAAACCAACCCAACCCATATTAACCAGTAGACATAGGGTATGAGGATAAGATGTATACATACTATTTCCGTGAAAACCATTGGCTTGCTAAACAAATATGTGTCCAGTAATTAGTGGGTGGTGATTTACACAAAAATACTAAGGTAGCGTCTGTTTTTTAAGAGGTGTCGCAGTAGCGTCTGGTTTTTAAGAGGTGTCGCAGTAGCGTCTGTTTTTTAAGAGGTGTCGCAGTCTGATTTCAGTTCTAAAATGGTTATGAAACGTCTAAACGAATCAGACATGAGTGGTGATTAAGAGCTTAAAATGAAAAAAAACAAACAACGCCTAAGTTTTAAAAATGATCAATACATCTAAAACCAAGATTACTTTAAAGACATACACGAGTAATCGTATAATACAATCACTAAAATTCAACAAGAGTTGTACCTACAAGTAGCCCGGCTCGATTGCTGACCACAAGCCATCCTATATATATATATATATATAATGGGTTTGTGGTCAAACTTTGTGATACTTATACTTCTGCCCTAAATTAAACCTTGTGATCTTATCATCAAATCCGTTCAATACTAAGCTCCTCACTGCATTTACTCCTTGTTCCAGGGCTGCATCTATCTGCAAAATTAGTTAATGTTACAAGTTTCATATCTTGCGTCTATCCGTTCATATAACTATATGTTGTATGTTATTTTTAATTGCCCGTACTTTTATAATTAATTTTTGTTTTATTTTATAATTACATTAACTATTTGTTTCACCTCTTTTCGTTCCACATCACTGAATTTCTGCAAAAGGAAGGCCTTCATGTCCATAGTACCTGGTGGATTCCCAATGCCTACAAGAACAAAAGTAAAAAAAAAAAACATATAATTAGTAAAATCCTTTGTTTTAACTTTTAACTTCATATTTGCCAATTACTTACGAAGGTGGGTTACAAGCTTAATAGGGGTAGGGGATGGAATTTAAGTGCGATGAAGTGATTTACATGAAACCGACCTATACAGAACCGTGGGAATTCACGGCGACCATCCAAATGTTCGATCACACTCTTTACTCTGCATAAGAAAAGAATGATGTTGGTAATTCTTTTCAGGTAAAAAAGTAAATTTTGTTGTCACTTATCATCAATAAAGTTTAGCTCTTCAAGAATGGTTGATGAATGTATACCCATTATGATACCCATGTCCTCCCTTGGGTTGAAGCCTTAAAACGCCATTTGGTAAGCTCATTTCATCATATAACTAAATAGAAGACTTGAAAAGTTACATAAGAAATTTATAAATGTCTATGTTTTTTTTTTATCAATTTTATTGGAGAAAAGAAATACCAGTAGGACATGTCGCAATGGTACTTGATAATATGCAGCAAGGGGCCCAACCTTATTGAATAAGATAACAAGATATAGAGATTAGAGGTTTCAGTAAATAGTTAAAATACCATATAACAGTTGACAATGAAAAATGGGAGAAACTAAAATGCATTATTACTAACAGAAGCAAGTAAAAGAAACATATACAGGATCCTTTTGGCTTTCTGAAGGGAATAGCTTATAAGCAATGCTAGATAACAAAAAATAGTAGGCACTTTTCATACTACACATGGTTTAATAAGTACAACTATTTCCATCCTAAAGTGATAATGTAAACAAAAAATTGACATATAGATACGTCGGGTGTATAAATCGTGTGTGGAAACTAATGGATATATATAGTTAAAATAAATATGGTGAGTGAAAACCAACCGATTCTCCACTGAAATTCATATATCCCTGAGGCTTTGCTAACAGAACGGGTACCTCCCCAATAGAACCTGTACTGATTGCAGAAAAGAAGGTTTAGATGAATATTTGGTGTCAACTTATCAGCAAAGCACATTTTCAAGAATCTGAGATGCATCTTGTTCCCTCCATTATCTACCATCTTGTTGTTTGTTTCATTCCAAATTATCTAGGCTAGAAGATAAACATAAAAGTTAAGAAACAAGTGCTTTACCGGGTTAAAGATTGGAAACCATGAGCTTGGTAAATAAATTGATCATTTGACTCCCATATAAGTTTCTTGAATTTTAGTACATTCATAAAAATGACCGTTCTTAGAGATATGTGGTTGTTTATGTTAGATCATCTTAAGAACTTTCGATGATCATGTAGATGATTCGAAAGTGCATATATGATCAATATGGGAATACTTTGAGAACACTTTTATTATATAAATGATTAATCTTTATGAGGTCCGATTATGCTATGTAAATATGCGTTTATGCAGCAAATAGAAGGCATAAAGAGGATGGCAATTGCATGACAGTTATTAAATAGAAACAACTATCATACCAATCCATAAAAAAGCCATTTACTTTGGTGATTCTAAAGGCTTACTGAGGAAACTATCAAAGCATGGAACCTTCTACAAACATCTCTTCTTGTAAGTTTTCATCATTCTTGAAGATATATTAACATATACACATTGAATTCAACAAGAGATAGATATTATAGTTTAGTTTATTAATACTACTATATAGCTACAGAAAATGAAAATTCTTCGAATTTTAGCAATTTAACCAAAAATGGTGTTCTAGAAACAGGTAAATCAGCTTGTATACCTATTCCGACCAAAGCCTTTGATTGTATAGTGTTCATCACAATCCTTTCTTCTTGAGAGATACGGTCAACCATTTCAAAACCAACCTAATAACAAGTTCAGTAAACACCGAATCATTTTAAACTCAACCATATCAACAAAACCCTAAACCCTAATAATCAGCAAAATATACGAATAGAATTCACAATTCAAAAGAATTAGTCACAAATAATCTTACATTGTGACGAGTTCCATGATACTTGTTCCCAGGGTTCCCTAATCCAACAATTAGCCATGGAGTATACTCTATTTTAACTCCATTAGGTTCAGGTAACGTAGCTGAAACCCGAAGCCCAACCTTTTTCAGATTTGAAGGATTTTGAGACTGCCAAGTGCTTTTTGGATAAGCTACGCAAGGTTTAGAGATTGATACGGTATACAACATCGACCTACTTCAAAAATTGTAAGAAATTAGAGTCAAAATCAACAACTTTGTAGGAATTATCGCAACAGAAGAATCATAAATCCGAATAGACGCATTCATAATACCTCCTGGTTCACAAATGAAACAATAAACAGACGAACTTCTGTCGCCGGCTCGACGCTTCAATCTCCGGCTAGCCGGAGTCGGTAAAGTTCAGACGAGTATATAAAATACTTCAAACACACGAAATCAGTCGCTTGCAGTTTCAATCTTTTGCTCGAATTACTGGATAAACCCTCGTGGTTCTTCTTCCATAGATCGATTTTGGAGGTTTTTGTTTTGGGGGGATAATTTGATAATTTGTGCAAATATTTCCCCTGTACTTTGACTTAAGTTATAAATCACCCCTACACAATTATCTTTTTAAAGTTTTTTCTTTCTTACCAAAATATATTACCATTAAGAAAAAAATGATACAATTAGGGATGAGCGGAACGGACTGAAATCCCGAACCGAACCGGTGCCGGTGCCGAATTTCACTACCGGTTTGGGATTCAGTATTGGGATTTATGACTTTCGGTTTCGGTACCGGTTTGGTTAAGTGATTTTGGTTTTTGTTATTGCGTTTAATGGTCAATGGTGAAAAACCTTAGTCGTTCAAAAAATGGTATCAAACGGTTCTAGTCCCAAAAATCCGGTACCAAGCCAGTACCGGTACCAAATTTCACTGATCGGTTCGGTATTCGATATTGGATTTTGACAATTCCGGTTTCAGTACTACCCGGTTTCGGTACTGGTCCGGTCCCGAGCTCACCCCTAGTATTGATCAAGGTTCAAAAATAACCTATGGTTTGACGTGACGGCAAGGCCAAACTTTAAGCCATATAAGTCATTTGCTATTGATGGTCTTTAATAACTAAAAACAAATTAAAAATACTTTTGGAAAACTTAATGGTTAAATATGAAATTAATAAAGTATTTATTAAATGTTATTTAAGTACGAAATTAATAGAGCATTTGGTATGTTATTCGATGTTATATTGAGTTGCTACCCAAAAAATTTAATTATTTGTATTAAGTGAATCCATCTATATAAGGAGTTTTAATTCAGTTGGGAAAAGTCACTACTCCAATTACTCTATTTGTATCATAAGTTCAGTTTTAACTTATTTAAGAGCACCCTAAAATGATACGGTTGCAACCGGTAACAAATCTAAATTTTTTACTCTTCGATTAATATATAATACGATGACCCGTGTCACTGTGTAAACCAATATAGGTCCGTCCCTGTCTTAACAGAAAGTTTGATAGATACATAAATGGGTACCTTCCGATCATATCTTAGTTTTGCTATTTATAATGGTTTAAAAAGATTGATGAACTACGTATATTTCACAATACAAGTCTAGGATCGTGTTTCATCAATTATAAAAGGCGGCCAACAATAATATCTCAATGTATTATAATATATTCTATGGGTGTTACCATTTACACCCTAGTTTATATATTAACCCCTATTCTATACATATGTCTTTCAATTGAAATAGATAAATAAATATGAGTGTTAGTGTGCCCCCAATCAAAATAGATAAAACAATAGATTAGGGTGTAAATGAGAATTAGACTACGGCGTAAAAGGAAAAACCCATATTCTATTTGTCGAATTCACGACATTTTTTATCATAATATGTATAACTTGATATTGTATGCTCATATACAATATATTCACACGTATTCGCATAATAATATTCCATTATGTATTTTCTAAACAGGGGCGGCTCTGGGGATGTGCCGGTGGTGCGGTCGTACGGGGCCTCCGAAATTTTTTAATGTTTTATTTAATGTAAATAACGATAGAAAGTGAAAAAAACACAAGTTTTAGCATAAAATGTCTGTTAGTGCAGTTGGTTAAGGTGCGTATCCTATGTAGTTCAAACTATTCGAATCTTCACCTGTGCCTTTTTTATATATTTCAAAATCAAATATATATAAGGTTTTTATGTTTTTTTTTTAATTTTGCTAATAATCCTTTTGCCTTTTATATACTTTAAAATCAAATACAAAAGATTATTTTTATATAATGAAGTTTTTATGTTTTTTTTTAATGTTTACGGCTAATAATCATTTTCTCCTAATTTCTATTGAATATTTTTCTTTCTTCATAATTCAAATTTACAATCTTTAATACATATTCGATAAGGAATGCATATAAAATTATCCATTAACAAATTTAAAATAAGTGTTTATTTAATTTTAGAGATTGTATTTTTATTATTTATACTTTAGGTTTTTTACTATCGGTAAAGAGCTTACTACCGCTTTCTTTATAATTCATATTGAACCTGTTTATTTATTTATAATTCTGTTATGTTAATTTTTCTAAATGTATTTAAAGAGATTAAATTTTGTTTTTTTATAAATTAGATGTTAGTTCTAATTTTAATTTCCCGGCTATTTATTTCATAGCTTTAACTACATTAAGTGTGAAGGGTTGTTTGTATATACTTTACGTGAATATATATATATATATATATATATATATATATATATATATATATGGGCGGGTTCAAATAAGAACTCAAATGTGTTTGTGAACGTGAGGACAAATGAGAATGCAACACGTGTCTCATTCAAATAAATATTCATGCCGAATATAGTATTGATTCAGTCTGAATATACAAAGAAATATTTAGACTGAATATAGTATATATATATATATTCAGTCTGAATAATGCTTATTCAGTCTGAATATTTCTTTGTATATTCAGTCTGAATAATATATATTCAGACACGTGTCACACTCTCATTTGTCGTCACGTTCACAACCCAATTTGAGTTCGCATTTGAACTTTCCTCTCTCTCTCTCTCTATATATATATATTTGATTACTTCATTTTTTGTTACTAAATGATTTCTTTTGTCTAGTACGTCAAATATATAAAATATATAAGAATGAATTTAGCGTATAATAATTAGTTTGCAAATTTTAGTTTATTAAAACTTGTTCCTGAGCCAAGATTGAGACCCGCTTTTGACTTATTCTATTATTCTAATCATGAGTGGATCGGGTGCTTCTCTCTCTTGGAGACTCGCGTGCCATGAATAGCGTTCGTTTTAGCTCCCGAGCGAGAACGAGAAATAGGTGATGCACCATCCTTGCTGTGAAACCTCTGGACCATAGGGCCGAGGGTCCGCATAAGGAAAACACAAAAAAATCGGATAGGTGCGGAGGGGCGGCCTGTTTTATGATCATTTAAACAAAATAAAACTTTACTTTAAAAAAACTATTTACAGGGCCACATTTATTTTTTGGCACAAGGCCTCCAAATTATCAGGGCCGACCCTGTTTCTAAATAGTAAAATGTATAAGTATTGAGTATTACATTTATGCTCGTTCGTCATTCACATTAACAACATTTCCTTAATTCATTGTTCCTCTCTTAAATGTTAAAGTCTCACATCAACTAGACTTGAAACATTTCTCTTCGATATATGTTAGAACCTCTCTTCATTCCTAAAATGACTTTTTTGAAGATTAATATGGGTTTTACATATTCTTACATTATTTTGATCTGAGTAATGTAAACAAGTCTTCCACTAGCAATCTCATTTATTTAATGTCTAATTAGCGTAATAACCAAATCAATCATCTGATTCGCATAACTAGGTCATAATCATTAAGTTGTTAGTGTTAGACCGTCACCTCCGTGTGATCGACCCGTATGCTACACAATCCGTACGCTTGCGGTTATAAATTTAAACTTTTTAATGACGTTTTTGCATTGAAATTAAATTTATAAAAAACTTTTTAGAGAGATGAATAGTTTTAAAAAGTCTTTCAAAGACTTTACCATTGTGGATGCAGTTAGGATGTTGTGAAGTTGTACAATACAATCCATCAATCTAAATCTAATAAGTAATAACTATTATTTTTCAAAAAAATATGTTGGTTTGTTTGTAGTTGTTTTTAAGTTAAAATTTGAATGACAAAACAATTTCTTTTAAGGTCGTTGAGACAAAATTAATTGCATTTCTCTTGCAATAAATATATTCCTTAAAAAATAGAAAGAAAAACAGTCCCCGTCTATGTCTACGCCTCTGGTTCCGCCACTAAGCTCCGACGACAACACGGACACGTAGAGTGAGATCCTAACCATGTATCGATGCATGTGACATGAAATCCATGTCCACACGTCGGTAACACTCTGATATCCTCACCATCAACGAATTCCGATAAACATATGGCACATTCAGAGAATTTGTCCGCCATTGTTTTAGTATTGTAGATCAGGACCCCCGGGAGAGTAATGTGGACCTCTTTGTTAAGGCCTTGGTTTGCATCCGTAAGACCGAAGGTGTCTAGACGGAAGATGTCTATGCCGGTGATCCGGCGGAACCATGCAAAACGAGATAGTACCACAAGGCAAATTACGCTAAATAAAAAGGCACCTATGACGGAAAGGACTTCGTCATGTTTATTTTCTAATCCCTGCATCTTTAAACGACCTGTATATATATATATATATATATATATATATATATATATATAGAGAGAGAGAGAGAGAGAGAGAGAGAGAGAGAGAGAGAGAGGGGGGGAGGGAGGTGAGGAGGACTTATAAACGTTAACTTATACCTCGATTTAATAATAGGGAGAGAGAGAGAGAGGTGATGACTACTGAATATATATATATATATATATTCACGTAAAGTAATTACTTATTTGACACAAAATTGGTTAACGTTGATGAATATATATAAAGACAATTTTATATTATGATATTTTTTTAATATCTATAAGTTAACGTGTGGAGCCGGTTCTATATCTTTTGAACCCCTATTCTATACATAAATAACTAAATAAAGACGGTTCTGAGAATTTGTCTAGTATTGTACCCAACTTATCAAACTCAAAATCTATATATAACAAGTAATTACTTTACGTGAATATATAGAACTTATAAAAGAAGATAGATGAGGGATCTAATATTTTGTTAGAAAAGCCACGGAAATTTAGTTAGATTTTTAGGGGTCTAATATCCGCTGCATATAACAAGTAATTACCCACGTTCCAGAACCGGCTCCTGACATTATTTCAGTATTATACCAAGTATTTTGAATAAAATTTATTTAGAAAAGCCAAAACACAAAGTATTTTGAACCCCTGTTCTACAGGGACGACTCATTTTTTGATACGGTCACACCATACAATATATAATTTTTTAATTATGAATAATACCGTTTTATCGACGTGTTTTTACGTTTTTACTAATGATCAATATCTTTTTATGTGTTTTTAACTCAATTACAACGTTTCAGGGGATTTTTAAAGTTTTTTACTTGATTTCAAAGGATTTTTTTTTATTTTTTGGTTGATTTCAAAAGTTTTTTTAGATTTTTAAGCTCTTTATCGATTTCGATGAATTTTTTTTGTTGATTTTAGGAGTTTTTGGTTTTTAATATTTGATATTGACGGTTTTTAATAACTAAACACAAATTAAATAGATATTTGGTAAAGTTAAGGATTAAACATGAAGTTAATAGCGTGTTTATTAAATGTCATTAAAGTACGAAATTAATAAAGTATTTAGTATGTTATTAAATGTTATATAGAGTTGCTACCTAAAAAAATTAATTATTTGCATCTAACAAAGATTGAACCCAAGACCATCTTTATAAGAAGTTCTAATTCAATTCGGAAAAACCACTACACCAACAACCATATTTGTGTCTTGAATTCAGTTTCAAATTATTTAATAGCACCCCTAAAAAAATACGGTTGCACCATTAATAAATCCAAAAAATTTACCCTTCAACGAAGATATAATACGGTGGCCCGTGCCACAGGTAAACCATGCTAGGTCTATTCTACACATATATATATATTGATGTAAAATAATTACTTGTTATTCAGTAACGACCTGTCATAAATAACTAAATAAAGACGGTTTTATATTATGACATTTTTTTAATATCTATAAACAGAGTTCTATAAGTTCTATCTATATATATATTCTCTATGACACTTTTTTATCTTTTATTATACAACAACTTTATTAATATAGACAGTTCTATCCATACACGATTTAATGAAGAGCGAACCGAACATCCCCTTAATGCTTTTTTAGAACATTGTTTCACAGTTATGAGAACAATTAAAACGTGCCTGCAAAATGTGCTTCTAAGAACCATCTGATAGAAACTACACGCATTGTAATATAAAGGTGTCTATACTCTTCTAATAACTGTTAGGCAAAGAATAGGTATAGCTTTGGATGTGTTGTATTGTAGTAGAAAAAAGGTCTCTCCTATAAGTAATATGGCAAGAATAAGGCTAACAAAAATCATATGCATGATGTTGAGTATTATAGATATAGCCATTATAGGACTTGCTCAACTTTGTTTATGTTCGTTTATTTAATAAATGAACCATATGAACATTGGTCTAGTCCGTTCATTTAAGTTCGTGAATATTCTTTCGTTAATGTTCATTTGCGTTTGTTTATATATAAAGTTATGTAGTTAAAATAATAATATTTCATCAATGTTATAAGTTCATCAATTATAAAAGTCGCGTGATGCGGCGGAATATATCTCGATTCAGAAGCCAAGAGCTCGAAATGACAAACTTTTTTTATGTTTTGTTCTATTATCCGTCTCTCTCAATGGTAATTTTTTGGTTTTCTATGGTTTGAAACCAGAGATAGTCATATACATTGAAGGTTAATACTCACGATGGTAAGAGAATTTAAAACGTGAATAAAGGTGATGACTACTGAATATATATATATATTTGGTTTTAAAGTTTTATGGTTATATGTGGTATTAAATGTGAATCGGATAATGCATAACCTTAAGATTAATACGATGGATTAATCACAAGAAATTAGAGAAAGTTAATTCCTATTGTTCAACATCACTACAATTATAAACAAAAGGTAAAAAGTCTAGTCAAATAAGTAATAACCTAATTGCGGATTCCAATCAAGAATTTTTTAATAACTTTACAGAACTCGAACCGATGACTAATGAAGATCATGTTTATTGTTTATTATAAAAAGATTTTTTTTATTGGAATCATTTAAGAAAGTTGGTTCAAGTGCATAAAGAAACCCTGCTTTTCAGCACTAGGGGTAGTTTAGTCAATTTACACTTGATATCAGGTGTAGTTTAGTCATTTCACCACTTGATCCTAATTCAAGCACTGTAGTAGTACTACTTTCCTTGGATATAAATACACCCACAATTCAACATTTTCATTCCACTCCAAAACAAACCAATAGTAAAAGACCCCAAAAAATGACACCACCAACACAAAACACCACCGCCATCGCAACTATTTGGGTCCGGGCTTTGTACGCCCCTACTTATTACGGTTATTATCATGTGGTTGAATATGTTACATTGTAGTGAACTTTAACGTGCACATGGATCAAAGTAAAATTCACAAATTTGGTCGTCCCAACGTCATAATGTGATCTAGCTAGTCTTGAAAAATCATTTTTGTATAGATGACCGGTTCAACTTTTCTCAACGTGAAGATTTTTTGACTGTTAACTTTAAGATCTCATGAGATTAATCAAGATGTGTAAAAGATGGATTATACATCTACATTCACAAAAAGAATACAATTTTTGCCTCCCAAACTAAATTTGGACACACTTCCATAGTTTTCGGATTGTTCTCATTATAAAAAAATGTGAAATAACATATGATGCAACCGTTTTCAAGGTTATCATGATTTTACAGTTCTCAAGAGATGGTCCATGTATATATATAAACGATGTGTATCTTTTTATATGAAAATAAAACTAAAGAGATTTACTATAAATAATAAGTAGTGCAAAAAGTTGAAGAACCAATGTCTTTGTTGGACCACTTTTAAATTCTACAAGTTTAAATCTCTTTAGTTATTTCATTTTCTAAATATAATAAGAATTTTTATTTTAACGCAAGCATATATAAACACGATATATGAGTTTTCAGTAGGAATGAAATCATTGTGTTCTCCAATTACGTATAAAATAACAATTCTAGAAAATTGGAATTATCGAACTCCTAAATACTATATATTGTAAATCATTTTTTCGATTTTTCTAAAACTACATTAAACTCTCTTTCTCTCTCTCTCTCTCTCTCTCTCTCTATATATATATATATATATGTATATCAGGTCATTTCAAGATGCAGGGATTAGAAAATAGACATGGCGAAGTCCTTCCCATCATAGGTGCCTTTTTATTTAGCGTAATTTGCCTTCTGGTACTAACTCGCTATGCATGGTTCCGTCGGATCACCGGCATAGACATCTTCCGTCTAGACATCTTTGGTCTTACGAATGCAAACTAAGGCCTAAAACAAAGAGGTCCATATTACTCTCCTGAAGGTCCTGATCTACAATACTAAAACAATGGCGGACAAATTCTCCGAATGCGCTATATGTGTATCGGAATTCGTTAATGGTGAGGAGATCAGAGTGTTATCGATGTGTGGACATCGATTTCATGTCACATGCATTGATACATGGTTAGAATCTCACTCTACGTGTCCGTATTGTCGTCAGAGCTTAGTGGCGGAACCAGAGGCGTAGACGTAGACGAGGGGACTGTTTTTCTTTCTATTTTTTAAGGAATATATTTGTTGCAAGAGAAATGCAATTAATTTTGTCTCAACGACCTTAAAAGAAACTGTTTTTGTCATTCAATTTTTAACTTAAAAACAACTACAAACAAACCAACATATTTTGTTGAAAATTAATAGTTATTACTTATAGATTTAGATTGATGGATTGTATTGTACAACTTCACAACACCCTAACTGCATCCACAATGGTAAAGTCTTTGAAAAACTTTTCATAACTATTCATCTCTCTAAAAAGTTTTTTATAAATTTAATTTCAATGAAAAAACGTCATTAAAAGGTTTAAATTTATAACCGCAAGCGTACGAATTGTGTAGCATACGGGTCGATCACACGGAGGAGACGGTCTAACACTAACAACTTAATGATTATGACCTAGTTATGCGAATCAGATGATTGATTTGGTTATTACGTTAATTAGACATTAAATAAATGAGATTGCTAGCGGAAGACTTGTTAACATCACTCAGATCAAAATTGTGTAAGAATATGTAGAATCCATATTAATCTTCAAAAGAGTCATTTTAGGAATAATGATAGGTTCTAATATATATCGAAGAGAAATGTTTCAGGTCTAGTTGATGTGAGACTCCAACATTTAAGAAAGGAACAACGAATTAAAGAAATGGTGTTAATGTGAATGACGAACGAGCATAAATGTAATACTCAATACTTGTACATTTTACTATTTAGATACAGGGACGACCCTGTAATTTGTAGGCCTTGTGCCAAAAAATAAATGTGGCCCTGTAAATAGTTTTTTTTAAGTAGAGTTTTATTTTGTTTAAATGATCATAAAACAAGTTTTAATAAACTAAAATTTGCAAACTAATTATTATACGCTAAATTCATGGTTATATATTTTCTATAATTGACGTACTAGACAAAAGAAATCATTTAGTAACAAAAAAGAAGTAATCAAATATATATATATATATATGTATATATATATATATTCACGTAAAGTATATACAAACAACTCTTCACACTTAATGTAGTTAAAACTATGAAATAAATAGCCGGTAAATTAAAATTAGAACTAACATCTAATTTATAAAAAAACAAAATGTAATCTGTTTAAATACATTTAGAAAAGTTAAGATAACAAAATTATAAAGAAATAAAAAGGCTCAATATGAATTATAAAGAAAGCGGTAGCAAGCTCTTTAACGATAGTAAAAACCTAAAGTATAAATAATAAAAATACAATCTTTAAAACTAAATAAACACTTATTTTAAGTTTGTTAATAGATAATCTTATATGCATTCTTTATCGAATATGTATAAAAGATTGTTGATTTGAATTATGAAGAAAGAAAAATATTCAATAGAAATTAGGAGAAAAGGATTATTAGCCCTAAACATTAAAAAAAACATAAAAACTTCAAAGGATTATTAGCAACATTAAAAAAACATAAAAACCTCATAATATATTGTAACACCCCAAATTTGCAGCGGAGACGGGATTTCTAAACAACATAATAAAATGCTAAAAGTCTCAAATTAACTCAATGAACTTAGTTTCATCATAAATATAACCATCGGTCTCCAATGAAGAAAGTCAAATCTCAAGCAAACAATAATTCCTAAAACAATAAATCTAAGGCAAGTCTAAAAAAAATAATTTATTTAAAAAGATAGAAGTCTTCAAACGTAGGTGGTCCTCTCTTTGCAATCCCCCAAATCCCCTAGCTAAGATACCTGTCGGAAGGAAAACACAACGTGAGCCAAGCGTCCAGTACGGATTTATGATTACAAATTAAACCAAGCATAATGAAATAAAAGAAAGACCAATTTCAAATGAGATGAGAGGAAAAGATCCAACTTTTCTCCAACACATAATTACCCACCAAACTCCGGATTAATCAAGAAAATTTAGGCTGATCCAACGAAAGGTTAGTTTATAATTACCGTGCTTCCTACATGGAGCAAAATCATAAAACAGGATATCCGAACAAATCATAATACACTGGATTCGCAACTCCAATTGTATCCAAAATCAGTGGCATGATTGGCACTACAATGCACACCGATAACAAAGCTCCAAAAATCCTAGGGCCGACCCATACGCCTCCTGAATAAACCACCCATCACACCATGGCCAGCTCTCATCAGAGCACACAAAAATCGGAAGGAGACGCCATGGACTAATCACACCGCCACAGATAGTGTCACGCCACTGGCGCCACAATGACATGCCTGTAGTACCGCTACAGGTGGTTAACTCGGTGTTTTTTCCTATTCTCCGAACTATCTAACAAAAAGGGTTCTAAGTATGCATGGATGAATATACAACCAATCTCAACTCCAAGTATATTCACCATGCATCAAGATCTTATAATTCGGGAGGTTAAAAACGCTTTTTCTCAAAGAATAGGCCAAGACCACGAAACAAAGTAAATATCTCTAATATCAAAGTGTGACAAACAACAAATATAATTACCAATATATTCTGAGAATCGAAATTGCAATTATCAACCAACAACGAAATTGAGTAGAATGGTTTACAATAAATGTCATAATATAGCAACTATAATTGAATAGAGTATCGCTGAAAGAAGTACGAAGATCCGTACCTGACACAATATCCGACAGTGCTAAAAGCCTTCACCAACGCCTAATATCCCAAGATATACAACATAATTAATACCACTTAACCGGAAAATAATACTAATTCCTATTGCTAAGACATAACTTAAGCCAACCTATGATTACCCAACCTTAGAAATATACTTAATTTTCCGAAAATGCTATTTAATTATATATAGCTTTATAGTAACCTTTTTAATTATAACCATCATTTATAAGAACACTTGGAACAAAATATAAAGACTAGTTTAATAAGAATAAGGAAAATCAAAAATGTTTATTTTGAAGTTAACTAAATTAAAAGTAGTAAAATCGTGGATAAGTTTTAAAATTAAAGAATAACCAACTACAATATTCTGGATTACTTTTATAAAATATTTCTGAAGCAGGGATCAAAATTGTCAAAACAGTTCCTGAGATTAGGTCCTAGATAAGGTCCTGATAAACAGGAGCTAAACTGTAAATCACTGAAAGTTAGAAGTCAATACTGCTAGAATGATAATTTTTTTGACTGTAGTGAGAAAAGTAGAATATATTTTATAAACAGGGGATAGAAACTGTACTTAATCAATACTTATGGGTCCAAAGAAAAATACCTAAAGAAAACCCATCATCTTCTTCACTGTGAACCAAAGTCTTTACTTTTTTTTTTTTTTTTTTTTTTAAAGAAAATACCCCAAAACAACAGGTGCCAGAAACATATTTATATAAAAGAAAATATTGATTAAGAAGCTTTTTATTTATCTACAGATTCACATAAAACAGTGTCAACTGAGATTTTAAAAACTGGAATGCAGCCACCATTAATGGTGGCAGAAGACGACGTTCTTCAGATTTTCAAACACCACAAAAGTTGACCAATCGGTTTTAGAACCCAACCCTAATGAAGTATATCAGATTATTAAGAAGATTAGAGTTGGATTTTACCTCAAAAAGCACCCGAAAACTTGAACCCAATCTCTGAAATCGAGAAAGAGAGCTTCACTGTTTGCAAAAGAATTCTCCAAACTTTGAATGATTTTAAAACCCTTTTTAAACCTATAGAATCAATCTTAGAATAACTATGAGATTTAAACTTAATCTCCTGATTTACCTGGATAACCACGTAACAAACTCCCTACAAACTCAAACTCTCCTAGAAGGAATATATTAATTTTCTTTTTATTCAGTTATTTATTATTTCTAAAATGCCAACTTTAAAACATAACACAACAACCCCTATTATTCTAAGTTAATACACCTTTTCCACCCATGTAGCAATTATAGGTATTACATATATATTTGATTTTAAAATATATAAAAAATTACATAAGTGAAGATTCAAACTCAGGACTTTGAACTACATAGGACACGCACCTTAATCAACTGCACTCTAACAGACATTTTATGATAAAACTGGTGTTTTTTTCACTTTATATCATTATTTACATTATATATAACATTAAAAATTCTCGGAGACCCCTCGATATCGGAGGCCCCGTGTCACCGCACCACCGGCACACCCTCAGTTTAGAAAATACATAATGAAATATTATTATGCAAATACGTGTGAATATATTGTATATGTGCATACAATATCAAGTTATACATATTATGATAAAACATGTCGTGAATTCGACAAATAGAATATGGGGTTTTCATTTTACACCCTAGTCTAATTCTCATGTACACCCTAGTCTATTATTTTATCTATTTTGATTGGATGACACACTAACACTTATATTTATTTATATATTTTAATTGAAAGACATATGTATAAAATAGGGTTTAATATATAGACTAGGGTAACACCCATAAAATATATTATAATACATTGAGATATTATTGTTGGCCGCCTTTTATAATTGATGAAACACGATCCTAGACTTGTATTGTGAAATATATGCAGTTTATCAATCTTTTTAAACCATTATAAATAGCAAAACTGAGATATGATCAGAAGGTACCCATTCATGTATCTATCAAACTTTCTGTTAAGACAGGGACGGACCTATAGTGGTTTACTCAGTGCGCACAGACCATCGTATTATATCTTAATCGAATGACAAATTATTTAGATTTGTTACCGGTTGCAACTGTATCTTTAGGGTGCTCTTAAATAATTTAAAATTGAACTTATGATACAAATAGGGTAACTGGAGTAGTGAATTTTCCCAACTGAATTAAAACTCCTTATACGGATGGTTTCAAGTTTGATCCCTGCTTGATGATAATAATTAATTTTTTTGAGTAGCAACTCAATATAACATCTAATAACATACCAAATACTTCATTAATTTCGTACTTAAATATCATTTAATAAATACTTTATTAATTCTCCCAAAAATATTTTTATTTTGCTTTTAGTTATTAAAGATCATCAGTAGCAGATACAAAAACCGTAAAAAATCTCTCAAAATCGATAAAAAACTTACAAATTCAAAAAAATTCTTGAAATTACCCAAAACCCCCTAAAAAATCACTCGAAATTGATAAATAAAAACTTAAAAATCTCTTGAAATAAAACAAAAATTTTTAAAAATTCCTCGAAATGGTAGAATTATATTACACATTGAAAAATATTGACCGTTAGTAAAAATGTAAAGACACTTTGATAAAAATCGAATTTTTTATAATTAATTTTTGTCTATGTTTTATGGTGTCATCGTATCAAAAAAGTTATTGGGTCCGTCCCTTCATTTTAGAGACATATAAATATCAATTTTAGCATTTACAAAATTTATTATATCTTATAAATAAAAAACAAATGTGATATTTGAAGTATAAGTAGATTGGTCGGGTCGAGTCATACCACAGACGAAATCCTTTATCAAATCTGTGAAAAAATTAACAAAATATATGATTGGATATAGCAAATTGCATTCAGACACTACTAAATAAAAAACTTTTGTTTGGAGACTTTCTCTTGTGAAATTTTTCTTTAAAGGATGGTTTCTCACAAAATCGTCACAAAAGTTGGCGGTAATTTAAATAAGTGATAGATTACCCAGGGATTCTCTTGGTGATTCGTTGGTGTTCTCTTGAAAAACGTCGAATTTTACGCAACCATTGGTATTTTCTAGGTGATCCGTGGATAATTACCAACGAAAATTTCTCTGATAAATTTTATGGGTAAAAGTCATTTGTTTTGTAATGAGAGAACGCAACCAAATAAAATTTGGTAGGGACTAGTTACATGCACTAATACCACAAAGGTATAATTAGATAAAGTGAAAGGTTTTAGGAAAACTACTACCGCATGATATAGGCAACAAAAGCATATTTAAAAAAATATCTATGGCAGTATCAAACTAACAAGCTATAAGGATACATACGTTCTAGATATTTAACTACAAAAGGATGAACATAAAATACTTACTTGGATACTATCATTGTCGAAAACCACAATTATGAATCAAATCTTTTGATCTCGCTTCTTGGATGTTGAGGACCAATAGTATGAATCCTTCTAGTGGCTCACACTTAAGAACACCAAAATCTAACAATCAAGAAGAGGCTTAAATCTTAAACCCTTATTAGGGTTCTCGATTTTGGGAGAGAGGGAGAGGGAGAGATCGATCCTAGAGAGAGAGAGAGAGGCCAAACCGAAAAAACTTGATTTAGGGTTTGACCACTAGCAGTCTATTTATAACCCTCTTCTGCTTCTCTATTTTACACTTAGCCCCTTGAATCGATAATCTTGATTAAACTATTTTAATCAATTATCATTATCCCTATATTTTATATAATTAATCTAATTAATTATATATTTTATCTTCTAATTAATTTATCATCAAATGACAAGTTAACAAACTATTCCCTTTATCTTCTGATTATTTATTTGGGTCTTAAGGGCAACCTAAAAGGACCCTGCTATTATAAGAAGTGTTACCAACAATTAATAACTATGGACACTATATCCAACAGTCTCCCACTTGGACAAATTATTAACTCTATTTGGTCCAAATAATCAACAAAGAGCAAGCCATCCAATGCAGCTGCCAAACTCTGATAAAATTCGGTCCTAAGATAAGAGATTTAATGTTCCTTTGTTCTACAAGATATCATATGATCATGAGACATGGATAATTGTCTATCTCATCGATCAATATTATGTTTCCCGATTTCTGATATGTGTTGAATTCATTAGACTACTCAATCGAACACATCAATTCTTGTCAAGTTTAGCCAAACACTAAATGTCAACACCAAATCATCGAGGGGCCCATGGATATCGCTTCTCTTGTTTAGGCAGAAGAATCAAATAAACTTTTACTACACATTTCATTTCCATTCATCATATTATACATGGACATACCAGTATAACCGCCAGTTACAGACAACGTTGGAGCACACCAAAGCATAATAGAATCCTAGAGCAAAACTCTATGTATCTCCGTTTGAAGAACATAAAATATTATCATCTAAAAATTACTCTGACTTAATCCATGAAGTAAACTTTTGAGTGCGGGTTATTCCAATACTCAAATCACTATTAAGTACTCATGAGTGTTAGTTGTAATCTCTATGTTTCTAACACTCCATGACCGTCTTGAATCACTACTTACTTCCAGGAGTACGATTGATGTGGAGGTTTAAGTAAATTAATACTTAGGATGTTTGTTCTAAACATGTAAAATGAAAACCGATAATAAATTAAATGCATATGGACGCAATCCAGCGTATATTATAATCTCATATAATAATCTCCAAATCAAATACAATTTATTATGTTTTAATATATAAATCAACCTAATAACTAAATAAAATCAAGATGCATTGATAATTCTAACACCTATGGCTTTAGTATGATACTCATGCTTGGGTCGAGTTAGTGCTTTCGTGAAAGGATCTGCCGGATTCTCTTCAGTCGACATTCTACTCACCACGATCTATTTTTCCGCAACCTTGTGTTGCACAATGTGATACTTCCTCTCTATGTGCTTTGACTTCCCATGGTCTTTAGGTTCTTTAGTCAATGCGACTGCACCTTCGTTATCATAGAAGATTTCAATGGGTTCACTGATGCTTGGTACAACGCCAAAATCACCTATGAAATTCTTCAACCATGCAACCTCTTTCGCTACTTCAGTAGCTACGATATATTCTGATTCACATGTAGAGTCAGTTACTATGTCCTATTTGGAACTTTTCCAAGTCACGACCCCACCATTCAACAAGAACACCCATCCTGACTACGAGCGAGAATCATCCCGATCTGTCTGGAAACTCGCATCAGTATAACCTGTTACTTGTAACTCATCTTTTCCACCATAGACCAAGAACACTTCTTTAGTCCTCCGAAGATACTTAAGAATGTTCTTTACAACCGTCCAATGACTTTCGCCTGGGTTCCCTTGATATCTACTCACCCTGCTTAAAGCAAATGAGATATCAGGTCTAGTACATGTCATGGCATACATTATCGATCCTATAGCAGATGCATATGGAATTCGACTCATCCTGTCCAGTTCTTCACTAGTGCTTTGACATTGATCTTTACTCAATCTTATGCCATGTTGCATGGGCAAATACCCTTTCTTGGATTCACTCATATTGAATTTCTTCAATATCTTATCCAAATATGTACTTTGGCTAAGTCCAATTAAACGTTTGGTTTTATCTTGATAAATTCTTATTCCAAGTATGTATGATGCATTTCCCAAATCTTTCATAGCAAAACATTAGCCAGACCTTTACATCTTGCAACGTTATGAGTAGTATGTCATCAACATACAAGACTAGAAATACAACATTACTCCCACTAGCCTTAACATATACGCATGACTCATCTTCGCTTCGAGAAAATCCAAGATCTTTGACCTTTTCATGAAAACAGAGAATCCAGCTACGAGATGCTTGTTTAAGTCCATAAATGGATCTTTCAAGCTTACACACCTTATTTGGATACTCGGAATGTACAAAACCTTCAGGTTGTGCCATATACACATCCTCATCAAATTTCCCATTAAGGAAAGCGGTTTTTACATCCATTTGCCATATTTCTTAGTCATGAAATGCATCTATGGCAAGCAATATCCTGACAGACTTAATCTTTGCCACTGGTGAAAAGGTTTCATCATAATCAATCCCTTGAGTTTGATTGTAACCTTTCGCAGCCAGTCTAGCCTTGAATGTGTGCACATTCCCATCCATGTTGGTCTTCTTTTTGAAGATCCATTTTACACCCAATTGTATTACGACCTGGTGTATGATCAACCAATTTCCAAACTTGGTTATCGTACATAGATTGAAACTCGCTCTCCATGGCCTCTTTCCACTTGGCAGCCTCAGGGTCTGCCATTGCTTCCTTGTAGTTGGATGGCTCATCCGCAATATCAAATATTTTATCATTGACTAGTGTATCTCCTTACTTTGTAATATGGAAACCATAATAAAACTCAGGAAGTCGATTAACTCTACTAGTTCTGCGAAGAGGTGGTGGAGAATTGTTAGTTTCCTCAACAGGTGGTTCAACCTCATGTTGAGTGCTAGTGTCAACTATAGGCTCATCATTGGTTGTTTCTTGAATTTCTCCAAGATCAATATTGCTCCCACTATCCTCTTTGGAAATGAGCTCCCTTTCTTGGAAAACCCCTGTTGGTCCCAATAAGGGTCTACAAGAGTTAAATATTAAGTAAACAGTTTGTAGAAGGGGGGGGGGGTTGAATACAAATACACAAATTTTAGTTTTTAAATGAGTTTATAGAAAATAAACAAATTTACAGTTATAAGCGGAATTAGAACAAGTTGAAAACCTATTCTATTGTAACTAAAGAAACACACAGTTTGATGCACAAGAAGATGAAAGAAAGAATACAGAAGGTATAGGCTAGAAGGAAGCATGCATAAAGATGAAGAAGATATCTTCATCTATTTATACCCGCTTGCATTTAATACAAAGCAAAAGGTACATGCCACGTGTCAAGCTTGGATTGGAAGCTTGTCCTTGTAAATAAGACAACCATGCTTTTGGCCGAATATGAACAGTACCGTATCAGATATGATGGGGACATAAGAGACAAGTCGTATGTCTTTTTCTGACATGGTTCTAGGTTTGAATTTTGTGCATCGAGGATAAGATCAAACTTTAATCTTGCAGAGGAAGCTTCATTTGATCGCTGACACTGAATGTTCAAGGATGAACTTCAGTGTTGCTGAGGATTCACAAGACTTCACACTTTGAGTAGATAATCGCTGCTATCGCTGAACCGCTTCAGGTCACTTAGCTGATTATCTCTTTCTTCAGCTTTGGTCTTCGACTGTCGCTGAATGGTCTTCTGGTGTGATAGCTGATCTTCAGGTCTTCAGAGATAAGTTTGTTGATCCTTGATCTTCAGCGATCGCTGATGGCAATCAGCGTATGCTATCGCTGAATTTGAACAAAAGCTTATCTAAGGAATTTCACTAAGTATAGTAAACTAATCATATTCAAATCACTGAGAGGAGTTATGATCAACAATCTCCCCCTATTTGATTATGATTAAGCAACATAGGAAAATTGCTTTTAAAAGATTAGCAGGGACTTATAAAATTTAAAATAAGTTTTCTGAGTGCTAATCTGTAAGATCTTTTTCAGCTAATCTATTATCTGAATTGAGTTTCATTTATAAGGATATGAAATCATAATTTTTACAAGTAGAAGAGCTTAAAGTACATTCACTGATTGAACTTTCAGAGTGAAGGTTCAGTGAGCTAAGAAAAGTTAAGAAGATAGAACTCTTATGTTCATTGTCCCTTTTACTTTTTTTTTCAGGGATCTTTTTAGTATGAGATGGAGTAAAGTACTCGAGTGTATTTCATTAATTATAATCTGAAGATATTACATAGAAATGAAATTACAATCATTAAAGTGAAAGTACATTTACACTGAAGGAAATATTACAAAGGAATAAAAAGCTACTACCAATCAGAGAGGCTCACATTTCTTCTTTGTAACTCATGTTCAAAAAGCATCTTCTGTCTGATTACCAGAGGGTCATTAGACCAGCAGTAACAGTATAAGATTTTTATGAAACGAGTAAGGGCCTTATGAAGTTCCTTGTTTCTGAAGAGACGAAGCTGTCTTTCATTATCCAAGAAAATCATGCCAGATTCAGGGAGCGAGATGACTTCACTTTCTTCATATAATCGATCCGTAGGAAGAGAGGTATCCAGCATAGATATATCAGGGAGCGTCATATGACTGATGATGCTTTCAAGATCAAATTTGACACTATGTTCATTTCTTAAGCTTGGGCCTTCTTCAGAGGTTGATCTTCTTTTCTTAGATGATTCAGGGAGAGAGGGAACTTGTACATGTTGTGACATTCTCTGCAGCAACTGATTCAGCTCATCTTCTACCACATTCTTGAACTTGGATTTGGAACCCTGAATGGCATCTCTGATTTCGAGCCATTCACTGTATCCATATAACCTTAAGAATTTTGCTTCTTCTCTCTCTGTTCTGGATGGCCTAGTCATTCTTACATATACCTTTGGACCACCTCTGTTGGAGTGTCGCCCTTGGATAGTTGCATGAATGATTTTGGAATCAGATCTTCGAAAGTTCAGCATCTCTGTGCACCAATCCAGTTCTTTGTCTTTTGGAGTTGTGGCTTCAATGGTTAGTGTAGTGAGAATCTTCTGTTGAGCGAGAATGGGATCTACATTCAGGTTTTCTTGTACAAGTTCTTTCTGAGCCAGAGCTGCAGCGAGCCGTTCACTCTTTTCTAATTGTTCTTTTGCTGCTTTGTCTCTTGCTGAGTCTTCCCTGAGAATCTTCCTTGCTAAAGCAAGATCATTCTCAGTTTGCTTTATTTCTTCATCTCTGATCCTCTGAGCTTCCAAAGCTTGTACTCTCTCTTCCTTGGATAAAAAGTAGAATTCATCTACCATCCTGATTGGTACAACGTTTATTGGGTCTTCATGGGGGTACCCTTATTCTTTTGGATTCGAATTCCCTTAGGAATCTTATTCGCCTTTCTTCCTCTTCAGGCTCCCTTATAATCTTCTTCTGAACGCGACGTCGAGGAATGAGGCCTTCTTCTTCCTCAGAGTCAGTTTCAACTATGTACATAAACTGCTCTTTAGAAGAAGGTTCCCTCCTTGTGGATGAGTCCTTTGGGGGACAGGGATCACTGAGGGAAGGAGAGAAAGGAGATTTATCAGAGAGAGGTTTTGAAGGAGGAAGGGTTATATATGGGGATTCAAAGAGAGGAGTAATATAATGGATAAGCTGAAGTGATACGTTATCAGCGGTCTCCCCCTCTGATATAGGGATGGTGGCCTCAAGATCGACCACTCTGGCTGAAGGTCCAGCTCCGTTCCCCAAGGGCTCTAGCTGAGATGTGCTTGGTCTGGATAATCTGAAATGATCCATTGCAAATCCCAAGTCATCATCATCATCATCATCACCTCCAAGGTGAGGGATGAGTTCCTCTTCTTCTTCTTCTTCATCATCATCCTCTTCTTCATCACAACCAACAAACCTTGCAGAAGGTTCTGGTTTCTGAATGTAAGGAGAGATCCTTTCATCTAGAAACCGTCGATTGTGCTCGCCGATAAGTTTGTTAGCGAACTCTTTGGCCACCTTCTCCCCTCAATGTTATCATGGGGCAGAACGTGGACCATCAGAGTGTGAAAATTCGTGTGCATGGCCTCAAGCATGGTCCGATCAACAACAGCAAAGGAGGGACCAGTCCCACTGAGCCTTGAGAGAGCCTGCATTATGTCAGACTGAGTCTTTTGAATAGACTCGAGGACAGTGGCCTGAGCATCAACCTTTTGCTCAATGTTGATGAGGGATTGGTGAAGATCCTTGTGATCGTCCTTCAGAGTCTGAACATCAGACACCAAGTTGCTGACGTTCGTCTTCATTCCTGGAGTGCCAGCGACCTGCCAGAAGATCAACTCCATAGAAGTTTGCAGTGTGTCCAGCCTGGCTCTAGTGAGAGCACACTCATTGACCAGATGGTCAATGGCAGGGAATGTGGGAGCAGGCAGGGACACAGGAGGCAACTCAGTGACCCTGGGAGGAAGCTTGGGGGGAAGGTGCTCCATCTTGACATCCCTGAGCTTTTTGGCACTGGGAGGGCGCTGAGGAGACTTCATCGCTGTCTTCGAAGTGGTGGTGGTGGTGGTCGTAGTGGCAGCAGCTGATGACATTGACAGAAAGGGGAGAAAAGAATCCGGATCAGATGATGGATGAAAAATAGCATTATTTTCCTTGAGAATATCATGAGGATTACTCTCAGGGACTACTTTTGCAGAGGTAGTTTCCTAAGGATCACTGACCAGTGTCTTAGAGTATCTGAAAGAGATACTCTGAGGTCCTTTTAAATTGGCTTTCCAAAACTCAGATTGACTAAACAATTTTGAGGTTTGGACTGCGTGCATTTCAGCATTATCAGAGATAGAGACAACTATCACTGAGTCACTTGCTGATGTGAGGACCAAAGAAGTAGAGATGGAAGAGGTAGAGAAGGCAGTGAAAGTAATACCTGATCCAGCTTCAGCAGAGCTGGCTATAACACCTTCAGAGACCTTAGTCACTGATGGTGGTGGTAGTGCTGATGAAGCTTCAACGGCAGCAGAAACCGTTGGAGTGGCTGTGGATGAGGGTGGTGATTGAAGTACACCAAAATCAGAGAGGATGGTCTGTTGAGAGACCACCTTCTTAGGTTTCTTTGAGGCGATGGTCTTCTTATGACCATCAGTGGGGGTTTTCCTCTTTGCAGCAGTAGTGCCTTGGGTACTCACTGAGGGGATGGGCAGTGAGGAGGTCACTAAAAGAGGTGCTCCTATAATTTGTAGCATATAGGGAGTGAGAGGAGCATCACCTGGACGTTCTTCCAGGTCCAGGGACTTCTTCCCTACCATTGAGAAGGAAAAGTCTCCGACTTTTGGGTAGCTCTCCCCGAAAGCCTCTTCAAGGATGGTGGAGAAGAAACGGGGGTAAGGGATAACAGGATGTCTGGTGGAGGCATTGAGGCGGCTGCACATATCGCTGAAGATGTAGTCAGCGTAGTTCAGAGGATGACCCGTGCAGAGAGAGAAGGCAAGGTCTTGAAAATGTTTGCTCGCCTGATCGTGGGAGCCAACCTTGGACCCTAGGCACTGAATGACCTGGGTGAAAATATATTGCCAGCGAGCAGGGAGTCGCTTCTTTTCCAGCTTTGACCCCACCGTCTTCACTAAGGGGTTCTCCCATTTGTAGCCAATGGATTCCAAGAAAGCATCTATCTGTTGCTTTGTTGGTTCAGCACCCCATTGCTCATTCTTCTTTCGCTGAGGAAGTCTTAGCACCTTGCGTACAAACCCCGCTGAGAAGGCGAAGAAGCCAAGTTCAGGGATTGTGAAGGAAATAGCTGGAAGGACAGTGCCTTTGTCTGTTTTCAGAGTGGTACATTGCGCCGTCTACCAGAGAGCCTGAAGGTAAGAGGCAATGCCCACTGGGTTGTGGACGATGGCATACATCAGAGGGCATGCCTTGAGGAAAGTTGCAGGGTCCTTGAACTGAGGGCGTTCAGAGGGAATGTCTACCAATGCAATATAATTGCATGGCTTGAAAGTTGACTTTCCAACTCAAATTGACAGGTTGGTGCGGCGACCAACTGGTTAGGAGCAGCAGTTTCAGCGACGTTGGAAGCAGAGGCCATTTCTGTAGGAAAAATGGCAACACCGAAGAGATAAATCATGGTTTTAATACATGAATGTATAAACCAGAGTTTTGGTATAAAAAGTACCAAATGTAAGAGCAAAGAAACAAGTATTTTGATGAACAATATCAAAATGCTTGTTGGCAATAAAAATTTAAAGGTAAATAAAAAATGATAAAACTTAAAAAAAATTATGTTCTAAGAACAGGGTTTTGAAAGTGAAAAAACTTTTCACTTTAAAAACAAGATTTTATTAATTTTTCGAATGAAAATAGATAAGAAAGGTGAAACAAGTTGTTTCCAGTTCTTGATTTAAGGTTTAGATCAAACCTTAAACGTGTGAAGAAGAAAAACGCACAAGTGCGTGTTCTTGGTGTTCTTGGAGAAAGCTTGAAGAATCGAAATTTCCTTTGCCTTTAGGGAAGTTATGAAAGCGGAAGGAACAAAGTAAGGCAAAAAGAATGCTTAAATAGCATGAGGAGAGAGAAAGAAAGGATTGCTAAACGACGGTTTTAGCTTTTTGAAAAAGAAATGATGACCTAGCGCATGTTCCAAGAAAGGAGATGGAATGGAAACGTCGTGGTCCGTCGTATGTCAGAAAAAGGTCTGACGTGTCCTTTTCTTTTATTTTTAAAAGATTATGATGATGGTTATCCATAAGGAAGGTTTATCATTAATAATTTTAGAAAAATCTTCATCACTAATAATAAAGGATTGTCAGTGAGGAGTTTTAAAATAAGAGAGACATTCTTTGATTAGAAAGGACTGTCGTGGCACTATGGGAAAGTTACGTTAATCGGGGACGCCGTCCATCGAAATAGAATCGTACGATTACAGAAAGGAAAGTATAAAAATGAATAATAATATCGTATGAAATCTAGAGATCTATTATATGATTCTTGATGCTAGAGCGTGATGATGATCAATCGAGGATCCTTTGTTAGGTGGAGCTTGGATTTTATAACTTGAGCCGGTTGTAACTGTCGTCTATCTCTAGTGATCTTCATAAATTTCTTTAATGACGCTGACTATAACCGTCCAACGGTCCTGTGCAATATGTAACAAATGATTAACGGTTAGTTTATTAAAATAATATACCTTACGTTGAAATCGTGTGTCAAACGGATGTCCATTGTTTATGCATCATACGTCATGATCGTTCGTCGTGAGTTTTGTTCAACCAATGATCTCAAAGCCATAATAAATACTTGTAAGTCATGGTATATGCTTGGTCGAATATAATAGTCAACGGTCGTGTATTTCGGAGATTTTTACCCAAACAGGTATTAGGTTAAAATTTCAAAAAAATAATAATTTAAAATATATATATTTAATTTTCGGGTTTTAGGGTCGGGTCGGGGTCGAACCATTAAACCCAACCCGCACTTACTTACCCGCAATTTTGGTTCTGTTTCGGGTTCCTCAGGTTACGGGTTTCGGTTTTTTGGCTTAAGTTCGGTCGGGTTTTTGGGTCGATCGAGTTTTACTCACCCCTACCAAAATGAAATAAACACCAGAATAGGCGATATTCACTGGGCCAAGAGCACCCCCTCGAGTAAAAGCAATTAATGTAACTTGTGAGGTACAGCAATTATTAGGAAACAATCGAGTTAGGGCCGTAGCTATGAGTGCTATATAGTCAGATAGGGCACGATAAAATCAACCAAAACCAATATGTTATCCAGTGAGACAATAAGTTTGAAGATATGTGCACATTGATATCAATCAAACTAGTATATAGCAAAATGAGATAACAACCCATTGATAACCTTTTTTGGGGGAAAGAGGACGAAACATCTAACAATATATTAAAAAAAAAGAAAATTCCAAAGGACAGACTAATTTCATATAACTGAATGATTAACGCACTCAAAACGTGCAATACGTTATATGATTATGTCATAATTTCATATAACTCCAAAAGCTCAATCTACCACAAAACAAACCGAATAAATATCACGAAAACTCATTTAAGTAAAAATCGAACCAAAATTTTAACAACCCAATTGACTATTTCATAAAAGTCATCAAAAACAATAAAATGTATTTAACCGAAAGATACTGATTGGGAGAATTTAGGAAAATTTAAATCATAGAGGATAATTAATTCGTGTAAGTTTACGCTAGTGCCCTTTTGAATAAAAAATTATCGTTAATTTAGTGTAATTTGAATTAAAAGATCATAAGGCCAGATTAGTTTGGCGATTTGTAACATGTTATTTGGTTTAAACTTGATTTATTATATGAGTACAAAGATACATAAATAATTGATTGAAATTATTATTTCCTTATCAAAAATGTTGATCCCCTTGCATAAGTTAACTAGTTTGGGTACTCGTGTGATTAATCATGATGTCAAACTTTGTTGTGAATCGAGGGTATTAAGTGTTGTTATTATAAGTTCCAAAAATTTATAATTAAAATACAACTTCATTTATAAAACTAATGAAGTCTAAAGTTAAATGCTATTTTAAAACTAAAAAAACCCAACAAATAAATATTATTTCAAACTCACATAAAACCAGTTTTATAATATTATTAAATCTAAAAAAATTTAGTATTTGACTCATTGAAGGTATTGATGAGATGATCATAATAATACAATTTTTGAAAAGATAAATATATTTTTAATATATGATTATGTGTTTTAGGGTCAGATTCAAGATAAACGCCAAAAAACTGAAGAACACTATGGGAGCCCTCTATTTGGACGGACGCATATCGGTAATTTGTAACATGCATTTGTGCATATGCTCTAATGCATATATATGCACCGATGCATAAAAAATAGCTTCAATCACCGTCCAGATGAAAGACTCTCAGTGTGTTCTTTGTTTTTTTTTTTTGTGTTTTCCCTTAGACTTTCCTCATGTATTTTACTATGATAAGGATGTAAAATGTAAAATAAAAAAAAGTAAAGAATAAAAGTTAATTAAATAACTATAATGTATAAAACGTAAGTTATAAAAACAACTCAATACGTATTTATGTTATTTGCATGATAATACGATTAAATCCAAAAATACTCAATATTGGGTTCATTTCGAATGTATTGACAAGACGATTATAATATTACAATTTTTAAAACAATAAACATATTTTTTAATGTAATTTGTTTCATATACGATTATTTATGTTAAGATGATAAATGTGTAAAAAATGAAAAAGTACTGAATAATATAGATTACGGTATAAAATGAAAAAAATAAAGACACAAAAAAATTAAGGCTATGATTGGCAAAAATAAGTTAGCATATTTTCAGAGTACACGTTTGGCAAACCATAAGCTAGCGTTTTGGGAGATTATTTTCATTTTTTCCAATTACAACCAATATTATTTTTTAATTATTTACATTAATTATTACTTATACCAATTATTGTTATATTATTATTTTCATTAATCATTATTCTATATTATTTAGTTATAAAAAACAAACAGAACAATTATAAAAATGTTTATGTAATAACAAAATTAAATTTATACTTATTTTATTTTATTTCATAAATAATAAATTTGTGTTAAATAAGTTTAATACAATATTTAGTTCGATTATTGAATATTTTTTTTGGAACAATCCAATCTTATATAACGATTTTGTTTGTTGTATTTGATTTGTTGTGTTGATGATCTTAAGAACTGATGGTGTTTGGTGGTGGTCGATGGTGTATGGTCGTGGGATAACTCAAACAAGAAGAAGAGGATATTTTTAAAAGTGTTTTTTTATTGATTAATATTTAAGAAAAAAAAATTAGTTAATAAAAACTGTTAAAATTGAGAAAATATTTAAAAAGACTGATTTACTCTCGTAATTAACGGAGAGAATGGACAGCCGTTTGCGTCATGGACCAAATCCAGTTGCATACGCGCGTAGGTTTTAAAAAAAAAAGATAAAGGACCAAATACATAAAACTGACCTACCTTAGAGACCAAATATATAATTTACTCTAGAATTAATGATCTTCAACAATAGTTTTGTAAGTACTTAAAAATAACATAATGTTAAATTAAACATTTCGGAGCTAGAATAGATGCTTCTATTTGATATAATTGCATTTATTATTTATAAAAACAATATAAAATACATTGTTTATGACCAATCATGTAACCTGACCCATCCAATAGGAAATCGATTAAGGTCTAGACCCAAATAAAACCCATCATCTCTGACTACCCAAAGACATTTTTGTAGACTGAAAAACTTGCCGTTATAGCAATATTTATTAATTGTACCATACTCAAAAACATTAAAAAAAGCAGACCTTGAATTCGAATAGAAATGAGCATAATATAGAGTCCTTAAATCTACGCTCAAGCAGAAACCCCATTGTGTATAACCGTTAACTGCAATTGTACGATTTCCGAGATCATCATTTCCTGATTGTATGTGAGCAATGATAGGATCACTTGTCATGTCATAGATAAAGATCGTCCAATAAGCGAAGGGACAAAGCGTAATCTTGTTTAGTGTCGAAGATGCATCTGTTGTGTTGGTGTTCAACAATGCATTTGTTGTGTTGGTAGTCATTAATGCATCTGTTGTGTTATCGATCAACGATGCCTCTGTTGTGATAACAAGGAAAACCATTACAACGAAAAACACACTCTTCATAATTGCGTAGAATGAAAAACTAGTATGAATAAACACAATGACAGATCTACTATATATAATCAGAAAAAGGCAGTTCATCTATTCAAAAAATATAATATACCAAAAGTTGGTAGGATGAGATACACAATACTATATAAAAAAGTATAATATTTTTTTCTAACTCTTTAGGAAAATTAAGATACTGTTTAATAAATCACAAGGATTGAGGCGTACTGGTTGAGGCTTTGGGGGATGTGGTGCAATATCCCATCTATCCAGGGTTCGAATCCAGACGTATACAACAATTGTGGCCACTGAGTTTATCAGGACTGATGTATTGCAGTCATAATTTGTCGAGATTAGTCCAGACATAGTTTAAGATACCCTTCAAAAAGAAAAGATATTGATTAATACCCAGATAATATATAATATTATTTAATTAGTTACCTAAATTGTATAAATTAAATGTGCTATTTTTTAATATATTGATGGTGTATAGATATTTTTCTAATAGTTGGAGATGGGTTTATAAAAGAAGCGGATAATTAAATTGACAAAATATACAAAGAAGTTATTGTATTTTTATTCCTTTAATTATATAATCAAATAAATAGATTTTCTAAAACATATTTATACTATTGTAAATTATATTTTTTATTTGTTTTATCATCGTATCTATAGTATATCATAAAATATCTTATATGGTTATGTTTAGAATTTTAAGAGGTATTAAATTTTAGATGCGTGGTATAATATTTAAAGTACCAAAATTTTCCACCAACCAGCCACTATCTATATACATTTATAAATTAAATTTTTTTTAAATTTTAATTTACATTTTACACTCTTATAAATAATTATTTAATTTATTTTATGTCCCTTACTTTTTTATTTTTTATTTTATACTTGTATCATATTAACCTAAATAATCGTATGTGAATCATAAAACAATTAAAAAATAAGTTTATATTTTTACAAATTATACCATTATAATCGTATGGTCAATGCACTCAAAATAAGCTCAATATTGACGGATAAGATTCCTCAAAGATTTATTTAATGATCAACGTCTTTGTGGTTTCTATTTTATAACAGATAGAGTCCCCCATCCAACTTTTTCGTTAAATATTATCATTTTAGCATTTTTTTTAATCTTTCATAATTTTTCAAACCACATGAACCAAATATGTAATTTACTCTAAACTATATGTATGTATATATATATATATATATTATGTATTATATAATTATATTTTTGTTTTATTAATTATATAATTTTTATATTTTATAAATATAATATATTTATGTTTTATAAAATGTAATTTATATTTATATATAAAATATATGAAGAGTTCATTTTATGCTAGAAAAACTAAATAAGATCACTATACAAATTGCATAGATAAAAACTTCAAAATTCAAATACATAAAATATAGAGTAAACTACGATTTTCGTCCCTGTGGTTTGGTATTTATAAAGATTTTTGTCCCTGTGTTTTAAATTTTTCTTTTTTCGTCCCTATGGTTTGTATTTCATTACGTTTTTTGTCCTTCATCCTAAGAAAGTTAAAAAATTCTGTTAAGTGACAAATATTGTGCTTTTCTTTGTAATAAATGAAGATAAAGGACTAGCTCTATAAAAATTGATATATCTAAGGACCAAATCCATATTATTATATTATATATAATAAATATATGTTTTTTAATTATTATTTTTATTTTTCTTTAAGCATTCATCTTCTTTACTTAACCTTAACTGAAAATCAAGAACAACAAACATAACTCAAAATTAAAATCAATTATAACTCCTAATTCAAAATCAAGACCAGTCCAATTTATCCAAAATTTAACTCAAAATTAAGAACAATTAAAATACCCAACTCTGAATCAAATCCTCTTGTTACAAATTAGTAGTTATGAAGATCCAATGTGGAAATCACGATTTGGGTGTAGATCAAGGTAGGCTGGTCGAAGAGAAGAAGCTACAAGGTGGAGGCAAGAAAACAACCATAGATAAAAGGGAACTAGTTAGAGAAGATGGACAATGTGGATGTATAAAGATGAACCCTAAGTTTATCCCCATTTGATATACCTCTAACTTCAGATACAAAGCTTATGACCGAAATGCCTAAAACCCTAGAAAACGAAAACCCAAATGAATGAACTACATATCCATCTCTATAAGACAAAGCAAATGGAGACCAAGAGAAAAATGGAACGAAATATTAGATGGTTGGATCTGCCAGCGATAGAGATGCCCGGAGATGGCAGGTTGTTGTGTCCGCCGAAAATGGAGCTGTAGGTGCCGGCAAATGGTGGTCGCTGTCAAGGAGAGGGGGCCATTGCCTGCCAGTGGTGGCCGGAGTTAAAGTCGTGGGGTTCCACCCTAATCTGTTCTATATATAATTATATACTCTTTCTATATATGTAGACGTATTTAATATTTTAATTCTCTTTCTATATGTATATACTCTTTCTATATATACAGACATATAGTATATAAGTAATTAAAAATTATAAAATAATGAAAATTGTTAATTAATGGTAAATTACATATTTGGTTTTTGTAGTCTAGAAAAACGGTAACAATGTCTATTAAAAGCATTGTAAAAAGGCCATCCTTCATTTAACGGATTTTTTTAACATATTTAGCTTGAGGGACGAAAAAGGCAATAAAATGCAAACCATAAGGACGAAAAAAACAGTTTTTAAACTACAGGGACAAAAATCGTTATAAACACGGAACCACAGGGACAAAAATAGTAGTTTACTCTAAAATATATAAATATAACTATAAAGTAAATTATATAAAATATAAATATAACATAATTTTTTTGTGAAGGGTATCCCATGCTATGCCTGGACTAATCCGGTAAATTATGACTACAATACATCATCTCTTGATAAACTCAGTGATTACATTTTTTGTGTATGATTGGATTCGAACCCTTACAAGATGGGATATTCCACCACATATCCCGAGGTCTCAATCAGTACGCACAACCCTTGTGGTTATAACATAATAATTTGTAGATATTCATATATACAGTGAATAGAGATGGCCTGGTGACGAAGGTGAGACGGTAGATTTTTATGAGATTCATTTTGATGACAACGATGTTATACGTGTTTGAATTTAACTTTTATATTTATATTTATATTTATATCTACCATATATATTTATATCTTCAAATTATTAACTTTTTGTATATTTAAGATTATATTATATTTATATTTTAATAAAATTTATTTTGTATTTTCATATATTTTATGAATTTGAACCTTTCATCTATACATATTTTATATATGTATATCTACAAATTATTAATTTTGGTATATTTAAGATTATATTACATTTATATTTTATAAAATTTACTTTGTATTTGAAATTTATGTTTTATATTTTTATATTTTTTATATATTTGAATTCTGAACCTTCCATCTATGTAATTTGTATAGTGATCTCAATTATAGTTTCTAACACAAACTGTACTGAACCTTACATATATTTTATAAAATTATTTATATTTTAATTTTATACATAAATATGAACACAAATACATTTTATAAAAGATAAATATAATATATCATATAAATATATTAAATAAAAATAATTTTTAAATAAAAATCTTAAGGTGATCGAAATCCTAATCGATCGAGAAAAACTTAGTTATCGAATCCTTTGTGATCGACAACTTCTTTTTATCGATTCAATTCTTTTCGTTTAGAATTTTTTATCGAGTCTCCTATACCCAACAAAATTTTCTTATCGAGTCTCAAACACCCGACAAAACCTCTTGTCAACAAAGCCTAACCCGATAAAATATTTTGTCGACCCCTAGTCAATCGAGAAAACTTTCTGTTTCACAAATACACCTCAGAAAATTACCAAACACTCATTGATCAAGATCATCAAGCCAAGTACAATGACCAATCGCGAAGCAATGAAAATTGGTTCAGATACAAAACCCCCCGAGGTAAGTCTCTCGGACTATGATCAGTTTATGAATAACATGATGATACAATTGCAAGAACTTTAATCTAAATTGAAAACCGAGAAACTCTTGGTTTCCAAATTAGAAGCACGCTTAGAAAATAATCATAATCAATTGCTAATTTATCAAACCGAACTTGCAACATCTCAAAGTATTGCACACAATCATCAAACGGAGAAAACTGCTTTTCAAGAAGAAAACATTCTTTTAAAACAACAAATCTCGGATCTCAAACTTCAACTTAACCAATCTAAAAGGGAGACCGAAGATTTTTCATCAAAATATGAATTTTTGAGCTTTCAAAGACAAGACCTTTTGGAAAAACTCAAAGATTTGGAACTAAAACTGTATAAAATTGATCAAATAGAGCACACGGTTCATTTAAACATTCCGAAAGAGTTAAGTTCAAAAGCTAGATTAGTATTTGATAATCCGAAACATTTAGAAAATGCCATCTACAATACTCCGACTATCTATAAATTCGAATATCTGAACCTTGGTCCGGATTACAAAATTCCATTTATGAAGTCGGAGTCGAACATCGAAGAAAGGGAAGATTGGAAAAGACAAAACAAGAATTTCGTCAAATTCCTTTCTGCTATCCTCAAATAGTAGAAAAGGAATCGTCAAAAGAATCTCTTCCAAATGACTATTTTCCCTTTTATTCTGACGAAGAACATCAAAATAAAATTCCTGAATGTAAACCCTACATTCCCATTCAATTTTTAGAAAAGCAAATTGTTCAACTTGAAAAAGTGTTGGAACTCGAACGTTCTTCGTCGGACAAGAAAAAAGTGGCATTAATTGCTAAAATTCAAAATTTAGAAAACAAAACTTTACAAACTCAAAACCCCGAAGTTGACACAACTTCAAATATCTCTTCTTGTAAAGCCTTTGTCAGCTCATATTTGGATGATTGTGATTTTTCATACTTCCCGATTGATCCTAACTACTATCCTCCAAAACAAAAAATTTCTCTCTCACAAGAACATATAGATAAGGAATTAGATGACCTTGAGACAAGGATCTTTTCGGATACAAATTCTAATCTTTCTTTACTTGACGACAACGAATGTTTAAACGATTTAAATGTTGAATTTGACTTCAATCCAATTCTTCCAAGTCATAAGGAATTTTTAGATAAAAGGAAGAAACCAATGGAATCTGCTTTCACTCCAGAAGTTAAGAATGAGTGCTCTACAAGCAATTTGTTTTCTAACCAAAAGGATCAAACTCACTTTTCCAAACCCATCAATTCTCATTATGCGAAAAATGCTAAACATGGTTTTATTCATGTTTCACCTTTTCGAACTCTTAATTCTAAACAGTTTCGTAATGATTTTGTTGCTAAATCCGAAAATTTCAAGAAGTTTAGGATGGTTTGGAGAAAGAAATCAACTACAGATGATAGTGTTAGAAACATGCCACATACATCTCCTGTAGTGGATGAAAAATCATTTGTTTCCAAGACTAATTTGCCTTATTTTCTCAAATCTATCAATCAGCTAATTAGTCTAGGTGCCACAAAGATTTGTTGTGCTACATGTGGAACAAATGATTTTGTCAATCAAAATTTCATTCATAAATGGTATGGTACTTACAGTATCCTCACTTCCCCAGTTATTGTATCTAAAGCTAACATCCGAGGACCCAACAAAGCTTGGGTACCAAAATCTTTTTAATCTGTTTAGTAGGTACGTCATGTGTGTTCTAAATTCCGAATATTCACATCACATGACAATCTTTCAAAAGGTTATGCTACTTTTGAGGGGGAGTACCACATTTTTATTCCATTTATTTAGCTTCATAGTATCTCAGCTATGAATCTGCTCTTAACCCGTTTTTTTAGATGACTTCTGAATACACCAGTTCAGAACTCGGAATTCCATGTTTTGAATCTTTGTGTGTGATAGGATTTAAACGTTTCAATGGTCAAACCAAAGCCGGAAGGACCTACCCATGAAACACATCTCTAGGTTAGATATATTTTGGAAGGGTATGTTTAAAATTGAGTGCTTGTGAGATAAAATAAAATTGTGAGAGTGTGACAAGACTTAAAAGAAAATATTTAGTCTTTACCAAACTTAAACAGTTATCCGGGTAGCCACATAATCTATTCATTCTCGATTCTTTGGAGATGAATATTGAACTAGACATGGACCCAATGTCAATAACTCGTGTCACCCCACCCAACTACTCAAGTATCTCACAAAAGATATTTGTTTCATATATCACGGAGAATGAGCATATCTGCTATCTTTTCTTCACTCGGAAGATTAAGATATTGAAAAAGGAAGACACACCTCCGGTCTCCGAACTTCACATTTAATGCACGTTGAGTCTGTGAAATGTATTCACATTTTGAGCCTTAAAATTAGCATTTAATGCATACATTCTTTCTACACATTGCACGAGTCTTTGTGATTCACATTACATATCTTCGTGTTTATGCCGGAACAGTTTGAGAAGTTAGTTTTATAACTTACTTCTATGATAACTGGAAGTCCTATCAGTGCCAACCCGCTGCCAACACTGCATATAGGCCACTTAATTAAAAATAATATTTGATTTAAGTGATAATAGTTGCTATTTGTGCTTCTATGTTAGCTCTTACCCACTATTCCACATTCACGCTTCCACTTATTGCCTTTGATAATGTTTATAATGATTCGGATTCTCCATTATCATTCTGAGGGGGAGAAAAGGTATATCAATGACGAATGCTTCTTATTGTGAAAATGTGTTTAAAAGTCAAATGAAGAAAAAGATTGAAAACTTGTCGACTAATAAAGTAACAACGGATCAACAAGTACACTAAGTGTTTTCATCGCGTTCATTTGGCCCGACACCTGATTTGATCGACTCATTTTGGCCTAACATCAATTCTTGTCAAATCTACTTGGCCCGAGATCTTTTTATGTCAACATCGCCTGGCCCGACATACTTTTTGACCCGACAAGTTTTATACCCTACGACATCGCGGCTCCTTCGATTTTCCCAATCATGCTAATGTTAAGGGGAGCTACAGAGCTTACAAGAGATCATTTTCGTAGGGGGAGTAAAAGAATCAAGAAGAAAGATTTGTTGATAAAAGTTTCACCATCTTCAAAAAAGTGCTGATTTGCTGAATTGTAATCTCGAATACAAAGGGGGAGATTGTTTGGTCTGAAAATATTGTATCCGAGATGACAACTATTGAAGACGTGAAGGGCTAAAGTGAAAAGTTAGCAAAGTCTTTAATTAGGAAAGATTTAATGTTTAAAATAAGGAAAGTATTGTTTTGTAAGAAAAGGCAAGTGTACAATGCCTTATGCTACTATTTCCTTATACCATATTTCCTATTCATATAAATAGGAGTCTTCGGCTATTCATTATCGTGTGGAAAAAGAGTCGATTACCATAGAGCTGAAATAATGTTATATTAACATTAGAATCGTAAAAGTGAGATATACGACTACTAAGCTTCGTTATTCTGTGTGTTCTTATCGCTTTATACTTCATAATCATTGTGCTTGCATAATCTGGGATCTACATTAAGTTATCAACTATGTTGAATATTTCATTTGGGATGGCGATGGTGAGTAAAGTAAGTGCCCTTCTATCTACTTTAGCTTGCTCCTTTTCAGCATTGTTATACATACAGGACTCTTCTTGAGCTGGGTAGCTGGAATTTTAGAAGTAGTTTGTGTTCTAGGACCAGCAGCAATTTCCACGTAGACTTCAAGGGGACCATTGATAATGGATTGCATCAATGCCACATCAATGTTATCCAAGAATTGAATCACCCTTATGCGCCATTGATGATACTCTCCCAAGAATAGAGTAGGTGGTTTAGTTTCAGATCCGATGGAAACGACTTCTTTGGACATCTTGATTTGAGTGATCACAAATTCACCTAAGTTTGAAATTTAGAACGATTCGAATCAATCTTGAATGGATTGATCAAGAATTTCAAGAACTTGTCAGATCTGACAGGTTCTTAATAGAATCAAAATATAAATGAATTGGCTCTGATACCAATTGATAGATCCCAAGTATCAAAATATAGAAAGAATGTAAAGTATATAACAAGAAATGTAGCAAGGAAGTCGGATGTAGTATTGATATTAACAAAATTACACAGATGTATCTTTATAGTGCAAAAGATCTAAGAACGTTAGTTCTAACAAACTAACTAACCTTCTATTTATATACAAGTAAGAATTCTATACTAACAGATAGTTACATGACAGACCAATAGAATCACTACAAGTGTACACCATAAAGTTCAGAATCACTTCTGAACTTCTTCAGAATTGTCTTCAGAAGTTCTCCAGAACTTCTTCAGAACATCTTCAGAGTCTTCAGAAGTTATGCCTTAGGCCTTCCTTGACTTCTTTACTTGAGTTCTGACTTTGGACTTCTAAGCTTTCTTCCTTTGTCTCTTCAGAACTAGTTTAGAAGATCTAAACTATGAAACTTCAGAACCCAGTCTTCTTTGAAGCTATTTCATGATCTCTATCAGCCGCGTAACATGTCTCTTCGCCACCGAGTATGTGAGTCCATAGACATCCGATCCACATGAAGACAACTTCTATCGTTGGAAGTATGCTACTGGACAAGGATGGGGCAGCTACGCCCGCGAAACATGAACAACCATTCTAGATAGTTTACCCAAACGTCATTCGTTCCTGGATATCGATCCAACGGGTTTGAACGCGAGTGAAGGAAAGCTAGGTATTATGGTTCAATGGACCATCTGTTCTATCCGTTCGAGTTTTGCTTCTATAGAGAAGATGAGACGCTCAAAATGAAAGTGTTCGCAACGCATACCGAAAGGGTATCAATGAAGCCGACCATTAAGTTGGCAACTGAACAAAGCTCTCGATCAACTAAAGTCAGTGTCCGGATCAGGAAAAGTGTCAGGTGACTGAAGAACTCAGTGACGAGTTGATAAAAGAAGCCCATTCAATCTGTAATCACGCTTTTAGGTTGATAATTTTATGTACCTCCTCATGCAATTCACAGTCTTAGTAGTATTCGAAGATGAGGGTTTAGGAATATTACATGCTTTGTCATTGGACAAAAGGTCTTGAAGGTATCCCTTCGATATAACCCATGTGACTTCTTTTCTTAATGCAACACAATCGTCTGTCATGTGACCGTGATCACCATAGAAATCACACCATTTCATCGTATCTTTTTTCTCGTCCAATCGATCACTTTTCTTTGGCCATCGTACTGTCGTCGATACTTCTTTCAAGGCTTTGATTAGATCACCATTCGTTCCTTTGAATTCGTAGGACGAAATCTTAGGATGTTGGGGATATCGAGAAGGTGGTGCGTCTCTCTTTTTATCGAACCGAACGTTCGATATCTGTTTTGGCTGGTCCGATCTGGACGTCGAACGATTCTTAAAGTTTGGTTTCTTGACGCCAAGAATACGTTTATTGTCTGTGTGTTTCCGGCGAAAAGACGCATCATCCTCGACTCTAATATAGGTTAGCGTTCGTGCTCGTACGCCTTCGAATGTTTCGGCCGGGTATTTGGTGAGATCCAGATATAGATCAGACGTGCTGTCTAATCCTCTTTTTAATGCTTCGATCGCCGTCCTTATGTCGCAATTTCAGATACCTACCATTTCAGAATTAAAACGATTAAAGTTTCTGCGAATAGATTCGCTAGATTTTTTTATTAATATAATACAAATCTCCCGTTTGTGTTTCCATTTTGTAGTTACTGGAGAAATGTTGGAAGAATTGATTGGCGAGATCTACAAAGGAGTTTATCGGTTTTGGCTTTAGATTAATCAACGACTGCAGGGCGGCTTCAGTTAGTGTTGCTCCAAAGCTTTTGCACATGCAGACTTCTTGATATGGCAAAGGTATCGATACGGTCCACATTAGTTGTTTGTATTGAGTGACATGCTCATTTGGGTCTGTCAACCCCGAGTGCTTTCGGGAAAATGCAAGGATATTATACTTATTAGGGATTTCAATCAGGGAATTGCATCAAAAAATGGCGATGTCCGAAATCCTGCCGGAGGTTCGATGTCGATAGGTACAACGACTCCGGGTAGCATATATAACGAAGCCAACACTTTTTTGTTATGTTCTTATAGAAGTTTAATTTGTCGTGTGACGGGTTCTGCAACATGAATGCTAAACGTGTTTTGACGCTCGCCCCCTAGGATCTACTGAGTCACCGACAGATGGATTCTGCACATATGTGTTTTGTTGAGGTATCCCGGTATAGTTTTGATTGAAATTCTGAGATTGGTTATTATGTTGTTCCCATGACCCAGGCTGCTGGTATTGGAACTACTAGTTAGCGTACTGTGTTGCTGATTGTTGTACTGTGGTCGACCGACGTATTGAGCCCATGGTGGTCTCGGACCGTTGGGTGGTGGTGGCAATGAACGTAACTCCCATGAAGACTTCTTTGTGCTTTGTGCGGCGTATAATTCGGCCCTTGGTGCTGCTTCCGCGGGTTAGCTCTGTGATATGCCATTCAAAAAACTAAAAAGAAAACGTTAGTAACGGTTGCGATTTGTCGGAGAATTCCTTTGATCGGGCCCCACGGTGGGCGCCAAACTGTTAATGCCAAAAATTGATTTACCAAAAGTCAACTTAAGGAGTTTGTGTAGCTGATCGGTCAAAGGCGGTATTCTCACGACAACACAACAAAAATAATAAAAACTAGAGACAAGAGATTTGGTGACGCAGAAAAACCCCTTAACGAAGGGAAAAACCGCGGAAGATAGGATCTACTGTCGTGGCACAATGGGAAAGTGACGTTAATCGGGGACGCCGTCCTTCGAAACAGGAATCGTACGATTACAGAAAGGAAAGTATAAAAATGAATAATAATATCGTATGAAATCTAGAGATCTATTATATGATTCTTGATGCTAGAGCTTGATGATGATCAATCGAGGATCCTTTGTTAGGTGGAGCTTGGATTTTAAAACTTGAGCCGGTTGTAACTGTCATCTATCTTTAGTGATCTTCATAAGATTCTTTAATAAAGCTGACTATAACCGTCCAACGGTCCTGTGCAATATGTAACAAATGATTAACGCTTAGTTTATTAAAATAATATACCTTACGTTGAAATCGTGTGTCAAACGGATGTCCATTGTTTATGCGTCGTACGTCATGATCGTTCGCCATGAGTTTTGTTCAACCAATGATCTCAAAGCCATAATAAATACTTGTAAGTCATGGTATATGCTTGGTCGAATATAATAGTCAACGGTCGTGTGTTTCGGAGATTTTTACCCAAACAGGTATTAGGTTAAAATTTCAAAAAAATAATAATTTAAAATATATATATTTAATTTTCGGGTTTTAGGGTCGCGTCGGGGTCGAACCATTAAACCCAACCCGCACTTACTTACCCGCACTTTTGGTTCGGTTTCGGGTTCGTCAGGTTACGGGTTTCGGTTTTTTGGCTTAAGTTCGGTCGGGTTTTTGGGTCGATCGAGTTTTACTCACCCCTACCAAAATGAATATATAGTCAGATAGGGCACGATAAAATCAACCAAAACCAATATGTTATCCAATGAGACAATAAGTTTGAAGATATGTGCACATTGATATCAATCAAACTAGTATATAGCCAAATGAGATAACAACCCATTGATAACCTTTTTTGGGGGAAAGAGGACGAAACATCTAACAATATATTAAAAAAAAAGAAAATTACAAAGGACAGACTAAACGGCATTGATAACCTTGTAGATATATGCACGTTTATTAAAATAAAATAAAATAAAATAAAAACTCTATGCCTATGGATCCATTATAGATCCATTACATTACAGTCTAAATTACATGACACCAACTGAATGATTAATGCACTCAAAACGTGCAATACGTTATATGATTATGTCATAATTTCATATAACTCCAAAAGCTCAATCTACCACAAAACAAACCGAATAAATATCACGAAAACTCATTTAAGTAAAAATTGAACCAAAAGTTTAACAACCCAATTGACTATTTCATAAAAGTCATCAAAAACAATAAAATGTATTTAACCGAAACATACTGATTGGGAGAATTTAGGAAAATTTAAATCATAGAGGATAATTAATTCGTGTAAATTTAAGCTAGTGCCCTTTTGAATAAAAAATTATCGTTAATTTGGTATAATTTGAATTAAAAGATCATAAGGCCAGATTAGTTTGGTGATTTGTAACATGTTATTTGGTTTAAACTTGATCTATTATATGAGTACAAAGATACATAAATAATTGATTGAAATTATTATTTCCTTATCAAAATGTTGATCCCCTTGTATAAGTTAACTAGTTTGGGACTCGTGTGATTAATCATGATGTCGAACTTTGTTGTGAATCGAGGGTATTAAGTGTTGTTATTATAAGTTCCAAAAATTTATAATTAAAATACAACTTGATTTATAAAACTAATGAACTCTAAAGTTAAATGCTATTTTAAAACTAAAAAAACCCAACAAATAAATGTTATTTCAAACTCACATAAAACCAGTTTTATAAAATTATTAAATCTAAAAAAATTCAGTATTTGACTCATTGAAGGTATTGATGAGATGATCATAATAATACAATTTTTGAAAAGATAAATATATTTTTAATATATGATTATGTGTTTTAGGGTCAGATTCAAGATAAACGCCAAAAAAACTGAAAAACACTATGGGAGCCCTCTATTTAGACGGACGCATACCGATAATTTGTAACATGCATTTGTGCATATGCTCTAATGCATATATATGCACTGATGCATAAAAAATAGCTTCAATCACCGTCCAGATGAAAAACTCTCAGTGTGTTTTTTTTTTTTGTGTTTTCCCTTAGACTTTCCTCATGTATTTTACTATGATAAGGATGTAAAATGTTAAATAAAAAAAAGTAAAGAATAAAAGTTAATTAAATTACTATAATGTATAAAACGTAAGTTATAAAAACAATTCAATACGTATTTATGTTATTTACATGATAATACGATTAAATCCAAAAATACTCAATATTGGGTTCATTTCGAAGGTATTGACAAGACGATTATAATGGTACAATTTTTAAAACAATAAACATATTTTTTAATGTAATTTGGTTCATATACGATTATTTATGTTAAGATGATAAATGTGTAAAAAATGAAAAAGTACTGAATAATATAGATTACGGTGTAAAATGAAAAAAATTAAGACACAAAAAAGATTAAGGCTATGATTGGCAAAAATAAGTTAGCGTATTTTCAGAGTACACGTTTGACAAACCATAAACTAGCGTTTTTGGAGATTATTTTCATTTTTTCCAATTATAACCAATTATTGTTATATTATTATTTTCATTAATCATTATTCTATATTATTTAGTTATAAAAAACAAACAGAACAATTATAAAAATGTTTATGTAATATCAAAATTAAATTTATACTTATTTTATTTCATAAATAATAAATTTGTGTTAAATAAGTTTAATACAATATTTAGTTCGATTATTGAATATTTTTTTTGGAACAATCCAATCTTATATAACGATTTTGTTTGTTGTATTTGATTTGTTGTGTTGATGATCTTAAGAACTGATGGTGTTTGGTGGTGGTTGATGGTGTATGGTGGTGGGATAACTCAAACAAGAAGAAGAGGGTATTTTTAAAAGTGTTTTTTTATTGATTAATATTTAAGAAAAAAAATTAGTTAATAAAAACTGTTAAAATTGAGAAAATATTTAAAAAGACTGATTTACTCTCATAATTAACGGAGAGAATGGACAGCCGTTTGCGTCATGGACCAAATCCAGTTGCATACGCGTGTAGGTTTTAAAAAAAAAGATAAAGGACCAAATGCATAAAAACTGACATACCTTAGAGACCAAATATATAATTTACTCTAGAATTAATGATCTTCAACAATAGTTTCCTAAGTACTTAAAAATAACATGATGTTAAATTATATATTTCGGAGCTAGAATAGATGCTTCTATTTGATATAATTGCATTTATTATTTATAAAGATAATATAAAATACATTGTTTATGACCACTCATGTAACTTGATCCATCCAATAGGAAATCGATTAAGGTCTAGACCCAAATAAAACCCATCATCTTTGGCTAACCAAGAACATTTTTGTGATTTGGAAAGCTTGCCGTTATAGCAATATTTACCAATTGTACCATACTCAAAAACATCAAAAAAAGCAGACCTTGAATTCGAGTAGAAATGGGCATAATATAGAGTCCTTAAAAATTGGTTCAAGCAGAAACCCCATTGTGTATAACCGTTAACTGCAATTGTACGATTTCCAAAATCATCATCTCCGGATTGTATGTGAGCAATGATCGGATAACTTGTCCCGTCATAGATGAAGATCGTCCAGTAATCAAAGGGACAAACCTTAACCTTGTCTGGTGTCGAAGATGCATCTGTTGTGTTGGTGTTCAACAATGCATTTGTTGTGTTGGTAGTCAATAATGCATCTGTTGTGTTATTGATCAGCGATGCCTCGGTTGTGATAACAAGGAAAACCATTACAACGAAAAACACCCTCTTCATAATTGCGTAGAATGAAAGACTAGTATGAATAAACACAATGACAGGTCTACTATATATAATCAGAAGAAGACAGTTCATCTATTCAAAATATATAATATACCAAAAATAGGTAGGAAGAGATACACAATACTATATACAAAAAGTATAATATTTTTTCTAACTCTTTAGGAAAATTAAGATACTCTTTAATAAACCACAAGGGTTGAGGCCCTGAGGATGTGGTGGAATATCCCGTCTACTCAGGGTTCGAATTCAGACGTACACAATAATTGTGGCCACTGAATTTATCAGAGTTGATGTATTACAGTCATAATTTATCGGAATTAGTCCAGACATAGCTTAGCATACCCTTAAAAAAAGATTGATTAACACCCAAATAATATATAATATTAATTAATTAGTTACCTAAATTGTATAAATTAAATGTGCTATTTTTTAATATATTGATGGTGTATAGATGTTTTCTAATAGTTGGAGATGGGTTTATAAAAGAAGCGGATAACTTAAATTGACAAAATATACAAAGAAGTTATTGTATTTGTATGCCTTTAATTATATAATCAAATAAATAGATTTTCTAAAACATATTTATGCTTTGTAAATTATATTTTCTATTTGTTCCATCATCGTATCTATACTATATCATAAAATATCTTATATGGTTATGTTTATAATTTTAAGAGGTACAAAAGTTTATGTACACGGTACAATATTTAAACAATCAAAATATTCCACCAACCACCCACTACCTATATAAATTAATAAATTAAATTATTTTTAAATTTTAAGTTACACTTTACACTCTTATAAATAATTATTTAATTTATTTTATGTTTCTTTTTTTTTCATTTTTCATTTTTCATTTTAGACATGTATCATGTCAATCAAAATAATCGTATATGAATCAGAAAATAATTAAAAAATAAGTTTCTATTTTTAGAAAGTATACATTTATAATCGTATCGTCAATAAATTCAAAATAAACTCAATATTGAATTTTTTTCGATTAAATCACTTTATTATATATTAGAGTTAAATACAAATTTGGTCACTGTGGTTAACAAATATTAACGGATAAGATTCCTCAAAGATTTATTTAACGATCAACGTCTCTGTGGTTTCTATTTTATAACAGATAGAGTCTCCCATCCAACTTTTCCGTTAAATATTATCGTTTTAGCTTTTTAAATTTTTCATAATTTTTCAAAACACATGAACCAAATCTGTAATTTATGTATATATATTATGTATTATATAATTATATTTTTATTTTATTAATTATATAATTTTTATATTTTATAAAAATAATATATTTATCTTTTATAAAATGTAATTTATATTTATATATACAATATATTGTTCAATTTATGCTAGAAAAACTAAATAAGATCACTATACAAATTTGCATAGAAGAAAACTTCAAAATTCAAATACATAAAATATATAAATATAAAAATAAATATAAAATAAATTTTATAAAAGATAAATATAACATAATCTTTTTTGTGAATGGTATCCCATACTATGCCTGGACTAATCCTGATAAATTATGACTGGAATACATTAGACATTGATAAACTCAGTGGTTACAATTGTTGTGAATGTTTGGATTCGAACACTGAGCAGATGGGATATTCCACCACATCTCCCAGGACCTCAATCAGTACGCACAACCCTTGTGGTTATAACATAATAATTTGTAGATATACATATATGCGATGAATAGAGATGACCTGGTGAATAAGGTAAGACGGTAGATTTTTAGGAGGATCATTTTGATGACAACGATGTTATATGTGTTTGAATTTAACTTTTATATTTATATTTATATTTACCATACATACTTATATCTACAAATTATTAACTTTTTGTATATTTAAGATTATATTATATTTATATTTTATAAAATTTATTTTGTATTTGTATTTATATTTTGTATTTTCATATATTTTATATATTTGAATCTTTCATCTATGCATATTTTGTATATGTATATCTATAAATTATTAATCTTGGTATATTTAAGATTATATTACATTTATATTTTATAAAATTTACTTTGTATTTATATTTATATTTTATATTTTTATATATTTTATGTATTTAAATTCTGAACCTTCCATCTATATAATTTGTATAGTGATCTGATTTATAGTTTCCAACACAAACTGTACTGAATCTTCCATATATTTTATAAAATTATTTATATTTTATACATAAATATGAATAGAAATACATTTTATAAAAGAGAAATATAATATATCATATAAATATTTAAACTTAAAATAATTTTTAAATAAAAGTCTGAAGGTGTATATAAAAATGTATATAATTTATGAAATATAAAAATTATATAATTAATAAAATACGAATATAATCATATTATATATATATATACTAGAAACATACTCGTGCAATGTAGCGATACATCTCAATTTTTAATTTTTAATTTATTATTTGTCTAAGTCGGTTCTATAATACAGTTTGTATGATTTGGAGAGAACAATATTCTTTTTATATATAAATAAAATACAAATTTAAAAACCCATAAAATTTTGAAAATGATATATAGTTAGTATCAAGTTAATAATGTAAAAGTTTTCATATTTTAATATTTTTTTTAGTTCACTCTTTTATTAAGTTTAATTAAGATTTAATAACCAAATGATTTATTTTATGTTTAATAATATACTATTTTTTATAAAGATGATTTTTATTTTTTATTTGATTTACATTTAATAACGAATTAATTCATTTTAAGTTTGAAAATATAATGTTTTTTATAAAAATAAAATTTATATATTGTATTAGAACTCAATGATTATCCTAATTATATTTAGATTATTTATATTTTTAAAAAATATGTTTTTATCATGAATTTGATTATGTCTATCTGCAAGTAGTTATACAATTATTTCGTATTCTTCATAACTTGAATGTCATTCATGGTTCAGGAATATTAATTTTTTCGTATTCTTCATAACTTCTTTGAATTGGGAGAAAAGACTTTCAGCGTTAAATTTCCTCTTATGTTCATTTCTGAATGATGTGCCTTCATTAGCATCAGACTTTGATCTTTTTTTTCGGGATTTTGAGGGAAGAGGAGGAACAGTTACGTACTGAGATATCCTTTGCCGAAGCTGATCGAGATGTCTTTCTACAACATATTTGAATTGAGATTTCGATTTCTGAATGGCATCTCTGATTTCCAGCCATTTAGAGAAACCGTAGAACTTAAGAAACTATGGTTCTTCTTTTTCCCGTCTTCTATATCTGAACATAAATACCTTTATCTTCAGACCAGATCTTGAATTTTGCTTCGATAGTTACATTGGTAATTGTTGCAAGAGAGATACGATAGTTTAACTTTTTCTTGCACCACTCTAGTTCTTCATTCCTTGGTTCTTGGGCTTCCTGATTCTCTTCACTCAAAACTTGTAGAATATTCACTTGAGCTCTGATAGGATTAACCTTTAAGTTTTCTTCGACCAGTTCCTTCTCTGCTAAAGCTTCGGTGGCCACGAGACTTTGTTCGGCTTCATGTCTGCGTACTTTAGCTCTTATTCTATCTTCCCTGGCTAATGCCTCAACGACCTTTAGACTTGCTTGTGCGTCTTTCAATTGTTGGTCTTTTATTCGCTGGGATTCCAGAGCTTGAGCTCTTTCTTCAGGAGTAAGGAAGGAAAATTCGTCATAGACGCTTACTGGAGTGAGAGCTTCAGGATCAGAGGTACGAAAAGGGATTTTTACTCTGGCCCTCTCTAGCTCCTTTGTTAACATAGCCCTTATTTATTCTTCTTCTGGTTCAGAGATGGGTTGTCTATTTACACGCCTCTAAACAAGGCCTTCTTCCTCTTCAGATTCCGATTCAGATATGTACATGAATCGTTTTTCAGCGAAAGGTTCATTCATGAATGAGGTCACCTTCAAGGGACAAGGTTCACTGAGATTGGGAGAGGAAGGTTCATCGTTAGTTATTTCATCAATATTTCTTATAAACGAAGTGTTGGTAAGGATTGCAAGAGGAAGGGATATAGAAGGTTGGGGTTCATAGAGATGGATGTATATATCTAGAGAAAGGCATACCTTAGTACTGTTGAGCTCCCCCTCTATGTATAGGGAAATGGGATCATCAGATTTCATTGGTTGTTTATTCCTTCTTGAGCGATTAGACTGCTTGTGGTTAGGAGGGGGCCTATCCCCGAAAGGATCTTTGAACACAATTTTGATCGTGCAATCCCTGGACAACTTGAATAGAAAGAAGTTTGAGGCGTCGTCATCATTGTCATCATCGTCATCATCATCTTCATCTCTGAGATGGAAGGGAACATCTTCATTATCATCGTCATCTTCTTTTCTGTTTTCTTCTTCGTTTTCTTCTTCTTCTTCTTCTTCTTCTTCGCCGTCATCAGGGATGACGGTTTTTAGAGCATCAATGTTTTGTTGAGAAGGTTCAGTGCTTGCAAATACATTCGTCGATTCATTGATGAATTTCTCTTCAGGCTCTTTTAAAACTTTCTCCCCCTCTTTGCTATTGGAAGGGAGAACATGCACCAACAGAGTAGCAACATTGCATTTTATGGTTGCAAGTGTCTCTGACTGGGTCTTCTGAGTAGTAGAGAACTAATTCAGGTTCTCTCAGTCATCCGCTGAGAGAGGGGAGGTGAAGGCATTGGATGTCTGAAGAAGACGTATGATCTCTATAGTATTTTTCCCTTAGCGGAAATCTATTCCCCTTGTTTATCAATCCGGTTGCTAAACTGAGTCACTGAGTAAGAGTTTTGAGCGATAACATTGCTTAGTGAAGTCGTCAGAGATGAAAGTCATATTGGATGCCTAGAACGGGATTCTTCAAGGCAAGTGTCCGTAACACCTTTGTATAGATGTGCTCTGCAGAGAGCTGTAGGACATCTGCCCTGTGCTTGATTTGGGCATATTCTTGAACCAAGTGATCCAACACCGGAATCTGGATCGTTGTATTAGGAGGAGGAAAAGAGATTAGAGGAAGTTCCTTTATTTGGGGAAAAGTCTTTCCCTAAGATTTCTCTCTCTTAATCTTCTTTATTTGCTCCATAGATAGACCTGGAGACTTTTGAAGAGGTGTATCAGAAACACCTTCGGTTCAGCAGAAGCAGTAGCAACAGTGATGGAGGAGGCAAGTGCATCATTGACGCCTGTAGATAACAAAGATAAATGATCCAAAAAGAGCTCGGGGTGGTAGTGTGTATACACAAGGGTTCCTTGAGAGTATGTGAAAGATTACTCTCAGGGTTGGTACTTGCTATGGTTGTGTCCTGAGGATCACTAACCTATGTCTAAGAATGTTTGCTAGAAACATTTTCAGGTCCTGTGCACATAGCTTCCCAGGAATCAGATTGTCGAAACAAAATTGATGCATGAACAACACGTTTCTCAACCTCTTCAGATATGGGGACAACCATATCTTAATCATGGATTGATGTGTGGACCAAAGAAGAGTAGGTGGACAACCATACCTGTACTAGCTTCAGCAGAGCTTGTTGCTATAACTCCAGGGACCGAGGTCTCTAAAGAGGGTATCACTAAAGAAGCGGCAACGGTCATAGAAGTCATTGTCGTGGCTGTGGGTTAAGGAAATGTTTGTACGACGTCGAAATCAGCAAGGGTTGTCTTTTAAGAGACACACTTCTTTGGCTTCTTCGTTTGCGGCTTGTGAGCGATGGTCGTTTTGTGACCATCGTAGCTGGATGTTTGCGCTTCAAGGGGGAAGAAGATGAGTCGAGGTTGATCACTGATGGATTTTTCAGTGATCTTGACATATTCTCTTCCTGAACGGTAGGAGCAGGGGTTGAAGTAACCTCAGGAGCAGGTTTCCTGATAATTTCGAGCATGTATGGGAGGTAGGGAGCATCTCCTGCCTTTTCATCGTGTTCCAAAGTCTTTTTCCCAATTTGGGAAAACTTTTGGTTACCCTCTGATGGGTACCCTTCATATACATATTCCTAGATTGAGGCAAGAAATCTTGGATAGGGGATGGTCTTCTACTTTTTCTGAGCTTAACCCTCTTGTGGAGTTCATCGAATATGTAGGCGGCATAATTCTGGTTGCGGTCATGGCAGAGAGAGTTGGCCATCTCCAGGAGCTGTTTGCTATCCTGTTCCTAAGCACCCGTCTTGGTGCCTAAGCACTGAATAACATGGGTGAAGATATATTGCCATTTTGCTGGCAAGCTTCTCTTCTCGATCTTTATTATGTCCTTGTTGATCTCTGGGGGATTCCTCTAATGGAGGCCAGTTATACCCGATGGAGTCAAGGAATTCCTGAATCTCTTCCTTGGAGGGTTCAACATCCCACTTCTAACCCTTTCCCTTAGCAAGGAGACGAAGAGTCGTCCTTACAGCTCCAACAGTGATGGCCACAGTTCTCATGTTGATGGTGAAACGAATTGCAGGGAGTATGTTACCTTTGTCAGTGGCCATTGTTGTGCGGTGAGCAGTATACCAGAACTGTTGTAGGTGAGTAGTGATGCCTACAGGGATGTCAGTGAAAGCGAAGTTTAGGGGGCACTTCTTGATGAATAGTGCGTCTTCATTCAGATAAACCTTTCAGCAGGGATTTCAAGGAGAGCAACATGGTTGCTGGGTTTGACGATGCCTTGTTCAATCGTGAAGGTAGCTTCCTTTGCAGCAGTGAAAATAGTCATAGGGATCGTTTCTTCTTCAGATGAGGCAGAGGTGTTGAAGTTCTTGCTTGAGGTTGTCATTGCTGTTTCAAAAATGGGAACACCACAAAGGAAAATCATGGCTTAATACAAAAGTGTATAAACCAGATATGTTTGGCACAAAGGATACCAAAGAAATGGGAAAAACATGTGTTTTGATAAACAAAATCAAAATACTTGTTATTTGGTAGATTTTACAAAAAACGTTTGAACAAAGTTTTAGTTAAAAAGGATACCAAAGTGTTTATTTTTGGTACAAAAATATACCATAAACATATTTTAGGAAATATTTATTATATATTTTGGATCAAAATGACCAAAATGTCTTCTGTTCTAAAAAGAAAACTTAGAACATATTTTTTTAGCTTTTGAAGTTTTAGTAGGTTTATAAAACACAAAAAACATACAATAAATCTTTATAACAAAGTGTTGTAAAATATGGGTAGAAGATCTAAACAACATTTAAGTTGTTGTTTAAGCAAAAAAAAAACAACCTTCGAAAAAGTGAAAGTAAGAAAAACGCACAAATGCGCATTCTTGGTGTTCTTGGAGGTTGCAAAGAGAATTCAAATTCTTTTCTTGCTTTGAGAGTTATGAGCGCGTAAAGAATGAAGGGAAAAACATTTTACCTTATATATGTAGATGAGAGAGAAAGAGTAGAGAAAGAGAGAGAGAGAGAAACTAAACGACATTTTTAGCTTTTTGAAAAATAATGATGATCATTGCACGTCCCTAGGGTTTGATAAGAAACATTGAGGTCCATTGTGTGTCAAAAAAAAGCTCTAACGTGTCCTATTTAGAAAATAATAAGATTATCATTTATATAATAAATGTTAATCATTATCCATTAAAAATTCTCATCATTTGAAATAAATGTATTTCTAGTGACGGGTTTTCTCATTTTGAGAACCATTCTCTGAATAAAAGTTATTCAGAAAGTGTAAGAGAAAAGAAGTTCAAACCTTGGCAAGATACTTATCACTAAACCTGTTTTGGTATTCACTGAATAATGTTGATCACAGAGAATTTTCATTCTTCAGCGTTCAACATACCAAGTTCGCTGATTAACATATTAAATCTAGTCTCATCAAAAGGCTTAGTGAAAAGGTCAGCGAGTTGATATTCAGTGAGCACAAAGTGAAGTTTAATTTCAGCATTCACAAAGCGATCTCTGAGAAAGTGATATCTGATCTCAATATGCTTGATTTTGAGTGAAGAACAAGGTTATTAGCAATCGCGATACTATCACAGTAGATAGGGATATTTGAGAGCTTAACATCAAAGTCACTGAGTTGGTTCCTCATCCAAAGGATTTGGGCACAACAACTTCCAGCACCTACATATTCAACTTCAGCAGTGATGTGGACACCGAGTTTTGCTTTTTACTTGTCCAACTTACCAACATTCCACCTAGAAGTTGACAACCTCCAGTGGTCTTCTTCCTATCTATCTTGCATCCTGTAAATTCACTATCAGAGTAACCAGTTAGATCAAACTCTGAGTCTTTGGGGTACCAAAGACCAAGATTAGGAGTTCCCTTCAGATATCTAAAAATTTGCTTTACAGCGATCAGATTGGATTCCTTATGTTCGTCTTGATATCTAGCACATAGACATGTAGAATACATAATACCATGTCGACTCGCTGTAAGATACAACAGTGAGTATATAATTCTCTATAGGCAGTTACATTCACTAGTTTCCCATTAGGGTCCTTGTTTAGTGTCAGAGGAGGTGCCATAAGAGTTTTCATTGGAGAACTTTGAGTTAAATCAAACTTCTTCAGCATATCTTTAACATACTTACTCTGAAATATGAATATGCCTTTCTCATATTGCTTTATCTGAAAACCAAGAAAATATGTTAGTTCACACATCATACTCATTTTATATTCCTTTTTCATACATTTAGCAAGATGAGTACATAGTTTGAGTCTTGTGGAACCAAATATAATGTCATCAATATATACCTGAGCAAGAATAATATGACCTTTATATTTTCTATGAAATAGGGTTTGGTCAATTTTTCCACGTACAGAATTTTCTTTTAAGAGATATTTAGAAAGGGTATCATACCAAGCTCAGGGAGCTTGTTTTAACCTGTAAAGAGCTTTTTCAAGTTTCAAAACATGGTTAGGATGTTTGGAGTCAAAAAACCAGGTGGTTATTCAACATAAACTTCCTCAATTCAGTTTCTCATTTAAAAAAACATTTTTAACATCCATTTGAAAAACTCTAAACACTACAAAGAAATGACTTTCACCCATAAAAAATCACCTAGGGAAATTTCCGTGGGTGATTACCACGGATCACCCAGGAAATACTAATGGTTCCGATGAAATCCGATGTTTTCAAGAAAATACCTACGGATTACCCAGAAATTTCCTGGGTAATCTGTCACTAATTTAATTTACCCACCAACAATTTAACAACGAACTTTTGTGACGGTTTTGTGACGAATTACCTTTTGGCGAAGGATACCCAGGGAAATGTCCCTTGGTCCATTTTAGTAGTGAGAGTCTTTATGGGCAGCATAGACAAAGAAGAGTCTAATAGCTTCAAGTCTAGCAACGGGAGCAAAAGTTTCATCATAGTCAATACATTCTTCCTGTATGTATCCCTGAGCAAGAAGTCGAGCCTTGTTATGGAATATAGTGTCATTTTCATCTATTTTGTTACGAAAAAACCATTTAGTTCTTATTACACTTTTACCAGATGAACGAAGAACAAGTTTCCAAACGTTGTTTCTTTGAAACTCACTTAGTTCTTCTTGCCTAACACTGACCCAACTAGGATCAGTGATGGTTTCATCGGTTTTCTTAGGTTCGGTTAAAGAAATAAATTTTATAAAGAGACAAATATTACCCATACCTGATGGGTTTTAATATCTGTCCTTGGATCACCAATAATCTGATCGATTATGTGATTTCGATTCCATCGTTAAGCAGGTAGTTGAGGAGATTGGTCAACATGTGATTCAACGACTTATTTAGGGAGAACGGAAGATGCTTCAGCAATAGATTCTTCAGCATTTCTTATCATCCCTAGAGGAGATCCGTAGGGATTTGCATTCTCTTGAGTTGAGAGAGGTATTTGATTATGCACTGATGAATCACCGATGGAAGAATCAGATAGAGGAATTTTATTTAGAGGGGCAACGTCTATCCCTAAAGAGGAAGGATAATTACAAGAAGTGTGGATGAGGTTAGGACCTTCATCATCATTATTTTCAGTGACAGGAGGTGTACTGAAATAAGATTCAGGTTCCCCATAACGAGACTTCATCCAACTATTCAGTTCCTCGTCATCTTCAGGGACATGAATAGAATTCTTTTAGCGAGATTCATCAAAGTTCACATGCATGGTTTCTTCTACGTGTTGTCTTCTTTTGTTGAAGACTCTAAATGCCTTAGATACTGAGGAGTACCCAAGAAAGATACCATCATCCGCCTTTGGATCAAATTTCCCTAAATGATCTCTATCATTTAGGATATAACATATACATCCAAAGATATGTAATAACTAATTGAGGGATTTTTTCTATGAAAAAGTTTATAGGACGTCTTTTTGAGTCTTTTGACTATCAGGGATCGATTTTGAGTAAAACATGCAGTGTTAACTGCTTCAGCCCAGAATTGAGTTGGTAGACGCGATTCGCTGAGCATTGAGTGAGCAGCTTCAATTATCGTTCGATTTCTTTATTCAGCAACACCATTTTGCTGATGAGTCCTCACTGATGAGAAATTATGAGAGATTCCTTTTTCTTCAAAGAAGCTAGCCAAGGTACTGTTTTTGAATTCAGTGCCATGGTCACTTCTCATGGAGCGAACAATGAGATTGTTCACGAGCTGTTCATCTTTATCTTCAGCTAGGTCTTCGACTATCGTTGAATGGTCTTATGGTGTGAGTGTTGTTCTTAAGATCTTCATAGACTAGGTAATGATCCTGATCTTCAACGATCACTGAGTACAATCAGTGTATGCTATCACTTAATATGAACAGTAACATAATCTTGGTTTTGTTTTCAGTAAGTGTTTAAAGGAGTCATATTCAAATCACTAAAAGGGGTTTGCATCAACACAAGTAAGATTTCCATATGCTTAGTATATTGTTACTTCAAGTCTTTTATCACCTACAAATTTCGTTTGACTACTAATATGTAGTTTCTACAACATTTTCTTCTCAATGGATGTATATCATGTAATGCGTTAGAATAAGTGTTGATGCTTTTAGTTTATTTTATGAGAAGTTCTTCAACAGGTTGCCACCTTAAATATATTGATTTTTATGACCATGAAACTCTTGCATTCTCATTTATCTATTATTTCAATATCGATATTTGCATGCCTTTTTGTTATGTTATTAAAAGTTTGTTTTCTATTTCATGCCTCCTTGGCTCCTTGGTGATATGAGAGGTATTCTTTCTTCCCTTACTTTTTTAAGTTTCAACAAGTCATTCATGCATACCATTTCAATCTGTTAATTTCAATTTCGTATATTATTTGATTTCATCGTATTTCATCCTTGTCCATTACTTAATGTGTTCTTCATTTCACAAACCATTATTCTTCAACAAAATTGTTTTTCAGGATTATTTGATTCAAGTATTATTATCTTTTTAACTTTTGTTGGAATTCTAAATATATACTTTTCACTTCCATCATCTATACTTTTTTCCCTTTTTTCCAACGGAACCGAGGATTTGGTTTTGGCAGCAAGTTTAGATAACAACGATTTTTTGATAACTGACTTTTGAAAGTATTACAATCCATGATATAACCTCAACAAGTCATTTTTTAAATGACTATTTGTATTACTCAAACCTCAATGTGCCTAATAGGATAATCCGAATAAAATAACCTTACAAGTCAAGCCTCATGAGTCGACACAATGAAAATCTTATCATTCTTTCTTATACCCACATCCTTACTCCAATATTTAAATCTCTCACCAATGTGGGATACCTCAAAGTCAAAAACAATTAACCAACACCTCAATACTCAATTTACATGATGCCACCTCAATGATTAAGTTTATATGAAAACAGACTATTTACTACAAATGTTGTAGGACAAATATGACTTATATAGCATATTGAACCTCATAATTTCCAACATTTCACTATAATCTAAAACTTGGAGGCAAGTATAACATATTTAGCCAACAACTTTGTTATCATTCAAGCATCACTAACCCTTTAGTGTGTGTATATATATATATATGTATGTATGTATATATATACACACACACATACACAACTACATCTTCCACATTTTTTGTTAATATGGGATAACCCAAAATCAACCACATTTGAGGATTACTAAAATCTCAGTGTGTTAAATAATTCTCTATTCTTGTTTCTTTAATATATACACAATTACATCTTCCAACATTTTACTTTTTATCAATATGGGATATCAAAATATCAACCACATTTCAAGATTTGAAGATTACTCAAACCTCAATGTGCCAAATAGGTCATCCAAATAAGATAACCTTATGAGTCAAGCCTCAAGAGTTTACACAATGAAAATCTCATCATTCTTTTTTATACACACATCCTTACTCCAATCTTTCAATATGTCACCAATGTGGGATGCAAAATCAACAACAATTAACCAACACCTCAATACTCAATTTACATGATGCCAACTCAATACCTCCATGTTCTTCTATTAATAGATATATAAATTATCAATATGGGATATCCCAGTTTCAATCACGTTTCAAGATTTAAAGATTACTTAAACCTCAATGTGCCAAATAGGTCATCCAAATAAGATAAACTTATGAGTCAAGCCTTATGAGTTGACACAATGAAAATCTCATCATTCTTTCTTATACACACATCCTTACTCCAATCTTTCAACTTGTCACCAATGTGGGATGCATCAAAATCAACAACAATTAACCAACACCTCAATACTCAATTTACATGATGCCACCTCAATACCTCTTGGTTGTTCTTTTAATACATATATAGATTATCAATATGGATATCCCAATATCAACTACATTTGAAGATTTGAAAATTACTCAAACCTCAATGTGCCAAATAGCTCATCCAAATAAGAGAAACTTATGAGTCAAGCCTCATGAGTTGATGATAACCCTTTAGAAATATCTGTTTTAATACTTATTTTACACCTTTAGGATAACTTATTTTACTTTTAAATCCATAAATTAAGTCTTTTATTTCCTTATTTTCTATTTGTTGAGTCGTGAAACTAAAAGTTGTGATTTATCTATTTTAGTATCATTTGTAGGCTTGTTTGGGTGTTTTGGACAGAGCAGTGTTGTGCAACATTCATACAGCATTGCTGGTTGTTGCTTTGTGGCTTTTTGACGGGCTTATTGGATTCAACTATGGAAACAGGGGCTTAAACTGACTTTTTGTAATCTGAAGAAGGAAGATTTAGAAGACTTTTGAAGACTTTAATGTCTTGTTATTATTACTTGCTAGTTAAGTTTAGTATTGTACTTTTGTTGACTATTAGGGAAACTTGGTCACCAAGTATTTATTATTTGCATATTGCCCCCTCTTATCATTCTTTCTTATACCCACATCCTTACTCCAATATTTAAATCTCTCACCAATGTGAGATACCTCAAAATCAAAAGCAATTAACCAACACCTCAATACTCAATTTACATGATGTCACCTCAATGATTAAGTTTTATATGAAAAACAGACTACTTACTACAAATGTTGTAGGATAAATATGACTTATATAGCCAATTGAACCTCATAATTTCCAACATTTCACTATAATCTAAAACTTGGAGGCAAGTATAACATATTTAGCCAATCAACTTTGTTATCATTCAAGCATCACTAACCCTTTAGTATATATATATATATATAGAGGAAGGTTCAAATGAGAACTTTGAATTTTTAAAGTATGCATATACACACACACACATACACAACTACATCTTCCACATTTTTTGTTAATATGGGATAACCCAAAATCAACCACATTTGAGGATTGCTAAAATCTCAGTGTGTTAAATAATTCTCTATTCTTGTTTCTTTAATATATACACAACTACATCTTCCAATATTTTACTTTTTATCAATATGAGATATCAAAATATCAACCACATTTCAAGATTTGAAGATTACTCAAACCTCAATGTGCCAAATAGGTCATCCAAATAAGATAACCTTAAGAGTCAAGCCTCATGAGTTTACACGATGAAAATCTCATCATTCGTTTTTATACATACATCCTTACTCCAATTTTTCAATATCTCACCAATGTGGGATGCAAAATCAACAACAATTAACCAACACCTCAATACTCAATTTACCTGATGCCAACTCAATACCTCTTGGTTGTTCTTTTAAGAGATATATATAGATTATCAATATGGGATATCCCAATTTCAATCACATTTGAAGATTTAAAGATTACTTAAACCTCAATGTGCCAAATAGGTCATCCAAATAAGATAAACTTATGAGTCAAGTCTTATGAGTTGACACAATGAAAATCTCATCATTCTTTCTTATACACACATCCTTACTCCAATCTTTCAATTTTTCACCAATGTGGGATGCATCAAAATCAACAACAATTAACAAACACCTCAATACTCAATTTACATGATGCCAGCTCAATACCTTTTGGTTGTTCTTTTAATACATATATAGATTATCAATATGGGATCTCCCAATATCAACTCCATTTGAAGATTTGAAAATTACTGAAACCTCAATGTGCCAAATAGGTCATCCAAATAAGATAAACTTATGAGTCAAGCCTCATGAGTTGATGATAACCCTTAAGAAATATCTGTTTTAATACTTATTTTACACCTTTAGGATAGCTTATTTTACTTTTATATCCCTAAATTGAGTCTTTTATTTCCTTATTTTCTATTTATTGAGTCATGAAGCTAAAAGTTGTGATTTATCTATTTTAGTACCATTTGTAGGCTTGTTTGGGTTTTTTTGTAACAACCTGCAATTTCAAATAACATATAACATGAAATTTTTATGTAACACGCCACATTGGGGCTACACATTCAGTCCCAAACTACAAGACTGTACAATTGCAAGAAGTCTACTATAAATTTTTCTGCTAATAATACTTCCATACCAAAAATATATAACTTCATAATAAAAAGATCAAAAGTAGACTTCATAAAATTTATCAACATGCTTCTCACATGAAACCGCAATTAAAACTCATCTGCACCTTTCCTTTACCTTTTAAATATTCGCCCTGAAATACATATTTTAAAAACAAAATGAGGGTTAGACCATACGGTCTAGTGAGGAAATCCCTGCTAGTGCAATAGTTGCAATAAAACCAACTCATGATAAAACCTTTCAAAATCGTTAAACATATAGTTGACACCCATGCGCAATCCAAATTGTCGGGGAGCCTTTAAATCTGTTAGTAGTATGTTAACACTCATGTTCAATCTCTCACCCAGGTAACTTGGCACAACAGTCGCTGCTCAAAATTTCAAACATCCCGGTAGGGTTGCAATCCCTACCGCTTATAACCCCGCCAAACACGAAACGAATTCGTGGGCACAATATATATATAATCATTTGCACGAACCATCATAGTGCTCCTGCTGTGTAAGTACCTTTTAAACCCCATATGTCATTAATTTTATCAGATGCATTAATCTCTAACAACATGTAAAAATACCGTATTGCAGTTAACGGTAATAAATTAAACATACCAAACCGGTATAATATCAAAGTAATAACCATTTGATAATGTATCCATTTTAGTTCAAAAATGATTACAAGAAAACTCACATATACCCATATCCATTAACACATTCTTTTACAAGAAAATCCTTTAATAACAGTTTCTCAAATGAAACTCACATGTGTTAATTTTTCCAACAACTCATATTCAAACCTCGTATCACAATTAACGATAATAATCCAATAATATCAAATCGATATATTATCGAAATAAAACATTTTATAATATATGCATTCTAGTTACTCACATACTTTAACTTCCTCAACCATCTTTAAATCAATTCCCATAACATAAATATATCAAAGTAAAATATTTTGAAATATATGCAATTCAGTTTATAAAGCTTTTTCATAAAAAGTCACCTCAGTCCCGTTTAGACGATAGATCTTTATCAACTAACACTTTGGACTCCAAATATGTGATTACAAAATCTATGAGTTCTTTCTTTTCTCTTCTTCTTTCTCACTCTTTTCTGATTTCGAAAGTCCACATGAACCAAAATATTTCTTACTCTCATGGTTTTGGCCAAAGTGAGAATATATACATAAATGTTGAAAATGATACGTGGTGGTGCATGGGTTTGCACCCTTCCCCACAAGTGAATCCGCATAAAACAAAAGTGGTTGTCTAAATGTAATTGGACCATAACTATATAGCATAAGGTGGTGGCAATGGTGATGTAATTAATACCAAATAAACCATAACACCCCCTTAACTTAGACCAAAGATTCAACTCATCATTCAACTTATAAATCATGCTATAAAACTCGAATCCGGTTATAACACTATCTCCCCCTCAACGGAATTCCGTCCCGGAATTCAATCATAAGAACACACCCGATTAATTCAATCACATCTCCTACAAAGGAGATACCTATAATCCCATTCAACCATTCATAACGATTTACCTAACATATTATCACACTCATCTGATCACTGATCACAAAGAGTTTGATATACCACATATTCAGATTTCCGTTATTGCCCAAACGAACAATCTTTATTCATGAGAATACTTTTACCAATAAATCGTCCCCAAACTGTTATTATACCGGTTCATACTGTTGCCACTATAACTTTTATGTCCGTCTTGAAACATCTCTAACTGTTTACATATCTGAAAGATTTTTATCCAACGATAATTCAACACAATTACACCCAACTTCTGGCAGTCGTTTATATTACCACAAGAATGCGGTCGGTATTACTCTAAACCCACAACTGCATAACTGATATAGTGCCCAAGATACCAATAGTGAAGTTCAAAGCATATCAAGACACGAGATGTGCCGATATAAAGAAGTTCAATAACAAAATTCTGAAGGAACACAAATCCGTATAAACATGCCCCCATGTTTCAATCAAGAATTATAACGGCAGTTGAGGTATAACCCCAAGCTAATTCAGCCCCTTTTTGCTGATAAACCATACAATATAGAATATAAAAATTACCAGAACTGAGCCAAGATAAGAAACCCAAGGTATAATACATTCCTTGATGATTTAGAATATAGGTCATTTAAGTCCACTGATGTAGAGAACATTCAACTGAATAAACTTCCAGATAGTCAGAATAACAAATGAAAGTATTTCTAACGTATTCATCAACATCCAAATCGTTGCTATTAACAACCATTTTACAATTGAAAAGTATAATGATTGCTAAAGCAATTTCCGAGACTCCAAAGAAGACGCTTGAAGGTAAATACCATTGTCGAGCAGTTGAATCAACAGTGACATAACTGCATCCAGTTCACATATACAAAGCAATACGACAACCCGAAGAAAATAGCAACAACCGTTTCTAAACTCTTCCATTGTGTTCTCTCATCCTTTCCAAACCATAGCCAGTTTCACGTGCATATGGTCAGGTTCACGCTATCCGAAATAGCTAAATTATATGGATTATGCCACACACAATCATTTATACGTTTTCTCCGTCCATTCATCACGGATATACCGCCATAATTTTATCATTGTATAACATGGTACTCTTAACCAATACATTTCTAATATAAGTTTGTTTTCTACCAAAGCAGAATCGAATAAAATGTCAAAAGAAGAGTCATTCCAGCCATGATAACAACCAACCTAAACATAACTCGACCAATGCATCAAAATTAACCAACATCCCCATGTTATAATCGGGGAAATGAAAAGCTTCCTTGACCAATTGGGTAGATCAAGAAAACAGCAGTCGCAGCTGCAACAGGAGCTGAATATGCAACAGCAATCCAAGGTCGCATACCCAGATACAGCCGTCTAAGAATTCACATAATATTCCCAGCTGAAACCTTTGTAAGAAACTTGACCATTTTATAACAAAGATCTAACTATCTAACTGCCATGGTCGCCAATTAACAGCCCAGTACATCAGGAAGGTTCCAAAATTATACATGCCAATATATCGACTATCATGCTCTTACCCGGTCGATACTATACTGCCAAGATTTTTCGTACATCGTCTTAATATCAAAAGGACGAGTTATCCAAACCTTTGAACCTCTCGTAATACTTAAACCCACGGTAGCCTTTTACTAAAGCAGATAAATACTACCCTCCACATTTATTCAATAACGTCAAAATAATTGAATAAACTTTATAAAACTTTCTTTTGGAATTCACCAAAAAGAAACCAAAATTTGACTTCCCAAAACAGTATAACCTTCCACCAAAATATTTGACTATTGCAAATAATCTCAAAGAATTTAAATTTCTCATGGATTCTTATCATATAATCAATTCCAAACCCAAAGTTTTTCAAGCTTCACATACTTGAAAAATGTAAAGAATATATCATATTTGGTAAAAACCCAAAACGTTAACTTGTAATGAAATCTTTTAATAATAACTTCACCAAGAGATTAAAACTCCATCAATGATACCAAACTTTTAAAACCAATTTAGAAATTAAACATTTACACCCACGCTAGTCTTTCAAAAAGAGCACGAAAGACATTTTTAAACATAATAGTTAATTTCTCTAACTCGCGACCAAAGTCACGAGATTTATTAGAGTCGACCCTTCCCAATCTTTCCTGGAAAACTTCCAAAAATCCTCAGCCAAGTTTTACCCCGAATGTTGTCAAAACATAATAATTCAAATTTTCTTTTGGATCCAACTACTAAAAATAAACCTATAAGGTAATCAAATAAATGGACCGAATCAATTTTTACCAATATCAAAGAATCAAACTTTGTACGGATTTTTTTTTTGAATAACTTATCAAAATGATTCCTCCGACACAAAGTGCCTCCAAAATGGATCCTTTTGAAAATCAAATTCTTACTTGAATGATTTGGCTAAAATAAAACTTTTCTTGCTTTCAAAAGTTTTAACGTTAAACGGAGAATTTATTGTGATGATTTTCCAACAGAAAATACACAAGAAAACTCCCAATAAAACAATTACCAATTCGACAAAATACTAACCAAGTATGTATCTCACTTCAACCATGACCGTTACTGATGAGATAGCCAAATCGAACGATGTCCCTCAAAACCCATAACTCTAAGTCTGATATATAAAGAATTCTTTCTAGATATAGTATAATCAATAAGAAGCTCGTCTTTTTCCTGTGTCCATGACCCTTTCTTCATTCTAGTCTTCTTAAAGCAAAAATACTTTCCCCATTTCTCCACGAAGGACCCACCACAGAACCCTAAATTTCCTTAACCATAGAAGCTGTAATAATAATATCTATACCTCCAAAAATTATTAAATCATCTTATTATCACAAACGGTATCGGTCTGATTTCTTATTAACCCAATCGCCCAGACTATAATAACAACTTTCTTCAAGGCAATTCACAACAAATATATCGATGATATTAACCCTTTTGCATCAATTAACTGTTATCAAATACTTATTAACCAAAATATGATAATCATATGCAGCTTTACATACCAAAGTCCAAAGCATAACTCAAAGACTTGGGCTTTACATGCTAATATTCAATATTAGTAGAAGACCATAATAACGATTGATATCAAATTCAGGTAATACTGCAATATGAACAATATTTATCAAATGTACCTGACACCCCATCTGACGTCTCCCTGATCTGTACTTGTAGCAATATGATATGCTCACCTCTTTATTTTAACTGATCGTTTTCCAACTTCTCATATTTATGACAACTTTAATACATAAGTTAGTCATAAAATATTCCCTCTTTTAATAACAACATAATTTTTGCCAGATTCTGCTCAACAAAACAATTCAGAGATTTACAAAACCCAAAATATTTTATAAGCACACCCAACTGAATTATAACAATAGTTGATCGTATCAGATTAGGTTTACCCTCTGCAGAATTAACGATCGTATCTTTCCCTTCGGTTCCCAAATTACTTTCGGAACTCGTAATAAATATGGTTTCAGAATATTGAAGGTGCGCCAATAATAATTCCCAACATAACTTGGTCAAAACCCAAAGGTTACCGACTCACAGTCAAATCATCCCGAGTTATTTTCAAATAACAAACTCATCTCACCCAATCGATAAAACAACTCTCCCCAAAAAGGTAATAATAACTCCCCACATAACAACTTGCAAATAAAAATAAGTTAATCACATTCCCACAAATATAATAAAGTCTTCAAGTACAAATATGCACTTGTAAATTCATGATTATTTTGATCAAGGTAATTTGAATTTACCGCACATACCACACTTTTAACTCATTATATTTAATACCCCAAAGGTTCTACGCAAGACAGGGACACATTATCATGCAACATACTTCCTAGTTTAAGTCTAGGCATCAATTTGAATACCTAAATCTCTTAAACTCAGGCTCTGATACCAACTGTAACAACCTGCAATTTCAAATAACATATAACATGAAATTTTTATATAACACGCCACATTGGGGCTACACATTCGGTCCCAAACTACAAGACTGTACAATTGCAAGAAGTCTACTATAAATTTTTCTGCTAATAATACTTCCATACCAAAAATATATAACTTCATAATAAAAAGATCAAAAGTAGACTTCATAAAATTTAACAACATGCTTCTCACATGAAACCGCAATTAAAACTCATATGCACCTTTCCTTTACCTTTTATACATATTCGCCCTGAAATACATATTTTAAAAACAAAATGAGGGTTAGACCATACGGTCTAGTGAGGAAATCCCTGCTAGTGCAATAGTTGCAATAAAACCAATTCATGATAAAACCTTTCAAAATCGTTAAACATATAGTTGACACCCATGCGCAATCCAAATTGTCGGGGAGCCTTTAAATCTGTTAGTAGTATGTTAACACTCATGTTCAATCTCTCAGCCAGGTAACTTGCCACAACAGTCGCTGCTCAAAATTTCAAACATCCCGGTAGGGTTGCAATCCCTACCGGTTATAACCCCGCCAAACACGAAACGAATTCGTGGGCACAATATATATATAATCATTTGCGCGAACCATCATAGTCCTAACGCACCCTGCTCCTGCTGTGTAAGTACCTTTTAAACCCCATATGTCATTAATTTTATCACATGCATTAATCTCTAACAGCATGTAAAAATACCGTATTGCAGTTAACGGTAATAAATTAAACATACCAAACCGGTATAATATCAAAGTAATAACCATTTGATAATGTATTCATTTTAGTTCAAAAATTATTACAAGAAAACTCACATATACCCATATCCATTAACACATTCTTTTACAAGAAAATCCTTTAATAACAGTTTCTCAAATGAAACTCACATGTGTTAATTTTTCCAACAACTCATATTCAAACCCCGTATCACAATTAACGATAATAATCCAATAATATCAAATCGATATATTATCGAAATAAAACATTTTATAATATATGCATTCTAGTTACTTACATACTTTAACTTCCTCAACCATCTTTAAATCAATTCCCATAACATAAATATATCAAAGTAAAATATTTTGAAATATATGCAATTCAGTTTATAAAGCTTTTTCATAAAAAGTCACCTCAGTCCCGTTTAGACGATAGATCTTTATCAACTAACACTTTGGACTCCAAATATGTGATAACAAAATCTATGAGTCTTTCTTTTCTCTTCTTCTTTCTCACTCTTTTATGATTTCGAAAGTCCACATGAACCAAAATATTTCTTACTCTCATGGTTTTGGCCAAAGTGAGAATATATACATAAATGTTGAAAATGATACGTGGTGGTGCATGGGTTTGCACCCTTCCCCACAAGTGAATCCGCATAAAACAAAAGTGGTTGTCTAAATGTAATTGGACCATAACTATATACCATAAGGTGGTGGCGGTGGTGATGTAATTAAAACCAAATAAACCATAACACCCCCTTAACTTAGACCAAAGATTCAACTCATCATTCAACTTATAAATCATGCTATAAAACTCGAATCCGGTTATAATAGTTTTGGACAGGGCAATGTTGTGCAACAGTCATACAACATTGTTGGCTGTTGCTTTGTGGCTTTTTGACGGGCATATTTGATTCAACTATGGAAACAGGGGCTTAAACTGATTTTTTGTAATCTGAAGAAGAAAGCTTTAGAAGACTTTAATGTCTTGTTATTAATACTTGCTAGTTATGTTTAGTATTGTACTTTTGTTGACTATTAGGGAAACTTGGTCACCAAGTATCTATTATTTGCATATTGCGCCCTCTATTGATAGTATAATAGAGGTTCGTTTAGTTATTTGTAACCATCTTGGGGTGAGAACCAAGTCAAGCTCTAAAACAATTGGTACTTGATCATCTCAAGTACCTTGGTGGATTTATATAAGTGATCTTTACTTATTATTGCTTTGCACCTTTAGTTTCTTTTATTTTTCTTATCTTTAATTTATGCACTTTAAATTCTGTTACTTATTTTAAGCAATTTACTTTAAGTCATTTACTTTCTGCAATTAAATTTCTGTCTTTTAAATTCAGTTCTTTATTTTCTGTCTTTAACTTTATGCAATTAATTTTCGCACTTAAATTAATACAATTACTTTCAGTAATTTACATTTCCTTGCACTTACATTCCCATATGAGTAGCTAAATTTCCTAAGTGTGGGTGTGAGGCAAATGATGAGATTATAATTCAAAGAATGGTGGACATTGTTTCTTAATAACAATGTTCCATCATTTCATTTCATGTTTTATAACTCCAATGACACTTCTTGACAAGTTGATCACTTTGAAAAGTGTTAAAGTGCCATGGACTCTGAGAGGAGCCATTGAGTGCACGTCAATTTGGATGACATAGGAAGTAAGCTGGTGAGAGTTGCTAACAACTAAAGTTGTAAACTATTTTATTTAAATTGATTATTTCTCGACGAGTTGGTCATTTATCAAAGTGTTAAAGTGTAGTCGGACTCTGAGAGGAGCCACTTGGAACACACCAACTTGAATGATATGGGAATCTGCTCGAGAGAGAGTGATTTTAAACAATGAAAGTTGTTTTCCATATATTTTGAGGACTCTACTCTGCACTGCCACTAGTACTGATACTGCATAAAGATATGGGTTGAATCTAAGCATCAGTCCAGGTATTAAAGTCCGAGATGAATACCCTCAAAATAGATGGCGGAACTTGTTATTTTTAAACTACAATACTGAAAGGTATTGGTCCACTTGAATTTGTGTTTATGTCTCACCAAAAGTCTTACACACATACTGCTTTCTTTATTCTGTTAAAAAAACAATCATACAAATCCAAACCAAATCAATCATAATCTTCCAATTCATCATCTAAAATCATTTCTATCATTCTACTTTTATTAAGCTTTTATTACAATCCCTATGGACAATAATTCGGTATTCTATACCACTTTTATTACTTGAAAGACGACATTAGGGTTAAAAGTATACTTGTTTTTGTTCTTAATTGCCCTGTCTGTAGGTGTGTTTATACCCCTATGAGTTGACACAATGAAAATCTCATCATTCTTTTTTATACACACGTCATTACTCCAATCTTTCATTCAAAATCAACAACAATTAACCAACACCTCAATACTCAATTTACATGATGCCACCTCAATACCTCTTCGTTGTTCTTTTGATAGATATATAGATTATCAATATGGGATATCCCAATATCAACCACATTTCAAGAGATTTAATAAGTTTACAGGTAAAAGAAACAACATTCTAATCAATATACATAAATGAAATATTTATGATCATTAAATATAACATAATTTATCTTTTATATATTTTAATATAATTAAGTGACCATTATGATTATCATTATTTACATAGCATTCTTTATATTTATTATTGAAAATACGTATGGATTGATATGTTCAATTCTTAACTAAAGTTAAATATGTGAGCAATTTAAGCGAAGGACTCTCTTTAACATAATATATTACTTCTTGTTACAGAGCCTGTAAAGGAGTTGTGGATACCGCCACCCGAACATCAAATACATGACATCTTATGCACAGACTTGTTGAAGTAGTTCAACACATTGTTATACGTCGAACAGATTGTGGCACCGTTTGAGGTATTTCTCTAAGTCCTCGAAATGGGATGATGACGGACAGGATTTTTATCCATTAGAATCAATATAGAAACTGAAATGTTATATAAAATTTAGAAAGTAACTAATCAATTAAAATCTTATTAAACTTAATATATAGATGTAAATGAAATTAAAACTAATATATAATCAAACATTCATATTAATATATAACATACTTATTACATTTGATATTACTTAAATTGTAATTATATATAATTAAAATTAGTATATAAAATAAAATAAAATCTATTATAAAATATATGTAAAATTGGAATCAATAGTCCTGTTACTTATATAGTAATATATACATATATATATAGAAGAAAACTATAATAACAATATATAAAAATTAAATTAGAATAGTCAGTATATATTTTCTTTTATATAACTTACTACAATTATTAATATGTATATATGACTTCAATTTTTATTTTCAATTTAAATTAGAATCTAAGTATATATAAATGAAATTAGAATCAATATTATATATTTTATTTACATAAAACTAATAATTCCTATTTCTTTTCCAAAATTCTTTACTGATCGAGAAACCAAAAAAGATTGAAAATACTCGAATAAGTTAAATGAAAAATTAATAATCCAATCAAACTTGCCTGTAGTCGAGTGGTCTTAGTACTGATGACTAATGTTTATTTTCATACAATCACGGATTGGGAAAGAGGGATTTTACAGTAGGTTTTTGGGAAAAGTTGCAAACGAATTGAATACATTATAACAAATGAAAGGAATTACGAAAACATCCTATAATCATACAAAAGTAGAAGACAAGAACATCGCATTTATTTGGTGAATATAAATATCTTATTTGAATATATGTAGAGAATAAATTGATATATCTATATGTATATATATATCTTAAAGGATAAACACATCCAATGATGTGGCATCTTCTCAAGCCTAGAATTTTTTTTTCTCAAGACTTCACAAATAACTTCATTTTATTAAGGTTTTGCTTAAAAGAAAATTGAAAATACCCATCATTATTCTTACTTAAACCTATTTTTTCTTTTATATTCCTTAATAAAGAAATTTTTAATGGCATACATTGAAAAGTTGGTGAAGTTTCTTTACATTACACATTCATTTAATATGTGTGCGTATATATGTGATTATAGAAGATGAATATATAGTTTTGTCAAGAATTCATTAGAAGCTAAAACCTAAGAAAATTAAAAGGAGGAGGAAGGTAGCGGACTACAATCTATGCCAACAATATGATAGTGATGAAAAGAAGAGTAATCAATCATATTTCAGTATGTTGTTTTTGCTCAAATTTTCAAAAATGTCAATCAAATGCAAAAAAAAAAGGCAAACTTTAATTAATATGCGAGATGGTGTTTCATGTATTATAACTTTTTATTCATAGTTTTACTGTTTTTTCTATATATTATACAATTTTTCTTACATTAGTGGACACTCCCTTACTCTTACTTTTATTACATTTCATATTTTTTAATCTTTAATTATAAGAAATGAGGAAGGAAGGGATTTATATAAATTTGAAATTAGTTTGGCTATCCCACATTGGTGAGGATTTTTTTTATGAAACATGTGAGTGTATATTGACAAAAGAGATGATGTTTATTTGTAGCAACTCATAGAATTGACTAGTATTGGTCGAACCTTTTTTTTGAAAAAAAATCTTCAAACCCGTAGTAATAATAATAGTGATATGGTTGTGTGGAACATATTGTTTCAATTCTAAATAGTATAACCACAAAATTATCATTGATACATCTCAAATTCTTCGTAACAACAATCATTTATCAATATATGAAACTAAACCACTTATTGAGATACATTTTTCCTTTTAAATTCTATCTGATTAATTATTGACCGAATAATTATGTTTGATCTTATCGTGATCAAACACTTCCCTAAAATATTTATCACTACCACACAACGCGTGTGGTCCACACTAGTTCTATAACAAATGAGATAACTACTTACCAATTTTAATTTTAAAAGAAAGTTTAAAAAGTAAATAAGACATTCACTCAATAATCCAATTTAGTAAAACTAATCAACATTGAAAACCTCTTGGGTCATGTTTGGTTTGCATGAATGAAATGGATTTGTGAGATTTGAATTTAGAAATCCAATCCAAACCCATGTTTGGTTTGTTGTATTGCCCGAATTTGAAATCCCAAGATTTAATTGAAATCCTACAAATATAGAATTTTGAAATCGTTAGGTTACTGAACACATAATTAAGCCACAAACTAATGTTATAGGAGCATTATTCATTAATAAGCATACCATGATATCAATCAAAATCAGTGTATAATCAAATAAGGTAATAGACTTAAAAAGATAAGTACACAATTACATCAACTAGAACCTAGGGTGGTGTAACGGACGGGTCAGACCCCAAAAACCATAACCCGATCGGGTTTCAAGTGGGACTCATGGAACCCGAAATCATCCAAACTACAGATTGGGTTGTGGATTTCGGGTGGGATCAGGTTTCAGGTTGAGTTTCTGCTGGGATCCAAACATTCAACACTCATCAAATGTCCTCACATTGAATAGTCTTTACACCACAATAAACATGTAAACAATGGCTTGCAATCCCCAACCATATTTAGAATACACCTACAAGATTTAACTCATATAGGGTTCCATAGTAGGATTTTAAAAATGGAGCCACCCTTACACATTAGAATCACATACTACATAGAAATGAAAATTCCAAACTTTTTTTTTCAAAAATAAACACCAACCTGTTACTATTTGAATTATCTAGCCTTCAGAAACACTTCAACAAGGCCAGGAAGTCAACTCTTTTACCTAGGTGGGTGACCACGGGAAACGGTGGGGTTGCGAGGCCATGACTCTCGTGAGGCAACAACAGTGTGGGAGGTCTTGTCGTCTTGGAATGGAGGGAAAACTGTTCAACTGAAAGAAATTAGGGGTATGGGTATTAGGTTAAAATTTCAAAAAAAATAATTTAATATATATATATATATATATTTAATTTTTGGGTTTTAGGGTTGGGTCAGGGCCGAACCATTAAACCCAACCCACACTTACTTACCCGCAGTTTTGGTTCGGTTTCGGGTTCCTCAGGTTACGAGTTTCAGTTTTTTGCCTTAAGTTCGGTCGGGTTTTCGGGTCGGTCGGGTTTCACTACTAGAAAATTAAGTATTTTCAACGGAAATGTCGTTGAAAATTTCCTACGAATTTTAGGGAGATTATTGACAAAACATAATTTTTCTATGAATTTTCAATGAATTTACGTTGAAAATCTCTCTCAAACATGCATTTTCAAACAAATTTTTTTTGACGAGACATTTCGTTTGAAATTTTTTTATTTGAAATTTTTTTGTTTGAAATTTTTTTGGTTGAAAATGCATGTTTGTGAGAGATTTTCAACGAAAATTCGTTGAAAATTCGTAGAAAATTTATGTTCTGTCAATAATACCTCTAAAATTCGTAGAATATTTTCAACCACATTTTTCGTTGAAAGTACTCAATTTTCAAGTAGTGTTTACTCACCCCTACCAAAACGAATATATAGTCAGATAGGTGCACGATAAAATCAACCAAAACCAATATATTATCCAATGAGATAATAAGTTTGTAAATATGTGCACATTGATATCAATCAAACTGGTATATAGTCAAATGAGATAACAACTCATTGATAACCTTTTTTTTTGGGGAAAGAGGACGAAACATCTAACAATATATTAAAAAGATGAAAATTACAAAGGACACGCCATTGATAACCCATTGATAACCTTGTAGATATATGCACGTTGTATTAAAATAAAAGAAATAAAAATTCTATGCCTATGGATCCATTACATAACAGCCTAAAATTACATTACCCCAACTGAATGATTGACGCACTCAAAACGTGTAATATGCTATATGATTATGTCATAATTTCATATAACTCCAAAAGCTCAATATACCGCAAAACAAACCGAGTAAATATCACGAAAACTCATTTAAGTAAAAATCGAACCGAAAGTTTAGTAACCCAATTGACTATTTCATAAAAGTCATCAAAAACAATAAAATATATTTAACAGAAAGATACTGTGCAACACTAAAAATAACTCTAATAAATCCTTGACAAAATTAAAATAATGTGTAATTGAAAACACTTTATTTGAGCTCTAAGTGCAAATGAAATTTTTTTTAATGATGGATGTCTAGGTTAGTTTACATGAATCTTAACTGAAGAAGTGCTGAAGAATAGTCAGACTAATCTTAAATGGTCTTGTAGGACTCACAAGTCTCGTTGAACAACCAAAAAAATCACAAATTTTATTGCCAGTGGAACTATTTATAAATTTTGTAGAGTCGTAACTGGACAGTAGCTTTTATTTTCGTTTTCTTATCGTCCAAATTATAGAAAAATTGATGTTTTCAATTGTGACCAAAATTTGACTTTATATAGAACTTTAGTCTTTTTTAAAGGAATATAGATTTTTAGTTAAAAAAATAGCTACAATGATTTAAATACACATTTATGTTAATTTCAATGACGGTCAATTAGGTCAATTAGATCAGGGCTGATGGCAAAATTCAAACATGAATTATTAGTTACATTATGTTATTTTGATAAATATAGTTGAAAAATAAGTGAGATCTTTTTATATGCATTTTTTGTCCTTTTTACATCAAGTTGATTTGGATAGACATGATTTCTTTTATTGAATTTTGATTTTTTTGTTATAAATATATATATTTTATATTTCAATAATAAACAATTAGATATGTATATTTGTGTGTAAAATTGGTTTATGTAAAATTGGTTTGGGGGTGTTTGTTTTAGCTTATTTAAAACAACTTATGCTTTTTACCAATAGTGCTTATCAACTAATGCGGTATTATACCGGAGTTTTAAAAAAAATGTTTGGATTAGCTTATAGCGGAACCGGAATAAGTCAATAGTTGTTTAGAAAAAATGTTTGGATTAGCTTATACATACAAGTAGGTTAGAAAAAGGGTAAACATGTAAATAAGTCATAAGCACCTTCTTATAAGTCACTACCAAACTACTTACGAAAAACTCTTAATCTCCTTTTCCCCACCGCCATAAGCCCTTCACTCTTTTTTTCATCCAAACAGTCTTCTTTTTATCGGTTCCACACCGGTATAAATTAATAAGTTATTTTGATAAGCTAAAACAAACACCCCCTTATTCTTTTTTGGGCTAAAATCATCAATGATTGAACGAAACCCATTTTGTGGGAAGTTTAGTTGGTATGATAAAGGCTAGGTATCTAACACTACTAAACAAATCGTCTATTCCGACTGATATTTTCCGACATATTTGGTAGTCGGAAAATTTCCGACGGCTTTCCGTCGGAACCCTAAGTTAATAAAAATAAATAAATAAAATTGTAATAAGTTTCCGACGAATTTCCGACGGATTATTATTTCACCGGAAATCCGTCGGAACAGTACTGATTAAACCAATTAACGCATCTAATTTGTAATTAATTAAACTAATTATTAATTTATTAAACATTTTCAAAAAATTTAAAAAATATAATTATCATCCGTCGAAATTTGTGACGAATTTTCGACAGATTTCTGACGGAAATTATATATATATTTTTAAAATAAATAGAAAATCGATATAATTAAAATCCGTCGGAAATTTGTGACGAATTTCCGACGGGAATTATTTATATTTTAAAATAAATAGAAAATCGATATAATTAAAATCCGTCGGAAATTTGCGACGAATTTCCGACGAAAATTATTTATATTTTAAAATAAATAGAAAATTGATATAATTAAAATCCGTCGGAAATTTCAGACATATTTCTGACGGAATTTATTTTTATTTTTATTTTTTTCATCAAAATTGTTTAATTAATAAATATTTTGACATTTATTCAAAATTTTAACTTTAATAAAAATGTGTTAACGTATGCTATTGTGTCTTAATTGGTTCAGTTATGCTTTAACGATACTATTGGACGTTAATGGTTCTTAATAATTTTCAATGAATGAATTAGACCTTAACGAGTTAATTGAGCATTAACAATTCTTAATGATTTTTAATGAATCAATTAGGCCTTAACGAGTTAATTTGTTTTTTAACGGTTCTTAATGGACTTTAATGAATCCATTAGATCTTAATGAGTTCAATTAAAGTTTAAAGATATTATTGGGCTTTTAACGGTTTTCGGTGCATTTTAATGAATCTATTGGTCTTTAACTGGTTCAACCGAGTTTTAACATATACTATTGGGCCTTAATGGGTTCAATTGGGGTTTAAAGTATATTATTGGGCCTTAATGAGTTCAATTGTGCTTTGACGTATACTATTGTGCCTTAATTGGGCTATAGTGGTTTGTAGTTGGTCTTAGTGACTTGTATTGGGCCTTAACAATTCAGTTGGGCTTTAACGGTTCTTAATGGACTTTAATGAAACCACTGGTGTTAATGAGTTCAATTAAAGTTTAAATGATATTATTGGGCTTTTAATGGTTTTTAGGCTATGTTTGGCAAAAATAAGCTAGCTTATAAGCTAACTTATAATCTAGCTTATTTTCAGTGTACCCGTTTGACAAACCATAAGCTAGCTTATAAGTTAGTTTATAAGCTAGCTTATTGAAACGCTACTTGGAGTAGCGTTTTAGAAGCTTATTGTCACATTTTCCATAACTCTTATTAATATTAATTATTATTTTTTAATATACCCTTTTTGGTCATTTACATTCTTATACGCTAGTTTTGTCAAACATGATTTTTTCATTAACTAGCTTATCAGCTACCAGCTAGCTTATAAGCTACCAGCTAGCTTATCAGTCATCCGTTAGCTTATCAACTACTAGCTAGCTTATCCGCTAGTTTGTCAAACATAGCCTTAGTGGATTTTAATGAATCTATTGGTCCTTAACTGGTTCAACCGGGCATTAACGAATACTATTGAGCCTTAACGAGTTCAATTGGGCTTTAACATATACTATTGGGCCTTAACGGGTTCAATTGGGATTTAACGTATACTATTAGACCTTAATGAGTTCTATTGTGCTTTGACGTATACTATTGGGCCTTAATTAGGCTATAGTGGTTTGTAGTTGGTCTTATTGACTTGTATTGGGCTTTAACGATTTAGTTGGGCTTTAACGGTTCTTAATAGACTTTAATGAATCCATTGAGTCTTAATGAGTTCAATTAAAGTTTAAATGATATTATTGGGGTTTTAACGGTTTTTAGTGGAATTTAATGAATCTATTGGGCGTTAATTGGTTCAACTGGGCTTTAACGTGTACTATTGGGCCTTAATGGGTTCAACCAGGCTTTAACGTATACTATTGGGTCTTAATGAGTTCAATTGTGCTTTGACGTATACTATTGGGTCTTAATTGGACTATAGTGGTTTGTATTTGATCTTATTGACTTGTATTGGGCCTTAACAAGTTGGGTTTTAACGGTTCTTAATGGACTTTAATGAATCCATTGGGTCTTAATGAGTTGAATTGGGCTTTAACGCATACTATTGGGCCTTAATGAGTTCAATTGGGTTTTAACGTATACTATTGGGCCTTAATTGGGCTATAGTGGTTTATATTTGGTCTTATTCACTTGTATTGGGCCTTAACGAGTTGGGCTTTAACGGTTCGTAATGGACTTTAATGAATCCATTGGGTCTTAATGAGTATAATTGGGCTTTAACGCATACTATTGGACCTTAATGAGTTCAATTGGGTTTTAACGTATACCATTGGGCCTTAATTGGGCTATAGTGGTTTGTAGTTGGTCTTATTGATTTCTATTGGGCTTTAACGGTTTAGTTGGAATTTAATGATTCTTAATGGAATTTAATGAATCCATTGGATCTTAATAAGTTCAATTGGCTTTAACGTATAATATTGGACTTTAATGAGTTCAATTGGGCTTTAACGTATAATATTGGACCTTAATTTTTAATATATTTTAAATCTGATTCAATATTACTTAATAACAATTTAGAACTTACTTAAATTTTGTAGTTCCTGTTAGACTGTAATTCTGAATAATGATATCTGCCTCTTATTGAATTCAATCAGTGCGTGTGTGATGTTGTGTTTATACAAGTAAATCTTACATGAAGACATGTTTGTGTTGGATTCCATACTTCAGTCTTCTCCTGAGTATGCCCTTAGAATCACCAAAAGCAAATGGGACTTGTTGTGTGATAGAATGCGTACTCAGCAGGGACAAAGCATTGTATTTATTGGGGTTGTATTATGACAGTTATCTCCATTTAAGTAACTGCCATGTAACCGTCTTTCCACATGCCCTTTCAATTGCTGCATTAATGCCTATTTATTTATAGCATTATTAACCTCATAAAGATTAATCATTTGAATACAAAGCTCTCGTAATATATTCCTATATTGATCATATTTGTACCTTGAAATTATCATATGAACATTGAAAGTTCTTAAGGTGATCCAACAATCTCCCACTGAACTTTATAATGTTCAGAACTCCAAAACAAATATGATACAATATACTTGAGTGTGCACTGGAACAAAATAGAACTCTATTCAAATGTTGTCAATTAAATCACTAAATTTGGATTAAGAGATATGTTGATGAATTAGAAAACCATCCATATTCCAAAATCACAAACAAAGTAAAATAATTACATGAATCACTTTATCGCAACAACTTATATTTCAACCTCATCAAATTTCAAAAAGAAACATATTCTTAATGTCCTACAATTCTATATTTTAAGAATAGAAATGAAAATATTTCATAAGTAAACAAATCTGCATAAACTTTATTATGAAATAGTAACTCTACATGAACATACTTTATCTTGACGATGTTGTCCATACGTAATTGACGTTCCCATCAATCTTACTATAATTAGTTCATTCAACATCCAAAATACTTGAAATTCCCATGTTTCTAAAATGTTTGACAAATACTGATATTGGTAGTGCTTTGGTGAATGGATCAGCAAGTTGGTCTTGTGTTCCAATCTTGATTACTTCAATTGCATTCTCTTCCACACTTTCTCTAACTGAATAATATTTGACATCAATGTTCTTCGAGTGTGAAGTCCTTCTATTGTTCTTAGCAAAAAATACCGCTGAAGCATTATCACAGTAAATCGTTATCGGCTTTTGAATTGATTTTATCAATTCTAATTTCGAAACAAAGTTTCTTAACCATAAAGCTTGTAATGTTGCTTCATAAACTGCGATATATTCTGCCTGGAATGTTGATGTGGCGGTGATGGTTTGCTTTGAGGTCTTCCATGATATTGCACTTCCGGCTAACATAAAAACATACCCCGAACAAGACTTCAAGTCATCCAAATCTTGTTTATAAGATGCATCTGCATATCCCTTTATTTCAAATTCCGTCCCTTCTAACTTTCGGTAAATTAACATGTGATTCTTTGTGTTTTTCAAATATCTTAATACTTTCTTTCCAGCTACCCAATGATCATGCCCCGGATTTGACTGGTATCTGGATAGCATATTCACTGCAAATGCTATATCAGGTCTTGTACAAACTTGAGCATACATGAGGCTACCAACTAACCTTGCATAAGGTTTATTTTGCATGTCTTTTTCCTCCAGTAAGTTATTGGGGCATTGTCCTTTGTGTAGTCTATCTCCTTTAGACATTGGACTTTCTCCCCCTTTGCAATTTTGCATATTGAATCTTTCTAGGATCTTCTCAATATATCCCTTTTGTGAAAGCCCCAACAGCTTTTTATGTCTATTTCTAATAATTTCAATACCAAGTACATAATGTGCTTCTCCCATATCCTTCATGTCAAATTGACTTGAAAGAAATTTCTTGGTTTCCAAAATTAATGACATTCTGCTACTTGCTATTAGAATATCATCCACATATAGGATCATCAACACAAAATCACTCCCACTAAACTTCAGATAAATGCATTCGTCCAACTTATTTTCTTTGAAGCCAAAATTAGTCACAACTCTATCAAATTTCAAATACCATTGTCTACTTGCTTGTTTAAGCCCATAAATCGATTTTCTGAGTTTGCAGACTTTTGTTTGATCCAACTCAAAACCATCAGGTTGCAACATGTAAATGTCTTCCTTTAGATCACCATTGAGAAAAGCTGCTTTTACATCCATTTGATGTAATTCCAAATCAAAATGTGCCACTAACGCCATTAGTATTCTCAATGAATCTTTTGTAGAAACTGGTGAGAAAGTTTCGTTATAATCAATCCCTTCCTTCTGATTATAACCTTTTGCGACTAATCTTGCTTTGTACCTTTCAATTTTTCCTTTTGCATCTCTCTTAGTTTTAAAAACCCACTTATTCCCTATTGGTTTGCATTGTGCAGGTTTGTCTACTAATGTCCAAACTTCGTTTTTAGACATGCTTTCCATTTCTTCCTCCATAGCTCTTCTCCAATCTTGATGATTTTCGGACTTCATTGCTTGATATAAAGTGATTGGATCTTGTTCGTTATTTAAATCAGGTTCTAAATCAATATTATAGACCTGATAGTATTCTGGAATTGCAGTCCTTCTTTCTCTAGTCGATCTTCTTAATTGGACTTGCTCTTGTTGCTCTTCTTCAAGTATTGTTGGTTGTTGTACATCTTCATTGTTTTGTGCATCTTGAACTTCCATTATGATGTCTTCAACTTGATTTGGTTGCTGTAGTGCAACTTCTAATGTGTCAAGTTCGTTTTCAGGTTGTTCTAATCCAATTTCCATTGTGTTTATATCAGGATAGGCAAACCAATCCACAAACGTATTGGAAATTTCATCAATTTTATCATCTCCTTCACACATCTGCTGTTGGTCGAATTATTCACCAATGAACTCAGCTTTAGGGCATTCCATAATTCTTATGTTTCTCGTAGGACAATAAATTCGATACCCATTTGATTTTTCAGGATAGCCAATAAAATAACCACTCACAGATTTGGGATCAAGTTTGCTTTCTTCATTCTGATACATCTTGGCTTCTGTTTTGCATCCCCATACATGGAGATGGTTCAAACTAGGTTTGTATCCACACCACAATTCGAAAGGGGTTTTTGGGACTGTTTTGCTTGGTGTTCTGTTGCTGATGTAATTTGCAGTCTTCAAGGCTTCGCCCCAAAGAAATTTTGGTAGTCCCGATTTTACAATCATACTTCTAACCATGTTGATTAAGGTCCTGTTTCTCCTTTCTGAAACCCCATTTTGTTGTGGGGTATAAGGAGTTGTGTATTGTGCCTTTATTCCACAATCTTGTAAATACATGGCAAAAGGACCTTTATGTTGTCCCTTTTCTGAATATTTTCCATAATATTCACCACCTCGATCGGACCTTACAACTTTAATTAATTTTCCCGTTTGTCTTTCAACTTCAGTTGTAAAAATCTTGAAAAACTCTAATGCTTGTGATTTCTCAGATATTAAGTAAATAAAACAGTATCTTGAGAAATCTTCTATAAAGGTTATGAAGTATGTATTTCCACATATAGTTTTAACTGGAAATGGACCACATATATCTGTGTGAATTAATTCAAGTAAGGTTTCACTCCTTTTAGAACCAAATTTTCTTGATTTAGTCATTTTTCCTTTAAGACAATCAATGCATGTTGTGAAGTCAGAAAAATCCAATTCTGGAAGTATATTTTGTTTCACAAGTGAACAAAGTCTTTCTTTAGAAATATGTCCTAATCTCTTGTGCCAAAGAAAGATGATGTGACTTCCCTTTTTCTTTTAACACGTGAGACATTTGATATGTGAAAGACCCTTTTATTGTTTGGCATACATTCACATTTGACCTTCCAATAACCATCAGATAATTCAGCTTCACCAAACAATTTGTATAAATAATAAAAATATATATATTTATTATCCATACTAACACCAAATGTAAGAGTACATTTTGATACAAATTCTGATCCAGAAATCAGATTCTTACTTATGCTTGGAATGTAATAAACATTCTCAAGTTCTAATACGAAATTGTTCTTAAATACAAGTTTGACAGATCCCACAGCCTTCACGGCCATTTTCTGTCCATTTGCAGTGCATACTTTTGTCTCATTTCTGTTTGGGATCTGATTCCTTAACAATCCCTGCAATGAATTGACAATATGTATGGGTGACGCTGTATCAAAATACCATGCATTGTCATTCTTTATGGATTTAGACTCTAAATTAAAAATTGGTTTAAAAATGTTACCTCTTTTGGCAAGCCAATCCTTGAACCCTTCACAATCTTTCTTAAAGTGTCCTTGCTTTTTACAGAAGAAACACTTCATTGGTTTGGTGATCTTGTGTTTGTACTTGTTTTTATCATCCTTGGAGCCAGACCTTGAAGTGCTACCTTTGTGCCAACTTCTTTTATTCTTTGAGACGAAATTTACCGATATGGTCTTACCTTTCTTCTTGATTTCATCTTCAACTTCAACACATAGTGAAATTAATTCGTTCACCGTCCAAATTTCCTTTTGTGTCTTGTAGAGTGACCTCAGATTATCATATTCATCAGGTAGTTTGTTCAGCAACATGTAGACCAAGAAGGAGTCATCCACAGTCATGTTCAATTCCTTCAGTTTGTTGGAAATATCATAATAATGAATTCCCTCACGTTTTCACCCTTATATTCTAGATTCAACAGAGCCTTCATGAGATTGTTTGTTTCAGCCTTATCTAAAACTTTGTACTTTTCTTCAATGGATGCAAGGTATTGTTTTGCTGTCTCAGCATTGGGAATGCTTCCTCTAACATTCTCAGTCATGCTTTTCTTAATCATGATTAGAGCCATCTTGTTATGTTTCATCCATCTATCATATTGGTCCTTTTGCTCCTTTGTAAATGGTTGAGTGAGGGCTTCTGGTGGGTCATCTTTCAGCACATGGTCATAATCCAATATCCCCAAGTTTAGTTCTATATCAGCCTTCCACTTTTTGAAATTTGACCCATTCAAAAGTTGGATTTGATTAATACTCATGGGAAAGTGTAAGGCTGTACATGGAAATAAGTCCCAAATGAATCACATAAACTAATATGTTCAAAATTTTATGAAACAAATAATCAAAATGAATGGTAAAAATACTGACATCTTTGGATGTACTGATTTAATTTCATTTAATAACTTGTATCCTTCAACCATAAAATTTTAATCCCAAATTTTGATGAAAATTTCTTTGGAAATTTGCATCAGATTCCTAAATACCAAAAATTCGCTTGTGAATAATTGATGTTTGCTTCTTTGGAAGTTTACATCAGATTTGAATCACTAGTAACGTTCACTTGCGAACAACTGATGTTTTCTTCTTTGGAAGTTTACATAAGACATGTTTCAATGGTGAACATTCATACAAAATTTTGAATTATTATATAAGACCATATTTCAAATTGTATCTTGTACTAATCACTGAGATTGATCGAGACAAAATTCTTGTATTATGATTGCTTTGGCAATACATAAATCGAATACCCAACATCGATCAGAATAAGGATTTTGAAAAGGAAGATTGAATTCGAAAACCCAGAACATGATCATATGTTAAGATTAATACATGGTTCCAGAATCGATTTCAACAAGGAAAACATGAATTCAAAAGAGAATCGCATTCGCTTCCGATACCAATTGTTAGACTGTAATTCTGAATCATGATATCTGCCTCTTATTGAATTCAATCAGTGCGTGTGTGATGTTGTGTTTATACAAGTAAATCTTACATGAAGACATGTTTGTGTTGGATTCCATACTTCAGTCTTCTCCTGAGTATGCCCTTAGAATCACCAAAAGCAAATGGGACTTGTTGTGTGATAGAATGCGTACTCAGCAGGGACAAAGCATTGTATTTATTGGGGTTGTATTATGACAGTTATCTCCATTTAAGTAACTGCCATGTAACCGTCTTTCCACATGCCCTTTCAATTGCTGCATTAATGCCTATTTATTTATAGCATTATTAACCTCATAAAGATTAATCATTTGAATACAAAGCTCTCGTAATATATTCCTATATTGATCATATTTGTACCTTGAAATTATCATATGAACATTGAAAGTTCTTAAGGTGATCCAACAGTTCCCCCCTTTTTTTTCCCAATTTGAATTCTCTTCCCTCCCTTTTTTTTCCCGGTTTCTACTCCAATTTTTCTAAATCCCTAATAACCTTTCACTTTCCCCATTTCTCTACTCCTCAGTTCTCTGTTTGTCGGTCATGACTTTTTGCCCAGGGGTTCCGATATATGAACTGATGAAGAAGCTGGTGAATACGGCGAGTTCGGCCACTTGCCTGGGAGGAACTTCTAACGGTAATATTTAATGTTCATCTAGTTTAACGGTAATATGTTCTTCTAACCCTAGTAACCCTACCTCTCTGATTCCTTTTGATTCTAGCTAACGACCACCACCAACCCTCCTTTTTCTCGCACTGTTGTACCCGAAAAGGAGTAGTCCCTGAAAAGTACGTCTCATCTTCTAATCACTATCCCCAAAGAGTAGTCCACCGTATGTCTCCTCCTATCTTCACCATCTTTAGGAGATTATGTCCCTACTTTTTAAGTAATCGGTTTTCTAGAGTTCATTACCTTTGGATAGTGGTTATCATAAAAGCTCTATATGTTTTCTTTTTGTGGGGTTTGTAGTTTTCTAATGGCCTAGGCTTGTTAAGGGATGCTAATTGAAGCAAATTTGGACACATGCAGACTTGAATTTCATTAATATAACCGATATTTGAATTGATATCAATTAACATACCAGTTTATTGGTCAAGTAATTTGAATTGGAGTATGATCTGAATTCTTTAACGAAAGTTCTAGAATAGGAAGACCTCAATATGCATGTTGTATATGCATATTAACTTATTTATAGTTATTCACATGTTATCAATTGAATATTTATCCAAAATTGTATTAGGTTAGTGCTGGACAAATATGCATTAAAAATCGAATGTATTAATGCATATGTTTACATACCAGTTATCTGGTTACCATTTATAGGCCTAAATTTTGTGCATATCTACTGCTTCAAAGCACTTACTATATTTGAATGATTTATCTTAAATCATTACAAGTCTTGGCGTATACGCTTTATGGTTGCTAATCAGTTGTACGAACTATGTGAAGCTGTGGGCCCTGAACCTATGAAGTATGTTCAAGTCTGGAAATGTTTCTTCTTTTAATATTTTCACTGAGGAAGCCCAAAACCAAAAGTCGATTAAATATGGTTTATTGTCAAACTTATATAAAGCAATTGTGACAAATAAGAGTATATTTGTGTTGAATTTTGTCTCAAAAGTCAATTAATGAAGAAAAACACAAAACAGTGACTAAGGCGTGTTTACCTGCTTTGTTACCTGCGTAAGAAACTGTTTGTTTGGAGAAAATTGACTGTGCAGCTTAAGCCGCAATCATAGTCGCCTACCTAACTGTTTTTTGGAATGCAAAGAATTAGTTTCCAATTCAAACTCTTGTTTCCTCCGTAATAGGACGGTAGAATCGTTTTTCTATTAGCTTGATCCATATCAATTATATATATATATATACTATTCTTATATATGGTAGTTATCCCATATGAAGACAAAACCATATATATATATATATAATAGATCTCGATAGATAGAAGCAAGCACAAAATACGATCTGATTCATCTCCATTATAGTTTCTCAATTTCCAAGTATTGTAATCAACATCGTCGATAGTGAATTTTTTCGTGGTCTCCTCCGTCCATGGTTTTTCCCGATTTAGGTTTTCCACGTAAATTCGGTGTCGTTTTATTCCTCGTTTATTTTTTGCAATTATATAACTTGTGTGTGGGTTTGATTCTCGATTACTTTGGTTTATTTTGTTCGTTGAAGTTTACGATATATAATTCCGGATTTCCGCTTAATCGATACGGTTCTTATTTGGAGCATCGTTCTTGGGTTGATATTCAGGGCGTTTTCGTTTCGGTTTTACAACAATTGGTATCAGAGCTTCCAGGTTTGAGTATTGATTTTTTGGGAGTTATTTATCGTCGCTTTACACGATGACTTCAGTAAAGTCCGATATTCCAAGGCTTGATCGGAATACTCGATTTCCACCATGGCAAGTGCAGATGAGGGACGTTCTAATCCAGTTAGAACTCGATGAAGCACTCATAGGCTTTGAGAGAATGCCGACGGCTTGGACCGACGAAGAGAAGAAAAGAAAGGATTTGAAGGCTCAATCTCAAATCCGTTTGCATCTATCTCATGATGTACTGCAAGATGTGTTGAAGGAGACTTCGGCGGCGGCTATATGGTTGAAGTTGGAGCAGTTATTGATGACAAAGAGTCTACTGAACAAGTTACACTTGAAGCAACGTTTGTTTTATCTCAAGATGGTTGAAGATAGTTCGTTGTCTACCCATTTGTCCACATTCAAAGAGTTGGTCGGCAACTTAGAGAATATGGACGTGAAGTATGAAGACGATGACTTGGCTTTATTCTTGTTATCTTCGCTGCCCGATTCTTATAGTCACTTTCGTGACACAATCATGTATAGCCGTGACACACTTGTGTTGAATATGTGATTACGGCTTTGGACTCAAAAGAGAAGATGAAGAAAATCACGAATGGTGGTTCTGAAGCGAAAGCTGAAGGTCTTAATGTGAGAGGAAGATTGTTTGAGAGAGGCTCATCTTCCTCCGGTAAAGCGAGATCCAAATCAAAGGTGAAACGAAAATTCTGCAATTACTGTCACAAGAAAGGACATGTAATTGACGAATGTTACAAGTTGAAGAACAAAGAGAAAAAAAAGGCGGCCGCAAAAGGTAAGCATGTTTCTGATTCCGGTGAAGTTGACGTGGCCGAGGTTGGTTCTGATGGAGAACTACTTACTATATCTGGAAGTGGATCACCACTTTCAGATGATTGGATTCTTGATTCCGGATGCACATTCCACATGTGTCCCAACATAAACTGGTTTCATACATATGAGGGCGTTGATCATGGCTCGGTTATGATGGGCAATGATGCCTCGTGTCAACCACAAGGCTTGTGGCGTATTGGTTAAGGCTTGTGGGGGATGAAGCTAGATAACCCATCTACCCCAGGTTCGAATCCAGGCGCAAACAACTTGTGGCCACTAGGAATTATCTCAGGGTTGTATGCTTTAGCAGTCTTAAAATTGTCAGGGATTAGTCTAGGCAAATGCCTAGGATACCCTTTCTAAAAAAATGATGCCTCGTGTCTTATCAAAGGATTGGGCACGGTTAAAATCCGGATGTTTGATGGAGTTGTCAGAACCTTAGGGAATGTCAGGTATGTTCCCAATCTCAGAAGAAATCTTATATCCCTTAGTACTCTTGAAGAAAAGGGTTATAAATTCGTTGGCGAGAACGGCTTACTCCGGGTGTTCAAAGGAGATACAATTATTATGAAGGCAAATCGTAAGACCTCAAATCTCTACATCTTGGATGGTCAGACGGTTACCGGTGATGCAGCGGTTGTTTCTAAAAGTTCTTCGGATACGGATCGATCGCGTTTATGGCATCTTCGACTTGGCCATATGAGTTTTCATGGCATGTCTGAATTGAATCGAAGAGGTGTACTTGGAGGAGATAAAATTGTTGAGCTAGAATTTTGTGAAGAATGTGTTTATGGCAAGCAAAAGCGGGTGAGATTTATGAGTGGCAAACACACGACAAAAGGGCCACTCGACTACATCCACTCGGATTTATGGGGACCGGCTCGGGTTACTTTCGTAGGTGGAGCTTCCTATATGCTTACGATCATTGACGACTACTCAAGAAAGGTATGGTCTTTCTTTCTAAAGCATAAAGGAGATGTATTTTCAACTTTTAAAGATTGGAAGGTGATGATTGAGAAGCAGTCGGTTAAGGAGATAAAATATTTGCGCACCGACAATGGTCTTGAGTTTTGCTCGGAGGATTTCAATGCTTACTGTCGAAAGGAAGGCATTACACAACACCAGACGGTGGTTCACACTCCGCAACAAAATGGTGTAGCCGAAAGGATGAACCGCACGATTCTCGAGAAGGTAAGGTGTATGCTCTCTCATTCTAAGCTACCAAAGTCTTTTTGGGCGGAGGCGGCTGCCACTGCATGTTATGTGATCAATCGGTCACTTTCTCGAGCCATTGAGAAGAAAACCCTGTTTGAGCTATGGTTCGGTCAGGTTGCCGATTACACTAATTTGAAACCGTTTGGTTGTCCGGCGCATGCACGAGTTGACAACGGGAAACTAGAGTCGAGAGCATTGAAGTGTGTGTTTCTTGGATATAAACCAGGTGTGAACGGCTACAAGTTAAGGAGTTCCGAGCTAAAGAAGGTTATCATTTCAAAGGACGTGACTTTTGATGAAACCTCCATTATTCATCGAGCTACTAGCTCGACATCTACTGTTGAGAAACAATTGGAGGCAAGTAAGAAGACATCTCAAGTTGAGGAGGAGTTGACGGCGTTATCTACCGTTCCACTAGTTTCTTCACCGGTTCCTACACCGGTTACTAGTAATCAGTCTGTACCTGTTTCGACCGACGAACAAGTGGATGGTGAGACTTCCTCACCATCTTCACCACTTGCTCCTAGTCCGTCTATTACATGAGACATGCCGAGGAGAAATATAGTACCTCCTAGGAGGTATGCTCATGCCGATTATGTCGCTTATGCTCTTACAGTTGCTGATGATATAGAGTCTATGCTAGAGCCTACATGTTATGATGAGGCTATTTTGGTTGATGACTCGGATAGTTGGATGGTGGCTATGCACAGTAAGATGGTATCTTTGCACAAGAATGGCACTTGGGATCTTGTCCCAGCTCCGAAAGGAAAGAAGCCACTCAAGTGCAAGTGGGTATATAAGCTCAGGAAGCCGTTAAACCGGGTGACAAGCCAACGTACAAAGCTCGTTTGGTTGCTAAGGGGTATAATCAAATGGCAGGTATCGACTATACTGATATTTATTCGCATGTTGTTAAACATACATCTATTCGTGCATTGTTGGGATTAGTTGCTTCTAACGGTTATGAACTAGAGCAACTAGATGTTACTACAGCATTCTTAAATGGTGAGCTTGAGGAAGAGATCTTTATGCAACAACCCGAAGGGTTTGTAGTTCCGGGCAAGGAGGACTACGTATGCAAGTTGAAGAAATCTCTCTATGGTCTCAAGCAATCTCCGAGACAATGGTATAAGAGGTTTGACTCTTTTGTGATCGGTCACGGGCTGAAAAGGTGCACCTATGACAGCTGCGTTTACTACAAGAAGTGTGACGACGGGTCGATGGTCTATTTACTCATATACGTGGATGACATGTTAATCGCAGCAAAAGATATGAAGGAGATTCAAGTAATAAAAGACCAGTTGAATGCTGAATTCGATATGAAAGACTTAGGGGCTGCCAAGAAAATCTTAGGGATGGAAATTGTGCGTGATAGAAGTACGAGGACCTTGTTCCTTTCTCAAAAGAGTTATATCGAGAAAGTCCTACGCCGGTTTAACATGCATGATGCGAAACCGGTCACCACACCCCTAGCGGCTCACTTTAAGCTATCATCCGCTCAAAGTCCTACTTCCTGGACTGATGTGTCTTACATGGCGCGTATACCATATTCCAGTGCCGTTGGTTCTTTAATGTATGCGATGATTTGCACACGCCCTGATCTGTCTTATGCAGTCAGTGTGGTTAGTAGATATATGGCGAATCCGGGCAAAGAACATTGGAAAGTTGTCCAATGGATTTTTCGTTATCTCCGAGGTACGTCATCTTTGTGTTTAAAATTTGGCAAGAATGACAATGGTGTCTTTGGCTATGTTGATTCAGATTATGCCAAAGATATTGATAACCAGAGATCGATTTCTGGATATGTGTTCACTTTGGGTGGTTGTGCCATTAGTTGGAGAGCACAATTACAGTCTACGGTTGCGCTTTCGACTACCGAAGCCGAATATATAGTTGTTACGGAAGGATTCAAAGAAGCTATTTGGTTGAAAGGTTTGTTTGGTGAACTCGATGACTCGCGCAATATCACAACGGTGTTTTGTGACAATCAAAATGCGATATTTCTAACGAAAGATCAGATGTTTCATGACCGAACGAAGCACATTGATGTGCGTTACCATTTTGTACGGGAACTCATAGCTCGAGGTGATTTCGATGCGAGTAAAATTCATACTAATGACAATCCCGCGGATGTGTTCACCAAAAGTCTTCCGGTGACCAAGTTTAATTTATGTTTGGACTTGGTCGGTTTTTCGAAGCGCAATTGAGTCCGAAGGACTCGTGGTGGAGGAGGTATTTAATTTTTTCCCGTGAAGTTATTTTGGTTTCCTATCGTTTATTTGATGATTGAAGATTGCTTGAGTTGGAGCTTAGTTTTCGATGGAGATGGTTTGTATTTTGATTTGGATGGACCTATGGAGACAAGGTGGAGATTTGTTGAATTTTGTCTCGAAAGTCAATTAATGAAGAAAAACACAAAACAGTGACTAAGGCGTGTTTACCTGCTTTGTAACCTGCGCAAGAAACTGTTTGTTTGGAGAAAATTGATTGTGCAGCTTAAGCCGCAATCATAGCCGCCTGCCTAACTGTTTTTGGGAATGGCAAGAATTAGTTTCCAATTTAAACTCTTGTTTCCTCCATAATGGGACGGTAGAATTGTTTTTCTATTAGCTTGATCCATATCAATTATATATATATATAGGCTCTTTCAAATGTTAACTCAATTATTTGTGTTAACTGTGTTAACCCATCGTTCACTGGTGAACATCATGCTCGTTCACTAGTGAACGAAAAATATCTTTGCTAATCACCCAAATCCAGCAACAAAATAAGAATCCTGGTTAAGTAGCAGTAAGGACGAGGTTTTTGAACAGAACTTCGATTGGCGAGAGGTGTAAGCACCGCAAGGTGTGAAGCGATCTCGTATTAAACGAAAGAACTTTCACTTTCCATAACCAAAATGAAAGAAAGTCAACCTTTGCCCCCAACCCTTTTACAGTTCCAGAAGCAGAGGGAGCTGCTTCAGTAGTTCCATCTCTCTAGCCCGCAGGAGTCCCGGGAAGATAGAGGCAAGACAAACCGCATAAAGAGGCGAACCACTCAGCTGATGAGTCAGCTATACTTTTTTTAAAATAGCCTAATGAGGAGACGATCGTAACCTCTGAGCTCAAAGATGGAAAGCACTGACGAATGGTGTTCGCCAGTGAATAAGCATGCATGTATGGGACCATTCATTCACTGATGAATGGTGTTTCACCAGTGAATGAGCATGGTGTTCACCAATGAACAATGGGTTAACACGGTTAACACAAATTATTGGGTTAACACTTGAAGGGGCCTCTATATATATATAGATCTCGATAGATAGAAGCAAGCACAAAATACAATCTGATTCATCTCCATTATAGTTTCTCAATTTCCATGTATTGTAATCAACATCGTCGATAGTGCATCTCGGTGGTCTCCTCCGCCCGTGGTTTTTCCCGATTTGGGTTTTCCACGTAAATTCGGTGTCGTTTTATTCCTCGTTTATTTCTGCAACTATATAACTTGTGTGTGTGTGTTTGATTCTCGATTACCTTGGTTTACTTTGTTCGTTGAAGTTTACGATATATAATTCCGGATTTCCGCTTAATCGATACGGTTATTATTTGGAGCATCGTTCTTGCGTTGATATTCGGGGCGTTTTTGTTTCGGTTTTACAACAACTTGAATGTAAATAGACTCTACTTGCACATGCATCTTAAAACAAGACAAGTATGTGCCAACCTTGACAGAGGTTATATAGAAAGATGCCACTGATAGGCGGATTTACACTCCCGTAAATCTAACCGCAGTGTACGGGTCGAATCAAGTAATAATGTACTAAAAGTACGGGATCGAACCAAGGGAACTAGGGACTAAGTAACACAATGACTATAGTAAATACTAACTGGACAGTTGAAAACTTGAGTTGGTTGAATGATTAATATGGTAATTAAATTAAAGGAATCTAAACAATTTAAAGAACAAAGAAAGTTGGAAACTTTATGGGAGAAAAGCAGTTGGGAGTTGGGGTCCTAATGGTTTCAACATATAACACTTCAGTTGTAATTATTATTAGGTAATTTCCAATATTATGAATACACAGTCACAAAAACCACTGTTACTCTCTCTCGAGTTATAACAGATTTATTCCCGAAGAAATACGTATTTTATCTCTCGATCTCAATACATAAACCCAGAATTTTGTAGAGCAAGATTGTATAAAAGTACTAAGATTTAACTGGCACATGAATCAAACATCTAATTATAAATTATTTCTCTCGAACTAATTTATAATAATGGAATCAGTTTGCAAGTTGATCAGGCTTACAAAAGCTTTAAACACAAATTCGTATGCTTCATTAGTAAAAAGAAACCCTAATAAAAATCACCACTTTGCGTGTTCATATGCTTCAGACCAAAAGTAATCCAAACCCCAACATCTAAAGATTAGTTCATGTTGGAGGTGGTAGAAAACAAAACTAAGAAGAAAGAAATCTCAAACTTAGACATGAAAATCAACAAAATCTAAATAAGAACGAAAACCCCTTTTTGGTGACGAATCTCCACGATTTGATGATGAAATTGGCTTTTGATCTTCAATCCCTTTGTGTTTCTCTGCTTTAATCGCTCCGAAATTGCGTTTTTATTTGCCCAAAATTGCCTCCTTAGAACCCTAGGTCGTGCGTGAAAAGAAGGAGAAGAGGATCCCCTCAAAATCTGATTTTCCAGCTTTTTATATGGAGGACAGCTAACTGTGCGGGTTGTGGGGCGGGTATACCCGCTTTCTTCATCAGAACAGTCAGCTGTGCGGGTTGTGGGGCGGGTTCACCTGCTTTCGCGCCCGCTTTCTCCATTTTGGCCATAACTCACTCATTTTAGCTCCGTTTAGGCTCCGGAAAGGTTTGTTTACTTTGTATTCACGTCTATCAATTGAGGCATAAATTCTTGGATTTTGCTAGAAAAGCATCGAATTCCTTTGTTTGTCCAAATGTGTCAACTTCTGTACAACTCACACGAAATCGTAAGAAATTACGCCTTGTTTGTTTGGAAACTAGCTAAACAACATGGAATTTGGTATAATAATAACACCAAAAATTGGTGTTATCAACAACCCCAAACCAAGCGTTGCTTGTCCCCAAGAAAATTAGCGATCAACAAGGAATCAAAACAATTAGACAGTAGGCATAACTCATATATCTAAGCACGGGTATACTAGAGAAATGCAACGATTGTGTAGTATGCATCATGTAAGTCCAAAATGAGTTCAAACTAACCGATTACACTTTCGGAGAGGATTTCGCCTCGACCCTATCTCACGGGATACTCTCAATACACTCGAGTCCTAGGTTTAACACATGTAATGGTTCATGCAGTATGAAGTTATGTACAATAATATTCAAGTTGTATAACTGCATGAATATGGAATTGAAAGACGCGCATATGTGTCCAAAATGACCTCAGAAGGGAATCAAGTAATAAGACAAGGAATATTTGTCAATAACCAGTGTACGTAGTCACATTTTCCAAAGGATCACCTAGGTCTTTATTAGGTTGTAATGGGGCTCGGGGTGATGGCTGAGAAACGAAGGTTAATAAGGATCAAAATCCTTAGTGCTTTACAGTGTAATCCGTCCTCCACCTGTTTCTTTCCGCAACCCCGGCTTTGCCTTGTACTCTAACCTTTTCTAAGTTGCTCCTCACTTTTTTTTTGTTTTTTTTTGTTTTTGTTTTTTTTTGTTTTTTGTTTTTTGTTTTTTGTTTTTTTGTTTTTTTTTGGAGTAGTCGGTATTCTATTCTTTCTTTCCTTGCCAAATCGGTCCTTCATTCCCTGGCCGATTCACACTGTATTGCACGTTCGGATTACGGTTGGCTAGTGTTTGGGCTAGGGTTAACATTTGGGCATAAAAATGAATCTAGAAGTGTTTGGCTGCAAACTTGGCTGAGGAGCACACAAATACACAAGGATACAGTAGCTAAAAAAATTCAATAAAGTTAAAACACAATGCCTGGGATCATATCCTAAGGTCCACGCAATTGGTACACCGGTTTCTTTGACATAATATCCTGATGGTCGTCTTTATTACTTGATGCAAGAAAATAGCGAGGTCAAACTATAATCAAATTACAATGAAGAAGACGTGTATGCGAATTGATGTATTATGTGCCTCTCAGAAACGAATGTCGTGTAAATTTTGGCTCAATTTACCTCTCATGGTGGTCTCCACTAATGTCTCCTTAATCATGCAACTGACTCGTCATTCCTCACGACTATATCACTATCTAAAAATTCTCAAGACAATGCAAAATTTTAAAAAAATCCATGATTTTCACATATTCGAGTATCTAAAGGCATGTTAGTGATCACTAAAAGACATATACACAATGTTTCAAAAATTGGTGTGCCCGTGCGAGCAACCCCAAACCTTACCCACACATTGTCCCCAATTGTATGAATTTGATTCGAAGTATCATAGCTAAAGTTAAGAGCGATACGAGTTATTTACAGTCATCCAACATTGTATGAATTGATTTTTAATTACAGTACCAAAATAAAAGATGCACAAACAAAGAAGAAAATCAAACCGTCTTCATTCCTCGTGTTGTGATATGTGCTCGACATGTGAGATGATCGCCCCATTGTACCTGCATTCAAACATTTATGTGAGTATTTATGAATTAAGTGTCATCAATCCCAAATAACACAATTACCGGGGTTGGAATCATTCCCATTTTGTCTATCTATCGATGAACTGACACCCCAAACCTGGGTTGTGGCCTAGGTTCTAATTGTGTTTTTGGATGACTTAGCAACCCCAAACCTAGATGAAAGCTAGGTTTGGACTGCTTCCACGATATTCCAAAAAAAGTGTAATAGACAACTCACAACGTGGTAAGTGTTATCAACAACTCCACGGACTTCGACATAAAGGGTTTTCGTAAAAACAAACTGAACAAAAATAAAAATAAACTAAGAATGGAAATGATAAACAAACCAATGGTAGGTTGCCTCCCACCCAGCGCCTTATTTAGAGTCGTGGCACGACCTTGTGGTGTCAGTTTGGCTCGGTATTTTCCTTGGGATCGAACCGCCCACAAATACGGTCTATCCCTATTCTTTCCACATTCGATTTTCCATCATCACCATTTTCAAACTCCACCTTACCTTTTTCCGGTTCACCTTTACTTTCTAGGCGTTTGAGAACATGAAATGTTACCTTTTCGTTGCCGACTCTGAAAGTCATCACACCTTCTTCCATGTCAATCAGTGCTTTGCTTGTAGCCAAGAAAGGTCTTCCTAGAATCAATGGCACATCCTTATCTTCATCTATGTCAACAACCACAAAATCAACTGGGAAGTAAAATTCGTCAACCTTTACCAAGACGTCTTCTACTATTCCGTATGGGTAGTTTATTGATCTATCTGCTAGTTGAAGTATCATGTTCGTCGGCTTCACTTTTCCTAAGCCGAGTTTCCTGAAAATAGATAACGGTAACAAGTTAATACTTGCTCCTAGATCACATAACACGTTATTAAAGTGTAAAGAACCAATTTGCACAGGTATAGAAAAACTCCCTGGATCTTGCAGCTTCGGAGGAAGTTTATTTTGAATGATCGCACTACACTCTTCAGTGAGTGCCACTATAGCATTATCTTCGATTTTTCTCTTCTTGGATAAGATCTCTTTCATGAACTTAAGGTATGTCGCCATTTTTGCAAGTGCTTCTGCGAATGGAATGTTGATGTGAAGTTTCTTGAAGATATCAAGAAATTTTTTGAATTGTTCCTCATCCGTGTGAGCCTTCAAACGATTTGGATATGGAACTTTCGGTATTGATTGTTTGACTGGTGGCTTCACAGGTGTGTCTACCGGTGTGTTCTCCTTCTTCTTGTTTTCTTCACTTAGGTCAACATCTTCAACTTCTACCATTTCCGTCTCTACATGCTCTTTATCAGATTTCCCAACAACTGTCTCACGAGTCGATTCCTTGATCAATTCCAGGCTGCTCGTCAAATGGATGGCATTGCAATGTTCTCTCGGTTTCTTTTCTGGTTGACTCGGAAATTGGCCCGGAATTCTGGATTGAAGTGCATCAGCAATCTGGCCTATTTGCCTCTCTAGCATTTGGATGGAAGCGGTGTTTTGGTCGGTTGCCACTTTCAGAGTACCGATGGTTGATGCTAGAGTGTTGACCGAAGAAGTCAGCCCCTCGACTGCCGTATCCACTTTTGACACGAATTTCATCATCATGCTTTCCAAATCTGGCTTCTTCTCGAATGGCGGTCCATCTTCAGATTTTTTTTGTGAATGACCTGGATGATGATAAACATTGTTAGATTGGGAAGAAGAAGAAGAAAAGGCAGAGTTGTTACCGTAGTGTTGATCCCCTGCACCGCCTTTCTGATTATGCTGTGGTTGACCCCAAGACAAGTTTGGATGCTTCTTCCATTCTTCATTATACGTGTTGGAAAATGGATCGTTCCGAGGTCGGTTGTTCCGGTTTTGCATGTAGTGAACTTGCTCCGGTGGTGCTTCATAAGAAGGAGGCCGAAATTCTGATGAGTTAGAATAATAAGGAACTGATGGTTGAGTGGCACTTACCTTCAACTGGTCTGTTATGGCAGCTAATTGGTCTCTTATGGCCCTCAACTCTTCAGATTCTTGGATGTTGGCCACCCGCCTTGTCGCAGATCTCGGAATGGAATAATTATGAGACGCGAGATTTTCGATAAGTTCGGTGGCTTCTTCATACGTTTTGTTCATTAAGGCTCCTCCAGCTGCGGCTGTAAGATCATTCTTATATTGCTGGTGTAACCCTTGGTAAAACGTTTGAATGACCATCCATCCGTGAAGTCCATGGTGGGGACACCTTCTGAGCAATCCTTTATATCGTTCCCAGGCTTCATAAAAAGATTCCAGGTCCAACTGTGTGAAGTGAGTGATTTCCGCTATTAGTTCGGCAGTTCGGCCTGGAGGGAAGAGTTTGTCTAAGAAAGCCTGCTTTTAGGGCAGCCCATGTGCGTATAGGCCTTGTATTCAAATTGTGTACCCATGCTCGTGCTGCTCCCTTCAGAGAGAAGTGGAATACTCGGAGCTTGGTAGCATCCTCAGAAACCCCGTTTTACTTGAAGGTGTCACAAATTATATCGAATTCGCGAAGGTGAGCATGAGGATCCTCATTCGGAGTCCCTCCAAATTGGTTATTTTGTGCCAATTGAATGATATTATACTTCAGCTCGTAATTGTTAGCATCGATCTTGGGTGGTCGGACGCCCTTATTAGAACGCCTTACTGTCGGGCTCGTAAAGGCTTTCATGGGAATACGAGCGTTTGGGTCCGGTTCATCTTCTTCAGAAGAAGGCTCTTCTTCATCCTCCAAACGCCTTTGTAGTTCCTCTTCTCGTAGTCTCAACCTTTATGCCTCAGTTCTCAACCTTTCTGCCTCACGTCTCAATCGTTCTTCTTCTTGTCTCATTTGTTCGGGATCCATTGCTCTTGATTTTTCAGCTTTAGCTTCCTTTCGTAATTGACGTGCGGTCTTTTCAATTTCTGGATCAAATAATAACGACTTTGGATCACTGGTTTTTATTAGCATAAGCTATGAACTACCTGCAAACAAAGTTCAGATTTAGTGCACTAGAAATTGAGAATGTAATAAGAAAATTAAAACAAAACATAAAATTAAAAATTCCAATGTAATACTACTGATAGCTGGTAGTGCTATTAGCGAGAGCTAGTTCCCCGGCAGCGGCGCTAAAAACTTGATAGGCGGATTTACACCCCCCTAAATCTAACCGCAGTGTACGGGTCGAATCAAGTAATAATGTACTAAAAGTACGGGATCGAACCAAGGGAACTAGGGACTAAGTAACACAATGACTATAGTAAATACTAACTGGACTGTTGAAAACTTGAGTTGGTTGAATGATTAATATGGTAATTAAACTAAAGGAATCTAAACAATTTAAAGAACAAAGAAAGTTGGAAACTTTATGGGAGAAAAGCAGTTGGGAGTTGGGGTCCTAATGGTTTCCACATATAACACTTCAGTTGTAATTATTATTAGGTAATTTCCAATATTATGAATACACAGTCACAAAAACCACTGTTACTCTCTCTCGAGTTATAACAGATTTATTCCCGAAGAAATACGTATTTTATCTCTCGATCTCAATACATAAACCCAGAAATTTGTAGAGCAAGATTGTATAAAAGTACTAAGATTTAACTGGTATATCTCTATCCAGGTTCTCACCTTAGGCACATGAATCAAACATCTAATTATAAATTATTTCTCTCGAACTAATTTATAATAATGGAATCAGTTTGCAAGTTGATCAGGCTTACAAAAGCTTTAAACACAAATTCATATGCTTCATTAATAAAAAGAAACCCTAATAAAAATCACCACTTTGTGTGTTCATATGCTTCAAACCAAAAGTAATCCAACCCCCAACATCTAAAGATTAGTTCATGTTGGAGGTGGTAGAAAACAAAACTAAGAAGAAAGAAATCTCAAACTTAGACATGAAAATCAACAAAATCTAAATAAGAACAAAAACCCCTTTTTGGTGACGAATCTCCACGATTTGATGATGAAATTGGCTTTTGATCTTCAATCCCTTTGTGTTTCTCCGCTTTAATCGCTCCGAAATTGTGTTTTTAGTTGCCCAAAATTGCCTCCTTAGAACCCTAGGTCGTGCGTGAAAAGAAGGAGAAGAGGATCCCCTCAAAATCTGATTTTCTAGCTTTTTATATGGAGGACAGCTAACTGTGCGGGTTGTGGGGCGGGTATACCCGCTTTTTTCATCAGAACAGTCAGCTGTGCGGGTTGTGGGCGGGTTCACCTGCTTTCGCGCGCTTTCTCCATTTTGGCCATAACTCACTCATTTTAGCTCCGTTTAGGCTCCGGAAAGGTTTGTTTACTTTGTATTCACGTCCTCTATCAATTGAGGCATAAATTCTTGGATTTTGCTAGAAAAGCATCGAATTCCTTTGTTTGTCCAAATGTGTCAACTTCTGTACAACTCACACGAAATCGTAAGAAATTACGCCTTGTTTATTTGGAAACTAGCTAAACAACATGAAATTTGGTATAATAATAACACCAAAAATTGGTGTTATCAGCCACCCACACAAGAGAACAAAGATTATGGCAGACTTGGTCCATTATTCGGGTTTTCTCTTTTCTCTCATGCATCTACTACTTGCAGGCTTGAGATTATGGCAAAAGGAACTCTGCCATTGGCAACCATGATCAACAATTTAGCTCAAGATCAAGAATAGATATCAAGATTTGTAGTTTCATACGTGTAAGTTTTTGTTCTTTATGATATAGGTTTATAATTGTTGTATGTTTCAGTTCATTAGCTTGAATCCGTCTCTATATTTGTTGGAAACACTTTTTTTCATACAGTTCATATAGAATTGTTGTTTTTGCTACACCTGTTTGGAGAGTTTTTTTTTGAATCAAAAACTTGTATTACTCCTGGATTATGATTCAGAATCTTTCAAGTTGAGCATATAGCTTGAATTGAAGTCTATGATACAGCTGAATGGAAGTTAAATAAGATTAAAGGGTCGTCTTACTTAATGGGAATAATGGCTTGTTAATATATGGATTAATTGGTCAGACATATATGGGTGTTTGTTTGTGCCTTCTTCGTTAAGGTGATGGGCTTAATATGTCACTTTAGCTTCATCTGGTATGTGTTCTATCTTTCATTCTTATCGTTTGTTATGTTGTTAGATTGATTCAAGATTCAATCTTTATTTGGATTTCGGCTTCTTTCTTTCTTTTTCGGTTTCAAACCAGTTCGATTTGTTTGTTTTTAATTGATTTAAGTCGTCTATTTAGGTTAAATCAAGTTATCTTTTGTATTTATGCCTTTATAGTTTTGATAATCTTATTAGGTTTTCTTAGTATTGAATGATAACCATGGAAGTAAAAAAAAATTGACTTCAAATATTCAAACTTATAAGATTTGATATACATTTAGTGGGTTCTTATATACAAACTGCTCTTATGTCTACAAAACAAATAACCATGGAAAAACATTCAACAAAAATACAAAAATAAAGATGTGCTAATCTGTTTCAGCTACTGTTTGTGGGTGTTTCTTGTTTTTATTTTGTGTTATTTTGCTGTTTTTTGGGTTTGGATGAGTAGGTGGGGAGCTGAAGGGAATGTATGTGGAAAGTGTTTGCTTTTGTAGTTGATGCGAATGGCATGATCACATTATATAAACAAGAATATCTTGATTTTGATGGTTAGGTAAATAAGTTTGGATAGTTTATGCAGATAAATATTGGTTAAGTTTTTCATACAATATGCATGGTGTCATTCTTTACACTAGATACATGACCTATTATCAGTATTTACTGTTTGAATGATGAGAAATAATATGCAAGGTCAGTTCTGCTTATATCCCAACAATGAGATCCACCTCAACAAGGTTTGATTTGGTATGTGATTAGAAATAATACATTCTTTTCTCTCCATTTTGTAACAGGCGATACCTATGACTATATATGTCTGATCGATTTGGTATACTGTTTGTGTGTGCCCCCTTTAATTCTATATGCATTTGATTGGCATATCGGATCTAAAGACTGCCAAGCTATGTTATCTTGTATTTGCTTCTGTTTGTATGTTGTTGTATACTTATATATATAATAAGAATTGTGATGAGAGCGTAAAAATAAAACCTTTATCTACCTTTTCTAACAGGTTAAAAAAGCACATGTGGAAGCTCTAAAGCCTTGGATTGGATTAAAAACACCTACTTTTTCTAACAGGTTAAAAAAGCACATGTGGAAGCTCTAAAGTCTTGGATTGGATAAAAAAACACCTACGTTTTCTAACAGGTTTATTATTAGCATTCTTCTCTATTTTTTTGAGTATTTAAATCATGCTTTTTAAGTGTTGCATTTCTACATATTTGTTTTTATTATCAACAATATTAACTTGTGTTTGGTCTTCTTTCTAGCGGGTGGGATTCCATGGCCAAGGTCACAACTAAGAAAACCTCCGGTTGTCATGGGGGAACTCGACTTGGTGAATAATGGGATGAAAACTCAAGTCTGGCCTATTGAACTACACTAGCCGGTTCTTTTTTACGAGTTTGGAAATCATTTATCGACGGAATCACAAACTTGATTGTTTTTTCCGATTGATACAATTTGAATAGTCGTATTTGTTGATAGAGCTTTGATGAATGTATATTATTTTGATTCCCTGTATTTAGTATAATTTTATAAGCATTTATAGATTTAAATCTATTTTTTTTATTTAAATGCCCGGCTCATTTTCGACAGATTTCCGACGGAAATATTTTCCCAAAATAAATGGAAAAAAAAAATTAATAATACAATTCCGTCGGAAATTTCCGAAAGATTTCCAACGGAATATTTAAATAAAAAACAATTTAAATTATTATCCGTCGGATAATAATTTATGAATATTTTCCTTTTTAACAAGCTTTGCATTACCTTTTCTACTTTATATTCTTTTTTACATTAGATATGAATATTTTTCTTTTTAACCTTTTTTCTTCATTCCTTCATTTTTATATTATGGGAAAAGTCTAAAAAACCCAAAAAACTATCTGTTTTGAATGATTAAGTCCTTAAACTATTTTTTTAAATGAAAAAACTCTTAAACTTTCTGAAACCGGTTAACTACATCATTGTAACCTGTAACAACAGGTTAATGTGATAACAATTTGGAAAAAGTCTAAAAAAACCCAACGAACTATCTGATTTTCAATGATTAAGTCTCTACTTTTTTAATGAATAAATTCCAAAAAAGATTTCTAAATCTTTTTACCAAATTAATTTTTGAACTTTTTTAAACACATTAATATCAAACTTTTTTTGAAGAAATAAAATAATGAACTTAATTTTGAACAAATTAATCCGAAACATTTATTGAACAAAATCAAAAACAAAAAATATATAATTTCTCTCATCGACAATAAAGTACAAATAAACCAATTTAATGGAGAAAAATTATACCATTTTTGTTATACCCGAAATTTACACTGTTAACTCCGTTAAGTTTCATTAGAATTCTGCAGTTAACTCTGTTAAAAAATGTTATAACTTGACTAACGAATAATTAACCTCGCGACCTAACGTCATTAACGAAATAGCCGTTAAACCGTTATCTATGTATTTATGTCATTTTCAGTTACAAGTCAATGGTTTTATGAAAACATTATGGCGGCATTGAAGACGAATCATAAAGGCTCGTCCGTTATGACCGCTGGACCATATTCAAGACCGGCATCCGAGTTCAAGTATAAAAGGATAGCTCAAATCAACACGGAGACACATTGATACACAGTGAAATACTGAGAAAAGTCTTGAGTACACTTTGGCGAACTTACGACAACAACATCCGAACTCACGACAACAGTGTTGCAAGTCACGACAACAGTCGCAGACTTACGACCAATCATTCATTTTGTTTCTACAACCTTGTCTGACGTCCTTTTTCCTTAGTGCATCGACGATCCCCCTACGGTCGTCTGCAGTTTTTTCCCTCCGACAAGGGTTTTCCGCGTCAACAATTCTTTGTGTCATTTACTTTCCATTTGTTTGTTTTTCGAATTGGTTTTCTTTCTTTAGTAGATAAAGGTCTGAATCATCAGTCTACCGTTAATTCATTTTTTGGCATTAACAGTTCGGCGCCATCCATGGGACCCAATTAGAGAAAAAATCTCTTCGAAAAACTTCTTTTATTACTAACTTGTTTGAAGAACTTTCTTTTGAGCAGGGATGGTGAGGATAAAAGATAACCAGGGCGGAAACGCACAAAACCAATCACAAAATGAATTGAAAGCCTTGCGACAACGAGTGAACTTTTTAGAGGAACAAAATCACAAAGCCAACCAGGAGATCCATGCTCTGAGGAACACAAATGTCAGTTTGTCCTCTGTTTCAATCCCACTCTTCGGAATTGGATCTCAAGGAACACTGCCGCCACCTCCGCCACGTAGTTCCGCGCCTACCTCGTTTTCAGGTGGACTGCCGCCGCCTCCACCACGCAGTTCCTCCTCCGCATCGTTTCAAGGTGGACTGCCCGCCACCTCCGCCACGAAGTTCTGCGCCCTCATCAATTCCGGGAGCGTCACCAAGCAATTCCGCTCTGGAACAACCACACATGTCTGCATCGGTTCCACAGAATACTACAATGTTTCCATTAAACAACTTCGTTATGGATTCGACATACATATCCATACCATTTTCCCAGCCACCGAATCATTCTGATATAAGGCAAACGTATGTATCCATACCCATCAGGGATGGATATATACATACGTTAACGCACCATACACGACCACTAATGGCGAAAGTCATGATTCACCCTACCAAAGCATACCATTCATGACCAATCATACATCCATCCCCATGACAAATGTGAATCACCCATTCAACACTCATGAAACCCCCTACGATGAGCCCGTCGCTCGAAAATTCAAACAACTTGAAGAACAAAATGAGAAAATGCTATCATTACTTGCAAAACTACCTGGAGCAGCAGTGCCAATCGATGTAGAGCCTCCTACGGGTTTCCAAGCTTCACCTTTCGCTGACTCGATCGCTCTGATAGACGTTCCCAAAAAATACCACATTCCTACTTTCAAACCAAAATATTCTGGCATCACGGATCCCAACGAGCATGTCACGCAGTATAAACAACTTATGTGGACGGACAACGTCCATACCCCATAATTTTCAAGAAGTCTGCATGTGCAAAGTTTTGGAGCATCCCTCACGGATGCGGCATTGCAATGGTTGATCAACCTCAAGCCCAAGTCGATCAATTCGTTCGCCGACCTCGTCAACCAGTTTTTCCAGTAGTTCGCCAGCAGTCTTAAGATGGAAAAACAAACTAGTGATCTATATATAATCCAGAAAGAAGGAGAAACCGTCAGGAATTACTTCAACCGCTTCATGATGGAAATGATCGAGATACGTAATTGTGACGTCAAGACGGCGATTGAAGCTTACAAACGAGGGCTAGATAATAGCTCAGGTCTATATTTAGATCTCACTAAATATCCGACTGATACATTCGAAGACGTGAGAGCTCGAACCTTAGCCCATATGAGGGTCGAAGATGATGTTGCTTTCCGACGGAGAAAATCATCCGACAAAAGGGTCCTAGGAGTCAAGAAACCAGACTTCAAGAATTCAAAATTCGTTTCTAACGTCCGACACGACAATAAAAAGAGCAAAACTAAGGTAGACTCCAAGTTTACTCAATATCCAAAAATATCGACGTATGGTTTTGCAGGTACCCCCAAGGAGTTGGTAGAGACACTAAAAAACATTCAAGCTACGGTACGATGGCCCAAGAAAAATGATCGTCCAAATGATCAAAAAGACATGTCTAAATGGTGCGACTTCTATAACGATCATGAACACGACACTGGCAATTGTCAAGCTCTTAAGAAAGAAATCGCATGGCTTTCGCAAAAAGGCTATCTCAATGACTTGGTCTCAATACAGAGCACAGGTAAGGCCCCTAGACCCGTATCTCCTGAACATACAAAAGTAGTGAATTGTGTAACAGGAGGATCCGACGTCTGTGGACTAACGTATTCAACCTCTAAAAGACACACGGGGCAAAAGTTTGACGAGTCAGGCATTCCCATTGACTATCAAAAAGGAGACGATAGAGAACTCGATTTCATGGCAATAACGTTCGGCGACGAAGATCTTGGCGACATCAGGCGAAGACATCACGATGGCCTTGTTATCCAACTTACCATCGAAAATTGCCTGACCAAAAGAATCCTCGTCGATGGAGGGAGTTCAGCTAACATCATCTTTCTCAATACCCTCAAAGCTAGGGAGATAAGCGAGAGAAATGTACGGCGATCAACAGTCTTAGTCGGCTTCAACGGCGACGCATCCACGACAATTGGAGAGATTACATTGCCTATCTTCATGAAAGGGGTCAATAAAGTGACTCGCTTTAACGTAGTCGAATGTTCCTCGGCTTATAACGTTATCCTCGGGAGACCCTGGATACACGACATGAAGGCAGTACCCTCGATGTACCATCAAACGATAAAGTTTCCTACTCCCTGGGGGGTGCAGGAAATAAGGAGCGACCAAAAGGACGCAAGAGAATGCTACAAAGTTGCAATGAAGCCTCGGAAGCAGAACATCTAGAAATTATAGAGCCAGGCGGACGTCAAGTCCCCTGACGATTACGGACTTCAAGAAATCGCCTTAGATCCAGCCAGACCTGAACGCACAGTATTCCTGGGGGCATCCTTGAGTGAAGAAATAAAAAATGATCTCATACAATTACTAAGGGACCACTCCGATTGTTTCGTTTGGACGCACGAAGATGTGGTTGGCATAGACCCGAGTATCATATCACACAAGTTGGATGTGGACGCGAGCTTTCCCTCGATCAAGCAAAAGCAGAGGAAGTTCGCACCCGAAAGGAACAAGATCATCAATGAAGAAGTCGACAATTTGCTAAAGTCTGGCAAGATCAGAGAGGTCAAATATCCGGAATGGCTAGCCAATGTCGTCGTGGTCAAAAAGAAGAATGGAAAGTGGCGAGTTTGTATTGATTTCATAGACTTAAACAAGGCTTGTCCCAAGGATCCTTTCCCACTTCCACATATCGACGCCATGGTCGACGCCACCGCTGGCCATGAACTTTTGACGTTCATGGACGCATATTCTGGATACAATCAAATACTCATGCATCCAGACGATTAGGAAAAAACAGCTTTCATGACAGACAAGGGCATTTATTGTTACAAAGTAATGCCGTTTGGTCTGACGAATGCAGGCTCAACGTACCAGCGACTCGTCAACCTTATGTTTAAAGATTTTCTGGGCAAAACAATGGAAGTATACATCGACGATATGTTCGTAAAGTCAAAACACGCGATCAATCATATCGGGCATCTTAGAGAATCTTTCGAAGTCCTAAGAAAATATGACATGAAGTTAAACCCAACTAAGTGCTCCTTTGGAGTTCACGCAGGGAGATTCCTGGGGCACATGGTGACACGACAAGGCATTGAAGCTAATCCCGATCAAATCAAAGCAATCCTCGACTTGCGGTCATCAAGAAATTTGAAAGAAGTACAATGCCTAACTGGAAGGGTCACATCCCTAAATCGTTTTATTTCGAAATCTTCAGATAGATGCCATTTATTCTACAACATCCTCAGAAAAAAAAGGCTTCGACTGGACTGATAGTCACGAGAGAGCGTTGGGTGAGCTTAAGGAATACATGATGTCCGCACCTCTTTTGTCGAAACCAAAAGATCACGAAATCCTGTACCTATACTTATCAATAAGTAACACTTCCGTAAGTTCGGTACTGGCTCGAGAAGACGAAAGCCAGCAAAAGCCGATATATTACGTGATTAAATCGCTCGTTGATACAGATACGAGATATTCGTCGATGGAAAAATTACTCCTGTCATTAGTAACTTACGAGCGGGAAGCGACGTAGAACCGTTCCGTTTGTGAAAGTATTGTGGAAAAATCATACAGAGCGGGAAGCGACGTGGGAAACAAAAAACTCGATAAGGAAGCAATATCCGCATCTACTCTAAGGTATGAATATTCTATCCTTAATTCAGTTTCAGGGACGAAACCTTCTTTTTAGAGGGGAGGAAATGTAATACCCGAATTTCTAAAATGTCGGTTTCGTATAAAGCTTAGAATATTCAAATTTGGAATCAAGCAAGAGAAGTTTGTACATGTTGCTTTTCATTTTGTAGCGGACTAATTGGTTATAAAAGTAATACAATAGGGGTTAAACATGTACAAACAAATTTGAGTTAGTACTTAGAATTGCAATAAGTCAAACTTGAGGGGTTAGTTTTGTAAAATAGAAAAATATAAAAGCCGAAAATAAAAGACTTTAATTCGTTTTTCAGCTTCAAGCACTGATTCACTCACGGTTCTTCCTCCATCCTTGTGTTCTACTCAAATTCAAGAGAAAATCAAGCCAAAGTTTGAAGATTTTGAAGGTTTGAGTTAAAATCTTTGAGGTATATACCTAGTTACCTTCAATTTCTCTTTTTGAAGTTGTTTTCATTTTCTTTTATAGACTAAAATTTCTGTTTTGGATTTAGGTTTTCATCTTTTAGGATGAAAATGATGAGTTTTGGTTGTTTATGTATAAATAGTTATGATAGCGAGTTATTTCATGGTGAATCTTGTTTTGGTTATGGTTTTACGTTAGGAATGTTAATTGAGAATTGTTTATCTTGTGTTACCAAAAGTGGGCAAATGGTGGAACCAATATTATAGTCTTGAGTTTCATGAATTTATGCCCTCAAGGTGTTTGCTAAAATGCCAAAAAGGAATTTTCAAGGCTGCTGAGTTTTAACTTTCTGTCCAGATATTGAAAAATTCGTATTAAATCAGCCACAACTCTAAATAAGTTCAAATTTTCCGGTTACTAAGATCTTTCTTTCCTTTACAACTTTGTAGTTTTAGCCGTGACCAAATTATGGCTCTAAGAGTCTCTAAACAGTGTGTTTTTGCAGCTGGTCCTGTGCAAAACAAGATCAGCGCACTGTTTTTAGAAAGCTTATATCTAATTGGTCGTTATTCCAAACGGGGTGAATCCAAAACCATTTGAATCATAAGACATGTATCTACAATTTTGTTTTAGACCTAAGAACCTGATTTGACTTTTAAGTGAATGAAATAAGCCAAACACAGAGGTGTAGTAGTGCTGTTATGTGCAGCTAATTTTGAGTGTTTGGTTATTTCATAAATTTGTTAACCTCTGGTCTTGTCATGTAAGCATACTAGGACATATTAGAACTTAAAGTTAGGTTATGAATAAGATTTAAAAGGGTATTAGACTTAGATTATTATGAGTTAGTGGGTACAGGGGCGGAGCCAGTATAGAGCCAGAAGTGGCCTGGGCACCCCCTGAATTTTTTTAATTTTTTTTGAAATATATATATATATATATATATATAATTTAATAAATTAACGTATAATATAATATAATTGAATTTTATACACAAATAGTTCCTTGGATGAGTTGGTTAGCACTCTTTATGCATAAGGAGGTGGTTCAGGGTTCTAATCCCTTCCAACACATTTTAATTTAGTTTATTGTTGGACCTTCTTACTTTGGATCCATTCAATCTTATTGTTTTAATTGGGCCTTCTAAAAGTTTAAAACCCATCGAGCACTATCCAATTAATTGTAATATCATATTTGCCTCCCAAAATCTTATTTTTACCTTAACCACATCGTTAAAATTTTAATCCAATTATATCTACCTCCCAAGATTGATAATGAAAATGACGTTTTTTTTGCCAAGGTTGATAATGAAGATATGTTTCAAAAAATGAAAACTCGACGAAGTCATTGTTATTTATATTTTTGTGCTCCCCCTCATGAATGCTTCTGGCTCCGCCCCTGAGTGGGTATAAATACTAAATGCTTTGTTTATCTTATAGGACCTTCTCTTTGTCGAAACTCGAGCAAACAAGTGGATTAATCGTTTTGAGTTGAAGGTACGGGTTTCTATTTTCGTTTGATACTTGGACATGTATTTGAATATATGTGTCTACTCCTTGAACATGGTACACCATGTTTTACCTATCACATAAGGGAAATGGTAACATTCCTATTGAATTCTTGGAATTGTGTTGGTCCGGAGTTATCAAACGATACAATTACTCCGTTAAGGAATATTTGTATAAGAATTGTATAAGATTTCTTCATTTTGATTCAAGACACATTGATGAACAATTAAATTACAACCTTCACGGTTGATTGGATTTTAGAACTTGTTTTCATGAGGTCGCATATGTTGTGACCTCTGACTTTCATTTTTAATTTTTGTTGAATACTCGGTCATTGGGGCACCAAGACCGAGATGATTCCACGGTGGTTGTACAATTGTGGCGTCCTCACTTAGAATGGACACGTAAGGGGTCTGGCCAAGTAATGGCTATCGGGGGCGAATGGATCGATCCAGGTTACACGAGCCGGGTCGTGAATTATTCACGACAGGGATTAGACGGTGAGTGTGCCCACACTGCTACTCCATGAGACTCATGTGGTTTGATCAGCCCGTGAGAATGAAGTGTCTTCGTGACACAATTTGATTTTAGTGACTCTTGTTACATCTTTATGATGTTCGGTTGATTATACGGTTTTTGATATTTTATAAATGCATTATTTTTATATAATTTAAGTTGTATGAATCATTTTTATGAACTCGATAAATCTTCATCGTCTACCCAATTATCGTACACTTGTTGTATTTATAAATATCAATGTTCCCTTATTTCGTTCCGCATCTACTCGTTAAATTATTGTTTATTTTAATTTTATAATCCGCTCACTGGGCAAAGTTGCTCAGTCGTGTGTTCTGTTGACGCGGCAGGTACATAGGTGATTAGACAGGGGACGGGACTAGGAGAAGTGAAGACAACTACGTTTGGACCTCCTTTTGAAGATCTTCAGATTAGTCTACTTTTGGTTCTTATGTTTATATTGCTATGTATAAGTAAATATAAGCCGCAAGTATAGTTGTTTTCAAACGATGGTTTATAATTTCATGTTTATGTTAGTTAATCAAGCTCTGAACTTTAGAAAGCTAATCAGTAGCGTTATTATTGTTTTTTAATGTCCCCTGAACTGTGACATCACCCCGTTCGGTCACGCGGAACACGGGGTGTTACATTATCCCTAATCAAAACCAAACCGGTTGCGATTCTAACTAAATCAGTTATCATATTCAATCGATTCAGTTGCCTAAAAATCGATCGCACGACCAAATAAATTCTTGAAATAATTTCCCGCCAAAATCTTTCAAAAATTTAGGGGCAAACTGTTATACCCAAAATTTACACCGTTAACTCCGTTAAGTTTGGTTAGAATTCCGCCGTTAACTCTGTTAAAAGATGTTATAACTTGACTAACGAAGAATTAACCTCGCGACCTAACGTCATTAACGAAATATCCGTTAAACCGTTATCTATGTATTTATGTCATTTTTAGTGACAAGTCAAAGGTTTTATGAAGACATTATGGCGACATTGAAGACGAAACATAAAGGCTCGTTCGTTATGACCGTTGGACCATATTCAAGACCGGCATCTAAGTTCAAGTATAAAAGGATAGCTCAAATCAACACGGAGACACATTGATACACATTGATACACAGTGAAATACTGTGAAAAACTTTGAGTACACTTTGACGAACTTACGACAACAGCTTCCGAACTCACGACAACAGTGCCGCAAGTCACGACAACAGTCGCAGACTTACGACCAATCGTTCATTTTGTTTCTGTAACCCTGTCTATTGTTCTTAAGGCCGGCGTCCCTGTTTGACGTCCTTTTTCCTTAGTGCATCGACGATCCCTTTACGGTCGTCCGCGGTTTTTTCCCTCCGTTTGTGTCGTTTACTTTCAGTTTGTTTGTTTTTCGAATTGGTTTTCTTTCTTTAGTTGATAAAAGTCTGAATCATCAGTCTACCGTTAAGTCATTTTTTGGCATTAACAATTTTCATCACTAATAATGAAACATATAAAAGTAATGCCTAAATATAAATAGATACATATAAAATGTTTATACATAATTTTTTTTGAACAACAATAACACATACATTCCTGGGGTATCCGGTATCCATTCGGGCACCCGACTAATCTCCGGCGACCAGGATCCACCACAGAGTGGTATGCCAAAGTTTGGATTTCGTCTATATTTAATTGATTTATTGTAATTTGTTGTCGGTAAGAAAATTTATATATATATATATATATTTATTGTGATTTTGTTTAAAAAAATTCCGCATTTATTTGTTAAAAAATAAGTTCATGATTTTATTTTTCAAAAAAAGATTGGGATTTATTTGTTAAAAGAAAGTTCAAAAATTAATTTGGTAAAAAGATTTAGGAAAAAAAATCGGGATTTATTTGATAAAAAAAATTAAGAACTTAATCATTCAAAATCAGATAGTTTGTTGGGTTTTTCTAGACTTTTTCCAAATTTTTATTAAATTAACTTGTTTTTACAGGTTACAAGGATGTATTTTATCGGTTTCAGAAAGTTTAAGAATTTTTTCATTCAAAAAATTAGTTTAAGGACTTAATCATTTAAAATCAAATAGTTTGTTGAGTTTTTTTGAACTTTTCCCTTATATTGTATACCAAATTATAACCTTTTTCATTTTTTCCTTCATTTTTATATTATATATACCAAATTATACGTCAATATTAGTTTTTAAATAACATAAAAAAAGATATTTGCCAATACGTTACGTATTGAATTATTAATATTAATATTAATATGTAGTTATTAGCTTTTAAATTATATATTAAAAAAATGTTGGTGTAGAGTCTTATAATAGTCCATTTTTTTAGGTTCTAGTTTTGAATTCAATGAGAAGAAAAAATTTCGTTGGCCATGGAGGTTCAAATATGTGACTCCGCACTACCCACGAAACGGATGGTCGTCTTAGAATTAGTCAGCTCGCTTAACGGGTTGGATATCCAGGTTAATCAACAAAAAAAGTTCAAACTCATAACAATTTTGTATTATTATTTTTCGGTTAATAGTTTGAATGTTCCAGGGTTTAATCTTACATTAACCAATTTTTTTAAATGTATCATTTGGATCTATAAAATTTTACAATATTATATTTCGGCTCCCGGGCTACAATGGCCGTGTTCCGCTCATGTTTGTTAAATAATTTTGCATTTGAATTTTCTGTTTTGGAATAGCATACCTTAGCTCCTTACTAGATGCCTCCATGTTGCATGCCCTGCCAAATGCAAAATTATATACGAAAATCAGACGTCCATAATTATTGTTTTCAAGAGTAAGCGATCTCAATACATCAAGATTCAGTTTTGTAAATGATGAAAATGACTAAATACATCAAATAGGGTAAAAAAAATTAGGTTTGTAAATGATGCAACCGTATCGTTTTATTATGTGTCATCATATATATTTTAAAACTACAATATAGACATTAGTTTTCCTTGGTAGAGTTCATGAACCTCTTAGATAAAAACCTATTATCGGAATTAATTATCTATCACTGCTAAACGAAAAACTTTTACCTACGGACTTTTTTCTGAGAAATCTGTCGCTAGAAGATGATTTCTTATAAAACAGTCAAAAAAGTTGGTGGGTAAATTGTTGATGGGTAATTCAAATCAAATGACAAATTACCAAATCACGGATGATACTATTGGAAGAATTTAGGAAAATTTAAATCATAGAGGATAATTAATTCGTGTAAATTTACGCTAGTGCCCTTTTGAATAAAAATTGATTGTTAATTGGGTTTAATTTGAATTAAAAGATCATAAGGCCAGATTAGTTTGGCGATCTGTAACATGTTATTGGGTTTAAACTTGATTTATTATATTTGTAACAATTGATTGAAATTATTATTTCCTTGTCAAAATGTTGATCCACTTATATAAGTTAACTAGTTTGGTACTAAGTATATTGTTATTAAGTGTATTGTTATTATAAGGTCCAAAAATTTATAACTAAAATACAACTTTATTTACAAAACTAATGAAGTCTAAATTTAAATGCTATTTTAAAACTAAAAAAAAAACCAAAAATAAATATTATTTTAAACTCATATAAAACCAATTTTATAATATTATTAAATCTAAAAGAATTCAGTATTTTGACTCATTAAAGGTATTGATGAGACGATCAAAGTAATATAATTTTTAAAAAGATAAATATATTTTTAATATATGATTATGTATTTTAGGGTCAGATTGAAGAGAAAACGTCAAAAAAACTGAAGAACACTTTCGGAGCCCTCTATTTGGACGGTATGCACAAATGCATACTGGTAATTTATAACATGCATTTGTGCATATGCTCTAATGCATATATATGCACTGATGCATAAAAAACAACTTCAATCACCGTCCGGATGAAAGACTCCAGGGTGTTCTTTGTTTTTTTTTTTGTGTTTTCCCTTAGACTTGCCTCATGTATTTTAATATCATAAGGATGTAAAATGTAAAATAAAAAATTAAAGAATAAAAGTTAATTAAATAACTATAATATATAAAATGTAAGTTTTAAAAACAATTCAATACGTATTTATGTTATTTGATAATACGATTAAATCCAAAAATACTCAATATTGGGTTTATTTCGAATGTATTGACAAGACGATTATAATGGTACGGTTTGTAAAACAAGAAACATATTTTTTTTAATGTAATTTGGTTCATGTACGATTATTTATGTTAAGATGATAAATGTGTAAGAAATGAAAAATTAATAAATATGAATGAAATTTTAAAAACTAATTATAGTATAGATTAGGGTGTAAAATGAAAAAAAAATAAAAACATAAAAAAGTTAAGGCTATGATTGACAAAAATAAGTTAGCATATTTTTAGAGTACACGTTTGGTAAACCACAAACTAGCATATTGAAACACTACTTAGAGTAGCGTTATGGAAGATTATTTTCTTTTTTCCAATTATAACTAATACTATTTATTAATTATTTACATTAATTATTACTTATACCAATTATTGTTATATTATTGTTTTCATTAATCATTATTCTATATTATTTAGTTATACAAAAACAAATATAACAATTAGTTTTAATTTTGTTTGTTGTATTTGATTTGTTGTGTTGATGATCTTAAGAACTGATGGTGTTTGGTGGTGATCGATGGTGTATGGTCCTGGGATAACTCAAAAAGAAGAAGAGGGTATTTTTAAAAGTGTTTTTTTATTGATTAATATTTAAGAAAAGAAAATTTAATTAATAAAAACTATTAAAATAAAGAAAATATTTAAAGAGACCGATTTACTCTCGTAACAGACAGAATGGACAGTCGTTTGCATCATGGACCAAATCCATAAAAAATTGCATACACATGTAGGTTTTTAAAAGTAAAAGATAAAGGACCAAATACATAAAAACTAACATACTTTAAAAGAACAAATCTATAATTTACTCTAAAATTAATGATCTTCAACAATAGCTTCCTAAGTACTTAAAAATAACATAATGTTAAATTAAGTATTTCGGAGCTAGAATAGATGTTTCTATTTGATATAATTGCATTTATTATTTATAAAAACAATATAAAATACACTGTTTATGACCAATCATGTAACTTGACCCATCCAATAGGAAATCGATTAAGGTCTAGACCCAAATAAAACCCATCATCTCTAACTAACCAAAGACATTTTTGTAGACTGAAAAACTTGCCGTTATAGCAATATTTATTAATTGTACCATACTCAAAAACATCAAAAAAAGCAGACCTTGAATTCGAGTAGAAATGAGCATAATATTGAGTCCTTAAATCTACGCTCAAGCAAAAACCCCATTGTGTATAACCGTTAACTGCAATTGTACGATTTCCGAGATCATCATTTCCTGATTGTATGTGAGCAATGATAGGATCACTTGTCATGTCATAGATAAAGATCGTCCAATAAGCGAAGGGACAAAGCTTAATCTTGTTTGGTGTCGAAGATGCATCTGTTGTGTTGGTGTTCAACAATGCATTTGTTGTGTTGGTAGTCAATAATGCATCTGTTGTGTTATCGATCAACAATGCTTCTGTTGTGATAACAAGGAAACCATTACAATGAAAAACACACTCTTCATAATTGCGTAGAATGAAAAACTAGTATGAATAAACACAATGACAGATCTACTATATATAATCAGAAAAAGGCAGTTCATCTATTCAAAATATATAATATACCTAAAGTTGGTAGGATGAGATACATAATACTATATACAAAAAGTATAATATTTTTTTCTAACTCTTTAGGAAAATTAAGATATTGTTTAATAAACCACAAGGATTGAGGCCCTAAGGATGTGGTGGAATATCTCATCTACTCAGGGTTCGAATCCAGACGTACACAACAATTATGACCACTGAATTTATCAGGGCTGATGTATTACAGTCATAATTTTTCGGGATTAGTCCAGACATAGCTTAGGATATCCTTAAAAAAAGAGATTGATTAACGCCCAAATAATATATAATATTAACTAATTAGTTACCTAAATTGTATAAATTAAATGTGCTATTTTTTAATATATTAATGGGGTATAGATGTTTAGCTAATAGTTGGAGATGGGTTTATAAAAGAAGCGGATAACTTAAATTGACAAAATATACAAAGAATTATATGGTTATGTTTATAATTTTAAGAGATACAAAATTTTATGTACACGGTACAATATTTAAACTATCAAAATCTTCCACCAACCACCCACTATCTATATAAATTAATAAATTAAATTATTTTTAAATTTTAAATTACACTTTACACTCTCATAAATAATTATTTAATTTATTTTATGTTTCTTCTTTTTTCATTTTTCATTTTATACCTGTATCATATTAACCTAAATAATCGTATATGAATCAGAAAATAATTAAAAAATAAGTTTCTATTTTTACAAAGTATACCATTATAACCGTATCGTCAATACATTAAAAATAAACTCAATATTGATTTTTTTTCGATTAAATCATTTTATTATATATTAGAGTTAAATACAAATTTGGTTACTGTGGTTAACAAATATTAACGGATAAGATTCCTCAAAGATTTATTTAATGATCAACGTCTCTGTGGTTTCTATTTTATAACAGATAGAGTCCCCTATCCAACTTTTCCGTTAAATATAATCGTTTTAGCATTTTTTAAGTTTTTCATAATTTTTCAAAACACATGAACTAAATCTGTAATTTATGTATATATATATATATATATATACTAGAAGACGTACCTGCTGCAATGCAGCGGAACTTAAACATTTCATCAACACTAACGTTAAAAATCTCGAACTTTTTTAAATATCAAATTATTTATCATTATAAACTTATAAATCGGCATCCATTATTTTTACAAAACTCAAGTACAGTCCTAATTTAAAAGGAACAAAGTAGCATATTTATGACACATTTGTTTTGACGAATATGTAAAAATAATGGACGCCGATTTATAAATTCATAATGATAAATAATTTGATATTTTAAAACAGCTCGAGACTTCTAACGTTAATGTTGATGAAATATTTAAATTCCGCTGCATTGCAGCGGTACGTTTCTAGGTTTAATTTGTTAAAATAGAAACATATTTTTTTAATTTTGATTGATTATTTATTTTAATATGACCGAGGTGTAAACTGAAAAATAAAAAAAGAAAGGGATATAACTGAAATTTAAAAACTAATTATAGTATAGATAAGAGTGTAAAATGAAAATGTAAAAAAATTAAATAAATAACTATAGGGCATAAAATGTAATTTTTTTAAAATAAATCGTTACGTATTCATGTATATAATAATATGATTAAATCAAAAAATATTTAATATTAGGCTCATTTTGAGGGTATTGACGACACGGTCATAATGATAAATGTATAAAATGAAAAATGAAAAAGTGAATGACATAAACTAAATTAAATAACCAACTATATGGGTGTCAAGTGTAACTTAAAATTTTAAAATAATTTAATTTATAGATTAATATAGGAACGTGGAGGTTGGAGTAAAGTTCTAAAGTTTTAGATGTTGTACCTTATGCAAGGAATGTTGTACCTCTTAAAAATGTGAATTAACCGTTTAGCATGTTTTATATAATAGTATAGATAATTTGTAAAAATAGAAACATATTTTTTTAATGTAATTTGGTTTACTTTGATACGGTGTAAAATAAAAAGGTAAAAAATTAAACAAATAACTATAGGGCATAAAATGTACATTTTTTAAAAATAACTCTAGTATAGATAAATGTGTAAGATGAAAAGGTAAAGAAATTAAATAAATAACTATAGGGCATAAAATGTACATTTTTTAAAAATAACTCGATACGTATTCATGTATATAATAATATCATTAAATCGAAAATTATTCAATATTGAGCTTATTTTGAAGGTATTGACGACACGGTTATAATGGTATAATTTGTAAAAATAGAAACTTGTTTTTTAATTGTCTATTGATTCATATAGATTATTTAGGTTAATATAATAAAGGTATAAAATGTAAAATGAAAAAGTAAAAGATATAAAAGAAATTAAGTAACTAATTATAAGGATGTAAAGTGTAAACTCTCATAAATAATTATTTAATTTATTTTATGTTTCTTCTTTTTTCATTTTTCATTTTATACCTGTATCATATTAACCTAAATAATCGTATATGAATCAGAAAATAATTAAAAAATAAGTTTCTATTTTTACAAAGTATACCATTATAACCGTATCGTCAATACATTAAAAATAAACTTAATATTGATTTTTTTTCGATTAAATCATTTTATTATATATTAGAGTTAAATACAAATTTGGTTACTGTGGTTAACAAATATTAACGGATAAGATTCCTCAAAGATTTATTTAATGATCTACGTCTCTGTGGTTTCTATTTTATAACAGATAGAGTCCCCTATCCAACTTTTCCGTTAAATATAATCGTTTTAGCATTTTTTAAGTTTTTCATAATTTTTCAAAACACATGAACTAAATCTGTAATTTATGTATATATATATATATATATATATATATACTAGAAGACGTACCTGCTGCAATGCAGCGGAACTTAAACATTTCATCAACACTAACGTTAAAAATCTCGAACTTTTTTAAATATCAAATTATTTATCATTATAAACTTATAAATCGGCATCCATTATTTTTACAAAACTCAAGTACAGTCCTAATTTAAAAGGAACAAAGTAGCATATTTATGACACATTTGTTTTGACGAATATGTAAAAATAATGGACGCCGATTTATAAATTCATAATGATAAATAATTTGATATTTTAAAACAGCTCGAGACTTCTAACGTTAATGTTGATGAAATATTTAAATTCCGCTGCATTGCAGCGGTACGTTTCTAGGTTTAATTTGTTAAAATAGAAACATATTTTTTTAATTTTGATTGATTATTTATTTTAATATGACCGAGGTGTAAACTGAAAAATAAAAAAAGAAAGGGATATAACTGAAATTTAAAAACTAATTATAGTATAGATAAGAGTGTAAAATGAAAATGTAAAAAAATTAAATAAATAACTATAGGGCATAAAATGTAATTTTTTTAAAATAAATCGTTACGTATTCATGTATATAATAATATGATTAAATCAAAAAATATTTAATATTAGGCTCATTTTGAGGGTATTGACGACACGGTCATAATGATAAATGTATAAAATGAAAAATGAAAAAGTGAATGACATAAACTAAATTAAATAACCAACTATATGGGTGTCAAGTGTAACTTAAAATTTTAAAATAATTTAATTTATAGATTAATATAGGAACGTGGAGGTTGGAGTAAAGTTCTAAAGTTTTAGATGTTGTACCTTATGCAAGGAATGTTGTACCTCTTAAAAATGTGAATTAACCGTTTAGCATGTTTTATATAATAGTATAGATAATTTGTAAAAATAGAAACATATTTTTTTAATGTAATTTGGTTTACTTTGATACGGTGTAAAATAAAAAGGTAAAAAATTAAACAAATAACTATAGGGCATAAAATGTACATTTTTTAAAAATAACTCTAGTATAGATAAATGTGTAAGATGAAAAGGTAAAGAAATTAAATAAATAACTATAGGGCATAAAATGTACATTTTTTAAAAATAACTCGATACGTATTCATGTATATAATAATATCATTAAATCGAAAATTATTCAATATTGAGCTTATTTTGAAGGTATTGACGACACGGTTATAATGGTATAATTTGTAAAAATAGAAACTTGTTTTTTAATTGTCTATTGATTCATATAGATTATTTAGGTTAATATAATAAAGGTATAAAATGTAAAATGAAAAAGTAAAAGATATAAAAGAAATTAAGTAACTAATTATAAGGATGTAAAGTGTAACTTAACTTTTAAAAATAATTTAATTTATAAAACTATATAGATAGTGGGAGGTTGGTGGAAGATTTTTATGCTTTAAATGTTGTACTTCATGCATAAATATTTGTACCTCTTAAAGATTCCAACTTAACCGTTTAAGCTCTTTATATATATAGTATAGATATAGATATAGATATTATGTATTATATAATTATATTTTTATATTTTATAAATATAATATATTTATCTTTTATAAAATGTAATTTATATTTATATATACAATATATGAAAAGTTCAATTTATACTAGAAAAACTAAATAAGATCACTATACAAATTTGCATAGATGAAAACTTCAAAATTCAAATACATAAAATATATAAATATAAACATAAATATAAAATAAATTTTATAAAATATAAATATAACATAATTTTTTTTGTGAATGGCATCCCAGGCTATTACTAGACTAATTCTGGTAAATTATGACTGCAATACATTAGCCCTTGATAAACTCTGTAGTTACAATTGTTGTGTATGTTTGGATTCGAACACAAAGCAGATGGAATATTCCATCACATCTCCCAGAACCTCAATCAGTACGCACAACCCTTGTGGTTAAAACATAATAATTTGTAGATATACATACATACGGTGAATAGAGATGACCTGGTGAAGAAGGTGAGACGGTATATTTTTAGAAGGATCATTTTGATGACAACGATGTTATACGTGTTTGAATTTAACTTTTATATTTATATTTATATTTACCATATATACTTATATCTACAAATTATTAACTTTTTGTATATTTAAGATTATATTATATATTTTATAAAATTTATTTTGTATTTGTATTTAGATTTTGTATTTTCATATATTTTATGTATTTGAACCTTTCATCTATGCATATTTTGTATATGTATATCTACAAATTATTAATCTTGGTATATTTAAGATTATATTACATTTATATTTTATAAAATTTACTTTCTATTTGTATTTATATTTTATATTTTTATATATTTTATGTATTTAAATTCTGAACCTTCCATCTAGAGAATTTGTATAGTGATTTGATTTATAGTTTTTAACACAAACTGTACTGAACATTCCATATATTTTATAAAATTATTTATATTTTATGCATAAATATGAATACAAATACATTTTATAAAAGAGAAATATAATAAATCATATAAATATATAAAATAAAAATAATTTTTAAATAAAAGTCTTAAGGTGTATATAAAAATGTAATATAATTTATGAAATATAAAAATTGTATAATCAATAAAATACGAATATAATCATATTATATATATATATATACTAGAAAAGTACTCGTCCAATGCAGCGATACATCTTAATTTTTAATTTTTAATTTATTATTTGTCTATGTCGGTTATATAATACACTTTGTATGATTTTGAGAGAACAATATTCTTTTTATATTTGAGTAAAATACAAATTTAAAGATCCATAAAAATTATGGGTCCGTCCTTGAAAATCCTAACATAACAAATATAATAAAAATGAAAGAATTTTATACCTCTAAAAACGATTCAGAAAGAGGATTCTGAATTTCTTCAACAACTTATAAGAATTTGTAGAGAGAAACAAGAGTTGAGATAGAGTAGAACTATATGAAGGTCAAGATGTAGAACATGACGATGAAATGAAATTTCTAACTAATTAATTATATTATTTTACCTTTATAATTACTAGTGGGTGCACCGCACGATGCGTGGTTGCGGTTTTGTTGTTGGAAAAAATACATAGATAAGTTAAGATAAATTGTAACTCTTAGTGGACAACTAATGAAATATAATATAATTGCAATAATATATGATTTTGTACATGAACGACTGATTTCGTATTCTTGTAAAAAGTTAACGATCTCATTGAACTTCCCCTCCCCACTCTCTCTCTCTTTATATATATATATATATATATATATATTTATATATTTAAACAACTACAACCATAAAATATTAAAAAAAAATTATGTATCGTTTTAATGAATTATTTAAAATAAATTAAAAATACATATTTTCTAGAAAGTATGCTAGAACAATTGACAATGAACCTAATTAATAAGTTCATAATAATTGTTATAATTTACATATAAGTTTATATGCAAAACTACCATGATCACTTTTATAAGCTTTAAGGTCGATATGTGCACTATCTGTTTTAATTGAAGTCATGTGGCAATGCCTATTTATTTTATCCTAGACAACTAGGGGTTTGTGGTTGTACGGATTTGGTCCTAAGGTACTGGTGTCGCTAGGGGTTTGTGATGGTGTTTGCCTTTGCCATATTTCTCCAATACGTATTTTATTCCCGTTTAGGGAATGTGTTGAATTGTTTTGGAAACCATTGCATGTTTTTAATGATTTATAAACTGCTGAAATGTTAATTGCTTTTGTGGAAATTCACTGGTCCTTTTGGTCTAACCCTCGCTTTTCAAAACAAAATATTTTCAGGCAGGTACATTGCAGGGAAAAGTGACAAGGGTAAAGGAAGGAGGTAGAGTTGGATCGAAGTGCTTAGCTTAGTGTGTCTTCGTTTTGTCATTTCAGCTGTTGACTTTAGACAATTCCGCTGCTTTATAAGGTTTGAAAGGATTAAACTCTGAGATGGTTAATCATATTCTTGATTGAAAGTTGAATCTTGTTTATTATTTTAAATTCAAGATTTTGGATGTTACAAAAATAATTATTTCAATAGTTGAATTTTTAACAGATTATTTATTGGTGGATTTCTAGCATTCGCAGCTGATTTAATTAAAAATTTAAAATAAAATTCACTTTTTTGAGTTTTTTTTTGATATAATTAAGTTACTTGTAGATAATTAGTCGAAAATTCTCAAATTAATTTAATCTTAATTACTAAGTTAATTAATTATGTCTAGAAAACCGAACCTTTAAAAAAATCAGTAGAGGATTTCCGTCACCCCGAATTTGCCCGAAATCGTTAATACATCGAAAATCATGTTTTCCGGCAACCTTTTTACAGTAACAAATCCGTCAAAAATCTGTTGGAAAAAGCCTCCTCTTCTAGTATTATTACATTGAATAGGAACTAAAAAGAATATTGTTGCATTTTGTATACAAAACCGAATCTTGATGCATTGCCTTTGGGTGTGTCGGTGGTGCGGTCGAACGGGGCCTCGGATATCGAGAGGCCTCCGAGAATTTTTAATGTTACATATAATGTAGATAACGATATAAAGTGAAAAGAACACAAGTTTTATCATAAAATGTCTGTTAGTGCAGTTCGTTAAGGTGCGTGTCCTAAGTAGTTCAAAGTCTTGAGTTCAAATCTTCACCTGTGCATTTTTTATATATTTTAAAATCAAATATATATTATGAGGTTTTTATGTTTTATTTTTTATATATTTTAAAATCAAATATATATTATGAGGTTTTTATGTTTTTTTAACGTTGCTAATAATCCTTTTGCCTTTTATATACATTAAGATCAAATACAAAAGATTATTTTTATATAATGAAGTTTTTATGTTTTTTTAATGTTTAGGGCTAATAATCCTTTTCTCCTAATTTCTATTGAATATTTTTCTTTCATCATAATTCAAATTTACAATCTTTTATACATATTCGATAAGGAATGCATATAAAATTATCTATTAACAAATTTAAAATAAGTGTTTATTTAGTTTTAGAGATTGTATTTTTATTATTTATACTTTAGTTTTTTACTATCGTTAAAGATCTTACTACCGCTTTCTTTATAATTCATATTGAACCTTTTTATTTCTTTATAATTCCGTTATGTTTTTCTAAATGTATTTAAAGAGATTAAATTTTGTTTTTTTATAAATTAGATGTTAGTTCTAATTTTAATTTACCGGCTATTTATTTCATAGCTTTAACTACATTAAGTGTGAAGGGTTGTTTATATATACTTTACGTGAATATATATATATATATGTATATATATTTGATTACTTCTTTTTTTTTGTTACTAAATGAATTCTTTTGTCTAGTACGTCAATTATAGAAAATATATAAGCATGAATTTAACATATAATAATTAGTTTGCAAATTTTAGTTTATTAAAACTTGTTTTATGATCATTTTAAACAAAATAAGACTTTACTTCAACAAAAATTACAGGGCCACATTTATTTTTAGGCACAAGGCCTCCAAAATATCAGGGCCGACCCTGGTATTAAGATTGCTTACTCATTAAAACAATAGTTATGGGTGCCTGATTTTCATATATGATTTTGCATTAGGTGTGGCATGCATCATGGACGGATCTAGCAAGGTGCTTGGATATGCTATTCCAAAATAGAAAATTTAAAATATACCATTTTTTGTAGTATATGTAAAGTGATAAGATTATTTTACAGATAAAACAATTATAATAAACTTATAAAATTTAGAAATGCATAACTTTTGCTTAATTATTAGAAAAACCTTTAACTTTTAAATAAAACGTTAAATAAAGATTTATTTGATTGTCTAATAGATATGCTTAGGTATATAATATAAGAATTGAAAATGTTGTACTTTTTATTTAGTAACGATTAGTTTCTCCTCTCAAGTTTTATTTAATATTAGAAAAATAAATTTATTAAAAACCAAAACAAGAACAAAAACAAGAAGAGGGTGGTTCTCGAGGTGCAAGAACCAATTCCAAAGGTGGAAAACGCAGCAAAACCACAGGAAAAGCAAGGAACAATAACTAAGCCAACAAAATAAGAGGGCACCAAAAAAAACACAAACCACGGCCTGAGTTAAGGAATGGGCTGTTTGGTAGTTGCTGGATGATATAGAGCTGGATGGTACAGAGGTCTGGATGGTATAGAGACTCTGTATGATATAGTGCAGAATGAAAAATGGTTGTTTGGTAGCCGCTCTGAATGGACAGTCTGAATAAGAACAAATTACCATTTTAACCCTATGTATGATTTAGTCACATATTTATGTTCTCAAGAAATTTATACACAGATCAACAAATCAGAAACACAAATCAGTTGCCATTTATGTTCACCAAATAACCTTTTATTACTAGTGGAATAAAAAACAACACAACAGCAAAAAAAAAAAATAACCAACTAGCATATTTATGCTGTGAAAAGAATGCAGTAGCATCTAGAAGAAATCGTGGGAGGTGAGGGTTGGACAAGAAATAGAACACCCGGCGGAAGTATACATCAGATTTAGAACAGAAATCCTAGAGAAAGAGAAAAGAAATCGATTTAGATCATGGATTTGAACAAGAAATAGAACAGAAATCCAAGAGAAAGAGAAAAGAAATCGAAACCATACCTGAGAATCGTAGGAGGAAGCAGCAGCCGGCGGTCGTGGAAGGGACAACAACCGGCGGTTGACAGTCGACGGTTGTGGAAGGAAGAGACAGCAGCCGGCGGTCGGCGGTCGACGGTCGTGGAAGGAAGAGACAACAGTCGGTGGTCGGCGGTCGTTGGTTGTGGAAGGAAGAGACAACAGCCGGTGGTCGGCGGTCGGCGGTCGTGGAAGGAAGAGACAGCAGCCGGTGGTCGGCAGTCGTCGGTCGTGGAAGGAAGAGACAGCAGCTGGTTGAGAGAAATCACAAAGGGAGAGGAAAGAAATCGTGGAAGGAGGCGTTTGAAAGAAAAGAAAGGGTATTTTGGAGAAAATAACAAGTCTGAATCATTTCTCATGGTGTTAGGGCATGCATCATTCAGAGGCTTTTGTCCCACTTCAGAGGACCATTTTTTTTTGCCAAACAGTACCTAGCCTCTGCCCGATTCAGATGTGCCTCTGAATGACACCATTCAGACCTAAACAAACAGCCCCGAACCCAATCAAACCAAAACAAAGCCCAAGAAAAAAAAATTCCCAACTAGCCAACAACTAGAAAGTCGATCAAAATATACAAAAGTTTACATCACAAAAGTGTCCTTTAAACTAACTAATTAATACGATGCTTTTTATTAAAAGTGTCATAATAAATTTGTTACAACGTTCAAAAGTGTTCTATAAACTTATTATAACGCCTTTAGATATGATGTTTTACTTTTTTGGTCCTATAAATTAACTTGTTACACCTGTTTTTTCATTCAAATCAATAGTTTAGGGACTTAATCATTCAAAATGAGAAAGTTTAATGATTTTTTCAATCAAAAAAATAGTTTAAGGACTTAACTGTTCAAAATGGAATAATTTGTTGAGTTTTTTTAAACTTTTTATCTGCATTTTTTTGTCTTTTTTTAACATCAAGTTGATTTGGATAGTGACGATTTCTTTTATTGAATTTTGATTTTTTTGTTATAAATATAAATTTTATATTTCAATAATAAGTAATTAGATATGTATATTTGTATGTATATTTGGTTTATTCTTTTTTGGGCTAAAATCATCGATGATTGAACGAAACCGATTTTGTGGGAAGTTTAGTTGGTACGATAAAGGCTAGGTATCTAAAATTGACAAACGTAGCTTAATGTTTTGCAAGTCTAACTTCTTATAATCCAAATTTTGGGGCAGCTTTGGGTCCAGGCTTCACCAAATTGACAAACGTAGCTTAAAACCCATCTTGAAAAACACCGGAAAAACACCAACTTTAGGATCTTTTTTTCCTTATTGAAAACGGACTTGGAAAATTTGAGCTCGAAATTCTCAAACCTTGTGAATCTCTAGTTCCTAACTAGCTAAATCAAATTATAGACATACCTATTAATGATAAATTGCAAAAACGAAATTCTCATTGTAACACCCCCCGTTCTGCGTGGCCGAAGGACGGTGTGCCACAATGGAAACATATAACAAAGCTAACATAAATGGGAAAACCAGAGCTACTATGATTGACCATCAAAATAAAAGTGTGGGGTAGACTAAAGTTAAGATGACATGGTTATAATTACAATATATACAGAAACAAAAAAAACTATTATATTATCCAAGGTCGTCTTCAAAATAGTCATATTCCTTCGCTCTCGGTCCCGTGATAAGCTCACCTACGATCCTGTACCTACTGAGGACAAAACAAATCTCGGTTGAGCCAATTGCTCAGTGAGCGGATAATGAAGATAACAAATATCACAAGCATATAATCGAGTAGGAATAATAATTATATGATATTCGAAAACCGGAATATAAAACGAATAATTGATAATTAATATGAAATCTCCCTACTAAATGAATTAAAATAATATAATCAAGTCAAGAACGTAGAATATATAATAAAATCAATTAGGTTCGAGGGTTTTATGCACCACTTGAACAATAGAAAATGAGTATAGGGCAATACACTCAAGTTCCTTCCGATAAACGGCTCCCGATAACGGTTCCTAGGATCGATCCATTCGCCCTCAAATTGGTCGGTACCAAGCCATACCCACTTATTGACATTGGGGTTCGAATAACGAGGACGCCATGACAATTATAGTCGCCATGGAGGCGTCACGACATCGTTGCCCCCAATGTCGTGCCTTAAATCACAAAACATTCAAATCACATAAAAATATGTCAATTCGATATACAAATAGTAATCTTAAAAATATATGACTTTTAGTTATTATACATCAAAGTAGAATTCCGAAAGCGGTTCAAATCAGATAACGATTCAACACCAAAATGATCATTCCAAAGAAGGTTTAATTCAAATTCAAGTAATAGTGAATACATCAAAGCCCAAAAACTATGATAATAACTCCAATCAAGAATCATCATATATAGACATATTAAACACCAATTAGTCAAGGAGTTAACAATTCACAATGTGCCGATATGATCTCATGAATTAGAAATAAGTGATCTTGTGATAGATGCCTAGATGGCGAATGAGTAAGATATTACCTCTATAGTAGCTAATGACCATGAGAATTTACAAAAATTGGATATCCGTACCTTGGATGGTAATTGACGTACTAAGTATGTAGCTCCTATCACGTTGTTAATGCCACCTTTTTACTCCAAGATTGACCCTAAACAAGTTTACAATTAATTGAGAATGATTGGGAAAAGATTTGCCGATGATACAAATTCTTAAAACTCAAAAATTTGCCTTGAACCACTGTTTTCATGACCCTTTTTAACAAACTTAGAGGTCAATCTAGGTGTTAAGGTCTAAACAAAAGTTGTAGAGATGTTTCTTATGATTCCAATAGCTTTGGGGATTCATGTCATTTGTATCAAAGAACAATTTTATATGATTTTTATAAAAACAGTGTGCAGTTCTCGTTTTTGCACAGTAACAATTATAAAAACCCATTATTTTGAGCCTTATAAACTTGGAATCAGCTCTGGACTTAAACTACAAAGTTGTAATATACTCAGGTACCTTTCCTAATATATATTTTACACCTCAATCGGATAAACGAGCTATTTTATATGATTTTCTGAACAAACAACAGCTACTAAAATCTTTTACACAGCTCAAAACAGTCCCCTTTTTGATGATTTTGGTACTAAAATCATGGTGAAACAACTATAAAACCTTTCCAAACCATAAATAAATTATGTAAACTTATTTCCCCACTTTTTCACCAACAAAAGCAAGAAACTGACATCAATTGATAAAGATTAACTTAATCATCAAAATCTCATGAACCCTAACATGAATCTTCCAATCTTTAACACAAATCATCAAATTAGAAAGCATTTCTTAGATTTGACTTGTAGAACTAGCAATTCTTCCAAAATTATTCACCAATCTTTCAAAAAATCTTCATTTCCTTAGTTGCATGAAGAATTTGGAATTTTTTTAGGGTTCAGGGTTCTTAAGTTTGGATACGGTTCTAGCTAGAAAGAGAAAGGGTTAAGCCCCAAATGAAGCTTTTTGGCTGAAATGAGGGCTTAAATAGTTAGTATAAGAATCCTCAATTGTCAATTATCACCCTTCATCAAAAGCCTAATTCACTATTGGACCCTATATTGATTTTTCTTAACATTATTATTTCTAATGTTCAGACAAATTTATTTCTACATAATCCCTTTACATTAAACTTGGACTTACATTATTAGTCCAAAATACAACTATCTTAAGCAAATGTACAAGTAAATAAAGCATCCAAATACTCATGTAAACGAATATACTAAGATTACTCGGTAACGAAATCTAGGGTGTTATACTTATACATTATTTTGTTGGCTTAGTTGTTTTTATTTGCTTTCGTGTGCTTTCGCTGCATTTTATCCACCTTTGTTCTTGGTTCCCACATTTTACTAACCACCCTCTTCTTGTTAGTGTTTTGTTTTTTTTTAAATTTGTTTTATTATCTTTTAAGAAAATATGAAAGAAAAAGTTAATGAATAACAAGTACACGAGATTCATTGTAATCTCATGTTTTTTTACCCAAATATATTTATTAATTAGACAATCAAATAAATTTTTATTAAATATTTTAATGTTTTATTTAAAACTCGAAGGGCTCTTTAATAATTTAAAAATTCAAAATATTAGAATTTATTAGAATTGTTTTATTTGTTAATTAAACTAATTTTATCACTTTATATATACTACTCTATGAATTGTTTTATTTGTCAAACAATTTTATCACTTTATTTGTTAAATAATTTTGCATTTGAATTTTCTGTTTTGGAATAGCATACCTTAGCTCCTTACTAGATGCCTCCATGTTGCATGCCCTGCCAAATGCAAAATTATATTGTCCATAATTATCGTTGTCAGGAGTAAACGATCTCAATACATCAAGATTCAGTTTTGTAAATGATGAAAATGACTAAATACATCAAATAGGGTAAAAAAAATAGGTTTTGTGAATGATGCAACCGTATCTTTTTGTTATGTGCCGCCATATATATTTTAAAACTACAAGATAGACATTGGTTTTCCTTCGTAGAGTTGTTTTGCAAGGTTTTTCCTACCATATAAATCACAATAAAGGAATTGAACCCAAGACCCCACATATGAAAATCAATGAACTAACCAATAGACCAATTATGATGTTATAAATATATCTCGACATTATTTTCTTATAGTTAAACGATGTAACTGTTTGAAAAAATTATGGGTCCGTCCCTGGAAATCCTAACATAACAAACATAATAAAAATGAAAGAATTTTATATCTCTAAGAAGGATTAAGAGAGAGGATACCGAATTTCTTCAACAACTTATGAGAATTTGTAGAGAGAAGCAAGAGTTGAGAGAGTAGAAGTATATGAAGGTCAAGATGTAGAAGATGACGATGAAATGAATTTTCTATCTAATTAATTATATTATTTTACCTTTATAATTACTAGTGGGTGGACCGCGCGATGCGCGGTTGCGGTTTTGTTGTTTTAAAAGTTACATAGCTAACTTAAGATAAATTGGTTTCGTTGTTTTAAAAGTTACATAGCTAACTTAAGATAAATTGTAACTCAGTTAGTCGACAACTAATGAAATATAATATAATTGCAATCATTGTATTTTAGGTCTTTTATATGCTAATTATCCTAGATAATGCTCAAGAAAAAGAAATGGTGTTGTAATAGTGAAGTTAAACCTTGTGAAAAAAAATGGTGAGGTGCAAGTGCATATGAAGGATTAAGCATTATAGTAATGTGAGAAGAAAGAACATATATTTCAACAATCATCAGTAGCCATATATCCAAACTAATCAAGTAATCAACTATCCATCCTTGTGTCTGTATTTACGGACTTCCACCACGTACATAATCTTGAACCCTACAAAGTACAAACTCCATTATTAGGGAGTGAAGAAACTTGTTTTAAGGTTTTTTGCTGCCCAATTAAGCATTAGCAATAACACTAATTTAATTATTCCAAGATGGCACCATCCACAAATAAAGAAAATCACATACTAATTGTACATATATTACAATGTTATATAGATACATAAAAGGTGTCGCTTAAAAACAATTGATGGATATCAATTTTCTTAATCATAAAACTTTTTGTAGAAATATTTACCGAACATAATATACATGACAAGAAGAATAAGAAGAGGGTGCATAATGCCATAAAAAAGTTTTTTAGAATTATCAACAAAAAGTTCATAATTCAAAACCATGGTAAAACCAACTAAAATTAATAATATATGTTATTTTGAGTAATTTGATTTTAAAACACCCATTTAGGTCATTTACCAAATGTTAACCAAGTGCTTACCATATCACTTACCTTACCGAGTGAACATGACATATATCCAGAAGCTTACCCGATAAGAGACATAGCAAAAATGAAGAGTCTTGCCTAGTTAGTGTATTAGTCTCTATTCTTGTCATATATTGTAGAAATCTTTTATATTTATTACTTGTTATCTTTTCCTTATTAATTAGAGGTAGTGGTTAGGCTTTATTATCCTTGTAGTGTATCTTTGTATGAATTCAAGAAATCATATTCTCCTTTTGTGTTCACTGGGCAATAAACATTTACCAACAACCATACTATATCATTTTGATGGTTGAGAATTTACCCGGTAAGTTAAGTGAGGGTGACAACTCTTGACCAATAAACGTTTACTTAATTAGCATTTGTAAACAATCCTTACTCTTAACAACGATTTCAAATGAACGTTGTTTTAAGAAATTTTATTTTAAAACACCTGCTTACTCTAACATTGTAAAAGTTGATTTCACATACAAAATTTAGCTGCTAAAAACATTTGATGCTTTATGCGAAACCTAAACATACAAACATTATTTTCCATCACTGTATTTATAATTGTAATATTTCACTTGCATTAAAAGTGCCCTTAAGCATTTATTTTTTTGCACAGCAAAAACCAAACCTTTATTACCACTTGGTGAAACCAAGACAAACCAAATTACATATCACACTCACTAAGCTAGCTTAATCAAACGACCGCTGTCAATCCCAAAAGCATTACCCAGGGATTAAAATGAACCAACAGCTTCTTTAGAAAGTATCCAACGGCAACTCTATAACAGCTTTTGATCTGCCATCAATGAACGCAATAAAGAGCAAGTTTAACAGCAACCATATGATTAAGCCACCTGTTAAGCATATTATCTTTCTTTGAGCATCTTCTACTTTTCTGGTACTCGAAGGTTTGGATATTTAGAATCTAATTAATCATAAATATGATCGTGGAAAACTTTATATATTGATATATTGCAACATGTATTTTACCATTTTGAAAGGGACAGACCCAAGAAAAGTTTATTTCAAAATGATGAAAACATTACAAACTTTAGGGGCCGTTTACTGAATGCTTATCTGAATGCTTATCGGCAAGAAACGCCATTCTCGCTTACTTTATCATGTAAAATTCCTGGCCATCAAACTGGATTGTTGGTAAGCATCTAAAACTCGGGAAGCGCTTAAAGTGTAAAGTCTTTTCCATGTAGATAAAAGGCTCAACTTTTGTTAAGCACATCCAAGCAATATATAATTATATACAGCCCTTGGTCCCAAACATAATAGGAACATTTAAAAAAGAAATGAGAACTCAATCAAAAGGAATTTGAAATAGTTTCATTAACAACCCAATTTATATACCATTTAGTAACACCAACTCGTAAATCATTAATTGACTGAGTAAGGTAGCAACTGATCAAATATAGTGGCTGATAATGCATTACCAGATTGTATCTTGTCTTCACAGTAGCCAATTTGATTCTTGTATCACCAGCAACATCTGAAATCTAACATGGCTTTAGAAGTAAACCATAAACCTGGCCAACATACACTTTAAGAACACATAACCCAAAACATTTGCTTAAATTAAATGCCCTCCCAGCAGTAGCACACTAACTTTAGATGATCATATTGGAATAATCTGAGTTACTTTTAATCTTTTACATCCTATTTTATAACCCAAAATATATCGACACCAACAACAACAGTCAAGCAAACCAACAGAAAAATAAATCATAAATCACATGAGAATTACTTGTTCTTATCAGCTTCCCAACAACTCCAACCTCAAATGTAAACATAAATCAACCATCAAACAATAACTAAATGATAATACCTAGAAAACAAATAAACATTAGCAATAAAACTACTATCAAACAATTAATCAAAAAAAGCATTTGTCCCCGTCTCCCGTAATCATCCTAAAATCAAAATTGTCTCGTCCATCCCATGTTTATCCCCGCCCCAAGATATATGATGGAGGAATTTATCACTTTTTAAATAGGAACTTCGTTTCAATCTCCTCCATTAAGAAGTAGTTGGGAAATGTAAATGGTTCACTGGATCTCTAAAAACAGAAAACTACTTGCACGTATATGTAATGGCATGAATGGGCACATCTAAATAGATCACCTAAATATGTTTCCGTTGTAGTCCTTGGATACTACCATTGCCTTGTATGCAAATCGATTTTAACAATGATAAATTCACTTACGGTAACAAGTTAAAAAAATTGTATGCTCGAGCCACATTTTCAAAAGTCACAAGTTAATCTGCAAGCTTTCAATATTGAGCCGGTTGAACTCAAAATCAACTTTTACTTATAACCCACCAAACACCAAGTTTGGTGGAATTTGATCCATCCTAATTCAATGGTGTTCGAGGCTGAGGGACTGCAATTCAGAAACACACTTGGACATAGTAACGTCTGTTGTTGCCCAAATGGTAAGCAAGATACCAACTTTTCTCTTAAATTTTAGTATGCCAGAATGTTGGATGAATATTGAAATACTTGACTCTGCATGTACTTTGAGGAAATTGTTTGTATTGATCAATAAAGATATTTTGTTGTGAGCCGAAATCAATGGAATCATTTTTTCATTGTGAATGATGAGTTGTAAATTGTGTCATTTTGATATGAAAAATTTCTTAAAGGAAAGAAGAAATGTTACAATGTGACATCCTTGAAAGGCATTTTTTGCAGTTTTCATGGGAGGGAAGGCGTACTTGCTTAGTTTCAACAGTTTTCATCCAATTGTAACATTTCCTTTTTTCTTCAAGAAAGTGTTCATATCAGTTTGTACATTATCATTCAAGTTGCAATAACATATAACAGAAGATCATGATCTAAGATCAGGAATCCTAAAAATCTACCTATCACAGGTACACTTCATTCGTAAAATGCCACTAATGAAATAGAGCAGGTACGCTTGACTGCCTGGAGTTTTTCGCATTTTGACTTAAGATATGAATCATGCAACTCTTTTTGGTTACAAAATTTTGTAAAATAAAAAACAGATACCACATTGATGATCAAGCAACCCTTTAGGTTCAACTACGCTATTAGAGTCCCACATCGGCTAGACTTGGACAATTTCTCCTGTATATATGTTGGAACCTCCCCTTTCTCCTCAAGGGCTGTTTTGGAGATTCATCTATGGGTTCCACATGCACCATGCACCAGAGGGGGTAGAAAAATCGTGCTATAATGCGTGTTCATCAGGTCTTCGATGGCAATTAACTACAACAAAAAAGGGAAATCATATGATGGACCTGCATTTTGACCAAATTGGCCACAAAGAAACGCATAACAATCACTCATTATGGTATTTGAACAACAGGACATCGTGGTCTGTGTAACGATTGATCCATGAAATCAAAAGGTTAGTTTGAGAGGACCTGAAGTAGCTTTGGATTCGGGTGACTTTATTGCGAAGCAGGGATCCGTAACGGTTATGATGAGTAGAGTAGGAGTTAGAGACACTAGAAAGGTCTGGGATAAAGTCTTAAAAAATCAAAAAAGTTGCGGAAGCAAGGATTTGAAATAGTGAATCGCGAGGATGACACGTATGCAGCTTTTGGTTTTGCTTTTATATATAAACTAGTCTTTGGCTTCGCACATTGCGCGACGGTTTCTAAAATGATATAAGGATTAAATACTAATTGGAATTTAATAATTGAACATTAAATCTTCATCTCCATGAAAAATATTGTCAAAATACAAAAATATTTAGAAAAACAAAATATAAGTGTTTATATTTCATATCATATCATAACACAATACAATTCGTTCTTTTATTACGATTATTTTTATAATTCTTCATATATCAATTTTCAACGGCTATTACAAAACATATTTTACATTTTTAATACTTAATTTTCTAACTTACATAAGTTACGTCACATCTTAAAATTACAAATTCAAAACCAAAAATTTCACACGATAAACATCAATATTTAGTATTAATACAACTCAAAAATCAAAATATATTTGGAAAAAATAAAATGTAAGTGTTTATATATAATATGCTATAATACAATATAATTCGTTCTTTTATAACAAAAAATAAATTCTTTTATATATCAATTTTCAATGACCATTACAAAACATATTATACATTTTTAATACTTGATTTTCACACTTACATAAATTAAGAAACATCACATCTTAAAAATATAAATTGGAAACTAAAAATTTCACATGATAAAAATCAATATTTAGTATTGAATATTGATACAACTAAAACATCAAAATTCTATACAAAAGAATATCGTCTCACCCAAAACTTCAGCTTACATTTGATGTAAGAAAATCAATTGCAAAAGGGAATCTATGGGGATGTTTGGATTGACGATAAAATAAGTAGTAAACCCTTGAGCAGACAAAGATAACCTTCAAAACTCCCGACATGATAAAAAAATTCAAACATCGGAACAAATCAATCTAAGACATATTAGGTTAACAAACACAAAGCAAGTAAATAAGGCTAAAATATATTTGTACCATGCAAAAGTAACCTTAGAAAGGTGAACAATAATTTGGTACGATGAAGTGGAAGAATCTTATATCTCAAAAAGTATCTAACATATGCTCCAATGAATGTCAACAAACATGACTTCCTTTTATATACAAGATGAAGAAATGAAAATTAATGTAGCACCTTGAAAATTTAGTGAAAACCTTTGAACTTACTCCATTAATATTTTCATTTAATTGCATTACAACCAAAGAAAATGAAGGGTTGTTAAATTTTTTTACAAAGAAGTGTAACCATAGAAAACGAAGAGTTTTTAATTTAGATTAATGTAAAAACTAAAAGAAAAGGAAAAATAAAAAATAGGAACTAATGTTGATGGGAGGAGGCGCCACGTGGACTCCCAATGTTTCGCCACGTGGACTCCCAATGATCCTGCTTTATATATATATATATATAGATAGATAGATAGATAGATTAAGTTTATACATTTGGCGTTTTTAACCCTTCATGTCTAAACTATCAACTTTATACCCTAATAGGTATAAACTTAAAATTTAAAGTTAAGTTTACTTGCAGTTAATATGTGTTAACGGAACACGGATATTATAATAATAATTTCCGTTTTTGAGCTAAACCGTTAAATTAGTCTACATTCATGATTTTATTTGACAAAATACACAAAGATCTCATATATATGTATGGAAAATAAAAGGAGGGCGGCCCCTATTCATCATATCATATTAGGTTTTTAAGATATGATAACCCACAAATACTAAATATGTAAATTTCACTAAATACCAAATACATTCGATAAATATCAAGTAAAACATATTAATACTTTAGATTTTGGCATGTACATAGTTTTCACAAACAACTTGAACGTAGCTTGCGGTTTACCCCAAGTTTGAGCTTCATTTTATGATGCCTTTAGATCCACTACATATACAACAAAAACTTCATCTAAAACACCACCAAATAAACAAATGAACTAATATCAACTTCAAATAAAAAAATTCACTTGATAAAATATGCGAGTTGTCGATCCATAGACACATAATGCGGAAAAAGCATAAGCATTAGAACAAAAACAAGTTGTAACATATGTGTAATAATTAGCTGATTGTATGTAACTCATATTGTATATAATATATTTTAATACACGACGTTTGATGTGTATACTCCACACGATTGAACTTTTTAGCATATTTCACTAATCTTTTTATTGCTAGGATGCCCCTTTCTACAATATCACATAATATTAGTCGCAGAAGAATAGTGAACCTCCTAGATAAACACATATGTTCGAAATTGTTTTTCTCTTAAATTTGTTTAGAGTAAACTACAACTTTGGTCCCTACAGTTTTCACTCAAATGCGAACAACATCCCTTAAATTAACACCGTTAAAGTTTCTCAATTAAGTGAGAGATATTTTCGACCTTTTAGTCACTTTTTTGTCCTTTTCTATCTTGACTTTTACCCATATAAAAAACCAAGCACCAATTTGTAATTTTACATTTATACTATTTTGTATTTTTTTCATATAAACATATCGATAATTTGTAACATGAATTTGTGAATATTCATCAATGCATATGTAATGATAGAAGTATTGATGAATTAGTGCATACCCTCCGTATAGATGGCTCCCAGGGTGATCTTCAGTTTTCTCGTTTTTTTAGTGTTTTCCTTGAACCTCCCTATATACATATAAGAAAGTTAAGTATTTACGAGAATACGATATTTTTTTTCATGTAATAAATCATATGTAATTCTACACTAACTGGAGCTAGCGACTTAAGTCGCATGTATAATATTGTACATGAATGACTGATTTCGTATTATTGTAAAAAGTTAACGTTCTCATTGAAATTTTCTCTCCCCCTCTCCCTCTCTCTCTTTCTCTCTCTCTCTCTCTCTCTCTCTCTCTCTTTATATATATATATAGGGGAGGGATCATACGAGAACACTACCAATTTAAAGAAACAAAGAAACTCATTTTAGACCATATATGATGTGGGTCCCACAGAATATTAAATCATATTAAATCATAAATGATTTAATATTATGTGGGACCCACATTATATGTGATCCACAATTGTATCTTTGTTCCTTTAAAAATGCAAAGTTCTCATTTGAACCTTCCTCTCTCTATATATATATATATATATATATATATATATATATATATATATATTTATATAAACAACTACCACCCAAAAAAAACATTAAAAAAATTATGTATCGTTTTAATGAATTATTTAAAATACATACTTTCTAAAAAGTATACTAGAACAATTGACAATGAACCTAATTAATAAGTTTATAATAATTGTTATAGTTTACAAATAATTCTAATTTTAAAATGTTGTTAAAATTTGTAATAATTTATATTTTCTTGAAAAATAATGTTACAAGATGAAATACAATCAATATTCTAAAAAACTCGTCACGACAACTGTCATGGCGTGCAATGGCTCCATGCTTGCGTTTAACGCCACGTCATATTTGTGGCATGCGATGGCACAATGCGTGATTTTTGTAACACCATATTCGATTTTTCTTACCATTTTAGTGTCTTACTTTTTGTTTTTAATATATAACCTAATTAAAATGTTTTTTATCATTAACTTATTGAGTAACAGTTGAAAACAAAAGTTTATATATGTATAATATTATGTATGGTATACAAATTTGCCTTCATAAGGCATGCCTTGAAAAACGTCATGCCTCGAGGTGGCTTCTAAGGCTTAAGGCTTGACCACAACGCCACGTCATGCCTCACGCTATTTAGAACCTTGAATGCAATACCATATTTTCAAACAAATTATATTTCCGGTGAAATATTTTATCTGTAATTTTTTTTAAATATTTTTTTCTAAAATTAAAAATATTTTTAGTACAGCGGAATATTCGGTTGGAAATCCGACAAAAACCATAATCTGATTAATGAAATTCTTAATTTAATTAAGGTTTTAAGATAAATTTAAAAACAGAAGTGACGGATTTCTGGCAGCCGCAATCCACTGGAAACGGCGAAATCCGCTTGCGTAATCGACGGATTTGGTCCGTTGGAAAAGGTGTTTAATTTGTTTGGTAGTGCAATGACGGTCAATTAGATCAGTTTTGATGACAAAATTCAAGCATGAATTATTAGTTACATTATGTTATTCTAATAAATATGGTTGTAAAATAAGTGAGATCTTTTTATTTTCGTTTTTTGTCCTTTTTTTACATCAAGTTGACTCGGATAGTCACCATTTCTTTTATTGAATTTTGATTTTTTTGTTATAAATATATATTTTATATTTCAATAATAAGTAATTAGATGTAAAATCATCAATGATTGAACGAAATCGATTTTGTGGGAAGTTTAGTTGATACGATAAAGGCTAGGTATCTAAAATTGATAACCGTAGCTTAATGTTTTGCAAGTCTAACTTCTTACAATCCTAATAAACATATACAAAATAACTTAAGCTAGAAGTTAGTTCGAAAAAGTTGGGTTTAGCGAGCCTAAGCTCGATCCATGTCAAGCCTCAACCCCGATCATGCCAAAATTTGGGGCAGCTTTGGGTCTAGGCTTGACCTAAAATGGCGAATTAAAACCCGTCTTGAAAAACACCGGAAAAACACCAATTTTAGGATTTTTTTTCCTTATTGAAAATGGATTTGAAAATTTTGAACTCTGAAATTCTCAAACCTTGTGAATCTATAGTTCCTAACTAGCTAAATCAAATTATAGACATACCTACTAATGATAAATTGCAAAAAAACAAAATTCTCATACCTTGTTTTGTTAGCTTAGTTGTTTTTATTTGCTTTTCATGTGCTTTTGTTGTATTTTATCCACCTTTGTTCTTGGTTCCCACATCTTGCTGACCACCCTCTTCTTGTTCATGGTTTGGTTTTTTAATAAAGTTTGTTTTGTTGTTTTAAGAAAATTTAAAAGAAAATTTTAGTCGGTAATGAATAACAAGTAAAACAGATTGATTGTAATCTCATGTTTTTTTATCCAAATATACTTATTAGACAATCACATAAATTTTTATTAGATATTTTTATTGTTTTATTTAAAACTCAAAGGGTTCTTTAATAATTTTGAAATTCAAAATATTACAATTTATTGTAATTGTTTTATTTGTTAAACTAATTTGTCACTTTATAGTTACTACTCTATTATAATTGTTTTATTTGTTAAACAATTTTATCACTTTATTTGTTAAATAATTTTGCATTTAAATTTTCCGTTTTGGAATAACATACCTTAGCTCCTTACTAGATGCCTCCATGTTGCATGCCCTACCAAATGCAAAATTATATACAAAAATCAGACGTCCATAACTATCGTTGTCAAAAGTAAGCGATCTCAATACATCAAGATTCCGTTTTGTAAACGATGAAAATGACTAAATATATCAAAATGCAACGATATTTGTTTTAGTTCCTGTTTAGTATAATGATGATTTTTCTTTTCTCAAATTTCTTTGTTGAAGCAATGGTGCTCTTATCTAATTATACCTTTGTGGTATTAGTGCATGTAACTAGTCTCTATCAAATCTTATTTGGTTGCGTTCTCTCATTACAAAACAAATGACTTTTACCCTTAAAAATTATCCAGAGAAATTTTCGTTGGTGATTACCCACGGATCACCTAGAAAATACCAATGGTTGGGTAAAATTCGACGTTTTTAAAGAAAACACCAACGAATCACCGAGAGAATCCCTGGGTAATCTGTCACTTATTTAAATTACTAACGACAATTTATCCACCAACTTTTGTGACGGTTTTATAAGAAATCACCTTTTAGAGACAAATTTCACAGAAAAAAACCTGCAAACAAAAATCTTTGATTTAGTAGTGTCTGAATACAATTTGCTATATCCAATCATATATTTTGTTAATTTTTTCACAGATTTGCTAAAGGATTTCGTTTGTGATATGACTCGACCTGACCACTCTACTTATACTTCAAATATCACATTTGTTTTTTATTTATAAGATATAATTTGACGAATTAACAAATTTTGTAAATTCGAAAATTGATATTTATATGTCTCTTAATAAAGGGACAGACCCATAATTTTTTTCATACGATGACACCATAAAACATAAACAAAAAATAATTATAAAAACTTTGACTTTTATCGACGTGTCTTTACGTTTTCACTAACGGTCAATATCTTTCAATGTATAATATAATTCTACCATTTTGAGAAATTTTTAGATTTTTTTGTTTTATTTCAAAAGATTTTTAATTTTTTTTTTTATCAATTTCGAGTGACTTTTCTGGGGTTTTCAGGTAATTTCAAGAGTTTCTTTTATGAATTTTTAAGTTTTTTTTTTAATCAATTTTGAGAGATTTTTTTACGGTTTTAGTATTTCCTATTGATGATCTTTAATACTAAAAGTAAATTAAAAATACTTTTGGAAAAATTAATGGTTAAATATGAAATTAATAAAGTATTTATTAAATGTTATTTAAGTACAGAATTAATAGATCATTTGGTATGTTATTAGATGTTATATAGAGTTGCTAACAAAAAAATTTAATTATTTGCATTAAGCAGGGATCGAACCTAAAACCATCTATTTTTTAAGGAGTTTTAATTCAGTCGGGAAAAGTCACTACTCCAATTACCCTATTTGTATCATAAGTTCAGTTTTAAATTATTTAAGAGCATCCTAAAACAATACGTTTGCAACCGGTAACGAATCTAAAAATTTATCTTTCGATTAAGATATAATACGGTGGCCCGTACCACCGTGTGAACCACTATAGGTCCACAAAAAGATTGATAGATACATTAATGGGTACCTTCCGATCATATCCCGATTTTGCTATTTATAATGGCCGTTTAAAAAGATTGATAAATTGCATATATTTCACAATACAAGTCTAGGAGCGTGTTTCATCAATTATAAAAGCCGACCGACAATAATATCTCAATGTATTATAATATATTTTATTTGTCGAATTCACGAGATGAATGGTTATAAAAAGTCTTTCAAAGACTTTACCATTGTGGATGCTGTTAGGATGTTGTGAAGTTGTACAATAAAATCTGTCAATCTAAATCTCAGGCCCAGTCCTGAGGGAGGGCGGACCGGGCGTACGCCCAGAGCCCACAAGAAACAACGGCCCAATTATATATATGTATATAGTATATAATAGTAGTTCAAAAAAGTTAATAATTAATAATAGAGACAATTTTTTTATTTTCTAATATGATTCAAAAAGAATTTAGCATTGTATTAAGAATCCAAACATGTAATATTTAATTACATTATATAAGAAATTTGTAAAAAAAATGAATTAATTGTTCATTTTATAGTATTGATTGTTGTATCTCTAAGTTTTTTTTAATTTACTACTAAAATCTAAAACTATCTTCTCTACAGGACATTGATATATTGTCCATCATTCATCTCCCAACTGCATGAATTTATATTTTTGTATTAAGATATAGTAGATTTTGTTGTTATTAATTAAGAAAACTCCTGCCTTTTAGAAGAAAAATAATATTAACTGTATAAAACGGTCCAACTTATATCTATATTTATGATTTCAAAACTACTATTGTCTTTTCATGCATTATTGACTTCTTATTATCTAATATTGGTGCACAAATCTTAACTATTATCCTGTCTCTAAAACAATAATAAGATTTCAAACTATAATAAACATGGACTTTTGATTCTAAGATTGATGGTTCCTAAAAAATATGTTTTAACCCTAAAAGTTTAAAATGGTGATGAATGCATTAACATGATCTGACATTGAAACTCAACTCATTTATATTAATTTACATAAAGTGTTACTCTAAATCATCAACATTGTGACCCTAAATATGTTTGGCAATGGAATGGATTCACGATGCTCTGTAAAAATTATATGATAGATAACATTAATTTAGAATTATTATTGATTGATTTTACGTTTAAGAATACTAAAAAAACGGTTTTATATGAATTATTATTGTTTTTTTTATTTCAATGTTATTTCTGATAATAAAAGAAACATATTGAATTTTCTTTCATATTTATCGAGGGCTTATTTTTTCATCTCGTCCCGGGTCTAAAAAATGTCAGGAACGGACCTGCTAAATCTAATAAGTAATAACTATTATTTTTCAAAAAAATATGTTGGTTTGTTTGTAGTTGTTTTTAAGTTAAAAATTTAATGACAAAACAGTTTCTTTTAAAGTCGTTGAGACAAAATTAATTGCATTTCCCTTGCAACAAATATATTCCCGACCACTCTACTTATACTTCAAATATCACATTTGTTTTTTATTTATAAGATCTGATTTGACGAATTAATAAATTTTCTAAATTCTAAAATTGATATTAGAATTTAATGTTACATATAGTGTAGATAACAATATAAAGTGAAAAGAACACAAGTTTTATCATAAAATGTTTGTTAGTGCAGTTGGTTAAGGTGCGTGTCCTAAGTAGTTCAAAGTCTTGAGTTCAAATCTTCACTTGTGCATTTTTTATATATTTTAAAATCAAATATATATTATGAGGTTTTTATGTTTTTCTTAATGTTGCTAATAATCCTTTTGTCCTTTATATACTTTAAAATAAAAAACAAAAGATTATTTTTATATAATGAAGTTTTTATGTTTATTTAATGTTAGGGCTAATAATCCTTTTCTCCTAATTTCTATTGAATATTTTTCTTTCTTCATAATTCAAATTTACAATCTTTTATACATATTCGATAAGAAATGCATATAAAATTATCTATTAACAAATTTAAAATAAGTGTTTATTTAGTTTTAGAGATTGTATTTTTATTATTTATACTTTAGGTTTTTACTATCGTTAAAGATCTTACTACCGCTTTCTTTATAATTCATATTCAACCTTTTTATTTCTTTATAAGTCCATTATATTATGTTAATTTTTCTAAATGTATTTAAAGAGATTAAATTTTGTTTTTTTATAAGATGTTAGTTCTAATTTAATTTACCGGCTATTTATTTCATAGCTTTAACTACGTTAAGTGTGAAGGGTTGTTTGTATATACTTTACATGAATATATATATATATATATATATATATATATTTGATTACTTCTTTTTTGTTACTAAATGAATTCTTTTGTCTAGTACGTCAATTATAGAAAATATATAAGCATGAATTTAACGTATAATAATTAGTTTGCAAATTTTAGTTTATTAAAACTTGTTTTATGATCATTTTAAACAAAATAAGACTTTACTTCAAAAAAAAAATACAGGGCCACATTTATTTTTAGGCACAAGGCCTCCAAAATATCAGGGCCGACCCTGGTATTAAGATTGCTTACTCATTAAAGCAATAGTTATGGGTGCCTGATTTTCATATATGATTTTGCATTAGGTGTGGCATGCATCATGGACGGATCTAGCAAGGTGCTTGGATATGCTATTCCAAAACAGAAAATTTAAAATATACCATTTTTTGTAGTATATGTAAAGTGATAAGATTATTTTACAGATAAAACAATTATAATAAACTTATGAAATTTAGAAATGCATAACTTTTGCTTAATTATTAGAAAAACCTTCAACTTTTAAATAAAACGTCAAATAAAGATTTATTTGATTGTCTAATAGATATGTTTAGTATATAATATAAGAATTGAAAATGTTTTACTTCTTATTTAGTAACGATTAGTTTCTCCTCTCAAGTTTTATTTAATATTAGACAAATAAATTTATTAAAAACCAAAACAAGAACAAAAACAAGAAGAGGGTGGTTCTCAAGGTGCAAGAACCAATTCCAAAGGTGGAAAACGCAGCAAAACCACACGAAAAGCAAGGAACAATAACTAAGCCAACAAAATAAGAGGGCACCAAAAAAAACACAAACCACGGCCTCAGTTAAGGAACCCAATCAAACCAAAACAAAGCCCAAGAAAAAAAATTCATAGCGACAAATACTGCGAATTATACAATTAAGATACCACATTTGGGGCTACAAATTGAGTCTCCTTCTATACAATCTGTCAAACAGTGACAAATAAAATTTTTCGCTAATAATCTTCACATGAACGATCTAAAAATCGTGAAGATTAAATATTAACTTCATAGCATGCTCGACATAAAACACCTCTTTTACCCGCAAATAAAAGCGTCATCTGATACCCTGAAATGCATATTTTTGAAAACAAAATGAGGGTTAGACCATACGGTCTAGTGAGTAAATCCCTGTTAGCACATCTTTGACTAAAGTCTTTCCAAATAGATTTAAGAGCCAAATCATAACTCATATCATTTAAAATGATATTTTCCTCAAATCCAATATACCAAATATTTCTCAACGTTTCGTAAAACCTCTTTCTGACATAAATCAATAAGTAATTTTCTTCTATTTATAAATCGACATTTAATAAAACAATAAACTTATTGAGTCAGAAAGGTTATCTTTTAAATTCAGTCCGACAACCCAATCGTCGCATATGTGGGTGCCGACAACTCAACTTCTCGAGTCTCATAGGTCCGACAACTTGTTCCTCGGGTCATACAGACCCGACAACCTCGTTCATCGGCACCTATAGAGTCGACAATTCATTCCTCGGGTCTCATAGATCCGACAACTTATTCCTCGGGTCTCATAGCCCGATAACCTCGTTGCTCGGCATCTATAGACCCGACAAAACCACTTTCTCGAATAAAAGGACATCGACAATCTAACTTCTCGGGTCAAACGAACTCGACAAGTTTTACTTTGTTTTTTTATAAAGATTCGATAAATCATTTTCTCGCATTTAAAGGACCCGATAACTCAGGTTCTCGGGTCATACTGACCCGATATAAATTCTCATCATTTTAAAATCAGTTTAACATAACCCAGGTCTCGAGGCATCACATCCTCATAATACTCTCAACCGGTATTACTCTTACCAGGATCATTCTCTCGTTCTTTCCAAACCATTGCCTGCTTCACGAGCATATGGTCCGGTTCACGCCATACGAGATGGCTAATATATAGAGTATTCCACCCATAATCATTTATACGTTTTCTCCGTCCACTCATCACGGATACACCACCAAATTCATCATCGTATAACAGGATATTCCTAACCAGTACTTTTCTAATACAGGTTAGCCTCACTCATCCTTTCCAAACCATTGCCTGCTTCACGAGCATATGGTCCGGTTCACGCCATACGAGATGGCTAATTTATATCGATTATACCACCCACAATCATTTATACGTTTTCTCCGTCCACTCATCGCGGAAACACCGCCATAATTTCCCGTGACCCAAAACAGTTTTGGTCAACCTCTTTCACTTGTTAGTTTTCACAAAATACTAACAATCAACATCATATAATCTTATTTATATGAAATAAATCACGTGTGACGGAAAAACATGTATTTTACAAAAGCTTTGTAAAAGCTTTCTCATCTCATCAAATAACACATATTTTTACGTGGAAAATATTTAACAACAATTTCTCAAATAAAATCCATATGTGTTATTTTTCCCAACAACTCATATAATGATAATAATCCAATTATATCAATTAGGCATATTATCGAAATAAAAACCTTTCTCAATAACATATGCATTTCAGTTTATAAAACTCATTTATAAAACTCACCTCGGTCCCAAATAGACAGGTAAACTTCTAGCGGGTAACAACTTGAATATGCAACACATAATCTGAATCATATAATAATTACGGGTCACAATCCAAATAAATAGATAAACCCAAATTTATCGTAATATATATATAAGTCATATATATATTAATCCAAACCTTACCTCAAATTCTCCTCTCTTTCTCTCTTCTGAACTCGTACGAAACCACATAAACCAAACCTATTTTTCTCTTTGGTCTCTAATATTGTAACCCAAAATCAAATATATAATTAATTGAGAGAGATAAGAGGCGGTGATGAATGGGTTTGCAAACCCATGCATGAAACACACAAACATGCATGAGCATGTTTACATATGATTTGAAAAGAAAAGAGGTGGCCACGAGGAGGTGACCACACTCTCCAAAACCAACCCCTCAAATTTCAATCAAACACGAAAATACCCCTCATACTTTCAATTTAATAATAAACCCGGTTATTACACTAAGTCTTGAAAAGATTGCATATCTGATTATATTGGTTGATTGTTTACAGTTACTGGTGCCTCTCAAGGTTATGCTTTTGTTGAATTTGAAAGTGAAAGAGAGATATGTATACCAATAATACAACAAATAACACTACAGAAAAGTGAATTAAATGTCCATGATGATCTTGTCCATATGTATACAAATTTCTTGCTGTAATACTTTTTTTAAGTACCAATGCTGATGTAAATCTTTTTCATGTTTCCCCATGTGCAGAATCGATGATTCTGAAATTATAGTTGATTACAACCGGCAGCAACTGATGCCAAGGTGGATTCCAAGAAGATTGGGTTAGTTAACTTCTTCCTCCTTGAATATCATTTTATGTTATTGAGATTCCTTTATCCTTGCAGGAGGGGGTCTTGGGGGTAAGAAAGAATCAGGGAAGCTTCGGTTTGGGGGACGAGAAAGACCTTTTCGGGCCCCATTGTATGCATTTCTCTACTCTATTCTTTGAAATTTCAGGCAAAGGCTTATCAGCCAGACAGTTTTTTTAATCCATCTTTATGGTAAAATCTAGTCTCTCCATCCCAAACTAAAGACGGTTTATTGAAAATTATTGATTTATTTTATTATATTTGCATAATGTTAAAAAGGAAAGATTCACATGTTTGACCACTTTTTTAAAGAATCTGTTTGTGAAATTATTGATTCTTGAAACTGACCATAACCAAACTGCATTTCTTATTTCATTTTTCTTAATCCCTTTCACTTCTACCAACACCCCCGAGTGAGTTTCTTTTGTAGGTTCATTGCTGTCACTCTTTTGTTGAAGTTAAAAAGATAATCACCTTCCCTGAAAGGTCATCCAGAGTGTAATGAGAAGGGAGATGTTCATCAAAAGATGGATTCCAGATATGGAAGCACTATGAATTTCGGCCAGGAGAGTTTTAGCTTTCAGGTTAGCTATATATAGCCTTACATTTCAAATTTGATTTCTTCCCTAACAATGGAATAGTTCATGTTCTTCCTTGTTCCATCAGCACTCTAATACATGGTTACATGAAGCTCATCCATAAAATAATTAACAATATTGGTACAGATTGTGTAGCATGATGCAATTTTTATGCTTGTGATTACTATTTGTTTTTTTTCCTTATGTAGGACCAACTCTATTTATATTTATGATACTATTTATATTTAAATTAATAAACCGTTCCCCATAGCATTTGGTAAGTTTTGACCAGTTAGACCGGACCGCATTTTTGTGGTGCAGTTTGATCGCTTTGGTCACTTCATACCAAACCCCATGGTTTGGAAAATTTCTTGAACCACACTTGCGATTTGGTTTGTTAAAAGAGGGTTATGGTATTGGTAGCTTAAAATAATTGTAAACTAACTTATTGTTCCTGCTTTTGGAATATAGATGATTTGTCGTGGAAGCAAGAATGATACTAGGGGATTCAGGTATGCAATCTATTATTCTTGTGGGAATACATTCACTATTCTGTTAACTGAAAAATAGGTAAATTAAACCATTAATTAAAAATCAATTAATATTAAACAACACAAAAATATTAAAAAAATGTTAATCATAATAAAAGTATAAATCTTAAAACTTTAGTAATAAATCAATTAAATTGAAAAAAATAACAACACAAAAAGCTGCTCCAAAAATTTGCTTTGCTTATGGAGAATGCATTTGACCAACTCGACAGTGTAAGACATTGATCCCTATCAAATCCTACTAAGTTTGCGTCCAAAGTTGTGTCTTTGGTTAATTCAAATGCATAATATAAGCCAAAAATTAGGATATAAGCCAAAAATTTCATTGAGTTGGATGAACAATTACGTATGAAATAATTGTTTCTAGACTACAAAATTATCATATATAAATATTCTCAGGTAGAATCTGCATCTGCATCTGCATATCTCTCTCTCTCTCTCTCTCTCTCCCTCTCTCTCTCTCTCTCTCTCTCTCTCTCTCAGGTTGTTTCAAGATGCAAGGATTTGAAGATAACGAATTCTATGCTGCCGTAGGTATGTTTTTATTTTGCGTAATTTGCCTTTTGGTACTATCTCTTTGTCCATGGTTCCGCTGGATCTCCGGCATAGACATTTTTGGTCTAGGCACCTTTGGTCACCAAGGCATAAACACAGAGGTCCTCATTACTCTCCCAGTGCTCACCTACAATACAGAATCAATGGCCGACACATTTTCCGAGTGCGCTATTTGTTTATCGGAATTTGTTGATGGCGAGGAGATCAGAATGTTACCAATGTGTGGGCATAGATTTCATGTCACATGCATTGATGCATGGTTAGGATCTCACTCAACATGTCCGTGTTGTCGGCAGAGCTTAGTGGCGGAACCAGAGGCGTAGACTGTTTTTCTTTCTATTTTTTAAGGAATATATTTGACCGTTAGTGAAAATGTAAAGACACGTCAATAAAAATCGAATTTTTTATAATTATTTTTTGTTTATGTTTTATGATGTCATCGTATCAAAAAAAAATTATGGGTTTGTCCCTTCGTTAACAGACATGTAAATATCAATTTTAGAATTTACAAAATTTATTAATTCGTCAAAATGTGATATTTGAAGTATAAGTAGAGTCGTCGGGTCGATTTGGTTTGTTGGAAAAATGCTCGTCGGTGATTTGATTTCCGCCGGATTTCTTCGTTTCCGGCGAATTTGGTCCGCCGGTAATCCGCTGCTTCCGTTTTTGAGATTATTTTTAAAATGCTAATTAAATTAAGATTTTTGTTAATTACTTAACGTTTCCAGCTGACTTTTCCGGCGGAATATTCCGCCAGTAACTGAAAAAATTAAATTTAATAAAAATTTTAAAATTATGTTACCAGCAGAATATTCCACCGGAAAAATACCTTTAAACAGACTTTTTCAATTAACTTCTTTTTAAATTAATTTATCCACACATTTATCCACCATTGATCTGTTGGAAATATTGGACATTTATAAAAAAAAACCTGAATTTTCATATTTATTAGAATTAGAATTTTAAATAATAGCAAACAATATTATAAATCACTAAAATTACAAAAGAATCAGAATTCAACTAAAAAATTCAAAAGTAAAGTAACAAAATTCTTAATCTCTGGTTCTAATTTATGCCATTCATATGGTTCCGCAACTGTATTCAAGGTCCATTCATCTGCAAGAGTCCTTTATCCTGTTTAAATTAAGAAACAAATTATATGTTACTTATGCAAGAAAAAACCAAAAATGCTTGTTATAAATGAGGCTATACGTTGGAAGAAACTGACACGTATAGATACTCATTATATGTTTTGAACATGAACATGTCATTATTTATCATAAAGAATGGGCGTATAAATCTTCCCAAACTTTTCTTTTTAATATAATACAACTAATTTAAACTGACGGTTTTGTGTTTGATTAACATCAATCAAAATGCTCATTTTAGTTACAACTGGATACTGAAACATACCTCTCAACCTACATCCCTCGTTCAGCAACTGCTTGTGATACCAGATACTGAAATGATATGAAATGGCATCATGCATAAGTAACACACGTGGTGAAACAAACAAACCACAAAACAATGATTCATTCAAGTTTTGGACCAATAAACTCTATAGACATGAAAAACAACACAAATAGGAAAGTAATCTTAGTGAACCTTATATAATGGTAGTATTTGATTCTCCAATAGAAGTGTGTTTGTCACATCTTCTACCTCAAGCAGTTGATGTCCCCTTTTTTTTTCTTAAAAATCAACTTATTTCATCAACAAAAATGAATCGATTAAGTTCATAGTTAGCAAACACATAAAGAGTGGTGTATCCTAAGCACACAACCGATCTAGATCTTTTATTTTATATATGGGTACCATACAGACTCTTTTTCTTGTTTCATCTCATCCATTAGATACACTGTCAGGCAAGCTAAGATACAATTTGGATTGTGTAATCATTTTTATTTTCTTTTTTTGGATCTACTTGAAACTTCATAACACAAAAAATTATAAATCAAAATTGCCACCAACTATAAGGCGTATACACTTAGATCTAGTTTTTGTGTAGATTTAAAACAAAAGATGGTTGAGCAACTATAAGGTGAATACACTTTGACTGTAACACTGGTACCAACATGACCTCTGAGCTTGCCCGCTAACGCCATCAAGCCACTCTCCTGGTTATTAACAAGATTCAGTATTTTATGTCATATTTCTAACTACAATACATATCCATTTAATGTAAAACTTGTAAACTTTCACAAATTTAACCATATAAAGTCTTAAGATAGTAAAGGTTTAAATACCATCAAAAGGGATAATTTTATTTCTATTGCAATCAAACAGAACAACCACTAGTCCATGGCCCAAAGTAATCCTAAAACACACACAAAACAAATATATAGAGGTAGGTAATGTGTCTTCCTTAACTGACAGATTAAGTAATAAAAAAAACACATGAAAATACAAAAGAAAACAAGTAGATTATCATTCAAAATGAAAATTAGGCCTTATTCCCCCATAATTCTATCAGTAAAATGATTATAGACAAAAGGAATCCAAAAAGAGCAAGTAAATACTCATGCAAAATCAAAACCAGTCCTTAATCTCCGATACTTCGATCAGTAAAATTCATCTCCTCAAGTCAATCTAAAAATTTCAAGAAACACAGATATAGGATAAAACTAAAGACTACTTATCCAAAAAAAATAGTGAGGATTTAATTTTTTGGAAATTTAACCGGGAATTGAAAAAAATAGTGAGGATTTGATTTTTTGGAAATTTTAAATAGTATTAAGTATTATTTAAATTACTTTTTTAATAAATGTTATTTATTAAATAGTATTAATTTATAATATTTAGGAACTCTAAACAATATTTATAAATTAATTATGAATTAATTCACTTTTGATGATTGTATTACCATCCATTAAATATACCAATGTATTTATATATTTGATATCATAAAAGAAAATTTATCCTAGATGACAATCATAAATGTTAAATATACCAATGTATTTATATATTTGATATCATAAAAGAAAATTTATCCTAGATGACAATCATAAATGTTAATATATGTACGTGTCTATAAAATTAGTATACAATTGTATCAAAAAATTTGGAAAATTTCTTAATGAATTGTAATTGACCTTGAGGGTAGTGACTGACTGACTCTCTTAATGATGGCTATTCATAGTTTTTAAGCATTGTATATTAAAATCATGTTGGATCTTGATCAACTTTGATCGGCTTCAATGGCTATTAAGCGTTGGTAAGTTTTATTGGACTCAATAGTTGTTAATGATTTTTGTTGGGCCTACATGATCTTGAGTAGGTAGTAATGAACCGTATTGGAACTTAATGGAACAATGGAGCTATTAAAACTCAACAAACATCTGTATACACATATGACACCTTATTACATGTCTGCAAAAATGTGCTACACATATATATATATATATATATATATATATATGTGGTGTGTCTTGAACTTAATAAGACCTACTAAAACTCAATAAGACCCACTAAAGCTCAATAAGACCATCTAAGGTCCCATAACCCAATAAGACCAAATAAGGTCCAATAGAACCATTAAAAACTCAATAGAACCATTGAAGCCCAACAAACGTCTATGAACTGTTATAGCTTATTAAGAACCACAAAAAAACATTATAGCCCAATAAGACCCTTTATGATTTATTAAGGCCCAATAGATCCATCAAAGACCAACTAACGTTAATTAAAGCCCAATAACATCCCAACAAACTTCTATTAAAGCTTAATAACATCCATTTACTTCCAATAAGACCAAATAAAACATAATACAAGCCCAATAGGACCAAATGAAAGTCTAGTAACACCGTTAAGCCCAACTAGCATCCATTGAAGCCCAACAAACGTCTATGAAAGCAGTCATACCGTTAAAGCCCAATAACAACTATTTACTCTCGATAAGATCAAATAAAACATAATAGATCTATTAAAATAAGACCAATTGTATAGTAACATCGTTAGAGCTCAATATAGCCATTAAAGCCCAACTAGCATCCATTGAAGCCCAACAAATGTCTATTAAAGCCCAATAGTACCATCAAAGCCCAATAATATCAATTTGCTCTCATAAGACCAAATAAAACATGATAGATCCATTAAGGCCCAATATAACCAAATAAAAGTCTAGTAGCACCATCAAGTTTCAACTAGCATCCATTGAAGCCCAACAAACCTCTATGAAAGCCCAATAGTACCATTAAATCCCACTAACATCCATTTACTTCCAAAAAGACCAAATAAAACATGATAAAGATCCATTAAAGCCTAATAAGATCAAATAAAAGTATAGTATTACCGTTAAATCCCAATATGTAACACCCGGAAATTTTGCCTTCCTAAATTCAAGTGTTAGTGGCGTATTCATCAGTGGAATGGTTTGGGATAAGTATTGGGGCTTTGGTCTCCGGTCAGATGTCGAAAATAAGCAAGAAAAGCCCAAAATGTGTGGAATAGGGTAAACTGCGACCTTAGGGTCGCAATTCTTGCACCTGGGGGCCACGGTCGCACTTTGTGTACCGTAGGTAGTGTTTTCGGGAAAGTGTGACCTAAAATTGCGACCTGGGAGTGGCAAGGTCGCAGTTCGCAGAAAGGGGTTAAAAAGACGGATTTCGGGGTTAAACTTCATTTGGTCATAACTCTCATTTCTCAGCCGATTTGGGCGATTCAAAGTGCCTCGGTTTCGTCTTTGGAAGCTATTCAACATGGAACCATTGATAGATAGAGGTTACTTGATGATTTTGGGAGCTCATAGGAGTGGAAGGTAAGATCACCTTTCCGAATCTCAAATCTAGGGTTTGGGTTTTCCACCAACAACTCTCATTCTCCTTGGGTTCTCTTTTGTGTATGTTTTGGAGGATATGTAGGTGTTCTTGAAGGGATTACATCATGAATCTAGAGGTTTAGCTTGAGGATCTAAAGTCTTCACCGAATGGAGCTCGGTATTGGGATAAAACCTAGATTTAGCCTAAATCTAGCTACGTGAGTTCAAATCCAAACTTTATAAACTCAAATACTTGTTATCAATGTGGTATTTTACTGATTTTAAGCTTTGATTCAAGTATTTATGTATTTGCGTAAGTTTGGGAGATTTTAGGTCAAAATGAGAAGTTTGAGTATTTTAATATAGATGATGAAATGATCAATGATAAATGGTTTAAGATTCTTGGTAAGGTTATAAAATGAAATAATCTTTGATTTTGGTACTCAACATGATTTGACCTAATTTATTTGTAAAACTGGTATTTGAAGAGGAACTGGTTTATGAAAAGGTTTTGCCCAGAAAACTATGATTATGTTAGAAATAATATAGTTGATTGGAACACTATGATTATCTTACAAATAATATAGTTGTTGGCATAACTATGATTATGTTATAAATAATATAGTAGATGGGAAATTATAATTATGTTAGAAATAATATAGTAGATGGAAAACTATGATTATGTTGCAAATAATATAGTAGATTGGAAACTATGATTATGTTACAAATAATATAGTAGATTGGAACTATGATTATGTTACAAATAATATAGTAGATTGGAACTATGATTATGTTACAAATAATATAGTAGATTGGAAACTATGATTATGTTATAAATAATATAGTAGATTGGAAACTATGATTATGTTATAAATAATATAGTAGATTGGAACTATGATTATGTTACAAATAATATAGTAGATTGAAAACTATGATTATGTTACAAATAATATAGTAGATTGGAAACTATGATTATGTTATAAATGATGTAGTTGGCCTAGAGATTAATATGTAATGGAATCCATAGGCATAGAGGACCGAGTCATTTGTCAAGTGAAGTTAAATAGGATAATTGTATCATTATTGATTTAAAATGTTTTACCGCTTTATCCATTTAACTGTTTGTTCTCAGTAGACGTGAGCCTAACACTTGAATTAAATGTGGTTACCAAGGAAGCAGATTGATGGGGCTCTTCAGAGAAGAGCGGGATGATGTGCCGAGAGAGTGAGGGCATCTTTTTGAGATATGCACCTTAGAGTGTATATATTTGGAGTATTAGAACACTCTTTTGGAGACATTAGCAATACCCGAGTTTAATCTATGTTTTGTTCAATATAGATTGTTAAGATATTGTTATAATATCTAACTCATGTTGTAGACTCCCATATACTCTTCCCCATTAATTGAGTGAATTTTATATTATTCCGCATTTTATTTTGGTTAAATTCGCTCTAAATTTTAGGGTGTTACACAATAGAGCCACTAAAGTCCAACAAACGCCTATGAAAGCCCAGTAGTACCATCAAAGCCCAATAACATCCATTTACTCCCAATAAAACCAAATAAAACATAATAGATCCATTAAAATCAAATAAGACCAAATAAAATCCAGTACCACCATTAAAGCCCAATAGATCAATCACTCACTCATACACACACACACATACATATATATATATATATAGTCCGGTTCTTCTACACCCAGTTAAAAGTTACACCCCGTGCATCCCAATCAAAACCGTCCATTTCATGATCAATTTCATAACATTCTCCATTTCATAATACATTTCATATAATTTAGGATCAAATGGAACAAGCTCGTTATGAAAAAAAAGGATAAAAAGTTGTGAAAATCAGAAAATATAAAATGTTATGAAATATTACAGTGAATTTCATAACAGTTGTAGAGTAAAGTAAGGGCTTTCCATCTGCAAAATTTGAGCTTATTTGGTCGTACGGCTTGAGAGTTACGCATCGTCAAAGTACTGGACATAAGGCTGTCCTGATTTCCAATTTCCATATTTTTCACCAATTCATTTTAATGTATCAAACTTCATAAATTGCCTCATTTAAACATTCTAAACAGACCATAACATACCAAATACTACAATGAAGTTTAACGATTAAGACCCTAATGTTAGGACTAAAAGTCCTAAGTTTAGAAAGTTTTATAAAGAAGGAAAGAATTTAATGTAATATTCTAAATTGTGTTAAATACCTTATGGGCTTGGGCTTACCATGTAATAAACCCTACTATATAAAGGAGTCGAGGGTAGAGGATTCGTTAATGAGAGCCGTTTAGTTACATTCGCGTTTGTAGTTCTTTAATGCTTTCATCAATAAGACATTCGACTCGATGATTTCCGTGTGATTCCTCTATTGATCCTGTTTAATCGGACCTAACACCTAAGCTTAATCACACAATTTTGCTCTTTTAGACATTTTAACAAACATTTAGTGTGTGGTTAATCTTATACACCAATTCTAACTATATTGAATCCACAGTTAACCCTTTTTATTCATAATCCAACTCAAACACTTCAATCACAAGTAAAATTACAATCCAAAATAGATTTCAAGTTCTAGTGAAATACTAACATAAACAAGAAGTTCAACATCGAAGAACTAATTTTCAACACATACCTTTCCATTTCTAACACTTCATCTTCAAATCTCCAAGTAATTGATGATTTCATCACTTGATTTAGGCTTATCGGTGGAAGACCTTGTAATGAAGAGGGAACCGATTGATGAGAGGATAAATTTGTGAGAAATAGTTTTAATAATTTTGGGGTTTATGTATTTCCAACATTTCATTTTAGCCCCTAAAGTTTAGTTCCTCAACTTTATTCCCTAGTAGGTATAAACTTAACAATTTATGTTAAGTTTAGTTTCACTTTGTACGTATGTGATTCCTTTTATGATATTACCTTACGATTTGGTCCGAGGTATAAGTCAATAATGTATTCAATTTCTCATATAAGCCATATACTAGATTAGTCGGTAACAAAATCTAGGGTGTTATAATTCCTCCCTTCTAAAAAGAAGATTTTGCCCCCGAAATTGAATTAAGACATAAGAATTATGCACCTAGAAATATATGTTGACATTCTTTACGTACGAAATCATCCACTATGTACATGACCTTTTTATCCGTTAAAATAACTCCTTTTCTCCTATCGGAACAACCTTTCAAGTTAAAACCAAATGTTTCTGGATTGTCATGCTTTTGTTGCACGCCTCTGATTACACTCATGAAACACCCAATTTTCTTAATAATATAAAACTCGATCAATATTCAAGAAATTAGAATCACCCTATTTTCCAACTTTAGCTTACTCAATAACCACTTAGATCATATCAAGACTTACGGTCTTTAAAACGCGTCAAAGAATTTCTCAAAGTCTCCCAATCCTCACAGATCTAAAATTTCACACAAGTAGCATTGCATCCTTAATACACCAATGATGACTAATTCATTGATGCTAAACAATTTATCAAAGATTTACACCCTCTTTAAAGAACGATAATAAACCAAATCAACATTAATTAAACATATCAATTCTACACAAAATAACAATTACTTGAAACATCCACTAAACAATTGATATCTATAACCTAAAAATGATAAAATCAAACTTTCCACCGGATCACCGTATAACTTATAAAAGTTCACAATAATTTAAAAAATCACTACACCGAATAATACAATATTAAATGCCAAGACCACCCAAAACATTTTCCAAATCAATGCTAATTGAATCTAACGATCTTTTTCACGTCTAAAGACACATTCTACACTTTCATACTCCTTCCCGAAATCATAACGTAAAATTTCAATATAAAACTTGCTTACAATTGCAAGCTTTAAATCATTCACCCAAATGTTACTACGAAAACCTCCAGAGCTTACACCAAAGCTTTTTCTCATACTCTCCCAAAAATTTAATATACGAGCAAACGACAGATTTATACCTCCGATCAACTTCTTACATTCGTCATTACATGATCAAACACCAAAATAAAAAACACTTAAAAGATTAGACCTAACCAAACACTCCACCAAAAATCTACAATGTATTTCTTTACACACAAGGAATTCTTCAACATTCTAATTCAAATTCTTAGGTAAATACTAAACACTTTCACCAACCATTTCAAATTCTCATAATTGACCGATTGGAACAAATTAAGTCGTCAAAAATAAATATATAGTTACCTATAAAATCTCGATACCTAAATAAATTTTACTTCCCAGCTTTGACTTCTCATCTATAACTATTCAATTAAAACTCATAGCATAACACACCTTATTAAGAAAACCAATGCTATGACTTTATGATGCGAGCTTAGGTGTGGAGGATCGGGCCTTGTTGTTTTTGGAGGCCTATGATCGGGCCACCAAACAGGGTGGCACTTAAATGGCCATAACTTTTGATCCGAGTGTCCGTTTCAGACCGCCGACCAGGCGAATCGAAGTAACTCTTGAAGTTGCGTCATCATTTCTTTCATTTCCGCTGGTGCTAATCGATATGGTGCACGGGCTATTGGTGCGGCCCAGGGTACCAAATAGATTCTAAATTCCACTTGATGATCCGAGGTAATCCGACAAGATCATCGGGAAATACCTCGGGGTATTCTTTCACTACGGGTACTTCCTCCACACTCTTTTTTTCTCTCTCGGCATCAATCACATATGCCATGAACCCACAACATCCTTTCGCTAAGCATTGTCTAGCCTTTAACATGGATATAACACACGACTTTCTCTCACTTTGATCACCATAGTTCACGACCTCTCTTCCTTTCGGTAGGGTAATCGGATCAACTTCTTCTTACACACAATATACACTTTATTGCTAGCCAACCAGTCCAGCCCCACAATTACATCAAACACACTCATCGCCACCGGATATACCAATAACGGAATAACACAACCCTCTATATATCAATGCTACAACCTTCAAAAACTTCTTTCATCACAACTCGCCTATCACCGCCGATTTCTACCTCAAACCTATGATCCAACTTCTTTGGCTTGACATTCAAGAGCCCTAGGAAAGTAGTTGATATAAAAGAACAGTTCGCAGCCGAATCAAACAACACCATGGCATCAGTAGACTTAATAAGAAAGGTACCTGTCACCATATCAGGAGCCTCCTCTGCATCAGTATCCGTCATCTAGAAAGCCCTCACTTGAGCTCGTGGTGCTTCCACCTTCCTTTCCGTTCCACCACCACGTCCACTGCTGAAGTGACTCGCCGCACCTTTCTTCATTTGAGGGCAATACCTCATATGCTCAAAAGACCCAAACTAATAACATGCTCTCAAGTTGGGACACTCTCTAGCCATGTGTCCCATCTCCCCACACTTGAAACACCCTTTTAATTCCAAAGCACAATCCCCACGGTGTACACGATTACACTTTCCACACGGTTTCTCTACAAACTTTTGGTTTCCAAGATTATCATACTTTGAGAACTTAGCTTTCTTGTTAATCATTTGATGCTCCATCCCACTTTCTCTTTTCGGTATTTGGCGATTCTTCTCTTTCTCGGTCGTCTCGGCCGCGTCAACCGCCAATTGAAAAGTTGATATGTTCATTGTCATTACCAACTCTCTCATAGAAGCTTTCAAACCACACACATAACGATCCATCATTCTTTCCTCGGTTGAGACATAAGCCTCGGCAAAACGTGGCTTCTCAAAAAACTTTGCGGTGTACTCTTGAACCGTCATATCTCCTTGCAGTAATTGAAAAAACTCTTCCTCAAGTTGCCTTATCGCCATCTTAGGATAATACTTGTTCTTAAACAATCCTACAAACTTCTCCCATGATGTCTTTTTGGCCACTCCCGACCCAATTTTGCCACTTTCCAAGTCCTACCAACATCGCGCTTCCGCCTTAAGCATAGTGGTGGCATGTAACACCCTATCTTTATCCGCGCATTCATTAGTGTCAAACATCACTTCCATCTATATAATCCATTACAAAGCCAACACCGGGTTACGCTCTTCCGTGTAAGTAGGAGGCTTGGAACTTAGGAATGTCTTGTAGCTACATCCCTTTGATTCTTTACTCTCAACTTCGAGGGTTGTCTTTTGGGATAATTGACTATGGCTTCCTTCTCCCTTGGACCCCTCCACCTCATCTTCACAAGGGATTGTTGCACTTGAAGATTGTTACTTACCCATCAAAGCTTGAATTGTCACTTCAAGTTTTCCCATCCCCGCATCGAAGTCATCCTTGGTCACAAACCCTCGCTCTTGGGTTCGGCCTCCCCTTTTTCCACGTCCCTACCACGTACACTCATCACCTTCTTGAATTGATTCCACCAGCTCATTCAACGGTTCGGTCGCCACTCCATGACCACAGGTACGGCCCCTGATAACACCAATTTTTGGTGTTTATTATACCAAATTCCATGTTGTTTAGCTAATTTCCAAACAAACGAGGCGTAAATTCTTACGATTTTGTGTGAGTTGTACAGAAGTTGACCCATTTGGACAAATAAAGGAATTCGATGTTTTTCGGGCAAAATCCAAGATGTTATGTCTTCAATTGAAAGAGGACTTGAATACGAAGTAAACAAGCCTTTCCGGAGCCTAAACGGAGGTAAAATGAGTAAGTTATGGCCAAAATGGAGAAAGTGGGTGAGAAAACGGGCGAGAAAGCAGCTGAACCCGCCCAGTTGGCTGTTTTGATGAAGAAAGCGGATCAGAAAGCGGGTTTACCCGTCCAGTAACCCGCACAATTGGCTGTTCTCCATATAAAAAGCTGAAAAATCAGATTTTCAGCACTTATCTTCTTCTCGCTTGAGACGCACGACCTAGAGTTCTAAGGAGGCGATTTTAGGCAACTAAAAACGCAATTTCGGAGCGATAAAAGCAGAGAAACACGAAAGGATTAAAGATCTAAAGCCAATTTCATTATCAAATCGTGGAGATTCATCACCAAAAAGGGGTTTTCGTGCAGATAAAGCTACAGTGGCACTTACTGTGGAGTGCAGTACGATCATTCAGAATAAAATTCCTCAAAAGATGAAGGATCCAGGGAGTTTTTCTATACCCATTCAAATTGGAACTATGTATTTTGATAAGGTTTTATGTGATTTAGGATCTAGCATTAATTTAATGCCGTTATCAATTTGTAGGAAGTTAGGTATGGGGGAGATGAAGCCGACATCGATGATACTTCAATTGCCGGACCGATCAATAAGGCAACCACATGGAATAACTGAAGATGTCTTAATTAAAGTCGGTAAGTTTTATCTCCCGGTTGATTTTGTGGTGCTGGACATAGACGAAGATAAAGAGGTGCCATTGATTTTGGGAAGACCTTTCTTGGCTACAAGCAAGTCTTTGATAGACATGGAAAAAGGTGTGATAACATTTAGGGTCGGCAATGAAAAGGTAATGTTCCATGCTCTCAAGAACTTAGATGGTAGAGTTGAACCGGAGAAAGATCAGACTAAGCTTGATAATGGTGACGACGGAAAAACGAACGTGGGAAAAATAGGGAGAGACCGTAATTGTGGGCGGTTCGATCCCAAGAAAAATACCAAGCCAAACTGACAGCACAAGGTCGTGCCACGACTCTAAATAAGGCGCTGGGTGGGAGGCAAGCCACCATTGGTTTGTTTATCATTTCCGTTCTTAGTTTAATTTTATTTTTGTTTAGTTGTTTTTACGAAAACCCTTGATGCTGGAGTCTGTGGTGAAATCTCATTGCATTATGTGGTAAGAAAATTTCACACTTGAGCCATATGATGTTTCCAAATCATGTTATTGGATCTTTGGCAAGATAATTCCCTCAACTTTGTGAGTTTTCCTTGACATATCTTTAGGAATATCTGAGAAGCAATTCAAACCTAGCTTTCACCTAGGTTTGGGGTTGCTAAGTCATCCAAACACTACACAATTGGAACCTAGGCCACGGCCTAGGTTCGGGGTGTTAGTTCATCGGTAGACATGCATAATGGGAATGATTCCAACCCCGAAAATTGTGTAATTTGGGATTGATCACACTTATTTATAAATACTCACATAAATTTTGGAATGTAGGTACAATGGGGAAAACATATCACATATCGAGCACATATCACAACACGAGGAATGAAGAAGGTTTGTTTTTTTTCTTTGTTTGTGCATCTTTTAATTTGGTACTATAATTAAAAATCAATTCATACAATGTGGATGAATGTAAATAACTCCTATCGTTCTTAACTCTAGTTATGGTACTTTGAATCAAACTCGCACATTGGGGACAATGTGTGGGTAAGGTTTGGGGTTACTCGCACGGGCACACCAATTTTTGAAACATTGTGTATATGTCTTTTACTGATCACTAGCATGCCGTTAGATACTCGAATATGTGAAAATCATGAATTTTTTGAAAATTTTGCATTGTCTTGAGAATCTTTAGATAGTGATATAGTCGTGAGGAATGACGAGTCAGTTGCATGATTAAAGGACATTAGTGGAGACCACCATGAGAGGTAAATTGAGCCAAAATTTACACCACATTCGTTTATGAGAGGCACAAAATACACCAATTCTCATACACGTCTTTTTTTATTGTAATTTGATTATAGTTTGATCTCACTATTTTCTTGCATCGAGTAATAAAGACGACCATCAGGATATTATGTCAAAAACACAGTGTACCAATTATGTGGACCTTAGGATATGATCCCAGGCATTGTGTGTTGAGCTTATTGGATTTTTTTTAGCAACCGTATCCTTATTTATTCGTGTGCTCCTCAACAAAGTTTGCAGCCAAACACTTCTAGATTCACTTCTATACCCAAACGTTAACCCCAACCCAAACACTAGCCAAGCGTACTCCGAACGTGCAATACAGTGTGAACCGGCCAGGGAATGAAGGACCGATTTGGCAAGGAAAGAAAAAATAGAATACCGACTACTCCAAAAAACAAAAAAAACTAAAAAAAAACTAAAAAAAAACTAAAAAAAACTAAAAAAAAACTAAAAAAAAGAGAAAAACAGAAAATAAATTGGGCAAATTCACCCAAGAAAAAAAACAAAAGAAAAGGGTATAGTACAAAGCAAAGTCGGGATTGTGGAAAGAAAACAGGTGGAGGAAGGATTACACTGTAAAGCACTAATGACTTTGATCCTTACTGGCCTTCATTTCTCAGCCATCACCTCGAGCCCCATTACAACCTAATAAAGACCTAGGTGATCCTTTGGAAAATGTGATTACGTACACTGGTTATTGACAAATATTCCTTGTCTTATTACTTGATTCCCTTCTGAGATCATTTTGGTAACATATGTGCGTTTTTCACTTCCACATTCATGCAGTTATATAACTTGAGTATATTGTACATAACGTCATACCGCATGAACCATCACGTGTGTTAACCTAGGACTCGAGTGCATTGAGAGTATCCTGTGAGGTAGGGTCGAGGCGAAATCCTCTTCGAAAGTGTAACCGGTTAGTTTGAACTCATTATGGTGTCGCCCTCTTTAGTTCGATCTTCAATGCTCATTTTTCTAATCATTCACGATGGCAGTACATTCGATTATCACATTTTGAACCTACATGATGCATTTTCTAATCGTTTACATTAGTTTAGTATACCCGTGCTTAGATATACGAGTTATGCTTACTATCTAATTGTTCTTTTCTTTGTTGATCGCTAATTTGCTTGGGGACAAGCAACGCTTGGTTTGGGGTTGTTGATAACACCAATTTTTGGTGTTATTATTATACCAAATTCCATGTTGTTTAGCTAGTTTTCAAACAAACGAGGCGTAAATTCTTACGATTTTGTGTGAGTTGTACAGAAGTTGACCCATTTGGACAAATAAAGGAATTCGATGTTTTCCCGGCGAAGTCCAAGATTTTATGTCTTCAATTGATAAAGGACATGAATACGAAGTAAACAAGCCTTTCCGGAGCCTAAACGGAGCTAAAATGAGTAAGTTATGGCCAAAATGGAGAAAGCGGGCGAGAAAGTGGGTGAGAAAGCAGCTGAACCCGCCCAGTTGGCTGTTTTGATGAAGAAAGTGGATCAGAAAGCGGGTTTACCCGCCCAGTAACCCGCACAGTTGGCTGTCCTCCATATAAAAAGCTTAAAAATCAGACTTTCAGCACTTATCTTCTTCTCGCTTGAGACGCACGACTAGAGTTCTAAGGAGGCGATTTTGGGCAACTAAAAACGCAATTTCGGAGCGATTAGAGCAGAAAAACATGAAAGAATTAAAGATCTAAAGCCAATTTCATCATTAAATCGTGGAGATTCATTACCAAAAAGGAGTTTTCGTTCTTATTTAGATGTTGTTGATTTTCATGTTGTTAGGTTTAATATTTTATTGTGTCAAAATAAGGAATTGATATGCTTTAATGTAAAAGGAAGTTTATAATTTCTTAAACTCTTTCCTTCCTTAATTAGATTAAACCTTTCAATATAAATAGGAGTCTAGGTTTTCATTATGTGTTGGTCGATTACTATACAGCCGATTTCTGATATTTCATTGTAATCGATAACATTCAATCAAGAGATATACGACTACGTAAGTTCATTCAAATCATCTTTGTCGTATTACTTTATTACTAAATATCTGTTTTATCATTGTGCTTGTCAATCTGGGACCTACAAGTGGTATCAGAGCCTACGATCTGACCTTTTACGAGTTTCTGAGGTTATCCACGAAACAGAAGGTAACTTTTTCGATTTCTACGATTTATGTTGTTCCTTGAATTTTTGTCGAGTCCCTCACATTCATGCTTTACCCGACAAAACTTCAAACTGCTTTTTATCGACTCACTCACATCTGTTTTATCTTTTTATCGATCTTTATATATGTTTATGTGTGTCTTTCGATTATTGCTTCTGAGTTTTTCTCGATTTAATCATATTGCAAAATTTTTATCGAGTCCCAGTACTGTTCTTTGAATTTTTATCGATTCACTGACAAATTCTTGAATTTTTATCGACTCTCATATAAATTTTTTTAATCTGTTTAATTAAAGTTACTCTGGTTTATTTTATTTACTTTCGAATCTCTTTATATAAGAGAACTCAGGAACTAGTGACTCCTGCAGCTTTTTTTACTAAGGAATTCCCTAGTAAATTCATAAACTCGAGTAATATTGATATTTTTGTAATTGAACGAATAAGAAACTCGAGAACCTAGACATTCTTGTCCATAAAAAGACTTGTTCTTTTTAGTCAATAACCATTTGTTCTTGTTTTCTGGTTTATCAATCACATAAAACTCAGAGTAAAAATTCTTTATATTTTAGTCGAGTCCTGTTGAATCGAGGAAAATTTTTCATCGAACCTTCTGCATTCGATATATCTTTATCTAAACGTATCTAATCGAGATAACTAGGGTTATCAATCAATAAAAATCTGTTTATCAATTCAATTTTCTCTAAGTAAGTTCATCGATTCTCTTTCACTCGATAACAATTTTTATCGAGCCACCTTCATACAACAATAATTTTTATCAAAGCATCTTTCAATCGACAATAATCTTTATCGAGCATTTTTCACTCGACAACAATTTTTATCGAGCATCTTTCACTCGATAACAAGTTTTATCGAGCATCTTTCACTCGATACCAATTTTTTTTATTTTGTCAATTGATAAAAACCTACTGTTTCACGACACTACTCAGAAATTTCTAAAATCTCACTGATCGAGGTCATCTAGTAAGTACAATGACTACCCGTGAAGCCATGGCAATTGGTTCAGACACCAAACCACCTATTCTCTTTCCGGGCGAATATTCTCAATGGAAGGATAGATTCCTTGACTTTATTGAACGTCATGACTATGCCGATGAGATCATGCGTTCAATCAAAGAAGGTCCTCCTCCAACTTTCTATCAGGATTTTCCGGCTATGCCAAACAATACTCCTCCCGTGGCCGCACGAAGGGAAGTAAAATTAAAGAATGCATGGGATGCAAACGAGAAGAGAATAATGAGAGGTGACCAATTAGCACGATCTTATCTACTGATGAGCCTCCCAAATGACATCTATATTAGCATCGATAGCCACAAGAAAACAGCTAAATAAATGTGGGAGGTAATAGAAAAATTCATGCTTGGAACCAAAATTGGTACACAACTTAAGATCACTAATTGCATCTCCCAATATGAAGAGTTCAAGGCCAAAGGCGGAGAAAGTCTTACGAACACTTATATTTGTTTTGTTCAATTGATAAACGAGCTAAGCAAGAATGAAATTCGTAAGACTAAGATCGAGAATAACGTCAAATTCGTTAGCAATCTTCAACCGGAGTGGCGCCGGTTTGCCACTCAAATCAAACACAGCAAATATCTTGCTGAACTCAATCTGCATGAAGTATATGAAACTCTTCAGCAAGACGAAGAGGAGGTACTTGAACTAATGGGGTTGAACTCTAAGAAGAACCCGGATCCAATAGCGTTGGTGGCAAAAGAATCTTCTTCAAATTCTCAAGAAATGTTTCCTGAATTAGAAGAAGAGGACTTTGATTATGATCCTGAAATTGCCAAATTTCAATAACAACTGGCCTTCCTTACGAGATCTTTTCAACAAAAGTTCTCACGTCGCTCGAATCCCAATCAACAAAGGTATGCATCAGGATCCAAAAATTATGAGCGAAAGGCCTTGTTTGAACCCAAGCCAAGAAGAGAAGAACCGCGCTCAACACCCAAACCCGAAGACAATCCTTCACACGCTTCCGATTACACGCCCGAGGTAAGCCCTTCTGACTATGATGCTTTTGTATCTCAAATGAATGATCTGATGTACAAATTAAATGAATTACAATCTAAGTTGAAAACCGAGAAACTCTTGGTTTCCAAACTAGAAGCACAACTTGAAAATAATCATAATCAACTGCTTCTTATTCAAACCAAACTTGTAACTTCTAAGAGTATAACTCACAATCTTGAGACGGAGAAAATGATTTTTCAAGAAGAAAATGATTTATTAAAACAACAAAATTCTAATCTCACACTTCAACTTAACAAACCTAAGGGTGAGACTGCAGAATTTTCAGCCAAGTTTGACTTTGTTAGTTTTCAAAGACAAGACCTCTTAGAAAAACTCAAAGATTTGGAATTAAAACTGTACAAAATTGGTCAAACTGAACATACAATTCACTTAAATGCTCCGAAAGATTTAAGTTCTAAAGCCGGGTTAGGATTTGATAACCCGAAACATTTTAAAAAGGCAATCTATAATACTCCGACAATTTATAAGTTTGAATATCTGAACCTTGGTCCGGATTATCAAATTCAATTTATGAAGTCGGATCTTGATGTCGAAGAAAGAGAAGTTTGGAAGAGACAAAACAAAGATTTTTTTCAAATTCTATTCTGCTATCCTCAAATAGTAGAAGAGGAATCTTCAAAAGAATCTCTTCCAAACAACTACTTTCCATCTTATTCTGCCGAGGAAATTCAAAATCCAATTCCTGAATGTAAACCCTACATTCCCACTCTATTTTTGGAAAAACAAATTATTCAACTTGAAAATGTATTGGAATTTTAGCGTTCTCGGGCGAAAAAGGAAAAGGAAACACTTTTAACAAAAATACAACAACTTGAAAACGAGATTTTACAATTCACCAAAAATCATGAAAATGATACTGTTTCAAATATCTCCACATGTAAAGCCTTCGTAAACAATTATTTAGATGATTGCGAAGAGTCATTTAAACGTGATCCAAATTACATTCCCCCAAAACAAAAATGTTCCTTTTCCTACGACCAAATCAATGATGAATTAGATGCCCTTTCTAATCACTCTTCACTTGAATCGGACGACTGTTTAAAAGACATGTGTGTTGAGTTTGACTTCAATCCTGTACTTCCAAATCACACGGAGTTTTTAGACAAAAGCAAACAACCAATGGAGTCGGTTTCTCTTCCGGAGAAACCAACGGAGTGTTCCACAAGTCAAAATCCCATCACTCCCAAACAAACAAACTCCACTCATTTATTTAAAAATCATACTAACCGTGTCCCTCTTAATGTTTCAGCGGTTCATACTCTAGAAACCAAACAAGTTTGGGTAAAAAACGACACGAAAACAACAAAGTCATCATCCCGCAAAGAAGACAATTTTTCTCTTTCAAATGTCAAAAGAAACAATAATCGTTTTAGATTTCCTTATAAAATTCATTCATTACAACATTTAATTAAATTTTCTAGAAATCAACTTTGTTATTCCAATTGCAGTGTGAATGATTTTGTGCGCATTGATTATGATTATGGTTATTTTCCAAGCATGCAAAATTCATATAATTCTCATCATAACTTTTATCCATCATCACCTATTTATAAATGGGTTCCTAAACAACACATGACTAACACCACTAAGTCTCACTTCAAGTAGGTACCCAAAGGTGCAATGTCAACTAACCCCAATGGACCCATTTACAAATGGGTACCTAAATTTGTCTAATTTTGTGCAGATCGGTCATGTGTGGTTCTTAGACTCTGGTTCCTCCAAACACATGATCGGACAAAAGGAGCCGCTTGCCAATTACACTGAGAAGAAGGGCGGCTTTGTTAAATTTGGCAACAACCATTTGGCACCAATCAAAGGATATGGTGATATCATCCATCACAACATCACCATCTCTGACGTTTCATACGTTCAAGGCCTTAGTCATAACTTATTGAGCATTGGAAAATTCTGCGACAAACAACTTGAAGTCAATTTTCGACCCGAAAGATGCTGTGTGCGCACATTTGATGGCAAAGAGTTATTAGCCGGCACGCGCAAGTCCAATCTTTACACCATCAATCTTTCCCAAGTGACCGCACCATCAAGCGTTTGTCTGCTCTCAAATGTATCTAGTCCGAAGACGTGGTTATGGCATCGACGTCTATCTCACTTGTATTTCAAGAACATTAATCGCCTCTCCATTCAAGGACTAGTCACCGGTCTTCCCGCCATTAAATTCGACAAACCACATCTATGCGACGCATGCGATATGGGAAAGATGAAGAAGGTCTCTCACAAACCCAAGGTGGTTCATAAAACAACTCGAGCTCTTCAGCTCATTCATATGGACTTGTGTGGCCCGATGCGGACTCAAAGTATACATGGAAAGAAGTACGATCTAGTGATGGTGGATGATTTCTCTCGCTTCACATGGATAAAATTCCTTCACTCCAAGGATGAAACTCCCGACACCATCATCTCATTTCTCAAAGCCATTCAAGTCAAACTAGAACTTACTGCTCAAACCATCCGCACCGACAATGGAACCGAATTCAAAAATCGTACCCTTGACGGTTATCTCGATTCGGTTGGTATAACCCACACTTTTTCTGCAGCTAGAACTCCGCAACAAAATGGTGTGGTCGAACGCCGAAATCGCACTCTAGTTGAAGCGGCTCGCACTATGCTCACTTTCTCCAAGCTTCTCCTCTATCTTTGGGCCGAAGCTATCAATACTGCGTGCTACACACAAAACCGGTCTATCATCAACAAGTGCTTCAACAAGACACCGTATCATTTGGTCTACGATCGGGTTCCCTCCATCCATCATCTTCGAACCTTTGGCGTTCGCTGCTTCGTTCTTAATGAAAAAGAAGATCGTGGAAAATTCAAGCCAAAGGCCGATGAAGCTTATTTTCTCGGCTACTCTCCTAATGCGTCTGCATATCGGGTCTACATGAAACAGCCATGTTGCGTCACTGAAAGCGTCAATGTTCAATTTGATCCTAAAGCCGAAATGGCTTCTGAACACGACAGTTCTGGACCCGCTCTAACTGGTATTTTAGCTTCCGATCACATCTGTTCGGAACCTGTCTCAAACCCCGATCAACCTTCAACGTCCAAATCCAATATGTCAAATCTGGATGACCTATTCGAGCACTTCTACTCGGATTACTTTGGATCTTCCACTGATACTTTCATTCAGATTCCCCCACCTACCTTGGAGATTGCAGAGACCACTGAACTTTCCGGTCCACAAATTACCACGGAAACTGTCTCAACTGCTGCAACTCCAAGCACATCTACATCTGCTCCTCCCACTCCAATGGATGCTCCTCCCATTCAAACTGACCCTCAACCGGATGTTCAACCAAGTCCTGCGGAACCAACATCCTCTCCCCCACCATCCACTTCGGCCCTTAAGGATGTCACAAGTGCTACAAGGTCCTCTACCGTGGCTCCAACCTTGGAATCCCTTCAAGATCTTCCGTTAGGCTCATATGAAGATGACACCCCGGATCCAAATGCATTTCAACCGCTTCCTCATACAACCAAATGGACCCGTTCTCATCCCGTTGATCAGATTATTGGCGATCCAACCAAACCAGTCACTACACGAGCCGCCTCGGCCAATGATTGTATGTTCTCTTCGTTCATAAGCAAGATTGAACCCACATCCATTCACAAAACAATGAATGATTCTGATTGGATTGTGGCGATGCAAGAAGAACTCAATCAATTTGAAAGCTTGAAAGTTTGGCGCCTTGTTTCCCGTCCTCGAAACAAAACCATTATCGGCACGAAATGGATATTCAAGAACAAGCAAGATGAAGATGGAGTCGTCATACGCAACAAAGCTAGACTTGTCGCAAAGGGATACCGCCAACAAGAAGGGATTGACTATGACGAAACATTTGCACCCGTAGCCCGCATTGAAGCAATTCGAATGTTCTTGGCATACGCGGCACGTAAGAACTTTGTGGTTTTTCAAATGGACGTCAAAACGGCCTTCCTAAACGGTGTTCTACGCGAAGAAGTCTATGTCTCTCAACCCAACGGGTTTGTCGACTTCTCAAACCATGTCTCCGGGTTCAAAACTACACGCTGATCCCTTGGGAAAAGCAGTGGACTCTAAAAATTACCGGGGCATGGTTGGTTCCCTCATGTATCTTACGGCTAGTCGTCCGGACATAATGTTTGCCACATGCCTATGCGCGAGATATCAAGCATCTCCTAAGGAATCCCACCTGAGTGCTATCAAACGTATCTTCCGGTATTTAAAAGGTAAACCTAATCTTGGCCTATGGTATCCTAAGGATACGGGTTTCGAGCTAACTTCCTTTTCAGATTCGGATCATGTCGGATGCATGCTCGATCGCAAAAGCACATCGGGCCACATTCAATTCCTCGGAGATAAACTGGTAAGTTGGTCCTCCAGGAAGCAAGCTTGCGTCTCCACCTCTACCGCGGAAGCCGAGTACATCGCTGCCGCAAGCTGCTGCTCTCAAGTACTTTGGATGCGCACCCAACTCAAAGACTATGGATTCTGGTTCGATAAGATTCCCATCTACCGCGATTCCAAAAGCGCCATCGCCATCTCAAGATACCCTGTCCAACACACGTAGATAAAGCACATCGACGTTTGATATCACTTCATCAAAGATCATGTCGAAAGAGGTACAATTGAATTCTATTTTGTAAATACAGAACTACAGCTTGCCGACCTGTTTACCAAGGCACTGGATGAGAAACGCTTCCAGTTCCTAGTATCCAAGTTGGGAATGCTCAATCTTAAAACCTGATTCTCACTAATCAGTATGTTTCAAAAGACTCAAAACGTCTATCCACGGGTTATGCACATTCACCGTACATGTCAATCTGCATCACTCTTGGATTCTCTTTTTCTGATTTTTGAACTTTTCTTACATTTCCGTATTTTCAAATTACTTCCAATTTTTCTGTCTGCTTCGTTCTATGGTTTAACTTTCGAGGGGGAGCAACAAGGTACGTCTTCTATCCATCCACATTCCTAGGGGGAGCACACATTAAGGGGGAGCCTTATTCTTTATCAGTCAAAAAAAATTATTATTAATATAATTTTTTCAAGTGAGGTTCTCGGCCCCTAAGGGCCCGACAACATTGGATTGTCGACCTCACTTGGCTCGACAACCTCTCCAATCGACATCTCGATAACTGGAATTTTTCCTCGACCCAATCATCATGTGCCACGTGTCATCACTCGATGACCACTATTTAAAGAAATCGGGCCCCACACTCACAGAACCTTTTCCCACAAGTTTTGAATTTCCCTCTTTCTCTCTGAAAAACCCTTCAAGTTCTTGGCCATCCAAGATCAGAATCTCAAACCTTCGAGTTTTTCAGATCTGAAAGCATCACTAGGTTCGTAATTCTCCCCTTATCATCTTTAATTCTTGCACATAGCACTTTCTTCCATTGCATGCGTCAGATTCACGGTCTGACTGTTCGATTTTTCCCCCCTGTTTATAGTTTTTTTCGAGTTGGACTGTTAGACAGTTGATTTAGTGTTTGATTTATGTGTTTTAGACCTAAGTGCTTAATTAAAGTTGTTCCCTATCACTAATCGCACCTAGACATCGGATTTTGCCTTAGTTTTAGGCCTTTTTCTGAACCTGAGCACTTAGGATAATCACTGAAAACTCATGCCTTTTTTTCGAGTCCCACTGAGAAATCTTGTGTTTTTATCGACCCAAGTTGAACTGCCAAGAACACCTTCGTCCTCACTAAGGGTTTTTATCGAACCCTTCGGACTCGACAACAATTTTTGTCGATACCCACTTGATTGATGAAAATCACTAAGTCTTTTCATCGAATGCCTTAGGATCGATAACATGCTATTTTCATGACTAAGTGTTTTTATCTAGCCCCTAGGACTCGATAACATTTGTTATCGACTATCAAAGGATCGATGAAAATTACTAAGTGTTTTTATCGAGCTCTATAAGACTCGATAACATGTTCTTACATCTTCCAAGTTTTTTTATCGAGTGCTTAAGGCTCGATAACTTGCCATTCAAATGTTCAAGTGCTTTTATCGAATCAATTCGAATCGATAACATGATTTAAGGATTTTCATCGAGTCTCAAAGGATCGATAACCTGTGTTTCTCGATTCCCAATGACTCGACATCTATCTTACAAATACACAGGTTTGTTCTTTCATGGTTTCATCTCCTTTCATGGTTTCATCAAGATCTTCATCTTTTTAGTTTAGTGTGTTCGAATTCCTTCAAGTTTCTTGGTCGATCTCTTCATGTTTATTTCACCGTCGCATATTTTTCGTCTTGTTTCAATTATTGCACTTTTTCACTTTTGAACATCAAGATTATTCAAGGTATTCTTGTCCTAAAGTGTGTCTCAAGATTACCAATGGTAAACTTGTCCCAAGCACTCTACTCAAGATCATTACCTATAAACTTGTCCATGTTCACTTTATCAAAATTGCCAGTAGCATATTTGTCCTAGATTTCTCACTTAAGATTGCCAATGGTAATCTTGTCCTAGATTTCTTATTCAAGTTCGTTAACACAAACTTGTCATACTTTTATTTTTCTGCACTTTAACGCTTTCTTTAATTGCTTTTATAATCAATTGTTGCTATCTCGTTTACGTTCATTTTAGTTAATTATTTTCATCTATTATTGTTCATCAAGATACATTATAAAAACCCATTTTTAATGGAAGGCTAAAACCCTTAACTTTGGGGTGTAAGTTCCTAAATTGAGATTTAAATGTTAGTAATAAAATAAAGAGGTGTATCGAATTTATAATAATAGTTGATAAACTTGTCATAATTGGATCTATAATACTTCGTGGTAATACCCCTAAAGTTAATTGACAACTAACTATCGGCATTTAAACGGCTTAACCTCAATGAGGTTATAAAAAGTATTAAATTTCTAAGACAACAATTATTATTATAAATCGATTCTAAACTCTACTTGACGATTCGGAGGTAATCCGACTAGATCATCTGGAAATACCTCGGGATATTTCTTCGCTATCGGTACTTCATTCATGCCTTTCTTCTCTCTCTCTCGGCATCAACCACATATGCCATAAACCTACAACATCCCTTGGCTAAACATCGTTTAGCCTTCAACATGGATATAATACACGTCTTCCTCTCCCTTCGATCACCATAGATTACAACCTCTTTTCCTTCCGGCAAGGTGATTCAAATTAACTTCTTCTTGCACACAATATACGCGTTGTTACTAGCCAACCAATCCATTCCCACAATCACATCAAACTCACTCATCGCCATCAGGTATAACAACAACGGAATAAGACAACCCTCTATATCAATGCTACAACCTTCTAAAACTGCTTTCATCATAACTCGCCTATCATCGGCGATTTCTACCTCAAACCTATGATTCAACCTCTTGGACTTGACATTCAAAAGCCCCATGAAAACAATTGATTTAAAAGAACGGTTCGCACCCGAATCAAATAACACCTTGGCATGCATAGAATTAATAAGAAAGGTACCTGTCACCACATCAGGCGCCTCCTCAGCTTTAGCAGCCTTCATCCGGAAAGCCCGCACTTGAGCTCGTGGAGCTTCCACCTTCTTTTCAGTTCCTCCACCATGTCCTCGACCAAGGTTGCTCACCACACCCTTCTTCAGTAGAGGGCAATCATACTTCTTATGATCAAAAGAACCACACTGATAACATGCTCTAGAGTTGGGGCACTCTCTAGCTATGTGTCCCATCTTCCCACACTTAAAACAACCCTTAGATTTCAAGGCACAATCCCCTCGATGCACCCGATTACACTTTCCACACGGTTTCTCCGCAAACTTTTGACTTCCACGATTATCATACTTAGAGAACTTAACTTTCTTGGAGTCATTTGATGCTTCTTCCCACTTTCTCTTTTTGGTACCCTTTTCCATCACTTGGAGATTTTTCTCTTTCTCGGTCATCTCGGCCGCATCAACCGTCAATTGGAAAGTCGAAATGTTCATTGTCATCACCAACTCCCTTATAGAAGATTTCAAACCCCACATATAACGGTCCACCATTCTTTCCTCGGTTGAGACATAAGCCTCGGCAAAACGTAACTTCTCCAAAAACTTTGCGGTATACTCTTGAACCGTCATGTCTCCTTGCTCTAGATGCAAGAACTCCTCCTCAAGTTGCCTCATTGCGGTCTTAGGACAATACTTGTTTTTAAAGAAGATCACAAACTTCTCCCATGAAGTCTTCTTAGCCGCTCCCGGACCGATCTTTCCACTTTCCAAATCCCACCAACAACGAGCTTCCGTCTTAAGCATAGTGATGGAATGCAACACCTTGTCCTTATCTGCACATTCACTAGTATCAAACACCACTTCCATTTCCCTAATCCATTGTAAAGCCAACAACGGGTTACGCTCTCACGTGTAGGTAGGAGGCTTGCAAATTAGGAATGTCTTGTAGCTACATCCCTTCAAGTCCTTACTCTCTATTTCGGGGGTAGTCTTTTGGGATAGGTTACCACGGCTTCCTTCCCCCTTAGATCCCGCCGCACCATCATCATCCTCACAAGGAATTGTCGTGCTCGAAAAATGTTGCTTTCCCGCCAAAGCTTGAATAGCCGCTTCAAGTTTCCCCATTCCCGCATTGAAGTCATCCTTGGTCACAAACCCTCGCTCTTGAGCTCCCACAGATGTTGCACCTCTTCAGGTTCCACGACCCCTTCCTCGGGTAGGAGCGGCTACAACGGTTTCAACTTGGTCGGGTTAAGTATCTCCAATCGGAAGATCACCTTCCGCTACTGATACTGATGTCGTCCTCACAGAACCACGACTCATACTTCTTGATACTGAAACGAACATAACATAAGACAACCAGTTAGATCATAACAAGGTATTCAAGCACCTTCATGTACCTGTAAACTCACAATGACATTGGCCAAATGTGATTTTGAATTTACCTTACATGTTAGTTCTTCCTACCCCATCATTACTCTTACCGGTCAAACCACACTCTACCCATCCCTACTTATCCCACCTATCCCTCAGTCTAAGTCTAGATGCTCCTCGAACACCTTATTCTCTTAAACTAGGGCTCTGATACCACTTGTAACAACCACGATTTTAAAATCAAGGATAAACATGTCATTTCTCTAAAATGGCAAATGCAATAATCCAAATTGGTCCCAAAGTAAGCTTGATCTCAAATATTTGCAGCGGAAATAAACACTACTGAGATTATTACATATAAAACTAAACTAGGCGACTAACTATACAAGTTACGCCTCACTTCTAGCTCCTCAGGCTCACAACTTACCCTTTCCTTTACTCGTGCTTTCTGTCATATGCTTACCTAAAAAATGGTTTTCAGTTTATAAAAAGAGAGGGTTAGACCATAAGGCCTAGTGAATTCCCCCAAAATGCAACAGTTAATATGCATGACAGTTAAAAGAGAAAACGGTTAGTCATGAATATTAACTCACACCTTTCCAAAAACACTTTTCCACGTACCTATTGCAATAGTACAACACATATTCGCCACACTTTTCCACGTATCTATTTCACCCAAATGATTTGTCACACACATTGTGACCATAAAGCAGGCACACACCGCCCAATGTGAATGATTTAAATCATAAACAATTTAAAACATTCATTTAAAAGCTTTAGCATGCGAAGGGAACTCACCTGAATTGCCAAGCCACTTATCTCACTTTCCCACTACGAATACACCAACCGAACACCTGATTTAGATCAATTAACTACAAGTTAATGACCCAAATATACTTCCACACATCCTACCTATAAACCCCTTAGGCTAGGACACCAGTTAACCTAATTAATTACCCTTTAAGAAAAAACTCCAAAATGCTGAAACAGGTAGTTACGCGGCTTGCCGCGTGACTTGAGGTTGCGGGCCAGGTCGCGTAACTCACTGTTCGACCTGTACAAAACTGCTCGAACAATAAAACCCCAAAACACCATTTCTAACCATTTCCAGCCATCAAACAGTCATAGAACTTGACCAAACTTGTAGCAAAACGAAACCCAACAACAAATAAACCATTTAATCTAATCCATTCATTGATTTTATGGTATTTCATCTCCATAAATGAACTCAAGGTCATTCATGGTGATTTCCATTGATTTCAATCCCTAGAATGAAATATGAATCACCAATACTTATGAAAAGCTTCAATACCCACTTTATTAACCCATTAAATACTGATTTTGAGGATAAACATGAAACATTCAACAACCAAATACAAAACCCAACTTCCTAATCATCTATAAGACTTAACAAGTGAAAGAGAGGAAGAGAATGAGCTTTTATACCTCAGATTGTTGATGACTCCTCTTTCCTTCTTAAAATCCTTTTTTTCTCCTTCTTTCTCCTCCAAATCTCACCAAACACACACTTGGAACACACACAATTTCTCAGTCGTAATGCCCAAGAAATGAGGGTTTATCCCATTTTATACATACTTTCAGATTTTTACACAACTAGTCCCTGTAGTTAAGGGAAATTAGACTCCAGCCACTCACAACTTCAATCATTAATTCCTAACAAGAATCCGGGTTATTACACTATGCCTTTAATTATATAATCAAATAAATAGATTTTCAAAAACATATTTATACTATTGTAAATTATATTTTCTATTTGTTCCATCATCGTATCTATACTATATTATAAAATATCTTATATGTTTATGTTTAGAATTTTAAGAGGTACATAATTTTATGTACACTGTACAATATTTAAAGTACCAAAATCTTCCACCAACCACCCACTACTTATATAAATTTATAAATTAAATTATTTTTAAATTTTAAGTTACACTTTACACTCTTATAAATAATTATTTAATTTATTTTATGTCCCTTACTTTTTAATTTTTCATTTTATACCTGTACCATGACCTAAATAATCGTATATGAATCAGAAAACAATTAAAAAATAACTTTCTATTTTTACAAAGTATACCATTATAATCGTGTCGTCAATACATTCAAAATAAGGTCAATATTGAATTTTTTTCGATTAGATCATTTTATTATATATTAGAGTTAAATACAAATTTGGTCAGTGTGGTTAACAAATATTAATGGATAAGATTCCTCAAAGATTTATTTAATGATCAAAGTCTCTGTGGTTTCTATTTTATAATCGATAGAGTCCCCCATCCAACTTTTCAGTTAAATATTATCATTTTAGCCTTTTTTTTATTTTTTCATAATTTTTCAAACCAGATGAACCCTGTAATTTACTCTAAACTATATGTGTGTATATATATATATATTATGTATTATATAATTTTATTTTTATTTTATTAACTATATATTTTTTATATTTTATAAATATAATATATTTATCTTTTATAATATGTAATTTATATTTATATATACAATATATGAAAAGTTAAATTTATGCTAGAAAAACTAAATAAGATCACTATACAAATTGCATAGATGAAAACCTTCAAAATTCAAATACATAAAATATAAATATAACATAATTTTTTTTGTGAAAGGTATCCCAGGATATGCCTGGACTAATCCCAGTAAATTATGACTGCAATACATTAGCCCTTGATAAACTCAGTGGTTACAATTGTTGTGTATGTTTGGATTCAAACACTGAGCAGATAGGATATTCCACCACATCCTCCAGGACCTCAATCAGTACGCACAACCCATGTGGTTATAACATAATAATTTATAGATATACATATATAAGGTGAATAAAGATGGCCTGGTGACGAAGGTGAGACGGTAGATTTTTAGGAGGATCATTTGGATGACAATGATGTTATAGGTGTTTGAATATAACTTTTATATTTATATTTACCATATATATATATATATCAACAAAGACTTGGGATCACGTGAGACCAGCCTGTTTTCGTGAGACCGGTGAGACCACCTTTTTACACTTTAATTTCACAGCAAAAACACTATGAAGGTAAAACATATGAATTTTTACAGTGTTTTTGCTATGAAGGTAACCTACATAGTGTTTTTGCTGTGAAGATAACCTTCACAGTGTTTTTGCTGTGAAGGTTCATATTTTTTTTACCTTCACAATGTTTTTGCAGTGAAATTTCAAGAGTAAAAAGATGGTCTCACGGGTCTCACGGAAACAGGCTGGTCTCACGTGAACCCATCAGAGTTATTTTACCTTCACATTGTTTTTGTTATGAAGTTTCAAAATTAAAAAAATGGTCTAACGGTCTCACGGAAACCCAACCCTATCTAGAAATTATTAACATTTTGTATATTTAAGATTATATTGTATTTATATTTTATAAAATTTATTTTGTATTTGTATTTATATTTTGTATTTTCATATATTTTATGTATTTGAACCTTTCATCTATACATAGTTTCTATATATGTATAGCTACAAATTATTAATCTTGGTATATTTAAGATTATATTAAATTTATATTTTATAAAATTTACTTTGTATTTGTATTTATATTTTATATTTTTATATATTTTATGTATTTGAATTATGAACATTCCATCTATGTAATTTGTATAGTGGTCTGATTTATAGTTTCTAACACAAACTGTACCGAACCTTCCATATATTTTTTAAAATTATTTATATTTTATACATAAATATGAATACAAATACATTTTATAAAAGAGAAATATAATATATCATATAAATATAGAAAATAAAAATAATTTTTAAATAAAAGTGTTAAGGTGTATATAAAAATGTAATATAATTTATGAAATATAAAAATTATATAATTAATAAAATATGAATATAATCGTATCATATCATATATATAGTAGAAACGTACTCGGGCAATGCAACGATACATCTCAAGTTTTAATTTTTAATTTATTATTTGTTTTTGTCGGTTCTATAATACAGTTTGTATGATTTTGAGAGAACAATATTTTTTATATTTGAATAAAATACAAATTTAAAAACCCATAAAAATTTGAAAATGATATATAGTTAGTATCAAATTAATAATGTAAAAGTTTTCATATTTTAATATTTTTTTTAGTTCACTCTTTTATTATAGTTTAATTAACATTTAATAACCAAATGATTTATTTTAAGTTTAGTAACATACTATTTTTTATAAAGATGATTTTCATTTTTTTTATTTGATTTAGATTTAATAATGAATTAATTTATTTTAAGTTTGAAAATATAATGTTCTTTTATAAAAACAAATTTTATATATTCACTACTAGAAAATTGAGTATTTTCAACGGAAATTTTCAAGGGAAAAATGTCGTTGAAAATTTTCTACGAATTTTAGAGAGATTATTAATAAATATTATTTCAAATTCACATAAAACCTCTTGGTACATGTTTGGTTTGCAGGAATGAAATGGATTTGAATTTCCAAATCCAATCCAAACCCATGTTTGGTTTGTTGTATTGTCCAGATTTGAGATTTAATTGAAATCCTACAAACATAGAATTTTGAAATCGTTAGGTTGCTGAACACATAATTAAGCCACAAACTAATAGTGTAGGAGCATTATTCATTAATAAGCATACCATGATATCAATCAAAATCAGTATATAGTCAAATAAGGTAATAGACTTAAAAAGATAAGTACAAAATGACATCAACCAGAACCTAGGGGTGTGCAACGGACGGGTCAGACCCCAAAAACCTTAACCCGATCGGGTTTCAAGTGCGAATCATGGAACCCGAAACCATTCAAACTACAGACTCGGTTGATAAACACTTTTGAGTAAAAGCTATAAGTTGTTTTAAATAAGCAATCCCAAACATCCCCATAATGCATTCTTAATCAGAAGCATTCTCATATTTTACTTTGAATTGCCTTGACTTTTTCATTAGGAGTTGTTTTGTATTTTTTAAATTTTGAATTTAAATATTTTTGTATGAAATTTGGTTATAGTAATCTTTCCTTATTTTAAGGAGACATAGGCATGGAAGTTATTTTATTAATTTGATCTTTTCTTATTATAGAAGTTATATTTTTAATTAATTATTTTTTAATTAATTTTTTAAATTTGATTGTATTGTTATTTGATAATATCGATTATGTATTCTGAATAGCTTATATTGATAATGAAATAGTCCCATGTTCATAACTGAATCACGTTCATAACCGAACCACTTTTACTTACATACAAAAATCGCCCCATTTTCATAAGTGAACCTCACACATGTTCATAAGTGAATCACTCATTCGTTCATAATTGAACCACTCATATGTTCATAACTGAACCATCACTCAAATTCACATATGAACTAGTCTATGTTCATAAGAGAACAAGCACCAGATTCACCAAATGTTTACTGCACCAGGTTTACCTTTTTCACCGATCTTCAATGCACCAATGTTCACTGTGTATTCATTATAATCGAGTTACATAATTGAGTAAGCAAAAAATCAATGGCGATAATTAAATTAGAATGAATACCTTTAGTTGAGCCCATATCGTTCTCGACTTTCACCTCCATTACAGAAACCTGAGAGAATCAATGAAATCGATCAACATAATCACAGAGGGTAACTAAAAGAAATCGATCAAACAGAAAAAAAAAACATCTAAAAGAAATCGATTACTTGAATCGATCGACCTGGAAAACAACTAAAAAAATCAATTACTTGAATCGGTCAAACAAAGAAGAAATCGATAACCAGAATTAAGAGTATAAATCGAGGAGCGAAATGGGAAGATCGAGAGGAGCGATAAGACCACTAAAAACCATGACGGTGGTCTAATGAAGATGATTATGATTTTACTTGGTAGTGCACTAAAATAGGAACAGATTAATTAGAGAAGAAGTTATTTTCGGCAATCGTGATCTTTTTCCTAATTTGTTGTGACTAATCAAATTACAGTGTTACCCTTGTTCACCAATGTTCACCAAAGCTTTGACCCTACATATTTACAAATATGCCACATTGTATTAGAACCATAGATCTTACAAATGAACGGTGTAGATGAGTTAACAAAGTTAACACAAATATTTGAGTTAACACATGAAGGAGCCTCTATATATATATATATATTATGTATTATATAATTTTTTTTTATTTTATTAATTATATATTTTATAAATATAATATTTTTATCTTCTATAAAATGTAATTTATATTTATATATACAATATATGAAAAGTTAAACTTATGCTAGAAAAACTAAATAAGATCACTATACAAATTGCATATATAAAAACTTCAAAATTCAAATACATAAAATATATAAATATAAAATAAGTTTTATAAAATATAAATATAACATAATTTTTTTTGTGAAGGGTATTCAGGCTATGCCTGGACTAATCCCAGTAAATTACCTGGACTAATCCCAGTAAATTATGACTGCAATACATTAGCCCTCGATAAACTAAGTGGTTACAATTGTTGTGTATGTTTGGATTCGAACACTGAACAGATAGGATATTCCACCACATCCCCCAGGACCTCAATCAGTACGCACAACCTTTTTGGTTATAACATAACAATTTGTAGATATATATATATACGGTAAATAGAGATGGTCTGGTGACGAAGGTGAGACGGTAGATTTTTAGGAGGATAATTTTGATGACAACGATGTTATACGTGTTTGAATTTAACTTTTATATTTATATTTACCATATATATATCTACAAAGACTTGGGATCACGTGAAACCTGCCTGTTTTCATAAGACCACCTTTTTACACTTTAATTTCACAGCAAAAACATAATGAAGGTAACAAAATATGAATTTTTACAGTGTTTTTTCTATGAAGGTAACCTACATAGTGTTTTTGCTGTGAAGGTAACCTTCACAGTGTTTTTGCTGTGAAAGTTCAGATTTTTCTTTTACCTTCACAGTGTTTTTGCTGTGAAATTTCAAGAGTAAAAAGATGGTCTCACAGGTCTCACGTGAACCCATCAGAGTTATTTTACCTTCACAGTCTTTTTAATATAAAGTTTCAAAATTAAAAAGATGGTCTCACGGTCTCACGGAAACAGGCTAATCTCACGTGAACCCAACCCTATCTAGAAATTATTAACATTTTGTATATTTAAGATTATATTGTATTTATATTTTATAAAATTTATTTTGTATTTTCATATATTTTATGTATTTGAACCTTTGATCTATACATATTTTTTATACATGTATAACTGCAAATTATTAATCTTGGTATATTTAAGATTATATTACATTTATATTTTATAAAATTGACTTTGTATTTGTATTTATATTTTATATTTTTATATATTTTATGTATTTGAATTATGAACATTCCATCTATGTAATTTGTATAGTGGTCTGATTTATAGTTTCTTACACAAACTGTACTGAACCTTCCATATATTTTTTAAAATTATTTATATTTTATACATAAATATGAATACAAATACATTTTATAAAAGAGAAATATAATATATCATATAAATATAGAAAATAAAATTAATTTTTAAATAAAAGTGTTAAGGTGTATATAAAAATGTAATATAATTTATGAAATATAAAAATTATATAATTAATAAAATATGAATATAATCGTATCATATCATATATATAGTAGAAACGTACTCGGGCAATGCAACGATACATCTCAAGTTTTAATTTTTAATTTATTATTTGTTTTTGTCGGTTCTATAATACAGTTTGTATGATTTTGAGAGAACATTATTTTTTATATTTGAATAAAATACAAATTTAAAGACCCATAAAAATTTGAAAATGATATATAGTTAGTATCAAATTAATAATGTAAAAGTTTTCATATTTTAATATTTTTTTTAGTTCACTCTTTTATTATAGTTTAATTAACATTTAATAACCAAATGATTTATTTTAAGTTTAGTAATATACTGTTTTTTATAAAGATGATTTTCATTTTTTTTATTTGATTTAGATTTAATAATGAATTAATTTAATTTGAGTTTGAAAATATAATGTTTTTTTATAAAAATAAATTTAATATATTCACTACTAGAAAATTGAGTATTTTCAACGGAAATTTTCAGGGGAAAAATGTCGTTGAAAATTTTCTACGAATTTTGGAGAGATTATTAATAAATATTATTTCAAATTCACATAAAACCTCTTGGTACATGTTTGGTTTGCAGGAATGAAATGGATTTGAATTTCCAAATCCAATCCAAACCCATGTTTGGTTTGTTGTATTGTCCAGATTTGAAATCTCAGGATTTAATTGAAATCCTACAAACATAGAATTTTGAAATCGTTAGGTTGCTGAACACATAATTAAGCCACAAACTAATGGTGTAGGAGCATTATTCATTAATAAGCATACCATGATATCAATCAAAATCAGTATATAGTCAAATAAGGTAATAGACTTAAAAAGATAAGTACAAAATGACATCAACCAGAACCTAGGGGTGTGCAACGGACGGGTCAGACCCCAAAAACCTCAACCCGATCGGGTTTCAAGTGCGAATCATGGAACCCGAAACCATCCAAACTACAGACTCGGTTGTGAATTTGAGGTGGGATCGGATTTCAGGTTGAGTTTTAAGTGGGATCCAATCATTCAACACTCATCAAATGTCCTCACATTGAATAGTCTTTACACCACAATAAACATGTAAACAATGGCTTGCAACGCCCAACCATATTTAGAATACACCTACAAGATTTAACTCAAATAGGGTTCCATAGCAGGATTTCAAAAATGGAACCACCCTTATACATTTTAATCACATACTACATAGAAATGAAAATTCAAAAAAAAATCAAAAATAAGCACTAACATGTTACTAGTTGGGTTATCTAGCCTTCAGAAGCACTTCAACAAGGCCAAGAAGTCAACTATTTTACCTAGGTGCGGTTTTCGGGTCGATCGGGTTTTACTCACCCCTACCAAAACGAATATATAGGCAGATAGGTGCACGATAAAATCAACCAAAACCAATATATTATCCAATGAGATGATAAATTTGTAGATATGTGCATATTGATATCAATCAAACTAGTATATAGTCAAATGAGATAACAACCTATTGTTAGCCTTTTTTTTGGGAAAGAGGACGAAACATCTGACAATATATTAAAAAGAAGAAAATTACAAAGGACAGACACAACGCCATTGATAACCTTGTAGATATATGCACGTTGTATTAAAATAAAATACTAATTCTATGCCTATGGATCCATTACATTACAGTCTAAAATTACATGACACCAACTGAATGATTAACGCACTTAAAACGTGTAATATGTTATATGATTATGCCATAATTTCATATAACTCCAAAAGCTCAATACACCGCAAAACAAACCGAATAAATATCATGAAAACTCATTTATATAAAAATGAAACCAAAAGTTTAACAACCCGATTGACTATTTCATAAAAGTCATCAAAAACAATAAAACTTATTTAACCAAAAGATACTGATTGGGAGAATTTAGGAAATTTAAATCATAGAGGATAATTAATTCGTGTAAATTTACGCTAGTGCCCTTTTGAATAAAAAATGATTGATAATTGGGTTTAATTTGAATTAAAAGATCATAAGGCCAGATTGTTAATTGGGTTTAAACTTGATTTATTATATGTGTACAAAGATATATAAATAATTGATTCAGATTATTATTTCCTTGTCAAAATGTTAATCCACTTATATAAGTTAACTAGTTTGGGTACTCGGGTGATGCATTATCATGTCAAACTTTTTTGTGAATCGAGGGTATTAAGTGTATTCTTATTATAAGTTCCAAAAATTTATAATTAAAATACAACTTCATTTACAAAATTAATTAAGTCTAAAGTTAAATGCTATTTTAAAACTAAAAAACCCAAAAAAATAAATATTATTTCAAACTCACATTAAACCAATTTTATAATATTATTAAAGCTAAAAAATTCAGTATTTGACTCATTGAAAATATTGATGAGACGATTATAATAATATAATTTTTAAAAAGATAAATATATTTTTAATATATGATTATGTATTTTAGGGTTAGATTCAAGAGAAAACGCCAAAAAAACTAAAAAATATTCTGGGAGCCCTTTATTTGGACGGTATGCACAAATGCATAATGGTAATTTGTTACATGCATTTGTGCATATACACTAATGCATATATATGCACTGATGCATATATATGCACTGATGCATAAAAAACAGCTTCAATCACCGTCCGGATGAAAGACTCCGGGTTTTCTTTGTTTTTTTTTGTGTTTTCTCTTAGACTTTCCTCATGTATTTTAATATGATAAGGATGTAAAATGTAAAATAAAAAAAAAGTAAAGAATAAAAGTTAATTAAATAACTATAATGTATAAAATGTAAGTTTTAAAAACAATTCAATACGTATTTATGTTATTTGATAATACGATTAAATCCAAAAATACTCAATATTGGGTTCATTTCGAAGGTATTGACAAGATGATTATAATGGTACAATTTGTAAAACAAGAAACATATTTTCTTTTAATGTAATTTGGTTCATATACGATTATTTATGTTAATATGATAAATGTGTAAAAATTAAAAAGTAATGAATGTGATGAAATTTTAAAAACTAATTATCGTATAGATTAGGGTGTAAAATGAAAAAAATAAAGACATAAAAAAAACTAAGGTTATGATTGGCAAAAATAAGTTAGCGTATTTTCAGAGTACAAGTTTGGCAAATCATAAACTAGCGTATTGAAACGCTACTTAAAGTTGCGTTTTGGAAAATTATTTTCATTTTTTCCAATAATAACTAATATTATTTATTAACTGTTTACATTAATTATTACTTATACCGATTATTGTTATATTATTATTTTCATTAATCATTATTCTATATTATTTAGTTATAAAAAACAAATAAAACAATTATAAAAATGTTTATGTAGCATCAAAATTAAATTTATACTTATTTTTATTTCATAAATAATAAAATTGTGTTAAATGAGTGTAATACAATATTTAGTTCGATTATTAATTTTTTTTGGAACAATCCAATCTTATATAACGATTTGATGCAAAGAATAATCTTAGTTTTAATTTTGTTTGTTGTATTGATGATCTTAAGAACTGATGGTGTTTGGTGGTGGTCGATGGTGTATGATCGTGGGATAACTCAGACAAGAAGAAGAGGGTATTTTTAAAAGTGTTTTTTTATTGATTAATATTTAAGAAAAAAAATTAATTAATAAAAACTGTTAAAATAGAAGAAAATATTTAAAAAGACTGATTTACTCTCGTACTTAATGGAGAGAATGGACAGCCGTTTGCGTCATGGACCAAATCCACAAAAAATTGCATACGCGTGTAGGTTTTTTTTTAAAAGATAAAGGACCGAATACATAAAAACTGACACACCTTAGAGACCAAATCTATAATTTACTCTATATGTAATGATCTTCAATAATAGTTCCCTAAGTACTTAAAAATAACATGATGTTAAATTAAATATTCCGGAGCTAGAATACATGCTTCTATTTGATATAATTGCATTTATTATTTATAAAGACAATATAAAATACATTGTTTATGACCAATCATGTAACTTGACCCATCCAATAGGAAATCGATTAAGGTCTAGACCCAAATAAAACCCATCATCTCTCGCTAACCAAAAACATTTTTGTGATTTGAAAAACTTGCCGTCATAGCAATATTTATTAATTGTACCATACTCAAAAACATCAAAAAAAGCAGACCTTGAATTCGAGTAGAAATGAGCATAATATAGAGTCCTATAATCTGCGTTCAAGCAGAAACTCCATTGTGTATAACCGTTAACTGCAATTGTACGATTTCCAAAATCATCATCTCCTGATTGTATGTGAGCAATGATAGGATCACTTGTCACGTCATAGATGAAGATCGTCCAACGAGCGAAGGCACAACCCATAAACTTGTTTGGTGTCGAAGATGCATCTGTTGTGTTGGTGTTCAACAATGCATTTGTTGTGTTGGTTGTCAATAATGCATCTGTTGTTTTATCGATCAGCGATGCCTTGGTTGTGATAACAAGGAAAATCATTACAACGAAAAACACCCTCTTCATAATTGCGTAGAATGAAAAACTAGTATTAATAAACACAATGACAGATCTACTATATATAATCAGAAAAAAGACAGTTCATCTATTCAAAATATATAATATACCAAAAATTGGTAGGAAGAGATACACAATACTATATACAAAAAGTATAATATTTTTTCTAACTCATTAGGAAAATTAAGATACTGTTTAATAAACCACAAGGGTTGAGGCCCTGGGGATATGGTGAAATATGTCATCTACCCAGGGTTCGAATCCAGACGTACACAACAATTGTGGTCACTAAGTTTATCAGGGCTGATGTATTACAGTCATAATTTATCGGGATTAGTCCAAACATAACCTAGGATACCTTTAAAAAAGATATTGATTAATACCCAAATAATATATAATATTAATTAATTAATTAGTTACCTAAATTGTATAAATTAAATGTGTTATTTTTTAATATATTGATGGTGTGTAGATGTTTTTCTAATAGTTGGAGATGGGTTTATAAAAGAAGCGGATAACTTAAATTGACAAAATATACAAAGAAGTTATTGTATTTTTATGCCTTTAATTATATAATCAAATAAATAGATTTTCTAAGACATATTTATACTATTGTAAATTATATTTTCTATAATATACTATAAAATATCTTATATGTTTATGTTTAGAATTTTAAGAAGTACAAAATTTTATGTACACGGTACAATATTTAAAGTACCAAAATCTTCCACCAACCCCCAACCTCCCACTACTTATATAAATTTATAAATTTATAAATTTAGCTATTTTTAAATTTTAAGTTACATTTTACACTCTTATAAATAATTATTTAATTTATTTTATGGTCCTTACTTTTTCATTTTTTACCTGTACCATGACCTAAATAATCGTATATAAATCAGAAAACAATTAAAAAATAACTTTCTATTTTTATAAATGATACCACTATAATCGTATCGCTAATACATTCAAAATAAGCTAAATATTGAATTTTTTCGATTAAATCATTTTATTATATATTAAAGTTAAATACAAATTTGGTCACTGTGGTTAACAAATATTAACGGATAAAATTTGTCAAAGATTTATTTAATGATCAAAGTCTCTGTGGTTTCTATTTTATAACCGATCGACTCCCCCATCCAACGTTTTAGCATTTTTTTATTTTTTCATAATTTTTCAAACCACATGAACCAAATCTGTAATTTACTTTAAACTATATGTATATACATATATATAAATATATATTATGTATTATATAATTTTATTTTTATTTTATTAATTATATATTTTATATATTTTATAAATATAATATTTTTATCTTTTATAAAATGTAATTTATATTTATATATACAATATATGAAAAGTTAAATTTATGCTAGAAAAACTAAATAACATCACTATACAAATTGCATATATAAAAACTTCAAAATTCAAATACATAAAATATATAAATATAAAATAAGTTTTATAAAATATAAATATAACATAATTTTTTTTGTGAAGGGTATCCAGGCTATGCCTGGACTAATCCCAGTAAATTACCTGGACTAATCCCAGTAAATTATGACTGCAATACATTAGCCCTCGATAAACTAAGTGGTTACAATTGTTGTGTATGTTTGGATTCGAACACTGAACAGATAGGATATTCCACCACACCCCCCAGGACCTCAATCAGTACGCACAACCCTTTTGGTTATAACATAACAATTTGTAGATATACATATATACGGTAAATAGAGATGGCCTGGTGACGAAGGTGAGACGGTAGATTTTTAGGAGGATAATTTTGATGACAACGATGTTATACGTGTTTGAATTTAACTTTTATATTTATATTTACCATATATATATATATATATATCTACAAAGACTTGGGATCACGTGAAACCTGCCTGTTTTCATAAGACCACATTTTTACACTTTAATTTCACAGCAAAAACATAATGAAGGTAACAAAATATGAATTTTTACAGTGTTTTTTCTATGAAGGTAACCTACATAGTGTTTTTGCTGTGAAGGTAACCTTCACAGTGTTTTTGCTGTGAAAGTTCAGATTTTTCTTTTACCTTCACAGTGTTTTTGCTGTGAAATTTCAAGAGTAAAAAGATGGTCTCACGGGTCTCACGTGAACCCATCAGAATTATTTTACCTTCACAGTGTTTTTAATATAAAGTTTCAAAATTAAAAAGATGGTCTCACGGTCTCACGGAAACAGGCTGATCTCACGTGAACCCAACCCTATCTAGAAATTATTAACATTTTGTATATTTAAGATTATATTGTATTTATATTTTATAAAATTTATTTTGTATTTTTATTTATATTTTGTATTTTCATATATTTTATGTATTTGAACCTTTGATCTATACATATTTTTTATACATGTATAACTGCAAATTATTAATCTTGGTATATTTAAGATTATATTACATTTATATTTTATAAAATTGACTTTGTATTTGTATTTATATTTTATATTTTTATATATTTTATGTATTTGAATTATGAACATTCCATCTATGTAATTTGTATAGTGGTCTGATTTATAGTTTCTAACACAAACTGTACTGAACCTTCCATATATTTTTTAAAATTATTTATATTTTATACATAAATATGAATACAAATACATTTTATAAAAGAGAAATATAATATATCATATAAATATAGAAAATAAAAATAATTTTTAAATAAAAGTGTTAAGGTGTATATAAAAATGTAATATAATTTATGAAATATAAAAATTATATAATTAATAAAATATGAATATAATCGTATCATATCATATATATAGTAGAAACGTACTCGGGCAATGCAACGATACATCTCAAGTTTTAATTTTTAATTTATTATTTGTTTATGTCGGTTCTATAATACAGTGTGTATGATTTTGAGAGAACAGTATTCTTTTTATATTTGAATAAAATACAAATTTAAAGACCCATAAAAATTTGGAAATGATATATAGTTAGTATCAAATTAATAATGTAAAAGTTTTCATATTTTAGTAATTTTTTTAGTTCACTCTTTTATTATAGTTTAATAAACATTTAATAACCAAATGATTTATTTTAAGTTTAATAATATACTTATAAAGATAATTTTCATTTTTTTAATTTGATTTAGATTTAATAATGAATTAATTTATTTTAAGTTTGAAAATATAATGTTTTTTTATAAAAATAAATTTAATATATTCACTACTAGAAAATTGAGTATTTTCAACGGAAATTTTCAGTGGAATTTTCTACGAATTTTAGAGAGATTATTAATAAATATTATTTCAAATTCACATAAAACCTCTTGGTACATGTTTGGTTTGCAGGAATGAAATGGATTTGTGGATTTGAATTTCCAAATACAATCCAAACCCATGTTTGGTTTGTTGTATTGTCCAGATTTGAAATCTCAGGATTTAATTGAAATCCTACAAACATAGAATTTTGAAATCGTTAGGTTGCTGAACACATAATTAAGCCACAAACTAATGATGTAGGAGCATTATTCATTAATAAGCATACCATGATATCAATCAAAATCAGTGTATAGTCAAATAAGGTAATAGACTTAAAAAGATAAGTATAAAATGACATCAACCAGAACCTAGGGGTGTGCAACGGATGGGTCAGACCCCAAAAACCTTAACCCGATCGGGTTTCAAGTGCGAATCATGGAACCCGAAACCATCCAAACTACAGATCGGGTTGTAAATTTGAGGTGGGATCGGATTTCAGGTTGAGTTTTAAGTGGGATCCAAACATTCAACACTCATCAAATGTCCTCACATTGAATAGTCTTTACACCACAATAAACATGTAAACAATGGCTTGCAATCCCCAACCATATTTAGAATACACCTACAAGATTTAACTCAAATAGGGTTCCATAGCAGGATTTCAAAAATGGAACCACCCTTATACATTTTAATCACATACTACATAGAAATGAAAATTCAAAAAAAAATCAAAAATAAGCACTAACATGTTACTAGTTGGGTTATCTAGCCTTCAGAAGCACTTCAACAAGGCCAAGAAGTCAACTATTTTACCTAGGTGGGGTTTTCGGGTCGATCGTGTTTTACTCACCCCTACCAAAACGAATATATAGATAGATAGGTGCACGATAAAATCAACCAAAACCAATATATTATCCAATGAGATAATAAATTTGTAGATATGTGCACATTGATATCAATCAAACTAGTATATAGTCAAACTAGTAGATATGTGCACATTGTTATTAACAACCCATTGTTAGCCTTTTTTTTTGGGAAAGAGGACGAAACATCTAACAATATATTAAAAAGAAGAAAATTACAAAGGACAAACACAACGCCATTGATAACCTTGTAGATATATGCACGTTGTATTAAAATAAAATACTAATTCTACGCCTATGGATCCATTACATTACAGTCTAAAATTACATGACACCAACTGAATGATTAACGCACTTAAAACGTGTAATATGTTATATGATTATGCCATAATTTCATATAACTCCAAAAGGTCAATACACCGCAAAACAAACCGAATAAATATCATGAAAACACATTTAAGTAAAAATCAAACCAAAAGTTTAACAACCCGATTGACTATTTCATAAAAGTCATCAAAAACAATAAAACGTATTTAACCGAAAGATACTGATTAAAAAAATTTAGGAAATTTTAAATCATAGAGGATAATTAATTCGTGTAAATTTACGCTAGTGCCCTTTTGAATAAAAAATGATTGTTAATTGGGTTTAATTATGAATTAAAAGATCATAAGGCCAGATTGTTAATTGGGTTTAAACTTGATTTATTATATGTGTACAAAGATACATACATAATTGATTGAGATTATTATTTCCTTCTCAAAATGTTGATCCACTTATATAAGTTAACTAGTTTGGGTACTCGTGTGATGCATTATCATGTCAAACTTTTTTGTGAATCGAGGGTATAGGGGGTGTTTGGGATTGCTTATAAAAATAACTTATTGACTTATTCCGGTACGGCACCAGTGATAAGCACTTTTGAGTGTTTGACAAAACAGCTTATACAGATGCCAAACCGGTGATAAGGAGTTTTTTAAGAAGTAAGGAGCTCCTAACTTATTAGAAGTTGATAAACACTTTTAAGTAAAAGCTATAAGTTGTTTTAAATAAGCAATCCCAAACACCCCCTAAGTGTATTGTTATTATAAGTTCCAAAAATTTATAATTAAAATACAACTTCATTTACAAAATTAATGAAGTCTAAAGTTAAATGCTATTTTAAAACTAAAAAAACCCAAAATATAAATATTTTCTCAAACTCACATAAAACCAATTTTATAATATTATTAAAGCTAAAAAAATTCAGTATTTGACTCTTTGAAAATATTGATAAGATGATCATAATAATCGAATTTTTAAAAAGATAAATATATTTTTAATATATGATTATGTATTTTAGGGTCAGATTCAAGAGAAAACGCCAAAAAAAACTGAAAAACATTCTGGGAGCCCTCTATTTGGACGGTTTGCACAAATGCACATATATGCACTGATGCATAAAAAATAACTTCAATCACCGTCCGGATGAAAAACTCCGGGTTTTCTTTGTTTCTTTTTGTGTTTTCTCTTAGACTTTCCTCATATATTTTAATATGATAAGGATGTAAAATGTAAAATAAAAAAAAGTAAAGAATAAAAGTTAATTAAATAACTATAATGTATAAAATGTAAGTTTTAAAAACAATTCAATACGTATTTATGTTATTTGATAATACGATTAAATCCAAAAATACTCAATATTGGGTTCATTTCGAAGGTATTGACAAGACGATTATAATGGTACAATTTATAAAACAAGAAACGTATTTTCTTTTAATGTAATTTGGTTTATATACGATTATTTATGTTAATATGATAAATGTGTAAAAATTAAAAAGTAATGAATGTCAATGAACACGATGGGAAGATATTTGTTCATATTTTAACAAATTATTCACATTTTAACAAATTAAAATGCGTAATTTACCAAATTATTCATCACTTAAAATGGAACACATTTTATTTTTTTCGTATTTTAACGAATTCCAAATCAAAACATTTTTTTGCGGGAACCATATACGAGTGACTAAATTTACGTTTTTAAATCTAAAAAAGTTTTTATCATCAAGGATTCATGTGATGAGAAGTTCGAATTGAAAGTTTGAATCATTATATCCAAAATCAAGCTTTTGATTTATAGTTACCTTAGGTTGATATTGAAAATGGCGTTTTTATCAAGGTTGATAATGAAGATAATAGATAAGTTTTAGAAAATGAAAACTCGATGAGATCATCATTGTTGATTTTGTAAAAGTCTGAATATTATGAATATAATATATTATTTTGTTATTTATACTTTACCTTGTGCTTCCCTTATTAAAGTTTCTGGCTCCGCCCCTGGTTGCCTAAACTATAGGAATGTAAAAAAATAATAATTTTACTTTGATACAGTTTGCTCCTAATAAGTATCTCTACAATTTAGACACAGTCCCGGACTTGGTCTAGCCGGGCCCAAATTGGTCCCGAGCCGAAACAGTGACAAGCCGGTTGGTCTCAATGTAAGTGGTCCCATTGAAAATACTCAGGCCCCATTAAGGGTTGCTTGTAACCGGTTAGGGTAACGGCCAAACTGATCTTATAATAAAAAAAACATTTTTTTTGAAGTTTTTTAACCATATTTTAATATTTGTAATCGGGTCACTCAAATAAACTTTAAAAATACGTTTTATTATATTTTATAACTGTTTTTCAATCAAGTACACTTAAAAACACATTTTATTAGAAATGGGGATTGTTAATGGGACCCCTTAGTAGGGTGTGTACGAAATTTCTTGCGTCTTTATAGCATTGGGAATATAAAAAGGGGGTTTTGACATTGACATGTGTGAAGAGGATTCACTTTTTAAGGGTGTCATTATCATACCATCGGGTGCCATTAGCCTTCCCGGAAAATATATTGTGATCCATAAAAAAATTAATGAACGATTTAATTTAAATTCATATTGTTACGTGTTAAGGACGAAAAACATTAGTTGAAACTATTAAAACCTTGTAATTTTCATCAAAAAAAATTATATTGAGGTTGTACGTGGTAAACTAGCCGACGAGCTAGTTGTTAGCTGATAAACTGATAAGTTAGTTATTAGTTGATAAGCTAGCTTATGATTGTAAAATATGATTGAAACATATTACGTTCAAGATTTATGCTTTGATGGTTCTTTGACAGTAATCTCCGAAGTGAAAATGAGTGCTATCATAATTGTTGTTTGTTGTTAGAAGATTGAACAAAATGCATAATCGAACAAACTTTATTTTCATCCATTTTCAACAAAATATGGAATAAATACCTCTTTTCTGATGAACTACAATTTAGAAATTTTCAGTTAATAGAACCAAAACCAAGTTGTTATATTTTGAACAATTCTAATTAACAAGATATGTCTCTTATTAATTAGGCGGTTTAAAATGTAGAAAGTCGACTAAATCTTTAAGCTACAATGATCACTTGTAGAAATCAGAGGCTCTATCGCACCAACTACCTTTACAACAAAACCGATTTTGTTCGGTCATTGATGATTTATGCCCAAAATAGAATGATCTATGTACATATTGTTGTTGAAATATAAAAATGGTTCACTCAATCTCGATCTATAACCATGCTTGTGGTTCAATTATAGGTAGAAAATTTGGACCTTTTCTTTTCTTGTTAACAAATTTGGTTTCTATCGTAGAGAATCGGAGGGGCGAGAAAAGTTTCAGATTGCTGGGATATGATCCCAGGAGAAGTGGTCGAAATAGACATCAGAAACTATCTTTGCATAAAACTGGAGCTTCTATGTATTTTTCCTACCACTTGTTTTTGCATTTCCTATCTCTAAACTCTTTTATTGGTGTTCTGTCTTTTTATATATTTGGCATCAAAACAGTACGATTATAAATTCTAATATTGGAATCACAAAACACGCTAACATAAAGTATAACATAGCAGACCACAAAAAGTGATGTGGGGCGATTTATCTGGCTTTGTATCTAATATGATGCATTCAAAATAATATACAAAGGTTCAAATTCTACGTACTTCATATAATACAAAAATGGGTTGGGCTCCTTGTTTAGAGTGGAAGTTATAGTGAAAAAGGTAATATGAGATTTGGACCATTCAATCAATCCTAATTGAAAAGAAAACACTAGATCAACAATGATAGATATATACACAAGAAAATTTCCGTTCTCTAAAGCACAATTCATAGGTTGATATATAAAATCCCTTTTTACACTGCTCACTTTAACTCATATTCTCACATTACCCTTCGTCATATAAAAATTCATAGTTTTTTTTAAGTATATGATATTTATATACGGCAAATGGATTAAAGAAACTCACACACCCTTCTCACCTTTAGTGAGGTTTGAACCCGCCGACCCCCTAGGAAGCCAAAGACTCACGTACCGGTAGGCCAAAAACACTTTAGTAAAACTTCATAGTTTATACTTCATAAAATGCAAAGTGTAACCGTAACACTCTAAAATTTATAACAAGATGATGCCTCTCATACAACTTGGAGTTTCCATAAACATACAATGGGTTAAACCCTTGAAGGGAAAAATGTAGCACAATGATCAAGAACTGAAACATAAATAACAACCTAATAATCAATCTCATAGTAAACAAGATTACGGTCGGGTGTTACTACACCTCAAGTTCATGGTTTTAGTGCACACCCCATTCATTACGTCACCTAAAACCCTCATATACATTTAGTGTCTGCTACAAAGAGTTTCACGTCAAGGTCTCTTGAACCTTAGTGCCTACCCATACCTCTAGACAAGTTTCACCTTAAGAGTCTTAGTGTACCTTTAGTATCTACTTACTAGCAACTCAAAAGAGTACATATAATCATAATTAGCTCAACAACTCACCTAATCCTCATACATAAGGATTAGGATTAATACATATGCATATTTGTAACATGTATTCTATCTAAATATTCCAATATATATACATACTCATCCATTTCTTCATAACCCCTTCATTTATACCAACATATATCAAGCCACCATATAAAGTGTTATAACTTAAGATATGTCCATTTTGTTGTTTGTTAGTTACACTTAACATACAATGCGCATAAACAACTTAGATATATACAAATATAACAATCATCAACATTTAAGGTTCAAATTAAAAACCATTTTTAGGTCAAGCAGTACACATATATAAAATAGAGCTAGGTTAAGCTAGATAATTCAAGTTAAAGTTTCACAAATGTCTAACATATCAAGATTGATCATAATAAAGCTTAATAAGATAGAAGGTACTAGCTAGTTTTTTAGTGAAAACGTAGAAAACCGAGCAAAAAAATCCTAAAAGAAGATGAAGAATTGAAGCTTGATCATCCACTTGAACCTGTAGGTAGGTGATGTTTGTTTGGAGATATTAAGTAGTAACTAATGACTATGGAAATAAAACAAACTGTTTGATTTTATTTAATATATGGTCGAGTCCTCTATAAACCTAAAATTCATTCTAGGTTACACTATTGGGAATGAAGTTCATTCCCATCTTCATTCCATGTCATTTTCATTTTCATTTTCATTTCCTTGCCTCTTGATTCTTACCTTAAATGCTCGATTACCGGAATTTAATATGGGATTGAGAGAAAAGAGGAAATAAATGAAGATATAGATGGTGCCTTACAAAAATGAGCTTGCTCGCTGATTACAATCCATCAGGTACCCCGCACGGCTTCACGGTGAGACTTACGCATCCCCGCATAGGTCGCTTGACCTTCCACGATGCTTATCAACCATGCAGATGATCTCCCTACGATGCGACTCAAGTGGCCTCACACGACACCTCACTCACTGTCTGCCTTCGATTTTACTGTCCATGAACTTCAAGCCAAGGCAATAGTTCAAGGCGGTGCGAACAGGTTATATGTTTAGACGGAAAAATAAACATCCATATTTTTTTCACAACATGAATTGTCGATTTGGTCCTATGGTTTAATAGTTTTTTGGGCTATGATCTCTATAATATGTTTGTTGTGGATATGGTCCTTGTGGTATGCAATTTATTTTGGTCATGGTCTCTCTGACTAATGGCTTACTAACTCTGTTAAATCAAAGGGTCATTTTTGTATCTCATTATTCTTTTGTCTTTTTTCATATAAATATAAAAACAATATTTTTATGCATATATATATAATGATATCAAAATAAATAAATTATAATATTATTGTAGATATGATTTTGTTTAATTTAAAAAAAAACTTAACTATATTAACTATATTAAATAGATTAAATTATATTTTCTTTTAAAACTAACTATATTAAATTGGATTTAATTATATTAAACTTTTTAAAGAATTAATTATATAAATAGGTTTTAATGCAAAATTTTAAATTAAAAAAATCAAATCTTAAAACCATATTTTATTTAGAGCGAATAAATAAGATATAGTTTTATGATTGGTTTATTTAAATTAAAAAAAATTATGTTAAACATGATTTAATTTTATTGTGTTTTCTATCATTGTAATAAACGATCTTATTATCTATATTTTAACACCAAAATTATTCAAAACCACTTTATGGTCCTCTAAAAAATAAAATAAAAAATAAGTACAAGAATTCTTCGGTATGAAAACTTTTGTTGAATTTATGTAAGAATTTGTTTAATTTTAAGTTATAAAGATGAAAGTACATATAAATTTTTCATTTGGTAAAAATTTAAATAGTTGACGTTGAATTTTTGAATGAAAAATTATATGAAAATCAAAAACCTTATTTTAGTATGATAAAATTAGAGTTCATATCTTAGTGGTTTTAAATAATTTTAGCGTTAAAATATCGATAATAAACTTGTGTATTACAATGATAAAGAATAACATTAAAATTAAATCGTGTTTAACATATTTTTTTATTTAAATAAATCAATCATAAAACCTATATCTTATTTATTAATTCTAAATAAAATAAAATATGATTTTATAATTTAATTTGTTTAATTTTAAAATTTAATTACATTAAAACTTATTTATATAATTAATTCTTTGAAAAAATTAATATAATTAATATAATTAAATCCAATTTAATATAATTAATTTAAAAAAATATAATGTAATCTATTTAATATAATTAATTTAAAATCTTAAATTAAATAAATCATATCTACGATAATATCATAATTTATTTATTTTGATATCATTATATATATATATATATGCATAAAAATATTGTTTTTTATATTTATATGAAAAAAGAAAAAAGAATAACTAGATGGCAAAAATGACTCATTGATTTAACAGAGTTAGTGAGCCGTTAATCAAAGGGACCAAGACCAAAATAAATTGCATACCATAAGAACCATATCCACAACAAATATACTATAAGGACCATAGCCCAAAAAACTATTAAACCCAGAGGCGGAACACAATAGGGGCCTAGGGTGGCCATGGCCCTTGCGTTTTATCCCTTAAATACTAGATATTAGAAATATTATCAATGAATTGTGCTTAACTCAGGTGGTTATGTGTATATGGCCCCTGTGTATGTGGTCATAGGTTCTATTCTCCTGTCACACAGTTTTTTTTTATAATGAATTGAGCTTATCAATGAAGATGTTTTGTTGGGTTCGGTCCCTTAATTAGAAGGTTTGTGTTCCGTCCCTGATTAAACCACAGGGACCAAATCCACAATTCACTCTAATTTATAATAGAAAGGTTAAATATATTTTTTTATGAACGACTTTTTAAAATGTGCCTAATTTCTCATAACGACATAGTTTAGCACGATTATGATAGAGACAACTATAATACTAAATGCTTTAACTTGTATTTAATTATTTTATAATAAATAAATAATATTAGTTATAGGGGTATTATTAAAAAAAAACTTTCATGTTTGATATAATAAAAGGTTAATTAAAAATTTAACATGTAAAATTATATATCTATATAGAGGTATAATTCTTTAGAAATCTTTTAAAGAGTAGAAACTTGTGAAACCGATTTAAAAATAAATTTTTTTCATCGAATATAATGATTTAAAATATTGTTTCACGTACGTTTGTGTTCATATGAAACAAAAATTACATGTGGAAAAAAACGTTGATTCACATATTTGTTTTACCATATAAATTTTGTTTCATATGTGAAAATGAACCAACAATTTTTTTTTCACATCTAATATTTTTTAATGTGAACACAAACATATGTGAAACAATACCCTAGATCATAACATTTAATGAAAAAGTTATGATTTATTTTATTTTATATTGGTTACCACGAGTTTCTATTTTTTAAAAAGTTTCTAAATGAAGGAGTCTCTCTCTCTCTCTCTCTCTCTCTATATATATATATATATATAGGGGCGGGTTCAAATGAGAACTCAAATTTGGTTGTGAACATGAGAACAAATGAGAGTGTGACACGTGTCCCATTCAAAGAAATATTTAGACTGAATATAGTATATATTCAGTCTGAATATATAAAGAAATGTTCAGACTGTAGATAGTATATATTCGGTCTGAATAATGCTTATTCAATCTGAATATTTCTTAGTATATTCGGTCTGAATAATTTATATTCAGACACGTGTCATGCTCTCATTTGTTCTCACGTTCACAATCAAATTTGAGTTCGCATTTGAACTTTCCTCTATATATATATATATAGGGGAGGGATCATACAAGAACACCCCTTATTTAAAGAAACAAATGAACACATTTAGGACCACATATGATGTGGGTCCCATACAATATAAAATCATATCTGATTCAATGGTGGCCCACCATTGAATCAGATATGATTTTATATTGTGTGAGGCCCACATCATATGTGATTCTAAGGGTGTTCATTTAAAAATACAAAGTTCTTACTTAAACCTCCCTCTATATATATATATATATATACTAGCAATGTACCCGTTGTAACCAACGGAGCGTAAATTTCATTGTAAACTAATAATGTAAAACTTCAATTGATCGTTAAAATACAAAAATTCAAAATTTATCAAATGTTTTCTTTCATATTAAGAAGGTTCAATGCTTATTTGGTATGTTATCATATTTTTTATGGAGTTAAACTTAAAGCTTGATCATATTTTTGTTTTCGGCTTCAAATTTCTTTAACATTTTCTGGTTTGGAACTTTAAAACCAAAACAATATTGGCCATATCTAAAAGTCGATTGCATAATCATGTCAGAAACCCGATTTCATATGTTTGTTTTTTTATAATATAAACACATCACATAAAGAACCTAAGTTATGATACGATGTATTGACATATACTTGAGAAACATAATTACCAAAAAGATCACATTGAAACATTCTAAAAACATAAACGAATCACTATTTTTTGGTTATACCATATCGAACAAACATATTTTACAACATATATGTTAGATGGGTACTATTGAAAAATTACGTAATAGGCACCGTGCATGCAGTAGGTACAAAAGGACGTGGAAGCACGAAGGGGGTTGGAATTTGAAATGGAAATGGAGCCGTATAGGTATAGAATTTGGATGAAGGGTGTGGTTAGTTGGAAAAACAATACCGTTTGATGTAATGAGAACAACATGTTTTCATTCATAGAAAAGATTGAAAACACATAAATGATATCAATCATGAAAGATGCTCTTAATAAATAAATGTGCTCATAGTACTCCACCATATTCATGTTCATTACTTACTGCAACTCTTTTATTTGTTTATTTCATGAATGGTATCTTGTTATCCCATTCTTCTAACCTTTTCTTTTTGCTCTCTTGCTCATCAACATGCCTCTATATTGGCACCTTCTCTGTTCAACATATAAGACTTCATAAAAAAATTGTTTACTCATAAAACTATTGGTTCTCTAGAATAAGAAAAAATATGGAAAATCAAGGTGAACTCACACAGAACAAAAATAGCCATCATTAACAAAGTTAATCAGCAAGAAAAATTTATCATATAGTGCAACAAAGCTGCAAATATTTTTGCACTATTTAGTGCTAAGAGCTGCAAAGCTTTTTGTTGAAATAGATCATATGATGCTTACAGTGTCACATATCTCTTACTTACGGCGATAAGCATCCGGAGATAATGGAGATAAACCACTTCCAGCGAAGCGGGTAGTCGCCCTGGATTAGTCGGCTGGCTCGCCAAAAAAATTGAAATAAATAAAAATCAAACAACTCTAATAATAGACTACAACGTATCTATATTTCTTATCCATTTGAATCAGTCACTAATATAACAATAAGTAAACAGAACTCATCCAACATCCAAAAACACTAAGTAAAAACCCGAGGGACATCACCTCCTCACAACAAGATCCACGATCCTTGTATTCGTTTTCTGAAACTCCAATGTAATGCAATCTGAAGGGAAGATGAAAGAGATATTAATCACAAGAAATATGTTCATTGAAAACATATATACCTAAAAAAGTTATCATACAACTGTAAAAAACAAAAGTTCCCAATAAACCAACATCATATATATTAGGTTTTAGTTTCCAAACATCTAAATCTCTCATCGTAATTAACCCTGCAAAGGCAACTAAAATCAAGCCATTGGATTCAAACCAAAACCCCCAAAATTTTAAACAAGCCACTATATAAGTTAATATCATCAGATCCACTTTTGAAGGGGAAAAAAGATCAAAACTCATAAACATTAGAATCATAACTCACAATACATTCGGCGGAGTGGAAAAATATAAATCAAATGGCAACAAAAATCATAAATCAATAATAGTAGGAGAACAATGTTAAAAAACATACCTCGTTTTTACAAATGGAAACATACCTCCTTTTGTTGAGAGAGGAGATGAAATATCTAGGGTTTTGAATAAATGAGAGAAATTCAAATTAGAGCAGGATACATAAATATAGAAATTCAAATAGTCCTTCGGTGATGGTGAGTATTTCAAATTTGAATATCAGATTTTTTGGGGCAGAGTGTTTGAAAATGCAGAAAGTTTCTTGGCAAGTCTTGTTCCGGAAAAGATAAAGGTAGAAAGCTTGAAACATAAAAATAGAAGGTCACAAGAGATGGCATTAATGACTTGTTCCTCAAGCTTGATGGCTTGTACTTAATAGAAGGTCAAGAGATTTCAGGATTCCTAGCAATGTGCCCGTGCGATGCACCGGGAGAGCAAAAAGCCTTCACACGTGTAGCTCAGTTGGCTTGGCAAAAGGGTAAAGCGACTTCACTCAAATATATAAGTTCAAGTTTGAATCGTGTGAGAGATCGGTTTGAACACCTAGTCAAATATACAACAGGTTCAAGACAGTTTAATCTTATTCAGTAAAGACGATGACAACAACCGAGAGTTTTACCTAGTAAGTTAAATGAACATGTTTAATCTTACCGGTAAGATTAAACAACGGTCTTTATGTTTCATTTTTATCATATATGTATCATTTTTTTAATTAATGAATAGAGATCTATAGATCGATAAGCATATTATGTGGATGAATCGATCGAGAAGATCATGGATGAGATCGTGAGAGATGTACAAAGATACAAAATATGAGCCAATTTGAATCTATGAGATGCAATTGATAAATAGAGATTTGCAGATTGATACGCAGATTCTAGTGATCAAATCGATTCAAATATGATATACGCAATAAAATAAATTAAGAACATCAAAATGAAATCAAACTACTCAGTTTATTTTTTTGCGTCCCATTCAATTTTTTAGGTGAGTGTGCACATTCAGACACCAATCTAGAAGTCATCAACATGGTTTACAACTTATACCAACATGTAGGAACACAAATTTCAGAGCAAAATAGTGAAAAAAATAACTGGGTCATCAACTTCAAATATAACAGGAGACTTTCTATGAAAGAGGCATTCACAACCATTAACTACAGACTCAAAAGATCCTTCTTCAGTCAGATTAGCTTCAGAGATTGTCTTTCCTCATTCAGCACAAAAGAAATTGAGATTCAAAGAAACCCGTTAAACACAGAAGAAATCGAGATTAGAAAGGTATTGTTCATCCATTCAAATGAAACAAAAGAAATCGAGATTAGACCCTAAAATAAAAGATATCATTACTTTGTGAATACAAGAAGACTGTGAGGAGCGATAAAAGACACACACAGAAGAATCGGCCAACGATTTTGAAGATGGAGGAAGACATGTGCCTCGATAAAAGACACAACCCTTCTTCTTGCTTTATCGAGCTTTTTTCCTAAAAATCATTAAATTTTATTTTGTAAAAGCTAGACAGAGATGAAGGAAGACATGTGCCGCCCTTCTCCATTTTGCCACCGTCCTAATATCTGAAATCAATCAAGAGACACATACAACAAATAAACATATGAGGGTTATAGATGGAGTTAGTGTATTTGGTTAGTTCATCAACAAAGATGCAAAATACTTTAAAGAAGGAAACAAAAGCAATAAAAGCTTACCTGTCAAAATGAGGATATATACCTTCAAAATCAATGATAAATCTTAGCTGATGGAAATTGTCGAGAGAGAAAACTGGAGGTGGATAAGGCTGTGAACGTCAGCATTTAGAAGGGGAGAAACCAAAACAACTGAATCCTTCAAACCCTAAAGAAGGAAATAAAACAACAAAAAATCGTCTTACCCAAAATCCAAAGCCAAGGAGAAAATGGTGAGATTGAATTATTGAGGATTGCAAAGGAACAAGTAATGTTTCTTTTGAATTTGAAATTTAAATTTTGAATTTGAATTTGAATTTGAATTTTGACTCAAATAAGTAAAACAAGTAGAAAGCGGGAGCAGAGGTAAAAAGTGGGAGCACAGGTGACCTAAAAAAACCATCAACATTTATCACTTGGCATTTATCATTTGTACATTGTGTTTCAAAAATTGTAATTAAGAGATTTTTAAGATTTGTGCATAAATTGGTTGTACTTCGTGCTTAAACACTTGTCTTTAAGACATTATGGTCAAACCAATATTAAGGTAGTTATAGATTATAGATTATAGATATATATATATATATATAGAGGAAGGTTCAAATGAGAACTTTGTATTTTTAAAGGAACAAAGGGACAATTGTGGATCACATATGATGTGGGTCCCACATCATATTAAATCATTTTTGATTTAATATAACTTAATATTAAATCAGAAATGATTTAATATTATGCGGGACCCACATCATATGTGGTTCACAAAGTGTTCCTTTGTTCCTTTAAAGAAGGGGTGTTATTGTATGATCCCTCCCCTATATATGTATATATATATATATATATAACATTTGAGACAATCTCTTTAAAATCATTTTTGATGTATTAAATATTGTTTATTGATAAAATTCAAGATTACAAGTAAATTGTGTGTAAGTACAATTTATTAAAGTTTTTTGTTTGAATTCGTATAACTAAGTAAAGGTAAACATAATAAAATAAAAGATAAGATAAATTTTATTTTAAATATAAAAAATCTAACATATAATTAGTATAATCATTGAGTTCAAAGTAAATACTTAATTATCATTTTTTTATAAAAAAATTCTTATTAAATCGAAGATAAATTACTCGATTATTAAATCTAAGATATATTATAATTAAAAATAAATTAAACTAATTACACACAAAAAAAATTCTAAATATTTAATTTGATACTAATATCGATATATCAGCGATGATATACTTAATAGTTAATTAAGTAATTTCAGTGATGATCTGTTTTTCTAGCTCTCTGGCTATCTTCTCCCCCCTCTTTATTGTCATCAGGGAGAACATGCATCAATAGAGTGTTGAACTTGCATTTTATTTTGTTAAGGGTCTCTAACTGGGCCTTCTGATTCTACGTAAGGTGATTCAGGTTCTCTCGATGAGCCTCCGTGAAAGAAGAGGCATCAATAGTAGGAACTTGAAGAATTTTCAGGATCTCTGACAATGTCTCCCCTTGTTTATCCAACTTGGTGCTCAACTGTGTGATTGAGTAAGTGTTCAGGGAGACAACATTCTTCACGGAAGTGACCTCTTCCTGAAGATCAGAGACAGCAGATTGGATGGTTGAGATGGTGGTCTTTATAGTTGGCATCCCTGAAACCTGCTTGAAGATGTACTCGATCGAGATTTGCAGGTTGTCGGCCTTCATTTTGGTTTCAGGTGCTTCACCGACAAAATGATCAATCGCCGGTATTGAAAGAGGCGGTGGGGGCTTCAAGAGAGATTTTGGGAATCTCTAAGTTTAGTTTGGGAATGAACCTTCCCTGCAGTTTTTTCGTCTTCATCTGCCTTATTTTCTCCAACTTTAGAGATGATGGAGATTTGGTGAGAGGTGCGCCAGAGACACCAGTAGTAGCCGTTGTAGCAGGTGCATTAGTTACATGTGTAGACAATAAAGATAAGCGAGACAAAAAAAGCTTGGAGTTAGAAAAATGAAGTGGGGGAGGAAGCAAGTGTTTGCAAGGGTGCCTTGAGACTATCTGAAGGATTACTCTCAGGTTTGGAACTTGCTACGGATGTGTCCTGAGTATCACATACCTGTTTCTAAGAATGCTTATTAGAAACATTCTTAGGTTCTGTGCTCGTAGCTTTCCAATTTTCAGATTGTCGAAACAAAGCTGATAATTGAACAACACGCTTCTCAACCTCTTCAGATATGGGCACAACCATATTTGAGTCATGGATTAATGTGTGGACCAAGGAAGAGTAGGCAGAAATAGAAGAGAACGTAGCGGTCGTATTACCTGTTAGAGCTTCAGCGGAGCTGGTAACTAAAATCAGTGACCTCGGTCTCTGAAGGGGGTAGTGCTGAAGAAACGACAACAATCTCTAAAGACGTTGTCATGGTTGTAGTTGCAGGGGGCGCTTACTGAACGCCGAAAGAGGGAACTGTTTGTTTAGAGACAGTCTTCTTGGGCTTTTTGCTCAGTGGTTTATATGCGGTGGACTTTTTTTCGTCCTTCAGCAGAGTTCTTCCTTTTATTAGAAGGATAGGAAGATGTGTCAAGGTCGATCACTCGATCACTGATGGGTTCTTCAGTGATCCGAACACATACTCTACCACAAAAGGTAGGATCAGGAATAACAACAATTTGGGGTGGAGGACCCTTGATGATTTCTAACATACGAGGGAGGTAGGGAGCATCACCTGGCTTTTCATCATGCTCCAGGGATTTCTTGCCTATCTGAGAGAATTTCCGATTCCCCTTCTTTAGGTAGCCTCTAAAGACGTACTCCAGAATCATTGAGATAAACCTCGGATAAGGGATAGTCTTCTCCCTCTTCTTTACATCGTTTCTTTTATGAAGATCGTCAAAAACGATCTTCCCAAATTTGATGAGGTGACCATGGCAGAGAGCATACGCCATGTCAAGGAACTTTCAACTCGCTTGTTCGTGAGCCCAAGTCTTAGTGCTTAAGCACTGAATAAAGTGAGTAAAGAGATAGTGCCACTTAGTGGGTATGCGTCTCTTTTTTATTTTCATGAGCTCCTTGTTGAGTTCTGGGGGTTCTTCTCCTGAGGAGGCCAGTCATAGCCTATTTGCTCGAGGAACTCTCTTACTTCCTCCTTGGTGGGTTCAAGATCCCATTGCTGACCTTTCTCCTTAGCAGGAAGTACTACATGGTTGTTGGGTTTCACCAGAGCTTGTTCAACATCAAATGTGGTGACTGATGTCACTTGAAATTTAATGACGGGAATGAATTATTCAGTAGCAATGATGGCGTTCTCGTTAGTGTTGGCCATTTCTGTTACAGGGAATAGAAAACCAAAAAGAAAGAACATGGCTTAATACAAGTTGTATAAACCAAGAAATTTTGGTATAGAGAATACCAAATGTATAAGGGAAAAACAAGTGTTTTGATGAACAAGATCAAAATACTTGTTATTTGGCATATTTTTATCAAAAAACGTTTTAACAAAGGTTTTAGTTAAAAAGTACAAATGTGTTAATTTGGTACAAAAATGTACCATAAACAGATTTTAGAAAACATATGAAGAGTATTTTGGACCAAAATGTTCTTTCGTTCCAAAAAGAAACCTTAGAAAAAGTTTTATGGTTTATGAGGTTTTAACAGTTATAAAACATAAAAACATAAAACAAATCACTTTAACAAAATGTTAAAAGTTATGGGTAGAAGTTCATAATAACATTTAAGTTGTTGTTTATAAAGAGAAATAGGATTTAAACCATCCTTGGTTGACTTAAAAGAGAAAAACGCGCGAGTGCGTGTTCTTGGTTACGGAGTGAATTCAAATTCAATAACTTGCTCTTGAAGGTTTGAAAGCGTGAAGAATGAAATGAATTCAAAATTACCTTTTAGAGGTAGATGAGAGAGAAAGACGAGAAAGAAAGGATGCAAAACAACGGGTTTAGCTTTTTGAAAAAAGGTGATTATGACTTTTGCACATCTCTAGGGTTTGATAAGATAGGAAACATTGAGACTGTCGTGTGTCAGAAAAAGACTGACAAGTCCTTTTTCACAAAATAATAAGATTGTCATTTAATTAATAAATGGTAACCATTATCAATTTAAAATCCTCTTAACATTGGGAATAGATACATTCTTTGTGATGGGTTTTCTATTTTCAAGAACCATTCTCTAAAATAGGAAGATATTTAGAGAGTGTAAAGAAAGAAATACATACCTTAGCAAGATATCTATCACTGAAACTAAGTTCAGGAAATGATTAATGAATTTGAAAATCCATTTTGTACTTGCTGAAATATGTTGATCACTGAGAGTATTTACTTTTTTTAGCGTTCAACATACCAAGTTAGCTAATTAGGAGATTAAATATTGTCTTATCAAGAGGTTTAAAAAGATCAGCGAGTTGATATTCAGTAGGTACAAAGTGAAGTTCAACTTCACTATTCATATCATGATCTCTGATAAAATGATATCTGATCTCAATATGCTTGGTTTTGGAGCGAACTACAGGGTTATTTGTTATTGCAATAGCTCGTGTGCTATCACAGGAAATAGGAATTTTAGATGGATGAACATTATAGTCGCTGAGTTGGTTTCTCATCCAAAGAATTTGAGCAAAACAACTCCCATCAGAATTCAGCTTTTTCAGCAGTTGATGTGGATATTGAGTTTTTCTTTTTACTTGTCCAACTTACCAATTTTCCACCTAGAAGTTGAGAATCTCGGTGGTGCTTTTCCTATATATCTTGCATACTGCAAAATCACTGTCTGAATAACCGGTTAGATGGAACCCTGCCTTTGGGATACCAATGACCAAGATTAGGAGTTCCCTTCAGATATCTGAAAATTCGTTTTACAGCGATCAGATGGGATTCCTTAGGTTCAGATTGATATCTAGCACATAAGCAAGTAGAGTACATGATATATGGTTGACTCGCTGTAAAGTACAACAGTGATCCAATCATTCCTCTATACACAGTGACATTAATAGGTTTCCCATTAGGGTCCTTGTTCAGTGTTAGAGAAGGTGCCATAGGAGTTCTCATTGAAGAGCTTTGAATTAAATCAAATTTCTTCAGCATATATTTAACATACTTACTCTGACATATGAAGATGCCTTTTTCAGATTACTTTATATGAAGACCAAGAAAATATGTTAGTTCACCCATCATACTCAAATTATATTCCTTTTGCATTCGTTTAGCAAAACGGGTACAAAGTTTAAGTATTGTGGAACCAAATATAATGTCATCGACATATACCTAAGCAATAATGGTGTGACCCTTATATTTCCTCAGAAATAGGGTTTATCAATCTTTCCACGCACAAATTTCTCTTTTAAGAGATATTTGGACAGGGTATCATACCAAGCTCGGGGAGCTTGTTTTAACCCATAGAGAGTCTTTTCTAGTTTATAAACATAACTTGGATACTTGGATCAGAGAAGCCAGGAGATTATTCAACATAAACTTCCTCATTCAGTTTGCCATTTAGAAAGGCACTCTTTACATCCATCTGAAAGACTCTAAAGACTTTATGAGCAACATAGGCTAGGAATAGTCTAATGACTTCTAGCCTGGAAACAGGAGCAAAGGTTCATCATAATCGACACCTTCTTCCTGTCTGTATCCCTGAGCAACAAGTCGAGCCTTGTTTCAGGTTACAGTGCCATTCTCATCTAGGTTGTTATGAAACACCCATTTGGTGCCGATAATTGTTATACCAGATGGACGAGAGACGAGATTCCAAACTTTGTTTCTTTGAAACTCAGTTAGTTCTTCTTGCATAGCACTGACCCAACTTGGATCAGTGATAGCTTCATCCATCCTTTTAGGTTCAGCTAAAGAAATGAAAATTTCCAAAGAGACAGATATTACCCATACCTCTTCGGGTTTTAATACCTGTATCTGGATCACCTATTATTTGATCAATGGGGTGATCTCGAGTCCATCGTTGAGCTGGTAGTTGAGGAGTTTGATTAGTATAGGATTCAACAACATGTTCAAGGATAAAGGAATATGCTTCAACAACTAGTTTTTCATCATTTCTTATCATCTCTGGATGAGATCCGGAGAGGTTAACATTCTCTTGAGAAAAGAGTGGTACTTGATTATTCACTGATGAATCAATGTTGGAGGTTTCAGAAGGAGGAATGTGATTAAGAGGAGTATAACTTATCCCTAAGGAGGAAGAAGTGTCACTGTTAATCGTAGTGGGGATGAGATGAGGTCTTTCATCATCATTTATTTCAGTGATAAGAGGTGTACTTAAATAAGATTCGGGTTCCCCATAATGAGACTTCATGAAACTACTCAATGCCTCGCCGTCTTCAGGGACAGGAACAAAATTTGTTGAGCATGATTCATCAAAGTTGACGTTGATGGTTTCTTCTACATATTGTTTTCATTAGTTGAAGACTCTGAATGCCTTGGATACTGAGGGAGTACCCAAGAAGTATACTATCATCAGCCTTTGGATAAAATTTACCTAAATGATCTCTGTCATTCAGAATATAACACTTACATCCGAAAATGTGTAGAAAACTTAGAGGTGGTTTTCTTCCATGAAAGAGTTCACAGGTTGTTTTCTTGAATCTCTTAAATATCAGGGATTGATTTTGAGTGAAACATGCAGTGTTAACTGCTTCAGCCCATAATTGAGTTGGTAGATGAGATTCATTGAGCATTGAGCGAGCTGCTTCAATGATCGTTCAATTTCTTTTTTCAGCAACACCATTTTGCTGAGGAGTCCTCACTGAAGAGAAGTTATGAGAGATTCCTTTTTTTTCAAAGAAACTAACCAGGGTACTGTTTATTGAATTCAGTGCCATGATCACTTCTCTTGGAGCGAACATTTAGATTGTTCAGTACTCCCATCCTTTTGATGAAAGACATGATTTTTTCAGGGGTATCACTCTTGGATCTTAGAAAGAATACCCAAGTATACCTGAAATACTCATCAACTATGACAAAGTATACGTCTTTCCAGATATGGATTGGATATTGAAGGTCCAAATCGATCCATAGGAGTAAATGAAGGGGTGTGGTCACTTATGAGACTTGCTTAGATATGAAGCTTGCTATTGTCAATTTTCCTTTTTGACATGTTGATCAAAGAGATTCCTTTGCAAAAGAATGTTTAGAGAGTCCATTGACAAGTTCTTTTCTAGATAAATCATTTATCATCTTGAAGTTCAGACGAGAAAGTCTTTTATGCCAAAGATAGTTGACATTTGGAGAGGCTTTAGATAGAAAGCAAACATTATCTGAATGAGTAATGTCCATATTTATGACATAAACGTTCTCTGATTTTTTTCCTTTGAGAGAAAGTTTGTTATTTTTGTCAGTGACAACACATTTTGTTTTTGTGAACACGACTTTGAAGTCTTTTTCACAGAGTTGACTAATGCTCATAAGATTGTGCTTTAACCCTTCAAGAAAAGCATCGTGGTTGAAAATAGTTGATCCGTTTGTCAGAATACCATAACCATTGGTGTATACTTTGCCATTTCCACCAAAGGTCACTGAGGGACCTTTTTCTTCTTATATTTAGTGAGCAAGGTTTTTGTACTAGTCATTAGCCTTGAGCATTCTCTATCAAGATACCAGATACCTTTAGCATCCTGCATAAGATAAACGGATTAAGTTTGCATAGGTACCCATAGAACTATGAGTTCTGAGGTTTAATGGAAATGTCAGAGGTGACAGATTTCTCATTCTCTAAAGATTTTTCTTCAGTGGACTTTTTCACCTTAGTTGTTTTACCAACTTTAGTGGATTTCTTCAGTGGACTTTTTCAGCCTTAAAGGCATTAGGACATTTTCTAGCAATGTGATTAGTCTCACCACGGTGATAGCACTTCCTTTGAAAGAAGGTTTAGAACTAGAAGCATGCAGCATAGAAGGCTTAACATTTTCAGGACCAGGACCAATAATTCCTTTCTACATAGACCTAGAAGGAACAACTCGTTTCTCAGGTTTAGAGGGAGTAAGATCAATCTTGATCCGAGGAGTTGATCTCTGGATATATCCAGGGATCTTCTTCCCAAAAATCAGAGGATGACTCACTAAAGGAAAAGTTTTTGATCTTAGGAACATGATTAAGGATCTTGTCTTTAATCACCTTCTCTGAGTTCTTAGAAAGGGGTTCTGAAGGTCTTGACTCAGATGTAGAAGCATACTGAGTGAAAGTGTTATGGATAGAGGATATAAATGTTCCGAACATGAGCATGGAACGCTCCTTGATTTGTCTTCCTTATCAGAAGAGTATTCCATACCACTTTTAACCTTTTTAGGGATCTGAGCATTAATGATCTCATTTGCCTTGACAGAGGCTTTACACCATCCTTCAATTGTGGCTTTTTCAGCTTTGAGACCAGTGATGGACTTGTCGCGCTCAATGACAGCCTGTTATTTCTCAACGCTTATCATTTGGTTTACAAAGATTTGGTCTTTAAAATATTCTTTGATTTTAGTAAGTTCTTTGATTTTAATGTGGCAATTCTTAAGCTGTTTAGTTAAGTCCGAGTTGATTTGTTCAGCTTTAGATTATCGTTTAAAGCATTTTAAAGAACAAAAGTTAAGGTGTCGAGAGCCGACAAGCTATCAGGTTCAGATATAGAGGAGTTTTCTAGAATTGATACCTGAGATGATGAAGGAGTTTTAGGAGATGAGGATTCAACAACCTCTTCACGCTCTTTAATTCTATCCATAAGATATAATCAAGCTAAGTCTTCTTAATCTGACCTTGATTCGTTAGTGGCTTGTGCCCAGTCAGCTTCTTGATCCCAATCAACTTGTTCAGCAACAAGACCTTTGCCTTTTGGCTGGTATTTCTTCAAATTCAGATACTTGTCTTTTGACTTAAGATATTTTTCGTTTTTAGGTTTGTTAAGTGCATTTTATGCATCTAACTTTGTGTGTTTTAGTTGTGTCTATTATGCATTTTAGTCGTTAGTTTAGTCTTTTCATGCATCATTTATTATTCTTTTGCATTTCTTTTTTTAATCACGGCTGGAATGGTTTCTACACTTTTTATATGTTTTGTGCAGATTATAATCGAAAATGTACATAGCAGTTCCAGCTGAAATACTTGGAATAATTCTACCACTTCTGGTAGACACGCGAGACTCAAAATCTCGTGCTAAAAAGCGTGGAGGTTCGAGTCCTCTTCAAGGCATAATATTGAGAATGCTCATTGAATGAGCAATTCAATAAGAGAGCTCGGATAGCAATACCGATTCGATCCGAGCTCTCTTCGAGAGGATCGAAAGACACCATCAAGAAAGGAGTGAAGAAAGAGGAAGAATTGGACTAAAAGAGTTTGAGGATTTAAAGATTGGACGTTTCGTGTCCCGAAGAAACCCATTTGAGGAGATGAAAAACTTTCTGTTTGATTTCGCTTGCGTGAAAGAATCTGTCACGCCCGTGAACTGCTCCTGAAAAAGCCTCCTGCACTTTCTACTCACTTTCACGCTCGTGAAAGATTTCTTCGTGCTCGTGAAAGTCGTCTGGGCCCTAACTTTTTGGGCTTTTTCTTGGGCCTTTTTTATCTTGCATATTTAAACTAGTTTAGGGTTTTATTTTAGCAAGCCGTTTCATTCTAGAATACGATTATTTGATTTTTCTCTCAACCTTCTTGATTAATCATTCAATCTTGAGGAAGAAGATTCTCTTTGAGGCTATTGCAATTGGACACCGATTGACATCCGGATTTCCATATATTATTGAGTATCTTCTTCCCTATCCTTTTAGTTTGTACTTAATTATTTTGTGTTTTGTTCGAATATTGATATTAATCAACTGGTTCTTGGAATTTCTCCATTAATATTTCAAAGTTCTTGTTGGTTTGCATCAAGTTTCGATTTTCTTCTTTTCTCCTTCCCTTACTTCATCTTTATTTACATTTACGCATCTCTTTACTCCTTACTCTCTACTCCCTTTTTATTTTTCTACACTTTAGGTTTAATATGTTAATTCAGTCTCTTATTGTTCATCTTTGTTTTTCGTTAGTGTTAATCGTTAAGGATTACGTTTAATGTAGGTGTTTTACTAGATTAGATCTATTTAATCTTTATCTCTAATTTATTGGAGTATAGATAAAATAACCCTTTTCTTTGGTGTCGTCTTATAATTTGTTTTATTAGGTAATCGTCGCTTAGGATTGAGGTTTTTGGTATTGATCAATTGGTCTTAAAAATGAATGTTAAGTTTTAATCCTTTTTGACCCTAACAAAAGTTGGAATCGATTTAATTGGTTTTTAACAAAATGTTAGTTAACTTAATTAGTTTTTGACGAAAATGAAAATTTGGTCTTTTACTTGGATTTTGATCAATGACAACTATCCTACATGCAAATAGTTAGGGACGTTGATCGGGAAAATATTTGTTTTAAATCTTAATGTTTCTTCCCAACGTACATGTATTACGAAAGTAAATACATGTCTTGGTTTAGAAAAGCTTTTCCACCTCGAGAGAGGGTTGAAGTATTTTTGCAAAACGAATTCTCACTGTTACCGAAATCCGAAGTTGACATTACCAGTGTCCTTAGTTGTCGTTTTAATTTATTTTGTTTAATTTTATAGTTAGTTTTTTCTCTTCTTCCTTTTTTTTAATCTTGTTGATTTTATGTCTAATTAGTTTAATAAACAAATCAATCATCAAATTCAGATAACTAGGCCATAATCATTATGTTGTTAGTTTTAGACCGTCACCTCCCTGTGATCGACTGGTATGCTACACAATCCATATGTTTGCGGTTTATAAATTTAAAATACATCAATTTTATTAGGTATATGAGAGGATGTTGGAACAACAACCTTCTTAGATTTGCATTCACTAGCAAAATAACGTTTGCGTTGACAGTTATAGTAGATGGTAGAAGATTTATTAGCAGAAGCATGTCATGGCTTTCCTATCTTTCTGGAAAATCGTCTAAAATTATTTGTTTGAAGGGTCAGAGAATTGTTAAATTTAGAAATATCAGCATCAATGATATCTTCAGGGTTGGAGTGATCTAACTTAGTGATAGAGGTAATAGAAGAAGAAACTGTTATTGAGGGATCAGTATCTGAGGTCACTAAAGCCAAGGAAGAACTTTTGGTCATTTTAGTGTGTTTTAATATACTTCTTTTTAAGGTTTGAGATTGCTCATGATTAAACAATATTCCATAAAGAGCACTTAAATAAAGAGTTTCAGTGTTCTTTGACAGTTTTTGACAGATAGTAAATGTGCCCCACTATTCAGGAAGAGATTACATGAACTTTGTCAGTACTTCTGAGTTCTAATATTCTCAGCCAACTGTTTTTGGTTCAATGATCAGACATTTGAATCTTTGGTGAATTTGAGAAAGTGTTTCATTTTTAGTCAACATGAAACTTTCATACTGTCTTACCAAGTGGACTCTTCGAGTTATCTGAACTTCCCTAGTTCCTTCATATTGAACACAAAGAGTGTCCCACATGGATTTAGAAGTTCTCATTTTTCATGACTGAGTGATACACATCATCTGGTAAAGACATTGCAATAATAGACCTAGCTTTTGAATCAACAGCTAGTTCTTTCTTATCTTCCGCACTCCATTGATGTAGAGATTTGGGAATACGTCTTTCAGGAATAACATGAGTAGTAGCAGTTGCAGGGACTGAAGCAACTAGAAATGCAGAAACGAATGGTCCATTTTCTACATAGTAGGGGATCTTAGGATCTGACCCTTCTAGAAATAGAGTCATTCTTTCCTTCCAGACAAGAAAGTCATTTTTACTAAGTCTAGGAGGTTTAGCAAGAGATCCATTGTCAATATAGTTTGTATTAGCATTAGCCATTTTAAAAGAACAAGATATTAGTTTTAAAGATAATAAGCAATCAACAAGGCTCTGATGCCACTTGTTGGTCCCAAGGGAGTTTACAAGATTGTATAAGTATAGAAACACTTTGTAGAAAGGGGGATGAATACAAGTCATTCTTTCTTATCTTACTACTACTACTACAATCGACCACAACCGACAACAACAACAACAACCGACCACAACCGACAACAATCGACCACAACCGACAACAACAACCACCAACGACAACAACAACTAAAACTAAACATTTATCCAAGAACGCCACACGTTTGATCTCGAGTGCGGCCAACGTTGATATGAGCGAACTTGTTACCATAAGGGGGCAGTAAATATGACCCAACAAACATTTAGTTTAAATTATTTAGTTTTATTGATCGATTAGAGTTTTAACTGTGAAACATAAGCCCATCGGAACACAATATATTACGACTTCTGACCCTCGTCCTCTTTCGCAGGATCACAAAGAGTTCCAAACATCCAATCCATCCAAATTGTATAACGGCCAAAGTAGTGATGGTATGTTGTGTGATGTATAATATGGTACCCTGCACCCATTATAGGCCAAACTTTCCCATGTATGTTGTCGTGAACGTTTGCCGACCATAGGGCATCCAAGAACATGAGTGCAATGTGTGTCGTAAAGTGTGTTGGCACGATATAGAGAACTACCATGTGTGGCAATGAAAGTAGTATCCCTTCGAGAGGGTGGAACGCCACACCTATTACAAAATCAGACACACAAATTGAGTAAAATACATCAAAATTTAACAAAATTTGCTTTCGTTCCTATTTATTGTAACGATGGTTTTTTTGCTCAAACAATGTAACAAACGTTTAATTTTTCTTATTATGTACTTTTTTTGACCAATTATCAGTATATTTTGTAACTTTGTTGATGCTTTAGATATCAAGCAGGTAAGTTATATTGTAAACCTTGATTACACACATCAAATCAATCGATGCCATATAGGCTTAAAACTCATTTATTAAGTAAAAATGAGTATGAAATATGAACAAATAAACGTTGTTGTATGTTATTATCTAGAAAAAGATTCCATCATTATGCTAAATAGGAACTAAAAAATATTTAAACTTCGTTAAATTTAACATAAACGAAAGTAAAATATAACAATGTCATGGCATAATCTATGCACCCAATAAAGACTGAACTCTACAAATATTCAATAAAGTCCGACATTCAAAGCGTATGAAATCCAACCAACGTCGCTTATCCTCGAAAAACACCGCGACCATCCGTTCTCGACTAGGTACTCAGAGATCGCACGAAGAGCAGAAAGCCATGGCATGCTTTTCATTGAAACATAAATTTGCATAAATATCCAATAAAGTCCGACATTCAATAAAGTCCAATATCCAATAAAGTCCGACATTCAAAAAAACTAAAGAACGTCCTATATGTCCTCCATCTGGACGGTATGCATTTGTGCATAGACGGTATGCACAAATGCATACAAGCGATTGAAGGCTTTGTTTTTTTCTATGCACGAGTGCATATTATGCATTTGTGCATATACGCAAATGCATGTTACAAGTTACCAGTATGCATTTGTGCATACCTTCTAGATGGAGGAGTCACATGGTGTTTTTCATTTTTTTGAGGTTTTCCCCTGAACCTGGCCGTATATATATATATATATGTATATATATGTGTGTGTGTGTGTGTGTGTGTGTTTGTGTGTGTATGTATTTGTGCATACCTTCTAGATGGAGGACTCACATGGTGTTCTTCATTTTTTTGAGGTTTTCCCCTGAACCTGGCCGTATATATATATATATATATGTGTGTGTGTGTGTGTGTGTGTATGTGTGTTTGTGTGTGTATGTATTTATGTATATGTATAACATATATCTAATATTATATACATACATATATAAACAATGAGTTAGGATCACGTGAGCCCAAGCTGTTTTCGTGAGACCCGTGAGACCATATTTTTACACTTGAAAGTTCACAGCAAAATACTGTGAAAGTAACGTTCGTAGTGTTTTTGCTGTGAAGCTTCAAATTTTTTTACCTTCATACTATTTTCCTATGAAGTTTCAAGTGTAAAAATGTGGTCTCGCAGGTCTGATGAAGACAGGTTGGTCTCACATTAACCTAACCCTTTATATTATATTATATTATATTATATTATATTATATTATATTATATTATATTATATTATATTATATTATATTATATTATATTATATTATATTATATTATATTATATTATATTATATTATATTATATTATATTATATTATATTATATTATATTATATTATATTATATTATGTTCTCACTAGACTTTAAGCCTAACACTTTTTCTTAAAATGACATGTATATCAGGTGATCGTGCTAGTGGGGCTTCAAAGGTTTGAGTGAAGCTAGATGCCGGTAGAGGCATTCTTTTTGGAGTACATCTTCGTGTGTACAGATAGCCCACAGGCCCAACATCGGATATGTCATTTTCGAGGACATAAAAGAGAAAGGTGTTCCTCCTGCTCACCAGATAAAGAAACAGAGACAAACGAAGATACAGGTGTCCACCTAGCATCTGATGACGAATCAAAATCACACGGTCACACCGTCACCCAAATCAATTTCTATATGCCTATTATATTATATTATATATTGTGTGTGTATATGTGTGTATATATATTATAAATAAAATATACTATATTTGTTTAATTTTTTTTGAAGAATAGGAAAGTAACTTAAATGGATAAAAATGTTGTTGATAGTAATATAGAAAATTAACGCGGTTAATGAGGAAGAACCACTTTCAAATCAAAATGAGAATCACGGGGACGATTTTTAGAGTTATCAAAGTTAGGTATCATTTCAAAGATTTCAGTAAACCACATGGCCAAAATTAGAGTTTACTCTATTTGAATTATAAATATTTTGTTTTGGTAGTTTTTTTAAAATATACATACCTTTTGAACATACATGTTGAACTTGTAGTAATAAATATAGAAAAACCAAAGGGAATTTATGACAAAATAGATTAGGGTTCTGATAATAAAACTCCAAAGCCAACTCTGAAGAAGATGTGGTATCGGCTCCCAAACACTCGTCGGCAGCACTGCCCCAAGCACCATCCTGTTGCTAAATGATGTGTCCTCCAAAAACATTTGCATATAGGTTTGGTCCATCGGAAAATTTCCAAGTGCAAGTACTTCGGTGGTGGAGATTGTTTATGAGGGTGGATTCCGGAAAGAAGTTGACGGAGTATAGAGAGTTTGATTGGAGAAGAGGTGATGAATGGGAGGCTTGAGGGGTTTAAGATGAACTACTCTATTTATAAGCACTAGGGGTGTACAAAAAACCATCAACCCGTGAAAATCGTTCAACTCAACCCGATTAAACCCAATCCACGAAACAACCAACCCACTAATTAGGATGGTTGAAATTGGGTTAGAAAAACTCAACCCAACCCAAACCGCCACCATGTGAACCACTATAGGTCCATCAATAGAAAATTTGATAGATACATGAATGGGTACCTTCCGATCAAATCTCAGTTTTGCTATTTATAATGGTTAAAAAGATTGAGAAACTGCGTATATTTCACAATACAAGTCTAGGATCGTGTTTCATCAATTATAAAAGCCGACCAACAATAATATCTCAATGTCTTATAGTATATTCTATTTGTAGAATTCTCGACATGTTTTATTATAATATGTATAACTCGATGTTTTATGCTCATATACAATACATTCACATGTATTTGCATAATAATATTCCATTATGTATTTTCTAAATAGTACTATGTATAAGTATTGAGTATTACATTTATGCTCGTTCGTTACTCACGTTAACATCATTTCTTTCGTTGTTTCTTTCTTAAATGTTGGAGTCTCACATCAACTAGACTTGGAACATTTCTCTTCGATATATGTTAGAACCTCTCTTCATTATTTTGATCTGAGTGATGTACACAAGTCTTCCACAGTTCCACTAGCAATCTCATTTATTTAATGTCTAATTAGCGTAATAACCAAATTAATCATCCGATTCACATAACTAGGCCATAATCATTAAGTTGTTAGTGTTTGACCGTCACCTCCGTGTGGTCGACCCGTATGCTATACAGTCCGTACGATTGCAGTTATAAGTTTAAACATTTTAATGACTTTTTTGCATTGAAATTAAATATATAAAAAACTTTTTAGAGAGATGAATAGTTATAAAAAGTCTTTCAAAGACTTTACCATCATGGATGCTGTAACACCCTAAAATTTAGAGTAAAATTGAACCGAAATAACATGCGGAATATAAATAAAATCACCCAATAAGTGGGGATGGAGTATGGGAGTTTACATCTAAACATGGATACTTAAAATAACAACCTAATAATCTATGCTATTTAGACTATAGATTACAATTGGGTGTTACTAATATCCTCAAAAGAATATTCTATTGCTCCAACTATGTATATGCTCTATGAGCATATCTCCAAAAAGGTGTCCTCTCTCTCGACACATCAACCCGCTCTTCTCTAAAGAGCCCCGTCAACTTGTTTACCTGCTAAACCACATTTAAAATCAAGTGTTAGGCTTACGCCTAGTGAGAACAAACAGTTAAATGGATAAGGCAGTTAAAACATTTAAAAGATAAGATATAGTGCGTTTATCCCATTCAACTTCACTTGAAATAACTTACTCTTGATGAGTAAAGATCTTTTAAAAACAACCGGGGGAGACCCGGTGTCCCATCCTTAGTGACGGATACCAGAAGTAGGTCACTACACGATATTTGAGCTAACTGTAAGAGCCAATGGCAACCGGTCAATGACCGATTATGCACCTTAGTACACGGCCCCCGATGACTTCTTACGAAAGCCCGCGCAATGGTCACTGGCAACCGGTCTATAACCGATTATGCACCTTAGTACACGGCCCCCTGATGACCCCAAATTGCGCATGCATAGAGTCAATGGCATCCGGTAATGATCCGACATTATACCCAACGGTAAGAGGCCTCCGATGACTTCTATGCTACCAAAAAGGGACAACAATCCCGTTTTAAACCGACTATATGCCTATTGATCCATTACATACTAGTCCTACGACTGAATACATCAACGAGACGTATCGCTAGTTTTCCAACCTTGAAAACCCTTTCAATAAACCATTTCCTTTTTAAAACCAAGTTTTACCAAAAACTAGGTCAAACCATTTTGAGTTTCAAAACCAAAGATTATTTCATTTTATAATATTTTCAAGTATTTTAAACCATTAAAGATGCTCATCCCATCATCTACAACAAAATACTCCAAAACCTCATTTTGACCTAAAACCTCCAAACTTACCCAAATACACAACTACTTGAAAATAAGCTTAAGAATCAGTAAAATGCTACATTTATAACAAGTATTTGAGTTTATAAGTTTAGATTTGAACTCACAAGGCTAGAGTTAGGAGAACCCTAGAAAAGCTCCTACGAGGATGGAGGTGATCAAGAAATCTGAAAGGAACCAAGAATGCTATCACTTGAAGCTTTAACCCCCAATGTCCAACTTGATCTCTCCTCTTTAATACTGTATTAAAAGCTTGGAAGAGGGTTGGTGAAGAAGTTGAAACCCTAAAAATTGCCTCTGTCTTGTTCTCCAACAACTGATAAAATGGTATCTAATAATAATGAGGAAAGGAAGCTGAAAATCGCACCTTATTGTGCCTCTGGACCAAAACGGGCGATACTGCCATGCTATGCTGCCATGGCAGCATCGCCGGAAGCATAGCCGAGAGTGTACCGTAGGTAAAATCCACAAAACCCCAAAATTGAGCCAAGGGCGATACTGCCCTGTGATATTGCCACTGGCAGCATCGGCTGGCAGCCTAGCCGGGGAGTCCCGCGCGCGTTTTGCTTCGTTTTCGTTCGTTTTTCTCCGATCCAAAAGTAACCCAACATAAAATACTTTTAACCCTTCCATTTAACCGTAAATTGAAATACTACAAGGCCAAATTTATAATCCTTTAGATACGAATTTTCCGGGTGTTACAATCCACCCACCCTTGGAATAAATTTCGTCCTCGAATTTTACAATTAGGCGAACAAAATTGGATATCTCCTCTTCATATCCTCTTCCGCTTCCCATGTCACATTAGAACCCCGATGATGCTTCCATTGGACCTTTAGCATAACAATTTCTTTATGACGTAACTTCTTAGACTTGCTTTCTAAAATTGCCTCCGGTTCTTCCACACAACGACTATTGTTGACTCGAATCTCCGAGAGAGGTATTACGCTCTCCTCTTCCGCTAAGCACTTCCTTAAATAGCAAATGTGGAATGTAGGATGTATGCCGGCCAACTCGGGTGGCAACTCTAACTTATATGCTTGTCGTCCCACCTTTTCTAAAATTTTGAACGGTCCAAGGAAACCAGGACTAAGCTTCCCGCGCTTCCCAAACCTTATAATACCCTTCCAAGGGGACACCTTAAGCATTACCCGCTCCCCCACTTGGAATTCCATGGGTCTCCTCTTCTTATCGGCATAACTCTTTTGACGGTCTTGAGCCGCTCGCGAATACCCTTCACTTTGTCGGCCGTCTCTTGAACAATTTCGGGTCCGGCAAATTGCTTCTCACCCGCTTCTAGCCAACACACCGGTGTTCTACACTTCCTTCCATACAAGGCTTCAAATGGAGCCATCCCAATACTAGAATGATAACTATTGTTATAGGCAAACTCCACGAGTGGTAAGTGCGAATCCCAACTTCCACCGAAATCAATGACACAAGATCTCAACATGTCTTCAAGAGTTTGGATGGTCCTTTCACTTTGACCATCGGTTTGAGGATGGTATGCGGTAATTAGATGGATCTTGGTGCCTAACCCTTTTTGCAAACCGTCCCAAAAATTTGAAGTGAACCGGCTATCCCGATCCGATACGATAGTTAAAGGCACACCATGCCTTGAGAGGATTTCATCCACATACAACTTTGCAAGTTTATCAACGGGTCCGGCCTCTCGCATTGCTAAGAAGTGAGCACTCTTCGTTAGTCTATCCACTACTACCCATATGGTGTCGTGACCTCTCAAGGTCTTTGGTAGTTTCGTCACAAAGTCCATAGTGAGATGTTCCCATTTCCATTCCGGAATTTCCAACGACTGGAGGCTCCCATACGGTCGTTGGTGTTCCGCCTTGACTTGCAAACAAGTCACGCACCTCTCCACATAGCTAGCAACATCCAATTTCATGACGGGCCACCAATAAGTTAACTTTAGATCCCTATACATCTTGGTGCTACCCGGATGTATGGAGTACTTGGACTTATGGGCATCCTCCAAAAGTAGTGCTCGGTTGCCCCCAATCTTAGGCACCCAAACACGTCCTCGAAATAGCTTCAGACCATGACTATCTTCGGCCAACATCAAGTGTTGTTTCACCATCACTTCATCTTTTAGGTTTTCCTCAAGTAGTGCCTCCACTTGAGCTACTTTGATTCGGTCAATCAAACTAGACATCACCTCAATCCGTGTAAGCACGGCACGTGTTCCGCTACCGTACTCCTTTCGGCTCAATGCATCCGCTACCACGTTGGCTTTACCCGGATGGTAAAGTAGTTCACAATCATAGTCCTTGAGTAGTTCGAGCCAACGTTGTTGCCTCATATCGCATCGTACCCCTTCGGTGTTCTTGGCAACTTTGTAACGAAGTCCATTGTTATATTATCCCACTTCCACACTGGAATATCCAAAGGTTGAAGTTTCCCATACGGCCTTTGGTGTTCCGCCTTGACTTGCAAACATGTCAAGCATCTCTCCACGTAATAAGCTATGTCCTTCTTCATCCCCGGCCACCAATAATACTGTCGTAAATCTCGATACATCTTATTTGTACCCGGATGTACCAAATACCTCGACTTATGAGCTTCTTCCGATACCTTCTCAAGCAATCCACCAAGTTTAGGAACCCAAACACGGTCGCCCAAACATTTCACACTTTTACTATCGTGCACCAACATTGACACATTTCCATCATCCTTTCACCCTTTAGATTTTCTTCTAAAATTGCTTCATTTTGAACTTTCTTAACCTCCTCCAAGATAGTAGGCGACACTTCAATTCTAAGAGCCACTTTCTTGGTCAGCTCTCCTCTATTCTTCCGACTTAGCGCATCAGCTACCACATTCGCTTTCCCCGGATGGTACAAGATTTCACAATCTTAATCATTCAATAACTCGACCCACCTCCTTTGCCTCATATTCAACTCCTTTTGATCAAACAGGTGCTTGAGACTTTTATGATTCATATAAATTTGGCACTTCACTCCATAGAGGTAATGCTGCAAAATCTTAAGTACGAAAACTACCGCCGGTAACTCCATATCGTGAGTAGGGTAGTTTCTCTCATGATCCTTCAACTGTCTCGAAGCATATGCAATCACTTTTCCATGTTTCATGAGCACGCATCCCAATCCCAACTTGGATGCATCACTATGAATCACGAACCCTTCCGTTCTGTCCGGTAACGACAAAACCGGTGCACTACTCACTTTCTCTTTCAACAAATTAAATGTCGACTCTTAAGCTTCCGTCCACACAAACTTGACACTCTTCTTAGTCAACGAGGTCAACGGTGTCGCTACACACGAAGATTCTTGAATGAACTTTCGGTAGTAACCCGCTAGGCCTAAGAAACTTCTTACTTCTGACGGTGTTCTCGGTGGTTCCCAACTCTTGATAGCCTCTATCTTTGCCGGGTCCACCTTCATTCCGCCTTTGGACACCACATGTCCTAGAAACTGCACTTCTCGCAACCAAAACTCACACTTCGAAAACTTAGCATAAAGCTTCTCGCGGTTTAGCAATTCTAACACTAGACGAAGATGTCCTTCATGCTCACTTTTCGTCCGAGAGTAGATCAGAATATCGTCAATGAAGACGATCACACACTTATCCAACAAAGAACCACACACTCGGTTCATCAAATCCATAAACGCCGCTGGTGCATTAGTTAAGCCCAAAGGCATAACTAAAAACTCATAATGACCATACCTCGTGCGGAAAGCCGTTTTAGACACATCCTCTTCTCTTGCTTTCAACTAATGATAACCAGACCGCAAGTGTATCTTCGAAAAGTAACTTGCTCCTTGAAGTTGATCAAACAGATCATCTATCCTAGGCATGGATACTTATTCTTGATCGTTACCTTGTTCAACTCACGGTAGTCTATGCACATCTTCATAGACCCGTCTTTCTTCTTAACAAACAACACCGGTGCTCCCCATGGTGACGTACTAGGGCGTACAAAACCCTTATCAAGCAACTCTTGAAGTTGAGTCATCATTTCCTTCATTTCTGTCGGGCTAATCGATATGGTGCACGGGTTATTGGCGCAGCTCCGGGTACCAAATCGATTCTAAATTCCACTTGCCGATCCGGAGGTAACCCGACAAGATCATCAGGAATTACCTAGGGATATTCTTTCACTATCTGTACTTCCTATACACTCTTCTTCTCTCTCTCGGCATCGATAACATATGCCTTGAACCCACAACATCCTTTGGATAAATATTCCTTACCTTTCAACATGGATATAATGCACGACATCCTCTGACTTCGATCAACATAAATCACAACCTCCCTTCCTTAAGGCAAGGTAACTCGAATCAATTTCTTCTTACACACAATATACGCGTTGTTTCTAGCCAACCAATCTGTTCCCATAATTACATCAAACTCACTCATCGCTATCGGATAAAACAACAACGGGATAAGACAACCCTCTATATCAATGCTACAACCTTCTAAAACTTCCCTCATCACGACTCGCTTATCATCGGCGATCTCTACCTCAAACCCATGATCCAACTTCTTGGGCTTGAAATTCAAGAGCCTCATAAAAGCAGTTGATATAAAAGAACGGTTCGCACCAGAATCAAACAACACTTTGGCATGCATAGAATTAATAAGAAAGGTACCTGTCATCACATCAGGCGCCTCCTCCGCTTCAGTAGTCGCCATCTGAAATTCTCAAACTTGAGCTCGTAAGGCCTCTACTTTCCTTTCCGCTCCACCACCACGTCCTCCACTATAGTTTTTCACCCCACCTTTCTTCAATTGAGGGAAATCCCTCCTCAAATGCTCGGAAGACCCACATTGGTAACATGCTCTCGATTTGGGACATTACCTTGCCATGTGCCCCATTTTCCCACACTTGAAACATCCCTTTGATTCCATAGCACAATCTCCTCGATGCACCCGCTTCCACTTTCCACAGGGTTTCTCTACAAACTTTTGACTTCCACGATTTTCATACTTAGAGAACTTAACTTTCTTGGAATCATTTGATGCTCCTTCCCACTTCCTCTTCTCGGTACCCTTTTCCATCATTTGACGGTTCTTCTCTTTCTCGGTCATCTCAGCCGCATCAACCGCCAACTGGAAAGTCGATATGTCCATTGTCATCACCACCAACTCCCTTATAGAAGATTTCAAACCCCACACATAACGGTCCACCATTCTTTCCTCGGTCGAGACATAGACCTCGGCAAAACATGCTCTTTTCCAAAAAATTTGCGGTGTACTCTTGAACCGTCATATCTCCTTGCACTAGTTGCAAGAACTCTTCCTCAAGTTGCCTTATTGCGGTCTTGGGGAAATACTTGTTTGTAAACAAGCTCACAAATTTCTTCCATGAAGTATTCTTGGCCGCTCCCGGACCAATCTTTCCACTTTCCAAATCCCACCAACAATGAGTTCCCGTCTTAAGCATAGTGGTGGCATGCAACACCTTGTCCTTTTCCGCACACTTACTAATATCAAACACCACTTCCATTTCCCTAATCCATTGCAAGGCCAACACCGGGTTACGCTCTCCCATGTAGGTAGGAGGCTCGCAAGTTAGGAATGTCTTGTAGCTACATCCTTTCGATTCCTTACTCTCCACTTCGAGGGTATTCTTTTGGGATAAGTGACTACGACTTCCTTCTCCCTTAGACCCCTCCGTATCATCATCCTCACAAGGAATAGTCGCACTTGAAGAATGTTGTTTTCCCGCCAAAGCTTGAATTGCCGCCTCAAGTTTCCCCATTCCCGCATTGAAGTCATTCTGGGTCACAAACTCCCGCTCTTGGGTTCGACCTCCCCTTTTCCCGCGTCCTCTACCACGCACACTCATAGAACTTTTTTGAATCGATTATGCCGCCTCATTCAACAGCACGATCACCACTCCACGACCACGAGTACGGATCGTACCTCGGCCTCGAGTCCCACCCTCAAGGGCTCCCACATATGATGTACCTCTTTCGGTTCCACGACCCCTTCCTCTACCCCTTCCTCGGGTAGGAGCAGCTACAACAGTTTCAACTTGATCGGGTTGAGTATCTCCAATCGGAAGATCTCCTTCCGCCACTAACACTGATGCCGATCTCACAGATCCACGAGTCATACTTCTCAGTACTGAAACGAACATAACATAAGACAACCAGTTAGATCATAACAAGGTATTCAAGCAACTTCATGTACCTGTAACTCACAATGACATTGCCAGATGCGATTTAGAGTTTACCTTACATGTTAGTTCTTTCTACCCTATCATTACTCTTACCAGTCAAACCACATTCTATCCATCTCTACTTAAATCTCAGTCCCACCTATCCCTCAGTCTAAGTCTAGATGCTCCTCGAACACCTAATTCTCTTAAACTAGGGCTCTGATACCACTTATAACAACCATAATTTTAAAACAAAGGTATAGCTTACTATTGCTTTAAAATGTCAACAAATCCAAGAATAAATGGTGCCAAAGTAAACTTAATCTCAAATGTTTGCAGCGGAAATTAAAACTAGGTACTTGGATTATTACAATCAATTACCAACTAGGCTACTATATAAACGCATAGCACCTCACTTCTAACACCCGGGCTCACAGCTTCCCCTTGCCCTTACCCGAACATTCTACCATGTGCTTCCTTGAAAGGTTTTCATTTTTATAAAAGAGAGGGTTAGACCATTAAGTCTAGTGAATTCTCAAAATAACAGTTAATATATGCATCACAGTTATAAGAGAAAACGGTTAGTCATGAATATTAACTCACACTTAAATCACACGTTTATGTACCTGTTGCAACGGTAAAATATTTAATGTCACACACACCGTGACTAGCATGATCACACACACCATGATCATTATAATGGACACGCACTGCCCAATTAGAATGAATTAAACATTTCAATTTAAAACATTCATTTTATAAAGAAGCACACAAAGGGAACTCACCTGAATTGCCAAGCCACCTAGCTCACTCTCCGACTACGTACACACCAATCGAACACCTGATTTAGATCAATTAACTACAAGTTAATGACCCAATTACACATCCACACATCCTACCTATAAACCCTTTAGGCTAGGACACCACTTAACCCACTTAATTACCCTTTAAGCAAACACTCCGAAATGTTGAAACAGTGAGTTGTGCAGCTTCAGGCCGCGGGCCAGGTCGCGTAACTCACTGTTCGACCTGCACAAAATTGCTCGAAAACCCCAAAACACCATTTCTAACCAATTTCAACCATCAAGCAGACATAAAACTTGTCCAAACTTGTACCAAAACCAAACCTAACAGCAATAAAACCATCTAATCCATTCCATTCATTGATTTCATGGTTTATCATCTCCAAAGATGAACTCAAGGTCATCCATGGTGGTTTCTAATGATTTCAATCCCTTAGACTGAAATATGAATCCCAATACTTATAGAATGCTTCAATACCAACTCTATTTACCCATTAAATATTGATTTGAAGACTCAATCTAACCAACAAGAACTAAATCATAAAGCCCAATAGTTTTATATCATCCAAAAGACCCTACTAAGCAAGGAAATGAAGAAGAAAGCATTCATACCTGAAATTGCTTGAAGAACACTTGTTTTCCTTGAAATTCCTCTTTTCCTTCTCCTTATACCAAGAATCGCACCTTGAGATTACACACACATATCCATCAGCAGTTTCTTCCCAAATGAGAGGATTTCACCCCATTTATGACCTAAACCCCATATTTACAACTTCAGTCCCTGAAGTTTGAGAAGTTAGGCTCCATCCACCCTATTTACCAAAACTTTTACAAAATAAGGATTCGGGTTATTACATAAGCATATCCTTCAAGGTTTGGATTGTTCTCTCACTCTGTCCATCCGTCTGGGGATGATAAGCAGTGCTCAAGTCCAACTCCGTTCCGCTTCCACTTCCACACTGGAATATCCAAAGGTTGAAGTTTCTCATACGGCCTTTGATGTTCCGCCTTGACTTGTAAGCATGTCAAGCATCTCTCCACATAATAAGCTATATCTGTCTTCATCCCCGACCACAAATAATATTGTCTTAAATCTCGATACGTTTCTGAATTTGTATTATTCAGTCTGAATATTTTCTTCATTATTCAGTCTGAATATGACATTTTTCGCGCTCTCATTTGTCCTCACGTTCACAACCAAATTTTAGTTCTCATTTGAACCCGCCTTATATGTATATAGAGGGTAGGTTAAAGAGAAAACGTTAAAAAAATCTAAAGAACACCCTAGGAGCCCTCCATCTGGAAGGTATGAACTAAGGCATACTGGTAATTTGTAACATGCATTTGTGCATATGCACTAATGCACATATATATGCATTGGTGCATAGAAAAAATTTGGATGGTATGCATTAACGCATACCGGTAATTTGTAACATGCTTTGTGCATATTCACTAATGCATATATATGCATTGGTGCATAGAAAAAATCTGGATGATATGCACTAACACATACTGGTAATTTGTAACATACATTTGTGCATATGAACTAATGCATATATATGGATTGGTGCATCGGAAAAAAATAACTTCACTTGCTTGTATACGTTAGTGCATATCGTTCAGGTGGAGGACTCTTAGGGTGTTTTTCAATTTTTTTCAACTTTTTTAGTGATTTTCTTTAAACCTCCCTATATATATATATATATACTGAGAGAGGGAGAGAGAGAGAGAGAGGGGGAGAGTTAATTACAAATTTGGTCACTACGTTTTACAAATATTAACGGATAAGGTCCCTCAAAAAAAATTAACGATCAACGTCTATGTGGTTTACATTTTATAACAGATAGGGCCCTCATCCAACTTTTCCATTAAATATTAACTTTTTACCATATTTTCTTTATTTTTCATAATTTTTCAAACCACATGCATGGACCAAATCTGTTATTTACTCGAAAACTATAAATATGTATATATAAACTCAAAGATATTTTTCATATCTTAAATCCTAACATTTGATGAAATAAAACAATGTAAAAATATATTTGTGTATCGGTTTTCACGAGTTTATAACATTTTTGTTGTTTTTATTTATTATTGCCCTGTGTGTGTGTATATATATAATGTATTATATAATTATATTTGTATTTTATTAATTATATAATTTTTATATTTTATAAATTATATTACATATTTATATGCACCTTATATTTTTATTTAAAAATTATTTTATGTTATATTTTATATGATATATTATATTTATCTTTTATAAATTGTATTTTGAATTTAAATTTAGATATAAAATATATGGAATAGTATTTATGCTATAAATAGTAAATCAGATCACTATAAAAATCGCATAGATCTTCAAATTTCAAATACATGAAATATGTAAAAATATAAAATATAAATACAAGTACAAAATAAATCTTATAAAATAAAATATAATATTGTATTAAATATAGAAAGACTTAATAATTTGTAGATATACCTATATACAAAATATGTATAAATAAAAGATTTAAATACATAAAATATATATAAATACAAATATAAATATTAAATAATTTTTATAAAATATAAATATAATATAATTTTAAATAAACAAAAAATTAATAATTTGTAAAGATAAATATATATGATAAATATAAATATAAAGTTAAAGTTTATTTTGATGGTACATTTTTAAATTTAACTTTTATATGTATATTTTACTATATATATTTATATCTATAAATTATTAATTTTTTTTATATTTAAGATTATTTTATATTTATATTTATAAAATTTATTTTGTTATTTGTATTTATATTTTAACTTTATATATTTTACATATTTGAACACTTTATCTATATATATTTTGTATATCTATACTATTATATAAAATATGTATTATGGTTATGCAGTTATTGTTTGAAAAAATTAAGACTTACCTGCTTTGTTGTATTAGGTCCAACCATCTTATCCATCTCATGTAAGCCCACCTGCATAAAAATCTGCTGTCCCCTTTTACCCTATACAAAACCTGTCCCGCCAATAGGAAAATTACACATCATTTTTATTTTAATATTTAATATATATCTAATAATATACATGAACGTAACGAGTTATTTTTAAAAAAATTACATTTTATGCCAATAGTTATTTATTTAGCTTTTCATTTTACACTCTTATCTATACTATAATTAGTTTTCAATTTCATTCATATCTTTTATTACAACCTATAATATTACAATAAATAATCCTAAATAAATCAAACTATCTATACTATTATATAAAGTATGGATTACGGTTATTCGGTTAATATTTAAAAAATTAAGATTTACAATCTATCTTGCATTAGGTACAACCATATCATCTCTGCACACCTCCACGTTCAATATTTAGAATTAGAATATAATTAATTTTGACTAATTATATCCATAATTTTAGTTATATTTTGCACTCTTATAATTAGCTATTTAATTTATTTTATATCATTTTCTTTTTATTTTTAATTTTATATCTTTATCATATTAACTTAAAGAATCGTATATAATCAAAAAACAATTAAAAAATAAGTTTCTATTTTTATAAATTATACATTTATAATCGTGTCGTCAATACTTTCAAAATAAGTTCAATATTAAATATTTTTCGATTTAATTATTTTAATATTTACATAAATATGTGACGAGTTATTTTTTTTAAAAAATAACATTTTATGCTCTATAGTTCTTTTTTTAATTTCTTTACCTTTTCATTTACACTCTTATCTAGGGATGAGCGGAACGGACCGAAATCCCGAACCGGTACCGGTAATGGTATCGAATTTCACTAATCGGTTCGGGATTCGGTATTGGGATTTATGACTTTTGGTTTTCGGTACTTTCGGTTTCGGTACCGGCTCGGTACGGGACCGGTTCGGTTTGGGATTTCGGTACCGGTTTAGTCGTTCAAAAAAATGGTTCCAACGGTTCTAGTCCCGAAAATCCCGGTACCGAATTTCAGTAATCGGTTCGGTATTCGGTATTGGATTTTGACACTTTCGGTTTCGGTACTACCCGGTTTCGGTACCGGTTCGGTACCGGTCCTGTCCCGAGCTCACCCCTACTCTTATCTATACTATAATTAGTTTTAAAATTTCATTCATATGTTTTATTATCTAATTTTTCATTTTTCATTTTTCATTATATCATATTAAAATAATTGTTTATGAATTAAATTACATTAAAAAATATGTTTATTTTTTTATAAATTATACCATTATACCTGTCTTGTTAATATATTGAATATTTTTGGATTTACTCATATTATCAAATAACATAAATACGCAGCGAATTATTTTTAAAACTTATATTTTATACATTTTATACGTTATATTTATTTAATTAACATTTATATCTTTAATTTCTAAATGTGCTACTTTGTTTTTTTTAATTAGGATTGTATTTGGGTTTTGTAAAAGTAATTGGTATCATTTATAAGTTAACAACGATAAACAATTTGATGCTTTAAAATATTTAAATCTCGCTGTATTGCAGCGGGTATGTCTTCTAGTATATATATATATATATATATATATATATCTACAAATTATTAATTCTCTGTATATTTAAGATTATATTATATTTATAATTTATAAATTGGGAATTTAATTATTATAACTTTTTTCAGAAACTTTTTACCCAAATAACCAATTTCTCTTTAAATTTACCAAAATGACTGGAAGTTACTCGAAATACATACCGAAATACATAACCATCAAAGATGTTTTAATTCGGATTGAAAGTTACTCGATAATAATCAAACCTACTCGAAATCTTTCAATCCTACTCGATAATAATCAAACCTACTCGAAATCATGTCTTTTTTGAGTAACTTTAAAAAAAATTCGGGTAACTTTAAAAAATTTAACACATTTTTGAGTAAACATTTTACAATCGAGTAAGTTTCAACGAACACTTTTCCAAGAATTCGAAGACTTTTCATGATTTGGTGTATTTGTTAATTTAAATTTACAATTTTCACCCTTAGAGTTAGTTAATAAATTACTTTAAGTACTTTACTTTTTAATTTTTCGTTTTGCAGCCTTATCACATTAACATATATAATCGTATATCAATTAAAATACGTTTAAAAAATATGTTTTTATTCCGACAAGTTACACCATGAAAATCGTCTCGTCAATACCTTCGAAATGAGACCAATATTGAATATTTTTGGATTTAATTATATACTTTTGAAATCAATCGGTCTCATGATCGGTGAATATGAATATTTTTCACAAAATTTAGAATATTAATTAAAATATAATATTATTATTTTTAACGACAATGTATAATATTATGGATATAACTGGAAACAAAATATAATATAGGATTAGAAACAATAAAAAATAAATCTTTATATAAAAAGATATAAGCTTTATATGTAAATTAGAAACTTTATTAAAATTGATGAACCAAGATAGAGTCTTTTTGTTATATTATAGGTCCAATGAATTATAAGGAAATCCCGAAACCAAATTGTTATGTACCCACTATTTAAGCCTATCCTTTGCGATAGATTTAATTGAAAGAAAGGAGGAGAAGCAGATCGTTCACTCAGTGAACTATATTTAAATACAAGGCAGAAATATTAAAGATGCTAACCTTTTGATTAATTCGGAGAAGAAGAAAGAAACTGCACGGTTTGTAGAAAACCTGTCCTTTAAGGCTTTATACGACACCCTATTTGCTGTGAGTATGACAGCCGCAAAACCTCAGGATTCGATGCAGGAACACGGTTTGTAAACAACAGCAGTGAATACAAACCAAAGCAAGATTGATGCAGAAACAGGTGGAATGCAATTGCAGAATAACGATGGAAGTAGGCAGTTTGTTGTTGTTTTCGATGTGTAGAATGGGGAGGGTTTACACCAGTATTTATACTGGTTAAACCCTAACTGCCATGCTTCATCCCCAAGAATCGCAGAGTCAGTTAAGACTCATTCTCCAAGCATATCCCCACGTTTTTTAACAAATTAAAATTAAAAGATTTATTAAGTTTGAAAATATCAGTAACAAACTAGCTAAAAAACTGAGTCAAACACTTATTAAAACGTGTGATTTATCTGCTGATTCTCTCTCTCGAAAATTTCTATGCGGCGTCCGAAGTGCAAAGTGCGCCTCCTCGCGAATTCCCGCGCCCGTACCCGCGTCCATGGCCTCGGCCTTGGCCACGCGCGCGCACGTGTGCGTTTGACCTACCATCCACAACCCCCACCATGAGCCCATCAACTAGTTCAAGGCCCAATGGAAGGTTAAGCCTTATAAGGCACTCTAACTTTCATCTCCCTTCCTACGTGGGATGGATGAAAAAATTCCAACCTTCAACCTTTCATTTCCAACACCTACTCATTGGTTAATTGGTTCTAGTGTGTGTCCCTATAACTTTTTAAAATTGAAATTAACGGAAAGATCACAATGGTTGGAGATTGAAGAAAAGATGAGAGGGAGGAGTTGCAGGAGAGAGACCTAAGATGGCATAGGTGGCTAGAAGATTGCATGTGGGTTATTTGCCGGAAAAAGGGGGAAGGATGGAGGGTTGTTTGCCGGAAAGGGGGGGGGTAGGGGTAAAGAGAGGGTCGCCAAAGAAGGGATGGCCGGTGGGGGAGAGTGGAAGCCAGACCGCCGGAGAAGTAGTTTGATGTCAGGGCGATGAAAGATTGTAGTATACGATATTATAATAAGTCTAATTTTAAAAAGAAAATAAATAAATTTTAAAAAGACAATATTGCCCTTCACTTAACTCAGTATCATTAATGGAGTTAGCACAAGGGACCAAATCCAAAACAAAAGTAAAATCATGATGACCATACGTGTAATTACGTTTGAGTGCATCCAATCCAACATTATCAATAACCACATGGACGGAATTTGTAATTTACTCTACCTTAATAGTTGTATCATTGAAATATTGAATGTTTTTAAACACAAAACACAAATACTTCATCGACAAGTTTATCAAATCACTACTAAAAAATTGAGTATTTTTAGCGAAATTTTTCAACGGAAAATGTTGTTGAAAATTTTCTGCGAATTTTAGAGAGATTATTGACAGAACATAAATTTTCTACGATTTTTCAACGAATTTTCGTTGAAAATCTCTCACAAACATACAAACATGCATTTTAAACCAAATTTTTTTTATGAGACATTCCGTTGAAAATTTTTTGGTTGAAAATGCATGTTAATGAAACGAAAATTCGTAGAAAATTTATGTTTTATCAATAATCCCTCTAAAATTCGTAGAAAATTTTCAACGACATTTTCCGTTGAAAAAATTCCATTGAAAATACTCACTTTTCTAGTTGTGAATATTAGCCTAAAAGATCGTTGAACAGGAGTTAGAACTTAGCAAAGATAGACAGGATTTAGGAAAGATAGAGAATTTGATTACTACAATGGTGCGTATAAATAGGAGTAGTTCATTAGGGGTGTTTTAGCCTTGAGGTCCGGTTTGAGACTTTGAGTGGTTTAACCCGCAAACCATAAACCAAATCATAATGACGGTTTAGAAAATTTTCCAAACCGAGCGGTTTGACAACAAGTGACTAAATCATCAAAAGACAGTCGGGTCGGACTAGTGTAGGCGGTTTAGGTCTTTTATTGGATCTAAACTAAAAAATAATAACATTTATTAAAAAATAGTATGCCAAATTATAAAAGAAACGTTTGTTTCTATAATTAAAAAACATTAATCAATTTAAAAATTAGTAGCCAACAATAGTTGGATTTTTGTACTAACACTTAGCAAGTCGAATGAGAATTAGGAATTTATGATTTGATTTTTGATGTATTTAAGAAATTTACAATTTTAGATAAGGTGGACAATTTAGAAATGAAACTAAAAACATAATGGTACCACGTTATACATCACACAACTGTTAAGGAAGACAAGGGTTCATGTTTTCTTGTTAAAACTATGATCGATCGATAAACTAAATAAAATTTGGTGCTACCCTTTTGTACCAAGTTCACGTTGGTCATGCTCGAGATCTGAAGTGTGGGTTGCTAGAGAAATAATTTTTTTTTTGTTATTGTTGTGGTTCTTGTTTTTGTTTATGTATTGTTTTTCTATTTCAGGTGTTATAGATTTGTGTTTTGCAATCATTAGAGCATCTTCAATAGCTTTCCTAAAATGGGAAAAATAAAAAAAATTGAGGATTTTAAGCAAGTATTTTGCTTCAATAACTTCCTAATAATCATCTCAAAAATGGAAAAAGTAGGAGAGAGAGTGAGTTTTTCTCCAAATATGGAGTTCACTTCAAAAATGATTACCAAATAAAGTGACCAATAAAAAACTTTGAAAAATAATTATTTAAAGAAAGAAATAATATTTTAATAGATGATGCAATATTTTAATATTATTTTGAAGAAATTATAGAAAATTTATTGGAGATAAATGCAATTTTTTTTGAAGATTTTGTCTTTTGATTCTCTATTTTGAAAAAATTATAGAAAATTTATTAGAGGTGGTCGTAGATATGAGGGTTTTTTTGATTTAGTATCATAACACTTGATGTTCACTTAAACGAAAAACGATTGCCAATATCTTTGTAGTTAGGAGACAAAAACTTGATACATAAACTCAAAACTTGCCTATTATGCGACAAAATAGTAGACCAAAAGGCCCTTCAACAAACGTTAGACAAGCAACCGATTGTAGTAGAGTGTTGAAAGGGGGCTTAAAAGTTGAGGGGCTAGATGGGTATAAATATCTCATTAAGGATTTAACTATTCAAAATAATAAAATTTGATGGTTTTGCATTAAAAAAATACTTTAGCAACTTAATTATTTATAGTAAGAAAGTTTACTAGTATTTTCATTTAAAAATTAATAATTTAAAAACTTAATCATTCACGATTTGATAGGTTTTTAGAGTTTCATTTTCCTTTTCATAGTTAATAAAACACGATACTAGACTAGTACTGTGAGATACACAATTTTATATATTTCAACTTTTCTACAACCAGTATATATTCACTACAACAAATCATATCCATTGCGACGACTGTCGTCGCTGTAGAGATCGTCACTGTAGGTCCGTGGCTGTAGGTTAAAAATCATATCTACGGCAACGACATGTCGTAGCTAAAGGTTAAAAATTAAAAATTATCTAGATAAATAATAAATTATCTACTGCGACGCCATGTCGTGACTAAAGGTATAAAATTAAAAATTAAATATATTTTCTACTGTGACGACATGTCGTGGCTAAAGGTTAAAAATTAAAAATGATCTAGATAAATAATAAATTATCTACTGCGACGACATGTCGTGGCTAAAGGTATAAAATTAAAAGTTAAATATATTTTTTACTGCGACGACATGTCGTCACAGTAGGTGAAAAACCATTTTTTTAAAATTTTGCTATAAAAAGTAAATTATATTCAAATAATCTGATATTCATATAAATAGAGAATAATTTCAAAACCCCTAATTCATTAACTTTGAAACCGTAATACAAAAGTTTTGAAACTGTCACACAAAGTCAATAACACAAAATAAACGCAAATGTCTCAACTATATTAATACAAAAATGTCTAATCGTTCGAGTCATTATGTGTGTCATTATCATCCAGATCATGTTGCGGCGGCTGATGCGCCGTAGCTAACGCAACTAATGCTTGTGTGTCTATAACAGGTGGGTGGGTGGGTGGGTGGGTGGGTGGGGGGGGGGGGCGGGAGTTGACTGCCAGGTGCATTGTACGCTTGATTCATGTACGCTTGAAAAGCGTTAAATCCATCCAAGACATTCTTGATCCCATCATAACTTAGTGGCCGGGGTGGTGGCGGAGGTGGTGACGGGGACGGTTCAAAAAATGATGCATAAGCGAAACCCTTTAATTTTCATCCAATCCCTCGCCTGTGACCGTAACGTTCCCTAAGTACTTTGGTGATTATTTCATTCTCGTTTATAGAAGACGCGGTTGAACCATGTTCTTGGGTTTGCGCAACTTGCTCTCTAAGCATCGCTTCATGTAAGAAATATAATCAATAATAGATCAATTAATTTTCATCTATGAAAAAAACCATTTAAACCATTTAAACTATGAAAATCGGTTCAAGAATTTCTATTTCTGTTTCACTATTCAGTTCTTAATACCATAACAACAAGGCTTTATCCTTAACCAGTTGGTTTGTAAGCTAACAAACAACAGAAAAGAACTTGTAAGCTCCCATATATATATATATATAGATGGTCCTTCTTGTGTTAACTCAAAAATATGTGTTAACTTTGTTAACCAAAATCAACCAATAGGATAATTTTTTTATTTATTAAATTATTTATATTTGTTATATTTAATAGGGGTAATATCATATTTTAGTAATTTCCCTACATTTGTTTTATTTAATTTTTAATTCTATATTTAAATGATTCCTTAATTATAGCATTGTTAAGTATGGAATCCATATCAACAATTTCAGAAAATTATTGTCTCCTTCCATTTCACTCTTAACGCTTCTTCAAACAATATGACGGATCTGGAAACCGAGAAGAAGCACCGAAGCATTAACACCAATAATCTCAATCAACAAAGTAATGATGAAGAATTTTGTAATACATATACGTCGTTAAATGAGATACATGTTTCAGAAGTAGTCCCCAATAGTTAGAAATTGTTCAATGTAGAAACCGAAGAACAAGGTAGTGTTGAAGAAACTCAAGAACAGTTTCAAGGTATATGTATGTTCTTATAGTCGTTGATGATGTTCTTATAGGTCTGTGAATTATCAAGTTGTTCATTTATCAATTTAATGGTGTTCATTTAATATTCATACATTTTTTTACGTTTATGAAATATTATGAAACTTGTTCAGTTATAAGACCCTCCAAAAAATCCCTCTTACATTTATGAAATATTATGAAACTTGTAAAATTGAGTTCATAAGCGAACCGAGTTCATAAGCGAACTGGTGATGAACTATCAATACGTTCAGTATGATCAAATAAATTACATTTTAAATTTGCTACCATTCACTAGTGAACAATTAAAATTTAGAAGCATATATAAATAAGCCAATTTAGACTAAATGTTCAATGATGAACTAATATTATGTTCAGTAGTGATCAAATAAACTACGAATTCAAAGAGCTCATTCACTGGTGAACAATCAAATTGAAGACGCATATGTAAATAGTTCTAATTAGACTACTGCATTTTATCAAACTCGTTCACTATTGAACAATCAAATTGCATATGCACATGTAAATAGTTCTAATTAGACTACTGTATTTTATCAAACTCGTTCACTAGTGAACAATAAAACTTCTTTTAAATCTGCATAATCGAATTTTTTTTGTTCGATTCAAACTATAATTGAATTTCCAGAAATTTTTATACACCAACAATCATCCTATCAAAATAGGAGTTGATTGACTTATTCAATGGTGATGGAGATAATTTAGGGAAGAGGATTGTTTCCAATTTTGAGTTGTAGTATCTTTTTACCTTATTACCTTTGTTCACTGGTGTTCATCCTTTTTCAAACCCAGTTTTACATGATTTAATTACAAAATTGCCACAACCATGTTTCATCCGTTGATTAAATAGATTAATGGTCCAGATTGGATAACAAAGTTAACACAAATAAATGAGTTAACACTTGAAGGGCCCTCTATATATATGTATGTATGTATATGTATAGGGAATGGATCATACGAGAACCACCTTTTTAAAGGAATAAAGGAACAATTTGTGGACCACATATAAGCAACAGAAAAGAACTTGTAAGCTCCCATATATGTATAAATATATATATATATATATGTATGTATATGTATAGGGGATGGATCATACAGAACCACCCGGTGTTTCTTTATTCCTTTAAACTTATAAAGTTCTCATTTGAACCTTCCTCTATATGTATATATATATATATATGTATGTATATGTATATAGCAACCAACTATGCAGTTGATTAACGGGGAAGATGACAAGTTAATCACTTTGTTTTTGCATTTAAACTACAACCCAAGAGCCCCTATTCAACCATTTAAACTACAACCCAACAACCCCTATTCAACCATTTAAACTACAACCCAACATCTCCTAAATTATTTTAACAAGAAACTAAAAAGATGAACAGATAAACTGAGAGGTGGTAAGACTGGCATATAATTCCTACAATTACTTACATGATCGATCCTCGCAAGATCGTTTACCCATCCACTATTTGGCCTGTAATGCATGTATTTCCAATTATGATCCTTGCAGTTCTTGGGTTTCTTGGGTTTCTGGGTTTCTCTGCATCAAAAAAATAAATAGAAGAATTATGAATCATCGAAACAATCTAAAATAGTATCAAGTTTAACTTATGTACCTTTTTGTATCGTGTAGCGATATATGATGTGGAACCCTGAAGACTTGGGTACTTGGCATGACCCCTATTTTGTGCATTTTTCTCTAAGCGTGCTATATGTTTCGAGTCAACGAAAAGATCCACAGTCTTCTCCCAATTTTCAGGGTCCACGTGCGGTGGTGGATTTCTCTTGGCCTTTGCAACGTCTTTATACCCACCAACTGTTTTAAAATATTTCTTTAGTTTTGACTTCCTATCTCAATAAATATCTGGATTAATCGAATTCACATTTTTGATTTTGAAGAACAGCTGTATTCAAAAGCTCTCTTAGCAGTAAAGTAACTTGATCTATCACAGGATCGAACCATTTGAGAATCTGTATCGAAGCATTTAACATCTCCAAAATCAAAATGTGAATTCCAATAATCTAAAAGGCTAATATGCTTATAGCAATATGAATTGAAAGGAAGAGATACATACAACTCCTATTAGCAAATAGCAAGCACCGAACAATCTACAAAACCCTAAGGACCTTTCTAGAAGAAACTGTCGATCCGACGAGTGCCGGCTGGTTGAACGATCAGTTTTGGATCAGTTTTACTAGGAGGGCTTTATGTATAAAGCCAAGTTTTTTTTTCCAAAGTTGTCCTTCCTAATTAAAATACATGCTCCTTCTATCTATGAAAAACCATCCAAAACATAAACCTTCCTAATCTATACAGATGGGTTAATTCAGACTAACATAAACCTTCCTGTCAATCGAATAGAAACTTAATACAAATATACCTTAAATTTGTCCACCAGTTAGTGTTCCACACCCTTGAAAGCCTGGTAGCATCTGGTAATTGGTAAATAGGTATAATTTAGATGGGAAAATGATTAAAAGATTATTATGATATAGTGCAAAAAAATATAGTTACTTGGTATCTATTCAAGATGTAATTAAAGCTCTTAACGATTAAGACAGACTTATGATTCAAAGAAACTACCTCTTAATGGACCTGTAAAGAGTCAAACACCCCCTATTAAGGAGTTGTTTAACAATACAGAGAGTAGCTTTTAACAATCATTAACAACTTTTAGGGTTCTTGAATTGGAAAATGAAGATTAAATGTGGCAGCAACAGCTTAATACAGCAACAGCTTTTAGATGTGATTAAGCTTTATACAGCAACAACTTAATAGAGGTAGAAAATGTGGCAGCTGTCATAGGTTTCTTCCTGCAGTGAAGTACATAATTAGTACAAGCAATAAGACAATTAAGGAGTTGTTTGGTTGGTTTTCCAAAAGTATTAACTTGGTATATGATTTGAACTCAATTTGCTCATAAGTACTAACTTGGAACGTGTCTTAAAAAACAAAAGTAGGACATATTATTATTTACAGTCATAAGTAACTTAAAAAAACAATAAGACAGTTCAACATGCATTACATCTTCAATCATATTTTACATTACGACAAAAAAGTATGTTGTGTGACAGAATGACATAAATATGATATATTAAATTCTGATCAGTCATACTCCCTATCTTATTAAGGATAAAATGGTCATTTGGTCAATAAAGAAGTGTAATAATTACATATTTCTAAACTATGTAAATTAGAAATATATATGATTGCGATTCTGAGAAAAAGATATCACAAACCATCCCTGCCAACTGCTCGATATCCATGGCAAATGCCAAGGTTGCAGCAATTAAACCAGTCAGAATTGTGCTCTTAACAGGAACTTGGTAGCAAACCAGCCGTTGCCATCAGGATTCGTGGCTTCAAGACAGAAAATCTCATTAAGTCCAAAAAATTTAAAACAACATTGCACAAAAGCTATGCAAAAAACATAATTAGGTTTCAGATAAGATGTTTGTTTAACCTGAGGCAAAAGTGAACCCATTAGCGTCGAGCAGAGAGCAGTGACAGCTCCGATAGTTATAATATACCTGTGAAGTAACACAAGTTAGAAACTAGTAAATAAGGCAGAAGGAATATAAATAAATAAATAAATGGAAGATAGATAGATAGATACTTACACAACCCATTGCATTCCATGGCTTGCAAATGCCGAAGAGATAGGGTGTCAGGATCCATGGCTTGCAAATGCCGAAGAGATAGGGTGTCAGGATCCATGGCTTGCAAATGCCGAAGAGATAGGGTGTCAGGATCCATGGCTTGCAAATGCCAAAGAGATAGGGTGTCAGGATCCATGGCGTAACAGGGTACTAGACCAACAATCACGACAGATCATCATATATAACGTGCAACAAATAGATAGAGCAGCCCCAATACCCAAAGGCAAATCCCTTTGAGGATTCTTTACCTGTAGAATTCCTTAATTTCTTAGATATCTTGTGAAAAATTAAGGTTTTTTTATTTGTATCTATTTGATAAACGGTCGAACATTTATGTACCTCTTCAGCTGTACCGCCAACTGAATCAAACCCTATATATGAGAAAAAGACTGTAGAAGCCCCAGCAAGCATCCCATCTACTCCAAAAGGGAAGTACCTATCACACAACAAAAGATAAATAAATAAGAACTAAAGCCATTTATGAACACATAAGTATACAAATTTAAAGATAATGCTTATTACCCAACAGGAAGTTCATAGCCAATCCATCCGCTTTTGAATCCTAGATATCCACCGGCTAGGATAACAAATATCAAGGCACATATGTTTGCAATCGTGACAACCGATTACACAAAAGTGCTCTGCCAAATTCATAATTTCATTGGACATAAAACAAACAAGTTTAAGAATAGTTCCAACACACAAAAACAAGTTTAAGAATGTTTGGAAAAAGAAAAATGAATATAATAACTATACCTCCTTTATCCCCACACATAATAGCCCGGTAACAATAAACACCAAAAAAGGCTGCACAAGGGTCGACAACAATACCAAGTCCAGGAATTGACTGTCGTGCAAGAAATGCTGGCAGACTATCTGGACCTCCAAAAAGCAATGCCTGAAGGAACACCAAAATATTTGGTTTTAGAATAGCAAATCAAGTGGTGAAATTAGCATCATTTCCTTAATTTCCATAAAATAAACAATAACTAGTGAAGTACCTAGATGAAATGTGATATAAAGATAGAGATTTGTTTTCATCACCTACACTATATCTCATAAAAGAACATAGAAACAAATTATAAATCATTTCAAAAAAGGTATGGATGGCAAATATATAAACCCCTTCTCAAGTTAACATAGATGATCCAGATCCAATATTACAACTTCTATAAAAAAAAACCTACAAACACAGGTTGTCTAGAATAGTTGCATAAAGTTCAAGCCCCAAATTAAATCTCTAACAAACTTATATCAAAACTTACAAATTACAATCCTACAAACAAGATTGAATGAACCAGAGGCAAATATTCATGAACAAAAAAACATAGAACAACATCCTGTTTTACCTCAACTGTCTAGCAAAATATAGAACATAAAACACCAAATCAAATCAAAGCAATCAGCAAATAAATTTATGCATCCAAGCAATAAATCAACAAATCAGAGAATATAAATCGAAGAAAGCAGCAAATAAATGGAAGCAATCAAGGCACCAACCTGAAATTTGGGTAGAAATTGAAGCACCGATTTGAAATCGAGCAACAACATCGCGGTCGTGGTCGGCGCTGGACGCCTCGCCGGCACTGAAGATCAGGGCCGTGCCTGGGGGAGGGCGGGCCGGGCATACGCCCAGGGCCCATGTGAAATAGGGGCCCATATTTTTTTAGTATATACTAGATATATAGTAGTATTTCAAAAAAATTAGTAAGTAAAAGAGACAAATGTTTTTAGTATTTAATAGAACCCAAAAAGAATTTAACATTATATTAAGAGTCCAAACATATATTAATTAATTATATTGGAGAAAAAATACGTAAAAAGTTAATCGGTCATTCATTTTATAATATTGTTTTTTGCTTATTGTTTCTCTATGTATTTTATCTACTACCAATATCTTAAACTATTTTGCCTATAAACCCTTACTATATTTTATATCATTGATCTTCACCGAATATTTTGAGTATTCGATCCACATGAATTCTATTTTTGTATTAGAATATAGTAGGTTTCTTGTTATTAAGTAAGAAGTCCTCTATGTTTTGAAAAAAAATAATACCAACCATATGAGACGAGCTAATCTATATCTATATTTAGGATTCTAAAACTACATTTTTTCATACATTATTGACTTTTTATTACCTAATATTGAGTGCATAAATCTAAGAACTATTATGTCTGTAAAATAAAAATAAGATCTCAAGCTATATATAACCAACATGGACTTTTAATTTTACGATTCATGGTTTCTAAAAAGTTTGTTTTAACCCTAAAAGTTAAAAATGGTGATGAAAACATTAGCTTGGGGTGTGACATGGAAACTCAACTGATCTATTTTGATTTACATAGAATTTTACCCTGAATAGTCAACATTGTAACCTAAAATGATGTTAATCATGACGAAGGATCGTATGAGAAGAAGAGTGAAGGTGAGAATGTAAGAATGTAAGAAGTGATCTGGATCACTTGTAATCTTAAACCCACCAATAAATTCTGCTTGATACAGAGATTGATCAGATGCATCTCATCCTAATGTGCATCCAAGGGTGGAGATCTCTTCTACCCAACTCATGATAACTTTCATTCTCACCGAACCCTACCTTGTCAATCATATATATCATAGGACGTGTTTGACGCTGGAACAAATTCAAGATACTATGTAAAAATAATATGGTAGATAATTTTAATCTATAAACAATTATTGATTGATTTTGCATATATAAATACTCAGAGTAATGATCTTATATAAATTGTTTGGTATTATTGAATTTAATGTTATTTCTGATGATGAAAACAAATATATTAAAGATAAAAATCCGTAGTTATCGAGGGCCCCTTTTTAGACGTCGCCCAGGGCCTATAAAATGTCAGGAACGGGCCTGCTGAAGATGGCTGTCGATGGGGGAACGACGGTCGAGTAACCGTGCCCGTCGGAGGAGCTGCACGAACGACAAGGAATGGTTTGAGCAAAGCGGCTAGACTTGTTCGTTTTATTTTTTGGTCCTATAATTTGTGTTCTATAAAGTAGTCTATTAGAATGTTTATTTATGAGTAACATCTTATAAACCCAATTTTATTGTATTGAGAATTATATTCAATTTCAACATATTTTTTATTTTAAAATTTTTAACGCAAGTTATATTAATAGTATGTTATCTAATTTATCATCCAGATACACTTTAAAAAATTAAATATAAAATGACGAAAATTTAATCTTATCGATGGAATTGAATGAAATAATCATTTATGTCTCTCGTCATCAACTTTAGAATATTTTATAGAGAAATGTTTAAAAAAACTCAACAAACTATCTCATTTTGAATGGTTAAGTCCTTAGAGCATCTCCAACAGCTAGGCTAAACTTTTTCTAAAATAGCATATCCAAAATCAAAATTTCTAAAAAAAATTGTATCCAACTCCAACAGCTACTCTATTTTAACAATCTTATCATAATTATATTATTAAAATATTATATATATTTGATATCCCAACAACTTTTTAAACAAACTTTCAAATAATTGGTGGAACTATTAAAATAATTATTTCTCTCTCTATTTAGATATTCTCTAAATTTAGAAAAAAATTTTCTCCTTTTTAGCATTTCTCTATTTTAGCATATGGTATACCATAGCTGTTGGAGCCTAAACTTACAAAAAACCTTCGTTTTTCTATTTTACAATAGATGTTGGAGATACTCTTCAGTTTTCTGTTGAGGTCTATCCTGTAGAGGTACTCAAATTGGATCAGTGATCGATTTCTAGGTTTCGTCGTAAACCTAATTGGTTACTTCCAATTACGTAAATCAATAGTTCAAAAGTTTAGGTGAAGGAAGTATGACCGCTTTACCAATAGTTGAAACCCAATCGCTCTTAAACTATTTTTTTGATTGAAAAAATTGTTAAACTTTCTTATTTTGAATGATTAAGTCTCTGAACTATTGATTTGAATGAAAAAACCATTAAACTTTCTCATTTTAAATGTTTAAATCCCTAAACATTTTTTTGAATAAATAAACCATTAATCTTTTAAAAGTTAGTTACCTACAATTGTTTTTTAAAAATAAGTTACTTGTAACTCACTAAAAAAGTTTTTAAATAAAATAAAGTTAAATCAGTTTTACTGTCCAAAAATCCTACGCAATTAAAACCCCTAGCAAACAATTGTATCGCTTCCCCTCGTCAACTCCCCGTTACCCCAACGTTGTCTATTCTCCGTTTCACCTAGCTCGTTGTTGGCCCCTGCCATATTTCTTCTCTTTTTGATCTATTTTTTATTCATCATAAGAGGGATAATCAAAAGATAATTGGTTAAAGATAGTTTATTTATGTTTAAAAGTTGTAAGTAATCAATTTTAAAAAATTCGATGGTTTAATTTTTTGATTTTCTTTTTCAGGGACTTAATCATTCAAAATAAAAAAGTTTAATGATTTTTCAATTCAAAATAAGAAAGTTTAATAATTTTTTCATCCAAAAAAATAGTTCAGAGACTTAATCATTCAAAATTAGAAAGTTTAATGGCTTTTTCATTAAAAAAATAGTTTAAGGACTTAATCATTCAAAATAGAATAGTTTATTAGGTTTTTTAAATATTTCCCAATTTTTTAAACTTAAAAATTTTCAAATTTTCTCTATTATATAAATAATAATATAGAAAAGTTGTTAAAGAAAATTTAGAGAGAAAAAACCATTTTTATTTTATTTACAGAAACTGTTAGGTGATACTCTAACAACCTGAACAATAAAAACTTATCTGATGCCTATTTTTGTTGAAAAAGTTGATGAAAAACCCTTTTATGCGTTTATTTATTAATTTTTTAATTGTACTATCTACTATATTTTTGTTCTTTTTCTTTTATTTGTTTCAATATATTATTTCTTTAAACAGTTTTCATAACACACTAAAATATAAATTATAATTTTATAACTTTTACTTAAATTTGATTTATTAATTATTTTATAAATGTTAATAACATGTCATAAATAAAATTAATATATTATGTTTGGATGATATGTGATACCAGTAATGGACTTACAAAGAAAAGAGTTGGGAATTGACCCATTAAAAAACAATTTTTTCCCTCACTAACATTTTGATGATTAATGAGATGTTTTATCATTTAATCCTTTAAAATGAATCTGAAAATTAGAAAGAAAAATAGTCTTGACCCAACCATCTCAAGATGCCATATATAATTATATATATATGCTTGTAGTTTTCTTTTATATATTAATATATTCATTGATAATTTTAAAAACCAAATGATTTTAATATATTAGACCATGGTATTTGATTCGGTAAATACCGCAGCCTTGCCCTTATTGCCCTGCCTACCTCGGCAGGCATACCCCGGAACTAATTCATCTCATCGGCCGGGTATAAAATAACAATTGAAAAAGAAACTTCCTCAAACGATAAAATCCGGTGATAACAAAACGAGCAAAAATAAGTAATTTAGAATTTAATTTGATGTTTGTTTGACGAATATTTATCTTATAGTTTTCCCTCATATGTATTTAAATAAAATGATTTTTTTTAAATTAAAAATATAAATTATACTATTTTTGTCTACATAAAATTTCTTTAATCATAGTACCGAATTGTTGATAAATGTTTTTCAAACACTTACTTGATAAATGTTTTTCGATAAAATTTAATATTATCATTTATTTTATCGGGTAAGATTTTAATCTATTAAAGTGACAACTTATGCAAAATTTTATCTGGTAAACATTAATCGTTTAAGAGTCATCGCGCTGACTTACCGAATAAATGTCTGAATTTTTGTCTTCGCTCCTATTGCATGTGTAAGACTCTTATTGGTCCTTATCATCCGCATCCGGTAAAATAATATATGATTTCATAATTGTTTAACTGAGTAAGCATTTGATAAACATCGCTTAAGTCACCTCTATCTAGGCTTTAATTTGTAAGGTTGAAGGATGCTAAAAATAACGATTTATTTGGTATGGTTATGAAAATTTTAACTATTATTTTGTATTAATTTGTTTAAAAAAATTTAATATGATTTTTTTAACGTGGGTGAAAACGAAATGAGCAAGAACATTAGAACATGTTGTTAACTATGTCTTTAATTATAAATAAAACAATATATGTAAAATTTGTAGTGTTATTTTATTTTATAAAACATTCATTGACTATTTTATGTATGAAAAGAATACGAGTACACACATACAAACTTACATACACACAAAAATAAAATATATGAAACAATATAAATTATAATTTAAAATCAAACTTGTTGAATAGTTTGAATTGTTATTATGGGTTTGTAACAAGGGTCCATTGCAATGGTTGATTTGGGTGAATTTTTAGAACTTAGATTCGTTTATTTGTGAAAACTGAAATGTAATATGAGATTTTAAAAACCCTTTATGCTTTTCATTTTGATTGTTACAGAATTGAGTAAAAGAAGAATCTTATAAAAGTTAAAAGATTATGTATACAGAGGAGGTTTAAATGAGAATTTTATAAATTTAAAAAAACAAAGGAACATCTTGTGGACCATATCCCATACATTAAAAAATCATATCTGATTCAATGGTGGACGCCATTGAATCAGCTATGATTTTTTTAATGTGTAGGACCCACATCATATGTTGTCCACAAAGTGTTCATTTGTTCCTTTAAATAGGAGGTGTTCTTGTATGATCCCTCCCCTATGTATACGTGTATATGATCGTGTGAGAAAAAGAGATGGTGAAAACGCAAGAAAATATCTGAACTTTTGATCACTTTTAATTTGGAGTGTTCATCCGAACCGTAAAACGCGGTTTAAAGCTTTCGCGGTACGGTTTGCATTTTTACCAAACCGCACAGCAGTTTTGAGTTATCAAACCGCGGTTCAAATCGCACCGGACCGCATACTTTGTACATTTTTTCATTTTATATATAACACATATGCATATTAATAGGGGTGTTCAAAAAAACGGGAAAACCGATAAACCGAGCCGAACCGTTTGATCCGAAACCGAAAAAACTCATAACCGAAAAATCCGTAATCTAAAAAACCGAAAACCGAGAAAACCGGGTATTCACGGGGCGGTTTCGGTTTTGAATTTTAGGTAATCGTGTGGGTAACCGCGCGAACCAAACCGGATATAATGTATATATAATATTTAATATTAAATATTCATATTATTATTTGTACATTTATTAGCCAAAGTTAAATGAGTGAAGTCTTTTACGTTTTGGTGTCAAAAATTACGGTGGATGATTAAATTTGATTGTATGAAGTCGTGAAAGAGTCGACATTAATGGAAAAATGTTTGTAGCGTTTTATTAGTTTTATTTATTTGTTGTGTAATTGTTTTAAATGTTACCATTTTTATAGTGTGAATGATATTTTTTATATAAATTCGGGTAATCGAGAACTGAATTGCGGGTAACCACCTTATTTCGGTTCGCATCGGTTCGGTTTTGTGTAACCCCCGGTTCGGTTTCGATTCGGGTAGCAGAGTATCCGCCTCATGCGGTTCGGTTCACGTTTTCCCTACTAATCGAACCGTGAACACCCCTATGTATATATAGTATAATTTATTATTTATGTAATATTTTTTTGACTTTGTGTTTTGGACTTTGAGTTTGATCCAATATGACAATTGATAATATTAATAAGTTGTTTGGACGTGTCACAACTCACACGTTCAATTTAGTTTGAAGTTTTTTTATGCTTCTTAGACTATTTTTAATTAGGCAATATAAATTTAGGAATTCGATGTATTCAAACTCATTATTTTTTTGGACCACTGTCACTTTATAGTTAATTTTATAATGTATTTTTAATCTTATAAATATTGTATTGTAGGCATAAAGTGTTATAAGTACAAACTGCATAAACCGCACTGCACCACATTTGCGGTGCGGTTTGAGTTTATGCGGTGCGATTTGCGGTTTAAGAAAATGTTCAAACCGCACCGTAAACATCCCTACTTTTAATCTCATATTCACCCATGAATTACGCCTTAAAAGAGAGTTGATCCAGTGTATCTCGATGTATCTCATCCTAATGTGCATATCCAATGATGAAGTTCCTTCTTACGCTTCTCACCCTAACTCCCTTTCTCATCGAATTCCAACCCTATATATACATAATTCTTTAATAGTTGCATCCTTGAAAATTTAGGAGTTTTTAAGAAAATTAAAAAACTCATATACTTCATAATATAATATAGATTATGAATAATTAATTATGATATAGATTATGAATAATTAACCATTTTATTGAGGATTTGACAAAGTTTTAAATACTTACAAAATTTATCATCATTTACTCTTATACAAAGTATTTATTATAGCCATGTTTAGCAACCATTTCCTAACTTATAAACACTATTTTCTAACTTTACTAAAAATGCTCATTATGATAAGACATAAACTACTTATATGTTGTAGGGATGTGTTCACCTTTTTTGATTATGCCATTTAAATATTAATCTTGATTAATCTTTTCAACATGCGTTTTTTTATAGATATTTTTACATTGTCATTTAGTATACTAGTTAGTTTTTAACAAATATAACTATTTTTTAGTTAAGTTTTAAGTTAACTATTAGTTTATAAGCCAACGACTAGTTTAAACCTGGTTTATTAAGATATGTCAGCTAATTTGTCAAACATAGACCGAAAGATTTCTGGACAAAGGTTAAAAATGATAGAGAACTTTGATTATTTATAAATGGTGCTTATAAAGAGAAGTAGTTCATCTTAAAACCCCCAAGCCTCCCATTTATCTCCCTCTTCATCACCGTTCAAACTCTCCGTACTCCGTCGTCAAGTTTTTTCCAGAATCCACCCTTGGAAACATTCTCTACCATCGAAGTGCTTGCAATTGGCGATTTCCCGATGGACCAAAGCTATATGCAAATGTTTGTGGATGACACGTCATTTAGCAACCGGATGGTGCTCGGGACAGTGTTGCCAACGAGTGTTTGGGAGCCGATACCGCATCTTCTCCAGAGTTGGCTTCGGAATTTCACGGTCGGAACCCTAATTTATTTTGTCATAAATTCTCTTTGGTGTTTCTATATTTATTACTACAAATTCAACGTGTATGTTCATAAAGGTAGGTATTATTTATTTAATTTTTTTACCAAAACATAATATCTATAATTTAAGGGGGTGTTTGGTTGGATGTATTAAACGGAAATTAACGAGAATGATAATAAAATAAACTGTTTGGTTTTATATAACATAATGAGTTCATTCACCCATAAGCCCAAATTTTCATTATTGATTAAATTAGACGGAATGAAAAGCCATTCCCGTTTTCATCCTCTATCATTTTCATTTTCATTCCTCAACTTTAACCAAACATCCCCTAAATATTTGTAATGGGAATATATCAGCTATATTATTTTATGTGATTTTAATCAAAGTACCAATGTTTTAAGCAAAATCTTTATTCAATTGCATGTAGATGCAATTCCTTCAAGAAAAACAATATGTAAGCAAATATATGTTTCAATGAAAAGCATGCCATGGTTTTCTGCTCTTCCTGCGATCTCCGAGTATCTGGTCGAGAACGGATGGTCGAGGTGTTTTCCGAGGATAAGCGACGTCGGGTGGGTTTCATACGTTACGAATGTCGGACTTTATTGGATATTTGTAGAGTTCACTGTTTACTGGGTGCATAGAATGTGCCATGAGATTAGGCCTCTTTACAAATACCTTCATGCAACTCATCACGTCTATAATAAGCGTACTACAGTCTCCCCTTTTGCTGGTGAGTTCTACTATCATATTTTGCTTTCATTTATGTTTATAAATTTAACGAAGTTTATATTTTTTTGGGGGTTCGGTTCAATTACAAACCATCTTATTCTTAAAAACTATACAAACCACTACATCAGGAAACATTATAGATTTTATGGAGAATTATCACAATTCATTAATTATGGTTGAGATGTATCTGGAAAAAATAAGGTTCATTTAGTATGATCATAGCTTTAAATTAAGAAACAAAATAAAATCATATATTTATTAGGATAGATGAACGGCTAAGATCTGTTTGTATAGTTTGTTAGAATCAGATGGTTTGTAATTGTAATTTGTCCTATATTTTAGTTCCTATTTTAATTAATTAACGTAATAATGGAATTTTTTCCCAATTAATAATATATAAGTATATAATAAAACGTGTATTTGTTCATATATATTTCGTAATCGTTTTTACTTGATAAATGAGTTTTAAGCATACATGGCATCGGTTGATTTGATGTGTGTAATCAAGGTTCACAATATAACTTACCTGCTTGAAATCTACATCATCAATATTTTTTTTAACGGCAAAAGAATGATTTTATTAACCACGAATCAGTCCATATACAAGAGCAAAAACCAGCAAAACACGGAAGCATCGAAACTGCATACGACATACATCATCAATAATTAATTACAGAATATACTGAAAATTGGTCAAAATAAGTACGTAATAAGAAAAATTGAACATTTGTTACACTGACCGAGAAAAAAACCATCGTTACAATAAGTAGGAACGAAAGCAATTTTGTTACATTTTGATGTATTTTACTTAATTTACAAAAACAATCTTGATGTAATACGATCGCACATTCTTGACAAAAATGATTACGGGTGTTTGATTTTGTAATATAGGTGTGGCGTTCCACCCTCTTGATGGGATACTACTTACATTGCCGCATGTGGTGGTTCTCTATATCGTGCCAATACATTTTACGACACACACTGCACTCTTGTTCTTGGATGCCCTATGGACGATAAACATTCACGACAATATACATGGGAAAGTTTGGCCTATAATGGGTGGAGGGTACCACATTATACATCACACAACATACCGTCACAACTATGGCCGTTATACAATTTGGACGGATTGGATGTTTGGAACTCTTTGTGATCCTGCGAACGATGATGAGGGTAAGAAGTCATAATTGCGTTCCTATGGGCTCATGTTTCACAGTTAAAACTCCGATCGATCAAATAAAACTAAATAATTTAAATCAACTGTTTGTTGAATCGTATTTAGTGCCATCTTTTTGTACAGAGTTTGCTCATATCAACGTTTGATCACACTCGAGATTTGACGTGTGGGGTTCTTGGATAAATGTTTTGTTGTTTGTTTTTGTTAATGTACTTTTTTTGATGCAAGGTTTTTAGATTTATGTTTGCAATAATAACATTTGAGGGTTTTTTTTAAAGATTTAGAATCGTAACACTTAACTTTAACTTAAACGAATAACGATTGTTAAAATATCATTGTAATTGGAAGACAAAAACTCGACACATAAACTCTAAACTTGTCTATTATTTCACAAAATAGTAGACCAAAAGGAGAAAGCCCCTCCAACAAAGGCTATACCGGTAACAAATATCACAGAGTGTTGAAAGGGGACTAGATAGGTGAGGGGTTAGATGAATATAAATTGACCCAATGTGTTGAGTCTTTAGAGTGGTCAGTGGCGGACCCAAGATTTTTTCCGAGCGGGTGCACTCTTAAATTTGATCAAATGTCCGCAAAGCCGTTTGATGTATTTTCGGTTGATTTCGAGGGATTTTTTTAGCCCAATTCCCCGATCGGGGATTTTTTTTAAGTTTTTCGGTTGATTTCGAAAGATTTTTAAGATTTTTGGGTGATTTCGAGAGATTTTTTTATGATTTTTTGGTGATTTCGAGAGATTTTTTTATGATTTTTGGTTGATTTTGAGGGATTTTTTTAGAGTTTTTGGTTGATTTCAAGGAATTTTCGAAGTTGTGCTCCTTTAACCCTTGAAATATCAAAAAATTAGTGGGTGCGCCTCATGTAAACCATACGAAATGCGACTTTTTAAACCCTTACGGAACATGGTTGAGCGGTAGCACGACACCCCCTCCCCATAGGGTGGGTCTACCCCTGAGAGTGGTAAATCTTGACTCCGGTGCAATTTAAGAATCACTAGCTACTAGAAAATTGAGTATTTTCAACGAAAAATGTCATTGAAAATTTTCTACGAATTTTAGAGGATTATTGACAGAACATAAATTTTATACGAATTTTTAACGAATTTCCGTTGAAAATCTCTCACAAACATATATGCATTTTCAACCAAAAAATTTTCAACGGAATGTTTCGTCAAAAAGTTTTTGGTTGAAAATGCATTTTGTGAGAGATTTTCAACGGAAATTCGTTAAAAATTCGTAAAAAATTTATGTTTTGTCAATAATCCCTCTAAAATTCGTAGAAAATTTTCAACGCCATTTTCCGTTGAAAATACTCAATTTTCTAGTAGTGAATATTTGGAACCCACATTAATATTCAAAAGAGTCATTTGAGGAGAGAAAGAAAGTTTCAAATATATATAGAGAAGAAATAGTCCAAGTTCAGTTGATGTGAAACTCCAACATTTGATAAAGGAATAATAAAATAAATGGTGTTAATGTGAATCACGATTAAACATAAATGTAATATCCGATAGTGATACGTTTTACTATTTAAATAATGAATAATGAAATATTATTATGTGAATACGTGTGAATATATTGTATATGAGCATACAATATCGAGATATACGCATTACAATAAAACATATTGTGAATCCGACAAATAGAAGATACTATCATACGTTGAGATATTGTTGTAGTTGGTCCACTTTTATAATTGATAAAATGCGATTCTAGACTTGTATTATGAAATACATGCAGTTTATGAATTTTTTAAACGAGAATTAATAGCGTAACTAAAATATGATCGGAGACTTATTCATTCAAAATAATGCATGTAACCAACTTTTAAAAGTTCGATGGTTTATTTTTTCAAAATATGTTCTGGGACTTATTCATTCAAAATGAGAAAGTTTAATGGTTTTTTCATTCAAAATGATAAAGTGTAATAGTTTTTTCATCCAAAATGATAAAGTTTAATATTTTTTCATTCAAAATAATAGTTCAAGGACTTAATTATTTAAAATGGAAAAGTTTAATGGTTTTTTTATTCAAAAAAATAGTTTAGAGACTTAACCATTTAAAACATAATAATTCGTTGGGTTTTTTTGAACTTTTCCCATTATATAACTATATTAAGTTTTCAATAAGACCAGCATATAAATATTAACTTCAGAATTTTCAGAATTTATTAAACCATTTATTTATTCATGGTGACGACTTTAATCAGCTTTTTGTAATCAATCCAATAAACTAAAACCCAAAATTTGAGAACAATGAGATGGTGGTAAGCATTTTATAGAGGAAAACACAAAAATAGAATAAGATCAATTGTGCTTTGAATCTTTGTTGGCTTCAAGCATCTCCAATCGATTTGTTGTGCTTTAAATCTTTTATGGCTTCAGATCCAATACACTCGAAGCAGGGACGGACAGACGTAGAAATATTTTTATTAAGTGACACCATATAATATAGATAAAAAATAATTACAAAAACCACGGTTTTTATCGGCTGTTTTTATGTTTTTACTAACGTTCAATATATTATTCGATGTATTCTTAGCCTAATTCCAACGCTTCGAGCGAATTTTAAAGTTTTTTGTTTGATTTAGAGGGATTTTTTTAATCGATTTCGAGGGACTTTTTTGGTTTTTTTGATCAGGTTCAAGAGTTTTTTTTTGGTTTTTAGGTTGATTACGAGGTACGGTTGCACCTTTTTGAACTCCTGAAATATCATACGGTGAGACATTTTAAAACGATATGGTTGCACCTTTCATAAACGTAAATTTTTTAACCTTTCGACGGAGAAATAATATGGTGGTACGTGCCACCGTGTGCCCTTAATAAAGTCCGTCCATGCCTAGAAGCATCTCTAATGGCCGATGATTTTTTATTTTCCCTCAAGAAATCAACATCCCTTTGACTGTTTCTTCATCTTAAACAAGATCGATTGTGCATTTGTGCTCTGACCATTTCTTGTCTTTAACAAGATCAACAATACCATCCTCTACTGTAGTCTATATATTTTCTACTGTCGATTTGTTGGTGGTGAGATGCTCTTATCCAACGGCGGTGGGTGTTCACAAAGATAGTGGTGCTTAAAAAATCCGACCAACCTAGCCAATCCAACTCGAAAAAACTCAAAAAAACTTATTATGAGATAACCTGATACATAGTTGATACAAAATTAGGCTAAACAACATTTATTCGGTTGAAATTGGGTTGCGGTAGCTTGAACATGATCCAACCCGATGAACCAGATACCTTTCTGTACTATGGATTTTAATATGATTGTTAATTTATTGATTAGTATACGTACATTAGATATTAGACCAACCCGTAATTAGCTATATTCAGATTTATATTACAATTTCAACCATAATTTTACTTTCTTATTCACATGAAATCTTCAACTTTTTTTTTGAGTTTGTTAGCCTTTTTTGTAAGTTCTTATTTTTATTTTACTTCGTTTAAAAACAAACGTTTAGCTAGATTGTAAAATGATGTACCAAAGTTGAACCCGACCAACCCAACTTAACCTGCACGATTTAGGTTGGGTTGGGATGTAGTTTTGATTGGATTGGGCTGAGTTGAGATTTTCATACCGTAAACATTGAATGAGATTGTTAAAATGCTTTCAACTCGGCCAACTCAAACAATGTGCAGCCCTACACAAAGATGACGAATCAAAATGAGGTCAATGTTTATACATATATAATTAAATATAAACTAAATAAATAATATTATATAATAATTATTTTAATTTCTTAAAAGAAAAATAAAAAATAAGTAAAAGGATGAAAATGCCCCTTATTTTTTCAAATGTAAACAGTAGCAACCACAATTGTACTTATTGAAGTTTAGAAACGGGTTTTGTAGTTGGGTGCAAACCACAAGGACCAAAATTGTAGTTAACTCAAAAAGTATAAAAATACTCTACAAAATTGGCCCTTGGTTTTTGATTTGGGTAAAAGATAAAATCAAAAAAGACACAAAAAAATCCATTAAAAAAACGAAAATAAGTCAAGGCTTTTTAAGGATTATTTTCAAAACAAAATACAAATGACGATTGTACTTACTGAAGTTTATGGTATATAATGAAGTTTAAAAACATTATTTGTAGATGTGTGTAAAGACTAGGGACCAAAATGTAGTTTATTCCTTTATTTATTATCATAGATTCATAGCAGATCTAAGAACATCAATAATATAAACTTATTCGATACCTTTTTCATTGAAAAAGTTGATGAAAACCCCTTTTATTTGATTTTTTTTCCTTTTTTTAATTGTACTGTCTACTATATTCTTGTTGTTTTTCCTTTATTTGTTTCAATATATTATTTAGTTAAATGATTTTGATAACAGACTAAAATATAAATTATAATTTATAACTTTTACTTAAATTTGATCTATTAATTATTTTTATAAATTTTAATAACATGTCAGAAACAAAATAAATATTTTATGTTTGTATCACACGTGGTTATATATATATGTATTGAAACTTTTAGCCTTTTTTGCAATTGAAACAAATATGAAGATATTTTCACAAAATCATTATTGGTATGTTAGTTCATTGTTTTTCATACGTGAGGTAGTATGTTCAAGTCTTATACTACAAGTTTTTTTAGACACTTAATAAATCTGAAACTAAAAGTTAAAAACTAAGAAAATAATGGGATTCAAACTCGGGTATGCGTTGAATGATAAGGCTTGCAAAACAACTCTACCAAAGGAAACGTGTGTACTCATTATAGTTTCAAAATATATACGGTGATATACAACTTGATACATTGAAAATTTTCACGACCATTAATTTTTTACACCACAACGGAAGAACGAAGCAGTGACCTGTACCACCTTATCCAATACATTAGGCTTGTCCCTATGTGCAGAGCCTTAACCAACCGAGGAGAAAGAAACTGGATTGTGTCAATAGGCCCCTATTTCGACGAAAAACAACCCTTTTTTTGTTTAGCCTATTCCTATCAGAAAAATTACGATTTTAGAGAAGAGGAAAAAAGTCCTCCGTAAAACCGAACCGACCGACCCCAAGAAAGCTATTTCGCCTGCATATAAAAACCCGATTCCCACGATCTACGAACTCCAAAATTTTGGTAGCTTTTTCTCGGTTCAGATTGAGAAATTCTTCACTCGAACCGTCTGAATATCCAATATTTTATAGTCATTTCCTAAATTTTATATTTTTTAGAATTTCTATTAACTATTATGTAACACCCATAATTTTTTGCATTTAAGTTCGAATTTTAGAAATTGAATCAATTTTCGTGGGATTCATTGGTATTTACGAGTAATTGGTGCTTTGATACCAATATTAAGGTCTTGGTATGTTTTCGTGGTTAAGGAGTCAAGTTTGATGAAATGACAAGGATTCAGTGCTTCGGAGATTTCCCATATGGCTAAAGTCGCAGGAAAGGTCGAACAAGCTATTGTGTTGGGTCGGGGGTTGTACAACTCTCAATAATCAAGAGAAGAAATGGCACCAATCGAGTCAATAGAAGGCATTAAGCAGACAGAGCGAGAAGAGAGGATATCCTTTATCCTGTTGCACCTTTCACGGAGGCACACACTTGCACTTTTTTCGCCCTATAACCCGGCGGATTCTAGTTTTGGGCTCCTGGTCCATTCGGCCTGTGTTGTGACCGCTATCAGTTTCCTCCACCCTACGGACCAGGCCACTATTGAGGCCCCTTAACCGCATGGGCTAAAGTAGCCCAGATGGCATGTTGTCTGTGCAGGTAAAGTTGCCCGAAGGCGTAGGAGCACGAAGGAAAAGGGGGTCGGGACCTCAAGGCCAAGCGCCTTAAGCTACCCGAAAGGCACCCAGAGCCCAAGTGATTTTTAAACATATTCCAGCAACTGCAACTTTGGACTTGTTCACTTACTCATTTCACATCTCTACTCTCTCCTTTCTCATGGGGCTTTCTCCTTTGGACAACTTATATGCATATTTATGCATACCGTCCAGATAGAGTGCTTCCAGGGTGTTCTTCAGTTTTTTTTGAGGTTTCCCAACCTCCCCCCAATATATATATATATATATGTGAACTCAAATTTAGTTGTGAACATGAGGACATGAAAGAAGAGCCCGACACGTGTCCTATTCAGTCAGAATAATGAAGGGCATTCGATATGAATAACGAAGGTGAAGTTCATACATTATTCAGTATGAATAACACGCATTCAGAGTAAATTAACACAACATTTACTCTGAATATATTTAAACCGAATGGGACATGTATCGCGTTCTCCTTTGTCTTCATGTTCACAACCAAACTTTAGTAGCATTTGAACCTGCCCCTACACGCACACACACACACACACAGACGAGTTTAAATGAGAACTCAAATTTGGTTGTGAACCTGAGGACAAATGAGAGCGCAACACGTGTCATATTCAGACTAAATAATAAAAGAAAATAGTCAGACTGAATGTAACATTATTCAGACTAAATAATACTTCATTTAGACTGAATGTAGTGTTATTCAGTCTAAATAATACTACATTCAGCCTGAATAATAATACATTCAGTCTGAATATTTTCATTCATTATTCAGTCTCAATATGACACGTGTCGAACTCTGATTTGTCCTCACATTCACATAAATTTAAGTTCACATTTGAACTTTCCATTATATATATATATATATATATATATATATATATATATATATATTTAGAGGGGGTTCAGGAGAAAACGCTAAGAAAAAGAAAACTGAAGAACACCCTGAGAGTCCGCCATCTGGACGGTATTTTTTTTCTATGCATCAATGCATAAATATGCATTAGTGCATATGCACAAATGCATATAAGCGATTGGAGCTCCTTTTTTCTATGCATTAATGCGTAAACATGCATTAATGCATATGCACAAATGCATGTTAGTAGATGGCGGCCTCCCAGGGTGTTCTTCAGTTTTCTCCTTTTTTAGCGTTTTCTCCTGAACCTCTCTCTCTCTCTCTATATATATATATATATATATAAAAGGATGATCAAATACAAACTCATATTTATGTACAAACTATACAAACTAGTTCAAATCAATATAAAAATAATTTTTTTTCACGATTTTGTTTCATCAAATGTTATGGTTTAAGATATTATTGCACATATGTTTGTTTCACCTTGTGAAAAAATTACGTGTGAAAGTTTTATATTATGAAACAAAAACATGTAAAACTTTTTCATAAAAAAATATATGAGAAACTTTCAACTTATGAAAACAAATTCATGTGAAACTTTTACATTATGAAACAAACATATGTGTGATAATATCTTAAATCATAGCATTTGATGGGAAAAAATCATGAAAAAATTTTATTTTTATATTGATTTGAATTAGTTTGTATAGTTTGTACGTAAATATGAGTTTGTATTTGAACTTCCCTCTATATAGATATATATATATATATATATATAGGCTGGTTTATTTACAAACTGGATGAATAGTACAAACTATACAAACTGGTTCAAATCAATACAAAAATAAAATTTTCATGATTTTGTTTCATCAAATGCTATAATTTAAGATATTATTGCACATATGTTTGTTTCACCTTGTGAAAAAATAACATGTGAAACTTTTATATTATGAAACAAATATAAGTGAAACTTTTTCATAAAAAATATATGAGAAACTTTCAGCTTACGAAAATAAATACATGTGAAACTTTTAAATTATGAAACAAACATATGTGTAATATATCTTAAATTACATAAAAAAATTAATTTTATATTTATTTGAACCAGTTGGTATAGTTCGTACCATTCATCTAGTTTGTAAATGAACCAACCCTCCCCTCTCTCTCTCTCTCTATATATATATATATATATATATATATATAGCGGAGGGATCATATGAGAACACTACCAATTTAAAGGAACTCATTTGGGACTACATATAATGTAGGTCACACATAATATTAAATCATTTATAATTTAATATTAAATCATAAATGATTTAATATTATGTGGGACCCACATCATATGTGATCCACAATTGTCCCTTTGTTTCTTTAAAAATACAAAAGTTCTCATTTAAACCTTCCTCTATATCTATATATATATATGTGTATATATATATATAAATATAAACCGAACCAAAAAACCCCAAGATATACCACCTGAAACTGAAAGTGTGGTCTAGAGAGGATAAAATGTTAGCCTACTTGACATCTATTCAAGAGAGTTGAGTTGTTGTTTCGAGGAAGACAACTACCGACGCATTTGAACAATTACGGATAACTCGGTTATTAAAATGTGTGCTTTTTTAATATATATAGCTTATGTTATTGAATTGGGAAAATTTTATCTATATCCTTTAAAACTTCCTATATATTCTTATAAAATTTGAATATATATATATATATATATATCCTTCTAAACCTCTAGAACTCACATATATGTCATTCTTTCTAATTTAATTATTATTTAAACATTTAAAAAATACAAATTATTATCTCTAAATTAAATTTATTTTCTAGATTACTTAACTACTTTTCTGGATTTATTACCTTTCTTAACTTCCTTCCAAAATCGTGTGCGATTATCCCTATTCCCAAAATCGTCGATTACTCTGTTTTCCCCAAATCATTCATTTCTCCGATGGAACCATCGAAGAAAGGTTTTAAAGAAGAGGCCGAACAGAGTAATTGCACACGAAGGTGGATCGATTGAAGAAGATGGATGATTTGGGGCAAACAGAGTAATCGCAGATTTTGGGAATGAAATTAAGAAAGGTAGTCAAGTAATATAGAAATAAATTCAATTTAAAGATAATGATTTGTATTTTTTGAATGTTTTAACAATAATTTAATTAGGAAGAAGAACATATATATGAGTTCTAGAGATTTAGAAGGATATATACGTATTTTTAAACTTTACAAAGATGTATACGTAATATAAGAAGTTTTAAAGGATATTAATGAAATTTTCTTTATTAAAATTAACTCGTTTTAAACATGATACATAATGTTAAATAATGTTAATTTTTATTAAACATAACCCTTACTTTTTGTTTTTAATCGATTTATTCTAGATGTGCGAAAATAAGAAGGATTGGCCATTTTTACGACAAGTTGTTATATATAAAAAGCCTCGTTATGAATCTGGTTACATTTTAAAATATAGGTTGTTATCAATTAATTATATTTGAAACATTAACCTAAAAACACAATTGTCATATTTTAAAGAGTAAATTACAAATTAATTTCGTCCGTGTGATTGTATGGAAATTTGGATTGGTCCCTCAAACAAAATAATTATAACTATCGTGATTTCACTTTTATTATTGATTGGATGTCTTACTCTAACTTTTTATCTTATGAGTGTTTTGATAATTATATATTTTTTAATTAAAAAAATTTATATAGTTTATGATTATTTTATCCTTTAATGATCGACTACCCTCCTAATATTTTGTATTTCAATTTTTTGTGGAGATGGAGGTCGGCTAAAGAAGGAGAGACTTTTAATAATCATTCACAACCCTTAGTCAGACATGATTTATAGGTGGGGTGAGCAAAGGTAGGTTTAAGATTTGTTTTCCGTTTTCGTTTTGGATTCGTTTTTCGTTTTGGATACGCATAAAGGAGAGACTTTTAATAATCGACATGATTTATTGTTGGGATGAATAGGTAGGTTTAAGATTTGTTTTTCGTTTTTGTTTCGGATTCCTTTTTTTGTTTTGGATATGCATAAAGAAGAGACTATAGATGGTGGTGGCCGGAAAAAGGGAGGAGACCAAGTGGTGGTCGGAGAAACGGGAGGAGGACGGAGAAAAGGGGGAACTCGTAGATGGTTTCTAGATTTTGTTTTTGTCCTTTTTTTACACCATCAATGCTTTATATACTTGTACTCTTGACATCCAAACTTGTACAATAACTTTATTTTTAATAAAAACGATAAATTGACTGTACTACCCCTAACTTAACACACTACTAGAAAATTGAGTATTTTCAACGGAAATTTTCAACGGAAAAATGTCGTTGAATTTTTTTTACGAATTTTAGGGGGATTATTGATAGAACATAAATTTTCTACGAATTTTCAACGAATTTCCGTTGAAAATCTCTCAGAAAATGTATTTTCAACCAAAAAAATTTTGACGAGAAATTACGATGAAAAAAATTTGGTTGAAAATTTTTGTTGAAAATGCATTTTGTGAGAGATTTTCGACGGAAATTTGTAGAAAATTCGTAAAAAAATTATGTTCTGTCAATAATCTCTCTAAAATTCGTAGAAAATTTTTAACGATAATTTTCCGTTGAAAATACTGAATTTTCTAGTAGTGACAGAGTTGTGGTTGATGGAGTTAGATGTAGGGATTTAATCCATTACAAAAACGAAACCAGAGTAATAATACTTATAATTATTTGGTTTAAGTGACCCAATCCAAAATTTCATACAACCATAGGGACATGATTTGTAATGTACTCTTGTATATAAATAACACTTGAAAAACAAATACTTCCTCAAACGATAAAACATGGTGATAACAAAACGACCAGGAATAATTAGTTTAGAATTTAATTTTGATGTTTGTTTGACCAATATAAAATATATATATATATATATATATATATATGGAACAATAATAAAATAAAAACTATAAAAAGATTGGGAACCGTAAAGACCAATCTTAATCATTAAAGAGTTTAATCAAATGTTACTTTGATGGTGACATTTTTGTAATATTAAATTATTAATAACAATAGAATGGCGTAATAGTGATTTTGTTACAACCGTCATATTTGACTTTTCTAATTAATCGTTGACTACATCTGGATTCATATGGTGAATCTAGTGAATTAATATGTTAATTTAACCGACAAATGTTTGATTCATCAAAAAGACATCGTATGGAAAAAATTTACCCGGTAAACGCTAACCAGGTACGTGATAGATCGCTCTGACTTATCGGCTAAGACTTTCTGTCATTGTCATATTCATCCATTAACATAATGTAATTTAGTAAACTACTCGGTTAAGCATTTGGTAAATTGTCCATATTGTCATCTCAATCTTGGCTTTAATTTGTAAAATTGAAGGACGGTTGAGAGAAAAAAAAATACGATTTTATTTGGCATTGTTATGAAAATTTAATAGTTTTTTTTCATATTAATTTTGTCACGTTTAAAAAAATTAATTATGATTTTCTATGTAGTAATGTGGGTGAAAACGAAATGAGCAAGAATATAGTTAATCTAAATTTTAGAACGTATTGGTAAATTATGTCTTTATATATGAAACAAACAGTATTATTTTATAGGGAGAAATTTTATATACGCCCGTAAAAAGTTGCAATATTACTTATATATCCTTGTAAAATTTTAAATTACATGTATATCATTCTAAACCTGGAAAACTCACGTATATATTATTCTCCTTGATTTAATTATTATTAAACATTTTAAAAATACAAATAATTAAAATTAAATTGAATATATTTTAGAAATTACTAATATAACCTTCCCATATATCTTTTCCAACGTTTTTCAGATTTTGGCCGGCGATTATGATTTTTGATTTTGGAAAAGATGGGTCGATCGATTGTAATCTGGGAAGGGAGATAGACGGTCGTTTTCTAATTTAGCCGGCGACAATAGTTTTTGATTTTGGAAAAGATTTGTATTTTAGAAAAGATTTATGGAAAAGTTATATTAGTAATTTCCAAAATATATTCAACTTAGTTTTAATTATTTGTATTTTTAAAATGTTTAATAATAATTAAATTAGAGAGAAGGATATATACGTGAGTTTTTCAGGTTCAAAAGATATATACATGTAATTTGAAAATTTACAAGGATATATACGTAATATTGTAAGTTTTTAAGGACGTATATGAAATTCTCTTAATATGAAATTAATTATTTATACTTTAAAATTAAACTTATTGAATAGTTTGAATTGTTTTTGTGCATTTGTAAACAAGGTCTGTGTTCCAGTGGTTGATTCGGGTGAGATTTTGAACTTGATTCGTTTATTTGGGAAGGGTAATATGAATTTTTTAAAAACCTTTCAAGCTTTCCTTTTTATTGTTGCAGAATAGGGTGAAATAAAAATATTATAAAAGTTAAAAGATTATGTATGCATATATATATATATAGTGTTTTAATAGTTGTATCATTGAATTAAGAGAACGTTTTGTTTGAAGAATTTGGATTTTATAGAATGATTTAGAATTGAAGGAATCTGGATTTAAAATCTTTGTTATTTTTGGTTTGTAGAATTTAAAATGTAATTGAATTTCATTCTTTATAAATAATTTATTAAAACAAACTATACATAATTATAAAAATAACTAAACTGCCTTTTTATTGATTGGTTCTCACAAAACAAATTTTTAAAACAAATTCTTAATCATGCCCTTTCTAATTTCTTTTCTAATTAATTTTTAACATATCTTTAAATAATTTTATATTTTCATGTAGTTTATTAGTTAGTTTTTACTATATATGATTAATTTATGAGCTAATTTTTTTTGGAAGGGTGTCCAAAGCTAATCTCGATAAATTATGACCGTAAGATATCAACTCTGATAAATTCAGTGGCCACAATTTTTGTGTACGTCTAGATTCGAACCTTGGGCAGATAAGATATTGCACCATATTCCTTAGGGTCTCAACTACTACACCACAACCCTTATGGTTTTATCAACTAATTTTTAAGCTAATTGCTAGCTTAAACACTGATCAATTAAGCTATGTCGACTAATTTGCCACATATGACCTAAAAGATTGTTGAATAGGACTATAAGAGTTAGAAAAGATAGAAAATTTTATCACTATAAATGGTGCTTATAAATAGGAGTAGTTCATCTTAAAAACCCCAAGGCTCCCATTTCTCTCCTCTCCTCTCCTCTCCTCTCCTCTTCTCTGATCAAAGTCTATACTCCCTCAAGTTCTTATCGGAATCCACCCTCGGAAACAATCTCCACCACCCGAGTACTTGTAGCCGGCAATTTTCCGATGGACCAAAGCTATATGCAAATGTTTGTCGAGGAGACGTCATTTAGCAACCGGATGGTGCTTGGGACAGTGTTGCCGACGAGTGTTTGGGAGCCGCTACCACATTTTCTGCAGAGTTGGCTTCGGAATTTCACCGCTGGGATCCTAATTTATTTTGTAATAAGTTCCCTTTGGTGTTTCTATATTTATTACTACAAGTTCAACATGTATGTTCATAAAGGTATGTTTTATTTAATTCTATTACCAAAACAAAAATAATTACATAATTTATACATTTATCATGGTAACATATTGCAGATGCAATTCCTTCAAGAAAAACAATTTGTATGCAAATATATGTTTCAATGAAAGGCATGCCATGGTTTTCTGCTCTCCCTACTATCTCTGAGTACCTGGTCGAGAACGGATGGTCGAGGTGTTTTCCGAGAACAAGCGACGTTGGATGGGTTTCATACGCTACGAATGTCGGACTTTATTGGTTATTTGTAGAGTTTGGTGTTTACTCGGTGCACAGAATGTGCCATGACATTAGGCCTCTTTACAAATACCTTCATGCAACTCATCACGTCTATAATAAGCAAAATACGGTTTCCCCTTTTGCTGGTGAGTTCTACTGTCATCTTTCGCTTATATTTATGTTAAATGTACCAAAATATAAGGTAGTTTATTTTAGTTCCTATTTAATGTAATGATGGATTTTTTTACCTCAATTAATATAACAAATGTTTATTTGTTCATATTTCGTACTCATTTTATGTAATAAATGAGTTGACATCGGTTAATTTAATGTGCGTAAACAAGGTTTACAATATAACTAACCTTGATATCTATGTCATCAATATTTAAATATTTTACCAATTACCGGTCAAAATAAGTATGTAATACAAAAAATTGAACGTTTGTTACACTAACTGAGAAAAAAAAACCATCATTAATTACAATAACGGCTCTTGATATATTGAGATCGCCCATTCTTGACAAAAATGATTACGGGTGTCTGATTTTGTATATGATTTTGTAATAGGTATGGTGCTCCACCCTCTTGATGGGATACTACATTCATTGCCGCATGTGGTCGTTCTCTATATCGTGCCAACACATTTTGCTACACACGTTGCACTCATGTTCGTGGATGCCCTATGGACGATAAACATTCACGACAACATAAATGGGAAACTTTGGCCTTTAATGGGTGGGGGGTACCACGTTATACATCACACAACATACCGTCACAACTATGGCCGTTATACAATTTGGATGGATTGGATGTTTGGAACCCTTTGCAATCCCATTAAGGAGGATGAGGGCAAGAAGTCATAATTGCGTTCCGGACTCATGTTTCCCTATTAAAACTCTGATCGATCGCTAAACTAAATCATTTAAATTAATTGTTTGTTGGATGAAATATGGTGCAACCCTTTTGTACCAAGTTCACGTCGGTCGCGCTCGAGATATGACGTGTGAGTTGCAGGAGAAATATTTTGTTGTTATTGTTCTGCTTTTTGTTTTTGTTTATGTATTGTTTTTTATTTATTTAAGGTTTTGTAGATTTATGTTTTGCTATCATTAGATATGAGGTTTTTTTAGATTTAGTGTCATAACACTTAATGTTCACTTAAACGAATAACGATTGTCAATATCTTTGTAGTTAGGAGATAAATCTCGATTAATAAACTCAAAACTTGTCTTTTATGTCACAAAATAGTAGACCAAAAGTCCCTCCAACAAAGGTTAGACGGGCAATAGATCGTCGTAGAGCGCTAGACGGTTGAGGGGCTAGTTGAGTATAAATATCTCATTGACGGACCAAATATGACTGGTCCTAAAATGGTAAACATTGACTCTGATAACATGTAAGAATATGTAAAACCTAAAATTAATCTCCAAAAAAATCATTTGAAAAGAAAATACAGGTCCAACATATATAAAAGAAAAATGATTCAAATTTAACTCAACGTGAAACCCCTACATTTAACAGAAGAACAATGAAAGAAACGGTGGTAATGTGACCCGCGATTGAGCATAAATGTAATATGCGATTATGCTTTAATAATTGAATAATGGAATATTTTTATGTGAATATGTGTGAAAATGTTGTATAAACATATAAAATATTTAGTTTTACATATTACAACAAAATATATTGTGAATTCGAAAATAAAATATACCACGTTGAGATATCGTTGTTGGTTGATTTTTACGAGGAAGAAGTTTAGAAGAACTTAATAAATTATTTTATTTTAAATGATTAATTAAGTTTTTGAAATATTTTTTTAATTAAAAATTCTATATTAATTTTTTTTTATTTTGAATAATTAATTTATTGAACTAATTTTTAAATGAAAAACCATTAAACTTTCCCATTTTAATCGATTAAATCCTTAAATATTTTTTTCCAACAAAATAACCTTCAAACTTTTTAAAATGTAGTTATTTACATCATTTAGGCAATGTTTGGAAAAGTAGTTGATAAGCTAACTGATGAAAAAAATCATGTTTGACAAAACTAACGTATAAGAATGTGTAATGACCAAAAAGAACATATTGAAAAATAAAAATAAAAATTAATAATTAATATTAATGAGGGTTATAATTGAAAAAAATGACAATAAGCTCCCAAAACGCTACTCCAAGTAGCTGACTTATAAGCCAACTTATGATTTGCCAAACGTGTACACTGAAAATAAGCTAACTTATAAGCAAACTTATTTTTGTCAAACATAGCGTTAACCTAGACTTCTTTTGTCCATTAGACTTCTTTTAAAATCCAACATGTTATTAGTGTTAATAGGTATATTGGTTTATCCTTGGAATTGGGGTAAATCTTAAATTCAGTTGGTTAACCGATGATTTGACTATGGTTGACTTTCTCTTGACTGCAACCATGAAACAACTACGGAAATCTGGCCAGATGGTCTTCTCTGGTGGTTGTTGGACCTGTCCCCCAAATGCGGGATAGTCCCAATCCTGATCTCCGTGATTCCTCCCCAACCCCCCCCCCCCCCCCCCAAGGTTCTCTCCCCGTCCATCCCTAATAGACTCCTCTGAAGAAAAAGGGATGATCGTCTCACTCCTTTCTCGGTTCATGAAGTCTGGCTCTCTATTCGCCCCAATGAGCCGGACACTGATTGGCACCACATGGTCTGGTTCTCGCATAACATTCCCAGACCTGCTTTCGTTCTTTGGGTTGCCATGAAGCAGCGTCTTAAAATGCATGATAAACTTCGGTTTTGGGAAGCCTTTCCTAATATGTGTTGTGGGTTTTGTCATAACGGGACTGATTCTCATCAGCACCTTTTCTTTGAGTGCCCGTTCCCCAATCAGGTTTGGAATGGCATTAAGGCCAAGCTGAACCTTCCTGTTTTCCCAAACAACTGGGATAATATCATCAGAGTCTTCCAGCAAGCCACCAAAGGAAAGACCATCTGGTCTATTATTGGTAGATTAGTGCTTGCTGGAACCGTCTACCACCTCTGGTCTGAACGGAACGATCGCATCTTCAAGGATAAGAGAAAATCGTATGATATGGTGATCAAGATCATCTATGATGATGTCCGGTCTAGGCTTCTTAGCCTTAACCTTAAACCTTGTCCGAATGTTGTTCAGGCCAGACTTGTCTGGAATCTTCCCTAGTGATGTTTCCTTCTCCTCCCCTCTTCTTTCTTTGTGTGTTTGGCTTGTTTTAATGCTTTCCTTATTTTAAAAAAAATCTAAAAATCCTTAAAAATATTGCAATTTAATGACTAATTTTTTTTCTTAATTGGAGGGGTCGTCCCCCCCCCCCCCCTCTATATCAAAAAAAAGAAAAATGGTTGCAGTCTTGTACTCTTGTAGAAGATTTATCTGTTGTACTTTTTGTCTGTGAACTTCTGCTCCTTGTTTGTTGTCTCTTCTGAGTTTTCTGGTTTGCTTAGGTTGATTTTTGCCCAATACTTGTTAAAAGATCTCAGAGCACCAGTTTTATTCAATTTTTTTTATATGAGTTTGACCGAGCTTTCGAAGAACAGTTTCGAAAAATGGCACACGAACCGAGTTCGAAGCTGGTTAAAACTTGAAGGGTGAACTAGTGTGCTAAAGTGACACAGCAGGAAAGGTTAACAAGCGTTGAACACTAGAAATGGAACGAGTTACTAGCGATAAACTCAAGGGAATAAGAGACAGACTCTTCAAGGCTTTGATTACTTGCTAATAATGAGATGATAAAATTCATAACACCATATAAGGAAACTGAAACCCTAGGGCAACCAATCAGGCCTAAATCCCATGGGTGGAAATTTGGAAAACGAAATAAACCCGAGTCAATCAGACACTTTGTTCCGACAAGGCTCAATCCGCTCTTTCATCTTTGCATCCATACGTCAAAAAGCTACGTGGCCTTGTGAGTTGTGACTTCAAGGAGAGAACTCCTCCCGTTAATAATCTCTGACTGGTTGAACTCTGCATGTCTGAATGGGAAGTGTCTTGGGCAGATCTCGTGGGAGATGACCAAAAACGTCTAGGCGGGACTTCCAATGACTGAAAGCTTCCTTCCAACATCTCCACAACTTTATTTATGGATGGCCGATTTGATGGATCGTACTGGATGCACCACAGGCTCACTATCATCATTTTCCTAGCTAATTTCTCTTCGTCTTCGTTTGTCACCCTATAAGCCCCTAGATTTTTCCCATCTTCTACTTGAGTGTATATCCAATCTGGAAAATATGCTTCACTTGTGCTTGTCATGCTAGCACAATTGTTTTCACGTCCACCGGTCATATCAATAAGCATCATTCCAAAGCTGTAGACATCAGATTTGTGAGATGCACCTCCAAATATCTTGTTAAATACTTCAGGGGCCATGTATCCAACTGTGCCTCTTTCACCCATTACAGACACAATACTCTCTTTCTTTTTGCACAACTTAGCTAGTCCGAAATCAGATATTTTTGGAACAAATTCTTCATCCAAGAGAATATTGTGAGGCTTTATGTCGAAGTGCACAATTCTTGTGTTACAACCTTGATGTAGGTACTCTAGACCTCGTGCAATACCTTTTGCAATTCGGAACAAATTGTTCCAGTCCAAACGACAGCTATCATCACGTACAAACTTTTCCAAGGATCCCTTTGGCATGAACTCGTACACCAGGGCTCTTTTCTTTCCCTCAATGCAAAAACCTAAGAGTGTGACTATATTCACATGAGCAGTTCTACTGATACTAGCAACTTCATTAATGAAATCTTCTCCATCTCCTTTTGCTTCATTCAAGAGCTTCACTGCAACTAGACCCCCATCAGGCAATTGTCCTTTGTAGACATTTCCATACCCTCCTTGTCCCAGTTTCAGGTGGAACGAGTTTGTTATTTTCTTGATTTCAGAATACCTAAATCTTTTCGGGGTCAGATTTCCGTAGTTCTTTATGAACATCTCTATTTTATGATTTGCGGCTTTTCGTGTTTCCCATAATCTCCTTTTTCTATAGAGCATCACAAACAAGAAGAGCATAATTCCTGCGATGCTGCATGAAAAACCTGCCCAAGATTTTTAGAGGATGGCTAGATGCAATTAATGTAAATGAGGAATGCTTTCTCTCTTGGTTGATGAAAAAAGAGAGGCGGGTTTATGTTTTGGTTAAAGTTTGTATACTTACCTATTACAAGCTTCCACTTCAGGCCAGATTTCTTCACAGGCACAACTTCCTTGGATCCTATTTGGGAAAGAAGGTAACATATAGGGGAAGTCATTAATTATGCGATTAGATACAGTCGAAATTAAGGCGGTTAACAGAACTTGAAAGAAGGATTATGTACATTGAAAGCATTCAACTTTAGGCCAAAATTGTGTTCAACCCACACAATTTGTTTTTTCGGTCAAACATATATGAACACACACACACGTGTGTGTGTATATATATATATATATAGGGTTGGGTTCCGGTGAGAAGAAGAGTTCAAGCGTAAGAAGGGATCTCCATCCTTGGATAAACATTAGGATGAGATGTACCAAGATGCACCGGATCAACTCCCTTCTAAGACGCGATTCATGTGTGGGTATGTGATTAAAAATGATCAAGGGCTTAGACCTTTTCTTACGCTTGAACTCTCCTTACACATGCATACCGGTAATTTGAAAACAAGTTGTCCGGTATGCACACGTGCATAACATAACATAACATAACATGCACACGTACAAAAGAAACCAAAAAACAACTCCAATTACTTGTATGCACGTGTGCATACCGTCCAGATGAAACCAACGTGTTTCCCAGTTTTTCACTTTTTTGGGGTTTTCCTTTAACCTATATATATATATATATATAGAGAGAGAGAGAGAGAGAGAGAAGTTCAAATGCGAACTCAAATTTGGTTGTGAACGTGAGGACAAATGAGACCGTGACACGTGTCTGAATGTAGATTATTGGGACCGAATAACCAAAGAAATATTCAGACTAAATAAACATTATTATTCAGACTGAAAAAATATTATATGCGGTCTGAATATTTTATTTTATTCGGTCTAAATATGAAGGAAAATATTCAGACTGAATGTAGTATTATCCGGACTAAATAATAGTACATTGAGATTGAATTTTTTTCTTAATTATTCTGTCTCAATATGACAACTGTCGCGCTATCATTCGTCTTCATTTTCACAACTATATTTGAGTTCGCATTTGAACTTACCTCTCTCTCCTCTCTCTCTCCCCTCTCTCTCTCTCTCTCTATATATATATATATATATAATTATATATGTATATATTACAGTTTGCATCTCTTTCTGATTACTTCTTATAATTTTTCCCTACTTTGGTTAAGTTTCTTGTTTTCCAAACCCAATATGTTCAACATTTTGAAGAACTTGTTTGAAGAGGATCTTTTGGATTTCACCCACTTGTGTTTCTTTGTTCTTCTTGTAAAACTTGTTTCATACAGATATAAACACTTTGTGCTTCTTTAACTTCGTCAAAGAAGCCAGGTTGAAGATGTTTTTCTAAAGGTACTTCTTTTTCCTTGTGGGATTTGAACCTAAGATAAATGCCGTCGTAGCCATGAAACTGTATTCTAAAAAGCTTTATTTTTCTTGATTTTTTTAAAAGTGGCAGTGCGTACAGCCTGCATATGGCGCTTATTAAACGCACTTTCTGCATTTCAAAGTGGCCGGAAAAGGCCAGAAATGGGGGGTTGATAAATCTAATTCATACCTTCACTTGCGGGCGTTCCAACTAGGGTCTCTTTGTCGACACATGTTAATGAAAAATTCCCATTAGCACAATAGCAAACAAACAACGCTGGTTGTGATTTCAAGTTGGACCCACACCTCCCACCGGTCCGGATACACTGATCACAGTCGTGGTTGTTCGTAGCCCACTGTAGATTAAAACCAGCCGTCAAAACCGACCTCAGATCATCAACTGTAGCACTTCTTAACTTCAATCGATTGGCTAAAGACTGGTTCACCGGTACAGTGATGTGAGTGTTGCACTGCACGAAGCTGTTGAACATATCGTCGATCAGAATGGTTCTGATGAAATAATTGTTATTTCCGGTTCCGTTCACATTGCAATTCAATTTGGCCCTAGAACTAAAAAACCCTCCTGAAGCAGAATCACATCCGTAGTATAGAGATACGTTCTCTTGACCAAAGTTATTGTCTTTGAAGAGGGTCAAGTCGTAGGTGGTGTTGTATAGATATTGAGGGCAATAATGGGTCCATAGGTCGTCTCTGGCTACGGTGATCGTCTGCAGACTGGTATCAATTTGTAGGATTCGATAGGTTAGTGGTTCGAAATGGAGTAGGGGGACGTTAAATGGGCAGGTTATTTGAAAACCCGAGTGGCCGCCACAGTAGGCCGGGCGGTGTAAACCCCAGAATGGATAGTCGAGTGTGGTATTACCGCACTTGACCAACTGGCTGCAGACATCGTATGGCTGTGGTTCCGGTTCCTGGGACCGGATGGTTCGGAACCGGATGATGGTGGTGGCTAGAATTATGGTCCAGCCGAAGATTGGTCGGAGAGCGGGTTTCATGGTGGTTGAGTTGGGCTGAAAATAGATTAATAAAAAGGACGAAAGACTTGATTGATTAATGAAAAGGATGAGATTAGAATGTTTATTTAATCGACAATTATGACTATAAAGCATTTTAAATTATTAAACAATTTATACCACTTTATTTGGTCTCGTTTTATCGATTAAAATATAACGACTATGAATAGTTGGCGCCATTGAGTTATTGGACAGTTTAAAATTAAAAAGATATTGAGTTTGTAATCTCTAAATGATTGTGTAATATGTGCTTTTTGTTTGATTAATGACCAAAACCTGTTTTGTCCGACCTGTATTATGGTTTGGTTAGAGATGGGCAAAGATCAATTTTTGAACCCTTGTTTTGAGAAGCCCGATTGACACAATCAAATTCAAAAATGGTAATCTATATCTTAACTCATGATGCATAACGAGTAAGATCATCTTTAGCAAATTCTTAAAACGGAGGAAATGAAAATTGTAGGGATTTTGGACTAATCTTTTACTCAAAGAGGTTCTTTTAAACTTTCTTGAAAATGGAGATGGAGGGTTAGGGGTGTTTTGTGGGTTGGGTTGGGTTGGGCTGGACTACAACATTTATACAACCCAACCCAATTATTGTTTTTTGGAAAATCTCAACCCATTTAAAAGTATAAACCAACCTAACCCAACCCTTGCAGGTTGAGAGGAGTTGGGTTGGTCAGTTTACGACATTTTTGAGAAATCTCAACCCAATTATTGCAGCTTTTGACATTTAATTCATGATTCGGACATAGTTGAAAGGACTTGCCTGCTATTACCGTTTTATTTTTGGGAATTAACATTTAACAGCGTTGTGGTTTCTCTTGAATTTCAGTATGCTCATTCATGACCATGATCGTCATGGTCTATTAGTCCACTGTACTTTTTGTTTGTGAAACTCTTCTCCTTGTTTGTTGTTTCTTCTTCTAACTTCTTCTAAGTTCTTCTGGGGGTTTTTCGGTTGAATTTAACCCGTTATTTGTTGTTTCTTCTTCTAAGTTTTCCTGGGTTTTTTTCGGTTGAATTTAACCCGTTATGCACGATGTTTGTTGAATATCTATTTCAATAGAATTTGAAGCCTGTAAAAACTTATAGAAGGATAAGCTAGTATACTAGATCTACTTAGCGTTAGGAAGAGAACTCTTCCCTTGCAGACTGCATTGTTGATAATATCTTACTGGTTGAACTCCACTTGGTTGATGAGGAAATGTCTTTGTAGGAGATGGCCAGAAACAGCTAGGCGGAACTTGCAATGATTCCAAGTTTCCTTCCAACATCTCCACAACTTTACTAATCTATGGCTGATCTGATGGACCAGATTGGAAGCAACACAGGCTCACACCGTCACCATCTTACTAGCCAATTCTTCTTCATCTTCATGTGTCATCCCATAAACCCCTAGATTGTCTCTCGCTTCTACTTTCTTGTATATCGATTCCGGAAAACAGGCTTCACTTGTGTTTGTGGGGCGAGAGTTATTATTTTCATGTGCGCCTATCATTTCAAGAACCATCATCCCGTAGCTGTACACATCAGATTTGTGAGATGCCCCTCCAAGACTATTCAAAAATACTTCAGGCGCCATGCATCCCGCAGTACCTCTTGCACCATTACAGACATAATAGTCTCTTTCCACTCGCACAAATCCGCCTGTGATCCGCCATTGTGTTTAAAAAAAATTATAGTTTATAATATCTAATTAAATTACCTCCATTTACATCCGTATCATTGCAAGTTAACGAGAAACTCCCAATAGAACAGTAACAAGCAAACAACTACGACCAAGTCTCGTTGGATCCACACCAACCACCAGATCATGAACACTGATCACACTCGTCGTTATTCGCTTTCCATTGTAGCTCAAAACCAGCCTTCAAAAGGCTTCTATCATCATCATGCCCACTGTTGGGTGTTAGCAATGATTGTTGCAAGTTGGAGTCAATCAGACAGGATCTGATGAAATAACCAAAAGTACTTATGGTGTCATTCACATATATAGCAACTAAATTGATACACTGACCATTTGTTGTCTCATTACACCCGTAGTACAAAAATGTGTCCTCGTTAAGATTATTGGCATCAAAGAGCGTAGAGTTGTAGGAGGTGTTGTGTAGATACCGAGGGCAAATATCTCAGTCGTTGAACAGATCGTTTCTAGCCATGATGATCATCACTGATTTGCAGTTGAGAGTATTACTCGAAGCTTGAGTGGCCGCAGCAGGCTGGGCCGCCTAATAGCGACAACGGACTTTTTCTAACATCACCAGCCTCAAGGACGAAAAGTAAAACAAACTAGAAACAACAGTGACTAAAAAATTACTTTTTAAAGACCAGGGACAAAATTTGCTATAAACAACAAACCACAAGGACAAAAATCGTAGTTTACTCATAGTTTTAATTTAATTAAAGAGTTAATTACGGATTTGGTCCCTATGGTTGAAAATGTTTATGAACTTCAATTATTACATACTAGGGTTTGTTGTATGTCGTTTTGTAACGAATTGGTCCCCCTCTCTAACGGCCATCCAACTCCTCCGTTAACCTTGTTGGATCGAAAGTAAGAAAACAAAGATAATCAATCAAAGTACTTGTTATATTTATGAGAAATCACACACTGAATCTGTTACATATGATTCCTATTTATAGACACCGAAAGGGTGCCATCGAACCATCGCAATGGTTCGCCTATGGTTGTGTTGTTTCATAAAACAGTCACACCCCTTCATGAACAGTCACACCCCTTTATGAATAGTCACACCCCTTCATAAATAACTGCCTATATATAAACATATATATATATATATATACTATTTACATAAAACGAAGTTTAGTTTAATATCCAATACTCCCCCTTAAACTAAACATAGTTTAAGTGAGGTCTTCCATTCTTCAAAGCTTGTCTACAGTAGTGTTGGACCAACTGTTGGTTCATCGTCTATGTATGCAGCCAAGTTAACATCCTCCTCCTTTTTTGTGCATTCATATTTGAAGTGTCCAAATTTGTTGCACTTGAAGCATTTTATCTGACTTTTGTCTTGTTGGTGTTGGTTACCAATTTTGTTCCTCCACGATTTCCAATTTCTACCACGACCTTTTTCTTTGATATCTTGATTTGACTTTCTATAACCACAACGTTCACAACTATGCTCTTTGTCTTCTTCTTTTCCGTCTGTTTTGGCGTATAGAAGTCCATCATGTGTGTCTTCTTCCTTGTTTGGCTTCTTAATGCGTTCTTCATAGGCCTTTAATCTTCCGACAGCTTCTTGAAATGACATGGTATTAAGATCAGCAAATTGTTCAATTGCAGCAACAATTTGAATGAATTTTGCTGGCGCAGACCCTAGAAGTTTTCGAACCAATCTTTTGTTCTCTATTGTAGATCCAAGATTGTTTGCGTGTGACACAAGTTGACTAATTTTTCCAGCAAATTCATCGAGTGATTCTGAGTCCTTCATTTTCAAGGATTCAAATTCTGATTCTAATGTTTGTAGTCTAGCCTCCTTGACTCTGTCAGCACCAACGAATCGAGCTTTTAAGTCTTCCCATATATCTGAGGCTTCCGTATGATGAGCAACTTGTAGAACGAGTTGTTCGGGCAAAGCTTGAAATAGATAAGCAATAGCCATTGTGTTTTTCTTTATATCCACATCTCCTTTTGGTTCGAGTGCTTCCCATATTCCATAGACATTAAATAGTGCTTTAATCTTCACGGCCAAATAGTATAATTCGTAGAATTTAGAATCGGGCATTGGAAAGTCATTGACATTCCTCCTTCAGTTTTCTTTGACGTGCCGGGATCCATCCCTTCTTTATTTTCTTTGGGTGATTCAGGCATTGATCGTTTCTTCTTTCTTCCAATTTTTCTTGTTTGCGGGGCGAATAAAACCAACTGTTTCTAACAGTCCCCTGGTTCTTTTTTCACCGGACAAAAACTATTGTTTTTTCCTGTTTTGCGGGGCGAATCAAACCAACTGCTTCTAACAGTCCCCTGGTTCTTTTTTCACCGGACAAAAAACTATTGTCTTTTTTTGTTTTGCGGGCGAATCAAACCAACTGCTTCTAACAGTCCCCTGGTTCTTTTTTCACCGGACAAAAATACTGTCTCTCCTGTTTTGCGAGGCGAATCAAACCAACTGCCTCTAACAGTCCATTGGTTCTTTTTTCACCGGACAAAACTATTTCCTTCTCTTGTTTTTAAAAAAAAGTCAAAACTTTTACTACTTTGACTTAATTAACAAGTAAAGTTTTAATTTTTATTTAATAAAACAAAATTATATATATACATATAAAACTCACGTTGATATGTATATATTTATATTTTAAAACTTACTTTTATATATAAAATTATAAGGATTAGGGTTTTCAAAAAAAAACATACGCTCCCTTTTCACTTTTCACTTGTGCCGCTTTTCTCCTCTTGTTGGTGGTTTCTAATGAAAACAATTGCAACCTCCTTCTTCTTTCTTTCAATCGGTGCCTTCTTAATTCGAGTTCCGATTTGATTTGCTCCAATTTTGGTTGAACAATTGATCTCCTATCGATTGTTCTTGATGGCGACGACTGCTGCGTTTTCTGCCTTCAATCGACGGTCTTCGTGACCAAATGGATTTCTCCGGTTGTCTTCTCCGGCTACGGTAAGTCCCCTTTTCCGGTGGGGTGCCAGATGGTGGTAGTTTTCTTCTATAAATCGGCCGCCTCTGGGTATCCCTTTTGATTCCAATCGAACACCTTTCTGTGGTGTTTCTTGCGCCGATTTTGGTGGGTTTCTCAGTTTCTTGATGAATGGTAGATGATGAGGATCTTTGCTCTAATACCAATTGTTGGTTCAAAAGTAAGAAAACAAAGATAATCAATCAAAGTACTTGTTTTATTTATGAGAAATCACACGCTGAATCTGTTACATATGATTCCTATTTATAGACACCGAAAGGGTGCCATCGAACCATCGCAATGGTTCGCCTATGGTGTGACTGTTCATGAAGGGGTGTGACTGTTTCATGAAACAACACAACCATAGGCGAACCATTGTGATGGTTCGATGGCACCCTTTCGGTGTCTATAAATAGGAATCATATGTAACAGATTCAGTGTGTGATTTCTCATAAATAAAACAAGTACTTTGATTGATTATCTTTGTTTTCTTACTTGCGATCTAACAAACCTTCAGGGTATTTTGTCCTTTTCCTTTTTGTGTCTCTACTCGAGCGACCATTTTCGTAAGAACCACAGAAACCACAAGAACCAAATCTGTAATTAGGTCTTTTTTTGTGTAAGATTCGGTCAAGCTCTGGTATGTTCAATGTTGATTACTCCCATTGGGAATTACCAAGAAATAGCAGTTCAGTTGGTGCAATTTGTGTATGAGTTACACCGTAATAATTATAGTGTTATATATAGTTGATTTCCATGAGCTATATGCATTGTAAATAATGTGATTTACTTGTTTGATAACGTTTAATTGTTTAGTACTACCATGAACTCTCACTTAACTTTGTAAAGTTAACACATGTCATATATACGTCTTAGAAGGGATTGGCGCAGGAACTACCAAGGAACCATGAATTTCATTGCTCATAAATTTTTTAGGTTGTATTCGATTATTTTCTTTTATGATGTAATAATTAGATTGGTATGCGCCAAGCTTATTTGTGATCAACTGTCAGTTGAATTTGATGTAATGAGCTTCAATGAAGCTAGATTTTCTTCAATATTACGAATCCAAGTTTTAATTTTACTCGCTTAATTATGAAGGTTTTAGCTATTTTCCAATAACACCTCTTAGGGTCTAGGGAGGGTGTTACAAGTTGGTATCAAAACCAAGGGTTTAAGGAAATTAGGTTTGAATATCTTACCTAGCTTAAACCGTGTAGATTGGTGGAGCTAGACCTTATATGCATTTATTAAGATATTGATCTTATATTTCTATCTTGCGAGTAACATAGCATCTTGGTGTAGGACCATGGTATTTATTATCCATACTCGTAGGCTTAACCGTGGAGCTGCTTGCAGAGGCATGGGGGAAGGGGCCAATATGGGTCTAGGCCCAGGGAGAAGTCCATCTAAAAGTGAGAGTTTTACGCCACGTTCCAGTGGTAAAAGGAGACGAAGTGCTAGATCTCATAACGGACCAAACCCTAAGCATGATTGGAGCACAAGCCCAAGCCTAAATCTAGTGGAGAGACGGACTGAGGAAGAGACCGAGCCTAAGGAAGATAAGAACCCGAGTTCTAGCAAGAAGCTGAATATCATGGAGTCGGAACCTTTGGTAGACTATAGCCCGACATCTCCAGTTCCTAGCACTGATACAGGGGATCATGCTCTACATGAAAGGATCGAGATGATAGAAGGTCATGTCGCCAAGGTCATTAACGGTTGCAAGAAAATGGAGAGAAACCAACATCTTGCGACAAGATCCTGGAAGAGCAAGGTAACAGATAGGTGGAGTTTCCATCATGGCGTAGTTCAAAAGTATTATGTCAGTTGTTGAGCATCTGAAGGAGTGGTATGGCCGAAGACCACCAATTGAGTCGTCTTGATATCGTCGTCACTCGTCCGCTCTAACAATTTGAAGCATGGTAGAGTACCTGACACTTTGCAGTGGAGGAACTGTGGTATATGGCGAGTGATTTTTATTTATCATTGATGGATTACTAGTTGGATGATAAATAAAAATAACTCTCCATCTACCACGGTTCCTCGACTAGAAAATATTGGACACTCGACCATTGTTCAAATTGTTGGATTGGACGCCGATGCCAAAACGATCCAACCGATGGTCTCCGGCCGTACCACTTTTTCAGATACCCGACAGCTAACCCATAGTACTTTTGAACTACGCCCTTATGGAAAATACACCTATTTGCTACCTTACTCTTCCAGGAGCTTGCCGTAAGATATTGGTTCCTCTCCATTTGCTAACAACGGTTAATGACCTTGACGACTTGACCTTCTAACATCTCGATCCTGTCATGTAGAGCCTAAATCCTTAAATCGGTACTAGGAACTGGAGATGCCGGGATATAGTCTACCGAGAGTTCTAACTCCACGATATTCAGCTTCTTGTTTGAACACAAGGTTCGTGTCTTCTGTAGGCTCTGTCTCCTCGTCATTCTGTCTCTCTACTAGATTTAGGCTAGGGTTGTGCTCTGGTCACACCTAAGTTTTGGTCCGTTACAAAAGCTAGCACTTCGACTCGTATCACCGGAATGTGGTGTCGAACTCTTACTTTTTAGACGGATTTCTCCTTAGGCCTAGACCGATACTAGCCTCTCTCCCCATGCCTTTGCGAGGAGCCCCATGATTAAGCCTACAAGTATGGATAATAAGTACCCTGGACCTACACCAAGATGCTATGTTACTCGCAAGATAAAAAAAAATAAGGTCAATATCTTAATAAATGCACCAAAGGGCCTCTGGCCTAGCGGTACCGGGGTTTTACATCATCCACAAGGTCTCGGATTCGAGCCTTGGGAGTGGTGGTTTTCCTATAAATGGTGGAGGAGTGGGGGTTTATCCCCTAAGGTGAAGGTTCGGGTCCCGCATACTGCCCATATGGATGTCACTGTGGGTCCAAATCACTAACTACTAACCTGCCGTTCAAAAAAAAATATCTTAATAAATGCGTACAAGGTCTAGGTCCACTAATGTACACTGTTTAAGCCTAGGTTAGATTCTCCAACTTAATTCCCTTAAACCTTTCATTGTGATACCGACATGTAACACACTTCCTAGATCCCAAGAGGTGTTATTGGAAAAAGTGCTAAAACCTTACATAATTAAGTGAGTAAAACTAAAACTTGAATTCGTAATATTGAATAGGATCTAACTTAATCGAAGCTGATTACTTCAAATTCAACTACAACAGAAGTCTTTACGGTGAATAACTATTGGTCACATATAAGCTTGTTCCATACCAAGCTAATCATTGTCATAGAAAGAAATAGTCAAATAAGGCCTAAAAATAATTTATAATCAAGGACATTCAAGGTTTCTTGGTAGTTCCTACGACAATCCCTCTTGAGACACACGACATTGATTAACTTTACAAAGTTATATATAAGTTCATAATAGTACTAAGCAAATAACACGCTACATATCAAACATTTACTAAATCACATTATACGATGCATATAACGTGCACATGTTAATCAACTATTAGGATAAAACTATTTATTATGCAACTCAAACAAACTGCACCAACAAAATGCAATTGGTGATTCTCAACTGGAGTAATCAACAATGAACATAACTGAGCTTGACCGAATCATACACACATTAATCATCAATCACATATGAATATATTTCAGAAGCATAATGATAATAAACTTTAACATGCTAAGCAATTTAAAGAATAAAAGCATAATAAAGAAATTGCATAAACTATAAACTAGTCATGTATCCTGCCCTTGGAACGGATCATGAAAACTCACCTGATTTGATTTGCTGAAAGTAGAGCTACAAGTAATTACTGAGAGCTTCTTATGACCTGAACACCTAGAAAATAATCATGGTTCCAAAATTACGCTACATAAATATAAACTAATTCCAATGTAAACATCTCGATGAGTCACTTTTCGATCTATATGTTCACTCAACTATCTTTGAGATTAATTAACTTCTACGCTTTATAATTACTACAACATTAACTAATTTCCTATCACTATCACTAACAATTATAATATTATTAGTGAGCCAAAGGTCACACCACCACCTGCGGTCGGCCAAACGGCTTTAGACCAATGCCTTCTGACAAACTCGAGGGTGGTTCAGACCCTCCTCACGCTCACCCTCGATTCCAATGTCTAGAGGTTAATTACACCATTCTCCTGGTCGAGGTGAAACTAGTAACGGAGACCATGGCCTCTGTCTTAATCAACTAACACATCACAAACCAAACCAACCCAACCCAACCCAACTTGATGGATGGAGATTTAAACAATTGTCTGGCTTGTTCAACTAAAACCCATATGAACTAACGAATTGAAAAAGAGTTATATCTGTTAACATCTAAGGTTCCAAACTCGGCTAAACCCCAACTCTCCAACATGAATTAAATACAAAACCCACATGCAGAAAACCAATAAACGACAACTGGGTTAATATCAACCCTCAACCCTTACAATCATCTCTTTGATGAATCTGGGTTACTGATTTTCTTGGGGATAACACAAGGTCTTAATACCTTGCGAAAGTCATAAATGGTGGAAGAAAATTTCAAATTTTAGGTACCTGCTGTTAAGATAGCTCCTCCAAAACTCGACTTTCTCTTTAGCGTTTAGTTTTTCTTTCTTCCCCCTTTTTCCTAATTGAGAGGAGATATATATACATCATACATAATGGTATATAAAATGTATTTTCTTTTCTCGTTCCATTGAGATAACTCCAAAAGTAAATGCTAGATTCCAACCCAATCTCTGTTTACGAAGATCTAGGAACAACCAAAGTCGGTTTATTACTTGGTCAAAGCATCCACCCTTTTATTCCATTCGCAACATGAGTCCTTTACCGTTGCCTAATTGATAATTTACAACTAGCCCCCAAGGTTGGGTGTTTCTTTTTTAAGGGTATTCCAAGGTATGTCTCTCACTAATCCCGATAAATTATGACTGCAATATATTGGACCCGATAAACTTAATACCCATAATTGTTGTCTACGGCTAATTCGAACCCTGGACATATGGGATATTCCACCACATCCCCCAAGATTGGGTGTTACACACACATATAAGAAAACCACAAAAATTATTTGAGAAGTGGTAAATATTTAAGAAGTGAAGAAATTATCCTAACCGTTCTAGTCAACGTTTGCTACTTTAATCGTGAAGCACCGAATAATTCTTCGCATGAGTGTGCGAAAAATAGATGGGTAGTTTCATAACTTTTACAAATATGCGTCAAACGAATTCATATATGACCCTATGTGATCAGGGCTGGCCCTGGCCACGTGCAGCACGTGCGACCGCACAGGACATCCAAAGCCTAAGGAGGCATCAAATTTCATCAACATTTGCATAGGACTATAAATGAACATAACATTAAATCGAAAATCGACGAAATATAACAAAAATTGGAGCAAAACGAATTGCACAAAAAACAATCGTTTTATTATCTATAATTTGACATCCATTTTGATATATTTTTTCATCCGTTTTTTCTTGGTTATCCGGGGTTTTTTCCTCAAGATTCTCTCAATCTATTTTCCCTTGATATTAATATGTAAAATCAGTAATTAAATTAAATTAATTCTTTTTTTGTTTCCCCTAAAGTTACCCGATTTTACATTTGTTATATAAAATCTTAGAGGCATGAAATGATAAGTAACAGCGGTTGTTTTTTGTTCATTTGTGTCTGTTTGTTCATACTCACTTATGTTTATTTAAGTTCGTTCATTTATGTTCGTTTAGCACCTTAACGAACAAACGTTAACGAACACATTTCTTTACGAACGAAAAAGAATACAAAAAATTCCGTTTGTTATCGTTCGTGTTCATTCGTTTGTTTAGTTAAGTTTAAAAAAACACGACAAGCCTTCATCCGTGTTCGTTTGCAACCCTAGTTTTGTATATTGAAATTTGAAAACTGAAGTTTGTAATGCATATGAGCACATCACTGTCTCAGCACAAGCATAGTTGGAGCACGCTGCACAACAGTAACAACATATTGTGATATATTGCATTATTGGACACTTGTTTTTTGCAATGTAGAGTAGTTTAAATTATTAATATTACAATTTATCATTTTCCTTTTGACTTTTATTTACTTTCAGATTTGACATTACCGTATTAGATTTAGACTTTCTCCTTTGGACTAACTAACATGTAATTTACTATTTTAGTTAACACTAATTATAATTAACCACTTGTCTTTGAAGTTCCATATATTGAACTAAATATTCTATAGTGATAATTTCAACATGGAAAAGGGAAAACTGGAAAAAGAAGGAAGCACGAACTTAATCCAAATTTTATCTTTTTATCATGCACCTAAATTGACTAGGTTCTAAACTCTTTTAAAAAACCGTATATTTGATGTTTCGCTTAAAAAAATAGGCATAGGGGAATTTGTTGGGTCACCGATGATTTGGTGATGAACCACCTTCCTTTATATGAATGAATTTTTACAGGTTCTTTTGAAGGTCTGAAATATGCTTCAAGTATTGAAGAGTCAAAGACTATTCAATCAAGGGGTTGTACATCAAAAAGTGGAATTTTGGATGTATCAACCAACTTCAATATTCAGACCATTTTGCCAAGTCAAGATTGGGTCACCAATATAGTGGGTCACCGATGGTACACTCAAAAGTCATCAAAAGTACTAAGGACATCAAATAAGATGAGGTCATCAAGTTTGATGTCATGGTCACCGACACTATGATCTTGGTCACCGAAATTGCAGGTATATTTTCTAAGGCTGTGATATCAACTCACAAGGGTATACACTTTTGTCACTTAGTGAAAGAAGAAGTTATCAAGCAAAGTGTACACTTATCAACTCCAGCCTTATAAGGTATCCACCGATGTGATACATAGTGAGATGTATCACTTAGCAATTTCAAAGAGATAAGTTCTTGACTCACATCAATTGCAAGACACGTGAGCCAAGAAGAACTTGGGCACCAAGCCTTAATTAAAGACATTCTCTTTTATTCTTATAAAAGGAATATTTGTCTTTTAGCTAAAAGGCTTGATGGGACTTCACGAGCATGAAGAAAAGAAGATAAAGTTATCCGACATTACGTGCTACAAGGAATGGTTCATCCATTATTCTAGTACAAAGGAAGTGGTCTCTTCCTTTGTCCATCGTATAATCTTCCGGCTAATGAAACCTTGATACCGTCCACTTGCATCCCATGCATGGACACTATAAAAGGAGATGAAGTCCTTCCCGTAAATCTCACGCTTTCAACAAATCTTCGCAGTGATTATTTGTTTGATCGTGGTAAAGGCGTGTGCTATAACGGTATTGTTTTAACTTGCTTAGTGTAATAGTTAATTATCGTTATCTCGTGTGTTTAGTTTGATAGAATAGTCTTTGTTCTTTTCCGCATCAAACTATCTGTGTGTAAATTTTTAATATTTATATTAAAAAATTTAAAAAGAGTATATTCTGTGTGTTTTATATTCAACCCCCCCTTCTACAAAACCCTCTCTTAGTTAGCCATCTCTCTTTGGGGACTAACAATTGGTATCAGAGCAGTTGGTTTAATCTCATAAACCAGATCTGTGATGGCTACTACCTCAAATGTTGATGGTACCTTGCAGACCTCTTCCAGTAATACATATGATTTAGGATCTTTGGCTAAACCCCCAAGATTCAACCCAAACAACTTTGGGTTATGGAAAAATCGCATGTTATTATTCTTGGAAGGGATAGATTGCAGGTATCCCAACATTCTCAGTGAGGGACCTATTATTCCTAAAATATGGGCTCGCTTTGGCCCTCAAAAGGACGCTGAAGGAAAGGACATAGAGTCAGATGACGAAAGAAGTGAGAAAACTGGTAGATATATCATTAAACCTTCTAACAAATTTAGTGAAGATGATAAACGCCTAGTTGCTTTAGATACTAAAGTCAAATCTGCTCTTGCTGTTTCCCTTCCTGATGATGTGTATCATTCTCTTCTTAACCTTCCCACTGCTAAAGAGATGTGGGATACTTTGAGTGTCTTATATGAAGGCACCAAAGAAGTAAAGAAATCTAACAGGATCTGTCTTGTTAGAAAGTATGAACTCTTCTCCCATGAAAAGGGAGAATCTCTTTCTACCTACTTTAATCGTTTTAACTGTCTTCTTAACGATCTCAAAGCTCTTGGACGAGTTTATGATAATGAAGAAGTTCTCTGCAAGTTTATGGATTGTCTTCCAGATTTCTGGGAAACTATCTGTACTTGCATCAAGCAAACCAAGGACTTAGAAATAATGCCTTTAACTGCTCTCTATGGAACTCTTCTTCACTATGAACAAACTAAGAATCAGAGAAAGTCTCTTATAAAGGATATCAAATCCTCCTCTATTGCTTTGATAGGTGATTCAAAACCTTCTTCTTGTATTCCTAGAATCACCTATCCTTCTTCTAATTCTGAAAAAGATATTAAGGAAGACTCTTCTCATATGTCGTATGCATACTATAGTGTCGCCGATGATGAAGGAGAAGAATCGACCATTGACATACTTTACGATAGTATGGCAATGCTTGCCGGAAACCTTAAGAACAAAAGATTTTCTTCAAACCGCTCCAAATTTAATAGAAAATCTTTTTCTCAAAAATCCTCTTCGATAAAGCAAATGAAGAATGCTTCAATTGTGGAAAGAAAGGTCATTTTGCTTCGAATGCATCAAAAGCTTCTTCTTCTAAACCTTCTTCTTCTTATGGCCATGACTTCTCAAAATCAGCTTCTAGGAAGCATGAAGAGAGAAATAGCCAATCCTCTAAAGAAAACTCTGAATCAAAAGAAACCTCAAGGTACAAGAAATACAAAGCCAAATACAAGAGAGAAAAGGAGAGAAACCAAGGTAAAAATAAAACCTTAGTTGCTGAGGCTCATTGCTGGGAAGATGAGCAAACCTCTGAGAGTGAGAGTGAGTATGTCACTAAGTGCCTAATGGCCAAAATTGATGAAATAGAAGACATGGAGAAATCACTCTACACCACTCTTGTATCTACCGAGGATCCACTTCGTGGACAAAACCTCAGGTACATCCTTTTACCTTTCTCTCTGATGATCAAAAGGCTGATACCTTTGATTCTTTAACTGTTGACTTCTGTGACTTAAAGATTCAAAAGAAAAAGGCTGATATACACATAAAATGTCTAAATGATCAACTCCTCTCTTTCTTTTCAAAACTAAAAGATTTTGACAAAATGAAAGCTGATCTGGAAAACCTTCGGTATTTAAATGACAGTCTTTCTGAGGAAAAATCAAAGATTTCTTCCACTCTTGAAAAGGAACAAGAGGTTCTGTCTAAATGGACTAAATCCTCTAAGAATCTAGAAAGGATCCTTCAAGATCAAATCACCTGCAAGGATAAGTCTGGTCTTGGTTATGGAAAAGATGTTCCTCAACCTCTTGACCTTCCACTCCCTTCCTCTTCTGAGTGTCAAGGTTTTCCTGCTGGTTTCCTTTCCGATGACGATGATGATCTCTTCGGTTACTCATCTGAGGATTCTACCTCCGTTCACTCTATAGATCTACTTGACATGCTCAAAGTAGAATCTGGTTCCAAAAAGTTTGGAGTCTTTGTTAAAGCTAAAGAAATCTCTTCTGAGTCTTCAATGGTTTCAACTCTTCCAAGCTCTTCTTCTTCTCCCAAACCTATCCAAAGACTTTTAAATTCCTTAAGTCTTCATGAGTCAAGGTACTCCCGTGAGCGACCTTACGAAGTTGCTCGAGTATTCTTCTTCAAAAAGATTTTCTCCTCGAAAAGAAAAATTTTTCTAAACCAAAATTTTCATCTAAAAGGAAATCTCAAATAGCTACCGACTTTATTCCTCGGTCAAGAAACTTGAAGAAATCAAGAAATCCCGGTAAAGGTATTCTTGGACCAAGACCAGTGTTGGACATCCTTCTTCTTCTCATTCCTCAACCTCTCGTCCAAAGTTTAGATGATAGGGATTTTAAAAAGGCCTTCCCTTTAAAGAAGTGCTATAACTGTGGCAACACTCTTCATCTTGCTAAAAATTGCCCAAAAGACTTGGCTCCTTGCAAATCTAAAATGCCTTCTAATCCCAAAGGACCCACCTCAAAATGGGTACCAAAAGTCTAAATTTGTTTCTGGGTGCAGGTACCAAATAAAGATCATATATGGTACATGGATAGTGGATGTTCAAGACACATGACCGGAAACAAACTTCTTCTCTCTAACTTCTCAAAAGAAAAGGGACCCACTGTTTCCTTTGGAGGAAATGGAAAAGGGGTCACCAAAGGATATGGTACCATTTCAAATGGAACCATCACTTTCTCCAGAGTAGCTCATGTTGAAGAAATTTGATGTACAATCTTCTAAGCATAAGCCAAATATGTGATTTGGGCTATAAGGTCATGTTCCAGCTATGTGTATGTTTGGTCTTTGACGTACAGAACAAGATTGTACTAGCAGGAACCCGACTGAATGACGTGTACATAATCAACATGAAGGAAAGTGCAATAGGAGAAGCTGTGTGTCTCCTTTCTCAAGAACTAGCCAAACAAAGTTGGCTGTGGCATAAAAGGTTCTCTCATCTAAACTTTAAAACCTTGAACAAACTTTCCAACAAAGAAATTTGGTTGTTGGAATGCCAAAAATAGCTTTTGAAAAAGAAAAGCTGTGTGGGGCATGTGAAAAAGGAAAACTCACCAGAACTTCCTTTAAAACAAAACAATGCTCTTCTATCTCTCAACCTCTTCAAATGCTTCACATAGATCTATGCGGTCCAGTCAGTACACCCAGTCTGGGTGGTAAAAAGTATATGCTAGTAATCGTCGATGAATTCTCTAGATATACTTGGGTGTTCTTTCTGAAACACAAGAGTGATGCTGCTGAAGAAATCATCAGGTTTACAAGAAAAATTGAAAATTTGAATGGTAAACTGGTGAAGTCCTTCAGAAGTGATAATGGCACTGAATTCAAGAATGCTGCTCTGGAAGATTTCTTTGACCTAAAACGAATCTCTCAGAACTTCTCTGCCGTACGCACTCCTCAGCAAAATGGTGTTGTTGAGAGAAAGAATAGAACACTATGTGAAGCTGCAAGGTCTATGCTGAGTGAATCCAAGTTGCCAACCTATTTTTGGGCAGAAGCAGTTAACACTGCATGCTTTACTCAAAATAGGTCTATCATAGTCAAAAGGCATGAAAAGACCCCGTATGAAGTTTTCCATGGTAGAAAACCTGCAGTTGACTTCTTCCATGTGTTTGGTTGTGCTTGTCACATGCTAAATGACAGGGAACAACTTGGAAAGTTTGATCCAAAGTCTGATGATGGAATTTTCATGGGCTATTCTCTCTCCTCAAGAGCCTTTAGAATCTTCAATCTAAGAAGACAATGCATAGATGAATCCATGCATGTAAAGTTTGATGAGTTTGAAACTTCTTCATTATCTTGTGATGAAGAAGAATTAAACCTATGGATAAATTCATGTGTTAGTGAAATTCCATCCTCCTCTCAAACCAATCCTCCAGATAGCAACCCTTCTCAGCCTCCCATAAACACCACCTCACCTTCTGAACCTTCTCTTTCTTCTCCACCTCCTGAAACTAACTCTTTAGAAGACCTTACCCACCAAAACACCATATCTCCCTTAAACCCTTCTTCACCATCCCAAATTCCTACCTCATCCTCTTCTCTACCTCCCTCCTTACCTCCTGCACTAAAGTGGACCATGGATCATCCAATAGATCAAATCATAGGTGATCCACAAGTTGGTGTAAAAACCAGAAGAGGCATAAGCAATCTGTGCCTATATGTCAACTTTGTTTCCATTCTTGAGCCTAAGCTGATAAATGAAGCCCTAGCTGATCCAAGCTGGGTAATTGCCATGCAAGAAGAGCTCTCACAATTTGAGAGAAACAAAGTCTGGAAATTAGTTCCTCGTCCATCCAACAAAACAATTATTGGAACAAAATGGGTGTTTCGAAACAAGATGGACGAAGAAGGAACTGTCATAAGGAACAAGGCAAGGTTGGTTGCTCAAGGATATCGGCAAGAGGAAGGAATTGATTATGATGAAACCTTTGCTCCTGTTGCCAGATTGGAAGCTATCCGAATATTTCTTGCCCATGCAACCTTACAAGAATTTTCGGGTATTCCAAATGGATGTCAAAAGTGCCTTCCCGAATGGTGAATTAGTGAAGAAGTGTATGTGAAGCAACCTCCGGGTTTGAAGATCCGGTCCATCCATATCATGTATATAGGCCGGATAAAGCTCTATATGGACCGAAGCAAGCTCCACGTGCCCGGTATGACACTCTCTCGAATATCTACTTAGAAATAAGTACATACGAGGCAAGGTTGACAACACTCTCTTCTTCAAGAAATCACAAGGTAATATCATTCTTGTTCAAATCTATGTAGATGATATTATTTTTGGAGCCACCGATGAATCCTTGTGTGATGAGTTTAGCTCCCTCATGCAAAAGGAATATGAAATGAGCATGATGGGGGAGTTAACTTTCTTTCTTGGATTGCAAGTAAAACAATCTTCAGAAGGTATTTTCATAAATCAAAGTAAATACATTAAAGATCTTCTGAAAAAGTTTCAATTTGATACTTGCTCTACCATGAAAACTCCTATGGCTCCTCCTCTTAAACTCTTTTCTGATCCTGATGGCATTTCTGTAAATATTACAAATTATAGAGCCATGATAGGATCCCTTCTCTATCTAACTGCAAGTAGACCTGACATTATGTTTGCTACTTGTCTATATGCCCGATACCAAGCAAATCCTAAAGAATCACACCTAGCTGCTGTGAAAAGGATTTTCAGGTATCTGAAAGGTACCATAAATCTGGGTCTTTGGTATCCCAAAGACTCAGGTTTCGATCTCATTGGGTACTCTGATTCTGATTTTGCAGGTTCAAAAATAGACAGAAAGAGTACAACTGGAAGTTGTCAGTTACTTGGTGGAAAGCTTGTGAGCTGGTCAAGTAAGAAACAACATTCGGTGTCTACCTCTACTGCTGAAGCAGAATATGTGGCTGCTGGAAGTTGTTGTGCACAAATATTGTGGATGAAAAATCATTTGTGTGATTACAATCAGATTTTCTCAAAGATCCCAATAATGTGTCAACTCAAGTGCAATAGCCATTGCCAACAACCCTGTGCTTCATTCAAGATCCAAGCACATTGATATTAGGTATCACTTTATAAGAGATCATGTCTCTAAAGGTGATGTGGAGTTACATTTCATTCCCACTGATTATCAATTAGCTGATCTGTTCACAAAGCCCCTTGATGAAGCAAGGTTCAAGTTCCTCATTGGCGAATTAGGTATGATAAATATAAACTAACATATACATATATATTTATATACTATGTGTATATATATATATATATGATATACATTTATGTATGTTATATATATATATATATATGATATATATTTATATATTTACATGTTTATATATATTTATATATTATATGTATATATATTATATTCATTTATGAATATTATATATTTATATATACTATATTTTTATAGTCATATAAAAATACATCTATATACTTTATAACTTATATATATAGTATATATGTTATATATATATATATAAGTAAATAAATAAATAAACAAAGAAAAATATATATATATATATATATATACATGAATGTCGGTGACTAGGTCACCGACGCGGCCTCTCTCTCTCTCTTCTATTTTATCTTTCCCTAACCCTAAAACCACACACACACCCACCGACGGTTTCCTTCACGGCCACCAACCACCGAAAGTCACCACCAACCACCGACGCCGACGTTACCCTTTAAACCACCATCACATCACCTTCCGACATCTGCCCACCGACGAGCCGCCGACGGTGGCTGTGTGCCCACCGACGAGCCGCCGACGGCACCCCCAGTCACCGAAACCATCCCTCTTTCCGACGTCTCTCTCTCTCTTACGTCACTCTCAGTCCACCGACGTTTTGATTACGTCACTAGCCAACGTCATCACTATACCCACCGACGTCGCATCCTTGGTTCGAGCCACCTACGTTGCACTGTGATTCGAGCCACCGACGTTGCACCCTTGATTGAGCCACCGACGGTCGCATCTAGCCACCGACGTTTGTCTATCTCTCACACACAAAGCCACCGACGTTTATCTCATTACTGAGCCACCGACGTTTGTCCCTTTTATGAGGCCACCGACATTTTTTTTTAAACTCTCCAAGGTAACCTTTTCAAACCTTTCACCTTCTTAACCCTTAAAAGATAACTCTTGACTTACCACTCTTGATAAGCAAGATTATTTGTTCTTATCCCTAATGACATCATCAATGTCAGACCATGCGCCGAATTCAACCCTAAACCCTTAGAATTCTGACCTTTCAATCACCAAAAGTAATCATCAATTTTGAAAGTTGAAATTTCCCTCTCATATATAACCACCCATCCCACTACTTCACCACCTTTCTCGCATCCACCTTCTCCTCACCTTCAAAAGGAAAAACCTGCAACCTGCAACTTCATTTTCTTCTTCAATGGCTTCTCCTTCAAGAATTGGTGAAGAACAAACAATCACTTTTGGATCTCTCTCCTTCCCTGCATGCAATTACTTTGGAAGAATAGGAGTTGACAATGCTCATCCAGAGTACAATGATGTTTGTTGGTTTCTTCAGAGATGCCCTCTACAATATGCTCTGACAGCAAAGCCCAAAATGAGTAAGTTTCTTCTTGGAAACTTTTGGTTAACTTGCACATTTGATGCCTCATCGGATCAAATTATTGCATCTGTTCTAAGTAATGATGAACATGATGTGATCTTCAATGTGGAAGATGTTAGAAGCATTCTCAAGCTTCCTGTTTATGATTCCTATGAACCATTCCCTCTTGGTAATGAACATCAAATGGTGGTTGATGTGTTAAACTACTTGGAAGAGAAGAAGGGATCAAAGTCAAAGGGTCCAGGTACTTTATTGCGCAAAAACATGGGAAGTATTTGGAACTTCTTCTTTGCTCATCTGATTCTGTGTCTGAGCAAGAAGACAGGTGGTCCGGATCAGTCACCTTCTCAAGTAACTGAGCTGGCACATGCTCTTATTTTTCAAAGAAAAATAGATTATGCCAGCTATTTCTTTAATGAAATGATCTCCTCGTTCTCTACCCTCCGACGTCCTCAGGTACCATTTCAGCGACTTTTCTCTCTTATTATTCATGCAAAGTTGGCAGATAAATTAGAGAAAAGAGATGATATAGTATATGATCTCCCTCTCCACCAAGTGGGTAACCAGATCATGAAAAAGGCTGTCTTAGCATCAGACAACCCTCTCAGACCTTCTATGGTTGAGTTTGCAAGGAATGCAACTCTTACTTGGGGAGCAGAATGAACCGCGTCTTCGCAGAACTTCGTATGTCTTCTACCCCTCTGTACCTAGAGTCACTGGTGTGCCCAAATCTCTTAAGAGATCCAAAGCGTCGGGCACATCTACCTCCGCACCCACCGATGCTACGAAGCCAAAAGAGCCTTTGGCTTCCACCCAAGCATCCAAACCCCATAAGCGGAGAAACTCTAAAAGCCCCCCAAAGACTTCCTCAAAGAAGTCTAAGGGAACCCAAAGGGTTAAAGCACATGATCCATCTACTGGCTCCCAAAAGCCAGTAGGTGTTGAAAATATCCTCACAAAACCCAAGGAACACTTAGCTACTCCCAGCTCCTCCATGCCCTCTCAAAAGGACTTGGTTGTAAAAAGGGACACCCTTACTATTCCTTCATCAACTTTCTCACTAGTTGATAAAGATGACTTGGATTATCCCATCCAAGGTACCTCTTCTTCACCCCTAGAGCTCTCTCAGCTCCGTGTCCACACTCCACGTGAGAATGCACCACAACCAGGTGCATTTGATGGAGCAACCCTCTTTACTGATTTTCTGATGTCCGACACTACTCCTTGGATAGGTACGTCTCCCGTACATAACAAGGGTGTGGAGGAACCCATTACTGAGGAATCCCCTCAAAGACACTCTCCTAAGAGTGTCTCCCCCTCATCTCCTAAATCCCCCCCAAGAAAATCTACAGGTTTGGTGGATTATTCTTCCAGTGATGATGATGATACTGATCAACCACCAAAGCCTCATCCTACTGCTCCCATGTCTTCAAAGCAAGGGAATGATCTTCTACAGGCTTTCACCACCTTTACCAGTAATACTATCAGAAGGGTGGAGGTCTTAGAAGAACATGCAACCAAGGAAAAGGAAAGAATGGATTCCCTTTCCTCATCTCTCAGGTCTAACATAGAGGAGTTGTCGGTGAGTCACCCAACTCTAATGACATGTTTAGATCTTCTACATTTGGATATCCTTGATCTTCAGCAAGGATTCTCTTCAATTCAGGCATCTGTGCTTTCATCCATTCAGGATCTTCGAAGCACCTCTTCTCAGCAAGCCACCAATATCTCTACTCTTATTGCAAATCAACAGGCAATAATGGAGTCTCTCTCAAGTCTACACACCAAGATTGATAAAGTTCCAACCTCTTCTCCAACGGTTGAACTTGATATTGGTGATTCCTTCTTCCAAGATACCGATGTGTTTGTCCTTCAAAGGGTAGAAAAGAAACTTGGGGGTCTCTGCTCTGATGTAGAGAGGATTAAGGAGTTTCTCTCTTCAGTGGGTTTCAAGGGTTCAACCACTGAGGGGGAGAAAAATGTGAAGACCTCCACAACAGCAGCCAAAGCCGCCGACACAGCAGCAGCCAAAGCCGCCGACACAGCAGCAGCCAAAGCAGCCGCCGACGTCAGCATGCCAGCCGCCGACGTCGGCCATCCAGCCACCGATGTGGTTGTGGTCCCTGTTCCTTTGGTACCCGAAGCAGCTGTTGAGGGGGAGAGTGTCAGTGCTCAACCCCTTGAAACTGAAGAAGAGAAGAAAAGAAAAGAAAAAGCCAAAGGAAAGAAGCCTCTCTCTTTTGAAGAACAGGAAGAAGAAAGAAAGAGAAAGAAAAGGATGAGAGATCCTCATGCAGACACTCTCAGACTTCAGCCTGCCCCAGCACTCACCGATCCTCTTGGGGTAATTCTCCCTGAGGCTGAAAGAGAGGAAGCTATAAGGGCTCAGCTTGAGTATGATCAGACTAATGTACTCAAGCTAGCTCATGATGAAGCTGTTCATGCCAAAGTCACCGATGCAATTCAAGCTCAAAAAGATGAGCTTGAAAATATAAAGAAGAAATCTGAAGCTGCAAAATTGGTTGATGAGGCCAAGAAGGCAAAGGAAGTAGAGTGGTTCAAAAGGAGGTTGAAGAATAGAAAGGATGATTCAAAGATCATCGGTGCTACCATTCATCCTCCAACTAAGAATTCTCCCAAACTTCTTATCACTCTTAAAAGAGCTGATTCTCTTATGAAAGTTTGTGAGGTTGATTGGCTTGAAGCTCTTGGTATCTCTGAATGGATAGAGGTTGGAAATTGCATTGACAAGAGCAAAAGCAAACACAAGGAACTGATACTGAATACCATCAGAAAGCTCTTTGTCAAAATGGTGAAGATTCAAAAGGAGCATAATATTCTTGTCACCTTTCTTGAAGGTCAACGAGATGTACCTTATTCAAAAGTGGTCTCTCTCGGAGAGTTGGTCAAACCTCCAAAGAACAAAAAGAAAGGACACTTTTCCATGCTTCATGAAAGGGGCATAAAGATTGACGCATCAGGTATTAATCTCTCTATTCCCACTCCTATTGCTTATCCTGAGCAAACCATGATCACCGAGCCTGAACTTGGAGTATTCTTTGAGGACATCTATGGTAACATAGGTTTCTTCAGAGCCTCTGACATTCCAAGGGCTCACAGCTCCTTCCTCTCTGCTATTCTTGGAGTGCCTCCCATTGAAGACCATGGCATCACAAGAATGATACTGGATGAACTTAAAAGAAGAGAACCCTCCTCAAATCCTTGATCCTGCAGACGTATAGGGCAGTATGAACTTTGTTAATCATGTACTCTGATCAATCCTATGTGTTGATTAATAAAAGTTCATACTTTTCTTCCATCCCATCTCTTGTTAATATTTTTACAAGCTTTGCACATATTTAAACTTATACTTATTCTTTTATTCAGTTTATACTCTATACTGTACATACTCAGTTAAAAAAAAATCAAAAAAAAAAAAATTAAAAAAAAAAAATTAAAAAAAAAAAATCTGAGTCAAAAGAACCCAAAAGAAAAATAGAAAGGGTCAAAAAGAATTCTTTTCTAACCTACAGGTATCATCATCAAATAGGGGGAGATTGTTGGGTCACCGATGATTTGGTGATGAACCACCTTCCTTTATATGAATGAATTTTTACAGGTTCTTTTGAAGGTCTGAAATATGCTTCAAGTATTGAAGAGTCAAAGACTATTCAATCAAGGGGTTGTACATCAAAAAGTGGAATTTTGGATGTATCAACCAACTTCAATATTCAGACCATTTTGCCAAGTCAAGATTGGGTCACCAATATAGTGGGTCACCGATGGTACACTCAAAAGTCATCAAAAGTACTAAGGACATCAAATAAGATGAGGTCATCAAGTTTGATGTCATGGTCACCGACACTATGATCTTGGTCACCGAAATTGCAGGTATATTTTCTAAGGCTGTGATATCAACTCACAAGGGTATACACTTTTGTCACTTAGTGAAAGAAGAAGTTATCAAGCAAAGTGTACACTTATCAACTCCACTTTATAAGGTATCCACCAATGTGATACATAGTGAGATGTATCACTTAGCAATTTCAAAGAGATAAGTTCTTGACTCACATCAATTGCAAGACACGTGAGCCAAGAAGAACTTGGGCACCAAGCCTTAATTAAAGACATTCTCTTTTATTCTTATAAAAGGAATATTTGTCTTTTAGCTAAAAGGCTTGATGGGACTTCACAGAGCATGAAGAAAAGAAGATAAAGTTATCTGACGTTACGTGCTACAAGGAATGGTTCATCCATTATTCTAGTACAAAGGAAGTGGTCTCTTCCTTTGTCCATCAGATAATCTTCCAGCTAATGAAACCTTGACAGCTGTCCACTTGCATCCCATGCATGGACACTATAAAAGGAGATGAAGTCCTTCCCGTAAATCTCACGCTTTCAACAAATCTTGCAGTGATTATTTGTTTGACCGTGGCAAAGCCGTGTGCTATAACAGGTATTGTTTTAACTTGCTTAGTGTAATAGTTAATTCATCGTTATCCGTGTGTTTAGTTTGATAGAATAGTCCGCTTTGTTCTTTTCCGCATCAAACTATCTGTGTGTAAATTTTTAATATTTATATTAAAAAATTTAAAAAGAGTATATTCTGTGTGTTTTATATTCAACCCCCCCTTCTACAAAACCCTCTCTTAGTTAGCCATCTCTCTTTGGGGACTAACAGAATTATTTTAAAATTTTTGCACTGGGCATCAAAAACCCTAGGAACAGCCCTATATGTGATTCACATATGAACTATATGTGAAGACGTTAATTAGTTCACATGTGAATTATTTAACTGATTCATATGTATATGAACCCTCATGTTCATATGTGAATCAGTTAATTAATTCATATATAAATCACACTGGTTAATATATGAATCAGTTAATTAGTTTATATGTGAATCAATGGTTCATATGCGAATCAGTTAATTAGTTCATATGAGAATCAATTAAAATATGTTCATATGTTAATCACAGGTTCACATAACTGAAAACTGTTGAAACAGTCAACACCAACAACAGTCAAGTTGTACCAGCTCCAATTCAAGTAGTACTCTAGCTTAAAATAATTTCTTTTATTGCTCTGTTATTTTTTTCTATTTACCAAGTCTTCTGTAACACCTTTCTTTACCACGACACAATATTGTCCGCTTTGCTTCCCCCGCAGAGGAGTGCGCGCGGATTTGTTTCTGGCGACCTGACGAGGACTTCCAGGAGGTCATCCATCCTGGTACTACTCCCACTCAAGCACGCTTAACCACAGAGTTCCAAGAACCTGCCTTGCGTGTGGCCCCAAAACGCGTTGTGTTTAGGAAGGCCAAGGTTTACCTATGAACCCAACATCACTCATGTCCACGACCGATATGGGATCTGTCTAAGGTGTTACAAACACCCCCCCCCCTTAGGGACTCATTGTCCTCGATGAGGTTTGCCCCACATCCCAAATGGCACAGGAGCGGGCTCTGATACCATTTGTAACACCCCGCCTTACCAAGGCACAATATTGTCCGCTTTGCTTCCCCGGCAGAGGAGTGCGCACGGATTTGTTTTTGGCGACCTGGCGAGGACTTCCCAGGGGGTCACCCATCCTGGTACTACTCCCACCCAAGCACGCTTAACCACAGAGTTCCAAGAACCTGCCTTGCGTGTGGCCCCAAAATGCGTTGTGTTTAGGAAGGTCAAGGTTTACTTATGAACCCAGCATCACTCCTGTCTACGACCGATATGGGATATGCCTAAGGTGTTACAAACACCCCCCTTAGGGACTCATCGTCCTCGATTAGGTTTGCCCCACATCCCGAACGGCACAGGAGAAGCTCTGATACCATTTGTAACACTCCGCCTTACCACGACACAATATTGTCCGCTTTGCCCTCCCGCAGAAGTGCGTACGGATTTGTTTCTGGTGACCTGGCGAGGACTTCACAGGGGGTCACCTATCCTGGTACTACTCCCACCCAAGCACGCTTAACCACAGAGTTCCAAGAACTTGCCTTGCGTGTGGCCCCAAAACGCGTTGTGTTTAGGAAGACCAAGGTTTACTTATGAACCCAGCATCACTCCTGTCCACGGCCGATATGGGATCTGCCTAAGGTGTTACTAACACCCCGCCTTAGGGACTCATCGTCCTCGATGAGGTTTGCCCCATATCCCGAACGGCACAGGAGCGGCTCTGGTACCATTTGTAACACCCTGCCTTACCACGACATAATATTGTCCGCTTTGCTTCCCCCACAGAGGAGTGCGCATGGATTTGTTTCTGGCGACCTGGCGAGGACTTCCCAGGAGGTCACCCATCCTAGTACTACTCCCACCCACACTACTAGAAAATTGAGTATTTTCAACGGAAAATGTCGTTGAAAATTTTCTATGAATTTTAAAGGGATTATTGACAAAACATAAATTTTCTACGAATATTGTACGAATTTTCAACGAATTTTCGTTGAAAATCTCTCACAAAATGCATTTTCAACCAAAAACTTTTTGAAGAGACATTCCGTTGAAATTTTTTTGGTTGAAAATTCATATATGTTTGTGAGAGATTTTCAACGGAAATTCGTTGAAAATTCGTATAAAATTTATGTTCTGTCAATAATCCTCTAAAATTCGTAGAAAATTTTCAACGACATATTCCGTTGAAAATTAATTTCCGTTGAAAATACTCAATTTTCTAGTAGTGCCAAGCAAGCTTAACCACAGAGTTCCAAGAACTTGCCTTGCGTGTGGCCCCAAAACGCGTTGTGTTTAGGAAGGCCAAGGTTTACTTATGAACCCAGCATCACTCCTGTCCACGGCCGATATCGGATCTGTCTAAGGTGTTACAAAAAAATTGTTTTGTAACACCTTAGGCAGATCCCATATCGGCCGTGGACATGAGTGATGCTGGGTTCATAAGTAATCCTTGGCCTTCCTAAACACAACGCGTTTTGGGGCCACACGCAAGGCAGGTTCTTGGAACTCTGTGGTTAAGTGTGCTTGGGTGGGAGTAGTACCAGGATGGATAACCCCCTGGGAAGTCTTCACCAGGTCGCCAGAAACAAATCCGTGCGCTCTTCTGCGGGAGGGCAAAGCGGACAATATTGTGTCGTGGTAAGGCAGGGTGTTACATCTTCCCACGTTGGAATTTGATTTAGTCTTCCTACTTATTAGGCAGTTTGTTATCTTCTTTCTGTTAGCTTTTGTAAGCCTATTAAAGGCTCTTTGATCTCATAATAAAGTATGCAAGCTTTCAGCTATCTTCATCTTTCTTTGTCGTTTTCTTCCTTACTGTGTTTTTCATTTGGTATCAGAGCAGGTTATCTGTGAGAGTTTTTTTTGTGAGAGTTTTCTTCTGGCAAAATGAGTGATCTTCAAGTTATTGGTGGAGTGAAGAAACTCAACAACAACCACTACAATTCTTGGTCCACGTGCATCATATCGTATTTGCAGGGACAAGACTTGTGGGAGGTTGTCAACGGATCAGAAACCATTGAACCCCAGGCAGAAGATGCAAATGGTACTCTACGAAAATGGAGGATCAAAGCAGGAAAACCAATGTTTGCTTTAAAGACGACAACTGAAGACAAGATTTTGGAGCACATTTGGGATGCCGAACTCTAAAAGAAGCTTGGAACACCCTTTACAAGCTATTTTAAAAGAAGAATGACACGAAGCTGCAACTCTTGGAAAGTGAGTTACTGTCAGTTGAACAACGCGACATGACTATTGCCCAATATTTCCACAGAGTAAAATCGTTGTGCCGAAAGATTTCAGAGTTGGATCCCGGAGCTCCGATCGGAGAAACCAGAATGAAAAGAATAATCATTCATGGTTTGAGAAGTGAATATAGAGGTTTCGTTGCTGCATTGCAAGGATGGTCGACACCACCATCACTTGTCGAGTTCGAGAATTTGCTTGCTGGACAGGAGGGTTTTGCTAAGAAGATGGGCGGAAGTCCCGCAAAAGGAGAAGAAGCACTCTATACCAACAAGAGTAGAAGCAACTTCATAACGTACGATGGAACTGAGTCAAGAAGAGTGGAAGCGTTAAAAGCGCGTGATACGACTGGAGATCAGTCAAAAAGGCACGACACAACAGATGGAAAGAAAAGGTTTGTGGTGACGTGCTATAATTGCGGAAGGAAGGGATACATAGAAAGATTTGTAGATCAAAGAGGCCTATCGAGGGTAATTCTGCGGTCGAGAAAGAAGAAGAAGAATGGGACGTAGAAGCTCTCTTTGCTGCAAAAGAAGACGTGTTGTCTCTTACTGCAACAACACAAGCGGTGGATTATGAGAAAAGTTGCATTGTCGACTCTGGTTGTTCGAACCACATGACAGGTGATAAAGATAAGTTGCGTAATCTGATCGAGTATAAAGGAAGTCGTGTAGTAGTGACAGCGAACAACTCAAAGTTATCGATAGCTCATGTCGGTAATACAAGTCTGTCTCCCCAAGGCGATAAGGAAGTTCAAATCCAAGATGTACACTACGTACCAGGTATGAAAAAGAATTTACTCTCAGTAACTCAACTAACATCAACAGGTCAGTATGTTGTATTTGGCCCACAAGACGTAAAGGTGTATATCTCAAGGTTTTGGAAACACAAATAATGGAAGGACAGCGATTAGATTCGTTGTATGTGATGTCAGTTCAGACTACATATGTCGAAAAGACCCGAAGAAATGAAACAGCTGACTTATGGCACACGAGGCTAAGCCACGTCAGCTATTCCAAGTTACAGATTATGATGAAGAAGGAGACATTGAGGGGCTTGCCTAAACTAGACGTTAAAGTTGACACAGTTTGTGCAGGTTGCCAATATGGTAAAGCACATCAATTACCATATGAAGAGTCAACGTTTCGAGCAAAGGAACCAATAGAGTTAATACTCTAAAGTGTTTGGACCTGTCGACAAGCATCGGTTCAAGGTATGAAGTATATGGTGATATTTATCGATGATTTTTCTAGGTATGTGTGGGTCTTCTTTATGAAAGCTAAGTATGATATTCTTCTAAAATTCATAGAATTTAAAGAATTAATTGAGGCCGAGGTTGACAAGAAAATTCGGTGTATTCGCACCGATAATGGAGGGGAGTACACGTCTCATAATTTTACTCAATATTTACAAGTCAATCGTATTCGACATCAGTTCACGTATGCCAATACGCCCCAGCAGAATGGGGTGGCAGAGAGAAAGAATCGGCATCTTGCAGAAACTTGTCGGAGCATGTTTCACGCAAAAAATGTTCAAGGAAGGTATTGGGCAGACACTATGAATACAACTGCATTTGTGATCAATCGACTACCTCAAAGAAGGTAACGTGTCTCTTCTCCATTTGAAAAATCATGGAAAACTAAACCATCAGTTAGGTATTTTCGAGTTTTTGGATGTGTTTGTTATGTATTTGTACCTGATCAACTACGTAGCAAAATGGAAAAAAGGCCATTAGATGTGTTTTTGTAGGATACGACGATAAAAGAAAAGGGTGGAAATGTTGTGATCCTATAACAGGAAGGTGATCCCGAGATGTGGTCTTCGATGAAGCCTCATCGTGGTGGTCCTCAAACGAAGAACCACCAACTGACTTAATCAAGTCCAAAGATGGTTTAGAGTCCTCTCAAGTTCAGTTGAGAATGGACGGGGATGATGGAGAAGAAAGTGTTGAAAGAAGTCCTTGGCAAATTAGTGTACATCAGCAACCAGATCAGCAACCAGATGAAGGAGAATCCAGTGAAGTGGAAATTCAAAATCTATCTAAAATATCAACAAGAGTAAGAAAGCCTAACCAAAAATACGCCAATGCAGCCGTATTAGAAGATGCTGATGAAAAGGAACCAAAGACGTTTGATGAAGCAACCCAAGATCCAAAGTGGGTCAAGGCTATGGAAGAAGAGATCGATGCATTGAATCAAAATTAGACCTGGGAGCTTGTGCCAAAACTAAAAGACGTGAAACCCATCTCGTGTAAATGGGTTTTCAAGATAAAGCGTCGAGCCGATGGTTCAATCGAAAGGTATAAGGCGCGCTTAGTAGCTCGAGGTTTTTCTCAAGAATACGGTCTGGACTACGATGAAACGTTCAGTCCGGTAGCAAAGCTCACCACCATTCGAGTTGTACTTGCACTTATAGCTAACAAAGGTTGGAACTTATGGCAAATGGACGTGAAGGACGCCTTCTTACATGGCGAGTTAGATCGGGATATTTTTATGAACCAACCCCTTAGATTCATAAATCAAAAACATCCCGAATATGTTTGCAAACTTCGAAAGGCACTCTACGGGCTAAAACAGTCCCCGAGAGCTTGGTACGGTAAGATTGCTGAACTACTTCTACACAGTGGGTATTCTATTACTTCAGTTGATTCTAGCTTGTTTGTTAAAGCTAATGATAAAAGACTAGAAATTGTACTAGTCTAAGTGGATGATTTAATCATAACAGGAGATTGGAAAGAAGAGATTTCTTAAATAAAAGAGAATTTATCAGTTCGATTCCAGATGAAAGAACTTGGACGACTCAAACAGTTTTTGGGTCTAGAAATCGATCACACAGAGAAGGGGATCTTTCTTCATCAACAAAAGTATTCAAGAGATTTATTGAGGAAGTTTGGCATGTTGGAGTGTAAACCAGTGTCAACTCCGATGGAGCAGAATGTCCGAATATGTGCTCATGAAGGAAGAGATCTGGAAGACACACTACTAGAAAATTGAGTATTTTCAACGGAAAATGTCGTTGAAAATTTTCTACGAATTTTAGAGCATTATTGACAGAACATTGATTTTCAATAAATTTTCGTTGAAAATCTCTTACAAACATATATGCATTTTCAACCAAAAAATTTTCAACAGAATGTCTCGTCAAAAAGTGTTTGGTTGAAAATGCATTTTTTGAGAGATTTTCAACGGAAATTCGTTGAAAATTCGTAGAAAATTTATGTTTTGTCAATAATCCATTTAAAATTCATAGAAAATTTTCTACGACATTTTTTGTTGAAAATTTTTGTTGAAAATTTTTGTTGAAAATACTCAATTTTCTAGTAGTGACATAACAATGTACCGGCAACTGGTTGGAAGTCTAATTACTTGACTTTAACCAGACCTAACATCACTCATTCAGTAAGTGTCATGAGCAGGTACATGCAAAATCCGAAGAAGTCACATCTCGAAGCAGTACGAAGGATTCAAAGATATGTCAAGACTACACTTGACTATGGGATTCTTTATGAAAAGGGAAGAGATTGCAGGTTAGTTGGTTACTGTGATGCTGATTTTGTTGGAGACCATGATACCCGACGTTCAGCTACGGGGTATGTGTTCATGCTGGGAACAGGAGCAATTTCTTGGTGTAGTAAAAGACAACAGACGATGTCTTTGTCTACGGCTGAGGCCGAGATCGAGCGGCAGCAATGGCGGCTCATGAAAATACGTGGCTTCGTCAGTTGTTAAAGGATTTGTGTCAACCAACAGAGTACGCGGTTCCGGTGTATTATGATAACCGGTCAACAATATGTTTAGCTGAAAATCCGGTTTATCATGCGAGGACTAAACATATTGAAATCCGCTATCATTTCATCCAAGAAAAGGTTCTGCAAGAAAAAGTCGAGTTGAGGCAAATCAAGACTGAAGATCAAGTTGCTGATCTGTTCACAAGAGGCTTGGGTGGAAACAAATTTGAAGTTTTCATCAAAAACTTAACGTCATGAAGAGAACTGAAGTTGGTATTGAGGGGGAGTGTTGAAACAGTCAACACCAGCAACAGTCAAGTTGTACCGGCTCCAATTCAGGTAGTACTCTAGTTTAAAATAACTTCTTTTATTGCTATGTTATTTTTTTCTATTTACCAAGTCTTCCCACGTTGGAATTTGATTTAGGCTTCCTACTTATTAGGCAGTTTGTTATCTTGTTTCTTTTAGGGGTTGTTTGTTTGCCTCTGGATGGTTCCATCCAGAGCTAACCTCTGAATCGTGTAAGGCATGTCTTGTTTGGCAAAAAAAATTAAAGGGTCTGAAGGGTTACAAAAGGTTCTGAAGGATTCTGCATCTAAAGCCAAGCAAAATGATACAAAGGCTATTTTTTCCACATTTGCCCTCTTCTACAAATCTCCCGATTCTTCATTTCTGCATCGTCTTCCTCCTCCCACACCGATTCTATACTCGGTGCTTCTCATGGCATAAATTCGTAATGGTTTCGAGTTCTCCAACGAGTGATGGTGGTGGAAGGCGACCGAGTCGTTGGCTGGAGGGGACCACGAACAACACGGTGACTGTTGATCGCCGGCGTAGATGGTGGTTCTACCGATCGACAAGAAAGGGACAACGACGGCTGAACACGGGGAAGTGACGATGGTGGCAGGTTTTTGGTTGCCGGCAGCAGTGGTGGTGGCAGGTTATTGTGGCTGGCGGCTGGAGAAGTGAGGGGAGGGGGAGGTACACGGTGAAAAAAGAGGGCAGTAGGGTTTTTTTACCATCAAGTTAAGAATTGTTAAAAAATATGTTGACATTATGTTGTAATTTGTTTGTTATGTTTTTGTTGATATGAAATGTTGTTTTCAAGTTATATTTGCAAAATGATTTTATTATTCAGATATCTGTCTTACAGTTATATTTCATTCAGACCGAATAATATTGAGGGTTAAAATGGTAATTTATTCTCATTCAGACTGTCCATTCAGAGCAGCTACCAAACAACCATTTTTTCATTTTGCACTATATCATATAGCGCCTCTATACCATCCAGACCCCTATACCATCCAAATTTATACCATCCAGCAACTACCAAACAACTCCTTAGCTTTTGTAAGCCTATAAAAGGCTCTTTGATCTCATACTAAAGTATGCAAGCTTTCAGCTATCTTCTTGTTCCTTACTGTGTTCTTCAAAAACAACCTGAAATAGTGCAATCCAATCAAACCAAAAGGTAAAACCACATATCAAAGTGATTGCAATCTGGCCAAAGACCATTGCAATAATAAAAAAAAAACATCACTCCACTAAGTCCAGATTCGATTTGATGCATCCAATAAGCAGAGGTAAACATGATAATCCACGTTATTTTCCAAAATAAATCAATGTGGTGCATCCCACACCGAGAACCAGAAGCCAACAAATTGTGCAGACCATTATAGTACCAACCTCTAAAACAATTAACAATGGACCTTAGAACTATAGAAAATATCCAAGACAACAAACAAGCTATAAAATCTTTAGTCCCCCATATTAGCTCCCATCAAATCCCAATCAGAATATTAACATATGATCCCTCAAACTTTCGGTCAACATAAAAAACAGGAACTGATGTAAACCATTCTTTATATCAGAAGCCAATAGAGTACATAACCCAAAAAAACATCAATAATCAATGTGAATACAAATTCCATAACAATAAATGGGGGACGGTGTGCAAGGAAAGTGGATTGTACATGTTTTTTTCTAAACTATAATGACTACATACCTCTTTTTATGTGAACAAAAACTTTTACTTTTCCCCATTCCTCTTACTTTATGCATGCTTTGGTTCTTTTTGAACTAAAAAAATCTTGAAAAGGTCCAAGATGAATACAAATTCCACAACAATAAATAATTAAATACTGAGTAGTTGGTGAACACCCATTTAATGTGAATCCTACGTGTCATATGAAGGAAGAAAAGTTTCTACATTGGTGCAATCATAAGGTAGCATGTCTTTTGATAATAATTAAATGAGAATAAGGCTTAGATTGAGCCAATGAGTTGTTTACCTCAAGATCATGGATAAGAAACTTAGAGCATCCGCAGTCATGGACCTCTTTAGAGGTCTATAACTTTGTCACATTAGTTTTTTCTATATATCACATCAGTTTTCTCTCTCCTGCACATTTTATAAACCTTTCATTTTCAATCGTGGACCGGTTCATTGTTTATATAATAAAAATTATAATAATAAGAATCACAATAACTAAAAATCAACTTCAATAAATTTACATTAATCATACGTGAACCGTTCCCAACTAGTTGCTAAAATTTCTTCGTTTTCTATAATCATATTATGTAATAGTTAAAAATTATTTAATTAAAAGACAATAATTAGAAATTATAATAATAAAACTTATAAAAAATTAAAATTTTCAAAAAGATCTACACTTATAAAAACTTAAAAATCTGATAAATAAAATTTTAGAAATGATAGCATATAAATCATAAGAATGAAACATATAATTTACTCTAAAATAAAAAAAATGATAAATATAAAATATTCATTTATATTAAAAGGCAATATTCAAGGAAGGGTAAAAAACCAATTTATTATTAAATATTTATATATTTTTAATTACTTTAATGAAAGTGGGGTCTAATAAGAGAAATGAAGCGGTCCATGAAGAAGGACCTCATCCCTTCCACGTGGAGTGAACCACTTCTTCCCAGCAGTTGAAATAATTACGGACCGGTCCATGGACCTTATAATTTAGCCCGCTGTGGATGCTCTTATGCTGAAAATCATAAACTCGTGATAATCAAGTAGATTTTGGATTTCTAATACAATATTCTCTTGAATGTTAAACTGGCATCCAAAATTTTGGCAAAAATATAGAAAAGGTCAAATGACCACTTTGACTAACAAAAATGAATAAACAAAACTTAGAGGTTATTTACAAACACTTATCTTGGTGAGCACTTACCTGAAAGGTAAGGACCAGTGTCTTACCAGATAAGCGTTTAGCGGGTTATAAATAATCTTTACCATCAACCCATTAATTTGATGGTTGGAACATGTTATCATTTAAGGTAAACGAGAGTGGTGACTTTTGTGTGGTAAGCGTTTACCCGATAAATGTTTGCTAAATAACTATTAGAAGCAACCTGTGGATGAAAAATTTCTATCAAGAGGTTTTATTCCATATGGTTGAATTAGTACAAATAAAATTGCATATTCTACCAAAACTATTTTTAATGCAACATGTAAATAGTAGGGACGATAATTGTCATTGTCGAAGTGGTGTAAACTACGGTCACCAAAATTGTAGTTTACTCTATCACATATAATTAAATTAAAATTACGAATAAATTACGATTGTTGCTTGTATCAATTTTTGTCTCTGGTTTTTAGAAACCCGAATTTTAGTTTGTTTCCCTTTTCATTTTTAAGACTGACATCCTTAGAAAAAGTCAGTTAAGTCGAAGATATTTTGGTCTTTAACCTTTTTATTTAGTTTTTTATTAAAATTTACAAAAGAATATACCTCGTGAATTCACTTTAAAAAATAAAATACAAAACGTTAATCAAAAACATAAAACAAAATTCAAAGTGGTTCTTGGGGAGTGGGTTTCACGTGGATTTTGTTTTTAATAATAGGATAATATTGTTTAATAAAATATAAAAAGAACAAAAAGAAATGAGGTTTAATTGATAATCATGTGACCATTAAACAATTTCATCAATTATTTTGAGAAAGATTGTTTCCATTGCATCAATTCATCAATTCCTTAATATGGATCTTATTCTAGTTCACCAAACACTTAACATGAAACCTAATAATCTCCACCATTTTCACTTGTTGCTGATTTTACTCACCACCTCCATCTGTTTCTCAACCATCCTGTGCCAAGAAACCCAATCAATTTACGATGTTTGTGCCGTGCCGATCCGTTCTGGAGACTTTCTACTTGGCTACCCGTTCTGGGGATTAGGCCGCCCAGCCTACTGCGGCCACTCGGGCTTCGAGATAAGCGACACAAATACTTTCAACTACAAATCAGTCGAGTATCAAATCGTAGGAATAAATAGCACTACTCGAATAATCACCATGGCTAGATATGATCTGTTTAACGAACGAGATATTTGCCCTCAATATCTACACAACACCTCCTACAACTCTATGATATTTGATGCCGATAATCGTAACAACGAAGATGCATCTTTGTACTACGGATGTAATGTGACACCATCATCACCAGGGTATCAATTCAGTTGCAATGTGAATGGCACCATAACTTACGGTTATTTCATCAGATCGAGTCTCGGTGACTCTGACTTGCAGGATTGCGAGAATCGATTGATTGTACGGGTGAAGACGTATTTAGCTGATGTATTGCTAACGTCGAACAGTGGGCAGGATGGTCTGATGAGCCTTCTGAATGCTGGTTTTGAACTAAAGTGGAAAGCGAATAACGACGAGTGTGATCAGTGTTCACGGTCTGGTGGTTGGTGTGGATCGAAGGAGACTCGGCCGGAGTTGTTTGTTTGTTACTGTTCTACTGGGAATTTCTCATTAACTTGCAATGATATGGATGTAAATGAAGGTAATTAATTAGATTCTATAAACTATTTCTTTATATATAAATACAATGGCGGATCACTGGCGGATTTGTGACAGAAATCAACAACTCCGTCGGAAAAGCTGATTTTTTTTAATCCATCACTTGCCTGTCAGTAATTTCCGACAGATCTTATTGTTCATAGATAGATCACTTACGTTTTAACTTCTTTTTTTCGGAACAGTAGTACACCAAGGAGGTGGGCATGAATCTAACATAAAGTTGAAGCTTGTAATAGGTAAGTAGAATAACTTTGATCTATTGTTTAATCGAGCAGATATTCACGAAAACTTTTAATACGAAAACAGAAATGCTTGTTTGCAGGATTTTTAAGCTGCATTGCAGGAAGTATGTCCGTCTGCTTTGTGACACTCTGTTGGAAAAAGAGGTTATGGGAAACTCGAAAAACCATAAATCATCAATTAGAAATGTTCATACAGGATTACGGAACTCTGGCTCCAAAAAGATACAAATTTTCAGAACTCAAGAAAATGACCAATTCTTTCCGGGAAGAACTTGGACGAGGAGGGTATGGAAGTGTTTACAAAGGTGTATCGCCAGATGGGCAACTAATTGCAGTGAAGCTATTGGTTGGAGCCAAAGGAGATGGAGAAGATTTCATTAACGAAGTTGCTAGCATCAGTAGAACTTCTCATGTCAACATAGTCACACTTTTAGGTTTTTGCATCGAGGGAAAGAATAGAGCCCTCATTTACGAGTTCATGCCAAATGGATCATTGGATAAGTTTCTACGTGATGATGGCTCTCGTTTGGACTGGAACACATTATTCCTAATTGCAAAAGGTATTGCACGAGGTCTAGAGTATTTGCATCGAGGTTGTAACACAAGAATTGTGCACTTTGACATAAAGCCTCACAACATTCTGTTGGATGCAGAATTTGTCCCAAAAATATCTGATTTCGGACTGGCAAAGTTGTGCAAGTGGAAAGAGAGTATTGTGTCTGTAATGGGTGCAAGAGGTACGGCGGGATACATGGCCCCTGAAGTATTTTTGAAGAGTCTTGGAGGGGCATCTCACAAATCTGATGTCTATAGCTACGGGATGATGGTTCTTGAAATGACAGGTGCACGTGAAAATAATAATTCTTGCGCCACAAGCTCAAGTGAAGCTCATTTTCCGGAATCGATATACAAGAAAGTAGAAGCTGGAGACAATCTCGGGGTTTATGGGGTGGCAAATGAAGATGAAGAAGAATTGGCTAGGAAGATGGTGACGGTGAGCCTGTGGTGCATCCAATCTGGTCCATCAGATCGACCATCCATAAGTAAAGTTGTGGAGATGTTGGAAGGAAGTTTAGAATCATTGCAAGTTCCGCCTAGCCGTTTCTGGCCAATATCTCCTACTACATCTACCCTTCATTATTAATCAACCAGAGTTCAACCGTTCAGAGATTATCAACAGTGCAGTCTTCCTAACGCTCCAGAATCAAGTATATCTAGTGTACTAGCTCATCCTTCTTTTTAGTTTTTACAGGCTTCAAATTCTATTGGAATATATATTTAACAAACATTGTGCACATGGACGGACCTACTGAAGGACACACGGTGGCACGTGTCATCGTATTATTTCTTTACCAAAAGGTTAAAATTTTACCTAATGAAAGGTGCAACCATAATTTTAGAAGGTGTCCACGTATGATATTCAGATGTTCAAGAAGGTGCAACCATAATTTTAGAAGGTGTTACCGTATAATATTCAGAAGTTTAAGAAGTGCAACCGTACCTCGTAATCAACCAAAAATAACTCTTGAAATTAATCACCAAAAAAAAATCCTCGAATTCGATAAAAAAACTTAAAAATACCTCGAAATCAAGCAAAAACTTTAAAAATCCTTCAAAACAGTGGAATTAGACTAAAAACAGATCGAGTGATATTGAACATTAGTAAAAACATGAAGACACGTCGATAAAAACAATGGTTTTTGTAATTATTTTTTTTGTCCATATTATATGGTGCCACCGTATAAAAAAATCCTAGGTTCATCCCTGATCGTGCCATAACTGCATACCGGGTAAAATTCAACCGAAATTAAACCATAAAAACTTAGAAGAAGAAAGAACCGATGCCCTTAGGGTCTGACACTCTGACTGCCGGTTTTAGCGAATATCTAGTTTTTCGCCTTTTAAATTTCGATGTCTTACTGGGGAAAGCAGCAGGAAAATAGATCGAACCTACAACCTTCTGCTAGCATCAAACCAACTAATCTACAATATATTATGAAAAATGTCTATAGCTTTTCCTACATGGTTAATGATGCCACTGCTAGGAAGAAAAAAAATATGGTCCCGCCTCTGCACATCAGTTCTCCAAAAAATAAATCAAGTTATTTCAACCACTTCTCCGCCCATCTGCGATCTGAAACTTCTCTGGCCCTCTCGATTGTGTATGATCGAAAAAAAAATCATTAACAGGAAAAGAGAAGGATCAAATTGTCAACTGATAAGTGATCCGCAGGTTAGAGACCATCAGTGAGTGAACCTTTCTCAACCAGGCCTCTGCAATTTCAATTGGCCTCTTTGCACATGGAAGGAACTGTTGTTGCAGCAACCACCAACCGTTACCTTCATGGCAGTTTCTGTTACAAATTCTGGATTTTGATCACTTGGATTACTGAAAGTCCTGGAACACTTTCAGATTGAACTATTTCGATGGTACACTCGAAAATCCAATCAGATAAAATTCAGTAAGTATTTCGAACAGAGATTATATCGTTCTGAAATTTTCGTACCCCAGAATTGATCAAAACCGAGAGTAGACTAAAACTGTCTTCAAAACAGTTCCAATACATTGATCAAACAAATTAATCCCGTTACACTTAAATACTATTGGTGATACAAATCATCAACACTAATTTAGCATTAATGCATTATTCTCTAGCTAGAGTCGAACGGTAATGATGAAGAACCACTCGGTGTAAAACGGCGATCACTCACTGATATCAATGACGTGATAATATATATATATATAGGTAGGCACCGGAATGGGGTGGGGATGGGGCGGGGACCCCAATCCCCATCCCAACCGAGGAATACGACCACATCTTTGTCTCGTCCGCAATGGGTAAAGATGTTTTAAACCAAGTATGTTTAAACACATTGATAATGGTTCATGTTTAAATCTCACAAATTTGTTTTTATAGAGTATCAAATATTCATATGTAAACAAAATCACAACGTCATACGTAATTGTTTGATCATACACTCTCGGCTTTCAACATTTTTTTCTCTGAAAAAAAGCAAGACAACTCAAAAGAAATGTATATAAGAAGAAACGTCAATATACTATTTATAAATATAAAAGATATTAAATCTAATTATTTATAAATAATGTATTTATTAATAAAAATATATAACATATTTAATATTCGGTTGGCAGGGCGGGGCAGGGACCACGTTTCCCGACCCCATCCCCATCCCCGGTTTTTAACTTTCGGACATCCCCATCCCCAGTTTTACGGGGAGTCCCCGTCATTGTCGGGACAGGTAAACCAGGTTCTCCAATGAGACACTACTAGAAAATTGAGTATTTTCAACGAAAAATGTAGTTGAAATTTTTTTATGAATTTTAAAGGGTTATTGACAAAACATAAATTTTCTACGAATTTTCAACGAATTTCCGTTGAAAATCTCTCACAAAATGCATTTTCAACGAAAAACTTTTTGACGAGACATTCCGTTGAAATTTTTTTGGTTGAAAATGCATATATGTTTGTGAGAGATTTTCAACAGAAATTCGTTGAAAATTCGTAGAAAATTTATATTTTGTCAATAATCCTCTAAAATTCGTAGAAAATTTTCAACGACATTTTCCGTTGAAAATACTCAATTTTCTAGTAGTGAGATGGGTCTCATTCACATGCCTATTTGTCGTGAAAATTGGAGGATATTTAGATATACAAGTTTTAAGAGAGCTTCATGAAACCACACCCTTAGATTAGATGATGTAACTTATGTGATTAATTATAATATTATTTTTTTAATTAAAAAATCTCACCCTCTTATTTTTTAAAGACGAAAAATAAATAAAATTCAAGCGAAACAAATTGTATCAAAAAAACAAACATACTTTTTCGTTAACTTGACATTCATATTGGTATAATTTGATGTATATTAGACAGTTATACCATCACATACCTTTTTCATATACATATATTTTCATATCTATACCCTCTTAGTAGGTCCGCCACTGCTGATGAACCCGGGGGTTAGGTTGGACAGGAGTTACATGTAGGTTATTTAAATGTAATCACCACCTTACTTAATTTTTCCAGAGATTGTTAGAAATCCACACATTAGCAGCTTTAGATAGGTAAATCAGTTTTTTTTAAATGGAAATGGTTAACTGATGAGTCAACCATAGTTGAATGGACTTGCTTAACCATAATCGTTGTGGTCTACTAGCTCATTGTACTTTTTGTTTGTGAAAGTCTTCTCCTTGTTTGTTGTTGCTTAACCATAATCGTTGTGAAAGTTTTTCTGGTTTTGCTTCAGTTGAATTTTATTCAATATGCACATTGTTTATTAAATATCTATTCCAATAGAATTTGAATCTCGTTAAATCTTAAAGAAGGGTAAGCTAGTGCACTAGAGCTACTTGGCTTTGTGAGCGTTAGGAAGAGAACTCTTCCCCTGCAGACTGCACTAATGATAATCTCTTACCGGTTGAACTCTGCGTGGCTAATGAGGAACTGTCTTGGGCAGGCCTTGTAGGAGATGGCCAGAAACGGCTAGGTGGAACTTGCAATGATTCTAAGCTTCCTTCCAACATCTCCACAACTTTACTTATGGATGGCCGATCTGATGGACCCGATTGGATGCACCACAGGCTCACCGTCACCATCTTCCTAGCCAATTCATCTTCATCTTCATTTGACACCCCATAAACCCCTAGATTGTCTCCGGATTCTACTTTCTTGTATATCCATTCCGGAAAATATGCTTCACTTCCGTTTGTGGGGCAAGCGTTATTGTTTTTACGTGCACCTGTCATTTCAAGAACCATCATCCCGTAGCTATACACATCAGATTTGTGAGATGCCCCTCCAAGACTCTTCAAAAATACTTCAGGGGCCATGTATCCTGCAGTACCTCTTGCACCCATTACGGACACAATACTCTCTTTCCACTTGCATAACTTTGCCAGCCCAAAATCTGATATTTTTGGGACGAATTCTGCGTCCAACAGAATGTTGTGAGGCTTTATGTCAAAGTGCACAATTCTTGTGTTACAACCTCGATGCAGATACTCTAGACCTCGTGCAATACCTTTTGCAATTAGGAATAGCGTGTTCCAGTCCAAACGAGAACCATCATCACGTAGAAACTTATCCAGGGATCCATTTGGCATGAACTCGTAAATCAGGGCTCTTTTCTTTCCCTCGATGCAAAAACCTAAGAGTGTGACTATGTTGACATGACAAGTTCTACTGATGCTAGCGACTTCGTTAATGAAATCTTCTCCGTTTCCCAGGGATCCAGCCAATACCTTCACTGCAAGTAGTTTCCCATCAGGCAATAGTCCTTTGTAAACACTTCCATACCCTCCTCGTCCCAATTCTTCTTGGAAAGAGTTGGTCATTTTCTTGATCTCTGAATATTTGTATCTTTTTGGGGCCAAAGTTCCGTAGTCCCTTATGAACATTTCTAGTTGATTATTTGCGGCTTTTTGAACTTTCCATAATCTCTTTCTCCAACAGATTATCATAAAGCTCAAGAACATAATTCCTGCAATGATGCATGAAAAGCCTGCACGAGATATTTAGAGGATGGTTGGAGTTAGATAAGATGCATCTCAAGAGAGATACCTTTCTGTTTTCATAGTAGAAGTTTTGTGACAGTCTGCTTGAACAAACAATGTCTTCTCAGCAGAGACAAAAGTTATTCTTCTTACCTATTACAAGCTTCCACTTCATGTTAGGTTTTTGCACAGCTTCTTCATATACTACTGTTATAGAAAAAAGGTAAAATGTAGGGGAAGTTATTGATACAGATTAGACTATGGACCACAAGAACTAAATGTTTGAAAGGGGTGAGACTCAACCTGCAGTTGTTCAAAAGGATATTTGCATCATATAAACTGAAATAATTATTAAGAAAACTAATAAACTTTAGCCCAAATTTGCATTTGACACATTCAATAGTTACTTTGCAGCTCTTTCGGCTATCTTTTTATGGTTTTATTTTCTGGAGTTTGAGGTAAAATTTTGGTTTTATTTTCTGGAGTTTGAGGTAAAATTTTGGTTTTACTTTCTGGAGTTAGAGGTAAATTTTGGGTTTTATTCAAAACCCCAACATGGTCAACATTTTTAAGAATTTGTTCAAGAGGATTGTTAGGATTTCACCTCCTAATTATGCTAGCTTCTTGAACAACTTTGTTGTGTGTCGCCTGCTTATTAGAGGTACTTTTATAGTTTATTGAATATTATACAAGTATAAGATTCATTCATATAATTTTGTGTGTAAACAAATAACTGGATCTTATAGTGGCGGACCCAGGATTGTTCCGAGCGGGTGCACCCATAAATTGGATAAAATGCCCGCAAAGTCGTTTGATGTATTTTTCGGTTGATTTCAAGGAATGTTTTAGCCGATTTCCCGCTCGGGGACTTTTTAAGTTTTTTGGTTGATTTTGAAAGATTTTTTAAGGTTTTTGGTTGATTTCGAGAGATGTTTTAAGGTTTTTGATTGAGCTCCTAAAAAGTGTGCTCCTTTAACCCTTAGAAGACTGAAATACTACAAAGCACCTCTTAAGATTTAGCGGATGCACCTTGCGTACCCCGAAATTTTTTACCCTTACGAAACGGAGTCGAGCGGTAGCACGGGACCCCCCTCCCCTAAGGGTAGGTCTGCCCCTGTGGATCTAGGGGTTGTTGACTTGGGTCAAGTAGATCTGTAAGGAACCAAAATTCTCTAAATACGGGTTTGATCTTGCTTGCTACGTTGTTATCTTGAGTAAATTAGGATTTTCAAATTGACAAAGAACAAACTAATTATAATAATCTGAATGAAATATAAATATGTGAGATCGGAGATACACTTACCTCCATTTAAATCCATATTGTTGCAAGTTAACGAGAAATTCCCATTATCACAGTAACAAGCAAACAACTCGGGCCGAGTCCTGTTGGACCCACACCAACCACCAGACCGAGAACACTCATCACACCTGGCATTATTTGCTACCCACCGTAGATCGAAACCGGCCCTCAGAAGTCTTGTCAGATCATGCTGTGTAGCATTTTCTGTCAGCAATATCTTAGCCTCATCTGACTTCACCGGTACAATAATATAATTCTCGCACTCCGCCTCTATTACATTGTAGGATTCGGTATCACCGGTTCTATAGAAATAACCATAATTATTGGTGCCATTCACATAGCAACTGAATCTATTATTCAACGTTGATTTACTACTAGTAGGGTGACATCCATAGTACAAATATATGTACTTGTTGCTATAATTGTCATAAAAAAGTGTATTGTTGTAGGAGGTGTTGTGAAGATATTGAGGGCAAACATCATCTAGGTTCCACAGATCGTCTCTGACGAATGTGATCATCTGCTTACTGGAATCCGTTGCTAGGACTCGATAGTCTACTGATTCGTAACTGAGTATGAATGAATCATTTCGACATCTGGTTACCTGAAAACCTGGGTGGCCGCAGTAGTGTGGGCGGCTTAACCCCCAGAATGGGTAGTTAAGATAAAGGTTTCCACAATGGAGTGGATGACCACAAACGTCCAATAATTGGAGTTCCCGGCACAAGATGGCTGAGAAATTGATGGTGGTGGCTAGAATCACCAACAAGGGAAAAAGGTGGAGATTGGGTTTCATGTTTGTTGGTCAAAATTAAATTGATGGAATTGGAAACAAGTTTGGAGCATAGTGTTTAATCCACATGATTCTAGTCGACATATCCTCAATCAATCATTTAATTTAGGGTGGGTCATGGGAGGAATAAGGTGGAACAAAACTTACCTCTTACCAATAAAATTTAATTGTCTTCTAAAACATTAAATATATCTTTTTTTTTATATTTTAATCATTTTTTAAATTTTATATATTATCTTTTTGTTTTTTAATCTTTCACTTTAGTGTCCTCAAAATATTATTCAGTATATGATTTCTATATTTTGATTAATTTATGTTATCTCATATTAGTGAAAGGAAAAAGTTATAGCAAATATTTGTGAGTATATCAAAAGAGAAGATTACAAGCATATTTTTATTACAAACATCAACTTATAAAATAATAATAATAAACTTAAAAGGCAATATTTATTAATGTTTTATACATTATGTAACTAACTTTATAAGTTGAAAAATGAAAAAATTTAATTGACTAATTTAAATTATTCTAATCGAAATGTCTAGTAAAATCACAATTTACAAGATGAAAAAGAATCTCAAAAGAACTATATTCTTACAAAAAATAAGTAATATGAATTAATAATATATGGCATGGTGCAGTCGGCGATAGGCCCTTTCTCTTGTAGTGAGAAAACGACCCACTTGTCAATATAAAAAGACATTGTTGCCCTTTTCTTTGTTGTAATATTTAAACTTTAAAGCGTATAATCAGTTCAAACATCCTTAACCGGTCATACTAAAGCTTTGTAGTCTGGTTTGATCGGCATGTACACTTCATTTTAGACCACACGATCTAAAAAATCTCGAACTGCCACTTGTGATCTAGTCTATGAAAAAGATTTAAACTGCGCATACCAGACCGACCTCTACTAATATAGAATGAGGCATTTTACCTAGTTGAAATATACCTTTTACACGGCTTTACAACTGTGTAAAAAACGCACCTTCTTACATGGTTGTAAGCGATACAAATGTTTAAAAAAGCACTACCCTTTTACAGCAAAGTGTTTTTTATAAATAGTTTTGTCCTTTTCTACTAGCCATTAATTACTCCAAATCTGAAACTTTGTAATAACTTTTGGCTAGAACGAAACATTCATCTAGATGAACTACAATACTGATATGTGTTAAATTACAGTTCTTTTTAATAAAATAGAAGCATATGTTGATTAGTTTCTAATTAAGTTGAGTGAGTTGGTCTAATGGCCTCAATTTCCACCACTTGATCTTTATCAGTTTTATATATTTTTTCATCGATCTAAAGTATAACAAACATGAAAAAATAGCTCTCTAGTGAGTCGTTAATCCAACAAAAGGGCTAATTGATTCAAAATACAAGTGATGCTGCTATCATACTTGGCTGATATGCAAATTTACACTTTTAGCAGTGGCGGACCCAGGATTTTTCTCGAGCGGGTGCACTATTAAATTTGATCAAATGTCCGCAAAGTCGTTTGATGTATTTTCGGTTGATAACGAGGGAGTCTTTTGCCCAATTCCCAGATCGGGGATTTTTTTAAGCTTTTGGGTTGATTTCGAAGGATTTTTAAGGTTTTTGGGTGATTTCGAGATATTTTTTTATGGTTTTTGGTTGATTTTTAAGGTTTTTGGTTGATTTCAAAAAATTTTCAAAATTGTGCTGCTTTAACCTTTGAAATATCAAAAAATGAGCGGGTGCACCTTCAACAAGTAACTCTGAAATTACTAAGAAATGTTATTCCAAGACCCAAAATCAGACCTAGGATCTTCAAAGTAGAGAGAAAATGGTGGAGGAGAAGTGTTGGGGGTGAGAAAATGAGAAAGTCTAGGTCAAGGTCGACTTTAAAATTGACCTGGGCATGAAAATTTGCGGCTAAATCTACGTGAAAAGTCGCGTGGACCCTAACCATAATGGATAATGCGGGTTTATGTGCTTCTAAACTCGCACATAAAACCGCCCCAATATACGTAAACTTGCCATGATATATGTAAACCTACTTGAATATATGACTTGCACGAAAAAACCATATGGTTATTCATGCTAAACGTGCATAGTTTTGCTTGGTAAACCCACATGGTTCTACCAAACCACGTATCATTCAGATTAATAAAATCCAGGGTGTTATAGTTATCTTCTCATTCGACTCCCACTATGCTACTTTCTCTTTCTCTCAACCCAAAAGCACCATTATCACCCATGCATCACCATGTTCTTAACCAAACCCACAACAACTTCAATTCTCCTTTACATCTCTAGTACATGGACTTGAAAATGGAAAAAACGATGATGAGGATGGACAATGATGGGTTGCTTTAGAAGAAGCTTGTTTTGACGGAGTGGAGTGTTATATAGTGTATGCCCAATTAATAGCCAATTCAGGATGATTGTTAATTTGTACATTTTGTCATGATATTGATTATATAACGATGTTGCTCATTGTTTAATAACCTTTGAATAATGTGTTTTCATATCCCTCGTTAAAATTTATTTTGAGTAGGTTGAATAATATAATAATGACGACTAAGCATATTGCAGGATCCCTTTAAAATATACAAAATCCACATATGAATACAAGACAAAGATTTTGTGTATCAGATGTGATTCACTTATAGCAACACTACATTGGATATTTGGATGTCATATAATTGTCACAAGTGTTTCTCACATGGTCAATTGTACAAACAATTTATTTGATTTTAGAACATGAATTTTGCTAGGGGTGTTCGCGGTACGGTTTGGCATGGTTTAGGACCAAACCGCAAACCGCACCGCATAAACCTCAAACCGCACTGTAAAATGCGGTGCGGTGCGGTTTATGCGGTTTGTACCTATCGCACTTTATACGTACAATCAATAATTATAAGTTTAAAAATAAATTATAAAATAAACGACAAAGTGGTCGTAGTCTAAAAATATAAAGAATTTCAATACATCTGATTCCAAATACTTACTATATAATTAAAAACAGTCCAAGAAGTAAAAAGATAAACTTCAAACTAAATCGGACGTATTAATTAGTTGCGACATGTCCAACTAATTTATTATATTGCCAATCCCCATATTGGATCAAACTCAAAGTCCAAAAATATTACATAAATAATAAATTATTCTATATTATATATATATGTGTGTGTGTATGTGTCTTACATATAAAATTAAAAACTATACAAAATATGCGGTGCGGTACGGTTTGAACTGCGGTTTGATAACTCAAAACCGCAAACCACATCACATAGTGCAGTTTGGTAAAAATGCAAAGCGCAACCTGCACCGCGAAAGCTCTAAACCGCACATGGCGGTACGGTGTAGGCGGTTTGTGCGGTTTGGCAGTTTGGATGAATACCCCTAAATTTTGCTATGCTTGACTGGCATACTTTGATACCAATTTTGTAACTTTGATACCATGCTTTCACTTCTGGTCTTTCACTTCTGGTCCAAAGTCCAGAGTTTCTAATCTTTCATACAGAGCTTGTGCATAAGCCATACAGAGCTTCTGTGTAAGCCATACAGAGGCGCTTCGGTATAAACAATACAGAGCTCTATATCCTATTTCTGATCAACTTTTCCACTATACTCCAAGTCCAAAATTCCGTTTAGCGGGACCACCACCAGGGGCTGCCCCTTGAACCCTGCAAGGGGCTGCCCCTTGAACCCTGCAAGGGGCGCGGGCCCCTTGACCCCAGCCATTTCGTCGTTACGGGGTTCATACTCGACTTATAACAATCGTGCACTCCGCACCACCTAACTTGACTTAGATCACAGTATAAAACCCATATAGACATCATGTTATTTTCAATCACATAAATGGATCGATGACACTAAAATCACCAACAAAACCATGTAAAATATATTTTGTTCTTTCAAAATAATTGTGCCTATTTTTATACTAGTTGTTAACTGGACCTTTTTTCTTAGAAATCAATTACCCCTATAATCCAAATATCAAACTCTGCAACATCATTTAGCCCGAATTAAAAATTCATGTACATGAACTAAAGTAGGGGTGCTCACGGGTTGAGTTGATCGGTTTGAAGGCATTTCAACAACCCAATCCAATGTTTGCGGTTTGAAAAATCTCGACCCAACCTAACCCAAACCAAATTGCAACCCAACCCGTACGGGTTGGTCGGGTTAATACTTTGTTACAACAAAATATTCTCATAACCTTGAATATGTTGTTTTTTCTATATAGTCTACTCATAATTTCTTTTTTCATCACCGGTCATTTGGTACAACTTATATCACATTCAATTAGTTTTCACAATATATATATATATATGTTCACAGTTACAGATATATACAAAGGAATTATATAGATATAATAGATTGAAAATATATGTATATGAAGAGGGCGCGTGATGAATGTAATTGTTTAATTTGCATATTAATAGAGACTCAACAATCATATTAAATCCAGCATATAAAAGGATATCGGGTTCATCGGGTTGGGTTGAGTTCAAATAAAAGTAAATGATATCAACCCAATACTTCCGGTTTGAAGATTTTACAACTCGATTAGGCATCGGGTTGCTTTGGGTTGATTTATTTTGCGTCGGTTGGGTTGGGTTGGGTGGGTCGGGTTAATCGGGTTTTTGAGCACCCCTAAACTAAAGTACCAGAACTACATGTGTTCTTTTTTTAAATTACGACTGGGTTATTCTTCACTTTTTATATCAGAACTGATGTGGATATCAGGTCATATACAAGCTAATAGGGTGAGCATCGGAACCGGGTACCCGCCTTTGGAACCGGAACTACCAGTTCCGGAACCGGAACCGATGAGATTGGTTCTGGTTCGGTTCCTAAAATACGGAACTGAAGACCGGTTCCGGTTCTCATTTTTGGAACCGTTAGGTAACTGTCGGAACCTGTTCCAGGACCGGGTACCCGGTTTCGCTGGGTACTCAGAATCGGAACCGACGAATACCCGCTAATTTTAAATAAAAATTATTTTATATATTAATAATAAAACTATATTTCTTTTTAGCTTAGACTTTTATGTTATTTGTTAGGTGTTTACGACTTGACGTGAAGTATTATGAAAGTCGTTTTGTTGCTATTTAGACTCAAACTTTCTAGTTTATTTACGTAATAATTAGTGTTTATCGGATTAGTTTAGGCTATTTGTTGTATTTATTACTTTAAGTCGGTAATTTTTTATCGGATTAGTTTTGTAGTTTAAAATTACATTCTTTTTATCGTATGCAATGTAAAAAATATTTGAAACCGAGTACCTGGTACCGGAACCCGTTCCGGTTCCAAAATATAATTAAGGAACCGGTGTTAGCGGTTCCGTTCCGGTTCCAGAATTCCAGGAACCGCCGGTTCCGGTTCCATTAAAATTAACCGGGTACCGGCTATGCAAACCTTTCTCGGAAGAAAGAGATAAGAGTTTCCTGGATACGGTTTTCTAAGTTCTGAGATGTGAGCATGGGCGGTCGGTCTAGGCAGCTCTTAGGCAGCTATCGAATGGAGTGTGGGAAAGCGAGTAGAGGAGACCCCACTAATGGCGAAGAATAATTTGACCATAAAAAAAAGAACTCAGAGCCTTTCATCTTCTTTCCGGCGCGTCGCTTAACCAATTAGCATTAGTAATTAATAGGATCTAAAATGAAAGTAACTGGAGGGGAATTTAAGCCATCCCTCCAAGCGATTTATACCGAGCAAGAACCTGCACTAGAATAGGAAAAGCCAGACATTCCTCTCACCCCTTTTGGACAGAGAAAGGATAACAAATGGCATACAAATGAACATTAGCTCGTTGCCAGAACATTCAACTATAGTTCTGATCTATACGTAGCAACACCACAAGAAGATTCTACGATATTAGAGCATCTTTCCTTTGTTCCCGAAACAAATGCCCTTATATACCCGCTCCTTTATATATGCTTACAAAGACAGATAAATAAGAAAAGATTTTAATAAAAGCTGACCTCATATGATTATATGAAAAATATCTGGTTACCATATTACTTGCTTGAACCTATCAACGCAAAAGGTGCAAAAATATAAAGGTTATGTAAACAATTTATATCTAAACTGATCCACAAATATAGATGCATTCACAACGTAATCCATCGATTTACAATGTTTGTTTGCAAAAACCAAGTTAAGGCCTTCTAACTAAATACTCATCTTATCAGAATTGATCATATTTTATTTTCTTGAAAGAGAATTGATCATATTATCGACCATCTTTTAATGAATAGTTCTTCATTTCTCTTCGGCTCGAAAGAAAAATGATGAAAGTAGAGATGTGCAAGGGCTGACCTTTATAGCCGGTCAAGTTACTTCCAAACAGGTTTTTAGTAAGCAAAAAAACTTTGGGTATTTATAGGTGGGGCGGGCTCGACTTTTTGTGTGAAAATAATCCCAATCAAAGCTTTTACGACTACTTTTTTGAGCTTCTTCATGGACTATTAAGGCCAGAGCCTTATAAACCTGATATTAGAAAGCAAAAAAAACTAGGACTTTTTGTGTGAAAACTGACCGGGTCGAGATTTTAAGACCCGTGTTTCCGGGTTTTTTCAAGCTTTTGAAAATTAACAGGTAAGAGCATCTCCAAGAGATTCCTCAAAGTTTCTCCAAAACGGAGAACCAAAAATTAAAATCTCCAAAAAAAATCACACTCATCTCCAACAAATTCCCCATTTTGAAGAATTTGATTATAATATTAAAATATTGCAATCATCTATTAAAATATTATTCTCTATCTAAATATTTATTTTTAAAAATTTCTATTCGGGGTCTCACATGGTAATCATTTCTGGAGTGATCTCTATATTTGGAGAAAAGTACGAGCTAAACATTGATTCAAAATCCCCATTTTCGGAGAACTGATGTGATTAGGGATGAACCAGGGGTTAGATTGGACAGGAGATAGATTTAGGGTTTATTAATAGGATTGACGAATATCTAAATGGATGATTCGACCGTAGTTGCACAGATTTTGCCTGCGACTATTTGTCTATTACTGTGTCATTTTGGCATATAAGTCGCATAACAATGTTGCGTTTCTCTTGAATTCCAGTGTGCTCATTCGTGAACATAATGATGTGAGCCAGTGCACTAGGGGTACATGGCTTTAATTGTGAGCATTAGGAAGACAACTCTTCCCCTGCAGACTGCACTATTGATAATCTCTTACCGGTTGAACTCTGCATCACTAATGAGGAAGTGTCTTGGGCAGGTCTTGTAGGAGATGGCCAGAAATGGCTAGGTGGAACTTGCAATGATTCTAAGCTTCCTTCCAACATCTCGACAACTTTACTTATGGATGGCCGATCTGATGGACCCGATTGGATGCACCACAGGCTCACTGTCACCATCTTCCTAGCCAATTCATCTTCATCTTCATTTGACACCCCATAAACCCCTAGATTGTCTCCGGCTTCTACTTTCTTGTATATCCATTCCGGAAAATATGCTTCACTTCTGCTTGTGGGGCATGCATTATTGTTTTCACGTGCACCTGTCATTTCAAGAACCATCATCCCGTAGCTATACACATCAGATTTGTGAGATGCCCCTCCAAGACTCTTCAAAAATACTTCAGGGGCCATGTATCCCGCCGTACCTCTTGCACCCATTACAGACACAATACTCTCTTTCCACTTGCACAACTTTGCCAGCCCAAAATCAGATATTTTTGGGACAAATTCTGCATCCAACAGAATGTTGTGAGGTTTTATGTCAAAGTGCACAATTCTTGTGTTACAACCTCGATGCAGATACTCTAGACCTCGTGCAATACCTTTTGCAATTAGAAGTAATGTGTTCCAATCCAAACGAGATTCATCACCACGTAGAAACTTATCCAAGGATCCATTTGGCATGAACTCGTAAATGAGGGCTCTTGTCTTTCCCTCGATGCAAAAACCTAAGAGTGTGACTACGTTCACATGAGAAGTTCTACTGATGCTAGCGACTTCGTTAATGAAATCTTCTCCGTCTCCCAGAGATCCAGCCAATACCTTCACTGCAACTAGTTTCCCATCAGGCAATAGTCCTTTGTAAACACTTCCATACCCTCCTCGTCCCAATTCTTCTTGGAATGAGTTGGTCATTTTCTTGATTTCTGAATACTTGTACCTTTTTGGGGCCAAAGTTCCGTAGTCCCTTATGAACATTTCTAGTTGATCATTTGCGGCTTTTTGAGTTCTCCATAACCTCTTCCTCCAACAGATTATCACAAAGCTCAAGAACATAATTCCTGCAATGCTGCATGAAAAGCCTGCACAAGATGTTTACATAAGATGCATCTCAAAGAGGTACGTTTCTGTTTTCATAGTAAAAGTTTTGTGACAGTTTGTTTGATTTAACAATGTCCTCAGCAGAGATAAAAGTTATTCTTCTTACCTATTACTAGCTTCCACTTCATGTTAGGTTTTTGCACAGCTCCTTTGTATAATACTGTTTTAGGAAAAAGGTAATTAATGTAGGTGAATTTATTGATATAGATCAGATCAGACTATGAACAATAAGAAATGTTTGAAAGGTGAGACTCAACCTGCAGTGATTCAAAAGGACAATTGCAGTATATAAACTGAATTAGTTACCAAGAAAACTACTAGGGGTGGCAATGGGTCGACCTAGGTTGGGTTCGGGTTTAACCCATTTATTAAATAGGTTGAAAATCTCAACCCAATCCATTTAATTAAAGGGATTGAGATTTTCAACCAAACCCAACTTGCAACTTAAATGGGTTCAACCTGGGTTCCACCTGTTTACAAAATTTCAATCCAACCTGTTAAATAAATGGGTTCAACCTAGGTTGACCCATTTAATATGTAACTTACTGTTGGACCACGTGATACTGTTGAAACTAAGTAGGCCGACAATATTCTTGCCGGCAACGTGGGTTGTACTGTTGAGATGGAGGCGTTCTAAAATCTAAATGAATCTAGGTTTTCTATTTATGTTCACTTTTTTAACACTAAAATTTAAAAATTATATTTTAAAAATAATATAAAATATATTAAGTGGGTCAACATCAAGTTGTTAATGGGTTGTAAATGAGTTACTAATGGGTTGAAAACATGATACAAATGGGTTACAAGCATGTTGTAAATAGGTTACAAACAGGTTATAAATGGGTTATAAATGGGTTGAAAATAGGTCAGAAATTTCAACCCAACCCAATCCATTTATTAAATGGGTTAGAAGGATTGACCCATTTAAGTTAAACGGATTGAAATCTCAGCTCAACCTACTACTAATAGGTTGGGTTCGGGTTGGGTTGGCGGGTTGGGTCACTTTCTGCCACCCCTAAAAACTACTCAACTTTAGCCCAAATTTGCAGTTCACCCACTCCATTACCCATTCAATAGTTACTTTGCAGCTCTTTCTGCTTTCTTTTTGTGGTTTTTCCTGGAGTTAGAGGTTAATTTTTGGTTTTATTAAAAAACCCAGCATGGTCAACATTTTGAATAATTTGTTGAAGAGGATCGTTAGGATTTCACCTACTTATGCTTCTTGTTCTTCTTAAAGAACTTTGTGATGTGTTGCACCTGCCTGCTTATTAGAGGTACTTTTATGAATATCAAAAGAATCTGGCCGGACTTCTAAATAGGTGGCTGGAAAAGGCTAGAAATGTGCGGTTGACGTACAGTAGGAGTTTTATGTTCATTTCTAGCTAAATGAAGAATTCCTATTAAGCCAATTATCAAAAAACAGCAAGTATCATATTCAATCATACAATTTTAAGTTGAATCTACAACTCCTGCCCAAACTGGCCTTGTAATCCCTTTTAACGTATTATATAGTTTACTGAATATATTATACAAGTATCAGATTCAATTATACAATTTTGGGTGTAAAAAAGTAACTTTTTGCCGGATGTTGGCATTGTTGAGCTTCTAAGGAACCAAAACTTTCTAAATACGGGTTTATTGGTGTAACCGGGTTTGATCTGGCTCAGCTATGTTGTTATCTTGAGAAAGTTAGGATTTCAAATAGACAAAAACAAACTAATAGTCTGAGTGAAATATGAATATGTGAGATTGGAGAATGACTTACTCCAGTTACTTCCATTTACATCCATATTGTTGCAAGTAAACGAGAAATTCCCAGTATAACAGTAACAAGCAAACAACTCTGGCCGAGTCCAGTTGGACCCACACCAACCACCAGATGATAAACACTGATCACACTCGTCGTTATTTGCTTTCCAATGTAGATCAAAACCGGCCCTTAGAAGTCTTGTCAGATCACGCTGTGTAGCATTATTTGTCAGCAATATTTCCGCCTCATTTGACTTCACCAGTACAGTAATATGACTCCCGCACTCCGGCACCGATATATAATTGGAGTCGATATAACTGGTTCTGTTGAAATAACCATAATTATTGGTGCCATTCACATGGCAACTGAATCTATAATCAAACGAATTACTTGGCTGACATCCGTAGTACAAAGATACGTTCTGGTTGCTAACATAATAACTGTCATCGAAGAGTGTGGAGTTATAGGAAGTGTTGGGTAGATATTGAGGGCAAATGTCGGTCGATCTTGACAGATCGTCTCTGACTATGGTGATAATCTTTTGATTGGTATCGATTGCTATGATTCGTAACTGAGTATGAAATAATCGTTTAAATCAGATTGATCCAATCGGCAAGTTACGAGCTGAAAACCTTGGTGGCCACAGTAGTCCGGGCGGTCTAACCCCTAAAACGGGTAGTTAAGATAAAAGTTTCCACAACGGACTGGCGGACCACAAGCATCAAATAATTGGAGTTCCCGGCACAAGATGGCGGAGAAACGGATGGTGGTGGCTAGAATCACCAAGGGTAAAAGGTGAAGATTGGGTTTCATGTTAATTGGTTAATTGGTCTAATTGATGAAATTGTAAACAAGTTTGGAGCTAGTGTTTAATCCACATGATTCTAGTCTACAAATACAAGTTTGTACCTAACTTTATAAGTCAAAAAATCAAAACATTTAATTGACTAAGCCGTGTTGAGTAATTCAAACCCATTGACAGAACCACATAGTGTGGTATAAGAAAATATAAACCCCAAATGTTCTAAACCAAGCAATTTGGTGCGGTATTTTAAACACCCATAATTATTTCTATTTTTAGAAAATCAATTTTTAAAACTTTAATTTTGGAGACTAAACGTAAAGTTTACAAATATTTAAGGTCCTAATGACATTTTTATTTTTTAACAGGTAAAAGGTTGAATCCATTGACATGATGATGACATGGTTGATGGTTATATAATTTGACTATTTGAGATTTAGCATATTTTTTTAATTGTTGATATGACAGACGAAATGGACATTATTTGTTGTAAATTATGAAACTGGGTAGAAGCTTCCGTCTGTTGAGTGTTGACTAATTAGTTTATTGTATGTTGACTAATTAGTTTACAAACCACTAATATATTTGAATATTTTAATGACATAATTAATGTTTAAATCTTTAAAATTGATTAGTTGTTGGAGTTAGAAGTAATTTCTTTTTAAGATTTTGACTTGCGATATTCCATTTTAGAAAGGGGGATGCTATTTATACCCCCTTTTATGTCAACAATGTTTTAAAGTACGAAAACATGAGGCGATCCGTTTTCCCTTGGCAAGGCGGGCGTAATCCTCAAGACGGTTCGAGACGTAAACTCAAAGCGTAAAATAAATAAAATTCAAAATAATATAAATATACACACCAAATTATTATCATTAGACGCTATATATATTTATCATCTGCCAATCATAATGGAATATATATAATATGTATCTATATATGTGTGTCTCTATATAATTACTTAATTAGTATATAAACATTGCAACTACCACTACCTTTATAGTATATATGTATAATATATATACACTAGATAATATGAGAATAGGAGTTAATGTGAGATGTATATCAAGGGATCTGGACCTTGATCACTTTTAATCTTACCACACCCTATGATTTGCGCTTGATACGGAAATTGATGGGGTGCATCTCACATCTGTTGATCTTCACTTTGAGATTGGTCTAGGAGTGAAAATCTCTTCTTACCCTTCTCACCGTGACTTCCATTTTTAACGGAAACCAACCCATATACACTAATAGTCTGCCACCAGCCCACCAGTCCACCACTATTTACAAAGAAAGCAGTGAGATTTTGTTCAAAAGTGGGCTGTTAGAGAGTTTTCGATAAGTAGGCCAACAGAATATAAGAAGTGGGTTGTGAGAGATAGTTTGGATAAGCCAATAAGAAAATAATATATATATACACTCGCCTGATTCTTCAATGTAGGAGACTTTACACAATATGTACACTATGTCGGTCTTCCACTACGTACCACTCACAAAGAAACATACAAAGTAGAATTGTTAGAGAGAATTGAAGAAACCTCACCGCTCACCTTTTCAAGGCGTATGTCCCATGCAAGCAGTGAGAGGCGACATCTCATGAGCGTTTTCTAGCCGACTCGTCTTGGCGTACCTCTCAACTAATTTTAAAAGCATGTATGTCAGAATCAAGTCAATTCATGTAAACGTAAAAAGTAGATATTGATGTTGATATGTTTGGAAGAAATTTATAGGTAGGGGTGCATTTAACAACATATAGGGTGCATTTAGCCACCCTTTTAGAAAAATTATAGAGTATATGGAGATGCTTAGCAAAGGTTGTCCAATTTCTCGAGTTTCATGTCCCTTTAATTTACGAGAGTTTTTTGGAAGAATAAATAGATATATAATGTATTTAAGTTTTTATAGTGAGTCGTTAATTCCACAAAAGGGCTAATTGATTCAAAATACAAGTGCTAGTGCTATCATACTTGACAGATATGCAAATTTACACTTTAAGTAAGAGATAACACATGATAATTATCAATTCATTTATGTTATTCTTTTATAAAATTTGAAGTAATAGTAATCTCATAAATATCTACTTTTATCTATTTTACCAGTAGGCTTGTGCACTAGAGCTACATGGCTTTGTGAGCATTAGGAAGAGAAATTTTCCTCTATAGACTGCACTGTTGATAATCTATTACTCGTTGAACTTTGCGTGGGTAATGGGGAAGTGTCTTGGGCAGGCCTTGTGGGAGATGACCAGAAACGTCTAGGTGGAAATTGCAATGATTCTAAGATTCCTTCCAACATCTCCACAACTTTACTTATGGATGGTCGATCTGATGGACCAGATTGGATGCACCACAGGCTCACCGTCACCATCTTCCTAGCTAATTCCTCTTCCTCTTCGGATGTCACCCCATCTACCCCTAGATTGTCTCCAGCTTCTATTTGCTGGTATATCCAATCTGGATAATATGCTTCACTTGTGCTTTTGGGGGCTTGCGTTATTGTTTTTACTGGCACCTGTCATTTCAAGAACCATCATTCCGTAGCTATACACATCGGATTTATGAGATGCCCCTCCAAGACTCTTGAAATATACTTCAGGGGCCATGTATCCGGCAGTACCTCTTGCACCCATTACAGATACAATACTCTCTTTCTTCTTGCAGAACTTAGCCAAGCCAAAATCAGATATTTTTGGCACAAATTCTTCATCTAAAAGAATGTTGTGAGGCTTTATGTCGAAGTGCACAATTCTTGTGCTACAACCTCGATGCAAATACTCTAGACCTCGTGCAATCCCTTTTGCAATTTGGAATAATGTGTTCCAGTCCAAACGAGAGTCATCACCACGTAAAAACTTATCTAAGGATCCATTTGGCATGAACTCGTAAATGAGGGCTCTTTTCTTTCCCTTGATGCAAAAACCGAAGAGTGTGACTATGTTCACATGAGAAGTTCTACTGATGCTAGCCACTTCGTTAATGAAATCTTCTCCATCTCCCAGGGCTCCAACCAATAGCTTCACAGCAACTAGTTGCCCATCGGGAGATAGTCCTTTGTAAACACTTCCATATCCTCCTCGTCCCAGATCTTCTTTGAAAGAGTTGGTCATTTTCTTGATTTCTGAAAATTTGTATCTTTTTGGAGCCAGAGTTCCATAGTCCCTTATAAACATTTCTATTTGTTGATTTGAGGTTTTTCGAGTTTTCCATAACCTCTTTCTCCAACAGAATATCACAAAGCAAAGGAACATAAATCCTGCTATGGTGCATGAAACTCCTGCACCAGATGTTTAGAGGATTGTTCGATTAGATGCAACTCAAGAAAAAAGGCATGCTTTATTTGTTTGTTCATCAATAATAAAGAGAGGCATGTTTCTGTTTTCATACAAAAAGTTTCGTGACGGTCTTCTCGATTAAACTATGTTCTCAACAGGGATAAAATTTATTCTACTTACCTATTATCAGTTTCCGCTTCATGTTAACTTTTTGCCCAGCTCCATTGTATGCTGCTGTTTTAGAAAGAAGGTAAATGTTGGTGAACTTTTCGAAATAATTAAGAAAATTATAAACAGTGAAACCATTCAACTTTAGGCTAGAGTTGCATTTGATCCACGGTTCTGGTTATGCAATCTACGGTAGATATATTTTGTATTTCTAACTTATTTGAAGGCCCAGCCCAGTGCAGACTGCAGAGGACAAAATCTTATCAAATTAAACAAGAAATCTTAGGTCTATGGTCGTCATCCAAACTATCTTCATCATCATCAAACATTGATCAAACTCCTTGATTCCCACACTTATTTTTTCCAATGGCAACATCGACTCTTCAAATCCTGCATCACAACCTCAACGTTTTTTCCCGATGACAACATCATCATTCAACATCTTATTTAAAAATAAAATATCTGCAGTCCATCCATCCACGATTGACGATCCAATCTTCAGTTCTTCAGTCTTCATCGATCTCTACTTCCAAGTCTGTTTAATTAATTAGATAAAATTAGTTCTATTTTTTCCCCATCACATTTGTGAAGTTGATTCCCAAGGCCATCCCTTAGACCCACATTGTGTATTTTGATTCCAACTTCAAATCCACATCGTGTATTTGCTTCAAGACTTTTTACCCAATCAAAAAAATGAGACTTGTTGATATTTTAGAATATTCAAAACATGTAGATTGCTTTCCTACACTATTATTGCTTATAGAGCTTTGTTGACCATTTTTCTAACTATTGCATATGTAGAAAGAAGTTTATCAAAGTTGAAGTTGTTGACGTTCTATTTACGCTCCACTATGAATTTAAGGCATACTTAGTGGGCTAACATTGATAGCTATTGGAAATTAATTACTTTTTGGAGGGAGTTAGATCATGAAAAACTGATTGAAGATTTTGTTTCAAATAATGTTAGAAGAATGACTCTATTTAAGTGAATTGCGAATTTCATATGCTACTTTGTCATTTTAAGACATTTTTGTTGTTTTAAGTTGTAAGACTTCTAATATCATATATGACAACAATGAAAAATAGTATAACTTTTATTATAATAGATTAGTTTATTTACTAATCATTCAGTTTATTTATAGAGGGACTCCAAAAAGATTGGAAATGCCCTAATAATTTTGCAAGTGGTAACAAACGAACCAGATCTAGCTAGGGGATCGATGTTCAGCTTGGGTCAAGTCAAAAAAACCAAACTGGGTTCAGCTATGTTATCAATTGAGCAAGTTAGGATTTCAAATAGACAAAGAACAACCAAATAATCCGAGTGAAATATCGGACATTCACTTACCTCCATTTACATCCGTCTTGTTGCAAGTTAACGAGAAATTCCCATTATCACAGTAACAAGCCAACAACTTTGGCGAAGTCGAGTTGGAGCCACACAAACCGCCAGATTGTTCACACTGATCACATCGCCATTTTCATCTCTAATGTTACAATTTAACGAGAATTTCCCAGTATAACAGTAACAAGCAAACAATTCTGGCCAAGTGGAGTCAGACCCACAAAAACCACCGGACACCAAACACTGATCACACTCGTCGTTATTTGCTGCCCAACGTAGATCGAAACCGGCCCTCAGAAGTCTTGTGAGATCATGCTGTGTAGCCTTTTCTGTCAGCAATATATTAGAGTCATCTGACTTCACCGGTATAATAATATGACTCTCGCACTCCGGCTCCGCTCCGTTGTATAGTTGTGGATGATATCATAGGTTATGTAGAAATAACGGTGAGATTATTGGTGCCCTTCACATGGCAACTGAAGTTATCATTCATTGAATAACTAGGGTCACACCCATAGTACAAAGATACATTCTCTTGGACAAATATATTGTTGTCGAAGAGCGTCGAGTTGTAGGTGGTGTTGTGGAAATATTGAGGGCAAATATCTAGGTCCCAAAGATCGTCTCTAGCGATTGTGATCATCCTATTATTGGTATCGGTTGCTAGGACTCGATAGTCTACTGATTCGTAACTGAGTATGAAAGAATCATCTCTGCAGGTTAGCTGAAAACCTGAGTGGCCGCAGTAGGATGGGCGGCCTAATCCCCAGAACGGGTAGTCAAGTAGGAAGCTTCCACATGCATCTGATGAACCGGCTACAAACATTATATGGATCATCATCATCATGTTGTATTTCTTGGCATACGATGGCTGAGAAATAGATGGCGGTGGCTAGAATCACCGTGAAGTGAAAAACGGTGAGGAGGTTGGGTTTCATGATGGTTGGACGACCAGAATTGATCCAGCCAGCCACAAGGAACTATTGATGAAATTAGAAACAAGTTCAGAGTGTTTGTCTTGTCCACCATGAATCTCATCAACAAATTAAGAGAAGCGTCCCTGTTGATTAATTAGTTTGTATGTTGACCCACTTAATTTCTCCAATTAATTCTCCCATTCTACACTTCATCTAGATGCATGAGTAACCAGAGTAAAAAAAAATTATTTTTTATAATTTTTAATCCATTAACACCTTATAAATATTACAAGACAGGTCCGGGTCGATCCTCTTATAGCCTTTACCACTGAGCGAGTTAGAAAATGCATCCTCACATTTATGTTCTTAAAAGCGTATAAGACCGGTTAGGGTTTTAATTAATCAATTTTTTGTCCAAATTGTAAGTAATTGTTGAGGAAAATATAAAATAAAACATTTATGAATTGGTCAGTGGATAACCCATCATTCGGTAACCCACCCATTAGTGGGTAACTCATCAATTGATACCATCAGTCGCTATATAACCCCATCAATTAATAGATCCACGTATGAGAAAGAGAGTTAAGATCAGAAGCGTAAGAAGGGATTTTGATTAATTTCAAACCCATCCATGAATTGCGTTTCATGCGGGGATTGATCCGGTGCGTCTATATGCATTCCATCTCGGTGGATCTCAGCATCCAAGAGTGAAGATATAACCCCATCAATTAATAGATCCATCAATTGATACCATCAGTCGCTATATAACCCCATCAATTAATAGATCCACGTATGAGAAAGAGAGTTAAGGTGATAAGCGTAAGAAGGGATTTTGATTAATTTCAAACCCATCCATGAATTGCGTTTCATGCGGGGATTGATCCGGTGCGTCTCTATGCATTCCATCTCGGTGGATCTCAGCATCCAAGAGTGAAGATATTTTCTTACGCTTCTCACTTTAACTCTCTTCTCACTGGAACACAACCCTCAACTAATAATCCAAGAGAAGTTAACTTTGCCACTGATGCGACACTAGCTGGGTAACTGATAATGAAAAAATTCATGTTTAACAAAACTAGCATGCATATAAGAATTTAAATAACCAAAAAGGACATATTAAAAATTATTCAATTATAATAATTTAAAATATAATTAAAAATAAATCTCTAATAATATTTATACTATATTATAAAGCATTTACAAAAAACTCTTAAAAACATATTATAATGCATAAGGTACCGCTTTTTAATGCAAACTACTTAAAAATTTAAGATCACAAGTTTTGGTGCCTTGGTTATAAATTTCAAACTACAGATAAATATAATCAAATACAAGATAAACATTTCATTTTAAATATAAAAGATCTAAAATATAATTTAGATATCATTGGATTCTAACAGAATACTTAATTAATATTATTTTTATAAAAAATTTTATTATAAAATTAAAAATAAATTAATTCTTTATTAAACCTAAATTAAAATATAATAAAAAATTGAATTAAAGAAATTGCATTAAAAAGAGAACTTTTAAATGAAACATTAAAAATCGTTTGTTTACAACATAAAACCATTATAACATCGATAGAGACAAAATAAAATGACACATTAAAATTAAAATGTATCTCGCTGTATTGCTCGAGTACCGTTCTAGTAATATATTAATTAATACAAAAAATGGTAGAAATTTTTTATTATTTATGATATAAATTTAATTTTATGTTGTATAAACATTTTTATAATTGTTATATTTATTTTTTTATAAAATAAATATATTAAATTATAATTAAAGAAAATAATAATATAAAAATAATTGATATAATTAATAATTATTATAAATAATTAATAAATAATATTATTGGGTACTTTATAATTATAATTAATTAATAATTAATTGTCAATTTATATTAATTAATATTTGATATTTATTTATAATTAATATTAACGAGAGTTATGAAAAGTGACAATAAACCTCCAAAACGTTACTCCAAATAACGATTTAATAAGGTAGCTTATAAATTAATAATTACTAGTAAGGTTGAAATTAGATTATTAAGTATTCTTAAATAATACATAAGATGTAATAAATTATTTTTTAAACTTGTACCCAAGTGTTTTAGATTAACATTTTCATGATAATTTTAGGTTCCTCAAAGAATCTCCCCCTACCTTATACGTATCCAAACGTGTACCCTGAAAATAAATTAGCTCATAAACTAACTTATTTTTTGCCAAATAATGCCTTAATTAACCATTGTACGTATGCCACTTTAAGTTATGTTTTTTCTTTTGTTTCAGGATGCTGCCCTAAGGCCCCGTAAGGGTGGCCCCACCGGCCCGCAAGACCACTGCCAAGGCGTTGCCCCTAGGACTATGTAGGGGGGATGTGACCCCTTGCTTCCCACAACCCCAACAAAACCCTCCTCCAAATACACCAATAACCCCTTCATTCTTTTGAGAATCTGATTACACTAAATAACATGAAGATTTTTTTATTAACTTGGAGATCCAACCCGTTATGCGAGCGAACTAATTACAGAGCGACCATTCGCTTCATGGGTAGCCCGAAGTCACCATATTTGATCACTTCCGTGGCCACAAGGGAATTTTTACTTTTTCTTTGATTCGAACTTGGGATATTCAGGTACTTTTGACCTTTAGAGTCCAAGTTCTAACCAACAAGGATCACCAGCATTTAACCGTACTTTTTTTGTGTGCATAGGGTGCTTAATTCATATTTTGGGAAAGTTTCTTTTTTTTGGGGGGAGGGGGGGGGGGGGAGAAGTGGGTGCTTCATGTTATTATGGTGATATGCATTATTATATTGGTCAATGAGATTAAAAGCTATGACTTTTTGTAACACCCGGAATTTCACACCCCTCAACCTTTATTTCATGAGCGCAAGCTTCGCATGCAGCAAGATAAGTGTTAACCTTCAAACCGAGCCATCAGAAGAAAAGTGTGAATCTAAGGTGCGACCTTTTCATGCCACCATCGCACCCCAAGGTCGCAATTCGTATACCGAAAGTCAGAGTTTGGAGGGTGCGACCTTGGAGGTGCGACCCTACCACTTGCCAGCCTCGCACTTGGTGCCTGATGTATAAAAACGTGATTTTTACATCCTATCTCATTTACTCTCACACCCACTCTTCTCCTTCAGCCTTCACTCTTTAGTAGAAACTCTAGGGGGCGATTTTGAGAGCGATAACTCTCCCCCACCAACCATTTCGAAAACTCCTTCACTTTCAAGCTTTGAGACTTCAAGTGTTCATCAAGATCCAAGGTTACTAACTTTATCTTCTCCAACTCCCCTCCACCATTGTTGATCTATTTTGGGTGTCCAAACCACGATTTGGTTGATCGAAGGGCTAGGCAAGGTTTCTAGTGTTGGATCTTTGTGGTTCTATAATCTTCTTTAAATGAGGCTCAAAGTGGGTAAAACCTAGATTGTTCATATATCTAGCAAGGTGAGTTCTTGTTGCATTTGTAAAACTATATACATGTCAAAATAATTATTTTGGGAATTGATCTTGTTCTTATAAATTTGGTTTTTACTTGGTAAGTTTATGAAAACGGTATTTTGAGTTTTTGGAACTATAAAATCCAAGAAGGATAAAGCCTTATAAAATTGTGGTGAGTGTTTGGGACATCAAAGAGTAATTATTTGGTTTAAAAGAATTATTTTGGTTATTTGGAAGAGATCACGCCTAATTAATATTCTCTCCTTGAGAGATGTGTGATTTGAAATTAAATAAAAAAAAATTCTTGACTTTGTATACAAATCCAAGTATTTATGAAATTGGTTGAAGTCAAACGTATTTGGGAATTATATTCTATTGAATAACGGGCGTTAAAATAGCCCCTAATTGAAGTAGTCAAAGATTTTACAAGGCTTTTAACTAGAGATTTAACCAAACGATTTTTGGGATATTGTCTGGATTTAATGACGCGTGGTGTAAACTTAAATGTCACTACTAAAATGGAAGGCTTTCACCTACAGACATTTCCCTGGAAAATCCTTCGCTAAAGGATAATCTATCACAAAACTGTCACAAAAATTGATGGCTAAATTATTGGTGGGTAAATCAAATCAATGACAGATTACTCAGGATATTCCTGGGTAATCCGTTGGTATTTTCTTGAAAACATCGGATTTCGTCGGAACCATTAGTATTTCCTGGGTGATCCGCGGTAATCACCCACGAAAATTTTCCTAGGTGTTTATTTTGTAGGTGAAAGTCATTTTTCTTGTAGTGTGTATCAACCATGCATGCTACATTTTTGGTAATTGTTTATCTTGGGAACATTACCTTTCTTTTGGAGTCGAGTAATGTTGGTCTGCATTGCATTTAGGTCTCTGGTCGGTTCCGCCATCCCTATCAATGAATCATTCGAATTCATTTTCACTAGAATCTTTTGAATTCACAGGCGGCCGTAACTATAACGGTCCTAAGGTAGCGAAATTCCTTGTCGGGTAAGTTCCGACCAGACCCATAGACATATGAGTCGGTTTGGTTGTTGGAAGACTTTCGGGTCCCTCGTTAGATGTCATAAGCCGTTGGGCTTTTGGTTGTCGGTATTACAGGGATGGACCTAAATGGGAATACCCCTGCGACCATGGGTATTACAAAGATGGACCCAAATGGGAATGTCTCCGCGACCCTGGTATTACGATGATGTAACTCGTTGGAGGATGTTGTTGGGACTTATGTTTAGAGGTTGGTGCCTCATATTGTTCACACAGGTATTCTAGGAATGAACTCATTTAGAGTCGGGTCCCATTATCATCGGTTCTTAGTGTGAGTCTAGAGTATTCAAGTAGGTCTTAAGTCAGGGTGTTTCGAAGATGAATTGGTATGGATTGGGCTCCGGGACCTTAGGTATTACGGTAGATACTCGTTAATGGGTCATACACCGGGACCGTGATCATAGGGCACTACTCTTTACCGTCGAATCCCGGCTGACTTTGTGTTACGCCACATAGACGGAATCGGGTCTCACCCGTCACCGAAAGGTGTTATTAAGGTATTGAGTCTATCCTTGCTTTCGGTGATTTCGGGGTACATAGTAATTATCGCACTTTATATGATTCTTGAGTTAAATCTTATTTGTTATTGTTCAAGAATAAAGTGGCACGGTTGTTGGTCTTCAAAGAGGTATTTTATGACAAAGCTTGGTTTTGGAAAAAGGCAATAATTTGGGGAATACCTTTCTTCGTTTACGAATATTATTATATAAAAGTATATTTGGAAAAAGGGAAATTCTTCGGGTTCCATTACTTTTATTTATGAGATAAACTGCTTTAACTCACTAGGCGTAAGCCTAACACTTTTTCTTATCGACATGCATATCAGGTCTTAATAGGTTCCAACGTCGTAAAGGAGCTTGAGAGATTGCGTTAAGATGGCGTAGGAACGTCTTTGGTTTTGAAGATAGCGGATTTGGATGATATTAGTAACACCCCACTACAACAGAATAGGGTATTACCGACGGTAAAAACTGTCAGAAAACCGTCGGAAATGCCCTTTACCGACGGTTTTCTGACAGGTACAATCTGTCGCTAAAACCTTGGTCGGTAATGTGTAGCGACGGCTTTCCGACGACTTTTAGCGACAGCTTTCCGACGGTTTATATAACCGACAGCTTTCCGACGGTTTATCCTACCGACGGCTTTCCGACAGTTTATCCAACCGACGGCTTTCCGACGACTTATTTTACGACGGCTTTCCGACGATTTATTTACCGACGGCTTTCCGACGACTTAGTTTACGACGGCTTTCCGACGATTTATTTACCGACGGCTTTCCGACGGCTATTTCGGATTTATATTTTAAAAAAAGTAGAAAACCCTGTTTGTCTATATTTGCATTTTAACCTGTAATATATATATATATATATATATATATATATATATATATATATAATATAAGCGCATACAAAATCCAAAAATTCAACAATAGATTTTCCAACAAATCCGTATATATATCCATACAAATATCCATATAAAGGAAAACAAATTCATATATATATATATATATATATATTCATACAAATATCCATATAAGTCCATTTAAAGCTAATATTATACCAAACTCATACCGTAATCAACTAACGGAACCATCGGAAGTCGACGGTGGGAATTGCCGACGTAGCATCTCTTCAATTTTCTTCATTCTATCTTGATTTTCCTTCTCACGTTGAGCACGTCGGGCGTTCTCCTGTTTTTCAATTGCTCGCTCCTCTTCCATTTTCTTAATTTTCTCCTTTAATTGTTGCACCTATGTATATTATGTAACACATATATGAGTGTATTGACATATATGTTCCAATTAAATAAGAAAATAAAAATAAACAAAAAATTTACCTCGTTTGAAGTGGAACCGACAAATGATTCATTCCACCCGCTTCGCGAACCGGTTACCACGTAGCTCGGATCTGAACACGTACCAACGCCATACATCTGACCCCTTTTCCTTCCTCCCGCACAACGCTCCCATACTTCAATATCTCCAGGTGGATGAATGCTAGTGTCGGGTCCGTACTTCTCAATCGTTTCATGGACATAATCATCCTACGATAGATTAGAATATTTAATAGTCAATCAACAAGAAAAAAAAATTCGGTAGCAAAACTTTAACACCATTTGAGTGCATAAATTTGAGAATTAGAATATAATATTCATTAAGTTCCATCTCAATTTATACGGACAGATTAATCCACAAAGACAGCTTTATTCATAAAGGACTTAATGGAAGATCTATCAAACAGCCCCTTACAGCTTATTCGGTCAGCTGGTAGTGGCTTAATGATATAAAAAGTGGCTTATTCAGTAAGCTTCTAGGGGGAAAGCCAAGTAAAAAACGCAAATAAAAACTTTCTGAATTTATACGGTTACAAGAAATGAGAGAGTAATTACTAACCGCAAATTTTTCAGCCCTCGAGGTAACAAACCTCCCCGACCCTTTGGTCTTATGGGTCATCGCAAACATCTCCATGGCCGTCGGTTCGCGACCTTCCGATTTTACCTATAAAATTCATTACATTTATTAATTTTATCCATAGTAAAACAAAAAAAGAGTTCTAAAGCATGATTAAAAACGTGTGAGCTTACAAAACGCCATCTTCGTATTGAATTGGAAATGGAACCCCCGGTATGCTTTGACACCATTCCATCGTGCAAGGTCATTCGGTTTCGTTTGTTGACTATTGACGATTTTTTCCAATCGCCTGTATTCCATTTCTATATAAAACAAAAATCATTAAAAACCCAATAGAAAAGTGTAAATATAATGTAATTCATTAATATACCTTTAAGATCATTTCACTCCAATAGTCTATATGAATCCAATTCGGGCCAAATGGGATCAAATCCTTAAAATTGAACCCATCAAACTCTACATCTGCATCAAGGGCCCTCTTGATGGCTTTTTCCCTGACTCTGAGCATCATATCTCGCCAACGCCCCTTCAACGTGTTACTCCATGCTGTACGAAATAGTTCATCACTATCTTCATCCCACGTATAGTTATTCTACACATACATAACATGTTCATTTAATTAATGATATCAAAAAATAATTTACAAACTTAAATATCGTAAGTACAAACCTTAAAACGTTGGAACAAAGTAGCCTTTGAATCACTATCAACATCTTTCCATGTTGCCCAAGGACCAAGAAACATTTCCTGTACTATGGTGACAGCTTTATGACCAACTTCTGGGCAAGCAAACCTGCACAATAATACTAGTTAACAAAGTTTGATATATGATATAAACAAAATCAACAAATATACATACGTAGCGCCCGCCAACTCAATCTTCGGCCTCTGTGAAGATCTATCAAGTATCGACGTGCCGACACCGGCTCCATGACTGATGTGAGATGACTCTGCAGCGACATCCTCATGAATGGTGTCTAGACCATCCGACTCATGAGTCTCTAGGGTGTCAACGACGTGCTCGACAGTTCTAATGGAACCTCCAGCGTGGCGTCTATCTCCATATCCGCCTTGGCTTCTACTAGAAGAAGTATCACGACCTCCGCTAAAACCACTACCTCGACCGCCAGTAGACATAAAACTACGACCCATATAAAATCGTCTGCTACAAAATAATGATAAATTAACTACCAACATACTTCTAAAACAACATATATATATATATATATATATATATAAACATACATAAAATAAACATATACCCGTTTGAACAAACTAATTATCAGAAAAGTGATCAGATAAAATAGGTTCTTCATCATCTTCATTTGAATCATCTGTATCTTCAAACTCTTGTTCTTCTATATTCGGGTCATCATCATCCTCATCATTTTCATCATCATTAATAGCTACATCGACATCGAGTTCGATGGGTGGTCCTGGTGTGACAAGACTAACAGGTTCAATATATGCATCTATACTTGTGGATGTTAAACAATTTAACATCTCGTTCTCTTGAAAGAAATGTTCCCCATCTAGATTATCATCATCTCTTACTTCAGTAACTCGTTGTGCCACATCATATATCCCTCTTGGCTTTGTCTTAACAGCAGCCCACCAATCTTTCAAGTCTTTAGTGTTCGAAGGATACGGTGCATAATAAACTTGTATTGCTTGTGATGCTAGGACAAATGGGTCATCCGTTCCTAATCTAGACTTGTATTTGATATCTACCATGTTATGTTTAGCAGCAACTCTAACACCGTGGACTGTATCAAACCAAGTACAACTGAATAACACAACAACGCATCGCCCTACTCCAGGATATTCAACCTCAAGAATGTCATCCAACAACCCATAATAGTCAGACTCATAGTCGTTATAACAAGACCCTTTCACACATACTCCACTGTTATGTGTAACCCGCCCATCACCGTGTTTTCTTGTGTGAAACTTGTAACCATTAACGAAATATCCTTTATGAGATGTAACATAACGTATTGGTCCTCGTGCTAAAACTTTCAAGTGTGCATTACTATTGCCTGACCCAAAGATATGTGTTTCAAACCACTTAGCAAAGAACAACTCCCTACGCCTCTCAAGTTCTCCATTTTCAATATGAGGTTCTTTTTTTCTGATCGACTCATCAAACAACTTTACGATAGGGCAAACTTCCTCACAGTTAAGCACAATATAGGTATGCACCTTGTGCATCTCCTCATCAGTTAAGGCTCTTCTTTTTCCACCTTTTTCAAATAATCTCCGAGACGGAACTTTAAAGATGCTTAATCGAGAGTCGACCTCCGAAGAACTTGGAATATCTGGGGCAAAATTACGAGGCTCGCGATTTAGGCGTGTTTCTATCATTGGTTCAAAATATAAAGAACAATAAGTAGAAAGTTCATTTACGAGATGGGCCTCAATGATAGATCCTTCAACCCGTGCTTTGTTTCTAACTGTTCTTTTCAATGATCCAAGTTTTCTCTCATATAGATACATCCATCTATATTGAACTGGACCACCGAGAATGGCTTCACGTGTCAAATGAATTAAAAGGTGTTCCATTGAATCAAAGAAGCCTGGTGGGAAAACCTTTTCCAACTTGCAAATGGTTTCGACAATACGTGTTTGCAATGGGATCAAGTCACCAATGTGTAACACCGTTGAGCATATTGCACGAAAGAATGTGCACAACTCTGTAATAGCATCCCATATTGGATTAGGTATCATCCCTCTTAAGGAAAGAGGGAGCAATCGCCGCATAAACACATGACAATCATGACTCTTGAAGCCGTAAAAACTATTGTCTTCCACGTTTACACACCCTCCTATGTTTGCAGCATAACCGTCGGGAAATTTTAGTTTTTTAACCATTCACACACTTTCTGCACTTGTGTTTTCGTCAAGGTATACGATGCTTTTGGTTTCATAACCTTGTTGCCTACCTTGTTAATATGCAACTCGCGTCGATCACAATATAGTGCTACATCTAACCTTGCCTTTATATTGTCTTTCGTCTTCTTCGTGTCCATGACAGTGTTAAAGAGATTCTCAAAAACATTCTTCTCAATATGCATGACATCCAGGTTGTGTCGAATTAAGAGAACGCGCCAATATGGTAGCTCCCAGAAAATACTTCTTTTTACCCAATTGTGGGTTACCCCAAAGCCACTAATCTTTTTGTTCTTCGGTCTGTAAGGAGTGCCATCATAAACAGTCGGAAAGTGACGGACTTGATCCCATATTTCATCGCCATTTAATTCCCTTGGTGGTCCCGAGAAAACAGCAGTTCTAATTCGAAATCTCTTTTTATCACGACGGAAAGGATGTGAACTAGGTAAATGTTTTCGATGAGAGTCAAACCAACATGATTTCCCTCCATTTTGTAACTGAAATGAACTCGCCTTGTCCCTACAGTATGGGCAAGCTAACTTGCCATGTGTGCTCCAACCTGACAACATTGCATAAGCAGGAAAGTCACTGACTGTCCATAGTAGTATGGCTCTCATGGTGAAATTATTCCTACGATAAGCATCATAGGTAACAATGCCCTCCTCATACAACATCTTCAACTCTTCTATTAAGGTCTAAGAAATACATCCGTATTTTGGCCGTGGCTCTTTTTTTCCGGAATGACCAAGGCAAGTTTGACATACGACTCTTTCAAACACATCCAAGGAGGTAAATTATAAATTGTATAAAAAACAGGCCATAAAGAATATGGATTAGAGTTGGAGTTGTTTGGACTGAAACCATCGGTGCAAAGTCCAAGACGGACATTACGGATCTCTTCTGCAAATCTAGGGTCTTTTAAGTCAAAATGTTTCCAAGCCTCACCGTCACTTGGATGTACCATTGACCCTGATTCCGTTTGATGATCACGGTGCCATGTCATCTCTTTGGCCGTCTTTATTGACATAAACAATCTTTGAAGTCTAGGAGCAATCGGCATATATGTCAACACCAAATTAGGGACCTTGGTCTGTCCACCGTTCTTGTAGCGATATTCTCCGCACACTCGACAATTGGTCAAGTTAGAATCACCCTTGTAGAATAGCATACAATGGTTTTTGCATGCATCAATCTTTTCTTTCGGGAAACCAAGGTTTTTCAACATTTTCTTCGTCTCATAGAAGTTTGAAACTAGTTGATTCCCATCAGGTAGCATATCTTTAATGATGGGAAGTAGCAGATTGAAGGTTGACTCGGGTACGTTACACTCTGACTTCCAATTCAACAACCTTGTGGCGGCTTGTAATTTGGAATACTTCTGACACCCATCCCATAAGGGCTCATCGGCATCTCGTAACATATCATAAAATTCCTTAGCAGATGAATTTGGGACTTGTTCTTCTAAATTTGAAGGCATAGACATTGTTGGAGAGAAGTTGTCCATTACCATTTGAGCGCAACCATCAAAACTATCATCTTCCACAGCAGTAGAACATTGTCCCACGTGTTGAGAGGGGACGTTCCTTTCACCATGTGCCCACCAAGTTGTATAATCCCGCATGAACCCATGTCTTATCAAGTGCAACTTAACATCATCTTTTGCTGTGTAGTGAATATTTTTGCACTTGACACAAGGACATTTGATACGAAGTACTATCTCTTGACCCACGTCTTCCTTTCAACACATCCACGTACTACGCTAGAAAATGCGAAGTCCAAAAACTATCAACGTTGTGGCAATATTCTTCACTAAGATAACCCCGACTATCATTCCTTTTATACATCCATCCTCTATCCGAAAGGTTCGACATTCATACACAATGGTTTTGCCTACAACAGTTAAGTGTTATTCCAAGTTATGCTAACCAATCACAATATTACATTCAAATTAAACACATAAAAATAATACATATTTAAAATTGTATACTCCATAAGGATTGTATACTCTAATTCGGTGCTAGTCGTCAGATGGGTTTGTGTTGGGATATCCATAGCTGTTTTTGCAGCACCTCTTACAATTGTGGTAATTAATTAATTAACTTTCATTCATATATATCAATTATATATATATATATATTTGATCAAACAATATATGATATATATATATATAGAGGGCCTAATAAATAAGTTAATTAAGGCTATATATATACTTTGTAAAAATATACGAGTATTATGTTAATTTTGGATAAATAAAATATATATTCTTGGTTGATTAAGAAATGAATATAAATTTGTATATATATATAGAGGGGTGTTCATCGGTTGACATCCATTGGATGTGAGGGGAACCGAACCGATCCAATCATCCATTGGATGTTGGATTTTGCCAACCGAACCGAACCGATCCAATGGATGATTGGATCGGTTCGGTTCCATCCATTGGATATTTTTATTGGATATCTAATGGATATCCGTCGGATATCCAATGGATGATCCAATGTGATTGGATCCATCCAATGTGATTGGATCCATCCAATGTGTTAATACAATCCAATTTTTAACAATGAAAGAAATTAGTTAATCCTTTTTAATATGTGTTAAAACAAACACAAGTTAACCTTAAAATTTAAAAACTAACACGAAACCAAAATAAAGACAAACTAACTGGGTGATAGTTGGATGATGGTTGAATGGATAACTAGATGGTCATTGGATGGTTAATTGGATGCTAATTGGATGATATATCAGATCGGTTTTCATCGGTTCTGGATGGTCATCCAACAACCGAACCGATCCAATTGGATGTTGAATTTTTCAGTCCGATCCAATCCAATTACAATTGGATATCCAATCATCATCGGTCGGTTGTAATTGGATCGGTTGACTTTCTGCACACCCCTATATATATATATATAGGAAGGTTCAAATGAGAACTTTGTAAATTTAAAAGAATAAAGGAACACCTTGTGGACAACATATGATGTGAGTCCCACATAATATTAAATCATTTCTGATTTAATATGCTTTAATATTAAATCAGAAATGATTTAATATTATGTGGGACCCACATCATATGTGGTCCACAAGGTGTCCCTTTGTTCCCTTAAAGATGGGTGGTTCTCGTATGATCTCTCCCCTATATATATATATATATATATATATGTAGGTGCCAAACATATTGGGAATGGTTCAAATGGGGGTTTATGCATATTACTTATATATGCCTGTAGATCATAAACACTTCTCATGTCAGTGAACTCTATAATTTCTCCAAAATTTTGAAAGTTAAAATTACATTCAAACAAATAAAATTAAAATTTCAGATTCTCTATTTTAAGATTTCTAACATTCATTATATTATTAAAATTTTCGAAATATTTAATATACCAATAAATTTTTTATAATAAAAGGACTAATTATAAACTTCATCAAACAGTAAAGAAAATCATTTTCACTCTTGAGCATCTAATTTTGAGTAAAACTTGAGAAACCATCTAGTAAATTTGACCAAAAAATATGCACATAAAGAGACTATATATAGCAAACTTGAGGAACAATCTAAACCCAAGCAATATTCATCATTTTAAGTATACAATATTGAATTCAAGAGCATGCAGTGAATTAAAGAGACTATATATAGTTTAAGATAGTGTATGTGCTGTCCATATTAAGATGTCTGTGCAGCAGCAGTCGTATGAAGCTGCTGTCCATATTAAGTTGTCATCATCTTTAACAACTTTCAATCTATGCAGACTAGAAATTAACATAAATATTATCAGTACTCATTTTAGCTCGCATAGATGCAATTACAGAAGAGTACAAACCTTAAACTCCTCCAAAAAACGGCGGTTGAATAGGTCACCAAATTCACAGCGATACCCAAAGTGGCAAATCTTTCACATGCCTCCACCCCTAAATTTATATATATATATATATATATATTTCAAATCAGATTTACTGTAAACACAAAAATTAAGAGAACTATATATATATATTATATAATGCAAGTAATGGATGGACGATGGACCTAGAATCATTGCGGCAGAGATCCAGCCGCTGGTGGTGGCACGGTGAGCCGGACGACCATTGAAATCCCAGGCTTTGTCCCAACTATCTGAAGAAGGCCAATTCTGCTTGTTTAGGTGAACATCTAGTCTAAATTAAATAAAAACTGCAACATGTCTACTATTCCTTTTATCAATGCTAACTTAACGTATTTCAGTTTTTTATGATATGGTTGTTTCACTGTCCTAAAAAATATCATTGGTATTTACCTATTCAGGACTTATTTAATGTAGTTAAGGCCCTATTCTGTTAGCCAATATGAAAGAGACCTCCACTGAGGTGTGACTAATCATTAGTAAGGTATTGCCCAGCTATATGGTAAATTAGTACCAGATCATGCTTAAACAAAACATAGTATGAGACCATGAGAGATAACAAGATGACCCACAGCAGAACCCCCGCACATTAAATGCAAATGATATCAGCTATACAACTGCACTCTCATACAAAAATATAAGAAGCTCATGAGAACATATTTCAAAAATATCCAATTAGAAAATTGACTCACTTCCAACTGTAAAATTATAGTCGATGCTCTTTCTCTCACTCTCGTTCTCTCTAAGAAAAAGGAAGAAGCTCGTTAGGATGTAATGTCACTAATATTCTGTCAGCAAGTTCACCAAGTGAGCACACAAAAATGTTTCTTTCCAAGTGCCTACGGTTTTGTGCTTGTTCAAACTTTAAACAGCTAGTACTTTTCTATTTGATAATAAGAACGACAAAAAGCATCCAGAAAGCGTCCACAATGTTTAGAAATGTACGACTCTAAAAAACTTAGAAAACTAGAAAAGCTGCACTGAGATTCTACATACAAATGCATATAAAGCACAATGAAAGAATGAACACGATCGATTATCTCAATCTCTAACCGATTATGTATTAATAATTAAAAGCTAAAGTCCATTCTAAATCCTTGTCGAAAAGAATGAACCCGATCTAAAACCTTAGGGATTGTCTACTTGGTTTTTCATCAAGTCCCGTATAGATAAAAGCTGTCTTTGTGGATTAATCTGTACGTATAGATCGGGAAGTTCTTATTTGGGAGAGTTTTTTTCATAGATGGAAAAAGCATGTTTTTTTAATTTGGAAGAGTATGTTTGGGAAATTTTGGCTTTATGCATAAAGCTCCACCTAGAAGCTTACTGAATATGCCACTTTCTATATTATTAAGCCACTACCAAACAGTGATGTATATTTGACCGAATAAGCTATGAGTCTCATTAAGCTGCTAAAAACAGTCCCTTAATCTCACAAATCACATTGGCAACTTCCCATCTCACTTCTCCTCAAACAGCTATGTTTTTCATAATAAGCCTGATCCCCTGGTGATTCACTTTGTGATTTGCATAATAAATATGGAACTCGAAGTTCTAACAAGCCTGAGCATATCAAATGCATATACAAGTGCCACAAGTTTACGAATTTGGTAATTCTGGAATAAGAGCTAAGTGCTTTAGTGTATCAGAAACGCAAATTATTAGGTGGTTTTTCAAGTTTCACCCAATTTCACAGTACAAACAATTACCCAACCAGAAGTTTAGTTAACAAACACTAGATTTTCAAGTTAAAACAATTACCCAAACTGAAAGTTAACTAATTCCAAAACCCTAATTTAACTTCGGTTCTAAATTGATAGAATGCACGTTCAAACGATTCGATTTCATTGAATCTCAAAATCAACCTCATGATCAACAATCTAAAACGAGAATAACAAGATCAAGCACTTGTAGAGTTGAAAGAAATCGAAATTAACACCGAGAAAAAACAAATCCAACAAACCAGCAACTCAAATACAAAGAAAACGAAAAAAAAAACAGCAATTGTAAATAATATGCCACTAAGCAGAAATCGAGAAGGCAGAATAATCCTCGATAAATTTTAATCAAAACCTAGCTAATTAACAAACTGTTAACCAAGTTAAAAATCCCCAATTCCATGGAAACAAATTATAAGAATAAAATTAGGTAAACCCTAGGAGAATCAAAAATCAAATCGTAGAAGAAGATAAACAATAAGTTATCATATCATCAGTAATGGAACTTGTTCTACACCTGAGGAAATGTATATGTATATATATATATATATTACCATAATAAATGTATCGAATTGGAAAGCTGAATAAAAGTATACCTCAAGAATCAAAATGGGGAAACTTTAGCAGATCTAAGAAGCCATTTAAGACATCAGAATCTACTCAAGAACATCAGTTGATTGACAGATATAGAAAATTGATTGAAACAAGTTTTTAGAGAGAGAAAGGGAAAGAGGATGTTTGCAAAAGTGAAGTAATAATTCGGTAATGAAGTGAAAAATAGAGCCCAAATTGAAGAGAATATCTATGGATGAAATTATTTATTTAGCCCTTTCTTTTTCATTAAATTACAGGTTTAGTCCTCGATATGATTTTGAGTACTTTTTGGCCTCCCCTTGTTCATTACATTATATTTGTAACGTTGACTTCGAATCTTTATATTCTATTTTCTTATTATGAAATATGTTTTAGATAATTACCAAATATTTACCGGATGCTTAGCACAAGTTAAAAAAAACCCACCCAATCCTTACAGATTAATGGAAAACCAACCAAACAGCCCCTTAGCTAGCTATAATTGATTAAAAAAACATGAACCACAACTATATACTGTGTTTTATTTTATTTTACATTTTAATTTATTTTATCTGAAACGTCGAAATTTGGATTTTTATTTTGTTTTAATTATGTTAATTAAATTGTTTTTTATATTATTCTACATTTTAATTTATTTTAAAAATATTTAAATTATGTTATATTTATAATGTTTATGACGTATTGTTGAAAATAATTAAAGATTAAATTAAAAATGAATGCGACAGTTTACCGACGATTTTTCCGATGGTTTACCGACAATTTTTCTGACGACTTTCTGACGATTTATCTTACCGACGGCTTTCCGACGGTTTATTTTTCCGACAGTTTACCGACGATTTTTCCGACGGTTTACCGACAGTTATTTATAATATTACTAAAGTTTTTTCATGATTTTTCAAAATTTAAAAAAAAAATTAAAATTAATTTTTTCGTCGGTAACTTGTTGGTGTACCGTCGGTAATTAGCGACGGTTTTTGCCGTCGGTAAAAGCCGTCGGTGATGACCATTATTGTAGTAGTGCCCGACTATTCATAAATCCACTTATGGATTAGTTAGTTTTATTAGGATCTCTGATGCAGACTTTGTTATCTTTTGAAGGATATCATGTAACTTTGTTTGGAAACCATATCGTATCTAGAGGTTTTTAAAAGTTTAATTTTTCTGCTATTTTCTTTAAATTTAGGGATGTTACATTTTTAGTTCTTTTTATATTTTTTAGATCAAAATAGTTTAAAATGCATGAGCTTTGTATTTACCATTTTCGGAATGATTTCACATGGATTTAACTGTATATGCTCATAGTGTGAGTTTAGATTTATACTTGCAATCTGTTTCCTTGGTTGATGGATGTTTTTGGGTTTTAAATTAAATGTTTGGGGAGTTAATTTTCTTAATTGTTTCTTGACTATTTATGTGTTCAAGAAGAAGGTTACGAGCGAGAAGGGTAAGATGGTCAAACCATTCTCATGCGAAGGGAGCATTAAATTAAAATATGTTGTTGTGAAGTTTTATTATTATTTTATGGTTTCACGGATCGCATGAAAGCCGGCGATCTTACATGAATCCATCCCGTCTAGCTATCCATAGTCGAATATGATTCTTACGTTGAATATTATGTGAATAATTGAGAACAGAAAAAGACGGGAACATGAAACAAAATTTCTGATTTTGAAGAATCATCGCAGCCTGTTTAGACTACACCTTTGAATAGGTTGTCCAATTATTTCACTAATAATATCATGATATTTTCTTTTGCAGCTTTTTTTAGAAGTCCCAGCTTATTAATTTTCGTTTGAAAACCATCTCTATTCATCCTTATTCTTGCATCAACATAAGAATGTTCAACCATTCCTCTCTCATTTGGGGGGATAAGAAATTTTCCCTATCATGCCTCTAATCACCCCTTTCATAGAAAACGATTTGCAGCTCCATCCTGTCTCCCTTTCCCGTTTCCATGGCAGCACCACCACTAAATTGACATATGTCCAAACACATGGTTTTTTCCACCATGGAACAAGAAGCCTATAGATCTTGCAAAGAAGAAGAACATGAGTTCACTCTGTTGTGTCTGCTTTGCTACCTACAGATCTCAACCAAGGAACAAGAAGAAGAGTTCTGAGAACAACAAAAAATTATACTAATATTTTGTTTGGCTTTACTAATTGAATAATTAAGTTTTCTGCTGTTTTTGCTGTAAAAAGATTAGATTAAACAGCTGTTGTTTTACTGGTTTTCTACGGTTTTTTTACTGATTTTCTACAGTTTTAAGTGATAATTATATATTGATTACAAAAATCAATTATATATCACAATTAATATGTTTTAATAAAATAATATTATTTTATTATCAAAAGTGTTTTTAGTGTTGTTTTTTTAGTATGTGGTTGGAGATGGTTTTTTTAATATTTAAGAGACCCACATTTTTTAGTGTTTCTAGTGTCTTTTGTGTTTTTTTTAATGTTTGGATTAAAGATGCCCTTAAATCGTTTGCGATCATACTCCCCACCCCACATTAAATGTAGGAAGTTCTTTGTATAAAATTTAGTATATGAAATACTAACTTCAATCATACCATCTATATATTATTTTAAGAATTTATTTTGTACTTATAATTGGTGTTCTTTATATTTTTAATTATTAATAGATATAAATAAAGAGTGAATTACATTTATGGTCCCCCAAACGAGTTTTTAATAACAAACTTGGTCCCTATCTCACTGACGTCGTCCATAATCTGCCGTTAGTCATCCCATGTGCCCCTCACATGAGGGGCATTTTCGTCTTTTTATCATCTCCTTCAACCTCTGATCCATCTTCAATAACATACTCAACACCAATAATTATGATTCATACACCACCGCTGGCCACCGCCGGCCGCCACCACTTTTAGATTCAAACACAAAAAGTCTAAATCCTAAATCAATTCCAACCCAAAAAAAGGTTCAAACCCAAAACATAAATCTTAAATCAAGTTCAAACCCAAAACATAAATCCTAATAGGATGCAAGACCAAAACCTTTAACATTAATTCAAAAACTTCAACCAAATTTCATATTTATACACAAAAAAAACAGATTACATATAAACATCTACAAATCCCAAACAATCTGTAAACAAAAAAGAAGTAAAAGAATACACAGAAACTTGAACCAAAAATAAAAAAAAACTTTAAATTGCAGAGAATCTGAAACCTTTGAATCAAATCTTTGAACCAAAACCTTTCGAACCTCTTGAACCCAGACCTAATGTATGAATCAAAACCTCTTGATCCAGATCTGAAATCTTTGAATCGATATCTTTAAATCGGTACCTTTGAACCTAAATCTAAGATCTTTAAGAAAAACCTCTCCAACAGAGACCTGAAACTTTGAATTGAAATCTTTAAACCAAAACCTTTGAATCGAAACACTTGACTCCGATCTCAAACTTGAAACTAACATGCATCTGGGTAAAAGAGACGAATGATTTCTTCAGATCTAGAAAGAGGTGCCGACACCGGTCGACGATTTCTTCATATATTAAAGGAGGCGGCTGTATATTGTCGGAGAAATGGGGAAAGCGCTTCATCGGAGAATGGAGATGGATGCTGTGGTGTTGCCGCAGAAAAGGGAAGGGGAGGGTGTGATTTCCGGTGAAAGAGAGGGTAAAGAGGATGGTGAAGGGAGGGGTTGTGAATGGATCTGAAGAATGTGGTGATGAAGATGAATGATTTTCATTTTCGAAGAAGGGAAGATGAATGGTTTTAATCTTCATTTATCTCAAGTGGGTTTTTTAAGTAGGGATGAGGTCATGAGGATGAAGAAGAACTGGTTAGGTGGAGATGGGAATATGCCAATATGGTGGGTTTCCAATTTTGGTTTATTTTTTTCTTTTTCTTTTATAATTTTAAAACACTTGTACATCAAGCTATAAACACTTGTACCTACAAAAACTTATGAATAAAAGACTTCAAATGACGAAAATGCCCCTTACATGAGGGGCACATGGGATGGCTAACGGCAGATTATGGACGGCGTCAGTGGGAGGGACCAAGTTTGTTATTAAAAACTCGTTTGGGGAACCAAAAATGTACTTTTACGTTTGGAGGGACCAAAACCAAAAAACGAGTATTCATGAGGGACCAAAAATGTAATTCACTCTATAAATAATAATAAAATAATCTAATTATAACGTGAAGAGCTTTTCACGTGTTGGAAATATAATAATATAAATTAAGGCAGGAAACGACCTTAGAAATTTTTTTGGAAAAAAAGGTCTAGTCAAATGTGTAGACCAAAGAGATGATAGTGATACATAAAAAATCAACCGACAAGATATATATTCCAAAACCAATTCCGAATGAAATGAAATTACATCTTCATTTGTTTTTCTATTTTAGTATTATACATATAATATTCCACATAAATGTTTGCTAAGAGTTGACATCCAAACTAATTATATAGAACTTTCTACCTAGTTGATAATCTCTTAGTGGTTGAACTCTGGTTAGTTAATGAGGAAGTGTCTTGGGCAGACGTTGTAGGAGATGGCCAGAAACGGCTAGGCGGAACTTGCAATGATTCTAAGCTTCCTTCCAACATCTCCACAACTTTACTTATCGATGGTCGATCTGATGGACCAGACTGGATGCACCACAAGCTCACCGTCACCATCTTCCTAGCTAATTCCTCTTCTTCTTCGGATGTCACCCCATTGACCCCTAGATTATCGCCGGCTTCAACTTGCTTGTATATCCAATCTGGAAAATATGCTTCACTTGTGCTTTGGGGGCTAGAGTTATTATTTCTACGTGCACCTGTCATTTCAAGAACCATCATCCCGTAGCTATAGACATCAGATTTGTGAGATGCCCCTCCAAGACTCTTCAAAAATACTTCAGGAGCCATGTATCCTGCAGTACCTCTTGCACCCATTACAGACACAATACTCTCTTTCCACTTGCACAACTTTGCCAACCCAAAATCAGATATTTTTGGGACAAATTCTGCGTCCAACAGAATGTTGTGAGGCTTTATGTCAAAGTGCACAATTCTTGTGTTACAACCTCGATGCAGATATTCTAGACCTCGTGCAATACCTTTTGCAATCCGGAATAACGTTTTCCAATCCAAACGAGAGCCATCATCACGTAGAAACTTATCCAAGGATCCATTTGGCATGAACTCGTAAATGAGGGCTCTATTCTTTCCTTCGATGCAAAAACCTAAGAGTGTGACTATGTTGACATGAGAAGTTCTACTGATGCTAGCGACTTCGTTAATGAAATCTTCTCCATTTCCCTTGGCTCCAACCAATAGCTTCACTGCAATTAGTTGCCCATCGGGCGTTACTCCTTTGTAAACACTTCCATACGCTCCTCGTCCGAGTTCTTCCTGGAAAGAGTTGGTCATTTTCTTGAGTTCTGAAAATTTGTATCTTTTTGGTGCCAGAGTTCCGTAGTCCTGTATGAACATTTCTAATTGATGATTTGTGGTTTTTTGAGTTTCCGATAACCTTTTTTTCCAACATAGTGTCACAAAACAGAGGAATATAATTCCTGCAATGCTGCTTAAAAATCCTGCAAACAAGGCATGTTTTCTTTATTGGTTTATGTTAACAATAAAGAGAGCTACATTTCTGTTTTTGTATTAAAAGTTTTCATGAATGTGTGCTCGATTAAACAATAGATCAAAGTTATTCTGCTTAATTACCTATTACAAGCTTCCACTTCATGTTAGATTCATGCCCAGCTCCTTTGTGTACTACCGTTTGGGAAAAAAAAGTTAGAATGTAGGTGATCTATCCATAAACAATAAGAATTGTTTGAAAGATCTCACTGCTAGAGAAATGGGTTTCAGCGACGGATTTTTCAGCCAGAAATTACTTTTCCGCCATTGTATTTAAAGAAAATAGTTTATAAAATCTAATTAATTAATTACCTCCATTTACATCCATATCATTGCAAGTTAATGAGAAATTCCCAGTAGAACAGTAACAAGCAAACAACTCCGGCCAAGTCTTGTTGGATCCACACCAACCACCAGACCGTGAACACTGATCACACTCGTCGTTATTCGCTTTCCACTTTAGATCAAAACCGGCATTCAGAAGGCTCATCAGAGCATCCTGCCCACTGTTGGGTGTTAGCAATGCATCAGCTAAATATGTCTTCACCCGTGTAATCAAATGATTCTCGCAGTCCGGCAAGTCAGAGTCATTGAGACTGGATCTGATGAAATAACCAAAAGTCATGGTGTCATTCACCAAGCATCTGAATAAATACCCTGACGATGTCGACCCATTACATCCATAGTACAAAGATGCATCCTCGTTGTTAAGATTATTGGCATCAAATATTGTAGAGTTGTAGGATGTGTTGTGTAGATATTGATGGCAAATGTCTCGTTCGTTGAGCACATCGTTGAACATATCGTCTCTAGCCACGGTGATCATATGGGTACTGCTATTCACTCCTAGAATTCTATAGTCTACTGATTTGTAGTTGAAAGTGTTTGTGGCGCTATATATCTCGAATCCTGAGTGGCCGCAGTAGGCTGGGCGGCCTAATCCCCAGAACGGGTAGCCAAGTAGAAAGTCTCCAGGACGGATTGGCATGGCACAAACATCATAAACTGATTGGGTTTCTTGGCACAGGATGGACGAGAAACAGATGGAGCTGAGTAAAATCAGCCATGAGAAGGGAAAATGGTGGAGATTATTAGGTTTCATGTTAATTGGTTATAATTGTGTGAACTAGCTAGAATAAGATCCACATTAAGGAATAGATGAAATAGAAAAAATCTTACTCAAATAATTGATGAAATTGGAAAAATGTTTGGAGTGTGTAATGGCCACATGATTTATCAATTAAAAATCTCTAGTCTCCGAGCCAACTCAATTATTTTTTGAAATAAGATAATAATTGAATAGAGTTGATCTATGGTAAAGTGGACAGATCACATGGTTTTGATAATGTATCAAAACAGTTGCATATAGATTGGTTTGGCACCACTGAACCACATAATCCAAAATATGTTTGGTCTAGTCCACACATGGTCAATGTAGTCCAGAAAAAAAGGTATGGTAAAAACCAAACGCATAAGAAGCAATAATCAATGACTATATTTTTTTTATTTAAAAAGATGTAGTTATAGATGTGGGATTACCTACTCCAGCTTGAAAAATTACTTGCGTAACTCTAAGCAAACTTCAAGTTCATCAGCAAACTTTTATGCCTTTCTTTCTATAGAAGCTTCTCATATAAGTTGTTTTTTTTATTTGAATTAGAACTCCTCCATTTGGGAACTTGTTTCTTACAAGTATGTTCAGCGCCAAATCACACCAAATAAACAATGGTTGAAACTTTGTTGATACAACAGGAATCTAAATAGTTTTTCTGGATGCAGTGGAGAATCTTGTTGTACAGAATATATTACTATACTCATCCATATACGAAGGTGAACTTTTGCTTCATGAAAAAGTACATAGTAGAAATTTTCTTTAAGTTACATAAAGAGGTGAGAAAGGCGATCGTGGTGGCTTATTTCTGGACTCTTTGCATGCAAAGGAATAGCAAGGTGTTTAAAGGCAACATGAAAAAAGAAAAGGAGATTTGCGGTGATATTCAATTTCTAGCGTATGATTGGATTAGATTGGATTAGATGTAGATCCAAATTTGGTAAATTCCTCAATTGGGAGAATTGGTGTTGTAATCCCTTGGAAGATGTTTCCTCTTTTATTGCTCTAGCTCCTCGCTAGTTTCTTTCAGTAAAGTTCTTTCTTGCTGCCCCAAAAAAAAAATCTTTAAGTGACAGTGAACTCTTCAACGTAATAGAAACTTTAGAAAACTAGCTAAAAAAACTCAGAAAATTCCCATATAAACAGTTCTTACTGCATGAATTTGGCACCTCATCTTTTAAAACTATTAAGATTTTACTGATCAATCATTATACTCTAACAACAAAATATCACCTAGAACATAGAAACAACAAAATATCACCCAACATATGCATAGAAGTTGTAGCAGACGTGAATATAAATGTGTAACAATGTTAGAGCCAAAGATATAAAATGGAGTTAGCTATGGGGTCGTTTATCATACACTTACCCGGGTAAGCGTTTACCAAGTCACATTACATTACCGCTTTGAATAGGGTAAGGATCAAGAATTTTATCCGGTAAGAGTGAGACAAGTACCAAGAATCTTATCCGGTAAGTGAGGGGGACGACTCTTACCACGTAAATTGTTGTATATGATGTCATTTTAGTGAACTAAAATCTTACCCGATGAATAGGTAAATAAGTGATAGTGTTAAATTTTACCCGTAAACACCTACCGGGTAAGTGTTTATAGAACCCAATCAGTTATGTGAGAGGACATAAATACCAATTACTAAATTGATTCCGAGTATATTGCTGATGACGTCAACAACTATTCAGACCTCTTTCCCCTTAGTTTTATATTGTAGTTCTCAAAATTGTTATACCTAATTCGACTTGATAGTCAACCTCTCAATTTAGATAGAGTACAAACACAAATAAAAAACACATGTATAAAAGATCACTCTATAAGGGATCGTTGCACACTCCATATCACCACAAACCACAATACACATACACTCAACATATTCATACTACTAATCCACTTAAGCACCATATTCACATAGCACATTGGAAATTGAATAATTGGTTCTAATATAAAACACCTCATATAGATCTTACAAACCCCCTTTTCCACCATTCTTTATGATATCCTTTGTCCCATAATATAATATTTTTTCGTGTTTAAACTTTGAGTAATTTTGATCATCATGAAATTCCTTTCCTTCTTTTTAGAGATGAATGATAGTATGACATCTAAACTATCGGTAAGACATCCAAAATGGTGTACCAAACCTTAGAAAGACAAACAATCAAGATCATGAAAAATGAGAAGAAGTACCATACGATCAACAACTAACCTTGGTGTAAGAAATTTTAATCGAGTGGAGGAATAGAAAGCATGGTTGTTGCAAACACGATGATACAAAATTGCATATACAAATAGAATCCACCTATGGATGTCATAAGTAAAAGTGCTAGTTAAATTGTTTTCATTGAAGCATTTAGATCAAATACCTGATATGCATATGTTAAAATTGCAACATGTAATTACCTATGTGCAGTAATAGTGCCATAATCATGTCAATGTTGAAGCTGGAATACCGTAAAAAGCAGGGTAATCCTTGAACGACGTGGTTTTGGTGGCTCCGTAATAGTTACGGATCTGGGTTACGGACCCAATGACAAATGGGCAAAACCGGGATAGAAAAGGTTAGCTAGGAGGATAAATCAGAAGCGGAGAATGGTCATTTAAGTCAAATCCCCTTTTTAAAATGCCCGACCCGTCACGAACTTTCCGTGCATATCTTGATGGACCCGTAAGTACTCCATGCGGATTGAAAGTTCTGTCATTTTTAAGCCAGACTTCTTTCCGGCTTGTTTGTTTTTATCCCGTTGTTTATCACCAAATTGTTACTGCCGACACCGCCATATATTTTTTCACCATGCTCATCGTCACCACCAATGCACACAATATTAATTCCTCCTTAGGTTCGTTGTTTAATCGTAGTTCATTTTTTATTTTTGCTATGGGGGGTTTTACCAAACCATTTAGTTAGTGATATGCTTTATTGGTTGAGCTAACATCAAAGGATCATTTCCAATTGTAAAATTACGGCAAAAGCTATGACATTTTTACTATTGCTTTCATCGCTTAAGAGTTTTTAGGTTTGACTCAGAGCGATTGCTGTTTTTTTCCTTTTAGCATAATGTGTCAAAACTAAGATCCAAATTATGTCCAAGTTTCAATTGCAACGAATCAAGATTCAAGTTTCAACATTCAAATTCTGCATCAAGATCAAGTCTAACGCAGAAATTCAAGTTTCAAAAGGGATAGTACTGATGCGGATTCAAATATTCAATAATGTTTAGTTCACGTTCATGATTGCAATTTCAATGTGAAGACCTTTTGCCTCATGCTTTTGTATTTCTAGATTATCGGCCTTCAAACACTATTCGTTAAAACCATGAAGCCATAGGGTCGAGTGAAAATGTAATTGACTCTTAATTAGCATTACTCTTATACATAAACTTGGGGCGTCTAGAGAAGTCATATAATTCATTAAATGGAATGCAGTGTTATATTAATAATTGAATTTAAGTTTAAATTTATTTTCTTATAATAATAATTAAATTCAGTTTTATATTATAGTTTAATTCAATAACTGCTAAGATCTGAAATAAAAAAGAGTTGAGGATTAGGATTTAGGAAGACAAGCGTCCCTATGCAGCCTACAATGTTATTAGTCTCTCATTTGTTGAAGTTGAAGTCAATGTGGCTGATGGAAATGGTGTGCCTTGGCAAGTCTTGTGGGAGATGACCAGAAACGTCTAGGCGGAACTTGCAATGATTCTAAACTTCCTTCCAACATCTCCACAACTTTAGTTATAGATGGTCGATCGGATGGATCAGACTGGATGCACCACAGGCTCACCGTCACCATCTTCCTAGATAATGCCTCTTCCTCTTTGGATGTTACCCTATTTATCCCGAGATTATGTCCAGCTTCTACTTGCTTGTATATCCAATCTGGAAAATATGCTTCACTTGCACTTGTGGGGCTAGCGTTATTGTTTTTACTTGCACCGGTCATTTCAAGAACCATCATCCCATAGCTATAGACATCAGATTTGTGAGATGCCCCTCCAAGACTCTTGAAAAATACTTCAGGAGCCATGTATCCTGCTGTACCTCTTGCTCCCATTACAGAGAAAATACTCTCTTTCCTCTTGCACAACTTGGCCAGCCCGAAATCAGATATTTTTGGGACAAATTCTTCATCCAACAGAATGTTGTGAGGCTTTATGTCAAAGTGCACAATTCTTGTGTTACACCCTTGGTGCAAGTACTCTAGACCTCTTGCAATCCCTTTTGCAATTTTGAGCAATGTGTTCCAGTCCAAACGAGCGCCATCATCACGTAGAAATTTATCTAAGGATCCATTTGGCATGAACTCGTACATGAGGGCTCTTTTCTTTCCCTCGATGCAAAAACCTAAGAGTGTGACTATGTTGACGTGAGACGTTCTACTGATGCTAGCGACTTCATTAATGAAATCTTCTCCACATCCCAAGGCTCCATTCAAGAGCTTCACTGCAACCAAATTTCCGTTGTGCAATTGTCCTTTGTAGACACTTCCATACCCTCCTTGTCCCAGTTTCTCTATGAACAAGTTTGTCATTTTCTTGATTTGTGAATACTTGAATCTTTTGGGGGCCAGACTTCCATGGTTTCTTAAGAAGATCTCAATCTGATGATTTGTTTCTTTTTGAGTTTCTAGTAACCTCCTTTTTCGATGGATCACAAACAGCAACAGCAAAATTCCTACAACGCCACATGAAAAGCCTGTGCGAGATGTTTCAGTAGAGAATATTTAGATGCATTTAAAGAAAATGAAGCATGCTTGATATCTGTTGGTTCATTAAAACGGATAGGTATGTTTATGTTTTCGTACTATTACTATTCACAAATTTCTGCTCGATTAAACAACGTACTCAAAACAGATAAAAGTTTGTCAGCTTACCTATTAAAAGCTTCCATTTCGTGTTGAATTTTTGGTCAGCTCCCTTGGATCTTTCTGGCTGAGTTGTAATTGAACCTATTGATGGATATCAAGCCATGAACAATAAAAGGTGTTATCAAGGGATAAGGCTCAGCCAGCAGTAACTCTAAAGGACACTCATATCATACGTTATTATGAGCCGAACTAGAATTAGTGCATAACTTAGCAAAAGTGAACCCATTCAACTATAAGCAAAAATGGAATTCAAGTCATACCATTTGTTTTTCTATCAAATGGATCTATGACTATGAGCATCCATATTCGATAGTTCGCTGCCCTTCCTGATTTCTTTTTAATAACTTTGCCAGATTGGTGTTAAGTTTTTGTTTTCTCGAACCCAATATGGTCAACATTTTGAACACTTTGTTGAACAATATTTTCAAGTTCACTAATTACTTCTTAATATTTCTTTTTAAGTTTTTTTAATGTGTTGAAGTTTCTGCACAAAGACTTGAACATGAACTTTGTTGCTTCTTTGTTCTTCTTCAAGAACTTTGTTAGAGAGAGCAAACTTTTGGCTACATTCGCCTTATGGCCAGACCTAGTAAACCAAGTATCAGGGCCGTTCTTTAGGGTGTTCTATGTGTGTCGTTGCACAGTGCCCCCGATCGTTGAGGGCCTCGGATTTTTGTTTTTTTTTATATTTATAATAGAATATAAGATGGGTAAGCCAATATATAAACAAGTATCTATTTGGCTTAGTTGGTTAGCGCTTCCCTTTGTTATACACGCGTCCCAGGTTCGAATCTCCTTATCTTACCTTATAATTTCCATTATATTTTTAGAATAAACTACTATTTTATTCCGAGTTATAATTTTTAGAATAAACTACTATTTTAGTCCCTGTGGTTTGATCTGTATAACGATTTTGTCTCTGTGGTTTAAAAACTACCCTTTTTCATCCTAATGATTTGCATTTCATTATCTTTTTAGTTTCTCACACCAATTGTATTAAATTTAAAATCAAGGGTATATGTCTTTTTCTATTTTGTTTAATTTTCTAACTAAAAATTATTTAGTAATTGATTAAAAATGATAACAATATATTACATTTTAGTATTTAATATTATCTTATTATACTTTATATTTTATATACATATACATATACTTTTTTATAAAGAATGTTTAAAATATGTTAAAAATTAAGAGGTATAACTTATTATGATTTTATGATTTTTAAGATAATTTAATCATATAATTTTTTTGATGATTCCTTTATTCTAACATTAGAAATTTATTTATTCAGTATTTTATTGTTATTTCTGTTACTTAGGTTCTTCTACTTTCAAGCTACAAATTTTAGTCATAAACAAAGATATACACTATTCCTTATTTATTTTATTTTTCAACGATTTTTTATTAACTTTGTTTGATTATTTGATGAACTTTAAAAGTCTTCATCATCATTATTGATTATTTTTTTATTTTTCTTAATCTTATTAGTGAGCGTGTCTCAAGATTAAATGTTTTGCATTTGATATTTATCAAAAATGAGTTTCTAGCAAATCTTGATTATGAAAGTATGTATAGATGACTTTACTTCTAAAATCGTTAGAAGATTTATGTTTAGAATATAATAATGTTTATAGATTATTTTCTTTTGGAAAAATGTACATAGTAGTGTCAATTTATAATGAAGAATGAATATCTTTTTATGTTCACTATTAATAAACTATTTGTGTTAAATATTGTAAATCATACTTATTATGTGATTACTTTTCATTTTCTTACTAATTAAATTTTTATTGTTACCAACAGATTAATCATATAAGATTTATGATCATCAATTTAACGATCTATATATCATTTTGATTTTTATTCGAATCTTGTTTGTGATAATTTGTACTTCCACATATATTTTAATATAAAAAAATTTATTTTTGAAATTGATAAATACATAATAAAACCGGAAAAATAGGATAATATTTAGGCTTTTGCACAGGGCCTCCAAAATGTCAGGAACGGCCCTGCCAAGTATATATAGTAGCCTTTTAAATTATCGGTTTTAATTATCTTTGATTATTTACTGAATAATATACAAGTATAGGGTTGGGTTCCGGTGAAAAGGGATCTCCACCCTTGGATGCACATTATTAGCATGGTTATGAATTTCTCGTAAATTTCGTATTAATGGTTATGAATTTCTTATGAATGGTTATGAATATCTAGTGAATTTCATGTGCATTTCGTACGAATTTCTTGTACATTTCGTATGAATTATTATGAATTTAAGAAATGATTAATTTAAGCATAATATGAATTGTTCTAAAAAATATGAAATCGGTTACATATGGTAACTTAATACGATATTTATGGAATTAATTAATAATTTTTATAAAAATCAAAATTATTCCTTTAAATACGAATTTGGTAAAAAAAGACTCAAATACCCTTGGTTTGTAAGTTTGTAAGTTTGTAACCTTCGTATGATTTGTATTTTAACCAACCTCTCTCTCTATAAATATATATATATATATATATATAGAGAGAGAGAGAGGGAGGTTCAGGAGAAAACGCTAAAACAAGAAAAAACTGAAGAACACCCTAAGAGCCACCATATGGACGATATTTTTTTCTATACATCAATGCATATAAATGCATTAGTGCATATGCACAAATGCATGTTAGGGCATATTGTCCAGATGGAGGACTCCCAGGATGTTCTTCAGTTTTCTCTTTTTTTAACATTTTCCCCTGAACCTGACCCTATATTCCAACTTTCTATACTGAGACCTTTCTTGCATACCACTTCTGGGATACATCGCCTATTTTCAAGCATATAAAAGGAATTGACCGGGAGGTTACAATTCCTGTTTTCCTGTGTCGGTTTCCGGGAGTGAATGTAGGAAGTACAGACGATGGATCAGGTGAAGAGAGGGTTGATACTGGGCTATATATATACAGAGGGAGGTTCAGGAGAAAACGCTAAAAAAAAGAGAAAACTGAAAAACACCCTTGGAGACCGCCATCTGGTAACATGCATTTGTGCATAAGCACTAATGCATATTTATGCATTGATGCATAGAAAAAAGGAGCTCCAATCGCTTATATGCATTTGTGCATATGCACTAATGCATATTTATGCATTGATGCATATTTATGCATTGATGCATAGACAAAAAATATCATCCAGATGGTGGACTCTCAGGGTGTTTTCAGTTTTCTTTTTTTTAACATTTTCTCCTGAACCTCCCCATATATATATATATATATATATAGATAGGCAGAATTTTTGTTGCAAACTAATCGATTTTTGCAAACTGTGCAAACTCGTATTGAACACAATGATAAAGCACCAATTGGATATTCATGAATGTTGAAAGTGTTCACGAATGGCGAAAGTGTATTCACGAATGGCTAAAGTATATTAATGAATGACGAAACTTGCCGGAAAACTCGTCGGAAAAGAGGAAGTCGTCGGGGAGTGTGTTCATGGCAGGAAATTAGTAAATATTAATTAAAATGGTTAAATTATAAAATGATGATGATATCCTTAATAAATTAATAAACTATTAAAAAAATTAATAAAATATTAAAACAATATTATCCACATTGCTTATTTCTATTGGATAATGGCGAGTTTGCAAGTTTGCAAATATTGAATAGTTTGCAACGGATACCACCCCTATATATATAGGGAGGTTTAGAAGAAAACGCTAAAAAAAGAGAAAACTGAAGAGCACCCTGGGAGGCCGCCATCTGGTAACATGCATTTGTGCATATGCATTAATGCATATGTATGCATTGATGCATAGAAAAAAGGAGCTCCAGTCGCTTATATGCATTTGTGCATATGCACTAATGCATATTAATGCATTGATGCATAGAAAAAAAAATACCGTCCAGGTGGCGGACTCTCAGGGTGTTCTTCAGTTTTCTTTTTTTAGCGTTTTCTCCTAAACCTCCCTATATATATATATATATAGAGAGTCAGGTTTTGGGGAAAACGCCAAAAAAAGAGAAAACTGAAAAACACTCTGGGAGGCCTCGATCTCGACGGTATGCCCTAACATGCATTTGGGCATATGCACTAATGCGTACATATGAATTGACGCATAGAGAAAAAAAGAGCTCCATCGTTTGTATGCATTTGTGCATATACACTAATGCATATATATGCATTGATGCATAGAAAAAAAATACCGTCCACATGGCAGGCTCGCAGATTGTTCTTTATTTTTTTTTAGCATTTTCCCCTGAACCTTCCTCTATATATATATAGAGAGATAGAGAGGAAGGTTCAAATGAGAAGTTTGTAAATTTAAAGGAATAAAAGGACATTTGTGGACCACATATGATGTGGGTCCCACATAATATTAAATCAATTCTGATTTAATATTATGTGGGACCCACATCATATGTGGTCCACAAATTGTTCCTTTAAAGATGGGTGGTTTTGGTATGATCCCTCCCCTATATATATATATGTAGTGGGAGGTTCAGAAGAAAACGCTAAAAAAGGAGAAAACTGAAGAACATCCTGGGAGGCCGCCATCTGGTAACATGCATTTGTGCATATGCACTAATGCATAGAAAAAAGGAGCTCCAATCGCGTATATGCATTTGTGCATATGCACTAATGCATATTTATGAATTTGTGCATATGCACTAATACATATTTATGCATTGATGCATAGAAAAAAAAAATACCGTCCAGATGACGGAATCTCAGAGTGTTCTTCAGTTTTCTCTTTTTTAGCGTTTTATCCTGAACCTCCCCCCCCCCCCTCTCTCTCACTCTCTCTCTCTCTCTCTCTCTCTCTCTATATATATATATATATATATATATAGGGTCGGGTTCAAGGGAAAACGCCAAAAAAAACCCGAAGAACACACTTTGGGAGCCCTCTATCTGTACGGTATGTAGTAATGCATAATGTAATTTGTAGCATGCATTTGTGCATATGCATTAATGCATATGTAATTATAGAAGCATTGGTGCATCGGAAAAAAAAACCTCTGAATGCATTAGTGCATACCGTTAGGATGGATGGCTCCCAGGGTGTTCTTCAGTTTTTTTTAGTGTTTTCCTTTGAACCTCCCTATATATATACACCCACACACACACACACACATATATATATATATGTACTATATATATAGGAGCATGTTCAAATGTGAACTAAATTTTGGTTATAAATGCGAGGACAAAGGAGAGCGCGACACGTATCCCATTTAGTCTGAATATATTCAGACTGAATGTTGTGTTATTTACTCTGAATAATGTATGAATTTCACATCATTATTCATATTGAATACCCATGATTATTCAGACTGAATGGACAAGTGTCGCGCTCGACTTTGTCCTCATGTTCACAATCAAATTTGAGTTTGCATTTGAATTTTTATATATATATAAGGTTCAGGGGAAAACGCTAAAGAAAGAGAAAACTGAAGAACACTTAGGGAGGCCTCCATCTGGACGGTATGCCCTAACATGCATTTGTGCATATGCACTAATGCATATATATGGATTGATGCATAGAAAAAAAAAATACCGTCCAGATGACGGGCTCTCGGGTGTTCTTCAATTTTCTCTTTTTTTAGCATTTTCTTCTGAACCTCCCTCTCTCTCTCTCTCTCTCTCTATATATATATATATATATATATATAAGTTATATATATATAAGGGTTCAAACGAGAACACCTTCATTTTACGAGAACGCAAGAAAACCTTTTTACTATAAACAATCACATGTGATACTATTATTCCATCACATATGATACTAAACAGAGACGCGGACGACCTTTGGTGCGATCTAGGTTGCGTGTCAAGTCGTTGTTACACCACTAGACCGCCTCACATGTATTATCACATTTGATAAGGGTGTTATTGATGTGATATTATAATCCATCAAAACCATCACATGAGATATTAAATAATAGACGTAGACGACCTTTGGCGTAGACGACGTCCGCACACTACCTAGTCTCTCACGTCTATTATCACATATGATAACTATGTTCTCGCGATCTCCTAAAATGGAGGTGTTCTCGTTTGAACTTTCACCTATATATATGTATATATATATAGAGGAAGGTTCAAATAAGAACTTTATATTTTTAAAGGAACAAAGGGACACTTGTGGATCACATATGATGTGGGTCCCACATAATATTAAATCATTTATGATTTAATATTAAATCATAAATGATTTAATATTATGTGGGACCCACATCATATGTGGTCCACAATTTGTTCATTTGTTCCTTTAAGAAGGGGTGGTTCTCATTTGATCCCTCCCCTATATATATATATATATATATAGGGGAGGGATCATACGAGAACCACCTCTTTTTAAAGAAATAAAAGAATACTTTGTGGACCACATATGATGTGGGTCCCACATAATATTAAATCATTTCTGATTTAATATTAAATCAGAAATGATTTGATATTATGTAGGACCCATATCATATGTGGTCCACAAGGTGTTTCTTTATTCCTTTAAATTTACAAAGTTCTCATTTGAACCTTCCTATATATATATATATATATATATATATGTGTGTGTGTGCAGCCGAATAAACGTGTGAGAATAGAAGTTAAAGTGAGAGCTATAAAAATAATTGGACCATTGATCACTTTTACTTTTAATTAGTGTTGATCTAAAGGTTCGGGTTAAATCCATGAATTAGCTTAGAAGGGTATTTTAGTAGATTTTTAATTATGATTGATCCAATGGTGAAAATCATTTTTTACTTGTCCGACATATATTTGCATCCATCAAATATTAATGTTTGAAAGTGAGGTTGGATTCATGTGAGACTAACCTGTTTTCTTGAGACTCGTGAGACCATATTTTTACACTTAAAATTTCACAGTAAAACATTGTGAATATAAAAAAATCCGAACCACAACAAAACACGTTGTGAATGTAACCTTAATGAAATACATGACATGTATCTCGAATAATGAAATTCATTCACAGTGTAAATGAAACACAATGTTTTACTTTGAAAGTCATTCACAGTGTAAACGAAAATAATGTTTACCAGTTATCTACGTAATATTTTACTGTGAAATTTCAAGTTTAAAGAAATTGTTTGACGGTCTCAATAAATAAGTCACACATGCTCCCAATCCCAAGTCCTTGAAAATGAGATTTAAAAAATCTTTCATGAAAGTGTGTTTCAAAGTCAACGTCTAAAGTCAATAGAGGAGGCTTCAGAACCGGTGTGTAGTGCGGTTTCATCGGTTCACAAACTCGCGTGGGAACTCACTGGCTCTTGTATTATGGCCGGGTGACTTTCACTGCCTTCAAACTCGCATGGCAACTAGCAACCCGCCAAGGCCTGTGTCTATTGCTTCTTAGCAGTTCCAACCATGATCATGGGGAGTGGGGACATGGGGTGCTCTCGATATATTAATTTTATTTTCTCCCAACCAAATAGATTAGCATTTACTTTGCATTTCTTTATCGATTTCTCTGCTTCCATGACTTAGGGGCGGATCCACTAAGGACCCAGCAGGGTCCCGTGCATCCGCCCATTTGATCACCGTAAAGGAAAAAAATATAGGCATTTTTAAGATACACCCGCTTGATTTTAAAGAGTGCTCTTAAATATTTTAAAATATAATATCACAAACAAATAGTTGGTGTGGTCGCATGTGGGGCCGATTTAAAGCTTCTTAAAGACAACGTCTTTAATATGGAGGGAGCGACTAGTGAAGGGACCAATAATGTAAATAAATTGGCCTTAGCATATTGTTTTGCAATTATGTTTATATGATTTATTTGTTTTGAGTTTTTACAAAAAAAACCGGAAAATTCTCTTAAATCAACCAAAACAGAAAATTCTCTTGAAACCAATAAAAAAAAGAACAACTCTTTAGAAATCAACCAAAAGAAACAAAAAAGTGTCACTTAAAATCAACCAAAACACTTAAAAAAATCCACGAAGTGCGGAATTCAGCTAAAAACACATTGAGTGACCTTGTCGGCATTTGATCTAATTTAAAGATGCACCTGCTCGGCCAAAATCCGGGGTCCACCACGTATTGTAACTTGGATCAAGTCTGGTCTTCTGTGTTTGTGGTTTTTCTTGTTTTGGGTTTTCCACGTAAATTCGGTGTTATTTCTCTCTTTTTTATTTCCTTCAAGTTATGTTTATATTTGTGGTTGATTATTGTTTCGTAGAGAGTTCGAGTTTATTGTTTTTGCATTACAAACACATTTGAGTATTTTATTTTTGGGTCTTAGGCAGTGGCGGATCTAGTATTTTTATCCACTGGGGTCCCATTAAAATAGACTAAAGGCGTGTAAAGTCACCCGACGTGTTTCGGGAAATTTTAAAGTTTTTTAGTTGATTTCAAGATATTTTCTTATTGTTTTTGTCGATTTTGAAGAATTTTCTTAGTATTTTTATCAATTTCGAAAGATTTTTTTGGGTTTTTTATTGATTTCAAGAGAGTTTTTCAGTGTTTTTGTCAATCGCCCGGTAAGATGGGGTCCCTTGAATTTTTTCACTGGGGGGACTTAAGCCTAAATACAGTATTTTTTTGATGTTTTTTAGCCTATATAAATTTTTTTTTTTTTTACATTTCACTAGGGGGATGGGACCCCCCTTTTGTTAGCTGGATCCGCCCCTGGTCTTAGGTAAGTATCTTTTAGCCAGTAATCCTTAACCCGGTAATAGTCACCGATCTCCCTAGATTCTTGGTGTTATTACTAGTAGAATTCTCGATCATTGTTATACTCACCAAAGTAACGTAATTGATGATAGCGACTCTTCTCTAGCATTGGTAATTAAACGACCTATAAATTGATAAAAATGGAAGTGGGATGGAGAGGAAGCTAACCTCTACAACCATCGCCGTCGATGAATCCATCTCCACCGTACCCTTCGTTACAGTGGCAACGATAGCCGATCATCGTATTCTCAATCGAGACATTCCGGCAAACAGCGTTCCGATGGCAGTTGCAATCCCCGTGCACCCACCAACCCAACTGAAGTAACTGAAACTCCAATGACAACGGTGAGCTCTCCGAATTGTTTCCATTCAAATCAACGATGACAGAGGAGAATAGAACCGTACAACCTGCGTCTTCTAATCTTGTCAAATTCATAAACTCCATTCGATCTGGGTTGTCCTCCGAGTAACAATTCATGCTGCGATTCATTGTGGAACCACACTGTTGTGAGTTCAAGTTATTCTCAACTCTGGTAGGTGACACCACACAATCGTTCAATGTCGAGTGACAGTCTTCTAACAGCAACCCGTTTTGGGAAGTGAGTGCGAAGTTTGGTCCGGAGAAGAAACCGATTTCTTCGAATTGGCGGTCGCATTTTGCCGGAAAATTAATCAGTATGTGATCCCTGGTTAAGTTCTGAACTGTGTATCCCTCAACTTGGATATTTCCATCTTTTGAACAATTAAGACGGATTTCACATTCATCGGTAAATCCGAACGGGTATTGAAGTGTGGTTTCACGACCTCCACCTCCACAAACCCGTATGCAGTTTGCCTTAGCAGATGATGATAATAGCGATGTGATTATTAGAATCAGGGAAAAGATGAGCAGATGAAGAATCATGTTTGAATGTTTTTGAAATTGATTTGTGGAAGAATTTACACAGGAAAAGCCTGAAAATGAGAAAATGAAAACCTTTGAGCTTTGACTGTATAGGGGTGATTTTTATTGTTTTTGTCTTTTGGTTTACCAGTTGTTTGAATGACTTGATTAATACTTGACGATCGTGACTTGAAGATGACTTTTTCTATCAACCTCATCTAATCAAAGTTGGTAGATTTTTTTATTCTTCTGTAAATAATCATCCTTTTCTATTCAATTTTTGATATTTTAATCCGGTTACAATGCTTTTTGATTGAGAGTGTTGAGATGTCCATTTCTACGCATGATGTTTTTGGATCAGGTTACTTTTAGGGGTTTTTTTAGATTTAAAAAAAATATTTGGATTGGATATTTTTTTGTTTGTAGGAATGAAACAAATGGGTTTTTTTTTCAAGCTCTATTTAATTTTATATTCATGTCTCCTATCCTTCCTGTTACAATTTAAACATGCATGATTTTGTATAAACAAAATGGGGCTTTTGATGACTCATCGAAGAAGGATATAAAAAGAAGGGTTAAACAATTTGGAACAAGGGTTTTTGATTTTTTTTCTATTAGTTTCCATGTTTCTTATGGAAGTTTTCAAACAATTTTTATTTATTTATTAGATTCCATGATCCTTTTGTCTGTTTCTTTATCTTAAAGTTATCTCGGATACTAAATTCTTTATGTTTCTTTATCTTCAGGATGACATCTTCATCAACATCTACAACAATATCTTTCGAGGTACATAACACAGGTGTGTTTGTATTTTAGCCACTTGAATATGCCAATGGGTTGAGAATTTTTTTTGAAACTTTTGACATTGGCAGCATGGAACATTGATTTTGTTGCTTTTTTGAAGAATGTAACAACCACATTGTGTGAAAATGTATTATTTTGTGTTCCTGGTAAGGGCTTAGAAAATGGTTTAAGAATGCTTAAATGTAGTGTGGATTTTAAGAGTTTTGTTGAATATTGACTCAAAAGTAGAAAGATAATTGATGTGTATTTAGATGATTATACTTAAGATTTAACACACTACTTGAGACAAGATGGTAGTGATAATGACAGTGATAGTTCATCTACTGATGATGATGTTTCTGATGCTCCTTCTTTAGATCACATATTCGAAGGTGAAGAAGAAATAATTGAATTTAGACAAAAAAAAATTGGTCATGGTTGAATGACTCAAGAATATATTGGAGAAAAGCATGATAACGTGAGAGAAGAAGATTTGATGGCTTTTGAGCATAAAAAGTTATTGAATGATTTTAGTAGAGAGTTAAAAAGGGATAATATTGTCGACACCAATATAAACAATGACGATGAAGAACATGATCTCGCACAAGAAGGTGCAAAATATCCAACTATGTATTAGCCAATGTTTACCACATGTGGAAAGGAAGTTAGTGATGATCAATCGAAATGCCCTTGGAGATTGATTATGGGCAACTTGGATGGTAAATGAGAGATTGGTGTAAGTGAAATCTCTTGTGGATGAGCATATGTGTGCAAGAAACTTTAAATTTGGTTCATTGGTGAACTATAAGTTTATTGCTAAGAAGTGTGTTAGTCGATTGAGGGAAACTCCATTTTTAAGGTGTTATTAAGTTGTTCGAAGTTGTTTTAGGGTGTTATTAAGTTGTTTTAATGTTAAAGTACTGCAGTTTTTATGTTATTATGGAGAAGCTCCAATTTTAAGGTGTTATTAAGCTGTTCGAAGTTGTTTTAATGTGTTTTAAGTTGTTTTAATGATAAAAAAAACTACAGTCTTTTATGTTATTATGCAGAAACTACAATTTTAAGATGTTATTAAGCCTTTTGAAGCTTTTTTAATGTGTTTTGTTGAAAAAAACTGCAGTTCTTTAGGTCGTACATAAACTGCACTTTTAATGTGTTTTTAAGCTTTTTGAAGTCATTTAAGGGTTTTCAAAATGTCTTAGCATAAAAAACTGCAATAAACTGCAATTTTAAGGTGTCTTAATGTAAAAAATTGCATAAACTGCAATTTTAAGGTGTCTTAATGTAAAAAATTGCATAAACTGCAATTTTTAGGTGTTTTTAAGCCTTTTTTAAGTTATAATGCATATTAACTTTTGATTGTTTTTTCCATGTGAAATCAAAGTGGCCACTTTTGATGCATATTTGTACCTTATGAAGAAAGCACCTCACACTTGGTCGCATGCATTTTTTTAAGACACATAGAGCCTGTGATGTTGTCGAAAATGGCATTAGTGAGTGTTTTAACTCACTTTTGGTAAATGCTAGAAAAAACTCAATCCTTACTTACACTACTTGCAGCTATTAGAGTGATAATGATTGAAAGAATGGATAGAACGAGCGAGCGAGAGAGAGAGAGAGAGAGAGAGAGAGAGAGAGAGAGAGAGAGAGAGAGAGAGAGAGCTACGAAAATGGGTGGATGATATATGTCATACTATTAGGAAAAAATTTGAGCACTTAAAGGAACAACAAAGATATTGCTTTGTCATTTATATACTTTAATAATTATTGTTCATACATCAACCCATTTTCATGTAGATTTTGGCAAGTACTTCCATGCGGAGGTGATCTTTTTAAGGTAAAAATAGATTGGATGTTTTCATAATCGATATAGATGATAAATCATGAACTTGCAGGATGTAGCAACTATCGGGTTTGCCTTGTGCCCATGCTATGGTTGCGATCTTGTACGTAAGCAAGATTCCAGAAACTTATGTTCCAGATTGTTTTAGAAAAACCATGTTTCTTCAGGCATACAATTATTATTTGAAGCCTTTAAACGGAATCAAAATGTGGCCGAAAACCAAACACATCAGCTCATTGTCGCCATTGCCGAGGAGAACGCCTGGAAGCCCAAAACTTAACAGAAGAAGAGATGCAATGGAAAGATTACTGATTTCAACAGGGCAAATTGGAAAACAGGGAAGAAAAATGACATGCACGAACTGTAAGAAGTAGCACATAACAATAGATAATGTAAGAATGAGAGAAAAGATGCACCATTGAAAGATGTCAGACCATCGGGCGGGCGTAAGACTAATATTGGTAAACAAAGTAGTGAAAGGCGTACATGAGGTGAAATGAGTTCACAAAAGGTAATGTGAAATCTACAAGTTGTATAACCATTTTATGGATCAATTAAATACTATTTTCTACAATAATTTGAACATGAGTCAGCTCAAGCAAAATCACAACCAAAGGTCATCCCTAAAAAGGGAGGCCAAGTCTAGGGATAGCTTTGAACAACCTAACAAAGACTACCCTTGAGAAAGATGGAGAAGATAGTAGTAGGGGTGGCAATCATGTCGTATTCGGGTTGGCGGGTCACGGGGTTGGCGGATCCGAAAGGCTCAACCCGGACACGACCCGTTTAACTAACCGTGTCGAAATGTTTGACCCTAACCCATACACGCTCGGGTTGGCGGGTTGATGGGTCAGTTGACGGGTCATAAATTGGTTGACGGGTCACATAATAATACGACCAAATTCAAATACTAGTACTACAACCAAGTTCAAATACTAATACAAATATTATTTTAGAAAACATAGAATAAAAATTATTTTTGTAAAAATTATTATTTTTGGCGGGTCAACCTGCGACCCGTATGTGTCAACCCGTTTAATAAATAGGCTGGCGGGTCAGAAAGTTCAACCCCTAGATAATAGTTGTGACAAGACGGTTGATCAACTTGATTAAATATCATTTTAATCAAACGAATGTGATTAAGATGGTTCTTTTTAAAGATGTTGCACTTGTTTAGTTTTTGGCATTACAAACTATACCACGAAATTCACGATGAAATGATCCTTTGTGAACATGTTTAATTTTGAGATTATAATTTTTGATAAACATGTTTGATTAAATATAAAATGTTTAAATAATAAAAAATATTAAAACTAAAACTACAATATTGTAATTAGAAGGGAAGATGTTATAATAAAATAATTTTAAAAGTACAATGTTATAATAAGAAATGTCACCTCAGCAACACGGTACATGTGGACAGCTTACGTGAACAATGAAGTGGCATAGAAACCTGGTGTACTGGGTAAATTTAGATTAAAAGGTTACTCAATGCTATAATGGTTAAATTTTTAAAAGTACGATGCCCTAATAAAAATAATTTGAAAGTATGATGCTATAATAAAAAAAGACTGAAAGTAGGATGCTATAATAAATACATTTATGAAAGTAAGTTGTTATTTTCACGCATTTTGTTCATTATTAATATAAAATAGTGTTTCAAAAAAGTATCAAAAGCTTTTTTCCGATTATGCATTAATTCTAAATTATTATTAGTGAACATAAATTAATACTTAATTATATTAATATTATTAATTATTCCCTCCGTCTCAAAATAAGTGTCCATAATAAAAAATGACATACAGTTTTAGACAAACATAATTATTACACTTTTTGGTTAACCAAATGACATATTTACTCTTATTTAATTTCTCTCTCTTCACAACTCTTAATAATTTGTACATTAATTAAGGGTAAATTTGAGAATCTGGTTATTTACTTTTGAAAATGTACACTTATTTTGGGACAAATATAAATAGAAACGTGGACACTTAATTTGGGACGGAGGGAGTGTACTAGTAGTATTATTAATTAGGGAAAATTTAATTAAAATGAAACAAACTTTCATCTAATTCCTATTTTGGGAAACGAAGTTTCAAAATCATCATTTTAAGGCTTAAACTAAAGTTTTCCTTTATATATACTTAAGGGTCTGATTTATGAAATGACCTGCTAATGATGATATGGCTCAGGTCAAATCCAACTAATATCACATGTCATATTTATAATTTAAATAATAATCTAAAATAATGACGTGGCATCTTTTTTATTACAGCTAAAATTTCCATGTTCAGTTTTAAAATAAAAAAATAAACTATATCACAATTCGTCCACGTATTTTTTATTTTCCTTTTCTTTTTTATGTTAAAAAACAAAACTAAACAAATCTAAATCAAAACGAAATGAAATAAAAGAACAATCATGAACATCGTCCTCAGCAACCAAGAACATCTTGAACATGAACCCTAAATGTAATACAAAATATTTCGAAATCCCCAAACAAATATCCAGATTAAAACCCTAAATGTAATACAAAAGATTTCGAAATCCCAAATCAAATATCTAGATTAAAACCCTAAGGGGGCGTTTGGTTCGCAGAATGGAATTGGATGGAATGGAATCTGTCAAAAGAATTTGACTTTGAAGGAATTGGAATTGGAATGTTGTCAGGTTTGACCAGCTGTTTGGTTGGTAGAATTGGAATAGAATTTATTGAAAGAATTGGAATCTGTCTGTTTGGTTCACAGAATGTAGCTTTGGAATTGGAATGAAATTTCAGTAAATGACTAGAATACCCTTTTTATTAAGTTTAATTTTTTAAACTAAAATTAGTTTAATAAAATAATTATTAATTACTTCAAATTTTTTAACACTAAAAATAATTTGAGCTTTTTTACCGCTAAAAACTGCATAAAACAGCCAAAAACTACATAAAACAGCCAAAAACTACAGAAACTGCTAAAACAACAAAAATCATATTTTTTACAGCAAAAATAGCTAAAAACTACAGAAAAAAGAAAAAAACTACAGCAAGAGAATATCTGTTAGGGCAAGACATATTTTAGTTGTTGCAGGAGACGATGGAGAACCTAACTGCTAGGGGTGAGGAAAAACCGAACCAAAACTGAAAAAAAAAACCGAGAAACCGAAAAGCCGAAAACTAAAAAACCCCCCGAAATACAGAACCGAAATCAAAAACCCGAAAATTGAAAAAAAAAACCTCGAAAAAACTGAACCGAACCGAAATCGAAAAACCGAAAACTGAAAAAACCCCCGAAAAAGCCGAACCGAGAGTCCAAGTGAATGGGTGTCGGCTTCAATTTTAAGAGATCAGGGTTTAGTTATTTTTTTAGGATGAGGATATTTTAGGTATTAGGAATATATCAAATTCAATTCCATAGAAATCCCATGGATAACCCAAGGAATCTCAAATGCCTCTTTTTTGGAATTCTTTGGAATTTAACAAATTCTAATTCTTGAAAATAGTGAACCAAACAAAGGAATTGGAATCTGGTCAATGGAATCAGATTCCAATTCCACCAGATTCCATTCCATTCCGGCGAACCAAACACCCCCTAAATGTAAATCATACCAAGAAAAACCTAAATTGATTTTAAACAAATAAAACTCTAAAAGTTTGGTTACCTTCATGATGTTTCGATAACACCCAAGCAGCATATATTTAAACCTTTATGATTAAGATATTTTCTAGAAACTATTTCAATGAAGTTAGTTGATGAGTGATATGTATTGTTATAACCTATAAGTTGGCCTATTTCTGGGGATGAAGTTGTGTGGATCTGCTTGTATACTTCTTGCTTCCTTTTATTTTCAGTCTTTTCTTTGTAGCCATGATCTTCCCATCACATCAGTCCCAAATCTGATGCCAAAACAGTTCCTGATGCATTGAGCGACATAACAACAGTGAGGAGAGAGGCGGCGGCGAGAGACAGAGAAGTGACAGAGAGAGACAAAGAGGCATCGATGAGAGACAGAGAGGCGGTGGCGAAAAGTGGTGATGAACACCGACAGAGAAGACGAAGCAAGAGGTGAGTCAGTTCTGCAGTTTCAAATTTTTATTTGTGTTAGTCTTTTCGTTTTTTAATTAACGATCATGCGGCACTTTCAATATTCAGGAAATGTTTTTTTAATTAACATTTGTCACGTCATATCTAATGACCGATTACCTATTCAGCAGGTCAATCAAGTCCTTAAATAAACATAAACTTTAGTTTAAATGATTTTGAAACTTTGTTTCTCAAAATAGGAATCGGATGAAAGTTTGTTCCGTTTTAATGCAATTTTTCCTATTAATTATTTTGAATTATTATTAGTTATACTAATTCTTATTATAAATTATTATTATTAAATAAATTTAATCGACCAAACTCAAATATAACAAATTTAAAAATATGTTTTTAAGTCACATAAAGTTTAAAATTATATTTTTTTTCCATACAATAAACAATAAAAACCCTGGTATCATTACTAGAATTGAGTATTTTCAACGAAAATTTTCAACGAAAAATGTCGTTGAAAATTTTCTACGAATTTTAGAGGGATTATTGACAAAACATAAATTTTTTACGAAAATTCGTTTAAAACATATATGTTTGTGAGAGATTTTCAACGAAAATTCGTTTAAAATTCGTAGAAAATTTATGTTCTGTCAATAATTATCTAAAATTCGTAGAAAATTTTCAACGACATTTTCCGTTGAAAATTAATTTCCATTGAAAATACTCAATTTTCTAGTAGTGTATAATTATAAAATTTATTAACTTATTATGTATTATTTTCTTAGAATTTATTAATTAATTAGTATAAATTTTGATTTTATTCATAACATGTGTAACTATTATATATAAGAAAGTATATATATATATATATATATAATATAGACTTAGGGTTAGGTTTTGGGGAGAAAGATAAGAAGAGATTTCCATCTATGGATCAATTTTAATTGAAGATCAACATTAATGAGATGAATCAGATAAATTCTCTTTTAAAGCATAATTCATCAGTGTCCATGAGAGTAAAAGTGATTAAGGATGAAGATCATTTTCTTACGCTTCTCATCTTAACTTCATTTCTCACATAATCCCATTCCTATAGACTTATGGGACATCTTTTTAAGAACAATCTAATTGGTAAGATTCAATTTATACCACAAAAATTAGTTAAAATAATTAAATTATTTCATCTTAACTTCACTTCTCATATAATCCCATTTCTATAGACTTATGAGACATCTTTTTAAGAACAATCTAATTGGTAAGATTCAATTTATACCACAAAAATTAGTTAAAAGAATTAAATTTAATATAACTAAATTATTTGGTGTTTAACAGTCAATGTCGCCGACCAAATGAAGTGCTAGGACCACTTCTTTGCTTCTCTACTTGAAAACCAAATGAAGTGCAAGGACCACTTCTTTGCTTACCACTTTTCAGATGAACCTTTCCCTAGACTTGGGATCATGTAAGACCATGTTATTTTCGTGAGACTCATGAGACCACTATTTACATTTGAAACTTCACAGCAAAACACTGTAAAAGTAAACTTCACAATATTTTTCTTGTAAAGGTTCATATTTTTTTATCATCATAGTGTTTTGGTGTAAAGTCTCAAGTGTAAAAATGAGATCTCACGGGTCTCAAGGAAATAGTACGGTCTCATGTGAACCCAACCCCCATTCCCTTTATATATAGATATCGAGGTAGATATATAGATATCGAGGTAGATATATAGATATCGAGGTAGGTTCATACGAGAATGCTACATATTTAAGAAAATAAGATAATGGTCAAATTACGTACAAAATCACATGTGATTTTACATTAACGGACAAAAGAGGAGGGGGGGGGGGACGAGGGAGACTTTTCCCATGACATGACCGTAGACCGCGGGGAAAGTCGCGGGGAATCACATATGATTTTATTCGTGATGTTAGTGCAAAATCACTTGTGATTTGGTCATTATCTTATTTTCTTAAATAAGTATCATTCTTGTATGAACCTCTCTCTCCTTCTCTTTCTCTCTCTCACTCTCTCTCATAAAGTTGGGTTAACAAGAGACAAACATGTTTTCGTGAGACCACATTTTAACACTTGAAACTTCAAAACGAATTAAACGTTGTGAAAATAACAAAAATACCGTGAAGGTTATATTCACAATGTTTTGCTGTGAAGTTTCAATGTAAAAAGATGGTACCACGACACGAAAAAAAGTTAGTCACACGTGATCCTAAGCCTCTCTCTCTCTCTCACTATATATATATATATACATGTATATATTGTTAATGCCAAAAAATGACTTAACGGTAGCCGGATGATTCGGATCTAAATCAACTAAAGAATAGAAAATTCCTTTTAAAAACCAAATAACAAGAAGTAAACGACACAAAGAATTGTTGACGCTGAAAACCCTCTTTGGAGGGAAAAATCCGCGGACGACTGTAAAGAAGATCGTCGGTGCACTATGGACGTCAAATAGGGACGCCGACCTTTGGAACAAATAAATAAACTTACAAGACAAAATTCCGTAAATGTGTAGTCGTGAGTCTAAAACTGGTGTCATGACTCGTGCTACAGTTGTCGAGAGCTGGTGTGAGTATTCTCATAATGCTTTCTCCGGTATTCTTTAGCTTAAGCAATCGTACTATCCTTGCTTGTTTAATCTCTCTTTTATACTTGGTCTTGAAATTCCATCTTTAATTGCTCTCTAACGGCTATAACGGTCGTGCCTTGATTAGTCTTTATGATCGTCATAATGTCGTTCGACCTGTAACTGAAAATAATATAAATGTATACATAACGGTCACCTATGTTGCCGTTAGGTGAGTTTCGTTAGTTAAGTTATGCAATCTTCTGACGAGACTAACGATAGTAACGGAAGAACTTTTAACAGAGTTAACGATATAACTTTTCGGGTATAACATATATATATATAGGTTATTTTGAGGACTGGTAAATATTTGAGAAGTGATCCTAGCCTGCATATGATCAAGAACGGATATGACTGGTCAAGAATTGTGGTTTTCACATATCAAAATTTGTTGCTATGCGAAAAATAGAGAGGGTAATTTCTTAACTTTTACAAATAGATGACAAACGGATTCAAACGGGTTCCTATGTGAACTAGTGTGATTCACATATGAATTGTTTAAACTAATTGACATATAACCTCGTGTAATTCACATATGAACCCTTGCGAACTAGTGTGATTCACATATGAATTGTTTTATCTAATTCACATATAACCTCGTGTGATTCATATATGAACTCTTGCGATTCACAAATGAATTAATTAACGAGTTCACAATGAACCTGTTTGGCACATATTTGTAAAAGTTAATAAATTACCCCTCTATCTTCTACGTACCCATGGTAGGAATTATCAAGTGATTCACAGTCAAAGCCGCAAATGTTGACCAGATGAATGCTAGGATCACGTCTTTACTTCTCAAATGCTTACCACTTAATATATATACATTAGAATGAGATGCATCGAGATGCATTGTATTAACCCCATATGAAGCACGATTTATGGGTGGGTTTGAGATTAAAGGTGATCAAGGGTCTAGATCATTTCTTACGCTTCTCACCATAACCCAACTTATCACACGATCTTGCGCATATATATATAGGCTTAATCATTTAAGAGCTTTAAAATTTATAAGATCCGTGAAAACTTCTACCTTAAAGTTTTGTTTCCCATGATTTTTTTTGTCTAATTTTTTTTTCTTCTACTATTTAATGTATTGATTAACATATATTTGTTTTACAATGTGTTCATAATTGGTTCAAAATGTGAAATTGTTTTAATGTATTTTTTCTTCCACAAACACATAAAAAATTTTATATTATAAACCGAGTACATGTAAAACAGATATATTGTGAAACAAATTTATGTTAACCAATATTTAAATCCTAGTTTTATGTTTTAGGAGTTGTATGATTGTTTGATATATTCTTCAAATCAAATTGTTGGTGTTTTCATGTTCGGTCTATTTTTAATTGTTCTTCATCTGGATGGACTTGTAAATATTCTTCATTTGGGTTTTTTTTTGTTGTTCATAAAGAAGATGAAGATTCAATAAAATTAACAAAAAACCACCCATTAAAATACCCTCAAATATATGTTACAAATAATTATATTACACTCCCTAAAAGTTTGATGGTTTTTACAAAAATAAGAAAATTAAGAAAATTAAAAAAACATGTAAAAGACTAAAATGCTCCTTCAATTCTTAAATTCAACTTAACGGAAAAAGTAAACGGCCCTTAGAAGGAGGAACAAAATCCATTGAGAATCGATAAGCGTGAGGGACAAAATACAAGTATGTTAAAACAAAGTTTAGGGACAAAAACCGTTAAAAACGACAAACGATAGGAACCAAAAGTGAACTTTACTCTTCATTTATGCGAGCCATTGTTGAAGTAATTGGTCGAAATATAAATAACGGAACGTTGTTCTCATCTAAGGCAACTATTTCATTATTTGTACATTTGCAACTATTTTTTTTTATTATTATCGGAACCTTCCTCTAGAGATCTATCATTATAAACAGACTATTCAAACTTCCAATTAAAACAATTAGTCAATTAACTCATTTGATGATATAGTCCAGGTTGAATGTTCATAATTTTAACTTTTTATCATATTAAAATAGGCAATGTATAAGTTTTAAAACATATATTTTTATATGTATAAGATATAATTATTGAATGTAGAATTTTGGTGATCATAGTTGAAAAGTCGGATGAGATTAAAAACAGTGACCCTAAAAGTCAACATATGAATGTAGACGTGTGTGAAGATAGCCAGATAGGTACTCTGTTGTTAATACATTTCGTCATATTGATTTGGAAATTTCCTATATTTATACCAACACATCTTTCTTGGTAAATTGCTTGGTTTTTGATGATCAAATAAGCAACAGGTTGTGTATATGTTATATTTAGTATAAGTCAATATATATATATATATTGTTGTCAAGCGAAAGGATAGTATGATAATGATGACAAAAGTTAAGATGAGAAGCATAAGAAAATATCTTGACCTTTGATCACATTTAATCTCAAACTCATCCATGGATCGTGTTTGATACGAGGATTGACCCGGTGCATCTTTTTGCATCTTACCTCGATGCATCTCATCCTAAATTTACATACAAGGATAGATAACACTTCTTACGCTTCTCCCCTTAAGGTGTTGGTAAGCTCTTTAATGATATTTTTATCTTACAATTTATTGGAGAAAGTTGTTTATGAAGTGTAGATTGAATACTTTAATTCTAACAAGTAAGAAGATTACTTACCGAGTAAATTACACTTTTGGTCATAGTAAAAAGGTGGTTTATACGACTTATTATTTCCTTCTTTTTAAGTAAAAGTCCACCGAAAAATGATGAATTTGCTACGGTTAGCTAGGGAACGAATACGCTACAGCTTACTTGGGACGTATTTGCTAAGGATTAGCTAGGGAACGTATTTCCCAATGTTCTGAAACCCGGTTTTTGAGTTGAACCAATGTGGTGACCGGGTCACGGGTTAACCAGTTCAACCATCGGGTCAACCCGGTTTCAAGAATTTCCTTGTATAATGTGTGGGACGCACTTCATATGTGGTTCACAAAGTGTTCTTTTGTTCATTTAAATAAGGGGTGTTCTTGTATGATCCCTCCCCTATATATATATATATAACTAAGAATTGGATGTCCACAAGTTCAAACATTAAAAATAACATAACAAGTTTACATCAATCAATATATAAAAACACACATAACCATTAGTTTTTAATTAAACCAAATACATTTTTTTGATGAAACCCTACCGTTTCAAACGATTTTTTTGTGAAACCCGTCCATTTCACCCGGTCTCTTCCCCGGGTCCCGGTTCAACCGGCCGGGTTGACCCGGGTTTTCAAACATTGGTATTTACTACATGGCTTTCAGGAGCTATTAATAAAATTATTGAGCCTTGATGGGTCCTAATGGACTCACTAGTTGCAAATTAACTGTATTGGATCATATTGAGCTTTAGTATCTCTTAATGATGAACTGTATTGAGCCTCTCATTGACTTAAATTACTCTTAAAGAACTTGATTAGGTTAGTATTGGGTTTTGATGCATTGTATTGGACTCAAAGACTCTTAAAGAATTTTAATGCTTCAATGGATCTTAATGAACTTGATTGAGTCTTGATCAGCCGTATTAGACTTAATGGTTATTAATGAGCTGTATTGGGCTTACATTTCTTTCGACGGCTATAAATAAATTGATTGGGCCTGATGGGACGCAACAGACGTACTAGCTATTAATGAACTTTATTGGACCTTAACGGGGACTAGCGGCTCTTAATGCATTGTATTGCTCCTTTTAGGAGATTAAGTAACTCTTAGGTAGCGTTTGGTACACAGGGACATGACACGACATAACTGAACAAGACAAAGGGTAGGACTGGACAAAACAAATGTATGTCTGCTGTTTGGTATGACTAGAACAGAACATGACAGAACTAGAACTAGATAAGTTGTCTTCAAAAGTTATTTGACGATTTTATATACATATAATAGTTATAATTAACACAAATAATTTTTTTTTAATAATTTAATTATAAACATTTTTACTCAACTTCCATATACATAAATACATATATATATATATATAATAGTACAAAATTTGAATGATTTTTTTATAGTTGATGATAGTTTGAAAAACCTGATTCGTACAGATGAGAAATTATGCTTTATTAGGTTTGGCAGAGGCACGGTGAAGATGGTAGATAGTGGTGGTCAACAATGGTGGAGGTGGTAGTGGTCGTTGGTACTAGAGGATATGGCGATAGACGATGGTTTTCAGTATTCGACGGTGTTTATAGAGGACATTAAGATGGTAGTGCTAGTGGTGGTAGTCAATGGTGATTATGGTGGAGGTGAGGTGGCCCACGATGGTGGTGGTGGAGATGGACGATGGTGGTCCGTGGCTAACAATGGCTGTGGAGGTGGAGAAGGAGGTTGTTATAGTAGAGGAGGAGGAAGAGGTGGCCAACGGTGGTGGCGATGGATGGAGGTTGTGAAAGAGGTGAAGATGGTAGATAGCGGTGACGGTGGTAGTTGATGGTGGTAGTGGTTATGGTTGAGGTGAGGTGGCCCACGATAGTGCATCCAAGAGTGGAGATCCTTCTTACCTTCCGCTCTTAGATGCACCTTTCGGTAAGAAGTCAAGATCTCATCTTACGTTTCTCACTTTAACTTCACTTCTCACCATGCCTACTTTGTCATCTTTAAGATAACTTTTATTTGTATTTAAAACTATAATATATTAACATTTATAATTAATGGCTGTCCAGGTTAACAAAAAGATGCAGTTTAACTTTTAATGAGTAATATTAATAACTGAATTAAGTTCTAATTTTAATTTTTTATGCTAGTAATTAAAATCAATTTTATGTATAATTTAATCCATTAGTAGAAATAATTTAACTAAATATGAAGCGCGTTAAATCTTAAAAAAGAGTGATGATTAGGAAGAGAAAGGTTCCTCCACAACCTGCATTGTTATTAGTCTCTCACTGGTTGAAGTTGAAGTTGAAGTTGAAGTCAATGTGGCCGATGGCGGTGTGCCTTGGGCAGACATAGCGGAAGATGACGAGAAATGTTTAGGCGGAACTTGCAATGATTCTAAGCTTCCTTCCAACATCTCCACAACTTTACTTATCGATGGTCGATCTGATGGATCAGACTGGATGCACCACAGGCTCACAGTCACCATCTTTCTAGCTAATTCTTCTTCCTCTTCGGATGTCACCCTATTTACCCCGAGATTATCTCCAGTTTCTACTTGCTTGTATATCCAATCTGGAAAATATGCTTCACTTGCGCTTGTGGTGCTAGGGTTATTGTTTTTACTAGCACCAGTCATTTCAAGAACCATCATCCCATAGCTATAGACATCAGATTTGTGAGATGGCCCTCCTAGACTCTTGAAAAATACTTCAGGAGCCATGTATCCTGCAGTACCTCTTGCACCCATTGCAGACAAAATACTCTCCTTCCTCTTGCACAACTTGGCCAGCCCGAAATCAGATATTTTTGGGACAAATTCTTCGTCTAATAGAATGTTGTGAGGCTTTATGTCGAAGTGCACAATTCTTGTGTTACACCCTTGGTGCAGGTACTCTAGACCTCTTGCAATCCCTTTTGCAATTTTGAACAATGTGTTCCAGTCCAAACGAGCACCACCATCATCACGTAGAAATTTATCCAATGATCCATTTGGCATGAACTCGTACATGAGGGCTCTTTTCTTTCCTTCAAAGCAGAAACCTAAGAGTGTGACTATGTTGACATGAGAGGTTCTACTGATGCTAGCGACTTCATTAATGAAATCTTCTCCATCTCCCATGGCTCCATCCAAGAGCTTCACTGCAACTAAATTTCCGTTATGCAATTGTCCTTTGTAGACACTTCCAAACCCTCCTTTTCCCAATTTTGCTACAAATGAGTTTGTCATTTTCTTGATTTCTGAGTACTTGAATCTTTTAGGTGTTATACTTCCATGGTTCCTTATGAAGATCTCTATTTGATGATTTGTGGCTTTATGATTTTCTAGTAACCTCTTTTTTCGGCAGAGTATCAGACATAGCAGGAGCATAGTTCCAGCTGAGCCACATGAAATTCCTGTGCAAGATGTTTAGAGGATGTTTAGGTGCATTTAAGAATATGAGGCGTGCTTAATTTCTCCCGTGTTTCATAAAAAATGATATGTATGTTTCTATTTTCATGATGATACTTTCACAAATGTTGTTCGATATTAAACGACGTACTCAAACAAAATATATGTAAGTTTGTTTGCTTACCTATTAGAAGCTTCCATTTGGTGTTAAAAGCTCCCTTGGATCCTGTTTGTGGAAGAAGGTAAAACGTTGGTGAACTTATGGAGATCAGATCATGCACAATAGATAGTGTTATAGAGTTCTGAGAATCAACCGGCAGTGACTCTAAAGGACAATTACAATGGTGTAAAAATGTCATATCTGTATTAATGATTTGTGGTTTCTTTTTAAAGACTTTCATGCGTTGGTATTAATAATTTTTTGTTTTCTCAAACCCGATATCGTCAAGATTTTGAAGAACATGTGAACAGATTCTTTAGACTTACCTACTTGTTTTTTATTATTCTTCTTCTTGGAGTTGTCACACAATGAGCTAAATGGGAGGTTGATAACCAGAGTGCCGTTTACCAAAACTTACCTGGGTAAGTGCTTATCGGCAAAATTGAACACAATCAGTTACTTATCAGGTAAGATTTTAGTCCACCAAAATGGTATCATATGCAACAATTTATCCGTTAAGTACTGCTAACTAACTGTGGTAAAGAGTCGTAGTCCTCACTTACCGGTTAAAATTCGTGGTCCTTGCCTTTGCTATTACAGCTCTTACCGGGTAAGATTTATGGTCTTTGCCATGTTCATCCAGTAAGGTAACGTGACTTGGTAAGCGTTCGGTAAACGGCCCCTTAGTGTGCCAATTTTTTTTTGTTAAGATGCCCAAGAACTAACGTCATATAAGCTTATTACAACACTTTAATTTATATATGGCATACGAGTTTTTCTATCCTATAATTAAACTCAAGTCTTTATAAAATAATTTATTATGACATTCGAATATTTTTGGTGTCCTATAAACCCGAATTTGTATTAGTGATGCAATTCCTTTAAACTCATATATGCAATTCCGATAAATATACAAGTATATATAAGATTTACAATTTTACATTAGAGTTTCAAAAATATCATTTTGTGTAAACCATTACCGGATCTAGGGGTTTTGGATCTTGGATCGCCATTTTAAGTTTACTCCACTATAAGTTCTTCCTTTTTTGGAAAAAGGGGATGGAACACTAGGAAAAATTACTCGACTACGAGTTGATTTCAAGCAAACAATGTTTTTAAATATGTTTGTAATCCGAGGGGAATCTATATACGAATCTACAAGATTGGAAAATAACTTACCTCCACTTTCATCTGAATTATTACAAGTTAACGGGAAATCCCCGCTAGCACAATAACAGGCAAACGACTCCGGGGAAGTCAAGTTGGACCCACATCGACCGTTGGACCGCATACACCGATCACAATCGTTGTTATTTGCCATCCACCATAGATTGAAACCAGAAGTTAGAGCTGATCTTAGCTGATCCCTTGTAGGATCGGGCGACGCCAATTGAGTAGCCCGAGGTTGATTCACAGGTACAAGGATATGATTGTTGCACTGCACCAATAAGCTGACATTGTTCTCTATCTGACTGGTTGTGTAGAAGTAACTATCACTTTCGGTGCCATTGACATCACAACTGAATGTGTTATTAGGAGGCACTAGCGTTGTTAGAGTAGAATTGCACCCGTAGTACAAAGATACATTTTCTTGGCCAAAATTATTGCCGTTGAAGAGCGTCGTGTTGTAGGTGGTGTTGTAGAGATATTGAGGGCATTCGGTGCCCCAAAGATCATTTCTAGCAATGGTAATCGTTCTTGTACTACTATCCATTAGTAGGACTCGGTATTCTACTGATTCGTGATTGAGTAGGAAAACATCGGATTGGCAAGTTAGCTGAAAACCTGGGTGGCCGCAATAAGCAGGACGACCTGACCCCCAAAAGGGGTATTCTAGTTGATCGTTCCCACACCCGCCCAACTGATCACCACAAGTTTCATATCGTGAAGTATTTTGGCACCAGATGGCCGGAAAACGAACAATGATGATGGCTAGAATCATTGTGAACACAAAGAAGGTCGGGCTTGGCTGGAGACGGGGTTTCATGGTGGTTTGACTAGATCAAGATGGAATTGATGGATGATCAATGGAATGGAAAGATGCCAAATTAAAGTAATAATGAAAATATAGACAAGTTTTGATTATTTAATAGTCAACTATCATAAACTAAGAAATGAAACATCTGAAATTAAGACAACGTTTACAAAAGTAGAAGCGTGTATTGATCATCAGTTTCTATGTTGACCGACTTGTTCTAATCGGTGGCCAAATTTATATGAATTCCCATTGACTAAAATATAACAAACAGGGCGGAGCAGAATATTACTCAATGTGGTGCTTTTAAATAAAAAAATAAAATAAATATATAAGGATTTTATATTAATATCAAACGTTCAAAAAAAATATATGTAATTGACTAGTTGTCTAGTTCATTACAAACTAAAACACAAACCTTTACTTATTCAACACTATAAAACACTATCAACATTACACAATGCATGTAGTAAATGTTGCCTGATGATTTTAAAATTACTTAACAATTTTTATAAGAAATAGTTATTAGCCCATATAAAATGATTTACAAATTAATTGAGGTTGCTTTAATTGAAAGTCGGCCTATTCTTTGATTAAAGCCTTGAGGTTACGTTTTATGGAAATTAATGATTTGTCTTGTATTAAAGACTATTTTAGAACAATTGAGGGTGACCGTGGGCCAACCCTGAACCAAGGGTGGCTCCCCCATGATAACAAATACGAAAAAGATTAGCACTCTCGAGTGGGTCGCCAATCTGCGAAAAATGGTAATTCAATCCAAAAATTTAAGTAATATATTTCTTTTCTAAATATTAAATTAGATATTAATTCAAATTTGAAATTTTCTATTTTATTTATTTTCTTTTCTCTAATAAAAACATATACATTAGAGTAATTGGAGTAAAAAAATCTCTTAAATCTTTATAATCTCTATTTTAATGTAGTTATTGAAGATACTCTAAAATGCCTTAGAGCATCCCTAACAGTTTTTCTATAATATTTTTAAAATAGAGAATGAAAAACCAAAATCTCTAAAAACATTTTCTTCCAACTCCAACAACTTTTCTCTTTTAGAGAATCCATCATTACTTATATCATTAAAATATTCAACAATTTAATAAAATATTAAATCTCTTTCATACCCATTTAATTTCAATAATTTTGATTGGTTGTCTATATTAAAATAATGTTTCCCTCTCATAGTTTAGAAATTTTAGAGATTTCTCTATATTTAGAGATTTCTCTCAAAATCTCTAGAATAACAACCAATATAAGAATGTTATTGAAGCACTTTAAAAATAAAAAACCCAAAATTTTCTATCATAGCAAACTAAAATGCCTTATTGCTGATAATGCCACCTAGATTTCTGAGATTTTTTTAAAGTTATATATTATCGACTTTTCTTTGGCAATTAATTGAACCTTTGATAGAACTTAAACTCAACTTTTAAATCATTATAAATAAAATCCATCCAATGAATATCGATAAACGAAGTCACATTTGAATTGTATTTTTCAAAAGAGTTGAAAGACATGTTAACATCGATGACTTCATGGTCAATTTGTACAAACGTCTTAAGCATGAAATACGAATCATTTAATATAATATTATTAAAAATTGATCCAAGATAAGTGTGGAAGCATATATAATTGATATATATCCATATTTATACGGTAATACCAAGTAGTAGATGAAACGCATATGTTATGCAACCCCTTGCATTCTTACAACTTTTACAATTAAATCAGGAACGTTTATTTGATCAATGATGATTACCATTTGATTGGCTATAACTACCTTCATTTAAAAAAATCAAAAAAGAAAATAAAAATAAATGGATGGCTATGTGGGTTGCATCGGTTGTATAATCTAGAGGGATTGTATTTGAATTTCTCTATATATATGCATAGGTGTGAGGATAAGAGTTAAAGGGAGAGACGTAAGAAGGGATATGCACCCTTGATCACCTTTAAATCTTAAACCAACCCATTAATTGTGCTTGATACGAGAATTGATCCGATACATCTCGGTGCATCAGATCCTAACGTATCTAAACATTTATAATGGTTGTCCAAGATTAACAAATAATAATAATTGAATTAAGTTCAATTTTTTTATAATAATAATTAAATTCAATTTTAAATTTATAACTGAATTCAATAGGTCCTAAATCCGACCAAATTTGACACGCATTAAATCTTAAAAAAGAGTGAGGATTAGGAAGAGAATCGTTCCTCTGCAGCGTGCATTGTTATTAGTCTCTCACTGGTTGAAGTTGAAGTCATTGTGGCTGATGGCAGTGTGCCTTGGGAAGGCATAGTGGAAGATGACCAAAAATGTTTAGGCGGAACTTGCAATGATGCTAAGCTTCCTTCCAACATCTCCACAACTTTACTTATCGATGGTCGATCTGATGGATCAAACTGGATGCACCAAAGGCTTACCGTCACCATCTTCCTAGCTAATTCCTCTTCCTCTTCGGATGTCACCCTATTTATCCCTAGATTATCTCCAGCTTCTACTTGCTTGTATATCCAATCTGGAAAATATGCTTCACTTGCGCTTGTGGGGCTAACGTTATTGTTTTTACTTGCACCAGTCATTTCAAGAACCATCATCCCATATCTATACACATCAGATTTGTGAGATGGCCCTCCAAGACTCTTCAAAAATACTTCAGGAGCCATGTATCCTGCAGTACCTCTTGCACCCATTGCAGACAAAATACTCTCCTTCCTCTTGCACAGTTTGGCCAGCCCGAAATCTGATATTTTTGGGACAAATTCTTCGTCCAACAGAATGTTGTGAGGCTTTATGTCGAAGTGCACAATTCTTGTATTACAACCTTGGTGCAGGTACTCTAGACCTCTTGCAATCCCTTTTGTAATTTTGAACAATGTGTTCCAGTCCAAATGAACACCATCATCACGTAGAAATTTATCCAAGGATCCATTTGGCATGAACTCGTACATGAGGGCTCTTTTATTTCCCTCGATGCAAAAACCTAAGAGTGTGACTATATTGACATGAGAAGTTCTACTGATGCTAGCGACTTCATTAATGAAATCTTCTCCATCTCCCGTGGCTCCATCCAAGAGCTTCACAGCAACTAACTTTCCATTATACAACAGTTGTCCTTTGTAGACACTTCCAAACCCTCCTTGTCCTAGTTTCTCTATGAATGAGTTTGTCATTTTCTTGATTTCCGAATACTTGAATCTTTTTGGGTCCAGACTTCCATGGTTCCTTATGAAGATCTCTATTTGATGATTTGAGGCTTGATGAGTTTTCTCTATTTGATGATTTGAGGCTTTATGAGTTTTTAGTAACCTCTTTTTTCGATAGAGTATCGCAAATAGTAGAAGCATAGTTCCAACCATACCACATGAAATTCCTGTGCAAGATGTTTAGAAGACGGCTAAGTGCATTTAAAAATATGAGGCATGCTTAATTTCTCCCATGTTTCATTTAAAAGGATATGTATGTTTCTATTTTTCATGATGATACTTTTTGCAAATGTTTGATCGATTAAACAATGTACTCAAACCAGATATATGTAAGTTTGTTTGCTTACCTATCAGAAGCTTCCATTTCATGTTAAAAGCTCCCTTGGATCCTGTTTGCGGAAGAAGGTAAATGTTGGTGAACTTATTGATAAAGATCGGATCATGAATAATAAATAGTGTTTATAGAGGTGCGAGATTCAACCGGCAGTGACTCTAGAGGACAATTACAACTGCATAAAAAGGTCATTTCTGTATTTATGCTTTGTGGTTTCCTTTTAAAGACTTTCACGTGTTGTGGTTACTTTATAAAACTTAAGTTGGGACTAGACACTTGCATGTTATTAGTGTTGGAATAAGTTTACACCTTGTTTTTTGGGCGTCTTGCCAAGCTTTCTAGCTAGGACACTTTTGAAACTAAGTAAATATCAGCCTTTTTTATACGACACTTTTATAAAATGTTGTATAAACACGTCTTTTCATAAGACACTTGTTTTTAAGACACTTTTTTAAATAGTGTCAAATAAAAGGGCTAATAGAAAACTTTAGTGTGGTAAAATGCTTGTTAAGATGCCCAAAAGCTAAAGTCTTATAAGCTAATTACAACACTTTTAGTTAGAATATAATACACGATTGTTTGATGCTATAAACTTATGTCTTTATAGTCTTATGACACTCGGATATTTTTTTAAAGGGTATCCTAGGCATTTGTCTAGACTAATCCCTAGCAATTTTAAGACTGCTAAAGCATGCAGCCCTGAGATAATTCCCCATTGGCCATAAGTTGTTTGCGTCTGGATTTGAACCTGGGGTAGATGAGTTATCTAGTCCCGTCCCCCACAAGTCTTAACCAGTACGCCACAAGCCTTGTGGTTGACACTCGGATATTGTTGGTGTTCTATAAACCTGAATTTGTTGTAGTGATGCAATTCCTTCAAACTCGATTAATATACAAATATAAGATTTACGTTAGAGTTTCAAAAATATCATTTTGTATGTGTTTAAACCATTACCGGATCTAGGGGTTTTGGATTTTGTATTGGCATTTCAAGTTGACCCAGACAACACAAGTTGATTTCGAGCAAACTAGATTTTTAAATAGACAAAAAAATGTGTTGATAATCTGAAGGGGTGGGTTCAAATGTGAACTCAAATTTGATTGTGAACGTGAGGATATATGAGATCGCGACACGTGTCATATTCAGACTGAATAATAAAGAAATTATTCAGACTGAATAATACTATTATTCGGTCTGAATAATTTCTTAATTATTCAGTCTGAATAATACTAAATTCAGACACATGTCGTGTTCTCATTCGTCTTCACGTTCACAACCAATTTGAGTTCGCATTTGAACTTTGCTCTCTTTGTCTCTCTCTGTATATATATATATATATATATATATATATATATAGAGAGAGAGAGAGAGGATAATTCTTTAGAAACTTTTTAAAGAATAGAAACCCGTGGAATCTGATACAAAACCAATATAAAAATAATTTTTTTCATCAAATGTTATGATTTAAGATATTGTTTTACATATGTTTGTGTTCATATGAAAAAAAATATTACATCCGGAAAAAAAAACATTTTGTTTCACCATATGAATTTTGTTTCATATGTGATAGTGAACAAACGTTTTTTTCCATATGTAACATTTTTTTTTCATATGAACACAAACATATGTGAAACAATATTTTAAATCATAACATTTAATGAAAAAAAAATTTATAAAAAAATTACTTTTATATTGGTTTCCACAAGTTTCTAATCTTTAAAGAGTTTCTAAAAAAGAATCCTATATATATATATATATATATATATATACATGAACCTACAAAATTTGTAAACGACATACCTCTACCTTCATTCGAATTCAAATCCACATTGTTACAAGTGAACGGGAAATCCCCGCTAGCACAATAACAAGCAAACGACTCGGGAGAAGTCACGTTGGACCCACATCGGCCACTGGACCGCATACACCGATCACACTCGTTTCTATACACCATCCACCGTAGATTAAAACCAGAATTCAGAGCTGATCTTAGCTGGTCAGTTGTAGCAGCAGGCGTTCCCAATTGATTAGCCGAAGTGTGATTCACAGGCACAAGTATGTGATTGTTGCACTGAACCAAGAAGTTGACATCGAACAAGTTATTCTCTATTGAACTTGTTCTGTAGAAGTAACTCTCGGTTTCGGTTTCGGTTTGATTAACATCACAACTGAATCCGAAACTGGGACGCGCTGGCAGCACTGGCGTTAGAGTACTAGAATTGCACCTATAGTACAAAGATACATCCTCTTGGTCAAAATTATTGTCGTTGAAGAGGGTCCTGTTGTAGGTGGTGTTGTGGAGATATTGAGGGCAATTGGTGTCCCAAAGATCATTTCTAGCAACGGTAATCGTTTGTGTACTAGTATTCATTCGTAGGACTCGATATTCTAACGATTCGTAATTGAGTAAGAAAACATCAGATCGACAATTTAGCTGAAAACTTGGGTGGCCGCAATAGGCTGGACGACCTGACGCCAAAAATGGGTACTCTAGTCGATTGCTCCCACACTCGACTGACTCACCACAAGTTTCATATCGTGAAGTAGTACTTTGGCACGAGATGGTCGGAAAACGAATAACGATGATGGCTAAAATTACCTTAAACACAGGGACGGCTTGGAGACAGGGTTTCATGGTAGTTGGATTGGACTATATCAAGATGGAATTGATGACTGATTAATGGCATAGAAAGATGCCAAATTGAAAAAAAAAATGAAAATGTAAACTAGTTTTGATTATTGAATAGTTAACTATCATAAAATAAGAAATGGAACATTTTAAATTAGAGTAAACTCTGATTTTGGTCCCTAAGGTTTTGTAAAAACTTTGAAAATGGGAACTAAACTTTGTTATGTCTAAAAATCATCCACGTTGTTTTAATTTTGCTCTGAAAGTGATCTCTAGTCACTAACTCAGTTAACTTTTTATGTTAGACGAAAGGGCATTTTTGTCCATTTAGATTTTCCTTTTTTTTAAACTAGGCCCATTAAACATATATCCATTAACTGATATATTATAGATCGCCCCTGTTAAAGTCGATCAAAAATGTCAAATCCATTGTGGATGATTAGAAAAGAGGAGTGGAATCCAAGTGAAGTCTATGGTATGGTTTCTTCTTAATGGTAACTTCTCATCTTGTGATTAATCCTAATCGGTTCATGATAGCTTCATGATAATCCTTGAACATTTATAGACGTGGACTGATAAAAAAAATTTCCTTCGTGAATGACAGCTTACTGTTTTCTTTGTATTATGGATTATGGCATTCAAAACGATGAAAAATAATTAGATAATGAAACATAGTTATATAAAATAGGATCATCTATGTTTTTATAGGTTATGAAATATGAAACATGGTTTTGACACTTAATAATGCAATTGATATTGAGAATGTTATACAGTGTTTTCTAGAAACATGTTATGGTAGGACATGGTGTTGCAGCATAAATTCATGGGGACTTGACTTACTGTATTATATCTTTCCTACTAGACTTTGATGACATCAAATGGTATCTTGTTAAAATTAACAAAAAGTTAAATGCATTTGTCTAGATTTAAAAACATTGTTAATTGTTTGCATGAAACAACTTCCATAAACAGGTTCCATATACAAATTTCTCATTTACTGTCATCTTTCTCATATTAGAGCAAAACAAAAACATTATGCATAAACAGGTTCTACAAACAGTTTTTCTTAGAAAACACCATCTTTTATTATTTACTTAGAACACTTTACAAAATGTCTCTCAAATCTAAAAAATGAAAAAACCCTAATACAATCTCACCCAAATAGGTTCTGTGTGTTTTAAAGGAGAGAGAAAAGCAACTTTATATAAAAGACTATTATTCCTTTTTTTCTTCTATAATAGAGATAAGAAACTTTATATAAAAGACTATTATTCCTTTTTTTTCTTCTATAATAGAGATAAGAATGACAGCCTATATATACATCAGCACTATTCCATTTTGCACAGCAGCCCTTCATCTTCTATCAAAGTACCCTCCAGTCTTGAAGAAATAGGAACTGACACATATAACCTTCCTACAAAAAAATATTACAAACAAATTACAAATAAGCACATGACAAGATTGAAATATATCCTTACCACATTTTCGAACATCCCCCCTCAATCTTGGCATTGAAACAAATCAATAAGATTCAATCTTTTACACAAAAAATTATGTTGAGGAACACTCAAAAATTTGGTAAGAATATCAGCAATTTGCTCAGAAGAACTGACCTTTAGTGTTTTTAAAAAACCAGAACAAACCTTTTCTCTAACAACATGAACATCAATATCAATATGCTTAGTTTTTCATGTAAAACAGGGTTAGCAGCAATTTGCATAACAGACTTATTATCACAATGTAAACTAACAGGATGCAAGGAAGTAAGTTTAAGATCTGTCAACAAATTAACAACCCATATAATTTCACATGTTACAGAACCCATAGCACGATACTCAGCTTCAGCTGAAGATCGTGATATAGCTGTTTGTTTTTTGCTTTTCCAAGAAACCAACGAATTTCCTAGAAATAAACAGTAACCCGTAACTGACTGTCTAGGAGCATGCATGAATTTACTTAAACAATGAATAGAAAAAGAAATATCAGGACATGTAACAGTTAAGTAAATCAATTTACCTATCAATTTTTGAAATTCAGTTATATTAGAAAGCAAAGGATCCTCCTCATCAGAACCAACAACACTTTTAACAACTAAGTTCATTTCCATTGGTGTATTAATAGGCTTACAACCTAAATATCCAAACTCACTTAAAAGCTCAAGACAATACTTACGTTGTGACATGCACAACCCTTCTTCGTGCTCAAAGATTTCTATGCCAAGAAAAAACTTCATTTTACCAAGATCTTTAATCATGAATTTAGTCTTTAAAAAATCTTTTACTTTTGTTAGCTCATGCTCACAGTTACCCGTCAACATAATATCATCTACATAAACTAACAACACAACAAATACATTTTTAATAGACTGTATAAAGCGAATAATCGCTCTTGCTTTGAACAAAACCATTTTCACGAAGACAAGCAGTTAATTTTTCATTCCATTTACGAGGGTCTTGTTTCAAACCATATAAAGATTTAACTAGTTTACAAACTCTTTTATCATTACTAGAAAAATAACCCTCAGGCAATGTCACGTAAACTTCTTCTACCAAATCTCCGTAAAGGAAAGCATTATTAACATCAAGTTGATACAAAGACCAACTATTTTGAACTACAAGACTTATAAGACATCGAACAATTACCATTTTAACTACCAGCGAAAAAGTTTCTTCGTAGTCTATTCCCTCTCGCTGACTATACCCCTTAGCCACTAAACGAGCCTTGTATCTTTCTATTTCTCCCGTTGACTTATACTTAATTTTGAAGATCCATCTACATCCTATAGCTTTTCTACCCGGCGGAAGATCTGTTATAACCCAAGTGTCGTTCCTATATAGGGCCTCCACCTCAGCATTCATTGCATCAACCCAGTTTTTATCTTTACAAGCCTCAAAAAACGACTTAGGTTCAACACTCTTATTCAAATTTGACACAAAACAAGCAGATGCAGAATCTAAAAAAGAGTAGTTTACGACTTTTTCTATGCCATATTTAACCTTTCCTTCAACTACATAATCATCAAATTTCCTTGGAAAATTTGATACACGTAACGACTTTCTAACAGACCTACTATCAGACAATCCCTCAGGAGGATGTCCACTTTGACACATATCAACAGTACTTTGGCCACGGGCAGATCTGTGAGGACTACCTTAAGGACTACCAAATAAGTTATCACTGGCAACACAGTCTATGCCACCTAGTAAATCCCTATTGGCAATCCTGTCAACACCTATAATGGTGTCAAACTCATCATCAATAGATGAGTCAAATGCACCATCACATGGTTGTCCTGAATTTTCATTGGAATCAGAACTACCAATGTGACCATGGCTACTAATAGTGTCCGTGGACAAATCACTTGTCTCATCATTGGGTTTTGACTCAACATTTTCAGAAATAAAAGAGTCAAAAAAATTCAAACAATTTGTGTTTATGTCATTTGATCGATTATCTCGACCATCCACACACATTTTAAACAAAAATATTGTTTCATAGAACTTAACATCACGAGACACAAGAATTTTCTTAGTCTCAAGACTGTAAAGCCTGTAACATTTCTTGGAGTTGGAATACCCAAACATCACGCATTTTTCTGACCTGGAACAAAATTTATCAGAGACATTTTGGTTAACTGAGAAACAAAAGCATCCAAAGCATCTTAGATGAGACAAAATAGGAGGAAAACCATATACAACATCATAAGGAGACTTCCCATTTAAAACAGATGAAGGTGTGCGATTTATAAGATATGTTGCAGTCAAAATACACTCGGTCCATAAACTTAGAGGTATACCTCCTTGAAACATGAGAGCTCTTGCTACATTTAAAAGCTGTCTATGTTTACCCTTTGATTTCAAAAAACTAGACATCTTATTGTTAAGAAATTCAGATCCATTATCACTACGAAATATCTTCACATTTTTTCCAAATTGAGTATGAATTAAGTTGTAAAAAGAGACAACATTTTCAAAAACTTCATCTTTAGACTTCAACAAGTAGACCCACACAGATCTAGAAAAATCATCTACCACAGTTAAGAAAAATCTATACCCTTCTCTACTTGTAACTCTATAAGGTCCCCAAACATCCAAATGAACAAGATCACCAAGAGACTCAGACTTGTGAGTGCTAGTCTCAAAACGCTCACGAGTTTGCTTAGCTTGATGACAAACCTCACGAGGTGTGTACTTGTCATTTCCTAAGTTTAACCTATTTTTTAACACGGCTAAGACTTGGTCAGCAGGGTGACCGAGCCTATTATGCCATAGCTGGTTTATAACCTTACAAATAACATTCCCAGCAGAAAACTTACCGGACTGCCCTACATCAAACATATACAATCCATCTTTTTCACTACCAGTCCCCATTAATTTCTGGAGTTGTAAATCCTGGATAAAACACGTAGATTCGTCAAAGCCCACAAAAATTTTACTATCTCTTGCTAATTTATGAACAGACAAAAGATTCACTCGAAAATCAGGAACAACCAACACATCAATTAATGTAACATTATTAGTAAGGTTAAAATTTCCAATTTTTTCAATTTTGGCTTTAGTTCCATTGGGTTGGTCTACAGTGAGGTCAAGGTCCGACACATCTACCACATTATTAAGATTTAGTTCCGAGGATATCATGTGTTGGTTGGCACCCGAATCTATTATCCAACAAGAATGTGACGGAACAAAAGCAGTACACCCAATACTCATACCTGCCATGTTGGCACATGCACTTTCATTAGGTGAAGATCCATTTACAAGGCTTAAAAGTTTTGAAATTTCCTCATTTGTAAACGGAAATTGAGAAGGAGACGATCATGTAGGCTGCACATCAATGAGTTTTTCTGAAATTGAATTATTTCCTGAAATAGGTTTAAATTTTTGATTTCATAGTTTGTTGTTTTGAAAACTATTTGGATAGCCAATTAGTTTGTAACATCGTTCAATGGTGTGTCCAATTATACCACAATGCTTACAAACTAAGGCTGAAGGATTTTTCCGCCTTTTTTTTATTTTCTACTATTTTACTTGCAAAGGCTGAGTGTTGCCCTTTACTAGAAGTAGTAAGGGAAGCACCTCTATGAGACTCCTCTCTGGAAATAATAGAAAAGGCAGTTTTAACATATGGCAAGGGATCTCTTGTCAAAATATTACTTCGTATAGGAAGATAGACTTCGTCAAGTCCCATCAAAAAAACTGGTTCTGTTCAGAAAACTCACGTGCAACATTACAGGTGCAAGTGGGTAATTTTGCAATCGAATCAAATTGTTTCCAAAGAGAATTCAATTTATGATAGTATTAAGAAACTGATGACCCATTTTGAGTAAGAGAGCTTATTTTTTGATGAAGGTTAAAAGTCACTGAGCCATCAACCTTATCATAAGTTTCCTTTAATTCTTGCCACACCGTGGAAGCTAATTTAGAGAAAATTTGCCCTAAGTATAGCTCTTCGGTCACAGATCCAAGGATCCATGATAAAACAACAGAGTTGCACCTGTCTCATTATTTTTTCAAAATGGGATCATTTTCAGGACGCTCACACGACCCATCAATAAATCCCAATTTATTTTTAGTTTCAAGAGCTAAGATCATGGCACAACTCCAAATCTTATAATTTTCAATCCCACTTAATGTGAAGTTCAAAATAGACGTACTACTGGTATCGCTAGGATGCAAATACAAGGGATCACCAAAATCAAGTTTGGCAACTTGAGTGGAGGTGACCCTAGTTTCTGCAGTTCCTGTCATTTGAAAAACAAGAAACAAAGAAAGAAGAGAGGCACACACCAGTATAAACAGTTGGCTAAAACCAGATTCCTGGAAAATAAGATTCCCAGGACAAGCCTTAAAACCAACCACCGTATAAAGCGACAAAAAAAAACTGAAAGCAGATAACACACAACACAAATATACTAACAATGAGATCCCTGGTTATAGGCCAAGATGTAAAACGGCGAGCAGTTTACACATGTGCCTTACAGATGCTCATTGTGACACGGCTTGCTACAAACACAGGGTAGGAAAGAAAGACTTACAGTAGGTGTCCTCGAAAAATGAAAGTCCAAAATTGCAGCGGATTAGTGAGTCACAATAAGTCACAACTCAACCAAACGGTTAGAAACAAGAATAAAATCACTAGCCAAGCTCTAAACAAATCAGAGTTAGATAGTGAATCCCACAGATCCACTAACTATGAACCTGAACAGACAAACAAAGCAGCCAGATGGTACAGAAAAAACCTAACCAGATTGAGGAACTGGTCAGATCCAAGAAGGCAGTAACGAGAACTCTATATGAGAGAGTTCTTAAAAAATCAGATTAGTAAAATACCTGATAAGATCTAGGATCCGAAGCTTATATAATCATCAGATCTAGACTAAAACAAACGATGTTGATGTTTACCTTGGATAGATCTAAGCTTCACAAGAAGGAAGTCAAACCAAATTACATCAAAGGAACAAGAAAGAAAAAGATAGGGCAGAGAAGCAACAAGATCTGCTTAATCCCTATTTATTAACAAGATCCTATCTAAGCTTCACAAGAAGGAGATTTAGACCGATAGTCTAAAGTCCGAAGCTGATATAAACACCGGATTTAGACCCAAAAAGAAAATTATGTTCACCTTGGATAGATCTACACTTCAAAGGAAGGAAATCACACCAGGTTACATCAAATGAACAACAAGTAACAAGATAGGGTAGAGAAGCAACAAGATCTACTTACTCCCTATTTATCAACAAGATCCGATCTATACTTCACAAAAAGAAGATCTGGACCGAATATGAAGAACAGAACGAGAGATACACAACAAGATAATAGAGAAGGAATAATACCTCAAAAAAACGTAACAACGATGAGATAGCAAGCGTATCACACCAATCTTCTAACACCGAGATCGATTTTGGGTCATAAACGAAAGATCCAGAGCCAAAGAATCGAGAGTATGCTCTGATACCATCTTAGAAAACACCATCTTTTATTATTTACTTAGAACACTTTACAAAATGTCTCTCAGATCTAAAAAATGAAAAAACCCTAATACAATCTCACCTAAATACGTTCTGTGTGTTTTAAAGGAAAGAGAAAAGCAACTTTATATAAAAGACTATTATTCCTTTTTTTCTTCTGTAATAGAGATAAGAATGACAGCCTATATATACATCAGCACTATTCCATTTTGCACAGCAGCCCTTCATCTTCTATCAAAGTACCCTCCAGTCTTGAAGAAATAGGAACTGACACATATAACCTTCCTACAAAAAAATATTACAAACAAAGTACAAATAAGCACATGACAAGATTGAAATATATCCTTACCACATTTTCGAACAGTTTTGTATGCCATTTTCCATTGATATGTTATATGTATAAACAGGACAGGTTCCATAAACAAATTTCTCACTTACCGTCATCTTTCTCAAATTACAGCAAAACAAAAAGATTATACATAAACAAGTTCCATAAACAGATTTCTGCTTCTGCTGATAATTTCTTTGGATAAATGCTTCTGCTGAAAAGTTGTTTATTGATCTGGTTTCGTCTATTTCCAGTCCCGGACACTGAATTCCCTAAAAAATAAACAACTTGACCTGCTATAACAGTCGACCTGGTCACCTAGGACACTAAATTCCCTCAAAATTTCTGTCTGTTTCTTGATTTGTTGATAACAGTCGACATAAGGACCCATCGAAATCTTTGTACTCTTTTCAGGCCCTAATCCTAATCGAATTCAATCACAACTTGCTCCTAATCAAGTTCCATCACAACCTCATAACAATTTCGTCTGCAGCTCATCCTAAGAGAGATGATCAAATCTGGATTATTGGCAGTAGCATTTGGAGCTAATCCCGTTTCTTTAAAGAAATGAACGGAGAGGACCTTGAAAGAATTGATCAAAGTTTTAAACAAGAAAACAATTTCGGTCAGTAAAAGGGATGATATAAAAGGTGAAGTATTTCCCTTGTGCAGCCATAGCTTCCATCTCTGCTGGAAACGATGAATTTATTGGAAGCTTGGTTGCTGAAGTCGTAGATAAGATAGTCCTTGTTAGAGTCCCACATCAGCTAGACTTGGACCATTGTTCTTGTATATATGTTGGAACCTCCCCTTTCTAATCGAAGGCTCTTTTGGAGATTGATCTAGGAGTTCTACATATTCTAAGATGGTATCAGAGTCAAGGTCTACCATCTGGGACATCTTTGCCCGTGACTCGGCACTCTGGACAACTTTGCCATCTAGCCTCCGTTGGAGGGGGCATTTTGGAGATTGATCTAGGGGTTCCACATATTCTAATAGTCGTGATGGAATAATTTCTAAATCTTCCTCATCAAGTGAAACTTTTGTGATGATTGAAGAAGGAATGAAAGTAAGTGATACATTTGCCGTCGAAGATATCACTGTTGCACAATGAAGTTGATTTGAGTTGAAATAGGTACATCCTCCGCCCGACAAATTGAAACTTTTAACCATGGACGTTATTTTATGGGAGTTGAAATAAGTATATCTTTGATTCATATATTCTTTCTCTACAGATCGACAAAGGATACCCAAGGGGAAAGGTTTTAGACCTAGATTTGAAATGGGGTTTTCACTTGTATGGGTCGCCGGAAACACAAACGGAGGAGGGTCGGAAACACAGAAGAAGGAAGATCGCCGGTAACTGAACCACAATGGCGGTGGTGGAAGACGAGATCGTGAGGCTAAATGGTTTTACTTTATTTAATTAATATTTTAAAATAAAAATTGGTAATAAAGGTTAAAAAAAAAGACTGAAATAGCCTTTCTTCTAAAAAAATAGTTATGGAGTTAGTGATCAAGGGTCGCTTTCAAAGCAAAATTAAAATCATGAGAACGATTTTTAGAGATAACAAAGTTTAGGTACCACTTTTAAAGTTTTTACAAAGCCTCAGGGACCAAAATCAGAGTTTACTCTTTTAAATTAAAATAAGAGTAAACTACGATTTTCGTCCTTATGGTTTGATGCTTATAACTATTTTCGTCCCTGGTCTTTAAAAATTGCTTTTATCATCCGTGTGGTTTCCATTTTTCATTTCATTTTTCGTCCCTCAAAATAACTCTGTCAAATATGTTAGTTAAATTGAGGATAATTTAGTCGTTTTACATTTTGTTTTTATTTTTCATTTTTTTAAACTAAATTAAAGTATATAACATAATAATAATTAAAACAAAAGTAAAACCTAAACCTCAACCCACCCCACGTCCCCACCCCGACTTTATCTTCTCCGTCCCCCGTATCAACCTGCAAAAGGAAATCTCCCATTTTTTTCCGGTAATCCTTCTTCAAAATCCCCTTTTTCCCATTTCCTATATTAAACTCAAACTCAAACTCAAAACCTAAACCTAAATCTTAACCTTAACGCAAATCAAACCCATTAATGAAGGAAGACTGTGATAACCCAAGAATTAATAAGGTAATTTTGTTGCTAATCTTGGGTTATTAGTTTAATGGTTTGGGCTTGGATCAGTTTTGCTTGTTGGGTTAGGGCTTAATTGTTTGGAAGCCCATAGTATATAAAGGTAGAGAGAGGAAAAAATTCCTCATTTTCACACATATCTGATTTCAAAAGTGTGTGTGTGTGTGTGTTCTTAGGAAGCAAGGAAGGCGAGAAGAAGAAGAAGAGAGCTTAGAATCATCATCATCTTTGAAGGAAATCATCAAATCAGGTATATTGCATCTTCCTTCTCTTATTATTGCTTCAATGGAGTCTATGATGGAATCAATGGGTCTTAAACCCTAAGCTCTAGATGAGCAAACCATCCATTGGTTGATTCAATCCTTTCATTTCAAGGTGGATTGGGGATTTAGAGGTTTTATGCTGAGCTTTTGATTTGTTATTCATCCCTTGGAGTTTCTCAAGAAAACCTCCATTGTTGATCAATCACAAGGATGTGATTGTTTGATTAGTTGGGTAATCCATGCTTTTATGATTCCATATAGTTGAATGTTAGCCTTGAAGTGTTTAATATTCATTATAGACGTTTTGGGGATCTTTGGAATCAGTATTTGGGGCATATCTGGTGTTTAGGGCTATTTTGGGTTTGCTAGTTCGAACCAGTAGGGACAGTGAGTCCTGCGGGTTGAGGTCGTGGCTAAAGCCGCATAACTCACTGGGTTGAGGTGAGTTTGGCCGTTTGATTCTTTCCGTTTCGAGTTGGAGTTTGGACCTATGGTTTAGGGGTTCATCTTAGGTCTTTATAGAAGATTTTTGGGGTAATTCGTTGGGATTAACGCCCATTTCTTGTTATTGAATTTAGGCTTTCGTTTTGGATGTTGAGACCGTTTAAGCTTCGGACCCGTTGTGTCCAATCCAGGTGAGTTCCCTATCACTTAAAATGCAATGTGGAATGTTTTTAAATGCTTAATTGTTGATTATGGTTTTATTTTAATATATCTTTTGTATGCAAAATGCCATGATCACTTTTATAAGCTTTGAGGTTCGGTATGCGCATTACCTGTTTTAATTCCTATATCTAGGTGAGATAAATCCTACGTATAGGGATCATATGTATAAAATCCTATGTCTAGGTGGGATAAATCCTACATATAGGTACACTTCTAATTATATGGGGGATAAACCCTATAGTTGGATGTGACTATCAATTGTCATCCTTTTAAAATATTAAATGTTCTCTTTTAAGGGAATGAGATTATTTATTCGTAAACCATTGCATGTTTTTTAACTGATTCTGAACTATGGAACTGTTTACCGTTTTTATGGGAATTCACTAGATCTTATGGTCTAACCCTCGTTTTCAAAACTAACCTTTTTCAGGTAAGGGGAGAATAGATAGAGGAGATAAGGCTAAAGGAAGAATGTGAAGAGCTAGAGAGTGATCTAGCTAGTTATCGTTATCTAGTTTCATTCAGCTGTTGACTATAGACATCTTTAATTTCGCTGCTTTTGTTTATTACAACTTTGGATTGTAATGAATTAACTTGTTTGGGTTAATCTTATGTTGGTTTGAACTTTGATTTCTTTATCCAAATTGGGCCTTGGTTTTTAGGTCGTTACTGTTGATCATAACTCCTCTCGATGATTTGAATATGATTCCTTTTGTATACTTAGTGAAATCCCATTGTATAAGCTTCTGTTCATATTCAGCGATAGCATACGCTGATTACCATCAGCGATCGCTGAAGATCAAGGAACAACAAGCTTAGCTCTGAAGACCTGAATAGCAGCTATCACACCAGAAGACCATTCAGCGAAAGTCGAAGACCCTAACTGAAGAAAGAGATAATCAGCTAAGTGAACTGAAGCGATTCAGAATAGCAGCGATTATCTAATCAAAGTGTGAAGTCTTGTGAAGCCTCAATGATACTGAAGTTCATCCTTGAAGATTCAGAATCAACGATCAAATGAAGCTTCCTTTACAAGATTAAAGATTGATCTTATCCTCGATGCACAAAAGTCAGACCTAATACCTTGTCAGAAAAAGACGTACGAATTGTCTCTTATGTCCCCATGATATCTGATATGGTACTGTTCATATTCGGCCAAAAGCATGGCTTTCTTATTAGCAAGGACAAGCTTCCTATCCAAGCTTGACACGTGGCATATACCTTTTGTCTTGCATTAAATGCAAACGGGTATAAATAAGATGAAGATATCTTCTTCATCTTATTGCATGCTTCCTTCTAACCTAAACCCTATTTATTCTTTCTTCCTTCCTCTTGTGCATCAAACTTAGTGTTTCTTAGTTACAATAGAATAGCTTTTAAACTTGTTCTTATTCCGCTTGTAACTGTAAATTTGTTTATGATATATAAACTAATTTAAAAACCAAAATATGTGTGTTTGTATTGAACCCCCCCCCCCTCTACAAACTGTTTACTTATTATTGAACTCTTGTAGACCCTTTAGGGACCAACAGTTACAAAGACAAAGACCTAAACCCAAACCCTCTTCACGTGGGAGATAGGAGAAAACAAGTAATTTTTTAATCTGCAACCTCCGCCAACGAAACTCTAATGTTTTGCCTCGCGGATCTCGGTGAAGCTTTTAGCTTTCCTCCTTCCCACGCCATATTATCTGGTTGAGTTCATGTTAATTTAAGACACCTCATCTCAAATCACTCCACTTATTAACAAGAAAACAGATCAAATATAACTTCTTAGTTTTTATAAGTTTGATGAAGTGGAGAAAAGGAGCCGAGATAGTACCAATCCACTTCTCGAGCTTCGAAGGCTTCTGGATCACCTATGTCCTCGGAGAGGCATATCAACAAGCACAAAAGTAGAAAGGGGATTTTGATCACAAACCCCTCAAGGTAAAAGGTTTGTTGGAAAAAAAAGGAAGAAAAGGGTGTTGCAGTTGCAGGTTGATAGGTATGGGGAGAAGAAGATGTTGCAGGTTCATTAAGGAAGAAGAGGGGAAGATAAAAGAAGATGGGTGGGGTTGTGTAGGTTTTGTTTTATTTTATTTATACATGCTTTAACTTAATAAAGAAAAGGAAAAATAAAAAAGAAAGTGTTAAATGACTAAATTATCCTCAATTTAACTAACTTATTTGACGGACTTAGTTTGAGGGACGAAAAACGAAATAAGATGTAAACCACAAGAACGATAAAAGCAATTTTTAAAGATCAGCGACAAAAATAATTATAAATATCAAACCATAAGGACGAAAATGTAGTTTACTCTTAAAATAATGTTTATAAAGTAGAAGCATCAGTTTCTATATTGACCGACTTGGTCTAATTAATCCCAAATATACATTTGACCCCGTAAAATTTATATGAATTTCCATTGATCTAAAATATAACAAATTAAATAAGAAAAAGATTAATTAGTGGTCGTCAATCCCCGGAAAAGGTAATTCATTTCAATCTCGTTGACGAAAAACCAAATCAAAAATAATATTTTTTTTAATATTATGTTTAAAGATTTCTATAAGTTTAAAGATTACTATCTTATCTCTCTTCTTTTATATAATAAAAAATTAAAAATATACATTTTATTAGTTGTTAAAGTAAATTAATCTTTTAAATCTTTAAAATCTCTACTTTAATATAGTTGTTGAGATACTTTCAGTCTCAGATGTTTATTATTAACTTGCAGCATGCCACCTAGATTTCCGAGATTTTTTGTAAGTTATATATTATCGATTTATCTTTAGTAATTAATGAACTTTTAATAATGGAATTTAAACTCATAACTTTTAAATCATTATATTTAAAATCCGACAAATGAATATTGATGAACGAAGTCGCATTGAATTGTATTTTTCAAAAGAGTTGAAAGGCGTGTTAACATTAATGAATCCATGGTCAATTTGTACAAACGTTTATGCTGTAATACCAAGTAGTTGATAATGACACATAATGCATATCAATATATTAATGTGATTTTTTTTTCAAATGTGAAGTTTTTTTTATTGAACGGCAATAACACACACGTTTTCAGGGTATCCAGGATCCATTGGGGCACCCAACTAATCCCCGGCGACCAGGACCCACCACAGAGTGATATGCCAAGGTCTGGATATCGTCACATGCAGCCGTAAGGATTCGAACCCGGGTAGTCAGGGATACCATCCACTGACCCCCCAGGATGTTACCTTACCACTGGACAAATGTGAAGTGATATAAAAATTTATATCAAAACTTGAATTAAAAACGTAAAACTATACGATACAAATCTTTAAAGCATACTATTTTAAATTTATGTGTTAACATATATTTTTGCATCGTATAGTACTTTTTTTTAACTTGTATGGTACACGTTTATAAAATATAACATCCAAACTCTTATTATTCGATTTATTTTTACAACACAAATTGTATCGTATAAATAATCATTCACTTTGTACCGATTAATATATAAAGTTTAACACATTTTTTCCAATGTGATACAATTATTTTATGAATTTTTTTGAAAGAATAACAAACAATATTATTAAGAGCTAGTAAGCAGCTAGCGGAAAAAAGCGACATTACATGAACCTGTCACAATCGAAAGGATGACATCTCCAAACAATCGGATTTTTTCTACTTCCCTTACACGCAGACAAAACCTAACAATAAGATTTCTCCACAATTTGATCTAGGACATCTTTATGAGGGGGATGCCTATAAAAAATACACGTATTTCGAAAACACCACGATCGATAATAACCGATAAAAAGCACCTCCTCCAACGCCTTCCTGAGGGGTCTATCGTCGAGAGAAGATTTGATCATCGACTCTATCGACCTGTACGTAGGAAATTGAAAGGACCACCATCTCTCAATGATCCGTCAAACCTCAGAAAACCTCAGAAGAGACTGAACACTCAAACAAAAGGTGTTGTGTAGTTTCAATATTAGAACCACAAAGCGGACAAAGGAAAGAATCGAGATCCACATTCAACTTGAATAAGTTGCCACGGGATGGGATCCTATCTAACATAGCCCGGCAAATAAAAATGTTAACCTCTAGAAGGAACCAAAGAATTTCAAATCGTTTCCCTATCTCCGACACCCAAGAAAGCTTTCTCTACATGATACACAAATAACTAACGGCAATATTTTAAAACCCGGGTTGACCGGCAGGGCAAACCGGTTGAACCGGGACCCGGGGAAGAGACCGGGTGAACTACGACCGGGTTTATGACTATTTACGGATCGTTGTGACCTGGCCGGGTTTCACAAAAAACCGGTTGAACCCGATTTAAAACCCGGTTAAAAACCCGTTTTGGCTATTTAACTTATATTTTTTTTTTAAAAGTTGATAATTTTTAAACCCTAAATCGTATTCTCATTCACTTCAGCCAGTATCTTCACACACAGAACCACAAGGCTTGTGGGGCACCGGTTAAGACTTGTGGGGGATGAGACTAGATAACCCATCTACCCGAGATTCGAATCTAGGCGCAAACAACTTGTGGCCACTGGGGAATTATCCTAGGCTACAAGCTTTAGCAGTCTTAAAATTGACAGGGATTAGTCTAGGCAAATGTCTAGGATACCCTTTCCAAAAAAAAATCTTCACACACAACATGTCGATTTCTTCCGGCAGGTCGTCGATTTCTTCCACAGGTCGTCGATGTAAAACTTGTTGTAAAAAACAACTTATTTTTAATGTATTTGGATTGATGTAAACTTGTTGTTTGTGTATTTTTTAATTTTTAACTTGTGGATGGTTTTATATATATGTATGTAAACAGAAAAATGAAAAAATACAAGGGAATTATTGAAACTGAGTTGACCCAGTGGTTGAACCGGTTGATCCGTGACCCGGTCACCACATCGGGTCAACTAAAAACCCGGATTTTAAAACATTGGCTAACGGAAAAAAGACCATTAGAATTTAAAGACCAAATCCATCTGTCAGGATTATAAGATAATGAGCATTCCCCGATGACATCCCTCAATTGATCGAATCTCGTAATCATAGTTGAAAAGTAGGATGAGATCGAAAACGATAAGCATAGGGTTTGACGCTAAACAACTCAAAAAGGATTACAACATATATATGGCAAAAAGATCCGTTGGGAAACAAAGAAAACTCTAGCGTAATATATAGGGACGATTAAAATATTGCAATGTTAAGTATTCAAGGCGACATAAATAAAAAAAATTCAAATTGAATATACATTGAATATTCAAGAAGAAAATAAAATAGAAAAACATAGACGTCAAAAGAATTAATTACTTTACACTTGAATGAAGAAAGACCAATGGTTGAGGAATTTAGGCTTTGCGAGTTATTTGTGAGGCTCTTTAGGTTGGAAGTTGTGAAGGATGTTTCACTCCAAAAAATTGAGTGGTGAGGGCTGGCGATCGTTGGTGTGGGCCGTGGGAGTGGGTTAGGAATCCTAGGGGGAGATCGATGGGTGATTTGGAGGAGTTGAATTCCTCTCTTAGTAGCGTTAGTATTCGTCCGAGTGAGGAGGATTATTGAGTTTGGTGGCTTAGGAAAGACGAGACTTTTTCGATTAAAGCTTTGAGGTGCTTAATTGAAAACAAACTTCTACAGACTGCAGGTACCCGGGACTTTTGTTCAAACACAATGGAGTTCGCTTATTCCAAGGAAAGTTTGCATCTTTTTTGGCGGCTTACTTTGGGAAGAATTCCAGTTAGGGCAATCCTCCATTCTAAAGGCTTGGACCTCCACTCTACTCATTACCCGTGTTGTTGTAAGAAAATTGAGATTATCGAGCATTGTTTCCTCAAATGCTTGCATAGTTATAAATTGCGGATCGATGTTTTTAATTAGTAGGGTTTGAACTTATCACCATCCTTTTCGTTCACCGCTTTGATTCTACTTTAGGGAAAAATATGGTGCAATTAAAACTTAAACAAATGATTTCTAAGGTCCCAACGAAAACTTATAGAAATCCAAAATCACAATATACCCAACAACGATGCGGATAATGATAATCTAGATGTTGCACAACATGTATCTAAGAAGATCAAAACACTTAATAGAAATAACAACCAAGTATACTAGGATCTAAGCATACAAAAACATCAACACATCACATGCATGAACACAAAGATTTAATGTGGTTTTATTATCGGTGTGATAGTGTACATCCACCAAAGGAGAGAGAGAGAGAGAGAGAGCAAGTTTATATTACCACAAAGAGATTACAAGTGCTTGTACAAATGATCCTTGGATCCAAGAACAACAACTATCTTCAAGTCTTCAACTCTAACACTATAAACAACACGAAAGGGCCTTTGGCCTAGCAGTCTCATAGCCCTTGCCCTCCTAGGAACTTAGGGGTTCAAACCTCATCAAAAGTGAGAAGAGTGGATAAGTTTATTTGTTGTATTTGTCGTATATAAATATTATATACTTAAAAAACAATATAAACAACAAGAAGTAAGATATATCGGATGATTGATAATGAGGCAAGGTTCTTCTATTTAAATAAATAGAAGAACAAGGGTGTCTTGAGATAGGGAACAAGAAGATGAAGTAATCATCTTTTGGGCAAGGTCTCCATAATAAACAATTGTAGAGTACAAGGGATGGTGTGGCAAAAGGTATGGTAAAAGGCTATTGGTAAGGTGGAAAGGCTAAGGAGGAAAACAAGGGAAAGTAGTCAAATGGGTATGGGTTGGTTACCCATGTGCAGCCGGTCGAAAAGAGGGTCGGGTGGCCCAGGTGTGTGATAAGTGTCAATTTATACATATCTTAGGTCTTGTTTGTTTTTTCATTTTAAGCTCTTAATCACCACTTATTTCTGATTCGATTAGACATTTCATAACCATTTCAGAACTGAAATCAGACTTCATTACCTCTTAAAAAACAAACATCACTTTAGTGTCAAGTTTACCTTACCATTAATATTATTGGATGCTTAAAATACCCATTTCAATTTGAATTGTTATATAATTATTTGTAACCATTAAAATGAAAAGAAAAGATAAAAAAAGCTTTTATATTTGTTTGTCTCGTTGACAGCAAGAACAATGAACAAAAGCAAAATAAATAAAAGGGAACTTTTATTTATGGTTATATGGATTGATGCTCACAGGCCAATTCTTGCAGCCCAAAGCAAAATCAAGTAAAAGAAGAAAAGCAAATGCATTCCAGGCCCAAACGTAGCCCAGAAAACAAAGGGAGATAATCCAGATCTGAGGATCGGCTGCAAGAGGGAAAAAAATACAATTTCTGATCAGGCGACTTTCCAGCAAAAAAGAGCCGCTTCCTAACCCGCCTTAGGGACTGTTTTGAAGGCTGAAAATCAGATTTTCGAGCGTAAAAAATGGCAGCCACGTTTTCTTCATGAGGTTAGTTAGATTGGGGTATAAATGTGGCTTGAAACCGTCGATTGAAGGGGAAAATCAGAACTGAAAATTGAAGAGGAGTAGGAGACGATCGGGAGAGCTTTTGATTGGGATTGTGTTGAGACTTGTAGACCTTTTTATATCATTTGATTTTCCATTTATGCAAACCTTAATTAATTTAATCGTTCATCATTGTTGGGTTATTTATTTTGGTACCCTTGAGTAGTTTAGCCTAATTGTGAATTGTTAGATGAAGTTTAGAATCCGTTATTGTTCTTAACTCTATTTTAGTAGCAAACAATACTTTAATTTATTGGGCGTCCGATTAATTTTAGTGTTGTAGGTTCGTTTAATCTAGTCTAAATGGTCGGCGTCCGACCATTGGCTAGGAATGGTGTTTGTCTAAGTCTAATGCAATTGACAAAAGTGAGTCTATGTTCGTAACTAGACTTAATTAGTTGATTAGAAACTAGTTTGTTGAGCATCTCATGCTAGTTTAATATTATGAACAAACATAGTATCGGTGCATATCGATGCTTATAGCCATTCTGGAATAAAATGAGAAAAATCCCTTTATGAACAAGTCCATGATACACAGTCCAGTCAACAATTTACACTCATTGCTAGTTTATAATTATTTGTTTTCTGCTTTAATTTTATGTGTAGTTTAGTATCTCAATCCAACTCCCCCCCCCCTTTATATAAAGTGTAGAAGTTAAACTGCACTCACGACCAATTCCTGTGGATTCGATTCTACTTATCACTATCACAAGTTTTTGTGTTTAGAGGTAATAGGCTTAATTATAAATCTTTATTATTTCTCGGGCTCGATACCCTCAGTGCGGCTTAGGCCGCATGGAAGAAGTCGCCCGGGTGAAATCTTGAACGAGGCCAAACAGTGGACCACACGGGTACAGGGCAGGTATAAACCGCTGCAAGGCCATATTAGGCACTGTTTGAGCATGACGAGATAAACACCAATCCTAACTAATGATGAGAAGCTCAATCATTTAAGCTAGACTATGGAAGGGAGAACTTCATACACGTCCTTAAAAATTTGGATTATTACGCATATATCCTTGTAAAGTTTGAAATTACGCATATATCCTTCTAAACCTCTAAAACTCACATATATATCCTTCTCCCTAATTTAATTATTATTAAAATATTTAAAAAATAAAAATTTACTTAACTACCCTTCTAAGCTATCCTAATTTATTTAAGGAAAAAAAATCAAAATCAAAAACAAAACCTAACATATGCTACCCCAACCCCATCTTCCCCACCACCCATCTTCTAAAACCCACATTTCTTTTTTCCGGCCACCACCATTTTTTCCGGCAACCATCATTTTTTCCGGCCACCACCATTTTTTCCGGCAACCACCATTTTTCCGGCAACCACCATTTTTTCGGCAACCACCCTTTTAAAACGCAGCTTTCTTTTTTCCGGCCACCACCATTTTTTCCGGCAACCACCCTTTTAAAACGCACATTTCTTTTTTCCTGCCACCACCATTTTTTCCGGCAACAACCCTTCTAAAACCCACCTTCCTTTTTACGGCCACAACCATTTTTTCCGGCAACCACCCTTCTAAAACGCACATTCTTTTTTTTTTTGGCCACCACCATTTTTTCCGGGTTTTAGAAGGGTGGTTGCCGGAAAAAATGGTGGTGGCCGAAAAAAAGGAATGTGGGTTTTAGAAGGTGGTTGCCGGAAAAAATGAAGGTGCGTTTTAGAAGGGTGGTTTCCGGAAAAAAGGAAGGTGGGTTTTATAATATGGGTTGCCGGAAAAAATGGTGGTGGTGGAAAAAATAAATGTGGGTTTTAGAAGATGGGTGGTGGGGAAGATGGGGTTGGGGTAGCATATGTTAGGTTTTGTTTTTGATTTTGATTTTTTTTCCTTAAATAAATTAGGATAGCTTAGTAGGGTAATTAAGTAAATTTGTATTTTTTAAATATTTTAATAATAATTAAATTAGGGAGAATGATATATATGTGAGTTTTAGAGGTTTAGAATGATATATACGTAATTTCAAACTTTACAAGGATATATGCGTAATAATGCAAGTTTTTAAGGACATGTATGAAATTCTCCCATTATGAAAACCTTTAACACATTTCAAATAATCTGGTGGGTATTCGGAGTGTTAATTTCTACTTTATCAAAACTAAGAACAATTACGGATTCTTAATTTCGACTAGAAATACAAAGTAAGGTTAAACAAATCAATGGGCCCTATCAATTTGAACAACCAAACAATGATGAATATGTTCATCCAAGATTAACATAAATGAAACATGAGGAAAACATATTTAGATACGAAAGTCTCAAACACAAATCCAATCCTTAAAGGATTACAATCTCATTGCTCAACTGTAAAAGATTAAAAACTAAAACTGAAGTTAACCTAATCTAAAATACCAAATTAATGGGAGAAAATACCATAAAAGCTTCCCTAAAATCGCCTCCTCCTTCTCTTCAATTTTCTGGTGCGATTCCTCCTTTTTGACAGTCGACGGTTCCCATTTATACTCCAATTGAAAAAAACCGCTCGAATTGGAAACGTGGTCTTCAAATTGACACACGCTACTTGTGGTGTGGGTTGTGAAGAATTGAAAGCAGCACGGTCAGATGTAGCTTCGAAACAGAACCCGACGCTGGTTTGGGCGTGAGTTCTGGTCGATGGAAAGCAGCGTGAGGCTGAATCACTGGAAAGGAGTTGCTGCTGGACTTGGTCTATTTTTTCTTGATCTGGGCTCGGGCAAGGCTGCTGCATTTGGGCTTTCTTCTGTTTCTTCGCTGCACACAACAAGACCAAAAACAACATAAAAAAAATATTCTTCTTTTCTTTGTTTGTTTTCTGTCAACGAGACCAAACACAAAATAGATTCCTTTATTATATATTTTTTTTCTTTTGTTTCTTTTCTTATAAATGAAACAAAACAATCCCAAACCAAATCTAAGGGTGATATTTAACCTAAAAAAATCACAAATCGTAGGATATTTTGATACAAAAAATGTATAAAATAAAGCATTTATCAGTTGGTCGTTTGGCTTTGTTCTTGGACAATTCTGGTTAGGGGCAGAACACAATCGTTATAGTCTTGGGGGCCAAAATAAAATATTATAAAAACTTAGAGATCCAGATGATAAGTACGAAACTTTTTTTTATTCTTTTTTCTATGTTATAATATTAATTATTAAACTTTAGAGAAAAAATTGATAATGAAGACTAAGGGTCATTTACCAAACATATACCCGATAAACGTTTACTAAGCCATATTATCTTAGCTTACCGGATGGACATGACAAAGACCGAGAATCTTATCAAATAAGAACGATGGTAAAGATCAAGTGTCTTAGTTTGTAAGTAAAGATGATGAGTCTTACTCGGTTAGCATTTACAGGTAAATTGTTGCATATGACGTTATTTTGATGGAGCACAAATCTTACCCGACAAGATAAATAATAGTGCCAAGTATTTGGATAAACAGTCTCTAAAACTCAAAACCTTTAAACTATTAACCAAAAATTGCAATACAAATTTATCATATTTTTGTACTATTATTAATTAATAAAAACAAAACTTTTACATTATTAATAGAAACTATATATAATAACTCAAACATTGGTTTTTTATATTTTTAAAAACTAATTTTTATATATATTTGATATTTTATATTTTTAAAAACTAATTTTTATATATATTTCATATTAATAATTTAATATTAAAATAGAAATTGGGGAAGGAAAAATAAAAATTGTAAAAAAAGCCATGTGGGATTGGATAATTAGGGAAGGAAAAACAGGAACTAAAAAATGTGGGATTGGATAATTGGGGAAGGAAAAACAGAAATTAAAAAAGAAAGCATATGGGATTCGAAACCAGATACTCCTGGATACAAACACAACACATTAATCACTGCAACAACCGAGTTGTTTGTGTTATTTTTTGGACATATATGGTATATTAGCGAAAAAAGCGGGGAGGCCATGGCCCCTATAAGCCCCTATGGGGTTCCGCCACTGGTTCTGGTTGTAGTGGGGTTTGGGTTTGGTTGATTTTATTTTTCAGGGTTTGCTTGTTTCGGGTGGTTTGTCTTGCAGAAAATTTGTTTGTTTGTTAGCTTGTTTCTATTAAATTGTTGGCCTTTAAAAAAACTGAAGTATTTTTTAAAAATAATTATCCACTTTATTCTTTTATATATGTATTTTCTATTCTTTAAAAGAACCTGTCTATCTGTTAATCTGGATTTGGCTAAGGATCGGTTAAGACTTGGCCCGGTTTTTTTTTAGTTTGGTCTTATTTTTTGACAAAAGAATTACCGGTCTTCACCGATTAAGGAGGCATCACGTCAAAATGTGCATAATTTTTCCAATGCATCTTCGCTTCAAAGCCACAGTATGTTGAATCGAAGCTAAGAACGAATAGCATGTACGAGATTTTTGAGCCAAAACATGTTGATTCGGCATGTTTTGAGACACTTTTATATTTTTTGTGATTTTATGTTCAACCTGTCACCTTTTCAGGACCGTTATTTTGAACTCCCTTTTTATGTGTTGGATGTGGATGGCCGGTTGATAAATGGAACGGTTTTCCCTTCCCATCTAAATTCCTGAATTCTCGAATGCTCATTTGAGCATAAAACTTAATATTTTTGGAATTAAGTAATTTTAAAAGAGGCTTTTGTTGGTATTCTTAGAGTCAACATGACTAGTCTTTATCGTAGATATTTTCATTGTGCATCAAAATAGATCTATGATCGATACAATTCAAATTTTACCAAAAAAAAAAACGATGCAAGATGCAACTCATTGTACATATAAAAAAAATCTCAAAATCCAAGTATCAAATGGCATGATTTAAATCAACCCTTTTGAACAAAAAAGTTTATTCTTGGCAACCTAACGAGTCCCATACGGAACTTATCTCCAAGAACAACGATGCAAGGAAACATTTTATGGCTCATTCAGCGGTTGACGCTAGCTAGCAAAAGAGATCAAACTCGGGAGATGTCTTGTATTTGAGTAAGTCACCCCGCTTCTTTTGCCAAATCGATCCATTAATGTGGTTTTTGATAAAATATGAAAATAAAAATTTTAATTGACAACTTGTACCATACAAAAGAAACACACATTGGGTGCTTATTTAATACAAATTGTTAAAACATATGATCTAAATTTATATCGTATATATAACACATTTTATAACTTAATTTATACCGTATATTACTATATTATCAATAAAGGTATTTATGATCTACAATACAAGTTTTTAAATTATAACATCCAAAATTCTATTGTACACATTAATTATTTTCTAACACATATTGTATCAAATAAATAAACACTTGTCTTTAATTGTATGGTACATACAAGTTTCTAAAATGCAAAATTTGATTTTTATATGTACTTTATAAATGTCCTTAAATACTTCGAATATCATTTTAACAAGCAGGGTCTCTTAAGTTTGAAAATGAAGAAAGATCTGCACACTTGAAAACGCATCCTGACAACAAAAAACCCTATCGGGTACTAATGAGCCTGTATATACCTTATTAAAAAAAAATTGAAATACGAGGGGGAGCTTTTGCCCTCTCTGGCTCCAATTTATGTGGCTCCACCAGTGTAATGCAAATGATCCATATGTAGTTGATAGCACGCATGACTTCGATCGGACCAAGAAAAAGAACAATAGTTTTGCATCCTATGAATGAGTTCTCCAATGTTTCAAAATCAAGTTTGAACCCTGAAACAGAGGATTGTGATTTGGTACATGGCTATCTAACCATGATCGGAAGTGTTGGGAAGGTAAGCTATTCTTCTGCATCCTACTCTCTACTGGTTGAGCTCTGCGTGTGTAATGAGGATGTGTCTTGGGTAAGACTTGTAGAAGATGACCAGAAACGTCTAGGTGGAACTTGCAATGATTCAAAACTTCCTTCCAACATCTCCACAACTTTACTTATAGATGGTCGATCTGATGGATCAGATTGGATGCACCACAGGCTCACCATCACCATCTTCCTAGCTAATTCCTCTTCTTCTTTGGATGTCACTCCATCCAACTCTAGATTATCTCCAGCTTCTACTTGCTTGTATATCGAATATGGAAAGTATGCTTCAGTTGTGCTTGTCACACTAGTGTTATTAATGTCTTTACGTGCACCAGACATTTCAAGAACCATCATTCCGTAGCTATATACATCAGATTTGTGAGATGCACCTCCAAGACTCTTGAAAAATACTTCAGGAGCCATGTATCCTGCAGTACCTCTTGCACCCACTACGGAAAATATACTTTCTTTCCTCTTGCACAACTTAGCCAGCCCGAAATCAGATATTTTTGGGACAAATTCTTCGTCCAACAGAATGTTGTGAGGTTTTATATCGAAGTGCACAATTCTTGTGCTACAACCTTGGTGCAGGTATTCTAGACCTCTTGCAATCCCTTTTGCGATTTGGAACAAGGTGTTCCAGTCTAAACGAGAGCCATCACCACGTAGAAACTTATCTAAGGATCCATTTGGCATGAACTCGTATATGAGAGCCCTTTTATTTCCCTCAAAGCAGAAACCTAAGAGTGTGACTATATTGACATGAGAAGTTCTACTGATGCTAGCGACTTCATTAATGAAATCTTCTCCATCTCCCGTGGCTCCATCCAAGAGCTTCACAGCAACTAAATTTCCATTATACGACAGTTGTCCTTTGTAGACACTTCCAAACCCTCCTTGTCCTAGTTTCTCTATGAATGAGTTTGTCATTTTCTTGATTTCCGAATACTTGAATCTTTTTGGGTCCAGACTTCCATGGTTCCTTATGAAGATCTCTATTTGATGATTTGAGGCTTTTTGAGTTTCCAATAACCTTTTTTTTCGACACAGTATCACAAACAGCAGGAGCATAATTCCTACAATGCCACATGAAAATCCTGCAAAAGATATTTATGCATAGAGGATGGTTAGATAATTTCTCTCTTGTTTCACTAGAAAAGGAAATATATCTTCTGTTTTCATGCACGCTAATACTTTTCGTGAATTTGTTTGATTAAATAGTGTTCTCAACATAGATAGAAGTTTGTTTGCTTACCTATTACAAGCTTCCATTTAGTGTTAAGAGCTCCCTTGGATCCTGTTTGGGGAAGAAGGTAAAATGTTGGTGAACTTATTAGTTAATGAAGATCAGAATATCATGAAGAATTAGCAGTATCATCAAAACAAAAAATGACTTTTACCCACAAAAATTACCTAGGGAAATTTCCATCGGTGATCACCCATGGATTACTCAGAAAATACTAATGGTTTGGTAAAATTCAATATTTTTCAAGAAAACACCAACGGATCACCTAGAGAATCCCTAGGTAATCAGTCACTTACTTGAATTACCCACCAACAATTTACCACCATAAAAAGATGTGTTAATTTATACAACACGTCTCAAAATTGTCCTATAAAATGGCTAACAGACGTTGACAAATTACAAGATGATTAGTCACAAAAGGATGATTAGTCACAAAACCATCACAAAAGTTGGTGGGTAAATTTCCGTGGGTAATTCAAATAAGTGACAGATTACACAAGGACTGATTCATTGGTATTTTCTAGATAACATCGGATTCTACCGAACAATTGATATTTTCTGGGTGATTCGTGGGTAATCACCGATGGAAATTTCCATGGGTAATTTTTGTGGGTAAAATTCATTAATTTGTTTTGTAGTGTATAAACGAAAAAATATGTTCATAAATCTGAGGGGAAATTACTTACGTACCTTCACTTTCATTCGAATTGTTGCAAGTCAACGAGAAATCCCCGCTAGCACAAAAACAAACAAACAACTCCGGGGAAGTCGAATTTGACCCACATATACCGTTGGACAGCATACACTGATCACACTCATTTTTATATGCCGTCCACTGTAGATTAAAACCAGAATTTAGTGCTGATCTTAGCTGATCTCTTGTAGCATTCGGTAATGCCAATTGAGTAGCCCAAAATCGATTCACTGGTACCGTTATATGATTGTTGCACTGCTCAAAGAAGTTGGCCAAGTCGTTGGTTGTTACGTTGGTATTGTAGAAATAACCATTACTTTGGTTGTTATTCATATCACAACTGAATTCATAATTAGAACCTAAACGAGCCGGTACATTAGAACCACAGGCGTAATACAAAGATAGATTCTCTTGACCAAAGTTATTTTCGTTGAAGAGACTCGAGTTATAGGTGGTGTTATAGAGAAATTGAGGGCAAAAGTTGACCCAAAGATCATTTCTAGCAACGGTGATCGTTTGGGTGGTGGTATCCATTCCTAGGATTCGATAGTCGACTGATTCAGAATTGAGTATGAAAACACCGGATTGGCAAGTTACATGAAAACCCGAGTGCCCGCAATAGGGCGGACGACGTATCCCCCAAAAAGGGTACTCTACTCGCATGTTCCCGCACTGGACCAACTCACCACAAACATCATATGGTCGAGTATCTTGGCACCATATAGCTGGAAAATAGACAATGATGGCTAGAATCACCTTGAACCCAAAGACGGTTTGGCTCGGGTGGAGACAGGGTTTCATGGTGGTTCGACTAGATCAAGATGGAAATGATGATCAATGATCAATTGGAATAGAAACATGCCTAATTGATGAAAATAATGAAAATATAAACAAGTTTTGATTATGGAATAGTCAACTACTACCATAAACCAAGAAAAAAATATTTTAAAATAAGGCAATGTTTATAAAATAGAAGTCGACCATCAGAAAATGAGAAAATCTACTCCAGTTGACCCAGTCAAATTTATATGAATTTCCATTGGTCTAAAATATAACATATAAGAAAAAAGATCAGCGGTCTCGAGTGGGTCGTTGATAATGGTTATCCCGCAAAAAAGGTAATTTACTCCCAACTTATTTATGAAAATAATTAAAATAATATATTTTCTTTTTAATATTAAATTAAGAGAAGATTTTTATTTTATTTTAATATCTTTAACGTAGTTGTTGGAGATGTCTTAACACTGACATTTAAGCATGCCGAAAAGATTTTGAGATTTTTTATAAGTTATAAGATTTAACTTGGTAATTAATTGAATCATTTTTAAAGTCATAACTTTAAAAATCATTATAAATAAAATGATTAAAATCCATCCACTAAATATTGGTAAACGAAACAACATTATATTTTTCAAAAGAGTTGAAAGACATGTTAGCATTAAATTCATGGTCAATTTGTACAAACGTTTAAAGCATGAAATACAAATCATTATATTATTCTTAAAAACTGGGTCAAGATAAGTGGCAAGCATAATTGATATCCATATTTATATATGCAGTAATTTCAATTTATTAATATGATTCTTTCTTTTAATGTTAACTGATATAAAGTTGTAGGGTCAGGTTCATTTGTAGGGCCAGGTTTATAAGAAAATCTTAAAAAAATGAAAATTTTGAATAACATTCTGGAAGTGTTGTTTCATCTAGACGGTATACATGTATTTCTGCATACAAGTAATTTGTAACATATACATGTGCATGATGCACTCGTGCATAAAAATCAAAAGAATATCATCCACATAAAGAACTATCAAAGTGTTATTAAGTTTCTATTTTTTATTTTTATTTTTTTCTCACTGAACCTACCACTAAAATTGTATCGTAAATAAACATTAACTTTGTACCAATTAATATATAAATTTTCTTATATATGATACAATTATTTTTTGAATGATTGTTAATCTAGTTGAAAAGTATTAGAATGAGATCGAAAATAATGACCCCAAAAGCCAACTATGGAGATGTGATGGGTAAAGATATGTGCGCTTTATATACATTTTATCATATTGTTTGAAAATTTCGTACACTTTGCCAATACACCTTTTATTGATAAATGTTAGAAAAAGAAAACTTAGGGTTTGACTCTAACTAACTCAAAAAGGATAACAACATATATATGAAAGAGATTTATTGGTCATAATTATTAGGCAGCAAGGGAAGCTCTAGAGAATGTGAAGAGTTTTGAGTTTTGACTCAAGACACTTGTGTTTTCCAATATATGATGAGTGCTTGACCATGGATAAATGGGTCTTAATGTTTTGTTACAAGTCTTCATTTTAGACCCATTGTACGTTGAATTGAAGCTAACAACGAGGAGCACATATAAGATTTTGGAGCCCATAAACGTCATTTAGGTATGTTACAAGACGCGTTTATGTTTTTTTGCAATTTCTATTTTCCATTTGGACATTTTGTACGTGTTTCGTATATCACCTTTTTCAGGCCCATTACTTTTGAACTCCCTTTTTATATGTTAGATGTAAATTTTGGATGGCCAGTTGATGAATGGAACAATTTTCCATTCCCATCCAAATTTCTGAAATTTTCGAATTCGAATTTAAGCATAAAACTTTGTCTTTCTTAAACTTTCATAGAATCAAGAGGACTAGTCTTTCGTCTTTACCGTGCATTTTCCTACGCTGCATAAAAATAGATGTATGATCAAAATAATTTCGGTTTTTCCTGAGAAGAGAAAACGGTATAAGTTTTCAAGTATGAGGTGCAAGTCAGTATAACAATTTAAAAAATCGCAATATCCAAGTAGCCAATGACATGATTTAAATCAATCTATTTCTCTGGCTCTTTTCATAAAATGTGAAAATTAAAATTTTAACGGACAACTTGCATCATACAAATAAAAAATTAAAATGCTTCACTTATATATACTTTACAGGTCGCTAAAACACATGATCTAAATTTATATCATATCAAATTTTTATAACATAATTTGTATCATATACTAGTTGGGGTGGACGAAATGGGTAGAAAACTTTCTTTAATCAAAGGTTATTAATACCATAAATAGTAGAAATCAGTACTGATGTGTTTTGTACAAAGTTGAAACTAGCTAACTGTTTGAACTACTCCACGTGATTGATTGTGTTGTTCCTTGGGGAGGCCTTATGGATGACCAGAAACGTCTAGGTGGAACTTGCAACGGTTCAAAACTTCCTTTGAACATCTCCACAACTTTACTTGTAGATGTTGGATAGAAAGTAAGAAATCAACAATTAATCAACCAAAGTTCTTGTTTTATTTCTGAGAAAATCACACTTGAAATCTGTTACATGTGATATCTATTTATAGACAGTGAAGAGATACTATCAAACCATCACAATGGTTTGCTTCTAAGGTGGCTACGGTGGTGTTGGTTCGTGAACCATCACACCCCTTCGTGAATCATCACATATTTACATATAATACTTTAAACTAAGTTTAGTTTAATATCCAATACTCCCCCTTAAACTAAACATAGTTTAAGTGAGGTCTTCCATTCTTCAAAGCTTGTCTACAGTAGTGTTGGACCAATTGTTGGTTCGTCGTCTATGTATGCAGCCAAGTTAACTTCATCCTCCTTCTTTGTGCATTCATATTTGAAGTGTCCAAATTTGTTGGACTTGAAGCATTTTATCTGACTTTTGTCTTGTTGTTGTTGGTTACCAACTTTGTTCCTCCACGATTTCCAATTTCTACCACGGCCTCTTTCTTTGATATCTTGATTTGTTTTCTATAACCACAACGTTCACAGCTATGCTCTTTGTCTTCTTCTTTTCCGTCTGTTTTGGCATATAGAAGTCCATCATGTGTATCTTCTTCCTTGTTTGGCTTCTTAATGCGTTCTTCATAGGCCTTTAATCTTCCGACAGCTTCTTGAAATGACATGGTATTAAGATGGGCAAATTGTTCAATTGCAGCAACAATTTGAATGAATTTTGCTGGCGCAGACCCTAGAAGTTTTCGAACCAATCTTTTGTTCTCTATTGTAGATCCAAGATTGTTTGCTTGTGACACAAGTTGACTAATTTTCCGGTAAATTCAACGAGTGATTCTGAGTCCTTCATTTTCAAGGATTCAAATTCTGATTCTAATGTTTGTAGTTTAGCCTCCTTGACTCTGTAAGCACCAATGAATCGAGCTTTCAAGTCTTCACATATATCTGAAGCTTCCGTATGATGAGCAACTTGTAGAACGAGTTGTTCGGGCAAAGCTTGAAAGAGATAAGCAATAGCCAATGTGTTTTTCTTTATATCCACATCTTCTTTTGGTTCGAGTCCTTCCCATATTCCATAGACATTAAATAGTGCTCTAATCTTTACAGCCCAAATAGTATAATTCGTGGGATTTAGAATCGGGCATTGGAAAGTCATTGACATCCCTCTTTCAATTTTCTTTGATGTTCCGGAATCCATTCCTCCTTTATTTTCTTTGGATGATTCAGGCATTGTTCGTTTCTTTTTTCTTCCAATTTTTCTTGTTTGCGGGGTGAATCAAACCAACTGTTTCTAATAGTCCTCTGGTTCTTTTTTCACCGGACAAAAACTGTTGTCTTCTTCTGTTTTCCGGGACGAATCAAACCAACTGTTTCCAACAGTCCCTTGGTTCTTTTTTCACCGGACAAAAATATTGTCTTCATCTGTTTATGGGGCGAATCAAACCAACTGTTTCCAACAGTCCCTTGGTTCTTTTTTCACCGGAAAAAAATATTGTCTTCTTTTGTTTTGAATATAAAGAGATTTAATAATAAAGTCAAAACTTTACTATTTGACTTAACAAGTAAAGTTTTTAAGTTTTATTAAAAAAACAAATTTATATATATAACAAACTCATGTTGATATATATATATATATATATATATATATATATAGGAAGGTTCAAATGAGAAATTTGCATTTTTAAATGAACAAATGGATAATTGTGGATCACATATGATTTGGGTCCCACATAATATTATATCATTTATGATTTAATATGATTTAATATTAAATTATAAATGATTTAATATTATGTAGGACCCACATCATATGTGATCCCAAATGAGTTCCTTTGTTTTTTTAAATCGGTAGTGTTCTCGTATGATCCCTCCCCCTATATATATATATTTTAAAAACTTACTTTTATATTTAAGATTATAAGGATTAGGGTTTAAAAAAAACATACGCCCCTTTTGCTTGTGTCGCTTCTTACTTGTTCAATGGTGGTTTCTGATTTTGCCAAAAATCGCAACCTTCTTCTTGATTTCTTTCGATCGGTGGCTTCTTATTCCGAGTTCCGATCTGATTTTGGTCCGATTATGCTTGAACAGTTGATCTCCTATCGATTGTTCTTATGGCGTGCTGCGTTCGTGCCTTCAATCGACGGTCTTTCTGACCGATTGGATTTCTCCGGTTTCGATTAAGGTAAGTCTTCCTTTTTCGATTTTGATGTCAGTTGGTGGTAGATATATATCCCAGTGGATTTCGGCCGCCCTGAGTATCTTCCTCTGATTCTAATCGAACCCCGTATGAAACCTTGACGGTGGTTCCTTCTGATTCGAATCGGCGGTTTCCGGTGAGTTTCTCGTTTTTTTCTTGATGTTATCCGGTAGATGATGAGAACCTTTGGTTTTATTGAACCAGGCTCTGATACCAATCGTTGGATCGAAAGTAAGAAATCAACAATTAGTCAACCAAAGTTCTTGTTTTATTTCTAAGAAAATCACACTTGAAATCTGTTACATCTGATTCCTATTTATAGACAGTGAAGAAATACTATCGAACCATCACAATGGTTCGCTTCTAAGGTGGTTACGGTGGTGTTGGTTCGTGAACCATCACACCCCTTCATGAATCATCACACCTCTTCAATATTAACTACCTATATACATACATATAAATATTATTTACATATAATACTTTAAACTAAGTTTAGTTTAATATCCAATAGTAGATGGTCGATCTGATGGATCAGACTGTTAACTACCTATATACATACATATAAATATTATTTACATATAATACTTTAAACTAAGTTTAGTTTAATATCCAATAGTAGATGGTCGATTTGATGGATCAGACTGGATACACCACATGCTCAGCATCACCATCTTAAGCTTCCTAGCTATAATTCCTCTTTCTCTTTGGATGTCACCCCATCTACCCCTAGATTATCTTCGGCTTCGACTTGCTTGTATGTCCAATCTAGAAACTATGCTTCACTTGTGCTTGTCGCGTTAGTGTTATTGTTTTTACAACGTGCACATGTCATTTCTAGAACCATCGTACCATAGCTATATACATCAGATTTGTGAGACGCCCCTCCAAGACTCTTGAAATATACTTCAGGGCCATGTATCCTGAATTACCTCTTGTACCCATTACAGACACAATACTCTCTTTCATTTTGCACACCTCACATATTTTTTGGGACAAATTAATTCTTCGTCCAACAAAATGGTGTGATGTCGAACTGCACAATCCTTGTGTTACAATCTTGGTGCAGGTGCATGTGCAGGTGCAGGTGCAGGTGCAGGTGCAATCCCTTTTGCAAACGATCCGTTCTACTCCAAAAGAGAGCCATTACCACTTAGAAATTTGTCCAATGATCTGTATGGCATGAACTCGTGCACAAGGGCTCTTTTCTTTCCCTCAAAATTGAAACCTAATAATAGTGTGACTATATGTTGATATCAGAAGTTCTATTGATTCTAGCTGTTGATTTCATTAATGAAATCTTCTCCACCTCCCATGGCTAGCTAGCTCCATTTATGACCTTCACTGCAACTAAATTTCCATTATGCAATTGTCCTTAGTAGACACTTCCATACCTCCTTGTCCTAGTTTCTATATGAATAAGTTCATCATTTTCTTGAATATTTATGAATACTTGAATCATATCGTATGGGGCGGGGAAGAATCGATCCGTGGTTCCATAAGAAGATCTCAATTTGATGATTTGTTGTTTTTTGAGTTTCTTGTAACTTCTTTTCCTGACAAAGTATCACAAACAGCAATAGCATAATTCCTATAACGTCACATGAAAAGCATGCGGGATGTTTAATTAGGGGATAGTTTACAGAAAATGAAGCATGCTTTATATTTGTTGGTTCATTAAAATGGATTGGTATATTTATGTTTTCATACTAAAACTATTTGCAAATGTCTGCTTGATTAAACAACTTACTCAACAGATAAAAGCTTGTCAGCTTACCTATTACAAGTTTCTATGCCGTGTTGAATTGCTGGTCAGCTCTCTTGGATCTGTTGTCCCAAAATCATATATCTCATCCCTCTCGGTGATGTGTATTCATGTGATTGGTTAATATCTTTTGTAAATTAATCTCACTAGCTGACACCCATTAAAAAAAATTAACCCCTAATTACTAAAAATTTGATGGAGCGTAAAACAATGGAACAACAGATCAAACACGCTGATTCTGTGAATACGCGTAGATATTCTCTTCTAAGATCCATTGATTCAACGATTACCGCCTCCTTTCTCGGTTTCTTTACCGCCTCCCTTTTCTTACTGTGTTACTGTCTCCAATACACGACAACACCATCTTATTTCCGACCGACCTCCGTAGTGGGGCTTTTCTTCGGTCTTTAACAATCCAATTCTTCAAGAAACTTACGTATTTTGTGGCTTTTGGCCTTATATTTTTGGGTTATTTTATATTATTTCTTTAACATTATTTTGTTTATAAATATTATTTTATTAGGGATGGTTAGATATTTAAATCGTTAATCTAATTTAGTTGTTTATTGAGTTAGAGTTTGATGAAAATCAATTTTTTATTAATTATTGGGGATTGTTATGTGTTAATTGCTATGTATGAATTGTTAATTGTTAAATTGTTGGGAGTCGTTTATTTTTTAGTTGATTAATAGTTGTTCCGTAAGTTATGGTTTTATGAACTATAATTGAAAATTGTAGAGAATTGTTAATGGTTTATCAAATATCAATGATGTGTAATTATAACTTGTTTTATTTCATTGCTAATTGTTTATTTTGATATTATTTCGCTAGAAAAATGAAAAAAAATCTTAAAAGAAAAGCACCCGGACCCGGTAGCAGTATTCCCCAATCTAGCTCTACTCGTCCTTATGTATTTGCAAACTTAATGGCAAACTATAGGCCACAATGGGATTAGTGATCATTCTCATCAATGGACATGATTCATAGGTAGTCCATAGCATGACTTCAGACCAAGAAAAAAAAAATATTAACTTTGCATCCTACAAAAGAGTTCTCTTATGTTTCAAAATCAAGTTTGAACCCTGAAACAGAGGATTATATATGATTTGGCAGCTCTAAAACTTTGAGGTCAAACATTGCAAGAATTTGATATAGAGTTCTGGACCAACCAATAATTAGTAACACATAAGTCAGGCGATGGTGGCTATGTATCATGATCGGAAGTGTTAGGAAGATAAGTCATTCTTCTGCATCGTCCTACTCTCTAATTGGTTGAGCTCTGCATGGGTGATGGGGGTGTGCCTTGGGCAGGACTACTTGTGGAAGATGACCAGAAACGTCTAGGTGGAACTTGCAATGATTCAAAACTTCCTTCCAACATCTCCACAACTTTACTTATAGATGGTCGATCTGATGGATCAGACTGGATGCACCACAGGCTCACCATCACCATCTTCCTAGCTAATTCCTCTTCTTCTTTGGATGTCACTCCATCCAACTCTAGATTATCTCCAGCTTCTACTTGCTTGTATATCGAATATGGAAAGTATGCTTCAGTTGTGCTTGTCACACTAGTGTTATTGTCTTTACGTGCACCAGACATTTCAAGAACCATCATTCCGTAGCTATATACATCAGATTTGTGAGATGCACCTCCAAGACTCTTGAAAAATACTTCAGGAGCCATGTATCCTGCAGTACCTCTTGCCCATTACCGACATAATACTTTCTTTCTTTTTGCACAACTTGGCCAAACCGAAATCTGATATTTTTGGGACAAATTCTTCGTCCAATAGAATGTTGTGAGGCTTTATGTCGAAGTGCACAATTCTCGTGTTACAACCTTGGTGCAAGTACTCTAGACCTCGTGCAATCCCTTTTGCAATACGGAACAATGTGTTCCAGTCCAAACGAGAGCCATACATGTAGGAACTTATCCAAGGATCCATTTGGCATGAACTCGTACATGAGAGCTCTTTTCTTTCCCTCGAAGCAGAAACCTAAGAGTGTGACTATGTTGACATGAGAAGTTTTACTGATGCTAGCGACTTCATTAATGAAATCTTCTCCATCTCCCATGGCTCCATCCAAGAGCTTCACTGCAACTAAATTTCCGTTATGCAATTGTCCTTTGTACCCATCACCACCGAACCCGCTTTTACACTTGCACCGATGCCCATCGCTTCCATCCACAGGGGACACAATTCTCGTACAATCTGCATTATCAGAACAGTTGTTGCAAGTCCCCTTAAGCCACCACCCCAACTTAAAAACTTGCATATTCATAGACACAGCCGGGCTATCCCCAATCACCTCCGTCTCAGCTACGGGAATTAAAAACCGGCATCCGATCCTTGTCACATTTTCATATTCAAGAAACATACTGGTAATATTTCCGGTGTAACAACTCACGTTACCATCGTAACCATCATGAACCCCGCTGCAATTGACATTCTCTAGTTGAGTTCCTACTTTCATTCTCGGCATCTTGCAATTATTCTTCTTCTCTTTGCAAGTTTCCATGAAGATGTAGTTGGTAGACGCCAGAGCGTAGTGTTCACCGTAGAGGTCGCTGATGGCGTCAACGGCACGGCCGCACCTGGTTGGACGGTTAACGATTAACTCATGGGGGTTATTTGTTGGATAGGGAATTCGCCGATTAAAGCGGTGCCGTAGGAGGTGCAATTAAGCTCGATCGGACAGCCGGAGGAGAAGCCAAATGGGTAGGGTACGAGATTGAATTGGCCACCAGGGCATGATCGGTCACAACTAGCAATACTCTGAGATATAATTGAGGGTAAAATGGAAAAGAAAAATGTGAAGAAATTGTGTAACTTGATCATGACGCTAGAAAACAGAAAGTAATTGGTTTGGGGATATGAAGTATGCAAAGAACTATTTTCTTGTACCTCACATAAAAACCAAGCTTTTGATAATAATTTTTTATAATATATGATACCACCGTATAAAAAAAAGTTATTCATGGATCCGTAAGTTTAATGGGCGTCGAGCTAGATCAAGAAGGAATCGATCAATGCTCAATAAGGTAAAAGGACACCAGCTTATTGATGAAAATGACAAAACATAAACAAGTTTTGATTGCTTAATTAATTGTCAATTCTTATGAACCCAAAAAAGGACATTTTACAATATTGCAAATTTTTTAACAAATTAAATAGAAGCCTCTATTGTTTAGTTTCGATCGTTGACTTCATCTAAATAACTTAGGGGGAGGCTAATGACACCTCTAACACTTGCTAACGGAACCCCTAAAAAGTGAATTTCATCTCACACTTATCTACATCAAACCCCCTATGATAGTACATAAAATTTCGTGTCCACCCCTATTAATGGGGTGTCATTAGCACTCCCCTTAACTTAACCAATGTCAAAGGTATGACTTACTTTTTTAATTACTTTTATATGAATTTTTAGTGAACTAAAATATGACTAATAGAAAACACTTCTTAATAACTCTTTTAGCTTTTCGGTGTGGAAGTTCTAAATTGTCAAATTTTGATGTTTGTATAAACCCAGAACCGCCTTCGGTTGCGGATTCATGACTTTTGGTTAGTGAACTCAATTTTAGTTAGACTAAAGGACTGCAAAGTCATCCGACATGTTTTTAGCCCAAGGACACCGTTTCGAGAAAATTTTAAAGTTTTTTGGTTGATTTCAACAGATTTTTTAGTGTTTTTGTCGACTTTGAAAAACCTTTTCAGGTTTTTTGAGTGATTTCAAAAGATTCTTTTTTTTGGTTGATTTCAAGAAAACTTTTTGGAGTCGGTGATGGTCGGCTAGGGTTGTAAGGTCCCTTCCAAAAATTTAACGGAGGAAACTAAGTAAAAAATTAAAAAGAAAAATACTTTTAACCCTTGTAAATTTATTTTATTCTAAAATGGGTCCTTTCCCCCACCCCTTCCTAACTATGTCCGCCTGTACTGCCTCCCTCCGGTACCCTCCATCGATACAAGGGAATCTACCATCAACCCTCTGCAGATTGAAATGTCCGTCTTAAAGTAATCGGGCCTTCAACGATGATCCTTCTCTTTTATTTGGAGATATTTCTATGTTTCTTATTTTACTGAAGTTGTGTATGCTCTTTAATTAGTATGTAGAATACTGAATATATTGTATTTGAAGTTGTCAAAAGACTGGACTTTGAGTTGGATTGAAGGTGATGCAAGAATCTTTAAATCAGAAAATGTGATTCCTGACCCAATTAACAACTCAATTTAAAATGGATCAATTATTATATTGATCTTTGATCATCCATGACTAATTAAATTTCGAAAAAGTCAAAAGATATGTTTAACGTAAATTAACCCACTGATAGAGATAGACAAAAATAATTCTATAATGTGAATCACGTTATAGTCGTTCAAATAAGAGAGATGTTCAAACTAGATCACTGCACTAATCAAATAATAAAATATGAAAACGGCCAATAATGACATGTGATTTAATGCAACGTTGTGTAGCGACCTCATATCATGGTCAAATTCACGTAAATCACATGTGATTTTACACGAGATATTAATTTAAAATCACATATGATTCGACTACTTTCTTGTTCTCTAATTATTTGGTTGTTGTTCTCGTATGAACCTAATTCTAATTATATTTTACAATTTAAAAAATATGCATCAAATTATATAAAAGAATAAAGACATTGTCATAAATGAAAATATCAAATTCACATTTGGCAATCAGATAGATCCGAAATATATTTATATCCAACCCCATTTCTCAATTTATCAGTATGAAAACAACCGAACATCTAAAATCCCCAAAATTTTTTATAACAATTATGGAAATAACTCCATTTTGACAATTAACCCCTTAAATTTGAACAAGGGTGAGCTAGTGCACTAGAGTTACTTGACATTGTGAGGTGTCTTCCTCTAGGAAGTGCACTACAATACTCTCTCAATGATTGAACTCTACCTCGCTAATGGGGATTTGGGGGAGATGACCAGAAACGTCTCAGTGGAACTTAAATGATTGAAAGCTTCCTTCCAACATCTTCACAACTTTACTTATAGATGGCCGATCCGATGGTACAAACATGATGCATGCACCGCAAGCTAACCATCATCATTTTCCTAGCTAATTCTATACATCCTCTTCATTTGTCACCCCACAAATTCCTAGATTGTTCCCATTGTCTATTTGCTTGTACATCCATTCCGCAAAATATGCTTCAGGTGTGATTATTGTCGTGCTAGCATTATTGTTTTTGCATGCAACAGACATTTCAAGGACCATCATCCCATAGTTGTACACATCAGATTTATGAGATGCACCTCTTAAAAAAAATACTTCAGGGGCCATGTATCCGGCAGTATATGAGATGCACCACTTTTAGAACATTACACATCATTTGCTATGAATGCTAGAAAAACGTCATAAATACATACTTTTAGAGAAGCTTTAAGATCATATATAAAGCCTGAAAAAGCTTCTCTAAACGTTAACATAAATAAACCACAAGGGTGGTGCTTCAATGAGAAGCAAAAATCCACTACAAAAAAATGACTTTCACCCAAGGAATTTCCTTGAGTGATTACCACAAATCACCCAGGAAATACAAATGGTTCCAGTAAAATCCGATGTTTTCAAGAAAATACCAACGGATTACCCATGTAATCTGTCACTGTTTTTATTTACTTACCAACAAATTAACCACCAACTTTTGTGACGAATCACCCTTTAGGGATTGCGAGGGGAAATGGTCGTATGTGAAAGCCTTCCATTTTAGTAGTGATCCCCTTGTGGCCATGGAGGTTCTAATGCAGTAACTCCGGACTACCTACGAAGCGGGTGGTCGCTATGGGATTAAACCAGTCGCATAGCGGGTTGGATATTCAGGTTACGAAGAAAAAAAATGTTAACATAAATGTACTCATCTCCGAAAACCCTCCTTAAAACTTTTAGCTAGCGTTATACAGGGAAGTTTTCTGAAAAAAGTGAAAAGTTCTCCTTTGGAGAAGTTTTTTATACTTTTAAATACAAAAAGAAAACCTTCTCTAAAGGTCTTCTTTCTTATAGTGTGAAAACCAAATTAAGGATTATGGCTAGAATTCATAACCTTTGGGTCATACCAAAGATTAATTAATACATCTAGTTCATCCCTATTACAGAACCCTGCATGAGATTTTCATCTCATATGGCTCCTCAAAGGTCAACAGGAAACTCCATTAGTGACCTACCCCAATTTATTGTAGAAATTTCAATTGTACCACATGGGAGAGATGGTCTTACCATCATAAGATCATCCTGAATTCATAATTAATTTGAAAGGCAATACAAAGTCTCCCACATAACATCCACAAGTGGCATCTTCCCATATATTGGATTTTATATTCACAGTTAACTTGTACAACCTTTAAGGCTTATGGTACAAATTAATTATTGTAGCATTATGAATATTGGTTTAAAATACGGGTGATATTAATCAAGCTTGAAATTAAGTACTATTCCGGATATGCAACAATATTTTCCTATCCAAATTTAAGATATAACACCTGTGTAGCAAAGGACACATCTTTAGACGCTATTGTAAATTTACAACTTTTGCATTAATTCGAAACTATTTTAGGTAGGAATGTTTGCTTAGTATATCTTTAACACCTTGAGGAAGTTAAAGAGATATATATATATATATATAGTGCAATATTGAAGTTTTCGTTCGAGGTTAGCTACGTACCTAAATTCAAGCATTCAAACATTAATAATGTATGGAGTGCCGTATCAACATCATATTATGTATATTATTTTTGTCTATTAATTTGTTCACCCAGTAATTAAACAGACCAAAAAATATCTACTATATATGACTTCCGAGATGGTTTTTGGTTTCTAGTGTACATTCTTACATATAAATGTGAATTCTGCATCTTATTCGTGTCAATGGCTTGCAACAAACAAATGAGCTCAATCAAGACCACTCCAAAGTTGTAAATGTGACTATTCTCTTTCAACATGGTAGCATCGATCTCAGCATAGTATTTAGGATCAACATTACCAGCGACCCTAAAGCGGTAAGAACAAACCGGAGATGCTGCTGCTGCATCTCTTTGCTGCCATCTTTTATTCTTCTCATTTAACCCTTTTTAGAAAATGTTGGAAACCCACACTAGAAACTGGATTTGCCTACTATTGTTGTGTCTTTTGGGGACATAACAATGTTGAGTTTTTCTTGAACTTTAGTGTGTGCTGCAAAAAGTCTCTTTCAAGAGAACTTGAAGCCTATTAAAACTTAAAGAAGGAACAAAGGCGCTATAAGTTAAATCTTCTTGGCTTTGTGAGGGTTAGGATTAGAAGCCTGCATCTGCAACCTGTATTGATAACGCTCTCTCACTGGTTGAACTTTGTGTGGCTGATGGCAGTGTACCTTCGGCAAGCCTTGTGGTAGATGACCAGAAACGTCTAGGCGGAACTTGCAATGATTGAGAGCTTCCTTCCAACATCTCCATAACTTTGCTTATAGATGGTCGATCTAATGGATCAGACTGAATACACCATAGGCTAACCGTCACCATCTTTCTAGCTAATTCCTCTTCCTCTTCGGATGTCACCCCATTTACCCCAAGATTATCTCCAGCTTCTACTTGCTTGTATATCCAATCTGGAAAATATTCTTCACTTGTACTTGTCACATTAGCGTTATTTTTTTTACGTGCACCTGTCATTTCAAGAACCATCATCCCGTAACTATACACATCAGACTTGTGAGATGCCCCTCCAAGACTCTTGAAAAATACTTCAGGGGCCATGTATCCGATAGTTCCTCTTGCACCCATCAAGGAAAAAATACTCTCCTTCCTCTTGCACAACTTGGCCAACCCGAAATCAGATATTTTGGGGACAAATTCTTCGTCCAATAGAATGTTGTGAGGCTTTATGTCAAAGTGCACAATTCTTGTGTTACAACCTCGGTGCAAATACTCTAGACCTCGTGCAATACCTTTCGCAATTAGAAATAATGTGTTCCAATCCAAATGAGAGCTATCATCACGTAGAAACTTATCCAATGATCCATTTGGCATGAACTCATACATCAGTGTTCTTTTCTTTCCCTCGATGCAAAAACCTAAGAGTGTGACGATGTTGACATGAGAAGTTCTACTGATGCTAGCGACTTCGTTAATGAAATCTTCTCCATCTCCCATGGCTTCACTCAAGAGCTTTACAGCAACTAGATGTCCATCGGGTAGTTGTCCTCTGTAGACACTTCCATACCCTCCCTGTCCTAGTTTCACTTGGAACGAGTTCGTCATTTTCTTGATGTCTGAATACTTGTATCTTTTGGGGGACAGAGTTCCATGGTTCCTTATGAACATTTCTATTTGATGATTTGTAGCTTTTCGAGTTTCCCATAGTCTCTTTTTTCGATAGACTATCACACACAACAGGAGCATAATTCCTGCGATGCCGCATGAAAAGCCTGCACAAGATGGTTAGATAGAAAACAAGGAATGCTTCATCTCTTGGTTCATTAAAAAAGATTAGAACGTTACTTTTTTCGTCCTAAAACTGTACTCGAATCTGTATAATCAAACGATGTCGTCAACATAGAAATTAAGTTTGTTTCCTTACCTATTGTTAACTGCCACTTCCGGCTAAATTTATGCGCGACTCCCTTTAATCCTGTTTGGGAAAGAAGATAAAATGTAGAGGAACTCGGTATGAGTTCATACCATGAACAATATACTATAACAAAATTGATTTTATATATAGCCTAAAATGAAAAAACTTCCTAAAAAGAATACTTTATAGGTCACAAGTTTATAGAACCCAACCAAAAAGCGTACTATCTAAAAGTGTTACAATAAGTTCATTTTTGGGGGTTTTAACAAGTTTTTGCGGCGCCTTTAAAATAAAGTGTCGTATTAACTATGTTATACGACATTATTTGAAAAAATATTCTATAAACAAAAGTATCCTCTAAAAATATGGGTTTATAGGACACTTCTCAAAAGTATCTCATAAAATAGCTAATATTACAATTTATTTTAAAAGCATCGTAAAAGACTTATTAAAACACTTAAAAGTGTTATATAAACCTATTATAACTCTTTTAGATAAAATAATTTATGGTCTAGTGCTATAAACCTAAGTTGTATGAAAAGTTCTCCTTGGAAAATTCAGACTGTGCTGTAAAATCAATTTTTTTCTAGTGATATGAAAAGTTTGAATATGGGTGAGCAGACTCGACCATTAGGTATTCAAAAGACATAATATTTTGAACCAAACTTTTTTAAATAAAAAATAAAAAATAACCTAAATGCACTCAACAAACAAAATTCCATTTTCAAAACAAATGCAAATCACAAGAAAAACCACAACTGAAAGTTTAAGTCCCACTTCACAAATGACACAAAGGTTAAGTCCCACTTTAAAATGACCACAATTCTAAAAACTTGTTGATTAGCAAAGGGCAAATTGCATTAAAAAGTAACCTACTTTATCATGATTTCTATTTTGGGTAACGTACTTTTAGAACATCCGTTTTGGTACCTGAGATGTAAACTTTCAAACATTTAAGTACCTTGGTGACCTGTTTAACCATTAACAGGTTAACATGTTGACATGGCAAATTATGTGGACATACAACTAAGCATTATTTGCTGAGGTGGTCGATGACATGGACTTTTAGTTTAAAAAATCGTTATTTTTTATTAGAATTTCTTTTTATTTGCATTCCAAACAAATAAATAAAATACACAAGAACATGAACATCAATATATGACTGTTCATGTTTTCTCAACCTGATGAACATCGACCACTACCCAGATGAATATTGATTTATATTTCATAAAATTTGCAGAAACAACAAAAAATCTATGCTAAACATGAAGAACATCAACAAAAATTTCCACCAAAACTCTGAAGTCGTAACACCAAATCAACTTATACCAACACAAATGAATATCAATTCATATTTTATAAAAATTTGCAGATAGAAATTAAAAATCTATGAAGAAGATGAAGAACAATCAACTAAAAGTTCTACCAAAACCCTAAATCAACAATAATTTGCCAAAACTCTATAATCAAGAACAGATTTGTCAAAACCCTATAATTAAGAACAGCCGAAAAGATGGTTTTTTTCCTCTCTCCGGATCGTCCTTCGATTTCTTCTTCATTTGATCGTTCTACTCTAGTGGTAACTTCGAACAAAAACACAAAAAGTTCAGATCAAAGAATGAGACGATGATGTTGAAATATTTATTAAAAAATCAAAGATGAGAAAGGAGAGGTGATAGATCTTGAAGAAGATACAAAAGTTTAGTGGATGAGTAATTGTGAAAGGGGTGGCGGCGTGCAGTTAGGGTTTTTAGTTTGAAGAGGTTTTGAAATTTTAAAATAATTTCCAAAAATAAAAGGCTCCAATTTTATTATTTTGATTTTTGAACAAATAATCCGTGTGTTTTAAATAAAAAAGTATTACAAATTCCACTATTGAAAAAATATCGATACATTCATAACGAATTAGGGTTTTCTTAGTTTTGTTTTATTATTATAAAAATTATAATAAAAAACAATTTTAATTATTTAAAAATTAATATTGTATAAAAAATCCACATCATCAACCACCTCAACAAATAATGCTTAGTTGTATGTCCACATAATCTGCCATGTCAACATGTTAACCTGTTAATGGTTAAACAGGTCACCGAGGTACTTAATTGTTTGAAAGTTTACATCTCAGGTACCAAAACGAATGTTCTAAAAGTACATTACCTAAAATAGGAATCATGATAAAGTAGGTTACTTTTTAATGCAATTTGAAATAAAAAATGAAAATCATTTTTAAAAATGGCAAATATAACTCCGGCAGATTAATTGATAACATACCTTCTGCCTTCTGGCAACCGGAGCTCGGTTCGTACCCATCGCCAACAAATCCGCTTTTACACGTACACCGATATCCATCGCTTCCATCCGATGGTGACACAATTTTTATACAATCAGCATCACCAGAACAGTGATCACAAGTTCCCTTAATCCACCACCCCAACTTAAAAACTTGCATGTCCATAGACGCCCGACCATCCCCAATCATCTCCGACACAACCCCAGAAAACAAAAACCGGCATCCCATCCTTGTCACATTTTCATAATAAAAAAACATACGAGTAATATCACCCGAGTAACAACTCACGTTACCATCATAACCATCGCTGCAATTGGTAATCTGGAGTTGGCCTCGTAACATTGTCATCGGGATCACACAATTCTCCATCTTCTCTTTGCAGTTTTCCATGAGGATGTTGTTTGTCGATGTGGGAGCGTAGTGTTCGCCGTAGAGGTGGCTGATGGTGTTAACGGCACGGCCGCATATGGCGGGTAGGCTGACGAGTAACCCATCGGGGGTGATTTGTTGGATAGGGAATTCATTGATAAAAACGGTGCCGTTGGACGTGCAATTGAGCTGGATTTGGCAGCCGGAGGAGAAGCCGAATGGGTAGGGTATGAGATCGAATTGGCCACCGGGGCATGATCGGTCACAATTAGCAATCTTTTGAGAAGTAGCAATATTTTGAGATATAATGAAGGGTAAAATGGAAAGGAAAAACGTGAAGAAATTGTGTAACTTGATCATCACTTAATTAGGAAATAAAAGGTAACTGGTTTGGGGATATGGAGTATGCAAAGAGTAGTGAAAGCAAAATGGAGATTAATTTTATCCTCATTTTCTTTAAAAAAAATTATTATAAACGATGAGTTTGATTTATTAAGAATTATAATATAATTACTTATGCAATCATACATTAAATAATAAATCGAGGGTTTGATTCGTAAATATGATTGTTTAATTGTCAAAAGTAGTGTTTGACACGCAGACATGATTGGACAGGATAGGACAAGACTGACTGGACTGAACAGGACATGATATGACATGACTGGACAGGACAAAACTGGATAGGGTTGGACAAAACAAGAGGACAAGACTGGACGGACTGGACGGGACTGAACAGGACAAAATAGGTGTCTGTCTCGTGTTTGGTACGACTAGAACTGAAGATAAAAGAACTAGACAAGATGCCTCCAAAAATATAATAAAACAAATGAATCGTGCGGTTGATTAGTTTTAACATTGACTGACTTGGTCGAATCCAAATCATACCCACTTGATCTTTGACCTTTTTTTATGAATTTCTATTGATATAAAACGTGACGAACTCAAAAAGAGTTTTAGGGCTTTCGAGTAATCGCTCGATAAGGCATGAGTTCTAATATAATAAGTGTTTCTTCGTAGGAACAGTTCATCACGGAAGAAAGGACTCACTAAATAGGTTAAGTTGAGATGTTAAACCTCTAAAAAGGATATCAATTTCGACTTACCGCATAGGATAAATTTCTTACTCGGTAACACACTTTTCGTAATTGATTAGATTGACATGAATGTAATAATATAGACTCATGATGTCTAAATAATTATGAATATATAAGTATTGATCACCATTTGAACAAATCCAACATATGAATATATATAACCAAGTGATAATTGACTTAAATTTTTCACAATAGTAAATTGGGAGACTTAGTCTCCAATTTAACAACCACATGTAGTAGATTTCCATATATTGGATTATATATACCCAGTTAAATCGTATTTTAAAGGCAAAAGTGTTGATATATGGTTTCTTAGCAATTAATTTTGCCATTTAACTTGATTTTGTTTGATTTTTTAACATAAAGGTGATAGCTTGGAGGTAAGTTTTTTCAAAGGTGTCATATGCTATGCATTAACTAATCCCGACATTATGACTGTAAAAAAATCAGTCATCATAAACTCAAGTGGCTAAAATTGTTGTGTATGTCTGAAATCGAACCATATACATATGTGATATTCTACCACAACCCTTGTGGTTAGCTTGGAGGTATGTTTGTTTCTGATGGTTGTTTAGAGTCATGGACTCCTTCTAGTATAAGGAATAAATGAATGTTCGCAGAGCACACTCAAATATTTTAAAGGGGGCATTTGTGAAGCTTTGAAGATATTTTGTTTAGAAGCATGTTAGGAGGTTTCTTCGTGTTAACATTAGATTAGAAAATTTTCGAAATAAATTCTTGGCGGTCAACTATTTTCTCTCTTGTCATTTACGGTTTTTTAGATTTAAATCTTGAATTTATCCTTGTAGATTGATTTTTCATAATAAAATCTTTGGTTTATTGATCGGTTTTATGATGGTATATATCAAAACCGAGTTGTTGACGTCTGGTGATTGTTCTTTGTCATCCTAATCTGCTATTGACTTATTTACTTTACAATAGTAAATTGGGAGACTTAGTCTCCAATATTAACGATCACATGTAGCATATTTCCAAATATTGGATTATATTTACTCAGTTAATTTATATTTTAAAGGCAAAAGGTACAAATTATTGTAGCATTGTACACATCAGTTCAATATGAGTAACAAGCCTACTTAATTAAACTCCTAAACATTAACAATTAATTACATATCCTCATTGACAATATAATATATACTTGTGGTACATGATAGATTATAAAGTTTGATCGATATGTGTGCCTCTTTATAAGACGTGAAAATAGAAAATTTAGCACACAACTTGTATCATACAATTAGAAATAGTTCTTTATATATACAAGGTTTGATATTAGTAAGATTGATAAGATAATAATTGTAGTCATTGTCAGACTTATCAAACTTGACGGTAAAATTTAGGTCGTTACTTTTTATGATTACATGTTTGTTATGCTTGCTAATATAGATTGGAAGTGTTGGTATCCATAATTCAAATTCAAAACACATCCTACAACCAAGAGTTAATTACATTGTTCCTCATTGTGGTTTGGCAAGACTTTGGACCTATAGTTTACAAAATCATCCTTGTGGTTTTTATTGAACAACACCTCCTTTCCTTGCATTAGCGCCCGCTTTTCCACATCCACTTCAGGGAGAGAGCAAGTATAAATGGAGTTACTCCTTAATTAATCCTAACAATTGTTTGCTTTGGATTTAGTCTTCATCTTCTTTTCATCCAGGTTAATTTCTTTCTCTTTGCATCTAACAATCTAGGAAACATTCAAATAAAAAAATATTTAAACTAAAAAACATCTGAGGACAAAAATATCTAACAAAGTTTTTTGCTATTATCACTATTACACTACAAAAAGAAGGGACCATTTCCGACGGATATTTCCGACGGATATTTCCGTCGGAATTCCGTCGAAAAAGGTAGATTCCGTCGGAAAAGGCCATAAATCCGTCGGAAATGATTCATCTGAAAAGCCTATTCCGACGGACTTTTCCGAGGGATTTCTGACGGATGCACTTTCCAAAGGATTTCCGACGGAATTGCCTTTTCCGTCGGAAAGGGTTTTCGACGGATTTCCAACGAATAGCATTTCTGACGGATATCATTTGCGACGGATTTCCGACGGCGTTTCTGATAGATTATTTGCGACGAACATGTAGCATTTCTGACGGCTACCTTTCCAACGGATTTTAGAAACCATTTCCGACGGAAATTCCTTTGGTAATCTGTCGGAAATGTTGTTTCCAGGAAAAAAAATAATTTAAAAATCAAATTTCCTGTACATTTTGCACCCAGAATTTACCACACAGTTTTGAACCAAGCTGTATATAACAATCTAAACTATTTTTAACAAACGAAACAGTTTTGAATCTACAAAATTACATAATAAAGCATCGTCATTGTATCTATTTAATCAGGAGGGTTATGGTTCTGGTTCTGGTTCTGAAACTGCTGCATGAAGGCCCGCATCTGCTCCGGGGTCTCGAACTGCGACAGGAAGGACTGAAACAGCTGTCTATCGTACTTCCACCACCGCTCCGCTTCTGCATCCCGTTCAAGCCATCTCTGTCTCCGTTCATCCTCCATCTCGGCTCTCAAAGCCTCTAGCTGAAATGAATCCACATTTAGAATGGAAGACTTTTACCTACGGATTTTTCCCTGGGAAATCAATCGTAAAAGGATGATTCGAGTCGATGGGTAAAATGTTGGTGGAAAACTCAAAATCAGTGACAAATTACCTAGGTATTTTATGGGGTGATCCGTTTGTATTTTCTTGAAAAATATCGGATTCTGCCGACAACATTATTTGTATTTACCGGACAAACTTTTTGAAGATAATTTTTATGGATAAAACTCGGTTTGTAGTGTATTGTTAGATGTTAAGAATATCAAGAATAATTACAACGAGGGCCAAGAAAACAAAGAAAGAATCATCCACAAGGATGTATGTCATCCTTGGAATATTTCTCTAACCTCCGAATTTATTCCAAATAATTAGTTGTTTTAGGTAAAGTCTAAACAATTGATATTACAATTTGGCGCATGAGTTATTAAAACTAACAAAATCTTATTAATACATTGCACATAACATGTTATAAAAAAGTGCATTTTTGTCTTTTACAACAAATTTCTTCAAGCTTTGGTCCCAAAATAAAATCCAAATTAATCCCAAATTTTTTGTTTGTGTTAATTAAACCGCAAAAAATAAATGTTGTGATCGATTACAAAGCAATAGGGCGAGGTGTGGCTACGAAAGAGAACATGTCGTTAATACAAGGACCAAAGGTCGGATTAAATATGGATCATGAATTGCTTTCTTAAAACAAAAGCAAGCCGACTTGGGAGTTCTTCTATCGTTTACCTTAAAACAATCCAATTAAATCCAAGTCAATAATTAACACATGTTATAAAGTGGTTGTTTACCGACAAATTGGATAAGTGTTAATCGACCAAGTGTGATTATTGGTTCTTATCGGGACAACATCTTTGTTCAGTGATATTTGGTAAGAGGGTGTGTCAACAAAATTATTTTAATTGGGTCAATACTATTTATTTGGTAAGAAATGATAAGTGTTAGTAAACTGATCTTAAATCATCGATTAATACTTAAGGATCAGGTACTCGAGCCAAATGTATGGTTGGGTTTTCTAGCATAAAATGGTCGAGAAAATATGAAGGTGGTTCTAATCAACGTTAATTAAGGGTTGGGTTTTGAGATCTGGTCACTGGGGTAGATCGTGCATCAAATGGAAGATACCTTGTCGATAACAATGACGAAAACATAAACAATTAGTTTAATTTGATTTTATAATCGTAATTTGAATCATAAATAACATTTTTATATATATAACTAAGCAATTTAACAAAATAGAAACTAGTTTCTACGTTGACCGACTTGGTCTAACCCCAAAAATTTAATAAAATAATTGCAAACGATGGTAAAAGTCTAACCAAACATCAACGGTGATAAATTTAATATAATATTAGTATGTTGTATATATTATCATGCATTTGCCATGACAATTCTTTTGTTGTAAAATATGTAAATTAAGATTAAATATATTTTGTTAATCAACAACTAAAATATATTTTATGTCCGGTTTGTGACTCGAAGATTGAATCGGTCAGAGACATTTGTTCTTTCCTTGTTAAATGGTCCGGAATATTTGGAAGCAAATTGGTCGTTGGTGGGCTTTGGATATTCCGGAGTTTAATTCCAATTCGGATTGGGTTGGGTGATTGATATCTTTGCGGTTGAAAAAAGTGGAGTCGGCTTGTTTAGAGACGGTAATTCCAACGGGTTTATGGGCTATTTGGTCTTTTCAGAATGAGATCCTTTTTAGGATCCCTATAAGCCTAACAAAGAAGTGTTGTGGATAGTATTGTGACTCGTTTGTTCTTCTGGGTTACAAATAAGAGTAGTAAGTCTAACATTAATTTGATGGGTTGGTTACAAAACCCCCTTCTTATTATTTACTACATGTAATATTTTTTTCTAGCTTATTGCTACTTTATAAAATTTTCTCCGTTTAAAAAAATCAACAACTAAAATATAAGCTAATGAATAGAAATAATTAAAAAAAAGACTAAATTACGTATTTCGTCTGTGTGGTTACATGAAAAATTTGGATTGATTGGGTTCTCCAAATAAAATAATTACATGTATGATCACCATGATATAACTTGTTACAGATTAGGTCCGTACCTCTAACTATATTAACCTTAGTTCTCTTAAAATCAAGAGCATTTTGATCTTTTTACTATTTTTCTTTTAAGAAAAATATAAGATATATACACACACTATGCAAAACTTTGGCAACCTTCCTCGTTGGCATCTACTTCCTCGATCCCTCGTCTCTGGCGTCTCCTCCTCCCTCATCTCCGTCCACTCACCGCCACACTCCACCTTTCCCTCGGCCATCATCGTCTCAAAAAGTTCTCCCTAGAAAAAACGATCGATGTAATCAACAACATATAATTACACCAATTTTGTTCATAAATTAATAATTATGGTTCATATATATATATATATATATATATATATTTTTGACACGATACCACAGTGAAATAAATGTTAAATAGGTAAAATTGTATTACAATTAAATAACATGAAATAAAATAAAAGTATCCTATTAATTATTTGACAAAATATATTACCCATTAAACATGAAGAAACTATACGATGCAATATTATATAAGCAATAATTAATAGGATATTTTTACTTTATTTTAGTATTAGGTAGAGTGGTTACAAAATCCTCTTTTAATCATTTCTACTCTTTTAATCATTTCTAGTATGTAACTGCTCATCTAGCATCTTGCTTAAAAATATTATATAAGCAATAACATCACCTATAGAAAGTCTGGTTTGTCTTCATCGAATTAGCCAACCAATATATCAAAATATTGATTTGTACCAAAAAGAATATATGAATTATATATCCTATAAAAGAGTTCTCTTCTGTTTCAAAATAAAGAATGATCTCCACAACAATCCTGAAAACATATTAATTATGATTTTGGTAACTCTAATTAAAACTTTTACTATTTACATTCCCTTCATAACCAACCAACTGCCATATAAAACTGTTGTAAAATTCAAAACGAACCATCTCGAAATTAACCCAAGTTTGAATTCGATGCTCCTTGATCATGAGAACCGTATCGATTTATTCGGAAACAAAAACCTCCGATCAGCCACCGGAAGAATTCGGTGCCAAACCGTCAACCAATTTGTTAGTAACCCCAAATTCCGGCGACATTGATACTCCACCGTCGTCCACCACAATATCGAGCACCTCCGGTTTCTGAGCATTCATATCATCATTCTGAATCCCCCTTAAAGTTTCCACCACTTCTTTCATCGTTGGCCTCATATCCTTCTCCTGTTGAACACACCGAAAACCCAATTCCGCCACCAACGTCACCATCCTCCGAACCAACCCATTGCTCTCGAATCCAATACTCTTATCAACCAACTCATCCAACAAATGGTTCTGAACCTTGGTCATAGCCATAGTCGCCAAGTTTATATCGAGCCTATGTCGGTCCGTATCCACGGCTCGTAACGAAGAAATGAGCTCGAACAAGACCACCCCGAAGCTATAAACGTCACTTTTATCGGTTAATTGATAGCATTGATAGTATTCAGGATCAACATAACCGGGTGTTCCTTGTGGTGCGGTCGATACATGAGTCGCATCATTTGGGAACAATCTTGATAACCCGAAATCCGCAACTTTAACACGGAAACTTTTATCTAAAAGAATGTTGTTGGTTTTAACATCTCGATGAATGATGTCTTTTTTGTGGAGATAAGATAGGGCTTCGGCTGTTTCTATGGCGATATTGAGGCGGACCGACCATGAAAACAAACAGGAGTTTGAGTTTGCTAGTTTTCCATGAAGATGATCAGCTACTGTGCCATTGGGAATGTATTCATAAACTAGAAGTAGTTCTTTGCTTCTCTTTGATGTGCACCCATATAATTTCACTAGGTTTTCGTGGCCTAAACCCATCAAGATCGCAACTTCGTTCATGAACTGCTCTACCCGTTTGAAATTGTTCTCGTATAAACGTTTCACAGCAACTTCTCGACCGTCAACAAGCTTACCTGAAAACAATATGGAAAAAGTTAAATCAAAGACTAGTATGCACTAATACTACAACAAAATCAGTTTTATATGACATCAAATATGTCTAAATGTCCTAATATACACGTACTAGTTTATAGAAAAGCACATTTATCTTTTATACGTAAAAGTGTTATAATAAGGCAATTAGTTGAAATAAAGCATCACACTACTAGAAAATTGAGTATTTTCAACGAAAATTAATTTTCAACAGAAAATGTCGTTGAAAATTTTCTACGAATTTTGGAGGATTATTGACAGAACATAAATTTTCTACGAATTTTCAACGAATTTCCATTGAAAATCTCTCACAAACATATTTGAATTTTCAACCAAAAAAATTTCGACGGAATGTCTCGTCAAAAAGTTTTTTGTTGAAAATGTATTTTGTGGGAGATTTTCAACGGAAATTCGTTGAAAATTCGTAGAAAATTTATGTTTTGTTAATAATCCCTCTAAAAGTCGTAGAAAATTTTCAACGATATTTTCCGTTGAAAATTTTCGTTGAAAATACTTAATTTTCTAGTAGTGTCAGGGTTGTTCCAATCTTTTTGGAGGCTCTACTACATCTGAATCGTTTAATTACATTACATACATATCAAAGATATATATTAAGCAAAAAAGGAACTAATAAATCTAAATGATTAATAATTTGAAGTGAACCCAAATAATTAGTAATTTGAACCTAAACAATTTCGGTTATAGCTTTACACGGTCGATGAAACACCCTAAACACATGTAAAATTAGGCCCAAAATTTTAGGGTTCTATTCAAAATATCACCTTTTTTTTGGAAAGGGTATCCTAGGCATTCCTAGACTAATCCCTGACAATTTTAATACTACTAAAGCATGCAGCCTTGAGATAATTCCTCAGTGACCACAAATTGTTTGCGCCTGGCCGATAAGGGTTAGCAGACGGCCCTGTAAAGCATCCTAACAAGTTTGTTAAGGACAATTTTGAAATCAAGTGTCCTATATTATTCGAATAAAGTTTCTTCGAAATCAAGTGTCCTATAAAAAGACGTGTTCATCAATCATTTCTCAAAAGTGACCTGCAATAGAACTAATAGAACATTGTATTTCAGAAATGTCCTAAAAAATCGTGTTGTAGCACCTTTATATATATATATATATGGCGCAAATTAATTGTTTGGTCCATAAACTTAAGTACCGTAAAAACAGTTTATTAAGATTTTGACGATCTAATACAAGGGTTTTAGTATTACCATAATACACAGTTCCGAAACCGCCATCTCCAAGTTCTCTTGAATCATTGAAGTTATCGGTAGCTACTTCCAGTTCCTCATAGCTAAAAACCTGAGCTCCAAAATAAGTGCTTTTCGCAAAATCTTTAGATGATTTCGATGAGGGATACGAAGGAATGCTGGAAGTGAAATTAGATCGAGTGTCGGTAGTTGATGTTTTGATCGAATCAATAGTTAGAATGGCTTTGGTTTCAGTTTTGCCAGATGATACTTCTTTAATCGCACGCCTTTTCCTCTTTCGTCGGCAAACTAAGATTGCGAATATGATCCCAACGGCTACAAGAATCGCTCCAACGACCGGAAGGACTAGAATTCGAAGATAAAAGAATAATTTTAGTTTCTTGAAACAATGATTAAAGGAAGAAATTAGAGTCTATTTTAGTGACAGAAAGAAATCCTTACTTATGATCAGAGACCCATTCTTGGAACTCCCTGCAAATATACAAAATTTCAAGAAAATGTTAGATTTAAAATATTTTCCATCAAAACATTCTTCAAAATTCACAAGTGAAATTAATATATGAAGAAATGATCCCACTTGGGGAAATACAACAAATTTGACGACTATTTAAGAGCATCTAACACTTATGTAAACATTATTCTAAAAATAGAGTAAAGAAACTCTAAAAAAAATTTACTTTTTACTCCAAGATCTATTCTATTTTAGAAATTTCAGCATTTATTATATTATTAAAATAATCAATACATAATAAAAATATTATTTTCTTTTTTAAACATCTTACTTCAATGTTTCTTATTGGTGGAATGATTACAATATTATTTTTTTCCTCAAAAAATTGGTTTTAGAGATTTCTCTAAATTTGAAAAAAATTATCTTCTCTTTCCTCTTTAATCTATTTATCATACAAAATAACATAATTGTTGGATCAAAACAGTTGTTAAATTCTCACTTCTCTCCATTTTAGTATAGTTCTTGAGGATGCTCTAATTCAATCCAGTAATTACTGGTTGGTTTTGAGTCCTGTAATTTGAGAAGGCAAAAGGTCGGACACCTGGTGGGTTACATGTCCTACTGTTATGAAATGATTCGGACATTCTTATGATAACTAGATCATATAAAGTAACGTATTGTAATAAACATACATTCGTTTAATCATCAAAAACACATTAATATAAATGTTTAAAAGAAATTATAAATCGATGTGATATTAACCCTAGATTGTCAAATAGAGTGGAGTATTTATTTGGGATCGACCTACAAGACCGGATAAAAACCGAACTATGAGCCGTCTTACCATGTAATTGATAAGAGACATTTTTACCTGATCAAAAATAAGGATTTTTACTGACAATGTTATTTACTGAAATTTTAACTGAGGATGGTGATTTCTATCCGATTAACATTTACAGGATAAAAAAAACTTTTATACTATGTTATCTTATATAACCTTTCTTGGTACAGTAAATAAATATAATACTATTACTGGGTAAACTTTTACGGTAAACTACAATGACTTCATCAAATAATGAAGCTGGTATAAACCGAATATAAACCCCTATGGATTTATGTGTAACTTTATTCTCAGTGACAAAAACAGGGATTCAAAATAATTTAAAAATTAAAGAAAGTGGTCAAAAACAAACACCCACCCAATAATTCAAAAGGCTGACCTAACAAATCACAGGAATTAATCGGTGGCCGACGCGAATGGCCTTATTTTATTTACCACCAACTATTATTATTAATTTGTATGATGTAACATGTGAAGAATCTTACACACACACACACATATATATATATATATATATAATATTATAATTAATTTATGCAAATGTTAATCTTATCCAAGTGTGATGATCTCGGGTGAACTAGGGGTTTGAATAGATGAAGAAAACTTTCAGAACTAATTACCAACGGATTCAGGAATTTTTCCAAACAGTTGAACCTTCTAAAGCAAAACAACTGTTTCATTTCCGAACCTAATTTTTTTACCATAATACGGAGAAACACACCACCTCTCTGGGTCCGTCCCAGAACCTAAGGCAATATATATATATATGAACCTATATAATTTGTAAATGACTTACCTTCACCGTCATTCGAATTCAAATCCACATTGTTACAAGTGAACGGGAAATCCCCGCTAGCACAATAACAAGCAAACAACTCGGGAGAAGTCACGTTGGACCCACATCGGCCACTGGACCGCATACACCGATCACACTCGTTTCTATACGCCATCCACCGTAGATTAAAACCAGCAGTTATAGCTGACCTTAGCTGGTCAGTTGTAGCAGCAGGCGTTCCCAATTGATTAGCCGAAGTTTGATTCACGGGCACAAGTATGTGATTGTTGCACTGAACCAAGAAGTTGACATCGAACAAGTTGTTCTGTATCGAACTTGTTCTGTAGAAGTAACTCTCGGTTTCGGTTTCAGTTTGATTAACATCACAACTGAATCCGAAACTGGGACGCGCCGGCAACACTGGCGTTAGAGTACTAGAATTGCACCTATAGTACAAAGATACATCCTCTTGGTCAAAATTATTGCCGTTGAAGAGGGTCGTGTTGTAGGTGGTGTTGTGGAGATATTGAGGGCAATTGGTGTCCCAAAGATCATTTCTAGCAACGGTAATCGTTTGTGTACTAGTATTCATTCGTAGAACTCGATATTCTAACGATTCGTAATTGAGTAAGAAAACATCAGATCGACAATTTAGCTGAAAACTTGGGTGGCCGCAATAGGTTGGACGACCTGGTGCCCAAAATGGGTACTCTAGTCGATTGCTCCCACACTCGACTGACTCACCACAAGTTTCATATCGTGAAGTAGTATTTTGGCACGAGATGGTCGGAAAACGAACAACGATGATGGCTAGAATTAGCGTGGACATGAAGAGGGTTGGGCTCGGGTGGAGATGGGGTTTCATGGTGGTTCGGGTTCGATTGAGAAGAAGTTAATTAGTGAATGAGAGAATGATGAATGAATTTGAAAATAAGGTACTTGATGGAAAAAGATGAAAAGGAAAACGAGTATTTGATTTGTTAATTGTCAATTTTCATCAACTTGTAATAACAAAACGTTTTTTAATTAATAAAGAATTGAACAGAATAGAAGCTTCCATTGACTAAAAAAATATAATGTTGACTTGGATCAACCCTACGTAATAGTTTTTTTTTTTTTTTAAGAAACCCTACGTAATAGTTTTATTAATTGGTCAAAAATGAATCGTTGAATAATTCAAAAGCCATCCTAACAAGTTAAGGAATTAATTGGGTTTTTGAAATTAATTAAGATTTAAATACGAAATTATCTATTATGTGTATATTTAAAGGTTTTATTTGAATATTAAAATTATTATTAATTTACGTCACGTTAAGTTGACGATAAATGATTAATGGCTTGATTTATTTTTCTTTTTGTTAATCATGGATATGCAGTTTAGTTTCTAAATGTCTCAACTAATCATATGGAGTTGTGAAGAACAACAAGGAAAATCTTCAATAATTTTACAGGATTTAAATTGGTAACCTTTGAGTAAAACATCGAAAGATCCATGACTTATTCTCAATTGAACTAATTAGGAGAATATTCAAAAATCCAATACTTGATAGCAGTTTAATAAACTTATAATTAATTGATGAGACTTATATTTTATCTGGTCAGCTATGCATGAGTGATTGGTAGTAGTTTAATGATGTATAAAATATAACTTATTAAGTAAGTTTTTAAGGGGAGGTTTATACAAAATTAGAGTATAGATTTTTTATATCTCTTACAAATTAAAAACATATTTCTTCCATCTATGAAAAAAGTACTCACTAAATAAAAAGTTTCTTAATTTATATAGAGAGATTACCGTACATTACTTTATCGAAAATCAATCAAATAACCCCCAAACTCAATGAAGTTATAATGTTAAAATTAAAATTATAGAGCGGGTGTAATTAACAACCAATGATAAATTACTGAATATTAAAAAATATAGAAGTTGGTAAATGATGTTAAATTTTGATTATAACGTACGACAAAAAACGATCGGTTAACATCAATATAGTCGATGGAATTTTTATAGTTTAAATTTTACAAAAAAAAAATGCTTTATGCATGACATGAAAAATGCAACAAATAGAAGATCCACGAAGTCATGTTTTCTCCGATCCAATTATGATAATTTAATTATAATAATAAATATAAAATTCAAAATAAAAACTTGTTATATCTTTTGGTAAGTCGAACAAATTACTTGATCTAGGCGTATTTGAGCTTGCGTCAAGACTAAAGAACCAACATTTTAGATATAAATGCACCGATTTAATCGGGTTTAGATTGACTCGGTTATATTGTTATCTCAGACAAATTAGGGTTTCAAATGGACGAATAAGAAATTGTAAAACACTTTAATAAGATAGAAGTTTCTATTGTTAATATATATGTTGACTAACTTGGTCTAAAGACTTGACGTACTTGAATTTTACACCATTTTAGATTTGTTGGGCCATTGATTTGAAATATAAGCAATAGAAATGAATAAGACCATCTCCAAACCCCCCACCTTTAAAATCACAAAAAACACAAAAATGAAGATGTTTTCTTTTCCAACCCACTACTATAACACAAAAAAATTTGGAGGGACAACTTGGTGTGACCTCTATATTTGGAGATGAATAATGTATTCCTCTAAAAAATTATATTAATATTTTATTCAACTTTTTGTAGTTTTATATATAGATTAATAGTTTAATGCATTAAAATATAAATACATATATTATTTTAGTATTATTATAATATTAAAGATGTTTTTAATGTTGTTTTTTTTAGTGTATGGTTGGAGTTGGATTTTTTTTAGTGTTATATTTTTAGTGTTTATAGAGTTTTTGATGGTCATTTTTTAGTGTTTGGGTTGGAGATGCTCTAACACCCGTTGATTTTAGGTTTAAGGACCATTTCGTGTCTATTTGATTAAGATATTTCTAGTATCTTATTGTAACAAATGCTTTTTTGTTTGCATTGAATTGTCACATGAGCTTAAAGGGGTGGAGTTCCCTTAAAAAAGTATCGGGTTCAAATCCGATCTAGTCCACCTTACCCCTAGGACCACTACTAGAAAATTGAGTATTTTCAACGGAAATTAATTTTCAACGGGAAATATCGTTGAAAATTTTTTACAAATTTTAGAGGATTATTGACAGAACATAAATTTTTACGAATTTTCAACGAATTTCTGTTGAAAATCTCTCACAAACATATATGCATTTTCAACCAAAAAAATTTCAACGGAATGTCTCGTCAAAAAGTTTTTGGTTGAAAATGCATTTTGTGAGAGATTTTCAACGGAAATTCGTTGAAAATTCGTAAAAAATTTATGTTTTGTCAATAATCCCTTTAAAATTCATAGAAAATTTTCAACGACAATTTCCGTTGAAAATACTCAATTTTCTATTAGTGGACACCACAAGTTACCATTCCTATTATGGTCGTGGGACATGTATAGTTGGAGCGTTATGGATGATAACGCAAAGATGTGGAGCCATGAATTTGATGTAGAGATAGCTCAGAATATGTGAAGCGAGTTAAGATTACTTTGTCGATTGATGGTATCAAATGATATACTGATACGAGATTTTCGACTAATGATGGTTGTCATAAGTCTCATGAAATGTTGAGAGGAAATTTAAGTTGGGTTGAATAAAAGGCTAAGAACTCGATAGAGTTGATAGAATAACAAAAAAAACCATAAATAACGATCTTTGTTTATAACCTGTTTGGAGAGAGAAACCAAGTCTCGTAGTCTACCGATATGTTTTATGACCATATTTCTTTTTAAAAACAACACCACCTCTGACAATTGAAATATTACCTATTAGGCTATTTTATTTACTAGTTAAACGTCTATTTTCAATTATTTGCAAATGAAAGATAAATGATATTAATATAATTAAATATCTATATTATATTTTATATATAGGACAAAGCACATACATCATAATTCTAAGTGTGAAAAATGGTATTATAAAAAAGGAAGCCAGAAAAATAGTATTACAAAACCTTATTATATATATTTAATTATGCAAAGGGGATCGAATAATCTGAATTTAGTTTGTTTTGATTTTTGATATATTTTTATAGAATATTCACAAATAAGAAAGTAATATAACCTACTGACAGTTTAAATTATAAATATTTAAGGAGGTAATTTTTAGAAGTATTAAAATTAACAAAAAAAACAAATAATGCCTCATCAAATAAAATGAAAATACCCGGTCGTTTAAGACATTTATCTTGATATGGACAATCATAGCAAGTAGCAAATGAAATGATTATCAAGATCAATCTCACACACGTCGTCTGATATTATGCAATTTTTGCATTGCTTGCTCTCTACATAGCATTTCAGTGCAAACCCCGTTTCTAGGGCATTGACAAGGTTTGTTCCGTTCTAAACAAGATCCTTTGTAGTGTTTTTTAAAACAGATACAAAAACATGTTGGTTGCACGGAAGAGTTGGGGCATAAACCACAAGAATACTCTAAAATTAGAGTGGGAGCCTGAGGTGGGGAGTTTTGTTTGCTTCGGGTAGAACTCATTTATTATATTAACCTAATCCAACTCGCTAGAAAATGTTCATAACTAAGCAGGAACGGATTTAGGAATTTTTTCAAATAGTTGTATTTTCTAAAACAAAACGATCGCATTATATATATATAGCAAAGTGATCATACGAAAACCACCCATCTTTAAGAAAACAAATGGACACTTGTGGACCATATATGATGTGGGCCCCACACATTAAAAAATCATATATGATTCAATGGTGTCCCTTCAATGACTCATATATGATTTTTTTAATGTGTGGAGCCCACATCATATGTGGTCCACAAGATGTTCCTTTGTTTTCTTAAAAATCAAAAGTTTTCATTTTAACCTCTCCCTATATATATATATATAGAGAGAGAGAGAGAGAGAGATAGAGGAAGGTTCAAATGAGAATCTTTGAATTCTAAATGAACACATTTAGAACCACATATGATGTGGGTCCTACACAATATAAAGTCATATATGATTCAACGGTAGACCCTATTGAATCAGATATGATTTTTTTATTGTATGAGACTCACATCATATATGGTTTCTAAGGAAAGTTCTTTTGTTCTTTTAAATAGATGGTGTTCTCATTTGAACCTTCCATATATGTGTGTATATATATATATATATATGAACCTACAAAATTTGTGTATGACTTACCTCCACCTTCATTTGAACTCAAATCCACATTGTTACAAGTTAACGGGAAATCCCCGCTATCACAATAACAAGCAAACGACTCCGAGGAAGTCTCATTGGACCCACATCGACCGTTGGACCGCATACACCGACCACACTCGTTTTGATACACCGTCCACCGTAGACTGAAACCACCAATTAAAGCTGATCTTAGCTGAGTTGTCGTGGCGATGGGCAACGCCAATTGTTCAGCCGAAGATTGATCCACGGGTACAACGATATGATCGTTGCACCGAACCAATAAGTTGACGACCAAGCTATTATCTAGCAAACTAGTTCTGTAGAAATAACCGTCACTTTCGGTGTTATTCAGAGTACATATGAATGCATAATTGGTACCCAAAGCTATCGGAAACGTTGGTATGCTAGAATTACACCCATAGTACAAAGACACATCCTCTTGGCCAAAATTATCGTCGTTGAAAAGGGTCGAGTTGTAGGTGGTGTTGTGGAGATATTGAGGGCAAGAGTCGGTCCAAAGATCATTTCTAGCAATGGTGATTACTTGTGTACTTGTATCCATTCTTAGGACTCGATAGTCGACTGATTCATAGTTGAGTAAGAAAGTATCAGATTGGCAAGTTAGCTGAAAACTTGAGTGGCCGCAATAGGCTGGACGACCTGGTGCCCAAAATGGGTACTCTAGTTGTTCGCTCCCACATTCGAACGACTCGCCACAAATTTCATATCGTGAAGTAGTATTTTGGCACGAGATGGCTGGAAAACGAACAACGATGATGGCTAGAATCAGTGTGGACACGAAGAGGGTTGGGCTCGGGTGGAGATGGGGTTTCATGGTGGTTCGGGTTCGATAGAGAAGAAATTGATTAATCGGTGAATGAGAGAATGATGAATGAATTGGAAAGGAAGGTACTTGATGGAAAAAGATGAAAAGGAAAACGAGTTTTTGATTTGTTAATTGTCAATTTTTATCAACTTGTAATAAGAAAACGTTTTTTTAGTTATAAGAATTGAATAAAATAGAAGTTTCCATTGACTAATAAAATATAATGTTGACTTGGATCAACCCTACGTAGTAGTTTTATTAATTGGTCGTAAATAAATCGTTGAATAATTCAAAAGCCATCCTAACAAGTTAAGGAATTAATTGGGTGTTTGAAATTAATTAAAATTTGAATACCAAAATTACTAATTTATGCAACATTAACTTAATGATAAATGATCAAGGGCTTGATTATTTTTCTTTTTTTTTTTAATTATGGGTATCTAGATTAGTTTGTACATACCTCAATTAATTATGGGGTTTTGAAAAATAACAAGGAAAATCCTCAACAGTTTTACAGGGCTAGAATCGATGACCTCTGAGCAAAATTTCCAAAGGTCCATGAGTTACTGCATGTCAATTGAACTAACCGGAAGAATCTTCAAAACTCCAATACTTGTTAATTAGCAATTTAATAAACTTAATTAACAAGGCTCATAATTTATTTGGTCAGTTATACATGACTGATTGGTAGTAGTTTAATGATATAGAAAATGACTTATTAGGTAAAAAAATTAAAATTGGGGGGAGCTTTATGCAAAATTAAAGTATCGTTTTTTTACATGTCTCTCTCAATTTTAAAGTATGTTTCTTTCATCTATAAAAATCATACAAATAAAAATCTTCTCAATCTATAGAGACGTATTAATATACATGATTTACCCGAAAATCAATTAAATAACCCCTAAATTCAATGGAGTTATAATTTTAAAATTAAAATTAGAGTAGGTGTAAAATTAAACATTAAAATATATAAAAGTTTTTGGTAAATGATGCTAATGTTTTAATTATGCAATCATTATCACTAGGTTTATTATAACGACAAAAAACGACCAGATAACATCAATATTTAGGTATTGTTTGGTAAAAATAAGGTGACTTATAGATGACTTATAAGTTACCTTATAAGGTACTTTATTTTTAGTTTAGTTGTTTAAATGACCATAAGTTAACTTATAAGGTACCTTATAATGTACTTTATTGAAAAGTTAATAAAAGTAAGATTTTGATAAGCTACCTTACAAGTCATAAGGTATCTTATAAGATACTTTTGCCAAACATAGCCTTAGTCGTTCCGAATTTTATAGTTTAAATTTATAAAAAAATGCTTTATGCATGACATGAAAATTGCAACAAATAGAAGATCCACGAAATCATGTTTTACTCCAATTATGATGATTTAATTAATAATATAAATATAAAATTCAAAATCAAAAACTTGTTGTATCTTTTTGTAAGTCAAACAAATTACATGAGCTTGCATCAAGCCTATTAAACCAACATTTTAGATATAAATGCACCGATTTAATTATGTTGGACTGACTCATATAAAGATATCTTTATATTATAAATAATAGATATAAAATATAAATAACAATAAAAGGTACAATAGTAAATAGAGGTATCTATTCTGGTTATATTGTTATCTCAAACAAACTAGGGTTTCAAATGGACGAATAAGAAATTATGAAAGACTTTAATAAGATAGAAGTTTCTATTGTTAATATATATGTTGACTAACTTGGTCTAAAGACTTTACTTGCCAGAACTTTACACCACTTTAGACTTTTTAGGCCATCGATTAGAAATATAAGGAACATAAATGAACAAGAACTGTTAAACTTAGGTCTAAGGATACTTTCGTGTCCGTTTTATTAAGATATTTCTAGTATGTCATTGTAACAAATGCATATTTGTTCGCATTGAATTGTCGTATGAGCTTAAGAGTGTGGAGTTCCCTCAAAAAGGTATCAGGTTCAAATTCGATCTAGTCCACCTTGCCCCTAGGACACCACAAGTTGTCATTCCTATTATGGTCGTGGGACCGGTATAGTAAGGGTGTTATGAATGATAGCACATAGATGCGGGGCCATGAACTTGATCTAGAGGAAGCTCGGAATATGTCAATCGAATTAAGATAGATTTTGTCAATTGATGGTAGCAAATGCTATATTGATACGAGATAATCGACTAATGATGGTTGCATAAGTCTCATGAAACGTTCAGAAGAAATTTAAGTTGAGTTGGATGAAAGGGTAAGAACTTGATAGAGTTGATATAATAACAATAAAATCATAAATAACGATCGTTGTTTGTAAAGAAATGGGAAAGGGAAACTATTATAGCCCTACACGAAGTTTGTGAATAAGTGATTGTCTGATAATGAGCAAGGAATATATGTCTTTCTGCTAAAGAGGATGCATGGGACTCATAATTCATTAGATACTTTTTATAAATGTCAACTAAGTATCCTAAGTAAATTGCTCTCGGTTGTTTAATTATTTGATAACCAGAGTCATTCTTTGATAAATGATCCCTATAAGTCACACTCAATAAAATTTGATCAATCTCTTTTTTTATCGTTAAGGTAGAGTACCGAACAAATTGTTTGGAGAGAGAAACCAAGTCTACTGTACTACACTACTACTGTAGTAGTTTATGACCATATCACCTATTTTTTAAGAGGACAACACCTCTAACAATCAACATATTACCTATTTTTATTACTAATTGAACGTCTATTTTTCAATAATTTATAAAGATAAATGATATTAATATAAATAAAATATCTATATTATATTTCATATATAACAAAACACATACATCATCATCCACGGGTAAAAAACAATATTATAAAAACTAAAGCCAGAAAATTGCTATTATATAACTATATCATATATACTTAGGCTATGTTTGACAAACTAACTATTAAGCTAGCGGATGACTGATAATTTAGCTGATTACTGATAAACTAGCCGGTAGCTAATAAGCTAGTTGATGAAAAAAATCATGTTTGACAAAACTAGCGTATAAGAATGTAAAATGACCAAAAAATCATATTGAAAAATAAAAATTAGTAATTAATATTAATTAGGGTTATAATTGAAAAAATTGACAATAAGCTTCCAAAACGCTACTTGAAGTAACGTTTTGCCAAATATAATTTTTTCATCCGCTAGCTTATCAGCTACTCACTAGCTTATTAGCTAGTTGGCCAAACATAGCCTTAAATTATGCAAAAGGGAATAACCCGAATTTAGCTTGTTTTGATTTTTGATATATTTTGATAGAATACTTACAAATGAGAAAGTAATATAAACTATTGACTATTTAAATTATAAACATTTAAAAACACAAACTTGTAGAAGTATTAAAATAAGGGGGTGTTTGGATTAGGCTATAAAAACAACTTATTGACTTATTTCGGTGTGGCGCCGGTAATAAGTCATTTTGAGTGTTTGGAAAAAGCAACTTATCCGGTGCCAAACCGGTGATAAGTCATTTTTTAGGAAATTAAAATTTTTAACTTATCAATTTTTGATAAGTACTTTTCCAAGAAGTCAATAAGTTAATTATAAGTTAATAAGCTAATCCAAAAAGAAAAAAAAAGTAATGACTCGTCAAATAAAATGAAAATACCTAAAATATTTAAAAACACAAACTTCTAGAAGTATTAAAATTAAAGAAACGACTCATCAAATAAAATGAAAATAGCTGGTTAGGGCATTTATCTTGATATGGACGATCATAGCAGTAGCAAATGAAGTGATTATCAAGATCAATCCCATACGAGTCACTTGATATTGTGCAATTTTTGCATTGCTCGCTCTCTACATACCATTTCAGTGCAAACCCCTTTTCTAGGGCATTGTCAAGGTTTGTTTGATTCTGAACAAGATCCTTTGCAACGTTTTTTTGAAAACGGACACTAAACATGTTGATTGCACGGAAGAGTTGGGGCATAAACCACATTGGTTTTGGTATTGTTTGTGGTACAAGAATACACTAAAGTTGGAGTCGGAGCTTGAGATGGGGAGTGATGACACTCATAACCTAGAGTAAGGTTTCGAATGCTAGAAGGTGTAACTAAAGAACTCGAAGTCAATAGTGGTGTTGATGAGTCTCAAGAGGGCAAATTTATGCCCAATAGTCCAATCTTGTGACAGTGATGGTTTGTGGGTGGTGGTAGAATTCAAGGACTCGATATTTTAGCGAATTAATTTCTATCAGTGGGATGCTCTGATTAACACAATCTAACTTGTAACCTAGTTTACCACGGTAGTTTGGGCCAGTTTACGCACCAAAACGGATACTTAATGTACCTGAAGCTTCCACACAGGAACTCATTGCCACAACTCTTGTACAATGCATTAATTGGTAGTGCTGGATGTTTGGGTTTTTATTAGAATTAACAAAAATAAGAAAGTATGTACAAAGGAAATCATCCACTTCGACACGATAAAAGTAAAGATTACTATAATCCTAAATCTTATCTTTTATTATGTTAACTTTTTGACAAACACATTAAATCACTTTTCGACCCTATAAAACATCTTGATGTATGTAGAAACTTGTTTTGGACATGACTGTCTTGTCGTACCATGTTATAAAAAACAAGTTTCTAAATAAAGACGACATATGAAATATTCTAAAAATAAGAATCATCTGGTTAAATAACGTCTATCATTTTTTACACATTTAACCAATAAATACAAATTAATATAATGATATATAAGTATCGTATTTAGATTGTCAACAATTTGCAAATTTCATCATGTAATGAATCATGAATTATTTTTGAATTTATCTTTTAACTAGAAATATCAAATGATTTTTAGTTACATTATCGGACAACATTTTAAACCAGCATTGGATATTTACACTTAAACCTGCAAACTGTATCATACGATTTGATAAAACTATAAACCGCACCGCAAAAGTTTTAAATCACACTTTATAAAACAGTACAAATAGTTTATACAGTTTAAATAAACATCCCTAAATAAGGATGTTTTTGTTGAGACTTGAATTCCACTATAATTCATCCGGAAGAATTTAAATTTTATAAAAAAAAAATCAAATTTCGTTTTGCCGTTTAAAAATTGCTTCTTCGAGAAAGAATATGATACAAAAACAACGAGACAAAAAGAGAATATTTTCTACAGGCAAAACAATCTCTTCACCTAAAGCTAGCATATGATAGAATAATATTTAATAAATAATTACACTTACTTTGGTTTTATTATAATTTAATCATCAAAACTTAAAATCTTTGTTAGAAACAAAATTTTCCACATGGGTATAACGAGATTGTCATCAACATGGTCTAAACTAGAGAGCTTTAATAACAACTTAAGGTAACATATGATATACAGATAAGATAGCGACAGATAGATAGTAGTTCATTTATATGTTGTTCTGATTAAAAAGATCTGATTTGCAATCAAGTATGGTATTTTAATTAACATTTGGATCTTTCTTTAGGAGTTTGTGTAATTACTACTTCAACATTATTGAATGGTTCTATTGTTTTGTCGTATCGTGCCAAAAAAACAAGTTATCAAGTAAAACACATAGAACACATCAAAATGAAAGAGGGATTTAAGAAACATTTTAATTAAGAAAATAGTTGCATACCTGAGGATGATGATGGTGACGACAACGCCGTCGGTGATGAACCGGTTCCAGTCTTGTTTACTGTCGAGCAACTCTCTACCAAAATAGGAGTTTCGATGCAGGCACAACTGGTGAGACTTGTAGCACTATTGTATATGCACTGACCGCCAGATTGGGTGCAGTCAGTGCAGGGCTTGGGTCCCACCTTCCACCAGACCTCAAACCCTTTTTGGAGAATCTCACTCAATCTAGTTGGGTTCACGAACCCAACTGGAACTGGGATTACAACACTAGTTTTACAGATACCAGGAGCTTGTATTCCTGGCATTAGAAAAACCGGACTAACCTCTTCGACACTACAAAAGATCGAACCAAACCCCACGAGGTCAAAAGAAAACAGACATCCGAAGAGAAAACTAATGTTCATATAGCTCGAGGTGTAGTCGAAAAGCTCATGATCGATAGTGGTGTTGACTAGATCTTGTGGACATATCGAGTTCACCATATCTTCTCGAACAACCGTCAGAATCTGGGCCGTTGGATCGACACCCAGAACCCTGTACATAATCTTCATGATTTCGATCGTGGGCGGATTTCGTTCATCGCAGTTGAGCTCGAAACCCGGGTACCCACAGTATTCAGGATCCTGGTGTCGCCGGAAAGGGTACCGGAAGCCGGAAACAGGCCCGCAACTGAAGGAACCATTGCAGGTGCCATAGAATCCGGCCGAGTTGCTTGAAGATGCTCTTATTACGATCAAAATGAGTAATTTTAGGAACAAATAATTACAGGAATTCATGGAGGATTTAGGGAAGATTAGGTGGCAAAAATCTAAGATGAGTTGGAGACGATGGAATTTTGTGGATTTTTAGTAAGAAATGAGTGAACCAACTACTACCATGTTAAAAAAAGTGGCATGGTTGATTATTTTATTGTGATTAAGGTAGCACAAAGTTGACTCGTTGGTAGATTGGTTATAAAGCTTTTTCTACGTCCAATGCTTCATTGACCAACTTTATGACTATTCATTGTTTCTGGTCTTGATTTTCGAGTAGGGTTGTAAACTAATCGAACGTTTTTTTAATTAATGATATGAGTTTGGTTGAGTTTGAGTTTTAAGTTCGAGTTGAGTATGAGATTGAAATGTCAAATAAGCCAATGCCATTTATCAACACAAAATTGGTAAGCGTTAATGATGTAAGAATGAAGTATAGTTAAACATATAAGAGGTTCTTTCTGGCAGGGGCGGACCCACCCTACGAGTAGAGGGGTCCCGTGCTACCATTCAACCGTGTTCCGTAAGGGTAAAAAAAATCGCGTTTCGTAAGTTTTACATGAGGTGCACCCACTAAACTTTTGATATTTCAAGGATTAAAGGAGCACTACTTTAAAAAATCCATCGAAATCAACCAAAAACCTTAAAAAATAACTTGAAATCAACCAAAAACCTTAAAAAATAACTTGAAATCAACCAAAAACCATGAAAAAATCACTCGAAATCAATCAAAATCCTGAAAAAATCATTCGAAATCAACCGACAAACTTAAAAAAGTCCCCAAACGGAGAATTCGGCTAAAAAATCCCTCGAAATCAACCGAAAAGTACATCAAACAGCTTTGCGGACATTTGATACAATTTAAGGGTGCACCCGCTCAGGAAAAATCCTGGGTCCGCCACTGCGTTCTTGTAACATCCTAAAATTTAGAAAAAATTTAAACCGAAAATAAAATGCGGAATATATAAAATCGTCCACTAAATGGGGATAGAGTATAGGAGTTTACATCTGCAATTAGGATACTAAATGACAACCTAATAATCTATACAAATCAGGAACATAGATTACATTCGGGTGTCACTAATATTCTCAAAATAATGTTTCTATCTTCTCCAATATTTACACACTACGGTGTAATCCCAAAAAGAGTGCATTCATCGGCACGTCACTACGCTCCTCACTAAGAAGCCTTGTTATCCCGAACACCTGCTAAACATGGCATTTAAGAACAAGTGTTAGGCACACGCCTAGTGAGTATAAACAGTTAAATGGATAAAGCCGTAAAATATTTAATTAAAAGAGTGAAAGACTTTATACCAATTAACTCAACTTGAAAGCTTACTCTTGATGAACAAGGTTCTTTTAAAGATACCCTATCATACCATCTTTGGTGACCGATACAAAAGTAGGTCACTACTCGATGTTGACTTAACAAATGAACCAATGGCAATTGGAAACCACCAATTAATGTAAATACATCTAAAGCCTCCGATGATTCCAATAAAAGCCCGTGCTAGGTGTCAATGGCAATTGGTAACACCCAATTAATGTAACAACATCTAAAGCCTCCAACGACCCTAATTCGGCACGTTCGTAAGAATCAATGGCAATTGGTAACGACCAATTAATATAATAATATCTAAAGCATCCGATGACTCGAATGAATATAAAGGGGACAACAATCCCGAAATAAAACCTACTAAATGCCTATGGATCCATTACATGCTAGTCTATAAATCAACTACATCAAACCCGACATAGTGATAGTTTTCCATTTACCGAAAAACCTTTATATTAATGTTTCCCTTTGAAATATGAACTTTACCGAAAATTAGGTCAAATAATTTTAGTTCCATAATCAAATATTTTCTCATCTAGAGACATTTCCAAGTAAGATAAAACCATTTACATTACTCATTTCATAACCAAGATCAAAATCCTCATTTTGACCTAAAAATACCCAAAGTTAACTAAATGCGATAATACTTGAAATCATAACTTAAAAAGAGTAAACTTAGCATTTAGAACAAGTATTAGGTTTGTAAAGGGTTGGAAATGAACTCACGTAGCTAGGGTTAGGAAAACCCTAGAAAATCTCCTAAAATGGTGAAGAAGATGAAGATGAAGAAGCTTTATGAGATAGCCAAGAACACCACCACTTGAAGCTTTAATACTTGAACAAACCTTGAATCTCCAACTTAATGAGGTAGTAAATGTGATGGGAAGAAGTAGATGAGAGAAATAAATGCTCCAAAATCGCCTTCAATGCAGTAGTATGAAAAAATGAGTTTGGTATCTGAGAAGTGAGGAAGAAGAGATGAAAAACGGGACTTATTGTGCCCTCTGGACCACCCGGGCGATGATGCCCTGCAATCATGACAAGGCATGATCACCTGTCATGATCGCACAACGCATATCATGAGTTTTGATCGATTTTTGCTATCTAGTTTTCCTGCGATCTTGCTCCGCGATCATGACATGGCAAGATAGCCTGTCATGATCGCCAACTTGGTACCGAAACTCAATTCGATTTCGGTTTTCGCTCCTTTTTTCCAGATCAATGTAACCCGACATTAAACCATTGAAACACTCCATTTAGCTATAAATATCAAAATATTAGGATGCGAAGTTCAAAATCTTATATACAAAATTCCGAGTGTTACAGTTCTGGATAAGCACAAATCAAAAATGGGTCTTTATTACCAAGTATATTTTGTAGTAAGTGCTTAACGATAAAAAATAACTTGTGCAAGTGTTGTTTGACTCGGTTTGTGACATATTGGTAGCTGACTTGGTCAGCGCCGTTATGTCAAGAATGTATGTAAACCTCACTTATTTCTTACTTTTAGTTAATTTATTATTTTAGGCCCCTCAACTTCACACAGTAAGTGCTTAACGATAAAAAATAACTTGTGCAAGTGTTGTTTGACTCGGTTTGTGACATATTGGTAGCTGACTTGGTCAGCGCCGTTATGTCAAGAATGTATGTAAACCTCACTTATTTCTTACTTTTAGTTAATTTATTATTTTAGGCCCCTCAACTTCACACAGCCATCAAATACGTGAGGTTTAGAAATAACTTTAATTAATATTTGAGTTAAATACAAATTTGGTCCCTGTGGTTTACAAATATTAACGGATAAGGTCCTTCAAAGATTTTTTAACGATTAGCATCCCTGTGATTTCCATTTTATAGGTCCTCCATCCAACTTTTCCGTTAAAGATGACATTTTTTTAGCATATTTTCTTTATTTTTCCATTTTTCAATTCACATGGACAAAATCTGTAATTTACTCTAAACTATATAGATATAGGTGTATTTTATGTATTATATAAATATATTTGTATTTTATTAATCAATAAATATCATATTTTTATAAACTATATACTTTTCATATTTTATAAATTATATTACATGTGTATATGCATCTTATATTTTTATTTAAGAATTATTTTTATTTTATTTATTTATATGGTATATTATATTTATCTTTATAAAATGTATTTTGTATTTATATTTATATACAAAGTATAAATAATTTTATAAAATTTATGGTAGGTTCAATTTATGCTTAAAACACTAAATTAAATCACTATACAAATTGTATACATTGAAGGTTTAAATACATAACATATGTAAAAATATAAATATAAAATAAACTTTTTATAAAATATAAATATACAAAAAATTAATAATATATAGATATAAATATATACGGTAAATATAAATATAAGTATAGGAGTTAAATTCAAATATGTACAACATTGTTATCATCAAGATCGCTTTTCAAAAAAAATTGTTACCATCAAAATTGTCATCCTGAAAATCTACAGCATCACATACGTTGCCATCTCTATTCACACGGTGTATATGTATATCTATAAATTATTAATTCTTTATATATTTAAGATCATATTATATTTATATTTTATAATTTTTTTGTATATTTATATTTTATAAAATTAATTTTGTATTAATATTTATTTTTTTATATTATGTGTTTAAAACTTCAATAAATACAATTTGTGTAGTGATTTGATTTAGTGTTTTTAGTATAAATTGAACCTTTGTGTAGTGATTTGATTTAGTGTTTTTAGTATAAATTGAACCTTTCATACATTTTATAAAATTATTTATATTTTATATATAAATATAAATACATAATACATAGAGATAAAATCTATAATGTACTCAAAGTTAAATGATAAAATCTTGGACAATTGTGTTTGAAATTTAGTTCCATATTTGTTGGTGATAACTGATATGTTCCACATCGATAGGGCAAAGAAAGTTTTTACCTTTTATCACACTCCTATATAAATCAACTCTTTTAATTGTCCCACATCGACCAACAAAAGAAATTCCACCTTATAACCCATTTTATAAATGCCGGTTGTAGAAGCGGTTAGTTGCTACCAAACCCAATTAGCGATGGTCCCTAGAAAGGTTGATTAGAGTTTAATCAACTCAACGCCTTGACCAAGAGGCATTGGTTTCTCGCATAGTCGCTTGGAAAAAGATCTAGCTGTTCCTTGGCTTTGTAGGAGGACTTTATGGTTATAGTTTTCCTCCGAGTTGAGCTTCGAGGATCAATCAAGATTTTCTTGAGCACATCAACATTGCTCATGACAACAACATGGACAATGATGCTCCAGAAGATCTTGATCGATCCTCATGGCTCAACTCAGAAGAAACTATAATCGTAGAGGCTTCCTTGAAAGCCAGAAGCAGTTTGATTTTTTGCCAATCACTAGCTCAAGAAATTATGCCTTGTGGCCGAGACGTGGAGTTGGTTATACTCTAATCAACCTTTTAAGAGTTGATTTAAGGGGTCATAAGGTAGGATTCTTTTTCTTAGTCTACGTGGGACAATTTAAAGAGTTGGTTTATATAGAAGGTGATAAATAGTATAAAGAGATAACATTCGGCTCCCGGGTTACAAGGCTTATGTTCTGCCCCTGTATTAGCCAACAAAACCCCTATCTTTTATAAAAATTACCGATCATATGAAACTGTACAACTTATACTTATATTTAGAATTTTGAAACTATAATTGTCTTTTTACATTTGTTCTTTATTATCTAATATTGAGTGCATACATATTACGTACTCTTCTATCTCTAAAACAATAATAAGATCTCAAACTATAAGTAACATGAGGTTTTTTATTTATAAGATTGATGATTCCAAAAATGTTTGTTTTAACTCAAACGCTATATTTTTATGTCTTTTTTTTCCGAAGGAAATGAAGGAAAAGTAATGGGAAAAGAAATGTATATATTATTAATTGATTTTGCGTCTAGAAATACTCGGAAAAACAATGAATTCAATGTTATTTTTTATAATAAAAACAATATATTGAAAAAAAAAATTATACTTATCGAGGATCCTTTTTCACATCTCGCCCAGGGACTAAAAATGTGAGGAACGAGCTTGTATATGCCCAATGCTTCATCAACCAACTTTACGACTATTATACGTTGTTTCTGGTCTCGACTTTCGAGTAGGGTTGTAAACTAATTGAACATTTTTTGAATGACATGAGCTTGGTTGAGTTTGAGTTCGAATACGAGATTGAAAAGTCTAATAAGCCAATGCCATTTATCAACACAAAATTGGTAAACTTTAATGGTGTAAGAATGAAGTATAGTTAGATATATATGAGGCTCGTTCTGGGTAAACACATATCGGAAATGGGTCTTTATTACCAAGTATATTTTGCACTAAGTGTTTAATGATAAATATTACTTGTGGAAGCATTGTCTGACTTAGTCTGTGACATATTGGTAGCTGACTAGGTCAGCACCTTGTTATGTCAAGAATGTATGTAAATAGCATTTCTTACCCAACAAGAGATAATCAACACCAAGTAAATGTTGAATTCAACGTTTTTATAAGAGCCTTTATGCCTTGAGCCTTGAGCAAAATCATTGACCTTGTGCGTGGTTTGATTAGGACACACGGTTTCTAGAAAATGCGGCATTTTTTTAATTAAGATGTTAACCATATTAATTTGTTCGTGTATGTTACTGTAATGTTATATTCTCTTTGTGAGAATATGCCACTACTAAAAACAAAGGTATCACCAATGGGCAAAACGATCCGTAAACCATGGAAACTATCTTTATCAACGGCTTTTCGATGAGAAAAGAAGGTCTGAAAAAGTGGGTTGGTAAAACTTATCATCGCATTTTTCGATGGCTTTCTAATGGGAAAATTACCGACGACCTTCCGAGGGCTCTCGTTAATGACTGCTTTCCAACGCTTGTCATTTCCAACAACTTTTAGAAAAATTGTTTAGGTTTCATCGACGGTTAACCTTGCTTTTTGGATTTTTAATTATAAAAAAGAACTCGTATTTGCTACATTTTCACATGTATATATATCTGCATACAAAATCCAGAAATTCAACCCAAGATTTACCTACAAATCCGTCCATATATCCATACAAATCCTTACATATGTATCCAATCCATACCGTTATCATCTAATATGTCTATAATGACCACGAGAAGTGGGATCATTGGAAGGCCGTGGTGGGCATTATCAAACTAACATCACCTCTATAGCTCTATCCGCCATCGGGGTACTCTTCTTCTCAAGTCGAGAGTTCTACTCTCTCTCAACTGCTTGCTTCTCTTCTATTCAAATATGAAGATCCGTTGGGTTTTTTCGGACTTTTTCCATTATTTTACCACATTAACCAGTTTTATAGGTCATAAAGATAGATCTAACAAGTTTTAGAAAGTGGAAGGATTTATTTAACAAGTTTTGGAATGTTCAAAGATTTATTTGTTCCAAAAAATTGTCCAAGGATTTAATCATTCTGAACACTAAAGTCTATTGGGTTTTATTGATTTTTTTCCCTAACTATTAAGGGCCCAAACATTTTATTAATTAAATACAATGGAGGAAAAAAATACATAAAAAAGTTAAATTGTCGTTCATTATATAGTACTTTTTTTAATGTTTCTTTAAGTATTTTTATCTGATACCAACTTTTAAAACTACTTGCCTCGAAAACTTTGATATACTCTCCGTAATTCATGTTCGGTCAACTCTTTTGATTATTCCATCCTTACATGAATTCTATTTTTGTATATAGTAGATATTTTGTTATTAGCTCAGTGGCCGAGGGCCTAAGGGCTTAGTGGGCCGATGCCCCTATGCTTTTTTTCACTACTTACTAATATTGGATATTAGAGATAGTGTTAATTTACTTAATGGGGAGGCTAATGGCACCCCTAAGAGTAAATGTCATCCTCACACAAGTCAACATCAACATCTATTATAGTATCAAAAATTTCGTACAGATCCCTATAAAGTGCATGAAATTTCGTGCACACTCCTATATTAGAGGTGCCATTAGCACTCCCCTTACTTAATTTGTTATTTGGTCCCCTCAACTTGACACAACCATCCAATTTATAAATAACTTTAATTAATATTTTATTTGAACTATTTTAGTTTGTGATCATGTAGGAATACATATTGTTAGTTGTCATAATTAGGGCTAAATATTTTAGTTATTCTTTGTGAGTCTAAATATCGTAGCCTTACTAAATTTTAATTATTGAAACAATTTGTTGATTGTTATTTTTTATTAATAAATGATACGTAGATCAAAATTGAATCATGAAATCTAACCAAAGACTCATAAACGTAGTTTTTAAGCTTCTTGATGTAACTTATATCATTAGATTAAATGTGCAAATACTTTAAATGCAACATAAAGTGAAAAGTGAGTTTTTAAATGGCTCATTGGTTTTGTTTACCGAAAAATAAATTGTTGAAAATGTTTAGTTTCAAGAAAATTATGCAAGATTTCAAAAGGAAAGTAACCAAATAGCCAATTTTCTCAATCAAAATTATTTTCTAGGCATTTTTTCAATTGATTACCATCTTACCCGCTCAATTTTCATATTAAAAAGAACAAAGAACAAAAATTATTTACCCAATTTTGCGTAAACAATCCCATTTGCGTAAAGAACTTTTTCTTTAATTTGAAAATAGGTTTTGCAAAAACTCTAGCAAAAATGGAAATTGGGTTCCAAAAGTACCTAAAAAGTGAAGTGATTGGAAATATTGACTATTTTGGTCAATTTCCCGATTTCAAAGCCGCAAAAAATCGACATGTTCCACTTTAATGAACAAATATTTGAAGATTTCGTTAATTTTTTATCTTGTTTTAGGGTTTTCATATGGTATACGTTGGATAATGTACCTTTTGTGTTTAAAAAAATACATATACATTATATCGAAGCAAAATAGACTTGTTTATATGATCCGTTTGTATAAAGAGATCAGATTCGCCTCCGGGGTTACAAGACTTGTGTTACAGTACTCCTGCACTTGCATTCAAAGTTGTACAACAAAAGAATATCAAAGAAATTGCTAAATGACCAAAATACCTCATATTTAATAGAGCTAAACTTAATACAGTTAGAAGTAGAGATCTAATCCATAACAAAATCGAAATAGCAATGACCATACTTGTAATTTCAATTGCTGGACCCAATCCATGATCTACATATAACCAAAGAGACAAAATCTCTAATTTACTCAAAGTTAAATGATAAAATCTTGAACAATTGTTTGAAATTTAGTTCCATATTTGTTGGTGATATGTTCCACATCGGCAGTGCAAAGAAATTTTTATCTTTTATCACCCTCCTATATAAATCAACTCTTTTAATTGTCCCACATCGACCAACAAAAGAAATTCCACCTCATAGCCCATTATATAAACGTCAGTTGTAGAAGCGGTTAGTTGTTACCAAACCCAATTAGTGATGATCCCTAAAAAGGTTGATTAGAGTATAATCAACTCCACGCCTCGACCCATTGATTTCTCTAATTGTCGCTTGGAAAAAGATCTAACTGTTCCTTGGCTTTGTAGGAGGCCTCTATGGTTATAGTTCCCCTCCGAGTTGAGCCACGAGGATCGATGAAGATTTTCTTGAGCGCATCAGCATTGTTCATGACAACAACATGGACAATGTTGTTGCGCTCCTGGAGATCTTGATCGATCCTCATGGCTCAACTCAGAAGAAACTATAATCGTAGAGGCTTCCTTGAAAGCCAGAAGCAGTTTGATTTTTTGCCAAGCACTAGCTCAAGAAATCGATGCCTTGTGGCCGAGGCGTGGAGTTGGTTATCCTCTAATCAACCTTTTAAGAGTTGATTTAAGGGGTCATAAGGTATAATTCTTTTTCTTAGTCTACATGGGACAATTAACAGAGTTGGTTTATATAGAAGGTGATAAATAGTATAAAGAGATAAGATTCGGCTCCTAGGGTTACAAGGCTTGTATTCCGCCCCTGTATTAGCTAACAAAACCCCTATCTTTTGAAAAAACTACCGATCATATGAGACTCTGCAACTTATATATATCTATATTTAAAATTTCGAAACTATAATCGTTTTTTTATACTTGTTCTTTATTATCTAATATTGAGTGCATACATCTTATGTACTCTTCTATCTTTAAAAGAAGAATAACATCTCAAACTATAAGTAACATGAGGTTTTTTTATTTATAAGATTGATGATTCCAAAAATGTTTGTTTTAACTCTAACACTATATTTTTAAGTCTTCTTTTACGAAGGAAAAGTAACGGGGAAACCATTCATGTATGATAAATAGATGGTTTGTTTTACAGTGGCTAATTGTTAAGAGAGTTCCATTCCATATAATGTTCTGAATGGAGCAAAGCTGTTTAGTGTGTACATATCTGATGCATAGTGAAATATAATCTGTTCAGACACACCTACCATCAATGTTAAAACAGATAACAAGAAATAACAGATCTTAATTAGAAGGTGATTTTGGAACTGTGAAAAGTCCCAATTTAAGGTTTAACTCTATTTTTTTTGGGAACTGTGAAAACTATGATTTTAGGTATATATTTGAAATATTTAGTTTGGAAAATGGTAAATATTCGAGAAGTAAAAAATGATATAAAACCTCTATACAGTCAAAATTGGATTTAACTGGTGAAGAATTGTGGTTTTCATTCGTCAAGAGTTGTACTTTGACTGGTCAAAAATTAAGGCTATGGAAAATATTACGAAACTACCCCTCTATTTTCCGCATACCAATGAGTGGATTTGTCGTTTGACTCAAACTTTTTGCTTGTATTATACCACCGCAAAACTAACAATGCTATACAGACCTTATGTGATTTTTGTTAGAGTGCTACATCAGATAAACTTAGGGACCGTTTACCAAACACCAACCATGTAAATTCTTACAGGGTGAGCATAGTAAGAGACATAGCAACGAGAGGGAATCTACCGGTTTAACTGGTTATCACTCGCGGCCACCTACGAAGGTGCATTAGGAAACACTACAACCCACGAAGACTAGTGATGGAATCATGGAAATTTTACCCGTTGAGGCGGGTACCCGCGCGGAAATTCCCCGGTTTAACGGGTAACGGGGCGGGGGCGGGGGCGGGGATTAATTTTCATACCCAAAACAGGGTCGGGGATGGCACTACCCGCCACTAATATACCCGATTAATTTTTTAATTTTATTTAATACATGTATATAGTGTGTGTATAAATAAATAAACATGTATTTATGTATTTATTTATTATTAAATAGCAAATATATTTGTTTTTCCATAATGTTGACTAATGTAGTAACTATTTTTTTATAATTTTAATTATAAAATATGTCGTCTTTTCCTAAACAGGTACCCAACGGGTTCCCCGAACCCATCGGGGATTAGTCGGGGCGGGGACGGGGGATGCATTACCCGCCCGATACCCGCCCTGTTTCCATCCCTAACGAAGAGACATTAATTATCAACCACTATGCGACATGCGCCATTAAGACTCATTATGAATCGTTAATGGGCCACTAAGACATATAAGACATGTTAAGGTGCTTACCCGAAAAACTTTTGGTAAACGGCCCCTTACTCGATTAGCGCTTACCTGGATAAAAGACGTTTACCAACGATCCATTTTGATGGCCGAAAATGTTACCTGATAAGGTAAGTTCTTTTGCAGGTAAGTGCTTACCCTTTTGTCCTCAATAACTCTGTTGAAGAGTAATATAAGGAGGTTTCACTCTAAATTTACAGTTTTAAACAGTTTAAAAAATAGAAATGGTTGCAATTTTATTAAGACCAACAACTTAAAAAGGCAAAGTGCACCCAAATTACATGAGTTATGCAACCCACAAAAGGGTTCTATCTCTTGTGTTTCAAAATAAACATTAAACTTTCACAACTAAAAATTACATCTTGAAAACAGAATATCAAGATTTTGATTACCTCTAAAACTCTGTTATCTACATTCCCCTTAGAACTTACTGTCATAAAACAAACCTGATTTAAATTCAACGAACTCGAATCAACCATCAGAAGAATTCATTATAGAATCATCAACCAATCTTTTAGTAACCCCATAATCCGGCGATGGTGGTTCCGTATTCAGATCTTTAAAAAGTCCACCATCATCCACCACAATATCAACCACCTCCGGTTTCTGAACGTTCCATTCATCGTTCTGAATCCCTCTTAATATCTCCACCACTTCTTTCATCGTCGGCCTCATATCCCCTTCCTGTTGCAGACACCGGAAAGCCAATTCCGCCACTAAAGTGGCGGTCCTCCTTACAAAACCATCATTCTCAAATCCAATGTTCTTATCAACCAACTCATCCAACATATGATTTTGGATCTTATTGATAGCCATTGCGGCTAAGTTTATATCGAGACTTTGTCTATTGGTGTCAACGGCTTGTAATGAAGAAATGAGCTCGATTAAGACCACACCGAAGCTGTAAACGTCACTTTTGTCGGTTAACCGGTAGCATAGATAGTATGCGGGGTCCACATAGCCGGGTGTCCCTTGTGGGGCCGTGGAAACGTGTGTGCAGTTGGTTGGGAACAATCTTGATAACCCGAAATCGGCAACTTTGACTCGGAAACTTTTGTCTAAAAGAATGTTGTTGGTTTTAACGTCTCGATGGATGATGTCTTTTTTGTGGAGATAAGATAGGGCTTCGGCTGTTTCTATGGCGATATTTAGGCGAACGGGCCATGTAAATATACTCGAGTTTGAGTTTGATAGTTTTCCGTGAAGATGATCGGCTACTGTGCCATTGGGGATGTATTCGTAAACTAGAAGTAATTCTTTGCTTCTTTTTGACGTGCATCCATATAATTTCACTAGGTTTTCGTGACCTAATCCCATCAAGATGGCAACTTCGTTCATGAACTGTTCTACCCGTTTGAAATTGTTTTCGTATAAACGTTTGACAGCAACTTCTCGACCGTCAAGAAGCTTACCTGAAAACAATATCTAAAGAGTTAAATCAAAAACTAGTATGCGCTAATACTACAATAAAATCAGTTTTATATGACGTCGGATATGTCTAAATGTCTTAATAGACACGAACTTACGTTTATAGAAGAGAATAATTATGTATTGTATGTAAAAGTGCTACGATAAGGGATTGTCAGACTGTCTGAATGTAGCGTTATTCAGTCTGAATAATACTACATCTGAATAATACTACATTCAGACTTAATATTTTCCTTTCATTATTCAGTCTGAATATGACACGTATCGCGCTCTCATTTGTCCTCACGTTCGCAACCAAATTTGAGTTCTTATTTGAACCAGCCCATATATATATATATATATATAGAGAGAGAGAGAGAGGAAAGTTCAAATGTGAGTAGATAGGGAGAGAGAGAGAAAGGAAAGTTCAAATGTGAGTAGATAGGGAGAGAGAGAGAAAGGAAAGTTCAAATGTGAACTCAAATTTGGTTGCGAACATGAGGACAAAGGAGAGCGCGACACGTGTCTCATTCAGTCTGAATAATGAAGCTGGAGTTCATACATTATTCACTATGAATAACACAACATTCAGTCTGAATATTTCCTTTCGTTATTCAGACTGAATAGAACACGTGTCGTGCTCTCCTTTGTCCTCATGTTCCCATTTCTCTCTCTCTCTCTCTCTCTCTCTATATATATATATAAACAGGTTTGAGGGTTCATGTCTGACCAAATAACAGTACAAAGGTTGATAGTAGTACCATGATACACAGTTCCATATCCACCATCCCCAAGTTCTCTTGAATCATCAAAGTTATCGGTAGCTACTTCTAGTTCCTCATAGCTAAAAACCTGAGCTCCAAAATAAGTGCTTTTCGCAAAATCTTTAGTTATTTTTGATGAAGGATACGAAGGGATGCTGGAAGTGAAATTAGATCGAGTGTTACTAGTAAGTCCTCTGCTCAAAACACTAGTCAGAATGGCTTTGCTCTCCGTTTGAATTATCCTCCGCCTTTTCCTCCTTTGTTTACAAACAAAGATTCCAAATCCGATACTAATACCAACAAGAATCGCTCCAATGGTTGGAAGGACTATAATTCAAAGATAAAAAGAGTAAAACTTAGTTTCTTTGAAACAATGATCAAGAAAGAAATTACAGTCGATTTAGGGATAAAATGAAATCCATACTTATAGTCAGAGACCGATTCTTTGAACTCCCTGCAAATAAATAGAATTTTTCAAGAAAATGTTAGCATCATCAAAACATTTACTTAAAGTTCATAACCAAAATACAATTTCTGAACCAACCCACTTGAGAAATACAACTATTTTGACGAAAATGTATTGTTTTAAGTTACTACAGTAAGTTTTTAGATGGTTTTTTGTTATAAAATATACGAAGGCAAAACGTCGAACACCTGGTGGGCTACATATCCTACTGTCACAAATGCAAACAGATTGGCCTGTAGCAACGTTAAATCCACATTGCCCATCCGACCTGTTACACTCCAAACACTGTTCATCGTACGGATCACTGTAGGTGACCTGAAAACCCCGAGTCAGAGCCTCCGCAAGAGTCAATATGTTCCGATTAAGATCATCACCAACAGTTCTTAATAACGGAACCCTAACTCCTTTAAAACAGTGTATCATCTTCAATATCGGATCAATCGGAACCTTCCCGATGAAAAAGTATGAATCCGTAAGATCCACTCCATCTACGTCACAATAAAATCTGTACGGCTGTTGGGTGGCCATTAAAGACAAGCTACACCCAAAGAATATGGTGAGATCCACATTCTCGTCGCCACCAGCATCAAAAACTCTCGAATTAAGAGTCGAATTGTAAATCCTATTAGGACATGGATTGTTCCATAAGTCCGATCGAGCTAATACGAGGCTTTTTCCGGTCAAATTAGCTTCAAGAACCCGGTAAGCAACCGAGTCAGAGGCAATCAATTCCGGATAATCGTCTTCAGTACAAGTAAGTCGGAACTCCGGTGGACCACAGTGATCCGGTCGATCACCGCCGGTGAAAGGGTAATCAAGGTTGTGAATGTTCCCACAGGAGAAAGTGCCTTCACAACCAGGAAAGGGGGAGAAATTGGGTTCTGTAAGGGCCACCGTGAGGTCGCCGGAGTGGGGGAGGAGAAGGAGGAGGAGCACGGTGGCGGAGAAGAGAGACGACGGAGGCATTTTGGAAGAGATTGCAGCAGTGAACCGCCATTTTTATCTAGCATAAAGCTAGCATGGTTGTTTTGAAATTAACGGGAAAAATCCGAAATAAGAGTAGTTTCATTCGGGGCCCCGATATTATTAAATAATTTTTAACCACTTTTTGTTCCATGCCTTTTTTTTATTTTCTAATGAAAAAATTGAAGATGAAACCTATAAAATTATAAGAAGTACGAAATGCACGATCAAAAAATAAGGCCACGTGATTTTTTTTTTAAATCGAAAAATTACACGATGAATTAAAAACTCATAGGTTCTGGACTTCTGGTAATAATTTTTGACGTTATCAAAATAAAAGGTAAAAATTCAATCTTCTCAAATATGGTTCTTTTTGAAGTATATCTGTACACACGTTTAAGCCGGCGGTTTCAAATGATTATGACTTTCTTAAGATAAACTTTAAGATATCGTATTTGATAATTTTGATAGATTAAGGTAGCTTTTGGTATACAGATTGGACTAGACTGGATTAGACAGAACAAGAAATAGTACTAGACTAGATATGACAAGTCTTCCTTCTAGTGTTTGGTACAATTACTCGACTAGAACTGGACATGATTAAGCTAAACGTTGTCCTTGAATATTGTTTAGTGAATTTATATGGTGGTTACAAATAGTAGTGGAAGAGAAGGTGGTGATGATGATTAGGAGGAAGAAGCGGTGGTGATCCATAGGTGACGGTGGTTAAGGATGACGTGGAGAAGGAGGTGCTAGGAATCGATAATGGTTGATATAGAGGTGGAAGTGGTGGTTGTGGGGGAGGTAGAGGTGGTGGAGATAGAGCTTGTGATGGATCATGATAATGAATGGTTGTGCTCAATGGTGGTTGTGGGTGATAGTTGTAGTTGTGGAGCAGGTAGAGGTGGGGCGGACAATTGCAGTGGTAGCTAATGTTGGTGAAGGTGGTCGCCGATGGCCACACTACTGACACTAGGGTGGTGGTGGTGGTGGTGGGCACAACTGGTGGTCAGTCTATTAAACCAAATATCATATTATGGTTAATATCAAATGCAGGTTGATTGGTAATATTTTAGTTCTATTTCATCTTTATCTCATCGTGTTTCATTTATTTTATAGAGCAAAAAAATCGCATTTGTCCCATTCAATCTCAACGAATCATTGTCTCATGTTGCAGAACATGGAACACTTCATGCCGCGTCAAACATGAAACGGTGGATTTTGTTCTATGTTGTCATGTCGAATCTTATGCATCAATCGCAACTAAAAGATGACTTTCCCATGGCTTCAAAACAAAGATAAATTGATGTTTTTCACTCCTGATTAACAGGCCACACTTATTTTCTAAAAAAGTAAATTAAAATTTATCTAATTCATATGAAAAAAGACGTTTTAAAGATAAATCTATCATTGTCAAATATAAAATGGCTCGCAGTAAGAACCAAGTGAGTGGTCTAAAGTACGTCACTCCATATTTTAAGTTTGTATTTTTATAATTATAATTATTTATTTATGTACCATGAACCAACAACTATTATTTTTATAATGTAACATGGGAAGAACATAAGTATTTATATAGATTTTATGTTTAGCTCTTTTTTAAAGTAAGATGAAATTGTAGATGCTATATATTTTAAAATGTACAACCTTGTAGTTATAAGATACAGTTAGTTGTACTTAATTCATTAAGATATATTTAATAATTTATTGAATAGGGTTAGGTTCAAATGTGAACTCAATTTTGGCTGTGAACGTGAGGACGAATCTCAGCCACACATCTTCAGTTATGGTGGACGCGATCACGGAGGATTGACGCGATTCAGGGGAGGGTGGAGATTATTAAAGGAGGGGAACCAGGTCAAAGCCACCTTTATTGACCGGATAAGTGGCTGAGATTCGTCCTCACGTTCACAACAAAAAATGAGTTCACATTTGAACTTTCCTCTTATTGAATAATATATAAATATAGGATTTAATTCTTAGTTTTCATAATATCGTTATACAATTATATGTAAGCAAATACATCGGATTTAGGGATAGTTAAGCTTGTCAAGTCTAAAAAACGAGAAACTTGGGTGCATTTCTTTAGCTTGCTTTCAGTTGATTATGTTGTCATATGGGAAAACATGGGTTTCGGGTAGATAAGGAATAGATTCATGATACGATAAAATATGAAAACATGAGACTACCATTAGCATAGTTTCAAGCGAATAACTCAGATGATGTTGCGTTGGACCAATATTGATGATCGATCAAATATGCTATGGTAGGAAGTTAAAAAAAAAAAATTTTAACATAAGAAAATTCCCTTTTTAATTTTCTAATGGGGAGTAGTCGTCGTCTGACCAATCGGCTCGGACACCAGACCATCCGTGCCCCCCTAATTAATTTGTGTTCTAGAGATATTCTAGGAGATGTTTGTTTGGTTTTTTGTTAAGTTATGTATGAATGTTTTAATTAATTTGTATGTACAGATTGAGAAGTTTTTATTTGAGATCATTTTTTTATAGTCAGAAGAAATGTATTTTTTTTTTTAATAGGAGGGCCAAGTCTAGAAGAAAACATGGATTTTTGCATAAAACTCCTTAAAAACTTACTAAATTGAGACAGTAACAAACAATCATATATAACAGATCAATAAATTGTAAATCTAATTAAACTACAAAAAAAACCTTGTTATTTTTAAAGAAACTATTTAAGATAAATACTACTAAAAAAAAGGAACAATACCCTCTAGTCACTAGAGTGTATTAGAATAGAGACCATACTTTGGGCCGAAGATAGGTTAAATACCAAACCCAAAAGTCCTGGTTAAGAGCATCTCCAACAGCTATCGTAAAATAGAAAAATGAGGGATTTTAGCAATTTAAGTGTTCCAACAGCTATGGTATATCAATTGCTAAAATAGAAAAATGAGAAAAAAGAGAAGAAAAATTTCTAATTTTTTTTTAGAGGATCTCTAAAAATATATAGAAGAGAGAGAAACAATATTTTAATTATATTCAATCAATCAAAATAATTGAAGTTAAGTGTGTAGGAGAGATAAATAATATTTTATTAAATGATGGAATATTTTATTAATATTGTTAATGAAAAAGTTGCTAAAATAGAGTAGATGTTGGAGTTAGATGCAAATTATTATAGAGATTTTGACTTTTAATATGCTATTTTAAAAAAAATTACAATAGCTGTTGAAGATGCTCTAAGCCCGCCAATTAGAGGTCTGTTAAAAACCAAACCCAAGACTGGCTGAATTAGTTCAAATATTAAATTATTATTTAAAATATTAAAAAAAATAACAAAACATTATTCAAATAAATTTGCACTATAATTTTTCTTAAGATAAATTTATTCAATTTATCTTTTTATTCTATCTTTTCTTAAATATGGTTTTATGTGATTGATGGATGGTAAAAGGTAATGTGATTTGAGGATAGAAGATTTTCCTTCTTAATCTTGTTAATTCAAGCCCCACAATATATCGTTTGTTAAGTTTTTAGATAACGTTTCGATATAGTTGCATACGTGATGATGGTGACGAACCAACTTCCGTTTTATTCATTGTGGAACAACTATCAGCCAAAAAAAGTTGGTTCACGGCACACACACACGTGGTTAGCCGTGTATCATTATTATATTGGCACCGGCCGCCAGACCGCATGCAGCCGGTGCAAGTCCCCCCCACCTTCCACCTGACCTCAAACCCCTCATGTAAAACTTGACCCAACCCAGTTGGGTCCATGAACCCAACTGGCACTAGGGTCACAACACTAGTTTTACATCCCCAGCCGGGACCTTGTATCCCCGGCAACACAAAAACCGGACTAGCAACCTCATCAATATTACATAAAATTGAGCCAAAACCCATGATCTTGAAAGACACCGGGCATCCAAATAAAAAACTTATGTTCATATAACTCAAAGTTTTGTAGTCGAAAAGGTCGTGATTGATCGTGGTGTTGACTAGATCTTGTGGGCAGATCGAGTTCACCATATCTTCTTGAACCACCCTCAGAATCTGGGCCGTTGGATCGATGCCCAGAATCTGGTACGTAAGGTTCATGATTTCAATGGTGGGTAGATTCTGTTCATCGCAGTTGAGCTCAAAACCCGGGTACCCACAGTATGTAGGATCTTGATGCCGCCGGAAAGGGTATCCAATGCCGGAGATGGTCCCGCAACTGAATGAATCAGCGCAGGTGCCATTGAATCTGTCTAGGGCGCTTGAACATTCTTCGATTACGATAAAAATGAGTAATTTAACGATCAAATATCGGGAATTCATAGATAAGTTAGAGATTAGAAGTGGGTGGATTCTGGATTGTAGACTAGTTTTCTTCAGTCAGCTGTGCTTAACTAATCAGACACCCAACTAATACCACATATAAAAAGTTGATCAAGGCAAGGTTGACCTTTTTAGTAGCTAGAAGCTGTATTTTATGTCGATTTATGGTAGAATTGATCCATCAAGAGACTGACTGACTTAACATATAACAATGAAAGTTGATGACTGAAAATCCGATAAAGTAAGTAAGGTGGCGTTTGTTTTTTAAGAGGTGCTGAAGTCTGAAGTCTGAAGTCTGATTTCAGTTCTGAAATGGTTATGAAACGTCTAAACGAATCAGACATAATTGGTGATTAAGAGCTTAAAATGAAAAAACAAACAAGACCTAAGTGTTGTGATTTTTTGGCATTTAAGTGCTTATCCAGTAGCAGCAAACATAGGATTTTTGCTGACTGGATGCACTTTTAAGATGGATCAAGTCATTCAATTTGTTTTTAGCTCAATTCCACCATTTCAAGAGATTTGTTTTAATCTTTGGTATTTCAAGGGATTTTTTTAAGTTTTTTATTTGATTTCGATGGAAATTTTTTAGTTCTTTTGGTTGATTTCGAGAAACTTTTTCAGCTTTTTGGTTCATTTTTAGGGACTTTTCAGTTTTTTAGTTGACGTTCCTAAGCACCCCTAAGGTTTAGCTTGTGTATCTTTCACATTCTCAAAAATTCCTACATGCACAAATTGTTTGAGTGTAGGTTCAAGTCCTATTTCTAAATTCCTAATTAAACTTAAGCCCAAATTCAAACTCAGTTTCAAAATCTGAGGGGACACAACAGAGGCTGAAGCTGATGATCGACGACACTGAATTCTGAAACTCTAAAATAGTGGCTGAAGCCTGAACCTGAACTGAAAGTCGCCGATCACCACACCGGCGACCTCCACTGTCGCCTACAACACACCACCGACGACCTCTCTCTCAGTCTCATTGACGGTAAAACCATAAAATTTCTAATTTTTAGCCCTAAATTACAATTTTGATATTTAGTGACTTTGTTAGGTCTTTAGTTATTAGTCAATTTTAATTTATAAAACATTTTATTTAATACTAAAATCTTAGATGCATAAATAAACAAAATTAGAGACGTAGAAAAAAAAGAAAAAGTTGATAATCAAATTCTAAAACTTGAAAATGTTTATGAAACTAACCCAAAAAAAACAAATAAATCCCTCCAAATAAAAAAAACTGAAAAATTCTCTCGAAATCAACCTAAAAACTTGAAAATTTCTTTGAAAACGGTAGAATTCGACTAAAAGCACACGAAATGGCTTTGCGGGGTTTGATCCAATTTAAAGTTGCACCCGCTCATCAAAATTCCCGGGTCCACCACTGACCTAAATATTATATTAGTTATATTGTGTCACCATATGAAAAAATTTCTAGGTCCGTCCTTGGATCTGCTCTGTTTGCTAGCCCAATTAATTGATTAAATATAAGATCATATAGTTTTGAAGTAATAATCTTGTATATAAATAAAACTATAAATATCAATAATATTGTGTCTAACTTATTTTGAAGGGAAAGAAAGAGTGAGATAGTATAGATAAATAATAAATATATACACAATTGTAAGCTTTCGTTATAAAGTGTAGTCAAATGCTTGACAAAACGACAACCTTTAATAATAAGCTTTTTTCCCTAACTGACTAGATTTCATATGAAACTTTTCAGAACTGAACACTGAAAATAAAAAGACAAAAAAAATGGATCAAAAAGCATCTGAATGAGGCAGATCAGTAGCGACAGCATTTTGAAGCTTCTTTTCCAACACTTCAGAGCATATATTCTCCATCATGTGATAAAACAGAGCTAGATCAGATAACTGTTCTACTGTCATTTTCCCCATCACCACTCTTGCCAATTTCTCCCTTTCTTCATTCACTTTCAATCTCTCCTTATATGAACATGCATTCCTTACTGTTGCTCCCATTTGTTTCAACCTCTTCTCTTGTTGCAAACTCAATGCTGTGTTTGACTGAAAGTGAAATCAATTCATTAAAACTATAAGAATATGTGGAATCCCATTAAATTACTGTTCGATAAGAATATGTGGAATCCCATTAAATTAGTGTTCGAAAAAGCCTTTTTTTAAAGGAGAAAAAAAGAGTTTTCGAACATATATTGAGAAAAAAATGGTCCACGTCTAGCCGCGATGTGAGTCACCAACACGCCCCCTCCAACAGATGGGCTGTTTGTTTACCTCTTAACAATTCAATTAAGAGGCAATCTCTGAATCGCTAAGAGGTGAATCTTGTTTGGCAAAAAAATAAGTCTGACTCTTAATGGCTACAAAACTCTCTGAATCATTTTGTATCATGGACCTCCCTTAACCATTCGGAGCCCTAATTTCATTTTGACCCCATTAGAAAGAAGAAGAAAAGAATTTTCTTATGTTAAAATCATTTTTTCAAAATTCTCTATGGGACCCCATCAACCAAAAAAACCTTCAAATCAACTAAAAACCAAAAGAAATCTCTAAATCAACCAAAAAAACAGAAAAAGTCTCTCAAAATCGACGAAAAAACTTAGAAATTCATTGAAATCAACCAAGAAACTTTAAAAATTCTTCGAAACCGTGGAATTAGGCTAAAAACATATCGGACGACTTCACGATCCTTTAGTCTACCTTAAAGTTGACCCCAGTAGGAAAAAGTCATGGATCCGCCACTGATACCATGTAAGAATATATGGAATCAAGAAAACAAAGGAGGTTCCAACATATATTAAAAAGAAATAGTCATAATATAACCGAATGGACTACAATAAAATATCCCATTATATATAGGGTTAGGTTCCGGTGTGAAGGAGAGTTAAAGTGAGAAGCGTAAAAAGGGATCTCCATCCTTGAATGCACATTAGGATGAAATGCACCGAGATAAGATGCATAGCGATACACCGGATCAATCCCCGTATGAAGCGCAATTCATGGCTGGGTTTGAGATTGAAGGTGATCAAGCGTCCAGGTTCCTTCTTATGCTTCTCACCTTGACTCTCCTTCTTGCACGATCTCGTGCCTATATATATATATATATATAATGGAGACGGGTGTAGTGTCCTACTAAAATTATGATGGTGGTTTAGTTTATACCTCAAGAAATTCTAGTCCTGGTTTGAGATCATCAGATTCTTTGGATTGATGAAAACTGTCACCTGCTGCATATATGTTTCTTGCAAGAGAGAAACTATGAACAATAACCTTTCTTCTTTCCTCCAACTCTTTATCAAGTTTTAAAGATTTCGGTACTTTGTTCGTGCCATTCAGCTTCTTCTGATATGCCACCACTGCTTTCACAAATTCCTGCATCATGTACCAAAGATCGGTGGCTAATTAGAACGATCTCCAAGCACTACAACAAATTCGGCTTTATAGGACCAATGTATTATATGTTTTAATAAGTTCTAATAGAATGTTCCATAAAAACATAAGATCAAACGATTATATATCATGTATAAAAGTGTTGCAATAAGTTAATAGTACGTTTTGGATGTCCTAACAACTTTTTTTTTGGGAAACGGAATGGAACGGAACCCCCGGCAAGCAACCTAAGCATCTCCGATAGATTCTCCAAAATACAGAATCAAAAGCCATAATTTCCAAAAAAAATTACTTTTATCTCCAATAAGAGAATGTAATATTAATTATATTATTAAAATATTTAATACGATTAATAAAATATGATTTTTCACTGACAAACATTTAATTTCAAGATTTCTCGTTGGTAAGAAAAATACAAAATAATTTATCTTACCTAAGTAATCATTTTTGAAGAGTTTTCCAAATTTGAAGAATTTCACCCTCTATCTCCTACTTTCTCCAATTTTGAAGAATCCTTTTGGAACAGAAATTTCATTTTGGAGAATCTGTTGAGATGATCTAACAAGTTTTATAGGAGAGTAAAATAAAGAGTCATGTTTTCTTTTATATGACATTATTTGGCGGTGTGTTATACAACCAATATTAAAAAAAAAAAAAAAAAAGCTAACATGACATTTTATTTCAATAACGTCCTAAATGAATTGTTAGGAAGTTCAAAAACATCTTACCAACTTATAGGATGCACAATTATTATGTCTTTAAACATATTTAGGTTCATATAAAGGTGATGTTGTAAGTTAGTTAAAAAAAAGACTCAATGAATAAGACAATTATGTATTTATGTTCACCTTATAGGCAGCAGGGCATCCAAGATAGTCAAATTCATTTGAATCCAAGCTCCTCATTCTTTCAGGATGAAACTGTAACCCCATTATGAACTTACCATCTTCAGGATTATAAGAATCAGGATCATAGAACCCTTCAATCAAACCATCTGGTGCAAATGCCATGGGCTCGAATCGATGGGCTAACCTCTTAACCCCTTGGTGGTGATAGCTATTAACCATAATCTCCATCTTATTTTCTTCAAGAGAATACTTAAACCAGTGATGCAAAGGGGTATTCTCCACAATCTTAACCACATGCCTATGCCCATCGTAATTATCATAATCGATATGAACAACTTTCTTCTCTTGTGGACAGAATTTGGTTAATTCCTTCTCAATATCTCGATAAAGAGAACCACCACAAGCTACATTTAGAATTTGTGAACCCCTGCAGATCCCCAAAAATGGTGTGTTTCTTTCTAAACAGAGCTTGGCTAATGATAATTCGATTGTGTCCTTTTCTTTGTCTATGGCTGTATCGCTGACATGGAGACGTCTGATTTCATCCAGCTCTTCAGAGGATAGAAAAGTCGTTTCGGATTCGTAAAGAGATGGATCGATATCTTCACCTTCGCAGAGAAGAACTCCATGGATTGGTTCGAAGCTGTCCAATAACATATGGACTCCAGTCACACGAGGTACAATAACTGGAACAGCTCCATAACCGACTATCAGATCTAGATGATATTCGCCTGTTAGCAACAGTAGAATTAGGTCACAAATTAACAAATCCAGATTCGGAAATCGGAAATCGGAAACGAAAATAGCAAAATTGGATTCAATTTTTTTTCATGCAATTGAGTAGTGAATTGAATCAAAATCGAATTCATTACTAATTATTAATTAATCAACAACGAAATCATGAAGAACTTCGAATCAATCAAAAGAATAGGCACATGCATGGATTAAAAAAAACAGGATTGTTTACTTTGTGATTCGATTGGGGTTGCATGAGGAATTCATATGAAGATGAGATCATGAAGTAGAACTAGAAGATATAGATATATAGATATAGATGTATGTATATATATATATATATATACCGACGAAATCGACGAATTTGTTCTTGCGAAGGGTTCGTCTGGATACTATGAGGACACGAGGTAAGATGGTGGCGAAATCGGTGGTAGTCATGGCGGTCTGTGTGTGTGTGTGTGTTTGCGTGCTTTTCTCGTGGATATATTGATATGATGAATAACAGGAGTAATAGTCATCTGTACATATATACATATACATATGAATTAGGAATTATATTCCATTATGAATATAAGTTTCTAAACATAGGAAACCACAAATAAATGCATACGAATCATATAATTATTTAAATGTAACTTTCTAAAAATAGAAAAATCATAGCTATTAAAAGATAAAAGAAAATTGTTCATATTTTCTATTTGTTTGACATTAGTATTTAATTTTTTGAAATGATTATTCATTTTTTAATTCTATTTTAATTATAAAATATTAACGTAATTATAATATAATAATTAATATTTTTAAAATTGTATATCCCCTTTTATTATGAATATTTATTTTTTGAAATAAAAATAATAGTGAATATTTATCATGAATATTGCTTGAAATATATAGCATCTTCAATATAATTTATAAGGGTTTTTTTTGTTTTAAATAGAGGATAAAATATATTTTTTTTAAACTAATTACGAACTCCTAACAAATTTTTTTAATTTAAAGATTTTAACATAAATTATATTTTAAATATTCTCTTATTAATAATCTTAATACATTTTTTTTTGAAAAATTATAAAAAAATATAACCTAGTTTCATTCGTGGAAATTGATAAAATAATCATTTTCACCATCAACAGCAAATTTTATAAAAAAAATTATATTTAAAGATTTTTTTCATTATTCTTTATTTTAGAAAACAAGATAAAAAAGTTGTTGGATATTTTAAAAAAATAAACTTATTTTTCCTATTTTAAAGAAATTGTTAAAGATGTTAAATCAGTTCTTATAATTTCTCTGACACGCAGTATTTTTCTGTAATTTTTTTATGCCATAAAAGTTAGGGAATTTAATTAAAATAACTATTTTTTAGAAATTTATTACCTAAATAACCATTTTTTTTAAGTTTACAAAAATAGTCAAAAGTTAAGCTATTTGTAAAAAAACCTATGTGATTTCAAAGATTTCAAAGACAATGTGTTTTGTATGCTTTGGAAGACATTTAGGGGATGTTTGTTTGAGCTTATCAAAACAACTTATTGACTTATTCCGGTGTGACACCGGTAATAAGTCATTTTGAGTGTTTTGGTAAAACAACTTATCCAGTGCTAAACCGGTAATAAGTCATTTTTAAAGAAGTCAAAAAATTTAACTTATCAGATTTTCATAAACACTTTTTCACACCGGTAATAAGTTGTAGGTCAATAAGCTCATCCAAACACCCTTTAATACATTATTAGAAGACATTTAATGCTATATCGAATCACTTTGTGATTTGTTATTTTAAAGTTACATGTTTTACCCCTAAAATTAGTTAATAAATTATTTTACGTTATTTACTTTTTAATTTTTCGTTTTACATCTTTATCACATTAACATATATAATCGTATATCAATTAAAATATGTTTGAATTTTAACAAATTACACCATGAAAATCGTATCGTCAATACCTTCGAAATAAGCTCAATATTGAATATTTTTGAATTTAATTATATACTTTCGAAACTTATTTTTTATACGTATTTATTGTTAATGTTTAGATAATATTAATTTATATAATTTTTATAATACAATTGACAAAAACATAAAAATAGTACAAATTCTCTATAATTTATATCTTCTTCCTAGTTATATCCATAATATTATACTTTGTCGTTAAAAAATAATAGCATTATATATTAATTAGAGGACGTAAGGTAATTTTAATTAGATTTCTTAGCTTTAGAGTTAGTTAACGAATTATTTTTCGTTATTTCCTTTTTAGTTTTTCATCAATAAATACTTTTAAAAAATAAGTTTGAAAGTATATAATTAAATCAAAAATATTCAATATTTGGCTCATTTCAAAGGTATTAACAAGACGATTTTCATGGTGTAATTTGTTAAAATTAAAACATATTTTAATTGATATACGATTATATATGTTAATGTGATAAAGGTGTAAAACGAAAAATTAAAAAGTAAAGAACGTAAAATAATTTATTAACTTTAGGGATAAAGCATGTAACTTTAAAACAACAAATCACAAAATGTCTTCGAGTAATGTATTAAATGTCTTCGAAAAACATACAAAACACATTGTATTCGAAATCGTTGAAATCACATATTTTTTTTATAAATCGTTTAACTTTTTGCTATTTTTGTAAACTCAAAAAGAAAATGGTTATTTAGGTAATAAATTTCTAAAAAAAATATTTTTTATGTATTAAAAATTGTTTGATAAAAACTATTAAAAATTATTTATTGATGTATATTACTTAAAATTCAAGACTACGAGTAACTTGTGTTTGAGTACATTTTATTAAAGCTTCATATTTGAATTTTATAATTATCAACATATAAATATGATCAAATACGAAATAAACATCTTATTTTGAATATAAAAATCTACAATATAATTAGAATAATTATTGAGAGTTAAACGAATACTTGATTATTATATTTATGAAAAGTTACATTATTAAACAAAAACAAATTAATTCGTTATTAAATGCAAATTAAATTATAACAAAATTAAATTAAAGAAGTTACATAAAAAAAGAATTTTTAAACGGTTAATTTAATACTGAAATCGATATATTTTTTTAAAACAAATAATAATATCTTTTAAGTTTATATTTTATTCAAAAATAAAAATAATATCATTTTCCTAAATCACATAAATTAAATGTATCTCTTTATGTTATGCAAAATCCTTTTAGTATTATAATAAAATATAAATGTTATTTCAATTCTAGGTGAAATTTAAATATTTTGATCAGTAAAATGATTATGAATTAATAGAAGATTTGTACAAATTAACCATATTTTTACACTAAATGTAACGAGTAGTTGTTGGACACGTGTACTCATGAAAGTTGCCAACAAAAACTCGTGAAAAGGCCAAAAATTGGGACCTACGTAAAGCGGTTAGCGGTCCTTGCGTCAGAGGCATGATCTGGAGGGCCACGTGGAGATAGAAACGTTGAGATAAACACGTGTAAAAGTAACAAAGTAAGAGGGAAACAAGTCATGCTGACGGTTATTTGGTGACGGATAACATTTAAAATATTAACATATAAATTTCATAAGTTTAGGCTATGTTTGGCAAAAATAAGCTGGCTTATTTTTAATGTATACAATGCTACTTGAAGTAGCGTTTTGAAAGCTTATTGTTATATTTTTCAACTATAACCCTCATTAATATTGATTATTATTTTTTTAATATACCTTTTTTGGTGATTTTACATTTTTATACGCTAGTTTTGTCAAGCATGATTTTTTCATCAGCTAGCTTATCAGCTACCAGCTAGCTTATCAATCATCCGCTAGCTTTTCAGCTACCAGCTAGCTTATCCGCTAGTTTGCCAAACATAGCCTAGTATCGTGTGAGAATGACAGTTAAGCTGATAAGTATAAGAAAATATATGTACCCTTGATCACTTTTAATTTCATACCAACCCATGAATTGTGCTTTAAAAGGAAGTTGATTCGGTACATCTAGACGCGCCTCATCTCGGTGTATATCATCTTAATATGCATCCAATGGTGGAAATCTCTTCTTACATTTTTTTACCGAAACCCAACCCAATTTCATAAACGGTGAATTGCATTAAAAATAGGGGTGTTTAAAAAACCAATCAATCCGATAAATCTAGTTCGAAAAAAAATTAACTCAAGGTAACCCGTAATATAGTCGATACAAAATTAAGACAAACCGAATTTATTGGGCTGATATTGCAATATTGATTTAGACAAAAAGTAACCTGACCAACACAATAACCCGATGAAAGTTTTTGCGGCTTTTATAAAAAAAATTGTATTTCTCTTTAACATATATAAGTTACCAAAAACAACTCGGCAACGACGAACAGTTAACTTAAGCGGACATTGTTGGAAAGTTATATGTAGTACATAAATATTTGATAAACTCGTATATTCTTTTGAATGATTGATCGTACTTAAAAAAAAGTTTATATATTTTTATGTTATTAATGTTGGTTTTACTTTGTTTAATCATAACTTGACCGATCCCGAACGAATTAGGTTGAGTTTAGTACTTTAGTTGAAACTTTTTAAACCCCCAACGGTGGGTTGGTTTATTCAAATGTCTTCAAACCGATCAATTCAACCTATGAGCACTTCTAATTAAAAGGTAACGTACTTTAGTTTTATTCCTATTTCACTTCGGCTATGTTTGGTAAAAATAAGTTAGCTTATTTTCAGTGTATACGTTTCACAAACCATAAGATAGCTTATTGAAACGCTACTTGAAGTAGCGTTTTGGGATCTTTTTGCCCTTTTCTCCAATTATAATTCTAATTAGTATTAATTATTATTTTTTATTTTTAATATGTCTTTTTTGACTATTTTATATTCTTATATGTTAGTTTTGACAAACATGATTTTTTACTTATCAGCTACCAGCCAGTTTATCAACTATCTACTAACTTATCAGTTAGTTTGTCAAATATAGCCTTAAATGGATTTTTAAAACTTCTATTTTGATATTTGAGATGTGAAATTTCAAAATTTTAAATCCATGATTTACCTATAATTCAGGAAACACTAAACCAAAAATGACATGTATTTTTTTTTTTTTTTGACATGTCATCAAGTGACATGGAAAATACCAAAACACGTCATTTTATTAAAACTCAATTTCCCAATAATAGGGATTTAAATTGGCACCCCAAATTTCAATTAAGCAACAGACGTCGACTTCTTCAATCGACTTTTTAAATCGATGTTTTTTTCTTGCAAATCTTCTCTGGTTCGTTATCTGGTTTTAGGCATGTAAAATCGTAGTTCAAGAGGTAGGATTTCAAGTAGGGGTTTAAGAGGCACGATTTCAAGTACAGATTCAAGAAGTTGGGCTTCAAACGGAAGTGGTTGGTCAAAAATTCTACAGGTTATGGTAAGTAAACCTTATGATTTTATATGTTTTTAATTACTATTGTCCGAATTGGTATTCAAAAAAGTCATTAGGTAACTAACGTGAACTTTTTTTTTTCTTATTTAAAGTTGAAACAAGAGATCTAAGAGGAATTGGAGCATGCCAGACATAACATCGGTTGAGCATCAACCATGTATCAGAGACTCAATTAAATATCGACCATATACGACGTATTGGTCATTTTTGTTTAAAATTGATAGGGCATTTCTGTAAATAAAATATTTAACTATTACCGCATTTTGTTTTGAATATTTACCATAGTAAATGATTAACTGTTTCTTTTCGAATGGTCTCGTATCGGACTTGCATGCGGATTGGTCTTGGCTCGGTGTATTTGTACTGTTGGTGTTCTTATTTTTTCATGTTGGTTCTTGGTACTTAGGGGTATATTGTATATAGTGATTTCTCCCTGTAAATGTGGTTTCCACTGTTTTGTGGTTTGTAATTTTCGTGTTATATAAAATTTCGATTGGGTGTGCTCTGGGGGTGATGGCAATGCCGAAGCTCCCGGTTCTCACCATTTTGCTTTTCAAAAAAAAATGATTAAACAAATTGTCTTGTTTATTTCTTGATAAAAATGTGCTAAAAATTACAAATTTTACTATTTGACATAATTACTTTAATTTGATTTTCCTAGTTTTTAAGAAAATTGTAACAAATTTTAGGATTTTAAAAAATAATAAATTGAACTTTTTTACGTAATTAATTCTTTTTACTTTATAGCTTTTTTAAAATATTGACGTGGAATTTATTTTTTTAGTTGGTGTTTAAAAAATAAATAAATAATGTTATGTCAAAAAAACCCTATCGTAATCAGCATTTGCATGTCCTTAGATAAACCATGTATTAAAAAAAATTCAGATTTTACATCTTAGTTAGCACAATGAAAGTTTGGAAAATATGTTACCCAAAATAAAAATAAAACTAAAATACATTAACTTTTCGTGCAATTTGGCCTTTCATAAATACTAAAATACACAACAAAGTTTTCCTATATTCTTGTCACTTGTAACACCGGTAAAATAACGACAAGGGCATCGCCCGATTGATCTGAGTTTGGACTCTAAAGGTCAAAAGTGTCTGCAGGTCTCATGTTAGAATCCAAGGAGTAATAAAAATCCCCTTATAGTTACGGAGGTTCAAATGCGGTGACTCCGAGCTACTCACGAAACGAGTTGTCACCTTGGGATTAGTCAGTTTGCATAACAAGTTGGATATCCAGGTTAAAAAAAAGGCTAATAGAAAATAGAAATATCATTAAGGTTGTCTGAAAACCGAACTTAAACTCATATTTTGAAATATTAGTCCTACAATTGTGTTTTTCAATTTTTGTATAGTAATATCTTCAACATATTCTCTAAGATTGAGAAAATAAGGGTTTTGGACAATTTTTTGCTACAACAGATTTTCCAAAATTTCCTCTGAAATGAAGAAAGTATGAAAAAATGTAATTTTTTTCAAATTTGGAGATCTATAAAAAAAAATGACAATAGTAGAGAGAGACGGTTATTATTATATTCCACCATAGATAACCTTGAAATAAAATGTTTGTAAGAGAAAAATAAAACTTAATTAAATATATGAAATACTTTAATAATATAATTAATGATGTAATTTTCAAAATAAAGAATTTGTTAAAGTTGAATGCATTTTTTTAGAGATTTTGAATTTAAGTTCTCCATTTTGGAAAACTTTTGTAAAGTATGTCGGAGATGCGCTATACCATTAGGAGAACCACGTATAACATGAATAAATTATCATAATCTCAAAACATGGGGGGGGGGGGGGGTTGGGGTTACTTTGATTTGATTCACAAAGGCGAAGCTTATAAATTTGAAACAACTTTAAAATAGATTTGTATATTCTTCTAACAACCAGAGGGATATTCTTATGAGGTGATCGAACAAACAGATAGCAAATCAAACCTGAGAACGTATGAGGATAACGATGAAGAAGGTATATAGGGAGCCGGGGAGCAACAATGATAAATGATGATGGTCTAGAGAATACATGAGGTTGCATCAAAAATGACGTAAATAATAACATCATTCTGATTGTTGATACATAAGGTTCTGGTAGAAAACAGTTATGTCAGTTTTAACATAAACGAAATAATCAAAAAGCATAATCTTTGTTATTTCTGGTCTAGAAATTTCTTGCTTTACCAAATTATTGGAGTTTTCATCATGAACTTATCACGTGAAAAAGTCCAATATCGTAACATCACTATGACGATGGCACAATGTTACAACTGTCATATTAATTTTATCGGATGAACATCACAAAATATTCGATTACATATGTTCAATGAAAATTTCAACATGTATCTAACAACCATTAAAATTATGATTATATATGTAATATTTGTATTTTTATTAACAATTTTGGCTATTTTTCTAGTTACAAAGTAAATGGAAGATTATCATCAATTTATAAAATAGTTTTATGATGGGCTAAGGGGGAACAACCAGCCCATCAAGAGAGCCCAATATAGGGTACCTTAACAAAATGGGGTCCAATGATAATGGGTCCAAGGAAGGAAATATAAATACCAAAGGTCTTATTATCTTTTTAAGGGTGTTTATGGTGTTTAATATTTAAAACTTCAGTCAAATAAGTAATTTTGGTTTGATTTTTTTGCAAACCAAATAGGATGATGATCGATGTTACCGAAACTAATCGAGACCTGTTTGGTGATGGCGGCAAGAGGGAGCAGTCGAAGAGGAGAGGCTGGATAAACATGCCAACCAGAAAAAGAGTTAGAGAATAAAGGAAATTTTGAACACACGTACTCCTTTAATAACGTACACAATATACTAAAAATATTACAAAATAATATTAAATAGACGATTTCATTTGGTTGAAGAAGATAGTGTTGCACTCTGCCGCTCTAATCATAAATTAATCCAGAAACTTAGGATTGAAAATTTTATAAACCGATCGACCCAGGTAACAAATGGGCCAAGTTGACCAAATCCTAAAGTCTTGAACGCACGTACTTATTTATTGGCACGAAGTCTAAGGTGACGTTTATTTTTTAAGAGGTGCTGAAATCTGAAGTCTGATTTCAGTTCTGAAATGGTTATGAAACGTCTAAACGAATCAAACATAAATGGTGATTAAGAACTTAAATGAAAAAAAAAACAAGGCCTAAAAGTAGGAAGATAAATTTCGGGTTTTTGCAATAAGGGAAATAAAAGAAGACGAGGGATATTATTGGAGAGGAAAAGTCGAAGAAATCAATGAAGAACAAGGATTCAAACAATTGAGGTGAAATTTTCATGTAAAACTTATCTACTGCCAATAGATGGCTTTAAATAAATACTCGAAAAGGAGCTTTGATATATAATTATATATAAGAGGATAATCAAATGAGAACTACAAAAACAGTTGAGAACTATGAAAACCAATAATCATGCATTTGTTGTTTCACAATGTAATCACTTTTAAAGTGTAACAACGCTCATTTTGATATGCATTACTTCTTAACATGAAACAACATATTATTAGCGGTTCTCACAGTTTTCAACCTTTTATGGTTCTCTTTCGATTATTTACTGAAGGGTTTAAAGTTAACTCCTGTATAACATGATAACATAAGGACGATATTATGGTTTGATGTTAACTTATGTCTTGTTAAGTGGTTTGTCATAGTCAGTTGTTACAAGTCACAATCCAGTATTTTTGCATGGTTTCACGATGTATGTGTTAACATTATGCTTATCAACCACATCTTTTTCTTTGACACTTAAAAAGTCAAAAAAAATTCAATGTTTTTCCGAGTTTCATGTTTAGATACACATATAACTATAAGTGTGACAACTTGTCTTATATTAATTATGAATCATAAATATAAGTCTTAATTTATTTTTAATAATTGATTTGAATTTATTACTTAATCTTCCTACTTTGAATTTGAGGTATATCAAAATGATATTGATAGCCGATCAACGACCCCTTTGATTTATTGACCTCTCAAGGTGTAATGAGTTGGACACATACATTTTTTTAAGAATCCTTATTTATAATTGATAAAATTAAATACCACCATAAGGTTATTTTATGAATAAAACAAGCATTAAACTCCAAAACCATTGTTTTTGAAATTAAAAATATATATATATATATATAAGTACTAATTTAGTTGAGAGTGAATGATGAGGACAAAATAACGAATCTAATATTTTCTTCATATCTAAAAAACGTACCCATCTACTTGTACGTAATGAAATAAATAATAATAAAAATAACATTAATAAATAAAAGAGATTGGTTCAAAAGTATGACCCAATGACGATTTCATTGTATGTTTTATGAAAATGTCAATGAATCTTTTGGATTTTTATATATAATAAAATAACTAATATAAATTTAAATTTAACTGATTTTAAAAATCTATACTATATTATAAAGCATTTGGTCAAAAACTCTTAAAAACAACTTTTTAAGTCTTATGTACTGCTATTTAATACTAATTACTTAATTTTCAAGATTACAAATCAATTATGCGTAAGTACAACTTATTAAAGTTTCATTTCTGAATCCGTGTAACTAACTATAGATAAGTATGATCAAATATAAGATAAATATAAAAAAATCTAAAATATAATTAAGATAATTATTGATATATAACAGAATACTTAATTATCATTTATATAAAAATTTATATTCGTTATTAAACCTAAATTTAATTATGATAAAAAAATTGAATTATAGAAATTAATATAAAAAAAAGAACTTTTAAATTAAACATTAAAATCATTTTCTTAAAACCACATAAAACAATTAGAACATCGATAGACATAAAAATTAAAATGAAACTTAAAACTGAGATGTATCTCGCTGCATTGCGCGAGTACCCTTCTAGTATTAAAATATATTTTTAGAATATTTTTCATTGAATACTTTTACGTTTTCATATTTGATTTTTAATCTTCAAGGTATCGATTTATTTGTTAATTTGTTTAAGAATTTTTATGACGTAATTTTTTAACACAAATAAACATAACTTCAAATTAGTTTTTAATACCTTGTAGGTAGGACGAAGTCATATCCATACCAAAATAGAAAATAGGTTGAATTATAAAATATATTTATATATTATTTCTGATAAAATATAGATTTCTAGTCACATATGCGTAAGCAATTTATTTTCTTCAAAATATTGTTTTTAAATAAACAGAGAGTAAATTATAGAAAGTTGTTCATGTGTTATTTGATCTTAGCAGGTTTAGTCCCTTCTATTCATTTGTTCTAATTTTGCGTCTAACATTAAGTATTTATATCGACTTGGTCCCTACTAGATTTTAACTAAACAAGTTCTTTTAAGTCCAATCATGTGGTGTGCACATGACTTTTTCCAAGGGAATATTTGTCATTATGTAACATCTAGCTTTGTTGTATTTATCTTCAATCTGATCAGCCTATTTTTTTAATTACTACATACTAGAAAACCCCCAAAACTATTGTTACCTTATTAGAAGCAATTTCACATCATAAGATTATGAAGAAAATAAAGACATTAAAAGTTAAAAAATCACCATCATCTTCACCTTTTTAAACTTGGGGACAACATGGCCGCTCACTGGAGGAGGGTCTGGTCATCCTAAACTTGTGTGCTTGGATGGTTGATGTTCGACTCTGTTGAGTCAATAGACAATGCAAGAGGTCATGCATATATCATTTATCCCTTTTAGGTCATGACCATCCATTTAGCTGGTCATTTATGCAAACCAAGTTGTCGAGGAGGGTTAGGATTCAACAAACTCAATCTAAGAGTTGGTGGTTCTCATCTAGATCAACAGCTTGTAAGGTTGAGAATGACCAACCAATAACATTTATGTGTGTTTGGGTGTGTTTGTGTGTGTGACAGTTTGTAGAAAAATGAACACCAATGACAAATGAACCAATTTCATATCTACAGGTGATGTCACAACGTAATAATGCTTTAAACCATCGCAAAAACGTCTCTTGATAATCAATTCTAGCAATCAAGTTGGAAAATACTTACATTTGGTGAAAATGAAGTACGGAGGATTAGGGTTCTATTGGGTGGAAAGTTCTAAAAGGTAATAATCGGAGATTTAAATAGAAGATTAGAAGGGTTAAAAAGACTAAATGGTACTTTGACAGTTGCTGAATGACTTGATGCATAATGGTTAGGAGATCAGAATGCTTAAGAGGCTTTGTAGATATAGTGTAGAATGAGAAATTTGGTTGTTTGGTAATTGTTCAGAATGGACAGTCTAAATGATAACAAATTACCATTATAACCCTCTATATGATTTAGTTCTGAATGAAATACAGTTGTTTGGTAAATATCTAAATAAAACAATTATTTTACAAATGTAGATATTAACAACACATAAACAATCCCCAAAACCTTTCTAGTTCAAGGTGGTCTAATACTAACGACAACCACATCCAACTTGAAACTTGTAACCCATCTTTCAGGTGATTAATCATAACTCAATTAGCATATCCTGCACACCATCTCTCTACCACCATCATCATCATTTCCACCATCATCTAATTTCACATCAATTGCACATGATGAAACCCTCTAGAAAGCATTTGGGGAATTATTACCTTACTAGAAAGCAAAAATTTCCCAAATCAATTTATTCAATTTAACTCCAAAAATACCCACAACTCAAACACCAACGAAGTAAATTAGCATAAAGCGAAAGTCAGAGATCTATCTAGGTGTTTTAAAATTTGCTTTCATTTGTTGACCCATCACTATATTTCACTCAAGACGAAGATTATTTGAATAAAGATTGGGAGGTGGGTATGTATAGAATAGATACAATTGTATATATGTATAGAATAATCATCAATCAGAGACAGAGGGGATGATGCTTTATAAAGCACGAGGAATTTGTGTGAATGTTGGATTGATCTTAATCGCATTCAGGAAAAAGCTAAAAAACCTAACTTCCATGGGTACAATTGGCCCAACATCCATTAAAGATTTAAAGAGTTGTATGGAGGTTGTTGTCGGCTGGTCGCTTCTCAACTTTCAAACAACATTGAATTAGGGTTCTGAGAGAGAGAGAAAAAAAAATTAACATAAAGAAACTTGAGAGTACATGAAGAGAAAGTGAGCTTGTGAGGGATTGGTTTCGTCGAAAGCGGTTTGATTCATGGAGACCTTGAAGGAGATCCGAGTGAGACAGATGTGTGAGGGAAGAGGGTAATCTTGTGGGTGGGTGGGGGGGGGGGGGGGGGGAAATGGGGCGCTAGATGGTTCAGCGAGGCTCAAGACGCAAAATGGTACAAAGGGTTTTAGAACCAATAATATTTTGAATGGGTTGATTTTGTTTTTACCAAATAATATTCACCTCTTAGTAATTTAGATGATGTTTCTTAATGGAAACTATTGAGAGACAAACAACACCTAAATTGTTCTTATTTTTATATATGTCACGTGCACATGTAATTAATTAAGCAAAATTCATTACTTTTGACGATTTAGTGACTAAATATAAAAAAAAATTATTCTAAACAAAAGAAATGTGATAAATGAAACGTTTGGACTAAACCTACAAATTGAATGATACCTAAGGGACCATTTATGTAATTTACTCGTATATAAATCTACTACAACCTCCATTTTTCTTATTTTTAATATATTTTTTTTTCTTTCTTGGTCAATTAACCACACCCCAGTTTTGTTTCGCACAAATTAATTATATTACATTAAAATAATAACTTACCATTAAATTAATTATTCAAAAAAAACTTAATGTTAAATTAAAATATTTTAATAGCTATAAATATTTAAATTCTTAAAACTAGAGATAAATTATAAATTAAACTATGGAAAAATTAATATCACTATATTTTGTAATGATTATTTGCAGGAAAAATAAAATTTTAGATCGAGAATATATATGTCAAAAAGAAATATTATTTGTTCGTGTTGAACAAGCATAAATGTTGCATTTATTTTAAAATGCGAAAAAATTAACTATTATTTTTCGTATAATAAAATCACGTATGTAACATGTTAAATGAATATATTGTTTTATAAAAGACGTGAATAAAACTAAGAATATAAACATATATATGTATTGGTCCAAAATGATATAAAAACGTTTTATAATTTTAAAATTTTATTTTATGTTTACAATTTTGATTTTACCTTGTTTAAATACAACTTGATTAACTTGACAAAATGTCAAAATTAGGTTTAATTGTGAAAATGTTTTCAACCCAATCAATCCAACCCGTGTGAGTCGTGAGCAACAATATATAATAGAAACTAAAGTAAACTCTAATTTGGGTCCCTGAGGTTTAGTGAAATCTTTGAAAATGGGATTTGCACTTTGATAAATCTAAAAATCGTCCTTGTCGTTCTTATTTTAATGTGAAAATGATCCTTGGTCACTAACACTGTTAAGCAATGTCCGTTAAATAAAGGGTAATTTTATCTTTATACTTTTATTTCCAACTTTTCTTTTAAAATATAAAAGACATATTATCCATACATCGACGATGGACGACGATCTTCTGCTACGCATAGTTCGTTGTTCCAATCAACCACCACCCCCTCTTGCAAAACACAACCAGGTACCACCAACACCTCCGACAGACCACAACCAGGTACTCCCCCCCCCCCTCAGTAGAACACAACCAGACGCCACCATCAATCACCCCCTCAGGTAGAATACAACCAGACGCCACCATCAACCACCCCCTCAAGTAGAACACAACCAGACACCATCATCAACCACCCCTTCTGGCAGAACACCACCGGACGCCATTGTCAACCACCATCGTTCTCCACTTATTTTCACCGCGATGACTCATTGAAAGTTGAAACCTAAACGAAAGCTAGATAAAATCAAGTAAATATTGTTCGATGAATGGTCACTGGTTGAGGCATCACCCCGTTACACACGTCGTGGCAGAAAATGGGCAGAGATATATGGATCTTGATAGTATAAAGTTTAAAACTGGAGGGTTGTGGCAGTGGTGCGTGTGGGTGTGGGATTTCATCAGCATAAAGATTTGGGGGTATGGGTTGTTCACCGTGAAATGTCTGTATATATCATTATAGTTTAAATTTATTTAATGTTTTTAAAAGGAAAACATGTAATAAAAGTATAAAGACAAAACTACCCTTTACTTAATGGACATTGTTTAACGAAGTTAGTGACTAGGGACCTCCTTTAGAGCAAAATGAAAACCACAAGGATGGTTTCTAGACTTATCAAAGTATAGGTCCCGTTTTCAAAGATTTCACTAAACCTTAGGGACCAAAATTAGAGTTTACTCTAGTTTCTATTATATATGGTTGCTTACGACTCACACGGGTTGAATTGATTGGGTTGAAACATTGGCGTTTTTATGAAACATTACATCAATTAAGTGATTTTTTTAGAAAGTGACTGATAAGATAATTATCGAAATTAAATATATATGATCTATAGAGGCGAGTTCATACGAAAACACTAACTATTTAAGAAAACAAGAAAAACTTTTTTCAGGTACAAAATCATATACGATTCACGTACAAAATCATATATGATTAGCCACGAATTTTTCCGTGACTTAGCCCGAGGCGAAAGTCGTCTGTGTCATTTTTTTGATGTTAGTACAAAATCACATATGGTTTTATACATGATCTTAAATTGTTATGATTCTCGCATTAACCTTTTTCATGATCTATATTGGTTCATATATAGCATTTCAAATATGTGCGTCGTCATTGAAACTTGAATTCATAGTTATCAAATTTACATTCGATTAGATGTTAATTAGATCAGATCATGGTTTGCAAAAAATATACCAGTCTTGTAAGCTAAAAAAGGTTCAGATTATTTGGTTAAAAATGTTGTTAAATAATTCATAAATTGCATTTGACGTGTAACTCAGTTGACAAAAGCACGTAGTGACTTTGTTCAAATACAAGAAAAATCTCAGAACAATCCTGCCCTTAATAGATCAAGCCGCTGAGTGAGTCAAAAATACCCTTTATATTGGAGTCCTTGAGTTCCGTACATCACCAATTGTGATTTCTTGTGATGAGTTATTTGCTCAAATAATTTACTCATAATTTTATAAATCATTTAACTTAAGAGATTAGTAAAATAATTTTATTTAGTTAATTATCCGGTTGGAAAAAATATTATTTATGATGATGAATGATGATGATAATAATAATAATCAAACTATAAAAAAGAGTTGGCTACTTGAATTATAGGGATTATAATGATATCAAAATATTTTATAAAAGAATCATTGCTATGACCAAACATGTATTCGGTAGAGATTGCATGTGCTTCTACATGTGTTTTAACTTTAGGATGAGAATAAAATATGAGATTGGTGTGAGAACATGTATTTAAATAGACTGGTCGGGTAGGTTATTGAATCAAATTTATCGGGTTACATTGACTTTTTAGATATATGATATTTATTTAAGCAAAAAATCGATTATGGACAATCTCGATTGAACCTACATGAAACCTGTTCTCTAAGGGCTTACTTAGCGTCTGAGATTACTGGAGGAGTTCAAGCTCGTTTCCTGCATGATTCAAACTTCAATTAGTGTATTTTGAGTAGACCTGGCAAACGTGTCGTGTCAGGTTCGTGTCGGGTTGAAGGGTTAAACGGGTTGAGAGTGCCTAACCCTAACCCGGCCCGTTTAATTTTCGTGTCGTGTCGTGTCAACCCGTTTAATTTTCGTGTCGTTTTCGTGTCATTTTCGTGTCAACCCGTTTACTTAAACTGGTTGAAATATATTACCAAAATCCATTTCATTCGTATCGAGTTCGTGTCTAGTTAGTATGTTGTGCCAGTTTTTGTCAAGTATACATGAAATGTACAACCACTTTTTATTATTATTTAGTATATACTTTGTTAAAAAAAACTATAAAATGTGAGTTGTTGACATTATTTGTCTAGGGCCAAAGGGGCCTAATATAAACGGGTTATTCGGGTCATTTTCGAGTTGAAAATTTTGACCCTGACCTTACCCGTTTAATTTTCGTGTCGTGTCGTGTCAACCCGTTTACTTAGACGGGTTGAAATGTATTACCCAAACCCGTTTAATTCGTGTCGAGTTCGTATTGGGTTAACGTGTCGTGTCAGTTTTTGGCAGGTCTAATTTTGAGCAGTATCGTTCCATCAATTTGCCAAATAAACTACATCCCTAAGGCTGGGCAAATATATAAATGCATAGTATAAGGCTTGAATTCTTGATTGTCAGGGAGACCGGATTCAATCGATAACTTCGATATCGTTAGTTTGTCTGTAGTTATTTGTTTTCTTCTTTTGTTTTGATTTAGTTATCATTATATAGTCGAGATCGTAGATACTGGAAAATACGTTAGGCAATTTTTAAACCATTTATCTCGTGATGATCACTTGAACATTGAAAATTATGAATTTGCTATATAACCATTATTAAAAACAATAAATATGAAATTGTTTGTTTTCCTTGTAATTCTTTTGACCGAATAATAGTCTCTTATTTTCAACAACTATGTTAGGTATCTTAACTAGGGTCTATTTGTCAAACATTTATGGGGTAATGTTACTAATAAAAGTCATCATTCATTCATTCTTACTTACCCTTGTCGAATAATATTCTTAATTCCCTGTCATCAAAATGAATTATAGATAAACTTCTATTATCTGATAAGTGTTAATTAATTAACTTAATAAGAGTCGTATCTATCACTTACCAAATAAGATTGATGAATAAGATTATCAGTTATTGTCATATTCACTCGGTAAGATTAATATGTCCTTAATAAAATCGTCCATGCATAATTCATGTGAAGAAACAAATAATAATAAATGTAAGAGGTCATGTTGGAAACGATTGGTACCAAAAATTAATGATTTTGATTTTTAGTTGGTTAATTGAATTATTTCTCTTTTATATTATGTTTAGATTTCTTTTAATACAACATATTATTAAGTAATTAATTAATATTAAAATACACATTGTTGACATTGATTTAACACGCAATAAAGACCAAAAACATATCACAATTCACAAGCCATGCAACCCGGCTGATATTATTTTAAATTTGTATGGAAATAATTTTTTAATATTTAAACTGATTTGATGCATGAATATAGAATTTAATTTTATTTATATAAAATAGCTTTTAATTACTAAAAACTTGTGAATTGATTTATGTATTATATAATAAGCATAATCGGTGCAAATTAATTATTTAAAATATTGAAATACATTTTTTTAGGTGAAACGAAGACTTTTACCTTGTGTTGCTTTTAAAAAAAAGATTATGTGTCGGTCAGTTTTAAAATTCTAGATTATTTATTTCAGTTAATTAAATAATTCAATTTTTGACCATAAGATTTTATTTATTTTATTTTTATTTTAATTAATATTTAAATGTTAAATTATTTTATTAATATATATGTTTAATAATGACAAATGTTTGATCTATATTATGTAAATTATATATTTTAATTATGAGGTGGTTGCTACGACTATTTTACGTCACAAAAAAGAAGTAATATTTTCAACATTAGAGCAATTGGAGTTTAATTATTAGGTGTTTTACTCTAACTATTTTTCAATTGTTAAACATTTTTAACAATCATGTTATTTTAAAAACTTTTACAAATCTAACAAAAATTTATTCAACCATTTATGTTAATCTCTTCTTTAAAATAGAAAGAATAATAAATAAAACTGAGAAATCTTCAAATTTAAAAGAAAAAAAATATATAACATACTTGTCGAAGATGCTTTTATTCTTAAAGCTAATTAACATATAAGATCTCTGAATCTTAACATACCTTAATCAATGCTAACAAACCATAACAAATCTTAATAAGAAAAATGTTGAACCATAATATAATTTAAGCTTAGTTAATTTTAACATAGTTTAGGTATACCTTAAACATGTTACTGATGTTAAAGTTAGATATGTAAACCAAAAGACCAAAATGCCCGTCACTCACAAAAAAAATGTATGATAATCACTGTTGGATAAAAAATTGTCGACGGCTACAAAATATTTCTCTCCTTTTTTCACCTAACTTTAAGAGCCGTACAAGTCGTATGATTGAAGAGTCCATATTCATACAAAAAGGCATTACTAAATTACGAATAACTTGTTGAAAAAATTTAAAATAAAGATAATATGAACAACTTTAAACAATTGTAAACGTAATAGTTTTTATAGATAACGACTTTATAATAATTGTAAGTATCCAGAAGGCTTTGAAAATAACATAGAAGATTCACCATTCTTATATCCAGAGGCGGATGCACCCTTTGAGTATGGGGGTCCTATGACCCGAACTAAATCATGGGATGATATGTAATTTTTTATTTATTTATGAAGGTTTTACTAAAGGGCCCCCAACTTCATGGCCTAAAGAGACCCCAACTACCGGAAAAATTCTTGAAAAGAACAAAAATAAAACCAAAAAAGTTCATCGAAATCGATAAAAACAACTTAAAAATTCATCGAAATCGATAAAAACAACTTAAAATTCCTCGAAATCAAGCAGAAAGCTCTAAATATCCCTCGAAAACGATGGGATTAGACTAAAAACTTATCGAGCCATATTGAACGTCAGTAAAAACGTTACAAAAACCTTGCTTTTTGCAATTATTTTTTGTCTATTTTATATGTGTCACCATATAAAAAAATTATAGATCTGTCCCTGCAATATTGTGACCCCTACTAAAAAAAAATGCTGGATCCACCACTGCTTATGTATCATGTATATATAAGCTATATATTATTTAAATCATAAAATTAAGATGGATAAAAAAAGACTCAGTGTTTACATATGGATAAAAGTAATCATCAAATTACTTGTCCTATAAGTTATAACATAATTAAGAAACTCCTTTTTTACGTTATTAATTTCTACTGTAGATCATACGTATTTTAGTTAAAAAGATGATCCAGGTTTCAAATGTGAATAACAATAAACTTTTGTTACACAATTTTAATATGATTAAAAGCCAAACATAACAGTAAAAAATAGATAAAGAGGCAAGAATATAATACAAGTCAACAATAAACCTTACAATATGCATAGCAAGTCAAATAAAGCATTCACCAAGCCGAAAAGAAAGACCAAAAATAATGGTTACTTTTGCACGTCACAAGACTTTTAAAACATGACTAAACAAATGATATTATTTTCTAGAACATGTTCTTGACAATATAAAGCTTTTTTTTATATAAAAAGTCTTAAAAAATTCAATCAAACGTTTATTTTTATATAATTTAATAAGACGAAGATATCTAATCAATATTATACAGATAATATATTGTATTTGATTGCTTTCAAACACAAAATCATAAATCAAAGGAAATATCATAGAAGTCACGATGGGAAACATGTAGCAAAAAGAACTCGATACCATTTGATGAAACGTGAAACAACACATATTACAAATCGGGGTTGCCAAAATGACTAAAACGCCCTCGAAACAATCTTATTAAAATCTCCGAATACAAAAATTAAATATAGTAACTTTTTTTTACAAAATTACAAGATAAAACACATCACGTTACAACAAAGAAATTAACAAAGACAAGTTGATATCAAAACCATAGCGGATGAAATAAATAGTTGGCTACATAAATAACCATCGGAATATAATCCACCACCGTCGGCCGCCACCACTCTGATCAGGGGCATTCAGGGAAGTTTACACCACATTGGTTAGCGACCCTCCTGGCACCGGGAAGTCGGAGATAAGCACCGAAAGTGGGGTCATGGGTTTCACGGCAAAGACAAGCCTCCTGACCTCTGAGCCTCTGGCAACAGCTCCTTGATGGCCTCATGTTAGAGACGATGGCTTGCAGACACCAACTGACCTCCACCGCGTTACATCTGGTTTGTCGTTGGGCTGCAATAAGTTGTAGGTGTCCGGTGAAAAGTAGCATCACCATCATCAACGCCACCGTGAAAGACCGTGGTCCGAAATAATTGGGTGATTTTTCCATGTTTGGAAGTTTAATTGGTATTGATGGGATTTAGATGGAGGTGTAGAGAGAAAGGGAGGTGGGTGGGTTCAATTTATAGAGTGGGTGACGGTGGGAACGGCCAAACTTAGGATATTATTTTCAATATATAGTTATACGTTTTCGATAATCCCCATTATTTATATATTAAAAAAGTTAATTGGTGATATATATGTTTTTTTTGGTCCTTATTAAGTAGAGTAAACTACAGTTTTGGTCCTTGTAGTTTACATAAAACTACGAACAACATTTTTTTGATTTTAATAAGGACAAAAATGATTAGTACATTTGGCTTTTAAAAGTGGTATGTTTTATTACCTTTGTTGAAAAAAATGGTTAAGTGAAAGGTATATTCATCTTTTTACTTTTTTTCTTTTAAAAATAATAATATGATATGTATACATAACTTATACAATTTAACATATTTATATAATATATTGGTATATATCATACACATACAACGATACCTCCAGGATCCAACGACGCCTCCCTCTCCTCCTACCTCTGGCACCTGTTTTCCCCTCGTAGCAGAGCATGTAACAACCCAAAACTCGCAATATCCAATTGTCATAAACAAAAAGTCAAATTGGCATCCAAATAAACGAGTTTAGATTTCTCATTACGTCTCAAAAGTTTACAATGAAAAAACATACAAACACGGCTTAGAATTATTACAAACTAAGGACAGAAGAAACAAAATCAACTTGCCATCCGCCCCAAGTATTACATCTTCCCTTTGCACCGCTCTCTACCTTACACCTCCCTGAAAATGTTTTTATTTTGAAAATGAATGGTTAAACCATAAGGTCTAGTAAATTCTCTTCATGACAATTTCAATATTTAAAAACAGAAATGTTTTCCTTTATCAGTTCTCATCTTTCATCTTCATCCCACCTATTACCAGATCCAACCTCTTTCTTCCTCCAACACCACCCAATCATCTCTCTATCTCTCGATGTATATATATATACACATACACATATATACACTATATATACACATACATGCATGCATACCCATCTAGGGGAGGATCATATGAGAACCACCCCTCTTTAAAAGAACAAAGAAACAATTTGTGGACCACATATGATGTGGGTCCCACATAATATTAAATAATTTCCGATTTAATATTAAATCAGAAATGATTTAATAATATGTGAGACCTACATCATATGTGATCTACAAGTGTCCTTTTGTTCATTTAAAAATCAAAAGTTCTCATTTGAACCTTCCTCTACCCATCTATATATACACACACAAAGAAGCAAAATAAAACTTCCGAAGGTTTCAATCCTCAATCAAAATCTCATCTTCCGGCAATTGGTACCCTTTCTTTTTTAATGCTTTCTAATCTGTATGCCCATAACGATTTTCTTATGAGGCAAAAAATTTTGTGATGACCATATGTTGTATTGTTTATGTAAGTGCAACTTTTGTGATGACCATATGTTGTATTTTGCTTCATTATAAAGGTTGAGTTTCACTATTATTGATCTTTAAGATAGAACAAAATTTTACAGATTGATCTAACATGAAGATATAAAATACTCAACCTTTTATAAAAAGGGAGAATCACTTAAAGATATTGTAGGGAGATAAAACTCAAACCTTACATTATGTATTTGATCAAAGATTTGTGTAGGGAGATAAAACTCAAACCTCACACAATATTTAACACTTTTAAAGATGAAGAACAACCTTAATCCAAGGATTAAGAACTATGAAGTGTTTAACTCACACACGACTTACAATATGATGATCTCACAAAAAGATCAAGTGGTGGTATAACAAACTCTCAAAAGATGAAGTTTGACGTAGAAATCAAGATTGAAACATGAAGAGCATTCAAGACGTTCTTGAATTTTTTTAGAGGATTTTCGAGTTTAATGTTATAGAGATATGTCTTTTCAAATGAAGGACCAAGACCCTTTAAAGAGATCTAATGATTGTTGAATAAAACAATACTTGTAGATCGCTGATGATTGTCACAGACGTACGCCAAAGCCTTTCGCGGACGTCCGTAGACTACTTTTTATGACACTCTGAAATATAGTCGTTGAGAAGTGCTTTTTGTCTAGAAAAACCATCCAAAATCTGTGGAAGCCTTTTGTGGAAATCCGTGGCATTGTTTATGGCTTTTTGTTTTTCTGATTTCAAAAGAGAATGAACATGTAGGGGTTGCTTGTTTACCTCTTAACAGTTCCTTTAAGAGACAACATCTGAATCGCTAAGAGGTAAATCCTGTTTGGCAGAAAATAAGTCTGTATCTTATTGGTTTCAAAACCCTCTGAATCATTTTGTATTTTGGACCTCCCTTGACCATTCAGAGCATTGATTTCATGTTAAACAACTCCAAACAATAATATTCATTTTGATTTATATTATAAAAGTCTCTTAATCATTCGGCACCAAAACATTCACTAACTACCACACATCCTCTCAATCTTTTAATATTTTTTCACAAATTTGAATTCAAAAATTCAAATAACACGACTTACAAAACTTTAGTTTTTATATAATTTATCTCGATTTTATAAAAACATATTTTATTAAAATCTCTCTCGGTAGAACATTCATATTTATGTTATAAAAACAAGTTTTATAAAATTCATTTCATATTTTATTTAAACCTCATTTTAAAAACAATTCATCCAAATCAAAATAAGTTACATACTACTCGATTTCATGTATAATTCGGCTGACAACTTCTTTCGTCTCGGATTTGGTTTCTGAACATTTGACGGCACACACTAAAATGCAACCTTTCACTTTAGTCTTTTGGAAATGGACCTCAAGGTAATGTGGTGCGTTCCTAAAGACAACGACATTTATGGATTGTTTGGCCGAACACGATCTTTACTTGATTATCAGTATATCATAAATATGTACATCAACTAAAATTGTTAATCTAATAAGAATTTCGTTTGTTTGTAATTATCAAAACAAATATATAAAAATATATAGATACATGGTACACATACACCAACAGTTTATCAACATTGCGAACATCAAAAGACGTTTTTAATATAATGATACGAGTTTATTGAAATAAGTACTTTCAATAAATTTTTATTTGTTAATCAAAATAAATATACTTCCCTATTCTAGAAATATCACATTTGACTATTCTTATTTAATTTGTTAGTTTCTTATGTCAAATTCTATCAAAAAGTTTGACTTTTTATTGTTGAGTTTTTATGTTCGATTTAAAAAACTACCTCTATGTTTCTTTCTTCAATTTTCACACATGCATAAAGCAAATATATCAATTGTTATTAAAAACAAGGAAAAGACAAAATAACTAAAATGTCTTTTAGTTAATGAACATTTTTCCACCAAAATTAGTATTAACGATCATCTTGATAACAAAATGCAAACTATAATAACCATTTTTAAGTTTATTAAAGTTTAAGGATGATGTTCGTAGTTTGTACATAAAGTCTTAGAAAAATTCCATCTAACATTTTTTTAAATAATTTAATACGACGAAGATATTTAATCAATATTATAAAAATAATATATATATATATATATACATGTTCGATTGCTTTCAGACACAAAATCAAAATCAAATCAAATATAATAGAAGTCATGATGGAAAACAGATACCAAAAAAAACTCGATAACATTTCATGAAACGTGAAACAATACATATTACAAATCGGGGTTGTCAAAATGACTAAAACGCCCTCGAAACAACCTAATTAAAATATTTGAATATAGAAATTAAATTCAATATCTTTTTTACAAAATCACAATATAAAGCACATCACATTCACATTACAACAAACGAAATTAACAAAGACCGGTTGATATCAAAACAATGGTGGATCAATTACATAGTTGGATACATACATAGCCACCGGTATACAATCCACCACCATCTGTCGCCGCCGCTCTCAAGGGCAATCAGGGAAATTTACACCACATTCGTTAGCGACCCTCTTGGCACCGGGAAGTCGGAGATAAGCACCGAAAGTGGGGTCATGGGTTTCACGGCAAAGACAAGCCTCCTGACCTCTAAGCCTCCGACAACAACTCCTCGATGGCCTCATGTTTGAGACGATGGCTTGCAGACACCAACTGACCTCCACCGCGTTACATCTGGTTTGTTGGGCTTCAATGAGTTGCAGGTGTCCGGTGAAAAATAGCATCACCACCATGAACGCCATCGTGAAAGACCGTGGTCCGACATAGGAGGGTGATTTTTCCATGTTTGAAAGTTTAATTTGGTATTGATGGGATTTAGATGGAGGTGTAGAGAGAAAGGGAGGTGGACGGGTTCAATTTATAGATGGGGTGAGGGTGGGAACAGCCAAACTAAGGATATTATTTTCAATATATATAGTTATACCTTTTCAATAATCCCCATTATTTATATATTAAAAAATTTAATTGATGAATATATATGTTTTTTTTGGTAAGTAGAGTAAACTACAGTTTTGGTCCTTGTATTTTACATAAAGCTACGAACAACAATTTTTTGATTTTAATAAGGACAAAAATGATTAGTACATTTTGCTTTGAAAATGGTGTGTTTTATTATCTTTATTAAAAGAATTCGTTAAGTGAAAGGTATCTTCATCTTTTTACTCTTTTTAAAAATATATATATATAATATGTTTACATAGCTATTACAATTTAACATATCTATATAATATACTGATATGCATCATACACACATAAGGATACCTCCAGGCTCTAACGACACCTCCCTCTCCTCCTTCCCCTCCTACTTTTGGCACTTGTTTTCCCCCCGTAGTAGAGCATGTAACAACCCAAAACTCATAATATCCAATTGTAAACAAAAGCCAAATTGGCATCCAAGTAAACGAGTTTAGATTTCTCATTCCATCTCAAAAGTTTGGAACGAAAAAACATACACCCATGACGACTTAGAATTTTACAAACTAAGGACAGGAGAAACTAAATCAACTTGCCATCCGCCCCAAGTATCACGTCTTCCCTTTCCGTCGCTCTCTACCTGACACCTGGCTGAAAATGCTTTTATTTTGAATATGAAAGGTTAAACCATAAAGTCTACTAAATTCTCTTCAACACAATTTCAACATTTAGAAATAGAAATGTTTTCCTTTATCAGTTCTCACCTTTCATCTCCATCCCACCCATTACCAGATCCAACCTCCTTCCTCCACCACCACCCAATCATCTCTCTTTATGTATGTGTATATATATATATATATTAATATATATATATATACACACACACATATATAGAGAGAGGAAAGTTCAAATGAGACTGAATAAATACTCTGAATATTTCTTTGATTATTCAGTTTGAATATGACACGTGTCATGCTCTTATTTGTTTTCACGTTCACAACCAAATTTGAGTTCTCATTTGAACCCGTCCATATATATATATATATATAGGGTTAGGTTCAAATGTGAACTCAATTTTGGCTGTGAACGTGAGGACGAATCTCAGCCACACATCTTCGGTTATGGTGGACGCGATCACGGAGGATTGACGCGATTCATGGGAGGGTGGAGATTATTAAAGGAGGGGAACCAGGTCAAAGCCGCCTTTATTGACCGGATAAGTGGCTGAGATTCGTCCTCACGTTCACAACCAAAAATGAGTTCACATTTGAACTTTCCTCTATATATATATATATAGGGGAGGGGTCATACGAGAACACCCCCTATTTAAAAAAACAATTTGTGGACCACATATGATTTGAATCCCACATAATATTAAATCATATATGATTCAATAGTTGGGCCCATTGAATCAGATATGATTTAATATTATGTGGGACCCACATCATATGTGGTCCACAAGGTGTTCCTTTGTTCCTTTAAATTTACAAAGTTCTTATTTGAACCTCTCTCTCTATATATATATATGTCCTAAAAACTTGTTAAGACAACATAATTCGACGTTTTTTATTTAAAATGTCCTAAAAACTTGTTAAGACGCACAAAATCATCTTATAAACTTATTACAACGTCTTTAAATATAATGCTTTTATTTTTTGGTCTTATACATTAATATATATTAATGCACAAAATCATCTCACGCCAATTGGTACCTTTCTTTTTTAATGCTCTATAATCTCTATGCCCCTAACGACTTTCTTATGAGGGAAAAACTTTTGTGATGACCATGTGTTGTATTGTTTATGTAAGTGCAACTTTTGTGATGACCATATGTTGATCTTTAAGGTAAAGCAAAATCTTACAAACCGATCTAACATGAAGAAATAAAATACTCAACCTTTTATAAAAAGGGAGAATCACTTAAAGATATTGTAGGGAGATAAAATTCAAACCTCACATTATGTATTTAATCAAAGATTTGTGTAGGGAGATAAATCAAACCTCACATAATATTTAAACACTTTTAAAGTTAAACGACAACCTTTATCCAAGGATTAAGAACTATGAAGTGTATAACTCACACACCACTTACAATATGATGATCTCACAAAAAGATCAAGTGGTGGTATAACAAACTCTCAAAAGATGAAGTTTGATGTAGAAATTAAGATTCAAGCATGAAGAACATTCAAGATGTTCTTGATTTTTTTTTGAAGATTTTTGAGTTTAATGTTTTAGGGATATATCTTTTCAAATGAACGAAACACCCTTTAAAGAGATCTGATTATTTTTGAAGAAAACAATATATGCAGATCGCCGATGTTAGTCACGGACGTATCGCCAAAGCCTTTTGCGGACGTCCGTAGACTACTTTTTATGACCCTCTGAAATATAGCCGTTGAGAAGTGCTTTTTGTCTAGAAAAACCAACCAAAATATGCAGAAGACTTTTGCGGAAATCCGTCGCATTGTATATGGCTTTTTATTTTTCTGATTTCAAAAGAGAATGAACATTTAGGGGTTGTTTGTTTACCTCTTAACAGTTTCTTTAAAAGACATCTGAATCACTAAGAGATAAATTCGGTTTGACAAAAAATAAGTCTGTCTCTTAAAAATGGTTTCAAAATCCTCTGAATCACTTTGTGTTTTGGACCTTCTTTAATCATTCAGAGCATTGACTTTATTTTGAACAACTACAAACAATAACATTTCATTTTACATTATATTATAAAAGTCTCTTAATCGTTCGACACCAGAACATTCGACAACTGTCACACATTCTCTTAATTTTCAATTTTTTTTCACAAATTTGCATTCAAAAATTCAAATAACACGTCTTACAAAACTTTTAGTTCTTATATTTAATTTTTAAAAACAAGTTTTATAAAAATCATATTTAATATTTGTTTTTAACACCTCAATCTAAAAACAATTCATCCAAGTCAAGATAAGTTATACACTACTTGATTTCATGTATAATTCGGTTGACAACTGCTTTCGTCTTGGATTTGGTTTTTGAACATTTGATGATACACATTAAAATGCAACCTGTCGCTTTTGTCTTTTGGCATGGATCTCAAGGTAATGTGGCGCGTTCCTAAAGACAACGAGATTTATGGATTATTTGACCGGACACGATTCTTTACTTGATTATCAGTATAACATAAATATGCACATCAACTAAAATTGTTAATCCAATAAAAATTTATTTTGTTTATCATCATTAAAACAAATATATAAAAATATATATTCATGGTACACATACACCAAAAGACGTTTTTAATATATTGATACGAGTTTATTGAAATCAATACAATCAATAAATTATTATTTGTTAATCAAAATGAATATACTTCCCTATTCTAGAAATATCACATTCAACTATTCTTATCCAATTTGTTAGTTTCTGATGTCAAATTCTATCAAAAGCTTTGACTTCTTATTGTTGATTTTTTTATATTCGATTGTGGAGAGAATACCACCATGTGTTAATCAAGAATTTTTAATAAAAATTCACTTGATTCTTTCTTTAATTTTTTTCAACCAATTCTTCGATTTTTCACTTGAAATTAGAAGATTTTTTTTATATGTTTATTGAAGCCGCTTTAATAAGCGAACAACCAGGGGCAGAACGCAACCGTTTAAGTTTAGGAGGCCGAAATATAATATTAAAAAAACTCAAGATTCAAATGATGCGCATGTAACTTTTTTTGCTATGATCTATTATTAAATTTTAAAATAAATATTGGTTAATATAGACTAAAACATAGAACCTTAAACTGTTAAAACCACTTTATAAGACTTAATGTATAAGACCAAAAAATAAAAGCATTATATTTAAAGACGTTGTAATAAGTTTATAAGATGATTTTGTGCGTCTTAACAAGTTTTTAGGACATTTTAAATAAAAAACGTCGAATTATGTTGTCTTAACAAGTTTTTAGGACATATATATATATATAGAGAGAGAGAGAGGTTCAAATGAGAACTTTGTAAATTTAAAGGAACAAATGAACACCTTGTGGACCACATATGATGTGGGTCCCACATAATATTAAATCATATCTGATTCAATGGGCCCAACTATTGAATCAGATATGATTTAATATTATGTGGGATTCAAATCATATGTGGTCCACAAATTGTTTTTTTAAATAGGGGGTGTTCTCGTATGACCCCTCCCCTATATATATATATAGAGGAAAGTTCAAATGTGAACTCATTTTTGGTTGTGAACGTGAGGACGAATCTCAGCCACTTATCCGGTCAATAAAGGCGGCTTTGACCTGGTTCGCCTCCTTTAATAATCTCCACCCTCCCATGAATCGTGTCAATCCTCCGTGATCGCGTCCACCATAACCGAAAATGTGTGGCTGAGATTCGTCCTCACGTTCACAACCAAAATTGAGTTCACATTTGAACCTAACCCTATATATATATATATATTATATATATATATATATATATAGAGAGAGAGAGAGAGAGAGGAAAGTTCAAATGAGAACTTAAATTTGGTTGTGAACGTGAGGATAAATGAGAGCGCGACACGTGTCATATTCAGAGTGAATAATGCTTATTGAGTCTGAATATTTCTTTGATTATTCACTCTGAATATGACACATGTCGCTCTCATTTTTTCTCACGTTCACAACCAAATTTGAATTATCATTTGAACCCGTCCCTAAATATGTACAAACCAATATAAAAATAACTTTTGTAATGATTTTTTTTCATCAAATAATATGATTTAAGATGTTATTTCACATATGTTTGTTCAATAATGTAAAAGTTTCACATGTATTTGTTTTCATAAGTTGAATATTTCTCATATATTTGTTTCATAATGTAAAAGTTTCACATGTATTTTTTACACATGTAATTTTTTCACAAGATGAAACAAACATATATGTAATAATATTTTAAATCATAGCATTTGATGAAAAAAAATTATTTTTATATTGGTTTTATCTTTTTTATGTTGATTTAATTTAAATTAGCAATTGACCTTATTCGCTAACTTAAACATTATCTTTTTAATAGTTTTAAATTTAACACACAGTAAATGGGAAGAAAAATCTAATGAAAATCAAAAGGTTTAAATTTAATACATAGTAAATGGAAATGGTAAAGTTTAAATTTAATACATAGTAAATGGGGGGAAATATCAATGAAAATGTAAAAATGGATGACTAAGAAGACAGGGGCCAAACATGTTAGCCAACTGGGCAACCCTTGACATGTGATCTAATTTGGTCATAAATTATATTTGAGCAAAAATCCGGGGAAGCCATGGCCCCCATAAGCCTCCACGGTGTTCCGCCTCTGCATACAACCCAACCCTTAGAACATACTATAACTCCAGGTAGGGTTGTTGAGGCCGCATGGTAAAATATTGGGTTATACACATGCATAAAGCAAATATACATTGAAAATTGTGATTTAAAACAAGGTAAAGACAAAAAAAAAAGATAAAAAAAACTAGAATGTTTTTCAGTTAATGAACATTTTTCCACAAGAATTATTAACGATCATTGTGATAACAAAATGCAAACTGTAAGAACCATTTTTAAGTTTATTAAAGTTTAAGGATGGTGTTCTTAGTTTATTCAGAGTCTTAAAAAAGTAAATCTAACATTTATTTTTAAAGGATTCAATACCATGGAGATATTTAATCAATATTATACAAATAATATACATTATGTTCAATTGCTTTCAAACACGAAATCATTAATCAAACAAAATATAATAGAAGTCATGATGGAAAACATATACCAAAAACAACTCGATAACATTCGATGAAACGTGAAACAATACATCTTACAAATCGGGGTTGTCAAAATGACTAAAACGCGCTCGCTAATTAAAATATTTGAATATAAAAATTAAATTCAATAACTTTTTTACAAAGTTACAAGATAAGACACATCACACTACAACAAACGAAATTAACAAAGACCAGTTGATATCAAACCATGGCGAATCAATTAAATAGTTGGATACATAAATAGCCACCAGAATACAATCCATCATCATCTATCGCCGCTGCTCTCAGGGGCAGTCAGGGAAATTTACACCACATTCATTAGCGACCCTCCTGGCACCGGGGAGTCGGAGATAAGCACCAAAAGTGGGGTCTTGGGTTTCACGGCAAAGACAAGCTTCCTGGCCTCTGAGCCTCCGACAACAGCTCCTCGATGGCCTCATGTTCGAGACGATGGCTTGCAGACACCAACTGACCTCCACCGCGTTACATCTGGTCTGTTGGGCTTCGATGAATTGCAGGTGTCCGTTGAAAAGTAGCATCACCATCATGAACGCCACCGTAAAACACTGTGGTCCGACGTAGGACGGCATGTTTGGAAGGTTTGATGGGATTTAGATGGAGGGAGGGGTTGAAAGTTTGATGGTGGCGTGATTTTGAAGTAAGGTGGGGTGGGTTCAATTTATAGAGGGGGTGGCGGTGGGAACGGCCGAACTAAGGATATATTATTTTCAATATAGTTATATACGTTTTCAATAATCCCCATTATTTATACATCAAAAACATTAGTTGTGATATATATGTTTTTCTGGGTCTTATTAGTTTGGTAGAGTAAACTACAATTTTGGTCCCTCTTCTTTACATAAAACTACGAACAACAATTCTTCAATCTTAATTCTTAATAAGCACAACAATGATCGGTAAATTTTGTTTTGAATGTGGTATGGTTTATTACCTTTGTTAAAAAAAATCTTTAAGTGAAAGATATCTTTTTACCCTTTTTCCTTTTAGAAAAAGTATATATATAGGAAGGTTTATGTGAGGACAATAACAATTTACAAGAATGCGAGGACAATTCTCAACCAATCATTTTGTACATGAAATTTTTTTCATGTACAAAATCATATGTGATTTTGTACTAGCATCAAAAACGACATGCACGACTTTTGTTGCGGGAAAAGTCTCGGCAAATCATATATGATTTTGTATTTGAATCATATGTGATTTTGTACATAAAAAAATTCATGTACAAAATGATTGGCTGAGGATTGTCCTTACATTCTCGTAAATTGTTACCGTCCTCGCATGAACCTCTTTCTCTATATATATATATATATATATGTAACTTGTACAATTTAATATATTAACATAGTATATTGATATACATCATACACACACAAGGATACCTCCAACGACACCTCCCTCTCCCTCAGACCCTCACCCTTTCTCCGTTGATACTTGATACCTCCTCCACCTGCTTTCCCCTCATTGTAGCAGAGCATGTAACAACCGAAAACTCATAATATCCAATTGTTATAAACAAAAGCCAAACCAAGATCCAAAGTAAACGAGTTTAAAATTTCTCATTACATCTCCAAAGTTTGCAACGAAAAACATATATCCACGTTTTAGCATTATTACAAACTAAAGACAGGAGAAACTAAATTAACTTGCCATTCGCGGCAAGTATCACATCTTTCCTTTTCTTTTTGCACTGCTCTCCACCTGATATATCCCTGAAAATTGTTTTATTTTATAAAGGGAGGGTTAGACCATAAGGTCTGGTGAATCTCCTTCGACACAATTTCAACATTTAAAAATATTGGTAATATTGATTAACCAACAATGGATAACATCATACTCGATAAAATTAGAGCACATTCTCATCTCACAGACATTGCACAGTATTTGTAGAGACACCGTCACAACCATTTTTAAACTTATTAAAATTTAAGGATGATATTTGTAGTTTTATATAAAACAAAATATCTTATTCAAAGCTTATATAGCTATCTTCCTCTTGAAGAAGTTTGATCAAAGGTTGTCTTAAAATATAATTTGAATTTAAACGTTGTTTTTCCTTAATGAAATGAACAAATAATATTCATTTTTGACATTTCACAAAAAATTAAAATTTTATGGTAAAATTTTAATTCAGAATGATTTATTTAATTGAAATCATTATACTATCATAAAAGTATAATACATGATAATTTTTTGCACGTGCCATCTTGCTTTTACATATATTTCAATTTGTTTAATAACATGGTAGTTAAAAAAGATTAAATAACGGTAGTAGGAGAATCTTGTTCTTCAAAATTGATATACACATATATTATTAACTTTGACTCAATGTTCTAAAAAGCTTGCTATGAGATTTTTTTTCAACTAATCCATGAATTGTGCTTATAAGATGATTGATTCGATATATCTCAATGCATCTCATTCTAATCTGTATTTAAGGGTGAAGATCATTTATTACGCTTTTCACTTTAACTCTAATTTTCATTGAAACTCAACCTTATATAATATATATATATATAACATTATATATGATGGGTTGGGTTCATGTGCGTGAGACCAACATGTTTTCGTGAGATCCTTAAGACCATGTTTTTACACTTGAAGGTAAAAAAAATCCGAACTTTTACAGCAAAACACTGTGGAGGTTACATTCATAGTATTTTGTTGTGAAATTTTAAGAGTAAAAAAGTGGTCTAACAGGTCTCACGGAAATAGGTTGATCTCGCGTGATCCTAAGTCGTTATAAGTCACATTTTGAAAACCGTCATGGCTCGCCGTGACTTTCTAGCTTTAAGGCTTGACATCACCATTACGTCACGCCTTATGCTATTTAAAACCTTATTTTAACTTAAAATTTGGAGTTTAATACTTTTAAAAAAAAATTATTTATCAAATACATAATAAGCATAGGTAGATATGTGTGATACATTGATGGATTTTCATACGTGGATTGTAAAAAAAAATTGATATGTTTTTTAAAGTATTATTTGGTAAAATAAACTAACTTATAAGTTAGTTTATTTTTAATATACATACTTAAATACATATAAAATATAAATCAGAGTAGCGTTTTGATAACTTATTCACAAAGAAATTCAGTTATACTTATATCGTCGTTGGAGTATTCCTTGTATAGTGTTAAACTTTTGTTGATCGTTTTTCTTCAAAAGCATGTTTTGGAAAACATTTTAAATTATGGATATGCTCATTATTATTTTGTAATTTTCCTTTTTAGTTTGTAATAAAAAAACATCAGGGATCATTTTCTGGCCTTTTCCAAAAAAGGAAGTTTTATATTCTACTGCATTAATTTGTTTTCTCAATTTTAGGCAAAAACTTGAAAATTAACTCATTTTTGTCGTCCCAAATGAGATTACTAGAAAACTGCATATTAACAAAGGATTGACCACACAAAATCCATGGGTTAACATTAGAAGTTAGAACTGTGTTCCTAATTTAGAACAAATATAGCATTAAGTATTTTTATACATTTTCTAAAATAACAATCAAACTAAGATATATTATTATTATTTATTATTTTAAATAGAGACCATATTTAAGGATTTACATAGATATCATAAACCTAACCTAATATTTAAGTGGTTAAAAAACCCATAAAAGCTGTATGATATAAATAAAAATATGTTTTCCTTTATTTTATTTGGTAATCAAAAAATATATCTAAGTTTCCTTTTTTAAATGTATGGGATCCTACTTCCTTTTAATTTTTTGTATTGTTTATATAAATATAATTTAGAGTGGTTGTGAATGCATAGTTGTTCATGATGGCATGTATATATACCATATACCTGCATAGGGTTGAGTTTCAGTGAAAAGGAGAGTTAAAATGATCATTGGATCCACATTAGGATGAGATTCAACTAGATGAGGTGCACGGAGACACACCCAGGGGCGGAACATAATAGGGGTCATGGTCACCCTGCTTTTTGAGCTAAATACCATATATGAACTTTTTCAAAACATATGAAGTCTAGCTCAATATTGGTTATCATTCCTGGCCCGTGTCCTTAAGGTCATGCTTTTGAATCCCTCAGCTTTACTTTTTCTTTCCCTTCTTCTACATGTTGATTTATTAATATCATTGTATATAAAAATAAATAATGTTTAAGTTGCTAATCTAAACGTTTTCTTTTTATTAGTTTAAAAATATAACAAATTTATATTACTATTTTCCGGTTTACGGTTTGAAAGTTATGAGTTTTAGTCTTATATTAACCAATCTTTTTCCTAAAATTCTATAGTAGATCGTAGAAAAAATATATACAACTTACGCATGTATTGGGGGGTTTGTGATTTTGTATCAACCTAAACCAACCAACATGTGTATCAACTGTACCAATTAAACAGGTACCAACTTAATCGCTACCAATTAAAATCGGTTGGTAGAACTTTGAACATAAAGACAAATTTTTATATATGTAAACTTAAAGTTCGTACAAAACCAATACCAACCGATTCTTTTTTTGTATCACAGTTGGATGATACACAGTATAAGATTTTACATACCAACAATAAATGGTTGGTATATCGGTATTGGAGAATTTTTTTTCTTGGTACTGTACTAAGTCCATCCTAGTATGTATTATTTGGATCTTTGAATGTCTATGATATTATATTTCGCCCCATGGGACTACAATGGTCATGTTCTGCCCTGGACACACCAGATCAACTCCCTTCTAAGACACAATTAATGGGTAGATATGAGATTAAAAGTGATCAAGGGTCCAGATCTCTTCTTACGATTCTCTCTTTAACTCTTCTTCTCACACAATTCTCTCTCTCTCTCTCTCTCTCTATATATATATATATATATATATATGAAGATTCAAATGAGAACTTTGCATTTTTAAAGGAACAAAGAGACACTTGTGGATCACATATGATATGGTCCACAAATTGTTCTTTTGTTCATTTAAGGAGGGGTGGTTCTCATATGATCCTTCCCATCCACATATATATATATATACATAACATTATGATGTTTAAAAGATTCTTTTAAAGAAATATTAATATTCATTTGTTGAGTTTATCAAACGCTTACCCGGGTAAAACTTACCAAGTCATATTACCTCACCGGAGAAATATGACAAGTACCAAAAATCTTACCCGGTAAAAGCAAAGACAAGGGAAAAGAAGGACCAAGAGTCTTACCCCGGTAAGTGATTGCGACAACTCTTACCACGGTAAGCACTTACCGGGTAAGTTGTTGCATACGATGCCGTTTTGGTGGACTAAAGTCTTACCCGGTAAGTAAATGATAGTATTGAATTTTGCCGGTAAGCACTTACCCGGGTAAGATTTGGTAAACGGCCCCTTAACTATTAGTACAAACATTACAATCCAATTAATTGAGATACTTACAAAATGATAAGAGTTTATTTATTATGATTTGGATATTAAATGGAAAATTGTCAAACTTCATTTATTATAATCAACATTATATTAAGAAACAATCTAAATATTCATTGAATCATACATTCATTATACATGTATACTAGATAAATGGTCGAGATTATTTTATACTAATGATAGTGTTTGTAAATGAAACCACTTCTTCCTTTGTATCACCTATAGCGTCACATTTGTTCTTTTTAACAACATATATGTTGGTCGTTTGATTTTTATTGGTATTTATTTACAATTAATGCTTTTAAGATGGTTCAATATATTATGTGTCTATTTTGATTAGCATAAACCAAGAGAAATATCCTTTTGACAAAGAAAAACGTTGAAATCCAACCATCCATGGGTTGGATTGCATCGGGTGTTTAAAATTAATCGTTTGTCAAAATTCAACATCCAATAAATGGTTTCATCAGGTTTCATCCAGATCTATTAGATGTTAACCAGTGGATACCTCTAAGAAATACAATGTAGGTAGGGAAACAATCACAAGGGGAGGATAACTGGAGGGATATGTGTGCCAATATGGTAGTAGCAGAGGAGGGGTAGACTAGGGGTGCAAAAACCGACAAACTGATCCAACCCCCCCCCCCCCCCCCTCTTAATGTAGCATGTGACCGAATTGATACAAAATAGTATCAACGTGTAACTATTGGTTTGTGTAGCTCAAACATCTTCAAACCAGCCAACCGAACTTGAATAAACTGTAACTCTCATTCATAATCAAACTGAATCACTAAAATGGTAACTCATGCCCCCTTTCTAACTATGTGAACTCATGGAAGCAACTTCAAACTCGCCTTCATGGGGTGAGGGGACCCGGGAAAATCCGACCCGAAGTAACAAGCAACCTAACTGATACAAGATAACATCAAGATAGATATCTATTGGGTTGCGTTTTTCAAACGTCTTCAAATCCGTCAACTCAAGTCGAATAAACTATAATGCTGGCGATAGTGAGAAAAAAAAGGTTTACCGTGAGCCTTTACATATATTTTCTGTTATTAATTCACATAAAAATATTGTAACTTGTGCTTTTAAAATAAAATGAGACACAAAAAAATACAATAAAATGAAGTCAGGTCGGGTCGGGTCGGGCAAGAACATTTGGGAATTGGGCATGTCACAAGAGACCAAGCTTCAAGTTGCTATTATTAATTTTTTTAATCACAATATTAAATAATAGTAATAATAATATTAAATAAGTTTTAATAATCGTTTTATAACATGTAAAAGTAAACAAAATATTAGGTGACATATGTGCACGTAATCCATCCGTCATCAATTTGCATATGACCAAAATGAGGCATGCATTCTCCCATCAAATATTCAACTCAAGTTCTTTAAATAAACCCTTAAAATTAATTAACTTATATAGAATTTATGAAGTTTATTATATTATAAAATTTGTAACAATTTTTCATATAAATTAGTACATATATATCGTTTAATAAATTATCAAAAAAAATACTAAGGGATAGGTAACAATATTTTATCTTTTTCAACATGTTCTTATACAGTTTTTTTTAAATATATCCGAAATTAGTTTAACCCAAATTCATGAAATTGAAGGTGGGAGGTTAATTAGAAATTATAATCTTTGTGTAATACTAATGTTTATTAGAGATCATTTATTCAGATCGTCGGTCCTTTTTCAGATCATATTTTACATGTCACACCAAATAAAGCCAAATCCAGTCTGGTTTTTTTTATTTTTGTTTTCCTTTATTCTAGAATATGTTTAAAAAATTCATTTTTTTAAATGGACCAAACTACAACTCCGACAAAACTTTTTCCTTACCAGATTAATTTTTTTTTGAACCGGATGGTACTGGTCTTGAACCAGCCTAGACCGTTGGTCTAGATTTGGTTTTTATTTTGCTAAGTCCAAGGACCGCGTTGACCAAACATTTTTACCAAATGAGGTTTTTTTTTTCGAACAACTTGTATGCAACTCTGTTAAATGCATGTAGATAAACAATGTCTTATTGATTTTTTTTTATGAAGAAGGTAGCTCTGTGTTGTTTGTAACGCAGATATACATAATATATTTATTTGTTGCATTCAATTTTGTAAGCCGTCTATGAATTTACAATAATATATTTACCGGATCATTGTCATTGTGTTTGTATCCTTTCTTCTCTTTCATTTTATATTTACACATGTCTTTACTTTGTATTAAACAATGATATCTTGATCAGGTTATACCAAAACAACTTATTTACCTGCTTATAGATATGTTTCCTATCTTGTAGGGACTAAAATACATTATTATCTATTTTAATAATACAAAATTAAACTTGTAACTAAGTGATTGTATCGTCAATCTTATGTTGAATATAAATTAAGATAACCTCTTAATAATTCATACCAGCTGACTCAATGATTATCATCAAAGAAAATTATTGTTTTTATTAAACAAGAAACGTTTAGTTGTATTATGCTTGATGCTTGCATAGTTTAATTAAATATAAATAATATCAAACTCGAATATGTTAAACTTAGTTGAGCAAAGATCAAACGATGGCGTTGGAAACAAGCAATGTTCTAAAAAGCTTGTTATAGCAGTCGCACCACAATAAGTATGTGGGGCCTAGCCAATCCATGTATTTCATAACATGTTAATTATTTCATTTTTCGTATCTTTTAATTTTCAGTATATATATATAACCTAATTTACAAAACAAATGACTTTCACCCATAAAAATCACCTAAAGAAATTTTTGTTTGTGATTACCCACAAATCACCTAGGAAATACTACGATTCCTGTAAAATTCCATGTTTTCAAGAAAATACCAACGGATTATCCAGAAATTTCCTGGGTAATATGTAACTAGTTTGATTTACCCACCAACAATTTAGCCACCAACTTTTGTGACGATTTTATGACGAATGACCCTTTAGCAACGGATTTCCCAGAAAAATGTCTATAGCTAAAAGCCTTCTATTTTAGTAGTGTTAAGTTGTTCAAATATAACGGATTAAACATGTGTATATATAAAATCATATATATGGAGTATATGATATACAGATTCGTTGGCATAAGTCACGTCTGTAAAACCGTTATGATCTCACTGGCTGACACGCTTCACGCCATTTAAAACCTTCGATACAAACCTTATGAACAAAAAAACAAAGATCAAGTAATTTTACATTTCGTTACAAACAAATAACCAACGAACACCGCCCGTCCACATGCACTAGCAATCAGGGAAGTTTACACCGCATGCAGCAGCAACTCTCTTGGCGCCAGGGAGTCCAAGATAGGCGCCAAAAGTGGGGTCCGTTGTTTCACGGCATAGACAACCCTCCTGACCCTTGAGCTTCCGGCAACACGTCCGCGACGGCGGTAAGTTTGAAACGATGGCTTGCAGACACCAACTGATCTCCACTGGGTTACATCTGGATTGGGCTTCGATGAGTTGGAGGTTTCCAGTGGAAAGTAGTAGCATCACCGCCATGACCGCCACCGTGAACCACCGTGGGCCGAAGTAGGATGGTGATTTTTCCATTATTTTTGGAAGGTTGGGATTTAATTTTAGAGAGAGTTAATTAATTAATTAAAGAAGGTGGTGGTGCGAATTGGAAGGGAGGTGAGTGGGTTCAATTTATAGAGGGAGCGGCTGAGCTTGTGACATGGTTCTTAGCCGTACTATACTAAAAGAGTTTTTTTAACTCAAATTGACGGCGCATGCGCTGTTTTTTAAATTCGGCTCACGGCTCATCTCTCCTACGGACTTGGGGAGTATTTTTAAATAAAGTTAAATGTTTTTCAAAAACCAGTTTTTCATTAGGGATAATCACAATCACAATAGGAAAATTTACAGAAATAACCGATCTGTTTGGTCGTTTTTAGATCTTGTTTTTACTTTGTAGTCAATCTTTACGTGAAGGCTTATGTATATGCGTTAGGATTGGTTTTCGGCAGGAAAAAAGGGAATTCTTACACAGAAAGTGGACGAAAACCAATCCTTACGCATCTGCATGCACAAGGCTTCTGTATAAGGATTGACTACAAAGTAGAATGAAGTTTGAAAATGACTAAAAAGTGAAAAGAGTTTGGGAGATTGACTATTTATATAAATTTCCCACCAAAATATATATATCCATATCGGACCCAGGAAACCCGATAACTGAATCCGGTTTCATTGAAGATTTTCCGAGTTGACTAGGGATGAGGACATCTCCGTATTTATTATTAAGCGGGGTTAGAGTTGGGGATTGGGATATGACGCCCTTCAACCCCGATCCCGAACTCGATCCCATGTATTAAATAATGAACTTTTATGCATATTCTAAGTAAAATATTGGTTTGATGGTTCTTGGAGAAATTATCGGTGATAGAAAATTATGGATGTATAAAATTTCAACTATATATTAACTGTGCTATTAATATGTTTGTGTTTGAATAATGTTTGTTTAATGTTACTCTTATATACATAAAACAATGAAATTAAAGTTATCTTGATTCAAGTTTTAGCATGATCTGTTGTTTAAAATGTAAAATTAAAATTTATATAAAATATATATACATAAAATAACTAATTTTGCAAACGGGAAAAAATCCCGATTTCACAGTGGGGACAAAAACTTATTCCCCGGATGGGAATTGGGATCCTCAGTATCCCCAACCCTGTTTGTCATTTCTATATTTTTGTGGTACTTCATGAATAAAAATATGTTATTCTTATTGTTTCATTTCAATAAATAGATAACGTGACTTCAAGTAATTGGTGTATTGTGTACATGAAATAGGAAGAGCAATTTTGGCTCATCTCTCGTGTGCTTGATCTAGTGGTGTTTTTATGGAGATTTTATCTATCGCTAGGATCCCTATTGGAATTGCATATATGAATAAAGATCCATTGTCTCCTTATCTTTTGTCCACCAATCATGTAAATGTACGTCACTATCTATTTCGTTATCATCACTAAAATGTTGATTAATTAGATAGGAAGAAAACACAAAACTTTGGGATAACATATTTTTATTCGATATTATTGATTAAATAATGTTAAAATGTCTTAAAAATCCATTTAAAAAAAATTAGAGTTGTCTCTACATATGAAACATCTTTTGAAACAATTCTAGATTTTTGAGAAAATAATGTGTTTTGTTCTTAATCCATAAATACACGAAACTCCGGTATTTCTTGATTTTTACTATTTATATAACTTGGGCAAAAAGTTGATTATTAACAACTCTAATCAGTCTCATAGGAACCCGTCTTCAAAGACATCAATATAAGAATTAAGAAGGCGTTTTAAGGTTCACTAAACGACTGAGGCTAGCAGGGGCATGTGATCAAACTATTTATATAACGAGGAACAATGGAGAAATGATGGAGAGTTTCTTGATCTCGTTTCTCCGATTTGGTCAATAAATTGGATATAAATCTCATCCCACTTCTATTTCCATGAAGACAATCATCTCATGTCAAATTCAAGGCTTCAAGCTTAATTTCTTTGATTTCAAGTTAGACCCACTACTTTTATTTATTGACAAATAGGCCCTTTAGACATGTGCTTTCATTTATTCACACACTACTCCATCATTTAGTGGGTGTTTGGATTAGCTTATAAAAATAACTTATTGACTTCTTCCGGTGTTGCACCGGTAATAAGTCATTTTGAGTGTTTGGGAAAAACAACTTATCCGGTATCAAACCGGTGATAAAGTCACTTTTTAGGAAGTTAAATTTTTTAACTTATCAATTTTTGATAAGGACTTTTCCAGGAAGTCAATAAGTTATAAGTTAATAAGCTAATCCAAACAGTCCCTTAAAACATCCCTTGTATCTACTATCTAGGCCCAAAAGTGGAGGTGTTATATTCTTTTGAGTCCCACAAACATGTTTTGGTCCTTTTGGTTTGTAAAAAAACATTATAGATTAGGTCCATCGTTTGAAAAAATTATGAACTTGGACCTTATTGTTTGCATTTTATTATGGAATTGGTCCCTAAAGTAAACTGTTAAAATAAATTTAGTTAACTTATCGGTATTTTGGTCATTTTACACTTTCTCTCATTTTATTAAAAATTAAAAATTAGAAATATTATATATTTTTCTCCAACCCATCTTTGACCTCCATCTCAAACCTTCCTTATCCTCGTTACCTAGCTACATCCTCCATCTCCACTCATTGGCATCATCTATCATCATCTTCTGCCTCCATCTTAAAGTCTTTGAGTTTCAAATCAACAATAATATTGGCAGTTATCCAAAACCTAGCACCACTGGTGGATTTGAAAACATAACAATAATAATGTTAGATGGTTCAAAACCTAGTTGACACGCCTCTTCTTCCAAATACAATCCCACATCTCACTTGCCATTGCGATTTGGTTAGAGTTTCCAAAACCCCGCCTCTTTTCTTGTCACGAGGATAGAAGAGAAAAGAGTTATTAATTCTACCCTACCTTTTCTTGTTTCAAGGTTTTTTTATTTGTTTTGAGCTTCATATACGCGCTTGGAAGTTGTATTATAATTATTTTTTTGGTAACCGTGGGTTTTCGAGGCAGCTTACGCGCACCGACTAATTCCCATGAGTGACCATGAATGGCATGAAATCATCACATGTAAACCTTCATGACCACAAGGGCTTTGGCAACGTCTGGATTCGAACCTGAAGTGGATGAGATATTCCATTACATCCCCCTAAGCTTTTACCAGTGCGCCACAACCCAAGTGGTTAGTTGTAGTAAATTAGGGAGTGCATGTAGCGGAAGGTGTAGAAGCAGAAACTGGTGCAAAGGTGGAGGAAGATGTCGTTGTTAAAAAATAAGGAAGGGAGAGATGTCAACTACAGGGAAGGGGGATAGAGAGGGGTTACTTTAGTGAAAGACCAAAATACTCATGAAATAATTGAACTTTGTGTAATGAAGTTAGGATGACGGATCAAATTCATAGTAAAATGCAAATTACAATTTACAAGGACCTAATTCAAATTTTTTAAACCTCAAGGACCAAAAAGAAATAGCAGAAAGTTGGAATAAAAAATCATCGATTATATGATTTTTGTTAATCTTCATATTAATGTGGATTTAGTAACATATGATGCTAATAATTGGATTTTTGTGTGAATGAAGCTGAGAAAGATACTTTAAGGCCGTGGTGTTATGCAAAGATACATCTTTAATGTTGTCGTGATGAAATTATAAAAAATTACACGTTGTTTGTAAAATTCATAACAATTTTCTTGTTCGATGGAATAAAACATGTGATGTGTTTTCAAAAATATTGAAACAGAGTGTTGTACATCTATGTAATATAGGCATGTCCTGATTTTAGTTTACATACCGTAAATACAATAAATAAACTTTTATGTCCTTCTCACCTTTGATAATGTTTGAACTCTTGACCTTATAAGAGGTCAAAGGCCCGGATACCACATGTTACTACGTGTTTAGAAGTACAAGTACTATGATACTAAACCCAGTTAATTAAACCATTCAAGTAGTAGCTTAATATGGTAAGCAACATTGTGGTCTTTATGCGCAATGATTTGAACCACTAAGTAAAAGGACGTCTTTGATACATGTAGTAATCATGTTAGACCATTGCTCAAATGTTTACACATAGATACCATGTAGTATTTTTTGCTAGAATTGACACAACCATATGAATCACAGATTCAATAAACTGAGTCTGCTCAGTAACATGTATAAGTAAATTTTTTATGTAATGGTTGGTATTTGACCAATTGAGTTGTATATACATAGGCATTGATAGATGTCACCTCATTATTAGATCATATTCAGAAACCTACACGATTAGATGAGTTTTGTTATAGAGGTTTTTTTCTCAAACATAATACTGTATTAGATCATTATTAGATCATATATCAACCCATTTAATTAAATGAGTTGGGTTGAATTGAGATTTTCGATTTGTTTAATAAATGAGTTGAACCCAAACCCAACTCAACCCAACCCATTGCCACCCCTAATAATACATAATTTGTAATACCCAAAAATTAGGGAATAATGATAGGCCATTTCATTGTTTTATTTGTAAAATATTACATGACTTAATATATAATTTAATAACCATATTTAATTATTGATTAAATATATAAAATTGTTTTAAAACTTACAAACCAAAAACGGATTAATGAAAACATGGGTGTGGGGGCATGGTGCATGCCCTACATTCGTCATCAATTTGTGTACACCCAACAAATGAATAAGGCATGCATCCCCACCAAATACTAAGTCAACCCCCCTCTCAAATTGTCATTCATCAAAAATAACAATTTTTATTTTTATAGTTTTAAACTTTTAAAATAACTATCATGATTTGTAAAAATATACAAATTAAAAAAATTCATTAAATGAGAAGGATTTTCGTTTTTATCGATTTAATTGGCTTTTAACTAATAAAAAACCACAAGGACTAAAATCATAAAATTGATTTTGATCGGATAAAGGTCAAAAAAACCTATAAAGGGGTGAAAGTGTCTACATTTTAAGAAAGTGTTTAACGGCCGTTAAAAGGAAAGACCAAATTTGGACATTTGTGCAAACCATAATGGACATCTTGTAATTTTAAAAGTACAAAAGTGAGAATTGTTAGTTCTATCAAACTATAGGGACCAAATTAGTATTTACTCAAATAAAATTATGAAATCATGTCATTATTTTATAAAAAGATTATTGATAGGCTAAATTTATTTTAGAGTAAATTACGGATTTGGTCCCTGTGGTTTGCTATTTTAATGGATTTCGTCTATTATGAATTTGGTGTCTGTAGTATGCACTTTTTGTTGTATTTGGTGCCTGTGGTATGCACTTGTCTTGATCTAGGGCGGATCTAAGAAGATACTACTCGCCCCTAATCCAATCAGCTCCTCATATCCGACATGGATTCCTTTTCCTGAATCTAACGGTGATTAGACGAGACCGGGTCATGGAGGGGGTGCATTCTCCACCCCATTTTCATCCCTATTTTTATAAGATGTGCATATGCACAATAGTTAAAACGACTGTCATATTAATTTTTCATCAAGATGGTAACTCTATATTGCTTGTATATAAATGTATAATATTTTAATAATAGAACAATTAAATACAAAATTACTCCCTTCGTGTTCAAAAATCCAAATTTTTAGTTGTTTGAGAAAAACATATGTTTTATGATGCTTTTAGTAAGATTTCAAGAATTAAAAAGTGGTTTTTTCATGGGCGGTAAAAATAAGATACTGATGACACACTTACAATGTTCAAAATGGCGTGAGACGTGATATAACGGCAAGGTCAAGCCTTAAACCTTAGGAGTCACGGCGAAGCCTTGACATTTTTAAAACGTGACTTATGACGGCAAATCTTTATATCATATAAATTATCATACATGTAAACATGTATTACCTAATAAGTCAATGATATTTAAGTGATTTAAATTAGATTTTACATTATAAGCTAAAAAATAAAACATTAAAAGGAGTAAGAAAAAACAAATATTGCATTGTAAAAACTGCACATTATGTCATGATGTGTTGCAACTACAAGAATAACGTGGGATGAACCACAAGCATTAAGACACGACGGCTATTATGGCATACTTTTTTAAACATTGCACACTTATAAATAAGTATGTAAGAATAGTTCAAGTTTATAAGGGTGTGGAAATAATAAAAATTCTACCCTCACAATGTGTACTAATTGACAAATTATAAATTTAAATCTTTTTGTGGTTTTTGAGACGTCACAATAATACGTATCATATTTTTTTAAGAGAAATTAAGTCATAAAATTATATGTTCAATCAAACGTTGTACTTAAAACATTAAAAATCTAGAAAAATAAAAAAGGTTACAAGAATCAAGCCCGAACATTTAGCAAGCTCTTGTAGTACGATTGCTCAGGGTACAAATCAAGATCAAATTTTATCGAAATCACAAAAATACCAACACCAAAATAAGATCATTAGATTAATATAGAAAAAAGAGATAACACACGTACAACAAAGAAATGTTGAAATTAAAAACAGCAATAGCATCAAGCCTTATTTTGCTCGTTCAGACTACAAAACGAAATGAAGTAGCATGCACGACAAGTACTTGTGATACATTTTTTGTTCAATTAACATATCATTTTTCTTAACATTTAGGAATCGAGACACCACAAACCGAAGCAACCTTCTTGGCATTTGGAGAGTTAATGTATTGTCCAAGACTAGGGTTCTTCACGTAGCCACAGAAACAAGGTTGTTGTGCTTTCAACTTGACACAACAAGCCTTAGATGGTGGGGCCCCACTCGAGAGGGACCCAACGCACGGCAACAACTCTCGTGGGTTGCAAGTTGCCGCATTCCCCTTTTGGGCACTACCCAGAAGCACAATCATCAACATAACACACAAAACAACGAAAGAAAACGTCTTGTTCATTGTTTCAAAACAGATAAAAAAAGAGTCAAAACTATAAAGAGAAGTGTGATTTGTGATTTGGTTTAGTGTTTCGTCTCAAAATTTATAGAGGTATTTTTAGGGTTATTTAATAGTTATGGTTATGAATTTGGAAAAGGGTATGTGGCAAAATAATATTTCAAAGTTTCTTGACTTATAAAGTGTTTAATACAAATTATTGAGGTTTGGTCTTCTAGCAATGGGTGTGCTTCACTTTCGAGCTTTCTTTGGGGCAAAAACGTTTGTGACCATTCACCAAACTTTGACCAAATAGAAGTCATTCATCGATTTATAAAAGATTAATCGGTTCTCACAGCAAATGAAACTTACACATTCTCCACCTGTATTTGAGCAAAAAGTTGATTACTGACAACTCCAACCGGCCCCACACGAAACCTGCCTCCAAGGACACCAATGTGAGGGGGCATTTTAAGGCTCACGAACCCAGGACCTGTTATGTATTCGGGCAAAGTCTCCCCATCCCTTTGCCAACTGAGCTACAGCTGATTATTTAATCGTTAAGACACAAGCAAACACTCAATACGTTGATTTAATTTGATGTTTGATGCATAAATTTTGTTGGGATCTTTGTACACGTGAAGATGTACGTTTATTATGTCGATGAGTGTTTATGACATAAGTCCGCTCTTTTACATTCCAGAAACGAAATTAATCAATCTAACGTTAAAAAAAGAATAGAAGTAGTAAAAAAACAACAAAAACAAAAACTTACATGGTCTCTGGGAATTACAAAAAAAAAACGTAAAACAAAACTTAATGAGTTGGTGAAAGTTCATCGCTGCTTTTGTTTTTACCCCTGAGCATATCGGTAAAACCACCTCGCATGATTCTCCGAAATCTGGTGTCTTCGGATGGTGACGGTGGAGTGATGGTGAGTTTAGGACGAATGCCCATATCGGGTGGTGGTGGTGGTGGTATTTCGAGTGAGTCTCTTTTTCCGAGAAGTCCACCTTCGCTAAAGAAACTGGTCATGGAGGATGGCAGACCGAACTGACTGCCCATTACTTTGCTGAAAGCGTCGAAAGCTCCACCGGATCTCTCTTTGACGATGATTTCGAGAGCCTCCTTGTGTGCTGGATCAAGTGCGTCTGTGTCTTTTAATAGGTTTTGTATCGTTGGCATGAGCAGATCACGGACACTCGCAGATGAAATATCTGCAAGAAACAGTTATTTATATATATATACTCTAATATATATATATATATTCTATTTTTTTTGAAAGGCAGGTTATTATTTATATTACTTCTGTCACAGAATTGGAGATCAATTTTTTCCACCATGTCAATGTCACTACAACAAAATCGGGTTTATTGGACGTCAGAAATGTCTAAATGTCTTAATAGACTGTTTGATGGGACATAAGTTTTTATGCGTCTTATGTAAATGTATTACAATAAGTTTATCCAATGTTTTTGGGCGTCTTAAAAAGTTTTTAGGACACTCTTCAAGTAAAACGTCTTAACAATTTTTTATGACATTATTAGGGGATGTTTGGTTGTTTTCCATTAAGTCCTATATGGATAAAGTTGTACTTGTGGATTAATATGTCTGTATAGATTGGGAAGATTTTTGTTTGGGAAGGTTTTTCATATATGGAAGGTGTGTTTTTTAATTCAGGGGCAGGTTTGGAAAAAACTTGGCTTTCTGCATAAAAACCCCCCTAGAAGCTTACTGAATAAGCCACTTTCTATATTATTAAGCCACTAACAAACAGTCATGTATAGCTGACCGAATAAGCTATTCTCATTAAGCTACTAACAAACAGACCCTTAGTGTCTTATAGAAACAATTTCCTATAAAAAGACAAGTTCACATGACACTTTTCAAAAGTGTTCTATTAGAAAGTTAATATGTCACTTTATTTAAAAAGTGTCCTAAACAGTTTTTGAAGTATCAAAAAATTGAATTCACGCACATTTGTTACCTTTGATGAGGCTTGAACCCTTGGCCTCTAAGAAGGTTGGGTATCATATAAAAAGTTATTGTAACACTTTTACACATGGCACATAACTTTTAGGTGTTATAAACTTAAGTATTAGGACATTTAAACAACATCTACGTCCTACGACCCGATTTGTTTGTAGTGTGTGCTAAGCAAGGTTCTGGAGTTATTTTAAGAAGTTTGTCTTCTTATGGATGAATGCAGAAAATGTTGCCAATTGTGGAAAAGAAGCAAACCTGTAGCATCGAGAGCACGGATTGCTTCGCAAAATGCATTGGATCTCTCACGGCGATGCACCATGTTGCTAGTAGGCAATGGAGTTGTGGAAAGATGAAATATCTTTGATAACAAATGTGCACTATTGTCAAAGAAACAATTGTTTGTAGAAAACATTTATAAAATGAACAACTATCATTTATCCATTTTGTGGGTTCTCATTTTCATTTTTCAGTAGTCACCGGTTTGAGTAGCCCCATGGGATTAGTTAAAGTGTGTGCAAGCTAACCCAGATAACCACAGTTATCCAAACAGTAAAAGGACTCGCTAGTTAAACGCCAAAAACAAATTGGATTAACAGAATTATAGATGATTAAAGGATATAATCTCTTAGGCTTTCCGTTGTGTGAGGTACAGCCACCACTAATGCACGAATAACGGCAATCATAGCTTCATGAGATCCATCTTCAAGAAAAGCATCCATTTGAACCCGTATTTTGTCAACAATCTTCCAGAAATAAATTTCGGTCAGCCACTAAAGAGAAACCGGAAAGCTCTAAAAGATCAATGTTATTAAAAGCATCAATTTACCACATCATTTTTGAAGTTCTGAGCCACAGTTCCAAAGGCATCAATGCTAGCATATAACACATGTAAGTTTGTTTCAGAGCCCAAAGTTACAAGAGCTGGCAAAACATGAGTTGAAGCAACTTTTGCATCGATAAATGGTACCTATTTGAATCAACGAGATTAAAAGTTCAAAAAAAGGTTAAAAAAAAAGCGAGAAACGATAATCCAACCGGAAACTGGACTTACAATCACTTTCAGAAGTTTGGCAGCATTGATTTTTAAATCCATATCGGAGCTCACAACCATTTCCCATAAGATTCTGAAAACCATATTCTGGTGTTCTTCAAACATGCTGCACAACGATGATAAAAAGGCAACAATGAAATCCGAGGGCTGTAAATAAATTCGATTGTAAAAATCAAAATGAGGAAATACCAACCAAAGGAAACGGACAGAGTTGTAAATATCAGCACTATGCATTGCTGACTGACCCTCCTGTGAAGCACTTTGGACCAACAGATTCCTTAAGTATTCCGTTAATAATTCCTGCTTGCTAGGGGATCCAAGGACACCTGCCAAAAGAATCGGTAGGACACACAAAGTGGCAATTCTCTCGGCTACAGCTGTTTTTGGTCTTAGACCTGAACCAGTAAAAAGAATAGTTCAGTGTGGATTATAGCGGGACCCGGATTACTGGTAGAGCCCAGCCTCTGTGGAGGTCAAACGTTCAAACCTCACCAAAGGTGAGAAGTTTGTGCGAGTATTTGCTATATATATATAGGGTCGGGTTCAAATGAGAACTCAAATTTGGTTGTGAACGTGAGGACAAATGAGAGCGCGACACATGTCATATTCAGACTGAATAATCAAAGAAATATTCAGACTGAATAAGCATTATTCAGACTGAATAAATATTCAGTCTGAATATTTCTTTGATTATTCAGCCTGAATAATCTACATTTAGACACGTGTCGTGCTCTCATTTGTCCTCACGTTCACAACCAAGTTTCAATTGCAAACCCGACAATTCAAACAAACTTTGCAAGCCAATTCTAGCCGTCCATCTAGTCTAATAAATATTTTATTTTATTTTCTTTCCTAATTCAAAGCCATGATCATAATAATAAACTTATCATCTTCCATATATATCTCAACCATAATTAATGAATTATGATAGTTATCCATAAATATCTCAATTGTTTCCTAATATAATGGTTTGCAAAGTTTGCATAAATGGAGGAGTTTGCAATTGAAACGTGCCCTATATATATATATATATATTATATTTCAAAAAAAATGGTGGGACCAGTGAAACTTTAAACCTTGGACTTTTGACTGAGCTGAAGGGGGGAAGCATGCCAAACCAGCACTATCACCAACCGCCACCAAAAATATAGGAAGCATTACATGTGTGAGATAATCATCTCCAAATCGTCCAGAAACTGCCAGCAGAAACTGGGATGACAGAATCATGAACTGTTAAGAGTTTGCTTAAAAGATATGAAACATGATATAAAATGTAAATAACGAAAGTGTGGAAAATTAAGTACACTTGAGATCCGGTTTCTCAAACCATCTTCCTTTGTTGGTAATAGAGAAACGATCTGAATCAAACTGGAAAAACAGTCATCGCGAAGCCACTCAAAAATAGGCCAATCTACATTTCCCCTGTCGAAAATGTAAACACAGTACTTTTTTAGAAGATGTTAATGAACAGTTCTTGGAAAAAGAACCAATCTGAGTTGGAACTCACTCGGCATATTTTTCAAGCAACGGCATTGAAAATGACGATCCTCCGGAATCTGAAACAGATGGATATGGACATGTCTCTATAGATATCTTATGTACAATTGGAAGCAATTCCAAAAGTACCCTCATTAAAACATCGACGGTCCAACGCTCTCTTTCTCCTAAAATATGGAAATGTGACTCCACAGAATTTTCAACCCCTGAAAGAGGTGGGCAATGCTGAAGAAAGACCAAGTAAGGGACTACGTTTAAAAGATGTTGGTTTGTCAAAAAAAGATAATAAATATTTGTTTAAAATTTTCTTGTTACCTCAATGGAGGTCAATATGTTCGAAAGTAACACTTGTAGAAGGTGATCTAACTTCTTTCCCCATTTCAACAAAGCAGGAACTACTTCTTTAATTGTTGTTTCTACAACCACTCCAGATGGATCACAAACTAACTGGAACATAACTTCCTCCACCTAGAAAACATAACAAGAAAAAGATATCGGGAAAACGGAATCTAATATTTTTTCCAGTTTCCTTTCATATTTGTTTTTGTAAGTCACCATATTATGATCATGGGAAAATGCTACATTCCCTAGACCATGTAGCTTACATTGTAGAAATCCTGTCAAGTCAGAAAGCTTCTCCATTGATAGCCTCGAAGCATATTTAGTGAGGCTGACCTTGAAATATTTATCCATATTTGGGAAGAGTGGAAGCAGCAAAGCCAGATTATGTGCAGCAGCCTCGCGAACTACAGGTGCAGAATCCTCTACCAGCTGTTGCACAATAGATAGGATGAGGGAGTCTCGGATCTCTGGACGCACAAATTCTGCAAGTTCCCCACATGATTGAGCAACAAGCAACCTTCGCTCCTCGTACATGTGACTAATCTGCATCGCACGAAATATAAGTATTTAAAAATGAAATCTTGTTATGTATATAAAAATGGGAACGAAAATGAAGAGAAGTCTCTCACTTGCTCCCAACATTGTGGAAGTAACTCTGTTTCTGTTCGCATCTCTCCCACATTCTTAGCGAGCGTGACACAGGCCTGAATTGAAAACAATATGTGTCATTAAGACTTTATCAATACAATAAAATAAAATCTAATAATCTATGTATTCAAAATCATACATCCATAATAATGCGTCTTTGTTTTTCATCTGGGCGCTTAATCAAGTTAAACAATGTGTGAGTCAAGGAATCCCTCGTGTGACTATCTGGGTGACGCTCAATTGCACACATCATGAGGGGAAGAAGCTCCTATAGGAAAAAGAACAACAATCAATGCAAGAGGATTTTGTGATTCTTGGAGAATTTAGTATTTTGTTACGAAGAAAAAGTGGAAGCAAGTCGTTCAATAACCTCTCGATGATTGATCAGCACATAAGGAACGATTTTAGGTAGCGCATCTGAAAGAATCTGAATTGTTCCAGGTCCCTGAGAAGTTAAAATTCCCATATATATATATATAAGATTGATTTTATGAAATACTGATAACTAATTGGCAGGAATTGATGTCAAAAGATTACCTTCTTCTCAGAATCACGATCAACAACAGGACTATTCGACTCTGGAAGCGATCCATTATCAGTTACGACAGGTAAAATATTCTCTTTGGGGGAATTTTCAGCTACATCAGTAACTTCATTATCATCTGATTTGGAAAATTCCTCATGTTTATCAGAAATACTATCTACGTTCTGAATTGTCACATTCTGGGTCTCCACATTTTCTAAATTTCCAGAAGGACTACCACTGGATAGTGGTACCATATCATTTTCACATAATTTTATTACTTCATCTTTTCTATCAGTTATATCTTCCCCACTACTTATGGATCCTACAGGTTCAGCATCAGTAGATTTTATAGCATTCAGCCTCTCAATCTCCTTCTGCAGTGATTCTATTTCTTCCTTGTAGCTTTCTAGGGATGGTGCTTGCCCTTCTTCTACACCACCAGATGTTGTATCTTCTGTTGGCCGAGCTCTTTCCATGTGAATTTTAAGTGAACTTATTTCAGCTTTGCAGCCATTTAATTCTTTTCTCCGCTGTTCTAGTGACTGCTTTAGATCTTGAACCTAAAGCATAATGAGTTCATAAATAAGTGACCGCAAGTACACAGTATCAGATAGATGTTACTTGATGAATTGTTAATGTGTGATTAAAGTACCAGATTCTCTTTCTCCTTGATATCCTTCTGTAAACTCTCTAATGACTTCTTTAAAGCCACAGCCTGAGCATCAGCCAAATCTCTGCTTCTCAACAAGGACTGTTTTTCGTGTTTGAGCTTATCATTTTCCTTCAGCAATGATTCGTTCTTCTTGAGCATGGAAAACTTCTCCTGAAGAATTAGGGCACCGTCTTGAGATATGCAGTTCAACATTGGTAGCAATATGATAACAATTTTATGACATTTTTGTATTCTACAAATGCTTCGTACTGTTACTTATTGTTAATCCAAACAAAAATTATGATTATTGTATTTTTTTTCTTTAATAAAGCACTGCCCAAAAACAAGATAATTCAATAGTTTATAGTAACGTCAAGTTTTAGCAGTGCCTTCAGTAACATTTTCTGAAAATAAAGACATACAGATACAAGTATTTTAGACATAGTCTAAAAAAGTTGTAGCCAAGAAACAATCACTAAATCTGTGAAGCATATATGATACGCACCTTGGCCAACCGGGTCAGATATTGTCCGCTTTGGGGTTAACCCGCACGGCTTTACAAAACGCGTCTTACCAATTAGGCCAAGGAGTACTATATGAACCCAGCATCTCCTCTGCTTATGGGCGATGTGGGACAAGGAGTACCAATAAGCAGAGGAGATGCTGGTTCATATAGTACTCCTTGGCCTAATTGGTAAGACGCGTTTTGTAAAGCCGTGCGGGTTAACCCCAAAGCGGACAATATCTGACCCGGTTGGCCAAGGTGCGTATCAATATACTAAAAAGGACTTATATGACTTCAAACAATTGTGGAAATGACTGAAATATTTTTGGGCAGGTGGTTTAGGAAAAACAAGCACTTCAAGAAGTACCTCAGCTGCTTCTGTAGTGGAAGATAGATATTGATAATAGTAATGGCGCAAGGCATCTGGCACAGATGCAAATGAGTTCTGCCACTCGTCTAGATTCTGGTCACTAACCTGCAGTCATGACAAAGGATTTTCAACAATGTTTGGCAACTCTTGATACAAGCATGATGTTGAAGGTAAATAAGGTGCTGTTTTTTTTTAAAAGAATACCTCTTATTAATCCCTTATGTCTTTACTCGATAAGAGGTTAGACTTATAAGACTTTTTTTTCAGTGATAAGAGCTTAAAACCTCTTATTGGACATGAGGTAAACCCATGTCTTATTAACCTCTTATTGTCCCCTTATTTCCCTTAAACAAAAACAAAAAATATGGAAACCCTAAAAAACAAGATGTAAACCCTGCTCTCTCTTCCCCTCCCAGCGTTGGCAACAATGTTTCCCCAAAACCATATTTTTCACCAGAATGAGACCGATATTGGCCTCTGGCCTCTGCCGCCAGCAATTCGACTGAAGAACCACCGACGAACAAGCCAGAAATCGAGCTTGAACTTATAGGGGTAAATCAATTCATTGGCAGTTTTTTTCCCATTTTCTAATATGGTTTAAACAATAAATAAATTTGTATTGTGGTGGTGTTGTGATGAAATGAAGCCAAAAGCTGGTGGTGATGGGAAGTATCTGCTGGACAGAGTGGCTGCAGTGAGCGGAGAGAAGCTCCTAAGGACCATCATGCCGGATAACAAACTCGAGCTTTACGACTTGTACCATGACAATGGAACATTTGATAATTGGGAACGTCTAAGATATACAAGTCTCAGTAGCACAAAATTTGTACTCTTATAAAATACCAACACTTCATATATTGATTTTAAAATAAAATAAAATATTATATTTGATAAGTTTTAATTAGCGTTTTTTATTTGTTGGTAATAGCTAATATCGTTATTTTGTATTTTGCTTACACATTCAGACATTATCGGTATACAAAAACAAAAAGCCTTATTGATTTTGCTTTCAGGCTTCAGCACCACCTCTTATCAATAAAAGGTGAAATAAGACCTCAAATTTCAGTAAAAGTTCCAAGATCATGACACATTCTTGAGCAATGCTGACTCTTTCAGTGTGTAGTGTAGAGATATATATATATATATATATTTATTTCATAAGGACCATGAAACAGATTTGATATAATAGCAAATAAACAGAAGCAGCACATACCTCTTCATAAAAGGTCATGGCAGTCAAACGGTATCCTGCTAAGAGCAGATATTCTTTTACAGCACAGTTCAGGTCTTGCCGCTCCTGTGCCTTTAAAGGACCCAAATCAGAGAATGTTGTCTCCCTGTTTTGTTGAACATCGGATCCATCTTTTGCGTTAGCATCTGCAGACATATCACATTGCATGTTTTAAAGGAAGTAATTTCAGAAAACAAGAATAAGGTTATTTCATTAAAGCAGCCAGAAAACAAAATAAAGTATTAGGGATTTCCAGCCACATTTGTATTACTCTACATAAAGGTTTTCTGCTAAGAAACCAGATAGAAGCAAAGCAAATAAATTAGTTGTAAATAAAAGATGGAGAAGTATCTACCACTTGGTTCGTCCGTTCTGGACTCACATTTCTTTTGCAACTCAGTCTTCAGCTTCAGAATGTCTTCTTGAGCCAAACGGTTCTCATAGTCTCTGATTGCTAGTTTCTCCGCTAGGGCTTCTTTTTCCTCTAGCAAATTCTGTGGGTCGGCAACTAGTTCACGTAAATGAAAAAGAAAATAAGCCTTCATAACACGTACATTTACAACTAGGAACTATATGATTATCTTATAAAAAAGGGGATTATAGTGAATTGGTGATATCAACCATCAATAATTATACAGTTTTATCAAAGTTGAACCTCCAAATCAGCTATGACTATAGAGATGAATAGAATGCCTACACAGCATGACCTGTTGCAACAGAGAAAAATAATATACTTCTACATGAAATTACCCACCCAATAAACTATTATCACCATTGCAAAGAAGCACATGCCAACTCCCTCCCTCTCTCAAACATGACTCTGGGACTTTAACTACTGAGCTGCTGCATGATTTTTGCCCATACTAAGTAATCTTAGTGGCTTAAAGCTGATCAATTTCATCCAAACTATGAGTGGTTAATCGCTCCAGTGATACAGATTTTCTGTTCCAAGGAATAAACAGCTGTTGCATGCCTATGTTCTGATTATAACAGGTAAACCAATAATTTTAAATGTCAGTGGGCCATGTAGAAGAAGTTTTTTTGGTTTTACATACGATTATTCCTAAGTTATTTAATCAGTCTTCTTTTTGGCTAGTGCCTACTAAACAAACTTCCTGGATTTAGAGAGACGGAAATGATTTACAAAATTCTTTTGTTTACCTGCTCAAAATATTGTCCTAGACTTCTAGCTTCATCGTTTCAATTTTCTTTTCTCATATTACAAGTGAACCAATTTCTTTTTTAGTGTTCAAGAGATGCATATGGAGCCAGATAACATGCTGAAAATAGAAGCAGATAGACATTAGGAATATTTATATAAATCACCACAGTAATGTAGATTTGGTTTGTGCCACCCAAGATAGGGAGAGATAGGGGAGTAGAATAAGGATAAAGCCTGTGCTTCTAATGCCTTACAAACAGTATATAGGTTCTAAGGTGTAAAAATTACAATTAAGAATTCTACTGATACACCTATACAGATATAAATTTATCACATCTTGTGGGACTGGGAGCAGAATGATATCTAATGAATTTGCTAGTACTTTGTTTAAAAACATGGCATCTAATACATTCTGCTGATCCCAGATGAAGCTTGCAAGTCTCTTATAGCTTCTTATTTCTTGTAATCTCGGCAGTCGTAGGGGTATATGCAATGAAATTCAGAATGTTTAATGAACTGTAATTTAATTGAAACCATAAGCAACCGGTTAGTATGACACACTACTGATCTAATTTACTAGGCATACGGATGAAGCTTTTTCACATTGTTAAATTTAATCAACAACCTCCTAAGTCCTAACTACTACTATATGAGTTAAGCAACTAATGGACAGACCAGACCGCATAAGAATACTGGAAGAGGAAGAGAGAAGGGATTCTCATCATTCCTAGGGTTTCTCCTTTCACCCCATGAATCTCCTACAAAGAAAAAAGTTAACGACCACACAAGCTAATATAACTCCACAGATGAGATCAAACTTGGCTCTCATTTCCAATGTCAGATTGTAACAAGCCAAAAGTAAGCGGACAATCAGTTTCAACTATTATACAACATAAAAATCAGTGATTATGAACTCCTAACCCACAAACGAAGGCTGTAAGGGTTTTCGAACCTAGTTATCGGTGGTTTCATATCATATCCAGCTCTCATTTCAAATTTCAGATCATAATAAATTTTAAAGGCAGGCATTCAGTCAAAGACAGCATTTTTAATGTTAATCACATAAATTAATCAGCAATTTGAACAAATTATATCAACCTCGAAGAGAATTGAACCGGGAGATCTGATCTGGCGGAAACTGAACGGGATCAGCGAAGAATTCCTTGAGGCGAATAGCTTGATCGTCACGACCATCGTCGAGGAGCTCGTGAAGCAGCTCAAACGCCGATAACAAGTAATTCTCTTCCAATAAGAAGTTTACCACGCAATTACACAGCGATGATTTCTCCACGTCCATATTTCTCTAATTAATCTATCGCAAAAACATCGAGATTTGAAATCTGTGTCGCTATGTGTTTGATGATTCGATGGAGAAATCCGTTTCATGAGATTTGAAGGTTTTAATAAGATCTGTTCATGGAGTCCGAGCTTGAAGAAGAGTAAAAACTCGTTAGTCTCAATGGAAGAAACAAAAACAGAAATTGACGATCTCGTGCCAGGCTATGGTGCTTCGCAGCAAAACTTCTGTTCCCTGCTGAAATCAAGATGGACGGTGATTATTCTTTGGTCCTGCTAAGATGAAAAGCATGCCGTTCGATTTGATCCAAAAACCACTATTGTGTGTACAGGTCTATAGGGTTGGGTTCCGGTGAGAATGAGAGTTAAAAGACAAAAAACATAAAAAATAATTCCCACCCTTGCATGCACGTTAGAATGAGATGCACCGCGATGCACCAGATCAATCCTCATATGAAGCGCAATTTATAGGTGGGTTTGAGATTAAAGGTGATCAAAGGTCTAGACTTCTTCTTATGCTTTTCACCTTAACTCTAATTCTCACACAATATTACACCTAAGTATCTATATGCATATGATCGTGTAGGAAGAAGAGTTAAAGTGAGAACTTCTTATACTCTTCTTCCTATCACATGTGGAATTCGAACTTCTTATACTCTTCTTCTATATGCATATGATCGTGTAGGAAGAAGAGTTAAAGCTTCGTGGCTTTTCAAAAAGTGAGATCTTCTTATGCTTTTCACGTTAACTCTCCTTCTCACCGAACCCAACCCGGTTAAATTATGTATCAAAGCTTCGTGGCGTTTTGTTCACGTGAGGAAATTTGGCAAAGAATTTGGATTAAGAAGGAACCCGGATGAAATTTAATCATATTTGACTATGTGTTTGGTTGGAGGGAATTGGGATTGAGTCTGTCAAAAGAATTTTGAACATGTCTATTTGGTTTGTTGAATAGAATAGTGGTGGTGGGTGTAAGTGGTAGTAATAGCAGTGACAGCCATGGTGGTAGCGGTGGCGGTGGTGGTGGGGGTGGTGATAACAACGATGGTGGTGGTGATGGGGGTGAAGGCAACGGTGGTAACAACGATAATCCGGTGTTAGAGGTAGTGGCGATGGTGGTGGTGGTGGTGAAGGTGGCGGCGATGGTGATGTTGGTGGTGCTGGTGGTGTTGATAGGTGTGGTGATGACTGTGGTGATGGTTATGGGGGTGTTGGAGGCGGCGACGATAGCGGTAGTGGTGGTAGCGACGGTGGCAACGACGACTGTGGTGACATCCATCATGGTGGGATGGAATAGAATGGAGTAAATATAAGTGTATAAAATAGTTTTTTTTCCTTAAAAGATGGTACTAGGAATTGAAATTATTTGCTATAACCCAAGAAATTTGAATTTCTTAACAAAACTTAAAAATTGAATCAATTCCGTCGGATTCCAGCGAACCAAACTCCACCTTTAAAAAGTAAGATGGTGTTTAATTTGTTGGAATCCGACAGAATTTGAAGAAAAATGACCAAATTTCATTTATCTGATTGATTCATTTTTGAGTTTTTTTATAGCGAATTCGAATTCCACATGTGATAGGAATATAAATTCACTTGGTTTGATGGTGGAATGTAAATTCCTTTTAGTTCTAACTTCTAACAAATATTTCAATTCATTTATCCCATATTTTAATAAATCTATTATAGTTTTATTTTTACTTCATTTGTTTTATCCCACCATGAGATTCTCCCACCGGCATCGTCCCCACCACTACTGTTGTCGCCACGCCACCAGTATTGCCCAGCCACCACCACCGTGTCACTACCACCAACATCGATGCCACTACCACCTCCATCTCCACCATCCGTATTATATTGAACGAATCAAACATATATATTTAGATTCTTTTGATAGATTTCATTCCAAATTTTGCCAACCAGCTGCATGGTTAAACATGATTAAATTTCATTCCAATTTCTTCATATTCCAATTCATTTGACATATTTCATTTTGTGCACCAAATATTACCTAAATCTTAATTTTGATGTATGTGAGAAGGGAGATTAATATGTAGGGGTGCATTTAGCTTACCCCTAACTAATCGTGGAGTGTTTTAGAGTTTTAATTTGATATGGACAGTTGAATTTACTTATCTTGTATCATTTTTTTGTTCAACCTATTTTGATGCATTTTTGTCTCACTCAGCCCCTAATGTCACGTCAAATGTAGTACAACAAGTTTTTGATATGTTCTGTCATGCATATCAAACGTATATTTGATACATAAATGTACATAATAAATTTGTGGTCCAAGTTGGAACAATATTAAACTGTGACATAATAAGACTTTGTTGACAGATTAAAGTAAGTGAAACAAAATTCAGGATGATAATACAAGTTTAGTAAATTAACAAACTATTCATGTTACATTAAAACTTTAACACCTTATATAATTATTTTACACACCTACTTTATTCTCATCATGTCATGTATAATCTCGTCTAGTTCTATCTAGTTTAATTCATTTACTAAATACAGTGACGGTTGACGAGCCTTTGATTTTTTATGTCAATTATTTAACTTGTAAACTCAAAGGATTAAAAATGTGTGCAATCGACTTATAAAACAACTTGAGTATTTTTACTATACAACCAATGATTCAAGCTTTATTTTTTTTGATATTATGACTTCCGATTGAATTACATTAACTATCATGAATAAAAGTTTTGTAGGATATAAACTTTAAATAATGGTGGATTCAACCACATTTACTTAAGCTTTTAGGTTTTAACGTACTAGTTAAGTCTCAGATGATATATAAAATGGAAAATCTTATTTATCTGGGTTCGAATTCAGACACTGTCAAAACTCTTGTGGTCATGGAAGTTCACTTACGATGACTTCAAGTTATTTGTGGTCACCTGAAGGATTAGTCGATGCAAATAAGTTGACTCGAAAACCCACGGTCATCTAAAAACCCACATTGGGGAACCTGGTGTACCCGTCCCGACTTGACGGAGATTCCCTGTAAAACTGGAGACCGCGGATAGAGATGGGGATCTGTAAAAGTTAAAAACCAAGGATGGGACCGGAGCCGGATAATGTGATCTCGTCCAGTCCCCGCATATTAAATATATTATATATTTTTATTATTAAATACATATTTATATAAACACTTAGATTTAGTGTATTTTAGATTTACAAATATTATTTTAACCTTTCTATTTATATACACTTTTTTCCTACTTGTTTTATTTCTTTTAGATTAAAAAACATGGAAAACCAAAAGCAACTAATCAAACAATTACGTATGATATTATTATTTTGTTAACATATGAATCTTTAATATTTCATAAAAGCAAAATTTAAAAATATATAAGATTTAAACACGGAACGTTTTAAATTAAGTGTTGTAAAACCCATCTGATTTTAAAAAAACTGACATAAACGGATAAGAAAGGCGAGGGGGCCGTTATTTTTTTATATTGCAGTGTAGAAGTGTGTTAACTTCGTTTCCACACGTCCTTCGGAGTCGTTGTGAGCTAAAATAAGGGCCATTTTATAAAAAAACAGAAAACTTATGGGTTAGTAATGAAAATAGAAACATTCCAAGTTGCCAACTAATATCACTCAGTTATATATGGTGGGAAAACCAGAGACTTGGCACTCAGTCAACCCTCTAGTAGCAAAAACTGTTAATTTAACACCAACAAAAAAAAAACTAATCAAAATTGTTTAAAATCATTTAAATTACATCTGGTACAGAAAACCAATCAAATTTGTTAAAAACGATATCCAGACGTACACACATGTAAAACATATGTGGTAAGTTAAACGTGTCATCCATGTTTGTTGTACCTCATTGATTTGGGTTCGGGCACCTTGGTGCCAAACGGCCCAGACTCGTGATACAATGCGACGTTAAACCCTTGTAACAGTTGTATATGGCTAGACGTACAAATACAATCATAAACATTTGAGTATTATTAAAATATATTATTTATTTTTTAAAATTAGTCTTTCTTTTTAACTTTTTATCTTTGTCGGTTCTTGACATAACATTTTTTTTAACTTATATTTTGTTTTTATATGAATTTAAATTGTTTATTATCGTTGGATAATAATATAAAACATAATCTTTATATATATATATATATATATATATGTATAGGGTCAGGTTCAGGTTCAGGAAAAAACGTCAAAAAAAAAAACTGAAGAACACCAAGTCTCCACCTGTACGGTATGCCCTAACATGCATATGCATATGCATTGATGCATAGAAAAAGGAGTTCCAATTGCTTGTATGTATTTGTGCATATGTACTAATGCATATATATGCATTGATGCATAGAAAAAAAATACCGTCCAGATGGCGGGCTCTCAGGGTGTTATTCAGTTTTCTCTTTTTTTAGCGTTTTTCCCTGAACTTCCCTCCCCCCCCCCCTCTCTCTCTCTCTCTCTATATATATATATATATAACTTTAAATCACACCCTTTTTTAAGCCGTGACTCGTAAGACTTGAGATATGACTTTGTGGTCGTATCAAATCTCTCGTTATTTAAAATCTTGCCTACATCTTTTGGTTTCAAAACTTCTACCGAATACAGCAATCCACATACGTAGATTTTGGTAAATGATTGAACCAAGACCAAACTACGATTGTTGATGTATAAGCAAAATGACTTTTTTGTCCATTCCAATACGTATACCCGATGACAACGACGTATTCGGATAACATTTTTTAGCTAGGGTTAAAAAGGGAAGAAATATTTTGGTTACCCTCAGGCAGGGTATCTATTGACCAATCAAAATAAGTGGGGTCCCAACAAGGGTATAAAGAATTAAAGGCTATCGATACTAACAATACCCACCACACCACTCATCAACAATTCATTCACTTAATTACCATTTTTCTAAAAGCAAGCAAAGAATCCTTCAACTATCTTCCTGTTATCATCCCCAATTCCAACTTCTGCAAACTCCAATTTCAACTCATTTTATTCTAAACTTTTCAGGTATGTGAAAATTCATATCTTATCTTGATTTCTAAGTTTTATCTTTCTTCATGGATGTTATGGCAATTGACAAGCTCTACAGCCTGTTGCACTGGTACAACAGACTGTAGAGCTTGTTGCTTTTGTGCTATGTGTGACAGACAGAGAGAAAGAGATGTTACGAAAGGTTGTGCCTTTCGTTTCTAGTGGTGTACCTTTGGATGAACTCAAATTTCTGGGTGTTCATTATATCGATCCCAGAAAAGGTTTCTTGATTTTAAACATTAAACCGATATCGATCCAAGATCGATATAAATTCATATTTTTACGGTATCACGGAAGGGTTTTTATCCTAATAATCTTGAAATTAGAAGCAATTCATTTGACATTTAGAAGTCAAATGTTTGAGGGAAGCAAACCATAATAATAAAAAGATTATGTTTGTGAAGTATTTTCATCTAATTATGTGGTTCAAATTCTTGAAGAGAACTCCAAGAAGAGAGAGCAAAGGCAAATTCTTCAATTCAAGAGATCCCAAATGGAATCATCAGAGGTACTAACCAATTACCAAATCACTGTTTTTCATTGCAAACAAATAGTTGTTCTTGTATAAATGCCAAAAATAACATTATACTTCACAAGAATATGCGATTTTGGAAAGAAAAAAAAATGCAAATTCAATGGTCGTTTTTGCATTTTCATTTCCGAACCTTGTCCAATATTGCTTGTTAAGGTCAGGTTCAGGGGAAAACCTAAAAAAAAACTGAAGAACACCATAGGAGCCCTCCATCCGGACGGTATGCACAAATGTATATTGATAATTTGTAACATGCATTCGTGCATAGGGAAAAAAACGCTCGTATGCATTTGTGCATAATGTCTATGCACAAATGCATACTATCCAGATGGATAGCTATTAGGATGTTCTTCAGTTTTCTCTTTTTTCGATATTTTCCCATAAACCTCCCTCTTGCTTCTCAAATAAGTGTTTACTTTCCAATTCTACCCTTAATTATGAGATGGAAAAATGTCATCATTCCCAGTATTATTAAGAGTAAACATGTCATTAGTTAATGAAAAATTAAAATAATTACACATTTCTTTAACAGACTTTGTTGGCATTTTTACAAAATGTATGGTTAGTTTACATCAAAAAAGTTACGTATGTTTCAATTACTCCAAATATTTTGTGTATGAATAAATATTACTTCTTTTGGTTACTAATTATGTCTCAAATTCCTAAAAAGCCATTTCCAACTTCAAAAAGAGACACAAAATCCCGAGCCGAAACCGAGCTTTCAGATGCACAAAAAACAGTTCGAGATCTCGCTCTAAAGATCGAAGAAGCAAACTCAAGAGCCAAAAGAATGCAGCAAAAAACTACAAAACAACGTGAACAAGAAGAAGAAGAACAAAAAGTATCATTAATGAATAAAGAGGATCGTCAGTATTCACAAGTGAAGAAAGAAATCGAAAACATAAAACACGAATTGGGTAAACTAAAAATCGACATGAACCACGTTTTAAAGAAGAAAAAGAACGCAGAAAACGCGTTTATATCCACGAGTTCTAAAATCTCGACACTTTCAAGCGCTACAGAAAGAATCAAGAAAGAGATCGAAGAGCTCGATGAAGAACACGTTCTTGTTGAATTAGCACGAATCGAAGCCGTTAAAGAACGTGCAGCCATTGAAGCTCAAAGGAACGAAGAAGCTAATCGTTACAAAACCCAATTGGAAGAAATCAAAAAGAAAGTCGAAGAGATTCTCCAACACAACGTGAAAGAAAACGAACTCGATCGAGTTAAAGAAACGGAAAAAACTCCCATTCAGCTACGTGAAATCATCGAAGAACTGGAATCAGCCAAAAAAGAACTTGCCGACATTAAAAGGGAAGGTTTTGATTTCATGGCTTCCATGGATGTTATCAGAAAAGAGCTTAGAAGCGTTCGAGAAGAAACAGCTCGGTTAGAGAAAGAAGAAGAGAAACGTGACTTAACCATTCAGACACTCAACTCGAAGATCTTAAAAGGGAAAGCCAAACTAGAATCGATAACAGCCACCACAGAAAAAGCCAACGCGATTGCATCGAATCTATCGCTTACCGTCGAACACTTACGAGCTGAATCCGATACAGCCAAGAAAGAAAACGAGCTTATCAACGAACAAATCAAAAACATCAAACTAGAAATTCCTAAAACCGAGTATGAAATAGAATTATCCGAAGAACGATTAGAAGCAGCCATGGAAGAGCTCGAAACAGTGAAATCGTCAGAATTTAAAGCTCTAGAGAATCTAAAAAATCTGATTGATTCAACAGTAAGAGCCAGGGAATCAGCCACGCTAAACAGCTCAACAATAACAATCACAAATTTCGAATACGATTATTTAACGAAAAAAGCAGGTGGGGCCGAAGAAATTGCCGATAAAAAAGTTTCTGCAGCTCAAGCGTGGGTGGAAGCTTTAAAGGCGAACGAAAAGGAGATCTTAATGAAAATCGAAAGGGCAAAAAGGGAAATTAGAGAGCTCGATATCGAAGTAGAAGAAGAAAGCGGGGAGGCATTTGTGACGGATTTAGGAGTCAGCAGAAGGCGGTCGGTTGATAGTGAGTCGAATAGATGGGGGCAAAATGGGGAAAAAGTTTCGGCATTGCCTCGGAGATCGGTGTACAAAATCGGAAATATGACACCCGGGAAGCGAGGCCGATCACAAAAGTTATTATCTCCGGCAACCCGGCAAGCGATTAAATCCGCTTCTTTCACTAAGAAACGGGAAAAGATTACACGAAATTTAGAGAAATTCTTGGGTGGCGATAACGCTGAAATGGATGAGTGAATTCTTTGGAACATATATATATATATATATAATTGCTCGTAATTTTCAACGACATTGTTTATGTTGTATAAAGAGTATTGCTCGTAAAGCCCAATTAGGCCAACTTTTTTTCAAGGCCCGGTTAAAGCCCATCCCGAAAAAGCCCAATAGCCCGGTCTGGGACCAAAAAAACCGGGCTTTTTTGGGTTTTTTTGAATCTTTTACATGTAAGCCCGATCCCAGTGACGGACCTATAGGTGTGCATACAGTGGCACGTCTAACCGTATTATCTTCCATTTGAAAGGTTAAAAAATTTACATTTATGAAAGGTGCAACCGTATCATTTTAAAAAGTGCCACCGTATGATATTCAGAAGTTCAAGAAGGTACAACTGTACCTCGTAATCAACGAAAAAAAAGCCTCTTGAAATCAACCAAAAAACAGAAAAAACTCTCGAAATCAACCAAAAAAAAATCCCTCAAAATAAAGCAAAAAGCGTTAAAAATCCCTCAAAACGATGAAATCACGCTAAAAACATGAAGACAAGTCGATCAAAACTGTGCTTTTTGTAATTAATTTTTGTCTATATTATATCATAGCGTGCCACTGTATAAAAATAATTGGGTCCGTCCCTGCCCGATCCTTTTTTTGCCTTAAAGCCCAATAAGGCCAACTTTTTTCAGAGCCAAGCCCAAAAAAACCCAATCCGGTCCTCTTACAACCATAAAGCCCGGTCCGGCCCCAAAAAACCGGGATTTTTTTCCCTTTTTTGGTGGGGAAGGATATGAAGCAGTAACTTGAATATTTTTTATTTTTTATGCAATAAACAAATGGAAACAAGAAACGTATACTTTATACTATTATCCATATCCATATCCATATCCATATCCATATCCATATCCATATCCATATCCATATCCATATCCATATCCATATCCATATCCATATCCATATCCATATCCATATCCATATCCATATCCATATCCATATCCATATCCATATCCATATCCATATCCATATATGATATAACACATTTAACACAAAAGAGAAAAGAGAGGCACCCTTCGATACGAAAACAGTGGGTGTTGTTGTCAAACAAAGAAATGAAATTTAGTAAAATAAACGAACTAAAAATACCATCATATAGAAAAACACATACCGAAAACCAAACGGTTCCACTCTATAAGCACACACTCTTCTAAGAAAAAAAAAACTCGGCAGCTACGTTATTGCTGTGGGGTCCCAATCTGCATCGGTGTCGAAGGATCCGACAACACCACTCCGGTTTTAGCCACGGTTTCATATTTTGGTGGCGGAAATACGGGTGCTGATGGCTGGCTCTTATATATCTGAGCGTAAGCAAGGTCATTATCGTAATCATTCTCGTAAGTATGGGTCACGGTTGCAGTAGGGCCCACAGGTTGCACCGAAGGGACCCGGTTAGATGGAGTCGTCGGTGGTGGTGGTGCAACCGCTGCTCGTTCTGTTATCGGTTGGGGATTTGAAATGTGAGCTGGCAAAGGAGGACGACTTAAAGATGCGGTTATATCGGATGGAGGAGCGGGAATGTTGTAAGATTGATCTGTGGGTCCCACGGGCATGACGTAGATGGGGTAGGGCTGATTTGGCGGCGGCTGGTGGTGGTGGTAGGGCATGTACATTGGGTAGTAAGATGGGTATTGGATGTAATGAGGTGATGATCCGGTGTGAATATATTGAACGGGCTGTTGACGTTGGTCAGAGATGTGTGGCATTGGATAAGCAGGAAGTTGAACGGTTTTTTGCATCTGGATCGTTGATGAAGGATTGTAGATGATACTTTCTGACTCGTTAAGCACCTGATCTTGATAAATCCGAGGTTTTAGATCGGGAAAAGCAGTTGCCGCTGAATTATCACTGTCAAATTATCAAAAGACGAAAGTATTAGTATGGCTTGTTTACTTTAAATCACTAAGGCCTCCTTTGGTTTGCAGGATTTGGTGGGATTTGGAATTGGATTCCACTCCAATTTCGCATTTGGTTTAAAGGAAAAGTCCGGAATTGGAATCCACAAACATGGGATTTAGAAATCTCATGGGGGTAGTTGGTATTTCACAGGATTTCATAGGATTTGTTTGTAATAATGTTTTAAATTATGTTAAAACGCTTGTTTGTTTGTAATAATCAGTTAATAAAAAGGTAACTTATTTATTTTACAATTATTTATAATTTGTATTTATTGAGGGAGGTTCAAAGGAAACACTAAAAGAAGAAAAACTGAAAAACACCCTGGAACTCTCCATCCGGACGGAATGCACAAATACATACAAACGATAGCAGTTGTTTTTGTTTTTTTCTATGCACCAATGCTTCTATAATTACATATGCATTAGTGCATATGCACAAATGGTACAAATAACTGGTATGCACTTGTACATACAGTCCAGATGGAGGGATCCCACGGTGTTCTTCAGTTTTCTCTTTTTTTAGAGTTTTCCCTTGAACCTGACCCTGTTTTGTTTTTATGAACTATCTATGAAGAACAAAATTCAATTCCATTTAGATCCTACAAATCAAACACACCAAAGATTCCAAATCCTTCCACGAAATCCAAATCTAGGACAGAACTAAGATCAAAAATAGGTGGAACAAAAAATGAGAGAGATGGGACAAAATTGGTAAATTACTAAACTACCCATGTCAAATTAAAACCCTAAAACATTCCACTGAGTCTTTCACTCGCCTACCTTGTTCTTCTCACCTGTCAGTCCAATCCATTCGTACCAAACGCACCCTAAAATCACTTATTTCATTATACAAATAAACCAGTTGTGTTGATCTCGATATTCGATTCATGTTAAACCATATCCTACACTCTTTTTATTTACATGTTTTTTTGTATCTAGATATAAATCACCATATCTATGTTCTTCATATACCTCCCAATTACTAGAACTGCAAATTCACTAAAAATGTCAAAATCTACTCGCAGGAGCCCACATTATTCAATGGAATTTGAATTAGAGCCAAGAACAGATGATTGCAAACTTGGCTGAAAGATATGCATTAGTATTCAGCTATTTCTCATAGTACTTATTTCAGCTTTCAGACCATTTAGTCTCTAGATAAGAATACAATAAACAAATTTTGGTTGTTTTTCATTACACCCTTCACCCAAATCTCACAATTCAGATAGTTCAATTTTAGCATTGGTCAAATACATACTCAATAAAATCATGGAGAACATGAATATAAACATAAATTGAGATTCAAATTCAATCTTCATACCTTTCAATTGAACCAGGTGCAACCACTTTAACCTCATTACCAACCCCAATTGGAGGCAAATTTGAGGCCGAAACTGATGAATTGATTGACCCAAAAGAAGAACATGTCTCCAAAACCATCGATTCAGGAACCGAACCCGAATCACCACCAGTTCCTCCACCACATTTACCCGAATCACCACTATTCATCAAACTCTCACCGTTTCCTTCCAAACAATCCAATCCCATTAACCCGTTACCCATACCCGACCCGTCAGATAATCCTCTGTTAATAATCATGGTGCTCTTCAACGCATCCGAAAACCACGACTCCGATTTCGGGTCAAGCAACAACGAGCCGACGGATTCGGGTCGGGTAGGGAAGAGGAACAATCTGATGCGTGAAGGTGTAGGGGAAGTTGCAATTCGGTCATGCTCTTCAAGCATATTCTGGAGATCTTCATCGGTTGTAATTGAAATTAGGGAATCGAGTTCTTCATTAGGGAGCTGATACTTTAGCGTAAAAGGACGGTTACCATAAAGCGTGCGAGATAGATGGTGAGTGAGTGCAGATATGGTGGACGCCGTCGTGCGACGGTCAACGGCGACGATGCGAGTCTCACCGCCGGCGTAGCAAAGGGATTTTGTTTGTGGGCGAGGGACTATGTGGCCACCGTAGCTGCACATAAGGCGGATTTTAGGTGTAGGTAATGGTGGGAGAGAGTGTGTGTGGGAATGGGAATGTGGTGGTGGTTCGACGGCGGCGGTGGTGACGGTGGTGGTGGTTGGTGGCGGGTCCATGGCGGTCAAGAAGATCGATCTTGTGGAAGGGGGGTTTTCGTAAGCTACCGCTTCTCTCTTTGCAAATTGCAAGGTGTTGGACTCCTACTAAAGGAGTATATAATTAAGCAAGTTGTTGTTTTGGGTCACAGCTCGGTGATATAAGGACTGTCACCGACATGTTTATCCTTGTTGAAAAATTTTGTATAAATAAATTGTATATTAAATTCATTTTCATTTATGAGCAGTGTATTTTTTTCATATAAATTGTTAATAGATTTTAATTTTCATTTAGAGTAGTAACGTGCAGAAAGTCATCTAATCTCATTTAAACTTATCGGTCCAATTAAAACCGAGTGATTATAATTGAATTAGATCATATCAAAAATTTCAGTATCCAAACTGGATCAATCAGTTTTTAAATGACAGTTCAGCATCCAATAAAATCGAACTGATCCAATCAAATTCTTCATCCAATGACCATCTAGCTAATATCCAATTAATAACTATATAACTATTAACATACTGCGATATTGTAACCAAAGAAAATATATGAATAATTTGTTGAAATGTTGGATTAATTGGTTGAGTATTGGATCAAAAGATTAAATAAATCTAATATGATCCAATGTATAACCAATAGTAACATCTAATAGTAAAACCGATCTGACCCAATCATCCGTTGGATCTGGGTCAGATGTCCAATGTTAATCGGAATTGATCGAATGACAAAATCTAATATCCAATGGATAATTGAATGAGATCGGATCTACCTAAATCCATTAGATTTCAGTGACAAACACTCTTTTATTATATCATATTCGTGTAAAGACAAAAGATATCTAGCTTATTATTTTGTTCAAGTAGTAAAACCTTAATCTTGTTTCTATTTCCATCATAAATTTGTTTATAATAAAAGATTAATGTATTTTGATTTCCATTTCCATTTATTCTAAAAAAATTAGTGGATGTTATTGTCTTATGAACCAAAAAGAAATAATTTTTAATGATAATGCTCCCTTCTTTTAAAAAAAACATTTGTAAAGGGAGTAGCATAAAATTTTAGAAATATATAATTATTACGTTTTTTAATTAGTTAAATAACATTTTTATTCTTGATGGTAAAGAGATAATTTTTCATCTCTCAATTAGGAATAGAATGAAAAACATTATAAATCTAACTTTTTTTTATTTAAGGTATCGTAATCTTTGTCTTTTTAAAAAATTATTGGTTCAAACCTTATCAAATGTAAGAAAGATATGTAAGTTTATTTGTTACATTTATCATATATAAATATTATATACTTAAAAAAATTGGGATAAAAGAAGTATTTTGTATAAAAAATTGTTTTTATTATAAAAACAATTGCTTTTTTTAATTCAAATATATCCCCGTAAAACATACCAAAAACTATATTTAGCAAAAAAAAACAAACATTATTCCCGGATTCAAGGGCCCACAATTTGTATTTTTCCTTATTCTCGTGTTCTTTTCAAAAAAAATTCCCAATCTTTGTTATGCTTTCGGATCATTATGCTTTCCGTTTTTATTATGTTTTGAATTTTATTCTTCTATTTGTTGTTTTTATTGGTGTTTAAATAATTGAATATAGAACTTGTTCAAATGAAAAATCGAACTTCGGTTGTAAATCGGAGGACAAATGAGAGTTTGATATGTGTCTTATAAACAAAATTGAAACAATATTTAAATCCAAAATCAGGAAGAAATCAAAACTGAAACTCAAAGCTATAAAATAAATCAAAATCATAAATGGATAAAGAGCAACGATTTGATCTGGATGTAAATTTGATCCATGTATAGTTGAAACTGAAATAAGAGTTGGTCCTTGTGTTATTGTGTAGCTGAAACCGAAACCATATATAGTGAAGAGCTGAAATTGGTGATGGTGAATAACTTAAACCAAAACAAGACTTGGTCCCTGAAGATGCTTGGTCTTTGGGTAGGTGAAACTGAAATCGGTGACAGTGAAGAACTTTAATGGAGGCCGTGTTGGAGATGACGGCGAAGAACCTCCGGTGATAGAGATGATGGGTGGATGGCGATGCGGTGGTCGGAGGTTCATCGATGGTTCATTGAAAAATAACAAAACAGTATTTTGAATATAAATATAACATAACTTTTATTTGTTTAATATGTTATAACAGATGATCTTGTGAGAATGAGAGTTAAGGTGAGACACATAAGAAAAAATATGGATTCTCTCACGTTCATCTTCTTTAGTCTTCATGTCGAAACCACAACCACATACGATTTATTATTTTTCTCCTCCCATGTATAGTTTTTTTTTCATTGGTTGAACCATTTGTCATACATATATGTAGTGCTGACTTTGGTTTTGGTTTTTGTTAGGGCTTTTTATTTTGATTTTAGGTTAGGGCTTTTAATTTTAATTTTAAGTTAGCTTTATTGACGTAGATTCTTGGGTTAATTAGGGTTCTTTTTCATCACACAATTACTCAATTTCAATATAGTGTAGCAGGTGTTCGTAATTATTTTGTTCCCAAAGTGTGCACACTACTAGTAAATCCAGATCTCGTGAACAACTGGTGTTCTAGCGAATTCAGATGTTGTAAATTTTTTAAATACCCATAATGCCTTTTTATCTAATTTTGTAATTTAAAATTATTAAAATTAATAATTTTCTAATTTATTATAATTTAGTTGCTTAAAATGGATCTCACAGTTTTCACAAATTCTGAAGTTCTTAAGGCCCGCCATCTTTATTGTATGTACCATGTTTTTTCATTATAAATAAAATTTATAATTAATATCTATTACGATATGTATTGTAGATAGTTTTTATTGTTTAGAAATCATTGAAGCAGTTGATTCAGTCATTCTTAAAATATTTATAAAATACAAATCTTATCCTTATCTATATGTGTATATGATAAAACATAAGTCTAGATCAAGTTCATACGCTACTTTTTGAGTGTGAAAATAATTCAAGTGACATAATTTAGAAGATAAAATAAATAAATATTTGAAGTATGGTTTTGGTTGATTAAGAAAGTCCAACTTTTTTATTAGTACAAAGAGTAGAAAGAAAAGATAGCCAATAGAACAAATTAAGTTCATCTTTTTTTTCAATTGAGTATCTTAATAAAAAATGATTATTAGATTACTTTACATAGTATATTAATTCCATTATTTTGGCCTAAATTTTGATTCAGTTAATTATCATAAATCATTTATCCTAAAATAAATGATCATTTTTAAACATCACACTTTTTCCCGTCACCATATTGTCTTAATTGATAATTTATATTGGTTGATTTATTAAAAATTACAACCAAATAAAATTAATGAAATCGATAGATTTTATAAATTTAAACATATTATTGATATATATATATATATATGTATATTGTCTTATTTGATTATGTCCTTATGTATATATATGTATCAATACATTGAAATGACGAATGAGGGATAAAGCAAATCAAAAATCATAAAAAAATATTATGTTATATTTTCAAGTATTGAATGAATTAGGTAAGAGTTATGTTAAACTTCATACATTGTAAGTGCATGTTAGAAGTTTAAAACATATTAGGTCATGTCCGTTTTACTAATCATCGTTTTTTTTGTCTATCTTTTAACTTTATAACTTTATAAATAATTAATTTATTAAATATTATAAAATCCATGATATTAAACTTTTAGTTCCTGTTTAAAAAATTTACATGATTAAGATCATTTGAGTACATTTTAAATGACTTATGCCTTGTTTTTTTAATTAACATTTAATTTTACCCATTTATTCGACGGTAATGAATATAATTATAACCTAATTATAACCTAAACAAGTTATTTGTTGTACAATAGAATTGAAATTACCCCGCCCAGTTTATTACCAAAACAAAAACTGAACGGAACTTATATCAAAGTTTATAGATTTTAAAAAAATGGCCAATTGTGGATAAATTATTCATTGTGGTTCTCCCTCAAATGGTACATCACCATCGATTAGAGTTTGAAGTTTTGTATCGTATTAAGGGTTGTTTGTCAAAAACTAACCGAATAAGTACTTCTGAAGTCGCTTACTTTACCTAATGAGCATCACAAGCATCGGGATTTTAACCGATAAGAGGTACGTCACAGATCAATAGTTTTACCTAATACGCGAGGGTGACTCTTACTCGATCCGTGGTTACCATATAAAAAACACTTACTCACAACCTTTCTATGTATTATTGATAGTGAAGAATCTTACGTGGTAAGATAAGTGATAATGATGACTCTTGTAGGCAAACGCTTACCCAATTAACAGTAGTAAACGACCTTTAGAATGATGTCTAGAATCTCAAATTCGAGATTTTTTTATAGAAATACAACTAAGTGTGTGTTATTGAATAAATGTCTACATTTATAATTTGTACATAATGAAATTTTATCGAAATATTTTATGTTAGGTATACAAGGATATTCACACTATAAAAGTTAGAGTAAAGTTTTGATTTTGGTTCTTAAACTAATGGCTTTTTTAATGAAACTAGTCCTTAATATTTATCTATTACAATTCCTCTTGAACTCTTATGTATGGAAAATAACTGGTTTTGATTCATTCCGTTGATAGAAAGTGAAAGGCATTTTGATACATCTATCACTTTGCGCCTATTCTAAATTTTAATATAAAAATTAATTTTATCTTTAAAAGGTTAGCACAGTAAATCAAGAAATAAAAGGAGTACATCACTACTATTATATCAATCATTAACAAAATGTAACCGTAATAAAGCTTCAACAAAACCGTAATCCATACATAACCATGTAAAAAGCCTCATAATTAACAGGAATAACGCATCACCATAAATGTTCTCTAAATTGAAGTACTCTGTTGTGAAGTTGTATCATTCACTAGAGCTTAAAGCTGTGAGGATATTCTATAAGAACGTGACGTCTAATGTGCATAATGACCGCTGAGAAACATTTGCAAATTGCAAATCAATGTGCCAGTTATACCAAAAAAAACATTTTTTATTACACGAGGATGAATAGACGAGCAAATAGGTCGTCTCATCGAGAAGGGGAGCAAGCAACACTGTATTGCATCAAACTCAAGAGCCCTTGCCACTGGGTTGTCTGGTTGAGAGAGGCAAGAGCAACAAATGCCATGTAAATGGTCGTCATTTCATCAATGAGAGATTTAGAAGTGGATTAGACTCATTAGAGGTAGGATCGTAGGAGGGGAGATAGAAAGAGACCCAGAAAGTTTGAACTTTGAAGGCCGAATAAAACATATTGGGAACACAACAACATCTACTAAGAATATAAAACTTCAAAAAGTAAAAATTTACTGTATCGATAATTTGTACATTATGTTTCATAATTTGTAATTAAGAGATTTTCAAATTGTGGGCTTAAAAAATAGTACATTATGTCTTATAGGTTGTTTTTTTTTTCCAAATACATTATAAGACACTATAAATAACTAAAAATTAAATTTAGCATCTACAACAGATTTTTCAAAATGTAAAATTTAATGATTTTGTTCAAATATTTCTAAAACATTTTCCAAAAGAGAGAAAGTAGGAGATAGATAATAAAATTCTTTAAATTTGAAGAACCCTCAAATATGACTACTTTAAAAAAAAAAAAAATTTTATTATTCTTTTCAACTAGAAATCTTGAAATTTAATGTTTAGGAAGTGGTAAATAATATATTATTAATAATATATTTTTGAAATGAAGAAAACTGTTGTAGATGAAGGTAATTTTTTAGAGATCTCGACTTTTTGATTATCAGTTTTGTAGAATTTATTAAAAATACAATGAAAGTTTAAATAAGAAAACTAAATATCATTGGAAGATACAAAATAAAAATTCATATTAAAAAAAGTAAATTTGAAAATTCATATAGAAACTCAACGAATAATCTATCATGTATGCATATGTTTTTAGGAAGGGATCATACAAGAACACTCTATGAACCACATATGATGTGGTTCTCACACATTAAAAAGCGATATCTGATTTAATGGGGCCACCATTAAATCAAATATGATTTTTTAATATGTAAGACTCACATCATATATGGTTTCATTTAAATTTAGAGTTAAATTCAAATTTGGTCCCCGTGGTTTATAAATTATAACGGATAAGGTCCCTGAATGATTTTTATAACGAATAACGTCCCTGTGGTTTCCATTTTATAACACGTAAGGTCCCTCCATCTAAATTTTCCGTTAAATATAACATTTTTAACATAATTTCTTTATTTTTCCATTTTTCAAACCATATGGACCAAATCTGTAATTTACTCTAAACTATATACATATATTTATATTTTATGTTTTGTATAATTATATTTGCATTTTATTAATTATATAAATTACATATTTTGTTAATTATATAATTTTTTTATTTTATAAATTATACTACATATTTATAGGCACCTTATAATTTTATTTAAAAAATATTTATACTTTATATATTTATGATATATTATATTTATCTTTTATAAAATTTATTTTGTATTTATATTTATATATAAAATAGAAATAATTTTATAAAATGTATCGAATGTTCAGTTTATATTAAAAACACTAAATCAGTTCATTATACAAATTATATACATATGGACGATTCAAATAAATAAAATAAATACAAATATAAAATATAAATACAAGTACAAAGCAAATTCTATAAAATATAAATATAATATAAGATGTTGGTTCATTTACAAACTGGATGAAAAGTACAAACTCGTACAAGGCAATGTAAAAATAATTTTTTTTCATTATATGCTATGATTTTAGATGTTATTACACATATGTTTGTTTCATAATGTAAAGTTTCACATATATTTATTTTCATAAGTAAAAAGTTTATCATATATTTGTTTCATAATGTAAAAGTTTTACATGCATTTTTCACATGTAACTTTTTCATAAGGTGAAACAAACATATGTATAATAACATCTTAAATCATAGCATTTGATGGAAAAAAATAATGAAAAAAATTATTTTTATATTGGTTTTTGAGTTTGTATCTTTTATCCAGTTTGTAAATGAATGAACTGAGATCTATAATATAATATAATCTTAAATATACAAAAAATTATTAATCTATAGATATAAATATATACAGTAAATATAATATAAAAATTAAATTCAAACACGTACAACATCGATGTCATCAAGATAATTCTCCTGAAAATCTACCGTTTAATCTTCGTTATCATCTATATTCTCTTCATATATGTATATCCATGAATTATCAATTATTTGTATATTTAAAATTATATTACATCTATATTTTATAAAAAAAATTATATTTATATCTTATATTTTTATATATTTTATGTATTTAAATACTCCATGCATGCAATTTGTATATTGACATGATTTAATGTTTATAGCATAAATTGGACCTTTTATATATTTTATTAAATTATTAACATTTTATAAAATATAAATGTAATATATTATATGAATATAAAAAATATAAATAATTTATAAAATATAAATGTAATATAATTTATAAAATATGAAAATTATATAATTAATAAAATAGGAAATTTATATAATTAATGAAATAATAAAATATAAATATATGTATATAGTTTAGAGTAAATTACAGATTTGGTCCATGTGGTTTGAAAAATGAAAAATAAAGAAAAGATGTTAAAAATGTTATATTTAACAGAAAAGTTAGATGGAGGGACCTTAGGTGTTATAAAATGGAAACTATAGGGACGTTATTCGTTAAAAAAATCATTAAGGGACCTTATCTGTTATAATTTGTAAACCACAGGGACCAAATTTGAATTTAACTCTTAAATTTACAAAGTTGTCATTTGACCTTGCACTCTCTTTTTATTTTTCAAAAAGTTTAAATTAATTCACATATAATTTATGTAAAATAATTATTATTGGATGTATTTCGGAGAGTGGTTGTAGATAGGTCATTTCACGGATCCTACTACACAAGTAAAACGCAGCGTACACTCTGTAAGCAGAGAAACAGGCGCCATTTCTAGGGTTTCATATTTTCTTCTATTGTTCTTTAGATCCTCATTTCTTAATCACTCAACAAAAACATGGGGCTCCAATCGCAACCCTACGGCATTCAAGGAATGCTAAAAGAAGGCCACAAACATCTTTCTGGTTTGGATGAAGCTGTTGTGAAGAACATCGATGCTTGTAAACAGCTTTCTACCATTACCAGAACTTCTCTTGGTCCCAATGGTATACATTTTTCATTTATTTTTGATGTAAATTATCTTGTTTTGCAGTAAATAACTAGGTTTTCACATGAAAACGATTGATTAGGTTTAACATGAAAACGATTGATTAGGTATAACATGAAATCGATTGTTCTTCAGTAAGTAAATTGGAAAAAATGGAAGCATAGGAGTGCATAAGACAAATCCAGATCAATTAGAGCTTGTTTTGCAATTGGAACAATCTACAGCATAGGTGCAATAATTTAAGTTTTACCCTCCCACTAAATACTCCCCTTAGATTGCAGGTATTTCAGTAAGTTCTGGAATAACAAACTTATTTGGTACACACTCCGGTGTTAAAATAACTAAATGCTTTGGAAAAGATAAAGAAAAAAACTAAGTGCATTGATCAAATCAACAAAAGAATCTAAGATAGATTATTTTATAAAGTACAATCAGTCAGTTCATGTAGGAAAATTCATCCAACATCATGAAACAAATAGAGATGAAGTATAATTCAAACACATCGAAACTCTAGATAACACATGAATGCAAATCCCAGATCAAAGAAACAAATAAAAACCTCATTTTTTATTATTTAAAACTGAGGGGTGAATAAGCTGATGTGATCTGTACCGGCTTAAGTTCTTGAAAGGCATTCCTTTTGTAAACTGAGAAAACAATAAAAGGGTTGGGACATGTTCAACATGGTTAGTTTTCCTTAACATAATTGTGTAGGTTCAAGGGCAGAGTTTTGGTGACTGATTGCTGAACAAATAAGCCATCGTTGGCAGAAACGTCATTCATATTAGATCCACGAGACAAGAAGCCAGATCATATATGCTAATCAACTACTCTACTAAATATTAATGATAATGCACTCAAAGTAATGCTCTACTAAATATTAATGGAAATTTTAAGATGTATATTGATAGACTAAAATTTCTCTTGATAAAGGCATACCAATATTATGCACTCAAAGTAATGCTCTACTCCAATTGCTATCTGCCTTTAGGTTTATTTACTTATTTATTATCTTTTTTTTCCACTAGGTATGAATAAAATGGTTATCAATCATCTGGACAAGCTATTTGTGACAAGTGATACTGCCACCATCGTGAATGAACTCGAGATTCAGCATCCTGCAGCAAAGATTTTGGTTTTGGCAGGGAAAGCACAACAGGAAGAAATCGGTGATGGAGCCAACTTAACAGTTTCATTTGCAGGGGAGCTTCTACAGGGTGCAGAAGATCTCATTAGAATGGGACTGCATCCAAGTGAAATCATCATTGGATACACAAAAGCAATTAACAAGGTTTGTCAAACTGTAATTATTGTGATTTTATATTTTAATCGCATATCAAGGGGAAGAAGGAAAAGTGGAAAATAGTTTATATTTTATATTTCTTTTTATTAATTAGTATATGGAGTTTATGGATCTGATCTTCGCAGAAGTAAACCAAATAAGGGTGCGTTTAGTTGCGGAAAACGGTTTTCATTTTCATAGAAAACGTTTTCAGAAAATGGAGTTGAGTTTTTCATTCTCAGTTTTCTATGAAAATTTTAGCAAACGCGTTTGGTTGAAATGGTGTAGTTTTCATTTTCCATTTTTAGAAAATTAGAAAACATGTTTGGTTGAAATGGTGGATTTTCTATCACTTTTCATTTTCCATTCTTTTCAAACTAGAAAGTGTGTGTGTGTGTGTCTGAAAGTCAAAGTGTGTGTGTGGAAAGTTTTTAGAAAACAAAAAATTGGAAAAGTATTAAAAGTAGTTTTCTGAATTGCATGTAATTTTAGAAAATTAAATTTTTTGTTTTTTTGGAATTTTTTTGAAAACTGAACGAACTAAACTGGTTTTCTAAATTTTCATTTTCCTTGGAAAATTTTCCACAACTAAACGCACCCTAAGTGTCTTGCATACTCTAAAAGAGTAAAAGTATGCCATTTAAGTATTATCTCACTATACCCAACTTTTTACTTTATATTTACAGGTTGTTGAGATCTTGGAAGGATTGGTTGAGGAAGGTTCTGACACCATGGATGTGAGGAACAAAGATGAAGTTATTTTAAGGATGAAAGCTGCTGTTGCTAGCAAACAATATGGACAAGAGTCTATTTTGTGTCCACTTATTGCAGACGTACTTCCGTTTTCTTGTCAAATAGTTATCATTAAATAAAACTTATGGGTGTTCACAATTTATGTTTTTAATTTCTCATTGCAGGCATGCATACAAGTTTGCCCAAAGAATCCCGTAAACTTTAATGTTGATAATGTGAGAGTTGCAAAACTCTTAGGTGGAGGTCTGCATAATTGTACAACGGTTAGAGGCATGGTTCTAAAAGGCGATACTGTAGGGAGTATAAAGAGGATAGAGAAGGCAAAGGTGAGGGCCTCTTTTTGGGGTTCGCTCAGAATTCTTTAAGCATTGTGAACTTAATTTTCTACATATTAAATATTTTATCTTGACATATCAAACTTATCAACTCATTATTTCTACTCCATTCGTACCAAAATAAATGTCCACAATGAATGTAACTATTACACGTTTAAATTGACTAAAGGACAGTTTTACCCTTAATAATAGAGAGAGAAATTTTATCCATCTAAATATCTAATAATTAAGGGTATAATGGTAAAATAGAAATTTACTTATGAAAGTAGACACTTATTTTAGGCAAACTAAAATAGAAATGTGGACACTTGTTTTGAGAAGAGGGAGTAGTTTCTTGAGCGTTGCTTTATATTTTTGTTTTTACTTGGTGTAGTTTTTGACTTTGTATTCACCATGTGTCTGCTTTAAGATTGCATAGAACATAGCAAGAAAATTACATTAGGTTAGCTTGTTAATGGGTGAATCGCTTTCTATAGATGATATTTGAAATACACATGTGATTACAAAATGCACAAAAGTTTTGCTTTTCTAAATGAAATCTACGAATGGAGTTGTACTTTGCTTTTCTGAGCATCAAATTGTTTCTTTTGGAAAGAGAGTATCGGATTTTTTAAAGACATTATATAGTAAAGATGTAGAAGTATTGTGAAAACTGAAAACTGAAAACTATTGACGTAAGTTATGCATGGTTTTTAAACTAATGTCTTGTTGTTTCGTTATCATCTAATGGTATCTTGAATTGAGAATGACTTGAGTGATTCTTTAAGCTGAAATACTTTATTGTTTTTGTAGGTGGTTGTGATTGTTGGTGGTGTTGATACAACTGCAACTGAGACCAAAGGAACTGTCCTGATTCACAGTGCTGAACAGGTGCAATTTTTTAACTAATATCCAAAAACAAAACTAAAAAAAGTATTCCAATTAACCTTCTGATTATTGTTACAATTAACAAAACTAGTCATCTATATCTATAAGTGCATTTGCAACTTGGTGTTTCTATATCGTAGATATTACTACAATTTTTTTTGAAGTGTTTATAGCATAATGATTATTTACTTTATTTACATTGTTGTTGATAAAACCAAGAGAAACTGAAAGAAATAAGTGCATATATTAAAGAAGAATGAGCCTAAGCTCTACAGCAACTATGGAAATAACCAGAGAATTCTCTCAACAGAATAGACAAATAACTGAATGAAAATATTATTCCACCCACACCACTACTTTAAACCTTTTCTCTCTCTTCGTGTACACTTTCCATATAGTGGGCTTTTTACTCATTAGAGAGAGACTATGGGCTCTTGGGCTTCAACATCCGAATTCCCAACAGTTGTTTAATTAGTAGTTGCTGTAATCTTAAGACACTGATATACAATTTTAGAAATGAATTCCTTTTTCAAGTACTTCTATAGCTAGCTACCATTTAGGGGCTGTTTGGTTTCATGAAACTGGGAATGAAAATGAAAACAACAGGGAATTAAAATTATCGAGAAATGTTTTATTGAATTGTGGAAAATAAATTAAGAACTATTCATTTCATTAGTTGACCGATTTCTTACTTCTGCTTCCCACTGCTTATATCAGAAATTAGGTGAGGTGATGTTGACGATCTAATGTCAACATTTATCTATATATATATTTTTCTTATTTTATGAACAATATCTTTATAAATATTTTGTACTTGATTTACACAGCTTGAAAATTATGCAAAAACTGAAGAAGCAAAGGTTGAAGAGCTCATTAAGGCAGTTGCAGACTCAGGTGCAAAGGTCATAGTAAGTGGAGCAGCTGTAGGAGAGATGGCTCTACACTTTTGTGAACGTTACAAGTATGCTCAAATCCTAGCTTTTTTCCACCAATATGTTCAACTTTTTTGTAATTTGATTTTGTTTACAGGTTATAAAGTTGCATACTTTTAAGTCCTTTTCAAGGCCTGCAATATCATTATTTAACATTTATTTATTTATTTACAGGCTCATGGTCTTAAAAATCGCCTCCAAATTCGAACTCCGCCGTTTTTGTCGCACAACTGGCTGTGTTGCTCTTGTAAGCATGTTATATTATATACCACATTAATATAGTCATGGAAAGGTTTAGCCACTAATAATAATGTTTTAATTATAAATTTATAATCACAGTTGAAGCTTGGGACCACTGTAAACCCTGATGATCTTGGACATGTCGACTCCATTTCCGTTGAGGAGATTGGTGGTGCTAGGGTAAGGAATAACGTTTTATATATATATATATAGAGAGAGAGAGAGGAAAGTTCAAATGAGAACTCAAATTTGGTTGTGAACGTGAGGTCAAATGAGAGCGCGACACGTGTCTGAATGTAGATTATTTAGACCGAATAAATACTATATTCAGTCTGAATAATCTACATTCAGACACGTGTCGCGCTCTCATTTGTCCTCACATTCACAACCAAATTTGAGTTCTCATTTGAACCCGCTCCTATATATATAATTTCTCTGTTGTTTCTTTAATCCTTAACTGGCTTGAATATTTCTTTAGGTCACTGTTGTAAGAAACGAAGAAGGTGGGAACTCGGTGACCACTGTTCTACTGCGAGGAAGCACTGATAGCATATTGGATGATCTGGAAAGGGCTGTTGATGATGGCGTGAATACTTACAAAGTATCGTATATATATATATCTCTTTAAATAATTTATAACAAATCTATTTTTCTTTCAACTTTCTTGGTACCAATCTTTCTTTATTTCTGTTTCAGGCATTATGCAGGGACAGTAGAATTGTACCTGGAGCTGCAGCCACTGAAATCGAATTAGCGAGAAAATTGAAAGAATTTTCTTTTACAGAAACAGGGTATTTATTTTTTGTACCATTTTTCTTATTTTTAGTTATTTTTTGTATGCTTTAAATTAGTCATTAGTTGTCCTAAAAGTTTATATGATTTTTATTAAGGAAAAAGTCCAAAAAAACCCAACAAACTATCTCATTTTGAATGGTTTAGTCCTTACACTATTTTTTTGAATGAAAAAAACCATTAAACTTTCTTATTGTGATTGATTAAGTCCCTGAACTATTTTTTGAATGAAAAAACCATCAAACTTTCACATTTTGAATGATTAAGACCCTGAATTTTAAAAATAAAATAAATTAACCATCGAATTTTTACTAGTCGGTTAATGAAACTTTTTTTGAGTTAAAAGAACGTAGGTAACCAATTTCTAAAAATGGGGAAGTTTAATGACTTCTTTATTCAAAAAAGAGAAAGTCCGAGGACCCAATCAATCAAAATGGGGAAGTTTAATGACTTCTTTATTCAAAAAGAAAAAGTTTAATGGTTTTTTCATTCAAAAAAATAGTTCAGGGAGCTAATCGTTCAAAATGAGAAAGTTTAATGGGTTTTCATTCAAAAAATAGTTTTAAGGGCTAAACCATTCAAAATGAGATTTCAAAAAGAGAAAGTTTAATGGTTTTTTCATTAAAAAAAATAGTTCAGGGAGCTAATCGTTCAAACTGAGAAAGTTTAACGGGTTTTCATTCAAAAAATAGTTTAAGGGCTAAACCATTCAAAATGAGATAGTTTGTTGGGTTTTTTTGGACTTTTTCCTTTTATTAATTAATAGTTGGAACTTGGAAGTAGTTTTTTTGACAAATAATTTTCGGACAGAGGGAGTAATTTATTTAATGGTGGTGAAATTATTATATGTTGAAAGAAATGTATTTGTTTTTTTTGCAGACTAGATCAGTATGCAATTGCAAAGTTTGCTGAGAGCTTTGAAATGATACCGAAAACGTTGGCGGAAAATGCTGGACTAAATGCGATGGAAATTATATCGAGTTTATATGCAGATCATGCATCTGGAAATGTTAAAGTTGGTATAGATTTGGAAGAAGGAGCTTGTAAAGATGTGTCTACATTAAATATATGGGATCTTTATGTCACCAAGTAAGCACCTCACTCGCTATAAATTTCTAGATGTTATTTGTATTTAACTATATATGTCGTTTTTGGTAACTGTGGGTGATCTTTTATTTTTAATAATGGTAATGATGAACCTGGATTTGTACGAAAATGTTGTCTGATGGTCTTTTAACTTGTTATGTTTTTTTTAGGTTTCATGCACTTAAGTATGCTGCTGATGCTGTTTGTACTGTTCTACGTGTAGATCAGGTACCGACTAACATAAACTTATTAATAGTTCTCATGTTTTCTCGTTACTTGTTATTTTTTTTGTGAATTTAAGTTATACATGTAGATTAATGTTTTGAAAATCAAATACTTGAAGATGGATTCAAATGTTTACGTAGGAAGTTTCCATGGTTAAAAAGCAATTTCTTTGTATGTGTTTATATATATATATATATAATATGGAAAACGTTTATAGAAAATCCATTTGTTTTGGTATGCTAAATTTATTAACTGTTTATAGTAAATAAATGGTACTTGATGTTAGTTAGAAATGAAATAATCGAAAGGTGATTGTGTATTTGTTGTATGGATTAGAATATATATATATATATATAGAGGGGCGGGTTCAAATGAGAACTCAAATTTGGTTGTGAACGTGAGGACAAATGAAAGCGCGACACGTGTCATATTCACACGTGTTGCAGTCTCATTTGTTCTCACGTTCACAACCAAATTTGAGTTCTCATTTGAACTTTCCACTCTCTCTTTCTCTCTCTATACATATATATATATATATATATCTATATGTAGAGGAAAGTTCAAATGTGAACTCATTTTTGGTTGTGAACGTGAGGACGAATCTCAGCCACTTATCCGGTCAATAAAGGCGGCTTTGACCTGGTTCCCCTCCTTTAATAATCTCCACCCTCCCATGAATCGCGTCAATCCTCCGTGATCGCGTCCACCATAACCGAAGATGTGTGGCTGAGATTCGTCCTCATGTTCACAGCCAAAATTGAGTTCACATTTGAACCTAACCCTATCTATGTATCTATGTATGTATGTATATATGATTAATCATTGGTATGATTTGCATTGCATTGCAGATAATAATGTCAAAACCAGCTGGCGGGCCTGGTAGGAGAGAACAACAAGCGATGGATGAAGATTAGACAAACATGAATGAATGAAGATTTTGGTTTAGAGTGAGTAATTTTGGTTAAGATGCTTTATTTTGACAAAAAAAAAAGACTATATAAGAAATAGAGGAGAGGATATGTAGACATGTTTGTTTTATTTAAAACTATTTCTATCAATATTGTTGTTGTCCAGATTTCATTAATTATGCCTTAAATTCAAGCGCTATAAGCTCGTTTATGTGTTCAAACTCCAGATCCATTAGCTTATATGTAGCATAAGTAACTATGCTTAGAGAATGATGTGGGTTTTGGTTGAAGTTAACACATGCTTTCTATTCCATTTTTAAGTTTGTGAGAATATGTGGAACCCCAATATCACACTCCAAAAGAGCCCTTTGATGAGGAAGGGGAGGTTCCAACATATATATATATATATATATATATATATATATATACAAATAGGGTTAGGTTCAAATGTGAACTCAATTTTGGTTGTGAACGTGAGGACGAATCTCAGCCACACATCTTCGGTTATGGTGGACGCGATCACGGAGGATTGACACGATTCATGGGAGGGTGGAGATTATTAAAGGAGTGAATCCGCAAAGTTCCGCCTTTATTGACCGGATAAGTGGCTGAGATTCGTCCTCACGTTCACAACCAAAAATGAGTTCACATTTGAACTTTCCTCTATAGAAATAAAGTTTAACCAATTTGGGTAGTAATGAACGCTTACAAGGGTTCAATTATATGTATGATTTTACACATGCTTTTATTTCCACGCAATTGTCATCTTTTGTGAGGCTCGACCCCCGACCTACAAGAATGAGACTTGTCTTGAACCTAAGTATGGAAACGGTCCCGACTCTCGTGACCCCTATTTAATGCCCCCACCCACTAATCCATGACGAGTTTGGGGGAGAAAGAATCCTTGACAAGTTTGAGGAAACCCATTGGTGCCCGTTTAGTAAAAAAAAGCAATGTATTTTAAGATTAAAATTATAATGAACCATCACTACATTAATTACCAATATTGAAACATAGATATATTTGTTATTTAATAATAAATGTATTCATAGGGTTGGGTTCACATGATACCATCATGTTTTTGTGAGACTACATTTTTACACTTGAAACTTTAAGCAAAATAGTGTGAAGGTCAAAAGAATCCGAACCTTCACAGCAAAAACACTGTGAATGATACCTTCACAGTGGTTGTGAAATTTCAAGTGTAAAAAAGTGATATGGTTCTCACGAAAACAATCTGGTATCACATGATCCCAAGTCTACACACACACATACATATATTCACACACACTATATACATATATTAAATAAAATAAAAAAATAATCGGGGTCGAATTAGGGGAGAATAATGCCATCCCCGACCCCGCTTCGAGTAATCCCCATCCTCACACCGTTACCTGTCAAACTACGGAATGACCACCCCGTTACCCACTTCAACGGGTAAAATTTCCATCTCTACTTGAACCCTTGACCTAGTGGATGAGCCTTTTGATTGCATGGTTCATGATTTTGATGTTCAAAGGTATAAGAGTAAACCATGTTTTTCGTCCTTGTGTCATGTTGAAAATTGTTATTTTCATCCTCATGCTTTTAAAATTACGTTCTGTATTTTACAATTCATTGCTTTTTTCGTCCATATAGTTTATAATTTGTTATTTTTTGTTCATATATTTCATAATTCATTGTTTTTTTTTCCGTCCATATAATTTAAAATTCATTGCTTTTTTTGTCCATATAGCTTACAAGTGAAGCAAAGCCTTGGAGTGGAGCTACAGGGGTTAATGTCTCGACAAAGCCAAACCTCAATACCATAACACTATAAAATTGTAGCGAGTTATTTAAAACCATGATATGGACCGTTTTATTTTGATTTGGAATAAAGAAAACCAACATTTGATCCATGACTCTTGACGGCTGCAATTGAAGTGATTTATAACTTTAGATGATTTCTGAAACAATCAGGGGCGGATCCAGCCCTTTAAAGAGGGGTCCAGTCAATTTAAAAAAATAAATTACAGGCTAAATTTTTTCAAAAATACTATATTTAGTCTTAGTTCCCTCTAGTGAATTTTTCTAAAGGATCCCATCTTGCCGGCAATTGACAAAAACACTAAAAAATCTCTTGAAATCAATAAAAAAACCGAAAAAATCTTTAGAAATCGACAAAAACACTAAGTAAATCCTTCAAAATCGACAAAAATAATAATAAAATCCCTTTAAATCAACTAAAAAACTTAATTTTTTTTCGAAACATGTCAGGGTGACTTCACGCGCCTTTAGTATATCTTAATGGGACCCTAATGGACAAAAATCCTGAATCCGCCACTGAAAACAATAATATGGTTGCAAGCCAAGAGATGTCGATTTGATATACGAGAATATATATGAAATAAATCATAATAAATAACCACTAATAATTTATCAAAGGGATTTTAATGAAAAAGAAACACGTAGTTGCCAGTTTGCCACTTCCATGTGACTTTCACCAAGTTCTATCTCGAATTGAAAGCTGCCATTATTAAATTTAAATCCGTATCCTGTCGACATAGTTTTGGCCCACAATCACTCACTCGCCATATCCAAATCTTCCAAATCAAATAATACAATTTTAGGTCAAATGATGCACCCTTTTACTAAAATTTCACTACTCTATACACCAATTGTTTTCTTTTTTTCTATCTCTAATTCACCCTCTGTTCTACTCGACAACCTATTATAGTACAATCTTTAACCATTTAGTTGATTCAATTCAATGGCATTTTTTCATAATTTATTCGTTTCTCTTTGAGAATGGGTACTTGGCAATTTTCTTCGTGGAATCTGAGATCCCTTTTCGGTTTTAGTAATTCCCCAGAAATCTCTCAGGTGGGTTTTGAAGGTTTTACATCATCTTGGATTTTTTTAATTGTGTTTAAATTGATTACATTGTTAGCTTAAATATACCCATATTTGACTATTGCTGCTAGGTTTAGGAGCTAATAAAATTGCACAATAGAATTGGGAATCAAGTAGAAATAGATCACACTTAGCTTGAATGTTTTGAAATTTTTATATATTTATACAAGTTAAGGCAAGAATGTATTCTCATTAAGCTGCTGAATCATGTGGTTGTTTCTTTTGTATTGGTTCAATAAGATATCCTGTTTTCTGTAGTGTAGATCATCTATATATTATTATGTCCTAAGAGTTAACTGTGAATGTGGAAATTTTCTATTGCATAATCAGTTATTTTGATACCCCCAAATTGTTTTTTTTTTCTTTTTCTTTCTTTCTGAATTTGATTGATCAGTTTCCATGTATACTATATGCACATGAGAATGATTGCATTAAGCCATCTTTGTGATGGAGAAAATGCTTGATTTTTTATCTAACTGACAGCCTATACATCCATATGAAGTTATTGAAGTCTTTTGGCTTAATTAGGTGTGTGACAACCCGTCCCATAACGGTTATGAATTAGATTTATGAGCCCGTTATGAGTCTTTAATGGGCTACTAATAACTTTATAGATTGATGTGGAGGTTATTGAGTCCGTTTGCTTCTTTCGGATGAGGGTTGGATATTTGGATCTCTTGGGTATATTGCTTCTATGTCTATTTGGGCATTGGGCTTTTGTGCAAGTCTAACAAAAAACGTAAGGAATTTAAGTGGGTGAGTTAATAACTTGTTTCACATTGGTTTTAAATTAGATTTGTGACTGGGATTGTGCCGTTAATAACTTTCCACCATGGTTTTAAGTTGATTTGGAGGATATTTGGCCAACTGTTGTCTCGGGTTTGGGACATTACATTAGGTGGAAGTGTCATTTAGGTATACAACCTTAAATGGGATTTTAATTAAATTAATGACCTTCTGACCGATTAAAAGAAACATGGTTTCATAGTTATCAGAAGGTCATGGATTTAATTAAATTCTCATTTGAGGTTATAGGGTCAGGTTCAGGAAAAAAACCTCAAAAAAAAGAGAAAAATTGAAGAACACCCTGCGAGCTCTCCATCTGGACGGTATGCACAAATGCATACTGGTAATATGTAACATGCATTTGTGCATAGAAAAAAAAAACGCTTGTATGCATTTGTGCATATCGTCTATGCACAAATGCATACCGTCCAAAATTCCAGATGGAGGGTTCTCAGGGTGTCCTTCACTTTTTTTTTGCTAAGGTTTTCCCCTGAACCTCCCTCTATTACCTAAATATCTCCTAAATAAATGGAAGATCGCTATAAGTCCATGTGCCAAAAGGTCCAAGAATTTGGCCTAAGTTGCCCATATAAAAGTTAGGAGGGAATTTAAACATACTATATAAAGCCTAACACATGATGCTCCATCTCTGTTTTGTTAATTAGGCTTTCTATTTATAACTTTTTTCTTATTGAAATTCAATTCGAATTAAGGGGGCATTCAAGCTATATAGTTTTCCATTTAAAAACTGAATCTTTTAGCGTTCTACAGGATGCATCAAGCAAGAAGCTAGAAATTTCTGCAGTTGCTAACAACCGGTTTTATCATCTTTATTATCCCTTAATAGATGACAAGAAAGCAGAGGTATCACTTATAATTTTTAAATCGAAATAATATACGTTTTCTTGATTCTAGTCCTAATGACCGTTTATCTTAACTCTTTTTTTTTATGTTCTTTTTGTGCATTTGGTATAGATTAAAATGAGAGATGAACGGCTAGTAGCGCATAGTGTGAGGTCTCATGGGATCGTGGTGGCAAGAAATCACATGAATGATTGGTTGATTCTTATACTACTAGCGGTCATAATGATGGTTTTAAGCCGTATCCATCCTTTTTATCGTTATGTTGGAAAAGACATGATGACGGATCTTAAGTATCCTTTAAAGGAAAACACCGTTCCATTGTGGGTTGTTCCCGTGAGTAATCATTACATCATTTATTTCTTTAAAAAAACACAAAAAACAACCTCTCTACTTAGTGTAATCAAGATTCACTGATAAAGGGCAAAATGTAACAAAGTTTGGTTTAGTAACAAAGATTTTTTTTCTCAATTAATGTAAAAAGTTTCAAAATTTCCTATTTTGTACCCATTCTGATTGGTAATCTGCGTTCTTGTAACATTTGATGACGTGGGTACCCGTTTATAAAGGATTTATGAATAGTGGAGAATAAATCTGACTTGCACGTCATCAAAAGTTACAAAATTAGGGTAAAAAAATAATTTTCTATTAACTTTGTTACATTTAAATAGGAAATTCTGAAACTTTATTACATAGGTAAAAGAATCTTTGTTATACTAAATAGGAACCAAGGCAAAGTTTGTTACTTTTTGATGCATTTTGCCCTTTAGAAAACAAGAATTTTATTAATGCAAAATTATAATCTTGTTTCTTGTTTGTTAATTAGATATATGCAGTTTTGTTTCCAATGGGTGTCTTTATATCCTTCTATTTTTATAGAAGAGATGTCTATGATCTTCATCATGCCATATTAGGTGATTAAATTTTTCATTCTTTTTTTTCAATTTTAGAAACATTCCGTTTAATACGTTCAGTTTAAGGAATCCAATTGATTCTAATTTGTTACCACAGGGCTTTTATTTTCCGTATTGATAACTGGGGTTATAACGGATGCTATAAAAGATGCAGTTGGCCGACCTCGGCCGGATTTTTTCTGGCGATGTTTTCCGGATGGAAAAGATGTATGCCCTCTTTAGAGTTTCTCGTTACTCAAATATGATGATTGTTTTCTCGTCTTATATATATATATATATATATATATATATTCTTTTTGTCAAAGATTTGCATGCTTTTTATTAGGATGCTGCCATTTTCTTCAGTTTTATGATCGGTTTGGAGACGTTATATGTCATGGTGATAGCAATGTCGTAAGAGAAGGCCATAAGAGTTTCCCGAGTGGACATACTTCATGTGAGATTTTTCACTAAATTGCTCGTGATTTTAGAGCAAAATGAATCAAAATGCAACAAAGTTTACCTTAGTTTTTCTATTTAGTGTAACAAAAAACATTTTTTTTTCTTGACCGATGTAATAAAGTTTCAAAATTTCCTATTTAATGTGACCAAGATTGAAAATTTTCTATTTTATATGAGAAAGTTTGATTTTTTATTTTTATTTTTATTTTGTACCCATTTTGACCGATAACTTGCTGATCTTGTACCATTTGATAGATGTGGATATCAAGTTTATTGTCCACTTTTCCCGTAACCCTTTTGTAATCATTTTGTGAACCCTTCGTGAGCTGGTATCCACGTCATCAAATGTTACAAAATCAGCAAGTTACCCATCAAAAGGGGTACAAAATAGGAAACTTTCAAACTTTGTTTGATTAAGATTTTTTTTTGTTACACTAAATAGGAACTAAACCAAATGTCCTTTGTTTTAATTCATTTTGTCGTTTTTAATTCTATTGTAGGGTCGTTTTCTGGTCTTGGATTCTTGTCGCTCTATTTATGTGGAAAAGTAAGAGTGTTTGATCGTAAAGGCCATGTTGCAAAGCTATGCATGGTGTTTTTGCCTCTACTCGTTGCATCTCTTGTTGGCATTTCTCGTGTTGACGATTATTGGCATCACTGGCAAGATGTATTTGCAGGCGGTATCATAGGTTAAAATTAAACATTTCTCAAATATATATATATATATATATATATATATATATATCGGGTTTCAAAATGGTGTTCTTGATTGCAAATCCTATTTCTCATTCGAACAACTAAGTATTCATACGTTATTTGATGCAGGTATCACGGTGGCCACGTTTTGTTATTTGCAGTTTTTTGCACCACCATATCATGCCGAAGGTATTTTCCAACATTAAACCGGTTTCTTTTTTTCTTTCTTAAAGTTTTTGTTTGTTTTTTTTGTCCTTACTTTATTGCCAATCCCCGAAATGTGATCCACGATTTGACTAGAATAGCCTTCGTTAGAACCATGCGAGCCCAAATACCCAATCTGTATCTAGATTGGGTATCTTATCCTAACGGGCTTTAAAGCCCATTAAGTCACATGTATATGTTGTCCACATTCTTTTTTTCTCAATTAAAATCTGTCTGTGATAAGGTAACTTAATGTGGACAATAGATACATGATGACTTATCAAATTCAGTTATTTCTAACCTATTAAAATCTGTATGCGATAAGATAGCTTAATATGGACAATAGATACATGATAAAGAGTAGAAACTCGTGGAAACCAATATAAGAATAATATTTTTCATCAAATGTTATGATTTTAAGATATTGTTTCACGTATGTTTGTGTTCATATGAAAACACGTGGAAAAAAAACGTTGATTCACTATCACATATGAAACAAAAATCACATGGTGAAACAAATGTTTTTTTTCCACGTGTAATATTTTTTCCATATAAACACAAACATATGTAAAACAATATCTTAAATCGTAACATTTGATGAAAAAAATATATTTTTATATTGGTTTCCACGAGTTTCTACTCTTTAAAAAGTTTCTAAAGGATTATCCCTCTACATGATAATTCATCAAATTTAAGCTATTTTTAGTTTTATTTCGACAATTTCAAACCCTCTAGGTGCATTCTCGGTTCTTTGTTGCAATTTTCACTATGTATGCTTGTTTCTTGAATACACTTATGAAGGTTGGGGACCTTATGCATTTTTCCGAGCCGTGGAGGAATCTCGTTCAAATGGTCAAGAGTCTGAATCTCCTCTTACCCAAACCAACATGGCCTCCTCCGATCCCCATTTGGTGTTGAACGATTTGGAATCCGCTATGAGGTAGTCCGATGGTTCTTTCCATATTTAGAAAGCTAGTTTGTTTGTTCATAGTTTTTGGCTAATTGCTACAAAACGGTATAATTACTAATGGTACTCCACAAGTTTCGTCTGGTTGGCAAATTTATAACTGGTATTGATTGATAATCAAAACAATATAACTAAACTATGAGTTGAGTCTAACATTATACGAGCAAATATAATTTTGTATTTTCACTTAAAGGTTTTCGGTAAACTAGTTTGGCTGATTTATTGACGTACCAAATTGTAATACTTTTTAATACGCTTATGCTAATTGTATATTCGTAAACAAAAAGGGTTGAAATGAAAAAAGAACAAAAACGATTTGGGAATCTTTAATGTGACACAAAACCTTTAGCTTTAGAGTTTTTTGTTGTTGTAAAAATGCAACTCCAAGGGTGAAAATACGGTTTATCAAATGCTTATTAGGTAAGCGTTATTGGATTATTTATTTTACCAGGTGAGCATGGTAAAGACCGACAAATCTTATTCAGTAAGAGATATAACAACAACCAAAGTTCTTACTTGATAATTGAGAGATCAGACTTTTATCTGATAAGTGTTTATTGAGTAATAGATGTTTACAAACAACCGTTTTGATGGTCAATAATTTTTACTCAACAAGGTAAGTGAGAGTGGTGAGTCTGGTCGGTAAACATTTACTCGATAATCTTTTTGTTTGAATTTTGATAACATATCACAAATTAACAAGTCTTTATGTCATGTCACTGTCCATATGGGATGTCCATTCGAAATATATTGATGACATGACAATTTTATTACAACATTGTATTTTCAAAATTTTCTTGTTATATCATCATTTATTTGTCCATTAGAACATTGTATTTTTAAAGTTTTATTAGTAAGACATTGTACATTGAATTAAACATGTTTATAAAAGATCATTATTTTATGAACTAAACATTTTTCTTAAATAAAAGATCATTGTGAATTAAAAATGTTCATGAAAGATTAAGAATTGTAATGCCAAAACTAACCACTAGAACATACTAAAAATTTATTCTAATAACCTTTTTCTTATTAAGTCAACGTTTAATAAGTTCAACCACATTGTAACAATACTATCTTCGTCCATTTCAATGATATTCGCTTTCATTTGACCTTCTTTTTAGGATATATTTTGGTCCAAATTTCACTTGAGATTCAACTACAACTTGCAATTGAGATTCCACTTCAACTTGCAATTGAGTATACAAATTAGTATGTGATTGTATATCCAAGTATATATGCAATCGTTTCACAAAATGCAACTTGAGGTTTAACTTCACCTGTCTAGGAACCCTTCGCACATGACCCTAGGGGCGGTTCCATTGCTTCCTAGTAGGAGTCACAGCGCCCCCTCCCCTCCCCCCACCCCACTCCCAAACCAACAAAACAGATCAAAAATTTCCAAAAAAAACTATAATCTTTTAGTAAAATTTCCTATTGGACTCCCAACAAGAAGAAGGCAAGATCCCTCAACCTGATGTCCTGATCCTATTTTTTAATCTTTTCATTTGTAGCATACACAAACATAGTTGATAACATCGCTCTCTTTGATTCCAAAGTCCAAACGAACGACCACTCACAACTAAGCACTGGCTCATCGCTTACGAGCTCTCAATCGACCACCAAGTGCCAACATGTTATTTTATTACAAATTAGTTTAATTGTTTGTCCCTGTAGCTATTGCTTCATTATGAACCAATTGAACTTTGTTTTAATGTGTAATGTAACTATTTGCTTTAAATTTAAACTATAGAGAAAAATGTATAAATAGTAGTATAATGTGCCATTTTGACCAAAATAATAAAAAATCAACTGAAAACTGAACCAAATACGTTATCTTTATTCAGTTAACCGAACCGTTTAAGCTAAAAACGAAAACCCAAAACTGTTTTAGTCCAAATGATTTATTCAGTTTCAATTTCTTTTCAACACCCCTAAATATAACCTCAACCATAAAAGTTTATGAATCAACCAATTCTTGATAACCCCTTCCACATCTAGTTCTCTTCCTTACCTGTAAAATTTTGTTTAACGATGATAAGATGTAAACAATCTTTAACTGTTTTCAAATCCGGTTATTCTAATATTTTTCTAACTCACGATATAAAAGTATCTGGTCTCTTAGAAGGCCAGAAGTTCAATTCTCACAAAAAATATGTGTTCATTTATTCAATTTATAGTATATAAAATATTATATACTTTCAATTTTTTATTTCTGATCAAATGATTTTTTAATCAATGATTTTCTAACATTTTTTTTACATAATACTACCGTCGAGAAATAAAGAAACTTTGGTCTTTTCGTAAATAGGCTAAACATCAAGGGTATTTCCGTCATTTAAACATGAATGATGAAACCCTAATTTCCTCCCCCTTCTTTTATACCTATTCGATTGGATCTCTAACGAAACCCTAGAAAGATAAAAATGAAGTACAATCCACGAGTCACCAGCTCCCGCCGCAAGTGCCGGAAGGCGCACTTCACCGCCCCATCCAGCGTCCGGCGAGTGTTGATGAGCGCTCCCCTTTCCACTGAACTCCGATCAAAGTACAACGTCCGATCAGTTCCCGTCAGGAAAGACGACGAGGTCCAGGTGGTACGTGGAACCTACAAAGGCCGTGAAGGTAAGGTGGTTCAGGTGTACCGTCGGAAATGGGTCATCCATATCGAGAGGATAACTCGAGAGAAGGTGAACGGTCAGACGGTGAATGTTGGCATCAATCCTTCAAAGGTTGTTGTCACTAAACTGAAGCTTGATAAGGATAGGAAGTCGTTGCTTGATCGGAAAGCTAAGGGCCGTGCCGCCGATAAGTCCAAGGGAAAGTTCACGGTTGATGATGTTGCTGCTGGTGCCCCACTTCAAGATATCGATTAGGGTTTGCATCTTTTTCAATTTATCTTATCGATTGCTTCCTTCAATTTTGTTGTCTTATAAGGATAAGAATTTTTGGGGATTACTGGTATGGATTTTTATGAAATTGGTCGGTTTAATGCACTTAGATATGCTTGATTGCTTTGATTTAGTAGGTTGTTGATTTGGTTTGAAGTAATTTTATTGTGTTTTAGGGGTTTTGATTGTGCTTATTGAGTCTATCCAACCCTAGAATTTGAAGAAATCATTGCCATAAAGCCTGTGTATTACATTGGATTTGTTTTTTTTAGAACTGGAAATTTGGTTCATTTTTTTTATATGTTCATTTGGGATTCTATTTATATCCAGTTTAGGGTCTTATTTGTGATTAAGACCCATTTATCTATTTGGAAGTTTATGGCGTTTGTATGGTGTTCATTTAGGTTCTTATTAGTGATTTAATACACATTCATCTGTTGGAAGTTTGATTCATTCTTGGGGTTTAATTTGGGGATTTTAATTACATTCATTTGGTTCTTGTTTGTGATTAATACCCATTCATCTGCTTGAAATCTGATTCATTCTTGTGGTTTTACATGGTTCATTTGGGATTCTAATTGCATCTTATTCATTTGGTTCATTCATATGTGATTAATACCCATTCATCTGCTTGAAATCTGGTTCATTCTTGTGGTTTTACATGGTTCATTTGGGATTCTAATTGCATCTATTAGGATCTTATTCATTTGGTTAATTCATAGGTTTATATGGGGATTCAATTACACACATCTTCTATTAGGTTCTTATTTGTGATTAATTCCCATTCATTTGATGGAAATTTGGTTCATTCTTGGGGTTCATTTTGGGGATTTTTATTAAATCCATTAAAGGTTCTTTTTATTCATCTTTTGGGAATCTGGTCCATTCACGGGGTTTATAATATGGAAGTCATCTGTCAAAAATTTAGCTTATAAGACGTGATAACTTGCATCAATAGGGACAGATACATAAAACAATTTGAGATACTAAAAAATGACAGTATATGCAACAATTTACTCGGTAAATGCTTACCCTCACTTGTTGGGTAAGACTCTTGTTCCTTAATGGGTAAGATTTTTGTATCTTGCCCTGCTCTTACCGGGTAAGATTATTGGTTTTTACCATATTTGTTCTTTAAAATAATGGGACCTGGTTTATTTGTATGCTTTAAACAAAAATGATTAATTTTGGTTTATTTAACAAACCCTTGCCCGTTTTACAGGTTACATGCCTGTTCATATTTGCCATTTAAATAGGTTGGGGCTTACCCACTAGCTAATGGGGCCTTAAAAAATCAAACTTGCATAAAATTATAATGAATGTGAAGTCACTCAAAATATATAATTTTTTCACCTAAATTATTGTTTTTAAGTCTTATTTTAAATTAAAAACCAGTAACCTTGATGCTATCAAATCGAGCCTGGGATCTTATTTGAAATCGGAAGATCCACGGTAGGCAAAGGACGGTCAGACGAACCCAATTTTTTTTATACGATGACACCATACAATGTATAACAAAAAGAAATTACGAAAAACACTGGTTTTTTTGGAGTGTTTTTATGTTTTTACTAACGTTTTAATATCGTTTGATGTATTTTTGGTCTAATTCCACTATTTCGAGAGATTTTTAAAATTCTGGTTGATTTTGAGGGATTTTTTAGTTTTTTTTTCGATTTCAAAGGATTTTTTCCCTTTTTTTGGTAGATTTCAAGAGTTTCTTTTCGGGGAGGTTTTTGGTTGATTTCAAGAGTTTTTTCGGTTGATTTCAGGAGTTCTTTTTGGTTGATTACAAGGTATGGTTTCACCTAGTTGAACTTCTGAATATCATACAGTAACACATTCAAAAACGATACGGTTGCACCGTTCACAAACCCAAATTTGTTTACTCTTCGAGTGAATTTTGTCCTTTAAGTTTCAAAATTATTATATAGTCTTAAGAGTTTCCAAAAATGTCATTATTTGCTCCCTTTCTCTATGAAACACACGCTGTCATCGTATCAAAGAATTAAAATTTGATTAACGATTTGGTCTATTGTTCGATGAAAATTATAAATTTGAGATATGAAATTATACATAACATTAAAAATTTGAGATATGAAATTATACATAACATTAAAATAGACATGAAATTGGTTATGATTATATATATACACACACACACACAAAGAAAAGTTCAAATAAGAACTCAAATTTGATTGTGAACGTGAGAACAAATGAGAGCGCGACGTGTGTCTGAATGTAAATTATTAAGACCAAATAATCAAATAAATATTTAGACTTATAAAATTGAATATAGTATTTATTGAGTCTGAATAATGCTTATTCAAATTGAATAAACATTATTCTTTATTCAATTTTATTCCGTCTGAATATTTCTTTGATTATTCAGTCTGAATATGACACGTGTCGTGCTCTCATTTGTCAACACGTTCACAACAACGTATAACCAGGGATACTACAATGCTTAAACCAACCTTGCTGAAAAATTGGATGTATAAACAACAAGAAACCCTAAATAAAAAATAGTGATGTATGTACGATCTTGAAATTAATATATTGTTAATTAATTATAAATCAAAATATCTTTAATTAAACACTACAAATATCTGAAGGCGAAACCAGACTCTCAACGTACTCAATCCCATTATCAAACTCACATATTTGACGAGTATAATCGAAAATGTCGTAGTAGCGCTCGGATAGGTGGCATATAATGACTTGTTCCGAAATACAATTTCCCACAACAATTCTTCCATCATCCATGATACAAACATCGAGAAAGCTAAAGGGATTGTAGCCACAAAGAAAAGAAGGTAATCGGAATAAATATTGTTTTGACCATTCACGCTGTTCCTTCATCACCCACATATCGAATCCGTCACGCCACTAGTTAACAAAGCAAAGGCATCCATGTAACGTACCCAAAACAGACGATTTTAGGAGATAATAATCTTTGCCATTTAGACGGGTTGCATCCATCTCAGTAAACACCATCTCCTTAACATCAAGAGACCAAATGGTGGACAATGGCACATACATCCAATGCAAAAATCGGTTGAGATACACGCCCACAAAATCACGAAAGTCTAGACCATGAAAACGGGTTTTTGGCGTGGTCCATGAACCCTTTTTAAGATTAAAGACGTGACAACGAGGTTGCATGGAGTAGGCCATGCAAAAACAAACATATCGTCCGATAATAATGTTTTCATGATCGAATCCATATGCCCAGCTGGACTCGGACGAAAAACAACATGGATTATATGGTGGATCCGGAAGTGTCTTGGAGGCACGAGTTAAGGGATTGTAGAGAATGAATCTATTTTGATTGACGTATGATCGGTTTTGAAGGACCAAAATGACTATTCCATTTAAGGTTCCAATAATCCTAGATGTATATACTTGGTCTTCAAAAGGATAGGTAAGCTTGACGACATTCGGATGCTTGTCATCAAAGGCATATAGATGGCATTTGCGAGAAGAAATTAGGGTCATTCGGCGTGATCTCGAGTTGATAAAGTTGGGATCTGTAATCAGACTATTCCAATGTTTAGATGCACATCTGAATCACATTAAAGGCTTTGCAGAAAGTCGAGAAAGTATGTTGTGAACAACATCATCCGATATATTGATGTTTTCCATGGACTGATCATGTCTCTGATCTAAACAACACAAAGTATATACATCACTGATTATATATTTATTCACACCGATTATATATTATCCCTCCCATATATATATATATGTATATATATAGGGTTGAGTTCACGTGAGACCGGCCTGTTTCAGTGAGACCCGTGAGACCACCTTTTTACTTTTGAAACTTCACAGCAAAAACACCGTGAAGGTAAAAAAATTTGAATCTTCACAGCAAAAACACTAAGAAGGTTGCCTTTATAGGTGAAGGTTCATGCTTTTTTTTATCTTCACAATGTTTTCTTTTCTTTGTGAAGTTTTAAGTGGCAAAAGATGGTCTCACGGAAACAGGATGGTCTCCCAAGTCTACACATATATATATATATATATATCAAACTAAACAGAAAGTGACAATAATAATAATAATACTAAAAAGTATAATTAACAACCTTTCTTCGTTTTGGTGTCGGATCCGCAACTATTGAATGAAACCACAAGCAGTTTTCCTCTCGCTGTTGTGTCCCATGGTGAATTACCTTCAGATTAGTAGAGCCAGAGACTTGGAGTTTTATAGGAAATTTCGAAAGAGAGATACTGATGCCCGGCATCAAATTTCTTTAAGAAAGTTCACTTTTGGTCCCTGAGTTTTGTCCATTTTAACGATTTTCGTCCCTAAAATTCATTTTCTCAAATTTTAACCTTCATGTTTGATAGTTTTCCCCAATTTTCGTCCCTCCCATAACGCCTGTTAAATATTTCTGTTAAGTCCAATTAAATGAGGGGTATTTTAGTCATTTTACTTGTTTTCTTAATTTCTTCATTTTTACAAAAAAACCAAACCTCAGAGACCTGTTATGTAATTAGCTATAACATATTATATATATATATATACACACACACACACACATACCACCGCCGCCGCCACCGCCTCCGCCACCACCAAACCGTTGTAATAAATATGTTTTATTTAAACTTTGTTTTCAACTAAAAAATAATTCAATAAAAATCTTGATTATTAATTAATTATATAAAATATAATCTCATTCATTGAGACTAAAAAAGGTTGTAGAACATGATTAAAACTACCAGTTCGAAATAATAAATATTAATAGAAACAAATAATTTAAATTGAATATGTATTTTTAAAGCAATCTAAAGGGAAAAACACATTGTTTTTTTATAAAAAAGAAATAACTTTTGGCGGTGGCGGTGGCGGTTGTGGTGGTGGGGGCAACGTTTTAAATGGTGTGAGGCGTGGCGTGGCGGCGAGGTCAAGCCTCAAGCCTTGCGAGTTACGGCGAGGACATGGCGTTTTCCAAGGCGTGTCTTAAGGCGGCAAATATTATATGTGTGTGTGTATATATATATATATATGGTTGGGTTCTGTTGTTCTGTGAGAAGGGAAGTTATGGTGAGGAAGTTAAGAAAAGATCTTCATCCTTAGATCAATCCAAATTGAAGATCAACACTAATAAGATATACCGAGATGCGCCGAATCAATTCCCTTCTAAAGCGCTATTCATGTCTGGGCATGAGATTAAAAGTGATCAACGATGGATATCTCTTCTTATGCACCTTAACTCCATTTCTCACATCATCTCATGCATATATATATATGTGTGTGTGTGTGTGTGTGTGTGTGTGTTTATGACAATGTTTTGAACAATAATGATTAAGTATTTGACTCTAAAAACTATAAACTTATATTTACATTTACCCCTATTCAAGTTTTAAAAATCGCAAATTTTCTCTCATGCCTTATAACGTCATATCACTTGTAAAACCATAAACTTAAAAAAAAAAACTCGTAACGGCATAACGTGCCATGGCGGAACGTGGCGTGCCATGGCGGGCTCGACGCCTTATCTCGGCGCCAGGGGGTTAACGTGGCGGCAAGGCTACGCCTCGGTGCCAAGGCGCGTTTTTTAGAACCTTGGGTGAGGGTGGTAATGGTGGTGGTGGCGGTGGCGGTGGCGGTGGTGGGAATGGTGGTGGTATTATGTGTGTGTATATATATATAAAATATGTTATAGCTAATTACATAACAAGTCTCTAAGGTTTGATTTTTTTGTAAAAATGAGGAAATTAAGAAAACAAGTAAAATGATTAAAATACCCCTCATTTAATTGGACTTAACAGAAATATTTAACCAGCGTTAGAGGAAGGGACGAAAATTGGGGAAAACTATAAAAAATGAAGGTTAAAATTGAGAAAATGAACTTTAGCTACTAAAACCAAAAATGGACAAAACTCAGGGACCAAAAGTGAACTTTACTCTTTCTTTAAAACCCTAAAATTATATGAATTGATTCATCCAATATATAATCAAGTATTGTGTTTTTCGTCCCTGTTGTTTATTAAAAGTTGTGGCTTTAGTCCCCATGGTTTTAAAATTGTTGTTTTTCAAATCTATTGTTTATAATTTATTGTGTTTTTCATCTCTAAAATTAACTCCTATAATCTAAGTATAAGATATTAAAATAACAATGAATTGGAAAACCATAAAAACTAAAACAACAATAAATTTTTAAATCATAAGGAGAGAGATAATAGTAAATTCTAAATTATAAAAATATAAAACGTTAAATTTTAAAAACAAGGGCTAAAATAACAATGTCTTTCAAATTCCGTGGACGGTTTTTTTTTCTTTAAACAAGATTTGCTCCTTATTTTTTGGGAATTTAATTATTTTGACCATTTTATAAAAGTCAATTACTAAAATGACTAAATTTTTTATGAGTTTACTAAAATGACCAAAATGTATGCGAAATACATATCGATATCGAAAGAAACGCGTTTTCCAAATTTTCATTTTCTCTGAAATTTTTTCACGAATTGAACTAAACGCAACCTATATTTTTTACTACTATTTTTAGATTTTGTGACATTTAGACATTTAGGCCGCGTTTGTTTTTTAAGAGGTGCTGAAGTCTAAAGTCTGATTTCAGTTCTAAAATGGTTATGAAACGTTTAAACGAATTAGAGTACATAAATGATGAATAAGAGCTTAAAATGAAAAAAAACAAACAAGACCTCAGTCATTATTTGACGCTAAAAAGTTGTAAAAATAACCAACAATTTTGAGTTTGAATCTCACATGGGATTGATATATAATTTTCAAAAGTCATATGTAATTTCCTTGTCGTGTAAAAAATCCCAACAAGAACGAAGAACGTACATAAAATCAAATCAAATTCTTCAATGAGGGAATTGAAAAGATTATCCGAAACAGATAACACAGAGATCTAGTAAGCGATTGTACAAACGTTATATAGAACCTAATTCTTGAGAAGCAGAAGCGTTCTTATGAATTTCGAGAAGCAGTCTGTTTTGAAACTCTTTGCTAGAAGGTGCAATCTTTGTAGATTGATGATCCTTCTTAGCACGAGACGATGATTTCTCTTGGGATCCCATGTTGAACATTTTCTTGATCTTAGAGAATCGACCATGACTCCCTCCAAACCGAACCGTCTTCATGTTCTTTCGTCGATCAGGACCGTCTTCCACGCTAACGTCATATGTTCTTCTCCTCCAAACCTTATTAACATCAACTGAAGTCGTCAAAAACTTTTCCATATTGTTCAATCTACACTTTCTATATATGTATGTATGTTATATGTATATAATTGTATGATGAGAAGGCAAACATATGAGCATATATATAGGATATAGGAGCATTATATACATATTATATGTATATAATTAAGGAGGTACATCATACATGTGATATTGATTATTTAATTAAGATGCATGCATGAATGAAGCCGGTGGTGTCCCTCGAGATACAACATGTAGGACTCATTTTGGATCTGGTTTCTATGTCAAGAGATTCTTTTACATTTTTTGAATATAATTATTACTGTTTTTACACATTTATATAAATAGAAATTGTATTATAACCAAGTACACGATGATCCATATGACATATACTATTATTTATACATATATATACACGCATGTATTTGTACGTACGTAGGGTTGGGTTCCGGTGAGAAGAGAAGTTGTGGTGAGAATGGTAATAAAGGATCTCAACTCTAGATTGTTTCAATCCTAATTGAAGATCAACATTAATAAAACACACCGAGATACATCGGATCAACTCCCTTCTATAGCACGATTCATGGATGGGAAAGAGATTAAAATAGATTAAGGGTGGAGATCTATTCTTACATGATTTCATGTTTGCATTTGCATATATCCATGTATAGGGTTCAAATATTATACGTTAGAAATTTTGTAAACCAATATTAACTATAAATTTTTAACTTCCATAATTATCTTATTGATTATATTACTTATTTTATCAACCATTTTCTTAAAAACTCACTTTTTGTTTTGTTTTTGAAACAACATTTTTGTTTCACCAATGAAATAACAACTGAGTTGATGTGTGTTGCATTGATAATACGTTGTTGTTTCATCATCAATGAAACAACACATTGGGTTGATCTGTTTTGATAATACAATGTTGTTTCATCAACGAAACAACACATATGAGGATCTCTTTTAAGTATAATGTCGTTTCACCAATGAAACATTGCAATGACCGTGTGATTTCAAAACGGAAAAAGTGAGCTCTTTTAGGAAATAATTGATAAGGTAATTAGAGCATCCATAATGGTAGTTTTTTATGAGGTTTTTCTTAGGATTTTTACAAGAACCTCCACTATGGGATACAGGTTCTCACTACAAAACAAATGACTTTCACCCACAAAAAAACACTCAGGAAAATTTCCGTGGGTGATTACCACGGATCACCCAGAAAATACTAATGGTTTCGACGAAATCCAATGTTTTCAAGAAAATACCAACGGATTACCCAGAAATTTTCTGGGTAATCTGTCACTAATTAATTTACCCACCAACAATTTATCAATGAACTTTTGGGACGGTTTTCTGACAGATCACCTTTTAACGACGAATTTTCCAGAGAAATGTTCGTAGGTGAAAGCCTTCCATTTTAGTAGTGTGATCTTGTCCAGTCAAAGGTTTTTATTGAAACTCAGGTGCTTGAATATTGGTTTATAGAGTTTCTAACATATATGTGGGTTTTATATGATTTTGGGCCTATATATACAAGAGAAGTTCAAATAAGAAACGTAAAAAAATTGAAAATGTGTGAATCGAAGGTTCATATGTGAATTATTGATAAATTAAAAGAAAATCGGGATTCACTGATTGGTAAAAAATATGTGGTTTACATAGGTTTACGTGTACATCTTCAACTTCAAATAAGTTCTTCTTTCTAGTTTATCAATGGTTGATATATAATAAACACATAAACATAATCAAATGAGAACAACCATAAGCAATGTTGGGAACTTTGAAAACCACTATAATTAATGTATTGTTTCAATGTGCAAAAAAAGTATTAAAAATAATTACATAGTAAAACAACATTGTGTTTTTAAATTTTTTGTTTTATAATGTGAAGCAAGATATAATTTTAGTTCTTACTATTCTCAATATTCTTAATCTTCATTTAATTATACATATATATATATATATATATATGTGTATGTGTGTGTGTAAAGAGCATTATTTGAGGTACATCTGTACATGTGATGTACATGTACCATGTCGTAAGGATGGATATACACTTGTTTATAATGCATGTATTGTGCCGGTGGCAAACATGTAGGACACATTTTGGATCTGGTTTATATGTCCACAGATTCCTTTTTCTTAATTTTTGTTGGTATTCAAATTTTTTTATATTTTTAATACCTTTGTTCACGTGTGTGTATATATATATATATATTATAGAGGAAAGTTCAAATGTGAACTCATTTTTGGTTGTGAACGTGAGGACGAATCTCAGCCACTTATCCGGTCAATAAAGACGGCTTTGACCTGGTTCCCCTCCTTTAATAATCTCCACCCTCCCATGAATCGCGTCAATCCTCCGTGATCGCGTCCACCATAACCGAAGATGTGTGGCTGAGATTCGTCCTCACGTTCACAGCCAAAATTGAGTTCACATTTGAACCTAACCCTATTTGTATATATATATATATATATATATATGATTAACCGAAATCGAATCAATATTTGTACATAAACATTCATCTGTATTACTGTATATATGTATCGAAAAACATTTATTTGAATTTTGACATGTATTAAACATTAAATAAATCTTGTTCATCCTGGTTCATGAATTTTTTTTGGGAATTTAATTATAATAATCATATTTTAAATTTTTTTTACCTAAATAACCATTTTCTCTCTGAATTTACCAAAATGACCAGAAGTTATTCAAAATACATTCCGAAATACATTATGATCGAAGGAGTTTTAAATCTGATTGAAACCTACTCGAAATGGGCCAAACTTACTCGAGAATATCAAAACCTACTCGAACACATGCCCAATTCGAGTAACTTCCGTTTTATCGAGTAGATATAACTGTTTATCGAGTAGGTTTCCATTAAATCGAGTAAATTTCAATTTTATAGGTAATTTCCTATAAATATTATTTAACCTACTCGAGTAAATATTATCTAACCTACTCGAAATATTATTTAACCTACTCGAAATTTGGGAGTAAACCTACTCGAGTTTCTGAAACCTACTCGTATTGGAAGTAACCTACGCAAAATTTCAATTTATATATAAAAATTGATAACCATTTACTCGACAATGGATAACCATTGAGTAGGCTTAGATATATAAAAATTGATAACCAAATTAATTCCTCTTCGATTTATATATAAAAATTGAACATATCGAGTAATGGGAATTTCGAGTAGGTTTACTTCCAACTCGAAAAATTTGAAAGTTACTCGATAATATGTTAGTTTACTTGAAATTACCTATAAAATTGAAATTTACTCGATTTAATGGAAACCTACTCCATAAACAGTTATATCTACTCGATAAAATGGAAGTTACTCGAATTGGGCACGTGTTCGAGTAGGTTTTGATATTGTCGAGTAAGTTTGGTCCATTTCGAGTAGGTTTCAATCAGATTTAAAACCACTTCGATCTTAATGTATTTCGAGTAATTTCTGATCATTTTAGTAAATTCAAAGAGAAAATGATTATTTAGGTAAATTTTTTTTGAAAAATGGTTATTATAATTAAATTCCCTTTTTTTCTGTATTTTCTATTTTTGTTTCTCAATCACATTTGTGTATTTTTTTAAAGGCAAAGAAGTTATTAAAAATTTATGAAAGTACAAAAGATAATGAACAAATTAATTTGTTTATAAATAAAATTGTCATCGAGTAAAACAATATTAAAATAGATGAATCTGTACGAAAATAAATTGCTATAAAAAAATTAAAATAAAAACTTATATTACTTATTTTAATACAAATAAAGGCCATCTCTGTACATGAACCGACACAAATTAATTCTAATATATTAAATAAGAAAGGGAAAAGAAGTACGTACATTCGATATTAAATAAAGATTATATCTTTAGATATGGGATCAAAGATTCACACGATATAAAAAATTAAAGTTTTTCTTCTGATTTTATCTGTATTTTTTTTAGCTTAACTGTAAATTGTGTAATCAAAGGCATGTCTAGTTTTTTTCTTAGTGAAAGACACTATTTGACCATAAGAAATAAGGTTATCTTTGTTTTTAAAAACTAATAATTGGTCTGTTGATTAGTTCTTTATTTTCTGCATGTGATTTCATGTGTTCGAGTCTTTTATTACAACTTTTTTCAGAAACATAATAAACTTAAAATTAACAGTTAATAACTAAAAAGATGATTGCAACGATATTCGAATCCACACCTAGGAGGGAAGAAAAGTCATCCAAATCAACTTTGTCAATACTAACTCACGTTATTATTGTAATTTCAAAAAAGGTGGTACCTTTTATCTCCATAAAGTTTTTTTGCTTTATGATGGAGGAAAGAAGCAGTATCTTATGATATCTTATACGCTGCATAAGCTCATGTGTGTAACATTTTAAGAAATGCGTATATGCAAACATATACACATACAAAAGGAAAAATGCATGGCAAGACAAACACAAAGTTGGGGGTCGTGGCTAGACAGTTTTGTATGATATTAGTACCTATAAACTCTCTTTGTTTAAGAACTGAAACCACTGTGATGATTCTAAAAACCATCAAGATGGAGGAGAAATGAAATTGTCTAACGAAACGAACTAGGGTTTTCTCAGTTTTTATATCAGTTGATATTAATTTCTAAACTAAAATTGCAACCATCAGTTTCACATTAGTGTTTTTAATAAGTTAGAGTAAATTAGTATTACAGAAAAGACGTAATAATTGCTTAATATATACTGATTTGGCAAAAAAAATTGTCGGCACCAACATTATGATGAAACTTGAACAAAGACGTTAAATTGGAGCCCCCTAGTTCGAATTAATTGTTTTTTTTAATATTTCAGTAGCCAGTATTTAAAATTTTGGATTTTATACAAAAATAAAAAATAAAAGGTCGAAAATTGACCAATTCACGAACTGGGTGGAAACCGGGTCAAGTCCGGATCTGGTTATCCGGTGCAGGCTGAATTGAATAACCCATTTTTGTTGGGCAAATTAATTTTCAATTGGGCTGCTCTTTGATAGTGTTATGGACTGATAGATAGTTAAAAGCCCATCTTCATTCAATTAAATTTATATACTTAATCATGTGAATTACTATAATTTCATCCTATATTTCAGTTCCATTAATAACTCCAAAACGTTTTTCCCCGATAAGTATTACCGGTAAGAGTTATCATCTATACTATATTATAAAGCATTTGACAAAAACTTTTAAAAACTTATTATTATGCAATAGGTACAACTGATTAAAGCATAATTACTTAAAATTAAGAAATACAAGTTATACATGCATTAGTACAACTTATTAAAGCTTTATGTTTGAATTCGTGCAACTAACTATACAGATTAACATCTAATTTTAAATATAAAAAATCTAACATATAATTAGGATAATCATTCAACTCTAACAAATTACTTAAATATTATATTTGTAAAAAAAATTATATTATTAGACCAAAATATATTATTTCATTATTAAACCTAGATTATAATTTAAAAAATCTGAATTAAAGAAAGTACACAAAAAAAATCTTTTTTTTCAAAACTAATAAAATCGTATTATAACATCGACAAACACAAAAAATAAAATAAAACATTAAAATTAAGATAGATCTCGCTGCATTGCGCGAATATCTTTCTAGTTCTTATTAATTTTACCGGATAAAACTCTTATTCATTAAAGTGACATTGTATGTAATAATTTTATCCGATAACAGGGACGGAGCCAGTATAGAGCCAGAGGTGGCATGGGCACCTCCTGAAATTTAAAAAATATTTATTGATATAGATATAATTAATAAATTATCCTACAATATTATTTAATTTAATTTAATTTAATTTAATACACAAACACTCCCATGGATCAGTTGGCTAGCGTGTCTTATATGTGAGGTGATTTTAGGTTCTAATTCTCTCCAATGCATTTTAATATAATTTTCTAGTTTAATTTATAATTGGACCTTCTTTCTTTAAATCCATTTAATCTTATTTTTTAATTGTGCCTCCTAAAAGCCTAAAACTCACCAAGACACTAACCAATTAATTGATTGTTGATTTTGTAAAAGATATGAATATTATGAATAAAATATCATTATTTTGTTATTTATATTTTACCTTGTGCTCCCTCGCATAAAAGTTTTCTGGCTCCGTCGTTACCCTTACTTATCAGGTAAGACTCTCGTTTATTGTCTTGCCTATAGTAGATAAGATTCTTGGTTTTTGCCATTTTAATCCCGTAAGATAAGTGACCCAATAAACACTTACCTGATAATCTTTTACTAAATAACCCTCTAAATGATTTTATTAGTTATTATTTTTAAAAAATTCAAAAAAACCCAATAATTTTTTTTTGTGTTTTAAGTGATCAAGTCGCTAATTTTTTTTTTTATGAATATATCATTGAAATTGTGAATTTTAAATTACTACATCACCATTTTTGTAATTAAATAAACCATTGACCAAATAGAAATTGGGTTACCTATAAAAAAACTTGAACCCAAAAAACTGTATTTACGACTATAAAAGTTTTGAAGTAAAAAAAATATAGAACAATTTTACCGTCCTTAAACCCTCAACCTTACGTTATTCAACCTCTCACATTTAAAATGAGAATGATTTTATTTTAAAAAAAATCAAAAACTTAAAATTCTAAAGTGAAAAAACTTTGTTAGTTTTCTCTAGACCTTTCCCTATTGTAAAGAATATATTATTAATTAAGCGATATTTAGATTTTTTTTAAAGCAGAAAATGATTAAAGGTTTTCCCAACAATTCAAAATATGAATTTTCGATTAATATTAGTTTCTATAAATCGCTACACTACCCTTGGGTATTAGATCTATAAAATTTCTTGAATTAGATTATTTGGACACTGGAAATTTTACTAAAATACCCTTCAATTACTTTTGGTGCGATTGTGTTTATAAGTTAAAAGAATTATATAACTGAACTTAAATTTGAAACATTTAATTATCATTCGGTTCGAGAAATTATAAGTTCATGTTTAACAACTACAATCTAACTTTTTTGTTGGAAAGACGATAATATAATAAAACCAACAAAAAACAAACGAATGCGACAACAAAAAACCGACAAAACAAAAACAAAACGAAAGCAACAACCAAAAAACAAACAATCAACCATAACCCACTAATAAGAACACGCAATCAGGGTACAACACAAAAACTCCCAAGTCCTAGGGTAAGCTTTAGCCTGATGAGACAACTAACAGAACGAGGCAATTTGCATATGGATCAACAAGTCACTCGATCCACAACGCAAACTACTGCACAAGTTTGTTTCGAGAGCTCCAAGCTGAGTAAAGAGAGATCCAAACCACAACTGTGCACAACTTAATTACTCTACGAGGATGACACCGAAAATAACTCAGATAGAAACCAAACATCCAAAACTGAAGCAATAGCCCAAGGATCGACGCCCCGTCACTTCAGAATTATGCCCCACAACTCTGAGATCAGAGGGCACTCTGCAAAACATTAATGGTCCACTTCCAAAATAATATAACTGTTGGTGATTTGTATCACCAATATTACTTAAGTGTGATGGGATGAATTTGTTTGATCAATTTAATCTTGATAAATATTAAACAAGTAAGGGTGGTGCGGAATGCACATTTATTTGAGTTTATTCTGATCTAAAGTAAACTGTTGTTCAGGGACGAAACCCCTAAACCACGGGGGTCCGGGGGCAGCGCCCCTGGTAGCGGAAGGCAATCCCTAGTGGGGTCCAAGGGGCAGAGCCCCTGGCTGGGATCGAGTGTGTACCATTGAAATAGTTCAATCTGAAAGTGTATCACGACTTTCAGCAATCTAAGCAATCAAAATCCAGCATTCTAACACTAACTTAGTTTGTTAACTTATTGCAAAAATCATATTTGGTAAGTTATAACTAAGTAGTGTTGTTTTTTTAAAACATTACAAAAAGATACCAAACGGTCTCGTCCCTCGATTATTTGATTCATATTTCAAGTAACTATATTAACATAAATAATTACCAAAAAAATTCACTCAAAATTTTGATATAAATTCATCCAATAATTAATAAAGAATTTTATAAATCAACAACCATACAAAAAAATCATCACAATAACAAATTATTTGAAATTCTTGGAGGCCGATTGATCATCGGAAACCGATCACATGTTCTTGTAGATTTCGAAAAGCATCCTGTTCTGAAAATCATCTTTAGAGTCAGAAACTTGACGAGGCTTCGAAATCGTTTTGGAACTATACCCATGTTGTTGGTATCGAGCCAAGCTAAACAAGTTCTTGATCTTCCAAAACATGCTACGGCTCTCTCCCAACTGAGCGGTCCTCACGCTCCTTCGACCATCAAACCGGCCATCGTTAGTACTTCTTCTCCTCCAAAACTTGTTTACATCAAGTGAACTCGAAACACTTCTTGAAAGATTTCTTGAAAGGCTTCTTGTAACGTTTTCCATCTCTTCGATTCTTCTTAGTGTGTATATATATATGTATATGTATGTATGTGTTTGGCAGTGAGCAAGATGGTTTTATGATTCAAGAAATGAGCTTTGATGATACTTATATAAACATATACATACACGTGTGTGTGTATATATATATATATATATAATTAATTATAGACGGCATTCGAGAAGGGTTTTGTTTTGTGAGTAGAATTTGTTGTTTGAATACTGGTCAACGAAATTGGCTTGTATTTGCTGACCATTTAGGGTTTTCAAAGTAGAAAATTCCATAGGAAACTGTATATCACATTCTTGGAAGTTGCCGCCAAATTATTGAGCAAATAAAATAAATAACTTGTTGCTCATCATGTTTTGACCAACCCTCATCAATATCTAAGTTGCTCAAGAAGTATTTAATGGCTTTTAAAACAGGTTATTGAATAATGATAAAATTTACTTTTATTTAATAATATACGAATTTTGAACAAAGTTGTTCATTATTTTTAGTGAATTTTTAGATTTAACGTGTAGTCAACTTAGCAAAGGTTATAAAAAAACACGCACTACAACAAAATGATTTAATTCATGTTAATAAAATATCGAAAAAAGTTCAGAAAAACTTAACAACTTTATTAATATTTTAAATGATTAAGTCTATTAAATTTTTTTAAATAAATAAATCATAAAACTTTTAAAAATTAGTTAGAAAGATATTAAAGTAAATCACTGTTAAAATGAAAAACTTTTAGTCACAAACATTTTTCCCTGTGAAATCTATCGCTAAAGAATGATTCATTACAATAACCGTCACAAAAGTTGATGAGTAAATTGTTAGCGGGTAATCAAATCAGTGACAAAGTACCCAAAAATTTCATGTGTAATCAATTGGTATTCTCTTGAAAACACCGAATTTACAGGAACTATTAGAACCTGTTTGGTTCGCGGGATTTGGAGGGATTTGAATTTCAAATCCAATCCATTCCGATGTTTGGATTGTCCGGATTTAAAATCCTAGGATTCAATTGAAATCCTACAAACATAGGATTTTGAAATCCTTGGCGGATGCTCGGGATTTCACGGGATTTCATAGGATTTGTATGAAATAATGTTTCAAAAATGTTAAAAACATTTGTTTTGTAATAATTGATTAATAAAAATGTAATTTAATTATTTTATAATTTTTTATATTTTTATATAAATTATTTATAAAGAATGGAAATCCAATTCCATTTCAAATCCTACAAACCAAACAGATTTTCAAATCCATTTCAATCCAAATCCCTCCAAATCCAAATCCTTCCACGAAATCCAAATCCTTCAAAAACAATCTCGCAAACCAAACGGACCCTTAGTATTTCCTGGGTGATCCATCGGGTAACCATTCATGCAAATTTCTCTATGATTTTTGTGGATGATCAAAGTCATTTGTTTTGCAGTGAATCAATTTTATTAAAGTACCTGAAACGAAATTGATTAGAAAGATTTTAAAGTAAAACGTAACCTATAATTTTACTTTTCTCAAACTCCTATGTCTTCAAACCCTTCTTCATCTCTCGTCGCCCTCATCGTCATACGTACCATCGTGCATCACCGTCCGTTGCCCCTAACCATCAATCTCCTTCTTTTGGATCTTTTTGTATATTAGTTCTCCATTTCTTTGATATCTATAAATGCTCTCTTAAATTGTTAAAAGAGGAAGAATTGAAAAAAAAAATAGATAAAAGAAGGAGATCAATGGCAGGGCCCAACAAAAACGATGGACGGTATGGAGAACGAACAATGAGGAGGCGACGAGGAGTGGCGAGGGAGAGCAAGGTCATTGTGTGTGAAGGGTTTGGCTGACGTAAAGTTTGGAAACAGTAGAACTTATTTATGTTTTTTTTTACTTTAAAGCCTTTCTAGTGGGTTACATGTAACTTTTTTTTGTTAAAACAATGAAGGTACCCATTTTTTAAAAGTTCGATGGTTTATTTATAAAAAATGTTTAGGGACTTATTATTACAAATGAGAAGTTCAAGGATTTTTTTCATTCAAAAAAATTGTTAAGAGACTTAGGGGGTGTTTGGTTGGAGGTATTAATCAACAATTAATGGGAATGATAACAAAAAAAGTTATTTGGTTTTATAAGACATAACATGTCCATTCCTCCAGAAGCCCAAATTTTCATTTATGTTCAAACTGATGGGAATGAAAACTTATTTCCGTTTTCATTTCTAGTCATTTTCATTTTCATTCTTCGACATGAACCAAACAACCCCTTAATCATTCAAAATGAGACATATCGTTGTCTTTTTCTGAACTTTTTCGCATTTTTTTTAACAACAAGAGGATTAAATTAAAAGACTAGCAAGAAGCTAGAGAGAAAAACTACAAAGAAATGATTATTGGATTTTTCATCCTTTCAACCCAAGAAAAATTTGTCTTCCTGTATGTGTTAGAGATCCAAAAAAATAATTTTGCAATCATATGGTTGAACAAAGAACCAAGACATTTCTTCTTGTTATAAAGCATCCAAACGAACGCATCAAATAGTTTTCGCTTCACCATATTAACAAGGCCACTTAACAATCCACAAACACGTGATTTGAAGATTCTAGAACATCACCACACACGGACCATAATAGTGAATCCAAATCAATACCTTTCTGATCCAAGTTCAGACGAGTAGGAATACGATTGGCAGCTACACGCTAATCCAACACGTTAACTTTGATCGAAGCCCCCATTATTCTATCAGGTAGGTTCCGAACCTGCCATAAAAAACACCCTGTCAATATAGCGTCGTGCTGAAGCAACCGAGAATTCTTCTGAATTGTGTTAAACTCGATCAAAACCGAAGAAAGAACTGAAAGTTGTTCACATTCCACCCCCTCCTCCTCGGTTCACGCCTCCAAACCGGCACCCCACCTGTTTTCTTGAACACGATCAGCTACTTAAGCAAATTTTTTGTTGTTCCAAAACATATAAGCGATGAAATGAAATCTATGTGATCTCCAATCCATCTATCATGCCAAAATAAAGTCTCCTTGCAATTCCCAACCACTTTCTTTAAGTATTCTCCAAGAAATTATTTTTAGATCCCATCAACACAAAAGGTTTGATAATCCCGTTCTAAACTCACTTCCACAGACTCCTTTGAGAATTTGTGTATAGTGAATCTTTTTCTAAAAAAAACCTCCATTGCCATTTTTTACAATAATGCATGATTTAAAGCAACAAGACTTCCAATCCCCAAGCTACCGGATTCCTTTGAAGTTAAGACTGTCTTACATTTCACCCATGAGATTTATCAGTTTTCATCATTTCCATTCCAAAAAAATGCATTCTTAAACACTCAAGAGTTTATAATACCTCTTCCGAAGATTTAAAAAGAAAGAAGTAATAAATACCAGGAACCAACTTTATCAAAGATAAATGACCCCCTATAGAGAGTTTTTATTTTCCAATTAAGCCTGTTTATAGATGAACACTAATATGTTTTCCACAAATGTATTACCATAAGTTGGATATTAAATTGAACAACTCAACAAATTAAATCTTTATGAAACAACAAATTGTGAAAATAAATATGGTCAATCTAATACAAATCAAAAAATAAATTGTTATATCCATTATGATGTATAATTGTATACCTATAATTTTTTTTATTAAGTATTTTATTTTGATGGTTGAACGTCTTCATATATAAATTTTGGTACAATAATATACTAACCGTAAAAGATACATCAATCATGCACACACCGTGATAGAATACACAGAAGCCTCGTGAAATAATACACACATGTACATGTATACCCAAATATCATACCTTAATATTCACACATACACAATGACATTTTCTAAAAAAGTTATAATGAATTTGAACATAAAGACTTTTACTTGAATTGATGAAAATATTTTGGAAGTGGAAGAAAACAGACTAAGCTAATGATATCATATTCAATCATTGTACATGTTGGAATGCATGGAATACCAGGGGCGGACTTATATTGGTGCCCACGGTGGCACGGGTCACCGTATATTTCTCCGACGAAGGGTAAAATTTTTAGGTTTGTGAAAGGTGCAATCGTATCGTTTTGTTGTGTGCCACTATATATACTTTAAAACTACAACATGTACACAACTTTTCATTGGCATAGTTGGTTTGCAAGCCTTTTCCTACAGGCTAGACCCAAGTTCGAATTCTACTAGGGTCATTTACTTAATTTTTTTGCTTTTAATTTCAAATATATTATGTTTCTAAAATTTACAATAGAAGACTTGAACCCAAGACCTTATGTATGAAGATCAATGAACTAACCAATAAACCAATTATAATGTTGTTAAAATTATCTCGATAATTGTTTTTTATAGTTAAACGGTGCAATCATTTAAAAAAAATTCTAGATCCGTCCATATGAAACGCAACTAAAATTAACAATTTGTTCCCACATACCTACCTACGCACACACTATATTTAAAAAAAAGTGTATTAGAATATAAAGTTGGTCCCTTGAATATAATTTTGATCAACCAATGATTACGTATCACAGTTTAATAAAGAGGATGTGGTTTATAAATATGTATCCATGTTTTGGTCAATCTATCTAAAGAGGTGCTAATATTAATTGAGTAGGATCTACTATGTACTTGGTTTATTCCTAACCATTTCTAACATATTCTTTTCATTTTTTTTAACAACGACTTTTTTATTAAAACTCGAAAGGACAAAAAATACTAGCAAGAAGTTAGCACTCTTCTCTTTAAAAAATAAAACTTATGGACTAATTTTTTCATTTGATTTTTTTTAAAGAACTTATGCAATGCCAATGCCAAAGAATTATATAAATAAAAAAATATAAAAAATGCAATTAAAATAAACAAAGTACTAAAATTATCGGGGTTTGATCTTTATGCCATCGACCTTAGTTCATGGGAAGACGACATGTTCTTGTAGATCTCGAAAAGCAACCTAATTTCAAACTTAGTGTTTGATCCAGTAAAATATTAAAAGCTTGACGAGCTTTCAAAAAGTCATTTTGTAACCATACCTCTGTTCTTTTGATCAAGTTAAACAACTAGCTTCTTGATCTTCCAAATTGTACCATGACTTCCTCCAAATTTGAACAACCTCCTCGAAAGGCGTCTTGTAAAGTTTTCCATGGATACGTGTTTAAGATCGTGACATGCATAATTATAAATATGATAATAACCAGATAAATGATTTTGATTCTATGTATTATATGTATGCATATACATGTCTGTATATATGTGACATGTATAGACGCATGTCATGGTACCTCCACTCGAGTACGAGGCCATATTTTACTGGTAATATTGGATCATTGAAAACGTGAAAAAAGTTTACTTACCTTGATATAAATACAATTAAAACACTTTCTCACACATTGATAAACATTCTTTTGCAATGGCCCTGTTTTTGTTTTATAACTTATTCGGATTATTGAATAATAAATAGTGACAAATTGCTTCAAATCATATTTCAGTATGAATAATATTATCTCAGTTTTTTTTATACACTACTACAATTTCACTCCTAAAATATCAAGTGTTTATAACCATTAATTGAAGATGACAAACATTTTTGTGCCTACTGTATGTTGATAATTCCTCGTTATCCTCACTTTAGCTTCAACCTCAATACAGCAAGTTAACTGATATACAACTTGTTATTGATCCATTATTTTTATTTTTATTTAGTGTTGATTCTACATCCAACAACTCATTTTTAATTTTGGTGAAAAGTTATCTTTTACGATTGTTAACTTTTTGAACAAATTTAACTTATAAATTTGAAGTTAAAAAATAGAGAATTTAATGATTTTGACCAAAATGAAAAATCCATTTACCAAAATGACCAAAAACTTGTTGAGTTTACCAAAATGACCAAGATTCCTTCGAAATACATACCGAAAACGAGTGGAAGTGAAAATACCTCCGCCACAGCACTGTTTTCCTCCGCCACATGGCGGAGGGCCCCAAAACGATGTCGTTTTGGGGGTTTTTACACCGTATCTGCCACTCATACAAATACCTTCGCCACACGTATAAATACCTCCGCCACATGGCGGAGGAAAAACAGTGCTGTGGCGGAGGTATGGCGGAAGAAAACAGTGTTGCGGAGGAGGTATTTCACTTCCACTCGTTTTAGGTATGTATTTTAAAGGAATCTTGGTTATTTTGGTAAACTCAACAAGTTTTTGGTTATTTTGGTAAATGGATTTTCATACTTGGTCAAAATCATTAAATTTTCTAAAAAAATATGACAGATATTATTTTATAATACAACTAGGTTAAATTTAAGTAAGAAAAATCCTAAAAGTAGAAATTTTGTGGATTGAAAAGACAAGTCTTAGCTTAAGGGAAAGAGAGAAGACATCCAAAAAGGGAAAATTTCATATTCTATACCACTCAAAAGGCTGTCCCCCAATTACAAGATTCATGTTTTCCTCCTACAAATAAATCCATTATAACATTTTTAACAATTATATATGTTTTCTTACTTTCTTTAAATTTAGAAAATTTTCATTCTCTTTTATTCTTTCTATTTTAGATGACAATTTAATATAAATATTCGAGCAAACTTTTCTTAAATATTCAAAATTTCTAAAATAATATCGTTATTGGAAAAATTCTTACTTCTTTCGTCCCAAAATAAATATCTAAAATGAAAAACACATAATTTTGGAATGTACAATTATTACCCTTTTAATTAATAAAAGGACAATTTTACCCCTAATTATAGAGAGAAAATTGTTCTCTATCACATAATTAAGTTTAGAGGCGGTAATTCTGACGGCTTTATGGACTATTTGGTCTTTTCGAAATGAGATTCTTTTTAGGAGTACTAATCCTAAAAAAGTAGTGATGTGGGATAATATTGTGACCCGTTCGTTCTTTTGGGTTACAAATAGGAGTAGTAAGTTTAACATTAATTGGGTAGGTTGGTTACAAAACTCCATTCTTGCTATTTCTTAAATATAATTTGTTTTTCTAGCTTCTTGCTAGTTTTTTATAAAATCTTCGCCGTTCAAAAGAAAACATAATTAAGTTTAGAATAAGAAAGTAGACTTTTACTTATGAAAATGAACGCTTATTTTATTATTAAAATTGAACGAGTTTTTATATTAAAGGAACTGAGATGGAATTTAATCATGTTTGACTGTACATTTGGTTGACCGAAAATTAGAATGAAATTTGTTAAAAGAATTTGAATTTGTCTATTTAGTTCATTGAGTAAAATAGTGGTGGTGGGATGGAGGTGGTAGACTGGTAGTGGTGGTGGTGGTGGTAGTAGCCGTGGCGACGACAATAGTTGTGACGGGGGTGGTGATACGGTGGTGGTGGGGGTGAAGGCGACAATTGCAACGACGATGATGGCATGCTGGAGGTAGCGGGGACGACAGTGGTGGTGATGGTGGCAGCAACAATGGTGGATGGGTTAGTGATGACTGTGGTGATGGTAGTGGGGGTGAAGGTGACGTGGTAACAACAATGATGGCGGTGTTAGAGGCGGCGACGACGACAGTAGTGATGGCAATCACGGCAGCAACGCCGATGGTGATAACATCCATTGTGGTGGGATGGAATATAGTAAATATAAGTGTAAAATAGTGTTTTTTTTTTCTTAAAAGATGGTACGGATTAAACTTTTTTGCTAAAACCCTAAGAATTTACATTCCACCATATATATATATATATATATATATATATATGGAATTTGAGTTTCTTACCAAAACTCAAATAATGAATCAAACACGAAAATAAATTTAATCAATGGAATTGATGATTCCAATTTCTTCATATTTCACTAATTCCAATTAATCAAACAACACCTAACTCTTTAGTTAATATTTGTATACTTTTAATATTTATGTTAATTTGTTATATTTTTATTAATATTTAAGTTTAGAGTTAATTTGTTTAAATTTGAATTCAAGTCAATACTTTAGGATTACAAGAGCGGAGCTCTACCACTACCCCTTCCAATGGGTTTCGAAGATAAAACTCATGTAATACATGAGCAGGCTCCGTAAGATCTAGTTCACTTAACTTAGATTGGTTGGCTGTAAAGTCAGAATTAGAAATTTTAGATCAAGACCTTACGGCACGAGCTGACGACGAAAATTCTGGGAAAACGTCAAGGGTTGCTGGCTTATTTATCAAAAAAAAATAGAGGAGTTCTTCTTTCTTTTATCACTTAGGAGCCGTGTAACATCTCTAAACAAGGTTCGAGCACCATGCCAAATGTGTCCGAAGAAGAAGAGCAAAGCCTCCTTCCGGGGGGGGGAGGGGGTCCGAGCCATCAGTGATTGTTTGAATTTGAATATAACTCGTTAAGGTTAGTTTATTTATATTTTCGTTAATATATATAGGATAATTTATTCATATTTTTGTTACTAGCTCCATCAATGTTTCAGTCATTTATGTTATAAAAAGGCGTAAATCAATGTCACGAACGAAAATATAATTAATCGTTTCCAAATTTTGAAGAGTTGTAATAAGCAATTATTGAAGATAATTTGTATATAAATTTTAATGAAATTATACTTTCTATAACGAAATTAAATTTTATTTTGTATTAATTTAGTGCAACCAGTTCGAAAATGTCTTAGATACGTCTCTTTATATATTAATTCAATAACAATTCTTTATCTTACAAACTCTTTTTTGTTTTATATTCTATTGCAAACTAAATGATAACATTTGTAAAGATTTAATGAAAGTAGATTTATAGTTTTTAATCAATATATTAATAGAAGTCAGTAAAATATATGAGTTTTTACTACCCTCACTAAGTTTTACAAGTTGTTACATATTTTTGATGAAAAGTTGAGTTCAGTAATTTAAGGAAGACTCGGGAGAAAAAAAACGTTCATCAAAACTATTCACGATAGCAATTTTTACACGTTAAATTAAATTATAAAAAAATCGAATTTGATCCGTTTATTTTTAACACGTTATCAAGTCCAATATATTAAATTAAATTATAAAAAAATCGAATTTGATCCGTTTATTTTAACACGTTATCAAGTCCAATCCAAAGTAATTGGGTGGACACAATTTTTTTGTTGTGTTTATTCTTCTTATGCTTCGATAATAAATAACAGATTAAAAATGATAAAACTCAAATCGACCATGTTTGGTGTCTCAAGGCATCTTTACTTCATTTCCTTCCTTTTTGACTCATGATTAGCTTTTATAGTCTATATTCGTTTTGGTCATCGTATTTGATTTATTGCATCGTATTTGATTTATTGCAAATATTCTTCCAAGTTGATGGAAAGATTTGAAAGCGGGAAGAGATCTCAAAAAAACAAATTAAATGATGAGTAAGTTAAATAACACAATACACCAAATGAATAATATTATTTGATCATACACATGAAACCATAAATACTTGATATACAACAAATGAAGAATATGTTATATCATAATTCATACAAGTGAAACTTTGAAAAGTCTTATTTACAATCAAACTTCTAGTAGATCGAACACTTCTTGAAACACACACATAGAGTTGGAAAGAAAAAGTTGTCTAATTGATGGTTTATGAGATTTTAATCGGTTGATAACATGATATACTGGTTGTAACGAAGAAATGTCGAAATGGTGAAGTCATAGGGCAATGACAAGTGGAGAGGTGAGATTGGAATATTATTCATAATGATAAGGCATATGTGGTTAGGGTTTCTTCATGTTTCTGTTCTTCTTTCACGCTTCTCTTCCCACTTATTTTGCATTATTTGATTCTTATATCGTCTTGATATTCGTGAAGTGACAGAAACAGGATTTTATCAGAAAATCTTTAAAAGAATTATATTGGTTGTAAAACTAACTTCAAAATCATATAAATGTCATTTCGATACATCACTACTGTTCCTACCATGTTCTAGTAGGGTCGACATTCTATATGCCCGTTTTCGTTTTGAGCAAATTACAAAAGTAGCCTTAGACAATATCATGGAATATCAAAGTCAGGTTACCTTTATTGCCTATATCAAATATAGACATAGATACATCCATTGTATCATAAATATTCAAATCATGTCTATATGCCACTATTCTTGGTATTCATAGCTTGAATAGTGAATAGTAGGTGCAAAAAGAATTAATTCCATTAAAAAGATACTTTATTCTAAGTTCACCACTTAAAAATGCATATTGTTATGCATACACAAAAATGTGGATACATCTAAAGGATTACTAAACGACTATATCATCTGCTATACTGATTTTATGGACAATTTTTTTACGTGATACATAAGATAAAATGATGATGTGATATATTTTTATAAACGATGACGTGACACTCAATAGTATAATAGTATAATAAATTGTGGAGTATGATTTCTTAATAAAATTTGTTTTTCTAATAATTATCAATGTCACATCATGATTTTGATATTTTATGAAGTATGTTTATAAAAAAATATGAATAGTTTATTAAATGACATTTAATTTGATTATAAAATATAGGGGTACACAAAAAACCGAGTAAACCGTCAACCCATCAAACCTAACCTCAAAAAAGAAATGAATAACTTAACATGATGTTTTATTGGTTTATAAGTTAGACAAACCGGTGAGAGTAGGGTTAGTTATTGGTTAGGGTCATCTAAAATCAATCCAATCTGCAAAGCTATTGTCTGCTTAAAATTTCTATTGTTATCTGTCTAGTAGTAAGTACTATCTAGTCCACTAAAATATATTAAATCCATCCGGCGGAGTAATCTTCTAGCCCAAAACTTCAACTAATCTACTCTAGTGATTCATACGATACTCCAAACGAACCAAACCCAATATGTATAATAGTTTATTATTATGTAATCGACTAAACAAATGCAAGTTTAGTTATTTATAAAAAATAAAATTAAACCCACATTTATTGATTAATGGTATTACTTTAATTCCCAACATTCTTATCGTAACATGTATCTTGACATTTTTGTTTGAACAAATAGACATATATCTACATGATTGTAATACTTTTGAGTGATTAAGTAATAACCATTAATATTTGATTTTTTGTTTAAAATTGTAATGTAATTTTCTTTTCAAACAATGTCCAAATCAACCAAACCAAACCACAACAATTTAAACTAAAATGTAACAACAACTTAAACTAAAATATAATAGGTTAGCTAGGTTGGGTTGGGTTGGGTTGGGTTGAATTGAGTTGAGTTATAAATTAATAAAGGGAATGAGTTGCGATTTTTCAAAGCAAAGTACCCGAGCTGAGTCAACCCATGTACACCCTAATAAAAAAATATACAAATAATTTGATAATTAATTAACTAAACTTGCTATCTTTTTATTTATCAAATTATCTAAAAAAAATTGAACAGCGACAATTTTATTAAAGTTGTAAGAACAAAACCACTAGCAAGAAGTTAGCATAGCATTACAAAGCATAAATAGCAAGATTGAGATTTTACAGCTACCCTACCCAGTTAACTTTAAAACGCCTATTCCTATTATACACCAAAAAAACGAAAGAGTTACAATATCATCCCAAATATTTAAACATTAATATATTAACAAATATTAAAAATTACAAAATATAATTTATATTAGAACACAAATAAAATATATTATATAATGAAAGTAAAAAACTTGATATATTATAAAAAGTATTAAAAACAATGAATAATATAATAATATAAATAAAACTACATGATTGTTCGTTTAAAAATCGTTGAAGTTGATGTACTCATGTACATACAATCTCTTTTATATGTTTAATATTGTTTTTATTTTTTATTAATACATTAAATACACGTAAATATATAATAAAATTATACGAAACACTAAAACTACTTAACTTCTTTTAAACACATAACTATAAACATTTATTTACTAAATCAAAACCATTTTGTAAATTAAAATAAAATATTTTATTTAACTAATTTATTTATTTTATAATAATTATAATTACTAAATTATTTGGTATTGAATATATTTAATTATAGTTCTATTATAATTTGATTAAAATATAGTTTTTTTTATTATGACATGTCACTTGAAAATTGATCAGAAATCATTGTAATAAAAGATAATTCCAAACACTTATGTGACACTTTAAAAATTATATTGTAGTAAATCTTAATTTTGTTATTAGTCCTTCGTCATGGTTTTTTCTTTTTATTATCAACCAATATATCTCGTTTGCTCTACAAGATTTTCTATTCTTTTAAAGGCTAACATTTATTAAAACACAAAAAATAATAAAATATAAAGTAATCAACAACAAAAAGTTTCAGCAAGATGTAGAAACAACCAAATCTAACACGACAGAGAAAGTTAACGAAAAATGAAACAGAGGAGAAAACAAGAAACCGTCCACCACATAAACACAAGCAAACTAAAAACCTACAATTTTTAATAAATATAAATTTTTATTTCATGATTGTCAAAAAATTGATTAATAAATATATCATTATTTTATTTTAACAAAACAAACTTTATTATTATGTTGAATATAAATGAGAACTTGTAATAATATTCGTAAGATGGAAAAAAGGTACCTATTTTACCCCGGACATCCAATAGATTCTTTATGCAATGTGTATGCATATGTATATGTATTTATGTATGTAGAAAAGCATGCATAAAGAGAGACATTTCCTCTATAAATAGGGACACCAAGTGTTCTTTCTATTCATTCAAAAATAAACTCCATCCTTTCCTTTATCTCCCATGGAGGTAGAGAGATTGGATAGCAATCATATTGATAATGAATGGTTGATTACTATTAGTTAGTTTACATCACTTTATATGTTATTCCTTTTATCTTGCATCATCTTACCTTCTCCTTCTCTTTCTCTTTTATTATTTCCCATTTTATATTATCTATATATCTTATTAATTAATAATCATGTTATCTTTTATAGCTAAAACATTTCTACTTTACAAAATATTTGAACTCATGACATCGTGGTTTTTTGAGATACCCTTAGGTTACATGGGCAGACCTACAAGGGGGCATACGGTAGCTTGTGCTACCACTTCATGGTTGCAGTGAATATAGATTTACGCTCCTGAAAGGCGCCACCTAATGTTTTGTTCTATGCCTTTATATTCTTTTTAAACTAGAGTTGTTACATAAGTCTAAGGCGACAAAGTTGGTTTATGATGCTCTTTGAAAAAACCTGGGTTTGAATCTTACTCTTAACAAAAATCCTATTTCTCAGCTTAAAGTTTTGATTTTTTTGACAAAAGTAGTTGCACATAGACTCGAACCAATGAGCTTCATATGCAGGCACAACCAACCAACTCATCTATCAGAATTTTGTGAAATTTTTCTATAACTTTCACCATTATGATCAAATGGTGCTATCATTTGAAGAAAAAAATTATGGCTCCACCTTTGCACAACTACACCCATTTCTAACGTATGCATGATGTTGATTAATTTGGAGAAGGCGATGATGGATGTTGACAGAAGATAGAGAGCACTGAGAGGACATGAAGTGCATATATATAGTGCACCTCGCTTCTTTGTGCTCTTTATACTTCTGTCATTACCCTTAATATTTCCTTCTCTCTCTAACGTGTTATTTAAATTTTTTCTCAGAAAGAGGAAGTGCTAATACATGCATATAATGTCAATGGGTCGAGCTTTGGATCATAGAACATGCAAGTGGTATATCTATGGATGATATTATTCATATCTTTTACATTACTTTGTTTTTAAAACTTAGTTCAAGTTACCCATTTATCTTTTTTTCGGTTTTTCATCCTCGTTTTAAGGCTTCATCAGACAATAAAATTAAATGGATTAACGAACGAAGATACTTTCGTTTTCCGTTCTTAAATCACGATCTTCAAAACTCATATTTCACTGGTATCTTTAAGTTGCTATACTTGTGCGGGATCTGAATCCTAACCGAAACACTTGAAAATTGCCATTTATGTAGTCAACTGCACCTCGACATAATTTCATTGTGTTATTCTAGTCTTTTCATGATTTTGTTACTATATTTTTGTTGGGAATTGCACCTCAACAAACTTTCATTATGTCACTAATATGCCTATATTTTGTCATTAATTTTTGGTTTAAGAATGTGTCACTAATTCTTCAGAAGGCCATTTGCAGTTATAATTATCGATAGAACAATCCCATATTTGAAGGTTTGCTTTCTTGTAGTGATGACTGATGAGTGCAAAAAATAGTGAAAACAATTGTATGAACAATATCTAATTGAATATGGCCAAATGTGGGTAGGAAATGGTTCGAGGTAAAATCAAAATCACACTATCAACTTAACCTCAATGATCAAGACCATTGTGCACAAATGATTACCTCAAATTTGAATAAGGCATATACTTCTTACAATATTTACAATAGCTTTTGCAAATTATTTTGCTTCAACGTCTACTCTAAAATGGAGAAATCAAAAGAGAGGCGTTACAAGTGTATTGGTTGGAGTTAAGTGTGTTATATTGAGATTTTAACTTTCCGTCCTCTCTTTCAGATAAATTTTAGAGTAGCTATTTGGAGATGCTCTTAGACAGCATCTAACAGATCATGTGGCAGTTTTGCAGTTCTATACATGTGAATTTAACGGGTTAGTATATAGTACACATCGATAGTTGTAGGAGAGGTATGACAAATTGTATATAGATTAGTTATAATCATCCTTGTACAATTGCGATTGTTGGTGAAATGGAATAATAGCAATAAATGGTTCATCCACTTATTTTATTGTCTTTAACTGATTGTTTATGTCAATCATTAATAATGAAAACTAGATAAATGATACATTTTATAGTTTTGTAAAAGTGTAATATATGATCAAGTGATAAACCTATTATTTTGATAATATAATTGAAACAAATACAAAATCGAATACCATCTTCAACTTTTTTTATCAGAAAATAAACTAGAGACTTTCAAGTGTGCTTGTGACATTTTAGATATTATTAATTTATCTTCAAACTGCCTCCAAACGAACTAAACTGAAATCAATAGGTTTTTTTTTAAGATCTACGTTGTTGGTTTGGCTCAAAAAAAAATCGAAACCAACTAAAGGTTGTCGGGTTTGTAGTTTTGGCCTAAACCAAAACAAATCAAATGGTATATTGATATTCCCCTAATATTTTCTTACATATTTAATGATTGGATATTGGAATATGATTATACCTTATAGACTTCATATTCATGTTTCCTTTTTTATATATACCAATTGTGTTCATGTAGTAATCATAGATATGCTAGAAATCTTTGTTCATACTACAAATGATTATGCTTGTTAATTCTTCCATTCTAGAGAAAATAATGATAAAATGTGAAAAAAAAAGTTATCAATTCAAAAAATAATTCATATTTATTGTGTATATGTAAATTTCATTTGCTATATGTAACAAGACACGAGGAAAATGTTTTCTCATATTTGACATCACATAGATATCGAACAAGGTAAGAATAAGTAAGACCAAAAAATAATCAAAATAAGATTATTTTACTTATTTTATCAAAAGACAATTCGTCGTCATTCAAACTTCCTTCTAAGCGAATATATATTTTAATATTGAGCTTAATGACTTATTCTTTAAGACATACATAAGTGTTTGTTAGCAGCTTATTGGTTTAGACATTTAGTCCTTGACTTATTCGCTACACTCTCTTGAATCTTACGTATCCACTAAGCAACATACCTCCCTAAAATGCACTCCCCTCTCACTTCACACTTCTTAAATAAGGAGGAAAAAAAGTCATCGATCCCTCTCCACTACTCCCGCCTTATTGCTTCCTCCATTAATCTCACCTTTTTTTTAAAAAAAATTGACCCGACTGTATCGTTTGTTCTTCTCCATCGGCTTTAGAGCATCTCCAACAGTTTCTCTAAATTTTCTCTAAAATAGAGAATGTAAAGTCAAAATCTCTAAAATTATTATCTTCCAATTCCAACAGCTTCTCTATTTTAGAGAATCTATTAAAATTTTATTTTATTAAAATATTCAATAAATTTATTATTTCAACAAATAAAGGTTTTTTTTAGTGGAAAATCATTAAAATATATTTCTATCTCATTCTTTAAAGATATAGAGAAATCTCTTATTTAGATATTTTTCTAAAATTCTCTAAAAAAAGAATGATATAGAGATGCTGTTGGAGAAGTTTAGAGAAGAAAAACGAATTTTTCTCTATTTTAAAGAAGTTGTTGGAGATGTTCTTAGGCTCCAGTATGATGATCGAAAATTTAGGGGTGTTACGGTGCTAAAAAATACCAGCCCCAACCGATCTCAGGCAGTAACGGTCCCAAATCGGTTGGGTCATGGTCCGCCAGGACAGGCCATTTGGCCATCTTATAGCCAGCCCATTTTCGAATTTTTTTTCCAAGTTCCAGCCCAAAAGGCCCAAACCCGACTTAAGATTTTGAATTGATTTACGCATCTACTTTTTCATAACAACTCGCAAAGGTCAAGATTCACGAACACTCACTGGTACGCAAGAACGCTGTTCGGAGTTTGCAAAGGGATTGAAGGATTACTACGAGAATCGAGAGGGAAGAACCTAATCAGAATTCTGGATAGTATCAAGTACGTTCATCTAATTTTGCCCTAATTTCTCTATTTTTGCCCTAAAATTTGTTTTTTTTTTGTAATTGACATTATTATTAGTATCATTACCCACTCATGTTCTTAATTCGTGTAAAACTTATGTTGATTATGTAATTCACTATGACATTTTGTAATTTCTATTTTGGTTTTGGTCAAACACGTTGAAAATCTGAGATCACTTACGGTAGTAATTAGATTTTTTTTAGTAATTAAAAGTTCAGAACATATTGATCGTTGATTTTGTGGTTTTGGTAGAGAATATATTGAACATATTTATTGATTTTGGTAAGGTAGAATGTTTTTTGCTTGAATTTTGTTAGTGGTTGCTTCATTTGCTTGATTTTAAATGTAGATTAAGATGAAAAAATAATCACTATTCATGGATTTTAAAAAGAAAACATACTAGTGAATAGTGATCCCGAGGAGATAACAAGGATAGAGAATACCCCTAAATCTAGTATTCCGGTTACAAAGAACCCTTGCAGAAAAAGCTCAAAAATAAGTCAATGATATTAATCAGAAAGATGTGACAAGATTAGTAAATTACTAAACTACCCATATCAAATTAAACCTTTAAACCTTTAAACCTTCCACAGTTCTTTCACCCGCCTACCTCACTCTCGTATATTGCTTCAATTTGTTTATTCCCGAAGTAGATTTCTACCTCCTTAGTCTCTTTGTCCTTCATTGATATAGAATTCGTCCAAAATCCTAGGATGAAAATCTACTTTCACAGAATATTTGCTTACCTTTAGGGGCTGTTTGGCAGTTGCTGAATGGTTAGGTGCAGAATGATTAAGAGGCTCTTATAATACAGTGCAAAATGAAACATAACTGTTTGGTAATTCTTCAAGATGTAATCAGTGCTCTTAATGGTTAAGGGAGGTCCAGGATACAAAATGATTCAGAGGGTTTTGGAACCATTAAGAGGCAGACTTATTTTTGTCAAACAGATTCACCTCTTAGCGATTCAGAGACTGCCTCTTAATGGAACTGTAAGTGTGAATGAGTCGCTGTTTTCTAACTGCAGATATCAGGTTTGAGTACAACTTAAAGGAATGGCTGACGGAGAGGAGGATTTACCGAGGGATGCCAAGATTGTTAAAACATTGCTGAAATCAATGGGGGTCGAAAACTATGAACCTCGTGTTGTTCACCAGTTTCTAGAACTATGGTATCGTTATGTGGTAGATGTGTTGACCGATGCACAGGTGTACTCAGAACACGCTGGCAAGTCTTCTATTGATTCTGATGACGTTAAGCTTGCCATTCAGTCAAAAGTCAATTTCAGCTTCTCCCAACCCCCTCCACGAGAGGTATCCTCACTCGACTAATTCCTCATGTGCTTTATGTTTTGCTACATCTTGAAATTCTATCTTGTTTCTAGAATTGTTCACATTTGCATGTTTTTGACTTCTTTTTTTTGGAGAAGGTATGCATACATAAATTTTAACTATTGTTGATGAAAACTAGATATAGTCTGTCTGAACATGATGTCGAATAGAAAAGGTTTTCAGACAAATCATGTTATTTCCCAATCAGAGGTAGGGTCGGGGGGTAAGATGTAAGGGTGCCTTTGGTACATAACTTGACTAGACAGGATGGAAGAGGACTGAACAGACGAGAGTGAGGTAGGTGGGAGAAAGAATTGTGGAAGGTTTCAGGTTTGTAATTTGACATGGGTAGTTTAGTAATTTACCAATCTTATTCTATCTCCCTGATTTTTGTTTCACCTATTTTGGTGGGATGGGACACAAAAAAATGCATTGTTTGTCCCACGGTCTCTTAGGGCTTGTTTGTTAGCAGCTTAATGAGACTCCCAGCTTATTCAGTCAGCTATACATGAGTATTTGGTAGTGCCGTAGTGGCTTAATGATTTAGAAAGTGGCTTATTCAGTAAGCTTTCAGGGGGGAGCTTTATGCAGAAAACCAAGTTTTTTTCTAAAGCTGCCCCTCTCAATTAAAAAATGGCCCTATCCATTCAGGACTTAATGAAAAACCTTCACAATCTATACAGACAGACCTATCCATACAGGAAATAATGAAAAACCAACCAAACAGCCACTTAGTCCTATCCTGCTTACCAAATGCAAACCTTACCTCTGTTCCAACTTCCAAGAGACTGAGAGGTTGTTTTCGAGAAACCCCCCGACTTGCATGAAATGTCACATAAAAAAATATAGTTAGCACCATATAAGCTACCAATATTTTTTAAAAATAGGGTTTTTAAGACAAACATTATAACATAAAGCCACTTAGCTTTGGTAAAGAACACACATTTGAAAAAGGTTTTTTGCCCCCTTAATAGGTCCTACTAGAATTGGCAAGGAATAGGAACAAAATTCCGTTACCAAAGTCGATAGCTGGACCAGGGATGGCGTTGCCCCCTGAGGTTGATACCTTAATCAATCCAAATTATCAACTTATGATCCCAAAGAAGCGAACAAGTGAAGCTGTTGAAGAAACCGAGGAAGAAGAAGAAGGTAGCGAGTCTAATAAGTCACAAGAACAGAGGACCGACATGCCACAGACTACTCCTCAACGGGTTTCCTTTCCTCTCGGCCCAAAACGTGCAAGGTGAAATGAAACCATGTCTTAATTTCATAAAGCTCGTTTTGTATAACGTTTATTTTTAGTATCTGTTTTAAGAAGTTTATTTCGTGTAACTTAAAAGAAAAAATGTTAAGATGTTGTTATGTATGTTTGTCCTATATGAAGGTAGGTGAAACCGAAGCTTTGGTATGTTAATCAACGTTTTTTTAAATGTATAATATTTATATATGGCAAATACTCATGCATACTTTTCACCTTTCCTTTGGTGAGGTTTAAACTCTTGAGAAGCTGGACTCTACTGGTAATCAAGAAACTGTTGGGCCAATAACCCTTTAGTGTAATCGTTCATGATATGGAGACTTTGCTTAAAAGGTGTTTGATAAAATGTCTAAAAGAAATGTGGTTTCTTTATAATACTACAATAATAAGGTATTTTAGATTGGGGACCTTTTCAAAGGGGTAAAATTGTAATTTAACTCATTCTGATAGTTATTCTGCACAAAAAATAAACAACAATTCATTAAAAAGAATTAAAGAAGAATTAATGGGAATTTAATTATTTTGACCATTTTATTAAAGTCAATTACTAAAATGACCAAATTTTTTATGAGTTTACCAAAATGACCAAAATGTATGCGAAATACATACCGATACGTATATCAGATCGAGTGGGCACTGTTTGCCTCCGCCACAGAACTGTATGGCGGAGGGCCCAAAACGACGTCGTTTTGGGGGGTTTTTAGGACAAAAAAAAGAGCCCCAAATTTGGGGTTCCTCCGTCTTGTGGCGGAGGTATTTATACGCGTGGCGAAGGTATTTAATACACATGCAGATACGGTGGAAAACCCCCCAAAACGACGTCGTTTTGGGGTCCCCCCGCCATGTGGGGGAGGAAAACAGTTCTGTTGCGGAGGTATTTATGTGTATCGGTATGTATTTCACTTCCACTCGATATCGATATGTATTTCGCATACATTTTGGTCATTTTGGTAAACTCATAAAAAATTTGGTCATTTTAGTAATTGACTTTTATAAAATGGTCAAAATAATTAAATTCCCCAACTTAATCTATATAGACAGGTTAATTCAGACATGCGTAATGAAGAAAAAAAATATCTTGATCTCGATGATTCAACAATTTACTCATTGTTTCTACTAATAATTGGTACAATGTCAATCCACTCGGGAAAAAAGTGGTTGTAATATAAAAAAATAAAATTCGAATCTACTGTCACATACATTTAAACTGCCAATAAACATGTCTTCGATGGATCAAATACGTATTACCCACTATGATAAAGTATCATTCCTTGAATCCTCCTCAATAAACCCCTTTTCAAACATTCGTTCTCTTGCCTTTGTTGCCTGAAATACCCGCAAGTTATACGATCAGTTGACAGCTTAACACAGTTTTAAAACGAAAAAACAAATTTATGGGTCTCATCAAGAACCTGTTTTTCCCAATTAGTCGAACACGTTACAAGAGTAAGCATAATGCATTGCACAACCGATCCAATAGTAAGTCCAATCCATAATCCTTCACCGTTTAGGTGGACCACGAAACCAAGCACTAGAGCCATAGGGATTCCAACGAGATAATACGACCCAAGGTTAATATAAGCTCCGATATGTTCCCACCCACTCCCTCTAGCGACTCCTATTTAGAAAAAAAGCAATGTTCATAGGTGAACTCATTACGGTTTTGAAGATCTAATAGAGTTCGTTCACTACAAAACAAATGACTTTTATCCAGAGAAATTTTTGTTGGTGATTACCACGGATCACCTAGAAAATACCAATGGTCAGGTAAAATTCGATGTTTTTTGAGAAAATACCAACGGATCACCCAGAGAATCTCTGGGTACTCTGTCACTGATTTGAATTACCCTATTTATCCACCAACTTTTGTGACGGTTTTGTGAGAAATCACCCTTTGCCGACAGATTTCCCAGGGAAAAGTCCGTCGACAAAAGTCTTTCGTTTAGTAGGAGTGTAAGGCACCAATTGTTAGACTGTTGCAAAAGATGATAAATTAGATCAAGATTTTCAAAAAATGGTTGCAAATTTTAAGGGTTTACGAGAAAGAAGATTACCATATCGAGAGTACCGAAGTCTCTAACTGCGGATTTGGCAAGAGCCCAGATAGCAAAACAACGATCTCGAATGACCACCATTTAAGACTACACAAAAAAAGTAAGATGAACAACGTATACGTAAAAATAACATCATATCCAATACTACTTTATAGGGATGAGCAAAAAACCGAACCGAAACCGAAAATCCAAACGGTTCGGTTTTGGTTCCCATACTAACCGAGAAAACCGGAACGAACCGAAAATGTTCGGTTTCTCTAAAAACCGAACTTAAGCCGAACCGAAATAATATAATTATTTTTGATTTTTTAATTATATATAATAAATTACGATTAATAGTAAAATTAATATTATATATAATATATACATGATTAGTGGACAAATGATTAATACTAAAATTAATATTAAAGTTCAAATGCGAACTTAAATTTGGTTGTGAACGTGAAAACAAACGAGAACGTAACACGTATCTGAATGTAGATTATTTAGACTGAATATAGTATTTATTCAGTCTGAATAATGTTTATTCAGACTGAATAAATACTTTTATTCGGTTTGAGTATTTCTTTGTATTCAGTCTGACTATGACACGTGTCGCACTCTCATTTGTCCTCACGTTCACAACCAAATTTGAGTTCTCATTTGAACCTACTCCTACATGATTAATACTAAAATTAATATTATATATAATATATAAAAAACCAAAAACCAAAACATTTTATACCATTCGGTTTTAAAACCGAACTGAACCGGGAAAAAAACGAACAGAAAACCAAACGGTTTGGATTTTCAAAAACCGAATGGCTCGGTTTTCGGCCAAAAACTGAACCGAACCGTGCTCACCCCTAAATCCATTCATATTTCAAAGAACATTTTGAGAATCGATTTTACCAAACCATGATAGCAGACGGGATGGCGAAACGAAAGAACTCCTTGATGCTTGGCAAAACATCTCCTGAATACGTTGTTGGAATTTTTAGTTAAAATATGTGGTTTTTAACTAACTTTGGACACAATTAATTATATGTATATGCGTTATATATAATGAGAATTTTATGGGTTTGTGTTCTCCTATATATGAGCTTCGAAACCGTATATTATGTGTCCAAAATGGAGATTGTGTGAATGAGATATCGATGCTCAAAGTAGAGCATTCGGTTGGAAAAATTGAAGTAACTCTAGATGGTTTGGAATGTATCCCACATAGGAGGGGAGGAGAAACTTGGAGTGGTTTATATGGAAAAAACCACAAAGGTCTTACAAGCTCTTTAGTAAGTTTATGCTCCAACACCTACACGCGCGCAGGGGGGGGGTGCGGTTTGGCGATTTTGTAGGCTAAACCGACCGAACTCATGTGCGGACACGAATGCAGTTCCAAATTCTCGGGCTCGCACGGACCAGTTTTGCTCAAAATTTCGAGATCAGTTTTAAATTTTGTAACCGAAATATTTTAAATAATTTCGGTTCCAATTTTAATTTGATTGACAGTTTTGATTCTAAGAATTAATGAGCATTTATTATTCGTCGGTTTCATGAGCCAAGAACCGAGTATAAAACAGAACCTTGGGGTTCCGTCTCATACACACCAAAAACAGTATCCTCTCCAAAAGTTCTTCTCTGCTGTACTGCAACTTCTCCGGCGACTGTTTTCAGTAATTCTGCAGTTTACGTTTATTTACACACTGTGTCTAAGGAATTTGTTTCCAAAGACAGCTTCTGTTTCTACCAATTTTCTAACATACGTAACACGAGTTCTTTCGCATGATTTAGATCGATACAAATAAACCCCCAAAAGAATCACATTTAACGTGTAAGAGGTTCCGATGGCTAACGCTCCTCCAGCGGCCCCAAATCCAAACCGGAAGACTAGAACCCAACACATTCGTACATGAACCACAAGCACTACGACTGAGCTCCAAAGCATTGGCAATAGGAGACTTTTTGATTGGAGGTAGCGCATAAGCAATTGGAGAATGGCGTAAGGGAAAAGGGAAGGGATGAGGCAGATTGAGAATTTACGAGCTTCGGCTGAAATGGAAGGATCTTGGCCGAGAATGATTGGGAGTTTGTCGATGAAGATCCATAAGACGGAAATAGGTAAACAGACGAAAAGGAGAGAGATTATAGTGCCATAGGTATAGGTCCCGAGCTTCTTGTACTGTTTTGCTCCGTAAGCTTGCCCACATAAAGTTTCCAATGCAACCCGCCATTCGAAACTGTTTATAGAATATTTAGTTTCGTTAAGACTGATAAACTAGGCGTTGACTTATAAGCTAATTATTAGCGGATAAACATGTTTAATAAATGCAAACTACATGAAATTATAATAAAGTTTGGTTTAGTGTAAAAAAATTCAATCAATGTAACAACTTTCTGCTTTTTACTACTGGGTTTTTCCAAATACACCCTAGTCTATGGAAACACCCTAGTCTATTAGGATATGGTAACACCCAAAAAAAGTCAAAATAGACATATACACTTCAATCTAATTGGAGAACATGATATAGTCAACCGGTTTTTAACCTACATGGCACATGTTAATAATGACATGGCATTTTACTTTTTTTAGTATTTCGTGTTAGGTTTTCCATATGACTATAAATGTCCTAAAGTCATTGCAGGTGAACTTTTATGACTATAAAGACTTTGACAACAGTAAGTTATAAAGTTTGCAATATAAGAGAGGTTTGCAAATCATCCCTCCCTCGCCATCCCAAGTAACCTCAAGTACTAGATTGGGAAGAAATAATATCATAACAGTAATCCACCCACCCCCAATCTTTCTGAAAAAAATCACAAAAATTTCTAGATTATTTTTTACTTTTAACGGATTTAGATTGGATTTCTTCGAATCTTGTTTTGTTTTGATCGAGGTAGGGTTATTTTGCATTAATGGAGCCATCAAGATGAGATGGGGTTAGTCAAATGTCTAGGATACCCTTTTCAAAAAAGATTGAGATGGGGCTTGGAATCGAGGGTCAACCTGGTGATGTGCACAAGTGAAGATGAATATATTACAAGTGTAGTAGGTTATACGTTAAAACATGTATAAAATAGAAAAACTTGAAAGTCTGCTACATTTATTAAAAGAAAAATTGTTACAGTAAATAGAAAAAAAACCAAATTTTATTACATTTAATGCATTTTGCTTTTGAAAAACTACCGCTACTGATAAGCTAAATGAAATATAAAATGCCGTAAAAATATATATTAAGAAATACTCAATTCTAACATAAGAGCATATAATTGAAAGAAAAAAGAACTCCAGGACTTATTGAAAAAATATTTGAAGTGGTTCTTAAAGAAACTAGTCTATTGCTTATCAAACATGATTTGTTCAATAAGCCAAAAAAACTAAATTAATAGTTGTCAAATATGACCTAATTAATCAAGATTAGATAATTCAATTGGAATAAAACGGATTGTAGGAGATACTTAGGACATATTTGTTAGCAGATTAACGAGCTTAACATAACTCAGCTTATTTGGTCGATAATATATGGCTGTTTGGTATTGACTAAATGATATAGAAAACTATTTATTCAATAAGCTTTTGGAGGGAGCTTTATGTAGAAAGCCAAATTTCATTTTCCACGCATGCCCTTTCTAATCAAAAAACACACTTCATTCATCTATGAAAAAACTCAACAAAGAAACTCTATAAAACAAAAGTTTTATCAATCTATACAAACATATTAATCCACATAAACAGTTTAATCTACAAATGACTTGAAAAACCAACCAAACAACCCTTAATAGTGTTTAATTTGTGCAATATAGTGTAATCCAACAGAATTAGGATTGTCATTTCTATTGATAAATTTTTTTCATTGTTTAGTTGGCAATATTATTGGGATTTAATTCCACCAAAATCTTTCCAATCCTGTTAATTCATGAATCTTCTTCCATTCTTTAGATAACTCAATGAATTCAATTACATTATGTTAAAAAATTGTTCAAATCACAAAAAAAAAAATATAACAAGGAGTTAGCATATAGATTAGTTTATTAATTACTCTACATATTATTTTCAAAATATAAATGTAAAAATTTATTTTGAATCAAAAATAAATTATTGAGGGGTTGTTTGGTCCAGTTAGAGAAATGAAAATGAAAATGACTTTTCATTCGTTTCAGTTTAGTCTGGAATGAAAATTTGGTTTTTGAGGGAATGAACCCATCATATAAAATCAAACAATTTATTTTGTTAGGTAGAAGAAAAGGAAAAGAGGACATTACAAGGAGGCTGAAGCCGGCAACATTGGTGAGAGAGGTAGCAATGGCGGTGCCAGCCAGTTCCAATTCACCAAGATGACCGACCATCGTCATGGACAACACCTGCAATAGGTATTGTGACAACGTCACTACCACCATCGGCAGTGCTATGTAACAACTTTTCTTCACCTCCTCCACCAATACAATCGTCCATCTCCGCGGTGCCTCCGCCGTCAACAACCCCTCCTCCATCATCCCTCTCCCTTAATTCCTTTCGTTGAATTGTTGTGGTAGAAAAAATGGCTCATTTATATACTAGTTGATGTATGACCAAGGAAAAAAGAGTTGGTAATAATTAATTTTCAATTATGTGCCAATCATGTGATCAATTTTTTTTAGCATAGCATAATGGGAATCAAATCTATTTTGTTTGTTATTTTTATTATGATGAACATATTTTCAAAAGATTTTTTAAAATAAAGATTTTGGACAATTAATTTTTTTTGGTAGAATTGAAAAGAAGCTAAAATCCTCTAAATTTAGAGAATGTAAAGATGATTATTTACAAGAGTGAAATGATTTTTTACCATTTCTATCAATAAGAATCTCTAATATGAAATATATTTTTTTTTTATTTTCACCAATAAAAATCCTTAAAATTAAATGTTTAAGAAATAAAATAATATTTTATTAATTATATTGGATATTTTAATAATATAATTAATGTTATAATATCTTAAACGGGCTAAAAGAATAGAATAATAATTGTAGGTATACAAATCAACATAATTCAGGACCACTATTTGAAATCTTAGCAAAACACAAATTTGTCGGGTGTTGGAGTTGAATATGAATATTTTTTTAGAGAGTTTCATTTTTAATTATCCGTTTGAGGTAAATTTTGAAGAACCCGTTGAAGATTTTATTGTTAGCAGTAATAGAAAATTAATTATGTAACTTATTGTTAAAAATAAATAACGGAATTCATGTCTAAAGTAAAACAAAAATTACAAATAACGTTGAACAAAAAATTATACCAAATTAAAGATTAAAAATTATTGTCTTGACATAATTTAAGAACCAAAAAAAAATTAATCTGTAATTTGATATAATTTCAGAACCAAAAAACTCATCATGTCTAAATAAATTAAAAATTATGAAGTTTTTAAATTTTTTGTTCTTAAATTATGGTCAAAACAATAATTTTTAATTATGAACTTTTTTTATAATTTAAGAACCAAAAAAGTTCTTAATTTATGATTTTTTTTTAATTTTTTGGTTTTTTATCTGGTTATTAAATTAGCAAAAAATTTATGTGTGAATAAACCAAAAAATTATATCAAATTAAAGATTAAAAGGTTATTGTTTTGACATAATTTGTTTAAGCCTTGAACATGTAACTTAGTTAGCAAATGGGTTGACAACTTTGCTCAAATACACAACATGTTCAAATTCGAATCATATGGAAAATGAGCTTGAATCCCTCCGCTAGTTGCTAAGTCACTTCACTAGGGACTCCACAAAGAAGTTCTTCTAAAAATCAGTCAATCCATCCAAGTCCACCTTCTGTTGAGGGGTCCGGGGTCCGAAGTATCAGTGGTTTCTCTTACTAGATGAAGAATTGTACCCACCAAAACCAGCACCTCCATTGTACCATGCAATGTTGTGAGATATAAAATTTTAATAATTATATGAGAAAATACCGATTACAGTAGATAAGTCTATGCATTTAGAATTACCTTATAACCGAATGGAAAATGATTTCCCATCATTATAAATGATATGTCATCTTAACAAAAATACCTTATAACCAACATGTTGTTGAACAAAGTCTACATGTAATTTCTTTGTAAAGTTGTAATAAAAGTTAAATCCAAGCTTATATTTGTATATAAATAAAATGGTTTGTTTATTTGTAAATGAGAATTAGACTAGGGTGTAAAAGGAAAAACTCATTTGTTTATCACCTCGATGACTTTTTTTTAAATTAGGTTTTTGATTCCTAGATAGTTTATTTTGTTTATGTATATTATTCTCATCAATTTTCAATTGCAATTTTCATACATCAAAGTATTAATTGGTTTATTTAATCTCTTAACTTTGTGATATTTTTAGTATATATATTCAATCCGACTCGTTGTTTCACTAAAACAACAAAAATATTAAAAAAACGATTAAATTCACGTAAAAGAAGCAATAAATTGTCACAAGTGATGGACAACAATTTGGCTTAGGTGTAAGAAGAAAATAAACAAGCATCAATATAAAATTAATGTTTGAGGAAACCAATATATACACCTATACTTACAACCATAACTCCACAACAAACAAGATTCAATTAATTTAAGGTGGCATTTAAGACAAATGTCGGGAAGAAGAATAAGAAACACAAAAGCACAAAAGTTTATACTTGAATTTATCTCATTGGAAACTTAAATCAAACACTTTGTTGTCAAGAAAAACAAACAACTTTTAACATACATCAATAATGGAATTAAACTTTAAAAGTCTAAATGATAGCATTCAATTCAAATTCTTAATCAAGTACTACTGTTTTAAACCTCTCTGAGAAATCCTCATTAAGAAGTTCCCTAAATCTTTTACCCTCCATGACACTAAAGGATTATTCATCCTTAACCACAAACCTAGCCACGAGTCCACGACTTTTCGACATTTCTTTTTATTAAATAACATCTTATTATCATTGATAGCAAGAAAACTAAGCAATTTTTGTTTTTTTTTATCACTAGTGCTATCCAAATACTTCTTACATTGGTTTCTTAAGTGATTTCACAAAGAACTTATGCCAATTTTCTTACTATGATATGCATAGTCTTTTCCACAGTAATTACAAACACATGTAGAGTTCTTTTTTGAAAAGTGATCCCAAACATTTGAAGTTCTACCACCCCTTTACTTAGACGAATTTGGTTTGTCATTTTCTTCGATTTTTGGAGGTTTAAGAGTATTTTTCATTGCTCCTATACATAGTCAATCAAGGAGCAGAAAACTTTATAGTGCCCAAAAGGTAAAACAAGATTTAATCTATGCACGATTTTACATGAAGGAAACTTTATAGCAATTATCAACAAACCACAAGGTTTGTGGTGTACCGGTTAAGACTTGTGGGGAATATGATTAGATAACCCATCTAACCCAGGTTTGAATCCGGGTGTTAAAAACTTGTAGCCGCTGAGGATTTATCTCAGGGCTGTATGCTTTCGCATTCTTTAAGTGTCAGGGATTAGTGTAGGCAAAATGCCTAGGATACCCTTCAAAAAGAAAGAAAAAAGCAAATATCAACAGAAAACTAAACTTCCTAAATGAACTGGATACGAAATCTAAACTTCCTAAACTAGGGCTATGAATTATATTTTTTATAATGGTTGTAATTCTGTAAATATTTGCTCCAATTATATATACATATAATTTTAGGAAATAATATATATTAGCGGCGGGTTGGGTTGGGTTGAATTTTGCTAACCCAATTTTAGCCTTCTAATTAGCGGGGTGGTGGTTTGACGGGTTAACGGTTTTACGGGTTGGCGGTTTTGCAGGTTAGGGGTTTCACGGGTTGGCGGGTTGGGTTTAGTTGGGTTGTTAGCGAGTTAGGTTGGACGGTTTTTCCGGGTTAATGGTTGTACCCTTGATCATTGCCTCCATCTTTGAAAAACAAATTAATTAAATAAAAGTTTCACAAAAGAAAAAAAAATCAACACAAGAAGAAGTAACACAAAGATCCATGGGAGACAAGAAAAATCCAGAAAATAGAACTAGGAGAACTACAATCAATAAGGACAGATTAAAAAAAAAATTCATATAGTTGTACCTTTTTACGAACTTAATTTTTTTTTGTTTATGACAGAGGGATAATACGGTGGCACGTACCACCGTAGCCACTTAACCGCCCTACAAAATGCACAAGAGGAGAAGAAGAATATCGATTTAAGAAAATGAGCAATCCATATTTCTAACCACTTGTTTTTTCAGAACATTCATAGCTAATATTCATAAATGGAGTTGTTTCTAGGATTTCTTGTTAGGGAAGGGCAAGGAGGAAGGTGAAGAGCGGGAGGTGAACAAAAGAACTAAAAAGCATTTAGATTTAGGCTATGTTTGGCAAACTAGCTGATAAGCTAGCTTATGACTGATAAGCTAGCGTATGACTTATAAGATAGCTGATGAGTTATAAGCTAGCTGGTAGCTGATAAGCTAGCTGATGAATAAGTTATGTTTGGCAAAAACTAGCTTATGAGCATGTGAAAAGACCAAAAAGGGCATGTTGAAAATAAATAAATAATATTAGTTAGGGGTATAATTGGAAAAAGTGTCAAAAAGCTCCTCATAAGCTACTCCAAGTAGCTTATCGATAAGCTAGCTTATAAGCTGACTTATAAGCTAGCTTATGTGCATCCAAACGATTACTGAGAAAATAAGCTAGCTTATAAGTCAGCTTATAAGCTAGCTTATTTTTGCCAAACAATGCCTTAGGGGGTGTTTGGATGAGCTTATTGACTTATAACTTATCACCGGTGTGGAAAAGTGTTTATGAAAACCTGATAAGTTAAAAAAATTTACTTTTTAAAAAAACAACTTATCTCTGATTTGACACCGGATAAGTTGTTTTACCCAAACACTCAAAATGACTTATTACCGGTGCCACACCGGAATAAGTCAATAAGTTGTTTTGATAAGCTCAGACAAACACCCCCTTAAACTGAAAATCCATAATTTAAAAGAACTAAAAATCCGTATCATTTGACCTGTCATTGAATATTATTAAATAATATATGATTATAAACCTGTGATTCTTTAGAATTTAGACGTTTGTTGATCCCTTCCGCGTTTTCCTACCGCGTCATGACTCCAAAATTATACCCACCCCCACCCTTAACTTTCCACTTTGTTTCTTTTTCGGCCCAAACAAAATTACAACCATTTTTCTTTCCGTGTGTTACAATTTAAGAAAGATAAATATACAAAACTAGCCCCTATACTATGGATTTAACCAAAAGGTAACATAACTAATATAATGTGTATTTGTTGGTCCTAGTAATAATCGTACAATGTATCGAATCAAAAAAGAAAAAAAGTGGTATCAAATGAAAAAAAATTAAAATTAAATTGTTCTACTATTCCGTTCAAAACCGTATCTGATCTCTAAATCATAAAATTAAATATTAGTCTACTGTCACATACACTTGAACTGTTACTAAACAAGTATTTAATATCTTTAATAGATCAAAATATATGTTTCTCGTTATTACATTGAAGCATCATTCCACATCAATAAATCCCCCTTCAAACAATCGTTCTCTTGCCTTTGTTGCCTGAAAAAATACCCACAATCAACGACCATTATCGGTTAATGGTACATCTAACACAATTTTAAAACGAAAAAAAAAACAAATTTGTGGGTCGAATTAAGAACCTGTTTTTCCCAATTAGTCAAACACGTTACGAGAATAAGCAGAATGCATTGCACGATTGATCCAATCGTTAGTCCACTCCACAATCCTTCACCATTTAGGTGCACCACGAAACCAAGCACCAGAGCCATAGGGATTCCAACGATATAATATGAACCAAGATTAATATAAGCTCCGATATCTTGCCACCCGCTCCCTCTAGCGACCCCTATTTAGAAAAAACAAAAAAAAACAACGTTTATGAGCGAGTTTGTTACAATTTTGAAGTCCGAATAGAAAGAATTGTTATAAGAACCTGAAAGAATGGCTGCTATTGTGTCTGCAAATATGGAGAAACAAAGAAGAACGGTGATGTCGCTAACATATTCGACTAAATCCTTATCGTTACCAAATGCGTAACCGAGAACAGAACGGGCACAGAAGAGAGTAGTGCTCGCTATAATCACTTCGATTGCTCCAAGAATCGATACACATAAGATAGCCGTTTTTGCAGCCTTGGGATTCTGAGCTCCTAATTCGTTAGCCACCCGTGTGCTACAAAAGGGAAAACTTTAATTTAGGAATATGAATATATATATATATATATAGGGTTGGGTTCACGTGAGAACAACCGGTTTTCATGAGACCCGTGAGATCACATTTTTTAACTTGAAACTTTACAACAAAACTCTGTGAAGGTAAAAAAAAAATTGAACCTTAACAACAAAAACAATGTAAAGGTTACCTTCACGGTATTTCACTGTAAAGTTTTAAGTGTAAAAAAGTGATCTCATGAAAACAAGTTGGTCTCACTTGATCCCAAGTCTCTCTCTCTATATATATATATAGAGAGAGAGAGAGAGATGATAGTACAGATGCAAACTCAAATTTGGTTGTGAACGTGAGTACAAATGAGAGCGCAATATGTGTTTTATTCAGAGTGAATAATGAATGAAAATATTCAAACTGACTTTAGTACTATTCAAACTGAATAACACTAACATTCAGTCTGAATATTTTTCTTCATTATTCACTCTGAATAAAACACATATTACGCTCTCATTTATACTCACGTTCACAACCAAATTTGAGTTCTTATTGGAAGCTGCCCATATATATATATATATATATATATAGTTGAGTTAGGAAAAACATCAAACAGGTTGAGAGCAAACCCTGCAGCAGCCCCAAGTGAGTAAGGTATGTAGTAATGTAATGCACCAACTGTTAAACTGTTGCAAAAGATAATAAAATTAGTTCAAGAATTTCAAAAATCATAAAAACTTTTATGGGTTTATTACTAGAAACAAGATTACCATATCGAGAGCACTGAAGTCTCTAATTGGGGATTTGGCAAGAGCCCAGATAGCAAAACAACGATCTCGTACGACCACCATTCAAGACTACACAACAAATGAAAAGCAGGGGCTTAATCTTTTGAAAACTCACTATTCTTTTCCTGACATCTATTCTAACTCATTAATTTAAAGTAATTAATTCTATTAGTTAGTGAGATCATTATTTTATTTATTAAAATAATTAATTCTATTAGAAAATGTCGTATTTATCTATTTTCTCTCTCATCTTCGATGTTCTCCATCTCCGTATTAACAAAACATCGTGCACATATAATGAACACAATGTAAAGTAACTTTAATAAAAAAAATTACTGTAATGTTCACAATGTGTTCACGGTCAATTATGTATACGTGTGTGTTATAGAAAATGAGACGGGAGAAAGAAGAGAGAGAGAGAGAGAGAGATGGGAGAAAAAAATAGGAGATATGAGAGAAAGATTTTTAATTTTTTTTTAGATTTTTTTTTCAACTAATTTTTTGTGGTGTAAATTAGATCTCACAAAATATCAAGTTCTTAAAAGAAGACTCTCAAACAAAGTATACATAAAAATAACATCAAAGATCATTTGGGAATCGAAGTATACATAAAAATAACATCAAAGATCATTTGGGAATCGAATCGATTTTACCAAACCATGATAGCGGACGGGATGGCGAAACGAAAGAACTCCTTGATGCTTGGCAAAACATCTCCTGAATACGTAACACGAGTTCTTTCGCATGATTTAGATCGATACAAATAAACCCCCAAAAGAATCACATTTAACGTGTAAGAACCTCCGATGGCTAACGCGGCTCCACCACTCCCGAACCGTAACCAGAAAACGAGAGCCCAACATACGGGTACGTGAACCACGAGCACAACGACTGAGCTCCAAAGCATTGGGAACACGAGACTCTGCGATTGTAGGTAGCGAGTGAGCAATTGGAGAATGGCGTAAGGGAAAAGGGAAGGGATGAGCCAGATTGAGAATTTACGAGCTTCGGCTGAAATGGAAGGATCTTGGCCGAGAATGATTAGGAGTTTATCGATGAAGATCCATAAGATGGAAATAGGTAAACAGACGAAAAGGAGAGAGATAATGGCGCCATAGGTATAGGTCCCGAGCTTCTTGTATTGTTTTGCTCCGTAAGCTTGTCCACATAAAGTTTCTAACGCACCCGCCATTCCAAACTATGTAAGGGATAGTTTACAAGTTGTTAGCTAATAAGATAATATGTTAACTGATAAACTAGTTATGTTTAGGTCTAAAAAGTATATATTAAAAAATTACTAAATCCAAACATAAGTAATTGGGAAAAAAACTTGAGAAAAAAACTCATAGAACTTATTGGAAAACAATATGAATTAGTTTTTCAAACAACTATAGTATAGTTTATGACTTATCAAATGGGTTTCTTCAATAAGTTAAAAATATAAACTAACTTAATAGTTACCGAACATGGCCTAAATAATCAGAATTAAACAATTTAACTGTAATAAAACGGATGGTAGGAGATACTAAAGAGGTGTATGGTTTACGGATTATAGTAGAATCCATTTAAAGGTGGCAATTCTTGACACGACATGAACCCGACACGAAAATATATTGATTGGGTTGAATTTTCTGACCCGTACGTCAACCAGCCACCCGTTATTAGGCGGTCCGTGTTTGGGTTTACGTAAATGTTCACAGGTTGACCCGCCAGCCCGTTTAAAATTATTGGTTGTATTATTATTTGACCCGTCAACCCGTTTAAAATTATAGGTTTTTAAAATTATTGGTTGTATTATTATTTGACTCGTCAACCCGAGCATATACGGATTTAGGGTTGATCAATGCGACACGACACGATTAGTTAAACAGATCGTATCCAGATTGAGTATTTCTGACCCGCCAATCCAAACACGACATGATTAGTCGATTACCACTCCTAGAATCCAACATAATTATAATTTGTCAATTCTATTGACCAAATTATTTACCCCTTTTTAGTTAGCATCATTGGTGGGATTTAATTTCACGTAAATCCTTTAAATTCCATTCATTCATTTCCGTCCCATAGAAAAACTCGTCGAATTCAATTACTTTTATGTTAAAAAATGTTCAAGTGACCAAAAAAGAAGAATTTCGTAACAAGAAGCTAGCATATAGATGAGTTTATTAAATATTAATTACTCTTTATCATTTTCAAAATATAATTCTACAAAAAGTTATTTTGAATCTAAAAATTTAAAATTCTGTTGGGTAAAAAAAGGGAAAAATGGAGAAGAGAAAATTACAAGAAGACTGAAGCCGGTGACGTTGGTGAGGGAGGTAGCAATAGAGATGCCAGCGAGTTCGAGTTCACCGAGTTGACCCACCATCGACATGGACACCACCCTTAAAAGGTTTTGTGACACCGTCACCACCATCATCGGCAGTGCTATGTAACAAGTTTTCTTCACCTCCTCCGCCAATACAACCTCCCATCTCCGCCGTACCTCCGCCGTCAACAACAACCCCTCCTCCATCGTCACTCTCTTTTCGTCTTTTCTGGTAGAATGATGACTCATTTATAGACCCCAAGAAAAAACAATCATATATATAGATACATAAATCTGTGTGTATATATATATAATATAAATTAACAACCCATGGATGATATATGAGATCTAACGTAGTGTGTGTATTTACATATATATATATATATATAAAAGTAGAGGGAAACGTTAAAAAAAAAAAAAAAACTGAAGAACACCCTGAGAGGCTTTCATGTGGACGGTATGCACTAATTCATACTAGTAATTTTTGTTCCTATACATTAATGCATATATCATTACAGATGTATTGATGAATATTCATTAATGCATGTTACAAGTTACCGATATACATTAATGCATACCGTCCATATAAAAGCTAGCCAGGTTGTTCTTTAAATTTTTTCTTAGCGTTTTCCCTTTAACCTCCCTTTATATATAAGTATATAACATGTATGTTCTTTGTATTAAATATGATGATTAAAATAAAAGAGATAAAGATACGGAATATATTAGTCCATTCATTTGTTATGATATTTTTTACCTAAATAATAATTATATAAGGGTATTTTTGTCATTATGCATAATTTCTCGGTTGACAATTAATAATTTTGCTAGGACCGGTCTTTTGGTGTATGTGAAGGTCGTAATAAATAAGTTAAGGTGTTGTTTTTTTTAAAGGCAAGTTAACACGTACACTTTTTCGGGGTATTCGGATTTCTATTTAAGGATGTCATCCAACTAATCCTCGTCGATCACGGCCCAGCCCAATTAAGGGTACCACTAAGTGGCAAGCCATGATCTGGATATCTCCACATGTGCATCGCGGGATTCGAACCCGGATAGTCAGGGATACCATCCACTGACCCTCCCAGGATATTACTTACCATTGGGCTAGACATGTTTTGATAAGTTAAGGTGTTGTTTGGTTGAATATTTTATAAAGTTATTTATGGGTTAAGTGGTTTGTATGGATTTAGTTGTATTAATGAATTAGCCTAATTTGTTGTTCAGTTGTGATGCTAAACAAACAGGTCTGAATGATAAAAATGACTATTATTTATGAAGAAATACAACTGGTTCAGGGATTGGGTACTTGTACAACATGTCGAACAAAGAGGGTTCAAGTTTGACAACTGGAATCTAAGGTCTAATTTGTTTTTTTTTTCATTTTAAACTCTTAAGCCTTGTTTGTTTTTTCATTTTAAGCTCTTAATCACCACTTATGTCTGATTCGTTTAGACATTTCATAACCATTTCCGAACTGGAATCAGACTTCAGACTTTGGACCTCTTAAAAAACAAACGCCACCTTAATCACCACTTATTAGATGTTTTATAACCATTTCAGAACTATAATCAGACTTCAGACTTAAACACCTCTTAAAAAAATAAAAGCCACCTAAATGTCACAATTAATATTGAGAAGGACAAAAAATATAAATAAATATGAACCAAAATTGAATATTGTTGTTCTCAACTTCAGAATGTAGGTATATGGTATTACATTGCATAGACAACTTTCACTTAATGCATTACTTTATTTATTTCAAAACTTAATACTTATTATTTGAACCATCCAAAAATAAACACGAATTTCTTTTTTTTTTTTGGAAAAAGTATCATAGGTATTGTCTAGACTAAATTCTGACAATTTTAATACTGTTAAAGCATGCAGGCCTAAGATAATTCTTCAGTGGCTACAAGTTGTTTACGTCTGGATTCGAACCTGGGGTAGATAGGTTATCTAGCCTCATCCCCCACAAGGCTTAATCAGTACGCCACAAACCTTATGGTTAAAACGAAATTTCTTTTTTTCAATAAGACCAAGCTGTGATAATTTTAATTTACAATTTCTAATTATTTGACATTTAACAAATAAATAAAAAATTACATGACACGTTAATATTTGTTTTTACTGCGTTTATGACATTATTAATTGGTAATATTTTTCTAGATCCACAAAAGGAGCCACATAAGCCGCAAAAAAACCATAATGGCAGAATTTTATTTTGTAATAAACTTTTCTTTTAAAAGTATTTTGTAATAAACTTAGAGACTACAAATTGTGAAGATGTCATTTTATTAATCAAGAATATAATTGATAGAAACTAACAATAATCTTAATTCTTATGTAGTTTATTAAAATGTTTCTTGAAGTGTTGTTTTAATAATTAGTTTATAAATTAATTTTTGTCAATTTAATTGAGACTTTTGACATATTTTAATAAGTTAGTTTATAAATTAACTTTTGTCAATTTAATTGATACTTTTGACATAAGTTTAAAAAATTAATTAGCTTATGTTTGTCAAACATGGTTTGTATGTATAGTAGACGTTTAATAAGTAGATCATCGAAAATTCATTTGAAGATAAAATTGTGAATGTATATGAATAATCTGTAACGTCGGTTCACATATTTTTCAATGATTCATATATGAATACGCGTTTAACTTTATAATTTTATCTTCTTACTTTATAATAAAATCAATTAGTTAAAATGATAAAAGACCCGATTACTCTTAACTTAACTAAGCTTTTTTTTAAACAAAGTTAGTCCCAAAGACGGAAAGAGAAACAAAATGGAAACCACAAAGACGAAAAATACAGTTTTTAAATCACAGGGATAAAAACTATTATAAACGCCAAACCATAAAAACAAAAATCGTAAACTTGGAAAGTATAAAAGGACTTTGTAAAATTATAAAAAGACCATTAGACTTGGAAATTTGTTAGGGATGTTCAAAAAAAACTGGAAAATCGAGAAACCGAGCTGAACCGTTTGATCCGAAACCGAAAAAACCGATAACCGTAAAATCCAAAATTCAAAATACCAAAAACTGAAAAACCTGGGTATTCATGGATCGGTTTTGGTTTTGAATTTAAAGTAACCGCAGATACCCGAACCGAACCGGATATTATATATATATATATAGTATTTAATATTTAATATTAATATTATTATGTATATATATTTATATATTTATTAACCCAAAGTTAAATAAGTAAAGTGTTTTACGTTTTGGTGTCAAGAATTATGTTGGATGATTAAATTTGGTGGTATAAAGACATAAAGTCGAGAAAGCATCGACATTAACCGAAAAATTGATGTTTTTAAATAATTAAACTTGTTTAGCGCTTTGATTAGTTTTATTTATTTCTTTTGTAATTGTTTTAAAAGTTATATTTTGCTACTATTTTTATATTGTAAATGATATTTTTTTTATAAATCCAGGTAACCGTGAACCGAACCGCAGGTAACCGTCTTGTTTCGGTTCGGTTCGGTTCGGTTCAACCCGTGGTTCGGTTTCGGTTTGGGTGTTCGGGTATCCGCCTCTTGCGGTTCGGTTCACATTTTCTCTACTAACCGAACTGAACCGAACCGTGAACACCCCTAAAATTTGTATTTTAGATATTACTTTGAACATTTGACTTTGTATAATTAGTGAAAGAGGAAATTAATTGAAATAATTAATTTCTCTATCCCTTTCACTTTTTAGCCATATTTTTAAATCAATTTATAAACTAGTCATTCTTTACGAGAGTAAGGGGCTGTTTGGTTGGTTTTCCATTAAGTCCTGTCTGGATAAATCTGTCTGTATAGATTTAGATATTTTGCTATTTATTTGTTGTGCAGAATAAATGGTCTGAATGTCAGAAATGACTATTTTATATAAGTTTGTACTTCTTGTACGTAATGTCTAATTTTCTTTTCTCTTTATCAGAAACATGTGGTTTACGTCAAATACATAAAGAATTGTTAACTTGAAAATTGAATTAAAGATATAGCTAAAATGAATAGAGATGGAAATATTAGCTATTTTAGGCAAATTCCTTTTGTCAAAATACCATTGGATTTTGATAATTGTTTTAAGCATATTTCTTAATATTTGGCTTGTGTATAACTAAGAAAAACTATGGTAGATTTACAAATCATAACATCATGTTTAATTTTTTTAGAAAAGTATTTATTATGACGGTATTTTTTGAATTAATATATTTAACTCGATATTTTAGAATCATATACATGTATTTTAGGATTGACTCAAATTAAATATAATAATTATAATCTATAAATATTAATTACTAATTCTAGCTCAATAATACAATTAATGTTTTAATAATTAACAATTTTCATAAACTTAGACATGTTTTCTAAATGTCTTTAATTTTAGTTCTTTTGTTACAAACATTTTAAATATCTAATAATTATGGAAACGATGGGGATCAACGACTTTTGGCAGATTAGTCTAATCGGTGTCATTTATAAAGTAATATCAAAAAAATTGACGAAGCGAATAAATACGGTAATGGAGAATATTATCAGCAAAGAACAAAGTGCGTTTATTAGAGGGAGATCTATTCTAGATGGGATCTTAATTGTAAATGAAATGGTGGATTATTTAAAAAAGGCAAAAAAAGAGGAGCTTGATTTTTAAAGTGGACTTCGAGAAGGCATACGATACGGTGGAGTGGACTTTCCTAATGGACGCTTTGAAAAATATGGGCTTTGGGACAAAATGGAGAAATTGGGTTGGATCTTGCTTGAAGTCGTCAAGTATTTCGATATTAGTGAACAGGTCACCAACCAAAGAATTCAAAATGGACAAGGGATTGAGACTAGGAGATCATCTTGCTCCTTTTTTATTCTTGGTAGTCGTCGAATGCCTACATCTTATGGTAGAGTAAGCAGTAAAAAAAGATCTGTTCAGAGGAGTAAAGTTGTTGGAAGTGATGGGATCGTAGTATCGCACCTACAATATGCGGATGACGTAGTGTTTTTCGGAGAATGGGACGTTGTAAATGCAAAAAACCTCATAAAAATACTCCATTGTTTTTATGAGGTGTCGGGACTTAGAATCAACTTGGAAAAAAGTAAGTTATATGGTGTAGGGGTTCCGGAAGAAGAGATTAAAGAATGGGCAAGGAGGTTGAGATGTGGAAGTGGGGTACTACCTTTTATCTACCACAGGTTACTGGTAGGTGCATCAATGAAAAGAACAAACATGTGGAAACCCGTGACTGACAAGACGAAGAAGAAACTTTCGGCGTGGAAAGCAAAAATGCTTTCTTTTGGAGGAAGATGGACCATAGTGAGATCGGTTCTTGGTAATGTACCAAAACTGTGGAATTCGACTAAAAAACACATCAGACGAATTTGTGGACCTTTGATCTACCTTTAAGGGGGTGTTTGGTTCATGGATTTTAATAAAATTGGAATGGATAATTTATTTGACCAAATTCCAAATCATTTGCTCTTGTTTTATTGTAGTGTAGTTTTTCTTCTTCTTCTTCTTCTTCACAAGTAGTTTTTTATTGTTCTGTTGATATCTTCGTTAGCGGCTTGAATCTCACAAGCTTGTTGCCCCCGTTTTGAGTTTGGTTGCTCCTGGTTTTGGTTCTGTTTGGCTACTTTGGTCGCTATAAATTTTTCTTTGTATTTTTTTGTTTGGCTACTTTGTTGTGCAAAAAACGTTTGGTAGTTGCTAGTCTTTGTATTTTAACGAACATACACATATTATTGGTCTAGTAACATCGATAATATTCGCATTTGATAAAAATGGTAATAATAAATGCAATTAGTTTGACTACATTTTTTGTAGAAGCCATCATTTGGAGGCTTGGGACCAGATCTCGGCCAAATCTAACATATGTTTTTTTAATCCATTAGGTCTAGTATAATTAGGGAAGTTGACACAAATAGCCATTTTTATGGTATTGTTTATGTTTTATTAATTTTTTAGAGGGTTTTCTTAAAATAGTCAATGTTTACGCAGAGGCTTTACGCAAAAAGCCAACCTTCTGCATGAAGCCATTTTCTCCAAAAAAATGTCATTTTTTTAAAAGTTTACGCAGAAAGTATGGTTTCTGCGTAAAGAATGTCTGATTGGCAACAAAAAGACACGTCATGTTCCAACAAGACATTCTTTATGCAAAAGGTTTACGTATAAATCACATTTTCTGCATAAACATTTTTTAATAATTAAAAAACATAATTTTTTTATTTTCAAAATTTAAAAAACTCTTTACGTAGGAAGTTGCGTAAAGAATGTTTTTTAATTTCCAAAATTAATAGTAAACATATAATAATTTTGAATATTAATATTAAATAATAAATTTTATTTTATAATGTTCATTTTCTAAGAATTTTCAAAAATAAAAATCCACGTAATTCTTTTTGGAAAATTAAAAAAAAATAACTTCTACATATTTACGCAAAATATCTTTTACATGTTTACGTAAAGGATCTTCTACAAATAATTTATTTAATAACATTATTACTTTTGGAAAATTAAAAAAAAAAATCGTATACACATTTATGCAAATGATTTTTTTAAAGTTTTATAAAAAATTTAAAAATTATTATTTAATAAAAAATAAAATTATTAAAATTATTTAACATCAAAAATTAGTATAAAATATTAATTTTTTTACGCAAAAGATTTTATTTTTTAAAATTACTATAAATTATTTAACATTGTAAGAAAGTTATTATTTAATTATTAATATCTTAAAATTATTTAATATTAATTCTAAAAATTAAAAAATTAAAAATATTTTTTACGCAGAAGGTGAACTATCTGCCTAAAGAAGTTTTTAAATTTTGAAAATTAAAAAATACATATAAAATAATGTTTACGAAGAAAGTATGGTTTATGTGTAAACCTTCTTTGTACAGAATGTCTTGTTGAAACATGACGTGTTTTTTTGTTGTCAGCCAGACATTCTTTATGCTGAGAGTTTACGTATAAACCATACTTTCTGCGTAAACTTTAAAAAATGACACTTTTTTTTGGAGAAAATAAGCTTTACGCAGAAGGTTGATTTTCTGCGTAAACATCGACTATTTTGGAAAACCCTCTAAAAATGGCTAAAAAATAAACAACTTTATAAGAATGGTTATTTCTGTCAATTTCCCAAAATCCAAGTCTGTTTTTATACGTTTGAAAACTTTCTTGTATTTGTTCCATAAATTAAAACTTTACATTTAAAAAAGAGTTAAATTCAAATTTGGTCCCTATGGTTTACAAATTGTAACGGATATGGTCCCTCAATGATTTTTTTAACGAATAACGTCCCTGTGGTTTCCATTTTATAACACATAAGGTCCCTCCATCTAACTTTTCTGTTAAATATAACATTTTTAACGTATTTTCTTTATTTTTCATTTTTCAAACCACATGGACCAAATCTGTAATTTACTCTAAACTATATACATATATTTATATTTTATGTATTGTATTGTATTGTATTGTATAATTATATTTTTATTTCATTAATTATATAAATTGCCTATTTTATTAATTATATAATTTTCATATTTTATAAATTATATTACATTTATATTTTATAAATTATTTTTATTTTGTATATTCATATAAATATAATATATTACATTTATATTTTATAAAATACTAATAATTTAATAAAATATATGAAAGGTCCAATTTATGCTATAAACATTAAATCATGTCAATATACAAATTGCATGCATGTAATACTTAAATACATAAAATATATAAAAATATAAATATAAATATAATTTTTTTATAAAATATAGATGTAATATAATTTTAAATATACAAATAATTAATAATTCATACATATACCTATATGAAGTGAATAGAGATGGTAACGAAGGTTAGACGGTAGATTTTCAGGAGAATCATCTTGATGACATCGATGTTGTACGTGTTTGAATTTAATTTTTATATTATATTTACTGTATATATTTATATCTATAGATTAATAATTTTTTGTATATTTAAGATTATATTATATTATATTATAGATCTCAGATCATTTACAAACTGAATGAAGGATACAAACTCACAAACCAATATAAAAATAATTTATTTCATTATTTTTTTCCATCAAATGCTATGATTTAAGATGTTATTATACATATGTTTGTTTCACCTTATGAAAAAGTTACATGTGAAAAATGTATGTAAAACTTTTACATTATGAAACAAATATATGATAAACTTTTAACTTATGAAAATAAATACATGTGAAACTTTACATTATGAAACAAACATGTGTAATAACATCTTAAATCATATCATATGATGAAAAAAAAATTACATTGCCTTGTACGAGTTTGTACTCTTCATCCGGTTTGTAAATGAACTAACATCTTATATTATATTTATATTTTATAGAATTTGCTTTGTACTTGTATTTATATTTTATATTTTATATTTGTATTTATTTTATTTATTTGAATCTTCCATATATGTATATAATTTGTATAATGAACTGATTTAGTGTTTTTAACATAAACTGAACATTCGATACATTTTATAAAATTATTTATATTTTATATATAAATATAAAATAAATTTTATAAAAGATAAATATAATATATCACAAATATATAAAGTATAAATTATTTTTTAAATAAAATTATAAGGTGCCTATAAATATGTAGTATAATTTATAAAATAAGAAAATTATACAATTAACAAAATATGTAATTTATATAATTAATGAAATGCAAATATAATTATATAATATATAAAATATAAATATATGTATATAGTTTAGAGTAAATTACAGATTTGGTCCATATGGTTTGAAAAATGGAAAAATAAAGAAATTATGTTAAAAATGTTATATTTAACGGAAAAATTAGATGGAGGGACCTTACGTGTTATAAAATGGAAACCACAGGAACGTTATTCGTTATAAAAATCATTCAGGGACCTTATCCGTTATAATTTGTAAACCACAGGGACCAAATTTGAATTTAACTCTTTAAAAAAGCTATATAAAACTATTCAAATTTCCAACTAAAATACCTGACATATACTGATGTATACAATGTAAGAAAAAAATAGTTTCACAAAATAATTATCCACTTAATATTTTATTTTCAAGATGGAGATTCTAGACATGCTATAGCTATATACATCACATATCGTATGTATATTTTAGAGATGCTTGGTACTTAATTAAGGAATCTAATGCAAAACCACTTCTAAACCTTTTTCTATAATAAAATATTAACTATATACAACTTTAGTTAATTATAATTACATAATGGGTCATCTGAACCCGTCAGATTAACTTTAATAGTCTCGTCCGGACCACCCATTAACTTTAATAATCCTGTCTGAGGCCGCCATGATTTTAAAGAAATGGTTGTAAAAATATGCTTTTCTAATAGGTTGAACCAATCAGGTCTAAGTGTCTTACAACTCCAACTTTTTGTATGCATATTACAAATCTATCAATGTTGAATCTTTAATTAGGACACTACTAATATAAAAAAAAACTTATTATGCATTGAAGTCGATGGGTAAGGGGGTTAAAACTTAAAAGGTTCAACTCTAACGGATAGGAGTTGCAATGTTTTTGTAATTCAATCTTAAACAGTATGATAATTGACATGTTTGTCTTATGGTTGTACTAAACTTTGAACTGGGATAGTTTTTGCTAGGTATTTTGGCTGAAAATCAACCACGAGAGTTTATTTATAAGATTTTTGCTAAGTACCTCTCTGTCGCTTTTCAACCATGTGCATTCATCATATTTTATTTTGAATCTTATCAAATATTGGTTAATGCATCTAATCTACTAAGAGCATCTCCAACAGCTTCTCCAAAATGGGGAAAATGAAGAAAATAGGGATTTTAGGTCAATTTTCAGCTCCAATAGCTTTCCCAAAACTATCTCCAAAATGGAGAAAGTAGAAGAGAGGTGGGTTTTTTCTCCAAATTTGGAGAACACCCCAAATGATTACAATATGAGACAACCAATAGGAAAATTTAAAAACAAATATTTGGAGAGAGATATAATATTTTAATAGATGAATGTAATATTTTAATATTATAATTTATGTTGGTTTCTCCAAAATGAGGAATATGTTGGAGATGAACACGATTTTTTTTTGAAGATTTTAACTTTTGCTTTTCCATTTTGGAAATTTTTTGAAGAATCTCTTGGAGATATTCTAAGTAGAGTAAAGTTCACTTTTGATTCCCAACTTTATAATTTTCAATAGATATCATCCTTAAACTTCAAAAATTTGGATTTGGTTCCTCACTTTTATCAATTCCCAACGGTTTTAGTCCCTCTATTTAACAATCATTAACTTTTTTCATCAAGTCTAATTAAATTAGGGGGCGTCTTGGTCATTTTCACCATTTTATTAAATTAATTATAGTTTTAACCCTGTAGTTACTAATATGTTTCACATTTGACCCCTCCTACTAACTTCATGTTTGGCAGGGGAAGTAATATAAGGTGCAACTTTCCCTCCCTTGACCTAATAGAAGGAAGCCTCCCATATTTCTCCGACGGTATAAACCCTTCTCCGGTCGCCGCCTCTTCAACAGTCGCCATTCTCACAGGTTAGCCATCTTCCATTACTTTTTGAGCTCACCCACAAACAAAAACTCGATTTTGGTTAAATGTTTATCCTGCAACTAGTTATAATTGTATTCTAACCGAAATTAGGGAAACAAATATCGTCTTTCCCCCCTTTTTTTTCTTCATTTGATTGTGGGTTACATGTTCTTTTTCACTTTCATTCGTAAATTAGGGCACCAGTACATTTTCACTGCAATTTTTAAAGGTGTTCTACGATTTATAAGAAGAAATTGCATTTGCCATGCCGTCAATTCAAAGGGGCGTTCTGTAATTTTTCTTCTGATTTCAAAAGGGTTGGGTTTCAATTTTGATATTGATGTGGATTTCATGCTTCTTTCACAGAAATTGCTAGGTGTATCAACAAGTACCACTAGTAGAAGAATATTTGTGTTGAATTTGCAACAGTTTGTACTAATTTGACATCTTTACTTGTAATTTAGAATGAGTGTTAACAGATATATGTATATATATATATATATATTTAAATTTACAAAGTTCTCGTTTGAACCTTCCTACTCTCTATATATATATATATATGTAGATGGAGGTCCAGGGAAAACGCTAAAAAAAAAACTGAAAACACCTTGAGAGCCCGCCATCTAGATGGTATTTTTTTCTATGCATCAATGCATATATATGCATTAGTGCATATGCACAAATGCATACAAGCGATTGGAGCTCTTTTTTTCCATGCATCAATGCATATATATATATATATATATATATATGCATCAATGCATATATATATATATATATATATGCATCAATGCATATGCACAAATGCATGTTAGTACATACCGTCCAGATGGAAGGCTCCCAGGTGTTCTTCGGTTTTCTCTTTTTTTTGGCGTTTTCCCCTGAAGCTGACCCTATATATATATGTATGTATATATGTATGTACTATGTATGTGGCTTAATTGGATTATTGTTCTGCTAGGAAGTTTAGTTAGTGGAAGATATGATTAAAAGAAGGTTTTACAAGCAAGAACATGGGGATAAAGATGCTGCTTCTGGTTCATCTTCATCTTCCGACTCTGAACTGGATGCAGAAGCATCAGTAGATACAGAAGATGAAGAACAAGAAGAAGATTATGATAACAATGTAGTCGTGGAATCAAGGAAAAAAGACCAGCCTTGCTCTTCGTCTTCTGGTTTGTTGTTATTGGTGTTCTCTTTCACTTTTATCATTTAGTTTCGGATAAAAGATCGGTTATTATACTTTTCCCTCATGAAGTTTAGATTTTGCTTCATGATTTTGTTATATTTTTCAGGATATGAAAGCGAAGATAGCTCAGGAAATGAAGTTAATCTTGATGCTTCAGGTTGAATTATTGTTTATGTTATTTAATATTTTTAAGATGTCTAAATAGTTTTCCTTTAGATGGTCATGAGATCCGTGACTTGCTTCGTGACTTTGCAGCTATTTTTATTGCGGTTACTTTTAGTGGTAATTATATTGGCGCTGGTTTAAAACCAGTCTAGAAATTTAAGGCAAATCTTTAGTAATCAATTGTGTAATGCTTCTTAGGGGCTGTTTGTTTACCTCCATTAAGAGACAGCCTCTGAATCGCTAAGAGGTGAATCTTGTTTGGAAAAAAATTAAGTTTGCCTCTTAATGGTTCTAAAACCCTTTGAATCATTTTGTATCCTGGACCTCCCTTAACCATTCAGAGCCCTAATTTCATTTTGCATAATTACCAAACAATTATATTCATCTTGCACTACATCATAAAAGCCTCTTAATCATTCTGACCACTTAATCATTTTGCACTATATCATAAAAGCCTCTTAATCATTCTCATTTTGCACCATACCATTCTGCAACTGCCAAACAGCCCCTTAATGTTGAAAGATATATGATGATTTGCAGGGCTAGCCACAAATGATGATGGCAGTGATAGTGAAGGTGAGAATTATAAACAAGATGTGATTAACACACGGATGTCTGCTGATAACCATTCTGATAAGAAAGCAATCACAAATGATGTTTTGGATTGTGTCTTGAAAAGTAAATCGGTTTTCAAATGCAAGTTATGCCCAAGAATTGTTTGTTTAACTGAAGAAACATTGAAGGCTCATCTCAAATCCAAGGTTGGTAATCTCTTCTGTTTGCCATTTGCTTTTTTGTATTTTACCTCTTATTTAGTTAGCACTTGTGTCTTACCGGATAAGAGGTTATAGTTATAAAACCAATCTCATTACAAATGTATTTTATTATTCATTAGTAATAAAAAGTTATATACTCATTCAGACATTTATCAATTTACAAAAACAAGCAGTCGTTTTTATCATGCTCTCAAGACTTTCAACACCACCTCTTATAAATAAGAAGTGAAATAGACTTCGGACTTGAACACCCAACGGATAATGAGACTGTTCCCATTAAGACCTCTGGCTTGCAAAACAAAGATTAAATGAACCCATGTGACAAATTGTAAGAATAGTAGCTATTTAATCATATATATCTATATATATGGGAGAATTGCTTGGTTTGTAATGGATATCTCCCCTATATATATCTATATATATATATATATTCTCTCCATAATAACATTGCTGATTGTTTTTGTGTGATTTATAAATTATTATAGAGGCATGCTCGATCTGAAAAACTATTGAAGGAAGGTAGGCTTAAGATGATGCTAAATAGTGATGGAGAAATAGAGGAGGAAGAAGACGGAGAAACTCACCAGGAGAGGCATGCAAAAACTCTAGCTCTTCTACAGGTCTGCAATTCAAAAAAGACTTCTTTTTTCGAGCTTTTTTACCAGCTTAGGTCGCTAAAAAACCTTAAAAAAAAAGCTCGTTATTGTTTCATAATGTGGGTCCCATCGAGATGTTTGATATGGGTTACAAAATTAACGAACTGTGATTTGTGTGTGTGCAGCCAAACAAGAATGCATCAGAGTCGAAGAAAAACAAAGGGAGACAACGACAGCGGAAGAGACTAAGAAAGGTATATTGTTTGTTACTCGTATGATGTTAGTTATACTTTTTGAGTTTTGGAGCCAAAAATTTAAAGTAAGCTTTTTTGTTATTTTGGCTTGTTGCAGAAAACATCTGATGATTCAGCAGTCAAAAAACCGAAGAAAACATCTGATGATTCAGCGGCCAAAACACCGAAGAAAACATCTGATGATTCAGCGGCCAAAAAAGCAAAGAAAACATCTGATGATTCGGCGGCCAAAAAACCGAAAAAATCGGCCAAGAAGAAGCCTAAAAGCGATATCTGAAGGGTTAATTGCTGCAAGCAAAGATAGTTTACAGAAAAGAAAAGACGATGAAATAGGATATTTTTGTGCGTTACTTGGAAAAATACCGTGTGGGTTTTGATCTTGAAATGTTGGTTTGTTCGTTTTTGGGTTTTTGCTAGATGTGATCTGAACCATTAAATATGGTAATGTTGTCGTGTTTCAACCGTTTTATGGACCGTTGAGTTTTCACAACAACAATTGAGGATAGTTTGCTGTATTTGATTCACACCTTTTTGCAAGAACAAAACAAAAATTCATCATCTCACATGTTGGTGCAACATTTAGACTTTGATAAATTTAATAATGCTTATGTTTAGAGTGTTATTCAATTGATTTAGGTAAATCTGATCCAATCATCCATGGATGTTGAAATTTGTCATCTGATCCAATCCGACTAATATTGGTCATCTGCTCCAATCCGATCTAATCTAATGAATTATTGGATCAAATTGGTTTCATCAATTGAATATTACTATTGGTTATCCACTAGATCGAATTTCAATTCAATTTTCAACCAATTAATCCATCATTCCAACAAAATTATTCATATGTTTTCTTAAGTTATTAAAATACAATGCATATAAATATCAACTAAAAAGCAATATTGTAAAATGATAATAATTATATATAATTATTAATTGGATGGTAACCGAATAGTCGGATGAGAAATCGAATAATGGGATTGGATCCGTTTAGTTTTATTGGATGTTGGACTGCCACCCAAGAACCGACCAATTCATGTTGAATGCTGAAATTTTGGATCCAATTATAATTGAATATCTGATTATGATCAATCGTTTTAAATTAGACCGGATGACACACCCCTACCCGACTTCACTCTCGCCTATCTAGTCTTTGCTATGCACCAAATGCACCTTATGATATCTTTTGTTTCGCATTGTCTTGAATACTTCAGTATGCTAAAAACAAATTAAACGTTAATAAAAGTGAGAAAGGTAAATGTAGGTGGTAAACCTCCCGTCTCTCTTAAAAAGACGAAACTGCCCCCTCCTTAGATCAACAATCAACGGCTGAGAATATGCATAAGATAACGATGAAAAACAGCCATACAGTAAGAGTCTTGAGGTTAAAAAAGTACCATCACATTCACTGCTACGAAAAAAAAAAAAACTAGTTAATATTTACATGTAAAACACTAGCTACCAAAAAAGGAATCTCAATTCATTTACCACCCCGAACATCCATCTTTCGTGTTTGCAAATGAAACATTTCCGCTAAATCCGTAGCCGTGCTACAATCACTCGGCTTCTTATCTAACCGGGATCGAATAAATCTCGGGAACCTCACAGAAATGCCACGTGAAGGATGCACTAAACCGCTAGCCGCATGGTGAACCGGCGATACCGTAAAGTCCGCACCTCGTATCTCCCAAACCAATTCGGGTGTAAACCACATATCAGGCTCCTCGCCTGTTTGATAATACGACGGTTTCTCATTTTTCGGTAGGATTTTGTCATCTACAAAAAACTCTTTCATCTGCAAAACAAAAAAAAAACCCACATTTTTATCATAATCGTAGAACCGTGTGGGCCAAAATCGCTACTATCAAATCACCTGTTTGTTTACCTCTTGACAATTCCATTAAGAGACAACCTCTGAACCGTTAAGAGGTGAATCATGTTTGGCAAAAAAAAATAAGTCACCCTCTGAATCATTTTGTATCCTGGACCTCTCTTAACCATTCAGAGCTCTAATTTCATTTTGAACAATTACCAAACAAACATATTTCATTTTATACTATATCATAAGAGCCTCTTAATCATTATGACCACTTAACCATTCTACACCAAACCATTCAGCAATTGCCAAACAGCCAGTAATTTTAACATGAACATGTTTCAAAAAAATAAATGTTTGCAATATTTTCAGTATGAGATACGATAAAACGAAAGTAGCTTAGCTTTACATCAACATCTGGTGCAATAAGAAGAATGATCGGGTTTTAGAAACGACGAACCTCTACATAGAAGGCATCAGAGAAGCCAGACATTACACGACAGACGCTTTGATATTCATCGGTGTCAGGATCGTAGCACGCCATGAGAAATGGACTGTACCTAAAAAACAGAAATACACACACAACATAACCACATTTCAAATAGATAATAAAGTTGGATTCATGTTTTGATTAAAACCCTAAAAAAAAGATAAATTTGTGTTCTAATTTCAATTGGATTTGTGGGTTTCTTGGTTGAATGTTCATAATCTTCGTTTTCTTGATTCAGGGTTGAAGAAAAAAGAAGTAGAAGCTACGCAAAATGACCACAATACCCTCACCTTAACGGATGGATTTAAGTAAACGATGTGGGTTTTGGTGTAAATTTGAAACTGAAGTGGCAATTGACAGAGTTTGCATAAACCACAGGGACATTTATGTAACTCAGAGCCTGTTTGTTAGCAGCTTAATAAGCTTAATGGGACTCACTGCTTATTCGGTCAGCTATACATGACTGCTTGGTAGTGGCTTAATGATATAGAAAGTGGCTTATTCATTAAGCTTCTAGGTGGGAGCTTTACGCAGAAAGCCAAGTTTTTTTTTCCAAACTTTCCCTTCCCAATTAAAAAACATGCTCCTTCCATCTATGAAAAAGCCCTCCGAAACAAAAACTTTCCCAATCTATACAGAGCTTTATCCAATGGACTTAATGGAAAACCAACCAAACAGCCCCTTAGTCTGATGATTATAACTACTAGTATTAATGTAATTCTTACCATCCTGCCTTCCTTCCATTCCCATACCAAGCACCAATAGGAACCAAGTCCAGGGAATCATTTAACCCTTCCACATAATCTCGCTTAACCTGCAAATGATTATTACTTTTTGAGCTCCAAAAGATGATTTAACACGTAATCATATAACTTGTAAAATAGTAAACCTTTAACCAAGAATCCGAACGCTTTGATGGGAGATAACCGGCATCAACATCAAGAGATTTAACCATGATTCCTTCACATGAGGAATGAAAAGCATCATCAAAAAACTTATTCATCTTAGTCAGCGTGGCTTCATTAGTAACATAAGCATCATCCGCCTCCACCTACATCATCATGGCAACTTAAAAACAAACACAAAAGGTATATTCCCTCCGTCCCAAAGTAAGTGTCCACTTTCAAAAGTAAGTGCCACATTCATATTCTACCCTTTAGGGTGCATTTGGTACAATGGACAGGACAGAACAAGGATCACTGTTCCACGTTTGACTGTTCCACGTTTGGCAGGACTTTTATGTGGAACAAGCGTGTTCCACCCTCACCCCATGGAACAAGGTGGAACACACCTATGTTTTACCAGTATAACTTTAAAATAAAATTGATTTCTCTTCTACAATATCAAATAAGCCTTCCTCTTTACATTTTATTCATTCTTTAAATTTTATTTATTGTATTTTATGCTCTTTAAACTTCCACTTTATTGCCATCAAAATATTATTTTTATACGGTTTCTATATTTTGATTAATATATGTAATTTATCAAATATTAATGAAAAAAAATATAGAAAATGTATAAAATAAAAATTGGAAACTACATATACTCGTCTTGACAAAATTTTCTAATGATATATTTTGTAATTATAAATATCTATTTTATTATAACTTAATAAATTACATAATTAATCAAAATATATAAATAGCTCATTAGGGGTAAATTGGTCATTTTATCTGTTATGACATGTCCAATTCTGTCTTACCAAATGCTGAACAGTTGTTCTTTCCTATCCTAGCTGGATACCAAACGCACCCTTAATTATGAGATGAATACATTTATTACTCCCTCTATTGTTAAGGGTACAATTGTCATTTAGTTAATTAAAATTGTAATAATTACACATCTCTAACACCCGTGCGCCTTTTTCGTTGTGGACATTTATTTTGGACGGAGGGAGTAGTAAACCAAAAACGATAATCATCAATTAGCAACATAATAGCAAGAAACTCACTGTTATTTGCTGTGAATATTCAAAATATCCCTTCTTCTCATCACCAAACAAATCTTTCAAATCTGAAATCAACAGAAAAATACAATTAAGCAAACAGAAAAAAATAAAACCCAATTGCAGATAGAAAAACAGGTAGTCTTACATTTCCTTCTTTGACGCAGAGGTAATCCCAACAGCCTGTAACAATTAGCTGGATTAGAATAATAAAGGTTTTCAATTTTTCAAATCTTGCAATAAGATAATAAGATGAGAATATGGAAAAACAAATTTTGCAACCTATTTAACAAGTAATAATAAATGCAAGAAAATTCAAAAAATATCGAAGCGTTAGATCAAGATATTTACTGTTCCCCATTAGCGAACATGACATCAAATGCAAAGACACATATATCAACCTGCAAAGAAATAAAATCAGACATTTGAAAGATATAAATAAAAGCCGCGATGCTCAAAATAATCATATTGTCAGAATACTTTTGATGGAATAGAATCAGGCCTTTATGTTATCTACTGCAATAAATGAATTTTTGCCCCCTCTATCACGGGAAGATAATTCTTGGAATGATAGAAGCTTGGGACCATTTTTTCTATCAACGGCGACCACCTGTAGCCAGAAAATTATATCCAAAATTAACTAAATATTAATAAAGATAATTCTCAACATCCTACAGAAGTCAAAGATCAGTAATGTTAAAAGAAATCATGATAAAGTTCATTATAATTTATAAATACATACCTCTGCATCAATTATGAAAGTCACAGTATTACAATTGCAAAGCTCGTTTATTATACTTATTAGATCAGGAAATCTAAAAGTCGTTTCGTCCCCATTTCGTGAAAAAACCCGTACAGATCCATCAGCTAATTTGTGAATTTGGGCACGCTGACCATCATATCTACAAAAAAAACATGTGTAAACATGTTCATTTCTTCCGAAATAATTTGATCAACAGTATATTCATGAAAGATTAAGAAATATCTATAATTCTATACAGAAATTCGTTTTTTGTTTACATGGTTAGATATGGCGTCATAATCAGAAAGACTCTAGCATAATAGAATCAATAATTAACCCAACTAACAAACGAATAATGTCTTTAAGATATGACTTATCAAATCTAATAAACAAGACTTACTTAAATTCGCAAGTAAGTGCTTTTCCTTGAAAGAGCTTCAACACTTGAGGGATTCCATTAGTAATTCTATAACATAAACACTTAACTATCATATAAAATTATAAATAACACCAACTCAAAGATGAATAATAGAAGTAGGTTGTATATACTTTGCAAGCATTGGCTTAATCGGTATGCCTGGAACCATCGACAATGTTTCTGAAGAAAATTTAATCCCTTTGTCCATAACAGAAGGAATGAGCAGATCCTGAAGAATAAAGTAGTGTATAAATTGCTAATTCACTATAGCACCATGAAAACCGAAAAGATTTAAAATATATATATAGTAGTTTCTAAGAAAAACAAAATGCAAAGCATATTATTTACATCAATCTGAAGTAGAAATTTAATAGAAATCCAGTGCAAAAGATAACTTTACCAAATTTGGGAGTATGTTATATGCTTCAACAACTGCTGCAGAGAGTCCCTAATAGAAAAGAGTATGTCAATAGAAAACCCCGAGGGTAGCAAAGTAATCTTGACCAGCATAGCCAAAAGGATAGGTGACTAAGAGTTCATTTGTTACATTTGCCGTAAAATAAATATTATATACTTCAAAAAAAAGAACAAACCTGAAGCCTTTCTTTCAGATTTTCCATGGTTCTTTCATGACAAGAGTTCATAACAATGGCCTGAGCTAATGCAGGCAAAACGGTTCTCATCATGGCCCCAATTCTTAAATTCCTAACCTACACATCACCAAAAACAAAAATATGTTGCATGAAATCAGACACAGATGATATATATATATATATATACCATATCTAACTGAACATACAGTATGATTCAACTGACAAAAGAAAAAGGATGTCAAGAATTATCCATTTTTATGAAGATCTATTGAAAATTTCAGGATTAAAGTTTACGGTGTTTCAATTGACAAAACTAAACTTAATAGTGCCTGCAACTTGAGAAAAGAACTCAAAAGTACAAATTTGTCATTATTTCCATTTGCCTATACAATAAATAACAATTTACGGAGAGGTAATTTCCCAACTCTATGCATGTCTGGCTCTTTCAGCTTATCTTGACTGGATCAGTATACGATAAAGGAACCACCCATAATAATACTAAGAAATCTAAATACATGACTTGCAGTGATAGAATTTGGAACCTACTTATTTATTTGTTTGTTAAATTTTGATAGCGCGTAAAAGGCATCAACCAACTAAAGCTGTAAAACATTTCCATGGTGGAGGTTAGATCTCAATTTATACTTAAATTTCAAATCAGAATCTTTTGCTTCTTTTGCCAGTCAAATCCAACTACCCGATTCAAAATAGAACAAAATGTTGGTTCTTTTTTTGTAAAACAAAATTTGATTCACAAGCAATCCAAAATACAGAGTTGATCTCAAGGAAAATATAAAATCTACAGCAAGCAATCAAATCAATTAACCAACCACTCATATATCCCAAAATTCCAAGAGGTTCAAGTTTTCAAGGTGTTGTGACACAACTTTAATAATCAAAATATTCAATTGAAAGCTTACCAATGTTCTGACTATAAATTTTATCTCCATCTCTCTACAAGATCTCATCAGATTAACAATGAGGTTTCTCCTCCGCATGGTACTTCCACTACCTGTTTGTACACTGACAAATTCTATATTAATATATAGAATAATAGATGCTTTACCATTAAACAAATACATCATACAAAAATGAGAGCATATATACAGTATTATGTAAAAGGTGTGTTATCTTCTTTATCTTTTCTACAATGTTCAACTTTAGCTAAAGAATGATGATGGGGTAGGCATTTACAAATCTATAATGCGTACCAATCTCATTATGACATTTTTATAATCATGCATAGCCATACCATATTTCAGAAAGCAAAGTATTCAGCAACTCTGATTTCATTAGCCAAATTTATAAATGAATTGCATACCTGATCTCTCGAAGCACCGAATAAACACCTCGGATTGAGAGGGGAGCTGGAGGTGCAAGTAGTTTTTGTGTCTGGCGGCAAAGTTGAGCAACATCACCTTATTCAGATAGATTATTTAGCATTTTATAAATAAGTGCACCAGATAATCTTTTGGAATTAACAATCGTAATATTGCCATACCAAGATCACCTAAGCTGTTGTATAAATCCCTAATCTTCGATTTATTTGTCCCACATGCCTCTTCCAATGCTGCAGTGACTATGCTTCCACCAATATTCAGTTCCTGAGCCATAATTACACGAAAATACAATATCATGCAGGTATGCACAAACATTCATCAAAATAAACAACCACGGCCTTGTCATCCTATGACATCATCCATCAGAATGGTGTTTGCATGTTAACATGTTCAATCAGACCTAAAGAGTTTATAATTCCCTATATTGTCTTTTCCTGGCATTATATTGGTTACAACTTAAACTTCTTACTACACGTTATTTCTAAGAGCTTAATTCCACTTGCATGGGATATACATAAACATCTAGAATATAACGCTATTTGTATGCAATAGAGCTCTTCCATTAGAAACATGTAATTTTATTCTAGTTGAAAACGAGTGCTTACCAAAAGGGTGGATGATCAACCTTTGAAAACAACCACCCAAGAGGAACTGTATAAGATAAAGAATCACCCATATATTCAGGATTGCTCAAACCTTAACTGTGGATCGTGAGACTGCTTTTGATTTGCAAGAAATATATGATTTTACATCTTACCAACATCAATTCGTATATTCAACCGCATACATGCTCAAGAAAATGGGTAAGTTGAGTTTAAAAATAAAGTTATTAAGCATTATGCAAGGGCATGCAAAGGAATGTTTAGTAACGTCAGTTGAAATTATGTATGCCTTCAATGCCAAAGGCCAATGCAACCACATGATTTTATGCAAGTTCTATCATCAAGATCTCATCTTAATACTATCTTCCTACATCAAAAACTAGGCAGAATTTGCATAAATTCCTTGATGTTAGCTCGTATTCCCTAGTCTGTACAGAAGTATGGGAAATGCGACGAATAATCCTCAATTCAAGTATAGAGAGCAGTGGAAAGAAGCAATACTTTCCAGGGAAAAGTGACACTCATGTTATGATCAAACAGAACTGAACTAGAACAGAAACCCAAGTCGTGGTTTTACTAAGGACATCATGGTGTCCATTTTGCATTTAAAAACAGTCTCAAAGGCAAAAAGGGTTATAAAAAGTTCAAACACTTTACAAAGAATTTTATCCACTTTGTATGACAAGATCACTACATTTATCGATTGGATAACAACACATTTTTTATGTTCGTAGTAACTTGTAATTCATCATTGCTAAACATATATACTCTCATTGACCACCAAACCAAAAAAGATAAATCCAACACATATATAACGAAATCTGTGCAAATGAAGTATGCTTATATTGTTACATAAAAAGGTTGAAATCAAATAGCAAACATGAACCACAAGGAATGCACAAACCGTGTTTTCATGGTCAGGGGCAATCTTGTTTGTGCACAAGTAAACAGCTGGCAGAACATCCTCCGGCGACAAAATTAATAAGCTGTTTAAAATGAGACATTCCAGGTAAGGTCAACACAGAACATACTCAACCACTGTTATGAATACTGTTAAACTGATGGTAAGATTTATGAGGGAATTCAATAAGGGAAACCAAATTAATGCCTTGAACAGCAACAGACCTCCTAAACATATTGCAGAGCATAGATGTAGCTTTAATCTTTCCTTTTTCATCCTCCACCAGATTGAATGTCCTGGCAAGATGTAAATAGGGAGCAGGCTGGTCATCTTTCCAGCAAGCTGCAGTAGTCAAGTCTTAGTATTATATAATTTATCAAGTTAAGAACTCAACAAGATACTATAGTTCAATATCATCGATAAAACATTATCTTAATTTATTACTATTTCATTGATAAATCACTTGTGGGCAAAAATTCGTAATCTGACTTTGTATTCAATCCATGGGTATCAACCCTTTACAAGAACTTGCAGTAAACTTGAAGAACATGTGTGGATTTTAGAATATATATATATATATATATATAGAAAGTTCAACAACACTAGAACCATAAAGTAACTAAGACCAACCATGGTCTGTGGGAGAATACTTCTCAGGTGGTAATGACACAAGATTGGAGGCAACATTTCCAGCTGGAGGTTGAGGCCCCAATGACTTATCACGTTTATCTCTGTCTGCTACTTTGGTGTCTTGATCAGAAGAGCAGATCCCAGTGTTAGCTTCAACAAAACAGCTACTCTGTGCTGCCCTCTTATTAGTTTCACTGTGTTTATCCTTAGAGTTGGTGTAATACACGTCTAGAGCCTTGTTAATATCTCCCTTTGTCTCCTCTAAGATGGTTGTAGCATAACTACGCAATGACTCACTGCCATTTATGATTTGTATGAACTGATCTACCTCATCTTTGTAATGACTAGCGGCAGTTGTCGGCAACAACTTGTCATCATTGTGGGATGGTTCAGGCAAAGTTCCTGCACTGCAATCCTGAGAAGCCATAGGGGAAAGCTTATTGAAGAATTTAGTTATTGTGCATTGCTTTGGTCCACCAGATCCAAGTGGCGAAGTGATTCTAGGCTTCTTGCTTGACTTACTGTCATTGATCTTCTTCTTTTTGCTAGGAGAAATGCTACTCTTACTATCATTGATCTTCTTGTTTTTGCTAGGAGAAATGCTACTCTTACTGTCATTGATCTTCTTCTTTTTGCTAGGAGAAATGATGCTCTTACTTGATTGTTTAATGTTGGATGATGTTTTTCTTTTTGTTTTTGAAGGACTCGCCTCGCTTTTTAATATAAATTTAACGGGAGATGAAGGTGACGCAAAGTCTTTAGAAAAGTTTTTATTGGATGCAGAGGTAGATGAAGCATGGGCGATGACCTCCTTGAGAATCTCAATTGAGCTTTCTAATGATGCAGGAGCAGAAGATGTACTAGTACTAACCTGCTCATGATATTCAGTTTCATGTTCGTAAAAATTAGAAACTGCTTCAACAACATTATTTCTATATTTACTGATAAGATCCATCATCTGATCTCTAGTAACCCAAGCAGGCAAACAATCACGAAGTTCCTGTATAATTTCATCTGTTTCCTTGTCAGTTATCATTACCAAATTTCGAGCTTCTTGTTCAGCAACAGCCATATCTTTTTCTGTCCCCTGCACATTTTCCTTTAAGTTGTCTGAATCCTTCTCAACTTTCTCATTCGGTTCCCTGGACCCACGATGAAACCCCATTAAGAAGTCCTGCTTGTTAGCCATTTCATCAACCAATCCAGCAAAATGCTTCAGCATTTTATTAACATGTTTACTATCAAGATTCTCAACATCCACACCTACTGTCGGAATAACACGTTTTGGTCTCAAAAACTTTACATACTCTCTAAGCTCCTGATAATTTGAGTGTTCACTGTAAGGTACTAGATGTATCTCAAACGAATCCTTTGTCCTCACAGCAAACTTGTTCCGTTTTACTTCATACGTCCATCCAGTTGGAACAAAACCCACCACCTTAGAGTACCCCTTTGCATCTTTAATCTCCTGCATCTTTGCAAAATTAGGTCGAAAATATGGCCATGTCTCACCTAAAACATTCCACCCAATAACATGAACATCAGTTTCGCACTCTTTATTAGTAAACACCCCATCTTCCCCAAACTCCAGAGTACGCAAAATGCCCAATTTTCTGTCATCTACATGTATCTTTCTATTACACCTACGTGAAATCTCAAGCAAGATTTTCTCTTTACCAATAACATAAGTAGCAACAAGAAACAAAACAGACTTCAGACCACCCTCATTCTCAACCCTATACTTATCAATCATACTAACTACATAATCAATAGACTCCCCTTGCGAAGGAAACACATATTTCGGATTACAATAAGTAGTGTCCAAGAAAACGGCATCAGCACCAATAAATTCTTTCAAAGCAGTTTCAGATGTCATCGAACTACAATACCTAAAGTCACCTGTGTGCACATACCTCTCGCAACTCCCGTCTCCAGTTGGAATTTTGAACAAGAACTGGACTGCACCTGGACAATGATTTGCATCAACCAACGAAATCTCACAACCGTCGACCACAACTGATTCCGATAACGGCAAAGGCACAACAAATGATTCCGAAACTTTAAGCACTTGGACAACGAGACGAGCAGTAATCGGTGAACAAAAGATAATTCCTCTAGACCAGTTAGCATTAAGTCCACCATAGTGATCGGAGTGGAAATGAGAAAGGAAGTAAGATACGGAGTAGTCACCGGAGTATCGGAAACCGTCAACGATAAATTTGGTTTTAGGGATAAGTTTAGAAAGGGGGAAATCTGTGGGCATTGAAGGGATATGAGAGCCAGCGGATAGTAGAGAGAAAGAAACTGGAGGAGGAGAATCGATTTGTGGAGAACGTAGAAATAAGGTTGTAGAATCTAGGGTTAGGGTTTTGGCTTGGGATAGCGATGATGATGCCATATTTAGTATTATACATGAAGATAACTCTGAGAGAAAATATAAGAACCAGTTTCCGGTTAGTTGGCCGGAGACAGGCGGCGACTGGTAGTGGCGGTTGAAGCCGGAAATGGTGGTGCTTCTGATGGCGCCAAAAGTATGAAAGACGAAGAACACTTCAGAGTTCAGACGTTTACCACTTCCGTACTTCAGATCTCTTATTTCAATACATAAAACTAATAATCCAAGGCAGTGTACAAGTTTTATTTAACAACGTACAATTCACTGTTGCTTCAACGTTCTGAATTTGGATACTTTTGGTTTGAGAATATAAAAGTAGGAATGGGTTACATAAATGATCCTTGTACTATTAAAAACTAACAGGTTTAGTCCATAACTTTAATTTATTTTGTATCTAAAAAAATAAAACTCATTCTTTGATTCCAAACTTGGACAAACCAATCAAAAAACAAAATGAAAATTCATACTTCAACATCTTTTAAGAAACAAATAACACATGACACGTGCACAAGGAGTACTTTACCATGAAGTTGTCTTTACAAACTCGTATGTGACATTAGTTCTCGAATTAAGTTGATTATATTTTCAAAATAAGCAAAACAAAAACGTTAAAAAACATTTGAATAATTGCCATTATGTTGCTTAACTTATTGAGTACTTGTGGTATGCTCTTCAAATGAAGGAGCACACGCTATTTATACTTATAATTGAATAGTCCATTAATTAATGGAACTATTAAAAGGTAAACAAAATGTACTGTATAGGTAAAGCTCGTTGTAAAAGACCTATTGCTGGATAATTCATGGATAAAGTCAAAGAATGTGAACTATACAAGTTAGCAATAACATTGATTAATGTTTTTCTTATATATTAGATGATAAGAAATTTTTAAATTTAAATTAATAATTTGTTTAAAATTTAAATTTTAATTAATAATTTCTTATATCGATTAATTTATAAAGACTTCTTGAAAAACGACTCAACTATTTTTTGTTGTTTTGTTGAAATCGTTGTCACTTTGAATCTTATATCTAGTTTTCTCTTATATTTAGGCTGTGTTTGGCAAACTAGCGGATAGGCTAGCTGGTAGCTGATAAGCTAGCGGATGACTGATAAGATAGCTGATGAAAAAAATCATGTTTGACAAAACTAGCGTATGTAAATGTAAAATGACCAAAAAGAGTATATTAAAAAATAATAATGAATATTAATGAGTGTTATAATTGGAAAATATGGCAATAAGCTTCCAAAACGCTACTCCAAGTAGCGTTTCAATAAGCTAACTTATGGTTTGTCAAACGTATACACTGAAAATAAGCTAACTTATAGGTCAGCTTATAAGCTAGCTTATTTTTACCGAACATAGCCTTAAAGTATTGTTTTCTGATAGCTGACAAAAAATTATGCACTATGGCTGTTGCTTTAAATCTTTAATAGGTTCGTTTTCCAAAGGATGTCTATGTTAGAAATTTCATTATCTTTATCAATTCTCAAAAAACTTCAAAAAAAATCATTATTAGTTTCCACCATGCTCTTAATTATTTATTCATCAATTAGCAACTCTACAACTATATTTTCTTTTATAATTATTAAAGTATTAACTAATATATAAATTATTAATTATTATCTCGCTTAATTAATAAATTTTGATGGTCCTAAAATTTATAGAGTTTCACGGGTATATGGACTTATTTAGAGAACTATATATAGATATTTACCAATAAGTTTATAGCTAAACAAGCTTTGTAGATGTATATATCACTTTAAAACTTGTTTCCCACTTTTTTGGTATTTCTTTAATTTTTCGTATTCTCGTGATTGATCTAAAGTATTTTGGTTTTCTCGATTTTCATGTGCAATGTGACAAGCTGATAGCTTGCTCCCGGCATCCTTGACAAACTTTTTCCATTTGTCACGCTTTATTTCTCAAAAAAGAATTGACGGTTTACTACAAGATGTAACAAAGTTAAGTTTAATTTGGTTACTTTATTGGGATTTAATTTATTTGGTTTAGGTTTTGGTATTAAAATTTCTTTAAACTTGTCCTAATGTCTACATTTTTTTAATATTGTATTGAGAAAATGGGTTATGCAAGTTGCGTAAGTGTCATTTATATAATCTTTTTTATCTTTGTGGATTTTGGTTAACTTGTTGAAAATTTGACAGTATAGTAAAGAGGAGAAGCCAGATTGGTTATTTCGTCAGTTTCCTACATGTTTTCACATGAATCGTGTCAGGGTGAGTTAGTAAATAGATTGAGAATTTATTTTGTTGATTTACTAGATGGTGATGAGTTCGTACCAGCCTCGCTAAACTATTCCTAAGAGGTTATTCATTGAACCCATAATTATAAGATGGGTGTTTGCCATATTTAAGGATATGTTGATAGTATGAATTCACATTTTCACTCTTGTAATAATACAGAAAGTAAAAACCTTAAACTTGTTTAAGAGCACAAGAAAGCGAGTATCATCTTTTCATTTTGAAATATATAATATTTATATGTGAGAAATATACTCATATAGGCTTCTAACATTTTGTGAGATTTAAACCCTTGATCTCATAAAAAGTTGGGCTATACTGATAATCTGACGGGTGGGAGGGGACCAGATAAGAAGAAGAAAGGGGAAACTGTTAGGAAATTACGTGTCACGAAACAAATGCTAGCAAATGATTTTTAAGGTCCCAAACAAAATAGAAATCCAAGGACACAAATAACCCGACAACAAATGCGGATAACAATGATCTAGATGTTGCACAATGACTCTAACGAAATAAACAACCCCAAATATAGATAATAACAATATTTGTTATTATCTACGTAAATGACAATATTCACCAAACAATATTAGCAACACGAGAATTTAACGTGGTTCCACTATCGGTGTGATAGTGTACATCCACCAAAGAGAGAGAGCAAGAATATTATTACCAACCAAGGAGATTACAAAGTGCTTGTACAAGGATCTTAAGATCCGCGATCAACTAGCAAATCTTCCGAAACACCGAGTCTTCAAAAACACTCTCGTATCTCACATATATATATAAACGATACTAACTAGAGAGCATTTAGGTGTTGCATCTAAGAGGAAAGGAAATGATCCAAAGGATGGATTATTATGTTCATCCTAATGGGGTATTTATATACCACCCATGAGTAGGCACCAAGTAACTAAGAAGAGTAGGGAACAAGCTTGGAAGTTGAGTAGTGACCAAGCTTCGTGGAGTAGGGACCAAGGCTCGTTGAGTAGCGAGCAAGCTTCAACTTTTACTGGTTTATTCATCGAGTGCAGCATCCATAAACAAGTAATATATTTTATATTACAACAGAAACGATTGGAGAAGAGTAGGATTTGAGTTTCATTATATTTTTCTAAATGCAAAACAGCCCCCAAATTAATGAGTTGACTTAACGTTCGTAAGGGCTAGGAACGGGTGGCTAGTCAGTAGTAGATCTTTTTGATTCAATGTTAACTTTCCTACAACCTTAGTTTATGAATGTCTTTATGATGACCTTGATTTTGGTAAAGATAATGAGAACATGAACTTCCTATGAGAAAATCGAAACAATGGGGGAGGTCTTGATAATCGGTAGAGTTTGAGCATTAGAAGGTAAATTGTATCAAAATGAACTTTATTTTATATTTCCATTCCTATTTTAAATAACCTATTTTTAAAAGTTTTATAGAGCATACTATATATCTCATGCAATTATGAAAACATGATCTATTTTTCGTGCAATTAAGATAACATAAATATAATTATGTTAACAAAGTATTTTGATTCAGTTTATCATTAATTAAGATATAAGAAATATATATAGATAATATAGATATTATTTATTTATAAGTTTTGTAAATATTATTAATTACTAATAGTTTGTTAACCAACAGATCCAAGTTTTTTCCGAATGAACACACCTTTAATTAAAGGTCGATTAAAGTCTCACAAAGTTGTCCGATGCATTTTGAGGGATTTTAAAGTTTTTTTTGGTTGATTGGATGGGATTTTTCCAAAGGTTTTTTGTTTATTTTGATGGACTTCTTTCGGAGTTTTTGGTTGATTTCGAGAGACTTTTTCAGTTTTTAGTTGACATTTCTAGTATTTTCTAATATCTCGGAGGCCGGAGCTCTTTTTAAATTTTAATAGGTACACCTTTGATACCAAAAAAATTTACTCAAGAAAATCTATTGAACATATTAAAAAAAACCTTGCCCGGTCTTTCGTAGGTCCGGGTTCGTGCCAACTTAACACCCAAATGTGTAATAACATGTTCAGGACCGTTCCAATCCTTTTGGAGACCCTGCTACATCTGAATTTTTTGATTACATTACATAAACGAGATATCGGAGATATATATTAAGCACAAAAAACGGACTAAATTTAAACGATTAACAATCTGAATTCTGAATCTAAACCTAAACTATTAATAATTTGAACCTGAACCTAATTAATTTCGAATTGTAGCTTTACACTGGTCGTTGAAATACCTAAACACCATGTAAAATTAGGCTCCAAAATTTTAGAGACCCTGTTTAAAATCTCACATTTAATATGCCAAGGGACAGCCCTGTTACATGTTAATAAGCTTGTTGGGTCATCAAAATGCTTTTTCTTCGATAAATATGTGTAATTAAAATAAAACGGAAAAATTAATATTTGTTACCAAAAAATAAAGTTATAAACATAAAAATATGCATTTGAACATAAAGATGCTCATAGAGGAGCATGGCAGTGTCTAATATGAACAACATTTCAAAATTGTGGCATATTTCATAAAAAATTATACTTATATGTCATATATGACAAAACCATTAAAGTAAAAGGGTTGAAATTAAATTTTTCAAAAAACAAAACAAATTTCAACTCTGAACTCCGCCTGAAACGCCGTGTTCCAACGACACGTGGCGAGATCCTGTTGTTTGAATTCGTCGTCGACGTCTCCATCGGAAAAGCAAAGATCGGAACGAATCTCAACCCTGTAAATCGATCTTTACCCCGATAATTCACTCACAACTCACACTCATCATCATCCTTACAAATCCCAGAAGCCCGTAATTCGAATTCAAACGTCAAATGATTTAATTTGAATCGTTTTATAAAGAATTGAAATCGAAACCCCCATTAATTAATTAAGGCTTTTACCATTTTCCGATTTGATAATGGCTTCCCGGAGGCTTCTCTCCTCCCTTTTCCGGCGACTCAAATCACCCTCCTCAATCACAAAATGCCACAATCCACCAAACCCACGTCCACGTTTCCGCCCTTCGCCGGCCGGATTTATGTTGAACCGTGCAGCAACGGCAGGTTATGCGACGTCGGCTGCCGCCGCAGCTCCGGCGTCTCCGAAATCTTCGCAGGTAGGCGGGAAGATTACAGATGAATATAGCGGTAAGGGCGCCGTGGGTCAGGTAGCTCAGGTGATCGGTGCGGTTGTGGATGTACGGTTTGAAGATGGGTTACCGCCAATCATGACGGCATTGGAGGTGATGGATAATCCATTCAGATTGGTATTAGAGGTGGCACAGCATATGGGTGAGAATATGGTGAGAACGATCGCCATGGATGGAACTGAAGGTCTTGTTAGAGGCCAAAAAGTTCTCAACACCGGCTCTCCTATTCTCGTAATCCCCCCTCTATTCCTTATACATACATATATATTTATTGAGGAACTCAAATTTAGTTATAAACGTGAGCACAAATGAGAGCACGACACAATTCAGAATGAATAATTAAAGAAACATTCTGACTGAATAAGCATTCTGAATATAACATGTGTCGCCCTCTCGTTTGTCCTCAAACCCTATTATCAATTCAGAATGAATAATCAAAGAAACATTCTGACTGAATAAGCATTCTGAATATAACATGTGTCGCCCTCTCGTTTGTCCTCAAACCCTATTATCAATTCAGAATGAATAATCAAAGAAACATTCTGACTGAATAAGCATTCTGAATATAACATGTGTCGCCCTCTAGTTTGTCCTCAAACCAAATTCGAGTTCTCATTTGAACTCTCCTCTATGCTTTTATATCATTCATTCATTGTTCTTATTATATCATTTATTCATTATGAATAATGAATCACCGAAGAAGATCATATTAAACTTGAAGTGTTGTTTGCATGGTAGGTTCCGGTGGGTCGGCCGACGCTTGGTCGGATCATAAATGTCATCGGAGAAGCTATCGACCATTGTGGCGAACTCAGTAAGGCTTCTGTATATATCTCATTTTTAACGTTTTCAAACACTTTTCTCTTTCGATTTGATTTGATTCACTTATGAATTTTGATTGTTTTTAATGTTAAAGAAACGAGCCATTATCTTCCAATTCATCGTGAAGCTCCAGCTTTCGTTGAACAAGCAACCGAACAGCAGATCCTCATTACCGGAATCAAAGTGATTAATTAATTCTTTATAATCTTTAATTAATTACTTGCTTTTAGTTATAATCTTTATTTGGTTTTCATGGTGGTTTTACTTATATATAAACTGTTTATTGTTTTCATTTTACAGGTTGTGGATCTTCTTGCTCCATATCAAAGAGGTGGGAAGATCGGTTTATTTGGTGGTGCCGGAGTCGGAAAGACGGTGCTGATTATGGAACTCATCAACAATATCGCAAAGGCCCATGGTTCGTTTCTAACATTTGCTAATATATATATATATATATATATATATTTATTGCACATATGTTTGTTTCACTTTGTGAAAAAATTACATGTGAAACTTTTACATTATGAAACAAATGCATGTGAAACTTTTACATTATGAAACAAATAGATGTGAAACTTTTTCATAAAGAATATACGAGAAACTTTAAACTTATGGAAAACAAATACATGCGAAACTTTTACATTATGAAACAAAGATACGTGCAATAATATCTTAAATCATAGCATTTGATGAAAAAAATTATTTTTTATTGATTTGAACCAGTTTCTATAGTTTCTACCCTTTGTCCAGTTTCTAAATGAACCAGCGTCTATATATATATATAATGAAATGCTAATGGTTGTTCGATCTTGTTTACGACTTTACGTTGATCGATGATCAGGTGGTTTCTCGGTGTTTGCTGGTGTCGGTGAGCGTACTCGAGAAGGAAACGATTTGTATCGAGAAATGATTGAAAGTGGTGTCATTAAGCTCGGAGACAAGCAGGTTTGTCGGTTTCGGATTGTTTTTGTGTAATTATGTTATATAAATATCAAATTATCGGTTAATTTTTTATGTGATTATATATATATATATATATAATGCAGGCCGAAAGCAAATGTGCTCTAGTTTACGGTCAAATGAACGAGCCCCCAGGTGCTCGTGCTCGTGTCGGGCTCACTGGATTGACCGTTGCCGAACACTTCCGTGATGCAGAAGGACAAGATGTGCTTTTGTTCGTCGACAACATTTTCCGTTTCACTCAGGTGAATATATATATATATATATATATATATATATATATATATATATGCGCATTGATACTTTCGTTGTTATGGGTTTTGTGGTTTGTTAGTTTGGATTTATGTTCGGTTTTCGTGTTTTTATAGGCGAACTCTGAGGTGTCTGCTTTGTTGGGTCGTATTCCGTCTGCCGTCGGTTACCAACCAACGTTAGCTACGGATCTTGGAGGGCTTCAGGAACGTATTACTACGACCAAGAAAGGTTCCATCACTTCCGTTCAAGCTATTTACGTGCCTGCGGACGATTTGACTGATCCGGCTCCCGCAACCACTTTCGCTCATTTGGATGCCACCACTGTGCTATCTCGACAGGTAAAAGGCGTTACCTCACATGGTGCACCAGTTACAATTGCATCTGGTGGTGCACCACCACTGATTGAGCAAAAAGTGGTGCACCAGTTTGCTAAGGTGTACCAGAGCAAATCAGTTGTACCTTGTGGTGCACCACTGTTTGCTAGACTAAGCAAAAATAGTGGTGCACCAGTTTGTTAAGTTGCACCAAAGCACACCAGTTGCACTTGGTGGTGCACCACTGTTTGCCCAGACTGACCCAAACAGTGGTGCACCATTTTGCTAAGATGCACCAAAGCAAATCAATTGCACCGGGTGGTGCATCATTGTTTGGCCAGACTGCGCAAACAGTGGTGCACTTGTTTGCATTTTGTGCAAACCAGGTGCACCAAATATCTGATGACCAAAAGGGAAGTCGTTGTTAGTGGTCTTTTCCCTTTTTTTTCCTCTTATTTTAGTGGTGAATTTTAATGTAGATTTCCGAGTTGGGAATCTATCCGGCGGTTGATCCTTTGGATTCAACATCTAGAATGCTTTCTCCACATGTTCTTGGCGAGGATCATTATAAAACGGCTCGTGGCGTACAAGAGGTTCTCCAAAACTACAAGAATCTTCAGGATATTATCGCCATTCTAGGAATGGACGAACTTAGTGAAGACGACAAACTTACGGTTTCACGTGCTCGTAAGATCCAACGTTTCTTGAGTCAACCATTCCACGTTGCAGAAGTGTTCACCGGCGCTCCTGGAAAGTACGTCGAGTTAAAAGAGAGCATTGCGAGTTTCCAGGTATCATTCGTTCATAAAACGTACAACTTTATGCATTATATACGTCCTATATATATATACACCGAGGAAAGTTCAAATGTGAACTCAAATTTGGTTGTGAGCGTGAGGACAAATGAAATTGCGATACGTGTCTGTATGTACTGAATAAGCATATTCAGACTGAATAAATACTATATTCAGTTTTATTCACTCTGAATATTTGTTTTATTATTCAGTCTGAATATGACACGTGTCACACTCTCATTTGTCCTCACGTTCACAACCAAATTTGAGTTCTCATTTGAACCCGCCCCTATATATATATATACCTCCCCCTGTATATATGTGTATATATATATATATCCCATAAAATACAATGAACTCCAACATGGTATCTTAATTATATTTGCAGGGCGTTCTTGATGGAAAATACGATGAACTCCCCGAACAGTCGTTTTATATGGTTGGAGGAATTGATGAGGTGATTGCTAAGGCTGAGAAAATAGCAAAAGAAAACTGAGAAAATAGCGAAAGAAAACGTTAGTTAATTATTATTATTATTATTATTATTATTATTATTTATTTTTTTGTCGATTTATTTACGAGGCAAATTATATTTGTTCGAGTATGTCGTAGCTAGTTTTGGGAATGAGTCTCGAACTATTTTTTCTATTAGCACGTTTTCGCGGTTGCTAACTGCCCAATTTTCGCCGTGCGTTCAAGATGATTAAAACTTTTGTATTTTGTTTTTCGGCCGATAGAAATAAAAACTGAGTTCTCTTTGTTCTACTGTTATTTAGTTTGTTAGTTGTAACATGTTTGCGATATTGTCGATTTCGAAACTTTTTGTCTAGTGAAAAGACAAAAATGCCCTTACGAAGTAGCATAAATTTAATTTTGTTTTTGGAAATGCTAATATTTGTCGGAAGGGTTGGGTTCACAGGAGACCAGTCTGTTTTCATGAGACCATATTTTTATAATTGAAACTTGAAACATTGTGAATAAAAAAAATCTGAACCTTCAGAACAAAAATATTATGAGTGTTTTATTGTGAAGTTTCAAGTGTAAATAAATGGTGTTACGGTTCTCACGAAAACAATCTGGTCTCAAATGATCTCACTTACCGGTTTAAGTACTTTACCGAGTGCACATAACAAGGACCAATAATCTTATCCAAATGAAAGTAAAGGCAAGGATCAAAAGTGTTGCCACCAAAGTGATGGTAATGGTAAGCAACAAAGTTTATCAAGTTATATACATTTACCATCAATTCCGTTGATGATGGCCGAAAATGTTATCCTTTAAATCCATTTGATATTGGCAATAATTTAGAATAAATAAAATTAATATATACATCGAAATGATAATGACATTCTGGCCTAGCGGTACCGAGGTTTTTACATCATCCTCAAGGTCTCGGGTTCGAGCCTTGGGAGTGGTGGTTTTCCTAAAAATGGTGAAGGTTTGGGTCCTGCATACTGCCCATATGGATGTGATGTCACTGTGGGTCCGAATCACTAACTACTAACTACTAACCGTTCAAAAAAAAAAATTCGAAATTAATTATTAAATTAATTATAAATTAACTTAATATTTTATTTAATCATGTCATATGCATATTCTATTTGGATTTTAACAAACGAAATACACAAAAAATTGAAATCCACACACTTAAGTTGGGACTATTGCATTTACAATACTTCGTTCTGCTACCTTCCTCCGATGTTGCTTACTACCAAACTGACAGCTAACCTTGCTTTTCTACCTTATTAGTAACAGAATGGAGACGGGAGGAGAGGTAAAAGAGAGATTTTCGATTAAACCAAAGTAGTCAATATTTTCAGCTAACTTTGTTTTTTTAAACGTTTTTAATGAGAATTTCTATTTTAGTTAGAGCTTATATAAATAAATAAAATATTTAGGTAAAGTCTATTTTCAAATTAAAAGAAAAAAATTTCTACCCAAATTACGTAAAGATCTACCTTTGCTTAGCGATCTCAATTTACACAATTTTTTTCTTATTAATCTGAAAGTAGAGTTTACGTAAATGCAAAAGACATTGATGTAAATTCCGTCTAAATAGAAATTCAATTTAAAAAATGATTAAAAAATGAATTTGATTGGAAAGTTTTAATTTACAAATTTTAATTCAAAAATAATTTAGATATTTTTGCAATAAAAAAAATTAATTGTTAAAAATTTAAACTATAATTTAATAAAATAAACTTCAAATCAATTCGACTTATTTTTACTAAATCATTTTATTTTAAAAAAGTCATATAATATTTTGCTTCTTTTTTGAAAAAGACGAAAGCGAGTAGTCATTAATCACAAAACAATTTCCTAGACTTACCCGCCAACCCCCACCTCACAAAGGCATACATCTATGGCGTTGATTCCATCTCTTTGGCAACAATTTCAATCTGTGTAAGTTCATTTGATCATATTTTGTCTTGTTTTACTTACAGATCTTCAATTCCCCTAACAATATTCAATAAATTGTTGCCAATTTCATATAGTTTATATAGAAATCTCGCATATCAACAATGGCGTATCAATCCACTGCAAAATATGGCACCGATGATTTCGATATGCAAGAAATCGGAAACTTCCTTAGCTGTGCTTGCAGAGGTGATAGGGTTGGGCTTAATTTGATGTTGAGAAATGGAACGTCACCAAATGTGCAGGATTATGATAACAGAACTGCTCTTCATCTCGCCGCTAGTGAAGGCCATGCTTCGATTGTAGAGCTTCTTTTGCACTATAAGGCCGATGTTAATCTCGATGATCGCTGGCATCGAACTGTAAGAATTAGGGTTTTGATTCTAAAATTTTAGGGTTTTCTTTCGATTTATTGTTATTGGATGATGAGATGAGAATAACGATTGATGTTATGTTTTGATTCTTAAATTCTAGCCTCTAACAGATGCAAGGCTTTATGGACATCGAGATATTTGCAGGATTCTTGAAGTTAATGGAGGCAAGCATTCTGTAATGAACAGTCCAATGGTAATTTCTTTTTTTTGTTTCTAAATTTTGTTGGTTAATTTCTTAGAGATTGGTTGTATATTTGATTATTTGTTCACTGGTTGCAGACAGTTCATCATGGAGAAGATGCAAAGGAAGTAAATATCGAAATTTCTGAGATCAATTCAGAGCATTCGGAACGAATTGAACAGGTTTAAGATCGACTTATTAACACCCCTAATTGGTGTTGCCATGCCTATCCATCAACAATTATTACAACAAAATAGGTTTTATAAGACACCAAAAATGTTTAAATGTTCTATCAGACCGTCCAATAGGACCAAACATTAAGTTGATATGATGTTTTGGGAATCAGGATGTCCTAACAAGTTATTTTAGGACAATTATTAAATAAAGCGTACTATTCGTCTTTTTTATATGATATTATGTGAAAAATATCGTACAAAAACAAATGTTCTATAAAAAGATGTATTCTTAAGACCCTTCTCAAAAATGTCATGTAAAAAAGCTAATAAAACATTTTCTATTAAAAAAATGTCCTAAAAAATTGTTAGGATGCCAGATGGGTCCTAACATCTTATTGTTTGGTCCTATAAACATACAGTCTATTACGACATTTATACATTTTTAGTGTCCTATAAAGCCGATTTTGTTAGAGTGAATCTTGATTTTCTGCTAACTTCTGACGAATTCGTTGTCCCTTATCAGGGTGTATTGGGTGATTCCGAAATGGTCAAGTGGCGGGGAACGTGGGTTGTCAAAACAATAATCAAGCGACAAATAAACTTCCCAGTGAAAATGTTTGTCGATATACTTTCCTACGCTTATTTATGTACACAATATAGAAGAAAGGAGTCTGTGCCCCAATATCTGCCATAAAAGGGCCCTCCATCTCCAACGGTCCAAAGATGGAAATCTTTGGAATATTCTGAACCATTTATGAACATCACAGCAAAAATGATTAAAACATTTATGGCTCCTACGTACGATATGGGTGCTAGTTACGATATTGATGCTAGCCCCGAAATGACCTGGACCAATAGGGAAATCCCAATTCATTGGGCCTTCGGGGCCTCTATTGAGTTACAGACAGAGTTCGAACTAATTCGTGGGAAGATACTGAACTTTTGTATTTGAAAAATGTTTCAGGATGTTAGACATAAAAAAGTAGCTATCATCCCCTGAATCTCGAAAAAAATACAGAAATAGGCGAAAAATTCGAATATATTAAATAACTATTTTTTTCTTGCCATTCGTTGGTTATTAGCGGCATCCCGAAAACGTCAATTAGGGGGTCCTTTTTGATTGATTCTTTTATATCTTAATGCACGTATTTAATTTATTCGGAGCTATTAGAGTGGGATCCACTTTTTGGGGAATATGAGTCCTCCCAAAAAAGGGAATTGATCTATGGTCGATTTCATAAGAATTTATAGTTATACCTCGTAAAAAAATATTGCAGTCTTTGGCTATTGTGTAACATGTTTCTGCAAACTTTATGTAGGGTTTTGTCCGCTAATGATAATAGTAATACGCACTTAAGGGAGCTCCGTCATCCAAATATTTTGCAGTTTCTTGGTTCTATTCAACACGATGGTCAAATGATACTCATAACCGAACATTTGTCAAGAGTAAGCATATCTGCAAATCCTTATTTTTCATCTATATATGTATGTTATTTTTCCAAATTAAAACCGAAGTACATGAAATAAACTTATAAAAACTAATATTTCGTATAATGGTATCTTTATTCGGTTTATATTCTTCATTAGGGAAGCTTGGACGATATTTTGATCAAAAGAATAGGACTTGATCTACCACTTGCTCTGCGTTTTGCACTTGATATTGCTCGGTATAGTGCATCAGAATGTTATTTAGGAGAATAACCTTATGACATATTCTCTTTTAAATCCATGACCTTTTGACAGATTTAAGAATGCATCTGCCTAACAGAAGAATGCATCCTCCTAACACAAAAATACCTCAAAATTTGTCTGAAGGTCATTAATTTACAAAAAGTAAATTGCGTTTTCGTCCGTGTGTGGTTTGTTAAAATTACGGATTTCGTCCCTGTGGTTTTGAAATTTCGGTTTTCGTCCCTATGGTTTGCAATTCTTTCCTATTTTTGTTTCCGAGGCTAAACACTACTTTTAAGTACGAGGGACTAAAATAAAATGGATTGTAAACCACAGGGACGAAAAAAACAATAAAGTTTAAATCATAGGGACAGAAATGGTAATGAATTAGAAACCATAAGGATGAAAATTGTAATTTTAAAATCACAAAGACAAAAATAGAAATATTTAACAAACCACAAGGACTAAAAACGTAATTTACTCATTTATAACATTACATTTTGTGTTGTCAGGGGAATGAATTACCTTCATCATCACAAGCCATGCCCCATAATGCACAATCATTTGGATCCTAAGTAAGCTCAAGACTTGAAAATCTTGATTCAGTATTTAGCATTGTAACTGTTGGAGTCCCACATCAGTTAGACTTGGACTTATTCTCCTTGATATATGTTGGAATCCTTTTTTCTTTCTCAAAGGCTCTTTTGAAGAGTAATCTGATGGGGTTCCACATATTTCACAGTACCGATTGTGTAGAAATATTTAAAGCTGCATTTTGCGTTTGTTTAGAAACTTGTTGCAGGATGAAGGTGGCCATTTGAAGATTGGTGAATATTGGGTCCAAATGTTGTATGAGTTACCTCCAAATCAAGAAAGTATGTGCCATGATTTTTCCCTTTTTAGATGTTTTTGTTGTGTTACTGTGTCTAGTGAATCACTTGGTTTTGTAGGTCAAAATGCATGCACAATCGACCAACATTTGATCAATAAACAAAGAGACATCCAATCATTTGGACTTATATTTTATCAGGTATATACTATTTAGGGTAGAGATCAGGTCTATGTACATCTTACTCTGGGCCCACCTCCGGGTAAATACTTAGATTCAAAATAGGGGTTGGGTTCACGTGAGACCAACATGTTTTCCTGTTTTCGTGAGACCCATGACACCACCTTTTTACATTTGAAACTTCACAGCAAAAACACTATGAAGGTAAAACTATCCGAACCTTCACAGCAAAAACACTGTGAAGGTCACAGTTGAAACTTCACAGCAAAAACACCGTGAAGGTAAAAAATCCGAACCTTCACAGCAAAAAGTCTGTGAAGGTCACAATATTTTACTGTGAAGTTTTCAAGTGTAAAAAAGTGGTCTCCCGGGAACAGGATGGTCTCACGCGATCTCAAGTCTTTAAAACAGTCTGCTTCAGTAAATACTTAGAAATACATTAGAGGGTTTAAATTTATAAATTCAGTTTTTGAGAAGATCATTAAGCTAAATAACCCTTATTTTGGTTGCAGATGATAGAAGGGAAGTACATCCCCAAAATGAGGCATCTCAAATCTGTTGATTTCGAAATGAAATTCAATAGTAAATGTCCTGCAAGAATTCAACAGTAAGTCAAAAGTTGCATATCCGATTGATTTCTTGCCCGCCATTTTTTCTTTTCTTAGTTGCTATCGCTCGATGAGCTCTTCGATTTGGTCAATTGAATGTGTGTTACAAATTAATGTATATAATCCTGTTGACAACACAGTTTCAAACAATTAATAGCTTCAACTAAGTCAAAGTCAGACTCAAAGTCAAACATTCAGAAAAGTCAATAATTCCATGATCCAAAACTTTAACTCACAAAGGGTCATTGGCCAGCGGGACCCACAGAGACCGACCTCTCAAAACGTCAAGGGTTTAAACCTAATAAAATATGAGGAGTCTTGTGTGAGTATTTGTTGTGTATAAATAATATATAATTAAAAAAAAGAACGAGTCCTCTTACCAAATTGTTTTGGTCAATTCTTGGCCTCAACTCGTTTACTTTGGGCTCAGGTCTTTGTTTGCCTTCGACTACCATATACTATGGTGAAATCTCATTACACGCGATGCATTTCTTTTGAAGTATATAATATTTATATACGGCAAATTAAACAAATAAACTCATACACCCTCCTCACCTTTAGTGATGTTTGAACCCCTGACCTCCTAGCAGACCAGAGGCTCACATACAACTAGGCCAAAGGCCTTTTGGTCACATGAGGCATGTTCTTGGTTCAAACAATTTGCACATGGTTAAGCTCTTTGTATAACATAAGATTATCGTATGTATGCAGATTGATTAAGCGGTGTACTAGCGAAGTTCTATCTCGCCCCGATTTTAGTGGCATCATCGATACCCTAGAAGAAGTGTATTTGTCTCTTGGAAAGCCTTCTTGTGTGTGTTAAAGCATGATTGTAGCTACTCCATGACTATTAATAAGGAAATAAAGGAAATATACTCTTTACTTATTTTGGGTTAGAAGGTAGGTTGCCTACATCTTATCCTCTCCCTAGACCCTAGATTTACTGTGTTTGTTTGGTTGATACGATAATATATATATGAATGATTTGTATATATGTGAAAAATCTTGTTTTGTTTAAGTCTGACCTGATAGCGACTGATTGTCTCTTGTAAGACTTCAAATTTTAGTATTGTTAATTGATGAACAGTTAACGATTAGAAACAATTTCATCATCTTTCTTTTCATTCGCTTATCAACTTTCTCGAGAGAGAGTTTAAGTAAAAACAATAATTGTTCTTCCATGAACATCTATCGTTTTTCTCGAACTTTTTATATATATTCAAGATAAGATCAGAATACGATAAACGAGAAAAGAATTAAAAGATTATAACAAATTGAAATTATGTGCAGAACACGTGACTTTATCAAGAGTAAAGTTGTCATTTTATCAATTTTAACCGGAAAAGTATCATGAAGCGCATAAATGATGGACTTTTGATGTGATTTTATTTTAATTAGCAAGACCAATGAAAAGGACAATAGACGAAGAGATTAATAAAAAAAATAGTGTTCAAAAAGGTACGTTATGATGCGATATAATGTAAGACACGTCTCTGCCGTTACGATAAAGCCTATAGTGATTTTGTAAGCCATGTCTCGTCGTGATGTGCGTTTTATACAAGACGTAACTTTCTAAAAAAAATCAGTTTCTTTTAGCCTTTTTTGTTTTTACACTTTTAATTTTAGATTTTACATATTTATAGATTTTATTAATCACATAGATGTTCCTCTCATGCTCCAAATTTGAATATGATCATTTAAAAGGAACATCTATATTGGAGGCTCTTAACTTTTCATTTTTCATTTTTCATAACACATATGGTCATCGACTTAATATTGTCAGTTTGAGTCACATTATGTACACTACACACAAGGGCAAAAAGACATTTTTGCCCTCTTCCTCCCACCTCCCTCTTCCTCAACACAGAAAAACCTAATTAATTTTACATCAGCCCAAATAAAGATCATCATTCATAATTTATAACATCGGTTCACATGTGTATCTTTAAATGAAATTTCCCCAATTTCTTTTAGCCTTCATGTTAGTCTATAATGAAGAAACAAACACGATGGATGGGATGACAATTTTATCAAAATATGGGGGGGTGTTGTTTTACTTTTACCAAAGTATGGGGGTGGTATTGCATACTTACCAAAATAAAAGGGTTGGAATGTTATTATCCGACGTGGAGAAAGAGAGAGTTGCTTTTTCTTCCTATATTTGCTTCGCCATCAATATTATCTTTGAGAGCTTCTTTCAGTCTCTATCTGCAAAATCCTCCTCCTTTCTCTCTCTAGGGTTACTTTCTCTCTCTACATCTTCAAAATTTGTCCATCACTGCATCATCTTCCGACCATGGCCGGAATTCGATTACCTCCGGAAGACACCGATGCCTCACAGGTGCGACCGCCTTTAACCGCCGATCTGATCTCCGATGATGACCGCTCTGTTGCTGCTGACTCTTGGTCCATCAAAAGTGACTACGGAAGCACTCTTGACGACGATCAGCGTCACGCTGATGCATCTGAAGCTCTCGCCGCACCCTATCGTGCCGCCTCTGATTACAGGTTAGGTTACTGTTGATTAGTGATACTTAATTTCTGCTAACGAGTTGTTTCCTGATTATTAGCAATACGGAAATGAAAGTAAAGTAGTTAGTTTCTTCTTTCTGATTAGGCGTATTGCTCGGTGATTGTTTGGGCTAGCATTTGATACAACTTCATGTAATGTATGTATGTATGTAAACATAGATTTAACTTCGATCAGAAACATTGCTTAGACAAAGTTAAAGGGTTCTTCTTAGAGCTGATCGAGTGGATGTGTAGTCGATACTCGATTTCTATTGGTATCATGAGATTTCTCTCTGAATTTGCGTTTGTTGTGTATGCGTAGTTCTGACAAGGAAGAACCTGATGCTGAAACAATTACATCGATGCTAGGATTCCAAAGTTACTGGAATGCACAATATGCAGATGAATTGACAAATTTTCGTGAACATGGGCATGCCGGTGAAGTTTGGTAAGTTGTTGAATACTAGTTGGTGCAACCTTTAGTTGCGTTGAGTGACTGCTGTGCTGGTTATACATTTGTTTTTGAACTTGGCTTACATAAAAATGTTGAAAGATGCCTCTTAGCAAAAATAATATCTTTTAGTCTCAGAAGCTCTTTCCATTTTTAATAGTCTTGCTGTTTTCTAGGTTTGGTGCTGATGTTATGGAAGTGGTTGCATCCTGGACAAAAGGCCTATGTGTTGACATTTCTCAAAAGCAAGTGCATAGTCATCATGACAATGACAATTCTGAGCTTAATAGGCAAGGAGATATAGATTTAGCAGCATGGAGCGTACTTGATGTGGGAACTGGCAATGGATTGCTTCTTCAAGAACTTGCTAAGCAGGGGTATATCAAAATTTACTTTTTCTTTTCTTTGATGCAATGATGCCATACATTCTGAATTTTGTTCCCTTTCCTCTGTTATTTGGTCATTTCATTTCCGTGTGCCCCCTATGAATATCGATGGATGAGTAGCATACCAAGTCGCACTTAGTTGACATCTCAACAAGTCTGATAGTGGTGGAATTCAGCATATCATATACTTTTAACTAGCCGAGCATATTATTTGTACACCGATTTGAGGGGAATTGGCAAAATAATCTGTGTTTGTTGTCTCTTGTATATGATGGATATTAAGTCATTGTGGATTTTATATGCACATGCTGTAATGAAACATAAGGATTTGTTAATATGATATTCTTTCTCTATCTTTGTCTAACATATTTCTCAAGACATACGACAATAGCAGATAGAAATAATTTAAAACAAGAACTTTGCTATTATATGCTCTTTTGTGTTTGATTTGCATCTTTCTTGAAACATATATATAGCTCATAAACATTCAACATGCTTGTAGTCCTACAATGTGCACGATTGCACTTACTTAACTGCTTTGTATGTCTATTGTGCTCAGTGTTCACTCTTCCTCCTAGTACGGTAATGTTTTAGTCTTGTTCATTATACAGTTCAAATTTATAGAGCCTAACTGTTGATGTTAACGAATATAGGTTCTCTGATCTAACCGGAACAGACTATAGTGAAGGAGCAATTGACCTTGCTAGAAGCCTTGCAGACCGTGATGGATTTGCTAATATCAAACTCTTGGTATGATGTAATACACTAGTATCATACTTTTGGTTAATCCATACAGCAAGCATTTTCGCTATAGAATTTATAGTTATGGGTCTTGATTCATAGTGATCAGGATGAAATGCATTCAAGATATCTAAATGAATGGTATTTTGATTCAAGTCACTTTTTCCTCTTCTTTTACATAATAGAAATTATATGTAAAATGCACATAAACAAGGTATAACTCGAGTAGTGATGTTTATGAAGTATTATTGAGAGATGAATTTTTTCATGCATTTTCGCTAAATCTCATAGGTATATTTTAGAAGGGTAGCGCCATACAATTTTTAGATCAGCTGTTTTATTTCTAGTATAATTTTTCTAGGGTGACCGCTTACATTGTTTCACATCCTGGTTTAGAACGTCACATAGCTTAAAATACAGTAGAAGCATAATTAAAGCTATACTAACATCAGCAAATAAAACTTAAAAGTAAACAAAAATCTTTAGGGATTTCATCGGATATAGTCCTCCGGTCCTGTTCTCCACTTTGCTTATCACTTAGACGAATCTATGGGGCTCTATCCGAAGATGTAAACATATAAAGTAAAATGCATAAGCCACCCAACTTAGTGAATTTGTGTACAAATTACCACACACACGAATTCAACAGAAATAACAATGCATGACCATGGAACATATAACAACACAGAGATCTCTATGCCGTTGTGTAACCACATTCACCAAATCGTTTCTTGTCTCTAGAATCATATCACAGAAATAACATTGCACTAGCCACAATGAGGCGCCTACCTGCTGAATCAGCATCCTGACTCAAAATTTTGGTTACAACGACCCTCAAACTATGCCATGCATATGAAAATGGTATAACGCACATATAAGAGCACACAGAAGCACTTATCATACATTAAATACATTTACACCTCAGTTTTACCAAATCAAACACGAAGCCACCTTGAAGCGTTTTTTTTTGTTTCTAACTTGTGTATTCAATGAAGTTCTACTTTGAGGCTGCTATAATAGTCCTATGATCATGTTAACATGTATATTTTATTGTTATGTGTTATGGAAAATCCGATTGTAGTTTAAAGGTTACTAGAATACAGAACCAATCAGAGACTGAAATTTTGGAAAATAAAGATACATGGGTGTATGGGGTTTAGCTTAAAACCATATCATACGGCCTTTTCTCTACTGTTTCATTTTCAAGTTTCTGCTTTTTTGTTACATTCCTAACTTGCAACCTTCTAGTTTTCCACTTCTAAACCTTGTTGTTTTGATTAATGCAATAACCTTCACACATATTTTAGATAGATATCCCTTCCATTTCACGCTTTCATAGACAAACAGTTTGACTTTTGCCAGAAGTTAACTGTTTTGTATCTTCACTTGAATTTTCATCAATAAAAGAAGTTTTTATGCCACATCTTTTTATTGAAGTGCTTCTATTAACATGTTAACCATCCTTCCAAATCAATCAATCCCTTAGTTAATCACTTTCATATATAAAAAATGTGATGTCTAAATCAATCCATCCATCCCTTAATTTGATTTTTAGCTTGACTTTGAATATCCTTAACTTGACTAGCCCTCATTGCTTGATCACCTTTCCTCTTTACTAATTTGCTAAATCATATGCTCTTAGTGATAGTGTGGTTGACTAGCTGCCTGCTTAATGGTAGGTTCCGTATTAGAACTTTGTATTATGTATGGAAGCAGTCAAGTACTCGTAAAGTTGCGGAAATAGAGTAAATATGCAAATTGAAACACAAATGGCTTATTGGCAGGTATCTGCATAGAGCTGAAAGAAGCCACTTTTCTGTATTAAAGATGGGTTTGTAGTTGGATATTGAAACCAGAATTCACTGCTAGGATCTCTGTTTTTGTTGTCCTTTTATGTCTTAAACAAGCATGCGTGTTGAGTATCTTTTTAGTTTGCTTCCTATTCCAACGGTTACTATTAAAATCTTCTAGGAAATGGTGTCAACGGCCCTAGGAATATATGTAACTGTGTACTTGATGTGCATTTGTTGTAAATAACATACAAATTTGACTATGTTTTACTTTTCAACTCAACTGGGATTTAAAGTTCAAAAATATGTGTGTATCTATCACTTTAATATTTGAGTTTTCTGGCTATCTAATGCTGTCCATTCTGTTATATCATGAAATACATTTTTCACTTGCCATTTTTGTTTTCAGGTTGATGATGTTCTTGAAACAAAGTTGGATAAGAAGTTTAATCTTGTTACGGACAAAGGGACTTTAGATGCAATTGGACTGCATCCTGATGGCCCTATTAAAAGGCAAGCTATTAATATATAAATAAGGTGTTAGTATAAAGGTGGAGAAATTACAATTTTGATTATTGTTTTAATTAATTTTCAGGATTATGTATTGGGAGTCCATCTCAAGAGTTGTAGCTCCTGGTGGCCTACTGGTAAGCTTCTTTAACTACTTCCTCCATCCCAAAATATCTGTCCCTAAATAAATGTTCACTTTCAAAAATAGATAACTAAATTTCCAAATCTACCCTTAAATATTAATTAATGCTAAAATATATAGATAGGTATAGGATCGTGATTCGTGTGAGAAGAAAGTTAAGGTGAGAAGAGATCCGAGCCCTTGATCACTTTTAATCTGACACCCACCCATGAATTGCGTCTTAAAAGGGAGTTGATCTGGTGCATCTCCGTACATCTCATCCTGATGTGCATCCAATGATGGAGATCCTTTCTTACGCTTCTCACCTTAACTCTCCTTGATAAGGGTCAAGTTGTCATTTGGTTAACTAAAAACGTAATAAATATTCATGTCTAAAACTGTGTGCTATTTCTACCGTGAACACTTACATCGTTTGGGACTAAGGGAATGCTATTTTTCCAAAGGAAGAGTACAAGTTAATTCTTAAAAACCAATTCTAGTTAGTAGTGTATAACAAGAAAACATTGACCACCCTGGACTTTTGAAAACTGCAATTAGCACCCTGGATTTTCAAGAATTGCACTTTGCACCCTTTATGTTTTTGGATTTGTATTGGAAACTCACCAAAAAAGTACAAAGAAACAAGAAACAAGAAACAACCAACAAAAAGAAGTCTGCATTTTTAAGCATCAGTTTTGAATACGAGAAGTTACAATTAGACCTTTTTATATAATCATGTACTGTATTCTTGTGGTGTAGGTGATTACTTCATGCAACAACACGAGAGAAGAACTGGTGGCGGAAGTTGAAAACTTCAATCAAAGAAAAGCTGGAGAAGGTGCAGAAGAATCCAAAACGTTTTCCTACGTGGATCATATCCGATCATATCCAACGTTCATGTTCGGAGGAGCGGTTGGGTCCCGAGTTGCGACTGTCGCATTTCTGCGTAGCTAAGCTTAGCTATAAAAAAAACAAAAGAAAAAAAAAATGAAAAAAAACTGGACTGGGTTTTTGGTTCTATTGACCATTTGTGAAAGGTTTAACTTTACGTATTATTAACATGTTCATTTTGTATCAGCTATCTGTTTGTAAGACTTTCTCTACCCACTTAAATCTCCCAACAACTTTGATTGTTAAAGTTACAAGTAGTTTTTTTTTGATGTATTTTCTTATGGTTTTGGTATTTTTATATATTTTTTGCAAAAATGGTTCTTTAACCGGTAACTCTCGAGCTGGATGATATCGTCTTGCCTCTAGAACATCATGTGTGATGTAATAAAACGGTGCATTAGGTGTTTCTTAAGTGCCCATTGCCTATAGGTAACGTTTGGTATGTAAACTGGACCGAACTAAAAAATAAAGATACTGTATATGACAAGTTGTCTGGTGTTTGGTAAGATTAGGATCACATAAATTGCCCTTTGTTTAAAGATTATATATGTAGATTAGTGGAAGTGGAGATGGTGATTGTGGTGGAGCGAAGGTGGTCGGCAATGGTTGTGGAAGATGGATAGTGGTGGGTAGTGGTAGTGCTAGCCGATGGTGGAGGTGGTCGGTACTCGGTAGTGGTGCTGGTGCATTAAAGCAAATATCATGCTCCTTCCGTCCTAATTTAAGTGTCCAAAATTGAAATGACACATAATTTTAGACATACATAATAATTATACTCTTTGGTAAATCAAATGACATTTACCCTTATTTAATTTCTCCCTCACTCACAACTCTTAAATATTTGTGCAGTAATTAAGGGTAAATTTGAGAATTTGGTTATTTACTTTTGAAAGTGGACACTTATTTTGGAACATATATAAATAAAAATGTGGACACTTAAATTGGGACGGAGGAAGTATTAGAGTTGTATCAAATAAAGAAAGATCGATAATTTTTTAGTTTTGTTTTATCATTAACAAAAAAATATTGTCTCATTCACTCCCAGCCCGTCCCTGATGGCTGATGCACTAAACGTGGAAAGCAAAATTTGTTGTTTTCTTAGGTCTCATGTATCAACGCAACCATAAAGAAGTCAATCTGAAATTATGGCATTTACAAGCGATTTTGATTCTAATAATTGTTTGGGTAAATGTACCTCTCTGGCTGGTATTTCATATATTTAATAAATAATTACAAACGTCTATTACCATTTAATACATTTTATTTATAATATTAATTTTAGCAAACGAGTCATGTAATTTTATATTAAAGGGTTTAGAAACTATTTGGTTTTATAATATATTAGATCGGGGGAATAAAAGTTGATTTTCGTCATTTTTATTTGCATTTGATTCAATTTTAGGTCATAAATTTTGTTTTCAACTTCACATATTCTTATTTGGGATCTTGAAGTTAAATGCCATGGATAAACTTGATATATAAATAGTACACGTGCTAAATCATTCAATATTATTTCAAATTCCCAATAACATGATATGAAAAACGTTTCATTTCGATATATATAATTTGATAAATTAATTTAAAATATTAGTTATATTTAAAATGTCCTTCAATAAAAATAAAGAAATAAAGTTTGTTTATTGAGATCAAAACATCATGTCTAGTTCAGTGGTAAGATAACATCCTAGAGGGGTCAGTGGATGGTATCTCTGACTATTCGGGTTCGAACCCCGCTGTGCGCATATAAAGATATCCACATCATGGGTCTGTCACATAGTGGTACCCTTAATTGCCCAAAAAAATGTGTGTATGTGTTAACTTGCCTTTTAAAAAAAATTGTTTATTGAAACCGGCTTTACCAATATTTTATAACATCTACCTTAAATAATATAGCATATCTGTTTTAAGATAATCTAAAAAAACTATTACATTTATCCATTAACTAAAATAATAAATTTTTAATACATTTACAAATGACTTTGACTTTAAAAAAGGACACCAAATAACACCAAAGATATAATTAATGGTTGATTTATTATGTGGAGTTTGTTGTTTTCTTGATATTTAAATCAAATTATTAAGGTATTTTATTCCATTTTTTCTTATAATACATACATATATATTATCTTCATAATTTATTGGCCTGCATTATAATATCATTATGATGTAGCCTTGCAATCACTTCTTATGTTTACAATTTTTATTCACAAATCTCTCTATAAATTTTTTATTATTTATTTATGTAAAAACTTTGGCTCTTATACAAGAATATGTGGAATCTCGATATAAGCTGAGGAAAAAGAGGAGTCTTCAACATATATACATAAGAAATAGTTCAAATCTAGTCAATATAGAACTTCAACAGTTTATTGACAATTTATTAAACAACATTGAATAGCAAGCATCGGAATTATATCATTACATTTTCCATCGTAATATATTGTCATGTATATAATCATGCCTCGACTACAGTCAAGTCTTGTCATTGAACCCATTTATTCATATCGGAACTCGGCCTTGACAGTTTGTCGTTATCCCATTAAGACATTAACCACATGCTATCAAGAACAAAATCTCAAAAAAAAAAATTACATTTAACTCTAATCGTTTATATATATTTTTAAAATTTTAAAATTAATTATAATATTAAAATATTTAATACATTTAGGCTATGTTTGGCAAGAATAAGCTGGCTTATGTTCAGTGTACACGTTTGGCAAACCATAAGCTAGCTTATAAGTTAGCTTATAAGCTAGCTTATTGAAGTAGCGTTTTGAGAGCTTATTGTCACATTTTCCAATTATAACCCTCATTAATATTAATTATTATTTTTTAATATACCTTTTTTGGTCATTTTACATTCTTATACGCTAGTTTTGCCAAACATAATTTTTTTCATCGGCTAGCTTATCAGCTACCAGCTAGCTTATAAGCTATCAGCTAATTTATTAGTTATCTAAAATATTATCAGCTACCAGCTAGCTTATCCGCTAGTTTGCATAACATAGCCTATTAGCCTTAATGCTACGTTCGAAAAATTAATTTGGAATATTACCATTTCAAAAATAAAATAATAGAAGAACTCTTGGATGTGCGGAAAGATGCAAGAAGTTATTGTAATGATTTTTGAAGATTCTCTATTTTTTTCATTCAATATAGAAATAGTCAATTATAACTAATTAATTAATTAATCGTATATGTTTTTGGATGTTGGAATATAAACAAAAATAAAATGATATTTGATTTGGTCAAGATTCATTCAACTTACTTACCCCTAATCTTTTAATTTATTTAATTTAAAGTAATGAATTTTCCAGGAAACCCCCAATTACATAATATTACCATGGCATTAGCTAAGAAACACCACAAAAAACAAAATATATATTTATAATTAAAGATTAAATACACAGAAATGATTCAAAATTAAACGAATGTCTTCAAAATTTGGTAAAATGAAGAAGTTGAACTTCGCTTCCTTTCATTTCTTGAATGGGTTTTAGGTGAAATGATCGTTTTCATAATGATCATGGTAGTTTACAGGTTGAGATGAGCAACAGCGGAGAAAATACAGATAAGAAGGGTGCCAATGAGGATTGGACAAATCGTCACGCCACAAATTAAGGCTACTGTTTGTAGATACCCAGGTTGTTTTTTAAGTATGCATATGTAATTTGAGGTGGAGTTCCAACTGTATGGTCTATGATACCTGCCCAATCTCTCTTTTGTCCTCACCATCTCGATCCTATCCATTAGAAGCTTCATAATCGAATCCACAAGATTACTCAATCTCCTTATGAAGAAAAAAAAATGCCAATAAAGTTGACTAACACATAACTGAATGTTGTAACCCATTCGTATTTTTGGGTGCATAATATGAGTAGCAGTTTTACAATTAATTGGGTGAGATGGCTGCAAAATCTCATCCTTGCTATCTTTGTTTTGTAATTTTCTTCTAGCTTCTTGTTAGTGTTTATAAAATTGCCGTTGTTAAAAAAAACACATAACTGAAAGTGCATTTAAAGAAACCATGATATCAAGCCTCGAAAATAAGAACAACAGTTATTCAAAATGAAGTTATCATCCAAATTTGTGTATAATGTAAATAGCCTTGATTATCAAGAAACACTTTGTATTACCTTCTTCGCAAAAGCTGTGAGCTCGTATCTCTACGTGTGAGAGTGTTTTATGCTCTTTCTGAAGTGTTGGGATACTGGCATATGTGAAAGAAGGCATCCACGTAAACATCTTCGCTTTTGGGTTTATAGATCTTGATCAGTTTTAAAATATGTTACAATACGAATTTTGAAATATTACACTGGATCGGGTCGTATTAGCTGTTTTTCTAATCACATGTCATCAAGTGTATTTATATGTGAAGTTGGTGGGCATTTTTAATTCGATTTACAGTTTAATTGGGACAAAAAACAAGTCTTAGTGTGGTAATTGTCGCTTTCAGGTCCTATAAGGCACATCGCGTGACATATAACAAATCTAAATCATGACATGGTTCTTCTCCAGATTTAAAACCGCCCACGTGATAATTAACATAAACGTCATTTTTCTATCTTATAAGAACTAGTAAAATAATTTTAGCTTTTGTTTTCAAAGTTTTATGTTGATATAATTTGTTTTGTTATTCATGATTCTATTTTATTTCATTTATTATTATTATCATAAATATGTACACACAAAATCAGGTTTTCTACATTCTTGTTTTCAAAAACTTTTAGAAAATAAACATTTTTACAAAAATTCTGCATAAATAATATTACAACACACTTTATATTATAAACCAGACGAGTCTACAAATCATATTACAATGATTATAATAAAAACATTATTGTACATGTTTTGGCTACAAGTAATCTTCTTATCAACATTTCTACTTCAATATTCCTCATGTTATGATTTTTTTTTCAACATACAATGGATGTAAATTATAAGTAATTCGTGTATGTAGTTTAGTAAGGCTATGTTTGGCAAAAATAAGATAACTTATTTTCAGCGTACATATTTGGCAAAACATAATCTAACTTACAAGTTAGCTTATTGAAACGTTACTTTATTTTTCAATATGTTCTTTTTGGAATTTTACATTCTTATACGTTAGTTTTACCTAACATGGTTTTTTTCATCAGTTAGCTTATCAGTCATCCGCTAACTTATCAACTAGTTTGTCAAACATAGCTTAAATGGTTTTTGTTTTTAGTGGTATATTTGCATTGTTTTTAAATGTCATGCTCATAATGCAATTATGATTGTTGTTTATACTTATGTAATTTTAACACCATTTTTTTGTATTTATATTACTCTTTGATAAACTTATTATTTTGCAAATGTGTACATCTTTTTTCAATTTTAAAAATAAAAATAGTGTATTTGGTATTCAAAACTGGAGGTGTTAGTTATGACCTCTTTAGATAAAATTGGTCAATTCAAATTATATTTTACTTTATATGGTTTGTTACAAAATAATATTTGTTGTATACAGTTTTAAAATCACAAGATAATCATCTTGATTTAAAAAAATGTATAGATTTGGTCCTTTCCTTTAGCATCCGTTAATTTTCTTTTCTTTAAATGAAGAACATTTTTGTCTTTTTATCTATTTTTTCTGTCGTTCACCCAATAAAAAACCATAAGAACAAAAATCATAAAACCGAATTTTATTGGGAAAAAAAGACAAAAAAAAACTAATAAAATGATGAAAATGTCACTCATTTAACAGAATTTTTTTTAATGGTTGTTAGAGAGAGAACAAGTTCAGACGTTTTTACAAACTATGATGATCGATAGTCATCTTGTAATTTCAAGATTGAAGGGACGAAAGGTGTTATTTTTAACAAAGCATAATACCATAGGGATCAAATTGGTAGTTTACTTTATAGTTTCTCTCCATCAAATTAGTTGTGCAAAAATTAAAATCTTACCTAAAGATAAAACGAATTAATTCAAGTAGATAGAGTTACGCAAAATTAATTTCAAATATTATTATTTCTCAAAAATTTTTATTTAAAAGTTATATTATTATTTTGATAACATAGTTGCATGTCGTAGTTTATACATTAATTATTTACAAAAATAAAAGAACCAATAAAAATATTAACGTATTAATCTAACCAACCTGATTTACTATCAACTGGTTTATCGACTATTAATGATGCGATACACTGGTTAAACTTTATGCGATGTAGTGGAAAATCTCATATACCTTGGGTTCGAATGCAGACGCTCCTAAAGCCCTTGTCCCATGAAAGTTCGCCTACAACGACTCTAAGCCATTTGCAATGATTCCAATGAGTGCAGATAAACTGGCTCAGAAACTAGTAGTTGCCCAAAAAAACTCGTTTTTTCTATCTATTTCATTTTATGTATTTAAAATTAAATAATAATAACTTAAAAGAAACGATTTTAGTTGACTTTGTTCAACTTAATCAAATCCCTTATGTATATTTTTTATTATCTTAATTGGAAATAGAGGGTGTTTAATATAAAGGGCGTTAGCTAAAAAAACATCATAAAAACAGTATTAACAAAAACAATCAAAATAAATTAATTGCACGAACACGAGTTAAATATACAATGTATAAAAATAAATTCAATGATAATATTTCCCTTTTCAATCAAAAATAAAAATAAAAATGACAACTCTAATTATGAATATTTTAAAATAATACAATCATGTCAGTATTAAATTTGTTAAATATTGTTAGAACTGTACAAAAGATGAAAACTTGTTATACTGTTTGAGATGAACCACTCGTTTCGGGCTTTCAGTGTTGTTGTTTAGGGATTGAGATGAGTAATGGCAGAAAAAACGCAAAGGAGAGCAGTGCCAATGAGAATTGGCAAGCTCGACGTACCACAAATCAACATGATTGTTTGTGGAAATTCATATTGTTTTTTAGGTTTTTGTGTATAACTCGAGGTGTAGTCCCATCCGTTTGGTCTACAGTTTCTCTCCAATCTCTCTTTTGTCTTCATCACATCGATCCTATCATTTAGAATCTTCATACTCGAATCCACAAGATTACTCGATCTCCCTATAAAAAAAATACATCAACAAAGTTAATGAACATGAAATCAAACGTTTGTACAATAACGTGTAATCGTGTATCTGCAAAAATCCTAAGGGCTATAACACGTTTCCACTCTCATATGGCCAAAAAAAGTTGAAATCAGTGCATAATAGAAGTTACCAACGATTAGAGCCATCAAGAAACCCAAAATTTTAATGAAAAAAGAACATATTGCTCGTTTTACCTTCATCCCCTAAGCTCTGAGCTCTGATCTCTAACCGTGAATGCACTTTATGCTTTTTTTGATGTAGTGGCAAAACTACGGCATACATTAAAGAAGGTATCGATGTTGACATCAATCTTCGTTTTGTGATTGATTTTGGGGAATGTTTTTATGGACTTTTTGAACGATCGCTCTCTATTTATGATCAAGTAATTGACTTTTGATAGTTATTTTGAATCACATCGTGTGTGTATGTATGGGTATATATATAGATTCCCAATCATTCATATTATATATATATATATAATATTATATGTGTATATATATATATTATATTGCAATTGGTGTATGTATTGATTGGTGGTTTGGTTTGGTAGAGACAAAACACGGGTCCAAGGAGAGACGAGGTAGGCCGCCATGAAAAATGTCCGAATGTTGTCAATTTATGACGCGGTTTTCGTATATTACGAGCTGGCCACGAGTCGATTCTATCAATAAATATTATTCCTTCGGTCTTAAAAAATGATTTACGAGAATTATGACTTCTTTTTTCATAAGTTTTTATGTTAAAGTTATTAATTATTAGTTTGTTTATAATTAAGTTGATTCTATTAAATTTGGTCCATTTGGATTCACAAGATCCTTCTCGTTTGTTTAATAATCAAAAATTTTAATATTTGATGAACAAGTAAATAAATTGATGATATTGATTTATATGATTATTTTTATATTTTTGCTCTATTACATTTTTCATTTACAATCCAACGAAACTTTAAAAAAGAAAAAACTTAATTTCAAGACGTTGTGATATTTTTTTTTGTATATGGTATATGATATTTTTGGTTCAATTTTGACATTTTAATTGATAGATATGATTTTTAAAAATCGATAACATGTATAAAATTTAAATTTAATATATGTTAAAACAGATTAAAATTAATTTAAAAAATTAGTTGAACAAGTCTTTCGTTACATAATGACGACTAATTAGTTCACAAGAATTTTAATTCAAATCTTCTTAAGTATTTAAAAAAAGGAAAACTTGGTCGCTTTTGAATTTTTTATTACGATGGTTTGAAAATTTTGATCCATTATTTATAATAATTGTCGTTTATTTTTTAATTTTATAAATAAAAAATCACTTTAAAGGTATAATTCTAGAAAACGTATCGAAAAAATAAATAGGAACAAGTCCTCAAATTCTAAAAACTAGGGGTGTCTTGATAAACCGGATTAAGTTAGTCTAACCTAACCCAATCTGATAATATGACTCGCTATTTAATCAGGTTAGAATTATTTGAACTTATCAGAACCTAATAAATCATATAACTTTTTATCAGGAATGCTTACGGTTGGGTTGATCGGGTTGGAGACATTTCAACAGCCCACCCAATGCTTGTGGTTTGAAAAATCTCAACCCAACCCAACTCAAACCAAAATGCAACCCAACCTGTACGGGTTGGTCGGGTTGAAACTTTGGTACAATAAAATATTTTCTTAACCTTGAATATGTTGTTTTTCCTAGTCTATTCATAATTTTTTTCTCATCATATATATATACACACACACACACACACACATATATATATGTTCATAGTTACTGATATATACAAGAGAATTTTATAGAGTTACTGGTATATGTATATGAAAGCGGTTAGTGATGGGTGTAATTGTTTAATTTACATATTAATAGAGACTCAACAATCATATTAAATCCAAGATATAAAAGAATATCGGGTTATCGTGTTGGTCGGGTTGGGTTGGGTTCAAATAAAAGTAACTTGATATCAACTCGATACCTACAGTTTGAAAATTTTACAACTCGAATAGGCATCGGGTTGAGTTATTTTACGTCGGGTGGGTTGGGTTGAGTTAATCGGGTTGGTCAGGTTTTTTAGCACCCCTACTTTCTATACCATGAATTTATTATAATTGCTAAGTCTTTATTTAATATATATGTACATTAGAAATTAAACTCGATCTGTAATTAACACTATTCATAATTATATCATGAACCTTAATTTTATTTTCTTATTTGTACGAATCTTCAACTTTTTTTCTTTGAATACGTTAGTCTTATTTATATACTCCCTTTTTTATTTTACTTCGTTCAAATGCAATCGTTAATCTAGATCATAAAATTATGTACTGAAGTTTAAACCCGACTAACCCAACTCACACTATTTGGGTTGATTACAGTTTATCAAAACACAAACATTAGATTAAATTATTCAAATATTTTCAACCCAAACCATATACAACCCTACTAAAAACGTGAAGGAAAAAAACCAATCAACTTTTGAATCAATGCTATTTTATCGAAAAATATAAAATGACTATCATATCTTTAATCAAATTCAAATTTTGAAAATTTTAAATAGAAGCTAATAAAAAATTCAAAAGTTATCGTCCGTTAAACTCCCTTGCTATATATACGCCCTACCACTTGAATTTTTTTAAACTTTTGCAAGGATCCGATGGTTTTCTTAGGTGGCGTTTGGTTCAAGTATGGAATCTGTTGGAATTGAAATCTGTCAAAGGAATTGGAATCTGAATGAATTGGAATGGAATTTAATCATGTTTGACCATGCGTTTGGTTGGAAGGAATTGGAATGGTATTTGTCCAAATAATTTGAATATGTGTGTTTCGTTCGTTTAATGTAATGGTAGTGGTAGGGTGGAGGCGGTAGTGGTGTAGATGATAGTGGTGGTGGCGGCGGTGGCAGTAGTGGCGGCAATAGCGGTGGTGGTGGTAGTGGGGGTGAAGGAGATAATGGTAGCAACATTTATGATGATGTTGGAGGTAGCGGCAACGACGGTGGTGGTGGTGACGACATCGATGGTGGTAGCGGTGGTGGTGGTGGTGGTGATGGCGGCGATAGTGGTGGTGGATGGGGTGGTGACGATTGTCGTCATGTTGTTAAAGGAGACAATGGTAACGATGGTAATGGCACAGTTGGAGGCATCAATGACAAAGTAGTGGGGACGGTGGCGACGACGACGACAGCGATGGCGGCAATAGCGATGGTGGTGATGATGGGGGTGGTGATGGCGTAACAATAGCGGAGGTGAAGAAGATAACAGTAACGACGATGACGAGGGTGTTGGAGGTAGCTGTGACGACGGTAGCGGTGGTTACGGTGACATCGGTGGCAGTGGCGATGAATGGGGTGGTGCTGATTATGTTTGTGTTGGTGAAGAATATAGTGGTAACGATGGTAATGACAATGTTGGAAGTGACCATGACAACAGTAGTGGTGATCACGGTGGCGGCGACGACAACGACGATGGTGGCGACGACGGTAGCGGCAACGGTGACGATGATGGTGGCGACGACGGTAGCGGCAACGGTGACGATGATGGTGACATCCATCATGGGTAGGTGGTTTGGAATTGAGTAATATAAGCGTATGATAGTTTTTTCTTTAAAGATGATATGAAGGAATTGTAATTCCTTGCTAAAACCACAGGAATTTACATTCCACCGTATGTAGAATTTGAATTCCTTACCAAAACTCAAAAAATGAACCAAACTTAGGAATGGAATTTGGTCAATGGAATTGACCATTCCAATTCCTTCAGATTCCGCCGGATTCCAGCGAATCAAACGCCATCTTAATTTTCCTGAATAACCAAAATCCTACGGTTATATTTGATTATGACTTTCTAAGGAAATCAACTTTACTTAAAAGAGTTTTGAGTTTTTTATTTTCAAGTAAATAATTTTCCAAGAACTTTTTTACAAATATAATTTTACTTGGAAAATAGTTATTGTACAAAAAAATTTAGGGGGTGTTTGTTTTAGCTTATCAAAACAACTTGTTGACTTATTCCGGTGTGGCACCGGTAATAAGTCATTTTGAGTATTTGGCAAAAACAACTTATCCGGTGCCAAACCGGTAATAAGTCATTTTTTAAGAAGTCAAAAAATTTAACTTATCAACTTTTGATAAACACTTTTCCAAAAAGTCAATAAGTTATAAGTCAATAAGCTAATCCAAACATCCCCTTAGAATCAGGTAATTGAAGTCAGAGGTATTTAAGTTACGGCAAATTACACAAAAATGCAACATAGTTTAGCCCAATTCCTATTTGACTTAGGGTTTGTGTCACAAATTTATTGGAAGAAAAAATTATATTCAATTGTTGTTAGATGATGATTTCTTTTCCTTTGTTTTGTTTTTAATGTGCAAAGAAGAACCTGAATATTCAACAAGAGAAAATTAAAATTATATACCATGTCATTTTTTTTGAAAAATAAACATCATTTTAGTTCAGGTTACTTAAATGTTTAATGTATCATATTTTAATACGAAAATGAAAATTTTAAAAGCATGTTACCCAAAATAGGAATCAAGTCAAACTGATCACATAGAGGCTGTTGAACAAATGGTAGTAAAATTCAACACTATCACTTACTTACCGGGTAAGATTTTAGTCCTCCAAAACGGTATGGTATGCAACAATTTACCTGATAAGTGCTAACTATGGTAAAAGTCGGCACCCTCACTTACCAGACAAAACTCTCGTATGTGCCTTTGCTCTTACCAAGTAAATTTTTTGGTTCTTGTCATATTCATCTGGTAAGATAACATGACTTGGTAAACACTTACCCGAGTAAGCGTTTGTCAAATAAGATTATCTTACCCAATAAATATGAATAAGAACAAAAATCTTAACCGGTAAGAGTGAACACAAGGACCGAGAGTTTCGGAGCATCTCCAACAAATTCCCTAAAATTTATTCAGAATAGAGAATTAAAAGACAAAATCTCCACAAAAAATCACATTCATTCCAAAAAATTCCTCATTTTGGAAAATCCAACATTGATTATAATATTAAAATATTATTTCTATCTCTAAATATTTACTTCTAAATTTTTCAATTGGTGCTCACACTTGGTAATCTTTTTGGGCTTATCTTCATATTTTGAAGATAGTTTTAGAGAAGCTCTTGGAATATAAATTTGCTTGTAAATCCCCAATTTTTCCCTTTTTCTCCATTTTGGAGAAGCTAGCTCTTGATGAGTAAGCACTTAATATGACCCCGTTTTGGTGGACTAAACTTTTACCCCAAAAGTGATCGATAATGTTGAATTTTACCGGTAAATACATACCCACGTAAGCGTTTGGTAAACGACATCTTAATTTGAGACAGAGGTAGTACTACTTTAAGAGAGTGGTCTAGCAATAGACCGGTTATCCGGTTACGACCTATTGCTTTACGATATTAAAATTTGAACAAAAGCCCAGATCAATTAAATTGATATGGGCTTTAGGGACCAGTTCTTAGTAAGGATGAGACTCGGATACCGATTTCCTGAACAGAACCGATACCAAAGTTATGCCATCGGTTCAGTTTTTGGTTCTAAAAATTTGCCAAAATCGGTTTTCAATACCGGTACTTCCTCAAACATATCTGGAACCGAACCGGAAGATTAATGGACAATGTACATTCCTATCCATCCCTATCATTTCCAAGTTTAAACCATATTTCCTAGTTTAAACCTCCTCAATAACTCTTTATTCAAACAAAAATCGGCTCCTACTCCAAATCGGTACTTTTGATTGTTGAACTTCAGATTGGTTTTGACTGTTTGTTTACCCGCTTTGTATGTTCAGTCATAAGTGGTAAATCACGACTTATTTAATAAAAAAAAACCATTGCTAAATTATTGTGTTTTCATTTTAGGCATAATAACACCATCAGAGATTCAGAATAATGGAATTAAGATGTTCCTATGGTCATTATTCACGTATATAAAATCATATTAAGATCGAAATCTAGATGTAAAGATAACCCCAATCTAAAGCAATGCATACTTAGATATCTAAACCAAGATGATATCAATATCTATAACATTGGTGACAAAAAGACACACGACATAACTAAAAAAGACGCCAAAACCAATAGGTAAGTAATTCACTCAGATCAATTCCAAACATAACTTGGGTTCAAAACAACATCAAGACGATAACAATCAGAAACACAACGATTTATTGTTATATACCAAGTGCTAACAAACCACATGGTACACACAAAAACACCACAAAACCATAACAGACCCAAAACAAACTTCATATATAAAAACTACGACTTAACTAAAAAAAAAGACGAGATAGAGATAGAGATAGAGATAGAGATAGAGATAGAACCTCTTATTCCTCTTCTTCAGATTCAGACTCCGCACTCTGAAGCCATTCCACAAATGGCTTTGCATTCTTCCAGATCAGAGAGCTCTTATTCCCACCACTGCATCCTTCCTCATACCACTTAACTACATATTCCTCTTCCAGAATATCCACATCATATAACGCTTTCAGAACAAGCGGAACTTCCTTCACCGCATTCGGGTTTCCCTTCCCACAAAACTCCTCCAGTGCTCGCAATAGCAGCATTTGCGAATCCTCCCCTTCAACCACAACAGCAGCCAAATAGTTTTTCTTCTTAAGCACGTGTTTCGAAAACCCTTTCTCCACACCATCCAGTAACGCCTCATAAAGAGCAGAAACATTCTCCTGACGTGAACCATTCAGCAATCCCATAAGCTCCTTCGGCCCGACACCCTTTTTCAGACCCTCTTTAGCTGTATCAACAAGCTTCTTCCCACCAGTCATTTTGCCATTAGAATTCTCCTCTGGCTTAGTCACCTTCTTCACCGGCTCATCAGTGGCCAGCATCACCATATCAGCTGTCACAGTACTTAGCTGTTCTTGGATACGTTGGCGGGCTGCTTCCGCTGACGTGTCTGTCTGCCATTGGACGTCATCCTCCTCATCAGAATCCTTATCGCCAGCCTGGCTCACAGTTGGAGAAACATGATCATCATCAGAAGCATTCCCTTTCTTTTTCGAAGATGTAGTTTTCACATGACCATCTTTAGAAGAAGAAGAGCCTTTCTTCACATCTTTAGTCAGCTTCTTCTGTACCTTATCAGCTGCCTCGCCTTCCTTTAATCGTTCTTTTTCAGCCCTCCTCATCGCCTTCTTATCTTTCGAGTTTTTCTTCTGTTCAGGTGGATTTTTCAGAATAAATGAAGTCAGTTTATCTCTCATATCCACATCAGAAACAAACCCACAAGCAGCACACTTCAGCTGAACCATCTGAGTTTTGGTAATTAATATCTCTGTTTCTGGGTTGCCACAGCCGTAACACTGGACATATTTCTTGATAAAAATCTCAAGGAGACTAGCAAGTTTTGCTGTATCGTGGGCCCCATTCACAAGCGACACCCCAGTCTTTTCGTCAAACTTGGATTGCGCTCCAAGCTCACAGCCAAAATATTTCGTAGTGTAAGAAGCCGGCCTAGCCAAAGCTTTAGCAACATCAACCATGTTGACTATATTCGTTTTGATACCATTTCCACGGCCCTCGATCTTTGTAATCATCTTTGGCATCTTATACCTGTAAAAGGCATCATCGCTGTTGCTGGCACCAATGTTCTGCAAAGCCATTGTTGGTTCGAGTAAAGATGGAGAATATTTCTCAGAAGAGCGAAGCAGTGGAGGTCAAAAAGTTGGTGTCGATAATGGATTTTTGGGCACAAAAAGAACGAGCGGCTGTAGTGACTGAAGGTTGCGCTAAGCTGCAACCACAAAATTCAGTATGTTCCTGGAATGGCACTCGATGCATACAGCCAACTCTTTTTGAGAAGTAAGGAGTCTCCTCCCTGAATATAGGACAATATTCTCCCAACAACCCGATAAACCCTAAGTAGAGAATAGACTGCTCGGACATAAAAAACCCTTTTTAACTTTTCACACAATCCAACTTGCAATTTGTAGAGAACTGATAGCTGCGCAACCTACAAAAAGAAGGTGAACAGTTATTTAAAGAATTATTATAAAACAAATCATCGGACTAATATAAATCTGCAATGCGTTTCAATTGTTATACATTAACTGTAAAGGGTAAGAGGTTAACATGTTGTATAAAGCAGTCAAGAGAATGTAAGAAATCTATATAAAGCCAATGAGAAAGCTCAACAAAATTAGCAGTAAAGGCTATACTATACATAAATAATAGGGCCTTCAGAATTTAACAAATTATATTCTCTTATCAGTTAAGAGATCCATAAGTTTCCAGCCTACCAACTAAACCATAAGTAAATATTGTAGATTTCAACACTAGACTTAGAAAGGAAGACAGGCATTAGTAACTAAATGGTGAATGCATAACAATTAACAAGTGTACCAAGCACAAAACTAAAAAAGAATTTGAAGTGCTGATTCAAACTCAATCCACATAATTTTTACTCCACATAGCACGAACAAACAACAGACGAACAAAAGATAGACAGATATAAAGGACCGGCACAGTATGTTAACCAAGTATGCCATGGCAGCTCTATTTTGACATTTGATGTGGTGATTAAACCAGCTCTAATTACTCAAGTTCCTTAAAAGTGGATGGAAAAAATATTAACACAAACAAGATTGTAACTATTAAACAGTCTCCAATTTATGTTACCATAATATAAGACCCACAAAATAACAGCAGAACCGTATATGTTGACATATTCAAAGTTAACAGCGGTTTTTAAACGGGTAATTTAATATGCAAATGTAAAAACTTATTTCGTCATTATGTCTCATAGTGAAAAGAAGTTTATAGCCTCCTATCCAATAAATAAACAACTCGTTTTTATCAAATAACTTCCCCGCCCACAATCAGAGAAGACAACTGTCATTTTCAGAGAATCATGATTCAGTACAGCTGATAACTCAATCAACAACGAAGCAATATAAATCAGACCGTAACCCCCTCAAATAATCAAAAACTACCACTGCGATTACCAACAATCATGATTCCTGAAAGTCGGTAACGCTCGTCACAATGAAACACAAGATAAAACCAGATCTATAGATCATCCCAATCGATTTAATTTCGCGATGTAATAAAAACCACGAATCTGAAAAAGCATAGAAGAAGTACGATTACAGGAAAGAAGAAAAAAAGCTATAACAGATTCAGATTCCAAAGGCAAACAACGTATATCTGAGTTTCTAATAACATCATTCATATTATCAAAAACAACACGATAACTTCATCGATTAAACAACAAACAAGTTGAGATCCATAACGAAAACACCCGATTAACAACCAAAAGCAACATCAACAATAACAAAAATCAATACAACATAGCATAATCAAACAAAAATCATAATCGAAATCCAGTTTGAGACATTCCACAAGCTTACCGATCGAGAGAGAAGGAGAGATAAGAAGATGTCTAGGGTTTTCAATTGTGGCCGAGAGATGAGCGATTGAGAGAGAGAGGCGGCCTATCGAACATATTTATATATATATACGAGTTGGAATTGTAGGAGATATTCCACGTGTGTACTTTTAATCTTGGCCGTCGATTTAACGACCGACGAGATCAACGGTACATACGCCAGGCTTGGACCCTAATTTCGACCGAATTTTACTATTTGACCCTTTAACTTTCGGCATATGTTATTTTAGTCCCTCAATTTTTAAAACACTAATTACTGACCCTTCAATTTGGAGATTTCCCAAAGAGAACTCTACAATTTGCGTTTCTCCAACAAGAGTTTCTATTAGTAGTGAACCTGACTTTAACGTGTATATCGGTAAATCATTTTCACTTCAAAACGATTTGTGTGTTACTGTGGATTGTATTATATACTTACAGTTTACAACTTTTGTGTTACATCAAATGATGTAACGTCATATTAATTCTACTTATTGTTATCAATGGAACAAGAGATATAGTGTTACACAGTTCATATTGTTTGAGCACTTGTTTTTATTTTTTATTTTAAAATTTAGTCGTATTTCTTGTGTTTGAAATAACTTTCCATTAATATAGTTGATTATGTTAAGTACGTCGTCATTATCCTATTGTGATTAGAGTTTATACTCTCGTTCAATGCATGCAAACCTAAGATTTTTTTAAGTATGCCAAATCTTCTTATATGGACTAAAAGATAACTCAGATTCAAGATTTTTTTTAAAGATCAAGAATGACATGTTGTTCACCCGTTTTATTATGATTTTGTAATATAAATGGTAGTTCTTATACAGCGAGAACGATCTCCCATGTCTCATTCATGCACATTGATTTCATCAAGTGAAACTTCCATAACATGCATGCTTCACGGAGCTTTGCATGGTTTTTAGGAAGACAAAGTTCGTGTTGGTACTGAATTTTTGAAACCCTAAAAATATCTATATGTATAGAAGATCGAGGAAGTAACTTGGTTCTTGCATAGAGGGTAAGGATGGATGATGTATATACTTAACGTTGCACAATACTTGAATTAAACATTGAACACTATAGAAAGAGTTGTTTTCTACATAAACAAGAAATAGTAGGTATGGATTATTTTTGTAAGATAGAATGGAACAAGAACTCAAATGATGACTTGACAATCAACCATATAACAAAATCTGATAAGGAAACATGGATCTTGTAATGGTTTTTGGGTTTTCGATTTATCTGCTTATCAATTGTTTCTCAATTTGAACTTTGTTTTTATTGAGATCGTTTTTTGTTTTTCTTTCTCGTCTCTAAAAAAAACTTTCCTCTGTCACAACCTTTTCATCTCTATATTTTCGATCTTCGTATTTGCACCCTTTCAGGCTCATATTTATACAAGTTATGGTACTTGAAGACAAATCTACATAATAAGAGAATATTTCAAAGATTTTTATTTTTACTGAAAATGCCAACTAACGTATAAACCCAATTTAATAACGGATTTCAAAATTTTGAAACTGAAATTTGTCAAATGTTTTTGGTTTTCATGCTTACATACATATATGATAGGGTACCGAGTAGGGTTAGTGCCCTCTTGCCATAATGTTGGATTGCTCCAAGATATGATACGTCGTATTAAAATCGTAAAACCCTATGTAACCAAAACTCAACTAATATGAAGAGCTTGATCAGCTCGACAACCAGAACTGCTAGTCGGGCAATAGTTAATACAAGTAGTACAACTAAAACATGTTGGGTTTTAAAACGATTTCCAACATTTTAAACGCAACATAAAACAATTTTAGGTTACAATTATTTGGAAAACTTTTCTAAAATTAAAACCAGGGATGGACCTAATTTTTTTATACAGTGACGTCATATAATATAGACAAAAAATAATTATAAAAAACATGGTTTTTGTCGACGTCTCTTTATGTTTTTACTAACGTTCAATATTGCTCGATTTGTTTTTAACCTAATTCCATCATTTCGAGAGAGTTTTTATTTATTTTTTGGTTGATTACGAGGTACGGCTGCACCTATTTGAACTCTTAAATATCATATGGTGACACCTTCTAAAATGATACGGTCGCACTTTTCATAAACGTAATTTTTTTAACCTTTCGATGAAGAAATGATACGGTAGCACGTGCCATCGTGTGCTCTTAATAAGGTTCGTCCATGATTAAAACCCAACTCAGGTCCAATGACACATTTAATTAAAATTCTAAACAAACCATACGGTGTTTATATTTACTTTCAGATCTGATGAGGATTTTGACAAAGCACTTTAGAAACCAAAGTAGGTTTCATCTATTGGTGATCCACACACGAACCCGCTTCTAGCCTCCACCGGGTGCTAGCCCAAAACCCTAGATCTAATATGTGTTTTATAGAAAAGAAAACTTTTTTTTCTTTATTTTTCTGATAGCTAAACATAAAAGATTTCTAATCTCTTATTTAGACTATCACCTTATTTATATGAAATATGATATAGATAGTCCATAACTCAAATAAAGGTTAATGCTCAAAAAGGCTCGCTAAAACAGTCGTCATGGCACGCCATGCCTCAAGGCTTGTGTATCACGTGACGTTAAGCCCGAGGCACGCCATGGCTCAATGCTTGTGCCTCACGCCATGTTAAGCCGGAGGCACGTGCACACTATGGTGTAATGCACGGTTTTGTAACACGATATTTGATTTTACTTACATTTTTTAATGTCTTAGTTGTTAGTATTTAATATGTAACTTAATTTAAATTGTTTATTATCATTGATTCCTTAAGTAATAGTAAAAAACACATGTTTGTATATATAATATTATATATGATATAAATATTTGTCGTCATAAGTCACACTATTAAAAGCGTCGTGACCTCGCTATGGTTTCCAAGATTTGAGGCTTGTCCTCGCCGACATGCCATGCCTCATGCTATTTAGAGCTTTCGATTTTAGTAATTATCTGTAATATTTATACAATTATCTTAATTTTAGTACATTTATATTCATTTACAGATAACACCCTGTAACTATCATAATTACATTTTAACACATGTTTTTTTAATTGTTATTCTCCCAGAATAATTATTTCACAATCACATGATCTAACTCGGGTTTCTGAAAAAGGAAGCAAACGTATTATTTGTATGCAACCCTATAGGTTTACATACTCCTTGACGGTATTTATGTGTGACACATGTCGTGAACATATAATAACTTAAAAAACCGATTCAAGATGCTTCTATTGATTTTGTACAAGACCAGTTCATGATGAGTAGATGATTCTCTAGTTTCACTATAAGTATTCTATAAAACAAAGAATAAACGATAATGGTAGTTATAACATGTTTAAAAAACAATAGTATAAAGGCAAAGCGGAGTAAAGAAGGGTGGTGGTGGGGTCGAAGAAAGGCCTCAAGGAGCAAAGAAATGGGTTCCATGGGAAAATCAAGGAATTCAGTAAAAAATTCGAAATTAAAGAATCAGTGTTGAATGAAAAATCCAACGAGCAACTTCAAACGCAAAAAGAAGATATTTCGAGGACTATTTTGTAACCTACTCAAAAGACAGTTTATAGGATCTTCAATCGCTTTCAAAGTAATGAAAAATCATGAAGAAGAAAAAAAATAATAACGTATTCAATTACGTATCAAATATAAACATTTTTTATCTTGATATCACGTAGAATAGCATTAATTTTTTAAATAATTCAATATAAATCATTAACACATTTATTTAAAAATTTGATGTTAAATTTTAAAGAGCCTCAACACATTTTAAATATTTAAAATATTCTATACTTTAATAAAATAATATTTGTTTCTTTTCTAACATTTAACTAAAAGATATTATTGATTTCATAAAATATTATTTACTCAATTACGTGTCAAATTTAAATATTTCATACATTAACAATATTTCATTAGTTATCTTAAATATTTAATGATTTTTCTTTTTAATTTTGTTAGGTATCAAATTTAAATATTGGGAATTTATTATTATAACTATTTTTAAAAAATCTTTTTATCCAAATAACCATTTTTTCTCTGAATTTACCAAAATGACCAGAAGTTACTCGAAATACATACCGAAATACATTAGGATCGAAGAAGTTTTAAATCTGATTAAATCCTACTCTAAATGCATCAACCTACTCGAAAATAATGAAACCTACTCGATATCATGTATTATTCGAGTAAATTTATAGAAATTTCATGTAAGTTTATAATTCAAATATTTTCGAGTAAGTTTCTTCAATTTTCGAGTAAGTTTATTCAATTTTCAAGTAAGTTTATAAATATTAGAAGAGTACTCGCGCAATGCAGCAAGATACATCTTGATTTTAACGTTTTATTTTATATTTTGCCTTTATCGATGTTATAATAGTTTTATGTGGTTTTAAGAAAATGATTTCTAATGTTTCATTTAAAAGTACTTTTTTGTGTAGTTTCTTTGATTCAGTTTTTTATATATTTTAACTTAGGTTTAATGATGAACTAATTTATTTTTGATTTAATAATTTAATTTTTTATAAAAATAATAATTAAGTATTCTGTTAGAACTCAATAATTATCCTAATTATATTTTAGATTTTTTATATTTAAAATGAGATGTTTATCCTGTATTTGATTATGTTTATCTATAGTTAGTTACACGAATTCAAAAATAAAACTTTAATAAGTTGTACTTACACATAATTTTCTTGCAATCTTGAATTTTAAGTAATATGCATCAATAAGCAGTACTACATGCATAAAAAGTAGTTTTTAAGAGTTTTTGCCAAATGCTTTATAATATAGTATTGATATAGATATAGATTTCGAGTAAACATGGATTTTTCGAGTAAGTTTTCCAACATTCAATTTGATTTCGAGTAGGATATTCTATAAATATTTGATTATAAATATTTGATTATAAATATTTCGAGTAGGTTTCCAAAATTTGATATTTTATAAATATTTCGAGTAGGATATTTCAATTCAATTCAATTCAATTTGATTATAAATATTTCGAGTTTCCAAAATTCCATAAATTTGATAATAAACTAATGAATTAAGATATTTGATTTTGGAAATAAAATTCATTATGTATATATATTTCGAGAGGATATTTGATTTTAAATATATTATGTATATATTTGATTTCGAAAAATCCATACTTACTCGAAAAATCCATGTTTACTCGAAATATTTATAAACTTACTCGAAAATTGAATAAACTTACTCGAAAATATTTGAATTATAAACTTACTCGAAATTTCCATAAATTTACTCGAATAATACATGATATCGAGTAGGTTTCATTATTTTCGAGTAGGTTGATGCATTTCGAGTAGGACTCAATCAGATTTAAAACTTCTTCGATCCTAATGTATTTCGGTATGTATTTCGAGTAACTTCTGGTCATTTTAGTAAATTCAGAGAGAAAATGGTTATTTAGGTAAAAAGATTTTCAAAAATGGTTATAATAATTAAATTCCCTTAAATATTCTATACATTTAATAAAATACTTATTATATACCCGTTGCTTAAAGAAAGATAACTCAAAATGACAATCGTGTTTGACGTTTCGGTCACATTCTATTATTTCTAATCATTTACTTTGCTTTAAAAAATCTGCTATATAAAATATACCCTTTTAGTTTTATATCGTTTTTCATTTAAAATTTAAAAAATAGCATACTAGTTACTTTACTAAGGGACTGTTTATCAAACTCTTATTATGTAAGTGCTTACCGACAAGATATATCACCATCACTTGACTTATTGCGTAATATCATCGGCTATCAAAATGGATTTTTTGGTAAGGGTCTTAAACTCAATAAACGCTTACCGGGTAAAAGTTGTTATCCACATTTATAGGGTAACACTCTTGGTATTTGGCATGCCTCTTACTGGGTAAGGTTTTTGATCCTTACAGTAGTCGATCAGTAAGATAAGTGGTATTGATAAATTGTGTGACCTCATTTAACTTTTTTATTTTGTGATTTTAAACTTTTGGCAAATTGACAACCTCCAAACTATATTTTATACTCCTAGTTGATTTAAATACGATACATAATTACGTATATACATCATCTACCCTCTCTCCTCTTCCGTTAAACCAACCAACCTATCTCGTCGATCTTCTATACGTATAAACACGAAACTCGGGGTTTCAGAGTTTTGCACCAATGGGAATCGTCTAGTCCCAACGAAAACCTCCATGATGCATAATACGAACAAATGGCCACGACCTTAGACAACGTCAAGTTCAAGGTCCGTTTCACTTGACGGAAATCATTGGGCACGAACGAGACGTAGATGAGATGGTGATCGTGGCGGATCATTCTCCTCATCCGTGAAGTACGGCTGATCCTAACAAATCATAACAAAAGAGCTTTGTGGCATATAATATTTTATATACAGCAAAACTCACACACTCCTTGCTTTCTGTAAGGCTTTAGAGCATCTTCAAGAGCTATGCTATATTTTTTATAAAACAGAGTAAGAAAATTCAAAATCTCTATGAAAAAATTTAATTCCAACTCCAAGAGTAAAGCTATATTTTTTCTAAAATAGAATAAGAAAAGTCAAAATCTCTGAAAATTACTTCCAAACTCCAAGAGTTATTCTATTTTATATTGTAGTATTTATTATATTAATAAAATAATTAATATATTAATAAAATATTATTTCTCTCTCCTAAACATTTTATTTTAATGCATCTTATTGGTGGAATTATTAATATATTGTTATTTTTTCTTCTTAAAAAGTGGGTTTTAGAGATTTCTCCAAATTTGGCGATTTTTATCTTCTCTGTCCTCTTTTTCCTATTTTAGCATACAAGACAACAAAGCTCTTGGAGGAAAAAAGTTGCTAAAATCCTACTTTTCTGTATTTTAGCATAGCTCTTGGAGACGCTCTTAAACCCTTGACCTCCGGGGAGGTTGGTTGGTTGGGATCTACCAGTAAACTAGATATTGTTGGGCCAATGACCATTTGACATGTCAAATCTTGATTTTTTTTGATAAAATGTTGATATTGAATTCGAGTTTAAACTCTTACCGGTGGTTGTTGGCGGCGTTGAACGGCACTAAAAGCTCTAACCATGATATATACAGGGAGCATAACACCAATGCACCTTAACATGATCAACTATAAGGATGAAGAAAAATACTTAAAAAAAATTAAGAAATAAGATCAATTTTCGAAATAAAAAAACAAGTGTTCGAGCCACGTTACCGTGAACATTGTAACAGCGTATCCTCCGGTGCCATCGATGATGATCGGGAGGGTATGACGCAAGACGAGAAGAGTAATAAACTGCAATTATATCAAAACACAATCAAGAAAACAGTCAAGAAAATCTGTGGGGCCCTCAAGAAAACAGTCTGGTTTGTGCACAACTCAGACTAATTCTGTGGGGCCCTCAAGAAAACAGTCTGATTTGTGCACAACTCAGACTAATTCTGTGGGGCCCTCAAGAAAACAGTCTGGTTTGTGCACAACTCAGACTAATTCTGTGGGGACCTCAAGAAAACATTCTGGTTTGTGCACAACTCAGACTAATTCTGTGGGGGCCTCAAGATAACAGTCAAGAAAATCCCCAGTGACAGTAAGGAGACTCAGACTGGCGATTTCATTTGCGAGTTGAGTTGACCCTCAAGGTTTACGTGATTTCAGTGGGATTTTACTCATTTTAAGACGACGTACAATTATAGCGACTACACGGCAACACATCAAGCTTCTTGAACTAGGAGTAATATACTCATCGAAATCGGGTTCATCATGACCAGCTGAAACCAATGCTGAAAACCGCAAATTGTAGAGATCCCTTTGGGAAATCTCCCAGTTTCCCCTAAAAAGAACACAACAAACCGATTGATTTATATTTGGTGACGGAAATCTAGCAAACGTGCACACAAATGTAGATTCTTGAGGTCTAACGGCACCTGAAATTCATCGGAATGCCATCACAATGGAACAACGGAGGTGGTGATGTATAACCGGGATTGAACGGCTGAAACTCGAAGTACAAGAAAAATATTCAAAGGATCATCATATTAACGTAGAGCATAGAACACAGATTTGTTTGATATGGAGCCTAAACAAATATGACAAGTTTGGGTGCATTTAGTTTGTGGATAGAACCGGACAGACGAAAATGAGAGGTAGACTGGTGAAAGAATTATGGAAGGTTTTAGCCCTTTTTAGGGTTTGAATTTAATAATGTACCAATTTTGTCACATCTCCCTTATTTTTGTTAACATAGTTTGATGGGACTAAAAAATGCCTTTTTTCCCGGGAAATTGACAAAAATAGCCAATCCATCAGAGTCGATTCACTTTTTTGTGATGTCAGGAACCCACTTCCCTCAAATAGCTTATAGTTTTAGAGCATCTCCAACAGATTCTTCAAAATTTCTCCAAAATAGAGAACCAAAAGTCAAAATCTCCATAAAAAAATTATATCCATCTCTAACAGATTCTCCATTTTGAAGAAGCCAACATTGGTTATAATATTAAAATATTATTTCTCCGTCTAAATATCTTTCTCACTTTGTAATTATTTTTAGGGTGTTCTCCATATTTAAAGAAAAAAAGTCGTTCTCTTTCCTACTTTCTCCATTTTGGAGATAGTTTTGGGAAAACTGTTCTAGCAAATTTTTTGCTCAAAATCCTCAATTTCTCCATTTTAAATAAGCTGTTGGAGATGCTCTAAGCAGAATCTTTATGCATTATGCGTAGTGATTGATTTCGGCCATAAAAAAAAAGATTTTAAAAACAAGGCGTAAACTTTCCACTTTCTGCGTAAAGATTCAAATTTTTCTGCATTGTTAACGAAGACGAACCTGGAGGCAAATCTCACATATAGTGTTCCCCTTCTCGTTGCACCACCGTTGAACACATCTACGATGGGCATACTGTAAACACATTTAATTAACTGAAAATGATCTACAACTACAAATAGCAAATGGGATTTCATATAATTCAAAGTTTTTCTTGAAATCTAATTCATCAGAACAAAAAAAAAGGAAATAATTTTCATGAAAATTAAGATTATTAAGAAAACACCAAACCTTCAAGCTGCCACAGCATGAACATGGTGTCTCCATGTTTGAATCTTCATCTTCATCATGGCAGATCCTGCATTGCACCAATAATTTCTTGGCTGATGATGATGATTCGAAACCGAGATCCATCCTATGAGAAGAAACATCAGCAACCATTTCTTCATTTGTGCAATTATTCAATCTGTTTTTTTCAATCTCAATCTCAATCGCAGCCTCCAGAGTTGATTCAGTCAGCAATCGATCAACCAGCAACACAAAATGATCCCTCATTCTTTTCAGAAAATGAAAATATAGTATTAGAGATTTTGAATACGTACGATCCTAATAAACTCCGTGAACAATTATTCCTCTTTCGCTATGGATCTGCAAAATTGAATCAAATAGAAACGTTAATGTAGAAATAATCGAATAATAAGAACAAATGTATTGAATCAATCAATAACGCAATGGAGGCAAACCCTAGATCAGAAATTAAATAAGAATACGAACATAAACATAAACATAAAACAATCGAGAATAAGAACCTGGGAGATTGTGAAAAGGAATCAAAAGGATGTACGGATTGAAACAGAACCTGAGGAGATTGAATGAATCAAAGTAATTTTAACATTCAATGAAAGAAAAACGAAACATATAAATAAAATTCGTGAAGAAAAGAAGGAAGAAGAAGGTGAGGGCGATTACGAAGTTTTGTTGTGCAATCCTTTCGTTGTCCATGGATTGGGGTTTCTTCGAGAATTGCAGCTTGGAATTGAAGCAATGGATCGAGTGGCTTGGTTACCACAATGTTGGCATTACCATCAATTGCAATTGCAATTGATTTTGGATTATTTGATTGTGGGTTAATTGAAGAAGAAGAACAAAACCCTAATCTCTGTCTCATCTAGATTCTTGGGGGAACAAGAGAATTTCAATGGCGATTGCAGAAGCAGTTTTCTCTACCATCATCATCATCATCATAATCCTTCCACGTTCATTCATTACGGTTTCCCGTTATGAAAAAAGTGGGCCCACCAATTTAAATCCAATATTTTAACCATTTTCTTTTTCTTTTTCTTTTAATTGTTGATTATTTTAAAATTTTCCCCATAAACATAGAGATGTGCATTTGGATTAGATTGGATTTTCTTTGTACCGGACTTGGATAAAACTCTACTTTAAAAAAAAGAAAAACAAAAAAAGAATGGATAAAACTCTAAACTTAAAAGAAGAAAAAGAAAATATAGTATATCTGTTGAAGATGTTATCATTAGTGTAACAATGCAAGACGATTAATCTTTATTTTAAACAACTTTTTTATTCGGGTCGGATAAAAACCGACGTATTTTGAACTAGATATGAAAACCTAACAAATCAATCTAGATTTTTCTAGCTTGTTCTTATTTTAAAATCAGTAGTTTTTTAATTTTATTTTTGAATTATGGAAAAGACAACTTAGACCGGACCAAACCTATATGGACTCTTTTTGGACCAATTCTGGACCAGGTAAAATACCAAGTCCACGTTGGGTCTTTATCTTGCTAGATTCACATTGGTGTAGCCTTTTTCCTGAATACCAACTATGTTTTGACCAGATTTGACATTTTGTGGATCGATCTTTGATTGATCCGTGTTCTACTCTATTCACACGTTGTCAAAGTCGTATGATCACATCAGGGTATATGTACGCTTACAATTAGTCTTTTTAGATTTATGTATTTATCTATAACAATTACTACAATATACATCGATTAAACACTATATTAAATAATATTCCAAATCAAATGTTATATTTAAAACCAATTTTTTTTGTCTAAAAACATTTATTTTTACATAATACAATTACTTTTTGTATTTAAGATAAACGATGATGCATTTTTTATGTTTCAACATATAATTGTCGAAGTAATGTCTTTCGGTCATGGAAGATCGAATTTTATAAATATGTGTCATCTTTGTAAAACAATATATTATATATAGTATGTATCATTTTTAATATTTTTTTTGTGTCGTATATTGTTATTTTCTAAATGTTTACATTCATTAATTAAAAAATACGAGCTTAGAATATTGTAAAATTGCCGCCTAAAATATTTATTTTAAAACTATACACCAATAACCGAATTTTCTAAGTATGTGTACAATTTGCCTCGATCATGTTAATGACCTTATAATATTGTGTAAATTCTATCATATTGATTCTGAAATATGACGTTAAATTATTATGCTATTTGAAAACTACGATTAACATTAATATATGTGTTGATCACATGAGTTGCATTAGAACATCCTACATTAAAAAAAAATCCAAATTGTTGGAAATTATTGTGTTAATCACATATGACTAACATTAATTTTTCATTCGAGTGTCGAATGAAGTTATCGTCTAATTTGAATTGATCAATTTACATGTTAGATAAGCCTTTAATGTTTTATAAATAATATTTCATTCGATTAATTTATAAGATTAATAGAAAAAAAATATTTGCATGATCCAATAGTTTTATGTATTTTAATTGAGTTTTTGGGGTCGACTCCTACTAATTTTCTTTGACCACGGGATATGGTCAATAGGTTCAATCGACTAGAGGAGATCAAGTTTTAAACGTGTATTTTGATAACAAAAATACAAGTACGATGACTATAAACTTAAAATAACAATAAATATCGATCAAATTAGAAACTAAAGAAAGGAGATTGTCGATTTAACAAATTGTAAGTCTAAATAAAACCTCCGTCTACGAATTCCGTCTTAAAAAATTCAAAATCAAACCCCTACTGTTTTGCATCTCCAATATTATTCAAATGATGTTTATTTACCAAATGCTTAATCATTTGAGAATCTTCACAATTTATAAGATCCACAAGATGTATTCTAAGCCCTATATTTCTTAATAAAAAAAATCCAATCTCTCTCTCTCTCTCCCTCCCTCCCTCCCTCCTATAACATACACATACATTAACATTTAATATGTAAACAAGGTAGACACAATAGGAACAATTTTAAGAAATTTCGTAGTATGTTCATGGTAGATTTAGACTAAATTTTGTTGTTTTAGTTGGTGTCTACAGTATGCTCACAAGCTATACCAAATCGCTTACGTTGTGTTTTCGAAACTCATTTAACGAAGGAAAGGAAAGGAAAGCGAGGGAAAGCGGAGAGAAGTGAAAAAAACTCGTGTTCTCGAAACTTTTTTAAGAAAGAAATGAAAGGAAGAGAAAATAAAGCTTAGTTTCCTTCCAAACCTTTCCACCCAAATGTGGGAGGAAAGGGAAGGAAAGAAAAGGAAAGAAATTAAAATCATTTAAAAAATTAATAAAATCACAAAATTAACCAATCTTTCATCCTAAATTATATTATTTTAGAAGGGGATATTAGTAAAAATGACAGTTTCCTTTTCATTTCTTTCCTTTTCAAGAACATAAAAATTATTTTCTTTTCTTTCCTTTCCTTCCTTTTACTTCACTTTCTTTCGAGAACACAAATAAAAAATTTATTTTCCTCCTTTCTTTTCCTTCCCTTCTTTTCCATCTATTTCCTTTCTCTCAAAATTTAAGAACACGGTGTTAGGTTTAAAGCGTGTTCACAAATTTATAGTAGTATTTCTAAAAAAGTATTCACAAATTAATTTAACTTTGTTAGGATAAGAACCAAAAGCAAAATAAAATGCAAACCACAAGGACCAAAAAACAGTTTTAAACTATAGGGACGAAAATCATAGTTTACTCTAATAGTATATTAACTAAAATATTTTAAAAATATATTTCATTTTTTTCTAATTTATATTATTATGATCATTTCATCAATACATTCAAAGAGAGCTAAATACTGAATATCTTTAGATTTAATGATATTATAAATTGGTTTTTACGTGAGTTTGAAATAATATTTTATTTTGGGTTCTTTTGTAAATTTTAAAATAACATTTAACTTTATACTTCATTCGTTTTATAAATGAAGTTATATTTTAATCATAAAATTTTAGAGCTTATATTAAGCATAAACTTAATTTAATACCTTTCATCTACAAAAAAGTAATACCTTTGATTTACAAAAAAGATTGACATCCCGACGTATTGTGCGGGCACCCAAACTATATGTAGTAGTTTGGGTGCCTGAGCAATGCGACAGGGTGTCAAACTTTTTTGTAAATCAAGGGTATTAAGTTTATGCTTAATATAAACTCCAAAAATTTATAATTAAAACACTTCATTTATAAAATCAATGAAGTGTAAAGTTAAAATGTTATTTTAAAATTAAAACCCAAAATTATATAATTATTTCAAACTCAGAAAAACCAATTTTATAATATTATTAAATGTGAAAATATTCGGTATTGAGCTCATTTTAAGGCATTAACAAAACGATCATAATAATATAATTTGTAAAAAAAGAAATATATTTTTAATATATGTTAGTCAACATACGATTTGTATTTTAATATGATAAAGGTGTAAAATGAAAAAAGTAAAAGATATAAAAATTAATTAAATAACTATAATGTATAGGGTTGGGTTCACGTGAGACCAGCCTGTTTCCGTGAGACCACCTTTTTACTCTTGAGACTTCACAGCAAAAACATTGTGAAGGTAAAAAAAATCTGATGAGTTCACGTGAGACCAACATGTTTCCATGAGACCCGTCGGAAACCCGTGAGACCACCTTTTTACTCTTGAAACTTCACAGCGAAAACACTGTGAAGGTAAAAAAAATCTGAACCTTCACAGCAAAAACACTATGTAGGTTACCTTCATAGAAAAAACACTGTAAAGATTCATATTGTTTTTACCTTCATAGTGTTTTTGCTGTGAGGTTTCAAGTGTAAAAATGTTGTCTCACGGAAACAGGCTAGTCTCACGTGATCCCCAAGTCATAATGTATAATATGTAAATTTAAAAAATATTTGACAACATATTTATTTGATTTGATGATATGATTAAGTATAAAAATATTCAATATTGAGCTCATTTCGAAAGTATTGACAAGACGATTATCATTGTATAATTTGTAAAAAAAACATGTTTTACATATAATTTGGTTCATAGAGATATAAAATGAAAAATAAAATAGTAATAGATATGGATGAAATTTGAGTAAATTACAAATTTCGTCCCTGTGGTTTAATGAAATTTTGGATTGGGTCCCTCAAACAAAAAAATTACATATATGGCCACTATGCTTTTACTTTTGTTATGGATTGGGTCCTTTGCCCTAACATTGTTAACCTTAACTATGTAAAATCAAGGGTATCTTAATCCTTTTAGCTTCTTCTTATAAAAATATAAAAAAGACATATAATTTATATATGTCTTACATGAAGAATATAAAGAAATGGTTAAAATGACTAAAAAGCCCCTTACATGAAGGGTAGATGAGAGGATTTAACGACAATAGGTTTAAGGGAGTTAGGATGAGGGACCTAATCCGCAACAAAACATAAACCACAATGACGATACTTGTAATCACTTTGTTTGGGGGACTCAATCCATAATTTACATATAACTACAGTGACTAAATTCGTAATTTACCCTAAAATAGTTATAGTATAAATAAATGTGTAAATTAAAAGGTAAAAAGAAACAAGCTAAATAATTATAAGGTATAAAATGTAAAAGTTTAAAAAATAACTCGTATGTATTCATGTATACAATAATATGATTAAATCGAAAATATTTCATATTGAGCTCATTTTAAAGGTATTGACAACACAATTATAATGGTATAATTTGTAAACATATAAACTTATTTTTTAATTGTTTTCTGATTTATATATGATTATTTAGGTTAATATGATAAATGTATAAAATGAAAAATGAAAAATTAAATGACATAAAAAAATTAAATAACCAAATATAATGGTGTAAAGTGTAACTTGAAATTTAAAAATAATTTAATGTATAAGTTTATATAAGACTAGGAGGTTGGTGGAAGATTTTAAAATTTTAAATATTGTACCTTATGAAATAAATATTGTACCTCTTAAAAATCTAAACATAACCGTTTAGCACTCTTTATAATATATATATAGTATAGATAGGTGGAGGTTCAAACAAGAACATATCCATTTTTACAAGATTGCTGGAACACCTTTATCGCATGTGATAATACACGTGAGTGGACTTGGTGGTGTGCGGATGATGTATCTTGCGACTTAGGTCACACCAAAGGTCGTCTGCATCTCTAATTTAGTATCACATTTGTATCATATGTGATGTAATATAGTATCACATGTGATTGTCTATCGTAAAAATGTTCTCGCATTCTCATAAAATGTTCTCGCATTCTCATAAAATGACGGTCTCTCATGTGAACTCTTCGTATATATAGCCATAGGTTATTTTGAGAAGTAAAGAATTGACCCTAACCTTTCATATAGACAAGATGGGATTTGATTGGTCAAGAATTGCGGTCTTGACGGGTCAAGAACTTTGGCTTTTATTGGTCAAAATTTGCGGCTATGTGAAAAATAGAAGGAATAGTTTCTTAAAATTTACAAATAGGCGGCAAATGGTTAAACCCGTGTAATTCACATATAAACTAATTAACTGATTCATATATGAACAATTGTGATCAGTTAAATAGTTTGCATGTGAACTAATTAACGGGTTCTCATATGAACCATTTGCCACCTATTTGTAAAAGTTATGAAACTATCCATCTATCTTTTGCATATCAATGCGAGATAATTATTCGGTGCTTCACAGTCAAAGCCGTAAATGTTGACCGGATGAAGGGCTTGAATTACTTTTTTACTTCTCAAATGAACAATTTTGAATTTTCTATATATATATATGTGTGTGTGTGTGTGTGTGTGTGGAGGGGGTTGATTTCCATTACAAACCAGTTAATTCTTACAAACCGTACGAATCGCATTCAATTCAACCAATCATTTTTTTTAAAAAAATTTCCCACTTTTTGTTAATCATGAGGGTTGATTAGTGAATAAAATATATAAAAAAAAATCATCAATAATACATGATGGTTGATTAATCAAGAATATGTTAAACAAGTTTCATCAAAATGATATTTTCATGGAACAATTTCATTTTCATGTAAAAACAAAAATATATGAAATAATTTCATGAAGAAAAGAATTATATGAAACAATTTCATCATATTAAACACTTTCATAAAAAAAAATATATTCAATTAATCAATGAATCACACGGTTTGCATGGTTTGTAAAAATTATTTGGTTTGTAATAGAAATCTTCTCTATATAGCTATATATATATACATAGATATAGATATAGATAGACAGATAGATAGATAAGACGATAATAAAAAAACTACAAAAATGTTACAAACTCGTGAAAACCGATATAAAAATAATTTTTTTCATGATTTATGTTTATCAAATGTTAGGATTTAAAATATTATTTCACATATATTTGTTTCATAAGTAAAACTTTCACATTTATTTGTTTCGCCAGATGAATATGTTTTACGCGAAATTTTCGTTTCACTAGGTGAATCAAACTTTTTTCACATGTAATTATTTCAGAAGGCGAACACAAACATATGTGAAACACTATATTAATTTATAGGTTTTGATGAAAAAAATTCATGTAAAAAAATATCTTTATATCGGTTTTCACGAGTTTGTAACATTTTTGTGATTTTTATTTGATTATCACCCTCTCTCTCTCTCTCTATATATATATACACACACACACACACACATATATATATATATATATTATATAATGTGTGCGGTGAGGCGGTTTGAACCACAATTTGATGATCAAAACCGCAAACCGGACCACATAATACGGTTTAGTAAACATGCAAAATGCACCGTGGTAGTTCTAAATTGCGTTTTGTCGTGCGGTGTGCTGTAGGCAGTTTATGTGGTTTGACGGTTTAGATGAACATCCCAAGCTCTAATGTAACAAAAATCTCATACAACGTGTTCGGAAGTCTCATATACTGCCGGGTTGAGTTCCTGTGAGAATTGAAGTTACTACGAGAAGGGTAAAAAGAGATCTTCACGCTATGATCAATCATAATTGAAGATTAACAGTAATGACATACACCGAGATGCACTGGATCAATTCCTATAAAAAATGCAATTCGTGAGGTTGGAGTGAGAACACAAGTAATAAGAGTCAAGATCCCTTAATTATGCCTCTCACCTTAACTCTATTTCCAGACGATCCTTAGTCTATCTACCAAAACCTTTCAATAACATTCACGATGGTTTTATAAACAAAACCTTACCTTTTTATGTTTTGTTTATCAAATCAACCTCACCTTAACAAAATAAAATGCAATAAACTTGTAGAGGACTAAATATTTAGTAAAACAAATGATTATTTTGGATTTATTTTATTTAAAAATTAAATGTAGTAAAATAAAATGCAATAAGCTTGTAGAGGACAATATATAAACAAAATTAAAATATATAAAATTTTCAACACTATTGTTACTCAATCACTAAAAAAACATTAAGATTACTGAAAACTTATAGACTCGTTGGACTTCTATTTCAACCACACAGTACTAAGATTAAAAATGTAATTCACTTTAAAATTAGGATGGATAAATCGGTCTTTGGACAAACCATAAGGATTAAAAATATAATTCACTCTAAAATTAATTGTGATTCACATATTTTTTAAAAAAAATTCAAAAATATTTAAGCACGGTTAACATGAAATAATTATATATTATATTTTGTTTGTTAGGATGAATAATTTTCATGTTATGAAAAAAAAAATAACTAGTGATCACACCTAACAAGACGACACTCGGTGTGGTTTATTGCATCAAAAGTACAAATAGAAACATCCGATCCCCTTCAATCAACAAATGCAGTTTATCGGCCAATAAACGACCCATGTTCCTAATGGAGGAAGAATCAAGAGCCTCATGACTAGAATCCGGATTGTGGTCTGTATTTCAAGTTTACATTTCTCAGGAATTTCGGCTATATGTTGCCAAGAACCAACATCACCAAAGGGTGGTGCAAACCTGAACACGAACAATATAAAAAATGAAACCAGTCTGATGACTAAACCTATAACTGTGGAGATCGTTGGCGGCTGAAGGATAAGGGGAACCATCCATGGCTTAGCTAAATATCTAAATGGTTTTGGGCTTCTTGGCGGTTTGTGGCCATCTTCTAGCAACTCAGGGTGCCGTATGGAAGTTTATGAAAATCCGACACATTTGCAAAAACCCTAACGATAAGGGGAGTTTTGCAATGCTCACTTTGTATGAAATTTTAATACTTTGTATCATTTTTGAATCATGATAAATCGAACCAACAATCGCTAGAATTAGATTACCCCTGTTATCAAATATGGTCAAGATGACCGTGAATCTGGTTTTAGCGGCCAACAAATCACCGCTACCAGAGCCCCCTAAAACTCAACCAATTGTTGTATTGACGATCACATGTACAACATGTATAAATCCCCATAAGACGTATAACCCACATTTATGTTCATCGTCTAGAAAATTGTTGATTTCGCTAGGGATTTGCTCCCGATATCCTTTTAACACAACAACATTTATTCAACTTCCTCCGTCTTAATTCTCTTGCTTTTATATATTTTATTAATTAGATTCCTTATGTTCATAGTTTCATGTATCTATCCAACTAGAATCTATTATGCTCCACTATAGATTATATCCTACAACAAAAACATTTATTATTTAGGATATGTCAGTAAATTTAATATTATGCGATAAAACCAATTAAGTTGTCCCATTTTTCATCGGTTTAAAGAAATAAAGTTTATTTAAACCCTTCCTCGGTAATTCCAACCGGTCGTTTTTGCCCTTGTGGACAGCAGACTAAACATCACTGGTCATCATGAAAAAGTACATTTTCTTCTTTTTCTTTTTTGATTTTGATTTGTCTTTCGTAAACACCAGTCACTTTCACCACAGACGCAACCACCGAGTATGATCATTCATCACTATCCATCACATTCCGACCATATGTATCAAAATAAAGAATATACCTATGCTCGAAACGTGATGGATGGCGATGAATGATTATACTCGTCGGGAGCGCCTGAAGTGATGGTGAGTGGCGTTTGAAAAATAAAAATAAAAATAAAAATAAAAAAAGAACAGAAAAAGTATATCCCTTCATGATGATCAGTGATGTTCATTGCAACCTCCATCAACATGCCAAAAGTAACCTGACGAAGACATCAGAGGGTGGGTTTAAAATAACATTATTCTTTTAAACCGATGAAAAATAGGATTTGTTAATTATTATATAGGGTAGAAATAAAGAAATAATATATTCTCCTAAAAGAGAGTCCATCGAGTAAATTGCATTGGACTGACATTTGATCACTTTTGCTTACATGCAATGGGAAGTGTTAGCATACACTATGATAAAAAGAGTTCCATTGTTTCACATTATATTTTAATCTAATCCGAAATTTTTATTAGATATAAACAAATCAAATGTGACAAAACAAAAACCCATTTGACCAAAATTATCAGGTCAAAATTCATCCAAAAAAAACATTAAAACTAGCAAAATGTAAATTTGACCAACCTATCCTAAATAATCAACGGTTTTATTACGGGATGCAAATATGCAATGTCAAAGTGAAACTAAGAACAAACTTTAGATGGATAGATGCATGGTGGTCAATCTATGAACATGAAGAAATTTAATTAATAAAAATATATAAAAGTAAAGGGATCGAGAACATACATAAGACGAGAAATTAGATATTGTTGTTTTTGAAGGGATTTGCTAAAATCAACAATTTTGCAGACGAATAGCGTCTTTTCACCGTTGTACTATGAAACCACCGACTAATATGTCATAGTCAGAGATGGCACTGGAAATTATTGCATTCAAAATAAATGTCCGATGACAAATAGTTAATTCAATAAAAAATAAGAGCTGGTATGAAACCACGGACTGGTATGTCGTTTTTTCCTATCTTACCCACCATGAATCACCTAAATTTTAAGCTCCAAAAACATAGTTATGAGGGATTTCCAATCCTAATAATAAAATCCATATTAAAAGAAAAGAAATCAATAAAATCCAGATTAAAAGAAACAAATCGAGTCAGATCGTATTCGAAAAGGTTAAATGTGGCCTTACTTTTTAGTTGTTGAATTTAAATACACTAGAGAAATGACACGGACATAACTTCCGTAAAAAATATGTGGAATTTGAATACAGACAGAGATGACGATGGTGTTGATAAGAAGTGTTCAATTTAGAAGAATTTATGAGGTTTCGTGAACAAAAACGATTGAAAGAAGCTTCATAGAATGCATAGGGCACAAGGTAAAAATGCCAGCTCTGTCCATATCCCTTTTTATATGAGTGGAATGTAACTGAGGAGAGGTTGTGAAATGTAAGTGGTGTGAGTGAGGAAAAAGTATAAAAATATAAGTGGCATGATTAAGGAGAAGGTGTATAACGTAAGTGGTGTGCGAGAGTGAGGAGAACCGAGAATATATAAAATGTAAGTGGTATGTCAGCGAGAGAAATATGAACGCATTAAAAATGGGAAAACGGCCAAGAAAGGAAGAAAGAATCTTCTAGAAAGTATTTGAACATCTTCAACATATTGTCTATAAATTCTTTAAAATAGAGAATTAAAAGTCAAAATCTCTAAAAAGAATTACATAAGAGTGATATTAACACGAGAGGACCCAATGCTTATAATTTCGCCACAATAGAAAACATTAGAAATTTCTCGATGCAACCACATGTCTACCTTGTATCAATATTGATTAAATACGTATAAAAAACATTTAGATAATAATTGTACTCGTTAATATATTTATTTAAATAATTGATAACATTGCAAATGTTATTTTATCGTTAACAGTGTTTTCTATTATACAAAATCATAATTAATCAAATAAACTAAAAGTTAATATAACTTTAATAAAATAGTAATTATAATTGTCATTTTTAACGTTAAAAATACTAATTAAGTTTGTAGTATTAAAACGTACTTTATTTGATACATTATTAATTAATTAATATAATTAGGATATAAAATTACTAATAGAAAAAATATTAAAACGATTCAAAATAATAAATAAAAAAGTATAAGGTTTAAACCAAAAATTATAATTAGTGTTAAAATGAAAAAGTCTAGGCTTTGGTAGAGGGTGTATGGACAGAATTTGCTTAAAATAATAATAATTCAATCTTATCGGTGGAAAATAAATAAAAAATAATTTCTACATATCAAGTTTTAGAGAATTATCTAAATTTGAAAGTTTTTAGTTTTTCTATTTTAAAAAAAAGAGTAAAATATAATTTTGGTTTATGTGGTTTATGATATGTTTGGCAAGCTAACTCAAAAGCTACTTGATTACTGATAAATTAGTTGGTAGCTTATAAATTAGTTGGTGAAGAAATCATGTTTAACGAAATTAGTTTATAAGAATGTAAAATGACCAAAAAGAACATATTAAAAAATTAATCAATTATAATATTTTAAAATATAATTAACAACAAATCTCTAACAATACATTATATCAATTAATATAAACAAGATGGTAGGAAAAAAAAATATAATGTATTAATGAAATGAATTTCAAATTGATTATTATATATATTGAAATAAAATGTAATGAACTCCCAAAAATCACTAAAGAAAACTAAATTCTCAAACCTAATTTTCCATCCAAATCCTGTAACAAATCTTTGGCCTTACTCATCATGGCCAAGTATGGGCACATGATGGGGAAAGCATAGGGGAATCATGATTCTTTTAAGCCTTCATGACTTAGGATATTAATAAACAAACACTTGCATTTTGAAACAATTGAGCTCCCATATAAACCATCTACTTTTTAGATTTAACAGTAGATTTAACAATTAATAGGTTCGTTTTTTTATGCAATAACTATTTATCAGTAAGAGTTAACATTTTCACTTAACTTAGTAGGTAAAATTAATTATAGTTCATTAAAACAACATCTTATGCGATAGTTATCTGATAAGTATTAATCGGGTATGAGTCGTCACTCTCACATACTGGATAAGACTCTCGGTCCTTGCTATCACTCTTACTGAGTAAGATCCTAGATCCTTGCCATGTGCATTTGGTAAGGTAAGTGATCTGGAAAAAAAATGCTTATCGGTTAAACGCTTGATAAACTGTCCCTAAAAATTTCTACTTACATTCTTATATAAGTTGAAAGTATTCACGTAAACAGTTGTTCTGCCTTTTAAAGTAGATATTATGTTTCTATACACGTCATCCCCCAAGACCTTACTTATAAGTAAGATTTACCAGGTTAGTTTAATTTGATTAATCAAAAATTTCTCGACCACCTTTTCATTGTAAGGTTATCTACTAAACCTCGTTCCATGTAAGTGCTTAGGGGCCGTTTACCAAATGCTTACCGGGTAACTGGTTACCAACAAAATAAATTATCTTCGTTTACCTTATTGTATAACATTTCAGCCATTAAAATAAATTGTTGGTAAGCGTCTTCAACCTAGTAAGCGCTTACCGGATAAGAGTCTTTTCCCTTACTTACCGGGTAAAACTTTCGGTGCTTATTATGCCTTTTACCGGGTAAAATTCTCGGTTTTTGTCATTCTTAAAGGTAAGTGATATCGATAAACGTTTACCTGATAAGTATTTAGTAAACACTTAGGTGACGTTTGTTTTTTAAGAGGTGCTGAAATCTTAAGTCTTATTTCACTTCTGATTAATAAGAGGTGGTGCTGAAATCTAAATAAAAAAGAATGTTTGTTTTTGTAAGTTGATAAATATCTGAATATGTTTAAATCGTCTTCTTTTACCCGGTAAAAAATTATTGTTGAATTTTAGATACATTTATACAATTTCATATATTTATTCATCATTATTACGAAATTTACATCTAAATTATATAATTAACATTCACTTAAATGAAAATATGTCATTGATGATATTTAAATACTATTAAAATACATTAATTAAGATAAGTGAGGATTGATTTGGTAAGGATCAATTGAGAGAAATGATCGATTAAGGTTAATCGATTGAGAAACACCGTTGCCGAGTAGCTAGAGAATAACAAGAGGCAAATAAGAGGTTGGTTTACCTCTTAACATATAAGAGCAAAATAAGACATAATTGTCTCTAAAAAATTGGAAAAAACAACAGTCTGAATAATACTACCTCTTAACGAATCAGACATAATAGACTATTAAGAGTTTTTTTTTTTAAAACAAACAAGACCTTAGACTCTATTTTTTTTTATTTTTTAGACCAAACTACAAATTTGGTCTCTATGGTTTGTTAAAAATAACATTATATCCGTTTATTTTCTAAATTACAAGATGGTCATAGTAGTTTGTAAAACCATCCGGATTTAATCCCTTTTTCTAATGATGGTTGAAAAATTCCGTCAAATGAAATTATGTTCACCCTTTTATCAAACTTTATGTCTTTTAACATATTAAAATCGGTTTCATGATTTGATTAAGAATGAAAATACCTCTCATTTAAAAGAATTTTTTAACAATCATTAAAAAAACACCAAACATCCTAACAAAAAATGATATTTATATTGTAATTTCGAAACCATAGTTATTTTTAACAAGCCTCAAGACTAAATTTGTAGCTTACTATTTTTATTTTATAAGCTCTACACCCTCCCCCACTTGTTACTTTTTCGATAAAATATTGATTGTGGAATGTGGATGGATCACCACATGATTGATGATTAGAAAAACATACAAAATTTTGTGGCATAGTTTTAATTCATCTATGAATATATAGATCGAAAATATTTTTATTTAAGATGATTTTTTTTTATAAATAAAAGGAGTATTTTTTTTAATTGGAAGGTACATGTTAGAAAAAAATCTGACTTTCTGTATAAAGCTTTGTCTTAAAAGCTTACTAAATAATCATTACTAAACAGTCATGTATAACTAAGCTAATCGAATAATATGCGACTATTTGAGTCTCATTAAACTTATTAAACTGTTAACAAACGGACATCTAGAAAGACACGCTGATGCATAAGTTAATAATACACCATTTTACAAATATAGAAATGTGCACAACCATTGAAACATGATGTACAAGATACTAATGCAACAACTCTCCAAGAATCTTCAACCTCCATACTTAACTTCTCCATACACAAATGAGATGAATCATGAAACCATATATATATATATATATATTATATAGGTATGTATGTATATATATATGTATGTATAAATATGTGTTTAAACCCTCATCAACTACCTCGAACCGCCGCCAATCCGACCGAGTCACTCGAACCCCGTGTTCGTAAACACCATTTTGGAACCGATCTTATTACAAACGTGCATAGTTACAAATAATCCGTCACAAATACGACAACAATAACTTGAAATAAATGATCGAATACATCGAAAGAGAAAACAACGCGAAAACGTGTTGCCAAAAAAGAAGCGCCGATGCTTCACTAACCGCGTACCCTCTTAAACTAGCGATCGCACCAAATAAAATCGCACTCGGTGTGGTATATTGCAACAAAAGCACAAATTGAAACATTCGATCGCCTTCAATCAATAAATCCATTTTATCGGCCAATAAAACGACCCCAATTCCTAGGGTTGGAAGAATCAAGAGCCGGGCTACAAGAATCCCGATGGTGGTCCGTATCCCGAGCTTAGACTCATTAGGACCTTCGGCTATCATTCCGCCAAGAACCAACATAACCGATGGAACCATGGCTCCAGCCACTATGTCTAAACTATCGGTCAAAAACGATAGCGGTGCGTCATCACCGTACACGGTCGATTTCAGAAACGGAACCAACCCGATAACCAAAGCTAGAAAGGTGGCGATTGTTGGCGGCTGAAGGATGTGTCGAACCGGGGTTTGTTCAGCCACGGTTCGTATCTTTCGAACCATCCGTGGCTCGGCTAAGCACCGGATCGATTTGGGACTTTTCGGCGGTCCGTGACCGCCGTCTTCTAACGAATCCGGGTCCGGTAACGAAGTCTGTGAAAAATCCGAAACGTTAGCGAAAACCCGCGCGATAAAAGGCGTTTTACAATGCTCGGTTTCTTTATCTTCCATTCCGGGCCATTCCGCTTCGTGGAGAAGCGGACGGCTGAGATCGTTCGCGGGTAAACCCTCGCGAACGATCTCGATCTCACCATCTTCTTCTTCTTCGATAACTTCATAATACTCCATTGGAGGCTCCATCATATGGTAAACTAAAGTATAAACTAAAAGTACAGATACCCATTGAGCTAAAGATACATAAGCTGTACCATTCGTATGGCAATCGGGCCCAAACGAGTTGTCTGAATCATGACAAATCGAACCAACGATCGCGAGAATTAGATTACCGGTGTTTCCGAATCCGGTGACGATGACCGTGAATCTGAAAAACTCCGGTGGCGGGCGGCAAATCACCGCCACTAGCAACCCCAAAAGACAGCCGATTACGGTACTGATGATTACATTCAGCGGTATAAACCACCATACAGCCAAATTTTTCAGAGAAACTGATTCACCCAGATGAATAAAGATTGTGCAGGGTAAAAATAGAGCAAAAACTAGTTTGCTAAGAAGTTTGAAAGTGGATTTGGGCACAAGTTGTGTTTTTGGGTGTGCAAGAAGGATACCAATAACAGTAAGACATAAGAGCTTTAATAATGGCACAACTGCATGAATCAATTCTTGTTCACCAAATTTAACATCAAAAAACGCCATTTTTTGGAGGAATTAATCAAACAGCAAAACAGAAAGTGAAGTAAAAGATTCAAGAACTGAAGAACCCTAATAAAGTTTTAAAGAAAATCTTGAAAACTTTTCAAGATTAAAGTTATCAGATCCAAAAGATTCAAAGTTGAGAACTTTATGTCGCTGATAACAAATCAAATTTTGAAGAAAACCCTTTAATTATCGACAATCAAAGAACAGAATTTCATACAAACATGTGACTTACAGATGGAAGAATCAGAATCTTGATGGTAGAAACCTGCTTACAAGAAAGAATAAAGAAACCTTAATTGGGTTGTGAGGGTGGGGTGGGGTGGGGTGGGGAGGGGAGGGGGGTGGGGGGTTTAATCATACACCCAAGAGAATTAAGGGTCTTTGGATGAGTTTATTGACTTATAACTTATTATCGGTATGAAAAAGTGCTTATGAAAATCTGATAAGCTAAATTTTTTGACTTCTTTAAAAATGACTTATTATCGGTTTGGTACCGGATAAGTTGTTTTACCCAAATATTCAAAATGGCTTATTATCGGTGTCACACCGCAATAAGTCAATAATTTGTTTTGATAAGCTCAAACAAACACCCCCTAAGAGCATTCATGATGGAACTTTCAATAACCTCACTTGCCATATTTTTTTCATGTCATATCAGTGCCATCTCAACAAATCAAAAATCTCCATAAAACCCTTCAATAGAGGTTCTTATAAAAACCTCACTTTTCTTATTTTTAATTTATAAAATAAGTAAGCAAACAATAAAAATAATAAGATAATATATAATAAATAAGGAATTTTTACAAGAATCCGGGTTCTTGTTCAAACACCTGGGTGCCTATAGAAACTTATGATTGGACAAGAACTTGTGTTTAACAGTGAAAGTTTTTGTAAAAACCTTAACACGAACCTCTATTGTAGGTGCACTAAATTTATGGGTATGGGTAGGGACAAGGAGAGTGATTGGGACTTTGGGGGAGAAAAAGACGAATGTGACCCTAGCCAAAAGTTCATATGTCACTTTTTAGGGTCAATTATTTCTTGCATTTTGGCATTATCAATGTACCAATCCATGTCTAGTGCTACATGTGTGAAAGTTTTTTTTTATTGCCACAAAAGTTTTACCGTAAAGATAAGGATTTATTTCGTTTTCTGGATGTCGGATGTTTTGTTTTCATCTTTAATTTAAAATCTGGTATATGTTATATTCTGTATAAAGATATGATAAAGATGATGATGATGATGATGATGTTATATTTGAAGAAAGTCTTGTGTGGCACTTTCATCAAATGATGGACCATTTATAGGATTATTGATGATAAATATAGGTTTGATACGTGGGTTTCTCATAAGGGTATGTATTTATTTGAGATGAGGGTAAAATAGTAATTTAACAAATTAACTAAGTCTTATTAGTAATTAGACAAACTAATTAAGTATTTTTTGGGGACTGATAGCAATTGGTATCAAATTGCAATTATAAACTGACACGAAAAGCAAGTCATCGTATATAAATGAAACTTGAATTATATACGAGTATTAAATGAAATTAATTGAAGGTATAAAAAGAATCTTCACCTAATAGTATTCATCGTTATGTATGTTTTTTTATGGCTTGGTCATGTTATTATTTTAATTTTAATAGAGAAAGGCATTTCTTTATATATTGTTCGTCAAGTTATTTTCATAATTCAATAAAGAGTAAATTACGAATTTTGTCCCTATGGTTATATGAAATTTTGGATTGAGTCCTCAAAACAAAATAATTACAAGTATAGTGATCGTGGTTTTATTTTTGTTATACATAAGGTCCCTTACCTAAATGTGTTAACTTTGACTGTTTTAAGTCAAGGGCATTAAAGTCATTTTAGTCTTTTTCATTTTTTTTAAAAGAAACTTAAAAGTAAAATAAAACTTATATTTATAAAATAGATAACTATAATATATATTAAACACCCCTAACCCCTATAACTCCCCTACCTCTGAATAAACGTCAAATGTCCTAAAATCACATGTCTCATTCTTGTCCCATCAATGAAATTATGATACATTATATTTTTATTTATTTTAGAATTATTTAATTCATATTTACTTTTTTTTCTTTGCTTACGTGTATTTATATGATTGATGTACATATATAAGACATGAAAATTTGGGACAGATGATTTTTATTCCTTACCTCTCGTCTCACTTCTTCCTCAACACAGACAACACCCCCTTTCCCCTTCTTATTTTTATGTCAACCAGGTACAACCTCCTTCATTCTCCGGCCACCATCGTTTCCATAAAAAACAAAGCCTAAAACCTAAATCATAACTCAAGCATTTGGTTAAATCAAAAAACCACAAATCAAACCTAATATGTTCATGAATAATTATTACTTTATTTGAACTTTTATGTGGATAAACCCGTAATTATTTTTTGCGTTTGTCGTTAAAAAAACCCCGTTGTTTGTTTTGCTGTTTAGTTGTGTAAATGTCCAGGGTCTGATGGCTCGATTCCACTTTCATCACAGTAACTTATGTCGAAACCCGAGAGAAAAATATGATTCATTTGGAGTTTATTAAATCAACTGGAAGTGATGACCATGCTCATCTTCGACCACCTTCAGCCATTAGTATTGAATTGTGGATGAAGGGCTTGCTAAGTCTGGAAATTTCAATGAAGTTATTGGTGAAACTTGAATTATTGCTCTTCATTTTCCGATATGTTGTCTGATTTTTCATGAACCGGGTTAAATCATTGAAGTTTACTTCCATTTCTCAATTTTGATTTGTAACACGATTAAGTTTCAATAACACATCATTCTCTTCCCGGGTTAAATCAACGAAGGAATCTATTATTAAAATTAAGTTAAAGATGAACAAAAGGTCTGCTTTTGAGGCTAAACCAGACCTGTGGAAGCTTCGGATGAACAATTTAAGTATTTTTGTGGTCACTGATTCAGAGACATTATTGTTGGGTTCAAAAGAAGAGAAAGTGAGTAAGATAGAGAAGAGCCAATTGGAGATGGTAATTGAGCTCCGGTGAATATATGTATATACTTTCATGGGTTTAAGAAATCCATTATTATTTGTCAAAAAAAAATCAACCCATTAATATATTGACTAAATTACCTCTGAGTTAATGAGACAAAAGTTAACATATTTAGGATACGGGACCTCATCCATACAAAAATGAAACCACCGTAACCATACTTGTAATTATTTTGTTTTGGGGACCCAATTCAAAATTTCATATAACCACAGGGACGAAATTTGTAATTTACTCTTCAATAAGTTATGGACAAATATCAAACATCATGAGATAATTTGAAATACTTTTGTCTTGAAAGATTGTGAAATAATTTTGTACATGGATTTATTATTTATTTTATAATTAATATTATTCATATAATACAAATACCGTAAACAAGTATGAGCAAGACAATCGTATACAAAATAAAATAGATAGGAGAACTTCTTAAAAGACAGAGGAAATAATTTTTACAATATTTAAATTATTAAATTGAACATTTATGAAATAGAAAAATAGATTATAACCTAAATATTTAATTTTCTCTATTTCTTTAGTTATTTAATTTGAAGCAAATATAAAATTTCCAGTATTGCAAATAATAAATTTATCAAATCGTTATATATTAGAAGCGTACACGTGATCTAATACATCTTTTTTTCATCTCTCCTGATTTTATCATATGAATTTGTGAGAAAACAGAAAAGTTTTTTTTTCTGTTGTTTATTAGTTTTATAGAGTATTTGCCTTGTTAGTAGGACTCGATGCTTATTTTTTATATGCAAGTATTTATTTGTTGATTATGCGTTAGTTTTATAAAGTTTAAGGCATTGTTTGACAAAAATAAGTTATAAACATTGTATAGTATAATATAAATATTGTATATACTCATAGAAGCGGGTTCAAATGAGAACTCAAATTTAGTTGTGAACGTGAGGACAAATGAGAGTGCGACACGTATCTCATTCAAAGAAATATTTAGACTGAATATAGTATTTATTCAGTCTGAATATTTCTTTGTATATTCAGTCTGAATAATCTATATTCAGATACGTGTCACACTCTCATTTGTTCTCACGTTCACAACCAAATTTGAGTTTGTATTTGAACTTTACTTTATACTCGTATGTATATATATGTGTGTGTGTGTGCGTATACATATATATAGAGGATGTCTCAATTGCAAACCTGACAATTCATACAAACTTTACAAATATATATATATATATATATGTATATATATATTATAGACCGAAATAAAAAAAAGGTTAAAAATTATCTTTTTTAAATCAATATAAGTATCAAATTAAAGAAATTAAAGTACCAATTTTCTTTATATAATATGTTTAATTAAACAAAGTAATTATATTTAATATTACTTAGCTACTATTATTATCTAAAAAAAGTAAAATAAAAATAATTTTTTTTGTCTAAGTTATTATTTTGTATATAAATATTTAACTATTGTATCTATAAAATTATTGTTGTTGTTATTATTATCACATAATTTATTCTTGAAAAAGGTATTGTGTGTTTACTAAAATAAACTTTAAGTTAGTTTATTTTTTAAATCAATAATTGAGCACTTCAATTATTCAATTATTAATCAGGTTATTTGCATTAAAAATTGATGTTTCATTTGAGCTCATTATTTTTGGACATCATTATAAGTATTGTTTTAGGGTGCGTTTGGTACGCAGTCAGGACAGAATAGAACGGAACAGAATAGAACATGACAGAACAACTGTTACACGTTTGGTAAAACATGATATGACGGGACAGGACATGGCAGAACAGAACAGAATGACCAATTTATCCCCAGTGAGTTGTTTAGTGTTTTTTTACCAAATAACCCCCACATATATATACAGAGAGAGAGAGAGGGAGAGAGAGAGAGAGAGAGAGAGAGAGAGAGAGAGAAGAGGAGAGAGATAGAGAGAGAAGAGAGAAGGGGAGAGAGAGAGAGAAGGGGAGAGAGAGGGAGGAGAGAGAGGGAGGAGAGAGAGCGGAGAGAGAGAGGGGGAGGGGAGAGAGAGAAGAGAGAGAGAGAAAGGGAGAGAGAGAGAGAGATAGAGGGAGGAGAGAGATAGAGAGAAAAAGGGAGAGAGAGGGGAGAGAGAGAGAGAGAGAAAGGGAGAGAGAGAGGAGAGAGAGAAAGAGAGAAAGGGAGGGAGAGAGAGAGAGAGAGGAGAGAGATAGAGAGAGAGGAGAGAGCAATAGAGGAGAGAGAAGGGGAGAGGAGAGGAGAGAGAGAACGAGAGAGAGAAGGGGAGAGATAAAGAGAGAGAGGAGAGAGAGATAGGGAGGAGAGAGAGAGAGAGAGGGAGGAGAGAGAGAGAGCGGAGAGAGAGAGAGAGTGTGTGTGTGTGTTAGGTTAGAGGGTAAAATGGTCATAAAACTATTGTTCCACTTAGTTCTAGGGGGGGTAGGATCGAACACTCTTGTTCTACTCTTGTTCCACTTAGTCCATTTATAACACCAAATATGGAACAAGCTTGTTCTGTTCTATTCTGTTCCATCCTGTTCACCGTACCAAACGCACCCTTAATGATTTCAAGGAAGGATAAATCGCCTTCAACAAGAGATCTTTTTTACCCTATTTTCAATTTAAAAAATATACCTTCAACATTATTATTTCGAGGTTTATAACGGTTATGATCAAATATTTTGGATAACCGTGAGTTTTCAAATTAATTTACATGTATTTAGATTAACAGTTAGACAAACTTTCAAAACCACTAATAACACTTAAATTGATAACCATATCGAAGCAAATACAGATTTTACCTGTTTGATTAACCCCTAAAGATTAAATCGTACATTTTTATATCTATATATAGTTATTCGTCGTGCGATAATAAATATGTTTTTTTTAAATTATCAAGCTAAAAACATTAATTTTGAAATTTAGAATTCTACTCGTGAAAAATCAAACATTTAAGTTAGTGGTTATTGATCAAATGGTCCCATAAATATTAAATTTAAAGTCATAAGCCTTTAAAATATTGTTTTTAAAATATGTTTTTTTACATGTAAATAAAAATACTTCAAGAAAAAAGTAAAATATTTTACACGCATTTTCCCCTATTAATGGTATGTCAGACATTTCTCACGGTTTTTTGACGTTATTTATTTTATTTCATCTTTAATAAGAAAAATGATATATTAAATAAATAAATTTTTTACCACTTATGTAAGGATTTTTAGAAACAATAATCAAATTATATTCGCGTATTATCATGTTTTATACAAAAATCTTAACAATTTATTGGTCATAAACTTTATATACATGCCATCCAGGGTCGTCCCTGGGAGACACCCAAAAATACTAGGTGGGCATTTGGTTCGTCGGAATGTGAAATCTGGTAGAATTGGAATCTGAATTCTTTTGACCAGATTCCAATTCCTTTATTTGGTTCATTGTTTTTAAAGATTGAAATTTGGTAAATTCCAAAGAATTTCAAAAGGAAACAATTTGAGATTTCTTAGGTTACCGGTGGGAATTCATGAGAATTGAATTTGTTTTTTCTTGATACCTAAAATACTCTCATCATAAAAAAGAACTATAACCCTAATCTCTAAAAAAGAAGCCGACACCCCTTCACTTAGATTTTCGGTTCGATTTTTTCGGGGGTTTTTTTTTCAGTTTTCGGTTTTTCGATTTCGGTTCAGTTTAGTTTTTTCGGGGTTTTTTTTTCTTCAGTTTTCGGGTTTTCGATTTTGGGGGTTTTTTTAGTTTTCGGTTTGCGCGTTTTCTGTTTCTCGGCTTTTTTCGGTTTCGGTTCGGTTTTTCCTCACCCCTAGCAGTTAGGTTCTCCATCGTCTCCTGCAACAACTAAAATATGTCTTGCCCTAACAAATATTGTTTTGTTGTAGTTTTTTGTTTTTTTCTGCAGTTTTTAGCTATTTTTGTTGTAAATTTTTTTTGATTTTTTGCTGTTTTAGCAGTTTATGTAGTTTTTGGCTGTTTTATGCAGTTTTTAGTTGTTTTATGCAGTTTTTACCTGTAAAAAACTCAAATTATTCTTAGTGTTAAAAAAATTGAAGTAATTAATAATTATTTTATTAAACTAATTTTAGTTTTAAAAAATTAAGTTTAATAAAAAGGGTATTTTAGTCATTTACTGGAATTTCATTCCAATTCCAAAGCGACATTCTGTGAACCAAACAGACAGATTACAATTCTGCCAACCAAACAGCTGCTCAAATTTGACAACATTTCATTCCAATTTCTTCAAAGTCAAATTCTTTTGACAGATTCCATTCCATCAAATTCCATTCTGCAAACCAAACGCCCCCTAGGGGTCCAATTTTTTTTTTCTAAGTATATAGTTGTAGTGTAACAAATTAATACATTAAAGAGCCCTAAAGTTGTAGTATATAATAAGAGGCAAAAAGAATTTAGTAGATAAGGACCAAAAAATATTAACTAATTACAATGATGAAGAACCAAAATAATAATAATCGATCATTCGTTATATGTTATTGTTTATTCTCTTTCAGTTTTGTTATCTAGTACCAAGATTCAATACTATAAGCTATTACTATCTGTATATGCTTGAACTATCTCTGTGTTTATACAATTCAACTATAACAACTTTAACCTCAAATGTTTCTTGTTAGATATTTGTATCTACTTCTACTTCTACTTCTATCGACTATTGCTATTTGCTTATGTTGTTTGCATAATTACTTTTGTTGGCTATTGCTATTTGCTTATGTTGTTTGCATAATTACTTTTGTTGGCTATTGCTATTTTTCTTTTCTTGTACACATGATATTATATTATTGTTTGATGATCTATCTATTTTTCTTACGAGTTGTGACGTGTTTCATGGTTTTGTGATTAATCAATAAATTTTTCCTACTAAAAGTATTCAGTAATGTCTCTTATTTTCGTAGAGCGAGAAAACAATGAAGAGAAAATTCAAATATTTTTTTCAATTATTTGACTTCTTTATCTTTCATTGGGATTCCACTACACATGACAAGATTTTATTTAAGTTCTCAAACAACCATGCATTGTGTTTGCAAACTATAAATCTAGTTCATTATTTAATTGTTTTTATTGAATGTTTACGAATCATCTTTTATTCCATGGTCTTACTAATCCTCATTTGTCTATCTGTAGATTCTAGAAAACCTTGATAATCTTCTGTATCATTAATCTCTAGTTGACTCTCTTGATTACTTCCTATATCAAGAAAAGATATATTTCTTAGAGGTGTTCATCCAAACCGTCAAACCTCATAAACCGCCCACACCACACCGCAAAGTGCGCTTTAGAACTTTCGCGATGCGGTTTGCGGTTTATATTTTCACCAAACCGCATTATATGGTGCGGTTTGCGGTTTTAAGTTGTCAAACCGTACCGCACCACATATTTTATATATTTTTTAATTTATATACATATATTATATGTAGAGAGAATAATTTATTATTTATGTAATGTTTTTGGAGTTTGTGTTTTGGACTTTGAAATTGATCCAATATGACAACTGACAATAATTAATAAATTTGTTGGAATCACAACTCACACATCCAACTTAGTTTGAAGTTATATTTTTTATTTTCTTCGACTATTTTTAATTATGCAATATGTATTAGATAATCAGATGTATCGAAGCTCTTTATTTCATTTTATTTTGTTTAATTTATCATTGGTTTTATAATGTATTTATAACTATTGAATTGTAGGTATAAAGTGCGATAGGTATAAACCGCACCGCACCGCACCGCATTTTACGGTGCGGTTTGAGGTCTATGCGGTGCGATGCGGTTTGGGGAAAATGCACAAACCACATATGCAGTGAGGTTTTGCCTCAAACCGCACCACGAACACCCCTAATATTTCTTGTTATACACTAAGAAAATTTCTACAATTTAAAACCTTATCAACCATAGTAGATTGTCAAACTCATATCTATATTTTAGGATTCAAAACTATTTTTGTCTTTTAATACACTATACTATTTGTTCCTAATTAACTAATAATTAAGGAGTATGTAAATCTTATGTAATCTATTATCTATTTATCTAGAATAAAGAAAAATAAATTTTCTTCCCTCAATTAATTATTATCATATATTATGTTCAACTTTTTAACTAATGAAAAACATGCATTAATTTTTTTCCGTACTTATCGAGGGACCGTAATTTTACATTCCCTCAGGGCCTATAAAATGTCAGGAACGGGCCTGATGCCATCAAAATTTCTTTGGAAGATAAAAGGGACACGTTAGTGTTTGGTAAATAACGACAACATTTCATGTCAATGTCAAAATCGAAAACCTTAAAACCTGACCTACATAAATATTCTTTCTTTGTAATGATGATGACGTTTTGATAATAATATTGACGAGTAACATATATTAGTAAGTAAAAGTAACACATAATATTATATAAAAAATGTTGGATATTACAGAAAATAACTGATCAGATCAGTATAACAAAAACAAATATGTTTAACCGAAAGTCATGTAGGATCAAGAAATTCATTTCAATTGACAATAACCCTCCTTTTCGTCATCCCATGATTATTAGTCAAATTGTCCCATCACCTTGGAGGTTGAGAAGGTGCCATATCCTTCATGGGTAGAGTTGTTTAAATTTATACTTGAGCATACTAGATACTGGATCATATCATCCCCCTTTCTAAGAAAGTTATGGCACCCTCTTTTACGGTTGTTATGGTACTGATATTTATGGTCACGACTTGAGGTGGTCCTCCAATGGATTTTATTATTTCAAATGATCTTCTTCACACGATCCTCAAATCATATTCCATGATACAACAAGCGTGGAATTGCTTGAAGGACATTTTCCAAGATAATAGTAACTCATGTGTCGTATATTGTGAGCATCAATTTACTCACAACTACCAAGATCATTTTTAAATGTCTCAGCCTATTGTTAAACGTTAGAAATGATTATTGAACAACTCACTATTATTGGTGGTCCACTCTCGAATAAATAGTTGGTTCTTTAATTGGTAGTTGCTCTTTTAATGGATATGAATGAGGTTGCAGTGATTATGCAGTTCTATGATCCCCTACCAAATATAGAGCTAGTAACATGCTACTAACTCTTGAAGAAACACACAAAACTAAATAAGTTGATGCCAACACCGATAGTTACACTATCTTGGCAGTGGCAGATCTAGAAATTTCGCTTAATGGGGTCACCTTCAAAGGTAGATTAAAGCTCTGTAAAGTCGTCCGATGTGTTTTTAGCATAATTTCACCGTTTCAAGTGATTTTTTTAAAGTTTTTTTGGTTGATTTTGAGGTTTTTTTTTGTTAATTTCGATGAACTTTTTCGGTTTTTTTACTTGATTTTAAAAGACTTTTTTGGTTGACATCGAGATAGTTTTCTTATTGGTTGGGTCACAAGTGAGAAATTACTGCGGGACTGTGAACAATATTAAAAAAAATTGTTTTTCACCTATGTAAAAATGAAAAAATTAATGGGGCCCCTTCCCCCACCTTTTCTACACTACATCCGCCCCTGTACCTCGGTGACCGTCATCAATGGATACAACTCCAACCCTCGACACAATAGCCAATGGAACTCTTATTGTTGTACCAACAACTTCTTCTAGCGTAGGTTTGGATCGCGTTAAGTGCAGTGGGAAGAATGGAGGTCACAGTCATAGCTGTAGCGCGTGCAGGGGGCACAACAACGTTATGATCACAATGGTAACTGCGAGCACCATGCGATACTACTTTCTACCATATGCTTAACCTCGACAACCATACTTTACTCTTCCTTGCCCTACCCTACATGTGGTTTATTGGTATCGAATCTTATAGTGCTACCATCACTCCGCCTATAGGTTATTCATCAATTGGTATCCAATCTACCCTACACTCTATCGTTGAATCCGTCAGACAAAAGTTAGGGGTTTTTGACCAAAAGAACCATTTTGAAAAATGGTATTACAAAAATAGTCAGAAAATTAAGGGTTTACAAAACTAGCCATCTTAGTGCGCACCGCGCACCATCCGGTGCGCAAAAACCATTTTTTGCTAAAAAAAACCTTTCAAGGAGTAATATGCAATTAACCAAAAATTTCTGACGCAACGAGATAACACACTAGTCCTCCCACCTACCCATCCGCCGCTGGTCGAGAAGTCAAACGTACAGTCACGCACCCGCCGGTGCGTGGTGCGCACCTACACATATCTCGAGGTAAGTCTTTTTGCTTTTTTGTCTTATATGAATCCATATCCCCTTATATATTTGATAAAAGAATAAATCAAAATATCTAATACTTTTTCTCTATTTTGTTAATTGTTTTGCATGATTTTTTTTATTAAAATACATTTTTTTAGAATACCAATATAAAAATAATTTTTTTCATGATGATCAAATGCTATGGTGCTATGATTTAAGATATTGTTTCAGATATTCTGACCCGACCCTGAGTATCTATTACAAACGAATACACCTCTATATACATAAAAACTTATTAATAGATACTCGGGGTCTGAGTCAGGTTTAAGGGGCATCCCCCGTTAACAAATTCTGGGGGGAAAATTCCCCTTCCTCGGTCAACTTAGAGATTCCCTGATTAAATCAGGTTCGGTTATTTGGTTCCCCATCGCGTAGAGGGCTTTTTTGCCATTCCTAATTACAAATAAATAACCATAAATTTATTACTAAAGTAATTTGTCTTTGATGCATATGCTTTTAGTATTTCCAAAAAAGAAAATACCAAAATAATTTTGTTATTGTGTTATGATATATGGGTTGGATCTAAAAATAATGTTTCAAAAAAAATCTGTTCATCAAAATTCAAAAACCATTTAGCACAGACATGTTTTTTTTTGTAGTAAATTAAAAATTTGGTTTATGTGGTTTTTGGAAGATGACACTTTCCCTTTTTTGCAGTTTCAAAATAACAATAAAGTAGTTTGTAAAAATGTTCGGATTTAGTCTTTTTGACAGTTAAAAATTACATTAAATGAATGACATTTTTTTTATTGGTTTTTTGTCTTTTACCCAATCAAAAACTAAAAGGACACAATCATAAGGTAAAAGACAAAAGAAACCGATAAAATGACAAAAATACCCATTTAACAGAATTTTTAATGATCGTTAGAGGGATGGACCAAATTCACATGTTTTAGCAAATCACGATGGCCATCTTGTAATTTTAAACTGCAAGGATGAGAAGTGTTATTTTCGACAAACCATAAAGACCAAGTCTGTAGTTTATTTTTTTATTTAAAATTTTAGTTTTAGGCTTTTAGCCACCAGACCGGTTAAAAATAAGAATATAATTTAAATAAATTATTATGAATATTTTTAATTTCTTTTATCAAATTCTGTCTAGACTTTCATATATCGTTTTGAATAAGGCAACATTTTAAATTACCCAAAATATCGACTTTGTAATAATAATTATAACTTATAAAATTCATTGGTCAAATAATAGTTGACATGAACATATATTATTATTTATTGTTATTATTATCCCTTATTTTTTAATAATAATATTTGTAAAGTTATTTTTTATGTTACACATTTTGAGCCTTTTTCCATTTATCCATCATACTTGGCCCATCAAAACAAAAGCCCAATTCTTTTGCAAAAAAGCACTCCATTTTTTGGTCGTGACAAAAACCTCGTGATATATGTAATCCGGTTAGCTAATTGATTGAATTCTTTAAGAATCGAAATCATCATCTTAAAAAGATTGAACTTTTTAAGAATCGAAATCATCATAATAAAAATATTGAACTTTGTAAAAATCGAAATCATCATCTTTAACGTTATTGGTTACTCTTTTTGCCACTTGTCTTTTTTTTAAGATTTAAGATATCTTTAACCTAGTAAAGTTGTACGAAGGATATCGAGCTTTTTATAATTATAATTTTGATGTTCCAATGGAAAATGGGAAATGGGAAATGGGAAATGGAAAACGGGTCTACTTTATGGCAAATTCAATGTATATAGGACAACTTTTATATAAATAGTTGTGTTTCTGTGCAACTTTGGATGTGTCAGTGGCACCAACGTATGCCCAATTGATCATAGAAACCCTAAATTTATATAGTACAGTGGTAACGATACTTAATAATCATTTAAAACCGAAATTTGATTCATAATCTTTAAAACGTTCAAGACTTTCTTGACCATTTGATCCAACAAATTCTAAACATCGGTGCTGCTTCACCACTTATTAAATCAAATAAAAACAGTTACTTATATAGTGTGCAGAAAAATCATAAAATTTCTTACAAATAAAAAAATGCACAACAATTTTGTAATAGTCATCAAAAAATTGTGTTTCACGTGTGATTTCTTAGGATCTATAATTAACTTAACCAACCTTATAAAATGGTAGGTAACACGACCATCCGACAAAGGCACCCTCGGCATCAAAATTATTTACTATATAAAAAAAATTAATCAATAAATTAATTTAAAACATAAATTGTAAGAACAACTTGTTTTTTTTTATTTTTTAATGTTTATTAATGTCGATAGTAAGATATATTCTTACAAAAAGGTAAATAATGCTTACGTTTATTGTTGTCACTACGCCTCTAGCTTTCTTAGTCTTTGTCTATGACGTCTGAGTATGGTTGAAATGTGTTATTTTGGGTGTTAGGCCAGAGAAGGTTGAGGAAATCAGATGACAAAATGAAAATAAAGTACAAAAAATAATGAAAAAAGGTCTATCTGATGTCTTCCACAATCCATACATAATGTGATAGTTGTTCTATAAAAACATCACCTAGCTCTATAATATGCACTTGTAGTTATTTGTTTAATAAATGCAATTCCACAAAAGTTAATAACATGCATTGATTTATGAGGAAATCTTGCCTAATGTTTGAGCTATGATACTTAAAGATGACTCAAAGTACAAGGCAAAAAGCCTTGAAATATAAGGATGACTTAAGATTGGTTCTAAATTATGTTGATTTATTTTCAGATCTTTTTATCTGTATATGCATTTTACCCGAGCAATTGTTTCATAAAATTATAAGATTGTGTGTAATCATCTCTTTATATCTGATATGTTTTTCGATTGTTGATTTTGATACCCCTAATGGACTTTTTGGGTTCTTTGTATAATTAAACACAAATGTGAGAGCTAGGGTGTATCATCCTTGTGCTTGAACAGTTTCATTACCTTTATGGAATGTGATTCTTAGAAAGTTTTTTCTTTTGTTTATGGTTGTATTTCAATTACGTATCCTTTATGTGTTGCATATGATATGGTTGGTTCCATATTCTTCGATCAGAAAGAATCAACGGGTCATTTTGAGGGTTAGAATTCACAATGCATTAACTTATTTCGACGAATTCATAAAGCATTAACTGATTTTGAGGGTTAGAATTCACAAAACATCAACTTATTTTGGGGGTTCGAATTCAGAAAGCAAATTGATTTTGGGAGTTACATATCCTAACATATTAATTTATTTTGGGGGTTATAATTCACAAAAAAAATCAAAACTTTATGTCAAATCAATTTTGAATATTTGATCACAAACTCTTTATATAATGCTAGCAAAGATATATGATTTTTCTTCTTATAAAATGAATGTAAACATTTTAATATTACTATAATATTGAGTAATAAATAGAAAACATGTATTCATATATATATATATATATATATATTAAGGTTCAAAGGAAAACACTAAAAAAAGAAAACTGAAGAACACCCTAAAGCTCTCCATCTAGACAGTATGCACTAATGCATACAAACGTTTTTTTTTCCTATGCATCAATGCTTCTATCATTATGTATGCATTGATGCATATTCACAAATGCATGTTACAAATTATCGGTATGCATTAGTGCATACCGTCCAGATGGAAGACTCATAAGGTGTTCTTCAGTTTTTTTTTGCGTTTTTCCTTGAACCTGACCATCTATCTATATATATATATATATAGATTTGGGATCACGTGAGACCAGCATGTTTTCGTGAGACCCGTGAGGCCACATTTTTATACTTGAAACTTCACAACAAGTCACTGTGAAGGTAAAAAAATTCGATGTTTTCGTGAGACCATTTTTTACACTTGAAACTTCATTGCAAAACACTGTGAAGGTAACATTCATAGTGTTTTTGCTGTGAACGTTCGAATTTTTTTACCTTCATAGTGATTTGTTGTGAAGTTTCAAGTGTACAAATGTGGTCTCACGGGTCTCACGAGAACATGATGGTCTCACGTGAACAAAACCCTATATATATGCATATATATATATATATGTGTGTGTGTGTGTGTGTGTGGCATACAAATTTTGAGGCTTACTATCACGACGCGCCTCACGTCATTTAGAAAAATTGATGGGTGCCCAAATTGATCATAAAAACCCTAAATTAATCTATTACAGGTGAGAAAAGTATTTAATAATCAATAAAAACTAAAGCTCATGTCACAATCTTTGAAAAGACCAGGACCATCGGATCCCACAATTAATTGACACCATATAGTTTTAGTATTAATTATTTTAATCAAATAGAAATAGTTGTATTATGTAAAGATAGTTTCACATCAAATAACTCATATTTTACATGGGATTCTCACCAAAAAAAATGTAGAACTCCAAATTTCTAGTAGTCATCAAAGGTGAGTTTTACATGAGATTTATTGCTATTTATAATAACAACTTGACCAACGTTATAAAATGGTAAACAACAACACCAGTCGACAAAGACACGCTCATCATCAAAAGTGTCAACATCCCAAGAACCAGACTTGGCCTAGTATTCATCAACCAGGTTTGTAACATCCCCATCGCTTTACATACATCTTCATTATAATGCTCATACTGCTTCTCCCACTTCATCCAATTCTCTGGCACCGCTAGCGGCAAACCGCCCATCTCCTTTGTCTCCAGTTCCTTTATCCGCATTCTTAAAACAATCATATCTTCATCCACAATATTTCTTTTGTCGTTCTGTCCCCTACCTGCACTGACGATAAAAGAGTCAGCCTGATGGCGGAAAACAGTAGCTTGGGAATACCGGTGGTTGCGACGGTCACCAGAGAAGATGGGGTTGGAGAAAGATATTGCTCTCATTGCTTGTGAAAATTAGTGTTGTGTGTTTGGAAGTAGAATGGTTTTTTATGGAAGGGTGTGATGTATATATAAGGAAATCATAGGGTGTAAGTTTACTCTTCTTATGAAACAAGAAACTTCAAACGTGTAAAACATGCAATTCCAAGGGGGTGGCGTGTAAATTTTGGAAATTAGTTCCATTCTACACATTTTCTATATAGTATTTAGATTAAAAATAAATAACTATTGTTATTTTAAATCTATAAAAAAATGGTCATGTTTTAATTTGATGTTTATTTTAATTTATACAATAAAATTGTCGATTGTATCTCTATAAAAACGTTTTGATTTTTAATCATTAAAAACTCCTAATTTTTTAAGAATACAAGTGTTAAAATATTATGTACAAATTCTTATAATATTTTTATTTTGTATTTTTCATAAACAATAAGAGCAGAAACTTTTAAGGGTTTTTGAAAACTTGTGCTATTTTATCTTTATGACGGATCAAGTTTTGAAAACAATAGATTTATCTCAATTCAAATAAAATCTAAATTATCTAAATTATAACTTATTTTAAATCAAACAAATTATATAAAAAATAGTATCTTTTAGAGCATCTATAATAGATGTTTGTGATGAGGTTCTTCGTTAAGTTTTTACAAGAACCTTTATTATATGACATAGGTTTTTGTTCGGTCATAGGTTTTTATCAGAACCATATGCTTGAACAAGAAACCGAGTTCTTATATACCTTCTTTTTCTCTTATTATTTTTATTAATTCTTAACCATTTTATTTTATAAATCTATAAAACATATAAGTTAAAATTAGTAGAAAAATATAAAATACTAATTGTAAAATAATTTTTTTCTCGTTTTCTTGTAAAATTTTATACAAGTTTTTTAATTATCTCATTATATTATTAACTTTTGTTCGGCTTGGTTGAACATATTTGGTCGATTTGAGATTACAAGTAATCTATATTATTATTTGTTATTTAGTATTACTTTTATAAAGATTAATATTTTTGTAATTTTGCAATTTTTTTAATCGTAGTATAAAATGATGTTTGTGTTTTAATTGTTTTTCAGATATGTTAACAAAATAAATAAATTAACTAATTAAAATTAAATTATAGAAAATTAAAAATTAATAAATTATCTTTAAATTTTGTTATAATTTTATAATAAATACATATATTAAATTTATACAATAATCTATAAATAAAACTATATTTTATAAATTAAAAATAAGGAAAATGAGGTTTTGTCAGAACATTTATTGTAGAGTTTTGTGGATATTCTTACTTTGTTGAGGCGATAACTATAGTAACCGTATTTCGATAACTCAAACGAATTTGTGTTACAATACCATACAAGGGACCAAACACGTGCAAGATAAATTCAAACTTAACTTAAAATATTTAGTTTATGTCAATTACGATGCAACGCTGAGAAACTATACTAGAGGGGTCAAATTGGATATATATATATATATATATATATATATATGTGTGTGTGTGTGTGTGGGGGGGGGTGGGTGGGTTCAAATGAGAACTCAAATTTGGTTGTGAACATGCGGATAAATGAGAGTGCGACATGTGTCATATTCAGACTGAATAATGAAGGAAAATATTCAGACTAGATAACACTACATTCATTCTGAATTGACGATCTTTCGCCTATACATACATACATACACACACAACAATAACAATTATTTTAAAACGAGATTTGTGATCATACGAGAATGTGAGAAATAGCAAAAGTACCTTTGTATTTTGTGAATGCTATAGTGAAGGTACTCTTATGTTGTTTGAATGTTACTTTATATTTTGTGAAGGTGATAACTTTCACATGATATGAAAATGTGTATTGGAATTTGAAAGGTTACGTAATTGTGAAGTCTTTAACCTCCACATGCCTTCACAAAGTGTAAAGTTATATTCACAGGGTTTTTCGATAAAACTTACATTATATTATGTGAAGTTTTATATTTTCATCTTCTCATGAAATGGTGTATTTCTCACGGAAACTCAACCCTTAGAATGAATAGGTTTAACAATAGACAATAACTTTTTTCCTGAGTGTAAATCAACTCTTGAACAAATTTGGTGGGACACCATTCCTAAACATATAAATGAATCCATTAATATGAAATGGTTTAATACACGGTGTGTGTGTATATATAGGGGCGGGTTCAAATGATAACTCAAATTTGGTTGTGAACGTGAGGACAAATGAGAATGCGACACGTGTCTCATTCAAGGAAATATTCAGACTGAATATAGTATTTATTCAGTCTGATTATACAAAGAAATATTCAGATTGAATATAGTATATATCAGTCTGAATAATCTATATTCAGACACGTGTCGCGTTCTCATTTGTCCTCACGTTCACAACCAAATTTGAGTTCGCATTTGAACTTTGCTCCCTCTCTCTCTCTCTCTCTCTCTCTCTCTATATATATATATATATTAATACCTTTTTGCCATGTGTGAATTAGTTATCCATCAAATTTGGTGGGATGCTATTTCTAAACATGAAAACGAATCTATTAATAGTGATTATTCGCTCCACTAGCGTAGGTCATAGAAGCAGGCCGCCCTTGACACATTGCTCCCAACCTGACAAATGTGACATCGAGTGTTCTTTGACCAAAGATAGATAAATCCACGCAATATGTTGGATATGTCAAGTAATCGAATATATATTTGTATAACGATATCTTGCATCATGATTAAAACTTTCAACACATATGACTTGTAATGGAGAGCAAGAACATCATACTTGTATGGTCAAAATGGTTGAAACTAGTGTACCAAATCTTTAGTTGACAAAGGATGGCTCAATAACATCGCCTACACCATCTATAGGCATAGCCAACATTTTTCTCAAGGATCATACTTCCAAAATAATTAAGAGAACATTACGGTCTTTTTATCAAAAGGCACCGACCATCCCTTATACTGTTTTGAGTGTTTTCATCTTCATTTTCGTTTTACGGTCGTTGTAATACGCCGAATAGTTTAAGTGATTGTTATTTAAAATATGTAATTCATTTCTTTATATTCGTTACATTTGCAAATTTTCAATATATTTTTATGTGTTAAAATAAAAGGCCTTTAACATTTTGACACATACTCTCAAACCTCAATCAGATTTATTTCAAGAAGAACAATACAGAAAGACAAGTATCTAATAGGATCACGAAGTTACATCAATGTCCCCTAGTTTTTCACACATTATGGAAATAACTCATGCTTAATTGAGGGTAAAAATAATATTTTTATATTGTAACGCACACCCTTTATTTATTGTGTTTATTTTTTTGTAAGATTATGTTCTTTTTTGGTCAAAAAGCGTTTTACAAGAGATATAATAATTATATAAGAAGTATTAGATTATATTTTAAGCACAATATATAATGATTATATAATAAATAAACCCCATATTCATATTGAATACCATTGTATATAGGTCGAGATAAAATGATCAAGAGCAAGTATATAAAAGTGATGTGCGATTTAGAAGTATGTTATGTAAAATGAAAATTAAATAAAAGTATATTTAATTTTTATTCACTTTGTTAAAATGATCAAATAACGAATAAAGCTCAATATTCACATGGAATAGTGTGTTATGTGTTAGGTCAAGATAGAATGATTACCTAACGAAAAAAAATAATTTATTCACATGAAATATTATTCTATATGTTAAAGTCAAGATAATATAGCTACAAAATAGATAAAGTTTATATTCATGTGAAATGGCCTCTTATAACTTATACGTGAAGTCAAATACTAAATATATATAGGGTCAAACATAGCATATATATATGATGGAATACTAAGTGGGTGTTTGGGATTGCTTATAAAAATAACTAATTGACTTATGCAAGTTTGACATCGATAATAAGTCATTTTAAGTGTTGAGAAAAATAACTTATCCGATGCCAAACTGATGATAAGTCATTTTTCAAGAAATTAAAACTTTTAACTTATCAACTTTTGATAAACACTTTTTCAGGAAGTCAATAAGTTAGAAGTCAATAAGCAATCCCAAACACCCCCTAAATATGGTAACGAAAAAGAAACATGTGATCGAATATATCAACTGAATTCAAAACGAAAATGATGAATAAGAGCATCCACAAATGGAGGTTATTCTGAAGATTTTTACAAGAACCTCCACTGTGGGACAAATGTTCTTGTCCAGTCACAGGTTCTTATTAGAACTTAGGTGCTTGAACAAAAACACGAATTCTTCCATACTTTCCTTTTCTGTAATTATTTTATTTATTATTTTAATTATTTGTTAACCATTTTATTTAATAAATCTATAAACATATAAGTTAAAATTGATACAAAAAGATATAGAACAATATTTATAAAACAATTTTTATTTATTTATTGTTTTTGTAAGATGTTATACAAGTTTTTTAACTATCTCATTATACTATTCACTCTAATTCAACTTGGTTGAACATATTTGGTCGAATTGAAATTATGAGTGATCTATAATATTATTCATTATTTAGTGTTACTTTTTATAAAAAATAATATTTTTGTAATTTTGCAATTTTTTTAATTACAATATTAAATTATGTTTATATTTTAATTGTTTTTTAAACATCTTAACAAAATATATAAATCAAATTAAAACTAATACAGAAAGGTAAAAAATTAATAAGTTTTATTTGATTTTTTTATATTTTTAAAATATATACATATATTAAATTTATATAATAGTTTAAAAATAAAATTACATTTTATAAATTAGAAATAAGGAAATTAAGGTTTTTGCAAAAATCTTTATTGTAGAGTTTTTTTGAAAGTTCTTGCTTTGTTGATCTTTATTGATGTGGCATGAAAAACTATGGTAAGTGAGATTCCATCACTTGGGTAATTGAAATTACCAATTTGTCTATTTTATTAAGGGCAAGTATTTCAATAATAAGCAAAGTTTATGTGTAAATATGTGTCTAATTGATCAGAGGCGGAACACAATAGGGGGCCTAGGGGGGCTATAGCCCCTGCACTTTATCCCTTAAATACTAAATATTAAAAATATTATTCATGACTTGAACTTAACTCAGTTGGTTATGTGTATATGGCCCCTGCGCTTTATCACTTAAATACTGTTGGAAACATTTTTATTATATATTTTTTAGATGCATTTGTTAGGTTCGGTCCCCTTAATTAAAAGGATTGTGTTCCGCCCCTGTAATTGATTAAGAACTTAGAATGCACCTTCTCCAAAAAAATATTAATAATAAAAGTTTGTGTTGTAATTAAATTAACAATATATATGTTACTGCTTTTGCTTATTGCAACTTGAAGTTAGGTAAAAGATTTTTGTAACCTATCTTCCTTGATTTTGATTACTAAATGTCAAAATAATCCTTTAAATACACATCCAAATACGTTTTTAGTTTAATTAATTTATTAAATTATTTGAAACATTCTTGAATAAAATAAAATTTTAAAAAAACTATATGTGTCTTATAGAAAGTCAATAAATAGGAAAAGTTTATTTTCAATCATTGTCAATTGTCAAATGCAAAAAAAGAACATCATCATTATCCAATTGGCGGAATCATCGGTCTTGATCTTAGCACTAACAAAACGAATTAAATAATGAGTAAAATAACTTTTTAACATATTTTTAACTAAAAATATTAATGTTTTTATTAATGATCAGAACCGTTATAATATGATTTACAAAATGATTTAACTGGTTAAACTAATTTAATGGCTTAATTTTCAACTTTTGTTTTTAGATAAAACGAAATCAATACCACAAGAATGAAAAATATAATATTGAATTAAATTTGTACCCTATTTTCTCCACTCTTCTTTATTCTCATTTCTCATCAAATCATCTAATGTGAGCCATCTTACAAACAAAAACAAAAACAAAAACAAACAAATTTATATAGTAAACCTCAATATAAAAGTAGGGATTGGGTATGGTGATCATTTGGGTTATTTAGGTGGTGTTTGGTACTCAATTTAGGATTGGACATGATTAAACTGAACAAGTTGTATCTTTGATGTTTGGTAGGGTTATGATGTTTGATAGGGTTAGGACCAGATAGAACTGGGTTGGATAAGTTGTCTCTAAATGTTGTTAAATAATTTTATATGGTGGTCACCGGTGATAGTGGAAGTGGAGACGGTGATTGTGGTGGAGGTGGAGGTTGCGATGGTGGTGGAGGTAGAGGCGGTGGTGGTTGGTGACTGACAGTGGTTGTGGAGTACTTGGAGATAAGGTGGCGGTTGTGGAGGAGGTAGATGTTGTGATGGACGGTATTAGTGGTAGTCAATGGTGGTGTAGGTGGTACTGAAGTTGGCCAACGATGGTGGTGATACGATGGGCAGTGGTGGCCGATGGTGATGGTGGAGGTGGTGATAGCTGAAGACGTGGAGACAATGGACTGTGGAGGTGGTGGTGAGCAGTGGTAGTCGTTGGTGGTGAATGTGGTGATTATGGTCGAGGTAGTTTGCGATGGCCGCCACTTGTGGTGTTAAAGGCGGCGATGGTTGTGGTGACGATTAAAACAAATATTGTATTATGGTTATATCAAATGAAGGACTTTTTAGTTTGTCCCATTTGGGGGTGTTAAAAAAACTCTGTAGGATCGATCAAACCAGTCGAATCAAGTCAAACTGGTCCGTTTTTGGCGGTTCGAGCGGTCTGGTGGTTCAGTACGGTCTGAAAAATAGTAAAACTGCTTGGTCTAGTCTGTGGTTTGGACCAAACCGAACGCCAAAATATTTTAGTTTTCATGTTGTATGATCAACTACTATAACCGGATTAAAAAAAGTCTGTCTAAGGCATTAAGTTTTTAGTTTTCAATTTTCAATTGTCCGCATTCCATACATTGGCAAAATTCCAAAATCCGTCAAAAAACAAAATCTAAAGTTTCAAATCGTCTTTCGACTTGCTAAATGTTTGTCAAGACTACCAACTATTGTTGGTGGACTTAGGGCGTGTTTACTTCCTTCTTCACCGACCACTTATTCTGTAAGAAGTTCTTATCAAAATAAGAGAAAAGTGTTTACCTGAGAAAAAAAAATCTGACCAACATTTTAACGTTGACCGTGCATCTTGCCATTGAAAGATACTATGGGCCTGTTCACTTGCTTCTTACCAACCACTTATTCGGTAAGAGGTTCTTACCAAAATAAGGGAAAGGTGTTCACCTACAGAAAAAACCAGCCTTTTACTTTTGAAGATAGATGTTTTTTTTATAATTAAATCATATTTTTTTTAAATAATGTTGGTGGAAATTTCAATTTGGAGATACATTTTATGCTTCTTTTAATTTAAAGTTCATAATAGGCTCAACTCACATAAACAGTCAAACCAGACCACCACTTTGTGGTCCGGTTTGATCACTTACTATAAAATAGCTTAGCTTGGAAAATTTCCAGACCGCCTTTACGGTTTGGTTTATGGTTTGAGGGGTTAAATCACCAAACCGCGAACACGCATCCCATCTGTTTCTAAAAAAAATTCCCTTTTCCAACCCGTCTCATCGCATGTACCAAACACATCCTCAGGAAAATAACCTTCTAGCATGTTTTTTAAAAGACGTACTTATATATTAAAAGATTCTAAGACATTCTTCTACTAGACAGAAGCGTTCTTAAATCTGTTTAAAAACCATAAATTTAAAATAACATCTAAATTTCACCTAAATAACCCACAAAAACCTCTACCCAAAAGTGTAGAAACTAGAAATGCCACCCACAAAATTAAAAAAGATTAATCAACCCATAAGAATATCATACTTAAATTTTAAAAGGAAAAACATCTATTAGGCTATGCAAAAAGAGTCTAAATATTTCAATAAATAAAACCATAAAACCCAAATAAACACATCTAGTGTTACATTTTTTGCACCATTATATAAAAAAACCTTTAATAGAACCCAACCATTATTCTTCCTTTTTCTCTTCATTTTCATCTTCACCTTCTTCACCACCAATGTGTCCATTTTTCAACATCTTGTCTTCCGATGGCATATTCTTCATCGCTTTCCGACTCCCTTCCACTTTCCACAAATCCCACACACGGGTTTTGGGTGGCGGTGTCTTATCCGCAATCGGTGCAACTAAACCGGGCTTTCCGTCATCAATAACTTCATCCACCAATCCGTACGCCTTTGCCTCCCATGCGTTCATAAAGTAATCACGATCTGTATCGGCTTCAACCTGCACACAAAAAGCAGGTTTTTTTGATGTTATTAAGAAAGTTTTTTTTTTAATGATAATGTCGAAATGAAAAATACGGAGGTGAAAATGATTGATTAACCTTCTCGTAAGGCGTTCCCGAGACTTTTGATATTATTTTGTTCACCTTAACCTTGTGGTACACCATTTCTCTTATTCTTATGCTCATATCTGTTGCCTGAATAATAATAATAAATACATAAAAAGTTGTTTTTATACAAGTTGAAAATATTTAAATGCATGGAAAACTCGATGTTAGGCCAGTATAATAAACCAAACAAGTCCAATATATCCCAAAGAGTAGAGAGATTGTTTCTAAGGGGCCGGTTGGGGTTGCCGGTAATCAACTTTTTGTCCAAATAAGGGTAAATCGGTCTATTTCTTTCTTTGTACTCATTTATCAAAAGGGACACTAGGGGTTGTTTGGTGATTTCCCATTAAGGGACTGTTTGGCAGTTACCGAATGGTTTGGTGCAGAATGATTAAGTGGTCGGAATGATTAGGAGGCTTTTATAATACAGTGCAAAATGAAATATAATTGTTTGGTAATTGTTTAGGATGTAATCAGGGCTCTTAATGGTTAGGGGAGGTCCAGGATATAAAATGATTCAGAGGGTTTTGGAACCATTAAGAGGCAGACTTGTTTTTTTGCCAAACAAGTCTTGTATGAATAAAGCTGTCTGTGTGGATTAATCTTTCTGTATAGATTGAGAATGTTTTTATATGGGAGGGTTCTTTTATAGATGGAAGGAGCATGTTTCTTAATTGGAAGGGGCAGGTTTGGAAGAAAAAAAACTTGCTTTCTGCATAAAGCTCCCCCTAGAAGCTTACCGAATAAGTCACTTTCTATATCATTAAGCCACTATCAAGTATTCATGTATAACTGAACGAATAAGCTATGAGTTGTCCCATTAAGCTCATTAATCTGCTAACAAACAAACCCTATTTTTAAAACAAAGGAAAAATGCATAAACTCGAATTAATTCAGTGGAATTGCCATTAAATCCCTTGTTCTATATCTACATAATCTCAATCATGAAGCAAAATAAGATTATTTTTTTGATATATGAAAAAGAAAGAGTCGTATATAAATAAGAAAAATGAAACCAACTTACATTTCCTCCGGCCTTTCCAAGTGGTTGATGGATCATGACCTTAGAATTAGGCATACAAAATCTCTTCCCTTTGGTGCCACAAGCAAGAAGAAACGCACCCATAGATGCAGCCAGACCAACACAAATGGTCGAAATATCGGCCTTGCATAACTTCATGGCATCGTATATCCCCATTCCTACATGCATCATCAAATAGAGAGGAATTTACAAATATGAAAGATATCACTACATTTAACTTGACCTATAATAATAGGGTCAGGTTCAGGGGAAAACCTCAAAAAAAAAAAAAAACTAAAGAACACCCTGAGAGTCCTCCGTCTGGACGGTATGCACAAATGCATACCGGTAAATTGTAACATGCATTTGTGCATAGAAAAAAACGCTTGTATGCATTTGTGCATACTGTCTATGCACAAATGCATATTGTCCGGATGGAGGGCTCCAGGTTGTTCTTTAATTTTTTTTTGAGGTTTTCGCCTGAACCTCCCTCTAATAATATAAATAATATATTTTATTCTTTGTCAAATCATTGGGTGAGATATATTGGGTCTGATTGGTTTGGTTTTACTTTATTATTCACCAAATAACCAAAAAAAGTATTTTGTGAACTCAAATGCAAGCATAAAATGAACAAAAAGCAGAACTTTTTACATAACCATTACAGTCTTAAAAAAAGTTCATATTTTTGTCTCTTTGTTCACCATATAAATGGGACCCACATACAAAAAATGTTAAACGACCTTAAGTAAGGAATCTTTCCGTTAATTATATTGAGATAGCATATGTTGTGGTTGAGCTTGTAATTTAACGGTTAATTACCAAAAGATAAACATACTATATTGCATTTATAACATTCTGGTGCAAGATTGTCATTTTAACGCCAGAATGCTTACAAGAATTGTTAAATGGAGAACGTAAATGAATATATTTGTCAAAATGCTAAATATATAGTATATTGTTAACATTTGTCGTTTTGATAATTAACAGGCAATTTAACATCTATTACTTTTCTTGCTTGCTTTGATATGTTTATAGTGTTTTTTTTGCATCTTTATTTCGTTTGATTCTATGTTTTGTAGCTAACATTTCTAAATAGTCAAGCACTACAAAAACCATAGAACCATGAAAACAGCAGTAAAAATAAAGAAAAAGTAGTTAAATAAAAGCAAGGAATATGCATACCAGCAGTAACAGAACCACCAGGTGAATTGATGAACAATTTTATATCCTTTTTCTCATCTTCTGCATCGAGAAATAACAATTGGCTGATTATGAAATCAGCTGACATATCGTCCACCTGCATAATAATTCCATCCTCTTTATATATACTTAATATAAGAGAAACTTATGCTGCCAAATAAAAATTATGCAGTAAATATACAAAAATATACATGATATTGAATTACCCACAACTTCAATCCTACAACCACACGATGTTACATATAAATCATCAATTTTTTCAAACCTAATGGGAAACCTCCTCATTGGTGAAAGAATGTTCTAGAAAGTTACTACTGCATTCATTTTAGCCGTTTAACATTTTCATTATGGTGTATGCAGAATAAAAGATGTGATCTTGGGTCCAAGATACTTAATAAAGTTGAGAACAACGAATCGAGGATGAAAGAAAGTGATATAAATGAACCGATAAAATAGACAAAAACCTATCAAGTGATCAAAAAGTTAGATGAGTTAATTAATAAAAAGGGAAAGAATGGAGGAAAATAGGTTTTTAAACAGAGGGGGGTCTCGATATGAGTGATTGTAATCTAAAAAGATGTAGCCATTTGATTAACGACGAAAATCCACCAACAAATTCAAGGTCTTAATTGTGGATTCAAAATAGTTAAACTTGGTATATAAGATTAACCGCACACCAAGTGTTCGGTTAAATGTCTAAAAGAGCAAGATTGTGTGATTAAGCTTAGGGTCTTAATCATTAAGCTTCATTCTAGTGTTTGGTATGTTACGATATGTTTAGAATGTTTAAATGTTGCAAATTATGAAGAGTGGATCATAAAAAAATGAGTTGGCGAAAAATATGGAAATTGGAATTTTGGACAGCCTCATGTGTCCGGTAGTTTGACGAGCGAATCTATAAATAACACCACCAAATTGATCAAAAACTAAAATCTACAAAGAAACCCAATGAATTGATTGATATGGGAGCATTAAAGAGGGATAGAAAGTGGCAAAAAGTGCTACAAGATCGTATCTTAATGAGAGGAAGGGCCCGTTTACCAAATGCTTACCAGGTAAGCACTTATGGGCAAGAGTCACCATACTCACTTACCTTATCATGTAACATTCTCGGCCATCAAAATAGATTGTTCGTAAGCGTCTTTTACCCGGTAAGAGTCTTCTCCCTCACTTACCGGGTAAGATTTTCAATCATTGCTATGCCTCTTACTGGGTAAGTGTTTGGTAAACGGCACAGAAGTCTCTAAATTTTTTCTGAATGTGTTAATCTCCAAAAAATTAAGCCACCAAAAGGATTGACTTATATAAGAGCAGAAAAGAGAAAGAATGTGCTACAAAGTGCTGGTTCTACAAAGAGGGAAAAAAGAGTCATTATGTGGCTAAAATATTGTAATATAACAAATTAGGCCACAAAATTGAACAAAAACAAAAACAAGCTGATTGATATATGCACAGAAGAAAAAAAAAGATAAATAATTTACTACAGAACACCTGTCTAAAAAAGGGAGCAATTGCATAATCTCAAAACCCTAATCCACAAAATTGCACAAAAACAAAACCCCATCAACAGATTCAACAAATTGATCAATATGAGAGCAGAAAGAAAGGTATAAAAGAGGGCTAAATTTGTGTTATCTCAAAAATTGAGCCACCAAATTGAACAAAATTAAAAAAAAAAATCCACCAATCAATTCGACTAATTTCATCATTACATTCGCAAAAAACCATAAGAGATTCGAGTATTTTTATTAACCAAACCTGAGATCCCAAGAAGACGATTCGTTGACGAAGAAGCATGTTGGTAGTATCGAGTTCTTCGAATCTAGGCATCCAAGATGGAGCTGAAGCAGAGTAATTGGATGTGGGTACATCCCAATTACTCGATAAAGTGTGTGTTTTGAAGGAAGAAGAAGCTTTAACGGATAACGAAGGTCTGTTTTTACTCCTTCTACTACTATTAGAATTGGTATGTGTTAATAAATGGGAATTAGGGTTTTTGAGGAAGAAGGTTTGTGGGTATACTGATGCTGCTGGTGCTGATGTAAACGCCGCTGTTACACAACCCTCCATTATCATCTTCCTAACTTCTTCTGGTGTACTGAATTTGGTCCTCTGCGACTTGCGTTGCGTGGTGTGTTTTATTACTACTGCTACTATTTGTTCTTATTTTGGAATTTTGGATAGATAGATGATGTTTAAGGCCTCAAAGGAACCATCATTATTCAATATCTTATGTTTTATGTTCTGCAAACTAATTATTTATTTTTTTCCACATGTTTTCACAAGTTTAAAGATTTTGGCTATGTTTGTCAAACTAACTGATAAAATTAGTTGAAGAAAAAATTATGTTTGATAAAACTAGCATATAAAAATGTAAAATAATTTAAAAAAACATATTGAAAAATAAAGATATTAATTAATAATTAATATTAATGAGATTTATAATTGAAAAAAATGACAATAATCTCCTAAAACCTGCTCCAAGTGAGTAGCGTTTTAATAAGTTAGTTTATGGTTTGTCAAACGTGTACATTGATATGACAGGACTGGACAGAACAGGTGTATGTCTGGTGTTTGGTACAACCAGGACCGGACATGACAGAACTAGACAAGTTACCCCCATAAGTTATTTGACGATTTTATATATTATATAATAGTTATAATTAACACAAAAAAATTAAATAATCTAATTTATAAGCATTTTTACTCGACTTTCATATATATATACATATACAGAGAGAGAAAGTGGTTCATACGAGGACAGTAACAATTTACGAGAATGGGAGGACAATCCTCAGCAAATCATTTTTGTACATGAAATTTTTCATGTACAAAATCACATATGATTCGTGTACAAAATCATAAATGATCGGGCGACTTTCTATGCGACTTAAGTGGTCCTAAAATTCATCCGCTACAGTTAGTGCAAAATCACATGTGATCTTGTATGAAAAATGCTCCTTGCATTCTCTTAAATTATTACCATTCTCGTATGAACCCGCCCCTATATATATACACATATATTATAAAATTTGAATGATGATTTTGTTATAACCGATGATAGTTTGAAATTATGAACATATGATATTATGCTTTATTCGGTTCGATGGAGGCACCGTGAAGATTGTTGCAACAACATGGTTGTTGAAGAAGAGGCATTGGTGATTGGTGGATAGTGGCGGTTGTGGTCTTGTGGAGAATGTGAACGTGGTGGATAGTGGTGGTGGTCGACAATGGTGGAGGAGGTGGTAGTGGCTGATGGTACTATTGGAGGTGGCGATGAGCAATGGTGAGCGGTGATGATGAGTGACCGACGTTGATAGTGGTGGTGGTGGTCGGTGGTGGTTATGGTGGAGGTGAGGTGGCCCACAGTGGTGGTGGTGGTGGAGATGGACGGTGGTGGTCAGTGGCTAACGATAGTTGTGAAGGTGGAAGAGGAGGCAGGTGTAGTAGAGGGGGAGGCGGAGGTGGCCAACGGTGGTAATGGTATGATTTTGATTTTTTTATGAATTAACAATATTTTTTGCATTCAATTTTTTACATAACAAAAAACATATGTTTAATATATTTTTCCGTACTTGTTCCAAATGCCTCATGCCTATAAATTAACGAGCACATGTCTGCCCTTTTATACAAAGCATCATGTTATTGTATTTGCTAAATTGAATTTAAACTCAACAAACGCAAATGATTAAGTATATATCTCATAAAATTTAATGATTTGAGAGAGATATATTATAGAGTAAATTACATAATTCCTTGATTTCCTACTGCTTTGGTAAGACTATTAGTTATCACTCTAGTTTCGGAAGTAAAACATAGCTCTCTTTGTCTCCATTTGCTTATATCAATAGTCTTTGGCCCTAAAAATCATTAACTTTATCCAGTTAAATGCTTCCATGTGTCTAGCACATGAGGGTATTTTGGTCATTTTTTTATTTATATTTTTTATGCACAATTACATAAAACGTATGTACAAGTGTATAAAACTTTCAAAAGAAAACTCAACCCTCCTCTTATACCTCCATCATTCATCGTCAGACTATAATTGAGTCTACTTCCGCAGTTTCTCCAAACCCACACTAGTACACCACCCACACCAAAGAAGAAGTGGTTGTCTCATCTTGGAGGATGGAGTTGAAGTGTAACCAGAGGGTGTTGATTTTTATAGTCTTTACATACATACCAGTACACAAGTTTATTTACTTAAAATAACAAATCACCAAAAAACTACAAAGCATATGAGTCACTTAACTAATAATGTTAACGGTCATTAGGGTCAGAGATATAGTACATGTAAGCAAATATAAATGATGGAGGTTCTAATGTATTTTTGAAATTGTAGCCGCAATTAACAAAGTTTCACTAAACTATATAAGACAAATAAATTACAATCATAGTTCCATATAAATAATAACATTATTAAACTATGGAGACAATTAAATTATTTGTACATACATATTTTCTTACATTTGAATAATGTTTTATATTATAATGCACTCGTGTTGGGTGTATGGACACAATTAAATTATTTGTACATACATATTTTCTTACATTTGAATAACGTTTTATATTATAATACACTCGTGTTGGGTGTAATGTTGTCCTGAAGATCATTCTCCTAAATCATGGAGTCTAAATACTTAAAACACTTGTTCAATAATTCCATAACATTTAAAATAAATAATAAAATTATTAAACTATGACACAATTAAATTATTCATACATACATATTTTCTTACATTTGAATAATGTTTTATATTGTAGTGCACTAATGATGGGTGTAATGTTATCCAGGAGATTTTTCTCTTAAATCATGGAGTCTAAAGACTTGAAACTGTTGTTTTTAGATACTCCTTACTCTCCAATGTTGACTTATACCTTTCATTATTACGCTTCTCGCTCAATTTGTATAATATGTATTCAGTATTAGAGTGGCCAATGCGTAAAAGCATTTTGTTTTGAATGTTGCTTTCCATTATTCCAACTTACATCTCACCTTTGTACAATATGACGTTGTCAACAAATGTCATACACCATGATACACCCTCTAAAATCTCTAGCGCAGTTTTGGGTCCATCAGGAAACACTTTTGTCACACCCCACTGGTTCTGATGCAAGTTTTGTTTGCACGTACATATCATGTTGCCCATACATACCTTCAAGCTCCTTCAAATCAGGTCATCGGGTATGTTATCTTAAGTCTTCTCCATGTCTATAAACACCATATGTAAGTTCTTACTATGTTATATATGTTTCTCTACAGGTCTCTATAGAATGAAATTTTCATAATACGCCTCCAACCTAGTTAGGATCATTGAATCTGACTTGTTCCTAGAATTCAAAGTTTTTTGGTAGGGCTTTGGCACAACCGGACTTAACACAACTGTATAAGGACAAGACTCATTCATAAATGAGGCAAAGTCTGGTTGTACCAAATACTTGTACACTAATAATTTTTGTTAATTTCAAAATGAGATGGATTTACCGCAAGATGTAGTTTCATTATAAATTTCAAACTTTAAGCCAACATTAAAGTTTACAAAATCTAAACTAGGAACTTAATAAATTCACACCTAAATACCATCTTTTGAATTTTGAAATTTGAAATTTAAAAATTTGTAACGCATCTGTTACTATATGACCGTTGGAATTTGAAATATTTCCATATTTCATTCCAACGCTACCTGTTACATTAGACTCGCTATAAAAAGAGTCTGGTTCACATGAAAACCTACAGATTCATAGAATCAATAAAACACAAAAGTACAAACCGCAATTACAATATCATCTTCAAAAACATCTCTAATCATGCATTGTCCAACAAATACTTCTCCATCTGATATTCCAGAAACAATAGTTGTTTACGACACTTCATTGGTAAGTTTTTCCATTTTCATATTTCTACTTTGCTTTTTAGTAAAAATTAACTGATACACATTTTATTTTTAAATGCAAAAACCTGTTAAAATTATTCAAAATACATGTCTTAAAACATCAGCTTGTTTATTAAAAAAAACAGTACCTTGTATTTTTTTTTATGTGGTTATTATTTTTATTATGTGTATTTAATTGGGGAAGAACACATATGTATTTTTGCTAGAAAACCCTAAATTTTATATTTAAAAAACCCTATAATTGTCCATATCGAAATCAATTGAAATTTGGTAAAATTAGGGCAAAAAATTGGGTGTAAAATGACGTGGGTGTTTGTGAAAAATCCAGATATACTATGAACCCTCCTCAGGATCAATGGACATAACAACGGGTCGAAACATTGGCAGATTGGAAAGGAGGATTCCGATGGCAAGATTCTCTATTGGCGAAGACGATGAAGATGCTCCACTTGCCAATAAACGGCCACGATTCTCCGAACCGGCGTCTCAATCGCAACCCCCCCGTCCTCACCGGCAACGATCGGAATCGCGAGTTGTTACGGCGGTGGAGGATGATGAAGAGGAAGATGATTTGTTTCCGATGTCTCTCACAGAGGATGTAGAATCCGATTCGCAAGATTTGTTTGAAGAAGAGGACGAAGATGATGAGTTTGAGGCGGAGGAGGAAGTTGAAAGCGAGGATGGCGATGGCGATGGCGGCGATGACGATGGCGAAGGGCAAATTCATCAGCAGCAGCAGCAACAACAACAGATGGTTTCTTCAACGGCGGCTTCGTCACACCTAGGGTTAGGGAATCTCGCCGGTGGGTTAAGGAACTGTAATACTGTTTCTCCTGTGTTTAACAATGCAATTGGGGCGTTACAGGTGGTGCTGACTGATCCAGACGTATTGGATTGTCCGATTTGCCTTGATCCATTGTGCACCCCTGTTTTCCAGGTATTCAATTCCTCTTTATATGTTGTATAAATCTTCTAATTGAATTGTGTTCTTCAAATTCTAACATAGAAATGATGCAATTGAACTGTGTTTTGATATGTGATGATCTACTGGTGCATGTATGTCTGCTCAATTGATATGTGCTGTGGGTTAATTGTTAAAAGATTCATAGAGATCATCTGAAAGGAAGTCAGAAAGTGAGAGAAGCTACTACCAATAGTTTGAGAAATAAATCAAGATTTCAAGTAGTACATACATAACATGCCAATGATTAAACTTTCAGTTTATGCCACCAAATGGCCACCACAGGGAGTGCAAGGCTGTGGACAATTAGGGAAATGACATCCATTACTACACACTAAGGGGCTGTTTGGCAGTTGCTGAATGGTTTGGTGTAGAATGATTAAGTGGTCAGAATGATTAAGAGGCTCTTATGATATAGTGCAAAATTAAATATAATTGTCTGGTAACTGTTCAGTATGTAATTAGGGCTCTTAATGGTTAAGTGAGGTCCAGGATACAAAATGATTCAGAGGGATTTAGAACCATTTGAGGCAGACTTATTTTTTGCTAAAGAGGATTCACCTCTTAGCAATTCAGAGGCTGCCTTTTAATGGAACTGTTAAGAGGTAAAGAAACAACCCTAAGAGGTTATAGTGAAGTTTGATCAGAATCAATCGGTTCACGAAATTGGGTTGGCCATTTGGGTAATACAAGAGTGCTACTAATTGCTAAAGACACGAAACATATCTGTATGTATTCATCCACTCAAAAAATCCTTCATTGTTGTGACATCCACTATCACATAAAGCCTAGCCAAAACCGATAGTAAAACAAAGTTAACAACATGTATCCCATTGATAACACATACTATAGAATCTTATATAAAAGTTGAATGGTTGAAGCCTTAAATCCAAAACATTAAGATCTGTATTACCAAATGTTGATATTGCTCACTTAGAGGCACAAGCCTTGTATAGTATTCCCTTTAGTTGCTTATCCTAAGCTCGAAAAAGAGAACACACTTCTTCTAATAACTAACTTACGTTCCATCTTGACTTATTCTGTTATAACAGAATCATACTATTTACTAAACTACCCTTGACGTCCTCCTCCTTTATTACTCCTTGTGTATGTGAATCTTACTGCCGATAACTTGTTTTTAGGTAATGCTAGTAAGAGTACATTGCTTTTGAGCTTATCAGGGTGTATTGTTTTTAGCTACTTCAGCACTGTCGAATATGGGGAAAATCTTTTTCTTTTTTCCTGCAAAGATGTGACAATATTGGTAAATTACTAAACTACCCATCTCCTGTCCGGTCCCGGTTGCGTACTGAATGCACCCGTAAGGGCTTAATTGAAGAGATTAACTCATAATCTGCTAGTTGTGTGTTCTCTTTATTGGAGGGTCGGAAGGGGGGAGACTTAGATCTTCAAGAGCCCTGTCAAATCAAAGAGTAGATAGTGGATTTGACTTTTGAGTTTTTAGTTTTTATCATATTAATTTTCTCCTTTGGTTTTATTTATTTCTCTAAGTTGGTACTTTGTATTTTGTAATAGACTTAAAATTACTTTTTTATCGTATGAAATGATAAAATTTTCTGTTTATCAAATGAAACATACATATTTTCTGTTTTTATGGCATTACAGTGCGAGAACGGCCATATAGCGTGTTCCATATGCTGCTCCAAAGTGAAAAGAAAATGCCCTTCTTGCTGCATGCCAATTGGCTACAACCGTTGCCGAGCTATTGAAAAAGTGATCGAATCAATCCGAGTATCCTGCAAGAATTCTCGATACGGTTGCAAAGAAACGATGCCTTATAGCAAAAAAAGCGACCATGAACAAACTTGCCCCCATGCCACCTGTTTTTGCCCCCACCCATCTTGCCCCTTTGCCGCTTCTTCCAAAAACCTCTACCTCCACTTTGGCATTCAGCACGCAGCTTCCACCACCCGTTTCACCTACAACACCACTTTCACTCTTCGTGTAGAAACTCATCAGAAACACGTTCTTCTTCAAGAACAACACGAAAGTGTCATCTTTATTCTGAATCACGAAGTTCAAGAACGTGCACGATCTTTTAACGTTGATTGTGTGGGCACAAGCTCGTTAAAAAACGCTTTTATTTATCAGCTGAGTGCTAAAAGCATGGAGACGTCTGTATCGTTGCAATCTGTACCGGAAATATGCTTTAAGTGGGCTGAACATAAGCCGAGAAAGAATTATTTAACGGTTCCTTCCGAGTTTTCTGGTTACTGTGGGATTCTGACTCTAGATGTCTGTATCAAGAAAGCTCCTTGCCCCATACGAAACTAATGGCTTGTATTTCTCTGTGTTGTTTTTTCTTTATATTTTCAGAAATTATTGTTGTAACTTTTTAGTTGTGGCTGAATGATGCCGATGTGGCTTTTGGATTTCGGTTTTCGTTGTTGGGTTTCTTCTGATGAATTGCTTTTCTGGTGATGAATCTGTAGATGGTATCATAAATTTAACAGTTGATTTCATGCACTTTTACTTAAAACCTCTGTATCTTTTTTAAGTATATAATATTTATATACGGTAAATATAATGGTTCGGTTCTGGATACATGGTCCCCCACCTTAGATGACAGATCTGAGTCCTATGTCCACACTAAGGTGGGCCTGTTGATTGATTAATATGGTTCAAAAGAGGTTGTTGGCAGTCATGAACCAGAGACCATGGGTATGTTTGTTTACCTTTTAAGAGTTCTATTAAGAGGTAGCATCTGAATTGCTAAGAGGTGAATCATGTTTGGTAAAAAAATAAGTCTGTCTTTTAACGATTTCAAAACCCCTTGAATCATTTTCCTTTAACCATTCAGAGCCTTAATTTCATTTTGACAATTACCAAACAATTATATTTCATTTTGCACTATATCATAAAAACCTCTTACTTAATCATTTTGTACCAAACCATTCAGCAACTGTCAAATAGCCCATTGGTATCTTCCACAGATAATTTCTTCTTTTCTAAAATAGAAAAATATATATTCAAAAATGATAAATATCAACATTTGGTGACTCAGATCTTAGGAGGTGGGTTCATAGATTTTGAAGGAACTGGAATGGATAATTCATTTCATCAAATTCAAAATCTTATGTTCGATTCATATAATGAAAATGTTGAAATCCTTTGAATTTAATTGAATTCAAAAAAATAACGAAGCATCTTTGTGCACCAATTTAACCTGCATTGCCCACCCCTGACCGAATGACAACCATGCCACGTATAACTGTCACACCCCCACCTTACTCCAATTCATCGCTGACCACCATGCCTCTACTATCGTCCTCAGAACTGTCACGCCCCCACCTTACTCCAATTCATCGCTGACCACCATGCCTCTACTATCGTCCTCAGAACTGTCACCCCCACCTCACCGACCACCATGTCACTACTATCATCACAACACCCCCCCCCCCCCACCCCACACCCCCCCCCCCCGCGTGTGAGGGGCGGGGTGGGTGATGGGGGAGAGGCGGGGTGTCACTATTTGCTCATTAATAATGTTTGTTGTAACAATTAAATGTTTTTTTTGGGTTTAATGGTTTAATTGCTTCTTACAATAACCATTTACTTCTGAAAAACTATAACTTGATACATTTTTCTAGTTTAATTAATTCAACAAATATGGTTCCGTTTTGACGATCAAAGTGGTCCTCTAGTATAGTACCGATTCTTTCAGTGGGACCGATATATTGACTTTTGCATGGAGGGAAGAGAGTACCGACAGTTAAAAGGGCCCCGAAAGAAGGGGAAAACGAATTTCACTATTTCTCGTCATTTTCTTGCTAGCGTACTCTTTAATATGCTAATATTCTTGCTATAACTTTATACATTGTTATAATTGAGTTATGTCAATGAAACAATATTCTTTATATGCACACAAATTTTATTTTTCGGTCTATATCATCTAATGCCATTCTTGATAATTATTTTAGTTGCCAATTGTACTTCTATATAACTTTAATTTTAATTTTAATTAAATGTATACGTTGTATCTCGGTCACCGCTGACTGTATTTTCCCATAATAGAAAGGGATCAAGTTGCTATAATTTTTACTACATCAAATAGAAGTTATTGCTCATTCTTGACTTAACGTTTGAAATAGGAAGTAGTTCGTTTAAGACAATAGTAGTATTGTTGAAGTTTATCACCTCATGTCTCAATAAAATTTGTAATATTTTACACTAACTGTACAAGGTATTGTCTGTTTTGTCCATACATAGACTTACGATTTTAAAACATATCTGATAGTATAAGTATTCATTCAATTTATATTGCAACATTTATTCCCCTCCCTAATCGATGTGGGATCATACATGATTCGGGCAACAAATCACATAGTTTTATTATAAGTTATTTTCATACTCATATTAGAGGGCTGAAAAATAAGAAGCTCAGAATAATAATTATTATACCACTAGTTATAATAATTCGAATAAATAAATCATTGCATTCTTTTACTGCTATAAAAATTCGACCTTTTAGTATCATGTCGATGGTGTGTTTGGAATGAAATAGGAGTGAAAACCACATTTGGATGTCACACACTTGGTGTGCATTGTGATTCTTTATTAGGTTCAGAGCAAAATATTCGTAAATTTTATAACATTTGAATCTTCAAAGTTACCGAAGCATTTTTCGAAAATTTAAGAAAATCATATTCAATGGTAGGTTTTATCGTTTATTTATTGTTAGATTCTCGATAATTTTTTGTGCATGTTAAATAGTGAGATTTGAATTCATGTCTATTTCACCGAGCCTTTCTCCAAGACAGTGCCCAGATCGTTACGCAGCACACAAACAACTCCATAAAATGGCTAGACCGGTTCGATTAGGCAACGTGAAGACAAAACCTAGACATGTGATATGGTTAGAAAAATTCTGGCATTAGTCTAGTCCAGTATGAAAAGTATAGTTCAACCTTTTTTAAAAAAAAGAAAAAGGAAAATAATTAATTTACAAAAAATAGGAGCGGTCTTTATCTGGTTCAAAAAAGCCATGTACGAGCTTCAACTGGTCTAAAAAAACCGAATTTTATCTAGTCCGACTAAAAAATGTTGCAAATCAATAATCCCCGATTTGCAGATAATCCTAAACTAGGTCAAATCAATTCACACTGAACTAAGTTATAATATTCCGATTAAGTGGAAATAAACTTTAATGGTAACTAAATATCGTCTACGACTACTAGCATAAACAATCAATGAGCAATCTAAATTATAGAGAGAGAGAGAGAGAGAAAGATGATGAAGGCAGTGGTGATGCGATGAAAACAGAAATGAAAACGTAATTTACTCTCTTATGTATATATATATTTTTTATTTTTATTTTATTTTTAAATAATTATAAAGAGTTTAAAATTTTGGCGGTTTTAACCCTCAACAATTATTTAACGTTATTAATAACTATGGTACAATACGAGTAATTTAGCGAGGACATTTTTAAAAAGGGAAAACGATTATCGATGATTGTACTACAAACGTGAGAGATTACAACAATAATGGTGATAATATAAAAAAATTGTGCTAGGTTCGTCTTGGAGAAGAGTAGCAAGTCAAATAGAAGATATTTGAGAAAACCCCTAAAAATTAACTTAAAACCCATATCAGTTGCGAATGCTGACCAAGCTGGCTGGGAACATATCGGTCGATGGATCTAACAATTGTACCAAACAACGCTTAAAGCTATGCGACCAAAAACGACAATTAGGGCCGTCACGAGTCACGTAGCATTCGACTGAGGTCAAAATCTCACAAAAAATGGTTTGAAAGGGAATCTTGGTCCAAACCAATGACATTGTAGTATGGTCTTTATCTGACCTGGTCTGTTAGGCTAGGTCCAAATGCTCATCTCTGCTTTGAATTACCATTAATGAGAAGTGTTAACCATTCAAAAAAAGTTTAATCGGCTAAGTAAAATGATTCTTACATCATGTTCCATTATATTTTCTTTTTCGATAATGTTAACAGTGAAACTAGATGTAAAACCAACTACATTTTATATTTAACATTTGATACACGATGTTCAGTTGTATGTAACGAAATGATATTCACATTAAACATATAACCATATAATGAAATCTTGAAAAATAATAATATTATTGATCTTTTTAAAATGTTCAATATTATATGATGTTTATCTAGGTAGGATAAACAAATATTAAAGATTTATAACATCTCATTTGTTAGCAAAATAAAGGTTAAACCTGAATAACGATAACTAACTTTGAATTTAATTTTAAAATTTGTTATTAAAGTTCAAACATAATCAAGAAAGCTTGGAGTTTGCAAAAATTAAGATCAATATGGTTAAATGTAAAAAATAACAACTTACTTTTATAATTTTTTTTTATTATAGTATTGTAATTTTATTTTTTTTTATTTTTTTATTATAACAATATACCTTTAAAATATTTTTCATTAATATAATGTACTTTGAAAAATTTACCAAATATAACAACATGTATATAAGACCAGTGTCAACGAAACTCTTTATGTTTAAAGAGACAAAATAGATGGCATAATTGAAAACAACCATTTTTTAGACAAGACACATGGAAAGAACCAAATCAACAAAACAAATATTAATGATATTGACTATTACCAACGATTAATGTTAGACAATTGTCTGGATATGTACGAGATTGATATAATCCAAAACATAGTTATGCAATGTATCTAACTCAAAAGTAAAGTATCAGATATGATGTTTATAAACTTTTTCTCTACCTTAAAAGTAACAAAATCCTATTTTTATGAAAGTTGTATGACATGTAAAAAAGTTTTGAAGAGACAAGATTTGTCGAAAAGTGCTTTCTATAGTTACAAATTTTTTATTGGAGAAGAGTGATATAATCTATCGAGTATAATAATATGGGTTGAGTTCCGGTGAGAAAGAGAGTTAAGGTAAGAAATGTAAGAAGAGATCTCCAACTTTGGATGCAGATTAAGATAAGATCCACCGAGATGAGGTGCATCTAGATGTATCAGATCAACTCTTTTCTAAAACAAGTATAACAATATGGGCTGAGTTCCGGTGAGAAAGAGAGTTAAGGTGAGAAACATAGGAAGAGATCTCACCTTTGGATGCAGATTAGGATGAGAACCACCGAGATGAGGTGCATCTAGATGCATCAGATTAACTCTTTCCTAAAACACAATTAAAAATGATCAATGGTCAAGATTTCTTCTTACGTTTCTCACCTTAACTCTTCTTCCCACACGATCCTATCCCATAACAATATAAGCATATGATTTATAAAAGTTTTGCTTATATAAACGAATATGCATCAATGCATGTGAAAATATACCAATATTTTGATCTATTTTTGCCAAAAAGTAAAACAAAAGAACAAGGGACTAATATTGATCCTTATTCCATAATATAGGGACTATTTATGTAAAATATACCGCAGAAAGTAAAGTATGCAAAGACGGGGGGCCGTTTGTAATGCATCCGATCGGAATCAAGAAAAACTCCACAAAACTCTGTTGTCATCCTTCTCTCCCCCTTTCAATTCTCGCCAAACTCACTGCAGATTCGTTCAATAAACTTGATCAGAATCATCAACCCTATAAAAAACCCTAAAATTATCTACTTTTCCCTCTTTCTACAACCCTAATTAACCATATTTCTTACAATCTTGTATACATGGTTACTGATAGCTCTCCCAATTTCGACGATGGAGCTGACATTTTCTCCCCAATGGTAACGATTCCCCTTTTCAATTTTACTGTGATCTTTAATTTGCATTATCGGGTTTTTATTTCGTAACAAGTGTAGTCTTTGTGATCGGTTGATGTTGATGATATATCAATGTTCTTGATTTGGATTGTAAAATTGATGCTTTTGTTAATATGGAATTGAGATTTGTTTAGTTTAATTTGTTTTAAAATTTGATGTGAATTTGGAGAGTGTGATGGGTCTTCTTGATTCTGACAGCAAACACATCTTTTAACTATGGTTACAATCTAGGTTAAAAATAGTATGCTATGAAGAAATCATCAAAATAGTATGATGATTAGTGTGATTATGTAGGTTTTTGATGAATTGCTGACTCTTATGAATTGGGTTCTAATAAAATTTAAAGCTATTAATGAGATTAACTTTTAATTATGTTTTCTTGTTTTATTCCCTTTTGTTGTTTACATTTTTAACAACTGTTTTTGTTGGTGAGTTTAACTTTTAATCTAAAAAAGATGGTAAACCCTTTTTGTTTATTGTAAATAGGTGCCAAGTGAGAGTGATTCGATGGTGGGAAAGAGGAAAGAAGTAGCGAGTCTTGAGCTCGAAGGGAGCAGAAGGAAGAAAAAGAAGAAGCAAGGTGGTACACCTCGTCCTGCTTGTTCTTGGGTACATTTTAGGTAATAAATAAACCTAATACTTATTTTTGTACTCAATTATGTTTATTTCTTTATATATTTATTTAGATCTATGGGTTTATGACATTCTTGATTGTGATTGATGATGTAGTCGTGAGTTCATTAAGGAATATAGTGCTTCCCATCCTGAATCATCTGGTCTGAAAGTTGTAAGTATCGTGGATTTGATTTTAATATGATGGTTTGATTTTGTTCTCTTGAAAGAATGGTTAAGAAATGTAAACCGTTGATTTTGTTGTCTTTTAGGCAACAAAAGCGGCTTCAGATGCTTGGAAAGTGATGACTCTTGATGAAAAAGCAAAATACACTAAACGTGCTCGTGAAGTATGGGATGATTACTTGAGTTCTGCTCCTGCTCGTGAACCTAAGCCTAGAAAGCAGGTGGTACCATCTTTGTTAGTAGCTTAATGAGCTTAATAGGACTTACAGCTTATGCGTTCAGCTATACATGACTGTTTGGTATTGGCTTAATGATGTAGAAAGTGGTTTATTCAGTAAGAGTAAGTTTCTAAGGGGGGAAGAGCTTTATGCAGAAAGCCAAGTTTTTTTTTCTTTTTCAAAATGCCCCTTCTAATTAAAAAACATGCGACTTCCATTTATGAAAAAACACTCCCAAACAAAAACGTTCCCAATTTATAAAGACAGCTTAATCCACACAGACAACTTTATCCATAAAGGACTTGATGCAAAACCAACCAAACAGCCTCTTAGGGCCAGTTTGTTAGCAGCTTAATGAGCTTAATGGGACTCCCAGCTTATTTGGTCAGCTATACATGACTGTTTGGTAGTGGCTTAATGATATAGAAAGTGTCTTATTCAGTAAGCTTTTAGGAGAGAGCTTTATGCAGAAAGCCAAGTTTTTTCCAAACTTGTTCCTCCCAATTAAAAAACACGCTACTTCCATTTATGAAAAAACACTCCCAAACAAAAACTTTCCCAATCTATAAAGACAGATTAATCCACACAGACAACTTTATCCATACAAGACTTGATGCAAAACCAACCAAACAGCCTCTTAGAGTCTCATATTGGCTGGACACAGTCTCTTTACTCTTTCTATATATGTTGGAACCTTCCTTTTTCTCCAATAAAGTTTTATTTTTTACTTATTATTGATGGGGTTTATGATGCAGGCCAATTTAGTCACGAGATGTTCTCCAGGCCGTTTAGTAAACGTCTTAAAACACTTTACGGCTGACCAAAAAGAAGCTGTTAAGAGCATGGGATTCGGCAGCCTTCTTGATCTAAAATGTAGAACATTAAGACGTAGCTTATGCTTATGGCTGCTAGAAAGATTTAACACCATAAGACGTAGCTTAGAAATTTGTGGTGAACGTATTCCTTTATACCCACATGATGTGGAACTCGTTATGGGATTACCGGCTACCGGAAAAGATGTGGTGAACTCGGGGCCCGATGATTTAGTTGCGGAATTACGTCAAAAATACAACGCTTCAAATCGCGGGATTTCGGTTCGGTTTCTGGAAGAAAGATTGGGACAGCCGGAGGCCGGAGATGATTTTAAAAGAGCGTTTTTGCTATATGTTTTAGGGACGCTTTTATGCCCTACGGCTAGGCTAGATGTTAGCCCGTCTTTTCTTCATCTTTTAACGGATATGGATTGTATTCATGAATACAATTGGGCGAAATTCTTGCTTGATAGGCTCGTTAGGGAGGTATCGCGTTATCGGCAAGGGAAACAACGGGCGGTGGGTGGTTGTCTTTTATTTCTTCAGGTGAATTAGAATGAATGGATGTAAGTATTTGTTTTTTTTCGTTTTAAGGTTTGTTTTGGAATTTAAGTGTTTTTTTTAATGAAAATTTTACAGTTGTTTTACTATGAGAGTGTTGCGATTGGAGGAAGTTGTGAACCTGGACCAGTTGTTGTTCCGTGTTTATCTTCGTGGACGGAAGAAGCTATTTCTGAAAGAGAAAAACAGGAGAAAGAGCTTGGTGGTTATGGATGTGGAGAGGTGAGTTGTAGTTTGGGATACAAATGATCTTTTTCACATGGGTACATATGCATATATATATATATACACACACACGAATAGATATAAATATGTGTACACATACATATATAAAGATTTTTTGTTGATTTGTAGGTGATTTGCAAGGAGAGAGGTCTTGGATTGGGGTTGTTAAATGATAGGGATCATGTTGACGTGCTCCCTTTGAGAGAGGTGGCTGCCAGGGTTAATCGTGGTACTCTCGTTCGACAGGATGAAAACCTGGTAAATTACTCGCATTTTTTAACCATATATATATATATATATAGGGGCGGGTTCAAATGAAAACCGATTTTCGGCTATGAACCGGGGGACAAAGGAGATAATGACACGTGTCTCACACGTTCACGGGTTATTCATCATGAATAAGGTATCATTCATGATGAATGTGCATTATTCATCATGAATGGTAAATCAATTTAACATGGATCATGAATGTTGTATCATTCATCATGAGCGTTCACCTTCGTTTTTCATACTGAATGTTGACACCGGGGACACGTGTCGCACTCTCCTCTGTCCCCCGGTTTCTAACCGAAAATCGGTTTGCAATTAACTCCTCTCTCTCTCTCTCTCTATATATATATATATATATATAAATACACATGAATTAATGTTTCAAAATGAAAAGATTGATGTAATAGTTATTTTGATTGGTGTTGAGTTTCATGCTTTACTCATGATGAATGATGTGATAGATATTAATCACAAAAATTATTCATAGTGAAAATGCATGATATTCAAGATGAATAATATCCATCAATATTTACTGTGGTTATTCATAATGAATAATACATGAAATAGTTAGTTCTCGGATTCTCAAAAATATTTATAGTTATCATTTAAACTTCACGCTACATACTATTATAGTCAAAACGAAATAATCCGTTATATGATTTAAAATCCCTGCAGGAAAACGTACCATTTGCTTACAAGAACGAGAACACACCACCTATTCGTATCGATAATTACAGCTACAAAAACCCATTAGAATACACAAACACAAATCCCCACGATAATAGAGGTATATACGCAGGTCAATCTACATGCCCACTTCTTAACTGCAACTTCACCGGTTTATTTCAAGAATTATCAGATCATTTCAGCACTAAACATTGGGATTCCGGAAGACGATTTCAATATAATTCCCCATTACCCGTTTCATTAGGCATGGATGAAACCTTTCTTGTACTCCAAGCAGAAGACGATGGTGTTCTTTTTTTACTAAATAAAGGGACCGAAAATATCGGCCATACAGTTATGGTAACTTGTATTGGCCCGAGCTCTAGTAACGAGCGTTTTCTTTACTGTCTTGTGTCTGAAAGAGGAAACAGCTCGTTAAGATTGAAATCGTACACGCAGACACTTCCGGGTCGGGTTGAAGGTATTCCGCCATCTGATTTTCTTTTGGTTCCTTTTGGGTATCTTAATTCATCGGGTGAGCTTAATTTGGAGGTCTGTATATGGAACACTTCGGATTTAGGTGACGTTTGATACCCGAAGATTATATTTTTTTTTTTCAAGAGTTTATTGACTTTTTTAGGCCGATCGTATACTTGTTTTTTTTTCTTTTCTGTTGTAATCGAACCATCGTTCTTGGAGAGATGCTAAAAAGAAAGAAATTTACGTTTTCTTGGAATCTTATCGATCTTATGAACGTATGTTTTTTTTTTTGAAGAACGATGGTTAGTTTGTAACGGAAATAGAAGGGGAAGGGTGGGTTGATTAAAAAGTTAAGTTACTCTTTTTTTTTCTTTGTTTATTTGATGGGATTTAGGAAAAATGTATGTATGTAGTAGGAGGATTATATGATGTGTTTAGTTTATTTTTGTCATCTTATAGTAGAATATATATATATATATATAGAGAGAGAGAGAACTGCTGGAACTCTTGAAGTTTTCTGAATATATAGATTTCAAAGCTTTCAATTTCTCTTCATAGTATTATGGTGTTTGTAAACCCTTGATTCTGTACTTGATAATTGATATTTGCTTTCTTCATGTTCTTTTGTATTATACACACACACATATATATATATATATATGTATATAGAAAATTTCAAATGCAAATTTAAATTTGGTTGCGAACATGAGGACAAAATAGTGCGCTATATGTGTCCCATTGAGTCTGAATAATGAAGGGCATTTAGTATGAATAACGAAGGTGAAATTCATACATTATTCAGCTATGAATAACATGCATTTAGAATGAATAACACAACATTCAGTCTGAATGGGATACATGTCGCGCTCTCCTTTGTCCGTTACAATCAAATTTGAGTACCGTGTGAACCTATTTATTCATTGATGTATACATACTATCAAACTATGTATTCCGTTAATGAGTATATTCATCAATGCATATCTAGTATGTATGCAAGTATGTATTGATGCATATAGTTATTGAGATTCATTGGTGTATATGCATCAATGAATGTATCGATTTTCACGGTTCTCAATTTTTTTTGTGTTTCTCACATGAACCGCCCCATATATAGGCATAATCATATAGAAATTTGATGATAAATCGTGTAAAATTAAAAATTGATTTCCATTATTGTTTCACATATGAAACAACATTGCAAAAATACAATATTTATAGTGTAGTTTCTTTGCTAAAACCACTATCCATATGTGAAACTAGGGATGAACATGGTGGTAGTACCATGTTCATATTTTATTTTCCATATACTATGTACCAATCAATTATAATTGGTATGCAAAACTTTATATCATGTGCCAACCAATTATAATTGGTATGCAAAATTTTATACCATGTATCAACCAACTATATTTGATATCAATTTTTTTCGGTTGGTACATGTTGGTATGGTTCATATCAACATCGAAAAAGCTGAAGTTAGAAATTTATTTAAATTGACATCTTTAATCACCAACTAGATCTAGATGCACTAAAACTATCAAGCATTCATATAACATATTGATATGTGTTGTACCGGCTATCCCTACCTATATAAGTATTCAAATAATCTTCATTTAGTACAAGCATTCACTAACAGTCTACTACAAACGACAATTGAGGAGCGTTGGTTGACTGTGGAGGTGTGAACGAGTTATTAAGGTTGTTAGGGTTAAATGAATGTATTCAATCAAATTCTATATATACATCCATATTATAATTTAGCAAAATTTAAAACTAGATAATTTAAAATTTATAATCAAAATATGTTTTATTACTAATTAAACTTTAATAAATAAATAAGTCGGTAGAGTACGGTATTACCGTGGTACACAACTTCTAATAACACGTACCAACCAAGTTTATATAGTTGGTACGGTACTATCAACCAATTATATTGGTACCGACTAAATTAGTATCAATTAAATTGATATGGTTGGTATGAGAATTGGTTGAGATGTAATGGTACAAAATTGACACCCCTACTTAAAATGTTTTGTGCTAAAACTAGGGGAGGCTAATGGCACCTCTGTATATTGTTAATGACACTCCTACAAAATGAATAATTCTCACACACATTAATATCAAAAACCACTTTTTACATTCCAAAGCTATAAAAGTATAAAAAATTCCATACATAAAGATGCCAATAGCATTATCCTAAAACTATTATTAACACAATTTTTGTGTCTTATACTCTTAGGCCATGTTTGGCAAACTAGCTGATAAGCTAGCTGATGGCTTATAAGCTAGCTGGTAGCTGATAAGCTAGCTGATGAACAAATTATGTTTGACAAAAAGTAGCTGATAACCATTTAAATGACTAAAAATGACATCTTGAAAAAATAATAATTAATATTAATGAGGTTATAATCGAAAAAGATGGCAAAAAGCTCCTCATAAGCTACTCAAAGTAGCTTATCAATAAGCTAACTTATAAGTCAGCTTATGTGCATCCAAACATGTACATTGAAAATAAGTTAGCTTATAAGTTAGCTTATTTTTACCAAACAATGCCTTATACGCTTTTCATTTTTTAAAATGAAAAGCTTTAAATCAAAATTTAATGCTAAAAATAATTATTTTTTATTCATGGTTCAGTAAAATAAAATGAAAACAAATTGGTTCAATTTCGAGTTGCTATTAATTATAATAAAATCACTTTTGTGATATTAAATAAATAAATAAATAAATAAAAGCACCGAGTTTCGAAGAAAAAAAGAAGGAATAGAAATGCGAATGACATTTTTGCCCTTACGGTCGCATCTAATCCGGTGACGGAGATGGCTTACCGAACGCTTGTTTACTCATCGGAATAATGCATCACTCGTTGATGCTCTGCCGCTGCTACTCTCACCCCTTCCTCTTCCAAGAAGAAAAAACTCGTTTTCTTGGGTTCTCCACAGGTAATCTACAATTTATGTAAATAGCATTGTAATGAGTTATAATCAAGGTTCTAAATAACGTGAGACGTGACGTGGCGGCCAGCTCAAGCCTCAGGCCATGACGTTTTTTAAGGCGTGCCCTAAGGCGGCATATATATGTATACACACACATACCCACCCATCTACACTTGTATGTGTTAGTGTTTTGAATAATATTTTAGAACAAATTAACTTCATATAAAGTAATAAACTAACAAAGAAAGAAGAATCATTGATAACAAATATATATAAAGCTTATAGAAAAATTGTGTTCGACTTTTCATGTACGAGAATGTGAGCAAGTATTTACTTATTTAAGGTTTTTGTTTTTAAGTTTTATTTTTAAGTTCGTACGTAATTATCATATGTCACTCAAATTATATATTAAAGTAACCACACACCTTACAAAATAACGCGTGGTAACGTGCCATAACGCGTGGTAACGTGCCATAACGCGTTACAATATAAGTCAAGCCTTAGAGTGGAGCCATGGGGGTTAACGCGATGGCGAATCCAAGCCTTGACGCCAATAACGCGCCATAACAAGGCCATAACGAGTTATTTAGAACCATGGTTATAATTTGTGATTTTGAGTTCTTTTTTCTTGTTAGGTTCTCTAACTTGCTTGCGGTTATAATGATAGGGTTCATTTTGGGATTACTTATTTAAACGGAGTTTTATATAAAGTGTTTGGATTAGCTTATGATGGTACCAGAACATAATAAACTAATAAGTTGTTTTTTAGGAGTGTTTGAAATTGCTTATACATGTAAAATGACAAAAACTGATAAGTTGTTTCAAATAAGTTAATAAGTCAAAATGTTCCAACTTATCAAAAACTATTTATTACCAGTTTTGAAAGCAGGGGCGGAACACAAACCTTCTAATTAAGGGGGCCGAACCCAACAAAACATCTTCATTGATAAGCTCAATTCATTATAAAAAACCGTATGACGAGAATAGAGCACTGTAATGCACATACACATGGGCCATATACACATAACCACCTGAGTTAAGCACAATTCATTGATAATATTTCTAATATCTAGTATTTAAGGGATAAAACGCAGGGGCCATGGCCCCCCTAGGCCCCTATTGTGTTCCGCCTCTGTTTGAAAGTGTATATGATTCATTTATGGTATGTTTGATTAGTAGCCTATGATAATGAGTGTGGAGAGTGAGGCTAGAAGGGCTATTAATTCAATGAAAAAAAAGTTCCGATACATTGTTATGACGAGTTAACGTAGGTTCGAGATTCGATTTTTAGCATGATTTGTCGATTTAATGCAATATAAAGATAATATGTGATGGATATGCATGTTATAAGTGTTTGTATAATTGTATGCAAAAAAATAAATAAAGGAAAACCGAACATAACAAGTTAGAATGACAAAAAAAGGGAAGTTGTCCAAAATAACCATTATAACTGTGTTTTTTTACCTATCAGCTATTTTTCTTTTAGAATCATTAAAAAGTCATTATCTTAGCAACTTGCAGTTATAAGTTATAACAGTAGTTGCAGAGGTAGTGATTTTTTGATGATTTTGTAAAAAAAAGGCTAAGAGGTGAAAACACATAGTTAAAATGATTACTTTGGGTAATTTTTTTGATGAGTTTTTTCAAATACACCCTATTCTATGCTTATATCCTAGTCTATTAGAGCATCTCCAACAGCTTCTTTAAAATAGAGAAAAACACCATTTTGTTCTCTAAACTCCTCCAACAGATTCTCTATCCCATTCTCTAAAATAGAGATTTATGAGAAAATCTTTAAATATAGAGATTTCTCTAAAATTCCAAATAGAAGAGAGAGAAATGAATTTTTTATTTATTCCACCAACGAGAGTAAATTAATATCATTTTATATATTTTTTTCTTCTTAAAAGTGTATTGGAATCATAAAATTATAGAATATTTAAATAATATAATCAATAGTGAAATCTCTAAAATAGAGAATCTGTTGGAGTTAATTGCAATTTATTTTAGAGATTTTAACATTTAGTTCTCTATTTTAGAGATATTATAGAGAAACTCTTGGAGATGCTCTTAAGATATGGTAACACCCAAAAAAAGTCAAAGTAGGCATAAACATCCTAATATAATTGATAGATATGATATAAACTATGATATATATGATAACACCCTTTGATGGGTACATTGGTCAGCTCTAAAAAAATATATATTTTATTTATAGTCAGCTCTAAAAAATATATATTTTATTTATACAATATAAAAACCGAATTTGGATTTGAAAAATAAAAAAAAAGGATTAGAAGGTAACCAGATTGGCAACTGAGTCTATAAATTTAATATTTGTTTTGTAAATGGTTAGGGTTGGGGTGGTACCGATGTTTTCCTTTCATCACACTACAACTCTAGAACTTAAAATAAAAGTAAAAATTTAAATAAAACTCATATATATTTTCTCACAATCTCGAGAAATTTATGTCAATAGCTATTTGGTTAAATAACTTTTATTTTTTTGTCATTTTTAAAGTTTTTTTATTTATGAAATAGTCACAGATTAGGCAGTGACGGATCTAGAAAAAAATATAGTAGGGGTCATAATATAAGAGTTTAAAGTTGTAGATTTTTATGGTTCCACCATCAATCTAGCAAGCTCAACAATACCATTCAAATCGAAAAATCTTTCATCTTGACACCCAGAGATGAACCCATAATTTTTTTATACGGTGACATCATATAAAATAGACAAAAAAATTTATAAAAGCACGTTTTATATCACGTTTTTACTAACGTCCAATATCGTTGGATAAGTTTTTAGTCTAATTCTATCGTTTCGAGAGATTTTTTAGATCTTTCTGCTTGATTTCATGGGATTTTTAAGTTGTTTTTATCGATTTCGATGAACATTTTTTTTTGTTGATTTCAAGGGCTTTTTTGGTTGATTTCTAGAGTTTTTTTTTTTTTTGGTTTTTTGGTTGACTACGAGGTACGGTTCCACCTTCTTGAACTTTTGAATATCATACGATGACACCTTCTAAAACGATATGGTTGCACATTTTATAAATGTAAATTTTTTAATCTTTTGACAGAGAGATAATACGGTGGCACATACCACCGTATGCACACACAATAGGCCCGTCCATGCTTGACACACGATCACATAGTACTGTTAAGTTGTTTATCAAAAGCGATCATTTACATACGACTAAAATCATTAGGATACAACTCACTCAACTTCAATAAATTTGATATACTGAAGTGAAAAAATGAATCACGTGGGTTTAAGTCTTAACTCTTAAGAGAAATAGAACTTTAGTTGGGGTCACTTTAACATGTTTAAGTTGGAACATCACTAACAAAAAGGGTTATAATTTTTTTTAGCCTTTAGGTGGAATATTTAGTTGGGTCCTATGACCCCATACCCTTTCACCTGCATCCGCCCCTGAGTTTAGGTAGAGATTTTATGTAGAAGTTGTCTCTACGTAAAATTTATTTAAGAAAAAAATGGACTTTACGTAGAAAGTCTACTTTCTGTGTAAAGTATGTATAGTTTGTGTAAACTTTCTGTGTCTTTTTTTTTGCCAACAAGACAGTTTACGCAGAAACTTGACTTACTACGTAAAATCTAAAAAAGTGATTTAAAAAATGGACTTTACATAGAGACAATGATTCTACGTAAAGTGTGGCTATTTCAGAAAATAGCTTTGAAAAGTGATTAATAAGTAAAATTCATATTACAAAATGGCTATTTGAGTAAATTTTCCGACAATCTCACTCGGTATACCCTTTTTTTCTTTTTGATATTATATACACTTCTATTCGTATCTTGATCATAGTAAATATAGAAAAGCAAGTATTAATTTTGATGTGTAAAAAAAATTAGTAGGTAAAATGGTAAATACATCTCTAACAAATTCTCTATAATTTCTTTAAAATAAAGAACTAAAAGTTAAAATCTTTGAAAATAAAATTATAATTAACTCTAACTGATTCTTTTAAGGGAATTTTAACATCAACCATATTATTAAAAAAATTATAATTTTATCATCTATAAAAAATACTTTATTAAAAAACTAATAAATCAAGCTCAAAGGTGAAAAAATATCAGAATAACATTTTGCTCATGTCACTAGAGAGTTTTATAAAGAATGTTTTATATATTTGAAATTTTCTCTATTTTAAAGAATCTATCACCAATGGAGTTATATAAATCAGTTAAAAAAATATGTTAAAGATGGTTTTAATATAAAATAAAAATTAATAGATATTAATACATTCAGCTACCCCCCCCCCCCCCCCCCCCCCCAAAAGTTAAATCATATGTTGGAAATATAAAAAGAGGTGGATATATATTGATGCATGTTACATCGTGAATGACAAGTTGATAGAGGGATTTATTTAGGCTTTAGCAACAAATTGTTCATTAAAAATATTAATAAAAAATTTAAGTAAAACAAATTATAAATATACACCTTTATATGTTTTTCAATTAAATTAAAATATATATATATATATATCTATTTTGATTTTTTTATGTGTTACCGTTTAATAATAGACTAGGATGTTTCCATAGATCAGGGTGTATTTGAAAAAACACATTATAAAAACCATCTAATTCTACACCATTATTTTTGGTATTTTTGTCAAAAAATCTAACTAGGTCAATAAAGTTCACGCAACTAGAAATTCATACAATAATATTAATATTAAATACAACTACGAGTGAATATTCACATGTATATATTTTTGTTACTCTACTTGATATTAACTTATGAATACCTAGTCGTATGAATTTCAAAAGCTCAATTCAATAAATAAAAGAAACTATAGAAACATGAATATTAAATTAAATATTATAAAATATTCAGTTTTTATATAATTCAGAATGTTATTATACATCAAATATTTTAGATTTAAAATAAATATAAGAGTCCATTTTGTCATTTTGATCCTGCTAAATCACAACAAAAAATGTTGGAACATTATTTAACGTGGGTTTATATAGACTACTATAATTTATCGGGTCAGGTTCAAGAGAAAACGTCAAAAAAAAAAAAACTAAAGAACACCTTGTAAGCCTTCCATATGGACGGTATGCACTAATGCATACCGGTAATTTGTAACATGCATTTGTGCATATGCACTAATGCATATGTGTAATTATAGAAACATTGGTGCATAGAAAAAACGCTTGTATGCATTAGTGCATACCATCCGGATGGAAGGCTCCCAAAGTGTTTTTTAGTTTTCTTTTTTTTAGTGTTTTCCTTTGAATCTCCCTCTATATTTACCCATGTGATTCATGATTCATATATGAACTAATCAACTAATTTACATATGAACTTGTGGGTTTATATATAAATAAGTTAAATAGTTCACATATAAACTAATTAACATGTTCACATATAAACTAATTAACATGTTCACATATCAACATATAGTTCATATGTGAATCACATGGGTTCATATGAACCCGTTTGACATCTATTTATAAAAGTTACGAAACTACCACTCAATCTTTTGCATACTCAAACGAGAAAGTATCCGGTACTTCACGGTCAAAGCCGCAAATGTTAATCAGATAAAAGGCCATGATCATCTCGTTACTTTTCAAATATTTACCACTTCTCATTTAAACTTTCCCTATATATAGGGTTGGGTTCACGTGAGACCCGTGAGACCACGTTTTTACTCTTGAAACTTCACAGCAAAAATACTATGAAGGTAAAAAAAATTCGAACCTTCGCAACAAAAACACTGTGAATGTTTCCTTCACAACAAAAACACTGTGAAGGTTACCTTAATAGCAAAAACACTGTGAAGATTCATATTATTTTTACCTTCACAGTATTTTTGTTGTGAAGTTTCAAGTGTAAAAATGTGGTCTCACGGAATCAGACTGGTTTCATGTAATCCCAAGTGTGTATATATATATATATATATATAAACAAAGAAGAGGAGTTGGTATCATTGCTAGAAGACAAAAAGAGTTGCAGGAAGTAACCATCTCTTCCACTTCCTGGTCAAATCACACTGTTTATACCCCTCCTTTTGTGTCTCTCTCCACACATCCTCTGTGTGTATTCTGATACTCTTTTGGTATCCTCATCATCATCATCATCACATTGTGTGTGTGTAGTGTGTACTGTGTACTAAGTTAAAATATCTGCTCTTTAAACCCCATATTATGATTTGAAACAAAACTTCCTATTCCTATTTCTATTTCTACTTCTAGTTCTATGGAATAATAATGTACTCAAAACTTCCTCAAAATAGAAACAAAAAAACACCACCCACCAACAATAAAACCAGTGGAAAAGGGTAGTGAAGAACCTGCATTATTTCTCTCTGCTGCTGCCTTAAACCCACAAAAATGTCAAGAAATGATCATTTCCAGATCTTACAGATAAAGGTCTCCATTTTTTAACTCTTCTTTCATTAAATATATGCATACATACATATATATATATATATATTTACAAACTGCTTCTACTCTTGCTACTAATCTTTGTTGCATAATTATATAAACAGACATGTGTACTCAAAGTTAACATTCACTGCCATGGATGCAAGAACAAGGTCAAGAAAATACTAAAAAAGATTGAAGGTAATTAACATCAACCTTTCTTTCTTTATTTCCTTTTTCATGGGTATTCACTTGTTTTTAAAGCCTACATATTTAATGAGGTTCAATTCCAAATTTTTTAGGATTATTTCCATTTGACTCTCTTTAGATCATGTTTCTACTTCAATGTCCATGATGTTTTGATCACTCATTCTAATGATAGTTTGACCATATTCATACTTTTTACCTGCTAAAAACAACATTGATAGATAATGAGAAACAGTAAAAAAGAGGTATATACATACCAAGAAAACATTTCAAAAAGAAAAAGAAATGATTTTGGCACCTTCTATATATGGAAAGCCCAAAGATATTGTTGGGTCTGATTATTAAAGATGGGATTATGTTATTATGCATGGCAGGAGTTTACTCTGTAGATGTAGATTCAGAGCAGCAGAAGGTCAAAGTAACTGGAAATGTTGACTCCACCACCTTAATCAATAAGCTGATAAAATCAGGCAAGTATGCAGCACTTTGGCCATTTACTGACCAACAACATTACAACCATAATCAAGATATTTCCAGTTTCATCAATGGTGGTGGAAACCTTAACCACCAGAATCAAGATACTTCCAGTTTCATCAATGGTGGAATTGGAAACCTTAACCACCAGAATCAGATACAAAATCTGATCACAGGTGGTCTCAATTATCCAAAAATTCGACCTCCTAGAAGCCTCGAAGACCAATTGTCTTTTGAAAGATACTTGAAACAGAATATGGGTATGGCTGAAGAGAGAGAAAGAGAGCAGAACTTCATGTCTACCATGGACATGGAGAATCATGGTCACATGGGATGGGATGATGATGATGATGATAATGGTAGTAGTCTAATTGAAGAGAATAATTGTGGTTATAAAGAACTTGAAGGTAGTCAACTTGGAGGGTTTGGCGGAAACTTCAATGGCAGTTTACCAAGTTACCATGATCATCAACCAGTAACTTTGCCGAAGTTTTACCATGATCATCATCAACCTGTAACTTTTCCGAGGTTTTACCATGATCCTCATCATCAACCTGCATCTTTGGCGATGATGAACATGTATCGGCAAAACCATCCATCACCATTGATGATGATGATGAAGAGAAATCATCAGGTGCAGAAGATGCATGGTAGTAATATGGAGAATCATGTGATGATGCATGATAACATGTACATGCATCAAAACCAGACTTCAAATGATCATGCTCTTCCCATGTTTCGCCATGCTCACTATTACTAATCCCATATCATATATATATATATATATATATATCATGGTTAGCTAACCATAATTTGATCTTTGTAGTACTTGGTAAGTAGTTTTTATGGAACTTGTAGTAATCCTAATATAGAGATTAATATTGGATGAGCAAGCATTTGTGTTACTTGATTAACACGCACATTAATCCATAATACTACTCGCAGATGATGATTAACATGCACATTGCTTTAAGTATGTTTGTTAGCAGCTTAATGAGACTCACAGCTTATTCGGTCCGCTATACATGATTGTTTGGTAGTGGCTTAATGATATAGAAAGTGGCTTATTCAATAAGCTTCTAGGTGGGAGCTTTATGCAGAAAGCTAAGTTTTTTTCCAACCCTGTGCCTCCCAATTAAAAAATACGTTCTTTCCATCTATGAAAAAACTTTCCTGAAAAAAATCGTTGCAATCTATTCCAATCTATTCGGACAGATTAATCCACACAGACAGCTTTACATATACAGGACTTAATGGAAAACCAAACAAACATCTGTTTTGTTTCTTATAGTCAAATGGTGCCACCACTTGAAAATATTCCCAGGTCCACCTCAGTTACCCGCCCCTTATCTTTGAGCATACCCACAGGTGGACCAACAAAACATTTCATGCACATCTTAAAAATGTTCATGCTTACACATTTCATAACATAACATATGTATCATAGATATATAACATTAGTTGCATGAATATAGAACATCGTACTTTTGCATGTATCTCATCTTCGTAAAGATCATGAAAACTCACATTGGCTAATCTCATTACTTAAAGCACTTTTAAACGTCTCGGATCTTTCCTACAGTTTTCAACAACTAACCACTATCAATTGACTTATCCTCAATATACATTTGTTCGATTATTTGTTCATCGATCCAAGTCCCAATTTGTCCAAATTCGTAGGTCATTCGTCATTGTTTTGAATTTTCAAGAATTTGTCCCAAAATAAGGTATTAGATACAAGGAAATGTCCAGATGTCCAAATAGTCCATTTCATCATTCAACATATTCGGGATACTGGAACGACTCACAAGAACCAAGGACCCTGCTTGAGAATCAACGTTGAGTTGGAATGGTGTGATGTCGTCTCTTAAGAAAGTGAAATAATATGGAACACATAATAATATCAAACACGAAGATTATTCGAACAAGAAATAATATGGAACACAATATTAGGTCGAAATCACAAATCATAACACTCTGAGAGCACTTGTAGAAATTTGCTTACAAAAACTCTCAACACAAACACCCTATTTATACATTTTAAAGGATGTCAAAATGGTTTGGTAGGAACTGACAACTCCTTTAACCGGTCTATAACAAAAAGAAATGTCTTACACTTTAACTGGTTCAGGTCTAGATCCGGACTTAACCGGTCCTTGGTCCTTAAGTAGAACTCTAAGTCAAACATTTAAAGATATAGGACAGTTAGTATTGGCCATCACATCCTCCATTCCTAGTATTAGATTCACGACCTAATTCCAACAAAAATGAAAACGAACCATGCAGCTTAAACTGAAAACAGATAATAAGATACCGATAATATACAGTTAACTTATAAGAGTGCCAGCAGAATAATAAAGAACATAACCTTAACGCTTTTGTGCTTTCCTACGTCTGGATTGTGCCTTTTGCCATTTCTTTCTTGGTACCACTCTGCTCTTAGGTTTCAGCTTCAACTCCGGTGAGAATTTATAATTCGGATCTCTCATTCGTGCTTGAATATCCTTAAAAAACTCCATATTCAGTTTCTTCGGTCCTCCCTTTCGAAGCTCCTCATATTCAGGTCCAGAAACAATATTTTCAAATGCCCCAATAAGAATATCCAAATCACTCATCACTTCCCACACATTTATATAACGCCCATCGGGTCCCTTTTTTAGTTTTTTCAAAGCATTTTCAACTGCAAGTTTTCTAGCTTGCTTTCCAGGTGATAATTCTTCTGGTTCCTCCTCAGATTTTAATAGCTCTGAAAGGGTTCTATATTTCGGTTTTTCCTCAAATTCGAATAATTTATCAAGATAAGCATCACTTTTCTCGTTAGGATAAGGGTCTGTAGGAATATCGTCATCATCATCACCTTCACTACCAGTCCATAGTGTTTTTTCTTCATCACTGCCAGACCATACGCTTCTTAATTCATCACTATCATCGCCATCGATAAGATCTGAGTGATCTTTTGCTTGTTGTTTCACTTTCTTGATCTCTCTTTCAAGATGGTTTTTACCCTTTTCTTTTTCTGTATCGCTTTCATCTTCACTTCCTGTCCATAGACAATCATCTTCATCGATCTCTTTTCCCCATGCTTCTCGGAATTTCTTGTCTCCTGCCTTTCCGTTGCCAAATAGATCATAATGAGGTTGTCTACCTCTAGCATATGATCGAGATGCTGCAAAACATTGTCCAAATCTTACTTGCCCATTTCAATAAAGAGAATTTCAGACAAAAAGCAAAGTGAAACAGGAACTTCATGTAACATTTGATTCAAAGGTGAATCCTATTGCAATACTCAGAAAGACTGAATGGTTAATTAAATTGGATTCTACAATGTCTAAATAAGTTTGCATCTCAAAAGCTTCCAGAAAGAAAATATAAAAGTAGAGCAAAGAACAATGCAACACAGAGAAGAAGATGAACATGAAGGAGATACATATGATGAATTGGCATATATCCAACTCCCAAGTAAAAATTGATTTTCCACAGTTTGGGTGAACATAATTCTCAGGATCCTTCATTTAGTATCCATAGCAAGTTCACAAGTCCTCAAATCAGTCAGGCATTTTCACAAACAGTTGGACTACATAAGATAACATTGCAAAGTAACATAACATATAACAAAAAGATTTCAAAGGGATTTCGAAACAAATGATTCCCATAAATAAAGACGGCAAAAAACGATCTTTAGGATGAAATAGAGTGATACTAACCTTGTGCAAACGGGAAGAGCGAACCAGTTGGTGGGGTTCTTGAGCCGATGACAAAGAGGGAATCGGGTAGGATATATGGTGATCTGAAATATGGGTTTGAAGTTCTGAAATAGGTTTTGGTGATTTTGTAGAGAGATGGCAGCAGAGGGAAGCGTGGCGCCATTTCTTTTCTTGCAAACTGTTGTAGCTTTGGGTTCGCTGTATTCAAATTGTTAGAAAAAGCCAACGCCAAAATTCAAATGCAATCAATATTAAACTATGTTGTTTTAGCATCTCTAAATGTGTAATTTTAGAACAGCCTTTAAAATTCTAAGTCCTAATTTTACATTATTTAGGGCATTTATTACTATAGTCTACTTCAATGCCTTTTATACTATAATCTTTATATAAGCCGTATATATTTATCTTTGTTATTTTGTTTTACTGTATAATCAAAGTTTTAAGTGTAATAATGTCTCCAAAAAGATTGAAAAGTTCCTGCAACTATCTTTCTGGCTTGCGAAAACTTTCATGTAAATCAAAGGGTAGATATTGAATTCTATATCTAGATGAAAAGACTTCAAATTTGTTCAATTATGTAATTGGAAAACTTTCATGAACATGTTAACTAATTTTAAATCAAAAGTTATTTAAAAATATTAGAAATTGTAACGAAAGCATTGATTCATATATCATATATGAATAATAGGTAAAAACATAGGTAAGCCAATGTAGATTCAAGCTTACCAATGATTCACCTATGAAAGATTCACGTATGAATCAATGTAGGTTCAAGCTTACCAATGATTCACCTATGAAAGATTCACATATGAATCAACGTAGATTCAAGCTTACCAACGATTCACATATGAATCATTAACTTTTACGTCTCAACCTTCTTGTCTTTCTTATTTAAACATTCCTTATAAATATGCTTCTGCTCCTCTGTTTTCGGTATTTACTTATGCAACCTATTTTTCATTTTGTTATTCTGTTCTTGGTTATATTACTTTTCATTTTCTTCCAAATTACGACATTTAATTAATATATTATTTAACAAAATATTTATTCTTAATCAAAATATACAAATATGTTTTGATAACAAAATATATAATGAATTTTATAAAGCAAAATAAATACCGTCATACGACAATGGTAACAAAGAAAAATGAACCCGAGATCATAAGATTAATTAAAGAAAAACATGTTACATTCCTTCTATGCAAAAACTTGAAGCTACAATCACAAATTTGCCCATCGATTACAACTTCTGATCTTACTGATTTTTGTACACAAGTTCCATCCTAATCACTATCATATCGAAGAAATTGCCACAAAGATTTCTTGACCCAATAAAAAACCCGCTAACCGTTGAAACTTGAAAAGAAGCTCGACATCAAAGTGACGGAAAATTAACCGTAACTTGGGTCTTCCGGCATCACAACCACTGGAGCAAACTGCAAAAAGAATGTTGGAATTATACATTTTTATATAATTTTGAAGTTGGTATATAAAAATACGATTTCTGAATTATACATTTTTATATCGTGTGCAAGATACATGGAACGAGCAGGGTTTCTTGGGTGATGTTTAGCGTACTACCTTCTCGTGAACGTAGTGGGACCCGCCTAGGGTCCACATGGGGACCCTGAAGATAACAATCAGGAAAATCTTTAGTGGCCTTTAAGGAGAGTTGAACTAGCGACCATGAAAAGGAGCCCCTAAACCCTAGCCTTTATTTGTCAATTGAGTTGGAATCAAGGTTGTCTCATGGTGGACCCCACATACGTTATCGGGTGACTTTTTGTGCGTTTAGACAAATACAAGTACGAGATATCATTAAATCAAATGATACTAACTAACCTCGTCGTCTTCTTCATAACAGATGCCATCTCCCGTGTTCTCTTGCTGAAAAACCCACCCGAGAGACCTCTCCAGCAATTCTTTTAGTTTCCTTGTCTACATATATATATATATATATATACAAGATATTTAGAAATTCCGCTTTATGTGTAGTTTCATTAACGATAACGGTTTAACTTGAAGAATATGTAAATAAATCATGACTTGATACCAATGTTTATATATTATTGTTTCAAGATTACGCACCTTCACCTCTTCTTCTAGAAGGTTTTAGGTTAATAGAACCTAAAAATGATTAGGAACCCGAGAACCGCCCACAAACGCTACACGTGGCACATTCATTAGAAATATGGACATGTTATTCATCATGAATGTTGTAACATATTCATCATCCCATATTCATGATGAATAACACTTTCATATTCATGATATTCATCATGAATGTTGTAACATACTCATCATGAATGTGTGATTCATGATGAATAACACTTCCATATTCATCATGATGAATATTCATCCTGAAGAGGGACACGTGGTGTGCTGTGGGCGGTTCCCGGATTCCTAAAAGAACTTCCCTCCATAGAAATCACACAAGGGTAGATTATATAAGCAACATGGCGTAATTTATATACTTTCAAACCACTAGTTTTGCAATAATGGGTTTCTTTCTCCTTGCAATTTTTTATACACAATGCTTTATTTTATATACCTAAGAGCCCATACAAACCAAACGTAAGCAAGTAGAACAAAAGAAGAACTTATACGAGCCTATAAGAACTGAGCCAAGGCTCAAGCTTCTCAAGAGCCGAGCCCAAGCTTGAGTTTTCTGAGCTTGACAAGCCACAAGCCAAGAACGAGCCTACCAACTTTTCACAAGCCCATCAAATTCAAGCTCCGGCTTGGCTCAATATCTATTTCTTGATTACTCTTTGAACCAATGAATTCATTTCCTCAAGAAACAAAATAAAGCGTTTTTTTTTTCTAAAATGCAAGCTATAGAGATTAGCAAAGGTCTACCAAAAGGCCATATTTACTCACCCACGACAAAAGGTCGCCATCAACAACCTCGGCTTCAAACACAAGTGAAAAGAACTCCTGCAAAAAAATTCAATTAAAAAAATAAATCAATTAAAAGTCTCCCTCCATCCTATGAAAATTGCAACATAAACATATGGCTTAAAGAAATTGTTTGACTATTTATCGAACATCTAAAACACCTCGAGACTAAATAGAGGAACTTTTTGTACCCAAATCAATTCCATCAATTTATTTATAATAATGATAATACGCAGATACTCCCTTTGTCGTAAAATAAATATCCACAATGAAAAAGGCATACAGTTTTATAAATACGTAATTATTACAGCTTTTAGTTAACTAAATGACAACTTTACTCTTAATAATAGGAGTAATGAATTTCCCAATCTCATAATTAAGGGTAGAATTGAAAATCAGACACTTAGTGTAAGATCCCACATTGGTTGGGGAGGGGAACAAAGGTTGCCTTATTAGAGCCTGATACCTCGTCTATCAGACGCATCCTAAAATTGAGTTCAGGTGTAGACAAAGCAGACAATATCTGGTACGGTTAGCCTGAGATGTTACACTTACTTTTGAAAGTGAGCATTTATTTTGAGACATACTAAAATAGAAATGTAACACTTATTTTGTGACGAAGGGAGTACATAATTTAATATGAAAACGTCCCAAAAATAAAAATGTGTTGATTTTTATCGGACGCACAAAGAGGACCTATGGAATCTTTCACAACGGCCTCAACCAAAATGAGAGAAAGATTTCAAAGATTATCCATAAGTGCTTCTGCTTAGTACACCAGACTCGTTATAAAAACAACCGAAAAATTAAGAATACCTTGCAGAGGTGTTGAAGAAAACTATCGGTAGATAAAAAGGAGTCATCTAACAACGTCAAAGGCCCCTTAGCAGCACCATTAGTATCCGTGTGTTCTTTCTGAAATGCATATTTGAGTTGATAATAGAGGACCTTGATAAACTGGAAGCACATTATAAACTTAAATGTTAAATGCCAGATGATATAAGCCTTAGTTGTAAAAAGGGCAAAATGCGACAAAGTTTTCCCTGGTTCCTCTTTAGTGTAACAAATAATCTTTTTTGCAATTAGTGTAACAAAGTTTCAAAATTTCCTTCTTTTTTACCAATTTCGACCAGTAACCATCTCATCTTTTAACACTCAATGACATGGATATCAAGTTTATCGTCTACTGCGTATCCACATCATCACATGTTACAAGATTAGCAGGTTATTGGTCAAAATAGAAAAATAGAATATTTTGGAACTTCATTTCATTAATTAACAAAAAGAATTATTTGTTACACTGAATAGAAATTAAACCAAACTTTGTTGCATTTTGATGCAATTTTCACTTGTCAAAATCATATCGGATTACCTTGGTGAATAGATGACTCCGTGTGTGGAGAGGCTTCAGGAGAAAAGGAAACAATAAGTTAAACAAGATTGTTAGAAAGAGTTCAGCATGAAGTTGATTTATTTCAAGTAAATGGAAATAAAAGTAACAAATTGTTCCGATATCCAAAAGTAACATATATAAAACAAAATGAAAGCCCATCAAAGGTATAAGAACTTACAGCTTCGGTACAACCAAATAGAAGGTTAACAAAAGCTTTCCATTGAAGGAATGCTTCAAGTGATTGCCCCATCTGCCATTCAGGTTTGCAGATTGCCTTAAATAAAAAGGAGTGTTTTAAAGAATTGTAGAAGATGGAAAAAGGTAGAGTTCGTACCAAAAATGCAACAAAAGCAAATTGCAGCTCCGCAAGAAGTGAATCCTCGACCCCTCCATAGTCTTTCATCAATATGCTTTCCAATAGGTTTGTCTACATTGATATGTATATATATAGGGTCAGGTTCAGGAGAAAACGGCAAAAAAATGAAAAACTGAGAAGCACCCTGGTAACCATTCATCTGGACGGTATGGACATGTGCATACAAGTAATTTGTAAGCAATTTGTCCGGTATGCACATGCATAAAAACCAAGAAACAACTTCAATTACTTGTATGCACATGTGGATACCGTCCAGATGAATGAACCTCCCTATATATATATATATATATGTTTACTGTATCAGCAAAGAATGTCATTTATGTCCGCTAAGTTTAGTAATACTCCTTCCATCCCAAAATAGACATAATATTCGATTCCACATGCGTAGTCTACTATTCATCAGATATCCAATTTTTGTCCTCCCAAATTCAATGCTATCAACATTTTGTAACGATTACAAATGGGAGCTTTGGTAATTTTGGACTAAAAAACTTGGCCAAAAAAAAATATTGTCTTTATATTTGGACATTAGAAAGGAAAGCATTGCATCTATTGTGGACGAAGGGAGTAACTTTTCTTTTTGCAACACATACCTTGTCAAGATTCAAGAAAGTGAGCTCTTTCCCGAGGATTCCCTTTTGCTTAATAAGACGCGGTATTTTAGTGTAATAACAACCTCTTTTTTCGAGCTTCTCATCAGATATTGGAATCTTACTTCTCTTTAACTGCTCAGATAAAGCTTCCTCCATCATAGTTTTATGATTGTTTTCAAGAATATCGGGTTCATGGATAACTGTGATCTCTGCTCCAATGGGTTCTGCATGAGGACCAAATCGTTATATGCCATCTGTTTACATATTTACTTTCATTCTCCATTTTATGGGGTCCATCCAAATTCTCCTTATATAAAGTAAATGGGACCCACAACCCTATATTCATTTCATCTCACACCATATAAGACAAGAGTTAGGCGATGTTTGTTTGTTTTTCAATTAAGTCTTGTATGGATAAAGCTGTCTGTGTGGATTAATTTGTTTGTATAGATTGGCAAGGTTTTTTGTTTGGGTTTTTTTTCATAGATGGAAGGAGCAGGTTTATTAATTGGGAGGGGCAGGTTTGAAAAAACTTGGCTTTCTGCATACAGCTCCCTCCTAGAAGCTTACTGAATAAATCACTTTCTATATCATTAAGCCACTACCAAACAGTCATGTATAGCTGACTGAATAAGCTGGGAGTCCCATTAAGCTGCTAACAAACATGCCCTTATTGACCTTTGAACCATTGGTCTCATTGCAAACACTCCATCATTCTTGCCAAAATGCCAAAAGAAGTATCGAATATGATGTTTGTTTTTCATTTACATTTCCACAATTTTTCCACAATCACTTGATTTAGCAAACCATAATTTTCTTTTTAGCAATTTAGCAAGCACAATGGTTACTTGAATCCTATAAGAATGAAATCTTGCAAGGACTGTTTAAAATGAAGAAAATAGCATTGGCCAATTTCAAACCCATCCCAGAAGCAGAACCTACTAGAAAATATATATATATATATATATACCAAGAAATGTAATCACAATTACCAATTCGTTCGATGGTACTCTTGGTAATGTAGTTTGATAACATCTTCCATTCTCCAAATTGGCTTAATGTATAAGGCCCAAGATATCTGTCAAACTCCAGGCCATGTACAGCTAGAGAATATCTCTCTTCCTTCAAATAAAGCAGAGAATAAATATTAAAGCCAAAAATGTGGTAACCAAAGATAACTAAATTTGATTCTTTATAACTTGTTACATATGGGCACACACAAATTGGCAACAACCATTAAAAAATGGCAAAGAAACAAAAAAAGAAAAGGTCGATACCTCTTCTTCTGATACTTTGACAAGTCGTTCTTCTTGTTGATCCCATTTACGAATAATTACCTGTCAAATGAACAATATTTCATCAAGAAAAATTTGAATTTACACTAAATACCGCCCTCATTTAAATCTCCTTAAAAGGAACTGCTAACTAGCACATTCCACCATCAAATGAACAATATGTAATCAAGAAAATTTGCATCTTTATTATCTATATCCTCTGTAACATCCATGAGACTGATAACACAGCAAATAGACTATCATTTAGCAAGAGTATCTATAAACTTATGAGATAACGATTATGTACCTATATGGTACGACTAAACTTCAGTTTCTCGTAGAAAAAACTATGTGTTTCAACCATGAATCGAGAAACAACACTTTGCTATGAAACTTTACAGTGTTGCACCATCAGACTGGAGCATACTTTGCCATTTTGCTTGCTATACCAACAATACATCCATATAAAATCTTACATGATGAGTTTTATTCATATATATACATACATATATATAGCGTCAGTAACAGAGAAAACCGCAAAAAAAATTGAAAAACTGGGGATCACCTTGGTAACCATTCATCTGGACGGTATGCACGTGTGCATACAAGTAATTTGTGAGCAATTTGTCCAGTATGCACATGTGCATAAAAACCAAGAAACGGCTTCAATTACTTGTATGCACATGTGCATACCATCCAGATGAATGGTTACCTAGGTGTTCGTCGATTTTTCATTTTCTTGGGGTTTTCCCCTCAGCCCCTCTCTCTCTCTATATATATATATATATATAGATATATATATATATGATAAAGAAGGATCATCATCCTTTACCTTACCTCAAGAATCTGGAATGCCTACAGAATTTTATCCAAGTTATATGCTCCATTTGTTCAAAAAGGACCAGATAGATCTACACTTCTTCATTTTTAACCTAGTAATGTTCAAAAGCCAAATTTATAATGATGTTACTAAGTTATTACACACATTTTTATTTGTACTATATTTGTCATGTCTAAAGTGCTTACCATTTTTTTTTACCAAAAAGAGTCTGCAATAGTTATAAACTAGAAAAGCAAATAGTTTGATTTGAAAAAATCGGAATTCCTCTTGGAAAAATGGGGATGTGCTTTTGCGCCATAAATTACTGCAACTACAAATATTGTTACACTTGATCAAAGCAAAATTAACTAGAGTAAATCTTAACCTCAGAAGGGTTCAAATCGATAAAGAAACCAATCATTGGTGAAAATTCACTGCCACCACTGCAAGAAAGCAACAGAAAATGGTTAACAATGCATGATAAAGATGAGGAATGACTCCAAATTATAAGAGCTTGCCAGAAGGGAACACGTACTTTTAAAAACAATTGAATATATCTTATATGTTACAAAATGATATATATAACCTCACCTAGAAAAAGGAAGCAAAATGATGATACTGGATCATGAAAGGTAGCTAACCTGTTTGAAGAACTGTAGTAGATAAAGTGAGGACCTGGAGGAATCATCTTGATACCTTTAAAGTTAGGTCCCACAGAAAACATCTGCATTTTAATCATACAATTATAACCCGATATATATATATCTAATGCAAGAATACCCTTCTAAATGAAGAAAAAAAAACACACACACACACACCCAAGAAACTGTATTTCTTTTAAATTCTAACTATTGCATGACACTGCCACTAAATTTCATGATCTAGCTAATACAAGTGTAACATTATTTTATTTTATTTTGAAGTATATAATATGTTTAATAATTATTGCAAGAAGTGATCTTTTCTTCAAATGGGCATGACATATTTGCCCCAAATACATGTCTTTCGCACAAGCCTTCTAAACAAACTTTGATTTCTTATAGTTTTACAATGAGATAACATAACACCATTACTTTCACTGCCATTTTATTATCACTGCATAGGATTTCCATATAAAAATTATATGTTCTCCACGATTTAATATGTTTTTATATAAGGTTGGGTTCTGGTGAGGATGGAAGTTATGGTGAGAAGGGTAAGAAGGGATCCCCACCCTTGGATCAATCCTAATTGAAGATCATCAATAATGAGATGCACCGGATCAATTCCCGTATCAAGAACAATTCATGTGGTGAGGTCGTGGGGGTGAGATTATAAGTGATTAAGGGTCCAGATCTCTTCTTACTTTTCTCACCTTAACTCTTATTCTCACATATCCTTCGTATTTTATAAATGAGAATATAGTTCACGAGTAGGGTCTTCCTGAAATAGTCTCTCTACCCCTTGGCGGAAAAAATAACGGTTTGTGTACATCATACCCCCCCCCCAAAAAAAAAACCCTACTCCAAGTGGGATATTCTGATTCACAATAATGATAAATGGATTCATGTTACTGAAGAGTTTCTCAAAAAACAAAAACATAACCAAATTATCATTAGAATTCAAATTCTCAAGCACGCTTAGGATTATTAACTAACTTTCTGTAACAAATCAACCTTTTTTTTCATCTCAAAAACAATATATATATATATATGACAGGTCTTAAAATACAAACCAGTTAAAGGTTACAAACTACAAACCAATATAAAAATAATTTTTTTCATGATTGTTTTTTATCAAATGTTATGATTTAAGATATTATTACACATATGTTTGTTTCACATTGTGAAAAAATTGCATGTGAAAAAAATAAATGTGAAATTTTTATATTACGAAACAAATATATGTAAAACTTTCGCCTTATGAAAAACAATCCATATGAAACTTTTACATTATGAAACAAACATATGTGAAATAACATCTTAAATCATAGCATTTGATGAAAAATAAATCTATGAAAAAAATTATTTTTATATTGGTTTGTACGAGTTTGTAACATTTGACTGGTTTGTATTTTAAGATGCCTCTGTATATATATATATATATGTATATCACAAACAGAAATGGGAAACAACTAAAGTAATCATCTGTACCCTACCATGATCATTACAACCCAAATTCCGATTACCTTGTGGTAAGCTTAGGTCAGAAACAATAAACATCAATTGTAAAAAAAAAATTGAAGAACAAATAAAGCAATTACAAAAGGGGTACCTGAGTATCGATGCCAAGAAGGGTGTGCTGAGGAACATCGAGAAAAAGAAGAGTAGCGCCTTTCTTCACCAACTCTAAAGCTGTATCTGCATCCATTACTAACTCTTCTTACCCTGACGAGGGTTTTGATGTATTCTTCTGTTTTGAATGGAGGGTTTTGGAAAATTTGGTTTTTCAATCGATGGAAAGCAGAGTGCAGAGTGTTCTTCTTCTACTGGCTACAACCTTCCCGAATATGTCGTCCTGTTGATATAGTTTTAACAAGGGGGGTTTGGGCTTATTTCAATAAAGACTCATTTAAAAAAAAGGGAGGGGTCCCGTGCTACTGCTCAACTGTATGTCGTAAGGGTAAAAAATATCGTTTTCCGTAAGTTTTACATGAGGTGCATCCGCTAAACTCTGATGGATGCTCTGTCTTATTTTGATATTTTAAGAGTTAAGAGAGCACAACTTAAAAAAATCTCTCGAAATCAACCAAAAACTTTAAAAAATCATTCGAATTCAACCAATAACCATAAAAATTTACTCGAAATCAACCAAAAACTTTAAAAAATTCTTCGAAATCAACCGAAAAACTTAAAAAAGTATCTGAACGGAAAATTCGGCTAAAAAATCCCTCGAAATCAACCGAAAAATATATCAAACAGCTTTACGGACATTTGATACAATTTAAAGGTACACCCGCTCGGGAAAAATCCTGGATCCGCCGCTGAGCATACCATTAGTGTATTTAAGAAAATGACCCTTCCTTTTTTAGTATTTACACAAAATGATCTATACTTTTGTTAAAGTATTCCTTCAACCTTGTCAAGTGTACATGTGAGATCTATATGTCATTACAAGTAGGTACTTTTTAGTGTATTTTTCTAAAGTTGATATAAATGCTGAAGAATGAGACTTATATGTCATAAAAAGTAGGTACTTTTTATGGGACACCGGGATTTTCCGGCTTGTATTTTGATTTTGATTATTTTATTTTATTTTATCTTTAAAAGTGTTAAATTACATGTACAAAAACATATAATTTGGGAAACGTCGTGTATGAGCCAACTTACGTATTTTTTTTGTGTTTCTTTGAAATGCAGATTGTATTAAAAAGGAAATGATAAAAACAAACTCTGTAAGGACTGAACAGCAGAGTCAACAAAAGAACTAGATACCATCAACAAGCCAACGGGCCAAACAACCCGAACGGAGGGAAACAAAACAAAACTAGAAGAAAAGAAACAACAAGAGCTGAGGGACCATCAACCAGAAACATTGTTCGGAGAGTCGATGCAAGAAACAACGATAGCCAACTTACGTGTATTTGGGCTATTTTTACGGATTTTTAAAGTTACCGGTCAGATATCTAATAGATGCATTATGAAATAGCAAATGTGGATACTTTTTGTTGGTGTCCAAGTGTCTATTTTGGCTAAGTAGAGATTTTGAAGATTTTCAAGGTTCTTTTTAACAGTTTTATGAAAATATATGTTAAAATAGAGAAAAGAAAAAAGAAGAAGGTATAAATCTCTAAATTTAGAGAAATTTTTAGAATATAATTGATTCCACCAATGAATTTGAATGTGCTATAATTTCTTTTAAATGCAATGGGATAATGAATTTGTAAAATATCATAACAATATAATTAATGTTGGAATTGTTAAAATAAAGTAGTTGTTGGAGTTCGATATATTTTTTTTTGATTTTTTTGATTTTTAATGCTCTATTTTAGAAAAACAAAACTATAACATAACAGTTGAAGATCATCCAATAATTTTAAGCAAAAGTTTAGTAGAATTAAACAAAAAAACGAAGACCTGAAAACAACCAAAAGCTAAAGAAACCTTTAAAACGAAAGAATACGCAACCAAGATTCAAGAAACTCCAACAAGAACAAACCTCGATTGAAAAGGATACATATTCAACGTACGATATGACATGAAATTAATCACGAGATTTATTTAGTAGGAAAATTCTATTTGGATTTAAAAAAAAGCCTAGTGTTCATTACATAAATGTATCCCCTTTTGAATATGTATAAGAGAAGTAAAGAGTATTATGATAAATTGGAAGTTAATGATACATGGAGGAGTTAATCATATAAATGAGAAGTGTATTTAATTTCGGGGTTTCGAATATCATCCTGACTTTGAATCAATCTAATCTCCAAGCTGCTTGTCTGCGGATCATACCCTGCCTTCTCATAATCCTTTAGCGTTCGACTTAGAACTGCCTATAAATATCATATAAAAATACCATAAATATAAATATAAACCAAACCAAACCAAACAAATGCAGTATATCTTACCCGAAGGTACAATCTGGAAAAGATGTACGCCGACCTTATATATATATATATTATATATATAGGGGTAGGTTCAAATGAGAACTCAATTTTGGTTGTGAACGTGAGGACAAATGAGAGCGCGTCACGTGTCATATCCAGACTGAATAATCAAAGAAATATTCAGACTGAATATAATATTTATTCAGTCTGAATAAGCATTATTTAGACACGTGTCGCTCTCTCATTTGTCCTCACGTTCACAACCAAATTTGAGTTCGTATTTGAACTTTCCTCTCTATATATATACATATATATATATATATGACTTACCATAAATATAAACCAAACCACATAAACACAGTAATATATCACCCAGAGGTAGAGTCTGGAAAAGATGTATGCAGACCTTACCTCAGTCTTAAGAGACAAATATAAAACCAAACCAAATAAGCACAGTATATCACACCAAGAGGTAGAGTCTGTAAAGGATGTAGTCAGACCTTACGTCTATCTTAAGAGACATATATAAAGTATAAACATCATAAATATGTAGAAATTATTCAAATTGCCAATTACCAGATAGAAGTGTAAGCACAAGTAAATGTTTTTTTTTACCAACTGTTATTCAACCAACAAAAATAAGGTGTAATACATAAATCAGGTTTGTAGCTTGCTTGATTATTTCTTTTAATATTTTTTTTTTTTGCAAGCTGGGGTATTCACGGAAACAAAAAGGTCTCTGGTTTCTAGCATACATTCATGAGGTAGTTTCTGATATATAATAACTAATAATTAGATACATTCATGAGGTAGTTTCTGATATAATAAATTATAATTAGCAAATTACGTACCTGTAAGCTTGATACAGCAAGCTCTGCTGCTTTGTCAAGGTTGTTGGGATATTTCTGGAGGATAAAAGAAGAAACATTTAACAAAAGATATGGAAGTGATGAGGAATTTGGCATATATATATATAGCCCGGCTAAATGAGAATTGCAAATATTTTGAGAACTAGGGAACTAATTTTTTAGTGTATATTCATTAATGAATGTACTCATCGACATAATATAAATACAACTGAATATATTCATCAATGAATATAGTATATATTCATTGATGAATATACTCATTGACAATTTACATATTTTGATGAAATTTATATAAGTGTATATTTATGGTTCTCACATGAACCCTCCTATATAAATATATATATATATGGGGAAGGGTTCAAATGAGAAGAGCTTCATTTTTTGAAAATACGAGAACACCCTTTTACTATAATCAATGACATGTGATACTAAATTAGAGACATGGGCAACCTTTAGAGTGATCTAGGAGGTTGCAGGCCAAATCGCCCACACACCACTAGGTCCTTTCCCGTGCATTATCACATGTTATAAGGGTGTTCTCGCATTTTTCGCCAAATGAAGGTGTTTTCGTTTGAAACCTCCACCATATATATATAGGGTCAGGTTCAGGGGAAAACCTCAAAAAAAAAAACTAAAGAACACTCTGGGAGCCTTCGATCCAGACGGTATGCATAATGGTAATTTGTAACATGCACTCGTGCATAGGAAAAAAAAAGCTTCAATCACTTATATGCTTTGTGCTGCACAAGTGCATACCGTCCGGATGGAGGGCTCCCAGGTTGTTCTCCAGTTATTTTTTTTTAGGTTTTCCCCTGAACCTCCCTCCCTCTCTCTATCTCTCTCTCTCTCTCTCTATATATATATATATATATATAAAGAAATGCAGTACATTGCTCCATCCAAGTAATAGTGCAGTCATCAAGTCTCCTGTCCCCTGCAATCACACAAACTAGCTTTCAAAACCACAAACAAATCCCATTGAGAAGAAACAAACACAAAATACCGACAAAATACGCATATGTTTCGTTTCTTCTTCTGGACATATACAGGCAACCTTGTTCTAGTCCAACATTAAGCTTAAATCATATTAAATAAGCTCGATGAAAAGTGAAAATTTAAGGACAAATTTATGCAGTTAAAATGGAGGGTCATAAATGCATGACCAACGGCCATTGATGAGATGTGAAAACAAATATAATCAACCACAAAACGTTGCAGGATTCAGAAGAAATAAAAAAAAGGCGTACCGTGAAATACGCAGGTATTTTAGGGATCACAATCTTGAATTGCACAGGAGATTGACCCTATCATATTTACAAGTCAGATCAATGTAAGAAAATAAATCACTTAATATGATTTAGAAAAGAAACAGAAACTTCTTAAGATATATCTTCATGCATGGATCCTATTAAGAAACAAATGAAAGCAAGCACAAAGTCGTAAGTAAGCACTAGCAAAATTTAATAACAATCTCAAGTCACCAAAAGATTTAAACTAAAAAATTTATCGGTTGCTAAAAGTTCATACCTTTTCTTTCTGATGACTTCCAATCAGAAGAAGATTCCCATCTATGCATATGCTTGTTATCACAACCTGAAAAAAGAAAAGAAAATTAGATAGCTACAAATGAACCCAATAGTGGAAAAGATTATAAATACTAAAGTACTACTTGTGGCGATGGTAAAGCGGTCCAAAAATAGTGGTTACTAAGATAAGATACCAAAGCACCAACCCTAAAAAACTAGGTATTGGAAAAACATTTAAAGTCTATAAAAGCTCAAGATATAGAAACATAGAGAAACTAATTGTCATGCTGAAATATCAAATATATATATATATAGAGGAAAGTTCAAATGTGAACTCATTTTTGGTTGTGAACGTGAGGACGAATCTCAGCCATTTATCCGGTCAATAAAGGCGGCTTTGACCTGGTTCCCCTCCTTTAATAATCTCCACCCTCCCATGAATCGCGTCAATCCTCCGTGATCGCGTCCACCATAACCGAAGATGTGTGGCTGAGATTCGTCCTCACGTTCACAACCAAAAATGAGTTCACATTTGAACCTAACCCTATATATATATATATATGTTTGAGATAGAACCTTTGATGGGCCAGCTGCATGAAGATGCCTGCATGCTTCCCGCCCATCTTGCTCAGATGCAATTCTGCAGAAGGTGAACTCCATTAAAAGACCGATCAAACTAATCTATCAACAGACGACACATATATCAAATTCCATGATCCAGAAATCACTCGTTACTAAAATTTCGACATCTTTAAATAAGAAAAGTCATAATTTACCCATCTGTATTGACGTTCAAGCAATTGAAAGCTTATAATATTCAGCAGGTGTGTGTTTAAGCTCGCTAATTTACAGGAAACCGCTAATTTCAAACATTATCTTTATTAGAACAATAGCTAGTAGCAAATGTGTGACTATATTAGACAATCATGCTCAATTTTTCCTAATCCTTTTCCATTTATTAAGGAAAAAGAGAAAGTAGTTCAATTTTTTTGTGAATACGTATCGTGTCCTCCTTTGTCCTGACTTGGGGAAAACGATGTAAGAATACATATCCAATGCTGACAGTACTTATAGAAGGTCTGTATGTAATGGAACTTTATGCTCTTTTCATGAAATAATAGAAACAATTGCAAGTAAAACTGGTGTGTTGGAGATGAAGGAAGGACTAAGGGCCTGTTTGTTAACAGCTTAATGAGCATAATGGGACTCACAACTTATTCGGTCAGGTTTACATGACTGTTTAGTAGTGGCTTGATGATACAGAAAGTGGCTTATTCAGTAAGCTTCTATGGGGGAGCTTTATGCAGAAAACCAAGTTTTTTTCAAACCTGCCCTCGCAATTAAAAAACACGCTCCTTCCATCTATGAAAAAACCTTCCCAAACAAAAGCCTTCCCAGTTTATACAGATAGATTAATTACACAGACAACTTTATTGATACAGAACTTAATGAAAAACCAACCAAACAGCCCCTAAGAAAGATAAAAGTAGGAAAAGCTCTAAGGCTCGGTTTATTCTACAGAGGTTTAAAGATTTCTAGCAGAAGTAGGTGTGGTATGGCTCCTAGGTTATTTAATGGTATTCTTGATACAAGGAAGATATCTCGGGGATGGAGGAAGAGGATTGTCGTCCCAATCAACCAAAAATATATTAAAAGAATTCATCTGGGGTAGGACTAAATTGAAGGATGTCAGGAGTTCACCTCTTTAAAAGGCTTGTAAATGTATTAAGATAAAAGAGTGCTTATCTATATGCCAGAATATTGATTTACTCTCTAGATACTGCAAAAAGATTAATCCCCTAGGTGCTGAAAGAAGCATAAGAAATTTAGTGTTGTTTGTTCAGCTCTACCCGAAACTAAAAGGAATGCAGAAAAAAAAGTGTAATTGGACTTTTTCAAGCTCAATAGGATGCCTTCAGTACCTGAATCCAGTCAATTGTTCAGCTTCAAACTGATTGGGAGTCAACATTGAAGCAACAGGGACTACCTACACATGAGGCAATGGAAGAGATGATAGTTATTGTAAAATAGGATATCACACAATTAAATAAAATAAAGAACAAAGAAATCGTATGTCTGTGACAGAGAGGATTGTATGTATACATGCGTTCTATTTTTCACTCGCTTCTTTACCCATATGCAAGATTCAGCCCATCTCCTCTTGTAAATCACATAAACTTCTATATGAATAATTTGAGTGAATATAACAAGTTAAATACTTTTCAAACTTATTCCAAACCATTTTATCTATGTGTATTGAGGATGTTTGTTTACTTCTTAACAGTTCTATTAAGAGGCAGCATCTGAATCGCTAAGAGGTGAATCATGTTTGGTATAAAAATAAGTCTGTCTCTTAATGGTTCCAAAACCCTCTGAATCATTTTGTATCATGGACCTCTCTTAACCATTAAGAGCCCTAATTATATCCTGAACAATTACCAAACAATTATATTTTATTTTGCACTCTATCATAAGAGCCTCTTAATCATTCCGACTACTTAATCATTCTGTACCAAACCATTCAGAATTGTTGCCTAATTGTTGGGAGATACAGTAATGATACAACATGAAGTTTGGGGCACAGTTGAAGGCTTTATATATATATATATATATATATATATTTCCCTTCATTTAAAGGGATTTGAATCTTTTTTCATATGAAGGGGTTTAAATGTTATGGTGCTTTATTACTAGTTGATAAATTCAACCAACATGTGCATTCAGTCTGTATCTCATTAGTCAAGTTCAAAAAACAAAAGCATTTGGTGTCAAGAGGTTACCTTTTCACGATATACCGACACCAACTCTGGAGGAACATACAGCTTTCCTTCATCACCCATCACTGGATCACAAACTGACAATACAGACAACGGAAATCACAAAAAGAACAGACATTATATACAAAGCTCCCTTGTCTTAATCAGTCGCTGCACAACTTCCACCATAAAAGAGAGTTTAAAACTCATAATTCAGAAATAAAACATATCTTTCACAAGTCTATGCATGGATTCTAAAAATGATATTGACCAAGTCCAAGACCCTGAAACACATTTCAAAAATAATGTACAAAAATAGCAGGCATGTGAAAGAGCCAACTAAACATGCTAGAGTTCTGAAGGTGTGGTTAAAAACATTTAGAGGCAAAAGTGCAAAACACAGGTAATTTAATCATTTACTCTTTAAAGGCGTGTGCCTTGGATTGAAACTCCTCATGCATGCCTATGAACTTGATCGGTAATTTTATTTAGAAATACTAGAACTTTTGGGCTTTTGGTAGCCCAGCCAGTATAAATTATAAAATCACTGCTCACATCATAATAAGAGTTTGCATTCAGAAAAAGAGGAGGTTCTATTTTGCAAGAGGAGTCCATGGATAAAAATAGTAGTTGCAGATATTGATGAGGGAAAGATTGAAACTGATCTTTAGAATTCTGCAAATCAATCAAAGTTATTTGTTACTTTCTAGAAATGGGTAGATCACAGTAGCAACATACTTGCAATGTCAACTGGCAAGTTCAAGATTTTGCAGTTTAAAGCACACAAAACATAATCCACATATCTGTTGAAGTTCATGATGAAAAGGTGAGTTTCCAAGGCTTAATGGTGACTATCCAGACGAATTTACATGACTCGCTCATTCATAATAATCTAAGTACTCTTAATAGGGAATCTTGTTTTTATGAAGGAAAACAGCAAATCAAAGCATCCGAAAAAAACTGACATTTGTAACCTACTAAAATTGTTTATCTATTGATTGATTGATTCTTGCCATATCAATTGATGCACTCACCATATGTAAGTGTAGGATTGATGGAACGAAGCTTACTGACTACTTCTAATACAGTTTCCAGGAAAGAAACTGAACCAATGTAACCTGCAAAGGAATCAAGAACAAGTGATGTGATTCACCCCAAACCATCCAATTGAAATTCTCCAAAGTTATCCTGTTAGCATATTGATTTTTATTTTAAGAAAAGACAGAAAACAGAAAAATGACTTGAAAACTACCTGTCAATAGATGTGTGTAATATAATAAATTATTGGCTTCTAGGCCTTCTATCAACTCCCAAAGTTGTTTTCCATTCAGAACTTGCCCCTTGAAAGTTGGGTATCCTGCAAAACCCTAATATTGCTAAACCATGGACAAACTGATATCGACGAAGATGATCCCACTGTGTGTCAGACCTACAGTCTTTTATGAAGTAAATAGAAGCAGCTTACCTGTATGGTTTGAAAATTGCACCGACATAATCGGATCGACATCGTACCCCAGAAGTTGGAGTGGAAAGACAGCTGACTTATTGCCAACATAACCCTATTATGAAAGAGAGAACAAAAAAATTAAGTGACAAAACCGATGACATAAATTTATCCAAATTGGGAACCACAATGATAAGGCCTTACTTCTTTGTATTATATCATTTCAGCCTTCAGGGGAAAATTTTAAAATCTTAGTATGATACTCCATTGGTCTTGCTGTAAAGACTTTTTCAATGCTTCTTGAGATATAGCAAATGTCCTACTCAAATAAACTATAGAAGTACTTGTATTGTTAGTTGTTAGTATTTCCTGTTGTATAAGGAGTCTTCTGTATATCTCTTTTGCTGTTTGTGATTTCTCCATTATTGTCGGTTATAACTTACACTCAAATCAATTTGCTTTAGCTATTAGATTACTTAGCAGAATCTCAGGATTTGGCACAGATGATGCATTTACTTCTATCACAAGTACTAAAAATGTATGAAAGTGTATGATCAAAAGATGAAACGAAGGATGAGTATACTTCATTAAGAAAAGTGTATGTTCATTATTCATTTCTCTTTTAAGGGAAAGAGCTTGAGTGGGTGATTTTAGTCCATTTAGATTGAGTTTATTTTAACATGAAGCATCCTAGATAACAAGAAAATTAGTGCAGTTAACGATGATCACAATATGGTAGTCTATGAAAGATTAGGATTATAAACATTCAAAGGATCATTCAGACAGTTTGGTGTAAACCAGTGGTAAGTAATCCATCCCCAATTTCTAATAAATCAAGCAAAATTGCTGTCAGATGACGTTGAAGGTAACCAAAAGTTAAAACGAACCTGAACAGTATGAGACTGGATACTAAGAACCCGACCCGTTTCTGATGGTAAGGCTAAAGATAGAATTGGAGGTGCCATTGTTCGCAAAACCTTCTTCGAGCTCCTCTCCCTTCAATCCGAATCCATCCACACACAAAACAACGAATCAATTAATCAACTATAAACACACAAACAGCTTAAATCAACAAAATGTAGGAATTAAACTTCTTCTTCACCTCAAAATGGATAATTTTCGGAATGGGTTAGATTGAGAACGATGCTGAGTTATGGATAATAACTTGTGTATTCTGATCATAGACCAAAGATGTCAATTTAGCACTATCCACCAAAGAATCTGTGTCAACAGTTTGGATTTAAATGTGAAGAAATTAGGTTGTGAATGAAGTATAGCTAAAAATGGTTGGAAATTCCGCTACGAAATCATGAAGATCATTGTATCGTCAACCATGGAAGATTTTAGGGTAGTTATAGTCAAAGGGGGTAGGTTTGAAAGTCATAATTTATAACCTAAAAGAATCGATAAAATCGTAAAATTGATTAACGGCTTGATTGCAAAAGTAACAACAATCTTTTCTTAATTTTTAATTTCACCACAGAAGTTTAAAATTATTAAAAAAGTTAATGTTTGTAACTTTTCAAAGGAAGTAGTTTAAACAATCGTAACGCTATCTCCAACTAACATATTAAAAGTTTAAATTATTAAATTAAATAATAATAAAATAAGTTACAAGGGCGGTTGGTATTTTACCAAAAACCTATCCAGATAAGCACTTACCAAATCACATTATCTTATTGGATAAATATGGTAAGAATCAAGAATCTTGCTCGATAAGAACGAGACAAGGACCAAGAGTTTTATCCGGTAAGTGATGACGACGATTACTATAATAAGCGCTTATCGGGTATATTGTTGCATACAATGTCGTTTTGTGGACTAAAATCTTACTCGGTAAGTAAATAGTAATTTTAGTTTTTACCTGTAAGCATTTACCGAATAAATGTTTGGTAAATGGTCTCTTAATCATCTTTAATAATGACGGAGTAGTATTTGAAAAGAAAAAAATATATATACCTTTATTTATATTATAGTGGTTTGTAACAGGATAAACATATAATCTTATAAATATTTTTAAAGTATTATTATAATTTTTTTATTTTCTTTCGTCCTATATTTAGGAGGAAAGTTTTGAAAGAAAATCATATTCTTTTTTGGTTATCTAAAAAACTCGAGAACAAATATAAGATGTTTTCTATCCTTTACTTTTATCCCTCCTCTTTTTATTGTAAAAAGGACTCTAAAAATACGTGGTTAAAGTTATATTAATTAATTAGATAAAAAGTCTTATTTAAATCAATATTATATTTGTATATATATGTATTTATTTATTTTTAAAAACATAAAAAATCATCCGATATTCCTCTCCCTCAAACATCTTTAATTCAAAGTAAATTAGAAAAATCAAAATTAAAAACAGTAAATTACAATTTTACTAATTACTCATAAAAAAATCCACAAAATTGATAGTGGTCCTTGGCTCAACTTGAGCCAATTTCTAACCAGTGAGTTCAATAAATAAATAAATAAAAATGAAATGTTTAAAATGTGTTCTAGCATAGCTTTGGAAGAGAAAAATGGCCCACATTTTATTTTAAATAAAATGTAATTTTTGCACGTGTTTATTTTAATGAGTTGAGAATATAAAAATTATTTTCTTTTACATAAAACAATAATGCATTGCAAAAAACAATATTTCAATTATGCGTTGAAAAAACATGTTGTATACTATAGGATGATGTATGTGAACAATGATAATAGACAAGTTATAAAATTAATTGATATACACAAAATATGATTATAAATAAATATAAATATATAAATTTAAGAAACTTACTTTCTAATTAATATACACAAAAAAAACTACTATCGCTAAATGGTAAATTACTATTTTGAACTCTCCATAGGATACCAAACCACAAAATTATTTTGAGGATATAATCAGAAGAAAAACCTCAACTGTTCTCATCTTATAAATTTCATTAGAGATGTTTATATGTACCAAAAAAAAATTATTTAACCAAAATCAACAACAATTATTCTAAAATAACTTTTTCCTTAATAATTTTAAAATCTTGGTGATGGAATTTAACCCAAAATTATATTAATTTTGATATATAAAAAGAATCCAAACACATTTCAACATGAGTAATTATATATCTAGGATATGTTTCAATCACAAACCATTTTATTCGTGCAAACTCTACAAACTAATCTACACTATAAGATTTTCAAATCCATAGTGATCAAGAAGCGAGCTATTTTTGTAAATATACGAAACTTTAAGAATTCTTATAACCGCCTCAAGATGATTGTTGGTCAAAATATTCTATGATGCAGATCAGTTTGCATAACTTGCGTAAATCAGCAAGTTTGCATAGTTTACGTAAATCGGTGAGTTTGCAATTGAAACATGTTTTGTATATCTATTTAAATTGTTCCTTAAAAGTTTTACAACTGAATTGTTGGTATAAATATATGAACAATATACGGCTGGAAGTGCAATAAAATTTTGATAAAAACAACAAATCTTGACATAGTTTTTATTTACTAATATTTACAAACGATGTGCATTTGTAAATTATCAAAATTCAAAAAATCATGGCTCAAAATATCAAAAGACGACTTTTACAAATTATCATGAAAATATTTTGCTAGACATGTTAAAAAATAATCCAAAAAACATATTTTAAGATAGAATGTAAGATGTTTTTAATTAGTTACATTAATATATACTCGTAATTTTGAAATTCGATATCTTTTTAATTGAATAAGATTTTTTTTTCATAAAATACTTTTTCTAAAGTATGATTTTTAAAATTTTAAATTATTTCAGTTTTTTATAAACCTTATAAAACTTTTATAAAAAGCTAGTAATCTTTTATAAAGATTTGAATTTTCAAATGTCTCAATTTTATTTAATTTATTTAAAATAAACCAACAATGCATACATCTATATTCATTTTGTAAGTGTTTTTTCAATGTATTTGAGATCCACTAGTTTATAGCTTAAAAAAGTATTATGATAGTATCATTGTTGAATGTTTGTTCAGTGCCTCAAAAAAGGTATTAGGAGAGACTAATATCCATGTTTGGTGAACCTAATTAAATACTAGTTTTATATCTATATTCATATATTTATTTTATTTTTCGTAATTGTTTATATATATATGGACGGGTTCATACAAGAACGATAGCAATTTACGAGAATACGAGGACAATTCTTAACTAATCATTTTGTACATGATTTTTTTTTCATGTACAAAATTATATGTGATTTTGTACTAGCATAAAAAAGAACATGGACGACTTTTCTCGTGGGCTAAGTCGAGGGAAAAGTCGCGGCTAATCATATGTGATTTTATACATGAACCATATGTGATTTTGTACCTGAAAAATTTCATGTACAAAATGATTGGCTGAGGATTGTCCTCGCATTCTCGTAAATTGTTACCGTCCTCGAATGAACCTCTCTCTCTCTCTCTCTCTCTATATATATATATATATATATAGAGAGGTAAATCCATAACAATTAGCTACTCGTCTGGAATGCCACTTAACTGATAACTTTTTTGGTAACTTCAATCGAAGAGCATATCCCTAAAATGATAACCAACGGGTCAAATGTTTGAAGCTGCTTATTTTTTTAAGATATACATCCTGGTAAAATTTGGGTTTTCCTTTTTCTTGCATAATTGTACCTCTTGAGATAGTAATCAAACCATATAATAAGAATCATGACCCTTCAAGGTACCATAGTCAGGAGGATACCACACTATGGAATCAGAGTATGTTTGTATTTGTGATTTACTTTCAAGCCAAACTATTAAATTTGGGGATAGCCTTAGGACACTCTTAAAAAAAATATTAAACTTGTGTCAAATACAACCTAACCTCCCCTCCCAAAGTTGTCCAACAAAACATTTGGCAAAAAAAAAATATCTTTAAAAGATATATGTCAGTTGCCTTTTCTTATCAGATGTTTATTGTAAATTTTTAATAAGATTATGAGAATACAAAATAACATGTTGTTGGTCTTAAAGGTTAAACAATATGTCAATACCAACAATCAGGGGCGTAGCTAGAATTCTAATATAAAGGGGGCTAAAAGATCTCAAATTTACCTTGTCGATTTAAATTATTCAAATAAGAGGTTAATGTGAGCTAATATGAATAATGATAATTCTTTTTAAGTTTCACAAGATTTTGAGAGAAAAAATGAGTTTGATGAGAAAAAAAAATGAGGTTATAGTGTTGCTTAAAATCAAAAACATATTTTTATCATTAAATGAGTAATTACTTTTATTGATTTATTATTATATCATAAATGACGTCAAAATAATACCGATATTATAAGTTATATATTACATATTACATATATGTATGGAAGGGAGACTTTATAATTCGGAAAACAAAAAATAACTTTATGAAATCTATGGTACAAAGAGTAATAATATAGAAATCTTAATTTTATATATTATGGAATTTATCTAATTTTATAAAATATTTGTAAACTAAAACATAAAATTAAAAAGGTTTAATAATAATATAAAACATAAATATTCTTTAAAAAAACCAAAAAAATCAAACTAATGGAAAACAAAAGAACATATTTTAATAACTTGGGGAAAAAGGAAATTGAAATACATATTACAAAGAAAAAAAAGAATTAAAATGGCAAAAAACAAAGGTGCAGGGACTCGAACTTGGGGTTTGTGGCTATAAAGTTAGAGGTGAAACCACTTAGACGATTAATGATATGTGTCTTATTTTCTAATAACTCATATAAGAAGAAGAGTTAGGGGGGGCTGAGCACCAGCCTGCCCCCCTAATAGCTCCGTCACTGACCACAATAGAGGGGGTGAATACAATGCTTTCAAAGTTTTAATAACTTTTTAAAAACTAAGATATTTACAATGTAGATGGTTGTTGCAGAAATAAAGTAAGGATCAACTTGTGATAAACAATCTCTCTCAATTTCGATCCATGTATTCTCTATAGATCAATTACTACAATATATTCAATCAACTCTAAACAAGTATCCAATTAAGAAACTAAAGTTGCAAGAAGATAGTAGGTGATCAGTTGATGAACTTTAAGATTTTGAAAATAGCAAAATATTCGATTTGAGCTCGTTTCTCTGTGTATGGAACTTGAAGGTCTTAACTGGTATTTATAGGCAACATTCTCCACTCTATAAACAACTTGAATGATGACACAAGATGAAAAGGATATCCTTTTTACTGTTTGTTTACCATGTTCATCGGGATACGTGTTGCATATCTTCTTAGTTGTAGTAACCACACCCACAATTCATCTATTGTTAAGTATGCCACTTTTAATGCATACCACGCCGTCGAAGTCTATGTCAACTTGTGCATACCTTAACTAATTCCATGAGACCTTGAAGTTAACACTTAACAGTCAGACAAACCTTCAAGCTCTGAAGGGACTCGATCCTCTGACCCCTAAATAACAAATTCAAAACTTTACCCGTTAAGCTATCTCAAAACCTAGAACCGAAACCTGCGATCTTAAAACCAAAACCAAAAACCAAACAAACCGACCCGTTAGGACATACGTCCGTCCTTGATTAATAATTTATTTTTATTTGAGCATATAAATGAAAAAAACTCTAAAAATTGAGGGACTATTTTTGTCTATTTTTAATTCATCAAGTATAGATTAAGACACATTTGTTCTTCCTCACACACAGAAGTGATTTCTGACACCTCCCCCAATTTTCGGTCCTCCGGCCAATGAAACCGTAACAAGTTCGCAGTTTTCCGATTAACCGCCGGCGGACGACCAATGAAGCGCAAGAAGTGGTCAGAGCTTGAAGAACAAACGCTTCTCTCCAAATACTCCGACCTCCATAACTCTGGAGCTCTTGCGAAGCTAAAAACCAGAGAAAAGAAGTTCAAACCAATCGCCGAACATGTTAACTCCGTTCACCACCTCCGTGATCCGATCAGCTTCCCTTTCAAGTGGTCATGGCGTGACGTATCGATCAAAGTCCAAAACATGCGTCACCAGTACTTAGGAGTGAAGCAAAAAATTAGGGTTTCGGATAGCGAGTATAACTGGAAGGACGGCGAGAATCATTGGGAGAATTTCATGAAGTACAAGGAGGTTTTCGGCGATATCGAGCTCGAATCTAAAGATAATAACAAGAGATGCAATGACGTAGGTGATGATGATCATGTATTTGGGGATTCCGGTTATGGCTATTCACGTAATGGCGGAGATGAGTCGTATTTTGGGTTTGGATTTGAAGAATTGCAAAATGATGAAGAAGAAGAACAAGAACAAGAAGATGAAGATGATAATGATGAATTAGGTGGTGGTAATGATGATCCAGCTGCCATTGATACAGAATTAGAGGTGGAGAAGGAGGATTTGAGTGATGATGATTCTGGTTCTGTTCATGTGAAGAAATTGAGAAAAGGGATTGGTGGAAGGATGATAGGGTTAGTGGGTGCACAAATGATGGAATTGAGAGATGTTGTAATGAGGAGAGAAGAGAAGAGAAGGGAAAGAGAATGGAGGAGAGAAGAAGGTATTCTAGAAAGAGAAGAAAAGAAGAAAGATAGAGAGAAAAAAAGAAAGATTCAAGAATTGGAGTATGAACAAGATAAGCAAATGGAGTGGGCAAAAAGGGAAAGTGATAGCAGAATGAGGTTAGAAATGGAGGTTGAGGCGGAGAAGCGGCGGCGGATGGCGGTGGAGGAGAAGTGGGAGGAGGAGGAGATGAATTGGAGGGAGAAGATGGTAAGAATGCAAATGGAACATGAAAAACAGATGATGCAATTGCATGCAAATGCTTGCCAGAATCAAATGCAGATTCTTGGAGTCATGGCTAGATTTTTTTGCCAGTTTTTGGGGTCAGGAAATGATGGTTTGGGAACTTTGGGTCCTCAAGTTTTGCAGCATCCAGGGGGATTGGATGAAAATGGGAAGCCAGATGCTAACTCTCCTTCAGAATTCTTGTAGGGTAAACTCACAATCTTTTCTTTATATATAGTTTAGAAATAACATATCTACTTAGTTTTTTTTTGGGGTAAATTGGTTTGGTTTTTGTTAAAGGTTATATTATAATTGTTATAGTTTATCTATTTGTCAGTGTATACAATTATTGGGAAATAATTGGATTTCAATGGTTCATAATGCAAATTCTTGGTTAGTTCAATCTTGATTTAAAGATTAGTTTTTATCTCCAGTTAATCTCTTCATTTCTTATCTTATGAAGATTGGTGAATTTGGATCTCCTTTTACCAAGAAAAGTATGTCGAGTTGATTTGATGTTTCTAAGATTTGTTATTTTGCCATGTTTTAACTGTGAACCTACACACACAAAAAGTGATTAATTTAATGATATATAACATTGATAATAATATCTCTTCAAAAAAAAACATTGATAATAATATATTATATGATATAATATAACATTGTAATTCATAATATATATATATATATACATATACATGTGTGTGTAGTAATTTTAGATGATTTTGTTGTGTTAATGGTGTTCTCAACGGTGGAACACGACCGTTGTAGTCTAGGGGACGGAATATAATATTATAAAAATTCATGGATCCAAATGATTCATTTTTGGACTATTAAGTTTTAGAAAAAAAATTTGGTTAACGCAAGGTTAAAACCCAAAACATTCAAAATATTAACCAAAAATAGTAACGCAAAATTGTTAAGTTTTTGGGTTATTATAACTATATATACCAAACTTAAACATTATTTCTTTATATTATCCAAAAACTAATACACATAATTAATTTATTACATAAAAATTGATACTTACACAATTAATATTAATAATTTAACATATATTTCATTAGAGTTCTATGATTCAGAGTATCCTTTCCTATTTGATCCCTTTGAATTCCATATTCGAAGTTGCGATCGGATCTATTCATTAAAAAAAATCGATCCAATACATTTCTTATGTACCTATGGGTGCTATGTTGGATTTGAATCAGATTTCGGATCAATCTATATTGATTGACTGCCGCCATTATGTTGTTGCTAGCAAATACCACTATTTTTGGTTTTGGCAATGGTGGTACAAACACAAAGTGATCATCATATATTCATGTGTCTTTGAAAGTTCAAACATGGTATTCAAGTCTAAAAGCGGGATGGCCTTGGCTCTATGGGGTTCTGGTCACTGGTTGTTCCACCTTTTTCGATGGCAAAAAAGGCTCTAGTTTGGTCCAATGAAATTGGGTTTTTGTTTCATGTTGTCTCACCTCATTCTTGTCCCTTGTCATACCAAACATGAAACCATTTATATATCCACTCCTGTCCATGTAATATGTGCAAAATAACTCTTGTTTGGAAGGGCGTCACGGACTATTCCTGAACTGGCAAATTGTGACTGCAAAAAATCAGCACACTGATAAACTCGGTGGCTACAATTGTTGTGTACGCCTGAAATCGAACCCTGGACAGATGGAAGATTCCACCATATCCCCTAGTACCTCAACCACCACGCCACAACCCTTGTGGTTAGCAAAAGCACTCTTATAGGCCACTTGTTAGACCCTTGCCAGGTAAACACTTAATGGCAAGAGTCGGTATACATGCTTATTTTTTTTTTTGAAAGGATATTCTAGGCGTTTGCCTAGACTAATCCCTGACAATTTTAAGACTGCTAAAGCATGCAGCCCTGAGATAATCCCCCAGTGGCCACATGTTGTTTGCGCCTGGATTCGAACCTGGGGTAGATGGGTTATCTAGCCTCATCCCCCACAACCAGTACGCCTCATGCCTTGTGGTTTATACACGCTTATTTTATTGGCTAATCGGGTAGCATTCTCGGTCATCAGAATGCATTGTGGGTTAGCACTTACCGGGTAAGTTGGTCCTTTTGCCATGCTCACCTGATAAGGTAATTGACTCGGTAAAAGTTTAGTAAATGTCCCCTTAGAACATAGCGTAACTCAGGTCTTTCTGTCGCTTAAAAGTCCATAGCACGAAACCATCTGAATCATCCATCATAACCATTCGATCCAAAACATGAAACTAAAGATAACAAAACAAACAAAAACCATGATTCCAAAACACAAGAAAACCCCAAAACAGAAAACACAAATTATCCATTCCAGTTTTGTATCCATAGCATTGTTTAGAAGTAATTTTCTTTTGACTTTTTACAACCGTTAATGTGTCACAACGTTTTACATCTCTGGAGGCTGTGAATCGAACCAACCTCAGAAACAATCGAATAAATAGGGGAAGAAGAGACGATATTACCCTTTACCTTAAATATTCAGAACACTTGTATAACCCCACCCATGTATAGCATTAGCAGCAGCTCAGAATCTTGAATTACAACAGCTAGAAAGAAACCCACCAAAACGGGTCTCGGTTTGAATATTCTAATTCAGTTCTCCCCAAGGAATACGAATCCGGTGTGTTCATAGACTGTTTCCGGTTTTTAATGATTTAATTGTTTTTCGTTGCCACATTGCAATTTCAGGATCAAACCTCAGTTCCCATGTAGGCCAGTAGTGCAGATCCTGTTTTAGTGTCAGTACTCGTGGCTTTCCATTTAAGTGGACTGTCTTTACACGAACAAATTCTCCATCGTTGATTTCCTGTTAGTTATATGAAAGAAATACAGGGATATCAGTTGAATAAAGGATCAGACGATCAAAAGTACTTGGAGGTCATAGGTTAGAATCCTCTTAGGGCCTGTTTCTTAGCTGCTTAATGAGCTTAATGGGACTCACAGCTTATTCGGTCAACTATACATAATTGTTTGGTAGTGGCCTAATGATATAGAAAGTGGCTTAGTTAGTAAGCTTCTAGGGGTTGGGGGGGGGGGGAGCTGTATGCCGAAAGCCAAGTTTTTTTCCAAACCTGCCCCTTTCAACTAAAAAACACACTCCTTCAATCTATGAAAAAACCCTCCCAAACAAGAACCTTCCCACTCTATACAGACAAATTAATCCGCACAGACAACTTTATCCATACAGGACTTAATGGAAAACCAACCAAACAACCCCTTAGGGTTTGCCATAGTAAGAAAGACAAACCATAATTAAAGCACACACATATCAATGCGTTGCTTGCATATGTACAAACAAAATATGGGGAATATTAAAGAACTAGAAAGCAGGCTGAGAGTATGAACAACACTGACAACCTCTAAAAATTAAAATGTATTTTATGGCTACGTTTGGTACTGAAAAACTAGTCATGTTTGGTAAAAACTAGCTGATAAGCAAGATGACAATGTAAAATAACCTAAACGGAAATGTTAAAAAACAAATTGGAAAAATACAAGGGTCATAATTTGAAGAAAAATAAAGTGGAAAAAAGCCCCAGGGAGCTTATTGAAACACTAATTGAAGTGCTTTTCAAAAAGCTAGCTTATGGCTGATCAAACTGAACTTTTTCAATAAGATTAAAATAAGCTAGCTTATAGTTAATATGGCTTAATGGCATTACAAATTTGCCTTCGTCGTTTTTGTTACATTCGTTCCAATATAAACTATTTTGGTATATTTCAGTTTTAATTATTCTGGGTTTCATTAATTGTAAGACAATATTACCATAAGAATGAATATTTTCGTTACGCCAATTTTCTAATATAGATATTCGTCCATTTTGCATCCATACTTTGACACATTCCAAAACATTATAGATTGATTTAAATTTCAACATCTAATTTACAGATAGAACACCCGACACCTACACCAAAATGACCCTTGAAGAACAGAACAGATGTACCTTTGTGACATTAACAAAAGCATCCAAATCTGGAGTTGGTTTTCCATTAACTTCCACAATCCATTGAAGAGCATATAAACCATATCTATGCACAGGACTCCCATGAGACCACCTGCAAATTTCAGAAGAGAGTAAATTCTTTGTTGAAATTGAAACTAATTAAATGCGTGCATGTTCTAAAGATTAATGTAAGTATCACTTTGACCAATCCTGAAATAAAAAAATAAAAATTAATGGTCGTGCATTAGGGTGTTCTTATATTCATTTTTCGCCAAAAAAATTTTAGGAAGCTTTATCCTTTCTTTTTGCACCAGGAAACAGGCACTCTAATCTTTGTGTAGCCGATGAACAAGTTACTTTTGGCAAAAACTAGCTTATGAGCATGTAAAATGACCAAAAAGGATATGTTTAGTATATTTTTCAAAAATATGATTAATAACAAATTAAATATTTTATTGAACATATTCAGCATATTTTAATTATCTTTGAAATAAAAAAAGTACGACTTTAATTTTTATGTATTTACATGAACATTTTTAGAATTGTTGTATTTGCTTTTTGATATCTAAATTTATTGAATAATAATTAAAAAATAACTGATATGGTTGATAATATTAATAAATAATTACTAGTTATTATTAATATCTATTGTATAATTAAAATTAACTAATAATGTCTAATTAAAACTAATCAATAATTTTTAATTAATTTTAATTAGTGTAAATTAATATTGAATATGAATAATTAATATTTATTTATAATCACTATTCATTAATAATTAATAACAACAAATAAATAATATTAACCAGGGTTATATTTGGAAAAAGTGTCAAAAAACTTCTAATAAGTTACTCCAAGTAACTTATCAATAAGTTAACTTATAAGCTAGCTCTTATGCGTATCCAAACGATTACTCAGAAAACAAGCTAGCTCTTATGCGTATCCAAACGATTACTCAGAAAATAAGCTAGCTTAAATATATGATGCTCATTATGCAAATCTAACAAAAAAGAGACTTCACATTTTGCAATGAGTCAAACTCATACCTCGTCACATATACACCATGTCCTTCTTCAGGCAGAAACCCGAGGGCACGCACTGCTGAATGAGGCTCCTGTACGAAACATCCACACCAATTAATTACACGTGTGGTACCACTGCCATCTCTTATATCTGTTCCCACAAGAAGCTCGATTTCACGTCCCTGAGAAACCACAAATAAGAATAATCAATATCTCCCACATTACTTCCTGGAAATGTGGATGATGACACAAATTAATATATATATATATATATATATAATTGAACAGCTGTATTGGGTAACCTGACGAAAGATGGTCAATCCAAGTTTCTCTTCATTGTCATCGGAGAGATCCAAGGCATCACATGCATCTTCAAAATCATGAAAGCATGTAACTGGCTTTTTATTGATTGCCAATACCATATCACCTTGTTCTAATAAATTCTCAGCTTTTGACCCTGCCAAGCAACCTTTTACACGTAGAACTTGACGTCTAACAGGATCCTTTTTTGCAAGAGCCTGTGAGCAACAGTCAAACAAATTTATAAAAATCTGAATTTGTGCATATTTTACCAAGTTTCATATATGAAGATAAGAAATAAACTTGAACATAACAATACAAATACATATATATATATATATAGACAAAAAGGACCAGAAGATAAGCAAGGTGAGAAACATACTTGGATCCAATTGTTGCTGAGCCCAAAACTTCTAGCTTTAGAAAGTAAAGTAGGATAAAGCTCAACCTCCAAAATCCTAACCAAAGGCATCGGTCTTTTGATACCATTTATAAGAAGAGACGATCCTTCTGCACCTGATATGATTTTTTTAAGGACCTGATTGATTGAATATATAGGAATCCCTCTAACAAATTGATGGTCTTCAGATGAACTCAAGCCATATTTCAGCTGCAAGTAAGATTTAGCTATCAACTTTTAGTCAACTTCTAACAGCTAAAATGGACTAAAGAGTACCAACCTTCCTTTTCTTTTTTGACCGAATACAAACCTGAGTCGAAAAGCTCCCCCATATAGCTTTAACCCTTCCTTGCTCATCAGTAAGCACTCCTGAAAAACTGCTACCAAAGTCTGCATACAGCAAAGATAAATAACTACTTATAAGCAGAGTGCACTTCAAGGCAATCAAAAACAATATTATTTATATATAATATATATATATATATATATATTTAAGATTTAACAAGGTACCAGTATCAAGCTCTATTACTTCCATGTTGGTAGCTCTGTAACGTGGAGAATCAGCCGAGCTAATGTTTAGAGCCGCACATGGGTTGGTAACAACAGATTTTCTAGATGTGGCTTGTAAGCTCCTACTTAACCCCACAAGATAGACAGTCTCTCCACGACGCAATGCAGGTTCTATCACAGAATATAAATTATTTAAATTCCTTTAGTGTAATAGAAAGAAAGCATCTCATTAATTCATTCAGTATACGTTGTTAGGATAGGAAGGGGAAACACAATAAACAAGAAAAACATATAAGAAGCACATTTGGCATGATGAACAAGGTTAAAATACAGTCCCATAAATCCATAAATAACAATTGATCCTCGATATATTATATGAATATATCATATATGTAAGATTTTTCTTTTAGGAGGATAAAGGGAGAGTCATGAGGAGGAACAATCCAAACCGGCCTTAACTTGAGGAGTGTTAAGAGATGGATTAAAACTAGGGTTTTTTTTACGTTCATTTGTTTAGGAATACAATATATTTGTTTAACCATGTTTTCACAGAGATCTCCAACATAGCAGCTTGTTAGAATCCCATTCCTATAATGCAACCAAAAGCAGAGTTTTATTAAGTTCAACTGTATCAACCTGATAATTTTAGGTGCACTCTAACTGCTTCCAAATAATATAATTTTTTTTAAACAGGATTTTAAACCCACAAAGCCTCTATTGCACCTACTCTTCTATAGAAGAAACTAAAGAGATTAACCAGCAGAAAAATATACAGTATACAAGCAACAAATGAAAATATGACATTTAACACCTGATTCATTACTTATACCAAGAAGTTTGCGTACCAGTAAGAAGTTCAGCAGCTCGCACTACTGAAGCACCAGTAGCTCCAAGTGCAGAAGGATCATATGAAATAATTGCATAGTTGTGAACAGGATGGAGAAAAACCACCTGAAAAATACTTGGCATATACGATGAGAAGAAGAACAGTCGACCCCATTCTATTCATCTACTAAGTACACAAAAATAAGGACAGAAATTGAACAGTTAGCCTTGTTATTTCTCGGTTTCATACCTCCCCAGGAATTTCAATTGGAAAAGCAGCAAAAGATAGCATCACATCTGATGCTGATATAGCGACCGTATTCTTGTCCACTGCAACCAATCCCATTTCTTTGGAATGATATATAATCACACCGGTTCCAACAAAATGCTGTGAGTGAACACCATCAAGCATGCATGATGATGGTACATAAACCTGAAAAGTCATTCACCAAGAAATATCCTATGAGAATTGAGAACATATGAAAATGTACACCAACTGAATCAAATAAAACATTATCAGAGGCAGTACAGTGAAAGAAATTATGTTCCATAGAAAGAATAGCAGCCCTTGTAAGATGAAACATATTTGTCTGAGAGTGTTGTATTCAATGTCGTTGGATTCATTCACAGGGCCACAGCTAATTGTTAGAGTTTTGTTAAAACATTAGATAGGTCTTATGAAGCTCACTTTGGAAAATACACTAGAACATGCATATCCAAGAGATCATATAGAAGGATCCTCAAGGGCCGTTTACCAAACACTTACCGGGTAAGTGCTTACCGGCAAGAAAATTACCCAAACTTACCTTATCATGTAACATTTTTGGTCATCAAAATGGATTGTTGGTAAGGGTCTTAAACCCAATAAGCGATTACCAGGTAAGAGTCTTTTTCGTCACTTACAGTTACAAGGTAAGACTTTTTTTTTGGAAAGGGTATCCTAGGCATTTGCCTAGACTAAACAAGGTAAGACTCTTGGTCCTTGTTATGCCTCTTACCGAGTAAGATTATTGATCCTTGTCACACTCGATGGGTGAGGTAAGTGATATTGTAAGCGCTTACCCGGTAAGCATTTAGTAAACGGCTCCTCAGTCACCTTATAGGTGGGTTAGACAGTTTGTGAAGTCCCAGTGAGGTACTAAATGGGCTAGTTAGCATGGCTCTGAACTGTTTGGTTTACAATGAGATGGATGGGGTTTATTGGTTAAGCTATAGTATGAGTTAGGAGGTGTGGAGTGCACACTTGTATAGCCAACTAGAACCTAGGAACGCTGGATGTCGTGATAAGGAGGGGGTCAAGGAGATGCACTCCCTTGCGGGATTCTAGGGGCAGCGCCCCTAGAGGGGTCCAAGGGGCAGAGCCCCTCGTGGTGATCCCTTCTGAACTTCAGTGCAATAACCGTTTCTTGATCTTATCTACAAGAAAAAGTTCAGAAGGTGGGGCCTTGGTTTAGAAGACTAAGTCCAGAAGGCTTGTTAAACTTCTGAAAACTAAGTATGTTTCCAGATAGCAACTTCAGAAGGCCGAGCCCACTTCATCTGAAATTCAGAATCTTCAGATGGTGTGACTTAGGCAATAACCATTTCTTGATCTTATCCGTTGGTAGTTACTTTGATAATTGATCTTCTCTTTAAATAACTACTTAACCACCCAAATTAACTGACGAGTAACTACCTCTTTAAAGGGGTTTTCAATCATTATTCAGGCATTGTTTGGCAAACATAAGCTAGCTTATTTTCCTGAGTACACGTTTGGATGACCATAAGCTAGCTTATTTTCAGTTTAGTTAGACGTAGTTAAGGGTGTTATTTCACATTATTTTAAAAAAATTATATGAAAACCAAAAATAAACTTATATAGCAAGAATCCAAATATAGCATCAGCCACAGAAAATACATGACCAATGATTCAGTTCTGAAGAAAGTTACCTCAAACATGACAAGAGTGGGCTCAATTACACGCTCAGCAACGGAAGCATTACCAGAGTCTGCTGATGTACCATACTCTTCTCTCACAACTGTATCTCCTGGAGATCTTGGATCTTCCGACTGCTCAAGTTGTGGTACGCCATTTAAGTCAGCAATCACAATTCCGTCAGCAGACAGATCTTCCTCCACTCTGCGTTTTTTTGTTCCATTGTCGGATTCCTCTTGAACATCAGTAACATGATCAGAGCTACTAGTGTCCATACTGGCAACACCATTAACCAGTTCTTCGCCAATATCTTGGTGCAGGGGTTCAACAAGACGCTTTTCTAGAACTCTATTGCCCATCAACCCTTGTTCAACTACTTCGATTCCAGAAGATTTAAGTTGGGAATTGGGAGGCAAAGCTGGCTTTCCTATCCAAATACCAGAATTATCATCACGAGTATATATCTGAGGGGGGGCATACCACTCATGGCGATCGACTGTAACAAGGACAGACTGCAGCCAAAAGGAAGTCATAAGAGATCCACCATCTCAACTTTTGAGAATTTAAACACACAAATGGTGTATATATTCAAATAGGACACAGAAGTGCATATGAATATATAAAGATAGAAACAAAATAACATGCGGAGCACCAACACTTGCATGGATAATTACGTCAACTAAAAATTACCAACGAAGAAAAATGAAAGCACGAAGGTCCCAACAACATGCAAGACATTCAGGATTTATTGCTATATTAATTTGATCGACTGATGCTATGTTATTTGTTTAAATACAAGCCAGTCCTCCGGCAACACTTGCTAAAGGACATCCACAGTTGTGAAAGACTAACATGATCATAAACTTAACCTGAAGCTCAGAAAAAAGACTGCAATATGCTTCAATCTACGGCTTATATTAAATCTGGCATTGATGTTGAGCTCACCATCAACTACCTAAACAAGACACATCTAGCCAATATGGGCTGCTCTGGTGATGGACTTGATATATCAGGTTTTTGCTTTTTTGATTGACGCACTTCTTAGTTTAAGGGGCCATTTACCAAATGCTGACCGGGTAAGAGCTTACCACATCACTACCTTACCGGGTGATTATGGCAAGGACCGAGAATCTTACCTGGTAAGTGAGGGTGGTGATTCTTACACGGTTAATGTTTACCAACAATTTTACTATGCCATTTTGATGAACGATAATGTCTTACATGGTAAGGTAAGTGAGGGTGCTGACTCTTATCCGATTAGCGTTGGTAAACGGCCCCTAAGTTGTATTGTTCAACTTATTAGTTGAATTCCTTTATATATGTGATAACCTGGTTTCTCCAATATCAGGGATGTATTGTTTCTGTAGTTCCTGAAGCCTCCTCCATTTATATGAAACCAGCAATTAAAAGATTTTAAATAATTTGAATTGAGCTGAGGTATCTATACTTTTGTGTGAAGCTTATGTCATCTTGGATGTGAAGCAAAAGGAAATGATAGGGTACTAATGAGACCCTAGTTCTATTCTAGTCATTTCTTCGTCCTAACACTATTGCCCTATTTCTATCCAGCAAAACCTTCCTGGGTGCCTGAGAAGACACATAAAAACTATGTTGTCCCAAGAGGAATGGAAAGTGAAAACTAATGAAACTAATCTTTCTTTTGAAGCCTGAAGTAGTAAATAATCCGAAGCACACTAGTTCTGCTTTCAGAACCATAGAAAGCAGTAAATAACGATGCATCAGATGCAGAAGGCCAAGACTTGCAAAAAACGCTTAACAAGCATGCAGAAACAGCCGCTATGCCAGAGAATAATGACAAAAAATAATTTATAAACCGGAAATACTGGCCATAGAGCCTGTTTCAATATTTGTTCCTCCAAAAATAACCGGGGCTACCATTCATTTACAAATTTTCCCCAGTTTTAGGGGTGACGATTCTGATAAGACTAGTATCAAGAAGTATTGTTTCACCTCAAAATTCTTGCAACATGCTTCTCTTTAGGTTATGCATACGCACATGCTACTGCTACATATACATATCTACATATTATGCACACACACACACACACACACCTACCTACATGCATATCTCCATACACACCTACATACATATATACATATATATTATATATAGTATATGAAAGCTTTTCGTAAGTTTCATCTGCTTTTTAAATTTGTACTCCTACCAGGCTTTCAGATCAACAATCTTGTGCAATTTATTTTCTCAGAGAAGCATCGAATAACCTCAATGTTATCTCCTTCGACTAAATTCAAAGATAGTCTCTTAACCGATTTACCCAACGCCCTTGGTAACAGTAATAAAGATAAACTAAAAAGTAAATAAATACAGATGTCAAAGGAGAAGTCTCTAAATCTAACAGGGATCAGCTAGAAGACTTCAAATGATAGTTCTTGAAAGCTTTATTCATTATTACCTTCCTCCTATGGCGATCCACATAGCTTATGTATTCTAGTGGAACTCTAGCTCCTCTAGAGAGCTTAGATAAAACATTAATGAAGTCTTCAAGATGTGAAATGTCTTCACCAGCAAACTTCTTGATAATGGCATGCCTAGGAACTCCAGCTCTAAAAAGCATGTATCTGCATGTGGTAATTAAGCATATTTAATTCGGATAAGCATATAAATTTAAAATGGTTTAATATTCCTCTCCAGAAGTAAATCAAAAGAGAAACCTCCACACATACTGTTCAAATTGATGGTCAAAACCCAAAAGTGTCATATTAACATCATTAATGAACTAGAGAAAGAAAGAAATTTTACTTACCCGGGTTCTGAGACATAGACAAGACCACAGTGAAAACGGAAATTCCTAGCCTGTTAAGAAGAAAAGATGGTCACAGAGCTACGATAAGAAGGAGAGCATCATCAAAAAGGCAATAACTAAGAAACATTATATTATTGTGGAGGCATACTAAAATTCAATCATAAAGTTTTATTGATCTTTTTGGATGTAAGATGACATCAAGCGAATATAACATAATGACATAAATCAGTAGAAGATACAATAAAAGCACGCTTTCCAAGAGAGAATCACATAAACCAGTAGAAGATGATCAATCAAAACCAACCTGTTGATAGGAGAGAGGGTGTACTACTGCACCACTAACTTCCAAGAAGTAGTTTGGAGTTATGGAATGTAAATCCTGAACCTGAATAAAACATATGGAGAACAATTTAAACTTGCAACAATAAATGACTGCAGATCATAATGTCAAAGAAAATGTTAGTTTAGAGCTGGAGCAATAATGGTCTATGACTATAGAATGACACTTTTTCTACAGATTTTACAGGGCTTATTTGCAGATAGCCCTAGTACACTAAGAATTGAACAAGCTGGTTAATGCCAAAAATCTTTTGGTCACCATACATTAAATGATCCCTAGAGGAGATGAAACTTGAAATAATGGTAAAAGATTAAACAACGGCACTTGTGCTAGCAGTTATGGGTGTGATAATATGTGGAACCTCAGATTAATCTCCAAAAGAGCCCTAGAGGAGAGAAGGGAGGTGCCAACATATATAGAGAAATGGTCCAAGTCTAGCCGATGTGGCATCTGGCACGCCCCCTCCAATAGAGTCTAGACGGAGAGAGGGGGCTAGACAGGTACAGATTGCCCCAGAATATCAGGTCCCTGGAGTGGTAGACCTTGGCTCTAATACCATGTGAGAATATATGTGGACCCCATTGCCCTAAAGGCAAGAAGGGAGGTTCCAACATATATAGAGAAATGGTCCAAGCCTAGCCTATGTTGGACTCTGACAATGGGCATATAGTCCAAAAAAGCAAAAGCATGCACCACACTTTTGACCAAATGGTTAATGCTCAAATCATTTGGCATTAACAAGTATGTAAAGCATGAATTTTTTACTTCTCAACTTACTAATGAATTTTTTACTTCTGAACTTTAACTTCCATACTCTAGCAAACTTGCAATTGTTATTAAAAAGTATATATATTTTCTGTAGATAGTCTTCCTGTATTGCACTTCAGACCATTTGTTTGCTAAGAGAAGGCAGAGATGCCATTGTCAAGCATTTAAATATTTTGCTATATGATCATGGATATGTGACTAGATGCTTGTTACTATATGCATTTGCACATAGAAGTTATGATAGTTTCACAGGTATGATCATTAGTATCAGAAAACAGGATTGACTAGTGTCATGATGTATTTAACATCTTAGCATGAAGAAAACAGCATAGAACAAGTATGTAAAGCATCAATCACCCACCATCAACTGAACAATAAAAGGTCTGCCACCCCTTTCAAACTCTAACTCAACATTTTGGCCAACACTATCATCAAGTGAAGTCTCCATCCTCAGAAACTGAGTAATCACCTGCAAGAAGGCTTATTAATTTAAGCAACATTTTGCAGATAATGTTTTAAGAGTCGACACCTAAATTAGATGTTAAAGATAATTTTGTCATAAATTCACTTGCTGTGTATATAAACCCACCATAGTAACATATGCATGTTCAAACACTAATCATCAAATTACAATATTTAGTAACATGTGCTGATTATATTTTTTATAATAACATGAAATGTTAACATTACGCTATTTTTAACCAGGATACTAGTCCATGAATTAAATTTCATCATAATTGAGAACCTCAGAAACAAAATTCCATGTTTGAAAGTTTCACATAACATTGACCATCTTGAGGACGATGATTGTTCTTTTTCTTTTTGAACAACAAAGGTTATGATGATCTCTAACAATGATATTAAAGACAACAGAAGGGCCAATAATGGCAGTGATGGCCACTGTTGAAGTATTAATATTGCTGTCTCGGTTCAAAAAAGAGTCTGCTTCTGACTTTTAAGGGACAAATGAAATTAGTTTTTAGCTTCAAAAATTGATTAGAATTGTTGTGTAATGTGTTTATTGAGACATAAATGATAAATGTGTTAATTTATGAAAAAGAAGTAACTACGATAGAAAGGATTTTTAGCTAGATAAGGTAGGAGTCGATTTGTTGCCCACCTCATTTCATTTCTCATCTCCATGTAATGAGTTCCATATACAGAAATCCTTGCACCAGTAATTCGGGAATGAGACCCACAAAATGGAAATAAGAAATTAAATGAATCTGAATGGACTAAACCAATTGACCCATAAACTTCATTGTAAAATTCGAGAATTTAGATTTTGGTGAGAAACGGGGACCTTTTTCAAATTAACGTAGTAAAACTATTAGGACGGAGCTTGGGAGGACCAAAAACAAAAAAAAATAAGCAAAATTAAAATTGCTAAATGTGGTCGATTATACTCACCTCCCCATTCATGCGAACAAGCACATCACCTGGCTCCATATGTTTATAAGCTGGGCCACCTGGCACCTACAACATGCCCATGATGGCATCAGGCATTACTTACTGCTGAACCTTTAGAAGATAGCTAATTCACAACAGAAATGGAAAGAGACTTACCACAGAATCAACGACAAGCATCCCGGTTTCACTTAGCGGAGATGCATGGCGAACCAACTAATCCAGAAATAAAATTGGATAAGGCAATGGGAGAAGTTGAACATTTTGTTTCCAAAAGAACCAACAAATATATATAGTTGAATAAAGACCACAGACCTGCTCTGTTTCAGTTCGGAGACCAAGCCGGCGGGTTTCATCAAATCCTTTGTGGAGAAAGGTTGCCTATATCAGATATATCATACAACAGTGAATCCTGAACTGTGCCCAGATGCAAGAACATGATAGTCATAGTAATTCACTCATTAAAACACTTGCAATAAATTTTACTACAAAATAAAAGATTTATATAATAATATTTTTACAAAGTGGGACCTGCCTCTTCTACTTGTCACCAAAGTTTATCATCAACTTTATGGTCACATACTCACATCCGAGACCATGCAATGAGGAAAAAGCAAGAAAATAATAGTCCAGAAAATATAGGACTCCAACATAAATTACAAATTCCCTGTTGTCACAATCCCAGAAGAACAGCCGGTAAATGAAGCTTTAATCTCTAGAGCGATATCATAATTATTTACTCATTAACCCTAGGTTCTAGCTAATCTTTAATACAACCATCATAATCAAGTTATATTCATATGGTGTTAGCTTTGTGCATAGGCATAATCTTTTTCATAGTTCATCAAAGACCACATCTCGCCGTTCCATAAATCAATTTCAAATCTTAGAGTTGTTAGTGAGTACACCAGTACTCTACATCTAACCAATATAATTCATCGTATTTTATGCAGTAGCATCAACCCTAAGCAATACTCTAAAATGTTGTCAACACTTAACAGCTCAATGCAGTAAGTAATGAAATGTGTAGTATAGTACTAAATTACTTGCTATTAAATAAAAAGCAGTGTCATAAATGCAAAGATAAACCTTTTTCAGATGATCATGAAAGAACTCACTAAAAAAGCAACTCTCAGATATAAATTGAATGTCCATCACAAAAAATGGAAACAAAAAATTGGTGGTAATAACACTTATAACAGTAGGTGTGCGTTAATAATAATGCTTTCAACTTATAGATAGTATTGTCATCAGAATTTTGTACATAATCGAATTGGATATGATAAAAAATGGCAAAGGAGAAACCAACAAACCTGGAGTGTACCACGAGGTATTGTAACGGCCTCCCACTTCTCTTGACAAGAATCTCTCCCCTTCTGCAAGAAATTTAAAGCCCTCACCACCTGCAAGTTTCCAACTTTAGAACTTCATACCTTACTTCGTTAAAACAACAAAGGACAAATTTTGACACGCTCTAAATAATGGTTAGCTTCCAGTAAAAAATGAAGAATGCAATTTCGTATCAAGGCATGCACAACCACACCATTATGTGGAAAGAGATATTAGAAGGAAGAAAAGCTTACAGCATTACAAAAATTCAACCAAGCATGTCCTCTTTAAAAAGTTCCCTAAAGACCTTTCGTAAGATGAAGGAAGGAAGGAAGAAACAGAACTAAAAATAAGGATATCTGTAGAAGCAGATAATATATCCTATGTTTAAATCTAGACAACTCCTAATAATGCTCTCAATAAAAGAAATGAATGTGGGAAACTATTTAAGAGCCTTCCTGAAAATCATAAGCTTACTTATGTCTAAAAAGTTCCGTCATTGAAAACCTTATTTCCCCAATCAAGAACTGAGTGTCCTTTGTCCTAACTGTTGGGATCAAGTACATGAATATTTAATCCTATCTCATCTATTATTTAGTCTTTTAAGCAAGAATTTACCTCAGACACGTCAATTCCTTAATAACATAATATTTCCTGTTCTGAAATATTATTATGAAATTCAATTCCAAAATGCACAAGTGTTTTTAGGCATTCGCTCAAAATGCTAGAATTCATGTTTCTTTACATATAGGAGGCTACCACAGGTGGCCTGAGCATCTCGATCATGCTAAGCTATCAAAGATCTAACCGAGGATTTACTTTTCAATCATTTAATTTCATTCGTAAAATTAACAGACACTTTTTATCAACAGGATATGTGCCTAAGCCCTGAAGACCCACTTAACATGTAAACTATTTGTGTAAGAGCTGCCATTCATATATGTAATGTAACGGCTGAAACCAGGAAAACAGATGGAAGTTAAAGCAGCAATAGGATTATAGAAGGTCAAATATTATAGAAACTTTAAGCATTGCATGCATTCTTACTGTAGATAATTCCTCAAAGTTACTACTGCTACAGTAGCATAAATGCTTTTCTGGTCTGCAAACTTCTAACTAATGCAAAGCATGAATAAACCAAATAAAACTGAACTAATCCAATAATCTCACTCGGAGGTGGAGTATGGGGAAGGTGAAATGTACACTGATCTGGCCTCTACTCCAAATAGTAGAGTGGCTGTTTCCGTGAAGACCCCGCCTTTAAAAAAATTGTATGCGAGAGAAAGACCACATTTTTCAGAAAGGTTGCAACAAAGTTTGTCGAAACAGAACGAAAAAAGAAGTGTTCAAAAATGAGATTATGTGGAAAAGAAGCACTAAAGCTAAAAGATACTAAGCATAACATAGAAGCAAAAGTATGTTCAAGGAAGAAAGAAAAGGTTTGAAAGACTACCCGCGTCCTAGTCTAATGTAGGACCCTGGTACCCTATTTTGACGGCTCACTACTCCTCCCCTTCTGTCCTCTACTCTCCAACTCATTTCCTACCGGTCCGCACCACTAGTCGACAACTCTAATCCTGCGAACTCCTATCAAAGGTTATGTCCTCACTCCTCAGAAATGTCTAAGGCCGCCGTATCCCTCCTCAATTGCTCATCCGAGGCAAAGCATGAATGTAACAGTAAAAAGAGAAGTCCAGGTGCATTCTCACAAATAATTAATGGCGAAAAGTCCATGATTTGTAATGTGTGAAACAGAAAGAATCAAATATTTGCATCAAAAGAAGCTACCAAATTGAGCTAGATATAAACCTGAAGTAGATGTTGGCAACTGCAAGAAAACAGATAATATAAGACTCAGACAGATCAGAGAAGGAAAATACACTTGCCCAGTCTGCTCTTACATTGAATTCCCGGAAATAAATCCATAAAAAAAGGCTGAGAAAGATAGAAACATATCTAGCGAATTTCAGAAGAACAGAATAGAGCAAGGAACTGAAATAATGAGTCAAGTAGAAATGAGAAAAAGGAAAGATAGACGAACAGAAAGTGGGCTACTTTGTTTGGTGATCATTTGCCCCTACTTTGTCTTAGTGGGCCCTTGAAACAATATCATAAGTTGTAAATTATATTACTCCATGAATAGAGCCTACAAGCCAACAGAAATTAAAGTTTCCCATTTAGTCACAATAGAAGTAAGCCTGGGTTGTACTTACTCGTTCTAAAGGGAAGAAAAATGCTGAAGCACTAGAAGTCTTGCTTCCAGCATTCAATGCAATTGCCCGTCCTTGCCAATCAATGACCGGAGAACCGCTTGAACCTCCTTTAGTACCTGAAGCTGCCTGTTATGGAGAAAGACAAGGAATACAAATAAGCAACTTCCATCTTGTAAATGATAAAGCTACAACTTTACAGGTTCAACTACAGAAGCATTCTGTTTCAGAAGATACTACAACAGGAGAGGTCGGCTCTTATGAGGGCTGTTCTGCTATACTACCATTCCTGAAGATATGTGACTAATAACTAATAAGTTATATGTTCTTTCTGTAATCTTTTATATGGTCGGTAAATAGTTATGTCAGTTAATCTTGTACTATGTTCCTATGTCTCTATATAAATTCCAACGTACAGGAGAAGGCATAATTTATGCTAGAAATTTGAAATACTTGGACAAAGACGACAACAATAAGCAGACACATGAACAAACAATGGCTGGCACTGCTGCATAAAATATACGAGTGTGCAACATTACTTTTTCTCAACCATTTGGACCTAAAATTAATAGCATCAGTACGAGAAGTTCACCTGCATGTAGAATGTATTGAAATCGTTGTAGCCATCCCTGCCGCAAGGAAAGGTCTTGTTGTCAAAATGTGATGAATAGGAGTAAAACTTGAGTAAATATAAATAAAAGGTAAGCAACACCCATAACATAGATCAGACATACAAGCATAAGAAACTTGATTCAACCGGATAAAATGTAAGCTTCAAGGTTTTTGATGGTAGAAAGGTTATCGTCTTTTTAACAATGGTTGTCTACACAATACTGCATTAAGGGAAACATAGTTTTGTGGCTTGTTCTTACCTTTTTCCCCTTGCTTATTTTTCAGTTAAATATAATTCAGTATTGGATTTGGTGTATCCCTTCATATTTTCTCTAACCAATTAGTGGTATAAAGTTTTAGATGGCCAACACATGCTTTAGTTACTAATCCTGCAAAATGATTAAATTTTTTGAAAATAAACACTAACAAGTGTTCTGTGCCAAGTCAAAGGGGCCAACTATTTTGGGAAAGATAATGTATCACTCGGGCATAAATCTTATTTGTTGGTGATTGTTCCTTAATAGATTTTATAATGATTAAGATTTTAACGACTACAGTTTGTTTAATGGGGCAGGCGCAAGTAACTGGGAAGAAATATTTTAATATAAATGGTGAGGGCAACAAAAATAAGAAAAGAGCATGTCCTGCATTCCGTGCACTGAACCTGCCATATTGTCATCCTAGATGAATCTAATGAGGCCTGGGTATTCTGAGTACAACAGAAGTGTTTGATGTCACAAACTTCTTAAAACCTACATTCAGCAACCAAAGTCTGATACAGAAGTGAGCAGCACAGAAACATCCATGGATAACCAAGTAAAATTAACCCATTGATCATGATGCAGTTGGAATAAGAATATGAGAAAGAAAAGTGTCCAAAAATCAACAAGGCATAAAATCATGTAAAACAAATCAAAAATGGCTGTCGTCAAAAAGCAGACACAGAAACTTAGTTACACACTGCTGACAGAACCCCACCAGAACTACCAACATAATTTCTGGAGTAATACAAATAAGAAAAGTATTGTAAAGTAGCATACTTCTTATAATGTGGAGCATCCCTATCCAGACGAGCAAGGGTACCAGCCAAGATAGAAACCTGTAAGTTCAGGGTGAAAGTAAATCAGCATAGCCAAAAGAACAACTTGCCATGAGGAAGATAGTAAAGAGTAAAAGAAGTAAAAGAAAAACAGAAAGACGTACATCAATAAGAAAATCAAACTTCAGAAAAAACATGCATGACATATTATAATCCATTATAGAGTTTTGTTAAGTGTATACCGTATAATATTTATATATGGCAAATGAAACTCTCACACACTCCCCGCCTTTGGTGAGGTCGGTAAATGTCAAAAATTTCCTCCGGCTGTCTTATTTTCTGGTAACCATGCTGATGGTATTAACGTGTAAGAGACTAAGAGTGTAGAAACGTAGATGTGAATCTAATAGGACGAGGAACGCAATGGATATTTGCATTAGGAGGAATAGAAACGAGGATCAGAGAGAGTAGGGAAGTAAACATCTAAGTAAAGACACTTGGTGGTGGAATGACAAAATGAACAAAAACTTTTAGGGAGAAGAATGATTTCTATGAGCTTTAGATGATTGTAACTTGTAGGGGTTTATAGAACACGACATTCAAAGTAGTCATTTTTTTAATGTTCAAGTAACTTGATGAAATTTGAATGTTACTTGAAGAAATTTTGATGTCAGTCAAGGTAACAGTCACAGTAAAACATGAAAATTCTCACAAAGAGTATATGTAGTGGACAACTTTTACACACTTCTGAGATTAAAAATCCTGTACACAACACAACCATAACCTCATGTAGCTATCAAGTTTATCTTACTATATACCTTCTCTCCACTATCATTACCAACAACTCTAATTTCCAGTCCAACACAAGCAGCTTCAGGAGCAAGAGGGATCTCTTCATAGCTCAGGAACTGTACTGCAGCAGGATCGTAGCGGAAGAATCCAAAATCATGAACCTAGAATTGCAAAAGCATAGTATCATTATCATGCACAAAATGGCGCTCTGAACCGAGACATTCAACAATGCGACATGAATCCAGATAGGCATGTCCAGCATGTACAAAGTGATCCAAATATATTTCATAAAAATGGTTTTATACAAAACAGAATAACATCAAATCACAATTGCTCCACTTAAATTTGTTGATAAGAAAACAAAGGGAAGTACACAGAAAGAAAAATAGGAATATCTCAGATTCTTGTAACTTCGTGAAAGGGGAACGTGAAGCCAACTTCGAGCTTATTACAAATTCAAGATTCCAGCTTTCGAGCTTATTACAAATTTAAGATTCCATCTTAACCCATATTCTTAATCTTTATTCTTTCCTGAATATTAACAATTGTTGTAGGGCAAATAGGGCCGCCGAAGGGCTGAGGGCTCCATGCTCTCCCCCACCCCCCACATTTTTAATATTGATAGAGGTTGCTCCTTAAACTTATTATGATTATCTTGTATTCCATTCCGATCTCTTTATCAAAATTCTCCTTTTTCACTATTATCTTCCTTTCTACTTCATTATACTTAAAAATATTGAATTGCAAAATAAAAAAGATAAGCAGGTTCGGAAAAATGAAAAGGAAAAAGTAACAGCGTTATGATATTGTACTCCTGAAAAATGATGATGATGATGATGATGATGACGACAAAAAAATGGATTTTCCCTTGAGCTACAGATTTATACAACTATTTATATATTTTCTAGTGGTATCTGATAAGTCGAACAAAACTGGGTCATGATTGTTTAACAAACTCAAGTACATGGGGAATCTTAGAGATATGCCCGGTGTGATTTTGACTTTGTTTCAGTAATACAAAAACAAATTATTCAAATGCTTTCAACCAAAGCTCTGAAATCAGATTGATCATGGAACTCTGTTTCAGTACCTGACCCTTTTACACAAAACAGAAATCCAAAAGCAAGCTGACAACTATGAAAAACTCCAAACCACTCGGCTACCAGAAGATAATCAAGTATATCATTTCCAGGATGACATAAGACCCAAACAGCAACATGGTCAAAATTAACGAACTTCCATATATGATAACAAGCACACACTGTGAAAACCAAAGAACTGAACCCCTCAAGTTGGTTCAAATATAAAATTCTTGCAAATAATATAATCTTTCACATATCTCACAAGACATCCATGATATATTAAGCAACTCACCGGGTCTCTATATATTGGATAGACTGGAATCTCTTCACGATTTACAAACATAGCTTCTGCTACTACAGGACCTACAAAAGATATAATCAAATCAAAAAGCAGATACTTTCCCCATAAAATATCAAGAAACATTAAAAAGGGAACCTTTTTATTCCTGGAATTAAGAACATCGTGTTCAGGGTTTTTAAGAGCACAAATTTCATAATTTACTACTCCCCGTGTTGCACGATCACAGTCCACTTTGCAATAATTTTTTTGTTCAGAATTGATCCAATGTTCTCAAATTTCTCAATCTCAGATCATACCTATCCTTAACGTTTGCTAATTTTGGAAAGTGGTGTCTAATGAACGAGTGGAGGAAGTAGAAGTTATTATTCTCACCAGTCACCACAAATCACTAGTAAACTATGAAGACGAAAAAAAGTCAGCTTAATTACCTGGTTTAACCACATGACGATTAGTTAGTATAATTCCACGACGCTTATCAACAACAAACCCCGTGGCATAGCTTGCACCCGCAGATTCAGTGTCAAAAGCTCGACACGCAGTCGTACGAAGCACCACCACCGCCGGAACCACCTTGTGCAACGCTTTCCTCCAATCCTCTGCCGTCGCATGGTTTTCATTAAACGGTGGTGGATCAATCTCCATAGACAGCCCATCCTTCATTTCCGATGGCTCCGATGAGTCTTCCATCTCCTTAAAACACAAATTTCAACAGCAATTGATATACCTTTTCTGACTTGTTCAGTGAAATAAATTATAAATCCTAGTGAACTCGTGAATTAGGGTTTAAATGTAAGATTATATAATGCGATCACTATGATTGTATATATATATATATATCAGTATCCGTGCGTATGCTCCGGACCACGGCGGCTAAACCTAAAACTCCGGCGACGGTGACGGTGACGGTGACGGTGACGGCGACGGCGTGAGTGCGATTTTAATATATATTTCTTTGTGTGCGAGATGGGAGCCGTTTGAGGAAATACACTCACACAAGTCACACTGTTATTTCGTCCATTTCTGTTTTCATGTTGCAGTTTTTTCTAACTTGTAGTGCGAAATTACGAAAAAGCCCTTGATCGTAGTTGTTGGAGGAGTCAAACAATTGGTTGCTTTTTGGTCAACTTGTTATGATTCATGACTCATAGGGGATTAGGTATTACCCTTTTCTTTTCTTTTGTTTGATAAAAGTAATATTGCATTTTTTTTTAAAGGGTATCCTAGGCGTGACTAGACTAATTCCTAATAATTTTAAAACTGTTAAAGTATGTAGCCATGAGATAATTTTTCAGTGACCACGAGTTGTTTGCGTATGGATTCGAACCTGAAGTAGATGGGTTATTTAGCATCATCCTCCAACAAGTGTTAACCAGTACACCACAAACCTTGTGGTTTAATATTGCATCTTTCTTATTCATATTTGGTAAAATATAGTTTGTTTGAGACTCTTTTGTAGTTTCTTCTAAACTATTTTAATAATAGTTGATTAACTATTATTATTAGGATTTTCATTTTGTTTTTCTAAATCTTTTTCGTAATTCTGTGATTTTTTTTTCTAAAACAGTCTCTTCTTTTTACATTATAGTAAATGATTGTGTATAAAACATTTCTTTGTATGGATATTTTATGTATTTTGAAGATTACCTCTTAGTTACTTCTTATTTCTTATATGATAAGAGTTCAAAACTTTCAGACGGTTTATTTTTCTGATGATAAAAGGTTTTTCTGGTGATAAAACATAAGGTGTTAAAACCTTTAATTGTCGTCTTGTCTAGCAAGAGGTTTATACAATCTCTTGTTAACCTTTTTTAACTTGATAGCTCATTCTATAACCTAAATGCCTCCAACTAAACCAATTCCATGCAACTGCTCTCCTTTATTGATTGTCGATTGTTGCTAGCTCTTCTAGTAAGTTGATCTGCTCATGTTTTCTATATAAAAAAATGTAACGTGCATGGTTTTCAACATGTGATATGGTGGCATTCATGATTGTTAAGGGATTTACGTTTGGATCTGGAAACAAGGATTCAATCTGTTATGGAGAATGGGTGTCCTCTTTTAGGAAAATAGTAAAACAACCTAGGTTTGGTAAATTGAGTAGGGTCGAATAAACCTATAAATTATTCAACCAAAAGCCTCATCAGAACATTGTGACATTCAACTCGGTGATATCTACCTATATGAAATATATATATATATATATATATATATATATATAGTTGGATATAGAAGGTAGTGAACATGTTTAATAAAATGCCCCCACCTCTTGAAAACAAATGGCCCCTTAGTTTCATTTGATTAATTATTCATCTGTGAAAATCTCGGTTGCTTATTTCATTTGCCAAGTGGTTGTTTAAAATACGCTTTATAAATAAATAATAGCATTAATCATGCTTCCTAGATCAAAAGGTACAACCGTTTTTTTATTTGAAGTAGTTCTATAAAAAATATAACTTTTTTCTTGTGAAGGTGTTACTTTATAGATGTATTCATGTTTTATTTAATGTGTTACAAAATTGATAAGATTGATTATATATCGTAAATTTTTGTCAACTTTATCTTGTATAACAATATTTTTTTAATAATAAAACCAGATGTATTTTTTATGCAATGAATTCTTTTAGGACAAATGTATGTTAAAACTTTTTGATCATACAAGAGCCATGCTTTCCCATAGTCAAATTCAAATATCTAAATGACCATTCACGGTTATAAAAGCTAACATCTTGTAATGATTGCTAACAAGTAAATATGTAGATCTGAATTTTTTTCCCATGTCTTAGATCACGCCTTCACTATTATCATAAGAAATCTTAAATAAATTTTTCAAAAAAAAGGCAGTTCGGATATTTTCAGCTGTCTGCATGGGCTCTTGCATACCTTCATATTGAATTTTGTAGCCTGACACATTGCAACATACCATGCATAAAAATTTAAAAAAATATCTTATTTTTGTTGGTTAGATACGTCTATATGATCTACCTCAAAACTTTTGTATTGTGTCATTACGACATATGTCTTTTATGAATATAAATAAAATATTCTATCAAACATCAAATACTCTAGATTATTCAGCCTTCTCTCACAAATCTATAATCTTTCAAGATCATGCTAATTAAGAGCTTCAAGTATGCATATAAATAGGGATTCAATTCAATATTGTTTATCTTTTATTTCGTTAGTCCGAGCGATATTCATCGAGCCTCTTACTTAACAAAAAGATAATCATAATAATGTACAAAGGTTTTAAGTTATAGTATAAAGAACCTAATAATGGATAGTTTTTTCAAATGTGGGCCTGGAAAAAATAGACGTCGTCAATTGGTGAACTACTCCAAATTGAAGTACTGGTATTACTTCATTTGTCTTTTTATTTATGTATTATTATATGTGTTCTAAAAAATAAGAAAACATAAGTCGAGCAACCTTTTCTTATGTTCCCTTGACATAAATGACTGTAATATCCCTATGAACCCCAAAGGTCCTTTGTAAATCTTGAAAATTGATTAATTTTTTATTTGGAATTTAAAGTTCATGTAACAAAACTCACATTACATAACTTATACAACACAAAGTCATGATTTTCTTACCTGCAGGTTACAACAACTATCGGTCCCCACAAATCATGCATGGCCCCTGTGACCATCCCCTTCTCGGCAACCCCCTTATGCAGTTATGCCATCCCATCCCTTCCTACAATGTCGACAATGGACCCTCTTTTTAATCAAAGTTTTCGTTCTGATATTTCTATAATTATTATTTTTAAAACCATCAAATATTATACGACCAAGATTCAAGGGTAATGCCCATTTAATTTCATTTATCACAACATTGATGTAAAAACGGAAGCTTGATGATTAACTGGTGTAAGAAATATTAAAAGCTTAAACTATGAATTGTTTTATTTTAACAGTTTATTGATATTTAATATTTTTTCCTTCGGATTTTTCACTGATTACAAGTTCTACGATTGGGTTTCCGGTTTACTTTTTAAACTATGAAAATGATTTGTTATACATGAGATAAACGACCAACATACATTAAACCAATAATTGGTGGAAGATAAGGGGCACAATATAATTTAACAGAAAAGGAAGGTATTAATTGAAATACATCCACAAGGGGGCAAATCCGGATTTTAACAAAATGTGAAGGGGTTAATTGGTTATATACAAAATCTTGCAGGGAGTAATTAGAGTTTAACATAAAGTTCAGGGTTAAAAATAGAAAGTAAAATAAAATGTCAGAAGTGGGATTTGAACCCACGCCCTCTTACGAAGACCAGAACTTGAGTCTGGCGCCTTAGACCACTCGGCCATCCTGACAATTGTGAACTGGAAGTCGACTTAAATTTAATAAACCCATATAATTCCATTTTTTATTTACAATTTCTTTTTAATATGCACTAATATTTTGTGGAATTCCTTATAATTTTTTATTATCGTATAACAATTAGTTTTTGTGTTCAGATAACTTGTTTTTTTATTTATTTTAAAACTGTAAAAATCACTGTTTATAATGTGAAACTAAATGTATTAGAACGTAGAGTGTGGTTTTATAACGTGAAGTAAAAATAGACATTAAAAATATAATCACATTGTAAATAATATTGTATTTTTTTTCACATGTATTGTTTGACGAAAACTGGTTTTCAATCTGTTTACGGTTTTTGTTTAATTAGTCTCTTAGTAGCATAATCAGTTTGATTTTAGTTACAATAAAATTGATTATTGTAGAATATATTTTTATTTTACCTTTTTTTTAATATATTATTTTATTGATAACAATTTCTCAAACATTCAACGTCTTCAAAAGTGATCATCACAATTTCAGTTAGCGAAATAACATCCAAACAATGTCTAATGCACTGCATTTTATCATTGTTGCTTATCTAATACTGATCGCTCAATATCATATGATCGATTTCAAAACACTATTACCAATTCAAGTTGTTGTTGTAATAGTTAATAGATTATCAACATGGTTTAACCATTAAAAAAGTGTTTGGGATGCCTCTAATAACCAACGAATGGTAATCGAATCGATCAGGTCATGTAGGAACAAGGTTCAAGTCTACCGGTCTGTTAGGATGTCTTACCTTAATCATATAATACTTATTATTCAGTTTTATCAATTGTCGTTTTCTTGAGTACAGTATGATGTTTGAAAGCATATGGTATATAATAGTAGGAACATCGTATAACATTATTCATATTGTTTGCTAGTGTGTACTGGTTTCAACAAACCTACGTCCACCGACACCTTCCAAAACAACAAAGAACATGTATTCAACCGACCATATAAATACATAATACATAATAATTGGATTTCAGGTGCATATTAAAGTCAACTATTATGAATCAACTCTTCGGCCATAAAACTCTTGGCTTCTGTATTATGTAATCCAACTATTTTAAAAAATAAATGAAAACATGCTTTCTAGATTCTATATTTTTAGACATGTTTATTCAAGAATCAATTTATAGTTAAAACAAACAAACTACATCAAAATTTAACCAAATTTGTCTTACTTCTTATTTGCGATTCAATTTTTTCTTGACCGGTGTAACACACGTTCATTTTTTTATTTTGTAACAATTTTACACGATAAACAGATATTAAGCCACATCATCAATCGTTGTATTTTGAAACTAAAGCATTAAGAATACAAACAAGAAGATAAAGACACTTCAAGGAATATTCAATTGTTAATTTATTTCATTCCCCTCCCCAACCCCAAATATTCTTTTTTTTTTCACCGAAACTCTTCACCAAACGAGACTGTAATGTTTTCGAATACAGCCAAACATGACATATGAGGAAAAAAACAATATTTAAACTATTTTCCATAATACATTAGCACCTTTTTTAAGATGCATATCTTCATCAAGCAAACTGCATCTTCATTCGACTGTTTCCTGTCAAGTCCATTGATTATGATATATTTCTTTTTCATCGTAACTTTTATTAAATTTAATGAAAAATAATACATATAAAAAGTATTGCAATCATAATCAACTTTTGAAATAAGTCCATATATATGGCAACTCAATTATGAAAAAGCCTTTATGATGTGTTAGGCCCCCTCCCTTTGTTTTAAAGCCCTATAGGACCACAATAGCACAACAAAGTCAAAGTCAAATAAGAAATTAAATTTTATCATCTACATTCAAATGTCTTTATGGACATGGTCCTCAAATGTTTTATCTATAAGTACAATCTTTTGTTTGATTATAGGTCAAGATATAAAAAAATATAATTTAATTATCGTCCAGATTTTACGGTTTTTGTTTAGATATATTTAAATAAAAATTTATTCGATGTAATAATCACATCCTCTCCATCAATTTTGCTGAAAAACTTAACCGATTTTCTTTCTTTAGATTTGAAAAAACTTACATGAAAGTTAGACGATGTTTTTATACAACTTTCATGGTATTTTAGAATTTATGAGTTAGAAAACAATCATATTCGATACTTTAATGGGAGGTCTATTGTAATGGTCCTAACTTATCCGAGGGAAAAAAAATATAATTAATAACTAAACAGTGTTGGACTTAATCAGCCCTAACAAGTCCCAGTTGGCTAACCATCTACGGTTCTAGTCGGGCTAACTCACAAAGCCTAAAGGTTCCTTCCTCTCACAAATTCAGAGTTTTCTGAGGGCCGCTTAGGATTTTTCTGTCTATTATCTTGAGGAACCTGCGAGATTCAAATATTTAATCGAGGTTCACACAAACTGGTCCAAACACCTAAAATCAACAAAAAAAAAAGATGTAGCAAACAAAAACCACGAGAAATCATGAAGAAAAGAACTAGTACACCTTGAGTGTCGGTAGTTCAACTAGCAAATAAAATACCAATTCTTGGGTCCTCCCTGTAGGTCGTCAGTTCGAGTCTCTACTGGGTCACTAAGGATTTTTCAGACTGTTATCTTTAAAACCCATAAAATTAATCAAAACACAAGTAAGCTAAAAAGAAGAAAAAAAAAGAACTACTCTATTGTACAAAGGGGTTAAACATAACACACAAGTTTTTTACAATGAACAACAATTATGGCAAATTTATTGACTTTACCAGTCACATGATACCCATTAAACACACAAAGGCCTGGACTGGCTTGGCTTCCCCTAATATGAAACTTTTCACCTCACAATATATATGTATATATATATATATTCATCAACAAACCCCCACAAAATTCACATGTGAATAGTTCCCTTATTTCAAAGAAACTTCAGAACCACAATTACTAGTAATCTGTAGATCAGATGGAGTAGTGCATACCAGTGCCCTTTGTTGTAAATGTCTCAAACTTTGCTCCATGCTAACTTGCACCATATCTGCCAACATCTGTTTTGCATTCCCATTTTGTTCATCTCCTTCGATCTGCGATATAATATCGCACACGATATTCTCGAGCGTATCGGGCTCGAGCTCCGATCTCGGGTACGGTGATTCCCGTAGCAACCGCAAAAGTGTGTGGGCTTTCGTTTGCGAGCTTACGGTTCCTTGAACCGTAAGCTCCAAAAGCCCCGGAATCACACCTTCTTTAAGGATCGGTTCTCGGTATCGACACCTGTCGCTTTGACACATAGTTAAAAGTGTACCCACTGCGTGCTCGCGGTTCTGGGGGGACCCACGTTCGAGAACCTCCACAACCGCCAGCACGCCGCCTTCTTCGGAAGTTAAGGAGACACGTCCTTCTTCGAAAGAAACTAAGGATTCTAGAAGAGAGGTGCATCTTTCGGAGATTTTTGAGGATTTTTTGGAGGATTTAAGGATGTTAATTAAGGATGGAATAGGGTGGGATTGGAGGATTAGGGTTAGATTGTGTGGTTCGGATGAGAGATTGCAAAGGGCCATGATCGCGTCCATTTTGACTTGTGGGGTGCTACCGTGGCCAAGGAGTTTGACGAGAAACGGGATGGCGCCAGATGCACCGATGGTTGAACGTTTTACGATTGTTGCCGATAATGTGGCTAATGATGCTATTGCGTGTTCTTGTAAATTTGGATTGCCGAAATGAAGAAATGTGACGATTGGTTCTAAGGCACCGGCATCCACGATACTAATCTTGTTTCTGAAGAGAAAATTATAAGTTGGTTGTTAGCTGGTAAACTAGTCATGTTTGATAAAAACTAGGGGATAAGCTGGATCACAATGTTAAATGACCTAAAAAAGGGTGTGCTGAAAAATTAATTAGAAAAATATAAGGGGGCATAAGCGTAAAAAGGTAAAAAAAAAAAAAAAAACTCTTAAAGCTTGGAACAACACTGCTGTAAGTAGCTTTTCTTTTCAAAAAACTAGCTTATGACAAACAAAATATGGGATTTTCAAATAAACTAAAAAAAAGCGAGCATGATCGGCAAAGATGGTCTTAACCTTAGTGCCATACAGGGTCTGTTTAGTTGGTTTTCCATTAAATCCTGTATAGATCGAGTAGATTTATTTATTTATTTATTTTTTGGAGGGGGGGGGGTGATAGAAGGAAAAAGCCTTAGCTTTTAGCCTAAAACTCCCCCTAGAAACTTACAAAAATACATCACTTTCTATATCATTAAGCTACTACCCAGTAGTTATGTATAGCTGACCGAATAAGCTAGTTCCATTAAACCTATAAGCAGTGGCGGATCCAGGAATTCTGTCCACTGGGGTCCCATTAAGGTAGACTAAAGGCGCGTAAAGTCACCCGGCGTAGTTCGGAATTTTTTCAAAGTTTTTTAGTTGATTTCAAGGGATTTTCTTAGTGTTTTTGTTGATTTTAAAGGATTTTCTTAGTGTTTTTGTGGATTTTGAAGGATTTTTTCCGTTTTTTTATTGATTTCAAGAGACTTTTTTAGTGTTTTTGTCAATTGCGGACAAGATGGGGTCCTTTGAATTTTTTTACTGGGGGACGAAAGGCTAAATTAAGTATTTTTTATATTTTTACCCTATATAATTTTTTTTAAACATTCAATGGGGTCCTTGGACCCCCCCCCCCCCCCCCTTTTACATTAGCTCCGCCACGGCCTATAAGTTGCTAACAAACAGGACCATAATATGACATCTATATATAAAAATACAATTATACTACCAAACAGTACAAGTCACTGTTCATACATGTTAATTAGAATGGAAAGAGGAAAGCCTAAAGAACTTTAATCCATCCATGGTTAACAGATTCTGTTCCATGTGATGGGATAATTAATTAGCTTCGTGAAGAAGATGAAATGGAAAGGGAAAAAAGAAAAAGAAAAAGAAAAGAAATTAAAGAAAGAGTGACAAGTGAGTAAAAGCATAAACCAAGTCACCCCACCAAAAAAAAATTAAACGTTATCCATATCATAAAAGCATCAGATGCTATGCCCAATTAAAAATCATTCATTCTATAAATGTTTATGGTTATCTATCACATAAATATTAATAAATACAATGGTTGTATTGTTTGTAAGATGATACGATATAATAAAATTGGTGATTTACACACGAACATGTTGAAACATCGAAACATGCACATGGGTCGAGAGACACACCCATTTAATTGAATCCCATTTTTATATAGTGTAAGTGTACTACATGATAAGATCGGTTATATTTAGTATTTTCTCCTGACCGATCATGTACAGCGAACTTCCTAAAAGGAATATAAGCAAATTCAATGAATTATATCATCACTTAGGTAGATTTTGTATTCTAACTTTAGACTCTTTGTTTTTTTCTTTGGCACACAAATCATGAAGGACATAAGGGTGCATTTGTTACACATATAGGACAAAACATGATACAATAGAACAGAACAGAACAAGACAGTTGGTCGACATTTAATAGAACAAGACTAATAAAATGACCAATTTACCCCTAATGATTCGTTTATTATTTTTCTTACCAAAAAGTCAATCTAAATAAAAATTAACAAATAATACTTAGAAATTATAATTTCTAAATTTTCTTTTATAGCTTTTCTATATTATGTTTTTATTATTAATATTTAAATATATATACATATATATATATATATATATATAAATTAACAAAAAATATATAAAATGTATAAAAAAAGAATTTTGAGAACAAGAGTGTGAAAGTTTAAACAAAATAAAATACAATAAATAAAATTTAAAAAATGGATAAAATGTAAAAAATGAGATGTATTTTTTATTGAATATTGGTAAATTATAGACATAGTCCACCTAGGGGTGGGGCTGGAAGCTTGGAACATACTTTGTTCATGTCTTTTCCACGTAAAAATCATGCCAAAATGAAACAATGATCTACTATATTAAAAGGAACCTAAAAAAACAAAAAGTCCCCTAGGTTTATTTCATTTTCACTTCTTCCACAAAATTCTTTCAAAATAGACATCTTGAAACATGAATGGATTTTGTATTTTCTTTCTTGTTAGGGTTTTTGTGATATCAAGAATCTACACAAAAGATTTTATTTAATCTCTCTGTTTTTGTTTTATTCTACAAATTATAATTTAGAAAGCTCAATTCAGAGCTTATTTCGAAGATCACAAACATATATAGGCTTTCTACATCACATTAATGAATCCTAGGAAGAAAAGTTGGGTACGGATAAGAAGACCCTAGAAAGTGACAGAAACCAGCCTCCCATAAACACCAACCACAATTAACTTCAAAATGAATTAATCAAACAAAAATATTATCATCAATTGTAATTGAGAATTTTCTATAAATTTTTTCAATAACTTTTTTGAATTTCAAAAGTTCCCCAAATGAAGATCCCTATTGTTGATCTTACATATGAACATCAACTGTTGCTGATAATATCACCGTCCTAAATTGAAATTACGTCAAATTCATGATTGCATAAGCAATTACTAACCATATTATCCTTTCAGATTAGGTTTCAATTCGATCTAACTGCCTTTTTTTTCAAGTAGCCAATCAGAAGAGCGATCGATGAAAAAAGCAAGACCACAAACACATACTTTAATAATAATATTATTATTGTGTTTTCCTTTTTCGATGAATTGATGAATCCAAGGAAAAGGATGCACACACAAGCATAGAAAGTGACAGAAACCACACTCCAAAGCATCTATAATATAATCAATTAATTAATTATATATCTCAAAAACAAAAATATCAAAAAGGATATAGATCAACATACGTTTCGTCTTGGACGGCAAGGTTAAGGAGAGCGAGAAGCGCAGCCGCTTTGGCTTCAATAGATGGAGAGCGAAGCATGGAAACAAGAGGTACGATTGCATCGGAAAACTGTCTCCGGCACCGCTGTGAGGTTTTTGTAAGTCGACGGATCTCTTTAGCTGCTTCAATTTTGGAATAAGGATCGTGATTATCGTCTTGGATGAGACGTAAGGTATGAGTGATGACGGTGGTGGTGGTGGTGGTTGTTGGAGTATGATCTCCGGTGCCGGCGGCGGTGGTGGTGGTGAGTGAATCCATGTGGAACCACCGACGAGAAAGGAAGAAAGAGAGAGAATGGAAATGGAAATGGAAATGGAAATGAGAGTGAAGTGGGAAGGTGTTTTTTGTGTTTAAAAGAATGTAAGGTGGAGAGGTAACGTGAGAAGTGGTGCCGTGGCGTTAAGCAACAGTTATTTTCAACGCCCTTTTTCTTTTTCTTTTTTAAATTCTAATTTTATAAATAAATTAGATTAAAAAACACCTTAATTTTATATTTTATATTTATATATTACTATTTAAATCTAATCGGTTTTGGTAAAAGGCTTAAAATCGTGTGAGAAGGAGAGTTAATGTGAGAAACATAAGAATAGATCTGAACCATTAATCCAATGTTTTAAAACCCGAGTTAACCCGGCCGATCGAACCGGTTGGACCGGGACCCGGGGTAGTGACCGGATTAATGTATATGACCGCCCCGTTTTAACCCTGTCGGGTTTCTCAAAAACCCGGTTAAACCGGTGGTAAACTCATTTCTCAAACCCGGTTAACCCGTTTTTATATTAAAATTCATTTTTTTTTAAATGTGTGTTTCTTTAATGTATTTGGATTGATGAAAAACTTGTTGTTTGTGTATTTTTAATATTGGAACTTATAGACATCAAATTATTACTTTATATATATATATATATGTATGTACGCAAGAAAATGAAAAAAATACAAGGGATTAAGGGAATCTATATATGTATAAAAGGAAGATCCTAAGAGTTTGACGTGGCACCTTCTTAGACTAGGATTCTTAGCTTGAATTTTTGTGGTTTTTTTGAATTTTTAAATTGTTAAATATGTTAAAGACTATAAGCCCCTCTATGAAAAATGTATTGTTCATTGCAAGAAAATGAATGGTTAGTAACATAAATAAGTAAAAATAAATGATTAAGCAACATACATTGCAATAAAGTAAATGATTAGGTCTCTTTATAAAATGGTTTAAGAGAAGGAAGTTGGATAGTTTAGGTGTTAAATATCAATTAAAGTAGTGTCAAATTACCGAAATATAAGGGATTAAGGGAATTATTGAAACCCGGTGGTTGAAACGGTTGAACCAGTTAACCCGAGACTCGGTCACCACACCGGGTCAACTAAAAACTCGGGTTTTAAAACATTGCATTAATCGCTTTTGATCGCATACCCATCCATAAATTGCGTCTTAGAATGGAGTTGATCTGGTGCATTTTGGTGCACCTCATCTTGGTGTATTTCATCATAATGTGCATCCAAGGGTGGAGATCAATTATTACTTTTCTCACCCTAACTTTCCTTCTCACCGGAACCCACCCTTTGGTAAAAAGTATCCTAAGACCATTTCTATTAGTTTATGTTAGTTAAATTTGATTATTGTAACTATATTTAAAGATTGTAATTTATATGTATATTAACTATAGATTTAAAAATTTGAGTCATGTTCTGATACCAAAGTATTTTTAGGATCCAATTGTTTTATATATTATATTTTGGAGAGAAAAATAGAATAAGATTTTAATTGTAAAAATCTTATTATTGTTTGTATTCAATAGAATCGAAAATTAGTTGAACTAAGTTAAGATAGTTACCAAAACGGATTGAATTGTCATTTAACCAATTGAAAGCCAGTAAAGTCAAAATTAGTTTGGCAAGTACTATTTTTGGCGAGCCAAATTTTTAGTGAAAACTTGACTAACAAGTTTAACTCACCAACTCTATCAATTCTTTTGTTTTTATGGAAACATGTTCATCATATCAGACTATGAAAGTTCACAAGTATTATTTTATTAGCATTATACTTTTTATTGTTCCCTCTGCATATAGAATAATGGGTTATGTTAACAAACGTCTATATACAACTCAAAAGGCTGAAATGAAGAGTACAAACATGTATTGATCAACAAATTAGATAAAGGCACTCATTAAAATTAGATAACATCATTTAATACAGTCATGGCTATAAAACGTGACCTTTGTCAAATGTTGCAAGTCGCTCATTTTGATATAAATTTATGAGTGATACTTTCTTAGGGTAAAATCGGCGTCAACATCTGAAGACTATCTTAGTTTCTCATATATAAAAAAGTATTTTCTTATGCTACTCATTTCAATCATTAACCAATTTGTGACCAGTCGGATTGCTTAAAATCGTGTACTGAACCCCCTTCAACAAATACCTTTTCTGTTAGTCATTATCCTTTCAGCACCAACATATATATATACCTTAAATACAAATGTTAACACAAGTTAACATAAATGAACAAAATGTAAACATACCATACCGTTAACATATAAGAGAATCTCCAATAGCTTCTCTAAAATAGAGAAAAATAACCTTTTGTTTTCTATAATGCTCCAACAAATTGTCTATCCTATTCTCTAAAATAGAGATTCATTGGAAAATCTCCAAATATAGAGATTTCTCTAAAACTCCAAAAAGAAGAGAGAAAAATGAGTTTTTTTATCCATTTCATCAATGAGAGTTAAATTAATATCATTTTATTTATATAGAGGAGATTTCAATTACAAACCACTTTAATTCGTACAAAACCGTACAAACCGCATGAAACCAATATTTTTTATAAATTTTTTTCACTTTTTCTTAATTATTATGGTTGATTAGTCAATAATATATGAAAAAATTTCATCAAGAATACATGAAGGTTGGTGAATCAAGAATACGTGAAACAAGTTTCATCAAATTGAGAGTTTCATGAAACAATTTCATTTTCATGAAGAAACAAAAACAAATTCATGAAAAAAAAAATTATATGAAACAATTTCATCATATTAAACACTTTCATGAAGAAAAAAAATTAAAAAAAAATATTGGTTTCATGCGGTTTGTACGGTTTGTACGAATTGAAGTGGTTTGTAACGGAAATCACCCATATATATATAATGTATTTGGATAATAACGTTATAGAATATTTAAATAATATAATAAATGATGAAATATCTAAAATGGAGAATTTGTTGGAGTTGATTGCAATTTATTTTAGAGATTTTAACTTTTAGTTCTCTATTTTAGAGAATTATACAAAAACTGTTGAAAATGCTCTAAATATTAACATACAATAAAACATTTTAACCTGAAACTGTTAACATACGTTAACTTAGGGGTTGTTTGTTTACCTTCTAACGATTCTATTAAGAGGCAGTATCTGAATCGCAAAGAGATGAATCATGTTTGACAAAAAAACAAGTTTGCCTCTTAATGATTTCAAAACCCTTTGAATCATTTTGTATCATCGACCTCCCTTAACCATTAAGAGCCCTAATTACATCCTGAACGATTACCAAACAATTATAATTTACTTTACACTATTATAAAAGTCTCTTAATAATTCTGACCACTTAATCATTCTGCTCCAAACCATTCAGTAACTGTCAACCAGCCCTCTAATCCCTCTTGTGCCATGATACGGAAAACGAAATATTTTTAGCATTTTCATTTATGTATTTTATAGGGTGCTTTTTTGCACTTGTTAGGTAAGTTTGGTAACAGTTTTTTGGCATTTTCATTTATTTATTTAATTGGAACTTTATTGCATATAAACAAGATATAAACCTTATAAACAATAAGATGAAAGTGACACAAGATTAATCAAATTCAACCAATTATATTGAAAATACAATGTGATTACTTTTTTAAACGTCTTGATCTATGTTAAAAAACCAAATAAAAAATTATTTTCTTTTAGTTGTACTATAAATCAAAAAGGGTGTTTCTTTTCTTCTTAAGGAATTTGATTTGAATTCAACCAATGGAATTGTATCTTTTTATTGATTAGCAACACACAAGAAAATTGAAATCTTAATTTAAATCACAAATTTTATTTTTTAGAAGTTTTTGTTAGTTTGGTATTCTGGCCTTTTGGTTTAGGTTCTTTTGAATTCAAATAAAATGTCAAATTGAATTTGTTGTGTTATCCAAAAATAAACATGAATTAATTTTGGTTTTTGCTTTGAATTTAAGAGTAAATTAATAATAAATAATTTATACATGAAAAGTGAAGAGAGGATTTATAGACCAACTTTTGGCTGCTTTTAAAGTTTCATTTAAATATATTTAATTTAATTTTTATGAAATGAGCAAAAGAAGATAGACATTTTGTTTGGTGAAGTTGGCAAAAGGATCTTTATTTCTATTTTTTTGTCATAAAAATTATAATATTTAAATTGACATATAATTTATGTGATTTAACTATACAAGTGAAACACTTGAATACTTGATTGTTTATTTTATATTTGAATATTATTCAATAAAAGAAAATTTTGTTGTGATTCTTAAAATGATTGTTTGGATTGTTACTAGTCAAAATACTTTGGGTTTAAATCTTATTTTCATTGAATTATTTATAAAAATTGAATTAAATTTCTATTTTAATCGTGATGATAATTGAAATTCTCTTTCATTTTGGCATGATCCTACTGATTTTTTCTTTCCCTCTGTGTCTTTTTTCATAGAGTCTAAAATTCAAAATAAATACAAATGAATTGTTTATTGATAATTTAAGTAACTTAGAGGTTGTTTGATTTTTTATTCATTAAGTTTTGAATATATTAAGTTGCCTCTAAGCATTAATCTCTCTGAATAAATTAAGATAAATTGTTGTTTGATTTTTATTCTGAATAAATAATCTGAACAACAAAAATTACCATTTTAGCCTTATGTCTATCTATCCAATTTTTATTTCCTTCTACGTTACATGACCTTCTAAATTCCTTCTAACTGATGGGTACAGTTCAAAACTGATGTTGCAGACTTGCATTAAACTAATATGTTTCATAAATATTTAAAATGACAAAAAAAAAAAAAATGAATTCAACAAGTTCATAAAACAATATTAATAACTTAAAATATATTTAAAATAATAAAGTATATATTATTGTTTGATTACAATATTTAATTTATACATTTTGGTAAATTATTTATTTTTTAGTGAGACGTTTGATAAAAATTGTAAGACAAGGGTAATTTTGGAAAATGTTAACTTAATATATTAAGATAGGATGAACTAACTTAACATGTTAAGTCAATATCTTAGTATTAAGTTAAAATAAAACACCTTAATATAAGTTAACCAATTAAGCTAACCGTCCATTAAACTTATTAAGTTAAAATCAAACACCCTCTTAACCAGCTTAATACGCGGTTAGCTTAATTTGTTAAGTTATATCAAGGTGTTTGATTTTAACTTAATACTAAGAGATTGATTTAACATGTTAAGTTACCTCATCCTATCTTAATACATTAAGTTAGCATTTTTCCAAAATTACCCTTGTCCTATAATTTTTAATCACACAACTCGTTGAATTCATATTATTTATTTTATTTTAAATAATTAATATTGTTTTCCTTTTTTGTCATTTTATATATTTATCAAATAATTTATTTCACTCAAATCCGCATCATCAATGTAGGAGGAAATGAAAACGGGATGTATAGACATAAGGTTAAAATGGTAATTTCTGTTATTAAGATATTTATTCAGAACAAAAATCAAACAACAATTTATCTTAATTTATTCAGAGAAATTAATGCTTAGAGTCAACTTAATAAATTCAGAACTTAATGAATAAAAAATCAAACAACCCCTAAATTCAGTTTAAAATAAGAGTTTTTGATCAAAGTGATTAAAAGTTTTTATTTCTATTAACCTTTAATTGAAAATTAGTTGTTTACTGTTTTCTTTTTAATCAAGTATTGAATTCTTAACCATTAGTAATCTAATATCTTCTCAAAAATAACAATCGTTGTTACATTTAATAAAACCAATAGTTAATAAGGTGGTGGAAAATAATATGTTATTAAATTTAATAAATAGTAAATACATTATATTATGAACGGGTTTTTGTTGCGAAATCCTTGCTAAATGCGATTACCCAAGTAAGCATCCTTTTGACCCCTTATACTGTTAATTGTTTGTTTTAAGATAAGATTAAGTAAAATTATAAGAAAACAATTTCTTACTTACTTTTTACATCAGTAAAACCGTAAGAGTCAGAAATACACAATCCAAATTTAAAATATGCGAGTGAAAACCAATAACTAATAATAGAAAATCAATAATTAGTTTTATATTTTAGATCTTACATTGTTATTTTAAAAACATGAAAATAAAAAATGGAAAAAGGCTTATCAACTTTTGTTTTCTAGGTTTTTTAATTGTCTTAAACTTTTAATAAATGATAGAAAAAATAGTCAAAATAGTAAAATCGCCACTAAATTTTTATGACTAGTTATTCTTCACACCTATGTCAAGTTGTCAACTATATTAATTAAAAATCATGGTTCAACTTGAGTTTATTTTATTAAAAAACTTAGGACGTATTTAGTTCGTGAAAATTTTATGTTTTCTAGAAAAAGATTTCAGAGAAAATGAAAATTTGGAAAACGCGTTTAGTTCGTTCGGTTTTCAAAAAATTTTCATTTTCGTTTTCTAAATTTATATTGGATTTAGAAAACAACTTTTTTGAGTTTTCAAAATTTTCATTTTCTAAATAATTTTTCACATTCACATACACACTTTCACACACACACACACACACACACTAGTACACTTTCACACACACACACACCTTCTAATGACCCCTTACATATACAACATAATGACAACATATATTATAAAATAAAGAGTGAAATCACAAGGGATGTCTCAAAGGTTTAAACTTGGGATTTAAAAATCAAAAGCAGCTAAAAGTTTCAGGTTTGAATCCAAGAAAGAGTAAAACCCCCTAATGGTCACAAAGATTCAAATGCGGTGACTCCGGGCTTCCCGTAAAACAGGTGGTCGTTCTAAGATTAGTCGGCTCACATAGCGGATAGGATATTCAGGTTAATAAAAAAAGTAAAATACTATTTTCGTCCCTGTTGTTTTATGTTTATAATGATTTGCGTCTCTGGTCCTTAAAACCCGCTTTTTTCATTCTTGTGGTTTTTATTTTTCTTCCATTTTCGTCCCTCCATCCAAAATTGTTAGAAACAACCGTTAAAAATCTAAAAAGTGTTTTTGAGAAATTACATATTTAGTCCTTGTGATATATGGAGTTTTAAATATATATCCTCAAATTAAATTTATTATTTTTCTTTCTTTATTATATTTTAGTACTACATATAATATACACACACACATAGTATATATATAGTGTTGATCATTTGAGAACTTCAAAATATCTGAGATCCATGAGATCCATTTTCTAAGCCACTAATTTAAGATTAGTTTTATCATTAATAAGATAACTATTTCATTTATTAAATAAAATTTTAATGCATTTCTTTAGAAAATGTCATATTTATCTATTTTTCTTTCTCTATCTTCTATTTATGTATTAACAAATACATCGTGCATATATTGTGAACACGTTGTAAAGACACTGTAAGCTAACCTTAATAAATTTTTTTCCATAGGGTGTTCACAGTCAATTGTATGTTATGAAAAGATGAAAGAGGAGAGAGAGAGAGAGAGAGAGAGAGAGATAGATGGGGAAAAAATAGAAGATATGAGAGAGATATGTTTAACTTATTTTATACATATTTTTTAAATATTTTTTTGTGGTTTAAATTAGATCTCACGGATTTCACAAAATAGCTTATTCTTAAAAGAAGACCCCCCCCCACACACACACATATATATATATATTGGCTCAAGGAAAAATGCCAAAAAAGAGAAAACTGAATAAACACACTGGGAGCCCTCCATCTGGACGTTATGCACTGATGCATACTGGTAACTAAGATGCATTTGTACATATGCATTAATGCATATGTAATTATAGATGCATTGGTGCATAGCATCCGAATGAAGGGCTCCATGGTGTTTTTTACTCTTTTTTAGTGTTTTCCATTGAACCATCTATATATATATATGTGTGTGTGTGTGTTAATTTAAATATTAAACAAATTTAATTAATTAATAAAAATAAAGTTTAAATGAAAATATGGGATTTTACTTCAATTTGATTAAATATATAAAAAACTTTCAATTTTAAAAAGATTAAGCAATCAATATAAATAAAAAAAAACTTTCAATTTTAAGAGGTTTCAACTTAAAATTTTGAAAAATATATCATTACTTATCAATAGTTTTAAAGAAATTATTTGATAATGTCCCGTTTTAAACCAATCGATTTTTTTTAAAAATTAATATAAAAAGCCAACCGGTTTTTTTAAAAAAATTAATAAAAAAGCCAACCAATTTTTAAAATAAAAAACTTCGATAAAAAAATAAATAAAAAATATTAAGAAATTTATTTATTATCAAAATTATTATAAGCATAATTATAAAAATCATATAGTTTTATTTAAAAACTATTGATGGGTAAATGATTTAATTTTTTCAACTTTTAAATAGAAATCTCATAAAATTAATAGTTTTTGTTTTATTTTAAATTACCATCCGAAGAATTTTAATAGGATTTGAGAAAAAAAAAATAGTTTTATTTATTACTAGTCGGTTTTTATTTTTATTAAATGTACTTTACTCCACTATTTCATATTTTTTTATTAATTAATCAAATTTGTTTAATATTTAAATTAATATATATATATATATATACATATGTACATAGAGAAAAGTTCAAATGCAAACTTAAATTTGATTGTGAACGTGAGGACAAATGAAAGCGCAACACGTGTCTGAATTTGTATTATTCAGACTGAATAATACTACATTCAGTCAGAATGTAGGATTATTCAGACTGAATAATACTATTATTCAGTCTGAATATTTTATTTATTATTCAGTCTGAATATAACACGTGTCGTGCTCTCATTTAGACCCACCTCTATGTACACATATATATATATGCATATATTATATGAGGCATATTTTTTTTGTGAACCAAGTCATTAGTGTTAACTTTGTTAACCGATACAAGTCTTTCATTTTTTTGATCAACGACTGTTATTAAATGGAGATTATAATATGATAAAATACAATGGTCATACTGTCATATTGTTTGCAAGATGACATGATATAATAAAATTAGCGATTTACACTCGAACATGTTGAAACATCGAAACATTTGCACATGCACATGGGTGGAGAGACATGTCCATAATCCATTTAAGCCAATCCCATTTTTATATAGTGTACCGCATATGATAAAAACGGTTATATTTAGTATTTTCTCGCGATCGATGTATGGCGAACTTCCTAAGAGGAATATAAGCAAATTCAATGAATTATATCATTAGTTAGGTAGATTATGTATTCTAACTTTAGACTCTTTTTTGTTTTCTTTAGCATGCAAATCATGAAGAATATAAGGGTGTGTTTGGTATCCAGGTCGGACAAAACATGATACAAAAGAACAAGACAAGACAGTTGTTCTGTTCTAATTTAATTATCTTAAATTTGTGATTTAGAATGAATCTTATGGAGCTCACATATTTTGAAGTTCTCAAATGATTAAACAATATATATATATATATATATATATATATATATATATAATGAGGGAGGGATCGTACAAGAACAACCCCCATTTAAAGAAACAAAAAAACACATTTAAGACCACATATGATGTGAGTCCCACACAATATAAAATCATATCTGATTTAATGGTGTACCCCATTGAATCAAATATGATTTTATATTGTGAGACCCACATCATATGTGGTTCTAAGGGTGTTCATTTGTTCCTTTAAAAATGCAAAATTATAATTTAAACCTCCCTCATATACTATGTGTGTATGTATCTTATATGTAGTATTAAAATATAATAAAAAAATAATAAATGAAATTTGAGAATAAATATTTAAAACTCCATATACCACAAGAGCTAAATATGTAATTTTTCATTAACATTTTTTGGATTTTTAACGGCTGTTTCTAACAGAGTTGAATGAAGGGAAAAAAATGATAGCAAAATGAGAACCACATGAATAAAAAAAACAGTTTTAAAGACCAAAGATAAAAATCGTTATAAACATCAAACCACAAGAATGAAAATTATAGTTTATTCTAAAATAAAATTTAGATAATAATTACGCTTCATTTTTTGTTGAAAAAAAAAACTAACCTTCGTTTAGAAGGATATATTATTACAGTTTACGATAATTATAATATGCCATATCATTCATAAACTGTATTAAAATTGCACAAGGAGACAATTTTTTTGTAATTGGTATTTAATATGTAGCTTATATATATATATAAATAAATGATTATAAAACATGGATTTGTTTTGCAATAGTAATCAGTACCAAATTATATTTACACTGACATTTTGTAACAAATAATTTTATTTAGGTAACCAAACACCAGTACGAAACAAATTATTTTTACCCATAAAATTTATCTAAGGAAATTTCCGTTAGTGATTACCCACAGACAGGGGCGGATCTAGCTTAGAAAAGGGGTGTCCCATCCCCCCAGTGCAATGTAAAAAAAAAAATTATAGGCTAAAAAATATCAAAAATACTGTATTTAGGCTTGATTCCCCCCAGTGAAAAAATTCAAGGGACCCCATCTTACCGGCGATTGACAAAACACTGAAAAACTCTCTTGAAATCAATAAAAAACCCAAAAAAATCTTTCGAAATCGATAAAAATACTAAGAAAATCCTTCAAAATCGACAAAAACAATAAGAAAATGTCTTGAAATCAACTAAAAACTTTAAAATTTTTCCGAAACACGTCGGGTGACTTTACACGCCTTTAGTCTATTTTAATGGGACCCCGGTGGATAAAAATCCTGGATCCGCCACTGCCCACAGATTATCCAGGAACTAACAATGGTTTGGTAAAATTGGATGTTTTTTGGAGAAAATACCAAGGATCACTCAGAGAATACCTGGATAATTTGTCACTGATTTGAATTACCCACCAACAATTTACCCACCAAATTTTGTGACGGTTTTGTAAGGATTCACCCTTTAGGGACAGATTTCTCAAGAAAATGTCCGTAGACAAAAGTATTTCGTTTAGTAGTGCACACGCACATACTTATTTCATTTTTTTATAACGTTAGGCTATGTTATGCATACTGAAATATGGAGTTGCACAACAGTTTGTATCCCCACTTTAAAAAATAGTGTCCCCGGCCAACACTTAAAAATATGATAAACAACTGACATTATACAACTGTTGTAACTGATATATTTTCAACAACTCAAAAAACCTTGTTTGAATACATGACATTTTGGTTATCTGCCAATACTCAAACAAAAACTCGTTTTTTCAGTAAATTAATAATTTATTTAACTACCTACAAATCCAGTATACAAACTTCGATTTTCTGTACGATGTTGATTTAAATTATACCTAATATCATGTGCTCTTTTTGAAACACACTTTTATGATCACAAGCATTGGATTCGAGCATAGTTTTTTGAATAATAACCTAATCAAGATTAGGATTCTTAATTGAAAATGACTTATTGTTGTTTTCCTAATGTTTGTTCTTTAATTAGGATAAGCAATTAAATTTGTTTTCTCTTGATTTAAAAATAATTTATATTTAAGAATATTAAGTAATAAGTATTGTCTTTGATTCCATTGGAAACATATGTGATAATGAGGTTAAAAACTTGGAAATAGAAACTATGACAATTTCCACTTATTTAATTGTAAAATATTGATTCAGATTTAGATTTAGAGTAAATTATGTTTTTTTATCCTTGTGGTTTGTTGAAATTTGCAGATTTTGTTTTTGTGGTTTTAAATTATGGTTTTCATCCTTAAGGTTTGCCTACTTTAATTTTTAGGGTAATTTCTATTTTTAGGACTAAAATAACATCATGGGGACAAAAAGCACAATGAAGTTTAAAATACAAGGTCGAAAACAACAATTATTTGTAAACTATAAGGATGAAAATTGTATTTTCAAAATTATAAAGACAAAAATAGTAATTTTTAACAAATCACAAGAACCAAAACATAATTTACTCTTGATTTTATTTTTAACGGGTTAAAAGTCGTTTAAAATGTATTCAAATATTTGTATATCTTTAAATCAGTTTTACTCAAAAAAATTATATTATTATTTTAATAGTTTTGTATCGTATTTAACAAATGATTACTAAATGCATGTTTACCAAAATTTATGGATAAGCTAGTTAGAACAAGATGTCTGATTGGACTAAGATGTCTTATTGGAATAATTACTGACTCAAAGTTGTTTACCAAATATTTTGTATTAAATTTTGATTGAGTAAAAATGACCCAAACAGCCTTGTGTCTAGAATAAATGTTGACTAAAACTTCTTATTTACCAAGCGTTATATTATATGGCAACTGCAAAATTGCAAACGAGCATTTCTCAGTTTCAAAATTCAAATAGTTTTAAGAGGCAATTTTTAGACACACAAACTTTTCCAATATTTAAAAGGGATTTTGCAAAAAATAGATTTACCATCTACTGGATTGTTAAATAAAATTTCAAAGGAATTACAATTTACCATCTATATATTAAAAATAGAGAACAACTTTATTATTAATATACCACATATAATCGGTTATTTGTATCATAAAATGAAGGTACAAAGATTATATATTGTAGTATCTATATTAAGTTATTAATAAGGAATAAGAAATAAATTTTTTAAAATAAATAGTGGAAAAGGTGGCGTAGGATGATACATGGATAACAAAGATAATTTTATCTTTAATCGTGATAACTTTTACTTTCGTGTTTGATTCTGAACAACACACGACCAAAATTTATAATCATTTTTGAAGTAAACACCCAATCTTTTATCTGGATTGGGTATCCTTATTCAATAAGAGTTGATAGGAGGTTAGTAAACGAATCCTAAATTGATGGGGCTCAACCAAGTCTGACTTGTTTTGTGGGTCCATTTTGCACCCCTAATACTTCTTATATACACCTGAATACTTATTTAGTAATTATTTAAGTGATGTTTTAGGACATATATTTTTGATGTAAAGACAACTAAACTCAGTTTTTACATCTAATGGTTGATATGTTTTTTTATCATTATTTTGATTTTCCGCCCATACTTTACTACAACTGAGATGATGAAATATTGTCCTTTAAGGTGTTTGATTCGTAAGATTCTAACAGAATTGAAATATCATATCTTATTAACTCGATTTTTCTGACTTGTTTGGTTAGCAAAATAGAGAATCAAATTTCACTGGAATTAACAAATCTATTTAGGTAAGGGAATTGAATCAATGATCATTCCGTCACTTTTTTTTTATGTAATTCTATTATTGTTATTATTATTATTAAGATAATTCTCTTATTTATCGTTACTTACATTTCTATTTCAAAATTATATTTTCTTAAACAAAAAAAAAAAGTTCAAATGAATGAAATTAAATTTCATTCAAATCTCTACTAACTAGACATCTAGTTAAATCATATTTGATTTCGTTTTAGGGGGTGTTTGGGATTGCTTATTTAAAACAACTTATAACTTTTACTAAAAAGTGTTTATCAACTTCTAATAAGTTATGAGCTCCTTACTTCTTAAAAAACTTCTTATCACCGGTTTGCCACCGGTATAAGCTGTTTTGCCAAACACTCAAAAGTGCTTATCACCGGTGCCGTACCGAAATAAGTCAATAAGTTATTTTTATAAGCAATCCCAAACACCCCCTTAATATCTCAAATTCCGGTTCATTTAATATCTCATTCCTACTTAAATCAACAAATGCATGGTAAATTCCGCCTACCCATTTCCAAAATTGATTTCCCTTCTATCTCAACAAAAATTTGTGCCAATCCTTTTACGATTGTTCAAAAAAACCGATAAAGAAAATGATTTCTCAGTATCAACTAAATATTATCAATCTAATGTAAATACTTATTACCACCGTCCAACATTTTATTCTTATTCTTATTTCTATTATAATTCATCAATTTTAATCAAACCTTAAATAAATGTCGACGACCCTTCCAAAGATTATATTCTAGTAAACTGAAGTTGAGATTAAGGGGCTGTTTACCAACTCTTGTTGGGTAAGTACTGTCTGGGTAAGAGTGCTGACTCGGGTAAGTGCTCAGGGCCGTCCCTGACATTTTGGAGGCCTTGTACAAAAAGCTAAATGTGATCTTATATATTTTTTCAAATATATTATTTATTAATTTTTTATTACTAAATTTAAAATGAATTATTTTAGTTTAGAATAAACATGGAAATATAAAATAATTATAAATAAGATTCAAGTAAAAAGTCAGTTCGTCTCATAGTCTTCCTATGATTAATCTCATGATAAGAGTAAAAATGTTAATAATAACACACTTAAAATACACATAATAAGTACAATGTAAAACATATAACGCAAATAGTTTACACTCCTATAATAAGTTGATAGTATTATGTACATTTTTTACAAAAAGAAAGCAAATAACTAAGCAATACTATTTTTTGAACGTAGATTTTCTAAAATTTATAAAAGCAGAATCATCTATTATACTTTAATAATCAAGGTTTGCTACGAACTCGTTTTCAATCAGGAAATCAAACTTAAAACATTTAATCTCATGAAACATAATTGAGCACAAATGAATTTTCAAAAATATTAAAACGTAATTAAGAAAAATATAGAAAAAGTCAATAACGATCCAGGAAAATTCTAACCTTTATTAAATAATTAAATAATGTTAATAGAATAAAATCATGGAAAATCAAAATAAATAAAGAAAAATATTTAATATTTACTTACATATTGAAATTTGTTCATTTAAGAACTTAAGAAAAACCATTACGATTTTATAATGATGGTGAAAAAAGAAACCGAATATAAAAATTATGATCTTGACTTTATGATAGTTAATGTAGTAATAGAAATTACGAAAAATGAATAAATAATAAAAAAAATTAAAAAATGACTTATACTTTTTACATTTTGTTGTGAATACAGTACATAATTTTTTTTGAAATTATGAATTTATAATTATCCTTTTTTCTAAATCTACAATTAAGCTATCTAAAAATAAAAGTAAATCAACCCTAAAATTTTAATAGAATTATAAAATAGTTAAAATTAATGAAAAATGTAAGTGAAAAAGGTAGTGGGCGAGATTCAAACCTGGGATACAACATAGACATAGGAGGCGCTTAACCAACTAAGCTAGAAGCAACTTATTGTAGCTTTTGGAATTTCTTTATTATATATCATATATACTGTTATAAAAAAATTAAAAATCCGGAGGCCCCCGACGATCGAGGCTCTGTGCGGCGGAACTGGATGGCACACCTTAAAGGACGGGCCTGTAAGTGCTGTGTTGGATAAGTGCTGACTTGGATACGAATGTTTACCAAATGTTTTTGGTAAGTGCTTACCAACAATAAAATGACTATTATAACCCTATTTGTATTTATATTTTGAATAAAATGTAATTTTTGCTGTTATTAATATTTTAATGAAAGAAAAAGCTATAATACATACTTTAAATACTCCAAGTTTATTCATTTTAAATTCACAAATTATGATTTGACTTGATGGACATGTATATACCCCCCCCCCCTCCACCCTCCAAAACCCCACCACTCTGTAAAAGTGAAAACCCAACCATTTTCACCTTTTCTCCCTCTCTCTTGATTTTGGAGTTCTCCCAACCACAGAACGTCGTTTGGTCCGCCAACATCAATGACCCCATGTCAAATTCTTATCAGATTGGACTATCCAACATCGGGTTAGCGATCTATGATGATTCCGGCATACTCTTATGGTCAGCGCCGCCGATCCAGTCAACGGTGGGGCATCTTTGCAAATGTTAGAATCCGGTAACCTGGTTCTTGTCGACCGTTTTAATACAACTTTGTGGTAATCTTTTGATTATCCGACGGACGCCATTGTCTCAGGGTAAAGATTTCCGATAGGTGGAACGGTAATCTCTTCGAAAAATCTGGCAGATTTCCGGTGGGTGGAAAGTTTGAAATGACCGCCGGCGACCGAACATTAAAAAGAAAAAAGGAAAACAACTTTCTGGGTTGTTACGGCGATCGGAGGAGGAGGTGACCACCGGCGGAAGAGGGGGGAGGAGAGTAGCAAAGAAAACCTAATAATTGCATATTTGTTTGGAAGGACAAACTCTGGAAACTTGTAATCTGACCGGGTAAGCATGATTTTGAAAGTTTTCGATTAGTAGTTCGGTCAGGTCAGATTGCGAGTTTGGTAAACACGTTGGCTGCTGCTGACCAAGTCAGTTTTGCTGACCGAGTCAGTCCGGTCAGTAAAATAGTAAACAGCGCCCTTAAGAGTCCAAGTATTGGGCTTTTAAAGGGGTGTAACAATAAAGACTTTGTATATAACATTATCTTTATATAATTTTGTAAATAAACTGTCTCGAACGCATACTACTTTCGACATGAAAGAGACTTTGCATATTGTTTCAAGCCAGGTTAGGTTCCGAACGAATATGAATTGTTGTTTAAAATTCTTTTATTTATCCACATATCAGGGGACAATAATTTTAAATGAGGCAATGGAAATATGGAACAAATTTTGCAAAACAATGCATTATTTAAACTATATTTCAACGTTAGATTTCAAAAATTGTAAAAAGAAAATTAATAACAGTATTAAGAAAAATATTTTTTAATATCGAGACAAGCTTGGGACTGGGCCTAGGTTTAGACTTAGGATTATTGGTTGGGAACTGGCCTCCACAATTCTGAACCATGACCGTTTTTTGGCCATCTCTATTCCAGATAAATAAAAAATTATATGTATGAGCTTCTTTTAAGCACAAATTTGGGGCTACCAATAACTTCCACCATAGTTTTAACCTGATTTGAAAGCCATAAAGCTAGCTTATTGCTTTGGACTTGCGATGTTACATATGAACAACAACCTAGTCATAGACAAGGTGATATGAAATAGAAAAGAAGTTGGAACGCAACATATTGAAAAGATGGATACGATAAGTCTATCATTTCACATCCATCCTATTGACATCACTTATCGTCGTTCATAATAGGGATAAGATTGATGAGACTGGTTTTGAATCGTCAATACTCCATTTTTAGTAACAATAACACTATTCAAAGAGAATGCACATGAAATCTAGCGTCGTGTTCTTTCCATATATAGTATGTAGCAATAGTACAAAACAACTACGTTTATTTTATGGGAAACAACATAATCCATCAACGCACCACCTTTTGACTATTCTACTTGTTTTTTAGGGTGTTGCTACAAGAGGTTGCTATTCATACTCATAAAAAGAATTCGTAATATCTGTATAGTATTATTTTTTGTACATTAATTAATTTGGTAAATTACTTAGGCTTAGTACTTTTATATCTTATTATCTAATATATTGTCGAATGTTTAGTTTTCTTATTTTTTTATTTTTTATTTTTTATTTTTTATTTTCAACTAATTGAAACAAACAATTATCAAAATTATATATAATGCTAAGAGTAAACTACGATTTTCGTCCCTATGGTTTTGATGTTTATAACTATTTTCGTCCCTGGTCTTTGAAAATTGCTTTTATCATCCTTGTGGTTTCCATTTGGTTTCATTTTTCGTCCCTCACACTAATTTTATTAAATAAAATATTTAAATTCAGGGCAATTTGGTCATTTTACATTTTGTTTTATTTTTCTTTTATTAAACTAAAGGATATAGAATAATTAAAATAAAAACAAAACCTAACCCTAAAGTCACAGCCACCCCCACGGCCCCACCTGACCACAATGTTGACTGATTTTCCGGTGAACTCTCCCCATTTTTTCCAGTCAAAACTTTTTTGAATCCAACAAAAGTGATCGATCAAAACCCAAATGGAGATGGAAGGTCTTGGGATTTGTGGAAGGTGTTCCTCCACCCTACACACGGTTGAGATTGAAGAAAACAACCCAGGTCGGAGATCTTTGCAAGAAAAAGCACTTCTCTCACTGTCTCTTCGCCCACTGACGACAGAGATATGCTTGAGTTTGATGAATGCCGATGGAATTCAAGAGTCGTCGGAGGTCTTTGTACTGACACAACAACCCATTATCAAGAAATTGAAAAAGATAGAAACTTTAATATGGGAGTAGAAATAATCCAGAGTGATTGGGTGGTTTTAACTTTTTATGTGAAACTTAAAAAAGAATAAAGACTTTGATGACATTAGAGGTAATGGTTAGTGGTGGCTTCCAGTGGTGGTGATATACTGATATGGTGGTTTTAGGATTTTTCTTTTGGAGGTTTACGATTGATGATACAACAACCCATCATTTGAAACTGAAAAAAGATTGAGAATTTGAGTTGATTTCGTTTTGGGGTGGTGGTCTGCAGTTTCCAGTGAAGAGAGAAAGTGGAGTTTATCGGCACCATCCCCTGGGGAAGAAGTAGGAGGAGAGGGAGAATAACATGTTGCAGGTAGTGGGGAAAAAAAGATGGTAAGAAGAAGATGTTGCAGGTAAGAGGAAGAAGGTGGGTGGAGGTGGGGCCATGGAGATTTGTGGTTAGGTTGTGTTTTTTTCTTTTATTTTATATGAAATAGTACGAATTGTTTCCAAACGACGAAAAAAGCAACGTAATGTAAACCATAGGGACGAAAAAAGCTATTTTTAAACCATAGGGACGAAAATCGTTATAAATATTAAACCACAAGGACTAAAATCGTAGTTTACTCTAATGCTAAATGCTGAAAGTAATGTTTCTAGAAAAATATTTTTTTTTTGACAAAATCTGAGCTTCAAATTTTATTTAATTATTTTGCTCATTAAATTTAGAAGATATATATTTGTGCCAAAAATCTAGGCATATTATGGACACAAAGACGACACAAGTTTAAGACGAGTTTGTACCTGTTGAGGATGCATATTACAACAGGGGCGGACCTGTAGTGGTGCCTACGGTGACACGAGCCACCGTATCGTTTTGTTATGTGCCATAATATATATATATATATATTTTAAAACTACAATATGGACACAAGTTTTCCTTGATAGAACTGGTTTGTAACGCTTTTCCTACACCCAAAACCCAAGTTCAAATCCCGCTAGCTTCATTTTTTTTAACTTTTTGCTTTTAATTTCAAATTTTATTATATTTCTAATAAAAAATCGCAATAAAAGACTGAACCAAGACCTCATGTATGAAAATCAATGAACTAACCAATATAACAATTATGATGTTGTGAAAAATATATCGACGTTTTTTTATCGTTAAACGTTGGAACGGTTTGAAAAAAAATTCTGAGTCCCTCCCTGGATTACAATGTTTGTAAACTCGACATTTCTATGTTGAAAATGCAATATACCTGCATCATTCAGAAGTAATTTCACGACGTTTTTCAACCGGAAAAAAGTTTTGGATATCCACAACTATTTATCATCTGGATCTTAACGGAACGGGTGTCATGAACAGTATATGTAACTGTAACAACCTAAAGCCTAAATTACCAACATCTGCACATATTAAGCAACAGTAACTAAAATCCAGCAATTTGTTCCCAAAAGAAGGTCCAGATAAGCATAAGTTACAGCTTCGAACACCCCAGGAACTGATTCTAAGAAATACTGCCAAGAAACTTCCTGTAAATTCCCAAAAAAAAACGACATTTTTTATCAATGGTGTTAGAAATTTCCATATAACGATGAATACAGCTAAAATCGGGATAGCGAATAAGCCAGGAAAACCAATTAATGATCCTTAATCATGCTGTATTGACTTGATATATAGTTTAACGTAATTGTTTGGGTATTTGAAAAGGAAAAAATGCATCAAAATATATCAAAATGCAACGAAGGTGAGTTCCTTTTTCAATATAACAAATAATTTTTAACAAAATAACCGATAACCTGTTGACCTTGTAATATTTGATGACATGGATGTTAAAGTTTATTGTCCACTTTGATGTAAATCCTTTTGTAAATGGGTATTCATGTCATTTAAATGTTACAGGATCAGTAGCCTACCTGTCAAAATGAATGCAAAATAATTATTTTTGAAACTTCGTTACATTATTAAGAAAAACAATTCTTTGTTACACTAAATAGAAACAAAATCAAACTTTGTTGTATTGTTCCCATTCAATAAATTACCTAAACCCTTAGGGTCCGTTTGGTTTGCGGGATTGTTTTTGAGGGATTTGGATTTCATGGAAGGATTTGGATTTGGATTTGGATTTGGATTTGGAGGGATTTGGATTTCATGGAAGGATTTGGATTTGGAGGGATTTGGATTGGATTGGATTTGAAAATCATAGGTGTGTTTGGTTTGTAGGATTTGGAATGGAATTGGATTTCTATTATTTATAAATAATTCATATAAAAAATAAAAAAATAAAAAATATATAAAAATAATTAAATTACATTTTTATTAATCAATTATTACAAAACAAATGTTTTTAACATTTTTAAAACATTATTTCATACAAATCATACGAAATCCCGAGCACCCGCCAAGGATTTCAAAATCCAATGTCCATGGGATTTTAAATGAATCCATGGATTTTAAATCCTTATCATTAGGCAAACCAAACACCGAAATGGATTGCATTTTAAATCCAAATCCTTCCAAATCCATCCAAATCCCGCGAACCAAACGCGCCCTTAGAGCATCTCCAACAGCTTCCCCAAAATGGGGAAAATGGGGATTTTAAGGCATTTTTTAGCTCCAATAGATTCCCCAAAACAATCTTCAAAATGGAGAAAGTAGAAGAGAGGAGGTTTTTTTCTCCAAATTTGGAGAACATCCCAAAAATGATTGCATGATGATACAACCAATAGGAAAGGCATATACTCCGTCCCAAAAAGGAAGTGTCAGCATTTCAATTTTAGTTTAGGGTTTAGGGTTTAGGGTCTACTTTTCAATTCTACCCTTAAATATGAGATGGAGATAAATTCATTACTCCCTCTGTTGTTAAGGCCACAAATGTCACTTGGTTGATTAAAAAGTATAAATAATTACACGCTTCTAAAGCTGTATGCCAATTTATTTTGGGACTCGAAGAGCATTGCTCACCTTCCAAAAATACACAGAAATCAAGCTACTCATTGTGACGAACATGGTGGAACTGCACTCGTAACAGCGGGTATTGGCATCCTGAAAATTAGATATACAAATAAAAGTTTTATAGCATGTCTTCCTAAATTATGAATCTGCAATTTACATGGGGGTCTAATTAAAAAAGAATAGGCGTGTTGGGTTACACCGATAGCCCGCTTGCACGACAATTATTGGTTCAGTTTGATATATATACCGCATTAATTTGATTCAGAAATAATAACAAAAACACAAAGATCTGAAATATGATCCAAAAAACGGCCACTTCTAATAAAAGGTTATTTAGCTAAATGACCTCCTGACATGTGCTTTTTAAAACCTTGACCTTCTGACAGTTTTATAATTGTTCTTGTGTATGGAAGTGGTATTCTCCTATTAATAGGCAGTGACATTCTTAAACCTGTCAGAACGTCATGGATTTAAAATTAACCTTCCAGAAGGTCATTTAACGAAATGACCCTTTCTAATTAGAGATGGAAATTTTACCCGTTGGGTACCCGACCCTAACGGGGCAGGGATTCCCCGGTTTAACGGGTTACGGGGCGGGGATGGGGATATATTTTCATACCCGAAACAGGGTCGGGGCAGGGTCGGGGATGGCATTACCCGCCCCTAATGTACACGATTAATTTTTTTAATAGATGTATATAGTGTGTATAAATAAACAAATAAATATGTATATATATGTATATATTTATTATTAAATGACAAATATATTTGTTTTTGAATATTGTTAATTAATATAGTAATGATTTATTATAATTTTAATTTTAAAATACGTCGATTTTTACTAAACGGATACCCAATACAACACTTACTGAGCATCAACACGCATTTTCTTTCGCGCATTCTTTTTGTTTTTGCGGTTTCGTTTACTCCCCGAAGTTTGACCGACGAATGGCAGGTGCTCCAGAACTTGAGAACCCAATGGAAATGAATTTATCGGTTGGATTACATTGGAAGAAAAAACTGTTACTGGAATACAGGCAAATTGCCCGAAAGATGGTGCTGTTGATACTACAGGGGAAAGAGGTGTGTTATTGATCTCAGCAGATGGAGTCTGTGTCAAAACTGCGGGCCCCGGAACAGTTGGGGTGATTGGCTCATTGGATACCTGTGGAATAGGTGGTTGAGTTACGACTGGGGGCAGAAAAACAGATGATTCAGGCATTGTGGTGGTTGCTAACTCGGGTTTAGTCTCATTTATACCAATGGCATTGTCAACTATCATTTGTGTTCCCATAACACACGTGTCATTGTGAACATTGTTGATTTCCAAAACTTTATTCATGTCAACGTTAGGCCTGAACTTGCAATTAATTATCTCCGGCAGATCATTTCCTGATTCAGAATCTGCAAGAACATAACATTACAATGAGATATATATATATATAGAGAGAGAGAGAGAGAGAGAGAGGTTCCTTCATTTAGAAACTCTACGAAGAGTAGAAACTAAGGGGAAAACCAATATAAAATAATTTTTTTCATAATTTTTTTTCATTAAATGGTATGATTTAAGATATTGTTTCACATATATTTGTGTTCATAGAAAAAAAAATTATTATATGTGAACAAAAAACGTTGGTTTTCTTTCACATATGAAACAAAATTCATACGATGAAACAAATAAGTGAAGTGAACCATCGTTTTTTAATTCACATATAATATTTTTTCATGAACACAAACATATGTAAAACAATATCTTAAATCATAACATTTGATGAAAAAAAAATTATGAAAAAAATTATTTTATATTGGTTTTCCGCTTGGTTTCCAAAGTTTCTACTCTTCATAGAGTTTCTAAAAGATTGTCCCTCTATGTATGTGTGTGTGTGTGTATATATATATATATATATGAGTAGATAAGAGAAATGCAAGTCACATATGGACATGAAAAGAAAGAGAAATGGTGAAACTGGGGGGATTATTATAATGCCCAATATCTAACCACGCTTGGACAGATATGCTAAGGTTTGGAAAAATACCTAAATATTTTAAAATAGCTGCATGTGCTGCCAATTGTTCAGCTTCTTTCTTGTTTTTGGCGCTATCTCCTTGATAAGTAACGCCATTGAGAACCAAAGAAGAACGAAAAAGAGGCATTGTGTCCAGTTGAGCTGTTTCATAGGTGGGTTTTCCCATATTCATCTTAGCTGCATATTCGATAAGAATAGACTTGCAAAAGGTTTTATCCTGAATAACAGCAGAAACTAATGAGAACAACGGTTACCTTGAAAGAAAGAATTACATGAAAAAGCACTCAACTCTCATCTAAGAAATGGAAAAATAAAGTAAAATCCAGCTCTAATATAGAGTTTATTACCCCACAACATATGCAAAATGCCACAAAAAATGCATCTTTAATATAAGAACAGGAGTTTCAAGCAGGCAAGACAAAAATGAGAAACCATCTAGAAGGATAACTACAGAAATGGGCAAGATGAAGTTACCAACTATAAAATCATCCACCAACTCCTTATTCTACCAAAAGGTGCATCTTCCTCCAATTGTATGTTTCTATTTTTACTCCAGGTCCCAGCCAAATCATACAAATCCTTATTAACATTGTATTCACTCGATAAGTATTTATGTGGGATAACTCAAATGATGTAATGCAAATATGCAATGAATTCAAACTGCTACACTGCCACCAATTATTCTCTCCTTTCAATTACATAAATACATAATTGCACTATATATAAATAAGATTACTGTCAAAATTTATAAGTGGAGAGAAAGTTTCTGTGAGTTATGATTGATTATTCAATAAATACACAAAATCCGGAAACAAGAAGGGTTTACACTTGACACTAGAAATCCATGTGGCCAATTAAATTTTCGTTCAATATGTAAACATCAAACCTTGAGAATAAGTTGCAATGCGTCATTCTTGGACTTCTGCATTACGGCAAAATATGCAGTCTTGGACACATCCATTTCAGCCGTCTTACGCTGCTGAAAAGTGTTTGAAGATGTGTAGCTCATGCCATCAAACCAAACAGTGGATCTGAACTTTGGTGTATGCATAAGTCCTTCATTATGAGTTTGAAAGATCGGAAAGTCTTTCCTCAATTTTTGAGCATGCTGATTGAGAAGACACTTATAGAACAAATGTGGTTTTGGACCTAAAAAGACGAAAAAAGATAAAAGTGATGTTATATACTAGCATCACATCTCTTGTCTTAAGCAGCAATTTTGCATTTGCACATGCATATATGGACACAGATTGGTATTTTAGTGAATTAGAGTATTAGTTTTTTATCTTTGGTGTTTATCGATTCCATTTTTAAGGGCCATAAATCCTTTATAACTCTCAAAGGTTTTAAATAATGAAATTAAGAAAAACAGAGAAAGCTATATTTTTCACTAAGTTCTGTTCATCTACCACCGAATCCCTCTCCAACAATTGATCTTCGAGATAAGAAACCCCAAAGCTTTGAAAGGTGTACACACACTTGATGGAAGAATGGTACGATATATTGTACTATAATTCAGCCGAAGGCAGCCATTGAAGCCATCAGTATGCAGAAACCACATGATCGGCAACAAAAATAAGATAAAAATCCCTTCCAAAGATGCAATGAAACATAATGAACTCAAATCCTAGCCAGCAAACTATCAAGCACATTAAATTCTCTTCACAATCTAATAGCAAAATAGTATGAACCGAAACATTAACTAAAATATTGTTAATTTTTCACATAATAGTCTCGCATGATCACTGTTAGAGATTAAAAACAAACGTTTTACTTAACGATCTACTCATCTACACCAGATTCCTCAAATTTCACTCACTAATTACTTGTTAACGAAGAGTATATGACTAAAAAATAATCAGAAACCAGATAATTATATACTTGCATTCTCAAACTCGAACATATGAACGAGGGGAGGAAGGAAGGAAGATGAATTTTACCGGCGGCGAAGGGAATAGAACAAGCGTCAACTTTCTCCGGCGTCGTTTGAGCCTCCGGCGTCGACATACCGGAAATTTCTGTGTGATGATTGTCTGACTCCGCCTGTGACCGCACGAGGGTTTCCATCGATTAGACTTTAGGGTACGGAGTTGAATGTTAAGTTGAGTTTGGATTTTGTTAGAACACACAAATTTTCTAATTTTTTTTTTCTAAAATTGAGTATAAAAAGTTAAAATCTTTTAAAAAAATTATATTATCTTTAACATCGGTAAAAAACAATATTAATTATAATATTAAAATATTACATTCGTTTATTAAAATATTATATCTCTTTTTAAATATGTGTTTTAACTTTTTTATTGTTTGTCTCATATTGTAATCATTTTTGGGATGTTATTTAAATTTGAAGAAAAAAATATTCTCTCCTACATTCTACATTATCAAAATAACTGTGAGGAAGCTATCAAGTTAAAAATTGACCTATAAAATCCGTATTTTCTCCATTTTCCTCATTTTAAGGAAGCTGTTGGAGATACTCTTATTTTCCAGCACAATTCCTCTAGGAGCATGTTGAAGTTCAATTATCCCAAACAAAAGGGAAAAAAAAATTCTAAGGTTGTCTCCAACATATTTTTTAAATTAAAAATTTCTGAGTCAAAATTAAGCTTTAACTGATTCTTTAAAATTTTCTCTGAAATAGAGAAAGTAGAAAAAAGAACAAGAGTTGTTTACCAAATGCTTATTCAGATAAGCGTTTATCAAATCATATTGTCTTATAAAATGGATATCGCAAGGAGAAAGAGTCTTATCCAGTAAAAACAAAGGTAATGATCGAGAGTTTTACTCGGTAAGTAATGGTGATGACTCTTATCACGATGTTTAACACTTACCGGGTAATTTGTTGCATACGATACCATTTTGATAGACTAAATTTTACCCGATAAATAAATGATAGTGTTGAATTTTGTTAGTACGCATTTACCCGGGTAAGTTTTTTCTCCAAATATGAATATTACCCCAATAATGATTACCATGCGAGAGAATTAGTTTTTTTTTATATATATTTCCACAAATAAAAAACTTTAAAAATAATTATTTATAAAGTGAAATAATATTTTAATTGAGAAATGAAATATTTTAATATGTTGGATTCTCAAAAATGTGGAATTGTTAGAGCTTAATATTTTTTTTTAGAGATTTCAACTTTTGTTCTCCGTTTTGAAGAAACAATATCTCCATAAACATACTCTCTAAAATAGAGAAAATGAAGATTTATTATCTATATTGCTTCAACATATTTATATAATATTCTTTAAAATATTTATGTTTAAATAAATTTTTAAAACTTGATGTAGGAAGAGATAAATGATTAATTTATTTAATTCAACCAATGAAATTGATAATTATTATTTTATATAAAGTTTTTTTAAATTGTATTTGGAATGATAAAATTAGAAAATATCATGACAATATAAGTTATGTCGAAAATTTTAAAATAGATAATTTTTGGAGTTAGATGTGATTATTTTTAAAAATTTAACGTTGCATTTTTTATAGCAAAATAACACACGTGAAATGTGTCACAATAATAGTGCAAGTGGACACCACAATTGCGTTCGCTTTAACAAGTAATATAATGGTAAAAACCAAGATCGTCCAAGGACGGGTCGACTAAGAATTAGAGATTTTTCCGAGCTTCCGGTACAAAGTTTTGACTTTAATAATAATGGTTGATTTGTTGTTTGTTGATTAATAACTTCTTCTTAAAGATAACAATTAATTAAAAGCGGGTATGGGTGTAAGTTTCCCTCAAGAGTATTTTAATAACTTAATTGGTTAATAAACCCGGTCATAATGAAGTCCCATATAATTTTCTTCTCTCGAAGTTCCATCATATAGGTTATGAAAACGATTTTATTATAAAATTACTACAAATGCTAACCTTCGGTTTGTCAATCGTACATAAGTAGATCTCGTAGATCTTAGTTCCATCGGATGTGGAGGGATGCGCATATCTCTATGACACACCCACTCGACCGACATCTGAACCTTAGTACAGTTATGCAACAACCCATATCTCTATGTGATCATTGAAGATTTTCTCAAACCTCTCTGCATCATTCAAGCCGTATTTCGGATCCGCCCCTCTCGAGGTCTAAGATCTAATATTAACACTTAAAGTGATCAACTTGTCTGCGTTGAGATGAAGCTTCGACTCGAATGACCAAACCGATAGTTAGCAAAAAGTAGTAATACCCAAGTGCATTTTGAACTCTCGGTTTCGGCTTACACTCACACCTAAGGGGGGGGGGGGGGGGGGGTTTAGCTACAATACATAATTAAAGAAATGCAAAAATATAAATATTTGGCAACTACTTCATCTTTTGACTTCTTTCTTCATTTCTTTTATGAAAGCACAGCTCCTTGAACATTCTGAAATCTGCAACTCCTTACACAATTTTGGAAATCAATTCTACATAAATATTTGGCAGCTACTGCTTTGCCACAGTGGTGACTTGCCACTTTGGTTTGCAACGTCCATATTTGACTTTTTAGTTATTTCACAGCCATGGGACTAATTTGAACCAAAGAAAGTAGAGGAGGCTCAAATGGGTGTTTAGGTTGGTAAAAATGGGTGAAATGGGTTTAAAAAGACGACAAATAACTATAATATTTGAAGGTTATCAGTTCTATATTTTAGAAAAATTGTACAGAACCTGATGAAGGTGATTCTTTGGAATAAAAATTGTAAGTTTTAATAAAATATGATTTGGGAAATCAATTAAAATAGTCATTTTCGGCTTGTGGTTTCACCTGCTAACCACAGGTCAAATTATATGATACTTAAATTCACAAGGACTTTTCTAGTCCTCATTTACAATACCCACCACAAAATGGTGGTTGCATCTAAGGTTTCCTAATTAGTTAAAGGTTTCACAAGTAAAGGACTATGCAAATAGGTCAATACCATTCATAAAAGATTTAACGAATATAAAATCTTTATAATCAGTTTTACGTACGTCTACAGATTTTTACCGTAACTAGATAATCCTGAAAAACGGCCACAAACGCCTGCATATAAAACCAGCTTGAAAGCTACGTGAGCATGATTCAAACCAATAACAACAATACTGATAATATAGTTAGTAAACTTTGAATCTCCATGACCATAAAGGGATTTTTATTCCTCTTTGGATTCGAACATGTGACCTCCTCATAGTTTTGACATTTGGAGCCCAAGCTCAAAACAATCGGACATCACTATTGTGGTTAGGTTCTATCGTTCTACAACATTTAATAGCATCATGTTTATAATAAGAAATCAATTCACCCATAATGTAATCGAAATTTGCTTTACAATATCGAATTAAGTTTCTTAATCTTCGACATCTCATACACTCAAAGTTTCTTCAAGTGTGGATATCCATTTAAAATCAAATCAAAACTCAAGTTCAAAAAGGAACAAAATCTATACTATATTATAAAGCATTTGGCCAAAAACTCTTAAAAACATCTTTTTAAGTGGTAGATACTGTTATTTAATGCTAATTACTTAATTTTCAACATTACAAGTAAATTGTGCGTAAATACAACCTATTAAAGCTTCATCTATAAATTCGTGTAACTAACTACAGATAACTATGATCACTACAGGATAAACATCTAATTTTAAATATAAAAAATCTAAAATATGATTAAGATAATCATTGACTTTTAACAAATAAAATAATTATACTATTAAACCAAAAATAAATCATTTGATTATTAAACCTAAAATAAATTATGACAAAAAATTGAATTAAAGAAATTAAATAAAAAAAAGAGAATTTTTAATTGAAATACTATTTTTTTTTCTCAAAACCACATAAAACCATTAGAACATCGATAGAAACAAAAATTAAAATGAAACTTAAAATCGAGATATATTTCGTTGCATTGCTCGAGTACCCTTCTAGTTATAATTTTAAGTAGATGAGTCGTGGTTTGATTCATCTGAATAAAAACATATATTGTTAATTGTTTCTATAAGAAGCACGCATGCATGTATGATCAATTTTACACACGGGGACTTGTATCATACACAAATGCACATAGAGTTGGGTTCCGGTGAGAAAGAGAGTTAATGTGAGAATCGTAAGAATAGATCTCCACCTTTATAGGCAAATTAGAATGAGATGCACTAAATCAATCTTCGTATCAAACGTGATTCATGGGTGAATTTGAGAATAAAGATGATCAATAGTTCAGATCTCTTTTTATGTTTCTCACATTAACTTTTCTTCTCACGTGATCTTTCGCCAATACGCACATGTATATCGACACACATATACATGTATTTGTGTGCTTAGTTCTTTCCTAATTATATATTCAAGACAACGATTGACTACTGATGAGAATGAAAGTTAATGTGAAAAACATAAAAAAGAATCTTCACCTTTGAATTCACACGACGATTACATGCACTGAAATGGATCAATTCTCATAACAAACGCGACTCATAGATAGATTTAAAGTTAAAGGTAATTAAAGATCCAGATCTTTTCTTACACTTCTCATCTTAACTATCTTTCTCAATCCTTACATTCAAACCAAATGCACCATCCAATAAAGTTTGTCTTAGTTAACTTTCTCACAGTTACAAGATAGCCCTTTTCCATTAAAATAGAAAAACTTTAAATAAACTATTTGATCATATACGTAATCCCTAAAATACCCTTCTGACAAATATAAGTATATCTTTATATATATATATATATATATATATATATATATATATATATATATATTTAGATAGAGGCGGGTTCATACGAGGACGGTACCAATTTACGAGTATACGAGGACAATCATCGGCCAATCATTTTGTACATGAAATTTTTTATGTACAAAATCATATATGATTTCATGTACAAAATCATATGTGATTTTGTAAGCATAAAAAAGGACACACGCGACTTTTTCGTGGACAAATCGTGGGAAAAGTCGCGGTTAATCATATATGATTTTGTACGTGAATCATATGTGATTTTGTACATGAATCATATGTGATTTTGTACATAAAAAGTTTCATGTACAAAATGATTGGCTAATAATTGTTCTCGCATTCTCGTAAATTGTTACCGTCCTTGCATGAACCTCTTTCTATTTAGATATTAACCTTAAAAATAGAAAAACTTTAAATAAACTATTTGATCATATACGTAATCCCCTAAAATACCCTTCAACAAATATTAGTACATCTTTATATATATATATATATATATATTTAGATATTAACTTGAACAGCAAAGCTGGAATAGCTCAGTTGGTTAGAGCGTGTGGCTGTTAACCACAAGGTCGGAGGTTCAACCCCTCCTTCTAGCGAAAGTTTTTATTTGAATTAGTTACATTTTTCGTCCCTCTGCTTTGTTAAAAATTCTCATTTTCGACCCTCTAGTTTTGAAAATACGATATCCATCCTTAAAGTTTCTTGTTTTTTATGCTGAAAAAATAAAAATAATAAAAACGTGAATGGCAGGATTCGAACCTGCGCGGGGAGAGCTCACATGATTTCTAGTCATGCCCGATAACCACTCCGGCACGTCCACAAGATGACGTACACTTCCCAATACGCTTTTATAAGATAATTCTACATTAAAACTGTTAAAAATATTGTATTTAATTCCAACAACTTGTTCGTTTTGGAGATTACAATTTTAATTATATAATTAAAATATTCGTATATTTAACGGTATATTATTTCTGTCAACTAAATATTTAATTTCAAGATTTATTATTGGTGGAATATAATAAAAAAATGTTTTCTTTATCATGGTAATCATTTTTGGGGTTTTCTCCAAATATGAAGATTGTGCATCTCTCTTCTATTTTCTCCATTTTTGGAAAAAGTTTTGAGAGATCTTTTGGAGTAAAAAATTGTTCAAAATCTTCATTTTCTCTTTTAGAGATTATAATCCAGAGGAATTCAAACTTTATAAGTTTTTTTATTCGTTTCAGCTCAATAACTTTATATTTTGATTGTATGAGTTATGAACATGTGAATAGGTTTGGTTCTAAAAGGAATATGCAAATGGTTCGATTCAGCTCGAGTCGACATGAAATTCTTTAAAAGCTCAAATAGTTAATTGACAACACACTTTTCATTGTGATTTATTTGATGCATTGCTTCTGATCCATTCACATGCTTTGGATTGGACATGGTTTTATATGTGAAAGGCTTCTTTACTTTCAGTACATTTCACAAAATTCTGATTGTTTTCCCCTTAAATTGAGGGTTTTGTATTGAATCGTACTGCTTGATGTCAATTCAATCATTCCATCCACCTTTATCTGTTTTTAATGGTTTTGTTTCCAATATACAACATTCTTTCCTGTTCCAGAGGCTCCAATCTCGTTTGATGATTTTGTCTTTTCTCTTCCCGTGTTTCGATCAAATAGTTCATATTTGTATTGTCGCATCACTCCACAATAACATATTTTAGATGTCGATAGAAAATAAAACATGACATATATAAAGGCGAGTCTTTATGACTAATTTTCAATTCGGGGTTTTCTGTTTTTGTCATTATTTGTATATGATGTATATACAAGCATATTATTTTTACTAAATACCCCATTTATTTATTTTTAGTTTTAATCAACATTTTCTTATTCTCACACTTTGTCTAAATTGTTCCATACGTAAATTGATCTTATAAGTCATATTAGGACATGTCTAACAAAAAAATGGACACATGATAACAGTTTAAAAGAAATAATTGTTAATGCAATCAAAGTAGGTCGAGTCATTTTTGGTGAGGGGTAGCATTTTTTTTCATTTTTTTGAAGTTAATTTTCTATTTTTAGTTATATAAATTGTTATATATAAAAATATATACCAACTCAACTCAAATTTTAGATTAAACGAGTCAAATTCAAGAGGTAGGACAGACGCATGATAACTGAGAAGTGGATATAAGGCATGTAGTTCGTAATTCAGATGTAAGATGTCATATGATTATGGGGAAGTAACCGCCTCGCCCAATATTGATCGATTTGTAGCGATTTTTATAATTGTATAAGGAGCTATAAGTTTCTTTTCGACAATTCTGATTTTTCGTAGCGAACAAAATACAATGTTTTAGAAAAATGGAAATGAATAGACAGTGAATATGTTGCAAGAGGAAACATAAATGCATACATATGTAATAATACGAACAATAAATATAAATATAGGACAAACAAAATCAAGTAAGAATTGTTTTTCGATTTTTAGAACATAACAAAATATTACACGTTTTTTTTAACAATCGACCAGATAGAAAGGTTATATGTGGAAATTTTAAAACAATTGTAATGTAAAAGAGACGTTGAATGTCAAAAAGATCTTTAGATGATCTTGGCGACTTCCTTCATCAATTTTCTATTGGCGTTATAAAAATCAGTAAACTCTTGAAATGAAATGCACCCATCTCCATCTGTATCAAGTTTAGCCATCAAACGATTGACTTCCTCGGTTGACACAGAGCCTAACGTCTTGATCAAGTTTTCCCCAAGCTCGGTTGCTGAGACTTTCCCATCGCCATTTTCGTCGAATCGTTTGAAGATCCGTTCACGTTCTTCCAATGTATCATCTTCCATTATGATTTATGACAATAATATTGATTTTGTTTTTTGTCTTTTGTCTTTTCACGTCTATAAAATTTGTTTTTGAGTAAAAATATTAGAGATTATATGAGCTTAAGAATTTGGTCAATATAGCTTTCCTTTGAATACGGACTATCTCATGTTTATTTGAGGTAAATACTAAATACAGACCGTCTAATTTCGTAAAAATAAAACTAATGTTATATTAACATCTATTGGCCTAGAATAGGCTTAATGATATGAGATACAAGTAAAATAAATAATGATTAATGATAGGGCGGTTTTTTAGTGGCATTTTGGACAATGGAAGTATATGAAATAATGAAAGTATCACATCTCCAACAACTTCTTTAAAATAAAAAATCTATGGGTCTTTAGTAATTTTTTTGTTTCAATAGCATCTTTAAAACTTTCTCTAAAATGAAGAAAATATTATAAAGTACAAAAATCTCCAAATTTGAAGAAATCTCCAAAAATGATTACTATGAGAGAGAAATCTTTTTTTATTATGTTCAACCAATAAGGAAAAATTGAAATTAAACCACAAGGTAAGGTCTCAATGGTTTAAGTTTGTGCTCCAAAGATAAAAAGTATCTGGAGGTTACAAGTTCGAATTCAGAGAGGAATAAAAATCTTCTTGTGGCCACGAAAGTTCAAATGCGGTGACTCCGGGCTACTTGCGAAGCGAGTGGTCGCCCTGGAATTAGTCGACTTGTATAGCAGGTTGAATATCCAGGTTAATAGAAAAAATTGAAACTAAATGTTTAAGTAAGATAAATAATATTTTATTAAAAATATAGAATATTTTAATAATATAATGAATGTTGTAATCTCCAAAATGGAGAAGTTGTGTTGAGTTAAATGTAATATTTTTTTAGAGATTTTGAATTTTGATAATTTATATTTTAAAGAAAATTATGGAGAAACTCTTAAATCTGCTATCTCCAAGATCACTATTTCCAATTTTCTACAATTTGGCATTTTGGCCATGATTTGATAAAACAAATGATCCTATATGCGAAATATACGGTGAAGAAAATCATAAGTAAATCCTGGACCGATATATGAGTCTTGATTCTACGTGAAAAATCAACAATAATAATATTTTATAACAATCATCAATACACAGAAAATCAAATTAATATTTTCACTCGTAAAGGAAATATTTTACTTAATTTAAAACAATTTTAGGAAATTGTCGTTTTTGGGAATAATATTTCTTATAGAAATAATACTTCAAAGAAGAACATAGACGCACGGTTCAAATATATTAATAGAAATTTATAATTTTATGTTAGTTATCTCAATATTTCCATGATATAAAATGCTTTAAAAAAGTTACCAAGGTATGCAAAAGTTTCATGTAGGTCATCAATTATAGAAACATTCAGAAAAGTTATCTGACTTTACGGTAAGTGTTACTTAAACCAAATCTAACCAACATTAAATCGAAAATTTGACAAAATGACCATTATACGTTTTAATCAATATTAATTTAAAAGTTATCAATGAAAAATTTACCAAAAATTTACAATTATATTTGTACTCAAACTTATTAATTTGAACTTTTAAATGCTAAACTGATACATTAAAACCTGTACAATACAAGTCATAGACATACCCCACCCCCACCGACAATAACCACCACCATTGATCACTGTCCCACCGCCACCCCTTTTCCCTCCCACATGTGTCGTGGGCCCTTCTTCTCTTGGCCAGTCTTTTCTGCATTGCCTGCTTTCCAACATAATGAGTTCCAAATTCCCAATCCTCTCCTCCAACGACTGTGATGTGTTCCTTCCTAGTTTTTTTCCTGACCACAAAAAAAATAAATATATTTTTTATCTTTTGATCTATCAAACTAATACATAACACAAAAAAAGTTTCGGTCATTTTAACCAAGTAATGTCAAATTGTCAATATCATATTAAACAATCGATTTTGACATCCTTATAGTTTACTGATATATTTGAAACTTTTAACTATATTTTTTTTTTCATTTCTTTTTGTTAACATTGAGTGTCTAGATCGGTTTATATATACTTAGACTGAATTTAAATACATAAAATAACAGTCAAAAAAATCCTCAAGAAAAATCAAACCAAAAACATTTAAAGGGTATTTGATTTCCACTTGTAGATGTGATGTGGTGTCATTAAACGTATGGTGGTCTTGGTTTCCTTTGGGTCAAGGATTCTGGCATTCACATGGTCCCATTACTTTGGAGACTTTCTCCATGTGACCCACCTTTCTTTACACCCATCTCTTTCCCCTTTTCCTACTTGTTTCCTCACTTTTTTATTTTAATAAACACAACCAAACGAATTTTTTATTTTATGTTAGTTTTTATTTTTGGTAATTATGAATTTTCGGATCCACTTACATATATCAAATAAAATTCTGGATGATCACTAGGGGTGTTTACGGTGTAGTTTGGTGCGGTTTAAGGTCAAACCGTAAACCGCACCGCATTTGCGGTTTGAGTATTTTCTTAAACCGCAAACTGCACCGCATAAACCACAAACCGAACCGTTACACCTATCGCACTTTATGTTTACAATCCAATAGTTATACGTTTAAAATACATTATAAAATCAATGATAAAGCGACCGTAGTTCAAAAAAATAATGGGTTTCAGTATATTTGATTCCCAAATACATATTGCATAATTAAAAATAGTATAAAAAAATAAAAAATAAACTTCAAATTAAATTGGACATGTGAGTTGTGACGTGACCAACTAGTTTACTAATATTGTCAATTGTAATATTGGATCAAACTCAAACACCAAAACACAAAATTAAAAAATATTTTATAAATAATAAATTATTCTATATGTATATACGTGTTTTACATATAAAATAAAAAATATGCGGTGCGGTGCGGTTTGAACCGCGGTTTGATAACTCAAACCATAAACCGCACCGCGTAGTGCGGTTTGGTAAAAATACAAACCGCACTGCGGAAGTTCTAAACTGCGCTTTGTGGTGCGGTTTAGCGGTTTTGGATGAACACTCCTAATGATTACGAATGGTTTGGAGTTAATTATCGTTGATGAAACTCTATGATCACAAAAATTTTAACAATGTTAAATATGAACTTAAAGGAGGTGAGATTTTCCGCTACATTCGTTGAGGCTTAACAAATACACGACAATCTGGTTAAGGTGATTCTCCATTATTATTTTGATTTTTTTTTAATTCCTGGCCTTCCTTTTTTTCTCGTTTTTTCATTATTTCTATTTGATTTATGATTGTGCTTCTTCTATCAATCCTATTTTGCATTTCTTCTTCCGTCTATAAATAATTTGTCCAACCTGTAGTTCGAATCACATTTTATTTTTATATAAATTCAAGAAATACTTTCTATTTATGAAACTATAATATATGCTTTATCAAGCGTATTTAAGATACAATTTGTTTATTAAAATAAAAATTTTAAAATTAGGTTTTTAAATAAAAATCAGAACAAAATATTTTGAATTTAATAGATTTATGACTTTCTTTTATATTCTAATACAATACAAATTTAAATTGTATCTTTTTTTTTTAAACAAGATGCAATCTAAATTTATATATTTGTATATGAGTATTTTTAGAGACATACTCTATTAATCTTCGAATATAGAAACAAACATCTTGTTGAAGAAAGAAACACCTTTATTTTTTTTGACACACATAAACATTAATGTCTACCTTTTTTATATTTTAAATATACTATTTAACCTTATTTTAAAATGAAAATAAAAACAAATGCATATGATATTATCCTTACATAAATTTGTTATAATAGTATATATAATAAAGGAAAGAAACCGAATGTCATGGGAAGCACGCAAAGACCAAAATCTTTAGTTACAGAAGTTTGGTAGTTGTCACAAGCAAAACACTTGTCCTAACCTCCCTTCCACGTTATCAAATCTCCAACTTAAATCACCACTAACTTTGTTTGTTTTTTTAAAGATTAAATATATGTATTTTACATTAAATATCTACGAGATTTATCTGATGCAAACTGATGGATATTTGCAAACTTTATAAATCATTATATTAATGAAACATTAAGATATTTATGAAAATTTATCATACTTCATTAATTATTGGTTGAGATATATATATATATATATAGAAAATGATTGATTCGTAAATTATGATCATAGATTTGAATTAGGAAACAAAATTATTGAATTAAGATAAATGTCCATAAATATCTCAATATTTTCTAATATAATGGCTTGCAAAGTTTGCAAATATTAATCGGTTTGTAACAGATATCACCCCTGAATATGTATTAACATAAAGGTGGTTCAAATAATAAAGAAAAACATGATTCATATATGAATGATTGGTTAAAACTAAAATAAAGAATTTGAGTTCACATTTGCATCTTTAAATTTGTATTTTCCTGAATTTACTGATAATTTACATATGAATAATGTATTCATACGTTTTTCACATTTTTCTGTTTTTTTTAATTTGAATCTTTCTCTGTGTATCATTTTGTGCACGTATATAAACTCGAAACTAACTGTGCTATACCTCAGAGCTAACATAGTTTCTAGATTAGTAAAATATTTTTACTAGTTAAAAAAATATTTTAAGTACCCTTTTCTTTCAATTTACATAGCATTAATTAGTGCCAATAAAGTATGATGCAAGAGCGTTTTTCTTTGACCTTAACGCTAACTTGTGTTATGCTTCTCTAGTCAAGTTAGACGTACATGTGATTTCTTTTGCGATATTTATCTGGATTGATTAAGATGAATTGGATAGAGGTTGTGAGTTTTGGATTTAAATTGATTGAGTTCGTTGTTAAATTGGTCTAAAAACGCACATCTTTAACTACTGTTATTGTGATGACTTCATTGTAGGTAGGATTTAAAATAATTGTCACTTTGTCATTATTCAATATGTTAAGAACTTAATACCCTATACTTGAATATGCACATACATCTCCATAATAAAATAAAAAAGTTTTGTTTGATAAAAAATGACCATACTTTCTAAAAACAACATTATCTATCGTATTTTAAAATTATAATTGATTTACGATTTTGGTTGATCTCCTATGATAGTCAACATGAAACATAACATATGCAAAAAGTTTTACTCTCAACAAAAACTATTTAAAAGAGGTAAACGTGCAACTAATAAAGAAAATCGATGTGGCTAAAGTAGTAAAACATTAATAAAAAAATATCAATCATGCTTCATCTATTATTTAAAGGTTAATACTCTTTATTATATTTCTCTTATATTATATAAACAAATAGTTGGCGATTAGATAAAATAAGTTTCATTTATTATGAACAGGTTGTTATATCCACATGGGATTGGTTGTATCATATGATGTGTCCAAAAGTATTTTGGACTTTTTATGTTCAAAGTTCAAACCCAATACTTGTATTTAAACTTGTCAACCGATCAATTTTAATTTAAATCACAACAGATTCGGTACATTACATTTCAAATTCTTTTTATCCCACAATCCAGTAAACTATATAATAGATTGACCCATCTTGATGGATCAATATCTAGGTCGATCCTATGATATGTATGCCTTAATCATTTTAATATTGAAATATAATTTATATTTTTTTTTATGATGGTAGAGGTTGTGTTTGAGCAACTTGTACCGATGTAACTATAAATTGTATTTTTGAATTTTAAGTAAAATACAGTAATTGGTATAACTTTATGTTTGAAATTATGTTTGTAATAGTTTTGATAAAATACTTTATAATATAGTATGGATATTAAATAACTAATCTATTAAAAATCATTCCTTATTCATTTTTCACATCTTGAATGGTCTCCACCTACCTCAAACATCATCCCCTCCATGATATCAATTGTTTGTCCTTTCAAATGTTCGATCGGTTTTTCTTTTTAGTAATCATGGTATTCAGATCAATTTATATGTACTGATTAAACTATATAGGCAACTATAAATAGTTTGGAATCATTAAATATGAACCTCTATGAAAGTAAACTTTTGAATGGGGTAGATTTATGACATGTTTTTATGATAAATCATGTGAAAACAACTATCTTTGAAGGCAACTACTTATAACTAACTGTTATATAAATATGATAACTGTACTTATGATCAAAATAAATGATCGATCATAGTTTGATAAAATGATATAAAACGTTATAGACACTAACAATATGTGTCATATATGACTTTTGACCATCAATCTTATCAACTAATCTTTTATTTTATCTGTTAGATAACAATAAAATATAACAACCTATTTTTAAGACGTTTTAATCTTATTCGTATAATTTATCAATAAAGTTTTGAATGAATAAATTAGAAATTATCGTATCTCATTCCAATATATTTTATTATTTATTCGGCAAAGGAATCTTCTTAATTTATTTAAATGACAAAATTTGAACCAATTCTTTATAAAGTTACCTAATAAAGTGTAACGCCTAAATAAAGAATCCCTACCAGACTTGTTATGAATTCCCAAATGTTCCTTTTATGTTGGCCCTAACAAAGAATTGAATTTTCTTTAAGAAAGAGTAAACTATGTTTTGCGGTGGAGCCTCAAAAAACCTCAATTACTGTGTTTTTTTATGTCATATTATTGATACATCAACAAAGTAAGAACCTCCACAAAACTCTATAATAGACGTTCTTAAAAAAACCTCACTTTTTTTATTTCTAATTTATAAAATATAATTTTATTTTTAGACTATTATATAAGTTTATTGTATTTATATATTTTAAAATTATAAAAAAAATCAATAAACTTATTAATTTTTACTTTTTTATATTAATTTTAATTTGTTAATTTATATGTTTTGTTAACATGTTTGAAAAACAATAAAAATATAAACATAAATTTATACTGTAATTAAAAAAACTACAAAATTACAAAAATATTAACTTTTACAAAAAGTAAAATTAAATAACGAATAATAATATAATTACTCATAATCTTAATTCGACCAAATATGTTCAACCAAGTTGAATTGGAGTGAATAACATAATGATATGGTTAAAAAAAAATTGTATAAAATTTACAAGAAACGAAAAATAAAAAAATTATTTTATATCAATTTAAATTATATGTTTTGTAGATTTATTAAATAAAATAGTTAAGAAATAAATAAAATAATTACAGAAAAGGAAAGTATGGAAAAACCCGAGTTCTTGTTCAAGCACCTGGGTTCTAATAAGAATCTATGACTGGACAAGAACATCTGTCCTACAATAAAGGTTCTTATAAAAACACCAATAATAACCTCACTAAAGCCTCCATTCAGTGGATACTCTTAGTTCCAATGGTTTGTTGAATAATATTATTTTCGTTTTTTTCATTTTGGAATTACAGTTTTTGTTATTGTAGTTTACAATTCATTTCTATTTTCTTTCACGTGGTTTACAATTCACTATTGTTGCATCCTTCATTTTTACCGATAAACAATGACAATAACTATTTGGGTTGTGACATACTGGCTAAGACTCAGGTGAATGTAGTGGAAATTCTTACTATCCTAGGTTCAAATTCAAGTACTAACAAAACCCTTATGATTATAGAAGTTTACCTGCAATCATTTCAATTAATTTATGGTTGTCCAAGGATCAGCCGGTACAGGTAACCGGGTCCAGAAACCCACAGTTACCTAGAAAAGAATGAAGCCAACAATTTGGACAAAAACAACATAATTGCAAAGCACGAACAAAATTTATAATTTTGAAAAACATAAATAGGGTTGATTTCCGTTATAAAATCGGTAATTTGAACAAACTCTGTAAATCAACATAGACCAATAATATTTAATCATTTATATTCTTTTTTTGATTAACTAGAAGGGTACTCGCGCAATACATCGAGATACATCTTAATTTTAAGTTTTATTTTAATTTTTGTCTCTATCGATGTTCTAATGGTTTTATGTGGTTTTAAGAAAATAATTTTAATGTTTCATTTAAAAGTTCTTTTTTATTTAATTTCTTTAATTAAAATTTTTTATCATAATTAAATTTAGGTTTAATAACGAATATAATTTTTTATATAGATGATAATTAAGTATTATGTTTGAACTCAATGATTATCTTAATTATATTTTATATTTTTTATATTTAAAACTATATGTTTATCTTGTATTTGATCATACTTATAGGTAGTTAGTTACACGGATTCAGAAATGAAGGTTTAATAAGTTGTACTTATGCATAATTTATTTGTAATCTTGAAAATTAAGTTATTAATATTAAATAACAGTATCTAAGGCTTAAAAAGTTGTTTTTAGCAGTTTTTGGCCAAATATTTTATAATATAGTATAGATTAAATAATAAAATTAATTGATATCCCTTAAAATATGGTAACCGTTTAAACTAGAGTTATACCCGTCCGTTGGCCGGTTACACGACATAACTTTAAAAACATACTTCTTGAAACAAACCACGAACAAAATGATGATTACAGGTAAAGAAGAAACTCAAAGTTAAATGTCATTTCAAATCTAAAGAATAAACTCAAAGTTAAATATTCTTGAGCTTGTAACAGTATCCCGATTCCCGTGTCTTCACCCAACACCACTATATTAACTTTCTCGACAGTTGTTGCTCAAAATGGGAACTCTTCGACAACGGCTACTAAATGCTTATGCGTGTCCCAATTGCTTTGATCATGCTGCTTCAAGACCACTTAACGTTTTGAACTTGGATATAGCCCTTCCTTCAGATATCCCATTCATGAAAATTTCAGATTTTGCATCTAGTACAGCTTCAGAATGCTCGGCATGAAAGAACTTGAACAAATATGTCTGTGTTCAGTAAACAACCCAAAAACAGAAATAGATTCATTGGTTTTAATATTATGTGGGACCCACATCATATGTGGTCCACAAGTGTCCCTTTATTCCTTTAAATTTACAAAGTTCTCATTTGAACCTTCCTCTCTCTCTCTCTATATATATATATATATGTATATATATATATCCAAAGATTTGGCCACATCAGCAGCTTCCGCTCGGACTTTTAATTGTTGCATCATGTCGACGTCATCCTAAACCTGAACAATATTCTTTAAAAGCTCACAAATTTTAGATTCTTATATTTAGCATGATCACAGAGAGTTTTTTTAGCATGGTCAATTAGTTTATGTATATTTTGTAAGCACATAACGTTAGATCAGTTGCAATCTAGTATTTCGATTTCTATTAGCATCATTAAGCTTACGCAGAAACACCTAAAATATCAAGAATCATCAAGTTGTACAACATGCTTTATCAGTTGTCATTAAGAGATTTATGCATGAAAAAGCAATACCTGAAGCATTTTATATATCAATGCATAGGCTTCTCTGCTTCCTTTGCCGCATATCAGCCACTGTTTTAACTTCTCATAAATGTTACAGAGAACAAAATACTACCTAAATTAAACTTACCAAAATATATGCACACAAAAACATTACTCAAATATTTAGTTTGATGTTGAAAATGATACCTTAGCTCGTCAAAATGGTTGAAAAAAATAAAATAGCACCCATGAAATAAATAAATAAATTACCTTACCAGTGGCTCTATAAGTTCGTTGTATCATGTACAACTCAAACCATATGTGCACACTCGTCATAAGATTCCAATATCCTTCTCATCAAAATCTACTCTAGCAACAAAATTTATTCAGTCAATCCATACTATATATATATATGCACCATTAATTATATGTATTATTTCATCTTGCACAGTTGCTTTGTGATGAGTAAGATGACAACTTGTATCCATTGACATCTAATATGCTGTAAACTCAAACCATATAAAATCCCATTTTAGTACTCGTATGCATTCTTTCATCTTGCACGTATGCTGTAAACTCAAACCAATCACAAGTCTATATATGGTTTTTAATACTACACTATGTTATTTTAAGTCCACTATCACATATTTTAACATAAACTTGAAAAAAAAACCAGAGTACAACCTGATTTACAACAAATTTAAAATAAACTCATCAACGTTAGAGAAGGTATTTTGAAACCAACAATTAAAAACCAAAATCAACAGTAAGATAGAGTTTTACCGAGCACGGAAAACTGAGAGGTGAAAATAACACATTTATGAGTGTGCACTCTGCAACATAGTCGATCCCTTATAAACCACAAGTACACCAAAATACTTGATGCCACTAAATCACCAACACCATCTATCTTGTTAGATCATGCTTAAAATCATCAACCATTATAGCAAATTAGGGCACCAGCCACCAGTATTAACAATATCCCATATACTTGATCCTTGCTTTTATTTGCAAGATTTATCAGGTCACATCATATCACGATTAAAACCAAATGCTACTGAAAAAATCCCAAATAATAGACCAGAGATATATACATATATACCTTTTAATCACGTAGTTGAAGCCAGTGTAGAGTTCTGTTTAGAATCAGATAGTATATGAGTATGACAGAACTTTGTTACCGTCATGGCCTTCAATTTACATACCGACGCGAATCGTTGATTGAAAGGGGGAACTTCCTGATCCTTCTGGACAACAATCAAACCAAAAATATTTTGGCCAATCGAGGAGTGGGTTTCATATATAACTGCAGAAGGCGAGCGGAATCCCTTTCGTCATCTGGTCGCACGAAGCCACGAAGATTTCATCCATCGTATGACAGGCGATAGGTGAAGGAGAGATTTCACCAGGAGAATGATTAGGGGAGCGGTTCGTGTTTGAGAAAACCGGTGAGGAGTGGAGAGGAGGAAAGAGGACATTGGAGAGAATGGGGGGCTGGAAGCCAGGGACGTGGGAGAGGATACCGGGGGAAAGAAATGTACTCAATAACCGTAAAATAATGAATTTGAAGGGCTGAGATTGAATCTAAGAATCAATTTAAACGGTCCAGATCAATCTGACCGTCCATATATATATATATATATAATTAAGAAGAAAAAGAAAATACAAATAGTTGAATATAAGTGGTCTATACTAGTTTACAAAATTATTTAAATAACCAAGTTTGTAACGGAAATATGTCCCACACAAAAAAAAAAACTCCCAATTATAATAAAGAAGATATGTTTTAAGCAGTTAATCGAACGGTTTGAGGTCGCTCGTGTATCTTCTACTATGGACGCGAATACAGTGGATGATTACTCCAGAAAGTGGTGATGGAGGACGCGTATAGAGGTGTCATTTGGAATTTTAGAATCACCAAACTGTCACTCTACCGCGTAACGCGTCTTCCCTTCTCCGTATATATATACCAGCCGCCGGAACCCTAATTCACAAACGAACAAAAACTGTTCGATAAACAAACAGGAGAGAATTAAGTTCAGTCAAAATCCTCCAATTCCTTCTTCCCCATGATGGCCAAAAATCTTGCCGTTGGTGATACGAAAGACGTTGAGAAAGTTTTCAGAAAGTTTGATGCTAATGGCGACGGTAAGATATCCATCTCTGAACTCGGATCCATTCTCGGCGCACTCGGTACCGTTACTCCTGAGGAGGAATTGAAGGTTGTAATGAAGGAGATAGATACAGATGGAGACGGTTTCATTGATCTGAACGAGTTTATCGAGTTTCAGCGCGGAGGATGTAGCGTTGCCGATGGAGATGCGGTGGACAAGGAACTACGTGAAGCGTTTGATCTGTATGATCAGGATAAGAACGGAAAAATATCGGCTGGTGAATTGCATTCCGTTTTGAAGAGTTTAGGCGAGAAGTGTTCGTTGAAGGATTGCCGGAAGATGATTGCGTCGGTTGATGTTGACGGCGATGGTAGCGTCAATTTCGAAGAGTTTAAGAAGATGATGAGTAAATAAGTAAATCGTTTCTTTCTCTTATTCTTCTTCTTCTTCAGTCTTCACCATGCCGTAAATCGTTCTGTGCATAAAATCTCATCAACTCCTTCGCTAATGATCAGGTAGGTTCGTATTTCAACAAATTTAGAAGTAGAACAGCAGTAATTACACTGCTTAATTCGTAAATCAACCTTTCAACGGTGTAAATCTGTTCATAAACATGTCAGATATAACATTTTCGTTTCCAACTTTGCTTCCTAATTTCCTTTGTTAATCGAATATAGTTTAGAGCAACATCCAAAGTTTTACTTGTCTTTTTGGTGAATCTGTTTATATCAATAAACATTTCTATGTCCAAATCAGTCCATAAACATCGAAATTTTAACATCTTCGTTCTAACATCTTATGGATTTAATTGCTTCGCTAAATCGAATAGTTTAGAGCCACATCCAAACTTTTACTTGTGTTTTTGGCGAATCTGTTTCTATCAATAAACATTTCTCGGTCTAAATCAGTCCATAAACATCGAAATTTTAACATTTTCGTTCTAACATCTTATGGATTTAATTGCTTTGTGAATCGAAAAGTTTGGCAACATCAAATCGAGATATATTGTTTGATTTGCTTTTGAGTGAATCTGATTCTGTTATCGATTTTGTTAGCTGTAAGGGGGAAGTTGGAACGAATAATTTTCGGGGAAACGCGGTTTTAGTTTGTTGGGAAAATAAGGATGATTACGATCACGCGGAGTTGGTTGGCATCCGTTTAATAAGTTTCACCAAGTAGGTTGTTGACCAATTTAAATGTTTTAGCCGTTTTGTTTAGTTGTTTCAAATTTCAGTTTCCTTTTTCTTTCTTCTTAATTAAATTATATTTTAATTCTCTAATAGTTAGGCTAAAATAGAAAAAAAAAAGATTTTAACAATTTTATTGTTCCAACATTTATAATATTTCTTATACTAAAATAGAGAAATGAAAAGAAAGAGAGAGAGAGAGAGAGGAGGGGTGGAATCTCTAAATTTAAAGAATCTCTAGATGAAGAGAGAAATGATTATTTAATCTTTTATTTTTTTGGGATATTAAATATATTGAATATTTTAATAATATAATTTAAGATAAAATTGTTAAAATAGAGTAGCTGTTGGAGGCTGAGTGTAATTTCTTTTTTTATGATTTTCGGTTTTCATAAATTTTTTTAGAGAAATTTTAACATAATTGTCGGAATTGCTATTAGTACGATAGAATATATTTGTTATCAGATTTGTACAAAAAGAAAATATAGGAGAATTTTATAGAGCTATATTCTTTATACCTTATACGTATCTCTAAATTAGAGAAATCACGCGCAAGAAAGAGTTTATGTTTGACTATCTGAATTAAATAGTCTAATAATTTATAAAATTTTATGGTATTTGAATATTGTATTTAATATAAATATTCTAATAATTTATAAAATTTTATGGTATTTGGATATTGTATTTAATATAAAAATCTCTAAATTGAAGACCGTTGGAGGTATAGAAGATTAGAAGGTACATGTTTTTAGAAAAATTGATTGTATTTCTTATTTTAAAGAAATTTATAAGATCATATTAAATAAATTCTTTATATATATGGTCTAAAAAATAAATAAATTAAAGTTAAAAATTTTAAAAGAAATTTATATCCAAGGTAATCTTTATCGGAAAGAATTTGACATTAATTATATTATTAAAATATTATGTAATTTTATCATGTCAATCTACTTTAAAAAAAAATGTATAATAATGATAATTTAATCTTATTGGTGAAAACAAATATAAAAACTTTTTCTTTCTCACCCTATATGGTTTTAGAAAATCTCTAAGGCATTGTTTGGCAAAAATAAGCTATAAGCTGACTTATAAGCTTAACTTGTTTTCTTAGTAATCGTTTGGATGTACATAAGCTAGGTTATAAGTCAGCTTATAAGCTAACTTATCGATAAGCTACTTGGAGTAGTTTATGAGGAGCTTTTTGATACTTTTTTCAATTATACCCTAACTAATATTATTTATTTATTTTCAACATGTCTTTTTTGGTCATTTCACATGCTTATAAGCTAGTTTTTGCCAAACATAACTTATTCGAATTATCACTACCAAATAGCTTATAAGTTATCACCTTATAAGTCATACATCTGTTTATCGATTATAAACCTTATCGGTAGTTTAAAACATAACCTAAGTAAAAAGTTTTATTTTATTGTCTCTAGGGCATCTATAACGGATTCTCCAAAAGTTATTGATTATTTTACTCGATAAACATCGTAAGAACAAAAACATATATCCGATAAGAGCGATGGTAGGAGCTGAGAGTCTTATCTGTAAGTTAGGGTAACGATATTTATCTAGTTAACGTTTATCAAGTAAATTGTTATATACAAATATCATTTTGATGGACAAAAATCTTACATAATAAAGTAAATAAAAGTAACCCCACTAACATAACTATTTGTTTGTTATCATTGACTTTTATAAATTTTGCAAGTAAGGATCAACTTATCTAGTTGACCCCAAAAGAGTTCATGAATTGTTTATATATTAAAAAGTCGATGAACTTATCTGATGAAAGATCTTTTTTTAATTAATAAAACATGATAAATTAAAGATTGTTTAACAAACACTTATTAGGTAATGTATTTTAAAGATGAATTATTATTTTCTTCACGATAAAACTAAAGATATAATATATTTTTCATATTAATTAATGGGTTCAATTTTTATCATATAATTAAAATATAGTTATCAATTTATTATTAATTATTTTTGTAAGGTTCGAAAATCTTAAAAAAGCTGTACGTATGTAATAAATCAATAATTATTTATATACTTAAAATTAATAGATTATAGTATAAATATGTAGAGTACTTAGTGTTTAATAATTATTTTTAATATTGTAAGTAGATATTTTATAATATTGGAACAATATAATTTAAAAAAAGACATTGTTAAATGGATAATTTTGTAGAAAGATTATTCAATCCATAGCCCCTTGACCACAACCATTACTCCTTCACGATGGCAGCTACTTACAAGTAGTTAAAAATTAAACTTAAGTATTATTATAAATTTTTATATTCAAGCTTGTTTGAAGGTTGAACTTAAATTTGAATCAAGCTTTAATACCAGAGGAATAGAGAGAGTTCCCTGATTTCTGCATCAGGTAATGAATTATAAATAAATAAATCTCTATTTATTTGAAGGATCAACACAGACTAGCCGCTGCTAAACAAAAAGACTTGACAGATATCTAAATGATATAAATAGGAAGTTACAGTACGGATAATAATTATAAAAGGTTTATCTTAAACTTTATAAAACTCAAGAGACGTACCTTCTTCAACTTCACCATAAAAAAAATGAAAATTTACAAAATTGATTCATCTATGTATCTTTTTTATAACACCTTCTAAGTCCTTTATTATCACTCTTCTAACATGGGAAAAGTTCACCAACACCTTTAATTATGATTTTATAAAAATAAATTTTTTTTGACTAATTTCTCATGGTTTTAAAAATATACAATTTTGTTCATATATACACGACAACTTCACTTTACTGATAAGTTTATTAATAAATATTATATTACTTTTTGCAAATTATATTACAAAAAATTATATATAAAAAATTGAGATCTCATGAGTTTTTCAAGTCGAGTATTGGGTAGCTCGATTCGACTCGTTAGTATGTTGATTCTAACTCGAGCTTGAGTCAAGTGTTGACCGTCAATCTCGAGTAACTCGTGAGTAATCTGAAATTGTTTACACCCTAAAACAACTAGCACAAGACAATGTACCAAACATTGACAGTTTATAACTAATAACCGACAATTAAACATAAAAAACTAAATAAGTCTTGTTAAAAATAAATTATATTTTTGGTTTTTGTGCTTATCAACGACTATCAAGTTTAGTCTTGATTTTAAACTAGTTAAAGTTCTCATTACTTAAAAATTAGTTAACTTAAGATTATTTTGATCTTTTTATTATTTATTATTTGGTCTTCTTCCTTTTTGGTTCCATTAAATTATAGTGTACATTATGATTTCCATCCATATAATTTATCAACAATTTCTATCTGTATAATTTTATTTAAAATATAAAATCAAAAGTTCAATTTTTTTTTAAAATATTATATTTAACTCCGACACAATAAACGGAGATAGTGGCACATTCATTAAAGTGCAAAGTTGAGTTTCGATGATAAAAAAAAGTTATGGTGAAAAACATAAGAAAGAATATCTGCCCTTAGATGCACATTAGAATGGGATGCAACAAGATGAACCAGATCAATTCCTATTTAAAGCGCGATCCATAGGTATGTATGAGATTAAAAATGATCAAGGGTCACTTTCTTTTCTTATGCATCTCATTTAACTCTTCTTCTCACACGATTCTATGTCGTGAGTTACATTAGTAGTTTAGTTACCACTAGGAAATTTGGGTTATGGTCACATCAGAGATGGGCAAAAACCGGTCCTGGTCCTAAATAATGTCAAGTCGGACCAGCCTCAACCAAAATATAAAGGCCCAGATATGCATATGTAGGCCCGGTTATGAGAACCGGGCCTGGTCCTGGTCCCAATATTTATTTTTATTTATTTTGAATTTTTTTAAAGAATACAAAAATGTTATTCTAATACATTTTAAAATATGTAATTGTGTCAACCAAATACACTTAAAATATGTTTATTATTGTTTTGTAACTGATTTTTAATCAAACACACTTAAAAATACGTTTTATTATAGTATTGTAATTAGTTTTCAATCAAATACACTTAAAAAACGTTTTGTTATTAATGTTTTGTCATTAATGTTCAATCAAATACACTTACAAAGTTGGGGTGTTGTGACTTATACTTTGACTACTATTTCTTGTACTAACTTTGGTGGGTAATAAAATTAATTTGCATTTCCAAAAAAAATACACTTACAAAGTTAGAAACACATATAAAAATATTTTTTTTTTGAAAAAATTGGACGGTCCAATAACCGGTCCTAGACCGTCCCGGACCGGACCTTGTTTTTTGATGAAAACCATATCTGGTTTCGAACCGTCGATCCCAAACCAGTCCCGATCGGTCTTGGGTTGGACCGGTCTCAAGTCGTCTTCACCGAGGCCATTTACCCATCTCTAGGCCACATTAATACCAATGTTCCTTATTGGGTTTGAGTTTGACAACATTAATTAAACTAGATAATAGGCTATCAGTTGGGCTACTGAAATTTGGACCGAAAGGAATTTATAATTGCATCCGCTATAAATCGGCAAATTAATTGATATACTAGTCGATGGCCAATAAGTTAACTGGTAGTAGTCAAGGTAACTGATGAACATATTGTATTTCATAAAAACTACTTTAAAACATGTAAAATGACCAAAAATGATATATTAACAAAATAGTCGAAAATATTTTATATCGGAATTTAAATAAATTATTAATAATATAATTAAAATAAATTTATAATAATATTATATATTAATTAATACAAAGAAGACATCAAAGAAAAATTAACTAATATAATATGTTAATTGAAAGAATTTAAAATTGATTATTATACATAATTATAAATCTTGCATTTGTTAAAACAAATTTAAGAATTTTTTTACATTAGTCTATAATTTTAAATAACCATTCCATATTAATGTTAATAACAATAGAACTGGTCATATTTATATACAATTAATTAATATTTTCCCAAAAATATGGTTAAAAATTACATTAAATATTTTATCAAAATTATTAAGCATATTTTAGTTATCTATAATAAAATAATATAAGAATAACTGGTACTAGAGATGGCTAAAATTGGTCCCTATCCCAAATTGATTTTCGTAATCGGTTCCAATGTAATATGTTCCAATCCCGACCAAAATCCCATTGTCATGACTATGTCTTTTTGTAACCGGTCCCTAGCCAGTCCCAGTCTCGCGCAGACCCAAACTAATCCCCAAAAATTTTCATTCCAAAAATCAATATTGAATATAAAAAAAATTGTGTTCGATTTTTTTTGGACAATATTTTATTTAAATAAACTTTAACATCTCTAATCGGGTCATTGAAATACACGTTAAAAATATTTTTTTTACATAAAAATATTATAGATGTTTTTATAATTACGATTTTCGAGATTTAGTATTGGCACACTTAGAAAATTTTGAAAAAGGTCAAAAAACATGAAAATCTTGTAGAAATATTGAAAAAGTTTATATATAATTTGTAAAAACTTATTTCTTTAAAAAAAATTGATACCTAGTCCTAGGCCGTGAATTTTCTATAAAAATGTAATTGGTTAAGGAGTGCAGGACCAATCCGGTCCTCTAATAATCCGTGACCGGGCTGTACCTATTTGACCATCTCTAACTTAGTAAGCAGTGATGTTGTTCTTATCTTATAGTTTAACGGTTATATCTGTCTTTGGTTTCATTGCTTGTTGTTTGTCTGGTTTAACAATATCGCTTATCCTACTGAGTTTCAAGCCCGAACACCGACTTTATAACTAGGTTTAGACCTTCCTCTGCGGTTTGAACTTCTGATGGACCTATAATTTACGAGGCTTTTGATTTTGATGGGCTGAGAAAGTAGCCCAAGGAAGAAACACTTGGTCCATTTGAATTACTTTAGTATTGTTTATAATTTAGACCATTTAAATAAAAATAGAAGTACATTTCCATATTTTTAAATTGAAAATTGCGAAATATAATGATAATTGAAACGAAACAAATTACACCATGGCTACTTTATTATCTTTAATTTGACATCTATTTTGATATAATTTTTCATCTATTTTTTGTGATTCTTCAGTTTCATTTTCTTATTTAAGGTTACTCTCTAATCTCACCCCTGTCATTAGGGGTGAGCATCGGGACCAGGTACCCGCATTTGGAACCGTAACCGCTTCGGAACTGCCAGTTTCGCAACCGGAACCGATGTGATTGGTTCCGGTTCTTAAAATACGAAACCGATCAGGACCGGTTCCGGTTCCGATTCTCATTTTTTGGAACCGTTACCCGTTGGGTACCCGCTACCCGACACTTTTAAATAAAAAATGTTTTATATATCTATAAATAATAAATAAAAACTCAATCTTTCTAGTTTGTTTATGTAATAATTAGTTTTATCGGATTAATTTTGACCATTTGTTGTATTTATTACCTTAAGTCGGTATTTTGTAGTTTATAATTATATTTTTATCGTGTGCAATTTAGAAAATTTAAAAAAAATTGAAACCAGGTACCCAGTACCGGAACCGGTGTTAACGGTTCCGGTTCCGGATTTCCAAGAACCGTAGGTTCCAATTCCGATTCCATAGAAAATGACCGGATACCCGGTTATGCTCACTCGGTCACCCCTACCTATCATACAATTACTTAATTAGTTAAGTTTAAATCCCATGTCATACAAAACTCAAACACACTTTTTCACCACAAGTAGGGTTTGGAAATTGGAACCCTTGAGCCGAAAGGGAGTTGGGATCAACCATTAACCATATATTTATAGACTATTGACCATTTAATAAAATTATCATATAATTTGTAGCGTGTCAAACCTGTGAGTGTCATCATAGCTTCTAGAATTTGTCGTATAAAATATTTAAAAAAAAGAGTTAGTTGTCGTAGAATGAATAATGATATTATGGTTATAGTTGTGGCAATTTAAGTCACTATTTTAATTGGATATTCTTTTGTTTTTGTGCGTACACGTTATCTGACTTATCGTAGATACGAAAGAAACGAATAAGTTTTTCGTACGTACACATTATCTATCTTATCTTAAATGCAAAAGACAAAAGCGCCTCATGTTAAGTAATGAACGAGTTTCTGATCAGGCCCGCTATATCGAAAGGGAGATAAATCAGATATTTACGTTTCCTTTTTCATCCCCACCCTCTTTCACAAGTGGGAATGGATAGTAATCATAGTATACAACAAATTTTGAAATACAAATGGCAAATAATTGTAAGAGTTTTATTTAAATTTAACCATTCTTACAAAATATAGCACTTGTAATATATAAAATTATAGCACTTGTAATATATAAAATAAAGTTTCAAACCAAATATTTCCTTTCTTGTGGTTTGTAAAAAATAAATATCACATTTTTGTTTTTTTATCCATTTTTTTTGTCTTTTATCAAATTAAAATAAAATTTACGAATTTAATTTCAGGAGTTTTTGATTGAGTAAAAGCAAAAAATCAATAAAAGAATGAAAATGTTTTTCATGTAACAAAATATTATGACGAATTTTGAGATAGGAATGCTTTTATGAACCACAATGACTATATTGTAATTTTAAAACGATATGGACGAAAAGTGTTATTTCTGACAAACCACAAGGACAAAATTTGTAATTTACTCAATAGTTTTTTATAATTTTAATTGTTTTTTTAACCATCGATGTTCATAACAGTTTATGTGTATTATGACTAATTTTATAAGCTTTTAAAAATAAGTACCAGAAAAAATTGTAATGATCACATAAATACTTGAATTAATCACAGATAAGAGTCTCAAATACTCGATACAAGTTAAAAGTGTTTGTCAAAATTGATTTTAATTTTCTAATTTTGTTAGAACTAATATAAAGATATTTGAAAGAATCTACCATTTTGTCGTTAATTTCTTTTAAATAATATATATATATATATATTATATATATATAGAGAGAGGAAAGTTCAAATGAGAACTTTGTAAATTTAAAGTAATAAGGGTGCGTTTGGTACGCAGTCAGGACATGACAGAACGGAACAGAACAGAACAGGATAGATCACAGAACAGTTGTTACACGTTTGGTAAAACATGATATGATGGAACAGGACAGGACATGACAGAACACAATGACCAATTTACCCCCAGTGAGTTGTTTACTGTTTTTAATCAAATAACCCCCCATATATATATATATATATATAGAGAGAGAGAGAGAGAGAGAGAGAGTGAGGAGAGATAAAGGGAGAGAGTGATAGGAGAGAGAAAGAGAGAGGAGAGAGAGAGAGAGAGAAAAAAAAGAAAGAGAAGAGAGAGAGATATGGAGGAGAGAGAGAGGATAGATAGAGAGAGGAGAGAGAGAGAGTAGAGGGAGAAAGTGAGGAGAGAGAAAGGGAAAGAGTGAGAGGAGAGAGAAAGAAAGAGGAGAGAGAGAGAAAAAAAAAGAGAAGAGAGAGAGAGATATGGAGGAGAGAGAGAGGAAAGAGAGAGTAGGTGGAGAGGAAAGAGAGAGGACAGAGAGAGATGAGAGAGAGAGAGATGATAAAGAGAGATGAGAGAGAGAGAGATGATAAAGAGAGATGAGAGATAGGAGAGGGAGAGAGGAGAGAGAAGAGAGAGAGAGGAGAGGAGAGAGAGAGAGAGAGAGAGAGAGAAGAGAGAGAGAGAAGAGAGGGCGCCGGCGGCGGTGTTGTTCGTGAGGAGGTCGCCGGCTGTGGTGGCGGCGTGAGGGAGGGCACCGACGGCGGTGGTGGCGGTGTTCGTGAGGGAGGGCGCCGACGGCGGTGGTGTTCGGCGGTGGTGGCGGCGTGAGGGAGGGCGCCGGCAGTGGTGGCGGTGTGAGGGGGTGCGCCGGCGGTGGTGGTGTTCGTGAGGAGGTCGCCGGGGTGGTGGTGGCGTGAGGGAGGAGAGGTAAAAAGGGAACAATTTCCTTGTTCTAGTTAGTTCTAGGGGGTAAGGGGTGAACAAGGTTGTTCCACCTTTGTTCCACTTAATCCTTGTTCCACTTCCTTGAATTCACACCAAACATGAGACTAACCTGTTCTGTTCCACGCTGTTCCACCCTGTTCACCCTACCAAACGCACCCTAAAGGAACACTTTGTGGACCATATATGATGTGGGACCCACATAATATTAAATCATTTCTGATTTAATATTAAATTATATTAAATAAGAAATAATTTAATATTATGTGGGACCCACATCATATGTGGTCCACAAGGTGTTCCTTTATTGTTTTAAAAAAGGGTGGTTCTTGTATGATCCCTCCCCTATATATATATATATAGAGGGAAGTTCAAATACAAACTCATATTTACGTACAAACTATACAAACCGATTCAAATCAATACAAAAATAATTTTTTTTCATGATTTTTTTCATTAAATGCTATGATTTAAGATATTGTTACACATATGTTTGTTTCGTAATGTAAAAGTTTCACATGTATTTGTTTTCATAAGTTGAAAGTTTCTCATATATTTTTTTATGAAAAAGTTTGATATGTTTTTTTCATAATGTAAAACTTTCACACGTAATTTTTTCACAAGGTGAAACAAACATATGTGCAATAATATCTTAAACCATAACATTTGATGAAAAAAATCTTGAAAAAAAATTATTTTGTTATTGTTTTGAATCAGTTTGTATAGTTTGTACATAAATATGAGTTTGTATTTGATCATCCCTCTCTCTCTCTCTCTCTCTATATATATATATATATATATATATATATATAGATAGAGGCTCCTTCATGTGTTAACTCAAATATTTGTGTTAACTTTGTTAATTCATCTAGACCGTTCATTTGTAAGATCTATGGTTCTAATACAATGTGGCATATTTGTAAATATGTAGGGTCAAAGCCATGGTGAACAAGGGTAAGACTGTAATTTGATTAGTCGCAACAAATTAGGAAAAAGATCACGATTGCCGAAAATAACTTCTTCTCTAATTAATCTGTTCCTATTTTAGTGCACTACCAAGTAAAATCATAATCATCTTCATTAGACCACCACCATGGTTTTTAGTGGTCTTATCGCTCCTCTCGATCTTCCCATTTCGCTCCTCGATTTATACTCTCAATTCTGGTTATCGATTTATTCTTTGTTTGACTGATTCAAGTAATTGATTTTTTTAGTTGTTTTTCAGGTTGATCGATTCAAGTAATCGATTTATTTTAGATGTTTTTTCTGTTTGATCGATTTCTTTTAGTTACCCTCCGTGATTATGTTGATCGATTTCATTGATTCTCTCAGGTTTCTGTAATGGAGGTGAAAGTCGAGAACGATATGGGCTCAACTAAAGGTATTCATTCTAATTTAATTCTCGCCATTGATTTTTTGCTTACTCAATTATGTAACTCGATTATAATGAATACACAGTGAACATTGGTGCATTGAAGATCGGTGAAGAAGGTAAACCTGGTGCAGTAAACATTTGGTGAAGAAGATGAATCTGGTGCTTGTTCACTTATAAATATAGACTAGTTCATATGTGAATTTGATGCTGGTTCACTTATGAACATAGGAGTGGTGAACGAATGAGTGATTCACTTATGAACATGTGAGGGGTTCACTTATGAAAATGGGGCGATTTTTGTACGTAAGTAAAAGTGGTTCGGTTATGAACGTGATTCGGATATGAACATGGGACTATTTCATTATGAATATAAGCTATTCAGAATACATAATCGATATTATCAAACAATACAATCAAATTTAAAAAATTAATTAAAAAAATAATAAATTAAAAAAATAACTTCTATAATTATGTCTCCTTAACATAAGAAAAGATCAAATTAATAAAATAACTTCCATACCTATGTCTCCTTAAAATAAGGAAAGATTACTATAACCAAATTTCATACAAAAATATTTAAATTTAAAATTTAAAAAATACAAAACAATTCCTAATGAAAAAGTCAACGGCTATTCAAAGTAAAAGATGAGAATGCTTCTGATTAGGAATGCATTATGTGTTCACTCGTGAACATGTTGTTCGTTCACGGATGAATATGATGTTATTCCAGTATAAATAATGGCGAAAAATGTGAACATGTTATTCTACTTATTAACAATGTTATCACTTGTGAATATCGTATGCATAAGTGAACAATAGCATACAGAATATCATGTGTTCACAACTGAACATCGTGTGTTCACTTCACAACCATCAGACGTTGTAGAACTCGAAATATGCGTTATCTTGATTATTAGTTAAGAATTGAATAAAATCAATCAAAAACTAATAATTAAAGAATTAATTAAAAAAATAACTTACATACTAAATTTCCTTTAAACAAAGGAAACTTTTAATAAACTGCAACATTTTATAAAATTAAAAATTAATTAAATTTCTAAAAGACAAAATTGCCCTTCCATAAATTTTGCAACACCAACTAATTCCTAATTGAAGGAATGATTCTGATTGGTCGAAATTGGTTAACAAAGTTAACACAAATATTTGAGTTAACACATGAAGGAGCCTATATATATATATATATATATATATAGGGGATGGATCATACGAGAACCACCTATACATATAGGGGAGGGATCACACGAGAACCACCCCTTTTTAAAAGAATAAAGAAACACCTTGTGGACCACATATGATGTGGGTCCCACATAATATTAAATCATTTCTGATTTAATATTAAATCGTATTAAATCAGAAATGATTTAATATTATGTGAGATCCACATCATATGTGGTTCACAAGGTGTTCCTTTATTTTTTTTAAATTTACAAAGTTCTCATTTGAACTTTCCTCTCTCTCTCTCTCTCTCTATATATATATATATATATATATATAGGGGTGGGTTCAAATGTGAACCTATCTTTGATTGTGAACATGAGGACGAATCACAACCATCCATTTTAAATCAGATCAAAATAAAAGGGAGAAAATTCGCGGTGGCATTTTTGTAAATAAATGGAAAACTCAGGTAATGGCTTAAATCCTAAATATAACCTGACGATTTAAATAAGAACCAGACATCATCTTCTTCTCCAAATTTCTTCATAATCTTCCTCAAATTTCTTCATCATCTTCACCAAATTTCCTCATCATCTTCCCCCAAATTTCTTCATCATCTTCCCCAAATTTTTCATCATCTTCCCCAAAAGAAATTTTACTTCCGCCCCAAATTTCTTCATCATCTTCCCCAAAATAAATTTTCGCACAAGTTTGTTTTTGTTTTGTGTTCCTCCTTTGAATCACAAGTCTTTTCATTTTCAGATCCAGATTCTTTTTCTTGATAAAATTTAAGAATGTTATTCAAATGTTTTTTCCCTTTTAATATGATTGTTCATCATTTTATCACAGGAAGTTTCTGAATATAAGCATAAAATGTTATGCTTATATTCAAACTGAATATAAGCTACAATTATGAGTTTGTATAATTGTAGCTTATATTCAGTTTGATATAAACTAAAATTATGTGTTTGAATAATTGTAGCTTATATTCAATCTGAATATAAGCTAAAATATGTGTTTGTATAATTGTAGCTTATATTCAGTCTGAATATAAGCATAAAATGTATGCTTGTATTCAGACTGAATATAAGCTAAAATTATGTGTTTGAATAATTGTAGTTTATATTCAGTCTGAATATAAGCATAAAATGTTATGCTTATATTCAGACTGAATATAAGCTAAAATTATGTGTTTGAATAATTTTAGTTTATATTCAGTCTGAATATAAGCATGACATTTTATGTTTATATTCAGAATGAATATAAGCTACAATTATGAGTTTGTATAATTGTAGCTTATATTCAGTCTGAATATAAGCTAAAATTATGTGTTTGTATAATTGTAGTTTATATTCAGTCTGAATATAAGCATAAAATATTATGCTTATATTCAGTCTGAATATAAGCATAAAATGTTATGTTTATATTCAGACTGAATATAAGCTACAATTATGAGTTTTTATAATTGTAGCTTATATTCAGTCTGAATATAAGCTAAAATTTGAAGTTTAATAATCGTAGCTTATATTCAGTCTGAATATAAGCTACAACTAGTTGTTTGTATAATTGTAGCTTATATTCAGTCTGAATATAAAGACTCTTAGTGCTTATATTCAGTCTGAATATAAGCTACGATTTTACAAACTTCAAAATTTAGCTTATATTCAGTCTGAATATAAGCTACGATTATACAAATTTCAATTTTTAACTTATATTCAGACTGAATATATACTACAATCTGGTGTTTTTATAATTTATCCAGTCTGAATATAAGATATAGATCGACGCATCTTCAACATTGAAATCAAATTCTAGGTCTGTATTTTCGAAACATGTAACATAATCGCAATCAACAAAAAAAGTAGAATTTTCAACTGGATCACAATCGATTTAATTTCAGAAATCGCAAATCCAATTAATAAAGTTCTTCACAACAATGAATCTGATTAATAGAGAAGAAGACAATTAACAGAGAAGAAGACGATTAACAGAGAAGAAGACGATTAACAGAGAAGGAAGAAATAAGCGGGAGTGATATCAAAGAGCAGCTTGATTTTTTTTTCCAGAATTACCCCTCAAGCCACATTTAAAGACGAGCTTGAATATGGCTTAGATCAAGGGCTGAGATCTGTCCTCATGTTCACAATCAAAGATAGGTTTACATTTGAACTTTCCTCTATATATATATATATATACTAGAAGGGTACTCGCGCAATGCAGCGAGATACATCTCGATTTTAGGTTTTATTTTAATTTTTACCCCTATCGATATTCTAATGATTTTATGTGGTTTTGAGAAAACGATTTTAATGTTCGTTTAAAATATCTATTTTTTTATGTAATTTATTTAATTCAATTTTTTTTATCATAATATAATTATGTTTAATAACAAAATAATTTATTTTTGGTTTAATAATATAACTTTTTATAATGATAATGATTAAGTTTTCTGTTAAAACTCAATGATTATCTTAATTATAATTTAGATTTTTTATATTTAAAATTAAATGTTTATCCTGTATTTTGGATGATGGTTATCTGCAGTTAGTTACACGAATTCAGAAATAAAGCTTTAATAAGATGTACTTAGGTACAGTTTACTTGTAATCTTGAAAATTAAGTAATTAGTATTATATAGCAGTACCTAAGGCTTAAAAGATTGTTTTTAAGAGTTTTTGACCAAATGCTTTATAATATAGTATAGATATATATAATTTTAATTAATTAAGGAAATTATATTTAATATATGTATATATCTCCCCAGTGTCCAAAAGTCCAATGGTGTCATTATCAATCCAGCCCGAATACGTTGGCCTGGGCCTCAGGTAATAGGCTTCAGGCCATTTTCAATCAAGTAGGGTGTAATTAATATTCATAATTATTGCATTTTATTTAACAATTAATTCAAGAAAACACACTATATTTTCAAAGTTTTGATATTTTGGGTTTAATTTACAACAATTATAATTCTCTTTACTTAAAACAAGTAAATATTATACTTATAGGTGTTCAAGTTTAACTTTTAACTATTAATTATTATTTTTTTGGAATTACAATACGGTTTTTAAAATTAAAGAGGAATAGAATGAATATAAATATTGATCATACGTGCTTTAAGTCAATTTTTATTGGAATGCATAAACTCTGGACTATCAAAGTGTTCATACGAAATATTGTTAAATCTATAAAGTTTGTGATGAAAATCAATTGTAACACTCCAAAATTTGATTAAATGGAAAGAAAATCTTAAGTCAAGGGCTAAAAGTGGTGAACGTGAAGATTGCAAGTAGAAATGTTTTAGCACATTGGTCAAACATAAAAATCTAGGCTATATTTGGCAAACTAGCTGATAAGCTAACGGGTAGATGATAAACTAGCTGATAAGTTAATTGATGAAAAAACCATTTTTTGGCAAAACTAGCGTGTAAGAATGTAAAATGACCAAAAGAGCATATTGAAAAATAAAAATAAAAATAAAAATTAATAATTAATATTAAAGATGATTATAATTGGAAAAAATGACAATAAGCTTCTAAAACGCTACTCCTAGTAGCGTTTCAATAAGTTAGCTTAAGCTAACTTAGAACATCTCCAAGAGCTTCCTTAAAATGAGGAAAATGGAGAAAATGGGGATTTTAAGTCAAAAATTTGCTCCAAGACATTCCCCATAACTATCTCCAAAATGGAGAAAATAGGAGAGAGAGTTAGTTTTTCTCCAAATATTAAGATCACTCCAAAAAATGATTACAATATGAAACAACCAATAGAAATTCTTGAAAAAAAATATTTAGAGAAAAAAAATAATATTTTAATATTATAATCAATGATGGGTTCTCCAAAATGGGGAATTTGTTGGAGATGAATGTAAATATTTTTGGAGATTTTAGATTTTGATTCTCCATTTTGGAGAAATTTTAGGGATTCTCTCGGAGATGCTCTTATGATTTACCAAACGTATATACTAAAAATAAGCTAGCTCATTTTTGCTAAACATATTCCTGATCTATGAAGTATGAGACCATGAAAGTAACTTGTGAGGCCACAAAGACAAATGCATATGTAAGCTTGAACCTTGCCATGGAAGTCACATATGCCATACGATGGGAGGTCCAACTTGCTAAGAAAGTCGCATAACTAGTCAAGATGAGTCGTCTAAAGTCATCTATAGTGTAAAGGACATCAACTGTGACTTATAAATTTGTGTAGGAAGTCACATACCGTTTTGTTGATGACCAAATTAGCAATAAATGTTATACCAAAACAGTGCAAGTGTTCAATGATTAATTGAAGTAATAAACCCATTTTTTATTTGTAGAAACTCGACGGGTTTATAGGACATTTTTCAAATAATGTCTTTTAAAATAGCTAATACTACACTTTATTTTAAAAGCGTCGTAAAACACTTGTTGAAACGCTTAAAAATCGTCCTATAAATTTATTGTAACACTTGTAAGTAATACGCCTTTTGGTTTGATCTATAAACTTAAGTCCTATAAATTCTTTTATTAGGACGTCTAGATATTTTAAACTTCCTGTAAAACTAATTTTGTTACACTGACAATATTAAGTATAGGGTTTGATAATTCTGTAAATTTCATATACTTCATTCACTACCAAACCAATTGGAGAGTTACTTTTGCATCCGACAAATTCTATTACATTGAAGTTATTTACCATATGAGATTCATTAGTGCCATTTTCAAATTCTAATTTACTTTCTTGGTGTAAATATTGGCAAAATGATTTTAATTTTTTATATGTAACATCTCAACTTTGATGATTTGACAATCAACTCTCATGTATTTGTTATTATTGAATTTATTTTATATGACTATGATTATATATAAATTCAACCACTCAAAGAAAATGTGTGCGCGCGCATATATATATATATAGGTGGGTTCAAATAAGAACTCAAATTTGGTTGTGAACGTGAGGACAAATGAGCGCGCGACACATGTCGAATAATCAAAGAAATATTCAGACCTAATAAAACTGAATATAGTGTTTGTTCAGTCTGAATAATGTCTACTGAGACTGAATAAATATTATTCATAAACACTATATTCAGTTTTACTCGGTCTGAATAATTCTTTGATTATTCAGTCTGAATAATCTATATTCAAACACGTGTCGCGATTTCATTTGTTCTCACGTTCACAACCAAATTTGAGTTCGCATTTGAATTTTTCCCTCTCTCTTTCTCTCTCTCTCTCTCTCTCTCTCTCTCTCTCTATATATATATATATATATATATATAGAGAGAGAGAGAGGTTTAATCAAATAAAAACCAAAAAAAGGTTAAAAACCGTGAAGAACGATCTAAGCCTTAGATCACATTGTTTTAATTAAAAACCTTTTTTAATTAAATAAAGGGCATAATCGTCATTTTGGTAAGATGATTCACTAGGTGAAACATAGAAATTAATTTCACCATATGAAACATACAAATATATTCACCATATGAAACATACAATTTTTTTCACCATATAAAACACGAAATTCACCATACAAAAATACAAATATTTTCACCATATGAAACACGAAATTCACCATATGAAAATACAAAAATTTTCACCATATGAAACACGAAATTCATCAGATTCACCATATGATTCCAGGTGTGGTCAACAATGAATTAGAAAAGTCAAATATTACGGCTGTAACAAAATCACTATTATGTCCTTCTCTTTTTATCAATATTACAAAAATACCACCATGATTAGTAACCTTTGATTGAACTCTTTAACGGTTGAGATTAGTCCTCACGGTCTTCAACCTTTTTTTGATTTTTATTTGATTATCGTCATATATATATATATGTATATATATAGGGGAGATTTCAAATACAAACCACGTCAATTCGTACAAACCGTACAAACTACGTTTTTCATTGTTTTTTTGATTAATTTTTTTCATGAAAGTGTTTAATATGATGAATTTGTTTTATATAATTCTTTTTTTCATGAAATTATTCTTCTTTCTACATGAAAATGAATTGATTCATGAAACTCTCAGTTTGATGAATCTTGTTTCACGTATTCTTGATTCACCGATCTTCATGTATTCTTGATGAATTTTTTTTCATATATTATTGACTAATCAACCCTAATAATTAAGAAAAAGTGAAAAAATTAAAAAAAAATATATATGAAAAAATTTCATTGAAAAAATTTCATCAAGAATACATGAAGGTTGGTGAATCAAGAATATGTGAAACAAGATTCATCAAATTGAGAGTTTCATGAATCAATTTATTTTCATGTAGAAAGAAAAATAAGTTCATGAAGAAAAGAATTATATAAAACAAATTCATCATATTAAACACTTTCATGAAAAAAAATTATTAAAAAAAAATGAAACACGCGGTTTGTACGAATTGACGTGGTTTGTATTTGAAATCTCCCCTATATATATATATATATATATAAAATAAGCGAGCGTGTGGTGTTTAACTGTGTAAAATTCAAAATAAACTCATAAAACGTGCTACTAATGGAAAGGTCGGTATATCTTTAAAAACATGTTGCTATCGAACAAAGATTAAAGTAAATTGTAATGAAAAACTTGAAGTCAACAAAATATTTATGTTAACATTTTATTATTTGTTAGCCATCATAAAGTAGGAAGAATGGGATGTGTCATCAATTCCTTTTTGCTTCTGAGTTATTTCATTTCATCTTATAATACGTTTCTAAATTCTAACAATTTTATTTTACATCATATGAAATCATATTATTATTTATTAGGAAATAATTTCAATTTGAATTCAGAACTCGTGGAGAAATTCATGTTTTTAAGTTTCGATTATTCATCTAAAAAAAGAAATACTGAAATACAATAAAACCTTGTACTAAAGAATAATATTTATATGATTTTTCACATTAAATATTAGAGGCTTTTACGCCAATAAAGAATAATATTTATATGATTTTTCACATTAAATATTAGAGACTTTTACGCCAATAAAGAATAGAATAATATAAGATTTTAATGGCACGATAATTTTTCAAACCAGGTACTAAAGATGTTGATCATTGTATGTTACATCATCAACAAAGTTTGTCTCTATTAAGAAAAAATGGTCACATTATCCTATGTTTTGATCGAAAAAACAAAGTAACTGAAAATATTGTTAGAAACATCTTTTTCTAGTGGGATAATCTAGAAAAGAGTAATCTTATAGCCAAAATTTTAAAATCTTATGCATCTGATTCAAGGTTTAAAAATTCGTGAGACATGGTATGACGACGAGATAAAGCCTTAAGCCTTACGCGTCACGACGAGGAGGTGGCGTTTTTCAAGCCGTGTCATAAGACGGTAAATTTGTATGTCATATATACAATTATATATACAGATATACGTTTTCTATATGTTATCTAATCAAATAATGATATTAGAAAATATACATTCATATTAAAATAAGAAAAATCATATAGATTATCATAATAAAAATAGTTTTTTTGATTAAATATTTAAAATAGAACTTAGAAAGATAACTTTACAACTTTATTTTAATCGTGAATCCATAACGTTTGCAAATTCGTGAAATTGTGAGTGATGTGATTTGATAAACCTATAGAAGTGTAAAATTTAAAGTTAAAAATGTAAAAATACAAAAGATGAAAAAATATTTTTTTTGAAAAAAATCATGTCATACAAAAAAACTCGCGTCGGGCGCCCCTCAAGACGCCATGGCGTGAGCCACGCCTTATAGAAACGTTATGGGATGTTTCGTAACTGCGGAGACGCGTCTTACGCCATATCGCGCCATGATGCCCGCCATGGCACGCCTTTTTGAACACCGATCTGATCAAGAGAGCTATCAGTTCATAATCTCTTGTTTATGTTTTTCTACTTTTTGATACTTCCAATTAGAGGTGGGCAAATTCGGGACCCGGGCCCAAACACTGTTCATCAGAGACCGGTCCCGTCGAAAATACTAAGACCTGCTTAAGGGTATTTGTAACCGGTTATGGTTCCGGTAGCGAACCGGGCCCAAACCGGTCTTATATTAAAAAAAAATTATTTTAATTTCATTTTATTGAATTTTTTTGGATATAATTTTAACAATACTTTAACATATGTAATTGGGTCACTTAAATACATTTTATTGTAGTTTTATGATTGGTTTTATAATCAAATACACCAAAAAAATATGTCTAGTATAGTTTTATAATTGGTTTTCAACCAAATACACTTTAAAAATACGTCTTATTATGAAATTGTAATTGGTTTTCAATCAAATACACTTATAAAGTTAGAAATACATATAAAATACATTTTCTTTGGAAAAATCGGGCCAGTACTGGACCGGGCCCATAACTAGTCCCAAACAGGTTCCGGGCGGGGTCGGACCTTGTTTTTTGATGAAAACCGTAACCGGTCCCAGATCGGCCGATCCCAAACCAATCCCAATCGATCCCGGTCCCGAGGCAGGCTGGACCCATTTGCCCACCTCTACTTCCAATCATCGGAAGCTTCACAATAAAACATAATTATTTGTTTCATTGAAACTTGTAACCCCTATTTTGTTTGAAATAGAGCTTTCTGGTATTCTGAATCTAGACACGAACATCTGGCCCGCATCAATTATGTGTGTAACTTCAATATCAGTGAACAAAAACGTGCTATGTTGGTTATGTCTTGTTGCTTTAGGAACTACAGTGTCTCGAAATCAACAATTATTTTTTGAAGGCATCCCAACAATTTTAGTTTTCAGGCTTCTCATTGATACCAAAAGTAATTGTGAAAAAAATGAGGTGAGGATAATTTCAATTCACGGATATTGTCTTTTCATATTCCACATATCATGTTGTTTTTGCTCGAGTAAACTAAGTTTTGAGTCCCTGTGGTTTGTTGAAAATTGCTATTTTCATCCATATGTTTCCGTCCATGTAGTCTACGATTCATTGTTTTTTTTCCGTCTCTGTGATGTTTTTTTTTCCATCTCATACTTAACAGTAAACTACTGATAGAGTTAGTCGAAGGAACGAAAACATCAATCAATTGCAAACCACAAGAATGAAAGCCGTAATTTTAAAAACATAAAAACAGAATTTGCAATTTTAACAAACTACAAGGATTAAAATAGTAGTTTACTCTTTTTTGTTTTAGTACTTTTGTTCTTGTGAACTTGCTGACATATCTACATTGTCTTCAATAGTAGCAGCCAGTACTCCTTAGAGTATCTCCAATGCTAAAATTTAATACTTGAAGTTGTGTATTTAATACTATAGGCTATAGCCTCCCTCTTTGACCATCATTTTTTCGTGTTTGTTATGTGGATGAGAGTGAATATAAGTGGAAAAGATTAATCATAATAGGATGAAATAGAAGTCGAAATCGAACTGAACGAGCAAGAGTGAGGTATATGGGTGAGAGAATTACCGAAGATTTTAGGGTTTTAATTTGATATGAGTAGTTTGATAATATACATAAACTTTTATCTGTCTCAGGGACGGTCCTGTAGTAGTGGCCACGGAGTCACGGGCCACTGTATCCCGTGAAGAGTGAAAAAATTTAGGTTTGTGAAAGGTGCAACAGTATCGTTTGGGACTGTGCAACCATATCGTTTTGGGAATTTCAAAAGAGTGCACCTAAACTCTTGAAATCAACAAAAAAACAATCTTGAAATCAACCGAAAAAACTTTGAAATCAACCAAAAAAAACTCTAGAAATCAACTGAAAACTCAAAAAAGTTCATGGAAATCGATAAAAAAAACCCCGAAAAATTCCCTCAAAATCAAGCAAAAATTTTAAAAATCCCTCGAAATGGTGGAATTAGGCTAAAAACACATCGAATGATATTGAACGTTAATAAAAACATGAAGACACATAGATAAAAACCGTATTTTTTGTTTATATTATATGGCGCCACCCTATAAAAAAAATTTAGGTTTGTCCCTGATCTGTCTACCCCACTTTCGTCAGTCTTGTCTCGCCTTTCGTGTACCAAACCCATATTTGAACACTTTCCATTATTTTTATTTCACACACGTTATTATCAACTTTCACATTTTACATAGACCTGACAAAAACTTATACGATACGCTAACCCAACACGAATTAAACGGATTTGGATAATAAATTTTAACCCGTTTAAGTAAACGAGTTGACACGACACTACACAAAAATTAAATGGGTAAGGTCAGGGTCAAAAGTTTCAACTCGAAAATGACCCGAATAACCTGTTTATATTAGGCTCCTTAGGCCCTTAGGCAAATAACGTCAACATCCCACAGTTTATAGTTTTTTTAACAAAGTAAATACTAAATAATAATAATAAAAAAATGATTGTACATTCCATGTAAACCTGACAAAAACTGACACGACATGTTAACCAGACACGAATTAAACGGATTTGGGTAATACATTTTAACCTGTTTAAGTAAATGGGTTGACACGACCCAACACAAAAATTAAACAGATTGACATGACACGACACGAAAATTAAACGGACCGGGTTAGAGTTAGGCACTCTCAACCCGTTTAACTTTAAAGCCGACACGAAACCAACACGACACGTTTGCCAGGTCCAATTTTACATTTACAAGTCTCAATTTGGCATAAAAAGAAGTCCATAAGTTTAATTTGTTCATTATTTGATTTATATAGTTTAAAAGAACAAAATTAAATATAACAAGGTTTTGATGTTAATATGTATATGGAACATGCAAAGGAATTTGAGTTTGTATGTTTCGTAGTCTCTCATTATATGAAAAATTCATGTTTTTTAGGTATATAAAAATGTGTCTCATGTTGGTATTTTTTGAAAATTGTGTTTAACTTTCAAATCATTCTAAGGGGGCGTTTGGTTCGTAGAATGGAATTGGATGGAATTGAATCTGTCAAAGGAATTTGACTTTGAAGGAATTGGAATTGGAATGTTGTCAGGTTTGACCAGCTGTTTGGTTGGCAGAATTGGAATGGAATCTGTTGAAAGAATTGGAATCTGTCTGTTTGGTTCACAGAATGTAGCTTTAGAATTGAAATTAAATTCCAGTAAATGACTAAAATATCCTTTTTATTAAATTTAATTTTTTAAACTAAAATTAGTTTAATAAAATAATTATTAAATACTTCAATTGTTTCAACACTAAAAATAATTTGAGCTTTTTTACAGCTAAAAACTGCATAAAACAGTTAAAAACTGCATAAAACATTTAAAAACTGCATAAAACAGCCAAACACTACAGAATCTGCTAAAACAACAAAAATCATAATTTTTTTACAGCAAAAATAGCTAAAAACTGCAGGAAAAAAGCAAAAAACTACAGCAAGACAACATCTGTTAGGGCAAGACAAATTTTAGTTGTTGCAGAAGACGATGGAGAACCTAACTGCTAGGGATGAGAAAAAACCGAACTGAAACTGGAAAAAAAACCGAGAAACCGAAAAGCCGAAAACTAAAAAAACCCCCGAAATACAGAACCGAAATCCAAAACCCAAAAATTGAAAAAAAACTGAACCGAAGCGAAATCGAAAAACCGATAACTGAAAAAAAAACCCGAAAAAACCGAACCGAAAATCCAAGTGAAGAGGTGTCCGGCTTCTTTTTTCGAGATTAGGGTTATAGTTCTTTTTTATGATGAAGGTATTTTAGGTATTAAGAAAAAACAAATTCAATACCCATGAATTCCACCGGTAACCTAAGAAATCTCAAATTGCCTCCTTTTGGAATTCTTTGGAATTTTCCGAATTCCAATCCGTGAAAACAATGAACCAAACAAAGGAATTGGAACCTGGTCAAAGAAATTCAGATTCCAATTCCACCAGATTCCATTCCATTCCGGCGAACCAAACTCCCCCTTAGGGTAACTTTCGGATTTAGTCCCTGCAATTTGTCCATTTTAACGATTTTAGTCCCACAATTTTATTTATTCAATATACATCGCCAATGTTTGCAAAACCTAACGAGTTTCCATCAAATGGTTGTTTTCCTTTTTTCTCTTAAATAAGATTAAACTACATAAATTTTCCGTTGTGTTATATTTTTCACTTTTGGATTTGGTTCCTTAAAAATTTAGCCTAGATGACAAAATGGGTGATGTTGTTTTCGAAATACGGGAAGAGCTTGAGAATCTATCCAAAATAAATATTGAAAACAAAGAGATATGGTTTTGGACAAAATGCAAAAAGTAACAACTACTTTCATAAATTTCTTTATTATAGCATTGTACTTTCAGTTTTACTTATTACAGCAATGTACTTTTAAATTATTTTTTATTAAGGCATTGTACTTTGAAAAATTAACCATTATAGCAATAAGTAACTTGTTACCTTTTAAACAAGTTAACCCCTACTTTTTTTTGCTTACATGCTTAAATGAGATGAAAAAAAAATAATAAAAAAAATCTCTTCTGATTATTCATATCTCACCCAGTTTATATTATTCTTAATTATCTCAAATTTTTAGTAATTTTCTTTACGTCATCACTTTTTAAAAAAAAATCACTCTTTTAAATTGTATGCAAATTAAATATTTTAAAGTTACATTTTTTTTAACAAATATGATATTTTTCTTGAAGATAAATATTTTATTTTATAAAAAACGTAAAACTTGTGACTTAATTTTTCTAGTTCAAAAAATATTTATTTTGTACTTTAAAAAAAATTAAACGATATAAATTGTGTTTTAGAAATCTTCTTTAATATTGTTACATTTTAATAAATATTTTAAAAATAATCTGATTAATTTAATACATTTATTGAATGATAATGTCAATTCAATTTTTTAAGACAAATAGATATATTATTTTCTATATAAATATTTTATTTGTAAAAAAACGTAACAATTCTTATTTTCTTAGTTAAAAAAAATATATTTTTAAACATTTTTTAATATTAGGGAAATAAATTGTCACCTACAAATTTTCTTAATATTCTTATATTTATGGATAATTTAGTTTTGTTTAATTAGTCTAATATATTTATTAAATAATATGTAAAAGACAATGCTATAATAAGAAATGTCACATTAACAATATATTACATGTAGACAACCTACATGGACAATGAGGTGGCATGGAAACCTAGTACAGTGGGTAAATTTAAAAGAAAACGTTACCCAATGCTATAATGGGTAGATTTTTCAAAGTACAATGCTCTGATAAAAAATAATTTAAAAGTACATTGTTGTAATAAGAAAAACTAAAAGTACAATGCTATAATAGAGAAATTTATGAAAGTAGATTACTATTTCTTGCATTTTGCCCTATGGTTTTTGATCGTTCCCACAAATAAAGCTGATTCTATTTTTTTTTTGAACGGCAAGTTAGTAGTTAGAAGTTAGTAATTCGGACCCACAGTGACATCCATATGGACAGTATGCGGGACCCGAACCTTCACCTTAGGGGATAAACCCCCATTCCTCCACCATTTTTAGGAAAACCACCACTCCCAAAGCTCGAACTCGAGACCTTGAGGATGATGTAAAAACCACAATACCGCTAGGTCAGAGGCCCTTTGGTAGTTGATTCTATTAATATTTCATATACAATCTATTTTAAAATTTATTAAATACTTTAATAATATAATTATTGTCATAATCTTCAAATAAAGAAAGCCTTGGCCTAGGTGACGCTTGGTTTGTTGTGTATTTTTGAATAAAATAAAATATGTAAAAATAATTTGATTTTGAAGAAATTGAAAATAAATGTTGTCGGGTTTGACCAACTGTTTGGTAGATAGATATTGAGATGGAATTTGTTAAGAAATTGAAATATTTCAGTTTGGTTCACAAAATGTAATTTTGAAATTTAAATGAAATATTGACAAATGATCAAAATGCAAAATTTTAATTTTTTTCTTAAAAACTAAAAATACTTTAATAAAACAATCATTTAATATGTAAAACAATATAAAATATACAACCCGAAATATAACTACAAATCAAACGACATTGTTAAATCGATATTAAAATTGTTTCAAAATAGTCAATTCTGTAAATAAATACATAAAAGACATAAATCAGTGTTTATTATATTGATTTAAAAATTAACTATTATACTAAAAAAATATTAAAACATATTTCATTAAAATATATGTCAAAAAATAAAATAAAAAACAAAAGTATTAATTAAAATTTAAATTAAATATGTGCCAGATTGACAGAAATATATCTCGAAAAAATAAACAAAATAAAAATATATCGAAAATATAAAATAAAAAACAAAAAGTATTAATTTAATTAAATTAAGAGTAAATTACATTTTTGGTCCCTGTGCTTTTCGTCCACTTTCAAGTTTGGTCCCTATTTTAAACTAATTACAATTTTGGTCATTATGGTTTCAATTCTATTTCATTTTTGGTCCCTCTGACCAACTTTAATTGAAATAATGAATTAAGTTAAGGGTGTTTTTGACATTTGATATTTTCTTTATCTTTTTCATTTTATTAAATTAGAAAGTAAGTTACAATTTCAGTCCCTGTGGTTTGTCTTTTTTTTTTTTTCCTTTTTATGTTTCCTATCCTTTTTATTTTTCATTTTATACCATTGTTATACCAATTAATTAATGATAATTTTAACTAACAATACATATAAAATACACATTTCATTTTATTAATTACACCATCAGAAAAAATTTGTCGATGTTTTGAAAATAAGTTAAGTATTGAATATTTTTATATTTTGCTGCAATTTATCTGATATATTTGTAAATCCGTCTACACTTATAGGAAAAAGGGTTTAAAAATTATCGTTTTTTCTTATATAAAAATCAAAATTTGTCAATGTCTATTTATTAAAAAACTGCATCGTTTTTATATATTTCATTTAATCTATTTTTTTATGTATGCCTTTCAGATAAAACAAAACAATAAGAGAATTTTTTTTTTAATTTTTTCATTTGATACATATTTAAAAAAATGCAGTTTCATACGAGAAACTTTTTTAATGTACAAATCATACGTATTTTGCACTAACTGGAGCGGACGAATTGTTAAACCAAACAAGCTCTTATCGCTTTGTTTGATCTGAACGCAGACATAGAAAAAATTAGATAAAATGAAATATCTAAAAACGATACAGTTTTTTGATAAATAGACATTGATAAATTTTGATTTTTATATAAGAAAAAATGGTATTTTATTTAAATCCAACAGAATAGTTTTTTCTGTAAGTGTAGACGGATTTATAAATATATCAGATAAATTGCATAAAAATATAAAAATATTCAATACTTAATTTATTTTCAAAACATCGACAAATCTTTTCTGATGTTATAATTTATAAAATGAAATACGTATTTTTAATGTATTGTTAGTTTAAATTATCATTAATTAATTAGTAAAACAAATGTATAAAATGAAAAATTAAAAAAGATAGAAAACACCAAAAAAAGAAAAAAAAGATAAACTATAGGGACTAAAACTGTAATTTTCTTCCTAATCTAATAAAATCAAAAATCAAAAAGGTAAAGAAAAGGTAAAATGTCAAAATTACCCTTGAGTTAATTAATTATTTTAATAAAAATGGTCAGAGGGACCAAAAGTGAAATAGAATGGAAACCACAATGACCAAAATTGTAATTAGTTTGTAATAGGGACAAACTTGAAAGTAAATAAAAATCACAGGGACCAAAAATGTAATTTACTCTTAAATTAATTAGGTTATATTTGAAATTACGATAATATAAAATTTCATTCTATCAAAATCTGAACTTAGAGCAAGAAATGTTAAAAACCCTTGTTTGTAAAATTTTATAGAGAAGAAATTCAACATTCCAATTCATCATATTTCTTTAGAATTTGTAAACCAAACACCACCTTATGATTTGAATATATTTATTTTGAAAATTTGAACTATTAAAAAAATATAATTATTTTGTTAGAAATGCTCTAAGCATTTTTTTTTCTTCATATATCATTAACATGGAGCATATTTTCGAGATTAAGACGACATTAAGCATAGATAAAGGGTTTCACTCTTTTGTGGTAACCCTATTGATAGCCTAAAAAACTTATTGATGTTCTAAAAAACCTTACACATTTTTACATAAATAGCAAGCATCCCATCATCGTCAATAACATCAAAGAGCCAAACATGCCAAACGAAATATGAAAAACTCAAATCATAAAACGCTAGCTGAGTTTCACAGTAAACTAAATAACTACAGTCTACAGGCCTCTGGAACCAGGAATGTCGATCCAGGTCAGTTGAATCTCAATCTCCCCACATTCAACATTTTGCAATCGAAGAACCATCTTTTGGACTACTTTTCCATCTGCCCATGTTATGTGGCTTTCTTCGGCCAAACAGTTGGTCCTTGTCGGCTTCACAGTTGTGACAATCGTATCGTTTGGAAGATTACCCAGACGCATCCTAATGGCTTCCAAAAACGGCTTAATTTCGAAAACAGCATCCCCCATTTTGTCATCTAGGCTAAATGTGTCTCTATCATACACTTCCTGTATTGTTTCCAATTATAAACATCATGTTTTAGAAACCCTATCAACATGTAGAGCACCATCTAAAGCTTATACTCATTAATAGATGCACCAAATGGTCCCCCAAATACTTTAAGGGACTTGTTAATTGTGGTTAAATGGACCCTTTTCATATTATATTAAATTGGGTCAACCATCCATTGATAAATAAATAAATAAAAGGGTTAGATATTGATGTGTGGGTGGTGAATTGTGGTTTTCAATTAGCGCCCATAGGGTTCATATAAAATAACTCATTTTGTTGTTGGGGACCCCTAGTTAAATATATTGAGAATGTAAAAATATGACTTTTATGATGATTATATGAGTTGTAATATACAATTAGCACCCATAGGGTTTCATTTAGAACACCTTCGATGGATAACAGACTTAACGGTACATCTATAAAAATCAGTGCAAACAATAAATCTACTTTAATGGTATTACCAAATCTTACGTCAAAATGTAAGATTCTAGGTATATTTATTTATTTTTAATCATTTTTCATTGACGTAAATGAATAGTGTTACACCAAATTTATTATCCCAATTAGAATGATTTGGTATTTGATGTAAGATTTGATATTCCGGTTGAACTGGTGTTAACTTCACTAAGGCTATGTTTGACAAAAATAAGCTAACCTATAAGCTAGCTTATTTTCAGTGTAAACGTTTGACAAAGCATAAGTTAGTTTATTTTCAGTGTACATGTTTGACAAATCATAAGCTAGCTTATTGAAACGCTATTTGGAGTAGTGTTTTCAGAGCTTATTGTCATTTTTTGCAATTATAACTCTCATTAATATTAACTTTTTTTTGTTTTTCAATATGTCTTTTTGGTCATTTTATTAGTTTTGCCAAACATGATTTTTTTCATCGCTAGCTTATCAGGCTAGCAGCTAGCTTATCAACTAATTTGCCAAACATAACCTAATGCTTTAAACATAAATAAATTTCAGGTCAACCGATTGTATTACATTTTCTTTTAAAAATATAAATAATTGTTATTTTAAAAATGAAATATCACCCATAATCCTTCACGGAATATTTAGATATGAAATCAAGATTCATGGGGTTATTTGAAGCAAATTCTAACTAGTTGAAATATTCAAGATGATCATTCATAAAAACACAATAATCTTTTCTATAAATACAAAATTGATATGGGAAAAAATGGTTGGATTCGAATAATCAAATCATTTTAACCCCAAATTTATATCATATAAAAATGTAAAAAAATGAAAGATTTGACATTGATGGAATACAAAAAAGGAAAAAATAGGCATTTCCGGTTTCCAGTAGTATGTTGTTTAATTTCAAAGCAATGTACAAGTAATAAAGCATGGAATACAACTTATTATAAGCAATAATAGCGAAAGAAAACAACTTACAAGTTTGATGGGGATGGGGTCAGAGACGGAGAGCGTCAGATCTTCATCCCACACAGGATTGATGTTGTTCTTCACCACTCGAGTTTTCAATTTCTTCATCATCATCAAATTGGCAAAAACCAACAAGTTAATTTCCACTTATTACAAATTTAAAATTAACTGTTAATTTGACACCTCCAATTCCATTTCACCGAAGGATTTTCCGGCCACCGTCAAAGAGTATATATATCATACATATATATATATATATAGGAAATTTCAAATGTGAACTCATATTTTTGGTTGTGAACGTGAGGACGAATCTCAGCCACTTATCCGGGTCAATAAAGGCGGCTTTGACCTGGTTCCCTCCTTTAATAATCTCCACCCTCTCATGAATCGCGTCATTCCTCCGTGATCGCGTCCACGATGTGTGGCTGAGATTCGTTCCCATGTTCACAGCGAAAATTAAGTTCACATTTGAACCTAACCCTATACATATATATAAATATATAAATATAGAGAGAGAGAGAATGAATAGAATATGATTTGATTTGATTCCAGTCAAAACTACCGTTTGCTAATTGAATAGTATTATTTTTTTTTTTTTTTAATTCATGAGGTGCCTGATGAGCGGCAGCTAGAGTAGATGACCTAAATCAAATTTACTCAACCACCGTCGATGGCGGTCACCACCGCCACCGCCATCAAGAGAATAAAATAAACAAATCAGAAAGAAATATTCACCTGTTTTCCCATACGAATAATAACATATGGATCACTGCTACAAACATCTCGAACGGCAAGGTTAACGCCTCTGTGGATACGAACCCTAAGCAAACCCAGCAAGTGCTCCATCAAATAACTAGATTAGCTTCAATCTGCAAATGAATATATATATATATATGAAGATGAAAGATCTGAAATAGAGAATTTGAGTGTTGATTTGATTTAGGGTTTGTGAGGAGGGGAGGGTTATTATATAAAGAGGAAGAGGAGGTGGAAATGGTGAAATGGGTACAAGACGACGAGGTCGAGATGTAAGTTGTAAAAGAAAGACGAAGTCTGGTTTGGTCCGTGTGACGCCGTTTGCTTACGTGTTGGTGGGGGTCATGGGCCCCACAAGGCTTAAAAGATTAACCAATACAAAAGGATGCTTTGAAAAGTATTTAACTAATTCTTGTTATTAGTTAAATAGAAAACTCAAATGTAAAATAATAAAATATTGGGGATTTTGAATCAAGAAAATGATTCAAAAGTTTTACTAACGCTATGTTATCAAAACTTATTTAAGGAACGAAAGGAAAGCAGGGAAAAATAGAGGAAAGTGAGAAAAAAAAATTGTGTTTTTTAAACTTTTTTAAGAGAGGAAGGAAATAAAATGAAGGGAAAATAAAGTTTAGTTTCCTTCCAAATTTTTCCTCCCAAATGTGGAAGGTAAGGTAAAGAAAACAAATGAAAAAAATTAAAATCATTTAAAAATTTAATAAAATTACAAAACGATTCAATCTTTCATCCTAAATTATATTATTTTAAAAGGACATATTAGTAAAAATGACAATTTTTCTTTCCTTTCTCTCATCTTCAAGAACATGAAAATTATTTCTTTCATTTCCTTCCTTTTACTTCACTTTCGAGAACACAAATAAAAAATTTACTTTCCTCTCCTTCCTTTTCCTTCCATTTCTTTTCCATCTATTTATTTCTCTTTCTTTTCTCTCCAAATTCGAGAGCTCTTGATTAAAACTAGGGAAATTAATTATTTTAACCATTTTAGAAATCAAAATTACCAAAATGACCATTTTTTCTTCACTTTTACCAAAATGACCAAAATATCCCTCCGCCAAATGTTAAAATCCTGTGGAGGTTATAATTTTACAATTTCTTATTTATATTTACATTTTCTGCCCTTAAAGTTAGTTAATAAATTACTTTAGGTACTTTACTTTTTAATTTTTCGTTTTACACCCTTATCACATTAACACACATACTCGTATATCAATTAAAATACGTCTAAAAAATATGTTTTTATTTTAACAAGTTACGTCATTATAATCGTCTCGACAATACCTTCAAAATGAGCCCAATATTGAATATTTTTTGATTTACTTATATACTTTTAAAGCCAATTATCCTCTTGATCGGTGAATATGAATATTTTTCACAAAATTCGGAATATTAATTAAAATATAATGCTATTATTATTTAACGATAAAGTATAATATTATGGATATATAAAGAAATAAGATATAAACTATAGTGAATTTTGTGAAAAATATTTATATTCACCGATCAAGAGAATAATTGGCTTTAAAAGTATATAAGTAAATCAAAAAATATTCAATATTAGGCTCATTTTAAAGGTATTGTCGAGACGATTATAATGACGTAACTTGTTAAAATAAAAACATATTTTTTAGACGTATTTTAATTGATATACGAGTATGTGTGTTAATGTGATAAGGGTGTAAAACGAAAAATTAAAAAGTAAAGTACCTAAAGTAATTTATTAACTAACTTTAAGGGCAGAAAATGTAAATATAAATAAGAAATTGTAAAATTATAACCTCGGAGGAATTTGAAATTCGATGGGTATTTCGATTGTATTTCGGTCATTTTGGTAAAAGTAGAGAGAGAATGATCATTTTAGTAATATGAATTTCTAAAATGATTAAAATAATTAATTTCATTTAAAACTATCTCTAAAATTGAGAAAATATGAGAGATAATGTTTTTTTTTCTAAATATAAAGAATACCTTAAAAATAATTACCAAGTGAGACCATCAGAAAAATTTGAAAACAAATATTTAGAACGAGAAAATAATATTTTAATATTATAATCAATGTTTGTTGAAGATGAATACAAATATTCAAAATGAGAAATTTGTTGAAGATGAATACAATTATCTTTAAAGATTTTGACTTTTAATTATTTATTTTAAAGAATTTTAAGAAATCTCTTGAAAATGCTCTTATTGAATCCGTTATTTTACTTTTTTTATTAGGTAACATACTTAGACATCTTTTTATTTTATTTTGGTATAGGTTGAGTTGACCATTTTTTCTAAATGTTTTTACCATGTAATGTTGTAAATCAGTATTAAAAAACAATAAAGTACTATATCTACAATACAACCTTTAACCGTTTGGGGTAGAAAGAGATATTTATGTACCTTAGTTTTGTTTATCAAGAAGTTTCTTGCCACCTTTGCTAGACTTGTTGCGCTATTGGAGAAATATTACCCATTAGAATAACATAGTTTTACTGGCTTTTTAAGAGAGCTTTAGTGGTCATTAGAAAGGATTCATCCAAGAAATAAAGTTGGAAAAGAAGGATTCACGAGATTATCTGCAAGCATTTCTAATGTATGGATGAAAAAGTCCTATAGTTCCACTGATAATTATGTAATTATCTTTATTGTTGAAGTTCATGTTGTTGTAATTAGTTATATTGATGTTTGTACTGTTTTTATATTATTGTTGTTAGTGTATTCTAGCCTGTCCATTTGGTTTATCAGATGGAAAATTGAATAGACATTACCTGTTTTTACTATCCTTTCGAATACGTGGTAATGTTAGCTTATACTAATGGGGTGTGTTGCAATATACTTTTGTCTGCTTGCTCATCTATATATTTGTAAGGTAGATATGCTCATCAAATTGTATGTCATGAATAGATATCAATCCTATCATGTTTAACATCTCCTCTAACTTCTCCTTACAGAAAAATACACCTTATTTGTTGAATATGCAAAACCCTATCATGTGATTAGTATATGCTAAATAAAGACATCGTCTTTGCTATAAAAGTTATACTTGAAAGATATGCAATTGACCAAAATAGTTGTTTGTTTGAAGGTTATGTTTGTGTTGAAGACTTGTTTAATTTCTATAGGTGTGGCAAAAAGTCAGTGAATTTTCACAGCTCGTGAGAGCTAGGGTTGGCGAAAAGATTGCAATCTAGTAAACATGTTTCTAGAATCATGCTTGGAGGAATGTAGCAGTTAAAAAAGATACATTAAATGAAAAATCACCACGACTACCTTAAAGGTAACTATGGAGCTTGTTCAAAACTAAAAGGCAAAACTGGAAATATCTATGATCTATAGAGAAACTCCTTTAACCTGCCTAAAAAGGAACGACAATTGGAAATGAAGGTTAATACGGAGCTTGTTGAAAACAATCACATAAATGCATTGAATAGTTAAGGACTACACCGCTACCATTTCTTAATCTTTGTGTATAACTTTTCAGCGTAGTTGCTTTAAGGGGCGTCAAAAGTTAGGGACCAACCTCTTACTTCCCTAATGACTTGTTATAAACAAATGATCTCTTCCATCGTCAAACGTATTATAGCCTCAATAGTTAATATTTGTACACAAACAACTACGTTGAATCATGAATGCTTGAGAGTGTTGTTGGTTTTAACTTATAATAATTGTAACATGTAGATATTTTTCATAAATAACAGGAAATTCAAAAATATATGAAATTTTTTAGTAAACAACAACATTTTTTTAGTTGCAAATAGAGGTGTAAAATGAACCTTTTTAGTCAACTGCCGTTGAATATAAAACAACTTTTATATAATAATTTACGGCCAATACTTGCCCCGTTTACAAACAAATTTTGGTAAACAATCATTGTGTAACATATGTCAATTTTTTCTTAATGAGTTAGTGGCTTATTCTTTTGGCCATTGCTTTATTTTTTGCTTAATTATTAAACAATGGTATGTGGAATTGAATAAACCGTCATATGTTTGTTTTTCGTATTCAACAATCTTATTACAGACAAGTCTTAATTGATAAAACAAACCAATACTTGTTATGTTTGACAAACTAGTCGAGAAACAAATTGTTAGCTATAGGGGCGGATCCAGCCTATGGGGAGGGGGTCCCGTGCTACCGCTCAACCGTGTTCTGTAAGGGTAAAAAATTGCATTTCGTAAGGTTTACATGAGGTGCAGCCGCTCATTTTTTGATACTTCAAGGGTTAAAGGAGCACAGCTTTAAAAATTCCTTGAAATAAACCAAAAATCTTAAAAAATTCCTTGAAATCAACCAAAAACCCTAAAAAAATATTTCAAAATCAAACAAAAACCATAAAAAAATCTCTCGAAATCAACCAAAAACCTTAAAAATCCTTTGAAATCAACCAAAAAACTTAAAATAAATCCCCGAAACAAGGAATTCGGCTAAAAATCCCTTGAAATCAACCGAAAATACATCAAACAGTTTTGCGGATATTTGATCAAATTTAAGAATGCACCCGTTCGGAAAAATCCTGAATCCGTCACTAGTTAGCTAATAATAAACTAACTGATTGCTTATAAGTTAACCGATAAGATAGTCATGTTGGTAAAAATTACTAGTTGATAAACTAAATAATAAAATAAAATTACCTAAAATGACATGTTAAAAAATAAACTCGCCTTAAATAAATGATATAATTAAAAAAAGTGAAGAAAATCTTAGAACTTACTAAAAACTATTTCAAATAGCTTTTTCAAAAAGAATATTTAATTGCTTGCGAAACGCATCATTTTAGATAAATTAAAGAAAATATATATAAAATATTTTTCTATTAATAAAGAATTAAGTTTTACAGTATTTTTAAGAGAAAGAAGGTCCACATCTTTTGTTTTTGGGTTCGATGGTTGTAAGTGGAAATCGAATCAAATAAAAAATAATGAATGTATATAAAATAAAAAATTATTATATTATCTATACTATATTATAAAACATTTGGTCAAAAACTCTTAAAAACATATTATTATACAATAGGTACAATTGGTTAAAGCATAATTACTTAAAATTCAAGAATACAAGTTATACATACATTGGTACAACTTATTAAAACTTCATGTTTGAATTCGTGTAACTAACTATATAGATAAACATCTAATTTTGAATATAAAAAATCTAACATATAATAAGGATAATCATTCAACTCTAACAAAATGCTTAATTTATTATATTTATAAAAAATTATATTATTAAACCAAAATATATTATTTCATTATTAAACCTAGATTATAATTAAAAAACGGAATTAAAAAAAGTACACAAAAATAAAATCTTATTATAACATCGGTAGAGACAAAAAAATAAAACAAAACATTAAAATTAAGATGGATCTCGCTGCATTGCGCGAGTACTCTTCTAGTATATTTAAATTGGGTTCACGTGATTCTTAAAACCCACAAGATCATATTTTTTAAACTGAAAACTTCACAGCAAAACATCGTGTAAGTTAAAAAAATCCGTACATTCACAGTAAAAACACTGTGAGTGTTACTTTCACAGTATTTTGCTGTGAAGTTTCAATTGTAAAAATACGGTTTTACGGGTCTAAAAAAAATAACACATTTTAACCTATTTTTTAATTATGTAAGTATATCCACGTGGCTTCCACGTAAGTATATCCACGTGGCTTCCACGTCATTTTAATTATGACACATCATCGAGAGAAACCGGTATAATAGGTAACAGGTTACCTAATGCTATAATGGATAAATTTTTTAAAGTACAATACCCTAATAAAAAATAATTTAAAAGTACATTGCTGTAATAAGAAAAACTGAAAGTACAATTCTATAATAAGGGAAATTTATGAAAGTAGATTACTATTTCGCGCATTTTGCGCTATTTTTTAATCAATAAGTTAGATAATCTTTGAAAATAATAAAATCATCTACTGTATTTAATAGACCAAATTATGCGTCATAACAAGATGTTACTTTTTTTCTAAAAACCCATGAAACAATATTTTTTTTAATAAAATAAAATACTATTTAAATTTGACTTCCAAGTCAAAGATGCTATTCTCAAATTTAATATATATTGGCCATCAGGATGGAAGAAAGTCTTTGGCCACCAATCAATGAATGGACATTGAACAAAGAGTAAGTTACATTTTTGGTCCCTATCGCTGCCACTCAATATTAATTCTAATTTTTTTTTTAAACTAATTACAATTTTGATCATTGTGATTTCCAATCTGTTTTCATTTTTGGTTCCTTTGAGTAACTCTGGTGCATCACATACTCCAAGTCGAGGCTGTTCTCTAGATCTTTGAAAATCTCCCTACTTCAATGCTTTAATGAACGCATCTTCCAATTGATTACCACAGTGCCTCAAAATTACAACTCCACTGTTTAAAAAAAAAAGAAATTATTATAATTTCACCATTTACAACCTCCTTTGTTCTTGGTCATCTCACCGTTAATATTATAACTTTAATTCATTTTTTGTTTTCTTACAACCTCTTTAAGATTCGTGTGGCATTTATATAATATATATTGTGAATGTTTATTTTATATTTTTCCTACAATTTCAGATTTTATTTAAAATAAATTAAAAATAACACAATTTAATAAAATAAAATAAGTGAAAAGGCAGAAATACCCTTAACTTGACCAAGTTCTTTTAATAGAATTAAGTAGGTAAACCTAAATTGAAATAAAACGTCAACCACAGGGACAAATTTTGAAACAGATTGGCAACCACAATGACCAAAACTATAATTAGTTTAAACGAAGAACTCTAGACTTGATACTAAGTGGCAACCATAAGGACCATAAGTGTAATTTACTCTTGAACAAATTAGTTATTTTAAACAAACATATTTATTTTTATCCACTTTTTTTATTATTAAGCCAAAATAATAAATAGAATAAACTACAAATATGGTTTATGTGGTAGCGGTGAGCTCGGGACCGGACCGATACCGAAACCAGGTGGTACCGAAACCAAAACCTTAAAAATACCGAATCCCGAACCGAAAGTGGAATTCGGTGGCGGTACCGGTTCGGTTTTGGGATTTTCAGGACTAAAACTGTTTGCTACCATTTTTTTGGAACGACTAAGGGGCCGTTTACCAAATCTTACCCGGGTAAGTGCTTACCGACAAAATTCAACACTATCACTTACTTACTGGGTAAGAGTTTAGTCCACCAAAACGGCATTGTATGCAACAATTTACCCGGTAAGCGCTTACCGTGGTAAGAGTCGACACAATCAATTACCCGAGTAAGATTCTTGGTCCTTGCTTTCTTTGTCTTTGCTCTTACCGGATAAGATTTTTGGTACTTATCGTATTCCTCCAGTAAGGTAATATGACTTGGTAATCGCCTACCTTGGTAAGCGCTTACCCGGGTAAGCGTTTGGTAAACGGCCCCTAAGGTTTTTCACCGTTGACTATTAAACACAATACCCTTTCCTTTATCCATGTTAAGCGGAAACCGGATTGGAGGAACCGATTATGCAAGAACCGGGTTTTCGAGAATTACGGAAGCAAAAATTTGAACATATAGTAGTATTCTATCAACAAGGCATGATAGTTGCAGTTATCATCACTGTAAGAAAAAGAACGTAGAGAATACAACAAATTTCTTATGTTTAAATAAGAGGCCCTGAGTCAAATACACTCCTCAAGACATTGCTAAAAGGTGTCCCTTTGAATTCCCGGTTCGGTTCGGAATTACCAGGACTAGCACCAGTACCGAAACCGAATTCGCCAAAAATCAATACCGAATCCCGAACCGAAAGTGAAATTCGTTACCGGTACCGGTACGGGATTTTTGGTCCGTTCCGCTCATCCCTATTATGTGGTTTGTTAAAAATAATATTTTTTTTGTCTATGTGGTTTTAAAATTACAAGATGGTTTATCGTAGTTTGTAAAAACGTCTGAATTTGGTTCATTTTTGCAACCTATTAAATAAGGAACATTTTCGTCAATTTATTGATTTTTTTTTGTTTTTTATCAAATCAAATCAGTTTTAATGATTTTGGTCCATATGGTTTTTGATTGGGTAAAAGACAAAAAAATTGATAAAATGATGAATACGTCTTTCGTTTAATGAAATTTTTAAAAACCATTAGAAGGAGGGACCAAATTTGGTCGATTTTGGAAACCAAGTTATCTTTTGTAACTTCGAAACTATCGAGAAAAAAATGTTATTTTTTTTAGCAACCACAGGGACCAAATTTGTAGTTTACTCTAATAAGTATTTTGCAACATCTATTTTGTAACTTATGAAATGTATTTTTTTATGAATAAAATATGATTTTAATGAGCCATTTCCTAGGCTAAGGAGATTTCGCTGACCAAAATGACATTTCGTAACTTGTCGCGCTAATTTTGCATGCCAAAACCAGCAAAATCATATTTAATTAAGAAAAAATACATTCACAAGTTACGGGTTGGGCACGTGTAAAATTTTAACTATTTTAATTAGTTTGAAAAAAGTAGGCTAAAAAGTGAAGAATGTTGTCCAGGTATTAAAATTAACATAAGATTCGGAACCACTTAAAAGTCGTGGTACTATTGTAGTGGGGAAAATGTGGAGATATATATATATGTTAAAAAGAACAAATGAAAATGAGTTAAAAAAAACAAATGAAAATGAGTTTAAATAAAAACAAGTAAACTGTGGAGATACATATATGTTAAAAATAGTTTGTGTTGAGTTAACTTAGCATATTTTGGATTTCTTAAATAATTAATATATTAAATGAAATTAAAAAGTCTTGTAAATTTATAATCGGGATTTGTTTATATAAATTAGTTGGAATTGTCTTTTCAACAACATGATAACACACCGTATAATTCAAAGAAAAATAAAATAAAATAAAATAAAATAAAATAAAATAGGTAAAATAAAATGTTTAGATTTTTGTCAAATATTCTTATCTTTTTGTTGATGGTATTTAATATTTTGTTTTATTAAAAAATTAAAATTATTGAATGAATAGTCGTGGAGAAGTTAATGATGGCATGTTGGACGTCGACTTAGGCCATTGGATCAAGGCCTCCATGATGAATTCCATTATTTTCTTTTTAATATTTTATATTTTCAGTATGAAAAATACATTCGAGAATTTTAAACACTGGTATTTTGTTTTTTAGTATGTCGAAGAAAACGTAAGATTAACGCGATCTAGTGATATGCGGTACAGACATCGTTCTCATGGAAGTCATGGGAATTCGTAATAGCGATTTGTAGTGTATAAAGAATAAAAATATGCGATCATGATATGTTTTTTATTTATTTTATGATAGTATGTCGCCTAGTAAATACCCTAATAATCAATATTTATGATTCATCTGAAAGTTGAATATAATTAATACTTGTAAGAATAAATAATTTTGAATAAATTAGAGTAAACGCATAAAAGACCATTTTTTTTTGCATAAATTATAATAGGTCACACAATTATAACATTATTAGAATTAACTTTGCAAACGTTACCATATGCACCAAATTTGGCTAAGAGGTTGTATGGTTACTTCTTAATGGTTCATTGAGAGATGACCTTTGAATCTATGAGAGGTAATTCTAGTTTGGCAAAAAGATAAAAGCATCTCAACTGTTCCAATAACCCTTGGGTCGTTCATCTTTCAGGATTTCCCGTGTCATTCAAGGGCTGACACTTTCCACAATTTGTCTCTCACATCTACTGCTACTCGTATCACATCTACTGCTACTCGTATCGCATCTACTGCTCATTATTGCCTCAATGATCGTCTCATCTACTAGAATTAAAAATTGTCTGGTGCTTGAAGTATATAAAAAATATATATTTGATAGTAAAAACCAATATGTAGATATATATATATATAGAGAGAGAGAGGGGGGGGGGAGGTTCAAATGAGAACTTTGTAAATTTAAAAGAACAAAGGAACACCTTGTGGACCACATATGATGTGAGTCCCATACATTATAAAATCATATCTGATTCAATGGTGGGCCCCATTGAATCAAATATGATTTTATAATGTGTGGGACCCACATCATATGTGCTCCACAAAGCGTTCATGTGTTTTTTTAAATATGGGGTGTTCTTATATGATCCCTCCCTGTATATATATATATATATATATATATATATATATATATATATATATATGGAGGAAGGTTCAAATGAGAACTTTGTAAATTTAAAGGAATAAAGGAACACCTTGTGGACCACATATGATGTGGGTCCCACGTGATATTAAATCATTTCTGATTTAAAAATAGGTGGTTCTCGTATGATCCCTCCCCTATATATATAATTAAACGAAAGAGGATGTGTGTGATAACATATATAAACTGGATAAGGAAAACATTGCAAGGTGTAAGGGATTAGATAAGGATAAATGAAGGGGGTCGACTACAATGGTGGGGGAGGGCGGGAGGCAGTGCAAGGGGAGAACTGTGGTGAGGTAGGTTTGTCGGTGCTCGTGAGTGCGTTGTAGTGAGGCAGGGATAACATGACTCGGTACTTTTCACGTTTTATACATTAATTTAATTTTTGACATTCAAAATAATATTTTATTTAAGTTTATAAATCTGACAAATACATCCCAAAATTTTAGGTTTAGTTTTCATTTAAATATTTTATAATTTAAATCTAATAAATGGCATAATAATTTAACATCATTTTACAACTGATCGATTCTTATTCACTTATAGAGAAAAACCAAAAAAGAAGCACCAAAGGCTTATGCACGATTAGGGGAAGAAGGGATGAGCGGAGAGGAAAGAAGTGAAGGAATTCTAGAGTTAGGAACAGTAAATGTCGAGTGACAGTCTGGTAGAGGGGAGGAACGGTCGAGTTCATGGGAGCAACGGTTGGTGGTTGCAAAGGGGAGTAAACAAAGTTTAGTGTCAATGCCTGAATTTACTAATACAATCACACTTTTACAATAAAATATATAATTTATAAATGAAAGTAGTTGTAACTTTTTCATAAAAAAATAAAAACTATTTTGGTATAAAAATAATTCATACCCGCAGTAACAAATAACACTCATTTAAATGTCAGTATAATAATCAATTAATGTTTAACCTGATTATTAAAGTAATGGAAGTAAAAATCAGAAAAAGTTATCATATTTACATACAATTTGCCTATTTGATATTTTGAAACGAATTTTGGTTTAATTTATGTTAAAAATTAAATAAGTAATTCAAAAATTGTCGAATTTTTTTAATTTAAAATTGAGCTATTTGAGCTGGACTCTTTAAGAAAAATTATGGAGTCAATTACGCAGGCCCATACGATGTGTCACCCAGTGGCTACTGGGCTACTGGCTAGTGGTTCCAATTTCCAACTTCCAATATGTATTTTTTTAATTAAAAACAACTAATATATCGATTAAAAACAACTAATATATTAGTTAGAATATATAGACAATTTTCACTAATTAATTTACGAAAAATGTATAGCTACGATAGTTATCATCTTTCCATTCAGCATAGTGCAGGTTTTATTTATTATAGTTTATATAAATATAATAGTTAATTCAAATAGAGTTGTAATAGCCAAACAATTAAAATGAGATTAAGGGACCGTTTACATAGTAAATGCTTAGCAGTAAGAGTTAATACTATAATTTATTTATTACCAGATAAGATTGTAGTCTATCAAAACGATATCGTATGTAACAATTTACTCGACAAATGCTTACCACGTAAGAGTAACCACTCTCACTAACCAGATAAAACTTTCTCCATATCATTGCTCTTACTGGGTAAGATTCTTAACCTTTGTTATGTTTATCCGGTAAGGTAAATCATCCAATAAACGTTTACTTTATAAATATTTAACAAACGCCTCTTAAATCAAAATGAGTGATTTTTAACTTAAATGGGCGAAGTGTGGTTGGTGTGACTATAGCATTTTGTTTCAAGTAATTTATGTATTAAATAAGATTAAAAACACTATATTAGTATATTATTAAACTGGATATGATATTTTTTTTATAGATTAATTTAAAAGGTTGTAAGTATTAGAGTACATTTTAGACGACTCTCAATCTATTTGAATTTATAGTATAAAATAAGTATTTGTATACTCTTTTGATCTTGAGGCTAATGTCATCACTAAAATGTCGATAAAATAGATACATTTTTATGTTTGAAATATTTGAATATTATAATTAATATTAAGGTTTTTATTTTTAAAAGGAATATTAATCTTTTTAAAACGTTGAATATGAATAATATTTTTAAAGGTTTAACTTTTGATAAGTAATTTTTAAAATTTTATTGAAGGTGTTAATATTTAATTTATTAATTATCTCAAAATAAGGAAAATATTTGAGGGCACAACCATCCACATCTATTTTAGCACGTGCTGAAACCGATCTTACGGGTGTCTGGTTTAGGGATATAAAACGATCTGATGGCTCATAACAGCCTAACACGTGTCACCCATTCCCTCAACCACACATGATCTTCATACCGGAAATCTACAGACTCCTCGTCCGCCATTCATACGACGGCTCCTCACAGCAGCCGCCTTACCGGATATTTGTTCTTTCCAGGTGAGTTTCTTCTAATCTGGAATCACTCTCTATTTCTATGTAATGATGTTAATTGTTTCAGTATTGATTTGACTTATGATTTGTGGGTTGGTGATTCAGTAAATGATTGCATTCAATGTGTTTGATAAAATGCCTATTAGAGCTTCTTTTGGTTAACTAATTGGTCTTGACAATACTTGATTCCTATTAACTGTTTGTCACGGAAATGCACCCTTTTTTCGCCTGTCATCCATCGCGATTCGCGCCTGCAAATTTGAGTGATACCCACGACTCCACGAGTGGTATTCAAACGTATCTCTAGGAACCCAACCACTTGGGCTAGCTGCAGTAGCCAGTAGGGATTCTAACTCATATGATCTCGGCATTATCTAGAGGAAGTTCAATCAATCGACACGCCCAGCTTAGTTTCTAATTGGAGTTCCTTTTGCCACATCTTTCTTCCTTCCAGAATGAGCCTAATTTGCGAATTGACGCAGTTGCTTGACAAATTCTTGAGATTAACAAGTATTGGAATGTGAACTTGACTGGTGTATAATGGAAGGAGTAGGTATTTGGGTTTTGATCTTTGTGATAGTTTGCTTATTTGGGGGGTGATATTTAGAAATTTTCTCTCCATAGATGTGTTATATTGAGTTTAAGAAATGGTTAGGATTATGTTGCACTAATTTTTTAATTTTTACTTTTCATCAATGCAACCTTGCAAAAGTCAACTTAGTGGATTGAAGATAAGATGATGGAAAACTTTACCCCGAATAATGCCAAGAGAACTATAGATACAAAGAAGTCAAGAAGAGAAATAACTTGCCTTAAAAGAATGATGGAATGAGGTGCAAATTCAGAAGTTACCGTCAATTGCGTGAAAAGTCATCATATGCATGCCCTTGATAAGAAGGTGCAAAAAACCCGATTTTGGGATAGTCCCTAAAGTCTGTATTTTTTCCATAAATTGAATGTGCCACCGATAAATATCACCATTCATCTATTTTTTCAAGCTTTGCAGGTGAGTTTACAAAGGTTTTTTTCTCCTTAAACCCTTGTGAATAACATCTAATCATTGACCTGAAAAACTGCTTGCTTCTTTCTCTCTGCCATTGCATATTTGTGTAGAGAACATATTCTCTCTTCTATTATTTAGTAGATGTAGTTTTTCCTCCTCTTCCATATAAATATATGTCAAACACCATAAAATCTTCCATATTTGTAACCTAGGAGATGTTTTTTTTGGGTTTTGCATCCTGGGGATAATGCCTTGGAGGTGAACTGCCGAAGTGGGAAATGATCATCTAATAACACAAATTAATTTATCATTTGCTCATAATTGTTTTCTTTTGTTGTTTGGTTTAGTAGTTACCACTTACACAACATCAAACACTCTTTGTCCCAAACTAGTTGGGGTAGACTTGGATTTTTTTTTGTGAAAAGGGTATTCTAGGCTATGCCTGGACTAATCCCGACAAATTATGACTGCAATACATCAGCCCTGATAAACTCAGTGGCCACAATTGTTGTGTACGCCTAGATTCAAACCCTGGGCAGATGGGATATCCGCCACATCCCCCAGGGCTCAACCAGTACGCCACAACCCTTGTGGTTAAAATATATATATATATATGTATATATATATATATTTAGCACAGTAAAAAAGGCAGAGAACAAATATGCCACTGCCCACTGGTTTGAACAATGATTACACTTTCCTTCCTAGTCTCTTACATAAAGATCAAGTCTTTGAGCATATGGCAAGTGTTTTTGTTTTTCTCTATAAGTTAGTGGCAAATATTTCAAGCAATATGGAGTTGTTACAATCTGAATTAAGTCCTTTCTACTTCACCTTTTTTTTTCATACTGATTTACAATTTGGTATGCTTCAGTGATTGCTTTAAAAATAAGCTCTCACAGAAATCAAGAGTGGCTTCGTAGTGAGTTTGAAATCTTTTACAACATGTTAATTCTTTTCTTTTTGGAAAAGGAGTTAATTCTTTTCTGGTAGAGTTTAAAACCATTTCTTCAACAAAGATGCACAGGAAACAAAAATTTGCTACAATTTATCATTCTGTTGTGTATGTTAATTGCCAGATTGGTTATTTCATCAATTCACCGCTGCTGCCTTATTTAAGCGGTCTTTCTTTGAAAGAAATGATTCTTTGCTCCCCTATATATGTTTTTCTTGTATCTAAGTTGTTTATATTTGTTTTGATGTTGTATATATATTAGGATACCAGCACCATGGGGTGTCATATGATGGGCACATCAACACATGGACTGTTATCTGGGTAAGCTCCATCTCGGTGCAACTTTGGCAACATTGACAGGTTCTCTTATTTTCCGGATGACCAACACAGATTTTTTAAAATTATTTGCTTTCTATTTCTTTCTTTTTTCCTGGATGTTATTTTTATAAATATACAATATGTCATGCAATTTGAATAATGGGGAATTTCTTTGTCTTTCTTCTGCTATTGTCTTGACAGTCAATGCGGTAGCAAACACGTATCATGGTCTTTATGGCCAAATAGAAGTTCAAGTCCGGCAAATATACAATTATTTCAATATAATTTGGTTCCCTGGTGTTTGAGGAAGGATTTTCGGAAATTCTCTTATATAAATCAAGACTATTGTATGAGTCGTGGTATTCGCTATTCCCATTGGAGACTGCTTTGTTTGCCTACCACTCTTGAAGAAGAATTGTCATCACCGCAGTCAAAAAATTACTCAAAGGGCGATGAGTATGGTTCAGAGGCTTCCTCTGAAGACATTCTTGAAAAACCAATCAGCAATGATCAGGTATATCAACCCCATATTCTTGTGAGTCCAATTATACAAAAAAATAGACCGATGATTTCACTAAAATCATGTCACAGGTCTTACAGGTTTTCAAGGGTCTGTCTTATTTATTTTCATTTGCAGTATGGTGCTTTATCTTACTGCTATATATATATATATATATTTTGGATAGCTGAAGTCGCTTCTTGCTGATCATGAGAGGGCGAAGCTCTTAAGGAAGCTGAGTGAGGCCAATCAACATAACCGGTATCTCAAGCGTCAGGTCTGCAACTACAAGTTTTTTCAATATCACACAGGGAAAACAATTATTGTAGTTTAGTTATCAACTTCCATATGTGATTTAGTGATGGACTCATATGTAGGGAGTACCGTAAAACATGCATTTAGTGATGGACTCATCTTGACTAATTTTTTTAACCCATAATATCGCTTCTATATATATAAAATATAGGGTTGGGTTCCAATGAGAAGGAGAGTTAACGTGAGAAGCGTAAGAAGGGATCTCTACCCTTGGATGCACATTAGGATCAGATGCACCAAGATAAGATGCACCACGATGCACCGGATCAATCCGCGTATGAAGCGCAATTTTTGGGTGGGTTTGAGATTAAAGGTGATCGTCCAGATCCTTTCTTACGCTTCTCACGTTAACACTCATTCTCACATGATCCTGCGCCTATATATATATATAGGTTCAGGTCAGGGGAAAACCTCAAAAAAAGAGAAAACTGATGAACACTCTGGAGCCCTCCATCTGGACGGTATGCACAAATGCGTACCGGTAATTTGTAACATGCATTCGTGCATAGAAAAAAAAACTCTTGTATGTCCAGATGGAGGGGTCCGAGGGTGTTCTTCAGTTTTTTTTTTGAGGTTTCCCCTGAATCTCCCTCTCTCTCTATATATATATGGACATGACACATTTTTGCATAGGGGTGATAGTTCAATATGAAAACTGAAATGGAATTAATTATGGCCGTAAAATCTCTTCCGGAGATGCCAGAGGGATGCACTCCTGCATTAGCAGGTCAAGTTTCTTTTAGATATTGGACAACTTTTAAGTACATAAGACAAGTTGTAGGAAATAAGACAAGAAGATATCTACTAGATTTTGTTACAAGAGGAACTCATTTGACTGATAATTGAATCTACATTTATCTGCAGTTGCTTGTACGGGAAGAATCTTTCACTCAATTTAAAAGTGAACTTGCTATCACTGAACTCGAGATTCAGGTTATGTTCATTAACTCCATTGTGATCTTGAGTTTGGTAAATGAATTTCTCATTGTATGTTTACTTCAATAGACAGTATGGATTTACATGTTCAATTTAGTTTATTTCTCATTGTATCTTTGACATTGTGAATTGAATTATATATTACTTGAAATAATTGAAGCATAATTATGTGATTTACATTATCAGTCAACGGTTAACATGGCCATTATTCTAGTACCATGCGAAACTCAAACATTGTTCATTTTCATTTACAAATTTAGCGGCATTTCACATTTTTTAGCCAATACTTGAGAGCTGGCCTTAGAAGCTTCTTATTGATGTATCATCTTTTCTCCAGGCATTATTAAATATGGCAAAAGAAATCGTTAGTTATGGCATTCCAGCAGGTTCAAGAAAAATAAACGGGAAATATATTCAGTCTCTTCTTCTTTTACAGTTACAAGGTAAAAACCGGATAAATTAACTTATTTGTATCGTTCCTTTTTTTTGCATGATTACCATCACCTGGCTCCAAAATTATGTTGATGAAATGATATGATTTTGTGTTTTATATCATATATAGTGTCCATGGATATGAACTTTGAAAAATTCAATTATTTTCCTGTTTAACAAAACCAAAGTTTCTTATTGTTCTAATCCGTACAAAAAGGCATCCAAGAGAAGTTAAAGAAACAGATAAAGGACGTCGAACTTGCACAGTCGAAAGAGGTGTCGTTATTCTGGTCTGGCATGGCAGAGGTGCGTTACAACAAATCATCTTCTGTATCAACTACTGAGAGCCTATCGTTTCTTGAATCTTTTAAACTTTTGTCGATATTCCATGATGTTTTATGCGATTATATAATTGTTAGTGTGTGAGTGATATCCCTGAACCGTGTAGAGATTATAAAGATAAAGTAGCTTAAAAAGAAAAGTTCTTGGAAAAGTGAGGTAAAATATAGTTTTTAAAATGAAAGTGCATATATATTATGGAATCGGGCCAGAAAGTTGATGTGGAAAAATAACTTAGAACCGGGGAGTACTTATAAAAAGGTTATATGAATTTATTGAATGCTTAGTAACTAGTTCATACTGTGGAGCGTATAAGAATATCCGAACATATTGTCCACATATAATATAATATAGTTATAGTTACTCCTTCGGTCCTAAAATAAATACCCATAATGAAAAAGACACACTGTTTTATAGGAATGTGTAATTATTACATTTTTTAATCAACTAAATGACAATTTTACCCTTTAACAATATAGGTAGTGATGAATTTTTTCATCCCAATATGAATTTCTTTTAGGCATTCTTGTGTTAGGAAGAGACATTCTTCTGTTAGGCAGGAGCGTTCTGACCACTTAATCATTCAGCAACTGCCAACTGATATGCTGATTGTTGGTTCCAGAGTGTGCAGGTAATGGGTTCATTCGACGGCTGGAGTCACGGAGAATACTTATCAGCGGAGTATACCGGTTCTTACACTAGATTCTCCACATCAATAATGCTTAGACCTGGAAGGTACCCTCCCTTGGACAAAATAATACTTCATTCGTTCCAAAATAAGTGTCCATATTTCTATTTTGGTTTGTCAAATAAGTGTCCACTTTCAGAATTAAATGCCCACTCTTCAATTCTATCCTTAATTATCAGATGGAGAAACTCATTGCTTGCTCTCTTATAAATAGTAAAGTTGTCATTTAGTTAAAGGCAAAAATTTGAAAGAAAAACCCAATGGACTTTCGTATTTTGAAGATCAAGCAACCACTCTCCATTTTTTTAAAGACTTTTTTCCTTTAGTTAATTAAAAAGTGTAATAATTACACATTTAAAAAGTGTAATAATTACACATTTCTAAAACTGTTTGTCTTTTCCACTGTGGACATTTATTTTAGGGAGAAGGAAGTAATGTAATTGTGTGACTGTGTGTTGGGGGGGGGGGGGTTCAAATGAGAACTCAAGTTTGGTTGTGAACGTGAAGACAAATGAGAGCAAAACACGTGTCATTTTGACTGAATAATCAAAGAAATATTTCAGACTGAATATAATATTTATTCAGTCAGAATAATGCTACATTCAGACTAGGTGGGGGGGGGGGGGGGAGGGTTTCAAATGAGAACTCAAATTTGGTTGTGAACGTGAAGACAAATGAGAGCGAAACACGTGTCATTTTGACTGAATAATCAAAGAAATATTCAGACTGAATATAGTATTTATTCAGTCAGAATAATGCTACATTCAGACTGAATGTAGTATTATTCAGACTCAATAAATACTATATTTAGTCTGAATATTTCTTTGATTATTCAGTATGAATAATCTACATTCAGACACGTGTGTCACACTTATTTGTCCTCACGTTCACAACGAAATTTGAGTTTGCATTTGAACTCTCCTCTGTGTGACTATTAGTCAAATATCTAAAATACCTGTGAATAACAACAATCTAGTGGGATCTCATGGACCAAACTCAATGGCATTCTTTATAATGGTTATTTATGCGTAAAGAAATAATTTTAGATCGAAATTGTCACAAAGGGGAATGTGGCATGATGTGGGGACGTTCCAACAAGTATATTGTTGCATTTATTTTGGAATGGAGGGAACTGTTATAACTTAAATATCTTTTTTGACGTATTAATTTTTGCATAATGAAGGTACGAAATCAAATTCTTGGTGGATGGAGAGTGGCTGTTGTCACCGGATTATCCAACCGTTGGAGAGGGATTACTCGAAAATAACTTGTTGATCGTTGAATAACACTCTATCCAATGTATCGAGCTAATTACTTATTATAAAAATGTTTCATCTTTTACCCATTTTGTAGTTCTATTATCATACCAACATCGTATATATAAAAAGTTGAACATTCTATACTTAAGATTTTGTATATTTTTCCATGTTCTTCTTCTGAAATTGCTTCTAATCAATACCACATTTTCTATTTTTTATATTGTTTTAGAAAAAAGGCAAACTTTTTCTTTTTGAAATAGTTCTTTTGAAAATGACCTATTTGAGCATGGACAATAAGATATTAGTGAAATTGATTTCGGACAATTAGTTTTCAAATTTTGTTTTCTAGAGGGGTATGATAGGCATTTAATGATCTTCATGCCTATTGTTTTTCTATTAACCGTGGGTGTTCAAGGAAATTTGAGTATGTCTTACTAGTAAGCCATACAAACCATTAAGCTTATTCAGTGAACTCTATTTAGCTGGCTTGTTAACGCTTGTTTAAAGACATGAACGACTGAACGTTACAAGAAAAGTCGTGTTTTTAGCATGTGGCTCGATTATCCTTTTTCACCTTTTTGATCTCAACAATGAGATCCAAAAAAAAAGTGAATAATATTTCTTTGTAAAATGGGTTATCACCTAGTGTAGGTTGTAGTGATGACTTTTTAGTGTTTAAAAGTTGGATTTTTTTTTTCTTTGTTTAACATGATCTGCAATTCTTTGATTTGCTTACAATGTAGAGTGTCACAACTCATAATATTGGATAGGCAAAAAAGGTACGATCTTGTAATTGTCATATATGGAAGTGGAAGCACCTTTTCTTATTGATTGCAATTCGCCAAGATTTGGGTAGCAAATGGGGGCTTCTTTTTGTGATTATTTTATCCTGAAAGAATATTCGAATATTTATGTTTATATTCTTTTCGGTTTTAATTTCAAGCGTGTTATATGTTTTTTAAGGGTTATGTAAAAATGGGTCTTAGGATGTGTTCGACCCGACTAAGACGGGTCACATGAAGGGCTCTAACTGGGCCCATCCTGAACCAAAAGCCCAATAAGTCTTACAATTTTACTGAAGGCGGGTTATTGCAAAACCCAAACCTTATGTCAGTCTAGAGATGCAAAAAATGGGAATGAGGACAGGGATTGCCACAAGTTCGACTGGACTAGGACTGGTTATATTTTATCCTGACCGGTTATTGCAAAGCGCGGTTAATGGACCCAATCATCATGCATGGTCAAAAAAAGGTTTTATATTGTTTTTGTCTTTTTTTTAAATATTTTTAACTTGTAGAAAGATATGTTTGTTTTTGTCCCTCATAACCGGCTAAAGGGCATTAAAAGAAATCTAATTTGTCGGGTTATGCCTTTTTGTTTTGTAAAAAGACACTTATGGAGATATTACATATTTATTTATTTGGAATAAATAAATATTTCCAATTAAGGGTGTTTAGAACCAAAAGACTTATTCAGTATCAAGTTTCAGGATGAGGACCGGTTGAGGAGTGGCTCGAATTATTGACAACCATCTATGTATTTTTTCTGTTGAATACATTTTAACAGGATCAGGTCTAAAGACTGGTTTTTCTGCATCTTTAGTTATGTCTAGTGGTTATAGAAAAATGATTGTTTATATTGTTTATATGAAATTAATGGTTTGTAAATGACAACAAAGACTTGATATGTAAAAGTGATAAAGTGATATAATCCTCCTTAGTAATACAATATTATCTATACTTTTTAGAAATATTATATATGTCAAATGCCTCAGGCGTTAAAAATATTATATTTTGGGAATGTATTTGTTTCTTTAAACCTATTATAAATAACACATCATATTTTACATATGAGTATTAAAACAAACATAAAAACTATGAATCTTTAGATGAATGTTATGGATCATATATATATATTTTATTTTTAATTTTTTACAACATATATAAAATGCTAATAAATTGGAGTCTGTTTTATAAAGTTAATAAGCATATAATAATAATAATAAGTTGTCAATGTTGTATATAATACATATATATGAATCATTAGATTTTGAAAATTGAATTATATATACATGTGTGTTTATCAATGGGTATGAAATAAAAAAAACATTTTCTTTAATTAGAAGTTAATTATATTTAAAATACTTAATACCTTTTTTTTAAATCGGAATAAATCTATAGGTTTCCAGAATTCAATCTATAGGTAATATGAGTTTCCAAAAATGCTTCAACTTTTTTTTATTGTTTATACAATAGCGTGAATTCTATATACATAGGGACGAGTTGAAATGAAAACCGATTTTCGGTTATGAATCGGGAGGCAAAGGAGAGTAGGATACGTGTCTCACACCTTCACGGGTTATTCATCATGAATAATATATCATTCATGATGGATGTGTACTATTCATTATGAATAGTGAATCAATTTAACATGGATCATAATCATGTATTATTCATCATGAATGTTGTCTCATTAATCATGAATAGTTAATGAACGTTCACCTTCGTTATTCATATTCAACTTTTGTTTATTTTCAGAAAAAAATAGGGAAGGGGAGGGGGGGGGGGGTAGATTTTTTAATTTTAAAAACATTATATATAATGATCACTTATTTAATTACATCCATGCATTAGATCACCTAATCTAACAATTGATAATTAAGGTGCCTTCTAGTTTTTTTAAACCTTAGTTTATATATTATTCCAAAAAAACAACTATAAATAAATGGACACCAAGATAGACAAGGTTGCCAGAAACATGCACCCGTACACCACGCTTACTACATTGTTCTTCACAAAAAAAAACTTTGGAATTCTTGTCACCAACTAAGCCTTTACTCTTCCAAACAACCATAAAATCCATCCTTTGAATCTTCCTTCTTTTCCGATTCTTAGAATCTTCATCTTTTCCAACTCTTAATTTTCTTATGATTCCATTTATGGAAACCGGCAAGAACACAAAGAGAAGCGTTACGATGAAATTGGTCTTACCAAAGAATAACAATAAGAAGAAGAACGATAATGAGAATGACCATGATCATGTCAATGATAAGAATAACAATCGGCTTTTGATCACTGTAAATGTGGTCGGGAGTTCTGGGCCGTTGAGATTTGTGGTGAATGAAGATGATAAAGTTTCAACTGTTATTGATTTGTCGTTGAAGTTGTATGCTCGTGGGGGGCGTCTTCCCATTCTTGGCTCAAATTTCAAGAATTTCATGCTATATGCATCAGACGCGGGATCAGGTATTGTATGAATCATTTTCAAGTTTTTTTTCCTGATTATAAGAGAAAATCTCAGTAGAACATGACAACAAAATCATTGTTGATTTTTCTTATTTATTAAACGCGTTATATGTTTTTGGTTTTCATTGCAGCGTTGAATTCTAGCGAAGAGATAGGGTCTTGTGGTGGAAGAAATTTCGTATTATGTAAGAAGAAGAACAATCAAATTCTCGACACAAGGTCACAGATGATTAGACAACAACATAGTGGACGTTGGAAGTCATGTATCTTATGTTTAGCTCAATAATCACGACATCCTTGATTTGAGTTCATGATTCCTGGATCACAAAACATGAAAACGAAACCAATTTCAGACACCAAAATCCAGTTAAATTCGAAGTAGAGTTGCATAATGTAATTAAGAGCACTATGCGTATTCTATGACGTTAATAAGATTTTTGGGTTTTTTCCATTTGGTTTTTCGAAAGTTAATGCTAAGAAAATGTGATTCTTGTTGAAAAGTATGTCATCCTCAATAAGAGATAAACGTATTAGAAGTAGATTAGAGTTAAGCTTTATTATAGTTATCTCTTTTAAACCCATCTCTATTTAAAGTGTCCATTATTAATGAAAAATGAACGAATGTCATTTTCTGTATTTCTCGTTGTTCTATAACATGTTATCATGACGTTTCTTGTCGCCTACCTACATTAGTCCATTGATCGTTATCATTTTTGTCACAAATTCTACTAAACTTAATTTCAATGATCGTGTTTTTAGACGAAAAATGCAGTTTATAAATTTGATCTATCGAATGCTTGTGTTATAATTTTGTTGTTGATACCAATCGAATTGAAAAATATAAAAGGCTAATAAAATTCATGATTATCCGATATTTGATTGAAATAATTGAAAAATACGTAAAAGCAATTATGCAGAAAAACAATTATTTAAATTAAGTTGAGATTTCGTTGGGAGGGTTGGGTTCACGTGAGACCAAACTGTTTTCATGAGCCCTGTGAGAGTTGAGACCACCTTTTTACACTTGAAACTTCACAACAAGATATTGTAAAGGTAAAAAAAATTCCTAACCTTCACGGCAAAAACATTATGAAGGTTGCCTTCACATTATTTTGTTGTGAAATTTTGAGTGTAAAAATGTCGCCTCACGAAAACAGTCTGGTTTCACATGATCCCAATTCTATTCGATGTAATTATTTGAATTAAATAATTGTATTGCCAACTATTGTTTTTGTTACTGTATAATAAACATGTATCTGTCTTAGCGTGTACTTCAATTGGTAAAGGATGATGTGACTTTGCTTAAATACAAGACAAGTGTTGGATCCGATCCTAGGTCTCCACTAACCTCAGCTCTCTTGATTAAGCCAAAAAATAGCCACTCATATGATTTCTTGACGGGTCCACGTGACCAGGACCGGCCAAATACATGGACGACGTGGGCCTTTGCCTACTTGCTGAATCGGAAATTTGGTTTGTGTAATTGTATACTTGGTGAATCGGAAATTTGGTTTGTGTAATTGCATAATTGGTGATTGCTTGGTTGTTTGAACAATTTGTTTGATTAAGTGAGCTCAAAACTATAAAAAGAAAGAAAAAACAACAAGAAATTGCTTAAATTTTACATGGATCATTAAACATATATTTTGTAAGGCAAGAAAAATCCACTGAAAATGTTAGTTCTTGTGATAATGTGGAAAATCCTGTCAATTCTGATGACTTTGCCTAAAATCTTGTTGATTAGCCACATGTTGATGAACCACATGTTAATGAGCCTCATGTTGATAAGCCGTTTTAGATGATCTTATCTATATTTTGTAACTTTTTTTGTTCGGGGTTTTGGTTTATGTCACCCCCCCTGTAGCTTTTTTTTTCAATGATAATCGTCGTGGAGTTAAACCGCCTAGCTTGACTAGGTTCCAAACCCATAAAAAATTTGGATTTTCTTCAATTAGGGGTATTTTTTGGCTCTACGCCCAGTACATCCAAAACCATTAGACCAACCATACATATGACATCAATTAAAGTAGCCAATAATCAACTTTTTGTTTAAATAATAAACATATAGTTAAATATTTATTAGATATATATCATATATGTGATACATTCTTTTATTTGGGCCAAAATAAGGGAGCCCAACTTTCTTTTAATTTCTTTTAAAGAGCCTGAATTATATTTATTGAAGGTGTAGCCCTCTATTTTTAACATATTCTAAGTAATTTTTTCATAAGAGATAATTAGAAGTTTAAATCTTTAAAAAGTTACATTTTGACTCTTAAGAATTTCTCGTTTCAAAAAATTTGACATTAATTATGCTATTAAATACTTCACCAAATATACCATTTCAATGTACTTGAAAAAAAAGTCTATATAAGATAACAACAATACATTAAGGGGCCGTTTACCAAGTAAGTGTGGTCTGGATAAGAGTGTTGACCCGAGTAAGTGCTGTTCCGGGTAAATACTTTTCCCGTAAGAGTGTTTACCTAATTTTTTTGGTAAGTGCTTAACAATAATAAAATGACCATTATAACCTCATGTCCTCATTATAAAAGAAAACGACAAACATAAATGAGGGGTGCGTACTGGAAACACAAAATCTGACCCGAGTAAGCATTATTTTGGTGCTGGCTCGGTCAGATCTCGGTCAGCATCCCGGTAAGATCTCGGTCAGATCCGTGATTTGGTAAACGCACTGACTGCTGACCGAGTCAGATTTGCTGACCCAGTCAGTCTGGTCAGCAGTTAGTAAACAACCCCTAAATCTTATTAGTAGAATGTAATTAAAAAATATTTTGCTCTGGTTTAGATTCTATAAAATTTTATAAATTCGGTAGTTGTCTATTTTATTTTTTAATGGTTTATTAAGAGGCAATCTCTGAATTGTTAAGAGATAAACTGTTTGAAAAAAAAAGTTTATCTCTTAATGGTTCTGAAATTCTTGGAATGATTTTGTATCTTGAACCCCCCCCCCCCCAAAAAAAAAAAAACCCCATCAAGTAACCTAATTTAATTCTAACTACTTAATCATTTTGCACAAAACCATTCAACAACTGTCAAGTAACCTTTTAGAGGTTTATCTTCTTTCTCTATTTAGAAACCCATTTCAAAAATATGTAGAAATACAAATATCATCAAGACAGTACTTTTTTTTTTATTTTGAAAAATCTATTGGAAGGCTATGATACCCTTAACCGAGCCTTCTTTGCTTATCTCTATCACCGAGTATAGGATATGAATATATGCCTAGCCTCATTTCAACCATTTTTGCATAAAAACACAGAAATACTACATGAATCAATAAAAATGGGAGATAAACGAAATTTGACTATTCTTTTTTTAGGTGATCGTGAGTTTTCGGACCAGATTATGCACTGACTATATTCGTTACAATTCTTATGCTAGCAATTAGCATGTAACTTAGGGATGTTCGTGATGCGGTTTAAGCATTTTCCCAATTTTTGCAGTTTGTACCTCTAGCATGTAATTTAGGGGTGTTTACAATGCGGTTTAAGCATTTTCTCAAATCGCAAACTGCACTGCATAAATCTTAAATCGCACCGCAAAATACGGTGTGGTGCGGATTATACGGTTTGTATCTATCGCACTTTATGTCTATAATTCAATAATTATAAGTTTTAAAAATACATTATAAAATCAACGATAAAGTAACCGTGGTCCAAAAAATAAAGAGTGTCAATACATTCCGATTCCCAAATACATATTACATAACTAAAAATAGTCCAAAAAGTAAAAAATAAATTAAATTTCAAACTAAATTTGACGTGAGAAATGTGACGTGTCAAACTAATTTATTAATATTGTGAATTACAATATTGGATCAAACTCAAAGTCCAAAAACATTACATAAATAAAAAAAGTATTATATATATGTTATATATAAAATTTAAAAAAATATAAAGTTATGTGGTGCGGTATGGTTTGAACCACGGTTTAATAACTCAAAACCGCAAACTGCATCGTATAATGTGGTTTGGTAAAAATGAAAACCGCAAACCGCACTGTAAAAATTCTAAACCGCATTTTATAATGCGGTGTTGACGGTTTAGATAAACAAGAATAAAATAAATTCACCAAAAAATAAACCAGAGTTAAAGAGATTAACACTAACACTTTACATCTATGTTCCATTTATAACAAAGTACAGAAATTCATGGGTTTGGTAATTATTATTTCTTAGAAAACTATATATAATAACCAAAAAAAAAAGTTCTTGCAATTTCTCCTACATTTTATGACCCATTGAATTGTACATACGTTTTCTTTCGTTATCAAAAGCCTCTTAACAAATCAAATTTGTGATGATATTTCGATATCTTTCACAATCTAGTTTAAATGTCATATCTTTTATTATATAAAATATTAACATAAGGCAACTTTTATCTATTTTAAATGATGTATTTTTTTAAAAAGTATTTTGCATAAAAATAGCAACATATTTTTAAATCTGATCATATCAGAGATTGATGTTTATTGCATAAAATGAAAGAAAAAAATACAACGTGCATAGCTTAAAAAGGTAATTAACCTAGTACACAATTATTTTGTGCATTTAAAGTAAGTTATAACAGAATGTGTGGATATATATATATATATATGTCACGTTTTAATTGATTACAAACTCATTTATTTGTGTAAATTTTGTAAACCATTATATTAAGAAACAATTGATATATTTATGGACAATTATTATAATTCATTAATTATGGTTAACATATATATGAAAGATGAAAGGTTCATTAATTATGATCATTACTTTAAATTAGAAAACAAAATAATATCAAATATTTATTAGATTAGATGGATGACTAAGATTGGTTTGCAAAGTTTGTTTGAATTATCTGGTTTGCAATTGGAACCTCCCCTATATATATGTATATAATTTTCTGAGTAGTACATACGTTTTATATTACAATCTTTGATAATCTACAAAGAGGCCATCGAGTTCTTGAGAAGAAAAATCCTAGGACGCTGAACTAAAAAACATCGTAGAAGGGATACTTAACTTTTCAATGAGAGTTTTCTAGTCGTGCGATTCAAGTTTTTTTAGATGAAGATGGATAATTTTTTCCAATCTTACAACCAAAAGCTATATTATTTTCTACTGGAATCTATTCTTATGATAGATCTTTTGGTACTGACACGATACCAAATATTTTGACACCGAATATGTAACATCATGTTGGTTGTCGTGCAATTGATGCATACATTTTTGTCCATGTTCAAAGAAATGTTATAGCTAGTATGTCATATTTTCGAAATAAAAAATATTACGATAAAAAATAAACCGATATTATTATGTAAATGTTGTCAGAATGTAATTGAAATAAAGCAGTGAATTCAAATATTCCAATCACTCAAAAAGTAAAAACTATGGTCATTGGTGGGGTTATATATCCGGACATCCCCTCGTAATCCCGTCCACGGTAAAAGAATTTTTTTACCCGATCTCGTCTAGTGAGACTCGCACACAATAAAGTTCACAACTAGACTTTTGTTGTTACTGTGTCAGGGTAAATTGTATGTACATATTTTATAACTGTGCAATTCGATAACTGCGATTCAGTTGTTTAAGAAATTTAAAAAAGGTGGTGTTTTAATTATAAATTGATTTTTCTTTTATCGTCCGATTCTAATCCAAACATGTCCTTAGTTAGAAAATTTTAATTGATTTGGTCCTTGAACGATTGTACTCGCTCCATAATCGATCTTATCCATTCTGATTTGCTCTAGTCCAGAACTTTGATCCGAATTCAATCTTTATTCTTTATGCATCTCTAATCTTATAAAAAATAAATTTTAGAAGTATAACTTTGTTAGATACCTAGATGCATATGCATATTATAACCATGCCATCCAACATTTTTTATTTAAAAATTATAAAACTTATGCAAAGTATTTTTTATATGTGGTGAACAAACATTATGCATGAAAGTAGACGAACTAGATAAAAATGTTTATAGAAAAGTCAAATAATTGTTAATGATTTGTCATTACTATTTGTATGGTACCCTACTTTGTTTTTTGTAAATGGAAATTACTATATTTTTTAAGAACATGTTGCATTAAAAGTGAACGAATTTTGTTTAGTATCATATCACTATAACAAAATCCGATCTATAGAAAGCCTGAAGTGTTTTAATAGAATGCACTATAAGCCTTCGGTTTTGAGAACCAAAAAATAAATTAAACGTATTATTTAAAAGTGTTACAATAAGTTTATATGACGATTTTGGACGTCGTGACAAGTTTTTAGAACATTTTTAAGTAAGTGTCATATTAACTATTCTATAACTTATCTTTTTGTAGGACGCTTGTTTTATATGACATTTTTTTTCAACGGTATCCAATAAAAATAGCTAATACGACAATTTATTTAAAAGATCTCCTAAAAATTTGTTATGATGTCCAAAAACATTTTATGAACTTATTGTAACAATTTTATAGATAAAACGTTTATTTTTTTGGTTCTATAAGGCACTCTATTAAAGCACTTAAACACTTCGGACATTCTATAAACTTAATTTCTACGATGTCGTCTTCCCCACTTATCGTGACCAATGATGACAAAAGAACGATGCAAACCCTATCTGTTTTTATGCGTTTCAAACCTTTTTTCGGATTACTTGTGACTTTGGAATTAGTTAGAGGTTAGTTTGATTCAAATTTTAGATACGGGTTTGCTCCAAGTTTAAGGCTTAAGTTATAGGTTTTGATTCAAGATATTTGATCCTAGCCAAACACAAAACCCTCCATCGTGTAAAATGGCCTATTCAGATGACCAATCTAAAAAACAAAGGGCGTTTATCAATATATCTTTTGTCTCTAGTTCTCTAGGTTAATTTGTTTTGCACCACTCTTGCAAACACATATCCACATTAATCTTTTTGGGTTTTTTTAAGAAAAAAAAGTTCGTTTTGATTTGTCTCTGCATTTGGTTTGTCTATTTGTGGGTGGGGGAGAAGCCATCGAGTGAAGAGGTCATCGAAGAAGATGATCGGAGAGTGCTGGTGCAATCAAGTAGGTGGTGGGTGAGATGGAATGCATCAGTAGGTTGTACATACGTTCTAAATATATATACTTTCACATTTATTAATATAAATAGTAAAGGGAAATTAAAAATAGAAAATTTTGCTGAAATGGCCATTTCAGAGAATCAATTTACAAAAATAGCCATTGACTACGCCAAATGGTACTACGCCATGGCGTAGTCAATATTTTTCCCAATTTTTGCAAAAAAGTCCCCGACTACGCCATATTCCTACTACGCCATGGTGTAGTCTGGCCATCCTTTCAAGTCCAGGGGCCGTTTTTGCCACTTTTTAAACTTGACTACTACGCCAAATGGTACTATGCCATGGCGTAGTAGGAATATGGCGTAGTCGGGGACTTTTTTGCAAAAATTGGGAAAAATATTGACTACGCCATGACGTAGTACCATTTGGCGTAGTCAATGGCTATTTTTGTAAATTGATTCTCTGAAATAGCCATTTCAGCAAAATTCTCTTAAAAATATGACGTAAGAAAAAAGATAAAAAGGAGAAAGACAAAAATGTCCTCAAGTTAACAATGTATTTTTAGAGAGTTAATCTGATAGACCAATCCGAAACAAAATAGCAACTAAAGGGACCCAATCCAAAGTAAAATGACAACAATGACGAAAACTGTTATTAATTTAAAAAGAGAACAATAGTTGTTAGTGAGTGGTAACCACGGAAACCAAAAGTGTAATTTACGCTACAAATTATAATAATCATGAAGTTAAGACGAAAACAAAAAAATGGTTTTATTTGATATAATTTACCATCTTTTTAACCAACCATGAAAATAATAAATATTTTATATTTTTGTTCTTTTTTATATCTTTTTATATATATATATATATAAATATATATAATATGAGGCTAGTTCATACGAGAATGGTAACCATTTACAGAATGCAAGGAGTTTTTTACATGTACAAGATCACATGTGATTTTGCACTAACTGTAGCGAGCGAGTTTTGGGGCCACTTAGTCGCATGGAAAGTTGCCCGCATCATTTATGATTTTGTACAAAATCACATATGATTTTATACATGAATCATATTTGATTTTGTAAATGAAGTTTTTATGTACAAAATCAAATATGATTCATGTACAAAATCACATATGATTATGTACAAAATCATATATGATTAGACATGTGTCGCACTCTCATTTATCTTCACGTTCACAACCAAATTTGAGTTCTCATTTAAACCCCCCTATATATATTATCCTACAAATATATACAATTGAAGGCATACCGCACACTGCTTCAAATAGAAAGATATTGGTTGAATCTCAAAGCCTCGCCAGAAGACGTTCCACAAAAGCATTATTTCATCTTGTTCCTTGAGGAAGCGAAGTAAACGTGCCTCTGATTGAGCCTCTGCAGATAAAGGCACATGAACAGCCATTTGATCCCCGTCAAAGTCTGCATTGAAGCCCTTACAAACTAATGGATGTAAACAAGTATGTTTTATAATATATAATGTGTTATGAATATATATATATAGGTGGAGGTTCAAATGAGAACACCTTCATTTTACGAGAACGCGAGAACACCCTTATCACATGTGATAATACACGAGAGGGGACTTGATAGTGTGCGGATGACGTGCCTTGCTATTTAGGTCGCACCAAAGATCGTTTGTTTTTATGATTTAATATCACACATGATGATTTTGATTGACCATAGTATCACAGCAAAGACCCTATTATCACATATGATAATATATGTGATGGAGCTTAGTGGTGTAACAATGACTTGGTCGATAACCTAGATCACGCCAAAAGTCATCCACATATTTGATTTAGTATCACATGTGTATTATATGTGATAGAATAATAGTATCACATGTGATTTTTTATAGTAAAAGGGTGTTCTCGCGTTCTCGCAAAATGAAGGTGTTCTCGTTTGAACCCTTCCCTATATATATATATATATATATATATGGGAGGGATCAAATGAGAACCACCCCTCCTTAAAGGAACAAATTGTGAACCACATATGATTTAATATTATGTGGGACCCACATCATATGTGATCCACAAGTGTCACTTTGTTCCTTTATAAATGCAAAGTTCTCATTTGAACCTTCCTCTCTCTCTTTCTCTTTCTCTCTCTCTCTCTCTCTCTCTCTCTCTATATATATATATATATGATGAAGGTTCAATTACAAACTGCACGAAAGGTACAAATTTACAAACTCGTACAAATCAATGCAAAAATAAAAAAAATTCATTATTTTTTTTCCATCAAATGCTATGATGGAAGATATTATTACATGTATGTATGTTTCACCTTATGAAAAAATTACATGTAAAACTTTTACATTATAAAACAAATACATGTGAAACTTTTTCATAAAAATATATGAGAAACTTTCAACTTATGAAAACGAATACATGTGAAACTTTTACATTATAAAACAAACATATGTGTAATAATATCTTAAATAATAGTATTTGATGAAAAAAAAAGTCATGATTTTTTTTTTTTGCATTGATTTGTACGAGTTTGTAAGTTTGTACCTTTCGTCAAGTTTGTAAATGAACCAGCCTCTCTCTCTCTCTCTATATATATATACATATATATATAGTACATATATATATAGAGAGAGAGGAAGGTTCAAATGAGAATTTTGCATTTTTAAAGAAACAAAGGGACTATTGTGGATCACATATGATGTGGGTCCCACATAATATTAAATCATTTATAATTTAATATAATTTAATATTAAATCATAAATGATTTAATATTATGTAGGACCCACATCATATGTGGTCCCAAATGAGTTCTTTTGTTTCTTTAAATTGGTAGTGTTCTCGTATGATCCCTCCCCTATATATATATATACATATATATATATATATATAGGTGCATGGATTGATCCGGTGCATCACGGTCCATCTTATCCTAATGTGCATCCAAGGGTGGAGATCCCATATTACGTTTCTCACGAAAATCCAACCCAATATATGTAATCATAGTTAAAATTAGAAAGGTTCAAACGAGAATGTTAACTTTTTTACGAGAATAGGAAAAAACTTTTTTCATGTACAAAAAATCATACATGATCCAGGCGACTTTTCTCATGCGACTTAAGTCGTCCCAAAAGTCACCCGCTCCAGTTAGTGCAAAATCACATATGATTTCGTACATGAATTTTTTTTTCCGTATTCTCGTAAATAGTTAGCATTCTCGTATGAAGTTGTCCCTAACTAAAATAGGGTAGTATAGTAATTTTATAATACATAAATATATTTCTAATATACAATATAAATATAAATATAAATTACTTTTTTAATTTAGATAATGTATTATGAATAAAGATGAGATTTCAAATGAAAACACGATCAAAATAAGAAAACAGTAACGATAAAATCACATTCGACTATGGAACACGGTCTATGCAACAAGTGTGTGGACGATGGTCGTGACCAAGTTTCCGCAAATCAGATATGATTTTACATAATAATGTAAAATCATATGTGATTTAGATGTTCTCTTGCTTCCTTACTTGGTTATTAATCATTATTCTCATTTGAACCCGATCCTATAGATATAATACAATACATTTATTATATATTATATATTATATATTTTGCTCACGTATATATTTATAAGGACGAGGGTACTTTAATAATTTAATTACTTAGTTTAATTTCCCTTTTTCCTCTATTTTGACGGGATAAAAAAACTTTATTTTAACCCACGTTATTCCGTCTTGTTCAATCTAATATCATGTAAAATATGAGATAATAAGCTTGTGTTTTGTCATATCACACGCATAAAAATTATTTTTATTTTTATTTTATATTAAATCATATATATTAGATAATTTCTTAATTTGATCAATTAATTATTTTGTATATAATAGTAATTTTTTTGAAGGAAATATATAATAGTAATTAGTGTTATTGTATTCAATGTATTAATGATATTGATACTATATTGATATTGATATTGATATTGATATTGATATTGATATTGATATTGATGTCATTTATGGATATAGTTGAGCAAGCTACATTTTTGGTCCTTGTGCTTTCTTGTTTTCAACGAATTTACCTTTACAATTTAAATACTACATTTTAACCATCAGAATTTGTAAAAATATTTGAAAGTGTATGAATAAAAACTGCTATAACTAAAAATCAAAAGTAGTTAAGTTGATGTTTTGAAACAACCATAATCAATAACGTACTTTTTGTAGCTTCCTTAGGTCTCCTATAATAAGAAGGTTCAAACCTATACAATTATGTTTCAGTTCCTTCCTTTTAGCATCACTTTCTCTTTTTTTGATGATGGTTGCAACTATAATCACTATCTCATTGCTTCCTGCTATTATGAAGTGTAACATCCCATACCAAACGTACAAGATATTACCCGCTTTGTCTACATACTTGAACTCACGGTTTTAAAATGCCTACCATAGAGGAGGTATCAAGTCTCTTATAAGACAACCTTTATTCCTCTCCCTAACCAGTGTTAGATATTACAATCTACCCCTTTTGAGAGCCCAACGTCCTCGCTGACACACTAGTCTGATTCCCACCTCTGATACTAATTGTAACATCCCAGACCAACTGTACAAGATATTGTTCTATTTGTCCACACACTTAAATTCACGGTTTTAAAACGCATTTGATAGAGGAGCTATCAAGTTCCTTATAAAGCAACATTTGTTCAATTCTCCAACCAATGTGGGATATTACATGATACCTTCTAGAGCTTTGGTGGGTACCGTGTATGCTTCATTAATCATACCTATAGGTACTACCAATCCACTAGCCACTATGTACATCCTCAACTCTAGAATCAGATCTATCTTTTGTGAACCTGCTACAAATCACCTATTTTCCCTTTTTCTTTTCTTCTCCCCTCCCTGAACCCTGGGTTTGGCTTTAAAATAATCTCAGTTCGGTTTTGAATTTGGATTTAGGTTTGAATTTGGGTTTGATTTAGACTACTATGTGTGCTCTAAGATTTGGCCGGAGAGGATGACCTAAGGAAGGGATGGGTAATGGTGGCAACCCACAAGAGATGACCGGAGGGTTTTTTGTGTTTTAGGATGTCAAAGGGGGACATATGGGGTGGGGTCGTTAATTATAATTATAACAGACGAACAATATTTAATTAAGCAAATAGAAAGAAAAAAAAGAAGAATTTGAAAAATTCTAAAATATCTATTATTTAACGGCAAAAAGTTAACATCCGTTAAAAGAAGTAACTAAACCCAAACGTATATGTAAACCATGATTGCTAGACTGTAGTTTATAAACTATAAGGACAAAAACCGTTGAAATAGAAAAACCACAAGGACCAAAAGGTCCAAAACATGTATTTCAATTGATTTAGTTTAAAAACTTTAATATAATAGGAGGAGTATTTATTAGCTCTTTCTCTCTATTCTCTCATCACCTACTGTTTCATGCTTTCACTACTTTCGCTTCTTTTCCGTTGCTCCTTTTCCTTCTACTATTCCATGGCTTCTTGGTATTTCCGATGTGTCGGTCTCGATCCATGAATTAAATCTTTTCAATTGCATCTTATATATATAAGTTTTGCCCTAAATCGACCTCAATTTTGATTTATCGAAATCGAATTTTGGAAAAAAAATCACAATTGATAGTGAGAAGTTAAAGATGAAGATGATGAAGAAGAAGAATCACGATGATCAGACAGTGAAGAATAAGCGGTTTCTAATCACTGTGAATGTTCTCGGAAGTTCAGGACCTTTGCGATTCGTGGTGAATGATGATGATAAAGTTTCAGAAGTTATTGATTCGTCTATGAAGATGTATGCTCGTGGTGGACGCCTTCCTGTTCTTGGTTCTGATATCAATAATTTCTTACTTTATCCATCGAATGCAGGATCTGAAGGTATGTGTTTATAATTTCTCTCTGATTTGATTTTGTTGCTTGTTTATGCACAAATAATCTGTTGTTTGATTTGATTTGATTTGATTTTGTTTCCAGTAATCTATTGATTTGATTTGATTTTGTTTCAAGTAATTTGTTGATTCGATTTGATTTTGTTTCGAGCAATCTGTTGATTTGAGTTGATTTTGTTTTGTTTCAAGTAATCGGTTCTGATCTGATTTTATTTAAGGCTATGTTTGGCAAAAGTAGCTAATAAAGTACCTTATGACTTATAAGGTAGGTTATCAAAACATTATTTTTATTAACTTATTAATAAGGTAACTTATAAGTTAACTTATGGCCATCCAAACAACTACACTAAAAATAAGGTACGTGACTTATAAGTCACCTTGTTATTGCATCTGTTCTTGGCTTAATCATCCCTCTCAAATTTCAGTTCATACATTTCACCTAGCAAATGCAGAAATTTCATGAGACCAATTAGTTTTTTTTTTATAATTAATTTTATTTTTCTGTTATATGTGAGTGAACGCTAAGAACATCTCCAACAACTTCTTCAAAATGAATAAAATAGGGATTTTGAGCCAAAAGTTTTCTCTAACAGCAACCGAAAATGATCTCCAAGATAGAGAAAGTACGAGGGCTAATGTTTTTTTCTCCAAATATAGAGAATACTCTAAAAATGATATTTAGAAAGAAAAATAATATTTTAATATTACAATCAATGTTGATTATTCTAAAATAAATGTAATTTTTTTTTATAGATTTTGAGTTTTAATTTTTCATTTTTTTAAAATCTGCTTAGAGATGCTCCAACAAAACTAAAAACAAGACTTTGTTTTGTTAAAATAGTTTTTTAGATAAACGGTCGAAATCCACAACCACCATAATTGATACTTTTTCTGTTAAATAACAGAAAAATATATTATTGTTGATTTAATAGATAATCTAAAAAACTTTAACTTGACAAGTACATGAAACAAAATTAAAAAAAAACAAAATCTAAAAAACTTATTCATGACATGCAAATTCAGGAATATCTTGCATTATTGCTAATGGACAAGTGTATAATTTTTTAAAAAGAAATATTTTAAAAAGGAATTCTTTTTAGAGATTTTGTAGAAAACCAAAACTAGAAAATGCTTATGCATGCTTAATATTATTTTTTGTTTATTAAAAAAATAAAACTAATATTAATTTTTAATCATAATCAACAAAAAACAAAAAAAGTCATTGAATTATATACTTCTTAAAATACTTTAAAACTATTCTTGCTCATCGCATGATGTTTAGATTTATGAATATGACTTATGATAATAGTTTAATTGAGTCATAGCTATAAATTCAATAAATCTCCGTACACTTGGTTGTGATTTGTGGGTTTTACTTATTTTATACAATTATTCTTTAGTCGATTTTAATAATAAGTACACCAAGATAATTTTTATATGAAGCAATAATTCAATTAAATTTATAAAATGATAGTATATAGAACCTTCATATTTACTCCATAGTTGATCATGTAGGACTATAAGATGCTCCCTTTCCCCTCCAACGGAGGCTAGACAAACAAACATTGTCCCATACTGTTGAAAGAGGGCTAGACAAATACAAATCACCTCATATATAGAGATGATGGATGTTCCAACATATATAAAGAAATGATCCAAGTCTAATGATATGAGATTTAAGAAATATTAAAACATCATGATTTGGGACCTATTATTTTATTAAAAAAAAATCGTTTTTGTATTTTTCTAAAAAAAGCTTTGAAATTTCGTGAATTTATGGGTATAAATTTGTTGGCAGCAATGAAAGCAGATGAAGCTGTAGGTTCGTGTGGAGAAAGGACTTTTGTGTTGTGCAAGAAACAGAGTCATCCTCATATGACTGAAGCTCGATCAGAAATTATCAATGACCACCATCGGAGCCGCGGTTGGAAGGCATGGTTCAAGATTTTATCTCATTAATCTTGCATTTTGAGCATAACATTTTCCCAGCCAAACTTGAGAGATATAAAAATAAGATCTATGTATTGCGTCAGTTGGTAATAAAATTGGCTATTGATTGGTCTTTTTAAATACAAATTGTTCATCTTGGACGCTTCAAAAATAATATTGTATTTGAGAATTGAGACCCCACGTTTTGCCGACCAAGATACAGCGTACGGAAAAGATAGAAATCAAACATATAAAATGTTGAACAAAAGTGAAGAAACAGTTTTCATTATATATATTTGTTACATGTCACAATTTAAAATGGTCTTGCATGGTGGAAATTATAGTTTTAGTTTTTTTGTCAAAAGAACGAACATATTAGGTACAAATATATTCTAATCAATTTCAAAGGTTAAGTAAAAAGTAAAGGATTATTTTTCACAATTATACAATTTTATACATAGTTGATGCACCTACTTCATTATTTAATGTGCATTTGCTTAACTCATAATTTGTTTTTTGCTTATCATTTATTTATGAACAAAAAACTAAGATGGGAACTTATAAATAAATCAAAAACGTAAACGAATAATTTTTTTGGTTGGAAACATACAAAGACTATTAGAGGAAGGGTATTATTGTCAAATTAGAGTAGTTAACAGTTTGTTAAGATGTTACTATCAATGTACAAATAAGGGTTGTAACTCGATTTTTCGTATAAAAATTTCTCAAGTTTTTTCTTAACCTTTCATTTCTATTTGTTGTATCAAAGCAAAATTTGCTCACACTTTCTTGCGTCGAGATTTCCTAATCTCACATCCGTTCTTGTAAGTCACTACTAGTCGACATGGAGTAGTGTGATGTTCATTGCTCTCACGCTAAAAAAACAATATTGGTTTCATTGATGGTTTACAAAGCAAATTGAATGAGACTGATCCATCTATGGTAAATTCGTAGTTGCATAACAATAACATCGTGATCTCATAGATTTTGGATTCCAACTTATATGGGGAATCCTTTTGAGAACTCTCTAGTTCACGAGATCTAATTTAGATTTTAGACCACCAAAACTGGTTAAAGAATATATCTAATATGTGTAGAAAGTCAACTCTAATCAAATAAGGGCAAATAGGGGATTTTAAAACGGACACACATTAAAAGAAAATTACTAATATTAAAATTTAAAAAGATTTTATCCACTTTCACTCAACACCCCAAATAAGTCTCACGAAAAAGTTTAGTTTATTTGTCTAATCATGAAATCGTAATGTTATTTGGATGATATTTGAACTTCTATTGACTTTTATATTGTAATCTAAGACATTATTCATAATTGATTTGATTATCTTTGAGACAATTATAAATTGTAACATACATGAATATAAAACAAAAAAATAATACACATATAAGATATTATTAATATCACATACCCTGTCTATCAACTCATGCCAATACGCCTCTCTGATCCATGAAGGGTTATATGGCTTGAGAATGGTATAGTCCTCACCATCAAAGTTATTGGCCCTTTGAATGGCCGAATCTCGTGCGTCTTGCAACAAGTCTCCCAACCGATTATGTATGGTACGAGTCCATGCATCCCGAACCTGCTCATCCAAACTGGGGTCCCACCGATATTGTCCCTACACATAATCGTATAAAGTAAAAAACATTTGTTTCAAACATAATTTTGCATAAAAATTGAAGTCCAAACCTGAAAGCGACGAAACATCAAGTCACGATACTCTGTAGGGACCTCTTTCCATTTACACCACGAGCCATGAAATAACATCTTGAGAGTCATTGTGATTTCCCGAACAATATGCACGTCTAGAAAGCTATACAGTTATAACACATACAAAAAAATAAGCATTAGGATCATATTATTTGTAAGTGTAAAAACTTTATAGCACATGTTCTTAGACTTTGGCGTTGAAGTCAATCTCGATACGATCATCTGGATTACGTGGTAACTGCCTCGTAGTGGTGGGCCCTCTCCCCGACCCAACAACAGTATCCTCCTCAAGTTCTGTTGTGAAATCATCAAGTCCCGAAACCAGTCTCACTGGCAGCATCAACATTGCTATGATCGGCGTGCTGATTACCACGTCCTCTGGTACTACTACTGCCCCCACCTCCAACGGAGCTGGAAATCTGTCCGCCATGGCTACCCCTACCTGCACGGCTGTTGCACTCCTACCTGACGTGCTGCGTGTCATCTTCTAAAAAATATGAAAAATGTCTAGAAATAACATATGTACAAATATAGTTCTACATAAATACGAGCAATAATGAAATTACCGTTCAAAAGACGTTCTAATAACCAGACAAACTATTCATCGAAAGAATGATCAGATAAAATCGGTTCATTTTCGCTATCATTATCTGAATCATCACTTGTGTCTTCAAATTCATATTCCTTGTCGATAGCTTCATTAGGTATATTGTCACCATCATTAATACTGATTGTTACTAACTCAACGGTGACAAGACAAATAGGCTCAACTTCTTCATTCAACAATATGGATGGCATAGAGATCACTATTTCGTTGATTTGAAAGAAATGTTCTCCATCGACATTATCATCATCTTCAATTTCGGTAATACAATTTGCTACTTCATATATTCCCCTTGGTTTCGTCTTAACAACAACCCACCAATCTTTCAAATCCTTTGTTTTCGAAGGATATGATGCATAATACACTTGTTCTGCTTGTGATGCTAGGATGTACGGGTCATCAATTCCTAGACGAGACTTGTATTTGATATCAACCAAATTATGTTTACGGTCGACTTTTACTCCTTGAACAGCATCAAACCATGTACACTTGAACAAGACGACAATGCAACACTCTAGGCCTGGATATTCAACTTCTAACACTTTATAATAGTCATACTCAAACTCACCATAACAAGACCCCCTCACGCATACGCCACTGTTATGTGTGACCCGCCCATCCCCATGTTTTTGTGTGTGGAACTTGTAACCATTAACAAAATACCCTTGATGTGTTTGAGCATAACGTAATGGACTGTGTGCTAGGACTTTTAGGTGTTCATTTGAATTGTCTAACCCCGACATGATCTACAATGACAAAAGGAAGTGTCACTTAGGCAACATATAAGTCTATAATCTCTTGTAGTACAAATATTAGTTATATTACATGTTTCTCGAACCAGGTAGAAAATTTGTTCTCTCTAGCTCTCTCCAGTGCTCCTAGCTCAATACAAGGTTCCGTTTGTTTGATCCAATCATCAAACATCCATAAGAAAGAATGAACTTCTTCACAATTAAGCAAGACATATGTATGGATCTTATGCATCTCTTCATCAGTCAAGACCTTTTGTTTCCAACTTTTATCAAATAATCTTCGAGATGGAACTTTAAATATACTTAATTGAGAGTCAGTCCCCGAATAACTAGGAATATCTGGGTTGAAACCATCGGTACATAACCCAAGACGAACATTTCTAACCTCTTCTGCAAAGCTAGGATCCTTCGAGTCAAAATGCTTCCAAACCTCACCATCACTTGGATGTGCCATCATGTCGGGTTCTGTTTGGTGACCATGGTGCCACGTCATCTCTTTGGCCGTTTTCTACGATATATACAATCTTTGAAGTTTAGGAGCAATCGGCAGGTACATCAAAACCAAATTACAAACCTTGCTTCGTCCAACTATCTTGTAACGATCTTCCCCGCATACGCGACAACGAGTCAAGTTAGAATCTTTTTCATAGAATAGCATGCAATGGTGTTTGCAAGCATCAATCTTTTCTTTTGGAAGGCCAAACTTTTTCAACATCTTCTTTGTCTCATAAAAGTTTCCAACTAGTTTTTCACCATTGGGTAGCATATATTTGATGATGGGAAGAAGTCGATTATAAGTTGCATCGAGTACATTACATTCCGCCTTCCAATTCAATAACCGTGTGGCGGCTTCTAATTTCGAATAATTGCACCCCTCCCATAAAGGCTCATCAACATCTTGTAACATGTCATAGAATTCCTTGGCAGGCAAATTAGGGTCTTGTTCTTCCCATATCATAACATCTTGTAACATTTGATCGAACACCATTTGAGTGAAACCATCATTGTCAACATCTTCTATCGGACCAGAAGATTGACTGGCGTGTCGGAATGGATTATCGATTTCACCATGCGCCCACCATGTTGTATAATGAGGCATGAAACATTTTTCCATCAAATGCAACTTCACTTCATCCCTTTCTCTATAGTGTATAAGTTTGCATTTGGAACAAGGACATCTGATAGGAAACACTATCCATCCCCCATGGTTTTCCTTTCAACATACCTTTCATTGGAAAAGGAAAAATCTAGAAAACCTTCGAGTGCCATGCAATAATCTCTACTAAGAAAACCGTAATTGTCATTTTTTTGTACATCCATTCTCCATCTCTAGGGGTCGACATAGTCAATAACTACAACCAAGAAAACAATATTTAGTCCACAAATAAAGTTTAGTACTCTAATTGTGAGCAAGTTTAATATCAATCAATAACAAAAAATTAGATATTTTTCAAACTTATAATACATACAGACACAGACAGTAAACTATAACCAATCAATCCTGACTGGAATACAACATGGATCTTTCTATCTCTCCGGAGGTTTTAATTTAATGAATAACATGACAAATTTAGAAATGTTAGAACTTGGAATCCCTCGACTGTGTAGAACAAGAGAAACCCAGTTAAAAAGTCTTTTTAATGGTTGATCACCAATCAGAACATTCATTGTGTGCCTCACCACATGGTTGCTGCTATTCATCCAACAAACTTTTATTTATTAATATGATATTGTGAGAATTAAAAAGATAAAATGTTCCATAAAGACACGTCTTTTGACATGAATCAGAGAAATTTTAAGGTAGGATGTCCCTCCACGTGTTCCATGCATAATTATATATTAATATGACAAGTGCTTGTTTTTAAATTGGGAGAGGCAGGTTTGTGGAAAAAACTTGGTTTCTGCATAAAGCTCCCTCCTAGAAGCTTAATGAATAAGTCGCTTTCTATATCATTAAACCACTACCAAACACTCATGTATAGCTCACCAATTATACTTGGTTTCTACATAAAGCCATTTAGTTTAGATTAGTCTTTATCATCTTTATAATTAAGATTAGGATTAGTTTTAAACTTAACTGTAATAGTTATCTTTAGTCCTAGTTTAGATTATAAATAGGGTTTAATTCTTTTCAATATTAGTTAAGTTTTGATAAGATATGTTAGTTAGCGGTCTAGAGACTGGAATAAGATGGAAATAGGTTAGGTTGTGGACTTATTAGTGAAGAATCATATTACTTAAGGTCTGGAACTTATTGGGACATGTGACTTAGTTTCTTTGGATGATTTGTCTACCATATCTGATGGTCTTTGAAACTGCATGATACACATGAAATGTTTGTTTTATACAAATATTAATGAAGTATCCATTGGAATGAAACTAAAGGAGCATTTGGTTTGATGAAATGTTTATGAGGGATTTAGATTTCACGAAAGAATTTGGAATTAGAAGAATATGGAATCTTTGGTGTTTAATTTGTAGGATTTGAACCATTCATTCGTATTCCTTCCTCTTACAAGCTTTATTATTTCCTATGTGTTGTAATCCACCATAAATAGTTTGGCATGAAAGCTTAGTTGTCCTGATGTCTATTATCCTTGAAAAGGGTCCATTGGGAGTGAATCATATGGTTGTCATTTGTTTCTGATGAGTAGTGCATTTGATTGTATTCATTTTTATCAACATTTGTTACATTAATCGAAAATGAGAATGTTTTGACCGTCTAATCATGGCAGAAGGAAGGACCAGTGCCCGATAACTATTTTAGCGATCATGTGTTAATAAAGATTGGAGATCTATATATTTATCTGTTGGGCATAGAGTTTCAATGATGTAGCCTGCAGTCTATTTTTATTTTCACAAAAGTTTCTCTAATTCTCTATGATGAAAATGATGATACTTGTTTTTTCCTATCAATTCTCTTTCTTTGTTTTTGTTTTCCAGAAATATAATGATGATACTTTCTATTGAGTTTTTTTATGCTTGCCATGCCCAACTTTGCTAGTTTGACATAATTAGCTATGATATTAAGAGAATTTGGGTAAACTAAGAAAGATGCCATATGTTTTAAGGTATACGATGGACCAAATTAATATTAACAACATGTAAACTTTAGCGTTTTATTTCAGTTCATAACATATTAGTATTCAATCAAGTGGTTTGTAGTAGAACCTGTATAGGCGTGAGTGAAGGTTGGATATCCTAGGTAATAGCTTTCAAAGTATTTTGTTTAATTGACCCCTGTTCTCTAGTCAAAGACCCCCATTCATATGTGAATGCAGCTGTCATGTAGCACTACCAGTAGGCTTCTTTCTAGCTTTAAGGCAAGGAGTAGCTACTAATTTATTCCTAGGAAAACAGCTAGTTATTATCTTTTCCATTCAAGTCCTAGTTTATACAAAAATACCTATTTAATACAAAAACACAACATTGGACCAAAAATACAGTGTCGTTTACCAAACACCTACCGGATGTCACATACCTTACCGAATGAACATGACAATAATTGGAGACTCTTACAAAATTAAGTGAGGGAGAATTAGCGTTTACCGGGTAAGAAACACTTACCAACAATCCATTTTAAACGGCCTAATAAATCAAAAAACAATAGAATGTTTAAAATAACTTTTACTTGAAATTATGACAATGGGTAAATGGACTAAACCAAGTCTATCATCCTTTTGTAATTATGACAATGGGTAAATAGTAACTTTTACTTGAAATTTTGTCAAAAATTACCTTTGCAATCAACATGGCATATACCAAAATGGTTACTGTGTTGCAGGTCTTACATAACAGAGGAGTATGAACCTGTTCAGATATAGATTCCACCATTCCATATAACAGATAAATAACAAGTATAAATAACAACATTAATATGAAGCAAAAATGAATGGTAACGTTATTCTAATTGTAATTTTGTATTGTTTGTTACAACCTTTCTGGACTGCAAGAATGATAATGTCTGGATCATATGTAACAGGAAGAGATATGTGAGAAGGAAGGAATCTACATAATCATGTAATGCTAGCCCGATGGTCATCATAGATTCATGAAACAATCATAGATGAAAATATGCAAACATCACTATAACACCCTAAAATTTAGAGCAAAAACAAACAGATAATAAAATGCGGAATATATAAAATCACCCACTAAATGGGGATAAAGTATCGGAGTTTACAACTGCAATTAGGGTACTAAATGACAACCTAATAATCTATACAAATCAGGAACATAGATTACATTCAGGTGTCACTAATATCCTCAAAATAATGTTTCTATCTTTTCCAATATTTACACACTACGGTGTAATCCCAAAAAGAGTGCCTTCACCGGCACGTCACTACGCTCCTTACTAAGAAGCCCCGCTATCCCGAACACCTGCTAAACATTTAAGAACAAGTGTTAGGCTTACGCCTAGTGAGCATAAACAGTTAAATGGATAAAGCCGTAAAACATTTATTAAAAGGGTGAAAGACTTTATCTCAATTAACTCATCTGAAAGATTACTCTTGGTGAGCAAGGTTCTTTTGAAAATAACCGGGGGAGACCCGATAATACCATTTTTAGTGATGGATATAAAATAAGTCACTATTCATGTTAAGAGCTTTCCCTAGGAATCAAAGGCTATTGGTAACGACCAATAATACAATTAATGTACGACTCTCGATGATTCCAGTCTTAGAGCTCGTGCTAAAGATCAAAGGCTATTAGTGACAACCAATAATACAATACTGTACGACTCTCGATGATCTTAGTTAGCACCACGCAAGGATCAAAGGCTATTGATGTCAACCAATAATACAATTTATGTACGACACTCGATGTCCTATACGTTGACCGAAAAGGGACAACAATCCCGATTAAAGACCGACTTATATGCCTATGAATCCATTACATTCTAGTCTATAAATCAACTACATCAAACAAGACATAGTGATAGTTTTCCATTTACCGAAAAACCTTTATATAAATGTTTCCATTAACTCGAATCCAAATTTCCGGGTGTTATAATCACAGATTCATGAAATAATCTAAGCTAAAAGTAATAGATAATCAAACACAAGGAAATTAAAACCTAATTAACAACTGATTAAAACCTAATTGATGGAGGTAATTGCATCAAAACTTCCATCAATTTCCAACTAACAGTTCAATTAATTGAGAGGCAAAGAACTAACACAGATTACTAGTGAAAATGTTTCCATTGAACTATCCTAAAATTGAGAAGATGATTGTGTACCGGAGGTTGGCTGTCGTGTTTGTGTGAGGCGGAGCACAAATCAGAGAGTTGGAACTACAAACTAATTGAATGAAAACATAAACATAAACATAAACACAAACATCAACTTCAAATATCTACAGAAAGTTCAACCCTAGAATATGCAATTCGAACATACTGACCGTAAGTGAAATCGTCGGTGACCTTCAACCGTTTGGTGAATGTAGAGACTCTTTGGTGAATGTCGAGTGCTCTGAAGGGAGGGGGAGACACAATACAATAGAGACACAGTCTGAAAGTGGAGACGTTTGGTTTTGATTTCACTTTTTTAAAATTTGGGGATGGACTTAGTGGCTGTTTGGTTGGTTTTCCATTAAGTCCTGTATGGATAAATCCGTCTGTGTAGATTTAGAAGATTTAGATACCTTGCTGTTTGTTTGTGATGCTGAATAAACAGTCTGACGCTCTGTTCTCGAGGTTTTGAAGGAAAGAAAAGAAAAGAAAAGAAAGGAGAGGGAAAGAAGAGAAAAGAAAGGGAGGAAAAGAAAATAATTTTTTTATTTGTGTTCTCGAGATTGAAAGAGTGGAAGGAAAGGGAATGAAAGAAAATAAGTTTTCATGTTCTTGAGTAGGAGAGAAAGGAAAAGAAAGATGTCATTTTTACTTTATTTTATATAAGATTGTAATTGGTGGGTAAATGAGTAATTTTATAAATATTTCTAATTATTATAAATTATTTTTCTTTCTTTCCTTTCTTTTCCTTTCACATTTGGGAGGAAAGTTTTGGGAGGAAAATTAAAAGGATTTTCCTTCCTTTTCCTTCCCCCTTTCTCTCCTTAAAAAAATTCAAGAACACAAATTTTTTTCTTTTCTTCCTATTTTCCTTCCCTTTCCTTTCCTTTCCGTCGTTAAAAAAACTCGAGAACACACCATGAATGTCAGAAATAACTATTTTAACCCTTATTGTACATTAAACACCGATTAAAAAATTGAATAAAAAAATATCTATAAGATATCATAAGAAAATAGCAATTCGAAACATATTTTAAAAAAGAAGATAGATATAGATGGATGAATAAAAACCTAAAGTAAAATTTGGAAATGGAATATTAATAAAATAATGATATCAACAGTGAAGTAGCCCCCTAATATTGACCTTTGACCATTGAATCCCACAAACAACAATCATCTTCTTCCTCCTTCCGGTCTCCATCATTTTACCACCAATCCAGTAATGCAATTCCATCTTACAAGTTACAAAAAGCTTAAATCACCATGAAGACTTCCTTCAAGAAACTTCGCAACTTAGGGCTACACAGGCATCATCATCATCATCATCATCATCATTATCATCATCATCATCATCATCATCATCATCATCACCAACATCATGATAATAATAATCTCGCTCACTTGATGAGCTTTCTCAGGCTTTCGAGATCACAGCCGGCAAGAAGACTTCCAAACAGCAGCCGGCGAGATGAAACCCAGGGGGCTGAGGGTTTTCACGATGAGGCAAAAGAGGAGAGGGTTTTGGAGGGTTTTTGGGTGAGGTTCTTGATAAATGAAGATTTTTTTAATCTTTTGGTATCTATGAAGTGCTGAGCGAAAAAAATATAGTGTTGAGCGAAATCTGAGGCAAAGGGTAAAGAGGGAAAAAGTAGGTCTGTGTGCATAAAGGATTACTTATTCGCTCAGCTCCATGCTAATTCATTAAGCTGCTTCCAAACATCTTGATATGGCTGAGCAAGAGCTCATTAAGCCGCTTCCAAACGGGCCTTAGAACCTTTAGCCCAAAAAGATTATAAATAATAAACAAATCTAACTGATTTTAATTTATTATATTATTTATAACGATAATTATATTTAAACTTTTATTTTCTTAATAATAATTGCATGATTTTTTTTAATAAAAACAAAAAAATTATTAAAATTACTAACCTGGGTGATTATATATGTAAATTTACTTGATAATATTTGGCTAATTAACCAAGGGATTAATAACAAAATCCTTTCCCGAATTGATATTTAGATCATTCAGTATGATCTTTGATCTCATTTTCTTTTGTTTTATGGAGGAGAAAATAATTTAAATATATTTGGTGATCCCAGAGTATTAACCTAGAGATTACCTATGGAACTTTTAACATTTTTTTTGATGTTGTTAGAACCATGGATATTTTATGAGTAATTCCTTTTTAATCACTTACGGAAATTTTCTTGGGTATTTATCCAGAGATTACCTACGGAACGTTTTAATATTTTTCTTTTCTTTTAGATTTTGTCGGAAGCATGGGTGTTTTATGGGTAATTCCTTGTTAATCAGCTCACGGAAATTTCCCTGGGTAAAGATCCTTTTTTGGTAGTGATCTTAAAAAAAACCTACAATCATTCGTCCGTTGATTTGTCATTCTATTTCACAATATATTTTCATCACAAAGACTAATAATCTTACCCAATAATAGGCATAACTGGTAAGTGTATGAGGAAAAAGACTTTTATATGTTCGGTAAGTAAGTGCTTATTGGATTTAAAATGCTTATCAAAAGTTTTTATAATAGCCGAGAATATTACATGATAAAGTAAAATGAATGTAATTTCTTTTGCCAGTAAATACTATGGATATACGTTTGGTAAACGATCCTTAAAAAAAGAACGAGTAAAATGTTTCTAACCTGATAATATATTTCATATATATTAATAAAGGTGTTAATCCTATTTTCAAGTTTGGTCGTTTTGAAAATACAGGAACAAAGTCATGTTAATAATATTTTTAACCTTTTTTTTTAATTTTCAATATTAATATATATTTGAATCTTCAAAAAGAAAATATATTGATAACTAAACACAATGGATAGTAAACATATACAAATAAAAAACACTAATTTTTTCACCACTATCCACTTATCCTTCTATATCAAATTTTCTTCTAAAAAAACTTAGGGGGAGCACATCCATGCACCTCCTGCTACCTATGTGGTTCTGTCCATGTCTATATTATTGATATATGAAGATACATATATGAATGAACTCATGTTTAATTTATCAATAATTCATATATGAATCATTTATTTGCATGTTCTCAGTGTTTTTATTTTATTTTTTATACATTTTTACTTCAATTACTTATTTTGAATTTCAATTTCCTCAAAACAATTCCTACATTTCTTTTGGAGTAAACTCTAATTTTGGTCCTCAAAGTTTAGTGAAATCTTTGAAAGCGGGACCTAAACTTTGATAACTCTAAAAATCATCCTCGTGGTTCCCATTTTGCTTTAAAAGTAGTCCTTGATCACTAACTCTGCTTATTTTCTTTGTTAGTAGGAGGGATATTTTTGTCTTTTCATATTTACTTCCCTAATTCTCTTTAAAAGTTTAAATATATTATATTATATACATATATCTATATATATATATGTATGTATGTATGTATTTATAAAATTTCAGAGGCATAAAATCCCTAGTCAGCCCTAAATTCGACGATATCACCCGAAAAGAACCCAACCCCATTTTCCACCACCAATCCAACTCCAGCCAGCTAGATGGATGTATTACATGCAGGACGGTGGGTACAAGTCTGAATGAACCGCTACCGAATATTGTTTACTAATTGAGTCAAAGCTCGTTGAAGACTAACCATGGCCGGAAGTGAATTAGACACCACCTCATTTCCGACGGCATTTTTGGTTATCCTAGTCGCCGGATAAATGTGGTTGTATACGTGTACTAACCCATTACAACGCTTGTTGTGGATCAATTAACGTCCCAAGCATCGCGTTTTCGACCGTCACAATCAATTTAACCCCGGAACCTACAAATGCGTTCAATATTTCCGGATTCGTATCATAGATTCGGGATTTCGGGATTCGTAATGATTTCAAAAGTTCAAGAACTTTTTTCCGGCGGTGGCAGATTGTCGCCAACTTGACTGTAGTTTATCCCAAGTGATTCAACTTTCGTAAACCCTAATTAAGATCACAAACAACATAAAGAAACCTACAAATTAAGAACACCCATGGATTGAAACGGACCAAAAAGAAACATATAAACTAAACCAACCTGTTAGATAAAATTATGATTCCCAGAGACATTCATGAAAACTGTTCTAAAAGAAAAATTGATCCATGTATGTTTAGAGAAAGAGAGAGAGAGAGAGAGAGAGAGAGATAGATGTAGAGAGAGAGATAGAGGAGGGAAGATGAAGATAGTGTGTGTATCAGTGTATGCATATATAGGTATATGATATATATATATATATATAGAAATCGACTGTTTCACCAGAAAAGAATCCAACCCCATTTCCTCTTGAAGCTGATATTCGAAATATAAAACGCTACCAGGCAAGATGATTTCCCGTCAGTATCGAGAAACTCAGTTAGAAATCGTCCATTACAGACTCGGCCGGCAATCTTGCAATGTTGAGCATAGATTTCCACCGGAGGTGGAAGTTATTATTGGGGGGGGGGGGTTTAGCAGAGTAAATAGATCTTACTTAGAAAGAGAAGGAGCAGGTAAGGCGAATTAAGAAAGTAAATATATTTAAACTTTTAAATTGAATTAGAAAAGTAAATGAAAAGACAAATGTATCTTACTAACAGAAAAAATAAACAGAGTTAATGATGAAGGACCATTTTTAAAGCAAAATGAAAATCACGAAGACTATTTTTAAAGTTGTTAAAGTTTAGGTCCCACTTTCAAAAACTTTCGCTAAACCATGAGGACCAAAATTAGAGTTTACTCTTTCTTTTGGTTGATAGCCATATGCCCATATAACAAGAAAAGTAAAGGCATATTTCCTGTTCCAAGGAATCAGCAAAAGCGCGATTTGGGTGCTAACATTATTTTATTCACACTTTTCTCCTATTTTATATATCCACTTTCCTCATTTCTGGCTTTTTAAGTAAAAAGCAAATCCAATTAATAATAAAAACTTAAACTATTTTATTGAAAATATAAATTATTTGAGTAAATACACTTTTTGTATTTGTGGATTATTAAAAGATATGATTTTTTTCATCTTATTAGTTTAGAAAATACGGTTTTTGTTCATATAGTTTGTAATTTATTGCTATTTTCATTTATTAATTTAACTCCTATTTTTAGACACAAGGAATCAAGTCAAAACTAAATTATAAGGATGAACATAATTTTGTTGTACGTAGTAATGACATATATTAAAAAAGACAATATGAGTTGTTTCAAATTTATGAAACTTGCTCGAGGTTGATAACATTCAATTTAAAAAGTTAAAATAAACAAATAGTTGTAAATAAAGTAAAAAATTACATCCAAGTTGATGAGTATATAGGAAAGTATGTACATACCTTTATATGATGGCTTTCAAATTGGTATATTGGGTAGGGGTGGCAATCGGGTCGTGTTCGGGTTGGCAAGTCACGGTTTGACGTGTCAGGGAGGGTCAACCCGGACACGATCCGTTTAACTAATCGTGTCGAGACATGCAACCCTAACCCGCACACGCTCGGGTTGACGGGTCATAAACGGATTGTCGAGTCGTAAACGGGTTGACGGGTCACCTAATAATACAATCAAATTTAAACAAAAAGTCTAAAGAAAAGTTTGAAACAAATAAAAAGTCCATACACAAACAAATTCATCTAATAATATAACCAAATTCACCTAATAATACTACCAAATTCAAACATTCAAGTTTCAAACAAATAAGAAGTTTAAACACAACCAAATTCAAACAAATAAAAAGTTCAAACGCCAACTTAAATAAGACCAAATAAAGCAAACCTATTTTGACTATTTGAGACTTTTAAGTAAAATATATTTTTTTATATAAAAAAATTATTTTTTGGCAGGTCAACCCGCGACCCGTTGGGGTCAACCCGAACACGACCCGTTTATTTGGCAGGTTGGCGGGTTGACGGATTAGCGGTTGGCTAGGGATGGCAAAAAATCCCGAAACCGACGGTGAAAACCGAACAATTCGGGTCGGGGTCGGGGACATCTTAACGAGGACGGGGTGGGGATCGGGGATCTTAACGGGGACGGTGATGGTACTCACCGGCCCGGCCCGGCCCGATAGTGTATATATATAATATTTTTATATATATATTTATATATTAATAATATATAATATAAATAATTTAAAAGTAATAATGTAACACTCTAAAATTCATGATTTGTAAAATAAATAATTATTGAGGGTTAGAAATTTAAAGAGTACACGACATAAGGGGTTGTACTGTCGATACCCGAAAAATATGATTTTATTGCAATAAATAAAATCATTAATACGGGAAATTATATATTTTGAATTTAATTGATTTGGGAAAAGAATGCAAAAAGGAAAACTAGAGGGACTAGTTCTGCCAAAAGTAGAAAGCTAGTTTGGAAATGTTTTAGATTTGGGAAATGATTTCCCAAATCACGTTTTTCCTTTTCTAGAGCCGATTTGGCGACCTTTACCTTGGAGTTTTCGGCTGAAATTTTGTGGACTCGTTCCCAAGGGTGTAAGGGAGTAAACCCAATTGGAAATTCGTGATTTTATCAAGAATTGAGAGAGATATCGAGTTCGGAGCGGCATAGGGTCATTCGGTACGAAAACGGCGATTAGAGGTAAGATACTCAACCAAAATCGATGTATAATATATGGATGGCTTCGTTTTTCAATTACCTTTCTATTGGTATAAGTTTCATAGGGAATTAAGGTCTATACATCGAGTATTTTGGCCGAGAAGCCGCTGTGGCGGTGGACCGACGGGATTGGGTACCAAATCTTAACTTTCGGGTTGAATAATGAATCGTAGGGGCTGTAAATTTAGATATGAATTGGGATGTTTAGTAACTATAAAGTTCTTTAAAAAGTTTGATGAAAAATGGTCGAGAAACAACCCCAAACGAACGCCGCACCGAAGGTGCGATCGGTTGGATCGGGAGTCATGTTGGGTTGGGCTAGCGTTGGACCGAGATGTTGGGCCACGAATTCATGTCGGGGCTGACTTTTTGGGGTCGGGGTCGGTTAACGTCGATTCGTTTTTATTAAACTAATAATTATTATAAAGAGATTTGAGTGTCGTTTATTTATTTGGATTAATCGAAATAAATCGAGATATTTCGATTAAGTTTACTCAAGATTTTGGACATCAATTATATAGGGTTTTATTAAGTTTACTCAATTATATAGGGTTTTAATTTATTGGGTTATCTCATTTTGGGATTTATTATTTAGAGATTTATTAATTGGATTATATCTAATTAATATTTTAATCTCCAAGTTATTTATTTATTTAAGAGTGGAGGGATTATTAAATTATTATAATTTAATAACTTGTTTAGCGAGTCGTAGTTGAGTAATTGTGGATTTGGAAGATTCAAAATGAGAGACGTATAGGTTGGGTTAATACGTCGTGATTTATTTTGGAAGTGAAGTAGTTCATTGGGAAGGGGTACATGGTGACGATGTATGCTTATGGTAGATCGGTCGACCATGAGTTGAAGCGTTTTACTTTTGGGTTGACTTGTTGTATAAAGTCAAGACTCTAATTATGGAAATGTAATTATGTGTTATAGGGTAATACGCATGGACGAGGTTTAGCTAAGCGGAGCTATTCAGGTGAGTCTTTCACGAGATTTCACTGGGATGTATACATATGTATGAAATGTATTTTTTTTTCATATATGGTGTGGACGTTTATATGTTAATTGATGAGGTGATATTATTGCATGTTTATTTTAAATTGGTGATTACATGCATGTGGTTAAATTATGGTGTAGCATGCTATTTATGTTATATGATGATACATTGCATGCAAATAGGAGTTGGGGTGTGGGTTAACATGCTTATAAAATGTATATAACCCGGGTATGGGATATCGGCTCGATGTGTCACACTTTGGGGAGACACGACCCGAAATGGGCGGTAGTTCCTGGTGGACTTACACGCCCAGGGAATGTCTGTGACATGGCAGGTCCCTACCTAAGGAGAGGAGTTAAGAGATCTCATTGGGGGTGCATATAATTGGTGAAATTGCATATGATATTTATTTGATAATTATATGTGATTGAATGTGTGTCGGATAGTCGCACGTAAACCGTGAACTCACTGAGCTATTTAGCTGACTATAGTATACATCTCAGGAGCGGGAGGTTCAGGAATCGACAAGGGCAAAGGACACGCTTAAGGAGTTTAGTTCCTTTTACTCTATTTAGTGTACACTTATATGTATTTCGGAGTTTGTCTTGGTTTGAATTATAGTGACCCGGTATGGGACGAGTTATCTTTTAATATTTATTTTGATTTGATGTTTAGACTTCCGCTGTAAATGTTTTAGTTTATTAATTGGAGTATTTAATGAGGTGTTTTGATGACGTAACATTTCATTTATTTGGAAAAAAAATGGGGTGTTACAAATAATAAATGGGCTAAGTATGTTAATAATTAAAAGGCCAATTTAATATTCTTTTCTATTTGGTCTCGGGTTCGGTTTTGGTTTCGGGTAAAACCAACGGGTAACGGTGATATCTTTGCTTAATAGGTTCCCCAACGGAGATCGGGGAAACCGCGGAGATCCGACGGGGATCCCCGATACGATACCCAACGGGGATCGGGACGGGGTCGGGGACGGTTTTCCTTATCGGTTTCGGGGACGGGGATACCGATCCCCAGCCCGAACCCGCCCCGTTGCCATTCCTAAGGTTGGCGTGTCAGAAAGTTCAACCCTAACCCGTTTATTTTCGTGTCGTGTTTCGTGTCGTATCAGAAATTGCCACCCCTAATATTGGGATTGCAGTGTTATATATTAAGAACATTTTGAATCTACGTCCTCATTTTCTCTTATTATTTCATTAAACTTTTTTTATTGATAATCAAAAATGCTTTCAATTGTTTTATGATTGTTTGTTTCTGTGAGTTTTAAAACAATTAGAATGGTATGAAATTACTTGTAAAATATGTCCTTGAGATATAGTGCTTTTTGAACACTTTGCTACACTTTCTTAGCATTGACATTTTAATTTTTAGAGTAAACTATAAATTTGGTTGTTGTGGTCTTAAAAAAGAACATTTTTTGTTATTGTTGTTGTCTTCAATGTGGGAGTTTAGTCCCACGTAGGAAATAAAGTGAAACCTCTATTTCTTTATAAATGCTATATTAATTGGTTTATCAAAAAAAGAGAGTGATGAGTTAATAGAGTTTAGGCTTGTTTATTATAGATTTGGTGTTAAAAGATAGCGCTAGGACGTGTGAGATTTCCGTAAAACCGACATCTTTTGTTTTGCTGAAACAGAGGATGCTGTGGTTTTACCCGTGGTTAGGTCGCGGATAACCCGCGTAAAAAAGGGGGCAACAAATTTTTTTGTGAAATAATTTTAATCGATTTTAGGGTAATTAGTTCTAGTTTTCGTGTGCGTATGGGATTTGAACTGATTTTAGGGTTTGTGAAATAATTTTAATCGATTTAGGTTTCTTCGTTGTGTAATTTGCTAGTCTAATTTGGATGTACTCATATACAAGTATTGAGTCCTGATTTTATGAATTTATGTGTTGAATTTAGTTACTTAGGGTTTACATGATTTGTTGGTTTTATCGTTTTTGGAAGAGAGTAATATAGTAAATGGATTGGTGTGTTTCTTATGGATCTCTTGTTTATATGAATTATGCTTTGTTTATGCATTATACGAGCTAATATAGGTGTTATATTCAAACTTGATGAGCAATATGGTGAATAGGGCCAGGGCCTGTCATGAGATTCCCGATGCGCATTACTGTGTCTGTGTGATCAATTTGGGGATGAAGTTTGAATTGTAATTAATTAAGCCGTTTTCTGAACCAACCATTTTCTTATGGGCATTCAAATCTGGAAGCTGTATGAAATTTAGCTACCTAAAGTTGTGATGACAAGATATAATCCTTAAAACTAGTGGAGTAGTAAAGTTATGTTTTCAATGTTATATAGTCATCCTTGCAAATTATAGAAAAATATTAAAAATATAAACTAGGTTATAAAGGAGATTGGATTATATCAAAACTAAGGAAGTATAAATAGCCATGGCCATTATATATACTGCATATGCATTGCAAGTGGTTTGGTAAAGAATCCATGTGAAATTATTGATTTTTCATGGATAATTACATATAGCCAATTATATAGGCCAAACATATATTTTGCTGATCTATTTGCCTGAAGTGTCCTCTTAATTAACACTTGCAGATTTCCTCTAATGCTTTTAATATTCTGTATATGATTAGCTTACATAATGAAGATTAACTTGACAAATATATTAAAGACCATTCGGCGCATTTCTCATCTTATCTCGATACATCTCATCATAATGTGCGTCCATTTCTCATCTAACGGTGAATAACCACTTCAACAGGGAGGTATATAAAGCTGACATGTTTACAAGTGATGAGCAAAGAAGCTGATGCTATGCGTCTGTGAACTTAGAGGGCAATTGAAAACACTTCGAAGTAAAGTGTAAGTTCCTAATGTTATATTTGTGCTCTTTTGATGTATTTAGTTGACTCATGTGCCTTTTGCGTTCTTTCTATTGTTGGTTTATATGGTAATAGTATTGTTTCATGTTGATATCTTTCAGACTTTCACATTTAGCTTACATTATATACCTCCGTATTGCTCAGGTTCCAACTAGTATATATATATATATATATATATATTAGGGGCATTTTTTCACTTTTTGCCATGGGCATCCGGAATCTCAGGACCGGCCCTACGCGTAACTCTCTATAATCTCGAACAATGTATCCCGCGGTTTCCCATACGGCTTAGGCCACGGGAATACCCGCAAAACCCACTGTATGTCGATTTCACTTTTATCTTTTTGACGGCGTTTTCTGTTGCCGACATTCTAAGCTAATTTGGATAAGACTTGTGATAGTGTGCATTTATGTATATAATTTTATTGTCAAAAATCCCATATTTATCACCTTATTTAATCTAACTTGTAGTCCCTAAGCCCATTGTTTTATTTGTTTTAGTGCAGCCCAAAGAAAGAAAACCTTTCATCCCTTGCTGGACTCTGAATTGCATGCATAAAATCAGCCCTCACGTGATGAACGTGGAACGAGCAGAACTCGGAAGCGAGAACGAGGGAAACAGATGTGTGGGCGGATCCTCAAGCGGCCTAACCCGCCTAAGCGGCTGTTTGACAATGCTGGAAGAAGCAGGCGGCTTTCTAGGCGGCTAATCCCGCTTCCTAACCCGCCGTATCGGCTGTTTTAACGACCCGTGCGAGAAACAAAAGGACCAAATCTGTATTTAGTCAATTCTAAAGCAGTTTCTTCAATTGAGTCATATAAAGAGTCGATTACAACTGCCATTGAAAGGGAGTTCGAATTTCTGAAAATACAAGGAAATAAGGACGATTTTGGAGACAAACAATCATCAATTTCTTCTCATTTTTAGGTAAATTTCAGTTTTTCTTGCAATTGTAACCTACATTTAGCCATGTCTGCAATTCAGAGTCCCAACGTTAGTTTTATTTTATTTTGATGGTTGGTACTTGAGATTCCATTGTAATCAGTTTGGGACAAACTTATTTACTTGATTTCTTTGTTCAATGTCATTTTCATTTGTGCGTTCAATTAAACTGGTCAATTAGTTGAGGTTCTTATGGAAAATTGTTAGTCAAAACCAAGATACGTAATCGTCTTGGAATTTTGATAAAGTAACGATTAAACTCATTTTGGTCTTAATAAAGCTTCCGAATTGGGTTTTTGAAATCTTGCATCGAAAGCCTTAACTTAATAAGCCGACCTTACGAGCTTATGCTTTGGAGTTGATGTTTTTCTAGTCCTATAAAGCTAATCGCATCTAACAAACTGAGAGCTTATTTAATTTCTATTTGTGATTAAGATCCGGTTAAGAGCTTATTTAGCCGGTGTAGATTTAAGAAAAAATAGAGGTCGTTAGAGCTTGTTAACGACTACAGTCAACTTGAGTTTGCCCATTATGTTTACGTTTATGGAATCAATGATACGTACTACCATCTTAATGAAATGAACTAAAGTTGGGTTGTTTTTAATTAATTTTAGTTGCATGTTTAGCTTCATTACTCAAATCTAAACCCCCCTTTTCGTATTTATTTTTAGTTAATTGTTCTTGTACTTGAATTATTCGGTCATAACAAGTTAAAAACCGAGTCTCTGTGGATTCAACCCGACTTACTACTATTACAATTTTGGCTGTAATTAGTTAAAAGTTGAAACTTATTATTTGGTGGACTCGGCATCCATCAAATTTTTGGCGCCGCTGCCGGGGACTCAGTATTTCTAACCTTTTATGCCTAGATCTTCAGGTACAGGTACGCCACAAACCATAGATTTAGAAAATCGAATGGACCGCGAAGAGACTTAGGAAACAAGCCAAGCTTCGAAAGAAGTCAGGTGAGGGAACTTCGTCACCCGGGGTAAATATCTGACAAGATATTGACCTATCAAGCGATTCAAACGAAGAAAAGCCAAAAGAAGAAGAGAAAGATAAGCCAAAAGTCAAGATGGCTGGCGATGAAGAAGAGTGGTCGCTACGTCAATTAGCAACCCAAGATGTTGCTCAAACTCCAATATGTATCAGGTATCCGACAGGTAATCAAAATTTTGTGCTTAAGACTGGCTTGGTCTATCTCTTACCCAACTTTCACGGGTTAGAGAATGAGGACCTTAATAAGCATCTAAAACAATTTCATATAGTTTGTCTTAGCATGAAGCCATCTGAGGTTTCGGAGGACCTTATAAAGTTAAAGGCTTTTCCTTTTTCTTTAAAGGACCGTGCTACGGATTGATTATACTCGTTAACCCCCGATTCGGTAACGAATGGCGAGGTTATTTTTAAACAAATTCTTTCCCGCCTCCCGAGGCGCTAACGTCCGTAGAGAGATTTGTAGTATTAAGCAAAGAGATGTCGAGACTCTCCATGAATATTGGGAGAGATTTAAACATCTCTTTGTAAGTTGCCCACAACACGGGATTTCGGAGCAATTGCTTTTGAAATACTTCTATGAGGGTCTCCTCCCGATGGATAGAAAAATGGTTGATGCTGCAAGTGGCGGTGCCATGTTTAACAAGACCCAACTGAGGTTAGAGCTGTAATCACTACTATGGCCGAAAATTCCCAACATTTTAGTGTGAGGAGTGATATGAGGAGAGAGCCACAAAAAGCCAATGAGGTAAATGTTGCGAGTATTAAGAGTCAATTGTTTGATCTTACTAATATGGTGAAACAACTTGTAGTAGGAAAAGAACAGGTGAAAGCTTGCGGCGTATGTTTAGGGACGAGCCATCCAACCGATGCGTGCCAACAACTTCAAGAAGATGTGTTCGCGATGGCCGAAGACGTGAATGCTATAGGAGGTTTCCAAGGTCAGCCGCAACAACAAAGGTATTTTAACAATAACTTTGGCAACCAAAGACCACCTCAATTTCTGAATTATGTGCAAAGGCCGCAACAACAGCAACGATTCTAGCAAAGAGCACCCTTCAATCCAAATCAAGCTACTTCTAGTGGCTCAGGTATGTCTCTTGAAGATATTGTAAAAACTTTAGCTACTAACACTCTTCAATTCCAACAGAAAACAGAAAAGAGCCTTCAGAATTTGGGAGCTCAAACGACACAACTTGCCACTTTCATGAGTCGGTTGGAATCTCAAGGAAAGTTGCCTTCCCAAACGGAGATGAACCCGAAGCAAAATATAAGTGCAATTACCTTGAGGAGTGGAAAAGAGCTAGAAGAACCAAAGTCAGCGAAGAGTAGAGAAGTGGAGAAAGAGAAAGAGGTAAGCCCAAAACCGGTTCAAAATGAAAAACAACCGGAATCCATTGTTGATGCAAATGAGAAAGAAAAGGTAATTCCACCACCCTTTCCTACACGTTTTCAAATGTCTAGTAAGGCTAAAGAGGAAAAAAAAAATTAGAAACTTTTAGGAAAGTCGAGGTGGATATCCCTCTTTTAGATGCAATCAAGCAAGTCCCTCATTACGCTAAGTTTTTAAAAGAATTGTGTACCAACAAAAGAAAACTTAAGGGTAATGAAACGGTCAATATGAGTGAAACTGTTTCGGCCGTGTTTCAAAAGAAGCTATCCCCAAAGTGCAAGGATCCCGGTGTTTGTACCATTCTTTGCAAATTGGGTAATGTTATGATCAATAGGGCCATGATTGATTTGGATGCATCTATCAATGTGATGCCATACTTTATCTTTAAGACTTTAAATGTAGGCCCCTTACAAGAAACCGGGATGATCATTCAATTGACCGATGAATCCTTAATATACCTTAAGGGGTTACTAGAGGATTTATTGGTTCAAGTGAATGAGCTTGTCTTCCCCGTGGATTTTATGTCATTGATATGGAGGAGGATTTTCATCCTAAATCCACATCCATTTTGTTAGGGAGGCCATTTTTGAAAACTGCAAAAACAAAGATAGATGTTGCAAAAACAAAGATAGATATGGAGGAGGATTTTCATTCTATGGAATTCGATGGTAATATTATTCACTTTAATATCTATGAGGCAATGCGTTTTCCAAGTGATGTTTCTTCTCTTTGTGCCATTGATATAATTGAGCCTATTTCTCGAGAATTGTTTGAGCTAACAAATTTTGATGCTTTAGACACAACCTTAAGTAGGTCTTTAGATGAAACGGGAGTGACTAAACTCATGAAGGAAATTGAGCTCGGACCCGAGTTCCACGAGCTAGTAGCTTCCATGGATCAAAAGAAGACTGTAAGGTATGACATTGCTTAAGTTTCTTTACCATCATCTAACAAAAAGCTACTTCCTTCTGTTTTACAGGCACCCGAATTAGAGCTAAATAAACTTCCAGATCATCTCAAGTATGCTTATTTAGGAGACAGAGAAACATTACCGGTGATCATTTCAAGTAGTCTAGACATATCCGAGGAGAAAAAGCTTATATTCGTGCTCAAATAATGCAAGGAAGCCATTGGGTGGACAATAGCCGACATAAATTGAGTCCATCCACTTGCATGCACAAGATATTGATGGAGGATGATTTCAAGCCATTTCGTGAGGCTCAAAGGCGAATGAATCCACTCATGATGGAGGTTGTAAAGAAGGAGATTCAAAAGTTGCTAGATGCGAATATGATCTTTCCTATTTCAGATAGCAAATAGGTAAGCCCGGTGCAAGTTGTTCCAAACAAAGTCGGGGTGACGGTAGTAGAGAATGCCGAGGGAGTGATGGTTCCAATGAGAGTACAAAGTGGTTAGAGAGTGTGTATTGATTATAGACGATTGAATGCTTCGACTCGAAAGGATCACTTCCCTTTAACCTTTATCGATCAGATGCTCGAGAGATTGGCAGGTAAGTCCCATTATTGTTGTTTATATGGTTTTTCTGGTTTTCATCAAATCTCGGTTACACCAGAAGACCAAGAGAAAACCACATTTATATGTCCTATCGGCACTTTTGCTTATCGTCGAATGCCCTTTGGCCTATGCAACGCACCGGCTACTTTTCAGCGGTGTGTGATGAGTATTTTTTCAGAGTATGTTGAAAATATCATTGAAGTTTTTATGGATGATTTTACCGTCTATGGAAACTCTTTTGATGATTGTTTAGAAAATCTCACCAAAATTCTTCAAAGATGCTAGGATCAGGGGGGGTATCTACATGTATATGACATTATTTGAGAAAGTGTCCTATAGAAAGATTAGTTTATAGAACACTTCTCAAGAGTGTCGATACATTAGCTAATAAGACACTTCATTTTTAAAATGTTCTAAAAAACTTGTTAAAACGTTTCAAAACATTCTATAAACCTATTATAACGCTTTTAGATAGAACGTTTTATATTTTGGTCTTATAAACCTAAGTTTTATATAAGACGCTTTGACAATCTAGACGTCGTATATTTTTTTTTATTGTAATATTTATGCAATTTTATAAACGACAATTCTAATAAAAGAAAGAAGCTAGCCAGAGGTTCGCAACAACAAGAGATAACGACCTGATCCACCCAACAAAGTTTTTCCGACTCCTTTTACACCTATAAATCACCCATATGAAATAATTATCAACGATAAAATCGAACAAATCACTCAATCTAGGCTTAGACTTATCAAAAAGGAGTTTGTTGCGAAGAGGCCATACTGAAACGCAGGTGACCATACAAAAATAGCCTCGACACTTTTTCGTAGGATCTTAGAAACTAGGGAAGTATTGATGCTGGCCAAAGCCATTTCCATAGAGTTAATGGAGGAGAAAGGAAAATTCCACCACCTTTGAACCTTATCCCATATCTCCATCACCTGCCAACATCTAAAAAAAATGTGTTGCATTGTCTCGATCTCCCAGCTGCAAAAAGGGCATAATGTGTTGTCAATATCCACTCCCAGCAGCCCCAATCTGTCCTTGGTAGATAAACGACTAAGATGCGATCTCCAAAAAATATTGATCTTTGCTAGAACGAGGTTATTCCAACGGGTCTTGTAGGGGCCGATTCCAAGTTGCAATTTCTCTGTTTCAGCTCTTAGGGACTGGATCGAGAAAACCCCGTCCTGGGTAAGAGAACATTTCCATTTGTCTTCAGAGTCGGTAAAAGCAACTGATTCCATAATCCCCAAAGCAACTGATTCCATAATCTCCAACAGTTGCTCTACTTCAGTATCTTCTCGACCTCCTCTAACCTCCCTCCGTCAGTCCCAAACATACCCATTGGCGCCCATCCTGTCTGCTACAATAGCTCTTGGGTTCCTTTCCAGATCAAAAGCTCGAGGAAACCTATTTTTAAGTATCCCAACTCCACTCCAATTTTCTATCCAAAATCCTGTATTTCTCTCGTTTCCAACCTATTTAAGGCATAAGTCATCAAAGGGGATACCGAGTTGAATTTCCACTCCAATTTTATGCTATTTTAATTTGTTTGTTTTGTTCTTGATCCAAAAACATACGAAACTCCAACATTGCTTGATTTTTTGCTAGGGTTTTGCTTTTGCTCCCAAGAAATTAATAGAAATGTGTTTTGATTTCTGATTTCCAGCTATTAATACTTCAATTAGTGAGATTTCGTTTTCATTTGAAGATATTAATGTACTTGATATATGGTTGTAACTGTGACTCTTTTCTTGAATAATATATAGAGCAAAATTAACTATACAAATGCAGTGAATATTTTGATAATTTTCCAACTTATATTAATTATATTAATGTTGCAAATACATAATATGAACTTTCCAGTAATAAAGAAATGTTGCAAGTTTCAAATGGACAATAACATATAAAAATTATGTACTTTCATTTTCCATATAATACCTATTTTGGAAAATATATATTAAAATTTCTGTCGTTTATATTTTGTACCCAAACATCGAGGTGGCGTAATTAGAATTTAAAAATAAATTCACCAAAATTAACATGTTTTAAACTATACATTTATAATTTATCTTTTAAAAGTTTGTTTCTCAAAACAGTAATATTGAAGTAAAAGTAATATTGAAGTAAAAGTTTGTTTCTCAAAACAGTAATTAAGTAAAGGTTAGTTATTTTTATTATTTTATACATTTTACTCTTTTCATCAACTAAAATGAACTATATTTTTCTAAATGTTTTTAAGAATTATATAGTTGCTTATTGTTACCATTATAAATAATTTGAGGGTACTAATTTAGATCTATAATATTTCTACATTTTATTTATTTGGGTAATAAAAATTTGATTATCGGCTAACTAGCTCTCCCATCGGTGCAAAGCCGTTCGCCCTAATTAATGAATAAGCAGGAAACCCCAACCAGCCCCACATAAAATACCAGGAGACAGTTTTTAGCTCACTCAGCAGCCGAGATTGGGAGATCAAACTCAAGACTTATTTTATATTTAAATAAAATTACTATACCTCTTTATCAACTAGGCTACGCACCAGATCCTTTAAATTTAATTTATAACATAACAAATATCTTCTAAATTGAAACAAAACAATTTTTAGTGAGTGAAACATGTTCACGTGGGTTTATGTTAATCACAAAGTTTGCATCATGTTTTCTTTCACTTTTATATGTAGATGATACGGTAATCAAGATTTAGTGTTCAATCTTTTTTAGACAAATATATTAAAAAAATGCCAATTTGCAAAACATTGAATATTAATCTTTGGTATTTGGAAATCTTGTGTGGAGTATTGTTTTTATTGATGGAGATCGAGGAATCTAAGCGTGCCAAGACTTCACTTGGTTGGTGGATGATGTTCTCTAATCATGCTTAATATATTAAATCTATTACTTTTCCAAAGGTATAAGACCAATAATTAAAGTGATTAACGATTATAATTATTTGCCTTTAACTTTACAAAAGTTATTATGATTTTATAAATCTTAATGCAAACACTATATTAGGAAAATTTACAACCACTAATTTAGTTGTAATATCTTTTTTTCTCAAAGAGTCAAAGGCAAGGAAACACAACATGGATTATACAAAAGCATGCATGCATCGAACTATAGCAAAAGAAATGTGAAAAAGATTTCGGGACAGTTTATCAAACGTTTATATAAGTGTTTATAAAGTCAAATTATCTTATCGGATGAATATGACAAGAACCAAAAATCTTAATGGGTAAGAGAGAAGACAGGGACGAACCCATAATTTTTATCAAACGGTTGCACTGTTTAATTATAAGAAACAAATGTCGAGATATTTTTTACAATATCATAAGTGATAATTGGTCTATTGGATAATTCATTGATTTTCATATGTGAGGTCATGGGTTCAAGTCTTTTATTGTAATTCTTTTTAGAAACATAATAAATTTGAAATTAAAAGCAAAAAACTGAAAAAATTGCACTTGCGGATTTGAACTTGGGTCTATGGTGTAGGAAAAGTCTTGCAAACCAACTCTGCCAAGAAAAACTTGTGTTCATATTGTAGTTTTAAAATATATATGGTGGCACACAACATAACGATACGATTACACCGTTCACAAATCTAAATTTTTTTACCCTTCGTCGGAGAAAAAATACGGTGGCACGTGCCGTACATGTTTGCCCCTGAGCGTCCTATAAACTTGTCCTAAAAGTGTCCGAAAAACTTGTCGAGACGTCCAACAACGTCCTATAAACTTATTACAACGCATTTAGATAAAACATTTTAGTTTTTGATGGTATAAATTCTTATAAAAGAGTCTGTTTGGACGTTTTTTTGATGTCCTACAAACCAATTTTGATGTAGTATGCACACTACGTGCTTATGTGAAAAAAATATGAATTGACCCAACTTTCTATTGAATTTATTTCATGGCTGATTAGTTTAAAGCATGGTATGTATTAGTCCAATTTCGTTTTAACAAGTTAATTTTAGTAAATATAAAATATATGTTAGGTTAAATTCTCCAATCAACTTCGTCTTAGAAAGTTACTATTATTGTAACATGCCAGACCAACCATACAAGATATGATTAACTTTGTTCACACACCTAGACTCACGGTTTTAAAACGCGTCTGATAGAGGAGACCGGTATCAAGTCCCTTTTAAAACAACATTTGTTCCCTTCCCAATTAATGTGGTATATTACAATTACGTATTTATAAAACCATAGTTTTGACAACTTTTGATGTGTGAAACGGTTTGCTTGCACCTCGACTGATCTCATGAAACCATGAAGTTAACGGTTAGTAAACCTCTAATATCTCTTAGGGACTCAAACCGGTGATCGATGTGAAGTAACCCCATGACATGACTAGTTGAGCTAACTACCCAAAGGGTTATAATTTTTTTTTTGTGTTAATTAACCTTTGGTGTCTAAATCAAGTTATACGTATCTTGATTAATTACATAAGACTCTAAATATAACAGCTAGGAAAATCCCAAACAACTCTTAGAAATCCAAACAAGCCATGGGTGGACCTACATTGGTTCATACGGTGGCACGGCCCACCGTATTATATCTTCATCGAATGGTAAATTTTTTGGATTTGTTAGCGATGCAACCGTATAATTTAGGGGTGCTCTTAAATAATTATAACGCAAATATGGTAGTTGGTGTAGTGGTTTTTCCCAACTAATTAAACTTATTGTCGGGAAGGTTCGAGGTTCAATCCTAGCTTGATGCAAAAATACTCTATTAATTTCATATTTAATCATTAATTTTTCCAAAAGTATTTTTAATTGTTTTTAGTTATTAAAGAGCATCAATAGTACTAAAAACGAGAAAAAAAACTTTTGAAATCAACAAAAAAAATCCAAAAAAGCTTAAAAATCTCAAAAAAAACCTTTTGAAATCAACCAAAAAAGCCGAAAAAATTATTTGAAATCGATTGAAAAAACTTAAAAATCTCTCGAAATTAAGCATTTAAAAATCCGTCAAAACGGTAGCTAGAATTAGGTTAAAAACACATCGAAAGATATTTACCGTTAGCAAAAACGTAAAGGCATATCAATAAAAACCATATTTTTAATTGTTTTTTATTTATATTATATGGTGCTACCGTATCAAAAAAGTTCTGGCTTCGTCCCTGAAACTAGCGGCTTATGGGGAGAAACCCCAAGACTAGCTTTTATTTGCCAGTTGAGCTAGTCCAAGACCTAGATTTTATAAAACACGCAAATATTACTTATATAAAATAAAACTTGTATTAGGTATTATATATTAAGACGGTTGTGGATGTCATAATTTAATATGCCAATTTTGTTGCAATGTATTTTAAGATGATATATACAAATGATAATTAAGTTTGAAAACGTGCAACGGATTATTATTTATAAATAATGCTATAGTAATATGATGTCTTTGAATATTAGTACAAAATATAATGATTAAGAAAAAAATGGATCATCCCAAAAAAGGGTTTGTTTTAAGGTTTGTGGTTACCGTAATTAAGTTCCATTTTAGGTACAATTAAATCTAGAACTCAGTTCCCCACGTGTCAGTCAATCATTAGATATTAAAGGTCTTGGTTTACTAGTTGATTCCCTAATTAATTTGAAAAAGCAATAAAGTTACATAGATGTATTATAAAGGTATAAATTTATAATTTCACTGTACATAAAATAATACACTTTTTAATCACAACTTATTTCATCAATATATAAATATATATACATATATATAGGGACGGATTCAAATGAGAACTTAAATTTAGTTGTGAACGTGAGTACAAATGAGAGTGCGACACGTATCCCATTCAAATAAATATTATAGTATATATTCAGTCTGAATATTGCTTATTTTGACACGTGTCACGCTTTCATTTGTTCTCACGTTCACAACCAAAAATAGGTTCACATTTGAACTTTCCTCTCTCTCTCTCTCTCTCTATATATATATATATATATAGGGGAAGTATCCGTTGCAAACTAATCAATTTTTGCAAACTGTGTAAACTCGTAGTGAACACAATGATAAAGCACCAATTGGATATTAATGAATGTTGAAAGTGTTCACGAATGTTGAAAGTGTTCACGAATGGTGAAAGTGTATTCACGAATGACGAAAGTATATTCATGAATGAGAAAACTTGCCGGAAAACTCGTCGGAGAAGACGAAGTCGTCAGAAAGTGTGTTCATGGTAGGAAAATTAGTAAATATTAATAAAAAATGGTTAAATTATAAAATGATGATGATACCGTCAATGAACTAATAAACTATATATAGGGAGGTTCAAGAGAAAACGTAAAAAAAAGAAAACTGAAGAACACCCTGGGAGGCCGTCATCTGGTAACATGCATTTGTGCATATGCACTAATGCATATTTATGCATTGATGCATAGAAAAAAGGAGCTCTAATCGCGTATATGCATTGATGCATAGAAAAAAAAATATCGTCCAGATGACGGTCTCTCAGGATGTTCTTCAGTTTTCTCTTTTTTTAGCGTTTTCTCCTAAACCTCCCTCTCTCTCTCTCTCTCTCTATATATATATATATATATATATTCAACAACTAAAGCTAGCATGGGGTTTTCTAGGATCGAACCATGACATGTTTTATACTTAAACAAAATCATCTCCACTCATTTACCAACTGTACATTAGATGCATTACGTTTGTAATATTATTATGGATTTCTTACATCTTATGGCATGACCTTCACATAATAATAAGTGCGATGGATTTAAAAAAATTATTAATTACGTACCGTAACTAAATATGAATTTTAGAAAACTTGTTACATCGGTTGATGATTTTGCACATAATATGAATAAAAATTGTTTATCAACCGTATTTTTTTTAACTAATTATTAATTCTTCACAAAAAATTACTTAATAAATAAATATTTTATTACACCATCGGTTGAAATTTTTATATTTATTTAACAGAAAAAGTAGAACTTTAATATTTATACAAATATACTTATAAAGTTATTGTATTCTAGTTTTTGCAGACTAAAAATATTAGAATAATAATGATAATAACAACAATATAAAAATAATACATTGATTAATAATTAATAATCAATTAATAATAGTAACGATTTTAATATATGCACACACATACCCTAAGCCTTGTATGTAAGCAAACTATAGTATTGCATTATTTATTTAGTCATAAGTTGTAGTAACAAGGCCAACGAGCAACCAGGAGCCTAAAGAAAGCACTGAGAAAGAGACAAGTGTTCCGTATAGGTACGTATATATATACATTGTGGCGCTATATGATCTTTAGCTATAGGTCTCGTGTGCTTGTTATAGAAAGTATATATACGAGTCACGAGTAAGAGGAAGTGGTAACGGTCGATGGATGTTCATATTTGAGTATTTGCTGACGGAATGTCTCACATCAAGGTGACATGATTCGAACATATGGCCCTCTGTATCAAAAACAGATGCGCTGACCAGACTGTGCGTGTTTGGAATAATATTTTAAAACAAATTAAATTCATCTAAAGTAATAAACTAAAAAAGAAATAAAAATCATTGATACCAAATATATAGAACTTATAGAGAAATATATCAAGAGTGCAAATTCAAAATTAAATCTCTTGAATCTCTATTCACAACTTTTTCTATTTTTAAAAAATTTGTGTTCGATTTTTGTATACGGGAATGTTAGTAAGTATTACCTATTTAAGGTTTTTGTTTTTAATTTCTCTTTTTATGTTTATATAAGTCGTAGGTTTCGTACATAATTATCATTTATCACTCAACTTATATATTAAAGTAACTCCACACCTTACAAAATAATGTGTCGTAATGTGACATAACTTGTCATAACGCGTTACAATACAAGGAGGTTAACGCGGCGGCGAATCCAAGCCTTGACGTTATAACACGCCATAACAAGGCTATAACGAGTTATTTAGAACCATGTTATACAATAAAATAAGATTTTAAATCTCACAAAATATGAGAGTTATGTTCGAGTATTTAATATTTATCGTAAATAAATTTTATATACTTAAAAGAGCTACAAATTATTACAATCCACTTATTTTGTTAGAAAAAGTAACAAATTAATCGCTGCAGGCAATATTACAAGAGGCAGTAAGGAAAATAAATTTGTTAAATCTAGGTAGGTTCAAACCTCAACAAAGTTTCCATCTCCCATCTCCAATACGCGAACGACGTCATCTTCTTTGGTAAATGGAGTGAAGCAAATGCGTGCAACCTGATGAGAATTCTCAAATGGTTCCAACTTTCCTCGGGTTTGAAAGTGAATCTCCATAAAGGTAATATCTATGGAGTGGGTGTCTCTCATGATGATGTGATCGAACTAGCGGGACAATTACGTTGTGGTGTAGGTTCTTTTCCACCTAATTATCTCGGTCTCCCGATTGGGATAAATATGAACAAAGTGGGGAACTGGTATCTAATTCTTGAAAAATCCAGAAGAAACTTGGCGAACTGGAAAGAAAAAATGATTTCTTCGGTTAACTTTGGGGAAATCGATTCTTGAAAGGTCGTCTCTATATTATTCTTCTTTGTTTCACTCTCTGGCCTTCTAGGAAAGTGGTGGTGTCGTTTTCGGGTTGAGAGTAACGCTCTTTGGGTGAGAGTTATTAGAAGTATTTATGGATGGGACGGTGGTCTTATTGAGTCCGTTACCAACAACAAAGGCTCAATTGGAGGAATATCATCAAAATTGGAAGAGATATTAAGGGATGTAGGGTGGATTTTACTGCATCTTTTGGTAGGAAAATAAGAGATGGAAGGGATACACTTTTTTGGAAAGGTAAATGGGTTTTGGAACTTTAAATTAAGTGATAGATACCCAAGACTTTACACTCTTGATACAAATCCAGATGCAAAAGTCTTTGATCCTAGAAGGAGATGAAACCTTCCAAGTTAAAGTTCCTAGGAATATGGGCGACGTCGTCAACACCATGGAACAAGGTAGCGCCAAGGAAAGTCAAGATTTTCATTTGGAGAGCCTTGCTGAGCCGACTTCCTGTTCCTCAACAATTACACGCCAAAGGAATCGATCTCAATTCCTTTCTTTGTATGTTCTACAACGCTTTCATCAAGTTAGTGGAACATTGTATTCTCGGATGCAAATATGCCAAAGAGTTTTGGGAAAACATTTTCAAATGGTGGAACTTGAAGACCTTGCGTTATATCACAAGATCTTGATTTTTCATATATAAATGTAACTAATGTATCTCTGATTTCTTTCCTTCTTTACGGGAGCTGATTTCTTTTAACGGTGGTAACTGCTTTACAAGATGTTCAAAAAATATTTGGAATTTGTAGTATGGATCGTTATTTCCATTGGAGAAAAAGGAATGTCCACGTCGTCAAAGGTGAAGTTTCGAGAAAAAACCTTTTCGGGAAATTCACTCTCGGTATTTCGGTTGGATATCTCTAAAGTACAAGTCCTCCAAATCTTTGGACTTTTGGGTTACTTCTCCAAATGCCGATACATATTAGTCTTTTCTTAGCTGTTGTGGGACTCTTTCATCTTTGGTTTACGTCTTTTTGTTTTTTGGTCTGTGGTATTTAGGGATGAGCAATTGACCCGTAAGAACCGGCCCGAACCGGGACCGAACCGAACCGGGACCGGTATTGTCCAACCGGTCCGGTTTTCGGTCCTTCAAATCCTCCATTTTCGGTCCGTTTCCAAACTGGTTCGGTGCCAATTTTTCGGATAATTAACCGTGACCGCCCGGAAGTTTAAGTGACAAAATAATGTAAATTAATGTCGTTACAATTTTAGATAACTATTACTTCTTTTTTTAGTCTTTCATATTTTGTTTATAAATTAATGTCGTTGTAATTTAATTTTCTTGTTGTTAGACATATTAGCAATACAAATTTCAACCATGGCATCCGAGTCCGTGTTTAGCACTAGAGGTAGAGTTTTAAATGAGTATCGGACTAGTTTGTCGACGTTGATAATTGAAACTTTGTTGTGCACACAAGATTGGGTTAGAAACTCTAGAAAACCGATAATAGACGACATCGACGACATCTTGAAGGACGATAATATAGCTTTGGGTATTTTTTTTTTCAATTTTTGTTTTATTTTGAAACGAGTATTACTTTTTAATAAATACGAACAATCTTTTCGGTTTTATGTTTATATAGAGATTGCACAAACTTTAAACAAAGTAGATGACAAAGCAATGGGGAAGAGGACAATGAAAAATTAGAGTAGGATTTTTGTTGGTTGATTTGATATTAAATTGTGAATATTTTAGGATTACTGTTCAGTGATGTCATTGATTAAAAGTGTTCATGGATTACTGCACAGTGATGTTATGGATTAATATGAATTTTGTTTAAAAAGTGACGTCATATATTAATATATTTAAAAAGTTGTAAAACAATAAAAGGGATTGCATGGATTAGTGCAGTGATGCTATAGATTAAAAAGGAAAAATACTAAATTCAAGAAAAAATAAAATGGATTAAAAATCGGTTCCAACCGGTTTTTTGACCGGAAAACTAGGACCGGGACCGGAACCGATACCGGCACCGGTATTGCCTGTACGGTCCGGTTCTCGGTCCCAAGAATCTCTTATTTTCGGTTTCGGTTTAGTGCCGGTTTGGTCCGATTCAGGACCAATGCTCACCCCTGGTGGTATTGTTTCTTGTGGTTTTCTCGGTTTTTTTTCTGCACCTCACATATCTCTGTTGCTGGTAATTTTTTTCTTTGTTTTATTAATTAATCTACCGGGCTATAAAAAAGTTGCTATCATTTATACTTTGATCCAAAAATTAAAATTTATTTTTACCATTTGTACATAAAAAAAGTTTTACAACCCTATATATAGGCACACATAAATTTTAATAATATATCAACTAAATGTCTGATTCAAATAAAACATGAAGTTGATGCTAAAGTTTTTTTTATGAAGAAAAATGCTAAAGTTAATATACGTTTTTTTATTATGGGCAAATATATGGTTTTTTAGAACCCCCACCAAATAAGGGCTAAAACTATCCAAGGCTGTGGGAACAGATAGAGATATGGGTTAAATAAGCACGTCAGGTTTAATTTACACCCTGGCTGACACCATACAAACCCACTATCTTAATAATCTTTAATTAATTTCTTCCCACTTGATCATATATTAATTTATGTTTTAATTAGCACCTTAATTGCTTCACCAAGATCCAATTAAGTGTATATCTTGTACCTTTCTCTTTCAGAATTCAAGAAACCCTAGCAAGAAAACCCTAAGAGAGAGATGGGAAGAGGGAAGATAACGATTAGAAGAATCGACGACACAACGAGTAGGCAAGTGACATTTTGCAAGAGAAGAAATGGGTTGTTAAAGAAAGCTAAAGAGATAGCAATCTTATGTGATGCTCAAGTTGGAGCCATCGTCTTCTCCAGCACTGGAAAGCTCTCTGAATTCTCATCCACAAGGTTTTAATTTCTTCATTTATTAGCTCCCATCCTTCTCAATCATATCTTGAAGCTCATTAGTTCATATATATATATATATATATATATATTCTCCTTCTTTGTCTGTTCAGAAGAACAAATATTTATGATTAAGAATCTATATATTTAATTACTTGAGTTGTACGTTTTGGTGTAAACCAGGTTTCAAGCAAATATAAAACTACAATTTTAGGTCATGGTGTTCCGGTTAAAGTGGTTGTCTTTAGCCAAACTGTATGTAGGGACAATCCATTTGTTAGCAGCTTAATGAGACTAAATCTTATTCCATCAACAATACATTTATTGGTCAGCAATCTTATTGCTAGTCCTCTTTCAAACAAAAATAGATTAATCTATAACTTTATCCATACAACTTTAATGGATAGTATGTATGTAATTATTTTCTTTTTGTTTTCTCGAAGAATATATTAAAAAAAAGTTCTGGTTTCTTAAATCTTAATTTACTTTCAATCCATCCTAGAGAAGGGTATTTCATATATTGTTCTTTATCCCAAATTAAAGCTCCTTATTTTAAAATTCAACATTGAGATAACTTCGACAATTTCATATTAGTTGGGTACTTGTTCAAATGGTTAAAGATTGTAAAATAACCAAAAAGTCCGAAAAAGTCCGAAAAAGTCCGAATTTCAAAATCCATGTCGTGCACGGTTATGGATCGCTTAATAAATCATCAGAGTTTCTTTCAATGATGACGTGCAAGAGAACTTCTAATACCATGGATTATTTACCTTTGTTCTTTGGTTTGTATTAATTTCTCAAAGAGCGATAAAAAAATGTTTCTAAGTTTCTAAATTTATATTTTAAGACGAACTCTTGTTTTATAACGTCTCTATGAGTTTGTTTTAATTGATTCTTTGGTTTATCAAACGACAGTATATTTGGAATATATCATAGTTCCCGAAAAGGGGATTGTTATATATATATGCCCTCTTTAACGTCAGAATCAGGTTAATTCATGCATTTGAGAATGTAAAAAGTGAGTTTTAATGTTAATGTATATGAGAGAAAAGGTATTATAGGTAGAGGTGTATTTAACAATAACATGTCATGACCATTGTTGATTAGTACATAATAAAATGATTCTTCAAATGGACTGTCCTTTAAAACTGAAAATTAATTTTAATTTGGGGATGCTTTGCAGTTTGGATTAATTAGAAATGGTTCAGTATATGTTCTTCTTGCATCCAAAGTTTTGGTGTCCATGAACATGTTGAAAAAGATATATGGTTAATATTTATATTACTAGTCAGTATTTTATTGATCCCGTACGTATTTGTCGGTAATGATATTCTAATCAAGTATTTCAATCAATTTTGGATCAATTATCAATATACTGTGTTAGAGTCCCACATCGGCTAGACTTAGACTATTTCTCCTCTATATATGTTGAAACCTCCCTTTCTCCTCAAGGACTCTTTTAGAGATTCATCTAGGGATTCCACATATCCTAATATGGTATCAGAGCCAAGGTCAACCACTCAAGGGACTTGACACTTTCAGGATAACCCCCTCTGGACAATTCAGTGTCCATGTAGCCTTGTTGGAGGGGGCGTGTTAGAGTTCCACATCGGCTAGACTTGGGCCATTTATCCTCTATATATGTTGGAACCTCTCCTTTCTCCTCAAGAGCTCTTTTGAAGATTCATCTAGGGGTACCATAAATCCTAATATACTGTGCCTTTTGTGTGTTAATTAAGAAATATTGATTTGTTTGATAATATGTATTTCAGTATGATGTCAGTGATTCAACGCTATAATAGATCAAAAGAAGAAAACAATCAACTATTGAATCCAATGTCAGAGGTCAAGGTACAATATTTCCCCTCATTCATTCATCTTAAATCTTAATCCTTCTTTCACTTTACAAATTTTGATATAGCGGTTAAATCAAATAAAAAACAAAAAAATGTTGAAAAGTGTAAGGACTGATTTATGGTTTTGCTATTATGGTTTTAATTGAAAACTATTTTTGGTTAAAAAAAATGCAAAATCGTCATTTAATTTGATAACAAGATTCAGTAGATGAAACATACATATTTAATCACCACAATATTCTAAAAAACTCGTCGCGACAGACGCCATGGTGCGCCGTGGCTTAAGGGTTGTGCCTAACGCCACGTTATGTCTGTGGCACGCCATGGCCCAATGCGTGATTTTTGTAACACCATATTTGTTTTTTTTTTTACCTTTTTAGTGTCTTGTTTTTTCGTTTTTAATATATAACATCGTTTAAAATGCTTAATATCATTAACTCATTGAGTAATAGTATAAAACAAAGGTTTATATATGCATAATATTATATATGATATACAAATTTGTCGTCATAAGATACACCTTGGAAAACGTCATAGCTCGCCGTGGCTTCTAAGGCTTAAAGCTTGACATCACTGCCACACCTCACGTTATTTTGGAACTTTGAATCAGCATATGAAACACACAGATTTATCATATGATACACATGAATTCAGGTGTTCTCAACGATGAATTAGAAAAGTCAAATATGACGGTTGTAAACTGTTACGTCATTCTCTTTTTATTAATATTACAAAAATGTCACATTGGTTAGTAATATTTGATTAAACTCTTTAATGGTTGAGATTAGTCCTTACAGTCCTCAACATTTTTACAGTTTTTATTTGATTATCGCGCGCACACACACACACACATATATATATATAGAGAGAGAGAGAGAGGTTTGCATTTGATTGGTTTCCACGAGTAGTTTCTAAAATATTATTTCTCTCTCTCCCTCTCTCTCTCTCTATATATATATATATATAAGTATATATATAGGGGCGGGTTCAAATAAGAACTCAAATTTGATTGTGAACGTGAAAACAAATGAGAGCGCGACACGTGTCTCATCCAGTCTGAATATACAAAGAAATATTCAGACTGAATATAGTATTTATTCGGTCTGAATAATGCTTATTTAGTCTGAATAAGTACTATATTCAGTCTAATAATCTACATTCAGACACCTGTCGCACTCTCATTTGTCCTCACGTTCGCAACCAAATTTGAGTTCGTATTTGAACTTTCCTCTCTCTCTCTCTCTCTCTCTCTATATATATATATATATATATATATATATATATCTAATAGGGGCGGGTTCAAAGGAGAACTTAAATTTGATTGTGAACGTGAGAACAAATGAGAGTGTGACACATGTCATATTCAGATCGAATAATCAAAGAAATATTCAGACTGAATATAGTATTTTCAGATTGAATAAATACTATATTCAGTCTGAATATTTATTTGATTTCAGACACGTGTCACACTCTCATTTTTCCTCACCTTCATAACCAAATTTGAGTTCGCATTTGAACTTCCCTATATATATATATATAGGGGATGGATCATACAAGAACACCCCTCTTTTAAAGGAACAAATGAACACATTTAAAACCACATATGATGTGGGTCTCATACAATATAAAATCATATCTGATCCAATGGGCCCCACCATTAAATCAGATATGATTTTATATTGTGTGAGACCCACATCATATGTGATCCTAAGGGTGTTCCTTTGTTCTTTTTAAAATGAAAAGTTCTCATTTGAACCTCACTCTCACTCTCTCTCTCTCTCTCTCTATATATATATATATATATATATAGAGAGAGAGAGAGAGAGAAAGAGAGAGAGAGAGAGAGTTGGCATCATGTGATACCTGTTTTCTAAGACTACTTTTTTCACTTTTAAAACTTCACGGTACAACACTGTAAAGATGGAAAGAGAGATATTGCAGGTGAAAGATGTAAAATATTGCAAACACCATACAGGCTAGATGTAAAATATTGCAAACACCATCCAGGCTAAAAAGTGTCACTTTAATTAAAAAAATGCGATATTTGGCTTCACACCATATATTTATCGTATATTAAGCTAGTGGTATAATGACTTTTACCCACAAAAAAACATGCAGGGAAATTTTCCTGGGTGATTACCACGGATCATCCAGGAAATACTAATGGTTCCGACGAAATCCGATGTTTTCAAGAAAATACAACGGATTGCCCAGGAATTTCCTGTGTAATCTATCACTGATTTGATTAACCACCAACAAATTAGACACCAACTTTTGTGACGGTTTTTTGACGGATTGCCGTTTAGCGACGGATTTCCCAGGGAAATGTTCGTAGGTGAAAGCCTTCCATTTTAGTAGTGTACACACCAACAATTTTAAGTCGCTAAGATGCAAACGAATCATTCAAAAGTATGGAGTAGTTAATTTCCTTGGCTAAAATACGAGAAGGAAAAGAAAATGGCACAAAACAATCTTCTACATGTTAACTTTTGCAGATGGCCAAAAGGGTTTAATGACCCATACCGGCATCTAGTTACCGATAGATCCCATCCTCCTTGAAATTAAAGGGTTTAATCATCACCAAATGTGAGTTTTTGTTGTATATAAATATAATATATACTTCAAGTATTTTTAGACTATTTAATGACATCTCTCACTATTTAATGACATTTCTGAATCTATATATTGTTATACATATGTCCATACCATGATGAAATTTTAGAGTAAATATATATAGTATCTGAATCTCTATGAAATTTTATGATCATGATAATATTGATCCTTTTGTGTATACAATTAATGCTAGCTTTGGCAAATGGAAGCGGCAGTCTTGAAGCAAAAGTTAGAGATCTTGCAAGAAACTCATCGGTAAGTTCTCATAATGCATCACTTTCCAATAATTTCATTGGCGACATTGTAGTTTATCTGCATTTAATCTACAACAAAATTTAGGTTTTATTCGACGCTATATAATGTTTAAATGTCTTAATAGAGTGATTTATAGAATTTAAATTTATATATAGGACAAAACCATAAAAAGTCTAATCTAAAAATGTAACATTTTGTAGGACATTTTTGGCGTTTTAACAAGTTTATAGGAAAAATTTAAATAAAATGTGGTATTAGCTATTTATTGAAGAGTTTGAGAAGTGTCGTGTAAACCAATTTTTTACAGGGCACTTATGTTTTATTTTAACACTGACATTTTATTAAAATATCTAAAAAAAGTTTTGAAAACGTCAAATAAACTTATTGTAACATTTTTAATAGTTTAATGGTATAAATTTAAATCTTATTAAACACTCTATTAGAACAAATACATATTTTAGACTTACTATAAATCCAATTTTATTATTCTAGAAACTAGCTACTAATCATGTTAATACTTTGACAATGGCTAAAAGAGGGGTCAAAGAAAAAAGTAAAAATCTTTATTAAAATTGATTCATGCTCATTTGCCTTCTATGATAAGGTTAGGCAAGGGATGGGAAAAGAACTCAGTAGCATGGGTGTTGAAGACCTGCAAAGACTAGAGAATCGGTTGGAAACGAGCCTCCGAGGCATTCGCTTGAAGAAGGTATAATTAGTCATATATGAAATCTAATCGCCTTTCCGTTTATTGATTTGAAATTACACGTATAGTACGTTGTCTAGCATTTGAGTTTTTTTTTCTTTTTTTGAAGCTAATCATACATGAATATAATTAGAACATATTAAAACTAGGGTTTTTATTGCCCAAATTTTCACTTAGTTTTTAGAAAAAATAGAAGCATATACTACAACTAGTGTTTAAAGTTTTCATAAATTTGAAACATAATCAAAACACATTAGAAGAAGTAGGGTTTGAACTGGCTTCTCAATGTTATATATAATTCTTCATGAAATTTAAATCACATTACAACTAGGGTTTAGATTTGATTTTCGATTTAAATTTTCATAGATTTGTAAAATATTAGCCCTAGGTTTTAATTGCCGTTTTGATTTTGATCCGTATTATAAATGTGAAAACGAATTAATTATACTTTCTTTTCGTGTTATCTTTTCTCATGAACTTGGAAACACATTAATCACAAAAAATGCTCAAACAGTTTTTAAAATTTCAAAATCTTGAATGCAAATCACAACTAGGGTTTGAATTTATAGTTCTTATTAATCTGAAAACAAATTACAACTAGGGTCTGAATCACCTTGCGATATGATCTTATTTCCAAAAATCAAAAACAAGTTACAATGTACAAATTAATGTTTGATTTCATCACAACATGCAACCTGATCTATTTATAACTGCTTTTCAGGATGAGATTTTAAAGGATGAGATTCAAGAGCTGACCAGAAAGGTTTATAATAATTTGTTCTTCATTCTTTTTCCACAACAAAAATGTTTCTGCAAATATTGAAAACTAGATGTGGGTTTTCTGTGCTTAATCACATAGGGGAGCCTGATACATCAAGAAAACATCCAACTCTACAAGAAGGTAAAATTTATATCCATTCAAACGATAAGGCATGTGTGTTTGACTACAGATGGAATTTCTTTAACAATCAAGAAATTTCTATTTAAACCACAAGGGTTGTCGTGTACTGATTGAGGTCCTAGGGGATGTGGTGGAATATTCCATCTACCCAGGGTCTGAATCCAGGCGTACACAACAATTGTGGCCACTGAATTTATCATGTCTTGCAGTCATAATTTGTCGGGATTAGTTCAGCCATAGCCTGAGACACCCTTAAAAAATCTGTTTACGTATAACGAAAAGTTTTGGTTGCCCTCAGATTTATGGGACAAGAACAAATGTAGGAAACTGTGTGACAAAGGAGACCGGTGTTGATGGCCTCATCAATCTGCAACTAAGTCAGCCTGATCAACAATATCGAACTCATGGAACATTGGGGAGCTCGTGAGAGCAACAAGACCAAGATCAGAATTTTCAAATGTACACGAAATTAAAATAAAAAATATATAAACGATATATATTTTAAAATTTTGTCATGAAAGAAAAGGAGTTTGTGCCATATCAATTCAATAAACAAGAGGTACAAGGGAGATTCAATGTTTACATGGAGATGAACCTTCTAAAAAAACTTTTAACTATATTAATCAAAATTTATATGTCACGACTTTAATTGTCCTGTCTTAATTGTAATGTTTGATTAATTAATTTACGTTTTGTCTTAGCCTTAACGGGTGGCTATTTTTTTGCAAGGGTTTAGTATCTTAACACGGTGATGGATACATGGTTCCAAGCTCAAGCTACAATGATGTATAATTGTACCGAGTCACGACCATTGTTGTAAAATAATTAAGAATCCCTAAATAGCAATTATGAACCTCATTAGTTAGGTCAAAATCAATCCACAACATCCTCAAGGTCCAAATTGCAATAACAACTAATATCATTTAAGTAGCTAGCATACATTTTTTTAACAACAATAAATAATTATATAATAAGAGCAAAATCTAGCAAGGCGCTAGTTAGCTTACAAAACATTCGAAAAACTTAACAGCGGATTACAACACCAATTTTCCCACCTAATGCTCCTCCCAATCTTAACTCTATTTTTGACCCACATGAACGAAAAAAGACCGAACATCATTCATAACTTCACGGGTGGACTGAAGCTTACTGTGGAAGACTTTTTCATTCCGACTCCTCCAAACAACTTATGGGACCGCTAGGCAAATCACGGATAACATCTTGATCGTTTTCTCTCCATCAAGGTTCAAAATTAACTCCAAAACCTCCTCGAAAGAAGAAGGTGATGATGGGATCTCGGATCACCAGTGGTGTAGCAACGCCCATAGCTCTTTTGCTGAAGAGCATTCACACATTAATTAGGTGGCGCCAAGATTTTTATGTGGAAACCCGGAAATAAAAAATCATGGGTGAAAGATGTCAATAACTGATCCACTATGGATGATGGCGCTACAACTTAAAAGATTACAGCAGTATGAACCACAAGGCTTGTGACGTACTGGTTAAGACTTGTGGGGAATGAGGCTAGATAACCCATCTACCGCAGGTTCGAATCCAGGCGCAAACAACTTGTGGCCACTGGAGAATTATCTCAGGGCTGAATGCTTTAGCAGTCTTAAAATTGTCGGGAATTAGTCTAGGCAAATGTCTAGGATACCTTTCCAAAAAAAGATTACGGCAATATATACATAATGGTGAAGAAATCAACACTTGGTAACCTTAATTGTTCATCTAAGAGATCTAGCTAGGAGGGGTAATTAGTATGATAATACAAAGTGAATAGCCCTAATTAAGTTCGGCCTAAGTTTCTCGCGCAAGCTTGCTTAAGAAGCTAGCTTGCCCTAATTAGTTAGCTGCTCACTTGCAAATAGAGAACTTTCAAACTCGATATCCCAATCAATGCTATGATATTAGTTGTAGGGGTTGAATGTCAATAAGTCCCAAACTGTAATCATCAAAATGACACCTCCAAACAAACAAATATGGACAAATTAAGGGATTGAATTAAACAAGTTCAACAATAAAACAACCACCTCTATTGGATTGCCAGAATGATGTTCTCACTTGTTAAAATGCTCTAAAAATATGTCTAAAGTGATGACTAAAGTGAATGGAATGACATGGTATTTATAAACACGATGATATCTATTCAATATATCATTTATAAACATATATTTGTTTTATAATCCGTTTGTTTTATATGTATTCAGTTTATAATGGAAAACTTTTTTACGTGTTAATATTGTTTCATAAACATGTTAGAAAAAACATATGTTAATCAATATTTTAAATCTTAATCTTAAATGAAAAAAGATTACATAAAATAACACATGATGCACTAGTTCTTAAGGTTATCATAAAGTTCATGAAAGTCGACGTTAATAGGCATTTTTGTGAGCAAAAAGAAAAAGTAGTGTTGTGACTTGCTATTCCATCTCTAAAAGATTTTTTGTAATTTTTTTTTCTTGAACAGATTCTTTAAAAAATGCTCAAAAATAAAAAAATATGATACAAATTATAAGAAAATTAATGATTAAGAAAGAGAAATCGGTTTTGGTTCATCACACCAATCAAATTGAATAACTTCATTTCATATAAAACTTATTCAAATTTATTAGATTATTAAGTTGATTAAATATTTTAATCATATAACTAAACTATCGAATCGTGTTAACTCACAAATCGAATAACTCAAAACTGTTTAGACTTTTAGTTCAGATGTTTGGTTTAAAAAAAAATTATGCCCGTAAGGCCTCGAATCATATATGTTTTTGGAGCTGATCCGATTAACCAACCAAAATTAGCTCCAGTCATTATCTATTGAACAGAAGCAAAAGCATCAGTAACGGTCAAACGATAATAAAAGGTCATAACAATCCTGTAGCCACTTGTACTAAAAAAACAAGTGAGCGTAATTCCCCTAGACAATAGAATATGTTAGAAAACATAAGTAAACATACCTCTGATTGAGCCTCTGCAGATAAAGGCACATGAATAGCCATTTGATCCTCGTCCAAGTCTGCATTGAAGCCTTTACAAACTAATGAATGTAAACAAATAGCACGCCCTTCCACTAAAACGGGTAGGAATGCCTGTATGCGTAATCTATGCAGAGTGGGTGCTCTATTAAGCAGTACATGATGGTCATCCAGAATTCTCTGAAGTTTGGGCCAATTTATCAGATTCTGATATTATTGATCGTTTTGGACGTATATACAGAAACCTTTTTCATTATCATAGTGGATCTTCAACAAAAAAAAAATTGTATCGAGTAAAGTATATACTATGACTTTCTCTCATTTGATACCATAAAGATACCTTTCTTTAATAAAATCAAATGAAAATAATCAAAATTAAAATATTATATTCGAATATTGAGTCTGAAAGATGTTATAGGTAAACTTAACATTTATGTATGTTTTTCATTTTTGAACAGTTTGAATTTGATTTCATGAATTTTTTTGATGTTCTGGATATGTTGATTGGTTGGGAAATAAATGTTATTGCTTGAATAAGTAGGATGAAAGACCAAATTACTTATCACGTAAATGACACATCACAATTTAACAAACTCTTATATAACGTTGTTAACTTAAAGAACTTATTTGAATTCTAAAAAGAATATAGATCAATAACATAATTAACGAATTTTAGATACCAAATCCAGGAAAAAACCTAGCTAAAATACAAAAAAAACAATAGTTAAAAAGAAACTTTAAGGACCTTAATCGTTAATTTATATAAACTACAGGGACCAAATTTGTATTTAACTATAATTAATACTAAAGCATATTCTTAATAGGATATGACCGTTACAAATTTACAATTTATATCCTCCTAAGTAGGGGTGAGCATGAGTCGGTTTGGTTCAGTTTTTGACTGAAATCGAACCGAAAACCGAGTCATTAGGTTTTTGAAAATTCAGATCGTTTAGTTTTCGGGTTTTTTTTGTTCGGTTCGATTTTAAAACCGAACGGTATAAAATGTTTTGGTTTTTTGTATATATTATATATAATATTAAATAAAATCATGTATATATCATATATAATATTAATTTTAGTATTAATCATAAATTACTATATATAATAAAAAAAAATTAAAAACAACTATATTATTTCGGTTCGGTTTCGGCTTGGTTTTTAGAGAACCCGAACATTTTCGATGCGGTTCGTTTTTTCGGTTGGTATGGAAACCAAAACCGAAACTGAACCGTTTGGATTTTCGGTTTTAGGTAGGGGTGTTAAAAAAAAACCGGAAAACCGAGAAACCGAGCCGCCGTTTGATCCGAAACCGAAAAAACCGATAACCGTAAAATCAAAAATTCAAAAAACCGAAAACCGAAAAAAACCTAATATTCACGGGTCGGTTTTGGTTTTAAATTAAAGGTAACCGTGGGTAACCGGACCGGACCGGACCGGATATAATGTATAAAAAGTATTTAATATTAAATATTAATATTATTATTTATATATTTATTAAGGCAAAGTTAAATGAGTGAAGTGTTTTACATTTTGGTGCTAATAATTATGTTGGATGATTAAATTTGGTGGTATAAGGTTGTAAAAGCATCGACATTAACAGAAAAATGGATGGTTTGAACTATTAATCTTATTTTAATTTGTTGCGATTTGATTAGTTTTATTTATTTGTTTTGTAATTGTTTTAAATGTTATATTTCGCTACTACTTTTATATTATAAATGACATTTTTTTAAAAATCCGGGTAACCGTGAACCAAACCGCTGGTAACTAGCTTATTTCGGTTTGGTTCGGTTCGGTTCGGTGCGGTTTAATCCGCGGTTCGGTTTCGGTTTGGATAGTCATGTATCCGCCTCTTGCTGTTCGGTTCACATTTTCCTTACTAACAGAACTAAACCGAACCGTGAACACCCCTAGTTTTAGGTTCAGTTTTTTCGGTTTCAGTTTCTTGGTTTTTTTCGATTTTTTGTGTTTCGGTTCAGTTTTTGCTCACCCCTACAGTCCGTAAGCTACTTTAACCAAAGAAGAGTAAAAAAGGAACGTTGCTAATTGGGCCTTTAAGAAAAGGGAATAGCCCATCTTATCTTTGACGAGGATGGGGCCCAAAGAGAAAGGCGGCCTGCTGGATTCCATTCTTCCCCTCTTCTAGTATTCTATTTTCCAACATCAGCCAATAGATTTTAGTATTTTTTTTATTATTTAATTAAATATTTATCAGGCACTGTCTTAAATTAATCTCTGTCCAAAAAATCAGTAAATGTAAATAAGGAGGGGGAAACATATATTTAAACGTTACATTATAAAATAAATTTATGTTTTATCTCCCAAATCAAGCATCAATAATCTTAAAATAATTCATCATCATTATTATTCGCGTGATTTCCATTTGATTTTGATAAAATATTGGATGTAAGAAAATAATTAAAATCGCGAATGAAAATCAGATAACATTTGATGTTATCAGTTTGAAGTAATTATTGTCTGAATAAATGCTACAAACTTTTATAACAAAATATTTGGTAGGTCAGTATAATAAACTTTTTAATTCTACAAATTTAATGTATGTGTTTTATTATTAAAATGTGACGAAAACATATACCTTAAAAATATTTTGTGTTAAATTAGTTCTAAATTTGGCCCGAAAAACTCGTTAAATTTTTACATTTAAATTGTTTGATTAATCTCAATGCTTTTTAGTATCATATTTCATATCTCTACATATTTTGTTATAATCTCGAACCAACAATTTTATTTCCTTTTTTAGCATGCTTTCTTCTTCTTTAATTTTAAGACCGTTATATGTGATAAAATTCATCAAAAAGATTGATGGTAATGTAATTTGTGGCAAGTTATAAAGTTAATTAGTGATAAGTTCAAAAAAAAAACTATAAAGTAATTGTTCGGAACGAACAAAATTAATTTTATAGTATGTTTAAAATGTTTAATTATCATAATATAATACTTTATATATAAAATGTAAGTTTATAGGAGTAAACAATAAATGCGTCGTATCTAAAAATGTCACAACATGTTTATAAGACTTTTTTGGACGTTCTAACAAAAAAAAAGATTTTAAAATAAAGTGTCACATTACTTATTTTATAGGACACTAAAGTGTCATATAAACCCATCTTTTCATAGGATACTTGTGCTTAAAGAACATTTTTTTCAAATAATGCCATATAAAATAGTTAATACGTTAATTTATTTTAAAAGTGTTTTAAAAATCTTGTTAAAACGTCTAAAAACATCATAAAAAGCTATTAATAGCACTTTTAGATAGAATGATTTTTGGTTTGGTCCTACAAATTTAAATCTTATAAAATACTTTCTTGCAAGGGTTTCTCGAATTTCTTTAATCTTGACCGAATTCAAAAACGAAACTCTAAATAATTTGAATTCATCTTGAACAAAATATAAACTGTATAGTAAATGTTAATAATTAAATTTCATTTACACATATAAATACATATTCACAATCTATATTGCTTCTATAGCAATGCTTAATTTTCAATGGGGGCCGGGTAGACCCCTCTAATAACATCCTTTAATTGTTTTCTAGATCCGCATCAACAAAAATCAATGAGAATAAACTCGGTTTCACTTCCTCACACGCACTAACTTTGTTGTACACAATGACGCCCCATAATTAGTTCATTTTATGAGCATTCACTTAAAACTTGAGAGCATCGAGATCCATACAAATAATCTTCATCACTATGATTTCCTTCATCGAAATTTAACGAGTAACTGGCAACATCATACCCAAATATCAATGGTTTTGATGATCCATAGATGCTTTTTTTGCTTTCTTTAACCACTTTCTTCAGCAACTTCCTCCATTTTCGGCTATGTCGCACACTGTTGTTTACTACTGTGTACTCTTTTTGGTCGGAAACAGATGAAGACGATGAACATTCAGAGGAGCGAGATGATCGTTGTTGAATGGTGGTGGTGGAGTTGAAACCGCTTAAAATGGCCATGTTTGAACTAGAGAGATGAATTCTTGCTTCTTGTATCTTGTGATTTTGAATGGAAGTTTGAAGTGATATTGCACAAATTTTATAGGAGGTTCATGGGGACTATTTGGTAATTTTGCAATAGCTTGGAATGTCTACCTTTAAATATTTTGGTGTAAAGGGGTCGTTGGATCGTCACTTTGGTATCTTTACACATGGTTTTGACTAAAAAAAAGTAACTAATTTTTTTTAATTTATAGACAAACTTTGATGACAACAATAGAACTTTCAATACATAAATAAAATTTGTGAATGCATTTTAACCTCTAGACCGCTACAATAAAATTGAGTTTATAACACATCTAAAGGATTTTAATAGAGTGCTTTATAGAATTTACATTTATAGAATCAAGGTATCAGATATATCATCTAAAATTGTCCTACTAAGTTTGTAAGACAATTGTTTACGTCGTAATAACAAGTTTTTTAAGATTTTTAAAAATAATGTGTTAAATTAACTATTTTGTAGGTGTCTTACAAACTCATCTTTTTATATGACACTTTTTCAAATGGTGTCATATAAAATAGATAATATGACACTTTATTTAGAAGAGATCCTTGAAATCTTGTTACGATGCCTAAAAGCTTCTTATAAGCTTATTGGAACACTTTTAGATAGTGTTTTATTTTTTATAGTCCTATACGACACTCTATTAGGCATTTAAAACACTTTAGACGTACTATAAACTCAAGTTTATTGTAGTGTTTGCTTGAAATCAAGACATCAACCATATTTCGTCATATAATATTTAATAAATTATTGTGAGGACATAAATATCCAGGAAAAGCTATTAGAGGAGGATCTCTTTTCGGGGATTCAGCGCCAATCTGCCCTCTGAATCTATAATAGAGGCAAAGCCGGCTCAATTGGCTGTGATAATTGGCTTTCTTGCCCCTTTGCTTACTTCGGCTCCTAAGCAGTGCTCCCCCTTTAATTTCTCCCCTCCCTCTTGTATCTTTGGCCTCCTTCGTTGAGCCTGTTGTTTGGTTCTAATAAAGTTTTGTTTTGCTTTTTAAATAAAAAATATTTTTAACAAGTTATTGCATATCCCCTTCAATTGTTAGTCAACGTGTCGTCTAGTCATATTAGAGAGATAAGAATTGTAAGAAGTATGTTGTTTAACGATATATGTCAGGTAGTTTTTATATACTAGGGTAATATTAATATACGACATGAATTCATTAAATTATCTATATTTGTTGTCTTAGTTATAGTTTTTTATCATATATAATGTTATTATTTTTCAAAAAAAAGTGGATATAATATATTTGTGAATTTGAAATACAAAGTTTTTTTTAACATAAAATAACACAACTTAACGTTCATTTTATGAGTATAATTTACGTCAGAAATCTTATCCTATAGCAATTGCTTTTACAAAGTGAACATAAAACCAAAAAGATTATTTGGCATATGCTTTTAAGATCTTCCTATGATCCATTCTCATGACCAAAAGTTTCAAAAGAATTTACGTTTTAAAATGTGTATCGACGATTCTATAACTTTTATATCTACGATTGATCGATAAATATCTCAAACATCCACAGTTTTGTGGATATGCATTAATAGACTCTACATTGATTTGCAAACACAACTCATTACTCTAATGTACAAGATGATACCTATTTTAATCGATCTTAGAAGCATTAACCTAAAACATGAGAGCTTTGACAGCATATTAAAAGTATTCGTCACCGTGATTTCCTTCATCGAAATTGAGCGAGTAACTAACGACATCGTACTGGAATATCAATGGTTTGGATGATCCATAGATGCTTTTCTTACTTTGTTCAACCACCTTCTTTAGCAGCTTTCTCCACTTTCGGCTCCGACATAAGCCACTGGTTGCTTGTGTGTACTGTTCTTGGTCGGAGACAGATGAAGTCGATGAACATTCAGAGGAGGTAGACGATCGCCTTTCAATGGTGGTGGTGAAGTTGAAGTCAATTGTAGAGGCCATTTTTTTTGCAAAAGAGAGATGGGTTGTTTGTTATGATAATAATGAATGGAAGTTTAGAACAATGAAGTGTTGATTTTATAGTTGGTTGATGGATATGACTATTTGGTAATTTTACTTTAATTATGAAATCATGCAACTTTAAATATTTGGTGTAAAGGGATTGATGGATCGTCACCTTGCCATCTTTACACATGCTTTTGTGGGGTTCACTATTCTAAATCCAATTCCCTTCACAAACTTATAAAATTTGCAAAACCCATTCCTTTGTTTTTTTTCTTCTTAATTTTTATGAGCTCAGTTGTCATTAAATAAAATTTGTTTTTATTTAATTTGTAAGAAATTGGGTTGGATCGGTTTCAGCCACTTGAATGACTCTTTAATTAGTTTGAAAAATCACAAGCCAATTAACCCTGTTATAATTTATAATCCAGCCTAACCTACTATATCTTGTTTTAGGTTGGTGCGATTTAAACAAATGTTTTAAAAGACAACATTATAATTTAGTTAAAAACAAGTATTAATTAGTGGTTCATACTTAAAGCACCTAAAACTAGTATCGTCATCCAAGTTGATGCCTAGTTGTCTAAATATAAGTGTCAAGCTATATATTACGATAAGAGCATTGCATTAAATTGATGTTATCTGCCAATGACGGTTTTCGACTTCTCCAACTTCGGTGTCGTCTTAGCATTAAGTTTGTTTTTATTATCTACAGTTACAAAACAAAAGTTGATGGTGAGCATGAAGTACGTGATTCGATGACCCGATCTTCAGTTTTTCATACCATGAACATTCTTTCTTTTCAATAAACTAAAATAAAAACAAAAACAAACTAAAATTGCATACATATTTTATTCGGATATGCTCGGTTAATGTATTGAACCTAATCCATATCCCAAATAATAGAACGATGCTTTTTATAAGACAATTGACATGTGAAATTTATAAAGAAGAGAGGTAAAAGTATAATAGATGAGAAAAACCCAATTGTAAAATATTTTTTTAATACCATATTTTACATTTTATCATAACATTCCCAATTTCCCATATTTTAAAAAAATGTACAAAAACAAATATCGACATCTTGAAGCCTCTGATCCAGAAGATTATTTATATAAAACGCTCTTTGAAAAGACGAACATGAACATTTTTATTAGGTTCAAACTCGTATGGTAATCACTTTGACTCGAAAAAAATAATTAATAAAAATATGATAAAATATATTTTTGATGGAATATGACTGTTAATAGCTGATTACATGTCATAATTCTTATCTTTGTGTGTTTACTTTAATAAAAGAAAAATTCCTATTGGACATAAAAAATGTGACGAGGTCCATCTTATTGTTAGGTCCTAAAGTTAAGTATGCCAAAGTCGGCACATGGAATTTTAGTATTTTTATTACATATTTAAATACTTTAATTATAAATGATGAAAAGAGGAAACATAAATTTTTTAAATATGACAGCATTTAAATAAATTTACATTTTATTTTTCAAATCAAGCAAGTGAGCACCAGTACAGTTTTGTTTTAATTTGTTGGATTGTTGGTCAATTTTTGTTGCTTTTCAATCGTTCTTTCATTTTTTTTCCCTATATGTTCATGCTCCTCACAAGCTCCTTTTAGATGCTCTTTTTTATATTTGTTATTTTTTGGAAAAATATTGAGATACTTTCTCAGTGGCCACAAGTTGTTTGTGCCTGGATTTGAACATGGGTAGATGAATTACTAGCCTCATCCCCACAAGTCTTAACCAGTACGCCACAAGCCTTATGGTTTATATATTTGTTATTCTTTTATTAATGCATTTGTTTTTTATAAAAATATATATTTCATAGTCATTCCTCTAACTTCATTATAAACTTTGATCAAATTCAAAAAAATAGTTATGAGTTCACTACCAAACAAACTCTTGGTTAGCTGAATTTATCAAGAAAATAGGAAAAATTTAGGGTCAGATTTCCGACAGAAAATTCGCCGGAAATATTGAATCCACTGGCATGCCATTTTGCGGCGAAAGTTTTTGCGACAGTGGAATCTGTCGGAAAACCGTCATTGAATGGGCATTTCCGGCATCATTGGCGGATTTCCGACCGATTTTTCTGTCGGAAATACTTTGTTTGTTTAGTAGTGGTTTGATGAAAACTAGATAACATTAACATAAAGTTCAAAGTAATGTATTGTACAAACAAATGATACAAACTTGTATAACTAAATATTACAAATCAATATGGTCTTACGCTAAGTGCAACAACTATTACTTTTGTATATGTATTATTTGTGCATATCATTCATCAATATAAGAAGAGAATCGTGATATCCATTTTCGGCTCCAATATATGTTGTTGTTTACTCGTGTGCAATACTCTTTTTGGTTAGAAACCGATGACGCAAATGACATGCGATCGAAGAAGTGATCAGATGATGGCAGTTGGAAGGTGGTGGTGGAGTTGAGATCACTTACAAAGGCCATATTGTTTGCAGAAGATGAATTCTTCTTTGTTATGATATCAATGACAACTTCTCGATAATTTCTTCAAAATAGATAATTAAAATTCAAGATCTTTAAAAAATATTTTATTCAACTCCAACAATTATTTCATTTTGAAGATTACAACATTTATTATATTACTAAAATATTCTGTGTTTCTAATAAAAATACTATTTCTTACCTAACGTTTAATTTCAATATTTCTTATTGGTGTCATATATAAAAATGTTTCTTTTTAATGGTAATCGTTTTTAGGATTTCTTTAAATTTGAAAAAATTTACACTATCTTTTATATTTTTATCATTTTAAAAAAAGTTTTGAGAAAGTTGTTGGAGTGAAAAGTTGTTCTAAGTCTTCTATTTTCTCTATTTTAAGTAAACAAAGATTAAAATTTTGAAATGATATTGTGCATATTTTTTAGTTGGTCAAGGAGGGAGTATTTGGTATTTTACAAATGCTTGTAGTGCATGTCCCTTTTAATATTTTGATGTAAAGGGGTCGTGGATCGTCAGTTTAGTAACTTTACACATGATTTTGACTAAAGACAATAATTAAGAATGAATTTTATAATCTTCAATTTTTACCAAAGAAATATATCTATTAAGGCATAATAAACAAATTGTCGATGCATTTTAACCTTATATGTTCACATCAAGACTCCTAACAATTTTCATTAAAATATTAAACAATTCCGTCTGTATCTAATTAAATTGTTTTTTCATGTGTATACATATATGTGTCATATTTTTAAAGGAATTTGTACGCTTTTGTTAACAGTAGACTCAATTGATCTAAATGATTGACATTAGAGATAAGAATTAAAAATGGTAGATTAAAGATCGTTCCATAATTTCTGTCTGGTAGTTCATATGTGTTTCTCTTATTTTTTGAATTCAATTGGATTCATTGCTCATATACTGTTTTTCCTTCTTTATTATTATTATTATTATTACAAGTATGTCATTAACGGTAAAATCCATATATAGAGAAAATTGTTACATCGATGCCTCTAAGGGTGCGTTTGGTATGGTGAACAAGATGAAACAGAACAGAACAGAACAAGCTTGTCCCATACTTGGTGTGATAAAATGTTGGACTAACTGGAACTAAGTGCAACACATGTGGAACAATGTTGTTCTATCCCACCCCTTAGAACTACGTGGAACAAGGATTAAATGACCATTTTACCCTCTAACCTAACACACACACACACTCTCTCTCCTCCCTCTCTCCCTCCTCTCTCTCTCCTCCCTCCCTCTCTCTCCTCCCTCTCTCTCTCCTATCTCTCTCTCCCTCTCTCTCCTCTCTCTCTCTCCCCCTCTCTCTCTCCTCCCTCTCTCTCATCCTTCTCTCTCATCCTTCTCTCTCTCTCTCTCCTCCCCCCCTCTCTCTCTCTCGTCCCTCTCTCTCTCCTCCCTCTCTCTCTCTCTCTCCCCTCTATCTCCCTCCTACCCCCCTCTCTCTCTCTCCTCCCCCCTCTCTCTCATCTCTCTCTACCCTTCTCTCTCTCTCCTCTCTCTCTCTGTCTCTCCTCTCTCTCCCCCCTTCTCTCTCCTTTCTCGCTCTCTATATATATGTGTGTGTGTGTGGGTTTTTTGGTAAAAAAAACACTAAACAGCTCACTGGGGGTAAATTGGTCATTCTGTTCTGTTATGTCCTGTCCTGTCCCGTCATATCATGTTTTACCAAACGTGTAACAGTTGTTCTGTTATGTTCCGTTCTGTTTTGTTTTGTCTTGACTGCCTACCAAACGTACCCTAAGTGAATGAATTTCATGAGGGTAGGTTTACCGCAGTTATAAAGTTGTATATTGGTGTAATTTATTAAACTATCCATATACGTAATGTTAATTTTGAATATGTGACCGTTGATATTTTTTTTAAAGTGCGATATATTCTTGAATTTCAAAAATTAATTTTTTTCTAAATAAATACATAAATTTCTTGAACTTTTTTTACGATTATAGTGCATGCCAGAATTCTTATCTTGTAATATCTGCTTTTACAAAGTGAACACATAGAGGCGAAAAGATTATTTACCGTTCGATTTTAGGATCTTCGTGTCTCCCATTACCCATTCTCATAGATAAAAGGTTGTAAAGGAAGCTACACTTTAAATTTACATCATTGTCTAGTCTCAACATTAAGAAAAATCGTATCAGGTCCACGTCATGACTTTTTTCCTATAATGTCAACTTTTAAAAATCGACATAGAAACAAAAAAAGTCATTTGAATTCGGTAATTAGGATCCTCGTTTGGCCTGTCATCCATTCACATGCACAAAAAGTTGCAAATGAAAAGGACGTTTTAAATATACATTATTAGCAACTATCAATATCAAAAAAGAATTTAGTTTTTGGATAAATATATTGTTTGAAATACATGGACAAGTAAAACAAGTATTATTTTAACTGGACTTCCAACAATGAAAGTCAATTGTCGTTGTTTGCCCATGAGCATTCTTCATGAGAAGAAAAATGGTACCATCAGTCAATTGTGTTTGTGTTACTATATATCAATATTAAGAACTCTAATCATACTCCAAAAACTCAAAAATGGTGTTCTTAAGAGTTCTAATCCTATCGCTAATTTAACATTACTTTGGTGATTTGCTATGGTGATCCACCAAAAATGTTTTCTTAATTTTTTGTTTCTAATTAATTAATATTATATAAATTTATACTTCTTGTGCGAGTGCTGATGAAAGGAAGTTTAAAGCACATTTTATAGGTGGAAGATGAAGGGTTCAATTTTGGTAACTTTAAAATAGTTGGGTGACTATGAAGGATTTGTATATCGATTTGGTGGTGTCGATCATGACCTTACATTCTTTAAATTGTGATTTTATTAGTTGAATATATCTTTTTTATACCATCCTATTGTTATCCTCTTATTTTATCATTTTACTTTAAGGAGAAAACAATAATACTATTATATTTATAAAATCCTGAGTACTAACATATGCAAAAACCCGAGAGTTTACGATCAACAAACTGTTAATTGCAAAGTAAGATAAAAGTTGTTAAATTTCATTTACACATCTAAATTGTATTAGCAACTAATTACTTTGTTATACAAGATGATGCTATTTTAATCGATCTTATGAGCATCGACCTAAGACTTGAGAGCTTCGACATCCATACTAATAACATTCATCTCTGTAATTTCCTTCATCGAAATTGAGCGAGTAACTAACAGCATCGTACTGGAATATTAATGGTTTGGATGATCCATAGATGCTTTTCTTGCTTTCTTTAACCACTTTCTTCAGCAACTTTCTCCACTTTTGGCTACGACATATGTTGCTGGCTGTTTGTGTGTATTGTTCTTGGTCAGAGAAGGATGAAGTCGATGAACAATCAGAGGAGGTAGATAATCTTCGTTCAATGGTAATGATGGAGTTGAAGTCCATTTTTGCAGGAGAGAGATGAGTTGTTCTTTTGTTTTAGGTTGTGATGATGAATGAAAAACTAAGGTGATGAAGTGCATATTTTATAGTTGGTCGATGGAGGACTACTTGGTAATTTTACTATAAGTATTAGATCATGTAACTTTAAATATTTGGTGTAAAGGGAAGATTGCCTATCTTTGCACATGGGTTTGTGGGTCTCACGATTCTAAATCCAATTCCCTTCTTAGTTATATATAAGATTTGCAAAAACTTATTTCTTTACTAGTTTTGTTTTTCTTAAATCAATCTTATGAGCTTAACTCCTTATTTAATTACCTAGTTATTAACAAAATTTGTTTTTGTTTTATTTCATTTGTAAGTACCAATTTAACCAACCAAAGTGTCAATAATATATATTAAAGAGAGAAAGTAAACAAGTCTACGCATTAAATAGAACTCTAAACTTTTTTAGCTCTAAATAATATATATTCGTTTTTTAACCAACCAAGCTGTCAATAATATATATTCGCTTTTTGGATGTTCTTTTTTTTAAGTATATAATAATTATATACGACAAATGGAATAAAAGAACTCATACATTCGCCTCACGTTTGGTGAGATTTGAACCCGACCTTGACCTCCTAGAAGACCAATGACTCACATACTGCTAAACAAAATACCTTTTTTTTATGTTCTTTGCTAGTTCTTCAGTAGTTGTGTCAATCTTACAACTATGCGGGAAGGCAACATATTGTTGGACAACTTTATCGGTTTAACACTTGATGGTTTATTTCCATTTTGTTGGTAATTAAGTATAGTTTTCTATTGAACGTCATTAACAATAATATATTTTCGTTGAATAATGGACAACAATATATGTATTTTGCTACTTTTGTTTATTTTTTTTATATAATATTTATCTCATGGGTTAACATAAGCTTAAATTGCATAAACCAGTAGAACCAGATCATCAAAGGTTGTCAGGTTTAATTAAAAATTTATAGAAAATGAACGAACTTTAAATGATTTTTTACGCATCTTGTGTGTTCTATTTTTACTCTTTTCTTAATGTCAGACTCGTTTAATGTTTTTAAACGAAAACATAATCTAATAATTAAATTATAAGTTTATCTAAAGTTTATATAAAATTTTAAAAGATTACTAGTTTTTAATTATTTGTAGTAACATTGTACGTAGACGTCTTATCCTCCTATTTCTAACTTTAGCATAAAGGCACGAAAAAGAAGTCCTTGTGACTGGGCTTTGAGGCCGTTGATGTGGTCACGAACATGCACTAAAGTGATGCTTTAATTTAATTATCATAGTTTTCAAGTCGTAATAAATTTATTCTATAATATTTCAGAAAAATGTTTGGTAAGTTATATTTTAATTTTAACATCAAGATAATCAAAATTTTATAAAGTACATGGTTGATGAAAAACCATGCGATATAATAGGTTACAGGTTTGAATCTTATATCTAATAGATATATAATTTTTGATCTTATAAATATTGCCTCTCAACATCCATAGCTCCTATAAATATTATTACTAAAAATATGAACAATAAAGATGCAACAAAAAAAGGAACTCACGGGCTCAAAGTATACTTACAAATGTAACTTACCACTACACCAAAGACAACTTCTTGTTTATCTGTCTCTCACTTTCATTTTTATTACTTTTCTACGTAATTTATTTTCTTTTTCATTGCAAATCAATCTTAAAAAGTCGTCGTCTTTTATCTTGTTACCAAGGCAACACATTTTTATTTCAAAGGTCAAGGTTGATTTCATCTCAAACAAGAAATATGTTTTATTCCTTATATATATTGACATAATTGACTTTTCCCAAGTTAAACCACGTCCATTCCCCCTGATCAAACAGCTACTCTGTGGACTATTGATCCGGCCTAAAAGCACACCCGATCAAAAAAACAATATGGGTCTGCCACGGTTGACATCATCTTCCCCATCCAAACCCAAAACCACCAAAGGTTCTTCTAGTAAAAAGGAAGTTAACAAATCAAGTTTCTTTTTAATATTGCCGACTGCGCTTTTCAAGTTTTCTTTATGATCATAATATACGCCAAGACTATTATCCTTAAACGTCTATTTTTACAAAGGAGTATAGAAACAAAAAGGTTTTTGGTCTTTGTATTTATTTATGTCAGTCATTCCATTTTAATACATAAAAAGTTGCAAACAAAATTACATTTTTGAATTTTCAACATCGTCTTGTCTTGATCTGAGAGAAAAAAATAGGTCGTTGGATACACATTACGACTCTTATTCTATACACTAGAATTCTGAAGGATTTTACTAAAGGACGGATCCAAAATATGCTGGCAGAAGTCAAAACCGTATGAAATCCATCGGTAATACATCACCAACGTATCACTTGGGGCTTCCTTTAGCGACGGATTTCCGATGCATATAATATTTTTAATTTCTTTTCTAGGGTATTTTTTATTTTTAATCGATAATTTTCATTTTCGTTGGAAATACGTAGATAATTACCAACCGATTTCCCATGAATATTTTAATTGATAATTTTTAAATGTATAGATAAAAGTCATTTGTTATTACTTATTAGTAGTGATAATGTCTACTTTTATAAGTTAACATCGTAGGTCATTTTAACAAGGTCTCATCCTACGCATAATCAGTTAATTACACATACATACTACCTCCATAACTTTTCTAATATCCATGATTTTGCAAATCCACGTACATTAACAGGCTCCTAATTAATTGACTCACATGAACAAATAAAACCTACATAAATTGCAAAAACAAATGTTAATTTTTGTAATTGTGGTTGTCTAACGTACATCTCGACTTAACTACATATTTATTTACAATCTATATTGCTTCTAAAACTATGTTTGATCTACAATCAGGGTAAAACCTCTCTTCATTGTTTTTTCAAATTAATATGCATCAACGAGAATCAAATTGATTCACATGAGAAAATAAGGCCTTGTTTGTTTTTTGATTTTAAGCTCTTAATCACCACTTATGTCTGGTTCGTTTAGATATTTCATAACCATTTCAGAACTGAAATTAGACTTCAGACTTCAGCACCTCTTAAAAAACAAACGCAACCTAAAACTCTCACCATTCACCTAATAAAATAAAATAACTCCGATGTATAGGATGATGCCCATTTAATTAATATCACAAGCATTCACCTAAATTTTGAGAGCATCCACATCCACACAAATAATATTCAGAGTAAACTACGATTTTCGTCCCTGTGGTTTAACATTTATACCTAAATTTTCGTCCCTGATCTTTAAAAACTGCTTTTTTCATCCCTATGGTTTCCAATTTGTTTCTGTTTTCGTCACTGGGACTAACTCTGTTGAAGAAGTCAGTTAAATCAGGGGCAATCTGGTCTTTTGACCGTTCAATTTAATTTTCTTATCTTTTATTAATAAATGTGTAAATATATATGCCTCCGGCGACCATCACCCTTCCCTCCGGCGTCCCTCCCGTTTTAGCAACCGTCGGCCTCCTCTCTTTTTTTCCGGTGACAACGACCCCAAGGGCCAACACTGAGCGACCAGACCACCACTTGCATTGAATCTCATCTTCCTCTCTTTCCTGATGAACAACGACCACAGTACTGAACCACCATTAGCACCGCACACCCCTTGCATCGAATCTCATCTTCTTCGAACCATCATCAGCACCTCCAGTCTGTTGAAGTTTGGAATATATATATATATATATATATATATATATATATATTATCTCCAAAGATTTGTAAGGTTTCAAAAGGTTGTGCATGAAATTGTATCAACATCTAAGGTCAACAATGGAGGTTTTAATTAAAGATCATCGAAGGAGGCTCGACATACAGTGTATAAGACGAGTTTTCAAAGTCTCCCAAACTCACTTGAGAATTAATTTTAGTCACTGTTTGTTTTGCATATATAAAGCTGGGGCGACTTTCTCTCATTCATAATGCAGGTTGAAACTCGCATAAAGAATTGTGAATGGTTCCGTATGAATTAAAGCGGTACTCTCCAAAATATATCGACTACTCCTATAAAAAGTATACACATTAGATTATCTTTTAATCCGTAATTTTCTTCATCAATTTCTTCGGTTTCCAAGTATTATAACATCGATAAATTATAGTGAACTTCTCGGTGGTCTCCTCCCGCCATGATTTTTCTCGTTTTCGGTTTTCCACATAAATCTGTGTCGTTTCTATCGCTCGTTTTATTTCTGTCAAGTTACAATTATTATTTTCTGGTTGTTTATTGTTCCGGTGAGATTTCGAGATTATCGTTTCCAGCATAGGATGATACGAATACATTTGATCAGTTTATTTTTGGATCTTGGGTTAAATTTCGATTACGTTTCTACTCCTTTCGATTTTGGTTTTCTGGGTTGAATTCAGTGTCGTGTGATTGATATTTGTAACAAAGTTGTTGAAGTAATCATACTATTAAGAGTCTTTCTCCTGTTTTATTATTCTTCCATAACTTGAGGAACAAGCTTGATTTTTTCAACTTGTTAGTCTTTCTCCAGTTTTATAGGACCAGTCTTGTTATTTTTTCAATTTCTCCTCCTTGTGCCTCCCTTGCTCACCATCTTATACCCTATTGGGATATCTCTCCGCGGAGGACTATGGTATTGTACTTGCCATTGTCTTTTACTTTTGGAGTTTAATCTCGACGGTCACCTATGGTTTCTTCCCATCAATCTCGATCTCGATGGTCACCTATGACCGTGGTTTCTTCCCTAGATAAAATTTTCAGGGTTAATCCTGCTGAAGAAGAGTGAAGCTCAATCTCGATATTGATCGTTGGAGAAGAATAGGAGGGTCAGACAGAAAGACCGAGATGGTCTCCGGTTCAGTCAGGGAGGAGACGATGTGGGGTGGGGAGCGATATATAGATATACATATATGTATATATAGTTTTTTTATTAAAAGAATTCTTTAAAATGGTAAAAGACCAGATTACCCTTACTTTGACTAAGCCTTTTTAACAGAGTTAGGACTAGGGACGAAAACAGAAACAAAGTGGAAACCACAAAGACGAAAAAAGCAAATTTTAAAGATCAGGGACGAAAATCGTTATAAATATCAAACCACAAGGACGAAAACCGTAGTTTACTCTAATATTCATCACTATGATTTCCCTCATGGAAATTTAACGAGTAACTAACAACATCGTACTGGAATATTAATGGTTTGGATGATCCATAAATGCTTTGTTTAACCAACTTCTTCAGTAGCTTCCTCCACTTTCGACTCCAGTGTCCACTGCTATTTACTTGTGTGTACCGTGTAGTACTCTTCTTGGTCGGAAACGGATGAACTGAAGGCGATGAACATTCGAAGGAGTGATCAAGATGATTGCCGTTGAATGGCGGTGGTGGAGTTCAAATCATTTAAAACTGGCATGTTTGTAGAAAAGGTATGAATTCTTGTTATGTGGTTTGTATTTCATGTATATTGAGTTTATTTTTATGCTTTATTGGTTGTCTATGGAGGACTATCGGGTAATTTTATAATAGCATATGTATGTACCTTTGAATATTTTGGCGTAAAGGGGTCGTTTTGAATCATCACTTCGGTCTCTCTAAAATATATAACCACTCAACTTTTACGACTAAAAATATAATTTTTAATGCATAAAATACAATTTGTTAATGCATACACCTTATATATGTGCTCGAAAGACGCTAACCATTCCGTTTTATAATATTAAACAAATCATTGTGTTTAAACCTACATGTTTAAACCTACATGTGTTTAAACCTACATGTGTTTAAACCTACATTATGTTTAAAAAGTGTGACATATTGTTAAACTTGAAAAACCAAGTTTTTTTCAAATAAATAGCACAACTTGCTTGAAATTATCTTTATGATTATAATGCACGTCGGAATTCTTATCATATAAGTTATGTTTTTTTACAAAGTTAACGAAGAAAAAAAATATTATTTGCCATTAGTCTATTATTCATTTTTATAAACAAGAAGTTGCAATAAGTCCATTATCCATTTTTCTCGACTTCATTAATCTTAATTGAATTCAAGAATCAAACTTTGAAACAATTACACACTTCATCTTCAATAAAGTATAATAGCCGAGGAAAATGTAAATATTTACATTTCATACAGGCATATAAATTACATATTGATGATTAATTGGGAGTAAATCTCTCTAATATCCTTTGTTTTCCCAATCCATATTGACGATTAATTGGGAGTAAATCTCTCTAATATCCTTTGTTTTCCAAATCCGCATCAACATAAATCAAATTGATTCAAATATTTAAGCAAATGAAACTCAATATTCACCTACTAAAACACTAACTCTACTGTACATGATGACACCCTTTTAATTGATCTCACAAGCATTCACCAAAAACTTGAGAGCATCGAGATCCATACAAATTAATAGTCTTCATCACTGTGATTTCCTTCATCGAAATTTAGTGAGTAACTAACGGCATCATACTGGAATATAAATGGCTTTGATGATCCATAGATGCTTTTCTTGCTTTGTTCAACCATCTTCTTCAGTAGCTTCCTCCACTTTCGGCTCTGGTTTACTCGTGTGCACTCTTCTTGGTCAGAGACGGATGAAGACGATGAACATTCCGAAGAAGTAGATAGTCTCCCTTGAATGGTAGTTATGGAATAGAAGTGAGTTGTGGCAGCCATTTTTGTATAAGTGATATTTGTTGTGATGATGAATGGTTATGGAGGTTTGAAATGATATTGCATGTGCATATTTTATAGGAGGTCTATGAGGGACTATTTGGTAACTTCAGACTATCTTCTAGTGCATGACTGCATGTACCTTTAAATATTTTGGTTTAAAGGGGTCGTTGGTTTGTCAGTTTGGTAACTTTACACATGGTTTTGACTAAAAACAATAATTAATTATTTAATTTGTTAATGGTCATTTTTTACCAATTTTTTTTTTTAATTTTCAATGCACAATATACAAATTGTTGATTAACCCTAACATGCTCAAATCAAGACACACCTACTAATTTATTTTAAGACAAACAATACATGTGTAGACTTATATGTGTCATGTTTTTAAAAGAATTTATATGTTGTCGTTAAAGGAGGACTCTTCATTGCTCCAAACGAATGACATTAGATAAAAATAATTTAGATAGAAAGATTGTTCCATAATATTGATCTATTTGGTAGTTCATATATATTTTTTTATCACTAATTCATACTCAATTGGACTCATGTAATTAACAACATGATACTGGAATATTAATAGCTTGGATGATCAATAGATACTAATTTTCTTGCTTTCTTAAATCACCTTCTTCAGCTTCCTCCACTTCCGGCTCTAGTGTACGTTGATGTTTTCTCGTGTGCAGTGCTCTTTTTGATCAGAGACCGATGACGAATCGAAGGAGTGAAATGATGGCATTTGGAAAGTGATGGTGGAGTTGAGATCACTAATTACAATGGCCATGTTTTCAAGATAGATGAATTCTTGTTTCTTATGATATGAATGGTTATGGAGGTTTGAAATGATATTGTGTAGATTTTTTAATTAGTTGATCAAGGAGGGACTACTTGGTAATTTTACAAAATCTTGTAGTGCTTGTCCCTTTAATATTTTGGTGTAAAGGGGTCGTTGGATCGTCAATTTGGTAACTTTACACATGATTTTAACTAAAAACAATAATTAAGAATTTAACTTTTATATTCCGTTCAAAAAAAAAAGAATTTAACTTTTATAATCTTCGATCAAGTTTTACCAAAAACATATATAATTATTATTAATGCATAATAAACAAATTGTTAATGCATTTTTAACCCTTATATGCTCACATCAAGACACCTACCGCATTTCATCAAAATATTAAACAACTCATTGCGTATCTTATTAAATAGTTTTTTCATATGTTCATAGATATATGTGTCCTCGTATCTTTAATGGAATTTGTATCTTGTTGCTAACATAAGGCTCTTCATTGTTCCAAATGACCGATATTAGAGATAAGAATTAAAAAAGATAGGTATTAAAAATCATTCTATTTCCCTTATTTTTCTGCTTATTTGGACTCATAAATACAACGTTTTCCTTATTTATTATTATCATTGTTACAAGTACGTTATTGTCGTTAAAATATACATGTATCATCGTTGAGGAAGAGAGACATTTTTATGTCAACAACGTCTCTAAGGGAATGAATTTCAGAATTTTATAATTAAAGATAGGTTTAATTCAGTTTTAAAGTTGTATATGATTGCAATTTATTAGATCATCTATGTATATGAAATGTTAGTTTTAAATATATGTCCGTTGATATTTTTTAAAAAGTGTGACATATTGTTGAATTTGTAAAGCTAAGTTTTTCTAAATAAATATCACAACTTTCTTGAACCTCTTTTTATGATTATAATGCATGCCAGAATTCTTATCATGTAATATATACTTTTACAAAGTAAGCAAATACAAGCAAAAATATTATTTGCCGTTTGATTTTAGGATCTTCGTGCCTCCCATTATCCATTCTCATAAATAAAAGGTTGCAATGGAAACTACACTTTAAATTTACGTCATTGTCTAGTCATGACATTGGAAAAAAATTGTATCGGATCCACGTCATATGACTCTTCTCCTATAATATCAATTTTTAAAAACCAGCATTTGCATTTGGAAATTAGGATCCTTGTTTGCCTTGTCTTCCATTCACATACACAAAAAGTTGGAAAGGAAAATACACTTAAAATTTACATTATTACTGAGTCTCGATATTAAAAGAAAATTTAGTTTTTGGATAATTATATTGTTTGAAATATATGGACAAGTAAAGTTTATTATTATAACCTGACTTCCAACAAAGATAAGTTGATCGTTGTTGTTTGTCCAACAAAAATGGACGACTAGAAATTGTCGAAGAAGTAAGATGATACTATTAGTCAGTTATGACAGTGTTAAAGTGAGTATCATGCCAATTCCAACCATGCTCAAAAACACGAAAATAGCGTTGCTCTAATCATATTGAAATTTAACATTATTTTGGTGATTTGCTAAGGTGATCCACCAAAAATTATTTCTTTTTTTAATTTTTATTAGGCTTTTTAATTGATATTATATAAATTAATATTTGTAATTTTGTGAGTGATGATGGAAAGAATTTGTTTTTGGACATTTTTATAGGTGGAATTTGGAGGGCTTTTTGATAATAAAATAGTTGGGGTGACTAATTAGTAATGACTATCACTTGCATTCTTTAAATTGTGTTTTGATTAGTTGAGTATACCTTTTCCATATCATCCTATTCTAATCATTTTATTTTATTTTATCATTTTAATTTATTATACGAAAAAACAGTACCAATATTATATATAAAATCCCTAGCATTAAGATATGAACAAAAAACCAGAGTCTATCATCAACTAAGTGTTAATTGCGAAGTAAAAAAATGTTGTTAGATTTCATTTACATATCTATATACATATTAGCAAATAATTACTCATTGTTTTACAAGATGATCCTATTTTAATTGATTTTACGAGCATTGATGTAAAACATGAGAGCTTCGATGTCCATATTAATAATATTCATCTCTGTGATTTCCTTCATCGAAATTGAGTGAGTAACTAACGGCATCGTACTGGAATACCAATGGTTTTGATGATCCATAGATACTTTTCTTGCTTTCTTTAACCACCTTCTTGAGCAGCTTCCTCCACTTTTGGGTACGACGTACGTTGCTGGTTGCTTGTGTGTACTGTTCTTGGTCCGAGAGGGATGAAGTTGATGAACATTCGGAGGAGGATGTAGATAATCTTCCTTCAATGGAAGTGATGGAGTTGAAGTCCATATTTGCAGGAGAGAGTTGAGTTGTTCTTTTGTTTGAGTTGTGATGATGAATGAAAAATTAAGGTGATGAAGTGCATATTTTATAGTTGGTCATCGGAGGACTATTTGGTAATTTTACTATATAACTATGTGATCATGTAACTTCAAATATTTGGTGTAAAGATTACCTTGCTATCTTTACACATGGTTTTGTGGGTCTCACAATTTTAAATCTGATTCCCTTCACAATCACAATTACAAGATTTGCAAAAACTTATTCCTTACCTAGTTTTCTTTTTCTTAAATCAATCTTATGAGCTTAACTCCTTATTTACGTAGTTATTAAATAAAATTTGTTTTTTTATATTTCATTTGTAAGTACCAATTTAACTAACCAAACTGTCAAATGTCAATAATAAATATTAGAAAGAGAAAGTGAACAATAAGTCTAAAGATTAAATAAAACTCTTAATTTTTAAACCCTAAATCATACTTGATCGATTCATTTTCTAATGCTCTTTGCTAGCTCTTCAATAAATATGTCAGTCTTACAGCTACGCACGAAAGCAACAGATTGTTGGACAACTTTTTTGGTTTAGCACTCGATGTTTTTTTTTGTTTTTGTTGGTAATTAAGGATAGTGTTTTTTTTGTTGAACGTCATTAACAATAATATATTTTCGTTGAATAATGGACGACAATATATGTATTTTGCTACTTTTGTTTATTTTTTCATCATAATATTTATCTCATGAGATAACGTAAGCTCAAATTACATAAACTGCTCGAACCAAATCATCAAAGGTGATCTGGTTTGAATTAAAAAAAAAAAATAGGAAATGAACACATTTTAAATGATATTTTACTCATCTCGTGAGTTTTATTTTTACGATCATTTTCTTAATGTTGACTCGTTTAATGTTTTTAAGCAAAAACATAATCTAATAATTACACTTTAATTATATTTAAAGTTTATATAAAATTTCAAAAGATTACTAGTTTTTAATTATTTGTAGTGACATTGTACGTAGACGTCTTATCCTTATATTTCTAACTTTAACATAAAGGCATGAAAAAAGAAGTCCTTTTGACTGGGCTTTGAGGCCGTTGATGTGGTCACATATAGTCGACCATGCACTCAAACAAAGTGATGCTTTAATTTAATTATTATAGTTTTCAAGTCGTTATAAATTTATTTAATAATATTTCAAAAAAAATGTTTGTTAAGCTAGATTTCAACTTTTAATATCAAGATGATCAAAATTTTATGAAACAAGTACATAGTTAGATGAAAAATCATGCGATACAATAGGTTACAACTTTGAATCTTATATCTGGCATATATATCATTTTTTTATCTTTTAAATGTTTCCTCTCGACATCCATATCCCTAAATGTTATTTTTAAAAATATTAACAATCAAGATGCAACAAAATGAAACGAACTACCAGGTTCAAAGTATACTTACAAATGTAACTTGCCACTACACTAGGGACAACTTCTTGTTTATCTTTTTCCCACTTTCATTTTATTACTTTTCTATACATAATTAACTTTTCCAAAATCAAACCATGTCCATTCTCCCCTGATCAAACAACTACTGTGTGTACCATTGATTCGGCCTTATAAAAGCGTACCTGATTAAGAAAAATCGGGTCTACCACGGTTGACATCACCTTCTCCATCCCCTCCATCCAAACCCAAAACCTCCAAAGGTTTTTCTAGTGAAAAGAAAATTAACAAATCAAGTTGCTTTTTAAAATTGCCGACATCATTTTTCAAATTTTCTTTATGATCACAATACACGTCAAGGTTATTATCCTTAAACGTCTATTTTTACAAAAGAGTATAGAATCAAAAAGGTTTTGGGTCTTCGTATTTATTTATATCGCTCAATCCACTCTCATACACAAAGTTGCAAATAAAATTATGTTTTTTGAATTTTCAACATTGTTCGCTGGATATGTTACAACTTAATTATTCTATACACTAGAATTATGAAGAATTTTACTGACGGGTGGATCCAAAATACATTGGTAAAAGTCAAAACCGTATGAGATCCATCGGTATAAATATCTTCGTGGGTGACGATGTCACCAATAGAATTGGGGTTACTTTAGTGGCGGATTTCCGACGCATATAATATTTTAATTTTTTAGGGTATTTATTATTTTTAATTGATAATTTTCATATCCGTCGTAAATCTACAATAATTACCAGTGGATTTTCGATGAATATATTTTAATTGATAATTTTTAAATGTGTTTCGATAAAGTAATTTAAATTTGTTATTAGTAGTAATAATGTCTACTTTTAACATCGTAGGTCAATTTAATAAGGTCTCATCCTACGTATTACACATGCATACGACCTTCATAACTTTTCTAATATCCATGATTTTGCAAATCCACATTAACAAGATCCTAACTAATTGATTCACATGAACAAAAACCTACTTAAATTACAAAAACAAATGTTAATTTTGGTAATTGTGGTTGTCTAAAGTACATCTTGACAAATCTACATATTTAATTACAATCTATATTGCTTCTAAAGCTATGTTTGTTTAGGGTAAAACCTCTAATATTCATTGTTTTTTCAAATTAAATGGATCGATAAGAAATCACATAAGATTGATTCACATAAGAAAATAAAACTTTCACTATTCACCTAATAAAATAAATTAACTTCGATGCATATAGATGATGCCCGTTTAATTAATATCACAAGCATTCACCTAAATCTTGAGAGCATCGATATCACAAGCATTCACCTAAATCTTGAGAGCATCGATATCCAGACAAATAATATTCATCACTATGATTTCCTTCATCGAAATTTAACGAGTAACTAACAACATCGTACTGGAATATCAATTGTTTCGATGATCCATAAATGCTTTTTTTGCTTTGTTTAACCAACTTCTTGAGTAGCTTCCTCCACTTCCGACTCCGGTGTACATTGCTATTTACTTGTGTGTAATACTCTTCTTGATCGAAGACAGATGAAGGCAATGGACATTCCAAGGAGTGAGATGATTGCCATTAAATGGTGGTGGTGGAGTTGATCAAATCAATTATAATGTCCATGTTTGTAGGAAATTAGATATATGAATTCTTGTTAATTATGTGGTTTGTAGTCATATATATTGAGTTGATTTTATGATTTATTGGTGGTCTATGGAGGAGTATTTGGTAATTTTACAATAGATATGAGCACATGTATGTACCTTTGAATTTTTTAGAGTATAGGGGTCGATGGATCATCACTTTGGTCTCTTTAAAAGTTTAGACATATAACCACTCAACTTTTACGATAGATAAAAAAATAGTTTTAATGCATAAAATACAATTTGTTAAGGTATATTTACCCATGTATATGTGCTCAAAAGACTGCTAACCATTCCGTTTAATATCATTAAACAAATCATTGTGTTTAGAAATTAGAACCACGTGTGTTGTATTTTTAAAGAAGTTATGTGTAGTTTATGGAGGGCTCTTCGGTGCTCAAAATGTCGATGACATTACAGATAAAGAATTGAAAAAAATAGGTCGTTGAAAAGTGTTTCATGACATATGTCTTGGTAGTTCATATTGACTCATGAATCAACAAAAAAAAATTCTAAGTTATTATTATAATTATTTTTAAAAAAAGTGTAACATATTGTTGAAGTTGAAAAACCAAGTTTTTTTAAATAATAAATAGCACAACTTACTTGAAGTTATCTTTATGATTTTAATACACGTCGGAATTCTTATCATATAATGTCTAATTTTACAAAGTTAGCAAAGAAGCAAAAGATTATTTGACATCAACTAATTTTAATATTTTCATGTCTTCTATCATCCATTTCTGTATAAACGAGAAGATGCAAAGGAAACTACCTTGCCTTTAAATTGGCATCATCGTCTAGTCTCGATTTATTTATGTTGGATACACATCATGATTCTTTACCTAAAACGTCTTTTTTTAAAACATGGAAGCCAAAAGGTCATTTGCCTTCAGAAATTAAAATCCTCCATTGGTCTATTATTCGTTCAAATGCATGGAAAGTTGCAGAGGAAATTAACCTTGCTTTAAATTGACATCCTTATCAAGTCTTGATTAGAAAGAAAAACCAATTGTTAAATAAATGTATTGTTTAATATATTCGAACAAGTGAAGTTTAATATTTTAACCTAACTTTCAAGCAATAGCCATTTTACGTAGGAGAGAGATGAGTTATATATTTTAACATACCTTTTAATATATATAAAAGGTTGTTTTGAACTTTTGATATTTAATTGAAAAAAAATGTTTCTAAAAATCTATCATTTTGGTTTTATTTTTGGTGCGGAGGTTTGAGAATGGGTTTATCGTTATAAATAACCATATTGGAAAAAAATTTAATTTATAGCTACCTCTAAACTTTTTTTCAGAAAATAACCTAGAAGCTGTAAGTGAAATCTATAAGTTACCGTAGGAAAAATTGTCTTGTGTTGTTGACTTATGATGTATTAACTATTTTGTGAGGAAAAAATAAAATTATGGCTTGGTCATTTCGGATTATAACCCTTAAGGAGAAAGGAGATGGCACTTTTTGCATGATTGAGAAAAATAGGAATGACCGCTTGTTTTGTGAGTGGAAGTTTGAAGTAGATTTTATAGGTTGAAGATTGAGTGTTCATTTTTATTTTTATAGAATTTTCTAAAATTTTTGTTAAATACATTTAGGTGGCATTTGTTTTCTAATAGGTGCTGAAGTGTGAAGTCTGATTTCAGTTCTGAAATAGTTATGAAACGTCTAAGTCAATCAGACATAAGTGGTGATTAAGAACTTAAAATGAAAAAACAAAAAAGGCCTTATACTTTCTTTAAAAATGCATTCGTATCTATTAATTTATTTCGCATGCATATAAACCTACATTAACAATCGTTTTTTTTACATTTTTAATATATAATTTAAATCGACTCCGACATAAATAGGGTTACATATAATAAAAAAATAATTTTATAATGGTTGAGTGATTGCACAAAGAGCGTATCGATTTGGTGGTGTGGTTCGTAATCATTAAAATTATAATTTGATTCATGGTATATATATATACCTTTTCTATATCAACCTTGTTATCGTTTTGCTATTCATTTCATATTTTTAGCTAGCTATAAAACATGTCTTGCTGAAAAAAAATAGATTAAAAACGCATGTTTGTGAGAGATTTTCAACGGAAATTCGTTGAAAATTCGTAGAAAATTTATGTTCTATCAATAATCCATTTAAAATTCGTAGAAAATTTTCAAATACATTTTTCGTTGAAAATACTCAATTTTCTAGTAGTGACATCTGAAATCTTGTTGGATTTTTTGAAAAATAGTTTTTATAAGTAGAGAACAAAGATTCTATCAAATATTGCAAAACAAGTGTTCAAATACAGTCGACTTGAATTTAACTCCAATCTTAGGGAGTGTTTGGGTTAACTTATTAATTTATAACTTATTGACTTCCTGGAAAAGTGTTTATCAAAAATTGATAAGTTAAAAATTTTAATTTCCTAAAAAATTACTTATCACCAGTTTGGCACCGGATAAATTGTTGTTCCCAAACACTCAAAATGACTTATTACCGATGTCACACCGGAATAAGACAATAACGATGTTTTTATAAACTAATCCAAACACCCCCTTAGTTTTGAAAGAAAAACAATAGTAATTTTGTATTTTAACATCCTGAGCATTACAATTCCAAAAGGAAACCAAAATTGTTACTAGCTAGAGTTCATAGTCAAGAAAATGTAAATTGCAAAATAAAATAAGAAATTGTTTGATTTCATTCATGCATTTAAAATACATATTTTCTAGCTATAGTTTTTATACTGATTGTTGATAAATTTCTCTAATATCCATTGTTTTGTCGGTCTGCATCAAAAAACTCTAAATTGATTCACAAAATAAATTGACTCTTCTATACACAATAATGCCATTTTAATCAATCTTACGAGTATTGACCTATATAAAACTTAAGAGCTAGCTTCGACATCCGTACTAATAATATTGTCTATCATCATGATTCCCTTCATCGAAATTGAGCGAGTAACTAACAACATCGTACCCAAATATCAATGGTTTGGATGATCCATAGATGCTTTTCTTGCTTTCTTCAATCAATTTCTTCAATAACTTCCTCCACTTTATGCTACGACGTACACTGCTATTTACATGTGTGTATTGTTCTTGGTTAGAGAAAGAGGAAGTCGATGAACATTCAGAGGAGGTAGATGATCTCCCTTCAATGGTAGTAATGGAGTTGAAATCAGTTGCAGTGATCATTTTTGCAGGAGAGAGATCGATGAGTTTTCTTTGTTTTGAGTTGTGATGATGAATGGAAGTTTGAAGCGATAGAATGCATAATTTATAGTTGGTTCAAAAAGAGGACTATTTGGTAATTTTACATATCTATTAGAACGTGCAACTATAAATATTTGGTGTAAAGGGGTCTTAAATCGTCAACTAAATGCTTTTGTGGTGATATTGAACGTTATAATCTTATCCTTTTTATATATAAGTTTAATGAAAAGGGAAGTAAAAAAGAAGTCTTTTAGAGTGGGCTTTGGGAGGTTAATTCATGTGGCCACATATATAGTCGGCCATGATCACTCAAAATTATGCTTTTAATTTAATTTATTATATTTAAAGTTGTAGGTTAAAATTAGTTTTTTTTAATAGAAGTAAGATAAGAATTTTTTCTTAAAACTAAAATAATCTAAATTTTAAGAAACGGATAAATGGTTGATGAAAAAATATAAGTAACTTTAGTGTTATTTGATAAAGTGTATATTTTTCATCCTATGCGTTTATTTTAAGAGAAAATGAGGAATAAAATTAATTAAATAGCATCTTGATATCACCAATTCTCTTTCCTCCATCCAAGGTACACTACAAAACAAATGACTTTCACCCATAAAAATTAGCCAGAAAATTTTTTATTGGTGATTACCCACAGATCACCTAGAAAATACCAATGGTTTGGTAAAATCCAATTTTTTCGAGAAAATACCAACGGATCACCCAGAGGATCCATGGGTAATCTGTCACTAATTTGAATTACCCACCAACAATTTACCCAACAACTTTTGTGACGGTTTTGTGAGGAATCACCTTTTAGCAATAGTTTTCCCAGAAAAAGATCTGTAGACAAAAGTATTTAGTTTAGTAGTAGTAATAAACACCAAGGGTATTCTAGTGGAAAAAAAAGAATTAAACAAAGAAACTTGCATTTTAAAATGAGCCGGCATCTTTTTTCAAGTTTTTTTTTATGCTCACGATATATATCAAAACTCTTATCCTAAAACGTCTAATTTTACAAAAGAATATAGAAGCGCCCATTCCAAAATCATACATGAAAAGTTGCAAAGAAGATGTCGTTTTGAATTTATATCGTTGTCTTGTCTTGATATGAGAAGAAAAACAGTTTATTGCATACAGTTAATGACTCATATTGTATAATGTCTACTTTTATAAAAAAAAACAATGTAACGTAGAAGGAAAGACATCATTAACCTTCGACCTTTTTGGATCTTTGTTTGGTCCAGTATCCAGTTGCGTAAATAAATTGCCATACGAAATTGCTCTTTAAATTTACAATCATTATCTGTGATAGGAGAAGAAAAATAATTGTATAAATATCTTGTATGCAAGATTTTGGAGTATGTAGACCATATTTTAATACATTGCCATTAGAGTTAGGTTAGGGTTAACGAGGAGATTCATTAACTAATCAAAGATTCGAAAATTACTTTATTTTTTCGAGTTGTGCAACGCCTAATTTGTGGATGGCCTAGTCATAGGTTGTTTGAACAAGGTCCGATCCTATATGCTATTGGCAAAGCAAGTGAACCTCATATTGTGAATGTGTACAATTTTAATAAAGTAATGGAATTGTATACGAGTCGAATCATTATGTTTATTTATATTTGGTATGTTTATTTTAAACCGTAACAGCATATATACGATCTGGGGTTTATTTTTGAGAAGTATGGCATATTGTTGAAATCAGGAAACCAAGTTTTTTAAATAAATAGCACAACTTGCTTGATGTTATCATAATGATTATAATGTACGTCGGTATAATGAATGCTTTTACAAAGTTAACATAGAAGCAAAAATATTATGTGTTGTCGGCTTTAAAGATCTTCGTATCTCCCATTATCCATTCTCACAAACGATCGAGAAATTGCAGAGGAAACTACCTTAATTTAAAATTGCTATCATTCTATAGTCTCGACATCCAAAAAAAATTTCGTTGAATACACATCATGATTCTTCTCCTATAACATGTATCTTTTTTTAAAGTAACATAAAGCAAAAAGGTCATTTGCCTTCGAAAAGTAGGATCCTTGTTCATTCACGCGTAGGAAAAGTTGCAAAGGAACCCCCCCCCCCTCTCTTAAAATTCTTTGCATCATTATCATTAATCAAGTCCTGATTTGAAAGAAAACTTGATTGTTAATGAATGTATTATTTCAAATATATGATATATATGAATAAGTAAAGTTTTATATTTTGATCCGACTTTTAAAAAAAGATAATTAAAAATCGAGTGGCGTTGTTTGTCTTTGAGCATTCTTTATGGAGAGGGATGTTCGACGGTAACAAGTCGCCGGAGAAGTAAGATGACATCTCTGCGAAGCTATGGTGGTACTAAAATTAAGATTAGGCATCAAAACACTTGCTTTAAATTGGTAATCACGTTTAAATAATCAACAAATTTCAAATTTGTTGTGATAATTTGTGTTATAATTTGTGAATCTATTTTAGCATGTTTTCATAAACTAAAATATTAATGAAAATTAAGTGTAATAATAACTTTTACTATAAGAATTAATTAGATACTATAAATGAATTTATTTAATAAAATAAATAATATAATATAGTATAACAATATGAAATATGTTATTTTATTAGCTCGGTTTAAATAATAAAACTAAATATCGTGAAAAACAAGATGCATATGTGAATTATTAAAAAATCTGATAAAAAGTATTTAACGAAGGTGCATCTTTGATCCGACGTTATAAATTATTCATATGGAGTTTACATATACACCTTCAAATGAATTTTTTGTGATTCAAATATAAACATCTCCTCTAGAGATAATTAATCTTTTTATTTAAATATTCACTGATTTGATATATGGTTAAAAATATTAAATTAAAAATGTTAGATATAGGGTTTCAGAGGTGATTTGTGGACTTGATAATCTTTTTGGATTGTGAATGATCAAATCCAAATACGCTAATTCATTAATTCGTCCCTTACTGCCCTAGGTGTCAGGAATTTCGTATTAGGATAATCCAAGAGAAACTCTCTATCTCAAAGGCTGTGAGATCGACTGATCGAGTCCTTATATATATATATATATATATATATATATATATATAGGAGCGATCATACGAGAACCACCCATTTTTAAATCAGAAATGATTTAATATTATGTGGGACCCACAACATATGTGGTCCTTTATTCCTTTAAATTTACAAAGTTCTCATTTGAACTTTCCTATATATATATAGGGTTAGGTTCAAATGTGAACTCAATTTTGGTTGTGAACGTGAGGACAAATCTCAGCCACACATCTTCGGTTATGGTGGACGCGATCACGGAGGATTGACGCTATTCATGGGAGGGTGGAGATTATTAAAGGAGGGGAACCAGGTCAAAGCCGTCTTTATTGACCGGATAAGTGGTTGAGATTCGTCCTCACGTTCACAACCAAAAATGAGTTCACATTTGAACTTTCCTCTATATATATATATATACATATATATATATATATATATGAAGATTTCCGTTTAATTATTTGTTTGAGAGATCGGCAGTTACGAGTGGTTATAACCGTAAATAAATAAGATTAGAGGATAAACAAATGTACTCGAACTCTGATTGTACCGAGTCTTAGTCTGGTTGCACGGACCATAACTCAAGTTTATAAGAACATGTCCGATTGCACATATCTTAAGTCTGATTGCACATATCAGATTTTAGACTGTCAAAATTCGTCCACCTTCAAGAAAAATTTCAAGAAGGTTTCCAACGTTCTGAAATCCGTCCAGATCATCCAGAAGATAAAATTCTCTAAGGGACCAACCCCAAGGAACCCCGACCTGCTGGGGGCACTGCGCCTCGCAGGAGGCGCTACCCCGCCTTGACACACCCCCCCCCCTCCCCTGGCACTCAAAGGTGTTAGAGGCAATATTTGTTGACACTAATATCATCAGCAACAAAAATCTATCATTTTGATATGATTTTTAGTGCTCGAACCGTGGATGGTAGTTTTTGCAGAGGAAGAAATGGCTACTTGTTTTGTGATTGGAAGTTTAAGGGCATTTTGGTAATTTTATACGGGTTGGGTGACTTGGGGAAAAAAGAGTGTATCCACTTGCTGGTGTGGATTGTGGACTATGATCTTGCAACCTTTAAACTATGATTTGATTCGTTTGAATATTTTCTTTTTCTATACCAGCCTTGTTATTGTCTTCTAATTACTTTGGCTATAAAAACAAAAAACATCTTCTTATATTACTTTTTAAATAATATTTTCAATAGAAAATTGGATTCTAACGTATATAAAAGTAAGGCCTTGTTTGTTTATTTTAAGTTTGTTATCACCACTTATGTCTGATTCGTTTAGACGTTTCATAACCGTATCAGAACTGAAATTAGACTTCAGACTTCAGCACCTCTTAAGAAACAAATGTCACCTAAGTGTTCAAGTATATATAGCCGATATGAACTAAACTTCAACACTAGTTTTGAATAAAAAATTGATTTTGTACGAAATCCGGAGTTATACAATAACGAAATCAAAATTGTTAGATCATTAGCAAAATTTAAATTGCAAAATAGAATAAGAAATTGTTTGATTTCATTGACGTATCTAGAATACATATTTACGACCTGTATAGATATTATACCATGCATGTTGATAAATCTCTATAATATCTATTGTTTTGTCGATGTACATTAAAAGACTGTAAACTAATTCATAAAAGAAATCTCTGTTATATTTACGATCATCGGCGTAATTAAAACTTGAGAGCTTCGACATCCGTACTAATAATATCCATCGTTACGATTTCCTTCATCGAAATTGAGCGAGTAACTAACAGCATCGTACCGGAATATCAATGGCTTGGATGATCCATAGAGGCTTTTCTTGCTTTCTTCAACCACCTTCTTTAGCAGTTTCCTCCACTTCCGGCTACGTCGACGTACACTGTTGTTTACTTGTGTGTATTGTTCTTGATCGGACACAGATGAAGTCGATGAACATTCAGAGGAGCTAGACAATCTCCCTTCAATGACACAGATGGAGTTAAAGTCAGTTGCAATGGACATTTTTAAAAATGAGATGTATGAGTTTTTCTTTGGTTTGAGTTGTGATGATGAATGAAAAATTAAGGCAATGAAGTGCATAATTTATAGTTGGTCCAAGGGGGACTATTTGGTAATTTTACATCAACCATAAATATTTGGTGTAAAGTTGCCGTCAAATATTTTGTGGTGAAATTGTATATCTAAGTCCTAAGAAGTCTTGTAATCTTATCTTCATATTTTTACCTTTTTTAAATAAAAGAAGGAAGGAAGAAAGAAGTCCTTTTGAGTGGACTTTGAGGAGGTTCATATGGCCACATATAATCGACCATGATCACTATTCAAAATTATGCTTTAAATTTTTTGATTATTATAGTTTTAAAGTTGTACGATTTTTATAATAGACGGGGTTTCAAATGATAATATCTTTATTTTACATATGTAAATGTGAGAACGTTTTAATCACATTTGATAATATATATGAGAGAATCGGGTGGTGTTTAGGCGACCTGCCCTACGACCTAATTAAGTCGTGCCTGAAAATGAAACATAATAAACATGAAATTACAAATTTAAAAAACTAAGAAAATAATATAAATAGGATTCAAACCCACGCCTGAGAGGAGAGAAAATACCATGCAAACGAATTTTGTCAAGAGAAACTTATATTATTATTGTATTATCAAGAAAATATGATAGTGCCTAAATAACTAATACGCTGACACCCGTCACGACCCTAAAAATATTATATTATGACTGATGAACGAAATGGTGGTCTGTACCAATCGTATGCACCATAGCTAGTGGGTCTGCCCTTGGTTATTCTAGTGATATTTTTTTAAAACAAACCAACTTGCTTTTTCATATGAACCGACATATTCTTTTTAAGTTCACTTTATGATCACGATACACATCAGAACTCTTATCCTTAATAAACGTCTACTACTTTTATAAAAGAATATGGAAGCAAATTGGTTTTTGGTCTTTTTAGGACCTTTGTGTCACCCAATCCATTCTCATACACGAAGTTTCAAAGAAAACTACGTTTCGGATTTTTATCATTGACTGGTCTTGATATGAGAAAAAAATAGTTTGTTGGATACATTATGACTTATTTTATATACATTATCGGCAAAGGAAGAGAGCAAAGTTTTACATCAACGTCTCTAATTAAGCAAGTGAACCTTTTATTTTCAATGTGTACAATTTTAATAGAGTAGTAGAGTTGTATACGAGTCGAATAGTTATAATTTTTTATGTTTATTTTAAATTTTTACAGTGTATATACGACGTTGGGTTTATTTTTAAAAAGTATGGCATGTATAATGTTGAACTTGAAAAACCAAGTTTTTTAAATAAATAGCTCAACTTGCTTGAAATTATCTTTATGGTTATAATGTACGTCGATATAATGAATGCTTTTACAAAGTTAACATAGAAGCAAAAAGATTATGTCGCCGGCTATTAAAATCTTCGTGTCTCCCATTATCCTTTCTAACAGAAAGAGGAATTGCAAAGGAAACTACCTTAATTTAAATAGCTATCATTGTCTGGTCTCGACATCAAAAGAAAATTTCGTTGGATACACATCATGATTCTTCTCCTATAACGTACGTTTTTTTAAATAAATAACATAAAAGCAAAAAGATCATTTACCTTCGAAAAAATAGGATCCTCCTTCATTCACATGTAGGAAAAGTTGCAAAGGAAACCCCATTAAATTTTTTACATCATTATCATTTATCAAGTCTTAATTTGAAAGAAAAACTAATTTTTAATGAATTTTCATGTATATTTTTAAATATATGAACAGGTAAAGTTTTATATTTTAATCTGACTTTATAAAAGGATAATTAAATCGAGTGTTGTTGTTTGTCTTTGAGCATTCTTTGTGAAGAGGAATGTTCGTTGACGGCAACAAATCGCTTGAGAAGTAAGATGACATCTCTGCAAGCTATGTTGGTGCTAAAATAAAAATTATGCATCAAAACACTTGCTTTAAATTCTTAATCACATTTAAATAATTACAAACTTGCAAACTTGTGATAATTTATGTTATAACGTGTAAATCTATTTTAGCATGTTTTCATAAACTAAAATATTATTGAAAAATTAAGTAATATTGTAATAATAACTTTTACTATGAGAATTAATTAGATATTGTAATTCATTTTATTTAATAAACTAAATAATATAACAAAAGAAATATGTTATTCTATTAGCTAGGTCTGTTTAAATAAAAAAAGTTAAAGTTCTCAAGTAACGAAGATTCATATGTGAATCATTGAAAAAATCTGATAAAAAGTATTTGAAAGGTGAACCTATAATCTAACGTTATAGATCATGCATATGGGGTTTACATGTACATCTTCAAAAAAAATTTGTATATCATTTAAATATAAACATTTTTCATTCTTAATTTATCACGATATTAATTTTTTATTTAAATCTTTCACTGGTTTGATGTATGGTTAAAATTTGATATTAAAAATCAATCATTTTAATATGATCGTTAATCTGTGGATTGGAGATGGTAGTTTTTTTTAAAGATGTCGCATTTTATACATTAATTAATCATGACAAATTATGAATGCAACAAATCAGTTTTAACAAATTCTATGATTGCAATTATTATTTACGTTTAGAATCAAATTCTGAACATATAACCAAATTCTTCCAACCTCAACCACTACTACAAGAGTATTTACATAGAAGAAAGAGTAAACTACATACTTGGTCCCTAAGGTTTATTGGTTTTAACAGTCTAGGTCCCTAAAATGAAATATCTATGGCTTGCATCCTCGTGGTTTCCATTTTATAACGTATTGGGTCCCTAAAACTAACTTTGTTAGACTTTTTCTGTTAAGTAGGTTAAGTAAGAAGGACATTTTGGTCATTTTAAGTTTAGGGACCAAACATGTAATAAAAACCATAGGGACCAAACATGTGACTTACTCTCTATATATTTTATATATACTTAATACTTAATAATTAATAATTAATAACATATATATTGTATATAATTTATCACCATAATTTTCACAATTTTTTATAACATTGTTTTTTTATTACAACAATATATTTTTAATTCTGTATTTTTATTATGGCATGATAGTTACATTTTTCTTTATTATAGCAAAATATATTCAAATTTTTTTTTTATTATGGCATTATAGTTACATTTTTGTTTATTATAGCTATATATTTTTAAATTATTTTTTAATTATGGTATTATAGTTATATTTTTCTTAACTATAGCAATATGTATTCAAACTATTTTTTATTATGTCATTATAGTTACATATTTTTCTTTATTATATCAATATACTTTCAAATTGTTTTGTATTTAGCCATTGTACTTTTAATTTTTTTATTAAATTGTATGAAAGTTATATATTTTAATGAAACATATATTTTAAACATATACAATTGTTTTTTTTCTTAAAAAACATATATATTTTTAAATAAATTACGTGGCATAGATAAAATGAACCATCAATTTTTTAGATAGTTTCCTCGCTTTACCTTCCGATTATTCATACACTTTTAAAGGAATTCTTAAAAAATAGATGAAAAACATAATATAGGTGGTATATGAATAATCGGGAGAGAAAGCGATGAAGTTATTCAAAAAATGTAAAACACATTTTAAATGACATAATAAAAAATAGTTTGAATACATATTGCTATAGTTAAGAAAAATATAACTATAATACCATAATTAAAAAATAATTTAAAAATATATAGCTATAATAAACAAAAATGTAACTATAATGCCATAATAAAAAAAGTAATTTGAATATATTTTGCTATAATAAAGAAAAATATAACTATCATGCCATAATAAAAATACAAAATTAAAAATATATTGTTGTAATAAAAAAAAACAATGTTATAAAAAAAATTGTGAAAATTATGGTGATAAATTATATATAATATAATATATATATATATATTATTAATTAATAATTATATATATATATATAATATATATAGAGTAAGTTACATGTTTGGTCCCTGTGGTTTTTATTACATGTTTGGTCCCTAAACTTAAAATGACCAAAATGACCCTCTTACTTAACCTACTTAACAGAAAAAGTCTAACAAAGTTAGTTTTAGGGACCCAATACGTTATGAAATGGAAACCACAAGGATGCAAGTCATAGATATTTCATTTTAGGGACCCGGACTGTTAAAACCAATAAACCCTAGGGACCAAGTATGTAGTTTACTCTAGAAGAAATGACTACTTATTTTGTGATTGGATGTGTAAGGGCATTTTGGTAATTTTATAATAGTTGGGTGACTGGACAACGAGTGTATCCTTTTGGTGGTGTGGAGCATGATCTTGCAATCTCTAACTGTGATTTTATTTGTTTGAATATTTCTTTTTCTATACCAACCTTGTTATTGTCTTACTCAATCACTTTTAACTATAAAAACATAAAAGATCTTATTAGATTACTTTTTAAACAATATTTTAAATACGGAATTTAAACGGATACTAAAAATAAAAAAAGAAAGTGTTCAAGTATAGCCGAACATAAATTAAACTTCAACATTTGTTTTAAAAAACTGATTGTGTAGAAAATTCCAAGCATTACAATAAAGAAACCAAAATTTTGTATTGTTACAAAAGTTCATTGCCAACAAAATTTAAATTGCAAATAGAATAAGAAATTGTTTGAGTTAATTTACACACATCTAAAACACATATTTATTATTTGTATAGCTATTATATTTATGTTGTTAATAAATCTCTAAATATCCATTTTTTTTGTCAAGGGCAAATCCACATATACGGATGTGGTTGTCTGTGCAACCATGAATTTTTGGAGGTTAAGTGTAATTGTTTTAAGCTTCTAACATGTGAAATTATAAACTTTAAAAAAATTAGAGATTTTATATGAAAGTTTATCAAATAAAACTTCACCAATCCCGCAAATAGGATGGTGGTTAATAATAAATTACAGTTTACACACTTCAAAGACTTTAACTTTTTAAATTTACTTCCGTTCCTTTTTTATTTTTTGTTTTATACACATCTTATATTAATTAGTTAATTAATTATTAGTCAAAAGGTATTGAAAATATACATTTTTTTCTTTTTCCAAATTACACGGTTAGAAAGATTTTGTCGATACCTCCAATTAGTTTTAAAGTTTTAAGAGCTAATTTTTTAATGAGTTAAATACTTGATGTATATTTAGTGGACACAAAATAGCCAAAAAACATAGTTTGTACAATAGTTTTTTGATTAATTTTTAAATAGTTTATACTACGGTAATTATTTTGTGCAACCACAAAAAAAAAATTCCTAGATCCTCTGGTTTTTGTCGACTTGCATCAAAAGACTCTAAACTAATTTACAAAAGAATCTGCTATGGAAGATGATGCTGGTCTAATCGATCTTACGAGCGTCGACCTAAAACTTGAGAGTTTCGACATCCGTACTAGTAATATCCATTACTGTGATTTCCTTCATCAAAATTCAACGAGTAACTAATGGCATTATACCTAAATATCAATGGCTTATATATATGTATATATATATATTGATTTGCCAAAGTTTCTACCATTTGTAAAATTTCTAAATCAACCAGCCTATATATATATATATATATTGGCAGAGGAAGAGAGTGAATTTTTACATGGACAATGTCTCTAAGCAAGTGAACCTCATATTTTCAATGTCTACAATTTTAATACAATAGTGGAATTGTATACGAGTCAAATGTTGTATTTATTTATATTTGGTATGTATATTTTAACCTATACAGTGTATATACGATCTGTTTTTCAAAAGTATGGCATATTGTCGAAATTGAAAAACCAAGTTTTTTAAATAAATAGCACAACTTGCTTGATGTACGTCGGTATAATTTTACATTATAATGATTATAATGTATGTCGGTATAATGAATGCATGCTTTTACAAAGTTAACATAGAAGCAAAAATATTATGTGTTGTCGGCTTTTAAGATCTTCGTATCTCCCATTATCCATTCTCAAAAACGCGAAATTGCAAAGGAAACTACCATAATTTTAAATTGTTATCATTGTGTAGACTCGACATCAAAAGAAAATTTCATTGGATACACATCAGATTCTTCTCCTACAACATATCTCTTTTTTTAAAATAACATAAAGCAAAAAGGTCATTTGCCTCCGAAGAGTAGGATCCTCCTTCATTCACATGTAGGAAAAGTTGCAAAGGAAACCCCCCCCCCCCTCCCCCCCCTCTTTTAAATTCTTTGCATCATTATCGTTTATCAAGGCTTGATTTGAAAGAAACATTAATTGTTAATGAATGTATTATTTCAAATATATGATAACGTGAACAAGTAAAGTTTTATATTTTAATCCGATTTTAAAAAAAATAATTAAATCGAGTGACATTGTTTGTCTTTGAGCACTCTTTGTGGAGAGGGATGTTCGACGGCAACAAGTCGTCGGAGAAGTAAGATGACATCTCTGCGAGCTACGATGCCACGATGGTGCTAAAATCAAGATTAGGCATCAAAACAGTTGCTTTAAATTGGTAATCGCGTTTAAATGATCAACAAGTTCAAATTTGTTGTGATAATTTGTGTTATAATTTGTCAATCTATTTTAGCATATTTTCATCAATGTTCTAAAAAACTCGCTGCGATAGCCGCCATGGCGTCACTTTATGTTTGTGGCACGTCATAACTCAATGCGTGATTTATGTAACACCATATTTGATTTTTCTTACCATTTTAGTGTCTTATTGTTTTGTTTTTAATATATAACATGATTTAAGATAGTTAATATTATTAACTAACTGAGTAATAGTAGAAAACAAAGGTTTATATATGTATAACATTATATATTATATACAAAATTGCTGCCATAAGACACGCCTTGAAAAACGTCATGGCTCGCCGTCGCTTATAAGGCTTAAGGCTTGACCTCGCTGCCACACCATGCCTCACGCTATTTAGAACCTTGGTTTTCATAAACTAAAAGTATTAATGAAAATTAAGTGCAATAATAACTTTTACTATAAGAATTAATTAGATACTGTAATTGAATTTATTTAATAAAATAAATAATATAATAACATGAAATATATTATTTTATTATGTCGGTTTGAATAAGAAAACTAAATATCATGAAAAAAGATGTATATGTGAATTATTAAAAAAATCTGATAAAAAGTATTTGGCGAAGGTGCATCTTTGACGTTATAAATTATTCATATGGAGTTTACATATACATGTTCAAATGAATTTTTTGTGATTCAAATATAAACATTTCACCCTAGAAATATTTAATCTTTTTATTTAAATATTCACTGATTTGATATATATATATACATATATATGGTTAGAAATATTATATTAAAAGTGTTACATATAGGGTTTCAGAGGTGATTTGTGTACTTGATAATCTTTTTGGACTGTGAATGATCAAATCCAAATACATTAATTCAGTAATTTGTCCCTTACAGCCTTGGGTGTCACGAGTTTTGTATTAGGATAATCCAATAAAAACTCTCTATCTTAAAGGTTGTGAGATCGAGTCCTTATATATATATATATATATATATATATATGAAGATTTCTGTTTAATTATTTGTTTGAGAGATCGGCAGTTACAAGTGGTTAAGAGGGGTTATAACCGTTAATAAATAAGATTAAAGAATAAACAAATGTACTCGAACTTTGATTACTGAGTCTTAGTCTGGTTGCACGAACTATAACTCAGGTTTATCAGAACATGTTTGATTGCACATATCAGATTTTAGACTTAGTCAAAATTCTTCCACCTTCAAGAAAAGTTTCAAGAATGTTTCCAGCGTTCTTAAATCCGTCCAAATCATCCCGAAGCTAAAATTCTCCAAGGGACCAACCCCAAGGAGCATGCAGAGCTCCCTTGGAACCCCGACCTGGTGGGGCACTGCGCCTAAAACCCGTAGGAGGCGCTGCCCCCTTGACCACCCTGCTCTGGCGCTCAAAGGTGTTAGGGGCAATATTTGTTGGCACTATTATCAAAAAGAAAATCTATCATTTTGATATGATTTTTGGTTCATGAACCGGAGATGGTAGTTTTTCCAGAGAAAGAAATGGCTACTTGTTTTGTGATTGGAAGTTTAAGGGCATTTTGGTAATTTGTAGTGGTTGGGTGACTTGGCAAAAAGAGTGACTATGATCTGGCAACCTTTAAACTATGATTTGATTCGTTTGAATATTTTCTTTTTCTATACCAGCCTTGTTATTGTCTTCTCGTTACTTTAGCTATAAAAACAAAAAATATCTTCTTATATTACTTTTTAAATAATATTTTTAATAGAAAATAGGATTCTAACGTATATTAAAAGTAAGGCCTTGTTTATTTTTTTATTTTAAGCTTTTAATCACCACTTATGTCTGATTCCTTTAGACGTTTTATAACCATATCAGAACTGAAATTAGACTTCAGACTTCATCAACTCTTAAAAAACAAATGTCACCTAAGTGTTCAAGTATATATAGCCGATATGAACTAAACTTCAACACTAGTTTTGAATAAAAAACTGATTTTGTACGAAATCCAGAGTATTACAATAATGAAATCAAGTTGTTATCATCGTTAGCAAAATTTAAATTGTAAAATAGAATAAGAAATTGTTTGATTTCATTTACGTATCTAAAATACATATTTACGACTTGTATAGCTATCATAACATGTTGATAAATCTCTAGCTATAATATCCATTGTTTTGTCGATGTACATTAAAAGACCGTAAACTATATCACAAAAGAAATCTCTGTTACATTTACGATCATCGACGTAATTAAAACATCAGTACTAATAATATCCATCACTACGATTTCCTTCATCGAAATTGAGGGAGTAACTAATAGCATCATACCGGAATATCAATGGCTTGGATGATCCATAGAGGCTTTTCTTGCTTTCTTCAACCACCTTCTTTAGCAGCTTTCTCCACTTCCGGCTACGTCGAGGTACACTGTTGTTTACTTGTGTGTACTGTTCTTGATCGGATACAGATGAAGTCGATGAACATTCAGAGGAGCTAGACAATCTCCCTTCAATGACAGTGATGGAGTTAAAGTGAGTTGCAATGGACATTTTTTAAAATGAGATGTATGAGTTTTTCTTTGGTTTGAGTTGTGATGATGAATGAAAAATTAAGGCAATGAAGTGCATAATTTATAGTTGGTCCAAGGGGGACTATTTGGTAATTTTACATCAACCATAAATATTTGGTGTAAAGTTGCCGTCAAATATTTTGTGGTGAAATTGCACATCAAAGAAGTCTTTGTAATCTTATCCTTCATATTTTTACCTTTTTTAAATAAAAGAAGGAAGGAAGAAAGAAGTCCTTTTGAGTGGACTTTTAGGAGGTTCATATGGCCACATATATTCGACCATGATCTCTATTCAAAATTATGCTTTAAATCTTTAATTATAATAGTTTTAAAGTTATACGATTTTTATAACTGGCGGGGTTTCAAATGATAATATATTTATTTCACACATTAACGTTTAAATCACATAATATATGTGAGAGAACTGAGTGGTGTTTGAACGACCTGGCCTACGATCTAATTAAATCATGCCTGAAACATAATAAACATTAAATTACAAGTTAAAAAACTAAGAAAATAATATAAATAGGATTCAAACCCACACCTGAAAGGAGATAAAATACCATACAAACAAATTTCGTCAAGAGAAACTTACGTTATTATTATATTATCAAGAAAATATGATAGTGCCCAACTAACTAATATGCTGACACTCGTCACAACCCTAAAAATATTATATTATGACGGATGAACGAAACGGTGGTCTGTACCAATCGTATCCACCATAGCTAGTGGGTCGGCCCTTGGTTATTCTAGCGAATTGTTTTTAAAACAAACCAACTTGCTTTTTCAAATGAACCGACATATCCTTTTTAAGTTCACTTTATGATCACGATACACATCAGAACTCTTATCCTTAATAAACGTCTACTACTTTTATAAAAGAATATGGAAACAAATTGGTTTTTGGTCTTTGTCTTTTCTTTCAGGACCTTTGTGTCGCCCAATCCATTCTCATATACGAAGTTTCAAAGAAAATTACGTTTTGGATTTTCATCATTGACTGGTCTTGATATGAGAAGAAAAATAGTTTGTTGGATACATTATGAATTACTTTATATATATTATCGGCAAAGGAATAGAGTGAATTTTTACATCAACAACGTCTCTAATTAAGCAAATGAACCTTTTATTATCAATGTGTACAATTTTAATAGAGTAGTAGAGTTGTATACGAATTGAACCGTTATATTTTTTATATTTGGTATGTTTATTTTAAACTTTTACGGTGTATATACGACGTTGGGTTCATTTTTAAAAAGTATGGCAAGTATAATGTTAAACTTGAAAAACCAAGTTTTTTAAGTAAATAGCTCAACTTGCTTGAAGTTATCTTTATGATTATAATGTACGTCGGTATAACGAATGCTTTTACAAAGTTAACATAGAAGCAAAAAGATTATGCCGTCGGCTATTAAAATCTTCGTATCTCCCATTATCCTTTCTCACAAAAAGAGGAATTGCAAAGGAAACTACCTTAATTTAAATAGCTATCATTGTCTGGTCTCGACATCAAAAAGAAATTTCTTTGGATACACATCATGATTCTTCTCCTATAATCGCGTCTTTTTTTCAAATAACATAAAAGCAAAAAAGTCATTTGCCTTTGAAAAATAGGATCCTCCTTCATTCACATGTAGGAAAAGTTGCAAAGGAAACCCCCATTAAACTTTTTAGATCATTATCATTTATCAAGTCTTAATTTGAAAGAAAAACTAATTGTTAATGAATTTTCATGTATTATTTCAAATATATGAACAAGTAAATGTCTATATTTTAATCCGACTTTATAAGAGGATATCGAGTGTTATTGTTTGTCTGTGAGCATTCTTTGTGAAGAGGGATGATCGTTGACGGCAACAAATCCCCGGAGAAGTAAGATCACATCTCTGTGAGCTATGGTGGTGCTAAAATCAAAATTAGGCATCAAAACACTTTCTTTAAATTGTTAATCACATTTAAATAATTACAAACTTGCAAATTTGTTGTGATAATTTATGTTATAACGTGTCATTCTATTTTAGCATGTATTCATAAACTAAAATATTATTGAAAAATTAAGTAATATTGTAATAATAACTTTTACTGTGAGAATTAATTATACATTGTAATTCATTTTATTTAATAAATTAAATAATATAACAAAAAGAAATATGATATTTATTAAGTCGATTAAAAAAAAAGTTAAATATTGCAAGGAAGGAAGATTCATGTGTAAATCATTGAAAAAACCTGATAAAAAATATTTGAAATGTGCATCTATAATCTGACGTTATAGATTATTCATATGGGATTTACATATATATATATATATATATATCTTTAAATTAATTTTTTATGTTATTTAAATATAAACATTTCATTCTTAATTTCTCACGATATTTAATTCTTTTATTTATATCTTTCATTGATTTGATATATGATTAAAATTTGATATTAAAAATCTATCATTTTAATATGATTTTTAGTGCGTGAATTGGAGATGGTAGTTTTTTTGAGGGTGTCACAGTTTATACATGGACTAATCCTGATATATTATGAATGAAACAAATCAGTTTTGACAAAGTTAATAGTTACAATTATTATGTATATCTGAAATCAAATCATGAACATATAAGATATTCGACCGTATTCTCCACAACCCCAACCACCACCACACATAGTATTTGCAGAGAAGAAATGACTACTTGTTTTGTGATTGGATGTTTAAGGGCATTTTGGTAATTTTATAATGGTTGGGTGACTGGACAAAGAGTGTATCCGTTTGTTGGTGTGGAATATGACCTTTCAATCTTTAACTGTGATTTGATTCGTTTGAATATTTCTTTTTCTATACCAACCTCGTTATTATTGTCTTACTCAATCACTTTAACTATAAATACATAAAACATCTTATTATATTACCTTTTAAATAATATTTTAAATAGGGAACCTAAACGTATACTAAATTAAACTTCAACATTAGTTTTAAAAAACTGTGTACAAAATCCCAAGCATTACAAATTTACAGTAAAGAAACCAAAATTGTTACAACTTACAAGAGTTCATCGTCAACAAAATTTAAATTGCAAAATAGAATAAGAAATTGTTTGAATTCATTTACACATCTAAAATACATATTTACAATTTGTATAGCTATTATATTTATATTGTCGATAAATCTTTAGAATATCCATTGTTTTTGTCAGGCATATACGGATGTGGTTACCTGTGCAACCATGAATTTTTAGGGGTTCAGTGCAATTTTTTTAAGCTTCTAACTTGTGAAATTATAAACTTTAAAAAATTCAGAGGTTTTAAATGAGGATGGTGGGTAATGATAAGTTATAGTTTACACACTTCAAAGATTTTAACGTTTTAAAGTTACTTACGTTCCTTTTTCATTTTTTGTTTTATACCCATTTATATTAATTAGTTAATTAATTATTAGCTAGTCAAAAGACATTGAAAATATACATATTTTTCCTTTTCCAAATTACACCGTTAGAAAGGTATTGTCGATACCTTCGATTAGTTTTAAAGTTTTAAGAGCTAATTTTTTGAAAATAAATTAGTACGATAATTTTTTAATGAGTTAGATACTTGATGTATATTTAGTGGACACAAAATAGCCATAAATCATAGTTTGTACAATAGTTCATTAATTAATTTTTAAATAGTTTATATTACGTTAATTATTTTGTGCAATCACTACCAAAAATTTCTAGATCCTCCTCTGGTTTTTGTCGACTTGCATCAAACGACTCTAAACTAATTTACAAAAGAATCTGCTATGCAGGATGATGCTAGTCTAATCGATCTTACTAGTGTCGACCTAAAACTTGAAAGTTTCGACATCCGTACTAGTAATATCCATTACTGTGATTTCCTTCATCAAAATTCAACGAGTAACTAACGGCATCATACCCAAATATCAATGGCTTGGATGATCCATAGATGTTTTTCTTGCTTTCTTCAACCACCTTCTTCAACAGCTTCCTCCACTTCCGACTACAACGTACACTGTTGTTTACTTGTGTGTACTGTTCTTGGTCAGACACAAATAAAGTCAATGAACATTCAGAGGAGCTAGACAATCTCCCTTCAATAATAGTGATGGAGTTGAAGTGAGTAGCAGCCGCCATTTTTAAAGCAGAAATATGAGTTCTTCTTTGTGATATGAAAATTTAAGGCTATGCATAATTTAAAGTTGGTCAAGGGGGACTATTTTGGTAATTTTACATCAACTATAAATATTTGGTGTAAAGGGGCCGTTAAATCTTCAGCTTGCCATCTACAAGTTTTTGTGGTGAAATTGCACGTAAAAAGTCTTGTAACCTTATCCTTCATATTTTTATTTTTATTTTTATTTTCATTTTAAATAAAAAAAATGAAGGAAAAAAGAAGTCCTTTTGAGTGGACTTTGAGGAGGTTCATGTGGCCACATATAGTCGACCATGATCTCTATTCAAAATTATGCTTTAAATTTTTTATTGTTATAGTTTTAAAGTTGTACGACTTTTATAATAGACGGAGGTTTAAACTATAACATTTTATTTTACATATGTAAATGTTATAACATTTTTATCACATAATACATGTGGGAGAACAGCGTGCTGTTTGGGCAACTTAGCCCACGACCTAATTAAATTACGTTTGAATCATAATAAACCTGAAATTAAAAGTTAAAATACTAAAAAAATGATATAAATGGGATTCTAACCCACGCCTAATAGGAGAGAAAATACCATGCAAACGAATTATGTCAAGAGAAACTTACGTTATTACTATATTTTCAAGAAAATATGATTGTGCCCACAACTAATACAGTGACATATCTCACGACCCTAAATTTTTTACATTATGACAGATGAACGAAGAGATGGTCTGTACCATCGTATGCGCCATAGCGGTTCCATCCTTGTTATTCTAGTGATTTTTTTAAAAACAAACCAACATGCTTTTTCAAATGAACCGACATCTTTTTTTTAAAGTTCACTTTGTGATCACAATACACATCAAAATTCTTAATTATCGTTAAAAAAACGTCTACTTTTATAAAAGAATATGGAAGCAAATTGGTTTTTGGTCTTCGTCTTTCATTTAGGACCTTTGTGTCACCCAATCCATTTTCATACACGAAGTTTCAAAGAAAATTACGTTTTGGATTTTCATCATTGACTGATATTGATATGAGAAGAAAAATAGTTTGTTGGATACATTATGACTTATTTTAGGACATCTACTTTTATGAAAACAGCAGAGAAGTAAATACGTTATTAGTCTTCGACTTTTTGGATATTTGTTTGGTCCATTATCCATTCATATACAAGAGAATTACAAACGAAACTATGCTTTTAGTTTACAATCATTATCTGGCTTAATATCGGAAGAAAAATGGATTGTTGGACAAATTTCTTGTGTATAACATTTTTGAGTCTATAAACCATATCTTTATTCATTGTCATTAGAGTTGGGTTATGGTTAACAATGAGCTTTACTAACACAATGCCCAATTCGTGGATGGCCCGATCAACATAAGTCATTTGAACATGGTCTAATCCTACATATCACACCTACTTTTTCAATGATGTCAAATATAGGCACGCGCTATCTCCAATACTTTTACACTCCCTCTAATATCCATGATTTTGCAAATCTGCATTAGCAAGTTCATAATCGACTCGCATGAACAAATAAAACCTAGTTAAATTACAACAACAAACACTAGTTTTGGTACGCAACTCAACTAATTTGATGGGACCATAAAGAGTCAAAAGAACCCTTTATTGGCACTGAGGAGACTTGAAGTGGTAACATATATGAAGTAAATCCAATGACTCAGGATTTAACAAGTGCTAATTTTGTTTTACACAATGACGCCATTTTGATTGATTTTAGGAGCATTCTCCTCAAACTTAATTAAGAGCATCAATTCTCCATGGAGATAATACTCATCGTGAATAAAATGATCGAAGATACGATAATAAAATTGGTGATATATTATTTATCGAGTTACTGATAAATTAATGACCAAAAACTATAAATTCAACGTTTCACTATCTCGTTCATCTTCATTGAATAAAAAACCAAAGCTTTGGAACAATTAGAGTTTATTTTCGACCAAATATATACAAGAGAGTAAAATGTAAATAATTAGATTTCTTTTGAAATCTGAAATACATATTTATGATCTATATTGCTTCTATAACTACGGTTAATCTTCGATGGAGGTAAATCCCTTTAATATCACTTGTTTTCAGGATCCAAATCAATAAGAATCAAATCGATTCACATAACAAAATAAAACTCACTTTCTCACTACTAGACACAATGTTTGAGAAAGATAGACTCTTAAAAGGTCGTTTCACGATGTTTATTAGGTTATTTAATTTGTATATATTTTTCTTCTTTTTCATGCTCGATTGAACTGGTAAATTCAACAATACTTTACTTTGATATTGTCGAAATCAACACAAGCAAACTATATGGACATAATAAATATATGTTATCGGCATAGTAAAAGACTAAAATTTTACAAAGCAACATCTCTAAATGTGTGATTTTTTTAATGCGTACAATAGTAGACTTGTATACGAACTGAATTAATTAAATTTTTTATATTTGTTACGTTAACTTTAAATTGTTGCAGTTATGATATCAAGTTTTTTTAAAGGGTCGGATATTGTTAAATTTAAAATACAATGTAATTTTTTTTAATAAATCGCACAATAATTCATCTTTATGATTATGATTATGATGAAAGTTTAAAAACATTTCCTATGTAACATTTACTTTTACAAAATGAACAAAAAAGCAAAAAGATCATTTGCCATCTGATTTTAGGATCTTTGTGTCTGCCATTATCCATTCCGAAACCAGTAATTACATATTAAATTTACATTGTTGTCTAGTCTCGACATGGAAAGAAAAATTGTGTTGGATGCACGTTAGTGCTTCTTCCCTATAACGTGAACCTTTTAAAATGAAAAAACATAGAAGCAAAAAGGTCATTTGGTTTTGGAAATTAGGATCCTCGTTTTTCCTTTATCCATTTACATGATCGAAATGCTGCAAACGAAACTAGGCTTTAAATTTACATCATTATCAAGTCTAGATATTGAAAAAAAAAATAACTGTTAGATAAATATATTGTTTGAATTATCTGAAAAAGTAAAGTTTAATACTTTTAATCCGACTTCCAACAAAGAGAAGTCGATTGGCGTTGTTTGTTCATGGGCATTCTATATGGAGAGGATGACGATGGCCACAAATTGTCGGACCATCAATGAGCTGTGATAGCTCTAAAGTTGGAGTTTTGGCAACTCTAACCTAATGCCAAAGAAATCCAAGAATTGACCAACTCGTTTATGGGTTGATGGGATAAAAGCAAACGAGCTAGATAAAGCCCAAAGGATCAATGGGATAAAGGTAAAAACTAACCGGAAAGAAGCTATGTAGATCAACGAGATAAAAGCAAACGAGCTGGAAAGAAACCCAACTCAAAAAGGCCAAAAGTTTCAATTCAGTTGGAGTTACAGGGCGTCAAGATATCCACGGAAAGCTCATGAAGGCCATATTCCGTGCCCAAATTCCTTCATCTAGGGCTCCTCCGACTTCAAAGATTTCATTATGTTACTTTCAGCTTTTATTTTATTATGTTTGATTAGTAATCAGTTCGCGTAAAATTAACGGTTTTTTATTTTCACTACTTTTCTTGTAGTGAGAAGATAACCCTGTCATAAAATGCTTCAATCATACTACAAATTTAACTATCATGCTGTTTATTTTTTATTTTCTTTTTTAATATTCTATAAAACTATACTTTTTGTGGGTGATAATAAATGGAAGTTTGAAGCAGATTTTTTAGGTGGGAGAGGGAGGGCTTTTTGGTAATTATACAGTGGTTGGGTGACTGGGCAAAGAGTGTGTATCCCTTTGGTGGTGTGGACCATGACATTTGCAATCTTTAAACTGTGATTTGATTCCTTGAATATACTTTTTTCATACACAATTTTTTATTGTTATTGTCTTACTATCACTTTATTTTTTTTTTACTTTTAAAAACAAAATTGTTATTATTCAAAAAAGAGACAGCGTTATCATTTATAAACCTAAGAAATCAAATAAAATTACAAGTCAATTTTGATGTGTTGTTTCATACTAGAAATAATACGTGTGAAAATTAATGCATGTTATACCGTGTTGTTTCACGTGTTAAGTGTACATGACTATGTCGTCTGGGGAAAATCAGTTGTTGAATGATTGTTAGATTTCATATACCCATATATAGAAAATACAAAGTAAAATAAAAAATAATTGTTAGATTTCATATACCCATATATAGAAAATACATATGGACAGATTTTACAGCTTTTATACCTACCGTTAATAAATCTATCTAGTATCCATTGTATCCAATGTTTTACAGATCTGCATAAAAAAAAACTCCAAACTGATTCACAGAAGAAACTAACTGTGTTGTACACATTGATGCTAATCTAATCGATCGTATGACCATTGACCTATTTAAAATTTGAGAACTTAGACATCTGTACTAATAATATTCATCATTGTGATTTCCTTCATCAAAATTCAACGAGTAACTAACGGCATCGTATCCAAATATCAATGGTTTCGATGATCCAAAGATGTTTTTCTTGCTTTCCTCAACCACTTTTTTTAGCATCTTCTTCCACTTCCTGCTACGACGTACACTGCTGGTTGCTTGTGTGTACTGTTCTTGGTCGAAGACAGATGAAGTTGATGAACATTCAGAGGAGGTAGATAATCTCCCTTCAATGGTGGTGATGGAGTTGAAGTCAATTGCAGAGGCCATTTTAGCGTAAGAGAGAGGAGTTGTTGTTATGATGATGAATGGTAGTTTATAATGATGAAGTGTTGGTTTTATAGTCGGTTGATGGAGGACTATTTGGTAATTTTACTAGAATTATGAGATTATGTAACTTTATATATTTGGTGCAAAGGGATATTATTAGATCGTCACCTTGTCATCTTTACACATGTTTTGTGGGTCTCACAAATTTTAAAATTCAAGTTTCTTAAATATTAGTTAACTGTTTATTTTGTTTAATTTATACATAATTGTGAGAAAATGAATGAATTTATTAAACTTTATATATCTCTTATATTTATATTACAACATTTTATTTTAAACATGTTTTAATAGAAACTTTTTAGAAAAATATGATTGGTTGAGTTTAAGTATAATTATTTGCTTATTAGAAATTGAAATCCTATTTTGAAAAAAACAAAATAAATTGTTGGCGTCTTAAAAAACTTGTTAAAATGCTGAAAATTGTTTCTATAAACTGATTACATCTTTAGATATGATATGATATTTTATTTTTTTATCCTATAATATAGTTTATTAAGACGCTTATAAATTAAAGGTGTCCTATAAATCCAATTTTATTACAGTAAACCCATATATTTTACATATCTTTGGGTTTCCAATTCAAAATGTATCTTCTTTGAATGGACCAAAAATCTTCTATTCACTCTTTATGACTTGTTCGTTGTTAGTTAAAGTTGTTTTGGATGGTGAATGTATACGTCGATCAACAAAAGGCTAAAAGGGGATGTGTGTATATAGGGGTGTAATCGACCCGAGACAGCTCGTGAGATACTCGAGATCGACTCGGAAAGTATTCGAAATCGACTCGTGAATTGTCGAGTCGAGCTCGAGCTCGAGCTACTCGAGTAGATAATCGAGTAGATAATCGAGTCGAGTTCGACCTATAAATTACTCGGCTCGAGAGGCTCGCGAGTGTTATCGAGCTTCTATAAAATTATAATTATACCCCATATATGTGTATATATATTAAATTATCGAGCGAGTCGAGTCGAGTCTTATCGAGCTTCTATAAAGTTACAATTAATATTTATGTTGTTATGCGTTTTTTAAGACACGAGTGAGTCGAGTCGAGTCGAGCCCGAAAGTATCGATACCAGTCACGAGCTCGAATTCGAGCTTTAAAATTTAGGCACGACCGAGTTCGAGTCGAGTATCGAGCTTCGAGTTTGACAATCGAGTCGAGCTAGAGCTTGGCACTGTGTCGGCTCGACTCGGCTCGATTACACCCCTATGTGTATATATATACACATCCTAAATTGTGGTATTTTATAGTGTAAAAGAATATAAATAATTGTTATTATATTTTATTCCTATAATTATTTTACTATATAATTCTAGAAATTGTTTTGTGTTTACTGTTTTTTAAAATAAAATACTTCTGCGTGCACAATAGGAGTAAAAATTTAAATATTAATTGGGTCGGGTGGTTGCAAAACCCTCTTTTCGCTATTTCTAGTATGTAATGATTATCTAGTGCTTATGTCAAAAATTGGTTTAATAAAATCAACTTAAGGTCGACGTGGAACTTACCCGCCTAAAGAAAGGATCCAATGACAAACACGACAGAAATGTAAATAAACAATTGACAAAGAGATTTAGTGACGCGGAAAAACCCTTGGTCGAGGGAAAAAACCGCGGACGATGGATAATATCGTTGATGCACTAGTGAAAATGACGTCAATAAGGGATGTCGTCCTTATGTTACAGCAGTCGTATGTAAATTACAGTAGGACGAATGAAAAAGATCGAATGTATTATGTATTGTAAGTATGGCTTCGAATGTTCTGAGGTGCGTATATCTTCAGTACGTGTGTTTGTGTGTTTCTTCTCTTCGTATTTATATTGATCAAGATTGTAATGGTCGAGCCAAATGATAACAGTCTTTCATTTAAAAACACAATCGAAATGCAAGTTATGTCGTTAGTAAAACAAATGTCTACTGATTCATTCGACGGTCATGTGATAAGTGCGACGACGCTTGATTATGTCATTGGTCTGTCCTTTGTGTCTTCCATCGTATGTTAGAAGTTTGGTCGTACGACATAATCATCTTTAGATTCGACGCCTAATCTTGAAACCATAAGTCATTAGTTCCTTATGTCTTGGTATTGATGGTCGTCTGATTTTATTCGATGGTCGTTAGTCGAAGATTTTGATACAACATCTAGCGTTTTGTTGTTCTTAATAAAATAAAATGAAATGGGTGATGATTTAGCATGTTTTGTTATTATAAAGGTTTAATCAAAAATCTGGATATCAATATATTATTAATATTGATGTGAAATTAAATTAAACTTCTAGTTATTTGTTGTAGTTCGTTTAATTCAAAATTGTATTATAGTTTTAATATTTTAAATTTAAAAATATAGATGTTGTTTATTTTAGTTATAATAATATAAATTTGTTTGAGAATGGTAATTATATATAGGTTTTTCAACCTTCCATTCTTGTTATTTAGAAAAACGCAGAATAAGAATATTATAGTTATTTGAAAATTTTATATGTTAATGATTTATACGTGATCTTTTAGTTATATTTTAGAAAATTAATAGTTTTTTATAATTAAAAAACTCAAATGCTTTGTAATATAATATATATAAATGGGTTAAATTGATTCACCAATTGTTGTATCAAATATAACAAACTCTATATTTAATTTTTTCTATAAAACTCATTACTTATTTTGTATTTAAGTAAAATCATTTCATCCTTTTACAAACTAAACTACATGTTAAAAGCGTCAATTTAATTCATTTTAGGTGATGTTCAACATATTTGATTTGTTTGATTTTAAGTGAACTTTTTAAATGTATTCATTTGATATATATATATATATATATAAAGATTAAATATAACCCAATAATTTTTTTTTGTTACTAATATTATTTCTAAAAATATATAAATCCTGAGTGAGATTGCACGTCACGAGTCTTATCCCTCTTTTATTTGTAATAAAGGAAGCAAAAAAGAAGTCCTTTTGACTGGGCATTGATGAGGCCATTCATGTGGTCGCATGTAGTCGACTATCACCTTGCAAAAAAGCAGTCGCAAAATCTTTTTACGAATTACGTAGTTATTTTATTCTATATCTATAAAAGATTAAAAGTTGACTATTTATAAGGGTATACTACACTTTGTTATTGATTTGAAACGTTACGGTACAATAGAAGCAGGGGCATTTCAACTTTTTTGGATAACAAATATACGTATACATATACACACATATATATACATTATATACACACACAAATTATATATGTAATAATGAGGCGTACTACTTTTGTGTTTCTGATAAAAACTAAAAATGCAATCCGGTGGACTAAAGTTTTACATTTATTGATAAAAAGCCCTAAACAATGTAAAATTGGGCCCCAAAAATTTGGGTACATGCTTAAAATCAAACATTTAACATGCTAAAGAATGGTCATGAATAAAAGTTCGTCATTCAAATATCCAACCAAGCCAGAGGGCCAACACCCGAAACGGGATCGACAAAGAATTGGGATTGCCTAGGTAACTCATGAGCAACCCTATTTATGTTTCTCCAGCAAAATGAACTTTAAACAATAGTTTTTATTAGGATATGTGGAACCCCTATATGAATCTCCAACATATATAGAGGAGAAAGAGAAAGGGGAGGTTCAAACATATATAGAGGAGAAATGGTCCAAGTCTAGCCGATGTGGGACTCTAACACCCCCTCCAACGAGGCTAGATGGACATTGAATTGTCCAGAGGGGGTTATTCAGAAGTGTCAAGTCCCTAGAGTGGTAGACATTGGCTCTGATACTATATTAGGATATGTGGAACCCCTAGATGAATCTCCAAAAGATCCCTTGAGAGTTGAGGAGAAAGGGGAGGTTCCAACATATATAGAGGAGAAATGGTCCAAGTCTAGCCGATGTGGGACTCTAACAGTTTTACATTAAAACCTGACGACATGCATAAACAATTTCTCCAAAATTCGGTATAGTATTTAGTCGGTTGCGATACCAAAGAACCAGTCTTTGTTGATGCATTTGTCTTGTACCATTTTTTGAACCTTAAGTGGTAACTTTTAGCAAGATTCTCGTTTTACGCTTTAACCGTTGGTTAACCTATTCATTGTAACATTCGGTACGCCAAGACCTTACATTCCTCATCATGTAAGATCTTACCCATGCCCATATTACGATCTCATTTAAATTTAGATAACCTTACTTTCTTGTCATTATTAGTTATCTCACATTAATTGATTGATTTATCTTCATAGAAGTTAGATTTCATTCTTCAATCTCAACAAATCAAACATCTTTGTGGCCTTCCTCTGACCGATCAATCGTCGCTTCAATTGTTAGTACCGATCTCACAACTACTTAACTCAAGTGAGTCATTCGATCTTACAAATACTTAACTCAAGTGAGTCATTCGATCTCCTCACGACAACAACACTATCTTTCACAAATTCCATTCAACTTTCAATGGGATTACATATGTGTCTTTCCGTTCGTTGCATCTACAGCCACCATCAGTTTTCATTTTGAAAAAAAATATATGATAATTCTTGAAAACTTCTTATTATTCTTGCTTTGTATATCATTTCGTCGAATATATCTTTACAGGGAATTGAGAGGTTATCTTTTATTGTTGTATCTATTGCACATGTATGCTCCGATTTTTCTATAGTTTAAAGAATAACTCTTTAAAAGGTGTTTGAGGATTGGCTTTAAAGGACATCAACTTGAGTACACCGTTACCAAGATACTCTACAAGCAATCAATATATAGAATGTTATTGTTTTAGCATGAACAAATATGATGCTCAACTATATGCTAAATGCAATTTATTTTTTTGATTTATTTTAAATGCTTTATTTGACAATATGGCTGCTACTTTTGCATTTATATGAAGTTTTAAGAATTAGAAACCATTGAGCAAATGTATTTATGTTATCCCAAATGCACATTGTATGTGGATATGTGCTCCGTAACATTATTTTCAACATCTTTCTTTACAACCACCATTCAGTATTTCTTTTACATTGGGGCACTTTTTAAGTTTTTTCACCTAGGGCTAGCTATGAAAACCTTTGGACCGACATTGCTTATTGAAAGGAAATCGCAGGCAATGAGAATGAGATGTTGAGGAGAGGTTGATGCCAGGATGAGGTGAGGACGAGATAGAAAGAGATGATCAAAGTTTTTTATTCCCATCAATTACAATTTAATGGTTGATTGCATTATATAATATCAAACAATGTTAATCATTTCAATCACATTCTTTACACAAACCGAACATCATAACATATTTTCGTTCATGTTCCTTACCTTCTAATACCCTCAACAAAACGACCCTAAATTGGTTAGTAATATTATGAGTTTATTTGTCATTCATTAAGCATCAAAGATGTATGGTATAAGTTATGATAATGAAAAAAAAAACATGCATATGCATCACTAACAAGTAGTAAACAAACAAGTAAATTGGTGGAGAGACGACATTTATTTTGAGGAACGAAAGCAACAATTATGTAGTTTATAACGTTACACTAAATTGCAAAGTAACATGTAAATAATTAGATTTCATTTACGCATCCAAAATACATATTTACAATCTTCATTGAGGTTAATTCCCTCTAGCATACATCCTTTCCATATCCACATCCACAAGAATCAAATTGTTCAAACAAGTATAAAAAAATCGGGTTTCATTTGCTAACACACATTTTGTACACAATGTTGTATCTTAATCAATCTTACGATCATTGACCTAAAACTTGAGAGCTTCTGACAACCAAATTAATAATATGCATCACGATGATTTCCTTCATCGAAATTGAGCGAATAACTAACAACATCGTACCCAAATATCAATGGCTTGGATGATCCATAAATGCTCTTCTTGCTTCCATCAACCAATTTCTTCAACATCTTCCTCCACTTCCGGCTACGACGTACACTGTTGTTCACTTGTATGTACTGTTCTTGATCGGAGACGGATGAAGTCGATGAACATTCAGAGGAGGTAGACAATCTCCCTTCAATGGTAGTGGTGGAGTTGAAGTGAGTTGCAATTGCCATTTGTGTAGGAGAGAGATGTGTTTTTCTTTGTTTTAAGTTGTGATTGATGAATGGAAAAAATAAGGTAATGAAGTGCATATTTTATAGTTCGTCAATGGAGGACTATTTGGTAATTTCACATCAACTATGAAATCATATAAGTTTTAATATTAGTTGTAAAGGGTGGTTAGATCGTCATCTTGCCATCTTTACACATGCCTTTGTGGGTCTCCCAATTCTGAATTAGAATATTATATGGACCACAAAATCTTGTTTTGTGGGATCAAAATGTTGTGTTCATTTTTTACAACTTGCTTGTTTGATTTACTTTTGAGTTTGAGTTGTTTATGGATAGTGAATGTATACATCGGGTCGACCTATTTGATTAAAAGTGCATGTATTTACATTGATAAAAATATGTTGTTCTAAATTTCTATATCTTTTGTTTACCTATGTCATTCATTTACTGAAAAGATAGTACGGAAGAATATCAAGTGGTAGTTTACTAAATGTTTGTAGAGTAACTGCTTACCGTGTCAGCTATTTTATCTAGTGAAATGCATAACAAAGACCGAACAGACATCTTACGCGGTTAGTCGGTAAGTTTTAAGTAAGGAAAGGACTCTTAGTTAATTAACGTTTACTAGGTAAAAGACATTTACCAACAATTTATTTTGATGATCGAGAACGTTTTTCCATAAAGTAAGTGAGTTGTCACTATTGACGGTAAACATTATAAATTTTAAAGTTATCACAATTTCTTAAATTCTCAAAATAAATAACCTTTTATATATATATATATATAAATATATATATATACATATATATAAAGAGAGAGAGAGAGGAAAGTTCAAATGCGAACTCAAATTTACAGGAATAAAGGAACACATTTAGATACAGATATGATGTGGGTCTCACACAATATAAAATCATATTTGATTCAATGAGGCCCACCATTGAATCAGATATGATTTTATATTGTGTGGGACCCACATCATATCTGACCCTAAGAGTATTCCTTTATTTCTTTAAAAATGCAAAGTTTTCGTTTGAACCTCCCTCTCTATATAGATATTATATATATATATATATTTTGTAGTATTCTAGGTGGAAGGTACCTGGTCAAAGTGTTTTGAAAAGAGAAGTAAAAAAAACCTCAAATATGTCTCCTATACCCCCGACTCCTTCCTCAACCCACTCCCAAGTCTCCAAAAAAAATATTTCCAGAGTTTTAATTAATTTTTTATCTTATTTTATTTTATGTTAATTAAATATGGACGGTATGGTGTCATGGCAGAAGCTCCTAGAGTTTATGAATTCACCATCCCATAAAATATAACGTAACATTAACGCGATATAATGATATAGTTATTTATTTTTACGTTCCCACGTAAGTAAAATAAGTCTTATATAGGACGAAGTAACTTATTTAGCGGAAGTTAGTATGTTACCGTATTTTAACATTTCATTATAATGTATGGAAATATCATTTAATTTTTTAAACATTTTTATAGATATAGGAGATGTCATATCATTTTTTTGCAATTCTCTTTTATATATAAGTATAAATAAATTGTTTATTCCCTCGGCATTATCATTATTACAAATAAAATTGTTTATATCAAATTATGTTGTTATTAAAGTGTAAGAGCGAACTTTCACTTCAACACCATGTTCCAAACATTTGAACTTCGTCATTTTCAATATGCACGATTTAGAATAGCAGTAAACGGAATCTTGACATCACCTTAATTATCCATTCCCTCTATCCAAACCGTAAACTACCTTCCACCCAAAACAATGGTTATTCTAGCGAAATAAATTCAAACAAACAAAGTTGTTTTTAAAATAGTTGACAACTGTTTTCAAGTTCTCTTTTGTGACCACAATACACATCAAAACCCTTATCCTACATCCTTTACTTTTACAAAAGAACCATGAAGCAAAAAGCCTTTTGGTGTCTTCGTTTTTCAAGATCTTTGTGTCACCCAAACTGTTCTCATGCACGTAAAGTTTCAAAGAAACTACGCTTTGAGTCGGCAAATTGTTTATTTAATACATCTTTATGACTCTTATCCTATAACATCTACATTAAACAAAGCAGTGTAGTAGCTAAAAGGTTATTAGTCTTCGTCTTTTAGGATCTTTATTTGGCCCATTATCCATTCACATGCATGGAAAATTGTTAATATGGAAATATGCTTTAAATTTTTAATCATTATCAGTTTTGATATGAAGAGAAAAAACGATTGTTAGATAATTATCTTGTATTTTTGGATTTTATAGACCTTTATCTTAATCCATTGCCATTGGAGTTAATTAATGGCTAACGAGGAGCTTTACTAATAAAAGATTCAGGAATCACTTTGTTTCTAAGTAGTGCAATTCCCAATTCGTGGATGGAAATTTGTTGGCCATTCGACTAGGTCTCAACCGACAAAATTCCGTAAAGGAACCAACCAAGACGGAGGGAAGTCCCAACGGAACGCCCTATGCATCCTAGGGGTTTATTTCTCTATGACTTCGGCAACAACAAATCCTTGATATCTCTACGAAGAATTTCAATCCACAGGTGATGGACTTCTTTCCCCATTTTTAGCGTAAATGCCATCATGCATTGAGTGTCGTCGAGAATGGAACACCATTGTTTCTAGCTAAGTAGCTAGGAACCAATGTTCGAGTCTAACAGACCGAATAAAGCATTGTGCTTGTAGCGAACACCATTGCTTCTGCTTCTCTACTTCTGCTTCTGATTCTTTATCTGATCCTTGATTTAGACATTTGATTGTATTTTGATTTTCTCCAACAAGTTTACATGAATTCGTTTTTCTTTAAGGTTTTTTATTATAAATACATGGGATTCATATTTTGTTTTGGATTTATGGCGGTAGTGGTGGCGGTCAACTGAACTAAGAGTGTTGGTGGTGGTCTAGGGTTGATATAGTGGTTTTAGAGTAAAAACGGAATTAATATCTTTTAAAAAATATCACCTATAAAATGACCAAAATACTCTTCACTAGAGGAGCTAGAGTAACATAAAAAGATTGACGTTGTTAGCATAGTGGGCCAAAATTAAAATAAAACGCACATCATAATGAATTTTTTGTAGTAAATGAGGTTCAAAGTTATTTGTTACTCCAATTACAATTTAATGGTTTGATTGTATTATATAAAACCAAACACTGCTAGAAATTTTATTCACATTCCCTGCTTAAATCGGGCGTCAACAGTGTTTGTCATTTACATTCCTTACCTTCTAATACTCTCAATCAAGCGCTCCTAAATTGGTTTGTAATGTTATTGATACAGAGAGGTTTCGAGAGTTAATGAGACTTTTCTTCGATCTTTGGAGAAAAAAGAAACGAGCTCGAAGGAAGCCAGAAAGTTGGCAATCGAATGAAGAAAACAAAAACAAACGCATATACAAAGTGGCTCGACCGACACCCAAACCGCTCTGACGGATAGCCATGCGGCTCTACCCGCATAAAAAGTCGCCTAATTCACTGTTTGAGGCGTCACTTTCTGTTTCATGCATCATCAAGTCCATAACCATGAATCCATTATGCACCATGCATGTTTACCAAAAAAATCATTATCGCCGACCCACGATTTGTTTCCAATTGTAGTTTTCTTATTTAATTATTTATTTCCTTATGAACTATCTCTAAGTTTCCATAATTGATTAGGATCAATAATATAGTTATTAGTAATTATCTTTTCTTAGTTTGTTGATAATATTTTCCTAGTTTTAGATTATAAATAGGGTTGAGTTCTATTTTGTTAAACACATTATTATTCAATAAAATTCTTCTCTTTTGAGATTTTAAGAGTTTACTCTTAAGGGTCGTTTACCAAACGCTTACCCGAATAAGTGCTTACCAAACCATATTACCTTATCGGAGGAATATAACAAGTACCAAAAATTTTACTCGGTAAGAGCGAAAACAAGGAAAACAATGACCAAGAATCTTACCCGGGTAAGTGATTGCGATGACTCTTTCCATGGTAAGCACTTAGCGGGTAAATTGTTGCATACGATGCCCTTTTTGTGGACTAAAATCTTACCCGGTAAGTAAGTGATAGTGTTGAATTTTTCCGGTAAGCAGTTACCCGGGTAAGATTTGGTAAACGACTCCTAGTTTTTTTTTTAGTTTTACAACCCGTAATTCTTAATTCTAAAGAATTTAGACGCTTATCGATCCTTTCGCAAACCTACGATGCATCAGTTAAGTACATTTGTCCTTGATAAAAGCCTTAAAAGGTGTTAAGTATAAATTATATGATATCCAAAAATATTCATATGCATCACCAACAAGTGGTAGTGAAGCCAGAAAATTAGTGGAGACAAGATGTAATTATTTTGGGAGATGGGTAAAAAATTTCAGTAATTTCTATCTTTAAACTAAATTGCAATGTAAAAGGTAAATAATTATATTTTATTTCCAAGATACATATTTAGGATCTTCAATGGGATTAATTAAATCCCCCTAACATCCACAAGAATCAAATAGATTCACATAAGTAAAAAAATGGTTTTCACTTACCAACACATGTACACCAAACTATGCTATGTACAATAATGTATTTAATCGATCTTATGAATATTGACCTAAAACTTGAGAGCTTCAACATCAATACTAATAATATTCATCACTATGATTTCCTTCATCGAAATTGAGCGAGTAACTAACAACGTCGTACCCGAATGTCAATGGCTTCGATGATCCATATATGCTTTTCTTGCTTTCTTTAACTAATTTCTTCAGCATCTTCCTCCACTTCCGGTTATGACGTACGTTGTTGTTAATCTGTGTGTACTGTTCTTGATCGGAGAGATATGAAGTCGATGAACATTCAGAGGAGATAGACAATCTCCTTTCAATGGTAGAGATGGAGTTAAAGTCAGTTGCAATCGCCATTTTTGCAGGAAAGAGATGATTTTTTTTCTTTGTTTTGAGTTGTGATTGATGAATGGAAAACTAAGGCAATGAAGTGCATATTTTATAGTTGGTCAATGGAGGACTATTTAGTAATTTTACATCAACTATGAGATCATATAACTTTAAATATTAGTTGTAAAGGGGTGGTTAGATCGTCATCTTGCCATCTTTACACATGGTTTTGTGGGTCTCCCAATTCTGATTTTGAATATTATATGGACCACAAAATCTTGTTTTGTGGGACCAAAATCTATTGTTCAATTTTTACAACTTAGCTTGTTTCTGAGTTAAAACTGTTTACGGGTGGTGAATGTATACATCGGGTCGACCAATTTGATTAAAATTGCATGCATGCACAATGATAAAAATATGATGTTCTAAATTCTTTACACAAACCGAACATCATCACATATTTTCATTCATGTTCCTTTACCTTCTAATACCCTCAATAAAACGACCCCTAAATTGGTTAGTAATATTATGAGTTTATTTGTCATTCATTAAGCATCAAGGATGTATGGTATTAATTATGATATTGAAAAAAAAATGCATATGCATCACTAACAAGTAGTAAAAAAACAAAATTGGTGGAGAGACGACATTTATTTTGAGGAACAGAAGCAACAATTCTGTAATTTATAACGTTATACTAAATTGCAAAGTAACATGTAAATAATTAGATTTCATTTACGCATCCAAAATACATATTTACAATCTTCAATGAGGTTAATTCCCTCTAGCATCCATTCTTTCCATATCCACATCCACAAGAATCAAATTGTTCAAACAAGTATAAAAAAACTTAGGTTTCACTTGCTAACATACATTTTGTACACAATGATGTATCTTAATCGATCTTACGATCATTGACTATGATTTCCTTCATCGAAATTGAGCGAGTAACTAACAGCATCGTACCCAAATATCAATGGCTTGGATGGTCCATATATGCTCTTCTTGCTTCCATCAACCAATTTCTGCAACATTTTCCTCCACTTCCGGCTACGACATACACTGTTGTTCACTTGTGTGTACTGTTCTTGATCGGAGAAAGATGAAGTCGATGAACATTCAGAGGAGGTAGACAATCTCCCTTCAATGTTAGTGGTGGAGTTGAAGTGAGATGCAATGGCCATTTGTGTAGGAGAGAGATGGGTTTTTCTTTATTTTGAGTTGTGATTGATGAATGAAAAAAATAAGGTAATGAAGTGCATATTTTATAGTTTGTCAATGGAGGACTATTTGGTATTTTCACATCAACTATGAAATCATATAACTTTAAATATTAGTTGTAAGGGTGGTTAGATCGTCATCTTGCCATCTTTACACATGTCTTTGTGGGTCTCCCAATTCTGAATTAGAATATTATATGGACCACAAAATCTTGTTTTGTGGGATCACACTGTTGTGTTCATTTTTTACAACTTGCTTGTTTACTTTTTGAGTTTGATGATTGTTTATGGATAGTGAATGCATACATTTGGTCCGCTGGTCGACCTATTTGATTAAAAGTGCATGTATTTACATTGACAAAAATATGTTGTTCTAAATTTCTGTGTCTTTTGTTTACCCATGTCATTCATTTACTCAAAAGATAGTATGGAATGATAGAATTAAATAAAGTTATATCAAGGGGTAGTTTTATCTGTGTGTCGGTTATTTTATCTGGTGAGCATGACAAGAACCAAAATTTTGCGTAGTAAAAGGCATAGCAAGGACCGAACATATATCTTACTTGGTTAGTTGGTAAGAAAGGAAAGGACTCTTAGTTGATTAACGTTTACCAGGTAAAAGGCACTTACCAACAATTTATTTTGATGACAGAGATGTTGTTCCATAAAATAAGTGAGCCGTCACTATTGACGGTAAACGTTATAGTTCTCAAAGTTATCTTAATTTATTGGATTCTGAAAATAAATAACCTTATATACACTACTAAAATGGAAGGCTTTCACCTACCGACATTTCCCTGGGAAATCCATCGCTAAAGGGTGATCCGTCACAAAACCGTCACAAAATTGGTGTCTAAATTGTTGGTGGGTAAATCAAATTGGTGACAGATTGCCCAAGAAATTCCTGGGTAATCCGTTGGTATTTTCTTGAAAATATCGGATTTCGTTGAAACCATTAGTATTTACTGGGTGATTCGTGGTAATCACCCACGAAAATTTCCATGGATATTTTTTTGTGGGTGAAAATCATTTTTTGGTAGTGATATATATATATATATATATATATATATATATATATAGGGGAGGGATTATACGAGAAACATTCATTTTTAAAGGAATAAAGGAACACTTTGTGGACCACATATGATATGGGTCCCACATAATATTAAATCATTTATGATTTAATATTAAATCAGAAATGATTTAATATTATATGGATATATATATATATATTTTGTAGTATTTTAGGTGGAAGGTACCTGGTCAAAGTGTTTTGAAAAGAGAGAAGTAAAAAAAATCTCAAATATGTCTCCTATACCACTCCTTCCTCTACCCACTCCCAAGTCTCCAAAAAAACATTTTTATAGTTTTAAAATAATTTTTATCTTATTTTATTTAATGTTAATTAAATATGGACGGTATGGTGTCGTGGCAGGCTAGCAGCAGCACCTAGAGTTTATGAATTCACCACCCCATACAATATAACGTAATATTAACGTGATATAGTGATATAGTTATTTATTTTTGCGTTCCCACGTAAATAAAATAAAAATCTTTTATAAGATGAAGAAACTTATTTAGCGAAAGTTAATATGTTAACTTCACATATCTTAACGTATTTTAACATTTTATAATAATGTATGAAAATGTCATTTTATTTTTTAAACATTTTTATGGATATAGGAGATGTCATACCAATTTTTTGCGATTCTCTTTTATATATAAGTATAAATAAGTTGTTTATTCCCTCGGCATTATCATTATTACAAATAAAATTGTTCATATCAAATTTATGTTGTTATTAAAGTGTAAGAACGAACTTTCACTTCAACACCATGTTCCAAGCATTTGAACTTCGTAATTTTCAATATGCACGGTTTAGGATAGTAGTAAACGATTTCTTGACATCACCTTTCCCATTCCCTCTATCCAAACCTTAAACTACCTTCCACCAAAAACAACAGTTATTCTAGCGAAATAAATTCAAACGAATGAAGCTGCTTTTTAAAGGAGTTGACAACTGTTTTCAAGTTCTCTTTTGTGACCACAATACACATCAAAACCCTTATCCTACAACCTTTACTTTTACAAAAGAACCATGAAGCAAAAAGCCTTTTGGTGTCTTCGTTTTTCAAGATCTTTGTACGCAAACTATTCTCATGCACGTAAAGTTTCAAAGAAACTACACTTTGAGTCGGCAAATTGTTTATTGAATACATCTTTATGACTCTTATCCTATAACATCTACATTAACAAAGTAGTGTAGTAGCTAAAAGGTTATTAGTCTTCGTCTTTTAGGATCTTTCTTTGGCCCATTATCCATTCACATGCACGGAAAATTATGAATATGGAACTATGCTTTAAATGTTTAATCAATATCAATTTTGATATGAAGAGAAAAAAAGATTGTTAGACAAATATCTTGTATTTTTGGATTTTATAGACCGTATCTTAATCCAATGCCATTAGAGTTAGTTTATGGCTAACGAGGTGCTTTACTAATAAACGATTTGGGAAGCACTTTGTTTCTAAAGTAGCGCAACTCCCAATTTGTGGATAGAAATTTGTAGGCCATTCGACTAGCTCTCAACCGACAAAATTTCGTAAAGGAACCAACCAAGGCGGAGGGAAGTCCCAAATGAACGCCTTATGCACCCTAGGAGGTTGATTTCTCTCACTACTAAACAAAAGACTTTTGCCTACTAAAAAGTGATTCCACACAAAACCGTCACAAAATTTGGTTGCTAAATTGCTGGTGGGTAATTCAAATTAGGGACAGATTACCCAGGGATTCTCTTGGTGATGTATTGGTATTTTCTCGAAAAACATCGGATTTTACCGAATCACTGGTATTTTCTGGGTGATCCATGGGTAATTACCGACGGAAATTTCTCTGGATGATTTTTGTAGGTGAAAGTCATTTGTTTTGTAGTGTCTATGACTTCGGAAACAATAAATCCTTGGTATCTCTAGGAAGAAGTTTAATCCACGGGTGATGGATTTCTTTCCCCCTTTTTAGCGTAAATGCCACCATGCATTGAGTGTCATCGAGAATAGAACACCATTGTTGCTAGCTAAATAGGAACCAATGTTCAAGTCTAACAGACCAATTAAATTAAGCATTGTGCTTGTAGCGGAGACCATTGCTTCTACTCTTCTACTTCTTCATCTGATTCTTCATCTAATCCTTGATTTAGACATTTGATTGTATTTAGATTTTCTCCAACAATTTTACATGAATTTGTTTTTCTTTAAGGTTTTTTTATTATAAATACATGGGACTCGTATTTTGTTTTGGATTTGTGGCGATAGTTGGTGTCAGACAGCTGAACTGAAAGCATTGGTGGTGGCTTGGGGTTGATATAGTGGTTTTAGAGTAAAAACATAATTAATATCTTTTTAAAAATATTACCTATAAAAAGATCGACATTGTTAGCATAGTAGGCCAAAATCAAAATAAAACGCACATCACAATGAGTTTTTTGCAATAAATGAGGTTCAAAGTTTTTTATTACTCCAATTAATGGTTTGATTGTATTATATAAAATCAAACACTGCTAGTAATTTTATTACTCGCTATTTATTTCATTGTTCAACTCTTTAACAACACGAAAAAAATCTATTGTTTAACTCTTTGACAACATGAAAACCCAAAGGCTTGCCCTCCATCTCTATCTATCCAAAGGATGGAAGGGCAAAGTCCTTTGCTGTCCCCCAGTCAAGAATTGGGACCTTACAATTACTATTTTATCTCATGTCTTTCTTCGTTCATGATTCGATATTCTGGCTTCTAAAGCCTTAAAAGATGTTTGGTATAAATTATGATATCCAAAAATATTCACATGCATCACTAACAAGTGGTAATGAAGCGAGAAAATTAGTGGAGACAAAATTTATTCTGGGGGATCGATGGGTTGAAAATTTCAGTAATTAATTCTAACTTTAAACTAAATTGCAAAGTAAAATGTAAATAAATATATTTTATTTACAAGATACATATTTTGGATCTTCAATGGATTAAAGAATCAAATTGATTCACATAAGTTAAGATAAATGGTTTTCACTTTCTAACACATGTACACCAATTACTCTTTTATGTACAATGATGTATTTTAATCGATCTTATGAATATTAACCTAAAACTTGAGATCTTCAACATCAATACTAATAATATTCATCACTATGATTTCCTTCATCAAAATTGAGCGAGTAACTGACAGCGTCGTACCCGAATGTCAATGGCTTCGATGATCCATATATGCTTTTCTTGCTTTCTTTAACTAATTTCTTCAACATCTTCCTCCACTTCCGGTTATGATGTACACTGCTATTTACATGTGTGTATTGTTCTTGCTCGGAGACAGATGAAGTCGATGAACATTCGGATGAGGTAGACAATCTCCCTTCAATGGTAGAGATGGAGTTAAAGTCACTTGCAATGGTCATTTTTACAGGAAAGAGATGGGTTTTTTTTCTTTGTTTTGAGTTGTGATTGATGAATGGAAAACTAAGGCAGAGTGCATATTTTATAGTTGGTCAATGGAGGACTATTTGGTAATTTCACATCAACTATGAGATCATATAAACTTTAAATATTAGTTGTAAAGGGGTGGTTAGATCGTCATCTTGCCATCTTTACACATGGTTTTATGGGTCTCCCAATTCTGATTTTGAATATTATATGGACCACAAAATCTTGTTTTGTGGGACCAAAATCTTATTGTTCAATTTTTACAACTTGCTTGTTTCTGAGTTAAAGTTGTTTACGGGTGGTGAATGTATATATCAGGTCGACCAATTTGATTAAAAATGCATGCATGTACAATGATAAAAATATAATGTTCTAAATGTTCAGCCTTTTTAAGTATCCAATCACGTAAAGTCGTATCGCCAATTTATTAAAAATAGAATATGGAATAGTAGAATTAAATAAATTCACGTTAAGCGGTCGTTTACTAAATCTTTATTGGATAAGTGTTTATTGCGCGTCATTTGAATGAGCATGATAAAGACCTTTCACCATGGAGAGTAGACAATCAATTCCTAACACTTTTTCTGGGTTATCTGTGGGTAATCACCTACGAAAATTTCATGTGGGTATTCACCTGTGAAAATTTCACTAGGTAATTTTGATGGTTAAAAGTCATTTATTTTGTAGTGTCATTAAATTTTTTAAACATTTTTACAGATATAGAAGGTGTTACATCATCTCTTTGTGATTCTCTTTTATATATAAATATAAATAAGTTGTTTATTTCCTCGACGTTACTATTATTACAAATAAAATTGTTTGTAACAAATTATGTTGTTATTAAAGTGTAGGAGCGAACTTTCACTTCAACATCATGTTCCAACCATTAGAACATCTTCATTTTCAATATGCACCGTTTAGAACAGTAATAAACGGAATCTTGACATCACCTTTCCCATTCCCTCTATCCAAATCGTAAACTAGCTTTCACCCAAAACAACGGTTATTCTGGTAAAATAAATTCAAACAAACAAAGTTGCTTTTTTAAAGGAGTTGACAACTGTTTTCAAATTCTCTTTTGTGACCACAATACACATCGAAACTCTTATCCTATAACCTTTACTTTTACAAAAGAACTTTGAAGCAAAAAGCCTTTTGGTCCTCGTCTTTCAAAATCTTTCTGTCATACAAACTATTCTGATACACGTAAAGTTTCAAAGAAAACTACGCTTTGAGTAGGCAAATTGTTTGTTGAATACATCTTTATGATTCTTATCCTATAACATCTACATTAAACAAAGTAGTGTAGTAGTTAAAAGGTTATTAGTCGCTCTTCATCTTTTAGGATCTTTGTTTGGCCCATTATCCATTCAAATGCATGGAAAATTGTGAATATGGAACTAGAGAGGTTTCAATTGCAAACCCGACAATTTAAACAAATTTCAAAAACCATTATATTAGGAAACAATTGAGATATTTATGGACAGTATCATAAATAATTAATTATGGTTGAAATATATATGGAAGTTGATAAGTTCATTAATTATGATCATTTCTTTGAATTATGAAACAATATAAAATTAAATATTAATTAGACTAGATGAACAGCTAAGATTGGTTAGTAAAGTTTATTTGAATTGTCGGGCTTACAATTGAAATGTCCCCTATGGAACTATGCTTTAAATTTATAATCACTATCAGTTTTGATAGTTAGAGAAAAAAAGATTGTTAGACAAATATCTAGTATTATTGGATTTTATACACCGTATCTTAATCTATTGCCATTAGAGTTAGTTTATGGTCAACGAGGAGCTTCATTAATCAAAGATTCGGGAATCACTTTGTTTCTAGAGTTGTAAAATTCTCAATTTGTGGATGGAAATTTTTAGGTCATTCGACAAGGTCTCAATCTCAACCGACAAAATTCCATAAAGGAACTAACCAAGGCGGAGGGAAGTTCCAATGGAACGCCTTATGCATCATAGGAGGTTGTTTTCCCTATGACTTCGGCAACAATAAATCCTTAATATCTCTAGGAAGAAGTCCATTCCACAGGTGATGGATTTCTTTTTCCCTTATTTTAGCGTAAATGTCACCATGCATTGAGTGTCGTCGAGAAGGGAACATCATTGCTGCTAGCTAGATAGAAACCAATGTTCGAGTCTAACAGACCGAATAAAGTATTGGGTTTGTACCACACACCAGTGGTGGATCCATTTGGTGATGGGGATCGGAATTAAAGTACTGTCATGTAGTTGGCAGATAATTTAAATGTTTGTTTAGGGTGATATGACATAATGTTTTCTTTCGATCAGATCCAATTCCCAAGAGAGTTCATTCAAATGAATTTTCTTAGGCCGCATCAAATGAGTAGAGTCGAAGGATATTAAAGGAATTATATATAAGCACTGCTATCGATTCCGGATTTTGGTATTTAAAAAAGTCATTTTTGTAACGAAATAATAGAAGAGTTAACAAATATATAATAGTTAGGCATCAGTTAAAAGATCCTAACCCTAACGATTAACAATTAATAAAAAAACATAACAATTAGGCATCACTTAATAATAAAATCTAGCCCTAACAATTAACAAAAAAAATAACAATTAGACATAACTAATAATAAACTGTAACCTAACAATTAACAAAAAAAATTAACAATTAGACATCAACTAATAATAAACTCTAACCTAACAATTAACAAAAAAAATTAACAATTAGATAACAACTAATAATAAATTCAACTCTAACAATTAACAAAAAAAAATTAACAATGACACATCAACTAACAAACCATAACCGTAACATTAATATTAGAAACAAATTAAATAGAAAATAGGCATTGAAATTGGGTTGATTTTTTTGTGAAAACAAACCTTATTTTGGGGCCAAAACAATATATATAGTTACTAAAAATAATATATATAGTTACTAAAAATTAATATTTATAATAAAAAACGCAATTTTTAAAAGTTAATGGGTGCATTAGATCCGCCTATGCGGGACACCATTGCTTCTACAGTTCTACTCCTTTACTTTTGCATCTGATTCTTCATCTGATCCTTGATTGAGAATTTTGATTTTCTCTAAGACAAATTTACATGAATTTGTTTTGCTCTAAGGTTTTTCATTATAAATACATGGAATTCATATCTTGTTTTGGATTTGTGGCGGTAGTCAGCTAGTTTAAAAGTGTTGGTGGTGGTCTGGGGTTGATTTAGTGCTTTTAGAGTAAAAACATACTTAATAATTTTTTTAAAAGATCACCTATAAAATGATCAAAATATTCCTTACGAGAGGAGCTAGATTCGCATAAAAAAATTGATGTTGTTAGCATAGTGCGCCAAAATCAAAATAAAACGCACACTGTAACGAACTTTTTGCAATAATTGAGGTTCAAAGTTTTTTATTACCCCAATTACAATTTAATTGTTTGATTGTATTATACAAAATCAAACACTCTTAGTAATTTTATTCATATTCCCTCCTTAAATGAGATGTCAACAAATATTTGTCATTTACATTCCTTACCTTCTAATATTCTTAATTAATCAGATGCTCCTAAATTAGTTTGTGCTGTTATGAGCATATTTGTCCTTTATTAAAGCCTTCAAATATGTTTGGCATAAATTATGATATTCAAACAATATTCATATGCATCACCACCAAGTGGTAATGAAGCCAGAAAATTAGTGGAGAGACAAAATTTATTTTGGGTGATGGGTACAAAATTCCAGTAATTAATTTCTAACTTTATACTATTGCAGAGTAAAATGTAAATAATTATATTAATTTATTTACACATCTAAGATACATATTTTGGATCTTCAATTGGGATTAATTAAATCCCCCTAATAAACCATTGTTCTCCATATCCGCATCCACCAGAATAAAATTGATTCACATAAGTAAAAAAACAAATTGGTTTTCACTTACTAAAATATATGTACACCAACTTTGTTATGTACAATGATGTATTTTAATCGATCTTATGAATATTGACTTAACATTTTGAGAGCTCCAACATCAATACTAATAATATTCATCACTATAATTTCCTTCATCGAAATTGAGCGAGTAACTAACAGTGTCGTACCCGAATGTCAACGGCTTCGAATATCCATATATGCTTTTCTTACTTTCTTCAACTAATTTCTTCAGCATCTTCCTCCACTTCCGACTACGTCGTACACTGGTGTCTACCTTTGTGTATTGTTCTCCATCGGAAACAGATGAAATCGATGAACATTCAGATGAAGTAGACAACCTCCTTTCAACGGTAGTAATGGAGTTGAAGTCATTTGCAATGGCCATTTTTGCAAGAAAGAGAGAGAGAGAGTCTTTCTTTGTTTAAAGTTGTGATGATGAATGGAAAACTAAGGCAATGAAGTGCATAATTTATAGTTGGTCAATGGAGGACTATTTAGTAATTTTACATCAACTATGAGATCATATAACTTTTAATATAAGTTGTAAAGGGTGGTTAGATCGTCATCTTTGCCAACTTTACACATGGTTTTGTGGGTCTCCCAAATTCTGAATTTGAATATTATATGGACCACAAAATCTTGTTTTGTAGGACCAAATTTTGTGTTCAATTTTTACAACTTAGCTTGTTTCTGAGTTAAAGTTGTTTATGGGTGGTGAATGTATATATCGGGTCGACCAATTTGATTAAAAATGCATGGATAGATGTACAATGATAATAATATAATGTTCTAAATTTCCACTCTTTTTTATTATCCAATCACGTAAAATCATATCGCTCATTTATTGAAAATAGAGTATGGAATGGTAGAATTAAATAAATTTACACTAATAGTGGTTTACTAAATGTTTATTGGATAAGTCCTTATTGTGTGTCATTTGAATGAGCATGATAAAGATCAAAAATCTTATATACTCGGTAAGAGGCAAAGAAAGAACCGGATATATATACACTCTGATGTAGAGCGAGTTGCAATGGAGATCGAAGAACAAATCGATAAGAGTAAGCAAGGATGAAAACCACTTCCCTAGCGGGTTGAGCCGCTTGGAGACCCGCCTAATTTTTTGCTTGTTTCAACAAAACGGGTGAGAATGCGGGTTCAGCTGCCTGGCCACCCGCCTAGCCCACTGTCTCGTCCGGGCAGATGAGAATGCGGGTTCAGTCGCCTGACCACCCACCTAACCGGCTTTTTGCTTTCTGGTTCCACCTTTTTGCTTCCTTGCCACGTCGCCACTAACATGACCTTTTTTTATGCCTATCATACTTATTTCTTTTTTATTTTATTTATTATCTTTGGTAATTAATTATTTAGTTTCTTAAATTAACTATAATTATTAGGTGATTATCTTTTGTAAGTTGATGCTAATCTTTTTCATGTTTTAGATTATAAATAGGGTTTGAGTTCTTTTTTGTTAATTACATTATCAATCAATAATATTTTTTTCTCATTTAGAACATTTCGAGTTTTATCATTCTTTCATTAGTTCTTACGTTTGTAAGATCTATTATCTTTTGGATTTGAAGTTTGTCAATCCGTTCCGTGTTTTCTACTGCGTCACACTCGGAATCACATGAAACCAACATGTTTTCGTGAGACTCATGGGACTATTATACCGAGAATCTTACTCGGTTACTCGGTAATTAAATGAGTACTCTTACCTAATTAGCATTTATCAAGTAAGAGACACTAATTAACCAGCAATTTGTTTTGAAGACCAAAAATGTTGTCCGATAAAGTAAGAGAATCATCACTCTTGCCGGTAAGTTATTACCAGTAAGCATGTGGTAAGCAACCCTTAAATAAAACGTTCACATGATTGTACGTGATTGATATTTGATAGATTGAAGCAAACAGAAAGTTTGTGATGTATGGTGGATTTATATATATATATATATATATATGAAATATATGTGTGTATAGAAATTAAATCAAATTAGAACTACAAAAAAGTTATAAACTTGTAAGAATCCATTTAAAAATAAATATTTACATGATTCTTTTTCAATCTAATGTTAGGATTTAAAATATTTGTTTCCTATATATTTGTTTAATAATGTGATAATTTCAAATATATTTATTTATCATGTGTATAGTTTTTTTTACATATATTTTGGATTTTACTAAGTGAAGTAAAAAAAGTCTCGCATGTTATTTTTTACTAGGTGAATATAAATATATGTGAAAAATACCTTAAATCATAATTTTTGATGAAAAAAATAATGTAAACAAGTTTTTATATTGATTTTCAAATGTTTGTAACATTTTATGGTTCTCATTTGATTATCGTTCTTTACAAAACACACACATATATATATACACATATATCATCTTTAATATTATGGAAATGGTTTTGGTGCTAAAAAAGACAGGTTCATCCGAAAACAATAGTCAAATACTAGAATAAAAAAATGATCGAATCATTTATAATTTTACATTAAAATCACATGTAAAATCAATAAAATTCACATAGAATTTGACCGTTATATTGCTGTTATTACCAAATCACTTCTAATTTTATTGTTTATTCTTTTATTTTGTTGTTTTTTTCTTATTTGAACCCTTTTATATAATACAAATTGTTATATATAGTATTTTAGGTGGGAGGTACCTGGTCAAATTGTTTTGAAGAGAGAGGAGTAAAAAAATCTCAAATATGTCTCCTATAACCCCACCCCTTCCTCTACCCATTCCAAGTCTCCAAAATAAATATTTTTATATTTTAATTAATTTTTTATTTTATTTTATTTTATTTTATTTTATTTTATATTAATTAAATAGGGACGGTATGGTGTCGCGGCCAGACCACCTGGAGTTTATGAATTCACCACCCCTTACGACATAACGTAACATTAACGTGATATAATGATATAGTTATTTATTCTTACGTCCCCAGGGAAGTAAAAGAATTCTTATATAATATGAAGTAACTTATTTAGCGGAAGTTAACATGTTAACTTCACATACATTAACGTATTTTAACATTTCATTATAATGTAAGAAAGTATCATTTAAACTTTTAGACATTTTTATAGGTATAGAAGGTGTCATGTCATTTTTTTGCGATTCTCTTTTATGTATAAGTAAAAATAAGTTGTTTATTTCTTCGGCATTATCATTATTGCAAATAAAATTGTTTATATCAAATTATGTTGTTATTAAACTGTAAGAGCGAACTTTCACTTCAACACCATGTTCCAAGCATTTGAACTTCGTCATTTTCAATATGCACCGTCTAGAATAGTAGTAGATGGAATCTTAACATCACCTTTCCCATTCCCTCTATCCAAACCATAAACTACCTTCCACTAAAAACAACGGTTATTCTAGCGAAATAAATTCAAACAAGCAAGGTTGCTTTTTTAAAGGATTTGCCAACTGTTTTCAAGTTCTCTTTTGTGACCACAATACACGTCAAAACTCTTATCCTGTAACCTTTACTTTTACAAAAGAACATTGAAGCAAAAAAGCCTTTTGGTCTTCACCTTTCAAGATCTTTGTGTCACCCAAACTATTCTCATACACGTAAAAGTTTCAACGAAACTACGCTTTGAGTAGGCAAGTTGTTTATTGAATACATCTTTATGACTCTTATCCTATAACAATCTACATTAAACAAAGCAATGTAGTAGCTAAAAGGTTATTAGTCTTCGTCTTCGTCTTTTAGTATCTTTGTTTGGCCCTTTATATATCCATTCACATGCATGAAAAAATGTGAATACGGAACTATGCTTTAAATTTGAAAATATTATCCGTTTTAATATGAAAAGAAAAAAAATATATTGTTAGACAAATATCTTGTGTTTTGGATTTTATAAACTGTATCTTAATCCATTGCCATTAGAGTTAGTTTATGGTTAAACAGGAGCTTTATTAATCAAAGGTTCGCGAATTAGTTTGTTTCTTGAGTTGTGTAGTTCCCAATTCATGGATGGAAATTTGTAGGTCATTCGACAAACGAAATTCCGTAAAGGAACCAACCAAGGCGGAGGGAAGTTCCAAGAGAACGCCTTATGCAACCTAGGAGGTTGCTTTCTCTATGACTTTGGCAACAATAAATCGTTGATATCTCCAGAAAGAAGTTCAATCCATGGGTGATGGATTTCTTTTTCCCTATTTTTAGCATAAATAACACCATGCATTAAGTGTCATCGAGAATGGACACCATTGCTAGTTGCTAGCTAAATAGAAACCAATGTTCTCGTCTAACAGACCGACTAAAGCATTGTGCTTGTATCGGACACCATTGCTTCTACTCATCTACTTCTGCATCTGATTCTTCATCTGATCCTTGATTTAGAATTTTGATTGTATTTTGATTTTCTCCAAAAAAATTACATGAATTTGTTTTTCTTTAAGGCTTTTTATTATAAATACACGGGATTCATATTTTGGTGCTAGTCAGCTGAACTGAGAGTGTTGGTGGTGGTCTAGGGTTGATTACTTGATTTAGTAGTTTTAGAATAAAAACAGAACTAATAAATTTTTGAAAAATATCAATGACCAAAATACTCCTCACTAAAGGAGCTAGATTAACATAAAAAGATTGACGCCATTAGCATAGTGGGCCAAAATCAAAATAAAACGCACAATATTTGTAATGAATTTTTTTGCAATAAATGAGGGTCAAAGTTTTTTATCACCCCAGTTACATTTTAAAGCTTTTTTTTTTTTTAAAAGGCCATCAAACATTTTAAAGCTTTGATTTTAGTATAAAAAATCAAACGCTACAAATAATTTTATTCACATTCCCTCCTTAAATCAGACGTCATTATTTTCATTTTTTTTTTGAATTAATTGTTATTTACATTTCTTACTTTCTAATACTCTCAATCAAACGCTGCTAAATTGATTTGTAATGTTATGAGCATATTTGTCTTTTATTAAAGCCTTAAAAGATGTTTGGTATAAATTTTCATATTAAAAAAATATTCATATATATATGCATCACCAACAAGTGGTAATGATGCCAAAAATTAGTGGAGAAACAAAATTTATTTTGGGGGATGGGGTAGAAAATTTCAGTGATTTTTAACTTTATACTAAATTGGAGTAAAACGTAAATAATTATATTTTATTTACACATCTAAGATACACATTTAGGATCTTCAATGGGATTAATTAAATCCCCCTTACATCCATTGTTTTCCATTTCCACATCCACAAGAATCAAATTGAGTCACATTAGTTAAAAAAAATTGGTTTTCATTTACTAACACATGTACAACAATTACTCTCCTATTTACAATGATGTATTTTAATCGATTGTATGAATATTGATCTAAAACTTGAGAGCTTCAACATCAATACTAATAATATTCATCAGTATGATTTCCTTCATCGAAATTGAGCGAGTAACTGACAGCGTCGTACCCGAATGTCAATGGCTTCGATGATCCGTATATGCTTTTCTTGCTTTCTTTAACCAATTTCTTCAGCATCTTCTTCCATTTTCGGCTGTTACGTACACTGTTGTTTACCTTTGTGTATTGTTCTTCATCAGAAACAGATGAAGTCGATGAACATTCGGAGGAGGTAGACAATCTCCTTTCAATGGTAGTGATGGAGTTGATGTAAGTTGCAATGGCCATTTTTGCAGGAAAGAGATGAGTTTTTTTCTTTGTTTTGAGTTGTGATGGTGGATGGAAAACTAAGGCAATGAAGTGCATATTTTATAGTTGGTCAATGGAGGATTATTTGGTAATTTCACATCAACTATGAGATCATATAACTTTAAATATTAGTTGTAAAGGGTGGTTAGATCTTCATCTTGCCAACTTTACACATGCTTTTGTGGGTCTCCCAATTCTGAATTAAAATATTATATAATATTTTATATTATATATATGGACCACAAAATCTTTTTTTGTGGGACCAAAATCTTGTGTTCATTTTTTACAACTTGCTTGTTTATGAGTTAAAGTTGTTTATGCATGTATACAACGGTCGACTGATTTGCTAAAACTGGGTGTATATGCGGGATAAAAATATGTTATTTTTAATTTTTATGTATCTTTTCTAGAGAAAGGTTTAAATGAGAACTTTGTATTTTTAAATAAACAAAGGGACACTTGTGGATCATATATGATGTGGGTTCCACATAATATTAAATCATTTATGATTTAATATTATGTGGGACCCACATCATATGTGGTCCACAACTTGTTTCTTTGTTCCTTTAAAGAGGGGTGGTTCTCATTTGATCTCTCCTCATCTTTTCTATCTATTAATTATGTAAAGTTGTGTCATTCGTTTATTGAGAATGGAGTAGGGAGTATGAAACGAGAGAATTAAATAAATTTATACTACGTAACATGTTTACATGGTTATGTGTGATTTGTGAACAGAAAGAGACCTGATATATATATATATATATATTAAAGACTAACATATTTTTATTTGTATATAGAGGATATGTTTTCATGGCCGAACTGTTGGAGTTTATGGATTCATCACTAACACAAATACCCAATATAATGTAATATTAACATAATATAATGATATACTTATCATTTATGTTCCTATGAAGGTAAAAAGGTCTCATATAGTCTCGTTATATAGAATCTTGACATCACCTTCCAGAATTCTCGCGATCCTAACTGTAAACCACCTTCCACCTAAAGTAAAGGTCATTTCCCTGAAATACATTTAAACAAATTTGCTTTCGCAAAAGAGTTAATAACTGTTTTCAAGTTCTCTTTTTATGACCACAATGCACATCAAAACTCTTATCCTATAATATTTGCTTTTACAAAAGTACGTTGAAATAAAAAGGTTTTTGGGCTTCGCCTTTCAAGATCTTTGTGTTACCCAAACCATTATCATACACGTAAAGTTTCAAAGAAAACTACGCTTTGAATAGGCAAATTGTTTGTTGGATACATCTCATTAGTCTTATCGTATAACGTCTACTTTTACACAGCAGTGTAGAAGTTAAAAGGATATAATTAGTCTTCGTCTTTTAGGATCTTTGTTTGACCCATTATCCATTTTCATACACGAAAATTACGAATGGATCAATGCTTCAAATTTACAATCATTATCTTGTTTTGATAACAAAAGAAAAATAAATTGCTTGACAAATATCTTGTATTTTGAAGTCTATAGACCATATCTTAATCCCTTGCCATTAGAGTTGGTTTACGGCTAATGAGGAGCTTTATTACCATATCTTAGGGCTATATTTTTTTTTCCTCTCTTCTGATTAACAACATAAATGCCACCATGTAGTGAGTGCCGTCGAGAACAAGACACCATTGTTGTTAATTGAATTTGAACCAAGTCAACATTCGAGTCTAACGGAGCAGATAGTGTCTCACGCTTGAACGGCACACTATTGCTTCCGCTGCTATGCTTTTTCATATACGTCTGCTTCTACATCTGATCCTTCATTAAGAGAGTTGATTGTATTTTCGTTTAGTGTTTTTATTGTATTTTGATTTTCATTTAGAGTTTTGATTACACTTTTTTATTAATAAATGAGTAATAATAAATTATGAGTTAAATACTTAAATTAATAATAAGTAAGAGCATCTCCAACAGTATTGCTAAAATAGCAAAAAATGTGTTTTTTTCTCTAAACATCTCCAACAACTTTGTTATATTGATTTTTATATTTGAGAAAACTTGGAATTTTCCCAAATTTAGAGAAATCTCTAAAACTTGATAGTAGAAGCGAGAAATGATTATTTTTTTCAATCTTTATCATTTTATAATAAGTTTTTTGTAAAGAGTGTATTGGGATGATAAATTTGATAATATTATATTAATATAATTTGTGTTAAAATTTCTAAAATAGCAAATCTGTTGGAGTTAAATGTCATTGCTTATAGAGATTTTATCTTTTAGTTATATATTTTAAAAAAAATATAGAAAACATGTTGGAGATGCTCACAAAATAAAACTACAAAATAATCATAAATTAATGTTAAATTATGATCTTTTGATGGACGAATACTTTTATAAATTAATGATTCATGATTGATATTATCATGTTCTTATGATCGAATAATATCCAATTAAGTATTTATCTTCTAACAATATTGAATTGTAAATAGTACATTCCTAATAAAAATATATTTGTGATTATAAACCAATAATGGTTAAGAACCATTATTCATCGATCTTCAACTAATAATAATAAAGACTAAACTATAAATTTGGTGTTAGTGATTTGTTAAAAATAATATTTTATGTTTTTATAGTTTTAAAATTAGAAGATGATCATCGTGGATTACAAAAACGTTTAGATTTGTTCCTTTCTTCTGACGACTATTACATAAATTCAATAAATAAAATGCATTTTCGTCATTTTATTGATTTTTTTTTGGGTTTTTTGCTAAATCAAAATTGATTTTATGATTTTGGTTCCTATGATCTTTGATCGGGTAAAAGGAAAAAATCAATAAAAGAACAAAAATAGACCCATTTAACGAAATTTTTTACCAGTCACTAGATGATGGGATCAATTCTGAATGTTTTTATAAACCACATTAAGAGGCCGTTTACCAAATCTTACTCGGGTAAGTGCTTACGGGCAAAATTCAATACAATCACTTGCTTACCGGATAAGATTTTAGTCCACAAAAACGGCATCGTATGCAACAATTTACCCGGTAAGCGCTTACCATGGTAAGAGTCGTCGCAATCACTTACCTGGGTAAGACTCTTGGTCATTGTTTTTCTTGTCTTTGTTCTTACCGGATAAGATTTTTGGTACTTGTTATATTTCTATGATAAGGTAATATAACTTGGTAAGCACTTATCCAAGTAAGCAATGGTAAACGGCCCCTAAGTTTTTATAATTTTAAAATGTATAAAAATATTATTTTTGACAACCATAATTGTTGCTCACACTTAACAATAATATCAAACCGACCAATAGTCCGGGTGGCATCGTTAATCAGGTTAGTTACTAAAAAAATGTATATATTCTTATTAGCAGAGTGTATCAGATTAAAAAGGTATTTTATTTTGATTTTGATTTTATGAGGGTTTTTTCTAAAAAGTTTATTTTGATTTTATAACAAAATATCTTGAATATAATAGTTCTAGGATTTATTTCAAGAAAAAATTTATATTTAATAAAATATCACATGATATATCGATATCCAAAATTATCTTAGATGAAAATCTTGTTCATTTATGTATAGAGTTTGACAGGTAATTATTTTTCCATTTATTAATAATTGTGTAACTGTGAAAACAGTAACTACATTTTTTATTATTATAAATGGTGTTATCATATTTGTAGAATATATATTTAAGTTATAGGATGAAGACAAATATCGTTTTTTGTGCTTGGTGCATTGATAAAAACAAAAAATAACTTATTTTTATAAGTTAAATTCTTAAAGAAACAGAATTAAATAATACTGTATTTCTTTCGTCTAAAAATATTAAAATATTTGTTTATATTTTTATTTTTATTTATTTCGTTATAAAGTATCATACTTTTAAAAGCAAATCTATGTTTTTTATTTTACTTTTAAATATACAATAGAGAAAAATATTTTTATCTAATTTGTTAATAAAACAGTGTGATAATTATACATACCTAAACTATGTATCTTTTTATCGTGGATAAAATGACAACACGTAAGTTAATGTTAAATAGATTATTTGGTATAGTATAATATTTTATATACCAATTACGGTTGATTAATATAATATACCAATTGCACCCCTAACAACAAGATGTAAATCATATTATAAATTCAAAATTCAAAATTATTTCATCGAAATCCGAAGTATATGAAATGTTTTAGGGAATTTGACTCAAATTATACATATAATTTATCATCCTAACCAGTTCTCTCTTACTTTTATCCAAATGTCACTGAATTCGTAACACAGGTTTGTAAGTATTGCAGACCCCCAAAACAACGTCGTTTTGGGCCAACTCCATAAGCCAGATTCGCAATAGTCACGGGCCAGACGTAAAACTCGTTTTCACGTCGTTTTAGACTTGGCATTGTAAGACGGATGCGGGTGGAACCGGGTTTGGGTCGGGTCCATAATAGTTACTGTAATATCCCACATTGGTTGGGGAGGAGAACAAGAGTTGCCTTATAAGGGATTTGGATACCTCCCCTATCAGACGTGTTTTAAAATCGTGAGTCCAGGTGTGTGGACAAAGCGGACAATATCTGGTATGGTTGGCCTGGGATGTTACAGATGGTATCAGAGCTGGGAATTGGACTAATGTGCCAGGGAGGACGTTGGGTTCTCAAGGAGGGTGGATTGTAAATATCCCACATTGGTTGGGGAGGAGAACAAGAGTTGCCTAAGGAACTTGGATACCTCCTCTATCAGCCGCGTTTTAAAACCGTGAGTCCAGGTGTGTGGACAAATCGGACAATATCTGGTACGGTTGGCCTGCAGTGTGTTACAGTTACGGATCTGATAAAAAAGAACGTTGTTTTGGGGGTCCATAAATGAGTATGGACCCGATGACATTTGTGTAAAATTGAAAGAGAAATAGTTTGGAGAAATCAAAAATGTACTTTAATCATTCGAGTCAATTCCCTAATATTATATTATATTTATTTGCTTAACATTTATCCTATATTTAAACATCTTAATTTTATCTATTGATTTATGAAAATAAATACAAAAAACATTCAACCATAAAGCCATTTTAACAAACAGGCAACAACCCATAGTCTCAAGCATTATTGATGGTTTGATACCGACCCTAACCTAATTATACACCAACATGAAAGGTACCCATCTGCTGGCCACGTGACTGTCAGTCTCTCCTCCCTCCCACCACCAACACCTCCACCGGGAAAAAAACATAAATTTTCACCATATAATCACTGAACATATTTTTTCAAACTTGTTTCTGATCATCGGTTACAATTTCAACACTGAATTTAAATCTATTTAAATATATAAATGGATGCTATCATTTACACCTACACCCTAGTCTATATGTTAAATTCTAATTTATATATATATATATACATATATATGTCTTCCAATTAAAATAGATAAATAAATATTGGTCTTAGCGTGTAACATATTAGGATATGTGGAACCCTAAATGAATCTCTAAAAGAGCGGAGAAATGGAAGTTCCAACATATATAGAGGAGAAATAGTCCAAGTCTAGCCGATGTGGGACTCTAACACGCCCCTCGAACGAGGCTAGAAGGGGTTATCCAGAAAGTGTCAAGTCCCTGTGAGTAGTAGACCTTGACTCAGGTGAATATTAGGATATGTGGAACCTCTAGATAAATCTCTAAAACAGCCCTTGAAAAGAGAAATGATCCAAGTCTAGCTGATGTGAAACTCTAACGTAATCAATTAAAATAGATAAATAAAATAGAGTAGAGCAGATTGTATTTGGAAATTAGAGTAGGGTTGTAAAAGGAAAAACCTTATATAAATATCTATTATTTTATAAGTTTATTTCTGTTTTCAGAAGAAAAATGACATGAAACTTTTAATATGTATTCATACATATACGAACTCTTAGAAACTTCTGGTTTTCTATCTAGATTAACTGATAAATAAATATTAATCGAACTCTTACGAGCTTCAGCTGTTTGTATTAAACACATTAATTATATCATCAATAAATAGAAAATGAATTCGAATTATTATCGTATATAGTCTCGTATATTTATAATATCCACAAAATTTCTATTAAGTAGGAAGAATAGATGAAATTAAGCTTAAAAACCCTTGAACAAATTTGAGTAGATCTAGATCGATTCACTTGAACAAAAACAAAATTTAATTACCGAAAATTATCAAATACACTAATTCCGCTGTACAAGATAACTAACATCATCTGAATCTGAATTAATCAATCTTACGAGCATTCAGGTAAAACTCGAGAGCATTGACGTCCGTACAGATACGATTCATCACGATGATTACCGTCATCGAAGTTCTGTGCATAACTAAGCGCATCGTACCGGAATTCCAACGGTTTTGACGATCCGTATATGCTCCGTTTGCTTTCTTCAACCATTTTGTTCATGAGTTTCCTCCACCTCCGTCTCTGGCGGTCGGCGCCGCCGCGTCTGCCGCCGCTTTTGATTCGCGTGTACTGTTCATCGACGGGAACGCACGACGGCGACATACAGCCGGCGAAGTAGGACGACCGGCGGTGAGCGGTGGAGGTGGTGAAGTCAGTTGTAGTAGCCATTTTTGTTTCAGGAGAGAGAGAGAGATGAGTGTTGTGAATTTTGTGATGATGGATGAAGTTTGAAGAGATAATGTGCAGATTTTATGGTTGGTTTGATAGGGGGGCTTTTTGGTCATTTTACAACGGATGAGAGTGGGCATAGAGTGTGGAGAACGCGTCGTTTTTGCATGTCAAGTGTAAAAGGGTAGTTTTTGATAATCTATATAGTTGAAATACAGGATAAGTCAAAATATTTCATTAAGAGTCAATTACATTTTTGGTGCTTATGGTTATCACTTGATGTCAAATCTAGTCCCTATATGATTAGTATCTAAGAGCATCTCCAACAGTTTTTCTATAATTTCTCTAAAATAAAAAATTAAAATTCAAAATCTCTAAAAAAAGTTACATTCTACTCCAAGAGCTTCTCTATTTTAGAGATTACATTATTCATTATATTAATAAAATATTATTTCTTTTACTTAAACATTTAACTTCAATATTTTTTATTTGTGGAAGATAATTAAAATAATATTTTTCTTTCAAGGTAACCATTTTTAGAGATATCTCCAAATTTAGAGATTTTTGTACCTTCTCTCCTACGTTCACTATTTTGGAGAAAGTTTTAGGGATGCTGTTGGAGCAAAAAATTGCTCAAAATCCCTATTTTTCCTATTTTAGAGAAGCTGTTGAAGATGCTCTAATAAGATTTTGCATTCTTGTATATTGCAAGAGTTATCATAGTAACAAGATTTTACATTCTTGTATATTGCACAGTGTTCAAAAAGAGTTCGCCACAACAGCCGTCGTGTCGCGTCGTGGCTTAAGGCTTGTATCTCACGCCACGTTATGCATGTGGCACGCCATGACCTAATGTGCGGTTTTTGTAACCCAATATTTGATTTTTCTTACTATTTTTGATGTTTTATTTGTTAGTTTCTAATGCATAACCTTATTTAAATCATTTAATATCATTGACTCATCGGGTAATAGTAGAACATGTATATTTACATGTATAATAATCTATATGATATAAATATTTGCCGCTATAAGTCACGCCTTGAAAAAGGTTGCGGCTTCGTCATGGCTTCTAAAACTTGAAGTTTGACTTTGCCGCTACGCCACGGCTCACGCCATTTTAAACCTTGATATTGCAAGAGTTATCATCGTATAAAAAACTTCATTTAATTAACAAACAACACTTAAAACTACAACCTGCTGTTAATAATTGTAGATACAATGGCTATGAGTTTAGTCATGAAAAAAGTTTCAATTCTTTTCAACAATCAATAAGATAATTATCAACGTATTTAGCATTCATTTCAAAAATTAAAGATAAATGTAACCCTATACAAATAAGGGTTGAGTTTCCAACTTTCAATGAAAATAGAAGTTATGAAAGAATAATAAGAAGGGAACCCTGGTTGTGGATTAATCCTAATTGAAGATGAACATTATTATGATGTTGTAACGAGATGTGCCATATCAATTCCGTAAGTTATGCAATTTTCATGGATGGAGATGAAATAAAAGTGATCAAGGATGGAGATCCGTTCTTACGTATACATTTCTCATCTTAATTTTTATTTTCACATGATATTTCGTCATGCAAACAAATGGTCTTCCTTAATATGTTAAATGTGAAATTTTAAACAGAGTCTCTAAAATCTTGGGAGTTGATTTTACATGTATTTAGGTTTCTTATCTACCTATATGTAATAACCTAAATTGTTTAAGTCCAAATTGTTAATATTTAGATTTAAGTTTAAATTATTAACGGCTTAACTTTTAAGTTCAAATTTTATGGTTTCTTTTTGTGCTTAAAACACACGCGCACGTGCGCGCGCGTGCGCGCGCGCACACACACACACACATATATATATATATATATAGGGGGGTTCAGGAGAAAACGCTAAAAAAAACTGAAGAATACCATGGCAGACCGCCATCTGGTAATATGCATTTGTGCATATGCACTAATGCATATTTATGCGTTGATGCATAGAAAAAAGGAGCTCCAATCATGTATATGCATTTGTGCAAATGCATTAATGCGTATTTATGCATTGGTATATAGAAAAAATACCATCTAGATGGCGGACTCTTAAAGTGTTCTTCAATTTTATCTTTTTTAGCGTTTTCTCCTGAACCTCCTCATATATATATATATATATATATTATCTCATGATAAAATGTCATAAACTTTAAATGTAATACAAACTTCAAAAAACTTAGAACGTCTATGCACAAACACTACAAATTAAAATATAAAAAAAAGTTAGTATAAAGGCCCATGGTTTTTCTAAAATCTAAAGAGGTTAACAATGTTGTTTGTTTTAAAATATTCGGATTGGGTTTTAAATAAAACAAAAATATAAAAATACATTGAATAGTGTAAAACTCGTAATATATATACTAATTCAAGAAACTCCGTTATTACCAATTGGATTAAAATTTTCCAACTTACGAATTACGATGTCAAGGTAGGGCAACAAGAAGTCAACAACTATTAAATTAAAACATATTTTATATTCTAACTTGTAGTTAAAATGTAGTAATATTTTTAGATAAATTTAAAAAAATACTATTTATTTGTCTTTTTATAATTGGTACTTAAAATTAATAAATTTAATTTGGATAAAAGATTGATTATCAAAAAATCAACTGGCTTCATATAGAATCCGACTTTAAAAACACCAATGTAAGACCGTCTCTAATCCACCACTAAAATCATAAAAATAGAGTTTTATTCATCTCCAACTCACCACTAAAACACTAAAAAATATAGAAGTCCAAATTGTTGGCCTCTATATTTAAAGGCCCGTAAAAATAGAACAATAAAAAATATACTAATATTTAATTCAAATTTCTAATTATATATAAAAATTAATAGTTTAATAAACTAATAAAATAATATAATAATAAATAAATATATTATTTTATTATTAAAAGTGTTTTTAGTGTTTTTATTTTAATGTGTGATTAAAGTTGAATTTTTTTTAGTGTTCAAGGGACTCATCATTTTTAGTGTTTTTTATAGTGTTTTGGGTTGAAGATGTCTAAAACGGTATTTTTTTTTGTTTCTCTCGACGGTTAAAATTGAACTGAAAACATATTTTATATTTGAACAAAATTACTAGATTCATTTACCTACTAAGTTACACATTAGATGCATTAACAATTTTAATTATTTTACAAGTTTCTTGTCATTAGTGAACATAATAATAAGTTTCATATTTTATTAAATTTATAACAATTTTTTTTCCATTTTATAAGGAAAAGCACTACCACTTTTTTATTTTTCTGGATAAAAAGCATCAACTATTTAATATATTTTCTTTGCATTAACATGACACGTCAGTAGCTCTTATCCATTTTACAAACAATATGAAAACGAAGGCTGTTTGTCATGCGCTTTATCTTCGTATGACCCATTAAGCAATGGCCATAATTTTTATATGTATTTTAAAATAAAATTCGATGCAAATATTCTTTTTATATTCGAGCAAATTAGATAAATTTTACATGTGGTTTGTTTGATTAATTATAATTGTATCTTTAAATTATACAGTATTTCAATTTGCTTACACTACTTGTTTACAGGGGTTATTTGTTTATCTGTTAAAGGTTTAATTAAAAAACAGGCTCTGAATTGTTAAGTAGTAAATTTTGTTTGGTAAAACTTTTTTTGTCTCTTAATGACTCTGAAACCTTCTGAATAATTTTGTATCTTGGGTCTTCCTTAACCATTCAACACCTTAATTTCATTTTGAACAATTATCAAAAAAATTATCATTTTGTATTGTATTATAAGAGTTTTTTTAATCATTCTACATCAAATTATTCAAAAACCACTAAATAACGTATATATTTAACAAATATAAAGGTTGGACATTAAGTGCCCTTATGTGATAGTCACATGAGGGAAATTTTAGGCATTTGTAACTTTTTTTTAAAAACAATTTAAACATGTAAGTATATAAAACTTGTGTGCAAATAATTAAAACATTAAAATAAGGAGTGGGAGGGGCCGAAGAAGAAGGACGGTAAGGAGGGTGGAGTTTTATTTTGTTTTATTTTTAATATTTTAATTATTTGTACACAAACTTTACGTACTTGTACATTTAATTTGTTTTTCAAATGTTACAACATAACCAAATTATCCTTCACATGATTAGTGTGTGACGGTACTTTATGGTTATCTTTAATGCTTGTTAGATAAAGTGACAATTAGTGTAAGAAATTTGAAAGTATGAGACATTGATGTAAGTTTGATATTATGTATTTGAGTAAATCAAATTGTAAAAAATTATAAAATTTTCACAAAAAGTGGATTTCATTTTGAATTATCTGATTATGATGTTCAAAAAGAAATATTTTCTTGAATATTATGTACATTTGAAATAGTTTTTTTTATTATTGAAATGTGTGAATAAACAATGGGATGGGCCACTGGGGTTGGTAGGACATATGGTGGTACGAACCATCATTTCATGATTATAGAAAAAAAAATCTATGTTCCTAAAATATGCCACTGTAATCTTTGTTAACGTGTTCTTATATTTTTTTTAAACTACATTTATGACACAAATTACAAATATAATATAACTACGTTGGTTTATAGAGCATAATTGAAGTCTGCTTGATGCTTCCCATACAGACGAAGGTTTGAATCTTTCCCGATTCAAGATACCTTTTTTTTGGCTTCCAATTGGGTTTATTTTTTTATAATTTATAATTTAAAAATAATTTGGACCATGGCATATAGACAAGTAATAAAACCTAAGGGGCTGTTTGGTTCACGGAATCCGTTCGAATTGGAAGGAATTGGAATGGCCAAATCCATTGACCGAATTCCTTAATGCTGTTTGGTTCGCGGAATGAATAGATCGGATTCCATCGGATTCCACCGAATTCCACGGTTGATGGATTTGATCATTCCTTAACATATGTGAAGGATTTTGAATTCCATTTCGTATCAAATGCAACATAATTTATAAATTTCTTTTAGAAAGACAAAAATAAATTTAACCACCACCCTCTCCCCGCCCCACCCTCATCGGCAACATATCTGCCACCACTGCTGCCACCACCACTACCACCATCAATTAATATTATCATTCCACCACCGGTACCGCTACCGTCACCCCCACCCACCACATCACTATTTTTTGCCGGCATACTCGTAGTCGCCACCCACCCCCACACCCTACCCCACCCACCTACCCACCACCCACCACCCACCACTAATGTCCTCATCACAATTGTCACCCCCACTCCCGATAGATGCATATTTCTATTCTTTTACGAGATTCCATTCCAATTCCTGTCAACCAAACGCATGGTCAAATTCCATCAAATTCCATTCCAATTCCTTCAAAGTCAAATTCCTTTGATGGATTCCAATTCCACCGAATTCCATTCCGTGAACCAAACGCCTCCTAAGTTTTTTTCCTTCAAAATACAAGCAACTGACAAATTGAACTAGTATAGTTTTATTAATAAAGTTATACAACTTTCTTTTATGATCAAATTATATCACCGTTTCAAAAAAAAATCGAGGTTTGCTGATAATAAAAGTGCATTAAAATGTAAGAAAATTTGGTGAAATGATATAAATGTAAAAGAAAAAAGTGTGTGCGTGCAAGAACTAAACAGACGTTAAATAATACGTTTAAACATTGTTGGTATTGATTGTTTTCAAGTGAACAAGAGAAAGACCAATGAGAAAAGATAAAGAAATATAAATACTCCCGAAAATAAAAGGAAGTGTTGTAAATAAATAGTTTTGTACCCTTCAAATGCATATAAATAAACTTGACCAAATAAAATAGATAAAAAAAATAAAAGTAAAAATTTAATAAAGAAGATTGAACAAGGAAATAAATAATTTTGTGAATAATTAAAAAAGAGAGAGTGAATTGGGTTTAATGGGTTCAATACTATTATGAAGTTAACTTAATCGACAATAAAACATGAGTATTTAGGAATTTTCTTCAGGGTTGTTGCTTCAAGTCTTGTAGCTGCTAGAGATTTTTTTGGCTCTCTCAAGAACATCTGAGATTAGTCAAGGTATATACAAGTTGATCTGAACATCCATGGTTAAAAAAATTAACATCCAATAGACTATCATAGTTGTTTGTTTTCAAAAGTTCATATTGAAATTTATGTTTGATTAGATATTTATCATAAGGAAGGTTCAAAAGAGAAAATAAAAGAGTAAACTCTAATTTTGGTCCCTGAGGTTTAGTGAAATCTTTGAAAGTAGGACCTGAATTTTAATAACTCTAAAAACTGTCTTTGTGGTTTTCATTTTACTTTGAAAGTAGTCCCTGATCACTAACTTTGTTAAAAAAATCCTTTAGAGGGAAGGGTAAAATCGTCCAACCATATTTTGTCTTTTTTCTTTTTTTTAGTAGAACACGTTGAACTATAGGGACCAAGAGTTGTAATAATTTCTGATATATATATATATATAATATACTCACATATACATACACATCCTCCCTATGCCCATGAATGTAAAAACAGAAAACAACCCGCCGATGTCTCTTGCCCCTCCCATCTCCGGTATACTCCGGCCAAAAAAAAAAACTCTGATCCAACTCCGTCTCCGGCCACTGAACCTAAACCTGCAACAAATACAGGGATGAAAAGAGGAATTAATATATATATATATATATATATATAGGGGGGATCATACAAGAACACCTCTTATTTAAAGGAACAAATGAGCACTTTGTGGACCACATATGATGTGGGTCCCACACATTAAAAAATTATATTTGATTCAATGGTGGGACCCATTTCATATGTAGTCCACAAGGTGTTCCTTTGTTCTTTTAAATTTACAAAGTTCTCATGTGAACCTCTCTCTCTCTATATATATATATATATACACACACACACACACACGCCTGCAACTTCAAGCAAATCTACTTCTCCCGCCGAAAAGCGGGATCACCATCTCCGGCAAAATATGTAGCCAAATTGGCTTATTTGGGGAAACTTGAGCATTTGGATTTTTAGGCGGAATACTTTGTGAAACAAAGGCAACATTGCTAATCATAGTTTTAGTCTTGTATTCTTTTTGTCAAAGAATTTGATAATTCACAGTAAACCTCAAAAAATGATGTTTGTCATCCAGAACGCATCATATATCTACTGTTCCTTATAACTCATATCCAAATCCAATACTAACAACAACTCTGATACCAAAACAGCCCAACTAAAATGAAACTTAAAGTAAAATTCAAATAGAGCTAATAGATCTTCAAGAAATTCAAGAGAACACAATTATAACTATTATTATTAGAAAAGGGAATTTTCATAAGTAAAATTCTTTTGCCAAAAGATCGTTGAAAGCTTTTGTAAGTCGGGTAAATGCAGTACGTAGCTACAAGAATACCGCTATTCTCACATGCTTCTGATGGATCCGATAGAAATATTACTTCATATGTGAATACACTACAAGGTCTAAAGAAAGTATTCAGAGATCACCAAACAAATGGACATGATCAAGTGAATAGAAAACAACAGGTACATCAAAAATAACAGTGTACTCTGTATGCTGAAAATAAATACTTGCATTGGTGAACGAAAACCATAGGACGATAACCACCAGATCCGGGGAAGGGGAAGGGACGAAACCATACGTGCAGGTTGCCGGAAAGTGAACAGTCCGGGGGAAAATTTTCAATCCGAGGGGGTGGGGGAGGTAATGTAATATATATGATATTTTATATTTAAATTTTTTTGAAGGAAATATAAAAGGACCATAATGCCCTTTATTTAACAGACGATTTTAATGGTGTTAATAATTAGGGACAATTTTCAAAGCAAAATGAAAATTATAAGGATAACTTTTAGACTTATCAAAGTTTATATACCACTTTCAAAGATTTCAATAAACCTCAAGGACCTAAATTAGAGTTTACTCGAAAGTAAAATATGTTCAAAATATAAATAAAAATGATTAATATGCGAATCTTTGATATAAAGAAAATCGTGAGTGCACATAAAAATTCTTTACATGTGAATAATTGATACAATACACAAATATTAATTCATATATGATATATATATATATATTATTTTTTTTTCAAATATTTTTCATTGTATTTATATTCATATATGAATACAAACACAAGTTTCTTTTTAAATATGTTTATTAATGATAAACAAATTTACAAATTGTTTGAGACTTCACTGAAGATTCTTTAGTTATCATGAAGAATATACGACAAATTTACTGGGCATTTAACATGTTTATTGTTTTTAAACTCAGCAATAGCTTGGTTGAACGCAACTGAAGAAGTTATTTAAAAAAAAAATTATATGGACCAACATTTTATAATTACCACTTTCCATTTAAAACACACCCTCAACCTCTTTCACTCTGGGTCCGAAAGTAAAAATCCAATACATAAGTGTCTCTCTCTCTCTCTCATATATATATATATATATATAGGAAAGTTTAAATGTGAACTCATTTTTGGTTGTGAACGTGAGAACGAATCTCAGCCACTTATTCGGTCAATAAAGACGGCTTTGACCTGGTTCCCCTCATTTAATAATCTCCACCCTCCCATGAATCGCGTCAATCCTCCGTGATCGCGTCCACCATAACCGAAGATGTGTGGCTGAGATTCGTCCTCACGTTCACAACCAAAATTGAGTTCACATTTGAACCTAACCCTATATATATATATAGGGGCGGGTTCAAATGAGAACTCAAATTTGGTTGTGAATGTGAGGACAAATGAGAGTGCGACACGTGTTCCATTCAAAGAAGTATTATAGTATATATTCAGTCTGAATATACAAAGGAATATTCAGTCTGAATATTCCTTTGTATATTCAGACTGAATATTCCTTTGTATATTCAGTCTGAATATTGCTTATTTTGACATGTGTCACGCTCTCATTTGTTCTCACGTTCACAACCAAATTTGAGTTCGCATTTGAACTTTCCTCTTTCTTTCTCTCTCTCTCTCTCTCTCTCTCTATATATATATATATATATAGACTTGGGATCACGTGAGACCACCCTGTTTTCGTGAGACCCGTGAGACCGCCCTTTTACACTTGAAACTTCACAGCAAAAACACTATGAAGGTAAAAAAAATATGAATCTTTAAAGTATTTTTGCTATGAAAGTAACCTACATAGTGTTTTGCTGTGAAGATAACCTTCACAGTGTTTTTGTTGTGAAGGTTCAGATTTTTTTACCTTCACAGTGTTTTTGCTGTGAAGTTTTCAAGAGTAAAAAAATGAATGTAATCTACTTAAGACAAACTTTGCAATTTAAGAAGCTTCCAAGAGATGAAGACGAAAATATAGTCATGTAGATCATACATATTTTAAGCATAAAAAGGTACCTGAATATAATGGAAATTTTACAAGTTTCTGGATGCACATGTAACCACCTCAACTCCGATACTGCAACAATGCTTGATAAAATTCGTAATCATACACATTTTAAGCATAAAAAAAGGTACGTGAATAATGGAAATTTTTACAAGTTTCTGGATGCACAGGTAACCTCCTCAACTTGGATACTGCAACAATACTATACTTGATAAAATTCATTGTTATGTACATTGATCCTTCTACACCATACCTATAATCAATAATAATCCTGAATTATTTAATAACTGTAGAAATTATAGCAACATATATATATCGAATAAAATAAGAATAGACTATATCTTAAAACGTTCACAATTTACACGAGGCAGTGACAACCTGGCCACATCATTCACAAGGAAGACCATCCGATGTTGTCAATATCACCGCATGTAATGTAATCACCAGTTGTTTCAGCCTCGTCGATCGTCATCATAAACATCGTCAAAATTCAAAAACACTGAAGAACACATAAAAGAATCATGGATTCATAAAAGAAGATTGAAAATGTAATCTTTAAAGTTAATTTCTCCTTTAAAAGAACGCATAAAAGAATCATGGATTCATTCTAAAGTTCCCAGAAAGCGAATTCCTATACTAAACTTACATACCCAAAAGTATAGTGTGATTGATAGAGTTCCTATACTAGATGTTTCATCAATTGCTTTACTCATTCTCTCACAATTAAAAATAAATTGTAATCGGTGATTAAATATTCATATACATCTTATCTATGTTTGAACTATATTACATATCCATATCTCAATGATTGGCTAAGCTTTCACCTACGGACATTTTCTTGGGAAATCCGTCGCTAATCAGAAATCCGTCACAAAAGTTGGTGTCTCATTTGTTTGTGGGTAAATCAAATCAGTGACAGATTACCCAGAAAATTCCTGAGCAATCCGTTGGTATTTTTTTGAAAACATCGGATTTCGTCGGAACCATTAGTATTTTCTGGGTGATCCGTGGTAATCAACCTGAGTGTTTTTTTATGGGTGAAAGTCATTTTTTTGGCAGTGGCAATAACAAGTCAATAAGAACAGTTCACTTAGGTGTACTTGCTCTTAGCTAACCAAACACTTTTAGATGTATTAATGTTGTAGAAGGCATCAAGGTTATAAAAAGACTTGAGATTTAGGTTTGATAAGCAAATAATCAACAACATAGTTTCTGAAGGAGATGAGCAACTTGAAAAATCACCACCAAAAGATAAAAAGGACAATTGCAGTTAAAATTACCTCTTGAGGGAGATTATAGATGATTTTAGAACTTCTCCTAGTAGTCTTAAGCACTTAAGCCATTTGAGAAGGAAGCATGTACACAAATAAACTTTTATTTGAGATGTAAATTCATCTTTTTGATTAACCAGTTGTATTACTGATGATTTAACAAAAGCATCTATAAAAGTTTTCGATTTTATTGTGTAGAAATTCCCCAACTAAAATAGAAATAACACATTATTGTTTACATTCGAAATAAAAAAGGAACCGTGAAATAAAAATAAAAATTAGTGAACTGTGACCCATGAACCGTGAAACCAAAACTCGTAATCAAATCAAAACCATGAATTAATAACAACATATTGACCATGGATGATAGAAACCAAAACAAATATAGATCGAAGAATAAAAACTATCGTTTACTTATCGGGTAAGATTTTAGTCCACAAAAACGGGCATCGTATGCAACAATTTAACCGGTAAACGCTTACCGTGGTAAGAGTCGTCGCAATCACTTACCCGGGTAAGACTCTTGGTCATTGTTTTTCTTGTCATCGCTCTTACTGGGTAAGATTTTTGGTACTTGTTATATTCCTCCGGTAAGGTAATATAGCTTGGTAAGCACTTACCCGGGTAAGCATTTGGTAAACGGCCCCTAAATCTAGAAATCGAAATCATGAAAAACTAGAGAAGACACTTACCTAGTAGGATAGGGGTTTCAATTCGTATAGAGATTGAAGAAGACATTGTCGTTGTTTGATCAGATTCGTATTGCGACGACATGTCGTTGCTGTTGATATTTATTTTAAAAAATAATAATAATGTCTCAATCTTAGATTAAGGAAAATCATTTTAATACCTATAGCGACTATTATCATGTCGTCGCTATAGAGGTTATTTCCTGTAGTGAAAATTGGGAGCATAATCTAATATGAATCCATTCAATCCCAGAGGAAAAAAAAAACAAAAAGAGACGACCTCCAAATCAATAAACATATCAGGCTTATAGACAGAAAAAGACCAAAGGAAAACCGGCAACTGCAGTAAAAAGCACTTAAATTTTTGGCTACCGGCTTGTAGGGTGCTCACGAGTTGGGTTGATCGAGTTGAAGGCATTTCAACAACCCAACCCAATGCTTTCGGTTTGAAAAATCTCAACCCAACCCAACTCAAACAAAAGTGCAACCCAACCCAACCCAGCCCGTACGGGCTAGTCGGGCTGATCGGGTTGATACTTTAATACAACAAAATATTCTCTTAAACTTGAATATTTGTTTTCTCTAGTTTACTTATAATATCTCTTTCATCGTCAACCATTTGGTACAACTTATTCATGATTCAAATTCAATTAACTTTCGATATATATATATATATATATATAGAGAGAGAGAGAGAGAGAGGCCCTTCAAGTGTTAACCCAATAATTTGTGTTAACCGTGTTAACTCATTGTTCACTGGTGAACACCATACTCGTTCACTGGTGAAACACCATTCATCAGTGAACGAATGGTTCCATACATGCATGCTCGTTCACCGGTGAACACCATTCGTCAGTATACGAGCATCGTGTTCACCAGTGAACGATGGGTTAACACGGTTAACACAAATAATTGAGTTAACACTTGAAGGAGCCTCTATATATATATATATATAGAGGCGGGTTCATACGAGGACGATACCAATTTACGAGAATACGAGGACAATCCTCGGCCAATCATTTTGTACATGAATTTTTTCATGTACAAAATCATATGTGATTTTGTAAGCATAAAAAATGACACGCGTGATTTTTTTCGTGGGCAGGTCGTGGGAAAAGTCGTGGCTAATCATATATGATTTTGTACGTAAATCATATGTGATTTTGTACATAAAAAGTTTCATATACAAAATGATTGGCTGAGAATTGTTCTCGCATTCTCGTAAATAGTTATCGTCGTCGCATGAACCTCTTTCTATATATATGTGTGTGTATATTCACATTCAATGGACATGTATACAAATGAATTATATAGATATGGAGAATAGTTGAAAATATATGTATATGAAAACGGTACGAGATACTGTATTTGTCTAATATATATATTAATAAAAACTCAACAATCATATTAAATTCAAAAAATAAAATGATCTCGGGTTCATCGGGTTGGGTTGGGTTCAAATAAAAGTAACCCAATATCAACTCAATACCTACGGTTTGAAAATTTTACAACTCGATTATACATCGGATTGCTTCGGGTTGAGTTATTTTACATCGGGTTGAGTTGGGCTGGTCGGGTTAGTCGGGTTTCTGAGCACCCCTACCGGCTTGATGTGTCCATCGTCTAGAATTGTACCTCCAAATCTTTCGAAGATCTCTCCCTTGTTGATATGTTGGTCAAGCAATTTAGGAACATTATTTGGGGTAACTTACCAATACCTGTAATAAATTACAAGAAACACACAAAAATAAAAATTAAAAACAACTTTGAGACCTTCGGACAACAATAAGAAGAAATGTATAAACATGGTAACAAACAGTCTTACTAATGCCCGGAAACTTCCCATCTTGAACGGTGTTTATATATTACTCCCTCCGTTCCAATTTAAATTTTCACATTTCTATTTATATTTGTCCCAAAATAAGTGTCCAATTTTAAAAATAAATAACTAAATTCTCAAATTTATCCTTAATTAATGCACAAATATTTAAGAGTTGTGAGTGGGGGAGAAATTAAATAAGGGTAAATATGTAATTTGGTTTACCAAAAAGTGTAATTATTATGCATGTCTAAAACTGTGTGTCATTTCAATTGTGGACACTTGAATTGGGACGGAGGGAGTATCAAGTTTTCTGCATAATTGTGGCCCCAACATGTGAGCAAAGACTCACAAACACCTTATCCTTCAAAGTTCAATCCCTTGAGTTCAATCTACTCATTAAATTAGTATATGTAATTACCACTTTTATGCAGTGGGGACAACCGCAAATGAAGAAATATTGTTCTTTCATGAGCCTTTTGTCGAGTCATGGTGCTTCATCATGTTGTCTCTATGTAACTTTATCAATACTTTCAGAAACAAATATTGTTTTCAAACTGAGAGGCCGTTTACCAAACACTTATCGGGAAGCTGGCATTCCATTTCCCCACTAAGTAAATGAAATAGGGTACAAAAGAGATGTTCCGATTCACCACCATTTTGGTGCATTGGAAGTGTTGTATAGATCTTGACGAATATGTTTTCTTATAGTTAGGGTTTCATGTCTTTTGTATTATTTTTGTTTGTAATCTTTTTACTGTTTTTACAATTTTATAATGGAATGAGAGCATGTATGTTTGACATCTTTGAATATTTGGACTGATTTAACACCAACAAATATGGGTGTTAAATCAGTCCAAATATTCAAAGATGTCAAACATGCATGCTCTCATTCCATTATAAAATTGTAAAAACAAAAAAAATTACAAACAAAAATAATACAAATGACATTAAACCCTAACTATAAGAAAACATATTCGTCAAGATCTGTACAACACTTCCAATGCACCAAACTGGTGATGAATCTGAAAACCGCTTTTATACCCTATTTCACTTACCTAGTGGGGAAGTAGAATGTCTGCTTCCCGGTAAGTGTTTGGTAAATGGCCTCTCAGTTTGAGAATATCTGTGTTGAGTTAGTTGTTTGATGTAGCAATTAATTTACAGTATATTTCGATATTGCTACAACTATCAATCCAATGAGTGCACCTGGACGAACCGGGGTCTTCGAAGGGATAACCGTCTAACCCTGCATCAACATGATAAACCATCTATTCAACAAACTGATTTACACATCTCAAAACATCATCATAAAATATTCGGTCTGAATAATACTACATTCAGTTTGAATATTTTCCTTCATTATTCATTCTGAATATGACACATGTCGCGCTCTCATTTGTCCTCATGTTCACAACCAAATTTGAGTTCGCATTTGAACTTTCTTCTAGTCGAGTAATGCAAAAGAATCATGCTAAGCTACTTGCCAATATCCTACCTATTGCGATAAGGGACATATGCTAGACCCTTTTTCTGTTGTTTTCTCAAAGCATTTATACAGTTTGCCAAAGCCAGAAGTGACCGGTTTATAATATAGCACCGTCTCTCAGTTTCGCTGTTTGTTGCAGAAGCTGGTTCGCTGCAGAGCATAATTTGTATATTTTAGAACCAAACTTCTGATCGATCAATGAGTGTGAACAGAGAGAAGGTGGGGGTGGAAAGACCGAGGAGTCTTTAGGAGGGAAAAATGCAACCTTGAAATTGAAGCGTTGTGGAAGTGTTGGAATCCGAGAAATCTTTCGAATTAGAGGTGTATTTCAACCGTGAAGTTGAATCAGTGGTGACAATCGGTGAAGGTGAAGGTGAAGGTGGAGGTGGTGGAAACTAATACAGTTGAAATGAAGCAATTGAGATGAAGTCGGTTGCAAAAAGAAGTGTGAAAATAAGGCTAGGGCCTTGTTTGTTTTTTCATTTTAAGCTCTTAATCACTATTTATGTCTAATTTGTTTAGACTAGTCATGATCATTTCAGAACTGAAATCAGACTTTAGACTTCAACACCTCTTAAAAAAACAAACGCTACTTAATAGTTGATTAATTTATAGGACTATTCAGGGCTTTGCAAAACGAAATCATGCACTTCTTGTTTTTCAACCCACTCTTCATAAAAATACAAATGTTCTTAATTTAATAATAATAAAAAAACTAGAATTTATATTTGTAAATAAGAAAAGGAAAAACTAGAAGTTATATTTGTTAAAATAAAAAAAGAAAAAAGTAAATAATCATTAATAGTCACTTTTGTTATTTTAAGATACATTTTTTTCTTTTGTTACTTTTTAATGATTTTTCTTTTTTTGTTATTTTAAGAAGACTAAGGGGGTGTTTGGGATTATTTATTTAAACTACTTATTGACTTATTTCGACGTGGTATCGGTAATAATTAGTTTTTAGGGGGTGTTTGGGATTGCTTATATAAAATAATGTATGTTTTTATTTAAAAGTGTTTACTAACTTATGTGGTTGCAAATCGGAGTTTTATAAAAAGTGTTTGGATTAGCTTATGATGGTATCAAAACTCAATAGCCCAGTGGTAAGGTAACATCATTGGGAGATGGTATCCCTTACTACCCGGGTTTGAACCCCGTGGTACACATGTTGCGATATCCAGATCATGGGTCTGCCACTTCTGTGATACCCTTAATTGGGTCGGGCCGTAGTCGACGGGGATTATTCGAGTGACACCCCTAAGTGGGAGCCCGGATACCCCAAGAAAGTGTGTGTGTGTTAATCTGCCTTTAAAAAAAACAAGTTAACAAGTTGTTTTTAGGGATGTTTGGGATTGTTTATACATGTAAAATAACCAAAAAGCTTCCAAGTTGTTTCAAATAAGTTAATAAGTCAGAATGTTTTAACTTATTAAAAACTCCTTATTACCGGTTTGACACGGTATAAGCATTTTATTTTTTTTCTCTCCAAACATTAAAAACTGCTTATTATCGATATCATACCGATATCATACCGACATAATTCAATAAATAGTTTAAATAAAATGAAATGTTTATACTGGTACCAAACCGGTGATGCTTTTCAATTCATTCAAAGTCATTATAGTCAATTTCTTAGGCATTGCAATTAAATTTGATCTTTTTAAATCTCAATATTTATGTGTATTTTAACTGCTTCATTTTAGATATATCACAAAATCCTATCATCAAATATCATCAATAGTAATTCTTTGTTCTAGTTTATATTTGAGATATGAAAAATAACTAAAAAAAATCACTTGTTTTCTTAATAGATTTTAAAGACATATAAAACCATCAATCTCGTAAAATCTCTTGAATTGCTTAAGTGGCATGTAGGATGATGTAGCGCAAATCTAATTAAGAAATTATAGGTTTCATAAAATTAATGGATTGCAAATGGCCACTACTGTAAATGCCCCCAGCCCAGTCACCGTGGTTGGGTTCTAGGTCCAGCGTAAGCTGGGTCGGGACAGCGACGGATTAGTGGGCTGCCCTTGGATGCCCGATACCGCTAGGGAGGCGTGCACGCGTGTGTGTGTGCGTGTGTTCGTGGGTTCGATGCCGCTATGCCTTTCAAAAAACTACTGTAAATAAGATAGATTGCAAATGAATCGTAAATGTCACATCAACACTTTACGATAAGATGACAATGAATAGTATTTAAAATAACAGAGTATAAATTTCTAAATCGTGTTTGGTAATTGCTAACGTCAAATCACACTTTTTGATGAAACGTCACATATAGACACAAGGGGTTGTTCGGTTACGGCTTAATGTGTTTGATCATTAGGTTAATTATGCAACTTGTTCCATAAGCCGTACAACCTATTTGGTTGTGACTTAATTGGTCAACTAAGAGCTTATTCGGTCAGCCAAGTGAGGAATGTTGTTTACATTTTAGCCCTAACTTTTTATCCATACTCCCTTCACGTTGTACACCCTCCCACCTCCCTCAACAAACAAAAAAAAAAACTGCTCCATCCTCCGCGAGCCTTCTTTTCTTCCCATCGAGATCTCTTCCACGCCTCATGTCGTTGTCATCGATCTTCCAATGATCATCGTTGCCATCTTTAAGCTCTCCTCTGGCCTCCCTCCTCCCTCTCATCTCTCATCCGAAGCCACTTCTTGTTTTTCAGTTCAAAACTTTGACGACTTTTCATAAAAATACAATTTTTGTTTCAAAATAACAATTAATTTAATAATGAAAAAGAAAACTAGAAGTTATGTTTGTTAAGATTAATAAAAAAAACTATAAACTTTATAGTGAGTGTAAAATAACCCATCTACCCCAGGTTCGAATCCAGGCGTAAACAACTTGTGGCCACTGGGAAATTATCTCAGGGCTGCATGCTTTAGCAGTCTTAAAATTGTCTGGGATTAGTCTAGGCAAATGCCTAGGACACCCTTTAAAAAAAATAACCATTTTTCTCATTTAAATGTTCATCTAACAAAACAACAGAACAACAATATGTAATTTAATTCCCATCGACAATCAAATTCTTACAAACACATAATTTAATAAAAAAAACAATTGAACACCCATGAAGGTTTTTGGTTCATGGATTTTGATGGAATTGGAATGAATATTTTTTTACCAAAATCCAAATCCTGTTTGATTTATATGATAAAATGATGAAATCATTTGAATTCCATTGAATTTCTTAAATTAAAATTTTCAACATTTTATTGGATATTTGGATATCCCAAAAAATTCTATTTCATCCAACTAAAAGTATGATCAAATTACAAATCATGTCTAGCTCAGTTGGTTTTCCCAAGAACGGTAACATTCTGGGGGGATTGTGGATGGTATCCCAATCTACCCGAGTTCGAATCCAAGGGGAGTCAGTTTGAGGACACAAATTAATTCAATGACGTTATGCATTCCAAAAAAAATATGATCAAATTTAATTCCAATTCATTTAAAGTAAATTCCTTTAATGAATTACTACAAATTTTACCGAATTCCATTTAAATTGTTGAAACAAAAACTTTTAAATATTGGCATGAAGTACTAATATTTTAATTTGAAAAACCGTTGAGAAACTAAACGGTTAGAGATGGGTGGAATTCGGGTCGGGTCGGGTAAGGAGATGAAACGGATAACGTTATTGATTTTTATTTATGAAAAGAAAAGGAGCACCAGAAATAATAGGCCAATTATCTTCCACCACCAAAATCTCACCCAAACCCGACACACCCAATCTCGCACCAAAACATATTGTGAGCGCGGGAGACTTGGATTTCACACACTTCTCTGTGTTATCTCTTTTCTTTTAGAGAGAGAGAAAGCTAGAGAGAGAATAACTAACAATGGCTATGGCGTTGGCTCTTCGTAGGCTTTCTTCTTCAGCAGAAAAGCCGTTACAACGTCTTATTAATGGCGGTCAATTGTATTCCATGGTTTGTTAATTTCTGTTTTTTGGTGGAATTTTTGTTTGTTTTGATTTGATTTTGAGATATTTGTGGTGTGATTTGTGTAATTATAGTCGTCTTTGCCTAGTGAAGCTGTATACGATAAGGAAAAGCCTGGAGTCACTGTGAGTTTCGTTTGTTAATTCGTTATGGTTTGTTTTTGTGTTGGTCGTTGATTAGTGAGGTTTTTTTTTCATGGTGCTGAGTTTTTTGTGTGAAATTGCAGTGGCCAAAGCAGTTGAATGCTCCACTCGAGGAAGTGGATCCTGAGATTGCAGATATTATTGAGCTTGAAAAAGCTCGTCAATGGAAGGTCATCTCTCTCTTCCTACTGTAATTCTATTAGGTGTATTACAATATATATATATAGAGGCCCTTTAAGTGTTAACTCAATTATTTGTGTTAACCGTGTTAACCCATCGTTCACTGGTGAACGAGCATGGTGTTCATCGGTGAACGATGGGTTAACACGGTTAACACAAATAATTGAGTTAACACTTGAAGGAGCCTCTATATATATATATTTTTTGGATGCAATTGAGAAGATTTAGACTAATTTGGTTTAAAATGAATTTCTCTTCCCAAAATTTAACAATTTTTTTTTTGTAAATTTTCTGTTCTCTCTGGATTTTGAGTTGAAAAGTAGCGGAACAGATTGTGGTTTTATAAACCTAGTATCATGGTGGTGTTTGATATGCGAACAAGGTTAATTGATTACTATAGAGAAGTACTCAAAAATACAAATGAATTTCTGGTTTCATACTTTCATATAATAATCGGTATCATGAAGGAATTTGATATATGAATAAATTTAATTCGTTACGAAAAAAAAGGTAAAATGTAAACAAAAAGTTTTATGCACTGGTTAACGCAACATCTGAGAAAACAAAATAATTATATGTATCATGTGACAGTTTTTAACTTTAATATATGAAAAATTAACATTTGAAGGTAAATTATTCCTTCCAGCTTTCTGTTTTTGGATGATTCTCTGCTTTTCTGGATTCAAAGTTCAATTCTCTGACTGGGTGGTTCTCTATATAGGGTCTTGAACTGATTCCATCAGAGAACTTTACCTCCCTTTCGGTGATGCAAGCAGTTGGATCTGTAATGACTAACAAATACAGTGAAGGATATCCAGGTGCTAGATACTATGGTGGAAATGAGTAAGCAAACAACTCAGCTTTCAGTCATGAATTAAGTCAATATTCAATCTAGTGCTAAAAATTAGGATTAGATGATTCAGTTTTTTTTGTGAAGGGTATCCCAGGCTATGCTGGACTAATCCCGGCAAATTATGACTGCAATATATCAGCGTCCTGATAAACTCAGTTGCCACAATTGTTGTGTACGACTGGATTTGAACCCTGGACAGATGGGATATTCCACCACATCCCCAGGGCCTCAACCAGTACGACAACCCTTGTGGTTTTAGATGATTCAGTTTGATACAAGTTTAGACATTTTCTATTGCTTTTTTTATTGTGGGATGTTAAAATTTCCTGCTTCTAGGTACATTGACATGGCAGAAACCTTGTGTCAGAAGCGTGCCTTGGAAGCCTTTCGGTTGGATCCTGCTAAATGGGGAGGTAGTTAAATTTGATTTATTTTACGGAATGATCTGAACACGAAACTAAATTATGTTCCATGTTGAGAATAGATATTGCTAGCACTAATTTATATATTTACTGCACTGAACTTGGAGAGCTAACTTGAAAAAAAAACTTGTGATATTTGTGTTACATGAATCTATACTTCGTGTTGCGTGCGACTATTTGATGCGGGCTTGAACGTGGAGGATCGGGAGCTATTGTTTTTGGAGGCTCATGATCTCAAACAGGGTCGTGCTTAAATGGCCATAACTTTCACTCCAGATGTCCGTTTCAGGCCCCCGACTAATTGATTCGAAGCCTGGAACTTCTGAACCCCAAAAACACTGTTTAAGCGTACTTTTTGCACATTTTGGTGTTTTTTACTCATTCTGGGCTTTTCGTTGGGCCTTTGGTGTTTAGCCCATTACCTTTTTTAGGCCCGTTTTCTTTTGGGCCTTCTATTTATATGTTTCTTAGGAGAACTGGATGGTTAGACTGAATTTTGAAAGATTTTGATCTTTTTCCAAATTTTGAGTTCTACGAATTCGATTTTTGAAGCCTAGGATCAACAAATCTTAGAAGAGATTATCTACGGGCATTCTCAGAATCAACGTGGTGGTCTGTTGTTTTGTTTTTATACGCTGAATCTCTATTGGTAGGCAAACAACAAGAAAAATATGAGAATCATGCAGATTAGCCATAGAAGCACTTTGACATATCTTATACTGGATTCAGTTCATGACTCACAATTACTGCACTAATTTCAATTATATAAAAAAACGCCTTTCTTCATTCAGTGAGAATGGAATACGATAATAACACCACAAAATATCTAATATTCATTTATAATGCAGTAAACGTGCAGCCTCTTTCGGGATCACCATCAAATTTCCAAGTCTACACTGCATTATTAAAGGCTCATGACAGGATCATGGCACTTGATCTTCCTCATGGTGGCCATCTGTCACATGGTTATCAGGTACTAAAGTTCATCATTTTTCTAAACATCTTATTTGTACAATCATTCTATTTTTATTTTTTATATAAATATCTTTAAGCTGCTAACAGAAGATCTGAAGATGTAGAAATGAGTATGTATTGTTGTATATGCATTCAATAAAAGCAAACCAAAAGTTTAACATCTGTAAATTATAAAGAAACTTTGGACTGCTAGATTTGATGATGTTAAAGAATCATTAAAGTTAGTGTGCTGTTGGGAAAACAGCATGTTTCACCAACTATGATGGAAAATAACTACTCCCTCTGTACAAAATTAAGTGTTCACATTTCTATTTATATTTGTCCCAAAAAATAAGTGTCCACATTCAAAAGTGAATAACCAAATTCTCAAATTTACCCTTTATTAATGCACAAATATTTAAGAGTTGTAAAGAGAGAGAGAAATTAAATAAGGGTAAAGATGTCATTTGGTTAACCAAAAAGTGTAATAATTATACAGGTCTAAAACTGTATGTCATTTCAATTATGGACATTTGATGTGGGTGTGATTAGTCTTATGAATTTTCATACCTTTAGGCATGTTTGCTTGCTTATTACATCAATATGTTATGATAATTAGTCTCACTTCAACTAATCTGATTTTATACTTATCTTTCTCAGACTGATACAAAGAAGATATCTGCAGTATCCATATTTTTCGAGACTATGCCTTACAGATTAGACGAGAGCACTGGTTTGATTGATTATGATCAGGTACTTCTAACTTTTTATAATTTTGTTCATATTTATTTTGTCATGTTGAACTTATTATGAGGAAGAAAGTTGGATTTATGGAAAATGGTTACTTAATGCAAAAAAAATTGTTTGTTATATATCAAAAGACTATGATAAACTACTGTTGACAATAAAGATTTCATGATTCCAAATAAAAAGCATATTAAATGTGATGTCTTTGATGATGGGACCCCTTCCAAAGAGTCCACATTAGTTACCATCATGGTTAAAATTGATGCAAATATGTGTAAGAACTTATAAGCATATATATATATATATATATATGCTATATCTGTTTCCTTGAGAGGATTTGATTGGTAATTTCTCGAATTGCAGTTGGAGAAAAGTGCAACACTCTTCAGGCCAAAGTTAATAGTTGCTGGTGCAAGTGCTTATGCTCGATTGTATGACTATGCACGCATTCGCAAGGTGGGTTCTATTAAAATTACAGTGTTAAAGATATTAATTACGAGCATGGCTAATTCATATATGATTATATATTCACCCAAAGATTCACAATTGTCATATATATGTTTTAACAGGTTTGTGACAAGCAAAAAGCCATTCTGTTGGCTGATATGGCTCACATTAGTGGGTTGGTTGCAGCCGGGGTCATCCCATCCCCATTTGAGTATGCAGATGTTGTGACCACCACAACCCACAAGTCACTCCGTGGCCCACGAGGTGCCATGATTTTCTTTAGAAAGGGTCTGAAAGAAGTCACCAAACAAGGCAAAGAGGTATTTTGGTGCCTACTTTATCAACTGAAGTTGGGTTTTTTATATATATATATATATATATATTTTGAAGTATATAATATTTATATACAGCAAATGCAACAAATAAACTCACACACCCTCCTCACCTTTAGTGAGGTTTGAACCCTGATCTCTTAGGAGGGCAAGGGCTACGATACCGCTAGGCCAAAGGCCCTTTGGTTTGGGTTTTTATTATTGAAGATGTACAAACTAACACTTTTTATTTTGAAAGGTGTTCTATGATTATGAAGACAAAATCAACCAGGCTGTCTTTCCTGGACTCCAAGGAGGCCCACACAATCACACCATCACTGGTTTGGCAGTTGCATTGAAACAGGTTTGCTGCTTTCAAGTAGTTACATAATGCTTCGAGAATTTGTAGGATATGCATGGCAAACTAACTGATAAGATAATTATTAGCTGATAAACTAGTCATGTTTGGTAAAAATTAGCTGAAGAGCTAGATAACAATGTAAAACAACCTACATTTAACATGTTGAAAAATTAAGTGGAAAAATATACGGATCATAATTGGAAAATTTTAAGTGGAAAAAGGCTCTTAATATTACTTATGTTTAAATGTAGGCAACAACAGCAGAATACAAGGCATATCAAGAGCAAGTCATGAGCAATTCCTCCAAGTTTGCACAGGTATGATTAGACCACATCTTGTTACTGGAAACTGTATCAACCTCTTGTGGATTTCTTCAAATTCAAGCAATATCATAACACTTAAATTTTCTATTTTTTCAGACTCTAATGGAGAGTGGATATGAACTTGTTTCTGGTGGAACAGAGAACCACTTAGTTTTGGTCAATTTGAAACCTAAGGTAAACAAGAGAATGTTAAACAGTCGCTCTACTCTTTGGGATAAAGACGTGTCTAGATACATCCCGCTTCCGGATCCTACTTTCACATGGGACATAATGAGTGTGTTTGATTTGGTTTTACAAAGATATAGAACCAATTTTAGTATCCATTCTCAAAGATATATATATATATGTATATATATATGTATGCAGGGTTAGATTCAGGGGAAAACCTCAAAAAAATGGAAAACCGAAGAACACCCTAGTAGCCCTCCATTTGGACGGTATGCACAAATGCATACTGGTAATTTGTAATATGCACACGTTGCTTGTATGCATTTGTGCATACCGTCTATGCACAAGTGCATAACGTCCGGATGGAAGGCTTCCAGGGTGTTCTTCATTTTTTTTTTTTTTGATATTTTCCCCTGAACCCCCCTCTCTCACTATGTGTGTGTATATATATATTTTATATATATAATGACAATTATTTGTTTTACCAGGGAATAGATGGTTCAAGGGTTGAAAAGGTGCTAGAAGCTGTTCATATTGCAGCCAATAAAAACACTGTTCCTGGTGATGTGTCTGCCATGGTTCCTGGTGGCATCAGAATGGGTTAGTAAATTGATTCTTAAATACACATTAATATTCCATATCAGTGTTTTGCTAACAAGATCTATCTATCTATCTACTATTGTTTCTTTTTAGGAACCCCTGCTCTCACTTCAAGGGGATTTGTTGAAGAGGATTTTGCTAAAGTTGCCTACTTCTTTGACCATGCTGTAAAATTGGCTTTGAAGATCAAGGGTGCAGCCCAAGGTATCTCTTGCATATCTTTTTACATTCTTCATCATATTTCACACACATATGCATACATATGACCCCAGAGGAAAGTTCAAATGAGAACTCAAATTTGGTTGTGAACATGAGGACAAGAAGAGCGCGACACGTGTCATATTCATACTGAATAATGAAGGAAAATATTCAGACCGAATAATATTATATTTAGATTGAATAACACTACATTCAGTCTGAATATTTCTCTTTATTATTCAGTCTGAATATGACACGTGTAGCGCTCTCCTTTGTCCTCATGTTCACAACCAAATTTGAGTTCTTATTTGAACCCTCCCCTATGACCCCAAATACAAATACCATCATTCTCAATAATTAATGACTATACCTTTTACCTCAATGACCTTATAATAGGGTTTTTAAATCGATGACCTTCAGACAGATTTGCGAATGCTATTGCTTAATAGAAGAATGTCACTTTCATACACAAGAATGTCTAGAAACTTGTCATAAGGTCATGAATTTGAAAAACATTTTCAGAAGGTCATTTAACCAAATAACCTTTTAAGGTGCTCTCGTAAGATCTTAGAAATACACTTAGAGGGTTAGATTCTTAAATTAAGTTTTTGAGAAGGTCATTCAGCTAAATATCCCCTATATAGGAAATTTAGCTAAATCTACTTGGTGCATTTGTATCACATGTATGCGAATAGTATGTGATACAATTTTCCCAATAATCATGTTCATGGTAACGATACGTGAAACCCTTTTGAATCTCTATCTAAAAGAGATCATATAGAGAAAGAAAAGTGAAAGTTCTACATATAAAAGGCTTATTGGTCCGTATCTAGCTGATGTCAGACTCTAACAACCAATACCGAATTATAAATCAAGTTGTTTTTGTGCATTAGGGACAAAGTTGAAGGACTTTGTGGCTGCAATGGAGTCGAGCACCTTCCAATCGGAGCTTTCAAAGCTCCGCCATGATGTGGAGGAGTATGCCAAGCAATTCCCAACAATTGGGTTCGAGAAAGAAACCATGAAATACAAAAACTAAGGTGTCATCATACAAGCCAGGTATGGATTTGGAACGATTTTGTTAAATTTTGCTATGTAAAGTTGAATAAATTCATCTTAATCTCGTCACAGAGGAAGGTCGAAGATTCTTAACTTTTATTTATTTAAACAAATATACAAATGAACTTGTAGTCCAAAATTTTATTTTTACAATTGTCTTCACCTTTTAAATGTCAGCTTGAACTTGCCTTGCATCTCCCTTAGTCTCGTAGGTAACATCAAACGCAAATAACATCTCACTTACAATGTTGCGAAAATATGTTATTTGGATCCGGATCTCCTTTTGGTTTTCCAAACTTGAACTATTGACCTCTAAATGTGTCTTTTGAGATATGTTATCCAAAATACTTTTTTTGAACAAAGTATACTCCTTTTTATGTATCTATAAGGTCGGTTCACATAAGAAACTAAATATCAAGAAGATAAAATGCGAAGGTTTATATTTGAATTCATTAAAAAGACAATGACGTTCACAGTAAAAACATTGTGAAGGTACAAAACCGAACCTTCACAATGTTTTTTTGGAAGGGTGTCTTAGGCTATGTCTGGCTAATCCCAACAATTTATGATCGTAAGACATCAGCCTTCATAAACTCAGTGGCCATAATTGTTGTGTATGCCTGGATTCGAACCCTGAGCAGATGGGATATTCCATAGTGTTTTTCCGGTGTGAATGTTCAATGTTTTGTTGTGAAGGTTTTAGTGTTATTTTATGGTCTAACAGGTCTTACCAAAACAAGTTGATCTCACATGATTTATGTCATTCTAAGTCTATATATGCGTTTATTTTGTTTTGATAATTGTGACGTAGGGAATAAGCATGGGGATTGAGACGATGATTATGGCATGGAACTTGGATGTGAATTTAAGTCTATACTTCCATTCGAAAGTATGGAGCCATATGAATGTAAAGCCAGTTGAATCTTGATTTACTTTGTAACCATCTATATATGTAAATCAACGAATGTTTTCTGTAAGCCAATAAAACTTTTTATTTGGTTTTATCAAATATATAAGTCTGGTCTTAGGAGTTATTTTAATAATATAATAAAATAATGAATAAATCAATCATGAATAAATAAAAATAATAAAAAATATTATATATCGTATGATTCAAAGGAGCCTAATTTGTACCATTTTTACATGGACTTTTACATTTAATTAGTAAGGTACTCTTTATTATTGAATATGGTATGTTTTTTAATCAAGGATTTCTTTTTGTGTAACAATTATCCCCTATATCTATATGACCATGAATAATGAAGTCGTTAAGGATTTTTATTGGATCATTATAGAGGGGACGAGAAATAACATACAAAAATGTGAAGGCCAAAAAAATAGAATTAAAAAGTTATCTTTACAAATATATCAAACAAATTTATCATCTTTATTTATTTGTTGATAAAAATATCATAAAATTTAGGCCTAAAAATATTATTAAACTTAGATTTTATTTAATTTTTTTTACTTCTATGGTCATTTTTCTAAAAAATTACAATTTTTTACTATTTAAAAATTGTAACAAAGTTTAGTTAAAAAATTATACAGTTATCTTTACAAAATTTTATTTTTTTTAGTTTTTAAGAAAATTGTAACAAATTTAAAAAATTAATAAATGAAACTTTTTAACGTAGTTAAAAACATATATTTTTATAATTTTTTTAAATAATAACGTGAAATTTATTTTTTTAGTTGGCATTCAAAAACGTTTAGCCTACTCGCATTTATATGTTATTAGGTAAGTCAAGTATTTAAAAGTTTAAAATTTTACATCTTAGGTATACCAAAATAATTTTTTTTAAATGTATTATCTAAAATATGAATAAAACTAAAGTATATTATTTATTTTTTTGTCTAATTTACCCCTTTAATTAAAACCATGCAAATTGATTTTTCTCGTCGTTAGTCCACTTGGGAAACAACGGGCCATTGTCCCCAATTTTTCATTGTGTTATGCCACTATGTGATCGAACTATTATCGACCATTATAACTATATCAACAATATATTATATATTATAAAATTACCAATAAAATAACAAATAGAAAAATATTTTTCTTACTTAAAATAGTACAAGTTTATACTTTGTGTTGTTATTCGGAAATCTATTTTGGTTGTAGTATTTTCATGACCTGAAGTTTAACCATAAATATCAAGATTTCAACACTTTCGACTCAAATTATTTATTTAAAAAGTTATATATTATTTATGTTTTTGCATAAAACAAAGGTTAAATATATTTTAATTAAAAATAAATTATATTTTAAAGCAGAAGCCAACCTTGGTCCTAGGCACATCTTTTTAACGTTTAATAAAATTTTATAGTCTAAAAATGTTTTGAATTAAAGATTATTTTAGATATAAATCCTGATTTTATTGTTAACTATCTTTAATGACATCCGATATAATTTTTCTCTTAACTAGTGTGTGCCACCACGCGTTGTATGGTGACGGAATTACACTGTTAACAAATACGTAACTACGTTAAGATAAACCTAATTCATTATTTGACAACTAATAAAATGCAATGTATCATTTTATTTGACTGTTTTAGATGTAAATTATTTTGGCAAACGTACACAATATTAAGTATCATGGTAGAGGTGTTTCAAATTAATCTTTAAAATTTAATTTGTTTTTTAGCCTTATTTATTAAATGACATCAAACATGTATGTTTTAACTAATAACTTACGTAATAAATAATCACAAATCATCTAGAATTAAGAATCTAATCAAATATGCAAAATAAACTTGAAAAACAAAGAACACATTATTAAAAAAACTAAAAACCCCGTAGACTATTTTCAATTTTTTGTGAAAATGGAGAACGTGTAATTAGAAAACACCAAACAAAATTTTCTTTTCAATATTTCATGAAAATGAAATTTGTAACTAAAATTTACTATTTAATCATTTTTGGATTAAAGTAAATCATAAATAGAAAACCATGTTAACTTTTTTACAAATGGAGGGCTGGCCAAAATGAACCAATCCAAGAGCTTGGAGGGTTTATAGCCAACATGAACCAACAACATGTGTTTATAGGATTAACCAAGAGAATCCAAACCCATGGGTTAAAACAAACACACCACAACCTCCTCTCATATACCTACCATCAATTGTTAATCTTTCATCCCTCCATCAATGTGGGATACACAAAAATCTCAATGCAAGAAATACATAATACTTAATTCTTAGGGTGCTACATCATTTTTTGTGGATCTTACTTTTATATATATAAAGATACAAATATAGATACCGACATTTTGTTCCTTCTTTCACAAATCTACCCACTATATTCGAACACATAAATTTCTCATGGTAATTTTTTTGTGTAATCTAAAATTAGTCAAGTCTATTATTTAACAAAAAACATTATTTTACTTATTTGTTATATAAATTGATTTATTTTGCAAAAATAAAGTAGACCAAATTGATCCAACCATATGAGTTGACACAAAAGGAGTCACCAATTTATTCTTATACTCAATTTATATTTTTGAACTCACATCTTCTTACCAATGTGGGATGATGAAACATTGAAACTTAACCACATTTCAAGATTTGAGAAATGTCAAGTCATCATCTATGGTTTATCCCCTCATTTTTTATACTCACTTCCTACTTCCACACTTGCGTTTTCTCACCAATGTGGGATGATGAAACTTTATCACATTTCAAGATTTGATAAAACTAAACTCTCAATATGTCACCTCATTTCCCTTGGTTGTTCTTTTAATATAATCATATGAGTTGACACAAAAGTATTCACACATTTATTCTTAAGAAACTCTACCACATTTCAAGATTTGATAGTACTAAACTCTCATCATGCCACCTCATGTCTTGAGGTTGTTGTTTTTATATATATAACTTGCAAAAATAAAGTAGATCAAATTGATCCAACCATATAAGTTGACCCAAAAGCATTCACCCTTTATCCTTATACTCACTTTATATGTTTGAATTTGCATCTTCTCACCAATGTGGGATGATGGAACTCAACCGTATTTCAAGATTTGAGAATTGTCAAGTCATCATCTATGGTTTATCTCTTCCTTTCTTATACTCACTTCCTACCTCCGAACTTGCATGTCCTTATCAATGTGGGATGATGAAACTCTACCACATTTCAAGATTTGATAATACTAAACACTAATTATGCCACCTCATGTCTTGAGGTTGTTGTTTTTATATATAAAAAGATATAGATATAGATATGAGTTGACACAAAAGTATTCATACATTTATTCTTATACTCATTTTATATTTTTAGAATCCCATCTTCTCACCAATGTGGAACGATAAAACCCAACCATATAAAGGGGTAATAAAGGGGTAATTTTTTATGTAATCTAAAACTAGTTAAGTCTATTAGGAAAAAAAAAATCATTATTTTACTTATTTTTTTTTATATAAATTGGTTTATTTTGCAAAAATAAAGTAGGCAAATTGCTCAAACCTTATAAGTTGATTTATCCTTATACTCACTTTATATTTATAAACTTGCATCTTCTCACCAATGTGGGATGATGGAACTCAACCACATTTCAAGATTTGAGAATTGTCAAGTCATTATTTATGGTTTTTCCCCTCATTTCTTATACTCACTTCCAACTTCCAAACTTGCATTTCCTTACCAATGTGGGATGATGAAACTATACCACAATTCAAGATTTTAAAATACTAAACTCTCATTATGCCACCTCATACCTTGAGGTTGTTGTTTTTATATATATAAAGATAAAGATAAAGATAAAGATGGTTGTACTACTAATAGTCTAACAGGGGACCTCGAATATCTTGTGGATTAAAGTTCACTTAACCAACAAAAATCTTTATAAACAAAAAAAAAACTAATGAATTTTAAAGAAACTCGAAACCCAAATGCATTAAACATAGTATATATTTGAAAAACTTTAAGTCTTATGAAACTCAAAAGTTAAATGTAGGATGGTAAATTAGCTTTTCGGGCATTTTAGGGCCTTAGATCAAGCGGGCTTAGGTCTAAAAATCCGGTTCTATCCGGCAATTTTAGAATCATACTCTCAACATGTCAATGAAAAATATTTGATCTGATTTGGTTTTTATTAAACAAATTATACAATAAAGAGTTTTTATCCTTTAGTTTGATACTTCTATTTTTTTCAATTCTTTAACCTAAAATTTTAAAATTTCAGTCACAATTATATTTACATGTAAATATATTCATTAGAATATTCTTAATATATTATATAACATTTACAACTTATTAACATGTTTGATCTTTATAAAACAAACTCTTAACCAAATACTAAACATGTTCAAATACAAAATAAGTTCTAATAATACAGTAAAATAGTCCGTAAAAGTATAAAACTGATAACCAAATAAAGACTCTTTTGATATCTCAAAATCACACATATGAATAAAATAAAAACAAAAAATACAAGATGTAAATATATTTCATTAATACACTTCTAGCATTACAAGGAGAAAGATGTACAAAATTTTTTACACATAACACATATATAGAGAATGTTTTTGTGAAACATAATTACATAAGAAAAAGTTTGAGGGACCTTTTTAGATTTTATGAAATTTGGAGGGGGTCTTTTTAAAATATATTTTACCCCTTTTTGACTAGCACTGACCTGTGTAATGAACCATCATCATATTTGGCTTCCAATCGGTTGCTTAAATCGCACAACACGCAAACAACAAATCATCATCACTGATTCATCTGAAAACCAGTGGAATCGAGAAATCAAAATCAAACGTCGTAAGAATGGCTCGAGCTGGAGGAATAACGAATGCAGTAAACGTAGGGATAGCAGTACAAGCTGATTGGGAGAATCGAGAATTCATTTCACATATCTCCCTCAACGTTCGTCAACTCTTTGACTTCCTTGTTCAATTCGGTAAATCCTTACTTGATCTCGATGTTTTCGGTTGTTCATCGACTTAAAATGGAGTTTGTAGTGTATTGATTGTGATTTATATGACGAATTTGTCAATTTTCATCGAAGATTTTGCTGCAGAAATTCCTTTTTTTTTTCTTCTCCTTTCAGATTTGTGTTGTTGATGTCAGTAACATTTTACTTGGTAAATTGGATAGAGATAAATATGAAACGGCCATAAAATTTTGGTGCTATTTGTGTAAATTGTATACTTTGAAGTTATGAACTGTGATCTTTTTAGCTGAGCTTGAACTTTGAATCTAATGGTGCCCCCTTAGATTTGTTGTATATTTTATTCTTTTCGCACATTATATAGGTGAAAAAGTGATATAAGTTGTTCTGTTATAGAATATGGCCAAATTAATGGAATGCTTATATTATTATCTTCATTCCACATTGGTATCAACCTTTATGCGTTAGATTTGTTCCCAAAAAAGGATGCCTGTTTAGTTTAGTGGTAACACAATGTACACAACTTTGCATTTGATGGTTATGTGCAGCACTAGTCAATGCAAATTCTAGGAAGTGAACTAAATTGTGAGCCAAATGTTTCTTATAGTATAAGAAATTAAGTCATGAGATCGTTTGAGAAGTGAAGTTAAGGTGAGAAGCGTATGAAGAGATCTTGACCCTTGATCACTTTTAATCTCACTTCCACCCATGAATCGCGTTTGATACGAGGATTAATTAGGTGCATCTCGGCGTGTCTCATTTCGGTGCATCTCATCCTAATGTGCATTCAAGGGTGGAGATCCCCTCCTTACCCTTCTCACCATAACTTCACTTCTCACTGGAACCCAACCCTAAGAATTAAATGGTATGATTATTTGATATTTTTGGAGCACCAAATTTTTATACATTTTGTGGTTGTGTTGACAAGTAGCGTAGACTGCTTATAGTTGTCTGAATTTGGATATGCTAGAACTTCGGATTTAATTGCTTTTGTGCATTTAATAAATATATTTTCTCTTTCAGAGGCTACAACAAAGAGCAAATTGGCATCTCTGAATGAGAAACTTGATACACTAGAGCGTCGTCTAGAAATGCTTGAAGTACAAGTGGGTACTGCTACAGCCAATCCAAATTTATTCAAGACTTGATTTTACTAAGACCATGGCATTGTAGAAAAAAAAAAGTGAAGGCCACCTGTCTTCCAGCTTGTTCAAAATCCAGTGAGATACATATGAAGATCGTTTGCTTACTTTTCGTATATTTATTTATGTAGCTCATCTGTGCATGTTGTAACTGGAAGAGTTCCCTTCTCTTTGTTTTCATATCACTTTTTTTTGGCTTAATGAATATTTGAATGCAGTTTTTTGTGCCTTTCTTAGTCGTATCACTGACCCAAAGAACACTCAGTGGTTGTTTGTTTACCTCTTAACAGTTCCATTAAGAGACAACATCTGAATCGCTAAGATATGAATCCTGTTTGGCAAAACATAAGTCTGCCTCTTAATGGTTCCAAAACCCTCTGAATCATTTTGTATCCTAGACCTCCCTTAACCATTAAGAGCCCTGATTACATCCTGAACAATTACCAAACTATTATATTTCATTTTGCACTATATCATAAGAGCCTCTTCATTCTGACCACTTAATCATTCTGCACCAAACCATTCAGCAACTGCCAAACAGCCCCTCAGAAATCAACAAATATAATTCTAAGTCTACCTTTTTGAGTTTTTGAGTGGATGCTCGCTTTCATACCAGTTCTCTCTAGGGTTACTGAGTGATACATATAAGTGTTGAGTGTGAGGATAAAGCTTCGACGAGCACTAGTATTGTGCGAGTTTCTGCAATATTAGACCACTAGTTTATGTGTGTTTAAATAGTTGTCATGTTGAATGCATGATCTAGACAGAGGATAGATGTTTAGCTATTCGATAAACACATGTAGAGCTGGAAGAATGGCGTAAAATTGTATGTCAATGAGCTGCCATAGAATGGTTTAATCAGTGCTTAGGTAAGCATGCATAGTTTGCGATTATCTACTGGAGTTTTACATTTATAGGTATTAGTCATTCACTTATATATGATGTTTTTAAAAGCTGTTAACGACTTGTACCTTTATTTAATCTCTAAACCATTCATTGGTAGTGTTTAATAACCAATAAGTTGCAGTGATTAGAGATTAATGAATTCAGACCATGGCTTAATGCTCGTGATTGTGCATTGTAGTGAGTTAATATGCTGCAGGAGCTGCATAGAGGAGTAGCATATATATATATATAGGACCAAGTTCATGGGAAAATCTCAAAAGAGAAAATGAAATAACACCCTGAGAACCCTCCATCTGGACGGTATGCACAAATGCATACCGGTTATTTGTAACATGAACTCGTGCATAGAAAAAAACAGCTTCGATTGCTTGTATGCATTTGTGTATACCATCCAGATGGAGGGCTCCCAGGGTGTTCTTCAATTTTTTTTTTTGAGGTTTTCCCCTGAACCTCCCTCTCTCTCTCTCTATATATATATATATATTAATTAATTAATACACATTTATGTCCCAATCATTTTGGAAAAAAGGATAATTTTTTTGTAATTCAGTCCATGTGTGAAAACTTTTTTAAATCTAATCCTTGTATATGCCATGAGTTCTGGTCGTCAGTTCTTGAGGCTAAGTGAGCTCCGGTAGTTATTTCTCCAGTAAGCTACTGCTGATGTCATACAGTTTGTGTACTTTTCTCTCTTCTTCCTCACTTGCTATATTGTTAAGCATCCTGAAATCTGTTAAACATTATATACATACATATCTAATTCTTGAGTGCATAGAAATTAATTCAAGTATGCAAAGAGTCAAGTTGAAAAATCACAATGTATATGCTCAAAGTTATCTTAATTCTTAAGAGGAGTTCGTTTAAAGATGATACCTGCTTGGTTGGTTGATTTAGTTTTGTATCATTTGTAAGTGTAAATGTAGGCCAGATTTATCTGCTTTTTTTTATTCATCTATTTTAAGCTCTTGTGGTGTTTGGTGCTTTTAACCTTAATGTGTGTTCTATGCTTATTTTGCCATTCTCTTAACGCTTGCCATTTGTCATTCTCCCGTGTTAGCTACTCCTTTTTTGGTCTTCATTCAGCTGCTTTTTGCTATACACCGGATGAAATTAGGTCAGAAGTAGGATGAATTTCAGAAGAAAACTAACTCTATGGCATTCGAGAGGGCATGATCTCTCCAAGAGCTCTCGCTCAGTTACAAATGAGTAAGAAAACAGAATGAATCACCTAACAAACAATTCCCACACTATAAAGGCTCCCGCCTATTATTTAATGACTAATACCGAAAATACCCCCAACTTATTCAAAGACAGAAATTAAGAGACTCTCTACTGTTTATTCTTTCTCCTATACGTAAACCGTATAGAAGGTTTAGCACTTTTCTGTTCTTTTCTTATCTGAGTTTCATAGTCTTATCTATTTGTAAATGTTCACTTTGTTAATACTCCTAATACAATTTTCCGTATCATATCCAGGATATTATATCACATTTTGCAATATAAAAGTTAATAAGTATTTATAAAAACAAAATGTATGCATCGAGTTAACAAGATTTAAGAATAGTCTGTGAGAATCTACTCTCTGATGTTCTTTCTTCTGTATATCAATCTTTGGGATCTTTATTTATTGTTGAAGCAAGCCTTATAAATTACCCTCTTTCCGTGTTTTGTTTGGAGTTCTGTTGTATAAATATTTCGATAAATAGGGGGCATATGGCCAAATAATCATCGGCAAAATTCTATTTTTTTTTAAATATGCCCTCTTCATATACTTTGCTACTAGTGAAATAGCTGAAATTATGCGGTACATGTTCATGACTTTATAACCCTATGCTAAAATGTTTGATTTTTTTCTCTGGTGAAATTTACTAGATATGAAATCAACTGAGAGATGAGCAGTTGTACAAAGAAAATCGAGAAATTAACATATTTACTTAATATTATATATATATATATATCATTTGCTACATTTTAGACAGAAGCTCTCCCACAAATTTATCTTGGTTGCGGAGGAGCGGGTTGTGAAAATAGCGATGATGGTTCTGATTGAGTTGGAGTTGGTAAAGGTAAAATCACAATTGGTCTTTCGATAGAGAAGCGGTTGGACCCACCAAAGCTGTCTATGGATCTCATATATTCAGATGCATTATTTTCAATTATCAAAGCATCTTCTAGCTCGCGGACAATATCTATCATTGATGGTCTGTAAGCTGAGAAGGGCTCAATACATGCTAATGCTACTTCCACAACTCTCCACATTGCTTCTGTATGATATCCTCCTTTTATGCTTGGATCCACTATTTCATCGATTCTTGAGTTCCTTATATAAGGTTTTGCCTGCATAAAAGAATGGTGGTTCCATGTGTAGGTTAAAGCAAGGAAACATGAAATTCTATAAACTTATCAAAAATTTAATTATTCCTTTTGGTAGAGACACTGACATGGGTAGTTATAAATCTATTGTTGTTAGGGGCGGGTTCAAATGAGAACCCAAATTTGGTTGGGAACATGAGGACAAAGGAGAGCACGACACGTGTCTTATTCAGACTGAATAACGAAGGGAACTATTCAGTCTGAATGTAGTGTTATTCAGTCTCAATAATGTATAAAACTTCACCTTCATTATTCAGACTGAATGTGACACGTGTCGCTCTCTCCTTTGTCCTCATGTTCGCAACCAAATTTGAGTTCACATTTTAACTAAGATAGATACACTTCTTTTAGATGAACATCTGCAAGTAAATTGCAAAATTTGATTTTGAACAACAATGTTGCCTCTGATTTAAGTGTATAGATGTAGGCAATTATGCAAAGAATTGTGATGCAGCTTTATTTAATGTGGGAGATGTATTATATTAAGTCTACATCCTTGGACATCATGGTAGAAATAGAACTACTTATGCAAGTTTTGGTATGAAATTTAAGTTAAGTTTAAAAAATTAAGCGTACCCATTCAACCAAGCTCCACTCATTTCGTGGCCTGTGTATATTAAGAGGTTCCCGACCAGTTATCATTTCAAGTAGCACAACTCCATAGCTAAACACATCACTCTTGGCAGACAAATGTTGGGTTGAATAATACCTGAAAAGCAAAGAGTTTTAGTTTGTAAACATTTAAAAGATGGGGAAGTCATCAATTTTATAATAAGAGCCTTGGAATTTGGGAAGTTATATTCAGTAGAGATGTAAGAATTTTTATGTGCATGCTTATGGTACTTATTTACAATAATGGTATGAAGATTTTGCAAGCTGGGGGTCTTCACGGAATAACCGATCTACCCTTTGGGGTAGGTGTCAAGTCTGTGTATATCTCACCCCCAAACCCCACCTTCGGGTTTTCAATTTTGAACCAATTACTGAAGCTTTATAGTTGATTGTTTTTATTTATTTATTACAATGTCAATGTTCAGGCTCTACATGGTGTTGACTTGGAGTCATCTTGCCTACTCCTTAGATTGATGTATTATGCACACCCGGTTCAGTTTCCCCCTTGAACAAGGTGCATCTTGCTTCTGTTTTTTTACATAGGAACGATGGTAAATCATATATACATTATTAGAGCATGAGAGGGAGGTTCAAGGGAAAACCTTAAAAAAGAGAAAACTGAAGAACATCCTGAGAGCCCTCCATCTGGACGGTATGCACAAATGCATACAAGCGATTGAAGCTGTTTTTTTTTCTATGCATGAGTGCATGTTATGCACTAATGCATGTTACAAATTACCAGTATGCCTTTGTGCATACCGTCCAGATGGAGGGTTCCCAGGGTGTTCTTCAGTCTTCTCTTTTTTTGACGTTTTCCCCTGAACCCGACCCTAGAACATGAAAACAATTAATGAGTCAACTTAATTACACAAAAAACTTTTTTCTTGTGTCCCTTTTTATTATTCTCTCCTTCCATCACGAGGCTTTATTTTTATCTTATTGTCAGTCAACATAACTGTAATTAACAATAATTTTTGTGATTTTGAAACTTGTACTTACTCTGGATCCAAGTATCCAGCCGTTCCCCTTACTTCAAGGGAGGCACCACTATCCCCTTCTTGAGGTGCATATTTTGAGAAGCCAAAGTCTGCGACCTTGGCACACATACTATTGTCTAGGAGTATGTTACTTGATTTCACATCCCTGTGTATAACGGAACGCCCAGAGAATGTATGCAGATAGGTCAGGCCTGGAGGATGAAATTGTGTATTAGTGTTATACTTGATGAGAAATAAAAAAATGACCATAAATTCATAGATTGATTGAGGAGAAGAAAAGGAAAAATGGACAAAAAGATATAGAGGTAGGTGACACATTTCGAGATTCTGGTGTAAAATACGAACTTAAGTGGGCATACTTCTTAATGGTCCCATTTATTTTCTGCACGAATGTTACCCGCCTGATATCATACTCTCTAATGACGTATTTTCAGCCTTTCTGGCCTGGTCGTGAATACTTCCATGGCATTGATTCATTTTCTAATATAACTTGCTAGACCTAATTGATGCTTCTTTGTGTTGCTCGATCTTCCTCTATAATTATGCCTACATGATTGCATAACATATTCTCATATTTTTTTGTTATTAAAATAACATAAACCATGTCATTTTTCAAGGGTTCCAATGTCATATTTTGCTAGATAAACTTGGTGACTTTCTAACTAAACCATCATATCAAGAAAGATAACAAATTAGAACAACTGACCAAACCCAATTATTAATTAAAGCCAACTTTCAGTTTCAGAGAAAAAAATCATTTTCTAGCATAGAAGCTAACTTCTCAACTTGTACCAAAGTCACGTTCTGAAAAAACTAAACCAGAGTCGCATTTATGAAAATACTACAATTTAGATGGCAACTTCAAGAAAAGATATATACACAGTTATGCAATCATCTAGGCATAAATACAAGAAAATATGAGAATATGCATCCTCCTCTATAATTATGCCTAGATGATTGCATAACTATGTATATATAATTTCTTGAAGTTGCCCTCTAAATTGAAGTCTTTTCATAAATGCGACCCTGGTTTAATCTTTTTTAGAACGCTACTTTGGTACAAGTTGAGAAGTTAGCTTCTATGCTAGAAAATGAATTTTTTCTCTGAAACCGAAAGTTGGCTTTAACTAATAAATGGGTTTGGTCAGTTGTTCTAATTTGTTAGCTTTCTTAATATGATGGTTTAGATAGAAAGTCACCAAGTTTATCTAGCAAAATATGACATTGGCATCCTTGAAAAATGGCATGGTTTATGTTATTTTAATAACAAGAAAATATGAGAATATGCATTCATACAAAGTTATGCACGTTGGTATTTTTTATGATAACATTTCACCTACAAAAAGTTTTTCTTTTCAAATTCATGTATTGAAATATGAAAGTATTTTTTTTACAGAGTTAAGACAATAACGGCCATATGCTCGTTCTTTGTTATTTACTAAGTTTTACCTCGAGCAGATCCTAAAGCTATGGAAAGTCTGGTGGGCCAGTCTAGAGCTCGTCGTTTAGATGCATCACCTGTTAAGAAACAATAAAGCAGGTAAAAATGCTATACTATAAATATAATTATAATGAACTGAAAATAATTTTCCCATTTGGAGGAGGATACATACCATAAAGCCGATCTTGTAGGGACCCATTAGACATAAATGGATAAACAAGAATTTGTTGGTCGTTTTCACAGCAATAACCAAGGAGTGGGACCAAATTTTCGTGCCGAATAGCTGATAAAAGTGTAAGCTGTAGATGGTCATTGTTAGTAATTATAGTTAGTTACCAATATGATTACAGGGGTCAGGTTCAAGGGAAAACGCCAAAAAAAGAGAAAACTGAAGAACACCCTGGGAGCCCTCCATCTGGACGGTATGCACAAATGCATACCGGTAATTTGTAACATGCATTTGTGCATATGCACTGGTGCATAGAAAAAAAACAGCTTCAATCACTTGTATGCATTTGTGAATGCATACCATCCGGATGGAGGGCTCCCAGGGTGTTCTTCAGTTTTCTCTTTTTTTAGCGTTTTCCCATGAACCTCTCTCATGATTACAGTTGAAGGTTGTAAATTGAAACTAGTAAATGTTACAAAACATGTCTAATTTTTTATGCTTGCAAAAAATAGTTTGAAGGGGTCAAAAAAGTGAAAAAGTTACTTCACCTCATTGTTGAATTCACGGGTTCCTTGTGTCGAATTGGTTGACCGGACTTTTACGGCTACTTCTTGACCATCTGGTAGAGTACCATGGTATACAGATCCAAACCCTCCTTCACCAATTAAAGTTTTATACTGCTGTATTGCACTTTCTATCTGTTGAAGTGTAAAGCTTTCTATGGATATCGTTTTTAAAGTGATATCGTCTTTGCTGCTTGGCATTGCGTAAATTGCATCTGCAGTTTACATTTGTTATAAAGCAAACCATAGAAAACATAATTTTATTTTATGAATAATTTTCCTCAAGAAAGATGAATTTCCTTTTGTCCCAGTTATACAAATGTAAATTTGATATAATGTAAGAAAGAAACAGTAGACATACAATATGTAGCTTAGAATCATTATTATATTCATCTCTGCCTGTGTCTGTTATATGTTTTTTTCTTTATCACTCTGTTGCTAGTTATGTTCAAAATTTTCTGATAGAGTTTGAAATACTAAGTAGGGGAAGTTGAAATGAGAACCATAATTATTTTGAGAACTTGGGAAACAACTATTTCATGTATTATTCATGCGGGTCAGTTTCAGGGGAAAATGTAAAAAAAAAAAGAGAAAACTGAAGAACAACCTGAGAACCCTCCATGTGGACAGTATGCACAATGTAAATTGTAACATGCATTTGTGCATAGAAAAAAAACAGCTTCAATCGCTTGTATGCATTTGTGTATACTGACTATGCACAAATGCATACTGTCCAGATGGAGGACTCCCAGGGCGTTTTTTAGAAAAAAAAAACTTGGGAAACAACTTTTAGGTTTTCTCCTGAACCTTCCTCTTATTCATGCTGAATAACCCCAAGTATTCATGAATATCATGCATTTTCATTATGAATAACTTTCATCATGATATTCCTCATGAATAAAGTATGAATAGTTAGTTCTCATGTTGTCAAAATATTTATGGTTCTCATTTGAACCTATACCTACTTAAACTAATTTTTTCTGGCATCTTTAAATTATATAAAATAATTCAAAAAGAATATTGTACTCACTCTTGGTCATTGTAGGTCTTTTCCTTCCTGATCCTGTGTTGGTTATCTTTCTTTTCTTGTACAAGCAAATCAGGATAGTAAGTACTCCAGTTAATAGAAGGACTGCACCTGCAATTGCGGCTATAAAAACTTTGGGTGCTGGATGTGATGATTTTTGTCCCCTGCACATTCCGTAGCTGAAACCAGAACTTGTAAGAATTATATAGCCTCTACTCTCTTTATTCAATTGTATGTTTTGAATGACTTGTATGCGTGTATGTATATATATAGGGTATGGTTCAGCGGGAAACGCCAAAAAAAGATAAAACTAAAGAACACCCTGGTAGCCCTCCATCCGTACGGTATGCACAAATGCATACTGGTAATTTGTAACATGCATTTGTGCATATGCACTACTGCATATATATGCACTGGTGCATAGAAAAAAAACAGCTTCAGTCGCTTGTATGCATTTGTGCATACCGTCCAGATGGAGGGCTCCCAGGGTGTTCTTCGGTTTTCTCTTTTTTGAGGTTTTCCCCTGAACCTCCCTCTCTCTCTCTCTGTTCAGGGGAAAACCTCCAAAAAAAGAAAACTGAAGAACACCCTGGGATCCCTCCATCTGGACGGTATACACAACGCATACTGGTAATTTGTAACATGCATTTGTGCATATGCATTCGTGCATAGAAAAAAACAGTTTCAATCGCTTGTATGCACAAATGCATGCCGTCAAGATGGAGGGCTCCCGGGGCTTTCTTCAGTTTTCTCCTTTTTTGAGGTTTTCCTCGGAACCTCCCTCTATATATATGTATATATACATACACATCCATGAGTTCTTGATAGTGTAATGATTTTTTAAATATCATAATTGAAGTCCTTACTCTGTAGCAAGTCTGGTTGAATTTTGACTTGTGGGCAGTTCTTTATCGAAATCTCTATTGCAGCCATAGTATCTAGATGAAGATACAAACACCCATTAGTTGCATTAATTAATATTTAATTCGATATTATAATTTGCATCAAACTAAGTAGAGAACTCACAACTGTGTCAAGTGTGGAAGGGAGGTAAGCGAGTCTGGAATCCGTCCCTTGAAATCATTGTTTCGTATGTCCCTAAAAGTATATATTAAAATCAATTACCATTGTGGGTAATTATTTTTGTTCCAAATTAAATGCTTCTGTTAAAAACATTTTTATAATAATAATAATAATAATTAACTTATCGTTATTGATTTCAAAAGGAAAGAAGGATACATTGAGGCTAGAATGGAAGAAGATGGGAATGTGGGAATATTGTTGATGAAGTGATTATTGCTAACATTCCTGTAGTTCATAATCAAGAGGTAAGCGATTAATTTAATAATTTTTGTCAAAAATAAGTAACGTAGGACAGTAGCGTAACTTACAGTTCTATAAGGTGAGTCAGCTTAGTGATGCCCTGTGCAAGTGGTCCTTGAAATTTGCGGTCCGATAGATCCCTGCAGGATATATTACAATGGGGAACCACATGATCATATTTTATGTTTTTAGATGTTAATAAATAAGTACCCACTTTCAAAAGTAAATAGTTTGTTTTTTCAAATTTATCTTTTAACGACCACTTATCACTTATCCGTTCAGACCGTTTGTTTTTTTTCTTTTTTTGGACCCTCTTAAGTTTGAAAATCATCTGGAAAAAAAGTGGTAACTTCACCACTTAATTTCACTTATTCGCGTACACCCGCATTGTTAGGGATTTTTAAATCAATGACTGATTCAGATTTCAGACTTGAGACGTAAAAACAAACGGTCAAACGGTCTAATTTCAGACTTCAGCACCACCTCTTCTAAATCAAAAATGAAATCAGACTTCAAACTTCAGCATCTTTTAAAAAACAAACACTACCTAAAGTAAAGTCTCTATTTTCCAATTCTATCCTTAGTTATGAGATAAGGAATCCTTTACTCCTTTATCATTAAGGGAAAAATTGACATTTAGTTAATTAAAAAATTATAATTACACTTTCTTAAAACTGTGCCTCTTTTTCATTGTGGATATTTATTTTTGTGACATAGGGACTGTGAACTAAGGATAACATTAGAAGTTATGAACAGAAACACAACTCATGCAAAGAAAAACTCGGGTCATATAGGGAAATGACCTTAAATGAGTTTTTAATTAAATTCATGACCTCCTGATGTATATAAGAAAAAAATGGGTTTATACTTATCAGAAGGTCATAGATTTAATTAAAATCTCATTTAAGGTTATATACCTAAAAATCTCAGAAAAAAAACTCACAGCTTATTTATGACCGTTGTTCCATTGGATTGCTTGCACTTCAAACCATACCAGCTATGTGGGAGACACGGGTCACCGGTCCAACTTTCTAATACTTGATTATCTTGATTCTCCACCAACAGCTCGTTTTTTATGTCCACCATCGCATCCACTAGAAAAGGTTTTTAATTGATTCATGAAACTAATTCTCGTGTTAAGGGCATAATGGTCATTTTGGTATGCCGGACAAGACAGAACAAAAACTTCTTGTCCCACATTTGGTGCGACATTAGACTGGGAACATGACTCGGTGGACAAAAATTCATTTTTTTCGGTGGAACAAAAATCAGGGAGATGAGACAAGATTGGTATATTACTAAACTACCCCTGTCAAATTATCCGATCCCGTCTGCGTACCAAACGCACCCATATAGGGATTCATATAAAGGAGGAAAATAAGGTGAGTTAAAAATTAAAATTACCATCTTCTTGATTAGTAGCTTGAAGCAATGGATAAACTTGCAAAATTTCATAAGCATTGCAAATTGGGCCCAACTGAGATCCGTTGGAAGCTTTTATTATCGTCAAATTAAGAAACCCGTTTGCTGTGAAGTGCATAACAGTAGTCTTATAGTTGGAACCGCCGGATATTATATCAATTTGTTGTCTCTTTTCATCATTGATATATATATCGAAGACCCGTTGCCCAACTTGCACAGAGGCGTTAAGTTCAAGAAAATAGAGGTAGAGAATATACTTGTTTCCTGAATTAAAGTTATGCCAAAACTCTAAACGGTCTGAATGGGTCCGAGCTGTTTGTAGCACTTGGATAGGAGGTAACGTTTTTGTGTCATTTAGAACGATGATATTTTTGTTGTCTACTGACGTGGAATTGCCATTTTGGTCCAACTCTGAATCGGGTTTCCAGATTCGATCGTATGGGTCTTGTGGGAACCTGAAATTGTATATTCAGATATAAAAATCATGAGGGTCTTAAGTCTTATTCACATATGAATATGATAATTTCTTCTTTTTAGTTGGTTGACTACATAGTTTATTTAGGTTTATCATCTGCCAAGGCTTCTTAATTCTAGCAAGTAGCAACTAATGGCACACTTTATTATTGAGTTTTTTTTATAAGCTCGTTCTTAGCTGATAAACCTATTCATGTTTGGTAACAACTAGTTGATAAGCTAGATAGCAATGTAAAATGACCTTGAAAGATCATGTTGAAAAATTAATTGGAAAAATACCGAGTATAATTGGAAAAAAGTGGAAAAAGAACCCTAGAGCTTATTGAAATAGCTTTTCGGAAGCTAGCTTTGAAGATAGTTTGTAACTATTCAAACAGGGCTTTTTCAATAAGCTCAAAAGATAAGCTAGTTTATGGTTGCCAAACATGGCCTAAATCATACTAATTTGATTTAGCATTACAATCTTTTCATTTATTTAATTATTGTTATAATTCATTATGGTGATAAATATCTCAATCTGTTGTAGTTCTTGTCAGCTAAATGCTCAATATGCCCATGTATTGATCTTCTTTATTTAATTTAATCCATGTGATGTGGAGTGGGTTGAATTATAACCATCTTTCTATATGGATTCCTGTTAGGGCATGTGGATAATTTGTATCAAGGAAACATAGCATTTCTTTAGAATGTCCCAAAACGGAAACATTTCATTTCTACTTACATATTTCCTTCAAACAATGTGGATATATATGTGTGTGTGTGTATAGAGGGAGATTCAGGGGAAAACCCCCAAAAAATGAAAAACTGAGGAACACCCTGGTAACAATTCATCCATCTGGACGGTATGCACACGTGCATACAAGTAATTGAGGCTATTTCTTGGTTTTTATGCACGTGCGCATGTTATGCACATGTGCATACCGGAAAAATTGCCTAGAAATTACTTGTAATGACATGCATACCGTCCAAGATGAACGATTACCAGGGTGTTCCTCAGTTTTTCATTTTTTGTGTGGTTTTCCTCTGAACCTGAACCTGAACCTGAACCTGAACCTATATATATATATATATGTATGTGTGTTTATATATATATATATATATAACATACCTGATTTCTCCTCCTGTGTTCCCAACATCAACTCTATGCACAAGTCTGAGAACATTTGAAGGCTCTCCATTCAGGTAATCTGAATTCAAAGGCCTTAGTTCAATCTTCGAAACATAAACATTTCCCTGTTTTTGTAATAAACAAAAGTCTATATAATCATTAGTAGCTCTCACAATCCCTTCCACCTCGGCTTCATCCGTCGAGTTAACTCCCCCTATTGGTGTGATACCAATTAAGACATCAAAGAATGTCTTAATAGGTGACGTATGGAGATCTTTCAAAGGAAACGTGCCCCTTATGAGATAGCTCTGACCCTTTTTTGTTGGCAAGTCGTAACACCATTTAGTACCATATTTTGTGCCAAAAAATCGAGCATGTTTAGAATTCGTGCCATTTTGTAATGGTGGCGCGATATCTTGGCATTGTCGATTGTCGGTGAACCATTTGTCATCTGGGATCCATGTTATATTGTTTTTTGGATCGGTGAAACTTGAATCGGCACAACATTGTATACTTAAAAAATCTGCAAAATATTGAGAATTTAGTGTTAGATGAGTAGTTTGCGAGCTAAGGGGCTGTTTGGTTGGTATTCCATTAAGTCATGTATGGATAAAGTTGTCTGTATAGATTGTGAAGGTTTTTGTTTAGGAGGGTTTTTTTATAGATGGAATGATCGTGTTTTTTAATTGAGAGGGGCAGGTTTGGAAAGAACTTGGCTTTCTGCGTTAAGCTCCCCCTAGAAGCTTACTGAATAAGCCACTTTCTATATCATTAAGCCACTACCAAACAATCATGTATAGCTGACCGAATAAGTTGTGGGTTCCATTAAGCTCATTAAGCTGCTAACAAACAGACCCTAAGTTAGCAACGGGGAAAGATAAAGTTTAAGTAAAATTGTGAAATTAAAGCTATATATAGATGCCATTGTTGCTTGTTATACTTGTGTACCTATAAGTAACTGAAATCCTCCTTAATTCTTTTGACCTCTTGATCAAGATTATTAGGGGCTGTTCAGTTCCATTAAGAGACAACCTCTGAATCGCTAAGAGGTGAATCCTGTTTGGCAAAAAATAAGTCTGTCTCCTAATGGTTCCAAAACCCTCTGAATCATTTTGTATCTTGGACCTGACTTAACCATTCAGAGGCCTAATTTCATTTTGAACAATTACCAAACAGTTATATTTCATTTTGCACTATATCATAAGAGCCTCTTAATCATTCTGCACCAAACCATTCAGCAACTGCCAAACAACCCCTTAGTCTCCTACACTACTTAGGTTTGACCCAAATACCCTTCTTTAGTAAGATCAAGTCTTGTACCAGTTCTGGATAGTATACTTGATCAATATCATACATATGATCTATACACACAATATCACACATATGATCTACACATACATATATACATATATATATATATTGGTAACCATTTGCTAGTTGAACTGGCCCTCAAGGTTTATATGATCTATATTTGACTTGCATATACCGGTTTTAATGTTAAACATGATTGATTCACCAAAATTTCTATCAATTATTCGATGATCCTAAATACTTATCGACTGAATTTTGAGCTATACCTTTTTGTGAACAGGTTGATCGGATGGCTATCAAGATCCAGAGTACGATACAACACCAAACCAATCTTAAATTTCGGTATTTCAATCCTTCCATCATCTTCTTCTTCTTCTTGTTATGAATTTATGATTCCCCATTTAGTCATCAAACTCATAACCATGAAAAAACTAAGTTGCCACCTTGCTTTTCTTCCATGAATCTGATCCATTTTTTAAATCTTTCAAAATTCCCACAAACTTTTGAGCATTTGGGGTTCCTTCAGCATCTTTTAGATCAAAATTCAAACCGAAAATAAAACTTATAATTTGTGGGAAACCCTTTTGATTTTAGTAAGAAAGAATGAATCTTTGGCGATTTTGAGGATGAAAAACAATAGGGTTCTTGGTAGAAAAATAGGGGTTTGACTTCAAAGATGAGAAATGCAGGTGCCTTTGAAAGGAAAGATTAAAAGAAAGCTTGATTTTGGAATAATTTAACATAAATTTCTCAATCAGTTTGTATGATTTTTCCAATAATTAATAGATATTAGTTTGTTTAAGTGATGAAGGTGGGTATTGTTTAAGCTTAATTAATTAATTAATCTGTAATTATTAGATTAAATTAATTATAGCGTAAAGTTAAGGCGGAGCAATCGCTCATCTTGGTCCATCTTTTCCGTCTCTCTTCTTGTCTGTTTCCTTAGAATCCAACATCACGAAAACTTTTGAAAAACGCTCATCGATTACGACCTTCAACCACCAATCATGGCTCTCCAACTAAACACCCGTAACCACCGATTTGCTATTCAGTATTCTTGCGTAGGCGGGACCCACTTGTATATGATAGCTTTCAAATCCATGAATCATATATATATATATATATAAGTGTGAATGCCGTTAAATAAGTACCTACCGACGTGTTTTTCTTGCTTAGGTGGGACCCACAAGTATCCGAAAGTGAAATAATGCATATTAACAGGGGCAGTGGCGGATCCAGGATTTTTGCCTAGTGGTTAAGATAGACTAAAGGCTCGTAAAGTCATCCGACGTGTTTTTACCCCAATTATACCATTTCGAGGGATTTTTAAAGTTTTTTAGTTGATTTTGAGGGATTTTCTTAGTGCTTTTGTCGATTTTGAGGGATTTTCTTAGTGTTTTTGTCGATTTCGAAGGAGTTTTTTGGTTTTTTGATTGTTTTCAGAACGCTTTTTTAGTGTTTTTGGCAATCGCCGGCAAGATGAGGTCTCTTGGAAATCTTTACTTGGCGAACTAAGGGTAAGTTTTGTATTTTTGATTTTTTTAACCTATGTAATTTTTTTTAAACCTCTTGACTGGGTCCCTTCCCCCCATTTTTTGTACACTAGATCCGCCCCTGTGCAGATGGGTATAGCCTAACAGGTAAAGAGGTGGAAATCTTTACAAAATACGTATTGGATTGTGAACGTATATGCTTCATGACCAACCTTGACCATCTATCGAACCGTTATAGATGGTCATGAAGTATAAGTCAAGTTGAGCAGCCACGTGGCATACTTGTTTTTTAAAAATGACCGTTTCGGTCCCTGGCCACTTGTAGTAACTGGTTGCAGAAGGCCCGGTGGTTGACCGATTTCAATCTCGGATACAGTAACACTTGGGCTTGACCGATTAAGCAATCGTCCTGGTCGGTTAAGCCAGGCCTCGTTAATAAGCACTAAAATGATGTCTTAATATGTGTTTAAAGTCTTGCTTTCAGTAGAGGCCTGGTTGATAAGCACTAAAATGACTTTTTTATGGAACGTGCTTAAAGTCTTGCTTTCAATAAAGAGCAAAATCATGTCGGTGTTAGAATACTTGTTCATTCTGTGCAGATTGACTGAACGTAGAAAACCTTCTACTGGCAGATGATTGTGTTTTTCACAGAATTTATCGTTACTCATTTCAGTATTTGTACAACCGTAAAAAAAAATCTGAATCTGCCTTTAAATTAGATGTTACGAAAGATTCTCTTAAAGAGTTGTATCCAATCATAAGAAACCAAAGTAAATGATTGGTTGTATATGGAATTTTAAACTCTAAAAGGTTCTTATTTTGGTAATATTCTAATAATATTCCAATTTTTGGAGAATATTTTAAACTCATAGGTAGTCCCCGAAGTTTCTTGATTTGGTAATATTCCAAATTGTTTCATAGAATATTCCACTTTGCTATAAGCTAAAAGGGTTGTATATGTAACTCACCAAACCAAACCATAAATAATTGAGGTTGACTTAAATGATCAAAATATATTTTTTATTTATCGTTATAACCATTTCTCTCTTATTTTTGCCCGTTTGTCACTGGATTCGTAACTCAGCTCTGTAAGTATTACAGACTCACCAAAATGACGTCGTTTTGAGCCAAACCCGTAATACTTACGGACTTGCCACGTGTCATACGTTGGTGGAACTGGTTTTGAGTCAGGTCTGTTAATACTTACGAACCTGGGTTACAAACATAGTAACATTTGGCCAAAATTGACGTCGTTTTAGGGGTCCACAATATTTACGGATCTGGGTTATGGACCCAATGACATTTGGGTAATAATATATGAGAAATGGTTAGAAGAATAAATTGAACGAGGAGAATGGTCATCTAGTGCAATTTCTCTAAATAATCAGGAAATTGACAGAACTAACCTAACCTATTAATAAATAGGAATTCACTTTTTACTCATTTTCTGATTCAAATTCACTTTTAAACATAAATAATAATGTATCATCGTACTTTCTTTTTGTTCAAATTGATGAATGCATTATTTTTATGCACTTTGAAAGAAGGAAAAATGTATGCAACAAAAAAAACACGAATGTGATATTTGAAAAGTTAATAACTTGTGATGAATATTATAATGTTTAAATAATATGTATATCCATTGATTTTAAAAGTTCTTAAAAGGAAGATGTATATGATATATAACTAATACGATATTGATTACAAAGATTTGAGGCATGTATAAATATATTGAAATTTAAATGTGTCACATTAATTCAAACATAATGTATAACATATAAAATTAAAATAAGACTTCTAGAGCTAGAGCTTTAACGAGTATGTCAATAAATATAACATGAAAAGAATGGGATGACAACAAGCTCGTTAGTTATACACTAAAAATAATTCTAAAGAAAATGTCATCATAATCGTTATATAAAATTGATCAATATTTAATTAAATACAATTTAAAAGATGCACTTTGGAGTTAGTAAAATGAATGGGTCAAATGGATTAGTTAGATAAGATGTCAAATTGGGTTGGGTCAAACGAGTAAATTTCTATTCAGCCCACCAATTTCAAGATTTTGAAACCCAATAATTCGATTTGGACAATTGAGAATCAGTCATTTTAATCGAATTAAACCATATTTATTAATCCAGTATGGTGTTCAAAAAGACACGTCATGATGGAAAACACGTTTTCATTGTTACGAAATAACCCATAACGTTTCTGTAAAGAATAACTCACGTCATGACGCCTTGAGGCACACTGTGGCACGTTGCAGCGCACGTTTTTTTTTTTTAGATTATGGCATGAAAAGTTCTTTCGTTTTATGACAAAAGGGAGAAAATTGATTGTCGATTTGTAAGAGGAGGTAGAATAAAATTGGCTAATGATACCATCGACTTTCTAGTTATGCCATATTTTATTCTATCTCCTCTTACAGATCAACAATCAAATTTTCTCCCTTTTGTCATAAAACAAAAGAAGTTTTCATGCAACAATTTAAATGCCCAAACTATGTTATACATAAAGTTAAATTTCAAACTCAGATTTAAGACTTACTAGTTTTATCATATAAAATAACGGCACCCGATATTTCAGTAAATTGAGACGTTACAAGTTGGTATAAAAAATATTTCACAATAAAAATTTACAAACCAAGCTAAACAAACACAATATAGTCCCTTCAAAGTAGCGTTTAAGAAAATAAGATATATATATATATATATTATATACATACATTTTCGTTAGATTCTGTTCATGATAAAATCTATAAACACTTATTACAATGAGTTGTTTTTATGGCCTCTAATGGATTCCAACAAATGTTTGTATCTGGAAACAAGCTTATTTCCATTATCTAAAAACACAAACACTAACTACCAAATTTGAAGATCTTGATAATTTGAGGGCTAAATGTAATATATCAAACTTAGGCGTCGTATTTGTAAATAATGTTACTATATAAAACTCAGTTTTGACTTTTTGATATTTTCAGAAAAGCACACCATTCATTTTCATTGTGTCAATAATTTACAGTAACCACCCTCTGCAGGAGGAGCTCCTAGTCTCCGATCACCGGAACTACCGCCTCCGCCTCCGCCTCTCTAAGGTACTGTTTATTGTCTGCTATCTTCAATTAAATGTGATTGTAGAACTTCGTTCCTTTTTTCTTGTAGTAATTTAATTTGATTTTGCTTCTGTTAATGCATCTGTAAGTTTTGGCCTACGATTGATTAAATTAGAGGTTAACTACTCATAAAAATAACTTGTTTATAAATTTTATGATTAGAGAACAGCTAATTGATTAAACATTTGTATTCATTTTGAAGCTTAAGATTTAGGATTAAAACTTAATTTTTTGCTGTGAATTGTGCTTATTGGTTATTTTTATGAAATTGTATTGGGGTTTTTTATTCATTTGCCTGTGATATTGAATTGTGGAAACTGAAATACAAGATTTCAATCAAATTCTTTCGTCTAATTGAGTGTTGTGGAGTATATCCTTGTTTTCTACTAAAATCTTAGGGTGCGTTTGCTTCCAAAAATCTGTTTTCATTTTCCTAGAAAACGTTTTCAGAAAACGGAGTTGAGATTTCGTTCTCAATTTTCTATGAAAATTTTAGAAAACATGTTTGGTTGAAATGGTGGATTTTCATTTTCCATTTTTAGAAAATTAGAAAACGCGTTTGGGAGATTGGGATTTAGGTTTTGGAATGAAAGTATGAAGTTCGTGAAATGAAAATTTTAGAAAACAAAAATTTGGAAAACTATTAAAACTAGTTTTCTAATTTACATAGGATTTTAAAAAATGAAAAAATTTGTTTTCTTGGAATTTTTTTGAAAACTGAATGAACCAAACGGGTTTTCTAAATTTTCATTTTCCTTGGAAAAAAGTTTCTAGAAAACTGGAAAATTTTCAGGAACCAAACGCACCCTTTAACTTCAGGTGGAATTCTAACATGATGTTGTCGAATTCACTCGAATTTCGTTTTAATAATTTCATCACATTATTTTGTATAACATTCAGGAGCAATAGGAAATTTAAATTTTCTAAAAACCATGGCAAGAAAGATGGTGATCACCATTATCATCTTCTACTCCTTTTCCATCCTTATCTTAGCTAATACTGAGAGAATTCAAAGGTCACCTTATTTGCGGTTCGATATAAAAGGAGAGTTTAAGATTCTGCAAATAGCCGACATGCACTATGCCGATGGAAAACAGACCCCTTGTGAAGATGTCTTACCACAACAATTTGCCCATTGCTCTGACCTAAATACCACTTTTTTCATCGAACGAATGATCAAAGCTGAGAAACCTAACCTCATTGTTTTCACCGGAGACAATATCTACGGACCCGATACAACCGATCCAATAAATTCCATGAATTCTGCTTTTGCCCCTGCCATAAATTCAAACATCCCGTGGGCAGCTGTTTTAGGTAACCATGATCAAGAATCATCGTTATCAAGGGAAAACGTCATGAGATATATTGTTGGAATGAAACACACTTTATCTCAATTTAATCCTCCGGGTGTTAATGTTATTGATGGTTTTGGAAATTATAATCTTGAAGTATGTGGAATTGAAGGGTCGAGTTTTGTGAATAAATCGGTTTTCAATTTATATTTTCTTGATAGTGGTGACTACTCTACAGTTCCTTCTATCCCTGGCTATGGATGGATTAAGCCATCTCAGCAGTTTTGGTTTCAACAGACGTCTATTAAGCTTCAGAATAAGTCAAAAGCTCCTGGACTGGCTTATCTCCATATCCCATTGGCTGAATACGCGAGCTTTGATTCCTCAAACTTTACGGGCGTGAAACAAGAAGGGATTAGTTCTGCTTCTGTGGACTCCGGGTTCTTTACGACATTAGTGGAAGCAGGAGATGTGAAGGCGGTTTTCACTGGTCATGATCACGTTAATGATTTTTGTGGAGAGCTGAATGGAATTCAGCTCTGTTATGGTGGAGGGTTTGGGTACCATGCTTATGGAAAAGCTGGATGGTCGAGAAGAGCAAGGGTCGTTTTAGTGTCTTTGGATAAAGAGTCAAATGGAGTCAAGTTGATCAAAACATGGAAGCGTCTTGATGATGAAAAGCTAACGGCTATTGATGATCAGGTACTTTGGAGTAAGACTCCATCTGGGAATCGTAGAAAGAGGGAAAACATGGCTGTTTGAATCAGCCAAAAAGTCTTTATAAATATTTGTAGCAACCACATATCAGAATCACACATGCTATGAGAAAAAATGATACTTATATTCAGTTGTATAAAAATGTTAGTGTATTACCACGAGTTGCAAAATGGAAATTTCAATGATCAATGAATGAATTGCTGTAACATCCCAGACCAACCGTACCAGATATTGTCCGTTTTGTCCACACACCTGGACTCACGGTTTTAAAATGTGTCTGATAGAGGAGGTATCCAAGTCTTTTATAAGGCAACTTTTGTTCTCCTCCTCAACCAATGTGGGATATTACAATCCACCCCTCTTGGGAGCCCACCAGTCCGTTCCCGACTCTGCTACCATCTGTAACATCCCAGACCAACCGTACCAGATACTGTCCGCTTACACTTGGACTCACGGTTTTAAAATGCATCTGATAGAGGAGGTATCCAAGTCCCTTATAAGGCAACTTTTGTTCTCTTCCTCCACCAATATGGGATATTGCACTTTCCAAAGCTATCTTATATTTAATATATTGTTTCACTTTACCTCTCAAAGAAAAAGTTAAACGACGGCCTTGGTATGAACGGTATTATTGTGTTGTGTTGGAAAATCAGTTGTATATTTCCTTAAAAGATAATCTTTAGCATCTTCCCAGCATAAACTTGTCGATTTGGATGAAAAAGACAGATTATGATAAGTTTACTTTATTTGTTGTTCAATGTTTTCGATAATTCCTAAATGAAAAGAAAATGTAGTTGAATACTTTGACATGTGTGCATAGTTTTAAGAAACATAAAATAATTCATATTCCAACTCTTCTAATAATCATTAATTAGTGTTGTAGAGTGTGTTTTCTACTCTCTGCCTTTGTATTTTCTTATGCATTTGTACTTGTCTTTTATAGCTTTGTTCTCGACCTTATCTGCTTGTTTCTGTTATATGTATCATTTGTTTGTCTTCATTATGTGCATCTCTGTTCTCTACCTTATTAGCGTTTAACCGACGAATACTCTCTTTCTGGTACAAGATTAAATAGTTTGATGATTATTGATTTCACTGATGTGTGTGTGTGTGTGTATACAGGGACGGGTTTAAATGAGAACTCAAATTTGGTTGCCAACATGAGGACAAAAGAGAGAGCGACACGTGTTCCATTCGGTCTTAATATATTCAGACTGAATGATGTATTATTCACTCTGAATAATGTACGAACTTCACCTTCATTATTCATACCGAATGCTCTTCATTATTTAGACTGAATGGGACATGTGTCACGCCCTCCTTTTCCTCATATTCGCAACCAAATTTGAGTTCTCATTTTAACTTTCCTCTATATTTTTTAATGTATATGTATATGCACGTGTTCTTCGCTTGTATGCATTTGTGCATACCGTCCGGATGGAGGGCTCCCAAGATGTTATTCAGTTTTATCTTTTTTAGCGTTTTCCCTAAACCTCCCTCTCTCTCTCTCTGTATATATATATATATGTATAGATGGTAGTTCATTTACAAACTAAACCAATCCTACAAACTCGTATAAACCAAGTTAAAAATAATTTTTTCATGATTTTTTTTCATCAAATGCTATGATTTAAAATGTTATTACATATATGTGTTGTTTCATCTTGTGAAAAAAAATTACATGTGAAAAAAATACATGAAAAAAATACATTATGAAACAAATGCATGTGAAACTTTGAACTTATGAAAACAAATACATGTGAAACTTTTACATTACGAAACAAACATATATGTAATAACATTTTAAATCATAGCATTTGATAAAAAAAAACATGAAAAAAATATTTTTAACTTGGTTTGTACGAGTTTGTAGGATTGGTTTGGTTTGTAAATGAACCAACCCCTGTATGTATATGCGTGTGTTCTTCACTGTGTATTTCGTCAATATATTGAACCCAACACATTGATCTAAACCTTGATGGCCAGCTCAAATGGAAAATAAAGGTCGGCAGTTCGAGTCTCTTTAGGGGCCCATGGGATTAGTCGACGTGCGTGTTAGCACACACGATTCCATGCCTCTAGTTTACCAATAATGGTGGTATAGCTAATACAATGCACCACAACGATTAAAAAACATCCGGCATAACAAAACAAACTATAAATTAATGTTAATTATGTTATAATTTTTCCATTAAATTCATACATGTATATGTAAACATAAACCAAAAAAAAAAGATTGAATAAATAAAAACCCGCATCAATAAAAAAAAAGTTCAATTGAAAGTGAAGTTTAACACTTTCTTATTATCATCTGAAAAAATACAACTAATTCAACATCTTTCTTTTTTACGTCCTCTGATTCTTGGAAGCAAAACGAAGAACGATATAGAACAAGATCCTATATAAAACCGCCCATCCCAACATTATATAAATCATCGACCATTTCGTATCTTTTTCGTGATAAATATGCAGAGATTGCAAGATATCGATTCCACTAACATTCTTCCCAACAAGCGTCTTCCCGAAAACTTCATTTCTTTGATACTCATTTATCAAAAGCCCTTCATACGGATAAGTCATCGTTGATATCTTATTCATCCATCTCCAATATCTCGGGATATCATGACTACTTAAAAAATACCCACAAAACAAGAAAAATAGGGCCGTGAACGCGATCACAGCCGCATATCCGAGGATGAAATTGGGAACCACGGAACTCACGAAAACGACAAACGAATTGGTGGAAAGTAAAGAAACGTATAAAATAATTAAAAAGTAAACAAAAGAGCCTTCGAGTTTTAAAGCAAACCACGTGATTAAACCATAAACCGCAGCCTGAAGTAAGAGAAACGGGAGGTAAGTTATAAGGCCGGCAATGGTGTAAGAAGAAGCTCGATAAGCGTTATGTGAAGTTTCACGAACGAATATAAAGCGTTCTTGGATGAACGCGGGGACCGCATCGTTAGACGAGAAGAAAAAAAGGCAAACCGTGAAGATGAAAAAACTTAGCCGGTTGGTGATCCCTTGCATCGTGGGTCCGGGTTTTTTGAACATGGTGGCCATCATGAAACCCATGATGGTTAAGACCATGAGCCGTGATAGGAACAGCTCGGGGGTTCGTCGGATGTTTATAAAGTTTCGACGCATAAGAACCCATGTTTCTGTAAAGAACGAGTTTGAAAATTTAGGACCTAAATGGTGGTGGTGGTGGTGGTGGTGGTTCGAACCGTCTTGAGCCATGGATGGGGTGATGTAGTCATCTTCGTTAACGGTGTAGTCGCTGCTGTGCGGAGTTGGGGTTCTGGCTACGATATCGCTCGAGTTGGTGTAGTAGCTAGGGGATGCACTGCGGAAAAAGACATAATATGAAGTCAGGTCTTTAGTATGTTTGGCAAAAATAAGTTAGCTTATTTTCAGTGTACACGTTTGGTAAACCATAAGCTAGCTTATAAGCGAGCTTATTGAAACGCTACTTGGAGTAGCGTTTTGGGAGCTTATTGTCATTTTTTTTTTCAATTATAACCCTCGTTAATATAAATTATTAATTTTTCAATATGCCCTTTTGGTCATTTTACATTCTTATACGCTAGTTTTGTCAGACATGATTTTTTCATCAGATAGTTTATCAGCTACCGGCTAGCTTATAATCTACCTGCTAGCTTATCAACTAGTTTGCCAAACATAGCCTAAGGTTAACTATGACTTAGTGGGGAAGGTTCAAATGAGAGCCGTAAATATTTCGAGAACCCCAAACCAACTACTTCATTAATTATTCTGATGGATCACCCTAAAATATTCATGAAAACTATTCGTTATTTTCATTATTTATGATATTCATCTTGACGAACTCATGAATAGTTGGTTATTTCATTAGTTATTCATGAATATTATTCATTATTTTCATTATTTCATGATATTCATCATGAATAATTCATGAATAGTTGATTTATACGTTAAAAAATATTTAAGGTTCTCATTTAAACCTGCCTCTATATATGACTTGTGACCGAACAAAAACTAAATGTCGTTCGAGTACTCTAGACGATTTATTTAAAGAGAAAGGAAGTAGTTTATATACCTCGCTGGATTTGGTGTTCTCTGATTCCGATAACGGGTTGGAGTCGATTTAAGCGATTGCATGATTCCGGATTGGCTCCACGACTTTGAATTGTTCCACGGGCTTCTCACACTATGATCAAATTCATCATCTTGACCATGGCGTCCCCCCATTTGTAAGTGAAGTTTTTTCCCCGAGCTCCGATGTGGAGTTGGGGTTGGGGTCGAAAACGTCATTTCATCATCCGAAAGTTTCGGTGGTTTCATACCCGTAACAACGAATTCAGCCAATGCATCCACTCCATACTCGGATTGATCATATTGTTGTATAACATCAATAAGGAACTCAATCGGGTTTTCCCCTTTCGGAACCCTTCGGCCGATTCGGCCAAGATGCAGCCCGACGTCTTTCGGAGATCCTTGGTACATGAGTTGACCACGAGCCAAGATGATAAGGTGGTCAAGTAGAAGTTGGATTCGAGAAGATGGCTGGTGAATGGTTAGGACCACCGTGCTTCCGGCTTGTGCAATGTTGTGAACCTTTTCGATGACACTTTGAGCACTGGTCGAGTCCAGACCCGAAGTGGGTTCATCGAGAAAAAGCAACGATGGTCCATGGATGATGTCTACGCCAATAGACACTCTCCGACGTTCACCTCCTGAAACTCCTCGACTCCCTTCGTCACCTATGTACGTGTTCCTTGCCGACTACATAACAAAGGTGCGCAAATTAGTCTTCTTACAAGCTAATAAGTCGGCTGATAAAATAGTAATGTTTGGTAAAAACCGGATGACTCCAACGACTTCTCTAAAATAGAGAAAATTACTTTTTTGTTCCTTAAACTACTCCAACAGCTTCTCTAAAATAGAGAAAATTACTTTATTGTTCCCTAAACTACTCCAACAGTATCTCATTCTTTAGAACAGACATTCATGAGAAAATCTCCAAATATAACTCTAAAACTACAAAGAGAGGAGAAAGAAATTATTTTTTTATTCATTCCACCAATACAAGTTAAATTAATATCATTATATATCTATTTTTTTTTGTAAAGCGTACTGGGATCATAAAATTATAGAATATTTAAATAATATAATCAATGATGAAATCTTTAAAATAAAGAACCTGTCGGAGTTGATTGTATTGCAATTTATTTTAGAGATTTTAACCTTTAGTTATCTATTTTAGAGAAATTATAGAAAAGTTGTTGGAGATGACAATATAAAATAACTAAACAGACATGCTAAAAAAATTAATTGGAAAAATATATATAATTAGAACAAAAATAGAAGGAAAAGTAAAACCCATGAAGCTTGTTGAAACATTACATTTCGAAAAGCTAGCTTATGGCTTACCGATAAGGGCTTTTTCAATAAGCTCAATGAAACATGACCTTTATATATCTAAGGGATTTCCAGAAGCTATTATTACGAATACGGGTGGTAAATAAATAGTTATATATACTTACTGATAAACCAAGTTGCTCGATGAGTGTCTCAACACGTTGCCGCTTTTCGGCCTTGGTGATCGAGCCTAACCGGAAATCGGCAGCAAACATCAACGTTTCGTAAACGGTTAGCATCGGAAAGAGCCGATCATCTTGCATTATATAAGCCGAAGTTCTCTTAATTAAACTCGGGCTCATCTCGTTTCCATCTAACAACACCTTACCCTTAAGGCTACCACTTGCAATACGACCGGCTAACCCGTCTAGAAAAGTCGATTTTCCGGCACCACTAGGACCCATAACCGCGGTGATGCACCCTTTCGGTGCATACCCGGTTATCCGGTTCAGTAAATCGGCTTCTTGGTTCACCCATTTCCCTTCATCGGTCTTCTTTTTCTTGACCACGGTGTACGTTAGGTTCACGAACTCTAACGCACCCGTGAAACTCATGGGTTTGGCTATGTCGATCACCGACTCACGGCGGATACCATTGTTGTTATGACTCATTTGATGGATTTTTATCAGTTTAGGATTTAGGGTTTAGGGTATTGGAGTTATTTTTTGTTCTAATATCTCCAAAGATTTCATGGGGGTGAAGAAGGAGATGAAGGTTATTTTTTTTTAATTGACATTAGAATTGGGGGGAGATTCCAATGATGGTACAACCGTACAAGTTTGCATTGTGCAATCAGTTTTTAGATTCAAGATTGGAGCCATCGAAGTAGATCATACACTATTCTTGTTTTCTTCATCTTCTACTTTTTTTTTCTTCTCTAATTGACTTTTAGTTATCAGTTTATATATATATATAGAGGGTTGATTTCCGTTACAAACCACGTTAATTTGTACAAACCGTACAAACCGCATGCAACCAATATTTTTTTTAAATTTTTTTCACTTTTTCTTAATTATTAGGGTTGATTAGTCAATAATATATGAAAAAATTTCATCAAAAATACATGAAGGTTGGTGAATCAAGAATATGTGAAACAAGATTCATCAAATTGAGAGTTTCATGAATCAATTCATTTTCATGTAGAAAGAAAAATAATTTCATGAAGAAAAGAATTATATGAAACAAATTCATCATATTAAACACTTTCATGAAAAAAAATTATTCAAAAAAAACAATGAAACACGCGGTTTGTACGAATTGACGTGGTTTGTATTTGAAATCTCCCCTATATATATATATATATATAAAATATTAATAGAGAGCGAAAGAGGTTCATACGAGATCGGTAACAAAATAAAAGAATACAAAAACAGTCAAATTATTTGCAAAATCACATGTGATTTTACAATAATGGTTAACGTAAAGGTGTACGGGAGGGCCACAAAGTTGCGTGAATTACATGTGATTTTTTCTTTTTCACTTATTTGGTTATTGTTCTCGTATGAAACTGTATATATATTATATATGAATTTAACCATGTTTAAAAATACAGTCTTTATTTTAAATTTACATATTGGTTAGTTGACAATTACTATACGATATTAGTGAGATTTGTTGTTATTAATAAAAATTATGGAAAATGTATTTAAATGTAACAAAGTTTGGTTTGTGTTTGTGTTCTCAAAACCTTTTTTTTACGAAGGAAAGTGAAGGAAAGGGAAGAAAGATAAAGATAGCTCATGTTCTCGAAAAAGATTTAGGAGGGAAAGGAACGGAAACATAAGGAAAATAATCAAAACTTTCCTTTCAGATATGGACGGAAAGTGAAGGAAAATAAAGGAAAGAAATTAAAACATCTTAAAAAATTATTAAAATTACCCGACTTTTTCATCGTAAAGAAAAGGTATACAAAAGTGTTCCAACAATGTGGATGAGAAACTTGGCATTACTTAACCAAATGTTTGCAAATTTTGAAACTTTGTTGTACTAATTGCAAGTTTTTTAAAACTGTTTTTTGCTTCAATTGAGTAAAAAAAAGAATTATTATATTAAAACGAATTAAACCATTGCATTTTTACTTTTTATTTCATTAGAAAGATATTTTAAGTAATCGATTACTAAAAAATCGAGATAAAGTTTATACTTTATGGTGCAGTGCGAAACAAGAAAGTAATAAAAAAAAACATGAAAAATGACAAACCCAACTTATTGCACGCAGGCCAAAGTAATTGAAAAGTTCAAAATGTAGCACAAAATTTTGCAAATTTGTTGCCGGAAAGGTAAAAGTTTTACGAATTTGTTATGAGTTTTTTCTTTTACATCCTAGTATAATTTCCAAATGCATCCTAGTCTATTTTATTTATCTATTTTAATTGATAATACTAACATCCTTATTTATTTATCTATTTTAATTGGGGGACATATATGTAGATTAGGGTTTAATATGTAGACTAGAGTGTAAATGGTAACACCCGTTTGTTATTGATTTGGATAACTACTTTCTGGGTAAACAAAGAAGATATGAGACCAGTGAGTAAAGGTCAGTTTAAATGTCAAACAAGAGACCAACTCAAACAAGGGATTCCAAGTACAAACTTGCTATAGTACCAAGGGTGTTAAAATGAACCGAAACTGAATAACCCAACTGAACCGCATGCGATTTGGGTTAAACGGTTTCGGTTTATTTAGCTTTCGGGTTAAACGGTTTGGTTAACCGAATAATTTATTCGGTTAATATTTTTCTAATTCGGTTAAACCGAATAACACATCCTACTTATATTTTATATATTTTATTTTTATAATAATAAAACAAAATATACATTATCCTATTATTATTTTACATATTTTATTGTTATATAATTCTTTTTTTGTTTCTCGGTAGATATTGTTTTTTGTTATATTATGTTTTTTACTTAAGATAATTCGTAGCATGGAGAAATAATGTCTTTTGGTAGATTTAATTTTGGTAAACGATAGTTTTTTAATAAATATTGGTTTTTGTTATATTATGTTTTTTACTTAATTTTGTTATATTGTGTTAAATGGTGTCAACAACAACTTGTATTTTTTGTAAATAATGTTCTGTGCTAAGAACAACAGTTGTTAATTTCCTGTGATTGGTGTTAAATGGTATCAACAACTATTTAGTTTTGTGCTTGTGTAATATCAACTTCTTCTGGTGCATGGTGAATTAGATTTTGAAGATAAAAATAGTAGATGACAAGTGAAAACACGAAAAAAAAAAAAAAGTGTAATTTAGGATTTTATATTGGAAGAATGCAATCAGCGGGTTTGTTTTTTTCATTTTAAGCTCTTAATCACCACTTATATATGTTTGATTCGTTTAGCGTTACATAACCATTTCAGAACTGAGATCAGACGTCAAACTTCAGCACCTCTTAAAAAACAAACGCTACCTAAGATTAAGAAGAGTTCAGCTATGAGAATTAGAGATGTTTTTTTTGGAAAGGGTATCTTAGACATTTGCCTAGACTAATCCCTGACAATTTTAAGACTGCTAAAACATGCAGTCCTGAGATAATTCTTCAGTGGCCACAAGTTGTTTGCGCCTGGATTAGATGGGTTATCTAGCCTCATCCTCCACAAGACTTAACCAGTACGCCACAAGCCTTATGGTTTGAGAATCAGAGATGTTAGATGCATTGAAATAAAGATTCATGAGTAATGAACTCAAAACTCAACAACTAGATTTGAACCACAACCTTTATGTTGTTAAGATTGTTTGATATCTCTATTCACACATGAATATTGGTGAATGTTGCTCATCAGTTTTATCTTTCTTTTGTGTTCTTTTGCAACATACATGAGTACTACAATCATGAATTATATTATTTCATTTGTTTTTGTTGGTTATGATGTAATTTGTATTCTTTTTTTTTTTTTTGTCATCCTTCAGAATCAGCTAGGGTGACAAGGATTCAGAAATTGACACTACCAACAACCACCGCTCTTTAAGTGTGTTTATGAATGGGTTTGGCTTATGTAGCCGGAGTGACCACTCCTGCTGCAAATTCTGGTCCAATCTCCGATTATTAAGCCATTCTTTGTCACTTGGGAAAGATGGTTTTCAGGGATGTCTTTTTTTGAAATATCCGACAACTATGTTCTTAAACTATAATGTTTTATCATTCATTGTTAATATACGTGTGTGTGTGTGTATATATATAGAGGAACTTTTAAATGCGAACTCAAATTTGATTGCGAACATGAGGACAAAGGAGAGTGCGAAACATGTCCCATCCAGTCTGAATAACGAAGATGAAGTTCATACATTATTAGTATGAATAAGACGCGTTCGGTGTTGTGTTTCATACATTATTAGTATGAATAAGACGCGTTCGGTGTGAATAACACAACATTCAGAGTGAATAGCACAACATTCGGTCTGAATATAGCCATTTGTTATTCAGACTGAATGAGACATGTCTCGCGTTCTCCTTTGTCCTCATGTAAACAACCAAATTTGAGTTCGCATTTGAATCCGCCCCTATATATATATATATATATATATAGAGGAGAGAGAGAGAGAGAGAGGAAGGTTCAAATGAGAACTTTGCATTTTTAAAAGAACAAATGGACTATTGTGGATCACATATGATGTGAGTCCCACATAATATTAAATCATATTAAATCATAAATCATTTAATATTATGTGGGACCCACATCATATATGGTCCCAAATGAGTTCATTTGTTCCTTTAAATTGGTAGTGTTCTCATATGATCCCTCCCCTATATATATATATATATATATATATATATATATATATATATGGTCATATGGTTAAATAATATGAGGTTAAATGTATTCTATGTACAACTTTGCCTTATGCCTTCCATTAGTGCTTTATTTCATTTAATTAATCAATCAAAGAAGGATAACAACAAAACATCTTTTGAAGAACACTCCTATTGTTGGATATTTCGTGCTACCAGAAGCGCTTCATATCTGGCTACTAGCTCCCTTAACGGTTCATTTTCCGCCTTCAATACTTCAATTTCATGGGCGCAACCGCCAATAGATCTTCCATGTGTTTCTGTGCTTTATAGAGAAGACACTTTTTTAGTTCAGGCACAATTTCACCCAGCGTTGTGCCTAACATCTTTTGTAAATTGTTTGTATGAAATACTTCATGTAATATACCAAAGTCTTGAATATTGTCATGTCCTGGCAACAGAGATGAAAAGATACATCTTTTTTTCCAGGACATGACAATATTCAAGACTTTGGCATACTACATGAAGTATTCCATACAAACAATTTATAAAGAATGTTAGGCACAACGCCGGTTGAAATTGTGTCTGAACTATAAAAGTGCCTTTTCTATAAGGCACAAAAACACGTGGAAGACCTATTGGCGGTCGCGCCCATAAAATTGAAGTATTAAGGGCGGAAAATGAACCGTTGAGGGAGCTAGTAGCCAGATATGAAGTGCTTCCGGTAGCAAGAAATGTTCCACAATAGGAGTTTTCTTCAAAAGATGTTTTGTTGTTATCCTTTTTTGATTGTTTAATGAAATGAAATAAAGGGTTCAACTGATGTTTTGTTGTTATTCCTTTTTGATTGATTTGGTTTTGATTGTTCCGAGTTTTTACCCCCTTTTCATTTATGATCCATTACTGTCGAATTGTTAATTTATTTAGACATTTAACTTAATATCACTTGAGCTATCTTCTATTCAGTTTTATTATTTCTTTATTGGTGTTGGAACCTCCCATTTCTCTTCAAGGGCTCTTTTGGAGATTGATCTAACCCCTAGCATCCAATTCATGACTAAATCTGGAAAAGCAGATTCATTTTCATTCTCGATACATCACTTTCATGGGTGCAACCCCTAATAGGGTCTTTCCATGTGTTTCCGTGCCTCATAGAGAAGGCACCTCTTTAGTTCAAGCACAAATTTAGTTGGCGTTGCGCCAAACATCCTTTGTATGGTAATATACCAAAGTCTTGAATATTCTTATGTCTTGGAAACAGATGTGAGAAGATACAGTCAAAACCAAATCAATCAAAAAAGAATAACAACAAACATCGGTTGAACCCTTTATTTCATTTCATTAAAGAATCAAAAAGGAATAACAACAAAACGTCTTTTGAAGAATAATCCTAATGTGAAATATTTTCTGCTACCAAAAGCGCTTTATATCTGGCTACTAGCTCCCTTAACGGTTCATTTTCCGCCATTTATACTTCAATTTCATGGGCGCAACCGCCAATAGGTCTTCCATGTGTTTCCGTGCCTTGTAGAGAATGCACTTTTTTAGTCCAGGCACAATTCCGGTTGGTGTTGTGCCTGACATCCTTTGTAAATTGTTTGTATGGAATACTTCATGTAATATACCAAAATCTTGTATATTATCATGTCCTGGAAACAGAGATGAAAAAATACAACCTTATGGGCATGTTTTCTTCCTATTATACATGCAGGCTGAGCAACTATTAGGTATTGACATTTCGATCGACCAGGTCGATGTTTTCAAGAAATAGAGAAGGGTATCGGTCAATTGGGTGGAAAGAGGGAAATTCAAAATGGGTGGATGGAAAGAGTGGATTTGAAAATGCACTACCGCGGTGGAGGTGGTGGTGGAATCCTGGATGACGAGCCGATCATGGTGGTTGGTGGAAAGACTGAGAAGTCTTCGGACGTGGTAGAGTTGATTAAAAATGCACAAATGGTGGTCAAACGTTGGTGGAGGTGGTGGCGGCGGCGGTGGATGTAGGTGGTGGTGACGGCTTCCACCCACCGCCATAAAAATTTTGTTAAGATGTCCAAATGTCATATAAACTAATAACATCTTTTTAGATAGAACTCTTTTATTTTTTGGTCATATAAATTAAGTGTTAAAATATTGTCTATTAGGACGCTTAATTTTGTTGGCTTTATATAAACCCGTTTTCATTATATAATATATATTACTATTTATCAGTTAACAGATTGAAGGTTCTATGTTTTAAACTACATTAACCAAAAAAAAAATCTAAAAAATCTAAAATTTAATAATAGATTATAGCAACAAAAAAAAGTTGCATGTGCACTATTTGGGTCACGGAATTTTTATAACATTATATTTCGGCCCCCTAAACTACAGCGGTCGTGTTCTGTCCCTGGTTAAAACGCATATACCAGAGGTCCCAAATATGTAATTTACTCTTTATACTAACTATTAGTGTATTTTTTTGCACCTTTTTTGAAGGTTATCTTTTATATTTTAGTAATTATAATGGTCATTTTCAAACAAATTATCAGCATGATAATTAAAAAGCAACAAAAATAAGTAAACAGATCTATCAAGTTATTTATTTATTCAAAGGAAGTGATATAATTGATACGATTGTGCATGTATAATGGTTGCATAGGTTTGGATTTGTGTTAGGGATCAAATGGACTAAGGGCCCGTTCACCAAGCTCTTCCTTGAATAAGCATTTATAAGCCACATTATTTTATCGGGTAAATAAAGTAAGGACCAAAAATCTTACCCGGTAAGAACGAAACAAGGACCAAGAGTCTTACCCGTTAAGGAAGGGAGATGACTTTTACCACAGTAAGCGCTTACCAGGTAAGTTGTTACATACAACGCCATTTTGGTGGACTAAAATCTAACCCGGTGAGTGATAGTATTAAATTTTGCCGGTGAGTAAGTGATAGTATTAAAGCTTATCGGTTTAACCTTACCCGCCTTAGCGGATGAATATAACAAGAACCGAGAATCTTACCCGGTAAGAGGGAAGACAAGATCAAAATTCAAAAGTATTACCTGGTAAGTGAAGGTGATGGCTCTTACTTGGTATGTGCTTATCGAGTTATAAACGTTTGCCATCAATTCACTTTGATGGTTGGGACTGTTACCTCATAAGGTAAATAATAGTGATGACTCTTGCCGGAGATGGAAATTTTACCCGCTGGGGTAGGGATTCCCCGGTTTGACGGGTAATAAGGGGATGTGGATTTCTTTTCCTACCCGAAGAGGGGTCGGGGATGGCATTACCCGCCTCTAATCCGAGCCGATCAATTTTTTATTTTAATTAATATTGGTATATAGTGTGTGTATGAATAAGGTGGTTGTAACAAAATTCCTATTATGGTTCTCTTTTTATTAATATTACAAAAATGTCATCATGATTAATAAAGTTTGATTAAAAATCTTTAATGATTGAGATTAGTCTCTCCAGTCTCAATCTTTTTTATGGTTTTCATTTGATTATCATCATATATATCTTATCTACGATTAAATTAAATAGCAATCGATCCTCAACAACAACCCCCAACGATTTCACTAGCAATTCCTTGACTCAAACAACATAAATCAAGAGCCTTGACTCAAAACACATTTTCAGGCTTGTATTCTAGGAAATAAACATCCGGATGTCTCTAGCACGGAAGAAAGAACATTCTGGTGTCAAACCAGTAATAAAAAGTTTTTGATAAATTAGAACATTCTGACTTATTAACTTATTTGAAACAACTTATCATCTTTTTGTATTTTATTTGTGTAAGCAATCTCAAACATGCCTTAAGAAAATTATGCTTGCTGCATTCCTTCCTTACATATATGATTACCAATATGCAAATAAACTGGTTTGTATTATTTTTGAAGTTTTTATTTTTGTTCTATTTCATCGTTTATATCAATTATTTACAATAATATGCACATTAGTGGCCAAATACAGCCACTCCACATTATATTTTCTATGGTTTTCTTTACTTGATAATTTCTATTGGTTCAATTGTGGCTTACACCAACAACGAGAAGTGCCATCTCTTTAATAGTCTATCTATTGAGATATATTTGCTTAAGTTTGATGCAAGTGATCATTTGGAAGGAAGCATAATTGGTTTACCAAGAAGATGAATTCTACGTGGTAAGGATAAAAATACTTCATGGACATGCACAAGAGAAATGTTATCCCCACTCGGATCAAGACATAACTGTAACATCCCAAACCAACTGTATCGATATTGTCCGTCATTCACGGTTTTAAAACACGTCTGATAGAGGAGGCAACTCTTGTTCTCCACCACAATCAATGTGGGATATTACTTCAAGTCCCTTTTGATTGAACTATAGTACTTCAAGAGACGCCTTGGCGTTGGAAGCAAAAACTATGCCGAATATTGTAATTTACTCTATTGTATATTATAAAATGTACTATACAATAAACTTTTTAAAAGATAAAATATTGTTTTACTTAGGGGGTGTTTGAGATTGCTTATTTAAACTGTTTATTTAGTTATTCCAGTGTGGTACCGGTAATAAACAGTTTTTAGTGTTCGAACGGGGAAAAATTAAATGTTTAATTATACTGGTTCAAACCGGTAATAAAGAGTTTTTGATGAATTAGAACATTCTGACTTATTAACTTATTTGAAACAACTTATCATCTTTTTGTATTTTACATGTGTAAGCAATTTCAAACACCCTAAAAGCAACTTGTTAACTTATTACGTTTTGATACCATCATAAGCTAATCCAGACACTTTTAATAAAACTACAACTTGACATCACGTAAGGTAATAAGTACTTTTACATAAAAGTATAAGTTATTTTAAATAAGCAATCCCAATCACCCCTAAAGAACAACTTATTAACTTATTATGTTTTGGTACCATCATAAACTAATCAAAACATTTTTAATAAAACTTTGATTTAACACCACATAAGTTAATAGACACTTTTACATAAAATTAAACATAAGTTATTTAGCAATCCTAAACAACCCCTTAGTTTAGCCATTTAAAATTAATGGTTTTGCTCTTGTCTATAAGATTCTATATTTTATTAACATTTGAAAGTATTTGATAAATAATAAAACAAGTCATAATCAAATTGAAAAAAAAAATCATTAAAATGGAACGAAGTCAACCAATTTTGTTCTGATGACTATTTTGAGAAACCAACTTTTAAATTATCATCATTTAAAAGTGAGTAAATTACAATTTTGGTCCTTTATCTATACTCGTTTTTTGGTTTTGGTCCCTCCAAAGGTAAAAGTACATTCTTGGTCCCTCAAACGAGTTTTTGATAACACATTTGGTCCCTCCGGCTAACGCCGTCCAAATTGTTGCTGTTAGATGTACCATGTGCCCCTCACGTGAGGGGCATTTTGGTCTTTTCATTTAATATCATTCATGAGGGACCAAAATTGTAATAAATAAAAACTATTATTTTTAATATTAAATTAATTAAAAATACATACAATCATTTGTATGTATATCTTCTTTCTCTCTCCACTGTAATTTACTCTTTAAGAAATCACATATCACAGATTCTTGATTTATAAAATACACATATATCATATACATATATTATATACAGTACACAAACAAATCATAGATTCTCGACGACACAAGCCACAACAGGGACTGTTACCGGCGAAAATCTCCGGTGGTCTTCTCCGGCCCCCTCCTCCGGCGACCACAACATCACCTCCGTCAGTCTTCTACATTTCATCCCTCCCGCCGAACCTGTAACCTTCCGGCGGGCGACATCACTGCTCCGACCGACGATCTCCGTCCACCACCCAACAAAAGCTTCTCCCACCACCTTTGTTTTGACTGAAAATACCCACCCCATCACCATATCCCCGTGCTACTCGTGAACCCACTTCATCAATCATCACTGTGACATAGCCCCATCCGACCGACGATCTCCGTCCCCGTGAACCCATTGCCGGAGTTGAGTGAACCCGAAGGTGGGGGTAGGAAGGAAACAACAGCCAAACGGAGGTGATGTTGTGGTCGCCACAGGAGGGAGCCGGAGAAGACACAGGAGATTTTCGCCGGTGATGTACCTGTTGTGGCTTGTATCGTCCAGGATCTCTGATTTGTTTGTATACTGTATGTAATATATATATATATATATATATATATCTTTATATATATTAAAGGAACAACCTTGGGGTATTGAGGTGACATCATGAGAAGTAAGTATTCTCTAATGGTGATTTGTGGTTTAGTTTTAGTAGTTCCACATTGGTGAAGAGTTGAAAATTTTGAACAATGTGAAGTGTATAAGAAAGATTGATTGGATGTCTTTGTGTGCCAATTCATGGAGTTTGCCTCATGAGGTTGTTTTATTTTGGATGACCCTCTTTAAAATCTCTAAAGTCAAACCATGGTTGAAATCAAAACCAACCAAATGGTAAATTTTATAGTGCAAAGTTAAAGTGAAACCAAGGATAATGACTTGGCAACATAAGGTTTTAGTATTCCTTAAATCTTCAATTAAGGTTGCTCTTCATCATCTCACATTGGTGGAAAAATGAGGGTTTTGGAAGAAGATGATGGATATATAAAAGAGTAATGGAAGCTTTGAAATGTATAACCATCTATTGAAATCAAAACCAACCAAATGGTAAAATTACAATGCAAACATATAGTTATAATATCATGTAAAACACAAAGTTGAAAACAAGTTGTTTTTTTTCATAAAATATTAATCATCTTGAAACAATGTTGAGTTCCATAATCCATTATTGGTGAAAAGATCATAGTTTGGAAGAAGATGAAGGATATATAAAAGAGTAATGGATGATATGAAATCTATAATCATGGTTGGAATCAAAGTCAGCTATATGGTAATTAAATTTATAGTGGAAAACACACAGTTTTTAAAATACCATGTAAAATTCATTTTTAAAAACGAATTGAAATATAAAATTAAAAAACCACAACATTGTTGTTACATCCAAATAATTGAGTAATTCTTTTCTTGAATTGTGGTTGAGTTTTTCCCCCACATTGATGGAAAGATGAGATTGACGACGAATGATATGTATATGAAAAGAGGTTGAGATGCATTTGTAGCAACTCATGGAATTGTCTCCCTTTAACCAATCCTCTAAATTAATGTTGTTGGCTTATTTTGACTGACTTTTTGAACTAATGGAGTTGGTTCATTTGTCCTACCTTATCAAAAATTTAATCTATATAAAAATAATTAAACAAATAAATTAAATGAACTGAAATATATACACACACACACCAATACATCAATATATCTCAATGTCAAATAGCATCAATATAATAGAAGAAGAGCTATGGGTGATTATTTGGTATTATGAGATTTGAGTATTCATAATTATTCTATTGATAATGGATTTGGTTGTCCACATTGGAGAATATGGTCAAATGAAATGTGAGTCTATGGGTTTGCTTTTTTTGGCCCATACTCTAAAACGAAATATATTAATTATTTTATTTTGCATTTCATTATATATAAATTCATGAATCACGTTTATCTTAATTTTGCAACATGATTTCAAAGAAACAAAATTTGTCACCGCGCAACGTGCGGTGCCGAACACTAGTATATATACATACACAAATGGGGTAGGAGGGAAGGAGTCAAGTTTAGGTTTTCTATTTTCTTTTAAATTAATTAATTTAATATTAAAAATAATAGTTTTTATTTATTACAATTTTGGTCCCTCATGAATGATCTTAAATGAAAAGACCAAAATGCCCCTCACGTGAGGGGCACATGGTACCTCTAACGGCAGCAATTTGGACAGCGTTAGCCAGAGGGACCAAGGGTGTTATCAAAAACTCGTTTGAGGGACCAAGAATGTACTTTTACCTTTGGAGGGACCAAAACTAAAAACGAGCATAGATAAAGGATCAAAATTGTAATTTACTCTTTAAAAGTTTTTTATAGTTTGAAACAAGCCTTTTGTTTATTTAACTGATGACTTGCTAACATGACATGACTTAGGTAGAAATGACATGACATATATAAAATAAAATTGTTCATATCTCATATATCCCAATTAATCAATAATTTAAAAAATAATAATTAATAATCAAATTAAATATAAATATAATCATTTAGCACAATTTTACTATCTATGAAACAAAATAAGTACAATTTTAATGTTTATGTAACTTCATAAACATTTTTATAAGTGTTATATTAACTTTTTGATAACTAAATATATTAAATAATAATTAAAAAACCAATAATATAAAAAAAAAACTGTTACTAAGTATTTTAAATAATTAATATTACTATATAATGCAGAATTAAAATTAATCAGTAATATTAATTGATATTAGTAATAATTTTTTTTACTAATATTTATTAATAACTAGTATTTATTTGTATGTCTTTATTATTAATAGTAATAAATAATATGAATAATTGTTATAATTGGAAAATATATAAAAAAAACTTTTAAAACACTATTCCAATTAGGATTTCAATAAGATAGTTTGTCCATCCAAATAGAAACTTAAAAAATAAAGTAATTATTAATATGAGTAATAATTATTATTTTTATTTATGATTAACAATAATAAATAACACTTAATATTAGTCAAAGTTATAATTATTTATTCTTATGTTTGAAGCAAGCAAATGGGTCGAGGAGGGATAAATTGAGCAAACAAAATAGAGGGAGAGGGCAGAAATCGAAAGATTAGAGAGAAACATGTTGCTTGTTCTGTAACGGAGAAGACAAAGACCGAAAAGTTGGAAAAAAGGACGGTGTCGGCTTCTAGGTTTATCAAATTAGGGTATATTGGATTTTATAAGATTAGGGTATATCAGGTTAAGGTTGAAAATAAAGAATTTTATTTCATCAAAATATCATTCTAGTTGCTAAAGACCGTTAAAATCCTTTATTTGTGGGATTTGTATGATTTTGAAGACTGCTTGTGTAAAAAAGAATAAATCAAATAAGGGAATGAAATATGTTCAAAAAAAATTTAACATTCTATTCCCGTCAGATTTCAACGGAATTTGCGAACTAAACTCCATTTTAAACATCGATTTTAAAAATTGACTCCCAAGATAGGAATTAGGTCAAAAATAGTTTCATTTTAATGAATTCTTTTTATGAGATGATGTATGCTTGGAAAATAAAACCCATTGGTGCCTTTTCTTTAATAATTAATTATGGATGTTCGAGCCAGTTTATGCATAACTCGATTAATTTAAGAGTCCTGAAAAAATGGTCAGGAATACAATATTCAAACTGATGACTTCTAATAAAAATCTCCTAAAAATCTAAGGTGGCGTTTGGTTCACAGAATGGAATCTGTTGGAATTGGAATCTGTCAAAGGAATTGGAATCTGAGGGAATTGGAATTGAATTTAATCATGTTTGACCTTGCGTCTGGTTGACATGAATTGGAATGGAATCTGTCTAAGAATTTTGAATATGCATGTTTGGTTCGTTGGATATAATACTAGTGGTAGGGTGGAGGCGGTAGTGGTGGTGGCGCCGGTAGTGCTGGCGGTGGTAGTGGTGGCGGTGGGGAGGTGGCGGTAGCGGTAGCGGTGGCGGTGGGGCGACGATGGTGATGACAGTGGTGGCGGTTGTGGTGGTGGATGGGGTAGTGACAATTGTGGTTGTGTTGGTGAAGGAGACAGTGATAACGATGTAATGTAATGTTGGAGGCGACAATGATAATAGTAGTAATGGTGGTGTCAGTAGTGGTGGCGGCAATGGTGGTGGTGACAATGGCGATGGTGGCGGCGGCGGTGGTGTTGGCGGTTGCTGTGATGGCGGGGTGGTGATGACGGTGGTGGTGGGGTGAAGGAGATAACGGTAACGATGGTGATGGCAGGGTTGGAGGTAGGGTGACGACGGTAGTGGTAGTGATGGTGGCGGCGATAATGGTGGTGGATGTGGTGGTGATGACTGTGGTTGTGTTGGTGAAACAGAGAGTGGTAACGATGGTAATCACAATGTAGGAGGTGACGATGACAACAATAGTGGTGGCCACGTGGCGGCGACAGGCGGTGGTGGTGACGGCGGCAGCGATGGTGGTGACATCCATCATCATGGTGGCATAAAATGAAATTGAGTAAATATAAGCAAATAATGATTTTTTCCTTCAAAAATGGTACGAAGAAATGGAAATTCCTTGCTAAAATCGAAGGAATTCACATTCCACCATATGTGGAATTTGAATTCCTTATCAAAACTCAAATAATGAACCAAACATATGAATGGAATTCGATCAATGGAATTGACCATTTCAATTCTTTCAGATTCCGCCGGATTCCAGTGAACCAAACGCCACCTAAGCATTATCGGTTAAGCTAACTATAAAGAAAAAAAAAGCCCCTCACATCACAGCTTACGTTGGTCATTCGTATGCTTCCCGGGTTTGACTTTGACTTTAACTTTAACGTTAAACCCCTTCCCCAAGGAAGGTTCAAAACTTTCTTTATTTCCTTCTAAAACCCCAACCTCTTAAACCCTAATTCTGTTTCTGTTTCTTCATTGCTTATTTCTCTCTGTATTCTATTCTAAGATAATACAGCAATTAAAATGGCTGCTTCCATTTTCCTACGATCTACAAGGCGGCGTGAATTTCAGTTGGCTTCACTTTCTGCTTACAGATCGGTAATCTCTTTTTATTTATTTATTTATTTATTTCCGAGTGTTTATATGGAAATGTGCGTGTTTCTGCTTCGTTTGATGATCATTTCCATCGTTTATTGGATATAAATTTAGGTTTGATTGTAAATCTATGGAGTTATTTTGACTGAAATTGCTTCTCTGTCTTTTTCTGGCAAGATTTTTGCCGACCATTTTTGCTAACACTCAGGAAGAAGCTTTTATATTTGTTGTACATACTCACCTCTTGTAGATTGTTCATGCGGATTTATGACATTTTTATTAAATTTTAAACATTTTTAATTAGAAACAACATCTAGAGAGTTATTTATCATCTTGTTACTTTTTTAATGTATCAAAATTGTTTCCCAAGGTTTAAAATATCAATATACGAACTCTAGCTACAAATTTGTGGTCTTTAGTCTGTAAGTTATAGATTGTTTTATTCTCTTTAGTGGATTTTGTTACTATCTAATGCTTGAATGGGATCTACCCCATTGATCTTGGTGGTTATGGGTTCAACTCCTCCTTCCCGTTGACAAATTAATGAAAAAAAGAAACAATAATGGCATATGTGGCTTCATAAATCCGGCTTCCTCCTTGCGAATAAAATTAAAACTATGTACTTTTGTATTTTACTCTTTATTGGGGTAAAAATTTGATGAGTTATAAGAAGACAATTCATGATTCAGATGCTTAATAATAAGAAGGAATAATCAAATTGAATTCCGCGATTGACCTGGGTGGTCAATTTATGGGCCAATAAAGAAAGGAGTTTTATCTTATAAGGAAAGAGGGTATGAAGCTACTATCATGATCGAAGAAAATGTATTATTTGGCTTTTTTTTTTTTGATTAACCGAGAATTTGATATCAAGTGTGATGTTCATGTCAAGGTGTTAACTTTCTATTCATTAACATATACAACCGTTATGTTTAATTTAGGATTTAAAAAATATCATTGTAGTTTTAATTCCCACAAAAAACACTATACTTGAAATTGAACATTTTTAATTACTTTTCTTGCATTTAGATTTCAAATACCATTCTAGTTGCAAAAATCAGGACAAAGATGTTCAAGTTTTCCAAGTAATATCTTTTGAGTTGTTTTAACTTTTAAGTGTACTGTTTCTTTTTAAAGGTAATGCCAAGTATAGTAGTAAGAAATGTTAATCGTTTTTTAAATAACATTGAATGGGATATACTAGAAGAGTTCGGTTTAGATACAAGAGCATGGAAAGAATGTTCCAAACCGTATGGTTCTAGTTTTTAACTTTTTTATTAGTTCAATATAAGAATGTTTGTTGTTTTTTGTTGTTGGAGATGAAGACTATAACTCTCAAATTTCCAACGATTGTCAACTTTGAGAACACGTAATGCTAACTTACACACAATGTCCGATTATCGCACTCATGTGTATTAAGATACCACTGAAACATCTCCGGTGCTTGTGACATTTTGTTAAAAAATCTTAACTTCCAGTCATTTTCTTAGACATGAACTACTTGTGGAGGATTTGTGTTCAGAAATATTAACAATTTGGCATATCAAACACCTGCTGTTTTAGTAACATCATATGTATTACTATTTACCAATCCTTTTCTTCTTTTAGGTAGCAGGAAATGCTAAATCGTCAATTTCATCGTTTATGATAAACAAATGGTCAACTACAGCTAGACCCTTCAGCTCAAGGCCGCTAGGAAATGATGTTATTGGTATAGACTTGGGTACCACTAACTCTTGTGTTTCCGTTATGGAAGGGAAGGTTTGTATCTATCCATACTTTCATGTTTCTATATATATATATAGGGGCGGGTTCAAATGAGAACTCAAATTTGGTTGTGAACGTGAGGACAAATGAGAGCGTGACACGTGTCGTATTTAAACTGAATAATCAAAGAAATATTCAGACTGAGTATAGTATTCAGACTGAATGTAGTATTATTCAGACTGAATGTAGTATTATTCAGACTGAATGTAGTATTATTCAGACTGAATGTAGTATTATTCAGACTGAATGTAGTATTTATTCAGACTGAATGTAGTATTATTCAGACTGAATATAGTATTTATTCAGACTGAATGTAGTATTATTCACACTGAATGTAGTATTATTCAGTCTGAATATGACACGTGTCGCGTTCTCATTCGTCCTCACGTTCACATTTGAACTTTCCTCTATTTATTATATATCTATATATCTATATATATATATATTCAAGTATATTTAGTTGCGTCATGGTTGAAATTGTAATTTTCTCTGTAGACTGCTAAAGTGATTGAGAACTCTGAGGGTGCACGCACCACGCCATCAGTTGTCGCTTTTAATCAAAAAGGCGATTTGCTCTTAGGAGCAACAGCTAAACGTCAAGCGGTAACAAACCCGACAAATACTTTATTTGGTACAAAACGTCTTATTGGCAGACGTTTTGATGACGCCCAAACACAGAAAGAAATGGGTATGGTTCCTTATAAGATAGTGAAAGCACCCAATGGGGATGCATGGGTGGAAATTAATGGACAACAATATTCTCCAAGTCAAGTTGGGGCTTTTATTCTTACCAAGATGAAAGAAACGGCTGAATCATATCTTAATAAGCGGGTGGATAAAGCCGTAATTACAGTTCCGGCTTATTTTAATGATGCACAAAGACAAGCTACGAAAGATGCAGGGAGGATTGCTGGTTTAGAGGTGTTGAGAATCATTAACGAACCAACTGCGGCTGCACTTTCTTATGGTTCGAATGATAAAGAAGGTGTTATTGCGGTTTTTGATCTTGGAGGAGGAACTTTTGATGTTTCTATTCTGGAAATATCAGGTGGTGTGTTTGAGGTATGCCTTCAAATTGTTGACATTTTAAAGCGATTACACCCACACACACACATAGGGTTAATATCGACCAATTTGACAAACAACAATTTATAGTTATCCGATTTAATTAAAAAAATTCTTTTAGAACTACATTTGGTGTTGTGTTACTTATTTAATCATGCTAGAATGCTTATATTTGTTGTGTAGAGCTTTAAGAATACTCCCTCCACCCCAAAATAAATGTCCACAATAAAAAAGGCACATAGTTTTAAAAATGTGTAATTATTACTCTTTTTAATTAACAAAAGGACAATTTTACCCTTAATTCATATCATAATTAAGGGTAGAATGGGAAAGTAGATATCATGCTTAATAAGCAGTACCAAATGTTCAATAAGTTATTTTCAAGAGTTCTTACTAAATGCTTTACATTATGGTATATGATACAAATTGAAAAATAATGGTAATGTACTATTAATTTTTATATAAATATTTGCGTACAGGTAAAAGCAACAAATGGAGATACATTTTTAGGAGGAGAGGATTTTGATAACGCATTATTGGATTACTTAGTGAACGAATTCAAAACCGCCGAAGGTCTTGATCTATCAAAAGATAAACTAGCTTTACAAAGGCTTCGAGAAGCAGCAGAAAAAGCCAAAATAGAACTATCATCAACATCTCAAACCGATATAAACCTTCCATTTATAACAGCAGACGCTTCTGGTGCAAAACATTTAAATATATCCTTAACAAGATCAAAGTTTGAAACATTGGTGGGTAAATTGATCGAAAGGACCAGAATCCCGTGTTTAAATTGTCTTAAAGATGCTGGTCTTTCGGCTAAGGAGGTTGATGAAGTTTTGCTAGTTGGGGGCATGAGCCGTGTGCCAAAGGTGCAACAAGTGGTTACTGAGATATTTGGGAAGAACCCGAGTAAGGGTGTGAACCCGGATGAGGCGGTGGCTATGGGGGCGGCAATTCAGGGCGGCATTCTTAGAGGAGATGTGAAGGAGCTGCTTTTATTGGATGTGACTCCATTGTCACTTGGAATTGAAACTCTTGGTGGGATTTTTACTAAGTTGATAAATAGGAATACAACTATTCCTACAAAGAAATCTCAGGTTAGTTATATCTTCAATTTTGTTTTCATGCCATAGTAGTTATAAACTTATAATTTATATAAAATGTTTATAAGATGGAAAAGTACACCATAGATTGCAAGAAATGAGTAATTATTTAGGGTTAAATGCAATGAAGTTTGTTGTAGTTCCTATTTAGTTAGTGTAATAAAGAAAAATAATTCTCCCATCTTTGCAATAAAGTTTCATAATTTCTTAGTTTTTTACCCATTTTGACCGGCAACTTTGTGATCTTGTAACATTTGATAACGTGGGTGTCAAATTTATCATCCACTTCATCATTACTCTTTTGTGAACCTTTCATAAACGGGTATCCACATTATTAAATGTTACAAAATCAGTAGGTTATATTGGTCAAAATAGGAAAACTTGAAACTTTGTTTCATCGATTGAGGAAAAATAAATCCTTCATTACACTAAGAGGCAGCCTCTGAATCGCTAAGAGGCGAATCCTGTTTGGCAAAAAACTAAGTCTGCCTCTTAATGGTTCCAAAACCCTCTGAATCATTTTGTATCCTGTACCTCCCTTAACCATTAAGAGCCCTAATTACATCCTAAACAATTATATTTCATTTTGCACTATATCATAAAAGCCTCTTAATTATTCCGACCACTTAAATCATTCTGACCACCAAACCATTCAGCAGCTGCTAAGTCTCATGGATTTGTTGATATACCTGCAAACTGACCCAGACACCCACAGTTACAAAAAAATTACCTTTTATATTTAAAAAGAACAATTGTTGATTATTATCTTGCAAATAAATGCAGGTATTTTCAACAGCAGGCGACAACCAAACCCAAGTCGAAATCAAAGTACTTCAAGGCGAACGTCCAATGGCAGCCGACAACAAAGTTCTTGGCGAATTCGGGCTCGTTGGCATTCCACCCGCTCCTAGAGGCCTACCACAAATCGAAGTCACATTCGACATCGATGCCAATGGCATCGTTACTGTTTCCGCTAAAGACAAATCTAGCGGCCGTGAACAACAGATCACCATAAAATCATCGGGCGGACTCTCGGAAGACGAAATCCAAAAAATGGTCAAAGATGCGGAGTTACATGCACAAAAAGACGAAGAAAGGAGAGTTATTATGGATCTTAAGAACAATGCTGATACTAATATATATAGTATGGAGAAGAGTTTAAATGAATATAAAGATAAGATTCCATCGGAGGTGGTTGTGGAGATTGAATCGGCTATTTCTGATTTAAAGAAAGCGAGAGATGGAGAGAATGGTGACGAGATTCAGGCGAAACTTGATGCGGCTAATAAGGCGTTAGCGAAGATTGGAGAGCATATGAAGGAGAGTGGGTCCGGGGGGTCGGAGGAGGCGGCACCGGAAGCGGAATACGAAGAGGCGGCGAAGAAATAGGCGGCGGGAAAATTTGATTGTTGTTATTTTTGAGAAATTGAGGTTTGAATTTAGGGATCAAAATTGAGTTTTTGAGGGTAAAAGGGATAGAAAATTGGTTGATCTTTGCATCTTATCTTTTTGATGCTACCATTTTGGTTGTATAAGAAATGATTTATATTTGTTACTAATAAATTAATATAGGCACCATTTACTTTTTTACAAGTTATGTTATTGGACATCGGTTCTTGTGAGAATTTTATGTTGTTTTTTTAAGGTTTCGTGTAAAATTAGTTGAGATATGTACAAACTGAATTTAACATCCATGAATAAGAAAAACCAATATGGTTTAAACCTAGTTAAGCTTGTGTTTACATGTAGGCGTAACTTACGTGCTTGTTAGCAGCTTAGTGGGGCATACAACTTATTTGGTCTGTTGTAAATGACTATTTGTCGTGACTTAATGCTATAGAAAGCGACTTATCCAGTAAATTTCTAAGTGGAGCTTTATGCAAAAAGACAAATTTTTGTTAGACTTGTCCTCAATTAAAGAACACGCTATTTACATTTGTAAAAAATCATTTCAAACAAAAACCTTCCTAATATATATATATATATATAAAAACAAAATACACAACAAACAACTTTATCCAGTAAGGAGCATGAAGAACGATGTAGAATGCAGAATTGATGATAAAATTACCTCTTAAACAATAGATTTTAAAATACTATTGTAATGCATAAATGTATATTATTTATATATGATGTAACATGAAGTAAAGTTAGGACAAGTTACATTTAAAAATACTATGAATTTGAAATACATGAATGAATATGATATGCTTTCTTGTTTCCACTAGAATTTAAAAATCCTTGTTATTTAAAGCAAATATTCTTGTTGCATAACCGTAGTTTGTCGAAGAATAATAATAAATAAAAGAGTAAACTACATCTTTTGGTCAATGTGATTTGTTTAAAATTTTATTTTAGTTTTGAGCTTTTAAAATTATGACTTTCGTTCTTATAATTTATAATTTTATTGTTATTATGGTTTACAATTCTTTTGTTCTTATAAAGTTATAGTCGTAATTCACTGCTGTTTTTTCGTTTCTACAGGTCACAACTCATTGTTGTTTTCATTCATGTGGTTCATAATTCATGATTGTTTTAATCCATCATACTTAATGGTATACTATTGATGGAGTTAGTCTTATGAACGAAAACAACAACAAATTGCAAATAATAGGAATTAAAACCATAACTTTAAAAGTATGGGGACTAAATTTGTAATTTTTGACAAACAACAGGGAATAAAACGTAAAAGAAAAGGAATTTTTCTGAAAATCACAAAGTCGTTTCTCAGAAATTTCGTCGGAAGGTATATACACCGACTTTGGTTCGATCAAACAATCAAAGGTTTATCCGTTGCCGGCAACTGTTCATTGGCGATCTTCTCCGACGTAATCAACATACAAGGATTATTAACTTCTGCAGGTAATCAGTCTTCACTAATTTGAGCTGTTTGCTTTCATCACGATTTCAGTTAATTTTTAGCCAATACTTATGATGTTATAGCTCTTACTTTTATGTAATCGTTCGATATATTTTTCTTCAAAAGGCGTAATCATTTGATATTTTTTTGGCTTTTCCTTCAATTTTTTGATCGAACTATATGAAGTTCCATTGAACCTTTCGGCACAAGACGACTAGGTCTTCCATTTTTAGCTTAATTTAATTGTAAGGAGAACGGTGATGAAAGAACCTTAGTTCTGGTCTGTTGGAAAAAAAGAGAAGATGTCATGTAAAATCATCATCTGTAGTAGAAATTAATTTCTCTAATTGTATTACAATGATAAAAAAAAAGTAGTAGTTTGTAGAATTTTAGGCCAGAAAATTAGTTATTAGATTTGTGCTTTTGCTGCTTGAGACTTTGGGCTGGCCGAAATGGTTGGTGCATTTCAAACCATGTGCTTGCATTGTTATATGCAATTGCTTATTGAATTTTGTGGCTATTTATATATCATTTGTCCAATGATTATAGCATAAACTTTGTACTTCTAAGGAACTATGAAGAAATTGAAGTTTTTGTTGTATTAATCGTTGCAACTATTGTAACATCAGTAAAAATAGATGCGGTATGCAAGTTACCAGAAGAACAATGAACAAACATGGAAAGACTCACAATATGCTTATGTGGGTTCATTGAATGCATGCTTATGTGGGTTCATTGAATGCATCTACACAAATAAGCATGTGTTTTAATGTTAAGTATTTGCATAACATGTTTTATAGGATATTTTCAGTTGTTTTCGGTTATCATATTGTTCTAGTATGGTATGAGACGAACTAGAAATTTTTAGACTTTCATATTGTTTTTTTGGTTCCAAGACTTCTGCTGTGTAAGTTTGATTTCAGTTCAAATGTTTGAGAGCTTTGAGTTATTCAGTTTTTATGTTTGAAGTTTTTGATAATTGGACGTTGTCAAATATCTTGCAAGTAAAGCTTTAGCGGTAAGCTTTCCAGTTTAGGGAAGTTCTTATAGTAGTTCACTCTTCTTAAGCACACTTATGATCTCTTAGCAAAGAAATATTGTTTCCGTTAAATTGATTCTTTTCTCTCAAGAATTCTCAATCTAGAGATTTTGACCTTAGATACATGGAGCCATCTAATATACTCTTTGAATAGAATAAATCAACTACAATTTTCCCTTCTTTTAACAAGTAATGTCACAATCTCCATTCATGTACTGTAGATTACTTGTTATCAGATTTCAGTCTTTCTGCTTGTTAAATCATATTCTATCTGGTAGCAGGTCATTTTTTGTTGGTGAGAATCAAAATGGATATGGAACAGGAATCAGAGTGGAATGCAGCACAGAGTATCTCGATAAGTGAAGATCTTGTGACTGCTGCTAAGCGTCAGCTGCAATTTCTTGCAGTTGTAGACAGGAACCGGTGGCTTTATGATGGCCGCTGCTTGCAATGGGCAATCTATAGGTAATTCAAGGAATTAAATATTTTTGTAAAAAATAACTTTTTTTGTACTAATAGATTGACAAGTGCAACCGGATATCTACACTTCTTTGGTTATTAGTACAGGAGTTTGAGGCTCGCTAGGGGTTGTTTGTTTACCTCTTAACAGTTCCATTAAGAGGCAACCTCTGAATCGCTAAGAGGTGAATCCTGTTTGGCAAAATATAAATCTGCCTCCTAATGGTTCCAAACCCTCTGAATCATTTTGTATATTGGACCTCCCTTAACCATTCAGAGGCCTAATTTAATTTTGAACAATTACCAGACAATTAGATTTCATTTTGTATTATATCATAAGAGCCTCTTAATCATTCTGACCACTTAATCATTCTGCACCAAACCATTCAGCAACTGCCAAACAGCCCGTGTTTAATTTTCTGTTGGAAGGAAGTTTGCGGATTGGATATATATAAAGTATATTTTGCTTGTATATATTGAGATATAACATTTACTAACAGAGTACATAACATACATACATACAAGTCTATGTGATGAGGATACTGAATTTCTTGTGAGGTTCTCTTTTAGAAATGTTCACAATCTTCATAAACTCAATTTCAGGTACAATGCATGCTGGCTTCCCTTGGTTGCTAAACATTCTGAGTCTCGGGTTACTGATGGACCTTTAGTTGTTCCTCTTGATTGTGAATGGGTTTGGCATTGTCACAGACTCAATCCGGTAGGATTCTGAACAAAAATCTTGTTTTGCTCTAATACTTGTTCTCAGATGGTGGTTATACATATGGAGACTGATTTGATTTTTTATATCTTTTTCAGGCCAGATACATATCTGATTGTGAAGAGTTATATGGAAAGATTCTTGACAACTGTAATGTTGTCTCTTCTATTGAAGGGATATCATCAAGTAGGGAAACAGAAGAAATATGGAACAAACTATATCCTAATGAGCCCTATGAATTTGACTTGGCACGTCCTTCCTCGAGTGAATTTTCAGAAACTTTATATGGAACTCGAAGCTTTTCCAAGTATAATTTTATTTTAGCTATTGAAAGACAGAGCCCGTTCTTTTATCAGGTAACCCTGAAAACCAATTATTTTATGACATGATTTACACTTCAAACTGGCTAAGCTCAACAATCTGCATCATAGTTTTTCCCTTTTCTCATTTGTTTAATTTATGAAGATGATCAGTTTCATCATGTATTCTTTGGAGATTGGTTACTCTGTCTGGAGACGATCTGAAGCAATCATTATTGATATATATATATGTATATGTATATATATAGTGCTCCATTAATAAGTATCTGCAGTCCCAATCGATTAAACATGATGTTGCTGTATCCATGGCCAGCTTTTTGGGGTTATTAGAGAATAACCTTATGGCTTTTTTTGAATGCATGACCTTTTGACAGGTTTGGGGCATTCTTGTGTTAGGAGATGCATTCTTCTGTTAGGTGTGGAAGCATTCTTAATTCTATCATAATGTCACCCATTTGAAAAAGAATCAAATTACCCAGCTTTTCGAATTTCCATTAAAAAAGAAAATTAAATTTTATGGAGTGTGATGCCGTATTAATAGGACTTAATGCTTATTCTGTATTCGAATGTGTTTATCAGTTGGTTTTATGGAGGTCAAACATGAAGCTTTAAAAAATTGTACTTATGTAGTAACAAGGTGTACATTTGAAATTTAAGAGGATTATCTATCAAGAAGCAGTACTTAATGCATAATAACTCATTAATTTGTTTTTAAGAGTTTTTTCCAAATGCTGTATAACATAGTAATTAATAGATAATTCAAATCCTACTCTCTGTGTCAGGTATCCAGACCTCATGTGAACAACGATCTCTTTCTTCAATCAGCTTTTGAAAGATATAAAGGTTTTTTGCATCTCATCAGGAGAAACAGGGAGAGATCAATAAGACGTTTTTGTGTTCCGACTTATGACATTGACCTAATTTGGCATACTCATCAGTTACATCCTGCTTCTTACTGCAAAGACCTAGTAACTTTACTTGGGAAGGTTCTAGAACATGATGACACTGACCAAAACAGAGGAAAAGGTCAGAAGCTGGATACGGGATTTTCTGAAACTACCCAACAATGGGAGGAAACATTTGGTTCAAGGTATTGGAGGGCAGGGGCGATGTATAGGGGCATTGCCCCATCTCCTATCACTACCACTCCTTATATACCAGAAATTGCAAACAATAAGGCTGATTCGACTAATGGGCTAGAGAGATTGATTGATATTCCTAAAACGAAATACATCGAGGTAATTTCTGAGTTCTTTTCCTGAAATTTTTTGAATTATTTTTGTTTTCCATATGCATCTTCAAGGTACTTTCCTTATTTGCAATGCTTTGTTGCAGCTTTTTTGCGTATAAGTTGATTTAACTTTGCTCTATTGCTTCCATATCAAATGGAGATTTTTTGTGTTTAATACTCTCTCCATATCAAAATAAGTGTCCACATTTCTATTTCAGTTTGTTCCAAAATAAGTGTCCACTTTTGAAAGTAAGTGCTTACTTCCCACTTCTATCCTTATTAATGGGATGGAGAAATTCATTATTTCAACTATAGTTAAGGGTAAAATTGTCATTTAGTTAATTAAAAAGTGTAATAATTTCACGTTTCTAATACTATGAGGTTGTTTGGTTGGTTTTCCGTTAAGTCCTGTACGGATAAAGCTGTCTGTGTGGATTAATCTATTTGTATAGATTGAGAAGGTTTTTGTTTGGGAGGGTATTTTCATAGATGGAAGGAGCTTGTTTTTTAATTGGGAGTGACGAATTTGGAAAAAAAACTTGGCTTTATGGATAAGGCTCCCTCCTAAAAGCTTACTGAACAAGCACTTTCTAATCATTAAGCCACTACCAAACAGTCGTGTAGCTAACCGAATAAGCTGCAAGTCTCGTTAAGCTCATTAAGCTGCTAACAAACGGGCATGTGTCTTTTGCATTGGAAACATTTACAATGGAGTAACATAATTTTCATTTTCGACTTGAGAAACTGTTCCCACTTAGCAGCTTTTCTTCTTTGATCTACGCAAATGATTATCTCTTAAACAATTGGGTCAATTCAGCCAGCCTAAATTGTGTTATTTTCGGGTCCAGATCCTTTTGCAGTTTGTAGAAATCAAAAACTTACCAGAGATTCATAAAGGAAAAGTCGGTGTCTTATTTAGTAAGGCACAACCTGATGGAATCTTTAATGTGAAGCGGAAACTCTCCATCCAGTCCGAATTGGGTCAGAAACAGGTTGCTGTATTCCAGTGTCAACCTACCGGATATTTATTCTTTGAACTTGTGTCTGAATCAAAAAAGACCAAAACTCTCGGTTCCTGTTTTATCTCAATGGAAGAACTTTCTGGCCCTGTCTCTAAACTCTCGATGGAAAAATGGCTGGATGTGGTTCCTAATTCAGGCACCATTAGCTCTGAACCCATTCAGCTACGAGTTGCAGCCTCATGTACCTTGCCAACTTCAGCACCACACGTGGTTCAGATGCTACGTTCTTCCCCTCTTTCAAAAACTCCTTGCTTTTTTCCACTTGGTGGTATGGTTCGATTCACTAAGAGTTCGACATGGATTATAGATGCTTCTGGCGATGAGATCATTAGACTTCAAATGAGGTAACTCTATTTAATATTTGTTATTCGGTTTCTCATAAAAAATAGGGAAATTTATTGAAATAGCCATTTTCAGATATTGGTTTTACCTCCTAGCCCATTTTTTCCAAGTTTTATCCAAATAGCCCTCAGGTTCGCAATTGCAAAGGGGTGTAAATGTAAATAAAAAAGAAGTTTTTGAGCTAGGTTCGCAATTTCAGGGACCAAATATGTAATTTTTTGTCTAGGTTTGCAATATTCAATTCGTAATTGCGAATGTCATATCCGAAATTTACATTTTGGTCCCTGATATTGCGAACCTAGTTCAAAAACATTTTTTTTACATTTTCACCCCTTCACCATTGCGAATCTAAGGGCTATTTGGGTAAAACTTGGGAGAAATGAGCTAGGAGGTAAAACCACAAGTAAAAAATGGCTATTTAAATAAATTTCCCTAAACAATGTGTTGGAAAAAATTAACCATCCGTTCAGCAATATGTTGACTAGAGTCTAGAAAGATGCTTTTTTCCATGAGAAGATGGAAAGAATGAATAAAACGAGCAAACTTGATATAAAAGGAAACCTAAATTACTTCCATCAACAGGAAGAACAAGAAGTTGGCGAAAGAGATATTTGGGTTCACGAGAACAGGAGAAACACTTGTTCTTGGCCAATTTCTCGGTCAAGAATGGTCTCTGATGGATTCTTTATGGTCTCTTAAGGTTCCGAATAGCAATGACAAAAATGGCCACCTCCTGCTCACTGGCCCTCGAATGGTGAGCATCACTTGTTTGTGTGTGTGTGTGTGTCTATATATATATATAGGGGGCGAGTTCAAATGAGAACTCAAATTTGGTTGTGAACGTGAGGACAAATGAGAGCGCGACACGTGTCATATTCAGACTGAATAATCAAAGAAATATCCAGACTGAATATTGTAACACCCCAAATTTGCAGCGGAAACGGGATTTCTAAACAACATAATAAAATGCTAAAAGTCTCAAATTAACACAATGAACTTAGTTTCATCATAAATATAACCATCGGTCTCCAACGAAGAAAGTCAAATCTCAAGCAACAATAATTCCTAAAACAATAAATCTAAAGCAAGTCTAAAAAATAATTTATGTAAATAAATAGAAATCCTCAAAAGCAGGTGTTCCTCTCTTCTCAAAGCCCCCGAATCCCCTTGCAAGATACCTGCCGGAAGAAAAACACAGCGTGAGCCAAACGCCCAGTACGGATTATGATTACAAAATAAACAAAGTATAATGAAATGAAAGGACCAATGTCAAATGAGATGGGGGCAAAAGTTTCAACTTTTCTCCAATACATATTACCACCAAACTCCGGATTAATCAAGAATTTTAGATTGAACCAACGAAGGGTTAGTTTATAAATACCGAGTTTCCTACACGGAGCAAAATCATAACATAGGATATCCAAACAAATCATAATACACTGGATTCGCGACTCCAAGTGTATCCAAATTCAGTGGCATGTATGGCACTACATTGCACGCTGATAACAAAGCTCCCAAAAGTCTTAGAGCCGACCCATACGCCTCCCGAATATAATCACCCATCACACCATGTACTCATCAGAGCACACAAAAATCGGAAGGAGACGCCGTGAACTAATCACACCGTCACGGATAGTGTCACGCCATTGGCACCACAGACATGCCTGTACTGTAGTACCCCTACAGGTGGTTAACTTGGTTTTCCTATTCTCCAAACTATCTATCAAAAAGGTTCTAATTATGCATGAATGAATATACAACCAACCTTAACTCCAAGTATATTCACCGTGCATCAAGATCTTATAATTCGGAAGGTCAAAAACGTAGTTGATCACAAAATAAATTACCAAGGCAAATCCACTCAAGAATTTCAAATCAATGAATATTATTACGAGCATATCTCAAAGATCGGAATTTCATGTATCAAAGCAAATAGAACAATCGCCAAACGAGTCAAGAAACTCAAAGGTCACAAGTTATTAAATAAGATGGAAAATAGAGTGTCGCTGAAAGAAGTACGGAGATCCGTACCTGGAAAAATATCCGACGGCACTAAAAGCCTTCACCAACGCCTAATATCCCAAGATATACAACATAATTAATACAACTTAACCAAAAATAATACTAATTCCTATTGCTAAGGCATAACTTAAATTAACCTATGATTAACCCACTTAAAAGTATATAAATTACCCGAAAATGCTACATTACTCTTTGGTAACTTCTAAAATAATAAATTCATTTATGAAAACCTTTGGAACTAAAGTTATTTAAAATAAATCAAGAATTGATATTTCTTTTGAAATTATTAGAATGCAATAAAATCTTTAAATTGAGGTCGAGACTATTAAATCTTCATAATATAATTGTTCTGGACCATTTTGTAAAAAATATTTCTGAAGAGGGGTGAAAGCTGTCAAAACAGTTACTGAATTGAAATTAGTTTTAATAACAGAGTCTAATATGTAATTGTGTAAAAGGTGGGGTAAAAACTGACAGAACAATATTATTTTGGTGCAAAAAGACAATATTTATAATTTGACAAAACTGTAAATAATCCGAAGGTTGGGGGTCTAAACAAAACAACCTAAAAAGGTTGTCTTCTTCATCGCATTGAACCAGCATCCATACATAAACATAAACATATATATATATATATATATATTACTTTTCTTAACCAATTCCCAAGGAAGCTTAAAATCATTGGGTTTTAATATGGCTTATATAAAAATCTCTTATATGATATTTTATACATGAATCCTCTATTTTCTCAAGAAATCAAAAGCAAAAATAGCCATCCTTGAGTTATTTTAAAAAAATTGGATTGAACCACCATTAATAATGGTGTTATTCTAAAACTTCCTAAATCACAGATACAAAAATATAAAAAAACTGTCAAAAACTCGAAGTCGCCAATGCAATAATAACATGATAAGAAGATTGTAGCTGAAACTTACCTTCAAATCTTGAACCCCAAAATTGATCTTGGCCCAGATGCAGCAAAAGAAAACTCACAGAGTAATCTAGAGATTAACTAAAGTCTAAATATGATATCCTTCATATATATATATATATATATATATATATATATATATACCAGTTGTCTACCCGCGCAAAGCAGCGGGATGACAATTTTTCTTGAAAAATCAGTTTGAAACCCTCCTTTAAAATTCCTTGATTGGTATCCCAAAAAATTCCACCAACGCGAATAGCTTCTCACGTACATTACTCGCATCAAACATAATAAAATCATTTCGCAGATGGAAGCCACAAACATAATACTCTAAAGACCATATTATATTTGCTTAAAGAAATAATAGGGTATAAAATGGTAAAAACTTCAACTTTATAAGTTAAAAAGTAGAGCATACAATGAGTTTAAAAGAAATGTTTGAACCTCCATGTATTACTACTTTTGATTTTCAATATAAATGGCAATATATCACATCTTCACAATCTTGAAATAAGCTAAGAACAAGTAAGTCATATATGTTCAAAATGTTAAATAAGTCAAACCACAAACAATTAATAAGCTTGAACGAAATATGTGTTATTTTGATCGGTTCCAACATCAAAGACAAATAAAAAAAAAAGACTTAAAGGGGTCGCTTACTTAAAACACTTACACTATCGCGTAAGATTTTAGTCCACTAAAACGGCCTCGTATGCAACAATTTACCTGGTAAGCGCTAACCGTGGCAAGTGCCATCGCCCTCGCTTACTGGGTAAGACTCTTAGTCCTTGCCAAAGTTGTCTTCACTTTTACTGGCACATCCTCTTTGCTGTTCACTCTCGATTGTTAACACCTCAATAACTATCATTGAAAATTCTTCAATCAACCGGGAATCCTAATCATGCCAAGGTCTAAAGTTCATCAAAAGACTATATATATATATATATATATTCATGTAGCAAGAAGAAATAGTAATATATAGTCCATGATATGTGGAACTTACAATAGTCCCACAAGAAAACCAAAGGTGTGCATTGTAGCTGATGATTAATGAATTGTTATTAAAAATGTAAATCGTGCCATTAAAGCTTAATAATACTTGAACATTCCATTAGCAAAACGAGAAACACATAGAGCCAAACATCGTATACATATTATCTCGTTGACAAAGATTTATGCAAGTGGTTGGTTATAGTTAAGAAAAACGTCATGCTCGATAAATCAGACTGACCAACTACCAGCAATAAAAACAAGCTAGTGGTGGAAGGCTCCCTGTTATTAAAATCATAATCAGCCTCCACATATTACTAATTGTCAAGTCAAACTACTGAACTTCCATTTGATTCTTATTAGTTCTAAAATTTAATACTCAAAAACGATCTTTATTTCTAAAATCAAATACAAAATTAACACCTAAGGAATGAATATGAAAAAAAAAAAAAAAAAAAAAACCAGGAGAACGGATTGACCAAGCATTTGTAGTTTTAAAAGAACTGTAGAAGGAAAGAAACAAAAACATAAGACTGAACCAAGAAACTGAATTCTTGAATAACAAAAACATAAGATTGAAGGAACCATAATGTAAATAAATGAAACTGTAAACAAAAACAATAGATTTGTTGAAGTTACTAAAGCCGTCTGATAACATCATATGGTGAACAAAAACTTACCATCTTGTAGAGCCGTGAATTCTCCTCTCCGGTGTTTGTAGATGTATTGCAATTATAACTCTCCTCAAATCACAACTTTGTAATTACACGATCATATGAAGTGCCATAAACAAAAAGCATACCAACGTTAATTGATACATACGTTCACTTTTCCTTTTTTTGCATAAAAATATATGCTTAACTGCTTAAGAACCTGTTTTCTTAAGAGTTTTTATGTAAATGCTTTATAATATAGTATATATATATATATATTGTGTTAACCGTGTTAACTCATCGTTCACTGGTGAACACCATGCTCGTTCACCGGTGAAACACCATTCATCGGTGAACGAATGGTTCCATACATGCATGCTCGTTCATTGGTGAACACCATTCGTCAGTATTCGAGCATCGTGTTCACCAGTGAACGATGGGTTAACACGGTTAACACAAAATAATTGAGTTAACACTTGAAGGGGCCTCTATATATATATATATATATATATAAAAGGTAACCCTAAGCCTAAGGATAAGCATGAGAAGGAAAAAGATTTGCTAAGCCCACGATTTCCTCCAACACCCAATTCAAATTCAAACTCAAACTCAATTTATTTCTATTTTATTTATTTATTTATTTCTAATGCTACCTCACACCATGCATCAGTTGCCAAACAGCTCTTTAATTCTAATCATTTTAAAAAAAATTAACTTTAATAATTATCTTACATTAATTCTACGGATATTACAATCTACCCTCCTTAAAGAAATTCCGTCCTCGGAATTCAGTTTTAACACGAACACATATAATAATAGCAATAATAATAATAACAAAAGGTTTAAAATGGTACCTTAGGCATTTCCTCAGACTGAATAATCAAAGAAATATTCAGACTGAATATGGTATTTATTCGGTCTGAATAAGCATTATTCAGTCAATAATGCTTATTCAGACTGAATATATACTATTATCCGGTCTGAATAGTACTGTTATTCGGTCTGAATAATATTATTATCCAGTCTGAATATTTTTTTCATTTTTCAGTCTGAATATGACACGTGTCGCACTCTCATTTGTTCTCACGTTCACAACCAAATTTGAGTTTTCATTTGAACCGCCCCTATATATATATATATATATATATATTTGCACAATTCTTGTCCTTTTGAACATATCACTAATGACTGTTTATATACATTTACGATACAAGGTTAAACTAGTTTATGGTAGAAAGCTGGATTATGAATCAAAACACAACGACAAACGAAAAGACGAACACAGTTTCATGACAGCAGTTGAGTTCTCTGCCTACCACCCATATGGGAGGACCGTAGCATTGCTTGACCTCAAATCTGGACTTTTGACGGTATCTTTTTCATCTTTTCATTCAAAACTTTTTACGAGTTGTTGGTATTTTTACACAAACACCCTCTCTACTCTGTGGGGTAGATGTACGGGGCTGTTTGGCCGTTGCTGAATGGTTTGGTGCAGAATGATTAAGTGGTCAGAAACTCAGAATGATTTAAGAGGCTTTATGATATAGTGCAAAATAAAATATAATTGTTTAGGATGTAATTAGGGCTCTTAGAGCATCTCCAACACCTTCTCTATAATTTCTTTAAAATAGAGAACTAAAAATTAAAATCTCTAAAATAAATTACAATCAACTCCAAATGATTCTCTATTTTAGAGATTTCATTCTTGATTATATTATTTAAATATTCTATAATTTTATGATTCCAATACATTTAAAAATATATATACACATTAAAAATGATATTAATTTAACTCTCATTGGTGGAATGAATAAAAAAACTCATATTTCTCTCCTTTCTTTGGAGTTTTAGAGAATTCTTGGAGATTTCTCCATGAATCTCTATTTTAGAGAATGAGATAGGGATGTTGTTGGAGCATTATAGAGATCAAAAAGTTGAATTTCTCTATTTTAGAGAAACTGTTGGAGATACTCTAAATGGTTAAGGGAGGTCTAGGATACAAAATGATTTAGAGAGTTTTGGAACCATTAAGAGGCAGACTTATTTTTTGCCAAACATGATTCACCTCTTATCGATTCAGAAGCTACCTGTTAATGGAACTGTTAAGAGGCAAACAAACAGTCCCGTAATGTCTGTTTACATCTTTTCATTCAGACCTCTACAGAAATAGCCTCTCTAGTCCATGGGGGGTAGAGGTAAGGTCTACTTACATCTTATCCTCTCTGGACCCTGTTCTGTGTGGGATATCATTCCGAGTCAAATTGATCATTTTTAACCAGATGACAACCTCATAGACTTACTTACATTTTTTACTTTTTTTTATTACTATTTTTACAGTTACAAGAAGAATGGTTTGCATTGCCTGGAATAGTGTCGGCTTTTATAGTCTCTAAACACTTGCAGAAAGTAAGGATATGATAATTGGCTCACTTACACTCCACTTTTTGTACAAATTTGAAAATAAATAAATAAATAAATAAAAAATATTCAGGAGGTTGTATAGTATTCACAGGATGCCATAGTTCATAGTTGTCTCTTTCTCTAGGAAAACAGATGTTTCGAAAATACAAACATTTTGTATCTATTCTTTTTTTATTTGTATCTTACCACCACCTCCAAGGTTACTTCCCAACTGAGCTCAAATTACTATTTCGCAATAAGGTTTGGAGTTTTTGAACGAGTCAAGTCGAATATTGGTGTTATGGAGCTTGACTGGTTGTTTTACTGTACTTGGTGCTTCTTGCTTTTGTACTTGTATTTTCTTTCATAAGGTTTGTGTTTTCACTTAAGAGAAACTCGACACTTTTTAGAGGTACCGTTTTCTTTCCAAAAATCCGTTCATTTATAACTTTAGTAGACTTCAACCCTTTTTTACATCATAAATTTCTAAAAAGCCAAATTGCAATGCCTTACTTCTTATTTAGTGTAACAATAAACCTTTTTTTTCTTAATTAGTGTAGCAAATGTTTAAGTTTTCTATTTCATACGTATTCTGACCTTTAAGTGGTACAGTTTCTAACAATTGATATTAGTTCTTGATTATGTAAGATGTCATATCAAAATCAACCTTTCGTGTTTGTTCGTTTACTTAATTGAACAAATTAACGGAATTTTTCGTGCTTATGTTCATTCGTTAAGAAAATGTGACTGTTCGTGTTCGTTCGTTAAGATGGCGTAAATGAACGAACTACAAAACATAATCATCATTTCATTCCTAAAAAATAACATAACAAAATGAAAAATGGGTAAACCTACGAGGGATTAAAAAGAAATTCTAAAAGTTTAATTTAATTAATAAGTTTATATATTAATGTCATAATACATATATATATATATATACACACACACATAAATACCTCGTTTATTAGATAAATGAACAAAATGAACAAAAAATATATGTTATATGGGTAAACCTATTGTTCATGTTCGTTCATTCAACTAAATGAACAAAAAAATGTGTTCATTTTCGTTCATTTATTAAATAAATGAACTTTCCACTGAATGTTTTTGCAAGCGTTTTGTTGAACAGTTGGTATATTTATAGCCCTACTAATGACAGATTAAATACCTTGTTTATCAGGTAAAATATATGTGAAACATAAACAACTAAATGTTTACCGTACCAATTTTAGGGAAACATTCTAATCATTATTACACTATATTAAAATTAAAACGACACTTCATTAAATTTTTTATGCCCATAAATTGACTATGATGATTTTGCCTATACACGATTCCACCCAAATTTGTGGCCATGTTATTCTTGCCAATTGCCATCAAGTGGAAGTCGATAAAAAAAGAGTAATTTATGTTTCTCGTCCATTTAAAATTGTTATTTAAACTCATATATTTTTAATATGATCTTTATTTGTATGAATATAGTTTATTGTTTTTTTTGTCTTTATTGTTTATTGTTTATAATTTATTACTTTTTATTTACAAATCATTATTCTCTTTATCTCTTATACTTATAAATGAAATTTAAAAAATAACAATAAATAGTAAATAAAGATAAAAACCATAATTCAAAACTTATATACATAAGCTGTAACTTTTAACAAACATTATGAATGAAAAACGTAATTTACTCCAAAAGGAAATTAGAGCAATGACAATTGGTGAGTTTTGAAAGGAAAAAAAAATGAGTCACAAACTTTGAATAATTACGAACAAGCATTCCCAATACAAGGTTTTTATAAGTAAAAAGTATAGTGTAATATTCTATATGGGTTGGAGAAGGAAACAATGATTGTCTTTTAAGGGACTTGATACCTCCTCTACTAGACTCGTTTTAAAACTACGAGTCCGGATGTGTGGACAAAGCGAACAATATCTGGTACGATTGGTCGGGATGTTACAGATGATATCAGAGTCGGGAACCGAACTGGTGTGTCAGTGAAGACGTTGGACTCTCAAGGGGGTGGATTGTAATATCACATATTGGTTGGAGGGATGAACAAAAATTGTCTTATAAGGGGATTTGATACCTTCTCTAATATGACATATGGGTTCTTAGAGGATACGTTTGGTACGGTGAACAGGATGGAACAGAACAGAACAGAACAAGCTTGTCCCATGTTTGGTGTGATAAAATGTTGGACTAAGTGGAACTAAGTGGAACACATGTGGAACAAGGTTGTTCTATCCTACCCCCCTTGAACTAAGTGGAACAAGGATTAAATGACCATTTTACCCTCTAACTTAACACACACGCACACTCTCTCTCCTTCCTCTCTCTCTCTCTCCTCCCTCTCTCTCTCCCTCCTCTCTCTCTCTCCTCTCTCTCTCCCCTTCTCTCTCCTCTCTCTCTCTCTCTTCCCTCTCTCTCTCTCCCCTTCTCTCTCCTCTCTCTCTCTCTCCTCTCTATCCTCCCCTTCTCTCTCCTCTCTCTCTCTCATCCCTCTCTCTCTCTCTCTCCCCTTCTCTCTCTCTCCTCTCTCTCTCCCCTTCTCTCTCCTCTCTCTCTCTCTCTCTCTCTCTCTCTCCCCTTCTCTCTCTCTCCCTTTCTCTCCCATTCTCTCTCTCCCTTTCTCTCTCCTCTCTCTCTCTCTCCTCTCTCTCTCTCCTCTCTCCTCCCTCTCTCTCTCTCATCTCTCTCTCCCCTTCTCTCTTCTTTGTATCTTTCCCCTTCTCTTTCCTCTCTCTCTCTCTCTCCCATTCTCTCTCCTCTCTCTCTCCCCTTCTCTCTCTCCTCTCTCTCTCATCTCTCTATCTCTCCTTTCTCTCTCCTCTCTCTCTCTCTCTTTATATATATGTGTGTGTGTGGGTTATTTGGTAAAAAACCACTAAACAGCTCACTGGGGGTAAATTGGTCATTATGTTCTGTTCTATCCTGTCCCGTCATATCATGTTTTACCAAACGTGTAACAGTTGTTCTGTCATGTTCCGTTCTGTTCTGTTCTGTCCTGACTGCGTACCAAACGCACCCAGAAGAATCACTATTGGAGAGAGCTTTTAGAAGAACCTCACATCCTTTGTTCATGTACAAGAACCTTAATTCTCACCTTGAAGTTGGTATAGATTAACTTTTTTGTTACTATTTAGGTATTTTATTCACTTTATAATTACTATTAATGTTAAAAAAATACATAGAGCCCAACAAAATGATTCTAGGCACCGTCAATGGAGGTTCTTATAAGAACCAGTTTTTTGTATTTTTTTTTCTTGCAAAATCATTTTCTTGTCATTACTCACCACATTAAAAATCTACATAAAATTAAAACAATGATATTCTTCAACATCAATAATTTTATTAAAAAAAACTATTAAAATATCCAATACTTATAAAAATCTATTAAAATGTCATTACAAACAAGCATCAATGTAAGAACAAAAAATGATGCGAGTGTCTTGTATAAAAACCAGGGTTCTTGTATAAGAACTCATTAGAAAGAGTTTTATAAACACTATCTACAACGATAACTCTTGTAAGGCCCTTCACTTTTTGTTATACGAATTAACCTCCCATTGGATATACTACCAATGTACCATTGTGATTCTGTGAAGGGTTTTATAGACTCCCGATGGAAGTGAAGTGTCAAATAAGAATACAAGAAAGTGGATTCTTACTATAAAATTCATCATTGTATCTCTAATATCTTTAAAATAGAGAAAATAAGAAGAAAAAAAAATGAAGATTTTGGATTAAAATTATGTTCTAAGAGTATCTCCCGCAGCTATACTATAATATTTCTATAATAGAATAATAAAAGTTAAAATCTTTATAAAAATTTACATTTAACTCCAACAGTTATTCTATTTTAGCAATTCTATCATTAATTATATTAATAAAATATTCAATTAATCTAATAAAATATTATTTATCTCTTCTACATATTTTATCTAAACACCCTAATTGGCTGCATACAATTAAATAGTATTTTCTATCTCTTCTAATGGTTTTTAGAGATTTCTCTAAATTTAGAGATTTTTACAATCTTTTTCATGTTTTTCCTATTTTAGCATAGCGGATAGCATAGTTGTTGGAGTAACAAAAATGCTAAAAGCCTACTTTTTTTTCTAATACCGTTACAAACAAAAGTAGAAAATTGTTATCTATCTATACTATATTATAAAGCATTTGGTCAAAAACTCTTAAAACAACTTTTTAAGCTGTAGTTACTACTATTTAATGTTAATTACTTAATTTTCAAGGTTATAAGTAAATTGTGGTAGGTACAACATATTAAAGCTTTATCTCTAAATTCGTGTAACTAATTACAGATAACTATAATCAATTACAGGATAAACATCTAATTTAAATATAAAAAATCTAAAATATGATTAAGATAATCATTGACTTCTAACAAATAAAATAATTATATTATTATACCAAAAATAAATTATTTGATTATTAAATCTAAATTAAATTATGATAAAAAATTGAATTAAAGAAATTAAATAAAAAAAAGAACTTTTAATTAAAATACTAAAATCTTTTTTTCAAAACCACATAAAACCATTAGAACATCGATGAAAACAAAAATTAAAAAGAAACTTAAAATCGAGATATATATCATTGCATTGCGCGAGTACCCTTCTAGTAATTTTTTAATTGCTGATGTGATGTGATCAATAAGTTTTTCATGACTTCAATTTTATAAATAAATAAATCAATGTGCTTTGCATGTTTTTAGCTGTGTACTTCTACTCGAATAATTTTGTATCCTTTTTTTTCACTTTTAATTAATTAATATATATATATATATATAGAGAGAGAGAGAGAGAGAGGGGGGGAGAGGTTCACGAGAAACGTTAAAAAAAGAGAAAAATGAATAATACTCTGAGAGTCTGTCATCTGGACGGTATTTTTTTTCTATACATCAATGCATATATATGCATCAGTGCATATGCACAAATGCATATAAACGATTATAGCTCCTTTTTCTATGCATCAATGCATAAATATGCATTAGTGCATATGCACAAATGCATGTTACCAGATGGCGGCCTCCTAGAGTGTTCTTCAGTTGTCTCTTTTTTTAGCGTTTTCTCCTGAACGTTCATCTATATATATATATATAGAGAGAGAGGGGGGGGGGAAGGTTCTTCTACACCCCAGTTAAAAGTTGTACTCATACACCCCAATCAAGAAGAGAGTGATACACTTCATCAGGAAGGGATACAGCAAGAGCAGATTTGACTTTAGTGTCTAAAGCAACTAGGCGTTTATCATCTTCACTAAATTTGTTAGAAGGTTTGATGATATATCTACCAGTTTTCTCACTTCTTTCGTCATCTAACTCTATGTCCTTTCCTTCAGCGTCCTTTTGAGGGCCAAAGCGAGCCCATATTTTAGGAACAATAGGTCCCTCACTAAGAATGTTGGGATACCTGCAATCGATTCCTTCCAAGAATAATAACATGCGATTTTTCCATAACCCAAAGTTATTTGGGTTGAACCTTGGAGGTTTAGCCAAGGATCCTAAATCATATGTATTACTGGAAGAGGTCTGCAAGGTACCATCAACATTTGAGGTAGTAGCCATCACAGATCTGGTTTATTGAATTAAACCAACTGCTCTGATACCACTTGTTAGTCCCCAAGGAGAGATGGATAACTAAGAGAGGGTTTTGTAGAAGGGGGGTTGAATATAAAACACACAAAATATACTCTTTTTAAATTTTTTAATATAAATATTAAAAATTTACACACAGATAGTTTGATGCGGAAAAGAACAGGCACACTATTCTATCAAACTAAACACACAGATAACAGTAATTAACTTATACACTAAGGAAGTTAAAACAATACTGTTATAGCACACAGCTTTGCCACAGTCACACAAATAATCACTCTGAAGATTTGTTGAAAGCGTGAGATTTCTCGGAAGGACTTCATCTCCTTTTATAGTGCCCATGCATGGGATGCAAGTGGACAGCTGTCAATGTTTCATTAGCTGGAAGATTATCTGCTGGACAAAGAAAGAGACCACTTCCTTTGTACTAGAATAATGGATGAACCATTCCTTGTAGCACGTAATGTCAGATAACTTTATCTTCTTTTCTTCATGCTCTGTGAAGTCCCATCAAACCTTTTAGCTAAAAGACAAATATTCTTTTTATAAGAATAAAAGAGAATGTCTTTATTTAAGGCTTGATGCCCAAGTTCTTGCTGGCTCACGTGTCTTGCAATTGATGTGAGTCAAGAACTTATCTCTTTGAAATTGCTAAGTGATACATCACACTATGTATCACATCGGTGGATACCTTGTAAGGCTGGAATTGATAAGTGTACACTTTGCTTGATAAACTTCATCTTTCACTAAATGCCAAAAGTGTACACCCTTGAACTTGTGACTTGATATCACAGCCTTAGAAAATATACCTGCAATTTCGGTGACCAAGATTATAGTGTCGGTGACCATGACATCAAACTTGATGACCTCATCTTATTTGATGTCCTTAGTACTTTTGATGACTTTTGAGTGTACCATTGGTGACCCACTATATTGGTGACCCGATCTTGACTTGGCAAAATGATCTGAATATTGAAGTTGGTTGATACATCCAAAATTCCACTTTTTGATGTACAACCCTTGATTGAATAGCCTTTGACTCTTCAATACTTGAAGCATATTTCAGACCTTCAAAAGAACTTGTAAAAGTTCATTCATACAAAGGAAGATGGTTCATCACCAAATCATCGGTGACCCAACAATCCTAAATGATGTGAAATGTATTATAAAATGGAGAATGTTATGAAATGGATCATGCAATGGACGGTTTTGATTGGGATGCACGAGATGTAACTTTTAACTGGGATGTAGAAGAACCAAACTCTATATATATAATTACCAACAGTTACATTGTTAACATTTCTACGTTAAATACTTTTATCTCGTCCTTTTATTCCATATTGATCATATGATAATATCATTGATATAGTCATAAGATTAGGAAAAAGTATATTATAAAACTTACTGAACTACCTACATAAAATCAATTAAAAATGAAATATTACTATTTTTATTGATCTTCATACGGTGACACAGGCCATTATAGAAATGGTCCCTGTTTCGATCCCCACTTGATGTAAATAATTAAATTTTTGGGTAGTAACAGTATATAACATTTAATATAGTAAATACTCTACTAATTTCATATTTAAATAACATTTAATAAACACTATTAATTTCATATTTAATCATTAATTTTCCAAAAATATTTTTAATTTGCTTTTATTTATTAAAGACCATCAATATCAAATATTAAAGTCGAAAAAAAGTACTTGAAATCTACCAAAAAAACAGAAAAAAAATCTCTTGAAATCAATAAAAAGCTTAAATATTCCAAAAAAAAACTCTTGAAATCCACCAAAAAAACCGAAAAAGTTTCTTGAAATCGATATAAAAAAACTTTAAAATCCCTCGAAATCAAACAAAAAACTTTAAAAATTACCAAAACGGTAGAATTAGGTTAAAAACACATCGAAAGACTACGATTTTGTATAATTATTGTTTATCTATGTTGTATGGTGCTACCGTATTAAAAAATTTCTGGGTTCATCCCTACATTATGCTATATTTTTTTGCTTCAGTTAAGTTACTAGATCTTCTATCATCAAAAAAATTGTATTTATTACAATTATAATTACCATCCTAGTTGAATTTAAGATCACTTCTAAATTTTATGATACTTCTTGTAATTTTTATTTGGTTATTAAGCTTAAAGTTCAAAATAATCCTGAAAAACTAGATAAGATATAAACAAAAATATCTATAGGCATAACTTGAAAAAACCTATATCATTTTATTTGTTTTTTAAAAACATCTTTTAACAGTTATGCTAAAATATCAATTTTGATGATTTTAGATAATTTTTTAAACTCAAACAAATATTTTCTAATGTATGTTAAAATAGATTAAAAAAAAAGAATAATGCAAATCTCAAAAATTAGGAAATCTAATAAACTCATTTTTTTTGAAAGAAATAATATTTTAATTTTTTCTACCAATAAATAACATTAACATCATTTGTCTTTTAATATTCAACGTTAAAGTTTCTTTAAACTAAAAAAAATTGTTAAGAGATAGATGTAATTTTTTTTAAAAGTTTTAACTTTTAATATTTTATTTTACAAAAAAAGGAAATGTTTGAAAAAACCAAACAAACTATCCTATTTTGAATAGTTAAGTCCCTAAACTATTTTTTTGAATAAAAAAATCATTAAATTTTCTCATTTTCAATGATTAAATCTTGACAATTTTTTGGATTAAAAAATCATTAAACTTTATCATTTTGAATAGAAAACCAATTAACTTTCTTATTTTGAATGATCAAGTCCCTGAATTTTTTCTCAAGAAATTAAACCATCCGATTTTTAAAAACTGGTTACTTACATATTTTAAAAATAAATAAATTACCTTTAATCGGTTGTCTTTTGATTAACTCTCTTATGATGGATAAAAAATAGATCAAAAAAAAGAAGATCGATGGCAGATGCCAACAACGTGCTAGGCGAAATGAAGAATGGACAACGTTGGGGTAATGGGGAGCGACAAGGGTGAGCGATGCCATTGTTTGCTAGGGGTTTTAATTGCGTAGGGTTTGTGGAACGGTAAAACCGATTTAAGTTGATTTTACTTAAAACTTTTTTAGTGAGTTACAAGTAACTTATTTAAAAAATATATGTATGTAACTGATTTTTAAAATATCGATGGTTTATTTATTCAAAAAAAAATGTTTAGTGACTTAATTATTCCAAATAAGAAAATTTAATGATTTTTTCATTCAAATCAATAGTTCAGAGACTTAATCATTCAAAATGATAAAGTTTAATGGTTTTTTAATTAAAAAAATAATTTAAGGACTTAATCATAAAGTGAGATAGTTTGTTGGGTTTTTTGAACTTTTCCAAAAAAAAAATACCACATAGTTATCGGAGGTATCATAAATCAATCAAAATGGGATACCAAATAACCTTAATTGAATCATTTTTGAAATGAATACATATTAAATGAGAAAGAAATTCAATTAATTATAAGTTATTCACAAAATCAACCAATTAGGCAAAATCTTTACTCTACGTTGAATCCAATTATAATTCAACAATTAAAAACATAATAAAAACCCAAAAATATTTGCACACAAAATTTTTGAAACATAAGCACAATCCAAAAATTCAAAAGAATATCGATGAAGATATACCCTTAATTCAAGCATCATGCTGGGGCCCAGTGCCAACCTTAGATTCATGATTACACGTGGCTCCAATCATCACCGTCGGAAGTTGTGACTCCCCTCTCGCTGCATCGTAGCTTAGCGGACTCCCACTCATTGGAATATTCGGTTGTTCTGAAGCAGCCACCGGAATAAAACCATAACTCACCGGCTGTTCCCGGTTACCACCAGGAATAAAACTATATACCACCGGTTGTTCCCGGTTACCAACTCCAGCCTGGAAATATCCGCTTGAAGGCATTGGTGCTCGATACACAAACGGAGTCGGAAAAACGTAACTGCCATACGTCATCGTACGGTTATCCGGCACCGGCGCCGGAATTTCATGAATCTGCTTCTGAACGCCATCGCCGACACCGACATTCTCCGGCGGTGAAACCGTCGTATCCTTATCTTCAGGATTTTTCACAACCGCCGTATAATTAAGCGAATACTCCTTATCAAAACCGAACAAAAAATCAGGATTCACCGACCTGGCCGCCACCGGCGTCGTCGTCGTCGCAATCTGGAAGAAAACGAACAACCGTAGCCTCGGCGGTGCGGCGGAAATGCGACGGAGGAGATCGTACTCAAACATCATGTTATCGACGTCGTCGTCATCGAAAACGGAAATCAAAGCATCGAGATCTTGTCCAGGTAACTTATACTTCAATCGAATTTCGCAATTATAATCGCAAAGAGCGTTCAATTTGGAGAGCAAACTGGAGAAATTGATGTTCCGATCGATTGTTAAGATCTTAGTATCGCCGCCGACGTAAGAGAGTTGGCGATCATGAGGTCGGTGATGAATCTTACCGCCATAACTGCACATAAGTTTCACTTTCTCCATTGAAAGGCGAATTGAAGGTTTTTGGTGGTGGTGGTAGTAGTAGGAGTAGGGTTTTGATTGCATGTTATAACGAAACGTCAGTATCAAAGATGTTTATGTGATCGTGACCGTCCGTTATGATCTGGAATTGTAACGTAACAACGTGGGTGGGCTCCACACGGAATTCGATGGGACCATGATCCAAAAGACTCATCTGGCATGCTTATTCATTTGACCAATCCTTGACTTTTCTGTTATCTTTTTATTTTTGAATAAAAATTAACAACTCGGCTACATGGATTTTGATTTATTAGACTTACTTTAAGAGAGTAACTAAAATTTCTTTAAAATGAAGAATTAAAATCTAAATTTTTTAAAAATAGAGTAAATTATAATTTTGGTCCTTTATCTATGTTTGTTTGTTGGTTTTGATCCCTTTAAAGGTAAAAGTACATTCTTAGTCCCTCAAACGAGTTTTTGATAACACCCTTGGTCCCTCCCACTAACGCCGTCCAAAATCTACCGTTAGCCATACCCATGTGCCCCTCACGTGAGGGCATTTTCATCTTTTCACGCCTTTCACTCTCTTTTCCTGCTATCTCCTTTTTTATGAAGAACACCACCTCCTTCTTGATGAAGAACATCATCTGTTCTTGATGAAGAACACCACTCACAACCACCATCTATCTACCATAACCATCATTTAATCATCATCACCACAAAATTAATAACATAATCAAATTCTTAAAAACAAACCACAAACTCACATCACTAAATTCAAATCCATAATTTCTTTTTACTAATTTTTTGTCTATTAAAATAAACTTTTTATACAAATCAAATATCAAAAACATTAATATAAACTCAAGAACATTATACAACATTCATAAAATCTTTAAGAAGGGGGATGAAAGATATGGGATGCTTGAAAACCTTAAATGACTTTATCTTCTGCATCTGGGTCTGCATCGAATAGGGAATAAACTCGAAATCCACTTTCCACATGTTTCATCTTTGAAGGGAGATGAGAGATCTGGGTTACTATCGCATATGGGAGGGACCAGATCTGGTCTGTGGCTTTTCGCCGGAGAAGAAAGGGTTCAACTGCCTCCGATCTGCTACCAAACGCCAAAGCCACCAGATTTCTTCATATCGGAGGTAAAACCCTCCGATCTGCTACCAAACGCCAGCGGATTCAACCGCCTCTTCCTTTCATCTCCATCACCACCACCACCGCCTCTTCCTTTCATCTCCACCACCACGACGACCGCCGCCTCTTCTTTTCATCTCCTCCACCGCCGCCTCTTCTTTTCATCTCCTCCACCGCCGCCTCTTCCTTTCATCTCCACCACCGCCGCCGCCACCAGATTCTACCATCGCCACCAGATACTTCTAGAACCAAAACAATAAACTAATGGAGATGAGGATAGAAAGAGAATTTCAAGGAGATACTAATGGGGGTAGGGGGAGGGTTTCACGGTGGCTTTAGGGTTTCATTTTGGAAATGATTTTATATTTATTTACTACTTAAAATATGAATATAGTTTTTCTTTTATTTTAAATTTAATGATATTATACGAAAAGACGAAAATACCTCTCACGTGAGGGGCACATGGGGATGGCTAACGGCAGATTTTGGACGACGTTAATGGAAGGGACCAAAGGTGTTATCAAAAACTCGTTTGAGGGACCAAGAATGTACTTTTATCTTTGAAGGGACCAAAACCAAAAAGCGAACATAGATAAAGGACCAAAATTATAATTTACTCTTAAAAATATTTACATCTAGCTTTAATAAATTTTAACTGATCATTGATTATAATATTAAAATATTATAATTATCTATTAAAATATTATTTTTTTCTCTAAATATTTATTTTTAAGAATTTCTATTGGTTGTTTCACACTGTAATCATTTTGAAATAATCTTCATATTTGGAGAAAAACTCACTCTCTCTCTCTTACTTTCTCTATTTTAGAGATAGTTTTGAAGAATTTCTTTGAGCAAATTTTTGACTTAAAATTCTCATTTTCACCATTATCCTCATTGTAAGAAAGCTCTTGGAGATGCTCTTTCCACGAATTTTTTATAATTTTTTTAAACTAAAGAATTAAAAGATAAAATCTCAAAAAAAAAATTACATTCATCTCTAACAAATTTCCTATAATTTTTTCAAATAATATTAAAATATTGCATCATCTATTAAAATATTATTATCTTTAAATATTTATTTTTCAAAATTTGATATTGGTCATTTCGTTTGATAATCATTTTAGGAGTGAACTCCATATTTGGAGAAAACTCACTCTCTCTCCTACTTTCTCCATTTTGAAGATGATTATGGAAAGCTATTGAAGCAAAATATTTGTTCAAGATCCACATTTTCTTTATTTTCTCCATTTTGGGGAAGCTATTGGAGATGCTCTTCAAGAAAAATAATTTTTTATTTAATTTAAGGGATTGTTTTCTTTTTTTAATAAAATTTAAGGGATTGTTGGTTTATTTGTGTAGACTAACCTGCATTTATGGATTTTTGTTTAGAATGGTTTTTTATAGATGAAAGTAACATGTTTTTAATTGATAGAGATAAATTTAAAAAGAAATTGATTTTCTGTACAAATCTCTCCGTAGAATCTATATATATATATATATATATATATATATATATATATATATATATATATATATAAAAGGAGGATCTATCAAGAATGATGTGGCATAATGTTAGAGTAGAATCCATCTATAACAATTTTCTCATTTTTTTGAATTTTCAATTAGTAAATAAGTTAAAGACTATATTACCCCTATATGAAAATTGTGTATTTCATTATTATAAGGCTTCTTTGGTAATTTGACTTCCAATTTACAAACTTTAACTTTCAAACTATTTAACTTTCTAGGGACATTTATTTTACTCTCTTCATCTTACATTTATTAATTAAAAGAAAAACCTACAACAAACATATAAACTACAACCTAATAATCTATCAAAATGGAGTTAACAATCGGTATCATTTTATGTTTATCTTCATCTTCTATTGGGTTTGTATGTTTGTTTGTTGTTTCTCATTTGTAGAATTCATTTCCCATCCTCCATGAAATTTCCATGTAAGGTAACACTTTTTATCATTTGTTTTATTAATTTTATATTGGGTTTGTATGTTTGTTTGTTGTTTCTCATTTGTAGAATTCATTTCCCATCCTCCATGAAATTTCCATGTAAGGTAACACTTTTTATCATTTGTTTTATTAATTTTATATTGGGTTTGTATGTTTGTTTGTTGTTTCTCATTTGTAGAATTCATTTCCCATCCTCCATGAAATTTCCATGTGTGTGTATATATGTGTGTCTTTTTTAAAAAAATTCTATAAATTTCCATAGTTTATTATTTTTGTGTATATTGCATATTGTTGTTAAATAAGTTTTTGGTGTTTTTGTTCGGAATTTATTCACAATTATTACATTTGTTTTTTCTCTTTCATAATTTCTAATTGTTATTATGTGGTTTTATAATTGTTCTTTTTCGATAAGAAATTTCAAATAATGTTTATGCTTTTTGTGTATTATATATGATTGTTAATGAGTTTTTGGGTTTTTATTTGAAATTTCATCATAATTTTATTTTTGTTTTTCCTTCTTCATGTTTTCCATTTAATATTCGTGTTTTGCGAGTGTTTTTGTTTTGTAATTTTGCATATCAAGTTTAACCTTCAATTCTTGATTCACCCTTTCATTTATTTTGTTAATGAAATTTGTTTTTTAAAGTTGCAATAACCTCCAACTCTTGATTTACTCTATCATTTACTTTCTTTTATTTCTTAATGAAATTTGTTTTTGAAACTTGCAATATAAACAAATGAATTACTATAAATTTCTTTGGTAAGGGATGAATAAAATGAGGTTGAAGAAGACTTGAAATATTTTAAGGTATGTAGAAAATTGTATTCTTTAAACAAATGTGTTTTGTTATTACGTATATTTTTTTCTTTGTGATATTATTGTATTGTTGTTATCATAGGAAAAGCTTATGTTTACGATTGGATCATATAAATTCGTAATTTTTTTTAGCGAGGGATGAAGAAGACGTAGAAGATTTTAAGGTATGTAGAAATTTTATTCTAAAAAAGTATGATTTGTTATTACAATTTTTTCTTTACAATATTGTTGGATTTGTAAAGGTGAGAGTTAAAGAATGTTTCAAGCCTACCGTGTTACCTAAAGAGGAAAGAAGGATCTGGGAGCCGAGGGATGAAGACATTTTTAAATGAAACTAGACCATGTTTATGCAAAAAGATTTCATGACTTGGAAGATTTTAATCATGTATGCATGTAAAAGTTATATTTTTTTAAAATGTGATTTGTAATTGTTATACATATTTCTTCTTTTCAGTATTGTTGTATTTGTTGTTATAATATTGACATAATTGTATTTACGATTGGATCATATAAATTTGAATAAAACTTTGATACTTTTTATTATAATATATAATAAAAAAAATCAAATTTAAGATCCATTAGTTACATTAAATTTTGATTAATTTCAAGTTTTTTTCACATTATTGTAGTGATAATTTATAGTGTCTATGACTACGTCCTCAAAAAGTATTCTCAAATCTTGGTGCAAATGTTTTTTTTTTCTGATCAAATATCGAAAAAAATATTTTTGTTGAATATTTTCATAGATTTGATTTGTAACGATCTAAAAGTTTTTTTTTACTTCTAAGTTTCTATCTAACTTATACATTTTTTATTTATATGTTTTAAAAAAAATTACGATTTATTTTTCATAATACTAGAAGGGTACTCGCGCAATGCAGCGAGATCCATCTTAACTATAATGTTTTATTTTATTTTTTTGTCTCTATCAATGTTATAATACGATTTTATTAGTTTTGGAAAAAGAAATTTATTTTTTTTCTGTAATTTGTTTAATTCATTTTTTTAAACTGTAATCTAGGTTTAATAATGAAATAATATATTTTTTTTAATAATATAATTTTTATATAAATATAATAATTAATATTTTGTTATAGTTCAATGGTTATCCTAATTATATATTAGATTTATATATTATAAATTAGATATTTATCTGTATAGTTAGTTATATAGTTAGTTACACAAATTCAAAATGAAGCTTTATTAGTTGTACCAATACATTTATAACGTGTATTCTTGAATTTTAAGTAATTATGCTTTAATTAATTGTACCTATTGCATAATAATATGTTTTTAAGAGTTTTTGTCAAATGCTTTATAATATAGTATAGATGATATTGCATTTTGAGAAAGTTTGAAATATTATTTACTATTTTTATTTGATTTATGAATTAATTTAAAATAAAAGCATATCATTAAATGAATGTCTTTTTTATTTTTTAAATTTAACACATTAATTACTAAATATTTTGTTTTTTATTTGCATAACAATCAATATGAATAATTTTTTATCGTCTTTTATTTATTAGATTAACATTTAATGTTTATCTACTCTTTTTTTTATAAAACAATTAGTACAATTAAAAACTATTTTCAATCTACCCTTCTTTTTTTATTTTATTTTACACGAGTTTATTTATTTACAATTTGTTTATTTGTTTAAGAATCAATATAATTAAAAACTTTTGGTCGTATTTACAATTCACTTTTTATTTACACATCAATCAATACATTAATATAATATTATAAAAATGACTAAAAACATATGTTGCTATTTTGAGAATGCTTGGATGGTGGATTTTATTATTTATTCAAACTTTAACTTTGTAAATCTTTATGTCTTATTAATTCATTACATATTTTATATATTTTTGTAATTATTAGAAATCAATATACCTCATTAATTATTTAATTGATCCAACCTTTCATATTCTTATGACAATTTAATACATTTAAATATAAATGATAAAAAAATTAATGAGAAGACTCAATCATATTTATCTTTTTTTTCCTCTCATTTTGATTTATTTTTAACTTAAACTCAACACATCAATTTTCTATACTTTTCATTTGTGTGAGATCATAGGATTGAATAAATAAGGTAAATCATAAAAGGAAATGATTCTTTTGTGTACACTCAAATGTTGCTTATTTTAGTCGTACTTATCCCTCATTGGTGAAAAAGAGTTATTATAATAGTTAAAGAAGAGGGGATGCATTTATAACAAAATCACAGAGTTTATATTAATCTTATTTTTATGGGAAAAAGGTTACTGTAATAACTTGCTATTGAAATTTTTAACATGATCCATCCTTGCATATCGATCAACTAATTTTGCATCTTTATAATATTTTTAATAACAGTGATATGATTATTGGACATGTCGATTGAGTTTTAAATAACAAAATTATTATCAACATATCACAAACTTATGATAATAATAAACGAGAATAAATACATACAAGTTAATCACTTATGAAAAATACTTTCACTTTTTACATTGCATTTCAATAATTATTAACTAAAGAACTACACTTGATTTTAGCTTGGTTTAATTTTCATTTAAAAACTTATTGTCACCATGCAAAGCGCGGACCCAACACTAGTTTTACTAAATTAGTTACTTTCTTCATAACTAAATCAATACCAAAGAATCATATATAACAAATAAATCTTAATTTAATTTAATTCAAATGTAAATATTTGTTTCATAACATTGTTCAAATGCATAAGTTTATATAAATTGAAGTTTTATACTTTTAGTAAAATCACTTGAGTGTATCAGTGATTCAAGTTTAAGGTTTTTAAAAGCATCTAAAATAGATCCTTTTTAATTTTCCAAAAAAGATAACTAACATTTGAATATTTAGTAAAATTATATTTAATTTTAGGAGACACTTTAAAATATTTTATAATATATTATAAGATATTCAATTCGTTTACGTCCTAATAAATTTTAAGGAAATTTGAGAGACTGAGAGTTTTCTAAATTTTAATGTGAAAAATGAAGAAAATGAGAAAGTATTTTGTTTCATAATGGAAAGAATGAGTAAAATAAAGATTTTGAGCAAAAATTCTGTTCCAACAGCTTCTCCATAATCATCTTTAAAATGAAAAAAAATAAGAGAGAGGGTGATTTTTTTCTCCAAATATGAAGTTTACTAGAAACTTTGAAAAATAAATATTTAGAAAGAGAAATAATATTTAATAGATAAATGCAATATTTTAAAACTATAGTTAATATTGGATTCTCTAGAATGGGGAATTTGTGGAATATAATTTTTTTTAAAGGTTTTGACTTTTGATTCTCCATTTTAGAAAAAATATGGTAAATTTGTTTGAGATGCTCTAAGATATTCAATACTTTTACCATCTCAATAAACTTTTAAGGAAATTTGAGAGAGTGAGAGTTTTCTAAATTTAAAGAAATTTACTTTTTCTCTTTTTTTTTCTATTTTAAATAATATATTAGAGCAAAAAATATCTAAGTTTTTCATTTTTTTAATTTTACTGAATTTGGAATGTTGTATGTTATCTTGATACCTTTTTGTTTTTAATAGCCTTTCCAACAACTATGTTAAAATGGAAATTTTGGAAGTATTGGAAGTTTTTTTTTTGCTCCAACAATTATGTTAAAATTGAAGTAAAAAACTATACTAAAAGAGAAGATATAAATCTATAAATTTGAAAAATATCTAAAACTTAATATTGGCAAGAGAAAATATATTACTATAATTGTTTTCAGTTGAATGTGTTATAATTTTTTTAAGTTGTATTAGAATAATGAATTTATAAAATATTTTAATAATATAAGTAATGTTAGAATTACTAAAACATAGTATCTATCGGAGTTGAAGTTTGATATATTATTTTTATGAATTTTGATTTTAGATTCTTTAGTTTAGGAAAATTATTTCGTAGTTGTTGAAGATGTTATCAATGATTACTAAAATTACAATGGACTGTATTATGTTAGAACATCTCCAATGCAAGGTTTTTATAAGCAAAAAGTGCATTAGCTTGTAAGAACTAACATAGGTACCCAACAAGAATTTTGGTTTTTACCATGATTTTTATGAAAAATATCATTTCACTCATGTTTTAGTTATTTATTTGACCTGTTTAATTATTAAAATATAACTTATTTAATATAACAAAATCAATAGGACTCACAAAAGCAAGTTCTTATAAGAACTTTCATTGTGAAATTCTTGATGAGTTCCTAATTTCATAAGGTGGAACTAAGATGACAAAAAAATGTAAAAAAAATGTTCTTATAGAAAAACCCGTTAAAAATGCTCTTATAAAATGTCACATCAGAAACTATCTAGAAACACTATCCTTCATTATTGATGTAATGGGAAAATGTGAAAGTGTCAAGATATGTGTAAACCCTAAAAAGGATAACAAGCCTAAAATGTAGAACTAAAAAAAAAAAGATAATTTTTTAAAAAACAGAAATAAAACTCTAAAAAGTTTAGTTTATTAATCATCTAACCTAATTGAAGGAGAAAACATCAAAACAACAAGCCCTATTTATAAGGTTAAACTAACTAGAAGATAAATTAGAACTTCAAAATCAAATATAATATTAATCATAAACTAAAGTAATAAGTAAACCTAAACTACTTTATTTTTTTAAAGAAGTAAACCTAAACTAGTTAAAAAATCAAATAATATTATAATTAAATAAAACAAATAAAAATCCTAAATTAACAAGGAAACTTGATTAATTAAATAAATATTAGAGGATAATCAAATGAAGATCAAGATAATTCATGTTTATTTCAAGTCGTTTTGCTTTTTTTCCCTTGATCAACGGCAAAACCCATTAACTTTTGGATCCGTATTATATCAATTACAATAATTTCTACTTAATTTAAAAAATGATCCATCAACCTAAAAAATTGTATTTTAATCAAATAACAATAAAACTATGATTAAATGTTCTTTATTATAGTTTATAAATTAAATATTCATTAAAAGATAAAATAAAATAACTAAAATAAACTAATTATCAAACCACAAAATATATTGAATGAATATCAATTTGAAGAACTTTTAAAGGAATGATGATATAATTTTATTTTGTGTTGTGTTGTGTTGTGTTGTATTATTAATTGTTTTTGGTATTAAAGGTTATTTCAAATCCAACAAAATTATTGTCTACTAAAAATTCATTTCATTAAATGTGAATTATCTTATCCATTGAAATGTTAGAAATCCATCAAGTCTAGTAATCTTTTGGTCCATTAGATAATCCAAGACTCCAACTAATTTTAAGTGTTTAGTACAACATCTTAAATTCAATATGTTTTCTGTATAGTTAATGTAGTCGGACTAAATAAACGTCATTTAAAAGGTCAAAAACAAAAACACATGTTTGTCAATTAAGAGTGTCATTTTAATTCAACATTCTTATCGTAATATGTATATTGATGTTTATGTTTATACATATAGAAAATTAAACATAAACCTGAATGACTATAATACTATAATACTTTTCGGTGATTAAGTATCATACACTAATATTTATTTTTTGTTTAAAATTGTGACCTCAATCATTTTTTTTAAAATATATTCAAACCGTATCAACCAATGGCGGATGTAGAGGTTTAAAGGAGGGGAGGTCACAGGACCCCACTGAAATAGTTAAAAAAAATTATATAGGTTAAAAAAAAGAAAAAAATACTACATCCCCCCCCCCCCCCCCCCCAAATTTTCCAAGGGACACATCTTGCCGTCGATTGACAAAAACACTAAAAAAATCTCTTGAAAATAATAAAAAAAAACTGAAAAAATCTTTCGAAATCGACAAAAACACTAAAAAAATCCTTCAAAATGGTCAAAAACACTAAGAAAATTTGTTGAAATCAACTAAAAAGCTTTAAAAATCATTCGAAACACGTCATATGACTTTACGCGCCTTTAGTCTACTTTAATGGACCTCAGTGAACAAAAATCCTGTATCCGCCACTGGTATCAACCCAAATCAAAATATAGGGTTGGGTTACCAGTCGATGCACATTAGGATAAAATGTACCGAAAAAAGGTGCATCGAGATGCACCGGATCAACTCCCTTCTAAAACGTAATTCATAGATAAGTATGAGATTAAAAATGATAAAGGGTTCAGATTTTTTTTACGCTTCTCACTTTAACTATCCTTCAAAGGATCCTATGCCTCAAATTATAATAGATTTTTTGGATTATAAATTTAAAGAGAGTTGAGAATAGGTTGTGATTTTTTGAAACCAAAATAATTGGTTTGGTGGTACAAATGGCCTCAACTATTTTCAGAATTCTGAGAATAGGACAATAAGGATGTTGTTGATTATGGGCCATTCCCTGAAACTACTCGTGATCAAGGCATGGAGCCTTGTTGGTCACCACCTGCTTACATTATGGCCTCTTTTAAAATCTTCATTTTTAAGACAGTTTTTGATATCTCAAATATTTAGATCAAACATATATAAAAATTATTACATTTTCATTTTACAGATCTCACCATTTGATGGGAAAAAAACAATGTTCGATGTTGGATTCCCACTTTAACTAGATTTAGTTTCATTTCTTTTTTATATATGTTGAAATTTCTCATTGGAAGAGTGTCTCAGATAAAGTTTGGACTAATTTCGGCAAATTATGATTGTAAAACATCAGCCCCAATAAATTCAGTGGCCACAATTGTTGGGTGTGCCTGGATTCGAACCCAGGACAGATGAGATATTCCAACACATCCCCCATGGCCTCAACCAGTATGCTACAACCCTTGTGGTTGAATTATTCTTTATAAATAATTTATAAAAACAAAATATCAATCATTTATAAAAGTAAATTATAAATAATTATAATAATAATTAAATCGTCTTTTTATTAATTGATTATTGCAAAACAAATATTTTTAACATATTTTAAAACATTATTACATACAAATCATATGAAATCCCGTGAAATACCAACCACCTGTCGTATTTCAAAATCCTATGTTTGTGGGATTTCAAATTCAAGAAACTCTTCAAACCAAACATGAAATTTGGAACGGAATTCAATTTCAAATCCTTCCAAATCCTGAAAACCAAACGGGACCTCGACTCTTTTGGAGATGTAACCGAAAAGGGTTCCAAATATCTCACATGATATCAGAGTTGAGGAATACAACATCTAGGAAATTGACATGTACACTATTTCGCCTCCATTTGACATAACGTGTTACAGTCCAGTATCAACTAGACACAGATAATTAAACGAATGATCATATGAGAATAAGAGTTAGGGTGAGAAGTGTAAGAAGAGATTTGCTCTCTTGATCAATTTTAATTCCAAAAGAACCCATAAATTGTGTTTTAGAAGGAAATTGATACTAATATATTTCATTAGTGTTGATCTAACAGTTTTCTTCAATTAAGATTGATCCTATGGTGTAGATTTCTTCTAACCTTCTCACTATAACTTTCATTTCACCGAAACCCAACAAGAGTGGTGTCTTATTGGTTTGAGCTTGGACTCCAAATGTCAAAAGTACCTGGAGGTCCCAAGTTTGAATTTAAGGAAGAATAAAAATCCCCTTACGGCCATCTACCCACAAAGCAAATAGTCGTCCTAGGATTACTCAGCTCGCATAACGGATTGAGCATCCATGTTAATTAAAAAAAAACTATATAGAAGTAAACCTGTATATATCTAGGAAACTTCCATCTCTTTATAAAATGACTCTTTTAAAGAGTAATTTGTGTTCCAAATTACAAACAATTACCAATAATACATATTGTTACTATTAACAGCAATGTGCTGGTGTATACACTTTGCAAGAGTCTAACAATATCACCATTCTATTCAATCACATAACAATCGAAACGATATGCTCTAAATCATCCACCATCAAAACATGATCACCAAGGGGCAATATCGTCTTCCCAAATTCGTTAACGATACTAAGATGCTTACACGGATCAACAACGATCCCAATTTTAGCCTCCGAATAAGAACCCGTATGCACACTTTCAAACTCCACCAGTTGTTTCATCGGTGCACCTTTAAACGATCCCGGAACTCTCGCAAACACCATCACAACCGAGCTGCCGGCAAACGGGCCCCGGTTTTCGATACCGATTTCCATCCGAAATCTCAAAGAATCACAGTGTTCTTTGAGTTCATCGATATAAAGATAGTTGGAAGAGCCTTCTTTTTGCTGTAATATGTTTCGGGATTTGGTTTTTTCGGATCCGAAAACGTGAAGTTTAGTGGGTGCGGAGAGGATGTTGTGAGTGTAGTTTGTGTAACTTAGGCCGTGCCCAAATCCGTAAATTACGTCACCGGTATAGAAACGGTAAGTTCGACCCGGATAACCACGAGAAAGATCGGATCTCATGTTCATATCGTTCATTGGAACGCGTGTGAAGGATTCGGGATACCAAATCATGGGGAGCTTTCCACCTGTTTTTATATCGAAATCCGATCAAAGTTTTGTTAGAAAAGAGGGTTTGGATCCAACTTTTTAGGTTAAAAATGAGTATTTTACCATCAATCTAGCTGATAAACCATTCATGTTTGATAAAAAACCAGATGACAATGTAAAAATGACCTAAAATGATATGTTGAAAGATTAATTGGAATAAGAGGTATAAATGGTTAAAAAAAAGGCCATGGAGCTTATTGAAACGTTACTTGAAGTGGCTTTTTGAAAAGCTAGCTTATGGCTAACCAAAAGAGGTTTTATTCAATAAGCTCAAAAAAATAAGGGGAATTGCACAAAATTATCATTTCGACCCCCAAATTCACTTTATAACCGCTTTTCTACATAAATGTCCAAAGTAGCACTTAGCAACTTACGAAATCCACTTTCTTTTAATATAATATTCGTAAAGCAACAATTTTGCAAGTTCCTAAAGTACTACTTGCAAATGCCACGTCAGTTCTTTAGTAACTTGCTAAACTGTTACTTTATGAATATTAAATTCATAAAAGAAGTAGATTTTGCAAGCAGCTAAAGTGCTACTTGCGAAATTTTGGCTACTTCAGTCAATTGAATAGAAAAACGGCTATAAAATGAAATGGAGAGTCCATAATGGCTATTTTGGAAAATTTCCCAAAAAACAACCTAGCTTAATTGAATAAGCCACTTTTTATATCATTAAGCCACCGCCAAACAGTCATGTAAAGCTGACCGAATAAGCTGCAAGTTTTACATACCTGGATTATGATCTCCAAATATGATTTCCGCAAGCGCTCTGCCGCCAGTTTCTCCAGGATAACCAACCCAAATAATGCTTGCGATTCGTGGGTCCCCTTGAGCGAAAGATACGTCAAGGGGCCCACCACCTGTCAGAACTAAAACCACTGGTTTTTCACTTGTTTCAGCAATGGTGGTAATGAGGGCCATCTGATAACCTGGTAAAAGAAGACTAAACCTGTCATGATCTTCGGTTTCTTGACTCAAATCCAAACCCGCCACTATGATTACAAAATCCGCTTCTTTCGAGATCGATATTGCTTCTAGAAATCCTGCATTGGAAGTGCAAGGAACATCGAGACAACCGGATGCATGAGTTGTTTTCTTTACATATCTTTTGAGGCCTTCGACTATGCTTGTTGGACTGCAGGGAACTCCTACAAGTTTCAAAATAATAAGTATTCATATATGATTAGGTTAAGCTCATCATGAGTATTCGTATATGAATAGGTTAAACTCAGCATATGTATTCATATATGAATAAATTAAGCTCATCATAAGTATTCATATAAATAGGTTACACTCATGATAAGTATTCATATATGAGTAGGTTAAGCTCATCATACTATTCACATATGAACAGACTAAGCTCATCATGAGTATTCATATATGAATAGGTTAAGCTCATCGTAAGTATTCATATATGAATAAATTAAGCTCATCATAAGTATTCATATATGAGTAGGTTAAGCTCATCATACTCTTCACATATGAATAGATTAAGCTCATCACGAGTATTCATATATGAATAGGTTAAGCTCACTATAAGATAAGAGCATCCACAATGGTAAGCTTTTTTATTTGGGTATTTTTTTTCCCAAAAAAGTGGGACCCACAAGCTTATGTGGCCAAGCAAAAATTAGTTTTTTTGTCGGGCGCATTTTCACAATCTTATATGGCCAAAAAGCTCCATTGTGCATTCTCTAACAATCCTATTCAATCTACTCCAAAAAATAAGATATACAACTATCATCGATATATTTAGCATTTAACATAATACGTATAAAATTAAAGAATTTTCAAACCTATGTATCCCCCACCCAACGTGCTAGTAGCATTTGCCATTGGACCAATAACCGCTAATGATGAAACAACATTCTTTTGCAAAGGTAGGAACTTGTTATCGTTCTTTAGAAGCACCATCCCTTGCCTTGCGGCATCTAGGGCCAAATTCTTGTGATCGGAAGTGCATACATCTCGAGGACCCAATTTTCCAAATTTACCCTTTATTGGATCGCCATCATATAGCCCAAGACGAAGTTGAACCATAAATAAATTGAGAAGAGCTTTATCTATATCTTCTTCTTTCACCTTCCCCTTTTCGATCGCACTCTTGGTGTGTCTCAACATGTATGTTCCACAATTGATATCCGTCCCTACACAACGGTTTTAATAGTTAATATTAAGCTATGCATGGCAAACTAGCTAATAAGCTAGGCTATTTGGCAGTTGCCGAATGGTTTGGTGAAGAATGATTAAAACGCTCTTATGATATAGTGCAAAATGAAATATAGTTGTTTGGTAATTGTTCAAAATGAAATTAGGGCTCTGAATGGTTAAGGGAGGTCCAGGATACAAAATGATTCAGAGGGTTTTGAAACTATTAAGAGGCAGACTTATTTTTTTGCCAAATAGGATTCACCTCTTGGCGATTCAGAGGCTGCCTCTTAATGGAACTGTTAAGAGGTAAACAAACAGCCCCCTGGTGTTGGTTGATAAGCTAATTGTTGGCTGCAAAAGCTAAATGTTGGCTGATAAGCTAGTCATGTTTGGTAAAAAATCAGTTGATAAGCTAGATGACAAAGTAAAATGACCTAAACAGGACATGTTGAATAAATAAGTGGAAAAATATATAAGGGTCATAATTGAAAAAAGTAGAAAAAAAAGCCCCTGAAACTTTTTGAAACGTTATTTGAAATAGTTTTTCAAAAAGCTAGCTTATGTCTTCAATAAGCTCAAAAAATAAGCTAGTTTATGGTTGCCAGATATGGTCTTAATATTTGCAAGCAGAACATTAACAAAAAGGGAATTAATGGAGAGAAAGATAATAAACCGGCTTTAAGAGCAATGGCCACAGCATCCTCGGGGCTTTTAGTGTAATTTTGATACTCGTATATGGTGGCTACAGCATCACAATCAGAAGTGACATACCTATTATAAGCATTAAACCGAATTTCTGTTAATCTTTAGAGTCAAATTCTATTTGGAAAAGAAAAAAAATATATATATATATATATATATTGAAAGTTGATGCAATGTAATGAAGTTGAAATCAAACCCATTGAAACCCCATTCAGATCGAGCTTTTTGTAAGAGATGTTGATCAGCACAAGCGGGTATTCCATTAACTGCGTTATATGAACACATTAAGCAGCTGGCTTTACCCTCTTGGATACAACTCTTAAATGGTGGATGATATGTATCCTGCAGGTCCTGCTCAGTTACCTGAATATACCCAACTTTCAACTTCAAACCTTCTTCACAAAACTTCCTCAATTCCATTCAATTTTCGCCAAAATGCATCAAAATGCAATAAAGTTTTGGTTTAGTTCCTATTTAGTGTAACGAATAAACTCTTTCCTCAAGAAAGTTATTAAAATTTCCTATTTTGTACCTATTTTAAATGGTAACCTGTTAATTCTTGTAACATTTGATGATGTGGATACCAGTTTACGAAAGGGTTATGACAAAGTAGATGATATATTTAGTATTTACAAGATGAGGGTAAGAATAAGAAGTTTGTGAACTTTGTAACATTAAATAGGAAATTTTGAAACTTGGTTACGAAAAATCAATGTTACATTTTGATGCATCTTGCCCTTCATTTTCTACTCCGATGTTCAGTTTTTGAAACTAAGGGGCTGTTCTTTTTTTTTGGACGGCATTTTAACACACACTCACACATCCCAGGGTTATCTGGATCCAAACGGGCACCGATTAATCACCTGCGTCCATGATCCAGCCCTATGGATTGGCCCATGAACTCGCCCCTGAACCAGCCCAAAGGACCGGCCTAAGAGCTGGATACCTCAGAATTGTCAGCCGCGGGGTTCGAACCCTCGCCAACCAGGGATACCATCCACAGGTGACTTAGGATGTTACCTAATACCCGCTAGGCCAGAGAACCTTTGGAAACTAAGGGGATGTTTACTTACAGCTTAACGATCTTAATGGTCTGGGCGGCTTATTCGCTCAGCCATACGGGAGTGTTTCTTACGGCTTAAGCCTTAATCCATTAAGCCAAGATGGCTATATGGAATAAGCCAAGACCCCTGATCACTTGTACCCCGTTAAGCCACCTCAAACAATTTAATACCAGAAACAATCCAACCCTCTCTCTTTGCTTCTCTCAAACCCCTCAGTCTCTCGTCCCTCGGACACATAAATATATCCGGACAGACAACTTCACCCCCAAACTCCAAAGGGCTTAACGGAAATAAGAATATGACCCTTGAATCAATGTTTCTAAACATACATTCAATCTTCTTCAGTTCTAAATAAGACCTTAATTCCCTAAATCAAATCTCAAAGATCTAAATATATATATATATATGTGTGTGTGTGTGTGTGTGTGTCTGATCTTCATTTCTCCAAAAAACAGAATGAACCCAAAATTAAACCTTGGTTTTTAAACTAAAATTAAAATCAAAATCATGCAAATTCAAACTTCAATTAAGCAGATTTGAATCTAGAAGAACCAGATATGATGAATGATCAATTAGTTAAAGTAGAGAAAAAGAATTCTTACAATAGCGTTGAAGTTATATCTAGCGTAAACCCCCCAATTCTCCAAATCATAAGCACTAAAATGCTTACAACAAGCAGACACCATCAATTCATCATCATCACCATCACCGGTCAACACCCTCCGCTTATTTTCAATTCCAATTCTACCCTTGTTCAATTTCTCTCCCCCTTGAAACCCCTTCACATACTCAATCGCATAAGCAGCCGCCACCATCGGATCCTCACCGGGAGTCTCCTGCCCTCTCCCCCACCTCGGATCCCTGAAAACGTTAATGGTGGGAGCCCAGAAAGTCAACCCAGCTTGACCGCCATTGTACATTGCCCTAGCTTCAACGGCGATAGATGAAGCAATAGAAAACCATAACGTCCGATTGAAAGAGGCGGTGGTGAGGATGACTTGTGGGAAGCTAGTTGCCGCCGGAATGAGTCCGTTGGCAAAGGAGACACCAGGGCCATTGACGGCGATGCCGTGGAGAGATTCCGACCACCATTCGTAAGGCGGAATGCCTAGATGAGGGATTCCGGTGTCGTTATTGGAGAGACGTTTGATCTTGTCGGAGAGAGTGAGGAGAGAGAGGAGGGATTGAGCTCTGATTGGTATGGGGATGGTGGTGTTGCAGAATGGGTAGGAGTTGTGGTGTTGATGTTGGCATGGGAATTTGGGGGATTCCGTTGAGATTGATTCAGAATTAAAGGTGATGATTAGGAGGAAGAGGATAATGGTGGTGGCGGTGGACATCAGTGGCGGTGGGCGGTGGCGATGAGTGAGTGTTGGGATGACTGGGCATTGACTCTTACGTTGGTTGGCTGCAATGCAACCACCCTTTCAATCAATTATTTCTCCCAATGATTTTGTTTCATTGAATAAAAAATGATTTTTTTCTAAACCCGTTTTCTTATCCAATTTTATTTTTGTTTTTTGATGAATAAAATTTAGTTAATTTTATCTATACCCCCACTTTACTCACATATCCTATGTTGGATACCCCTTTATTTATTTACATACATTATATAGGTATACCCCTTTATCTATTTACATACATTATATAGGTATACCCCTTTATTCATTTACATACATCATATAGGTATATAACTGGAAGGGGATATGAATAGCAATCCCCATAAAATAAATCAAATTTGAATAAACTTTGGTTTAAGACAACTTTTTTTAAGATTATCAGATTTTATTACCATTACCACAACTAGAGTTACAGTAGGCCAAATCTGAAACACAGCAGCATACTTACGGTTTGTTTGGTTTGCAGGAATGAAATGGATTTGGGGGATTTGGATTTCAAATCCATTCTAATCCTATGTTTGGTTTGTCGGATTGTCCGGATTTAAAATCCTAGGATTCAATTGAAATCTTACAAACATAGGATTTTAAAATCCTTGACGAATGCTCGGGATTTCACGGAATTTCGTAAGATTTGTATGAAATAATGTTGTAAAAAATGTTAGAAACATTTGTTTTGTAATAATTGATTAATAAAAATGTAATTTAATTGTTTTTATAATTTTTTATATTTTTATATAAATTATTTATAAATAATGGAAATCCAATTTCATTCCAAATTCTACAAACCAAACACACCTATGATTTTCAAATCCATTACAATCTAAATCCCTCCAAATCCAAATCCTTCCATGAAATCCAAATCCTCAAAAACAATCCTGCAAACGAAACGGACTCGTAGGCTTTTATCCTACCAACATAGATGGGGTTAAATGAATTTCCCATCAGGGATAATATTATTTAACGGAGAATTGAGGTTCCTTCCATTTTATGCTCGATTTACAAGGAAAAGAATGAATCAGTGAATCACTTGTTTTTTGATTGTCAATTGCCTGTGATATTTGGAGAAATGTAGGGCGTTGGTAGAAATTGATATCCTTGCTATCAATAATGTTTTTGGTTGATGATTGGACTATGAAGGATCTCGAAAATAACTGTTGCATTAAGCAGCTTGGCTGCATTAAGCTGTTGTTGGTTTCTGGCCTGATGACAAGACTGTGAAGGATCAAAACAGTAGTTGCATTAAGCTATCTGTCTTCATTAAGCTGCCTGTTTGCAGCTCCGTTGGAGGTTATATATGGCGCGGTGTCGGTAGTTTATTTCTCGTAAACTATCGTCTCTCACGGGTTTACATTGGAGGTATCTGAGATAGGATATGAGATCTCTATATAAAATGCGTTTGTTTCGATATTCCGAACTATGATGTATGTTTTTAGTGGTTTTTTAAAATTTTGTTTGTCGTTCCAAAAAAAAAATAATGTCTCATGCTGGAAGGTTTTGATGGAGACGATTGACGATGACATTGAAGAAAGGGGAAGCAAATTGCTTAAAAGCGGTAATTTATACAGCTATGTGGTCTCTGTGAAATTATCGTAATGGGACAACTTTTGGAGCTAAATAACCTGAAAAGGCGGTGCTATAGCATAATATTGTTATGCATTCATTTTTTAGGTGCATAATAGGAATAAGAAGCTGAATATTAATTTGATAGGATGACTACAAAACCTCTTAATGGTTATTTATGCCTTCTAGTCTTAAAAAAATTATATTGTTTAAAAAAAATCTAAAACAACGATTGGGAGTTTGCAAGAGGCAACTCACACAGCAGTAGATGTTCTTTCGAGCCACACCACCAAGAACTCATCCAGTTCACAACCCATAGTTCAACCAAACTAGGACGCAGTGACTGTCAGAAGCCTCAGCGGGATTATATTATTATACTTTTTTGGTTCAAGACAATTACAAAATGATAAATTTTATTGAAATGTTGTTCGTAAAAATTAATCTACAAATATCTGATATAACTAAAACGGTAAAATAATCATTTCATCATTCATATTATTTATTAAGTACAACAACTAAACAATTGTTTAACTAAATTTATATAGATAGTTTTATCTATACAGAAAACTTTATCCATATAAAAAATCAATCCAACAAACTCAAAATGACCGAATTTGGATAAGAAAGTTGTTGCAATCTATTGCACCAATCCACCAATCCCTATTCTCTGCACGACTGCACCCGTTTCATCTCCAATACCATGGGCTAAAAAAAACAAATATCTTTTAAGAAATTAAAAAATTAAATTAGAATTATTCAGAAAAGATAAAATTAGAAAATTAATCATCATTAATTGTTGCTTTATTATTAATTATTGTACCAACAAAACAAACAAAAAACAAAACGGCGGCCCAATGTTTCTATCTGAATTATGGCGTGCTTCGATGTTCAATAGACTTAAATAAAGTTTCGTTTAAACATATTATTTGATTTTTATAAGAGCATCTCCAACAAACTTCTCTATTTTAGGGAAAATAGGTAAAATGAAGATTTTGATCCTAATTTCAGCTCCAACAGTTTCCCAAACCATTCTCTAAAATGGAGAAATTAGGAGAGAGATTGCATTTTTCTTCAAATTTGGAGATCACTCCAAAAATGATTACCAAGTGAATGTACCAGTAGAAAAACTTCAAAATAAACTTTTGAAGAAAAAAATAATATTTTAGTAGGTTAGTGTAATATTTTAATATAATAAATGATGAAGAATTCTCTAAAATGGGGAATTTGTTGGAGATGGAGACAATTTTATTTGGAGATTTTGAGTTTTACTTCTTCATTTTAGAGAAATTTTGGAGAATTTGTTGGAGATGGTCTAACCGAAGTCCAATCTACTAATTTTTCACTCATTAATTTCACAACATACAAGGATGATTCTAAATCAACAATTATTATAATTTAATAAAAGGTTTTTTTTATATCCTAATCTAGGAATACACCTTAGTCTATTAGTAGATAATAACACAAAAAAAGAAGTTAAAATATGGTTTGATTGGGACTAAGGAATAAACATGATAATGAAAATATGGTTTGATTTTATATAATATAAGACTTGTTATTCTAAACTCATTAATTTCAAAGACCAATTTCGAGGTGATGGAAATTTTAATCCAGCTTAGTCTATTTCTCAATGTTGGATGGAACATATTTTCAATTTTTAAGTTGGACAAAATATATTTTTGTTAAAAGTATTAGATAAAACAATTTTTCATTGATTATATTAGTTTAACCAAACAGCGTCAACGTGGTACTCATTACTGTTCTTATTTTCATTCATTAATACGAACCAAACACTTATTAGAAGGAGTTCTTATAAGACACTCATATTTTTGGAGTTCTTCTACAAGAATCTTGGTTCTTACTTAAATTTTAAGTCAAATGACATTATAATAGTTATATATATTTGACATTTAGATAGTTTTTTTTATATAATTATTAATGTTGAAAAAATAAAGGATACCAACAAAAGAGTTCTTATAAAAAATACCATTGTAAGTTTTATATAAGTTTTTAATTTGGTAGGATAGAAATAATGTGATAAGAAAAAAAATATAAAAAAATATATTTTTATAAGAACTTTCATTGGAGATTCTAACATATTTTAGATGTAAAATTTTGAACAGAGTCTTCACAATTTTGGGACCCAATCTATATGTGTTAGGGAGCTTTCATCAACCTTTCTAAAAACTTGTTTAAGTTTAAATTGTTTTTTAAAGATGATATATTTAGGTTCAAATTGTTATTTGTTTAGGTTTAGATAAGATTGTTATTTAACCCTTTGATTTGCTTAATATATATGTATACTAGTTATTTTATTTTACAGTGTAATTAAAAGTTTCAGATATAACACGACCTTTCAATTTTTTAAATGTATATAATGAGTAATAAGTTGTAACAGAAATACAATCAATAATTTTTTTTTAATTATTTATAAAACTCAAACAACATCGAAAAAAATGATTATAGGCTAACTTGACTCGTACCTTTCCCGTTTGTTTTACGCATTAAGGGGTTTAGTTTGCAGATATCAAATAATGATTTTTTGTTAATTAAACTTTTCTTAAGGTATGTTCGACAAATGAACGAAATGGAACTGAATTGTACTGAACTTGACCTTGACCTTTACTCAGACTACCACACAATAATTCTTTAAACCCAAATAAAAATATAATTTTTGTTTCAACTATTAACTTAACATACTTTTATAGTAGATGATAAAGTTTATCAATTAAAAAAACTTACTCAATTGTAGAATCATATGTTCATGAAATTTTTTGGATTTCCATAAAATAAATTTCTCACACAAATTCGGCCGAACACGTAAATTTGATGGCATAAGGGTATTTTAGTCATTTTAAAAAAAATTGATATTACAAAACATATATGTCACCTACTTAAGTGATAACAAACACAACTTTAACAATTGAATCGGTGTGGTTGCAAATGTTGAATTTATTAATTCAAAGGGCTTATTTGAACTTAGCCCAAACTTACATCTAGCCGACATACAAAGTTGTCATCCTTGACCCATGGCCCACTTCCATGAAAACTTTTTATTTTTTTTTATTTTCTTTTTTAATGTAACTGTATTCGAATATTTGACCTCTTAGAAGATTAGGGGTTTAAACTTTATCAAAAATAAGAAAATTATATAGGCTTATTTATTGTATTTATAGTTTATAAAAAAAATTATATACTTTAAAAAACAATGTATAGTCCCTTTGATTGTAAATTCCTAATAAGTTGTTAAACAAACCTAACAATAATTTATAGTTTATTTTTTAATTAAGTCGAGCTTAAAGGGGGATTAAGTCCACTGTCAATCTACATTGTTGTTGTTTATGGTGGTTTTTGTAAATCAACATCCCCTCAAGCAGTTGTTGAATCCCAACCAGTAAACTTGAAACATGTTTGTAACCATCATTCTGTGTTGCGTTTTTACCTAGAATTGTTGTTACAATCTTGACGAACATTAAACTTTCATTTCAACCTTGTCCCTTGGTCGTTTCAACTTTGAATGTCTCCTATTTGTTTGGGGGTTCTATCTGTGCGTCTAATGCAGTAATTCAATTTATTTTAGATTCGTAAATGAAGCTTTGTAACGGCCATAACCTTAAGGTTCCTATGATAAAATTCCTTACTTAGATTTCGTAGATAAGAAATTTACTTTATATATTCTAAAATAAATGTGCACGATTAAACAACAAATTTTAAAAATGTATAATTGTCATATTACTTTTTATTTTTTTAGTGAAAGTGATGAAAAATGTTAACCTTAATTAAGTAAAATTAAAATTACATGTTTGTTTTATTAGAAACTAAATTAATTGTGTAGGAAGAACGTATTGTTTGTTTTATTTGATGGGTTGTATGACTTGGGATCACGTGAGGTCAGTCTGTTTTTGTGAGGCCAATGAGACCACATTTTTACACTTGAAACTTTACATCAAAAACACTGTGAAGGTAAAAAGAATATGAACATTTACAGTATTTTTGCTATGAAGGTAACCTTCATAGTGTTTTTGCTGTGAAGGTAACATTCACAATGTTTATGCTGTAAAGATTCAGATTTTTTTTATCTTCACGATGTTTTTACTGTAAAATTTTAAAAGTAAAAATATGATCTCACGAATCTAATTAAAACAGGTTGGTGTTACTCTTACGTGAACCTAACCCCGGGTTGTTATATGCATCTAACCAAAAGAATCGTTACGCATAAACTGACATGTGTGTGGATATATCAGATCCACTCCCACGTGTCAATCTCACGTGGCTTTTGCATCACCTGCCCATTCCTTCGTATTTTTAATCAACAACAAAATGCTTCTATGTCTAGTTATATGTTTTGTTTTGAAGGAAATATAAACATTTGATTAGATATTGGATTATTAAAAAAATGTTTAAATAATATAAATTAACACACATGTATATAGTTAAAAGTTATTTTGAAAAAAGATAAATATTTAAAAAATAAAGAAGTGACCCTAACATTTCATATAGTCAACATCAGATTTGACTGGTCAATAAATACAGTTTTGATTAATCAAAAATCACGATTACGTAAAAAATAGAGATGGTAATTTCGTAATTTATATAAATAAACAGGTTCATATATGAACTTATGTGAATCACATATGAACCATATGTTCATATGTGAACTCATGTAATTAACATATGAACTATTTTAAAATATTCATACATAAACCTGTGTGATTCATATATGAACTAATTAACTGATTCATATATGCACTTTTGTAATTCATATACGAACTAATTAACTAATTTATATATGAATCTGTGGTTTCATATATAAATCAGTTCAATAGTTCACATGTGAACTAATTAACGTCTTCACATATGAATATGTAGTTCATATGAATCACATGAGTTCAAATATGAATACGTTTGCTGCCTATTTGTAAAAGTTATGAACTACCCATATATCTTTCACATACCCATAGGATAAATTATTATCGGTTCACGGTCAAAACCATAAATGTCTACAGTAAAGTAAGAATTTGAACCACAAGAGTGGTACCTTAATGGTTTGAAGTTGTACTCTAATAGTCGAAAGTATCTGGAGGTCCCAGGTTCGAATCTAGGGAGAGTGAAAATCCATTTGTGGCTAGGAGGTTCAATTGCGGTAACTCCGAACTACCAGTAAAACAGATGGTTTTCCTGGAATTAGTCGGTTCGTATAACATGTTGGACATCCGGGTTCATAAAAAAGAGTTAAGAATTTGAAGATGCTCAATTTTCGTCTCTTTTTCCAAAGGAATAATCAATAAAGTTAAGAATTTTGTAATATAAAGTCACGGTTACCTACACTACATAAGAGTCCAACCCATAAATAGGAAGAAAATTAATCGGGACACATGCCTATTCTATAATCTATATCCTTTTCTTTTAATTAATAAAAAAATAAATATTATCCACTTCACTCGTAAAGGAAATTATCCAATAACCATCATATAAATATGTTAGATGTCATCTAAAACAACCGATAAAAAATTCAACAATGTTATTTAAAAAAAACTATATTTAATAAATACGTTATTTAATTAATGAAGCATACATGCAAGTATAATTCTAAAGATGATCATAAACTTCATCCTCGTATTACGATCAATTGGCTTAATGGTTTATTCTTCTAATAATTCAGCAATGTTTATTTCTTATTGAACTTTTTACTAATCATTATAAGTGACTAAAATAATATATGTTGTTTACATTAAGCAATACTCTTTTTGATAGGTGTTTAAGCCTTAGGGGATGTAGTGAAAATTTTCATTTATCTTATGTTTGAATCCAGACACTATCAAAACCTTTACGCTCTGTTCTTAAGTTTTTAAAGGAAAGAAAAGAAAAGAAATGAGAGGAAAAAAAAGTAATTTTTTTATTTGTGTTCTTGAGATTGTAGAGAGTGGAATGAAAGGGAAGGAAAGAAAATAAATTTTCATGGTCTTGAGTAGGAGAGAAAGGAAAGGAAAGATGTCATTTTTACTAATATATCCTTATTTATTTTATAGGAGAATGTAATTGGTGGGTAAATAGGTAATTTTATAAATATTTCTAATTATTATTAAAAAAAAATTCTTTCTTTTCTTCCCTTTCCTTCCACATTTGGGAGGAAAGTTTTGAGAGGAAAATTAAAAAGATTTTCCTTCCTTTTCCTTGCCCTTCTCTCCTTAAAAAAACTCGAAAACACAAGATTTTTTCTTTTCTCCCTACTTTCCTTTTCTTTCCTTTCTTTAGAAAAAAAAAAAAACTCGAGAACATAGCGTTATAGTCATGAAGGTTCATCTAGATGTAAGCTGATCTGAAAACCACACTTACCCAAAAAGAATAGGGGAAAAGAGAAATGTAAAAAAATTGTCTTAATTTATATCTAAGGCAACACATTTTCTCCCTAAATCAATGCAACACATTTTCAAAAAAATTATTTCATAAATGATAGAAGTTTTAAAATTTTCTATCCTTTACCTACCTATTTTGACTGATAACCAATTGATCATATAACATTCTTTATCACAAAATCATTAAGATTTTTCTTTGTCAACCATGGGTACTTTGTGCGTACATCAGACTAAACCTAGGGACCTGCAAAACAACCAATAAAATCTCAAGTAGCATTGCGGGTGTCAAACTAGGGATGAGCTCGGTACCGAACCGGTACCGAAACCGAGAGTGGAAAAAATCAAAATCAATTACCGAACCGATAAGAGAAGTTCGGTACTGGGATTTTCGGAACTAGAACCGTTTCGTACCATTTTTTGGGACGACAACCATTTTTCACCGTTGACCATTAAACACAATAACAAAAACCAAAATCACTTAAGCGGAAACCGGATTGGAGGAGCCGATTGTGCAAGAACCGGGCTTTAGATAAATTACGGAACCGACTTTGGAGGATTGCAATAACCGAAATATGAAGAATTGCAAGAAAAAATCGGTATTTGAGTGGAATATACAATAACCGAAAATTGTAATATATTTAGGAGGATTTTCTATAAAAAAAGGAAAAAGTTTGTTACCAATTCAAATAAAAAATTACTTTTTAAATTCCCCGGTTCGGTTCGAGATTTACCGGGACTAGTACCGGTATCGGTACCGAAAGTACCGAATCCCGAATATGGAAAATCTTGGTACCGAACACCGAACCGGTAATGATATTCGGTACCGGTACAGTACGAGACCGGTTCGGTTTCGGGATTTCGGTTCGTATACTCATCCCTATCTCAAACTAGTGACCATTGTGAACCTTAAGTTTATCCATTTCGTCATAAACCTTCCTTAAACATTTTGCAGAGATTTTGTAAACACATATTCACTGCATCAAATGTTACAAAATCAACAAATTACGTTCAAAATAAGAAAAATTAAAATTTATCATATTGATTGAGAAAAAAACTATTTATTATATTAAATAGTAACTAACCTACTACAACCTTACATGGTTAGCTCAGTTAACAATAAGATTTGGACATTTGGGGATGTCTTTTAGAGGTCATCAGTTGGAGTTATGCAAGGCCGATGAAGATTTTTCTGAATGTTCTCCAAAAAATTGAAAATTAGTCTTAATACATGTAAGTTGATCTGGACACCCACCGTTAACAAAAACTAAAAAATAAGTGTAAACATAAATGCAAAAAGATAGTATAGAAAAACAATAATTCATTCTTGCAGAATGATATTTTTGTTTTCTTTCGTTAAAGAAAAACAATAATTGGATTATAATTAGAAACTCAAATAGATTGAAACAGATGGTTATATATATAAAGCCAAAAAGCAGCTGTCTTCCCAAATCGCCATCGATTATTCACAAAGATGCAGCAATCAAGAACTCAACAAGGTCTTCTGGAGGATCTCTTCCCTCCAACTCCAGACCACTCCACATTTATTCATTATGAAGACGACCTTCTGCTATTCCCTTCACCTTCATATTCATCAATATTCACAAACTCATCTTCTTCATTCTTACAACCCACTTTCCAATCAATCTACTCTTCCGATACCTCCTTCAATGCTTCCATTTCTTCATCATTATACGATCAACAAATCGTTCAAAATCAACAAGATTTCAAAACCTTAATTGATGAAGATGATGATGAAGATCATGATCATGATCATATTCACAAGATTCATGAGAATGTTGTTTCTCATGATCAAATCGGACAAATCCCGGATGTTTTTAACATGGGGTGGAATGGGGAAAAGAAGAGTAAATCTAAGAGGGTTGAAGGCCAACCTTCCAAGAATTTAATGGCGGAAAGACGGAGGCGGAAACGGCTTAATGATCGGCTTTCCATGCTCAGATCTATTGTTCCCAAGATCAGCAAGGTAATCTAGCTTTTTAGTTGTTTGGTTGATTTTTCATTAAGTCCTATATGTGTAAAGCTGTCTATGTGGATTAATATATCTATTATAGATTGAGACGGTCTTGGGAAATTGACAAAAATAGCCATTTGCAGACTTGTGTTTTACCAAATAGCCACTTTGGAACAAGATTTACCAAAATAGCCATCAGGTTCGCAATTGTTAAGTTCGCAACTGCGAAGAGGCCAAATACGTAAAGTTGCAGAGACCAAATATATAAAATTTGAAAATTACATTCCCAGTTGTGAAGTTGATATTGTGAACCTAGACCAAATTTTACATATTTGGTCCTTGAAATTACGAACCTAGTTCAGAAACTTTCCTTTTTTTACATTTTCACTCTTTGCAATTGCGAACTTGATGACTATTTTGGTAAATCTTGTTCGAAAGTGGCTATTTGGTAAAACACAAGTTCAAAAATGGCCATTTCTAGAAATTGCCCAATGGTATTTCATATACAGAAGGAATGTGTTTTTAATTAAGAGGGGCAGGTTTGGAATAAAACAAAACTTATAGCTTTCCATGAAAAGCTCCCCTTAGAAACTTACCAAATAAGCCAGACCTAACCATTGTCAAACATTATATATATATAGCTGACTGAATAAGCTGTGAGTCTTATGCTAACAAGCACATCCTTAATATTGATTCACTACTAATCTTTACCTTCAGCAACTTAAATTTCTAGATTTTCATGAACTTGATCAATTAACAGATGGATAGAACATCAATTCTTGGGGATACAATCGATTATATGAAAGAACTTACGGCAAAAATTCATAATCTGAAAGAACAAGATATGGATCAATCAAAATTGGTGGGTAGTTTTAAAGAATTCACGATGAATGAAGTTCAAGTAAGAAATCCCCCAAAGGTAATTAACCATCTTTAATTTTTCCGCCATTGATGACCAGATGAATATATCGGTTGATAATGTGAAACAATTTTTTACAGTTTGATGTAAAGAGAGGAAATAGTGATACCAGGATCGAGATTTGTTGTTCGACAAAACCTGGATTGATGTTATCGACGATGACGACACTTGAAGCATTAGGATTAGATGTTCAACATTGTGTGATCAGTTGTTTCAATGATTTCTCCCTTCAAGCTTCTTGTTCTGAGGTATGTTCATCATAATCATAACTATATGAATCTATCTATATATATATATATACATATAGGTTGGTTTATTTACAAACTGGATTAATCCTACAAATTCATACAAACCATATATAAAAATAATTTTTTCATCATTTTTTTTTTCATCAAATGCTATGAATTAAGATGTTATTACATATTGTTTGTTTCATAATGTAAAAGTTTCACATGTATTTGTTTTTATAGGTACATGTATTTGTTTCATAATGTAAAAGTTTCACATGTATTTTTTCACATGTAATTTTTTAACAAGGTGAAACAAACATATGTGAAATAACATTTTAAATTATAGCATCTGATGAAAAAAATCATGAAAAAATTATCTTTATATATGGTTTGTACGAGTTTGTAGGATTCATCCAGTTTGTAAATGAACCAACATCTATGTAAATATGTATATATATTTGTACATATGTATATAGGGTTGGGTTTCGGTGAGAAGGAAAGTTATGGTGAGAAGCGTAAGAAGGATCTCCACTGTTGGATGCACATTAGGATGTGATGCATCGAGATGAGGTACACCGAGATGCACCAGATCAACTCCCTTATAAGGTGCAATTCATGGATGTGTATGAGATTAAAAGTGGTCAATGGTTCACATCTCTTCTTATGCTTCTCACCTTTAACTCTTCTTCTCACACGATCATATGCTTATGTATATATGTATCTATATATAGACCAATGATCATGTAAGAATAGGAGTTGAGGTGAAAATCGTTATAAGAGATTTGGACCTTTTAATCCTAAAACAAACCATGAATTACGTTTTAGAAAGTAATTGATCTAGTTTATCTCAATAATGTTGATCTAGTGGTTTCATTCAATTAGAATTGATCCAAGAGTGGAGATCATTATTTATCATTCTCACCATAACTTTCATTCTCACCAGAACCCAACTCTCTCTATGTATGTATGTATGTATGTATATATATATGTATGTATATATATATATGTATGTATATAAGCATAGGATTGTGTGAGAAGAAGAGTTAAATGTGAGAAACGTAAGAAGAGATCTGGACCATTGAACATACTCACCTATAAATTGCGTTTTAGAAGGGAGTTGATCCAATGCATCTTGGTGCATCTCATCCTAATGTGTATCGAAGGGTGGGGAACTCTTCTTAGAACATCTCCAACAGGTTTTCTAAAGTTTTTCTAAAATAGAAAATCAAAAGTTAAAATCTCTAAAAATATTACATTCATCTCCAACAGATTTTCTATTTTGGAAATTTTAACACAAATTATATTAATATAATATTTTTTAATTTATCATCCCAATGCTCTTTTAAAAAAATCTAATGTAAAATGATAATAAATTAATCTCATTGGTAGTATTTAATGAAGTAGTAATTTCTCTCTCCCACCATTAACTTTTATATATTTCTCTAAATTTGGGAAAATTACAAGTTTTCTCAAATATAGAAACTCATATAACAAAGCTCCCTTTTTTAATCACAAGATCAATGAATCAAAATGCTAAAAAGTGTTCTCACCAAAGCTATTATCATCTATATCTATATTACTATATGTATATATTGATTTCGAAATCGAATTTAGGGATTGGAGCATGAATCCATGATGAGTTGTGAAGATATGAAGCAAATACTTTTCAGAAATGCAGGCTATGGTGGCAAATATTCGTAAAGAAGGTTGATACTGTATGCACCTCTACATAAGTCAAATCAAGTCAAATAGTACGTAACAAAACTCTAAGAAAAGACTTTTGATGTTGATGTGTGTAAAAAAGATTTTAAATATAGGGGTGTATTTACAATTATAGAGGTGCAATTAGCCTACCCAGTAAAGAAACATGAAGCCTGATGAAATCCGAAATAAGTATAATGAGATAACACGATGGGAGATGATGCGAGACAAATATTTTTGCAGATTTTGGAGTGTTTGGATGTTAAACTTTTCAGTTGCTTAATGGTAGATCCGTTGTTCAAACATTAAAATATCATTTTTATATTTTTAATGTATGATCAGATTTTGATTTTAATATAAACCCATTGTGAATGTTGATCATGCTACTAATAGTACAATTATTATGCCATTGGTTTAAAGAAAAATAATAAAGTACCAAAAGATGCAAACAAAGATTCATAACATAAGAGAATGGTCCCACCCACGAGGCGAAATGAGAATGTTTTCACATTCTATGTTTATATTTCTATATGATTTTATTATTATTTTTTCATTGACCAGGGGATCCGGACCATTTTTCACATACGTCGATTAATTTTAGGATTCTGAAAAACATCAAAAAAATCCTCATGGTCTTATAAAACTTAAATAAGTGACTTGTGATAAGAATTTCCTAGATTCAAGCCTTCTATATGTTTTTATGATGATGATGATGATGCAATAAGATAATAATCAAAAATTATAAATTACAATATTTTTTTTAATCATACATATTCGTATATAAATGACTAAATATATTAAATTGTGTTTTTTATTTTGGAATCATGGGTCCTTAGAAATAAAATTCGTTATATCAAAATTATTATAATCATATAGAATAATCACTTATCTCACTGGAACCCAATCCTACACGTAAATTCATTATAAGATAGTATAGGTGGTGTAGAGACGGGTTCAAATGAGAACTCAAATGTTGTTGTGAACTTGAGAACAAATGAAAGCGTGACACGTGTCATATTCAGACCGAATATAATATTTATTCAGACCGAATAAATACTATATTCAGTCTGAATATTTCTTTGATTATTCAGTTTGAATAATGCTTATACAGACTGAATAAATACTATATTCAGGCTGAATATTTCTTTGATTATCCAGGCTGAATATTTCTTTGATTATCCAGTCTGAATAATACATTTAGACATATGTCGCACTCTCATTTTTCCTCACGTTCACAACCAATTTGAGTTCGCATTTGAACTTTCCTCAGGTGGTGTATTCATACCGATTTAGAAGGCATTATTTTGTTGTATAGATGTACGTATGTAAGACCAAGTCCAGGTGGATAAGGCGCAAAAGCTCCATATGTAGTGATGGTTCTAGAGATCTTTGTTTATGAAGGAACCCTGAAATCAAGGGAAAGGACAGATAAACAAACCGTGTTCTTGAGATTTTTTAGGAGAAAAAGGAAAGGAAGGATGGAATGAAATAAATCATAAGTTAACTCCCAAACATGGAAACAAAAAGGAAAGTAGAAAATATAACTACTAAAAAGATCATATTTACTCGGAAAGACCCAACGAAACATACATAGGTCACTGGTTCTAGTCCCTTCAAAACCATTGGGTTTCTTTTTCTACAGAACCCCATAGAATTAGTCAAGGTATTTGCAAACTAATCTGAACACCCACAGTTACAAAAAAAAGTTCAGACGTCATCAATGTGAGAGAGTCACATTTTGGAATATTTGAGATGACCATATGGGAAGTACTTATATATGTAGTTTAACATGGGATCATAATTTTTTTTGACTATAAATGAGTCTAGAATATCTGAAGGCTAAACAAGACTCACTTTCATATATCTAGTTTTTCAGACAATAGGGCTAATAATAAACCATTTATAAGACAATAGGGCTAATAATAAACCATTTATAAGGCATTAGGTTTACATGATTCCGACAGAATATTAATAAGTAAGAATGGTTAATTTCGTTGGCCAAAATCCAATCATGGTTTACATATAGAATAGAATTGAATTCCAAACATTCCACCATTGATGGATTTGTTCATTCCATCACAAGGAAAAAGAAATTGAATTCTATTACTTCTCATTTTCTTAAAAAGACAAAACTACCCTCATAATTTATATATATATATATGTGTATAGAGAGAGAGAGAGAGAGAGTTCATATTCAAACCTGATTTCGGCTGCAAATGAGAGACAAATGAGTGTACGACACATGTTCCTATTCATCTTGAATAATGACGTGAATCTTTTAAAACATTTATAAAAATTTATAAAGCGGTGTTAAAAAAAAGCCATAAATTCCAGAAAACTGCCAAGAGAATTGGTCATCAGATAAAGAAAGCATTATTAAAAATCTGCAGAATTTCAAAGTTTTCATCTTAAATCCAGGAAGCTTACCAATTTTGTCAAAAAAGGTAGAAGATTTTGTAAGCTTATGTCAAGAAACAGCATCAGAAACCAATTTAATATATAACTTCAATAATTTGCAAGCCTAGAATGAGATTGAGAATACATATAGCATCTATATCTATTCTATTCGCTAATTTCGCGCAACAAAAATATACTAAGAAGGATTCCAACCTACTAGTTTAGTTTTAAGACAAAACAGTAGTTCTTATAAAAAAATGGGGGAGTTCATAGTTATCTTATCATGATCAACTTCTCAGATTCCCTTAATACCCTTTCTAACAACTCTAGTTACTACCAATATAATGGCCTAATGGGCAATAAAGTATATGGAACAAAATGAAGGTTTGAATGTATATATTAACCAAAATAGAGATGGAGACAAAGTATGTTTTTTCATTAGAACTATAGGAAAAAAAATCATTGATAAAATAGGAATTAAAGTATAAAAGTAAAATGTGAACAAAAGTAAATCAAATATAGTTTTAGCTTAATGGTAAAGTTGTCTAATGTTATAAAGAAAGTTACAGGTTCGAGTCTTCTTAGATGCAAATATTGCATTAAATGTTATAGTAACAACAACTTGGACTAGTGCTATGTAGGCAGGCTCTCTGGACTTTGATGCCCAGGGCAACGGCCCACTTCGCCCAGCTCTTGGACCGCCACTACAAATGGGGGGTAGATTAGTAATTTTTTAGTTTAAGTCCCATCTCCACCTACTTTGGTGGAACAAAAAAACCTTTTTTGTCCCACCACGTCACAGTCTTAGTCCCAGTTCCATGTTATGTCAAACATGAAATAATGAGTTTTTTTGTCCTTTTCCATATCACGCCAAACATGGCACAGTGTGTATTGTCATGTTCTATATTGTCCAGTCCCATCTCCCATGTACCAGACGCAGTCTGAGGGTTAGCTCACTGACAAATAAATAAATTGTAGGCCTTGGGATTCCTCCCACAGTCGACAGTTCGAGTCTCCTCAAGGTCACTCGTGACCATTATATTCAGGGCCCCGTGAGATTAGTCAAGGTGCAGGCGAGCTGACCTGGACCCACACAATTATCCGGAAAAATACAGCTTAAACCATCCAATAGTAATGTTGTCATATGGGTTTTGACTTTCTCTTCATCATCATCATCATCAGAATTACTGTCATCATCAAAAGTCCTGCTGCTCAGTGATAACATCTCTTGCATCATATATTTTTTTGCAGCTTTAATTGCATTCTCTTTGTGAACAGAATTCTCCTGTTTTATCCCTTTGCTCAGATGGAAGAAGCTTTGCTGCCTTCCTGTTACCTTTTCAGCAGATTAATATATTTCTATGGGGCTGGTTGGTTTTCCATAAGTCCCGTATGGATAAAGCTGCCTGAGTGGATTATTTGTTTATATAGATTGGGAAGGTTTTTGTCTGGGAGGGGTTTTCATAGATGAAATAAGCAGTTTTTTATATTAGGGAATGACATGTTTGGAAAAAAATTGGCTTTCTGCATAAAACTCCCCCGAACAAAGCTTCCTGAATAAGTCACTTTATATATCATTAAGCCACTATCAAACAGTCATATATATATATATATGTGAAATCTTATCTTAAATCATAACATTTGATGAATTTTTTTTATGATTTTTTTTTTATATTGGTTTCCACAAGTTTCTACCCTTTGACTGGTTTCTAAACGAAGGAGTCTCTCTCTGTTATGTTATATTGTTTTCCACGACTTTTTACTCTTTAAAAAGTTTCCAAAAGACCGTCCTCTGTTCCAGTGAGAAGGACAGTTAGGGTAAGAAGGGATCTCCACCCTTGGATATACATTAGAATGAAATGCACCGAGATGAATTGGACAGGATCAGACACAATTAATAGACGGGTATGAGATTAAAAGTGATCGAGAGTTCAAATCTCTTCTTACGCTTCTCATCATAACTCTCCTTCCTCTTCTCACGTGATCCTAAACCTATATATACTCACATGCCCTCACAGACCTCCCGGGGCCAAAATAATCGGATACCACTAGGCCAAAGCCAAAAGGCCCTTTGGTACCATAGCCAATCTTCTTCGCAAGTTGATCAGCATCTCCTCAACAATTGATCATCATCAACCTATTTGATTCCCCTTGAATTAATTTTACAATATCCCTCAGATACGAGGGAAAAAAAAACAGGAATATGATCCATTTCAAAAAGAGAAGGAATTACAGTTTCGTAAATTAGGGTTTGATCTAAACTAACACTGTTTGAATCACCTGGAACTAGAATTATAATGATCCAAATTCACAAACTGATTGAACTATTTGCAAATTATAAAGATAAAAAATCACGTTGCACTTACGGTTTCCCACATTACAACTACACGACGCCTTCTTCTCATCACCAATACGATTCACCATCTTCTTATCGAAACATTTTATGGCATGATTCGATTGATTCTTTAAGTGATTCTAAAACGTCTTCCTTGAAGAAACTATCTTCCTTCTGTCTGTCTACGCAAAAGGTGATCTATCTTGCCGGAATTTGAAGAAATCTTCAGAGAATGACGATAGGAAGCTGATCCATCTTGCCGGAATTTCAGTGTGGCATTTCGACAAACACCTGGTCTACGAATTTGGAACAGGATGAAAGAGGGAAATTCAGATGTTCAAACAAAAGAAGAGCTATCCCTTGGACAATTAAGGCCCAATTGTTTTTTAGAATCAGGCCCAAGTTCATCCACTTCATTTAAGGCCCAATTTTTTTTAATGGAGACTTTACACAAGTCTATAAAGAAATGCGGACGTAGATTTGTTTGTGTTCGTTTATTTAATTTAACCAAAAAGTTAACGAATGTGAACAATAAACAAATGAAATTTATTTGTTTATGTTTGTTTGTTGTAAACAACTTTTGGCCACTGAGGAATTATCTCAGGGCTACATGCTTTTTAGCAATCTTAAAATTGTCAGGGATTAGTCTAGGCAAAATGTCTAGGATACTCTTTCCAAAAAATTGGTATTGTTGTGTTCGTTCATGATTGTTGGTTAAGATGCTAAATAAATGAAAAACAATCACCATAACTCATCTTTATGTTACTCTTAAAAGAACTAATGTATTTGAAATTTAACTAATATGATTAGTTAAAGATTTTGAAACCTAATGTAAAAATATAAATTAACAAAACTATAATATAATTTAAGTTAATCAGTAACTTTATTATTAATTATAGAATATATCCATATAACGAATGTGATCGAACGTAAACGAAAAAAAGTAAGTGAATGTTAGCAAATGAATATTTCACGAATGAATTGTACATACATGAGCGTTGCATACATAATTGAACAAACAAGACATTAAACAAGACATTTGTTTGTGTCTGTTCGCATAACTAAAGAACTAAAAAAAACTTGTTTGTGTTTGTTTATATATTAAATAAACGAACTTTTCACTGTATGGTTCACTAAACGTTCGTTCGTTTTGAAGTCCTACATATGTATCGGAGAGAAAAAAATTATTTCCTTTCTAAGGTATTCGTCAATTTGGTTTTTCAGAGTTTACAGGGTTTATGTCTATATGTTCAAATTAGATATATTTCTTTCCTATAACACATTAACATTACCCATGACAATGATGTGGAGATTTAGAGTTGACCAAGAGGCGATGTGAGTTAAAGTGATTCAATCAATACATGGTGCAAATGGCCAAATTGGATTGGTTTTGAAGGCTTTTATCCATGGATGGTGAGTTTGAAGGCTTTTATCCATTTACGGATCAAAAATGTAAGAGAGGGTAATGAACGGAGTCGTGGGGGGGGGGAGTAGAATTGGCGCAATATTCTGCCTTGAGGGATAAGTTGCATGATTGTGGTTTATAATCAGAAAGGTTGGTGGGTGTGGTCTTTGGATGGATCAGGTTATTTTACCATTGTCTCTACTACGAATTACATTAATTCCAAATTGTTGGTTGTGGACTTGGTTGGTACTAGATGGAACCGGTTAGTTCCTATTAAGGTCGATGTTTTGTTTGGCGTTTGGGTATTAACAAGATAGTCACTCGGGATAATTTGGAGATGAGAGGGATTGATGTTGACTCATTGTTTTGTCCTGTATGTGATGTGGGTTTGGAGTAAGGATATCATTTGTTTTTCTCGCACTCTTTGGCGACGGAGATTTGAAGACAGATCAGTAGATGGTGGTATCTGGATATCCCGATGTTTAGTTCTTATGCTGCTTGGATTAACTGGGTTTCTAATTTGCGTTTGAAGAATGGGGAGAAACTGTGCTTTGACACAATTATTCTCACTAGGCTTTGGTATATATTGTTGTTCCGGAATGTGACTATCTTTTACGAGACCAAGCTGAAGAAGGTGGATATCTTTGACATGATTGTGACTCATGCGTATTTTTGGGTTTTTAATAGGGTCTGGGTTTACAAGGTTTTTCTTTTCCACCCAGACCCGAGTTCGAATCATGTTAGTGTCATTTTCTTAGTCAAAATGGTGCTATCGTTTGAAAAAAAAAATCTGGATCCGTCCCTGGTTTTATAAACACTATTTATTAACTGAATTTGATAACTTTAAAACCATAATATGATATATTTTCCCTATAATTGATATTATTTTATTTAAGTTATACATTATGTCATAAAAGTATATGTCGGTTTGTACTTAAAATATCTGGTTAGGCGTCAAGTCGTTCCATGCTTTGTGAAAACCTTACTACATATGCTCCAACCGCCTAGGCTATAGATCAATCTAACGAGTATTAAATAAAAAAATATGAAAGTTTATACCATATAGTATATTAATAGTCTTACAAATTATATAACAAAAGTGTATTAAATGAGAAAGTAATGTATGAAATTCATTTTAAACATAATTATTTTTCCAACACTTTCCAGAGGTCGGAATCATAAATCTCCAAATTCCAAGACTTGTGATTTTCAGACAGAAAATATGATAAGTCTCTGATCCAGAGAAGGTTCTGGTAGGTTGTCTCTAGTCGAGATAGCCGTCTCAAGAATTATCCCACTACGAAATTTGTGAATCCGAAGTTAATATGATTAAATTATTGTATTCAAAAAATGCTTTCCAAAACGATTTCTTAAATTTTATCTGGTCCTTATATCTCATTCGAAATACAGCCCCTGATAAACAATACCTTCTTCCATAAAAAATCAAACCATAGAGCATAAATTTTTTATATTATTATTATATATATATATATATATACATCATGCGTTAAAAGTCGTAAAGGTTATTTGAAGTACAAGTTTGTACGAAAATTCCAACTTAAAAACCATGATGAAATAGACAAAGACATCACTTGTTTTTTGTCCAAGTCTTAATAGGATTTCCACTACACAATATCTTTGGAAAAAAATGAAAAAGGTTCCACTCAATTGGATCTTTTTTCTCCTGTGGTTATAATGACACTTTGATCTACAACCCCTTTTGTCCCAATATATGCAAACACATACCTAATAATCTTTCAATTTTAATCATTTCCTTTTTATCTTATATGATATAAAAAATATGTAGATTAAGGTTGATGTTGATGGAATAAAAGTAAATGAATATATACGCATATATTGTATAAAATTTGTATGGTTGTGTTTTAAAAAAATATATTAACCTGGATACAACCCGTTATGTGAGACGACTAATTCCAGGACGACCACCTGCTTCACGGGTAGCCTAGAGTCACCGCATTTGAACCTACATGGCCACAAGGAGATTTTTATTCTTCTCTGGATTCGAATTTGGGACCTCCAGATACTTTAGACCTTTGAAGCCCAAGTTCAAACCATTGAGACACCACCCTTGTGGTTGTGTTTTAAGTTGTAGTAATACATAAGAGCATCTCCAACGGCTTCTTTAAATTTTATCTAAAATAGAGAATGTAAAGTCAAAAATTTTAAAATCATTATCTTTCAACTCCAACAGCTTCTCTATTTTAGATAATGTATTAAAAAATTATATTATTAAAATATTCAATAATTTTTTAATATTTTAACGAATAAAGGTTGTTTTGGTGGAAAATCATTAAAATAATATTTCTCTCTCATCCTTTTAGGGATATAGAGAAATCTCTATATTTGGAGATTTTTTCAAAAATCTCTATTTTAGAGAATGATATAGATAACAAAAATAGGTTTTTCTTTATTATAGAGATGTTGTTGGAGATGCTCTAACATGATAGAAGTAAATAATGCATATAAAATAATCAGAGTGTCAAACTCTCATATTTACTCTCTAATAGATCTATTTAAGGAGAGAGAAAGTAGATTCCGAAATATATATAAATAATGGCCTAAGTGTAATTGATGTGAGACTCTAATATGCCCCTTTAACGGAGGCTAGACGGTCACAAATTGTCTCAAAGTGTTGAGATGGGGCTAGACAAGTACAGTTTGTTTTAGAGTGTTGAGTTTCTAGAGTGGTGGACCTTGGCTCTCATACCATGTCAGAATATGTGGAACCCAACATTTACTCTCCAAAAGAGTCATTAAAGAGAGAGAGAAGAGAGATTTCGACATATATAGAGGATAAATGGTCTAGGTCTTGCTAATGTAACACTCTAACAACATATATTAGATTATATTTGGGTATTGTCTAATAAACCAGTAGGGATGCGTACATGGACAAACCTATTAGGAGCTGAGCGGGTGAATGGCTCCCATTCACCCGCTCACTCGATTGTTGCAAACGAAAAAACATTAAGCATTTGAAAGGTGCATTCATGTGGAGTGATAATCCAACATTCCAACCATCTTAGGCCAGCCACCAGATTTGCAAACGGTTCAAAATGCATATATCAAAACATGATTTACAAATTTAATTCATTTTGTTATCATCATTCTTCGTAAAAGCATGATAAAAGAGTTGGGCATAAATTTAAACCACCTTAAAGCTTAAACGAGAGGCAAATTGCCATAATACAACTATAGGGACCATATTAACCGACCTCTAGCCCCTGAAACCCAAAGAATAAATTGATACTATGAAAATAATCGTTGGCTCGTAAAGAGCCCTTCAATCATAAATGTCCGTGTATTTTCCGTAGAAAATCAAAATACCAACAGAACATATTCTTAAATTCACTTAAACTCCATTAAAACGAATAATTACATCTATGGACCACGATATTTTATAATATCCGATAATAATCATGCTTAGACTTTCTCAAAAGCACCTTTCTTTTAGAATAATATGATTTGGATTTGATAAATGTTTGATTCCACTTGTGATTCTATGTGCTCAACTAGACCATCAGTTTATAGATCACATAATGAAAATCCACTAAATTGCTAACTTTTAAAAGTTTGATGTCATTTTGTAACTATTATTGTCTTGTGAGATTTCAGATCAGAAAATTGATCAAAATAGTCATTCCTCTTATATAAATTGGTCTTTTAGTCATTTTTTTTCTTTGATGTACTCAAATATCACTACCTCCCCGCAAGTAGCACCTCCTCCACTTGTGGATCTAGTTAAAAGACAAAAAAAAAATCAAATTCAACCCAAGTTAGCAAGTGGTACCATCGCAATTGCGTGCACAACCGTCGCAATTGCGAACTTGGGTCAAATTTTGATTAAAAATTGTCTTTTAGCCAGGTCCACAAGTGGAGAAGATGTCACTGCATAGGTAGTGATATTTGGGTAAATCTGGGAAATGAATGGCTAGGAGGCCAATTTATTAGAGGGAAATGACTATTTTAACAAATTTTACTTTTAGATTGATGGTATCTGTAATTGTCATGTATAGGTTTTGACTGCAAAATATGCCAAGTGTAAATAATTATGTAGCCTTGTTTAGTGTAACATCGACTCAACAAATTTAGATTCAATTATAGAATGACAGATAAATAACCATTAAAAACAACATTATCCTCATCAATGGAATAAGGTAACTTTATGTGATACATATAAAATGACAGGTCAATCATGATTTGAATTTACCTTTATAAACCTCGTATAAAGGTAAAGACGTACTGCAAGATGAGATCAACAGACCGCCTTGCTAAAACTCAAAAATATGTTGTATTATTAACCGAGTACTTGAGTTAAATGATTATCTTTTATATTTAAATTGGTGTTCTAACTAGAGATGGACAGAATAAACCGAAAAACTGAACCGAACCGAACCGAACCGAGCCGGTACCAAAGTGGACAAATCGGTTCGGTTTTCAGTTTTGAGATTCATTGAATTCCGTTACCGGTAAAATATCGGAAAGAAACAAACCGGTTCTAATAATGTTTTTTAAAATACCTTAGTCGTCCCAAAAAATGGTACCAACCAGTTCTAGTCCCGAAATAACCGTTACCCAACCGGGGTATTCGGTTCGGTTTTCGGTTCCGGAAATCGAGCATCAAATTTTTCGGTGCTATTCGGTTCGGTACCGGTATTGGACCGAGCTCATCCCTACTTATAACCATTTCTTTTTCAGTTTAATTCAAATGTCACTACTTTCGTAATATTTAGATAGGTAATAATATAGACCTAGCTAAAAGATAAAAAAATCAACACGAATCTGCAATTGTGATGGTCGAGTCTGTAATTACGACGATAAACTGGTTGAATTTGATTTTTTTTTTTTGGTCTTTTAGCTGGGATATACGAAAGTAATGACATTTTAATTAAACTGGGAGAAAAATGGTTAGACGACCAATTCAAATGAGGGATGTCATTTGGAGCGATTTCTCTTATTATTTCATACTATTGTTATATTTTTTTTTATTATTAATTTAACATTTTAAATGTACAACTAAAAGGTAGATTTTATTCTACATAAATGTAACAGTGTAAAGGCTTTGTTGAAACATTTAAAATAAGCCAGTTAATAAAAACGACTGTTAATTTATTTTTGTTACTCATTTATAATTAATTAGTTTTATCAAAATAATTAAAAAGTAAATGTAAAATAAAATATGTGTGATCTTAAAATCAAAATAACTATAAAACTGATTAAAATGGAATATAGGTAATCAAACTACAATGAACCATCGAAGGTAAAACATTAAAATTATTAATAAGGTAAAAAATTTCCTAAAAATGGCATGTTGAAAAATCACTCATGTCTAATAATACATGAAATATAAGTAATACATATTGCTAGTATATTTCGTAACGTTAAAATAAGTAGTAACGAAAAAAATCCAATTATTTTATATTTAACAGACATTTCATACATTCCGCATCATATTTTCAATATTATTATGAATTTATCATAACTAATTAAAACTAGTTTCATGATCTAGTACGATATGTATGTATGCATGATATTATTGCATGGACAATATGTTGTGCCTAGTAACATATACAACTCACAACCAAATCATAAGTTAAGGCTCAAATGATCAACGTTATGTTTTATCTGTCTTTAAACGAGCATCATAGATCTAATGTACCAAAACTTCATCTCACATATTCATGGTTCATACATTTAGTAGAAAAATCCAGATCAAAAGAAATAAGGAAAAACATCAACTAAAAAGGGGTAGATCAAAACACAACACTTACCTCGATTCGGTTGAAAATGATGATGCACGTCCAGAACCAGTTATAAACAAGGTTTCGAATAGCGTGAAGCGTACTGGCGTTGCAGCAAGACCAAGCCTTAAGCTTTGGAAGCAAAGGAGAGGTCAAAGTGTTCTTCAAGGCGTGTCTTTTGGCGTCAAATCTCTATATCATATATAGTAAACAATTTAAATTATACTATATTTAAAACTAACATCAATAAACAATTTAAGTTATGCTATATATCAAAAACTAACAAATAAGACATTAAAAAAATATGCAAAATCAAATATCGTGCTACAAAAACCGCGCATTACGCCATGGTGTGCCTCAGGCATAACGTGGCGTACGACACAAGGCTTGAGCCACGTCACGCCATGACGGCTGTTGCTGCAAGCTTTTTCGAACATTGGTCATAAATGATGAGTTTTGGTAGCGAGATGGAAGGAGGCTATTAGCCTACATTCGATTTTGAAGAAGGCAATACAGCGTGTGTAATAGGGTTTTGATAGTAAGGTTGAAGGAGACAATTAACGCACGTTTGATCATGGTTGGGCTTTTGGTCATTTTTGTAAATATAATAGGGGTATAGTTGGAAAAAAAAGTGAGAAAGACATATGAAGCTTAGTAAAATGCCATATGATGTAAAATTCTTATTAAATTAGTGAGGTGCATCAAGATACACCGAAGCAATTCTCTTTTATAGATTATATGAGATTAAAAGTGATCAAAAGTTTAAGGCATTGTTTGTTTTTTTTCATTTTAAGCTTTTAATCACCACTTATGTCTAATTCGTTTAGACGTTTCATAACCATTTAATAACTGAAATCAGAATTCAAACTTCAGCACCTCTTAAAAAACAAATGCCACCTAAATCTGTTCTCATTTAACTATTTTTCTCACACTTTGCCTAATTTTATATTTATTATACGAATGCATTAATGATATGAACTTCTATTATAATGAAGTTAAGTGATGATTAAAAATTGTTGAGATAAGATGACAACCCACTAACCATTGTCTACCCATGTGAAGTTTGGTACACTCCTCCTGGACCCACCCCTCTGCCTTTCTCATCCGTACGTTTCTACATCACGTTTTTATTTATTTCCCTTCAAAATTATATATATATATATATATTTAAATAAATGCTACTTTTATAATCACCTATCTCAAAATATTAATATAACATGTTTTTATTGTAATATAAATTAGTGAAATTACATTGTTTCGTCTATAACTATTAGTTGGTTTCAAAGAAATTTTTACATTTAAAGATTTGTCCTTTTTATGATTTTGTTTCTCATAACTGTCATTAAAATTCTCTGATGAATATATTAATTAAGACCAATTTGGTCCATTTCACTTTTCGTATAATTATCAGTATTTTGGTCATTTCATCCTTATTTATCTAAATATTTCACCCGGAAACCAATTATACCATGCCACAAGGTCATTAAATTGAAAATCGTGTAGTCTATCGACTATTTATCATTTTAACGAAATTTGTCTATTAACGTAATTTAAAAACTGAAGTCACTCTTTATATATCATCAAATAAATAAATGTTATTAAATGATAACATTAGGAAGAAGGATAATGATTGTGTGAGAAAAAGAGTTAGGCTGCCAAACATAAAGAGATCTGAACCTTTGATCATATTTAATCACATGACCACTCATGAATTGCGTTTTAGAAGAAAATTGATCGGGTGTATCTTAGAGCACCTCATATATGTTGACATGGGTGTTTGGGATTGCTTATAAAAACAACTTATTGTCTTATACTGGTGTGCAACCGATAAAAATCACTTTTGAGTGTTTGGATGAGAACAAAAGAAAAGGGCTTATACCGGTGGGAAACCGGTGAAAATAATTTTTCAATAAGTTAAAAGTTTTTAACTTATCAAAACCAACTTATGATTTATAGAAACCAATTTACCATTTTAACAATAAACATACTTTCTCATCACATAAGTTGAAAAATACTTTTAAAGAAAAACATAAGTTGTTTCAAATAAACAATCCAAAACACACTAGGACTGGTATAAAATGAAAATATTTTCTTATGCTTCTCAACATAACTTCATTTTTACCGACCCAACCTTTGGAAGAAAACACCAACTATAATTCAAATCTTATTATATATTATTATTTTTTAATGTCGCGTTATTTATTGAAATGTTTAAAATATATGATTTCGATGTATTTAGGGTTATACAAAGACAGTGAGCCAACCAGCCAAACAGGGCCGGCCTAAGGGGTGCGCAGCCTGGGCAACCCATGAAATCAGAAGCCGGAGAGGCATTAATTTACTTGTTCGCTCACTATATTGTTTGTTACTGTTTTTTTTAAATACCGCATCAAGGAGTCGAACCTGAGACGTTAACAATAGCATAGGTATGCACTATAATTGGGTTGGAGCTCCTTTTGTTATTATAGCTCTTCATTTTACTTTTATACTTCCTCGTCCTAAATTCCTTTTATTAATCTCATTCAACTTAAAGTCGTTTTTTTTCTCATTAATCTTAAAGTTGTTTTTTCTCGTTTTAATGCTAATATATGTTTATCTGAAATAAAAGTAATCACATTCAACAATTAAAAATTGATATGAGAAAGAAGCGCTCAAGCATTCGAAGAAAGCCGAAAAAATCAGTAGTGTTTAAAATTTTATTATTTTTCTTCTATATATAATATTGTCAAACAAAGGGATGAAAAAGGTAATGTCATTTTAGTTTCTTCTATATATATAAAATTTTATTATTTTTCTTCTTTTAATGAAAACTTAGTTTTTATTTTCTTTTTGTGAGGGAAACATCGGTTGTTGGTGTTGGGTTTTTGGATAAAATATATACAGAAAATGATTCCTATTATTTTATTTTAGGTAAATTAATTATTGCAATTTCTATTTTTAATAGAATATTAGAAAAACGAAAGAATTATAATAATTATCAATTATTTAACGTGTTCACAATAATATTGATTGCATTATTTAAATTCATTTAATCAAGTTTAGTAATATAAAATGACAAAAAGAACAAATTAGATGAAAAAGGTATATTGATTATTATAATTGGTTATAATTTAATTGCTTCGTGAAGATTTAAAAAAAATTATTCTACAGAGTGAAATATTATTTATAAGTGAATAATTGGAAAAAAAATACTTTTGAAGATGTATTTATGAATGTATATGAATAACATGCGTTATCGATCCACACATGTATTTTTAATTTTTTTTTCAATGAATTCACGGACAAATCTTTTCTTAACCATATCTTCTTACCTTCTTACAATATTTTGCGTTTTTATATTTTAAGTTGTCCCTAATTAAGTAAATTGTATAATTATTTTTATAAAAAATTTCTTGTGTTGCTCCTCTACGAATAACATTATTTTTATAAAAAATCATAGGATTGAGTTGGAAAAGAGAAAAATATATATAAATTCATCTAACTAATCATCCCAAACAACCGTCTTCGTTTGATATATAATTAAATGTTAAGTTGTTTGAATATAAAGTTGATTAACGACAGTTCAACCGGCTCTATATGAAACTTGCCTCAAAGAACACCAATATAAAAGAGCCTGGTATCAAACTCATGACATGTCTTATATCATGCAAAATTTAAGGTTATTGAACCTTGTTTTAAAGTAACTATTATGATGTTTAATAATCATAATAGATAATTAAGGAAGTTTATATAACTTTTTGTCTTTAATCTTAAAAATAATCTTCCTTACAACTTATTCATGATTATTTTTATACTAAAAGAGTTAGAAATATATAATCACAATCGGTTTTACTCAACACCAAAAGTAATTAATACGACTTAAACTCTAAATAACTATTTTCATTTCAAAATTTCAAAATTTGAATCAATGCTGGATAAGGTTTATGATTTTTGAAAAGTTTTTTGGTGGTTGGATGTTGGGATGAGAATGGGGAGGGGACGTGTCGGGTTTTGCTGTCCCCATCCCAAATTATCCTTAGATGCTCTATCTCGTCGGGAGTTTTGGGAGATTGATTTTGTTAGACTTCTACATTGATTAGACTTAGACCATTTCTCATGTGATGGAACATCTAGAGACTATGCAATTTGTCAGGATTGTAACCGTTTAAACCCCTCTTGAGACTAGGGGACAATTAGTGCATGTCTAGCCTCCATTAGACGATAAATGAGTGTCGGAGCGCCACATCAGCTAGAGTTGAACCATTAGTCATATATCTCTCTCTCTACACACACACACACACACACACACATATATATATATATATATATATATATATATATTGGAATTTCCTTCTCTACTCATGGGTTCTTTTGGAAATTAATCCAAGGGTTCCACATATTCTCACATGGTATCAAAAGGGTTATTTTGGAGAGTAATCTAGGGGTTCCAAATACTCTCACATGGTATCAAATTGAAGAGTAATCTAGAGGTTTCACATGTTATTAGAGCCAACGTCTACCATTCTATATACTCTTAAGCATGATAAACACTTTGGGACAATCTATGCCCTCTAGCCTCCGTTGGAGGAGGCGCTGTTAGAGTCCCATGTTATTTATGATAGAACCTTCCTTCTCTTCTCAAGAACTCTTTTGAAGCGTAATGTAAGGACTCCCATCTAATTTTGAAAATGGGCCCATACCCAATCCATCTCCAATAAAAACATCTATAATAAAGTATATTGGTACAGACTGTGTTAAAATACATATTTTACAGACTTCTTTGTACGAAGAGAGTCAAATAAGTTATTAACCTATTGTTAAATGTATAATATTCTAGTTCAATAATTTTGAACTAATAATTATAAGTATTAGTGGTTGAGATGATTCCAAATCGCTAAACCTGGAATTCCATGTATTCTATTTTAAAGGTGGAATAATTGTAGAGGCGAATTTTCTTTTCAAACATACTTAGGATTTAGTTGAAATTCAAACCAGATTACTCAACTATGTTATAGTAGATTATTAAATTAAGTGTAGATTCTCGTTTGAACTATAATGTGCAAATCAATAAAACATAGGTATTGTTAACACTTGAATGAAGGGTATGAAAATAGTAGGTGTATGTGTATTACACTAGGGGTTAGTGTGGAGAGAGGAATACCATCCATGCTTCCATTTTTAGATTCAAGATCCGTTCATGCAAAGAATCCTCATACTCAACCAGTTCTGGTGAACGAGATACCTGTTAGAGTTGTTCATGGACGGTACGACCCGTTAGAACGGGCCCTTTCAGCCTGTTAGAAAAGCGAGATTAGACTACCATTTAAAAAAATATGGGCAAGCTCGGGTTGGATCGTTTAAATTAATTGGAGGGTTTCGGTAATGAAAAAACAAAATATGGGCAGGCCCGTCCAGCCCGGTATATAATTATAATAAATCAAATTTCTTATATAATTAATATTTTATTAAAAAAAGGTTTAAAAGTGGTTTTGGGTTGAACTCCCTTTATTGAGTATCAACCATCTCTAAAAATATATATACTATATAGGATATGACATATAGTATGCCTCGAATCCCGATCTTGAAATATTGGTTGGTTAAATATTTTGTCATTGAATAATCCAAATTTAAAAGTCATAATTCTTGGAGAGAAAAAGCCTAACTCCATATTTTATGAAAATTTCTTTTTTCTTACGTTGTGTATATTAATATATTTTCTGTTTTTTTGTTGGAAAAAAAATCATGTATTTTGATATTTTTACATAACTTACCATTCTATATAAGTTTTTTTTATGTAATTTTTTAGGCCGTAAACTCGTTGGCAATCACATCCTGTGGTCCGTCCAAGCCCATAAACGATCACCTCTAGTACCTGTTAGTGTCCGGTCAAACCATTAGTTTTGTGAAGAAGCATGATAGCCAATTTTTACCATAACAGTTTACTTCGTTGGAACAAAGTATAATATTTGACTTGATATATAATTTTTTTTACTCTCACTTAAACAATTTTTACTAATCACAACAATGTTTTATTGATGATATTAAATTCGAAACCAAACAAGTTACGAGAATCGGATTTTTGAATGATACACCTTTTATAGCATAAGATACAAGTACATTAAAAAATATTGATTATGAACTTTGTATCATAAATTTACACACGTGTTTTTGTACGTAAACTAATTGAAAATTGTATAACCTATGAATAAACATGGAAATTTTGAGTTTATATGTTCAACGAGGTTTTATGTATCATTTTTACTACAAAAATGCCCTTCATATTCACTCTCCTACTTTGACTCTTTTTTTATCTTTTATCTTCTTTGTGTCATCTAAATGGCCCAAATGAGACAACTTTTTTAAACAGAGGCCTCCAAATGTGACCTACGATACTTGATGGCCTTCGGGTTTTGTATCAACCATCATCTAGTTGAATCAAGGACAATCAATTTGTTTATTAATCGATATTAGTTCAATGGAGTTCTATAGAAACTCAACTAACTATAGTTTTTACTTTTCAAGCATAGTTTTTGAAAAAAAAGTTGTTGCATCTAAATTCAAATGTCAGCATATATGCTTAAACCAGAGTGATGGTCTTCTAGGACGATACATTCGTAATGGATCCATCATATACGTTATTTTAGATGGTTCTAATTGGGGGCGATAGTCTTTAACTAGGGGGATCCGGAGTTTCCGAAATCTAGACTAGGTTGCCCCGTAATATTGTGGCTGCAATGCGTAGGCCGTCGTTCTCTAATCCATCCTTTAGGTGAGAGGAAACCTTCTCTTTAAAAATGAATGGAAGGTAAAAAAAAAAATAGGAACTGCCTGTAGATAAGTATATAGAAATGCTTTTTTGATGTGATGTAAGAATCGATTATCACATCATATACTATATTAAGTGACTTACTCCCCTAAAGCATGCTATGCTCAAAGGGAGAAGCCGGTCCGTCCGATTTAATTAGTGTTTTGAAAGTGGATGTTGATTACTCGAGATACAATCATCGCAGGATTTCATTAACCAAGATAGAGAATGGTGTACATGTACACTTTGTTTCATGAACCATTTTATGTTGTAGTAATCAATGGAGTAACAAGTGTCAATCCCAACATACCTTTCATTCATATGATCTCCACCAATTTTGAGCTCGACTGATTATTACTTATAATCTTTTATAAGACTTCCACCCTGTCCAACATATGCACCAGCTATCCATGATGCATTCAAACAAAAATGTCTCCATCATGCTTATGGGTTCTTATTATTGCAACAATAAGTGTTCTCTGTCATCTTCAATATATCCATTCATAGGCCATGGCCATAAAAAAAAAATACAATTATCCTCCCATGGCTATGGGTTGATATGCTAAAGATGGTTGACCACAATGATTATTCCAGAGAGTAAGAATTTATTTAGGTCAAAATGGCTTTATCGTGTGTTTTTTATCAATCGATATCCCAACAATAGTAAAATTAGACCTCATCTTGATCCATGTTATTCTCGTCTTCATCTTCATATCTAATTATCTATCATCGTCATTGTTATCATCGCCATCAAGTACATATTGTATTGAGCGTTATTTTAAAATCCATCAAATATGTATCAGCATGTATAAACACTATTGAACTCTATTGATGCTAAACTTTATTAAGCATGTGGAACTGTTATCGATCTTCTATCAAGCATCATAGAAAACATCTAATACATTTAATGATTAGTCCAGATATCAAATCTATGGTATTGAAATATTGTTTTCATAAGCATTATCTAACAATTAAATATCGTATTTATATTTAGAGATTAGAAAAGCAGTCGAAAGACGAAGAAATCCTTAACAAGGAGACAGAGATAGGGAGAAACACAAAACAGATAGTAGATATGTCAATAACAGATGAATAAAATGGAAAGGTTTTGAAGGAGCGCTTTAGGGGGTTCAAACTTTTGGAGTGAGAAAAAAACGAGGAGAAGGAAAACCTTGTTGGGAAGTGGAGTTGTATGGAAGGGTGTTTTGAGAAGAAGACAACTTAAAAACATATTTTCTTCAATAGATTGACATTGAATTATATTTTGATATATGAAGCCTCATTAAGCATAAAAACTCAAATTTCCTAAAATATCTCTAATATATGCAAATAAAAACATTTCAACCAAATCAATCCAATCAATTGAAGGAGAACTTTAAACATCTTGATATGAAAATATAACTACAATATTCTCAAGTTAGGTTTATCCAAATAACTACTATTTTTTTTACCATAATCAACGTTATAATGATATTTAGTTTGATGCAATATTTTAGAAATATATGGATTTTTTGAAAAAGTTTGAAAATTAGTATTTATAATTTGTAACATCTTAAATGAAATTGAAATTCACTTCTTATATGTAACTTCAAAAAATTATGAAAAATTATTAAATTGCTTTTTATTATTTGATTATTACAAAAGGAATGTTTTTAACATATTTTATAACATTATTACAAATAAATCCTATAAAAATCTTGTAAAATACCAACTATCCTTATGGAATTTCTAAATCCAATTTATGAAATTTCATAGAAATCCCATTATTTTAATTTGGAATTTCCCTTTAAACCAAAAGTAAAATTAAAATTATATCTATCAAATCCGATAAACCAAACCAACGCTAAGCTAATTTCAGTTGTATTAGTATTTCTTCCGTCCTAATTTAAGTGTCCTTATTTTTATTTATATATTTTTGTATTATGAAAAGAAAATTGAATAAAGTAACTTGAAAGGCAATAGTTTTTGGAAAAAGAAAAGAAAGTATAAAAGTTGAGAGTGGAGCAAGGGCGGGCACCTTCTATGATTTGATCCCAAAATTAGGTCAAGGAATAAGACCATTTAACATATTGTAGCTACTACTTTTCAAAATTTTATCTTCACTTCTTTTCTTTTTAATCATAAATTTTTTTTGATAATTTCATGTTAAAAATAAAAATTAATGAATATTTATAAAAATGATGTGGAACTTCTTTGATATATATTTATTAAAATAAATTAAAAAAATAGGTTGAGGAGATCAAAGGTTAAAGAATTAATATTAGTATATTAAAATAGTTTTTTAAGCAATTAAGTCTTGAGTTATACATAAAGTATAAAATTTTCACTATTTCTTTGAACGACAACAAATTTATTAAAACTAGTAAGGTGCTAGAAAACAGTTATACTATAAAAATAGCCTGTAGAGGGTTTTGCAGCCACCCTACTCAATTAATATTTCTCTTCCTACTTCTATATTGGGCCCAGAGTAACGAGTGTGTAACTATATGATCACATATCAGTCATTTTAAGGTTTCATTGCTCCAAAAAGCGGCCCATAATTTTTTTTACTGCTTTTTGGTAATGTTATTGTTGGGTCACCGATGATTTGGTGATGACCCCTCAATTTCTTCCTTAGATTATATATTTTGTTCTTTAGGTTCTTTGAAAAAGTCTGGCATTGCTCAACAAGTTCAGCGAATCGAACACTAACTGATACAAAGGAAACATATCAACATTGTGGAAATGAAGATATGGTCACCTATATTAATCCAGATTTAAAGCCGAATCAGAAAGCAAGTGGTCACTGAAAGTAAAGACCAAAATCGCCTAGTAGCCGATATATTCTTTGATATATTCGGCTAGTGGCCTTATCTGGTATTTTTGGATGACATTTATGAAGATATTCCTTAGTTCACAATAAATACAAGAACGTGTGCATCATGCCTTAAATTCAAATATTCTACTTAAATCTCAGAAAATGGTTGTTTGTCTTATTGCAAAAAGACTTGATGTGACAATTGAAGACATGAAGAAAATATGAACAGTGGCATGTCTTTTGTTGTACTATGAGGAAGGGCACCAGCCTTTTTCTAGTACTATAAGGAATGATATCATCTTTTGTCCATTGAATATACTGCAAGCAAATGATATTGTGATAATTGTGCTCATGCATTTGATGCATGGGCACTATAAAAGGAGAAGAGGAGATTCCATGTAACTCATGATTTTCAACAAGATATCTTCTAAGTGCTTAGCTTGATTCAACCCTAAGAAACAGTTTTAAGTGTTTTAGTTATCTTCCTGTTTACTAAGTGATTTTAGATTGTTAGAATAGATTTCATCTGTTCTTTCCGCAACAATCTGTTTTCTAAGTGTAATTCTTGATATTTAATATTAAAGAATTTAAAAAGTAAAAAACTATGTGTATTTGTATTCAACCCTCTTTTCTACAAATTGTTTACTTATGTCATTACCTTGTTAGGGACCAACAGTTATCATGATAGTTTGCTAAATAAATAAACACGAGATTTGAACTCAATATCTCCAAAAACCAGTTGCGATGTGGATATTTTCAAGGAAGGTTTTTTTCGGTTTAATGTTGTTGTCTTTAGAGGTGGTGAATTATGTGTGACTACTATTGTAATTTGGTCGTGTCTTAATAATTGTTGTACTTCACGTTTCACATTAATTGGTGGACCAATAATATCTTGGTAATAATTTAACCGAAGAATTGTTGTTGTATATGGGTATGTGCAAATTCGTGTATCCATCTGAATCAACATACAATTTTAAGTATGTGAACACGACACAAGGAGATGCATAGATAGTCACGACTATACAACTTACAAGTATTCAATTTTATCTAATTACAATTATTATTTTTAATAGCTAACTAAAAGTCCAATTAAAAAAATAATGAAAAGTAATATTTATATTTATTCTTGTACAAAAAGAATAAAATATCATTATTTTTAACAAATACACAAACTACATTAAAAGTAACATATTTTCACTTAATTTTATGTTTATGTACTGTCATATGATTTTTTATCCCCTAAAGAACGAAAAAGAGGTCCATACATCTGACAAATGGTATCATCATAAATCGTACACACCATGTATTTGATATAAAAAATAGAGCATGAAAAAAGGATTTTTTTTATCAAACTTTTCAGTTTAATATAATTTGTCATTTAAAAAACATGTCAGTATGAAACATCATTCAAGCACCATTACGCCACTGTCATAGAACATAAACCTATTTGGTACGTGGACAAGACAAGACAAGTCATGCTCCACCTATTTTGGTGGGAGAAAATGACAGTAAGTTAAATGCACTTTTATATATTGTTAAATAAACTTATATCTACTTATTTTCTCTTTACACAAGAATAATTTTTTACATGATTTGAAATAATTCTAACATAAATAAAATTGCATATAATGACACCCACAAAATAAATATATATTTGTCTCACTCAGCTTTTATGTTGGCTCGGTCTAATGTCACGTGAAAAACCAGACAACAAGATTTTATACTGTTATGTCATGTGTCACACAAGTACATAACAAAAGCATCTAAAAAAAGTGTCGTTATGCACCCTTGTTTACGTAGAATTAGATCAAATTATACATTAAAAACATCAAAAAAAAAAGTTTAATATTAATCTATGAATAAAAAAATTAATAAGTCTAGCAATTGATGTTAACGTGAAGGTGACATTAACGTACAGAGCTTGGTGTTTACCGGAAGAGATATCGAAGAATTTAAAAAGGGAATTGGATCGTCAAATTACCCTTTTTCCAAGTGGGCCACTATTCTATAACTTATATGAGTGCAAAATATCTAAACCAATAACACATTTCAAAATATCCAAAATAATAAAGTAATTCCCAATATAAAAATAGCCTTTGATTTGCTAGCTATGACTTCAATTCTTTTTTCTAATATTGTGTAGAGTCGATTGTGATTGGTAGCTCAAGTTTTCTCCCATGTATTAACCAACCATTTACTTATATATAAAAAACTAACTATATTTAAGTATAAATTTCAAATAATATATATGAAATTTTATGATTTTATACGAATTTTGAATGGTATTTTAAGTTTTGATGTAATATATGTCATGTTATTTTCAAGTTAATCATTAAATATAATACTAAAAAATTAAAATGATAGGTCTATTGAACGCTAAAATATTGTTTGGTAAAAAAAAGATAGTTTATATTTTGGGTAAATGTTTGGATGCACAAAAGCTAACTTATTGAAACGTTATTTAAAATAGCGTTTTGAATACTTATTGTCGTATTTTCCAATTATAACAATCATTATTATTAAATATTATTTATTGCTATTAATTATAAATAAATACAATAAATATTAAATATTATTGTAACTTATACATTAATATTATTTATTAATTATTTACAATAATTATTAACCATATCAATTGTTTTTATACTATTATTTTCTCTAGTTATTATTCAATATATTGAATTACAAAAAATACATATATAACAATTATAAAAATATTTACGTAACATAACAATCAAATTTATATTTTTTTAAAATTTTATTAATTAATTAGGATATGTGAATTGACTAATTTTATTTTTATTCATATTATATATCAGGGATGATCAAATACAAACTCATATTTATGTACAAACTATACAAACTGATTCAAAACAACAACAAAATAAAAAAAATTCAAGATTTTTTTTATCAAATGTTATGGTTTAAGATATTATTGCACATATGTTTGTTTCACCTTGTGAAAAAATTAAGTGTGAAAGTTTTACATTATGAAACAAAAACATATGAAACTTTTTCATAAAAAAATATATGAGAAACTTTCAACTTATGAAAACAAATACATGTGAAACTTTTACATTATGAAACAAACATATGTGTAATAATATCTTAAATCATAGTATTTAATGGAAAAAATCATGAAAAAAATTATTTTTGTATTGATTTGAATCGGTTTGTATAGTTTGTATGTAAATATGAGTTTGTATTTGAACTTTCCTCTATTGTATATAATAGTTACTTTACATCTGTAATAATAATTTTTATTTTTATTAATATATTATATATTATAGATTTATTTTAATTATATTTTAAAATATTATAATTGATTAATTTTTTAAATATATTTTTTTGGTCATTTTACATTCTTGTAAGTTAGTTTTATCAAATATGATTTATTTATCACCTACCAGATAGTTTATCCACTAGTTTCGCAAACATATACTAAAAAAACTAACCAACCAAACTAAAAAACATCTTTACTATTATAATAAAAAACAATTTAATATATTAAACTTTTAGTCAATATATTTGTAATTATAAAAACATAGTATTATATTAATATATATATATATATATATATATCTGCTTTATTCACCTTCAAATATAGAGACCAATTTTTATAATGTTTTAGTGTTGAATCGAAGATGAAAATACCTTCATTTTTATGTTTTTAATGTTCGGTTGGAAATTGTCCAAAACTTTTCTTAAATAAAGGTTACAAATAATCATATATTCAAACAAAAAATTAGAAATTACAATATATGATATTCAATACATGAGACAAAACAAAAGGTAATAACCAATTAAATAAAATCGACTTCCAATACCTCGTACCAATAAATATAATTGTATCGATTAAAATTGATATGGTCTAATGATTTGATACAAAAGTATCACCCCTACAAAAAAGTAACTTGTATATCATTTGTATGCGCGTATAACCAGATATTTACCGTTTTCATTTCAGGATTGGGTTCCGGTGAGAAGTAGAGTTAAGGTGAGAAACCTAATAAAAGATCTCCACCGTTAGATATACATTAGGATGAGATGCAACGAGATGCACCGGATCAACTCCCTTCTAAACGTAATTCATGGGTGTGCATGAGATTAAAAGTGATCAATGACCCAAATCTCTTATTACGCTTTTCACTTTGACTCTTTTACACACCCGATCCTATGTATTCCATTCCATCTAATAATATAATGAAATACGAATAATTTGATTTCGTGATGATGGAGACGAAAATGATGACGTGTAAAACAATTAGAAGATGCCAAAAGTGAAACTGTAAAGTGTAAACAAGTGAGGAAAGAAGCGAAAATGAATTTGAATTGCAGAACAGATTTGCAAGCCAATTGTAGATACTTGTCCTTTATACAAATAAAATCGTAAGAAAATCTCCAATGGAAGTTTCGATTAAGAAGAAGAAGGCGAATCATGAATTTGATTTCTATATATATATAAAGTTTAATCAAACAAATATGTATATATAATATATGAATATATGTACAAAGAAACAATGGTTTAACAGAGAGTAACAGCTACATGTGGTGGCGCCGGTGGCTTAGGACTTTTCTGAATCTCTTCTACAACGATTTTCTCTTGTCTCGGCGGTTCACACGGACACGGCAATGCTATGAACCTCGCAATCCGATCTCCCGGCATTACCACCGGCAAACTCTGATTCTCGTTTTGCTTCTTTTCCTGTTTAACAGAAGGAAAAAAAACGCGATCTAAAATCAAAATTAATTGAACAAAATCAACTTCAAATTCAATCAGTGTTTTGAAATTCGAACTGCATCAGATCAGATCAGGATCTGATGAGATGAGATTTGAGATGAGATGAGATGAAACTGAACTTACCGAGTAGTTAGGTTTAGGTTTAGAAGGAGATTGATCATCGTCGTCTTCGTCGGAAAAGGAACCGCGGAGGTGACGGAGCTTGTCCCAATGGTAGCAACAAGAGAATATTCCGCTGAGGCTGAAGATGACAATCAACAGTAAAGCTGTGCCGAGAGGAAAACCTAAGGTAGGGCGAGATGAGTCCTGGTGATTCAGCGGCGGCGGGTAGTACGTCGGAGACTCCATGATTACAGGCGGCGGTGGTAGTAGAATTGAATTGAATCGGCGGTGAGAAATGGTTGAGATCTCCGACTCCTCTCATGAGGGGGTGAAGACAACAATAGAATTAAGGGGGAAGAAGAAGAAGAAGAAGAAGTGAATGAAATGTGGGTTTAGAGTGGGAGGGGGTGGGGGTGAATTTATAAAGGAAGGTGAAGAAGGATGGTAGTGTTAGTTGGGGTACAGCTGTTTGTCCCCGCTAAGGTACGGAGGAAGTGGAAAGTTATAAATGTTTATGTTCATACTTGTTTTAATAAAATATAAGATAAAGTATTTAATAAAATAATTCGGTTGGAAGAAGAGTGAAGGTTAAAATTGTAATAAATTTATAGTATATAAAGGCATCGAGTTTATTAGGTTGGGTTGGGTTCAAATTACCCTAACCCGGTTCCAATCCAATAGATGCGATTTAACCTATTTTGTATCAACTATGTTTCGGGTTACCTCGGGTTAAGATTTTTTGGCTTTTCTATTTCTGGTTTCATTTTCGAGTTTCCCGCACAGCAGCAAGGAGTTGATCGCATGAAGGTAATTAAGTTTCTGGGTGGTTCTGCTAAAAGGTTTTATTCGTAATGTTGTTTGTTGGTAGAAGGTGTGTATTTTTCTTTAGTTTTGTGTTGTTCGTGTTGGTCTGTATGGTAGTTCTCTAGCTGCTGATGTGGTATTTTGGACTGCATGTTTTGGTTTAATATATGATATTCTTTTGTTGTGCAAAAAAAATTGGGTTTTTTCGGGTTGGGTTGATCTTTATTTTGAAAATCCATACCATAAATCATGGAGGTGCCACTTACGGAGGCACAGTAAATGAAGAAGATAAATGGCTAAAAGATAAAATAGCTACTTTGATTTAATTAAATTCTCTTATAATTAATGATAAACACATATGTGTATAGACAAAGGTTGAAGGAAAAATCCTTACAAAAATGTGAAGCTGAAAAAATACTCTAATAATCGTTTAGTTGTATGGTATACATATGTATATACAAGTAATTGAAGAGGATTTATGGTGTCTATGCATGTCTGTATGTTATACGCATGTGCATACTGAAAAAATTATTTGTATGCACATATGTATACCGTACAGATGAATTGTTACTATAGTATTTTTTTTAGTTTTTTATTTATTTATTTACGATTTTCCCCTTAACCTGACCTCATATGTATAAATATGAATTTAATCATTTGAGAACTCCTTATATTAGGATTACCGTGATAACTTCTATTTTAAAATATTGTTTTACATGATCAAAACTCATAGTTGACACGATATATATGTATTTTGATGGTTTTAGAAATAAATTCAAATGTTTACTCGTTATGTTCTAAAATACATGTTTATTTTCAAAATTATACCGTTATAGTTACTAAATTTTCAATTCTACTTTTAAATTTTAAGAGTTAAATATTTAAGAACTATTAAGATAAAAGATAAAACACAATTGATATTAATTGTATCATAATTATAATGATAAAAGTGTCTTTGACTTAAATGACCATTTCACATGTTCATAGTCTTCTAACAATTTTTCTCCGGAGTTGATGTAAATGTCACTACTTTTGCAATACATGTTCCTAATATTACGGATCTAGCTAAAAGACAAAAATCAAATCAAATTCAACACATATCTGCAATTGCGACGATCAGGTTCACAATTTGCGACAATAAACTGGTTGAATTTGATTTGTTTTGTCTTTTAGCTAAGTCCGCAATATTACAGAACTGGATATTGCGAAAGTAGTGATATTTGGATCAACTCAAGAAAAATGGTTAGAAGATCAATTTGGATGAGTGAAATGCACATTTGAGCCAATTTTCGTGATAAAATTACCACATAACTAGACAAATTATATAAAAATTATAGGGTCAGGTTAATGAGAAAACCTTAAAAAATAGAAAATTAAAACAAACACCCAGGAAGCGTTTCATCATAACGATATTCACATGTGTATATAATTAATCCGTAACATGTACACGTACAGAAAAACCAAAAAATAACTTAATTTACTTGTATGTATAAGTAAATACCATCTACATAAAAGCTATCAGAATGTTCTATTTTTTTGAAGTTTTCTCCTTAACTTCCTTCAATAATTATATTACACATCATCTAAAATCACATAAAATTTCTTTTGTAACCGATTTAATAAATTAAATACTTAAAATTAGCTATCAAAGTATTCAAATCCAAACTCAAGTATATGTTGGTCAACTAACTCCTCTTGTGGTAGTTGAAAATGGTCGTATTCAAGAGAAAACTGTCATATATGAGTCTATACGATAGGTTGGTACTTTAAAAGCATTTCAATGCAAATTGATAAAAATAGACAATTTCTTCAATCAAAATTTAATTTGTAATCAATTTTGGAGCTAAGTTCTTATTTTAGTAACAGTTCATACAAATTTCTTACGTATTTGCGGGAAATCTATTTTTATATTTAAAAAAAAAAGAAAAAAATTATTTAACTAAATTTTTTGTATAAATGTGGATACTTACACAAACTTGAGTAAATATTTTTTTTAAATCGAGTTTATGCAAATGCCTAAGATATGTGCATACAGTCGGGATAAAGTGAGGATCGGAATTTTAAAAAAAGTGAGTAAAAACTAATAAGATAATTTGATTATAAAGATTGGCTATTTTGGTCAATTTCTCATTTTAAATTTGTCTATCATGTTGGGTAAACTAAACATGATTAGGGTGTTGGTATATGCATCATTGTTTATGTGAAAAATTAGATCAGATCATATATTGAAATGTAAAAGATAAGTTTTACTGTTAATATATGTGAGGAGAAAATTACTTTATAAGAGTACCTTGAATAGCAGGATAGTGTGAAAATTAGAGTTAATGTGAAAACCGTAAAAAAAGATCTGGACTCTTGATCACCTTTAATCTCAAACCTATCCATGAATCACCTGAACCCAACCCGGATTGAACATATCGCATGATTAATTGTTGGTATAACATTTGATATAAAACCATCTAAAAGTTATAAATATGTAAAAAAAATTGTACGAGTTATTTTATAAATGAAAGATCACATGTAAACATACAGTATTTATACAGTCTTATTTGATAAATGAAAAATAAAAGATTGAAGATTGTTTTGTGGGTTAAAAAAACACAAAATATGTTTATTAATGAAATACACACTCACCAAATATGTTTATCAATGATACACATACTTATATGAAGACACAGAAGTGTAACATGTGAACCAAGGTGAATTATAACCTAAGATCAAATTATTAGTTGGTTTTGTTTGATTTTCATGAACTTTACACATGAAACAATAAATGAAATCAACGTTGACCAAATAAATAACTATATTAGTAACTTAAAAAAAAGCATTTACCATAAACTAATAACATATGTGGATTTTTAAATAAAAAAACAAAAAAGTAAAACACACAAATAAATAATTCATATATGAATAATTAATAAAAGCCCTAGGTAATCAAAAATGAGTTAACATATATGTTTTATAGTGGATTATTTTTTCATATTTACAAAAAACGTACACGTGAATTATTTATTAGTACGTTTTCCATATTTTTCTCTTTTTATTAGAAATACGACATGTGCTTTTAAATAATTTTAAGAAAACATTTATATATTCTTCTAATATATTAATAATATATTTTAACCATTTTATTCAACATCATAAAGATTAAATAGCATGTAGTTTTAAAAAAATGTTTTGATGATGACAAAAAAAATTCTCTAGCACCTTTTCCTTTCATTAAGACATTGAAAAACGTTAATTTTTATCATACCTAATCCCATCTTAACTTAAATCTTTAACCGTATCAAACCTAGGACACAATTTTTTTTAATACATGGTACTAAGGATACTATTTAAATTTTTTTTATTATGGACAAATATTTACATACATTTTACTTTTTTTTAATTTGTTGCTATACAAATTGATTAAAAATTATAATATTAAAATTTATAAAATAGGATTATATTAGGAGTGACAATTTTGTGTCACTCTAAAATTAAATCGAACAACATATGTATCAGTTTTACAAATTAAATTGGTACCAACTTCAATCGATTGGTAGCATTGTACCAAATATACAAACTTGGTTGGTACATACCTACATGGTATTGAAAGTGGCATACTATGGTAGTACCTGGGTATTGACATATTTAATTATTTATTAGTTTTTGAATTTTTTATGTTTTAAATATTAAAGTTTAACTATTTTGTTTGAACATTAGAATCTTTACAAGTTTTATTACTTCCACCCCTAGTACTTAAGCTGGTTTCATGTGTTTTCTCTTCATTTTTGTTTATTGATGAATTCCCACAATTCGACTAAAGAAATGTTGTACTAAGCTTCCTAACATGGGTATAAATAATTCGTAGTACTTTTTTATCAAGTAATTCAAGTTTTAATATGCTTTGTGTCGAATTTTATGGAGTACACATATAAATTTGAAACATAATTCTGGTTCATTAAGCTCGATTTGAAACATAATTCTGAGTCAAACTTTTGTTTTGTTAGTCACAATTCTAACAGATAATTATGGTTCATTAAGCTCTTGAATCAAGTTAATATCAAGAAAATTCATCAAGATTGAATTCACAGTGTTGATTCAACCTCCACTTAGTTCATTTGCAACCTTATTTTATAACACTTCTCAATACAAACCGAATACTAAGTCATACAATATTGAACACATGATACATTTCACTGTTTGTGATGGTGCATATATTTGAGATACTATGTTCAATTAACGATTTTAAGAGTTGTTGTATTATATTTATTATGAAATCTATTTATTAAGTTATCAAGTGAACTTGAAATCAAAGAGCTGTGATATAAAAAGTTACGTTTGTTTGCTAAACAACCATATCCTTTGTTTATAGTTGATGACCTCTGAAACTAATATTCGTCGGTTTCCCTCATATTGAGGGGGTGAGACCAATATAACAGTTTATTTGTATCATTGTTAGTACAAGTTTTGGACGAATAAATTTATAAACTATAATCACTTGACGATCTTATCAATTTCGATGATTGACGAACACTCAAGTCATCTTATTTACTAACAGTTTACTTGGTGTTTTTAGAATTGTTCAATGATCAAATTTCATATCGTGATCAACTACGACAAATGAAAAAGTGACGTAATTAAAGAGATCATAATTTGACAAGAAAAACATGCCGTATGGAATTCATTAAAGTATTTATTTAGTCTGGTGCAATGAAGAATATTCTAATCCAATAATTATTTCAAATTTCAATTTGGAAATATCAAAAGTACTTAGAAGGGCATCTCCAATGACATTTTCTATTTTACTCTTTATTATAAAGAGTAAAATAAAGAGTTGGTCATATCTACTTCAATGACATTCTCTATTTTAGTCTCTAAAATAATGTTCAATAAACCATTTGTATTTATTAACTTTATAAATTATACCCTTATATTTTTATTTTCACAATATAACCTTATATTTATTAATTTTATCATGTTATTTTGACAACATTATAATTGAAGGACCAATTTTATCATGCTTCAGTTTAGGGAAATTAATTATTTTAACCATTTTAGAAATCAATATTACCAAAATACCATTTTCTCTCCACTTTTATCAAAATGACCAAAATACAATTGAAACATCCACCGAAATCAAAACCTCTGCCAAATACCTCCGAGGTTATAATTTATCAATTTTAATTTACATTTTACATTTTATACTCTTAGAGTTAGTTATTAAATTACTGTAGGTACTTTACTTTTTAATTTTTCGTTTTACATCTTTATCACATTAACACACATACTCGTATATCAATTAAAATACGTCTAAAAAATACGTTTTTATTTTAACAAGTTACACCATTATAATCGTCTCGACAATACCTTCGAAATGAACCCAATATTGAATATTTTTTTATTTAATTATATATACTTTTAAAGCCAATTATCCTCTTGATCGGTGAATATGAATATTTTTCATAAAATTCGGAATATTAATTAAAATATAATGCTATTATAATTTAACAACAAAGTATAATATTATGGATATATAAAGAAATAAGATATAAATTATAGTGAATTTGTACTACTTTTGTGTTATTGTCATTTCTATAATAAAAACCATATAAATTAATATTCATGTAAAATAACACATAATGCATCGATTCTTAAGGTTATTACAATATATACTATAGTTAACCCATTTTTGAATCAATGATATATACACAGTGCGGAGGGGACTACAGAAATAAAATACAATAATCTTTCAAGTATATTTCCATGCTCTCCTTCTCCAAGACCTTTCAATCTTTCATGAGTAATTTTTCAGCCTCAATATAATATTTTAATAGCCGGAAAAGGCGATCAACTTACAAAAAATAATAGCATTATATTTTAATTAATATTCTGAATTTTGTGAAAATATTCATATTCACCGATAAAGAGGATAATTGTCTTTAAAAGTATATAATTAAATCGAAAAATATTCAATATTGGGCTCATTTCTAAGGTATTGTCGAGACGATTATAACGGTGTAACTTGTTAAAATAAAAACGTATTTTAATTGTTATACGAGTATGTGTGTTAATGTGATAAGGGTGTAAAACAAAAAATTAAAAAGTAAAGTACCTAAAGTAATTTATTAACTAACTCTAAAGGCAGAAAATGTAAAATGTAAGTAATAAATTTAACAAATTTTGTGGCGGGGGATTAATGCATTCATAATTTTTTTTGGCGGAGGATTTCATGTATTTGACGGAGGATTATACCAAAACGATGTCGTTTTAGTGGTTTAGCAAACCTAATCGATCTCAGTTGTATTTCGTAGGGTATTTCGGTTGAATTTTGGTCATTTTGGTAATCATGGAGAGAAAATAGTCATTTTGTTAACATTGTTTTCTAAAATGGTTAAATAGTTAATTTCCCTTTAGTTTATTAAAATTGATATTAGACAACAACTAAAATAAAAATACAACAATTCAAAGAATTGAAGGGTGAATTTGTAATTATCAAAAGTTATAAAAAATAAAGAGTAGTGAATAGTAACTCTCTATATTTAGAGAATTATTATTCAATTCTCTATTTTAGAGAGTGAAATAGAGACTTCATTGGAGTGAAAATAGAGAGTAAAATAGAGATAAAGAGTAAAATAGAGAGTTCATTGGAGATGGTCTAAGTGATTAAAATTATAATCAAGGAGGATTTTATAAAAATAAAGTCTTACAAATTTAATTTGTAATTCAAAATGATTTTCTTTTACCATTTATCTATTACCCGTGTAGTTACCTGCTATGTTAATGGGTATGGGTACGAAATTAATTAATTACTTTTTTCGTAACTCGTTATTTCAAATAAATTGGGTAACGAAATAAGTCTTACCCTACCCGTTACCAGTCCAACTTTCAAGTACGGGTGAACATCGGAACCGGGAACTCGTCTTTGGAACTGGAACCGGAACCGATGTGATTGGTTCTAGTTTCTAGAATATTAAACCGATCAGGATTGGTTCTGGTTCTGGTTCTGGTTCTTATTTTCTTGAAATCATTGGTACTCGGTCCCGCTAGATACCAAAACCGGAACCAACGAGTACCCGCTATTTTTTTTAATAAAAATATTTATTTATTATATTTAAATATTATGATATGAAGTGTTTTGGAAGCCGTTTTGTTGCTATCGAGAGACTCAATAGTTTCTAATTTTATTCATATAATTATTAGTTTTTAGTTTTTATCGTATTAATTATTTCTGTTTGTTGTATTTATCTCTTTAAGTCGGTACTTTGTATCTTGTAACAGACTTACAATTACTTTTTGTTGCATTAAATGATAAAACTTAGAAATAAATTTAGCCGGTACCAGAATCAGTTCCAAAATATAAACAACCGATATAAACAGTTATGGGTTTCATTTCTTTTGTTCCAAAAACTACCGGTTCCATAAATTTTAACCAAGTACCTCCCTTTCTCACCCCTACTTCTATGTACCCTTTGTGAAGTCATTCAACTTAAACTCCATGTTAAGATTTTTATTATATAAACATCAAAAGTATTTATTTCGTAAAGATATTTTGTAGCCTTTATTTAAAAAGGTACAAACATATTTAATTATAAAAGATATTTTAATCAACCATTTTATTTTATTTTATTTTATAATTTAAATTTATTAACCGAACTTTTAGCATATTCTCAAAAATAAAGAAAATGAAATTTTGGATCGACTTTTATTTTAATAAAATATCTAAAATAGAGATAATATAAAAGATATGTTAAAATTCTTCGACCTTGAAGAACTCTCAAATATGATTATTTTATAGAGAGAAACGACCTTTTCTTTATCAATAATAATCATTGAAATTAAATGTTTCAAAAAGATAAATAGTATTTTATTAAATTTACATAATATTTTAATAAAAAAATTAATGTTGTTTTATCTAAAATGAGAAATTTGTTGATCTATTGGCTATCTGCTCGTGATAGCATAAGATAAAAATAATGCCCACTTGTATGTGCCAGGCTACTGAAAGAAAATTTGGCAATTGCGTGCAACACCAACAATAATTTTTTTTTTCTTGAAAAGCATCAAGGGTGGTGATACCAACGAGGGTTGTGCTGAGAAAACGAAGAATTAAAATATCCAAAAGTTGTAGTCTTTGTATAAAATGAAGCGAAGATGGATGGAATATATTCATCGAGTGTGAATCCACATAGAATTCTTTGCAACGAATGAACTTAAATGTGACCGTCTATAATACCACATCAAGTGACACATGTTTCATAGATTAGCTATTTCAAGTACTTGGAAACACGATTGACCAAATTGGAAGCAGGATTGTGGCTATTCTTTGGAGTATTTGTAGGGAACGTAATCAGAGGGTATGGAAAAATCATTTGAGACGGTCGAACATGATTTCCCAACTCAGTTTAGAAAACTTGGTGGACCAGGATAAAGCAATTCAATAAAATGGAAGCGCGGAATTAGGGATTGTCTTGAGGAATGGAAATGCCACATTAATGGCTTATAAAATGGTTCAAATCGTTAGGTTCCTCGAAGTCAGGGAATGTGAAGTTGTGGCTTTAATTGAATCCATATCTTGGGTGGAATCTATGGGGTATCGTTAAGTGATATTCGAGTCTGATTCTCAGGTGGTCATCGCAATAGCACAAAAAGAGGAGCACGATATTACACAATAGCACATCGTCAATTGTTGCAACTCATCCATCTTTTAGGATCCAGTGTGTTTGGAGAAATAAAAATAGGGTTACCAACATAGGCTTAGGATCGTGTGAGAAGGAGAGTTAAGGTTCGTAAGAAGAGATCTGAACGTTTTATCACTTTTAATCTCATATCTCCCCCATGAATTGCGCTTTAGAAGGAAGTTATTCGGTGTATCTCGGTTCATGTCATCTCGATGCATCTCATTATAATGTGCATCCAATGGTGGAGATCCCTTCTTACGCTTCTCACCTTAACTCTCCTTCTTACCAGAACTCAACCCTACCAACACATTGGTAAGGCAATCACAATTTCATGCTTCGCCTACGATAGGTGTTGATTCTCCAACTTGGCTTATTGATTCTTAACTCTATTTGTAATTCTTTTGATCATCAATGAATTTATATTTTCCTTAAAAAGTTAAAAAAAAATTGAAAAATTGAAAAAGTTTATTGTAGATCTCGAAAATTTCCTTTTTTATTGTTTAAAGAAAAAGAAAAAAGAAAAAAAGAAGGGAAAAAGTCAAAATTGTCGTTTAGGGGTGTGAAAGGTCGTTTTAGAGATAGTTTTGGGTGTCAAAGGTCATTTTTAAGAAAGTTCTGGGGTTCTCGTGATCTTAACTTTTTATTTTTTTATTTTTTTATTTTTTATAAAACTTTTTGGTTAATATCCAGCTATCTAGGAAGTTAGGCTATGTTTGTAGATAAATTTATGATGATAAATTTAGCGTATGACTTATAAGATAATGATGACTTATAAAATTAGCTAATAAAATTACTGATGAATAAGTTATGTTTGGCGAAAAAGCATGAGCGTATGAAATGAAAAGGGCGTGTTGAAAATAAATAAATAATATTAGTTAGGGGTAAAATTGAAAAAAATGTCAAAAAGCTCCTCATAAGCTACTCCAAGTAGCTTATCGATAAGCTAGCTTATGTGCATCCAAACGACTACTCAGAAAATAAGCTAGCTTATAAGTCAGCTTATAAGCTAGCTTATTTTTGCCAAACAATGCCTTAATTTATTAGGAGTGAAATGCATGGAAATAAGTGTGAAAAACAAACTAATACATTATTTATTAATTTTTAAAATTTTTAATAAAATAAAATAAGAACATAGCATAATGTAGATATTATAAAATAAAATAATATAGATTCTTTGTACGAGGACTTTATAGAGAGGTATAAACGAACCGAATTGAATAGTACGTTATTCAAGTTTGGTTCGAAAAAATAATATCAGTTGAATAACTTTTTTAAAGTAAGCTCGATGCTCGTTTAACTCATTTATTAGTTTAAGTTCGATAATATTTATATTTTTATTGAATGATTAATGATTATATGAGTATGTTTGAATTAAAAAAAATGTATTCTCGAATGGCTCGACTTGACTCAAAAAATTTAATCGGTTTATTGAACGAGTCGCGTAGGGCATTATTGTTATGAAGCTCGGCTTGTTAATTTAAATGGGTTTTATTTTGTGTGTGATATTGACGCGAGTTCGAGAAATATTAAGCTCGAGTTTGAGATACACGAGCTCGAGCTCAAGCAGCTCGTTAAAAACTCGAATCATTTACATCTGTATACTATGTAGGGAGTAAAGTAATGAAAATTAATGTAGGACACTGAAAGAAGATTTTGTTATATATTTGGCTCTCTATAATAATTAAAGTTAATATAAAAAGCTCATTGAAGATGCTCTAAAAGAATATCTAGTGTTGAATATTTTTATACGATGCTATAATATTCAAAGAAAAAACTCTTTATCCATCAAATCATTAATCTTTGTGTTCTTTTATCCTAAGTTCAAAATTAGAAGAAAAAAAAATATGAAATTGTTAAAAATTACAATTGCATAAAAATATAAGTTCACTGTCTTTTAGTTCAAATATGTAACTATAAAACCGGATGAAAATACAATAATGTTTATAATATCCCATATGGCTAAAATATGTGACCAAGATACTATATTAAGTTTTAGATATTGTTAGGTTAGGAATCGATTATACATAGCGCTCTTTTTTAAATAAGATTGTGAATACAAGACATAAAATATATAACAAATTTCACTCTCAACATACATTTTACAAGGATTGAAGTTATTTTTACTGTATTAAGACCAATCAATTGAGAAGAATGTTATACGAAAGGTTTGATACATATAAGTCAACTTCAAAATTGGTCCCCGAAGGAAAGGCATGTTCGAATATAGAAGAAAAAACTGAATTGAAAACGTTTCCTTAATTTAAATAATTAAAACCTTTTAAATATGATTTAAAGGTTTAATTGAAATATGGTATTTAAGTATTGTTCGAGCATCTCCAAGATGAATTGATATTTTTAAAAGATAACCAAATTTAAAAATCTCTAAAAAAAATTATATCAAAGTTCAACATATTTATATATTAGAAGGGGATGGGGAAAAAAGGGGGGGTGCAGAGGCAATTCTTGAATCTCAATCTCAATCCACGTCTCAATCAAAGGCCAACAGATATAACATACATGTATAGAAATACAGATTTTAAAAAAAAATCATTGTTTAAATGGTTTCTATACTTTTTTGACATCGTTGTGTTTAAAATGATTCTTGTAATTATTCTTTTATTAAACTCATACATGTCAAGTACTTTTTGTATAATTTATTTATGTTATTCTTTTTACAACTTTATGGCACCCAACACGAATAAGTTGATCAAGATTCACAGGCAACAATTTAAATAAGAAACAGTTTCTTACACAAACAAAAATTAAAGTTGATTCAGTGGCGGACCCTTGTAATTTATTTAAGCGAATGTACTTTTAAAGTGAATCAAAGGTCGACAAAATAACGATTTAATCGGGAGAGAAAGTCAACGAGGTTTGACTTAGGAAAAAGTAAAATGTGTCGATTTGGGGATATGATAAATTTTTTCAAATGGAATTGATCTAGATTCTTAAAACTTTCACTTTGAAGATTTGAACTCGTGACCTTTAATATATAAAGTGGTGATCCAACTCTCTCACCTATCAAGCGGGTGCACCTTTCAAATGACTAATTTTATTTTCTCTTGCAATATTCGAGTGAGCGGGTGCATAGAGCCCGCTCAGCTCCTAATAAATCCACCCCTAAGCTGATTGATGGAACTTTGTTATAGAACTTTATCCGAATCTTTATCACGAACATCTTACATCAAACATCAAGCTTCAAATATGCCGATAATAAGCATATCATACACATATTCAATGGATAAACTTGAACAAAAACATCTTATCCACTGTAATTTTAATAACCAGATTGTTCTTTATCTTTTACACTTACGGATTGTTACTTGTTTAACATTCATGACAACTATTTACTTAAAGAATGTGAATTTTAAGAGCATCTCCAACTGCTTCTCCAAAATGGAGAAAACAAGGATTTTGAGCCAATGTTTTGCTCCAACAGCTTACCCAGAACTATCTCCAAATGGAAAAAGTAAGAAAGAAAATGTTTTTTTTCCCTTATGGAGATCACTCCAATAATGATTACCAAGTGAGACCACCAATAGAAATTTTTGAAAATATATATTTAAAGAGATAAAAAATATATTAATAGATGATTGCAATATTTTAATATTATAATTAATGTTGGATTCTCCAAAATAAGAAATCTGTTGGAAATAAATGTAACATTTTTAAAAGATTTTGACTTTTGGTTTTCCATTTTATAGAAATTTGTTGGAATCTTCTACATGCGCAACATCAACAACCATGAGAAATCCACCAATTCACATATGATGTGTGAACAATGAGTGTAGGGGTGAGCTCGGGACCGGACCGGTACCGAACCGGTACCAAAACCGGGTAGTACCGAAACCGAAAGTGTCAAAATCCAATACCGAATACCGAACCGATTAGTGATATTCGGTACCGGTACCGGGATTTTCGGGACTAGAACCGTTTGGTACCATTTTTTTGAACGGCTAAGGTTTTTCACCATTTACCGTTAAACGCAATGACAAAAACCAAATCACTTAACCAAACCAGTACCGAAATCCCAAACCGAACCGGTCCTGAAACCAAAAGTACCGAAAACCGAAATTCATAAATCCCAATACCGAATCCCAAACCGATTAGTGAAATTCGGTACCGGTACCAGTTCGGTTTAGCATTTTGGTCCATTCCGCTCATCCCTAAATGACAGTTGTGTACCATAGTCGGTAGAAAGATATGGATAAGGGGACATGGCATACACATGGTGAGCTACAACAATGGTTAAAGAGGCTAACATAGCTAGATTAAGAGATAACCGAGCATGCCATGACGTTTTTTTTATGTTGGGGAAAGAGAACGAAACCTCTGCCAATATATTAATAAAAAGCAAAATACAAAGTAACAAGAAGCCAAAAGGTACATAGACCAACTGACATAAACCAATACTAATGGTTGATGTCAAGTACACGCTTCCAAAATTCAATCCATAAACCAAACGTCTTCTTTATATCACGTGTCTTGCTCCAACAATCAAGCTTTATTATTGATGACATTTAGAAGCCGCATCCGGTCGATGCATCGTATTCCCTTTTGTCTTCTCTTTGTGCGACAACTTGCCACTCTGAGAAACACTTTCCAAGTTGTCCCCTCCGTCCGTCATGTCTCCTAAAGGTCCAAATCTATTTGAAATGGTCGGTTGCTTTGAATTGTTACTAGACAGTTTAGCCAGTGAAGACATTTGAACCGAGGGAGTAGTTCCACCCTTTGCCAATGCCATGACGTTGTTAGGGTCTCATATAGGCCTTTATCGCCCTAGCCCGTAATTAGACCTTTATGAGCTTCTAAAATATCTTTTAGACCATGACTAATGCCCCAATTGGTCCTATATATGTGACCCGCTTACCAGGAAAAGAATTGCAATAGCTAAATGATGTGAGATGCTCTAAGCATCTCCAACAGACATGTTATGTTTTTTGTTTTTCCATATTTCGAAATTTATTCAAAAAAAAAATTGGATAAAAGTTTAGCATAGTTGTTGGAACAAAAAATTTCCGTATCTTCAAATTTTCTAGAATAGTATAGTTTTGGAAAATGCTCTAACATTACATTTTCTTTAGATCAATATGATTCTTCTGGTTAAACAAAATGCATATACTTATATTAGTCTCTATAATTTCCTTGTTCATAATATTATCGTTTTAAAACAATTTGTGTTAACTATAATTTAATAGAGGCTAATCATTTGAGAACGTATAAAAATTGTTAGAATTCTAAAAATCAGTGTATTATGTGTTATTAACCTAATACACATTATTTATTTACATTTACAACAAAAAAAAATTGACTAACATGTATTTGTTTCACACAGTGAATAATTTTACATGTTTGTGAAATTAAAGGTTCACCGAATACATATGAAAAAAAACACATTGTAAAACAAATCAATATTTTAAAAATCATGTAAAACAATACCTTAAAATAAAAGTTTTTATAGTTATTTATACTATATTAATAAACATGGATAACAACTATGGTTGAATTTTAGCGGGTACAACTTGTTATGTTAAATGTACAAAATATAGAGCCTCGCAACCTCCCTAGTTCTACATAATACTAAAAATTAAATCATATTTAATTTTTAAATTACAACTTATAATATCATAATTAGCTTTTTAATTTACTTTATACCTCTATTTTTTACATCCTTATCATATTAAAATAAATAAAATATGTTAGATTTTCCTTTTTTTTTATAAATTATATCATTTTAAAATTTATAATCGTGTCGTCAATATCTTCAAATTAAACTCAATATTAAATATTTTTTGGATTTATCCATATTATTAAATAACATAAATACATAATTAATTATTTCTAAAATTAGATTTTATATCTTACAATTATTTATTTAATTTGATTTATATTCTTTATTTTTTTTAATTTTTCTATCATATATTAACTAAAATACATTAAAAATATGTTTTTTTTACAGTTTATATCATTATGATCGTTTTGTTAATATATTTAAAATATGCTCAATCTTGAATATTTTGAATTTAATATATTATAACTTTTTTTCTTTCTTTCTTTTAATTCATAATAATATTAAGTTTAAAATAATATTTAATTTTAGGTTTAATTGCTTTTATAACTTCTATTGTATTTTAATTTGAAATCTTAGAATTTATAATGAACATAAACTTTATAACATTGATTTACAAAAAGAAAAAAAAGATTAACACAGGGTCGAGCCGAGGGGGTACCAATGTGGGACTTTGAATCGGGCCCCCATATTTTTTCTGGCCTCCAATTTTTTTTGGGCCCAATTATATATAGGTATCTTAGTATAAAGGAAAGTTCAAATACAAACTCATATTACAAACTATACAAACTGGTTCAAATCAATATAAAAATAATATTTTTTCATGATTTTTTTCCATCAAATGCTATGATTTAAGATATTAGTATACATATGTTTGTTTCATAATGTAAAAGTTTCACATGTATTTGTTTTCACAAGTTGAAAGTTTCTCATATATTTTTTTATGAAAAAATTTCATATGTTTTTGTTTCATAATGTAAAACTTTCACATGTAATTTTTTCACAAGGTGAAACAAACATATGTGCAATAATATCTTAAACCATAACATTTGATGAAAAAAAATCGTGCAAAACAATTATTTTTATATTGATTTGAACTAGTTTGTATAGTTTGTACATAAATATGAGTTTGTATTTGATCATCCCTCTCTTAGTATATATCTTTTACTTTAGCCTAAATTTTCGGCTTAACTGAGATTTAAAAAAAGCCCAAATGAGAAATTAAAATCATTAACTGATTAAAGATAAAATCCCTAGATTCTAGAACGACGATTTCAATAAGGCGACAAAATTTTGGATCTCGCTCTCATTCTCTCACTTTGACGATTGTCGATTGAATTCCCCTCGATTATTCCCGTTGATTTTGTTTTCCCAATGACTAATGTGATGATTGAATCTCAGCCATGTTTAATTATTTTTCAGTCTCTTGCCCTCTTTCCTGCCTTAATCTGTTATTTCTCTTGTTCATTGTTTAACGAAAAACTTTCATTTACGCCTCCAAACTCCTGATTTTATTCACATCGTTAGTAATCGTCCCCCCTCCCCCCCCATTTGAGAACTTGAAGAAAATTTGAGATTTGAAGTCGTATTTGCACTCCACAATGACACAAGATGAACTCAATGGACTGGCTTTGATAGCTATTGAAAATAGTTTTTTGGAGAAAATCGGTGGTGAAGAATCCATTGAGTATTTTGTATCGAAAAATGTTAGAAGGATGGTCTTATTTAAATGAACTTCGTATGTTACATTGTTATTTTAAGACATTTTTGTTGTTTATGTTGTAAAACTTTTAATATAATATATGGTATTTTTTTTTATCTTATCATAATTTGTTAGTCGATCTACACTCTTGGTAAATTTGTAACAGGGCCTCTAAAAAGATTGAAACGGCTATGGATTAACATTCTAATGTACTATACGGATATCCAAACTACTTATAATATATCCTTTTCAAAAAGAAAAACTACTTATAATATATGATTATATATGTTCCTGGAATTAATAAAGATGTATTTATTTATTTTTTTGAAAAACAAGTTAATAGTTAGTAGTTAGTGATTCGGACCTACAGTGACATCCATATGGGCAGTATGCGGGACCCGAATCTTCATCTTAGGGGATAAAATCTCACTCCTCCACCATTTTTAGGAAAATCACCACTCTCAAGGCTCGAATCCGAGACCTTAAGGATGATGTAAAAACTCCGGTACCGCTAGACCAGAGACCATTTGGTAATAAAGATGTATTATTGAACTGGTATTTTTACGATTTAAACGGGGATATGATACCCAGTGGATATATTCGTTCAACTCCTGTAATCCACTTTAACTTAATCATATCAAAATTCCACTTTCCACTTGCGACATGAATTAAATGAAATTAATGCTTTTGCATTTACTTCAAGGTTTTTTAGAGTAAATAACAAATTTGGTCCCTGTTATTTATTAAAAATAACAATTTTGTATTTATGGTTTTAAAATTATAAGAAGACTACTCTCATTTATAAAAACGCTCAAATGTTATCCTTTTCTCTAACAGTCGTTAAAAAATTCTATTAAAGGATAAACATTTTATCGATTTTTTGTCTTTTACGCAATCAAATTAAATTTTATGATTCTGGTCAATATGATTTTTGATTTGGTAGAAGACAAAAATATGGTTAAAAAAACCGAACGCCCTTTGTTCAACAATTTTTTTTAACGATCATTACAAAGATGGACTAAATTTACACGTTTTTACAAATCACAATGGTCCTCTTCTAATTCTAAAATTACAGAGGCAAAAAGTGTAAGGTTTTGACAAACCAAGGAGCGAATTTTGTGTTTTACGCTTTTTTTTGGAAGGCATAGTGGCATCGAACCAACGAACGACTACCACGAACACCCGCACACACGCACTCACACCTCTCTGGCGGTATCGAGTAGCCCACTAATCCGTCGTTGTTCCGGCCTAGCTTACGTTGAATCTAGAGCCCAACCATAGTCTAAGACTGGGCTGGGGGGAAGTCCAGTCAAAGACTGGACCTGCCCGAGGATTGGGTACTCCTCATGCCTTTAAATTGACTCTCATTTGATTCGAACCCGGGTAGATTGGGATACCATCCATAATTCCCTACTCCCTCTAGAATGTTATCGCCTTGAAAAAACCCAACTGAGCTAGACATGATTTGTACGTTTTTTGTTATTATTTAAATTACAATAACTGATTTTAATTTTAAGTGTAAGTTGGTAGTTGATGGTCGGTGGTGTACAAGTTGCATTCTGTTTTGACCGGTCAACAATTGTCACAAGTGTAAGTTAAACGAATCGTTTACAAGACTCAAGTACTCAATTATTACAAATGTTGTTAATTATAAGCCCAACAGACACATAAATAGTCAAATTGATTAGTTGTATTATTTGTATTGAATTCATATATTTTACTTTTTATATGAATTAAATTTAACGAGTTTAAAGCCTTGTTAAAAACATCTTCATAATTTCTTTAAAATAGAGATTTAAAAATTTGAAAATCTTTCAAAAATAAAAATTACATTCAACCCAAGAGTAGCTTTCTTCATTTTAGAGACTATAACATTCATTATATTATTAAAATATTTTAGGTTTGTAACAAATTATTGTTTATCTCATGGTATTTATTTTTGAAGATTTTTCCAAATTTAAAGATTTTTGTACTCTCCATCATAGTTTCTCTATTTTAGAGCAAGTTTTTGAGATGTTGTTAAAGCAAAAAACTATTCAAAATCTCTATTTTCTTCATTTTATAGATGATCTTACATAAGTTGCCCATAAAAATGTCTTACATGTAAATATGTTTTTAGTCCTAATACATGAGTCACTTTGTTTAATTATTATGTTTTTTTTCAACATTATCCTTTTTGTGCAAAATGCTTCATGACCGTTGACGTACGAGTCAGCTCTCAACATTACGTAACTCAATTGCGTAACAGTTCACTTTACTTTGTGAATGTCTCAAAATTAAATAGATAAAATTTCTAATTACTGACTAAGTCAACTTCTTCCATACATAACCATTTAAAAGTAAGAGAATTGGACATTTATAACTAATATAATCTAATAAATAACTGGAAACCTATTAACTTAGTTTATCTGTTTCCTTGGCTCAGCAGTAATTGCTCACATTGTCAAAAACTCATATTTTAACATTTTATGTATGTTTTAGAAATATTTTTGCATAAATCCTTGATCGATTATGTTGGTGATGTACGAAAATCGTTTTACATAATTGAACACTTTGACATCGTGTTGTAGTTTTGATGATAAACATATTTTTGTGCACTAATATTCAAAATACATTGCACAAAACATATGTCAAAAATCGAGTATTAAAATATTCTGAAGTTTTTCTTATATCAATATGTATTCCATAATATAATTAACTTGAATATCATAGCAGGATATATATTTGACGCAACCTTCAATACAGATTTATTTTAAGTTAACCTTGAATATTTTTTTTAAAATATCAATAAAAATGAAAGTAAATGAAATTTATGTTTTTCGTCGTAATATTTAAGATTCCATTATCAAGTTATTTTAAAAGATATAAAAGTAACAACATCCCTTTTAAAAAATTAAATCTTCGGATAGAATGTTTATAAGATTAATTTGTAAATTAAAAAAACCTATAATATAAATATTATTTCTTTTGAATTTGCAATAGTTACTTTAAACATAATCATGATGATCTATAATGAGACATGTATTAAATTTAACTAAGGAGCCGATGGTTGATCTAGTGTTGTATTTAATGCACAAAAGTTGTGAGAGGTAATACAAATTTTAAGATTGATTTATTCAAACTCTTGCATGATAAGATAATAATTTTCAGACCTAATATGTAACAGATAGTCCAAATGATATAACTTATTTATCAAGGCTTGATTTTATGAATAGAGGTCGAAAGAAACTCTAATTATTGTATGTTGATCTTAATTAGAAGAATCAGTAACCCAAACATGCTTCGTTCATCCTTTATTGATTCTATAAGCAAAACTTATCAATTATAAGTGACTTTTGGTGTATTTTGGTAGTAGATGATGAAGAAGAGAAGCAACAACTTTAGTAGAAATCAACAAGTTTTGTATATGATTTTGATGTTAAAGTCCTATATTATGATCTGGTCACCAGCTTATGTTGTATACGACGATAATCAAATAAAAACCATAAAAAGTTTACAAACTCGTGAAAGTTGATATAAAAATATTTTTTTATATGATTTTTTTTCATCAAAACCTATAATTTAAGATATTGTTTCACATATGTTTGTGTTCACCTTATGAAATAATTACATGTGGAAAAAAAATTGATTCACTTAGTGAAACAAAAAATATGCATAAAAAATATTCATATGGTGAAACAAATACATGTGAAAATTTCGCCTTATGAAACAAATATATGTAAAATAATATCTTAAATCCTAGCATTTGATAGGAAAAAAAATTATATCGATTTTTACGATTTTGTAACCTTTTTGTGGTTTTTATTTGATTAAGCCCGTATATATATATATATATATATATATATATATATATATATATGGGAGGGATCATACGAGAACCACTTATCTTTAAAGGAACAAAGGAACACTTTGTAGACCACATATGATGGGGGTCCCACATAATATTAAATCATTTCTGATTTAATATTAAATCATATTAAATCAGAAATGATTTAATATTATGTGGGACCCACATCATATGTGGTCTATAAGGTGTTCCTTTATTTCTTTAAATTTACAAAGTTTCTCATTTGAACCTTCCTCTATATATATATATATATAGAGAGAGAGAGAGAGAGAGAGAGAGGAAGGTTCAAATGATAACTTTGCATTTTTAAAGGAACAAAGGGACAATTGTGGATCACATATGATGTGGTCCTAAATGAGTTCCTTTGTTTCTTTAAATTGGTAGTGTTCTCGTATGATCCCTCCCCTATATATATATATATATATATGTAGCGGGTTCATACGAGGACGTTAACAATTTACGAGAATGCAGGGAGCTTTTTTCATGTACAAGATCACATGTGATTTTGCACTAACTGTAGCGGGTGACTTTTGGGGTCACTTAAGTCGCATATAAAGTCACCCACATCATTTATGATTTTGTACATGAATCATATGTGATTTTGTATATGAAAATTTTCATGTACAAAAATGATTGGCTGAGAATTGTACTCGGATTCTCGTAAATTGTTATCATCCTCGCATGAACCTCCCTATATATATAATATATATATATAAGGGAGATTTCAAATACAAACCACGTCAATTCGTACAAACCGCGTGTTTCATTGTTTTTTTGAATAATTTTTTTTTCATGAAAGTGTTAATATAATGAATTTGTTTCATATAATTCTTTTATTCATGAAATTATTTTTCTTTCTACATGAAAATAAATTGATTCATGAAACTCTCAATTTGATGAATCTTGTTTCACATATGTTTGATTCACCAACCTTCATGTATTTTTGATAAAAAAAAAATCATATATTATTGACTAATCAACCCTAATAATTAAGAAAAAGTGAAAAAAAAATTAAAAAAAATATTGGTTGCATGCGGTTTGTACGGTTTGTATGAATTGAATCAGATATGATTTTATAATGTGTGAGACCCACATCTTATGTGATCCACAAGGTGTTCCTTTGTTTATTTAAATTTACAAAGTTCTCATATAGAGGGGAGATTTCAAATACAAACTACGTCAATTCGTACAAATCGCGTGTTTCATTGTTTTTTTCATTAAAGTGTTTAATATGATGAATTTGTTTCATATAATTTTTTTCTTCATGAAATTATTTTTCTTTCTACATGAAAATGAATTGTTTCATGAAACTCGTCAATTCGTACAAAACCGCGTGTTTCATTGTTTTTTTCATGAAAGTGTTTAATATGATGAATTTGTTTCATATAATTTTTTTTTCATGAAATTATTTTTTTTTCTACATGAAAATGAATTGTTTCATGAAACTCTCAATTTGATGAATATTGTTTCACATATTCTTGATTCACCAATCTTCATGTATTCTTGATGAAATTTTTTCATATATTATTGACTAATTAACCCTAATAATTAAGAAAAAGTGAAAAAAAAAATTAAAAAATATTGGTTGCATGCGGTTTGTACGAATTGACGTGGTTTGTAACGGAAATCAACCCTATATATATATATAGAGAGAGAGAGAGGCGGGTTCATGCAATGATGGTAACAATTCACGAGAATGCGAAGACAATCCTCAACCAATCATTTTGTACATGAAAATTTTTTCAATCATAAAATCATATGTGATTTTGTACTATCATCAAAAATGACACGCGCGACTTTTGTTGCAGGAAAAGTCTCGGCTAATCATATATGATTTTGTATATGAATCATATGTGATTTTATACATCAAAAATTTTATGTACAAAATGATTGGCTGAGATTTGTCCTCGCATCCTCGTAAATTGTTACCGTCCTCGCATGAACCTCTTTCTATATATATATGTATATATATAGGGTTAGGTTCAAATGTGAACTCAATTTTGACTGTGAACGTGAGGACGAATCTCAGCCACACATCTTCGGTTATGGTGGACGCGATCACGGAGGATTGACGCGATTCATGGGAGGGTGGAGATTATTAAAGGAGGGGAATCAGGTCAAAGCCGTCTTTATTGACCGGATAAGCGGCTGAGATTCGTCCTCACGTTCACAACCAAAAATGAGCTCACATTTGAACTTTCCTCTATATATATATATGAGTGATTAGCTCATTGTAACGATGTGTTTGAAATCCTAACGCAATGGAATTGAGTAAGAACAAACCAAAACGTCATTTAGATGAATGAAAAAGCAAAAGCATGATTAGATGCATAAATCATTGTATAAACCATGTGTAAGCATGTTGTTAGGAAGAAATACATGTTGGTGATGTTTTTGGCAAGAAAACGACATCTTTTGATGTTTAGAAGGTATACATCAATCATTCAACCTATGAATTACTTTTTAGGTGAGTCGAGATATGATTTAGTTAGCTTGTGGAAGAAGGTTTCACAAACAAGAGCATAGGTTACGCTAAAGTTCACCTACATACACACAAAAACCCTAAACGAAACAAAAAACAAACTCAAGTTCATGTTCAGGAAGCCAAACGAGGTTGGTCATGCGAGTTTGGTTGAAGTCACATTCAATGAACATGACACTAAAAGCCACCTTGAAGTTTCTCACAAGGATGGTTAGACCCTTATGTTGGTGCAATATAGTTTAGATGTGTATCTGTTTGCATCATAACTATTAACCGATATTTAGCATGACATTTAGACGCTTAGCACGTATGCACGTGTGTGTAGGTATTTGTATTAATCAATTTGAAAACCTTACATAACCATTCGAGTTTCATATGACTTACAAAATATGACATGCGTCTATATATGCTTCATATATATATATGATTAACATGCCAAACATAATTCTTGAATGAAAGCTATGTTATACAAAAAAAATTATTATTATTATTTAGGATGAGTGTGAGAACACAGACCGAGACAACTATTCGGTGTATAATGGGATGACATCCCCAGGTACAGTTAGGACAAGCACAAGTTGTGAGGGACTATATAACGTGTTAGGTTAGTGTATCAGATGTCCCGCATCGTACATAACAACTTAATAGATCTTGGTACATATTGTATGTATACATTTATGTATGTATGTATGTATGTATGTATGTATGTATGTATGTATGTATTTTCATCATTTTATGTATGCTAATATGTTTCCAACGATGTTTTAGTAAATGTATAATTGTGCAATTATGTTCTTCTCAACAGCTTGATGTATGTTCTACCTGCATGTAAGCTAGTATTACCATTTTGAATGATAAATTGACACCTCTAATCTATGATTTTACATGATATGTTTTTAAATGTTTCAGCATGAAAGCTACAAACTTATTTTAGTTTATCCGCTAACTAATGACAGGTATCTTAAAATAAGGCAATGTTGTAAGTGGCAAGGGAAAAGAAAAAGGTGCATTCGAGTACTAAACAAAGTTATTATGATGCAAAGTTCCATACGTCTACGGTTATTTTAATTTTTCCATATTCGATTTCAATTATTGGACATTCAATTAGGTCATTTGACTTTTCCGAGTTACATTTTTAATTAAGACTTTCATTGCTTATGTTTTGTTTTCGGTCATTCATATTAATAAGAAAAGTCATTAATTAGTGCATGTGTCACGCCCTAGTTATAGAAGAAAATATGTACAGGGTGTTACACGTATTGTTCATCTTTTTTCTAATACCATTCTTTTAACGATAATAAATATATAGTTTCACAAATCTGTTAAATAAGAAAAGTCATTAATTAGTGCATGTGCCACACCCTAGTTATAGAAGAAAATACGTAGAGGGTGTTACACATATTGTTCATCTTTTTTCTAATACCATTCTTTTAACAACAATAAATATATAGTTTCACAAATCTGTTAAATATAGAAGTTTATAATGTTGTCTACGAACTTCCGGACTTATCCGGAAAGAAAAGCTTTAAGTTTAAATTAAATATCTTGGAGCCTCATTTAGGACAACACATTTGATACATTTTTTAATTAAAACTCACAAAAAATCAGTACTCTCTCTCATATATATATATATATATATAGATGTTGGTTTATTTAAAAACTAAAATTAATAGTCGTTAGATAACTGATATAAAATATTATAGAAATATCTTCTTTTATTGGAATTTTTTATGAAGATAAAGTTCTTGAACACAAGTTTTTAAGTTGAGACGTAAAATCTCTATCAAAACTTAAGACCAAGCTTCAATGATAAATTACGTCAATAAATAATAATTATTTTGAAACTTAGATGAAAAGAGTTTTGTGTTGAAAACAATTCGAAAAGTCAGTCGTGCAATTATAATGATCAAAAGAAATGATGTAGCATGCGTAATCTGTGTATTCGTTTGCTCGAAAAACCCTAGCTAGAATATAAATACGATGATAAATTTATAAGGGGGGTGTTTGAATGGAGGTATATAACAGTAATTAATGGGAATAATAATAAAATAAATTGTTTAGTTTTATATAATATAATGGACTCAGTCTTTCAGAAACCAAATTTTTATTCTTAATTAAACTGAAGGAGAATGAAATTGTTATTTTCATTTTTATTCATATTTTCATTTCTTGCATTCCCATTTTCATTTTCATGCAAAAACCAAATGCCCCCTAAATATGATTATAAGTAATATTTATCAATTGTAAGCCACAAGCCCTTAACCATAGGCCCGATAATTAGTATTAACTATCAAGTATCAACCGAAAGGCCCAATTCATCTATAAGCCCAAATAACGGCATAGGCCCACCATCCTAACCGATGAATGTATTTTAAAGCCCAAGAGACCATATACACAAATAGTATATCATATATATATATATATATATATTCTAAAATTACATATATAGTATTGGTGTGGTATTGGTGTAGTATGTTTATTGATGTGTTTTTTATACCAAATGCTTATTGGTAAATGATTAGCAACAAAAAAATTACACTTACTTTATATTGTAACATGTCGACCATTAAAATATAATATCAGTAAACGTGTTAAACTCAGTAACCGCGTATCGAGTAAAACTCATTCTTTCTCATTTAACGAATAATATTTTTGGTCCTAATTACACCTCGTAATAAATACATTTTTTGTTCTTGTCATACTCTATTGATATATTAAATGATATCGATAAGTTAAACGATTAATAACCGACCCCTTAACAAATAGGTGACGATTATTTTTTACAAGAGCTTGTAAATTTTTTAATTAGTAATTAAAATTTCGAATGATGCATCAAATTGAGTGTGATATTTACTTTTTATACCAATTTAAATACATACATTTATTTTTAAAAAACTGGTCTAGATCAATTATTTAATATGTATTTGACATTAAATATTAGGAGTGACTTCATAAAGACTAGAAAGTGTACCAAAAAAAAGAAGTAAAAATATAGTAGCTTTTAAAAACCTTTTATTTAATATAGTAATTAATATTTTTTTATAAAATTGGAAAAATATTTGGAAAGTCAAATGAAAGAAGAAAACAAAGCAACATGGGTTTTTGTTTTGTTTATAAATATATATATATATATATCACACACATATATATACACACACGTACTTCTCGCACGTGAGCTGACCTCCCCTTCTGTCGAGGTGTTCTTCCAATGTAGACTGGACTATATATTCATAAGGTACACCCGGTCCCACACAATCACATCTCCCCTTTTAAACATTTTTAATGCACAAAGTATAAGTCATTAATGCACGTTAGCAACACGCCAAATATCCTCGATACAATATTTATGAGAAGATACGTGTCGAAATGTGATTGGGTAGATAGGTTTTGTTTAATGGTTAACCATGATTATAGGTTAAGATAACCGTGGTTAAGAAAAGTCACCGGCAAAAGTGGATGTCATCCGGCACTGGGCCCCTTTGTCCCGCCACAGTCCCGCAAAATACTGTGGCCCTACACAGCTACCACCTCTCTTGTCCCCACCATTTTTATTTGTTTACTTTAAATATTTTTAATTTATGATGGGTCGGATTAAGGTTTATTTCACTGGTGTTTTAAAACCCGGTTTAACTTGACAGATCGAACCGGTTAAATAGGGATTCGAGGGAGTGACAGGGTGAACTACGACCGGGTTTATAGTTATAACCGGCTCGTTGCAATCTGGCTGGGTTTCACAAAAACCGGTTAAACCGTTGTTGAAACCCGTTAGAAACCCGGTTAACCCGGCCGAAATAATAAAATTCAAAAAAATTAGAACAAAAATATTGAATCGCTCCTTCCTTAGCCGGGTTAACTTATTGTTTGTATATTTTTAATTTTGAAACTTGTGGAATAAAATTATTGGTTTTATATATATATATGTATGTATGTAAGAAAATGAAAAAAAAAATTATTGAAAACCGATTAACCCGATGGTTGAACCGGTTGAACCAGTTAACCCAAGATCCGGTTACCACACCGGGTCAACTAAAAACACGAAGTTTAAAATATTGTATTTCACAAGTTAGCTCATAATTTAATTATTGGTGATAAAATATTATTTTATATTATGTGATATAAAATTAACTAACTTTAAAAGGTTATAACAATTTTTATTTTTATTTTTGGAAAATAAATATATGCACTTCTCTCATACAACTTAGTTCATATTTTTATTTTTATTTTTATTTATCCTAAAATAAATGTTTATTATTAAAAAGAAATGACTAGATTCTCTAATCTACTCTTAATTAATACATAAATGTTTAAAAGTTGTGGAAAAAAAAAGATTAAATAAGGTTAAAATATCATTTGGTTAACAAAATGGTAAACAATTATGCAAGATTAAAAGTGTGTATTATTTCAATTAATGAACAATTATGTTCGGGCGGGGGAAATAATATTTTAGTTTGTTTTAAAATAAGTATATCTAGTTTCAAAGGTAATTATCTACTTTCTCAGTTTACGTTTAATATTGATTTTTGAAGGCAAACAAATATATGAAGTCCCGAAAGACCTACCAAGCACAAAACCAAAAAACCAATAAGACATAACAATTACCTGACAAACGAAATAAACGAAAAGGTCTACAAAAACAATAAGAGAGGAATCACAAAATCGAGACACAAACAAAACAGACTACAACCCAAACAAAAGAAAGCGATCTGAGAATTATGAGACGAATAAAATGTATATATCTCTGTAATTGAGACTAAACTTTTTTTAATTAACAAGTCTAACAATTATATATTATTTAAATTATGTGTTTTTTCTTCGTGAACAATTATTTTGGAACATAAAGAGTACTTAAGATCAATTATTGTATCGAATGTTTATTTTTATTGGTTTGTTATAGGGGAGTGCTAATGGCACCCCTTAATAAGGGTGTGCATGGAATTTTTTGTACTTAGTAGAGGGTTTGATTAGATGGGTGTGAGGAGCAATTCATTTGTACGGGTGTCATTATCAACATTTAGGGGTTCCATTAGCCTCCCCCATGTTATACCGTAATACGAGATCTAGACATTGTTCTAAAATGTTCAACATGACAATCACCTGACATACAACTCAAGTTTCGTGTATTTTCTGTTGACGATATAGGGTTGAATGTTTTAGTTCTTAGTAATGACGATAGCTTCTAAAGTAGAATAATACGGAATATTATTGATCGGTGTTACCTATGTGAGATTGATGTGGGGTCGCATCTTTGAGGACGGATATGGCTACGTCTTCTAAAACTCTCATGAAGAAATGATCTGTTCATGACCGAACGAACACAACGGTAAGAATTAAATTATGTCTAGATATGATATGTATGATACCTATTGACTCGATTTATTACAAAATTTAGTTAGTTCAAGACTTTAGTTCACTACCCACAAAGTAGATCCAATAGGTATTCACTAGGAACGGTTCAAGTCCAAAAGACACGTTTTCCGATTCATATCATAACTAATTTGGTGATAGATAAATAAGCTTCATTATATCTTTCATTTTCTATTAAATGTGGGGTATTGTTGGAACTTAGCTTGTTAAGTTACTAGTGAGAAACCTTGTCCCACGTAGAAACTCCAATGAAAATTTTTCCACTTAATAAACACATTCATTGCGGCATTAAATAAATCATTTAATTGTTTGGCATTGTTGTGTGAAGTTTTTGGCAGTCTCCTATTTAATCCATATATACGTTTAATGGTCAAAAGATGTTTGGGGTACCATACATGCTTTAATTCGCTAGATTCAAGTCTAATACTTGAATTTAATTGTTGTATCCTCTACACGAACGTCAAAACCATCGGCGAATTTTGGTCTTAGGCCTCTGCTCAAATGCAAGCCTCAATGGGAATCGTTATTACGAAGAATCGGCAATATCAAATATGATTTCGTTGTATTTTATATATTGTTTGTTGATTTTATGTATGTACATACATATTTTGTATAAAAATCTCTCATTTGTACACCTTCTTTTAATTTTTTACTATATATATATATATATATTGTATTGATTACTCCTAACAAATACTTATTGCCTTTAATATTTTATTTATATGTGATTTTTAATAGGGGTGCGAATAACCGGGTACCGGGTCATTTTCTATGGAATCGGAACCGGAACCAACGGTTCCTGGAAATCCGGAACCGAAACCGCTAACACGGTTTCTTATATTTTGGAATCGGAACCGGTACCGGCTATCCGGCTTCAATTTTTTTTTTTAATATTTTGTTAAATTGTATACGATAAAAATGTAATTATAAACTACAAAATACCGACTTAAAGTTATAAATACAACAAATGGTCAAAACTAATCCAATAAAAATTAATTATTATGACATAAACAAATTAGAAAGATTGAGTTTTATTTATTATTTATAAATATATAAAATATTTTTATTTAAAAGTGGCGGATAGAGGGTACCCAGCGGGTAACGGTTCCAAATAAATGAAAATCGAAACCGGAACCGATCCTGATCGGTTCCGTATTTTAAGAACCAAAACCAATCACATCGGTTCCGATTCCGGAACCAAAAGTTCCTAAACAGTTTCAAAGTCGGGTAGCTGGTTCCGATATTCATCCTAATTTTTAATCTATCAATAAAGAAACAAATAATATGTATTTTTTCCAGGCCAATTACGATCAAAGTAAAAGTAGCAATAATAATAGTAATAATAATCATACAAAACATATTTTTTCCGGACCAATTACGTCATCTCTTACAAAACCTTATATGAAGGGCCGTTGATTTATAATCGGACGGATGAGAAAGGGGTATGGCTAGGGGGGTGTGACGTAAGCAATGGGTGTTTTGGGCAAAATGGTAAAAAGAGCAATGTGCGGGGAGGCGTGCAAAGGTAAGTTGGCAGTAAATGATGGTTGTTTTAGACGAAAGCTTGTATTGAGTAATGTTTTAAGTGGAAAGAGAAAATGAGCGACGAGGGTAATCTTGGAAATTCAATAAATATTTAAAAGCCCAAATATTTGTCACGGAACTATTTAGGCTATGTTTGTTAAATTAGTGGATAAGTTAGCGAATGACTGATAAACTAGTGGATGACTGATAAGTTAACTTTTGACGGATAAACTAGCTAGTGAAAAAAATCATGTTTGACAAAAACTAACTTAAAAGAATGTAAAATGATCAAAAATGCCATTTTATAATTATTAGTAATAAATAATAAATAATATTCATGAGGGTTATAATTAGAGAGAATGACAATAAGTTTTCAAAACGCTACTTCAAATAGTGTTTCAATACGCTGGCTTATAAACTAGCTTATGATTTGTCAAATGTGTACCATGTAAATACGTTAGCATATAAGCTAGCTTATTTTTGCCAAACATAGCATATCTTTAATAATTATGCCAAACTTTTTTTTAAAATACAAAAAAATTGGAAATGAATACATAAATCTTTAAATTTATAAGAACATAGAAATAAATATAACAGATCTATTGGAGATTTTTTATTAAGTCTTTTAAAAAGTACAATGTTTTTACTTTACGATTTATAAAATATTTGTATATAAAAATCTGACATTTTGTTTTTTCAGATAGCTCGTAACAAATAAATGAATACTTTATAATATGTTTTTCACTTTTTATTTTCCAAAAAAAAGGTTTAAGATCAAGTATAACATATATACTCGTTTTTTACCGTACAACATGATTGTTGTTCAATTTTGTATAAAAACATAGTAATTCAGACTTTCAGAGGTTTATTCGTACCTTACGAGATTCACATGTGTTGTTTCAAAAACATATGGTTTGAACAACGGGTATGGTCAAATTAGTCTGAAAAACCCGACCGGTCTAATTCTATTATGTAAGGATTAAATTAGGAACGACAGTCTAAACCTGTCCGGGTTTGATCTAGTCCGGACTATTAGAAACTATTAGTTAGTTTATAAGAAAATCTGTTGATCTTGATTGTATCTTTTACTTACATTTATTAAATTTTCTTGTTGTTTTTAAAAGGTGTTAGTCCATGTATGGTCTCAAGCTTATAGTTGATCCGGTCTTTGTCCATTATTTAAAAAGACCAGTATTTATGTAGTCTGTTTCAAAGGACTTGGGACCAAATTAGGACCAAGAGACTTAATTGTTCCAGATTGATGATATCACTGGCCAGTCAGCATTTGATTCGACGCTACGTCCCAAGGTAATTCCTAAAGCGACCCATTTTTTTTATTTTTCGTCTACTTAAATTCAAAGCATGAATGTTGCGTTTTTATGTACGATATATTTATAGTAATTCCTAAAGCGATCCATTATATATACTTGTATGATTCATATAGTTTATTTGTTGAAGAAAATAATTTATTATGTGTTCAGAAATTTACAAGCAGTCTTTTAGACAAAAGTAATTTCAATTTCGTGTTTTACATGAAGAATGCTTTACTTAAACTCCTTTCTTATATAAGTTTTTATGATATTTTCTTGTCGGTAAAGAAAGCCAATTCGATGGTCTTGGAAATTGGAAAACGAAAAAGAGATGTTAGATAACAAGACGTATATATTTTTAAATAATATCTTTTATATAAAATTAAATCAAATTTATCCAAACGAATAAAAGTTTCTTTCACTCACTTTAATGATTAGATGATAAATTAATAGCATCTTCAATAAGCATATCATATATATTTTTTTCTTTTTCTAAATATTCTCTCTATTTTTTTCAAATCTTTCAAAAATTTAAAATAGAAAATTTAAAATAACATAGTAGTTGTTAATCTTTACTGTTTTCTGAAATTTATAAATAAAAATGATAAAATATAAAATTAAAGATATTTTGGGGAATAAATTAGGCGTGCAGGAAACATAATCTAATCCGTAAGGGTAAGATGGTAATTATGCAAACAGTAAGAGGGGCAATATTGGAAATAAAGGAAGGGGGAGAGTTAGATGTCCTGGTCAGCAGCCGGCAGAATAACTAAAAATGCCGCTTTCTTGTCCCCCATCGCAGTTTCCTCGCCTGTTTTCCTCTGTCCCCCCTCTAATTTAATACGTAACTTACACCCTAATCTATTTCTCTTTCCTTTTTCACCCCCTTATACTTTTCGGTATTTTCAATTTTAGTCCTTCCGTTTTCATATTTATTCAACCTCTTCCCAGTTTATAAAGTAGGTTATGGCTTATGCATGTGTACGTTTATGAAAGGTGCAATCATATCGTTTTAAAATGTGTCACTGTATGATTCAAAAGTTCAAAAAGACATAACCGTACATCGTAATCAACCAAAATACAAAAAAAAAAAATACTTTTTAAATCAACCAAAAATCCGGGAAAAAATTCCTCAAAATCGATAATTTTTTTTAAAAATCTCTCGAAATCAAGAAAAAAAACTTAAAAATCCTTTGAAATGGTGGAATTATGCCAAAAATACATCGAGTGATATTGAACGTCAGTAAAAACATCAAGACGGGTCGATAAAAACAGTATTTTTTGTAATTATTTTTTGTCTATTTTATATGGTGTCACTATATAACTTTTTTTTTGTCCATCCCTGATTTAACACGAGTGCGTTCTTGACACCGTGTTAACCTCTATAGAGGTTGTGCAAGGCGAAACGTGTTACGTGATATCTTGAGATGTCATGAGTTATTTGACTTTTTGATTTTTAATTTTTATTAATAAATGTTTGTTTTTTTTGTTGCATTCTTATGACCTATTGGTATAACATTTTTATAAAACTTTAATATGTGTATGTAATCATAGGATAATTAGTCAATTTGCAATAATTATGAGATTCAATTTCATTTGATCTATGATAATAAAACTTGATGGTAATTATATGATATTTTAAAGTAATTTCCCTTTTGCTTGTTATGTCGGAAGTTATGACGGGCAAAAATGTGATCTTGCCACTTTCATTCCAAAAATTGATAGCTCCTATAATATTTCCGCTCTCTTTTCAAAAAACAAACGATTCACTCTAAATTTGAAGTATCCAGTATTCGTTAACATCTTTCGTTCTATTTTAATGTCAACGATAATGGATGCCGAAAGAGAAGAATGTGAAGACTGAAGTGCAAAGAATGATGACGATTATTATGCACATTAACATATCAATATCTTGAGTTAGTTCATGTGTTTGTTGTACATATTGTGAACAAGGACATATATCAATTTATGCCCTTGATTTATGGGGTTATTGAACATGTGAACCTTTACATGTCATGTATTCAATTAGTTTGTGTTTATTGTGCATAATGAGACAATATAAATATATAATATGTTTATGGTGTTGTGTTGTACATTATGTACAACAAGTAGTCTCATGATAATTATTTATTTAAGGTCCTTTAAAAAAAATACAAATCATGTTACATTTATACCATTACAAAATACAATAGTTCATGTTATATATTATATTAAAAAAGTCTTTGGGGTCATATACTAAAAACTTGCCTTGGTAAACGTATACAGGTTTAATTACCTTACCGGATAAACATAACAAAAACCGATAATCTTACCCGGTAATATAGAAGATAATGATGAGAGTTTTCCCCGATAGGTGAGAGTGACGACTCTTAGCCGATAAACACTTACAGGGTTTAAAATGCTTGCTAACAATCCATTTTGATAACCTGAAAGTTTAAATGACAAGGTAAGTGAGGGTTATGTCTTTTGCCGGTAAGCGCTTACCAGATAATCATTTGGTAAACAACTACTTACAAATTAAAACAAAAAAACATCTTAAAATAACCAAGTGACATATAAAATTAATTTAAATACAATCGTTCTTCTAAAATGGTTTGAAACAAAATCTTTAATTAGTTCGTTGTGATTAACTTTCTCAAGTAAGTCGTTAATAATCAGTATCATGGTGAAAGGAGTTTACAAAATTGTAGGTGAGGTTTGCTCGTTGAACAAGAAGGAGAAAATACAGAACAAAAGAGAGGTAGCTTATTAAATAAAGTCATGATTGGTGTTTTAAACATAAAATTAGTCATCGAGAAAAATAAAAATGAACAAGACTAGCTTACTAGGAGAATTCAATCTTCAGATAGAGAGCTAAGGAGAAGGACGACGTATATGCAATCATAATCAGAAATCGATAAATCTGGTAGAAGAGGAAGGGATTGCGACATTGACCTAATTTTCCAAAGCATTATTGTAACACCCGGCCTTACCACGACACAATATTGTCCGCTTTGGCCTAAGCCGCACGGATTTGTTTCTGGCGACCTGGTGAGGACTTCCCAGGGGGTCACCCATCCTGGTACTACTCCCACCCAAGCACGCTTAACCACAAAGTTCTAAGAACCTGCCTTGCGTGTGGCCCCAAAACGCGTTGTGTTTTGGAAGGCCAAGATTTACTTATGAACCCAGCATCACTCCTGTCCACGGCCGATATGGGATCTGCCTAAGGTGTTACAATTATAATTGCCCAAATGGGCTTGATTAAGATAATTAATGTTGAAGATATTGTTGTAAATCATTAGTTAAAAATAAAATACATATAATTAGATATATGTTAACATGTCTAATTGGGCACCAAAAAAGTCCGAGAAGCCCACAAATATAGGGGTTCTGTTCGAAATATCATATTGGTACACTCTGACACGACCTTTACTTGTTTAGATGTTTGTTAATTACCGAGTTTAAATCAGAAAACATGTGTCTATATAAAAACCGATAAAAATGATGTTCATATTGGTCAAAACAATGGGGGTGTTTGGTTCGCATGATTCCAACGGAATTGAAATGATCAATTCCATTGACCAAATTCCATTAAGGCGTTTGGTTTATCTATGGAGTGAAATTGAATTCCACACATTTCACCATGGATTTGGTCATTCCATCACAATTTATAAGGAATTCAATTTCATTCCATCCCATATTCTCAAAAAGACAAAATTATCCCTATATTCTCTATTTGATCCGAACCACCACCGATCTGAAACATTTTCGACCACCACCAATCTAAACCGCCGTCAACCAACACCGACATTGATTTGAGCCATCGCCGACCACCACTGATCTGAACCACCGTCGATCTTAACCACCACCGACTACCGTCGATCTTAACCACCGTCGAACGCCAATCGACCACCGTACCGCCGATCGAAACCACCGTTGACCACTGCCAACCACCACTGATCTGAACCACCACCGACTGCCATCGATCTGAATAACTGTCGACCACCATCGATCTAAACCACCATCGACCATCGTTTATCTGAACCACCACTGATCACCATCAACCACCACTGATCTGAACAACCGTCGATCTAAACCACCGTTGACCACCACTGATCTGAACCACCATCGATTTGAACCACCACCGATCTGAGCCACAATAGTTGGATTTAAAATTCAAAATATCCAAAAAGGGTATTTTGGTAAAATTACCAATATTTCATTCCAATTCCAAAGCTACATTATATGAACCAAACATATATATTTTAATTCCGTTAACAGATTCCATTCCAATGTCTAATCAATCAAACAAATGGTCAAACCTGATAACATTTCATTCTAATTCCTTCAAAGTCAAATTATTTTGACAGATTCCATTCCAATGTCTAATCAATCAAACAAGTGGTCAAACCTGATAACATTTCATTCTAATTCCTTCAAAGTCAAATTATTTTGACAGATTTCATTCAACCAAAAATATTCTGCAAACTAAACGCCTCATAAGAATTAGGATTTTATTGGAACAAAACACAAAATCTGAATCCTTTCCTTGTTCTTGTCTCACCCGATCTTCAATATCATTTCACGACCTTAACAACCAACATCAAACTCTTATGGATTAACAAGCACATCCAACTCCATGTTCGTCTCCATGGAGATTCGTTTTTCCTACCTACATGAGTTCAATTTGAAGATAATTGATGATGATGTTGAAATCTATTGGAAATTACTTGAATCAACACGAAAAGTTTGATTAAAAGAACAAATCATTTACGACATCTCGAATTTTTGGAGAACAAAAAGTAAATTGAAGAAAAAGAAAGAAAACGAAAAGAAATTAAATAATTTTTCATTTTATGAACATGAAATTTTTTTTGTCACCTTTACAAATATATCATTTTAAATATATATTATTTAAAATGAAATGATGAGTAGTTTTATAAATTTAATAATTTTTTTTAAAAAATATTAATTTATTTCATATCATTTTCTTTTTTTTCCTCCAACATTTAGGAGAAAAGTTTTAAGAGAAAATTTATGATTATTTTACTTTCATCTCTTTTATTTTTCCTCTAAAAAGGTTTCAAAAATATGGCTTCCTTTTACATTCCTCTCATTTTCCTCCATTACCTTCGTAATAAAGGTTTCGAGAACGCAACGTTATTAAATAATGTAAATATGATGAGTTGTAATTTGAATTATTCAATTTACCGATATGCTTTTAGTTAGGCATTGTTTGGCAAAAATAAGCTAGCTTATAAGCTAGCTTATTTTCAGTGTATATATTTGGATGCACATAAGCTGACTTATAAGCTAGCTTATTGATAAGCTACTTTGATTAGCTTACGAGGAGCTTTTTTGCCATCTTTTCCGAATATACCCTCATTAATATTAATCATTATTTTTTCAAAATGTTCTTTTTAGTCATTTAAATGGTTATCAGCTAGTTTTTGCCAAACATAATTTGTTCATCAGCTAGCTTATCAGCTACCAGCTAGCTTATAAGCTATCAGATAAGCTTATCAGTCGTCAGCTAGCTTATCAGCTAGTTTGCCAAACATAGCCTTAATCTTAACACATAATGATTATCACATCCATTGGATTAGATAAAATAAATGGATTGGATCTCGTTTCACAATATATAGGATCCTTATTTGATTATGCTTATATATATACACACATACACATATATAGGTGCGAGTTCTAATGAATACTCATTTTTTCATTATACATATGAGGACAAATGAGAGTGCGATGCGTGTCCATGCGCCCAATGAGTTATTCATACTGAATGTATCATGGTCGTGTGTTATTCATATTAAATGTTATGATATCCATACCGAATGTTGTATCATTTATTATGAATAGTGTATGAATCTCACATTCGTTAATTATTCATACTGAACGAGACATGTGTCGCACCATCCCTTGTCCTCACGTGCACAATGAAAAACTATTTGAACTTCTCTCTCTTGATATATATATATATATATATATACAAGCTTGCATAGTTTGTAACTTTGACTAGTTTGCATTTTAAGGAGCCTCTATATATATATATATGTGCAAACTTTTCAGCTTAAACCACGTATCGAAAAACATTGCGATCAATGAACCTACAAAATCCTTCAAATTGTATTCGATTGAACTCAAGTATTCTGGACTTTTAAGGTTTAAGGATTGACATTACTGTAAGTCTACAACAGCATTTCAACATTGTGTATAATGCAAATTATAAAATTTTAAACCGTCGTTAGCACTATAAAACACTATAGGTGGCAAGATAATTGGATTTGACAAGTTGAATGATAGATTCGCTTCAAACAAGTTAATCTTTGGATTGTGTTAAATTGTGTCGGGTTTATTAGACCAGCTATCCGTTTTTGTTTATTTTTCTAGTTTTACAAAGAACTAATTAGCTCATTTTTTAGAATCAAAATTGTTATTTCTAAAAAAGGTAGTTTTTTATATTTACGTCCAAGTTGCTTTACTAATGAAACAATTCATTCACGATTGGAATTTTCCGGTGGAGGGGGTGGGAGAATTTTTGCGTCAGATGACGGAGGAAAAAACGGTGGCAAAAATTTATTAACGAGGAATGACAGTAAAAAATGGATGGTAGGGGACGAGGGAGGAATGATGGTTACTAGACCGGGGAAGTCATACAAAACCGAGAATAACTTTTTATTCCATTTTATTCCCACCAATTTGATAGGAATTGATTTAGAGCATCTCTAACAAATATTTTTAATTTTTTTATAGTTGTTTTATAACTTTATTTGAAATATAGAAATAAGAAAGAAATGAGAAAAAAAATAGTAAAACCTTAAATTTTTCAAAGTTTCCAAAAATGATCGTGTCAAATTAAACGTATTGAATACTTTAATAATATAATTAATATTATAATTTAAACAGTGCAGATTTTAATGGAGTTGAATGTAATTTTTTTTAAGATTTAAACTTTTGATCATCTATTTTGAAGAATGAAACTATTCTTATTACAATGTACCTATCAACAACGGATTTTTTTGACACAAAAATAAACATTATTAATGATTACATTCCCATTCATACATAAATCATTCGGTATCAATTATTTTCGTGTCTATTTTACATCCATTAATACCTCTAATCGTTCATTTAGACCATTTCCATCTAAACCATCAAAAAACACTAAAAGTGGTAGTTCTATTGAATACTAAAAAAATTAACTCTAATTTAACACTAAATTAACAAAACTAATGATACATTTTTTTGTATCTTATTGTGGCTTTTTTTTAGTCATAATCAATCATTACAATCAATTTTTAAAAATGTATTAAGTTTGGCAATGGTTCAATTACTAATGCTGTGTTCTCGAAACTCATTTAACAAAGAAAAGGAAAGTGAGGGAAAGCAGAGCAAATTAAAAAAAACTCGTGTTTTCGAAACTTTTTTGGAAGGGAAAAGAAATGAGAAGAAGGGAAAGTAAAGCTTACTTTGCTTCCAAACATTTCCTCCCAAATGTGGGAGGAAAGGGAAGGAAAGGAAAGGAAAAAATCAAAATCATTTAAAAATTTACAAAACTATTCCATTTTTCATCCTAAATTATATTATTTTTAAGGACATATTAGTAAAAATGACATTTTTTCTTTCCCTTTCACATTCTCAATAAACATTAAAATTATTTTCTTTCCATTCATTTATTTTCTTTCACTTTCGATAACACAAATAAATTTTTTTATTTTTTTCTCCTTTCTTGTCCATCCTTTTCTTTTCCTTTTCTTTCTCTCCAAATTCGATAATACAATGTAAAAATAAAATACGTAAATATTTATTTGTAATTCTTTTTTAAATAGAAAAAGTTAATTTTTAAAGATATATTTGAAATGGTCCATGTGTTAGAATGTGCATACGGGTGGTATCTTTTTCAAATACCACGTTTGCCCTTATGGGGGAACGAGCGGGACCCACTTGGTTTTAAAAGGGAGGAATACCGGTTGTGGTGACACGTGAATGTTGGCACGTGTGGATATCGACGGCTGAAACTTTAGGGGTATCTTTTGTCAATTAATGAAAGTTGAGGGACAATTTGAGTGGAGTGGTTAAATTATGACATTTTTGGCTAAACATAATCAAATTTTGCTTGATTTCGTAATTATCGTTTTTCTGCAAAATCTTGAGCATCACACTTTGTCTCCCCATTCTCGTGCCTATTATCATGATACTTGTATGTCTATTGACCTTTTTACCCCCCACAATACTTTAAAATATAACATCTAATTTCATATATAATTTAATAAAAAGTATACTATCCCTAAAATTTTCAAGCCAAATTTGGAAAAGAACATATAAAACCATCATTGACTTCATCAATAACTTATAGTATTTTTTTAAAATAACCATAGGTCTTAGGATCGACTTATGTATACTATCGAACGATTAAAAATTATCGTAAATGAACTTCTGTAATCATAAGGGTTTTATCAACGCGTTAATTTGAACATGTGATAACTAAGATTTTCCATTGTAATGATAATAGACAAATTTACCAATTCACAGTAATTAGGGGTGTAACGAGCCGAGTCGAGGAGTAGGTTAATTGAGCGGACTCAAAACAATAAAACTGGGCTCGAGCTCGACTTAGATTTAAATCTTGCATAATAATAAAATGCATAATAATAAAATATATATAACTCAACTTATTTTGAATCTTGCATAATAATAAAATGGTTCAAATTCAGTTAATAATAACTTATTTTAAATATTGCATAATAATAAAATGGTTCAACTGTTAGCGGTTATTAGATACAACTTAACTTATTTTAAATCTTGCATAACAATAAAATGCAGTTAAAAATAAGGTTTCTAGATAACCGTAACTTTTTGGGTCTTATGCACACTGATTTATCTTTCGGATGACCATAAATGGTTCAAATTTATAACATGTAAACCTCTCTAACTATAAATATTTTGACAACGTCTAGATTTAAACCTAAAATATATATAAAAATATATGTTTTATGGTACAAGTATTAAGGTGTACAAAAACCGTTTACTTTTATTTACATTTTTATATATTTTTTTAATGCAAGTAGTGGATAACAAAAACTAGTATGTGGTTGTTAATAATGATGTTGGGGGTATTAATGTATGCTGAGTGACCAAATACAAATGATTACAATATATAATAAGTTAATTAAATATTGGGTTGTGGTGGCTAATAAATGTTTATTTAATAATTTGCATTATTAACAAAAATAGAGAAAAAAAAAACTTAGTAATAAACTAACAATTACTTGAGTTATATACTAAAAACAAAAATAAAATATAAATATATAACGACAACAAACATATTTGGTAATTGCTAATGAAACTTATGTACTACCTAATAATTATTGTTTTAAAGCTATTAAAAAAACGATAATTAAAAAAACCCACTTGTAAAATTATGTAAATATGGCATGTAAGATTGTGATTATGAAAGCAATGTACCGATTTGAAGATGAACGTTATTTTAATATATAATTAAATAAAATAAAATAAATTAATATGGTTGTTTACTACTCACGTAAATAGATGAAATGTTTTGAACTTTCTGTAAAAATATATTTTTAGAAAATCATTTTTGCTGTGGTAATTATTTGCTTCCTATAATGCGTTTTTTTGAGAGATGACGGCTAGATGTATCCCTACTTAAGAAAGTAAACGGTTCGAATTTTTAACGATACAAACTTAATAATTATCGAGTTCGAGTTGATTTCCAACACAAAATAAAACTATTTTAACTTAAGAGCATCTCCAACAACTTTCTCTAAAATACAGAATGTAAAGTCAAAATCTCTAAAATTATTATTTTCCAACTCTAACAGATTCTTTATTTTAGAAAATCTATTAGAAAATGATATTATTAAAATATTCGATAAATTTAAGGGTTGTTTTTAATTGAAAATCATTAAAATGCTATTTCCTTCTCATCCTTTTAGAGATACAGAGAAATCTCTATATTTAGAGATTTTTCCAAAAATCTCTATTTTAGAAAATGATATAGAGATGCTCTTGGAAGAGTTTAGAGAAGAAAAATGAGTTTTTTTTTTCTATTTTAGATAAGCTGTTGGAGATGCTCTAAAGAGTTGAGTTTCTTAACACTGATATTTAACTTGAATAGTTCGAAAACTCGATTAAAATTTTTGAGTCGAACCGAGTCGTGCCAAAAATTCAAGCATACATTTTTTTCGAGCCAAACATGCTCACATTAACCATATAATAAAAATATAAATTTTACCGAGTTCAAGCCGATAAACAAGTTAATCGGCCGCAAGTTCGAGAACCATAAAATGAACATTGAGCTAGATAACTCAAAAAATATTTGAGCTTAGCCCTACTTTGAAAAAGTTAGGGTGTGTTTACTTTTGACTTAATGGGCTTAATGAGTGGTTGGGCTTATTCGGACAGCCATTTTAGAATGTTTACTTAGAGCTTAATGAAAAATTATTTGTCTTATTCGCACAACCCAAAAACCTCACTTGTCCAGATTCAGCCAACAAAATGACCACTTCTACCCTTTGATAGAAACCCTCGATAGAAACCTGCTTCTCCTTCATCGCATCCTCACCTTTTCTCCCCTAAACCCTCTCTTCATGACACCTGCTCTCTCCTTTTTCTCCTTCATCAACACCGATCTCCCTTCCATCTTCTTCTTCGACGAGCAAGTTCTCCGGCGATGTCATCTCCTCTCTCGTTACTGGTTCTACTACTTTTTTCCATTCTCTTCTCTGTGATTTCCCCAACGAAATCCCTCCTCTTTTCCGATTTCTCTTCTCTTCTCCTATGATTTCCCCAAAAGAAACCCCTCGTCTGTTCATCTTCTCCCCTCATCTCTTTTTTCGATTTTATCTTCTCTTCTATGTTCATCTTCTCCCCAAATCTCCATCTTCTTATCCAATATCTGAATCAAATCCTCATGTGGGTGTTCGGTTTTCATGTTAAGGTGTTCGATTTGTGTGGAATTTACGATTTTGAAGTTTGATTTTTAGGAACAAAGCTGCTGTTTTTTTAGGGTTCTTTGTTCTTCTATGTATTGGGTTTTTTTTAGGGTTCTTCTATTGGAATTTGACTGATTTCAATATGGACCTTCAATGAATTTGTTGAATTTGACAAATTTGGAAGCATGGAAATCGATGGTTGTTGAGTTTAGTAATGTTAACTTTAATTTGTAATTTGTTAAATAATGTTTAGTTTATTGAAGGGTAAAATGGTCAATTTGGTAATTCAGATCGTTGATTCAGACGAAAAAAGAAACAACAATACATTTTAATCCGGACAGACAAATTTATCCGAATAGCCAAATTTATCCATACAGAACTTAATAGAAAATTTGGTAAACAACCCCTTAATCATGCTTGAGTTAAGCTCAAGCCTGATATTAAAACATCTCCAACAGATTTTTTAAAATGAAAAACTGAAGGTCTTGTTCTCTATATTGCTTCAACAATTTTTTTACTAATGTTACTAAAATAGGGAAAACATGATTTTTTTTAAATTTAGAAAATTATCTAAAACTTGATATAGATAGAGGAAAATGATTATTTTATTCGAAATAATAAAAAACTAGATTATTATTATTTATATAAAGTTTTTCTCAATGTATTAAAATGATAAAATTAAATAGTATTATAATAAATATAATTAATGTTGAAATCTCAAAAAATAAATAATATATTGGATTAAATGTAGCTTTTTAGAGATTTTAATTGTTGATTCTATATTTTAAAAAAATTTGAGAAAATATGTTGGAAATGCTATTGGTTTTTCGAGCTGAGCTCAATTAACCCAGGACTCCGACTCGTTTACATCCGTATCCTCATCTACTAATTTATATTACTTAGTCATATCAATATCAAAACTTATTTTTTATATTTTTAATGTATGATTAATCTGTTTATAGATTTTTCAATATTTAAAACTTTTTTTTTAATTAAATTCACAAAATAATTATTCCTAATGCAAAATTGCATTACAAGGATAAAAGTTTAAGGCCTTGTTTGATTTTCATTCTAAACTTTTAGTCATCATTTAGTTTAGACGTTTCATAACTATTTCAAAACTGAAATAAGACTTCTGACTTCAACACCTTTTATAAAAACAAATGCTATTTTAAAGTTTTTCTTTTTTATATGAAATTTACATTTGACCCCCCTACAAAACAAACACCTTTTCACTTTCTTTATTTTTTACTCAATTTATTACATAAAATCCGACTTTCACGGCACACAGCTCACAGACCTTTTGTTTGCTTTCTGCTTAATGGAGGGACCTTAAAATCCTCTCTCTCTCTCTCTCTCTCTCTCTCTCTCTAAGATTATATTTCTCTCTCCTCATCTAGTTTCTTCTTCGCTTAATTCGACTTCTTCCTTCGAAGATTATTGTTGTCAATCCGATCTTCTTCTTTCCGGTGTTTGCGTGACTGATAACTTCTCATCGATTTTAGGTATGTGCTTCGAATTTCGTTCTACCATCGTTTTTTTCGTTTTCAGCTTAGTAGTTCTTCAAATCGGAGTTTTCAAGGCTGAGATCTGGATTTTGGTTTACTTTGAGTGATAACCTTGTGGTTTTTTTCGAAATCCTATAGCTGTTTTTCAATAAAATATGAATGTGTGTTTATGTTGCTGTTTGCTGTATAAATTTTTGGGTGTGGATTTGCTTTTGATGTCTAGAGCTGTTTGCATGAGGTAAAAGCGATGGATAACAGATTGGATAGAGCATTATGTTTTTACTTTTAAGTTCAAATTTTCTGTTTATTTGTTTTTTATGAAATTTTGCTCCTAATTTCTGTTGTGGATTTAAGTGAGAAGATACAGTGTTGAAGGATTTCTTTCTATCTAAATATCGTTTCCGGTTTTTTAACAAATTGAAGGAGCAGATGTCTTTTGGTTTGCTTTTTTGGAAGCTTGATCTTGAAATCCTTTTTATTTTCGGTCATGTGATGGAGCATAATTTTATGAATTAGGGCTTCAATATGTTATTCTCAAGGCGCATGCTGATCTCGTGGAGTGGTTTTTAGCTGTTGATGTTAGTCAAACTGACAGCTTTATTTTTGGGGATATTCATGTGCATACCAAGGATTTTTAAGGGTTTTCATTTTTCTTATCGGTCTCTTGCTTTTTCCGGAGGTCCGATATAGAATTTACAAGGATATCTTTTACTTCCTTTTTCTTTTTGGGCTTGTTAATTTAATTTTGACCAAGCTTTTGATGCGTGTATGATCGCTGGGTCTCAAAAGTAAAAGTTACTGGCCTAGTCACATAATCTCACACGAAAAAGCATTTCATTGTTACGTTTGCTGTTTGATAATCCCAATATTTTAGGCTTCTTCTGAAATCACTTGAAAATTTGTACGTATCGTGTGCTACTTTTATAAGAATAGGAAGATGTCTGGGGTTTTATTCATAGTGGAATCTGTACGATCAATTTAGCAGTGCTTTCAATATTTCATTCAATTTAACTGGCTTTATATCTGAAACATTTAATGGGTAAAGATTTCTTTAAGTTATTCCGGGGTTCAATTGGATATTTGGAAAAAAAAACAGAAAAATATCTGCTATCCATAGCTTTTACCTCATGCAAGCAACTCTAGTCAACAAAAAAGATCAACAAAAGCTAATCCACACCTAAAAACTATATAGCAAACAGCAACATAAATACACATTTAATACTTCATTGAAAAATAGCAATAGGATTTAAAAAAAAAAATCCACAAAGAAATCATTCAAACAAGGCCAAAAATCCAGATCTTAGCCTTGAAAAGGCAATTTGTAGAAGAAATCTGTGAATACTATATCAGTGGGTTTTTGGTAGGTAATTTATTATATTGATTGTTGTTCTTATTCAAACAGATTAACAAGAAATCTAGAAGTCTTGGATCTGATGTCTCCGCCGCTCTTAGGTGTTGAAGGGGATGGACAGGGAAATGTCTCTTTACTGACTTCAGCTTCCTCTATGGAATCAGTTTTTCAAAAAAGCCCTGGATTAACAGAGCGAAATTATCTGGGATTATCAGATTGTTCCTCGGTGGATAGCTCTGCTGTTTCCAGCATCTCAGAGGTGAAAAGAAACAATCTAAACCTTAAAGCTACTGAATTGAGGCTTGGTCTTCCAGGATCTCAATCCCCTGAACGGGACCCAGAAGTTAATCTGGCAACCTCTGATAATCTTGATGAGAAACCCTTATTTCCTTTGCTTCCTTCCAAGGATGGAATTTGCTCAGCTTCACAGAAAACTGTTGTTTCTGGAAATAAACGAGGATTCGCCGACACCATTGATGGTTACTCAGAAACCAAAGGGTTTTCTGAAGGGAATTGGATGTTTGGTTCATCTGGGACCGATTCTGATGCTTCAAAGTCTTTGGTCCAAGGAAAATTTGCTAGCAATGCAAATGTAAATGGTATGATATCATCAGGAACTCAGCCTGCTTCTATTAAAGATGCAACATCTAAGGTGGCACCGGAACAAACTCATGCAACATATGGGACTAATCTTAACAAAGTCAACAGTTCTAATCCTCCTGCTGCTAAGTAAGTGCAATTAAGAAATCCAATCCTATTATTTCCAACCTTTTTGCTGATATTGATGAATGGAATGATTAAAATACAGTTGAGTGACAAAATGATAAATGGGATTTTGTTTGGTGCAGGGCACAGGTAGTTGGTTGGCCTCCAGTTAGATCTTTTCGCAAGAACATTCTGGCTACAAATTCAAAGAACAATGATGAAGTGGATGGAAAACCTGGTCCTGGTGCTCTATTTGTCAAGGTTAGCATGGATGGTGCTCCTTATCTGAGGAAAGTTGATCTAAGGAGTTACACTACTTATCAAGAACTTTCATTAGCTCTAGAGAAAATGTTCAGCTGTTTCACTATTGGTGAGTTATTCTTGTATTAAACCTGCATTTGCACTTTACTATCATAACTAGCACTATGGATGTCGGTTCAAGGTCTTTTGTTGTTTTGTTTTATTTTGATATATATATAACATTTATATACGGCAAATGCATGAACTCACACACCCTCCTAATCTTTGGTTAGCTTTGAACCCCTGACTCTTGGGAGGCCAAAGGACTTAGAGGTTGTTTGGCAATGGTTTGGTGCAGAATGATTAAGAGGCTCTTATGATATAGTGCAAAATGAAATATAATTGTTTGGAAATTGTTCAGGTTCTTCAGGATGTAATTAGGGCTCTTAATGGTGAAAGGGGGGGGGGTCCAGAATACAAAATGATTCAGAATGTTTTAGAACCATTAAGAGACAGACTTAATTTTTTTTTTGCCAAACAGAATTCACCTCTTAAGGATTCAGAGACTGTCTCTTAATGGAACTGTTAAGAGCTAAACAAACAACCCCTTACTTTTGCATCTTCACAATGTAGGTCAGTGCGGATCACAAGGTGCTCCAGGAAGGGAAAGTCTCAGTGAGAGCAAGTTGAGGGATCTGTTGCATGGTTCAGAGTATGTGCTTACATACGAGGATAAAGATGGTGACTGGATGCTCGTTGGAGATGTTCCTTGGGAGTAAGTATCAAACAACCCTATTTTCTTCACTTACATTATATGTTAACTTTTAACTTTTTGGTAATTATAAGAGACCGCTCGACTCCATTAATTGGCTTAATTTTCAAGTTTCATAACAAGTGTTGGGTTCTGATTAATTTATTTAAGGTTTGAAGACTTAAGAATCTTTGTGTGCTTAAACTTCTTTATACATGTTAAAGATACGTTTTATTGCTGTTGACATTTCATAGCAAGGATTAGAATATTTAGAGTTATCTGTTAATGTCATCTTAATATTTTTCAGTGCGTTTTTTTGTTTTGGTCTGTATCATTAACTGTTTTAAAACATGTCAAATTATAGTGTATCATTAACTGTTTTAAAAACATGACAAATTATAGTGTTTCATTAACTGTTTTAAAAACATGACAAATTATAGTGTTTCATTAACTGTTTTAAAAACATGACAAATTATAGTGTTTCATTAACTGTTTTAAAAACATGACAAATTATAGTGTTTCATTAACTGTTTTAAAACATGAGAAATTATACTGTTTTAAAACATGACAAATTATTCAGTGGGTTTAATAGATATACCTGTTCACTTTGTTTTTATCAATGCAGTGGTACATTACAAAAATTAGTTCCCAATTTGTAATAGAAAAAATATAGTGTTTGTTTTTATTTCGTTTTCAAAAATCAATCCTATTATATTCTGATCAACAGTCGAGGAAATTAAAATGGCAGCCAAACAACAAAATGATTACCATCTAAAATCATATTAACCGTAAACCATTATCATATTTGCTATATATATATATTGGCATGATAAATAATTGTATTCATCAAATATCATATTATGTCAAATTGATGTAATGACATTAAACTTCTATATTAACTAATTATTCCCAAGCCTAAACCTTGCTTAACTTTGAGAATAATTAAAATTATATCTGACAAATCAAATTCAGGTGTTGATTTCAATATCCACCAAATATGTAATATTCTTATGGATCCATCTAATTTGAGTTTAGGTACTCCATATTCAATTGTATTCATATATGTCCTCCATTCTTGTTTTATGTTTTATTTCCCACTTGCTTGATTCTCTAGATGATTGTCAGTCAGAGTACTTTGATATGTTTTCCTATTTGATGCATACAAGTCATATATATAATTATATATATATATATACACAATGTTCTGTAACAATTAAATGTGGAACTTCATTTTCCTATTTGATGTACAAGGAAAGGTAGATAGATATTTAAGTATTCCTGTACTCTTATACTAATGCTTCTGAATTCTGATAGCTAATTTACTCTCTTTAAGCCTTTTTATTTATTTATTTAAAGTTTATATATATATATATATATATATATATATAACATTAGAACCCTTGACCTCCAAGAAGACTGGGATCTGCCGATAACCCGGATACTGCTCGACCATCGACTTTTTGTGATACTTTATTAACTATCTGTTTTTAACAATTCAATATTTAAACTTTTGAGAATTATCTCCGATTCTAATAGTAATTTCATCATCCTTGTTACAGTATGTTTATCGGTTCTTGCAAGAGGCTGAAGATTATGAAGGGCTCGGATGCTATTGGTTTAGGTATGCATTCATTCTACTTATACTGGTCAATGTGAAATTACTAAAGTACCCTTCGATAGATATATAAATCTACGTTCTCATTTGTGATGCACAGCTCCACGGGCCATGGAAAAATCAAAGAACCGGAATTAGCTTTTGGTCTTGTGGGCAGAGGAAAATAACTGCATAGTTCTCCGGAAACCAACCGACCGACAATTGCAGTTAGGTTTTGCTGCCTTTGTTGTTATGTTATGTTATGTTTTGATATGTGGGAAGAAAAAAAAAGTTGGAAGTTTGTTCTCTTCTATGAAATATGAATAGTAAGTAAGTAAAATGGCCTGCAAGTTTCTTCTTCTACTTTTTAATATATGTTGGTTTATAGGGTTTTCAAACAACTACTGGTCTTTTTTATTTTGTATTTTGATGAATGTGTGTGATTTGAGAACCATTGTCTTGGGAATGGACTTCTTCTTTGTAGTCAAGTAATGATGATATTATTGTTTTTTGTATCAATTATATAATTATTATATGATTAATGATTTGGAGTTTATGATCTTTTTAGAAAGTTGAGGGACTGAAAATGGAAAAGGGTAAGAAAAGAAGGGGTAAAGTTTGGGAAAAAAGATGGAAGTAAGAGGGGTGTTGGTGAAAATACTAGATGAAGTTGAAAATTCCTGATGGAAGAACAGAGGGGGTGCAGGTGTTTGTGCAGAAGGGGGTAGCAGAGTGTGGCAGGGTCCATCATAGCCATCCATAGGGACATATATTATAATAATAATAATAATACTATTTTATTAAATATTTAGTCAGGGTTGGTTTTTTGCTTTGGGGTTGGGGGGGAGAAAGAGGTATAACATAAGGTACAAGTTGATGATGCATGAGGTACAAGTAGGAAAAGCACATGTGTGATTGTGACTTAACATTGGATAGGATTTGGAGTCTGAATCTTAGATTTTGTGAACCATGGAAGAATGGTCTATATCCCCCTCTCTTTAACATTTTTATGCTTCTCCCTAGGTAACAAAAATCAATCTCACAAATCACAATCACCTCAAAGAAAATTTTCTCAATATCCAATGGATAAATTATCTAATAATGTCTAACTATTTAGGGGGTGTTTGTTTGAGCTTATCAAAACAATTTATTGATTTATTTCGGTGTGTCACTGGTAATAAGTCATTTTGAGTGTTTGGGTAAAATAACTTATCCAGTGTTAAACCGGAAATAAGTTGTTTTCTAAAAAGTAATTTTTTTTAACTTACCAGATTTTCATAAGCACTTTTCCCCACCGGTAATAAGTTATAAGTCAATAAGCTCATCCAAACACCCCCTTAGTAGGCGTGAGTATGGTTCTGTTCGGGTTTTGACTGAAACCGAAATGAAAAGCCAAGCCGTTTGTTTTTTGAAAATTCAAACCGTTCGGTTTTCGGTTTTTTTCCTCGGTTCGGTTTTAAAACCCGATGGTATAAAATGTTTGAGTTTTCGGTTTTTTGTTCTATATTTCTTCTTTACTTCCAACTTGTCAATTTCTTTTAATTTGTTTAAAAATCTTGTTTTAACTTTTTTTAAAAACAACTTGTAAAATATAGAAATTGAAAATCAAATATCAAAATACAAATCCAAAATATCAAATATCAAAATACAAATCCGAAATCCGATATCTAAGATTACGAAATTGAAAATCATAAAAAATTAACAATAATTATATTGCATATAATTTGATATTCATATTTCATTTATTAAGGAGTATAATTATATTATTATATATATAATATATAATAAAAAATTAAAAATAATTATATTATTTTGGTTCTGTTCGGTTTTTCCCGTTGGTATGGGAACCACACTGAAACTGAACCGTTCGGATTTTTGGTTTTCGGTTCAAGTCGGCCTTAGTGATCCGACAGTGCCGAGTGGAAGGGCCGTCGCTCAAGTGATACCTGTCTCTATCCAGGGAAACTACAGGATCTAAAAGAATATCCCAAGTTTTGCTAACCCCTAATATTTAGGGCGGTTTGGATTAATCTGTCTGTATAGACTGAGAAAGTTTTTATTTATGCGGGTTTTTCATAGATGTAAAACACATTTTTTTATTGTGAAAGGTAAGTTTGGAGAAAACTTGGTTTTCTAAATAAACCTAAAACTTATTGAATAAGCCAATTCTATATCATTAAGTCACTACCAAAATAGTCAATTGACGAAATAGGCCGTTAGTACCATCGTAATAGAAAAAATAATAATTTCTTGAAGGGTGCTACAATGTCGTTTCATTTAGGACCCTTATATTTCTTAAGACGACAAACACGACACAGTTTTTTTGTATTTCCATGTACAGGTTTAAATCATATGTTCGTCAAATTTCCTAGTGTTTAATTTTGGGTTATTTTTTTATATGTAAATTGGGACAATAAGATAAAAAGGCTCAAATCCAGTATCTTGTAATGATTTTGTAAAGAACATCTATAATTTTGTTTTTTATAGTCAAATGATGTCACTATTTGAAAAATTACTCCGTTGGGTTCAAATTAAAATTTTATTTGTATCCCAAGACCCGAAAACACTGGACATGAAAAAACGCAATCCGTTCACATAATTTGTGTTACAATTCGTATTTCGAGTTCGAATATTGCTACTGAAATTTTCTTAGAATTGGCGCCCATAGCAAGCCTACGCCAAACCTTGTTTTGTTGGGTACCTTATTAGCTTGCACCTTTGTCTTCTGGCTTCTTGCACAAACAGACTCAAGCCCAAACCTTGACCTAGGCCCGGCTTGAAAAAGCTCGGGCTTGGAGAGCCTGAACCTCAACCGCGCTAAAATTTTGGAGGTAGGCCCAACCCTAGTCCCGATCTGAAAAGGCTCGAAATAAAAAAAAAAGGAAAAAGTGCGGTTAAGCCTAAAAGCCCGGCTTAGAAAAACCTAAATGGAGCCTTTTTTACTCACCGAAACGGTTCTGGGAAAAAAAGTTCGGGCCTTATGCATCTCGATATAAAAACTATGCTCTTTTTCAACTGTTTGAATCTAGCATCTAATGTGCTTGGCTCGATGTATGAATTAGTCCTTCCTATATTATTCTACTTTATGCGAAACAATAAGTTTTAATAGCTCTTCCTTTTTCGTGTTATTTGTTTTGTATTCTCAAATGATGTCATATTTATGTCATTGAAACGTGTTATATCTAAAATAATATTGTTCATAATGGATAATGAAATGATTTTACTTGATCAAATGTAGTTGTCAATGTCGTATTTATTTAGTTTGAATTGAATTTGGGTTGACTTTAAGAATTTATGTGATCTATTTACATTCATAAAGATTTGAAAATGGTGTTCTTGAATTAGTGGTATATCACCATCACTTTTTTAGCACTCATTTTCATTTGATTTAGTAAACACCAACATGATTCATTTATTGATGCATTTTTTCCTTTTCAAAACATTTTCATATAGACATATACACACACACATATATATATATATATATAATAACACATGTCAAAGGGCTATAAAGTTATTAGATAGTTAGAAATTAAAAGACTAAATAGGTATGATATTTTTTGAAGATAAAAATATATATTATAGGTGGTCATTTGTGGGTTTGGATGATGGGGACTAAGCCCAACTTTTATTTTTTTGGTCAAATTGGCCTAAGAGAATCTTCAATAGATCGTTATAATGGAAAATGGAATCACTTTATAAATTTGTAATTATTGCATTTTTTTAGTTTAAAAAAAAAAGAATTTTACTTTTAATTGTGGAGAGAGATTTTTTTAACCTTACAAATTATAGGTATAATGAGAAAATAAATATATACTTTTGAAAGTAGACACTTATTTTAAGACAAACTAATATAATTAGGGGTGTTTGCAGTTCGGTTTGGGTGGTTTAACCCCTCAAACCACAAACCAAACCGTTATAGACGGCTTAGAAAATTTCCAAACCGAGCGGTTTGAAAGCAAATGACTAAACCGGTCAAACCAGACCACAAAAAGACGGTTTGATTTGACCGGTTTAGGCAGTTTGAGCCTCTTACGGGTTTTAAATTAAAAAAATGACATCTATATCTAAAACAATTTTTTTTTATCAATATAGCAGTATTAAGAAAATCGTATACGGAATTAAAAAAATATATTGAACAAATGAAAAAAATTTGAACAAATTCACCAACAATAGTTGGACTCTTGGACATACATTGAGTAAAACGAACTACAATTCGGAATTTGATTTTTGAATGATTTTAGAATCTTGCAATTTAGAAATGAAAACTAAAATTACATAACGTTTTTGACGAATTCTTTATAACTGGACCATAAAAGTACAAAACCTAAAACATGAAAAATAAATACAATTATATCTCATATGGCGGTCGGTTCAGACCGCTTAAAAAAATGTTCAAACCGCAGACTATACCGGACCGAGCGGTTTCACTATTTTTCAAACCAGACCGGACCGTCAGATCGTTCAAACCGTCAAAAACGGTCCGATTTGACTTGGTTCGACTGGTTTAAACGGTCCAATGATTTTTTTAAACACACCTAAGTATAATAATGTACACACTTATACTGAGACGGAGAGAGTATAAATCTTACATCAAATTGACAATTTCTCAAAAATATTGGCAAGTAAAAAAATGCTTATGAAGACTTGTGAGACATCTATTAAATCCACGATCACGATTTGATGTGAAAAAAAAATCCAATTTTTTTTTGAAAATGAATTTCAAATAATTGAAAAATGAAAAGGAAGCCCAAGCCTAGGCTTCTGGACTTTTATCAGGTTTTTTTTATAAAAAAATATTAATTAACTAATTCATAAGGTTTATTTGTGAAAAAATAAACTGGATATGTCTGTAAAAATTATTTTTGGATCGCTCATGTTTGTTTTACTAATCTTTAAGTGTGTGTTTGGTACATGGAACGGGACAAGACAACATGGGACATAACTCCCTGTCCCACGTTTGGTGCAACATGGGAAAGAACAGAAATTTACTGTCCCACGTTTGGAGCGACATGGGACAGGGACATGACTGGGACAATGTGGGACAGAGTGGGACAAAAGAACATTTTTTTGTTCCACTAAAATAGGTACTTGTTTTAAGGGAACAAGAATGAGACAGAAAATCAAATATTACTAATATACCCTCATTTGATATATAACCTTAATATGGTACTTGTTTTAAGGGTCAACACCACTAGTCACGACCGCCGATGACCATCGGTAGCCATAGACGTCCACCAACCACCACCGTTCATCGCTACCACCACTGCCACCACTGTGGCAACCTCACCTCCACCATAACCACTACCACTGCCGAGCACCACCGTCACCGTTATCTACCATCTTCACCTCCTTCACAACCACCATCCAAATCGCCACCACCACTACCACTGTTGGCCACCTCCGTCTCCTCCTCTGCTACACCAACCTTATCTTCCACCTTCACAACCATCGTTGGCCACCAACCACCACCGTCCATCTCTACCACCACCACTGTGGGCCACCCCACCGCCGACCACCACCACCACCACTGTGGCCACCTCACCTCCACCACCACCACCACCACCACCATCACTACATCTTAAGTCATCTATAATCAAAATCGACCCCTGATCACCACCGCACATCGTCGCCACCAATACTACCATCAGAATAAAGCATAATTTCTTATTTGTGTGAATCGAGGTTTTCAAACTATCATCAATTATAACAAAATTCTCATTCAAATGCTTATAAATTAAAATATTTAATTTTTTGTTTTTTTTGTGTAATTATAACTATTATATAATATATAAAATCGTCAAATAACTTATGTGACAACTTGTCTAGTTTTGTCCTGTTCTGTCCAGTCCCAGGTGTACCAAACATACACTTGTTCTGTCCCGTCCAGTCCAGTCCTGTCCCACCCTTTTGTCCTGTCCTGTCCAGTTCTGTCTCATCCTGTACTGTCCAATCATGTATGCGTACCAAACGCTACCTAACTGACTGGTCCAAACTTACCTATTTTTTATTTTATGAAAAATGATTGTATATAAGCCCACTTTTCTAGCGGATAAGTTTAGCAAGTTGTTCTGTCCGTAAATAACTTTGTGAGGAACCATGTTGAATTGGATTAAGGGTCTGATTGTTAGCAACTTAATAAGCTTAGTGAGATTCACAACTTATTTGGTCCGCTATACATGAATGTGTGGTAGTGGCTTAATGATATAGAAGATGACTTATTCAATAAGGTTATAGGGGGAGTTTTATGCAAAAAAAATCAAGTTTTTTTTTTTCCATACCAGCCCCACCCGATTAAAAAACACGCTTTCATCTATGAAAAAAATCTCTCAAACAAAAACTTTCTCATAGATTAATCCACACATAGCTCTATTTATACATGACTTAATGAAAACCAACCAAGCAACCCCTAAGTAAAAAATAGGCTAACCATGCAATGTATTTCAGTTTTGGGCAAGGAAGTTTGAATATTTGTGCCATACAGTTTGATACTTTACATAAGCGACTAGTTGAACAGAATCAAAATGAACCATATGTATTAAGAAAATAAACTTAACTATTTCAAGTTATTTTTATCTCAAAAGTGAAAAATCCGACATTTCCTCATGGGTTGAGCTCAAAATCCTTCTTACTTTAAATCGTGAGCCTCCCACTAATTTATTTGTTCTCTTTTCCTTGTGGGTTCAAACATGGTGGAAGTAATCACATAAAATGAAATAATTAGTAAATATAACAAATTATCATAGAATCACCACGATTTAAAATTCTCTTATCTTGCATATAAATATTAACTTTTAACATAATTGGATATTAAGGTTGACAAAAAATGTGGTTAGGTTATTGAACCACATTCAATATTAAATTTAAGATTTTTATATGTCAGAATCAAGTTAAATTCTTAATTATAAATGCAAAAATATGGTTTGATGTTGATGTATATGAAGAGAAAATTAGCAGATAAGAGTTCATTAGTATTATAGAAAGGTGCATTTACTCTGACTCTATTTATTAAAACGTAAATATCCCATTAAAAATCAAGAGATATTTGAAAGACTTAATCATTTGTAGCCTTTTTGATTTTTCCTTTTGGCTACATATTCATCATTATGAGTACCATCACCGTCAATAACTCATTATTAAAGGGGAAAAAGAGTTTTATAACTTGATCATCTGTATGATCGTTTCTAAAACGACAATTTTCAATCAAATAATTTCATTGGACATTGGCATTATTGTTTGCATTTAATGAAATAAGTATTAAACTAATCGACACAGGTATTTGTAACAGAGTGAAATGATTTATAGATCCGTCATTTTGTTGTGACCACTGAAAATAGGGATTTTGTTAACTTTGATGACCTACTAAATAATAATTTTTAAGGCATGGTAAGTTTAGTTAAATATGCCAACTACATTTTTATCGATGGTTTGTTTTATGAAAATCTCTAAACCAGATACTACAAGAATATAAAGGGATAAGCTACAAAAATTGCACTCATACTAACTTCATGTGAGAGAGGTCGAAATGGTAAAAGGACGGAATGTAGGAATTGAAAAGAATTAAAAAATATGTGTTCACATTATCAATCTTGATTATATCCAGGTTATGTTTGACAAAAATAAACTAGTTTATTTTCAGAGTATATGTTTGGATGCGTATAAGCTAACTTATAAGATAGTGTATATTATCTGACAAGTGAGATTTATTTCAGATCACATATTTACAATTCTCATTATATATAGGCGATAAATCATATAGGGATAGAGTTAATATGAGAATTGTGACTTTTATCCTAAAACAATTCATGAATTGCGTTTTTTAAGAACATTGATCTACTGGCTCTTTTCAATTTAGTTTGATCAAAGAATGAAGATCACTTCTTAACTTTTTCACGATAACTTTCATTTTCACCATAACCCAACTATATATATATATATATATATATATATATATATAACATATCATATTTGTACAACAATTGCAACCCGATCTCAACCCTCCATTTTATATTCTGAATATGCAGTTCCATAAAAATCTTAATTGTTTTATAATATAAAACATTAATTATAATTAATGAATTCTAATCATCTTCAATAAGGGTTATTTTATTCACACCCCCTCCTATAAGATGTATGTGTGTGAGTAGGGGGTATAAAGTATAGGGGTATGTGTGTGAGGTAGGGGTAAGAAATAAGTGATGTGTGTAATGGAGGGGATATGAATAGCAACCCCCTTCAATTCATAATAATGAAAACTCATCACGTCTATATGACAGGTGTTGCACTCTCATTTGTCCTCATGTTCACAACCAAATTTGAGTTCTCATTTGAACCTGACCCTATGTGTGTATATATATATATAGGGGCCTAATCAAATAAGAACTGATTAGTTTGTAGAAACTGTAAGAACTAATATGAAACAACCATTTTATATAGCATAAAGGATAAATTGGTAAAATTGGGTATCACAATGGGTAACAGAATGAGCATCAGAGTGGTTATCACAATGCATCTTATATGTATTTGTGTATCACACTAAGGGTATCATAATGGTATCACAATGTGTATCACATAATTGTATCACGGTGGATTGTGGACGGAGAGAGGAGAGAAGAGAGTTTAAAATACCCAAAATGCCCTTTTATTAAAAATTTAATCAAAATTATCAATATAAGTTTCCTAATTTAACCATTAATTTGTGGTTAAACTTGGTTCTTACAGTTTCTACAAACTAATCAGTTCTTCCTTGAATTGCCCTATATGTATACACACACACACACACACACACATATTGGCGCAGTATCATGTGAGAATAATAGTTAAACTGAGAAGTATAAGAAAGGACAAGTACCGTTGATCATCTTTAATCTCGAACCCATCCATGAATTGCGCTTCATATAGGGATTGATTCGGTGTATCATGATGCATTTTATCTCGGTGCATCTCATCTTAATATGTACACAAGGATGAAGATCTATTCTTACACTTCTCACCTCAACTCTACTTCTCACTGAAACCCAATTCTATATTGGTTTTATAAACCATATTTTGTGCATGTTTACATTAATTAAAAAACGACCAATAATTTTTTTTTTTAAAAAGATATAAACCCACCAATGTATTTGATAAAAGAAAAGGATTATAACATTAATAGTACCAAATACCAATCTATGTACAAGAAGGTGCCACATTGTCATGAATATGACCGTATATATGATTATATCTATTTATGGATAATAATTGGTGGGCCTTGTAATCCTAATAAATATGGGCTTTCGTAACAGCGACTGATCAGTGTTTAATGGGCCTTTCTTGGGCCATCATTATGAATACCGTACAGCTATGACATTGTAGGCCATGACTACGACCCGATTAAGACATTCCATTTGTATCATCACCAAATGATTTTCAGCCAACTTAATAGATAAAGAGAGAGACCTGGAATTATGTAAAACCAGATTGTTTTCATGAGACCCGTAAAACCACCTTTTTATATTTGAAACTTCACAATGAGAATGTTCAGATTTCTTTTACCTTCACAGTGTTTTGTTATGAAGTTTTAATTGTAAAAATGTGGTCTTAATGGTATCTGAAAACAATTTGGTAAAACCCAACCATATATATATATATATATATATATATATATAGAGAGAGAGAGAGAGAGAGCACGGAAAGTTCAAATGCGAACACAAATTTGGTTGTGAACGTGAGAACAAATGAGAGTGTGACACGTGTCTGAATGTAAATTATTCAGACTGAATAAATATTATATTCTGTCTGAATATTTTCTTTGATTATTCAGTCTGGATATAACACGTGTCGTCTTTCTTATTTATCATCACGTTCACAACCAAATTTAAGTTTTCATTTAAACCCGCCACTATATATATATGTGTGTGTGTATGTGTGTTATATTAGATATTTAATATCTCTATGCCTATGTATACCATTTGCTACTCTTTTGTTTTGATATAAATCAGAAATGAAAAATTATATTGGTATTATTTTGTATTTTAACGTATTTATTTGTTGGTTTTATGAAGTTTGGATGTGAAGTTTCAAAAACACTATAGCGTGACTTTAATAAAATAGATTCCACAAAATAAGGAATTAGAGCGATATATGTTCCATTTTCATACACTTAAACATTTAATTTTTATGATTATTAGTGTCACATTTTAAAATTTGAATGTGAAATAAATTATTTTCGTTTATAAGATAACTATTATAAGTTTAAAAAAATAAATACTATTCATTTGTATCAAAGTAAATTGTCATTTTATAAAGGTAGATTTCCATTTCTTTTATTATAACCTTAATTATGAGAGAAGTATAAAGTTCCCCAGTCAATTAATCAAGGTTAAATGTGTCATTTAATTATTTAAAAATTATAATAATTACATAACCCTATAACTATGTGTCATTTTTATTGTCGACATTTATTTTACGACGAAAGAAGCATGTATGATAATCAGTGTTCAAAAAGGCGCGCCATGGCGTGCGGCGTGGCGCGATATGGCGTAAGACGCGTCTCTGCCGTTACGAAACAACCTAAAACATTTCCATAAGGCGTGGCTCACGCTATGGCGGCTTGAGGCGCGCCGCAGCGTGCGTTTTTTTGTATGGCATGAATTTTTTTGAATTTTTTTATTTATTTTTATCTTTTGTAATTTTACACTTTTATAGATTTATCTAATCACATCACCCACAATTTCACGAATTTATAAACTTTATGGTCTCATGATTAAAATGAAGTCGTAAATTATATATTTAAGTTATATTTTAAATATTTAATTAAAAAAACTGTTTTTATAATAATAATCTATATGATTTTTCTTATTCTAAATGAATATACATTTTTTAGTATTATTAGCTGATTAGATATTATGTAGAAAACATATACCTTTATATGTAATTGTAACATGACATATAAATTTGCCACCTTATGTCACGCCTTGAAAAACGTCGCGTCCTCACCGTGGCGCGTAAGGCTTAAGGCTTGACATCGCCGCCACGCCACTCCACGTCTCACAACTTTTTAAACCTTGATGATAATTGCCTATAATTTCAATTTTTTGATAAATTCGTGTTTTCATTTATTGTAATTGCTATATCTTTGAAAAAAATACACGAGAGAATAAATTTTTGATCAGTTCTAAATTTCTAATCAATTTATGTATTTATTGGATTTTAATTTTGACATTATTCTACGAAATTGTTATTTTGTATATCTTATACTAGTACAAAAATTTGTGTCCATATTACCATTATTTTACATTTAACGTTGTTAACAACATGTGATGATTAATAAGTGTATTATTCTCCGAAAGGTTTAACGAGTTTCATTTAGGAATGTTCTCGAAGAACTTGGTTCTTGGCCTTTGATTCACTCTTCGAGAGATATTCTAACCTCTTTGATTGGTTAGGTTCCTCGTACTAATAGAATATTTTGATTTTTTTTTTCTAACTCGGGAGTTTTGATTATCGTTTTTGTTTTTTTGAATAATGGTTATTAATGTTTATTTTATCGAGTACTCCTCTTATTGTAATCACTAATGTATGTTCAAGTAGTTTTAATATTATTTTCTTCTCCTATAAAATTTCGATCAGACTATCGCTTAATACTTTTTTTCTTAAAGGATCATTCAATACGTTTTCGTCTTGTTAAAAATATAGTATTTCTTTCTAGAATATACGTGAGAATTAAAAAGAAAAAAGAAACATCGTACGTTTTCTCATTAATTACTGAACAAAAGTTTCACAAATATTTTAGAGTGAGTTACATTCTTGGTTCTCGTGTTATTTTATGCTCTTTTTCGGATTTGGTTTCTTTCGAATATTAGTAGTTCTCATTTTGCATCTTATATAAGATATTGATCTCTCAAGTTAACACCGTTAATTAAGGTCACTTAAATAGAGGCATGTGCCTCCTCATACGAGGGACAATTTGGTCTATTTACCTTTTTTCTTCATGTTTTCCTTTGAAAAGGCAACATAATATTTATTAGGGTTAGGTTCAAATGTTAACTCAATTTTGGCTGTGAATGTGAGGACGAATCTCAGCCACACATCTTCGGTTATGGTGGACGTGATCACGGAGGATTGACGCGATTCATGGGAGGGTGGAGATTATTAAAGGAGGGGAACTAGGTTAAAGCCGCCTTTATTGACCGGATAAGTGGCTGAGATTCGTCCTCACGTTCACAACCAAAAATGAGTTCACATTTGAACTTTCCTCATATTTATTATATATATATACACACACACACGCAACAATCGTGAACCATCCCCTCCCTTCCCCTTTACCAACACCCACCCTATACTATTTACCAACACCACACTCACTATGAGAAGCAGAATTCGATATACAAATAAGAACTATAGTCTTGATCAAGAGATGAGAACTAGAACCCAATGTATGACAATCAATTCAACAGATGAAAACCAGATCCATATATATCATAGATGTTATTGTGGGGAAGTTGTATGCATATCCACGATGGTACAATAATTTCAAGAAATTTGCTTCTCCCTAATCCTTTACTCAGAGAATTTATGTGCATCTTTTCTTTGTCAACATGATATATTTCCGAGTGTGATATATTTATGAATGTTTGATCTTTATGTAAAAAGGGTTCAAATGGGGAAAGACCTATCCCATATAGAGTGATCGATGATGGTCCTCCTTTTCGCAACTATGAACAATATTATAAAACTTTGGGTTTGATTTGTAGAGTTCTAATTAGATTTGCAAAATGCAAAACTCAAATTCAAATTTTTCTTGAATCAAGTGCGTAATCGAATATGCTCTAAGAGCATCTCCAACAACTATGATATATATATTTTTTATAATAGATTATGAAAACTCAAATCCTCTAAAAAAAATTGTATTCAACTCCAACAGCTACTCTATTTTGGCAATTCTAACTTAATTAATAATTACATTAATAAAATTTTCAATATATTTAATAAAATACTATTTATCTTTTCTACACATGTAATTTCAATAGTTTTAATTGGTTGAAGATAATTAAAATATTATTTTTCTCTATTTTATATAGTTTTAGAGATTTTTTAAATTTAAAGATTTTTATAGTCTCTCTTATCTTTTCTCTATTTTAGCATAAATGATAACATAGCTGTTGCAGTAATAAAAATGTACAAATTCATTCTTTTGCTATTTTAGTATAACCGTTGAAGCTGAAATGACCGATTTGTATATAACTATGTTATTACAAATTATTATTAAATGTTTGGTCCAGGAGATCCCTATCTTTTAGGAGAGTGTTAATGACACATCTTTAATAAAGGTGTGTATGAAATTTTTTGTATTATAATAAGACTTTGATGTAGATGTATGTGGAAAAAAATTCATTTATAAGAGTATTATTAACAATATTTAAGGGTGTCATTAGCCTCCTTTTTTTTATTAATTGGAGATTTTTAAATAAATCATTATATCCAATGAGGTTTCTTTAATGAATAAATAAAATATTTCTTGAAATAATAAAAGGAAATTGGTATTTTCTGTATGCATCCCATCTTGATGTCAACTTGTTTGTGTGTGTGTGTGTTTGTATTTTTATGTGAATTTGATTTTATTCATGTATTTTATTTTCTAAAAATATAAAACAAAAAAGAATTGTTTGGTGACGATTGTAGTAGTCATGTGCCCCAATAATTACAACATATCAACCACCACCTTGCTAATAAATTATTTATTTTTCATGATTATTTTAAATACATTATTAATTATTTATTTTTATGATTATGATTATTTTATTAATGTTGGTCAAAGTATATGCCAATCACATTGCTTATCCATGTGACTTCACCTAATTTGATTGATGTGTTTGAATTCTTTTGACATTAATTTTTCTAAACTTTAACTTTGGTCCTCGAGGTTTAGTGAATTATTTAAAATTGGGACCTAAACATTGATAAGTTTAAAATTCTTCAATGTGATTCTTATTTTGCTTTAAAAGTGGTCCTTGATCTACTATGCTTTATTTTTTCTTGTAAAGGGACATGTATATATGTTTTTTAAAAACTTTTAATTCTATTTTAAAATTAAAATAAAATACAATAAGATATTTTGTTTGTATGGGAGGGTGAGAAAATGGCCTCCACCATCTAGAACTAGCACCAGAAGCATCGACAATCGAAGCTTATCGCGTCTTGACGGTGATCACGTTCGGTTTGCACAACAGAGCCACCGGTTTCAAGAATTTGTTTAAATAAAACATCAAAACAACCGCTAGTGTTGGTGGTAGAAGAACAACTTTGGTTTGGGTGTTTGCACTGGGCGACCCTAACAACGGCAACTCCGGCGACGGTGTTAAGTAGTGTCATGTGACTTGGATTGGAAAGGGAGATTTGGTAGGAGTGTGTAAAGCATGGTGATGCTTCATGGGTGGTTGCCAGAAAGATGAGTGATGTTGGCATTTGATTCGGTTATGGTGAGTGAGACTGAGTTACCTTTGTTGTAAACTATGTGTGGTTCCGCCAGAGGTGGTGGAGCTGAGAAGTTTCCGGCGAGAGGGTGGAAATGGTGGAGGGTGAAGGTTTAGGCCTGAAGTTTTGGCCAGTGACCGGCATGATGCATTCGTCCCTGTGAGATAATATCATAATATACACACTCGTTTATATATTTAATTTATTAAAAGAGAATTAAGGAAGTAAAGAAAAAGACAAATATACCAATGGAGTAAGTGATTAGGGGCCACTTTCAGAGCAAAATAAAAACCACACGGACGATTGCTAGACTTATCGAAGTTCAGATCTCAATTTCAAAGAATTCACTAAACCTCAAGGACCAAATTAGGGTTTACTCTTTTTCCTTGGAACAAGTAATCCTATATGGGAATCTTGTTTTTAAAATTTTAAGCTTTTAAATATAAATAAATTGAAAAATGAAGTTTTATGAGAGGATAATTCAAGGTTTTAGCTATGAAAAATGAATGATTGATTACTAAAGATTCGTTTGCTTGATATTGAGTTAGAACTCAGTTTGGATTTTATGGCTTTCAGGTTCGGGTAGAATTACGTGGTATCTGATCAATCAACCAAAGCTTTTTATGACCATTGGATCCAAAATCCATCAACTAAGGTTTCAATTTTATGTTAATTGACTTAAAAATTTCTTTTATTTTGTTTTCAATGTGAAACCAAGTGAAATCTAAAGATTCTTACATTCAAGAGTTAATTTAGATATTGGATTCAATTTTTTAGGAATATTGGGATTTGAAAAAAATATATAAACATGTAAAAAACTACAACGTTCATTATAAAAGTTTGAATCATACTTTTCATAATTCTTTCACAAATATATGCGCACACACACACACATATATATATATATATATATACACACTACATCTCGTTATTATTCACTAGACAGTTGCTTTTTGCGTAAATTTCAATGACCAAAAACAACCGATCGATAGTTTTTTTGAAAGGGCTACTTATACCAAAAAGGGAAATTAAAAGGCTATTGAGGACCAACGTTAAAAACCAAATTCAGGGGCTTTGCTTTAATGTTGGCTTTAGTGAAGGTAATCATACTAGTGACCACTTCAGTTATATGATTACATTTAAATATAAAAAATAAGGAATGATATCTGATATACATTATTATTGTGTATGTGGTTTTTATTTGTTAGTGTGGGGTTAAAAATCTAAATAAAGATCATAAAGCCACAAACTTTACTTTGTTGATGTTTCAAAAATTAGGGTTTAGTGGATCCTTCATGTATGGTGTCCCAATAATATCATATGCAAGTTGAATTGCTTTACACATTCACTTGTTTAATTCCACTAAAATCTTGAATAGGAATCAACCAAATCGATTGGTGTTTGATTATATTATACCATTTTAAGAAAAACAACACTTTATCCATTGTGTTCATCGTAGATTGATGTTTAAATATAAGTACTTTATCATGAATTGACAATCTTACCCTAAAATCAAGTTTTGATGGGCATCATTTATTTTAGTTATTTATGTCTAAAGATAGACATGTTTAAATAAATTGATTGTTTTAAACCTGACGATCATATGTTGTCTGATGAAAGACACGATCTGTGTGATAGTCATTTGGGCGTGTGTCTATGCCATATCCTATAGTGAACAAACTACTTACCCTCAAATCAAATTTTGAAAGAGACCATTACTTTTTGCCTAGGCACAAATATCTTATAACAAATTGACCGTTTTATATTAGTAAGACAAATAAACGTTATCCGATGAAAGCTAGCAATATTATTTGGGTGAGTGTCCCTATCTCGCTCTATAACAATTGACAATCGTACCATTTGATCAAGTTTTGATGGGAACCATTTCTTTATGATAATCATATATATCACATATATAAATTGACCATTTTACCCCGACAAACATATGTTACCTGATAAAAGGTCATGAAGGGCATTATTGTCATTTGAGTGGGTGTCTATATCATGTGTATTGGGATCTATTCCCACTAGGGTATTAAAAAAAACTAAGATTGAATTTAGTGTTGTTGATGATAGCATTAAATAAGTCAAATTTAATATTCCATTGAAAAGTCAAAAGGAAGTGGGATTAGGTTATGGTGGTGAGTAGTCATGGGGCACATTAAATTAATTGGACTTTTGGATTTTAAAGAAAAGGGTTAAAAAATGTTTAAGTTGATATTTGAAATGTTGTTGAAGGGAGGTGCATGTGTCCTCACATGTCAACAACACAAAGAAAGCACTATCAAAAGAAGTGCATTAGATGGTTGTACATATGCATTGGTTAATTGTACATTATCCATAAGACAACTATATATAATGGATTACTTACTACCTTTTTACTGCTATGCCACTTGTTTGTCTGTAAAAAGTTAGGCCCTCACTAATAGGATGTTTGAGTTTAATAATTGTTGCAATATGAGGTCATAAGAGTACTTTTAATAATTTTTTAAAAATGGATAAAATTTATGTCCTAGTTAAAAAGAAAAAGTTTGAAAAAATAGTTTTCAATGATTAGGACTTATCATAATAATTTCCTTTTTATTGGTTGGGGGAGGCCCTAATGGCACCTTTAATATAGGGATGTACACGAAATTTCATGCATTTTATAGGGGTCTGTACAGAATTTTTGGTATTATAATTAAACCTGACAAAAATTGACACGACACGCTAACCCGACACGAATTAAACGGGTTTGGGTAATACATTTAACCCGTTTAAGTAAACGGGTTGACACGACACGACACGAAAATTAAACGGGTAAGGTCAGGGTCAAAAATTTCAACTCGAAAATGGCCCGAATAACCCGTTTATATTAGACCCCTTTGGCCTAGGCAAATAACGTCAACAACTCACATTTTATAGTTTTTTTTTTAACAAAGTATATACTAAATAGCAATAAAAAATGATTGTACATTTCATGTATACCTGACAAAAACTGGCACAACATACTAACTAGACACGAACTCGATACGAATGAAATGGATTTTGGTAATATATTTCAACCAGTTTAAGTAAACGGGTTGACACGAAAATGACACGAAAATTAAACGGGCCGGGTTAGGCACTCTCAACCCGTTTAACCCTTGAACCCGACACGACACGACACGTTTGCCAGGTCTAACTATAATAGGTGTTGATGTTGACTTGTGTGAGGATGACATTCACTCTTAGGGGTGTCATAAGCATACCTTAGGGATGCCATTAGTCTCCCCCTAAATTTTGGTCATAAACCCATCTTTATTTATAGAGTCCATTATTAATGAGAATTTATATTTATTATTTTTTCTACTTCCATTGTTCTTCTACAAAAATGAAGATTTAAGAGATTTTAGACTAATCTTTTGGTGTAACATATTCTCTAAAATGAATAGAGTAGGAGAGATACAGTAAAATTTTCAAAATTTTGATTTTTTTGAATCTTTGTTTAAAAAAAACTTGGAGAATTCGATGAAGATACTGTAACAATCGGTGTTAAAATATCTAGTAAAAACGATTTAAAAATTAAGACTAAAATAATCAGACTTTGATAGGAAACTAAGAAGTTGTTAGGACAAAACTAATTTTTAGAGTAAATGTGAATATAGGGTGGATCAAACAAGAAATTAAATTGTTAAAATAAAAGAACACGAGGAACTGAAGAACACCAAGTCACCTATTATTATGCACTGAAATCATATACGATTACGGAGCACAGTCAACACGAAGCTATGCGGACGACTTGACCCTTAACCTAATTCGTACATAATCATATATTATTTTATATATAAACTTAATATAAATTGGTATATGATTTAGTCATTATTGTGTTATTTTATTTAACCTTGAACTATACAATAATCATTTTGAAATCACACGTTTTTAATTCCCTAACTTCTAGATAGAGATGGAAAAAAAATCGTCTTGACTTGTTTAAAAAGAAAATTCTAGTGAGGTTTTATTCATAGCTATTTATTTGTTCATTGAAATATCGCTAGGATATTTTATTTTATCGAATTAAAATTTGATTTTTAGAGACAAAAAGAGTATGTATGATATATTATATATAATATATATTACATATTTAAATAACGATATATATATATATAGAGGAAAGTTTAAATGTGAACTCATTTTTGGTTGTGAACGTGAGGACGAATCTCAGCCACTTATCCGGTCAATAAAGACGGCTTTGATCTGGTTCCCCTCCTTTAATAATCTCCACCCTCCCATGAATCGCGTCAATCCTCCGTGATCGCGTCCACCATAACCGAAGATGTGTGGCTGAGAATCGTCCTCACGTTCACAACAAAAAATGAGTTTACATTTGAACATATCCCTATATATATATATATATTTATTTATATCATCTCAATTATATAGTTAGACAGTTTATATTTATTTTATGAAACTGACAAATAACTAATTTAAGACGATATAGAAATAAATAATATCAATAATTTTTGTAGTCATAAAATTGGTATAAAGGACATTTTTAGCTCCTATGGGATAAGCCTAAATAATTGAAGCTATTTAATTGTCAAATTTTATTAATCTTAATTTAATCATTTTGTCTAAAATCATTTTGAACAATTATGTTATAATAAATCTTTTAGTTATTTAAGAGAGTTTTTCCAAAGAATATATTATATTGTATTGAAAAATAGAAAAATGAGGGAAAGAATATGAAAATATATAAATTAGAGAAATTTCTAAAATTTGATATATGAAAAAGAAATAAGGTTTTAAAATTTTCACATCAATAAGAGTTAAATGAAACATACGTTTAAAAGAAAAAAATACTATTGTATTAAATGTATTGAATATTATAATAATATATTTTTACTACGACAAAATCATGAAGCAATGACGGCTCAAAAAGCAATACTTTAATCGCCATCCATAATACAATTTGAAACGTAAAAACTTCATTAAGACAACACCATAAAGCAATGACATGTGCCTCCTGATGATAGCCTTTAAGTAGGTTCGCCTCTGTTTATAGGGTAGCAGTATATAGGCTTTTTATTTTTTTGAAGATAAAACATTTTCAAACAATTCAAAAATACAACCTTGTTTACTTAACTTTTTAGTGACTTAGAGCATCTCCAACAACTTTCTCAAAACCATCTTCAAAATAAAGAAAGTAGGAAAAATAATACATTTTTTCCAAATATGAAGAACATCCCAAAAATGATTACAAATTGAATCACTAATAGAAAAATTTGAAAACAAAATATTTAGAGAGAGAGAAATAATATTTTAATGGATGAAGAGAATATTTTAATATTATAATCAATGTTATCTTCTCCAAAATGGGAAATCAGTTGAAGATGAATGCAAATATTTTTAGAGATTTTAACTTTTAGTTCTCAATTTTACAAAAATTTTGGGGAACTTCTTTACTATTATGGACATGTTATAAAAACTTCATGTCCTCTAAACAGTTGAACAAGGTTCTTACCATGAAGTTTGTGAGAAATAAGTTTTTTATTTTATTTTATTTTTTTGATTTTATAATTATTAGTATATTGTACGTAATAATTATTGATGTTGAAATAACCATTACGGAAAAAAGGTTTTTTTAAGAGAATCTCAAAGAAAGTTGGAGATGGTAAGGCATCTTAAAGATAAGTATTGGGCATAGAAAGTAAAAATAACAAGGAAAGATGAGTTGGATACACATTGGGATTGAGTCAACAACCAAATAACTTCATATCTCCCCAATTATTGTCTTCTTCATCAATATTATAACTTAACTACTTCTTTTTTTATATATATATATATATATTTACGATCATTTAAAATGATCGTTACATAACTTATCTCCACTAAACATTAAAGAAAAGATAGATTATAACAAAGTGACTGCATTTTGGTGCTATATAGAAATTGAACAAGAACAAGTATTATGAATAGTCTCACATACAAATTTATCAAGATATTTTTGTTAGTTGAGAGAACATACTGAGAAATAATTTGGTTTGGTCAAACAATCTGTGGCTGGTAAACAAGATTCGTTTGTTTATAATGTATCGTCAAATATTTAATGTGATTTATTAAGATATGGGCCGATTGAAAGGATCTTCTTATCAATGTAGATATTATTTTGATTCCATTAGTAACGAGGATTTGATATATCATATATTAATTGATGAAATAAAGATTCAATAACTATAAAATGATTGTTTTTTGGAATCCTTCCTTGCTTCAATCGAAAGGAACAAAAATAAAATAAAATCAATTGTTAGATATTCGGATACTTTGTAGTATTGCCTATTCACAAAACATGAGAAGCAAATGAATAATTGTCTGAGTCAAGAAAGAATTCGAATATCTTTTTGAAAATCATAGCAGATTGATTCATTCTTTTCTTACTGAGTTACTGGTAGTGTTGTCATAGTAATTAGCATTCGAAGTTCGAAGCAAAAGTTGTAATTCTTGTGCTAAAACTATAATTTCAAGAATTTGTAGTTCTCTTTTGGACTTAAAATGTAAAAGAATATAAAAGATAACGGTGATTCACAAATTATAAAACCTTTTATCATATTAGAACTTTAGGCGGTTAATTTTATTAGATCGTAACTCATATTTAACTTAGACTAAGATTGTAAAGGTTTTTTTTGGACAGTGGCGTAATTGCAAAGGTTACACCTTTAATTAAATTATTTAGTGGCCAAACATGAAATAGTGAAAACTTTAAATTTTCTTTTATTTTCATCATCTTCTTCACCCAATGGTCTAAGACCTCAAATCCAAATTGACTAACCCAACTTGTTATATTGTACTGATTTGGACTTTATTTTGAGCATAATCTTTTTTCATACGTATTTCATATTATCCTTGTTTCCTAATCAACCTTCATCCTCATCAGGAGATTTACGTCGATGTTCAACCGACACCACCATTGCTACGGGGTGATCCACTAACAGAGCCATTACGTCGCAATTCAACCAAATAACTCTCATAATCAACTTTAACATGAACATTAAACGACATTTAATTAAGAAATTTAAGAGTAAGATAGTTTGTTAATTAAAGACAAAACTTTTAATGATACCGAAAATCGCATAAAGCAAATGAAGGGGGGTTTTACTTTATGTGGGTTTTCTATATACATTTCCATAGTGATTATTGTCATTTTAAGAATGGAAACCAGATAATTAGTTACAATAAAGTAATTATAGTTATGAGTGGTTATATAGTTTTACATCATTATCATCAATATCCATTTTATATGACATGCTAATTATAAAGTTTCCTAAAACGGAATATTTCATCGGTGTGAGAGGTATACAACTCTTCAAAATTAGAAACCACAAAAATAAATGCCCAATTTGTCAAAAACGGATGAATGATTTCTCAACATTATCGATTTCTAACTTTTTTCTAAAATAAACTTACCAGTAGAATCAATTCGATGTAACCAAATATTTTTTTTTTGATCTATCAGTTACTTATTTATTAATAGCAGTTTGTATTATTTTTGCTTAAATGTATACCAACAGTCCAACATTTTAACCGGATTTCTAACATAGCATTTACGTGCATTAAAATAAGGTACTATTAAATATAGTATTATATATATAATATCCATAAAAAGATTTATTTAATAAATAATGAGATTGGGTTCAAACTAACTGTGGGTAACATGCATTGAGGCATGGGTTGTCACGATAACGTTATTAACGGTAAAATGCTGGTTCATGTGCTTTTTCACATGGTATTTAAACTGTTGACTCTCGTTGACTTTTTGTACCTCTTTCTTTTCCAATTTGTCGGCAATAATTATCTTTTATACATGAATCACAAAAATAAATAAATAAATGACATCGTAAAAAAGACCAATATCAATTTTAAAATGGTAAGTTAAATACATTGTTATATTATTATTATTTTGAATAACACATTTCTATACTATTGAAAGCACCTTTATATGTTAAAGGGTGTTATTATATACACCCATATCAATATTAAAAGAGAAATGTTATTTGCATGGCATTTTATATTAAAATTAATTTAAATTATTCATTGAAAATGTAAAAAATTAATTTTAAAATTGATGCGTGTAAGAAAAAAATTAGCAAGTAAAATTGCATTTGGTAATATAGCGAACTACAATTTGCTTATTTCTATTTGGTAATATAGCAAACTACAATTTGCTTATTTCTATTGAATCATGTTAAGTCATACGTTGTATATGTAAAAAAATAAGTCCTCATAGTGATATATATATATATTTATATATATCGGGTTCAAATGATAATTCAATTTTAGTTGTGAACATGAGGACAAAGGAGAGCACCACATGTATCATATTCAGACTGAATAACGAAAAAAAATATTCAGACTGAATAATGAAGAAAAATTTACCTTCATTATTCAGTCTGAATATGATACATGTGCCCTGCTCTCCTTTGTCGTCATGTTCACAACCAAATTTTAGTTTACATTTGAACTTTTTTTTCTCTTCCTCCCCCCCCTCTCTCTCTCTCTCTCTCTCTCTCTATATATATATATATATATATATATCTTCTTTCACATATCAATATCAAAAGTGTATTTATTTCTTTCATTAAAATTCCTTAAAAATCACGTGTTAATTAACCGAGAACTTTATGCCACAAAAAAATTGACAAAAATAATAACTTTTTTTGTATGTAACTTGAAATTTATATAAATTTATTATCAATCGAAAAAAGTTGTGACCAAATACAATTGATCGATTTGTTATATGGTATATGAATTTGTATACTAACTATAATTATCATAATAAATTTAGTTACAAATTATTTAGAAGGTGTACAATCGAGGGTTGAGTTTGAATAAAACTGATTTTTTTTAGTGACGTGGAAATAAAACTTTACTCTAACCTTCATTTATTTATATTTCGTCATTTTTATAGTTATTGACTGAAATTACAAAGTTAATTAATACATATAACTGAAATGTAGACAAAACTGAATACGAAGGTTAATGAATACAGATACTTTGAAGTTTTTTAGCTATTAAATGGAAAAATCTGACTTATCATGAATATTCACATTACTTTCACCAAAACTGTTAAATTTTATTAATGAAGGTAAATAAAAATGGTAATTAATAAATAGGTAAAAGACAAAAGAGTTGGATGAGAGAAGGGTAAAGTGGTCCATCTAAAATAGATCCAGAGTAGCAGCAGTACATAGAGGTCCAGAAGGAAGGCAGGCTCATCGGTCAAATCAGAACCGTCCGTGAATTTATGCCCACCCCTTGCCTTTTCACATCAATTCATTTTTCTTCCTTTTTTCTTTCTATTTTTATTATATACGCTAAATAAAGTCAAAACTTTAATTTAATTTCGGGGTTTTTTTCCTTTTACACTCTACTCTATTTCTCTTTTGCATCCTACGATATTGTATTTATTTATTTTGATTGGTGATACACTAAGGTTATGTTTGGCAAACTAGCAGATAAGTTAGCTGGTAGCTAATAAGCTAGCGGATGACTGATAAACTAGCGGATAGTTTATAAGCTAGCTGGTAGCTGTTAAGCTAGCTGATGAAAAAATCATGTTTGGCAAAACTAGCGTATAAGAATGTAAAACGACCAAAAATGGTATACTAAAAAATAATAATTAATATTAATGAGGGTTATAATTGGAAAATGTGACAATAAGCTCCCAAAACGCTACTCCAAGTATCGTTTCAATAAGCTAGCTTATGGTTTGCCAAACGTGTACACTGAAAATAAGCTAGCTTATTTTTGCCAAACATAGCCTAACATCCATATTTATTTATCTATTTTAATTGTGGGACATATATCTAGATTAGGTTTTATAATGTAGAGTAGGGTGTAAATGATAACACCATTTAATTTCATTGGACTGTAAATTTTAAAATGTAAAAATAAATAAATCTGAATAAGTATGTAAGAGCATTTTCAACAAATTTCCTATAATTTCTTTAAAATGAATAACTAAAAGACAAAATCTTCAAAAAAAAATGGCATTTATCTTCAACAATAGTTTTCTATAATTTCTCCAAAATAATATTAAAATATTGCATCATCTATTAAAATATTATTTATTTCTTTAAATATTTATTTTTTAAAGTTTTTTATTGGTCATTTCATTTGGTAATCATTTTTGGAGTGAACTCCATATTTGGAGAACCACTCTCTCTCCTATTCTTCATTTTGAAGATGATTATGGAAAAACTATTGGAGAAAAATACTTGATCAAAATCCTCATTTTCTCCATTTTTTCTTATTTTGAGGAAGCTATAAGTACATAGATCAAATCGGTAAATTAGGTAAAGATGCATTTTCATCTCTTGTGGGAAGTGTTGAAATAATCTACGAATATAATCTATGTACTTATGGATCTAGTTTAATTTTTATTTATTTATACATTGACTTTTCTACAAGTTTAGGAGTTTTACTTGTGGAGATAATGATATTTTAAAATATTGGAAGAAAAGTATCTAAGAGAATGAATCCAAAATCATTTAATCATTTAAGCGTGCCATTAATTTATAAAAATTGGACTAACTTACATGTTTCTTTCATGTGGTTTAGGTGTTTTTCACGGTTTTTATCTCTTTTCTTAAAAACATCAATAGAACGTGTTATCATGGTTGTATTTTTTTTTAACGAGTTACACCTATGTGATTGCAATTTTTAATGAGTTAGATTTATGAGGTTACAGTATTTTAATTAGTTAGGTCCCTAAATTAATTAACGACTTGAATACAAATAGTTGCATTAAAGACCCAACTCAATAAGATACATGAAATTTTCAGGGAAATAAAGGGCCAAAAGTACCGTTAAAAACATATATTCAAAGAGGAAACATACAATTTACTCTCAAAATTGCAAAATAGATAAGAGGACTATATGGGGTTTCCTTTCACCGTACCTATGTTGTTGTTTTTTCTTCTTTCTTACATTCTCATTTTTAATGGGAGTGCTAATGACACCCTTAATATAGGGGTGGACACGGAATATAATGCATTTTATAGGTGTGTGCACGGAATTTAATGTATTTATGTGATGATGACATTCACCTTTAGGGGTGCCATTAGCCTCCCCCTTTTTAATTCATGTTCAATCATCAAAAAGAGAATGTGAAAGTTGAATTAAACAGGTTTAAAAAAGAGTAAATTACAGATTTGGTCCCTAAGGTATGTCAATTGTTAAAGATTTGTTCATTGATCATTATTTATTACAAAAGAAACTTCCATGTATGCAATTTTTTATGATTTGGTCACTGAGGCTAATGACCGTCTATTCGTTAAGTAAGAGAGCAAAATGGTCATTTTGCTATTTTCCCAAATATTTGTTTTTCTTATTATGAACTTCATCTTTTTCATCAAGAATATAAAATAAACCCCTAAAACCTAAACCAATATACAAACAAAAACCTTAAATCAATCACACCTAAACCAAAAACCCTAAATCAAATATAAATAAATGCATAAATTCAACATTGTCAAGCTCATTTTTGTGTAAAAGGTACAAAATAGAAGTTGGAGATGAGATCTAGATATGTTTACGGGTCCGGTGAAACGGAGAGATGAGAGGGAGATATGTTGATGGCTCGAAACCCATCCCTACCTCAAGATCTGTGTGTGTGATTGACAGATCTGCTTCGTATGCGTATGTGTTTTTGCTTCATCCTTGAGTTGGTTGGGTATTTCAAACCCGTCCATAAGATCATCCCTAAAACCATAGCGAAAGTTCTTGTTCCTAAGATTATCCCTGAGTTCCTTTGAGTTCGTGAAAACCAAACCATATCCCAAACTCTGTTCATCTTCTCCAACCCATATCCTTTAATCTATACCTCAACTTTGTATCTTCTTCTACTTCGACCACCAGCCTACCTCGATCATCTACAGAAAATGCGATAGACATATGGGATTTTCCAGATCTTAACCTACACCCACCTTGTGATAGAGGGTTTGATTCAAAGTTAAGTTTTTTTATTGTTCTTGATTTTAAGTTAGGGTTTTGGATAATTGGATTGTTCTTGATTTTGAGTTAGGATTCTTGATTGATTTTTATTTTGAGTTATGATTCTTGATTGTTCTTGATTTTGAGTTAGGATTTTTGATTGATTTTTATTTTGAGTTATAATTCGTGATTGTTCTTGATTTCAGTTAGAGGTTTTAAGTAAAAAAAATGAATATTTAAAGGAAAATGAATAAATAATTAGAAAACATGTATGTATTATGCATACTATAATTTTATATGTAAAGAGTTTAGTTAATTACAGATTTGGTCCTTGTGGTTTGAAAAACACTAATATAAAGGAAAATACTAAAAGGACTAATTTACCCTCTTTATTTAACAAAGAAAATAAACGTTCGTTAGCCTCATGGACCAAATCCATATAAAACTGCATACATGGAGGTTTCTTTTATAATAAATGAAGATAAAGAACCAAATATGCAATAATTGACAAACCTTAGGGACCAAATCCATAATTTACTTTTTAAAATATATAAAAATTCTGATGGATCTTAATTTTATTGATTGGCAAGCTTTTGAGACTTCAAATTTTGGGACAACATATTTTTATTCATCATTTTTTTTTTGCATGTCTCCTTGTATATTTTTTTTTGCAAGTCGAGGCTTTTATATAAGGGCATCTCCAACTCTATTGCTAAAAAATTAACACTATAAACACTAATTTGTTATTTTTTTTGAGGGGGAGGGGGAGGGGGGGGGGGGGGGTTCTACCATTCAGAATCGAGATTTACTTAATAAGACTAAACCACCATCGATTTTGGGATAAACCATGACTAATTTTAGAATCATAAGTGTGGATACAAACAAGCATTTGCAAAAGATAGTCGTCCATGTGTAGGTGTGATTTTGTTATAGTAAGTGTTTTTCTTTATTTCGCTAAAAAAAGGGAAGAATCTAGTGGTGAAGGGGTGTCGTCGGAGGGGTAGGGGACGAATCACAAGGACAAACCACGGTATGTTATCGTTGGAGTAGGATCGAGCGGAGCAGGTTGGCATAGTGGACGGTGATGGTTCCTATTTTGGACAAATTTAACCCCCACCCATTACCAATTTAGCTTCACGCCATTGGCGGTGATGGTTCCAATTTGTGGTCACAGTGGTTCTTCAACACAAAGGAGACGGGGAGGAAGACGGTTCGATTTATAGCCACTATGTAATGCATGCTTATATTTAGGAGCCATTTATCAAACACTTACCCGGTAAATGCTTACTGGTCAACACTATCATTTACTTATTGAGTAAGATTTTAGTCCCAAAAATAGTATTGTATTTAATAATTTACCTAGTAAGAGTCGTTAGGGTCGAGTGGGTATATATGCATATATAACTTATATTATATATTATAAATTATAAATATTAATACATAGCTTATATTAGTTCTTTATTTTTTTAAATGAGATACAAATTGACCAAAAAGCCCTAAAGTTAAAGGATCTTTCTAATAAAATTCGGTTTGAGAGACTGATACTAAAACAAAATGACAACTATAGTAAGTAAATAAAACTATAATTAGTTCAAAATAGGAACAAAAATACATTGAACCAAAAGTTAATTTACCGTCTAATTTCTTAATCAATTTTTTACCATTAAATAAATGTTCACTCAATGGCCATTGAAATTTATTTTATCATTCTTATGCCCTAAAACATCTTTATTTTGCAATCATTTAATTCCAAGCATGAAGACAAATAAAATTAACAAGAAATGAAAGATTTGAGTTCATTAACACAGAATATAACCGTAGTTTCTAATTTTTTTCCTTATAAAAGGTCGTTATTTGGACCAAAATGTCAATTACGCATTTGAATTTTTTTAAATGCTTCAAAATAAAATAAAAAATTATAAAAAAAACGATTCCAAATCTTTTATTTTGATAAAGAAAATGAAAATAGTTTATATTTATTTTCATTATTTCTTAAAACATCAAAAAATCTTCGAATCCTACATAAACGCTCCACACTTTCCCTTCACCAAATACTCGCAAAAAAGAATGTATAATAAAATAAAAAGGTTACACTTTTTTCTTAGATTAAATAACTTTATTTTGATATTTAAACACAAAATGCTTTTATTATAAAAATGTTTTTACACTATAATTTGTCTAAAATTAATATTGGTAAATTAATAAACTTTTGAAGATAATTTGTTTCGATCTTGATTTGGGATGTTGAAAACATCACTATTTTTTATAAGATAAAAAGATTAAGGAGGTGTTTATTTGAGGTATTAAACAATCCTTAACATAATTGAATATAAAATAAACTATTTGATTTTATATAATATAATTGGTTCATTTTTCTACAAATCCAAGTTTTCATTCAAAGTTAAACCCAGGAAATGAAAATTTATTTTTATGTTAATTCATTATTATTTTCATTCTCAACCAAAGAACCCCTAATATATAAATTTATGCTCCCTTTATATAACACCCTTAGGGGTTGTTTGATTGGTTTTTCATTAAGTCCTATGTGGATAAAGTTGCATGTATGGATTAATCTGTGTAAATTGATAAGATCTTTGTTTGCAAGGATTTTCTCATAGATGAAGGAACTTGTTTTTTTTAATTATGAGGGATATGTTTGGAGAAAAACTTGGCTTTCTGCAGAAAGCTTCCCCTACAAGCTTATTGAATAAGTCATTTTCTATATCATTAAACTAACAACCAAACAACCATGTATTGCCGAGTGATTAAGTTGTGAGTCTCATTAAACTCTTTAAGCAGCTACCAAACAGACCCTCAGTTTTACCTAGGGGTGTTAAAAATAACCGAAACCGAATAACCCAACCGAACCGAATGCAATTTGGGTTAAACGATTTCGGGTTATTTGGTTTTTGGGTTAAACGGTTTGGTTAACCGAATAAAAATCCTTATTCGGTTCGGTTATTGGTTAATATTTTTCTAATTCAGTTAAACCGAATTAACCGAATAACCCATCTTACTTATATTTTACATATTTCATTTTTGTAAAAGTAAAACAAAACATACATTATGCGATTATTATTTTACATATTCTATTGTTATATGATTTGTTTTGATTCTTGGTAGATATTGTTTTTTGTTATATTATGTTTTTTATTTAAAATAATTTGTATTTTGGTAGATTTATTTTTGGTAAATGATGTGTTCTAATAAATAAAAGTCAATTGTTGAATATAAATGTATGGTACAATTATATATTTGAAGCAAAGGGTATTGAATTTGAAAAAATTATTTGACCAAATGTCCAAATAAAAAATAAGAATTCTAATTCGGTTTAACCGGTTACCGAACCGAATAACCCGAAAACCGAAAAATCTGAAATCGATTAAATCGAACCTTATTTGGTTTGGTTATTGGTTAGTTTTAAAAACGTTAAAAAACCGATTAATCCGGACCGAATAAACCGAAAACCGATTTAACCGTCCAAATAACACCCCTAGTTTTACCTACAGACGTATATCATACTTAACCCACTAATACTCACAATCAACATAATTGCAATGGAATCTTGTAAGCTGAAAGCAAGTAGTAATAGAAGCCTTACATTTAAAACGAAGTTAGAATATAAAATCAACAGCATAATACTTAGGGGCTGTTTGTTTACCTATGGATGGTACCATCCAGAGGTACCTCTGAATCGCGCAGAGGAGAAAAGTTGTTTGGCAAAAAAAATTGACCATCTGAAGTGGAAAAAAAGCCTCTGCATCGTGTAGACCCTAATTCCTTGAGTTATCATTCAGACCACTGTTTGTTCCCAAAATACCCTCTATCTCCCCTCCTTTCTGCCCTCTTTCACGATTTCTATTCTCTTCCAAGAGCTGCTCCACGGCCTCCATCTTCTATTTCAGCTTCTCTTCCAAAACCCATGAAATTCTCGATCTTTAACAAACGCAGCCATGAAATATATGAATCCAATCCCACAAAGAAGCAATTCGACGAACGAATGAGAAGTTTGTATCAATAATTGATCGTGTGGAGTCGATCCCGATAGTTTTCTTGTTGTTTCGATTCCATGGCCGAAAACCGAGATCTCGTTGAGGTAAAACATGATTAAACCACCACAAGAAATTGCAATTGATGAATGGAGAAGACAAATTACGAAGAACCCAGATGATTCCATGAATCAAAAACCAAAACCCAGATTCTAGATTTTTACAAATTGAAGTAGAAATTGGTGGGTTTTTCTAACTTTCTCAATGTCGTATAGAAGAGTGTTGGTTGAAGAAGAAGGTGGAGATAGGATCCATGGCGATTGGGGGGAAATCAGGGCGTAATTGTGAAAGTATTTAGAAGATTTATTGAAGGAGGTGTGATAAACCCTAGAGAATGGGAAGAATGAGATTTTGTCTTTTATTATATTATATTTACTACCAACTTGCAATATATATATGGTCTATCATATATATTTACTGCTGAGTTTTTTTGGCTACTGTCTAAACCAACATATATGTGTTCTATCATATATGTTTGATTTGTGTGATTTGTGTGATTTGTGTTTATATATGTTTCCATGTAATAGAGGGATAAAATGGTAATTTGTTCTTATTCAGACTGTCCATTCAGAGCTGCTACCAAACAACCATTTTTTATTCTGCACTATACCATCCAGAGCCTCTGTACCATCCAGACCTCTGTACCATTCAGCTCTATACCATCCAGCAACTACCAAACAGCCCCTTTTGTCTAACACCACTAGTTCATCTTATGCCAAACTAGGACAAAACTAAAAGCAATGAGAATATCTTAAGTTGTAAAACTTTGTCTAGCAAGTAACAACTATTGAGGAATAAAAATCACCTGTCTTAAATTCACATGTCTCATTTATGTCTCAACATATTTTTAATTTATTTAATTCATGTTTATTTTCTCTTTCTGCTTACATGTATCTATATGATTGGTGGATATGGATAATACATGAAAATTTGGGATGGTGATTTTCATCCACTATTAGTCTTCTCTTCCCTATGCTATTGCATATTTGTTTTCTCCCAAGGTACATTACACTAGTAATGTAATAAACTTAACGAGTTCATACATTTCTATACTATAACATGTCACGTCGATGACACTACACTGGACTTACAACGAAACTATGGATGTAAGATGTAAGACAAACATAATAACAGTGGTGGATCCATAAATTTTAATGATGGGGGTTAGAATTTAAGTAATGGCCATCACACCATGTGCTCACGTGGTTGACAAACTTAAACGATTTAACATCAACTAATAAATTATGTAAAGAGTTAACATTGATGTTTGGGCAAAAAGATAATAGTGTCAAACTTTATTGTTTGGAGGGTCAAAAACATATATGTTTATAAAATATTAATTTTATGAAATAGAAAACAATTTTTTTAGAAACTTTATGGGGTCATTGGACCCTCAAAACTAAACCATACATCCGTCCCTGTAAAATAGTGTTGAATTCATAAAGCACATTTTATGCATGTACATTATCCTATGCCGACTATCTAAGCATGCATGTGTTTACTCAATACTATTCAATCAAGATATATAGATACATCAGTTATGTCATACGAAAGGAACAAATCATATATCAATTCATGCTAGTACTACTTAGTGATACATGACATAATTAATAACCATTTTGTCACCCAATTACGGAATGACTAGAATGAGTGTCAAAAAATGTCACTCACACAGAGCAAACGCAGTGATCTCAAGTCAAATGACCACATGGGTAACATCTATATAAGAAATGCTTTTGCTACTCATATGACATTCAATAGAGAGTTCTCATAGCAAGTCATGTTGGGTACACATAAGATCTTCATCTTGTATTCATATGGATTTCATATTTCTTTATGAATCGTTACATATACTTGTCATTAAGTACGTATTACTTCAACCAATACTTAAAGTAATACTTTACCATGCACAGTAACAAATATGTTAAGACCATCTCCAATTGGGACATCAAATTTTACACCAAATACTAAATTTGAGACCAAATCACTCCATTGGGGACACCAAATCTTAAACCAAAATTGGTGTAATGATCAGTAACACAACAAATTTGGTATATACAACAAATTTTACACTAATGAGAATAGATAAAAAGGAATATACTTATAATCTTACATATTGGTTTAAGATTTTGCGTTAACCATAGAAGATAAGTTTATATTATGTTTAATCGAAACACAACTCATAATGCAAACATAATAATTGGGTAATGACTTTCATAGCATGACAAAATGTTTAAATGCAATCATTCAAGAATTAACTTTTGGGCATACACTAGCTTAGAGAAGGCAAAAATTGGACCCAGACCGGGCCAAAACTAGTCATATGTATTTTTTTTTAAATTGGATTTTTTTACATAATTTTTTTTGAGATTTTCTTAACTAATACAAAAAAGTTATAATAATACGCTTGAAAATATGTAATTAGATCAATCAAATTATAATTTTATAATTTGTTTTCACTCAAATATAGAAAGTTAAAAAAGTACACCGTTGTAAATATGCAATCTTAGAAAAGAGTTCCTTCATTTAGAAGTCTAAGAAGGGTCTCAACGTCATCAAGGTCCTTACTGTCAAGTTGATCATCATTTTCAAATTTTGAGTAAATGCAGTCGGTATCGATAGTTGGCGGTGTTGATAAAAGTGAAATTGAATACGAGCCGAAATCATGAATTATAGCGAGAATTTTGAATGTTTTTTTTTACGTTTATGAGTTGGTATTTTTCCCATACACCATATGACTTATATATAATGTATAGAAGGCTAAAAAAGACAAAAAAATGAGTAAAAAACCAAAAAAGGGCATATGACCGTATATGACTTATGTATAATATATAGGGTTGGGTTCCGTTGAGAAGTGAAGTTATGGTGAGAAGGGTAAGAATGGATCTCCACCCTTGGATGTACATTAGGATGAGATGCATCGAGATGAGGTGCACAGAGATGCACCAGATCAACTCCCTTCTAAAACGCAATTCATTGGTGGACATGAGATTAAAAGTGATCAAAGGATCATATCTCTTCTTATGTTTCTCATCTTAACTCTTCTTGTCACACGATCCTATACCTAGTATCTAGAGGGTTAAAAAGACCAAAAAACAGTAAAAGTTCAAAAAAAAAGGCATATGACCGTTACCCCAACAGCTAGAAACGGCTACATCTTTTTTGAAAAACCAGACCTTGTAGGGCTGGTCCCATAGCCGATCTCGAGCCGGGCCTTCGTTTCCGGCTAAAACAGCAAGCGGTCCCAAACAGTCCCGGATCGGGCTGGGCCCATTTGACCATCTCTATGTTAGCTCACTGTACGGGTATAAATTTTCAATATAATTAACAATCAAAACGTCTTGTTCGCTATCTTAGATTCATTAAACTGGTTTCTTTTTGTGTACATTTCGATTTTTTATATTGTAGTTTTTTCCTTTTATTTCAAATTAGATACTAATTGATTTTACAATTGTATTTGGCCAAAAAACAAAATACCCGAAGGACAACTCAAAAACTATTAAAACAAAATAGAATCAAAAGAAATCTGTTTTTTATGTCTTTATGTTTGGATTATTTATTAGTACTATTCAATTTGATGTACTCGCATTGAAATTATTAATAGATATTATATAAAAAAATTAAAAAATTATTTTTATACAAAGCGGGTACATCAAATTGAATAGTATTATATAAAATTTAATCGTTAGTTTTAGTGTATGTTTAAGAACTAAAACATGCAATTCAAATAAATATTATTTTGAAATTATTTTAAACATTTTGTTGCGACTATACCAAAATATAATATCCCAGTGGACTTGTTAGTTGTCATTTCCTTAATCATATCAAAACTATATAATAATTTAATATGTAATTAATTTGCAAATATTTTATCCTATTAATTTTATTATTAAATGTTATTTTAGATTTTATTCAAGCATAGAACAATTTTTTGTCTATAAAATAGTAAGAATAAAATTATTAAAATATAGACATGTATACTTTGTTTTTACAACTATAATTTTATCCAATTTAATAAAATGATTTTTATTTTTTAAATATAAAAAAAACAAGACTAGAGTATTACTGAAATATACTACAAATTAGCAAGGGTCATCGATCTCCTCCTCTTTTTGATTGTTTTCTCATTTTTCAATTCTCCATCATTTTTTTTGAACGGCGACAGTTTTATTAAAACTAGCAAGGTGCTAGAAACATTTACATTACAGAAATAGTCAATAAGGGGTTTCGCAACCACCCAACCTAATTTATATTTCATCTTCCACTCCTATTTTGCGCCCATAAGAACGAATGTGTTACGATATTATCCCATACCACGGTCTTTTTAGGTTTGGTAGCTCCAAAAAGCATCCCATTACATGCTCCATTTAATTATTGTAAAATAAGGAAAAGAAAAAAAAAGAAAAAATCAGGTCAAAAGAAGGAAAACAGTGGCAGGAAATAATGACGACTATTGACAGTATGAAGAATGAACAACAATGAGGCGACGATGGGGAGCAATGTCGTTGTGTGCGAGAGGTTTGGAAACCGTAAATCTGTTTTAGAGTTCTTTTTTTTTTTCTTTCTAAAATCTTCATTCTCGATTACATGTAACTTTTTAGGATTAAAATAATACAAGCAACTAAATTATAAAAATTTAATGATTTATTTATTTAAAGAAATATGTTCAAAATCTTAATTGTTTAAAATGAAAAGACCAATGATTTATTCATTTAAAAACTAATTCAAAGACTTATAGTTCTAACATTCAAAAATTCATCAAGTTTTCTAAACTTTTCCAAGTTAGAGATGAATCAATTTAAAACCGTAAAAATAATAATTTATTAATCATTATGCACATATTTTTTTGAATTATTTATCATGAAAATAATAATTTAAACAAATTCTAAAATTGATGCAAATATTTTAAACATTTAATATAAAATTAGTATTTGTATCATGCCAAAAAGTAAAATAAAAAAAAATCTTTAAAGGTAGCTTAACCAGAGTTTCTCGACTTTTTTTTAGGTTTTATCCTATATTAATACACTAAGATGTATTTAGAGATACATAAATTGGTCCAGACAATTACTATAAAAAACAACATAAACAAGTTCTAAAAATTAACACCAAATTCATGCACATTTTAATCAATAATGGTTCAAATTATTCACAGCACACATTGGATGGTTCTTATAGTTTGTGTGTAAGGCATAAAATACTATTTTCTATTTTTCCAGCGTCGAGGTCCCCACTTGACTCCACATCACCCACATCCACCATCGTTGCCACTACTGACTTTGCCATCATCGAGACGATCATTTTATTTTGATAACGGTGGAATCACTAACAAGTCTGAAGCATGTTTGAGATGTTCCAACAATGACATACAAAATATTTTGGTCGATTGTAATTTTTTATTTATTTTTAGCGATATATAATTTCATTTTTTATCACAATAAAATATTCATTTTTTAATTTAAAAAGAAAAAAGGAGGCGACCATTCAAGTAATCAAAATTGCTTCGGTAAATGAGTGAAATCAAGACATATGTATAGGGTATGTATCCACCCATTGAATTTCTATACTCTATCCGAGAGCAGGGGCGGAGTAAGGATTTTCGATAAGGATGGTCCTTTTATTTGAACCATATTTTTCTTAGGATCACCAGTCACTTTTAAATTATGTTGAGCTCCTGTATGTGGTAGATCTTAACTTTGATATAATCCGAAGATATTTGAAACCCCTTTAAACCTCTTTCTAAAATTGGGTATATATATATACAATGTATATATATATATGTATATATATATATATAGAGATAGAGAGTTGGGGGGGGGGGAAGGATCATGTAAGGAGTTGGTCAACTTACAAGAAGTGCGATAAGACCTAAATCACATGTGATTCTAGAGTAAAATCACATGTGATACATGTCTAGAATGTGGGATTGGTCAACACGACTAGGGTCGTATGAAAACTTGCACGTGGAAAGCTTGGTCAGCTCGACGTGGGTCACATGTGACTTGACTCAAAAATCACATGTTTTTATTTGGATTTTCTCGTAAGTCGATCGTCTCGTTTAAACTCATCCCCCCCCCCCTCTGTCTCTCAATATATATATATATATATATATATATATTTATATATATACACACACAAATATATATATATATATATATATGTAACTCATCCCCCCTGTCTCTCAATATATATATATATACACATATATATATGTATGTAGAGGAAAGTTCAAATGTGAACTCATTTTTGGTTGTGAACGTGATGACGAATCTCAGCCACTTATCCGGTCAATAAAGGCGGCTTTGACCTGGTTCCCCTCCTTTAATAATCTCCACCCTCCCATGAATCGCGTCAATCCTCCGTGATCGCGTCCACCATAACCGAAGATGTGTGGCTGAGATTCGTCCTCACGTTCACAACAAAAAATGAGTTCACATTTGAACCTACCCCTATGTATGTATATGTGTATATGTTTGTATATGTATATATGTTTGATGTATATATAAAAGCGAAATAGTTATTGAAACATGCAATAGATCAAAATAAGCAACTTCGTGTTAGTAAAATGATTTTCTAGTTCCATAAATGTATGTATAATATTGTAATTTTCTTATAAACTAAACTAAAATATCAAATTTATATATAACAACTATAGATAGAAAGATAGAGTGACTATGATGTTCATCCTCAAAACTCCCAAGAACAATTTAGTGACCCTTTTTACTATATATAAAAAGGCTTTTAGAGAGTGAGGGTGATCCTAGGTCAACATTGGATCCGTCAATGTCCGAAAGTTATCAGTATTTATCAAAGTTGTACTTATCTAACGGAACATTATTGGATCAAATCATCTTTCATGTGTTCCAAATGTTACATATTTGAATCGACTATCTTTTCTATGTTAGTACCACCAATGAAACCTTATTGAGAACGAAAAACAAAACCAAAAGATCCAACAATTTTTTATTTTTTATTTAAGAAAACAAAAGATCCAACAATTGATTTGTTCATAAGATCTTTATCGTGTCTCGGATTAACATACAAAGAAGATCATTAAACCAAAACGTAGACCAAAATTCCCCTCGGATTAACATACAAAGAAGACCATTAAACCAAAACGTAGACCAAAATTCCCCTTTAACAAAAACACAATGACATTAATTGTGTTCGATAACTTACTATAATATATCTTTGGTGGTAGGATATGTTCAATCGAGATAAACAATTATATTGACGCATTTATCGTCATTTTTATGACAATTCTTTGTCTACTTGTCATTATCCTCGTCAAATATACTGTGATTTTTTGGAAAATGGCTCAAAATTATCTTTGACTAACATGCTTTTATAACTTTGGGCGCTTCTAACTTCAACATACGTGCCTTGGGTTAGAACTTAGAACTGCAAATAAGAAAGGAGTTTGTTCATGAAGTGGGGAGGAGCAGATCAAGATCGAGTGCAAGTTAAGTGCATATCGATAGAACAAGAAGGAAGAGGAGCAGATCGAGGTTATATATATATATATATATATATATAGTTATTTATTTTTATTTTTTAAAAAACAAAGATAAAAAAGCGTAAAAGATCAAACTACATTTGAGTTAATAGAAATTTTTAAAAAGAGTAAGTGGTTGTGACCCAAAGTGCTACAAAATGTAAACCACATGGACCGAGGACATAAGAAAATATAAACCACAAGTGCATTTTATTTCATTATTTATAGATGCAAAGTATGATTTTGGGTAAACCATAAGGGGGCGTTTGGTTTGCCGGATTCCGAAGGAATCTGATGGAATTGGAATGGTCAATTCCGTTGACCGAATTCCGTTGCTATATTTGGTTGCCTAAGGAATGGAATTGAAATCCCAAGATTCCATCATATACAGATTTCATCATTCCTTCCTAAAAGTAATGGAATTGAAATCCATTCATTCCACTACTTTTAAAATGACAAAAATACCCTCCTTGAAGATAAAACCCTAGTCACATCCCTTTCTTTTCTCACGTATTGCTTCATGAACGTTCTTCCTCTCCAGCAGTCGTCGTTTTCTTCTTCACGATCGGATTCTGGTTTCTTCTCCGTTCCATCGACTTTTCATCTTCTCCGTCAGCAAATAGCTTCGTCTCGTCTTCGTCTTCATTCCATTTCTGTCATCTTCTTCTCTCCATCGAAACCACATCAGATCTGCAACGAACATCGATCTATAACTAACATCTTCTTCTTCGATTTGTTTGGGTTTCTTGATTCTGTAACTAACATCGATCTGCAATCTGCAACCGTTCGTGTGTTTTTCTTCTCGATTGCGGGTCTCGATTGATTTTCTATCTAATATGAGTTCTTGTTTCGATCTTAATCGATTCTAGTTTTTCCATTTGCAGGGAGGAAGAAAGGTTATGTACTGTGTTGTGATGGGGGAGAAGAAGTTAATCAGAGGTAGGGGACGATTTAAGAAAAAGAACTGGTCAAACAATCTTTTTAAAGAAATTCAATATATTTCATTCTAAAGAAAATAAATTACCAAAATTGAATTTTTTTTACCAAAATTGAATATATTTTGGATAAGTCAATTACCAAAATTGAATATATTTTGGACAAGTCAATTACCAAAATTGAAAACAAATTTCTGATATATTGTTTCAAATCAAATGTTAATTTTAAAAACATATCAAACAATTTCTGATATATTGTTTCAAATCAAATGTTAATTTTAAAAACATATCAAACAAAGGGTATTATTATCACTTTTCATCATTTCATTCCAATTCTGTTGCAAAACCAAACAGACAAATTCCAATTCTTACATTCCATTCCTGCAAACCAAACATTTGGTCAAACCTGATAACATTCAATACCAATTTCTTCCAGATTCCAATTCCTTTAACATATTTCATTCCTACAGATTCTATTCTGCGAACCAAACGCCCCCTAAGGGTCGCAAGTGTTTTATTCACTCTTTTGTGCATAATTATCGATATTGAAAGAAATAATTTTAAATGAACTCTTTAGTCATTGGTATATTGTTCGAATTTATTGTTATAAATTTTTTATAGTTTAGCATCAAAATCAAATATTTATTTGTATCTTTTAGAGATGGATTTAACAAAAAAGAGGTTTAATCCTTGAGGCGAAGTCATGAAATATATATATCAACTTATTTTTTGAGTTTATTGAAAAGAAAATTAGTTAGTAATAAGTTATATTTAAAAAATTTATTTGAAGGTACATTTAAAAGTTTATTAAACCATATTTTTTTACAGTTTATTTTTTTAATATTATCATTTATTTAGTCAAATAAAATTAATTTATTAGTTAATAGTTAATTTATTAACCAATAATTTTTTTACAAACAATTAGTTGTCATTTTAGAGAACCCCATTATTTTAAAGATTAACAAATCCTTCAAAATTCTCTTTAAAATGGAAAAAAAAAGAGAGATATAAGGTGAATTCTAAAATACATAAAGCAAGAGAATTCTAATCTTAAAGATTAATTGTTTTTTCTTCTTCCTTGTTTGGAAGAAAAAAAATTATAAATTATATTAAATATTCCAATAAAAAGTCTTTACCTAGTTTTTCATTTTAAGGAAGATGATAGTGAGTATGAAAACAATTATTTACTCCAGAGTAATATAATCCAATCTTAATAAATATTTAAAATAAAAGTGATACATAGTTTAAAAACACTTTGTTAAATAATTAAATAATACTTTTAATTTCAATAATAGAGAAATAATATTTTTTTGTTATACTTAATTTTTAAAAATTGAAAACTTATTTTAAAACGAATTAAAATAGAAATATTTACTATTAATAATTTGAGAGGAAGAGATTATTATTACAAGGAATGGAGGGAGCATTTATTTACTATTAGTGGCAACCCATTTTTGCTATAAATAAATAAATAAATAAATAAATTTATTGACCTCGTAACAAAAACTCTCACTCTGCCAAGAAACAAATATATGAAGAAGACCTTCTTCACTCTCCTATTTATTATTACTCATTCTCCACCTTTTTTCAGTATTATATTCTTCATCTTCTTCTTCTTCACATACACATTTGATACAATTCTCCTTATTTTCTTCAATCTATATCAATCCAAAATCTATTGCTGCTTTTCGACTTCAATCATATATCAGAATCAATTTCTGTAAAAGGATATTGGGTGAAATGGTGTTTAGATGGCGAAGAGCTTTCTGTACATCGGTACCTCCAGATGCAGATTCCGCCATTGAAGCTACTAGAGATGATCATGAGGATGATCATATCGATGCCAAGGGAAATGGAACTGGTGGTACTCCTAAATTTGGAAACAGATTTGGCTTCTTTAGCTCTTCTACACCTCGGCTTCAATCGCAGCGGGATCCGAGTCCGAGCCTGCGTTGTCGAACCATCAGAACCGCCGTACCGGCGCAATCAGCTTCCGTTCCGGTGAGTCCAAAGCTTCAATGTAAAACTAGCAACAGCCCTAGGTTGTTTCAGTGGTCATCGAATCCGTCGTCGCCACGATCTCCTTCAACTTTCTCTCTCATCAAATCAAACCTACGCCTCTCCACAGTAAGATTAGATTCCTTACCTTTTGAAAATTTCCTTTTTATCATCATCATCATCCTAATCATCACAGTATTGAAGGAATCTAACATACTTTTTTTTGTGATTTTACAGACTAGATGTGGATTATGTTTGCAGAGCGTGAAGAGAGGGCGAGGGATAGCAATTTTCACGGCGGAGTGTTCTCACGGTTTTCACTTTCCGTGCATCGCCGGCCATGTGAAGAAGAAAGGAAGTCTTTCTTGTCCTATTTGTGGTACCTTGTGGAAACAGATGCCTCTGTTGTCTGTAAACGATCAGAATCAGAAGCATCAATTTGTTGAAGAAGAAGAAGATGAAAGGACGAGAGAAAAGCTGGCCACAACAGTAATCTGTGATGTTGTTGAGAAGAAGAAGAGTAAATTGAGGAAACAGAATTCGTTTCGGCCAGATTTGAAAGTTTATGATGACGATGAACCATTAGCTTCGTTGACGCCGAAAGCTCGGTTTAATCCGATACCGGAATCTGATGAAACTTGCGACGAAGACTCCATAGGAGAGTTTCAAGGATTCCATTGCAGTAACAGTCCTGTTGAGATTCATGAGAGAGATATTGACGTACGGTTGCTGCCGGAGGCAGCGGTGGTCTCATCTGGCCGGAATCACGAAACATACGCGATTGTTCTGAGAGCAAAAGCTCCGGCGATGCCGGAGAAAACGCAAGGCAGAGCTCCGATCGATTTGGTCACAGTCGTTGATGTAAGTGGAAAAATGTCAAATGAGAAGCTACAGATGATGAAACGAGCAATGAGATTGATCATTTCATCACTTTCATCCTCCGATCGTCTATCAATCGTTGCCTTCTCTTCATATTCCAAGAGATTACTACCTTTGAAGAGGATGACGACCTCCGGCCAGCGAGCGGCGCGTCGTATAGTGGAGGCGATGGTGGTTCTCGAAGGTTCATCAAACTCAAACGACGCCGTGAAGAAGGCGGCGAAGGTGTTAGAAGATCGCCGGGAAAAAAACACCGTCGCCGGCATCGTACTCCTCTCCAACGTCGCCGACCAGAAATCATGCGTGTCATCCACGCGCTACTCTCAATCTCACCTCGACGTCGCCGTACATACAGTGAAGCTCGCCGTGATCGACGACCACGCCTTCGCGAAATCCATCGGAAATTTACTGAACGTGGTGGTTCAGGATCTACAGTTGCAGTTAGGGTTTACCTCCGGCTCAGCTCCGGCGGAAATCACGGCGGTGTATTCATATTCGCCCCGACCCGTAGCGCTCGGGTCGGGTACAGTCCGGATCGGAGAATTGATTGCAAACGAAGAAAGAGAATTGTTGATTGAATTCAAAGTTCCGGCGTCGGCGGTTGGGACCCACAAAGTACTATCCGTGCGCTGCAGTTACAGGGAATCAGTAACTCAGGAGGTTATTTATTGTAAAGAGCATGCACTGGTTGTACCTCGTCCACACACCGTTAGATCATCGGCCCTCACCATCCAACGGTTGAGAAACCTCTTCATTACAACTCGAGCATTAGCCGAGTCACGCCGGCTAACGGCTAGAAACGACTTGATTGGCGCGTACCACATGCTCATTTCAGCTCGTGCTCTAGTTCAACAATCCAGCTTGGCTTCCACCAACGAGTTCATGGTCTCTTTAGAAGCCGAGTTGAACGAGTTACAACGGCGGCGCCAATCTGAAGCTGAAACTCAAGCCGGTAGAGGGAGGGTTGAAATGGCGGCTTACATGGACGAGAAGGAGGAGCTGTTAACGCCAACATCGGCTTGGCGAGTGGCTGAGAAACTTGCTAAAGTCGCAATTATGAGAAAGTCGTTGAATAGAGTCAGCGACTTACACGGCTTTGAGGACGCAAGATTCTAATTAAAAAAATTACATTTAAAGTCCTTTTTTTATTTGAATTATTACATTTTACACCCTCGAAGAATTACGAAATTGTCAAAATTCGAAGCATTAAATGAAGTGGTGGGACCAGATAACGACAAAAGATAGCCGACGGCTTGACCCTTTTATTCAGTAGAAAGAAACAAGAGATGGTATGAAAAGGGAGGGGGCTCTATATGTCTTTTTGTTCCAAAAAAAAAAATTAAAAAAAATGGTGGTTAGAGAAGGAGAGGGGTAAAAAGGGAAAACAATGATGATGATGATTAATAGTAGTATCTTTTGTTGTTTCTTTATGTTACTCTTTTTCTCTTTTTTTTTAAGAAATTAATTTTGTATTTTAGGTACAAATTTGTCTTTTCAATTGTCATCTTTTGAGTATATGATCATCAGATGGAATGTGTACATGAATCTATAAAAATGGACACTCACCTTTATTTTGTGGGTTGTTCCTAAATTCCAAAAATGTAGTCCAACTTTGATCCACATATACACACGATACATTATACAATGTGAAATGATATTGTTTTATTATTGTGTGTATCTATATATATATATATGTCAATAAACTTGTGAGAGTGTGAAAAGTCAGAGGATCGTATGCAAGTACATGTGATACAAAATACTGCTTTGAACTGCAATAGAAAGACGACGTTACTCAATATCTAACATCGAGTTTAAGCGAAATTATACTCAAATTAGATGATTTAACCATATTATCTTTTTTTTAATAATTTTTTTCATGATATTATTTTAGTTTTTTTATTATTTGAGGAAATTATTTGTCGTTCGGTACTACAGTTGTATATATATAAGCACTATATATACGTTTTGGCAGTGTCATACAATCATTGGCTTTGTAATTTAGTTTGTCGTATTTATTGAATGATCAATATCTCGCACAAAAGTTTGATGCAAGCAATATTTGCACAATCTAACATGTAATAATTGTTTGATAACTTATTTAGAATTATATATATATAAAAAGAGTGTAAGATTCATATAAGAACAATAATAAAATAAGAGAATAAAAACTGTCTAATTACATGTGATTTTACATTAAAAACACATGTAAAATCACATGTGATTCACGCGAATTTGTCTGCCAACAGAGGTCGCAGGCCACACCGTTCCGCACACCCTTGCATTGACTCTTAGTATAAAATCACATGTGATTTTGCATGCGATTTAACCATTTTCGTGTTCTTTTATTTGGTTATTGTTCTCGTTTGAACATCCTTATATATGTCATATGTGTATATATAGAGATCTTCATTTGAGAACTCATAAAATTATGATAACTTTGTGAACTTGTACAATATGGTTTGCAAAAGATTCGGAAAAAAAAAAATATATATATATATATATATTCGGTTAAGAAAATTGCTAACAATTTCTCTAAACAATATTGGATTTTATATATGAATTAATTAAGAAAATCAGATTTAAAAGAATTTGTAGTCCGATAAAAATCACTTCAATTATTCTAAAAAATAAAGTAAAATAAAATAAGTAAAAGTGTAAAATAAATAAATAAACAATCAATGATGGGGAGCAGCTTGTGACCCAGTTAAACGGTGGTTTTTGGATTTTAATACAAAAGCTCTTTTGGAATTTCTTTCAGTGGTGGGGGACACTGGAGAAGGTAATCAAACGCATATAATAAAATAATTAACTAAATAAAAACAATAAATTATATTATTAAATTTAAGATAAATGATTATAAAACTTAAAATGCTTTCAGTGTTTTTTTTTCTCTTTAAAACAAAAAAGTATTAATAGATTGGTATTTAATGATAAAATCAAATAGAAAAGATAAATTTTGAAATCTGATGTCGATCGTGGGGTTTTAAACAAAGTGTGGTCGCATTCAGGTCAAGATTTATTTCTTCATGGATTTGTCAATTCAGTAAGTTAAAATAATTCGACAAAATTTATTGTGTCATTGGTTGCGGATATAACCCAAAATGACAAAATTTATAACCACAAGTTAAGTCCACAAGTACTGTGGATATAACCCAAAACGACGTCGTTTTGGGGGGTTTTGAACATCCATCCCAGATTAGACCTCAACGGGCAAACCACCAAACGACGTTGTTTTGGACCATATCCGCAATACTTGCGGACTTGCCCAAAACGATATCGTTTTGATAAGTCTGTAAGTATGAGGGAGTTATATTGCGGACTTGTTGACATTTTTGCAAAAATAGGAGAGAGATGGCCATCTATGTCAACAAACATTGCAGATTAGTCGTTTAGGGCAATTTCCCAATTACTTCTACTTATAAATTTAAAGTTTTCTGACACATCTAGATAAAAAGTAGGCTCAGTGTAATAGTAAATTGAGATGTCGTAGCTTGGGACACTGTAAAGACATGCATCGACACCCAAAAAGCAAGTCAAAATCATAACTTATGGTACCGTAAAAAGCGTCTTGTAATATGTACGTGTTGTTTCTTGACTATTTTATGAAAAATTGTGTATTCTAAAATGACTAAAAGGTAAACTATTTAATTATTTATGATTTACTAACCTTAAGAAAAAGGGTAAAATGGGAATGAGGAGACAAGGTGAAAAAGGTGAAAAAGGTGAAAAAAGAGAGGTTTTCACACATTTGGAGGGTAAACTTTTTCCAATATCTTTCATCAAAATGGACTCTTTTTTTTTTCTTTCTTTTCAAGTCGTTGATTTCTTACTTTCACCTACTGTGTACATGTAAAGACTTTTTGGATATCCATTTTCATGTTTCATTCAGGGAAAATAAATTGGAAGGTTTTGGGTGGTGGTATGTAAAGAAAACAAAATTGTTATTGTATTGTATCTAAGAATATCTTTATTATGGGATATCGGTTGTTTATCAAATATTTATCAGATAAATGTTTATTGGGTGTTAGACTGTTATCTTATTGAATAAAAAATGTTTACCAACAATTCAGTTTGATATCTGAGAATGGTACTTGATAAGGCAAATGAAAATAGTAACTTTTGTTGACGAGTACTTAGGGGTGAAGTATTTAATAAAAGACTCTTTAAATTTAATTTAAAGTTAAAATTTAGAACGGTCACTAGCTAAGTATCATACATTACTTCAGGTTCTTTTGATTTACTATATCTAGTTGTCGAGATTAGTCATTTTTATTATAAACGAGATAAAAACGAATTCTTTTGAGATTAAATAACATTTATATAATAAATAGATGGTATAGAAAACGCTAAAACTTTTTAAAATCTCACTTGAATATTGTGTCAACAATACGACAATGATAATAGGGTAAATTACATAATTCATCTTGTTAGTTTGTATTTTATTACGTATTAAGTCTTTATTTTGAACTAATCATGGATTAAAGTCATGCAGTTTGCAATTTGCAATTTATAACGTATTGGGTATCTGCTTCATAATTATTTCAAAATAAGGACTATGGTTTTATAAATTTCAAACCACAACTACGTAATTCATAATTATTCAAAATTTTGTATTTAGAACAAAGTTGTATAATTATTCAAATTTTTAATAAGGACCTAATGTTTTACCGATTTAACACTTACTCTGTAAAAAGGGAAAATAAGTTACTCGGTAAAAAGGGAAAACAAGAGAAAAAAGAAAAGTGAGTCGTAGACTATTTCACCCATGCCATTTTACCTCCTTCAAAGCTCTTTCAAAACAACTCCCTCCTTATTCTCTCAAGTGAACTCAAAACACTCGATGGCACACGGACATAGAAAAGAAATACAAAGGTAGGCTTCCAAGAACTGACACAATAGGGTAAATTACATCATTTTTGCCTTCGACCCAATAGCCTAACCAAGAGGCTATTGAATCTACTTCACTTTACTGCATCCCTACCCCTAAAATTATGCTTTTACTGAGGTTTACCTTCAAGCCCGATGTTCACTGGAAGCATTTAACAATGCCGATTAACTTTCAAAAGACGATGATGTCATCGAGGATTGTAAATGCGAGACTAATTAGATACTTAGAAATAGGAAGTAGACATTTGAAGGTAGACACCTTTTCTTGGAAAGAACGGATTACCAAACGCTTATTTGTTAAGCAATTATTGGGTGTCACTTACCTTACCAGGTGAACATCGTAAGAACCGAGAATCTTACTTGATAAGAGACATATTTAGGATAGATAATCCTACCTTATAAGTGAAAGTATATACTCTTACCCGATTAACTTTTACCGGGTAAGAGACATTTACCACTACTTCATTTTGATGACCGGGAATTTTATCAGATAAGGTAAGTGAGAATGATGACTTGCAAACGACACCCAAGTTATTAGAGTGAACTACGTTTTTCGTCCTTGGTTTGTTGAAAATTGCTATTTTCGTCCCTATACTTTTAAAATTACAGTTTTCATTCCTACACTTCAAAATTTCAATTTTCATATCTAGTTTACAATTCATATTCATAGCTTTTTCCATTCCCATAGTTTACGATTCATTGTTGTTTTTGTATCTCATACTTAACAGTAAACCACGAACAAAGTTAACCTAAGCAACAAAAACCACAAAAATGAAAACCGTAATCTCAAAAACACAGAAACGTAAGTCCCAATTCTTAACAAACCACATACACACAAAATCATAGCCTACTCTATAAGTTAACCTTGTGGAATTAACTTAACTGGCGACTGTGACCTTTAAAAATTCTCCTCAGAGGCTACCAATTCGAATCCTACAAAGTCATTGAGAATTTTCATGGTTGTTCTCCAACACCCGTGGTTAAAAAAAAGACAATGTGGAAAGAATGTCTATTTACATGCAATTATATAACAAAAGTACACCAAACAATTTTTACAATCTAATCCCCAACCACCATCACAAACCCTAACTTCAATACAACAACACAAAACACATAAACTTATAAAAACAACCATCAAAATGAAAGGGGGGGGGGGGGGGGGGGGGGAAGGGGGAAGGAAGACTTGTGATACACATAATCATATTTCAAAAATACAACCGTCTGCATTGACCCACTTCCACCTCCATTGGGCAATACGGACATTTAAAAGGCGTCGTGCTATTGTTTTTCGACAATTTCGTAATCGATTGTTTACAAAGCACGTGACCACATGACATCAGCATCGACGGGTTCTCTTCGCTTTCCTGATCGCGGCTCACCGGGAACACAAATATCGAGTGAAGCTGAAACTCCTGATCAATATCAATCGGTACCGGTAACTGTTTCATCGATTGCCGTTCGTTCTTTTTTGCGGTCATAACGTTCATCAGCTTCAAAAGGGTCGGCAAGCCTTGAACTCCGACGGCTATGCATGGTTACGCTTAACGGGCTTTGGTAAGATTGGCCCAAAAGGTTACAGAATTGTTGGGCTAGCTCGTGGGCCAGTTTGGCCCAATGGGTCGGTGATAGAAGTTAGAAATAAGGTGAGGATTCGAGCTTTCCGGCCCATCAAATACACGCCATTAGCTTTTGGATTTCGGGGAGATGTTGGTTAGCGAAAGGAGAGAAATAAGCTCGGGCGTATTTGAGAGCTTCGTCTCTACGGCCGTTTTGAAGAATCTCCATGAATTGAAGACGGTGGAGTTTTAGTTCGATATCGGATCCGTTTTCTAGAAGCTTCTCGTGGTTGGTAGTGGCCCACTTTAAAGCGGGACCCAAGTCTCGAGACTTCATGGATTCGAGTATTTGATACATCTCTAGAAAATGGGTTTTACGGTCGACTACGGATTCTTTGTGGGCTTCGTTTGTAAAGCAATCGCTGATATCAAACATGCCTTCACGGTAAAAGTGATTAGCGGTTATATGGTTGACTCTGTGGACGCCCAATCAATTATAGTATTGTTTGCTACTAAGATAGAATTGAGAACAATTACGGATTCGCAACTCCATTTAACATTTCAAAATTAGGTTAAACGATTCAAGGGTACCAACTTAAACTGATTTACCCAACTATGATAAATAATTAAATCAAAGTTTGCATAAATGAAAATCAAATGATATGAAAGTTTCACAAATGTTTACAAACCCATTGCTTAAAAAGAAAATATTAACTAAGAAAAACAAATATTAAACCTAATCTAAGATACCTAATTGATGAAGAAAATATCAATAATTGCTTCTCCCAAAATCATCTCTTTCTCTTCCTCTTCTTCTCAATTCTTTGGTTTGATCCCCCCTCCAATCGATGGTTCCATCCAAGGGCAAAAGATGTTTGACACCCAATTAAATAAAACCCAACCCATGAAAGAGACAAAGCCCAATTAAATATTACTTGTTTATTGTTAATTATTTTTTAATTTAATATTTTTTTTGGACGGCATTTTGACACACTCACACATCCCAGAAGTATCCGGATCCAAACGGGCACCGGCTAATCCTCTGCGTCCATGATCCAGCCCTATGGACTGACCCATGAACTCGCCCTTGAATCGGCCCAAGAAATGGATACCTCAGAATTGTCAGCCACGTGGTTCGAACTCTTGCCAACCAGGGATACCATTCACTGGTGACTTAGGATGTTACCTAATACCTTTGGTTTTTTAATTTAATATTATTAGGATGGTTTATTAACAGGCCATTTTTCATTATTTATTAAGTTAGAGTTTGTTGAAATTCGATTTATTTTTTGTTAATTGTTAAGGATTGTTAATTAATAAATCTTGTTTGATGCCTAGCTAACTGTTAATTGTTAGGCTTTGATACCTAATTGTTGAATTTTTTTTTATTCACTAGAAAAAGGGACACTGGATTGTTCTAATAATTTTGGGCTTGCTGTTAATGGATCCCATTTATTTTTCTATGGACTACAACTTAGACTTTGGGCTTTTTGATTTCTTTACTTTCCAACTTTGCTTCCTTGACTTTATTGCACACAAAATACCAATAATTAAAATGGTTTTTTTCTTTCTTTTCTTTTAATTTCTTTTTGAATCCAATAATCAATATTCAAGCCTTTCTTTTTCTTCCTAGTTTTTGCCGACGAATCACAAGTAAACCATTTTTAAAGCTTTTTTTATTATATATTTTTAAATCAAATGACTTCAAATAATTAAACATCAACTCAAATAAAATAGGCATTTTAAGCATTTAAATTAATATTAATGGTAAGGTAAATTTGATACTAAAATATGTATAAAATTGACACTTGTCAGTTTCGTACGTAACTATGATTGGACATGACTAATAGAATTGAACAAGACAAGATGATAGGAGTGGACAATATAGGACGAGATATAACAAGTGCATGTCTAGTGTTTGGTACGACTAGAACTAGACAGAACAGAATTAGACAAGTTGTCCCTAAAATTTAATTGACGGTTTTATATATCATATAATAGTTATAACTAACACAAACAAAGCAAAAAATCAAATAATTTAATTTATAAACATTTTTACTCAACTTTCATATACATACATATATAATAGTACAAAATTTGAATAAAAATTTGTTATAATTGATGATAGTTTTAAAAAACTCGATTTGTACAAATGAGAAATTATGCTTTATTTGGTTTGACGGAGGCATGGTGAAGATTGTTGCAACAACAATGGTTGTGAAAACAGAGACATTGGTGGATGTTGGTGGTTGTGGAGGACGTGAAGATGGCGGGAGATGGACAGTGGTGGTGGTCGATGGCCAATGATGATTGTGAAGGTGGAGAAGGAGGTTGTTGTAGTAGATGAGGAGGTGGAGGTGGCCACCGGTGGGTAATGTATTAGAGCATCTCCAATGCTTGTTTGATAAAGACTTGAATATGACTTGAAGAAGGGTTGATCGTTGGAGTAAAAGACTTGATTTGTCAAACACTTGAAGTTTCTTAAGTGTTTGAAGAAAATGTTTTGAGAGGCAGAGAAAGAGAAAGAGTATTTTATGTTGGGACCATGAACTTTTTTATATGTTTTTAATCTGTTTAACCTTTTACATTAATTTTAATCATATGGAGATGCTCTTATACATGAAACGGTTGAGCTCTCGTGCTCAACCTTATATTAGAAATGACAGTTGTACCTGATGGTCGTCAAGGCGAGTATCACTTGATGACCATCAATAACAGTTTTAGTCGATGACATTAGCGTCAATGGTTCATCAAAAAAATCACTTAATGCATTCGTTGATGACACTGATAGTTTTAACCGTTTCTATGCCATCTGTTACATCTTATATATAACTGCCTATAAAATGTAATTTATATCTCGATATATATATATATATACATAGGATCATGTGTGAAAAAGAGTTATGGTGAGAAGCGTAAGAAGAGATATGAACCTTTGATCACTTTTAATCTCATGTCCACCCATGAATTGCATCTCAGAAGAGAATTGATCTGGTGCATCTCATCTCTGTGCATCTCTTCCTAATGTGCATCCAAAGGGGGAGATCTCTTCTTACGTTTTTCACTGTAACTTCAATTCTCATCGGAATCCAACCCTATATCTATATATATATATATAGGGCAATAATCAAATAAAAACCACAAAAAGGTTACAAACTCGTGAAAACCGATATAAAAATAATTTTTTAGATGATTTTTTTTTTCATCAAAACTTATTATTTAAGATAGTGTTTCACATATGTTTGGGTTCACCTTATGAAATAATTACATGTGATTTTTTTTATTCACCTAGTGAGATAAAAAATATGCGTAAAAAATATTCATATAGTGAAACAAATACATGTGAAGGTTTCATGTTATGAAACAAACATATGTGAAATAATATCTTAAATCCTAGCATTTGATGAAAATCAATCATGAAAAAAATCATCATGAGTTTGTAATTTTTTGTGGTTTTTATTTGATTATCACCCTATATATATATATATATATTATACACAAACTTACCACAGAACTATCTCGCATTAAATACTTGAGTTTTGTGCCTTACAAACGAGAGTGATATATTGGATTATCTCAATACATATTTTGTGCAATCTAAGGGCATGATGATCGAAATATTATATTGCTCTTGATACACGATCCAATTTTTTATCCTAGTGATTGTAATCACGAACCTAGGTTTCTAATAGTTAAAAATCAATAAGAACATGATGGTTGCAAATTAAATAGAAACCTAATTTTTTGTAGATATACGTACTGTAAAATTTGGGTTTTATTAAATGACCATGATGTTGTTATAGAGTTTCTATCGTGTAACAATCGTGATGCCATAACTTTTGATTCGTAACTCAAGTGAATACGATTTTGTGTTTGCTTGTGTATTAAAGATCTAATTGTTGTCAACGTTTGGGCTTCTATCCCGTAACTATCAAACTGTTAACAAATTATCTGGAGCGACCAAAGTATAACAACTATGAGGGTATTAACTTTTTCGCTCGTAACTCTGATTGAGATGTTTTTATATAAGTTGCTTATGTTTTCAAGATCCAAATGTTGAGAGATTTTTAGGTTTCTACCGAGAACCATAAAGTTGTTATGGAGTTATATCTGGCAACTATCGTGTAATAATCACAAAACAATCACTTTTCATTCACATCTCATATCGATAATTTTTAAAGTTGTTTATTTTGTCAAGATTTACATGTTGGATAATTCTTGATTTCTATCGAGCAACCATCAAGTTGTTATCGACTTTCCATAATGTAAACAACCTGTCAATTCTAAGGTCATAACTTTTCATGTGCAACTTAAATCTAAATGATTTCTTATTTAATTTGTTTGTTAAGATCTAAGTGATGGAAAATTTTGGGTTTCTATCAAGCAACCATCAAGTTGTTAAACTTATATTAAGTTTTAATCATGTAAACATCAAGAAAGAAGAGATTCTCATATATGTTTTGATGATGAACAAATTGTATCAAAACGTAACTAAGTTTACCTTCGTTATATTGAGTTTTCATCATTCTATTTTTTTATTCCATAATCATTTTACTTGATAAAGGGTTTTCAATATATGTTGCATCAAATGATTTTGACGTGGCATTTTTTTCCCACATAATCAATAAGTTTAATATAACTTGACAACTTAATATCCACATCACCAGTAGTTGCAAGATCTAATGATTACGAGTTAACATGGGTACAAAATAGGAGTGATTAAATGTTTGTGACACCAAATGAGAATATTTTTTATTAGTCACACTGAACAGAAAGACAAAACAAAAATCATTGTATTTTAATGCATTTTAGCCTTTGATAATTGAAGATGACGAACATATGAACTACGAACTTTGGTTTAGGAAATTTGAGTTTCTAGAATCATACCGACTTTCAACAATATAATAGAGTATCCACACAAACTCCCACCCCCACACTATGCTCAATTTAGATTTTCATGGTGTAGTTATGGTTTGTATTATTTAGACCAAATATGCACCTTCTTTTGCGACTTTGAATTACAAAAAAGTGGTTCAAATCTCACATTAATTAACCCCCCCCCCCCCCCCCTCCTCCTTACACACACATACAGAGGTGGATGTAGAGGTTTTGGGAGGGTCACAGGACCCCACTGAAATAGTTAAAATATATATATATATATATATATATATTTAAAAAAATAAAAAATACTACATTTAGCCTTAGTTCCTCCTAGTGAAACTTTCTAAGGGACCCAATCTTGCCGCCGATTGACAAAAACACTACAAAAATCTCTTGAAACCAACAAAAAACCGAAAAAAATCCTTCGAAATCAACAAAAACACTAAGTAAAACCCTGAAAATGGTCAAAAACACTAAGAAAATCCGTTGAAATCAACTAAAAAGCTTTAAAAATCTTTCGAAACACTCGAGTGACTTTATGCGCCTTTAGTCTACGTACCTTAATGGGACCCCAGTGGACAAAAATCCTGGATCCATCACTGCACACATATAATCATATGCTATATTTTTACAAAAAAAAATAATATTTAAAGCCTCAAAATTTAGTTGGGGCTTGGGAGTTTGATGAAAGATGGAGCATGATTTTTGTTTTTAGGTTTGTTTAAAAAGTTTGAATAATCTTTTATATGCATTTGATTTGGTTATGTTATATGCATGTATTGAACTTTGTATTGTAAGGACAATCAACATTTGAATTTGTTTTTTTGAACTTTTGATTTTAATGGCATGATGCAAATTGATTGTATGTTTTAATATACGTTAGGTATAAATGTATGACATCAAATTTTGCACTATGTTTTGTTACTATTTGGTTTTATAGTTTTGACTCTATAAACCATACTCCACTATGAATACACATTTAAGAGAGAAGGGAGGAAGGAGGAAGGAACATAAAAACAAAAGGAGAACAATAGGAAAAAGATTAAAGAATACATGAGGTATTGTCATTAAAAGAAGATAAATATGTATTTTACAAGGTGTCAAACATAAATTTAAAAAACATTAGTTATAGTGTATTAGTTTAATTTAAAGACCAAAGCTAAAACATAATCCAAGTAAGTGAGAATAGTACTAAAAAAAGTTCCAAGTAAGTGAGAATGTGTTCTTCGATAAACGTTAATTTATGATTGTAGATTAGGGTTTAACAGTTGAGCTTTAAGTAAGGTTGGTTTTTAAGTTATGAATTCTATCAGCATTTATAAATGAACACGATTAATATACATATAAATTTGAAGTCATTTGGTCGGATCAATGTATACGAATATGAAATAAATGGTATATATGTTTCATTCATTTATATAAATACAACTTCTATCGACATGACAATGTCATCTGAATTTAGTCATGTAGCATCAGAAATCAATATCAGTTATTTAATGACATCACAATAACAAAAGCACACACACATATATATACACACATACCTATAAAGATTTTAGCAATAAGTAAATGATTTCATCTAGTTTTCCGTTAGGGTTCTTTATAACTTTCTTTTTAAAAAATGTTAAGAGATCAGACAACAACATAGAAATCTTCTAACGAAACTCTTTGTATATTGACGGGTGTCGAGCCCGACAAATAGTAAAGTCATATTTTCTCGTATTACAATCTAAATTGAAATAGTGGTAAGTATGGTCGATTCCACAGGGATTGGTGTGAATGGTTATTAACGTCTACGCTTTATGTGGGGGGGGGGGGGGGTTGGTTTTGAGTAATTAAACTAAACATACGAAATTAAACCGGAAATAAATGATTATAAACTAAACTAGCAATTAGTGCAAATTATGGACTTGTTTATATAAAGATTTTTCTTATTTTATTCCAGAATGGCTATAAGCATCGATACGCACTGATACCCTGTCTGTCCGTAATATTAAACTAGTATGAGTCGCTCAATAACTAGCTCCTAATTAACTAATTACGTCTAGTTATGAACATAGACTTGACTGCCAATTGCATTAGACGTAGACAAACACCATCCCTAACCAATGATCGAACGCGGGCCATTTAGACTAGATTAAGCAACCTTACAACACTAAAATTAATCGGACGCCCAATCAATTGTAGTATTGTTTGCTACTAAAATAGAATTGAGAACAGTTACAGATTCACTAACTCTGTTTAGCATTTCAAAATTAGGTTAAACGATTCAAAGGTACCAACTTGAATTGATTTACCCAACTATGATAAACAATTAAATCAGAGTTTTCATAAATAGAAGTCAAATGATACGAAAGTTTCACAAGCCTCAACACAATCCAAATCAAATGTTTACAAACCCATTGCTTGAAAAGAAAATATTAACTAATCTAAAATACCTAATTGATAAAGAAAAATACCAATGATTTCTTCCCAAAAGTTGCCTCCTCTCTTCTCTTCAATTTCTGGTGTGATTCCCCCCTTAAACGATGGTTTTTGAACCTCTTTTATACCCCCAATCAGAATAAACCGTTCAAAATGGTTTGCTCTCGTTACTTCCTTTTCTGATTTGGGTTGTGATTTATGTGGGCCTGTGACGTGGGCTTTAGGCCAACTCCTCCGATCCATATATATATATATATATATAGAGAGAGAGAGAGAGGGCCGTTATTATTCAACTCTTTGCATTCATACAACCTTTACAACCCCAATCATGACCATTAATTTGATCATCAACAGTTAAGATTTAATCATCTCTAACCATCCTTAATTAAAAAAAATTAAAAAAGAAAATTAAAAAGAAAATGGATGATGGATGAATGGGTTACATAGATTATAGGATTGCAATGAGTTGTATTTGATCACTCGTCTATATATACACTTTCTTTCTTTCTTTTATCTTTTGTTTGCTGCTGCCGAAGAAATGCAAAACCAGAAATTAGAAATGGTTTTATTTTTCTTCTCTCTCTTTCACATTTTAAAATAAACAATTAAATACTATTGCATATTTATAGGGCCATTTTAAGCATCCAATTACCATTAATTGCTATGTAATTTAGACATTAAAGGGCATAAAATATCATTTATCATATATTTTTTTGTAGTAATTATCGTATTTCATTCTTAATTTTATATATACTACCAAATCGCTAACCCGCTTAATCGGCCCAACCCGTCACAAACCACAAGAGTTGGGTTGGGTTGAAATTTTCCAAACCGTCATAATTGGATTGAGTTATAAAAATGTCAAAAACCGCCCAAACCAACCCGCGTACACCTAGGGGTGGCAATTCTCGACACGACACGAATCCAACACGAAAATAAACGGGTTCGGGTTGAAGTTTCTGACCCGCCAAATAAACGGGTCGTGCTCGGGTTGACCCGCCAACCTGCCAATTTTTTTATTTTTTTAAAAATATTTTATATTTTACTTAAAAGTTTCAAATAGTCAAAATGGATTTGTTTAAATTTGGTTATGTTTTGACTTTTTATTTGTTTGAAACTTGGATTTGTTTCAATTTGGATGTGTTTGAACTTTTTATTTGTTTGAAACTTGGATGTTTCAATTTGGTTGTATTATTAAGTGAATTTGCTTGTGTTTGAACTATTTATTTGTTTGAAACTTGTGTTTGGACTTTTTGTTTGAATTTTGTTGTATTATTAGGTGACCCGCCAACCTGAGCGTGTGCGGGTTAGGGTTGTATATCTCGACACGATTAGCTAAACGGATCGTGTCCAGGTTGACCCTTCCTGACTCGCCAACCCGCGACCCGTCAACCCTACGCGACCCAATTGCCGCCCCTACGTACACCCCTTCTTTGAATACTTGATATGGATTCACAAAAAAGTTTTTGCTTAGCAAGTGCATTTTTGGGTAATATATGTTTCAACATGTTACCAAGTTGAATTGGGATATTTTAAAACATAAATTATAAGATTATATATATTTTGATGAATGAACATGACTTTAAAATACAAAGATTGAGACAAATATAATCGTTTAAAATTAGAAAAAAATGTTTAACTAACCGTAAAATAACAAACATATTTTTAAAAGTGAGTAAAAAAATTACAATATATGTAAAAGTTATCCGAATAAAGTAACGATGATTGAATTAAAATTAAGTTCACTAAAAATTCTTTTTTTATATAAAGGATTTTGTAAAAAATCTTAAAATTCATTTGTCAAACATTAAATACCATTTATTTTTCTTTGACCGAATTAAATACTACTACTATTTATGGGTGCAAGCATCTTAAAATTGTAGGTTAAATTATACTTTACGCACAATTTCTTAAAATTTAATGTAAACTAACTAATAAACTTTAGAAATTTACCATATTTTCAAAAAAATTAAATTACATTAAATATAGTTAATTCTTAATTATACAAATTATATAAAAATTGACATTTTATTCTCTTTAGTTTATATAGAGATTTATTCAATTTAAAGTTAAAAATATAAAAGTATTTATAAATATTTCATTTGGTTAAAATCTAAATAGTTGACTTTAAGTTTTTGAATGAAAAGTATTATAAAAATGGGAAACCCTAATATTGTGATGATAGTTCATTTTTAGTGGTTGTCAAGAATTTTGGTGTTAAAAGATCGATAATAAGTTGTCTATTGCAATAATAGAAATTGAACAATAAACCATTCAAAATGAAACCATAGGGACAAAAATTATTATATGGTTTACTCAACTTTACGTAACACAATAACTAAATATAGCTTCTCCATACATTTTAACAGCTACTTTTAATGGTGTTAGTTGTAAGGATGAAAATGAAAGCAAAATGAAACCATAGGAACGAAAAAACCAGTTTTAAAATTACGAGAACAAAAAATTATTATAAACAGTAAACCATTAAAATCATTATAACCAATTAACCAGTAAGGGGCTGTTTGCTAACAACTTATTAATTCTTACCAGGTGGAGACTCTTACCGGAATAAGATGTTGAGGTGTTTACCAAAAATAAATAATGGGACTTGCCTCTGACCGTGTACTGACCAGGGAAAGAGATTGAAAGTTTATCTGACTCAGGTAAGAGGTTATCTTTCGTATCCTACCCTCATCCAAATCATAACTTGCTACCTGTTTTCTTTTTCTTTCTTTCTTAATTTATCCACTGTGGTCTACACTTCTTCCTTTAAGAGAACACATAGACCTGCAAAAATTAATTTAATCATCAACCTCTTGTAAGAGGCGATCTTCCAAGTCGTTAAACTAGGGTTTTAAACTTTAGCAGTGCAAAAATTAAGTTAATTATCAATCTCATCTCCAATGACTCAACAACACAGACGTGCAAAAATTAGGAGAAGGAGAGAGAAACAAACAGGTGCTAAAGAGATTGGATAAGTTCAAAAATTGAAGAGGATATCATTTCTTTTTTATATTTTTATTTATTTCTTTGTTAACTGATTTTTCTCAAAACATTTTTTTTTATTTCTTTTTAGTTGACATTAAACATATTTGAAAAACAATCAACTTAAAAATGGCAAACATCGTTTACAACTTTAAGTTCAGAAAGCGATGGGGTATTTAGAAAAAATGAATGTTCAAGACATTGTATTTGGAAAAATGTAAAAAAAAAAATGGTATAATGGTCTTTTAACTCAATCATCACTTAATACAATTTATTTAGTAAACATAATTCTTGATCAGCATTGTTCGAATCAGATCTCTTACTGTAGTCAATAATTAGCCATGAATTTTGATAAAATCATTATATGGTTTATTGGACCCAAAAAAAAGCAGTTTTATAACCATTTACGAAGTACTCCACGAAATCACGACGTGTTGGACGAAAATGGAAAGTCTTTCATAAACATCCAAGAAATCCCTTTTATTTTAGAAGGAAATCAAAGAAAATCTGATACGTTTGATGAAATCCAACGGTCAGGAACAGCTACTGACAACTGATGCTCCAGCTAAGCGAGAAGCAGGAGACAACACCCTTCGTCGTCTTCCGCTTTCAATTTTATTTATTACCCGCGTCAATATCCCATCACCGTATATGTATCTCCATAAAAACACCTCTTCAATGGCGTCACCGCCTTCTCTGCCCTACCTCACTCATTTTTCATCGCTTTCATTACTATCTCTCTCTTTCTCACTCTCACACACATACACACGCACTTGAGGTGAAACGCAGTTGATTTGATTCTTCATTTTGAACCCTACAATGACGTGATTTCGGTTGAAACTGATTACGTTTAGGGTTTAGGGTTTCGATTTTTGGTTGGGTAATTTCTAGTTTTGAGCTTACAAACAGAATATTTGGTTGGGATTTAGTCGAATTTCAATACTTCAGAATAGGATTTTCCTTCTGTATGATTCCAATTTCGTTGCTGATTTAGGGCTTTTTTTGAGGTTTTATGGGCGTGGATTGGGTTACATTACCTGAATTATTGAAATTCTGTGGTCTTGCTTTTGTTGAACGAATGTTTTGATCAAATATGCCAAGTATCAGAGCTCCAGCGACTAAGAAAACTACAACTCTCACTGTTAAGTATTTTTGATCATTTGAATTTGTTTTTCTGATTCAGTGTAATTGTAGCTTATACAGGGGTTTTTTGTTTATAGGTTGCTGTTAAATGTAGGCCATTAACCGAGAAAGAACGTGGCCGTGATATAGTGCGAGTAAACAACAGTAAGGTGCGCTTTTTTCCTAACTAATGCAGACTAGAACATATTTGTGAAGCTAATGTTTCCATTATGGTGATTGTATAATGTTCTGAATATGTTGTAATGCTTTCCTGATCAGGAGGTAGTTATTTTGGATCCAGACTTGTCAAAGGACTACTTAGATCGGATACAGAATCGAACAAAAGAGAGAAGATATGCTTTTGATTATGCATTTCCCCCAAACTCTAAAAATTCGGTATGTGCTGGATAGTTTGTATGTTACTTATTCATATGCTTCTATTGCTAGGCGTCAAGGACATAAAGCTATACATTAGTTTAAGAATATATATATATATATATATATATAGATATAGATATAGATATAGCAGCTTATGGACGTGATGTGATGAGAATATGAATGGCAAGCATATGAAAATTTTATCTGCAATCCAATTATTTATTTCACATATTATGTACACGTGATAAGAAGCTGCTTAATTAAGCATGGTGTCCATGTTCTGAACTTTTCTCGGTAGTACATGTGAAATGTCTCAAATCAATTTAAGGACCTTTTTCATAGAGGTACAGGGTAATTGGTGTAAAATCTTAGAGGGAAAACAAAGATGGAAAAAGTTATCTAGGTATGGATTTATTTATCTTGGCTTAGAATATGCTTTATGGTGTATGGGGTTGTTTGAGGAATTGTTGGGCACATGGCAGAGGTTGAAAAGAAAGTGTGAAGTTGAAGCAATTTGGATATTTCCCATTATATTTGTCATCATCTTGATGGAAGTACCTACTTTTTCATTTTAAGCATCAGAAATGCTTTGGAGATTTTCTGTGTTCGGCTATTTCTGATCTCTTGTTAACTTGCAACTGTGTAAAAAGGACATTTATCAAGTTTCTACCATGGTAAACTTTTTTCACTGCTCCAGATAAGGACCATACTGGTTTAAGATATCTCATATGTGGTTCTTTTATTTTTCTAATATATCTTACTTTCTATTTATAACAATCATTGTTAATAATTTTGTGATGCTGCTATATTCAGGATGTCTATGCGAGAAGTATATCTTCTACAATCTCTGGGGTAGTTCATGGTCTAAATGCCACTGTGTTTGCATATGGTTCAACTGGAAGGTAATCAGAAATTACAGTCATTTTTTATCTTACACATTATACTTGTAAACTTGGGAAATTGCTCATTTTAGAGTTAAGTGGAGATCAACTTGGTATTCAGAGGGTAGATTTCCCCCACATGTATCCTGAGTCTTGAGGGAAGCCAACCTCTTGAAAAACTCTTCACTGTAAAATGTGACACATTTCGGTATATACTTTTCCGTTCTTTGGTTATTTAAGTTTACTTCAAACTTAACTTAAGCCTATGTTTCAGTGGAAAAACCTATACAATGGTAGGAACTGAAAGTGATCCAGGCCTGATGGTTCTCAGTCTAAATACAGTATTCGATTTTATAAAAAATGATAAGAGTTCAGACGAATTTGAAGTTACTTGTTCCTACCTTGAAGTGTACAATGAGGTAATAACATGGTGATCTTTATCTAAAACTATATATTATATCAATCTCTTTAGTAAAAAGCTTACCAAGATTGACCCTTTTTTTGTATGAAAACAGGTAATCTATGATCTGCTTGAAAAATCATCTGGCCATTTGGAACTCAGAGAGGATCCAGAGCAGGGGATAATTGTAGCTGGCCTTAGATGTATAAAGGTTAAATGTCTTTTTCTTTGATTATTGAACCACAATGGGGCATTTAGAACTGTTTATATTTATTTACTTACCAGCATCTTTAAAATGTTAACAAGAAAGCTATTGGGATTTTGATGATATTCTTATTCTTTTGTTTAAGGTTAACTCAGCTGATAAGATTCTTGAGCTTTTAAACGTGGGGAACAGTCGGCGCAAAACTGACAGCACGGATGCTAATGAAACATCATCGCGGTGAGTCATACTCATATCTGGCAAATGTGCTTCCAAGTTTTAATTGGTATGCATGACTTTTGATAAGCATCACCATGACCATATATATGTGGCAAATTTTTAAGCTTCATAGTTATAAATGTTCTTACAATTTTATCATGCTTATGATATGAATAACTTATCAAATGTGATTGATATATTGCAATAAGAATAATTGTTCTATTGCACCTTTCTTACCCTTTCCCCCCAATGGCAATCACTTCATTGATCCATTGCTGAATGGGTTAGTATTATTTAGGCTGTTTGTTTGCCTCTTAACAGTTCCATTAAGAGGCAGCCTCTGAATCGCTAAGAGGTGAAGTCTGTTTGACAAAAAATAAGTCTGCCTCTTAATAGTTCCAAAACCCTCTGAATCATTTTGTATCCTGGACCTCCCTTAACCATTAAGAGCCCTTATTACATGCTGAACAGTTACCAAACAATTATATTTCCTTTTGCACTATATTATAAGAGCCTCTTAATCATTTTGACGACTTAATCATTCAGCACCACACCATTCAGCAACTGCCAAACAACACAGATCGTCTGCTCCATTAGCACTGTTGCTAACTTATTTATAAGAAATGTAGTAATTGATGTTAAATTGGAACCCTGCTGCTGCAAATATTAGATCTTCTATAAATTATGACTTACCTTTTGCTTTCTGATATAGTTCACATGCAGTTTTGGAAATATCTGTGCTTAGAAGGCAGAAAAGGAAATATAATAGTCAAGTTATTCGTGGTAAACTTGCACTTGTGGATCTTGCTGGGAGGTATGATTATTCCCGATATATACTTTTGGAATGAAAGTTTGAAAAGTTTGGTTCTAAAATATGCAAATTATGCTGCAGTGAACGAGCTTCTGAAACAAACAGCGGTGGCCAGAAACTGAGAGACGGTGCCAATATAAACCGTTCACTTCTGGCTTTGGCCAACTGTATAAATGCTTTGGGAAAGCAACAGAAAAAGGGTCTAGCATATGTCCCTTATCGCAATAGGTAGGATATTGGCAAGTAGCTTAACATGATTCCTTTGCGTTACTTATATATATATATATATATAGAGGAAAGTTCAAATGTGAACTCATTTTTGGTTGTGAACGTGAGGACGAATCTCAGCCACTTATCCGGTCAATAAAGGCGGCTTTGACCTGGTTCCCCTCCTTTAATAATCTCCACCCTCCCATGAATCGCGTCAATCCTCCGTGATCGCGTCCACCATAACCGAAGATGTGTGGCTGAGATTCGTCCTCACGTTCACAGCCAAAATTGAGTTCACATTTGAACCTAACCCTATATATATATATATAGGGGTGGGTTCAAATGAGAACTCAAATTGGCAATGTGAGGACAAATGAGAGCGCGACACGTGTCATATTCGGACTGAATATAATATTTATTCAGTTTGTATAATGCTTATTCATTTCCTCTATATAATATATATATATATATACATATATTCGACTAATACACTAATATCTTTCAGCAAATTGACGCGGATTCTTAAAGTTGGCTTGAGTGGGAATTCCCAAACGGTCATGATTGCAACTATATCACCAGCAGATAATCAATATCATCACACTGTTAATACCTTGAAATATGCAGACCGTGCCAAGGAAATCAAAACACACATCCAGGTACAAATTCTGTGCTAAAACAAACTGATCAGGATGCAATTTAAAGATTACCATGGAGATGTGTTTATATTTAACATTTTTGTGTGATTGAATATAAGATGACGGAATTTTCTTTGTAATTATCTTTCCAGAAAAATATTGGCACAGTTGATACACATGTATCAGATTATCAACGAATGATTGACAGTCTTCAGGTAAGGTCTTTGATTTATCGTTGCAAATTTTGTGGTTGTGCAAGTTTAGTTCAATTAAGATTTATTTACAGGTGCGTTAATCTGTTAATTGTATGTTTACTAATGTATTTCTTTCCCACAGACAGAGGTCAGTCAGTTAAAGACACAACTAGCTGAAAAGGAATCACAACTGAACAAACCTACTGAAAGACCAGTGGATGATGAATTATCCTGGCTGAACATATTAAGCCAAGAAACCAGTGAAAATGTTCAGGAACGGATAAACTTACAGAAAGCATTATTTGAACTTGAGGAAACTAATCTTAGAAATCGAACCGAGCTACAACATCTTGATGATGGTATTGCAAAGCAGCAGGTACTGACTGTTACACTATGAAACTAGTCATTATCTAGAAATAGTATGACCTATAGTAGGGTTAGATTCCGGTGAGAATGAAAGTTATGGTGAGAAGGGTAAGAAAGGATCTCCACCCTTGGATCAATTCCCTTCTAAAGCGTTTTTTGGGATTAAAAGTGATCAAGGGTCCAAATCCCTTCTTACACTTCTCACATTAACTCCTATTCTCATACGATCGTTTGTCTGGCCTTAGTAAACTCGAAATAATCTATACTTGTCTAGTTGGAACCTAGGTTACTTATATCATCTAGCTATTGGAGCAATGGTTTTAAATTTAAAGGGCGAAGATTTAATAAAAAAAGATTCAGCTACCAAATATGGTTTTTTGTTGGATCAAGTTGTTGGCTTAAGATCAATCTATAATGTGCTGAATGACATGGAATTGTTACGTGGCAAGTTTGATACCACCTTTCTTGGCTTTCTTTGAAAATTTAGGCAATTAAAATAGTTAAAAAGAACATGGATTAGCTGTATTACAGTTAGGGCCTGTTTGTTAGCAGCTTAATGGGAATCACAGCTTATTCGGTCAGCTATACAAGACTGTTTGGTAGAGGCTTAATGATATAGAAAATGGCTTATTCAGTAAGCTTCTAGTGGGGAGCTTTATGCAGCAGAAAGCCAAGTTTTTTTTCCAAACTTGCCCTTCCCAATTAAAGAACATGCTCATTCCATTTATGAAAAAACCCACCCAAACAAAAACTTTCGGAATCAATACAGACAGATTAATTGTTATCTATAAATGACTTAATGAAAAACCAACCAAACAGCCCCTTAGTTTTATGTTTATTGGTCTGAACTTAACTTTTTTTCTTCCCACACAGGTTATTGAAAACGATGGAACAGTTGTGCAGGCTTTAGTATTAAGACGACAACTTGTTTTGGACAATATCCGTGATAATGACGAAACTGGTGTTATTTACCAAAAGGTAATCCGCTCCCCTTTGGTTATGGATGGCTGTTTGAGATATATATATATATATATATATATTATCATTTAGCTGGATGGCCTTTGACTAACAATTTCGAAACCTACAGGAAATTGAAGCCAATGAGAAACGCCGATGCCAATTACAGGAAATGATTGATGAAGCCATTAGTAATAATGCAAATAAAACCTACTTACGTATTCTCAGTCAATATAGACTCCTGGTAAAAACATATTTTACCATTAGAATTTATTTTACTGTTAAGAGTTTATTTGATGATAACAATTGTTTTACTGTAAATATAGGGAATGACTAATACCGAGCTTCAATTTGAAATGGCAATGAGAGATCAAGTGATTCACAATCAAAGGGAAACACAAAGAAACCTATGGAATCTAGTTATGGGGTTAGGACTAGATGAAAAGCAGCTGCTTAAACTTGCGGCTAAGCAAGGTATAGTTATCGAAGATTGGGCAATGACACCAAATGTACCACTTAGTTCCGTTAGTCGACAGTCACAAAACCAAGGTGGGGCCCGTCCTTTTTCTGAAGGATATGGAGATACGTATTGCAGGGAGGAACACCATTCTTCGTATTATTTTATGTCTCATAATTCTCCTTCTACGTATATGAGGCTAACTAGGAGCAGTGAGAATTGGGTTGGTCATATGTCAAACTCACCATATCCGTCTCCTGATACGAATCCTCCAAGTTTAAATGAATCATATCTCAAAATGAGAGGCACAAGCTCCTCATATGGTGATGGCCGTGCATCAACTTCTCCTCAGCATAAGGTATTTATTCCATTTACATGTCATATATATATATATATAGGGTTGGGTTCAAGTGAGACCAACCTGTTTCCGTGAGACCCGTGAGACCACCTTTTTACTCTTGAAACTTCACAGTAAAAACACTATAAAGGTTACCTTCATAGCAAAAACACTGAAGTTTCAAGTGTAAATAGGTGGTCTCACGGAAACAGGCTGGGCTCACGTGATCCCAAGTCATATATATATATATATATATAATTATAGAGGTTTGTGCACACAGACACAATTAAGTAGCAAACTTGAGGATGTGATACAAAGAGTTGATGAGATAAGATGTGATATATGCAGGATGTAACGAGTAAAATGTCAAGGTGATAATGAGATAAATAGTTGCAGTGAAGATGCTGCAAATCCATTGGGCAGATAGAAACCAATCTGAGTAGCTTTGTCTCAAATGATTGCAGAGAGAGTGATGTTTTGTAAGTTGGTAAGTGTATAAATAGGTATTCTTTTTGTATCTAACATCAGTTCAAATACAACTCTGCTTCATTTTCATATTTTATAGCATATACAAAAGTTTCAAATTGGCTTCACTCAGTCTTCCTACAACAGATTGTTAATAGTTGAGATTGGTACTCAGTTTGGGTTGAACCGGTTCATGACCAGTGGACTTAGTCTGGTAGCATTTTGGGCTAAGTAATAAGTGGGTTGTTGATCATCTGGGCCGATTTTAGGTGGGCGATTTTGGATTTAGAGCACCCGGACCTGGACCTGAACCAGAACCAGAACGGTCCACGTTGACCCGGTATGCAACCCACATGATTTTAAGTCTTAAAAAATAGCATTTAAAAGTTAAAGAAAAATACAAATTGGCTTCTAGACTTTATACAATGCAAATTTTGACCAATTTCAGCAGTTTTTACGTATAATAGAACTTTTAGAAAGGCTTAAGTGTCGTTTGTTTTTTAAAAGGTGCCGAATTATGTGATTTTACTTTTGATTTATAAAAGGTGGTGCTGAAGTCTGAAACCTGAATTAGTAAGAATGTTTGTTTTTACGTTTGAAGTCTAAAATTTGAATCAATAATTCAATATGATTGTTTCTTTTCATCTGGGATCAAAACCGTATTGTTAATGTCGTTGGCTAGGAGTCTATCAACTACTCAACATTTGTGAGAAGATGGTTTGAAAAGTCAAAGACTTAGAAATTAAAAGTAAAGTGAAAGGACCGAAGGCGTGGGAAGATACTAAGAGGGATTTAATATGTTAGGTTACCACTTATTTATTCAGACCACATTAAGTGATAAGAGACTCTGAAAATAATAAAAAACAAACTGTCTGAATTATGAAACGTCTAAATGAACCAACATAAGTGGTGATTAAGAGCTTAGAATGAAAAAAACAAACAAGACCTCATAGACTTTATAATTTGATATTTCATCAATTTTGACCAAGTCTACTTTCCTCAGGTCCAGGGGCGGACCTAGCATGGTGCATACGGTGGCACAGGCCACCGTATTATATCGTTGTCGAAGGGTAAATTTTTTGGATTTGTTAACAGTGCAACCGTATAATTTTAGGGGTGCTCTTAAATAATTTAAAACTGAAATTATAATACAAATAGGGTAGCTGGCCTAATGGTTGTTCCCAACTAATTAAAACACCTTATAGAAAGATGGTCTAGGGTTCACTTCTAGTTTGATGCAAATAATTAATTTTTTTGAAAAGCAACTCTATATAAGATTTAATTTTGCACTTAAATAAGATTAAACACTTTATTAATTTCATATTTAATCATTGGTTTTCACAAAAAGTATTTTTAATTTGCTTTTACTTAGTAAAGACCATCAATATCAAATACTAAAAACCGGGAAAAAAAAACTCTTGAAGTTAACCAAAAAACCGAAAAAATCCCTTGAAATCAACCAAAAAAATTGAAAAATTCTTTCGAAATCAATAAAAAAAACTTAAAAATCCCTTGAAATCAAGCGAAAAACTTAAAATATCTCCCGAAACGGTTGAATTAGGTTAAAAACACATCGAAAGGTATTAACCGTTAGTAAAAAAGTAAACACACGTCGATAAAAACCGTATTTTTTTTAATTATTTTTTTGTCTATGTTGTATGGTGCCACTGTATCAAAAAATTTCTGGGTCCGTCCATGCTCAGGTGTACTCAAAACATCAATCCATTGTTTTATGGTTTTTATGTTATAGAATATAAATATTGAACAATTGTGTTTGCAACAAGGTTTCTTGTTTTTCTTAGTTAAAAGCAGTAGATTTATATACTCATACTAAAGAAATTACTTGCAATCTATTGAGAAGTCTCTAATGTCTCATTAATGTGTGCTTAAGGCCATTATTTACACACAAAGTGACAATTCAGAAAAGTCTGAAAGTCTGTATAACAAAAGTTAGACGTCTATTCTAGTAATTTTATGCAAAATAATCAAAAAAATTCATCGTTAAATGCAGAGCGGAACACAATAGGGGTCTAGGGGGGGCATGGCCCCTGCGTTTTATCCCTTAAATACTAGATATTAGATATATATATTATCAATGAATTGTGCTTAGCTCAGGTGGTTATGTGTATAGGGATGAGCATACGTACCGAAATCCCGAAACCGAACCGGTCCCGTACCGAACCGGTACCGGTACCGGTACCGAATATCATTACCGGTTCGGTATTTGGTACCAAGATTTTCCATATTCGGGATTCGGTACTTTCGGTACGGGTACCGGTACTAGTCCCGGTAAATCCCGAACCGAACCGGGTAATTTAAAAAGTCATTTTTTTATTTGAATTGGTAACAAACTCTTTCCTTTTTTTTATAGAAAATCCTCATAAATATATTACAATTTTCGGTTCTTGTATTTTCAACTCAAATACCGATTTTTTCTTGCAATTCTTCATATTTCGGTTATTGCAATTCTCCAAAATCGGTTCTGTAATTTATCTAAAACCCGGTTCATGCACAATCGGCTCCTCCAATCCGGTTTCCGCTCAAGTGATTTTGGTTTTTGTTATTATGTTTAATGGTCAACGGTGAAAAACGGTTGTCGTCCCAAAAAATGGTACCAAACGGTTCTAGTCCCGAAAATCCTAGTACCGAACTGGTGCCGGTACCGGTATCGAATTTCTCTTATCGGTTCGGTATTCGGTATTGATTTTTTCCACTCTCGGTTTCGGTACTACCCGGTTTCGGTACCGGTTCGGTACCGGTCCGGTACCGGTTCGGTACCGGTCCGGTACCGGTTCGGTACCGGTCCGGTACCGAGCTCATCCCTATATGTGTATATGGCCCCTGTATATGTGGTATAAGTTCTATTATCGTGTTACACAGTTTTTTTTTATAATGAATTGAGCTTATCAACGAAGATGTTTTGTTGGATTCGACCCCTTAATTAGAAGGCTTGTATTATGCCCCTGGTTAAATGTGACGTAGTTAGTAAAGGATTGTTAATTTGGGACTTCTTATAAAATTATATAGACGTCACTTGGGCAACCCACAATGCATTAAATGCAAAATCTTATCTCATAAGATATAGACATGCAAACCATCTCTCAATTATTCGTATGAGAATGATTGTTTTAAATTATTTTACTAAAATTAAATCAATTTCAAAAGATACAGACATATTAAAGTATGGTTCATTAATTGTTTTAAACTTTAAAGTATTTCAAAAGGTGACGTTTGGTTCACTGAATCCATGAGATTTTAAGAGAATTGGGATAGTCAATTTCTCTCGTCAAATTCGAATTCGTTTGTGTGGTTTGCTTTTTGAAATGAATGGAATTTGCTAAATTCCACAAATGAATTATTTTATTATTTCTTGACATAAGTGAATAAACTGATTTCTACCATTTTGACTCACTTTAACAGGATATATATCCAAGTTAATAAAAAAATATTATAATTTGGTTTTAAAAAGACGAATGTTACTCTCCTTCCAATTTAAACGCCTACCACACCACTATTGTTCGCCATCACATCCGCCACTAACACATCCCCACACCACCATGCGACTATTGTCATTGTCACCCCCACCCACTTTTAGGGGTGAGCAAAACCCGACTGGCCCGAATAACCCGACCTGAGAATCCGAAAATATTCGAAAGCCCGAACCCGAAAACCCCGAATTATAAAGTAGGATCGGGTTGGGTGGGGAAATCCGGCTCTGAACCCGACCGAAAAACCCGATTAAGAGATGCTGTCGTTTTCCTTCTTTAGAGCTGCTGTTTTATAAACTTTAGAGCTACTGTTTTGCTATGGAAAAATGCCTAAAAGTGGAAAAAATACCAAAAGCTCATATACCCGAAACCCGACCGCGCCCGAAACCCGAAATACCCGAACCCGAAATACCCGAATAATTACGGACGGATTCCGGGGGTTTCTTCTTTCACCCGATACCAGATCGGGTTCTAGGTTTTGGGCCCCGACCCGCCCGAACCCGACCGATGCACAACCCTACCCACCTTAGCCCCAACCGACGTCACCCAACCACCATCGATACCACCACGACACTACCGTCTTCGTCACGACCCCCACCCCAACAATTATATTTTATTATCATATTATATTTATAATTTAAGCAAAAAAGTATAAAAAATGTAATAAAAGGACATTTTGATCATTTACTTTTATTTTCCATTCCAATTCAAAACTACATTCTGCTAAATAAACATGGAGGTTCCAATTTTTTTTTGAGGGATTCCTTTCTAATTCCTACTAATCAAACACGTAATCAAATTTCATCATATTCCATTCCAAATTTGTTAAAACCAAATTTCTTTTAACAGATTCCAATTCGACAAAATTCAATTTTACGAACTAAACCCCCACTTAAGGGTTTTCTGAATTTTAAATCTATGAAATATTACTTTGTAATACTTGGAATTAGTTTTACCCAAGATGTAGTTACTCATTATTAGTACTTTATAGAAAAACAAACATTTGATATGATTTTTGGATTTGAAAGTTTTTTATTGATATTATTAATTATTCTTTCATTATTTTTTGAATATTCTCAGAATTTTACCATGATTTTTAAGACATTATAATTCTTTCACTACTAAATTAATTAAATCAAAAAGATTAATTGTACAACAATTAAGGGAATTTAGTTAAAATAGCCAATTTTTTTAGAATATTGCCATTCAAATAGCCATTTTCTCTTAAAGTTTGCCAAAATAACCAAAAAATCAGCGAAATTCTCATCGAAATACACCGAAATCGCTGACTATGTACAAGAATTCCAAATCGATGAGCAACCCATTGAAATCGCTTAGAGGAGAGACCAAAACTGAAAAATAAATTTACATTTTCACCTCCTGAAGTAAGCGAAATACTCATCGAAATCGGTGGGTGTAAGCGATTTCGATGAATCTTGTCGATTTCAATGACTTTTCGCATATATTCGATGACTACAATCGATTTCGATGGGTTAGTCAGTGTGTCAGCGAATATATGTACAATATTGACTACCATACAAGCCATCGAACCCATGAACCCTAATTTCCGTAATTTATATGGTAGTCAATATTGTACATATATTCACTAACACACTAACTAACCCATCGAAATCGATTGTAGTCATCGAATATATGCGAAAAGTCATCGCAATCGACAAAACTCATCGAAATCGCTTATACCCATCGATTTCGGTGAGTATTTCGCTTACTTCAGGGGGTGAAAATGTAAATTTATATTTCAGCTTTGGTCCCTCATCTAATCGATTTGTTGTTGCTCAGCGATTTCGGTGTATTTCGATGAGTATTTCGCTAATTTTTTGGCTATTTTGATAAACTTAAATAAAAAATTGACTATTTAAGTAACAATTTTTTTTTTAAAAACGTTCATTTTAAATTCCAAACAATTAAACAAAAAACAAATGAATTAAAAATAAAGGGGCGTTGGGGGTTGGGTTTCAGCCCTTTAGGTCCACCAAAAGGGAATCGGCATTCTGCAGTAGTCTAACAGGGGCCAGCCCAACCCAGAACTTCAGCCCACGTCACTCATTTTTAGTTTTTCCATTAAGTTTTCATACTTTTTTGTTAGAAACCCAAAATTAATTTGGAACTATGAAGTCATTCACGAATTAGGACAAATATTCACATGAACAATTATCATGAATTAAACATTCATAATGAACAGTGACGGATTCATGATTTTTGTTTAGTGGGATCCCAATATAATTGAGGTAGAATAAAGGCGTGCAAAGTCACCCGACGTGTTTTTACCCTAATTACAGCATTTCGAAGGATTTTTAAACTCTTTTAGTTGATTTCGAGAGATTTTCTTAATATTTTTGTCAATTTCGAAAGATTTTTTTTGTTTTTTTGATTGATTTCAATAGATTTTTATTGTTTTTGGCAATCGTCAGCAAGATGGGGTCCCATGAAAATATTTATTGAGGAAACTAAGGGTAAGTTTTATATTTTTGATTTTTTTTAACCTATGTAATTTTTTTTGACCTCTTGAGTGGGGTCCCTTTCCCCCACCTTTTATACACTAGATCCGCCCGTGATGAAGAATGCGTATGTTATGAACATGTTATTAGTCATGAATGAACATCCATATTCTTGATGAATATGCCATATATCGCACTATAGGTGATTCACAAGTTTCTACTTTAGGCTTCTAATAAGACCCACCCCTAACTTTCTAATATCTAAGGACTTGTTTGTTTTTTCATTTTAAGCTCTTAATCACCACTTATGTCTGATTCGTTTAGACATTTTATAACCATTTCCGAACTGAAATCAGACTTCAGACTTCGGACCTCTTAAAAAACAAACGCCACCTAAGTTTTATACCTATGATTTGATATACGATTTAACTTTTAATTCAAATAATTTATTTTGAATTTGGGAATTTTCTTTAACATGCTACAGTAAACTCTTGTGAATGTAATGGTTGCTACGAAATCCATGATCTACTCCTTCATCCGATCATCATTTGCTATATATATATATATATATATATATATATATAACAGATTATATATCAATAACTGAGTCTTAAATATCTGATTTTGATGCTGAAACTCACATTTAGTCAATAATGCTTGACTTTACTCTACATCCACTTCTGTTTTCACCCAATTTTTTCCATGTTTGAAATTTTTTTAAGTGATGTTTGTATTAAATTGATCGATATAAGTTTTAATATGCATGTATAGCAAGGTTCAAAAAGACGTAAGACGTAGTATGGCGTGGCGACAAAGTCAGACCTTATAAGTTTTACACGCCACGGCGAAGACGCGACGTTTTTCAAGACATGACATAAGACGACAAATTTGTATGTCATATATACAATTATATATAAAAATATACGTTTTCTATATATTATCTAATCAGATAATGATATTAGAAAATGTACATTCATATTAGAAGGAGAAAAATTATATAGATTATTATTATTAAAATAGTTTTTTGATTAAATATTGAAAATAGAACTTAAAAAGGTAATTTTACAACTTCATTTTAATCGTGAGTCCATAACGTTTATAAATTCGTGAAATTATGAGTGATATGATTAGATAAACCTATAAAAAAGTAAAATCTGAAGTTAAAAGTGTAAAAATACAAATGATATTTATTTATTTATTTTAAAGATTAACTTAATAATCAAAACCTTATGAACTCTAACATGAACCTTCCAACTTTAACACAAATCATCAAATTAGAGAGCATACCTTGGATTGACTTGTAGAACTAGCAATTCTTCAAAGTTATTTCACCAATTTCTCAAAGCATCATCATTTCTTTAGTTGCATGAAGAGTTTGGAAAATTTTAGGGTTCTTGAGTTTGGATAAGGTCCTAGCTAGAAAGAGAAAGGGTTAAGCTCCAAATGAAGTTTTTTTGGCAATGAGGGTTAAATAGTTAGTATGTAAGAATCCTCAATTGTCAATTATCACCTCTCATCAAATGCCTAATTCAATATTGGTCCCTACATGGACTTTTCTTAACATTATTAGTCCTAAGACTAATTTATTTTCTACATAATTGACCCCTTACATAAAACTTGGACTTACATTAGTTCAAAGTACAACTACTTTAAGCAAGGTTACAAATACATAAAGCATTCCATTCTCATATAAATCAATAAACCAAGATTGGTCGGTACAAAATCTAGAGTGTTATAGCAAACGTCCACAGTAAGTTGCGCATAAGGGAATTGATCCACTGCTGTGATTCGGTACCTTGCGGTTCGTACTTTGGCGGCGCTTTGATTGGGACGGTTTCGAGTTTGTTTCTGTACCTACAGTGTGCTTTATTTTCTACGTTTCCTTCCTCGTTTTCTTTTATAGTTTACTGCTCGCAAACTCGCTGTGTGTATTCCTTGTATGGTTTTTGAAACGCTGCTGTACTATTATCTCCGGTGGGTAATAAAAGTTTGTTTTGTCGTTCAAAAAAAATTATTTTATTTTTCTTAGGTTAGAGTAATTTTCATGAGAGTAAAATTAGTCAAATAAATTTAAGTTTTAGAAGAAAAATATACAAGAGCAATGAATATATATAATCTAAACATGAAGTGCACTGAATTGAACAAAAAAAAGTTTTATGAGTATAAGACAAATACAAGTTTTTTAATTTTGAGATATATGAGGAACATAACATTTTATTTTCTATAAAAGTTTATTCTCTGAACATATATCTCTTTGTTACATTAAAATACATCGTTTATCAAATATTTTGAAAAGGACATTAATATTTTATTAGATGGTCCAAAAAGACATGGACGGTTGATCAACATTAAGTTCAAGGATAAAGTCATGGATGTGACATAAATTTTTGTTGAACATCACCAAATACCCCACAAAAAGGTGAACCGCTTACTTTCATGACCAATAATTTTACATAGAAAATTAAAAATGATAAATTAGTGACACATCTAGATCCCTCCATTATATATAAAAACACATATTTCATCATCAGAAAACCCATCAGCATGAAACACAAAACAACACGAAAAGTTAACATGAGTACAAGACAAGTGACTTAAAGAAAAATCGAGTTAGTTTTTGGTTAACGAATTCGACTAATACGGGGGTGTTTGGATGGGCTTATTTAAAACAACTTATACTTTTTATAAGAAGTGCTTATTAACTTATGTGATACCACACCGGATTTTAAAAAAAAATGTTTGGATTAGCTTATGGCGGTTAAAAGTGCTTATATATGTATTTTAGGTTAGAAAAGGGTGATTCGGTAAAATGGATTCTCATAAGTCATAAGCCAGTTTTGATAAGTCACAACATTCTGACTTATGAAAAACTTCTTTTCACCGGTTGGGAACCGGTATAAGCTCTTTTTTTTTTCTGTCCATCCAAACACTAAAATCAGTTTTTCACCGGTTTCACACCGGTATAAGTTAATAAGTTGTTTTGATAAGCCCATCCAAACACCCCCAATGTATGTGTTTTAGGTTCACTTTGAAACTTTGTTAGGAAAGCCGAGTTAGGTTACTTGTGTTGATGTTAAACCATTGAATTTATTTCGTAACAATCCAAAAATGTAATTATTTTAGGATCTAATAAATTAATATTTCTTCAAAAGCCATTTCAAAAGATGAAAAAGATAATCTTATATATTATCGACCTTCAGGAGTGGTTTTGTTTGTGTATTTGTGAGTTTACATTTTAAATCGTACTTTCATACTCCTAGCTACTTTCATAATGTATATAGGATTAAAGAATCGAGATGTTCCTAGCTACTTTCATACATGTTCCATTCATTGATCACGGAAGTATGGTGTGTGGTGGTTATTGTATGCCGAAAATACAATAATGAGATGATTGTACGTAAGTTTGAATGACAGTCATGAAAGTTACAATAACATTTTACTTATATAAAAATGTATTGACCGGAATAATAATTTACATAACATTTTAATACTATAATTAGCGTTGGAATATTGTTACAGGGTATCGTCAAATGCACAGTAAGGTTTAAATTTACAAACCTAACTTAATTAAGTAAAAGGGCGAGTGAGCATCGTTCTTTTTAGGGAGTCAATGGTTAAGCTAATGATTTGTATTAATTAAACCGAGTGCATGCGTGTCATAAAAATATGCTACTCAATTGATCTCTTAAGCTCAAAGATAACCTAACTAAAAACCGAAAACTAATTTTACAAATAACACTACTTCAAAAGATTTGGGTTGTGAGTCGTATATCAAACTTTCAATCAAATAAAAACTAAAACTAATGAAATAATTAAGGTACATACGAAATCAACATTCAAAGCTAACTCTGTCACATATCGTTCACAATGAAAAATTGATAAAAACGTTACAACTAACTTAATAACATGAATATGAAATCAACATTCAAAGCAAACAATATATGTCACCTATCGTTCATGATGAAAAGTTAATAGAAAGTTAATTTAAAACTAAAACATCAAGATAATCATCAAATAAAAAGCCACAAACTTTATCCAAGAAAGCAAAACCAATACTTTCAACAACCAACAATCTTAAGAACAAATAACTCTAAGTCTTTTTTTAATATTGAACTAAAATTAAAAAATATAAGTTGATAAATAAAATTCTAGAAAGAAATCTCAAACCTCCGTTCCATTGAAATCATAAAATTCGAGTCTTCAATCAACAAAATCAACTATTTTCAATCGATCAACGAAATCAACTATCTTCAACTTCAATCGCGTCAAATTAATAATATTCTGAAAAATATATTTTTTCACTATAAAACAAATAATTTTCATCTACAAAAATTATTCAGGAAAATTTCTGGCGGTAGTTACCCACGAATCATCCAGAAAATATCAATGGTGATCGGTAAAATCCCATGTTTTTCGAGAAAATACCAACAGATTACCTTGAGATTTTCTGGGTAATATATCACTAATTAATTTGAATTACCCACCAGTAATTTACCCACTAGCTTTTGTGACGGTTTTGTGAGGAATCACTTCTTAACGACAACTTTTCCAGGAAAAGGTCCGTAAGCAAAAACCTTTCATTTAGTATTGTTTTCTGAAAAGAATGGAGACGACAACCTTTGATGGCATAAAAACACAACATTCTCACCACTACACCATTGCTTCATTTTTGTTTATAAAACTGCATTTATTCACTACTAGAAAATTGAGTATTTTCAACGGAAATTAATTTTTAACGGAAAATGTTGTTGAAAATTTTCTACGAATTTTAGAGGATTATTGACAGAACGTAAATTTTCTACAAATTGTCAACGAATTTCCGTTGAAAATCTCTCATAAACATATATGCATTTTCAACCAAATTTTTTTCAACGCAATGTCTCCTCAAAATTTTTTTTGGTTGAAAATGCATTTTGTGAGAGATTTTTAACGGAAATTCGTTGAAAATTCGTAGAAAATTTATGTTTTGTCAATAATCTCTTTAAAATTAATAGAAAATTTTCAACGACATTTTCCGTTGAAAATTTTCGTTGAAAATGCTCAATTTTCTAGTAGTGATTTCTTCTATTCTTTCTTTCCCAGCTTTGTTATCTCAATTTCGGCATCAGTTTCGATTTAGATGCAGTTTGAGTTTGTAGAAACTCAAAACACAAACATTGTAGGCATGTATGTTGACTTTCCAGAAAATTTTGAATCACATAAATCCGAGCTTAGACGAGTGAGATATACTCGGAGTACCTTAACCTCACAAAGCTGTCAAAAAATCGTTTTTTATCCCTTTTTTGCTCCAAACTTTTCCAAAACTACTAAAATACAAAAGCCCATTAATGTGGTTCAGTTTGCCCATTTAACACATTAAAGAGGAGTGATCGACAAGAAAATAAAGTAGAATATAATGACCAATTCTATATAATAGTTGTTACCGTGTATTTTTTTTAATTTCTAATTAGAAGAATTATAGAGTGTAATTAAGATCTAGATTATGATTCAATTTAATCATTTAGTATCAATTTAATCCGAATAAATTTAATAAGGGATATTGACTCAAATGATCAATGTAGACATCCAAATTGGTCTCTTAACCATTCCTCTCCCGGGTTAACCCAAATGTCACCATATCCGCAATATTCAGGTCCGTAACTTACGGACCTAGCTAAACGACAATTTATTTTGATTAAATCGGTCAACTTCCGCAATGACACGTCCACAGTATTGTGGACGTGCCACATATTAGCATTTGATCAAAACTCTATTTCTAATTAATTAATGACCTCTTACATAGTTGACAATTTTTTTTATGGATAGGGACACGTCCGCAATATTGTGGATGTGGGCCGATCATGTATTATTTTTGTCGTTTAGCTAGGTCTGCATATATTACGAATGTGATAACATTTGAATCAACAAGAGAAACAAATGACTAAGAGACAATTTGATGAATAGAATTAATTACTTTTTGAGTGAATTTCCCATTTAGTAGTAATCATACAAATAAAAATAACATCTTACTGTGTAAGACAAAATTGATGGGAGTATGGGCCAAACAAACAAGAGTCACGTAGAAATATGTGAAAACTGAAAACTTCACATGCATGCCAGACAGAAGCAGGTGATGATCATTCATTTTACTTCATTTATATATGTATATATGTATAAATATATATAGGGTTAATTAAGTTGGTTATTCTAAAAAAAGGTAATCGTGAAAACTTTTTTCAAAGTGTTTTCTTCTCTTTCTCATCGATCTCCTACCACAAAAACCTTCTCCCTTAATTCGTCAAGTTTGGAACTCAACTAACCAAAAGTTATATTTCTCCCATTTAGGGACGAACAATTCTTTTTTCCTTCAAACGATCGTATCATTTGTAGGGCTCAATCTTGGTATAAAAGCATCAGAGCTCAAAGCATGCACAGCTAGTAGGATCGGCTGTACATGGAGTGATCTTGATATATATATATATATATATAAGCTTTAATTATATAAATAGGTTTCTTTTACAAAATTATTCGATAGAGTCATAGGGGCACTCTGCTTTAAGGTCATGGTCCTGCAGAACGTGTTATTGGTTCTTACGCTTTACTTTGACCATTTTTGAATTATTTATTTATACAAGAACCATGATCTGTGATGGAATTAATACATTAAAAAAATATACGAAAATTAGCACGTTTTTGAGAACCCGAAAGAGAGAAGAAACTACGTGTGTGCACAGGAGCAGGAAAATTCGCTTTTAGACGTGTGCCTCGTTTCAATAAACAACGTTAAATAATCTCTTCAACTTGCAGCTATAAACATCAACAAATTTTCATTTCCCTTAGGTCATTCATTTGAATAAAACAAACACAGTTCACAAGAAAAAGAAACCTTTCTTCTTTTTCAAAGGTAAACCCTTTTCCCACTTCATCACTCTCACTAGTAACATCAGATCATATATTCAACAAGACAATCAATCCTTCAGAATCACCACCTCAATTGGGTGTTTCTTTAATTACTTTAAAGCTATATATATATATATGTTTATCAATAACTCGATGGATCGAATGTTTTTGTGTTAGATCTAACAAAGTCTGAATATATTTGCAGGCTAGCTAGTTAAACATATATATATATATATATATTAAGCACTGAAATGGCAATGGATTTTTCGTCAATGTGGTTACTAGAACTGGTAAGCAACTTAACAGACGCAGGTTGCTTATTGATTAGAAAGATATATCAATACCTATTTATTAACTTATATTTGTGGGTTTTGGATATTAATTGTAGGAAATGGAAGATCCAGGGCTGATGAATCAATATAATCAGATGAGCAAACTATGTGACACCGTTGATAACTTCAGTGCTGATTCTTTTTCTTCAGAAAGTAACACAGAAAACGCATGTTTTACCGATAAATCTTTTCAGACTCCACATAGCTTTGAAGAACAGGCTGAATTGAATCAGCTTCCTAGTTATCAAACAGCTAGTAATTTTAAAAGGCCTCCAACTTCAAAGCCTCTTGCTGCTAACACTTTCACTATATCTTTTGGAGATCTAAAACCAAAAGAGGAGATAATCAAACCGTTTGACGATTCAAATGGTTATGAAGCGGTTGGTACCGGAAAGGTTCCTACCATGGCTCGGGATACGTTTCAGGCTCAAGATCATGTGTTGGCTGAAAGGAAGAGAAGAGAAAAGTTGAATCGACACTTCATTTCGTTGTCTGCCCTCCTTCCTAACCTTAAAAAGGTACTAATCTATTTCTTCTTTCGATTAGTAATTGCCTTAAAAACGTAATTCCGTTGCTAGTCTCCTGCCCAGCTTTTTAATGCATTGCCGTTTCCATAAAAAGAAAGTAATTGCCTTAAAAACTCATTCTGACTAATTAACAATATACGAATAAGAGATCATCACCTAATTTTTTTTTGAAACAACAACCACGTCCTTTTCATTAAAAGCTAGCAAAAACGAAACATTACAACGATCCTGAATCAGTCAATAGGATGGAACCTGCACAATAACGAATCTTTTACACTCCCTTTGCACACCATAATTTTCTTAATCATTTTTGGGTCATGTTTTTTGAGTGCAATCTATTCATATTTCCATAGTATACTTATTTCTTACATAACCCAGAATTATTTTCATATATATATATATATATTATATGTATATGGGTGGTTTCAATTACAATTTGCAAACCATTATATTATGAAACAATTGAGATATTGATTCATTATTTATGGTTATAATTTGTTCATTAATTATGATCATGGATTTGAATTAAGAAACAAAATAAAATCAAATATTTATTAGACTATATGGACGGCTAAGATTGGTTTGTAAAGTTTCTTAGAATTGTTGGGTTTGTTATTGATGAACTAATTAACTCTCACATATATATATATATATATATGATCTTGTTTTAGATGGATAAGGCATCTGTGTTGGAAGATGCAAGTAATTACATAACTGAACTTCAAGGTCGCGTGAAGGAACTCGAGGGATTATCAAGCGTTAAGGGGAATGATGTTAAACAATCTATCGTTGCTTTGAAGAGATCTAGGCCTAGTACTGGCAATGATCATGAAGACGACTCATCTTCTAACGAAGCAGATGTCCCTTGCAAATCATCTGCAGCTGAGATCGAAGTGCGGATGTCAGGAAGCAGTGTGCTAGTACGAATTCAGTCTCCGAAGACCACTTCTTCGTTGCTAGTCAAAGTGCTCACAAAAATGCAGAAGCTTGGGCTATCCATCATCAGTAGCAACTCCATGCCTTTTGCTGATACTACTCTTCTTATCACCATTTCTGCTCAGGTATACTTTCTAACCCTAATTAGTCCCTAATTCTTTTTAATTTAGATGAATCGAGTACACTACAAAACAAATGACTTTCATCCATAAAAATCACCCAGGAAAATTTCCTTGGGTGATTACCACGGATCACCCAGGAAATACTAATGATTCCGGTAAAATCCGATGTTTTCAAGAAAATATCAACGGATTACCCATGAATTTCCTGGGTAATCTGTCACTGATTTGATTTATCCACCAACAAAGTAACCACCAATTTTTGTCACGGTTTTGTGACTAATCACCCTTCAGCAACGGATTTCCAGAGAAATGGTCGTAGGTGAAAGCCTTCTATTTTAGTAGTGGTACTCGTGATCCCATCGTGGGAAAATTTTACTTATTTGATGAAATTGAAGCAAATTAAGGTGTAGATTACTATTCTGATTAGGTCAAAGTGTATGTTGGTTTGCATCAAAATAGTTAATTTGAATGAGATATATGGATACATATTTTATGCTTCTAGACACATAAAACAATACCATATATTAAAAGTTCAAAGTTAAATTTTGAAATAAAGTACCCTTAATTTCCTCTCTTTCTTAATTAGTGAGGTTTTTGTGTCACAAACACACACATTTGATCATTATGAATCGAGTGAAATGATATTTGAATCGATCTCTAATGTCAGCTGGTACCCTTTGTTTTTGTACAGATTGAAGAAGACTTGTTTATGACAGCTGCAGATCTTGTGAAGAAGCTTCAACTAGCTATATAAACTAGGTTAAGTATCATATGACATGCAATTACAAGTTCAAGATTTTCCACTTGATATATATTGTCCTTTGATTGGTTTTAGTACTTTTCCATGCATGTTGTAGGGAGGAAATTAAAGTTGACAACATTTATATTCTTATCCCAATCATTGGGTTTTTTCCTGAAAGTTGATCATTGACACTTTTCAGTACTGATTGTTTGGTGATAGATGGAATGGAAGGTTACAATCTTAATTTCTCAAAGGGTTCTTGTTTGTTCTATTATATTCGTGATTAATGTATATGAAATTAAAACCACCAATTTTCTGAAATTAATTCGATCTTTTTAGCTACATTTGATACCCTATGTTTCTTCTGGAGGGTCATTGCAGATTTTCACGAGATTTAATTGTATTTCTTTATTATGTATTTTTTAATTACAAAGTACAGATTATCAGCAACTTGATTTAAGGAAGACATCATGTTGTTAATTAATTTGTTAATGTTTTGATTCTAGTGGAGGTTTTTTATATCTTAATTTAATTATCAGTCTCTATCCTTGAGATGCACGTGTAGAAAGAACAGCTCATTAACTTCAATACATTTCTTATAAACCTATCTTTATTTGGAAACATGAAAAAACTCACATGTTTCCAGAAAGATTTAAACTCACATGAACTTATGAGTTGTAAAGATTTGAATTAATTAGTGGTACCATTTTACTTGATATTTCATAAACCTATATATATATATTAGGCCGCAACATGGATAATAACTGGCTTACTTTAATTCGTTGGGGTCCTGGATAGGTGCTACAACCACTGTAAATTAAGCGTTTTATTAACTCTTGATTAATTAAATGTTCGTTTCTTATAGTGCTTTCTGATTTGTAGCAAACAAGAAATATACCTGTATGTGTATGTGTGTGTGTATATACATATATTACATACATACATGTCTTATGAGGCTTCTCTTTAGTGATAGACATAGACTTGGGTTGAAGTAGAATCTAAAGAAGAGGCGTATGATGATGATGAAGGTAGTGTGTAAGGTTTACATCTGGTGCTAAGTTGGGGAGGAAACAGCTAGCAGAGATCACTCATTTGTTTTGAAACGGTGGAAATATATATATATATATACTCTGTTATATAGCAACAAATTTGGAACCTATAATAAATGGTTCAAGGGATTTAACTCAATAAACCATCAATCTCTTGCTCGTATGGTGTCGCCAGACTGTTTTGGTGAGACCCGTGAGACCATATTTTTACACTTAAAATTTCACATCAAAGCACCGTAAATCGTGTTTTTGCTGTGAAGGTTCAATATTTTTTGTACGTTCATACAATGTTTTGCTGTGAAGTTTTGAGTATAATAAATGTGGTCTTACGTGAACCCAACCCATGGTGTTGTTGGGCCTGTATATAGTTTGATGGAGGGAGATTTAGTAGAAATCTTCCAAAAAATGAAAAACTGACGAACACCTTAGTAACTGGACGGTATGTACATGTACATACAAGTAATTGAAATTGTTTCTTGATTTTTATATACACATATGCATATCCGAGTTGCTTACAAATTACTTGTATATGTGTATATGTGTGTGTATATATATTCAGACTGAATAATAATATTATTCAGTCCGAATAATATTACATTGAATAATAATATTATTCAGTCCGAATAATATTACATTCAGACTTAATGTAATATTATTCAGTCTGAATAATACAAATCCAGACACGTGTCGCGTTCTCATTTGTCTTCACGTTCACAACCAAAGTTGAGTTCGCATTTGAATTTTCCTATATATATATATAAACACGTCGAGATAAACAATTACTAGTGTTCTGAATTTTTTTTGATCTCAGTTTTCCTTAAATTGACTCTAGTTAGACGATGGAGAGTACTCCAACTGGTAAAGTCAAAAAAGCTGTAGGGAATTGATTCTTCAAAGGCAATGGATAAAAAGGCCAAAAGAAGAAGAATATGAAGTATAATAAGTCCATGTGTAAAGTGAGAATTAGCCAGAAAAAATGAATTCTGATCAATACCTGTGCAGGAAAGATAAATAAATAAATTATATTATATAGTGGAAGATATTAAATTGAAAGCCTTTTTGGAATTAAGCTCATTAATTTTCCGCTGAAAATTAAAGGTAGGAAATTGAAAAATTGTATATGAACTTGAACAACATATATATTAATTACACAGCTCAACCACAAATATAAATCCTATGTGCACAAGGATTGATCTCGCACAAGGCATGCTCTTGATTAACTAACCCAACTAGTACTGCATAACTTAAGATCGAAAATCTTGTTGAACAAATTAAACCCTAGCCACTATACCACCTTCCATGCTCATGAATGGGATTAAATTGCAGGTAGGCATAAAGAAGCTTTATGGTCATTTGCCTTAAGATTTTTTAAAGGGTGTTCTAGACTGTGCTTAGACTAATCTCGATAAATTGTAGCTTCAAGAAATCAACACTATGGTATATGCTTGTAATTGAACCTGGACAGATGAGATATTACACACATCCCCAGTACCTCAAACACTATGTCACAACCCTCGTGGTTTGCCTTTTTAAGTTTTTCATGGACTACATTTAGACTAGTTGGGTGAAAAGCCAAATTAATATATACCATCCATGGTATTAATGAAACAAAGAAAAAAACACAAGGAGATGACTTGGTCTAAAGGGTGTGGAATTTCGATAATTATAAAGGTGATCTTGGTGCAACCGCAACAAAATGAACCTGTTGATCCCTTATGAATACCAGGTCCAACGACTCTAATATCGTTGATTCCGAGAAACATACCGAAACAAGAGTTTAAGAAAGAAGACTTCTTTCAAATTAATATTCAAAAAGCTAATGCCTAAAAACAAAGCCTGTCATCTATATATATAGATACTACCGAAGAAAGAAAAAGGAAACTACTAAAAATAAGGAAACCTTCCTAAAAGATAACAATTAAATCAAAAAAATATTAATAATAATTGAGTTCTAAACCAACACAGATGCCGGAGATCCTAGTCCCATTGTGATTCTTTTTCTTGTGCTGCATCAGATCTTCTTCTAGTTTCCAATCGGTTTGTTGAAGTCTATTTGCACATGATTATGGAAGTTCATTGTTTTACAGCTAGCCACCGAAATCATGAATTAATATAAGTTTATCACTGTCTCACATATAATCAAATCTAACAAATTAAGTTCTTTCTTAAGGAATATTGATGTGACTCACCAGGGGCGGATTTATGAAGTCCCCAGGGGTGTCCCATGCATCCCCTGATCAAGAGATTTTTATTTCCCAGGTATAATTTTATTTGAGGCATGGAAGATGCAAATGTTAAACTTTGAAGAGTGATTCACGACATATATTAGAAAATACAAGGGGGTATCAACCGAATAAATCATTCGAAATCAACAAAAAAATAGAGAAAGTCATTCTAAATAATAAAAAAGTTCAAAAATTCTTTAGAAATCAACCAATTTAAAAAAAAAAAATCCTCAAAACGGTTGTGGAATTAAGCTAAAAACACGTTAGATAATTTTGTGCACTTTTGATCCACCTTAATATAAATGTGTAACCACTCGACAAAAATTCTAGGCTCCCCTCTCCGAGAATATAAAGGTTAATAACACACATTACACCATAGTTTTATCCCCTCTTCTTTTTACAAATATTTCAGGCTATGTTGTCCATTGAGTTCTAAGTGCACAATAAGTTTTATCCTATTATTTCCGTTTTTCTTTTTTGTTTCTTAAATACTAATTAGATCCCCCGACAATGGATTAAATTTTGTACCCGTACCAAAAATTGACAAGTTTTTTATATACATTTTATTTTGTTACAGTTGAATACAATATATTATTTAATTTTTTTAAACGCCGGATATTTTTTAAAAACCTAACAACAAGCTAAAAAAATACAAATTACATGTAAGAGATAACAAGAAAGGGGTCTCTAACCAAACTATACCATTAATGTTAAATTTATTATTCCTATTGATTATTTAATTTGTATTACATATATATTAATGATTAGATTTATGTACATGTAAATAACAAGGCTTAAATTAATATATAATTTATAGTTAGAGATGCGCGCAAGCAATTATATGGCCATTCAATTATCTTGCGATCTAATTTTCAACATTCTCGGAATTTTCGATTACTAAAAAAATTCGTACTCTCGAACTATTTATATTCTTGAAATATTCTCAAGAATGAAATTACATCAAAATGCTAGCAACATTGGGTTGTCTTCTACTCCATTTACTGCATCCCAAAACATTAAAGTTAATCATATCCTAACTACAATTGCAAAGTTGTCTCTATGAAAATTACAATCTTGTTTGAGATGTTAGGTCACCCATTCACGTTTCAACTACTTTATTTCCTGCTTCAAGAAGTTATTGGAAAGTATAATTCAAAAAATAAAATATTTAGTCTTTGGTTCGATGACACTAGTATTGCATTAGAAGATTAGATGCTAATTTAAATATAGTTGTAGATAGTCAACATCTTCATACACGTTAATGTTGTCACATAATTAATTAAGTTGTCAAAATTGGTTTAGCAAAGCTAAACGGACCTATGGAAAAATTTACAACTTTGCTAAATTATGTTTTGGAACTAGTAGAAAATTAATACTAGAATATATTAGATTTTGTAGGTCTAAGAGTAATTTTATGTCTTTGAAAATGGGAGTCTAATAAGCCTATTAGGTAGAATTCGACTACAGATAAAATGTTTAAACATTATTATGGCATAAGAACCAATGGGAACTTAATCGAAACAATTGTATTTTAGAATTGTTTTATGATGCTACACATATATTATCGAGCTCATATTATCGGACAAGTATCTTATTACTATCCCAATTATATAATGTCAACAAGATCAAAAACATATATATGAAGTCAATCCTATGTGGTCACAAGTAGTTTTTGAAATGAAAATTACTTTTACCACATATTTTTACCTGTGCACAACTTTAAACTCCATGATGATTGTAGTCGACGTCAAAGATTTAATTAATTTAATTGACGAAACTGATGCCTTAATTAGCTATAAATTTTGATTGGTTGTAGTGCAGATAAAGGAGCTCATCCTCCATCCTGTGGCTAATGCCTAAGCATCGTGCACTCAAAAACTACAAATCATCCTCAATAGATATAGGAAGCCCGTTGGAAAAGATTCTTTGCCACATGGCTCCACTACGACTCACCAACCACAACTTTAGGCACTAAAATAGCTTTTAGAAAGCTGCAAGCGAGGAATCCTAGGTCTCCGTTTTGTTCAGGTAAATTCTTTGAAACAACAATCAGATCTTTATTACGGGCTAGCAAGAAGCTAGCATACGAAGAACAATTACATTACGGATTCATGATACAATCAATAGGATGATATCTCCACGTTATTGGATTTTTAACACTTCCCAAATCTGATCTAGGAGAGAATCTTACGGGACGGAGAACCATAAAAAACACATATGTTCTTTTAGTGGCAATGATTCTTCTAAATCATTGGAGGCCACATCTTTGCAAGAATCGGTAAACCTATGCTGGTGCTTGAAAGATATTTTTGGACAACAAAAGGCAATGATAAAAAAGCTGGTGCTTGAAAGATTAATATGATATATAGCGAATGTATTTAATAAAGAGAATCATTGAAAACAGTATCATATATATAGAAAGTGAAGATAATATCTTCAAAGAAGAATGAAGCCAACTTCTAACACCACCAATTAGGCATTATTAAATATTTTGGAAAATTGTACTTCATAGGTAGCTATTGTTGTTGATAAGTTGTATGAGTCGATAAGTTTTTCTATTAAAAGAAAAAAGAATATGGAAAAGATTGAAGAACTGACAATAAATTAATGAAGTGTTGGAAGAAAGTTGAAGAATGTAAATTTAACTACCTGGACCTAAGAGCATATTCGAATCATAAAGCTCAAAGGATGGAAGCGTATATAGGTTACTAATTAACAGAAGTGACATGGATGACACTTATAGCTCGCTATAAACCCAAATGCGTTATTGGCTCTTAGTTTATTTTTGATTTGTTAGTCGCTTTCTCATGACTTTTTAGACTCACTAAAAGTGTCTTATAAAAAGTTGATACGACGTTTTATTTTTAAATTGTACGAAAAAAAAACTTGTTACGACGATAAAAAAATCCTGTTGTTAAACTTATTTTGATTTTATAAATCTATCTATTAAAGCATTTAAACATATCTTTCAAAAAAAAGATATTTAAACATATATTACTTCGTATAAAATCAAGTTTGTTGCAGTGAGTCGTGACCAAAGGAGGTGTGACTCATGTTTGTATATAGTCTATATTACTTAACGTGTTACTGACCCTCGCAAACTTACTTTGAACCCACTAACAGGAACATGAAATATATGAAAACAATTAAAATAAATGGAAAATTAACACGTTTTTGAACGAGAAATGGAGACAAACTCCACATGAAAACAGTCAGCAAAAGCAGGAAATTGCTTTTACACACGTGCCTAGGTTCAATAAACAACGTTATCCAAATTTCCAACTACCAATTAATTATAAACAGTAATTAAGAATTCCTTGTTTTGGTCATTCGAATAAATGAGTTCTTAATTGGAAAGGTAATAATTAATTAGTCCTTCTTACAGTTGATGCACCAGTCTAACTAAAATAAAGATGATCTTCATGAAGTGTTTCTTGAATCTTGAACAACTTCATAGTATAAGTTCATCGATCACGTTTGTGTTTGATTTAATTAATGAAATCTTGCAGGACATATATATATGTATATATATATAGCCTGAACAAGTTTAGCACTCAAATAATTAATACTAGTAATTAATGGATATGTCATTGGTGTGGTTACCAGAACTGGTAAGCAACACAAATTAAACAGCAGCTATTAATTAATTATTGTAAATCTATATATATTGGGAGTAATTTTCTTACTTACTTTTCTGGGTTTCTAATGCATATTGTAGGAAATGGAAGATACATATTTCATCAATCAATTGCAATAAGATGAGATGAGAAAAATTTATAACACCTACTGTTAATAACTTCAGTAGTATCGATTTATTTTCCGCATAAAGCTACCTAGAAAACACAAGTTTCATGGATAAATCTTCTAATCAAACACCAACAATCACTGCTAAAATGGAAGACTTTAACTACGAACATTTTCCTGGAAATTCGTCATTGAAAGGTGATCTATCATAGATATGTCACAAAAGTTAGTTCAAATCAATGATACATTACCCAAGAAATTCATGAGTAATCCGTTAATTAATATTTTCTTGAGAACGTCGGATTTTACCGGAATCATTAGTATTTCATGGGTGATTTTTGTGCGTGAAAATCATTATTATTTTGTAGTGAATGATGGGTAAAAGGTTCCAACTATGGCCAGAAATCCATTTCAGGCACAAGATCATGTCTTGGCTGAGAGAAAGAGAAGACAAAAGTTGAATCAACAGTTCATTACTTCATCTGTATATCTGCCCTCCTTCCTAACCTTGAAAAGGTACCAATTTATTTATTCACTGGATTTAAACCACACATCTTACCATTAATGAGCAGTCTATAGCTATAAAATTCCATTTTGGCATAATTAATTAAGTTATAAAAATATTGTTTTTTTAAATAACAACCAACATATCATTAACAGCTAGCAAAAGCATAACTTTACAACTACCTAAACAGTCAATATGGTGAAACCTCCATAGTAACGGATCTCTTACACTCCCGTTGCACCCGGCCAAAACCCAACTATAGACTTTTCCATAATTTGAGGAAGACTATTAAAAATACATCTATTTCTGAAACACCATAATATATAACATCCAATGAAACATCGCTTCCAAAGCTGTCTTAACAGTTCCTTGCTGGTTTGCAGATCTGATACCTTCGATCATGTCCTCCATCGTCTTGTAAGCATGAAAAAGGAAAGAACACCATTGCTCCAAAAACCGTCAGACCTCCGAAGCCACTTCGCATCAACACTGAAGACTTTTGACTACGGAATTTTCTTTAGGAAATCTGTCGCTAAAGAGTGTTTCGTCCACTACTAGAAAATTGAGTATATTCAACGGAAATTTTCAACGGAAAATGTTATTGAAAAATTTCTACGAATTTTTATAGGGATTATTGATAGAACATAAATTTTCTACGAATTTCCGTTGAAAATCTCTCACAAATTGCATTTTCAACCAAATTTTTTTTGACGAGACATTCCGTTGAAAATTTTTTGGTTGAAAATACATGTTTGTGAGAAATTTTCAACGGAAATTCGTTGAAAATTCATAGAAAATTTTCAACGACATTTTCTGTTGAAAATACTAAATTTTTTAGTAGTGGTCACAAATTGTCATAAACGTTGTGGGTAAATTGTTGGTGAGTAATTCAAATCAGTGACAAATTACTTAGGTATTCTTTCTGGTGATCCGCTGGTATTTTCTCGTAAAACATCGCATTCTACCACACCATTGTTATTTTCTGGATGATCCGTTGTCCGTTGGTAATTAATCACTGACATGACTTTCGTTGAGTGGTTTTTATAGGTAAAAGTCATTTGTTTTGTAAGACAAGTATATATCCTAATTGTTCTCCATTTTATCTTTCCAAAGTCCAACTTCAGATTCATTTTTTGAACTCTTAAATCTTTCATATAATAATTCAAATGAACCAACTCTCCCTTGTTTTGCTGTAGATGGATAAAGCATCTGTGTTTGAAGATGCTTCAAACTAGATAAAAGAACTTCAACTTCGCGTGAAGGAACTCGAGGGATCATTGGGCATTAAGAGAAAGGAATAAAGGATATTAATCAAGAATCCGTTATTTCTCTGAAGAGGTCTAAGCTTAGTTGCACTGATGTCGAATACTTAATTTAAGACATCTCATTCTTGTCTCACTCACCGATAAAATTAAGACACATCAGATTTCATTTATTATAAATTTATTTAATTCATGTTTACTTTCCTTTTGTTAATTACGTGTATTCATATTAAACATGAAATTTTGGGACCGGTGATTTTTATCCATCAGTGGGTTTCACTATTAGAAAAATAATGACTTCTTTCCGACGGATTGATGGAAAAAATCAACTGACTTCCGCCGCTGATTTAAAAAAATTTATATAGTAGTTTATGCATCTAAAAAGATGACACTGATTGTGGCCATCTATTTGAATGCAATTCAACAGAAATTTGAAATCATATATTAACACTTCCTTCATCTTTCATAAGATTTTAGTTGCTCGATCAATATAACCTTTTTCGTGGATCCTTTCCTCCTGATCTTGATAGAGGGGAGGTTTCGTTTTTCTGCGACCGGTTTTTTGTTAGCAAGTTTTTCACATGGTTGAACCATGTTTTTTTTACCCTTGTGATGTGTAACAATTAAGCCACAATTTATGTCAACTTGTGTTAGATCATGATCTATATATAAAATCCTTGTACAGGATTACTGTAGATCTAGATTTGGATGAGATTTTATGGCCTTTGTTAATCTGTACTTGTGCAAGTACAGATGGATTTTAGGAAGAATCTCTGCCTACTTTTTTGGGTTTGAGGAATATTTGTGTGGGGCTTTCTATTCTTAATTAATGTAAACTATTAAAATCATCCTTAATTGATTCTAATGGCGATTTTATTCTCCAATTCCAAAATAGTATATCACCTGGTTTGTTGTTGATAAAATTAAAAGGACCAGCTCATAGTTGTTAAATGGAGCATTTCAAAAACAAATATGTGAACGGTATATATGTATATTTAAGAATACGGATTTTCCTTTTCTAACACTACAACAAAATTAGGTTTATAGGACGCAATCAATATACAAACGTCTTAATACACCACTTTATAGGACACAAATTATAGGACCAAAAAGTAAAGTGTCATATCTAAAGGTGTTGTAATAAGTTTGTAAGACGCTTTTAGGCGTCGTAACAAACTTTGTAGGACACTTTTAATAAAAAGCGTCACATTAGCTAGTTTATAGGACACTTTTGAGAAAGTGCCTTATAAACCTATCTTTTTATAGGACGTTTTTTCAAATTGCGTTCTATAAAATAGTTAATATGACATTTCTTCATAAAAGTGTCCTAATAAACTTGTTACGACGCCCAAAAGTGTCATAGTAACTTATTACAACGTCTTTATATAGAACTCTTTACTTTTTGGTCCTATAATTTGGTCCTATAAAGTAATATATTAAGACGCTTATTTATTGGTAGCGTCCTATAACCTCAACTTTGTTGTAGTGTGGTTTCTCTGTGTTTTTATTTGACAACATTATTCTTGTTTATACTAAGTGGGTGTTTGGGATTGCTTATTTGAAACAACTTATTGCTTTTCTACAAAAATGTTTATCAACTTTTGATAAGTTAAAAGGTTTTAACTTCTTAAAAAACTCCTTATCATCGGTTTGGCACCGTATAAGTTGTTTTTCCCAAGTTTATCACTGGTGCCATACCGGAATAAGTCAATAAGTTGTTTTTATAAGCAATTCCAAACACCCTCTAAGTTTTCCTAAAATTTTAATATAACTATAATCTATTATTTGCACTGCAAATTGTGACTTGGAGCAAGTCCAAGATTTAATACAGGGACGGATTCATTTTTTTTTAATTTCAAATGGTGACATTATTTGATTATAAGAAGCAAATATGAGGATTTTATCATAAAATCATCATTAGTCTGTTGGTTACTTGGTAGTTCATTTCTTTTCGTACGTGAGATCCCGTATTCAAGTATCTATTTGCAGTTTTTTTCGGAATTGTAATAAATCTGAAATTAAAAGTTAAAAACTAAGAAAATGATACTAACAGAACTCGGGGGTGCAGTGGAAGAAAAATCTTGCAAATCAACTCTAACAAAAGAAACTTGTGTCCACATTGTAGTTCCAAAATACATACAACAGCACAAAACAAATTGATACGATGACACTTTTCACGACCCTATATTTTTTTGCACTATGACGGAGAACGAAACGGTGACACACAGGCCATCGTTTGCTAGATCTACATTGGGTCTGTCCCTGATTTAATGGACTTTTTCATTGATGAGAACGGGTGCCAAAAAAACCCAAGGTTTAATGGATTTTTCATTGATTTTATCTAAATATCAATGAGCATTGCTTTATTAATTTAGGGTTAATATATATTTAGTTTCTAATTATCCTTTATTTTGTTTCCTAGTTGGCTTCAAATTTGGTATTTTATATATCTGGATAAATCGTTTAAGTTTTTCCGGTTATAATATGTTTAGCATTCTCTAGTTTATATGTAACCCTTAATTAATGCTCATATTCCTATTTTATAAACTAATACAAAGAATTGTTTTACGGTTTCTCTCAAATTTGAGTTCATCCCATTTTATCGGGACTTGTCCCATTTTTTATGTGTGTCAAACTGTTGGTACGCCGTAAACAACATAGAGGAAGAATGAAGGGAATATCTTATCGAGGTAATCATATTTGTTTTGGTAAATACGCTCTTCCTCGAGCCAATGTTCGAGTACCAGGCGCTACGGCACTGAAGTAACCCATGTCATACTCCCAGGAAAAGCTCAAACGACCTTCAATCATAAGGCCTGATACGACCCAGAAAGCAATTGATTATATCACGATCTATACATGGTAACTACAAGACAATTGCGTACATGATGATCATTTTTGTATTACAATAAATTAAAAGGTAGACTAATGAGACAAGTCTAGAAACAAATTCAGACGATGATTCACATGGCTTGCTCACGATAGGTTAGACGAAAAATTCAAAGTACAAGGAAAGGCATCATGATGAAAAGTTTAGGGTTTATAAAATATAATAATTTATGTGTTTAAACGGAAAAACTAAATAACATGGTTCAAAAAACAATTGCTTGTTAAGGGATTAATTATTTTATGTGTTAAGAGTGCGTTGATATTTTATTTAATGTTAATTATAATTGTTAACAGCACCAAATCCAATAATTAAATCTGTCTTAAACGAATATTAAATAATTTATGTCAAGTGGTAACTTGTTCATTAAAACATCAACTTATGTAGTATAAATGTGTATATTTATATAGGGCCATAACTCAAATAATTTGTCATATCTGTAATATCTAATCAGAATCATAATCAAAGATTAAATTATGAAATTAATAAATTTAAAAATTTTAACTTAAAATATATTAAGTGCGTTAGAGATTTTAAAAATTCTCCTCTCTTCACTCTCCTCTCTTTTCTCTCCGGCCAACTTTATTCCGGTAAATCTTATTCCGACAATTAAACCATATATTAATACAATATACAAACTATGATATCTAAAATAAACTTCCTTAAAAATGATACATACAAACAATATCCACTGTGATATGCATATATGTATACAAGATACAAAGTGTAATATCTTTGTAAAGCAACTAAAATAACAAAAATACATATTGTGATACCATTTGTAGAGAAAATAACGAAAATGCATATTATGATATACTTTATAAAACAACAAATAGATAGTGAAACATTGTGAAACATTGTGAAACGTTATCATTTCTGTTATCCACAAACATTTTTAAAAGGAAATATATATTAGGTAATTAAATTTAAATAAATATGTCTTTAAAAAAAGTAACTAAATCTTTTGATGAGTTGTTATAAATACAGTGGCTAAATTACCTTCTTACTTTATATTAAAAAATATTTTTAAATATCTCATATGAGTAGTCCGCATTGAATCTCACAATTATCACAAAGTACATAGTTCTCATTTGAATAAGCCCATAAATATATATATATATATATATGTAGAGAGAGAGAGAGAGCGGAAAGTTCAAATGCGAACTCAAATTGGTGTGAACGTGAGGACAAATGATAGTGCGACACGTGTCTGAATGTAGGTTATTCAGACTAAATATACAACGAAATATTCAGACTGGATATAATATTTATTCAGTCTGAATAATGTTTATTCAGACTGAATGAACATTATTCAGACCAAATAATACTATATTCAGTCTGGATATTTTTTATATATTCAGATTGAATGGGGTACGTGTCGCGCTCTCATTTATCCTTGCGTTCACAACAAAATTTGAGTTCTCATTAAGACCTGCCCATATATACATGGTGATGAATTGAGAATCACAAATATGTTACAAACCCGTGAGAACCGATATAAAAAATTACATGATTTTTTCATCAAAAAATATGATTTATGGTATTGTTTCACATATGTTTGTGTTCACATAAGCCGTTTAATAAACATGTTTCAACTTTTCAGTATTATGATTTTTGTTGCATGAACACAAGTAATTCAATATGAATATTCATATCAATTTTCAACATAGTTTTCAGTATAGGTTGCAATACACTTTCAGTTATTTTGATACTTGTTATCAGAACATGTTCTATATTCAGAAAGTATATGGGTATCTCTTATACCATATATTGTTCAGAAAATGATATACGTTTATATATTGTTTAATATAAAATCATGAACTCACTTAGTGTAAAGTTAATATAATATGTATCTTAAGAATGTTAAAACAAGGATCGTCAATTATTGAAAGGTGAAAAATGTAATCCTTCAATTTGGAATTACCAACATGTTATTATATAATGATATTCTTTAAGTGATATCAGCAATGATGTTAAGATTTAATATTATAGTTATATTAGTGTTCATATTCATATGTACAAATATTTTTTAAGTTCTAATCAAATAAATAGATGTTCGGTTTGCTAAAGTCTTTTGTTTGGTTGGTTTTAAAAAGTTGCAAATTTGTGGTTATGCATTATTATATAAGACCATCCTTAGAAAGAAATGTGTAGTGTGCCTTGGTCGTGGGAAGGGATGGAAAATCCGGGCGTGATAGTGCTATTAGAGCACCTTCAACAAATTCTCCAGCTAGAGAAAAGATAAATTTTGGAGCTAATTTTTTACTTCAACAAATTCTTTGAATTTGAGAAAAAAATGACACTACTAGAAAACTGAGTATCACCTAAAAACATTACTGATTTCCTATAGATTAACGACAAATATTTGACTCATTCCTTTTGCTGGCCATAAAAAAGTTATATTTGTTTCGATGATCGAAGTAGCAATCCATTGGGGTGATGGCCATACCAAAACTCCCGGGTTTCACCATTGTTACGCTTCAAAAAGAAGAGCAATCCATTGGGGATATTAACATTTATTGATGGATAATTGTCGTTAGATTATATATATATATATATAGAGGAAAGTTCAAATGTGAACTCATTTTTGGTTGTGAACGTGAGGACGAATCTCAGCCACTTATCCGGTTAATAAAGGCGGCTTTGACCTGGTTCCTCTCCTTTAATAATCTCCACTCTCCCATGAATCGCGTCAATCCTCCGTGATCGCGTCCACTATAACCGAAGATGTGTGGCTGAGATTCGTCCTCACGTTCACAGCCAAAATTGAGTTCACATTTGAACCTAACCCTATATATATATATATATATAGTAATTTATTCAAGGTCCCGTTGTTAAATCATGATAATTTTTTTGCTACAAAGTAAAAATAAATTGTTTTTGTAGCAAAAAAATTGTTGATTTCAAATTTTCAATGTGATTTTATATTATAAAAAAATTGATTTTTTTTTGTAATACAAGAACTTTTGAGGGAGTCACCCATCCTAGTAATACTTTCGTCCAAGCATGCTGAACTGGAGAGTTTTGATAAGATCCGATACATTAGTGCTGATATGATTACATCCATAAAAAAAATTGATTTTTAATTATTCATTTTAGATACCCGTCAAATTCTCCAAGTTTTAGATAGCTACTTAAAATTTAAAAATTATTACTTAATAGAGAGAATTTTTTTTATTAAAAGATATGAAATATTTTAAACGTAAGTTTTGAAGAATGTGGTTTTTTATTCTCATTTTAAACGTAAGTTTTGAAGAATTTTTAATGGTTAAGCCGGCCAAGAAACAGTCCACAAATGCATGAATTTGCTTTTACACACGTGAGTCTCGACGAAAACAACATTAGAAGTGTTGAGCAACTTGCAACTAAACAAACAAATATATATATATATATAGAGAGAGAGAGATAGGGAGGGGGAACCGAAGAACATCAAGGTGGACGGTATGCATCAATGTATAAAGGCTTGCAACTGTTTTTTCTATACACGAGTGCATGTTATAAATTACCGGTATATATTTGTACATACCGTCTACACGAAGGGCTCGCAAGGTGTTATTCAGTTTTTTTAGGATTTCCCTGAACCTAAAACTATATATACATATATATATATATAGAGGAAAGTTCAAATGCGAACTCAAATTTGATTGTGAACGTGAGGACAAATGAGCGTGCGGCACGTGTCTGAATATACAAAGAAATATTCAGACTGAATAAGCATTATTCATACCGAATATATATACTATATTCAGTCTGAATATTTTTTTGTATATTCATACTGAAATACTATATTCAATCTGAATATTCTTTGAATGGGACACGTGTCACACTCTCATTTGTCCTCACGTTCACAACCAAATTTGAATTCTCATTTGAACCCGTCCTTACTTATATATATATATATATTATAATAGAATTCACTAGTTTAGATCATGCATTTGACTGAAACAAAGACAGTTCTTCTTTGAAAGGTAAATCCTTCCCCAACTTTCTTCTTTGAGAATCCCCTCATACGGATGTTTTTTCAATATAAAGACCTTCATAGTCAGTTTCTTGATTTCATGAAATTATATAATTAATGCGTTTGTGTTAGATCTAATGAATTCTTGCTTTACATGCTTGCAGAGAAGTTGAACATTTTAATCACTAAAACATATAACAATGGATATTTCTTTAGCATGGTTATCTGAGCTAGTAAGAAACATTGAGGCTGCAATTAAATAATTGTAGATTTATTTGGAAAGAATCTAGTACCTCTAGTCCATATTTTGTTCACTTATTTTTGTGCGTTTTCGATCTATATTTGTAGGAAATGGAAGGTTATACAAGCGAACTTTACGACAGGGTCGATAACTTTGGTCTATATTCACTAGTATCTCCAGAAAGTACATTTCAAGCTCAAACTAGCTTAGAAGAACAGTCGAAAATTGAACTGCTTAGTTATCAAAAGCCTAGTCATCTTATTAACGAAACTTCTGCCACTCCAAAACCCCTTGTTCCTTCCTTTGATACTTTCACTTTATCGTTTGGAGATCTAAAATGTAAAGACAAGATCCTACATGATTTGTTTGTTTATGAAGCTGGCACCAAAGGTTCTAGAAATGTTTCGACTAAGGCAGAAAGGAATCTGAATCACGTACCCGATCATGTGATAGCTGAAAGGAAGAGAAGAGAAAGGTTGAATCAGTGTTTCATTTCTTTGTCTTCCCTCATTCCTAACCTTAGAAAGGTACTAGTTTCTTTTTTTCTTACTAGCTAGCTAAACACTATGTTTTTTACACAATTAATCAAATATTATTTGGATGTTTCACCACCATTAATTATACTTCTAATCATTTTTAGTTTTATGTTTTTTAGTACAATCTCAGATCAATGTCACTATATTATAGTTATTTCTTGGGTATGATTCAGAAGTCTTTCAGATGATAATCAACTCGTAGACACTCTAAGGGGGTATTGGTTTTCCATTAAGTCTTGTATATATGGAGCTGACTGTGTGGATTAATCGGTCTGTATAGATTGGAAAAGTTTTTATTTGGGAGAGTTTTTTCATAAATGGAAGGAATGTATTTTTGAGTTTGGAAAAGACTTGACTTTCTGCATAAAGCTCCTCCCTAGAAGCTTATTGAATATGCCACTTTCTATATCATTAAACCATGTATAGCTGAACGAATAAGTTGTGAGTCCTATTAAGCTTGTTAAGCTGCTAATTAACAAACAAACCCTAACTTGTATTATTTTTGCTCTAATAGATGGATAAGGCGTCTATTTTGGAAGATGCAACTAAATACATAAAAGAATTACAGGATCGCATGAAGGAACTTGAGGGATTATCATCAGGCATTAAGAGAAAGGACGACGTTGAAGAATCTAAGCCGTCAGGTAGTTACGATGAATACTCTTCGTCCCATGAAACAAATTCTGGAGAGAGTCGTTGCATATCGTCTCCTGAGATCGTAGTGCGGATCTCAGGAGACAGTGTACTAGTAAGACTTGAATGCCAGAAAAACTCTTCTTCCTTAGTGAAAGCACTAACCCAGATTCAGAAGCTTGGCTTATCGATCATCAGCAACAGCGCCATGACTTTTGCCGATACCACACTCGTAACCGTTGTGGCTCAGGTATATGGATGCTGAAACCCTAGTTATTCATGAATCCCAACTCAAAGTTGTGCTTATGTGATTATTAATAGAAAACCGAATTTTTTAAAATAGTTGAAGTAAAGATTTTATTAGGGAAAGATATAAGTTGGTTTTAGCTCAAGAACATTATGAGTGTTATATGAACATGTTTTTTTATGCTTCTAATTGTATATTTAAAACAACATTTCCTTCATTTTTCTTTCAGATTGAGCATGGCTTCTCCATGACAGCAACTGATCTTGTGAAGAACCTTCAACAGAGTTATATGAACTTAATTTAACGATGATATGCATTTACAAGTTCAGGATTGCCTTGTGTGAAGATTATGTTGGAATAGATCCCCTATTAAATGACCTTTTACTTGTGTCTAATTTCCATGATCATGAAGTGTTTATTATTTAGGTGTCAAGTATTGCGTTAAATTCATGATCACATGCAACTAAAAGGAATGTGGTTAATCTCAATTCCCTCTCTCATTATCATTATTCTTTTTTTGAAATAAAGGAAATAACTAAATAAGACACTTGTCATCATTCTCATGTAATAAAAGATCAAAAAAGATCTTTACGCTTTTCTGTCTGTGTAAGACATTCAAGGAAAATACTATAAGAAAAATGCAGGACTCCTTTAAGTTACTGTCAAAATTCTAAATCCTATGTTTTGTTAGCATAATGAAAATGTAGGAATTCTTTGAATTCCACAAGTTAAAGAATTCGTCATTCTTTAGCATAGACGAAGGAATTGAATTACGTTTCTTTCCATCAAATCAAACGCGAGGTCGAATTTCATTCCAAATCTTTCAAAATCAAATTTATTTGATGGGACAAATTAATGAAGAGGAGAATCGAACGAGAAAACGTTGATTTAACATGGTAACATAAACGATGTGATCACGGGACGGAGAGGAGATTGTAATTTGTACTAATAAATATCAAAATTGAAAGAGGATTACAATGATGTTCTTTTATTATGTCAGTACGAGTTAAACTCCAACCCCTGGGGCAGCGCGGGAGCGAACCCTCGCACCTTCACAGAGCCACATCACCTATGAGGAATAATACCTCCACCATTTTAGGGGAAACCACACTCGCCCAAGGCTCGAACCCGAGACCTTGAGGATGTTGTAAAACCCCGGTACTGCTAGGCCAGAGGCCCCTTTGGTATTATAATGATGTTCTTATATGATCAAAATCTCTCAAAATAAATGAAGAACACCTTAATTAATAACCTAATTATACCATTAACACAGGCCAACAGGGTAATTGTGAATCGCACTGTCATGCATTGGCACGACCATGTCACAGCAGCAATTAAACTTTTTGTCTATCAAGTACCGTCGTGCAATCCCTTATTTTACCCTACAACTTTACAGGTTGTCTTCTCCTCTTTACGAGCATCTCAAACAGCTTTTTCAAAATGAGGATTTTGAGCAGTTTTTTTGTTTCATTCCCCGAAACTTTCTCCAAAAATGGAGAAAGTAAGAGAGATGATGCAAAAAAAAATCAAATTTGGAGAAATCCCAAAAATGATTACACGAGAGAGAAACATTTTTTTAATTATATTCCATCGATAAGAAAAAATCTTGAAATTAAATGTTCAGATAACATAAATAATATTTTATTAAGTGTTTAGAATATTTTAGTAATATAATAAATGTTGTGATCTTTAAAATAGAAAGTTATCGTAGTTGAATGCAATATTTTTTTGAGGATTTAAAATTTTGATTCTCCATTTTCAAGAAATTTTGAAAAATATGTTAAAGATGCTGACTATGTTTAGTTTATCTACCCTTGTGTTATGCAATGAAACGGACATATTTGTCCTTTTTCAACTTCTATTTGATGCCATTTCAAGGAGGGTCACTGTAGATTTGCCGTAGATTTCATAGCCATTGTTAATTTGTAGTTCATAGAATACAGATTGGCAACTACATTTAATGAAAGATCTGTAGGATCTTCTTAACTTTGAGGAATATTTCTTGAGGCTTTATTTAATGTAAACTAATCTATGAAATGGCTCCTAGCTGCTATTTCAAATGGTATCCAATACTATATATATCACCTGGTTGGTTGTAGATGATAAGGAACAGCTCATAGTTTAATTAAGGCAACTTGGTCGATTGAAATTTAAAAATCTAAAAATGGGCGTTCTCTTTAAAATACATAATAATTACTAGTATTTGTTTTGTTTTTTCTTGACAAATTAAGAAGGAATTTTATTAATATATATATTATCTCATATGGTATCCAATCTAGATACATTTAAAAAAGATTCCAAATACACTGAAATTACTAATTCTTACACATCCGTTTACCATCTTGAAGCCACATCCTTGAAAGCCATTTTAATTTTAAATTTATCGTAAAAAATGGTGAACGTGTTGTTATTTGTGTGTTATTAGTAGGAAGTTTTGAATTTGTAAAATAAATCAAATTTAATTACTTTGATACAATATTAATTAAGGTGTCGATCTTTTTAGGGAGTCGATGCTTAATTAACTAAACATGTGTGTTATTTATATTTTCATTTGAAATACTGCAAAATAAAGAGGCTTCATTAGTGGAAAAATTCGTCGGTAATCCATAGAAAAAGTTATTACCGCGGGTCTAATCGTAAGAGAAAGTGATGGAAAAATCCAATAGCAACCTGTCACAAATTGTCAATCCGTTGATGATCCGCTACAAATCCGTCAGTAATTATCAAGGGAAAAATCCACTACTAGAAATTTGAGTATTTTCAACGGAAATTAATTTTCAACGGAAAATGTCGTTGAAAATTTTCTACGAATTTTAGAGGATTATTGACAGAACATAAATTTTGTACGAATTTTCAACGAATTTCTGTTGAAAATCTCTCACAAACTTATATGCATTTTCAACCAAAAATTTTTCAACGGAATGTTTCGTCAAAAAGTTTTTGGTTGAAAATGCATTTTGTGAGAGATTTTCAACGGAAATTCGTTGAAAATTCGTAGAAAAAATTTGTTTTGTCAATAATCCCTTTAAAATTCATAGAAAATTTTCAACGACATTTTCTGTTGAAAATTTTCGTTAAAAATACTCAATTTTCTAGTAGTGATCCGTTAAACCTCTGTTGTGTAGTGGAATTTGCTACTCAAACTCCAATTTAGTTCAAATGCTATTTAACTAATAAACAGAAAAGTGCTTGGTATATTTAACATAAATTCAATGATTTTGGATTTTGATAGCTCACTAAATAATAAGGGACAACTAAAAATCGAAACCTTTTCTTTTATACATTATATATAAGAAATAAAAATTAAAAATTAATGGAAATTTACTAAAGATTAAAACTTTATCGTAAAACTAAAAAAACTCATGACGCTATAGTGTCGATGCTAACCTTCCTGTTACAAACTCGGTTTTACTAATTTCACTAAATTTATATGTATTTGTTCGATTCAAATTACATTATTTAGACATATACATTCATGAAACTAATCCATCCCTCAATAATCTAACTATTGTGTTAAAGGGTGCATGGTATTGTCACTCAATTCACACAATCATAACCATCCAAATACTCATTAATACGTCATAGACTAAATATTCAAAGCTAACAATATATACCACATATTGTTTCCAGTGAAAAAACTAAAGCAAAACTTAACCAATTACATATCAGGCCGGAACGACTTTAGGGAGTATTGTTTAGTCGCATATCATCCCTAAACTAAGCTTCATCAAATTTCCAAAATTGATATTCTTATTTGCATCATCTTATTATCATAATTAAATATGATTACACCTTTTATAAAAAAACGTAAATTTTTGAACTTTTCGATGAAGAAATAATACGGTGGCACGTGCAACTGTGAGCTAATTATAATAGGTTCATCCATGATTAAAAGGCTTGTCAGATTCACATCCTTCCATTTCCCTTTTCTGTTTCATCACTTGAATGTGTGATGTTGAACCAGGTACTTTTTATTAGCTTTTGTTGTGTTGTTTCTTGTTAAAGATCTCAGCATATGCATCTACATCCAAATCTAATAAAATGTATCATATAGTGACATATACTACCAAGATTGCACAAACATAAACAATAGCATTTTACTTATTTATGATTATATTATCATAGTATAATTATACATACTATAAAATATATAATATAAAAAATGGTGGACAAATAAATGATGAGGTGAAAATTAATTTAACTTTTTCAATAAACTTAAAAAATCACAACAGACATCTCCACCACTTGATATTTTATTCCTCACAAAATAAAAAACATTAAATCATTTCAAAAGTGGTATTTATGTGTTTAAGTTAATCAACACGATTCATACTTCAAATTTTATCAATTTTGAAAGTTCGTGTTTGATATTTTCAACCCTTTAATAGATATATTTGGTTTGCTAATTATATGTATTTTAAAACTTATTCTACATCTACAAAGCTATAATTATCCTTTTTTCCCCTTTAGTTTTTCTTTAGTTAAGGTGTTCACGGTTGTAAAGGTCTATTGCACTTCTTCGTCTTTGACAAATGAGATTTGTGCTCTTTGCCATCTTTGGATCTTTTTATGATTAATACATTTTTTCCTTTTTAATTTATTTATCTTGTCAATCATTTTATTTGTTATACTTTTCAAACATGACTTTCTAGATAATCCAGGTATCACGATTTATATTGACCACTCGTCCACTCCAAAACCAATTGCCTTCGGAGACAATTGGGCGGCAAGCATCCCACAAATTTACTTTCCCACTACAACAAAATTGCATTTATAGGACGCTTAAAGTTAAAAAGAAAATCTTAAAAGAATACTTTATAGAACACACGTTTATAACATTAAACCAACAAACTTCCTATCTAAAGTGTTACAGTAAGTTTATACGACACTTTTAGGTGTTTTAACATTTTTTTACGACAATAAGTTTATACGACACTTTTAGGTGTCTTAACAAAAGTTTACGACGTCTTTAAAATAAAGTGTGGTATTAACTATTTTATACGACATTATTTAAAAACAGTCCTATAAACAAAAGTTGTCCTATAAAAAGATGGGTTTATATATATGATACTTCTCAAAAGAAATAGTAAATATGACACTTTATTTTAAAAGCATCATAATTTTTTTTAAACGCCTAAAATCGTTCTATAAATTTATTGTAACGTTTTTAGATAGATGGTTTGGTCCTATAAAACCTAAGTTATATAAAATATTTTATTAAAATGTTTAGAAAATCTAGCCATCCTATAAAACCAATTTTATTGTAGATCAAGTGGTTGAGTAAGATGCATATGAAACATTTATTTTAGAATGAACTTTAATTAGAGTGTCGAAGTTTGAGGATGTCAAGTAAGTCAGTCTAATTTGTGTACAAAATTTGTTTTCTATTTATTTATTACACTTAACAATATTATTGTGTTTTGATAATCGATAAACAAATACCAGATGGGTATTTTGTTATATCATTTCGTTGTATTTTGTACAATGGTTTACTATAATTGAATTAAGAAAACATCGTAATATTTTGTTAAAACTGTTGGAACTCACAAAGAAAAAGAGAAGAACAAAGATAATTGAGAGCCAAAAGCTTGCTTTATTGAATAACTTTGTAGGCTTTATATATAGCCAACTACAACTGAAAAGGCTAGAAAAAAGCAGAAAAATCACACACGTCATTTGACCCCTACAATAAAGGAAAACCTACTTTGAAAAAATCAAAAGGAAAAACTCTAGCTACTGGAATTAAGCAGTAACAGCAGCAACATATCCTCCCCTGAACTGGACAAAAACAGCTTCCAGTTCACTCCAAAGTCATCTTGCATACACCCATCTTCTCCCTCATTTTGATAAAGACATCAAGCTTCAAGGGTTTGGTCATCACATCTGCAACTTGGTCTTGAGTTCTATAGTACTTCAGCTCAATCGCACCATCATCAGATAACTGACGGAGAAAGTGATATCTAACCTGGATGTGCTTGCTTCTCCCATGGAAAACCGGATTCTTAGATAATTTGATTGTAGAAGAATTATCACATTGTATCACAGTGCACTTACTGTTCCCCCAATCAAGACTATTCAAAATCCTCTGCAACCAAACAGCCTGGCATGCACAAGCAGCAACGGCAATATACTCGGCTTCAGTCGTGGAAAGACTAACAACCGGCTGTTTTTTAGAAGACCACGAGACAACACCAGAACTTAGCATAAATACGTACCCGGGTGTGCTTCTTCTATCATCAGAGTCACCTGCATAATCACTATCTGAAAAAGCCCAGATATCTCTTGTTCCTTCACCCTTCTTGTAATACACCCCATAGTCGGTAGTGCCCTTCACATATCTGAGAACCCTTTTGACAGCTTGCATATGCAACTCAGCAGGCTTTTCCATATATCTGCTTGCTAGACTTACAACATACATCAGATCAGGTCTCGTCACGGTTAGGTACATTAATCTCCCAATGGCTTGCTTATATTGTATGGTGTCCATTCTTCTCCCTTCTTCATCCTTTCCCATCTTGAAGCCAGGCACTATGGGATTTTTAACTCCATTACATTCTTCCATGCCAAACCTCTGCAATACCTCGTGAGCATATTTCTTTTGACCGATAAAGATACCGGCTTCATTTTGAATTACCTCAACCCCTAAGAAATACTTCATTTTACCTAAATCAGTCATATCAAATGCATGTTTCATCGAGGTTTTAAATTCTTCACACATAGTTGAATCACTACCGGTGAAGATCAAGTCATCTACGTATATGCTTACTATCAGAATTTTCCCGCCTGCTCCTTTCTTGGTGAAGAGTGTGTGCTCACTTGGACACTTCAGAAAACCTTCTGCAATAAAATAGGACTCGATTTTGTTGTACCAAGCCCGTGGGGCTTGTTTAAGGCCATACAAGGCCTTTTTCAACTTCAACACTTTATGTTCCTCTCCCACCTTTACATATCCCTGTGGCTACTCAATGAATACCTCCTCATTCAATGTACCATGTAAAAAAGCACTTTTTACATCTAATTGAAATACATACCAATTGTTTTGAGCTGCCAAAGCTAGGATCAAACGAATTGTATCCCATCTTGATACCGGTGCAAACACTTCTTTGTAATCTAAGCCATACTTTTGAGAGTAGCCCTTTGCCACCAATCTCGCCTTGTACTTTTCTACTTCTCCTTTTTCGTTCAGCTTAGTCTTGTATATCCATTTTACCCCAATGGTTTTGGCTCCACTTGGAAGAGTGGTCAGGCTCCATGTCTCATTCTTTTCTATGGATTGTATCTCATTATCCATAGCTTCTCTCCATTTTGTACTGCCTATGGCCTCTTCAAAGGCTTGGATCACCTGATTCAGTAAAGAGTGCCATATTTTCTTCTACAAACAAACCTTCTCCCGAAACATAATCATTCATCCATTGTGGAGGTCTTCTAATCCTCCCCTAATGTGGACTTTGATTTCTTTCTTCCTGTGGCTCACTTGATGTGCCCACATTATCTCCATCTCCGGGTTCTTGATCACCTTCTGCCTCATAAGTCTCTTCATCTTCACTTTCAGACTCATCTTCTTCAAGCTCTTCTTCATCATTTCCAGAGTCTAGTACTTCGCAGCCTCTGTTTTTATCTCCCCACTTCCAACACTCATTTTCTTCAAACTTTACATCTCTGCTGATGATCACTTTCTCGGTTACCGGATTATAAAGTATGTATGCCTTGGTGCTTTCACAGACCCCCAAAAACACACATTTGATGCTTTTATCGTCAAGCTTCGTTCTCTTTTGATCAGGTACATGCACATTAGCAATGCATCCAAACACTCTGAAATGTGTTACAGATGGCTTGAGACCACTCCAAACTTCTTCGGGCGTTTGATTTTTCACGGCAGCGGTTGGACTTCGGTTCATCACATGGGTTGTCCAGTTCACAACATCAGCCCAAAACTCTCTTGGAATGCTTTTATCTGACAGCATGCTTCGAACAAAATTCATGATACTTCTATTCCTTCTTTCTGCCACTCCGTTTTGTTGTGGAGTGTAGGCAGCAGTGAGTTGCCTTGCTATGCCGTTTGAACTGCAAAACTCATTGAATTCTTCTGAACAGAACTCCCCTCCTCTATCTGTTCTTAAACAACATATTACTTCACCTGTTTCATTCTCAACCAAACTTTTAAATTTCTTGAACATAGTTAAAGCTTCAGACTTCTCAATCAAAAACTTCACCCATATCTTTCTACTAAAATCATCTATAAAAGTTACGATGTACCTTTTTTTGCCATTTGATTCCGGACTTATGGGTCCACACAGATCTGCATGAACAAGTTGAAGTCTTTGAACCGCTCTCCATTGACTTGTCTTTGGAATGGGATCTCTGTGTTGTTTCCCAACCAAACAAGATCTGCACAACTTTAAGAGAGTTTTCAACAGCGGTAGCCCATCCACCATGTTTTTGTGATGTAAGGTTCTCAAGCTTTTATAACTTAGATGTGCATATCGGCGGTGCCACAAATCAGATTGTTCTTCTGTTACAGCTTTGAGACACTTGACATCAGTAGGATTCGAACAAAGTGATTGATTAGGGAGCATCTCAGCCCAAAATACAAACACCCTGTTGGGTGTCATTCTCGTTTGCATTATCAGGCCTCTTGATGGATGGTACACTCTGCACATGTCATCTTGCAACAGAACCGCTAACCCTCTTTCTTGTAGCTGTCCAGCACTCAGCAAACTGATCGTTGTAAGTTCAGGAACATAATCAACGTGCATTATGGTTAGAGTGATTCCTCCAATACAAAGCCGGACGCTGCCTTCTCCTATTACATTCAATCTGGTGTTATTGCCAAGCTTAACGGTCGACTTATAATTCTCATTGAGATTAGAGAACCACAACTTATTTCCAGTCTTATGATTGGAACAACCTGAATCCATGAACCATCCATTTTCTTTCTTAGCTTCATACATCTCCACACGTGCCATAAGAAGTAGTTCCTCACCGTTATCGTGTTCAACATAGTTAACACCATTCTCTCCGCCCGGGCATTCGTATTGGAAATGCCCCAACTTGTGACACTTGTAACATTCAATCGTTGCTTTGTTAAATGTTCCTCTGCCTCGTCCACCACCTCTGCCTCTAAAACTGCCTCTTGATGAGCCCCTTCCTCTTCCTCTAAAATTTCCCTCGGTCACTTTTAGCATCTACTCTTCTCCGTTACTACTTCTCTTCATTTTTTGCTCATGACACAACAATGAGCTATGGAGTGCATCAATCGAAAGAGAGTCGACATCTTTGGATTCCTCAATGGCGCACACCACGTAAGTATACTTTTCTGACAAGGTTCGTAAAATCTTTTGCACCACTTTTGAGTCTGGCATGTCTTCTCCTAGGTTTCTCAAATCATTTGCAACCACCATTACTCTAGAGAAGTATTCACTCACATTTTCTCCAGACCTCATCTCCAGAACCTCAAAGTCTCGGCAAAGCCTGTTCATCTGAGAATTCTTCACTCTCTCATTCCCTCGATACTTGGCCTTCATCGAGTCCCACAAATCCTTTGCGGTGTCCTTCTTGAGAATAGACTTCTCAATTGATGCAAACAAGTAGTTCTTCACCTTTAAGTCCTTCAACTTCAGTGCTCCAAGTTCTGCTCTCTGTGCCCCATTCAGAACTGTCCCTCTTGTTAGTTCCTGATAGCCTTCAGAAATCAGACTCCACCACTCCTTCGATCGGAGCAAATTCTCCATCAGCATGGCCTAATACTCATAATCACCATCAAACTTGGGAATCGTAAGCATATTGTCTTTGTCACTGGCCATTTCTTTTTCCTCACACTTACTGATTTTCTTGGTTTCTCTCATGTTTGAATCCTTACCCACTCTGATCAGGCCCTGTGATAAGGCTCTGATACCACTTGTTGGAACTCACAAAGAAAAAGAGAAGAACAGAGATAATTGAGAGCCAAAAGCTTGCTTTATTGAATAACTTTATAGGCTTTATTTATAGCCAACTACAACTGAAAAGGCTAAAAAAAAGCAGAAAAATCACACACGTTATTTGACCCCTACAATAAAGGAAAACCTACTTTGAAAAAATCAAAAGGAAAAACTCTAGCTACTGGAATTAAGCAGTAACAGCAGCAACAAAAACATGCAAAGATCAATTATTATTTTCTGGTCTTGAGAAATGTCTTACCTCTGGAACTCGAAAAAACAAATTTTGGGATTTAATGATTAATTCATTAAATTGATCCAAGACTTTGCTCGTTTTCCGGTTACTAAATTTTTGCCACAAAATTATCTATACTAGATTAAGTTGGTAAGGTTTTTCAAGTTTATTCAAATTTGAGAGTTTATAATATCTAAATTGTGGCAAATGTGTTTGGAGCTCTTTTGTTCACGCATAGAAATGAAAATAAGAATGAATTTTCATTCCACCCGATTTATAACCTAGAATCAAAATTTTGGGTTTCTAAACAATGACCCCATTATTATATATATACATTTTTTTTTGAAAAGCAACAAGGTAAGACCCGGGAGCTTCGGTATTGCCATCACCCACAGAACACACCCCAGAAATCTTATTAACCACGATAATTGTTACAAACAACGGTACAGGAGTGATCGAAGGAGAGAAATTACCAGAAACAAATGCACGATCGCTGTACAAACACATATTAACAAAGCGACCTACCCTAACAAAACAAGCTATACAGACTTTCCCGAGAGGTGTCCGGCAAGGAATCTAACAAAACAGGAGTGATCGAAGGAGAGAAATTACCAGTAATTACCATTATTATATTGTATTAAAACAAAATAATTTCTTTTATTTTTTGTGTAATTAATTACTGGTTAATAACTCTAACAAAACACCCCCTTAGTTTTACAAGTCTTCTTCATTGTGATGAAAATATAGTGTTTTATATGTTGTTTTGGTTTGGTTTTTATCAGCTTTTGTTATTTTATGGCAAGTGAAATGGCCTCTCGTTTAGGATTTGAATTTGTAAACAAAAAAGATCAACTCTTACTTGTGTATATTATCAATATTTGTCATTCATTTTTTAGAAAGGTTTTCAGGAAATATTGATCGGGTAAAGTGCGAAAGTTAGCGTATATAGTTTTGAGACATTCATGTCATATTTTTAATGGATGTACTGCACAACCAAACACAATCAAAACGTTAAAAGTTTTATTTACATTTTTGTTAGTCGGAATTAGTTCGTACAATCAGTTTGTTAGACTTCTGTTAGTCTGATTAGATTACTTTGTTTTACTGTGTATATATAGTTCCTTTCTTCACTTATGAAAGATATAGAAAATTCCCTAATTCTCTCTCGTGCATGCTTTCTCTCTATACTTTTATTTTTCCGATCACGTGGTATCAGAGCAACATTACGATTCTCCGACGACCATTCATCTCCGACGTATTCCAACTTCTGTGTATTTCTTCTTCAACAAAGATTCTTTGTTTTCGGTTTGCTACCAGATCTGCCATTAATATTGGAGATCTTGATTCAGTTTCTGATATATATTTTTTTCTTGGATCGATTTTGTTCAAGGTTTTGCTTGAAGATAGTCATTTGGTAATTTCTGTTGAAGATCTGTTTTCATCAGTGTGAAATGTCTAATTCATCTACAGCATTTGAAGTATCTGTTGATTATGAGGTTATGAATGTTGACGATGGAAACCTAAAAATTTCTTGCAAAGATTACAATCAGATTATGGATCTCCTTAATAAATGCAAGATATCTGATTCCATATCAACAACTATATCAAAAATTCCTTTCACAGATGAAATAAGTGGGTTTGTGGCATGTACAGGTACAACTCTAACTACTCCTATTTCTAGCTTGTGGATTATAGACTCTGGGGCATCTGATCACATGTGCAGTCAGTCTTCTATGTTTTCTTCTCTTACAAAATTACTCAAACCGCATAAAGTGTCATTACCAAATGGAAATACACAATTTGTTGAGTATGTGGGAACTGTTTCTTTATATAAATATGTTGATTTTGTCTCATGTTCTATATGTTTCTTCGTTACAATGTAACCTTCTTTCTGTGTCCAAACTTAACTCTCAGAAATCTGCCTTTTCTGTCATTCAGTCTTTTGTACAGTTTGTCCAAACACAATTCCATAAAACTATCAGAATTATTCAGTCAGATAATGCCAAGGAATTAGGCAGTAGCAATGAAGGCAAGTCTTTCTTTGCATCAAAGGGAATCATTCATCAACTTTCTTGTCCATATACCCCACAACAAAACGGTCTCGTTGAGCGAAAACACAAACACTTACTTGAAACAGCTCGTTCCTTGATGATTCAGTGTGGTTTACCCATAAAATTCTAGGGGGATAGCATCTTAATAGCAACATATCTTATCAATCGTACACCTGCCAAAGTTTTGAACCACTTATCGCTATTTGAAGTCATGTTCAAAATTAAGCATGCATATCATCATTTCAGAACATTTGGTTGTTTGTGTTTTGTCTTTACATCTTCTGTTCATCGTGATAGTCGATCCACATATATTTTTGGGATATCCTTTTGGCCGTAAAGGATACAAAGTGTAACACCCTGATTTTCGTCCCAGTTGAAGAAAGTGTTAATCTGAACGATTCAATAACCGAAGAATAATTTCGGAGTTTGAGCAATAGTGCCATATGAGAGTGACATCTGTCACAATAGCACCGATGGTACTTCGAGTATGGTAGTATTGACTATTGTGCCATGCGATTATGACATTTGTCACAATAGCACCGATGGTACCAAGTAGTTGGTGGTCCCAACAATTGTGCCATGCTATAGCGACAACGTCACAATGTATCAACCGGATCTTTGGTAAAGTGGAATATCGGGTCCTCTTTGTGTTCCATTCTTAGAATCAATGAAACAAGTATTTTGAAGTTAATTATATTGGGTATCATTTACTAGACGAGAAACGGGATCAAAACGGGTGAAAAGTGGGAAAAACACCTCGGAATGGTCTAGGCTATGATGCCCGGCGATTATGACAGTGTCATAATAGCCTGTCATGATCGCACAAAGTTTACCGTGGCCTAGAAATGGAATTCAACACACGGGCGATCATGCCATGCTATTATGACATGTCATGATCGCATGGCATGATCGCGGACGGTCTCTGGTGGTTAAATTCGGGATTTTCTTCATTTGGCCATATCTCTCTCATTTCAGCTCCGTTTTGAGCTATTCAAGTTGCTAGGGTTTCATATTTCAGAGCTCTTCAAGATGGTAACGATGGAGATTAAAGCCACTTGATGATTTGGGGTTCCTAGAAGTTGAAAGGTACGATCACCTCTCCGAAATCTTGGAACTAGGGTTTGAGTTTTTGCACCAACAACTCTCATTCTCTCTTGGGTTTGTTTTGTGTATGTTTTGGAAGTTATGTAGGTGTTCTTGGAAGGATTACACCATGGATATAGAGGTGTAGCTCAAGGATCTAAAGTCTTCACCGAATGGAACTCGGTAATGGGGTAAAACTTAGATTTAGCTTAAATCTAGCAAGGTGAGTTCAAGATACTTTGTGAAAACTTTGTACATGCCAAAAATGTCATTTTTGAAGTATTAACATGTCTTACTTGGTATTTATCAAATATGTGAGTATTTGGGTAAGTTTGCATATTTGGTATAAAAGAGTTTATAAATCATATAAAAGACTTATACTTGAGTTTTGGGGATTTTGGCAAATAAAGTATAAGTGTAAGTTATTTGGATGCATTTTCTTTTTAAATGAAAAACATTGGGTTGTATTTGCATCTTTAAAGTAATTGATTTATAAATCGTTGGAAAATACATGTTGTTGCATTATGAGACATTTGGAAATATATGAATATGATTTCATTTGGAAAATGGTGTGTCTCAACTAATGTTTTGAGTAACTACATAAGTGTTGAGTTATAGAGCATTTGCTCGGTTTTGACTAAAATGAGTCTCATGGGCATTTGTCCGATTTAAATAATATTTTACATGCTTTGAGTGCGTTGGTCATTCATGTCGGAGTCATGTAAACTAGACTGAGTTGCATTTGGATCCATAGGCATATAAGTCGGTCTAATGGTGTATACAAGGGATGAGATTCTCAAGCCGTACAACTTGAATTTCCTTTTTGTTTTATTGGGAATAGGCATTGTGATAAATTTTGTAATTCCCAATTCATCCCTTATTTATGTGAAGGATTGTATTATCTCATTTATAAACTGGAAATAGGCATTGCGATAAATTGTGTAATTTCTATACATCCTTTCACTCAGTCGGAATAGGTATTGTGATAAATTATGTAATTCGCGAGGTAAGAGCTTATGTGCACAAATGACTATAAACTAGATTGCGTTGATGTCAATGGCTACCAGACCTTTATGTGCCGCTCTATAACATTGGTTCGTGGTCTACCTTTGTGTCTCGTCAAGACCAATGGTAAATTGGGTCTCCCCCGTCATCTTCGGATGTTTTAAATCCTTTCAAAAATAAGTGTGGGTTAATGGTTTATAAATATGGTCAAAGATATGTTTCTATCTTTACGTTTATAAACTTATTCATGGTCGTGTGAGTATTGGAATTGGTATCACGTTAAATGAGTATTTCTATTTAAAGCTTTCATTTCTAATGTCATGTCAGTCTAAAGCTTTTATTATGGAAATTATGAATTTGGGAAAGATGTTGCTCTTATAAAGAAGTCGTCTCATTTGAGAATTTATCTTTTATCAAGCAAATCTTTTGATTTCAAACAATTATAAATGTGTTATAAACTATTGAGCTCACTAGGCGTTAAGCCTAACCCTTTTTCTTTGTCGGCATGTGCATCAAGTTATTGTTGGGGTTGGTACTAGCGACACGTTTGGACTTGAGTGCTAGGAAGTGGCACGATAAAGATTAGACTCTTGGTGACGTTTTCCGCATTCGGAGATAGCGACTCTTTTGGGTTTAGTAACACTCGGCCGTAATCATGTCTTAGTAGAAGACTTGATATATCTTTTGTAGAGGTTTGATAACCATTGAGAAATCAATGGTTAAAGCACTCTTTCTACACCTTTAGGATAGTTTATTTTGCTTATATATCCCTAAATTGAGTCTTTTGTTTCTTATTTTCTATTTATTGAGTCATGAAGCTAAAAGTTATGATTTGAATCTGTTTTGGTACCAATAGTATAATTCTTGAGGTGTTTTGACAGATCTGTGTTTTACATTGGGACGACATTGTGTTTGTGTGTTTTTGGCTTTTTGGCGAGCTTATTAGAATCAGCGTGGGAATTTGGGCTTAATACGGATTTTTGTAATGTCTGAGAAGGAAGGCGCCAAAGACTTTTGAAGACTTAATTTTCTTGTTTTAATTACTTGCTAGTTAAGTTTGTTGTGTACTTTTGTGGACTTTTTGGCAAACTTGGTGGCCAAGTTTGTTGGAAGCTTCCTTGTAGGATCTCCTCTATTGTTAGTATAAATAGGGGTTAGTGTAAGTGTTTGTAAAAAATCTTGGGGGTGACAACCAAGACAAGCTCTCAAAACAATTGATACTTGATCATCTCAAGTATCTTGGTGAAATTATAAGTGATCTTGATTTATGCTTTGCACCTTTCCTTTCTTTTACTTTTCTTGTCTTTAAATTTCCGCACTTTAATTTTTGCATTTCAATTTCCGCACTTTAATTTTACGCATTTCAATTTCCGCACTTTAAATTACGCAATTTACTTTTCGCAATTAATTTTCCGCACTTACATTTACTGCATTTTACTATTAAGTCATTTACTTTACGCAATTTATTTTATGTCATTTAATTTGTTTTTAATATTCGGCAATTTAATTTTCCGCACTTAGAATTATGCAATTACTTTCGATTATTTACATTTTCGTATATTTACTTTCCAGTATGAGTAGCTAAATTTCTTAAGTGTGGGTGTGAGGCAAATGGTGAGATTATAACCCAAAGGATGGTGGACATTGTTTCTTAATAACAATGTTCCATCATTTCATTTCAAGTTTTATAACTCCATATAACACTTCTTGACAAGTTGATCACTTTGAAAAGTGTTAAAGTGCCATGGACTACGACGGGAGCCATTGAATGCACATCAATTTGGATGACGTAGGAAGTAATATGTGACAATTACTAACAACGACGATTGTAAACTATTTTATTTAAATTGATTAATTCTCGACGGGTTGGTCGCTTATCAAAGTGTTAAAGTGTAGTCGGACTGCGAAAGGAGCCACTTGGAACACACCAACTTGAATGATATGGGAATGCGCTCGACGAGTGATTTTAAACAACGACAGTTGTTATCCATATATTTTGAGGACTCTACTGCACCGCCACTAGTACGTACTCGCATAGAAATATGGGTTGAATCTAAACATCGGTGCGGTATTGAAGTCCGACGGGGAATATCCTCAAAATAGATGGTGGCACTTGTTATTTTTAAACTACAATGCGAGAGGTATTGGTCCACTTGAATTTGTGTTTATGTCTCACCGAAGTCTTACACCCATCTTGCTTTCTTTATTTTGTTAAAACAATCATACAAATCCAATCCAAATCAATTTTAATCTTCCAATTCATCATACGAAATCATTTCTTTCATTCTACTTTTATTAAGCTTTTACTACAATCCTGTGGACGATACTCGGTATTCTATACCACTTTTATTACTTGAAAGACGACATTAGGGTTAGAAGTATACTTGCTTTTGATCTTAATTGCCCCTGTACGTAGGTGTGTTAAAAACCCTATCAAGTTTTTGGCGCCGGCTCGGGGATTGGCAAGCTAAAAGTTCTTTTTAAAAGTACGATTAAAGATTTGATTTTTCTAAAACCGTTTTTGTCACAAAGAAGTGGTTTATGCCAAGAATAGACCGTGGGGAATTTCTCGAATTCGATCCGGATATTGAGAGAACGTTCCGCCAAAGAAGGAGGGCTCGGAGAGAATTGTTTGCTCAAAACCCTCCCGAAATGGCGCAACGTCCCCCACTGTTAGATGGGCCACCACCACTTCCACCTTTTGGAGCACCACGACCACCACCACCTCCGTTATATGGAAATCCTCCAGAACATCCTTTTCAAAATGTTTTTCATCATGAGGATGATAACGGAGATGACACGGAGTCTGAAAATAATCACGAAAATCAAAATAGAAATAGAGTGCAACCAATAAATATAATAAATCTTGCAAATTCCAAGGATGGACGTATAATGGACTATGCCATCCCTGATTTTGAGCAATTTAACTCAGGGATAGCTAGACCCCATTTTACGACCACCCATTTTGAGCCTAAACCAATCATGTTCCACATGCTACAAACAAATGGGCAATTTGCTTGGAATACCAACGAGAAGACCCGCACTCACATACGAGATCCTTTTTAGAAGTCTGTAACTCTTTCTTGATCCCGGGGGTGTCAAATGACGCCCTGAGACTTACTTTGTTTCCATTCTCCTTACGGGATCGAGCAAGAGATTGGTTAAATTCCTTAACCCCAGATTCGATAACATCATGGAACGACATGACCGAAAAATTTTTGCGAAAATATTTTCCCCCTACCAGGAATGCTAAGTCCCGAAATGAAATTTGTCTTTTTAAACAAACGGGCGATGAGGCTATTCCTGATGCATGGGAGAGGTTTAAAGAGGCATTAAGAAAATGCCCTCACCATGGCATTGCTTCTTGTATTCAACTCGAGACGTTTTACAATGGTTTAAATGCCACCGCAAGACAAATGCTCGATGCGGCTGCCGGAGGCGCCTTCACGGCTTTGTACCTATAATGAAGGATTTGCCTTGCTTGAAAAGATTTACGAAAATAATGGACTTTGGGTTGATCCACGTGCTACATCACAAAAGAAGGGCTGCCGGAATTCATGATGTAGATACATATACGGCTTTGACCTCGGCTTGCTTCCATGGCTAATATGCTTAAAGGCATCACTTCCGGCCAGGGAGCACAGCCACCTATCTCTACACAAACTCAAGCAGTCCTCTCAGTGCAATGTGTTTGTTGCGGAGGGAACATTCTTATGAACACTTTGTCCTACGAATTACGAGATACGTAAACTATGTTCATAATAAGTCTGCTCCCTACTCCAACAATTACAATGCCAGTTGGAAACAACACCCAAATTTCTCTTGGAGCAGTCCATCTTTAAATCACCCTGCACCAAAACCTCAAAACTCGAATTTTCAAAACCAAGCAGGCAGTTCTAATTCTCAAAATTTTCAAACACAACAATACCAAAATAAACCACCTCCACCTCCACCATACACCCCATCACCGTCTTTAGAAGAAACCTTAAAGACATACATAACTCACACACAATCAGCAATGGCTCAGCAAAATGCTGCTATAGCCCAACTTCAAACAACAGCAAATCAGCAAGGTGCATCCCTAAGAAATCTTGAGACACAAGTCAGTCAAATTGCTCTAAACCAAACCAATCGAGCCTTTGGTACCTTACCCAGTAACACAGAAATCCCAAAAGCCCCAGGAAAAGAGCACGTAAAAGCCATAACCCTTAGGAGTGGAACAGAATTACCAGGAGTCACACAAAACCTAGAACCAGTTAGGTCCAAACCCGAGACTTCACCATCAGAATATGTTAGTTCAAAACCATTAGTAGACCAACCAGTCAAAGATACCATTGTTGTTTCCAAAACTGATTCTCCTTTGTTAAAATCAGAAGAGGCCACTAAGAAAAAGTACGCGAAGTAGAGGTTGTAGCAGACCACTAAGACTAAGGCTTCGGCATACGGGATCCATCTTGCTCAACTCATCCAAACAAAATCGTCATTAAACCGGTTCCTCCTTATGTACCTTACCCCCAAAGATTAAGGAATAATAAGGAAGAACTGCAATTTAAGAAATTTTTGGATGTGTTTAAAGAATTGCATATCAACATACCCCTTGTTGAGGCGATCGAGCAAATACCCAGTTATGCCAAATTCCTCAAGGACATCCTCGGTAAGAAAAAGAAGTTAGCGAATATGAGGCCGTAGCTGCGGCGAGGGATGTAGTGCCACTTCGACCAACAAAATACCTCCAAAAGCGAAGGACCCGGGAAGTTTTACTATTCCACGTTCTATAGGTGGAAAGGAAATAGGAAAGGCTCTATGTGATTTAGGTTCTAGTATCAACTTTGATGCCCTTATCAATCTACAATACCTTAGGACTAGGAGAGGCCGGACCAACTCTTGTCACACTCATCTTGGCTGATAAAACCGTCGCCTATCCTAAAGGAAAAATAGAAGATGTCCTCGTCCAGGTTGAAAAGTTCATATTTCCGGCGGATTTCATTATCTTGGATTTTGAGGCTGATAAAGATATTCCTATAATTTTAGGAAGACCCTTTTTGGCCACCGGAAGAACTTTAATAGATGTCCAAAAGGGAGAGTTGACCATGAGATTCCAGGATGAAAAAGTCACATTCAGTGTCTTTAACTCTTTAAAATACCCTGACTATATGGAAGAATGCTCTAGAATAAGTGAAATAGAAGACTTGTGTTTTGAGAAAGAACTTAGAAAAGCCTATAAGTTGAATAAAGAAGATGCAATAGAGGAGGAGAGTGTTGAGGAGGAGGTTATGTTTGACCATGTTGCTAGGTTTGAAATTTTGGAAAATAGTGAACCAAAAAGTTTCACCCCATCTATCATATCACCACACGACCTGGAGTTGAAACAAGCTCCCATCTCATTTAAAATATGTTTTTCTAGGAGAAGAAGGCAAATTGCCTGTCATTATCTCATCTACCCTAGATCTGCATCAAGAAAAGAAACTTGTGGATATGTTGAAATTGCACACAAAAGCCATAGGATGGAGCATTGCTGACCTTAAAGGGATTAGTCCCTCTATTTGTCAACATAAAATCATCCTAGATGATAAAGATTTCACATCCATAGAACCACAAAGAAGACTGAACCCTGTCATGAAAGAAGTAGTTAAAAAGGAAATATTAAAATGGTTAGATGCGGGAATTGTTTACCCAATTGCCGGTAGTTCTTGGGTTAGCCCGGTCCGGTGTGTCCCAAAAAAGGAGGGTTCGCGGTTGTCACTAATGACAAAAATGAACTTATCCCTACTAGGGTAGTCTCCGGATGGAGAATATGCATAGACTACCGTAGGTTGAACAAGGCTACACAAAAGGACCATTTCCCATTACCTTTCATTGACCGGATGTTAGACGGGTTAGCGAGGAAAAGAGTATTCTTGTTTTTTGGATGGATACTCGGGATACAATCAAATAGCCATATCACCGAAGACCAAGAAAAAACCACCTTCACTGTCCTTATGGCACTTTTGCCTTTAGGAGAATGCCATTTGGACTTTGTAATGCTCCGACAACTTTTCAAAGATGCATGATGTCTATATTCTACGACATGCTTGAAAACTCCATAGAAATTTTTATGGATGACTTTTCGGTATATGGCTCATCTTTTGATAATTGTTTGGAAAATTTGAAAAAGAGTTTGGTAAGGTGTGAAGAAACTGATTTAGTGTTAAATTGGGAAAAATGTCATTTCATGGTTAAAGAAGGAATTGTTCTGGGACATTTAATCTCAAAAAGAGGAGTTGAGGTAGATAAAGCTAAACTCGAAGTAATTGAAAAACTACCCGAACCAACTACTATTAAAGGAATCGGGAGCTTTCTAGGTCATCTTTGGGTTTTACAGAAGATTTATCAAAGACTTTTCTAAAATAGCAAAACCCTTATGTTTACTTTTGCAGCATGATCAAAAATTTGATTTTAAGGATGAATGTAGAAATGCATTCAAAACTCTGAAGAAAGCTCTGATAACTGCACCAGTAGTTGTTGCTCCCGGTGGAACAAACCTTTTGAAATCATGTGTGACGCAAGTGATTGGGCCGTAGGAGCTGTCCTAGGTCAAAGAATAGAAAAAGTGTTTCATTCAATTTATTATGCAAGTAAGACTTTGAATGAAGCACAATCAAACTACACAACAACCAAGAAAGAGTTACTAACCGTAGTCTTTGCCTTTGAGAGATTTAGGTCATATTTGATGGGAACCAAAGTCATAGTACATACAGACCATTCTGCCATTAAGTATTTGATCTCAAAGAAAGATGCTAAGCCTAGGTTGATTAGATGGGTGTTGTTGTTGCGGAGTTTGACCTAGAGATAGTGGATAGAAAAGGAGTAGACAACCAAGTAGCGAGACCACCTTTCTAGAATAGAGAAACCTGTTGTAGAGGAGGGGACATTTCGACACCTTCCACCGATGAAAGAATCCTTGCAATCCAAACGGTTGAATCACCATGGTTTGCCGACATAGCAAATTTTTTGGCTTGTGGGATTAGACCCGGCAGATATTACTAGCCGGATGTTCAAGAAATTCCTCCATGATACTAAATTTTATCTTTGGGATGACCACTTTTTGTTTAAGCTTGGTGCGAGATCGGATTCTAAGAAGGTGTATCCGGAGGCTGAAGTGGCGACAATCCTGCGGCATTGTCACCAATCACCATATGGAGGACACTTTGGAGGCCAAAGAACAGCCGCTAAGGTAATACAATGGTTTTTCTTGGCCAACTCTCTTCAAGGATGCCCACAATTTTGCACAAAGATGCAATGAATGTCAAAGAAGTGGGTCCATTTCTAAAAGAAATGAAATGCCACTAAATGGGATCTTGGAAGTTGAGTTATTTGATGTGTGGGGGATTGATTTCATGGGACCATTCCCACCTTCAAACAAATGCCGGTACATACTAGTTCTTGTTGATTATGTTTCCAAATGGGTGGAGGCAGTGGCATGTGTCTCAAACGATGCAAAAACCGTCGTTAAGTTCCTCCAAAAACATATTTTTACAAGATTTGGTACCCCTAGAGCCCTTATAAGTGATGAGGGTACCCATTTTGTGAATAATATGCTACATGGAGTTCTTGAAAAATATAACATTAACCACAAGATTGCCACTGCATATCACCCCCAAACCAATGGGTGGCCGAATTGTCTAATAGAGAGATTAAGGGGATTTTAGAGAAAGTGGTCAAGCCAAACAGAAAAATCGGGCCTTTAAGCTAGATGATGCCTTGTGGGCATACCGTACAGCATTTAAAACACCAATAGGTATGTCTCCATACAAGCTTGTCTTTGGAAAAGCTTGTCACCTCCCCTTAGAATTAGAACACAAAGCCTATTGGGCAATAAAAGAGTTAAATATGTCATTAGAGGCGGCTGGCCAGAAAAGGAAACTACAATTGTGTGAATTAGAAGAGCATAGGAACCTGTCCTATGAAAATGCCAAGCTCTATAAAGAGAAAACAAAAAAATGGCATGACAAACGCATTAATCACAGAGAATTCAAAGAAGGCCAAAAAGTCCTCTTATTTAATTCTAGGTTGAAATTGTTTCCTGGAAAACTCAGATCAAGATGGTCTGGACCTTTCCAAATCCACAAAGTTTATTCTTATGGAACAATCGACTTGATTAATCCAGAGGGCGGAGCCATCTTCAAAGTGAACGGCCAAAGAGTGAAGGCATACCACGAGCCTGTAGCATTCCCAGAGCATTGCTCTGTGGAATCTGCCACCCTTGAGCAAGCAGTCTCTTAAATATTTATGGACTTTTTGGAAAGTCCAGCATGTGTGTACATATTTTATTACTGTTATTTAATGCTTTTTCTAGATATAGGTATGTTTAATAAATTTTCTTTTAAGTGTTTTGTAGTTATCTTCAAATAAAACAAAAAGCAAGTACAAGCAATGGCACGAGTTAAGAAATCAACCGCAAGGGCACAAGTCAAGCAACTGAAGAAGGAGAAAGCAGCTGTTGTTGCTGTTGCACCAGATCCACAGATTCAGGCATAATATGCTCTTAGTAGTAAGACAGGTTTGAATCATCTCCTTTAGCTTCAGTTTTTAATTCAGTTGAGTCAGGGATACTAGTTTTTTTTTGTTTTTTTTTATTATTTTTAGGTTTATTTTGATATGTAGGATTGCATGTGTTGAAAATAATTACCATCTGTGTACATAGCCCAAATAATTTTTTAGAGATTTGGTCATTCACCAATTAGTGTGTTGTTGCTAGAACTAGCCACTCTGTTTTTGGGACACAAATTGGCACACACTGAGTTCACATCTAGGAAAGGATCTAGGCCTTCATTTCATATTTCCAGCCTCTTGTTCCCTTTTATACACCATAACCCCATACAATGAGGACATTGCATATGAATAAGTTTGGGGGTGGGAGATATTCAACAAGACAAGTCAAACAGAAAATAAAAATATATAAAACTGTCTTGGGTGAATCTGTGAGAAAAAGCACACAAATGTTCCATAGGAACAAGTGCTAAGCTTCAAAGCAAAAGAGCACAAAAGTGCCAAAAGTCTGAAAAAAGAAAAATTGAAAACTTCATTTGAAGCAATGAGTGGAAAAAGGCTGTGTAAGGATAAAAGAGCCAAAAAGAGTAAACCCAATTCAAGACCTAGTGATCCTAGATTGCCTTAGTGTTTGAGCTTAACAAAGAGAACATTATGGCTAGCCTATGGTCCACACACACTTCTTGGGTATGAATGGCTACCTAAGAATTTATAAAAGGCTATGTATAACAATGTGGGTATGCTTTTCATCATGTGGGCACTTAATGCCATTATCCTACATAGATTTTTCAATTTGAGTCATTTTATTTTCTTTCTTTTAGTTGTTTGGGGACAAGCAACATCTTAAGTTTGGGGGTGTGATAACCATTGAGAAATCAATGGTTAAAGCACTCTTTCTACACCTTTAGGATAGTTTATTTTGCTTATATATCCCTAAATTGAGTCTTTTGTTTCTTATTTTCTATTTATTGAGTCATGAAGCTAAAAGTTATGATTTGAATCTGTTTTGGTACCAATAGTATAATTCTTGAGGTGTTTTGACAGATCTGTGTTTTACAGCATTGGGACAGCATTGTGGGCTGTGTGTTTTTGGCTTTTTGGCGAGCTTATTAGAATCAACTGTGGGAATTTGGGCTTAATCTGGATTTTTGTAATCTGCAGAAGGAAGCTGCCAAAGACTTTTGAAGACTTAATTTTCTTGTTTTAATTACTTGCTAGTTAAGTTTGTTGTGTACTTTTGTGGACTTTTTGGCAAACTTGGTGGCCAAGTTTGTTGGAAGCTTCCTTGTAGGATCTCCTCTATTGTTAGTATAAATAGGGGTTAGTGTAAGTGTTTGTAAAAAATCTTGGGGGTGACAACCAAGACAAGCTCTCAAAACAATTGATACTTGATCATCTCAAGTATCTTGGTGAAATTATAAGTGATCTTGATTTATGCTTTGCACCTTTCCTTTCTTTTACTTTTCTTGTCTTTAAATTTCCGCACTTTAATTTTACGCATTTCAATTTCCGCACTTTAATTTTACTGCATTTCAATTTCCGCACTTTAAATTTCGCAATTTACTTTTCGCAATTAATTTTCCGCACTTACATTTCTGCATTTTACTATTAAGTCATTTACTTTACGCAATTTATTTTATGTCATTTAATTTCTGTTTTTAATATTCAGCAATTTAATTTTCCGCACTTAGAATTATGCAATTACTTTCAGTTATTTACATTTTCGTATATTTACTTTCCAGTATGAGTAGCTAAATTTCTTAAGTGTGGGTGTGAGGCAAATGGTGAGATTATAACCCAAAGGATGGTGGACATTGTTTCTTAATAACAATGTTCCATCATTTCATTTCAAGTTTTATAACTCCATATAACACTTCTTGACAAGTTGATCACTTTGAAAAGTGTTAAAGTGCCATGGACTCTGACAGGAGCCATTGAATGCACATCAATTTGGATGACGTAGGAAGTAATATGTGACAATTACTAACAACGACGATTGTAAACTATTTTATTTAAATTGATTAATTCTCGACGGGTTGGTCGACTTATCAAAGTGTTAAAGTGTAGTCGGACTGCGAAAGGAGCCACTTGGAACACACCAACTTGAATGATATGGGAATGCGCTCGACGAGTGATTTTAAACAACGACAGTTGTTATCCATATATTTTGAGGACTCTACTCTGCACTGCCACTAGTACTGATACTGCATAGAAATATGGGTTGAATCTAAACATCAGTGCAGGTATTGAAGTCCGACAGGAATATCCTCAAAATAGATGGTGGCACTTGTTATTTTTAAACTACAATACTGAGAGGTATTAGTCCACTTGAATTTGTGTTTATGTCTCACCAGAAGTCTTACACCCATACTGCTTTCTTTATTTTGTTAAAACAATCATACAAATCCAATCCAAATCAATTTTAATCTTCCAATTCATCATCTGAAATCATTTCTTTCATTCTACTTTTATTAAGCTTTTACTACAATCCCTGTGGACGATACTCGGTATTCTATACCACTTTTATTACTTGAAAGACGACATTAGGGTTAGAAGTATACTTGCTTTTGATCTTAATTGCCCTGTCTGTAGGTGTGTTAAAAACCCTATCAAGGTTCGTTACTATTTGTTGTTTGAGGAAATTTAAATCATGATTTATAGGGAATGAGTTATCTTCCAATTGATGTAATCTGGAAATTTTAAGTTAGTCGCTCTTTCCAAATTTGAGGGTGTTACACAAAGTCATGCATCTCGTTACCAAACGATATCCTACTCTAGGGATGTTCAGTTTTGTGAATCAGAATTTCCTTATCTCACTAATATTGTACCTTCTGAAATCCACCAACCCATGTTTCCCTCAGAACCTGTTTCAGCGGATAATCCAGAGCCCGTTAACATAGACCTTGTTTCACCAATAAACACAGAACCTGGTTCACCAATAAACACAGGCCCTGGTTCACCAATTAACACAGGCCCTGGTTCACCAATTAACACAGGCCCTGTTTCACCAATAAACACAGACCCTGTTTCACCAATAAACACAGACCCTGTTTCACCAATAAACATAGACCCTGGTTCACCGGTGCACTCACACATGAATGAAACAGTTCATCATTCCACTCATTCCTCACCCATTACTGATCAGACTCCTAACGTCCGCAAATCAACTAGTACTCATCAACCTCCTGTTTACTTAAATGATTATGTTTGCAATCATGTCACTTCTGATTTGTCTGATATTTCCTCTATGTTATGTCCTTATACTATGACTAACATGTGCATTTCTTCCCAAAGTTTGTGTCCTATTGATTTAAGTAGTGGTAGTCAGTCTTTTGTTGCCAATATTATTTCTGTGGTGGATCCTAAGACATATGAAGAAGCTGTGACTAATCCTTTGTGGCAAGAAGCAATGGCTAAGGAGTTTGCAGCCTTGGAGGCAAACCAAACATGGAAATTAGTGCCTTTACCAGCGGGAAAACGTGCTATTGGTTGTAAATGGGTTTACAAAACCAAGTTCAACAAAGATGGAACGATTGAAAGACACAAGGCACGATTGGTAGCTCAAGGTTTCATTCAACGTGAAAATGTAGATTATTTTGAAACGTTTTCTCCTGTTGTCAAGTTTACCACAATTCGTTGCATTGTTGCTCTTGTTGTTAAGAAACAGTGGCCCGTTCATCAGTTAGGCATCAATAATGCATTTTTGCACGGTGATTTGCATGAGAAAATTTACATGAAGAGACCTCCTGGAATGTCTTGTTCAGACCCAAATTATGTTTGTAAGCTCACAAAATCCTTATATGGTTTAAAGCAGGCGTCAAGACAATGGTATTCTAAACTTTCAGATGCTTTAAGGATGAAAGGATTCACACATTCCCAAAATGATTATTCCTTGTTTCTTAGGAAATCTGATGTCCCATTCACTATAGTTGTTGTATATGTTGATGATGTTATCGTCACAGGAGATAGTCTTTCAGATATTGAAGAATTGAAAGCTTACTTACATGCCACTTTCAAGATCAAAGACTTGGGTAATCTTAAATATTTTCTAGGTTTGGAATTCCTTCGAGGTGATCATGGCATGTTTTTAACACAGAAGAAATATCTCCTAGAATTATTGGATGATTATGACATTAGTTCTTCTGACGGTGTTACTTCTCCATTACCCCACAATCTGAAATTAATGCCTGACATGCCAAATCCTTTAGACGATCCCAGTAAATACAGACAATTGGTTGGGAAACCGAATCCTTTAGACGATCCCAGTAAATCCTTCAGTGTTCAATTTCTTAGTCAATTTAATCAAAACCCCTCACATGCTCATTGGGATACTGTTATGCATGTTTTGAAGTATCTAAAGGCAATTAACTCCTATGGGTTATTTTTGAATGACAAAGCTGATTTCGTGCTCTCTGCATATTGTGATTCAGATTGGGGTTCTTGCCCATATTCAAGACGATCTGTAAGTGGATATTTTGTTTCTTTGGGGAGGAGTCCAGTGTCATGGAAATCAAAGAAACAAGTTACTGTATCCTTGTCTTCAGCTGAGGCCGAGTTCAGATCAATGAGGAGAATCACCACTGAACTCACTTGGTTAAGCCGGATATTATCAGATTTGGGAGTTGATAATATTACGCCGATTGCTTTGAAATGCGACAATCTTGCAAGCATACACATAGCTAACAATCCGTTTTTTCATGAGAGGACTAAGCATATAGAATTGGATTGTTATTATGTAAGAGAACAATTACAAGCAGGGGTGATTGTTGTGGAGTTTACACCAACAACCTCTCAACTTGCAGATGTTTTCATTAAGTCTCTTTCTGGACCTGCACATTCTGATGTAATACGCAAGTTGGGCTTGTTAAAACAACCTCTAGCTTGAAGGGGGGTGTTAGTCGGAATTAGTTCGTACAATTAGTTTGTTAGACTTCTGTTAGTCTGGTTAGATTACTTTGTTTTATTGTGTATATATAGTTCCTTTCTTCACTTATGAAAGATATAGAAAATTCCCCAATCCTCTCTCATGCATACTTTCTCTCTCTACTTTTATTTTTCCGATCACAATTTTTTTAACAGCAAAAGAGTGAGTAGAGGGAGCTACGGCTCGACCCTCACCCCCAAACAGCCGCCCCAGTTTTATTTACATGATATCTAAATATGGTCATCCGTATGGTTGGCATGCGGACGTCCAAAAGAGTTCAATTGGCTATCGGTTTTCTTGTGCGAGGGTAAAAGGGTTGCTTTGTTCTACTTTTCATAACTCCTGCCTCGTTATTCTCTCATGAAATTTAGAGCTTCTTTCGAGGGCTTTACAAAGTCAATATACTATATCAAAGAAACCAAATAATTAATGTTATCTTTGGTAACTCATTTAATATTGTTAGTGGTCCATTAGTTCTTGCAAAAATTAAAGAGCAAGTGTCATTATTGTATAACAATTTATTCTACTATAAAAAATAAAAATAAAAAACTCTATGATGGATGGATTTGTTTCAAGGTAGGCTTTGGAAAGGTGGATGGTTGTGTCTCGAGGTCATCTACACCAAGGTTTGAACATCATGTCAAGATTACATCTACCTTAACCTGTTCTAAACGATCATATATATTCTTTCCATGAATTTCGCTTTATCATAGGTGAGTTTGTATCATCATACTCCTCCCATTTGTGTATTTAATTTTTGTGTGTATATATTGTGTGTTATTTTATGTTATTCTATATTTAACTATTTATCAATTTCATCTTATACTTACATCAAATGCCTTTTTAGTCCCACATGTAAAATTAATTGTATGTTAATTGAGTAAAAGTATGTAATGAATACGGATTGAAAGATATCATTAACACGAACTAGTGTTTAAAAAAAGCTCGTCGCAATAGCTGTCGTGGCGCGCCATGACTTAAGGCTTATGTTTCATGTCACGTTATGCATGTGACACGTCGTAACCTAATGTACGGTTTTTATAACATAATATTTGATTTTTCTTACTCTTTTTAATGTATCATTTTTTAGTTTCTAATTTATAACCTAATTTAAACCATTTAACTTATTGACTTATTTAATGGGTAATAGTATAAAATATATGTTTACATGTATAATAATTTATAGAGTAAACTACTATTTTCATCCCTGTGGTTTGGTACTTAAAACGATTTCCGTCCCTGTGGTTTAAAACCTGCTTCTTTTTCGTCCTTGTGGTTTGCATTTTCTTGCTTTTTTCGTCCCTTAAGCTAACTCTGTTAAAGAAAAGTTGTTAAATAAGAGATGGTATTTTTTCCATGTTTTTAATAAATATTGTTATAATTTTTGAGACCACAAGGACCAAATATGTTAATTTCTATTAAGTATTATTTATTTAAACAATTTAACTACCAGTTCAAATTTTCTTTTACTTTTATATATACATAGAGATAGAACTGTGAAACCCCCCACGCATGGCTGCAACTCACCCACCTATCACCTCACCGGCAGCGGCCCATTCTCGCCGGAACGACCAACTTTTGCCGGCACAGCTCCAGCCACCTCTTGCCCACCTCTCGTCCACAACGAAAACCACTCGTCGCACCCACAACTTTAGCTCTGGCCACCTCTCGTCGGTGCTCACCACTCCAACTCCAGCGGCCTTCATCGTCGGCAGACCCAATCACCCAACATTTCATTCCATCTTCCTCTTAATTTTCGTTTTCTTTGTCTATGGATATGTGGATTCTTTATTTGAGTTTTGTTTTATAGGGTTTTAGGCACCTCGTTTTCTATGGTTCTGCAATATGGGGTTTATCAACGGGGATAAAGTTAGGGTTTTTTATTGTTCTTGATTTTAAAGAAATTGATGGAACTATTAATTTGTAACAAGAGGATTTAATTTAGAGTTAGGGTTTTTATTGTTGATTTTGAGTTAGGTTGTGGATAAATTGGATTGATTTGATTTTAAGTTAAGACTTATAATTGATAATTTGAGCCATATTTGTTGATCTTCATTTTCAATTAGGGTTTTTAAGGGAAGAAGATGAAGATTTAAGAAAAATAATATATTTATTATATATAATATAATAATACGAATTTGGTCCTTAGATATGTTTAATTTTATGGAATTAGTCCTCTATCTTCATTTATTACAAAAAAGAGCTCAGTTAACGGAATTGTTTAACTTTATTATGACGAAGGACGAAAAACGTTATGAAATACAAACCATAAGGACGAAAAAAGCAATTTTTAAACCACAGGGACGAAAATCATAGTTTACTCTAAATTATATGATATAAGTTGTAGTCTGGCCATGACTCCCTAAGACTTAACTTGAAATCGTCATTATGTCAAACCCTTTGCAGTTTTGAACCTTGATACGAGTAAAAGAAACCAGCTAGGGACAAATATAGAAAAAAGAAAACCAACCCTGAGAATGCCAACGTGTTGAGATATACATACATATACGGTATGATATACCTCTGGTGTAAAATAACTAATAACATTAAAATATTAATTATTGTACAAATGCAAGTACAATTTTTCATATTAATTTTTAGTTCTTAATTTTTTTTGTTAAGAAGTCAACTGACCTAATGAATTGCTTGCGCCTGCCTTTATGTAAGATAATCTTCTTCCCGATCTTGCGGATAGGTTTTGTAATTAATAAGGCAGAATTTCTAGAAACATATGAAAAAAAACTGTATTTATTTTTTATATTAATTTGTTTGGAAATTAACGGTGTGATCAGTCATGGCATGACCGTTTGAGACGTGACTCAAGATCGTCATCATCGTCGGTCCACAAAGGGTGATTGTTCCTTTGACTATACATCTATCAACATAATAATTGATAATTATATATATATATATATATATGGGAAATTGACACGTTTCTGGAAGCAAGAGAGAAGAAACTCGGTTCATTAAGACCAGGAATTTGCTTTTACACGTGCAACGATTAATGGATAAATAATAATATTAATTTCTTCAAAAAAAAAATATTAATCAAGTCTTTTTGGTTACAATATAAACACCAAGGAATTTCTTTTCTTTGTCATTTGAAGAAACAAGAAGAATTTCGGAAGAAAAATAGACTTTATCCTTCTTTGAAAGGTACAGAATTATATCCTTCAATTCTCTCATCTCATTAGTCTCACTAAAACCACTGATTTTATTCATATGTATACCCTCTCAAGATCCATGAAATTAAATCGTCTTTCAGAACCCCCCCCCCCCCCTCCCAAAAAAAAAACATAGCTAGATCTTGGTGTTAAGTTTCTTGAATTTCTAAGAGCTTCATATATATATAATATAATAAATCCGTATATATATAGTTGTTCTTGATTTCATCAGCAACTAAATTGAAGTTTTCTGTGTTAGATTTAATGAAGTCTGGCTAAATATACTTGCAGGTTTACTTAACCCTGGAGTTGAACAAATTTAGTTCTCAAACAGTCATGGATATGTCCTCCGCATGGTTATCAGAACTGGTAAGCATACATACATATATATATATACACACACACACACAGAGACTACTTATTGTAGACTTCTCTGAAAAGAAATATATTTAGTCTTGATTTATTTATTTTAATGGGTTTTGGATCTATATGTATTGTAGGAAATGGAAGATCAAGGGTTGATGAATTATGATCATATGTATGGCCCTATTGATGATCAGTTGAGTGCTGATTCATTCTCCTCAGAAAGCTATCCAGAAAACATGTCATTTCTTGATCAATCTTTTCAAACACAACAACCTCAAATCAAACTGCCTCCTAGTTATCAAGACAAGAATATTAATGGTATAAATATTACCAAATGTTCTCCAACTCCAGATCCCCTTATTGCTACTGCTACTACTACTCTTCCCTCATCCAAAACTACTTTCACTATATCTTTTGGAGATCTAAAACCTAAAGACGAGATCCTCCATGATTCGCTTACAAAGGTTCCGATTACTACCATGGCTAGGAATCCGATTCAAGCACAAGATCATGTGTTGGCAGAGAGAAAGCGAAGAGAAAAGTTGAATCGACACTTCATTTCTTTATCTTCCCTTCTTCCTAATCTTAAGAAGGTACTAATATAATTATTTAATTTTTAAAATTCTGTTGATTAATTAAAGAACTCATAAAATCTTTGTTTTTTGACATAATTAAGTACCTTGTATATATGTAGATGGATAAGGCATCTGTGTTAGAAGATGCATCTAATTACATAAAAGAACTTCAAGGTCGTGTGAAGGAACTCGAGGGATCATCATCACCTAAGAGAAAGAATAATAACAATAATGTTCAAGAATCGACTGTTATTTCTATTAAGAGATCCAGACTAATTAGTTCTAGTGACGATGAATATTCTTCCTCCGATGAAACAAATTGTGGAGAGAGTAATAATCCTTTGAAGTCGTCTCCTGAGATCGAAGTACGAATGTCAGGAAGAAGTGTGCTAGTAAGAATTCAGTGCCAGAAGAAGTTTTCTTCCATGGTGAAAGCATTAAACCAGATGCAGAAGCTTGGGATGTCCATCATCAGTAGCAGTGCCATGCCTTTTGCTAACACCACTCTTCTTATCACCATTGTTGCTCAGGTACATATATACATTCTGTAACCCAAATCATGATATCCAATTTCTTCCATAATTATATATACATATATATGGTCAGGTTTAGGGAAAAACCTCAAAAAAAAATGAACAACACTTCATCGGGACGGTATGGCACTACAAAGCAAATGACTTTTACCCACAAAAATTACCCTCTATCCGCAATTACCCACAAAAATTACCTTGGGAAATTTTTGTCGGTAATTACCCACAAAATACTAATGGTTCGGTAAAATCCGGTGTTTTTCATGAAAAATTGAAAAGACCAACGGATCACCCAAAGAATCCCTGGGTAATCTGTCACTGCTTTGAGTTACCCACTAACAATTTACCCATCAACTTTTGTGACGGTTTTGTAAGGAATCACTCTTTAGCGACATATTTCTCAGGAAAAAGTCCGTAGGCAAAAGTGTTTCGTCTAGTAATGTGGTAATTTGTAACATGCACTAGTGCATAGGGAAAAAAACACCTTCAATCGCTTAAAGAACACGAGAACCAATAAAATCATATATTATTTTACATTAACACACAAAAAAAAGATTTTGGCCATGCTTCAGAACCACGTGGCTTTTTCACACGTAAATGTAAAATTATATATGATTTTGTTGGTTCTCGTATTATTTTAAATATATAGCATTTTCGTATGATCCTCCTTCTATATATATAATTCATCTCAACATATCTACTTATGTGTTAATTTAGGAGGCCAAAAAATTTAGATACATGAAAGTGAAACTTAGTATATATTAGATCAAATTAAGAAAAATGACAGTAGTAATTTGAATGTTATATACGAATATGTATTTTGCAGTTCAAAACTTATATTACTCTTTTTCTTGATCGAGTTTTCATACGAATAAACAGTCGAATATATAATATTTGTATCAACCTCTAAATGTGCGGTTCGATCTTTTAATTTTTCTTTTAATTTGTGCAGACTGAGGATGATTTTTGTATGACAACATCAGAACTTGTGAAGAATCTTCAACTAGCTATATGAACTTTCATGAAGATATGAAACTACGAGTTCAAGATTTCCAGCTAATTGAAGATCAATCGTCGATTAATCGGTTTTTGTTTTCCATTTTATATATATATACTTGATCAGAAGGAGGAAAGTTGAGAAGATTCTCACATCCCCATCAATGGGTTTTTTCAAGTACTCCTGAAGAAGCATATATATATATATATATATATATATATATAAGTATATAGCAGCCCGATCCGTAGTACCTTTTTTGTGTTTTGTTTCCTCCTCAGCTTTTGGTGATAGATGGAAGGTTTCAGTTTTCCACAATGGGTTTTTGTTAGGTTTTTGCGTGGTTAATTAGTTTAGTTAACCACGTTCATTAATTTACCCTTGTGATTATGAAACCATCATTTTTTTTTCTCCTTGTTTTACTTGTATTTCATGTTTCTATGTTTCCCGTGGAGGTTACTGAAGATTTGCACAAGATTTCATACTGTTTCTTTACCTTTAATTAACAAAGTACAGATGGGCAGCTTTACTTATGGAAATTAAAATCGTGTTAATTTGTTGATCTAACATCATCATCATCATCTCTCTCTCTCTCTCTATCTATATATATATATATATAGGACCCGGTTCAAATGAAAATTGATTCTCGATTGAGAACCAAAGGACAAATGAGAGTGGGACACATGTCCCACACCTCACGGGTTATTCATCATGAATAATGTATCATGAATGTATATTATTCATCATGAATAGTGAATCAATTTAACATGAATCATGATCGTGTATTATTCGTTATGATTGTTTTATTATTCACCATGAATGGTGTATCATTCATCCATGAACTTCACAATCGTTATTCATATTAAATGTGGATGTTGGGGAGTCATGACGCACTCTCCTTTATCCCCTGGTTCAAAATCAAAAATCGGTTTCCATTTGAATTTATATATATATATATATATAATTTAATTTGTCAGCCCCACACTCCAAATATGTTACTTTAATCACATCAACCAGGTTTGTTGGAGATGATAAAGAACAGCTCATTATTTTTGTCTGCCAAATTGTTTAGCATAGATCACATAATTAAGCATCTCTTCCCCCACATGGATGTTTTGCTTACCTGATATGTGATCCAGCTTTTTTGGTGCTATACCACTGGATGTTGAAATTTTTATTCCTTTGATCAAGTCGTTTTCTTAGGTAATTTAGTGATGAATACATAAGTTAAATAATATTGTTTGAAATCAGAATCTTCATCATTTTAATTTATCTTTAACAAATCACGACCATTTGAACAATTAATCCTATCTAAATCATAAAGTTCTGGATATTTGATTACTCTACTTGATGAATTCTAACCTGGTAAACAAATTAATGTTGGTCAAATCTCTATATGACTACAAATAATTGCATAAGTGGTACATGTAATTAATCATGCATGGGCATTAATTAATTAGAATTACTTTTTTCTCATACGTACAATATATATTTCGAGTTCGATGAACATTAATTCAAAGCAATTGTACGTCTTATATATGGTTATCAAAAATTTCTAGGAGTATCTCCCATACCCACAATCACATATATATGTTTTTTCCCTTTTCACAGTATTCATGTAGTTAGCTTCCAAATAAGGTGAAATATGAATAGAAAAATGGGATATAAATGATGGTGTTTTTATAAAGTAACAATGAACCAATGGACGCAAAACACGTTTAAATGTTTCTACTGGATTATTTGACAAAATGAGGTCGACTTTATATGTTTAAAAAAATTGGGTCTTCTTTGTTAATACATTTATTTCGCATTCACCGAACGTAAGCCCTAAAATTATTAATTAAACAACACTGTTTTTTGTAATATAATTAAAAAAAAACAATACTCTTTTTTTTTTCAAATTAGTCGGACTCCAATGGGTACTTTTTCTTTTTGAAAACAAGGAACAATCTAAACATTTTTGTTTTACATTGATGATTCATATTACAATAGAAAATTTCTAATGTTTGAACCTGGGCTCAATTGGATATGCGTTTTGTATACTCCTTTTGCAAAATCCTTAAAAAATTTATACAATTCTACATTCTAGTGATGAAATAGAAACGTTGCATCGTATTTTAATCGTAAAGATTATTTTTGGTTCATTTAGGTTTGTCAAAATAATTAAGACCTTTTCAAAATAATTCGTGAACAAAGTTAATTAAGGAAATTTTATTTTTGTGAACAAAATAAGGAACACTTAATTAAATTCAATATGAAGTATCTTTATTGGTTTGGCGGAAATTTTATTTTCACGTTAATATTTTATTTCAATGTATATATAAGCCATTCAATGAATTATTTGAATATACATAAAACATGAATCATGTGATCTATCTTCGACAAAAAGTGCACTAATAAAAGAAATAGAGGTTTATGCGTTCCATCGTGTCACTTGAGGGTTATGATGGGTTGTCATCTTGTTTTGGAATTTTCCTTTTATTTAAATACTTGAAATTTGTATGATTATGTGTTTTATGCTTTCAAACATATAGAAAACGACAACAGTATTTATCATCTTCTAAAAATAAAATTCCATGACATCTTGCATGAGAGATCAGATATTCAGATAGATATATATATTAAAAATATTCTATGGTTAATTTTATGAAGAAAGTGGTAAAAAAATAAGCAACACATTGGATACTATTCATTGGGAATACGTACATATGCATACAAATAATTTGTAAGTAATTGTCCGGTATACACATGTGTATAAAAACTAAGAAACAACTTATATTACTTGTATGCACATATACATAATGTCTAAATGAATGGTCACCAACAGGATATTCCTCCGTTTTTCATTTTCTGGGAGTTTTTTTCCCTAAACCACCCCCCCCCCTCTCTATCATTCTGTCTGTCTCTCTGTCTCTCTCTCTTTCTCTCTATATGTGTGTGTGTGTGTGTGTGTGTTTGTGCGTGGTTGGGTTTAGGTGAAAATGAGAGTTATAGTAAGAAGTGATATTTCATCTTTGGATCAATCCTAATTGAAGATATCCACTAGATCAACATTAATGAGAACCACTAGATCGATTTCCTTCTAAACGCTAATTAATGAGTTATTTTGAGAATAAAAGTGATCAATGGTTCAAATCTTTTCTTACACTTCTCATCTTAACTCATATTCTCATACGATCATTCATGTGTGTGTGTATATATATATATACATACATAGGATAAGGTTCAGAGGAAAACGCCAAAAAAACAGAAAATTGAAGAACACTCTAGGAGGCCTCCATCTTGACGGTATGCCCTAACATGCATTTGTGCATATGCACTAATGCATAGAAAAAAAGAGCTTCAATCGCTTATATGCATTAATGCATATATATGCATTGATTTATAGAAAAAAAATACCGTCCAGATGACGAGCTCTCAGGGTGTTCTTCAGTTTTCTTTTTTATTAGCGTTTTCCCCTAAACCTCCCTCTCTCTCTCTCTCTCTATATATATATATATATATATATATATATAGGGGTGGGTTCAAATGAGAACTCAAATTTGGTTGTGAACGTGAGGACAAATGAGAGTGCGACACGTGTCTCATTCAAAGAAATATTCAGACTGAATATAGTATTTATTCAGCCTGAATATACAAAGAAAAATATTCAGACCGGATATGGTATATATTCGGTCTGAATAATGCTTATTCAGTCTAAATATTTCTTTGTATATTCAGTCTGAATAATCTATATTCAGACACGTGTCACGCTCTCATTTGTCCTCACATGCACAACCAAATTTGAGTTCGCATTTGAACTTTTCTATATATATATATATATATATATATATATAATAGTTGGTCCCTATCTTGCTTAAGTTTCTTGGCGCTGATACAGGGATGCTTAAATCATTACTAATCACTTGCTAATTATAGCCGTGGGCGGATTTATACAGTGGGGGAAGGTACCCCAGTCAAAAGATTAGAAAAAAAAATTACATAGGTTAAAAAAGATCAAAAATACAAAACCTACCCTTAGTTTCCCCAGGCAAATTTTCCAAGGGGCCCCATCTTGCCAGCGATTGACTAAAACACTAAAAAGTCTTTTGAAACCAATCAACAAACCGAAAAAAGTCCTTCAAAATCGACAAAAACACTAAGAGAATCCTTCGAAATCAACTTAAAAACTTTAAAAATCTCTCGAAATGGTGTAATTAGGATAAAAACACGTCGGTTGACTTTACGCGCCTCTAGTCTACCTAAATTAGGACCCCGCTATATAAAAATCCTGGATCCGCCACTGATTATAGCAATACCAGATTTCGACTTTTTTGCGACATTGAAGTCAAATATGAATAACCTTTCAGCTACTTACGTATTATGAACTTCAATATTCATATGTAAATATCTAACTACAAGTTCAAGATTTCAACTTGAGTAATATCGATCGGTTTTATTTTTCCCATTTTTTACTTTAAAACGATAAAATTTTACGACATTCTCGTTCTGATCATCAGGTGTTCCGAATACTCCCGACTCTTGAAGAATTAAGCATATATATATATATATAATATATATATATATAGAGAGAGAGAGAGAGAGAGATGCATCTTCAAATATAAACCAGTCAAAGGTTACAAACTCGTACAAATCAATATAAAAAAAAATTAATGAATTTTTTTCATCAAATGTTATGATTTAAGATATTATTACACATATGTGTGTTTCACCTTGTGCAAAAAATACATGTGAAACTTTTATATTATGAAACAAATACATATGAAACTTTTTCATAAAAAAATATATGAGAAACTTTCAACTTATGAAAACAAATATATGTGAAACTTTTACCAGGTGAAACAAACATTTGTGTAATAATATATTAAATCATAACATTTGATGAAAAAAATCCGTTAAAAAATATTTTTTATATTGATTTGTACGGGTTTGTATAGTTTGTAATATTCGACTGGTTTGTATTTGAAGATGTGTCTATAGAATCAGTACGACATGTACATTTCTCTTCCCTCGTCTGGCAATCATATATATAGGATTTTGGCAAGGCGTGTTTGTTAGTTTTTTGTGTTGTCTGACTACCTATTTTACCCGTGTGATATGTAAATGAAATCAACATCACTACTAAACAAAAGACTTTTTTTTCCTTAGGAAATATGTCGTTAAAGGGTGATAAAATGTCACAAAAGTTGGTGATTAAATTGTTGATGGTTAATTCAAATCAGTGACAGATTCCCCAATGATTTTCTGGATGATCCTTTGGTATTTTCTCGAAAAATATCGGATTTTACCAAACTATTGGTATTTATGGTGGTCCGTAGATAATCATTGATGGAAATTCACCTAAATATTTTTTGTAGGTAAAAATAATTTGTTCTATAATTATTTTTTTGCCTGTATATAGGAATAGGATGGTCGGTGGTTCTTCTAAATAGTCAATGAACTACCGAATATTTGCATTAGATTTTATCGTATTTCTTAATTAGTAGTTGGACAAAAGTACAGTTGTGCTTCTGGAAAGATCATGCATATATTGTTTTGGCTTTGAGGAATATTTCTCTCGCTTTATTATATAAACTAATACAACCTATATATGTTGATTAATTAGTTGCCTTTAATGAACATGTTAGGGTGCTATTTTTCTCATTGCAAACTTATTTTGCAAAAATGAGAAGGAAAGAAAAAACAATACTATCATTTAAAAGAATAAAAGCTTAACTTTACAGATGAAGAATCATGTGAAAATATGAATTAAAATGAGAAACGTAAGAATCGATCTAGACTTTGGATCACATTTAATCTCACCTCCATCCCATTATATGCATTTATTATTGGAATTGATCCGGCTTATCTTGATGCACCGAATTAATGTTGATCTTCAATTAAAAGTGATTCAATAGTGGAGATCTCTTCTTACCCTTCTAACCATTAGTTTCATTCTCACATGAACTCAACCCAACTTTTGAATAAACTATTAATATATATATGGTCAAGTTCAAATATATAAAAAACTGAGGAATACCCTAGTACCATTCATCTGTATGGTATGCACATGTGTATAAAAGTATTTTGTCTGGCATGTACATGTGCATAACATCCACACGTGCATTAAAATCAGAAAATATTTTCAATTACTGATATACACATGTACATGTGAATAAGATGAATAGTTACAAGAATATTCCTCAATTTTTTACTTTTTGGGGTTTTCCCATGGAACACCCCCCCCCCCTTCTCGTAGGTTCATACAAAAATGATACATTTTAGAAAATAACAAAATTGCCAAATTACATAAAGAATCACATGTAATTCACATGGCAAAGTCGCATGAATCACATATGATTTTATACGTGATGTTATGTAAAATCATATGTGATTCGGTTATTTTCTTATTTTTTAAATAGGTAAATTATTGTATGAACTAGACTCAACACACACGCATAGGGGAGTTTTCCATTGCAAACCTATGATCATAATTAATGAACTAATCATCTTCCATGTATATCTCAACCAATAATTAATGAATGATGATATATTTCCATAAATATCTTAATGTTTCATAATATAATGGTTTGCAAAATTTGCAAATATTCATATCATTTTGCAATGGATAACTCCCTTATATATATATATATATATAATATGTAAATGTAAAATACTTAATGGTTTTTAATTTGGTCTAAAATTACCAAAATTATAGCTTTTCTGGCACAAAATCAAATAAAATGGTTTTTTTTAATGATAGTATTTTTATTGAAACTAGCAAGGTGCTAGAAAATAATTACATTACAAAAATAGTATGTAAGGGGTTTTGCAACCACCACACCCAATTAATATTCCACTTCTTACTTCTATTTTGCGCCCAAATGAACGAATATATGACTATATTGTCCCACAACAACGCCTTCTTAGGTTTCATTGCTCCAAAAAGCGTCTCATTCTGAAAATTCCATATCGAACATAGAGCTGTGTACAAAACCGCTTTTAGGCAATCAACTTCTCATTTCTCCAGTCTTAAGGATTCCATCCAATCTTTCCATCCCGGGACATTATGAATGCCAGGTATATTCAAGTTCCACCAGCGACCTATATTTCTACAAATATCTTGAGCCATCTGGCATTCAAAGAACAGATGATCCACATATTCACTCTTCTCTTAGCATATCGGGCATAAAACAGAGTGCACGTCAATTCCCCTTTTTACAAGATTATCTCTGGTGGGTATTTTATTCAGACTCAACATCCACATTAAAACATTTACCTTAATAGGCACCAGCTTGTTCCACCTAGTCTGAGTTTGATCAATCTCCAAGCTTTTGGAATCTATTTAACTTCAGACAGACGCCATCGAGAACTCCCCCGCTCCATCCATGGTCCATCGCCACCTATCTCTCTGGTTAGATAAGGTTATATTTCTAAGAATCTCTTTCAATCTCTCTATCTGATCCATTCATATTCCCCCTCTTGGTTATCTACATAGTATCAAGTCCCAGTCTTCTAGGCTCGCACGCTCTTTCACCTTAGCCTTTTTATCCAGATCCAACATAAAAACTCTCAGGAATTGCGTTTTTAACGGTTCACCAACCACTTCTCCTCCCAGAAAAGAGAAACTCCCGTCTCCTACTTTTTTCTTATAATTCCATAAGGTTTTTACATTTGCCGGCCAACTGTCCAATCGCTATTAAAATTTCCGTCCAAGTTGTATTTGTCTTCCTGTGAGATGATCTTTCCGCAATCAAATAAAATGGTTTGAATATTAATTACACCCTCAGAAGATATTAACGAGGGATTTTATTTATATTTATTGGCAAATTCAAATCTTAAGTATATATATAGGTGGAGGTTCAAAAGAGAACCCCTGTGATTTACGAGAATGCGAGAACAGTTGTGGATCTTAAACCTTTTTGACCAATAATTTAAGTTATAATAAAATAAAAATTATTTAATAAGGATAATAGTGTAATTAGGTATTTTTTTATAATTTTAATTAATTGGAATTATCCCATGATTTTATATTAGAATCCTATCACTTTAGGATAGAACGTCCTTATCGTTTTCTTCCCAATATTTTCTCCCCCGTCGTATCTGAATATTCGATATGATAAACATGTGATACAACCCTAGATGAACAAGGATGAGAAAAAGGTGTGATAAAATGTAGTCATTTTGGAATTGAATGTGTTGTGATAATCTTGTGATAGACTTGACTAAATGGATTACTGTTCTATTATGTAGCCATATTTGTTGTGATAAACATGTGATACAACCCCTACTCGAATATATACATTAATCCAGCCCTACTCGATTATGATATGATAAGCATGTGATACAACCCTAAACGATTACATACATTGTATGTTCTGATAATCATGTGATGGCTTGACTATATTGATTATCGTTCTATTTTGTAGTCGTATTTGCTGTGATAAACATGCGATACAACCTTAGTTGAAGACGTACATTAATCCAGCCCTAATCAATTACCGTATGATAAACATGTGACACAACCCTAATTAATTACATACATTGACCGATTCATATTCAAAGTGTCATAAAGCTATGATAAACAAACTTTGAATCTAATATCTCTACAATCTTCTTGTTGTGATTGTGTTATTTGAACATTATCACTTCTATTTCCAATTTTACCCTTTCACATCTTAAATATTTTTGAAATGTTTTCAATATTAATTTAAATTTAAATTTAAATTTAAAAAAGTCCTTAATTTTGTTTGTTATCACATTACTTGGTTATAGATTGTTCTTGCGTTCTCGTAAATCATAGAAGTTCTCGTTTAAACCCTTCCATGTATATATATACACACTGTTGGAGATGATAAATAAAAATACAGCACCTTAATATTGTCTTATGTGAAATCAACTATTAAAAGAATGGTGTTATAGCCATGTGGTATGTCTTGAAATCCTAATTTGTAAAGAGAGTTGATTAATTCTACAATTAAATAAATATTTACTATTTATTAAGTCATGATCAAATAAAAGGTATTTAATTTTTTAATATTCTTCTTATTAGAACAATTTTTTTATTTATGACCGTGAATAATATATAAACACGTGGGTTGCATAGTTAGGGTTAATTAGAATGGTGTCAAAGTCAAGGAGTAGTTGGTCATGTGATCATCCTCATAAGTTTGTGTAATTAATTATATAGATTTGTTTAATAAATCATAAATTAAATAATTCCACTCTCAAAAAAGAGTGTGTAATTAAACATTAATTGATAGACGAGATGGATTAATTGAACATTTTCAGAAGTTTAAGTTTTAGCCTATTAATTAGATAGGAACTTTCACCGACCAACATCATCAATAGCTAATATTATATGGTGTGATTTATGACGAAACACATATATAGTCACATATGGACTACCTATAACATGAAGTTTCATATGGTTTTGTTGGCACCTACAAAAATGGACGGTGATCCATTGATAACATATAAAATTATCAAAAAAATTACCGTTATCATTTAAATTGTTCAATTAAATAAAAAAATTAACCGTAGATGATCCAAAGTATCACCCAAGGATAGTTTGTTTTTATTCGATTTTCTAATATTTATCGGTGATCTGACTATTAAATAAAAAACTTTTGTCTACGGATTTTTGCCTGGAAAATTTGTCGCTAAATAATGATTCCTCATAAAACCGTCACAAAAGTTGATGGCTAAATTGCTGGTGGGTAATTCAAATCAATGACAGTTACCTAGGGATTCTCTTGGTGATCCGTTAGTATTTTCTCGAAAAAACATCAGATTTTACTGAACAATTGTTATTTTCTGGATCATTCATGGGTAATCACCGACATAGATTTTCCTGGATAATTTTTGTGGGCAAAAATCATTTGTTTTGTAGTGTCTCTTGGTGATTTTATATGTCACTAATAGATCACCGAATCACCAAATAATAGTTTCTTTTATTTATTTTTAAATTTAATTTTTTTAAATTCGTTACTCATAAAATTCATTTCATAAAGATATATAATAATCAGTTTAACTTGATGGTTAATTGTAAGACCAACAATTTATTATGATTTTTAAAATTTTGTTTGTATAAAATTATAACTTGTTAGTTTGTTCAACTTTGTTTTTATAATATACTATACCAATTAAGATATATAAGTATTAATCTTATAAACTTACAAGTTAAATTAAAATATACAGGAGTTATATGCATCAAATATCATAACAAACCAAAATTTAATTTGAACCATCTTAATGAACTCATTGATTATCTAATGATTCCTTTGATTCAGACTTAATATTTTTTAAAGTTAACTTGGAGGATTTAAGTGCACAAATTGCATTATAGAACGAAGTTTGTTGGTCGTCATGAATCATGTGGTCTTTTTGGTCAAAAGTTATAAATAAATAAAAAAGTTTAAACCAAATGAAATAGATTCATGATTCTGTCCCTATAAATAACATATTTGTTATTCACACACAACTACCGCCAAATTACAAGATGTTAAAATGTCTCATCTTCTTTAAGGGTTTCAATCAAGCAATTTATATATAAAAATTCATTTATAAATTCTTTTTTTTTAACATAAGGACATATTCCAATCTGTTTATCCAACAATTTATATTAAATAGAGTTTTAATTAAACTTATTAGATAGTTAGGGATACTTAAAAAAGAGAGTTAATTTAATCTCACAGTCTATCTTATCACGCTTTTTATTTATTTTTCTAAAATAAAATTAAACTCTTTCTTAAAGTTTAAAATAAATTATCTTAAAAATTAATAATATACCCTAAACCCTAAACCCTAATCAAATAACTTACATAAAAAAGTGAGAATTTCATTTCATTTTGATATAGTTTTTTTATTTGGTTTTTAACCGGTTTTACATTAATGGTATATAGGTGTTATATTTATTATGAATATTTATTTACGTTCAAGTATGTACAATAACTCGACACCATAAGTCCGTACGTAACTCGACAATTCGGCATCATCTTTTTCAACACTTTCTTCAACATCGTAAGGCATCACGTTCTTTAAACACTGTTTTTTATATAAATAATCACTACTAGAAAATTGAGTATTTTCAACGGAAAATGTCGTTGAATATTTTCTACGAATTTTAGAAGAATTATTGACAAAACATAAATTTTCTACGAATTTCCGTTGGAAATCTCTCACAAAATACATTTTCAACCAAAAACTTTTTGACGAGACATTTCGTTGAAATTTTTTTGGTTGAAAATGCATATATGTTTGTGAGAGATTTTTAACGGAAATTCGTTGAAAATTCGTAGAAAAATTATGTTCTGTCAATAATCCCTAAAATTCGTAGAAAATTTTCAACGACATCTTCCGTTGAAAATTAATTTTCATAGAAAATACTCAATTTTCTAGTAGTGAATTAAGGAGTATTTAAGAGAGAATTCATTAAAATAATTGGAACAAATAAACTCATATCAACCAAAAAAAGATAATTTAGGGACACGGATGCATATAATCTTAAATTAATTTTTGATTAAATTCATGATCTTTTAATGTATCAAATAAAAATAGCTTTATATTCATGAGAATGAAATGAATTTAACCAATATCTCATTAAAAGGTCATGAATTTAATTAAAATCTTATTTAAATATATATACCTAAATATTAAAAAAGAAAATAGATTACTCATAGTCATAATTGAATGTAAACGTACCTATAAATATGAATTTAGTTTTGGCAAAATGTAAACCATTCCTTTTATTCATTATTATTGGATTAAGGCAGATGGAGGTACAATCAATACCACCTCCAATTTACGTAAACACCGAGAATAGATCTCAACCATAATAGAGATGATCCAATGCATGTGATTAAAAAGATGGTTGTACAATCATTTTTTTAACATCCCCTACTTTTTAAATCGAAATATAACAAAATTATAGTCAAAAAAATAATATTTAATACAAAAAGCGGTCATCTTATTCTCTTTAATTTAACAATCATACGTGTTATAGTTTTTATGGCGTTCTCATAAATTAGGGATGTGCTCGTTTGAACATGCCCATATATATATATATATATATATATATATAGAGAGAGAGAGAGAGAGAGAGGTAGGTTCCGTTAGAAACAACATTTTTAATGAAAATCGGAGAACCACCAAGAATGTACCATGTATCCATATTCATAATGAACGTAAATAGGACTTTTGCAAGATTGTGTAAAATTCATCATAAATGTTTGCTTCACGATGAATGTTGTAAAACTTCACATCTATATTCATCAAGGTGGCACATTTTCGGTGGTTCCTCGGATCTCAATGACACACATTTGTCATGATTTTTTGTAGTTATAACGAACGTTGTAATGATGCATATGAACAGATGTCACATCCTTGGTGGTTCCTTGATTTTCAATTAAAGTGAGGCTCCTAAAGAAACCTCCATGTATATAGAGTTAGAAAGAACCAAATAATAACATGTTCAAAATAAGTTAACACAATAATGACCAAATCACATTTAATTTTGCACTGAGATCACATTCAATTACAAAATATAGTCAATGCAAGGATATGTGGACGACTCGACCTACTACCTAGGTCGCGGCCAAGGTTACATATAATTACCTATGATTTAGTCATTTTCGTATTATCTTATTTAATCATTCTCTTTTATTTGTAATTGTGTCATCATTCCTTATTTTTTATTTCTTAAATTTATTATTTATTTCCTTTTTTTTTTTTTTGAAAGGCAAGATACTTTTATTAAAAACGATCATAACATATATAAGGATGAAAGGGTTTAAAAAAGAAATTCTACAAGAAATAGAAAACCAACCACAAACCCAAATAGAGAATGAGAAGGGCTAACAACGAACCCAAATAGAAGAAGGATTTTTTGGGTTCTGTTATAAAAAATAACAGTTAAGCCCAACAACCAGTTGGGTATTGACCCAGTCCAATAAAATGTTTAATAAACATTAATTTTCTATTTGAAACTAAAAATCAAATTTAACCAACCCTTTTAGAAAAATATATAAAAAAATATTTATAAATTAATTTAAATTCAGTTTTACTTTTACATCATCATTGACAATTTGACATTAACAAACCAAAATTCGATCAAGCCCGATTTTGAAAAAGTTAATCAAGTTCAATTTTGAATAATCTGTTACTTGATTCAGGCTCATTTATGCACTTAAACTCACACCTCAAATCATATAAAATCTTATATTAATCTATATCTATATATATAAAGCAGGAACATTTTACAGTCCACGTGTCATTTAAAGAGGACATTTGACAGTCCACCTGTCTGTTTTACCCTAATTTGTTTTTCCTCCTTCGATCACTGTTTTACCCTAATTTATTATTCATCCTTATACTGAACAGCAGTCCCTTTGTCTTCCTAACAGATTCCTGGTATTACTACATTAAATAAAGGATACTTTATCCATCTTCTCCGAACCCTTCGTCTTATCCGGCTTAGTGAGTGCTTTAATTTTAATCAATGTCAACCAATCGATCATTGACGCTACATCAGATATGTTGGTGGAGATCATCTACGGCTAAGACTGAATGCCTATCAGAGCAGTAGCAGCTTTGGGACGTCCAAAATGCATCTTGGAAACAAACTGGGTTGACCTCCTACTAGAAAAATCGGCACGAAAGACCTGTAAGTTCATCATCGTCTCTCCTCCTAACTGACTAGGGTTCTATTGATATGTTTTCGTTTTAAATAACCGATCCATTCAGTTCTTTTTTGTGATTCTCTTTTAAGAAGCATTTGGGAGGGGAATATGGCAAGTAAAAACATTTGAAATTGAATTTAGTCTGTGCCCAGAATATTGATGTGTGTCAATTGGTAAATTACATATAGTTTGTAAAATGGATACAAGGTTGTATTCATTGAACTGACATAAAATCTCTTTATAATTTTTCTCACCGGACCAAAAGGTTTATAGCTTTATTGTTTTATGATACAAAGGTATTGAGAAATGGCTTTTATGGATTTTGATTGATTACAATCAGATTGCTATAGGAAATATTTGATTGGCTTGCCTTAATTTATGGAATGGCTACATCAGATCCATTTCATTGAATTTGGGATGAATAAGTAGATGACTGATCCTATATGATTTGTGTTATTGGATTTGTTGTTGTTGGGAAACTTTCATTATACCTTACCCATATGTAGTTATGGCCTATAATGTTCTAAAAACCCTTGCTTAGAGTCCCTTTTAGCATTACAAGACTTACTTCCATTAGTAACCAATCTTGAATCAAGTGTTTCAGAAAGTTAAATCCATATTTAATAACTCTCATAAAGAGATTCTTTTTCTCATTCCTGTATGAGTAATTGATGAACCATGAAATGGATAAATTTAAAAAAGCAACTGTATGAAAAATTATAGTTCGTATGCTTAAATAATCTATAAGTATAAGTATATTTTATAGATAAATTCAACCATTTATGCTTCCATAGATCCAGAAACAGTGTCAGTTTCAAGTTTAACACATTAGTCATCAATAATACACACAAAAAAAATACTCAATTATCATCCATCACTAGAATAATGAATTTATGGCATATGATAATGTGATTTAAATAGTTACTACGAAAGCTTAAAGGGTAGACTAATAATTGTTTGACTGCATGCTAAGATGGAAAACTCACATTCGACCCTTTGACCCGTGTAAGTTGTTGTGAACTTGTGATGAATGACATATTTGATGTAATTTATCTAAAGAATCCTGTTTAGGTGTTTGTTGAATGTGGTTTGCTTTATGGAGCTTAATATGTGCAATAAAGATCGTTGATGCATCAACTCAAACCTAATGTATATTTAAGGTGCTTACTAGCTGGAGCCTAAATTAGACTAAATGTGTGTAGTTTCTGCACATTGGTTCTTGGTTATGTTTTCTTCGTATTTGCTTATATTTATGTTGCTTACTCATATCTAATTCATCAAAAATCTTTCTTTCTATTTGTATTGCTATTGTAGATCCCGTTTCAGGGACTTTCAAGAACAACCCTCCTGGATCGTGTTTCTCCATCATTCATTTCATCAGCAACAACTTTCCTAAAGATGAGGATAAAATTGCATTTGCATTCGATAACAAAGGCAATTTCAGAAATAAACATTAATGAAAATCCATCTACAAATTACTTTGTAAATAATGAAAGAAGAGGACATGAAGTTCTACTATATCTTTGCCATGTTATGGTCATCCGCAACATGTTACGGTATTACGTTCTACTACTTTTTACAAATTAATCATTTGAATATGATTTACTGATTGTTATATTTAACATTTAAAATTTATTGATATGTACAATCTTTATATTAACACCCAAAGTTTGTCTGCTTTGGCCTAAAAATTGAATTCATTTTTGTCTCCTCATCTCCCCTGGACTAGGAATCGCCTAGGGTATTTCAACTTCTCAATGTCCCTTTGCTCTTTGCCCTAGGAACCAAGAGCAGTAGGGATAAAAATTAGATTCCCATATGTTCTGGCAACTATATTTATATAAGCTGCAAGTATGTATTAAGTTGTCTCAAGAAGACGTGCCATCAACCACAACCTCTAAAAACACAGGTAATATCTATATAATTCCTCATCACTAGATAAGATTTTTACCATACCTATTGATTTCTATGACTCTGATAACGTAGAATCTTCCACCTGATTGTGAGAAGCAATCCTTGACTGATGCATTGTTTTTGTGATTTTGAGCTCATTTATTTTAGTAAGGTGGCCAAATTAGCACGATTTTGAGTTACTCGTTGATTCAAAAGTTGTGCATCAAAAGCCTTCCGGCATCCACAAATTGGAAATATGACGTCATTTTCCCAAAGTGGTATGATATGAATGTTTTTCATCTTTGGGTGTAACTGAATCTCTACATATGAGTTTGATATTTCATTTTTTCTTCCTCCTTGATTTTGCTGACATTTTCTCAAAGGTACCACAATCATATGACAGTACATTGGAGCACACAGGTGAGATATAAATAAATTTTATGTGCTTTGAAGCAAAGGAAACTAGGTTGGTGCTTATTTTTATTTGAGTTGTTGTCAAGGTCTTCTTCTTTGGTGCAGCTATATATTGTGATCTGATATGATTATTTTTATATGGTTTGTTACCATCCTCCTCTATGTGTCTACAACTTAGGATTATGTTGGAGTCATGCTTGCACTGCATGATGATGATAAGAAGAATATAGCTTTGGACCAATTTAATTTAGCTAAGTTGTTCAATGATAATAACGCATAAAAGAAATTCAGGTATTGTGCATATTGGTAGCAATGCTTTCAGGTTAAGTTATGAGACTAAAGTTTATTTTCACGGAAGCCGCCCAAGCGAGCAAATCTGTTCTACGATCAGGTATTGTGCCTATTGGATGAAAGTTGGTTGGTTTTCTGAAATTTTTTGGTAAAAATTGTTATCGTGAGCAAAGGATATTGTTGTCGACGATGAAATACGGACCTTTTGTGGTTTCAAGTTAACGAGCTCGATTCTGCCAGGTGTAATTTTCGTAAATGGGGTATCTGAATTTTAGTTGGCGTAGATGAGATACAAAGACTTTAATGTTTTTATTTTTTAAGTTTAGGCTCTTGAAGGTGGATGGTAGATTTGATTGGGTAATGTGATCTCGATTGATGAGAGTTTTTGGAAGTTGGCCATTAGAAATTTTATTTTTTCATCACAAGTTTATTTAATAATATTCGCAAGTTTTTCTTATACCAAGAATGAAAAATGTTATAAATTTAAACTATTGTTCATTCACTTTTCAAAACATGTGTTGAGAAACCTTTTGTTTTTTGTGATGGTTACATACCTTATTTCATTTCCTTTTCTGTAATTATATTTTTTTTTTGTCTTAGTCTTTTTTTATCCGAAAAAAGCACTTTAATGCAAAACATAAACTATTGTAATTGTCAATTATCACACACACATGCATATGCACATATATAGAGAGAGTGCAAATGTGTAATTGTCAATTAACACATGCATATACTTATGCATATATATAGAGAGAGATGTGTAGGGATGGATCGAGTGAGAAGTGAAGTTAAGGTGAGAAATGTAAGAAAGAATCTTGACGCTCGATCACTTATAATCTCAAATTCATCCATGAATTACGCTTTATACGAGGATTGATTTAGTGTATCTCGGTGTATCTCATTCTAATGTGCATCCAACGGTAATGATCCCTTCTTATCCTTCTCACTATAATTTCACTTCTCATCGGAATCCAACCCGGAATATGTGTGTATATATATATATATATATATATATATATGGAGAGAACCTAACATAAAATAGAATAATCACAAAAAGGACCCAACAAATTCCACTTTTATAAAACTAATCAATAAAAATAGTTTATATTTAAAACAATTAATATATTCATTGTTTAGCATAGTATTGTGTATTCGTTTCCCCAAGTAATTACATATTTTCTAACAATAATATTTCGTCACCGTGCAACGTGCGGGTGGCACAAACTAGTTACATATGAATCTAAATATTTTTTCTTAGTTCAAACCTCCTATTTTTTGTACTTGAAATTGACATAGATATATTCTTTTAGCTTCATTATATCTGGGTTTAATTATATCAAATATAAAGACATTAAATACCATACTAATCTATTTATTTGTGTGCAAATATTTTGAATTGGAGATTAAATAATCATCTTGATTGCTTTCAAACAAAAATCAAATAATCTGGATTATTAGATTTAATATCAAGAATTAAAAAATGAAATTCCTTCACTGAGTTTAGAAAAATTAAATATAAAATGAGTATTTAATGATGTATTATTGGTCGGTTACAATTAATAATTACTTGAATTAAATAATTTATTTGAAATATGAAAATGCATCAAAGGAGATGAGATTTGGCAGGGACCGCTAACCAGCGCGCTTAAGTATTGTTTGGTAAAAATAAGTTAGCTTATAAGTTAGCTTATTTTCATAATACATGTTTGATAAACTAACTTATGACTTATAAGCTAACTTACTGATAAGCTAGTTGGAAGTAACTTATTGAGCTTATTGTCGTTTTTTTCCGATTATACCCCTGATTAATATAAATTAATTATCAATTAATACTGTTTTGAATTTTATTAATTAATTAATTTTAATTGTAATTATGAATTAATATTATTTTTATTAATTAATTTAATTATTAATTAATATTATTTTTATTTTTATTAATTAATTTAATTATTAATTATTAATTATTAATTCTTTTTAATTTTTAATTTTAAATTATTCACTAATGTTAATTAATTATTACTTGTAATTTTAAAAAAATTACTAATTAATTACAATGACTAGTTATTTATATATTATATGTAGTGGTTTTTTAAAAGTATAAACTAATGTAAATAAAATTAAACATTATTTTAACAAATCCAAAATTTATAATATATATGATAATCAATTTAATTTATTTAAATAAATATATTATATTTTTTTTAAATATCTTGTTTGAATTAATATATATTATTTATTAAATATATATTTTGATTATATTATAATTGATTAATATTTCAAGATGTCCATTTTGGTCATTTTACATTTTCATCAGCTAGTTTTTACCAAACATGACTTATTCATCAGCTATCTTATCAGTCATCAGCTACCTTAAAAGTCATCAGCTACCTTATCAGTCATAAACTACTTTATCAGCTAGTTTGCCAAACATAATCTTAGTCCCTCCATCAAGTTGCTGGCACTTATTCACTCGTGTTGCCCATCAACACGTTAGTATTTTTAACCTTTTTTTTATGATTTCTTTAAAGTAAAAAATTAAAATTCAAAATATTTAAAATAAATTACATTCAAAGTCAACAGATACTCTATTTTAGTATCATCAAAAGTTGTAACCATAGAAGTATTTTTGACAGATTCTATAAAATAGAGATTTTGATAGTTTTTGTTTTATAAGATTTTTTAAACCTTTTTTTAAAATGGATAAAGTTGAAGAAAGATGATGATATTCTCTAAATTTGAAGAACTATCCAAAATTGATTACCTATGAAAGATAGAATCCTTGAAATTAAATGTATATGAGAATAAAATAATATTTTATAAAATTTATTGAATATTTTAGTAAAGTAATTCATATTGTAATCATCAAAATAAAGAAATTGTTGGAGATCAATAAAAAATTTCTTTGACGATATTGAGTTGTGCTTCTTCTTTGAAGATTCTTTAAAGGGCGTTTGGTTCACAAAATATTTTTAGATGGAATGGGATTTGTCAAAATAATTTGACTTTGAAAGAAATTGGAATGGAATTTTATCATGTTTGACAACTTGTTTTGTTGATATACATTAGAAATTGGAATCTATCTGTTTGGTCCACAAGATGTAGCTTTGAAATAGAAGTGAAATATTGGTAAATGACCAAAATACCCTTTTTCTTAAAAATTTGAAACCGAAATCCAACTATTGTGGTGGTCGGCGGTGGTTCAAATTGGTGATGGTTGGTTGTGGTTCAGATTGGTGATGGTCAGCATTGGTTCAGCTCAGTGGTGGTGAGTTGTGGTTCAGATCGACGATGGTTCAGATCAACAGTGGTCGATGGTGGTTGGCGGTAGTTCAGATCGATGGTGGTTGGTGGTGATTCAGGTCAATGGTGGTTGGTGGTGATTCAGATCGGTGGTGGTCGGCGATGGTTGACAGTGGTTTAGATCAACTAGGAAAGATGGAGATAGTTTGTCTTTTTTAGAAAATAGGATGGATGGAATTGAATTCCTTCTCAATTGTGATAGAATGACCAAATCGATGAATGATGTAATGTGTGGAATTCAATTACATTACATAGATAAACCAAACGTTTGAACGGAATTGATCATTTAAATTAGTGTGGATAGAGGTGAAGGAAGAACACCTTACTTCTTTCAAAAGAGGAAACAGAGTAATTTTTCCCACTAGCCTAACTAATGATTTTACCTCACTTTGTTGTATTGTATATACAAGCCTAACTTTATAGATAGGAATTCAGAAAAGAGTTCTATTATATTGATTCTTTTCCAAATGGGAACCACCGATTTACAAATTTTATTAACCACAGAATTTAGTGAGCGACGCCAAATCTTTCTATGGATTGCTTTTTTCGCCTCTTTCGCTTTCAAAGTGCCTAGTCTACTGCAACAGGATAAAGGAAGGCAGGCCAATATTCATGAGAAGACCCTCTTTACGTTATCTCTTTCTGCTCGCCCTTTGAGAGGAAGATGAATGTCAATGTCCCCTTTTTCCTCTCGACAAAACAGAAAGTATCATTTACTTACGGAATCTCAAATATCTCATGTTTCTTCAGCTTGTTCCTTGCTCGTTCCTGTCCTTAAACGAAACTCTCCCCGGTTGCTTCCTTCTACTTGTTAAACTAGAAATGATCTCTTACGACTACCATTGTGATTGACGCATCTTGCACAAACGTGCCTGCAAGGAGAGGAACAAGAAACACATTTGGAGGAAAAATGAATTCAAAACCTGGGAAAACTGCTATCAACAGCAATGGCATTTTTTCCTTAAATGGAAGCTCTTTCGAAAGTAATAGTGGCTAGGAATGGTTTTGCTATCTAGATCTTGCAAGCAAGGCGCGAAGCGATTCTTTTGAGCTCTAACCGGCTAAACCCGTTTTGGTGGCCCGCCCCAAGTCTTGCCCATAGCTGACTTTTTTGCTAGATGATATCGAATAGTACGACTAGAGTTCAATCCCTCACCTTGGTTGGGATAAGGTGCAGCAGCTGTGGTAAGAGCAATAGAACCGACCGCAATGGAAACTGCTTAAGCAAATCCCGTTCAATTCTTGATAGAATTCAGATTGACCTTAGGCCTTGTCTTAATACCCTAAAACTGTCTATAAGGCTAATTTAGCCTAGGGAAAAGGCCCGTTGCTCGTGAGTGTATGGTATAAGCCTACCTGACTGTGATACCGACTGGTCGAACAAAAACGAAAGTCGGCCATAGTGGTCCGGGTGTTATGAAAAATGGAAAGGGACGGGTCTTATCTCTCGAAAGCAACATAAGGAGTTGCTTATCGTAAATCCGGAAATGAAATTGCAGCAGATTTTGCTCAGTAGGTTGTTCTCCTTGTTTTGTTAGCTATGATTAGTAAATAGTATATATAATAGTAATAGTAAATTCTACGCTCCCTGGTTCATGTCTTTCCTCTTCCTCGGTCTCGTCGGAATCTTGCTCACCAAACACCCGCTAACTTATTCATCTCAATCACCCAAAATCCAAAAAGGATCACATATTCTTAGGGGCTGTTTGGTTTGCGGAATTCAATGGAATCTGATGGAATTGGAATGACAAATTCCTTTGACCAAATTCCTTAATAATGTTTGGTTGACGGAATTAATTGATTGGAATCTATCGAATTCCACCGAATTCCAGGATTGAGGGATTTGATCATTCCTTAACATATGTGAAGAATTTTGAATTTCATTTCGTGGCAAATGTAAGATAATCTATAATTTTCATTTAGAAAGACAAAAATAAATTTAGCCACCACCCTCTACCCGCCCCCACCCACACCATCCTCGCCGGCAACATTTCCGCCACCACCACCACCGCTACCCCTACCCCACCCCACCTATCCACCACCACACCACACCACTAATGTCGTCGTCACAATTGTCACCCTCACCCCCGATAAATGCATTTTTTCCCGAGATTCCATTCCAATTCCTATCAACCAAACACGTGGTCAAATTCCATCAGATTTCATTCCAATTCTTTCAAAGTCAAATTCCTTTGATGGTTTCCAATTCCATCGAATTCCATTCTGCGGACCAGACACCTCCTTAGAACTTTGGATATTTTTTATTATAATAATAGTAAAGGTAAACTATACTTTTTTTTTCTTTTTAATATTACTCTTTTCATTCGTTATTTTTGAAATTATCATTTTTCCTTCCTTGTCGTGTACAATTTATTGTTGTTTTCGTATCTTATACTTGACAGTAAACCGTTAACGAAGTTAGCTTTCGGGACAAAACAACAATGTATTATAAACCACAAAAACGAAAAAGTAATTTCGAAAGCGCATATGTCACTACTTGAACATGAATATGTGAATGCAATGGCACCCCTAGTCCCTAGATATAGAATCCGAGGCTGAAAAACTTAATGATAAAAGAAGTAGGGTTAGAATTGGTAAAAAGGTAAAGATATTGGGGCTCATATGCAATTATATACTTTATGGTGGGGGTGTTTGCAAAGCAAAAGATGGTGCAAAATCATGTATGGCTTTAAAAGTGGGAAGCTTTTTTTATTATTTTTAGCATCTTTAATAGTTTTTTTAAAATAAAATAAAAATCAGTGTTTTATTTTTAATTTATTTTTAATTTATTTTTATTTTATTTTTATTTTTATTTTTATTTTTATTTTTATTTACAGTAGTAGATTTTTTATGTTGTTTCTCAAAAAAAATCAAATAAATCTTTAAGTTCAAAAAATTCTTTAAAATTTCATGTAAAGAGGAAAGTTTGATTTTTCTATTCATTTTTGTGAATAAAATTAAATTATTATTATTTTATGTTTTTAAAGCATATTGAGAGTATAATATTTTAATGATATAATAATAATAATAATAATAATAATAATAATAATAAAATCTAAAATAAAATTCTTGTTAAATTTAAACATATTTTTTCTAAATAAACTTTTGCTTTTATATTTAAAAAAATTATAAAGGATATTCGCTATAATTAAAAAAATACTTTAATTTAATCAATAAACATAAATGAAAATAGAAAGCGACCAGACAAGCACTGCTCATGTTCCTTCTCATTGCTAGTCAACTAAGTTTGACCAAAATCCAAATGCCTTAAATTATTAGAGTAAAATACATTTTTGGTCCTTATGCTTTTTTACTTTTTACAATTTTGATCCCTAAGGTTTATTATTACAAATTTACCATCATTGTTTGTATGTTTTCTTGGAACCGGTTCATGCTTTTAACGGCAGTTAATTTTCCGCTCTCAACTCCGTGCACTTGAGATCAATATGGTAATTTTACCATTGACTTGACAATGATATCGATTATAAATATTTTCTTAATTATTATTTTCACCATCATACATTATTATCTATCAACGAAAATAGAATTACCATCATCCACCATTATATACAACAGAAAACAGAATCACCACCAACCATAAAAAACACATGATGGTGCCTCCAAATGTGTTTGTCTTCCTCCAACACAAACATGAACCCACGCCCAAACTAATCAAACAAATCCAATAATTAAAGAAGCAGATTCATCAAAGGACGGACCCAAATGCAATAAGAATATTATATAAAACTAGGTTAAGTACATCTCTGTATATTGTTGAATGATCACTACTATTAATTTATTTTTTACATACATCAATATACATTTTCGATAAAAATGAATTCAAAGTGAAAAAGAAAATTGGTATTAGGTGAATGATTGGGTTTCATTAGCTAGTCACAGTGTTAGCATGGTTATAGGTCTAGACCCCACTTAAAAAGCGACCTTCACTTATTTTATTTTTTCCATCAATAATTAAATTGGATTATGTTGGTGACGCATAAACCAATTCGAAGTTAATTTAATGCATGCACTTTGGTTTGAAGATGGTTAAAAATCGGTTTTGGACTAGATTGAGTTCAAATCTATTTTTTTCTAAGTTGGATTGTTTAATGCCGACAAAAATTTAAGTATTGGTTTTAGACCTTGTAAACGGTCCCAAATGCAATTGTGGGATAGACCTGTTTTTTTTTTATAAAAATATTTATGCAAAATGTTATTAATACTTTTTAATTACGATTTTTAAAATAGTACACTTTAAATAATGCATTTGCTTGTAAAAGATTGTTTTTTTAAATCTTGTTAAAAATCACGAAACTAGTATTATAATTAATAAAAACTTCAAAATAAAAATAAAAAAATGGTTGCATGCATAACCGATTCTGGTCTTGGCCCCATAACCGGTCTCAGATCAGGTCGGGCCTTACAATTTTCTAAAGTTTGTAATCAATCTCGGACCACACCGTAACCGTTCTCAATTGATTCCCATTTAACCATCTCTATTATAGTCTAAATGTGAAAAAAGATAATGCTATATTCAATTAGGCATGTACACTTTTGGTATATTGGTTGAGGTTACCTATGTAATTATGTATTTGTTGCATTTTTGTTGTCTAGATTGATAAACGGTCTCTTAATATTAATGGACTTATTTAGTGTTGTAAATTAAAGGTTTAGGAAGTATAAGTGTGCAAAAAGGACGAGACATAGTAAGTCTAAGGGGCCGTTTACCAATTCTTACCGGGGTAAGTATTTACGGACAAAATTCACCAATATCACTTGTGTTGAATGACACTTTTTAAAGCATAAACACTCACGTTGTTTTTACGGACTTTCAGATTTTAAAGTAATATATTTTATGATTTCTCAAATACACAATGTTCTTTTCTGGCTTGAGACCTCCCTCCTCTGATGAAGTTGAGTATTGGCACAAACTATGAAAGGACGCCCTCCAGAGATGAGTCGTATGGGTTTGTGTCAAGTTTAGTTGAATATCTATTATGTTATTGTATGATGTTTTTAGGTTATGTTTGACACTAGTTGATAACTGATAAATTAGTTGATAGTTACTAAACTAGCTAAAAAATAAATTATGCTTGACAAAGTTACCTTATAAACATATAAAATGACCAAAACTAGCACTTTGAAAAATTAGTCAATTACAAAATTTTATAATATAATTAAAACAAACGATTAATAATATAATATACTAATACAAACTAGAAAGTTAAAAAAATTATAATAATATAATTTTAAATTATTATATATATATATATATTAAAAAATTGATTTGTTAAAGCAAATTTTAGAAAAAAAAATCTTCATTAATTTATGATTTAAAATAATCATATATATAACATGAATACAAATAAAAGTGGTCAACTTTACATATCCTAATTAATTAGTAATTTTTTAAAATTATAGTTAATAATTAAATTAAATATTTAATTAGAATCATTTAATAAAATTTTATTATATTCATGAAAACAGAATAGGTATAACTTTAATTTTTTGTAATTTAGATAAACATTACTAGAATTTTTATATTTTATTTTTTAATAACTAAATATATCGAATAATAATAAAATATTACCGCAACTCCACTTCTAACCTTCTGAGATTGGGTGTAAGTCTCCAAAGCTTTTTCTGGGATAACTAGCAAGGGGGAAGGAAGATCTCCACTCATTTCATTCATTCAGTGTTTGCGGTAAAAAAAATGATATAAACAATAATAATTCAAAATAATTAATAACCAGTATTAATGTACGACTAAAATAAATTAATAATTTCCAATATTAATTCAGATTTATTAGTAATAATTAATTTTTATTTATTAGTAAGGGTTATAATTAGAAAAAGTGATAAAAAAGCTTTTTATAAGATACTTCAATTAACATTATAATAAATTAACTTACGTTTATCTAAATATATGCTAAAAAAAATAAGTTAGTTTATGCTTAAGTAACAATATAATATAATTAGATATATGTTTACACAATGTAAAAAACAACTAGGATGGTACATATAGGTAACAATCTAGGTATTCACTCCACCCTATGTTGTCTAACATTCTTGAACCAATTTGGGAATTTTGACCAAATTGGTAAACTCAATAGGATGATTTTACAAGCCTAATCTGACCAATATTAACATAATATGATCGGGTTTATCGAGTTACGATAATTTTTCGTACACCATATGGGTTCTTTAAACCTAAACCTTCAACATATATATATATATATATTTTTTTCTTTCTCTCTCTTTTATTTCTAGTTTCTGCTTAGACTATTAAACTGTGGTTCTGGTTCATTGTAGTTTCGGGTTCCTCAAACTTCTCAAGAACCACAGTTTAATAGTCTAAGCAGAAACTAGAAATAAAAGAGAGAGAAAGAAAAATATATATATATATATATATATATGTTGAAGGTTTAGGTTTAAAGAAGCCATATGGTGTACAAAAAATTATCCACCCAAAACCCGTCTGATCCAACCTGTTAACAATCTATTTAAATTTAACATGATAAACCGTCAACCTGTCAAATTGTCAATTTATTAATTAAAACGGTTAAAATTAGGTTAGCGAACTCAACCCAACCCAAACTGGTTCAGCCACTAATACATATTATTTTGCTAAAATTATGTGTATGTATATATATATAATATTTACAATTTAAAAAATATATACATATATCAGTCCAACTTACAGCCCAAAATCCAAAATTAATACCACAAGTTCAAAATTAATCCAATTATCTAGTAGTCCATCAATACGTCTCAATTCCATTCTTCCACCTTATTCTCTTAACACGAGTACACTGAAACAACTAGATCGAGCGTTGTTGGACGCCACCGAACACTACTAGACATTGTTACTGATAGACACACTACAATAAAATTGGTTTTACAGGACGTCTAGATTATTTAATAAAAGTCCTATAAACTCATCTTTTTACTGGACATTTATGTTTATATGACCCTTTTTTTAATAGCTTCGTATAAATATATAATAGTTAATATAACATTTTTTTAAATAGCTTCATATAAAATTAGTTAATATAATACTTTATTTTAAAAACATTTTAATTTTTTTGTTAAAAATCCTAAAAATATTATATAATAAATACGTTTTGCTTTAATTCTATAAATTTTAAGTCTTATAAATAAACTTTGACTTCTATAAAATCAACCTATTACCTATCAATATGTTAAAAAAAAGAATAAATTGGCACTAACTCAAATTTTAAGGTAGGATAAAAAGACACTTTTGCCCATGTTCCTTTCCAAAAGTACCCCTCCTTTTCACTCTCAAATTTGAATCCCAAATATTTATCAAAACCCCCATTCTCCTTCTTCCCTCGAAAAAAACAGAAGCCAAAAATGAGGGGTTTTCTTCTCTTCTTCCTGTTACAACTATTAACCACTTCCTTCGCCGTAAAACCCCACCGGTTGCCGGAATTCCGAGCTCTTCTTTCCCTGAAAACCGCCATTACAGATGACCCACAGTCCTTTCTTTCCACATGGAACACAACCACCACCCACTGTACATGGTTTGGCGTCACTTGCGACTCTAGACGTCGTCACGTAACGGCCTTAGACATCTCCGGTCTCAACCTCACCGGCGTTCTTTCCTCCGACATTGGTCACTTGCGCAACCTCGTTAACCTCACCGTCGCTGCCAACAAATTCGTCGGACCCATCCCGCCGGAAATTTCCTTTATCTCCGGTCTCCGATTACTTAACCTATCAAATAATATTTTTAACGAAACGTTCCCGCCGGAGGTTTCTAGCCTTAAGCTTCTTGAGGTACTTGACCTTTACAACAACAATCTCACCGGTGACTTACCTGTTGGCCTCTCTGAAATGACCAACCTCCGTCACCTCCATCTCGGCGGAAACTACTTTTCCGGTAGTATTCCACCGGAATACGGCCGGTTTGCTTCTCTTGAATACCTCGCCGTATCTGGAAACGAGCTCACCGGTCCTATTCCTCCGGAGATCGGAAACTTAACTACACTCAAACAGCTATACTTAGGCTACTACAATGGTTACTCCGGTGGTATACCTCCGGAAATCGGTAACTTATCAAGCCTTATCCGACTCGACATCGCAAACTGCGGTCTCTCCGGCGAAATTCCTCCTGAAATCGGAAAACTTAAAAACCTAGATACGTTGTTCTTGCAAGTAAACGGACTCTCTGGATCTCTAACGAAAGAGCTCGGAACTTTAAAAACCTTAAAATCAATGGATCTATCGAACAATATGTTCACCGGAGAGATACCGGAATCGTTCAAAGAGCTCGGAAACCTTACCTTACTCAACCTGTTCCGTAATAGACTCCATGGCTCGATACCGGAATACATCGGAGATCTGCCGCAATTAGAGGTGTTGCAGCTTTGGGAGAACAATTTCACCGGCGGAATTCCTCAAAAGCTTGGCCAGAACGGAAAACTACAGATCCTTGACGTTTCTTCGAACAAATTAACCGGTTATCTTCCTCCTAATTTGTGCACAGGAAACAAGCTTGAAACCCTAATTACTTTAGGAAACTTCTTGTTTGGCCCAATTCCAGAATCTCTAGGTCAATGTCGATCGTTGAGTCGAATCCGAATGGGGGAGAATTATCTCAACGGTTCAATTCCAAAAGGACTTTTCAATTTGCCACAATTATCACAGGTTGAGCTACAAGATAATCTTCTCTCCGGCGAGTTTCCGGCGACAGATTCTGTTTCCGTCAATCTCGGTCAGGTTAGCCTATCCAACAACCACCTCACCGGACCGTTACCGGCCAGTATTAGTAATTTATCGAGCGTGCAGAAGCTTTTGCTCGATGGCAACAAGTTCACGGGACGAATTCCTCCAGAAATAGGGGAATTACAGCAGTTGTCGAAGATTGATTTCAGTCACAACAGTTTTTCCGGCGAGATAGCGCCGGAGATCAGTCAGTGTAAGCTCTTGACATATGTTGATCTCAGCCGGAATGAATTTTCCGGTGAGATCCCAACTGAAATCACAGGTATGCACATCCTCAATTACTTGAATCTATCACACAATTCTCTCGTAGGAAGCATTCCAACCTCCATAGCATCGATGCAAAGCTTGACATCTGTAGATTTCTCGTTCAACAATCTTTCCGGTTTGGTTCCGGCCACCGGTCAGTTCAGTTACTTCAATTACACTTCATTTTTGGGGAATTCCGATCTCTGTGGACCTTATTTAGCCCCATGTAAACCAGGAGTTATCAATGGCACCCATCAATCACCTTCAAAACCACCATTATCTCCTTCTCTAAAGCTTTTACTCGTTATCGGGTTACTTATTTGCTCTATAGCATTTTCCATTGCCGCCATTATCAAAGCTCGATCCATAAAGAAAGGAAACGAAACTCGACCATGGAAGCTCACCACTTTCCAACGTCTCGATTTCACTTGTGATGATGTTCTCGATAGCTTGAAAGAAGACAACATTATCGGAAAAGGTGGAGCCGGAATCGTTTACAAAGGGGTTATGCCAAATAACGAGCTCGTGGCGGTCAAACGATTGCCGGTTATGAGCCGTGGTTCAGCCCATGACCACGGGTTCAACGCCGAGATTCAAACCCTAGGGAAAATCCGGCATCGGCATATTGTGCGATTATTGGGCTTTTGTTCGAATCATGAAACAAATCTTTTGGTTTATGAGTACATGCCAAATGGGAGTTTGGGAGAAATGCTTCATGGTAAAAAAGGTGGTCATTTGCATTGGGATACAAGATATAAGATCGCGTTAGAATCCGCAAAGGGTCTTTGTTATCTTCATCATGATTGTTCGCCATTGATCCTTCATCGTGATGTTAAATCTAATAACATCCTTTTGGATTCCAATTTTGAAGCTCATGTTGCCGATTTTGGACTTGCAAAGTTCATGCAGGATTCTGGCACTTCCGAATGCATGTCCGCTATTGCTGGTTCTTACGGCTATATTGCACCAGGTATAACCTTACAAGCATAATATCCGATAACTGATAAGCTAGTTGTTGGCTGATATACTAGTTTTTTACAAATAAACTAATCATGTTTGGTAAAAGTCAGATGACAATATAAAATGACCTGAAAAGACATGGGTTGAAAAATTAATTAGAAAAATATAATGGGCATAACTGGATTTTTTCACCTAATGAAACTGGATTTTTTGGACACCTCTGAAAAAATAAACTAGCTTATGGTCAGCAATAATGATCTAAATATATACATATATATATATATAGAGAGAGAGAGAGAGAGAGGAAAGTTCAAATCCGAACTCAAATTTGGTTGTGAACATGAAGAAGACAAATGAGAGCGCGACTCGTCATATTCAGACCGAATAATGAAGAAAATATCCAGATTGAATAACACTACATTCAGACGGAATGTAGTATTAATGATTCTGAATATTACACATGTCGTGCTCTCATTTATCCTCACGTTCACAACTAAATTTGAGTTTGCATCACTACATTCAGTCTGAATAACACTACATTCAATCTGAATATTTTTCTTCGTTATTCAGTCTGAATATGACACGTGTCGGGCTTTCCTTTGTCCCCAAGTGCACAACCAAATTTGAATTTGCATTTGAACCCGTCCCTATATATATGATGATGATGACAAAGATTATGTCTTTTTTTGTTTGTAGAATATGCGTACACGCTTAAGGTCGATGAAAAGAGCGATGTGTACAGTTTTGGTGTTGTTCTTTTAGAACTACTAACGGGTCGGAAACCAGTCGGAGAATTTGGGGATGGTGTCGATATCGTTCAATGGGTAAGGAAGATAACAGATGGTAACAAAGAAAGCGTTTTGAAAATCTTGGATGCTCGACTTTCCACCGTCCCCATCCATGAGGCTATGCATGTGTTCTATGCCGCAATGTTATGTGTTGAAGAACAAGCGGTGGAACGACCGACCATGAGAGAAGTTGTTCAGATATTAACCGAGCTTCCAAAGCCTCCGGCCGCCATAGATCCACCATTTCCGCCATCACCACCAGTGGCGGCGGCGGTAGAGTCTTCAAAAGAGAAGGAAGGGCAAAACCAGCTTACTGATCTTTTAAGCATCTAAGATTAGAAAAAGGAGTGCAATTAGACTGTATGTTGTTAAGTTTTATGGATTTTGGTATTTGGGTATTGGGGTTAGGTTTAGTTTTTATATTTGAGATTGTTTTTTTTTCCTTGTTTTTTGGGGTTTAATTATGGTTTATGGGGAGGGTTTTGCAGTTTAATTAACTGTTAAGGGTGTTTTGGAGGTGATTTATGTATAGCAACATTGGTTGGGGGTTTGACTTAATTAATATTATTAGTACTTGATCACTATTTCATAATCATCAAGTTAATTCAAGATTGTGTGTGTATATACAGATAAGTATCATTAATCGAGAACAATAATAAAATAAAAGAACATGAAAATGTTTAAATTATTGTAAAATCATACGTGGTTTTACAATAATAGTCAATGCAAGGGTGTGTGGCCAACATGGCCTGCGACCTATCAATATAAAAACAATATTTTCATGATTTATTTTCATCAAATTCTAGGATGTAAGATAACCTGAAAGTTAAACAAATCTTATTAAATTAAGTGTCAAATTAAAAAATTAGTAATTTGGGCAATTTTGAATTAAAGAATTGAATAAAGGGTATTGTGGGTATTTTGCAAGTTTTCTCTCTCTTTTCATTAAGAACATAATCTGATAAATAAAATTAAACCTAACAAATAAATTAACACATTATGAACACCAATTAACCTAACAACTATCACCATGTAACACATTGTGATCATCTTGTGAACACAAAATCCACCAAAAAAAAAACTACAGATCCCTAAAACCGTGTATACGATGAATCTAGAACCAAAAACTTATATATCACGATGTGAACCACTGTCAAATATATTGTCTTAATAAAATATTGTGACCATCTATATTTTTTTTTTTACATTTTGTAAATCTAATTTAACACAACACCTCTAAAAAAAGTGTATAAGAAGTTGGATAGAACAATTAACTAATGTTTTTATAAATGAGTTATGGATTTCTTTTATATAGGGTTTTAAATTTCCTATTTGTGACGAAAATAAATTAATTAAATGTATTTATTAGTTGGTGTTTTATTATTATTAAATTACTTTTTTAATATTTATTCAATAAATAACATAATTATATTAAATAAACTATCCACATTGAATCTCATAAATTCCAAAATTGTCATTTGATAGAAATATACGGACTTTAACATCACCATAAATATATTGAATGTGTGCAAAATACGAGAGATATTCAAGATGGGGGCTTGTCAGGAGGCCATTTAATACTGAATTCAAGTAAGACTGTAGAGTCAATGAGTGGTGTCAGTTGCCTTCATACCAAGTAAATCACTTTCTCTTCATTTAACACCCCCATATTCATATTCATCATATTCATATATGAATATGAATATAATAGGCATTTGTCATGTGTTCATAAATGCATTCTAAGTACAACTTTTATTGCACTCTTTACATGTTTCTAAGTTCTACCACCTATCTTCTCATTCATTCCAAAGAGAATTACCTTTAAGGACATTTTTAACAGAACTGCAAAAACACTGTTGGGTCGGAGATGGAAACTCAAATCAACAAATAAAACGAACGGCAAAATCCCAGGGAAGAATTTTTTTTGGTGTTAATATCCCATCAATTTGGTGTTTTCTATAATATGGTTGGAGATGTACTATAAATGCATTAGGTATATGGACGGATTGGATTAGATTGGACATAACGATACAAGATGAGATTGAACGAACAAGAATGAGATAGGCAGTGAAACAATTGTGAAGGTATTAGAGTTTTAATTTGACATTGTATTTTTATCAATTATCTGATCTTCTTGATTTTTGTTTCACCTGTTTTGGTTGGATAAAAAAAATGCATTTGTCTCATTTAGTCATGTCATATCACGGTCTAGTATTGTCTCAAAAGTTGGACAGTCACTTTTTGTTCTATAATGTTTAATCATATTATGTCACAGTTTAGTATGAGTACCAACCTCTAAAAACTCATTTTCGATAAAATAAAAAAAATACTTTCGGAGAAAAAGAAGTCAAAATATTTTTTTTAAACATTCTCTCCATCAAATTTTTTCTATTTTGTATATTACAACACATAAGTATTTTTTTTTTAATAATATAACAGATAAGTATTATAAATCATCATGGTATTATGTTGTATTGAATAACATTAAACCAGTGTTCTTTTTATATACTATTCAATGGATGATTTGTTAGAGAAAAAATAATCATTTTATAAATGTGATGCGTATACGAAGAAGCTATTGGAATTGAAATTACCTTTACAGTCTCGTTGTTGGATGTTTATTTTAATGTTGTTTGAAGGGAAAAGAAACGTATGGTGTCAATGATATTATGCATATAAGATTAAAAAAGTTAATTAAAAATTAGGTCAGATTAAGTTATTTTGTGTTGGGTTGAGTCGGGTTGATCGGATTTTGGTGCAACCCTAATATCATTATGTTCATAAAAAATGTGTTTTTCTAAACCACAAGACTTGTGGCGTACTGGTTAAGACTTGTGAGAGATGAGGCTAGATAACCGATATACCCCAGTTCGAATCCAGACGCAAACAACTTGTGGCCACTGGGAAATTATCTCAGGGCTACATGTTTTAGCAGTTTTAAAATTGTCAGAGATTAGTCTAGACAAGTACCTAGGATATCATTTTAAAAAAAAATGTCTTTTTTCTAGATGCGAACATAAGTCTTGTCAATAGTAATATCATGATTCACAACCATAAACTATTTTATTTTTCGAGCTTATTGAAAAAACTTTTTCCGGTAAATGATAAATTACCTTTTCAAAAAGCTACACTAGATAACTATTGTGAGTTTTTTTTTGCAAAATTTTTAAAAAAAATATGTTCTATACATCTTTCTTTTACATAATTTGATATTTGTAATTTTGTTTATCGACCATTTATTTTACCACAGAACTAGTTTACCAATTAATTTACTCGTTAACGGCTAGTTTGCCAAATATAACGTAAATATTAGAAAATCTCCAACAATTATGTCATAATATAAATTTTGGTGCTTTAAGATAGTTTTTTTTGCTCCAACAGCTATGGTATATTGCATCGTAAAATAGAAAAAAAGAGAATATGAAAATCTCTAAGCTTAGAGAAAACTCTATACATAAGAGAAAAATGGTATTCTAATTTTTTCTTACCAATAAAATGTATTGAAAATAAATGTTAGAATAGAGAAATAATGTTTTACTAAGTATATAGAATATTTTTTGATCAAAAAATATATAAAATATTTTAATAATACAGTTAAAATTATAATTGTTAGAATAAAATAGTCGTTAGAGTTACATCTTTTTCTAAAAGGTAATATTTAATATTCTATTTTAAAAAATTATAACATAAATATTAAAGAAAGCTTTAGATAAGAAATAAAGTTGATATTTTTATTATAAAAAGGTTAATACTTCACCTTTTCAATTATCAACAAACAGTATAAATGCAAGAAAATTGAAAGGGAACGCATGTGAGTTGTTTGATTTTGGACAAAAAGAAAAATGTAAGAAAGAGACTTTTTGCTTTCATTTTCAAACTTTTCAAAATCCAATTTGAAAAAATAAAAATAAAAATCTTCTTCCACTAACTTTTCCTTTTTAATAATAGTTTGGAAAAAAGGTGGAGGAAAGTACAAAAATCAGAAAATGGGGGACTGGAAGTAAACATGGGCTCCATCAATGTGGGTATGTGGGGGATGGACACTAATATCCACAAGTTTACCATATTTACAAAGTTAGCCCTTAGACTATTTGAATTAATAAGAAAACGATGGGAATTTCAACAATCTTTACATTCTACACCTTTTTATTACACCTCACAAAAAGTGTATAAAAAATCTAGAGTAGTTGTAATCATACCCATGCTTGAGAACAAGTGAAGATACAATGTATTTGTAGTTTTTACATCACTTTTAACCGTGTCTTGTTAATTTTACGTTAGATTGTAAGTAACATAATATAAAAATATATTTATATTTAATACGACAAACTTTCATACAACATGATGGTATTTTCACTCAAGGGCAGAATTTCTGTTGAAGGTGGTCCTCAACACCGACAAAATTTAATGAGAAATGTTATCGCATGAAGTCTGTATTACAAAAGCATGATTAAATATTTGGTAAATTTTTATGTACCAACTTATATTTGATGAAATAATCGAATTTATAACTCCAAATAAAAATGCGCACATGAAAAAAAATGTTTTTTGATACAAGAATGGGCATATCTCTAAGCAATACTTGTACATAAAGAAACAAAGAAAGGGATGATGTTTTTCAATTGAAAGTTGAACAATCGATAACTACTTATGAAAAATCAAATGAACTATACATAAATACACACACACACACACACACATATATATATATATATGTGTGTATGTGTATGTGTGTGTGTGTTTTCAAAAGCGCGCTTATAAGTGGCATTGATTAAAGGTTCTTTAATTTATGATTATTAAACCAATATGAAACAATCCTAGCATCTTTATCACAAGTAACTTCATCTTTCAAATCTAAATCAAGGACAAAAAAGTTATGACAAACAAAAGTTATTCATCTAAACTGATCACAACTAGATACAAATATCGAAACTAATAACCAAGATTCCTCCATCAAAGCTAAATTTATACAAAACAGTAGGTAAAACAAAATTGGTCATCAATTCTATCCCAATTTTACCACTACAAAGTAAAAAGGGTACAACAATCTAAGATAATTGAAGTGATGAAAACATAAATCTAATTTCACTTAGAACTCAACGAGAGCACCACAATCTTAACTGACCTCGTTCTTGAAGTAATTATCGGTTAAAGTAAAAAGTGGGCGACCTAAGAGATTATGAATGAAGGTTGGGTTGCTAGCGTAAAATGGACCAGTAAGGATTTCAATAATTAAAATAAGAGAGAGAGAGAGAGAGAGAGAGAGAGAGAGAGAGATGTGAATATGATTAAAATGTATCACTTCCCTAAAAGTAAATTTGGAGTTGAATACAGATAATATAGACATATGTACAAAACAATGTGTGATGAGGAGGTCGGGATCATCGCTTCATCGGCGAACAGGAACCGAAGGTTTTTTCCGGTTATTGCAATTGTGGTTTCTTCTCTATCTGTTTGTTTGTCTGTCTCTCTCTCTCTATATATATATATATGTGTGTGTGTGTGTGTGTAGAATATGAGGGTTCAAACAAGAACATCTTCATTTTAGGAGAATGTGAGAACGTCTTTTTATTATAGTCAATCACATGTGATTCTAAATCAGAGATGTGACAACCTTTGGCATCACCTAGGTTGCGGGCCAAATCGCTCGTACACCACTAGGGCTTCTCATATGTATCATCAAATATGATAAGGGTGTTTGTGATGTAATATTATAATCCATTACATGTAATACTTAATCAAAGACGTAGAAGATCTTTAACATTTCCTATGTCACTTTATATGTTGTCTGCACACTACCATATCCCTTCATGTATGTTAATAGTATTCTCGTATTTTCGTAAAATAAATATATTCTCGTTTGAGCCTCGACTTATATATTGGATATAATTTATATAATTTGTTTTAAAAAAAAGTAAAATTGGAGGAAAATAATTGTGAAAGGGATTGAACCTACACCATTTCCTTTAAAATGTCGTAAATCAACGAACAGTTCTATTATAATTTTATGAAGAATTTCTACAGTTTATATTCTTATGATTAAACTGTATCACTTTTTACGAGTCTCACTTGGCTTCATTAATACTTGTTTTGGTTTTTAATATAATTTTTTAACGGGCTTTTAGAAAAAATTGTACCAGTCACTAAATTATGAATCTATCTTTATATACGTATGTATATATCGGTCAGATTCAGGGAAAACGTCAAAAAAGCACTGAGAAACACACTAGAAACTTTCCATTTAGATGGTATGCACAAATGCATATTGTAATTTATAACATGCATTCGTACATTAGCACTAATGCATATATATGCATTGATGCATAGAAAAAAAAACAGCTTCAATTATTTATATGCATTTGTGTATACCATCCGAATGAAAAACTTCTGAAATGCTTTTAATTTTTCTTTTTTTTTAACATTTTTTTATTCTAAACCTCCCACTGAACATATGTATGTTTATGTGTGTGTTTGTCGATGAATGCATGAGGGGTGTTAAATAATAGAACGTGATATATATGGGGGGAACTTTAATTATGGGAAGTGAGTCACGGGCTCAGGGGCTCATTATTAAAATTTAAACTTTTAGTATAGATTTTTATCCATAAAAATGTATTAAATGGGTTTCCTTCTTATAATAATATATTTGTTCTTTATTATTAATAATACTATTAAAGTTATGATAATGCAAACCACGGCCATGAATGTAGTCAAATCCAATGTCCCATAAAAGTCAAAGCCCTGAAAATAGGAACAAAATAATACATGTGCTTTTCATCAATCTTAATTTTTTTTACTTATTTTGATAATATATATATATATATATATATAATTGGGTTAGGTAAAGAGAAGTTATTGTGAGAAACGTAAGAAGAAATTTGGACCATTGGATCAATCTTAACTGAAGATTGAAACTAATGAGATACACTGAGATACACCGAATCAATTATCATAAGAAACTAGTTTATGATTGGGTGTGAGATTAAAAGTGATCAAGGGGTCATATCCATTCTTATGCTTCTCATCCTAACTTTTTTTTTCTCACACGATCTTTCGCCTATATACATTTGTCACTTTAAGTCACACATTTACAAACACCATGTCCTAGAGTAACTCGTAACTTTAAAATCTTATGAAAATGATGAAAATAATATAAACTGATTTAAATACCTACTATCATTGTAAAAATAAAAACAAAAACAAAAACACCTGTGGGAGTTTGCCCAGAAATTAAAGAAGTGGTATATATTCCTTTATTTGTTTTCTTCAATGAAAAGGGAAAATATGCCTTTTACCTTACTGTGCATCTTTCATTTGTACCTTGTGCAGTAATGTTTGTATAAAATCATAAAATTTATAATTAATATTTAAGTTATATTTGGTGAAACAAAAATGAAAATGGAATAAATTGAATATTATAAGATGTTTTATAAACACGATCCAAATTCCAACATAATGTGTGTTAGTTTTTGGAGGCCCATTAAAATGAAGTAGGCCCAGAAGAAGAAATCCATATGGTTTGGGCCTCAAACTTTAAAAGGTAGTACATAATGTGATGAAACCTAACATTTGGTTTATCAGAATGGTATCGTAATATTTAAAAATCGTTTTTATGGGTTTTTGTCTTTTAGATGGGTTCAAAATCGATGTATTAGGACTGTTTTAAGACCAAAAGTTTTAAACAGATTCTATTATCGGTTTATCATTCTTCAATAAAGATATAATATGTTACTGGTTTTCATGGATTTCTTTTATTGGGCCTTTTAATTTTTTTATCTCGGGGTTATGAGATCTTGCCTATATGCAAGCTCGTTTATATATTTGACTTTCATTCGCCTATGAGAAGAGATTGTTGACTTTCATTCGTCTAGGTTCGTTGGTGGTCTCAATTGTATTCAACAACCAGATTGTCATTAAACTATTCAACAATACCTTCAAATTGATCCAAAGTTTTTTTTTATTACCAAGTAACTAAACATGTGAATAAAATAGTTTGAGTAAGTTAAACAAAATAATGCACTAATAAAAGAGTCTAAGTAAGTCACTAAGAGATATAACACCAAATTTAGAGTTGTTCACCCAACCTTGATTATTTCCATTTTTAGAGAGTCCGTCTTGAAACATGGAGATCTACTATAATGTTGTTCTGCAGGTTACAACAAAAGTTGTTACGTAATAAATGGTACAAACTCTTTTTCTCGCAAGAATGAGAATGGATATTTACAGACACTAACACACAGACACATAAAATAATGAGCCAATAAATGCACCCCTCAAAATTGATGTCTTTGGAGGTGTGTTCTGTGTGAGGCAATTGGGTTGCTGGTAATCAACTTTTTGCACAAAATAAATAACATACAAGGTTACAAAGATAAGAATTATCAAGATAAAACATAAATTATTCAAATCTATAATTGAATGAGTGTTTTGTGTATTTTGATACACTTTGTATTACATATCCAGTCCAACCAGTATTTTGGTGTTTTTGCTTGAGTTGTACGAGATACTCAAATGTAAATGGTTATGTTTACTAGAATTCCGTATACCAGAAAAATGTCAAAGTTTATTTGAAATATGGTCAAAAAATCTAAGTTATACTCACAAGAAAAATATGTCTAATCCTTTGCGAATGTTCGGAATGTGTCTATGACGTTCAAATTGTCCTTTTTAAATTCATTTCAAATGTCTAAAAAAGAATTCACAAAATGATTAGAAATTTTTGATAAACAAATTTAAAATTTTGGCTTCTTTCAAATGGTCAAAAACTTGTACCAAAATATACTTTTTAAAACATTTATGATTCTGTAATCAAAAGTTTTGAACTTTCAACTAATTTTGAAATTCCCTCACTTTTATAAACTATTTTGGTAAAAATAATAATATTAAAGCCTTTCATTTTCGATCTTTTTTTATAAGAAAACATATTATGAAAATGTATCCATTTAAAAAAAAATTGCTGCACAATATTCTATTTCAATAATTTGTTGTTATTATGAACGATGTGATCATATGACACATTTTTCAACAAAGTATTCAAAAAATATGACGTCGAATTGCTCATGACACATCTTTCAAAAACGTATTCAGGAAAATATCGCGTTATTTAGGGGTGAGCAAAAACCGAACCGAAACCGAAAAAAACCGAAAAACCGAAACCGGGGAAAAACCGAAAAAAACCGAACCGAACCGAAAACCGAAAAACGAAAAACCAAACAGTTCGGTTTCGGTTTTGGTTTCCAAACCGCACCGAAAAAACCGAACCGCACCGAAAGCTAAAAACCGAACCGAACCGCACCGCACCGAACCGAAATAAATGTAATTATTTTTAATTTTTAATTTATATATATATATATATTATTATAATTAATTTTATATACTAGTTAACCTAAAAATGATATAAGATTCTATTTTATATTTTCGTAAACATTATTCCATTTTCGTAAACATGATTTTGAACATTGGATTTGTAATTTTGCATTATAATATATGATATTTGTGTTTTCGTAAACATGATTTTTAATATGAGATTTGCATTATAATATATGATAACATGATTTTGAACAAATTAAAAAATTTTACAAGTTGGAAATAGAGAAGAATTATAGAACCGAAAACCAAAAACCGAAAACCATTCGGTTTTAAAACCGAACCGAACCGAAAAAAAACCCGAAAACCGAACCATTCGATTTTCGGTTCGGTTTTGGCCAAAAACCGCACCGAACAGCACCGTGCTCACCCCTAACGTTATTCATGAAGTTTTAGCAACACTTTTTAGTTATACACATTTAAATGTATTGTAATCAGCTCTTTAAATTTGACTTACAGAAATATACTTTGATATATACAATCATAATAATATTTATTGCACAAGTTATTGGAAATATTAGTCCATATAATATTTCGGCTTTTATTTGTTATCATCATAATAACCGAGATTGCAAATGTATATTTTAATAAAAACGTTTTTACTACACTTGTGTCGTCATATAGCATAATGTGAATAATACATAGATGATGACTTATCTAATTTAGTCATTATTAGATATCACTTAGAAATTATAAAAAGATGTGACATAATGAGCAAATATACTATTAAATTCAATAGAGAAAGAAATCATCCTGAAGGTTAGGAGTGTGCAGAAAGTCATCCGATCCAATGTAAACTGATCGATCCAATTTGATCCGACCGACAATAGTAGGACATCCAATTGTAATTGAATCGGATCGGATCCAAATTTTCAACATCCAAATCGAATCGGTCGTTTCTTGGATGTCAGTCCAACATCCAATAAAATCGAACCAATCCAATCCAATGATCATAGAATTCCTCATCCAATTATCATCCAACTAATATCCAATTAATAACTATATAAAATTATTAACATTTTACGGTATTGTTTTTTAATAACTTAAGAAAATATATGAATAATTAGTTGAAATGTGGATTAATTGGTTGAGTATTGAATCAGAATATTGGATGCATCCAGGTTGATCCAATGGATGACCAATAGTAACATCCAATGGATAGAAGCGATCTAATCCCATCATTCATTGGATTTAGATTGGATCGAATGACAAAATCCAATATCCAACGGATGATTGGATCAGATCAGATTCACCTAAATTCATTGGATTCCAACCGATGAACACCACTACTGAAGGTGAATTATATTCATACCCCCTCCTATAGGGTGTATGTGAGTGAGATACACAGTAAGAACTATGCGGATGTGAGTAAGGGAGAGTATGAATAGCAACCCCCATCCTTAATTACCCTTAATAATTCATCTATAAGCAATAATCATAAGATGAATAAGCATGCTTGAGTCAAGTTACAAGGAAAGTGCACAAAGAAGTTTTGTAGAAGAATTCATTAACTAAGGTGTGAATTCTTAGTTTTTTAATTTGCTTCTCAAAAGAACGACTAATCTAAATTTTTTGATAAATACTATAAATATAACAATTTTCTCCCAAAAGAACAATATTGAATACTTCTACTTCATATATAAGGGTTATAGTCAACAACTTTTGAAACATGATCTTACAGAATATTTAGGTTAGGAACAACTTATACAAACTTTTGACAGTTATATTTTTGGAGTTTCTTTTAAGATTGTTTTTGTGTATGTGTGCAATATGAAAGGAAGTCACTGTTTTTTTTCCCGATTTTAATTTGCTGACAGATTTTAAAACACCTAGATTTTGTGTGTGTGTGTTTGTATGAGAGAGAGAGAAAGAGGAAGGGCGCCAGAAAATGGTGTCGATGCAAGAAGAATGGGCGCCATAAATGGTATGTGTGCAAGGAGAAAGGGAACCTAAAAATATTGTTCGACTATTAAAAACATCTAGATATAGGAAGGAGGTCAAAGTTATAGAATAGGGGCAGAGAAGAGGATGAGCAAGTGACATAACCGCCCGACCCATGATTGTTGTCGAGGGTCTACTAGGGGTGTATATGATGCGAGTCGAACTCAAGTATCAATATACTCGATCCGAACTCGATTGAGATTTCTCAATCTTGAACTCGACTCGAAAACTCGCGAGTAGTTCAAAACTAAACTCGACTCGAACTCGATTGCAGTTTTTCAAACTCGAGCTCGAACTCGAACTCGTTTGAAGCTCGAACCGAGATCAAATCAAGCTCGAACTCAAACTTAAACTCAAATGAAGCTCAACTGTTGAAATTTATGAAACTTTAGGATTTTCTCTCATAAATTTTAAAACGTAAAGGTGTTCTCTTAAATTTTATAAAATTAAAGAGAAACACCTCAAACTTCATCATTAAAAACACAAATTTACAAGCTCCATTCACATCACTCTCTTTTTATAACACACCTTGACCCTTCCTTTACTATCTTTTTTTTTTCCATTGTGGGACAACTTCACTAACCCTTCTATAGCTTTTTTTGTCTTTTTTAACTATGATTTTAATTTTAAAAAATTGATTAGTTTTTATATCTTAAAAATGCACAAGTTTGTTCAAATATCTAAAAATATAAGACATTTTTATTATATTTTACAAATTATATTTTAAAAGTGATTATATTTTAAAACTAAAAATTAGATATAAAGAAATCTAGTATCTCACAAGCTTTTCGAGTCGAGTATTGTGTAACTCGACTCGTTCATATGTCGAGTCAAGCCTATTCGAGTCTAGCGTTGATATCTCGAGTAACTCAGGAATTGTCTCGTATCATTTACACCTCTAGGGTCTACCATGGGGAAGAAAAGGAATGGGTATACATAATATAATAATATTTTCTCCAACAAATAAATAAATAAATGAGAATAATAAAATATATTATGTCCTCGAGTTAACAAACCTTGAAAACACCGTTAGCTAACAGGGACAAAAAAAAGAAATAAAGTGGCAATCAATAATAAAAATGTAATTTTGAAAATTGGTCAAAATAGTTAGGCTATGTTTGGCAAATGATAAATTATTTGATAAACCGATAAAAATGATGATATGTTTATAAAATTTAGAATGATAAGTTAACTGATGAACAAATTATGTTTGACAAAAACTAGCTGATAACCATTTAAATGACTAAAAAGGACATCTTGATAGAATAATAATTAATATTAATGAGGGTATAATCAGAAAAGTGACAAAAAACTTCTCATAAACTACTCAAAGTAACTTATCAATAAGCTAGCTTATAAGTTAACTTATAAGTCAGCTTATGTGCATCCAAACATGTACACTGAAAATAAGTTAGCTTATAAGCTAGTTTATTTTTGCCAAACAATATCTTAATCCTCTTTAACCAAATTCATTTTTAACCATTTATGTCATCACATTTCAATTTTAACCAAAGTTTATGAAAATGCCTTATATATGCTTTTATATTATTTTCAGATTAAAACAAGAAAGAAAAAGATTTTCTTAGCAAGCGCCTACATATTTTTTTAAGAGAATTTAATTATTTTGACCATTTTAGAAAAATCATTTATCAAAATAACCATTTTCTTTCTGAGTTGACTAAAATGACCAAAAGCTAATCGAAATACATACGGATGATCGAGTTGCCCAAAACCTCCCCCCAAATACTCTAAAACCTCCGCCAAACCTCCAAATCCTCTGCCAAATTAATTTACCAAATATTATTTACATTTTCTATTCTTAGAAGTTAGTTAATAAATCACTTTAGGTACCTACTTTTTAATTTTTCATTTTACACCCTTATCACATTAACACACATACTCGTATATCAATTAAAATACGTCTAAAAATTACGTTTTTATTTTAACAAGCTACACCATTATAATCGTCTCGACAATACCTTCGAAATGAGTCCAATATTGAATATTTTTCGATTTAATTATATACTTTTAAAGCCAATTATCTTGTTAATCGGTGAATATTAATATTTTTCACAAAATTCGGAATATTAGTTAAAATATAATGTTATTTTTTTTATAAGTTGATATACTTTTTCGGCTATTAAAATATTATATTAAGGCTGACAAATTTACTCATGAAAGGTCTTGGAGAAGGAGAGCATGGAAATATTTTGTATTTTATTTATATAGTCCCCTCCGTACTCATGAAAGGTCTTGGAGAAGAAAATGGTTATTTTAATAAATGATTTTTCTAAAATGTTCAAAATAATTAAATTTCCTGTTTTTTAACCAATGTATTTTTAATTAAAAAATGGCTAAAAAAATATAATGGAAGAGATTGACTAGCCCTCCATTTTGGCCCAACCTTGTAAATTGTTTTTTTTCCTTACGGTTTAGGCCAAACCTAATAAGTTCACCTTCAAAAGGTATTTATTATTGGTTTTTAAAATAGAGAAGGAAACTCAAAATATTTTAAAAAATTACATTTAATTTCAGAAGTTCTTTTATTTGAAAACTTTAATATTACTTATACTAAAAGGGTACTCGTGCAATGCAGCGAGATCCATTTTAATTTCAATGTTGTATTTTATTTTGTCTTTATCAATGTTATAATACGATTTTATTAGTTTTGAAAAAATATATTTTATTTTTTGTAAACTTTCTTTATTTCAGATTTTTTTTTTTAAATTATAATATAAGTTTAATAAGAAAATTAACCAAAATAATACCATTTTTAAATTTTAAGTAATTATGCTTTAATCAATTGTACTAACTGCATAATAATATGTTTTTAAGAATTTTTACCAAATGCTTTATAATATAGTATAGATTATTAAAATGTCAATATATTTAATAATTAATACCCCAATAACTTTCAAATAAAATTTGTATATATTGGTTATTTCATGTTCCTTGTCCTCTTTATCCTTACTCCAAACTAAATATAAAATAATTAAATATAATTTTTCTCTCTTTTGATATATAGAAACTTTTATTTTATATTAGATTTTCTTTATTTTAAAAAACGTTTTGAAGATTTTGTTGGATAAGAAATCTCCAAAATCTTTATTTTCTTTATATTAAGGATTTTGTTATAATGATTTAAATTAGTTTGATTTATTTCATAAATATGTTAAACGAAACATACAAATTTCATTGGTATTTTATGGTTTAAGCCAACTATACTAAGATCATATTTGACAACCATAAACTAAGTTATTTTTTAAAGTTACTGAAAATATATCATTTAGATGATTATAAGTTAGGAGTCGTTTACCTAAACATTTATCTGTATAAGTCAACAATTATTCTTACCTTACCGGGTAAATTTTAGTCCATTGAAATGATAACGTATGTGTTAATTTACTCGGTAACTGTTAAATGAGTAAGAGTCATCACACTAATTTACCGAGTAGAACTCTATATCCTTGCAACCGCTTTTACCTGCTAAGTTTTTCGGTCTTTGTCACGCTCATCCCGGTGAGGCTTATCGGGTTTGGTAAATGACTCATTAGACTGCCAAACATATTTCAAACCAACCACATACTCTAGGGGCGAACAGGGTTGGGTTGACGTGTTAATGACATTAGTACAATCAAACCCAATGCTTGCAGTTTGAAAAATCTCAATCCAACCCAAATTAAATCGTACAAGTTGGATTGGGTTAGTCAGTTTGAAATGTGGCACATCAAAACATTCCTGTATGTTTTTTTACCTTGAATTTGGTGTTTTATCTACTCATAATTTCTATATTCGTCATAAATCAATTGACACACTTTATCTATATTATATACTTCTTAAGTAGATCACATTCAACTATTTTTTATATAAAAAATTGCATATATATATATATATGATCACATTTACTAAACATGTATAATAATGAATTATATAGAGTTAGAGAAAATATTTAAAGTATATGTATATGTATATGAAGAAGATGATGGTGTGATGGTCTAATATACATATTAAATTCAATTAATGGAAGGGTATGAGGTTGAGTTCAAATGATTTTAACCCAATTCCAACTAAATACCTACGATTTAAAGATTTTATAACTCAATTAGACATTAAATGACTTCGAGATGAGTTATTTTGGGTTGATTGCGTTTTTGTGCACCCTTAACATACATTAATTATGACCTAGATGACTTCAAAGTAATAATTTTTAATCAAATACCAAAATCTGGAAAATGGTTAAAACTTGAGGGGTAGTATTTGCAACATTTTATTTTTTAATTTTGGTGCAGGCGCAATCGTATACTTGTGGCAACCGACGTAGCAGACCCACCTTCTCCGATATATCTGTATTAAAGAGTAAATTACATATTTGTTCCCTGTAGTTTATTAATAATAGCAATGTTAGTCCCTATTTTCATATTTAAAATTTACAACTTATTATTATTTTGATCCTTATTATTTACAATTCTCAACTTTTTTCGTCCTTTGTAATTCAAGTTAGGTTATCCAGGGACGAAAATAGTGATAAATTATAAATCATGAGTCAAAAATCGTAATTTCCAAACTATAAGGATAACGAATATTTTAAACAAACCATAGGGACTAAAAACGTAGTTTACTTCTATTTAAACCCTTGATTCCCGAAACCGACATGCCAAATTTCAAATCCGTTTGAGAGGCGTCTTAATAAACGCTCTTCGAATATCTCTTCTTCTACTGAATCCCTAGATCTTCGATCTTTACTTTGCTCGTTTTACAGTTTTTTGGAAAGGAAACGAAGATGAGAGAGTGCATTTCAGTTCACATCGGTCAGGCCGGTATTCAGGTTGGCAATGCCTGTTGGGAACTCTACTGTTTGGAGCACGGCATTCAGGTATACCTCATTTTCTAGTCAGATCTAGGGTTTTTATGTGTCATTTCTACAGTTTATGTTTATATGGCGTTTGATTGTAGTAGAATTTCTAGTTTGCCTTGGTTTTGTTGTGGTTTTTGGTTTATGTATACCAGATTTATGCGAAACTCTTCAGATCTGTGTTGAGTTCGTGTTTATTTGACACTAATGTAGCCAGACGAATGGTTTGAAATGTTTTTTAAAATGATAATGCACATCGAAGGATACTTTGATGCGAAATGTTTCAGATCTAACCGTATTTTGGATATCTAGATCTACGGTTTTTGATGCGTATTTATACCGATTTTCATGGCCTAATTTGCTTCTGATTTATCGAAATCGATGCATGTGTTTTCTTGATGATATATTGCTTTTATCGCATGGTGAGTTTGAATCGATTTATGCACTTGATGTGAATGCGATTTACAAACCATGCTAGATTCGAATGTACCTTGCGCTTCTGATGTTCTTCTACGTGTATGAATCATATCATTTTAGGTATTTTTGACGCTGTACTAATTTGAGTATGATACTCGTTAGGGCTTGTGAGATCTGTGTCTATAAGTATATTCCTCGTGATATAGTACTATGTATATGCGTCATTTCTTTTTACTCCGTTTTACCTACTAATTTGAGTATGATTTTTGTAAACGATTGTGAGATCTGAATCTCTCTCGAGACATGAGTGTATTACATCATGGTTTGATGGTGTTTAGTGGATGTGATATTCGTTATGGTCAAGGCTGGTCTATTTGCTAAAATTAGAAGTTGAAACTGTTTTTTAACTCTTCTCATGGAGGAGTGATGTTTTTTATACATCGAAATGGTTGACCTATTCGAGTAAGATGTCTCCTGTACAGTGTGTCTACAGAATAGAAGTTTTTGTTGGCTTTACTTATTCTAACTCTTCACATTTTTATGTGTTTGACAGCCCGATGGCCAGATGCCAAGTGACAAGACTGTTGGTGGAGGTGATGATGCCTTCAACACTTTCTTTAGTGAAACAGGTGCTGGGAAACATGTCCCCCGTGCTATTTTTGTTGATCTTGAGCCCACTGTCATCGATGAAGTGAGGACCGGAACCTACCGCCAACTATTTCACCCGGAGCAGCTCATCAGCGGCAAAGAAGATGCCGCCAACAACTTTGCCCGTGGCCACTACACCAGTAAACACCATGCCTTTTTTTCTGGTCTTTTTGTTTGTTAAGAATCAATAAGTTGCTGATTAAATTTCTCATTTTGCAGTTGGAAAAGAGATTGTCGATCTGTGCCTTGACCGTATCCGAAAACTTGCTGACAACTGCACTGGTCTCCAAGGTTTCTTAGTGTTCAATGCAGTCGGTGGAGGAACTGGTTCTGGTCTCGGCTCTCTTCTGCTTGAGCGTTTGTCTGTTGACTATGGGAAAAAGTCAAAGCTGGGGTTCACCGTCTATCCTTCACCCCAGGTTTCAACCTCTGTTGTGGAGCCGTACAACAGTGTGCTATCCACCCACTCTCTATTGGAACATACCGATGTCTCTGTGCTGCTCGACAATGAAGCCATCTATGATATCTGCAGGCGCTCTCTTGATATTGAACGCCCAACCTACACCAATCTTAACCGTTTGGTTTCTCAGGTATATCTTTATTATCTTGTGATGAATAATAACGATGCCCGTATTTATCTGATGCTGACTGAATAAGTGGTGCCATTTATACAGGTCATTTCTTCGTTGACCACTTCTTTGAGGTTTGATGGAGCTTTGAATGTGGATGTTACTGAGTTTCAAACAAATCTTGTACCATACCCAAGGATCCACTTCATGCTTTCATCTTATGCACCTGTTATCTCTGCTGAAAAGGCTTATCACGAGCAGCTGTCCGTTGCTGAGATCACCAACACTGCATTCGAGCCATCGTCTATGATGGCTAAGTGTGATCCACGCCATGGTAAGTACATGGCTTGCTGTCTTATGTACAGGGGAGATGTAGCCCCAAAGGATGTGAATGCGGCCGTTGGAACCATCAAGACGAAACGAACCATTCAGTTTGTTGACTGGTGCCCTACGGGTTTCAAATGTGGTATCAATTACCAGTCGCCAACTGTGGTTCCTGGTGGGGATCTTGCCAAGGTGCAGAGGGCGGTTTGCATGATTTCAAACTCGACTAGTGTTGCGGAGGTGTTCTCGAGGATTGATCATAAGTTTGATCTTATGTATGCAAAGAGGGCTTTTGTGCATTGGTATGTTGGTGAGGGAATGGAGGAAGGTGAGTTTTCTGAAGCTCGTGAGGATTTGGCTGCGTTGGAGAAGGATTATGAAGAGGTTGGGCTTGAGTCGGGTGAGGGTGAAGATGATGAGGAAGAGGAGTACTGATCTTTGTTTGGTTTTTTAGTATCACAGAACTAGAACTCACTCTCTATTTCAGGGTTGTCTTTTTTAGATTTGGTTGAATGTGTTATATCATCAAATGACTATGAATTTTCTTGGATGTTGTTATGTTTTCCAATCTCAAATCTCTAGTTTTAGTAATGCTTAGTGGTATGAAAAGCTATTTACTTGGCTTAGGGTTATTTGTATGGATGGATGTTTTGTGTGGATTAATTTGTCTGGATGGATTGAAAAGGTTTTTGTCTAGGAGGGGGTTTTTGTAAATGGAAGTAACGTGTTTTTTTTATTTAGTTAGGAATCGAAAGATATCTTGCATAAAGCTTTCTTTATAGGTCATTTTCTATATCATTAAGCAAATATTAAATGGTAATGTGCAACTGTTTGAATCTTTCTTTATAGGTCATTTTCTATATCATTAAGCAAATATTAAATGGTGTTTGAATAAGTTTGTGAGTCTTATTAAATTGCTAACAAACAACCAAATATTATAATATTCAATGTTAAGAGTTTTTGTTATTTATGTTGTGTCAACTCGTGTCTCATCTTGAAACTTTGATAATACCTTTGTAATTTGTCAAGCGTCTATAGTTTTCTTTCTAGAGCGAAATATAATTTTCGTCCCTATGGTTTCAACTTGTAGATTCCGTGTATATGATGGCAATTTTGATACTCGGTATCGTTTGTAATTTTGGATGACACATATGCACCACTTTACTCTAAAGTGGTGCATGTGGTGATCCAAAGCTAGTTGTGAACCAATATATCATTTCACGATGATAGCTTGCAACATAGGTCTTAATGTTAAAGATCTTTCCAAAAAGGATGGTCTTTTTTTTGGGATAAAACATACCAACAACTTCCCTTGAAGGTCTTTAATGTTGAATTTTATCATATTGAGATCATTGGATAGATGAGTTGTTCACGATTCTTCACACAAGACACAAATCATAAGAAGGTGGTGTTTGTTTTCTCTAATAAGAGTGTTTGGTTTCTTTTGGTGATAAGGGTTTCTAACCTCTTATCGACCTCTAATATGTTAAGTGATGAAACAAACCCTTAATTTTCTTTTATCCTTTTGAGAGCTTGATGAAATCGATAGTATGGTCAAAAATTAGAAAACATTTCGACATACTAGAATTTACGATTTTCAAAAAATAATTAGATAAATTAATATATTTATATAATATTTAAAATATATATGTATATGTATTTCGTGTTTCCGGACGGATCTAGTGACCAAAGATCAAACCAACCCGACCTGAAATATCCCCTCAAAAACCGGGTTTTGAATTTTGGGGTTTTCGATTTGCACAAATAAGGGTGTGCATCGGGTGGAAAAGGGTAAAACACGATCAGATTTCGGGAACGAGAAAGGAAATCCAACCCACATATATTCGGGGTAGGGGCTCAGTTCGGGTATGACGGGTTCGATTGGGTAGTTCAGGTTAGGAACAAAAATCACAATGGCGTTGGGTACAAAACTACAAATCAAATTAAAACAAATTTGAATATAAAAATGGAAATGGAATCATGGTTCATATGGGTGATGATGATAAGTACATTGACTTGTAGATTGAATGGCTCTGTGGAATGTACATGTATTGAGAATTTGAGATGACTGCAATGTAGAGTCCAAATGGACTACACGGTGCATGGAATCATGGGTTAATTCACTTAATATTGTTAAGCTTAATTTATGATTAGCCGATTAGGAATGTATTGGACTATGGTATTGTAAATGTAGGCCGACCCATTAGGATTAAGACTATTTTGGATATTCGGGCGGGTTGGGTGCCAAATGTGCAAACCCAACCCCAACCCTATAATCCTACTTATTAATCCGATATCGGGTTTAAATTATTTTCGGTATCTAAAAAAGTCGGATTTTTCGACTCGGGTTCGGTCGGGTTAGCTCAGGTTTGCACACCCCTATGCACAAACACCTTATTTTCGGTTTGCGTTTGGGTTGGAATTTCAGACTCTTTCGCTGTGTTCTCGAATTTGGAGAGAAAAGAAACGAAAAGGAAGAGATGGAAAAGAAATGGAAGAAAAAGAAAGGAGAGGAAAATAAAAAATTTACTTGTGTTCTCGGAAGTGAAGTAAAAGGAAGGAAAATAAAGAAAAGAAAATAATTTTCATGTTCTTGAAGAGGAGGGAAATGAAAGGAAAATTGTTATTTTTACTAATATATCCTTTAAAATAATATAATTTAGGATGAAAGATTGGTTAGTTTTGTAATTTTATTAATTCTTTAAATAATTTTAAGAGTAAATTATATACTTGGTCCCTAGGGTTTATTGGTTTTAACAGTCTGAGTCCCTAAAATGAAATATCTATGGCTTGCATCCTCGTGGTTTCCATTTCATAACGTATTAGATCCCTAAAACTAACTTTGTTAGACTTTTCCTATTAAGTAGGTTAAGTAAGAGGGGCATTTTGGTCATTTTAAGTATAGGGACCAAACACGTAATAAGAATCATAGGGACCAAACATGTAATAAAAACCATAGGGACCAAACATGTAATTTACTCTTTATATATTTTATATATACTTAACAATTAATAATTCATAACATATATATATATATTGTGGGTGTATATATATATTATATAATTTATCAAATACTTTCACAATTTTTCTTATTATAACATTTTTTTCATTTTTTCTTATTAAAATAATATATTTTCAAATTGTATTTTTGTTATGGCATTATAGTTACATTTTTTAATTATAGTAATATACTTTCATTTCTTTTTTTACATATTGTATTTTTAATTTTTCTTATTAAATTGTATGAAAATTAAATATTTTAATGTAACATATTTTTTAAACATATACATTTTTTTCTTCAAAAAACACATATTTTTTAACATTTTTAAACGTTAGCAATGTAAAATGTGTTTTACATTTTTTGAATAACTTCATCGCTTTCTCTCCCGATTATTCATATACCACCTATATTATGTTTTTCATCTATTTTTTAAGAATTCCTTTAAAAATGTATGAATAATCGGAAGGTAAAGTGAGGAAACTATCTAAAAAATTGATGGTCCATTTTATCTATGCCACGTAATTTATTTAAAAATATATATGTTTTTTAAGGAAAAAACAATCGTATATGTTTAAAATATATGTTACATTAAAATATATAACTTTCATACAATTTAATAAAAAAATTAAAAGTACAATGGCTAAATACAAAAGAATTTGAAAGTATATTGATATAATAAAGAAAAATATGTAACTATAATGACATGATAAAAAAATAGTTTGAATACATATTGCTATAATTAAGAAAAATATAACTATAATACCATAATTAAAAAATAATTTAAAAATATATAGCTATAATAAACAAAAATATAACTATAATGCCATAATAAAAAAAATAATTTGAATATATTTTGCTATAATAAAGAAAAATGTAACTATAATGCCATAATAAAAATACAGAATTAAAAATATATTGTTGTAATAAAAAAAACAATGTTATAAAAAATTGTGGAAATTATGGTGATAAATTATATACAATATATATGTTATTAATTATTAATTATTAATTATTAAGTATATATAAAATATAGAGAGAGTAAGTTACATGTTTGGTCCCTATGGTTTTTATTACATGTTTGGTCCCTAAACTTAAAATGACCAAAATGCCCCTCTTACTTAACCTACTTAACAAAAAAAGTCTAACAAAGTTAGTTTTAGGGACCCAATACGTTATAAAATGGAAACCACGATGATGCAAGCCATAGATATTTCATTTTAGGGACTCAGACTGTTAAAACCAATAAACCTTAGGGACCAAGTATGTAGTTTACTCTAATTTTAATTTCTTTATTTTCCTTTCCTTCCCTTTCCTCCTACATTTGGGAGGAAATGTTTGGAAAGAAAGTAAGCCGCTTTCCTTTCTTTTTGTTCGTTAGATGAGTTTCGAGAACACAACTTTTGGGTTTTATGGACAAAAGACCAAATCCGTAACAAATCACAAAGAACGGGGATCAAATATGTAAAATATGGTGTAATATACTAATATTTATGCTTTAAAAATAATTTCGTGAATTTTCCATTTCGTTAAGGAAAATTTGCTCGTCTACAGACTACAGGGGAAGGCAAAAATGGCGTCGGCGATTGTAAGATCGAGTCTCCGGTCGGCTCTTCGCGGTGGTGCGCGCCAGAATCCTGCTTCTAAGAGGTTATTTTCATCCGGTGCATCGGCTGATGAAGAAGCTCGTACGATTCTCCTCTCTCTGCTTTTATCAACAATAGTTTATATGAATGTTTAAATGTATTTTTATAGCCTATTATGTTGTAGAATTTGATTTTTTTTTCTCGTGAAATCTGGTTGTTATGTTTGATCGCGTAATGTTACGATAGAAAGGATTTATTTATATCTGTTAGATTTAGGGTTTCAGTGATTACGAGATATCTCAATCATGTCTTTTAATTTCAAAAATGTTTTTGAAGTATTTGATGATGGAAGTGAATCCTTGTGTCTGTGTTTCTTCCGATTGTGCACTTGCATTGATCTGTGAAGTATTTGATGATGGAATCTAAACATGATTTGTTGATTGCTATTATAATTTGATTGATTACATACAGGTGAGGCAGCAAAGTGGGAGAAGATCACTTATGTAGGCATTGCTGCTTGCTCGATTCTTGCATTTGTTAACCTATCCAAGGGCCATCCTCATTTCGATGAACCACCTGTAAGATGAAATTTTGTTTTTTTAGCACTCTTCATGCTTACCAGTCCTATCATAATGGAGGATATGTTATTGTTATTACAACATTTGTTATGCCTACAAAATAATGATTGGCTAAGAGGTACCCTACTTCTTAACAGTTCCATTAAGAGGCAGCCTCTGAATCACCAAGAGGTGAATCATGTTTGGCAAAAAAAACAAGTCTGTCTCTTAATGGTTCCAAAACCATTAAGAGCCCTAATTAGATCCTGAACAATTACCAAACAATTATATTTCATTTTGCACTATATCATAAGAGCCTCTTAATCATTCTGCACCAAACCATTCAGCAAACTGCCAAACATAAGAGCCTCTTAAGGGTTCAAACCTCGCCAAATTTAAGGAGCATGTGTGAATATTTGCCGTGTATAAATGTTATATACTTAAAAAATATCGTTCCTTTCATCCCTTGATAAGTTTGCTTATGCGTACACGATTGATAAACACATGCTATGTGTAAGTGACACACGATTGATAAACACATGCTATGTGTAAGTGACACACGATTGATAAACACATGCTATGTGTAAGTGACACACGGTTGATAAGTTGGCTTATGTGTAAGTGACAGTATTGCCAAATGGAACACTCTATTTATTCGGTAAACGCATGGTATATATTTGTTTTAGCAAAATTTTCAAGCAAAAAATTACCTATTTGCTCATTATATTGGTTCATAATGTTATATACTCCAAGTTTTGTGATTATTGTGGGATATTTGGATAATTGACTAGTAGTCACTTATGTTTGTGAGACCATGTTGAATGTTTTGATGTTGTTATTTTCATGAGAAGAAGGGAGTACGAATTTCAAGCCATTGACTGCCTTGCGGCTGTAACTTAATGTGCAATAGGGTCTCTAATTTTTCTTGAAATGTTTTTCTTTATTGAGCTCTTATGTGGGAATTTTCTGATTTATGTTTGCAGCCATATCCGTACTTGCACATTCGTAACAAGGAGTTTCCATGGGGTATGTTTTATGTAGCTCATATGTGTTTCTCTTAGATTAGTTTCATATTTTTAAAGTTATCCTGTCTTCTCGGTATGTTCTAAGGTCCTGTTTGGTTTGCAGGATTGGATTGGATTTAAAGGGATTTGTATGCAATAATGTTTTAAATATGCTAAAAACATTTGTTTCGTAATAATCAATTAATAAAAAGGTAATTGATTTTTTTTTATAATTATTTAAAATTTGTTTTTATAGAGAATGAGATTCAATTCCAATTCTACAAACTAGACACACTCCAAATCCTTCCGATTAATATCTCTTTACGTGAAATGCAAATCCCTCAAACCAAACCCCTCCTAAGTATTTTGAATGATACTACCTGCTATGTGGTTCACTATTAGTTTATTTTTCTTGGATGAAGTTCATAATTTGAAACTCATATATCAACAGCTACAAAAAGATCTGCATAATATAGTTAAACCCACAATAACCAGTTTCGGTGTCTTGATGGATAAAGTAAAAGCTGTATGTTGCTTATTATTATTTTTTATTTTCTACTTGTCATTTTTGTTGTCTCAACCTTCACTTCTAACATTTGAATTTTCTGGAACACGATTACTCGTTGTTTACAAATGTTTATTTCCTACGTACATACACACACACACACACACACACAACTGCATTTATCGAACCATGAGGTATTTGCAGAAAACTAAACCAAACAAAAGAACCAAGTAGTAGCTTTGGTGATGTATAAGAGAAGAATAATAATATTGCTGGTTACTTTATGATGTAATGTGGTGCAGTCTGGCTGTTTTAACGGATATAATAAGTAATCTAATTATCTATCTAGAGGAATGCACTCCGAATATACATAGAGGGTTGGGTTCCAGTGGAAGTGAAGTTATGATGAGAAGCGTAAGAAGAGATCTCCACCCTTGGATGCACATTAGGATGAGATGCACGGAGATGAGATGCACCAGATCAATTCTCTTCTAAGACGCAATTCATGGGTGGGCATGAGATTAAAAGTGATCAAGGGTTCGGATCTCTTCTTACTCTTCTCACCATAACTCTTCTTCTCACACGATCCTATGCCTATACATATATATGTGTGTGTATATATATATATATATCATGTTGGAAAGATGGTATTGAAAAGACATAGTTTTAAAAATATGCAATTGTTACATATTTTTAATCAATTAAATGACACTTTATAGTTCCAAATAGTTGTGAAGGTCTTTGGTAGCACTGTTTGTTCAACTTTGCCAGATACATCTTATAAAGCTTTTTTAAAACAAAAGTTGGATCTTGTATATTTTCATATTTTGATCACTAATTAAACCATACTAACAGAAGATTGTATAACTTATATAGTTGAGTTTTGAGTAATTTGTATAGTTGTTGTTTTCAGGTCCAGATGGCCTTTTTGAAGTCAAGACACACCATTGAAGCCCATGTTCTTCAATTATAAAAAGCCGCTAGAATCGCTACTAGCCTCCTGTTGTTTCTCTTATACGACTAGTGTTTTTGCGAATAAAAGTTTTTTGTGAATGCTTTATTATTGTGGGTTTATATATAGTCGAGATCCCTTTGAACCTGTGGTTGCCTTCCGGTTTGATGGTCATATATATTTATAGAGTCTGGTTCAAATGGTCGAATCACATGTGATTTTTCATTAAAATCACTTGTGAAATCACACATATGATTCACGTGACTTTGGCTGCAACCTAAGGTCGTGTGTCACATTGCCTACACGCCCTTACGTTGGTTGTTAGCGTAAAATCACGTGATTTGGCCATTTTCGTGTTTTCTCATTTGGTTACTATTCTCATTTGAACCCCCCTTTTATCTCTCTCTCTCTCTCTCTCTCTCTCTATATATATATATATATATAATGAGAACTTAAATTTGGTTGTGAACATGAGGACAAATGAGAGCGCGACATCTGTCATATTTAGATTTAGACCGACTATAGTGTTATTCAGTCTGAATATTTTCTTTCATTATGCAGTCTGAATATAACACGTGTTGCCTCTCATTTGTTCGCACGTTCACAATTAAATTTGAGTTCGCATTTGAACTTTTCTTCTCTCTCTCTCTCTCTATATATATATACACACACACACACACACACATACACAAGCATGGGATCATGTGAGAAATGAAGTTAACGTGAGAAGCGTAAGAAGGGATCTTGACCCTTGATCACTTTTAATCTCAAACCTATCCATGAATCACGCTTGGTATGGGGATTGATCCGGTGCATCACGTCCTAATGTGCATCAAAGGGTGGAGGTCCCTTCTTACCCTTCTCACCATAACTTCACTTCTCACCAGAAATACATACATACATACATACATATTGAGGATCAAAAAAGAAAGACAAGAAGTTCCAACGATTACATGTAATATAAATGCTTAATTATATATGCTTAAACACATTAAAGGGGGGCATGGGCAACTTGGAGAACATGACCAAACATACTATATGTTGGTCAAGGCAACATGTGTATTTAATTATATATGATCAAGTCGTCAATGTGTGGTGTGCATTGTGCATAAATATATGATGTTGGAACTTTTCGTTAGACCATTCTCAAAATCTATGTATATTCCAAAACTTCTAACACCATTCTCAAAATCCAACCTAACAGTTGATTTCTATAGAATGAATCAATGAAGAATATAAGAGTAAAAGTGAGGTTATATATAATAAATATTTGAATGGAGTTTGAAAACAAAACCATTATTTAAAATTTGAAAATAATGATTCCTCCTAACAAGTAGAAAAGAAGTAGCTCGTGCAACCAACCATCAACAAACATGACCAGATGCATACATACACACTACATTTACTCACTACACTTGCATGCTATTTTACCATAACCAGGAAGTAAAAAAAAAGAATGGAACAGAAACTTTTAACTTTAGTAGTAGATTCTATAAAAAAAAAAAACATCACTCTACTCTGCATCATGACTGCTGCTGCTGCTTCCTTCACCTCCACCTCCAAGGTCTGTCTGAGTCGACTCGTTTTGTGCCGAGTTCGAATCTGAACTTTCTCTATTGTTGGTGGACTCTGAACCTCCGGTTGACTCGGTCTGTGTTGACTCGTTTTGTCCTGAGTTTGAATCTGAACTTGATCCATTGTTGCTAGACTCTGTCTGAGTTGACTCGTTTTGTGCCAAATTCGACTCTGAACTTGCTCCATTGTTGTTTGAGTCTGCATTTTGAGTTTCCTCCTTCTTCCATTCAGTCTGGGTTGACTCGGTTTGTGCTAGGTTTGAATCTGAACTTGCTCCATTGTTGTTAGACTCTGCACTTTGAGTTTGCTCCTTCCATTCCGTCTGGGTCGACTCGTTTTGTGCTGAGTTCGGATCAGAACTCGCTCCATTGTTGTTAGACTCTGTATTTTGAGTTTGGTCCTTTGATTCTTCTGTCTGGGTTGACTCGGTTTGTCCTGAGTTTGATTCTGAACTTGCTCCATTGTTGTTAGAGTCTGTATTTTGAGTTTGCTCGTTGGACTCTGTCTGAGTCGACTCATTTTGTGCTGAGTTTGAATCTGAACTAGCTCCATTGTTGGTAGAGTCCGTGCTTTCAGTTTGCTCCTTGGATTCTGTCTGAGTCGACTCGTTTTGTGCCGAGTTTGAATCTGAACTTTCTCCATTGTTGGTAGAGTCCGTGCTTTCAGTTTGCTCCTTTGACTCTGTCTGAGTTGACTCATTTTGGACTGAGTTCGAATCTGAACTTTCTCCATTGTTGGTGGAGTCTGTACTTTGAGTTTGCTCCTTCGACTCTGTCTGGGTTGACTCGTTTTGCACCGAGTTCGAATCTGAACTTCCTCCATTGTTATTAGATTCTGTACTTTGAGTTTGCTCCTTTGACTCTGTCTGAGTCGACTCGTTTTGTGCCGCATTTGAATCTGAACTTTCTCCGTTGTTGGTAGAGTCGGTACTTTGAGTTTGCTCCTTTGATTCCGCCTGGGTTGACTCACTTTGGGCCGAGTTCGAATCTGAACTTTCTCCATTGTTGGTAGAGTCTGTACTTTGAGTTTGTTCATTGGACTCTGTCTGGGTTGACTCATTCTGCCCCGAGTTTGAATTTGAGCTTTCTCCATTGTTGTTAGAGTCTGTACTTTGAGTTTGCTCATTGGACTCTGTCTGAGTCGACTCGTTTTGTGCCACATTTGAATCTGAACTCTCTCCATTGGTGTTAGAGTCTGAACTCACGGTTTCTTCATTGGACTCCATCTGTTTCAATTTGTTTTCTTCTGAATCTGAATCTGAATTTGAACTTGCTCCATCGTTGTTAGAGTCAGGGCTCTCAGTTTGCTCCTTGGTCTCTGTCTGAGTTGACTCGTTTTGTGCCGAGTTTGAATCTGAACTCGCTCCAGTGTTGGTAGAGTCTGTGCTTTCACTTTGCTCATTGGACTCTGTATTTGCTTCATTGTTGGTACTTTCAGTTTGCTCCTTGGACTCGGTCTGAGTTGACTCGTTTTGTGCCGAGTCTGAACTCGCTTCATTGTTGGTATCTCCAGTTTGCTCCTTGGATTCCGTCTGCGATGAGTTGGCCTCCACTGAATTTGAATCTGAACTTGATCCATTGTTGGTTGAGTCAGTGCCTTCAGTATGCTCGGTGGACTCATTCTGTGCTGAATTTGGATCAGAACTTATATTTGTAGAGTCTGTAAATACAGTTTGCTCCTTTGTCTTCTGAGATTCATCAACCACTTCACTTGAAGCATCATCTCCTTTTCTATTCTCCTCTCTTACACTTTGGTCATTTCCGTCACTTTTTTGTTCATTTTGATCCACGGATGAACCCAAATTCTTGATGTTATTTGGGTTCTCATCATTCTTCTCTACTTCCTCAACATTCTTCTCTTCATTCTCCGATTTCGTCTCTTCACTTTCATCCTGTTTCCCATCTTCCCCATTTTCTTGTTCTTCAGTTTTCTCCACTTCTTTGGTGTCATTTTCTTCATTCTCACTTCCTTCTTTCTTCTCCGCTTCTTGACTTTCTTCACTCCCATTTACTGTTTCATTCATCTTTTCGATCCCATCCTCCTTTTCCCTACTCTCTTCTCCATCATCTTTATTTTCAGTCTCTGCAGCTTCTTCGGTGTTTCTTGCACCATTCTCCTCTTCGGTTTTCTCCTGTTGGCTGCCTTCATCTTCTTCACTGCTATCATTATCATGGTCATGAACAAGCTCTTCAGAATTGTTTTCATCTACCACTTCTTCATCTTCATGAGAATTGTTTTCATTTGTTTCCTCCACTTTTGGTTGAATAAGCCCTTTTCTCCCTAACTTGATTGCTTCATTATCGCCATCATGTTCTAACCTCTCGGAGACGTGTGTAGAAGAGACCGATTTCTTATAACCAGAGTGCTGCAGTTGGTAAAGCAACCATACACTCACACCAAGTAAAACACAGATCTGCAACACATGCTTTATCTTCAATCCTTTGTTTCGACCATTTCTGCGTGGTGATTGCTTGAACATGATTTATTCCCTTAATTAATCTAAATTAGACACTGGATCACACAAATAAAGCCAACCTGTAAAAATTTAAACATAGAGATGTACATTAAATTCTAAATCGAAGTCTGTTAAGTCATGGAACATCATAGATCTAACTTGATAACGATCTAAATCGTACAGATCTAATATTAATTTTCAAATCAGAGCAACAAAACCAGTTCAAATGAAGAAAAACCAATCAAATTTAAGCAAATAATCTAATAATTTTAAGAAGATGCATAAGCATTAACTAACCAAAACCCTAGAATATGACTAAAATAGAATGGAATCTTATCCAGCAATCATTTGATATGAAGCAAATTAAATGAACCAGTGACAAACCGCTCCAGAAACCGACGGAAACCAGTAACAATATCGCAATGCAAATCACAAATCGATTCAGATCGAAAGCGAAAAATGTGACAAACGGAAACAGAAAAGGAAATCGAACAACGAGAACTCATCAAGGAAGTAGATCAAAATGCTTGTTTAGATGCCAGTTGAATCTTGAACAAAAGGCAAAAGCGAACTCACCTTTTTATGAAATTACTCCACACAGACTTGCAAAATCTCGATCGGAACAGCGATTTCTACAATGTCTACAGCCTTTAATTAAGTGGAAAGCTTGTGATTGACGATGTTGCGTATGGTAGCAAGTAAATTTCCAAAACCTGATTGATGAATTTGGCTTCTGACCTAGAAATTCACGGAGATATCTTTCTTTATCTTTGTATTCCCTTTCGCAAATCGCAAGCAGCAACAGTACTAAGTCTCTCTGTGTATGTGAAAGTAGATCCGATCTATGATATTGTGTATTTCAAGGATCCATGTGTATATAATAAAGACGTCTACAAGTCAACGTGTCTACTTTCGACTTCTTTACTCCACCGACTAAAGAGTGCCAATTTCATTTATGGTATGCTCGTATAATTTAGGTCACAAGTTAAATAATAAGGGAAAAAAATTGGAAAATGTTTTTTTATTAATGTTACGTAATCATATAGGTCATCTGTGTTACTTTATGTTACCTTATTTAAGCCATATAAGTAAAAAAAAAAAGAGTTAGACGTTGTTTGACAAAAATAAGATGAATTATAAGTCATTTTATAAGGTACCTTATTTTTAGTGTAGTTGTTTGGACGACCATAAGTTAACTTATAAGGTACCTTATTGATAAATTAATAAAAGTAAGGTTTCGATAAGCTACCTTATAAGTCATAAGGTACCTTATTAGTTACTTTTACCAAACCTAGCCTTAACTGGTTTAAAAGATAATAAGTAATCTATTGATATATTAGGTAGACTTTAATAAAAAAAATTGAAAGATTATTTTTGTAATAAAAAGAATTGAAAAATATAAAAAAGGGTCGTTTACCAAACTTACCCAGGTAAGCATTTAACAAGTTACATTAACTTACCGGATGAATATGGTAATGGACAATAATCTTACCCGGTAAGTGAGGGTGACGACTCTTACCACGGTAAGCGTTTACCGGGTAAATTGTTACATACAATGTCGTTTTTATGGATTCAAATCTTTTTTTTGAAGTGTATAATATTTTTATACGGCAAATGCAATAAATAAACTCACAGACTTTTCACACATTTGGTGAAGTTTGAACTCCTAACCTCCTATGAGGGTAAGGACTACGATACCACTAGGTCAAAGACTCTTTGGTAACTAAAATGTTGATGTATTTGATAAATGTTTACTGGATAAGTATTTGGTAAACGACTCCTAAATCTTGATGTTGATGTATGTGAATAAAAAAAAAATACTAAATAGAGATGTATTTAGAGCATTTTCAATTTATAAAAACCATTTTTTTACTTTTGTTGTTATATCAATTTCAACTCATAGCATCTCCAATGGAGGTTTTATAAGAACCCTCTTTTGAACTTTTTATTCTCATTTGATTTCCAACTCATTAAATTAAGAACTCACATAAAAGTTTACAACGATAGTTCATATAACAAGCCCTAAACTTTTTTAAAACTAAAGTAATGTCACAAGTTTATAATGATTGTGATGGTTAATGTTTATGTGCTTATACAAAAGCATCGCGTTCAGGTTTTGCTTTTGTTGATTTTTTTAAATACTTTTTAGCTTAACTTTTGGAGTTCTTTTTTATAGCTTTTGTATTTTTGAAATTTTTTGAAGAAAGGGTCTGAATATGGGTTCTTTTCATGTAAAGGCAATGAATCAACCAACGTATCTATTACAAATTTATGAAAAATTTCTATAGATTTTTTTACAGTCAAATGGTGTCACCACTTAAAAACTTTTCTAGATCCACCTCTGACCTATTCTATATGATAAACATGTGTAGGTGCCAGTCTTAGACTCTTAGTATCCATCGGTGTCAGATTACCCTATAATTCTATACTACAAGGTGAATCTTTATGAAACTTTTATTACAAGATGTATATAGTAAGATAACTTGGTCCTCGTGTCAATAGATAGTTTCTATTATGAGACGAGTTATTTACTATGCTTATTTGGTATGGACGGTATTTGATACATGTTATGGTGTATGTATATGACATGTATACGTCAGAAAAGTTGGATCCAGAAAAATGTGCATGGGAGAGAGAAAAATAATTAGCATAATATAATATAAAATAAAACGAATAGTTATAAAAAGTATGGTCTCGTTGAAATACAAAAACGTGGTTTTTGCAACAAACAAGTGCACCACGCTACTAGTAGGTTGCAACTACTTTTTGTTAACATAAGGGACCACCCTTCGGTTTTAAATGGGTACACATTCACTTCGTCTGCACTCGACACGATAAAGTTGGTGCACATTGCATCCTTTCCAATCTTCTTAAATCCGCTCTATCATGTCAATATAGTGGGAAAAAATTACGAGTCTTAAAGGTGCATCCTTTTAATATGATGTGTGCTCCCATAAGTTAACAAAAAAATGGTTGCAACATACTATTAGGGTCATTCCATGTAGTATTAGAGGTTACAAGTTCAATTTCTTTGTTTTTAGTTTTTTTTTATAACAGCTAAAAAAAGGAAAAAGAGAAGGAAAAACCACTTAAGTTTTGCATATATTCAACTTGTGTACCATTTTTAATTAAAGCGCACTTTTTGTTTAACTTTTTTAAAAGACAACAATATTATTAAGAAAGAAAAGGAACAATACAGTGAAGAAATGCCCGAGAAAACTGCAAGGTGCAGTAAACAAGAAAGGGAAAAGAAACAAACAACTAAAAGCTCGGGCAAAAGGACAAAAGACATAAAAGGTCCGACAAAGGGATCCGATACTGAAGGGCATCTCATCCGGTGAGGATGAGGCGAGAAGGGTTATCGATCCACAATTCCCAAGAAATGTTTCCTTTACAGAGTCGTCTTGACACCCATTCGAAAATTCGGAATTACATCTCAGCAAAGAGCATCTCAGCAGAGTCTGATTTGTTCCTGGAGATTGTGTTGTTACGGTGGTTCCAAAGCAAGTAGCACGTAGCCCAAATAGAAGCATGTAGGACCTTATTCAACCATGGGGAGAAGGAAGGCCCTCCTTGGAAATTTAGAATCTCGGATGTGAATCGATCAAATTCGACATAAATGCTCCACCATTTTCGAAATAGAACCCAAACCTTTCTAGCAATCGAGCAATTCAAAATGCAATGATCTATCATCTCGGAGTCTTCATCAGCACTCGGGCAAAGAATGGTGTCCATATCGATTATGCGATTATCTGGCGCAACTTTAACCAGGAGTCGACTGTGGATAACATGCCATATAAAGTTTTTGATCTTTCTTGATACAAGCTTGTTCCAAAAAGTTTCTGGATTAGGATCGCTAGTTGTGCACCATTTATATTTTGTGTCCCTGCAATTTTCCTAAATCCATCTTTGCTATTTTGAGCCAAACAAGAAAGAGAAGAAATTATCCATACCATACAAAGTTTAACAGTATCATACATGAAAGACAAGAAAATCAATGAGTTCTTTTTTAACTAACACATTTACATTACCTTATTATAGGGGTGACAATTTTTTACCAAACCAAACCAAATAACGTGTATACCAATCGTACCAATTACAATCAGTCGATAGTCCCATACCAAATATGCAAACTTGATTGGTACACAATATCGGAAGTCTTCGTATCACAGTAGTACCATGATACCAACTTATTTAATTATTTATTAGTTTTTTATGTATCAAATATTATAACTTCAACAATTTTTATTTGAATGTTTACAAGTTTTATTCTTTACAATTAAAAACCCTTAAACATTACATATGTTACCTAAAAACTCAAAATTTGAACAAAATGATAAATTTTATATATGTAACTTGAAGTTAATACAAAACTAGTAACAATTGAAAAAAGTCGGTATCAGTTAAGTTGATATCAAATACATTTGATTCGTACATAATATTTAATTTTATATATCAGTTATAATTAATTAATACACAGATAAAAAAAACTTGGTATCGTATCAATTCGAGTCATAGCTTATTGTTTCAAATTTAAATCCCCTAAATCTACATCTACAAAATACAAATTGTATAAGAGGAAGTTGGAAAAGATTTGAAGTCAAAAGGAAGGCCGTGGACTAGAAGACCTAATGGGTGGATTCAAACCCACAATAATAGGGTCCGGATCCATTGCGTTATGGTGGGTCCCTTTGTGGCCCATAACTACCAGAATGGACCTAAAAGGCCCAAAAGTCTCAAGTTAGAATAATATTGATTTGGTCAGCGCTGAATGGTTAATGAAAGACACCCAACATGTTAGGCAGTGTTTCATTTTTATTTATTGGACTTGTAATTTTGGAGTATTTTGTTCAGAGATAATAAAGCATCGTTAATGAGATTAAAAATAAAAGAAATATTATTTAATGTATTATAATGTAATTGGTCTACTTCTTTATAAGTCCTTTTTATTTCAGGTTAACCTCGGGAATGAAAATTCATTTCGCTGTTATTTTTTATTTTCATTCCTCTGTATGGATCTAACAATCCCTTAGTTATATTTTATACCCTTATACAAAGATGTGTAATTATATTTAAGGTCATTTACTAAATGTTTACTAGATATACGCTTTTATTGTAGCATTCCCGGCTATCAAAATGGATTGTTGATAAGTATTTTTTTTACCCAATAATCGTTTATTGGGTAAGAGTTTTATCTCCCACTTACATGCTAAAATTTTCAATTTGTATTATATTTTACGGGATGAGATTGTCGGTCCTTGTCATCCTCACCACTTAATGGAAAAGCATGTTTATTAACAATTTAATGAGCTTAATGGGACTCACAACTCATTTGGTCAGCTATTCAAGACCGTTGGGTAGTGTCTTAATGATGTACGAAGTGCTTACTCAATAAGCTTATGAATGACCTTTATGCAGAAAGCCAAGGTTTTACTCAAACCTACCTTCCAAATCCCAATTAAAGTTCGCTCCTTTATCTATGAAAAACTTTCCTGAGCAAAAATTTTCCCGATATATACAGACAAATTAATTTATACAGACAACTTTATACATACATGAGTTAATGGAAAACCAACCAAACAATCCATAAATATCACCCGACAAGCACTTACTCCATAAGAGTTTTGGAAATAAAGTTATGGCATAATTCATTAAGCTAACTCATCTTACCTTTACCCATTAAATTTTATTTTATAAAATTACCCTTTCTTTCACCTTTCTTGGTTATTCTTTTCAAACTCATTTTCACCTTGTATATAATTTTCTTTTTAAGTTATTTGGATATATGTCTTCATTTTTCAGTTTTTAGGTTTTATGTTTTTTCGTGTGTTGTCTGAATAAAATTAAGGATTGATTTATTAAATTGAAAATTGATTTTGATTTTAATGTTTATTTTGTTCGTGACTCAAATACTTATTACTGGTTTTTTACTATTATATCCTGATTTATTCTTAGGTTGTTGACAGGGCCCGACCCTTGGGTTGGGCCAGATGGGCGGTCGCCCAGGGCATCAGAAGCCCATCCCTTTTATACATTTTAGGTTTCGTTTCTAAAAAAAGTCTGCGACGGCTTGCTCTCGCTCTCGATCGGTCTGCAGCAACTTACTCTTGGTTGTCGAATCCTCACTCTAACAGATGATATCGACCTCTTTCTCTACCCCTCAACCTCTGCTGCTTCTTGATGTCAAAGTGTTTGACGCTCTCACTCTCGGTGTTGTCCCCTTCATGACCTTGGTTCTCTACTTCTGTCTTTTTTACAATTCCATGTATTTTCTTTCTGATTATATTTAGGCTATTAGGTTATTTTCCTGGTTTGCCTATTTAGTTATTAAGTTATTTTTCTTTAGTTATTTGGTTATTAGGTTATTTTCTATTTGATATTTTATTGATTATTATTATTTGTTGTTTACTTTGATTATGATATTAATTATTATTAAGCCTCCAAACTAGATGGAAACTACCATTCTCGGTCATTTGTACTTTCCGTAAAGAAGCAAATTAAAAAGTAGAAGCGAATAAAGTAAGAAAATCTGTAAGTTAAGGTCATTTGAAGTTAGAGGTGTGTAATGTATTCAAGAATAGAAATCAACTATCAAGTAAGTTTTTAATTCATGGTTCAGTAGTAGATTATGTTTAGAAGTGTACAATAACGAAATGACGTCGATAAAGTGAGTTTAGAAAGCAAGAAATGGTCAAAATGGAGTTGTATACATTCTTGATGAATTTAGTGGGTCTAACCCAAGTTATTGGATGGTAGATAGTAGATAGTGGAAGTGAACCAAAGAAGAAAATAAATTAATTGTGATTCAGTAAAACAATGTAGTAATGTCATTGGTGTAAATGTCTTAGGTGGCATCTTAATGATTCCGTTGGATAGGGAAACATGTCAGATATGAGGATCAAGCCCTGAATTTGAGTTTTCCTAATTTAGATGATATTATTTTAATAATTCCGTTGGGGGGTAGGGAAACAACTGCTAATTAGTTTGCAACTTTTGAACTAATATGATCAGTGGCCGGTTCAGGATTTTTGTCCGGTGGGGTCCCATTAAGGTAGACTAAAGGCGCGTAAAGTCATTCGACGTGTTTCTAGAAAATTTCTAAGTTTTTTTAGTTGATTTCAAGGGATTTTCTTATTATTTTTGTCGATTTTGAAGGATTTTCTTAGTGTTTTTATCGATTTCGAAAGATGTTTTCGGGCTTTTTTTATTGACTTCAAGAGATTTTTATTGTTTTTGTCAATCGCCGACAAGATGGGATCCTTTAGAAAATTTTACTAAGGAGAACTAAAGCTAAATATAGTATTTTTGATATTTTAACCTGTAATCCTTTAGAAGTGGGGTCCTGGGACCCCCCCCCCCCTGAAGGCTGCATCCGCCACTGAATATGATAGTATCTAAAGAACCGATGTGTTCTTTGTTTCTTGGACTAGGGACATATTTCTTACTCTTCGTCCAGGACATTCAAAATCATTGGACCGGTCCTGGTTATTGAGTCTATAATTTTTTGTTTTTCAAAAGAATAAATTTAACAATATCTTGTTGATAGTTAAAATAGTAATTTATGTTACTTAGATTGTTTATTCAAAAAACAACAAATAATAATTTAATTTTAATTTCTACATACAACTTAATCATTACATTTGACTAATAAAACTTTATTAAACATGTCTCTAACATGATTAGACATTTACATATTTTTGGTATTTAAATAAAATAGAACAAAATAATTGTTTAACATTTAATTAATAAGACATAACATAACAGATAAAATAATAAATTAGCTCTTATTAAGATATTTATATATTTTAATTTAATTATTTTATTAAATTATAATAAAATAATTTTTATGATAAAATATATTATTAGAAAGTTTACGATAATACAACTAAAATAATACCAAAATAAAAGATTTGTTTGGTTTTAAAATTTTATTTTATACTACCTTTTTTATACTATTTATTTATTATTAAATATTTAATAAATTACATATATAAAAATAAAGAAACCGTATACAAATATTTTAAATACAATAAGATGAAAGTTTAAAATACAATAAATAAAATTTAAAGAATAAATAAAATGTAAAGAGATAGATGTATTTAATTTAGAAGAGAATTATATTTTGTTTTGAAATTATATCGGTAAAATATAAATTTGTTCCACCTTATTCTATGAGATGGTAGCAAAACACATCTTTTAGAGCATCTCCAACAGATTTTCTATAATTTTTCTAAAATAGAGAACCAAAGATAAAAATCTCTAAAAAGAGTTATAACCATCTTCAACATATTTTTTATTTTAGAGATTTTAACACAAATTATATTAATATAATATTATCTAATTTATCATCCTAATACACACTTAAAAAAACTTAATATAAAATGATAAAACTTTAATCTCATTGGTGAGATGAAATAAGATAACAATTTCTCTCTCCTACCATCAAGTTTTAGAAAATTCCCTAAACTTGAAAAAAATTCAAGTTTTTTCTATTATAGAGAACAAAATAGCAATGCTGTTGGAGAGATTTAGAGAACAAAAACCCATTTTTTTCTTTCTACTTTAACAAAGCTGTTGGAAATGCTCTTACACTTCATTATCGTCTCTTTCACATAAAACAATAATCTTTATTATGTCATGTTATTTCGAATCCAATATACCAACATATTAACGACAATATTAATTGGTAAGACCCTATCAAACGGCTTAATTGATGCTGACATGATCTTTTGAATCAATTATTAGAAAGCATTATTCATAGCTACTTTATTTATATGTATATTAAGGCATATAGTTTTTTTTATTTATGGTTGTGGTTGGTTTCCATTCCTCCATATGATGGCTACAATTCAAGTTGTCCTCCTTAATTTATTTATGGTCAATTTTACCCCACCCCCTTCTATTGAAACTAGCTATTTTCTTATACACCTCTACACTAAAACAATGCATCTTTATTTTCATTTTTAATCATTTACATAATTTTCTTTTTATTCATTATATAATTGGAAACCAAAAATCATGTGTTGTTGTAATGTATATGAAAATATAATGTTATTTTATAATGTATTTATTCTCATTTTATATTTTTTGATTGCATATGAAAATATAATGCTCTTATACCTTGACTCAATATGGTATCATTCTTCATGTGTGTATGAGTGTATCCTTTTCACATATGAGAAATATAACATATATTTGTTTAACAAGTGAAACAATTAGGTCTATTCTATATATTAAAGAACACATGAAACTAGTTCTCTAGATTCTCAATTTTTTTAATTCTCAATTGCGTTCAATGCATATTATTTCAACATATTTAACAAATTCTTCAAAATAAAAAAATGAAACCAATCTGAGCCTAGATTATACGGAACTTCATTGGTTATTTTGACAAAAAAATTATGATATAACTATATAAGAGATTCTCCAAAATGAAGAAATTAATTAGAAGAATGGATAGAAACAATTTTGTATTACCATGAGAATGGATAGAAACAATTTTGTATTATACTCAACCAATAAAAAATGTTGAAATTAAATTTAATAAGATGGATAATGTATTATTAAATGTATGAAATTATTTTTGGTATTATAATGATGTTGTAATATTCAAAATAATGAATCTGTTGGAACTGGATTTAATTTTTTGTTCCTTAGAGATTTTGAATTTTGATTCTTATTTTTTAGATTTTTTAAAGAATATGTTGAATATACTCTTAGAGGGTGTTTGTTTGATTTTTTCTATTAGCTCGTGTATGAATAAAGTTGTATGTGTAAATTAATGCATCTGCATAGATTGAGAATATTTCTGTTGGAGAGAGTTATTTTATTGACGGAAGAAGCGTGCTATTTTTTAAGTTGATATTTTACATAAAACTTCTCCTAAAAGTTTACTGAATAAACCATTTTATATAACATTAAGTTACTATCAAACATTCATTTATAGCTGACCGAATAAACTGTGAGTCCCACATTAAGTTCATTAAGCTACTAACAAATAGCTTCTTAGTTAAGATATCATGTTTTATACATGTTGGTTTGTTTCAGTACGTTGTTTGGACTCTATAATTTCATGTTTTATGTTCTAAATTCTGTATCTACATTGTATCAAATATTTTATCGAATAACAAATTAAAGGAAAAAAAAGTCAAACATATTTCATCAAATAAAAGTTGAATAAATTAAATAGAAAGAGTTTGAAAGTTGGTGTTGAAGAATGAAGGGAAAAGGACGACATAGAAAGACAAAAGATGGGGGGGAAGTAGTTGATGAACGATCCCATCGACCTTACTCCTTTGCATCCACTTTTGTCCACACAACTTTTCTTCCCTTTCTTGATTTAGATATGTATAATAAATGTTTACTATTTGAATCATTATAATATAATATTTATTTGAGTTAAATACATATTTGGTCATTGTGGTTTACAAATATTAACACATAAGGTCATTCAAAGATTTTTTTAACATCCAACGTCCCTGTGGTTTTCATTTTATAACACTGAAGATCCTTCATCCTACTTTTTCGTTAAATACTAACCTTTTAGCAGATTTTCTTTATTTTCCAAACCACATGGACCAAATCTGTAATTTACGCTAAATTATATAATTATATCAATATCTTATTAATTATATAATTTTTATATTTCATGAATTATATTACATATTTATATGCATCTAATATTTTTATTTTAAAAATTATTTATATATTTATCTTTTATAAAATGTATTTTATGTTTATATTTATATTTATAATATAAATAATTTTATAAAATATATGAAAGATTCAATTTATATTAGAAACAAATGATTATACAAATTGCATATATGAAAGCTTCAAAATTCAAATACATAAACAGTAAATAAGACCACTATACAAATTACAAAAACGGAAGGTTCAAGATTCAGATACATAAAATATATAAAAATATAAATATAAATACAAGTACAAAATAAATTTTATATAATATAATCTTAAATATACAAGAATTAATAATTTGTAGATATACATCTATATAAAATATGTATAGATGGAAGGTTTAAATACATAAAATATATAAAAATACAAAATAAATTTTATAAAATATAATCTTAAATATACAAAACATTAATAATATGTAGATATAAATATATATGGTAAATATAAATATAAAAGTTAAATTCAAGCATGTACAACTTCGTTGTCATCAAAATGATCCTCATAAAAATCTACCATCTCACATTCTTCACCATCTCTATTCATTGTATATATGTATATCTACAGATTATTAATTCTTTATATATTTAAGATTTTATTATATTTTTATTTTAAAAAATTTATTTTATATTTATATTTTATATTTTTATATATTTTATTTATTTGAATTTTGAAGCTTCCATATATTCAATTAAAATAAATTAATTGTTTCTAATATAAATTAAATATTCCATTAATTTTATAAAATTATTTGTATTTTTTATATAACTATAAATATAAAATACATTTTATAAAAATTAAATATATAAATAATTTTTAAATAAAAATATTAGGTGCATATAAATATGTTATATAATTTATAGAATATAAAAATTATATAATTTTATAAAATATTAATATAGTTATATAGTTTAAAGTAAATTACAGATTTGGTCCATGTGGTTTGAAAAATAAAGAAAATATGCTAAAAGGTTAATACTTAACGGAAAAGTTGGATGGAGGACCTTCAGTGTTATAAAATTAAAACCACAGGGATGTTGGATGTTAGTTTTTTTTTTAATGACCTTATGTGTTAATATTTGTAAACCACATTGACCAAATCTGTATTTAACTCTATTTATTTTGACGGATATGGCTTTATTTAGAAACTGAATCATTTATATAAATCATATAAAACAATCTAAATAATTCATCTAATCTAATGAATATTGATTCAATAAGTATCTCGAATGTTTCATAATATAAAGATTGATCATAATCAATGAACTGCGATAATCTTCTCATATATATAAACTGTGGAAACATCATAATGATATTGTTTTTGGAAGAAAAAAAAAGTATGCAACTGTAGAATTTCTGTTTATTAAAATACAGGCTTGTGCTTTGAAATGGGTGTCATGAAGACTTCGTAAATGCTCTCTCGGGACGCGTGGTTGACCACCATATCTTCTTGTCCACCTTGCAAACACTTAATTTCTAGTTTATCACTTTACTATCTATGTTTTCTTATTCTCGGGTCTAATATGTAAACTCTTAATCCTATTACTGCACCTTGAAGTTGCTCGAGATGAGCGTGTTTAACTGTTTTCCCTTATTCTTGGGGTCTCAAAGCTTGAATGAGAGGTTCTTGCCATTACGACAAAAACATACATAAGCATGTCCTATTTCATAGAAATCTAACTCTCGATTTTTCTCCGATTTTCTGGGTTTCCCTACTTATTTTTCACTACCATACATCGTTTAAATCGTTAGATTCAATACATTTTTTAATTCGCTAGATTCAAATTAAAAGGTTGAATTTGATTGTTCTATCCTTGGGACAAACACCTATACTACCAACGAATTACTTTTGTCTTAGGACACTGCTACCGTGCAAGCCTCAATCCGATTTGATTTCACGAAGAATCTGCGATTACAAGTATCTTTCTTGGGATTATGTGGTTTGTTGTTTTTATGTTTATACATAGATTTTATAAAAAAATTCAAATTTCCTGTACTTATTATTTGACATATATACATATTTCTATTAATGACTCCTAACAAAGATAGTATAAACATTATAATATTAAATTGATAGGGTTTGGGTTTTGGACTTCCGATGACAATGAAAGTTATCGTGAGAAAGGTAGAAAGAGGTCTCTACATTTAGATCAATTCTAATTAAAGAAAACCACTAGATCAACATTAATCAGATACATTAGATCAATTTCATTTTAAAGTGCAATTCATTGATTATTTTGGGATTAAAAGTGATCATCAAAAGTCCAAATCCTTTTTTACACTTCTTATTTTAACTTTTATTCTCACACGGAGGATAATTTAGAATAAACGAAAGTGTTTTAATTAAAATGCTACATTAATTTATTGATATTTAATACGTCATAGTCATACAAAATACATAAAATCATAACAATTATAGGGCCCACGGACAGTTACGAGCCAAAATTTAAAAGATTAAAATTTAAATATTTGTTAAATGTAAGAATCAAACATACAACCTTTAAGACCTCTATTATAAATTTGTTTTCAAAATACTTGAAGACATTCTTTAAAATCAAGCAGGTGCAACCTTTAAGATGATTTAGATAAAACGTAAAAAATGGTCATTGATTTAACAGAGTTAACGGAGTTGTTAGTTAGAGTGACCATGACCAAAACAAATTGAATAGCAGCACAAGGACCATATCTATAATAAACATACTATAAATACTTTAGTTAAAAAAAACTATCTAACCGCAGAGACCAAATTCACAATTCACTCCTTTTAATAAAATAAATTAATTATTTAAATATAATTTATAATTTGCAAACACAAAATAACTACATTATAAACTTAATATAAAATATTATTTAATATATTAAATTATTAATATATATACATATATATAATTATAAAAGTTGAATAAATTATTAATTATTGGATATAAAGGTTTCCTTTATTGTTTTATTAACCTTAAAATATAGATTTTAATATTTTTATCCAGATTTTTTTAGTGTTTTAGTGTTGAGTTGGAAATGAAAATACTTTAATTTTTATGTTTTTAGTGTTGAAGATAGTCTTAATAGATGATTAAATTGTTTTAATTACTATTATATTTGTTTATAATTAAATTATCATAATTCAATATTTTTAGACATTTTACGTCAATTTATTCGGTTAAAATATTTATATATTTTTAATTATATGATATCAGATAAATAGAATATAGTAATAAAAAAAATTAAATAAAATCTCACATTACTGTAAAGTAAACTGGTGATTAGCATTGAGATTTGAAATGTCACCCACTTCCCAGAAGATCTAATGACTTGCAAGACAAGTAAACCAAACAACCACTCTCTATTTAGGCACCCCCTACAAGACATCCCTATAAACTGAATTATTATTTTAATTAAATCTTTTTTAAATTTTACTGTATTTATGAATTTTAAAAATTAATTAATAGAGATTTAACTGATTTAATTAAGTTATATATATGGTTGATTTACGTTAGAAACCAAATCAATTCATATAAACCGGATTCAACCAATCATTTTTTTGATTTTTTTTTCACTTTTTCGTAATTACGAAGGTTTATTAGTCAATAATATATAAAAAAAATTCATTAAAAATACATGGAGGTTGATTAATAAAAAATATGTGAAACACGTTTTATCCAAATGAGAATTTATGAAATAATTTCATTTTCAACTAGAAACAAAAATATTTTCATGAAAAAATTAATTATATTAAACAATTTTATCATATTAAATACTTTTATGAAATAATTTTATCCAATTAAATAATGAATCACACGGTTTGTATGAATTTACTTTTGTTTCTATTTGAAATTTCAATATGTATATAATTTGATGATTATTGAATTTTAAAAAGAAATTAATAACGACTTAACTTGAGTTAAAAATATATATAATTTGATGATTTTATTTCACATATTATTATGCTGGATATGAGACAAATATAAAAATTATAGGAATATGAAAAAGTTTTTAATTTATTTTGTTGAATAAAAAGAAATAAAAAGAAAAAGGGATTAATTTGGAAGGGAAAAGGACAAACGCTAATAGAGACTTAACGGCGTCTATAATCCTACTGTTACACGCTACCCACTCTTATTTTTTCTACGAACATATTCCCTCTTTTAATTTCACCACCAACTATCCAACCAACCATTTTTTCTTCTTTTTTGTGATTTAATAATTAAATATTAAATTAATTTTCTATTAGAATTGATTTTCATTTAACCATTTTTTATACCATATAAAAAGTTATATTATTTTACTAATCAGGAGACGTTTACCAAATTCTTAAAAAGTAATCGCTTATCTGAACTGACTTACCTTACAGATAAGTATAGCAATGACTGATAATCGTACTTGATAAAAGACAGTAAGAATCGAGAATTTTACACGATAAGTAAAGAAAAATCTTTTACACCAAAAACATTCGACACAATTCATTTTAACGACCGATAATCTTATCCAATAAGATATGTGAGAGTGATAACTCTTTCCAAGTGTTCTTACTTAAATTACTCCTTGTTTTCGTGAATAATGGATCACTTACTGCATCTCCAACAGCTTCCTAAAAATGAGAAAAATGGAGAAAATATGGATTTTAAACCAATTTTTAGCTTCAACAGTTCCCAAAATTATCTCCAAAATGGAGAAAGTAGGAGAGAGAAAGTCTTTTTCCTCCAAATTTGGAGAACACCTAAAAATGATTACAATTAATATTGGTTTCTCTAAAATAAGGAATTTTTAAAAAAAATTTTAACTTTATATTTTAGAATTTTTCTAGAGAATCCGTAGGAGATGCTCTTATATCTTCTAAAAAAACAAAATATCCTAAGCAAATAAAAAATGTTGGTACCATTATATAGAAAAGAATTATTTATCCTATCAAAAGTAATATAATTGTTCAATTGAATGTATAACTAATTTTTTTAAAGTAATTTATTGAATTTTCTTGGAAATTAATGGAAAAAATAATAGATATGGGTGGTTGTTAAAAACAACAATTAATTTTTAAAAATAGTAGAAAAAAAAATACATTGCATTTAAACATCTAAATCGAAAATCAAGTAAAAGAATGATAAGATAACAATATTTTGATGAAGAGAATGATTAAAGAAAGAAAGCATCATTAATGAGAAAATCTTATATGGTTTTCAAGAATGTCTACTTATTTATGACAAAAACTAATAATAATTAGTAGATTAATCCCAAAAAAAAAAATTCAAGACTCAATTTAAAGCACTACAAAAAAAAAATCTTGCCTATAAGAAAAAGGCAGAACTTAAAAGAGGTATGAGAATTAGATGAATCTTGAACAAGTACTCTACTCCTCATTTATATACACTTACTAATTATAGTAATCAATTTATAATAAATATTTTGGAATCATCATGGATTGAAGATAAAGCTCCCACATTTGCACTTCCAACTCATTGGCTTGTAATTTGAGCTATAATCACCTCTTGCATATGCAATTGTTTTTGTTGTTGGATTCTTGATCCCATTTGCTTCTTTATTATGAGTCTTGATTTGTGGTGTTGTTGGCACTTGAATAGCTTCACAATGCCCACAAGAACCACATCTTCTTTCACATCTTGGTGGTCTTGATCCAATTTGCCCTCTAAGTATCATCTTCTCTTCCACCTTTACACACACACACACACACACACAAAAAGGACAATCTTTTTTCATCAAATTCCCATAAAAAAAGTGTAAATTAAAGAAAGATGAAGTGGTTTTGAGATCTTACTTGAGAATGGGTGGGTTGTTTTACTATCATTCTACCTGCAATTAATGGGAAAAAGATAGAAGAAAACAGAGTTAAAGTTTAAAAGTATGTTTAAAAAAGGCATAGTTGTTTAAAGATTGAAAAAAGATTGGATTTTTGGGGGATTTTGGAGAAAGTGAGTGATACCCATTTACCTTGAGCTACGGATCTGAGTTGGGTTGTGAATGGAATCGATAGAAATAGAAGAGAAATAATGGTTAAATGGTGAAGCAAATGGGGGTTTCGAGAAGAACCCATTTGTGGTGAAATGGTGGTGATGCTCTTTGTTAACTGAAGGATTTTAATGAGTGAAAGAAGGTGGATTTTGATCTTGAAAACGAAAAGGTTGGGTGTTGTGTGTTGTGTGTGTGTGTGATGATTTTGTGAATACGTGAGCCAAACCCAAAAGAAAGAAGCAGTTGGGCAGATCAGAGGTGATCAGAAGGGTCAATTATTATGGAATCCTACACGTGTGGATGTTTGATTTGAAGAAAAATTATAAATTAAAATACTTTCACATTCTAAACAACAAAAACTTTTCTTTTTCGTTTTACTTTATATCAGAGTTAAGGTTTATCACTCTGTATAATCTGTAATTGTTTAGCCTTCGTTGGATGGGGGTGTGTTTGAATCTCACATCAGCTAGACTTAGACTATTTAACCACTATATATGTTGGAACTGTGTTTTCTTCTTAAAAGATCTTTTGGAAAGTAATCTGGGAGTTCCCTGTATTCTGACATGGTATCAGAGTTAAAGTTTATCACTCTGTACAATTTACAGTTGTCTAGCATCCGTTGGAAGGGACATGTTTGAATTCCACATCGACCAGATTTGGATAGTAATTTGGGAGTTTCACGTATTCTCACATGGTATCAAAGTCAATTCGTCTACCAGTCTAACACATTTTGTGCCTATCTCAGGCTCTCAGCTCCATTTGAGGGGGCATGTTTGAGTCTCACCGGCTAAACTTGGACTATTTCACCACCATATATGTTTGTTATCTCTTTAAAAACTCGATTGAAAAGTAATCTTAAAAGGGTCTTTAATGCCATAAATACTTATAAATAAATAAATAAATAAAAAGTTAATATATTTTAGTATTATTATATATATAGTAGCAGCAAGTTCCAAGGGAAGAGAGTATAATAGTAGTAGTAGTACATAGATGTGAGGTCATTCATGGGGTGTGTGGTCTCTTCCTTAAAGAAAGAAAAGAGTATGATGGAACATAGCAAGGACCAAAAGATATGTGAAAAAGGGAAGCATATCAGACAACCAATCACTTGTGTACATTAAAAAAAACCAACCTTTATTATATTTCCTTTCAAACAATGACACTATATTTGAATCTTTTTTCTAAAATCAAAGCATAAACATTGAATGAATAAAAAGTCTAAGTTTGATGTTGATGTAGAATGTAAGCAAGATTATACACACATATAATTGATTCTTGTTAATATGAAAAACTTGAAAATTCAGAAACGATTGATTTTCTGTGATCTGATTATTTTAACTGAAATAGATAAAAACATATTCTACAAAGTCAGATGTAGAGGTTCGGATGAAGATTTTTGGGAGGAAGTAGGGAAAAACCGTTATGAGATGTTTGTCATGTCTTTCTTGTCGTGCTTTCCGTGCATAATTTACGAACTTCATAACCCCTAACTGATCTAAAGTTATGTATGTTTGAAGTTTGTTTCTTTTCAGGTCGTTTTTATTTTTCCTTGTTGATCCATAGAGACACCATTAATTCCTAGATTTGATATGTATTAGATGTTAGACATGTGTAAGTAATGTAAGTATGTAATTGAAAAGCAGAGTTTTGGTACCTTATATAGAGGGTTTAATACATTTTTTACTAGAAAGACTACACAACAAATACTTTTAGTGCAAAAATTATTAGTCATGTTTTATTACCCGTTTAAATTATACAAAAAACGATTTTCATACAGTGATGGTGATATATATCATGAATCAAATGTTGATTAAGAGAATTTTTTTGATAATATAAACATACTTCTGAATTTTGTTTGACAAATTGACAACCAAATGAAAACAAGTTTAGCAAAATTGTTTTTAGAAGAATTTAGGATCAACAATTAATAGTACTAAAGTATGTATTATTAGGTTTGAATGTTTAATTTAATTGAAGTTAAAAGGTTAACCAATGTTTTTTTTAAACTATAAAAAATTTGAAATTAAATTTATAAATATAAGTAAACTACAATTTTGGTCCATTTGGTTTACACAAAACTCAAAAATAGTCCATGCGCTTCAATAAGTACATAAATGGTCACCACAATTTGCATTTTGCTTTGAAAGTGGTCTCTCTCACTATCTATGTTATATGGACAATGGACAACTCTTAAGCAAGGGGAACTTTCGTCATCTTATCAGTTCGCTAATTTTCTTTTATGAAATAAATACATTGTATTCACAACGATGTAAGTGTATGGGAAGTCCACCATCTCCGGTGCTAACATAATATTATCCCCTCTCTGTTGTGCTACACCGCAAACAACTACACCCCTCCACCACCATTCTCCTCCACTTCCTTCTTCAAAATAATCATGGTCTTTAAAACCAAACCCAAAAATCCGACATCATAATCACTTTTAGAATTGCCTGCTACACCTTCCATCGAGATCACAATCATCTTCAACACCAACAACTGTAAATCCCTCCCTCTTTCCCTTTCTTTATTAATTATGTGTTTCGCACCTCCATCTTGATACCATTTACAACATTGAAATCCTTTTCGCCATAATTTTATTATTATGTTTCTTGATTTATAACGTTAGTACCTAACAGACCCATAATCGAACTACGATGGTGGAGGTTGGGTTTTTAGATATAGAGAAGGGGGAGGAGGTCGGATAAGAAAGAGGTGAGATAAGGAAGTCGAATGGGGAGATGATTTGTCAGAGATTGGGTTTTGTTTCTTAACTAGGACCGACAGTAGAGATGGATATGAAGATGGGGATGAGTGGCTGAATGTGTTTTGTGTATTATATGTATAGAGGGAGATTCATGCGAGGACGATAACAATTTACGAGAATATGAGGACAATCCTCAGCCAATCATTTTGTACATGAAATTTTTCATGTGCAAAATCACATATGATTCACGTACAAAATCATATATGATTAGCCGCGACTTTTCCCGCGACTTGCCCACGGGAAAAGTCGCTCGTGTCCTTTTTGATGCTTACAAAATCACATATGATTTTATACATGAAAAATTTCATGTACAAAATAATTGGCCGAAGATTGTCCTCGTATTCTCGTAAATTGGTACCGTCCTCGTATGAACCCGCCCCTATATGTATATATATATACATTATAAAAAATATTTTTATTAGTCGAAGGTATTTGATCTTTTTACCTCAACTAACAATATTTTAACTGACGATGTTGTCGGAGCACTTTCAAACAAAAAACCCAAATTGTAGTGACAATTTCGGTATTTCTTCATTGACATATAATTTTCATAGTTTTATGTTAACAAAGAGGGCCAAAAATGTAGTTGATAATAGAGTGAACCATAAAAGATACAAACCCCTTTTTTGTTTGCATTTGAAGTCGATGCTCCATAATTGTTTAAAAGCTATGACTTGGACTGAATCAAAACCCTTTTTACTGGAAACCCGTCAATGGTCGATTCCTCGCCATCAATCAACACAACAGAACAACGTGATACACTCTACATATGAATTAGTAGAAGCGAGGGAAGAAACAAAGAAGAAGTAGAAGATGCAATGATATAGATGAAGTTGTCACTCTCCGTCTTCTCTTTTACAACCCAATCTTTTTTATGGTTTTTACTTTTAGAGAGTGTTTGGTTCGCAAAATGGAATTCGGTAGAACTGGAATCAATCAAAGGAATTAGAATAGAATTTGACCATGTGTTTTGGTTGCGTTTGGTTAGATGGAATTGAATTCTATAGGATATCTTGTGGAATGTTGAAATATACTTATTTTCATTGTATGAATCAAACAAAGAATTTGAAATTTGGTCAAAAATTAGGGTTCTGAACCCACCGGCGACCACCATCGGTTCCTGTATAGCCGTCAACACCATGGCCTTGGCTAGAACACAAATGAAAAATATGGGAAGAAAATGGATTAGGAGAAACCTTGTCCTAATTTTTTTTGGTTTTAGGGTTCTAAAAACCTTTTTAGTTATGGTTTTGATTTTTGGCTTTTGTACAAATTTGTTTATGATCTTTTTTGTAATTTTCGATTTTGAGGCACAATGAATTTGAATTTTTTTGATGTTCTTTAATGTTCTTAAATTGTGCATTTCATTTTGGATTTTTTATGGTTTAATTTTGAGATTTGATTTAGCTTGATATCGTGTTCTTTTGAGTTTCATTCATATTTCTTATATGGGTTCATATTGTGTATATATTGGAAAATGACCGAAATACCCTTAAAATACTAGTCACGTGAGGGGACTTAACATCATCTCTTACCTGTCGTTAGACCCACAGATCCAAACTAAAACAAAATGAATGCCACAGGGGCATGAATGTACTTAGTGAAGTCGAGAGGGACAACAAATGTAATTCACTCTAAATAATAACTATGGTTTATAAAATTTTGTATATATAAATTAAATTTGATATTCCCAAAAAAAGTAAACATTTGTGAGAAACCATTTTAAGCTTATATTAAAAAAAACAGCAAGAAGACAATGAATGAAACAGAAAAATGGAAGAAACAGTAGAAGACTGCTAAGAGACAACACATTGCTGCGGTTTGATTCTTTTTCTCTTTCGAGTGTGTTCGTTTTCATCATACAAAACATAAATAGTGATATATAATTATTTAAAATTTATTATTATATTTCTAAACATATCTTTTTATTTTATCTTACATAGAAAATAAATTACTTTTTTAATTACTAGATTTTGAAATAGTAAATTATAATATATGTATATGTAACAATAATGTTGTTAGAAGTGGAAAGCATTTTATGTACAAAATAAAATACTGTTGTATGTAGATTTTGTTCAGTATTTTATAAGTATGCTCTTTGTTTATTTTGGAATATATGTAATAAAATAAGAAATTGATATTTTAAATGTAAAAAAAACAATTAAACTTTCAAGTTTTTAGAAAAAATATAATTTAGAAAGGGTTTATAATTATGAGAGTCTAAAAGTGTAGGAAAACAAGCTATTTTAAGAATATGAAATTGAGCATATGATTATTAAAATAATAGACGACAAACAAATAGATCACGATGTTTTGAATTTTGAATGATGGTGATTGACACTTTTAGTGGAAAGCATTTTACGTACAAAATAAAATACTGTTATATTTAGATTTTGGTCAGTATTTTGTAAGTATGCTCTTTGTTTATTTTGGAATATATGTAGTAAAAATAACAAAAAGTGGTATTTTATTAATATCAGAATTTTCAAAACGAGTGGTGAGTTTGAACGCTTTCATTATTGAGTCTTGACCATGTTTAGATGAGATTGAATGTCATCTCGGCTATCTTTGCTAAATGCATGATTTTAACGACGACATGAACTAAGATATTTTGCTTTAACCGATACATATACCAATTTGATGGTTCTACATTTTTTCGCTATATTAAAATTGCATCAACTTATGTGTTGTCTTTTTAAGTTATATATAGTAATAATTTGTTTATTAGTATGAAACCTAAAACTACTGATTTCCGTATCATTGTCATTGCAAATGACTTGTTATGTTAGTTTACGCCTACAAGATCTTGAATTTTTTAAGTTTTATCATTGTTAAATGATATATAGGTTACGTATGATTATCGTTTGTGCGATAGTAATCGACACTTTTAGTTCTATAAATCGATGAACTTCATACGAAATGTACTACCATCATTTTCATAAAGAATGTATCATAAGATACTTAACTCATTAATTATAAATAATCAAGATAACTGCAACTAAAAACACACAATACTGAAACAAGTTATAGAGGAAGTCCTACAAATTGAAAACTAAACACTGTCTAAACAATCCCTAATTTCTTTAACCCAAGAAACAAAACTGAAACAAATGAAATCATGTGAAATTACAAAACTTCGCCTATCACGAATTTAATTCCAGAGATGCAAGATCAATCAATATTAACATTCCCTTCTTAAACACGTATACTAACTGGGGGTGTATAAAAAACCTTCAACCCGCAAAAACCGTCCAACCCAATCCGCTAACAACCCGATTAAACCCAACCCGCCAACTCGTTAAACCGCCAACCCGCCAATTAGAAGGGTTGAAATTGGATTAGCAAAACTCAAGCCAACCAAAAAAAACCGCCAATCCTCCGCTAATATATATTTCGATAAAATTATATATAGGGGCAGGTTCAAATGAGAACTCAAATTTGGTTGTGAACATAACGATAAAGGAGAGTGCGATATGTGTCATATTCAAACTGAATAATGAAGGAAAATATTCAGACTGAATATAGTGTTATTCAGTCTGAATAACACTATATTCAATCTGAATATGATACATGTCGTGCTCTCATTTGTCATCATGTTCGCAACCAAATTTGAGTTCGCATTTGAATTTTCCTATATATATAATATTTAAAAAATTATAACCATTATAAAAATATAATCTATAACCTATTTTAGGAAGTTTAGATTTTGTTTCTTGCTTGTTTTATTCTAGTTTAAGAAATTTAAATTTATGTTGATAGTTGTCATGAGGTTCCTTTCATGTAAATCTTGTGTTGGTTAAATCTTGTTTTACTTTTTGGAGACTATAAAGTTTTATGCTCGTTTTGTTTAGTTTTTGTGTGTTTTACTTCATTTTATAAAAATGTCATCCTTAATTGAATATGTATAATAGGAGCAATAGAAAATACTCCTCAGCCTCAAAAAATCGAACACAATGACGAACTCGTCTAAGAGAAAGGATGGTAGAACTTAACGTTTGGGATCACTTTTCAAAAAAGGGCTCTAGTTGTGTTTGTAATCATTGTGAAAATAACTATGTAAGAAAATTGGTACAAGGTTTTCGTGGAATCACTTAAGAAACCAATGTAAGATAGTTGTGGCGATAAAAAAAACAAAAATTTCATAGCTTTTCAAAAATGGACTCTGAGGTGTAATTTGATAAAGAGAAACGTTGAATTGAGGTGTAATTGGATTCAGTTGTAAAAAAGTCAAAAACCACCCAACCTAACCTATGTCATAATTGGGTTGAGTTGTAAACATGACATTTTGTTTTACAATTTTTTTTGGGTCGGATTGAGTTGTAAAATGACATGGGTCGGACTGAGAATTTTCAAAACGTCATAATTGGGTTGAGTTGTAAAAAAGTCTAACCCAACCCACGTACACCCCTAATACTAACATGTTTAAAGTAGTATAAACCGGAGCATATTTATTTAACAACGAACTCGACATATATCCAAGTATTTATTATACTTTTAAGACGGTTTTAGAATACTATATATATATATATATATATATATATATATAAACAAAACTTTTAGAAAAATCTCTTCGATTTCAGAAAATCTAGAATCTTTTCAACAAGAATTATAATTATGTGAATTTTTATAAAATCGGTAGGCTAACATCCGACTTATTTAAAAATATCCCAATTGATCTGCTTATAACCAAAATCGTTCTAAAAACATATCATACGCCTTATTTTAATGTAAAGTCGATTGGATTCTTATCTTTTTATTGTAACATAACAACATAAATGTTCCATCTTTGCTTAGTATCATGACCTTAAAATCATATTTCTCAATTCCATTTACACATCAAATTGTTTTTTTTAACATCATGTGCCTACTAAATCCACATAAATCAAAAGATATAACATAAATACCGTTCATTTAATTTAGGGCAAAATGCAAGAAATAACAATCTACTTTCATAAATTTTTTTATTATAGTATTGTACTTTCAGTTTTACTTATTTTAACAATGTACTTTCAAATTATTTTTTATTAAGGCATTGTACTTTAAAAAATTTACCCATTATAGCAATGGGTAACTTGTTACCTTTTAAACAAGTTAACCTATACTCTTTTTTGCTTACATGGCTTAAATTAGATGACATGGATAACATGTCATCATGATTATATGACATTAATTAAAAAATCTCTTGTAATTTTTAAAAAAAAAATCCCCACTTTCTTTTCTGATTATTCATATCTCACCCAGTTTACATTATTCTTAATTATCTCAAATTTTTAGTAATTTCTTCACGTCATCACTTTTAAAAAAAATCACTCTTACTAAATTGTATGCAAGTTATTTTATTTTATAAAAAACGTAAAACTTGTGATTTAATTTTTCTAGTTCAAAAAATACTTATTTTGTACTTTTTAAAAAAAAATTAACGATATAAATTATGTTTTAAAAATCTTCTTAATATTGTTACATTTTAATAAATATTTTAAAAATAATCTAATTAATTTAATACATTTATTGAATGATATGTCAATTCAATTTTTTAAGACAAATAGATATATTATTTTTCATATAAATATTTTATTTGTAAAAAGAGGTAACAATTCTTATTTTTTAGTTAAAAAAATATATTTTTAAACATTTTTTAATATTAGGGAAATAAATTGTCACCTATAAATTTTCTTAATATTCTTATATTTATGAATAATTTAGTTTAGTTTAATTAGTCGAATATATTTATTAAATAATATGTAAGTACAATGCTATAATAAGAAATGCCACATCAACAATATATTACATTTGGACAACCTACATGGACAATAAGGTGACATGGAAACCTAGTATAGTAGGTAAATTTAAAAGAAAAGGTTACCCAATGCTATAATAGGTAGATTTTTCAAAGTACAATGCTCTAATAAAAAATAATTTGAAAGTACATTGCTATAATAAAAAAAACTAAAAATACAATGCTATAATAGAGAAATTTATGAAAGTAGATTGCCATTTCTTGCATTTTGCCCTTTAATTTAATTTTTCTCAAGCTTAATTTAAAGGAAATAAGCCCAGCCAATAATTTAAGAACCCAACCCAATCCAACAGATTAAGGCGGCCCAAACTAATATGCCTAGAACTTGAAGCTTCACGCTTTTAAAAGTCTTGCAATAATTAAATATATGATTTTTAATTTTCACAATATTTTAAATCAATTTAGGGTCGTTTTTTTAAAGGATGTTTCAAGCTATATTTGAATTAATCCCGATAAATTATGACTGTAAGAAATCAGTTCTGATAAACTAAGTAACCAATTTAGAGATCGATTACCAAATACTTACAGAGTAAGTGCTTAGCAGGTGTTGCTTACCTTCACGGTGACCATGACAAGAACCTAAAATCTTATTCGATAAGAGACCTAGCAAGAACAAAAACTCTTACTTTATAAGTGCTTAACGGGTAACAACATTTACCGACAACTCATGTTGATGACATATAAAGTTATCTTATATGGTAAGTTAGGGGGGCGCTTTTGCGGATAAGCGTTTACCTAGGAATTGTTTAGTAAACGGATCCTTAGTTTTTTTTTCAACTTTCTACTGTAATAATAAACCACTTTTATATTCAAGTATCTCTGCTAGCAACATTAAGTGATTCTAATAACGAGGTAAATAAATTAAAATTTCAAAAACATATCCGATTTATCAATTTAGTTTGATTATTTGTAAATCCAACAAATAAACTCATACATCTTTTTATTTTGATAAGATTTGAATCATTTACCGGGCCAAAGATCCAGTTACCACTGTGATTTGATCTTCTTCGATGCATAACGATTGGGTTCTTTTTAAAAAATGTTAGGTAAAATTCGATTCATGATCATTGAAGTGACCAGATCTACTCAATACCCGAACTCTTGTAAATTCAAATTTTGTCTTGCTAAGTTTGTGAAAGGGTTTGTAACGGACAACTTACAAGTCAACCCACATTGCTTAGCTCCAAGAGTATCATGTGAAGATAAATTGGGTATACAACAACTTGTTATATGGAGATTAAGATTATGTTTAGCAAATTGGTTGATAAACTAATATCATTTATCAAAAAGTTTTTGATAAACGGGTTAGGGTTGAATTTTTTCACCCGTCAACCCGCCAAATAAACGGGTCGTATTCGGGTTGACACGAACGGGTCGCGGACCCGCCAAAATTTATTAAAAAAAGATAAATATATATTTTATGTTTTATTTTAAAATCTAAAAGTCTAATTAATAGGGGTTTCTTTCATTGTCTTGTGTAAATTGTAATCCCGTCCGTCAAAACTCAACCCGCCAACCCGCGACCAATTCGCCACACACGGGTTGAACCGCCAACCTGCGACCAACCCGCCAACACGAACGCGTGCGGGTTAGGGTTGCGTATCTCGACACGATTAGCTAAACAGGTCGTATCCGGGTTGACTCTCCCTGAACCGCCAACCCACGACACGCTAACCCGAACACGACACGATCGCCACCCCTATCAAAAACTAGTTGGAAATTTACTTAACAGATATAAAATAATCAAAAAAGACATGTTCAAGAATTGCTCATTTCTAAATAAAATATTTCAATCAAATACAGAGTTTTATGATTATTTATGTTTAATAAACATTTCCAACATTTTTTTAAATCATATTTACAACATTATTATGAATTTCATGTATCCAATGGTTTGACCATCACATGTTTTAGAGTTTTAGAATTTAAATTATTTTAGACTTCAGTCGATTAGTATAATAAAGTATGAAGTTTAGATTCTAAAATGTTGTATCAAATATTTAACCCAATCAACTTCACCAATTCAACCCATACTGTTTGGGTTGGATTGTAGTTCTGAATGGATCGGTTGAGATTTTTTAAACTATAAATATTGATACAGATTATTCAAATGTTTTCAACCGATCAATCTAATAATTGAAAAAAGAAAAAAAATGAAAGGGAAAAGATAACACGTGGAAGTCAAATTAAAGATTTGGCATATGCAGAAGCTGACATGGAATGTCGGCAAACGCAAGCGGGACCCAATCAAGCAAAACAAAGGAAAGGTCTTATAAATTTAAGGGTGGTCCAATAGTATCTTCGATGAAAGGTTATTGGATAAAAAAATAGAGGTTAAAATCGTATGATACGATGTTTTTTTAAATGTATATAATTTATATCATGTATTAATTAACTGTACCTAGTATTAATAAATTGATATAATTTTTTCAGTTGTTATACGTTGGTATTGTTTTTATACCAACAAAAAGTTAATGTTATACATTTATTTATTTTAATATTTTTACCAACTAGATTTAGAAGTATTAAGACAATCATAAGATGTTGATATATGTTGTACCACTTATCACTACATATACAAGCATTCAAATAATTTTCATATGATACAATCATTCATTAATAATCTAATACAAAACGGTCATAAAAAAACGACGACGGACTGTGGGGATGTGGACGAGTTATTAAAGTTGTTAGAGTTGGACGAATGAATCCAATCAAGTTCGTCTATATATACATCCATCCATATCAAAATTTAGCAAAACTGAAAATAAGAACATTTAAAACTTAAAATCAAAATATGTTGTATTATCCTTAACTTTAATTTAATAAATAATTTTAATAAATAATTTTAAAAAATAAGTTGTTACGGTACGATATTACCGTGGTACACGTCTTCTAAATTCTAATATCACGTACCAACCAAATTTACATATATAGTTGGTACGGTACTATCAACCAATTAGGTTTGTACCAACTAAATTGATACAAATTAAATTGATACGACTGGTATAAAAAGTGATTGATTTGTCATGGTACAAAATTAAGAACCTTAATAAATATGTGTAGTGTCTATATAAATTGTTATTGGAGAGACTTCTTATAAGAGTCTTAGATATTTTGTGTTTTTGTACATGAACTCTTATCTTAAACTTAGTATGAATTGACATTTGTTTCGAAATTAAGTATTTGATGTTACATACACTATTCATAATGAATGATACAACATTCAATATGAATAACACAATATTCAATATGAATAACACATGACTGTTATCTATTCATGTTTCAGGACGAATAATCCTTGGACGCAGGGGACACGTGTCACACTTTCCTTTGTCCTTACGTGCACAATTAAAAATTAGTTTTCATTTGAACCCGCCCATATATATATGGCTCTATTTTGGTGAAAATAAAAGTCATAGTAAGAAAAGTAATAAAAAATCTCAACTTTTAGATCAATCTTAATTGAAATGAGATACACCAAGATGTACCAAATTTATTTTTACGAGAAACACAATTTATACGATAAAATGAGACTAAAAGTGACCAATGAGTCATATTCCTCTTTATAATTCTCACCTAACTCATATTTTATACATCTATTCGTCTGTGGGGTTGTTTGTTTTACCTCTTAAAAGTTTTATTAAGAGACAACTTCTGAATCGTGAAGAGGTTAATCTTGTTTGGCAAAAAAATAAGTCTGTCTCTTAATAATTTCTAAACCCCTGAATCATTTTGTATCATGAACATCTCTTAATCATTAAGAGCCCTAATTACATCCTAAACATTTATATTTCATTTTTCACTATATTATAAAAGTCTCTTGATCAATTGATCCCTTAATTATTTTGAAAATTGTTAGACGGTCAAATCCTTGATGATGGCCCATATTGAGTAGACATTTCAAACCATGTCACTATAGGGTGCGGCTGTCAAACCCTACCTCTAAACCTTTATTATGCTTGGAGTTTATTTAAGAGGAATGTGTTTAGAATAATCATAGGTATTTTTTTAATTTTTTTTTGTAATCATAAATATAATGAATAATTATAAAATTTTGGTCCTTAAGATTTGGAGAGATTTAAAAGTGAAACCTACAAATCAATTTTTTTCGATCAGCTAGCGGATGACTGATAAGTTAGTTGATAACTTATAAGCTAACTGGTAGCTGAAAAGCTAGTTGATGAAAAAATTATGTTTGACAAAACTAGTGTATAAAAATGTAAAATGACCAAAAAAGGTATATTAAAAAATAATAATTAATATTAATGAATGTTATAATTAGAAAATGTGATAATAAGCTCCCAAAACGCTACTTCAAGTAGCGTTTCAATAAGTTAGCTTATGGTTTGTCAAACGTGTACATTAAAAATAAGCTTACTTATAAGTCAGCTTATAAGCTAACTTGTTTTTGCCAAACATAACCTAACTCCATCTAATTTCCATTAAAATCAGAGGTAAAATCATCAAACTTTTAGGTCCTACTTACTATTTCACTAAACCTTAGGGACCAAATCTATAATTTACTCTTACTATTAAATAAATAAAAAGTAAGTGTCATATATTATATTTTATTTTTATAAACTTCTAACAACTTATGTAATTATTTCTTTATTAAATTAATATTTATTTTGTTAATATTTATTATTATTTTTATTGAATTTAAAAAACAAAAAATCAAATTTTCATTTTTAATTTCAAAACAAAAACAAGTTATTATATATTTAATAGTAAACAACAATTTTTTTTGAATCGGCAAAAAAATAGTAAACAACAATTTTGTTCCCCAAAGGTTTAGTGACTATTATTCAAAAATATATGTTTTAAAATATAAAAAAACATGACTATTATTCAAAAATATATATTTTAAAATATAAAAAAACATGATTATTAATCAAAATATATGTTTTAAATGATTATACAATTGATTTTGTGAAATACTTTACAATTTCATGATGTTTTTATAGTTATTTATACTTCATGTATTAAAAAGGTGCAAGTTACATAAAAAATTACATAATTTTATTCAATTTATATTTAGTTTAAAAATGTCTATTAAATTACTTATAGTTTGAAAAAAATCTGTTTTTCTATTTTGAGTAGAAAAAGCTTCATACTTTAAAAAACGTCAAACTTTCCAGAAAATTATTGTATTTAATTTGGGGCGAATGAGAGTAAAAACAATTTTGGTCGCAAAGATTTAGTGAAAATTTTGAAATTGAGACCAAAAGTATAATCGGACGATTTTACTCTTGGGTCTAACAGAGAATTTAGTGGTCATGTTTCATTTTCAGAGCAAAATTCACACGAAACTTGACTTAGGATCCATTTATCAAACGCTTATTTGGTAAGCGTTTACCAAGTCATATTATTTTACTGGATGAATATCACAAAGAACAAAATCTTATCTGGTAAGAGTTGTAAGAGTAAAGGCAATGACCGAAAGTCTTAACCGGTAAGTTATGGCGACGACTCTTACCATGGTTAGTGTTTACCGGGTAAATTGTTGCATACATATCATTTTGGTAGACTAAGATCTTACCTGATAAGTAAGTGATAGTCTTGAATTTTGCCAAGCACTTACCCGGATAAGTTTTGGTAAACGACCTCTTAATAAAGTTTAGGTTCCACTTTCAAATATTTTACTAAGGTTCTTGAAACTCATTTTATGAAGGAAAGAGTGGGAAAAGTGATGAAGATGGAAACAACTCGTATTCTCAAAACTATTTTAGGATAGAAAGAAAAAGAAAATGAAGAAAAAAATGGCTAGTTTTCTTTCCAAAAATTTCCTCCCAAATTTAGGAGGAAATAGAAGGAAAGGAAAGAAAATGAAGAAAAAAATGGCTAGTTTTCTTTCCAAAAATTTCCTCCCAAATTTAGGAGGAAATAGAAGGAAAGGAAAGAAAATGAATAAAATTAAAATAATTTAAAAAATTATAAAACTACTAATGCTAAAAATAATATATTAGTCTTTCATCCCAAAAAAAAAAAAACATATTAGTAAAAATAACGATTTTTCTTTCTTTTCTTTTCTGTTAAAGAAAATGAAAAATTATTTTTTTACTTTTTAATTCCTACAAAAATACAAAGAAAAAAAATTATTTCTCTCTTATTTATTTTTCCTACCTTTCTTTTCATTTCACTTTTTCATTTATTTTCTTTCTAAACTCGAAAACACACCATAAAACTCAAGAACCAAAATTATAGTTTACTCAAAATATGATACAATAATTTTATCTTCTTTTACAAATATTCTGACATGTTTAGCATTAGCTTAAAATATATGCAACCTTTATAATATATGTTACAGCCTTAGTATTTATTTGTTTATAACAATTATTATAAGATATTAGTAAGTTTCACCGTGATATAAAAACGTTCTCCTTTTTACGACATTTTATTTTTTTAAATCATCAATAACTTTTTAAATCAAATTATATATCAAATCAAAAATATAATTCTGCTAGCTATAATATCTTGATCTCAAAGTATTTCATTATAATTCTATTATTGAAGGTCTAATCACTTAGGTATATATCTATAATCCATTACTTAACACATATAGCTAAAATCAGACCGATGCATTTTTTTAGTTATAAACTTGCTTCTTTATTTAAGAATAATATTAAATTTATTTTCTTGAAAAAACTAAGAAAACGATGCCTAACGGGACCATATTTATGTCTCACTCTCATTTACGCATATTAGTAAACTATTCGTTGCATCACATTAAAGTATAGGATTCAAATCATTACTATTACAGTATCTTAAATGATCTCGAGACCCTCGACAATTTCACCTGATTTTTTTATTATTATAACTTTATAGATTAAGTAATATAACTCATGCTCTTTTTTAATAACCATGCATATTATTTGTTTTTTAAAACAACGTTTGATTCTTTACGAGCCTCTAGAAAAATATTTTTGCAGTTTCTTACCTAATCCATCCATCCATCCATCCCATAAATAACGGAATATTTTTTTTCATAAGCTTTTAAGTATTTATAACTTTGACCTAAAAGCTTGTTTCGTTCTGTAAATAATAAAAATGTTACTTTTGATACTAGATTAAAATTTTATATTTTGTATTTTAAATCATGTACGTAGAAGGACAAATCGAATCAAAATGTAATATAGTTTGTTGTAGTTTTTACCTAATGTGACAACATTTTTTTTTCTCAATTAGTGTAAAATGTTTAGTTATTTACATTTAAGGTCTATTTAATCTGATAAATGGGTTTTAACATAATGGATTTTGATGTGACATTTTTTCATATCAACATTAATCAAAAGATTTAACGGTTACCGATCAAAAAAATATATGACAAGTTGACAATCCACTAGTTGTTGCGGTAAATGAAATTTAAATTAATTTTACACTCCATATAAAGTAACATGAACATGTTAAATGTGTGATTTTAGAAAGGTCTACAAAATTTTGAAGCCCAATTTTGCGTTGTTTAGGTTTTTTCGTTATATGAATGTAAAACTATGACCTACATCAACGTGTCTCTAATTTCTATTAGAAAGACAAAAGTAATACACTTTATTATTGCCTATATATATACATATATATATATATTGAGAGATAAAGAGAGAGCGAAAGAGAGAGTCAGGTTTATATGAGAATTATAATAAAATAAAACGGTCGAATCACATGTAATTCTACACTAAAATCACATATAACATAAATGTCATTCACACGTTTTTTATCGTGATCTAAGATAGGCCACATAGTTTACACATTGTTATTTTATTTGGTTACTGTTCTCATTTATATATTTCCATGTCTCTCATTATCTAATTTTGCGGTGTAATTAAAACTGTAAGTCTAAAAAGCCTTAAAAAATTGCATTGTCATGTAAATTAAAATAAATTTCTTTAAAATTTAAATTTATTAATTAAATAAAAAATTTAGCCATGCACGTGGATATTGGATAAGTTGAAAAAATAACTATTTGTCTTCCTTTGAGACCCCACTTGGATTTAATGGCTACCTCTTAAACATTAAACCAATGGGTCTGAGCCACGCTGGCAAAGGTTAACCACATCCATTGGTGTAGGTGCATCCAGTCGAGCCCCAAAGGCGGACCGTACTGGATCTGTGGGTCACTCTGGTGATACAAGTGGCTCGGTCGGTAGGACCAAACTTCTGTTCTTCTCGCATTTTCATGTACAAGTAAATTATACCTTTTTTTCCCCTTGTAGGACCAAACTTATAAGGACCACAATTTTTTTTAAAAGATTACTCCATTAAATTATAAGAATAAAAGTTATATAGAATTTTTTATTATATTTAAAATACAAAGTTGATAACTACAACTTTAACCTTTATCATACAGAACCTGTATTCATTGACACTGTAATGAAAAGGATGAAACTAGTAGGAGTCGGGACTGAGATCGAATCCATAACTTGTTTTGTATTTAGTTGAAAGTTAGCCCGTCCCTTTTCCGGTTGAGCTATATCAAAATTTTATAATATTATAGTGAATTAGTTAGTTTGTAGGGTGGTGTTTAAAAGTATTTTAAATTTTTAATGTGAGATATTGAACAAGAGTTATCAGATAACTTGGGTTTCAACTTTACACATTTTAGTTTGTACCCAATTATATTTTCAATTTTTAGTCCAATTATATAATGTTTTAGGCTTATAATCTTTTGGCCGATTAGTCAATTGCTAATTTTTATTTTCGAAAATGTTAAAAGAATGTAAGTACTTTTAAGTGAATTTCATATGTTATTTTGTGGTCTTATAATATAATTTTTTTGTTTATATATCTTTTAATTTAATATATGATATGAATAATGCACTTTTATATTTCCTTATTTCGACTTTCTCACTGCTGCTTTCCTTCAATTTTTAACAAAAGTATCATAACACAAAATTTAAAGATAGAAATATGGATATTCACTAAAAAAGTAGATTTCTAATTTCTAATCGTAACTAAATCTTCAATTTTTGTTTTGATTTGTAGAAAAAGGAATTGAACCCGCGACCTCTCGAAGGAAAAATGTTAATCCGATGTTATAGACCATCTTAACTATTCCTAACTAGTCTTTGGAATTTATTAATTAAATATTAATTGGAATTTATTAATTAAATATTAAATCATCATCTCCATAAAAAATATTACCAAAATACAAAAATATTTAGAAAAACAAAAAATAAGTGTTTATATATTATATCATAACACAATACAATTCGTTCTTTTATTACAAATTTTTTTATAACTGTTCATATATCAATTTTCAATGACCATTACAAAACATATTTTACATTTTTAATATTTAATTTTCTAACTTACATAAGTTAAGTCACATCTTAAAATTTCGGTACCGTACGATGCGCGGTAACAGTAATTTTTAAAAATATTCAGGTTAAGAGGGTTGATGATGACATATTAGATTTTAAATTGATATAAATCGATATTACACTAATATGAAGTTGCTTGTTCATATAATCATTTCTTTTGATATATATATATATATATATATAAATTCATTTTTACGTTATCAAATTTTCTAATTGGCTTAAAAAAATTATATTCATCATACAAATGCAGCGTAATGTACTTTTTTGCAAATTTAGCTAAAAACCCATTTTTAAACGCTTCCTTCCCAAAACTACGATTGCAGGAAGGGTAACAGTAGTCGTTAGTATTGTTACCACTCGCCTACAGACAAGTCCGATTGAATAATCTTTTATTTCATTTGTTCGAGTTTTTTCGTTCTATTTGAGGATGTTTATTCATAGTTTGGTTTTGTTAGTAAAAAGTCTTAAAAAAGACTTTAGACTTTTTAATCCTTTCATGATAAATGAAAAATGTTAATCAATTCAGGTTATATATGGTTTGATTTCAATTTAAATAAAAATAATGAAACCAAAATAATTTATATATCAATTACTATAGTAAGTTATTCTTTATAGTTTTATATATATTTGGTTTTTCTAATTTACTTTTTTTATATTGTTTAATTCTTTTGCTGATGAAAAGTTTCTTTATTTATTAATGAGAAGGTTAATAATAAATATTTAATTATATATTTATTGTAATAAGTGATATTAAATGTAATAAATGTTTCTTTTATTAGAGATAAGTTAATAATAAATATCTAGTTATATATATTAGTTCTACATTTATTTTCATATATTGGTTTTAATTTCTTTTATATTAATTTATATATTGATTTTAATAATATTTTAAATGATACTTTTTTTAATTTTATTCATTGATTCAATATTTTTTGAAAGACAACAATCAGACTTATATTAAACCTAAACTCATTACAGTGATGTTCGACAAGTCCGACCGATAGATAGAGGACACCTGAAAAAACAAAAAACTTTAACGACCCAATCAAAGATGTTTAATTTTACTTGAAAATAATACAAATCAATATATATGTTGTACTAAGAAAAATGGTTGAAACTCGTGTATGGTCATTTTGTAAATATATTATTTTTAATTATATAATATATATATATATATATATATGTGAAGAGTCTTGTGTAAATAATATAAATGACAATGATCATAAACTATTATATAATCATCATCTTCATTTTATTTAATTATATTTTATAATCAATTTATTATTATGTAGATCAGATACAAAAATACATATTATTATATTCAAATGTGGTGTAAATATTATTATAAATATTAATTGTAGTTTCACTTATATAAAATTAGTTTATATATATATATATTCGTTAATTGTTGTGTAAATAAATAAATTTAAAGTCATGTAAAATAAAATAAAGTAAATCCGGGTGTAACTAAAGAAGATGAATAGCCTAATTAATTTAATGTTTATAAATATATATATATATATATATATATTCAATAATTGTTATGTGTACAAATAATAGACTCGGATGAAATAAAATAATTAAAAAAAAATATTGGGTGTAACCAAAGAAGATTGATAATCAAATTAATTTAATGATTTTGATGGTAATTACATCAATAAAATAGACAAAGTTTGAGAATTTTTTGGGATTGAGATGCTTAGAAAATGCCACTTTATTGTTAGTGTTTTCTTTTTATAAAGTTAGAAACTTAGAAATTAAGAAACTGTAAATAACATAAAAAATGGATAAGATAATGTAGAAAAAAAAAGTTATATAGAATTTTGATTTTTGTCTTCAAAGAATAAAAAATAACTTTTGAAAAACTAAACAACATAATCAAAACAAATTTGAGCAAATATCCACATAAAACACAAACACGACATAAATATCAACTGAAAAGTATGAAGAAAAAAAAACCAAAAATAACAATTGTGAAAAAAATTCAAATAAAAACCAAAAGAATCATTAAAACACACACATGTAATACATACAAAACATAATTCTTTTAATAACAATTTTGATAGAAAAAGAACAATTATATCAATAAAATAGACAAAGAATGAGATTTTTTTTGGGATTGAAATACTTAGAAAATGTCACCTTATTTTTGGTGATTTTTTCTTATAAAGTTAGAAATTAAGAAACTGTAAATAACTTAAAAGACGTAGAAGTTAATTCACAACGGAAACACAAAAGTTATATGAAATTTTGATGTTTGTAGTCGGAAAATGAAAAATAACTTTTGGGAAAACAAATTTGAGCAAAAATCCACATAAAACACAAACACGACATATATATCAACCAAAAAGTATGAAGGAGGAAAAAAAACAAAAATAACAATTAGGAAAAAAATTTAAATAAAAACCAAAAAACTCATCAACACACACATATAATACATATAAAGGACAATTCTTTTAAGAACAATTTTGACAGAAGAAGAACAAGTATGATACCAACATAAATATCAATTATAAAGTATAAGATAGAAAAAACAAAGATAACACTTGTAAATAATACTTGAATTAAAAAAACAAAAAACTTATTAACAACTGTATAATACTACAAAACACAAAAAGTTATATGGATATTTTTTTATTAAAAAAAACAATGGTACCGATCGGAAAAAAACACACACGTATACACACATCAACAATATATAACTCACAAAAGTACAATTAACGTAAATTGTGTTACCAATAAGATTTATGTACGATAAACAACGATACATGTTGTGAAAAAACAACAACAACAAAAGAATACATATAGAAAAGTAAAAAAAATGTGTAATGATAAATCACATTTTTTAAGAATATAATTTCTAAATACCTCTTTAAAATCTTCTATGCCTTCTTCAACTCTCATCATCTTCATCCCCCACCAAAAGATGTATAGGTTTTCATTTTGCTTATTATTACAATTTTATAGAACAAATTTCAAAATATGTAATGACAAATCACATTTTTTTAAAGAATATAACTTTTACATACCTATTTAAAATCTTCTATGCTTTCTTCAACTCTCATCTTCTTCATTCTCCACCAAATGATTTATAGGATTTCATTTTGCTTATTATTGCAATTTTGTAAAACAAAATTCATTAAGAAATAAAATGAAGTAAATGAAGAAGCATATCAAGAGTTGGGGGTTAAACTTAGGTATAAGTAAATGAAGAAGTAAATCAAAAGTTGGAGGTTAGACATGGTTATGCAAAATTACGAAAAACCCCGATTAATAATGAAATACACATTATTCATTCAAGGACAGAAAAGTCTTTAACATATTTAACATTTAAAAAAAATCAAAAACTTAAGAAAAAAAATAGAAGTGATTGTGAAGGTGCCACGTGGACTCTTGTGGAGGTGCCACGTGGACTCCCAATGTTTCCGCTTTATATATATATATATATATATATAGATATAGATATATGTTATAAGTTTGGCATTGAAACTTTACGAGACACCCCTCAAATTAAGGTGACGCACCTTTATGACCCTTATTTTTTCTCATTGTGACGAGACAATTGTGTGATACCCCATGCGCTTATAACTAAATCATTTCTAATTGATTAAAACTGGACAGTGCACGTTCCAAAACAAATGTATAAAATTGTTGCTTAAAAATCGCTGACAGAAATATATGTTAATTATGTTTCCTTGACGGATGTAGCAATGCATCGTTTCAATACAACTTCTTTTTGTTAGTTTGTCCACAAGACTAATCTCAGGGGCCTGTAGAACAGTCAGGAAAATTCCCAATAGTCTTATAAGATTCAAACTGATGACTTATGAAAATAATTCTCAAGGGCCCAAACATTATTGTCAGTTGAGCTAATTAATGTATTTAAAGATAACGACTCGTGTTATTATTGGTTTGTTTTGATATAACAACAAAAGCATTAAGGGTCGTCGACCCAAAGAGTAAGATAGGTGAACTAAACATCAACAACATCAGATCAACCATCAGTCCATCTGTATTAACGTATATAATTTGATCGATATTTAAGGGTTTATTTTATTATGATTGTTAAGTGAAACCTAAATGATACAGATAATCTCAAACACCAATGCACAGAAATATTAGGGCAGAAGGTTTAGAAGAGGAAAAAGGAAGAAATCAAATCTTCTATTACTCTGATGTACCTTTCATAAAAAGGAGAAGACAGTATATATGAGCCAAAAACAAAAAGACAAAATAACCTATCAGGTCATATCACAACCATACACGTGTAAACTACTGGAATAAAGGAAAAACATAAATACTTTATTTTAGTCCTTAATACTTCCCCTCAAGCTGGAGAGAGAGGCTCAGAAGAAGCTCCCAGCTTGTGCATATGTCGAAGATGAAGTTGAACCGGAAGCACCTTGGTTAGAATATCGGCTACTTGCTCTTTGGAAGAGACATGCTCAGTGCTAATGGTACCGGCCTTGAGCTGATCCCGAACATAGTGACAGTCAATTTCCACATGTTTGGTTCTCTCATGTAGGACGGGATTGGCGGCAATAGTCAAGGCAGCCTTGTTGTCACACTTGAGCACGGTAGGAGGAAGATGTCTAAGGCCAAGATCTTTGAGAAGAGCTGAAAGCCAAGTGACTTCACAGGTTGTGAGAGCCATGGCTCGTATTCGGCCTCTGGCGATGATCTAGCAACCACGAAATTTGTTTTTGTCTTCCAAGAGACGGGGGATTGTCCGAAAAATGCAGTAGCCAGTGGTAGATCGGCGGGTCATAGGACAACTGGCCCAGTCACTATCGCAATATGCTGTAAGTTGAGCTGCAGAATCAGATGCAAGAAGAATGCCTTGAGAAATGGTACCAACCAGATATCTTAGAAGTCGTTTAGCAGCTTGAAGATGGATAGAGGTCGGTTGATGCATGTATTGAGACAGCAACTGGACAGTAAAGGTAATGTCTGGCCTTGTAATTGTCAAGTAAATTAATTTACCCAAGAGCCTTCGATAAGTTGTAGGATCAGGAAGAAGATCCCCTTTCTCTGGTGTAAGCTTTAGATGGGTATCCATTGGAAGTTGAAGAGGTTTGACATGCATCATACCATATTCTTTAAGAATATCCAGAGTGTACTTTTTCTGGGAAAGAAAGATGCCAGCAGAAGATCTGTCAACTTCCAGACCTAAAAAATACCTCAAAGTACCAAGATCTTTCATATGAAAAACTTGAGAAAGCATTTGCTTGAGATTATTGATAGTGGTTATGTTATTGCCAGCTTATCAACGGATCATCCACATAAACAAGGACCAATGTAATAGTGTCACCAATATGATTAACAAACGGTATCGTAATCCGACTTGGGTGATGATATCCAAGTTGAAGAAGAGTTGTAGATAGCTTTGAGAACCATTGTCTAGGGGCCTGCTTAAGCCCATAAAGAGATTTTTTGAGCTTGCACACAGTAGGGAGGCTAGATTTAGATAGAAGAGAAGGTTGTGAGGTTTGTTCAATTCTACAGCCCAAGTGTGTATACCCCTGTGGAAGTTTCATATACACATCTTCAAAAAGTTCTCCATGTAGGAAAGCATTGGTAACATCCATTTGGATGGTGTGCCAACCTTCCATGTTGCCACGACGAAAGAGTGCGCACAGTTGTTAACTTTGCAACTGGTGCAAAAGTCTCACTATAATCCTCACCATACTTTTGATGACAACCAAGGATTACCAATCTGGATTTGTGTCTCTCTATAGAACCATCGGGGTTGTACTTGGTTTTATATAACCATTTGCAGCCAATGGCATGCTTACCTGCAGGAAGAGTAGTGACAACCCATGTATCATTGAGTTCCAAAGCATCAAGTTCAACGTTCATAGCTTTTACCCAATGAGCTAGTTGGACAGCTTTGTTGAAAGAAGTGGGATCAGCGGTAGAGGTGAGAGTGGATAGAAAACAATGAAAATGTGGTTCAACAGTGGTGAAAGCCAGATTAGATATGGAAGAGGTTGTTGTAGATGAAACAAAATCCTTCATCCAGTTTGGGAGGTGCATGAGGTCTATTAGATCTTCTAGGCAAAGGACTTTGTATGGAGGTTGATGGTGGATTTGAAGTAGGGGGAATAGGAGGTGTAGATGTAGAGGGTGAAGTTGTGGGCGGTGGAATATGAGGTGTAGATGTATTAGAGTCATACTCGTTTCCAAACGATTGGTGAAGTAATCCTCGAAAACCTTTGGGATTGGGTGGGATTGGCATGGAAGGTGGAATAGGTTTCATATATGATGTTGTTGAGTGAGAGTGAAATGGAAAGGTGTCTTCATGAAAATGGACATCCCTGGAAACAAAGTGTTGTTTTGTGAGAAGATTCAAGAGCTTATATCCTTTTTGAAGAAAAGGATATCCTAAAAACACAAGGGACTCCCCCGTGAGCAAATTTATCGGTCGGAAAAGAGGGGTTGTAAGCAAAGGCAAGACACCCAAATACCTTGAGATGATCATAGGTGGGTGGGGATTGAAAGAGCACCTCATATGGCGTTTTGTTACGTAGAACCGAGGTAGGAAGTCTATTGATTATATGAGCAGTGCCATCACACAATCACCCCGATAAGAAAGAGGAAGACCGGCTTGAAATCTTAATGCCCTGGCAATTTCGAGAATATGTCTGTGTTTTCTTTCTGCCCTCGCATTTTGTTGTGGTCTGTTGACACATGACGTCTGATGTATGATGCCATGTTTAGAAAAAAATTGCTTGCAATTGGTATTATCAAATTCCAACGCATTGTCTGATCTGATAAACTTGATGCTCTTCTTGAAGTGGGTCTGGGCATAATTTAAAAAACTTTCCAGATTTGTTAGAGAATCAGATTTAAATTGCATCAAGTACACCCATGTATTTCTCGTATGATCATCAACAATTGTGAGGAAATATCTGTATTTACCCTTGTAACACACTTTGTAAGGTCCCCAAACATCAATGTGTAAAAGTTCAAATGATTCCACGGCATAAGATTCACTGAGAGAAAACGGGAGCTTGGTGAACTTAGACATAGGACATGTAAGGCACACCTTGGAATGTGTGTGAGTGTAGGCCTGAACACAAGGAATATGTTTGAGTTTAGACATCGATGCATGACCCAGCCTGTGATGCCATAAATCCAAAGGATTAGAGACATCAGGTGAGTTTGTTGAACTCTCTGTATTGGTTGAGTCTGCTGCAAGACATGTGGAATTGAGAGAGGGTTCAGTAACCAGATAGTACAACCCATTTTTTTCTTGACCCACGCCTCTGAGTTTCTTGGTGACATTGTCCACAATGGTGCAATGAGTGAGGAAGAAATGAACCGAATAGTGACCATCCTTGATTAGCTTTTGCACCGAGAGAAGATTATGTTTGAAATGTGGGACATATAAGACATTTTTCAGAGTCAAACCAGAGGGTAGAACTACTTGACCAGTGTGAGATATGGTTGCAACATCTCCTGTAGGAAGAGTTGTTTTAGTGGAATGAGGGACGGGTATGGGCTCGTTCAAATAATGCATATGAGAAGTCATATGATCTGAAGCTCCAGAGTCTATAATCCACTCAGATGACTTTTCATGGACATGATTACATGATATCATGCCAGAAAAGTGGCAATCAAGTTCTTCATCAGTTTCTGAACCTTTAGCATTGCACATTTGCAGTTGAGGCAACAATTTGGCCAATTGTTCAAGTTGTTGAGGGGTGAACAACAAACCAGAGGTGTCATTCTTAGGTGCATTAACCTGAACCGAAGCTGCCATTTTTGAGGTATTAGACCATTGTGTGGCAGGAGCTGTGGCAGAAGATGTAGATTGAGATCTGGGTTTAGAAACATTGTTTTTGTTATGCTTCGAGTGCCATTTTGGGTAGCCAACAACTGTCCAACACTTTTCTGCGTAGTGTCCTTTCCCCCCACATGCAGTACATATCAACGACTTATCTGAGCGAGTCTTGCTGTACATGGCCAAAACGTCATTGTCTGGTTTAGACAAATTTAACACAACCCTTTGTGCTTCTTCTTGTTCAAGGGCAGCACAAGCAGTTTCAACCGTAGGAAGAGGGGTCAACATCAACAGTTGACTCCTCTGAGAATTGAAGGATTCATCCAGGCCATTTAGAAATTGGAATAGTCTGGATTCCTCTTTTTGAAGGTTTATGATCTCAATTAGCTTTTCCACATCAGCAGCTGGGTTAGAAATAGTAGGAATCATGTTTATGGAGTCTAATTCCTCCCACAAAGCTTTCATTAAGGTATAATACTCATTTACAGGCATTGAGTTTTGTTTTACCTCATACAAATCCTTGCATAATTTGTATTTTCTAGACCCACTTGTTAAACAAAATCGTTTCTCCAGGTTTGTCCAAATCTCTTTGGCAGATGTCATATACATGACTGATTTCTTGATAATGGGGGAAACATTATTAGTAATCCAAGCAATCACCATATTGTTACATGTTTCCCACATTTCTGCTGCTGTTTCGTCATCAGTAGAGATAGAAATTGTACCTTTAGCAAAACCTAGTTTTCTTTTTGAAGACAGGTTGATCTCCATGGATCTGCGCCATGCTCTGTAATCTGAGGATCCTTGAAGTTTATCAACTTGAATGGAGTTTGCATTATCAGAGGGATGAACAAATAGAGGGTTCATCATGTCCTGATATGTGATTTTAGTACCCATCGGAGAGGGTAGAGAGGGATAAGAAAGAAGAAATTTAGGAAAAGAAGATCAGGGGATGAAGGGTACAATAATGTACGATCCTTACTTTGGAAGAAGAAGAAAAGCTCTTATTTCATCTTGCATTGGGATGCTCTGATACCATGAAACCTAAATGATACAGATAATCTCAAACACCAATGCACAGAAATATTAGGGCAGAAGGTTTAGAAGAGGAAAAAGGAAGAAATCAAATCTTCTATTACTCTGATGTACCTTTCATAAAAAGGAGAAGACAGTATATATGAGCCAGCAAACAAAAAGACAAAATAACCTATCAGGTCATATCACAACCATACACGTGTAAACTACTGGAATAAAGGAAAAACATAAATACTTTATTTTAGTCCTTAATATTAAGTTTTATGAAAAATATTTTGTGAGTACATATTTAAAAAGAAAAGACAATGATAGATGGTCAAGTTGGTGAATGATGTCTAATATATTAATGGGCATAATTAAAATTGTGGTCCACTTTGTGGTTAAGAGTCTCGAGCCAGATATATAAACCATGCCCACCACATGTTTAACCATAGCCTTTTTGTAGTAGCCAACTAGCCACTACTATACTTCATTTAATATTTTTATTTAAATAAACAAATTCTATACAATAAAAGAGAGTAAACTACAAATTGGGTCCATTTGGTTTGCTGAAAATAACACCTTTTATCTTTATAGTTTCAAAATTACAAAAAGTTATCATGAGTTCTGAAAACCTTTAAAATTTTGTTTATTCCTTAATAGCCGTTAAAACATTCCATTAAATAAGGGTCATTTCTTTGTATATCTATTTTATTTGTCTTTCATCAAATTAAAATCAACGGGAAACTAAACTTTGCGTTTAATTCTTATAAGGGTTGTGAAGTGTGAACCAAACCCTGTTAGCGTTGGTAAGCGATTCTTTTAGCAGCCACGTATACGATTTGCATGTTTTGAAGCATGATGATATGACACTGATTGCTTGCATGGACGAACCTTATTAAGAGCATACAGTGCCACGTGCTACTAAGGCTGTAAACGAACCGAACATTCACCGAACCATTCGTGAACCGTTCGACAGGAAGTTCGATTACGTTCGTTTATTTAATAAACGAACACGAACACATTTTTTTGTTCGTTTAGTTAAATAAACGAACATGAACAATGGTCTCGTTCGTTCGTTTACGTTCGTTTACATTCGTTTACATTCGTTTACATTCGTTCGTTTATGTTCGTTTATATATATAAATATATTTATATATTATGACATTAATATGTAAAATCAATAATTAAATTAAATTTTTAGAATTTCTTTTTTATGGGCCGGTTTTTTATTTTGTTATGTTACTTTTTAGGAATAAAATAATAAGTAATGGTGATTTTATTTTATATTTGTGTTTGTTCGTTTATGTTCATCTATGTTCATTTACGTTCGTTTATCTTCATTCACGTTCATTTATGTTTGTTCGTTTACGTTCGTTTAACAGCTTAACAAACGAACATGAACAAACAAATTTTCTTAATGAACACAAAACATTTCGTTCATTTACCGTTCGTGTTTGTTCGTTTGTTCGGTTAAGTTAAATGAACGAACACGAACAAGCCTCCGTTCGTGTTCGTTCGGTTCGTTTACAGCCCTACGTGCTACCGTATTATTTCTTCGTCGAAATATTAAAAAAATTACGTTTATGAAAGATGTAACTGTATCGTTTTAAAAGGTGCCCCTGTATGATATTCAGAAATTCAAGAAGATGCAACCATACCTTGTAATCAACCTAAAAACAAAAAAAAAAAAACAAAAAGAACTATTGAAATCAACCAAAAAACCTAAAAAGTCCCTTGAAATTGATTAAAAAAAACTTAAAAATCTCTCGAAATCAAATAAAAAACTTTAAAAATCCCTCGAACATGTTTGCACCCCAATTTTTTATTAGGATCCTAACAATATATCATGATTTAAATCACTACACTCTAATGGAAGCTAGCATAACATAATCTAAATAGTATCGAACATGAGTTCTTACTTCACACTTTTGCCCTTGCTACACTCAGCTTAGCATGCGTCTACGCTGGTGAGCTTTCATCTTTCGATAAAGTTTTAAATCACCGACAAATTATCGATGGTTGATGTTGTTCTCGAAAAATTCATATGAACTTTTGATTTATCGACAAGTCATCCCAGATAATCGTTATAAATAAGTCGTTGATGAAATAACTTTGTTTGGTAGTGGGGTCTTGTTATTCAATGCATTAAAAGAAATTAATAACTTGCTAACATGTAAACCAGATGTATAAATAAGTCAAATGTAAATGGTTGTTGATGTATATATACATACTAGTGTGTGCCACCATGTAACCTGTTAAGAAAATATGCACTACTAGAAAATTGAGTATTTTCAACAGAAATTAATTTTTAACGGAAAATGTCGTTGAAAATTTTCTACGAATTTTAGAGGATTATTGACAGAACATAAATTTTCTACGAATTTTCAACGAATTTTCGTTGAAAATCTCTCACAAACATATATGCATTTTCAACCAAAAACTTTTCAACGGAATGTCTCATCAAAAAGTTTTTGGTTGAAAATGCATTTTGTGAGAGATTTTCAACGGAAATTCGTTGAAAATTCGTAGAAAATTTATGTTTTGTCAATAATCCCTTTAAAATTCATAGAAAATTTTCAACTACATTTTCCGTTGAAAATACTCAATTTTCTAGTAGTGATGTAACCACGTTAAATTATTAAGATGAACCTAATTTATTATTTGGCATCTAATAAAATGCAAATGTATCATTGTATTTAACTGTTTTAGATGTAAATTATTTTGACAGACGTACACAATATTAAGCATCGTGTAGAGGTATGTAAAATTAATCTTTAAAATTTAGTTTATAAAGTTTATTTTGTAACATTATTTATTAAATGACATCAAAGATGTATGTTTTAACTAATAACTTACGTAATAAATAATCACAAATGATCTACAATTAAGAATCTGATGTAAAAAAAACTTGAAAAACAAAGAGCATATTATTAAAAAAATTAAAAACCCCTTAGACTATTTAGGAATATTTTGTAAAAAAGGACAACATGTAATTAGAAAACACCACACAAACTATTTTCTTTAATATTTAATGAAAATGGAATTTGTAACTAAAATTTACTATTTAACCCAAAATAGATCAAAGTAAATCATAAATAGAAAACCATGTAATGAAAAGTTTGCATCCTTCTCCTTATATAACCAACTCCATGTTCCAACAAATCATCTTATTATCAACGTGGGATGACCAAAGCTAACCACAATTCAATATTTCGAAATTCTTAATCCACATTGTGCTATTGTTATTTCTCTTATTTCTTACTTTTATATATATAAAGATATAAAGATGTAGATCATTGTAAACATGATCTCATATATAACCGTTAAGCATCTGAACATGCACACATGCAACATGGATATCTCATACATGAACCGGCATGATGGGGTCTTAACTATCTCGTATATAATCGTTATGCATGTGTTGTGATGATTTAACTTGATTTACAAACCGATCCTACAAATTAACACATGTAACTGTTATAAATCATATAAATCAATTTTAACCGTATATCAACTCTAATGAATATTTGGTTTAGAAATCTAAAGAAATGATCGTATAATACATGAACTCTATCAGCTTTTATAAATATCTTGATCATAATTAATGAACCATCACTATAACAAAATTGGTTTTATACTTTATGGGATGTCTAGATTATCTAAGCGTTCTAATACAATATTTTATAGAACACTTCTCAAATTAATATCAGTATGTATTTGGCTAACACCAACAGTAAGATGATGCCAAAAATTGTCGTCGTTAGGGGCAATCATGTCCATCTCTTAAACGTTAAGGTCTCAGATTTAACTGCGACTTATACCATTAGTTTTCATTAAAAATATTAAATGAAACATGTTTAATATAATTTATTTAAAAAAATAGGATTAAAGAAGTATAACATACACAAATATGTTCCCTACAAGTCTACAACAAAATCAGTTTATATGACACACAAGTTGTTTAAGCGTCATAGTAAGTTAATTTTTAGGACTTAAGTTTATAGAACCAAACCAAAAGCCGTTCTATTTAAAAATGTTACAATAGGTTTATAAGACTTTTTTAAACGTTTTAACAAGTTTATTATGACACTTTTACAATAAAATGTCGTATTACTTATTTTATACAACAATATTTGAAAATTGTTCTATAAGTCTCCTGTAAAAATAGTTAATAAGACACTAGTTTTAAAAACATTCTAAAAACATACTATAAACTTAGTATGACGTTTTATACACTACAAAATAAATGACTTTCACCCACAAAAATCACCAAGGTAAAATTTCATAGGTGATTACCCACGGATCACCCAAAAAATAATAATGATTCGGTAGAATCCGATGTTTTTCTAGAAAATACCAATAGATCATCTAGAGAAATCACTGAGAAATCTGTCACTGATTTGAATTATCACCAACAATTTGTCCACCAACTGTTGTCATGGTTTTGTGACAAATCACCCATTAGCGACATCTTTTCTAGAAAAAAGTTCGTAGACAAAAGGCTTTCATTTATTATAAATATTTTAATCTTATAAACCAAAGTTTGTTGTACTACGTCTTCTAACGGAAAAAAACAAAATAACTGCTCTCGTAAAAACTCTTAGGGCGCGTTTGGTTTGCGGGATTGGATTGGATTTTGAGGGATTTGGATTTTAAATCCAATCCATTCCTGTGTTTGGTTTGCAAAATTGTAAGGAGTTAAAATCCAACAAACATAAGATTTTGAAATCCTTGACGGATGCTCGGGATTTCATGGGATTTTGTCGAATTTGTATGAAATAATATTTTAAAAATGTTAAAAACATTTGTTTTGTAATAATTGATTAATAAAAATATGATTTAATTATTTTTATAATATTTTATATATTTATATAAATTATTTATAAATAATAGAAATCCAATTCCATTGTTAATCCTACGAACCAAACACACCTATGATTTTCAAATCCATTTCAATCCAAATTCTTCAAAAACAATCTCGCAAACCAAACGTACTCTTAATATTTATTTATACATAATAGAGTTTTTATTTATAAATCCGGTTGTAAAAAAAAGCCAATAAGACGATGTTTAGTTAGAAAGCTATGGGGTCCAATGGACGGCTTATCATTAGCTGTATAGAAAGCGAACCGAATTTACAATGGCCCCCCAGCATTAATCCAATTATTCCACAATCAGTCCCTCATAGTAGGTACCCCATATTCTTCTTTATCTAAACTTACTCTATATATATAACCCATTCCATTTCTAATTTTATTCATCACACATAACATATAATACACATCATTCTTATATAGTAATCATGACATATTCGTCAAGAATATTTCATAAAAACATAATCGTCACTCTTTTTGTAGTCGAATTTGTCACAATATTATTAATAGTATCAGTGGCAAACGCAAAACCGGCTACATTCCTTCAAGATTTCCGTGCAACATGGTCCGATTCGCACATCAAACAACTCGATGGGGGGAAGGGAATTCAACTTCTACTTGACCAAAACTCCGGTACGTAATTTTTTTACACACCACAACTTTATATATATATATATATAGTCTTAAATTCGAAAACTAATTTCATGAACACGAATTATATATTTTATAGGATGCGGGTTTGCTTCTAAGAGCAAATATTTATTTGGACGTGTGAGTATGAAGATTAAGCTCATTCCGGGAGACTCTGCCGGCACTGTTACTGCCTTCTACGTATGATTTTATTTCTTAACCGTATAAAACTTAATTTCTTATGAATTATTTAATAACATATATATAGGGTTAGGTTCAAATGTGAACTCATTTTTGGTTGTGAACGTGAGGACGAATCTCAGCCACACATCTTCGGTTATGGTGGACGCGATCACGGAGGATTGACGCCATTTATGGGAGGGTGGAGATTATTAAAGGAGGTGAACCAGGTCAAAGCCGTCTTTATTGACCGGATAAGTGGCTGAGATTCGTACTCACGTTCACAACAAAAAATGAGTTCACATTTGAACTTTCCTCTATATATATGTGTGTATATAGAGGAAGGTTCAAATGAGAACTTTTTCATGTTACTTACTTTCAGATGAATTCGGATACCGACCAAGTGCGTGACGAGCTCGATTTCGAATTCTTAGGGAACCGCACCGGGCAGCCTTACTCGGTCCAAACCAACGTGTACGCCCATGGAAAAGGCGATAGAGAACAAAGGGTTAACCTATGGTTCGACCCTGCGGCCGACTTCCACGTTTACTCCATCCTCTGGAACCACCACCACGTCGTGTAAGTACAAATCACTAATGCATTAAAAACACGCAATACTTTAGAAAAAGTACAACTAAACTAAACAATGCATATATATATATATGTATGTATATAATTTGTGTAGGTTTTCAGTGGATGAAGTGCCCATAAGAGTGTACAAAAATAATGAAGCCAAAGGTGTACTTTTTCCAAAGTTTCAACCAATGGGAATCTACTCCACATTATGGGAAGCAGATGATTGGGCAACAAGAGGTGGGCTTGAAAAAATAGATTGGAGTAAAGCACCATTTTATGCATATTATAAAGATTTTGATATCGAAGGGTGCCCTAAGCCAGGACCAAGTGGTTGTGAATCGAACCCATCGAACTGGTGGGAGGGTTCGGGTTACCAGCAGCTGGATGCGGTTGCGTTACGTAGATACCGGTGGGTGAGAATGAACCATATGGTTTATGATTACTGTACCGATAAGAGACGATATCCGGTTACTCCACCGGAATGTGTGGATGGAATTTAAGGAAATTACAGTTTCAGAATACATGCATATATATATATATATAATTGCAGCTAAATGGAGTTTATCATTTATGGTTGATATTTACGTGTTGATATGGATATATGTTGTATGCATACGATGGTCGGATGGGATGGGGTTGAAAAAGTAAATTGCTATTGTCTATTTATTGAAAATTTATCTGTATGTGCTAAAGTTTGAATGACCCGAAATAAACTTTCTGCAATTATTGTGAAAATTATATGTGATGTATGTGTATATACACACACTCTCTCTCTCTCTCTATATATATATATATATGTATATATAGATGTTTCCTGTCAAAGTTCAGCGACTCGTGCGGTGTTTTAATATTCACTGTGTTTTTCATATTTCTAAAGTTAAGTCCTTTGAAAATTTGGTGTTTGGTTGCGAAAGTCCGACGATATGTAATGAAGGTTTAAAGAGATAAAAAAAAAACCATTCAGAGCTTAAGTTGATCTCACAGATCTCATTAAAAATGGTTTGTTTTACATGATTAATTGACAATACAAGAGAAAAAACTAAACGGAGAAATCCGTCGCTAAACCCGGATCATCAGCGGACTTTCTGTGGGTTGTCGGTGAAAGGTCGTCGGAAAGGACCGTGGGAATGGCACCACCGACGGGCTTTCTGTCACTAAAATCCGTCAATAATACTCGATTTTCTAGTAGTGTGAGGGTAATTTATTTTACAAACATTTATAAACACAATACAGTATCATCTTAACTATCATTAAGTTCATCTACCGTCAACATTTGATAGGATGAAATAGGTAGTTACATATTTATCAATTAAAAAAACTAAAATAAAACAAAATAGACGATATAGACCAAGATTGTATTGATTATACAAATATGATAGAGTGTATGAAATGTGATATATATATATATATATGTATATATATAACCGATCAAATGGTAACCGTTGATCAAATGGACGCTCCTGATTTGATTGTAAGTGTTGCAGGAATGCAAAGGGTTGCATAATAACCAACATCTCTCTCTCTCTCTCTCTCTCTATATATATATATATATACATATATATAGGGGCATATTTAAATGAGATCTATTTAATCTATGAGATCCATATATGTATGTATATATATATATATATGTGTGTGTGTGTGGGGGGGGGTAGTAATTTGAGAACCCGCAAGATCATGAGAATTTTATGAATCGGTACATCATGCATGTGTTATTTCACATGTTTTTTTTTCATTCTAATGCTATGATTGTTTCATTAACATTGTTTTGTATGTATTTGGTTCCTAATATAAAAGATTTGATTAAATCCTAGTCATCATAGATGGAAAAAAAATATATGAAAAATATTTTGAATTAAAAGTTCTTAAAATATAGGTTCTGGTTTGATAATATTGTATATATATGTATATGTGTATACTGTAAATGCATAATACATGTATATGACATTTTAGAGTACTGTATTTGGCATGATGAAATATATCTGTTGAAGATTTGTCTAAAACACGAATAACGTGTTATGTCAAAATCAATCCCACGTGTAATATTTATTGTTTTGAGAGCTAATAAATACGATCATTGGATAGTTAATGTGTATGGTTAATGACATGACATCTAACGATGTCAAATTGTTTAAACATGTACCGGTGTTTCTTCTATTTTAAAGTTTGTTTCCAACAAATTAATGTCGTTTCTTAAATCGAAAAGAAAGAAACAAGAACACAAGGAAGAGAGGTATATGTCTTTTTAGTATATTACGGTTTTGGTCCTTACATGATTATGGTTTTTTATGTTTTCGTCCTTCAACTTTTTCTATCACAAAAAGAACTCTTTTGTTACGAGTCATGATTCGGTTTTGCTCTCTGTGTTTATCAACTTTATTATTATTTTTGTTAAGTGCGTGTGCATACAAGGTCATTTTAGTAATTTTATATACAAAGATGACATGACACATTCAAGAAAGAAATAAAAAAACTAGTCTGCATGCGCCTCTCTTCTGACCTTCATCTTCTTCGTGTTCATCTTCGAGGACCACAAATCCCATCGCCAATCTTGTTTCTCTTTATCCCATACGAAATCGTCCATTTGGGGTTTTCATGTGTTTCTGAGGTAAACCATAAAAAAGGGCCAAAGTCCTTTGCTTGAAGCAACAAATGAGACGAGTAATTTCCCAAGATTTGATTATTAAAAGGTTGTAAAGATTGTCTATCTTGTTATATAAAAAGAAAAATCATTGTGTTATTGGATTGTACACCGTAATTTGGTTTTAAATATGAAGAAAAGACTATTGGTACAATTTTCGATGACAGTGGTGCAATGTTAATGACAACCCCTCCCTTGGCAACGATAGTGCTTACCACCAGAGCCGGTGCTGTAGAAGCACAACCACTCGTAGAGTAGACACATCTAGTAGATGCTAAAGGTGAAGCAAAACAGAACCACCATCCATAGCCACTACCACCATCGTTGGAGTAGTAACAAATTAGTCAGGGGAAATGGAAGAGAGATGGAGGGAGGGAAAATGAGGCAAGAGAGGACCATACCTTAGTTTTTTTTGCTCCTAAAATGAAAATTTTAACCTCATACTTAATGGGAGAGGATACACAGTTATGGGAGAGACCAAAACCAAAACAGAACTCGGATCACAAAGTGTTTTTTGAAATAAACAAAGTCCATGGATAAAAACCAAAAAAACTATAATATAATAGGAACAAACCAACAATTCACTCTATATTCTTTTCGTCATGTCTTCCGTAAATCACACAAATGACAAAACAACAACGTTTAATACATAACATTTTTTTGGTAACCGTGGGTTAACAGGTCAACTTACGCAAACCAACTAATTCTTTGGACGACCACAAATGAGCCGAGTCATCACAAGTGAACCTTCATGGCTACAAGACCTTTGACAATGTATAGATTCGAACCCAAGATAGATGATATTTTTTATTACATTCTCCTAAAACTTAACCAGTACATTAACTTTTTTTTTGAACGGCAGCGGAATTTTATTAAGAAAAACTAGCGATGAGCTAGGAAACAAAACAATTACAAAAAAGGAAAAGAGAAAGACAAGTAAACCCAATTGATCCAATCAAACTTGACGTTAATCTTCTTCCTTGAGATGATCCAGAAATAAGAGCTTCCTTGGATGAGGAAAAACAACTTGGGGATGGACTCGTGGTTCTTGGAGTGCACCAACTCATTCCTAGCTTTCCGTAAGTACCAAAGATAGGTAAGGATCACCGCCTTGAAAACATGGAGTTTGATTCCCGAAAATTTATTTGACTCGCCCCAGGAAAGGAGAGATTCCACCGTATAGACCGGGGGAGGGATCTTCCACCATAAAGCAATTTCTTTAATGATGCTTCTCGCAAGAGTGCAGCCTGCAAATAAATGATCTCCCGTTTCAGCATACACGGTACAAAAGGGGCACGACATGGGTTCGGATAAAATGCCCCGTTTCAGAAGGTTGTCAAAAGTGGCAAGCCTTTTATGATGGGATTTCCAACCGTGAATATTGACTTTCCCGGGTATTAAATTGCTCCAATACGTTTGCACACCATTGTCACTGTGGAGAAGTTTGGCGTCCAAGTGCTGTCTCAAGGAGGATACCGAATACAACCCAGAAGGATCTAGGGTCCAAGACCAAGTCCTATTATCAGAATAACTGAATAAGGTAGGAAGATCAATGTCTAACTCCCGCGTTAGTTTATTAATAGAGATGATAGAGCCCCAAGTTCCACCTTTTTTTGAGAGCAAGGGGTCTCTCGGAGAACGTCGGAAGAAACCGTGAAAAGACTTAATGGCAGACGCCCATAAAGAATTATCTTCAGTTTTGATTTTCCACCACCATTTAGCAAGTAAAGAGATGTTTAAAGCTTTAAGGCTGCCCACCCCGAGGCCACCCAGATCTTTGGAAGCGATGGTGTCGTTCCATGCTATCCAAGTGATTTTTTTTCGAGATTGAGTCTCCCCCGTAAAAAAATTACGTCTTAATGATTCAAGTTTTTTCAGGACCAAAACGGGAGCTTTATAGAGGGAGAAATAGTAAATACCCAAGGAGCCGAGCACCGTCTTACATAACAGTAATCGGCCAGCAGCTGAAAGCGAGGAGGCTCTCCATTTCGAAAGTGTTTTTTGGAATTTATCGATAAGAGGCTGCCACGAAGAGGATTTTTTCATAGAGGAACCGATAGGAATTCCCAAGAATTTAATTGGAAACCGCCCAACTTTGCAGTTTGCACGAGCAGCAAGCCAAGAAACTTCGATAGGGTTCACTCCCACACCCAGTAAATTTGTCTTAGAAAGATTAAGCTTGAGACCGGAGGCTAAATGGAAGCAACGAAGTATTCTGAACAAATTATCCAAATTGGAAGCAGACCAGTTTCCTATGAAGAGTGCGTCAACTGCATAAAGAAGATGGGAAACGAGAGACCCGCTATTAGGGAGTTTGATACCGTCGAAAACACCTAAGGAGCTTGCTTTCTTCATGGCCACATTTAGAGCTTCCATGGCAATTATGAAGAGGAAATGAGCGAGAGGACCCCCTTGTCTTACGCCTCTTTTCAGGTGAAATTCCTCCGTAGGAGAGCCGTTTAGGAGAACAGATACCCTTGCTGAATTGAGACCAGCCTGGATCCAAGTTCTCCATTTGGGGCCAAAATTTAATTGAGCCATTACATCGTCAAGGAATGACCAACTTAGTGTATCGAAATCCTTTTCCAGATCAACCTTTAAAAGAAAGAATTGACGCTTTGTTGTTTTAGCCCAAGAAATAATTTCATTTAGAATTAGCGGACCTTCAAGAATACTTCGTCCTTTAATAAAGGCCGTTTGCTCCTTTCCGATGATGAAACTTATGACAGACTGAAGCCGTATCGAAAGGATCTTAGCAATGATTTTATACACGACCCCGATCAGACTAATTGGACGGTAATCAAATATATAAATAGGATCGGTAACCTTAGCTATAAAGTTATAAAGGAAGAGTTCGCACCTTGAGGGAGAGTAGCTGAATCGTGGAATTCTACAATGGCCTCGATAAAGTCGTCTCCGATAATCTCCCAATACCTTTTAATGAAGGCAAAAGAGAGTCCATCTGGACCTTGGGCTTTATTCCCATCACAAGCCCACACCGCATTTTTAATCTCTTCAGAGGAGAAGGGGGATTCTAGATTATCTCTCTGAGCATCGCTAAGAGTTTGGAACAAATTGCTTGAGAATCTAGGACGGGAAGAACACGGTTCTCTGAATTTACCCTCGAAATAATTTTTAGCCTCCGACTTCAGAGAGTGGGGATCCGTAATCCAATTGCCGTTTATAGAGAGACTGTGAAGGTGATTTTTCCTATGGTTTGCCTTGAGAGAATTAGGAAAATATTTGGAATTTTCATCTCCTAGTTGGGCCCACTTAATTCTGGCCTTTTGCTTAATGTCGAGAAGATCCCGATTTTCCTCCTTATACATTCTTTCTTTTAGAACCATTCTTCTAGCTTGATCCACCGAGGAAAGCACATCCTCATCTGCTTTGATATCCAACTCGTTTAATTCTCTCCTGATGGCATCAAGATCACTGAAAGTATTTTTCTTTTGAAATCTCCAGGATTTGACACACTTTTTTAGGTGGATTAGTTTGGACACGAGACGGTGGCAGCGTGATTGCGAGAGCAGATTCGTTCTACAATTACTCCAACTATCACGAATAATTGCATCAAGCGATCGGTCTTCCAACCAAGAATTAAAGAATTTAAACGGAGGGGGGCCGAAATCCAAAGCGGAGGATTTGAGAAGGATGGGGCAGTGGTCGGAATAGCTTCTCGGAAGGACTTCAACACTTGGATTGGGGCTTGATTCGAAGAAGTTATGAGACACCAACACACGGTCCAGTTTGCTAAGCTTTAGCCCATCGGAACTGAAACGAGTATATCTACGCCCGCCGTTTCTAACTTCAATAAGGCCTGCATTTGCAATGAAATTGTTAAAAGCCACTGCTCCGGAGTTACAAAAACGAGTGCCCTTTCTTTCAAGTTCTTCCCTAACTTCATTAAAATCTTCGAAAACGATCCAGATCAGGGAAGAATTTTCCAAAATTAAATTTTGAATTGTAGCCCAAAGATGAAGTTTGAGATGAGCCTGTTGAGGAGCATAGACATTTAAAATCCCAACAGGTTTGGAGTTAATCGACCATGTCCCTGTTACAGCTAGAAAACCCTCACCATCAAAAGAGTTTTGTTTATAGAAGAGATTTGGGTCCCAGATTGTAACCAAACCACCTGATTTCCCCCTTGAGCTTTGATAGCCGAAATCAAAATTGCTATTACCCCAAAAAGACCTTAATTGCACATCAGAAATTGAGGCCACCATAGTTTCCTGCAATCCTAAGAAATTAACTTTAAAGGAATTACAAAGCTCCCTGATTCGTTTTTGCTTTAAGCCATTTTCCACTCCCCTTATATTATTAGATAAAAGGATCAAATTCATTTTGGAATGTTTGAACCCCTTTCGTTAGCCAAAGCTGCACTAACCTGATTATCGCGCCCTGTCATATTGAAACCGACAAGGTTGCCAACCGCGATGGTGTTCTGCACTTCTAAGGAGGCACTGCTTTGAGGGTGAGAGCCCAGAGACGAGCCAGCCCTTTGATCCCTTCTGGCCTGGTTTCTAAGATTGCTTCTAGGCGTGATGAAAGAAGGAGGGGCACAGAATGAAGAGGAGGGAAGAGGTTTGTTCAGATCAAACAAGGATTCTGGCAAAGAGGCTTCGTTGGGAATTTGGGCCGAGGAGAGAAGAGGCCCAAACTTAGCTTCAACATTAACCGGCGCAGGAGAGAGAACAGGAGATCCAGGAACCGCCCCACCTCCCATATTGAGACCATCACGATGTCTCTCAGCTGTACTAGGAATTAAAGGCGCAACATTTTCCAAGATCCCAGCCGCCAAATGTGTGGATTCCCTAGGCGACTCATGATCTTCCCGAACAACAGAGGCAGCAACAGACGGCTGGGAATATTCCGGCTCCGGCAAGGGGGAAGCCAGCCCAACGGACGCGAAGTTGGGCGAGGCCGAAAAAGCATCTTCTCCCTCGTCTTCACCTTCTGAGAGAGCCGGGTCATCTGAGTTAACGGAACCTTGAGAAATATCCACAGAGTCCTCCGAATCAAGGGACTCCGATAATAAGGAATCTGGGAAATCCGGCCTAAATTTCCAAGAATCCAGAAAGTCTTCAAATATGCAGATAATAGCCTTTTTACCATCGACATTAATAGCCAAAGATTCAATAATTAAATCATCGCGCTTGGTGAGTATAACCACTCTTCCAGCCGAGAAGTTCGAGGTATCTAACGCGTCTTGTTCGGGAACGAGCACCTGACCAAAGGATTCTGAAACGCGAGAGAAAGCTTCTGAACACCAGGCCTGGGGGGGGGGAGACCAGTTATAACCAAAGACGCGATGCGCTCGGAGGGGATATTTGAAGGGGACCAGAAATCAAGCTCCACGAACCAGTTACTCCAGGAGTGTTTTCCATGGAGCAGAAAGTCGGACGCGCTGACTTTTGAGGCAAAAACAACGAGCACAGTTAAACCACCTAAGTAGCGAAGTTTTACTTCGCCACAACCGTCCGCTTCCATAAGGGTACCAAACTTCATAAGCACATCGAAGCTGACTACCCTCCCCATGAGATTGCTTTGCAGCCAAGAGGAAACAGAGGGGGAAGAAGATAAAGATATCTCAGGGGAAATGGGGGCCCCTTTTACAGAATCTGCGTAGGATTTGCCGGGGGTAACCGCTCCTCCCTTTAGGCCTCTGCCACTAGGAATACGATGAGTCTTCGAGGAAACTAATCGAAGAGGGTCCATCCTTTGAGCCTGAATAGCTGGGCGAGGATGATCTCTTTGGAATCTAGCTAGGTTTACTTTCACCTTAAGATTACCCATAGGAGTTTCGTTCAGAAGATTTGCGAAAGAGGAAGGGTTCCGAATACCAGAGTATCGAAGGAAGCCGAAACGTTTCCCTGCCTTAGAGACCTTCTTCGCCACATAGAGGTCTGATAGCTTGCCAAATGCTCCAAATTCAGCCTTGAGCTTTGCAGGACTCCAATCTTCCGGGAAGTTTGTGAAGAAAAAGTTGAAAATCTTGGGTTGAGAAGCTCCATCTCTGCCGATCCTCCGCCGCCTCACTTCCGTCCACTCTGACGCCATTTATATATAGGTGAACTTAAATATAGAGTTAAATAAGGAACTTAACCAGTACATTAACTTAATCACAATTAGTATAACATTGATTTCTTACAACTTATCGATGCATCCAAATAAAAACAATGGTAGGCTAATATTTATAAAAAAGACATTATTGATGTACTAAAAAATGAGCCAAAAGAATTTATGTTTAGTTATTGAACGGGAAAATGATCATCTTATACAATAATTAAAATGGGCCACAAAAATTCTAGAAGCAATTGCATGGAAGACACGTGTGATTAAGGAAGTGGTCATACGTCTAGGCACGTGCACATTAAGGTGCTCATGGTTTGATGTCGGAGAGTTAACTATGGTTAGGTTAACTTAACCCCCTTTCAAATTTCTATCCTTTCATTTCATAGACAAATTTATAACCAAAGTACAACTCTTGATGCACGAGGGACCAAGCTAAATAGTAAATACGATGAGACCAAAGTACAAGTTCTCATGCACATGGGACCAACCTAAGTACGACAAACGATCAACAACATTATACATTTTAAGTCAAAACGCAATTATAAATAAATAAGAATTTGGTCCCACCAATGTTAAAACATTTCTCAAACTATTTACAATAATATAATTTTGAGTAAATTACAATTTTGGTCCCTGAGGTTTGTAATTTGTTATGGAATTTGTCCTTTATCTTTAAAAATTACAATTTTGGTCCCTAAGGTATGTATTTTGTTATGGATTTGGTCCCTTGAGCTGACGGCCATCCACGTTTTCAGTTAACTTTAACCCAAATGTCATTTTTTCACATTTCTTCCATATTTTGCCATTTCTTGAATCATAGGAGCAAAATCTGTAATTTCTCTAAATTAATTTATTTTACTATATTTTATGTATTTATATCTTATATAAATATTAAATTATATTTTATTCTTCGTACATAAATTTTATAAAATATAAATATAATATAATTTATATATAAAGTATAACCTCGTCGTGCCTCTTAAGGTTTGAGACTTGGTCTCATCACCGTGTCACGTCTCACATTAATTAGATCATTGCTCTTTAACCAAGTGAGAGTCGATATTTTGTAAATGTAGCTATTTTTATAATTATTTATAATATTGTTTATATGTGTAACTTTAAGTATCTAAAGATGAACGGAAACAAAGAAATTTGGATTGTCATGATCCGTCTTCAACTAAAAGATTAGAGTATCTTCAACTGATTTTCTATAATTTTTCTAAAGTAAAAGATAAGAAGTCAAAATCTCTAAATAAAATTTCATTTCATTTCAACAAATGTTATATTTTAAAGATTTTAAAATTAATTATACTATTAAATTAATATATAATTCATCATCCTAAAACACCTTTTGAATTTTTTTTATATAAAATAATAACAGTTTAATCTTATTAATAGAAATAAATTAAATAATAATTTTTCACACCTCTCAATCCATCAAGTTCTAAAGAATTCTCTTAACTTAATTTTTTGGGCCTGATGTGTACCACGTCCAAAATTTAACTCATTTTGTTTTATTGCCCTCCTAATATTAATGAATCTTGTTTATTGACGAATTTTCATAAATTCATTTTTTAGTCGATGACTTAAATAATAAATTCATGATTTAATAAAACAGGGGAAAAGGCCCTGTTGGACCAGTCCTAATATAACGTTGGACCGACTCTCAATTTTAAAATGTATTTGGGCTGGGCTTTGGGCTCTGGTATTTCATAACTGGTGAGATATATACAATGAATATGAATTAAAACATTATTTAATCAAACAATTTATTAAGTATTAAGCACTTAAACTTAAAATAATATAATAGTTAGAGATTTAAATTATAACAATTATTTTTGTAAAATTCATGAGATCAACTTTTTTACACTTGAAACTTCGTAGCAAAGCATTGTGAAGGTAACCTTCACAATGTTTTGCTGTGAAGGTTCAATTTTTTTTACCTTCACAGTGTTTTGCTGTGAAACTTATAGTGTAAAAACACGGTCTCATGGGTCTCACGAAAACATGTTGGTCTCACGTAAACCCAACCCTGTGAATAAAATCATAACATAATACGTAATTGTTTGATCACAGACTTTTAGCTCTTCATGTTTTTTTATCTAAAAATAGTAAAAGACAAATAAGAAAAAATATATATAAGAAGAAATATCCAAATACTTTTTCTAAATCTAAACAATAATAAATCTGTTTTATTTTATAAATGATATGTTTAATAATAAATAAACAAGATATTCAATAATAAATATAAAATATATCTAATACATATGACGGGAATGGGCACGAGTCAATGATCATGTTATTCGGCCACGTTATCTCCGGTTTTTAACTTTTGTGGATTCCCTTCCTAACCCCGTCCCCAGTTTTGCAGGGAATTCCCGGCCCTATCTGGACTCCCAATGAAATGAGTCTCATTCTCATGCCTAATATATCGCATATTATCTTTGTTATGTTTGCAATAGTTATAAAACTTAACATATAATACAGAAAAGACATATAATTTAGGATTTAATTTGAAGGATTAAACTCGGATTTTCGAGTTTTCTTTGCTTTAATCGATTGTCGTCATTTACGATTTCAATGACCAAATCAGTATGCTTTCGATCCTCTGATACGGCTCGACTTTCCTTCAAAAAAAAATCTTAAATCATAATATGTGTCGAATAAACGTTTAATTGCAAAATCAACATAGAAGCTTATCTCAAACCGATGCTTTACTCATACGAAGCCCTAATAATAACTTATCATATTATTATACAAGCATAGTGGGGGTTCATATAAAAAGGCTAAATATTCTGAGAAGGTAAGAAGAGGAGGTAAAGGAAAGTTCACATGTGAATCATTTAAAAAATGCATGTGAAGATTTCTATGTGAATTCGTATGAATAATTTGTAACATTAGTTTACATATGCATCTTCAATTAGATTTTTTTTGTATTTTATAACGATTTACATTTAAAAAATTCATGTGAAGATGTCTATGTGAATTCATATGAATAGTCTATAATTTTAGTTTAGAAATGCATCTTCAATTAGATTCCTTTTTGTATTTTATAACGATTTACATATTAGTCTACTTTTCTTACTTTCTCATAATATTTAGCTTTCTTATTTTAATCTGCTTCCACGAACATATAAAAGTACAATAATTTGTTCATCTAACAATATTTTGATATTGATAAACATCATATCCATGGTTGCAGAGATCTCAAACAGTAGTGTGGAAAGATACAGATCAAACATAGTTGGCATCACGACTGAAGTCACCTAACAAAAATTTTAAGGCATTTGATTGAGCCAAATAATCAAACGTTCAAACCAAACAATGTAATATTACCATCTAATTTTGTATATACTACAATTTATATAGATAGCATAGACTGATAGCCCCTGATTTTACTTTAAAACCCGAACCATGTTAGCCTCAGAGTGAAACTTTTGTAATTCATTAAATTGATGTCGTAAACGTAGTACACAAATGAACTATTTGATGAACCTTAAGAGTTACATCAATCATCAATGTGCTATTACATCTAAAGTTAAATTAAAAAAATTAAGACAAATTAAAACCCATTCAAACATAAATGGTTTTATCATGTTTCACTTAATGTATTCAAATCATTAAAGTAATAAGTGTTATCTATCTTTTACAATTCTATCATGTCTTTGTCTTTGTCATTTTCATCGTTATCGATATTTGCCATCAGCGACATATAAAGCATGCATTTAATAGAATCGAGTAGGTATTAATCATGTATCAAACTTTATCGATCTCCGTCGAGGTTGAAGTTTATTAAGTATGTTAAATGTAACACTCACAAATCCCAAAGCAACGATCTGATCCAATAACTTCAAATTCAACTTAAAACAATGGTGTAAATTATTGATAACTCACTACTTGAGACTTAAAAATGAGTTAACAATTCTCATTTTTTTTATCCATGTTGGATGATTTATTACAAACTCCCCCACTTGAAATTCTGACGTTCTCGTCAGACCTCCCCAAAGTCTTCCTCCTTGTCATCAGCGATATGAGATTCACCTAAGATGTTACAAACACCCCTTTCGAGGACTCATCATATTCGATGAGGTTTGCTCCTACCATTCCAATGGTGCAAAGATCAGCTCTGATACCATTTATAACACTCCCAAAGCCCAAAAAAACAGGTCGCCCAATAACTTTAAACCACGGTGGAAGTTACTGATAGCCCAACTTAAAACCACGGTGGAAGTTACCGATAGCCCAATACTTGAGAATTATAAAGAGTTAACAATTCTCATTTTTTATCGGATGTGGGATAAGTTGTTACACATGGATGATTGAAATTGATTTGTAATTTTTTAAGACTTGGTTGGTTTGTATTTAAAATGGTATGTCTTGCTCTCAGAATTCAAATAAGATTAACAAAAATATCGAGAATATGATATTATAATTTAACCTTGAGATAAGATAAGATAATCAAATGGGTGTGATTAAAATGTTGCAACAACCATTCTTTTTATTATTAAAAAAATATATAACCAAAATCAGAGTTAAATAACAAAAAATAATTTATTCTTGCACATCAAACATTTATTTGTTCGATCTCACCCCAAGTAAATATTAGGTTATCTCACCCACATCAAACAATTATTTAACCATTTTTTTTAAACTTAGGTTAAATATCAATTTTGTATTGAGATTTAGGGAGGATATATATCATCACCAAAGATTTGACTTTTGACTTGTGTCTTTTCGACACATAACTTAACATGCAAGTTAATTTCACATTTATATACGTGTGTGTGTATATATATATATATATTGATGATGCATAGATGACGTGGATATCAATTGATAAATAATCTTTAACAAAGAAAAAGATCGTTGATGAAAGAAAGAGGGTAGAAGGTGGCTTTGAGGAAATGAATTCGTCAATGTTGGCTTGTATTTTGGTCCACAATAAATTGTTGATTGACAAACATATAATAAAGATTTATATATATTGTTAATGATATTATTATTGTCTTGTTTTGATGTTTCGGGTTATTTATTGTAACAAAGTTGGAATATTTTCATCGAGGTAGATAACAATACTTGTTAGCATGTCTTTGACTTTTTACTAGTTATTTTTAGTTTTATATTAGTATGTAAATGATGTATACATATCAGGTGACCGGAAACATGAGCAACAACATGTATTTGACGTAATTTCTCGAATCAAATTAGGATCGAAGCCGATATAAAATATCTGAAGTGTCAGTTTTTCGTAATTGATGATTTTTGTTCTGTTGTATTCTATTTGTATGGTTTCATACACATACATAAAAATCTACAACAATTATGTTATGTAGTTTTTAACAACATTTCAAGATTTATAAGACATCATAACAAAATCGTGTTTATAGGACGCCAATAATATTTAAATCTCCTAATAGACTGCCATATATGACCTGAGTTTATAAGATCAATATCATTAATTATGTGTCCAACCTAAAAGTGTTTTATACGACACTTTTCGACGCTTTAATAAGTTATTTAGGAGTTAGGACATTTTTAATATAAAACATTGTATTAACTATTTTATAGGATCTTTTTGAGAAGTGTATTATAACACATTTTTTTATATGATATTTTTTCAAATAGTATCATATAAAATATTTAATACCACACTTTACTTTAAAAAAAAAATAATTAAAAAGTTTGGAAGCGTCTTATAAATCTATTGTAATGTTTTTAGATAAAATGTTTTATCTTTTATAAACTTATGTCCTATAAATCTGTTTATGAGAACACATTAAATAATATTGACATCTAATAAATTCAATTTTATTTTAATAAAAATAATAAATTTCATTACACTAAAAATACATATGGATATTTTTAGGTTGTTTTGAGTGTTTTGTTTTCTAGCTATCTTTTTTTTCTCAACCATATCCATTGAACCCATAAAAAATAGTATATAATATACATCAAATAATTTATATATGCATAAATCAAAATTACCCCTTTTAGTATTATTTTATTTTTGTAAATAAATTAAATCTGCAGGAGTCCATATTTTTATGATGAAAATATGAAAATACGAAACTAAAAAAATTGGTTGGTATTTGTGTTTTCAAAATCTTGGTTAATAATTAATTAAAAGCACATAAATAATAAGAAAACACCAAATCCATCGGTCACTTTCATCATCCTTCCACCGCCCTTTCTAAGAGCTATTGCTACGATACTTCTTGCTTTATTCGTATCTTTGACTCGTCCGAGTCCAATATTCTATCCTCACGTACAATTATTGTTGTTTAAGTATCAATTTACAATATAAAAAATATATGTTTTTTCTAAATGAATATTAGATTTAAAATTAATAATTGAATGTTTGCCAATAATCTCAAAATATTTGGTCATGTAAAGTTTTTATTGAATCTTTACACATAAATAGAAACAATACTAATTGTTAAATAGAATTGCAACAAAACAAAAACAATAATAAAAATATATTTTTTCATTAACATATAAATTTTTACAAACAAAGATGCATAGAATAATCAGCAGAAGAAACCATATAAATTTCTACAAAAAAAAACTTAATACTAGCTAATTAATCTATCACTAACCCTGAACTTCTAAAAAAAGACAAAGGGTTGTGTATGGATGATTAATTTAATTAATAGCTATATATTTGATTTATCTATATATATATATGATTAATTAACACTTGTAAAAAAAACTAATTAACTAATTAATTAATTAACATGCTGCTGATGGATTAGAGAATGGATTAAACAAGTGTTGTTTAGGAGCCATATTAAAAGGGCGGCTCTTGGCAGCGGAAGTGGTGTCTCCGATACGTTCACACGACGGACACATAGTGAGGGTGGCCGCCGGCAACTGCATGTATACTGATTGATGATGAGTCGATAATTTTAATGCTTTTAACTCTTGAAGCTCTTTGTGGAGTCTAATGTTCTCTTCCTTTAATGCTTCACAACATTTCTTCAAGTATTCACAATCCACTTCTGTTTGCTTAAGTTTTGTCCTTCAAGTAATTACACAAAAATAAACTAGTTAATATTTATTTGTTCATAATTAAAACTTCGTTTATTTGATTAATAATAAATTATATATAAATAAAAGAAGAATCCACACGTATACTTTTTTGTCTCTAGTTGCGACCACCTCATTTATTATAGCATTCTTTTTGAATTATTGTTTTTGGATTTTTATGTTAAACAACTATATGTTTTTATTATAAAATTAGAAAGAAGATTATTGATAAAAATAGAAGATGTTGAACAAAAAGTTCCTACCTGCAAAAAGTTTGTTGTAATTACGTGACAATAATTTGTCAAAACTAATTGTTCTTAATGTCAATTTTGTTATTTCATACGAATTAAATTTTGTTTACAATACGAGAAACCTTTGGAAATTAATACAATTTCTTTTTGGAAATTAATACAAAATTGTGAATCTAAATTAGTATTCTTCTAATTTTCAGTATATATATATACACACACAAGGAATAAATTAATTCTATTAAATTGATTAAATTTAGGATTAAATGGATTCTACATTGAAACTCATTTATGACGCCATATATCGTGACGTAAAGATTACTAACTTTAATAGCAATCGAAGAGAACAACTACACGCAATTAATTAAATTGACTGATTAACGTATATAACCATTTTTACCTTTTGAACTTTGATTCCCTTGAAAATATTATATACAATTTAAATAAAGAAATTAAAAAAAAACAGTAAAAGTTATTGTTTTCTGGGTCTAAAAACGTTTTATTTCAAATTTAAAACTTAAACGATCGAATGTTATTTCTTTTACTAGAAAATAAATACAATAAAAAAAACCATTTTATGAACGTTATATACAAAAATATAAAGATTCATTAAAGATCAAATCTTTTTAGAAAATTTAGGGAAACCATGGGTTTCAGATAAGCATACGGGCAACCATGAATGATCTGGAGTCATAGCAGATGAATCTTTATAGCCACTGGGTTATGGAGTTTGACAATTACTGTTTTCAAACCCGTAAAAAATGAGATTTTCACTATATTTAATTCCCTAATTAAGACTTATCCATAAATAACCGGTCTATCTTGAAGACGAAAGATACTATCAAAGGGCATTTGACCTAACGGTATCGTAACCTTTGACCTCTTAGGAGGTCAAGAATTCAAATCTCACCAAAGATAATGAGAGTTTATTTGTTGTATTTGTCGTATACAAATATTATATATATATTTAAAAAAAGACGAAAGATACCTGGCTCTTCTGTTTTGAAACCAAACTTCAACTTGTCTAGGCCTCAATTTTAGTTCCCTTGCAAGCTCTTGCTTTTGTTTCTGCTAATATTCAACACTAATCATCGTTAGTTTTTAATTATAATATTAATTACCCTAATTAAAACACAAAAATAAATAAATAAATAAATAGAGTGCATATATATACAGGGTTCAAAGTGCTGTGATGTTTGAAGGCTTGTTCAAGAAGTGCTGACTGAGCTTTTGTAAGCCTAAGTTTCTTTCTACCATTAACACTACCATCATCATCATTATCATTATCATTATCATCTTCTTGATCTTCTTCAACCTCATGATTATGATTATAATTATGATCATGATCAACACTTGTTCTACTAATAATAACTCTTGAAACCCTTTCTGAATCTTCACTTTTAACCTCTCTTTCCCTCTTAACACTCACACTTGCAACCGAAAACGACGAACCACCGCCACTAACACTATCTTGCCGATACAAACCACCGCCATGATCACCGCCGCCACCGCCACCGCCGACCACACACGGTGGTGGTGTCTTGGTGGTATGATCGCCGGAAAGAGATAAAGTTAACGACGGCTGAAAACTAAGGGTGTTGCAAGGCTTCTTGTTGTTGTTGGTGGTGGTGGTGGAATTGTTTTCAAGGATGGATGATGATGATGACGATGAATTAAGACCTAATTCTAGTACAAGACCCTTGTTAGAAAAACCATGAAATCCCATTTTTTTTTAGAAACCTTAATTTTATTGGGAAATTAAAGATTTGTAAGAGGTTGGAAAGGAAATGAATGAAAGATTTATGAAGGGAGGAAATATAAGAAGGTAAGGGGAAATAATTGGTTGGGGGGTGGGGTGGGGTGGGGTATCATTATGATGATTAATAATGAAATCAATAAATGGGTAGAAAAATAGTATGTGGGGAATGAAATCATGAAAGTCAAGAAAATTACAAAGCAATAATTATTTAAGTATTTTATTTAGGACAATTTGTTGAAAAAAATAAGTATTTTTATTTAATTTTTTATTCTGATAAAGATATTTTCAAAATGCTTAATAATCTATAGTTAATTGAGATTAAAATTTTATAAGTTGAACAACGTTTATTTTAGAAAACTATATCAAATTTGAAATTTCACATACATTACATTAGCATTAGTACTTCAATTACAAAATAAATTTGAATATATAATTTTTTTTATTAAAACTATATATGAAAGATATGGAATTTGTATTCAATTTGCCATTTTATTATTGATAAAAAATTAATTACTTTTAATAAAATACTTGATCATGTTTATCAAAAAGTAACATATTCTTGTGATTCCAAATAAATGCATTTTAATCGGATAATAAAAATAAAAATTGTTTGCAATCATAGTGAAAATAAAATAAAAAAGAAATAAGAAAAAAGGGTCTGATTTCCTCTCTTTGCATTCGTTGACATTTTTGAGTCGACAATAGTTATTCTTTCTCTCGATAAGCAATCTAGGAAACTTCATCCTTCTAGTTACTTTTAATATTACAAATTTTTTCATCAATAAATTAAAAGTATTTGGTTCGATTGATCTAAAAGAATATTTATGATAAAAATTAATAAGGTTGGAGAATGACACATTACTCCTTCGATTTATTTGGGTATGAATGTTTACATGCATGCTTTTAAATAATTACTTATTACATTATATTATATTGAACATCGTTAATTATTCCCATCAATCCATCATAATCCCATAGCCATATAAAAAATTAGATTCATGAATTTAAAACATTAAGGCATTGTTTGGCAAAAATAAGATGACTTATAAGTTACTTTATAAGGTACCTTATTTTTAGTGTAGTTGTTTGGATGACCATAAGTTAACTTATAAGGTACCTTATAAAGTACCTTATTGATAAATTAATAAAAGTAAGATTTTGATAAGCTATCTTATAAGTTATAAGGTACCTTATTAGTTAATCCAAACAACTACACTAAAAATAAGGTAACCTATAAGTCACCTTATTTTTGCCAAACATTAATGCCTAAGTGTTACATATATAGAGAGAGAGAGATTAAAATACAAATTAACAATATAAATTTTTACAAACTCTATAAACCAATCTTACTAGTCCATTTAGATGATAAGCGATGTAGATTAAATCGGTTCTTAAATTCACTCTCAACCTCATCTTTAATTAATTTAATAACAATTTTTAGAACAAAATCAGAACCTGGTTTATAAGGTTTAATTATAACAATTACATGGTTTATATTTAAATTTCCTATATATATAGTGATAGTAAGAAGGTGAAAACAAAACTTTCATATACCGTTGTCTACCTTTAAGTATCTTTATTTATCTATTTTTATTAAGACCAAAATTTTAGCAAATCTATGCATTTGAAAGTGTTGAATATGTGTAAAAATTTGTTAAAGACTAGAAATGTAAAATAAAGATAAATGAAGATGGTTGAAATTATATAAATATAGTTGATGTAGTTGAAATTATATAAATATAGTTGAAAATATCGAAGGTAGTTGAAGATAATTAGATGAAACTCATTCAAAAACTCATAAATGTTTTCATTTTCATCATAACTATTATTGTCAGGGTCGGATGTATGCTTTCATGTTTGGGGTCAAATGACACCATAAGTTTCAAAAGGATTTGTTTTTTGTATTATGAAATTTAATTTTTTATAATATATATAATAATTAAGTGAACAAGATATTTAACGAATGTAATATCAATAATAAAAAATACGAAAATGTCCGGTTAACAAAGTTAACACATTTAATTAAGTTAACAATTGAAGAGGTCTCTTTATGTGTATATGTGTGTGTGTGTGTGTGTGTTTTTTTAAGCCCCAAAAATTAAGGTTTGACCTTGTTAAAATTTTAAGCTCAATTCCATCATTAAATGTTTATATAATTTGTTTTTTATATTAATTGTTAACCGTAAATTGTTAGGGTTAAAGTTTGTTAGTTAATATATAATTGGCAATTTTTGTTAGTTGATGTAAAATTGTTAATTTTTTGTTGTTAATTTAGGGTTAGGATTTATTAGTTGATGTATAATTGCTAACTTTGAATGATCATCCTTGGATTAATTCATGCGAAAGAATTTTTTATGGAGTATCAACCTAATCACTACTAGAAAATTCAGTATTTTCAACGGAAAATGTCGTTGAAAATTTTCTATGAATTTTAAAGGGATTATTGACAAAACATAATTTTTCAACGATTTTTCAACGAATTTCCGTTGAAAATCTCTCACAAAATGCATTTTCAACCAAAAACTTTTTGACGAGACATTCCGTTGAAATTTTTTTGGTTGAAAATACATATATGTTTGTGAGAGATTTTCAACGGAAATTCGTTGAAAATTCGTAGAAAATTTATGTTCTGTCAATAATCCTCTAAAATTCGTAGAAAATTTTCAACGACATTTTCCGTTGAAAATTAATTTCCGTTGAAAATACTCAATTTTCTAATAGTGAATCAAAGAGATAAATATGACAAAACTATTATAGTAGAGGACATTTTCATCTATGTGCACACACGGTCGTTACTTAAATTCCGATCCCTTTACTAAAATTTCTGGATCCGTCATTGGTTATTCTCGTACGATATCGATGTATATATATATATATGATGGATGATTATAATTATGGATGGGGACCGGAAATCATTTGGGAAAAGAAAACATATCAGAAAAATGATTCGTCCAACTTTTGCCATCATTTACAAAATATCTTTCTACTATTTCCAATATATTCTCACTTCATCTTCTATGATTCTTTAAACCCTTTTCATCTCTTCAACCATCATCCACTCAAAAGCTCTCAACATCGATCATTTCTACGCATTAATCCTTGAGTATTTCCTACACAAGACAACTTTTCTTTCCTTGTCAAGAAAACAAAGAAAAAAGAACATTTGTAATCGCGTAAAAAATATCAAGAAATACGTTTACCTAAATGGTTACTTTATATGTGTGTCTGTATATATAGGGTTAGGTGTCGGTGAGAAAGGAAAAGGGGATTTGCACCTTTAGATCATTCCTAAGACCATCTCCAACCCATTGCACCAAAAAAAAACACCAAATACACCAAAATTGGTGGGTCCCTTAACACCAAATAAAAATACAATTCCAACCACACTTCAAAAGAAACACACCAAATTAGTGTATCCATAAAAAAAACATATTTTATTATTATAAAACATTTTAAATATAATATTTATGATTTATAAATAGTTGTCACAATAAATAAATACCTAGTTTAATTAAGTTTAACTGGAAAAAAAAAACATAAAAGAAAAAAAATGTTGGGACCCATTATTTGGTGTGTGAACAGTGCAACGCCAAATATGGTGTTGCTCTTCCCCCAAAACACCAAAACTGCAGAAACAAATGGTGGGATAGAGTGTGGTTGGAATCCAAAAACTCCATTTTGGATATTTTTACCGTATGGTTGGAGATGCCCTAATTGAAAAAAACCGCTAGATCATAACTAATGAGATGCACTAGATTTATTCTCTTTTAAAAGTGATGAAAAGTGATGAAGATCCATATCACTTCTTACATTTCTCATATTAATTTATATTCCCATAGGATCTTTCGTTCTTTCTATATATAAACACACACACACACAATGGGTTCAAACGAGAACACTTCTAGGCTCTAAAGTAATTAACTCATATTAATAAAAAAAATTAGAATACATGAAAATAAATTAGTATTTATTGACAATTTTCTGTTATATTAAATTTATCTTTGTCCCTTTAATGCTATTAGTATCATTGAAGACTTCTTAGTTCTTATATGTTGATGTATCCGTTGTCGATTATATTAAATTTATCTTTGTCCCTTAAATGCTATTAGTATCCTTGAAGACTTATTAGTTCTTATATGTTGATGTATCCGTTGTCGATAATAATGGGAGTTTGATGTGATAATGCTTTGATAAATTAAAGACCTGTCTTCTTATTATGATGTGATAATGTCGTGATAAATCGAAAACCAATGATATCAACTTCGCAGTTATCAACTATATTGTTTGTTCATTATATGATTTGGAGTTCTTTTCCCACTTAGCTATGCATGCATTAAATATTTCTGAAAAAATATTTATTTAATATTTTATTAATCTCTCAATCCTTCTTAAAATTGTACTTAAAATAGAATAATATACTTTAAAGAAAGAATAACAAAACCAAAATCAATAACCGACTCCAACAAGTGTACAATCAATTGAATGTTAAATACAAAGTTGTGACCTGAATAAATTCTAGAATAACTTTAATAATGATGATATATGTACTCAGTATTTATATGCCAATTGTTGCTTTAATAATGCTATATTCATTGCAGCATTTATCTTGTGTTTGAAATGTATAAATATATATGATTTTGGTTTAAATTCTTGGGTCCATTAATTGTTTTCTAACATGTACAAAATTCTTAACCAACAAGACAAAATTAGTAAATAAAATAGATATTTATGTCACCATAGAAGATATATATAAACAACTTTAATTATAGATAGGAAGGTGCTTGACAAAAATATATATACTTAAAAGTGTGTGATAGTAGCATATATTTCTTTAATTATATGTTTTTGTATCAGTGGTTGCTTACACATAAGTGATTGGTTACGTCTTATAGCCGATTGAGCGTAAATATATAATTTATGTTGAATTATAGTATTATGATATCTGACAGTATAATTTTGAGCTGGATTTGCAACTAATGAAAAGGTCAATTAAAATTTCTTTTCTATATTGTGGCAAACCACGAACACCCCCTTTTTATATTTTTGGTCGAAGTTTCCGTAGTCAGATGTATGTCAACTTTGCTTGCTTATTTTGCTAACTTTCATAAATGGGGTAGTGGTGTTGATGGATGGCAAAACGTTCTTGGTTTATAAGTTGAGTACGGGGGAAGATTAGCTCGATAAAGATGTGCACTATAGTTATTGTCTTCGATTTCTTGTTTACTTTGTGATCGAAATGTTAAAATAGTTGTAATTAATTATCGAAATTGGTGTAATTGGAAATTAATTTATGACAATATGCATATTATATTATCATCCAAGATTGGATTAAATAAATTTTGAATTATTTCTTATTCTTGCTTAAAGAAAAAAATATTTGAATTATTGATGTTATAATGGGTTTAATTTGATGGGATTGAACATAATCATCAATAAGAACTCAAAAGCTTTGCTTAATATAAAGTTGATGGGAAGTGTTCATGGAGTATCAATAATTATTCTATTCAATCAATTATAATAATGATTAAAGTTGTGTTCAATTTATATATTTTGGGTTATTAATTTTATTAAATTGCAACAAAAAATTAAGATTGTGCAACTTTTAAACTAAAAATATCTATTAAAAACGATGTTGAAAATTATAGAGAGCAACAACACACAATCTACAATGCATTTGTCGGTTGCGTATTGATAAAAAGTTAGGTCATCAATAAATTATAGAAAAATGATTATAGAAAACAAATAATACTATATTAGTAATATTATATTAATAATATTAATTAGTTGTAAGTAAGTTTTACTTTAATCAAAAAATTCTAATTTAAAATAAGTAAATTGTAGCTTAATTTTGGAGGTGTGCATCCGATAGACATGAACCATGTATCATATCTCTATATATGTTGGATTATTTCTTCTCCATATAAAAGCTTTTTTAGAAAGAGATTCAAGAGGGTTCCAATATCTAGTATCCGACCCGAGGTCTAGCACTATAGAAACTTAACAACTTAAAGTAATGTGTACCCCTCTAGACAATTCGGGACAACTTATTCCATCTAACATCATTTGAAAGGGTCATGTTGGAGTCCCACATTAGGCAGACTTAGATCTATTCTCCTCAATATACATTGAAACGTCCTATCTCTCCTAACCTCAATCAAAGAAACCCTAATTCAAAATACAAGAACGCCAAATCAATAATTTCATGAACATTAACAATAAATCAATTGAGACGATTGATCACTGTTTTAATTTCTGTGAGGCTTCGAGAAATATTTGGTGATTGTTTTTGGACTGGTGGGATTTGAGCTCGGGTCTCAATGCATCAAACGTCAACCATCAACCATCTTCTTCATTTATACCAACCTGCGTCATTCTCGATCTGGACCGGTTGTCTCTGGAAGGCCTCGGTATGGATCACGTGTTACCTTATCTGGAAGAGAAGGAAGGAGGTAATTTTTAAGCAAAAACCCTCAAACGACGACATCCTTTGCCAAGAAATTCGGGCTCGATCTCATGTGTGGATTAATGGGCGTGTCCGGAACGCTGTTATCCCTTGGGAGCTATGGGTTAGATCTCCAATAGTTCCCCCGCCCCGGGTTAATCTCTCCGGTGGTCCGATCTTTTCGATGCAACCTTCTTCCCTCTTCTCTGTCTCCTTTTCTGGTTGTAATGGGGTTGTTTTTCCCTAGCTTTCTTTAGTCTCGCTTTTGTTCCTTTGTCGCTACTGCTTCTCGCAGTCTTATTTCTGTTATGTACCTTCATTGTGGTTATATAAAGTGCTGCCTTTCAAAAAAAAGTTTAAAACCATAAACATCAAGAATATCAAATTCAACCATGCACATCAAGAATTATCAAGAAATTAAAGAACATCGATGACATAAACAACAAATTTAAGAAAATTCAAAAAAAAGATACCAAACTCATGTAATCCACAACCCTAAATCTTAATAAATAAAACCATAAATCAATCAACAAAACTAACCAACACCATTAAACCTTTATAGATCTAGAATTCTAGATATGGGTTGAGACATTGGTGGTGATATGAAAAATATGAAGCATGGACGGACCTTGGTGGTAGTTATAGTGGCACGTACCATCTGTCGTAAGCTAAAAAAATTAGGTTTTTGAAGGGTTCAATTGTATTGTTTTAGAAGACGCAACCGTTCTATATGGTGCCACAATATAGAAAAATTATTGAGTTCGTCTCTGATATGAAGATCCAAAATGGGTTCCTTTCTTTAGGTTATTCTATGTTTCTGTGAACTTTGAACAACCATAGCCATCTGAAATGGGTTCCAGATCCGAAATGGGTTCTTGTTATTTTTATATGCTTCCCTTATATCATTTAACAATCACCACCATATAAAATGGGTTCCGGATTCGAAATGGGTTCTTTTACTTTTGATTCAATGTTTCCCTAATCACCGAACAATCACCACCATCTAAAACGAGTTGGATATCTGATGACATAAAGACACGTTTAGGTGTTTTCAACGATGGAAAGTAGGAGGAGGCAGACGAAGATAGGTATGTGGGGGAGGGAGAGGAGTCGTACTTGGGAAGGGTGACAAGCTTTTCTTCTTGTTATTGATCTTCTTTTAGTGCTTCCTCCTTTATGCCTCTTGTTCTTGTATGTATAAAGGATATTAGTGCCATAATGGTTGGTGAAGGATGCTGTAACAATGGTCGTGGGAGGTGGCGGTGGTGGTGCTGTTGAGACGACGTCGTATAATTTTGGTTTTGATTTGATTTTAGGATTGATTTTTAATTTTAGTTTTTCCTTTCACTACAACAAAACTGATTTTATAGAACACCTAAATTGTCTAAGCGTCCTAAGAGAATAATTTATAAAACTTAGATTTATAAGACGAAACTATAAATTGTCATATCTAAAAGCATTACAATATGTTTATAGAATATCTTTAGGCGTGTTAACAAGTTTTTTAAAACACTTTTAAAATAAAGTGTCGTTTTAAAATATAGTTCATATGTGAATCACATGAGTTCACATATGAATACGTTTGCCGCCGATTTGTAAAATTTACAAAACTACCCCCTCTATTTATCGTATATTCGTAAATTTTAAACAGTCAAAACTGTAATTTTTGACCAGTCAAACCTGATCTTGACCGTATGAAGGCTAAGATCACTTATTTACTTCTCAAATATTTACCACTCCACAAAATAACCTATATATGGCTGGTATATTATTACAATATATAATATAAAATGATTATATGACAAAAACCTAATAAGACTATCCAATCATATTGCAAAAAAAATATCAAGGGTGTTAGCTCAGTTGGATAGGTAACATCCCTGGGGGGTGCGGGGTGAAAGCCACAGTACCAAGGTTCGATTCCTGCAGTTGACATTTCTGAGATATCCAGACTTTGGGCCTGGGTCTTAGGAGCCAGGTTCGGGGCCGGTACGGGAGGATCCAGTCTATGGGATCCACTTCCCTGCTGGTCGGGTTCAACCTTTGGTTGAGGCGGGTCGCAGCGGATTAGTGGGTTGGTCCGTAATGGAGACCCGATGCCGCTGGAGCGTGTGTGTGTTTAGATGCCGTTCAAAAAAAATCCCATTGCAAAAATGAATTAGAACAAGGATATGTGCTAAAAGTTCATTTCAAGGGCTCTATCCGTTAGTTTCAGCAAAACACGGGGACTAAATTTGAATTTCTCTAATGTTTATTTTATAAGATTTAAATATTATTTCATACTAGTTAATAAAATTTTGTTTTTTTATTAAGTTCATCGTCAATAATTTTGTGGATATGTTCTTTTAATTATTAATCTCATAAAAAGTTATGTTAATTATTAATTTTATGCATATGTTTCTATCAACTTTTTTTAGTGGATGCTAACTTAATTTCTTTTCTTGTGTGTTTGTTTTGGTCTCGAGCGCATTGTTTGAACTTGGAAAAGTGGTTGAATAATGTTTGGATAATTATTCTTATAATTAATTATTTCATAAACAAACAAAAATATATTTTTATTGGTTACATCATGTTTTATCAAGAAATTAACCTCTTTATTTGTTTATATACTAGAATTACGTTAATAAGACCTCGTTGATCGTATTTTATATATATAGAATCTAATTTCTTGATGGATTTAAAAATGTATTTGCATAAAAAAAACAATTCATAGATAGTCATGCTTATAAGCACAAAGACGATATTGAATAGATAAAGCTTAACCACTGATAACTCTAAGATTTATAAGATTCATTAAAGTCCTGTTTCACATAAAAAATTCATCTAAGTATAATATTAAAGTATTAAGAAAAGTTCAAATACGAATATATATATATATATATATAGATAAGAGAGATCAAATGCAAATCTCTCCCATTTTACAAACCGTGCAAACCTCATATTTAACAAATCATATTATATATATATATATATGACTATTATCATATTATAAATAAAACAAATTCAATTAAGTAAAATAATTTCACAAAAAATATATAAAGTGTAATAATTGAAACAATTTTATTTTTACATAGAAACAAAAGTACATAAAATAATTTCACAAAACTATATGAAGAGTAATAATCGAAGAAAACATTAAAAACGAGATTAGTTTTGTTTACGTCACAAAAATATTTGATTAAAATATAAAGCATACATATAATAAAGTTATGTGTCTCTTCGTTCACGTTTTTTTAATTTATCACCCTTAAGATGCTAATGTAAATATCATTTTCTCAATAAATTCTTAAAAAAACTATTTTTATTGCTAGGTACATTAAGTGAAACATTCAATCGATTAAGTAAAGTATTTTTTTAATGTAGTACAAAACTTACATGTTCAATTATTTATTATTTGTCTGTTATGTTTTTGTAGGATTGTGAAAATAATTTGCTTGCCTATTTCATTGATAGAGAATACAATAATATTGCAATATATATACAGCTTCAAACCAATCAAGGCTACAGTCTAAATTATGATTAATGAAAACAATTAAAGTTAATTACAAAATATAATATATGCCTAATATACAAATATACACTATGCTGACACTCCCCCGCAGTTGAAACGGGAGGGTTTCGAACGTTGAGACTGTTTCCGAAGTCCTCGAACAGTATGCGTGGAAGTCCCTTGGTTAAGATGTCGGCTATTTGATAACGAGATTATAGGTGTAAAACTCTGATGTATCCACGGGAAACTTCTTCACGTAGAAAGTGTATATCCAGTTCAATATGTTTGGTGCATTGATGTTGAAATTGATTTTCGTGTAGGTAAATAGCGCTAATGTTTTTGCAATATACTAAATTGGCTTTGTCGAGGGGAAGATGAGGTTCTAGAAGGAGATTGTGGAGCCAAGAAAATTCGGCCAAGACATTTGCGACACCTCGATATTCAGCTTCAATACTGCAGCATGAAAATAAGATATACAGAGATTCGAACCAATGAAGGCTACAGTCTAGGGTATATATGATTATTGATTAAGGGCTTAAGGCTAATTACAAAATACAATATATGCCTAGGGGCGGGTTCAAATGAGAACTCAAATTTGGTTGTGAACGTGAGAACAAATGAGAGTGCAACACGTGTCATATTCAGCATGAATAATCTACATTCAGACATGTGTCGCGCTCTCATTTGTCTTCACGTTCACAACCAAATTTGAGTTCGCATTTGAACTTTCCTCTATATGCCTAATATATAAATATGTATTGTGCTAACAGTTTTGATCGTTTTTCATCTATATTTATTTTTAACAAAGAATGAAGTGATTTGATCGTTTTGTATCTATTAGTTATAATAGTGGTACGTTAATCCCAATCGAGAAAAAAATGTGTCAAAACTTACACGTCTTTTTGCCTACATTGATTATGATTTGTAGATGGAACGGTATGAAATTATTTTGTTTAAAATAATGATGGTGATAAAAGACGAAAAATAATATTTTTGATATATCTTAAAGTGTCAAACAAATGTCTTTTTTAATATTTAAAACTTTATTTCTTGATAAATATTGAGAAAAAATTCGACACTTGGAGTCAAATAATTGCAAAATTAATAATATATGAAAAAAAACATGTATGATCAAGGTCATTGAAACTTAGTCAATTAAACTTGGTCCATTCGTTTTTATTAAGTGTAGGTTTGGGGCTTTGTTGAATGGGTAAAGGTTTAGTTGGTGATCATTGACACATTGAAAAGTAAATATTACTTTTTTTAAACCAGAAATAAATACTATTAAATGGAAGATTTTTATCTATGATTTTTTTTAGAAAACTGTTGTTAAAGGATGATTCATCATAAAATCGTCAGAAAATTTGATGGATAATTTAAATCAATGACAAAATATCAAGATGTTTAATTCTCTAGGGGGTCCGTTAGTATTTTCTCGAAAAACATTAGATTTTACCAAACCATTGGTATTATCTTAGTGATCTGCCGGTAATCACTGACGGAAATTTTCCTGCATGATGTTTATTGATAAAAGTCATTTGTTTTGTAGTAAAAACCATATAGTTTGAATATAAAAACTGATATTTAAGGATACAACTGGACATCTTCTACCATGCATCTGTATAAAACTAATGAACATGGATTAATGGCATATGACCCTGGTTAATATCTAACTCTTCTTGTAAACGTAATTTCAACACTTTAATTCATTTGTACACCTAAAATTCTTTTTTTTTTACTTAGACATTATCTTTAGATAGAACTATCATATTTATTGCATTTTAGATAAGTTTAAATTCAATGAACTACAGATCAACAAACTCCCTTTGCTATATTATGATTGCCATGTGTATTATGGTCTTGTCATTTGTGTAAAGTGTTTTATTTTTTTATAAAAATACTATATTTTGTTTGGTATATTTAAATAAAGGCTTGTTTATTACTAATTTATCAGTTTAATAAAACTCACATGTTATATTGAATGTTTGATAGTGCCTTAATGATATAGAATGTGATATATTCAGTATGTTTCTAGGAAGAGTTTTATACAAAAAATCAAAAAAAAATCTAAACTTGTCCCTCCCAATTAAAAAACACATTTCTTTCTTCCATGAAAAAAAAACGTCAACAAGAAATACTTCCCAATTTTTGTTTTATTTTTTTGAACAACAACAATTTATTAAAAAAAAACTATCAAGGTGCTAAAAGAACATTACAAAACGGAAATAGCAAGGGAGGGGTCTTCAAGACAACCAACCCAAGTAATCTTTCAGTCACTACTTCTATGGTGCTCCCAGTTATACGCGTGTATTACAATGTTATCCCAAAGAGCCGTCTTTTTCGGTTTGATAGATTCGAATAAGTTCCCGTTTCGAAAAGACTATAGAGACCAGAGCGCCGTAAACGTAACTGTTTCCAAGCATTCCGTAAACGTAAATACTTCCTAATTTATATAGCCAATAAATATATATAGCCAACTTTATTCATATAAGACTTATAAAAAGTCAAGAAAAACAACCTTTTGAAATAAACTATACACCTAATTTTTTTTAAATGAGACGGGATTATGATGAACTTGTTGAACATAATTTATATCACTAATTGTTAATATATGCATGAACTTAAATTTAAAATTATTTAATTTCAAACAACTAAAAATAAACATATACGAATGTTTCCAAGTAGAGATAGTCAACATGAATACAACCTACGACTTCTTTAAATGTGGATAAACATTGACTTTCTCATATGGGCGGAGCCAGAAATTTTCATGAGGGGGAGCACAAAAATATAAATAACAATGACCTCGTCGAGTTTTCATTTTCTGAAACTTATCTATGATATCTTCATTATCAACCTTGCCAAAAAACGTCTTTTTCATTATTAACCTTGGGAGAATTAAATATGATTGGATTCTGATTTTAACGACGTGTGGTTAGGGTAAAAATAAAATTTTAGAAGGTAAATATGATATTACAATTAATTGGTTAGTGTCTTGGTGGGTTTTAGACTTTGAGAAGACCCAATTAAAAATTAAGTTTAGATGGGTTCAAAGTAAGAAGGTCCAATAATAAATTAAAAAGTATTTTATGTAAAAATGAATTTTAGTGGATTGGAACCCAAGACCACCTCCCTATGTATAAGGAACACTAACCAACTGATCCAAAAAACTATTTGTGTATTGAATATTTCAATTAAATAATATTATTCGATAATTTATTAAATTATATTTATATCAATAATTTTTTAAATTCCAGGGGTGCCCAGGCCACTTCTGGCTCTTAACTGGCTCCGCCCCTGCTTTCTCATAGTTCAAAGTCAACATCGCTTGTATAACTAGTCAAAGATTTTTTCTTGAGATGTTGTATTAATGGTCGTACCCAAAGATATATATATATATATATATATATATATAGGGAGGTTCAAACGAAAACGCTAAGTATTTAAGAAAACAAGAAAACATTTTTTTCATGTACAAGATCACATATGATTTTGAACTAACATGAAAAAATGGACACGTGCGAATTTTGCCGCAGGTTAAGTCGCGGGAAAAATCGTGGCTAATCGTATATGATTTTGTATGTGAATCATATATGATTTTATACATAAAAAAAGTTTTTTTGTTTTCTTAAATAGGTAGCATTTTTGTTTGAACCTGCCCCTATATATATATATATATATATATAAAAGATCAAGGTTTCATATTTTTTATGTACGAACACAAAATGAAGTATTATTGACGGATTTTATGATGGTAATTTTTAAGGAATTTTTGATGGACTTGTGTTTAGGTTAACTAAAAAATAGATATAAAATAGTAAATTAACAAAAGGATTTGATTGTTTGGTCAATCACCTGTCGGTAATTAACTACTGATATATGAAAAATAATTTTGATTATCAACATAATCCGTTAGTAAATATTATATCTTTTAGGGTTTTTTATTATGTTTTATAAGTTCTACGGTATCCGTCAATAAACACTATTGATTTATTTTTGAAGTATAAACTTACATTAGTGGTGACATTTTTTTTTGAATGGCAATCAAACCGGCTTTTATACCAACTTAAAGCCAAAGGCATACAACGTAATATATTACAAAACTTAATCGAAACGAAGCTAAAACCAAATAAAATACAACAGACCGAAAATATAAACAGAAGACACAAAATAGTTTGCAAGGCACAAACTCACCCCAATTCTAGATGACCCTTATTGCGACACCCTCTGAATTAGTCGGCAAAAGTCTGCATAACGCTTTACAGCCAGAATTAGTGGCGACATGCACCTTGGTAATTCATTGATGATCGGTAATTTGTTCCTAATATGCTTTGGAAGTGGTTTTATGAAAAAAAATTCAAAATGGAAAAGTTCTTAAAAACCCAACAAACTATCTCTTTTTGAATGATTAAGTCCATAAACTATTATTTTTAATGAAAAAAACCATTAAACTTTCTCATTTTGAATGATTACATTCCTGAACTATTGTTTTGATTAAAAGAATTCATTAAATCTTCTCATTTTGAATTTGATAGTCTAGAAAAGAGTAAAAAACCATTTAAAATTTTGATAATCTAGAAAAGAGTAAAGTTCACTTATGGTCAATAATGTTTGTCACTTTTAACCATTCTCGTCCCTCAGCTTCATTTTAGTGGATTTGTCCCTCACGTTTGTCGATTCCCAACGGATTTTGTCCCCTTATCTAACGAACGTTAACTTTCTCCGTTAAGTCCAACTAAATGAGGGAAATTTTATTTTGAGTGGATTACATCTTTCGTTCCTGTGGTTTATCAAAAATTTGGTTCTTAACCCTCAACTTCACCAATTACATCCAATCCAAAATGTATCATCCCAGAACCTTTTCTCCTGTGAATATCAAGAACATCAACCCAAATGAAGAATAAATGAAGAACATGATCTGATAAAAATCATCAACCCAGATCAAGAACATATCAAAAACCCAAAAACATTATGAAAAACATTGAATCTAAAATCAACTAGATCAAAACTCTGACAAATAATATATTTTTCAAACCACACATTACACATCAAGAACATTAATCGTATGAAGAACAATTTCAATAATAAAAAATTTGATACAAAAAAGAAAATTAAAACACTAGATTTCTTTTATAAAGTTAAAGCTCTAAATCAATATCTCTAGAACAATCTCATTCAGATATAAAACTATAAGCAAAACATCTAAAATAGAAGTAGAAATCTATTACTATGAGATACCTTTCAACTCAAGTGATTCATCTATCTAACCTACCGATGTGAACCAATTGGGAACATGTTTCGTGATCTTGGTGGTGGTCGCCCAAAAAATTGAGTAGAACTCGACTGAGTGTCGCAGTGCATGGTGGGGAGGAGGTATCAGCGGTGCTGAAGATGGTTGGAGTTGGGTGGACAAACCACGAAAGAGACTGGGAGAGAGGGCGGATGTCATATTAAAAAGGAGAGATTTGTTGGAGTTGGGTGGACATATTGAGAGTGAGATTCTTCATGGTTTGCCAGAGTTGGGTGGACAGATCGAGAGCGGGATTCGTTGTGGTTTGTCGAAGTTGGGTGGACAGATCAAGGGTGGGATTCGTTGTGGTTTGTTGAAGTTGGGTGGATAGAGAGAGAGAGAGAGAGAGAGAGAGAGAGCAACGATTAGGTTTGGGGCAAAATGAAGAAGATGACCTTTGGTTACACTGACGAAGATGAAGATTTGATATTTTGGGTCTTTAATTATTTTTAATAGATTTCTGATTTTCTTATTTTAATGAAGATCATGATCTCAGATTTTTGGTAAATCACAAGAACACAATATGTAATTCACCCAAAGTAAAATGACTAAAATACTCCTTATTTAGTTGGACTTAATGTAGAAAATTTGCAATCGTTAGATAGAGCAATGGAATTCATTGCGAATCGACAAACATTAAGAACAAATCCGTTAAAACGAAGTTGAGGAACAAGAACTGTTGAAAATAAAAATATAAAAGACCAAAGGTGAACTTTACTTTTTAGAAAATATAGTGAACCACGCATACAAAAACCAACCAATAATTCATAAATTATGATAATTAAACAAGTAACCCCTTATAAAATATAAATTTTAATTAGCTTTATTTTATAAAAGAACGTTAATTAGAAAAAACGCTTGTTATTAGTTACATATTTTAGAAATCAAAATAAGAAAAACTTCAGAGTCTTACATACCAAAATCAATTACATGGAAATATATAATTTATATATTAAATAATTAAAACTTTCACATTTTATAGAAAAGAGTATCATAAATATATATTATACGACTCAAAAATTACTTCAAATCAAATGAAAACATATAATTATAAATTTATAGCATAACATTAATCAACATAACAGTTACTAAGACACTATTTGACGTGTAATTACTAACAATATTTTACTAATAAAATTGTCAAACTAATTTTTTTTATTAATATGTTATAAATAGATAAAATTTCGTACCATATCTCAAAGATTAGATAGTATGATCATTACTCTTTTAATCTTAAAAAACATTGGTTTAATAAAAGAAAATATTAATATTTAGATATTTAAAATATCTTTTAATAAAATAAAATTAAAGAAAACACAGGTACAAGGGTGAGTGTAAATTACATCCTTTCGATGTTATTCGGGTTATATTTGGGAACTAAATAGGAGTAACATTATTGAAAAAATTATTTCTTATATTGTTTCAATAAGGTCTAAGGTTTTTTTTGTTTTTCTTCAATTATATCCTTTGTAAAATACATAAATGACCAAAAAGTCGATTCCATCTTGGGTAATTTGGCAAGTCTCCTTCTCAACCACACCGACGACTCTATTTTTAGGCCCGATCTTAAGAATTTGGCAAGCAACAATTTTGGCGGGTACATGCACGGACCTATCTTTGTGGTTACGGTGGCACGTGCCACTGTATCATTCATCTGTCATAGTGTAAAATATTCAGGTTTGTTAAAGGTGCAACCATATTGATTTGTTGTGTCATCAAATATATTTTAAAACTACCATAACGACACAACTTGGTAGAGTTAATTGGTTTGCAATGATTTTCTTTTACCTGAGACCCGAGTTCGAATCTTGTTAGTTTTATTTTCTTAGTTTTTAGCTTTAATTTCAGTTTTTTTTAAAGTTTCTGAATCTTTTTGCAACAAGACTTGAACACATAACCTCGCATACGAAAAACAATAAACTAACCAATAGACCAATTATATTGATATTTTTTTCTTATGGTCAAAACGGTGTCACCATTTGAAAAAAAATTACAGGTTCGTCCCTGGGCTGCAACATACTTGATATGTGGTCATCGTAGCAACCAGGTTTTCCGAAACAAATTGAGTTATGCGCAAGTTTTGTACTTCGATATCCAAGTTCATGTATATGATTGGATCTCGAGATATTCTCGTTAGGATTTTATTCCATAGGACAGTTGGTTTAAAGGCTCCTCTCAAAAAATCCCAGTTGATCCTGTCGTTGCGCTCGATTTCTCATTGTTTGTTTGTCCGGTTGTTGGGAATCACTTTTTCTTGTATGCTAATCTTCTTTTTGTTTCCTTTGGTTGCGGGCTAGGATGCCTTTGTTTGCTACATCTCGCTACATCCGATCTCATAGTCGTGTATCTTTTCTTGCTCCTTTTTCATATATTTTGTTGTCTTTCATATTTTTTTTACATAATTTCAAGTTATCATATATTTTATCAGCTAATTTTTATGACCATGACCTTTTTTTAAGAAATGACCTGTAACTATATTATAAATTTATTATTATCAGTTAGTGCTTCAACTATAACCTCAACAATTTTTATACAAATTCAATTTCACTTAGGTGAATATAAAATCGTTTCTATTACATTAATTCTCTAATTAAAAAACATAACAACATCCAATTTATAAATAGTTATTTTTATAAATAAATATATAAAACAATTTTTAAGGAAAATTATTATAATATCCATTTTGAAAAAACAAATACCTAAACTATCTCTCAAATTACAAAAATGACCAAAAAATCTGTATATTCATATAGTGACTCACAGAGTACTTTGGAAACCATTCCATGGAGTCCATTTCGTGAGTCACTATATAGGTCCACCTGTGAGTCTATTAGGTGAGTCACTATATGGGTCCCCTAGTAAGTCCATTTCGTGAGTCACTATTTGAAAACTATTATGTGAGTCATTATATAAAAGTCTATGAATCACTATATGGGTCCACGAACATTTTGATCATTTTTGTAACATACGAAAGATTTTAGATATGTTTGGTATTTTTTTTTTAAATAAATATTATAATAATTTACCTTTTTTAACCAAGCTATTATATTTTTGAAAAGTTATTTTAAATTTAAAAAAAAAACACGTTATTTTCTTGGAAATTATGGCGTGTTGTTTAGGGTGATGGAGGAGGGATTAAGAAGACGAAAAACGAGAAAACTAAAAATGAACGAATGAGAAAAAGACAGGTGTCAAAAGACGCCAGGTGGGACCCATTAAATGATTTGGATTGGATTCGTAGAATTGAATTGATGATTGTGTGGTACGTAGATGTTGGCAATTATGGTGGCTTTGAATTCAAGATTTCTTTTCTTTTTCGCTTTTTTATTGGCTCCGTTGTTTATGGCCGTCCGACCGATGTTGCCTGCGTACTGGTCCCACTCTTATCATGGACTACCACCCATCTAATCTCACCACCACCCTTCTTTTTTTCATTTTCATTTTATTTATTATTCTTTTCAAATATTAAAATTTTAAAAATATTACTTTAAATTTACTCTCAAGAGTATTATTACGTTAACATCTTTAAGAGATTTTTTAAAATTTCTTTAAAATATAGAAGTAAAAGCTAAAATCTTTAATAAAATATAATTATTTTTAACAAATTCTCTATTTTAGAGAATCAAACATTGATAATAATATTAAAATATTGTAATCATTAATTAAAATGTCATTTCTTTCTTTTTATATTTATTTTCAAAGATTGTCATTGATGGTTTGATGTGGTAATTATTTTTGGAGTGATTTTCATATTTGAAAAAAAAACATCTTCTCTCTCCTACTTTCTCCATTTTGGAGATAGTTTTGAATAATCTGTTGGAGTAAAATGTTAACTCAAAATCCTTATTTTCACCATTTTTTCCATTTTGAAGAAGTTTTTGAACGACAAGTTAACACACACACGTTCCCAGGGTATCCAGGATCCATACAAGCACCCGACTAATCCCCGTCGACCAAGACCCACCACTAAATGGCAGACCAAAGTCTGGATATCGCCAAATGCTCTTTGCGGGATTCGAACCCGGATAATCAAAGATATCATCCACTAACCTCTCCAAAATGTTACCTTACCACTGGGCTAGACATGCTTTAATCATGTCAATCAATAAATAGATGGTAAAAATTCTATAAGAAAACCGTATTTTGATTTTTATAATATTGAATATATATGGTACAATGATTGATTCCACCAACTTGGAAAATTTAAAGGATAAGATAGGGGTGTTAAATAGGAAGCATCATATCATTGATTTGTTTGTATTTAAAAAGCCAAATAGAATTAATATAAAATAAACCAAGCAATGCTATGTATATAATTAATAAAAACGAAAACGACATATATCGGTAATCATTACTTTTTTCTCTTATAATCATCGTATTTGATTTTTTCGCCACCAACTCAATAAATTTTATATACATTAAAAGTTAAATTATCATAAAATTATATCGACATGATTTATTATGATAATTAAAACCATCCACTAAATTAAAGGAAAGACCTGTTGTTTTATAACATAACTGATAGTTGGTTAGAGGTTAAATAAGTGGAGAAAGGTCGACTTGTTAACATCCATCCACATTTCAAAGAGTCATACCTACATAGTGTTTGTGCGTTTGTTGAAATGGAGAGTTTGTTAGGTGGGGGAAACAATTGGATGGTTGGAAACACACCCAATTTTGACCAACTTGTTCCTAGCAACCTATTTAGGTATAGGTGTAAACTAGATCATATATAAATTATATGTGTATTGGAGCAAAACGTGTATTTTCTAGACACATAAACTAGCCCATACAGGCTGTCAATTCTTAATGTGAAGGGAATACCAGGACTCATTCAGCAGCAAGACGATTACGAAGGGGTCTGGGATCGAACCCAAGACCAACGGCCTGTGTATAATAATATTTGTTTGGATTATAATTTTTATTATAAATAAGAATAATTATTGTGTTATCAACCCGTCAAAATCTTGAGACAACTTTTCTTAACTTTCCTTTCATCAAAATTGAAATAAACTTAAACTATGTACATATTTGAAAAGGTTATGTGGAATGTTAGGTATCCAACTATAACCCTAATTTGAAAATAAAGGCATTGTGTTTGAGTTCAAATATAATTGTTTTTTAAGTCTTTTAGGAACTATTGTTTGTTAATAATATGATGATAAAAAAAATTGTTCTTAATTTATTGATTTTTTATATCAATTACTAGATATTTCAGTGGTACGCGTGACTGAGCAAGTTGGTGAATATGTTAGAGAAAAAGCTAGCCCCAAGTCCCCAAAATATTTATTGTCTTCATTTAGAAGAATATTTTGGACATGCTATGATATTATGTGCATGCCAAATGTTTTAAAGAAATTATGGTTCAGTTCAAGTCCAACACTATGAAAATAATCGAGTCTCTTAGGTGACTGATTGTATATATATTAGTAGGGGTGGCAATTTTGACACGACACGAAAATAAACGGGTTTGTGTTGAGTTTTCTGACTTGTCAACCCGTTTATTATACGGGTCGTGTTCGGATTGACATATTGGTCTGCGGGTTGACCCGCCAATCCAATTATCATTTTAGGTTTAAAAAATTTATTTTTTTAAAATTTATTTTATCTAATGTTGTATGCATATGTCTAATGCCCTAACCCAATTATGACCCGTCAACCCACGGACCCGTATGATTAAACGGGTTACGTGGGTCGTATATGGGTTAAGCATATACGGGTTAGGATTGATTAATGCGACACAGTTAGTTATATGGGTCGTGTCCGGGTTGAGCTTTCCTAACCCGTCAACCTGCACATAACACGATTGCCGCACCTATTATTAGGTAGGTCAGGTCTAAACAATGGCAATGGCAAGGTTTAAACCAGTTAGATTCAATGACTAATCTGCTTTGTTGATTTATGTTTGATGTTGCTTAGTACATTATAGCTTGGTATGAGACGAACTATTGTTGGTAGATTTCTTGTATTTAATTTATAGTGATTTTTCAAAAAATTGTTTATGAGTTAGATGTTATTGTAATTATAAATAGAGCAGTTATGCTTATATTTGTAAGGACGATTGCAAAAGATGATGTAACATTTACTCAACTATAATTAATGCAGAATACACAATCGATGACTAAAAGTACCATATCATGAAAAGAATGTGTTAGAGCACCTCTTCCATACTCTATAATAGAGAACTAAAGTTTTTAATAAAAAAAATTACATTTAACTCTAATAGATTCTTTAGTTTAAACGTTTCAACAATAATTTTATTATTAAAATATTCTATAATTTTATCATCTCAATATACATTTAAAAATATATGATATAAGAATAAATTAAACATTTATCTTTTTCACATCAAGTTTTAGATAATTATTTAAACTTGAAGTTATTTCAAAAAAAATTGATTTTAGACAACAATACATATAATTTGTTGGAGCAAAATAGAAAATAAATTCTTTATTTTTTATTTACATTTTTTTGTTAAAAATGTTCATAGATTGTTTTTATTTCATTTCACGGTATTTTACTATTTTTAATAACACTTTACATTTCGATATGAATCATAAACTTGTATATTGTGATTATTGTCAAATAAAATAAATAATATGATAAAAGTATAGCCCATTAAATAATATGGTCTTTGGATTGGCAGCCCACTTAAGTTCAGCCCATAAAGGATTGGGTTTTGGGCCCAGCAATCCAGCATAGAGAACTCACTATTAGAAACTCCTAAGTTGCAATAGTGATGAATCCACAAACTTTAATAATTCTGAGCATATTGTATACAATTACATATATCTATACTATATTATAAAGCATTTGGCCAAAAACTCTTAAAAACAACTTTTTAAGCCTTAGGTACTGCTATTTAATGCTAATTACTTAATTTTCAATATTACAAATAAATTATGCGTAAGTACAACTTATTAAAACTTAATTCTTGAATTCATGTAACTAACTACGGATAAACATTATCAAATACAGGATAAACATTTAATTTTAAATACAAAAAATATATAATATAATTAGGATAATCATTAAGTTTAAACAGAATACTTAATTATTTATTATTTTTATAAAAAGCTATATTATTAAACTAAAAATTATATTAAAAAAGAGTTTTTAAATGAAACATTAAAAATCTCTTTTTCAAAACCATTATAACATCGTTAGAGACAAAAAATAAAATGAAACATTAAAAGCAATATGTATCTCGCTGCATTGCGCGAGTACCCTTCTAGTAAAATATATAATTTATAATATGATGTACAACCATTTCAAGAACAACAACAATGTATACATAAAAAATATATAATTTATAATATGATGTACAACCATTTCAAGAACAACAACAACGTATACATAAATCGTATCGAAAATAATTAACATAAAAAAGCCATCAATAGAAAGTAATAACTGCAGAAAAAACTTAACAGCAAAAATATTGTAAGCAAATATATCAAGACATTAGATAGAAATCTAACCGAAATCAATATTTGAGTTGAGTAAATCTTACAAACATATAATTAATAAAAGTCAGCAACTAAAAAATTGATTAACGAAACATAGTTGTATTCTCTTTGTTGATTTCTCGTGTTCTTTCTTTAAATTGAGGCATGTGTAGGTAAGGGCACAACTGTACAAGAGATATAAGCGGGAAAATCAAAATAATTCTTCTATGTGTTATTAGATATACTTTTCCGTTATTAATTAATATGTAGGTCCATCACTGGTTGCAACATAAACAATATGCATATTTTTTTAGTATTTATTATGAAAATGAGAAAAACTGAAGTGTAGTACCACCTGTATTTACTAATTCAAACAAATAGAAATCACCAAATTGTCCTTACATCTATACTTTAGGGTCTAATTGGGTTTGTTGACTTTTCTTTTGAAACAACAACAATCATATCATTAAAAGCTAGCAAGCAGCTAGTAAAAACATAACATTACAACGACCTGAAACAATCCATAGGATGAAACCTCCACAGTTACGAATCTCTTACGTTCAGTTCCCCTTGCACCTAGCCAGAACTCAACTATAAGACTTTTCCACAATTTGATCCATTATGGAATCCTTACGAGGGGGGAGACTATTAAAAATACATCTATTTCCGAAACACCATAGTATATAACATCCAATGAAAAACATTGCTTCCAAAAGTGTCTTAACAGTTCCTTGTTGGTTTGTAGACCTGATTCCTTCGATCACGTCTTCCATCATCTTGTAAGCATGAAAGGGGAAAGACTACCATCGCTCCAAAAACCGCCAAATCTTCAAAGCCACTTCGCAGCCGAACATTATGTTTGAATTAATACTTGAATTTGTAGGATTTGATATGACATGTAATTGAATTTCAATTTGATCCGATGTTTGGTTTGAATGAATACTTGGATTTGAAGTATGAGGATTTTATTCAAATCTCACAAACATTAGATTTAGAAATCCCATTGGAGGTAATTTGTATTTTGCGGGATTTCATAGAATTTATTTGTAATAATGTTTTAAAATAATGGAACTCAACTCCATTACAAAATCCTATAGCCAAATAGATCAAATACTCCAACTCATTTGGATTCTAAATCACTCAAAAATATTACAGAGTCCCTAGCAGTATTACCCACCGAATCCTTGGAATCGAAGTACCATAATTACTTATGAAAAGAAACAAAATTTTCATATAAACAAAATTCTTTATTTTTTAAAAATTCTGACCGAGTTGCAAAAAATCGATTACAATTTCGATTTTTCTCGAATCTTGATTTATGTTGTTTTACTTCTGGATTCTAGAATTGTGGTTTACCCAACATTTTGAATTTGTACTTGTTGTTTTCGTCTTTCAGTATCCTTGATTTTTGGTGTCATCATTGAAAATGAAAGAAGTATGAAGTAAGTGTGCAAGTAATGAAATCAAAACCCATTTTTTTGTTTCTATGTTTTTTAATTTATTCATTATCTTGAAAAAAAAATGAAGAGAAAGAATTTATTTTATCTTTTTGTTTCAAGATTGAGATAAAAATGATACATGTAACATGTAGCTTAGTTGACAAAGGGATATAGTGACTTTATCTAAATGCAAGATAGGTCTGGGGCAAGTGAGGTTCTTGACAGGAACAAATGATGCATATGACATGTAGCTTAAATCATGTTGTGAAACTTCCAAGAACCTCACTTGTTATATTTGTTCCTGTCATATCATTGTCACCTCAACAAAACAAAAATCTCCATAAAACTATATAATAAAGGTTCTTACAAAAACCTCACTTTCCTTATTTTTAATTTTAAAAATGATTAAGAAAACAATAAAACAATAAATAATAAATAAAGAATGTTTGCAAGAACCCGAGTTAACTTCAAGACCAAGTCTTTATAGAACACTATGCTTAGGACGAAGCTTGTGTCGGCTGTGAAGGTTCTTGTAGAAACCTCAAGAAAAACCTCCATTATAGATGGTCTTAGTTGACAAAAGGATGCAGTGATTTTACCTAAAAACAAGACATATATATAGAATTTGATCCTAAACCCTACTAACATATGATAGAGTGAGCCAAAAATGTCCTCTCACATTAGTATCATTTAACTCGGTTCGTGTAGAAACCGTCAACAATAATAACTTTTTATCCAAATTCGGATAAAAATGGTATTTTTTTTTTAATTTTAAGCAAACCTTCAAAGTTACTTTTCCCTTTAATGGAAAGCTGCAATAAAAATAAAGTTAAAAAGATAATTTATGATTCCACTTCACTTTAGCCACCACTAGTGTTCTTGACTTCTTTCTTCATCGCCACCCTCCAAAAAACATGGCAAAACCCTTATTCCATCTTCTCGCATTCTTCCTCTTACTCGTCTCTCTCCTTCCATCAACGTCGGAATCTCGTCGGCCGCCTCAGTTTCCCGCCAAATCCTCACGGAATCAGAAAACCCAAATCAATCTTGTTCAACAGTACAGTTATGAGACCAGATATTTTGAGCAGATTCTTGATCATTTTAGCTTCGATGATGATCTTCCCACTTTCCAACAACGTTATCTTATCAACTCCGATAATTGGGTCGGTCCTTCTCGTATGGGTCCAATCTTCCTTTATTGCGGCAACGAAGGCGACATCGAATGGTTTGCTGCCAATACTGGTTTTGTTTGGGAACTTGCTCCTCGTTTTGGTGCCATGGTTGTCTTCCCTGAAGTAAGCCCTAACTATTTTACTACTTTTTTTTTTCTATTGTTTTCCTCAAAATGTTTCTATTGGAACACTTTTGATGTTTATTTCAGTGTGGATATGAATGTAATTGTATTGAATTTGGGGTCAAAACATACCCAATTCGATTATAAGTTACTAGATTCTTTGGTGATAATTGATGGGAAGTAGGTTAGACTTTGTAGAGATATTGGTTTTGTCTAGTTTGAAAGAGATCGAAAAAAGAAAGATTGTGGGGCTGATTGGTTGGTTTTCCATTAAGTCCTGTACGGATAAAGTTGGTTGTTTGGATTAAATAGGGTCCGTTTGTTAACAGCTTAATGAGACACACAGCTTATTCGGTCAGCTATACATGACTGTTTGGTAGTGGCATCATGATATAGAAAGTGGCTTATTCAGTAAGCTTTTTTTTTTTGGGGGGGGGGGGGGGGGAGAGGGGGGCTCCAAACCTGTTTCTCCCAATTAAAAAACAGGCTTCTTCCATCTACAAAAAACCCTCCCAAACAAAAACTTTCCCAATCTATACAAACAAATTAATCCATACAGACAGCTTTATCCATACAGGACTTATTGAAAAACCAACCAAACAGCCCCTAAGTCTATAGATTGAGAGGGTTTTTGTTTAGGAGAGCTTTCTTTTTTCATAGATGCATGTTTTTTTAATTTGGAGGGGCAGGTTCGGAAAAAAGCTAAAACTCCATTGGAAGCTTACTGAATAAGCCACTTTTTATAACATTAAGCCACTACCTAACAGTCATGTATAGCTGACCGAATAAGCTTGTGAGTTCTATTAAGCTGTTAACAAACAGGCCCTAAGTTGTGTTTGTATTTGGAGGATTTCCAAAACGTTAGCTTGATGATAATTGGAACCCTTTTGTTGAAAACCCAAAATCTTTCTATCAATTTGTATCTTTGATGATTAGGGTTTAGAAGTTAGAACCGTTTCCATTAAGTTATTTGGATTCAATTTTCATTTTTCAAGCTTCAAGATTCCAAATAAGCTAGTCTTAGAGTTATTTGTTGGGTAGTTTTCTTTAATGAAAAAAGATTTGATTGCAGCATCGGTATTATGGTGAGTCAATGCCGTATGGGAGCCAGAAAGAGGCATACAAGAATGCTTCTACTTTGGCCCATCTAACAGCTGAACAAGCACTTGCCGATTATGCTGTCTTAATGACCGACTTAAAAAGAAATTTATCTGCCGAGGCTTCCCCTGTAATCTTGTTTGGTGGATCATACGGTGGAAGTAAGACTTTCATGTTTTTGTATGAATACTATTCGTGTAAATGATACGTATATTATGAGAACCGTGAGAACTTTTATCCAAGAAAGTATTTGAACTATTGATTAAGATATATTAGTTTCACAACGTGAAACTTTTTTCTGTGTATTTTTTTGTTTAATAAACACGTAAAAAAGTTTCATACTGTGAAACAAATACATGTTGAAATAGATGTATGTTAATTAATACCTCAAATCCTAGTCTTAGATGAGAAAGATCATGTGAAATAACAAATAATGCACTGATTGTCACGGTTTGTAACCTTTTTATGGTTCAGACATGATTAACCCCTCTATATATATATATATATATATAGCGTCAAGTTTAGGGGGACATAACAAAAGTTTAAAAATTGAGGAACACCATAGTAACCATTCATGTGCACGGTATGCACATGTGCATACAAGTAATTTGTAAGCAATTTGTCCGGTATTCACATATGCATAAAAACCAAGAAATGTCTTGAACCTCCCCCCCCCTCTCTCTCTCTATATATATATATAGAGAGAGAGAGAGGGAGGTTTAGGAGAAAACCTCAAAAAAAAAAAAAAAACTGAAGAACACCCTGAGAGCCCTCCATCTAGACGGTATGCACAAATGCATACAAGCGATTGAAGTTGTTTTTTCTATGTATTAGTGCATGTTATGCACTAGTGCATATGCACCAATGCATACAAATTACCGGCATGCATTTGTGCATATCGTCCAGATGGAGGGTTCCTAGGGTGTTCTTTAGTTTTTTTTGACGTTTCCCCCTGAACCTTACACTATATATAGGCTTGACCCTATACATAGGCCTGACCCTATACGTGTATAGGTCTGACCCTATACATATATAGGGATAGGATTGTGCGAGAAGAAGAGTTAAGGTGAGAAGCGTAAGAAGAGATCTGAGCCCTAGATCACGTTTAATCTCATCCACCTATGAATTGCGCCTTAGAAGGGAGTTGATTCGGTGCATCTCGGTGCATCTCATCCTAATGTGCATCCAAGGGTGGAGATCCCTTACGCTTCTCCACCATAACTCTCCTTCTCACCAGAACCCTCCCCTATATATATATATATATATATATAAATATATGTATATAACATTCTATGTTGACTTTTGTTTTTGGTGGTTGATTCGGACAGTGTTGGCTGCGTGGATGAGGGTCAAGTATCCCCATATTGCTATAGGTGCACTTGCTTCTTCGGCACCAATTCTTCAATTTGAGGATATTGTGCCGTTACAAACGTTCTATGATATTGTCTCCAATGATTTCAAAGTTCGTGAATACTTTACCCTCTCTCTTCCCAAATCCATTTCTAATTTTCTTGATAACCCTCGAAAAATTAACTTTTTTTTTTTTCCGTTTTCTTGTACCATAGAGAGAAAGCACAAGTTGTTTTGACACTATAAAGAAATCTTGGAATATAATAACTTCCGTGGGTCAGAAAGCAAATGGTCTTGATCATCTTGCCAAGACTTTCCACTTATGCGGGTAAGAACATGTGGATGCATCCGAACCATCCATCTTTTTTTAATCCAACCGTCATGAATTAAAATAGGGCCGGTTACTTTCAAATCTTGACCATCTATTTCTTAGATCCAATTATATTTGTGTTCTTTAAGATGGTGTATATTTGTTTCATCAATTCCCATCAAATTTTTGACCTTTTTAAGGGTAAAATTTATTTTTGTAAAGAAATGGTGATCATAAGATACAACCATCCGGATTTAATAATATTTGCGATATGAATTTATTTGTTTCTTGTATTTTTGGTAATATGTTCATATGGGCGTTCTTGTTTATTGATTGAAGATATAAATGGCAGGAAACTTAAAAGTAGTGAAGATCTTTCAAACTGGTTGAATTCAGCATATAGTTATTTGGCAATGGTAGATTATCCATACCCATCGGAATTTCTAATGCCTTTGCCTGCATACCCGATAAAAGAGGTTAGACTACACATACCGATACCAATCAGAATTTCTTATATCTTCATATGTGAATACACATACCAATCAGAAATTTCTTCTTATCTTCATATGTGAATATGAAGTGCGTGTAGTTGAAAGATACAAATGAATACATGATAAATGACAAAGAGGTTATACTGGTTTTGATATTTGATGTTTCTTTAAAGAAGATGCAAAAACTGATATGGGTTAAGCCCGTTTGTCAACCATAAGCTAGCTTATTCCTTGAGCTTATTGAAAAAGCCCCGTTTGGTTAGCTTTATAAGCTATCTTTTTGAAAGAAAAACAACCAATTGCACCAACTTCTTGGTGTATTAATTTCATATTTCTTTAAACGGAAAGTGTTGATTTTAATAGGTGTTTAAAGAGATCGACAATCCTCCTGATGGAACTAGTGTTTTGGATCGTATCTTTAAAGGCATAAGTGTCTATTACAATTACACTGGAAAAGCCGATTGCTTCCAATTGGATGATGACCCTCATGGCATGAATGGCTGGAACTGGCAGGTGTGTGATAGTTATTTTTACTAAAAATTTACGTATTTTTTTGGCAATATTTATGTGATTATATATGCTATATAACATAATGCGATCGGTTTTTTGTATATTTTTCTACAGGCATGCACGGAAATGGTTATGCCGATGTCTAGTAACCGGAATTCGAGCATGTTTCCGGAATGGGATTATAATTCCACTTCTTACGCAGAGGATTGCTGGAATGAATTTCGTGTGGTTCCTAGGCCTACTTGGATAACTACAGAATTCGGTGGACATGTAAGAATCTTTTATCGGTCTATTCTTTTTCAAAAAAGCTTGTTTTATGGCTTTGTGAAACGGGGCTTATTGAATAAGCTATAAAAAATAAGCTACCTTATTATGGTTATGATTGTTTGGAGGGAACAATGTGAACGTAAAATAACCGTGGTTAATTAATTTCTATGTAGAATTACGAGTCTGTCCTTGAAACATTTGGAAGCAACATCATTTTTTCGAATGGTCTCTTGGATCCTTGGAGTGGTGGCAGGTATGTTTTTGCAACTTCTAAAGGGTATATTGGGAAAAAATGTGGAAAAAAAAACCCGATAAGCTATCTGAGTAGCTTTTTGAAAAGATATCTTATAAACTAACTTTATTGGGGTTTTCATTTTTCAATAATTTCAAAAATAAAAACCAATTTATTATTGTCAAACATGACCTTCAACATTTTTTCTAGTATATTGGTTTTACCAATTTGTAAATTATGCAGTGTTCTCAAGAACATATCGGAAAGCGTAGTTGCTCTTGTGACGGAAAAAGGTAAACTTTTTAACAACCACCATTGTCGTACATTTTAACTTTTGAGATCGAAAGTATATATATATTATATGGAGGAAAGTTCAAATGCGAACTCAAATTTGGTTGTGAACGTGATGACAAATGAGAGCGCGGCACGTGTCTAAATATAGATTATTCAGATTGGATATACAAAGAAATATTCAGACCGAATAAGCATTATTTAGACTAAATAAATACTATATTCAGTCTGAATATTTATTTAGTTTGAATATTTCTTTGTATATTCAGGCTGAATATATATATTCAGTCTGAATATTTGTTTGAATGGGACATGTGTTACACTCTCATTTGTCCTCGCGTTCTCAACCAAATTTGAGTTCTCATTTGAACCAGCCCCTATATATATATATATTGATGATGGATGCGTATGTTAGGTGCACATCACTTAGATTTGCGAGCGGCTACGACGAATGATCCCGATTGGTTGGTGGAGCAGAGAGCGTCGGAAATCAAAATCATGGAGGGTTGGATTGTTGATTATTACAAGAAAAATAAACTAGTTTTTAACATGTAAAAATTGGTGTATAAATGTGTATTATAAGCACCTAACGGAACCATATTACCACGTATTTATGAAATGAATTGGCAACGGTCGTTGCTGTTATTTTCCCATGTGTATTGAAACATTCTAAAAGGATTATATTATTTTTTTGGGAAAGGGTATCCTAGGCAACCTAGACTAATCCTTTTAAGACTGCTAAAACATATAGCCCTGAGATAATTCTTCAGTGACCATAAGTTGTTTGCGCCTGGATTCGAACCTGGGGTAGATAGGTTATCTAGCCTCATCCCCCACAAGCCTTAACCAGTACGCCACAAGCCTTGTGATTAAAAAAAAGGATTATATTTTATAAGAACGACTGATTATCCTTTATAGACAAAGGAATAATAATGGATCTGTATTTTCAAATTCAAATAATAATGTATCCCGTAGATTATTAAATGTACCTATTCGTACTAACATCGTCTCATAGACATCAACATCCGAAGGGAATATACTCTTTCTTTTTCGATATATCAACATATCAATAGAAAGTTAGTAACGTTTAAAGAACCAATGAAATAAAAGTGGGGAAAAGTTGAAAAAAAATCCAACAAACTTTTCATTTGAATGGTTAAGTCTCTAAATTATTTTTTTGATCAAATAAATCATTGAGCTTTCTTGTTTCGATTATTTTTTTAATAAATAAACATCAAACTTTTAGAATTGCTTGCTTACATTTTTTTTTAAATCAAAAAAACTACTTATAACCGGTTATAATGGTTTTAATAAAATAGAAAAAGGAAATTTAAATCAATTTTACCGTTTCCAAACCTTACGCCGTTCAAATCTCTCACACCTAACACCATCACTCCCCCTTGCCACCTCATGGACATCCGTTTTCTATCACTACCCAACCCATCAGGCCATCACGCTCGTTGGCCTCTGCAATCGATCTCCCTTTTTGATCAATTTTTTTTATTTTCCTTATTCTTTTATCTATAGATATGTAATCCATTAAATTGTTGTAAAAGAGGGAGAATCAATAGGAAAAACAGATAAAAAAGTGGAAGATTGATGGTAGGGGCTGTTAATGCCAAAAATTTACTTAACAAAAGTCAATTTAAGAAGTTTGTGGAGCTGATCGGTCAAAGGCTGGATTCTCACGACAAACACAATTAAAGCAACAAAAACTAGAAACAAATATTTGGTGACGCGGAAAAACCCTTAGACAAGGGAAAAAACCGCAGAAGATAATAGATACCGTCGCTGTACTATGGGAAATATGACGTCAACCAGGGACGCCGTCCTTTAGAACGATAGTCGTACGATTACAAAAGAATTATAATGTAAAAACAGTAATGTCGTATGAATTCTAGAGATCTTTTGTATGTTTATTGATTCGAGAGCATAGTCAAATGTCAGTTGCCCCTTCTTTGTTGATTCGAGCGTTGATTTTATAGCTGGATTCATTTTGTAACGGTCGTATTGCGTTAACCGTCTTCATAAAGGTCTTTAATGATGTCAGTCGTAACCGTCCAACAGTCCTATAAAAAGCATAACGGTTGTTCAACGATTAGTCTGTTAACAACATACCTTGTGAGTCGAACGGGCGATCATCGTTTTTTCGTCGTACGTTATGAACAATTGTCGTGAGTTTCATTCGATCGTTGACTCCGAAGTCATAACTAATATTTATAAGTCATGAAACATCTTTGATCGCACGTTTTGGTTAACAGTCGTGAGTTTAGTAGATTTTTTATCCAAACAGAGGCCAACAACGGCGATTGTCTGTATAGAGAACTATAGGGCGGGTGACGGGTGCAATACGGTTAGCTAATTTTGGGTTAAAAAAATATGTAGATAATCAAATTTTAAAACTTCAATGATTTATTTATCAAAAAAATACTCAGGATTTAATTATCTATACTACCTTATAAATGAAATTTACTAAAAGTCTTAAAAACAACCTTAAGGGTGCGTTTGGTAGGGTGAACAGGGTGGAACAGCGTGGAACAGAACAGGTTAGTCCCACGTTTGGTGTGAATTTAAGGAAGTGGAACAAGGATTAAGTGGAACAAAGGTGGAACAACCTTGTTCACCCCTTACCCCCTAGAACTAACTAGAACAAGGAAATTGTTCCCTTTTTACCCTCTCCTCCCTCACGCCACCACCACCCCCGCGACCTCCTCACGAACACCACCACCGCCGGCGCACCCCCTCACGCCGCCACCACCGTCGGCGACCTCCTCACGAACACCGGCCGCCGCGGGCGCCTCCCTCGCGCCGCCAACACCGCCGGCGACCTCCTCACGAACACCGCGGCCGCCGGCGCGCCGCCTCGCGCCGCCCGACACCGCGGGCGACCTCCTCGCGAACGCCGCCGCCGCCGCCCTCACGCCGCCAACACCGCGGGCGACCTCCTCACGAACGCCGCCGGCGCCGCCCTCGCGCCGCCAACACCGCCGGGCGGCCTCCTCGCGAACACCGCCGCCGCGCGCGCCGCCCTCGCGCCGCCAACACCGGCCGGCGACCTCCTCGCGAACACCGCGCCGCCGCGCGCCCCCTCGTGCGCCCGACACCGTCGGCGACCTCTCGCGAACACCGCCGCCGCGGCGCCCGCCCTCGCGCGCGCCAACACCGCCGACGACCTCCTCACGAACATCGTCGGCGCCCTCCCTTACGCCGCCAACACCGCCGACGACCTCCTCACGAACACCGCCGCCGCCGGCGCCTCTCTTCTCTCTCTCTCTCTCTCTCCCTCTCCTCTCATCTCTCTCTCTCCCTCTCCTCTCTCTCTCTTTATCATCTCTCTCTTCTCTCTCTCTCTCTCTCTCTCTCTCTCTCTCTCTCTCTCTCTCTCTCTCTCTCTCTCTCTCTCTCTCTCTCTCTCTCTCTCTCTCTCTCTCTCTCTCTCTCTCTATATATATATATATATATATATATATATATATATATTTATATATATATTTCTCTCTCTCTCTCCTCTCTCTCTCTCTCTCTCTCTCTTCTCTTTTTTTTTCTCTCTCTCTCTCTCCTCTCTCTTTCTCTCTCCCTTTATCTCTCCTCTCTCTCTCTCTATGTATATATATATATGGGGGGGTTATTTGGTTAAAAACACTAAACAACTCACTGGGGGTAAATTGGTCATTACGTTCGTACATTACTGTCTGTTCGTCATATCATGTTTTACCAAACGTGTAACGATTGTTACGATACATCTGTTCTTTTACGTTCCGTTCTATCTGTCTGTCTGTCACATTGCGTACCAAACGCACCCTAAATGCATAAAGTACAACTCTTTTATGCATAAAGTCTTAAAAAGTCTTAAAAACAACCTTAAATGCATAAAGTACAACTCTTTTATGCAGAAAGTCTTAAAAACATATCTATAAGCTCTATGTATAACTTATTGATGCTATAATGCTTCTCTCCCCCAACCTTTGGGTTCCCAATACAAACTCTCAGATATCATCTTCCAAGACACGCCTCTTAGACTTCTCTCCCAACCATTCACATATGAATTTCCAAGATGTGACGATTCAAGGTCCCGATATCATGATTCGATTCGATTCGATTCAATTTATACGGTTAGCCTCCTGATTTCATCCTTGTTTCATCGTTCCTCTTCCGATCCCATTTGATGTAATTACTTTTTCTCTCATACGGTTGTTCATCTCCTTCCCCTTCTTCAAGTTTTTATTTTGTGTTCATCTTTCTTCTCTATTTTCACATAGGGTTAACTGTGCTTTTTAAACATGATCAAAATGGATAAGGATTTTCAACTATTATTGGTTAAGCTTCTCCACCATTTCATCGATTGAGGTAATTAGTTTTCCACTTTTATTAGCTTGATTTTAACCTAATTATGACTGGTATGTGGCTTATGTAGTTTTTATAAGTGATGGATTTTCTACTTCTTGAACATGATATACATCATACCAGTAGCTTTAGTTGTTCCCATAGGTATCACATCTTGATCTTCTACACCTTTTGGCAGTGCCATACAATTGGTTTTATCAAATCAGAGTATTAAACTTGTGCAACAATCAGTATACTTTCTACGTGGTTGGTTGCCTTTACTCTTTTTGCCATTAACTTTCCAATACATCACCCTACAACTAAAGTCATAATGTACTTCTTTTCTACTTCTGTATATATATATTTACGTTTCCTTCCAGGCACTATATGTTATTATGTTTTCAATATGTGTTTGTTTTTCAGGAAATGAGTTTGGAGCTTTTAATCAATCGTGCCAAATATTTTGATCCAAGTCTGGCTTGGTGAGTATTTTTTTTACCCTTTTTGATGTTTTTGTTTTGTGGGCTTTTAGATCATTGATATAAATTTTTTGTTTTCATGAATCCGTTTAGTTTGCAGTTGAACATATGAGATTTTCAGGGCAAATAACCCCTGGAGTTATAAAATATTTGTTTTATTACGTTTATTTAGATCATTGACTTTGCAATGTATACTTTTTTAAACAAATTGAACTTAATTATTTTTCTATACACAATCCTTCGTTCAGATTCAAAAAGATTGCTTACAAAATACATTAATTTTTTTGAATTCGAAAGGCTTTTGTAAACTAACGGGGACATGTTTATTCCTGTGCTTTTGATTTTTGGATGGATGTTTTAAATTTGTGATGGACTTTCCTGTTATCAATAATGCAACCACCATTTGCTTTTACTTTTTCTTGTTCCTTTATTTCCAGTATGTGATCTACTCACATACATGATTTTGTGATTCATGTTCTCCATTGTTTGGATTGAGATTGGTGATGCATATATATTTTGATCTTTGGTTCTAATCTGCGATTGGTTCGATTCCATTTGCATATCATGTGTCATTTGATCATCGAGAAAACATTCTGAAGTAAGTTCTTATTCATTTAACTGATAAGAAGTTTATTATTTTGCAGAGTAAATGAGAAATGTATTAACTTTGAACACCAACTTATCATGTTTTTGAATGAATGTAGCCAATTGGTAGATGAACAGATTCAGGAAAGCTATGACTAACTACTTTCTTGTGGTACCAAATCAATGCTCTCCTCCTTCTGTTGTATCAAGCATGAATCCTTGTGAAGACAAGACCAAAGAGTGGTAGTTTGCATTGTAGTAGTTGTGTGTAGTATATTTTCATGAGTTCATTTTTAGAAATCATATTTGGGCAGTAAAAAGTTGAAATAAAGAGAGGATGTTTTGTAGCCTTGGAAATTTTTCTCTCATATATTTGTCACTTCAATAGTTTTAATTTGGTGGATATGATTAAATTATTATTTCTCTTTCTTCTATATGGTTTTAGAGATTTCTCTAAATTTTGAGGTATTTTTCATCTTTCTTCTGATTTCTCTATTTTAACATTTGGAATAGCATACCTGTTGGAGCAACAAATATGCTAAAATTACTCTTTTTTTTAATTATAGCATAGCTATTGGAGATGCTCTTACTATGTAAGAGCTAGAAAAGGACCAAGAGTTTTATCCGGTAAGTAAGGGTGACGACTTTTATCACGGTTAACGCTTACCAAATTTGTTGCATACAATGCCGTTTTAGTGGACTAAAATCTTACCCGGAAAGTAAGTGATAGCGTTGAATTTACCCAGTAAGCGCTTACCGGGTAAGTGTTTGGTAAACGGCCCCTAAATCATATATTCGTTAAAATCTTCTAACAAAATCACTAAAGGTTTAAAATTGTTTACATTTACGACTCCCGCTGCATTGCGCGGGTACACAACTAGTTTAAAATAAAAAAAATTCACTGATTTATTAATTTAAGAAATAAGTTTATAAACTTAACCATTCAAATATAAAAGTTTGTTGGATTTTTTTTTAACTTTTTCCAATTTAAAAAATACAAAAATTGTTCAAAATCATAAATAAATAGGAAATGTTTGAAAAAACCAACAAACTATCCTATTTTAAATGGTTAAGTCCCTAAACTATTTTTTTGAATGAAAAAACCATTAAAGTTTTATATTTTAAATAGAAAAACCATTAAACTTTCTTATTTTGATGATTAAGTCCCTGAAATTTTTTTTCAAGAAAATTAAACCATCGAATTTTTAAAAATTGATTACTTACAACTTTTAAACATAAATAAATTACTTTTAACCGGTTATCTTATAATTATCTCTCTTATGATGGATAAAAAAATAGATCAAAAAAGAGGAAGATCGATGGCAGGGGACAACAACTGCTAGGCGAAATAAAAAACAGACAACGTTGGGGTAATGTGGAGTGACGAGGGGGAGCGACACCATTGTTTGTTAGTGGTTTTAATTGCGTAGGGTTTTTGGGACGGAAAAACCAATTTAAGTTTATTTTACTTAAAAACTTTTTTAGTGAGTTACAAGTAACTTATTTTAAGAAAATATGTCGGTAACTAATTTTTAATAGATCGATGGTTTATTTATTCAAAAAAAAGTTTAGGGACTTAATCATTCAAAATGAGAAAGTTCAGGGACTTAATCATTCAAAATAAGAAAGTTTAAGGATTTCTTTAATCAAAAAAATAGTTTAAGGACTTAACCATTCAAAATGAGATAGTTTGTTGGGTTTATTTGAACTTTTCCAGAAATAAATACATACAAAAGTTATTTATATTATTTTTACAAAATAAGATAAAGCTATTGTTATCATGTTTTAAAAAACATGTCAAAAATATCTACATCCCACTGAATAAAAAACACAACAAATGACACCCTCTCTAATTGCAATTATAAAAAGGTCGAAGGAATGGAAGTACATTTATAAAAAAAATATTTCAAATTTTCGTGTTTACTCTTTCGGGGTTGTTAAAAGATGCAACATAACTATTTTCTATTAAATGTCAACTAAAAGAATATATATTTAATTATTATTTATAGATGTATTTTAAAATCACAAGTTTAATAACGAAGAATGCTAATGACATATCTGTATCTTATTAGTGATATCTTTATTAGATGAATTATTCTCACACACATTACTGTCAAAACCATATTTTATAATCTCAATGCTACAAAAATACAATAAATTCCGTACACATCATATTTAGGCTATGTTTGGCAAACTACCTGATAAGCTAACTTATGACTGATAAGCTACCTGATGAATAAGTTATGTTTGGCAAAAACTAGCTTATGAGCATGTGAAATGACCAAAAAAGGCATGTTAAAAATAAATAAATAATATTAGTTAGGGGTATAATTGGAAAAAGTGTCAAAAAGCTTCTCATAAGCTACTCCAAGTAGCTTATCAATAAGCTAACTTATGCGCATCCAAACAATTACTTAGAAAATAAGCTAGCTTATAAGTCAGCTTATAAGCTTACTTATTTTTGTCAAACAATGCCTTAGAGGGTGTCCTCAAACACTCCTCATAATAGTAAGTAGTTTGACAATTGTCTATTTTAAATAACCTATATTTTGATATATCATTTAAACATATATTTAAGAAAATATACTATTTTCAAACTCTGGGGGCATTTGGTTCGCATAATGGAATTAAATGAAATGGAATCTGTTAAAAGAATTTCACTTTGAAGGAATTGGAATTGAATGTTGTCAGGTTTGACCAGCTGTTTGGTTGGCAGAATTGGAATTGAATGTTGTCAGGTTTGACCAGCTGTTTGGTTGGCAGAATTGGAATTGAATCTGTTGAAAGAATTGGAATCTGTCTGTTTGATTCACAAAATGTAACTTTGGAATTGGAATAAAATTCCAGTAAATGACTAAAACACCGTTTTTATTAAATTTAATTTTTTAAAACTAAAATTAATAAAATAAAATAATTATTAATTACTTCAGTTTTTTTAACACTAAAAATAATGAGTTTTTTTACAACTAAAAACTGCATAAAACAGCAAAAAGTCATAATTTTTTTACAGCAAAAACGGCTAAAAACAGTAGAACAACAGCAAAAAACTGCAAAACAACATCTGTTAGGGCAATACATAGTTTAGTTGTTGCAAGAGACGATGGAGAACCTAACTGCTAGGGGTGAGCAAAAACTGAAACAAAACCGGAAAAAGCCGAGAAACCGAAAACCAAAAACTGAAAAAACCCCCGAAAAAACCGAACCGAAATCGAAAAACCGAAAACTGAAAAAAAAAACCCCGAAAAAACCGAATCGAAAATCCAAACAGTTCGGTTTTGGTATTGTTGGGTAATGTGGTAAGGGTATTTGAGGAATTAAAAAAAGGGGTAAATTCAATTCTAATGAAATCCCAAGGGTAACCCAAGGAATCTCAACTTACCCTCTTTTGGAATTCTTTGGAATTTGCCAAATTCCAATTCTTGAAAGCAATGAACCAAACAAGGGAATTGGAATCTGATCAATGGAATTCAGATTTCAATTCCACCAGATTCCATTCCATCCCGACGAACCAAACTCTCCCTAAACTTTAAAAAGACCGCTTTCAATCTATAATTTTTCAAAGTACATTAAAAAATATTTTTAAAATGACAATCAAATAGAAGTATGTGTTTAAAATAGAGGAAACTATAGGAAAATAGAGGATTTTATTGCTATGTTGTATTATGCTAGTGATATATTTATACACTAATTATTTTTGTTTTATAAGTGTAAGAATTAATTTGTTTGAATAAAATGTTCAAATAGTCAATAGCTAAAAATATAAAAATTCATTAAATTTTTTAATTTTTTTTTCTTATTACCACATGAAGAGATTTTATATGTCAATCGATTTAAAAAAAAATCTAGAAATATATTTGTTAAACTTGATTGATTGCTTATGTCATATTTTTGTATTCGTGAAGGAAAAAAAATGACATGAAAAAAGGAAAAGAAAAAAAAAGTAATGAAAAGAATAAAATAATTTTTCATATTTTTAAACGAAAGAGAAAGGAAAAGGATGTTATTTTTTACAAAAATACCCTTATTTGATGAGTATATATGTAACTTTTATAAATTGCTTTTATTATTTTTCTTTTTTTTATCCTATAAATTTTTTGAAAAATCAACCTTACTTTCCTTTTTTTTTTTTTTCAGTTTCCCTCCTAAAAAACTCGAAAAAACAAAAAATTCCATTTGATTAAAAAATTCCCTCCTATAAAAAAACTCCAAAACACAAGGTTAAAATGAAAAATTCCATTTGATTTTTTCTTGTTTTTATACTTTCCAAATTTCTGAACAATTTTTTTTAATCTTTTTTATTTGAACGGTCTAGGCCCGAAAAGAGAACCTGAACCGCTTCGAAACGGCGTCGTATGGAAAAAACGCTGCTGTTTTGAACTACAAACGGAAAAGAAAGAAAGCAGAAACGAATAAGGCAGCTGTGAAGTAAAAAAAGAGTAAAGCTGTTTTGGTAGAAATCAAAATCAAAATCAAAATCGAAAAGGAGAAAAATAGTCAACAAAAGATCGATCTCATTGTCGATTTTTAGGGTTTTTTTTCTTCTTTTTCCGATCGGATGGCGAGTCCTCAGCCGGGGCGATTTGCACTCACTCCGACGACACCCAGTAATTCGTCTAGGGTTTTGAGTTACAAAATCCCTTTGACTGATGAAACCATATGGAAGCGTCTTCGTGAAGCAGGTTTTGATGAAGAATCGATTAAACGAAGGGATAAAGGTTCACTCATCGCTCATATTGCAAAACTCGAAGCTGAGGTTCTCTCCCTTTTATCTGTATTCTTTTGATTAGTCTTCTTCTTTGTCTTTCTTTATATCAACAGCTCCACTTACATGTTATTTCTTTGTTAACTAGGTGTTTTTTTCCCTTTTCTGAGAGGAATTTCATAAATGCATATGGATTTTTACATTTTGGATTAATTGATACAAATCAGGGATTTTAATTATTTGTTTTTGTAGAGTGAAGGGGGGTATTTTGAAAAAGAAAAGTAGAAATTGATAGAATGTTTTCTTCAATATTGAGTTTTGAAGAGTGAGGGAGAGTGTTGCATTTGTGTGGGAATTTTTTTTTTCTTTTTCAAGCCCTAAATTTCAAGGGACATGGGAGGTTGAATTTTTAAGGGACAAACAGTTAATACATACTTAATTTAAATCTTATGTTCAATCCCTTTTAGTAATTGGATGTTAATGAAATGATCCAATAACCCCCTTTTTGTTGATGTTGTATTAAATCTTGAATTGATGTCTCATTGTGTAAAGAATATAGGTTTTAATTATATGAAATCAATCACTTACTATATATCTGGATTTCTGAATTTAATGTAGATATACAATCTTCAAAATCAAATGGGGATTTTGATCATTGAAAAAAAGGAGTGGGTAGCCAATTATGAGGAGATGAAATCCACTGCAGAGACTGCTGATATGACGTTAAAGCGCGATCATGCTTCCCACATGTCTGCTTTAGCCGAAGCAAAGAAAAGGGAAGAAAATTTGAAGAAGGCCCTTGGAATAGAGAGAGAATGTGTATCTAATGTATGTTTATATCTACTTTTATAACATTTATTTCTTCATGATTTCATTATAGTTGTCTCTAAAAGTATGATCTTTGTAGATAGAGAAGGCGTTGCATGAGATGCGTGCTGAATGTGCAGAGGCAAAGGTTGCTGCTGACATAAAATTAGCAGAGGCACGAAGTATGATGGAGGATGCACTTAAGAAGATGACAGAAGCCAATACTAAGATGCAATCTGCAGAATCTTTGGAAGCAGAAGCTAGTCGGTACCGCCGTGCTGCTGAAAGAAAGTTACATGAAGTTGAGGGACGAGAAGATGATCTTAGGAGGCAGATAAATTCATTCAAGTCTGAGTATGTTTTCTTTATCCATCTCCTGATCTGGTTATACTAAATTTGTGCCAATGATTTATGTCATATATATCACAGGGCGTTTTTAATGGTTTATATTTATGGTTGGGCATTTTTTGTAATAAAATAAGACAGTACTCAACAGAAAGAAAGATTGGAGATATAAAGATTAACATATGCACATTCATGCTGAATATAGATTGATAGTGCCTTTTGTATTAACATTTGCATTTTGAGGATCTTGTATGACGTTTTACTTAAAACAAGTCCCTGATAAATGACGATTCCTTTTTATCTTTTTGTCCTATGTAGCAGAAAATTTATCGCTATGCCAATTTTCATTAAATTTTATAACTTATGAAATTTTATGGTCTTTTAAATATGTTAGATGTGATGCAAAAGAAAAAGAAATTCTTCTTGAAAGACAATCTTTGGGTGAAAGGCAGAAAGCTGTACAACAATCACAAGAAAGATTACTTGATGGTCAAGCCTTGCTAAATCAACGGGAGGATTACATTTTTAGCAGGACTCAGGAAATAGATCGCCTTGAGAAGGAGCTGCAGGCGTCGAGATTAAACCTTGAGGAGGAGCGTAAATCCCTTAAAGAGGAAAAATACAATTTGGAGTTAAAAGCAGCTTCCTTGGATGCGAGAGAAGAGGTTTATTCAAATATTCCTTCGTTGTTATATTAGCTAATATTATGCATACCACTAAAATTTCTTGTTGGATGCTAAGTGATGTATGAGTATTTCTATGGGTGCTTTACAGGATATAACCAAGAAGGAAAATGAGTTAAAAAAGAAGTCTGAAGAGTTGCTAATGCAGCAAGAGGAAATTGCAAGCAAGGAATCTGTGAGACACCCTCTTCTCCAATTGATATCTTTATGTTTAAATATGAATATTTGATAAATATAGCCCATGACAGTTTATTGTTACCAGTACTTGATCATGTTTGGAATTACCAAGTGTAGTTTTTTAATTATTTTGTATACTTGTGAGCTAGTTGCTTATAGTTGACGGCCGTTTTTAAATTCTGCAGGACCGAATTAAACAAGTGCTGGCTAATCACGAAGCTGTTTTGAAAGAAAAAAGTGTTCAATTTGAAGCTCAGCTAGAAACAAAGCTCAAGTTAATGGAGGACAAGATTGAGAGCAAAAGGCGGGCTTCAGAGTTAAGGGAAGTGGAGCTTAGTCAGCGTGAGGATTTAATTTCAGAAAAAGAGCATGATTTGGAGGTTCAGGCAAGAGCTTTTGGTGATAAGGAGAAGGATCTTTTAGAAAAGCTGAATGCTGTGGAGGAGAAAGAGAAAAGTATCATTGCTGCTGAACGAGAGTTAGAGTTGAAGAACAGTATATTGCTGAAAGAAAAAGAAGAGGTCAATCGCATGAAAAACGACCTTCAGAAATCTATGAAATTATTGGATGAGAAAAGCAAAGAAATTTCTCAATCCGAGGAGAAAGTGGAGGCCATGAGAACTGAAACAAATGAATTAATGATTTTAGAAGGCAGGTTGAAAGAAGAAATTGACTTAATAAGAGCTCAAAAGCATGAACTTGAAGTTGAGGCCGACCAACTGAAAACGGAAAAGGCAAAGTTTGAAACAGAGTGGGAGCTGATTGATGAAAAAAGAGAAGAATTAAGACTTCAGGCCGAACGTATTGCAGAAGAGAGAGTTACCATTTCAAAGTTTTTGAAAGATGAACGTGATGTCTTAAAGTTGGAGAAGGACTTGATACGTGAACAGTATAAAAAAGACGTTGAATCCCTTTCTCATGATAGGGAAACCTTCATGAGAGAAATCGAGCAAGAACGTTCTGAATGGTTCAGCAAAATTCAAAAAGAACGCACAGACTTTGTGCTAGATATCGAGTTGCAGAAAAAGGAGCTAGAGAGTTGTATTGAAAAGAAGCGTGAAGAGATAGAAAGTTATCTAAGAGAAAAAGAGAGAGCTTTTGAGGAAGAAAAGAAGAAAGAACTTGAGTATATCTCATCTCTGAAGGAAACAGCAGCAAAGGAATCAGAACAGATTAACTTAGAAATGCAAAGACTTGATGTGGAGAGAAAAGAGATTAATATGGATCATGAGAGAAGAGATAAAGAATGGGCAGAGTTGAATGATTCCATAGAAGAACTTAAAGTTCAAAGACAAAAATTGGAGAAACAAAGGGAACTTTTGCATGCTGATAGAGAAGAGATTCTTGCTCAGATTGAACAGTTAAAGAAATTGGAAGATTTGAAAGATGTTCCTTATCGTATTGCGGTAAGTGAGATTGAAGAATGTGATTCAGATTCTCAGAAACAGTCTGCTGTTGCAAAAAGATATCTCAAACGTCAAACTAAGTTGGATTCGATTCAGAAAAATGATGGTGGTGAAATTGTTGCAAATGATTCATCTAATAAACAAGAATTAAATAATGGATCTCCTCAAGTGTCAACTCCTTTCGGGTGGCTTAAAAGATGTGCAAGTACTTTGCTTGAACAAACACAGAGTAACAAGAAAAGGAAGCAGCAGAAGGAAATTAAACAATCTGAGGAAAGTATTACCACCACCCGGTATGTCTGTTATCTATATATATATATATATATCAGGGCGGGTTCAAATGAGAACTTGAATTTGGTTGTGAACGTGAGGACAAATGAGAGCGCGACACGTGTCATATTCAGACCGAATAATGAAGGAAAATATTCAGACTGAATGTAGTATAATTCAGCCTGAATAATACTACATTCAGTGATATTCAGTCTGAATGTAGTGATATTCAGTCTGAATGTAGTGGTATTCAGTCTGAATATATTCCTTCTTTATTCGGTCTGAATATGAGACATCTCGCGCTCTCATTTGTTCTCACGTTCACAGCCAAATTTGAGTTCTCATTTGAACTTTCCTCTCTCTCTCTCTCTATATATATATATATATGTATGTATAGTTCATGGTTAACTTGGTATGGACTATTTTGCTTAATAACTTTAAATTAGAATTGTATTAACAGCATAACTTTCGCTAATCATGTCTATCTCAGTTGGTCTACCCAAGGGTGGTAACATCCTTTGGGGGGAGAGGGGGGGGGGGTTGTGGATGGTATCCCAGTCTTCCCGGGTTCGAATCCAAGGGGAGTCAATTTGAGGGCATGAGGAGTACCCAGTCCTTGGGCTGGTTCAGTCTTTGACCAGCAGTCTTAGACTGTGGTTGGGCTTTAGGTTGGGCTTTAGGTTCAGCGTGAGCTGGACCGGGACAGCGGCGGATTAGTGGGCTCCCCGTGGATGCCCGATACCGCCTGGGAGGTGTGCGTGCGTTCGTTTGTTCGATGCCGCTATGCCTTTCAAAAAAAAAAATTAACAGCATAACTTTCTGACGAGTTTTAGTGATGTTCTACAAGTTGGTCAGAAAAGGTCATTCAGCTGAGGGATTGTTTACAGTATAGTGCTTATTGTCTTTTTGGAGTGAGTTTATTGTTTTTATTGTATATGTGCAGTGGGTTATCATCACAACACAAGATTCTGGACGATGAGAATGGAGTGAGTGCAGTAGGTACCAAGGAGACGACTGTATATATAGACAAGATCATCACAATTCGAGAAGTAACATCTGTTGGTGGTGAAAATGCTATGGGAAATAGTCGGGTAATGTCTTTTAACATAACACTTTAGCTTTCTTCAAAGGTCCTTTATGGTGCATATTAGCAATGTATCATGATATCATGGCTTGGGGATTTCATGGTTCTTGGTTTTTATGTTGAGTAATATCCCTTGATGATAAATTTATCCAGGAATATATATATATATATATATAGGCTTAGGATTGTGTGAGAAGAAGAGTTGAGGTGAGAAGCGTAAGAAGAGATCTGAACCCTTGATCACTTTTAATCTCATACCCATACATGAATTGCGCCTTAAAAGGGAGTTGATCCGGTGCATTTTGATGCATCTCATCCTAATGTGCATCTAAGGGTGGAAATCCCTTCTTACGCTTCTCACCTTAACTTTTCTTCTCACCGGAACCCAACCCTATATATATATATATACACACACATACATTATACATACACACCGTCTGGAGGGCTTTCATGGTGTTCTTCAGTTTATTTTTTTAACTTTTTCCCCTGAACTTGACCCTATATATGCATATGTGCATACTGTCCGGATGGAGGATGGAGGGCTCCCATGGTGTTCTTCAGTTTTCTCTTTTTTTAGCGTTTTCCCCTGAACCCCTCTCTCTCTCTCTCTCTATATATATATATATATGTATATCGATCTGACCATTTGCTAAATCCCTGTGTCTATTCATTTTGCGTTATGATTCTTTTTGTTACTTCTGTTTCTATAATAAGAAGCATTTTGCAATCTTTAATCAGTAGGTATGCATACATGATACATCCTCCCCCCTCACCCTGCTTTTGAGTGGGATATATACCGGTTTTCTTGGACTTGCAGAGACAGTAATATTTGTGTAATTTATGGTTTTAACTTATATTATATTTTGTTTGAATAGGAGGGGGCAGAGAAGGTGGAACATAAAGGTGATTCAGGATCAGATGATACCAACAAAAAGTTGAAGGGACAAGTTGAAGAGTGAAGTAGTGATTTGTGTGTGCATAATGATCCATATATATATAAATAGTTATATATATAGATATTAGGGTTTTAGGTACATAATGGTGTGAACCTAACTCCTATTAGGGTTTGGTGATGTGAGTTAAAAAGCAAAAAGGGTATTTTAGCAAAATCTTAGAGGAGATGGTTTTTGGTTGATGAGTTGTAAATGGTTTTTGTTGGATTGGATATGGTATTGCTTGTGGTCAGTTGGTTGCTGATATGCTGCTTGTCTGTTTGTTTAACATAATTTTAAGGCTGACACTCTTTTCTTTTGGTTTATTGTTTGTTTCCATTCATTCTCACTCTTCTGCTTTGGTGAAAATTAAGATGACCAAAATACACTTCTCATTTATCCTTATAACCATTTTTATTCATTTGTCAATGGGTCTATAACGCAACTCTATAAGTATTACGGACCCATTAAAACGACGTCGTTTCATAAGCCACCTCTGTAATACACCTATGGACCTGCCATGTGGCATACGCTGGTGGAACTAGTTTTGTGTCAGGTCCATAATACTTACAGACCTGGTTTATGGTCCTAGTGACATTTGGTCAAGGTCCATAATACTTACAGACCTGGTTTATGGTCCTAGTGACATTTGGTCAAAAACGACATCGTTTTAGTGGTCCGCAATACTTATGGACCCAGTGACATTTGGGTAAAAATGAGTCAAAAATTGTTGGGAGAATGATTTGAATGAGGAGAATGGTCATCTTGTGCAAATTTCTTGGTGAAAATTATAAAATTGGTCGTTGAACTTTATTTACAGAAAAACCCTTGGAAGAATTGGATTTGGAGGGATTTGAGATTGAATTTAACTCCAATTTCATGTTTGGTTTGAAGGATTTTCTTGGATTTGATATCCGACAAACATAGGATTTTGAAATCCTATGAGGTTGGTATTTCATGGGATTTCGTAAAATTTGTATGTAATAAACTAATAATGGTTTAAAAATCATAATATGTTAAAAAATATTTGTCTAATAATAATCAATTAATAAAAAGGTAGTCTAACTAGTTTTTTAATTATTTATAAACATTTTTATAAATAATGAAATTCAATTTTATTCTAAATCCTACAAATCAAACATACCAAAAATTCCAAATCATTAAATGATTGCCCCTTATGGTTTGCATTTTGTTTATCCTTGTCTACCCATCATTTTACATTTTCCCATTATTTTAACATTAATTCTTATTTAGGGGTTTATGTTTTTATGGATGTAGAGTTTTTCTGTTTTAAATAGGTTTTTGTATCATATTTTTTGAATGAACTTGCCCATGTTTGTTGTTTACATCATTGATGCTCATCCAGTTGTTCTTCAATTTAGGATTTGATTTAAAATGACCAACTGATTCGGTCAGTTAAGGACAATTCCTACGTCCCTCATCGGTCTGAATCCCCACCCCGTGTAATAGAAGTAGAGTCCTGTTTCAAGCCTATCAGGGTTATTACCTAAAGCGGAAAGAAGGATCCGGGAGTTCATTATAACTGGTGCTCGATCCTAAGCCTATGACTGATCCAAGGCCTCGTTCGTGTTTATTTTCTTCTGAATTTATATTCTTTTACACAAAAATGTTATATATGTTTTTATAATTACATTTTTTTTAATTTAGAATTGAAATACAAATATAATCTTGAAAAACTTGTATTATAATTGAAATACTCCCTCTATCTCAAAATAAATATAAAAACAATAAACATACAATTTTACTCCGAGTCGGGTCGCTCTAGGCCCAATCTACTTGCCAATTTCTCCCACTAAGATTATGTTTGGCAAAAATAAAATTTCAACATAAGTTAGGTTTATAATTCATTTATTTTACGTGTACGCGTTTGTGACAATAAGATTAACTTATTGAACACTACTTGGAGTAGCGTTTTGAGAGTTTATCGTCATTTTTTCCAATTATAACCCTCATTAATATTAATTATTAATTATTTTTTATTTTTCAATGTCTTTTTTTGTCATTTTACATTCTTATACGCTAGTTTTACCAAACATGATTTTTTCATCAGCTAGCTTATAAGCTATCCGCTAACTTATCAGTCATCCGCTAGTTTATCAGTTAGTTTACCAAACATAACCTAAAAACCAGGGTCAAATTCATGGGCTCAAAAGTTACGAGCCCAAGTGATATCCACTTGTCCTTCAATTCATTAATTTCACTTTTCACTTGAGCAAGGAATATAGGATCGAATCTTTTTTGTGCGATTACTTGTTAATTATCAACATTTTTATAAGTAAAACTTAACTATTAGTTAGTTGGTTTGAGTGTACATTATGTTATGTTAATGTAACAGCTGGGATTTTGTGGGCAAAAAAGTTGGATACCATCCTTATGACTAACTCATATTGAATATTATAACATTTGCAAAATAAATTAAAACGTTATTATACTTTTTAATAACATATTTAAAAATATATATTGTTTTTATTAATGATTTAGTTTTACTTACAAAACTATATCAGTTACAGTAAATTTTAAATAATATGACATAATTAGTCGGTCACACTATTACACTTAAGATATTTAATGTTATTCCTTTAAATTATCCTATAAGATTTTTTTTTATCTCAAATTGAGAATTTATGTTAACTAATTTAAGTTGTGAGAACATATGGAACCTTATTGGATTAATTTCTAAAAAAATACCTTTTTAGAAGAGAATGGAGGCTTCAATATAGATTGAGGAGAAATGGTTCGAATCCAGCCGATATGAGATTCTTTACAATCCCTTTCAATAGAGTGTAGACAAACATAGATTATCCCAGAGTATTAAGCATTGATTCTGATATCATGTAAGAATATGTTAAACCCTTTTCCTAAAGAACCATTTAAAGAGAGGAGAGAGGTTCCAAATGAGGGGCCTTATATAATGTAATATTTATAAATAATATCAACAATCGCTTTATCTAATTTGATGTATGGTATGTACACACACATACACACACACACACACACACATATATATATATATATAGAGAGAGAGAGAAATCATATATGTTTTCAAGTTGTTACAACTTGTACCTTATAGATCGATAATAGCAAGTAGCACTTATGTAACTTGCTTAATGTCTAATTTCTAGCTTTACTATAATACTAGAAAAAGTGGGTTACACAAGTTGCGTTGCATAATCTATGGACGTTTTGGTCAATTTCTTGAAAAAATGGCTAAAAAGTGAAAACAAAGGATGTATGATTGACTATTTTGGATAAATTCTCTTATATTCAAGGCCGAAAGATTGACTAACATATAAAATTCTATCAGTTTTTTAAAAAAGATTAAGAAGAAATGCTCAATAACTTTGAAACATCCAACTTTTACTTGTTAAAGTACTTTTAATAACGATCACAAGTAACACATAACTATGATTGCTTTAACAATTGTAAAATCTCGTATTCAAACTTGAATGACATGTTACACCATCCGAACAAACAAAACTATTTAAATAAAAAATAGAAGGAAAAAAAGTTATGGGAATAATATGGATGTAGTTGATACATATCAAGGAGGGAAATGGGACAAAATGGTTTTTGGTGGTCGCAATGAAGATGGGATTGTAGTCAGAATGGCGAGCATGGCCACACACCTTCATCTCTATCAATTATTCATACCCTACAATCAATCACTTTTGTAACAAACAGAACCCGACAACAACTGGATCCCAACATAATAATAGGCTTGGGGATTTGGTTTGGTCTAAACAAAAATTACTTTTGTGTGATAAATGTATTAAAATTCCTTGTTTGTTACATGCACTTACTTTTTGTATAAAAACCAAACCAAACAGACCCAGTGCGGCATGCTCGGAAGTAGGATCCACCAGTCCAAAAAATCTAGGATATACACAAGCTGTTTTTTGTCTCACCAAATAAAAGATACAGTTTTTACTAGAACGGACGACTTATGAAAATAGATAAAGACACCATTTCTATGTCAACTGTTGAAAGGAGACACTCGTGTCCAGCTTTTAAAACCTTCAAATCCTAGTTCCTTAACACATTCTCGTCCGATACAGAGCTTTTAAAATTCTTGTAATTAATAAATTTGTTTAAAACTTTAGTGTAAAATTATTAAAAAATTATAATTAATTAATTAAAAATTGTTAAATTATTTGTGTCTCCATTGGTATGGAATCATAAACATAATGACAAGTAGCGGACCGACGATGGGCATGTGTTTATGTGTTCCCTTGCATGTGATACCCACATCACACCCCTATTTCACATTTTCTTTTAATTTTATTATTTTCTTAAAACCATCAATATCAAACATTATATTTTGTAAAATATTTAATAACATTATAAAATCCATAAATACATTAATACAAAATTCATTAAGAGGTTTTATTTATTTAGATTTTGTGGAAGGGATTAGATTTAGAATGATTTAAAGTCTTTAATATATTTGTTAAGTAGAATTTTAAAATTGAAGTTCATTTTTTATAGAGTAAATTGCAAATTTGGTCCTTATGGTTTCTGGATTTTTGTGGTTTTGGTCCCCAAAAAAAATTTATTGCAAGAAAAACACTATGGTATGTATTTCGTTGTGGATTTGGTCCCTGAGGCTAACTCTGTTAGCTTTCCTTCCGTTAAAACCCCTCATGTGACTTGCACATGAGGGCATTTTCGTCTCCCCAGTCTTTTTCACTAAAAACAAAAATAGAGATTTGTAATTTACTCTTTAATATTATTATTTTTATCATTATTAATATATATTATTATTATCATTATTATTTTTAATATATATATATATATCAATATATTATATATAGAGTAAACAACATATCGTCGCCGGTGAAACCTCCATCGCCGGCCAAGATCCCGATCTCCGGCAAAGCCTCCAGCATCGATAGAGGCCCGCCCCCCTTCTTTTTCCATTGACCAGATTCCGATCTCCGGCAAAGCCTCCAGCATCGACCACACCTCCTTCTCTGACCAGACCTCCGTCGCTGGCGAAACCTTCATCGCCAGCCAAAAATGGAACACTTTTTTTTCACTTCATCTTCTCAAAAACCCAACACCTTCATCTTCTCAGATGCTTCGATCAACCTAGATCAAATGTCTCGATGGCGGCGATTGAGGTTTCGCGGCGATTTAGTATTGTAATGGGTTGAACACTTTCTTCATCTACAAACGTCACCACCAACCTCAACCCAGATCAAAGATTTGGCCGGCGATTGAGGTTTGGCCGGGGTAGGCCTCTGTCGTTGACTCTGTATATCTCGCCGGAGAAGACGAAGGCTGGAGTCTCGTCGGAGAAGACGACGGTTGGAGCTCTCGCTGGAGAAGACGGTGGTCGGGAAGGGATCACAGCAAGTGAGTTCGTCGGAGAGGGTTCGTCGGAGAGTGGCCGACGATATGTTGTTTACTCTATATAAAATATATTGATATATATATATATATATTAAAAATAATAATAAGAAGAATAATATATTAATAACGATAAAAAAAATATTAAAGAGTAAATTACAAATTTGGTCCCTCTATTTTTGTTTTTAGTGAAAAAGACTGGGAAGACGAAAATGCCCTCATGTGCAAGTCACATGAGGGGTTTTAACGGAAGGAAAGCTAACGGAGTTAGCCTCAGGGACCAAATCCACAACGAAATACATACCATAGTGGTTTTCTTGCAATAAAAATTTTCTGGGGACCAAAACCACAAAAATCCGGAAACCATAGGGACCAAATTTGCAATTTACTCTTTTTTATAAATAATTGAAAAAGAATTAAAAAAAATTATTACAAAACAAATTGTAAAATCTTTTTTACAATTGAAAAGGTTAAAAGTCAAATATAATTGGTATTAAAAAAAAGAATCAAATTAATTAATGTCCCAGGTTTAGGGATAAGACGCCCATTGTCTCCGTGTCTTAATTAAAAATGGTCGGTTTCAAGAAATTAAGCAGTATAATTAATATATAACTAATTAATAATTAATAATCCATAATTAATAAGAAATCAGGTGGCCGACGTCGGTAGTAGGTGGCCGAAGATACCGCCGTTGCCGTCTTTACATATACGCATACTAATTATAGTAAATTATACACTTTGGCCAATCGGAGAGATCCATTCTCCCAAACCTTACTACTTGCTACTTTATTTCATTTTATATTAATTTATTATCATAATTCATAAACAATTTAATCTACTTCTATCTGATATAACAATAAGTTATAAAATATATTTTAATTTATTTTTAAATTTTCATCACTAATTTTATGTAATTTCTTTAAAATAGTAAATTAAAAGTAAAAATATTTTAAAAAATTATATTTAATTCGAATATATTTTTTATTGTAAAGATTTCATCATTTATTATATTATTAAAATATTTTTATAATAATTTAAAAAAATTAATTTTATAATATTATTTGAAATGAAATTAATTCATAAAAAATTTAGTTTTAAAATAGTCTATAATATCATTTTAGAGATTTCAAAATCCATTATATTATTTTAAAATTAATTTATAGAATATGATAATAATTCAATTTCAGTGAGAATGAATAAAAATTAATTTATTTTTTCATACACTAAACTTGTAGAATTTTTTTTAAACTTGGAGTTTTTTTCCTCTAATTTTTTCTATTTTAAAGAAAACAATATAAAGAATTTGATGAGCAAAATAGAGAACAAAATCTTCATTTTCTCTATTTTAGAGAATTTGTTGGAGATGTTCTAATTATAGCAATAATTTAACTACTCTTATTACTTTCTTATAATGATTCTTTACTAAATAACAAGGTTCTAAATAGCGTGAGGCGTGAAGTGGCGTGGCGACGAAGTCAAACCTTAAGCCTTAGAAGCCACATTGAGCCATGGCGACAAATTTATATATCATAAGTAATATTATACATATATAAACCTTTATTTTCTACTATTACTCAATGAGTTAATAATATTAAGAATTTTAAATTAGGTTATATATTAAAAACAAAAAAAAAAAAAACATAAAAAGGGTAAGAAGAATAAAATATGGTGTTACAAAAATCATGTCACACAGGCATAACTTGGCGTCAGACACAAGCCTTAAGCTATGGCGCGTCATGGCAGTTATCATGGCCAGTTTTTTTGGAACATTGCTAAATAACGTTGCAGGGACCGTTTACATTCTTTTTTCGATTACGCCTTGTATGGTTTAAGTTGTCTGTCTGAGCAAGGCTGATTGGTTTGAGAGAGGCAAAAAGAGTATTGGATTATTTCTGGGGCATGTATATGATATTAATTGTTTGAGGTGGGATAATAAGAGAAGTGAGGGATATTGACTTATTCCGTATAGCGAGTTTGATGTAATGGCTTAACTCTTATACCGTAAAGAAATACTCATATACAATTATCCAAATAAACGGTCGGACTATTGAATTGAAAATAAATATCCTCCATTACTTGAAAATATAAATACTTGAATATTTTTATATTATTTTCTAATAATGCATGTTAAAGAAAAAAAAATAGACGCTTAAAAACTAATGCAGTTTTTCTATTCTTCAACTATGACCTATAGAACTAATTAAAGGGTCATTTATCAAATAAACATCACATTTACTTACCTTATCGTGTAACATTCTCGGCCATCAAAATTGATTGCTGGTACACGTCTTAAACTCCGGTAAATGCATATCGAATGAAAGTCTTTTTCTCAGCCTTGCTATAACTCTTATCGGGTAAGATTTATCGGTCCTTGCCATGCTTAATTTGTAATGTAAGTGATATCGATATATGCTTATCCGGTGGGCGTTTACTAAATCTTACCCGGATAAGTGCTTACCGGCAAAATTCAACACTATCATTTACTTACCGGGTAAGATTTTAGTCCATCAAAACGGCATCGTATGCAACAATTTACCCGGGAAGTGCTTACCGTGGTAAGAGTTGTTGCAATCACTTACCGGGGGTAAGACTCTTGGTCTTTGTTTTCCTTGTTTTTGCTCTTACCGGGTAAGATTTTTGGTATCTGTTATATTCATCCGATAAGATAATATGACTTAGTAAGTCTTACCCGATCAGAATATAGAATGTTGAACTTTTAAAATCGTTCGAAGTAGTCAAGTAACTACATTAATTATCTGAACTTGTATATTTAATATCCACAACTTGAACAAAAATATCTAGAATATTATTATTATAAAGCTAATTAATTATCTAATCAATTATTAAATGTATCTAGTTATTGACTATATATGTTTTCGAGAGATTTCCTTTGATTCGAGAAAAGATCGTCAAGATTATAAGAATGTGACTTGGATTTGGTTGTCTCCAACGCTTGAAAATGTAACCATGGTTAGTGATAGTAACCAAAGTGTTTAGTCACTTGATACATGTGATATTAATTGATTAATTCGTACAAAAATCTTAATTAAAAATCTTATAATTAATCTGATCTTTTTAACATAAAAGTAAATTATATTTTTCATCGATATGATTTGTTGAAATTAATCAAAATGAAAGCAAATTACTTTAAATGTGGTTTTTGAGATTAATCATATCTCCTAAAAAAGAGTAAATTATGTTTTTCGTTCTTGTGGTTTGTTGAAAATTTTGGTTTCATCCTTTTTTTTCGAAAATGGTATTCTAGGCATTTGCCTAGACTAATCACTGACAATTTTAAGACTGCTAAAACATACAGCCCTAAGATAATTCCCCAGTGACCACAAGTTGTTTGTGTCTAGATTCAAACCTAGGATAGATGGGTTATCTAGTCTCTTTCCCACAAGTCTTAACCAATAGATATTATAGCTTTTCATTGTAGTTTGTAATGCTTTTATGTTTTCATTCTTGAGGTTAATTTTGTAAAATAACTTTCTTAAGTGATAGACATTTTAACATTTTTAACATTTTTACCATTTTATCTCCATCTCTTCTACCCCTTTGTAGTTTGCAATTCTTTTATGTTCGTTGTTGATGGAGGTTTACTAGAGAGGGAAACGAGGAGGAGGCCGGGTATATATAATACAAAATAGAATAGAATAAAATTAAACGGAGTCTATTTAATTTCCTTAAATTATAAAATAAAGTAAAATATATTATTATTAATTTTTAAAAGAAAATTAGATTAAACTTTAAAGGGTCAAAATGGGCATAAAAATCAGATTAAAGTTAGTTTCAGGATCAAAATTAAAAGCAGAGTAAATTACATTTTTGGTGCTTGTGGTTGTCATTTATTATTAAGTTTGGTCCATCTTTAAAATTAATTACAACTTTGATCATTATGGTTGTCATTTTGTTTCATTTTTGGTCCCTCTTACTAACTTTAGTTAAAAAAATTAGTTTATTTAAGGATAGTTGGGTCATTTTTAATTTTTTTTTTATAAACCAAGAATAAAAGTAATTTCTTTAACCCAAAATAAAAGTAAAAAAATTCAACAAACCATAGAAACGAAAAACTTAATTTATTCCTTAAACAATTTAATGAAGTTACACCAAAATTACTCAATGGTTTTACAAAGTAATTAAAGAAGAATACATACGCCACTCCAAATCCATATGGATTGAGTGCAAATTTTAGTACATCAATCCATCATCCCCTAAAATAAACCAAAAGACCCGATACATAATAAGATCTCTAGATAAGATATTTACGTAAAACTTTACTCTATTTAAAAAGTAGAGTAATTATTTCCGTAAATCTTTAAAAATAAAAATATCAACTCAAAATATATAATATACATCAAGATAAAAAAAAAATCAAAAAATCACAAAACATAATAATAACTTAATCGATCGTCTAACGTTGCTCCACGGCTTCGAGTTGGCTAGACGTTAACGAAAAAACCCATTTGGGTAACGATTTTGTTCTTCTAGCATTATTAAGGATACGGTTATGACTATTTTTCTTCGGTTTCGAAGAGTCAACAAACGATTTAACCCGTTGCATGGCTCGGGTTAGGGTTTCATCTGACATATTTGCAAAGCAAACCCTAAACCAACCCGGTTCACTACAATGGCACGATGAACCGGGTGAAATATTCAACCGAACCTCATAAACCATCTTCTCCCATAGCTCCATTTCCCCTTCGAAACTCTTCGACTTCATAAGATCTCTCATATCCACCCAACAAAATAAACCGGCATTACTTTTCAGGCACCGGATTCCCGATTTCTGAAGCCCTTTTACGAGCGCTTCTTGCCGTTTCTTTAGCCTCCGGCGATTCTCGGATAGATACGATTTTGTAAACTTCCGATCGGATAACATTTCCGATAATAGATATTGAGTTTGTGACGAAATCAACCCGAAGCTCGACATTTTAGTTGCGGCGGAAACGATATCTTCGTTTCCGGAGTAAATCGCTCCGATTCGGAAACCCGGGAGGCCGAGATCTTTCGAGAGGCTGTAGACAATGTGAACTCGTTTCGAAACCTCGTTGTTAACAAGGTTTCGGTTCTTTAGAACCTCGATGATGCTAATGAAGTTTTGGGAACCGAAAACGGTTCCCGAGTAAACTTCATCGCTGATGAGGTGGATGTTTTTGGTGGAGATGAAGTTAACGAGAAGATCGAGCTCGTTTAGGGTTAACGATGTGCCTAATGGATTCGAAGGATTTGTGATTAAAATACCCTTTACTTTAAGATCTTGTTTTTGTGCTTGTTTGTAAGCATCTTCAAGTGCTGATTTGGTAATCCGGAAAGCATTCGAACTCGAACAGTGGATCGGAACGATTTCAACTCCAGTTCTCCACTTGAGATCTCTATCGAATCTAGACAACGTAAGAAAGAAACCAAATCAGAATCACAGATACAATATATGTGTGTGTGTGTATATATATATATATATAATATAATAACTTTACTGTCACGTTACTTGAGATTTAATTAAAGAGCCTACCCTGGATAATACGGCGTCGGAATGAGGAAAGCGTCGCCGGGGTTGGCGACGCAAAACATTAAGGTTTCGTTGGCTGAGGTGGCGCCGGCGGTGAGTACAAGGTTGTTTGGATCAAAAGTAACAGTATTTCCTCTTGTTTCCGACATGAATCGAACTAATGCCTGTAGATTAATCAACTGATTAGATACATGATTATATATATATATATATATATAAGTTTTGTGAAAAATGAATGAAGTAATGAAGTAATTACATTTTTGAAAGCAGGAAGGCCATGGTAATCTTGAAAGAGAGCAAGTTCTTTAAAGATGGATTGATGGTTTTTCTTGAAGGAAGTTGCATCTGGGTTGTTTTTGATCCAAGATTCAAGAAGATCAAAAGATAATTGGTTTTCAGCAAGACCCATTTGGATAATACCATTGGGATTTTCGATTTCATCGTAGGGATTCTTCTCGTATTCTTCCCATCCAAGAAAGTAGGAAGAATCTTGGCCATGAGCATTGTTGGTAAGCTTTGCAGACAACATCGGAAGTTTTCGATCGTATTTTGAGTTCTGATTAAAACCTTAAATAAAAAAGGTATAAAAATGGTTGGATATTTGGCAGAAATTAAGGAGTAAGCAGATATGGGTTTAAAGTGTTAATGAGAAAGAAAGAAAGACAATTGTGGTGGGTGTGGTTGGAAGGGTATATATAGATTTATAAATAAAGGGGGAGGTTGACAAATTAAAATTTTAACTTGAAATCCACGTCACTTGTTTGACTTGAGATTCTCATCTTTATACTCTCATTCTACGCGCTTTCCCTCCCCCCATCATTCGTACGTGCATTGCACGTGATAGGGAGTTTCATCTTTTGCTCATAGTTTAGTATTTGTAATTTAAAAATCTCATATACTTCCACTTTCACACTTATGTTGTCTTTAAATAATCTCTCACTCCTAAAAGGAAGCTTGCTCCACTTGGCCGTATTTCTCGTTTGATTTGTTCTACTAACCATCTTCAACAACATTTTTAAAATAAAAAAAATATGGATTTTAAAGATTTTAAGCACTGCTTTTTCTCCAACAGCATTTTCAAAACCTTTTTCAAAATGAAGAAAGCATGAAAGAGATTACAAAAATCTTCAAATTTGAAAATTTGGAGACATCTACAAAAATTATTACAATAAGAGATAAATTATTTTTTATTATGTTTCACCAATAAAAAAAATAAAATTAAATATTTAGATAAGATAAATAATATTTTATTAGAAATATAGAATATTTTTAATAATATAATGAATTGTAATCTTCAAGATGGAGATGCTGTTGGAGTTGAATTTAATATTTTTAGAGATTTTTGATTTTGAATCTCTATTTTAAAGAAAGTTATAGAGATGCTGTTGGAGATGCTCTAACTATTTATTTCTTAGTTTGACTTGAATGTCATTATTTTAGTAATAACTAAAAGATAAAAAAAATCAGATTCAATTAGTTTATTGTTGTAATTGCAGACATAAACTGTTATAATTATAGACATGTGTTGACTTTTTTGTCGTTTAACTAGATACAAATATTACGGATTTACATATTGCGAAAGTAATACATTTGGTTCAATCCGAAAGAAAAATAGTTAAAAGACCAATTTAAATGTGTAAATTATTATTTTAACTCAAGAACCTTCTTAAAATAGAGGTTCATAATAAAAATCACCTATGGTTTTATAAATGTATATTTTTTAAATAATTAAATGATATTTTTCATTTTAATAATAAAGAGAGAACATTTATTTATCTTATAATTAAGAGTATAATAAAAAATAATTATTGAAAATGAACCGAGACAAATTCAAATATAATCATTTAATTTGGAATGAAGAAAATATTAAATTTTTATTTATTTTGCTACAAAGTTCAAATGGCTGATTAAATATTTGAATTATATATTTTTTAAATGTATTTTAAAAACAAACTAAATGGTATGTAGATGTAAAATATTAATATGAGAATTTAGTTTTTGTATCTTATTTAGTGTTTATGTTCGTTGATAAAAATTGGTATGTCATATAATTTCGTTTTAACAATCTATTATAATGTATTTAAATATGACATATTGATCCTATAACATTAAACTCTCATTTATTATTTTATTAGAACATTTTTATGTTAACACCGATTTTGTTGTGGCAAATTTATAAATTTTAGTATTACATAAATCTTCCTTAAAAGTATAATGGAACTCTACATTTCCTCATTATTATTCTAATTTCTTACCAAACCCCTCAACCTTTGATTTTGCTTTCACCACTAGTCCCTAATGTTAGTCTTTGTTAAATTTCTATCTTAAATACCTTCAAGTGCTAGTTACATGAGTAGTATTTTGGTCATTTTGCAACATTTTTTAGAGTAACTTTAAGTATACAAACATTTAAAGCATATGTATCAGCTGTACAAGTATATAAAACAAATTTTTTAAAGAAATAAAACCTAACTCAAGACCACTGTCATCACACCCCTTTCAAACCATCCCTTCCCGGTGGTCACCTTTTCCAGTCTTATGACTTATTCTTCCAAGAAGGTCCCTCATATAGTCACATGGTTCTTCATATTTTCTTCTTCTTAAATATTTCTTTTTTTATTCTCATGAAGTAAGACCATTAAGCTCATTAAGCTGTAAATAAACAATCCCTTAATGGTACATGTAAGTAAACAATCCCTTAATGGTAATTTTCATTTTATTTGATAGTATGTTAAAAAATATTCTAAACTAATGTATAGACATTGATGTATATATATATATATATAAAAGGGAGGGGAGCAGACGAATATATCACGAGCCCTGGCTTCCTTGGCCTTTGGGCCTTAAAATCATCTTTAATAGCTATATTATAATGAAAATTTTAGTAGTTTATAAGAGTTTTTTGCTACAACAATTATGTCATATTATATGGTAAAATAGAAAAAAGAAAAAGAAAATTATAAAATCTCTAAATTTAAAAAATATTGTAAACTATGTAAATGAGATAGAAATAATATTTATTTCTTTTCCACCAATAAAAACTATCGAAAATAAACATGTTCAGAGAAAAATAATATTATATTAAATATTTTACTAATATGATTAATAGCTAGAATTGTTAAAATAGAATGGTTATTTGACTTGAATTATTTGTTATAGAACCTTTAACTTTTAATATTCTATTTTAAAGTAATTATTACATACGTGTATGAGATGTTTTAAAAATCGATCCTCATATCTACTATTCACATGTTCATTTGCTATCGTATCTATGTACTATGAAAATAAAATTATTATATATTCTAATAAACCTCTAGAGTATTAGCAATAAACAAGAATCTGATTCTTTATGGATCAAGGTGTATCACAACTTAATAACATGACACTTATAATGGAACTTTTTTTTGGGGAATATTTCAATTTTATTTGACATTTGTTATCAATATGTATCACGTAACTGTACAAACTTGTCTTCGAGCAAGTAACCTTACAAACCTTCACATCATAAAACATTATAAAGTATCAAATTAGTTTATTTTCAGTCTAATCGAATCAAGTTACATTAGCTTAACCATCCAATTTGCATACATAGTTTCATATGATTCTGACGAGTAGAATACTGAAAAAGATATCAAAATATACGAAGTCGATACATGGCAACTTGACCACCGTTCAAATATAAGATCACTTTACGTGTCAATCTGTACAATACAAATATGTATACCAACACAAAAACGAATATGCATAGTGACGAAAAGGTCATAAATACAAAAATGAGATTTTTTATGATATTTATAATTTTAAATTAATAGTTTTATGTTAAAATTTACGTCTGTTATAAACTTTAAAACATCATTTCTACCTGATAGAGATTGGCATGATAGAAACCATATCGAATTCGTACTGAGAATCCAACTCACTCCGGTTTGGTTTTCATTGACCGGTCATATCCGATCTAAACTAATCCAGTTTTGATCTAGTTCATTAACTTTATTTTTTGAATTTTATTAAAGTACAATATATTAAATTAATAATATATGATAAATGTTAATTATATAATTATTAAGAATGTAATCTTACAATTATTACTTTTGCTTTTATAGCTTTATAATTTATATATACTTTATACACTATTAAGTTTTATTATTTTGAATCAAAGTCGTATTTTTATAAATAAATGAAGTTGAAAAATGAGATTTTTATGAAAAGTAAGGTTTTTAAAGGTTCTAACCATTGTAAATGCTCGTGATAAACCATACATTTAATAAAAAATCAATTTTCTCTTGTAAAATTAAATTTCAAAATTTTTATTAGTGGTAACATAGTAAAATAAAATTCTTGAAGCTTGGAGGATCTCAACCTATCTCTCCTACTTTATCTAATTTAAAAATATGTCCAAAATTTCTATTTTAAAAAATCTATTAAGATGCTCTAAAATCTATAAATATTTAAATGGTAAGTTAAAAAAAATGAATGACAATCGTAATTCATCTATAACATAGTTGTTGTACTGACTTCCATTTAGTTGGTTATATTGAGTTTCAGAATTATTTAATATTATTTAGGATATGAGTATGCAAAAAATCATTTGATCCAACTTAAACTGGTCGATCCAATTAAAATCGACCGATCAAAATTGGATATTTAATTGTAATTGGATCAGACCAGATCCAAAATTTCAACATCCAAATTAAATCTGTTGATTCTTGAATGACAATTCAACATCCAATAAAGCCGAACCAATCCAATCCGATGACCATCTAATAAAAGATTGTATCTACATAAATGCTTAAATTTTAAAAATGTTTATGAGACATAATTTCCATAAATTTAATGAGGTGAAGGTCGTTAGATATTTGGAAAAGCAAAAAGGTAAAGTAAGTTTTTGTAAACAAAAAGGCCAAGTAGTTAGGGTGGGTGGGAAAAAGGAACCATCATCACTAGAGGAGAGTTATTCTTGTAAACAATCAAACCGCCATTGGTATTTGCTACCTGATTACAGAAAAAGAAATAAAACATCCTAATTTTTAATTGGGAAATCGAATGTAATAGTTATTATGTCCCTACTCTTTATTTTAGAATCACTTTTTCAAGATTTAACATAGTGGCATTATGCTTTCTAATCTATTTCTTTTAAAATATTGTTTGACAAAAATAAGGTGACTTATAAGCTACCTTATTTTTTAGGTATATATTTGGTAAACTAACTTATGACTTATAAGTTAACTTATAAGCTAGCTTATTGATAAGTTAGTTGGGAGTGATTTATTGAACTTTTTATCATTTTCTTTCGATTATACTTCTAATTAATATTAATTATTATTATTTTGAAGCTACATTTTGGTTATTTTACATGTTTATAAGCTACTTTTTACCAAACGTGACTTATTCATCAGCCACCTTATATGTCATCAGCTATATTTTAAGTCATAAGTTACCTTATCGGCTACATTTGCCAAACATAGCCTAAGTAAAAAAAAAAAAAAAAGCATTTTACAAGTTGTGTAAGTGTTATTTACGTAATGCTTGTGTGGATATCTCTACGTGACAAGAAGAGTAACTTGTAGAATGCACATAAACTACCACATGGGCATTACGTAAGTTGCGTAATGTACATTTTTTTCTTATTATTTTAATGGAAAAAGTGGATTATGCAAGTTGTGTAATACAACTTGCATGATCTCAAAGTAAATCAGCCATCAGTAGGTTGAAAAGTTAACTATAAAGCGAATAAAGGAAGGTTAAAATAGCTATTTCAATCAATTTACTTTTTTAAATCATATAAATCTATTGTGTTTCTATAATCGACAATTATTCGTAACACCAATACTTAAACTTCTTTTTGTTAAATATTTACTTAGAACATCTATAACAATTTTTTATAAATATAGAAAATGAAGATTTTGAAGATATTTTTACACTGACCAATACAATGATTTCTTAGAATTGATTTTTTTATGTTATTCCTTCGATTAGAAATTTAGAATCCTTAAAATTAAAAGGAGAAATAATAAAAAACAAAATCAATAATATACTTAATACCATAATCTTTAAAAATAAAAACATGTTAGAGTTAGAGTTAGAATAAAATCTTTTTATTTTTTATTTTTTACTTTTTATTTTTTAATTTAGAGAAAAACTTAAAAATATGTTTGATCTTAGGTTGAGAAGGAAGATGAACATTATAGTGTGGGTAGCCAACAGGTTTGTCCCATAGTAATTGTTATGAATGCCTACTTCAATCTAATGATGATGTTAGGTGTTTGATATTTAGGGCAAATCTATCAGAAATCGACCGTTTTTAATTTACGTTTCGTTATAATTAATATTATAAGACACTTATTCGTTTTATACTTTTAATTCATGTCAACTGTACGAAAAATGGTAACAGAAATTTACAATTCGTTGTCGTATTTATTAGTCTAATTAATGGTGGATTAGTACGTGATGCTTGAAAGGCTCGAGGGTTTTCCTTTGAGGCATTCACTGATGGTTGCTGAAGGAGCTAAGTTTTGAGGTGTGCGATTGTATTCAAACATTCCAACATGCTTGAGCGAGTTTTTATGAACATATTATCAAACATACTCAAACTGTGAGCTTAATCATTTTGACAACTCTAAAATTTAAGAGATTTATTAAAATTTCTACCTTAGGGTTTTGTTGCACATATTTTTCTACCTAAGGGACCGTTTACCTACACACTTACCCGGTAAATGTTTACCAGTAAAATTCAACACTATCACTTACTTACGAAGAAAGATTTTAGTCCACTAAAACTACTTCGTATGCAACAATTTACCCGATAAACGCTAACTGTGGTAAAAGTCGTCGCCCTCACTTACTGGGTAAGACTCTTAGTCTTGTATTTCTTGTCTTCGCTTTTACCGGATAAGATTTTTGGTGGTTGTTATATTCATTCGATAAGTTAAATTTTAGTCATAGAATTTTTTTTTATAAAAATAACACTGGTTCTTAGAGCATCTCCAACAGCTATTGTAATTTTTTTTCTAAAATAGCATATTAAAAGTCAAAATCTCTATAATAATTTGCATCCAATTCCAACAGCTACTCTATTTTAGCAACTTTATCATTAACAATATTAATAAAATATTTCATCATTTAATAAAATATTATTTCTCTCTCATACACACTTAACTTCAATTATTTTAATTGCTAGAATATAATTAAAATATTGTTTCTCTCTCTTCTATATATTTTTAGAGATTATCTAAATTTAGAGATTTTTCTTCTCTTTTTTTCCATTTTTTTATTTTAGCAATTAAAATAGCATAGCTGTTGGAACACTTAAATTGCTAAAATCCTCCATTTTTCTATTTTACAATAGCTGTTGGAGATGCTGTTACTTCTTAGAGATCTCACACTTAAAGTTCTCTTTGTTTAAAAGATTCCGCAGCTGTAGACCCTTTCCGTATTTAGAAGATTATCCAGCAAGGTTACTTCCTTAGTTCCTTATTCCTTGTAGTTACTCTATTCATGCTTTTCATTGGCAATGGAACAATTTAATCTTTCTTTCAATTAAATATGGTTGTTTTTATTATTTATTTCTAATTATTCATTGTCTTCGACATGTCTCAGTTGTTAAATAAGACAATATTTTTACAATTAAGTGTTTACATTACTATTTTTGTTTGTCTCAAAATAAGTGTCCATTTTTACAAGTTTTCAGTTTACCATTATACCCTTAAATATGAGATGGAGAAAGTTCCTCTCTCTACTATCAAGGTTATAAATGTCGTTTGGTTATTTAAAAAGTGTAATAATTACACATTTCTAAAACTGTGTGTCATTTTCATTGTGAACGTTTATTTTGGGATGGAGTGAGTAAGAAATATAGAAGATCGTTTGTAATTTGGTCATGGTTGAGAGGTCATTTCTAAATCAGGAAGTTTTTTGTGAAGTATATATATAGTAGTATTTATATACGGTAAATGTAACGAATAAACTTACACAACTTCCTCACATTTTGTGAGGTTTGAACCACTGAGCTCCCCAAAGGCTCCGAAACCACTAGGCCAAATGTGGGATCATTTCTGCATCTTCTTTAAAAAATCTACACTATTAATTAGAGTTAATTTAAAATTACCTTGCCGAAAGACTAGTAAAAATTAGTATGATATTTTACTGAGAAATAGGTAATTGTACTAAACTTAAGCGATTTAAACAATATTCCTTGAAATCCATCCGAAAGAGGGAAAATGGGGAGATGGTAAAGTATATCGATTTGTTGTCAAGAGCATCAATTTGATTCGTAATACAATTATGAAAGATGTAGATAAAGTTTGGGTTCAAACAAGAAGAGTGTCAAAATAAGAGAATACAAGAACGGTCAAATCAAATACGATTTTACACAAAAATCATATGTGATTACAATAATCAAGATCGTGGGTCATGTCACCCACACACCTTTGTTTGATTTTATTTCGTAATTGCATGTGATTTCAGTGTAAAATCACATGTGATTTGACGGTTTTCGTGTTCTCTTATTTTCACATTGTTCTCATTTGGATGTAGATAATCCCTGAGGCTGCATTTGGTACATGGGAGTGATAGGATGGGACAGGCCAAGACAAACTCACCATCCCGCGTCTAGCGGTGACGTGGGATAGACCAAGAACTGAGACCGGATGAGACAAAAAATGTTTTTTTTTCCGTCTTCCACCAAAATAGGTGGAACAAGATGGGACAAAGATAAGACGAGAACTAAAATATAACCAAGTTATCCTTATTTAATATAACTCTGATATGATATTTGTTTTAATGATCACAACTGCCTATCACCACCGCCAACCACTGTTGGCCACCTCCATTACTACAACCTCCTCCACCACAACCACCGTCAGCTACCTCCACCATAAACACCGCCATCATTAGCTACCACTACCACCGCCCATCACCACCACAACTACCTCATCCATCATTCTAGACCCCCACCACCACTGCCGACCATTTTCACATCCTCCACAGTCATTGTCGTCCACCAGCAACCATCTTCATTGTCGTTGCAACAACTTACACCGCCCCTCTTATCCACCATTTTTACATCCTCCACTACCATCACTCATCGCCACCTCTACCTTCACCACATCAACCACAACTACATCCTCCACTATTGTCATACCTATCCAACCCTAGAAGTACCAAATACCATACAGACAACTTGTCTTGTCCATTACCGTAAAATCATACTTCACGCCAAACGCTACCTAATATATATATATATATGGAGGAACAAATCTCATATTTATGGCTTTGATGAATGTAGAGTCCAAATCATTCTATCATAGTATAATATATAACTTAATATTTGTCTTGAAATGAAAATAGTTATACAACTATTGAATTGGGCCATCAAATTTTTGATGAATTGGTGTAAAATAACAACATAAAGGGTGGTGGTGGTGGTGGTGATGGAATCAACATCTTCCTCAAAATTGAGCCAAGAACAACACATCTATATCTATCTCAACCGGAGTCTTCTTCTCCGGCCAAAAAACCGCTGAAAATTGATTACGAAAATCGTCAATATCTCGCCATCGCCATCAGTGGTACGAATTGAGGTGGAAAATTTGGCATTTTGGCTTGTATGAGCTCTTGGAAGCGGCCTGCTCGAACTTCTTTGCGGCTGCTTCGTTTTCCTCGAGGCTTGTTTGCACAAAAAACCTTGCCCACCAACTCGCGCTCCGCATTTTAGCCTTCACAAATGCGTCATTTAAATCATCATTTTCAACTCATAAAGAAAAAACCAAATTGACCCAATAAATCCTACTCAAAAGTGGGGTCATTAGAGCGATCTTTTCTATGAATACTCCCGGTTTGTGCAAAATTATGAGCAAATAATTGGAAAGAATAAATACGCAATGGAACCACAAGGGTTGTGGCCTACTGGTAGAATGCCTCGGGGATGAGGAATATCCCATCCACCTAGGGTTCGAATCCAGGCGCTCTCGACAATTGTGGCCACTGAGTTTATCTGGGCTGACATATTGCAGTCAAAAACCTTGCCGGGATTAGTCTGGGCTTTGTCTGGGATACCCTTAAGAGAAAAAAAATACGCAATGGCTTACCGGTCGTCCAAATCTTGATGCTTGTTGGAGTTTCGCTTTTGAATTACTAGGTTTACCTGAAAGGACATAATCATGCGGTTAACACAACAAAAAAATCCGCTTTATAGGACCCTAAAAGAGGTCTAACTGTTCTAATAGACTGTTTTATAAGACTTAAGTTTGGAGGATCAAACAATTGTACATCCTATATAAAGGTGTTACAAATAAAACGTAATGAAATAATTGCACATCCTAACACATTTTTAGGACAATTTTGAAGTGTCTTGTGGACTCGATCATTTTATAAAACACTTTTTCACCTAATGACTAATGGGACATTTTATTTCAAAATCAACAAAAACTTGTTAAGACATCCAAAAAAACATCCTATAAACTTATGGATTCGACCTACATTTACAAATGCTATTTATAGCAAGTTACCTGTGAATATAACAAGATTTTGAGCAGAAACTCTTGCCAAATCAGGAAGGGTTTTGTTGAGGTACTTTGGAGATAGATAATCAACCGAATCCGAAACTATGATCAAAGAGAACGATTTAGCCCTATACGGCAAAGGGAACTTGATATCAGCAACTCGTACTAGACCCTTGTGAACGAGACTTCTGCAAGATATATCGGCATCCTCAATATCATACGGTTCCACTCCCCATGCTTCGGTGTTTGCTTCTTTGGTCAATCGAGAAACCACCGAGCAAGCATCGGGCCCCACGTGCAATACTCTATGCATGCTGTCACCATATGTTTTCTTTAAAATGGGTATTGCCGAATGAACATCAAATGTGCAGCCGAAGTTATCTGGAAAGATGTTTCATAGAATTCGAGTTAGCCCCCCAGCCCAAAATCTTGTTAAGAATGGCGGGTTTTTTATCTTTATCTATTTATCGGCTTATGGGAACATCAATTTACTAAATCTTGTTTGATTTTTTTTTGCTACGATTATTGTGTGTGATTATTGATGTTAATTAAGGGATTGTTTTACCTTGAATCTTGCTAAATGCTTTATAGGATCCAGATTCACCTGCATTCAGAGAGCAAACGGTAAGCCAAATATAAGAAGAAATATACATTCCAAGAAGATCAAGAATCTAGCCATGGCTCCATGAGCGTTAGCGAGACTAATACGAACCTGAACCTTTATAAACATAGCCGATCACAAGGATGGTTCCCTGTATTATCGAAAATATTGAATCAGATCGTATAGAAGTTGGAGCATGCTGGAAGAACGGCAGTAGATTACAACAAATTGGCTTTATAGGACGCTAAATATGTCTAAATGTCCTAAAATACTACTATATAGTGTACATCCTATGTAAAAGTTTTACTTTTTATGGCAGTTTTGAAATAAAATGTCCCGTGGACACATCTTTTTACAAGACACTTGTTTCTATAAGAAAACTTTTCAGATAATAACATGTAAAAAGACTATAATATGTCAGCTTTAAAATCATTATATCAACTTATTGTACCACATTTAAATAGGCAGAACAACTATTTGGCCCCATAACGCAGTCTATTATGACATTTAGACATATTTATTATCCTATAAAGCCGATTTTATTATAGTGGTTTGCGCTAGAAACAAAAATACAGAGATTAGGAGCTTACTAGTAAGACAAGCACGACGGATAAAAGAGGAGAAGGTCGTGATTTTGAATGAAAAATTCCCCCTAGCGGATTGCCTCCGTTGCCCACAAAGCGCCTTGTGGGATTTCCTGGCCTTCTTGACATGGCTGTTTGTGTTAACTATCGAAGCTGAAAAGAATCCACACTGTCCCAAAAAAGACTGAAAAAATATAAGAAATGGTTGTTTAGCTGAATGACCTTCTACAAAACTGACTTTATGGTCATGTTTTCATTAAGTTCTAATGTTCTATAATCCATCTTTCTCCAAAAATCCAGTTTTAAATATAAAGATTCACAGTTAGAACTTTTCAGGTTCAAAATTGACATTTTTTTGGTTTTATTATCCCTAAATGATTCTATTATCATATCATCCAAATGTTGACATAACGTAGTTAATTTGAAGTTAAAAAACAACTCGTTTGACCATTAAAATCCTAAATCTTTACATTTTCAAGTTCATGTCTGTCCAAAGAACATGTAGGCCAGGATAAATCTAAACTGTACACATCTAATTAGTTATGAATCAAGGATCAAATCCATCAAGAAACCATAGCAAGATAAAAAAAATAAAAGCATTTTAAATCAATACATTCTTGCTAGAAAGCAAGAAATTACTACATTCACCTGATACAAGAAATGGCGCAGAGTTCAAAATTTCATATGATTGAATAAAGTCTTAAGTAAGACTCTCCCCAAATGGAAAAAAAAACAGAAAGCAATCCAACAAACACCTTATGGGCATGTGTCAGATAAATTCAAGTCAAATCAAGATTCAAGATTTTCAAAAACCCATGAACATAATTCAATCATAAGTCGAAACAACATCACACAATCCCAGATTAAAGCTGAAATTGAAAACGAACCAAGAACAAATTTCGTATAAAAAACACAAACAAACTAGAAATGGGAAGTAATGGAGTACAAAATAACCAACCTTTGATCAATCTGTTAATGGGATAGGTTCATCTTTTGGATCTATAAAGCCTGGATCTTAGATCTGTTATAGAAAAATAAAAAGGAGGTGTGTGAGTGTGAAATTGATGCTCCAAAAGTTCAGACGACAATGGGGGAGCTGGAAGAGACTTAAAAGAGACAAGCAAGTTGCGAAAATCTGATGGGTCGTGGGCCACGTTAGAATGATTTCGGATCTTGATTAATGTCGGCAATGTAGGCCTGAAAGCTTTTCTTTTATATAATATAATCTTCATTCAATAATATGGTTGATTATTGAATCGAGGGGAGAGAAGAGCATCTTGATTGAGACCCAACGTACAAAACGAAAATTTTGATCAATTTTACACTATTGGTTATTTCTTGGACCGACATAGATTTAGGTCGGAAATAAAATCATAAGAGTGTTGTCCTTTTGTAAGAATGTGAACGAAACAGTATATGTTAGAATAACGTTGAATGTTTATTACTGTTATACATGTAAACAAAATAGTATATACAATGACAGGTTGATTTGGTTTGGTATAATTTTTTCGGTTTAAAAACAATGAAGTTTGGAATAGAATAAATTATTTTTTATAAACAAATACAAAGAATAATGGGGAAAGTATAATGAATAGATAGAGAAAGCAAATATTACCCGCAGTTAGATGTGTACTGAAAATTTTGAAACTTGTCACTTGACTTAAAGAAGTTCGTGTCTAGCAAGCTCAGGCCAACCCTTGAAGCTTGAAGAAAACTGCTTCAAAAAACTGAATAAAGTATTTTTAGAATGCTAAAAAAGTTCAAGCTTGTAACCTGACCTGAAAAAGTTCCAAGCCAAAGCTAGACCTTAAAGCTCATAAAAACATTTATTAAAGAAATCCGTCCAGACCTACTTTCACATCTAAAACCCATGTTAGGCTTGAAAACACGGGTTTTTTTTACTGACTTAAAAGGTTTGGATCTTAAAGATCTTCAATAATTATGTTATTTTAGGAAATTTAGAGATTTTTGAAAAAATTAGGGGCCGTTTACTAAAACTTACCCAGGTAAGTACTTACCGGCAAAATTCAAGATTACATCTACTTACTGAGTAAGATTTTAGACTACCAAAATGATACTGTATGCAACAATTTACCCGATAATCATTAACTGTAGTAAGAGTCGTCGCCCTCACTTGCCAAGTAAAACTCTCGATCATTGTCTTTGTTGTTACCGCTCTTACCGGGTAAGACTCTTAGTCCTTGTCATGTTCATCCGGTAAAGTAATATGACTTGATAAACGTTTATCAAAATAAGCGTTTGATAAACGACGCCTTCCTCTAAGAGTTATGTTAAACTCTCCTATAAAATAGAAAAAGTAAAAAATAAAAAGGAACAATCTCTAATATAAAAATAAAATATGACATATATCTGTTATAAATGATATTAAGCATCTTAGCTACTTTGGGGGCTCCTGTAAAGGTCATGGGCCGCTTCAAAATGAGTCCCTACTCCAACCCTCTTTTTCATTATCGAAGTGGTTCATTAAGTTTGGAGGTGGATGTATCAAATTAAAATTTAAGAAAACTTTGTTTTATGTTCGTCGTTGTAATATTTATATTCATTATTTTATTTTTAATAGGAATTGTACAGAAAAACCAAACATATTTTTTTATTTTAAATAATTAAATTCTTTAATTTTTATTTGAAAAAACCTTTCAACTTTTTAATTTTAAATAATTAAGTTTTCTGAATATTTTTCAATAAATAAACAATCGAATTTATAGAATTTGATTACTTTTTATGATTTTAACCCAAAAAAACTACATGAAAATGGATAGGAAGGTTTTAAAATTAAAAAAAAAAACTTAAATTAATTTTACTGTTCACAAACCTTATGTCATTCAAACTACTTGCACCCGTGTTCCCCATCCCCTCATCGCCATCCCATCGCCGTCCACTTTCTATCACCACCCATCGTCACCGTTGGCCACTGGCATTGGTCCCTCTTTTTGATCGTTTTTTGTTGTTTTTTAATTATCACTTTTTTTATTTATTTATGTGTACGTCATTAAATTGTTGTAAATAAGGGAAATTTGAAAGGTGAAAAAATAAATAGGAAGATTGATGGTAGGGAGCCAACTATGACGACGGCCAGTACAGTGAGAGGTTTAAATGACATAAGGTTTGGGAACGATAATAGATTTGTTTTTTTACTTCAAAACATTAGTTGTCTGTTATAGATGTTCGATATTTATTCAAATGATGTAGTAACTGGTTAAAATGATGTAGTAACTAGTTTTTAACTTTCTCTATTTTTAATTGTTCATAATGTTAAATTACTTTTATTTAATGCACTTTATTTCCATTATTGTAAATTAAAGTTATTTTTGTTATGGTGTACTACTTATGCTAATGTAACTTTTATTTCATCATAAATTCAAAAAACCTCTTCTATAACAAAAAAATATTTTTATTTTTGACTTTTACTTAAAAAAAAGATTACACTTAGGCATTGTTTGGCAAAAATAAGGTGACTTATAAGCCACCTTATAAGGTACCTTATAAAGTACTTTATAAGTCACTTTATAAGGTACCTTATAAGGTACCTTATTATTCCTAAATTGAAGTAATGTTTGAATAAGCTACCTATAAGGTAATAAGCTATTTTTATCAAACATCAGTATGAAAATACAAGAACTTTATGATTTTAAGAAAAAGTTTATGAATAAAAGTTTTATAAAATGTTGATGTGATATGACAAAAAATTGATTTTAGCAATTTTATGATAGCATATAGTATCCATCATAACAACACTCTGGATGACCGAGTGGTTCATCAAATTGAATGCCTTCACTATTCTCAACCTTATTATAGACACCGACCCACTAAACAAGTTATTTACTGTAGAACTTAAACATTAACACAAGATATAAATAGTTGTTCTTCTTGCTTTTGGAAAATAATATATACATATATATATATATATATCACTAACAATAATGGAAAACTTACAAAAAAAATAGATAATCAATTATGCATAGAATTGATATTTAGTGATGATAAGAATATCTGAGCTTTGAATGAAGTTGAAATCATAGACAAATCTTGACTTGAACTTTCAAAATTGTTGTATTAAAGTCTTGGACAAAGCAATTAATTTAAATTAAATAAACTCATAGATTTAAAATAATTAATTGTTGAATTACAATCTGAAAAATATATGTTTTTTAACCGTTTGATGTATTGTGTGTCAAGGAAATATTCAGACTTCAGTGCTTACGTCTGGGAAGATCAAGGAAATATTCAGTGCTTACATCTGGGAAGGTCATGCAAACGTACGAATTTGTCGGTCATTTTTTGCATTAAATACACCTTTCTGTAAACCATTCAACATCTCTTTCGATTTAAAATGGCATGAAAATACAATGATGGTGTTTAAAGTAGATTTGACTTTAGTTGAAATAATGTTTTCAACAACTAAAAAATCATTTTTTATAAAACTTATTTAAGAAAATACTGATATTATCGCAAGTATTTACCGACTAGTATTTGATGACAAAGCTACTTGTAGAAATTGACTTGGATTTGATCTTCGATAAATTCCTTGCACCACCATTTCTCGAAAAATAACGCCATTGAAATCCGAAGGTAGCACATTTTGATCTTTGTGGATTTGACCTGATAAATCTCAATTCTTTCAAGTACACGGTGTTTGTGAATCAAGGCTTATAAAATGCAATGAAATTGTTAGAATACAATATAGTTCAAGTTTCATTTGCCCATCTTTAAGACTAAGAATTTTCAAAGTGTAATAAAAATAAACAAATTTAAATCGATACAATTGCTCCAAAATTTATTTATTTGAGTGACATTATATCTCATCTTTGATCTATGAAACACCCCAAAACATGGGCAAGTTGTAATAAAGTATTTTTAGGAGTGATTTAAGTTTTATTCGATGAAAGTTCCAGTAGGCTGTTAACCTAGCGGTATCTGGGTTATTGGTAAATCCTAACGCCTCAGAAGTTGTGTGGCACTCTAAATCCCGTAGGATTATACAAATCAAATGAAAAAAAATACATTGTTTCTCTTTGATTTTCTCTCAGCATTCTAACGGGAGGGCAGAAAGCAAAGTAATGACTTTTTTATTAAAGGATTAGTATTTGTTATACGTTTTCAATACATGCTAATTAAACGTATATTTTTTTTAAAAGAGGAGGCATGCATGTTATGTACATCAAGAGATATGGATCTGATGGGGAGATTGAAAGTGATTCTTGGAAATATAACCCTATCTAATCAGAGAGATAGGTGGAGGTGGACCATGGATGGAGCGAGGGAGTTCTCGGTGACATCTGTCTGAAACTATATTGAATCCAAAAGCTTGGAGATAGATCAAATTCCAACTAGGTGGTGGAACAAGCTGGTGCCTATTAAGGTGAACGTTCTAATATGGAGATTGGGTCTGAATAAAATCCCCACTAGGAATAATCTCGTAAAAAGGGGAATTAATGTACACTATGTTCTATGCACAAGGACAGGAACTACAAAACACAAGGACATGCCCAATATGCAAAGAGAAGAGTGAATCAGTAGATCATCTGTTCTTTGAATGCCAGTTGGCTCAAGATATTTGGAGGAATGTAGGTCACTGGTGGAACATGAATATACCAGGCCTACACAATGTCCTGGGATGGAAGGATTGGATGGATTCATTAAGAATGAAGAAAGGGGAAGTCGAGTGCTTAGAAGTGGTCTTGTACACAACTCTATGGTCGATATAGAATTTTCGTGATGGGATGCTTTTTGGAGCAACGAAACCTAAGAAAGACTTTGTTGTGGGATAGCATAGTCACACATTCGTTCCTTTGGGCACAAAATAGAAGTAAGAAGTGGAACTTCAATTGGGTAGGGTGGTTGCAAAATCCCTTACAAGCTATTTTTGTAATGTAATTGTTCTCTAGCATCTTGCTAGTTTTAATCAAATTTGTTGCCGTTAAAAAAATATACGAAAATTTATTGTTGGTATCTGTAAGGTTTCACCAATCGCGCGCAAAACTGACAATATGTATGTAAAAATTGGAGTGCTTATGACTTATGAGGATCAGACCGGTAAGGGTTGGTTAGCTCCCAAGGGTGAACCTATGAACCATATTATATATATAGGAGGATTAAAAGAGATCTCAAAATTTATAAAATTGAAAAGTTTTCTTTATTTGCAAGTATGTTTTCTATACACGATATTATATGCATCACATATGTTTAAGGAGCAATGTTTTCAGTTGTGCATATGATAGTTACATCAAACTATAAATCCATTGAACTTATTAGCTCACTAGTCACATAAAGCTTAGCCCTTAGGAATAGCGATATCAATAGTATACACGGGCAAAGAAAACGTGTAAATTGTCAAATTTGGGAGTCGTTTACCGAACATTTATCAGGTGAGCATAAGAAAGACCGAGAATCATATCCGATAAGAGGCATAACATGGACCAAGAAACTTAAGCGAGAAAGAAGTTTCTTTAAGCCTTTCTCAGGTATTTTAAGCTTGAAAAGTTAATACCATCAAGTACTATGCATTTATATATACATTATACTTTATACATATACATATATATATAGAGAGAGAGAGGGGAGGTTCATGAGAAAACCCAAAAAAATGAAAAAACTAAGGAACATCCTAGTAACTGTTTATCTGGACGACATATACACTTGCATACAAGTAATTGAACCTGTGTTTTTGTTTTTATGCACATGTGCATACCAGACAAATTGTTTACAAAATACTTGTATGCACATGTGCATACCGTCCAGATAAATAAACGATTACTAGGGTGTTCCTCAATTTTTCATTTTTTTTTTGCTTTCCCCACTCTCTCTCTCTCTCTCTATATATATATATATACCATCATGTATCTTAAGCTTGTATGACATCTTACAGCTAAATATATATATATATATATATATGTGTGTGTGTGTGTAATATATTGAAAACATGTGTTGGAATTCCACATTTATTTCATTAATTAGCGAAGCATCCTAAGCTTGATTTGTCTTGATAGACCCCAAGTCAACTGATTTATGATACCGAGGATCCAAGTCGGCCACAACTGCATCATATTCATTTGGACAGATTTTGAAACCGAACGACAAAGGCTATATATAAATCAGTCAGTCGTTTTTTGATGAAAAAGAATGCCATTTCCATTGGAATATGCCCCCCAATATATGGCAGCTTTGTTTCCAGCCTTTCACTACTTTTCTAATACTCCTATGACCTATCTATATATATAAATCAACCATAACATAGAATTATAAGATTTTATACATATATATATATATATAGAAACTGGAATCAATTAATGAAGTACTTATCATGTTGCAGTCTAGATTTCTTCTTTCATGTAGCCGTGATTGCAATGATTGTGTTATTTGCCGGAATGATGTCTGGACTAACGCTCGGACTCATGTCAATGAGTCTTGTTGACCTCGAAGTTCTTGCTAAATCAGGAAAGCCCATGGACCGTCTCCGTGCCTGTAAATTACTCCATCTTTTCCTCAGGATATATATACACACACACACATATATATATATACAGGGGCGGGTTCAAAGGAAAAAAAAAATTGGTTGTGAACCAAAGGGATAAAAGAGAGCGCGACATGTGTCCACTGTGTCTCCACGGATTATTCATCATAATGGATGAATGTGTATTATTCATCATGAATAATGAATTAATTTAACATAGATCATAATCGTGTACTATTCATCATGAATGTGGTATTATTCGTTACGAATGTTGTATCATTCATCATAAATAGTTCATGAATGTTCTCCTTCGTTATTCATAATGAATGTGGACGTTGGGGACACGTGTCACGCTCTCCTTTGTCCCCGGTTCACAACCGAAAATCAGTTTGCAATTGAACTTCTCTCTCTCTCTCTCTATATATATATTCATTCAAAGGCCATTGAATTCCAATCTTATTTTGTTTCACTGCAGCAAAGATCTTATCGGTTGTCAAGAGGCATCATTTAGTTCTTTGCACTCTCTTGATCAGCAATGCTACTGCCATGGAGGTATATATGCACCACAAATAATCATAAATTCTGTTACAATCCTACCATTTCTACTCAATATATACATATATATATATATAGAGAGAGAGAGAGAGAAAGAGGTTCAGGAGAAAACCTCAAAAGAAGAAAATTGAAGAATACCCTGGGATCCCTCTATCTGGACAGTATGCATTTGTGCATAGACGGTATGCACAAATGCATACAAGCGTTTTTTTTCTATGCATAAGTGCATATGAACGAATGCATGTTACAAATTACCGGTATTCATTTCGTCCATACCGTCCAGATGGAGGGCTCCCAGAGTGTTCTTCAGTTTTTTTTGAGGTTTTCCCATGAATCTGATCCTATATATATATATATGTTGGAACCTTCCTTCTTTCTTAAAGGCTCTTTTGAAAAGTAATCTAACATGCATTAATTATTCGATGTTCCAGGCACTTCCTATATTCTTGAACAAGTTGGTCCCCGAATCGGTTGCAATTCTTGTTTCAGTGACATTGATACTTCTCTTCGGTGAGGTCAGGATTAATCGCGTGTACTAGCTACAATCCTAACGTAACCACTTGATGCAAAAACGTCAACTCAACTGTTAATTTTTCATCCATATTTACCTCTGACCAGATAATACCGCAGTCTATTTGCACGCGTTATGGTCTCGTGATCGGTGCAGCCGTGACTCCATTCGTTCGTGTTCTTGTTTGGTTTTGGTTTCCCGTAGCTTATCCAATAAGCAAAGTAAGTCAGATTTTCTTACAAAAATCCTTCAAAAAATTAAGGCCTGCAACTGAGCTTGTTGATTATTGGATTACTTACAATCAGGTGCTAGATTGGATATTGGGGAAAGGGCACGTGAGTCTTTTTCGGCGAGCTGAATTGAAGACGTTAGTCGATTTTCATGGTAATAAGGTACGGTATTAATGACTTTTTCTTTCGACCCATCTCAGAAATCTTTCTAAAAAGTCAAATAAGAAGAGGATTTATATATATATATATATATATACCTGATAAACGTTTGTGGTGTTATGAAGGCTGGGAAAGGCGGAAATTTGTCACATCACGAGACGACAATTATTGGAGGAGCACTTGAACTTACTGCAAAAACAGCAAGGGATGCCATGACTCCTCTATCTGAAACTTTTTCGGTTGATATCAACTCCAAACTCAATAGGTACCCCACACACACACACACACACACACACACATATATATATATATACAGGGTTAGGTTCAAGAGAAAACGTCAAAAAAAGATAAAACTGAAAAACACCCTGGGAGCCCTCCATCTAGACGGTATGCACTAATGCATACTAGTAATTTGTAACATGCATTTGTGCATATGCACAGATGCTTCTATAATTATAGAAGCAATGGTTCCTAGGGGAAAAAATGTTTGTATGCATTAGTGCATACCTTCCGGATGGAGGGCTCCTGGTGTTCTTCGGTTTTTTTTAGTGTTTTCCCTTGAACCTCCCCTCTATCTATCTATCTATCTATCTATATATATGTATATATGTCCATGAAATATGATACCGAAAACAAGTTGCTACATCTCAGGAATTTGATGAATCTGATTATCGAAAAGGGGTATAGCAGAGTACCAGTATACTATGATCAACCAGCAAACATTATTGGAGCTCTTCTGGTAATTAATTATTATTCTCACTATAACAAAATCAGCTTTACAGGACATCAAATATGTCTGATAAATGTCCTAATAGATTACTTTATAAGACTTAAGCTTATAAGATCAAAGAACTATACGTCTTATATAAATTTAAAGATATTACAATAAGTTGATAAGATGTTTTTGGGTTTTTACAATCCTTTTGAAATAAAGCGTCTTATTAGTCTTTTTATGTGTCATTATTTGTCGTGAACTGAAGGTGAAGAATTTAATGACCATAAATCCAGCAGATTGTGTGCCGATAAAAAACATCACTCTTCGCTTGATTCCAAGGTACGTTTCAACAAAAATTTGCATAATTCATTTAAAGTAAAGCACTAAATCTATGTTTTTATTAGTCAATTATAATGTGTTCATTGCTCAAAAGAATCTATCTGATAACGGGTTTTTTGGTATCAGAGTTTCGGACACGATGCCTTTATACGACATACTAAACGAGTTTCAAAAAGGTCTCAGTCACATAGCTGCGGTCATACAATTGCCAAATCAAACAACAAAGCAGTCAACCAACAAGCGCTCCAGTGAAGGTAAGCATGATATATACGTGTATATATATATAGGGGCGGGTTCAAATGCGAACTCAAATTTGGTTGTGAACGTGAGGACAAATGAGAACGCGACACGTGTCATATTTAGACCGAATAATCAAAGAAATATTCAGACTGAATAAAGAGTATTTATTCGGTCTGAATAATCTACATTCAGACACGTGTCGGGCTCTCATTTGTCATCATGTTCACAACCAAATTTGAGTTCGCATTTGAACTTTCCTATATATATATATGTGTGTGTGTGTGTGTGTGTGTGTCATATATCGTCTTTCTCCTTCTTAGCAAAGCAGATCTTTCAGCCAATAGCTAGTTTAGCACTTTAGCCTGAGATATATACAGTCTAAGATACAATCTTCTCCCCTTCTCCTAAGCAAAGCTTATTTTCAGCCAACGGCTAGTTTATCAGCTAACAACTAGCTTATCAACCAGCTTGCCAAACATAAAAGTCTAGGCTGTTTGGTTGGTTTTTCATTAAGTCCTGTATGGATTAATCCGTCTGTATAGATTCCGAAGGTTTTTGTTTGAGATAACATTTTTCATAGATGAAAAAAGAACATGTTTTTTTAATTGGGAGGGGGGTATATTTGGAAAAAACTTGGCTTTCTGCATAAAGCTCCCCCTAGAAGCTTACTGAATAAGCCACTACCAAACAGTCATGCATACCTGACCAAATAATCTACGGGTCTCATTAAGCTCATTAAGCTACTAACAAACAATGAAATGGGTGTGTGCAGTTAGAGTAGATATTCTGAACGAAAGCTATCAAAGCAGCTATGGAGGTTTAAGAAGCAGAAGAACATTTAACAAGTTCAAATCCATTTCCGGAAGTGGGAATGTGTCACGTGCTGAATCATCTAAAAGCAGACGATGGTCCGATAAATTCTTACCGGAGGTTCTTAACGTAATCGAGAACCCAGTTTCTTCATTCAGACAACAAGGGGAAGTCATAGGCATCATAACAATGGAAGATGTTATGGAGGAGCTTCTAAACGTAAAAATTAACTTCCATCTTATCATCGATTTTTAACCACATTTTTCAAATTTATAATCGACCGTTTTTTAACTATTTTCCTATTGATCAAACATGTAGGATGAGATATTCGATGAAACAGATCATCTTAATGAATAAGAAGCTGGATACAGGCCATATGGTTATAAAGAATTGACAGTGAGGAGTATAAAGAAACTATCTTTATGTCAATGCTACACTAACATACAGGAAAACTTGATAATTTTGCAACTGTATAATTGTAGTTGAACATGAATCTTTTGATGAAATTTATTGAATTTTTTGCTATATATTAACATAATGATTAGTGGGTGTGTGTACCTCCGTTTCGATCTCCTCGAAAAGTGAAGCAGCTTTAAAGTATTTTAAGCACCCAAATAGAGTGTTCATTAGTTTCACTCCTCATTTAGGCATTTCGTCGAACACCTCTTCTGCGTTGTTCTCCATTTCAGCTAAATCAAACCTCCTCAGCAAATCAGCAATACAACAAACATTTAGGGTTTAGAAATGGGTTTTCTCTCCTCATTCCTTCGATAATCTTGTTTCTCAAGAATTTGCGATTATTGATTTGTATAGCTCATGAATGTGATTGTGAGTTTGTGACTATAACCAGGAGAGAAGGTTCGGTTTTTATGATTAAATAAGAGTTTTCTTTAAGTGGGTCATAAACCCCTTTTTTTTAAACAGTAAAAACTCGATTCTTTTTTAGAGAGCAATTTGGTTGGGTGAACGCAAATGAACAGTGAACTCATCAAGTTCAACTGCTTGCTTGCTAAACTCACCAAATCAAAACAATACACAAAAACCCTCCAATTGTTCCACCAAATTCAATCTTCCCAATATCTGAAACCTGATCAATATACCCTCTCTACCACCCTCACCGCCATCGCCAATCTCCGTGATATCGCTGCCGGAAACCAACTCCATGCCCATGTTATCCGTACAGGTTTTAAAATATACCCACATGTAGCCAACACCCTGCTCTTCCTCTACGCAAAATCAGAGGATTTAGTTTCAGTGAAACGGGTTTTTGGAGAGATAAAAACCCCAGATGTGTATTCATGGACGACGCTACTGTCTGCATGCACAAACCTTGGAGAGGTTGATTATGCATGCCAACTGCTCGACGAAATTCCCCAAAGAAACGAAGCTGTGTGGAATGCAGTTATCACGGGCTGCGCAGATAATGGGCATTCAGATATTGCATTGGGTATGTTTAAAAGAATGCATTTGTTAGGTATCAAGCACGATAATTACAGTTTTGCTAGTGTCTTGAGCTTGTGTTCTTCGGAATTATTCGACTTCGGTAGAGAAGTTCACTCACTGGTTATCAAGACTGGCTTTTTGGTTAGAAATTCAGTCAAGAATGCTTTGATTACTATGTATTTTAATTTCGGAAACGCTAATCTGGCATACCATCTGTTTAAAGAAACAGAAGAGCTTATTCATGATGAGATTACTTATAATGCAATGATATCTGGTTTAGTGAGTTTAGGAAGAAATGAAGATGCTTTCATGATGTTTAAAACCATGCAAAAAGTCGGTTTCCGGCCAACCGAACGGACTTTTGTGAGCGTTATGAGTTCATGTTCTTGTGGAAAAACCGCTATCCAACTTCACGCGAATGCCATTAAGACGGGTTTTCAAGATTTCAATGCCGTAAGTAATACAGCAATCACAATGTATTCAAATTGTGGAGATTTGCAGGCGGCCGATTTGGTTTTCAAGAAATTGGAACAGAAAGATCGTGTTTCATGGAACACGATGATCACAATCTACGCTCAAGAAAACCGTTTTAAAAACGATGCTATTTTGATCTACTCGGATATGCAGCATCAAGGAATTGAACCAGATGAATTCACCATCGGAAGTCTTTTAGCAACCATGGATTCAATGGAAAATATAGAGATGATTCTTGCCATCGTGATTAAATACGATCTTATTTCAAAACCCGAAGTGTCAAACGCTTTGATTTCCACCTTTTCTAGACTCGGTTCGTTAGAAAATGCGTATAATATCTTTACCGAAATGAATTTCAAGAATTTGATATCATGGAATTCAATGATTTCCGGCTTTCATTCAAATGGGAATTCGGTAATCGGCTTAGAATTATTCTCCGAGATGATTATATCAGATTTAAATCCGGATGTTTACACGTTAAATATCGTTTTAAGCATATGTGCCACCATTTTAGCCTTTAGAAACGGTAAAGAGATCCACGGATATATACTCAAGTTTAATTATTTCCACGAACCCTCATTAGGGAACGCGCTTATTGCTTTATACGCAAAGTGTGGGATTCTAGAATGTTCCATGAACGTTTTCGAGTCGATGGTCTACAAAGATGTCGTTTCTTGGAATTCGATGATTTCCGCTTACGGAAACCACGGAAGAGGGGAGGATGCCGTTTGGTGTTTTGAGGAGATGCAAAGATCTGAAGTGGGGTCCACAGTGGGACCAGATCATGCCACTTTTACTTCAGCTTTAACGGCCTGCAGTCATGCAGGCCTAGTTGACCATGGAGTTGAAATATTCAACTCCATGGTCAACAGGTATGGTCTGGAACCAGGGGTTGACCATTTTTCTTGCGTTGTTGACCTTTTGGGGCGAGCGGGTTTTCTTGATGCAGCGGAAAACCTAATGAAGAGTGGTCGTTTTAACGTGCATTCGAGCATTTGGTGGAATTTGTTTAGTTCGTGTGCGGCTTATGGGGATTTAAGATTAGGAAGGATCGTTGCTGGATTTTTGCTGGAATCGGAAGAAGATAAGTCGGGAGTTTATGTGGTTTTGTCGAATATTCTTGCAAATGCGGGATATTGGGAAGAAGCGGCGGATATGAGGGAGATGATGAAGAGCTATGGAGTTGTGAAGCAACCTGGATATAGTTGGATTAGATCTTAGATAAAGTTGTCTGTGTGATTAATCTGTCTGTACGGATTATGAAGGTTTTTGTTTGTGAGGGTTTTTTAATAGATGAAAGAAATGTGTTTTTTAATTGGTTTTCTGCTTAGGGCAAAATGTAAAAAATAGCAACCTACTTTCATAAATTTCTCTATTATAGTATTGTACTTTTAGTTTTTCTTATTACAGCAATGTACTTTCAAATTATTTTTTATTATAGCATTGTACTTTGAAAAATTTACCCATTATAGCATTGGGTAACCTTTTCTTTTAAATTTACCCACTATACTGGGTTTCCATGCCACCTCATTGTCCATGTAGGTTGTCCGCATGTAATATATTGTTGATGTGGCATTTCTTATTTTAGCATTGTACTTTACATATTATTTAATAAATATATTAGACTAATTAAACTAAACTAAATTATTCATAAACATAAGAATATTAAGAAAATTTATAGGTGGCAATTTATTTCCCTAATATTAAAAAATGTTTAAAAATATGTTTTTTTTAACTAAGAAAATAAGAATTATTATGTTTTTTTACAAATAAAATATTTATATGGAAAAGAATATATCTATTTGTCTTAAAAAATTGAATTGACATATCATTCAATAAATATATTAAATTAATTAGATTATTTCTAAAATATTTATTAAAATGTAACAATATTAAAAAGATTTCTAAAACACAATTTATATCGTTAAATTTAAAAAAAAGTACAAAATAAGTATTTTTTAACTAGAAAAATTAAATCACAAGTTTTACGTTTTTTAGAAATAAAATATTTATTTTGAAGAAAAATATCATATTTGTTAAAAAAATGTAACTCTAAAATATTTAATTTGCATACAATTTACTAAGAGTAATTTTTTTTAAAAAGAGATGACGTGAAAAAATTACTAAAAATTGAGACAATTAAGAATAATGTAAAAAAGTGGGAATTTTTTTTAAAAAAATTACAAGATTTTTTTTTTACTAATGCCATGTAATCATGATGACATGTTATCCATGTCATCTTATTTAAGCCATGTAAGCAAAAAAAAGTGGAGGTTAACTTGTTTAAAAGGTAACAAGTTACTCATTGCTATAATGGGTAAATTTTTCAAAGTACAATGCCTTAATAAAAAATAATTTGAAAGTACATTGCTGTAATAAGTAAAACTGAAAGTACAATGCTATAATAAAGAAATTTATGAAAGTAGGTTGCTATTTCTTGCATTTTACCCTTCTGCTTAAAGCTCCCTAGAAGCTTTCTGAATAAGCCACTTTTTATAAAGGAATTGAAACGAAGTTGACCCTGGTTTGACCACATGTATTGTTAGCAGGAAATGAAATAGAATTTGTCAGAAGAATTGGAAATTATGGGAGATTTATCAAAATAGTCATTTTTACTTGTTTTATTGTTTACCTCTAGCCCATTTCTCCCAAAATTACCAAAATAATCATCAGGTTGCAAAAGCGAAGATTAAAATGTATAAAGAAAATAAGTTTCTGAACTAGGTTCGTAATTACAGGGACCTAATATGTAATGTAAAATTTGGCCTAGGTTTGCAATATCATTTTGGTAACTTTTAGGATAAATGGGCTAGGAGGTAACCACAAGTAAAAAATGACTATTTTGACAAATTTTCCAGAAATTGTTTGTTTTATTAGCATAAGAAAATTTTGTTATAATGAAATAATGGTAAATAACCAAAATTTACCTTTTTCACATTTTCATACTTTCTTGCTTAAATTATCTGAAATAGAATTACAACATCATAGAACCGAACTTGTGAAGGTTTTTTTTCAAATATCAATGTCGTATTAATCGTAATAAATCTTAGCCGTTTGATGAGATCAAATAATCCAGAAAAGAAAACGAAATAAAATAAAACAAAACATACCACAAAGGTACGATTTAAGAACACTCGTGTCTAGAAAAGTTATGCTACAAAATTGTGGTGGATTTACAATTTCCATCGAGAAGTAAAAAAAAACAATCATATTCATACGTCTTGCTTCTTTTTCTGCTTGGGGCCGAACTCCTTTCCTTTGCCTTTCCTCTTCATCCCTTTAGCCTGATCATAAACAAAAACACAACTTTATAACAAAATCATTAACCAAATAATGACAAAAAAATGAACAAAATTCCAAGAAAAATCGTACTTGTGCAGAAAAAGTCTTAAGAGGATCTCCGGCCTTTTTGGACCTGCCCTTAAATCCGCGGTTGCCATTGTTATTATTATTTCTTCCCATGGCGGCTCTGGTGAGTTTTACAAACTTGCTAGCTTGTTGAGTCGTTGGATCTAGTAAGTATTCAGGCACGTCACGTAGATGGGGTGCAGGCGCTTTCTTGCTTAGAAGCTTATCGTGCTTCAGAAGTTCTGTTTATATATATACATATATATATATATATAGTTTTAACAGAAATTAAACCAACCATTGAAGTCGAGGATTTATAGAAATCTAACGGAAAACTAGTAAATGGGTGTTTTCTAGTGTTTTCTAGAAAGTATAGTTCTAGATACGTTTTTCGACTTACCTAAATCACGTGGATTTTCTTGAAAATGAGCTTTCAACCTGAGGAAACAGAAAGGTTGCATCATAATAGAAGTTAGAAACAAGATTTCCTACTACAGGGGTAGTTTAGTAATTTACCAATCTTCTATTTTGATGGGTGTTCGATTATTAGGGAAAAAAAAGAATAAAAATACTTACTTTTCAGAATTGAGAATTTCATTGCGTAGATCTTGGGCTCGTGCTTCTTTGACAGCAATTTTCGTCACACTTCTTGCAACATCCTGTAAAAGATGAGTTTGTGTTAAAAATATATGTGCTAATTTATTACAAGTTTATTATATGGAATGAAAAATCCAATAAGAAATAAAATAATTACCTCGGCCCTATATCGTAAAAACTCCACTGCGTTCTTTTCGAGAAGTGGAAATGGAGCAATATGTGTTACGTCACTATCTTCATTTTCTCCCAAAAATAATTTAATTTCTTCGAATATCTCCATCTCATCGGGAGAAACCTGTTTAAAAATCAGAAATTAGAGTCTACAAATTTGAATAAAAAGTTGACCGAAAAAGAGACAAAGGGTCTTCAAATTGACTTACAATTGACACAGATTGACCGGTATTAAATGCTCTTCCGGTACGCCCAATTCGATGCACATATCCTGCAGCACTTGCAGGCATATCGAAATTTACAACCTGTTGCAAAATAAGAATGTGTTTCGTTAAGTGGCACAATTGATGCTAGCTTTATCAAATAATCAAGCCTTAAATGAGAACCATATATATATATATATATACTTGAGAACCTAAGAACCAACTATTTCATGTGTTATTCACAATGAATAACTATGAATATTATTATCATGCACTTGCATTATTCATTATATCATGCAAGATAAAGAGTGTGTTTCGTTAAGTGAAACTATTGATGCTAGCCTTATCAGATAATCAAGCCTTAAATAAGAACCATATATATATTTTGAGAACCTCATAACCAAATATTTCATGTGTTTATTCATAATGAATAATCATCAATATTATTCATAATAAACATCATGCACTTCCATTATTTCATTATACCATGCATATTCATCATGAATAAATTATTAATCAATGCTTGTAAGAAAATTATCGAGCTAAATCAGTTGCAAAAGAAATTGTGGGAAAAATACTTGCTAAACAATCTTTTACCGTTTGAACGTTTTTAAAGTCAATGCCTCTAACGACACCAAACTCGGAATCCAACTTTCGCTTCTTATATTTCTTCGACTTTTTCTTCTCAACTTTGTTATCCCCATCAGTTTGTTCCTTCTCTTTTGAGTCACTATCATCGGTTGCAATCAAATAATCAAACAGCCCAGCATTGAATCCCTAAGACATGAAACAACATTATACATATTATATATATATATAGGTTTTAGTGCATTTAAACAAACGAAACCACCATATGATATATATATATACACGATAAGAGTCAAAGTGGATACCTCAAGGATATGAAGACGTGAATTTACAGGCAACTCGGCATTTAACACGGCAGATTTTATACCAAACTGTAGAAAAAAAGTTTAGTTTCAGATACAATGATTTAAAAGATGCAACAAAAATGAGTTAAAAGTTACCTGCTCGAGATACAGTTTAAGTCTAAAACCCGTGTCGATTGTATTTGTAAATATTAAGACTTTCTTTTGAACGAGATCCAACTTCAAAAGTGCAAGGATGTGAAGAAGCTTATCTCGATCACTGCATTGTATCTATATATATATATAACAGTAAAAAAATAAGCAAAAACATATAATAGAAAACATTAAATGATTTTTTTTAAATAGAAGCTATTCAAGCTAAAACAACACCTAAAAGAAGTGAAATTCAACAAATAAACAAGAGATATAGGACGGTTAAATAATAATTATTATATTTATAATATCGTGTTGCAAATCCTATCATTTAAACATACCCAAAATTGCTGAACATTTTTTGGGACGATTTCATCTTTTGTATCACCAACTTCTGGTAAAGTAAGAATGTATGGATTGTGTAGATAAAGTTTCTTCAAACTCTCAACGTCATCACTGCAAGAAGAAAGTCACAATATTTAATTACAGTTGAATGAATAAAAAATCAACAAACTAATAATAAAGATGGAACCTTTATTAGTTCTACTCTTTTCATATATATACATATACATATAGAGAGAGAGAGAGAAGTTCAAATTCGAACTCAAATTTGGTTGTGATCGTGAGGACAAATGAGACAGGTGTCTGAATGTAGGTTATTCAGACTGAATAAATACTATATTCAGTCTGAATATTTTTTTGAATCTGAAGTCTGAACATGACACGTGTCGCACTCTCATTTGTCCTCACGTTCACAACCAAATTTGAGTTCGAATTTGAACCCGCCCCTATATATATATATATATATATATATTGCGAAAGCAATGGAAATTATATGGTTACAAACCTTGAGGTAGCAGACATGAGAAGACACTGACATTTTACAGGAATGTGAGTTTTGAGATCTTTAAGATTCTTCTCGTATCCATAAGTGAAAAGAAGATCTGCCTGATTAAGCACTATGAGTCAGTAGTTGCCCAAATAACAACGTTCAAGGAAGATCAAACAACTAAAAAAAGCATGACTCATTGATGTTTCTAAGGCGCATATACTAATGTTGTTTTTGTGGAGATGGAATAACACAATAAATCACCGAATTTTACACAAAAAATAAAAGTTCAGACCTCATCAAGAACAAGAATCGAAAGTGAATCCTGAATCGATTGTGCTTTAAGAACACCAGATGACAAGCACCTTTGAACACAGGCTGGGGTAGACACAAGAATATGAGGAGGCCCTGCCAATGCTGCCGCCTGTGATCCCAAATAAAATAAAATAAAACCAAAATTACCATTTCACTTCAAATGTGAAGAACACAATTGTATATATATAGGGTCAGGTTCTGTGACACCCTAGCATGCACACGTGCATACAAGTAATTTGTAAGTAACTTATCCGGTATGCACATGTGCATGAAATGCACACGTGCATAGAAACCAAAAGATATCTTTAATAACTTGTATGTAGGTGTATATATCGTACAGATGAACGGTAATTAGGATGTTCCTCAGTTTTTCAGAGAGGAAGAATTATGCGAGAAGTTAAACATTTTGCGAGAATTCGAGAAGTTTCACTATCATATATGATTACACTCATTTGAGTGTGTTTAATCGTATATGATTAAGCGTCTATGAGTTGTCAATTCAACATGTGTTTAATCATATACAATTAACTACGCTTGTGTATCATGCATGTAATCATATATAAGATAATGAAACTTCTAATGTTCAGCTTCTCGATTGAACCTCCCCCTATATATATATATATATACACACACGCTATACATATATATAGATATAGATATATAATCTTTACATGAAAAGAAAATGAACCAAACTAACCATATCTGAGAAACTTGGTTCACCAGTTAACTGAACTACTTTCAGCTGCACTCTGCATAGCTCAATTAGTGACAACACTTCTGAATAAACCTGTTTAAAAAGTCTCCAAATTGTCAAAATTACAGCTTTCTAAACGCATGATTCATAATCCATTAAAAAGCAACCATTTAACATTCAAACTAAAAAATCAAAACTATAGGAAATCAAGTGTTTATACTTGTTGGCAGAGCTCTCGAGATGGTACAAGAATCATGGCAGTGGGAGCTAGGGCTTTTGAAGATGAACTGTTATTATTATTATCCGATAAGAGCTTCTGAATCAAAGGAAGCAAGTAAGCGAACGTTTTACCCGAACCCGTTTTCGCTCGAGCGACCACATCCTTCCCCTCCTGATAATTCACACAACAACATTAATTACTCAAATCGAAAGAACCTACGTTGTTTAAGAGGATGAAACATAAGAGAAAAACGAACTTACGAGGATTAATGGAATCCCAATCTGCTGAATTGGAGTAGGGTTTTCGATGTTTTTCTTCGTTAGGGCACGAATAAGACGAGGGTCTAATCCAAGCTCTTCAAACGTAAGATCTTTCACTTGTTCTCCTTCTTGATTATCTTCCTGATGATTGTTTTCTTCGATATTCGACATTTTTGTTTGCTTGAAAGAGTGAAGGTTTTGGAAGAAGACGACGGTGGCGGAAGAGCGGAGGAGGGCGGCGGCGGCGGGAGAAGTGCGAGTGATTTTAGTTTTCAAGTGAAGAAGAAGAAGCGATGCGAGGAGAGAAAGGTAATTTTGGTTTCCCTCACCCTACAACAGGAATCGTTAATTCCTTTTTGTTTTATTACTATTTGAGCCCCCGTATTATTATTCGAATACATTATAGAGATAGTCCCTATGGTTATATGAAATTAAGGATTGGGTTGTTAAAAAAAATTATGTATTGGGTGCATATGGTTTTATTTTCGTTATGGATTGGAACGTAATACTAAGATGAAGTTTGGTTCACGTAATGGAATCTGTTAAAAATTGGAATCCGTCAAATGAATTGGAATGAAATTTAATCATGTTTGACCTTGGTTGGTTGGAACTGGAATGGAATCTGTCAAAGAATTTGAATATGTCTGTCTGGTTTATTGTATATAGTAGTAGTGATTGGGTTGAGGCGGTAGTGATGTAAATGGTGGTGGTGGCGACGGCGGTGACAGTGATGGTTGTGGTGGCGGGTGGGGTAAAGGAGGTAGTGTGTAACGATGGTGATGGAGGTGTTGGAGGTAATAACGACGACGGCAGTGGTGGCGACAGTGACGGTTAATGGGGTTGTGACGACTGTGGTTGTGTTGGTGAAGGCGGCAATTCTAGCAATGGTAATGTCAATGTTGGAGGTAACGATGATAGAAGTAATGGTGGTCACTGTGGTGACGGTGGCGATGATGGTGATGTCTATCATGGTGGAATGAAACGGAATGGAATATATAAGTGTATAATGTTTTTTTTACGAAGGAATTTAAATTCCTTGCTAGAACCATTGAATTAGCATTCCACCATATGTGGAATTTGAATTCTCTACCAAAACTAAAAAACTGAACCAAATGTTGGACTAGATTTTGATCAATGGAATTGATCATTCCAATTTATTCAGATTCCGTCGGATTTCAGCGAACCAAAAGCCACCGAGTCTTCTTAAAATTGTTTTGTTAAGCATCTCGTGTGCCATTGACATGAGGAGTATATTTTGTAATTTTTACTTTTTTGTTTAAAAATTTGTTTTTGTTGTTTGTTGTATTAACTTATTAAAGTGTTAAAAGAAAAAAAAACGTAAAACTAAAACCCAACCCTTCCTACTATAGCTCCCCGTCACATCCCTACCCTATCTCGAGCAATCAAAAACAAAAACACAAACACAAACACAAACCATAACCCACAAAATCGATTGAAAAAGTGGTGGTGGTCGATGGTCGTCAATGGTGGTTCAGACCGGTGGTGGTCGGCGGCGGTCGTCAACGGTGGTTTAGACCGACAGTGGTCGACGGTCGTCAACGCTGGTTTAGACCGGTGGTGGTTCAAATCAAGTAGGAAAGATGATAATTTTGTCTTTTTGAGAATATAGGATGGAATGAAATCGAATTCCTTCTCAATTGTGATGGAATGACCAAATCTATGGATGGTGGAATGTGTGGAATTCAATTACATTCCATAGGTAAGCCAAACGACTGAATGGAATTTGGTCAAAAAATTGATCATTCCAATTCCGTCAGAATCCTGCGAACCAAACGCTTCCCTTAGGGTTTTTAAAATTTGTTCTTCAAAGTGGTGTCGAAGGTTGGTGCCTAAATGGAGTGATGGGGATGTATTTGGAGCCTTGGAGGTGCTAGTGTTGGGCTCAAAGGTGGATGGAGAAGTGGTGGTGCTGGTTTTTTTTTTATTGAGTTTGGCATGTGACCGTAAGATGAAGAGGAAAAAATGAAAATAGATCACGTATTCACAATAAGTATATATTTTTATTTTTTATATAACATTAATAAATAATCTATATTTTTATCTCATTAAAAAGAAGATGAAAGAAATGTGTAAAAAAGAAAAATGCTTATAACTTAACGCAACAAATTTAACGGAATTAAAGTAAGGGACATGTAGCGGGGACTTTGGGCATATTAGCAGGCCTATTCATGATCCATAACAAAAATAAAACTATATATATCAAATGCATAAAAAACCGAGGAACAAATCCACAGTTTTCACAATAACCACCAAACCAAATAGATGATGTTTATAATTTAATCTTATTATAAATGTCCAAAATAAAAAGACATTTTTATAAATGTCTAGTTATTACAATTTTTTTGTTGATTGAATGATAAAATTTATTCTTAATGATAGATGGAATAATTAACTTTTACATATGATAGTTAAAGAGTGGAATTGAAAGCTAATATTTACTTATTTAGGATAAAATAAGATAAACATAGCCACATAACATAAAATTAGGAAATATTCCATTGAGGTTATATGCAATCGGCTTATTCATCATAACAGGACGGAACATAAGCCTTTTAATTAAGGGGGGTCAAATCCAACAAAACATTTTCATCGATAAGCTCAATTCATTATAAAAAAAAAACTGTGTGACAAGATAATAGAACCTATGACCACATATACAGAGGTCATATACACATAACCACTGATCTAAGCACAGCTTATTGATAATATTTCTAATATCTAGTATTTAAGGTCATGTGACAAGCCTTTTCTTAGAATTTTTTTGAAAATCGAACGAACTAAACGCTTTTTCCAATTTTTCATTTTCTCTGAATTTTTTTTCTAGAAAACAGGAAATTTTTCACAAACCAAATGCAAACTTAGTTTTTTTTTACAGGAGTCAACGTTGTAAAAAGTTTTTATAGGAACCTCACCTTTCTTAAATTCTTGTACAATAAAGTGAGAAACTTGATTTTTATCTTTAAGTTGGTATGAAATAACATTTTGTTAGTTGTTTATATATTTTTTTGACTTTTATATTCAATATAATAATTTTAAAAAAATAGAAAATTGGTTTTTACAAGAATCTCCATTCGAGATGCTCTTAATATCATCCTCAAAAACACCTTTTTTTATCTTTCAAATGTGTATCGTTTAATCTGATTATGATGTAAAGAGGTGTTCATATTTTCAGACAAATTAACTAAAATAGTCAATTAACTCCACCAAATTCACTCTTAGTCATTTTCAATCAAATACGTATTTTAGAAAGAAAAAAAATATGCAAATTTAAGTAATTCCCATAAAGAAGTAAAGAATTCGCATAATCATTTTTCCTAAATCTAAAGTTTAACATAGGTGCTTACTTTGATCAAAATGTGAATTCAACGTCAAAATTGACTAAAAATTGAACTTGGTTTGTTAATTGAGAAATTAACCAAAATAGTCAACTACATTTTCTTGTCAATTTTTCGATTGAATTCTTATTTTAGCTAGTGTTTAGACAAATTTTTTTACGTATTTATATAAACTTAATTTTTAAATTAAAAAATAAATTACATAAGGCTTTCAAATTTTTGCACAAGATTTTTTATTACTTCAAAAATTCACTCTCTACGCATATTGATAACTCTTGAATATGAGAGTTATTTTGGGTCTTTTTCTTTAATTTAATTCTTTTAAATTCCATCTTTTTAGGCTTTTATATTTTCTTTTCTTATAATCTTGCTTCACTAGATGATTTAATACCAAAAGGTAAACCCTTTTCGGCCAGTTTTCACCACAAAGTCACCACAGTGGAGTGACAATGTACTTAATGAATAAGCTGCTGAAGTCTCCGGTTATTTTCTGCTGAAAAATGAAGGCAAAAAATGACAAAATCCAGCTGGAAAGAAGGCAATAAAGAATATTTTTTAGAGTCATGGGCTAGTCTAGATAGAGGAAGGTGCAATATTTGTATGTTGGGTAAAGACCTCTAGGCAATTTCTTCCTTGTAGTATAAAAGGGAGCCTTTGGTCTCATTATTACACACACCTCCAAGAGTTTTTAGAACTCTCTCTCTTTTTCTTCTTTCCGCACTTGCTGGTTCTTCTTTTTATTTTTATAGTTTAGTTTTATTTTCTTGTTTTTCAATTTCTGCAATTTAATTTTCTGCATTGTACCCCTGTCGCCACAACCTCGACACTGTGGTGACAGTTTTATCTTATTAATATTAACGCAAGTTATATTTCAGTTCATTTCTGTTTATTTACTTTTTTCCATGTCTCGTAGTAGCTAAATTGTCTCTATGGATGTGTGTGTGAGTTTAACTTAAGTGTTCATATAATATGTGGGTGTTCTCGTTTTTAATACCTTAACGTTTGGTCACTTAAATTGGGACTTAAACTTGACGCGGATAAGCCGATCACTTTGAAGTGTTAATATAAGATCTTAGACCCAGAGATGGACGGATCCGAAATACGGTTTAAGTGATGCACAAAGATTCGAGAGGACTTTGAATAGTAACGCAGAGATGCGGACTTTGTATGTATTTAACTAGGATTTCATTGGGGGTCATACTTTATATCACAAAGAGATTTCGATATATTCCGTATGGTCAACTTAATCTGAAATTAAATCGGCAAATATTAAAGTATTAATTATGAGAACTTTATATAAATTTATAAGTCGTCTATAAGAACTTCACTCTCGAGAGAATTTGTACCCATAACCATCTTTTAATTATTGTTTAATCTCGTTATTTACAATTTTTACCAACTCTCAAAGTAATTTTAAATCAAACCAAAACCGAAAACCAAGAAGTTCATAAAAATCTCATATTCTCAGTAGTTCCAGTCCCTGTGGGAACGATACTGGTATTTTACCACTTTATTACTTGAAGGCGACTATAGTGTCGGTGTGCACTTGCACCGCCACTGTGGGGACATTGTGCCCACTGTGAATACACGAACGGTATTTAGCTGTCACATATGCGTATGACATCTTATTGACTTATTTCGATGTGGTATAGGTGATAAGTTGTTTTAAGTGTTTAGATTGGAAAAAAGTAAAGAAGTTTATACCGGTAGTGATAAAGAGTTTTTAATAAGTTAAACAATCATGACTTATCAAAACTCCTTATTACTTTTAACCATTTTCTAATCTTTTTACATGTATAAGCAACCCAAACACCTCCTAAAAAACAACTTATTAATTTATTTCAGTTTGGCACCACCGTACCAACATAAACGAAACCAAAACATTTTTTTTATAAAATTTTGATTTACCACCAAATAAGTTAATAAACATTTTTTTAAAAGTTGTTTTAAATAAGCAAATCCCAAACACCCCCTAAAAATAAATTTGCTTGATAAAATTTAACTCTATAAAATAACTAAAAATAAATTTGGTTGATAAAATCGATTATTTCAGCTAATTTTCCATATGCACACTTGGAGACAAAACTCCACAGCCACCCCCAGAGAGTACCTGAAGCACTGCATATCACCCACCTCAATTTCCATTTCAAATTCTCTTTAATCCTTCAGGGTGAGCATCGAAATCGAGTACCCGTCTTTAAAATCAAAACCCCTTCGAAATTGCCGGTTCTAGAACCGGAACTGATGTGATTGGTTCCGGTTCCTAAAATACGAAACCAACCAGGACCGGTTCCGGTTCTCATTTTTTTTGAACCGTTACCCGATGGATAACCGCTACCCATCACTTTTAAATAAAAAATATTTTATATATTTGTAAAATGATAAATAAAAACTCAAACTTTTTAGTTTGTTTATGCAATAATTAGTTTTTATCGAATTAGTTTTAACCATTTGTTGTATTTATTACTTTAAGTCGATATTTTGTAGTTTATGATTACATTCTTATCGTATGCAATGTAAAAAAATAAAAATAAAAGATTGAAACCGGGTACCCGGTACTGGAACCGGTTCCGTCGGTTCTGATTCCGGTTCCAAAATATAAAAATCCGGTGTTAACGGTTCCGGTTCCATAAAAAATAGCCGGGTACCCGATTATGCTCACCACTACTTCAAACACCAAACTAAATTTTCCAGAAAACATCGGATTAAGAATCAATTAAGGTCGTAGTTTAGAATACACAAAGACAAAGAAGAAGAAAAAACCCTAATTAATCAATACAAACCCATCATCAATTTTAATTTTTACCATAAACTAATTTAGTAATCAGGCATTAATTGAGGAATCTTGCCTTCTTCTTCTTCTTCTTCTTCTTTTTCAGCAGCATTCTTCTTTTCCTTCCATCTCAACCAAATACAAACCACCGTAAAACTCAACACCAAACTCAACAACCCACTTCCCAACCCGATTCCGACAATCGTCACCACCGATAACCCTCTACTCTTCATCGGACCCAACGGGTATCCGTACAGATCCTTATTTCCATCAAATGAGCTCACGTTGAACGCCGCCAAGTTCCCACTCCGGTTCCCAAGGCTCGCCGGAATCATCCCAGACAACTTATTATTCGAAACGTCAAAAACCGATAACCGAACCAACGACCCGAGCTGACCCGGAATCGTACCCGTGAGTATGTTATCGTGTAAATCGATAACATTAAGGTAAGCGCACATGGCGAGCGACGGCGGGATAACGGCGGAGAGACGGTTGGATGAGAGATTTAGTACGGCGAGGTTGACGAGATATTGGAGTTCGACGGGAATATTTCCGGCGAGTGAGTTATTGGATAAATCTAACGATTGTAGATTTGTACAGTTGGAGATGAAAGGCGAAATGGTTCCATGGAGATTGAGGTTTTGAAGGGAGAGTTTGTAGATACGGCCATTGTTGCAGGTAGCTCCGGCGAGGGTGGAAGTGAAATCGGAACAAGGGTTTGAGAAGGTCGATTTGGTCCAGTTATGGAGGTTTTTGTTGGGATCAATGAAGGATTGGAATAAATGGGTTAAGCAAGATTCGTCGTCTTTGGGATCCGGCGACGATGGTGGGAGGAAGGTGGTGCATGTTAGCATGAAGAGAAGTAATAATTTGGAAATACGCATATCAGTGCGCATGTTAGAGAAGGAGGATGGTGATGGTTAACAAAAGAGTGAATGGTATATTGGTATTATTATTATTATTGGCTTTTTGGAGAGAAGAGGCGTGGGAAGGCACTAAAATTTTGTGTTTGGTGAAAATCCAACCAAGAAAATGATAATTATAATATTTTTTGTATTATAAATATTATTTTTTAATATATATTTTATTGGGAATTTAATTATTTTGACCCATTTATAAAATGGATTTACCAAAATAATCAAAATCTTTTTTAGTTTACCAAAATGACCAGAATCTCTTCGAAATACATATCGATACAAACATCAGATCGAGTGAAAGTCAAAAGCACCCAAAACGACGTCGTTTTGGCCAAAAGGGTTCCGCCAAATACTGAATATCTCCGCCACATGGCGGAGGGGCCCAAAACAACGTCGTTTTGGGCCGTTTTTCGCGTATCCCTGGACCGTATACGAATACCTCCGCCACACCGTATGAATACCTCCGCCACATGGCGGAGGGGACCCAAAACGACGTTGTTTTGGGTCCTTTTTTTGCCTGTAAGCTTTTTATTGATAGAAAAAATTAAAATATTATTTAACTATTTGAGCAAATAGCCTCTTGTCCCTTAGACCATATCCAATCCACCACTAAAAAAACAAAAATCACAAAAAACCTTCCAGGTTTAAGTTAAATAAATTAAATGTGCTATTTTTTCAAAAAAGCTTCCAGGCAAAAAAAATGGCCCAAAACGACGTCGTTTTGGGTCCCCTCCGCCATGTGGCGGAGGTATTCATACGGTGTGGCAGAGGTATTCGTATACGGTCCAGGGATACGCGAAAAACGTCGTTTTGGGCCCCTCCGCCATGTGGCGGAGGTATTCAGTAATTGGCGGAGCCCTTTTGGCCAAAACGACGTCGTTTTGGGTGCTTTTGACTTCCACTCGATCTGATGTGTGTATCGATATGTATTTCGTAGAGATTTTGGTCATTTTGGTCAAATCAGAAAGTATTTGGTCATTTTGGTAAACGTATTTTGAGGAATGGTCAAAATAATTAAATTCCCTATTTTATTCCAACTTATTATTAACTTTCAATATTCTAAAAAATTTGTTGTGAAAGCCGTCGTGGTACACCATGGCTTAAGACTTATATATGACGTCACGCCATGGTCTAATGCGTGATTTTTGTAACACCATGCGTGATTTTCTTACTATTTTAATTTTTTGTTTTTGCTAAAATCTAAAATCTAAACCCTAAATATATATATATATATATATATATATATAGAGAGAGAGAGAGAGAGAGAGAGAGAGGAAAGTTCAAATGTGAACCTATCTTTGATTGTGAACATGAGGACAGATCTCAGCCCTTGATCTAAGCCATATTCAAGCTCCTCTTTAAATGTGGCTTGAGGGGTAATTCTGGAAAAAAAAAATCAAGCTGCTCTTTGATATCACTCCCGCTTATTTCTTCCTTCTCTGTTAATCGTCTTCTTCTCTGTTAATCGTCTTCTTCTCTGTGAAGAACTTTATTAATTGGATTTGCGATTTCTGAAATTAAATCGATTGTGATCCAGTTGAAAATTCTACTTTTTTTGTTGATTGCGATTATGTTACATGTTTCGAAAATACAGACCTAGAATTTGGTTTCAATGTTGAAGATGCGTCGATCTATATCTTATATTCAGACTGGATCTATAAACATAAATTATAAAAACACCAGATTGTAGTATATATTCAGTCTGAATATAAGTTAAAAATTGAAGTTTGTATAATCGTAGCTTATATTCAGACTGAATATAAGCTAAATTTTGAAGTTTGTAAAATCGTAGCTTATATTCAGACTGAATATAAGCTAAATTTTGAAGTTTGTAAAATCGTAGCTTATATTCAGACTGAATATAAGCACTAAGAGTCTTAATATTCAGACTGAATATAAGCTACAATTATACAAACAACTAGTTGTAGCTTATATTCAGACTGAATAAAAGCTACGATTATTAAACTTCAAATTTTAGCTTATATTCAGACTGAATATAAGCTACAATTATATAAACTCATAATTGTAGCTTATATTCAGTCTGAATATAAACATAACATTTTATGTTTATATTCAGACTGAAAATAAGCATAATATTTTATGCTTATATTCAGACTGAATATAAACTATAATTATACAAACACATAATTTTAGCTTATATTCAGACTGAATATAAGCTACAATTATACAAACTCATAATTGTAGCTTATATTCATTCTGAATATAAACATAAAATGTCATGCTTATATTCAGACTGAATATAAACTAAAATTATTCAAACACATAATTTTAGCTTATATTCAGTCTGAATATAAGCATAACATTTTATGCTTATATTCAGACTGAATATAAACTACAATTATTCAAACACATAATTTTAGCTTATATTCAGTCTGAATATAAGCATAACATTTTATGTTTATATTCAGACTGAATATAAGCTACAATTATACAAACACATATTTTAGCTTATATTCAGACTGAATATAAGCTACAGTTATTCAAACACATAATTTTAGTTTATATTCAAACTGAATATAAGCTACAATTATACAAACCCATAATTGTAGCTTATATTCAGTTTGAATATAAGCATAACATTTTATGCTTATATTCAGAAACTTCCTGTGATAAAATGATGAACAATCATACTAAAAGGGAAAAAACATTTGAATAACATTCTTACACTTTATCAAGAAAAAGAATCTGGATCTGAAAATGAAAAGACTTGTGATTCAAAGGAGAAACACAAAACAAAAACAAACTTGTGCGAATATTTATTTTGGGGAAGATGATGAAGAAATTTGGGGCGGAAGTAAAATTTCTTTTGGGGAAGATGATGAAGAAATTTGGGGAAGATGATGAAGAAATTTTGGGGAAGATGATGAAGAAATTTGGTGAAGATGATGAAGAAATTTTGGGGAAGATGATGAAGAAATTTGGTGAAGATGATGAAGAAATTTTGGGGAAGATGATGAAGAAATTTGGTGAAGATGATGAAGAAATTTGAGGAAGATTATGAAGAAATTTGGAGAAGAAGATGATGTCTGGTTCTTATTTAAATCGTCAGGTTATATTTAGGATTTAAGCCATGACCTGAGTTTTCCACTTATTTACAAAAATGCCACCGCGAATTTTCTCCCTTTTATTTTGATCTGATTTAAAATGGATGGTTGTGATTCGTCCTCATGTTCACAATCAAAGATAGGTTCACATTTGAACCCACCCCTATATATATATATATATATATATATAGGAAAGTTAAAATGTCAACTCAAATTTAGTTGTGAACGTAAAGACAATTGAGAGCGCGACACGTGTCTAAATGTAGATTATTAAGACCGAATAATCAAATAAATATTCAGAATGAATATAGTGTTTACTCGGTCTGAATAATGCTTATTCAGTCTCAATAAGCATTATTCATACTGAATAAACATTATATTCAGTTTTATTCAGTCTGAATATTTGTTTGATTATTCAGTTTGAATATGACACGTGTTGCGCTCTCATTTGTCCTTACGCCAAATTTGAGTTCTCATTTGAACCCGTCTATGTATATATAAAGAGGGTCATATCAGGACGGTAACAATTTACGAGAATGCGAGGACAATCATCAGTCAATCATTTTGTACGTGAAATTTTTTATTATCTTTGTGTTCTCGTAAATTGTTACCGTTCTCACGTGAACTCACCTCTCTCTCTCTCTCTCTGTATACATATATATATATATATAACCTAATTTAAAATGCTTAATATCATTAACTCGTTGAGTAATAGTATAAAACAAAAGTTTATATATGTATAATCTTATACATAATATACATTTTTTTTGCAATAAGACACGTCTTGAATAACGCCAACGCTCGCCATGACCTCTAAGGCTTAAGATTTGACATCGCCGCAACGCTACGTCTCACGCTATTTAGAACATTGTTAATTTTACAATCAATTTTCTTTTGACATAATTTTACAATCAATTTTAATTCCTAAATTTCTCACAAAATGTATCAATTATATATTATGTTACTTAAAAACTATTGCAAAAAGTCTCTCCTCTAATTTATTGGAGCATAGTCAACCCTGAATGTATTTAATGGGAAAAAAAAATTTCTACTAAAAATTAATGATGGTATTATTTACACGGTATCTCCCCGGACCCTTACCATACGCATCGATTTGTCATCTATCCAAACCCTACCTCCAAATTTGGCCCAACCCTTGCCTAGTTGTCATTACAAACTACGATTTCGTTATGTTACTAAGATCATTTCTAACATTTTTCCTATAATTTTTTTAAAATGGAAAATTAAATAACAAAATTTCTAAAAAAAAATTGAATTCATCTCCAACAAATTCCCTATAATTTCTTCAAAATAATATTAAAATATTGCATCGTCTATTAAAATATTATTTCTCTGATTAAATACTTATTTTTCAAAATTTTCTATTGATCGATTGATTTGGTAATCATTTTTAGAGTGAACTCCATATTTGGAGAAAAATTCACTCTCTCTCCTACTTTCTTCATTTTGGAGAAAAGTTTTGGGGAAGCTCTTGGAGCAAAATTTTTGTCCAAAATCCTCATATTCTCCATTTTCTTTATTTTGGGGGAGCTCTTGGAGATACTCTAACATTATCTTAACCGTTGTTTATGTTTACGAGCTGATACTTTTCTTCTTTTACTGTTTTCTAATCAAATTCTTTTGTACATTGAAACTATTGTCGTCCTCAAGACATGTTATTTTGATTCGTTTTTTATATAATTCATTATTTTATAAAGCTTTATATAATCCAATTTGCACAAGCTTTATAGTTTATAATAAGATGATTATGCAAAAATACTCATTATATATTTACAAGTTGAATAATCAAAAGTCATAACCTGTTTTTGATTAAATATGATACCATTTGCATTTAGTAGTTTCTCAAATCTTTTTTATCTATACAATAATTAACGATTATTTCAATTCATGCAATATGTATTCATTTTGCAGTTTGTATTTTGTATTTTTGACATTTAAATTGTAATGTTTGATTTTACGTATAATTTATTAAAAACATGTTTATTGTTAATCATATGGTTATAATATCAATTAAAAGGGATAAACTAATAAAAAACGGATGGTTTATAATAAATTATTGTAAATAAAATTGTAGTGTAAGTTGTAACACGAAAAACAACATGATCAACAAATATGATGATTTCTAGTGACAACTAATGTCACAAATTCATGATTAGTTGATATCTGTTTGATATTAAACCGAGTCTTTTGCCTCTAAAATAAGAATAAAGCATGATGTCATATTCTTGGTAGAAATTACAACAAAGTTATCATATTAGTTGTAAATATTTAATTAGCATCTTCAATAGATAATATAAAGAAACGAAAATGAGGTTTGTGTAGCTTCGCTTATTTATTAGCTTGAATAATATAAATGTTTTCGTTTTCAACTTAAAAAGCTTAATAAACGGTTAACTAAATTGGTTAAGTTATACTAATGTGTTTGATTTTAACTTAATAATAAGATATTGACTTAACATGTTAAGTTGACTCATGCTATCTTAATTTATTAAATTTGTGTTTTTCCCCCTCCAAAATTACCCTTGTCCTAAAAGATTTAATCACACGTCTTATTAAAACTAATTAGTTTACCAACATGTATAAATTAAAATTTGTAATTAAACAATAATTTTGAAGTTATTAAATTATGAACTCGTTAAAGTCATATTATTTATGTCATTTTAAATAATTCATGTTATTTTAACTTTTTATTTTTATTTTAAATATTTATCAAACAATTAATTTTTATTCAACATTTACATAAAAATAACATATTATACATTAAGAACAACTTAATGCTTAAAAACAACTTAATAAATTTAAAATTTCATGGATAAAAACGTGAAATATTCTCTTAACGTCTGATGAATGACAGACGCAACATGGTATTTCACAAGTTTATTGGACTTTTATATATGATTGATATATCTATATATATATATATATATTTAAATTAAAAGTATTAATGTAGAGCTGGAATAGCTCAGTTGGTTAGAGCGTGTGGCTGTTAACCACAAGGTCGGAGGTTCAACCCCTCCTTCTAGCGATTCCTTTTTCCTTTCAAATTTATTACCCTTTAAAACTGCAGACCGTCGTCGTTTTTGATATTAAAAAACAAATAATATCATTCAAAAATTTGATATTAAAAAACAAATAATATCATTCAAAAATTAATATAAAAAAATATCATTCAAAAATTTGATATTAAAAAACAAATAATATCATTCAAAAATTAATATAAAAAAATATCCGTTGAAATCAACCAAAAAATCTAAAAATATTTAAAACCATGGAATTAGGCAAAGAACACATTAGAGGACTTTACAAAATTTTGCTCGGCAAAAAATCCTCGATCGACCACTGATATTAATCTACCGGAAATGTGTTTTACAATTATTTTTTAAATGTGGTGTTTAGGGACGTAAATAAACCAAATATTTAACAAAAGCTGAAAGGTTCATCTATATTCATTTAACTAATAATAAATTATGGATTTGGTCTATATGGTTTTTAAATTTGTTTTGGATTTGGTCCCAAAAAAATGTTTATTATAAGAAAGCCCCGATAATTCACATTAGAAATGTTTTGGTCCCTAGTTCCCTACCAAAAAACAACTGTTAAATGATGATCAATTTGGTCAATTGCCATTTTTCATTTGCTCATTTAAATAAATTTTAAAAAAATCTAATCATAATCTTCAATTGCCTTCGTCGGCCATTAATCCCATCTTCGATAAAAAAAATAAAAAAAACAAATCCAAACATCAAATAAAAAACAAATTCAAACCTCAAACCTAAAATAAAATTAAACCCAGAATCAATCAAAAAAATCAAACCCATGAACATGAATCAAAATTGAGAGTGAAACAGGAACTAAACATCACCAAATATGCATATATGTTTTCTGGTTCTTGGTTCTTATTTGATTATAGTCATGTGGTGAAGTAAAGAGAAATTGTGACAAATTGGAGAAAGGGGAAAGAGATCAGCAATGTGGGTTGATCCAAACACCTAGGTTAAAACCCGATTTTCATGAACATCATGAGGGTCCAACAATGATATATTTTTTACCCGTCAAAGCTTGAACTGGAAATAAAATTATCTTCATTAAAAACTCAAATTGAAAGGCAGTCCAATTTTCGGCCCCATATATCACGGTTGTTAGTGGCAAGGACCCAAAAGTAACAAAAATACATACTAGTGGGTTGTTTTGGGGGGGGGGGACTTTGAATAAAAAAAAAACTTTGGGGACTAAATTCAAGAAAAAACTAAAACCACAGGGACCAAATCCATAATTTACTCTTTAACTAATTAAGAGCATGTTGGAATATTTTTTTACCCATTTAGTTAAACAAACGACTATAAAGAATTGCCTCACGTTTGTTCGTTTATATTACATATAGATTAAACTACATTTGGGTCTGTGAATCTTTGTGTTGCACCGATTTTCTTGGATTAGGTTCATAAAGTTTCATATTGCAAAAAAAATCTATGTGATAGGTAAAAATGTTTGATTTTAGTATCTCAGACTAACATCGTTTAAAGAATATTTTAAGTCATAGATATTGCTGTCGTTTTATTCTTTTCTTAACTCTCTATTAAATATGTCTCCATCTTCAAAAATATTTTCACTCCCCACCATTTACATTCCTTACCCTGCTAATTCTTCTTCCGTCTTTAGCTTACATCTTTTCTTTTGCATCGCCATTTTTGTCTCTATCCTCACCTTTTCCCGTTCTACAGACGACCTTACGTTGGCTCTCTCAGACCCCCAACCCAAAACAACCATATGTGGCCTCGCCGACATCCCATTCGTAGGCCTTCGTTTACCTTCATTTGCTTGTTTGACTCATAGAACCCTAGCAAAGCTCTATACTGCTTTTAATGGATGAGTCTTTTTATCATCATGAGTGAACCAAACACTGCTAAGAAATTCCTCAACAATTAGGCATTTGTGTTGACCGCTCGATCAAGGAGTCGGCATACAAGTTGTTGTTTCACTGTGCCTTGGGTTTTTGCTCCATACGACGAATACTTACTTAACCTTAGAAGAATCTATGCAACCTATTTACTTTTCCCCGATGAGGTGATGGGTTTGGGGATTTCAGATTGGATTAAGATGGTGGATCTGTTGGAAATTAAATTTAAGACCCAAAAAAATAAACTTGACAGTAATTTGTAAAAACAAGATGATCAAATCAGAATGTTGAGTCGTGGGTGAGATCAATTTCTGTAAAGTGAATTATGGTGCTTTGCAAACTGTGTTGTAGTTTAAATGCGACGTCTCCTCATGATAAAACAACAACTTACGCTTGATCAGATTGCACAACCTAATCAATAGATCTATTTGTATTGTATTTCAAACATCTCTTTGCTCTATAAAACTAACAAACTCAAATCTGTTTTTTGTATATATTTTATATGGAAAACCACACCTATATATATTTTTTTGAAGAAGACAACCTCTCCAAAATGTTAGCCTAGCGGTAACGGAATTTTTACATCATCCACAAGGTCTCGGGTTCGAGCCTTGGGAGTGGTGGTTTTCCTATGAATGGTGGAGGAGTGGGGGTTTATCCCCAAGGTGAAAGTTCGGGTCCAACATACTGCCCATATGGATGTCATTATGGGTTCGAATCACAAACTACTAAACTACTAACTTGCCGTTTAAAAAAAAATAGCTTTTTCATTCATCAAGCATTTAATTATTTTGATGAGAAATTTAAACGTTTAATTGGCTTGGTCAGTTACAAAACCTTTGAAGGTAAAAGAAGTATATGGAAAAACGTTTTCTAAGCCAAGCAAAGGCCCAAGGCCCAACCCATCCAAAGATTTATATATATAAATGTATGGCTTTAAACTATGTTTGGTTAATTATGTTTAGTAAACATTAGCTGATAGCCTGATGGAAATGATAAAAAAGAATTAAAGAAAATTAGTCAATTATAACATGTTATAAATATTTAAATCAATCTCTATTGATATAGTATGTTAATTAATTAAACAATATAATAAAAAAAATTAAATAATTTAATAAAGAATTAAATTGATTATATATATATATTTACAAATTTTGGGAATTGTTAAATTTTTTTTATAAAAAATCTACATTAATATATGATTTTAGATAGCCATTATATATAATATGTAAAAAAATTTAGTCAACATCAAAAATTCTAGTTAACTAATGTATATTTTTTTTAAATATAATTGATAATTAAGTTAAATATTTTACTAAAATTATTTATCACGGTTTTATTATTTATCAAAATAAATAAATATAATTTTGATTTTGTGTAACTTACATATACATTTTTAGAATTGTTATACTTTCTTTTTGATAACTAAATATATGAAATAATAATAAAAAATAATATAAAAGTAATTAATATAATTAATGATAATTAATATTAATGGATAATGTACAATTAAAATTAATTAATAATTAAAATTAGCAATATTTATTTATAATTAAAAGTAATAAATAACAACTAATATTAACATAGTTATAACTTATAAATAGAAAATATGTTAAAAAAACTACTAAAACCCTACTCCAAATAACCGTTCATAAACCGATGTATAAGTTATTTTTTGTCCATCCAGATAAGGCTTTTGAAATAAACCCAACCTATATTTGCTAAAATAATCTTAAATGGAATTGATCATGCGATCTCCGATTTGCAAAAAAATCAATTCACCAACATTATCAAGTCAACTTTTCATATTAAATTAAGTTCATTTTAAATTGGACCAAGTTTTATCATCCATCGAGCAAAATGACACTCATGGAGGTAAGGAGGATCCTTCATGCGACCTCAAATTTTGCTTTTATAAATAACATCATATTGTTTGTGTTCGGAAAAGTGTATGATAATTTCGGTGATAATGGCTGCAATGATGATGAACACGAGCTCGAGATCAGAACCTTCAATTGGAGCCAGGGCCGGACCTATGAAGGCCTCATTAGGGCCCCATGCACTCACTCAACCGATTTTTACAAGTAGGATTTTTTGTGAAGTACAAAGAATGTACATGCTAAACTGTGAGAGAAGTTTTACGATATTAGAAGATACAAAGGACATCAACCAAAAAACTGAAATATTACTTCAAAATCAACCAAAAACAAAAAGAAGACCATCGAAATCAATGAAAAAACTTTAAAAAATCCTTCACAATGATGGAATTGAGCTAAAAAGACACCAGACGACTTTACAGGCCTTTGACCCACCTTAAAGATGCATCCGCTCTATAAAAATCTTGGTTCCACCAATGAATGGAGCGATCATTTTCCAATAGTTAGCTGGTTTGATTTCCAAGGAGTGCGGAAGAGGTGCACATATAGGGATGACAAAAAAAATTCTGAAAACCGAACAATTCGGGTCGGGTTCGGGGACATCTTAACGGGGACGGAGCAGGGATCGGGGATGCTATCGGAGACGGGGATGGGGATAATACTCACCGGCCCGACCCGATAATATATATATATATTATAATATATAAATATATAATATAAATAATATTCAAAAACATAAAATGGGCTAAGTATATACAAGACTTAAATAATATATATATATATATATTTGAAATTTTTACGTTTTTTTTTCTATCCGGGTTTAGATTCGGTTTCGGATAAAACCAATGGGTAATGGTGAGTTCTTTGCTTAATTGGGTTCCCCAACGGGGATCGGAAAAACTGCAGGGACCCGATGGAGATACCCGATAAGCTCCCCAACGGGGATCGAAATAGGGACCGGGATACCAATAACGGCCCGAACCCTCCCCGTTGCCATTCCTATGCACATAGTTATCTATACACATAGTCATATGTAATTAATAATGTATATTCACATATGAATATTTATTATCAAGATTTAAAAAGCAGATTAAAAAAAATACCAATACATGGGTTGGTTTTAACTTTCGTAAAGTTGATATCTTCCTAACTTTACCTAAACATAAAAATCTGTTTTTGCATGAATACATTTATGGTCAAGTGTCAATTCTTATTCCCTATGTTTTTTTTTATGTAATGATGATTAACAATTTTAATCAAGTTCGGTTGTTCATCAAAGACCCCACAATAATATTTCTGAATGATTTTTTTTTTCACTTTCCTTCTTGTGTGTGGTAAATTGATATATCGTACAAACATATTTGGATTTCACTACAACTATTCAATCACGAAATTAAAAGGACAAATAACTTTAACTTTTTTCTTTCTACAGATATTCTATTCATTTTTAACCATGGATGTTTGTATGAACTTGTGCCACAGTAGTGGATCCAGAATTTTTGTCCATTTTTTGGGGTCCCATTAAGGTAGACTAAAGGCGCGTAAAGTCACCCGACGTGTTTCGGGAAACTTTTTAAGTTATTTAGTTGATTTCAAGAGATTTTCTTAGTGTTTTTGTCGATTTTGAGAGATTTTCTTAGTGTTTTTGTCCATTTCAAAAGATTTTTTTCGGTTTTTTTAATATTTTTGTCAATCGCCGGCAAGATGGGGTCCCTTGGAAAATTTTACTGGAGAGAACTAAGCCTAAATTTATTATTTTTGATATTTTTTAGTCTGTATAATTTTTTTAACAATTCACTGGGGTCCTTGGACCCCCCCCCCCCCCTTTTCAAGCTACATCCACCACTGCTTGTGTGCACCTAGACTAATTTTCAGGGACCTAAAAGAACAATAAAAAAATGAACGACAACCTTACAGAATTCGAATCAATGACCTCCGAGAAAGATTCCTGAAGCTCAAATCTTATTTCCAGTTAAACTAAGACCATCTCCAACCCACCCCTATAAACACAAAAAACACAAAAATGAAGGTAATTTTACCTCCAACCAACCACTAAAACACAAAAATAAATGGAGGGGCAAAATATTGACCTCCATATTTGGAGGTCAAAAAAGTATGCCACTATAAATTTTATTAATACTTTATCTAGTTTTTCTAATTGTATATATACATATATAGATTAATAGGTATTATATAAATAGTATAATAATAAATATATATTATTTTATTGTTAAAAGTGTTTTTAGTGTTGTTTTTTTTAGTGTGTGATTGAAGATGAATTTTTTTAGTGTTTAAGGGACCCACCATTTTTAGTATTTTTAGTGTATGATTGGGTTGGAGATGTCCTAATTAACTACACATAGTTAGATATTCTATTCATTATAATTCAAAAGAAGATTTTTCTGTTGTTAATGGTTTGTACTAGAAAAAGACTTGTAATGCATCACTTGAAAAGAAGATTTTTTTTTCTTTTGTTAATGGTTTGTACTAGAAAAAGACTTGTAATGGCATCACCTGAAAAAAAAAGTGTCCTTAAAATTTAAACAAAACCAGTGTCCTATAAATTTATATTTTTCTATAACACTTTTTTAAGTAGTATCATATAAAATAATTAATATAGTACTTTATTTTACAAATATCCTTAAAAACATGTTAAAATCTAAAAAGCATCTTATAAGTTATAACCTATTTAACATTTTTAACCAAAAACGTTTTATTATTTGGTCATATAAAATATTATATTAAGAGACCTAATAGGTCATATACTATAATTTATTTATTTTTATAAATATGTAGCAATTATAAGAAAAAACTAAACTCCTATGATAGATCAAACTGGCCAAGTTGTCCCATTTGGCTAGGCTTATTGTTCTCGTTTAACGTATTTTTTATAAAACCGGTATTTTACATTTACATTTTGAACAATTCATAGATTTATGCAAAACATTGTCTAGGTATAAAACCGAATAGATTTTAGAGTTTTGAAACACATACATACTATTTTATATATCATCCATGTAAAAAAAATTAAACTTTAAAAATACAATATTTATAATGTATATATGGATAAGAGGACGATCATGCAAAAAGGTAATTAATTTATGAGAAGATACGTAGTTATATGTCGGTTAACATGTGTTTAATGAGGCGCGATACACTCTATTAAAGGTAGGGTGTAAAGGCCGTAGTAAAACCCATTCTCAAATAAAATTTAAAAATCTACCCCTAAGTTTTTTTTCTTTATTTATCGCAAGTTATCTTTTTAGCTTTGTATCTTAAATTGTCTCCATTTTCGAGAATCTACAATGATCAATAAACTCATATACATATAAAAATAAATAAATGTGTTATTTAATTTAACCAAGCTAGTAAAGAAATAACAAAAAAAAACTGAACCATTTTATCTGAAAACCGAACAATCCAAAACAGTTTTAATTCAGAACTTCTGGGTTATTCGACTTCAGAATTTTTCTTATGCCCTTAGGTGTGCCTCCAATCACTTAGGTTATGTTTGACAAAAATAAGCTAGATTATAAGTTGGTTTATAAGCTAACTTATTTTTAGGTATACGTTTGACAAACCATAAACTAGCTTATAAGTTAGCTTATTGAAACGCTACTTGAAATAGCGTTTTAAGAGCTTATTGTCATTAATTATTAATTTTATTTTTCAATATGCATTTTTTTGGTCAATTTACATTTTTATACGCTAGTTTTGTCAAACATGATTTTTTTTATTAGTTAACTTATCAGTCATCCGCTAACTTATCAACTGGTTTATCAAACTTAGCCTTATAATTCTAAATCGTGTTTAATTATATAGATTACATGCTCATATCATATACCGTTTATGTATGTACTAATACATTAAAAATTATGATTCGATAATTTTTTTTTTGGGTTAAAAGTACATCCCAACATAAATATAAACAACAAAATCAATTATTGTACTTAAAAGTAGTAGCATTAATAAAAAGTCAAAAGTAAATAAACAAAAAAAATGTTAAGTCATGAAAAATATGGTCAAAGGATCATTCTGTCATCAACAACCTATTTTCATCATTTTTCTTGCTTTTTTTTTCCATCACAACAAAAATGGGAACTTTTGCATTGCTCAACTTTGAACACTTTTGAACCCCATTTGTCTACTCAAAATTACCAAATTACCCCCCTCCCATTTCCAAAAAAACACCAAAATTAAACCACCAATTTCTTTTCTTACACTATGCATCTGTCCATGCAGCAAAAATGGGGATATGAGACCTCACTTGGCTTGTTCCTGTTGCTGTTGGAATCCATGTATTCATAGACTTTGAAACCGCCACTGGTGGCGGTGGTGGTGGCGGCCCAAGAACCATAGGAAAGTTGTTCCTTTGGGGGCTATCTTCTTGGTAGCTGCCGCCACCAGTGCCGCTAGTCAACAAGTGGTTTCTGGTGGTGGAGGACTCATCTTCCTCGAGTCCTCCACCACCACCACAACCAGTGGTTTGATTATAAAGTTCCATTTTCCAGTCCAACATGTTGCTATTAGTAGTGGTTTCATTGGAGATGGTTTTGGTTTCTTGACCGTTATGAGTCTGGTTCGATAAGACCTGGTCCGTGACCGTGCATGGTGGGTCCGGGTCTTTGGTTCGCCGGGCTAGTTCACCGGCTAGGAGGGTGTTGCTAGCCATGATCTTTTCCACATTGTACCTTGATATATCAAAGTTTGTTACGGCATTTACGCCACGGAATTTGATCGCAGCCACATCGTAAGCCTCGGCAGCATCCTCCTGTGTGCCTGCAATATTATTATTTTCTAAACTTAAAAAGAATGTTTCAAACTATTAATCAAATATCTTTCACTGCAACAAAATCAGTAAAACGTCAAATATGTCTAAATGTCCTATGTAAAGGTGTTACAGTGACATTCTAACAAATTTTTGGACCAATTTTGAAATAAAATGTTAATATTAGTTTTTTTTATATTAAACTTTTTTAGATAGTTATTGAAAAAAACTAATAGTATGTTCCCAAAAACCTTTCAGGACATCAACTTATTGTAACATTTTTATACAGGACACAATTATATAGTTGTATTATTATATAAACATAAGTTCTATAAAACATTTAGATATATTTAATATAGTATAAAACCGATTTTCCAACACAACTTACTAAATGTGCCGAGATAAAGATCTTTGTTTCCGGCAACACGACCAATCCGAGCTTGCCATCTGCCATGATGATGGTGTCTGAAAAGTTGCAAATTTATATTCAGCAAAAAATACAAATAAACTATCTTTCATACATTTTTACAAATAAAATCAAGAAATCTTGAACCTTGTTACTCCTCTATAAACCGAAGCTCCCCTAGAAAAACCACTGCTTCTCCTGAACACAATTTCAAAAAAAATATGACATTTTAAAACACAAACTTTATACAAGTGTTATAAAACCAAACAAACCCAGTAAATCACAGATAAAATAACAGAAAACGACCTTCTCAAATGAGCAACGTATTCTTGTCTAGACATATTCTTCATTTCTTCGAGTTCTTGCTCATAGTTTTCCAACTAATTTAGTCAACATTTTGGACGTTATTATTATCGAATTTGGTCCGAAAAAGATGCAAAAAATGTTATATAATTCGGATAATCGAAAAGCTACCGGAAAATTGATATGAGTTGAAGGTCCCCAATACTTGAGTGCAGCTAGATCATAAGCTCTAGCAGCTTTCTCTTCCATATCATAACCTCCTAAAAAAGTCAACATCATCAACTACTCATTAGTCAATCTTGATTTCAAAAAAAAGTTTAAAAATTTATAACAAAAACATGAAACAAAAACTTACCCAGATAAACTGAAGCAAAATGTGATATCCAGGAACCAAAAAACATGAAAATTGGTCAGAAATTTGAAGAGTTATGATTAGTCAAACTAAGCAAAGTGACAAAAAAAGTCAACACTTCTAACCTTGTCTTCCCTTCCTGGTTTGGCCTTCTTTTTTGCAACTATTGTCCCATAAATGAGCTTCATATCTACCTGTCCATCTATGCCTGATTTAAATAAAAAAGATTCAGATAGAATCCTAAATATATATATATATATATAAAAATAAATAAATAAAACTCAAAATGGTAGTTAAAAGAATGAACCTGGTGACACCCCTATATTGAGATGTTCTTTGACCAAATGTATCTAAAGATTTTCTATGAACAATTTGCTTCTGCTGTTGATCCACCTTTTCAGACCCTCTTTTCTTTGAATCCATAACCACATTTGTGTTTACTTGCTGTTGTGATCCAGTGACACATGAGCTGGATTGTGAACAGCCAGGGCTTATTGACAAGCTAAGTGTCTGTATACCACCACCACCACCAGCTGAATGGTAATTTGTTGTTGGAATCCAATTCTTCATGCCATTGTTGATCATATCATCTTCACCAACAGTTGGAAGATAAATACCATCATTTGCAATCTGGGTTTCTTTACTTTCTTGATCTTGTTGTAAAGATTGATAAAACCCATTATAATCTAAGTAATTTGGTGGCTGAATCTGATAATTTTGATGATGGTGGTCAAGATTTTGGTGGTAGTACATTGTACTACTGTTATCTAACTCAGGGGTCCCCATTGTTACACCACCAAAAAAGTTTTCAAGTTTTGGTGGTGTTGAAGAAACCATCCCTAAAAAGCAAACATAAATTAGCAACATTTCAAGCAAAACAAAATAAGAAATTGTAAAAATTGAAGAGTTCTATATATAAAAAAACACAGACCTTGTGAATGTGATCTTGTGACTGAATCCATTAAGCAAAGTGAGCCATCAGATTTAAGGGGCATAATAGGAAAAGCAGAGTAGATCCCACCACCATTAACACCCTCATTTCCACCACAGTAAAGATTTTGGTAGTTAAAATGAGAAGGAAGATTGAAAAAAGTTGTGGGATTATTAGAAGAAGAAGATGGGTGTGATGATGATTGAGGTGAAAGTGAAAAACCCAACCAGTTTTCACTGTTTTTGTTGTTGCCATTGTTGCCATTGTTGTCGTTATTGTTATTAGTAGTCATAGTTCTATATGACACTAAAAAGAAAGAACAAAAAAAAGGGTTGTAAATAAGTTGTAAAACCCAAATCAAGTTTAGATTTTTTTTTGTTTCTTGAAATTGGTGAAGTTTGAAAACTAAAACTAAAAACTAATTATACTCTGTTTTTCACCATTTCTTGAAACTAAAATAACAATGGGGGGTTTGTGGGTTTGTGGGTTTGTGAAGGAAGAAGTCAAGAGGCTATATCTTTTTGTTGTTTTCTAGTTGCAGAGTCATAGAAAACAGAATCTATATAGAGATACAGAAAAATGTGCAAGTATATAATAGATAATGAAAAAAAAAATTGTAAAAATTCAAAGATTGGTAAAGGGGAACAAAGCAAGTTCTTTGAAACTAATATACAAAAAGAATGAGTTTACAGCAAACAATGTTGGGAATCCTTCCAGCATTGCATTGGGATCTGTGTTTGAGAAAGACTTGATCTTTTGCTTTTCTTGTTTACCCCGCTCCCCCTTCTCTTTTACTTTATTTATCTGATAGATAGATAGATATGATGTCTCATTTATACTGTAAATGTATATATATATATGTATATATGTGTATATATATGTATATTGATGTAAAGAAATAATGTTTTTTCTGTAACAATATCTACTTACAGATCTTAAACAAAACAAACCCTGTTTAATGACACCAAATTCTGAAGCATGAAAACATGGAAATTTAAAGAGAGATTGTAGTAGAGGATGGATTTGATATAAGCAGGCAAGATGACAAATCAGTCCTTCAAATTGCAGTTGCAGCTAGCAGCATCTGGTTTTGTAGGCTAGTATGTTTTGGCTATGGGATTGGGTTTTTGTAGGGTGAATTAATAGATTGCTGTTTCATGACAAGTTACTTCACACAATTACATTTTTGTATTTTCGTATTTTCTTGTTGCTATACTGTTATCAACTCAACAGAATAAGAATCTCGATAAAACTCTACTGTAATAAAGAACCTTTTAAAACTTCTTGCGGCATCTACACCAACTTAGGAGCATCTCCTGATAGATATGGAGGGTTGATGATCGAATGCAAACTAGATAATTACTTAGATTGCGTATACTGTATAGTCGTTTTCCTAATACAATACTTTGTCCCTTACTAGCTTTGGTAGAATTCATATGAAAACTATGATCTCAAATGTTGTAAGATTGAGTCTTTATATACTCCCAGATTCCATATATTTATATGAGAGATGGAAGTTATGGACGGGTAGACAGTTAATACATAAATGCACAACAGTTACAACCACTAACGGATAAGATTGAACCTCAGTTACTCAAAGGATCTGGGTTAGAAACAAGAGCTTAAGAACACCCAACTCAAAAGGCTCAAAAGATCGAACCACTACGAGGGGCAGCGTTGCCCCCAACTCCAACCTATGGTGATCTGAGGTGATAAAGGCAATATTTGTGAAAGTGCTTTTTGGAACTCCTAACTTACGTTATGTTTGTCTTGTTACCTAATCGATCTTAAATGAATCACAATCACACTAAAATGATTGATGACACTAAAATCACCGGCATCTTTCACACACACATCTAAAGAGAACACAAAATTGTGACCTATACACATCAAAACTACGGGTGTCAAATTCGTACCAAATCAAGCCAACCAACATGCATACTACCGTAAGCTCAACTTGTAATAAGGCTTGAGCCTCTGGGGATAGGTCACCGATCTGAGTCTTGCAAGGCCACTGGTGATTTTCCTGACTGTTCTCCAAGATCCCTGGGATTAGTTGAGGTGTGTGCAAGCTAGCACAGACACCCACAGACCACGATTAACAAAAAAGTTGTATCAATTAAATTGGTACCTTGGTTGGTATGCGACACGAGAAATCATATACCATGGTAGTACCATACCATTTCTAATATTTAAATGATTCTTTTGTTAGTTATTAACTAATAATTTAAAACATAATCTAATCAACTAATGAACATCGTTTGGTTTGTGAAGATCCCACGAACCAAACCCTTATTTGAATGTTTACATTAGCTTTTTGAAGTAATGACTGTTGAACACTGTAAATCAACTTTGTTGTTTGATTATTGAATATCGTAATTTGACTTCAATTTTTGTCATGTTAGTATAGAACCAATACCAACATATACTAACCAGAAAAAACTTGATAGCAAGCATACTTGGTTGGTACACAGTATTGGTTGAAACCAAAATTCAAAATGGAGTAAGGCATGTGTGCAAGGTCAAACCTCAAATCTTACACGCCACGGTGAGGATGCGACGTTTTTCAAAACGTGACATATGCGAAAAATTTGTATGTCATACATAAAATTATATATTTACATATATGTTTTCTATATATTATCTCATCAGATAATGATGTTAAAAATGTACATTCATGTTAGAAAAAGAAAAATCATATAAATTATTTTTATAAAATTAGTTTTTAATTAAATATTTAAAATAAAGTTTACAAAAATAATTTTACAACTTCATTTTATTCGTGAGTACGTAACGTTTATAAATTTGTGAAATTGTAAGTGATCTGATTAGATAAATCTATAAAAGTGTAATATCTAAAACTAAAAGTGTAAAACACAAAGGATTTAACCCGATTCTAACATAAAATGTATATATAAATATATATATATATATATAGGAAAAATTCAAATGCGAACTCAATATTGGTTGTGGACGTGAGAACAAACGAGAACGTGACACATGTCTGAATGTAGATTATTCAGACTGAATAATCAAAGAAATATTTAGACTGAATATATATTTATTCAGACCAAATAAATACTTAATTCAGTCTGAATATTTATTTGACTATTCCGTCTGAATATGACATGTGTCGCACTCTCATTTGTTCTCGCGTTCACAACCAAATTTGAGTTCTCATTTGAACCTGCCTCATATATATGTATATATATATATATATATATAGAGAGAGAGAGAGAGAGAGAAAGAGAGGGAGATAGGAAATTCAAATGCGAACTCAAATTTGGTTGTGAACGTGAGAACAAATGAAATTGCGACACGTGTCTGAATGTAAATTATTCAGACTGAATAATTAAAGAAATGTTCAGACTGAATATAGTATTTATTCGGTCTGAATAATGCTACATTCAGACTGAATAAATATTATATTCAGTCTGAATATTTTTTTGATTATTCAGTCTGAATATGACACTTGCCGCACTTTTATTTGTCTTCACATTTACAACCAAATTTGAGTTTGCATTTAAATTTTCATATGTATATATATATATATAGAGGAAAGTTCAAATGTGAACTCATTTTTGGTTGTGAACGTGAGAACGAATCTCAGCCACTTATCCAGTCAATAAAGGCGGCTTTGACCTGGTTCTCCTCATTTAATAATCTCCACCCTCCCATGAATCGCGTCAATCCTCCGTGATCGCGTCCACCATAACCGAAGATGTGTGGCTGAGATTCGTCCTCACGTTCACAACCAAATTTGAGTTTGCATTTAAATTTTCATATATATATATATATATATATATCATCACCTAACCTATAAGAAAACAAAAACTGATTTCAATTATTTGTGGTTTTGTAGGCTAGTATCTTTGGGCTATGGTGTAACCTATGGGTTGGGTGTTGTTACTTCAGACTAGTGGCTAAATGGGGCTGTCTGATGGTTTGCCTGGAGAACATACTCAGCAGGGTTAAGTCATGTCTAGTTTAGTGCTTTTTCCAGACCCAAATTAGCTAAACTTAGAGAGGGTACCACCTTTTTTTGCATCAACTACATTAAAGGAGGTGTGGAGAAGACAATACATTACTTAAAATAGTAATTCAAGTTTGGTCAAAGATATATTGGCATGCCATTGCCCATGGCCATGTCACTCTCATCTTCAACTTTTACATGCCCAATCTTTGTTTATCAATATTTTTCTACATGGAAAAATATCTATATTACTATCTAATGGTGTTTAATGGAAAACTAATCATTCATGTTTTGGAAAAATATCTTGTTTATATATATATATATATAGAAAAGTTTAAATGAGAATTTAAATTTGTTCGTGAACGTGAGAACAACTGATAGCGCGACACGTGTCATATTCTGACTGAATAATACTCAGTAAAGAAAAATATTCAGACTGAATAATACTATATTCAGTATTATTCAGTCTGAATAATACTACATCCAGTCTCAATATTTTCATTGATTATTCAGTGTGAATATGATACGTATCGTACTATTATTTGTCCTCAGCTCCACAACCAAATTTGAGTTCTCATTTGAACCCGCCCTTTAATATATATATATATATATATATATATATATATATATATTTGAGTGATAAAATGAAAATGATAATCAATGTTTTATTTACTTTAGAGTATTGTTTTACATGATTTTTCTCATCTAAAACTAGTATTTAATGTAATAATAAATATATATTTGTTTATAATATGTTTGTTTCATATGTATTCGTTTTACGATGTGAAAAAAAAAATTACATGTTATTTTTGTTTCACAAACAGATTAAAAAAATCCACATTATGAAATAAATATATGTTGATCAATATTCTTAAGGTTATGCACGTGTGTGTAAATTATCGAGAAGCATTACAACATATTTTGTGGTTTGGTTTTATCTAATGGTTGTTATGGATAAAGTGACATTTTCGTAAATAAGTGGAACTTTGGTAACATAGTAGTAAGGAAAGGGAGACCAAATACACATACATCCGTATAAAAACATTGAATATGCAGATACTTTATTAATCTTCATAAAAAAGTCGCATACCTTAACATATATAACACTAAACATGTACATATTTTAACATAAAAAACATTAAAATTTCATATAATGAAAGTGATCCTCTTTTAAAAAAAATATGCAAAATGAATTTTGTTGGATCAAAATAAATCACTCCAAAAAAAATTCTCAACTTTTTGTATAGTCTAATAAATATTTAGTTTTATAAATATCTTAATTATTATTTAATTTTAGACGATGATTGTTTTATATGATACTAGAAGGGTACTCACGCAATGCAGTGAGATTCATCTTAATTTTAATGTTTTATTTTATTTTTTTGTCTCTACCGATGTTATAATACGATTTTATTTTTGTGTACTTTTTTTAATTCTGTTTTTTAATTATAATCTAGGTTTAATAATGAAATAATATATTTTGATTTAATAATATAATTTTTTATAAATATAATAAATTAAGCATTCTGTTAGAGTTGAATGATTATCCTTATTATATGTTAGATTTTTTATATTCAAAATTAGATGTTTATCTATATAGTTAGTTATATAGTTAGTTACACGAATTCAAACATGAAGCTTTAATAAGTTGTACCAATGCATGTATAACTTGTATTTTTGAATTTTAAGTAATTATGCTTTAATCAATTGTACCTATTGCATAATAATATGTTTTTAAGAGTTTTTGACAAAATGCTTTATAATATAATATAGATAAGGATAACTCAGAAGATCTATATATATATATATAGATTAAATGGGGAATATTTTTTTAGTAGATTGAATTCTTTTTGTTTTCTGAAAAAGGCAAAGTGAGAGGAGGGAATAAATAAATTAGTAGTAAAATGATGGTGGGGAGGAGATGTGCCCCAAAAATAAATAAAGAACATCCCTTCTTTGATTGTAGCAATCATGAAAGTAAATCCATCCCATCATTCATAGTTTTCTTCTTATCTTGTTTTCTTGAAACAAAATCATAATTATTTGGTTCTAATATATTATTTATTATAAGATGAACTCGAATTAAGAATATTAAGCGTATCAATGTCAATGTTTTAAATCACGTGAGGTGTGGTATGGTAACAAAGTCAAACTTTGAGCTTTTAAAGATAAAATGAAACTATAATGTCTTTTAAGTTGGTTCTTGAGAAAACAAAGTCTATGTATATGGGTATATATTGTGCGGGTGTGCATATACATGGGATCAAACAAAAAAAAGACAGTCGATTTATGAAAATACAAGAAAAAGTTAATTTATGAAAATACAGATACAATCAAGTCACATATCATTTTATAGTAAATCATATGTGATTTACAACATGTCTAGAAACGGGCATGTTGACCAACCATTGCATAGACAAGTTTCACAGTTCACACTATATTCGTTGCATTGACTGATCGCTTGTATCCTTCTAGATGTGGTGTAAAATGTAAATCACATGTGATTTATTATAAAATCATACATGACTTGATCAGACGAGATAGGGTCTCGATCATTTGCATACTTTTTAATTTATACAAATCATACAAACCAATCTCAACCGTCTATATATTCTAATGAATATTTGGTTCTATAAACTCAATTTTCTCGTTTGATCCTCTCCCTATATATTATGTGTGTGTGTGTGTGTATATATACACACACACTAATGATCTAAGGGGGGTGTTTGGATGAGCTTATTGACTTCTAACTTATTGACTTCTTGAAAAAGTGTTTATTAAAAGTTGATAAGTTAAAATTTTTAACTTTTCTTAAAAAATGACTTATTACCAATTTGACACCGGATAAGTTGTTTTTCCCAAACACTCAAAATGACTTATCACCGGTGCCACACCGAAATAAGTCAATAAATTGTTTTTATAAGCTCATCCAAAAACCCCCTAAATGACGTAAGATGATAGTGAGATCAAACTTGAAGTCTTATGAGTTATATTGATATCATAACACTTTTCAAGATGACATATATGTGTGTGTATATATATACACACACATATATTATATATAGGGGGTCATTCAAGGAAAATTTGGATACTTTGTGATAACTGTGAGATCTAATCTCAACCATAAATCAATTGATAAATTAGGAAACTAATAATTTTGGTAATTTGATTTAAAATTTTAATTATTGGGCATTTTAGAAATCTTATCTCTTCTCTTACCGATAAAATTTATTTTAGCAAACATATGATGCACATTGTGATACCCTTAATAAACTAACCAAAAAAAATCGTAAAACAATAAAATCACATTGTGATACAAAAGACACTATCCCATACATTGTTTACACATTGTAAAACAATAAAAATACATTGTGATACACTTCATAAAACAACAAAACACCATTGTGATACCAACCGTGTTACCATTGTGATACCTTACGGGCACCGGGGCATGATACTATTGAATTGATAATTAATGATTTAATTTTTATAAAAAAAAACAAATTGTCACTTTACCAATTTATCTTTTATTTTATTTTAGTAAACGACATTAATTATCTCAAATGATTGAGTCACATTGGATTTCAAGGTTACCACAAACTATCTAGTTCTCATTTAATTAGATCCTACATATAATTGCATCTTCAAGTAAGAAGGCGGTCAACTTACAAGAAGGTGAGAAACAATATAAATCACATAATTCATTAATTAAAAGAATACCATAAATAGAAAATGAAAAATAATTTTTGAGTTTAGGATAATCACCATTTTAAATTGTTTAAATTTTTATAATCTCATTATATCCTTTGGATTTTTTTTAAATTAATTCATAATTATTTTATCAAGTTATATATATATATATATAATATTCTAGATACACTTTTTGATTAAAAAAATCACAACTTTCATCAAATATTTCGTGTGATAACCACAATCAATTCATTTACATTTTCTTTATTTTTTGGATCCACATATTGAATCATATGTGATTAGTTTCGTTTAACATATGATCTACTATGTGATTTTCTCTACATATCACATATGATAATATATGTATGAAAATAATGAGGTACTATCATATGTGATGATATTAACATCATAAACAGATGTATAAATGTAAATACATAATCACATATGATTAACAAAAATATCTACAATAATCACATATATGATACGATCATCAAACAAATTATCATATGTGAAACAAAAAAAATTATAATCAAGACGTTACACATGTATCTTTGTGAAGAAATCGGTTTATTAAAGATTATTAAAAATCAGTTGAAACAAGCTCAGTTCCGATTTATTAGAGATGGTCATCACGGTACAAATAATGTTACTATTTTTAATTTAATTTAATAAATCTAATTTTATCTATTTATTTAACAAGATATGTGGCCTATATTCCTTCTCGCAAATTAGGTTGATTCTCGCATGATCTGCCACCCTCCCCTCCTCTCTCTCTCTTTCTCTCTCTCTCTCTCTCTCTCTCTCTCTCTCTCTCTCTCTCTCTCTCTCTCTCTCTCTCTCTCTCTCTCTCTCTCTCTATATATATATATATATATAGGTGTGTGTGTGTGTTGTAAATAATATCATCGAAAAATTTAAACTCATATAAAGTTATAAAAAAAAAACCATTTAACAATTTATATCAAGTATATTTAGCTTATAAAAAAATGATATCAATAATGCAAAATCGGGATTAATCTTTTGAGTCTCTACTCACTACTTTTTTCAATCTTCAATAATTCATGTTCGACTCTCTGTGTATTGTAATGAGAGTAAGGATTGCCTATTTAGGGTTTTAGTTTTTATGTATCTGTTTAATGTTTATTTAAGTGTGTTGTACAAAATTATCATTTATCCCTCAAGTTATATTTTTTAAAAAGTATAAAAAAAAACTCATGGCTTACAAAATAATGCGTTGTAACGCACCATAACAAGCCATAGTGCATTACAATGGAGGCCAAGCCTTAGAGTAAAGCCACTGGGGTTAACGTGGTGGCGAAACCAAGCCTTGGCATCATAACGTGGCAATAACGAGTTATTTAGAACCATGACATATACTTGGGATCATGTGAAAAAAATTACATTTCCATGAGATCCATGAGAAATGGTGAAGATAGCCTTATACACGTGTCTTGTAATATTAAACGTTTTTAGAGCCCCTGGTCGATAACGCACTATTAAAAAAACCCAACATACACTGCATTTTTTGTAATCTTTCTTGATGTCTTGTATTACTTAACTTATGTCAGTGTAAAATCAGACTAAATTAGCATGCCAAGACATAAATAATATTATCATACATGTCGGGTTTTTTCCATTCCAAGGAATGTGGCATGAGTCATAGTATCCTAACCAAGTTTAGCTAAATCTAGAAGCTGGAATAGTTTTAATTAAATTGACGATACCAAAAACAAACTATATAAACTTTTTCTATTCCAGTGTCCTTTTTGTAATAATGACATAAGTAGAACATGGTCACACTAACAACCCAACATTTTGAAATCTGTAGTCAATCCTACCTTCTGCACAAAACGTTACTAACATGTTTTTGTAATATTGCAGATTTTCGTTCTATTAAGGATATGCTTTATTCAACTCAAGATTCTTCATAACCAACTGCTTTCTCATTGGGGAACACACCAACTCCAATTCTGAATATTACCACTTTTTCGACCCCAACTCTAAATATTACCACTTTTTTGACCGAACCTCGTGATCAGTTTGACTTATCAACCAAAGACATATTTAAATCAAATAGAATATTGGCTCATGATCAACTCAATTTAAGAATCAATCGACACACATTTGAATCAGACAAAATCTTTTTTAAGGATAAATCGATCGGATTAAACTTAACCAAAGAGAGGTTTAAGTTTGGTTAAAGATTTGGGAGAGAGAAAGAGACATGTCAAGAGCATTAAAGTGCATGTGGTTTAAAGCCAATTCTGCAATTGTAACATATTAGAGAGATATAGAGAATCTTGTGTGAATATGACATGACTTTGCATCACATTTTTTTTCTTTTATTAAAATATTTGGCAAAAAGAATAAACCGATTATCAATTTTTCACAAATGTATGTTAAAAAGATGGTTTCTTAAAGATGTATAAAATGGTATATATATTTTTTTCTCTTTGAAATTTTTTCCTTTTTACACCTTATTATATCAAATGTATATAAGAAAGTATTTGAAATATACAAAATGATAAATAGTAAAAATCTTTGATAACATCTTCTTTAAATATGATTATATTTTTCTTTAACATTTCAAAACAACTAATTTTTAGGACGACAAAAGATAAAACATGTTTTATTTTAAAATTTATCGTTATAAAAACCATATGTACTTTTTAATTAAGCGTTATAAATTCATGATTTTTTTTATACCAATCTTCCTATTTAGTTAGTTTCTCAATAACAAGATTTTAACATCTCATAAATTTTAGATATAACTTATTATTCGTATAAATGTTTAAGAATTTCAGTGTTCTGAAAAGTTTATTATGACGGACGCCGTAGTGCAAGGCTCATCTTCAGCATCATCTTTATTTTACTTTATGTTTTTTTATCAACTTTTTTGCGAGTTTTATTCTCTAGTGTTAATATCAACCCACTTATAAACCGTCACGACTCATGTGTTATATATGCTTATCATGATAAACGGCAAATTTTTTTTTGAGGTTTCACCACAACATCATCACTCACGTTTTTTAAAACCTTGAATTTTATCTGAAATTGTACTCTTATCACTAAAAAAAGACTACATAGAATAAAAGAATTCAAGGTTTTTACATTTGTGATATATATATATATATATATATATATATATATATATATATATACGGGCAGATTCAAATGAGAACTCAAATTTGATTGTGAACGTGAGGACAAATGAGAACGTGACATTCAGACACGTGTTGCGCTCTCATTTGTTCTCACGTTCACAACCAAATTTGAATTCTCATTTGAACTTTCCTCTCTTTATATATATATATATATAGATAGATAGCTAGGGCCCGTTACAATTACAAACCACCTGATTCATACAAACTCTACAAATTAATCTACAGTATACAATTTTTAAAACCACGGTGATCAAGAGGCGGGTTATTTTTGTAAATATGTGGAACTTTAGGATGTTCTATAACGGCCTCAAGATAGCCGTGGATCAAAATACTCTAAGATACAGATCAATTTGCATCGTTTATATAAATCAGTGAGTTTACAGTTGAAATAGATACCCCTGGTTTATTAGAATAAAAAAAAAGGAAAAAATATGGGTGAAGAGTGTCATTGTCAGAAATAACAAGGCAAAAGACAGGGGCAGGTATTAGAATAAATAGAAACAAAGAAATAGATGAAAATAATATCCAAAATGTTGGGACCCCTACCCCCTTCTTTCCCTACACCAACAAAAAATCAATTCAATACCCTTCATCTAAATCACTGCTTCCCTGCCAATTCCATTAATTTTTTCACTGTGTTTCAAGGACAAGATTGGAAACAAGATAGGTGAATATTAATTAATAATATATTTTAAATAGAATGTAATACAAACATATATAGGTTATGTTTGGCAAGCTAACTTATGGCTGATAAGCTAGCTGATGATTTATAAGTTAGCTGATAACTTATAAGCTAGCTGATGAACAAGTTATGTTTGACAAAACTAGCTTATAAAATGTAAAATGAGCAAAAAGGACATCTTGAAAAAATAGTCAATTACAAACACTTCATATTATAATTCAAATAATTTTTCAAGAATATAATTAAAATAAGTTTATGATAATACAATATGTTAATTAATACAAACAAAATAGTAAAAAAGTAAATAATATAATATGTTAATTGAAAAATTTTAAAATTGATTATTATATATACATAATATAAAATTTGAATTTGTTAAAACAAAATTTTAGAAAAATATACATTAATTTATGATTTTAAATAACCATTACATATATGAATAACAATAAAATTAGTCAAACTCACATATCATAATTAATTAATGTTTTTCAAAAATATAATTAATAATTATTTTCTTACAATTATTTAACATATTTTTATTATTTATAAAATAAAATAAGTACGACTTTAATATTTATGTATCTTACATAAACATTTTTAGAATTGTTATATTTGTTTTTTGATATCTAAATATATTAAATAATAATTAAAAAATAATTTATATAGTAGTTAATAAAGTTTATAAATAATTACTATTTATTATTAGTATCTATTGTATAATTAAAATTAATTAATAATGTGTAATTAAAATTAATTAATAATTTATAAAATAATTTTAATTTCTATAAATTAATGTTTATGAATAATTAATATTTATTTAAAATTAACATTTATTAATAATTATTATTTATGTATAATTAATAATAATAGTAAATAAATAAATAATATTAATTAGGGATATAACCGAAAAACGTGTCAAAAAGCTCCTGATAAGCTACTTCAAGTAGCTTATCGATAAACTAGCTTATAAGCTGACTTATAAGCTAGTTCATGTACATCCAAACGATAACTAAAAAAATAAGCTAGCTTATTTTTGCCAAACAATGTCATAATCAATAAAATAAAACAAAACAAAACAATAAAAAAAATTCAAACTAGGGTGTGTTTGGTTAGAAGTTACAAATATTAATCAATCATTAATAAGATTAATTTTTTTTTAAATTGTTTGATTTTATATAATATAATATAATATAATGAGTTCATTCCTCTATAAACCCAACTTATTATTCCAGTTAAACTAGAGGGAATGAAAAATTCATTCTTGTTTTCATTCTTTTGCATGAACTAAACAACCCTTGATAATATATTTCAAAACGAAACCAATGAACTTTTTTCATTTTGAATGATTATGTCTTTAAACATTTACTTTCAATAAATAAATTAACCATTGAATTTTAAAAAATTGGTTACTTGTATCAATTTAACCTAAAACAATTACCTATAACTGGCTATGAAGGTTTTAAAACAAAAGAAAAACCTAAATTAGTTTTAGCATTTTCAAGCCCTACACCATTTAAACCTGTTCCAAAACCTACGTCATTCAAACACCTCACACTCAATGGCATCACCCCCCCCCCCAACTCCCATCGTTGTTCCTTCTCCATACTGCCTATCGTCGTCGGCCCATGCTATCGATCTCCCTTTTTTATATTCTGATTCTTTCTATTTGACAACAATTTAATGGATCGCGTATAGTGAGATAAAAAAAACAGAAGATCGAAAAAAAAAACGATCAAAAGGAGCCAACAACAATGATGGACTATGATCGAGAGTAGAAGATGGGGCAGAGGAGGAGAGCGATGGTGTTAGCTATTAGGTGCAAGGGGTATAAATGACGCATGATTTGAAAACAGTAAAACTGTATATGTTTACTTTAAAACATTTTTAGTTGATTACAAATAACCTTTTTAGGTTAAAATGATGTAGGTAACCAATTATTATAAGTTCAACAATTTATTTATTTTAAAAGAAGATATTTAGGAACTTAATATTCAAAATGAGAAAAGTTGGATTATTCATTTAGAAAAAGTTTACGGATTTGACCATTTAAAATAAGAAGATTTTTTTATATACCTTTCCTAAAATAAAATATAAAGGTGATTATGCATGAGATACATAGGATCGTAACAATAGCTAAAACCAAATTTTAAAAAGAAAAATTGATATCTGAATTATAATCATCTTATATTAACAATAATGTATGGCTTTCCAAATCAAACATTAAATACAATTATGTATGATATTTCTTGTTGATATGGTAGAATGTGTATGAGTATGGTTTTTAGTGAAAAATTGGTGTTATTAATTATTAATGTCATATTATGCCTTTTCGATAATATTTTATATATGTTCGTTAAGAAAATATATGTATTTATTTAATATTTATACTTGTTATTGGAAAATACACACATAATTTGATTATTTAATTATTTAATTTTATGGTAAATTATGAGTAGTTAAACTATAAACATTTATTCTTAAAAACATATTTTTATGCATTAAGAACTATTTATTTATGCATATTACTTAAAGTTCAAGATTATATGTAAATTTTGCATGAGTACAACTTATTAAAGCTGCGTGTTTAAATTCGTATAACTAACTAGAGATAAACATAATCAAATAAAAGATAAATATCTAATTTTAAATATAAAAAAACTAAATATAATTAGGATAATCATTAAATTCTAACAAAATACTTAAATATTATCTTGATAAAAAATTATATCATTAAGTCAAAATAAATTATTTCGTTATATATTACACCTAAATTATAATGAAAATTTTGAATTAAAGAAATTACACACAAAAAAAAAATTCCTTTTAAAATCAGTAAAATCGTATTATAACGTCGGTAGAGACAAAAAATAAAATTAAACATTAAATATCGAGATGGGTCTCGCTGTATTGCGCGAATACCCTTTTAGTATTTTATTAAATATTTAAAATACAAGTTTTAAGAGATTTTGATAAAGAGAATAACAAAATGATTATTTACCTAATATTTACTTTGTATTTCAAAATTCAATGTAATAATTTATCATTTAATAAACGTTGTGTGTTAATACCTATAAAATAGTAAGGAACCTTTTTTCATCTGGTCTTACCTACCCTATATATTCGACAAGGGGTTTGGACCCGAAAAAGACATGTTTCCATACATATGAAACAGACAGAGTCAGAAGGCATGGGACGACGCATTCACCACGGAAAGCAGATTTGATCCTGAGTTAAGATCATGTGAGAATCACCTTTTTTCTTGAGAATGTGAGAACACTTAATTTTAAGTATTTGGATGAGTTGTTTTTTATCTGACGACAAAGAATCCAAACCTTCATTTATTTTTTTATCCAATGGCTCACATAAAGTCGTAAACACATATTTTCATCTATCTGAATCATCACCTTAAATCGCCTCTTGCTTATCTTCAATCACCCGGGCAGACCTATAAAGGCCCAAACAGCGTTTTGTGCACCCATTCAACCGATTTCTGCAAGTAGAATTTTTTTGGGGTATAGAAGGCGCATCCACTAAAATTTAAAGGATGTTACGAGATTGTACATCAACTAAAAAAATCGAAAAAAGATCCCTTCAAAATCAATCCAAAGAAATTCTTCAGAATCAACTAAAAGACTCAAAAAAAAAATCCCTCAATACAAAGCAACCGCTTCACAATTTTTTGGATCTGCCAATACTTTCACATGTATAAATTTATTAAAATTTCGATAACATAATAAAAATATATAAATAATTGTAAATGGGAAGTTTGTGAGTGCAATATGAATAAAAGTAGATAAATATGATAAAAATTGGTGTTATCATCTTTCTCATCAAACAATAATTCATGTTCTCATGGGAATTTCCTATACTCTGTTCAGGGAAGTTGTAGCCTTGTAGGCCCCATTAAAAAGAAATATCAGTGTCATTTTTTCTCACCTATCCTGCCACTGCCAAGTGGGTACTAATAAGAATCGTACACTTTTTTACACACAGTTCATTTTCTATCTATCCCAAACTCACTCACATATCATTCACTTTCTATCCCCTCTACTCACTTACATACACCCTATAGAAGGGGGTATGAATATAATTCCCCTTTTTTATTAATCTGAATATCTAATTCGTTATAATAGCAGACTAATTTCAAAGCAATTATCCGTTTCAGGGAGTGATTGTATTTAAACCTTCATGGTCATAAGGGATTTTTATTTCTCATCTGTTTCGAATCTACGATTTCCAGGTATTTTTGACCTTTGAAGTTCAAACTTAAACCAATCATGCACCACCCTTTGTGGTCAAAACAAAACCGTGGTTTTATGTACCAACTTATCCATACTATTAACATCTAGTGACCACGAATGATCTGAAGTCATCGTAGAGGTAAACATTCATTATAAAAAAAGATTTCATAACATCTAGATCGAACTCGAGGTAAATGAGATTTTCCATTCCGTTTCCTTGAGGTAGTTTTGGACTTTATTTGTAATGATATATATATATATATACATTAAATATACAACGTTAGAAATACTTTTTATTGATATATTGTAACAAATACAAATATATTTATTTTACGACTACTTGAAAAAAGTTTAAACTCTTAAATAAAGTAAAATAAATTTAATTTATTTATTTGATATTTCAATAACTATTTTAGGTTTATTATTATATTAATCAACATTTTGACGGTAAAGTATGTAATAAATATTTAACTAGTGCTTTTCTGGTGTATATATATATAATATATATATATATTTAATGTTCTATATAACACAAAAAATTTGTATTAAAATCATAGTAATTGGTACACACAAATTATGTTAGATAGTTTCATTGTAATGGATAGTAAACAAATCTCTCAATTTTAATTATAATTATAGGTTTAAACGACAATATCATTATTTTATGAAAATATAAATAATCTCCTTCATCATTTCCACAACCACTATCGGCCACCAACCACCATCGTCCATCGCCGCCACCACTACCATCGCCTGGCACCTCCATCTCCACCATAACCACCATCAACAACAACCACTACCACTACCCACCACCACCGCTTCACTACCTCCACCATTGTCAGCCACTACCACCACCACTCTCAACCATCTTTACGTCCTCCACAACCACCGTCATCCACCAACTACTATTGTCCCTACCTCCACAACCATTGATATTTCAACAATCTTCACTATGCGTACGTGAACTGGTACGAATCTTCTAGACATAATAAAAAATAGTTTTTCCTTTGTACAAACCTTTCGAACTACCATATATTATATCAAATTTTCATTCAGATTTGGTGCTATTATTTATATATATATATATATATATATATATATATTGTTCTCGTTTGATCATCTCTCTTTCTCTATATATATATGTGTGTGTGTGTGTGAAAATTTTGTAAAAATGTTTGCAAATTAAATTATTTAAATATTTACTTTATTTGTGTCATTTATGATATTTACAATCATCAAATAACTTTTAGGGTCTAGGTGTAACTTGTCTAATTTTGTCATATTTAGTCCCAGTCATACGAAACACCATACAAACACTTGTTCTTCAGTCTTTTCCCGTCCTATCATCTTTCATGTCCAGTCTTGTCATGTTCAATCATGTCTACATACCAGACACTAACGAAGGGACCTGGTGGTGTGCAAGTGACTTGGCCTGCCAAAGGCCAACCACGTCTCTGATTTAATATCACATTAAGATCACATACACGATGGACTACAAATTTGATACGGTTTCCAATTTGATAAGAGTGTTCTTCTGTTTTCATAAAAAAATGATCGTTTTCTTATTTAAATTTTAAAGTAATAGAGTAAATTACAATTTTAGGTGTTGTGGTTTGTTAAGTTCGAACCTTGCAAGGGACTTTTTCCTCAGGCGAATTTCGGAGAATTATGGTGTTGGAAAAGGAGGCGATTGCGGGCCGCCAGGGGTACCTGACCCGCTCTAACGTGCCCAAGTACAAAGCTAACAGCTAACTTTAACTCCGCCGGTCCAAAATAATAATAATAATAATAATAATTTCGATTTTCGTCCTTGTGACTTAAAAAGCATGATTTTTGTCCCTATAGTTTGCAACTTATTACAATTTTTATCTATGGACTAATTCCTACCTTTAAGTAGGAGGGACCAAAACAGTAAAGACCACAAGAACTGAAGCAACAATAAATATGTAAACTATAAAAACGAAAATAACAATGAATTACAAACTATATGGATATGTGATCTGCCTGATTTGTGATGGGGAGAGTGAAACGATTAACCACTTATTTTTTGAGTGCTCGATGGCCCGGGATGTCTGGAGGAATATAGGTCGATGGTGGAATATTGATATCCTTATGTTTAATAACACAATCGATTGGAAAGGATGGTTGAATGATGTGAGGTTGAAGAAAGAGAAAAGCGACTATTTAGAGGCGGTCATGTACACGACATTTTGGTATATATGGTCGTTGCGGAACAGGGTGTTGTTTGGCACGGTGAAGCCCAAAAAAGCTTTGCTATGGGACAATATTGTTACATATTCTTATCTTTGGGTGAGTAGTATGAGCCCAGAATATTGTATTAACTGGATGGGGTGGCTTCAAAACCCCATCCTTGCAATTTTTGTTTTGTAATGTTTGTTCTAGCTCCTTGTTAGTGTTAATAAAATCCCCACTGGTCAAAAAAACTATATGGATGAAAACTGCAATTTCTAAACTATAAGGACAAAAATCACCAACTCTTAACAAACCACAAGAACGAAAATCATAATTTACCCAAAATAATAATGTATAACTTTTATATATAAAAAAATACCTATTTTGATTTCAAAATGATTTCACGTAGTAACGTAAATGATGGTTTCATGGTTTCATTTACCTTTTTACCCCCTAGTGTTTCATAGCTTCTTCTTACTCGTAAAATAGACAAATGCAGGTGAATGTACTTTTGTTTACCATTTACCATTTACCAAACCAATAATGATAATAATAATAATAATAATAATAATAATAATAATAATAATAATAATCCAATATGCAATAAATACTCTTCTATTCTATTCTATCTTTCCTCCAAACCAATTTTACGTCTCAATGTGAATAACGTGAAGAAAATCAATTCTCTTTGTTGTCATGAATGTTCCATTGACAAAAGAAATCATAACCTACCTATCAATTAGGGGAAGCCTTCCAAAAGAAAAAGAAAGCTTATATTATAAATTATCTTTTAACTATGTTTCATATCAGTTACCTTTGAACTATTTCTCCTTAATATATGTTAGAATTTATTCTCTCCGTCAAAGCCTTTTCGAGAGCGAAGAGCATCTTCAACATTATTTTTTCCTTCATGATTTCTCCAAAATTGAAAAACACAAAAAATCTAAGTATTCATTAAAAATATTATATTCAACTTTAAGAGTAGTTTCTTAATTTTGTAGATTCTACATATTGTTAAATTATTGCGGAAATATTCCTCCATGGTGATGGCACAACCAAAATATGAGGCAAAAATTGTTGAGGAGGATCCAAAGCCAAAAGATTCTATTCAAGCGAACCGGCCTATCCTTTGTATGGGCTTACGTGATGGTTGGCTGCAAATATTAAATAATATAATTAAATTCTTATCTCTCTACCTCGGTTTAATTTTTTTTGGTAAAGTGGGCAAGTTTTTTCTTTGAAATTTTTTAGAATCTCTCTTTCTATCATACATTCTCTATTTTTGAGAAGTAAAATTAGAAAGAAAAAAAAATCTTTTTTCATTGAGTTGGAGATGTTCAATAAGATTTAATACATTTTTTAAAGGCAGCTAACACACACACTTTCCCGGGGTATCTGGGCTCCCACTTAAGGGTGTCACCCGACTGATCTCCGTCGACCACGGCCCAACCCAATTAAGAGTACCACTAAGTGGCAGACCCATGATCTGGATATCGCCACATGTGCGCTGCGGGGTTCCAACCCGGATAGTCAGAAATACCATCCACTGACCCCCAAGATGTTATCTTACCACTGGGCTAGACATATTTTGATCAATAAGATTTAATACATGGAAACAACTCTTAAAGGAGAGGGGGCTACAAGGCAAAAGAATGGAGGACATAGGATCCCAAGGGTTCATATTTTCCAAATCCAATTCTTTCTTCCAATATTTTTATATTGTAGAATAAAAAGTAATGATAGTACTATTTTCCATATGAATTTTAGGCAAATAGGTGATTTGGCATTGGTGCTAGCCTGCTAGGTGGCAATCTAACAAGCAGCCACAAATTTAGGGGAATCAAAATTTCGTAGGAAGTGTAAGAATTACATGGTCATCCCATGTTCACAAGCATATCTTAATATTTAATGTTAATCTATTTTAATTTATGTTAACATTTGTTAATATTTTCTATAACATTCTTATTCTTCTCACCAAATTCTGATTTCTCATGGCATCCTAACACACACACTCTCTCTCTCTCTCTCTCTCTCTCTCTCTCTCTCTCTATATATATATATATATATATATATATATTTAGGAAAGTTCAAATGCAGACTCAAATTTTTTTGGGAACATGAGGACAAATGAGACCGCGACAGATGTCTAAATGTAGATTATTCAGACCGAATAATCAAAGAAATATTCAGACTGAATATCAATTACAAACCAGTCAATTCGTACAAACTCCATGGTTCATTGTTTTATTGAGTAAAATTGTTTAATAAAAGTGTTTAATACGATGAAATTGTTTCATATAATTATTTTCTTCATCAAATTATTTCATATACTTTTGTTTCTATATAAAAATGAAATTGTTTCATGAAATTCTGATTTTGATGAAACTTGTTTCATATTTTTTGATCAATCAACCTCATATATTATTGATGAAATTGTTTCATATAGTATTGACTAGTCAACCCTCATAATTAAGAAAAAGTGATTTTTTTTATAAAAATGATTGGTTGAATGGAGTTTGTACGGTTTGTACGAATTGACTGGTTTGTAATGGATATCTCCGGTACATATACATATACATATATAGATGGAAGTTAAAACAAGAACACCTCTATTTTACGATAACACGAGAACACCCTTATCACATGTAATAATACACGTGAGAGGGACCTGGTGGCTGGTTGTGTGCAGATGACGTATCCTATGACTTATCTCGCGCCGACGTTCGTCCGTGTCTATATGATTTAGTATCACATATTCACATGTGATTGTTTTCTCGTAAAATGAAGGTGTTCTCGTTTGAACCCTTCCCCATATATAGGCGAAGGATCGTGTCAGAATAGAAGTTATGGTGAGAAAAATAAGAAGAGATCTAAACCCTTGATCACTTTTAATCTCATCCCCACCCACGAATTACGTTTTTAAGGGAATTGATCTAGTACATCTCAATACACCTCATTAGTGTTGACATTCAATTTGGATTGATCCAAGGGTGAAGATCTTCTGACCAAAACTTCCATTTTCACCGGAACCCAACCCTATATATATATATATATATGTTTACCATTACGCTATATATGAAGAAAGCGATAATTAAAGAAACGAACCTTTGGAAGATGATCATGAAAAATGGCATTGTTCATGCAATGGGTAGTTTGGTGCAGCATACATTGAAGATGTCATCTAAAGGAGCATGATCGCCTGTGCCTTCATCCTTCCATGCATACAACAACTCTTTACCTTTAAATACAAACATCCCTCCCTACAAACCAACCAAATACAAATACAATACACCATCCATTATCTAACAACACAAATTTACAACAAAAAAAAAGTTATATATATATATATGTATAGCATCACAACAACCGGGGTGGTTACTAAAGGATCATTGGCCCATCAGTATCTAGTTATCAGTAAATCCCGATCTCTCTTTGGAGGTCAAGGGTTCAACCACCCACCAAATGTGATAGATATACTACTTGAATACAACAACAACAACTAGGGGTGGTTTTAGATTGAACCTGTTGCAAAACGCTTGCCCTATCATCTGGGGTGGCTTCAATGGTGTAATTCTTTACGGCTTTTTGAAGACCCTCAAATCTTGATCTTGATAATACCTTCGCCTGCCGTTTTCCATTCAAGATACATCACAAGATTTCACTTCAAATCTTTTAAAAAACAAACCAAACGAACCCAATATGTCCCATCCAGAGGTGGGGGTTCAGAGGTGGGTTGTACACAATTGTTTTCATAGTTGTTTCCGTGAATACCCCCCCCCCCCCCCCAAGAAAAGGAGTGAAAGTCAACAATTAAAGTCGCGCTCAAGAGACATGATGGAGAGTATTACTTACACTGGCAGGATTGAAAAATGTTCGACCGATTCCATAATACAAACCCAAGACATCATATGCCTGAGATACATAAATAAAAATAAAAGTTTTTAAAGACATACGATGAGATAGTAACTTCAGAAGATTAAAAACACCTCAAGGCTAATTAAAACACCTTGCGCTCAGGATCTGCGTACAGGATATCCAATGGAAATGGTAACTGTGACGATAAGAAAAAAAAATAAGGTTCATTACTTAACAAGATTGCAATGAAGGCAAAAACACAAATCTTATGTTATATCATTCAATATAAAGAAATTTAAACTTAAAAACAAAAATGTATTCAAATATATAGAAAATGAAGCATCTTATGTTTACGGCCAAATAAACAAAAAATGAATACCCGTTCAGCAAGGATGCGAGCTTTCTTAGGTTCCCCAATACCAATAGCAATTAGCTTCACACCAGCTGATTCAAATTTGTCTTTATATTCCTTGAGAGTTGAAGCAAGTTCCCAGCTATATGTAATTATGTCAAAAATATGAAATTATAAATGGAGACAATGGTTAATTAAACGTCGCCATTTTGGGAAGGCTGATGTCTACTTATGAGTGAAATGGATCAAATTTTAAACTAATTACCAGCAAGGGCATCCAAAATGCCTCAGAAGAGCAACAACAGCAATACCCTAAAAAATGACAAAAAAATGTTACAGAAGAATAAACAAGCGTGCAATTGAAACTGATATCAATAAGACAATTTGAGAAATTGAAGAACTGAACAAAATAATATGCATTCTTGGGTATGATTTCCTAAAAAAAGCTCAGTTCCAGTGGCATCTATCAATCTATGAACTCTTAAATGGTTAGACATGCTTCAAGGTCATTTTGATTATTATTGTTTGCTTTCCTTAAGCCTGTAACAATGTAAAATTTGAAGCTTTCATTTTCATGTTGTCCATAAATCTTCCCTTTTAGTTTTGATTTGTAGTTTATTTATCAATCAAGTGGATTCTGGCGTACAATTGAACCTGATATATCCATTAAGAGACACCCTCTGAATCATTAAGAGGTGAATCATGTTTGTCAAAAAATAAGTTTGCCTTTTAATGGTTCCAAAACTCTCTGAATCATTTTGTATCATGGACCTTCTTTAATCATCAAGAGCCCTAAATAAATCCCGAACAATTACCAAACGATTATATTTCATTTTGCTCTGTATCATAAGAGCCTCTTAATCATTCTGACCACTTAATCATTCTGCACCAAACCATTCAGCAATTGGCAAACAGCCCCTAAATGTGATCTCTTCTACTTACCTTCAGGTTGTTCAGTGTACGGTTTAGTCCCAATTTTTTTATTATTAAACTTCCATAAACTGTAGATTTCTAATACGTAATCAGCTTGAAAACATAAACCCTAGAAAGGCTAATTCGCATCGATTCATGTTTATCGCTTTGAGAAAAAATTTGTTCTCAGAAGTTCATGGATAGCAGGGTTTAATGTTTGATAGTACAAAACAAACTACAAAGTGATTAACCTAATTCCGAAATCGTAGTGGGATATGCAAACAATAAAATAACCCTAACTGATTAACTTATCATCACGTAGATGCTCAATAATTCACATAAATACGAAAGTAACTCTACCTCAGATTGATCCCAGAGTTGGTTGAACATGACGGAGTCACCGGAAGCGGTGAAGATGTTAACTTCTCCGAGTACATCAGCGATTTCAGGGGAGAAAGTGGCGGTGGAAGAAGCTTTTGGAACAACGGCGGTTCGATTGTTTCTGAGTGGATACAAGTTAAGAGAACGTGTGGTGATGGTGGTAGACGAGGAGAAAGATGGATATGATAGTGATCGGAAGGGAGAAATTGAGGAAAATTGAGAGAATGATGATGTAATCGTTGGTGGAGATAACGGTGTCGCCATTGTTATGGAGCTTCGATGAATTTTGTGAGCATAAGCAAAATTCAGAAGAAATCATGTAAAAGGGAATAAGACACGTGTCGCTACCAAACTCACGCAAAAATAAAAGATTTTATAGGTGCCTTTGGAATCAAATTAAATCAAAATAAAAACAACATTTAAATTAGTTTCCCAACCATTTCTCTTTAGTATTAACGTAAATGACATTACTTTCGTAATATTACGAACCTAGCTAAAAGGCAAAGAAATTAACACAGATCTACAATTACGACGGCCAAGTCCGAAATTATAACGGTAAACTGGTTTAATTTTTTTTTGTCTTTTAACTATTACGGACCAGGATATTACGAAAGTAATTACACTTGGATCAAACCGGAAGAGAAATAGTTAGGAAAAAAATTTAAATAAAAAAATATGGTCATTTGAAGCAATATCTCTTGTATATGAACCTTTTTTATGTCCTAATCAGGTTAAGTTATATACTGCAAATTAAAAAAAACAAGTTTTAATGTAAATATATCCGAGAAGAAAAATTACCTTATTTATGTGATTATGTGACACGTCTATCTTTGAAAGTATTACCATTAGCTAAAGACAAAGATTAGATATGAAGGCATTTAGCAACATATTGGGGTGTATTTAGCCCAACCTAAAAATATGGATTTTATATTATTTATTTTAGAATTTATAACAATCATTTAATGTATTAGGGTTATACATAGAACAAGGAATTCAGGATTTCTGCAGAGTGGATACACTTTTAAGATGGATAAATATATGCAAAGTCGTCTGTTACTTTTAGTAGAATTTCACCGTTTGAATAAATTTTTTATGTTTTTTAATAGATTTTAATGGATTCTTTTGGTTCATTTTAATGGACTTTTTTCAATTTTTTTTTTGTTGATGGCTCTTGTATTTTATAATATCTCGAAGCACCCCTCAAAATTTATCATTTACACATTTCATGTCCCAAAAAAATCTACTTGTGAAAATCGGTTGAACAGATGCACGAGATCTTGATGGGGCCTTCATAGATCTGCCCTTGGTTGTAGATGGATGGGGTTGGTCCATCAGATACATTTGAATAATTTGTTCCTACTAGTATGGTTTGAAAAAAAACCCAACCCGTTAGAAAATATTTTGAAGTAGACGGGTTGTGGGACAGGCCTACTTTTAAAAAAATTATATGTATTTCTAACTTTGTAAATGTATTTAATGGAACACCGATGACAAAAATATAATAAAATATATTTTTTAAGTGTATTTGATTAAGAATCAATTACATAACTATAATGAAATTTAATTTTTGAAGTGTATTTGATTGAAAACCAATTACAAACTATAATAAAACGTAATTTTGAATCGTATTTTATTAACCCAATTACATATTTTAAAGCGTACTAGAATAACATTTTTGTATTATTTAAAAATATTACATGAAAAAATCGATTTTTAAAATAAATAAATGTTGGGAACGATTTGGGCCTGGCTCGGGACCGATTCTCATAACCGGGCCTATATAAACTTAACTGGAAAAAGAAAATTTGGTCGGGATCAGTTACGATAAAAAGGGTTTGGGACTGAGACCGATTTAGGCCAAACCTGGCTCGGTCGGATACTGGTTTTTGACCATTTCTACTTACGACTGGTAGTCTGGTAGTCTTGTATTAATGGACAATAGTATGCACCGGTATTTTCTTACTGGGCTAGGTTTCAAATGGGCCACATGCTCTGGCCCAAACTGATTTTTCTAATATAATAGTATTATTTGTGAAAATTAAAATATACTTATCTGTTGGAAATGTAATTTTTTTAAAATTATAAATTTTACACCCTTCTATTTAACGATCCAAAATCAATTTATATGTATTTATTTATAAAAAAAAACGTGTCTTTATTGTTTTTATTTCTTTCGATGTTATAGTCGTAAAAACAATTCACAACTACGATTAGCAAGTCTATTAAACAATTATATAGAATGAAATTTTCGCTTAAAGTTATTAAAGCTCATCTCAGTATAAGGATTACTAACGAAGTTTCAGATATCACAAAATTTTATTTTGAAAATTAATTAGATTTAAAAGAAAATTCAATTTTAAATTTTATGTTATAAATTCAAATTCAAATTTCTAATGAAAATAGTGAAAGAATAAATTAGTCAACATGCTTACTACATTCTAAAATACAATAAATAAATGATGTCTGCTATCAACAACTAACACCACGTTGTGTGAAATGTTTTTAAGTTTTATTTACAAAAAAATGACTGATTTTATAAGTATTGCAATGTTATAATTTCACTCCATCATAAAATTACATTATATCAGCTTGGTGATAAAAACTACAGACCATAAAGAATGAAAAGATTTAAAGTTACACCAAAGGTTATCAGGCCTTCGTGAACCGAATGACATACCATTAACAAAAATTTAGCCACATATAACGTTAAGTCTTATATTAAAACCATCTAAACAACCTCGTAAAAATTACATGTGTAATGAGTGAACTTTTTATTTAGAAGAATAGGAAATAGGAAATGGAAATAGATGGAGTGATGCCATTAAGATTCCGTTTGGTACAACTGGTCACCAACACCCATTGCTGCCGCCATCGTCGACCACCTCCATAACCACCATCGCCCTCCACCACATCCAACTCCATATCCACCACTCTCCACCATATTCACGTCCTCCCACAACCACCGTCGACCATCAACCACTACCACCACCCGTGACCACCTCTACCACCATCGGCTACCTACCACTGACTACCACATCGACCACCACCACCTTTACCTCCTCTAAAATAGGTGGAACAAATATCACAAAGTTAAGGCTGTAACATCTCTGACCAACCGTACCAGATATTGTCCGCTTTATCCACACACTTGGATTCATGGGTTTAAAACGTGTCTGATAAGGGAGGTATCCAAGTCTCTTATAAGGCAACTCTTGTTCTCCTCCCAACCAATGTGGGATATTACAAAGGCAGAAACTAAAAAAGTCATTACTTTACCCTCATTCGATATAAACCTAATATTGGTATTTATTAAAAAAAACATGTTTTTATTTATTTATTTATTTCTAAATTTTATAGTTGTGAAAATGAAATTCACAGCTACCGTAGGAAACTTGAGGATAGGCATTATGAAGCTTGTCAGAAGATACATGTAATGCAATTTTCGATCAAAGTTATTAAAGATCACTCGGCACACCGTTTATTTTGTTTAATAAAAGTTTGCGTGATCACAATAAGTATATTTGAAAATTAATTATTAAAGAAACTAGATCTAAAAGAAAATCCAGTTTTGAATTTTGATTCACATGTAAATAGTCAAAGAAAAATTTGGTCAACATGTTTAGTACATCCTAAAAAACAATCAAAGAATAATGTCTACTATAAAGTACTAACACTACTTTGCTTTAAATGAGTTTCAATTAATTGATTTCATCTCTTTAGACCATCTAGTGAGAAGATGTAGAGTAAGGCTACTAACCCCTTATACCTCGACCCATAAATCAAGGTTCATGTTTTGTCTATCACGCAGCTCTGTATTATTATATGTACCGTGTATTAACTACTTCACGTTTCTGTTGCTTTTACTTATATAATAACGCTAAAATTGTACTTGTATATACAAATGGCTGCATCTTATGAGTACTGCAATGTTACAATTCCAGTTCATTGTAAGATTACTATACGAGCATCATGATAAAAACTATATACAAATAATGAAAAACTGAATTCTAAAAATATAATATACCCCATAAAATAATAACAGATATATCATGATTCAGACTTTTGTTAGCGTCCATAACGTTACGTCTTATATAACGTTACGTCTTATATCAGAACCATTAAAACAATTTCGTAAAAAGTTATTTTGTTAAAAAAAAATAAGAAATAGGAAATGTATGAAGTGATAAGCATTAAAAAGGAATTAATAAGCCACCAACTTTGGGGAGCATGTTAGTTGGTAGGAGTTTGTTCCCTTTAATTGAGCACAATCTTTGAGTATGATATTGAAGAAGGGTGATGGGAATGGAACCTTACCAACACCCCATCCAATACCCATTATGATTCATGACCCACCCATACCCAACACCCACTCCTCTCCCCCCACCCCCTTATTTAGAAAAAATCATCTATTATTTTATTGGCCGGTTTAATATATTTTGTATTAAAATAATCAGATAAAAAAAACGTCAAACGTAGTTGAACAATCAAATGATCTGCTGGTACTTATTGTCAGAAACGGATCCAGAACTTTTTTATTTTGGAATGGTAGCACACGAAAAACATTGTCGATAATATAGTTGCACTGTTAAATGACATAAAAATGGCATTATGTGATACCAAGTGAGTGGTTTTAAAGAAATGCACTGGCTAACAATAGATCCGCGCTTGCTTATTGTTTAAGTAAAAACATAGTAATTTCGTTTATGACACATAAAATGAAATTATTTATCTAATGTTGTTTTTTAGGATTAAGCTCTTAAATCGATAATATTTATGTTGCAAGTTTGTTAGATGTTGTGCAAAAGTTGAAATTATTAATAGTTATTATATAAAATTAGTTATCATTTATATTATTGGTAAGTTTATCTTTTTGTGTTAATCTTTTTTTAATGTTACACAGTTGAACGATAAGTTGATCTTTCACTACTTAATATCTAAGCAAAAATAAGAGTATGTATAATCATTTATATATCATGTAAATATATTAGAGTTTTTGATATATTAATTTTTTATATGACCAGACCGAGCTAAATCACAATGTAGCATACTTTATTTTGATTCATATGTTAATAAATCTACGTGCAATAACTCTATTTGAGAGATTCTATTATAAATTTTAAACGTTTCATTTAACAATTGGTTGCTATCAATAAGGTGAAAACATTTAACTCTCTAGTGATAAATATTTGAGAAGTGATCGTGCCCTTCATACGGTCAAGATCGGATTTGACTGGTTAATAATTATGACTTTGACTGGTCAAATATTACGGCTATTGGATAAAATAGAGAGGGTAGTTTTGTAACTTTTATAAATAGGCGTCAAAACGGTTCATATATGGACCTATGTAATTCACATATGAATTATATGTTCATATGTGAACTCGTGTAATTAACATATGAACTATTTTAATTGATTCACATATGAACATTAGTTCATATGTGAATCACATGGATCACATATGAACCCGTTTGACGCTTATTTGTAAAAGTTACCAAACTATCCCTCTATCTTTTTTGCCTACCCATACGAGGAATTATCCGGTGCTTCACGGTCAAAGCCTCAAATGGTGATCAAATGAAGGGATCGGATCACTTCTTTACTTTTCAAATATTTTCTATTTCTCATTTGAACCTTTCCCTATAGATGTATATATATTATCAATTAGTTCTTTCCACACATGACAGGGCTAACAACTAACTCATCAGTTGACGGTTAATTTATCAAACATGGCCTAAGGTTATGTTTGACAACCATAAAATAACTTGATTTTTGAAGTTATGTTTTCAATAAGCTTTCATGGGTACTCCTTTTCGTTTTAAATCTAATTATACACCTTATGTTAGAATTGTAAATTTTCAACGTGTCATTTTATTTTTTCTTATATTCGTTAGTTTATCAGTTAGTTTTTTTAAACGTGACTAGTTTTTAGGCTAGTCTATGAACTAAGAGTTGGCTTGTTAGTCAACAACAAGGTTATTAACACATAGTAGATTAATAGACATAACACTTTGAAAAAAATGGACGGACCCAAACTTACCTGTTGAGAGTAATGGACGAAATGACGAACATATGTTACACAAAAGAAATCCGTGCAAGCTCTAATAAAGACATGGTGTTGCTTACATATTGGGCAAGTACAATATTGAAAACAGTGTTGTCAATGTTGTATTTTTTTAACTATATAATATTTATAAGCGACAAATGTACTTATATACCCTCTTCGTCTTTTTGTGTGGTTCGAACTCCAGACCTCCTAGAGGGTCAGGCTCTGCCAGTAACACCGATGCTGCTAAGCCATGTACGGACCTTATTAAGAGCACACAGTGGCACGTGGCATAGTATTATTTCTCAGTCGAAAGGTTAAAAAATTTATGTTTATGAAAGATGTAAACGTATCGTTTTATAAAGTGTCATCGTATGATATTCAGGAGTCCAAAAGGTGCAACCAACCTAAAAACCAAAAATAAACTCTTGAAATCAACCAAAAACCGAAAAAAGTCCCTCGGAATCGATAAAAAAACTTAAAAACATCTCAAAATCAACCAAAAAACTTTAAAATTTTCTCGACACGGTGGAATTAAACTAAAAACACATCGAACGATATTAAACGTTGGTAAAAATATAAAAACATGCCAATAAAAAAGTGTTTTTTATTGAAAAAATGTTTATATTATATGGTGAAACTGTATAAAAAAATTTCTAGATTCGTCCATACGCTAAACCAAAGGACCTTTGATGACTGTAATCATTAATCATTCTCATATAGTTTCTAGTTGATGTTCAAATTCTACAACCATATTGTACAAGGGGTTGATATTTGCACCCCGTCTCTCTATTTAATCATTATCTTTAACCTGGATTTCTTAAATTAACCATACACTAATCAAAGAGGAACAGATCAAACAAACCCAAACCGAACAAAATCGAAGATGAGGAACATACCCACATGACCAGGAACGCGATCGATAACAGAAGATGGTGAGAGGCTCGATCGATTTTGTCAACATATTGAACAAACATTATGAAAGGTGAAGGTCGATTTCAGAGACGATGCTATCATATCTGCTATGGAGGTTCGAAGAGGCGACATTGTATTTGGTTCATTCCATCCATTTTGGGGTGGAATGGTTTTTGGACCATTCTATTATACTGATTGATTGTAATACCTGCAACCAAACATCATTAATCACTTCATTTTCATTTCCTTTTGAACCAAACTACTATAATTAATATCATTCTCATTAATTACCCTCTAATTCCCCCAACTAAACACCCTTTAATATCATTCCCATTAATTACCCTGTATTACAATTAATATCATTCCCAACTTTACAAAGTAATCATTTGTTTTATTAAGTAATTATTTGTTTTATTTTTTAGTTTTAACATTAATATAGAGATAACCAATTGGATAAAAAAATAATAAATGTTTTTATTTTAACAATAATTATAATAGTTAATAAGTTAACTAAATAACTGATATTTTATAAATACATATTTTGTTTTTAATATTTGAAATTACAAATATAAATTATTAAAACAATTTAATTGAAAAAAAAAGTTAATTGTGAAAATCAACAAACAAAATAGCTATATATAACCAGCATATGGGACTTGATGTATAGATAAAATAGATAAATTTTTATTGGAAGTCATATTATGAAAGGAAATATGGATTTTTTTTAAATCTGAAAAATTACTTTTTTATTTTTCCTAACACGATTTTGGTAGATGTATAAGAAGATAATTTTTTTTTATTGAAATTCATGATGCATAAAAATAAAAAATATTTTTATTTTTCTAATATTCAAAATTACTTTTTATTTTTGATGGATTAATCATCGTTTATTTTTTTTAATAATTGTTCAGACGTTTCAACATTTATTGAGTTTATTGTTTTGTTCTTATAATTTCAAAATTATAGTAAAAAATAAAATTATATTTATAACATATCATTCAACATAAAATATCAATTATTTAATTAAATTATTAAATATTATAATTATTATTAAAATAAAAAACATTTATTATTTTTGCATCCAATTGGTTATCTTTATATTAATGCTAAAATAAAAAAAAACAATTAATTACTTTATAAATATTAACGTTAAAAATGAAAAATATAAAAACAATTACCTTATAAATATTATTATTGAAAATCAAAAATAAAATAAATAAATAAAATATAAAGTTAATATATGGTTAATTTAAAAAATCATATAGATAAAGGTGCAAATATCCCCATTTTTATAAAGGCAGCATATTATGCAGCATATTATTTAAAGGTGCAAATATCTCTACCCAATTTATGCAATGGAAAATATAATACGTCTATTTTTCAGGTGACATGTATTTATATATAGTTTATTTGCAAAAAATTATCCATAGTTGTAAATGTTCTCATATGTCCTAAACATTTTGTGATAATCCATTATTTTACGTAATTATATTTCTAAGCACATGCTAGCCGGTAATCAACCAAAGTTTTATAGAGGTTTCATTATACTCTCCCAATCAATACTACCATCCTTCAATCAAAACATCTTTGATCCAGTAAGTGGCGGACTTAATGTAGAAAGGGGGGTCCCATCCCCTCAGTGAAATGTTAAAAAAAAATATATGTAGGCTAAAATTTCTTAAAAACACTATATGTAGCCTTAATTCCCCCCAGTAAATTTTTTCAAGGGTCCCCATCTTACGGACGATCGACAAAAACACTAAAAAAGTTTCTTGAAATCAATAAAAAACCCAAAAAAATCTTTCGAAATCGACAAAAACATTAAGAAAATCATTCAAAATCGATAAAAACAATAAGAAAATCACTTGAAATCAACTAAAAAACTTAAAATATTTCCCGAAGCACGTCAGGTAACTTTACACGCCTTTAGTTTATCTTAATAGGACCCCGGTGAACAAAAATCCTGGATCCGCCACTGGATCCAGTGGTAAGGTAACATCTTAAGGGGGTCAGTGGATGATATCTTTAACTACTCAGGTTCGAATTCCTAAGGTTGTATGTGACGATATCAAAACTTTAGCCTACCACTCTATGATGGATCCTGATCATCGAGGTTCAAATGGATCCCGGATGTTCCAGAAACATACATATGTATTATTGTCGTTCCAAAAAAAAAAATACTACCATCTTCAAAATAGAACAACCGTTAAAATTGAAAATGTTTTTTTGTAATGATTTTTATTTTTTTATAATTTAATATAATAAAAAAAAATGTCAAAAAATGCGTTGAAAGAAGAGTAGGGGAGCTATGGTCAATAGAGAGAGAGAGGTGGGTGGTGGCGTAACCTTTGACTTACATTTGGAGAAGTAAACAAGTCTCACCTAGGCCAAGCAAGGGTGGCGCATGTCACGTGAAAGATCCCCAAATACATAGCCTTTTTTTTATTACCCAACCACCACGTCATCCTATGTTCCCCTCTTCCTTCTTTCTCAAAATATACCATTTTTCAAAAAATATAGAGAGTGTTATTGGCACCCCTGATATAGGGGTCTGCACGAAATTTCATGCACTTTATAGGGATGTATACGAAATTTTTGATACTTTAATAGGTGTTGATGTTAACTTGTATAAGAATGACATTCACTCTTAGGGGTATCATAAGCATACCTTAGAGGTGTCATTAGCCTCTCCATAAAATATACCATTTTTTTTTTGGAATTGACCTAGATTTCAATATATATCATAGAGTTGTATTTTAGTGAGAAATCAAGTTTAAGAATATCTTCAATAAATTTTTTATAATTTTTTTAAAATAAAGAATTTAAAAACAAAATTTTTAGAAAAAAATTACATTCATCTCCAACAAATTTTCTATAATTTTTCAAAAATAATATTAAAATATTGTTTCATCTATTAAAATATTATTTCTTTTTTTAAATATTTATTTTTCAAAATTTTCTATTGTTTATTTCATTTAGTAATCATTTTTGGAGTAAGCTCCATATTTGGAGAAAAACCTATCCTCTCTCCTACTTTCTCCATTTTAAAGATGATTATGGAAAAGCTATTGGAGCAAAAATATTTGCTCAAAATCCTGATTTTCTTCATTTTTCCCATTTTAAGGAAGCTATTGGAGATGCTCTAAGGTGGTAGATATCTTTTTTATTAAATGTCAACGTTAATGTAGTGTATTAGCGTATATTTAACAGCTTTTTTAAAATAAGAAAAATAAAGAAAATAAAGATTTTGAGCAAGTATGTCACATTCCCTAGAGTCTCAATCAATATGGCACAACCCTTGCGGTTGAGTTGTTGAAACTTTAGTTGATAAAAACATTTTCAATTTCGTTTCGTTTGTTATATAAGGTGAATCTAGGTCTTTTAAAGTATATTTATTTAAAAATAAAAATTATTCACGTTCAAAATAGTAATGGGTTGTTTATTTGTCTCTTAACAGTTCCATTAAAAGACATCATCTGAATCGTTAAGAGATGAATATTGTTTGACAAAAAATAAGCCACTTTTTTAATTGTTCCAAAACCCTCTAAACCATTTTGTATCATGAACCTCCTTTTAAACGCCCCAATTACATATTAAACAATTACTAAATAATTATATTTCATTTTGCACTATAGCATAATAACTTTTTAATCATTCTGCCCCAAATCATTTACCAACTGCCAAACAACCCTAAAAAGTATAATCTGACATAGTAACCCGTAAATTGTTTTAGAAAACCTATTGATATTTGGTTAAAACAAAATTATGGTTTTGGGTTAGACACTTAGAAAAAATATAATAACAACGTAACAAATTAAATCAAAATGAAACATATTTATTTTTCATATATATATATATATATATATATATATATATATGGGAGATTTCAAATACAAACCACGTCAATCCGTACAAACCGTGTGTTTCATTGTTTTTTTGAATAATTCTTTTTCATGAAAGTGTTTAATATGATAAATTTGTTTCATATAATTTTTTTTTCATGAAATTATTTTTCTTTCTACATGAAAATGAATTGATTCATTAAAACTCTCAATTTGATGAATCTTGTTTTACATGTTCTTGATTCACCAACCTTCATGTATTTTTGATGAAATTTTTTCATATATTATTGACTAACCAACCCTAATAAATAAGAAAAAGTGAAAAAATTTGGAAAAAAATATTGGTTACATGCGGTTTCTACGGTTTGTAAGAACGGTCCCAATTTACAAGAATGTGAAGACAATTCTTAGACAATTATTTTGTACATGAAATTTATCATGTACAAAATCACATACGATTTACATACAAAATCATATATGATTAGCCGAGAATTTTTCCGCGACAAAAGTCGCACGTGTCATTTTTTATGCTGGTATAAAATTACATATGTTTTTGTACATGAAAAAGATTTCATGTACAAAAATGATTGTTTGAGGTTTATCCTCGCATTCTCGTAAATTATTACCGTGAACCGCCTCTCTCTTTATATATATATATATATATATTAAATCATATTTGTTGATTATGTTTAATGAGGCTCCTTCAAGTGTTAACTCAATTATTTTGTGTTAACCGTGTTAACCCATCGTTCACTGGTGAACACGATGATCGTATACTGACGAATAGTGTTCACTAGTGAACGAGCATGCATGTATGGAACCATTCGTTCACTGATGAATGATGTTTCACCAGTGAACGACCATGGTGTTCACCAGTGAACGATGGGTTAACACGGTTAACACAAATTATTGGGTTAACACTTGAAGGTGACTCTGTTTAATATCTTTAAAAAAAGCTTATTAATTTTATTTTCAAAAAAATCACAATTTATTCATTTTTAATTCACAAAGCTATAATACATTTTAAATGCATCAAAATAAAATAACGTAAAAGTAACGTATTCATTAAATTCTGAATGAAAAGATTTTAAATAAAATTTTCTATAAAAATTGAAATAAGATATGTTTTATTTTTATGCAATTTCACCATCAAAATAAGTGAAGGGACAATAATTTACGAACATGAAGGTTTATTTAAGGTACATATTATTTTATTTTATTTTCCCAATAAAATGTGAAATATGCTTTATTCAAGGTGGATAAGATATATTTTAAGCAGGGAGACAAGCAAAAGAACCAATTTGTTTAAAAGTTTGTGAATAATAGATATTTTTATAATAACTGAAAATGACCTAAGTACCCTTTCCCATGAAGAAATTACTTGAAAGTCCCTCTAAAATAAGAAAGTGTCAAATTCATTGTCACATGGAAAAATTGTTAAAGGGAGTTGTAATATATTGTTATTTGAAAAGAGAGCTCGAATATAATCCATCCGTAACAATATTTATTTAACGATATTATGAAAGTTCAAGGCTTAAAAAGATTATCGGTCGATTGGTTTAATAAGTTGTTACTATTAAATTATTAGTTAATCGACTAAGTTTGGTCATTGAGGACTGTGTGAATATGAAGTAATATACGTTTATTAAGGGAGACAAATTTTGGGTGGTACAATAATTTTGAATGAGGTGATGGATTGTATAAAAATCGAAAGAGAAAACTTTTGGTTTTCAAAATGGATTTTGAAAAAGTGTATGATTCACTTTGATGAGTTTTTTTTTTGTGGTCTCGGTATTAGTTAATGGGTCCCCAACAAAAGAATTCGAGATTTTTCGTGGTCTTCATTAGGGAGATCCTCTATCTCCATTTCTATTGGTTATGGAAGGTTTGTATGCGGTCATTCAAGAAGGGGGAAGAAAAACGAGTTTTTTATGGGGTAAAAGTTGGCAAAGATAAATTACTTTTTTATCTCATCTTTTCTTATGCGGATGATGCAGTTTTTGTAGGTGAATGGTCATAATTAAATGCTAGAAATATCATGCGTAATCTCCTATGTTTCTATTTGATTTATGGGCATAAAATAAATATAAAAAAAGTAAATTGTTTGGAGTTGGGGTAGGCTATGTGGAGCTCAAGAATATAGCTAGAGTGGTGGGATGTGGTTGTTTGAAATTACCTTTCAACTACTTAGGATTGTTTGTTGGTTAAATATGGTGAAAAGTGACGGTTGGAAAATGGTGGTCGACAAGTTTATTATTAAACTTTCTAATTGGAAAGTTCAAACTCTGTCGGTAGTGTGCTGGATTACGCTTCTTAAATCAATGTTGGGTAGTCTTCTTTCTTACTATTTGTCCCCTTTTAAACTTCCTATTTCGGTTCAAAAAGTGTCGGAGTCTTTTTGGAACCGTTTTCTTGTTGGAGGTGAAATTGATGAAAAGAAAATGACTTGGGTCAAACAGAAAAGGTGCTTGAAAAGAGGGGGTCTTAGCGTTAATGGAAACTTGTTTGCTAATAGAGCTCTCCTATTCAAATGGATTTGGCGGTTTTGGATGGATGAAAAATGCTCTTTAGGTCAAAGTGGTTAGGTCGATTTATGGTTTTTGCAGGCTTATTGGATCGCGGTTACCCAAAAACGTTGTCCAATTCTTCTTGGATTTCTATTATGAAAGCGGTTCAACAAATGGACAATAATGGTATTCACCTTTTTTTTGCAAGAAAAAATGGGTGATGGGGAGTCTACGCTCTTTTAAGATGATGTTTTGTTGGGAGATTCCTATGTTAAAGTGCAATTTCCGAGTGTATATACGTTTGTTGTGACAAATTGGCAAGGGTCCAAGATCACTTAGTCCTGAGGGATTGGTGATCCGTTTTGCATACACTGCTAATAGGGGGTGAGGTTTTGCAGATGTCAGCTTTACGGGAGATTCTCGCCATGGTCATGATGTCTGATCAAAGAGATAGATGGGTTTGGTCCCTCGATGATTTTGATAAGTTCTTAGTGGCTTTCTTTCGTATTACTTAGACTCCAATTTTTTGGTGATGGATCATTCTTGTACCAGATGGAATCAACTTGTTCCTATCAAGGGTAATGTAGTTGCTTAGCGGTTGGGTTTTAACAAAATTCCAACTCGAGACAATCTTGATAAAAGAGGAATTGATGTACATTCCCTCTTATGTCCGGTTTGTGATTTAGAGATTGAATCAGTGAGTTGTTGGTTCTTTTCTTGTCAAATGGCTCGGGATACTTGGAAGCAAATAGGGATTGGATATTCCTGAGTTTAATTCTAATTCACATTTGATTGGATGGTTATTATCTTTGTGGTTGAAAAACGTTTAGTCGGCTTGTTTAGAGGCGGTAGTTCTAACAACTTTACAGGTAATTTGGTCTTTTCGGAATGAGACTCTTTTTAGGCTTCCTAAACCTAAGAAAGTAATATTGTTGGATAGTACTATGACTCATTCGTTTTTTCAGGGCACAAATATGAATAGTAAATTTAACATTAATTAAATATGTTGGTTACAAAACCTTCTACTTGATATTTTTTAGTTGTAATTTGTTTTTATAACTTCTTGCTAGTTTTTTCTTTTATAAAATTCTGGTCGTTTAAAAAACAATATGTCTTTAAATTATTTTGTTTCTAGACCAAAAATAAGATGGGTTATAAAAAATCTAGTTTAAATTATATTATGTGGGCATTAAAGAAATTTAGAATATGTATGGTTGGGTTGGGTTGTAGTTTTTTTCCTTTTTAAAAAAGATTTATATAAAATTTAGAAAAATAATTAAAAGACACGGTACCTTGAGTTAGGGTTGATCGGGTTAAACACATTTGAATAACTCAACCTGGTGTTTGTGGTTTAAAAAATTTCAATTCAATCCAACTCAATCCAAGCAATACTACAATCCGACCCAACCTAATTTGAACCATATAAGTTGAATTGAATTGATCGGATTAAAACTTTGGTACATCATTTTACAATCTAGTTAAACACTTGTGTTTAAATGAATTAAAATCAAAATGGAAACGTATAAAAAATGCTGACAAGCTCAATTTATTTTAAAGGTTCATGTAAATATGAAAGTAAAATTACGGTTAAAACTGTAATATAACTTTGAAAATTTGTAATTATGGGTTGGTTTAATTAATGTACATATACTAATTAAGGACTTCTTTTTTGGATTTGGTTGCTGGATTTTTGAACATCTATACGACCTACCTTGAGGGGTTAGTTTAACTTGAGCAAGGTTTAGGCTTTTGTCATTATTTTTTAAAGGTTGTTGGTTGGAGTCCTACAAATTTACTGAAAATTTTGTTGACTATTCTTTGGGATAGTATAAAATTAATCGAAATGCATGTAAACGGGCTCAAACTCAACGATTAAAAACATATGCACATGAAAAATGTAACTGTATAAAAACTAGGGGTGTCAAAAATGTACCGAGACAAACCAACCAATTAAGATACCAACCGTACCAATTTAATTCGTACCAACTAAATTGGTACCGATTATATTGGTTGGTACTACCGTACCAATTTCACAAACATGGTTGGTACGTGGTATCGAAAATCCAATATCATGGTACTACCGTACCGTACCGACTTTTATATATATTATTTTTTAATTATTTTTTATATAATAAATCAATTAAATGTATTATATAATAATTATTTATAGTTTAGTTTTTATACTTTTATATTTTTTCTGTTTTCTACATTCACTTTGGGTTTCGGTTTGGGCTTCACTTAGGGACTTATTGTCTTTAGTTTACTTTAGAGTTTAGAAGACTCTTTAGTCCCATTTCAATATAACAGATAACAAAAGATAGCAACTCAACCCTAACCTAATCTCAAGTAGGTTTCGGACAGTTGATTTTGGACAACAATAAGGTTTTAGACAACAAATTTTAGTCTTTTAGACATGTTTGTAATTTAGAGTTTTGGACAGGTTTTGGACAACAGATCGTATTTATTAGTTTATATTAAACATTAAATTTTGTGAACTTTGAGATGTTGGTATAAATACCGTACCAACACGTACCAACCGAAATAAGTTGGTACCAATTAAGTTGATTGGTACACGGTATAGATTTTTGAATACCAATTATAATTGGTTGGTATATGGTATTGAGGAAAAAAACATGATACCGTACCATGTTCACCCCTAATAAAAACAAATGACGAATGTTTTAATATTTTTGTTTGGATGAATATAAATGTACTTATATTTCATTCTTTTTTGTTTTAATTAACTTATTTTTAAAATCCTCATTTTATATCTACGATCTAATATTTAAAATATTTAAGTGGTAACATGTAAATGGTCATTAACATCCAATTTAATTGAGATAAATTACTCAAAATTTTCCTTTGATAATTTAATTGTAAAATCTGTAATAACACAAGCAACTAATTATAAAAATATTATAAAGTGACTTTTTTTTTTGAAAAAATTAAGGTTTTTATGAAGTTAATTTTTTTTTCTTACTTGTCATTTAAAAAAGATAAAGATATTAGTAAAAATACATTTTTAAATGTTTGAAATTTCATATTCTAAATACCAAAATAAAATTTTGATAATATACTATGCAAAATAAAAGCCGAAACAAGTTATATTTCATTTTTATGCATTTACTATTTACTATTTTGATATTTTCGTCGTCTTAAAATAATTCCAATTTTGTATCATTTAGTTTCAACAAGCTATAAGAGCATCTACAACAGCATCTTTAATTATTTTTCCAAAATAAAGACATAAAAGTCAAAATTTCTAAAAAAACCGCATTCATCTTCAATAGCATCTTCATTTTAAAGAGTCCAACATTAATTACATTATTAAAATATTCAATATATTTAACAAAATTAAACTAAGTTTTATATTATTGTTGGAAGAGTAAAAATATGAATAAAATATTATTTATTTCACTTGATAATTATTTTTGGGGTAATTTCCAAATTTGGAGAAAAAACATTATTTCTCATGTTTTCTCCATTTTGAAGACTTTTTTTTAAAGATGTTATTGGAGCATAAATTTAGTCCAAAAATCTCTATTTTTTCATTTTCTCTATTTTAGAGATACTTTAAGTTATTAATAATATTTATTTTATTTGTGGCCAAATACACAGGTCAAAAGAGTTAGGTAACATGTTTGGGTAAAAAATGTACAATTTTATCAAAATGCTAAAAGCATCTCCAACAACTTATTTAAAAAAAAAAAAAAGGATTTTAAGCCAAATTTTTTGTTTCAATAGCTAAAACTTTATTACTTCTTTGATAGACAAAGTTCAAATGCGAACTAAAATTTGGTTGTGAACATGAGGACAAATGAGAGTGCGACACGTGTTTAAATGTAGATTATTCAGACTGAATAATCAAATAAATATTCAGACTGAATAAAACTGAACATAGTGTTTATTTACTCTGAATAATGCTTATTCAGTCTCAATAGACATTATTCAGACTGAATAAACACTATATTCAGTTTTATTCAGGTTGAATATCTCTTTGATTATTCGACACGTGTCGCGCTCTCATTTGTTCTCACGTTCACAACCAAATTTGAGTTCTCGTTTGAACTCGCCCCCAATTTTTTTGTTTCAATAGCTAAAACTTTAGTTACTTCTTTGATATATATTATTATTTTAATTTATCCTAAAATAATGTGAACTTTCAAAAGTAAGAGTAAACAGAGAAAATTTATTACTCTATAACTAAATATGATAATGATAATAAAAGAAACTGTTTGGTTATATATATAATATAATTGGCTCATTCCTACAGAAGCCTAAATTTTCATTCCTGATTAAACTGGGAGGAATGAAAATTAATTCCCATTTCCATTCCCTGTTATTTTCATTCCATTCCCATTTTCATTTCTTTGCTGGAACCAAACGCTCGAGATTGTTTGTATATTAATTAGTTTTTTTTAATAATTATATATTTCTAAAATCATATACATTTTATATCATTAACATTTATTTTGGGACTTTTTAACAAAGATTGGGTTTTGGTGGGAAAGAACATTAATGTGAGAAACGTGAGAAGGATCTTCACTATTAGATAGTTGGATGCACATTAAGACGAATACACCGAATCAAATATCTTCTAAAGCGTAATTTCATGGATGCGAATGAGATTAAAAAGTAATCAAGTATTCAGATCTCTTTTACGCTTCTCACCTTACTTCTCATTCCCATATGATCCTAAGCCTTTTGACTGGGTTTAGTTCCGGTGAGAAAGAGCATTAAGATGACAAGCGTAAAAAATAACCCCCACCCTTGAATGCACATTAGGATGAGATGCACCCAGATAAAAACATTTAAAGAAGAATCGTAAAATCCCAAATTTTAGAAGGACTGTTTTGCAATATATCTCAAGTGGACTACATACAAATCAAATCTTAAAACTTGAATCTCTCTTTACAAAATAAGATTTCAATTCCGTCCAATTTTCGTTCTAAAAGCTTCGTCTTCTCCGCACCTTCATCTTTCTCTCTCTCTCTCTCTCTCTCTCTCTCTCTCTCTCTCTCTCTTAAAATTTATTTATTATCTTTCTTTCTTTCAAATGAGAACTTATTATTCTCCATGAAAACCCTCTAGATTATTTCAACACACACTAAATGGATTTTGGCATGATGACCACTTTCAATGAAAAAACCAACACCATTAACAGCCATGGATCTGGGTTCACTAAGCAAGAGAGATCTGAACCAGACCCACCACCACCTGATGATCAACAACAACAACAACAACAACTCTTTCTTCGAACTTCTAAATCTTCAAGAACCGATTACTTTGACCAGCCAAACAACAATAAGTCAATGCCACCCATGAGATCTGATTCTTTGCTTTCAGTTTCAGCTCCTGATTCCACCACTGTTTCAAACCACATGCTTAGTTTTTCTTCATCTTCTTCTTCTTCTGCTTCATCTTCTTCATCTTCATCTTCAACAATAAACGCCATTAAAGATGGAAACCAGACCTCAATCTTTTCATTCTACCAGCCTTCACCTGCCTACATTAGAAATACAGGTATTCTTTATGTGTATTTGCATCCATTTTTCTTACATTTTCTTACATTAAATCACTAAAAGAAACTGTTTTTCTGTGTGATCTAAGCAATCTTTATGTTTTTTTAAGGTTAAATTAGTGACTTTATGAGATGGGTTTTGGGAAATGAATCTGTGTTTTTAATTACAAATTAATTGGGTTGAGAAATCGAAGGTGTTTTCTTTAGGTTTTGATTTGGGTAATTTCTTCTTCCAGAGGAATATTTAACAAATCCAGAAAGAGAGTGCTGTAATGACTTGTACTACATGCATTACTAGTTATACATTTATCTGATTTTATTAATTTCAGCTCTGGTAAAATGGGGTTTGTTTTTATGAAGATGGTGTCACTAAACAAAATGGCATCTATTGTAATAGGAGATGTTGTCATATTGTTTTTTTGGCTTTTCAGTTGAGAAATAAGAAATATCTAAATCCATTAAAAAACATACAACTTTCACTGTATAATGTACAAGTTGATATAGCGTTTAGTGATCTGTATTTCATCATTTGTGGTCTGAAAAAGGCCTCCTAGCCTTTAGTAATAGGTGATGGGTCTTTTCATTTGGCATCTATGTCTTGCTATTTGGAAGCAAGTCTTTGTTCTTTGAGTCTTGTCAAGTCTTTCCCTTTTTTTTCTTCTTATTTTTACCCCTTTTTTTTATTAATCTTTTTACTGATTAACCCCTTGTAGGGATTTGATTTACTTTTCAATTATTTTCGGAAACAACTTAGAGTTAGATGTCATCCATTTGGTTTGGTTGTTATAGACTAGAAAGGACCGGCAAAAGTGGGGTAGGCAGGTGAAAGATTCATAGGGTTTTAACTTTTAATCGTGCGAGTTTTTAGGGTTTTAATTTGACCGGTAGTTTAGTAATTTATTAATCTTGTACTGTTTTTGTTCCAATTATTTTGATAGGAAATAAAGATTGCATCTTCCCCCCCCCCCTCCATTTTGTTCGTCTGTTCTGTCTAGTTTTGTCTTGATTTTTGTTCCAACTATTTTGGTGGGACGTAAAGATTGCATCTTTTTCCCATTATCTCCGTCTGTTCTGTCTTGTTTTGTCTTAGATTTTTGTTCCGACTATTTTGGTGGGACGTAAAGATTGCATCTTTTTCCCATTTATGTCCGTCTGTTCTGTCTTGTTTTTGGGACATAAAGATTGTATCTTTTTCCTATTTTGTCCGTCTGTTCTGTCTTGTCTTGTTCTGTCTTGTATTGTTTTGTCTTGGTTTTTGTTCCGACTATTTTAATGGGACATAGAGATTGCGTCTTTTTCCCCTTTCTGTCGTTCTGTTCTGTCTTGCCTACCAAACTGACCTTTTAAAAGATGATCATTTGTTGTGGGTATTTGCAACTTTGGATGCTAATTTGAAACAATTGGATACAAACTGGAAACAACAAAAGATAATGGCAATATAACTTAATTTGTTGTTATTGTTTCAGGGTATGGTTCTGGAGGGTTACAAACAGGTATGCAGATGCCTGTTTCAAGATATAAAGGACCCTTTACTCCTTCTCAATGGATGGAGTTGGAACACCAAGCTTTAATCTACAAACATTTCGTCGCTAATGTGCCCGTTCCTTCGCATTTGCTAAATCCACTCCGAAAATCGCTAAACACTTTCCTTTTCCCGGGGTCTTCGTCTTCAACCTCATATGCCCCCAATTCCTGTATGTATAGTTAAATCTCCATTTAACTTTCTTGGCTTATTCTTGCTTAAATATCGGATTTTGAAGTCTAGAAGAATAATTTTCGTCTTTTCGACTCAAAATTGATATGGGTTTGGTTCTTGATGGAAAAAGTTCCGATCTTTAATTCATAGTTTATAAGATTTTCGCATTTTATGTGGGTTTGATTCTTTAGTTCATAATTTTAACTCAAAAATTGATGTGGGTTTGAATCTTGATTAAAAAAGATTCGATCTTTAATTCAAATTTTATAAGATTTTTGCAAGTAGAAAACTTTTGGTGACGAAAATTGTATCAAGAATTCAAGATCCATGTCAATTATGAGTTTTCTAGAAGTATTTCTTTCGAATTTGATTAGTATGTTTTTGGGAATGAAGATGGATATGGAAAAAGTTTCGATCTTTAAAACGTAATTTATAAGTTTTTCGCAAATAGAAAACTTTTGGTGACGAAATTGTATCAAGAATTCAAGATTCATGTCAATTATGAGTTTTCTAGAAGTATTTTTTTTTTCGATTTTTCTTTTTGGAATTTGATTTGTGTGTTTTTTGGGAATGAATGAAGATGGATGGGGAACTTTCCATCTCGGGTTCTCGGGTAACACCGATCCGGAACCAGGGAGGTGTCGTAGAACAGATGGGAAGAAATGGAGGTGCTCTCGAGATGCTGTTCCTGATCAGAAATACTGTGAAAGACACATCAACAGAGGCCGCCATCGTTCAAGAAAGCCTGTGGAAGGCCAAAATGGCCATGCTGTCTCCGGTCCCACCGCTCCTAAAGTGGGCCCACTCGTTTCCTCCTCATCTGTACCACTTTCCGCCACCCGGCCATCCGCTACTGCCGCCATCGGCAACCAGTTTAAGACCTTGCACCACCATAATGCCGCCATTGCTTCATCTACAGAGACTAATCCCATCAACAGGTGACTTATAAAAGCTTATCTATATCTATAGACTATATCTATACTATATATTATTATAAAGCATTTGGCAAAAACTCTTAAAAACTATTTTTTATACATATAGTACTGATAATATTGATGCGTATTACTTAAAATTCAAGAGTACAAGTAAATTATGCTTAAGTACAACTTATTAAAGCTTCATTTCTGAATTTGTGTAACTAACTAGAGATAAACATAATCAAATACATTATATAAACATCTCATTTTAAATTAAAAAATTTAGAGTTTAATTAGGATAATTATTGATTTCTAACATAAATACAACTTATTAAAGCTTCATTTCTGAAACTATAGATAAACATAATCAAATACACGATAAACATCTCATTTTAAATATAAAAAAATTAGAATTTAATTAGGATAATCGTTGATTTATAACAGAATACTTAATTATTATTTTTATAAAAAGTTATATTATTAAACCAAAAATAAATTACTTCGTTATTAAACCTAAATCAAAATATAATAAAAAAAACTGAATTAAAGAAATTACATTAAAAAAACTTTTTAAATGAACTATTAAAAATCGCTTTCTCAAACCATATAAAATATTATAACATCCGAGACAAAAAATAAAATGAAATATTAAAATTGAGATGTATCTCGCTGCATTACGCGAGTACCCTTCTAGTATTTTTTTTTAACTATTTATTTACGGGTTTCTTAAAGTTTTGGTGATGGTGATGGCAGGATACAAGAATCGCAAGCTTTTGCCATTCCGAAACAAAATAATCCGGTTGAAGAAACCTCGGATTCTCTGATGTATCCCACAAACTATAGCTCGTTCTTGGACCAAGGTGGACCAAACCCTAACCCTAACGCGAACCCACTTCCCCATTTCGTGGACCAGTGGTCCAAGGTTCAGTCTGGTCGAACCACTTGGCCGGAAGAACCCAAACCCGACTGGACCCAACTTTCCATGTCCATTCCCATGGCTTCTTCAGACTTCTCATCCTCCTCAAACTCTCCGGCTCAAGAAAAACTTGCGGTTGCACCACTTGGTCTATCTAACGAGTTTGACCTTGACCCGACCCACAAACATTCGTCAAACTGGATCCCGATTTCTTGGGGAAACTCGATGGGTGGTCCATTGGGTGAAGTTTTGAATCGAACTTCTAGTAGCAATGGGGTTAGGAGCAAGAATGCATCATCATCATCGGGTTCGGAAATGTGGGACCATGTTAACTATCAAATGGGATCTTCACCTACTGGAGTCTTGCAAAAAACCACATTCGTTTCACTTTCGAATAGCAGTTCAGGGAGCAGCCCTAAAGGCGGCAGTGGTGGCGGCGGCGGTGGTGGTGGCGGCGGCAGTGGTGGCGGTCTTTGTGACGAATTGCTACTTTCGACACTGGCTAGTTGATTCTTCCGACCACCTTTTGTTGTAAGTTTGTGGCACGTTTCCGAGAAGGGAGAAGTTGTTGTTCCTATTTTAAGAGAGTTTTTCTTTTGAAATTTGTTGGTTTTTTTTAGACAAAGGTTGATTTTGAAGAAACAAAAACATGTGTATCTTTGTTTTGTATACTATGAAAAAAAAGCATTTGATGCTACATTTGAAGTTATGTTTGATGTTAGATTTAGTGTTTTTTGTATTCAAATATGTTGAAAGATCTTTTGTTAAGCTTCAAGAACATCTTCTTGTATTGCATAATTTTAAAGGTTTTAGTGAGAATCGTGGTTTTATGCAATACTTATGTCATTCATTTTAACCGAATTTTTAAAGTATCGTATCTATAATTCTTCATAATCATGTAGGTAGTGACGGATCCAGGATTTTTATCCATTGGGGTTTATTAAAGTAGATTAAATTATTAAAGTAGATTAAAGGCGCGTAAAGTCACCCGACGTGTTTTGAAGGATTTTTAAATCTTTTTAGTTGATTTCAACGGATTTTGTGAGTGTTTTTGACCATTTTGAGAGATTTTCTGAGTGTTTTTGTCGATTTCGAAAAAAAAAATCGGTTTTTTTATTGGTTTCAAAAGACCTTTTTAGTGTTTTTGTCAATTGACGGCAAGATGGAGTCCTTAGAAAATTTCACTGGGGGGAACTAAGGCTAAATGTAGTATTTTTTATTTTTTTTAACCTATATAAACTTTTTTTTAACTATTTCAGTGGGGTCCTGTTCCCCCCCTACATCCGCCACTGCATGTAGGGTAGGACGAGAACAAAAACCTTTATATATCTTTGTCAACATTCCACTAAATATATTTATCTATTGTTATCAATATGACCGAAACTTTAATAAATTTATACTTGTAAAAGAGATTAAATGTGTATAAATGTTCGTGAAAATGACTTACAATTAAAGAAAATTGTAGATGAATAGTGGCCCGTAAATGTATATAAATGTTCGTCGTCTAATCACACATGCATTCATTCTAAATCATTTTTGATTTTGTGGACCATGCATAGTGGCCCGTAAAATTCTAGCGATTGTGGATTACTCTTATCAATTCTTCTCTTTTATGGATAAAATCTCATCATCCGGTTGGTATTAAAATGGCTCTCACTGACACCATCTACGAGAAGGTGAGATCGTCTTTATATTGTTTTGCTCTTACGACAATTCTCATATGGACCATTATAGTACCATGAAACCTCACTCACTATCTAAGTCAACATACCACAAATATCATCATGCGAAATTATAAGCCATGTTCATGTATTCTCTAAATAAATCATATGTTTTCATATATCAAACATTCATTATAATATTTAATATGAAATAAACACAGTCTTAGAGGCCATTTATCAAATATTTATTGGGTGTCATATAATTTAGGGGGTGAGCATGATAAATATTGAGAATCATACTCGGTAAGTAGAGAAAACGACTCTTACCTGGTTAGACTTTACAAGATAGAAGACGCTTACCAACAATACATTTTGATGGCCAAGAATGTATATCCGATAATCAATTAATTATAAACATGACCCATATCATAGATTTAATAAACTAGGAATTACCTCTAAAAAATTGTGATATAATTTCTTCTATTTTGTGACCAAAATAACAATTTATTAAATCCTCAAACTAAATTCTTCTTGATTGTCGTCAAAACTCACATGTGGTTATGAAGGTTCACTTACAATTACTCTTAAGTTGGATATCTGGGAGATTAGTCGGTATACGTAAACTGCCCCGAAAACCTACAGTTACTTAAACAAAATTCGACTGAAACATAATAATTCGAATTTAGGTGTAACAATTATGTTAAAACATTTTTTTACGTCAAAGTATAAATAAAAAATGATTTAATTAATTAAAGGTTCGTTTACCAGATGTTAATAGCATCTTTTTTCCTCACTTATCAGATAATATTTTTGTCATATGATACTTATCTGGTTAGATAAGCGACCCCAATAAACATTCAATAAACCACTCCTAAAATATTATATAATAACAAATCAACTAATAAACTTACTTACTAAATTAACTTAATGGAACAACTCATTTTTTTGAGCCACAAACAATCAGTCGGCCCAATAAAAAAGAACAAGCACTCTCTGATCCCATGGCCCACTACTGAGGGCCCAACAAACAGCTATTCCCAATTATAGGATTCATGATGATTGAAGTTGTTAGAACATCTCCAACAAACAATTTTAAAAGAAGAACCAAAAGATAAAATCTTTAAAAAAATTAAAATCATCTTCAACAATTCTTTATTTTAAAGAAACTAACATTAGTTATAATAATAAAATATTAAATCCATATATTAAAATATTATTTCTCTCTTCAAATATTTGTTTTTAAATTTTCCTATTAGTGGTTTGATCTTGTAATCATTTTTAGGGTGTTTTCCAAATTTGAAGAAAAAAATTTTCTCTTTACTACTTTCTTCATTTTGGAGATAGTTTTTGAGGAACCTGTTGGAGTTAAAAATTGGCTTAAAATCCCCATTTTCGTAATTTTTTCCATTTTAAGGAAGCTGTTGGAAATCCTCTTAGTTAGAAATTTTCTTGGAAAAAAATGGCATCCACAAACAAGAAACAAGTTTTTTAGAGAGCTTGGCACAAATTAAAAGAGGTATTTTTATTGTCAAAACCATTTTCACAAAGTTAGGCATATAAGTGTCGTATAATTTTTTTAAATGTATAATATTTATATACAATAAATTAAACAAATAATCTTGCACATATTTCTTGTCTTTAGTAAGATTTAATTTTTACGGTGCTCTGGTCTCTATGGTCTTTTTAGAATGGAACCTTATTCAGTTCAATAAAACCTAAAAAGGCGGCTCTTTAGGATAAAATTGTAATGCACACATATAACTGGATACACCATATAAGTAGTGACTGTAAGATTAATTGGGTTGGTTGGCTTCAAAACCTCTCCCTTGCTATTTCCATTTGTAATGGTCTTCTAACACCTTACTAGTTTTTTTTAATAAAATGTCGCTGTTAAAAAAAATAAAAAAAAGTCATTTAACATTTAATCATTCGTTTAATTAACAACATACAATTTTAAAAAGTGTTGATTTCTTATATATCCACAATTTTGTTAAAAAACAATTATAGGTTATATGAAACGTAATTTTTATTGCAACATAGTTTTTATACATAATTTTCCTTTATAGTGTGTCGTTCAAAATTAGGTTGTAATTTAACCTTTATAAAATTGGGTTGTATTTTAACTTTTTTAGAGTTTCTTATATTCTTTTCTTTTATGAAATAAATTTAATTGATTGTGTTCACATTAGCCTTCCATCTTTTTTTCTAATTAAGAACTGAGCCAAGTTCGAATGTATCAAATGTTGACATATTTGGTAACTTTATTGTTGTGTAGGTTATATCATAAGTTTTTTTTATTCTTATTTTATGGCAAGACGTCATTTACTGATTTTTTGTAATGTTCCAATGTTTTCACTATAAAACCATTACAAAGTTTCATACTTGATCTCACACATATATCGAGCTATCAGAGTTGGTTCAATTTCATAGGTCAGTTTGAGATTAATAATGACCAAAAGTCAAGATCCCTTCTTAATCTTCTCATGGTAACTTCAATTTTCACATGATCTCATGCCTTTGTATCGTTCCCACGTCATGTTTTTAAATGTTGTTAAATATTGAAATTGAACTAATATTCTTCTTTCGTTGTGTAAAACCGTCTTTTATCAATAACTTTGTTCATTCCATATGTTTTAGAACAACCTGTAGAATCATATTGAATTACTTAAAAACAAAACCGAAAAAGAGATTTTTAATTTGTAAATTCTATCTTATTTCTATCTCCTTGTTGATTTTTTTTACTAATTAAGTTTAGTTTAAGCCTCATATTTGTTAGTATCTTTGTTGCAACAAAACATCATCTTGCGTCTAAGTTGGGATTTGAGCATTTTTTTTCTCAAATACTTGTGGTTAACAAACAACTTATAATCAACTAGGTAACAAAATAGCTACAATTACATGTAACGTTGATTTCTTTGTTTGTTTTCAATTTCCTCTTTGTTTGTTTTTTCACAGATTGCATCAAAATTTTGTGGTATTTTTAGCATAATAAGTGACTTGAATTACCCATTTATGTGTTATTTGGCTTGCTATATTTATATGTAAAACTTATAACAATTTTAAAATTCAACATCTTTAGGAATTGTCATATAAAAGTGCCTAAGGGATATAAGATTAGTTCATTTTTAGAATATTCATCCCCACTTTGCATCATTGACTTATGCTTGTAGGTTTAAACTACTAAATTATGTAATTTTTGTAAAGTAATAGCAAATATAAAAAATATTTTTAATAATGCACTAATTATGTGTATTTATAGATTTCATCAGCCAAATGCATGTATTTTGTAAATTTTTGGGGTGTATAATATTTAACGGTTACCAACTGATTCCTTATAAAAACTTGTTTGCTTTGTGTTGAAGCATATATTTTATCTACAATCTTGTCATTTACAGGTTTTAGTTTCATGTTTCAGGGATTATTAAAATTAAAAGGTTGATTCAGTAAAGGTGGAAAACAGGAAGGGATTTGCAGTAGATACTAAGGGTTTAAAAGGGTAACAGAGCATAAACTGATAAAGTCGAAGGGGCTAAGCTGTAACTTCTTGTTATATATAAAAGTTGGTTCGGCATGAGTTTTGGTTCAGATTAGTATTTTTTTTAGTTTCATTGTTCGTTTGAGAGAAATACTAGTCTTTTCTTGTAGGGAGAATAGTATCATTATGAGAAGATGAAATATATTTGAGTTTATGGTCAAAATTCCGTCGCCACTGCAGTAATCGACCCACTGCCGGAACTAGACAACGTCGATTCCGACTTCGTTGTCATCCTTGCCGCCCTTTTATGTGCCCTAATTTGCGTTCTCGGCCTTATTATAGTAGCTCGCTGCACCTGGATCCGTCGATCTCCGGCATAGCCATCGTCGGTCGTACGGATCACTCTCCACCACCGGCTGCAAGCATAGCCCTAAAGAAGAACGTCCTGAAAACTCTCCCGAAGCTCACCTACTCCATTGAAATAATGGTCGACAAATTCTCCGAATGCGCTATCTGTTTGACGGAATTTGTTGTTGGTAATGAGATCCGAGAGTTACCATTGTGCGACCATGGATTTCATGTGACGTGCATTGATACATGGTTTGGATCTCACTATTTGTGTTCGTCTTGTCGTCATATCTTAGTGGCGGCACCACATTTCTTACACCTAGGTGCCGCTACTAAGATATGACGACAAGACGAACACGAAAAGTGATATCCAAACCATGTATCAATGCATGTGACATGAAATCCATGTCCGCACAGCGGTAACACTCTGATCTCATCACCAACAACAAATTCCGTCAAACAGATAGCGCATTCGGAAAATTTGTTGGCCATTGTTTTAGTGGAGTAGGTGAGCTTCAGGAGAGCTTTTAGGACCTTCTTGTTTAGGCCTTTGTTTGCATCCTGTGGTGTAGATTGATCCGTACGACCAACGATGGCTATGTCGGAGATCCGGCGGATCAAGGTACAGAAAGGCCGAGAACGCAGATTAGGGCACATAAAAGGGTGGCAAGAATGACAACGAAGTAGAAATCGACATTGTCAGGTTCTGGCGGTGGATCGGTTACTGCAGTGGTGGCGGTCTTTGTGACGGACTGCTACTTTCGACACTGGTTTGTTGATTTTTCCGACCACCATTGTTGTAAGTTTGTGGCACGTTTCGGAAAAGGGAGAAGTTGTTCCTATTTTAAGAGAGTTTTTTTTTTGAAATTTGTTGGTTTTTGTGACCTTGGTGTTTAGACAAAGGTTGATTTTGAAGAAACAAAAACATGTGTATCTTTGTTTTATACAATAAAAAAAGGCATTTGATGTTAGATTTATTGGGATATGTGGAATCCCTAGATGAATCTTCAAAAAAGTCCTTGAGGAGAAATGGGAGGTTCCAACATATATAGAGGAGAAATGGTCCAAGTCTAGCCGATATGGGACTCTAACACGCCCCCTCCAACAAGGCAAGATGGACACTGAATTGTCAAGAAGGGTTTAGCCTGAAGTGTCAAGTTCCTAGAGTGGTAGATCTTGACTCTGATAACATTTAGGATATGTGGAACCCCTAGATGAATCTCCAAAAGAGCCATTGGAGAGAAAGGAGAGGTTCCAACATATATAGAGGAGAAATGGTCCAAGTCTAGTCGATGTGGGACTCTAACAAGATTTAGTGTATTTTTTATTCAAATATGTTTAAAAGATCTTTTGTTAAGCTTCAAGAACACTTGTATTGCATAACTTTAAAGATCTTATTGAATCATGGTTTTATTTTGTCATTCATTTTAACTTAATTTTTACAGTATCGTATCTATAATTCTTCATAATCATGTATGGCTTGTTTCTATGAGAATAAGAGTTACGGTGAGGAACAAAAACATTTTTATATCTTCATCTACATTCTACTAACTTTATTTACCTATTTTTATCATTATGACTGAAACTTTAACAAATTCATGCATGTGAAAGAGATTAAATGTATGTAAACGTTCGAGAAAATGACTTGCAATTGAAGAAAATTGTAGATGCAGGTAGATGAATGTAGTTGAGGAAAATTGAGTTAGATTAAAATGTCCACTCATTCAAAGGCCCATAAGTGTTCTCACATTCTTATCATAACTTTTATTCTCACACAATCACTTGTCTAATCACACATGCATTCATTGTAAATCATTTTTTATTTCATTGACCATGCATAGAGGTCGTGAAATTCTAGCGATTGTGGATTACTTTATCAATTCTTCTCTTTTATGGATAAAATCTCATCATCCGTTTGGTATTAAAATGGCTCTCACTGACACCATCTATGAGAAGGTGAGGCCGTCTTTATATTGTTTTGCTCTTACGACAATTCTCATATGGACCATTATAGTACCATGAAACCTCACTCACTATCTAAGTCAACATACCACAAATAGCATCATGCGAAATTATAAACCATGTTCATGCATTCTCTAAATAAATCATATGTTTTCATTTATCAAACTTTCATTATAATGTTTAATATGAAATAAACACAGCTTTAGAGGTCATTTATCAAATATTTATTGGGTGTCTCTTAATTTACAGGGTGATCATGATAAATACTGAGAATCATACTCGATAAGTAGAAGAAAAGACTCTTACCTGGTTAGACTTTACAAGATAGAAGACGCTTACCAACAATACATTTTGATGGCCAAGAATGTTATCTGATAATCAATTAATTAGAAACATGACCCATATCATAGTTTTAATAAACTAGGAATTACTTCTAAAAAAGTTTGATATAATTTCTTCTATTTTGTGGCCAAAATAACAATTTATTAAGTCCTCTAACTAAATTCTTCTTGATTGTCGTCAAAACTCACATATGATCATGAAGGTTCACTTACAATTACTCTAAGTTGGATATCTGGAAGATTAGTCAGTGCACGTAAGCTGCCCAAAAACCTACAGTTTATTAAACAAAAATTCGATTGAAACATAATCATTCGAATTTAGGTGTAACGACTACATTAAAACTATGACCCATATCATAGTTTGAATAAACTAGGAATTACCTCTAAAAAAGTGTGATATAATTTCTTCTATTTTGTTGGCAAAATAACAATTTATTAAGTCCCCTAACTAAATTCTTCTTGATTGTCGTCAAAACTCACATGTGATCATGAAGGTTCACTTATAATTACTCTAAGTTGGATATCTGGGAGATTAGTCAGTGCACATAAACTGCCCCAAAAACCTACAGTTACTTAAATAAAAATTCGATTGAAACATAATCATTCGAATGTAGGTGTAACGACTATGTTAAAACATTTTTTTTACTTCAAAGTATAAATAAAAAATGATTGAATTAGTTTAAGGTCCGTTTACCAAATGTTAATAGTATCTTTTTTCCTCACTTTTCAAATAATATTTTTGGTCAGATGATACTTATCTGGTTAGATAAGCGACTCCGATAAACATTCAGTAAACCACTCCTAAAATATTATATAATATCAAATCAACTAATAAACTTACTTACTAAATTAACTTAATGGACCAACTCATTTTTTTTGACCCACCGTCGACCCAATAAAAAAACAAGCAATCTGTTATCCCTATGGCCCACTACTAAGGGGCCAACAAACAACTATATCCAATTATAGGATTCATGTTGATTGAGGTTGTTAGAGCATCTCCAACAGATTCCTCAAAAAATTCTAAAATCAAGAATCAAAAAGTAAGATCTCTAAAAAAAAACTGAACTCATCTCCAACAGATTCTTCATTTTAGAGAAACCAACATTAATTATAATAATAAAATATTAAATTCATCTATTAAAATATTATTTTTCTGTCCAAATATTTGTTTTAAAATTTTCCTATTGGTGGTTTCATCTTGTAATCATTTTTAGGGTGTTATCCAAATTTGAAGAAATTTTTTTTGTCTTTCTTATTTTCTCCATTTTGAAGATAGTTTTAGGGAAACCTGTTGAAGTTAAAAATTGGCTTAAAATCCCATTTTCTTTATTTTCCCCATTTTGAATAAGTTGTTGAAGATGCTCTTAGTTTGAAGTTTTCTTAGGAAAAAATGGCATCCACAAACAAGAAACAAAGTTTTTTGAGAGCTTGGCACAAATTAAAAGAGGTATTTTTATTATCAAAACCATTTTCACAAAGTTAGGTATATACGTGTTGTATAATTTTTTTTAAATATATAATATTTATATACGATAAATGAAACAAATAATCTTACACATATTTCTTGTCTTTAGTAAGATTTAAACCACTAACCTTTTACGGTGCTCTCGTCTCTATCGTCTTTTTAGAATGGATCCTTATTCAGTTCTATCAAACCTAAAAAGGCGGCTCTTTAGGATAAAATTGTAATGCACACATATAACTGAATACACCATATAAGTAGTAACTGTAAGATTAATTGGGTTGGTTGGCTTCAAAACCCTCCTTTATTATTTCCATTTGTAATGGTTTTCTAGCACCTTACTAGTTCTTTTAATAAAATGTCGTTAAAAAAAAATAAAAAAAGTCATTTAACATTTAAACTTTCGTTTAATTAACAACATACAATTTAAAAAAGTGTTGATTTCTTATATATCCACAATTTCGTTAAAAAACAATTATAGGTTATATGAAACGTAATTTTTATTGCAACATAGTTTTTATACATAATTTTCCTTTATTGTGTGTCGTTCAAAATTAGGTTGTAATTTAACCTTTATAAAATTGGGTTATATTTTAACCTTTTTAGAGTTTCATATATTCTTTTCTTTTATGAAATAAATTTAATTGATCGTGCCCACATTGGCCTTCCATTTTTTTTTTCCAATTAAGAACTGAGCCAAGTTCGAATGTATCAAATGTTGACATATTTGGTAACTTTATTGTTGTGTAAGTTATTTCATAAGTTTGTTTATTCTTATTTTATGGCAAGACGTCATTTACTGATTTTTTGTAATGTTCCAGTGTTTTCACTATAAAACCATTACAAAGTTTCATACTTTATCTCACACATATATCGAGCTATCAGAGTTAGTTCAATTTTATAGGTCGGTTTGAGATTAATAATGACCAAGAGTCAAGTTCCCTTCTTAATCTTCTCACGGTAACTTCACTTCTCACATGATCTCATGCATTTGTATCTTTCCCACGTCATGTTTTTAATTGTTGTTAAATAATTGAAATTGAACTAATTTTGTTCTTTCGTTGTGTAGAACCGTCTTTTATCAATAACTTTGTTCATTCCATATGTTTTAAAACAACCTGTAGAATCATATTGAATTACTTAAAAACAAAACCGAAAAAGAGATTTTTAATTTGTAAATTCTATTTTATTTCTAACTCCTTGTTGATTTTTTTACTAATTAAGTTTAGTTTAAGCCTCATATTTGTTAGTATCTTTGTTGCAACAAAACATCATCTTGCGTCTAAGTTGGGATTTGAGCATTTTTTTTCTCAAATATTTGTGGTTAACAAACAACTTATAATCAACTAGGTAACAAAATAGCTACAATTACATGTAACGTTGATTTCTTTGTTTGTTTTCAATTTCCTCTTTGTTTGTTTTTTCACCGATTCCATCAAAATTTTATGCTATTTTTGGCATAATAAGTGACTTGAATTACCCATTTATGTGTTATTTGGCTTGCTATATTTATATGTAAAACTTATAACAATTTTAAAATTCAACATCTTTAGGAATTGTCATATAAAAGTGCCTAAGGGATATAAAATTAGTTCATTTTTACAATATTCATCCCCACTTTGCATCATTGACTTATGTTTGTAAGTTTAAGGTACTAAAGTATGTAATTTTTGTAAAGTAGTAGCAAATATAAAAAATATTTTTAATAGTGCATTATTTATAGATTTCATTATCCAAATGCATGTATTTTGTAAATTTTTGGGTGTATAATATCTAACGGTTACCAACTGATTCCTTATAAAAACTTGTTTGCTTTGTGTTGAAGTATAGATATTATCTACAATCTTGTCATTTACAGGTTTTAGTTTTATGTTTCAGGGATTATTAAAAATAAAAGGTTGATTCAGTAAAGGTGGAAAACAGGAAGGGCTTTGCAGTAGATACTAAGGGTTTAGAAGGGTAACGGAGCATAAACTGATAAAGTCGAAGGGGCTAAGCTGTAACTTTTTGTTATATATAAAAGTTTGGTCGGCATGAGTTTTGGTTTAGATTAGTATTTTTTTAGTTTCATTATTCATTTGAGAGAAATACTAGTCTTTTCTTCAAGGGAGAATAGTATCATTGTGAGAAGATGAAATATATTTGAGTTTATGGTAAAAATTCCGCCGCCACTGCAGTAATCGACCCACCGCCGGAACCAGACAATGTCGATTCCGACTTCGTTGTCATCCTTGCCGCCCTTTTATGTGCCATAAATTGCGTTCTCGGCCTTGTCGTGGTAGCTCGATGCACCTGGATCCGTCGATCTCCGGCATAGCCATCGTCGGTCGTACGGATCACTCTCCACCACCGGCTGCAAACATAGCCCTAAAGAAGAACGTCCTGAAAACTCTCCCGAAGCTCACCTACTCCATTGAAATAATGGTCGACAAATTCTCCGAATGCGCTATCTGTTTGACGGAATTTGTTGTTGGTGATGAGATCAGAGAATTACCACTGTGCGGCCGTGGATTTCATGTGACGTGCATTGATACATGGTTTGGATCTCACTATTCGTGTTCATCTTGTCGTCATATCTTAGTGGCGGCACTGCATTTCTTACACCTAGGTGCCGCCACTAAGATTTGACGACAAGACGGACACGAAGAGTGATATCCAAACCATGTATCAATGCATGTGACATGAAATCTATGTCCGCACAGTGGTAACACTCTGATCTCATCACCAACAACAAATTCCGTCAAACAGATAGCGCATTCGGAGAATTTGTTGGCCATTCTTTTAGTGGAGTAGGTGAGCTTCGGGAGAGTTTTCAGGACCTTCTTGTTTAGGCCTTTGTTTGCATCCTGTGGTGGAGATTGATCCGTACGACCGACAATGGCTATGCCGGAGATCCGGCAGATCAAGGTACTTCCGAGAACGCAGATTAGGGCACATAAAAGGGCGGTAAGAATGACAACGAAGTCGGAATCGACATTGTCAGGTTGCGGCGGTGGATCAGTTACTGCAGTGGTCGCGGTCTTTGTGACGGACTGCTACTTTCGACACTGGTTTGTTGATTTTTCCGACCACCATTGTTGTAAGTTTGTGGCACGTTTCGGAAAAGGGAGAAGTTGTTCCTATTTTAAGAGAGTTTTTTTTTTGAAATTTGTTGGTTTTTGTGACCTTGGTGTTTAGACAAAGGTTGATTTTGAAGAAACAAAAACATGTGTATCTTTGTTTTATACAATAAAAAAAGGCATTTGATGTTAGATTTATTGGGATATGTGGAATCCCTAGATGAATCTTCAAAAAAGTCCTTGAGGAGAAATGGGAGGTTCCAACATATATAGAGGAGAAATGGTCCAAGTCTAGTCGATGTGAGACTCTAACACGCCCCCTCCAACGAGGGTAGATGTACATTGAATTGTCCAGAGGGGGTTAGCCTGAAGTGTCAAGTCCCTAAAGTGGTAGACTTCGACTCTGATACCATTTAGAATATGTGGAACCCCTAAATGAATCTCCAAAAGAGCACTTGGGAGAAAGGGGAGGTTCCAACATATATAGAGGAGAAATGGTCCAAGTCTAGCTGATATGGAACTCTAACAAAATTTAGTGTTTTTTTATATTCAAATATGTTTAAAAGATCTTTTGTTAAGCTTCAAGAACACTTGTGTTGCATAACTTTAAAGATATTATTGAATCATGGTTTTATATGTCATTCATTTTAACTTAATTTTTAAAGTATCGTATCTTTAATTCTTCATAATCATGTATGGCTTGTTTCAATGAGAACAAGAACAAAAACATTTGTATATCTTCATCTACATTCCAATAACTTTATTTACCTATTTTTATCATTATAACTGAAACTTTAACAAATTCATGCATGTGAAAGAGATTAAATGTATGTAAATGTTCGTGAAAATGACTTGCAATTGAAGAAAATTGTAGATGAAGGTAGATGAATGTAGTTGAGAAAAATTGAGTTAGATTAAAATGTCAACTCATTCAAAGGCACAGAAGTGTTCTTACATTCTTATCATAACTGTTATTCTGACACAATCACTTGTCTAATCACACATGCATTCATTAGAAATCATTTTTTATTTCGTTGACCATGCATATTGGTCGTGAAATTCTAGCAATTGTGGATTACTCTATCAATTCTTCTCTTTTATGGATAAAATCTCATCATCCGGTTGGTATTAAAATGGCTCTCACTGACACCATCTATGAGAAGGTAGGTCGTCTTTATATTGTTTTGCTCTTACGACAATTCTCATATGGACCATTATAGTACCATGAAACCTCTCTCACTATCTAAGTCAACATACCACAAATATCATCATGCGAAATTATAAACCATGTTCATGTATTCTCTAAATAAATCATATGTTTTCATTTATCAAACTTCCATTATAATATTTAATATGAAATAAACACAGTCTTAGAGGTCATTTATCAGATATTTGTTGGGTGTCACTTAATTTATAGGGTGAGCATGACAAATACTGAGAATCATACTCAACAAGTAGAGGAAAAGACTCTTACCTGGTTAGATTTTACAAGATAGAAGACGCTTACCAACAATACATTTTGATGGCCAAGAATGTTATCCAATAATCAATTAATTAGAAACATGACCCATATCATAGTTTTAATAAACTAGGAATTACCTCTAAAAAATTGTGATACAATTTCTTCAGTTTTGTGGCCAAAATATCAATTTATTAAGTCCTCAAACTAAATTCTTTTTGATTGTCGTCAAAACTCACATGTGGTCATAAAGGTTCACCTATAATCACTCTAAGTTGGATATCCGAAAGATTAGTCGGTACACTTAAGCTGCCCCGAAAACCTACAATTACTTAAACAAAAATTCGATTGAAACATAATCATTCGAATTTAGGTGTAACGATTATGTTAAAACATTATTTTACTTCAAAGTATAAATAAAAAATGATTGAGTTAATTAAGGGTTTGTTTACTAAAGGGCCGTCTACCAAACGTTTACCCAGGTAAGACTTACCAAGTCATATTACCTTACCGGAGAAATACAACAATTACCAAAAATATTACCCGGTAAGAGCGAAGACAAGAAAAACAAGAACCAAGAGTCTTACCCCGGTAAGTGATTGCGACAACTCTTACCACGGTAAACACTTACCGAGTAAATTGCTGCATACGATGCCATTTTAGTAGACTAAAATCCAACCCGGTAAGTAAATGACAGTGTTGAATTTTGCCGGTAAGCACTTATCCGGGTAAGATTTGGTAAACGACCCCTAAATATTAAAGTATATTTTTTCCTCATTTATTAGATAATATTTTTGTTCATATGATACTTATCTGGTTAGATAAGCGACCTCGATAAACATTCAATAAACCACCCCTAAAATATTATATAATAACAAATCAACTAATAAACTTACTTACTAAATTAACTTAATGGGCCAACTCATTTTTTGACCCACAAACAATCAGTCGGCCCAATCAATATGGCCCACTACTGGGGGCCCAACAAACAGCTATATCCAATTATAGGATTCATGATACAAATTAAAAGAGGTATTTTTATTGTCAAAACCATTTTCACAAAGTTAGGTATATACGTGACGTATAAGTTTTTTTAAATATATAATATTTATATACGATAAACGAAACAAATAAACTTACATATATTTTTTGTCTTTAGTAAGATTTAAACCACTAACCTCTTACGGTACTCTGGTCTCTATGGTCTTTTTGGAACGGAACCTTATTCAGTTTTATCAAACCTAAAAAGACGACTCTTTGGGATAAAATTGTAATGCAGGCATATAACTGAATACACTATAAAAGTAGTGACTGTAAGATTAATTGTGTTGGTTGACATCAATACCTCTTCCTTGCTATTTCTGTTTTGTAATGGTTTTCTAACACCTTGCTAGTTCTTTTAATAAAATGCTGCTGTTAAAAATAAAAAATAAAAATAAAGTCATTATAACATTTAATCTTTGGTTTAATTTAATCAATTTAATAAAATGCAAACTAGCATACAATTTAAAGAAGTGTTGATATCTTATATATCCACAATTTCGTTAAAAAACAATTATAGGTATGAAACGTAATTTTTATTGCAACATAGTTTTTATACATAATTTTCCTTTATATTGTGTTGTTCAAAATTTGGTTGTAATTTAATCTTTTTAAAATTGGGTTGTATTTTAACCCTTTTACCGTTTTCATATATTCTTTTCTTTTACGAAATAAATTTAATTAATTGTGCCCACATTAGCCTTCCATCTATTTTTCCAATTAAGAACTGAACCAAGTTCAAACGTATCAAATGTTGACATATTTGGTAACTTTATTGTAATGTAGGTTATTTCATATGTCTTTTTATTCTTATTTTATGGTAAGACGTCATTTACTGTTTTTTTGTAATGTTCTAATGTTTTCACTATAAAAACATTACAAAGTTTCATACTTTTTCTCACACATTTATCGAGCTATCAAAGTTAATCAAAAAATTGGTCTCCGTTTCTAAACAATGGCATCTCGTTTGTTCTCCTCGTGGCAAGCGTAAAAGAGGTAATTTAATTTTTTATCGTCAAAACCATTTTTACAAAGTTAAGTACATATGTATCGTATAATTTTTTTAAATATATAATATTTATATACGATAAATAAAACAAATAATATTGCACACATTTTTTGTTTTTAGTAAGGTTTAAATCAGAGGCGGAGCTAATAGGGAGACTGGTTTAAATCAGAGGCGGAGCTAATAAGAGGACTGGTTTAATACATACTTTCGATTTGGTTCTTTTATTATGTGGCATATTTTTTTTAAACACGAATTACATAAGCCCAAAAAATATCTAATTATATAGGTCTTGGGCGGTTGAATACTTTATTTGACATAATTAAGTAAATTGGTAAATATAATTTTAAGTCATGTAAAATATTTACTTGTTAGATATGTTAAGTTTTGTTGTACAAAAAACTAAAAATCCTAGTTTAATTAAGTGCAAATATTGATGTAGAGTTATTATAATTTGTTTTGGATTTTGATAATCATACATGTTAAGTTATAATTTTTTTCAATTTTGAAAAATCGATTTTAGGTTGAATTATGAGCACGAAACATATCAATTTTAATTTATTCAATGGAATAAGATGTGTCCAACTTAAAATACACTAAGTACAACTTCTTATATATGTAAACCTTTTAATATATTTGTTTGGCTTATTTGTCCAAGTTTTAACTAATTGTATTATCCCTAATAGGTTGGTTTGTGATAAAATGAATTGTTTTATTCATCTATGATTTTTTTACTATTAAAATTTCTTTTGTATTAATATATTTTTTTGTTGTTTAGATACAATATTTATTGTTATTATTATACAATAAAATAAAATATTAAACGATCGGACCTCCCTTATAGTGAATTTCTAGCTACGCCCCTGGTTTAAGCCACTAACCTCTTAGGAGGCCAAATGCTATGATATCGTTAGACCAAAGGCTCTTTGGTCCGTATACAAAATTCTTATCGAATAAGTGTTTGCTGGTAAGAGTAATACTCCTCATACCTTATCGGATAACATTCTCAATCATCGAAATATATTGTTTGGTATCGTCTTTTACCCAATAAGTGTTACACGGATAAGAGTCTCCTCTCTTTCTTAGCAGGTAAGAACCTCAGTTGTTGTCATGACTCTTACCAAAAAAAATTCTCAATCTTTGTCATACTCAGCCAATAATGTAAGTGACCCCGTAAACACTTATCTGGTTAGACTTTGGTAAACGATCCCTTATGTGGCCAAATTTTTTTATTGTAGATGCTCTTACATCTTCTTCTCCATACAACATTAAACTTACACATTGTTTTGGTTTTATGCATGCTAGTGTATCGCTTCCAATGTAACTAAGTTCATTATAAAACACATCTCGTTTTTTCTCGATGTTTGTTCGAAGCTAGAAATGAGAAACCTTAACTGGACCCACATAAAGGGTTCTATTAACCGTAGATGTGCCTAATTCGTTACCTGGCTTGGAATAGCCGATTGGGTTAGTCATGCTATTGATTGAGCCGAAACAGTTAAAATTTTATACTAGCCTTACTGTTAGAATTTATTTTAATTGATATACGTTTTGAAATAATACTTGTTTAAATATTGTTTTGCCTTAAAACCATGAACTTTAGTATCCCATGATCCGAGAAGGCCAACATATGTAAGGGAACTATGAACCCCATTTCCCTTCATTTAGTTGAAGCTAGCTCGTTTTTGTTATTAAGTCTGCAATGCAATATTTATTTGTTGTCTAGTCTTTGTACTAAGATTTTAGTATTTCAAATGTAATCAGTCTTACACCATGTTCTCAAAACTCATTTAACGAAGGAAAGGAAAGGAAAGTGATGGAAAGCGGAGGTAAGTGAAGAAAAAAAAAACTCTTATTTTCGAAACTTTTTTAGGAGAGAAAAAAAGGAAAGGAAAGAGAGAAAAAATAAAGCTTACTTTCGTTCCAAACATTTCCTCCCAATTGTGGGAGGACAGAAAATGAAAGAAATTAAAATCATTTCAAAAATTAATAAAATTACAAAACTCCTCAATCCTTCATTCTAAATTAAATTATTTTAAAGGACATATTAGTAAAAATGACATTTTTCCTTTCCTTTCTTTCATCTTCAAGAACATGAAAATTATTTTCTTTCCTAATTTTTACTTCACTTTTCAAGGACACAAATAATTTTTTTATTTTCCTTTCCTTTGTTTTCTCTACAAATTCAAGAACACAGAGTTAATGTCTAATGTTCCAGTTTATTTAATAATTTTTTTAGTATGTCTTCAAACTTAGTTGTTTAAGTATCCGTTACGTATAATTGTAAGATATTATGACTTTAATTGTTACTTTTTGGATAGATCAATATGAGAATACACCTACAAAAATAGGATACCATAGGTTGTTAGAAAAATTGTTAGGTGTGAACGTTAGATTTTATCAGTTGGATTATGTTAATAATCACTTTTCAAACTTTTGTACACACTTAACCTACCATCTTTTTCCAAAGATCATGTCTTATAATTAATGTGTCTCATTATGTTGTTTAAAAGCATAGGCAACTTTTGGTGAAATCAAATAAAGCTTTTCAAAATAAACTATATAAAAATGGCAAATTTGAAAATCAAACTAGTTATATTAAAAAAAGAAAAAAACTTTGCAAGATATGATTAATTTTAGAAAGTTGTAATCATTTAATAGAAATAAAAACTAATTTTTATGATTTTATAAAATTAATGTTATTTAAAAAAAAGTATTGTTTAATTAAAAACCTAAATTAAAAATATCATTATTTATTGATATTATTAATAAGGGTGTGTTTGGTATGCAGACAGGACTTGACTGGATATGACATGAGTGAACAGGACATGACAGGACAACTATTCCACGTTTGACTGAACAGGACAGGACAGGTGCCGCCACTAAGATCTGACGACAACACGGACATGAATAGTGAGATCCGAACCATGTATCAATGCATGTGACATGAAATCCATGTCCGCACAGCGGTAACACTCTGATCTCGTCACCAGCAACGAATTCCGTCAAACAAATAGCGCACTCGGAGAATTTATCGGCCATTGTTTCAGTAGAGTAGGTGAGCTTCGGGAGAGTTTTCAGGACCTTCTTCTTTAGGCCTTTGTTTGCAGCCGGTGGTGGAGACTGGTGGTACGTACGACCGACGATGACTATGCCGGAGATCCGGCGGATCCAGGTACAACGAGCTACTGCGACAAGGCAAAGAACGCAGATTAGGGCACATAAAAGAGCGGCGAGGATGACAACAAAGTTGGAATCGACATTGTCTGGTTCCAGCGGTGGTTCGGTTACCGTTGAATTTTGACCAAAGAGCATCCTGAAACGACATGACATCTGTGTTGCTCTTTTAAGGGAGTGGAAACGTATCTTATTGCAGGCGAGTGCAGAGCAAATGAGCTTTTATAAGGAATCAGTTGATAACGTATACCCAAATATTTACAAAATACATGCATTTGGATAATGAAATCTATCAGGGTTTTTCCTTTTACACCCTAGTATATGAATACACCTTAAATTTAATTTAATTGGATGACATGATATAGACTAGGGGTGTTATCATGTCATCCAATTGGATTAAAATTAGGGTGTATTTTGTAAATTTTTGGGTATACAATATTTAACGGTTACCAAACTGAGTCCTTATAAAAGGACATTTGCTCTGCACTCCCCTGCAATAAGATACGTTTCCACTCCCGTAAAAAAGCAACACAGATGTCACGTCGTTTCAGGATGCTCTCAGGTCAAAATTCAACCACCACGACGGTAACGGACCCACAACCGGAACTAGACAATGTCGATTCCGACTTTGTTGTCATCCTCGCCGCCCTTTTATGTGCCCTAATCTGCGTGCTCGGTCTTGTCGCAGTAGCTCGTTGTACCTGGATCTGACGGATCTCCAGCGTAGTCATCATCGGTCGTACGGATCACTCTCCACCATCGGCTGCAAACAAAGGCCTAAAAAAGAAGGTCCTGAAAACTCTCCCGAAGCTCACCTACTCCGCTGAAACAATGGCGAATAAATTCTCCGATTGCGCTATCTGTTTAACGTAATTCGTTGCTGGTGATGAGATCAGAGTGTTACCGCTGTGCGGACATGGATTTCATGTCACATGCATTGATACATGGTTTAGATCTCACTTCTCGTGTCCGTCTTGTCGTCAGATCTTAGTGGCGGCACCTAGGTGTAAGAAATGAGGTGAATTACTTGCTGCTGAATTAACCGGAGCTCTGACGACTACGACTGCCATTGGAGAAACGAGTGCTTCAATCGACAGGTTTTTGCCCTAGCTCGAGATCTGATTTTATTCATTACGATTTGTTGTTTATTGTTAGGTTTAGAACTATAAAAAAAATTAATTAGGTCTATGTTAATTGTGACCATGAAGGTTCACCTACGATGATTCTAGGTTGGATGTCCGAGAGATTAGTCAGTACACAAAAGCTGCCCCGAAAACCCACATTTACTTAAACAAAAATTCTATTAAAACATAATCATTCGAATTTAGGTGTAACGATTATGTTAAAACACTTTTTTACTTCAAAGTATAAATTAAAAATTATTGAATTAATTAAGGGTCCGTTTACCAAATGTTTAATAACGTTTTTTATTCGATAAGTGTTTTTCCCTTCACTTATCGAATAATATTCTTGGTCATGTGATACTTATCTGGTTAGATAAGTGACCCCAATAAACATTCAGTATATCCCTGACTACTCGGGTTCGAATTTTCACGGCTGCATGTGGCAATATCCAGACCTTGGTCTACCACTCTGTGATAGGTCCTGATCACCGAAAATTAGTCAGGTACCCGAATGAATTTCAGATACCCCAAGAACATATGTGTGTGATATTGTCGTTAAAAAAATAACAAATCAACTAATAAACTTACTCACTAAATTAACTTAATGGACCAACTCATTTTCTTGACCCACAAAAAATCAGTCAACTCAAAAAAATAAAAAATAAACAAGCATTCTTTGATCACTATGGCCCACTACTAGGGGGCCAACAAACAGCTACATCCAATTATAGAATTCAAAGTGATTGGAGTTGTTAGTTGAAGTTTTCTTAGAAAAAAATGACATCCACAAACAAGAAACAAGTTTTTTTGAGAGTTTGGCACAAATTAAAAGAGGTATTTTTATTGTCAAACCCATCTTCACAAAGTTAAGGTAAAATAAATAAACTTACGTATCTTTATTATCTTTAGTAAGATTTAAACTCCTAACCTTTTATGAAACCAAATGCTATAATACCGCTAAAGGCTTTTTGCTTCGTATATGAAATCCTTATCGAGTACCTGCTTATTGGTAAAATTAATCGTCCTCGTACCTTATCTGATAACATTCTCAACTATCAAAATATATTGTTTATTATCGTCTTTTACACAATAAGTGTTATATCTTATACGGATAAGAGTCTTTTCTCTTCATTACTGGATAAGAACCTTGATTGTTGTCATGACTCTTACCAAATAAAATTCTCAATGTTTGTCATACACATCAAATAATGTAAATGATCCCGTAAACATTTATCTGGTAAAAATTTGGTAACGATCCCTTATGTGGGAAAAAAAAATCTATTGTAGATGCTCTTTCATCTTCTACTCCGTAAAATATTAAACTCACATATTGTTTTGGTTTGATGCATGCAGTGTATCCTACTAATGTAATTATGTAACTAAGTTTGATATAGAACATATCTCGGTTTTTGCCATGTATTGTAAGTGGTCCGAACCTGTCTGGAGCGAGCCCCCCAATAGAGTGAAGTTGGTGAGACGTATGATGGGCAACTATCTCCTGCGGTTCGGAGAGGACTCATTGTTAGTTAGTACCCCCTTGGTGAAAAGAATGCTAAATGTTGGGTTATATTAATTGTAGATGTGATTGATTTGTTATCGGGCTTGGAGTAACAATTTGTAATATTTTATACCTTTTTTCCTTTTTATTTATAATCAAATAAATTGAATTTAGTTTAATTTATGTTTTAAATTTGGTTTATCGGTTTTGAGCGGTTGTTTTTAAGTATGTTTCCATATATTTTATATATCTATACTACCTTATAAAACAAATCTAATAAACTCTTCAATACAACTTTTTAAGCACAATGTACTACCCTTTCATGCGTAATCTCTTAATTACAACTTTGAGAGCATGAAGTACTACCTTTTTAAGCATCAATTTTAGAAATCTCTTAATTACAACTTTGACAGCATGAAGTACTACAAATTTTTGGATTGTGATCTCACATACACCATTGATTTTGGTTTGTGTTCTCATATACACAATCGAGGTTTTTCATTTTCAGATTGATTTATGTTGTGGATACATTTCTTGTGTTATGAAGGATGTGCAATGACCCTTCTTTATCGTCACCATCAATGTCAGATCTATGTTGCCCAAATTACATTACTTCCTTTTGAATGGATCCCTTCAATTACACGAGCCAAAACATGTCAGAATCAAAGGTTCTGACTTGTGTTAGGCTTGCATTATAATGATTTTTTTTTTATAAATGTGTCTTTATACCTCTTTTGGCCAATTTTCACAGATCAACTCCAATAAAATGAACTGATGGATTCAAGCTGCAAAATTTTCGACATTCCATTTCCGGATGAGAAAATTGCTACATCCTACCTTATCAACTTCCATTTTTGATTTGTGTTCTCTAATGTTGCAAATTCTTTCATTTTTGGTTTGTGTTCTCTAATGCTGCAAATTCTTTCATTTTTGGTTTGATATTTGTTAGAGCAACCAAGCTGCTGTCAAAGGAATTAATGAAGTGTTTTTTTTTTGTTTGATGAAATAACCTAATACATTCAATTTTTTGTTTACTGTTTAGGAAAGGTTTCTGTGAAGTTTATTTTTTGGCAAATGGGTTGTTGTAAAGATTTAGAGCATTATATTGCTATATATACCTAATATGTATCATGGGTTGGATTCCAGTGAAAAGTAAAGTTATGTGAGAAGGGTAAAAGTGGACCTCCACCATTGGCTGCATATTAGGATCAAATGAGATACACTGAGATGCATGAGAACAAAATTAGTTCAATTTCATATGTTGGCTTGAGATTAATAGTGACCAAGGGTCAAGATCCCTTCTTCTCACATGATCTCATGCCTTTGTATCCTTCCCACGTCATGTTTTTAATTGTTGTTAAATATTGAAATTGAACTAATTTTGTTCTTTCGTTGTGTAAAACCGTCTTTTGTCAATAACTTTGTTCATTCCATATGTTTAAGAAGTTAGAACAACCTGTAGGATCATATTGAATTACTTAAAAACAAAACAAAAAAAAAAGATCTTTAATTTGTAAATTCATCTTATTTCTAACTCCTTGTTGAATTTTTTACTATGTTTGGTTTAAGCCTCATATTTGTTAGTATATTTGTTGCAGCAAAACATCATCTTGTGTCTAAGTTGGGATTTGAGCATTTTTTTTCAAATACTTGTGGTTAACAAACACCTTTTAATCAACTAGGTAACAAAATAGCTACAATTACATATAACGTTGATTTCTTTGTTTGTTTTCAGTTTCCTCTTTGTTTGTTTTTTCACCGATTCCATTAAAATTTTGTGCTATTTTTGGCATAATAAGTGATTTGAATTACCCATTTATGTGTTATTTGGCTTGCTATTTATATGTAAAACTTATAACAATTTTAAAATTCGACATCCTTAGGAATTGTCATATAAAAGTGTGCAAGGGATATAAGATATAGTTCATTTTTACAATATTCATCCCCACTTTGCATCATTGACTTATGTAATGTTTGTATGTTTAAACTAGAGATGATCATTTGGGTCCGGCCCGGCCTGGGACCGACGGAGGCCCGGGCCGGGACCGTCCAAAATCTGGGACCGGTTACACATTTGGAGGGATTCGGCGGCCTGGCCTAGTCCGGCCCGGTTATGGGACCGGTTAAGGCCCGACCCGATTTTTACAAAAAAATTATTTTTATATGTATTTTAAATGTATTTCTAACTTTCTAAGTGTATTTGATTAAAAACCAATTATAAATTTATAATAAAATGTATTTTAAGTGTATTTGATTGAAAATCAACTATAAAACTATAATAACCGTATTTTTTAAGTGTTTTTGATTGAAAATTAATTATAAAACTACAATAAAACGTATTTTTAAGGTGTACCTATGTGACACATTTATATATGTTAAAGTAATATTAAAATTTTATCAAAAATACAAGTTTTTTTGAAAAATATAGGACCGATTTGGGCCCGGCCCGGGACCGGGACCGGTCCAACTTGACACTATTTGGGCCCGTTCCGGGACCGGTTTTTGACCATCTCTAGTTTAAACTACTAAAGTATATAATTTTTGAAAAGTAGTAGCAAATAAAGCTAGGCCCCTTATAATGGTATGACCTGACAAGTTCTATTTTGTATGAGAAAAAAAGTTTAATTGCATTTTTCAGGGATGGTTTAAGCTCAATTGCATGTTGGAGGACAACAAGGATAAAAATGTTGAGAATTTTATCCGTTAAGAGTGATAACAAGGACTCGGTAAGTGAGAGTGACGACTTTTACTCGGTAATCACTTACCAGGTAAAAATGTTGCATATGATGTTGTTTTAAGGACTAAAATCTTACATGGTAATTTAAATTAAAGTAGTTATCTTTTACTGGTAAGTGTTTATTGCGTAAACGTTGGGTAAAAAACACCTTAGTGTTGTTAACCAAATGCTTAATGGTTAAGCACTTACCGACAAGAGTAAACATCCTCACTTACCTTGTCTGTTGCATTGCGAAAAACACTCAATACAGCATGTGAACCACCAAGTATTTGCAAAATTTGATATTATCTTAATAGAACCTTTGCATCCCGCCGTAGTACGCAGGTACATAACTAGTAAAGGTACAAACATGTTATGCGTTTGTAGTTTCCGAAACATGGAAATGTTTTAGAGAACATATATCTATGCATGTTTAGTGGGTATATGTGCAGTTTTAGTGCATGTATGATGTATCACAAGGATATCTCTATAGACAACTCACTTCAATTTGGCCTAGATGCAACCACTACATATTTACATATATATATATATATATCGTGGTTACTGTAGATGGTTGGTTTAGTTATGATAGTTTTTTTAAGTATATATGCAACAAACAAACTGATCACACACCCTCCTTATATTTGGTGAGGTTTGAACCCCTGACCTCCTAGGAGGGCAAGAACTACGATTAAGTCAAAGGCCCTTTGATTTAGTTGCTCCCGATACTACGTCATATCGGTTAATATCTCACTTGTGTTTGGTTATTTTATGTGGCATGCGTGCAACGGTGCAAGATGAGCAGTGTTTATATATACCAACCTTAATCTTATAATCCATTTCAATTGATATATGTTTTGAAATAATACTTGTTCATATATATTGTTTTGTTTTAAAACCGTAAACTTTAGTATCCGATGAGCACAGAAGGCCAACATATGTAAGGGAACTATGAACCCCATTCGCCTTCATTTAGTTGAAGCTACCTCGTTTTTGTTATTAAGTCTGCAATGCAGTATTTTTTTGTTGTCTAGTATTTGTACTAGACTTTAGTATTTCAAATGTAATCAATCTTAGTGTCTAATGTTCCAATTTATTTAAGTATTAAATTTTTTTTAGTATGTCTTTAGATGTTTATGTATTTGTTACGTATGATCGTAGGATATTATGACATCAGTTGTTACTTTTTAGATAGATCAATATAAAAAATACACCTACAAAAATAGGATGCAATAGGTTGTTAGCAAAATTGTTAAATGTGAACGTTAGATTTTATCTGTTGGATTATGTTAATAATCCCTTTTCAAACTTTTGTACACACTCAACCTATCATCTTTTTCCAAAGATCATGTCTTGTGATTAATGTGTCTCATTATGTTGTTTAAAAGCCTAGCCAACTTTTGGTGAAATCAAATAAAGCTTTTCAAAATAAACTATATAAATTATAAACTCTAGCATATAATATTACGTCAGATTTCTTTTATTGAGGCGGATTCATACGAGAACGGTAACAATTTACGAGAATACGAAGACAATTCTCAGCCAATCATTTTATACATGAAATTTTTTTCATGTACAAAATCATATATAATTTTGTACTAGCATAAAAAAGGAGATGAACGACTTTTCCCGTGGGCTAAGTCGCGGCTAATCATATATGATTTTGTACTTGAATCATATGTGATTTTGTATATGAAAAATCCCATATACAAAATGAATGGCTAAGGATTCTCCTTACATTCTCGTAAATTGTTACCGTCCTCGTATGAACCTCTTTCTTCATTTATTATAATTAAGTTTTAACAACAAATAAAATAGTTTCGCAATTACTTTACTTCTTTTTATTTTCTAGAAATCTATATAAAAAATATTTGTAATAATGCATTAATTATGTGTATTTATAGATTTCATTATCCAAATGCATGTATATTATTTTGTAGTTTTTTGGTTGTATAATATTTAAAGGTTACCAACTCATTCCTTATAAAATCTCATTTGCTCTGCACTCCCCTGCAATAAGATACGTTTCCATTCCCTTAAAAAAGCAGCACAGATGTCACGTCGTTTCAGGATGCTCTCCGGTCAAAATTCCACCACCACGGGGACGGCGGTAACCGATCCACCGCCGGAACCGGACAATGTCGATTCCGACTTCGTTGTCATCCTCGCCGCCCTTTTATGTGCCCTAATTTGCGTTCTCGGCCTTGTAGCAGTTGCTCGCTGTACCTGGATCCGCCGGATCTCCGGGATAGTCATCGTCGGTCGTACGGATCAATCTCCACCACCGGCTGCAAACAAAGGCCTAAAGAAGAAGGTCCTGAAAACTCTCCCGAAGCTCACCTACTCCACTGAAACAATGGCCGATAAATTCTCCGATTGCGCTATCTGTTTGACGGAATTTGTTGCCGGTGATGAGATCAGAGTGTTACCACTGTGCGGCCATGGATTTCATGTCACGTGCATTGATACGTGGTTTGGATCTCACTCCTCGTGTCCGTCTTGTCGTCAGATCTTAGTGGCGGCACCTAGGTGTAAGAAATGCGGTGAATTACCTGCTGTTGAATTAGCCGGAGCTCCGACGACTACGACTGCCGGAGAAACGAGTGCTTCAATCGACAGGTTTTTGCCCTAGCTCGAGATCCGATTTGATTCATTACGATTTGTTGTTAATTGTTAGGTTTAGAACTGTAAAAAAAGTTAAACTAGGTCTTTGTTGAAGTTAAATTAAGAAATTACAAATCTAAATCAAACATGATCATCTTATTTGTTCTAAAGTCTTAGTGAAATTAAACTGTAAAAATTCTATTGTCTTCAAATTATAAAACTAATTTCAACTTGTTGGTTGTTTACTCTACAAATATGAAATATTCTCTCTGGTTTATACTTGACAGCGTTGTTTGTTCCTTTTTCACTTTTGGCAAAAACAACAAAAAGTGGAACAAATAATTGAGAGCTTCAATAAGAAGCTGGAATCTGGATAGTATTGAAATAGGATCCAATGATATGTGAAGTAGTTCATGTTGTGTTTTCTGTTTCTTATTCTATTTCTATCTACTTCCATCCAACTCTTTGAAATCAAATTACTTGATGTATGTTTTTCAATTTTACTATACGATTCTAGTTGTGATCATCTGACATCGAAAACTATGCTCAACAAGAACTGAATCAAGTTCTAAATTGGGAAACGAGATCTTCATGGATACGCAATTTTAGGTCAGAAAAATTGTCAAAAACTGCTTGGTTACAAAATTTGTTGACGGTGTGTGTGTGTATATATATATATATAGGGTTAGGTTCAAATGTGAACTCAATTTTGGCTGTGAACGTGAGGACGAATCTCAGCCACACATCTTCGGTTATGGTGGACGCGATCATGGAGGATTGACGCGATTCATTGGAGGAGATTATTAAAGAAGGGGAACCAGGTCAAAGCCGCCTTTATTGACCGGATAAGTGGCTGAGATTCGTCCTCACGTTCACAACCAAAGATGAGTTCACATTTGAACTTTCCTCTATATATATATATATATATAGAGAGAGAGAGAGAGAGGGAGAGGGAGAGGGAGAGGGAGAGAGAGGAAAGTTCAAGAACTCAAATTTAGTTGTGAACGTGAGGACATATGAGAGAGCGACACGTATCTACATGTAAATTATTCAGAATGTAATTATTTAGACTGAATAATCAAAGAAATATTCAAACCGAATACAACTGAATATAGTGTTTATTCGGTTTGTGCTTATTCAGTCTGAATAGGCATTATTCAGACTGAATAAAACACTATATTCAGTTTTATTCGGTCTGAATATTTTTTTGATTATTAGACACGTGTCACGCTCTCATTTGTCCTCACGTTCACAACCAAATTTGAGTTCTCATTTGAACCCGCCCTATATATATATATATATATATATATATATATATATAGGCGGGTTCATGCGAGGACGGTAACAATTTACGAGAATGTGAGGACAATCATCAGCCAATCATTTTTTACATGAAATTTTTTTCATTATGATTTTGTACTAGCATAAAAAATGACACGCACGAATTTTGCTGCTGGAAAAGTTTCGGCTAATCATATATGATTTTTTATGTGAATCATATGTGTTTTTATACATGAAAAATTTCATGTACAAAATGATTGGCTGAGAATGGTCCTCGCATTCTCGTAAATTGTTATCGTCCTTGCATGAATCTCTTTCTATATATATATATATATATATATAGAGAGAGAGAGAGAGAGAGAGGAAAGTTCAAACGCGAACTCAAATTTGGTTGTGAACGTGAGGACAAATGAGAGCGCGACACATGTCTGAATATACAAAAAAATATTCAGACTGGATATATATTCAATCTGAATATTTCTTTGTATATTCAGTCTGAATATTTCTTTGAATGGAACATGTGTCGCACTATCATTTGTCCTCATGTTTACAACCAAATTTGAGTTTTCATTTGAACCTGCCCATCCTTAGATAGATCTCCATCCTTAGATACGTCAAGATAAGATGCACAGCGACTCCACGACGCACCGAATCAATCCCTGTATGAAGTACAATTCATGAGTGAGTTTGAGATTAAAGGTGATCAAAGGTCCAAATCTTTTCTTACATTTCTTCTCTTAAGTGTCTATATTTATGTCTCAAATAGACACATTCTACACGCAAAAGATTGATAGCATCTCCCCCTTGCACAAAACATGGGCCATTCATGTTGCATGTGTCATCTTTTACACAACTTAATTATATTCATTGCATTGATAAGACAATATAATTAGTGGGATAACCAAATTTTCGAATCTTTCCGTTAAAAGCAAATGCATAGTTTTGACATATAATTTAATAAAAGTTTTTATTTATTTATTGATAATCGAATACTAATTAAAACACTTTTTGAAAAGGCATAACTCAAAAACTTGAGAGTTATATTTAATCTTACCAAGTAGTGCATAATTCATGATCGTTAATGATAGGGTTGCTAAGAAGCTGAGTCTCAGAAGAATATTCTAGAGTTGCACCGAGTCTTGTTGACAAAGACTCGAGAAATATATAAATATTATTTGAGAGCTTTAATCGCTTAAGAATATCTGTATGATTATTATGCTCGATAAAACAAACTGAATCTGAGAGTCTTAATAGCTATCCAAATAATTTCCGATTCCGTTAAGGTTCACCTGTGACGACTTTACGCTATTTGTGGTCATGGAAGATCAGTCGGTGCACGTAAACCGGTCTGAAAACCTACGGTTACCCAAATGAGTGGCTTAAAGAAAACTTTATTATAATTTGGATTCTTTTTTATGAAAGATTATCATACTTCATTTATTATGATCAAAGATTTATATTATGCAACAACTGAAATATTTATTGAATTAAATATTTATTATGCTAAATAAACGGCTAAAATTTATTTATATATATTTGTATCAATAGTTGTGGTTGTAAATGAAATCAATTATAATGTATAAACACGTAAAGAAACAAAATGGAATTAAATAAGTGGAGTAGACGATGGTATGAAGTATCAAGTATGGTTCATTTAAGTAACAATTCACCAAACTTTCTAAAGATAATGATGCTCCACCTTATTCTTATTTTATATATAAAAATAAATAATATTCCATTAGTTTTTTGTTATATTTTAATGAGTGTATTCCTTTTTAATAGGAACCGTTGAATATACTAATATAAGGCCCCCACAATATTCCACCTATCTCCTTTTCTTGTAGGGAAGGAATTGTTTGTTTAAAAATAAATTAATATTATTATTATTATTATTATTATTATTATTATTATTATTATATTGAGATGTAAAGTTTTGGTTTAGAAACACATTGATTTTAGTTATTAATAAATATAAGGTGTTGATGATAATCTTTTTTAAAGGCACCATAATATAAAAAGAAAAACAAATAACAATATAAATTATAATAAACCGATAAAGTTTCTCTACTACATAAAACTACAAGAGACAATAAAAAAAAGGGTCATCAACAAAGAATTAAAATAAAGTCTAACACCCTAAGATAACCAAGTCACTATAGTTTTTTAAATATATTTTAAATATTTAATTATTAATATAGACTTTTATTAAACCACGTGTCAAATAAAATGTAAATTTTATCCCTCAATATATCTGTACGTAAACAAGTGTATGGTGCAATAAAAACTATTGTTTATAGAGTAACTAAACATTTTTCAAAAAAATAAAATTGTCTGTTATCGTGGTACAATAATTACTAAGCTATATATAGGTACAACAATTTTGTTTGTGACCGCTGATGGAGATTGATAATATGCCCGACAAGGACTATACCAAAGGTCCGATGGATCTAGGGACAACAAGCCAGTACGATAAGGTTGAGAATTGATATTAGGGTTTCCAATTACCTATTAAAAAGGTATCCAATTACTTTATTATAATTTGATAATTTCTTTTACCAATAATGCTTACATGGATAGTTCAAAAAAAAATTGATTATCGACAATTCCAACTGGTCTCACATGAAACCCGTCTCTGTAAACATCTTGATGAGATTACATTTTTTGACTTACTTAACAGTTAAAGTTAACCAGCTAAAGTTAACCGAGGAATCAAACCCTGGACCTATAGGAGCATCTCCAAAACATGACATTTGAATAGGTTTTACTATTTGAAAAAGTTTTTCAAGTGGGGTTATTGTCATTGAAGGCAAGCTTTTGAAGCAAAGGGTTGGTGTTTGATAATAACCATTATGAAAAAGGCTTTTTCAAATAAATTTTCATTTATCCGCTTCCTTAATATTAATTAATCTAACTTGTATTAGATATTCAAAATTAAATTAAGTACTTTTTATAACTATATACGACATTTAAAAACTATTGTCAAGTGTTAAGATCATATTAATATTAAATATTAAATAAACATAAATATTATGCATAAAATAAGGATATGATTTTATAAACTTTGGATACAATAGATTGATGATTAACATGATATAGTTATGATGATTCCTTATGAATGTAAGATGGCTCTCTTGATTGTTTTTTTACATTAATTAGGGTTTTTGAAAATAAAGTTTTCTTAGAAAAATTGTAAAAAAGTGAAGAACAAAAGATAACCGGTAATTATATAGGTTTAATATTTTTTTACCATGTCTATTGCTAATCAAAAACCTAAACTTACTCAAAGAGGCATTTTCAATAGACTTTTTAAAATAGAGAAAATAAGGTTTTTGTTCTTTATTTTATTTCAACAAAATTCTTTATTTTGGAGATTGCCTTTTATTATCTATTTTAGAGAAATTACGGAGAATCGACTAAAGATGCCCTAAAAAACCTACGTTTCTAGCTGGCGTGAGGCATGATGTGATGGTGAGGTCAAGTCTCAAGCCTTAGAAGCCATGGCGAGGTTGCGACGTTTTTCAACGCGTGAGTTATGGCTGCAAATCTTCATATCTTATAAACTATTATACATATAAACATATATTTTCTACTATTTCTCAATGAGTCAATGATATTAAATAACTTAAATTGGGTTATACATTATAAGAGCATCTCCAACACATTCTCCAAAATGGAGAACCAAAACTCAAAATCTCTAAAAATAATTACAATCATCTCCAACAACTTCCCCATTTTGAAGAAACCAAAATTAATTATAATATTAAAATATTTCATTCATCTATTAAAATATTATTCATCTCTCTAAATATTTGTTTTCAAAATTTTCTATTGGTGGGCTCATTTTGTAATCATTTTTTGGGTGTTCTCCATATTTGGAGAAAAATGTTTTCTTTCTCGTACTTTCTCCATTTTGGAGAAGCTGTTGGAGCACATTTTTCGATCAAAATTCGCATTTTCTCTATTTTCTCCATTTCATGGAAGCTGTTGGAGATGCTCTAAACTAACAAATAAAACATTAAAAAGTAGGAAAATTCGAATACTACGTTAAAAAATTGTACCATTAGATCATGGCGTGCCACAGACATAACATGGTGTAAGAAACAAACCTTAAACCACTACAACTATTATGACGAGATTTTTTGAACATTGAAAAAACCATGGAATTTCCATACCCAAATCCGTCCTCCTTCCTTGTCGCCGCCTTCATCCCATTTTTGCCCTCCATCTACCGCCTTTATGCCCTCACCGCCCTCCAGTCATCACCGACACCTTCATGCCATTGCTGCCCTCCATTTGCCGCCTTCGTGCCGTTACCTCCCACCAGTCATCACCGAGGCCTTCTTTTCCAGTTGCCTTTACAAATAATCCGGATTTAATCGTTTATTTAACAATGTTGTTTATCCTTCCTACTATTTCCTTTGAATAATATTATGTATAAGATGAATCCTTCCTACTTCCTCCGTGGGTTTAATTTGTTTCCAATTTAAATGGGCCGTGGCCCACTGGACCAGTTCTGGATAGTGTATCCTGTGATTGGCCCAGTCCTGAAAACTTCCAAAAATTGCATATTAGTCCATAAGCTATCAAAACTTTAAAATATTCCCCAAGTCAATTCATTTAATGTTTATGAAAATTACAAAAATGTCCCAAAATTTTATAAAATGCAATCTTGTATAGGATTGCATGCATATAAGTTTTTGAAAATCACACAAGGTTCATGGAAAATAGAAAGATCAGGGAAAAAAGGAAAAGCTGATTCAAATAGAAATTATAGGGTAAATTTTTTACTCAACACAATTAACCCTAAGCGTAAAAAATCTATTGAAATAAATAAAATTGGTAAAAAAAAATATCTCGATTGTCATACAAATTAATCAACCTGTTGAGACAACATTTTAAAAAGCGATGAAAAGAACATGGCGTACTGTATGGGCTTGATCGCCCGTTTCGAACAAAAAATTTAAATGTATAACTTTTTTAAGTCGTTTGAACGGGGCTTTATAAACTACCACTTTGGAAATAGGAATTAACTTTTGGAAGTTTATAAATATGCCCTTATGCTTTACATAATAGTAGTTTAACCATGGTTTTGTGATTTTTTTACAATACAGCCACAAATTGTCCTCAAAATTTGTAAAAAGCATGTTGCGGCTATGAAAACTTATATTTCATTGTCTAATTTTTTTTTTCCATTTAGCTGTAATTCATATCTTTTTGGTTAAGATTTATAAATTTCAATATATTTTTTTCTAGGAATTCTTACATGAGGATGGAGAGAATAACCACATAAACATTAAGTTTTTTTTTTTAACAACGAAGATTTTATTAACAGTAGCAAAGAGTTAGAAAGCGCATTACAACACAGAAATTACCAGGATGGGGTTTCGAAGCCACCCCACCCAATTAATACAGATTTTTTGACTCATATTACTCACCCAAAGATAAGTATGTGTAACAATATTATCTCATAACATAGCTTTTTTGGGCTTCACACCACGCGAAACAACACCCCGTACGGAAACGACCATACATGCCAAAATGCCGTGTACATGATCCCCTCTAAACAATCAATTTCCTCTTTCTTCAGCCTCAAATCATTCAACCATCCTTTCCATTCAGCTGTACTACTAAACATAGGGATATTAATATTCCACCATCGACTTATATTCCTCCAAACATCCCGGGCCATTGAGCACTCAAAAAACAAGTGGTTAATCGTTTCATTCTCCTTGTCACAAATCGGAAAAATCACAGACGGAACATCTATATCTCTCTTAACAAGGTTATCTCTGGTAGGTATTTTATTCAGACCCAACCTCCAGACAAAGACATTGACACTGAGAGGCACCAGCTTATTCAATTAGTTACCGCCTGATCAAACACCAGCGTTTTGGAATCGATAAACTTCCTAGCAAAGGCCATCGAATACTTCAATTTAATCGTAAAATGATTGATTTTCAATTATTATCACCCTAAATACCATTTTTTTTAATGGTTTATGATTTTCTATCGCATTTGGAAGAAGTTGACAAAAGTATAATTTATTTTTTGGAAAACCACAACTTATTAAAAATCCCATTCTTCAAGGCACATAAAAGGAAACCAAAAAACAAGAAAACAAGAAAAGAAAAAAAAAACAAGAAAAAGAAAGCCCAAAAAGCCAAAAACAACCCACTAGCAAAAACTATAGACAAGAAATTTAAATTAAAATTAGTTATTATTTTCTATTTCGCAACTAAACCTTTGACAACTAATAAATAAACATTTAGTTATTTGCAAATATAAGATCATAAAATCATAAAAATTAGACCAAATAGCCAATGACACTGGAATTGCCTAACATTTATATCCATTTTTTTATCTAGATGTTGTCGTTTACATTTGCATATTTCCTCGCTTGCCGCTAGACATGATCACAAATATTAATTATTAAGAAATTAGAAACAAAAACTGGATGAATTCAATCTTAAAGCCTTTTTTTAGAGCTTACCGAATAGCTTTTAGACCACCTTATATTAAGGGGTTGTTTATTTTAGACATAAAAATGAAAATGAAAATATTAGTTTTCCGGTTTAACTTGGAATGAATCTATTATATTATGGCTATGTTTGGCAAACTAGCTGATAAACTAGCGGATGACTGATAAGCTAGCTGGTAGCTGATAAACTATCTGATGAAAAAAAATCATGTTTGACAAAACTAGCGTATAAGAATGTAAAATGATCAAAAAGACATGTTGAAAAATAAAAATAATGATTAATAATTAATATTAATGAGAGTTATAATTGAAAAAAAATGACAATAAGCTCCCAAAACGCTACTCTAAGTAGCGTTTCAATAAGCTAACTTATAAGCTAGCTTATGGTTTGTCAAACGTGTACGCTGAAAATAAGCTACATTTTTTGCCAAACATAGCCTATATAAAACAAACAATATCTTTTATTTCAATCCAATTAATAACTATTTAATACCACTAACCAACCGCCCCTTAAAAAAAGCGTTGAGTGTCAATTATGATCTTTTACTTGTCACTTTACATCCTTATAATAATTCTTTTTTTTCCTTTACCAGAATATGAGTCCCACCTTCTACAAAAAGCTTTCATGTAAAACTATACCATTGTGGATGAAGTGATAATTAAATAAATTTACATTTGATTTTAATCATTATTTGTATAATTTTTTTAATGAAATAAAAAAGCATTAATTTATGCTAAAAGTATAAAACCATCATATATACATTCCGTAAATTGGGTTGGATTTTGAAGCACCAAAAGACTCCCTTAACTTCCATTTTCCCATTCTCTCATCAAATTCTCATGAATAACCCTAAAAGCAATGGGTTTACCTTCCACTTCACGTTTCATTTGCTTAACACCTTCACCTTTTCTTCTCTAATATGTGTTAAATTGCATGAATTACACACATTATATATGCATATATCTGTATCCGTATCTATATCTATATATATCATACATATAAAGAGTTATCTCCACCTCAAAAGAACCATCAAGATCATGATATGTATACAAACTCAAAGATGAACCATAAGCAAGCTAACATACCCTTCTCATGGGAGATGACCCCTGGTGTACCGAAGTTTATGGTATCTCCATCAGTTGAAGGGCCATCAGCTAAGGAGGTGATCGACCAGAAAGATGATCTTGCACCTCCACCACGACCACCACCAGGGTGTTTTCGGGAGCCAGTTATGAGAAGAAGTGTGTCGCTCTCGAGAAAGATATTCTGGAGGGAGGAGGACCCTTTTCTAGCGGCTTTCAAAGAATGTTCAAAGGATTATAAGGTTAAGGGTGATCAAATGAAGAAGAGATTAGGGATTAGGAATAAGGTTTCTTTTTTGTGGTGCAGATGTTCGTATGATGTGGAAGAAGGTAACCTGAGGACGAGGCCACTGCCAGCGGCTTGTGGTGGTTCACCAATAATTCCTCGAGAACAAGTTCAGGATTTGATTCGAATGCATAAGGGATCGAGGAAGTGAGATACTTGGATGCATAATTATAATAGTAGATGTTATTTTCTTCATTTACTTTTTTTTAACGTTATAAATGTTCTTAAAACCCGACTTGAAAAAGTTAATGATCGATCTTGTTGGTATCTTGGTCAAAGTGTAAATATTTTGAGAACAACCAAATATTCATGTTCATTATGAATTAATAATTAATAATGGATATTTATGTACAATTCATAGTTTTAAAATGAGCTTTCATGTATTAATACATACACATAAAAATTAATTTTCAGAAATTTTAGTGTCGAATCAACTAATAAAATAATCCAAGAAAGAGAAAATGTTTCAAAATTCCAAGTAAACGAAATTTCATATAAGTTTTGCATTTTATGAAAACAATTTTTGTCATTGAGTTAAATTGTTAAGTTGTTGGCTCATTAGTTTTAATTGTATTTTTTAAACTTAGATTTCAAAAATTGATCTATATGTTTATATTAATTTATCGACCTTGGTTATAATGGTTATTCGATACAATTTGTATACATATGAAGACGGTTGATTTTGAGTTTAGATTTAGGGACTGGTGTTTTGGAAAAAGACGAGTCCCGTAAAAAGATTTAGAAGTTTTAATATTCATAAACATTATCATAAACTTTGAAGTTTTTTATATAGGCTAGAACAATAACATTAACTTGTTTTACACCTAAAATAGATCATAATTATAAACTACAAATAATAATCAAATTGTTCGTATTTTGGACAATAAAATCGTTAAAACAAATTTACTGGAAGATCAACAAAATCACATGACTTGAGTGCATGTAAATCAAGATGATTCTATTATGCTCCGGAAGAAAATGTCAGTTAAAGTATATATAGGCAAATGATCGTGTGACAAAAAAAGTTAAAAAGTGACAGTGTAAGAGTAGATCTGAACCCTTGATCGTTTTTAGGCTATGTTTGGCAAACTAGCTGATGAAAAAAAAATCATATTTGACAAAATTAACTTATAAGAATGTAAAATGACCAAAAATTAATAGTTTTCAACTTCTCTGACCGACTCTGATGTTACCGTAACTTTGAGTTTGTTCTTGACATGTCTACGATTTAAAAACAAAAGTTACTTATTGGAGTATTGAATTAGTATGAGTTTTGACTACCTGATAGGTTAGAATATTAAAAAGTTAATGTACTTCATTGGTTGGACTACACACTCGTGTCTCTCGGTGTCTATTAGTAGACATTTAGTAATGGGCAGTGTTAGTGGCACCCCTTAGTAAAGTTGTGTACGAAATTTTTTGTACTTAATTGTAGTATTTGAAATGTAAAAAGTTGGTTTTAATGTAAATGTGTGTGAAGAAAAATTCACTTGCAGGAGTGTCATTAGCCTTTCCCTTAGTGATTCATGATATGAATATTTTAGTTATTATAACTTTGGATGGTTTGGTTTGTCATAGCCTTAATCCATAACCAACACTAATCTCTTTAGTTTGACATAGACCAACCCATAATCAACATTAATTACTCTCTTTGGTTTTTATATTTAATAAATTGTATATTTTTGTAATAATTTCTCGAATTTTACCTTCCAAATTATTACATATTTTTATTTAGAGACTGTTTATCCAACGCTTAACCTGTAAATGCTTACGAGTATGAGGTATTAACACTTTCATTTAATCCATCAAATAAGGTTTTAATCCATTAAAACATCATCATATGTAACATTTTTATCGGGTAAATATTTACCTGGTAAGAGTTGTCACTCTTATTTACCAGGTAAGACTCTATTTTCTTGTCGTCACTGTTACCAGGTAAGATTTTCAATCTTTATCATATTCATTCAATAAGGTAAATTGAACCGCTAAGGGGGTGTTTGGATGAGCTTATTGACTTATGACTTATTACTGGTATGGAAAAGGACTTATGAAAAGCTGATAAGTTAAAAAAATTTATTTCTTAAAAAACAACTTATCTCCGGTTTGGCACCGGATAAGTTGTTTTACCCAAACACTCAAAATGACTTACTACGGGTGCCCCACCGGAATAAGTCAATAAGTTATTTTGATAAACTCAAACAAATACCCCCTAAGCTAAGCACTTACCACCTTACCGGTAAACGTATAACAAACTGCCCCTGACAGAGAATGGTTTTTGTCGACCGGTTTAAAAACATTAAAACATTGGGGGCTAATATGCAAAAAAGGATAATGGCTTTTTTTTAGGAAAAGAAGTTTGGGGATGGATTTAAAAACATTTACAAAGGAATGGGGGCTAATCTGCAAAAGGGTATGAATCTTTTATCCATCGCCATTAGCCACAACCCCTTCCTCCATAAAACCCTTCTAAAATCGTAGATAATAATAGTTCACCAAAACAGCAAATCCATGGCGATTATCTTTTCTTCTTCGAACATGATAATGGAAATCAGAAATCAGTTCTCACCATCTTCGTTATCAGTAAAAGCTTTTGGTTTCTCAAAAGGGATTTTTGTAAACCCTATCAACTTGAAGATTGCTTCAAATTTCAAGCATAAAAAGCCATGTTCTTTCGTAATTCAAGCTTCTCAGTCTGAATCGGTAAGTTATTTTTTTTTATTTTTTTCTGTGTATAACATATATTGTGCGAATTAAATGCTTCCGTCTGTAGTGCTTATGTGAAATCCTAGATTCAAATTTCTTCCAGAAGAACATTGTTTTATGCGTAGTATGCATTTTTTGCTTGTAATAATTGGGGTTCAGGGGTTGTACAGTAAATGTGAATTGATACAATGGGCAGCATCTGTGATCAATTACGATTTCCAATTCATAGCTGCAATAATTGATTTTTAGGGTTTTAATTTAGGGTTAATCTAAGCATTATAGTATGGAACATTGAGACTAAGTTGTAGGTGAATTTATTCAATTTGTCTGTAAATTATTGAAAATGCTACATGATAGTAATGTCTTTCAAAACGGGGTGACTTACAACAAATCTGTATATCATACACATAATTATATACACGTATATTACTATTACTCAACGAGTCAGTGATATTGAACTATTTAATTCATATAAAAAGGTATTATATGCGTAATGCATGGAGAAAAAGGTTTAAGAGCACAATAACACAAAATAAACTGTTCCACTAATGGTTCCACATACCTCTGTGACCAAGTTTTAGAGGTATGTGGAACCATTAGTAGAACATTTTTTTTTCCTTATTGTACTATTAAACCTTTTTATCTAAGCATTATATATATATAATGTCTTTTTATATGAATTAAATAGTTCAATATCATTAACTCATTGAGTAACAATAGAAAACATATGTGTATATATAATTGTGTTCATGATATATATAGATTTGTCGCTATAAGTAACGCCTTTGAAAAACATCGGGCCTTCGGCTCCTAAAGCATGAAGCTAGTGTCTTACCATCAGGTCGAGTTGAAACAAAATCACAACACTCATAAAATTCTTGGATAAAACATTACTATCATGTAGCATTGTCAACAATTTACAGACAAATTGAACAAATTCACCTACAACTTAATTCCAATGTTCCATACTATGATGCTTAGATTAACCCTAAATTAAAACCGTAAACATCAATTATTGCAGATATGAATTGGAAATCATAATTGGTCACAGATGCTGCCCATTGTATCAATTCACATTTACTGTACAACTCAATTATTAGCACCTGGATACTGATAATTTTACAAACAAAAAATGCATACTACACAAATAGAATTTTCTTAAATCATTATGGTTAGAAAAAACGCATGACTCAAACCCATTACTCTTTAAGTGGCATCATTTTTATACAATGTGTAACAGGTCAATCTAGTAACTTTCTGGTAAACTAAAACTATGATATTAAGTTTTTTGTTAAACCAAATAAACCCAGTATATCGTACTCGAAAACTGGAGACAAGGATAACCAAGACTAACACATAATAAGCAACAAAAAGAAGAGAAAAAAGGCGAAAAGAAAACATATCCCAAGTAAGAAAACACACACAAATAATCTTTCATCTGGTACCCGCTTCTGATGCTCACCCCTACTTAGACCCATATAACACTGCTTGTCTGATGGCTACCCTGTATAACTTTCTAGCATTAGAAAACTAGAAATTGGATTTAGTTACAAACATAAGTTATTTCAATCGAACTTGGTACTCCCTAATATGTTGGACTCAGTCTCTTGTTCATTGTAATTGGACATGGTTTAGTCAGAATTTATGCTGTTAATTGTGCTGCTATAGCTGCGCTACCGCGGGTCTTGGGAATAATAGCGGTTTCGCTATTATTGCCGCTAAATACCGCTTTTTAGCAGTTATTTGGTCTCAAACTAGCGGAAATAGCGGTGTTAGAGCCGCTATTTGCTAAAAACGGCAGTCTTTTCACTTTTAGATTTTTTGGTTCTTCTAAGTTCCACCTCGAGGATCACATTAAGCTTCTTTAGGGGCCGTGTTGCCTGCACACCTTTGTGTTGACTGTTAGTGTAAAATCACATGTGATTTTGCACGTAATTTAGCCGTTTTCATGTTCTTTTATTTGGTTATTCTTCTCGTTTGAACCTCCTTCTTAAGTATTATATATATCTATATATATATATATATAGAGAGAGAGAGAGAGAGGAAAGTTCAAATGCGAACTCAAATTTAGCTGCGAACATTAGACAAAGGAGAGCGTGGCACATGTCATATTCAGACTGAATATTTGAAGGAAATATTCAGACTGAACAACACTACATTCCGTCTGAATACGACACGTGTCGCACTCTTCTTTGTCCTCATGTTCACAACCAAATTTGAGTCTGCATTTGAACCCGCCCCTATATATATATACATATATATAGAGGAATGTTCTTTTAGAAACTTTTTAAAGAGTAAAAACTCATGCAAACCAATATAAAATACTTTTTTCATAAAAAAAATTCATCAAATGTTATGATTTTAAGATATTGTTTCACATATGTTTGTTACATACAACATTTTCAAATGGAAATGGGAATCACAGGACCAGGAGTTTGCGGCCAAAGAACTTGAAGCCAAGAGAATCATGGTAACACCAACCAAACCCAAAGTCGTCAATTTCAAAGAACCAGAACCGGAAAAACAATCCTTAAAATTCATTGAGCCACAGAAATCAATTGCAAAATCCTCAAAAGATAAGATCGTGACACAAGTATCATCAATGGACTACCAACAGGTTCTCAAATATCCTCTCGTTACTGAAGCTGCAATGAATCAAATCATAAAAGAAAATACGTTAGTTTTTATGGTTGATGTACGTGCTAACAAGAAAGATATTAGGAATGCCTTTGAAAATATGCTTAAGATCAAAACCAAGAAAATTAACACGTTGATTAACTATGATGGTACAAAAAAGGCGTACATACAATTAACGTCTGATAATCAGGCTGTTAATGTGGCTAAGAAAATGAAAATTTTGGCTTAATTTTTGTTGTTTGAAGATTAAAATTTGTGTTTTTTAAGGATTATTGTTGTATATAACAAGGTAATTGAGGATGAAGATGATTAGCAAGTTAAGTTTTGTATTTTATTTTAGCACCAAACTTGGTCTGTTTAGTATCTTGATGTGGCTTTATAAGTTATCCCCCTTGTTACCATTTATCTTTGATTTATGGCTTTATGTTTGGATGTAATATAACTAAATATGGTTTATAGTTTAATTCTGGATGTGCTTTTCATTAGGCTTTAGGGGATGTTTGGTTGGTTTTCCGTAAAATCTTGTATGAATAAAGTTGTCATTGTGGATTAATTTGTATAGATTGGGAATGTTTTTTTTTTCTCCATAAACGAAATAAGCATGTTTTTTAATTGGAAAAAGCTTGGCTTTCTGCATAAAGCTCCCCCCTAGAAGCTTTCTGAATAAGCCATTTTTTATGTCATTAAACTACTACCAATTACCAAACAGTCATGTATTGCTGACCGAATAAGCTGAGTTACATTAAGCTCGTTAAGCTGCTAACAAACAGACCCTTAGGCAACTCCCTTATTGCATTTTAATTTGGCTGTTGGGCGTTATGCATTCTTGTGTCATTGTGTATGACAGTGACATTCTTCTGTTAAGATGTTACATTTTTTTAACTGTTAGAAGGTCATGCATGATGCATGCACACACACAAACACACATTGAGTTGTTTGTGAAATCGAACATGCAAATAAAGCATAGTTAGCTTGGAGATTAATTAAGGGGCTGTTCGTAATGGTTTGATGGGCTTAATAACATGTATGGCTTATTCGTTCAGCCAATATCTAGCTGTTCGTTTCTGGCTTATTGGTTAAGTTGTTGGCTTAATCTCACAGCCAGGAAAAGGCAGTCCTGTAGACTCAGACGGTTATTCCATCATTTATTCCATATTTACCCTTCTAACTTCTCACGCATCCTATTTCCACCTCCTCACAACACACCCTAATCCAACCTTAAAACCTGTTGGTTTATCACCCTATCATTTATTCCATATTTACCCTTCTAACTTCTCTCCGATTTCTGCGATTTATGGTTTATCACCTACGATTTCTATTTGTTGTTTCCTTCGATATCGTGCCAATCTCGTCAATCTCATCCGCAATTTCTGTATTGAGAAGATGATGGACACCCTTTTGTTTTGGTACTTCTTCTTTTATTTATTTATTTAGGGTTCATCAATTTTGGGGTTTTTTGATTTGGATTTAGTTTATTTAGGGTTTTTTCAATATTTTTTTTTTGAAAGACATAGCGGCATCGAACCCACGAACGACTACCACGAACACAACGCACACCTCCCCGGCGGTATCGGGCATCCAAGGGCAGCCTACTAATCCACCGTTGTCCCGACCCAGCTTACACTGGACCTAGAGCCCAACCACAGTCTAAAACTGGGCAGCCCAGTCTTTTGACTGGACCAGCCCAAGGACTGGATACTCCTCATGCCCTCAAATTTGATTTATGTAATAAGAAGATGATGGATGCCCTTTTGTTGTTTGATGATTTGTGTGCATAATTCTTACAGCCCTTAAGAGGTGGTTTGGAACTGTGGATTTCAAGAACATTTGATCAGATTCAAATCAATAAAAATAAAAATAAAAGATGGTAATGGATGGTTATGAATAGAAGAAGATGGTAATGCTAATGCATTTAAATTGGAACGTGGATGGTTAGAGGCCACAAATGTGTCTGCTCTCAAAAATGGAAAGTAAAAGAGAAAAGTTTTTGGAAAAGTTTGGATTTAGACATTGTTTTATTCAGATAAAAATATAGATCAGAGGTAAAATGGTCATTTTTGACATTCAAATTGTTTATTCAGTAAACTAATCAAACAATAACTTAAATGTTATCATATAGACAACTTTATCAATACAGATAATTTTATCCATACATAACTAAATAGAAAATAAACCGAACAACAGTAAGTGAAGTTTGTAGTTTATTGACTTAAGTATGAGCATAAGCTTTTGTGGTTTTTTTTTATGATGTTGAGGTTTTAGTAAAATCTAAAGGGATAAGGGCAAAATAGCTTTTGGTAGTTGGGAAAGTAAGATTTTGAAGAGAAAAAGAATCCCAATTTTACCAAAAGGAGAAGATCTTGAATGACAAGAGAGGTGATCTTTGTCTTTTCTTTTGCTCCCCATCTGGCCATTTCTTGGAACTTGCCATAACACTAGCTTAACCTTTTCTAAAGTGATTTCACATTTGTAATTAATAATTTTCTTGTATTCTGATTTTTGTTTTGGCTAAAAACACATTTTTTTTGATATTGCTATATGTAACCCTTTAAATGTCATAATTAAGTCAATTTATGCATTAAAAATTGAAAAAATAAGTCTTGATGTCGATTTGTACGAGGAGGAAATTAATAAGGAGTGGTGCATTTAACAATACATAAGGTGCATATTGCCTACCATTCTTTTTTAACCATAAGTGTATTTGGGCCAGCCTGAGCACTTCTCGACTAATCTCAGTAGAGGTATAGAAAAATCCCGACTCAACCCAGTGACCTTGAGGAGGATCTCTAAGGGTGCGTTTGGTACGCAGTCAGGACAGAACAGAACGGAACATAACAGAACAGGACAGAACAGCTGTTACACGTTTGGTAAAACATGGTATGACGGAACAGGACAGGACATAACATAACATAATGACCAATTTACCCCTAGTGAGATGTTTAGTGTTTTTCTACCAAATAACCCAACACACACACATATGTGTATATATATATATAGAGATAGAGAGAGAGAGAGGAGAGAGAAGGGAGAGAGAGAGAGAGAGAGAGAGAGAGAGAGAGAGAGAGGAAAGAGAAGGGGAGAGAGAGATGAGAGAGAGAGGGAGGAGAGAGAGAGAGGTAGTAGAGAGAGAGGAGAGAGAGAGAAGGGGGGAGATATAAGGGAGAGAGAATGGGAAAGAGAGGAGAGAGAATGGGAAAGGGAGGAGAGAGAAGGGGAGAGAGAGAGGGGGGGGAGAGAGAGAGGAGAGAGAGAGGGAGGAGAGAGAGAGGAGAGAGAGAAGGGGAGAGAGAATGGGAAAGAGAGGAGAGAGAAGGGGAGAGAGAGAAGGGGAGAGAGAGGAGAGAGAGATAGGAGAGAGAGAGAGAGGAGAGAGAGAGAGAGAGAGAGAGAGAGAGAGAGAGAGAGAGGGAGGATAGAGAGTGTGTGTGTAGGTTAGAGGGTAAAATGATCATTTAATCCTTGTTCCACTTAGTTCTAGGGGGTAGGATAGAACAACCTTGTTCCACATGTGTTCTATTTAGTTCCACTTAGTCCAACATTTTATCACACCAAACATGGGACAAGCTTGTTCTGTTCTGTTCCATCCTGTTCACCGTACCAAACGCACCCTAAAATCTCAAGTATTATTGTCAGTTGAGCTAACCCACAAGGTCTTGAAATTGATTATTGTTAGTTTAAGTGTCAACGATAAGTCTTGGATGGTTATTTGTGTAGCATATTTAAACACTACCAAAGATTTGGATGGTTATTTGTGTGAGTGTGTTATATTATAATTTGTTGCATATGTTATTGAAATATATAACTATATATGGCTGATGATCAGGGCCGTGCACGAGGGAGGGCGGGCCGGGCGTACGTCCAGGGCCCACAAAATATAGGAGCCCAATTATATATACATATATATATATATAGTAGTAATTTAAAAAAAAGGCAATTTTTTAAGTATCTAATAGGATTCAAAAAAATTAGTACTATATTAAGGGCACAAGCATACATTAACTATGTACAAAGATATTTTAGTATTGTTTATTGTTTTTCTCTCTAAATCTTTTATCTATCAGCGATATCTAAACTAGTTGCCTAGAATATCTTGATATATTCTCCGTCGTTCATCTTCCACCGACTCTTAGCTTTGAATTATTCCAGCATCATAATTTTGTATTGGAAGACAATAGATTTCTTGTTATCAACTGCTCCTACATTTATTAATGTTCAATGTAATAATCATAAGTACTCTCCTATCTCAAAAACAAGAATAAGATCTCAAGCTATATACTTTCAGTTCTAGGATTGATGGTTTTGAAACATTTATTTTAATGAAAAACATTAACTTTAGATGAGATGGAAACTCAACTGATTTATATTGCTTTACATAAAATGTTACTTCGAATAGTTAATATTGTGACCCTAAATGATTTCAATCTATATATTAGAGGTATATATCATAGGATGTTTTTACGATGAAACGGATTGACAATGCTATATAAAAATGATATGATACATAATGTTAATTTTGGAATAAATATTGATTGATTTTGAGTCTACGAATAATCGGAAAAACAATTTTGTATGAATTATTAATATTTGTTGAATTCAATAATATTTTCGATGATGTAAACAATATATTAAAAAAATCGTACGTATCGAGGGCCCTTCTTTAAAACTCGCCCAGGGCCTATGAAATGTCAGGAACGGGCCTGCTAATGATATATCATTGTAAACTTCTTTAAAGAGTATAAATGATGTAGAGTTTTCTAAGAAAATGAAACTTATCTGTTATTTGGGGCTCATATATGAAAGTGAATTGTGGCTCCTAGCCTTAACACTTGGCAACTTAATTAGAAAGATTTTGTTCCTTTCATTTTTATATTTATAATAAAGATGTTCATAAAAGTAGTCGGGTCTTTTTGACCGTAGCTCTGGTTCAGGTTCAAGCACCCAATCCTTTTGGATTCCTTTTGATTTAATATTATATATATATATATATATATATATATGTGTGTGTATTATGTGGAAGCTTTTAATTATGTGTAGTGATGGATGGTGTAGGGGATGTATCGGGGAACCACTCATGTGAACGAGCTACAACAACTTTGTATGTCGATATTTTGTTGTAACATAGACCTTGACTAAAGTCAAAAACATATCATAAGCTTGCTTTAAATCACTACTTTCTCTCTATACAAGATTTATAAAAGGTAACTTAGGTGGTATTTGGTTTACAGTTTGAATGAGACCATGAAATATAATTAAAGTAAAGTAGAATTACCGACACTAAATAAAGCCACGGGTTGAAAACAAATATTGTTTGACTTGTAAGAGATTGACAAAGGAATGAATTTTATGAAATTCAATCTTAAATATGGAGTTCTGATGGGATCCGATGCATAAAATTCAACCTTCAATTCCGTCCCTGACCCCTGTTTAAACCCCGCCCCCGCCCCGACTAATCCCCGACGGGTTCGGGAACCGTTGGCTAACCGTTTAGAATTATAATTATAATAAATTCTTACTGCATTAATTAACAATATTGAAAAACAAATATATTTATCATTTAATAATAAATATATACATATATATTGATTTATACACACGCTATATATATATATTAATAAAATAAAAAAAATAATCGGGTATATTAGGGACGGGTAATACCATCCCCGACCCTGCCCCGACCCCGGTTCGGGTATGAAAATAAATCTCCGTTACCTGTCAAATCGGGGAATCCCTGCCCCGTTAGGGTCGGGTACCCGCGGATACCTGCCCGAATGGGTAAAATGTCCATCCCGTACTCCTAAAATGTAATGCATCTCATCGGCAAACATATAACATGTAAACGAAAAATGATATGATCTTTATTTGATATGAATATATACATCTCAGTTGCAAGATACTTGTGTCGTTTACAACCAAAACGCCACCTTTGAACTATTATACTTGATCTCTGATGGGGAGTTACTCGTTGTTTAAGATATTTGTTTTTAACAACATGTTTCACATTGTCACCATTATTTTAAGTTGAGTTAAAGTTAGAGGTTATCGCCTTATTGGTCAAGCTATAGATTACCATTCTTAACCGCGTCCACGTAACTAGTTACGGATATTTGACACTGTTTAGTCTTTACCAATCGGGCGCAACTAGTTACTCCTCTATCTGAAATCAAACCAGTCCTACACCAGCCCTCGGGTAAGCGGTGACTAGAGCATCTTCAATAAATTCTCTGAAATAGAGAAATAAGGTTTTTGTTCTTTATTTTGCTTTAACAAATTTTTCTATATTCTTTAAAATTTGATGCGTGAAGACAGAAATCACTTTTTTATTCATTCCCAGTAATAAGATTGAATTATTATTTTATATAAATTAATTCTTTTAAAAAAAGTATATTAAGATGATAAGTGCACAGAATATTTTAATAATATAATAAATATTAAAATCTTTAAAATAGAAAACTTGTTCAAGTTAAATGTAATTTCTTCAAAAGATTTCAACCTTTTGTTCTCTATTTTAGAAAATCCTTGGAGAAATTCTAGCAACGTTTGTAACAGATTTTCTAAAGTAGAGATTTTGAATATTATTTCACTAATAAATTCTCAAGAACTTTTTTTTAAATAGAGAAAATAGGATAGGAATGAAATTCTTTAAATTTGAAAAACTCTTAAAAAAAATTACTTATATAAAGGAAATTACTTTTTATTCTTATTACCAACGAGAATGTTTGTAATTAAATTTATAGAAAAAAGATAATTATTTATTAAAAGTATTAAATATTTTAATAATATAATTTATATTATAATATTTAAAATAAAATCACTGTTCAAAATAAACATAAAGACTTTTTTTATGAAGATTTTAACTTTCGATTCTTGTCTATATTATATTATAAAACATTTGGTAAAAAATTCTTAAAAACAACTTTTTAAGCTCTAGTTACTGCTATTTAATGTTAATTACTTAATTTTTCAAAATTACAAGTAAATTGTGCGTAAGTACAGTCGATTAAAGCTTCATCTCTAAATTCGTGTAATTAACTATAGATAACTATGATCAACTACATGATAAACATTTAATTTTAAATATAAAAAATCTAAAATATGATTAGGATAATCATTGACTTCTAACAAATAAAATAATTATATTATTAAACCAAAAATAAATTATTTGGTTATTAAACCTAAATTAAATTATGATAAAAAATTGAATTAAAGAAATTAAATAAAAAAAGAATTTTTATTGAAATACTAAATTTTCTTTCTCAAAACCACATAAATCCATTAGAACATCGATAGAAATGAAACTTAAAATCGAGATATATCTCGTTGCATTGTACGAGTACCCTTCCAGTTTAAAAAAATGTGTTTGAAATCTTGAGGACCATTCTTTGAACTTTATGCGGCAACCTCTTATTGGATGATAACATTTCTTTTTTCTTTTCCCCTTTGTTGACCCTTTTTTATAGAACAATTTCATTAGAATTACCATTTATTGCCACTGTGGGTTCAATATAAAATAAAAAGGTGCTATCTCCTTTGTAGTATCACACCAATTCTCATTTAGATTCATGCTAAAATTTGAATTTTTAGTTCTTAAACAAATTTTATCTAATGCTGGAAAAAATAAATAAAAGGAATATGAATATACTTATTTTTTAAAGTCAATAATTATTTTTTATTCTTGGGAAATTAATTATTTTAGAAATTAATTATTTTAGAAATCAAGATTACCAAAATATTTATTTTCTCTCCACTTTTACCAAAATGACCATAATACAATCGAGACGGATTAGGGTAATTTGTTAATTTCTAATTTACATTTTTTATATCCTTATAGTTAGTTTATTTTAGGTACTTTACTTTTTAATTTTTCGTTTTACACCCTTATCACATTAATACACATACTCGTATATCAATTAAAATACGTTTAAAAAATACGTTTTTATTTTAACAAGTTACACAATTATAATCGTCTCGACAATACCTTCGAAATGAGCCCAATATTGAATATTTTTTGTTTTAATTATATACTTTTAAAGCCAATTATCTTCTTGATCGGTGAATATGAATATTTTTCACAAAATTTCGGAATATTAATTAAAATATAATGCTATTATTTTTTGTAAGTTGATCGTCTTTTCCGGCTATTAAAATATTATATTGAGGCTGAAAAATTTACTCATGAAAGATTGAAAGGTCTTGGAGAAGGAGAGCATGGAAATATGCTTGAAAGATTATTGTATTTTATTTCTGCAGTTCCCTCCGCACTGTGTATATATCATTTATTCAAAAATGGGTTAATTATAGTATATATTGTAATAACCTTAAGAACCGATGCATTATGTGTAATTTTACATGAATATTAATTTATATGGTTTTTATTATAGAAATGACAAGAACACAAAAGTAGTACAAATTCACTATAATTTATATCTTATTTCTTTATATATCCATAATATTATACTTTGTCGTTAAATCATAATAGCATTATATTTTAATTAATATTCCGAATTTTATGAAAAATATTCATATTCACCGATCAAGAGGATAATTGGCTTTAAAAGTATATATAATTAAATCGAAAAATATTCAATATTGGACTCATTTCGAAGGTATTGTCAAGACGATTATAATGGTGTAACTTGCTAAAATAAAAACGTATTTTTTAGACGTATTTTAATTGATATACGAGTATGTGTGTTAATGTGATAAGGATGTAAAACGAAAAATTAAAAAGTAAAGTACCTAAAGTAATTTATTAACTAACTCTAAGAGTATAAAATGTAAAATGTAAATTAGAAATTGACAAATTATAACCTCCGCGGAGGTATTTGATGGAGGTTCTACCCTAATCCGTATTTCGGTGGATGTTTCGATTGTATTTTAATCATTTTGGTAAAAGTTAAGAGAAAATGGTCGTTTTTGGTAATTTCTCTTTCTAAAATGATTAAAATAATTAATTTCCCCTTTATTCTTCCTGTTTCTAAAATTTGGTGGATCTGTTTCATAGGATTTTATCTCACTGAAAGTAAGCAGTACGTATTAATGCAAAATGGGAAATATTCATAAATATAAACAATTTTTTAATCAAAATGGTGGGATCCAATCCAATTAATAAATAGAAAATAATTAGAACTTTAAGTTATAAACTGGTTCATGATTGAAAGTTTATACAATATTTAGCAAAGAGGTAAACCTGATGCAACAGAAGTAGACGCGGATTTTAGGAATTTTTGGTAGCGATTACACAAAATAATTATTCTAATATAAGCTATTTAAAAATTATTGTACTACTATGTCTTTGACTATTTTGGGTCCATTAAATATATATTAAGTATTTAAGTCATTAAAATAATGTTACACTAATTTGTTTCAAAAAATATCTCTTAAAACTTTAAAAACAATCCACTGTTGGTGCATTTTTTGTTTTCTATTTGTTGATCTAGATAATCGGTTCAAAATACAACATATTAATCTAAAATATAAACAAGTTAACTCTAAAATCAAAAGAGTTAAACATCAAATATAAACAAATTAACCTACAGAGTTAGTTCATAATTAATAAAAAAGCTATAAGTCTAAACATTAATCCAAATTAACTCTAAACGAATAACCTAAAGTCCATATAGAAAGGGTCAATTGTATACAAAATAATTCATAGTTAACATCATTACATCACTATAAACAAATTAACCTTCACCAAAAAGATGTTAACGTAAACTTATCATCATCCATTATCCTCACCTGGAATGATGGAGTTTTTTATTTATTAAATTTTCATATTAAACTCTTATTAAATAATTTTAAGTTTATGGTTTCACCCCTAGAAATATTATAGTTTTACTCTAAAAACTTATCTTTTTAGGTAAGAATCTTTAAAAAAAATTACATTTAACCTCCAAAATTTCATGGTTTCATATACAACCACAGCCTAATATATGGACCCGCCTGTGAGCAAAAATAAACTTTAACCATTTATGTTAAAATAGGACCCACATTTAAATTTGAGTATATTACTAAAATACGAGATCCGGTTACCGAGTTTAACACTACAAATTGTAGACTGATTGAATAATTTCATTTCAAAATTTTCAAACCGACCAACCAACCATAAAATCAAGGTCCACATATGGATAATAATTATTAGAATAAAAGGTATCGATAATTCTAATTAAAATAAAATAAAACAAAATAAGCACCACCGAATATACTTTACATCCAAATATTTAAAATATCAATAATCCTAGTAAGGATTAATTAAAGAACTAAGCAATATAATAATCACTAGATCAAACGGTTTGCTCAAAGCAACCATTTTTCCAAGACTTACATAAGAATAAAATAAAAAACCCTTAAAATTCTCTTTACTTACTCCTGCTGCATGCCTCCATATACATATCTATATATATTAGATCGATAAAAAAAAAGTTAAAAGATGAAAAAAACGTAAGAAGAAATCTTCATCTTTGATCACTTTTAATTTTATGTTCACCAATAAATTACGCTTTAGAAGAGAGTTGATCTGTTGATCTTCGATTATGATTGAGCTAAACGTGAAGATCTCTTTTTACCCTTGTGGTCATAATTTTCTTTCTTATCGAAATCCAACACTATATATTTATACATAATACATAATTACATACTATATTTTTTTTATATAAAATTATCTATAGCTTCTGATGCCATTAATGATTGTAACTAGGTTTTATTCATTAACGGATCGAAGTGTGACGTTATTAATTAATATTGCATTGCCATGCAGAAGAAACTGATAACGGTTGGTGGTGGAATTCCATCATTAGTGTTTGATGTAAGTAGCATAGCTTTTGTTGGAGGATCACTGACTCTGATCGGAGTCTCTGGTTTTCTCGCCGGAAAATTTGTCGATGGTGGTTCACAAACATTAGCCGGTTCATAAGTTCCCGGCTACCGGTCTCATATCTACTCAGCTTGTTCCTTAGATTCTCCAAGTGTTTTTGTTTTCTCAGTCTGGACCGTCTTGCTGACTCACGGTTCGACATCTTCCTTCTCCGGCGACGTTGTTCATCGGCCAGATTAACTACCCAGTCGTCGGAGCCGGAACTTGAGGTGTTGGTTTTTGGGGTGTCGTCGGAACCGGAAGAGAAGAAGACCGGCTGGTCAACGTTTTGAGATGGGAAATCTAGAAGAATGTCGTCAAGGAATCCGGTGAAGGAGAGATGATCGCCGGTGGAGAAGAATGAAGATGAGATCGACATGGCCGCCGGAAAAGTGTTGATCGGAGGAAGGTAGGAGGAAAGGGAAGAAACAATGGATAGAATGAGGGCTTTTAAAGGGTAAAATGTGGAGTGTGGGTGGGGTCCACTCAGGGGCATTCTTGTCAAATTGGAGTTAGGTAGTGGTGGTGGGTGGGGACAATGTGGCTTTTTAGACTTTTACACACGTTTAAACCCACAAAATCTTAGGTTTGTTTTAGGGTTTTTTTAATAACAATTTAGGTTTCTTTTACGGATTTAGCTTGGATATGTTTTCGTTCATTCCATTTTTGTCATGTTTCGGTTAGTGTTGTACTGATGGATGTTTATCAAATGCTTACTCAGATAAGTATTTAGGAACCGTTTACTAACTCTTATCGAGTAAGTGTTGTCTGCGTAAGAGTGCTGACTCGAGTAAGTGATGTCTCGGGTAAATATTTTCCCCGTCATAGTGTTTACCAAATGTTTTTGGTAAGTGATTCCCAATAATAAAATGACCATTATAACCCATATCCCCATTAGAAAAGAAAATGACAAACATAAATGAGGGGTACGTATTGGAAACACAAAATCTGACCCGGGTAAGCATTATTTTGGTGCTGGCTCGGTCAGATCTCGGTCAGATCTGTGATTTGGTAAACGCAATAACTGCTGACCGAGTCAGATTTGCTGACCCAGTCAGTCTGGTCAGCAGTTAGTAAACAGCCCCTTACTAAGTCATATTATCTTACCGGATAAATATAACAATGACCAAAAATCTTATGTTGTAAGAGCAGTAAGAACAAAGACAATAACCGCGGTAAGTGAGAGCGGCGACTTTTATCACGGTTAGCCCTTACCGGTTAAATTGTTACATACAACATCATTTTGGTAGAGTAAAGTTTTACCTGGTAAATAAGTGATGGTTCTCGATTGTTTCATTAAGCATTTACTTAAGTAAGTTTTGGTAAATGACTTCTAAATATAAGATAACAATATTTGTGTTGTTCGACATATAACAAAGAAAAGTAACCAATAAGATAAAATCCAAGACTTTTTTCCAAGGATATCTGATAACTATGGTTAAACTAATTACTGATCAACTCACAACTATGGTTAAACTAATTATCTTATTGGTTACTTTTCTTTGTTATATGTCGAATAATACAACTATGGTTAAACCAATAACGTTTAAATTATTATTCGTTTCGTCTTAACGATGGAAATGATACATAATTTTATGGATATGTAATTATTATATTTTTAAATAATTAAATAATACTTTAATCTTTGAAAATTTTCTCCAGCTTATTAAAAATAGAATTGGAAAATAACACTTTTTAAGAAAAAATAATAGAAATATAGGCAAAAAGCACAAAATAGATTAGGAAAAAAAAAACCTTTTAAGTGTACTGTTAACATATGTAAAATTAAAAGGAAAATTGGAGTTTAGATATGCTTAGTTAGGAAGAAAGAAAACAGGTGGGATGGGTGTTGGACAGATGTCAGTACCCGGTGGACCGGTGGAAACGAGATCCAATAAGAAGGAGAGTTGCTGACGTGGATACAGCGCGTATGGTAAAAAAAAAAAAAAAAATTAAAAAAAGGGATTTCGTCATGATCCATGGACCTGTAGAGATCCCGCAATATGGTAAATGATGTCGGCCTTTTAATATATAAAGTGGATCACCACTTTTTTTACCATAACTTCTATATCTTATAAAATACTCAATCACTTGTACATGGTTTTTTTTTAACTCATGTGATTAATGTTTGGGTTTTTTCTTTTATACTCTAATAATGCTACATTCTAGTCTATAATATATATGGTAATATTTAAAAAAAATGTGTTATTATTTATATCCTAGTTTATATGTTAAACTTTAATCTATATACATGTCCATAAATAAACATGGGTGTTAGTGTGTAACTAATTAAAATTGATAAATAAAATAGACTAGGGTGCATTTGGAAATTAGATTAGGATGTAAAAGAAAAAACCCTTTAAAAAAAGTTAAAATAAACATACATTCTAATCATATTGATAGATATGATATAAACTATGGTGCAAAAGGTAACACCCTGAATGTTAACTTTATTAACTAGGATATTTTTGTTCTTTTAATTATTGATATCATATTTTTTAAATATATATTTACTTTTATTATTATATTATTTATTTATCATATTTTTAAGTATTTAATTTATTTAATTATGCACATATAAATTTTCTGATTTCATCTATCAACTTCTTTAAACTTTTTAATTATTGTCGATATCTATCACATTCATTACTGTATGAATAATGTTCACGTATGAACAATACTCATATATGAGTATAACCAATGTTCACGTATGAACAATACTAATGTATGAACAATGCCTATGTATCACTAATGTTCACGTATAAACAATATTCACGTAAAAACAATTATTTGAGCAACCATGTTCACATATCAACATTTTCTAGTTTTACATATTAACTTCAAACAAAAATCATTGTTTTACTTTCAATTCACCTATGAACATTTTTAATTTTATATTTACATAAAATCATTTAAATATTATGAAAAAATATTCATTATTTTTCAAAAATAAAATATCATTTCTTCCAAAAAAAATATATTATTGTTGATTATCTTCAAAATAAAATATAATAATTTGTTTCAATATTGTTCTTCATTTAATACATTTAAATTTGTTTCTTTTTTATTAGATTATAATATCTATTTAATCACAATTATTGATTAAAAAAATAAAAGAATTAGATCGGTTAACAAAGTTAACACTAATGATTTGATTCACAAAAACATGTGTCTCAACTTATATAATGATTAAGTTAAATTGATTTAAATCTTCATAAATAATTGTTTTTTAAGTTACTAAATACGCATACACGAAATCTAGAGTCGGAGCAGTGTAAGACGACTTTATTTGCTTTATACTCTAGGACTCGTCACAACAAAATTGATTTTACAACGCGCTTAAAATATAGAAGCTTCATAAAAATACTTTATAGACTTAGGTTCATAGGACCAAGCCAACAAACGTCTTATATAAAGTGTTACAATAGTTTATAAAACATTTTTAAAATGAAGTGTCGTGTTAACTATTTTATACAACATTATTTGGAAAAAAAAATGTTCTATAAACAAAAATGTCTTATAAAAAGATGAGTTTATAGAATAATTATTAAATGTGTCGTATGAAAAAGCTAATAAGACACTTTATTTTAAAAGTGTCCTAAAAACTTGTTAAAATGCTTAAAAATGTCCGTCAAACCTGTTGGAACGATTTTAGATAAGACGTTTTATAATTTCATCATATAAACCTAAGTTCTATAAATGATTCTATTAGGAAACTTTTACAATCTAGGCATCCAATAAATCCAGTTTTATTGTAGTGACTTAAATGTACTAATATCAAATGTCAGAGCCTACAATTTTTTTTTCCAAATACTGACACCTTTTTTGACTATAGAAACACACTTATGGATTTTTTTTAGGGAAAAGTTTAAAAAAACCCAACAAACCATTTGATTTTAAATGATTAAGTCCTTAAACTATTTTTTTGAATGAAAAAACCCTTAAACTTTATGAAACCGGTTAAATACATACTTGTAACCTGTAAAAACAAGTTAATGTTATAAAAATTTGAAAAAAGTCTAGAAAAACCCAACAAACTATCTGATTTTGAATGATTAAGTCCTTGCTTTTTTTAATCAAATAAATCCCGAATTTTTTTTCTTAAATCTTTTTACCAAATTAATTTTTGAACTTTCTTTTAACAAATAAATCCCAGACTTTTTTCTGAAAAATAAAATCATGAACTTAATTTTGAACAAATAAATGCGGATTTTTTTTGAACAAAATCACAATATATATAATTTTTCTCACCGACAACAAATTACAATAAATCAATTAATTATAGATGATATCCAGACTTTGGTATACCAAATGCGGATTTTTTTTGAACAAAATCACAATATATATAATTTTTCTCACCGACAACAAATTACAATAAATCAATTAATTATAGATGATATCCAGACTTTGGTATACCACTCTGTGGTGGGTCCTGGTCTCCGGAGATTAGTCGGGTGCCCGAATGGATCCCGGATACAGGAACGTGTGTGTGTTATTATTGTTCAAAAAAAATTATTTATAAACATTTTATATGTATCTATTTATGTTTAGGCATGACTTTTATATGTTTCATAATTAGTAATGAAATGGTATAATTTTTCTCCATTTAATTGGTTTATTGTACTTTGATGTCGGTGAGAGAAACTATATATTTTTTGTTTTTGATTTTGTTTAAAAAATGTTTCGGATTAATCTGTTCAAAATTAAGTTCATGATTTTTATTTCTTCAAAAAAAATTGTAAAAAGGTTTAGAAATCTTTTTTGGAATTTATTCATTAAAAAAATAAGGACTTAATCATTCAAAATCAAATAGTTCGTTGGGTTTTTTTAGACTTTTTTCAAATTTTTATCACATTAACCTGATGTTACATGTTACAAGAATGTATTTAACCGGTTTCAGAAAGTTTAAGGGTTTTTAATTCAAAAATATAGTTCAAGGACTTAATCATTCAAAATCAGATAGTTCGTTGGATTTTTTTATACTTTTCCCTTCTTTTTTTTTACAAAATCATTATTGATTTATTAATTAGTTTCTTATTTTTCGTATGTAAGGTCTTGTGTTCGAGTCTTTTATTGCAATTTTTCCAGAAACATAATAAACTTGAAATTAAGAACTAAAAACAAAGAAAATGATACAAACATGATTCAAACCCGCGCATGGAATGGGAGAAAAATCTTGTAAACCAACTTTGCCAAGAAATACTTGCATTATTATTGTAGTTTCACACACACACATACATACACACACACACACACACAGAGGGTTGGGTTATATCGTTCCGGTGAAAAGAAGAGTTATGATGAGAAGCGTGAGAAGAGATCTCCACATTTGGATGCACCGAGATGAGATACACTAGTTCAATCCGCGTATAAAGCGCAGTTTATTGATTGGTTTGAGATTAAAAGTGATCAATGATCCAGATCTCTTCTTACGTTTCTCACCTTAACTCAACTACTCACACAATCTTACACCTATATGTATAGTTGCATCCGATTAAGATTCCTATTACTTACTATGCCTCTTACATGTAAGATTTTTGGTCATTTCAATGCTCATCCGGTAAAGCAAGTGATATAAGCGCTTACTCAATAAACATTTGGTAACCAAACCGGGGGCATTTGGTTTGATGAATGGTTTTGAGGGATTTAAATTTTGTGGAAGGATGATTCAGAGGGATTTGGATATGGAAGGATTTGGAATTTTTTGTGTGTTTGATTTGTAGGATTAATTTGGAATGAAATTGAACTGCATTCTTCATAAAATTTTATAAAATCAAATTTTAAGTAATTATAGAAATAATTAAATTATCTTTTTATTAATTTATTAGTACAAAACAATTGCTTTTAACATATTTTAAAACATTATTACATAAAAATGCCACGAAATCTCGTAAAATACTAACCATACTCATAGCTCACGAGTATGGTTAGTATTTACCTTTAGCTCACGAGTATGATTAGTATTGATCTTCAAAAATTATGGCGACAAAGGTAAAAATGCTACGAAATCCCTTCTTACCTTTGTCACTATAATTTTTATTTTTACTGGACCCAACCCTTTGTGAGCTAATGGGAAATAAATAAATAAATAATTGTTAGTTAGTTGGTGTCGACGAAAAGAGGTACTGTAGATAATAAAAACACCATTCATGCAGTTTTTTCTGTTGCGTGACAAAAAGCTTAAGATTCCTCCTAGGAGTTTAAAGTTTGAAGAGGTGACTACAAAAACGTTGGTTTTGCATGTCCACCATGTGCTCGACGTACCCTTTACCTCAAATTATATTAATTTATAATATATATATATATATATATATATAGAGAGAGAGAGAGAGAGTGAATGAGTGCGTGAGAGAGAGAGAGAGACTTGGGATCATGTGAAATCAAATTGTTTTCGTGTGGGCGATGTGGCCTGCAACCTCATGTCGCTGCCAAAGTTTTGTTGATCAGATGTGATTTTTGTGTAAAATCACATGTCATCCGACTGTTTACTTAATATAGCGAGATATTTTCATAACTTTTACAAATAAACGGCAAACGAGTTCATATATGAACCCATATAGTTCATATATGAATTACAAGAGTTCATATGTGAATCAGTTAATTAATTAGTATATATGTGAATCACATGGGTTCACATATGAACCCGTTTGTCGCCTATTTGTTAAAGCTACGAAACCACCCACTCTATTTTTCGCAAAGCCACAATTCTTGACCAATCAAATTCAATCTTGTCTTATGAAGGGTTAGAATCACTTCATACTTCTCAAATATTTACCATTTTTTAAAATAACCTATAATTATGTATGTATGTACATAAAAGAAACCATTATTTAATTTATTAATTTCAACCAAGTTTCTATCGACCAATTTTTTATCTACAGTTCAAATTAAGTTTCACGTTAGTTCTATACTAGAACTTAATAACGAATTTAGAGTACTAGAATAAATCAATTCAATCAAAAATCCGTCTGTGATATAACTTATTTATATATCTATGTTGCTTTGTTTGTTATATCACATAAAGGAAAATGACCTGATGATAAAAATGATACAAAATGGTCGTTGACCTAACAATATATGAATTACAAAGGATTCGGTCTTCGAAGAGGTCAAGTGTTTAACTCTCTACAAAAATAAAGAATACACAACAATATATGTTGTATATAAATATAGACGGAAAAAAAGTGACACATCCATGTTATTTCTAAAAGCGAAAGATTAAACATGTTACGTAAGTTTAGTTTTGTATGTGGAGGATTTATTATCATTATATAAATTATCCTTAAGCATATGATAACAATTATGAAGGTATAGGAACATAAATACATAATCAAAAATTAATTTAACGTAACACGTAAAGAGTTCAATAGATCTAATGTGGAACACTTGAGATATGCGCACCAAAGTTCATTGAAGCGGAAGCAGTCGTCCTCAAATACAGATCAAAGTCTTCTAAAACTCTATAGGGTTTGCTTCAGAATGGAGCTGAACGGAATGCGATATCGTGTAGGCGATAAGGACTTGATCTCCTTTATTTATAGGTCATGAAAACCTAGAGAACCGTCCAATAAGGAATCCTAATTTATTTTTAGATTTGATTTTATAATAGAAGATATACACTTATCTTAGTGAATTATCATCATACTCATATTAAAAGATATATATTTAAATATATAACTGGATTATAACTAATATAAAATTCTCTTAATAAATATATATCTTTAACGAATCGATTTTTAGAATTTATTATATAAAATTCAATTTATTTCTAACAGCATTTATAAAAAAAACTATTGATCAAGTAGTTGTAGGTTTGTGATAAAAATATCTACAAAAAATAATTAGATTCTATAAGTAAGAAATTAATATATATCACACATGACACATGTCATGTTACTTGCAAAAGGTTGCATGAGAATAAAGCAAATTAAGATTCGTCGGAGGAAATTAAAGTGTAAAGGGGTTTGTGGGTTTTGTCCCCATTTGGTCCGTAAAAGTTTCCATCCCAATATTATTTATCAATTTAAAAAATTATATATATATATATATATTATATATATATATATATATATATATATATATATATATATAAATAGAGAGAGAGAGAATTGAATCACGTAAAATGAATAAAAGTTATGATAAGAACGTGAGAGCAAAAGTTCATTTACCATCAAGTTTTTTAATGAATTGTTTGTTTGTATCACCATAACCGAAACTTTAATAAGTTATTGGGTATGAAAGAGATTGATGATATGTAGAAGTTATAGAATGCAATGAAAGTCAAGATTAAAGTTGATGAATGTAAATCATAATGGTGATGTCTCAATGGTTTGAGTTTGTACTCCAAATGGCAAAATTAAAATATTTGGAGATCACATGATTGAATCCAGGAAGAAATAAAAATCCCCTTGTGGTCACGGAGGTTCAAATGCCGCGACTTCAGGCTACCCGCGAAGCTGGTGGTCGTCCTGTGACTAGTGGTCATGATGAGGGAGTTATCACTTTTCTTGTCGGGGATCTTTTCAAAGTTATTCACCGGCGCCATCGCAATCTTCCGATCATCCCAACGGAATAACATCACATTATCTCACCCTTTATAAGTGACGTCGTTATCAAATTGTCAAGGTCGGCCCAATAGGATGTGACACGCATCCATGTCAAGGACATCACATAGAACCTCCTCTCGATAATATTTTCCGATCGATATTGGTACCCGACAAGTTTGTGTGACCCTAACTTGCGAGCCTTTGTTGACCCACCCAAGAGAATAAGGAGCTTCAGGAGGTTGAGTGGGTAGGTTAAGATAATCGACCAACTTTTTAGACACAAGATTTTCACAACTACCGTTATCAGTGATGAGCTTACATACCTTTTTATGGATGGAGCAGTGAGATCGAAAAAGATTCTTTCTTTGACCCTCCTCTTCGGATGATAAAAGTACCATTTAGAGTATGATGTTGATCTTTTCTTCGTACCCTTCTTCGGCAAACTCGGCCTCGTGAATAGACGTTCGTTTGTTTAGGAGAAGAGTCGGATCAACAACACCATTGTAAATATCGTCGTTCAAAACCTTGACCGATGGGACTTTATCTTTTTCAAGCGGCCTCTTATGAACGGACGATCGTTTGCCCAGGAGAGAAACTGGACCCATAATACTGCTGTAGATGTGGCTGTGCGGAATTCTGATCGGTTCCTCGTGCCTGTCCCTTCTTCGGCGGTGGCCGTTTTTGGGTTGGATGAGTTGTCGATTGACAACCGATGTCAGCTTGTCTAGAGCTGCGGTAATGGCCGCAATCATCTCGACGAAATCTATTTTGGTAGGCGGTTGCTGATCTGCCATTCTTAGTGAAAAGACAGGCGAATCCTACTCTGATACCAACTGACGCAGCGGGAATTGCGGAACGGATCGACAAACGTCAAATCCAAAAGATAATAGATCTTACAAGCGTAAAAGCTAAACAATAAGAGATAAAACTCAAACACTCTCAAAAGAGAAGAAATATTATTGATAATTGATTGAATTAATAATTAACAAAGCTAATGGGGTTTAAATAGTCTATGACTTAAGGTTAAACTAGGAAAGATAATTGTGGAAATAAATTTATCCTAATTCTAAACCAACTAGGAAACTATTTGATAAAAAGGAAACTAATAAATAAGGAAATTAATAATAATTCTAATCTAATTTAGAAAACAAATAACTAATACTTTTAATATTAATCCTAAATAATTAAGAAACAAAATAATTAAATAAACGGATAAAGGCAATCCGTTCGGATCCGTCCAAACGTGCCCTCGACCCGGCACGCGATCTAAGTCATGCAAGAAACTGTTTTTCAGTTTCCGATGCAGATTTACGAGCTTCTTTCGAGCCCGTTTTCTTCGTTTCCAAAGATCGAAGAAAAGCATCGTTAACTCTTGAAACCTCTCTGTATCACAGTTTTTATTCAAATATTAAGCATAATAGAATTTGTTACATTTCCCATGACTAACTAAAAAAAATTCCATGATCATAGGGAAGGCCATATTTGAATCTGAAAACCATTTATTTTTTATATACAACGGTCGATAGGGATATCCCCATTCTCTATTTCATATAGGATTCTGCCTTTTACATTTTTTTTCTATTCCCTGACTTTCTAAATAAATATCACAGGGGTGTTCACGGTTTAGTTCAGTTTGATTAGTAAGGAAAATGTGACCCGAACCATAAGAGGCAGATACTTGGTTACCCGAACTAAAATAAGGCGGTTACCCATTGTTCAGTTCATGGTCACCTGAAATAAGGCGATTATCCGTTGTTCGATTCATGGTTTAAAAACATCAGTTTTTCAGTTAATGTCGATTATTTCATGAATTCATACCGCCAAATTTATTAATCTACCGTAATGCTTGACAACAAAACATAAAAAGACTTTTACTTTTTTAGCTTTATGTTGATAAATAAATAAGTAATAGTATAAATATTAAATATTATATCGGCTTCGGTTCAGGTACCTGTAGATACCTAAAATTCAAAACTGAAATTGATCAATGAATACGCAGGTTTTTTGTTTCGGTTTTTGGTTTTTTTTCATTTCGATTTTTTTGGTTATCAATTTTTTCAGTTTAGATTCAAATGGTTCAGAGAAATCAGCTCGATTTCTCTGCTTTTCGGTTATTTTAACACCCTAAAATATAAACATAAATATAAATAAAGGAAAAGCGTGAAATTGAAGATCCAAAGTTTGATTTTCCTTGTAAAGCGACGCATAAATACAAGCCAGGTGTTAGCTTCTAATTCAACTACTATATATCTCCTTTATAAGCTGACGTACCAATGTAAAACCATTAATCCTTTATTTATTTATCTATCTATCCATTCATCATCATCATTTCCCCACCCAGAAAGAGGAAGAGAGAGAACATAAGAGGGAGTGCTTCTTGGGAAGGAGCATCTTCCAAGTGTTGCTTGTGTAGCCTTTCTGATCCGGAAGCTAAGCAAGCGAGCGGATGCAGATGATCAACTGCAGTGGATAAAGCCCATATAATATCTAAGCAAGGTTTTAGCATCATGAAGCAGCAGTAAGAAGCCTGTTTCCTTACAGATTTCTTGCTTTTATCTAGCTGGTGTTCTTGCTGTTTTTACAATAGAAAAACAAGATAATTATTGTTAACAACAGTTTGCTTGGTTGTTTCTATTTGTCTTTGTTTGTTCTGGTTACTAGTGGCTTGGTTTGTTCTTTCTAAGTCGGGCTTTTATTTCTTAATCTGATGTAACCTGTTACTGTACCTTTTCTTTTCTGTTTTAATGGATGTGCCTGGGTTTCCGCTAAAAAAAACAGTTACAGCTAAAACAACTCGACATTTCTGTTGGCAGATCTAAACCCCAGACGTTATTAAAAACAAAATATTCAACAAAATCAATTTTAAACAAATACAAATCCTGTTTAATCGAAGAAACCCTAAAAGCTATACAATACAAAGAAGAATAACATCTTAAAAAGTTTTCTGATATGTGTTAAAAAAAAAAGCTAAATCCAAAAATACACAAATTAATTATATTTTTAAGGCAACCTTCAAGAGTCTGAACAACCTCTTGATTTCCCTTTATATGACTTTAGCCACCAATGTTTAAAAATACTATATTAGTTGGGCCAAATAATCCTCATAGCAAAGCCCATTGGATCTTTAGACCCATACCAGTTATGTTAAAAAAAACATCATGGTTTTTGTTTTTCTTTTTCTAGAAAACTTATCCTTTTTTTCAGCATTATTAAATATACAGGTTGCCTATAAAATAAACATAATTTGATTTTATATAGCTTAACAAAGTATGTTTCTAATTTCAAGCAAAAAAGAATACCGATTGCATGGTTTATTATTATTATACTTGTTGTTGGGTTAGAAATATTATTTGGGTCAACTATGATCAAAACTACAGTAAAAATGCTCGTTTAAAAAATGTAATATTTAAGAGTACAAAAACCCCATCCAACATTAAATGCTCGCTACATAACCAACCTTAAATATCAATCATATATGCAGAGGCAGTGGTGGGACGGGTTATAATAACCAAAGGGACCAAAAGATGATATCATAAAAATCCGAAAGGTTGAAAATTATAAGTCCGTTTGGTTTGTATTTTCTTGGACTGTTTATAATAAATCTGGATTCAAATCTAAAACAAGTTCAAGACACCTGTCTAACTATAAATAGCCCACGCTTCACTCTTCAAGCTCACACTTTTCTTTTTTCCTTGCTTAACCCCACTGCATGATACTTCTCTGAAAAAATTTCAGTTTTATAAAAGTGAGGATTAGATAGAAAGTCTAGTGAGTTTCCTCTACTACATGAATACACACTGAAACATAAGACACCAACACCCGTTGCAACCGTTGAACACTTTTAGGGTCACACACACTTACGATAAATCAATTGTGCTCACACCTGCCCTTAATATGAGCAATGTGAAACAAATTCATGTACTACATTCGGGCACATGACTCCTATGCAATAAAACAATCACTCACGCACACTTACAAAAGGAAAATATGCTTTATAACAATTTATCAACGAATAAAAGCTCCCCAAGAGGAGTAATAAGATATTAGCTATTTTTCATTTGAAAATAAGTTATAGAAAATAGTAAAAGATAACTTACCTGAAGTCTAAACATAATGACACACCCTTAGGTTAGGATTTAACAACCGAAAACCTAAATTTAAGTTACCAACGAACGAGCTAATACTACAATTATACCCTTTAATGGTATAAATACACCTCCAAGTATACGGCAGGTTTAGCTCATTTACACATTGAATAACTTTAGGTTCTAAATTTTAATAATACTTGATAAATTAATAAAATCACATGTGAATGTGAAAGGGAGGGAATTGGTGCTAAATTTTCCATCATGGAGCCCATGATATCTACAACTTTAGCCTTTCAAGAGATAAAGCTCAACCAATTTCATAAAGATGGTCCTACGCATACCTTTAACCGTTGTGAACAAATATCCAAAAAGTCAAAAAGAAAATCAAAACAAAATAAAAAAAGAAATCGGTCGAAATAACTATTTTTCTGTTATAAATTGGTCTCCTAGATATTCTTCACCCTAATTTATTAAATGTCACCAGTGTGGACCTAATTAAAAGACAAAAAAAAATACATTTTCTACCCAGGTCTCCAAGTGGCACCTCTGGCAATTTTTGTCCAGGTCCGCAAGTGGGAGACCTGTGCGAAGGTAGTAACATTTGGGTAAATCAGATAGAGGAATGACTAGCAGACCAATATATGTAAGAGAAATGACTAATTGACTAATTTTCCAATTTAAAAAAAAAACGTTACTAAAATAAATATATGATACATATATGCTTTGTAGTGACGAAACATATTTGTAGTTTTCAGTTGTTAATCAATCCTTGTTGAATAGTAGGAAAGATAGCAAAAAATTGAAGTTCTTCAAATTTCTTACTTTCATATTTGTATGTTAAGACAAACTGGTTCTATGATTACGAATGAGCGTTTTTGTGACATCATTGTTCTTTTTGCCTTGTTTCTACCTATTCAAGTTCGTCACATATTATATGCAACACAAATATCTGATACGTTCTTTGTTTTGCCACTGAAGCATTCCCATTTACTGCGTCACAAGCTTCTTTACTCCTATTTTAGATACAGAGCTTGATTCTAACAATCAAGTTTTTAGGTTTTTGATCTGAAATTTGATTACCTTTAGAGTGTTAACCATTGCTGAAGTTTGAAACACCGAGATTGAGTTTTCGTTACTTATAATCAAACTTCATGATCTATAAGACAAAAAATAAAACTTACAATAATCCAATATTATTCTGCTATATAATTTAAAAAATTTAATATAATAAAAGTTAAAAAAAATGGTTCATTGTTTCCTATGGGCCATGTTCATTCATCTAAAATTCTATAATATGTCTCATATGTATGAAAGAGGCCTCTTATAAATCTCAAAAACTAGTTGAATAAAAAAATATAGTAAAGATTATAAAAGTCAGAATAGTATTGGACATTTTTTAAGATTGTAACTAAAGGAATTTTGAATGTGGTACCAAGTTATTCTTTAACTACCCTATCATTAATTCAAACATGTGTATTTAAATCTAATTGATTAATATATAAAATTGAACAACTTTAGATATAATATCTTGTTTTTATTGCCTACTCGATATTAAATTATATAAGTGGTAGTAATTAATTAAAGTGGTTTTTTTTCTATGTTTTCATTTGTAAGATGATTGTTTAATTACTTATTAAATATTTATTTTATAATAATAACCTTAAAGATTATCTTATTGTAACCACAAGGCTTATGGCGTACTGGTTAAGATTTGTGGGAGATGGAGCTAGATAACATCCATCATAGGTTCGAATCCAGACGCAAACAAGTTGTGGCCATTGAAGAATTATCTCAGAGCAACATGCTTTAGCAGTCTTAAAATTGTCAAAGATTGGTCTAGACAAATGTCTAGGATACCCAATAAAAAAAAGACTATCAAATTGTATGGTGTAATAAAAATAACTAATTATTAATCAAATAATTAAAGCATTTTTTTTTGTTAATTATAAATGTGATAAACATTAGCGGAATGAGGCATGAGTTGGATGATGTGCTAAGAGCATCTCCAGCAGCTTCTCTATAATTTCTCTATAATAGAGAATTAAAAGTAAAAATCTCTAAAACGAATTGCAATCAACTCCAACAGATTTTCTATTTTAGAGATTTTATCATTGATTATATTATTTAAATAATCTATAATTTTAGGATCCCAATAAATTTTAGAGAAAAATATAAATAAAATGATATTTATTTAATTATAATTGATGGAATGAATCAAAAACTCATTTCTCTCTCCTCTATTTGGAGATTTAAAGAAATTAAATCTCTATATTTGGATATTTTTCCATAAATCTCTATTTTAGAGAATGGGATAGAGAACCTGTTGGAGAGGTTTAAAAAACAAAAATGTGATTTTTTCTATTTTAGAGATGCAGTTGGAGATGCTCTAATATGCTATTGTCAAAATAAATGATTTAAATTTAATTTTGATTATCTTTACAAAATTGAGAGAATAAAAATAAAAGAACTAAAATGCTCCTGATTTAATGAATCTAAAGGTTAATAAAATTAAGGGAAAGGGCCTAATTCATAAAGAATATAAAACCACAAGGACCTTAGTGATAATATTCTTAGGATTAGGGACCAGACCGTAAATTCCATGAAACAACATGATTTATATTATTGTTAAATAGAATTCCTTTGACCTAGTCAAATGGACTGCAGCCCCTCATCATAGATTGACCAGCAATCGTCAATGTGATCATTTCAAATGTCACACAATGGTTATCTCAGATTCCACATTTTAAAAATTCTAATATAAATTATATTATTAAAAGTTAAATTTTTTTTAAAATGACGTTTATCTCATATTTTACATTTTAAAAATGCTAATATAAATTATATTATTAAAATATTAGATATAATTTATAAAATATTATTTTACATTTTAAACACTTAATTCCAAAAATTCTCGAAAGAAGTATAAAAATCATTTCTCTTTCCTAAATAATCATTTTTAATGAGTTTTTCAAATTTAGAGAATTAAATTATCTCTCATATATTTTGATTTTGAAGAATTTACTGAAGATACTAAAAAGATTGTATATTTGTATTAAATAAATTATTTGTAAACATTTGATAAACTGTTATAGTAAATTATCGATTTATATATGTGATAAACCTATTACCTAATAATAAAGTTTAAGACGCTTCTTTAAAACAACTCATTCAAACAAGACTTTTTAAAACATTTGAATACGAGCAAAGGATTGAACCACTTCATTTATAACCCTTTTTTGAAATTTTGAAAATATATAAAATTAAAAATTGAAAAATACCAAACAATTGACAAATCGAGCTGATAAAAGATAACATATTGGGTCATGGCACCATCAATCCATTTCCTACAACATCTCAAATCGTCTATATTGACTGATATATGTGGATATTGCCAATAAAATCATTCACTGAAGAAAACAATATGTAATTGTTGATGTCAAATAAACCTATCATCGCATCACCGTCACAAAAACAAACAAAAATTGAATTTCAAATACTGTCCTATCGCAATCTGATTGTCATTGGAAATTAATTAAAATGATAACCTACGACTTCAAGAAGCCAAATGGCCCAAACATTAAAATCGGTGGTTGAGTAGATACCGCAAAAAATTAAACTGAGGAATGATCACTTACAATGAAAAATGTCAAGTTGAGAACTCTAAAATGAATATGACGTAAGACAACCGATGATTAGTGCACCTAAAAATCAATCATATTTACGATAAAGTAATACGTTAAAAGAATCACCATGACTTTTTGACTGTTTAGTCAAACAATGACTAAAGAGGATGAAGTTCAAAAGAAAATGATTAGTGATGGCATTTTCGTATAAAAAAAGTTACTTAGGCCTTGTTTGTTTTTTTATTTTAAGCTCTTAATCATCACTTATGTCTGATTCGTTTAGACGTTTCATAACCATTTCAGAACTGAAATCAGACTTCAAACTTCAGCACCTCTTAAAAAACAAACGTCATCTTAGACTTGTGAAAATAGTAGGGGTGAGCACGATATGGTTCGGTGCGGTTTTTGGCCAAAACCGAACCATTTAGTTTTTGAAAAATTGGTTTTTTGGTTTTTCTGTTTTCGGTTTTTTTCGGTTTGGTTCGGTTTTAAAACCGAATGGTTTTTGGTTTTCGGTTTTTGGTTCTATAATTCTTCTCTATTTCCAACTTATAAATTTCTTTTAATTTGTTCAAAATCATGTTTACGAAACATATCAATATATCATAATGCAAATCTCATGTTAAAAATCATGTTTACAAAAACACTAATATCATATATCATAATGCAAAATTACAAATCCCATGTTCAAATCATGTTTACAAAAATAGAATAATGTTTACAAAAATATAAAATAGAATCTTATATCATTTTTAGGTTAACTAATATATAAAATTAATTATAATATATATATATATATATATAAATTAAAAATTAAAAATAATTACATTTATTTCGGTTCGGTGCGGTGCGGTTCGGTTTTTAGCTTCGGTGCGGTTTGGAAACCAAAACCGAACCGTTTGGTTTTTCGGTTTTCGGTTTTTGGTTTCGGCTCGGTTTTTTCGGTTTCTTCCCTGGTTTCGGTTTTTCGGTTTCCTCGGTTTCGGTTCGGTTTTTGCTCACCCTAAAAAATAGTTTATAAGTAAAGTTAGGATAAATTTTTAAAGGTTATGGATAAAAGGGTTTATATTACCCTCTCTAACACTCCACTAATCACTAAACAAATTTTACAACCATCATAAAAAGGATAAATCATGATGATTTAAAATAAAATAAATAAAACCATATTTAAATTGAGATCTTATTGTAAAAACTTCACCTCTTTTCTACTAAAATAAAACATAAAAATATAAACGTGAGAGTTGGGGTAGGTTTGGTAGAAGTCGTCTTAACATTCTCTACCTTCACATATATGGGTTGGCCATCATGACTTCTCTTTTAGTCCTTTTAACAAGTACACATTTTGATTGACCCACCATACAAAAACCCCAATTGCATATGGGGAGCTCAATGGTACCTTTAAGGTATGCTTATGACACCTCTAAGAATGAATGTCATCCTTACACAAATCAACATCAACACCTATTATAGTACCAAAAATTCCTTACAGACCCCTATAAAGTGCATGAAATTTCGTGCACACCCCTATATTAGGGGTGCCATTAGCACTCCCCTTGCATATATAAATTTAGGATTGTGTAGGAAGGAGGGTTAAGATGAAATGCATGAGATGCATAATAAGAGATATGAGTCATTAATCACTTTTAATTTAATATTTATTTATTAATTACGCTTTAAAAGGGAGTTGATCCGATGCATCTAATCCTAATATACATCCAAAAGTGAAGATCTCTTCTTATTCTTCTCACCTTAACTCTCATTCTCACTGGAACCCTACCTTAAATAAACATTCCCTTCATCCTAAAAAAATGTTTATATTTATTATCTTATTTTGTCTTAAAATAAATGCTATTTTCAAAATTAAACATGAAAAAAGTTCTCTTTCTAGTACCATTATCTTTTTATTAATTAAAAAAATGTGATAATTATTTCTGTATGTATGTTTTTTTACTAATTTTTTTAGTTATTATTTAAATAAATCGTATATTAATTTGTACATTTTTTCAAAAATAAAAACACCAAGTGTAAGATCTCACATCGATTGGATACCTCATCTATCAGATGTGTTTTAAAATCACGAGTCAGGTGTGTGAACAAAGCATACATATCTTGTGTGGTTGGCTGGTAGGTTACAGATGGTATCAGAGCTAGGTTCCGGACAGTTGTGTCAGCCAGGACGCTTGGCTCATAAGGAGGATAGATTTTAAGATCCCACATTAGTTGGGAAGAGAACAAATGTTTTCTTATAAAAGACTTGATACCTCTTCTATCAGACGCATTTTAAAATCGTTAGTCCTGGTGTATGGACAAAGTAGACAATTAAAAGAAAGAAAAGTTGAAACAACTTGGGGAAGTGGCATATAAGTTGGACTTGCTTGAGAAATTCGTGGTATGCAAATTTGAGAAAATGCTTGGCATAAGTAGATATGGCAATACATGCAAGATTTGCAAATCGACGAACGCTTTAATGCTTTATCCATACACTTGTACCATATATGGCTAACAGTACCAGATATTGTTCATTTTGTTCACACACGTGTACCAAATGTGGCCAACGAAACCAGATATTGTTCACTTTGTCCAGACAATTAAACATACGGTTCTAAAACGCGTCTGATAAAAAGGTTAACATTTGTTTTCCTCCCTATCTGATGTGGGATCTTACAATTCACCCCACTTGAGATCCCAACGTTCTCACTGGCATGCCGGTCGGTTCCCAACTCAGATACCATTTTTAACATTCCAAACCAACTGCATTAAATATTGTCCGTTTTGTCCACAAACATGAACTCACAGTTTTAAACACGTCTAATAAAAGATATAAAATTCCTCATAAAGCAACATTTGTTCACCTTACCAACCAATTTAGAATCTTATACCAAGATTATAAGAACACAAAACATCTATGTAAATGAATCAAAGTCAAATATGAAGTTTTTTTTAATAAAAAAATCATCGCTTTCATATTTTTATCAAATTAAATAGGCATTTAAAGATGTGTTTTTGGTAAATTCAATGCATATAAATCCAGTATATACATATGACGACATCAATTCAAGATAATATATTAACAACTATAACCATTTATTATTCTAGATTTTATTTTGATAAAAAAATATAATATAATATTTTTTATTTCGAGAAAAAAAATTAATATAATATTTTCTTGACCTTATTCATTCGTATTAAATTATTTTATTCAATTCATTCTAGATTTATGCCATGTTGATTATATAAGCCGATACATACATACACACATATATATATAATATGTGTATGTATCTATATAGTCACTTTTTGGGTCTTTGAGTTCACACACAACACGTTTTGACCTCTATAAATACACATCTTTCATATATATCTATTTGTATATCTCTCCCACAACTCAAGAACCATGTCTCAAGCCACCATCGTCTTCCTCCCCCTTATGTTTCTCATCTTGTCTTCGTTCATGTCCACTGAGGCCCGTCGGCTAACCACTCTTTCTGATTCAACAACCGTCGTCACAGAATCACAAAATAAGGTACGCTAAAATACTCATGCACACTCTTTACTTTTGGTGGAGTTTGAACCTTTGACCTCCTAGAAGGCTGAATTGTACTGAATATATACTGTTGGACCAATGACCCTTTGTTCTTTAATTCAGTAGCATCATCACTTGATGTTGATTTCTGATATCAAAAGTTCTTTTTCTTGTAGGTTTTTGTTGAAGAAAGTTGCGAAGGGGCCGAGAAAGAAGAGTGTTTGATGAGAAGGATACTTGTCGATGCTCATCTAGACTATATTTACACCCAAGATAAAAAACCTTAATTAGATATATAATTTGTATGATGGTTTAGAAATCGTTGTCTTAATTTGGCTAGACGTTACGTGGTGCTTATTTTCTTAATACGCTTATTAGCATATAGTTGTGTACATGAAAAATCGATAAAAATAAATGAAATTATTTTATGAATGAAAGAACGTAATATTACCACCACCTTAACAAAGATGAAACGGTATAGTAAGTACAAACTAAGGGTCCGTTTGGTTTGATGAAATGTTTTTTTAGAGATTTGGATTTCGTGAAATGATTTTTAAAGAATTTAGAATTTTTGGTGCTTAGAATTTGGAATAGAACCGGAATCCAGTTTTTATAAATAATTTATAAAACCAATTATAAAAATAATTAAATTACATATAAAAACCATCCAGTGAAATTTATGCCACAGATCATACAGAAAATATCAGTGGTTCGATGGAATCCAAGAAAATACCAACGAATCACCCCATAAAATTCATGGGTAATTAATCACCGATTTAAGTTTCCCACCAACAATTTCCCCACTAACTTTATGAGTTATGACGGTGACAAATCACCCTTTAACGACAGATTTTTCAGAGAAATATCCGTAAGTAAAAATATTTCATTTAGTAGTGAAATCTAAATAGTACTTCAAACCAAACATAGAATCGAAATGAAATTGAATTCCAAATCCGTGCAAAACCTATCAAGTCCTGCATTTCATATGAGACCTAATAGAATAGTAAATATAAACTATGGGCGTTGATCATTCCACAAAAAATGTTTTTGAAATAATAATCAATTTCTTTTGACGGTGGATATTCATTGGAGTAGTTGGTATTTGGTTTAGTTTAAGAAGATTTGCGTTACTTGGTAATTTAAAGTAACGATTCTTACTCGATAAATATTTATCAGTCTATAAACAATTATCATTAATCCATTTTAATAACAATAAACATTATCCCATAAGGTAAATGAGAATGATGACTTTTATAGCTATAAACAATCGTCTGATAAAAGAAATTAATTAATCAAATTTTAATTCTTTTCAATTATATTTAGAATCTGAGAAAATTATACAGAATATAAAAAAGACATTTAGATGGAAACTTATAAGAAAGAGAGAATGTGATTCCGTTGGATTGGCCCATCCTCATCCCTCATACACGGCAAAAACACTGTTTTTTTCTAATAATTAATCGGAGCCCCCAAAAGGTTATAAACAAAAGAGTAAACTACTATTTTTGTCCTTGTGGTTTGTCATTTATAACTATTTTCGTCCTTAATCTTTAAAAATTGCTTTTTTGGTCCTTATGGTTTTCATTTCATTTCGATTTTCGTCCTTGAAATTAATTCTGTTAAATTTCAGCTGTTAATTCAAGGACATTTTAGTCTTTTTATTATTTTAAGTAATTTTCTATTAAAAAATAATAATAATATAATATGATGCAATAGATATCAAGATATGATACGTACACATTGAGCCTCATCGTAGACGATCCATCCTTCTTCCTTCCTTCCGGCGACGGAGAACTAATCTGCAAACCCTCACTCGGATGAAACTATTGCAAATACCTCATTATGTCATTATGTGTTACCTACAACTCCAGTTCTCTCTCTCTCCCTCCCTCCCTCCCTCTCTCTCTCTCTCTCTCTCGTCTTCCTTGCACCATCATCGTAATTAAGTATATATCACCTCATTTTTCAACCGTTTACCATCCTCTACTGTTCAACACATGTATTACCAATTTCTGCCTTAAGACCCACCGTGAAATCAAAACTGTAAAAACACACACTTCTTCTTCCCCAAACTTAATTATACATATACATGGTGGAGCAACTGTGTGTATATGATATGGATAAGAAACAATGAGTTTGGTTTCACAAGTGTCAGATACATAAGAAGTTTGTGCTTAAGATATTTTCTGGTAAACCCACTAGTAAAAAACACTAAACTTACAACCATAAGAAGTGTCAGATACATAAGAAGTTTGAATCCAAAATCCTCCATTGCTTTCTTTTATAAATTTTGATTGTAGTTATCTATGTTTTGATTTTTGCTTCCAAATTGGGTCTTGGTTTCCTTTGTAGAATCATTTTTATTTAAGATTTTAACCATCAAAATAATAATAATAATAATAATAATAACAATAATAATAATAATAATGGTGTGGTTCATACTTTCCAGTCACCTTGATTTGTGCAGAAGAGAAAGATGAGTTCTTATAATAACTTTTTTTTATACAATTTTTTTGCCGCATTAGTATCCTCTTATAAAATTAGGAACTAATCAAAATTTTCACAATAAAGGTTCTTATGAGAGCCTCATTTTTATGGGTCCCATTGATTTTTTTTAACATCAATAATTTAAATAAGTTATATTTTAATAATTAAATAAGTCAAAGAAATAAATAAAACATGATTGAAATGACATATTTCACAAAAATCATGATAAAAACCAAAGTTCTTGTTGGGTCACCTATACCTTGTTAGGTTCTTATAAGAACCTCTTCACAATGGTAGTTTCTTACAAGCTAATGCACCTTTTACTTAGAATCTTGCATTGAAGATGCTCTGACTTTTGAATTTTATGAGCCGTAATTTTAAGTTTTTGGCCAGTTGTACGGGTTTTAGTTCATTTAATTTAATTATATATATCTTTACTTTTACGTTAGTAGATTTAGTGATTTTTTTATTTCAGTTAAATCTATTTCTCTCTCTAATTTGTAATTTCTATGATTCTATCAATTATGATCATTTTTATATTTTATTTTATTTATTAGTTGTCTAGTCGATCTATAGTCTTAATGTATGTGTAACACAACCTCAAAAATACTGAAAGGATCTTCATTCTAGCCGTATAAGCAACGTCTATAAAGTAGTATTAATCTATTATCAACAAAAAATGCTCGTGACTTGTAGAGAAATGAAATTTTAATAATCAACTGTATTAAATCATTTAGTAGGGTCGGGTCCAACATCAATTATGGGATAAGAAGCTACTTTTTCATAGATTTTCCACATCCAAACAAACTAAAATTGCTAAGAACGTCCCATCGGGGAATTAATAGATTGTCCCTATGACGAAGACAATATTGAAATACTGAACCGAAACAAATTCTGGTTTGGTTGTGCTTCTTTGTCAGTATCAGAACATTACAAACATAATTCAATATTGAAGCATATTTCGTTCATATTATTAAATTAAGACCTATTTAGACGGCAATTAAAGAATGTAACTTTGAATGTAAGCATTGCCGTTCATATTCTTTTATACTCACAACACAAAATGATATCGTATTCTTCGATCATGATAGTAAATAAATGCGTAATATGTACAATAAGAACATGACAACAATATGTAATTCTTAAAACAATTTTGAATTTGGCATGTAGTAATGAAATCAACTTGTTGCTTCAAATCCTTTGATTGATCCTTGTTGACCAAATCAAAAGGTTACAAAGTTGAGAGTATATCAAGCTTCTAAAGTTCACACTCATGAGGACTAAAAAGACACTGTAACAAAATTTTGTTTGTATGACGTTAAAAATGTTTAATTGTGTCCCATATACAGATTGTCTTATATGATGTAAATTTATAAAACCAAACGACAGAGAGTGTTATCCAAAAGTGTTGCAATAAGTTTATATGATGTCTTAACAAAATTTTATTACATTTTTGAAATAAAACGTCATATTAGCTATTTTATAGGACAGTAGTTGGAAAAATGTTTTATAAAAGTAAATGTTCTATAAAAAATGTGTTTATGGGTCACTTCTAAAAAAATGTCCTATAGAATAATTAACGTGACTGTTTATTTTAAAAATATCCTAAAAAGCTTTTTAAGAGGCCAAAAAAAGTTTTATAAATTTATTTATAACACTTTTATATCTGACACTTTATTATTTTGCCCCCACAAAACTTAAGAGCTTCAAAGTGATATAGGGTTGGGTTCACGTGACACCAAACAGTTTTCGTGAGACCCATGATAGCATATTTTTACACTTGAAATTCACAGCAAAACATTGCGAAGGTAAATAAATCCGAACTTTCACAGCAAAAACACTGTGAGGGTTACCTTTATAGTGTTTTGTTGTGAAGTTTCAAGTGTAAAAATATGGTTTCACAGGTCTCACGAAAATACGTTGGTCTAATGTGAGTAAACATGACCTTATATATGTTGTCGCTATAACTTTAGCTCCTTCAAACAACATACAACAAAATGGCAAAAAAAACATAATTCTAAATAACTGTACAAACCTTTACCTCTTCTGTCCTAATTATTCTCTCATTGCAAGATACATAATCATGGAATATTTAACTTTTTTTACAGTTGGTTCAACTTTTAGATTGACAAGTTGAAATTAACAGTGTAAATAAACATGTGTTCTATGTAATATATCTCTTGTAATTGATTTTTTGACCGTCATCAAATCAGTTTATTGTCAATTTTAATGATCAAATCAGATAAAATTAATTAGTAGCTATCTAGATAATATTTAAAATATGTATCTTTAATGGTTCCTCCTTTAAATCTTAGGGGTTGAATGATATCTTGCATACTTGTGACCAAAGTTCTAAATAGCGTGAGGCGTGGCGTGACGGCGAGGTCAAGCCTTAAGCCTTAGAAGCCACGGCGCAAGCCATGACGTTTTTCAAGTCGTGTCTTATGGCGACAAATTTGTATATTATATATAATATTATACATATATAAACATTTGTTTTCTACTATTACTCAATTAGTTAACGGTATTAAGCATTTTAAATTAGGTTATGTATTAAAAACAAAAAATAAGATACAAAAAGGCTAAGAAAAATCAAATATGTTGTTACAAACATCACACATTGGGTCATGGCATGCCACAGGTATAACGTGGCGTTAGATACAAGTCTTAAGCTACGGCGCGCCATGACGGCTTTCGCGGCGAGTTTTTTAGAATATTAGTTGTGACATAGTGTGTGTTAAGTAGAACCAATTTTACATTCAAATTCTAATGTTTATTTATTATTTTTGACATCTTGTTTTTGTAAATATTTGCAACTTGCAGGGATAGGTTGAAAAAATATATTGTAAAATTGCTTTTTTTAATTAATAAAAAATTTAACATATAAACAATATATGGAAATTTAGTGTTACAACTTACAATGCTTCTAGAAATTTCAAATATATATTATTGGTGGCAAATATCAAGTAATGTAATAAAAATATTGCAAATAAATTGCGTCACTAGCATCTTCAAAACTCAAAACATATTTATTTTTTTAAATAAAGAAAAATAATAATTTCGTTCCAATAATTCTGATATTAACTTTTAAATTGGAAAAAATAAGAAAAAACTTCGAAGTGAAAATCGAATTCTTTAAAACTTGATGTAAAAAAGGAAAAAATCTGGTTTTTTTTATTCATTGATAAAGTTGAATTACTATCATTTTATGTGAATTTTTTCTAAAGTCTACTAAAATGATAAAATTATAAAATATTTAAATAATGCAATTAGTATTAAGATCTTTACGTTGGAGAATGTTGAGTTATTTTTTAAAAATGTTTTAACTTTTAATTCTTTATTTTAAATAAATTATAGAGAATCCGTTGAAAATGCTTTTCTAGACCAGTACGACAATAATGAATTTATATGCTGGTCAAAATGTCTAAGCATCAACCACAAGATTTGTGGCGTACTGTTTAAAGCTTGTGGGGGATGAGACTAAATAACCCATCTACCCCATGTTCGAATCCAGGCTAGGGATGAGCTCGGTACCGGACCGGTACCGAACCGGTACCGAAACCGGGTAGTACCGAAACCGAAAATAGAAAAAATCAATACCGAATACCGAACCGATAAGAGAAGTTCGGTACCGGGATTTTCGGGACTAGAACCGTTTGGTACCATTTTTTGGGACGACAACCATTTTTCACCGTTGACCATCAAACACAATAACAAAAACCAAAATCACTTAAGCGGAAACCACATTGGAGGAGCCGGTTGTGCAAGAACCTGGTTTTGGATAAATTACGGAACCGATTTTGGAGAATTGCAATAACCGAAATACAAAGAATTGCAAGAAAAAAATCGGTATTTAAGTGGAAAATACAAGAACCGAATATTGTAATATATTTAGGAGAATTTTCTATTAAAAAAAAGGAAAGAGTTTGTTACAAATTCAATAAAAAATGACTTTTTAAATTCTCCGGTTCGATTCGGGATTTACCGGGACTAGTACCGGTACCGGTACCGAAAGTACCGAATCCCGAATATGGAAAATCTTGGTACCGAATACCGAACCGGTAATGATATTCGGTACCGGTACCGGTACCGGTTCGGTTTCGGGATTTCGGTCCATATGCTCATCCCTATTCCAGGCGCAAACAATTTGTGGCCACTGGGGAATTATCTCAGGGCTGCATGCTTTAGCAGTATTAAAATTGTCGGTGATTAGTCTAGGCAAATGCCTAGAATACCATTTCCAAAAAAATGTCTAAGCATCATAATATAATACTTATAGGTTTATAGAAACAAAATAAAAATCATAGTATTTAAAAATGTTACAATTGATTTATAGGACATTTTAACAAGTTTTTTAAGACATTTAAAAAAAAATTGTATTAGCTATTTTATAAAACAATTTTAAAAAAAATGTCTTATAAATCCATCTTTTTATTAAACACTTGTCTTTATAAATTTTGTCCACAAATGAAATCACATAAAACAAATAATTTCACACTTTATTTTGAAAAAGTAAAAAGTTACTTGTTAAAAGGTCAAAAAATGTTCCATAAATTTATTATAACATTTTAGATAAAACGTTTTTCTGTTTGCTGACATAAAATTAAGTTTTAGAAAATAATTTTATTAAAATGTTTAAATATTTTAAACGTTTTGTAAACTTAATATTATTGTAGTGGAGATAAAAATGGTTGTTAATAAACATAGAATTTGACGTAATCAAACCCAATTGAAGTCGTGATCAAAGATTGGCCAAAAAGTCTTTGTATCATGATCGAATTCAAATATCATCACAATCTAGAATAGAATTTAATTACGGTTGTTGTTTTTTAAATAAAAAAAATATCAATATCTAATTTTGTTGACCATCACTTGTTTGGAATATGATCCAATTGACTGAACTCACAAATTGTTATATTATATGGTAATGAAATTGAGTCGGGTCATAATTGAATTATATATGTTTTTTTTAAAGGTTGGTTGAATTTTAATAAATACTGATTTTAAACATATGAATAATGTAGCTTTCAAGCAAAAATAACTCGGTCACAGATTAACAAAGGTTTAAGCTTGATCAATACATAATTTATCTATTCAGTATTTTTAAAAATCAATAAATAATATTATCATTTGTTTTCTAAAAGAAATAAGTATTTTAAGATTAGTGATCTAATTTACGATGGTTTTGATCATCTTGATACAACCCAATTAGTCAAAGCATTTCATGTTCATCGACACGTGTTTGACTCGTTAATCTTGTGCTTTTATACATTCAATGCATAATTAATGTTCGTTAAAAGTCGTTAACTATAAAATTCCTCACATTTGTCATAGTGGAATTCTAACGTAGAACATGTGAAACTCAATATGTGTCGTTTGATAGTGAAATATCATCTACTATTCAATGTTATGCTTATGGATTTCCAACCAGAATATACGTATTTTCATAACAGATTCTTTTCAGATGAAGCACTATAATAAGATATATTCGTTTTTAATATTTCTATACTATAAACAAAGTTACAATACCACAAATTCCTTCGTTTTTTGGGTCATGGACCATCCGCACACATGCTTACCATATGGACCATGTAGGTGTGTTCGGCTATTAATGGAAACCAAAATCATTTTTGAAATAACTTAATAAATATCGATCGTAATTCTTTTGTTCTCTAATAGATATTAACTCTGTTTATTTCATATCTTGTCTTCTTTTTCCTAGGACTTGTCTTTGCAATGCTAAAAGAGTACATGGCTTTTAAAATAAAAATGTTTTTTTATTATACATTTTGTAGTTTTGTAGATAGTAACATAAGCAAGTTGTAACTTTAGATCGTTTGATTGCTCGTGTTGATTAGCTCAAAAGGTCATTAAAGTTAGATTTTTTTTCAAACTTGCAACCTTTGCATTATTATATCGAACTAATTGAAGATTAGTATATTATGTGATTAAGTATGACCTCATGTATGACATCATAATAACATTGGCTCCTTTAAAAAACCGCACGCAAAATGGCACCACGCTTAATCTATCAACTGCTACCTGTCCAATTTAAATGTATGCCTTTGAAAACGAATTATCCGCATCATGTTGTGCCGTGTGCGTTGTTTTATGACTTGTGGTTATTCTTTGTTTGTTAAAAGACGCAGTATCATATAGAGTTTTAATGTTCAACATAATTCAGTTCAACATTTAGGTAGTTAAGTCGATATGATCAACCTAAATTTACGCATGTATTCTTTGTAAAAGAAGTGAAAATCGTCAACAACACAAAAGCCATATGAAAATTGGATTTGATCTCTAATATTTTATCTTGTTAAGAGAATTTCAGTATGTGAAAACCTAAAATATAATATTTATTAATAATGTAAAAGTCAATAAATCAATTAACAAAAAGAGTTCTTAATGTGGTACCAGATTATGCTTTCTAACCACCATATCGTACATTCAAACCTATTGTTCTGGATTTCATGAAGATATGATAGGTGCTACTATTGACAATTGAGTAGGGGTGTCAATTTTGTACCATGACAAACCAACCAATTCATATACCAACCGTATCAATTTAGTTGGTACCGACTTAATTGGTTGGTAGTACCATACCAATTATCCAAACTTGGTTGTTACGTGGTATTAGAAGTCGTATACCACGGTAATACCGTACCGTACCGACTTGTTTTTTTAATTATTTATTAATTAACATTTAGTATAATACAACATATTTTGATCATTTTAAATGTTCTTATTTTTCGTTTTGCAAAATTATGACATGGATTGTTAGATAGAACTTGATTGAATGCATTCACCTAATTAACTCTTAACAATTTTAGTAACTCGTTTATACCTCTACAATCCGTCATCGTCTCAATGACCATTTGTATTAGATTATTAAAGAATATTTGTATTATATGAAAGTTATTTGAATGTTTATATATGTAGTAATAAGTGGTACAATACATATCAACATATAATTTAGATACTCGATGATTTTAGTGCATCTAAATCTAGTTAGTAAAGATGTAGATATAAATAAATTTATAACTTCAACTTTTAGTTGGTACAAAACCGTACCAACATGTACCAACCGAAAAAGTTGGTACCAATTAAGTTGGTACCAAGTATAGTTGGTTGGTACGTGGTATAAAATTTGGCGTACCAATTATAATCGGTTGGTACATGATATTTGGAAAAAAAGACATGGTACCGTACAATGTTTACCCCTACAATTGAGATTTCGGATTAATCACTAGTTTAAGCTTTATATTTAATTTATATTCGGTCAAATATAATTAAGACAATATTTGATAAAATTAAATAAATATTCAAGTGAATGATTAATTGTCCTAGATGCCTAAGCCATAACAACATATATGAATCATTATAAAGAAAAATAGAATATGTATAAACGAAGGAACAAACGATATTAGTTGAAATATATCTGAATAAATAAAAAGACAAAACAGTTCAGTGATTCGTTACAATACAATTGGTTGACATGAGCAATCTAGAAGGCACAAAGAGAAAATACTAAAAGATGTAAGGAAATCATATGTATCCATTATATTTGTGATAAATTTTTTTACCAAAAGTCTTTAACATGACATCAACTAGATTTATATTTGTGATAAATTTTTTTACCAAAAGTCTTTAACATGACATCAACTAGATTTTCTACGTCTTTCTAGAGAGAATTCTACGCCTCCTTTCATAAAATAAAGAATTACTAATATTTGACTTATGCATTATCTCGATATTATCGAGCCAATCTGTTTAGACCAACTATTCATAAGGTTTAACACATTGACTTCATCCAACAAATTACATACTTTAAACAATCATCTAATAACAAAAGTTATTTATTCAAAATGAGATCTATAACTAAATTATGTAAGTAAATAAGTAACACATACACTGTATATAGTTATTAGGGTTACTGATTAATTGTGTTTTGATCATAGATAGCCCATGACCATAGTTTTTAGCATTACTACTCAATAGCATTTTGAAAATAAATGTAAAACGAATTTTTTTAAAACTATCCATACACTTGAACTCATGGTTTTAAAACGTGCTCCCTTTTTTATCTTGATAAATAATAAAATGCAACTCATTTTTGTGAATACAATTTTTTTAAATATTCTTTTTTGAGACAAACTTTTTGATAAATAAAAGTCTTTTATTAGGTCCACTAATCATATAAATAAATAAAAATTGTAAACTTAAATAATATAAGTTTAAAATATATAAGAATCTAACATATAAAAAAAAGATATATAAGAATATAATGTATTTTAATTTTATTGGTCAAGTAAAGATGAATTTTTATCCCTCTTTAACACATTTGTATTTTTGTAACACTTATTTGAACATGTGATTAATACTTTTAGATGATACACTTAAAAGAATAATTTTTTTTTTATGACAACGGTTATTTTTTTGGTATATTTCAATATTTGTCATCATAGAAAATGTACGAAGAGGTTTGTAACCAACAACCCTTGAGTCAATACATACCATTCCGTCACAAAAACATCATGTGAAAAGCAAAACAAATACATAACAACCCGTTAGGTGGCTTAACAGTTAGGCGTCTACAAGAAGCTAGATCCCCAAATTAACAAAAATAACTCGATATACACATTTCAAAACCAATTGTATTTATGTCTTGACGGCATTTTAAAAAGTTGTTAGCTTGTAATTTTGATGCATAAGAATTTAATATAATCTATAACAACTAATAATATAAAAAAAATATAGCCAATGACGTGTAGCTCAGTTGGTTAAGAGGCGAGGAGATGTTTTCTCCAATAGGCCGTTGGTCTTGGGTTCGATCCCAGGCCTCCTCGCAATCGCCTTGCCGCTGAGTGAGCCAGATATGTCCCTCACATTGGGAATTGGCAGCCTGTGTGGGCCGATTTGCGTGTCCGGAAAATACACGTTTTGCTCCAATATAAAAAAATATATAAATATAAAATTTTAAGCTTATTAACACGTTAATGTATTGGGTTTTTCTAATGAAATGTTGAAGAAGTCATACAAACATTCCCTACCCTTCACGAGTGGGGCTGCCCATGCTTTATCATTTTATCTTTAGAAAGTCTACATGTTGACTCAACAAACCAACCCCTCCCTCCAACACATACACACACAAAAAGAAGTAAAAAAAAAATAACTTTATGTTATGCAACAAATTTCCATTTTCTCACAATAAAAGTATACTTATATATTTTTATAAGTATTTGAGATCTCAAACTTCAACTCATACGGTAAAGGTCGTTACTTGTTAACCGTGTATTAGTCAAGCTCAAAGGTACCGGGTGATACATACTTTCTCCGTTCCAATTTAAATGTCCATATTTCTATTTATATCTGTCCTAAAATAAGTGTCTACTTTCAAAAGTAAATAAACAAATTTTCACAATTACCCTTAATTAATGCATAAATATTTAAGAGTTGTGAAGAGAGGGAAATTAAATAAGGATAATGATGTCATTTAGTTTACCAAAAAGTGTATTAATTATGCATGTTTAAAACTGTCTGTCATTTCAATTCTGGACACTTAAAATTGGGACGGAGGGAGTATATCTCTTGACTATACTTGTATAATCCTACATAACCCTCTCTTACGATACATGTACTGTCTCCTTACATCATTTGTGTTGTTCCATTATGTCATTAATAATGTCGTATTATATATGATACCACACATAAAACCAAAACATTTTCTTTCATGCATAACTTCTTTGGCAATACATTTAACAGATAAGGCATGCTTGGAATTTTTAAAAGATGGACATGTAAAATGTGCATACAATCATCATAAAATTCTTGAAGACAATACATATGTGTAGTTTGAAAAACGCTGAAAACTCATCTCAACATAAGGCTAGTGCTTTGGCCTTTGGTCTAGCTGTATGTGAGCTCCTTATCTCCTATGAGGTTAGGGGTTCAAACCTCATTATAGATGAAGAGGGTATGTGAGTTTATTTATTTTATTTGTCGTATATAAATATTAGATACTTAAAAAAATGAGCTTATCCGTCTTAAATAACAAATGCATTAACTTTTATTTAATTTAATAAATAATAATGATCATGTTCTTAATTATCTTATTAGGTAATAGAATTAACGATCTTAAATTAGTGCTCTACGAATCTACGATGATTTCACCAATTTTGAATTTCTTAAATAATTAACTATATGTATATGTGTGTAGACATGAGATCGTGTAAGAAGTGAAGTTAATTAGGTGAGAACCGTAAAAAGGGATATTGACCCTTGATCACTTTTAATCTCAAACTCACTATGAATTGTGCTTTATACGGGGATTGACTCGGTGCATCTCATCCTATTATGCATCCACGTGTGGATATCCCTTCTTACTCTTCTCACCATAACTTCACTTCTCACCAGAACCTAACCCTATATATATATATATATATATCAAAACATGAATTTCAAATTGTGAAAAAAAAACACTACAAGGTTTCACCGACAAAAAGACGAAAAAATTCGTCAGTAATTTGTCGAAAAAATCATTACATGCAAATCTCATCGCCAGAGAAATGTGGTCAGTGATAGTGGTTACCGAAGGATTTTCAATCATTGACGGAAAAATTTATCCTTAGGTGAAGCCTCTTTGTTTTGCAGTACATATAAAACAACATTATAAAACAAATACATGTTAAATAATACTTTGAAAATATTGTTTTTTAGGGTTCTCAATATTTTTTAGGTTCTCATTTGATTCCTTCTCCAAAGCACATATAATATGAATATTATGCGTATATTTTAATAAATGTACTACGAAAATTATGTTGAATTTTAATAAATATACTACGACAATTATATATGAATTTTAATAAATATACTATGAAAATTACGTATGAACATTATAAATGCAGTATAAAAGTATTGTATGAATGTTTATAAAATTTTTAAACATTTAGATGTCTGCATCATTTATAACTATTATATAACAAAAAAAAGCCCTTAAATATCATTTGAAGACAATTTGGTTATTTTAATACTTTTGTCACGTTTTGTCCGGCTTACCAATTAATCACTATACAAACAAATTTATAATCATATCGTAATTATATGAAACACAGAACAAACAACTAGTTCAGTCCAGTTCTATCCACTCCATCCAATCTAGTTCAATTTGCATGATCACAAAATCATCATAAAGTCTTCCTTTTGCATCACTAAGTTCACACCATGCATACTTTGGTGCCTATAAATTCTTACATTTACACACATTTCTTTGTATACCTTCAATTCAACTCAAGAAGCATGTCTAGAGCCACCATCCTTTGCTTCCTACTTACCCTTCTCTTATCCTCCACACTCTCCTTTGCCACCCGATCCATCCCTACTTCTCTTCCAAACCCTACCGTCACAAAATCTGAAAACAAGGTAACCTACAACTCTTGAATTCTTCTGTTTGATTAATTCACGCCATCACTTGCTTAATTCTTAATTTTCAAAAGTTATTGCGTTTGATGTTAAACTGTTTGTACTGATGAAATCTTGAAAAAGCACTAGAACGTTAGTTTGTAGAAGTAATTTTCATAGACGGGCATTAACTAAATAGCGTTGTTTTTATGTTGTAGGGTGTTGAAGAAAGTTGTGAAGGGGTCGGGAAAGAAGAGTGCTTTATGAGAAGGACACTTGCTGATGCTCATCTTGACTATATTTACACCCAAAATAAAAACCCTTGAATAAAGGGTTTGTCTAACGCTCGGATGTTGTTGATTACATTCACTAAATGATGCTTAATTTATCCAATACCGTTGCAAACTCTTTTTCGTATGTATGAAAAACCATGAATGAAATGAATGAATGAGCATCTTAGTTACTTATTAGTCACATAATTCGTCTTGGTAACTTGCTTGCATCTCAACAAACTCATGAGATCTTAAGTTTAACGGCCAGGCAAACACTATAGTGGCATAGGGGATGTGTTTATGTTTTTGTAAGGATGCAAAATAGACAGAAAAACAATGTTTAAGATTTCCGTAAGTCTTCAGAATACCAAAATCATTTTGAAAGACATACGACTTTAAACTTCAATTAACGTTTGAGTGCAAAATAAAATCGGTATACAACATCTATATAATGTAAAAACAATCAGTAAGGTGGCGTTTGTTTTTTAAGAGATGTTGAAGTCTGAAGTCTTATTTCACTTCTGAATAATAAAAGGTGGTACTGAAGTCTGAAATCTGAATCAATACGACTGTTTGTTTTTGTAAACTGATAAATGTTTGAATTTTTTTAAGTTCTTTATTTTACCCATAAAAAATAATATTGTTGAATTTTTAGATCAATTTATATAATTTCATATATTTATTCATCATCGTTGCGAAATTTACATCTACATTATATAATTAACATTCATTTAAATGAAAATATGTTATTAACGATATTTAACACATTTAAATCCTATTAAAAGACATCAATTGAGAGAGGTAATGATCTATTTGGTGAGGATCAATTTAAAGAAATAATCGATTAAGGTTAATCGATTGAGAAATGTCGTTGCTGAGAGTTTGGAGAACAATAAGAGGTTAGTGTACCTCTTATCAGATAAGAGGACAACAAGACATAAATAAGTGCCTCTGAAAAGTTGAAAAAAATAAACAGTTTAAATTACCCTACCTCTTAACGAACCAGACATATGAAACTATTAAGAGCTTCTTCTTAAAAAAAACAAACAAAGCCTAACCTGTAACAATAACAACTGAGTGTAAACATTTATATGGGATTTAAGGGAATTTGAAATTATTAAATTAGGGGTTTTTACTTTGATATTATTAAAATACGTTTTATATATTTGATAAATAGTTAGAAACTCTATGTGGTATTTATTTTGAGATAGATGAAATATTACTTTTTAGGATTTAAATTCAATAAAAACTCACCATGTCAATTTTGAAGTTAAAAGTGTGTGTTTATCTATATTCATTGGTACAAATAGAATAACCATGATCTCGGTTTATTCTATATTTTTATTCGATGTTACCATTTTATGCGTTTTAATAAAGAGAATAAATTGTATCAATTTGTTTTACGTAGTCGGATCCATCTTCATTATGAAAAAGTTAGTTTTCTCGTGTTCTTTATATCAAACAAATAAATTAAAAACACCTATAACGGGTAAGAATAATAAGATGTAACGAACATATAAAAATTTGATTAAAAAAATCATTTTTGAAGATAAATATAAAATTAGTTGTTTCATTTAAACCTTAGATAGAACTAGTGTTATAAAGGCTTGTGCACGACAATGGCACATAGTGGCTCAAATGTTCTACTAAAAGACGCCATATTAAGAGCATCCACAATGCTTAAATCTTAAAAAGAATTTTTCAACATGTAAAAAGTCATTTATAAATTTCATCCAATGCAAAAAACTCTTTCAAAGGGTTATAAGTAAAAGGATGTAGCAGACAAAACTTGTAAAAAACTTATTTTCAAAAGTTTTACCAAAAAACTTTTCAAAAAAGTCATCCTAGCCATGCAAATAAGTTTTCTAAACAACTAAAAAACAAATAATAAGAAGCTTTTAATAGGTTGTGCATTGAAGATGCTCTAAGCATGTGACACACTATGATCCAATGTATTCGTAACACGATATTGATTTTTCTTAGTTTTTTAGTTTCTTATTTTTTTTTAGTTTATAGGACATAGCCTAATTTAAAGTGTATTATATCAGTGACACATTGATTAATAGTCGGCAATATATGTGTATCTACATTATTTACAAGGGCTTAATCATTCTGTTACACATGATTTTATTTAAAAATTTAAGTATATTATTTAATATATTGATTATCATATATTTGTTTTATATGAATTCGATTCACAAAGTGAAAAAAAAAAGTTACGCGCATTTTTTTGTTTCATATCATATTCTGAACTGATTGCATGTATAATAAACAAATTATAAAATAAATATACATTAATTGATATTTTAATTCTTGTCTTAGATGAAAAAAAATTTATATGAGATAACATACAAACACGAATTTTCCATCATAAATCAGATATCGAAAGATTTGGTCGATAACACCTTAGCTTTTACATCACTATCATGACTCACCTCAAAACAATTTAGAACTTTGGATAAAATAGGTATCTAGAAAGAGGACTGGGTTCTTGTGAGAATGAGAGTTATACTGAGAAACGTAAGAAGGGATCTCCATCATTGGATGCATATTAAGATAAAATGCACCGAAATGAGGTGTACCGAGATGTACCAGATCAACTCCCTTGTTAGGTATAATTCATGGGTGGGTATGAGATTAAAAGTGATCAATCTATTTTTACACTTCTCATCTTAACTCTACTTCTTCTCACATGATCATGTGCCTCCGGATCAAGATTATGGTGCAGAATTAGGCCGATATGAATGGGCCTTGAACTAGGGTTCAAATAAACTGGGTCATGCTCCAAGATCCATTTAGAGTTTTCAACGCATACCATATTTCGATTTCTGATCCTTGCAGAAGACGAAAGACTAGAGGTAGAGGATGTTCAATCGAAGGAGGTTCCTCTCGCTTCCCATGGTTATCGGGGCTGTTGTGTAAGTTTTTCTTCTTATCTTATCTGGATCTACACTTTGCTTTAATGTTTATATTCCTCAATTTGATATATTAATTCTATTTATGTTCAATTAAGGTATTTGAAATTGATGATTAGACCTATGAATGTCACACTTGATTTTGAATCTGTTGAAATGTTTGGCAATAAGTAGCGATTACAGACTATATATTAATCAAATGAAATAAATTTCTGTTATCAGTTATTGTGGATTTTCTATTGCTTAAAATCAGATGTTTGATTATTTGTGGCTAATTGTTGCATTCAATTGCATTTGTTCTTCAGAATTTGCGTTTGAATGTAAAACCCTAATGCCTGTAGACAAATATGACTCAATTGAACCTTAGAGTTTTTGTTCTTTAGAATTTCTCAGTTTATTTATGATGTGAGCAACTCCTAACACCATCAGATAGACCTTGTTTGGTATTATGTGAAACATGATCCAGCCACAAGCTCATCTAATCTGTTTGTTTACTTACCTCTTAATAGTTCCATTAAGAGGCAGCATAAGAGGTGAATCCTGTTTGGCAAAAAATTAAGTCTGACTCTTATTGGTTCTGAATCATTTTGTATCCTGGACCTTTCTTAACCATTAAGAGCCCTAATTATATCATGAACAATTACTACACAATTATATTTCATTTTACACTATATTATAAGAGTCTCTTAATCATTCTCACCATACCATTCAGCAATTGCCAAACAGCCCCTAACCATCCTTATTTCTAACTTCTTCTTTCTGGCGCTTTTTATTGCCCAACATTCCGACCCACTATGCAGTTAATAGCGGTTAGCGGCCCTAGACTATATAGCGGTTTAGGAATAGCGGTCCCTTGTAGCGGTCACCGCAATAGCGGCCGTTATGACCGAATTTTACCGCTATTTGAGGGTGTTATAGCGGTCCGCTATACCCGCTATAATGTTAGACCAATTTTGGGCTCGTTTTGATTGGGCTTTTTTTGATTGGGCTCATTTAGTTCGATTCTAACATTTAGATTCCACCTAGTTCAAAGGTATTGGGCTCATTTAGGTCATTTACTGATCCAATTAAATTAGGTCTATGGATTCAGTTTACTCATTTAGGTCATTTACTAGTTCAAAGGGATTGGATTCAGATGTAGAGCCTGTGGATTGTAGTTAGCTCATTTAGTTGTTTATGAGCTTTATAAACTCTATTATTATGTTTTGCTTGTGTGGTTTGAAATGTTTGACTTGATATGTATTAGGCATATAACATTTTAAGTTTTATATATTTTTGAATTTATTTTATGGGCATATTTTTCCCTGATATATCACCGCTATCTCACTGCTATAACCGCTATAGCAAATCAAGGTCTCGACCGCTATAACCGCTACAGACCGTGTTAACTGCTTAGCCGACCCATATAAAATACAGTGGTCTAATGCTTACCCGATAAATTTACCTTTCAGTTTTAGCAGGACCTCCTTCCACTTTAGTCACACCATCTTTAGGCAATATTATGTCATCCTCGATCTTGTGGCCCTTCTGAATCATAGGAACCTGAAACTATCCTTTCAGGGTAGTGTAGGGGGTGACTTTCTTTTGAGAGCCTATGAAATTGTGAACTAGTGCATCATGTGCGATTTCATATGATTTTTTTTTCATCTAAGATTAGGATTTAGAATATCGACTAACAAATATTTGTTTCACAATATGATCCTTTATTTATGTTCATCAATATATGTTCATCAATACATTAAATATATGTTCATCATGTGGATTTAGAAGTAAACACATTGTGAAACAAATATATGTTCATCAATACATTAAATGTTAGTCTTAGATGAGGAAAAAATAAACATGTGGAACAATATCTTAATATTAAAGTTCTCACGGTTATCACAATTTATGAAGTTCTCAAATGATTAAGCCCAATTTGTTTGAATCTCTACTTAATAGATTATGCAATTAATTAACGAGTCGGATTGTCTGTTTCTGTTTTAGCATCGGCATCGTCTCTGGAAAAGCCATCTTTGGACCTCCGGTGGACGAGTACTGGAAGAAAAAGCTCGAACAAGAGGCTGCAGCTGCTAAAGACACTGATTCAGCCTCATCATCTTAACTCATTTAAACCTAATATACCAAGTTACGGGCTGCTTCAACTCACACAGATCAAATCGAAGCTCATCTGAATACCGGATGTTTTGTGGTGCATGTGGGCTCTTATCCACACAAACTTTTGGAACCATAAATAGCCTCTATAAAGAACTTGTTGGCTCTACTAATTGCTAAATTGTATTCATTGTTCTTTTTGAGCGTTATTGGGGTTCATGAAACATCAAAGTTGTAACTTTTATTCCAATAATAACCTTTGTTGATAAATTTCAGTTTGGTTCGATGCTTGGAACCACAAACCATAACAACATCCGAGGCTAATCAGACCAAGTATTGTCCATTTTGTTGTGGTTTTAGAGCACGTCTGGTGGATACCCCAACCTTAGGGCCTGTTTGTTAGGAGCTTGATGGGTTCATAGCTTATTCGGTCAACTATCGATGGACGGTTTGATAGTAACTTAATGATATAGAAAGTGGCTTATTTAGTAAGTTTATAGAAGGGGTTTTATGCAAAAAGGCAAGTTTTTTTCAAATATGTCGCTCATTCTGTCCATGAAAAACTCATTCCAAACATAAACCTTCTCGGTTTATATAAGACAGATTGATCCACACATGATTTGATGAAAACCAACCAAACAACCTATTAGGGCTTGTTTGTTAGCAGCTTAATGAGCTTAATGGGACTCGTAGCTTAATCAGACAGCTATAGATGAATGTTCAGTAGTAGCTTATTAATATACAAAGTGACTTATTCAATAAGCTTCTAGGGGGGGGAGCTTTATGCAGAAAGCCAAGGTTTTTTCCAAACTATCCCTCCCAAATAAAAAACACGCTAACCCACTGCACAAAAACCTTTCCAATCTATACAGACATATTAATCCATACAGACAGCGTTATCCATGCAGGACTTGATGAAAAACCAACCAAACAGCCTCTTAGTCCCTTCCCAACTGATGTGGGATCTTACACTTTGAGGTTTGAAAGCAACTCAAATACATTTCAAGATCGAAAAACATAAATTACAGATCTATAACTATAACTATAATAAACAAACATACAACAGGTCTAAAACAAATGGGTCAAAAAACCTTATTTCTGTTTCATTCTTTTCAATTTCTTCGAAATCATTCCCCTGTTTCTTGATTCATCATCATCAAGACTACTTTTCGACCCACCCTCCACAAAACTCTCCAATGGCCGATACTTAACTTTCGATAACCGCTCCTTTGTTCCTTCAAGCCTACTCTTCTCATCTTTCCGAGCCTTTAAAAACCCAGAAATCTGTTGCTTACAAACCCTAATCTCCATCTCTAAAGCATTCAATCTAAAGTCAACCGGTACACTGCAATGCTCAACGATCTGCTTTTGCCTGCTACGAATGACCTCCGGCTGCCACACCTTCAATGCCGTTGAAGCTTCCTTCACTTTCTGTAAGTTCTTTAGCTCATCGATTGCCGTTTTGATCTTCTCGTTTTCTTCTATCAATTGAAGCTCTATATCGTGTAGCTTTCTTTCGTGTTCGTGGATTTGAGATTCGATTCTAAGGACAGCTCTTCGTTCAGCCAAAAGTTTCTTGACTTTGTGTTTTTCGAATCTGATTTTGTAAAGTGATTTGGGAGACGGGTGGTCGGTGGAAGATGAAGGAAGTGAAGGGAAGTCGGAAGACAGTAACTTTGACCATATGGTTTCTTCGTTGGAAAGACGATTAAGACGTTTACAACTCATGGAAAGACAGCAAAGATCTTTGTAGCTTAAAGATGAAGATTCGACTCCCAAATTTAAAATCCATCTCCATAACTCATCTGGTAAAGACATCACTGAACCCTGTAGACGATAAAAATCTTAAAAAAAACAGCAAGTAGATAGTTCTTAGTTTACAGATGAACGATTGTAGCATAAAGCTAACTTATAAGCGAGCCTATTATGTGAGCGTATTGGAAAAACTCTTTTGAAAACTACTTCAAGAAGTGTTCCGATTAATCAATTTTTTTTTCAATCGTACCTTTTTTACGAACATGTTCTTTTAGGTCATTTTACATTTTCATCCGGCTTATCTGCCAATTTTTACCAAAATGACTAGTTTGTAAGCTAACAGCTAACTTATCAACCAACAGCTAGTTTTTTTTAGCCAAAAGCTATCTTATCAACTAGTTTGCCTAACTCTCCACCATAGTAATCTTCAGAATCATATTCTTTGCAAAATTCCCAAAATAACAGAAAAAAAAACTATTCGCAGGGAGCAAAAACAAAGCTTAATCAACTCCCTATCTAAGAAAATAGTACCCTAATCATGTTTTCTTGCCAAAACTCGATAATCTGCATAATCTCCACAATAGAAGCTCTTGAAACCCTAACAAAAAGGTTAAATTTTGGAAATCTGCTTCAAACTATTTCGAATTTGATCACAGAAAAACCTAATTCAAGCTCTGAAATCACCCTGTTAATCTCCTAAACTCAGCTAATTAAGCTAAATCGCCTAGAAACTTCATTAAGCTCTCCATCTTCTTGACCGCCATTGGTAAGTTATAAACACTATAAGAACCACAAATTGAAAGCCCTATAGTTCCATTTCTTTCGCTATTTGATATAAACAGAACCGTTTTACAGCTCTGAATCCATACATACAAACAATTCTAAAGAATTTCCACAAAATTTAGGGTTTTAGATTACGAACCAATTAGGTGTTTCTCTGTAAGTGTTTGATCTAGGGTTTGCAGTTACTATAAAAACAAATTATAAATATAATAGTGATATATGTTAAATTTCATGTTCGATTGAGTATTGACGAACCTGGAGAAAGGAATCGATCGCAGAGCGTTTTGTCGGCCGACGACGAGTCTTCTCCGAACAATATTCCGACCATGGCACGGAGGAAGCACACATATATATATCTCGGTTAAATTTCATTCGAGCCCCTTGAAGTTTAGAAAATTTCATATTCACCCCTATACTTTGTAAAAATAGCGTTTTGTTAAAAATAAATCATGATGTTTGCAAAAATGTGTATCCATAGTCAGGGGCGGAACACGATCATTGTAATCTCGGGGGCCGAAAATATAATATTACAAATATTTAAAGATTCAAATGATATGTACGAAACTTTTTTATTCTTTTTTCTATGTTGTAATATTAAATTTTAGAGAAAATTTGTTAATGAGACTAAGGGGTCGTTTAACAAACGCTTACCGGTGAGTGTTTATCAAGTCATATTACTTTATCGGATAGAAATGACAATGACCGACAATCTTACCTGGTAAGAACGAGGTAAGGATCAAGTGTCTTAGCGTTTACCGGGTAAATTGTTCATTATAATGTCGTTTTGGAGTACAAATTTTACCCGATAATGTAAATAGTGTCAAATTTTACCGCTAAGCGCTTACCGGGTAAGTATTCTGATAAATAGTCTATAAAACTCAAAACCTTATACACTATTAACCAAAAAATAGTAACACAAATTTTTTATTTTTTTATATTATTAACTAATAAAAACAAAACTTTTAAATTATTAATATAACACTGTATACAATAACTCAAACATAAAACATTGTTTCATTTATATTTTTTAAGAATTTATTTTTATATGTATTTAACAATAATAATTTAATATCATAATATGTACTATATGAAAACAAAATTATTTAAAAAAATGGAAATTGAGAAAATACACGATGACTAAAACATTGTTTCATTTATATTTTTAAAAAATAATTTTTATATATATACTAGGCATGGTCCCGGCACGGCCCATACCCACGGGTCTTGCAAAATACAATGTTATAGTTGGAAATGGAATGCAGATAATTGGATTTGCAACACGTTATAGGTGCTTATATAATCACTAATAAAAGACGTTGGGTAATGTTCATTGGGATCTAATTGGCTTCCATTAATATACTATAAGTTTTCACATCCATCCTCAGTAAGGTAAGATGCACAACACATGACATGATTATTTTGACCGGTTGTTAAAAAAATTAAATGATCACTGTAACTAATTTTGGTTTATAGGACACCAAAAATGTCCGAGTGTCCTAATAAATTACTTTACAAGACTACAGAAACAACTATTTTATTTAGAGTGTTGTAATAAGTTAAGACGCTTTTAGGTGTCTTAACAAGCTTTTTAAAATACTTTTGAAGCTAAATGTCTAATTAGCCCTTTTATATGACACTATTTGAATAAAATTCTATCCTATAAAAAGAAAATTGTTCTACAAAAAAGTTTACACCTTATTTCAAAAGTGTCATAAAAGGACGCCCAAAACCATTGTATACTTGTATAAACTTACTGCAACACTCTTAAATATGACACTCAAGTGTTTGATCCTATAAACTTAGGCCCTATAAAGTAATCTATTAGGATACTTAAAACATTTTTGGTGTCCTACAAATATGATTTTGTTGCAGTGGGATGTAATTGATTCAATGATTATTTCCATGACCAACAGCCGGTTTCTGATCACTTGATATCTTTAGAAGCTTCGTATTTCTGTCATTAATATTAATGTCAGTTAAGAAAAACATATATACAATTAAGTAAACCAATCAACTTTAGCAACACATTTACGATCTTAATAAACAAAAAAGAGACCAAACTTGCTAAAGCAAAGTTCTTTGTTGTTTTAGTTGAATAGAAATAAAATGGAAAGAAAGATTAGGGAGCGTACTTCTTGTTTTAGGTTGTTGTTCTCCTCCATGAGTTCCACTTCCTACATAAAGATGTTCCGTTTTTTATGCATTTGCAAATTCAAAGATGCAATTAGAATGATATTGTTTCGATTTTATAGGATGGAGAAAGTATTGCTGGTGAAAGTTGTAACGGTTAATAGGATACATATATAGTTTATAGAAAGTTCGACATGTTGGTCAAATATAAATTAAAATTCATGAACAGTGGCCAAGTAATAAGTAACCACACCTTTTTTGCTACAACACGGCTAAATAGGCTGTTTGGTTGGTTTTCCATCAAGTCCTTTATGCATAAAGTTTTCTGTGTGTATTAATCTGTCTGTATAGATTGGGAAGGTTTTTGTTTGAGGGGGGGGGGGGGGGGGGGGGTGGTTCATAGATGGAAAGAACGTGTTTTTTAATCGAGAGGGACAGGTTTGGAAAAAAAAACTTGGCTTTCTGCGTAAAGCTCCCCTTAGAAGCTTACTGAATAAGCCACTTTTTATATCATTAAGCCACTACCAAACAGTCATGCATAGCTAACCAAATAAGCTATGAGTCCTATTAAGCTGCTAATAAACAGACCCTCAGTCAAATATTTAAACAGGGTGATTGAGGTATCCGGTAAATTATTTATTGGCTTAATGAGCTTTGTTGCTTTATATATATATATATATACAAAACAAAAATTTAGGCCTGATTAAGTTAACTTTTGTCAATCTTTGACTAACAAAAAGCTTTTAAGCTCTTTATCAAATCTAAAAGTTTGACATAGAATGCTTACCTCAACAAAAGGCAAAAGCACTTTCAAGCACACCGTTGTTTTTCGTCTGTGACTGAAAATACAAAGAAGGATAAGAAATAGGTTGCTAGGTTGTTCTATGTCATTGAGGCAAGTTTCAGTATACATAACTCAGCTACTAATATATCTTAAATAGGCTTATAAAATTGCACATATACTTGAAAAAAAAGTTAGTATTTGCATACTTTATTATTATCATCGAGGCAAGTAACCCTCTTAACCATTGACCTTGTTGCCATTAACCATAACTAAGAACTAAAAGTCTAAAACAATAATAATAATAAGTTGTGCAGTTGTGTCTATTTATAAAGATAAAGAAATCATGTACGTAAATGAAGGTATTCTAAAGGTCATTGGAAAGAGATCAACTCCACAAACAAAGTGTTACTTTGCTTAAGAAAATAAGCTATTGAAAAAGCCCTCTCGCTAAACACACAGGAGAATCCAAGTTGTATAACAAGCTCTTGATCGGATATATATATAAAAGACACATAGCAGCTTTTCCTTCTAAAAGAACCAAAAAGTTTAAGTTTGCAATAATCACTTTGGATGTAGAAAAATATATTCAATATAAAGGTAAAGTAATTGCCATCAGTTTCTACCTCTAACTACTAAAATACCACAATAATGGTTCATCTGCCACATAACTTCTTCATGGATTTTCTCCAAATAATGAAGTGCTTGTTCATGGATTTTCTCCAAATAATGAAGTGCTTGTTCATGGATTTTCTCCAAATAATGAAGTGCTTGCTACCAAAGCAGTGAACTTATACATTCCTAAAAATACAATAAGATGTATTACATCTCCCCCCTAGACTCCAATTTCCGCCACTGTCCATAGTCCACCACAATTGTATTCGTCTTCAGCTTCTTTTAACGAGGAAATCGGGTTTTTTTGTAAAATTCAATAATCTTTTTTTATAAAATTGTCAAATATAATGGCCTTTTTTATATTTTAATTTATTTACAATTTAACAAATTTATTTCTTACAACAAAGTGGATTTAGAAAACAACTCCAAAACAAAGAAAACGGTGAAAATAAAAATTCAAAATACAGACATTTTATATATATTTTTTTAATAACCATTTTACTAACATGTCTGTTGCTATAGAGTGTATTTCTTGATGGTTTTAGAAGAATAACTATTACAGTATAAAATTTTAGAAAATTTATTACTAAAATAACCAAGAACATTTTTCTAATTTACGTTTCTAATGCTATAATGAATGATTAAAAACTTAAAGAACTAAAGCATATATTATGTCTTCATATTGAAAACTTAAAGAAGTAAATATTTTATACTCATATTTATGATATTATATCAACGAATGAGAAACAAGTTGAGCCCTTTTATCCTAAAATATGAGAACAAATATTTACACATATTAGAAATACGAAAATAGACAAATTCTAACTATAACTACACATTCTAATAATTTCCAATCACTTGGACATACTTTTCAAATTACAAATTAGGATGATTATTATATAATTCACCATCGGCATTAAATTTTTTTTATATATTTGATCAACCGAATAAAAAAAAATGTTGTTCATAGAAACAATTGAGTTAGACGATAACATTGATCTCTCAAGAACGTTTCCAATCATACCAAAAGGGCTTCTAATTTATTTGACCTTACACAAATAACATTTTATTTAGCATATAGTTTATATATATATATATATATATTTAAAAATCGGTAACATCATATATCATAATTAATAGTATCAAATTTGTAACAAAGATGAAAACAAAATCTTACCTTCAAAAATATGTCAAAAGAAGACATCATATTATTTTCATAGCATATTAACATATCCCACAACAAACAATATTACAACTTCTTTTAAAGCATGTCACATTTATATACGACAAATCCTCACACGCATTTCTCATATTTCATGAGATTCGAAACCCATAAATTTTTTATAAAGTTTAGTAGAATATTACAACTTCACAATGCAGCAATGCATAAAAAGTTAACTATGAAACTTCAGGAAATTTACAGAAATAATCAATTGTAAAAGAAGTTTCACTTTTTAGTCATTTTTAGATCTCATTTCACTTTATAGCCAAACTATTACTCAGAAGGCTTACGCATAAAGTGGAATCCTTAAGCAAAAAGTTTTCAGGAAGGAAAAAAATAGCTTAATACTTACTCAAAAAGTGGCTGAAAACCAATCCTTACACATATATACACAAGTCTTCTGGCTAAAAAGTGAATTTGAATCCAAAAAATGACTCAAAAGTGAAACCATATTTACTGATTAGTTATTTTTATAAATTTCCTAAAACTTTTCATTTAAAAATTCAATCATAAAAAACTACTAAACAACATAAAGCATTAAAGCATTTTATTGTGGCACATTCATATCCAGATCATTTATGTACATGTGTATCAATTCCAATTTCCAAAAGCCATAATTTATAGATTTGCAGAAACTGTAAAATTAACAAAGAAAGATATTCACAACAGCCACCAAACATACACAAATAATTCATTCACAATGAATAGAAAAACATCATCATCATCAACATCATCATCATGCCACATCAATGTCATCAACATCAAGCCAATCATTAGATTCCTTCATCTCAGAGTTCTGACCACTTACCTGTCCAGCACCACCGGTCGAAGACGAATCAGCGGAGCTTCTACCCAGCTGAACCCAATCTCGTGAGTCTTTTGTTGATGAGTCTGAACCGTATACAGCCGTTTTCTTGTAACTTGTTGGTGCATCTCCATCGTCCTCCTCAAGATCACTGAACGATACATCTTCATCGTTCTCGATCGGAATAGTGGTCGTACCAGTGACGTTTTCCGAGCTGTCTTCCTTCAGCCAATCGTCTGTATCATCTTCGTCTTTAGATTCTTCGGGTTTGGTTTCATTTCGTGGTTCTTCTTGGATGACGGATTTGTCAACAATTTGAACTTCTTCATTTGGGATTGGGTGTTTTTCGGTTTCTGAATCAGCTGAATTAGTAGATGTGGCTGTTGGCTGATTTGTGGATATTTCAAGTGGTACAGGGTCTGATTGAGTACCAGATGGTACAAAAGGATGGTCTGATTGAGAAGATGTAGGATTGATTTTTGTAACTTCTTCCTCTTTTGTCTGTGAGGTAGAACGGACCTTTAACTCGCGTGTCAATGAGGCTCTTGCTTTCACAATCTGAATAAAAGTAAATAAATTGAAGTGACTTAATTGATTCAGTGCTAGTTGTTAATTCTGGCCCTATAATCAGATAGTCAGTATGACTCACTGGGTATGTAGTACTTAAGAAAACTTTAAGAGAATATAGGAAAAAGAACACAAAAAAACATGATCACAATTAAAAAACAATGATGTTTTCAAGATAAAACATGTTTGGTAATTATTAAACCATAAGTGAGACAGAAAAAAAAGATCACGATCGATTTTGCTTACAGAAGTTATAACCCACTTGCTGAATGCTGAAGAATTCAAAAACAAAAAAGTGAGATCGTGAAATTATCGATATATACAGCTAAGACGACCAAAAAATGTATGTGAAGAGGAAAGTATGCAACTAGAAATTATGCCTTTTTGCACTACAGTTGTAGTGGCTAACAAATTTTATCTTTTCATGAAAAGCCATCAAAGAATTTTGCATGAAAAACTCAAACTTCCACATGCCCCGTTATTTCTAACCAATGAAGGTCTGTCTTAGGGGTTGTTTGGTTGGTTTTCTATTAAGTCCTGTATGGATAAAGCTGTCTGTGTGGATTAACCTAATCTGTTTAGGAAGGTTTTTCCATAGATGGAAGGAGCGTGATTTTTAACTGGGAGTGACGGGTTTGGGAAAAAACACTCCGCTTTCTGCATAAATCTCACCCTTCAAAGCATATTGAATAAGCCACTTTCTATATCATTAAGTCATTACCAAACAGTCATATATCTAACCGAATAAACTGTAAGTCTCATTAAGCTTATTAAGCTGCTAACAAACAGACCCTTAGTATGCCTTGCATGCTATGTGTGGGATGGTATCTCCCTTAACCATACCACCATACCCTGAATACAACTACTCATACGTATGATGTCTGTTGCTTGTTCTAGGCAGCATAGAAGAGGAACAAACATTCAGAACTAGTCTCATCTGAATATATATATATATATATATACATACATATATCTCATGGCAGAAGCCAGATGATTCCCTACAGGTAGCTTCAAGATCAAAAACCATTATGAGAACTTAGAAAATATTGAATCAAAGTTGAAAGGACGATATAAATGAAGATGAAATTAAGGTAAGACATCACAACCATATCATGCTTCAATATATAAGGCAATAGCTGCCACTTTTACAGTGCAGCTACAGCATATAAGTAAAATAAACCTCCATAAGGGACCATTCTTGTTGTCTTCATATAGCAACATAATTTAGCAGAATGACAGTATATGAAAATGAAAACATGGCATCTAAACATCATAAACAACAAATGCATACTATTGCAATTAATAAATACACACATTATGTGCTTGACCAGGGTATCTTTTTATAATCCAAGCATGTACCTTATAGTAAAAGATAGAATATGCACCATATGTATTATTATCTTATATCAGCATTAAGTTGAGAATATTTGTGTTGAATTTTTTTGGATTACAAATTATTTGAGTCCATGAGAAGGAGTGCAGTCCCTCCAAATAACCGAAATCTTGTAGGTGAAATATTGAGAGAAAATGGAAATATGGCAGAGTCACGATTGCTTTCTAGAAAACATACCTCAGGTGTTGAAAGAAGTTCGGCAGCATGAGGTTCAAGTCTTGGATGCAAGAGTACATAATATATCTTCCAGAATGTACTTTCACTCATATAACCTGGGCAAAGTTCAATCCTAAGAGCAGCCAATCTTGGTGCCAAACTTTCAACAGCCAAAGCATGCTCTTGTTGTGTATCAGACAACTCAAAATCTGTAATAGATAGAAAAGCAGGTATAACTAAAGTAGCCAATTCTTATTTATGAGAAAATAATTTAGCATACATAATTCAGTGATTAGCAAGTAGCAAATATGTGTTCTCATAGATGAATGAAAGTATGAAACAAATGAAGGAATAATGTTCTGATTTCTGAGAATGAAGCTGCAACTTATGAGGCTCTCCAAAGATGAGAGTCCCCTTTTATTTTGGTAATTCAATCCAGGTGCATTTCAATTCTGTTGATCTTTCTAAAAATCAAACTCCAAACTGTTTCTATGGCAACATTTAACTAATTAATAACTTTCCCCTACAACCAATAACGTTTATGATCAATTTTGATGTTTAAAAGCAACTCATTACACATAACACACTTAAGGATTTTTATTGCAATTCAATGATGCAATAGATCAAGATTAGCATTATGGAATACGAAGGAAACAATCTCTTGTTTACCAACATAAGTAATAATTACAACATGCTCTTACCACAATGAAAAACTTAGCAAACTGCATTGGCAACAAGTAATCATCAGGAATCATCGTTTTAACCAAGTAATGCATGATTCAAATACAATAACATCCAATTGAAAACCAGAAATTATACTATCATCATGAACAGAAAAAACTTGAGGCATAAATTTACCTTCATCGTCGTCTTCATCCTCTGGCAAAGGAAAATCCAACCAAGTCTCAGGATGCATCGTGATATCCCTAACAAAAGCCAGAACTTCATCCGTAACACCAATTGTATCAGCGTCCTTAGACAAAACATAGTCATCACCTTCCGGTGACAGTTGAAGAAAACTCGACGCCATTTTCGTGATCTCCGATACATCAATATTAGTAGACAGCTTCGAAATTCCACTACGGAACCTCCCTCCGATCTCCGCAAAGTCCCTGCGTATTCCAGATATCGCCTCCGGCGACGCATCTTCCGGATCGGACGGATCCGATTGGTCGTCAGAGTGTTCAGCGGGAGGCGGAGGAGGAGCGAGAAACGAAGCGACGCCCCAAAACTTACTAGTTAGGGTTTTTGTAATCTCTGATAAGTCTTCTTTAACACCTCGACCTGGAGATAAAGGAGAATCATCGTCTTCTTCAACTGGTTGTTGTTCATCTTTTTGATCGGTGGAGAGATCTTCATCTCCGGTGGTGTTGTTGAGACGGTGTTGTTGTTCATCGTCATCGTCGTCGTCGATGTCGAGTTGGAGGGTGTTTGCAATAGATCGAGCGAACCATGACATTGTGCAATGAATCGGAATCGGAAGTTTGAGATCGCCGGCGAATATAGTTCAATCGGAAAAAAGGGAGATAGGGTAGATCCGGTTGTGTGTTACTTGTATACACAAGCTGCTTTCAGCATCAGACGGCGTCGTTAATAATTCGGAGTCGGTGTTCTCAATCAACCAATGGAACGCCCAATTTTTCCTAAAATAATTTGGTTTGTTTTTTTCGATTAATAATTATCCTTTATTAATATCTAATAAATCATTTAACAAAAACTACTCTTTATGCATTAAGTATTATTTATTGATATATGTTACTTAAAATTTAATATTACAATTAATTATACGTATCTACGATTTATTCAAGCCTTATGTTTGAATTTGTATAACTAACAACATATAAGTATAATCAAATACAGGATAAACATCTCATTTTAAATATAAAAATCTAAAATATAATTAGGATAATTATTACGTTTTAACCGAATATTTAATTATTTTAATCATAAAGAATTATATTATTAAACAAAAATAAACTAATTTATTATTAAATCTAAATTAAATTATAATAAAATTGAATTAAAGAAATTGTATAAAAATAAGAACTTTTAAATAGTTAATTTGATACTAAAATTGATATATATTTTTTTTTAAAATTATGATATTTTCAAATTTATATTTTATTCAAAAATAAAAATATTATCGTTTTCTCAAAATCATATTATAGCATCGATAGATACAAGTAATAAAATAAAATATTAAAATCAAGATGTATCTCGCTGCATTTTGCGAGTATGTTTCTAGCACTTTAATCATGATCCTATACCTTAAGAATTATATTGTATTAATATAGTTTAATAATTATTTTGTATTTAAACATATTTATCATCGATTGGTTATCATGTACTTTTATGTAGTAACTAGAAGGATACTCGCTTAATGCAGAGTGATACATCTCGATTTTAATGTTCCATTTTATTTTATTTTATTTTATCATTTTTCGATGTTATGATACGATTTTATATGATTTTTGAGAAACAAATACTTGCGTGATGTTTTTATGTTCTAATAAAATGCAAATTTGAAAAACATATATCGATATTATAACCAAATTAACTAGTTAAAAATTCTCTTTTTTTGTGTGATTTATTTAATTCATTTTTTTATAATTTAATTTAGATTTAATAACTAAGTAATTTATTTTCGATTTAATAATATAATATTTTTATAAAGATAATAATTAAGTATTCTGGTAGAACTTAATGGTTATCTTAATTATATTATATATTATTTATATTTAAAATAAGATGTTTATCGTATATTTGTTTATATTTATCGACGGTTAGTTTCCGGAATTCAAAAATTAGAGTTTTAATAAGTTGTAATTACGCACAATTTAGTTGTAATCTTAAATTTTAAATAATATGCATCAATAAACAACACTTGACGCATAAAAATAGTTTTCAAATTTTTTAACAAATACTTTATAATATAGTATATATAGAGTTTTGAAAACTTCTATGTATATACTAAATTACTAATTAGTTAAAAGATTGAAATTAATAATACATTATTAAATAATACTTTTATATTTAACAAGTTGCTTTTAAAAACTTTTACTTTGTAACATAATATAGATAAGTAATTAGGATTTGACAAAAGGCTAGTGATAGATGAAAAGAACGAACGACAAGTTAAGATGGCAAAACATTGTCCAGTCTGAGTCAAGACCATGATTGGTTATACATATGAACTGGTTTATCAAGATTTTTGAAGTTATCACAAATAATGTGGGAGGTTCATACTTCATATGTTAATCCTTGAAAATTATTATTTGAAAATGCATATGTAAAACCATATGAATAATCTGTAACTTTCTTTTACATGTGCATTCTCAAATTGATTTTTTTGGGAAAAAAAAATTCAATGGATTCATACATGAACGTTAAATTCTTACATTTTCATGATATTTAATTTTCTTATTTGAACCAACCCCTACAAATTATAAAACAAGTTTTTAAGATTTTTCATGTAAAATTGAGGATGTAACAATTAATATATATTTCAATGCTAAATTTCAGATATCATTATATACAAACTTGTACAAGTTTTTTGGTCTAAAAAAGATTTTAAAAAAAATCTTTCAAAAAGCGGGTCAGGGTCAGGCCCAGGATCAATCCAACAATTTTTGGCCGGGACCAATTAATCTAATTACACCAATGTTTTAAAACCTGATTTTTGAGTTGAACCGTTGTGGTGACCGGGTTACGAGTCAACCGGTTCAACCATCGGGTTAACCTGGTTTTAAGAATTTTCTTGTATTTTCCATTTTCCTGCATACATATATATATAAAACCAATAATTTGATGTTTACAAGTTCAAACATTGAAAACAACATAACAAGAAGTTTACATCAATCCAAATACATTAAAAACACACACATACCTATAAGTTTGTCTTCAATCCAAATATATTTTTTGATGAAACCCGGTTCAACTACCGGTTCAACCGATTTTTTGTGAAACCCGGCCAGGTCAACCCGGGTCATAAATTACCAAAAACCCGGTCATAGTTGACCCGCTTTCTTCCCCAGGTTACGGTTCAACCAGTCGGGTCGACCCGGATTTCAAAACATTGAATTACACGCTAACCATTTAAGATCGATACCGATTTGGAACTGAACCGACCCAAACAGACAACTATATTTACCCAATTGTATTTGTAATGACAATTGACAAGTGATCTCTAACTAAAGAATGTAAGCCTGGTCTAATATCAATGGGCCTTAATTGGGCTGAAAAATTGGTCCAAAGTCCTTTTTAACCCAATCTCAAGCTTTGAACTTTTTATCGATTTAGCAACCAAAAAACAGAAAAAACTTTCATGCATCTATTCTCGATATTTCATTGTAAAAGGATTGTAATATTTTTATTCGAAAACGCAAAATCGTCACCTTGGTTTTTCCTACCAATGACACCATATGTAGTCAACTTCACATGCATTTTGTTAACATAATGACAAGGTGATTACTTAAAGAATGAAATGAGGTTTTTTTTAAGAATGGTTGAAGAATTCCCCATCTATATTTTAGTTGTGTAAATGTTGGTTTTGATGAGTTTATATTTAGTTTGTTAATATATATTATTTATTAATCTATTACTGATAATGGAGTAGGTAATAGTGTAATATTTAATAGATCATTTTTAAATGATTCTTTATAACTTTTTTAAAATAGAGAACCAAAATAGCATTCAATTTTCACAATACTTAATAAAGCATCTCAAGTAGATTTTTTTTATAATAGAACTTTTGTAGTTTCATATACTATTGAATCTTGAGCATTAATTTGTTTTACACTTATATATAACGCTCAATTTTTACAAATAATATGTTTTTTTACATCTACAAAAATAATTATTCCTTATAAACAAAAAGACAAATAAAATAACCAGAAAAACCCGATCCTATTCGAGTAAACAAGGATTTTTGCCAAAAGAATAAGAACAGAAAAAGAATTTTTTTAATTAAAAAACATGATTTTCCTTAAAGATATTTGTTTGAAAGTGAATCAATTTCTTTGTTTTTTTTTCCAAAAAAAGAAAGAAGATGCATGGAGAAAACTACAAATTTGATCCCTATGGTTTAATAACACTTTTGTCCTTGTAATTTCGAAATAATATGATGAGATTTGCAAAAACGTTCAAATTTGACTACTTCGTCTAACCAGTTTTATAAATTTTTAATTTGAGTATTAAGCAAATTTTATTCATTAATAAAAAATAAACTTTAAATAATAATATGAAATAGTGGGAGGAAAACAAATTTAACAAAAACACCAACCAATATTTTTATCTCGGATCCTATTAAACCCCTTCAAATGGCAATTTAAAATAAATAAATAATAAAAATAATAAAAAAGTAAAAAGAAAACGAGAAAACTACTTTTTTTGTCTTTTAGGTTTTTAATTGGGTAAAATACAAAGAAATCGGTACAAAGACGAACATACCTCTTATCTAACCTAATTTTTAATGGTAAATTGGTAATTAAAGGGAAAGATTAAATCAGGACGTTTTTTACTCTCTTTTTTTTAATAAACTACAATGACCATATTGCAGTTTCAAAACTGTAAGGACAAAAAGAGTTACTTTCAACAAATCATGGGGACTAAATTTGTAGTTTACTCAAATGTTTGCTTGGTCCAACTCTAAAAGTTTTGAGATGGAAATATAAAGTCAACTGTCCTGAAATTGTTGGGAATCCATGGGGAATGGAATCTTGTACAATTGGCTACAACTTGCCATAATTAATTTTGACTTTGTCTGATATTTGACTTCTAAATTCTTCAAGTGTGCTTAAATTGAATTCATTATTGGATGTTATGTGGGCATGGAATTATCATAAAAATGTCAAATCTTCTTGCTATTTTGCAAGCAAAAGTCTTATTCTACTATATATAACTTTATCACTCTTGTATTAGACCCGTTATCAATTATATTATATAGATAAAAAGTACTGAAGGCTCAAATGATAATATTTTTATTATATGTGATAATATCCGTGAAGATACTTGGTGGTATGCAGGTTTGTCTGCGTCTCAAATGTTATGGACAACAATATCACAAATAATTGACTATTATAAAAGACATTTGTCGTGTTTTTGTGAAATGAATGTTTTTACATTTGAACCTCTCCCTATAAGCAAATATTGTATTTAGGATGTTTTAGTCGGTATAAATAAATAATCATTAATCAAGACTCACAAACATTGTAGATTAAACAAAAGATTTCATTATTACAATTAGCTTGAAAATGTTGTTTTATGTAACTAACATAGTTTACTTGTTAAAAATTAGACTTTTAATCATGTTGTCGATAAAATATAGAGAGAAAACACTTCAATTCGACTTACGAGTAAAGAAGTAAATACATGTTGGCTTTTTTTATAACCAAAAATGTATATTCTTTCTTTTGAAACCATGTTATATCTTCTTTCATTTTATGTTTGTTTTCTTATTGCAACCAAATAAAAATATCGAAGTCTCTTTCTTACTTTTATTTTCATATCAACCTAAAAAAGTTTTATCATAACTGAAAACCATCATGAATCAAAATCAACTGTAACCCCTGATGGGTAGTGGAGATGACGATAACGTGGTGCCTAATGTCGAAATTGTGGGAAGACCCAACTCAAACGAGATGTTCATCTTCCAAAAATAACTGACCCATATAAACATAACATTTTACTAAATTTTGTAAATTATAAGGTTGTATTTAGCACATGAAACGTGACAAAACCGAAATAGACAAAAAAGCTTTATCCTACTTTTCACATGACATGGAACAGGTGACAAAATGTGATAAATAAACAATTTCTTTGTTTCAATGAAAAGTATATATATTTTACCAATGGTCAATTTTGTCTTCATCAAAATTACTTTTAAACTATTAAAATTACTTATTTTATTATGTTTTAGTCTTACCAAACGTTATTTAAACAATTAATCTATATCTAATTTAAATATTCAGTTTCTACTTATTCCTTTCACACATCAAACACAATCTAAATAAAAGGGATACAAAGGGCTACCTGCATGCTATCATACCTGAAGAGGTTCCATTATTGAAGGATGGAAGTCTAATTCTGTTGATTTGAAGTGAATTATTATTATTATTATTATTTGTTTTTTATGACTTCGTCATAATTAAGAAAGTCGTCTTTAAAATTTATTTCCAGATATTTCTTAATGTCTCATTTGATTTGTAGGGTTAGATTTTCATTGAAAATGATTTGGAATTGCATTTTATTCTGATCCATGTTTGGCTTGAAATCCCACAAGATGATTGGTATTTAATGAGATTTTATAGGTTTTATATGTAATAATCTATATCTACACTATATTATAAAGCATTTGACAAAAACTCTTAAAAACATATTATTATGCAGTTAGTACAATTGATTAAAGCATAATTACTTAAAATTTCAAAAATGGTATTATTTTGGTTATTTTGGTTAATTTCCTTATTAAACCTATATTTAATTTTAAAAAAAAAATCTGAAATAAAGAAAGTTTACAAAATAAAATCTATTTTTTCAAAACTAATAAAATCGTATTATAACATTGATAAAGACAAAAAATAAAATACAACATTGAAATTAAAATGGATCTCGTTGCATTGCGCGAGTACCCTTCTAGTGTTTTATAATATGTTTAAAACATTTATTTTGAAATAATCAATTAATAAAATGGTAATTTAATTATTTTTATAATTATTTATAATTTATTTTTATTAAGTATTTATAAAAAATGAAATTTCATTTCATTTCAAATCCTATAACTCAAGCATACCAAAGATTCAAAATCCCTTCAAATCTAAATCCGTCAAATTTCAAATTCTTCCACAAAATCCAAATATTTTAAAACTATTCCATCAAAACAAACGATTCCTTAATGTCTGCACTTTTTTGGATCTACTCGGAGGGTAAATTCCCCCCTTATCTTTGTTTTAACATTTTTTTCTCAAAATATTTGTCTTTTATTTTCTTTTTCTTTTTTTAACCCACCAACGACCAACACCCAACCAACTACCACCAACTACCATCAAAATACAGCTAGAAACAAAAATAAATCAAACACAAACTCGAATTCATAGAAAAAAACTAAATGAAACACAAATTGAGTTTGTTCTTGGCATCAAAACATTGTATAACATGAGATTGTTTCAAACCCTAATCCATATTAAAACCCCAAAATCTATGAACATGTAGATGGATGTCAAGAACATATACAATTAGAGTATGCAAATTTATCCAAAAAATTATGGTACAAAAGTTGTGTAAAGTAAAAAAAACTAAATATAGTAAAACAAATAGAGCCCCTAAAAAATGCTAATGCCATCATAATCATTACCAGAACTCGATGTGTCACCTCCTTGTCCCACCACACCAACAATTTTGTCGGAAAACTCACTATGTGACTGACCTCTTCTCAACAAAGGATACTTTCAAACAAACCCCATAATGGGGAGAAACATAACCCACGAAGTCCGGTAGGGTTCGCTCTAGATGATTGGAAGAGCGGTGGTCCAATGATTTCTTGTTCTACAAAAGAACATGTACCATATCGTAATCGTCGTCTTGTTCCATTTGTTCACCAAATATATTGCAATTCAAAGAGGTAGAGACAAACGGAGAAAGTACATAAAGTTCCTCATCAGAGAAGTACATTGAGTGCCACCTCAACTCCATCAACACTGGTTGTGTGTCAGTGGGTGGGGGGTGAGGGGTAGGAGAGGTTTTCTTTGGATATCGGGTAGGGGTGGGGGGTGGGGGGGGAGGTAGAGTTGCATTACGTGGGATCTCGGAGGACATGAGGGAGAGAACACAAAAAAAGGTCTTTTAAGGTCCGTTTGATTGGCAAAATTGGTTTTGTGAGATTTGGATTTCATGGAGGGATTTGGATTAGAAATTTTTTTGAAATCATTGATGTGTTTGGTTTGCAGTATTTAGGATGTAATTTGATTCCATTATTTATAAATAATTTCTAAAAAATAAAAATAATCATAAAAATAACTAAAATACATTTTTATTAATTCAATTGTTACAAAACAAATGTTTTTAACAGTTTTTAAAACTTTATTTCATACAATCCTATGAAATTCCGAGCATCTCCTAAGAATTTCTAAATCCTTTGTTTGTAGGATTTCAAATGAATTCTAGAATCTCAAATTCGGACAATACAACAAACCAAAGATAAGATTGGAATGAATTTGAAATCTAAATCCCCTTAAATCAATTATATTCTCGTAAATCAAACGAACCTTAGGTTTTATGAAAATTTGTTAACACAACAGGAGAATGTAAAATGTCAAGTTTGATGAAAAAATTACCGACCTATTTCATAATTATTATCGACCTAGTACGTACTTAATGGAGGAAATGGATGGATGCAAGAGCGAGGAACCAAATTCTAAACAAATAAAATCTTTAGAGATTTTTTTGTAATAACCAAGTTTAGGAACCAATTTCATAATTATTACCGACCTATAAGAACCTAATACATAATTACATAAATAATGTTTTTTTTTCATTTTAAAAGAGAGTTACTTCATTTATTAAATAATTCAATTAGCATATTATTAATATAAAACTGCCATTTTATATTAAGTACTAACTTGGTCCGTAGCAAAATGAATTTAAATAGTCGTGTTACAACCGCATAAACCAAAATATATCTAGACCTAACAAAACAAGCCTAATTAACAAAACTAAATAAAAATAAGTTATCTCTACTGAAACATTATCATTACATATATCGTCATGAGACAAGTGTAACGTATCGGAATAGAAGAGCACTCATCTTGGGGTGGGCTTACTGCTTAGATGTTTTCAGCAGTTATCCGCTCCGCAATTGGCTACCTAGCGTTTACCGTGGACACGATAACTGGTACACCAGAGATGCGTCCTTCCTGATCCTCTCGTACTAGGGAAAGGTCCTACAATTTGGGAATCCATACATAGAGGAAAATGTATGTTTTTAACATATATATTCTTTCATGTTCCATTTAATATATTGATTAAGTAGTTATTGCTTCTTTAATTTTAAATAAATAACCATTGATTAAGTAGTTATTGGTTATTTAACAAACTTTGTTTGATTTCGTTAATGTACCTTCTTGAAAAAACTTATAACTTGTATTATTTTAATATATGATTTCATAGATATGTTCCCTTAAAACATTTTAATACAATAACAATTTCTTTTCCTTGACGATCTTAAATTTTTTTTTACAATTTAGCATGGTATTTGAAATAAAAAAAAATAAAAAATCGTATAACATACCTGAATATTTAGTATTTACTTAAAAAAAGTGTACAAATAGTTACACGTTGAAGAATGAAATGTAATAACATGATGCACAAAAAGATAAATACAAGTAAATAATTGAAAACTAGTAATTCACAAATCTCCATCCTAATTAAGAACCTTCATCAACAATCTTATTTATATATATATATATATATATTATATATATATAGACTTTAAGGGGCGAGTTCAAATGATAACTCAAATTAATTTGATTGTGAACGTGAGAACAAATGAGAGTGCGACACGTGTCTCATTCAAATAAATATTATAGTATATATTCAGTCTGAATATACAAAGGAATATTCAGTCTGAATAATCCTTCGTATATTCAGACTGAATATATACTAGACTGGATATTTTTTTGTATATTCAGACTGAATATATACTATATTCAGTCTGGATATTCCTTTGTATATTCAGTCTGAATATTGCTTATTTTGACACGTGTCATACTCTCATTTGTTCTCACGTTCACAACCAATATTGAGTTCGCATTTGAACTTTCCTCTAGACTTTAATATATATATATATATATATATATATATATGGACTTCGATGGATACATTCAGTAATACAAGCAGATCATCTTACAATTTAGCGAACTACTGGCTTCGATTGTTCGAAAACTATATCTATATCAAACCATGTACGCTTCAAAAGACGAAAATCAGTTCGGATTATTTGAAATTCGAGGAATTTTGGTGCAATAATTTCACCAAAAAAACAACATGATTTTTCATGATAAAAAAAAATAATCCAAAAGAACACCGAATTTACCAAAAACACCATGAAGCTAGAGGATCGGGCTTTGATTGATCCCAGAAAGGGTTGTAGGGCTGAAAAGCATCGAAGAACACCACGATAGCGAAGATGGCGACAAACTGAACCCTAACGGACTCATGGGTGCAACCCACGATGGCTCGTAAACCCGTGGTGGTGCGGGCGATAAACTTAACCCTAATGGACTCAAACCCGCGAAATAATCCATCACCGGTGACTTCAAAGTTAACCGACTAGAATCAAGTGTTTCATTCAAAAAACTACAAAAATCCGGTGAAAAAATGAAAGCGGGTAGCGGACTGACCACCGTTGCTCCACCTTCTGATGGCGGTATTGGTTTAGGAAACACCGATGGTTTTGGTATCTTAGAGAGGATAAGTGGCGGTGGAGCGATGTCTTTTAGGCGGCGTACTGGCGGAGATTGAAATTCCGGCGTGCTAGTGAGCACACGAACGACTTCTTTGAAATTGGAAGCCTCAACGTTATAAACTTTGGGTGGGGTGGGTGGTAACGGTGCGATGAACTGTTTCGTGATGGGTTTGTGGGTCGGTTTACGGATGGAATGGAGCGCGTTAAGGTAGGATGGACGGCTAGATTTGATCGATTTCGGGTGATGATTATGATGATCATTATTGTTATAGGAGGAGGAAGAGGTTGAGGATGAAGTGTAGGATGAAGAAATTTGAATTTGATCCATTTCTTATCCTAAAGATTTTGTGTTTGTTTGTTTTTGGTTTATATGTGTGTGTGTGTGCATATATATATATATATATATATATATATATATATATAGAAGGTGATGAGATCAATTATTGTTAAAAATCCACATTATACAAATCTTGTTCAACGATTTATTTATGCACATGATATCGACATGAATTTGTTTTTTTAACAGTAATTTTGACGGTCAAAGTATCATGGGTTGTTTGATTGCGGTAAGAGAACGAGAATGAGGATAACAACGATAGAAAATGAGAATGGTTTTTATTTATCTTAATTTAATTTGTAATGAAAACTTGGATTTATGACATTTTTTTCAATTCCTTTGATTATTACTTAGTACTTAGTAGCTATAATCAAACACCCTTTTAACTTATATTACAAAATCATAAATGTGATTCAATTGGTAAGAAGCTAGGGTTTGTTTTTTAGAAATAAAAAAAGACATTTGGTTATATTTAACAACCATAAATCAACTTACACTATAAAACAAATGACTTTCATCCATAAAAAAACATACAGGGAAATTTCTGTGGATGATTACCATGAATCACGCAGAAAATACTAATGGTTTCAACGAAATCCAATGTTTTCAAGAAAATACCAACGGATTACCCAGAAATTTCTTGGGTAATCTGTCACTAATTTAATTTACCCACCAACAATTTAGCAACGAACTTTTGTGACGGTTTTGTGACGAATCACTTTTTAGCGACGGATTTTCCAGGGAAATGTCCCTAGTTGAAAACCTTCCGTTTTAGTAGTTATATCTTTTAGTCTTAACGAAAATCTGTTTGATTAATAATAAACTAACTTTTCATTAAAAGGTGATATCGATCTAGTTGGTTTTGCGATCTCGTTAGGTTGTGTGTTTGCTCCTCGCATACGTCTTCACACAACATTTTGTGCATTGTTCTCTGGTTTTGTACTATTACTTTGGTTGATAGGTAATAAAATTGTTTTGTCATTCAAAAAAATAAACAACTTTGGTTGATTGGTAATAACTTCTCTGTTTTTTAGAATTTATGTTTTCTTCCATACTTATTTCCAATAACGCGTCTTATATTTTTCCAATTAAAATTATAAATATTTATTTGAGTTGATTTTATATTGTTATCTAGTTTGTCATTAAATCTTATCAAACATAAATATTTTATCAATTAATTTTAGAAAATAGCTAGCTTATTACAAGTAAACTTGATGTAAGAAGAGAATGCTCTAGTATACTCTATAGTATTTTACACAAACTTTTAAAAATCATTTTTATGCATCAAGTATTATTTATTAGAGAAACTAGATATATTTATAAGTAAGTATAACTTATTAAAAATTCAGCAATAGAGATATATAATTAAAAACAAAATAAACATCTCAGGTTAAATATTAAAAATCTAAAATATAATTAAAATAATTATTAAATTTTAATATAATATTATAATAAAAATTTACCGTCATAAAACACAGTAAAATTACTACCACATCTCTTCTTACACCATTTAAAACCGTGGTTAAAGACGATTACTTCGATAACTATGGAAATGAAGTTAGCAGCAAAAATTTAAAGGTGAAAGGTTAACTTAGTCAGCGTCGGCTAACCAATACCCTTACTGAGTTTAATACATGGTCAACGCTGATATATTGACCAAGTTATTATTGCTATTTGTTTAATATTATCCAAATCTCATTGTATCTTTGGATATTATTTTTTACAACATTTATAAATTCATCTCATGTTTTATAATGTTATTTTCTGTTTTGGAAATAAAAACTCAAAGCAAATATATAATTATAAAGAAGCATGTTATTACTTGGATGTAAGTAATATGTTAATTATTTTCTAACAATATTCGATAAAAGGGTGTTTATAAATTGAAATCTAATAAATTTAGATGAGACTAATATGTTCTAATCATTTAGCAGTTGGATTTTGTTAAACGATTCAATTTAATTTAATTAAATAAAAATTGATCCATTTCGGTCTAATCGATTAGTAGAGTGTATCAGTACCATCCGTTGGGTATTCCTATTAGTTATTCATCATATTAGATTGGATTTTTTTTTTAATATTTTGATCCAATTTTTCGATCAATTATCCACAACCATTTATTTGTTTTTTGATTTGCTAAAAGACATTTCATACGATTTCAAAATTTATAAAAATATAAAAAACAATACTGTAAATATTGTTAGTTACATACTATATATATTAACTGAATAATAGTTGATTAGTAATTAGATAAGATTGATACAATTTTATTGGATTATGGTATGCTATTCAAGAATGATTGATTCAACTTAAATGTTGAAATTTTAGATATTGTTTTATTTAAGTAAATACAAGAGATCGTTTTCATAGATAGTGTAATTGTAGCTTTTGCTATGAAGTCAATACATTCGTAAAGCTTATTTAAATATAAGGCAAACTTGCACTGATGAAGGAAGCTCCTAAAATCAATTCAAGTACAAGGTTAGATATTTTTTGTAGAGCTAATTTATCTATTTTAGTGCAAGCATGAGGTACCTGTAATATTATTTGAACGATACAACTGATTGACTTTTAGATGTGACCTTGATGATGTAGGTGTTTCATACCAAACGTTACTTAAACAATGGCTTGATTGAATACAACGGAACTTGTTCATTATTAAAAGTAAAGAGTAGATGACAAAAACCGTCTTTTGAGGTTTATGAAAATTCTTTTTTCATCCTTAATTTTTCAAAATTACAAAAAACATAATCAAGGTTTTGATTTCGTTGTGAAAATGGTCTATTGTTGTTAGGGTCGTTAAGTAAGTGCACGGTATACAAATCACATGAAGGAAAATTGTTTTTTTTTCTTCATATTTCTTAATAAAAAAATTAAGATTACTAATACCTTATGGTTACGTACTAGTGTTTAGTTTCTTTTTGAAGAAAACAACTAATCTGTTAAATGAACGCCACCCTCAACCAAGGGCATCTACTCACCGTCCCCATCCCCAACAACCCCTCGACCTCCATCTTCATCATATCCTCCCCTTCATAGTCTCCACCACTATGACAACTTTAATGTCTGTCTGTTTGTCTCCATCTTCAAACTCCATCTTCGGCCACCAATGTTTTAAAATCCGGTCGGTTGGACCGGGACCCGGGGTAGTGACCGGGTTAACTAACGCCTGGTTAATGCATATGACCGGCCCGTTTCAACCCGGTCGGGTTTCTCATAAACCCGGTTAAACTGGTGGTAAACCCGTTTCTCAAACCCGGTTAACCCGTTTTTATATTAAAATTCAAAAAATTATTAAAAAAAATGTGTGTTATGTGTGTTTTTTTAATGTATTTGGATTGATGTAAAACTTATTGTTTGTGTATTTTTAATGTTGAAACTTGTGAACATCAAATTATTACTTTATATATATGTAAGCAGGAAAATGGAAAAAATATAAAGGATTAAGGGAATTATTGAAACCGGTTAACCCGGCGGTTGAACCTATTAACACGGGACCCAGCCACCACACCGAGTCAACTAAAAACCCGGGTTTTAAAACATTGCCGGCCACACACCACCTTGGTCTATCTTTTTTTCCCGAGGAACATCTCCATATTTGGAAACACATGACCACCTTGCTCTAATTTTTTTACTAGTCAACACAGAAAAAGAAAGAGTGCGTTTACAGAATAAGGATGCTACAATAAATAAGACGAACAATGAAGGGTGGTGATGTGCAAGACGTGAGTAAGAGAGAGGATTTCAATCACCAGAGACGGGTAACAGATAATGAAGGGGACGAGGTAGGCCAACTTGTACATTGTCTTTTTACATCAAATTTAAACACTTTTACATTAAAATCACCGACTTATTTTTGTTAAATAAAAAAGAAAAAATCATCAAATTGCTCATATGACACTTAAGAGCATCTCCAACAAATTCTTTAATTTTTTTTAAAAATAAAGAAGTAAAATTTAAAAATCTTCAAAAAAATTGCTTTCATCTCCAACAGATTCCTCATTTTAGAGAAGCCAACATTGATTATATCATTATAATATTAAAATATTATTTTTTCTCCAAATATTTGTTTTCAAAATTTCTTATTAGTGGTCTCATTTTGTAATCATTTTTTGAGTGTTCTCCATATTTTGAGGGGAAAAAATTCTCTTCTATTTTATCCAGGAAATTGTTTTGAAAAAGCCAGTGAAGCAAAATACAAGTTCAAAATCCCAATTTTTTCCATTTTCCTTATTTTAGGAAAGTTGTTGGAGATGCTCTAAGGGCTCTAACTCCAAGGGACCATTTCTGCAATGGTTTTACAACCTTTGATTTTTTTTCTGTAATATCGAAAAATTTGGGATGAAACCAGGGGCGGACCTAGCATGGTGCCCACGGTGGCACAGGCCACCGTATTATATCGTCACCGAAAGGTAAATTTTTCGAATTTTTAACGATGCAACCGTATAATTTTAGAGGTGCTCTTAAATAATTTAAAACTGAATTTATAACACAAACAGGGCAGCTGGCCTAGTGGTTGTTCCCAACTAATTAAAACTTCTTATAGAGAAATGGTCAAGGGTTCAATCATAGTTTGATGTAGAAAGTTAATTTTTTTGAACATCAACTCTATATAACATTTAATAATAGAGTAAATACTTATTAATGTCACATTTAATAAACACTCTATTAATTTCATATTTAATCTTTGATTTTCTCAAAAGTATTTTAAATTTTCTTTTAGTTATTAAAGACCATCAATATCAAATAGTAAAAACCGGGGAAAAAAACTCTTGAAGTTAATAAAAAACCGAAAAAAAAATCCCTTGAAATCAAACAAAAAAATCCCTTGAAGTCGACCAAAAAAATCGAAAAGTTCTCTCGAAATCGATAAAAAAAACTTAAAAATCTCTCGAAATCAAGAAAAAAAACTTTAAATATCTCTCAAAACGGTTGAATTAGGTTACAAACACATCGAATGATATTAACCTTTAGTAAAAATATAAAGACACGTTAAAAAACGTATTTTTTATAATTATTTTTTTATATATTTTATATGGTACCACTGTATCAAAAAAATTCTGGATCCGTCCTAGATGAACCAGAGGTTTCATAAGAGTTCACCGATGATACATGTAATTTACTATTAGAGTGAAAAAGAAAATGTTCTAATATTTAATTTAATTTAATCAAATATATAACATTAATTTTGGTATATATAAACTATGAAATTCCGGAAAAATAGGAGAAAAAAAAAGTTTTTATGCATAAGAAAAATGGTCAAACCCGCGATGCCGACAGGCTTAAGTGGGAGAGGCTCAAATTTTAGCCGCCGGAAATGGGCCCATGCCGGTGGGCCCTAAGTGTTTGATCATGTCTCGCACGACCGCATTATATAATACTAGAAGGGTACTCGCGTAATGTATCGAGATCCATTTTAATTTCAATGTTGTATTTTATTTTTTGTCTTTATCAATGTTATAATACGATTTTATTAGTTTTGAAAAAATAGATTTTATTTTGTAAACTTTCTTTATTTCAGATTTTTTTTAAAAATTATACTATAGGTTTAATAAGGAAATTAACCAAAATAACCAAAATAATATCATTTTTGAAATTTTAAGTAACTATACTTTAATCAATTGTACTAACTGCATAATAATATGTTTCTAAGAGTTTTTGCCAAATGCTTTATAATATAGTATAGATTGGGTATGAATTATTATTTTTTTCGAAAAGATTGGGTATGATTTTATTAGGGGTGAACATGATACGGAATTATAATTGGTATTCAAAAATTTATATCGTGTACCAATCAACTGTAATTGGTACCAACTTGATTGATACCAACTTATTTCGGTTGGTACGTGTTGGTACGGTATTTATACCAACATCTCAAAGTTCACAAAATTTAACGTTTAATGTTAAACTAATTAACATGATCTGATGTCCAAAATCTGCTTGTGTGTCATTGTGTTGTGTTTGTGCTGAGAGTTTGAGTCTTTGAGACTAGGTTAGGGTTGGGTTGCTACCTTTTGTTATCTGTTATATTGAAACGGGACTAAAGAGTTTTATAAACTCTAAAGTAACTAAAGATAATAAATCCCTAAATAAGGCCCAAACCCAAAGTGAATGTAAAAAACATAAAAAATATAAAACTATAAAAACACTATAAAAACTAAACTGTAAATAATTATTATATAATACATTTAATTGATTTATTATATAAAAATTAATATATATAAAAGTCGGTACGGTATGGTAGTACCGTGGTATTGGATTTTCGATACCACATACCAACCATGTTTGTGAAATTGGTACGGTAGTACCAACCAATATAATAGGTACCAATTTAGTTGGTACCAATTAAATTGGTACGGTTGGTATCTTAATTGGTTGGTTTGTCTCGGTATATTTTTGATACCCCTGGATTTTATAGATGGTAACGAGATCGGTTAGCATAGATCAACCTATTTTTATAATATTTATAAGAGCATTTTTATTTTTATTTTTAAATTTCTTTAAATATAGAGTTGAAATTTAATTTTTTTAAAAATAATTACATTTATCTCTGATAAATTTCCTACTTTTGGAGATTCTGATACTAATAATAATATTAAAATATTTCATTCGTTTATTTATTGATTAACAATTTAGAATATTAATTTTTTTGTAAATATTTATTTTTAAAGTTTTTTATCGGTTGTCTCATCTGATAATCATTTTTGGAGAAAATTTTTTTATCTCCTACTTTCGCTATTTTAAAGATGGTTTTGGAGAAGACTCAAAATCTCTATTTTGTCGATTTTCTTTATTTTGAAGGAATTGTTAGAGTTAAATGTTGGTTTAAAATCCTCACTTTCTCGGTTTTCTTTATTTTAAAGAAATTGTTGAAGATGCTCTCTAGCCCCAAAACAACACAAAAACATTGTGTACATACAAAAGATACTAAACATTCATAGCAAAAACGTTATGAAAGTTTACCTTCACAATATTTTATTATGAAAATACGGTCCTATACATGTAGTATCACAAAAAATAATATGGTATAAGTAATCCCCAGTTAGGTCAAATGCATAAAGCAATGATCTATTATTTATCAAAAAAAATTGTCATAGTATTATACTATTAATTTTTTATTATATTACTACATTTTATATTAGAATATTATGCTTTAAAAAATCCAATTATTATAACAGTGTTAATGTCAAAAAATGACTTAACAGTAGCCGGATGATTCAGACATTTACCAAAAAATCCATCATTTTTGTTTCTCACTTTTCATTTAAGTCAATGTTTACTTACTTCTCCATTTTCTATTTCTCATAATTGTCGAAGTGAGTTAGATTTTCAAAAATGTTTTAATTCGGTTATCATATTTATTTTGTAATTTCTTTTTTAGGGTATTGTGAATGTTTATCCCAATTAATGAGAACAGTAAACGGGGCCAGGTCTCCGACTCAGGAGGACTCAAAGCATCACAAATCATGGCGTCTCACATAAGTATACAAATCAATATTTGGTTTATACAAAACAGTAGGTATCGACTCATCTCACTTTGTGTTAATGATTTTTAGGTAATCTATTAGATTTTTTGAATTTCCAATGTAGATATTTTAATCGAGTTCAAGCTTTCAGAACCGCTGCATTGTGTGGGTAAGCTTCTAATATTATAAAACATTTGGCCAAAAACTCTTAAAAACAACTTTTTAAGCCTTATGTACTGTTATTTAATGTTAATTACTTAATAAAGCTTCATTTTTTAATTCGTATAACTAACTGCAATTAACCACGATCAAATACAAGATAAACATTTAATTTTAAGTATACAAAATCTAAAATATAATTAAGATAATCATTAAGTTCTAACAGAATACTTAATTATTATCTTTATAAAAAAATATATTATCAAAGAAAAAATAAATTATTTCGTTATTAAATTTAAAATAAATTATGATTAAAAAAATTAAATTAAATAAATTACATAAAAAAACGAGAACTTTTAAATGAAACATTAAAATCGTTTTCTCAAAACCATTAGAACATCGATAGAGACAAAAATTAAAATAAAATTGAAAATCGAGATGTATCTCGTTGCATTGCGCGAGTATCCTTTTAGTTGTTTATTAATGCATATTGTTTAAAGTTTAAGATTACAACTAAATTTTGTATAAGTACAACTTTTTAAAGCATGTAACTAACTACAAATAAATATAAATATTTAATTTTAAATATATAAAATACAATTAAGATAATCATTACTTATATTAAACTATAATCCTTATATTAAACTATAGGATTATCATTAAATTATATTAATACATGATAATTATTAAACCATAAAAAACAAACCTAATTATTTATGGAAAAATTGGGGGTTCCATGAATCATTAACGACGCCGTCTGATGCTGGAAGCAGCTTGTCTCTTACCCTATCCCTTTTTTCCGATCCAACTATCTCCGCCGGCGATCTCAAACTTCCGATTCCATAATGTCATGGTTCGCTCGATCCATTGCCAGCACTCTCCAACTCGACATCGATGACGACGACGACGATGAACAACAACGCCGTCTCAACACCAACCGAGATGAAGATCTCTCCACCGATCAAAAAGATGAACAACAACCAGTTGAAGAAGACGATGATTCGCCTTTATCTCCAGGTCGAGGTGTTAAGGAAGACTTTGGAGATCACAAAAACCCTAACTAGTAAGTTTTGGGGCGTCGCTTCGTTTCTTGCTCTTCCTCCGCCTCCGCCTCCCGCGGAACACTCTGACGAGCAACCGGATCCGTCCGATCCGGAGGATGCGTCGCCGGAGGCGATATCTGGAATACGGAGGGACTTTGCGGAAATCGGAGGGAGGTTTCGTATTGGAATTTCGAAGCTGTCTACTAATATTGATGTATCGGAGATCACGAAAATGGCGTCGAGTTTTCTTCAACTGTCACCGGAAGGTAATGACTATGTTTTGTCTAAGGACGCTGGTACAATTGGTGTTACGGATGAAGTTCTGGCTTTTGTTAGGGATATCACGATGCATCCTATTTTCCTTTGCCAGAGGATGAAGACGACGATGAAGGTAAATTTATGCCTCAAGTTTTTTCTGTTCATGATGATAGTGTAATTTCTGGTTTTCAATTGGATGTTATTGTATTTGAATCATGCATTACTTGGTTAAAATGATGATTCCTGATGATTACTTGTTGCCAATGCAATTTGCAAAGTTTTTCATTGTGGTAAGAGCATGTTGTAATTATTACTTATGTTGGTAAACAAGAGATTGTTTCCTTCGTATTCCATAATGCTAATCTTGATCTATTGCATCATTGAATTGCAATAAAAACCCTTAAGTGTGTACTGAGTTGCTTTTAAACATCAAAATTGATTATAAACGTTATTGGTTGTAGGGGAAAGTTATTAATTAGTTAAATGTTGCCATAGAAACAGTTTGGAGTTTGATTTTTAGAAACATCAACAGAGACCTGGATTGAATTACCAAAATAAAAGGGGATTCTCATCAGTTGCAGCTTCATTCTCAGAAATCAAAACTTTATACCTTCATTTGTTTCAGAACACATATTTGCTACTTGCTAATCAATGAATGAATGTATGATAAATTATTTTCACATAAATAAGAATTGGCTACTTTAGTTATACATGCTTTTCCAATCTATTACAGATTTTGAGCTGTTTGATACACAACAAGAGCATGCTTTGGCTGTTGAAAGTTTGGCACCAAGATTGGTTGCAGGATTGAACTCTGCCCTGGTTATATGAGTGAAAGTACATTCTGGAAGATATATTTTGTACTCTTGCATCCAAGACTTGAACCTCATGCTGCCGAACTTCTTTCTACATCTGAGGTATGTTTTCTAGAAACCAATTGTGACCCTGCTATATTTCCATTTTCTTTCAATATTTCACCTACAAAATTTCGATGATTTGGAGGGACTGCACTCAACACAAATATTCTCAACTTAATGCTGATATAAGTGATAATTATACATATAAGGTATATGTTTGGATTATAAAAAGATTCTCTAGTCAAGCATATAATGTGTGTATTTATTAATTGCAATAGTATGCATTTGTTGTTTAACAGGAGAAGATGACCTGAGGGAGGGGATAAGTAAATTGTATTTTTTTTAAAAGAAAATTAAAGTATTTTTTTAAGAAAAAACTACATTTCAGTAAATTGTATTTTTTTTTAAAGAAAATTAAAGTAAAAGAAAAATGAAGTTGCAACTTGCAACTGAACGAACAAGAATATTAACCGCCAGAGTTTGAATCCCCCAACTGAAACCAACAACAATATTAACCGCCACAGATTTGGACCTATAAAAAATGCAACTATTCTACATTTCCCATTCATCGCATTTTCCATTCTAACTAAGAACCAGTAAGTTTTTTTTCTCTCTCTGTCACTCTCCCTCCCTCTTCCTCTCTCTCTCTCTCTGGTTCTTAGTTAGAATGGAAAATGCGATGAATGGGAAATGTAGAATAGTTGCATTTTTTATAGGTCCAAATCTGTGGCGGTTAATATTGTTGTTGGTTTCAGTTGGGGGATTCAAACTCTGGCGGTTAATATTCTTGTTCGTTCAGTTGCAAGTTGCAACTTCATTTTTCTTTTACTTTAATTTTCTTTAAAAAAAAATACAATTTACTGAAATGTAGTTTTTTCTTAAAAAAATACTATAATTTTCTTTAAAAAAAAATACAATTTACTTATCCCCTCCCTCAGGTCATCTTCTCCTGTTAAATAACAAATGCATACTATTGCAATTAATAAATACACACATTATATGCTTGACTAGAGAATCTTTTTATAATCCAAACATATACAATGTAGGGTTTTGTAAGAGTTGGAAAGCTACATTGATCGATCAAGAATCAAGAACTAGTGAGTTTTTTCTCTCCCTCTCTCTCTCTCTCCCGTATCTTTTTTTCCTCTACAATGCAAGGTTTTGCAAGAGTTGAAAAACTAAGTTGATCAATCAAATATTAAGAACCACTGAGTTTTTTTCTCCCTCCCTCCCTCCCTATATATAATATGTTGTTGATTTTTTTTTTACTTTGTCTTATCACAATATCACGTGTTAATTACTTGTATTACCTTTCATATGTTTTTTATTTATTTAATATGATATTTCTAACACGTAAAAACCAATGTGAAAATATATAGGGCTTAATTTTTTGTAAATCTTTTTGTGGTTTTTGTTTGATTATTGCTCTATATATATGGGCTTAATCTTTTAAGAACCCTAATCTTTACGTGAAATTGAGATCGTAAGCACAAATTTTAATTAATTACACTATTAATTATTGTTATGAAACTGGATCATATATATATATATATACTAGAAGGGTACTCGCGCAATGCAGCGAGATCCATTTTAATTTCAATGTTATAATACGATTTTATTAGTTTTAAAAAAATAGATTTTATTTTTTAAACTTTCTTTATTTCAGATTTTTTTAAAAAATTATAATATAGGGTAAATAAGGAAATTAACCAAAATAACCAAAATAATATCATTTTTGAAATTTTAAGTAATTATGCTTTAATCAATTGTCCTAACTGCATAATAATATGTTTTTAAGAGTTTTTGCCAAATGCTTTATAATATACTATATATATATATATAACAGAGTAAATTACGATGAGAGGGAGAGACCAATTAAAGGCTTAGAATTATTATTTTTTAGTTTTCTTACTATCAGCTTTTACGCTTTCTTCTCGAAGTTTTGGAAGGGAAGTAAAAGAAAATGCATATATATATATGTATTTTTATTTGAAATTTATTTTGTATGTTTGGGTCGAAAGAAATAACGCTTTCTTGTCGATACTCATTTTACAAAGGGAAAACGATGAAAGCCAAAGAAATTAAAAAAAAAAACTCGTGTTTTTTCTAGACAGACGAAGAGTGAAAGGAAAAGAGAGAAAAATAAAATTTAGTATATTTTTAATGAGAAATAATTATAAGAAAAAGAAGGAAAATGAAGATCAATTTCCTTTTAAATCAAATTTAAAAAGGAAAGAGAAATAAATTAAAATCATTTAAAAATTTAATCAAATTATAAAATTATCTGATCTTTTATTCTAAATAATATTATTTCAGAGGACACATTATTAAAATTGACATTTTTCTTTCTTTACTCTCTTATTCAAAAACAAGATAACAAACTTTTACTTTCATTTTCTTTCTTTTACTTTATTTTTGAGGTTATAAATAATTTTTTTTTCTTTTCCATCCATTTCTTTTTCTTTCTTTCCTCTCTAAATTCAAGAATATGATAGATAATGTCATTAATACAAATATATTTTATTTATTTTATAATAGAATGTAATTGATGGATATAAATGTAATCTTATAACTATTTTTAATTTTTATAACTTATTTCCTTTTCTCCCCTTTTTTTCTTAAATTTAAGAGGAAAGTTTTTTAAGAGGAAAATTAACAATCACATTCCTTTCCCTTTTTTTTTCCTCATTACAAAAAATGGTTTTTTTGAAGGAACATAAGATTTTTTCTTTCTCATTTCTCCCCTTCCTTTTTCTTTGTAAGATAATGAAGTTTGTTGTTGGGTTGAACCAAAGAAAGTATTGGTGGACTTTGATTCAATAGCTGGAAGCATATTGATTAATTCTCCTGTAGCACATCTTTTTTGATGATTAACATATTTTCAATTTTAAAAGTAATTTAGATTAAAATAATTGTTTGGTTGGTTGCTTTATTGGTAACATATAATTTTTGTTGGACCATTATCTATGCTATATCATTAAGAGTGGATTAATGATAAAATAGAATTCGCAATAATTCTATATATATATATATATAGGGTTAGGTTCAAATGTGAACTTAATTTTGGTTGTGAACGTGAGTACGAATCTCAGCCACGCATCTTAGGTTATGGTGGACGCGATCACGGAGGATTGACGCGATTCATGGGAGGGTGGAGATTATTAAAGGAGGGGAACCAGGTCAAAGCCGCCTTTATTGACCGGATAAGTGGCTGAGATTCGTTCTCACGTTCACAATCAAAAATGAGTTCACATTTGAACTTTCCTCTATTATAGAACTTTCCTCTATTATATATATATATTAGTGAAGACTTCAATATATGTTATCATCAGTTCATTGATGGCTTAATGATAAAACAGGTAACTCAATACTTCCGGCTATTGAACATAAGGTTTTAATTTCTTCTTATTTTTTTCTTTCAGTGGAGCCAGGGGAGCGACCAGCTACAAGATGTCCAAAATGTGCGCACGACCACCAAAGATGTAACGAAACCTGCATTTTCAAGCCGTTCCTCACTTCTCCCGTTGATAACAAAAAATGGAGGGATATCACCAAGGTTTATTCTCTAAACTATATCCAACAACTCCTAACTGTTCTGGTTGAACCCGAATGCCGGGAAGATGCCCTGTCCAATTTGTGGGCGGATGCACAACAACGGCTGGCTGATCCAGTTTTTGCGTCCGGTCGGAACATACAAGCTGCTCCTGTCCCCCAACCCGCCCCCGCACCACCTGCACCCGCCCCCGTGCCCGCACCACCTGCACCCGCCCCTGTGCCCGCACCACCCGCGCCACCTGCACCTGCGCCCGCACCACCCGCGCCTGCATCCGCGCCCGCACCGCCTGCGCCACCTGCCCCCGCACCACCCGCGCCCGCGCCTGCACCACCTGCGCCTGCACCCTCGGTTTTAATAGTGTATACCCGTCGTCATCGATGATAAGGTTAGTTTATTAAGCGCATTTTTAAACACTAATTTTACTAATTTTATGTATTACATATAAATAAATTATAATATTTTCAGGTGACGTAACTGAAGTATGGAAGAAGGCGGAAGGCCCACATCTTGTGTGTGGGGGTTTATGTTGTTTTGTGAATTTTTTGGGTCAAACTCTATAACCTACTTACAACTCTCTTTGTATTTTCGTATGGTTTCATTTTTTTTAGTGTAAGCTTTCCTTTGACAAAATATCGCCTTCTAACTCACAACCAAAGCCCAAAGGAGTCCTGCAACAATTGTTTTAAAAAAAAAAGTTTCACTTGGAAAACAAAACACACCGCCATCCCTAACCTAACCTAACCAATCATATTTTCCTTATAAAAAGTTTTTAGTTATTAAAACTAACTTCAATTTTCAATTTTCTTTTTCAATACTAACTTTTTAATATGTATATTTAAAACTAAGTATTTGGGTTATGTTTCTCCCATCATGGGGTTTGTTCAAGCGTCACTTATAATTTATATTTTATTTAAACAAAAAATTCATGGTTTTGTTTTTTATATGAAAATTTTATATTAATTTTTATTTCAGTTTACACTAAAAATCTTGCATTGCTTTATATTACACAGTTTATACCCTTAAACATTGTTCTTTAATTTAGTTTATATCTCTTTCTTTTTCAACTTTTACATTTTAACAAATATATTCTTAAATTAGCTAAAATACATTAAAAACATGTTTTCTTTTGTTATAAATTATACCATTATAATCGTGTCGTCAATACCTTCAAATTGAGTCCAACATTGAATATTTTCCGATTGTCAATATTTTCGAAATGAGTCAAATAATGAATATTTTTGGACTTACTTGTATTATTAAACAACATAAATATGCAGTGAATTATTTTTAAAATTTACAGTTAATACATTATAGTTATTTAATTAACTTTTATATCTTTTTACTTTTTTAATCTTTATTTATCACCATTTTTATTTAAGAGATACAAATGTTGATGTATTTGAAGTTTTACAACTTTCAGGATAATAATTAATTTTTTATTTTTAAGTTATATTTTACACCGTTATAATTTGTTATAGTTACTTTATAGCTTTTCAATTTTCATTTAACACATTTTTATAATAACATATATAATCGTATATTAACTAAAATATATTAAAAAGTCACTTTCTTTTTTATAAATTAGAAGGGTACTCGCGCAATGCAGCGAGATACATCTCAGTTTTAAGTTTCATTTTAAATTTTGTCTCTATCGATATTCTAATGGTTTTATGTGGTTTTAAGAAAACGATTTTAATGTTTCATTTAAAAGTTCTTTTTTTATGTAATTTTTCTAATTCAAAAATTTTATCATAATTAAATTTAGGTTTAATAACGAATATAACTTTTTATATAGATGATAATTAAGTATTATGTTAGAACTCAATGATTATCTTAATTATATTTTAGATTTTTTATATTTAAAATTATATGTTTATCTTGTATTTGATCATACTTATGTGTAGTTAGTTACACGGATTCAGAAATGAAGCTTTAATAATTTGTACTTATGCATAATTTTTTTGTAATCTTAAAAATTAAGTAATTAACATTAAATAGAAGTACCTAAGGCTTAAAAGATTGTTTTTAAGAGTTTTTGGCCAAATGCTTTATAATATAGCATAGATATAGATTATACGATTATAGTCCTTATTCAATACCTTCAAAAGAGTCTAATATCGATATTTTTTGATTTAGTAATAACACTAAATATTATAAATACATATCGAGTTATTTTTAAAACTTAATTTAACATCTTAATTTTTTTATTTTTAGTTTTTCATTTTACACCATTATGGTTTTATCTATTTATATATATCCTATATTATAAAGAATGATTACTGTTTAAATTTTTAATAGTTACAAATGTTTAAATACGTGTTTTGTAAAAATCGATTAATAATGAAATTCAATTTTATTCTAAATCCTACATACAAAAAATTCCAAAATTTTCCACAAAATCCAAATTATTAAAAAAAAGATTTTGTCAAATCAAATGAGTCTTAAATGTGATATCTTGTTCTTTTTAAATTAAGATTGTATTTGAGTTTTATAAAAATAATGGATGCCGATTTATAAGTTCATAAAGATAGACAACTTGATACCTTAAAAGGATTCGAGAATTTTAAAGTTAATGTTGATACGCTGCATTACAGCGGGTACGTCTTCTAGTTTATACTAGAAGGATACTCGCGCAATGCAGCGAGATACATCTCGATTTTAGGTTTTATTTTAATTTTTGTTCCTATCATTATTCTAATGGTTTTATGTGGTTTGAGAATTAATGTTCGTTTAAAAGTTTTTTTTTTTATACAAGTTTTTAATTCAATTTTTTTTTATCATAATATAATTATGTTTAATAACAAAATAATTTATTTTTGGTTTAATAATATAACTTTTTATGATGATAATAATTAAGTTTTCTATTATAACTTAATGATTATCTTAATTATACTTTAGATTTTTTATATTTAAAACTAAATGTTTATCCTGTATTTTGGATGATGGTAATCTGCAGTTAGGTACATGAATTCAGAAATAAAGCTTTAATAAGTTGTACCTACGTACAATTTACTTGTAATCTTGAAAATTAAGTAATTAGCATTAAATAGTGGTACCTAAGGCTTAAAAAGTTGTTTTTAAGAGTTTTTGGTCAAATGCTTTATAATATAGTATAGATATATATGTGAAGGGGCTAATAAAGAAAAAGGTGTAAGAATTGAAGGGGTAGAATGGAAGTTTCTTGGTCAAAGCAACTAAAAGTGGGGATAACCCACTTTCTCATTATTCTCGGCATGGAGAAAGGGGGTTGGATAACTTCCCTTTTTTTCATTTTATCAATATAAAAGGGAGTAAAAGGAAAAAGCCTTTTTCTTTTCTTTGGGGAGGTTACGGACGAAATAGAGAGAGAAAGGAAGAAAAGTTGGAGAAATCATCAAGGTTTTTCAAGCACTAGGTTTTCAGAAGGAGAATATCACAATCTAAGGTAAGCATTATTTGCTCCATGGTTTCTGTGATTTAAAGTTTGTTTTGATTTAAAATCATAGAATAGAAATTCTTCTAGTGTTATATTTTAAGCCAATAAAATATTAAGTTTTGATCTTGGTTAGTAAGATACGAAATGGTCGTGACCCGGAAAACAACAACCGAAGTTGCTACGGCGACCGCCGGTGAAACCGCAACGACTTAGGTCGTTAGCGATGGTATTGGCCAAGCGGTTGAATACCGTCTAGTTCACCGGACGAGCGAGGGTTAGATACTGTCAAATCTGGCCACAGTCGAATACGTTAGAGTCATCGGCAATGGTTCTGGTTGTATATATATATATATAATTATATATATATAAAACATATCAAAAAATATGTACCAAAACATAACGAGAAAGATAAAACCATATCGAGTAATACCAAAACATAAGCGTAATGGTATTTTAACTTGACATCGAAAATAATTCACAATAACATCCAAAATAAATAATATTTTTAGATTTTAAACCTAATTAGAAAATATGAAATCATGAATTACCAATTTAATTGAGATAAATAATATATATATATATATATATAATTTCTTGATTAATATATGTGTGTGTGTAACGGGTAAGGGTGGGGAGTGCGATACCCGTCTCAGTCCCCATCCCGGGTTTGAGACAAACTGGGATCCGCGTCCCCATCCTTATCCCTGACCGGGGCGGGTGGACCGGTACCGGTTCCTCAACAGGTCGGAGTCAATTCTCTTACCTATGTAAAAATATCCGAAGACTTTTTTTTATCTAATTATGTCCTTTATATTTTTACTTAATTTTGTAACGTGTCATTTTAGGTCATTTTACATTGACTTTTAACTTGTCACACTACAACAACAAAACTGGTTTTATAGCATGCCTACAATTTCTAAGTGTCTTGATAGATTGTTTTATAAGGCTTAATTTACATGACCAAAAAATAAAACGTCATGTCTAAAAGCCTTGTGATAAGTTTATAATGACACTTTTCGCTGTCTTAACAAGTTTTCTTTATAAAACCGTTAATACAAACTATTATATTAACTGTTTTATAAAATACTCTTGAAAACTGTCTTATAAATCAACCTTTTTATGGGATACGTGTTTTTACACAACATTTTTTACACAGTGTTCTATAAAATAGTTAATTCAGCGTTTTCTCATAGAAATGTCTATAAAAAAAACTTTTAAGATTTTCAAAAACGTCATAGACTTATTACAACACGTTTGAATAAGACGTTTTATTATTATTTTTTATTCCAAACATTAAATCTTTTATAACAGTTTATTGAGACGCTTATATATTTTTGACATCATATAATCCCAATCTTATTATAATATAAGTTGCTTTCTATTAAGCACATATTAACTTATTAACCCACAAATAACAACTAGTTTTGTAGCAAAGTTGTTCTATGCATTCATTAACCACAAACAAACCTACACTTTTTAATGCATTAGAAAGTGTAATATTTAAATTATGTTATTGTTTTTATTTTAATGATTTAAATTTATTGTTGTTCTAATTTTCATGGTTTTATAATTCATTATTATTGAGTTATCCTGGTATCTCTTACTTGAAATATAGGAGTTAGTTAGTTTTAGGAATGAAAATAACAAACGAATGTAAACAATATAGACGAAGACAACAATTTTAAAACCATGGGGACTACATCGACAACTTTTAACAAACAACAGGGACTAGAAACATAATTTAGTCGACTATATAAAGTAATTCATATAATTTTAGGGTTTTAAAGAAGTTGATCAATTTGATGCACGGAATCAGTAACTCTCTCAAAATCAAACTCGATCTCGTGGTACGAAAGTCTCTCGCTCTCTGTTAGTCGTAAGCAACCTTCTCGTAAATTTCTATTTCTATTTCTAATGACTAATGTTAATGTATTTTTTTTGAACTATTTTGTTTGTAGATTAAAGAAAGATTCTAATTTGTTATATTATTTTAAAAGATTGATTTCTTGGTGCCTTAGACAAACTGTTTTTTAGGTTAGGGGCGTTGATTAGATTGTGAAAAACATGGCACAGAGCAAAAATTCTCATGGGTTTCATTCAATTCAATACTTGCAGATCCTACACCAAAACGAAGAAAGGTTGTTGTTACACTTTTTTATATAGTATTATTATTTCTCTTTTCTTCTGTTAATGTTAATTTAATCATTAAGTTTGATCGGTTTTGTTTGAAATATATTTGTATAAACATGTATCGTCTTTGTGTTTGTTTTGATCGTCAGCTAATAGAAAATATGATGATATCGGATGACGTTCTTCACAACATACTTTGTCGACTTTCTGCAAAGCCCTTAATGAGATTCAGATGTGCATCTAAGCATTTGAATAGTCTGATTACCGATCCCTATTTTATCAACTCCAGATCATGCCGAATGATCCTAATTTCTTCTAGCTTAAGCCATCTTAATTATGCTTTAGATGAAAAACATCCAAATATAATCGCCCGCCATACCTATCCTTTCGAAGGCGAAATACAAAAATCTAATGTTGTTGGAACCTTTAACGGGATAGTCATTTTGGTTCTTCAAACGCCATTATTTGTATGTCCACGTATATTCGTTCTCTACAATCCCTTAACTCGTGCTGCCAAGAAACTTCCGGATCCACCATTTAATCAATGTTGTGCTTACTCTGGGCGCAATTGTGCATATGGATTCGGTCATGGAAACATTATTTTCACACAATATATGTGCAGTTGTAAGTCCAAGAAAAAACCTTATTGTTATGTCTTTAGTCTTAAAAAGGGTTCATGGACCAAGCCAAAAAGCTTCATTGTAAATCCGGGAGTTCTTGATGAGGTGGGCGTATATCTGAACGGATTTTTGTATTGGATTGATTTGTTTTCAACGCAATACGATCTTTTTCTCACGTCAATTGACATTAAGGAGATGAGGTGTTCGAATCCGCCAGGACCCCGGCCATTAAGTCGGGATTATTATCAATTAAGTTCGTCTGTTTTGGGCACGTGTAACGGATGCCTTTGCTTGATTGCCAAGTGGCGTAACGGATTCGATGTCTGGATGTTAACGAAGAATGATGACGAAGGAATTGAATGGTCAAAACAATATTCATTCCCGTTTCCTTTTTATCGAGATGGTTACGAGAACCTTCTTGATTTTTGTATTTTGGAAGACGGAAGAATTGTTGTAAGGGATGATGGTTCGAACCAAGTCATTATATGTCACCTATCCGAACGCGGCTACGACATTTTCAAATCTACTCCTAGAATCGGTCGATTTAAAAAAGGTATTGAGTACGTTGAGAGTTTGGCTTCGCCTTCAGATTATATGTCATTGTCATATGCTTAATTTACATATTTTTATTTATAACAACATATTTAATCAGTTTGGTGATCAATTTGTGTTTAGACTTTATGTTTTAGATGTTTCACAATACGAAGCATTTCAAATTAATTTATGTAAGACGTTTTAATCAAGTCTTTTGTTGCGATGTTTGCATGTTTTTATATTTTATTTTGTCATCATGACTAGAGATGGCTAAATGTGCCGGTTCAGTCCGGAGTCGATTTGGGATGTGTCTGGGTTGAGCCTGATTGAGACCGGTTTGGAACTGCTGGTTAAAGACCGGTTATGGTTTTTGTCAAAAATTAAGGCCCAACAACGACTAGTCTGGGGTTCGCCACCGACCATTTTTTCAAAAAAAAAAACTATATTTTCATATGTATTTTAACTTTTTAAGTTTATTTAATGGAAAACAATTACAAAATTATAATAAAACGTATTTTTAGGAGTATTTGATTGAAAATAAATTATAAAATTATATTAAAACATATATTTTAAGTGTATTTAATTGATCCAATTATATGTTTTCAAGTGTATTGGAATAATATTTTATATTCTTTAAAAAATTATGTAAAAAATCAAATTTAAAAAAAAAAAATACTTAGGACCGGTTTGGCCGGGATCGGTTACGAGAATAGGATTTGGCAACCAGGGCGGAGCCAGGATCTTGTACGAGGAGGAGCACGTAGGAAAATCATTTAAATACTTTTTTTTTCTAAAAGGACAAAAAAACGCTAGTATATTTGATAAAATATCGAATTTTACATATTCATAACGACCTCTACGAGTTTATATTTTCTAAACTTCTATCTATTAAAGTAATGTGGCAATGCAAGTTCGTATTTTTTTTATTTTAGGTAAATTCATCAAGAATTACACTTTTGAGAAAAAACACATTAAAATAGCATAAATAATTCAATAACTTTTTGGATTGGAATATAAAAAAACCATATTTTAGATAAGTGGGCTTGAAAGAGGGAGCCAATTAAGAAGGTAACATAATAACTATGCCTATAATCTATTAATACTAATAAATAAGTAACATAATGGGACACGTGTCGCTTCCTGATAAGTCGTCCGCTCATTTTCTCGTCTAAACATGTATCTAGACATAATTTACATAAGTAGTTCAATGTGACTCATTGAATGACACATGTCCTTTTTATGGAAAAATAAACATTTTTTGGTATTTTCCCGTTTAAAATCCGAATTTTTGCTCCCGAATTTTTACTCTCGGCTTTGAAGACGTTGATGTTCTTGAAGATGGTGGTAACCAAAGAACATTTTTTAAAAGCAATATGAGCAAAATCTGATAATTTTCAAAACCTTCAAAAAAAATTATTTTTGCTGCTGATTTTTTAATGCCGATTTTCTTTTCAAAACCTTCAAAATTTTATATATTCATTATACAACTATAAATCAATCCTAAATAAATAGTTAACCATGCATATCGAACATGACGAGAAAGAGGTACGTGCTCAAATTTTTCACAACAATCGCTATAATTTCATTACGATCCTCAACATCTGTTTGTTTCTTGATTTTAATATCAGTAAGAGATCTAAATGGTTGTCGGCAGTTAGATTAATTTAGATTTAATTTTAATGTAAATCGCTATAAGTTTTTATGTTTGTTTCTCCGTTTCATTTTCATGCCCAATAAGATGCTAATATCATACAAATATTGTGTGATCGCCCCTCAAACTTAAAGCATAAAAAGAATCAGAGTAATGAAAAAGTAACTCAAACAATTTACTAACTAGTATGCGAGATGACTCAGGTGATATGGGTTTCCCTTCCTCACATACAACAAAATCTCCAACAAGCGACACCACACCTGTTCAGCACAAGAAGAGCAAAATGAAAACTTTCACATACTACTTATATATATATATATATATATATATGGGTTATTTAAGAGATCTTTTAAATGCAAGCAACAGATTTACAAACACTTCTCCCTAACTGAGGAGTGCCTTTTCTAACACAATAATGCCTCAAATTTTGTCAAAAAGGTCTTCCATTTAAAAAAAAAACCCAAAAGTTTGTTTTTCGCTTGCCTCATGTGTGATCCAGATATATGTATATATATATATATACAGAGAGAGAGAGAGAGAGAGAAAGAGAGAATGCAAACCTTTATTTAAGTGCACAGGCATCCCTTGCTTCCGCAAGAAGGGTTCCATTTCATGTGTGAACTGGTCTAGAGGACCTTCTTTAAGTTCCACCTGAAGGGTTAAATGTTACACACACTGAATGCAAAAGTCTTAAATCGAATAAATTTGTTGTTTTTAACAAAAGCACCAGTACATGCAACAACCAGAAGCATATTATCTATCAGTTTAACCCCATGTACTCATTGATGACACATAAATACATATGCAAGTATGATTACATCAAATTACTACTAACCGTTTCTGTAGCAATACTTCCGGTCCTAGCAAAGTCGTAGTCTTCATACTCGGTAAATATTCTACCAAAGAAAGAGAAGCAATAATAAATTAAAATGTATAATATGGAAATGAGCCATGGAGCACCCAAATACAATTCATATTGGTGAAAAAAAATCAAATCTTAAACAACCAAAGAGAATGACTTGGCACAATGAGATTTGAGTAATCCTTAAATCTTTATTGAGGTTGATTTTGGGTTATCCCACATTGGTGAAGAGTTGAAACATTTGAACAAGGTGAAGTGTATAAGAAAGATGGATTAGATGCCTTTGTCTCAATTCATGGGGTTTGCCTCATATGGTTGTCTTATTTTGGACAATCTCTTTGAAATATATAACCATGGTTGGAATCAAAACCAACCAAATGGTAAAAATTATAGTACAAATATTTATATATATTAAAGGAACAACCGAAGAGAATGACATGGTACATTGAGATTTGAGTAATCCTTAAATCTTAATTGTGGTTGATTTTGAGTTATCCCACATTGGTGAAGAGTTGAAACATTTGAACAAGGTGAAGTGTATAAGAAATGTGGATTGGATACCTTTGTGTCATGGGGTTTGCCTTATATGGTTGTCTTATTTTGGATGATCTTTTTGAAATATATAATAATGGTTGGAATCAAAACCAATCAAATGGTAAAGATTATAGTACAAAATTAAATCTTTATATATATAAAAGGAAAACCTTAAGGTATTGAGGTCGCACCATGAGAATTTTGTTGGTAAAGAGTTGAAACATTTGAACAAAGTGAAGAGTATAAGAAAGGTAGATTGAGTATCTTTGTGTGACAATTCATTGGTTTGTTTCATCGGGTTGTCTTAATTGGATGACATTTTTTCAAATCTATAACAATGGTTGGGATCAAAATCAACCAAATGGTAACAATTATAGTGCAAACCAAGGATGATGACTTAATATTATGAGGTTTGAGTGTTCCTCAAACCTTGAAATAAGGTTAACTTTCATCAACTCATATTGGTGGAAAGATGATAGTTTGGAAGAAGATGATAGATGTATAAAAATGTGATGAATACTTTGAAATCTATAACCATGATTGAAATCAAAACCAACTAATTGATAAATTATAGTGCAAAACCTAATTAAAATATCATGCAAATCAGGAAGTTAAAAACAAACTATTAATTTCATAAAATATCAATCATTTTGAAATAAGATTGAGTTTCATCATCCCACATTGGTTGAAAGATGATAGTTTGAAAAAATTGAAGGTTATACAAAGGAGTGAAGGAGTGATTATATAATCTTCTTTATACATATAAAAGTAATAACCAAGAGAAATGACACGACACAATCACACAATATGGATTAAGAACTCCAAAATATTGAATTGAGGTTAGCCTTAGTCATCCCACATTGATAAAAAGATGATTTGTTGGAACATAGGTTGGTTATAGAAAGAAAAAGATGTCAACTTTTCTTTAAATGGTTTTCTATTTATGATTACTTTAATCCATTTTGGATTAAATAGTAAATTTTATTTACAAATTCCATTTTCATAAAATATTGATAGGAAAAGTTTGTTTGGTATTTTCTAATTACATGTTCTTCGTTTTCAGAAAAAATTGAAAAGAGTACGGGGTTTTTAATTTTTTAATAATGTATTCTTTGTTTTTCAAGTTTATTTTATATAGTCAATCAGATTCTTAATTTTAAATCATTTGTGATTATTTATTACGTAAGTTATTAGTTAAAACATACACATGTTTGATGTCATTTAATAAATAAGATTACAAACAAATTTTATAAAGTAAATTTTAAAGATTAGTTTTAAACAACCATATCATGATACTTAATATTGTATGCGTTTGTAAAAACAATTTACATCTAAAACAGTCAAATACAATGATAGATTGCATTTTTTATTAGTTGTCAAATAATGAATTAGGTTCATCTTAACGACTTAAAGTAGTTACGTATTTCTTAACAGTATAATTTCGTCACCACGCAACGCGTGATGGCACACACTAGTTATATTACTAATAAATGGCATTAATATCGGTTATTAATAATATAATTTGATTTTATATTACTCCTTATGTTTTTGTATTAATTTTTCATAACGATTTACATTATATTACTTATTTTTTGGTCATGTAAATTAACCGGTGTACTCCTTTCAATTTAATCCAAAAAATATTTAACGTCATATGTACCAAAACATAACGAGTAATATAAAATCATATCGAGTAATACCAAAACATAAGCGTAATGGTATTTTAACTTGACATCGAAAATAATTCACAATAACATCTAAAATAAATAATATTTTTAGATTTTAAACCTAATTAGAAAATATGAAATCATGAATTACCAATTTAGTTGAGATAAATAATATATATATAATTTATTAACTAATATATATATATATATATGTGTGTGTGTGTGTGTGTGTGTATGTAACGGGTAAGGGCGGGGACTGCGATACCCGTCTCAGTCCCCATCCCGAGTTTGAGACAAACTGGGATCCTCGTCCCCATCCTCATCCCTGACCGGGGCGGGTGGACCGGTTCCCTAACAGGTCGGAGTCAATTCTCATACCTATGTAAAAATATCCGAAGACTTTTTTTTATCTAATTATGTTCTTTATATTTTTACTTAATTTTGTAACGTGTCATTTTAGGTCATTTTACATTGGCTTTTAACTTGTCACGCTACAACAAAACTGGTTTTATAGCACGCCTACAATTTCTAAGTGTCTTGATAGATTGTTTTATAAGGCTTAATTTACATGACCAAAAAATAAAACGTCATATCTAAAAGCCTTGTGATAAGTTTATAATAACACTTTTCGCTGTCTTAACAAGTTTTCTTTATAAAACTGTTAATACAAACTATTATATTAACTGTTTTATAAAACACTCTTGAAAACTGTCTTATAAATCAACCTTTATATGGGATACGTGTTTTTACACAGTGTTTTATAAAATAGTTAACTCACCGTTTTCTCATAGAAATGTCTATAAAAAAAACTTTTAAGATTTTCAAAAGGGAAAATTACGTCAAGATGGAACAAACTTTGACCTAATTCCTATTTTAGGGAACCAACTTTTAAAATCTTTATTTTGGGGTCTCCATGAAAGTTTTCGTTTATTTAAGGGTCTCGGTGACCTATTAACCTGTTAATGATGACATGTTCTAAGTAAATGTCACCTAAGCTTCCGCATCATATTTAAAATTAAAAATACTTAATCTAAAATAATTAACAACATCAATACTGACATGATGCCTAATTTTTTTTCTTTGCTGGTGATTATAATTCACATTAAACTTTAAGAAATAAAGAGGAGGTAACAATTTTTATTGTTTTTTAATAAAAAGAATTGATGTACAAGTCCTTCAAACATGTGTACAAGTCAATAAAGCTGTTAGAATTATGATCCAAATAAAACAAAATCCAATTCACTCCTACACCTGCATCTCCGATCACCATCTTCGTCGGTCACCATTTTCTCCGGTCATTATTCTCCGATAAACAAAAGTAGTAGTCATTCATGGAGTTTCTCCGGAGGAAGAGACGATGGTGAAGGACGAAGACGGTAGATGAGGCGATGGTATAGGATGAAAATGGCGTAGCAGGCGATGGTGTAGGATGACGACGGCGGAGGAGGTGTTGATGGAGGACGACGGTGGAGCACGACGACGCCGTCAGAGGCAATGGTGGCGGCTGAGGAAGCGACGGTGGAGCACGACGGCGGCGGTGGGGCACGACGGAGACGGAGGAGGCTACGGTGGAGAACAATGAAGGCGTAGGAGGCCATGATGGTGCTGCAAGGAGTGGAGGCGATGGTAAAAAGAGAGGCAAGTTAGGATTTATTTAATTTTTATTTTCCATTTTTCCAACTTATTTTTGAAGTTTATTGTTTTCTTTAACCTAATATTGCATACATGGCTTTTTAAATATCTACATTAGCTTTTTATATTATTTTTAAATTGCCACATCATACAAAGGTAACCGGTTACCTGTTTAATAGGTCACCGAGACCCTTAAATAAACGAAAACTTTGATGCAGACCCCAAAATGAAGATTTTAAAAGTTGGTTCCCCAAAATAGGAATTAGGTCAAAGTTGGTTCCATTTTGACGCAATTTTCCCTTTTCAAAAACGTCATAGACTTATTATAAGACGTTTGAATAAGACGTTTTATTATTATTTTTCATTTCAAAAATTAAGTCTTATATAACAGTTTATTAAGACCCTTATATATTTTTAACATCATATATTTCCAGTCTTATTATAATATAAGTTGTTTTCTATTAAGCATATTAACTTATTAACCCACAAATAACAACTAGTTTTGTAGCAAAGGTGTTCTATGCATTCATTAACCAGAAACAAACCTACACTTTCTAATGCATTATCTTTTTTCAATATTTTATTGTCTTAAAATATATTTTTCTTATATAGTTTCCGGTCAAACTTATTTAATTATTGAAAATAAATAATTGTAAAAAACTGATAATTAATAAAATACCATTCGTTCTACCGAGTTTCTCAGAAAAGTAGTTTTTTATTGAACTATATATAGTCAAACATTACGTATTTTAAACCAAATGAATTGATTTTTAATGAAATATTTTCAAAAATAATTGCAATTTTTATCAAACAAATAACTCTTTTCCTATCAATTCCTCCAATTTGGACTCCATTTATCCATAAAACATGGAGCAAGCTATAAACTTGATCCTTGTGGTTTACTGAAAATATTTTTTTTTATTTTTGTGGTTTTAAAGTTACAGTTTAGCCATCATGATTTGTATAAGTATGATCAGTAGCTGGTCCGAGAGGATGATCAGCCACACTGGGACTGAGACACGGCCCAGACTCCTACGGGAGGCAGCAGTGGGGAATTTTCCGCAATGGGCGAAAGCCTGACGGAGCAATGCCGCGTGGAGGTAGAAGGCCCACGGGTCGTGAACTTTCGGATTTGATCCCTTTCTTTATTGATCGTCAAAAAATTATATTAAATCAGAGACATTTACATTATTTTATCGGTTTTTTGTATTTTATTCACATAAAAAACCACATACCTAAATCATAAAATCACTTTTGATTGGGTAATTAAAAAACAAAAAAAACCAATAAAATAAAGAAAATGTCCTTATTTAACGGAGCTTTTTAACAATTGTTAGATAAAGTTTGAACATTTTTATAAATCATGATAACTATATTGTAATTTTAAAATTATAGGAATAAAAGAGGTTATCTTTAACAAATCACATACAACCAAAACTCTAGTTTACTCTAAAATATACATCTCAAGTTCTCAATTTTTTCTAAAAATATAAATATACATCTCAATTTTCTTCATACTTATAGTATATTGAATTATTTTACGAAATTTATTGGAGAAGATGATTAATTTATTATGCTTTATGAGTTTAATTTTAACATAATAAACTACATAAGTACATATAAGTCAAAGATTACGTGGTTTCAAAATGAATTGAATAGATATTTTAACATCAATAAATAATTGGCACTTTTCATTAAAAAATTATCTCTGTCTATAAATATGACCCAAAAGTTTTTAATTTTATACATAACCACAACAACTTTCTAAATCCCTCTCATCCTACAAAGATATTATTATGGCAAGAGTCTTCAAGTTCGAAATTTTCGTAACCCTTCTTATTTTACTTGGTTCAGTCTTTATAACGACTGCTCGATCGTTAAGTATTTTAAATACCATTAGTTGTCCAGATCAGAATGATGGATTATTTGATCATTTTTCTTTGAGTGCCATTAAAGGTGGACCGAATCCTAGCATAGGACATGTGGTAACAGACAAGGCCATGGTTGGAGGAATCAAGGCCAGACATAGTCAGGGAATCCAACAAGGGTTTACGTTCAGAGGAATCAAAGATGAGTTAAGTCATGGAGTAGAACATAACTTTGTAAACATTGAGTCACTTGGGGGACTTAAAAACTCTGGTCCAAGCCCGGGTAAAGGACATGTGGTCTAAGTGCAATTGATCGTGATCTATTTTTTATATAAACAACCTTTGTATTTTTTTTGAGCAGTTGAAATATGCATTTTTTATTTGTATTTATTGATTCACAATCACTGATTTGATATATTCAATCGGTATAGGTAGGACCAAAATAATTTGTCTTGATAATTGTATTTTCAAATTATTTTTATTCAATCATTTTGTTTATTTTTAATGTTCAACTATTCCAAACTATGTGTAATATAAATATATAATGATTCAATTGGTTTATACGTCAGAAATAAATTATTGGTAAAATGTAATTCAAATGGGTTGGTTGTTTGTTTGTTTATTTATTTATTTCATTTACTATAACTAGAAAGCATGTAAGCTTAACTTAAGAACTCTGGATAAAAAAATAGTGTTTTCACGGGTTTTCTATAAACGTCTTTATTAAACAAAAACATGTCTACTTAAATTTGATTGCGAACATGAAAATAAAGGAGAGCGACATGTATCTCATTCAGTCTGAATAACAAATGTGAAGTTCATACATTATTCAATATGAATAACATGCATTAAGAGTGAACAACACAACATTCAGTCTCAATATAATTAGACTGAACGAGACATGTATTGCGCTCTCTTTTGTCCTTATGTTCACAACCACTACAAGAAAAATGACCTTCAGAGAAGGTTTTATTTTGTATTTAAAAGTCTAGAAGCTTCTCTAAAGGCTTTAGAGAAGCTTTTCAATTCCGTCAAAAAGCTTCCCTATAAAAGGGTAGGTAAAGGTTTTAGGGAGGGTTTTCAGAGGGTATGTTTATGTCAACTTTTAGAGACGTTTTTCTGAGCTTTAGATACGCTTTCAAAGCTTCTCTAAAGGTCGATTAATTTTTTTCGAAAAGCTTCTCTAAAAGTATGCATCAGTGACGCTTTTCAAACATCAGTGACGGCTTATAAGTGTCACTAAAAAGTTACTTTCAGAGAAGGCTTTTGAAAAAGCTTCTCTAAAAGTATAGGCTTTAGTGACAGTTTTTATAAACCTTCCCTAAAAGTATTTTTTAGTTACACTTTTACAACCTTCTCTAAAGATTGTCTTTAGATACAGATAACTAAAACCTTCTCTAAAAATTATCTTTAGTTACCCTTGTTTTCACATCAAATCCTTCTCTAAAAGTGTTTTTTATTATATATATATATATTCATCCATATTTTAGCTCTATATTTATTTATTTATTATACATATTATTATAAAATAAATAACAATATTAATCAAGAAAACAACATAAGAATCCAAAAACAATAATATTTCATATATTTGTCGTAAAAGACAAGGAATATTTAGAACAAACTATAATGTTTCAATGAATCCATACATTCGTCCAATGTATCAAAAAAAACATCCAAAATCATATTACAACTATCTAAGGACTTCAATGTGCCAATTTTGTTCTTTATCTGCAACAAGTCAACGTCAAGGAAGATCCAGTTCATTTCTTAGCAGATAACTGAACCCATGCATATGTAGATATGTGGTGCAATGTAGGGATGAGACTAGAGGGCCATTTTCTCGAACCGAAACCAGACCAAACCGGTACCGAATTTGTACACACGGTTCGGTTTTTGGTCCCAAAAAATCGGTACCAACCAGTTCGGTCCACGTCCGGTACCGAACTCATCCCTGGTGCAATGTATAATACGAATTTGGAGATGTGTTAGTTTGGGTGAACGATAAAATACCTCTAATAAAAATGGACCCAGTATGTCTCTTTTGATCACCATCAGGAACGAGTTCTCTCTACAAAAAAAATCTGCAATAGACCAAATTTGAGTTCGCATTTGAACCCGCCCCTATATATATAATATATATATGTGTGTGTGTCACTTAGCATTGAAAGCTATATATATATATATATATAGACCACGTTTCCGTTGCAAACTAGTGAATATTTGCAAACTTTGTAGTTTCCTTTTCTTTTCTTTGAATGTGGATGATTTTATGACTACAATACCCTCAACCTACCCCGCGTACTACAACAATTAATAAAGAAATTCATTAAAATTACATTTTATGCCACCATCTATTGTGAGCCTTTGATCTAAATAATGAATGATGAAGATTAATTTACAAAGTTTACAAATATTGACTAGTTTGCAACGGATACCACCCCTATATATATATATATATATATATATATAGAAGGAGGTTCAAACGAAAACGCTAAATATTTAAGAAAACAAGAAACCTTTTTTCATGTACAGAATCACATATGATTTTCAACTAACATGAAAAAATGGACACGGACGACTTTTGCTGCGGGTTAAGTCGCGGGAAAAGTCGCGGGAAAAGTCGTGGCTAATCATATATGATTTTGTATGTGAATCACATATGATTTTATATATGAAAAAAGTTTTCTTGTTTTCTTAAATAGGTAGCGTTTTCGTTTGAACCTACCCCTATATATATATATATATAGAAGCGGGTTCTCAGTATTAGTAAATAATTATTGTAGATAAATATTAGCCATTAAGTTAGAATATTAACCATTAATATTAGCCATTAATCAAAAAAATTAGGTTTGTGAAAGGTGTAGCCGTATCGTTTTGTTGTGTGTCACCATATATATTTTAAAACTGAATCTGTAACACAAATGGGGCACTTGGTGTAGTGGTTTTTCTCAAGTAATTAAAACTCCCTATAGAGAAGGTCTCATGTTCAATCTTCACTTGATGCAAATAATTAATTTTTTTTGGATAACAACTCTTTATTATTCGTACTTAAAATTTAATAAACATTATTAATTTCATATTTAATCATTAAATTTTCTAAAAGTATTTTTAATTTGCGTTTAATCATTAAAGACAATCAATATCAAATACTAAAAACCGGAAAAAATACACTTAAAATCAACAAAATATAACCGAAAAAATCTTTTGAAATCAATAAAAAGCTTAAAATTTCCAAAAAAAAAGTTCCTTGAAATAGATAAAAAACATAAAAATTTCTTGAAATCAAGCAAAAAAAGTTAAAAAAAAACCCCGAAATGGTAGACATAGGTTAAACACATCGAAAGATATGAGCGTTAGTAAAAACGTAAAGACACGTCGATAGAAACCGTATTTTGTATAATTATTATTTTTGCCTAAACACATCGAAAGATATGAGCATTAGTAAAAACGTAAAGGCACGTCGATAGAAACCGTATTTTGTATATATATAATCATTTTTTGCCTATGTAGTATGGTGCCACCGTATTAAATTTTTTTTGGGTCCGTCCCTAGTCAGAGGGCATCATCAACCGTGGTAATATATTATTATAAACAATATGCAACAAATCAAACCCTAAATATTAAGCAATAAAAATCAGATACCAAGATAGACACGTTACCAAATTGAACTAATCATCAGGGCCGTCCATGGGGAAAGGCGGGCCGGGCGTATGTCCAGGACCCAAAAAAAATAGGGGCCCAATTTTTTTTGTATATACTATATAATATATGGTAGTAATTCAAAAAATTAATAAATAAATAAAAAATACAAATTCTTTTCGTATCTAATATGATCCAAAACAAACTTAACATTATATTACAGGCTCAAAAATGTATTAATTAATTATATTGAAGAAGAAAAAAGTATGTAAAAGAAATTATTCATAATACCTTTTTGAAAAAAAAATTATCAATCATATGAAACGATCCAACTTATATCTATATTTAGGGTTTCAAAACTACTATTTTTCATACATTATTGACTCTCTCTTACCTAATACCGAGTGCATTATAATTTTATAATGTATTTTCAATCAAATACACCTAAAAATACGTTTTATTATAATTTTGTAATTGTTTTCCATTAAATAAACTTAAAAAGTTAAAATACATATGAAAATACAGTTTTTTTTTTTGAAAAAATGGTCGGTGGCGAACCCTAGACTAGTCGTTGTTGGGCCTTGATTTTTGACAAAAACCATAACCGGTCTTTAACCAGCAGTTCCAAACCGGTCTCAATCAGGCTCAACCCAGACACATCCCAAATCGACTCCGTACTGAACCGGCACATTTAGCCATCTCTAGTCATGATGACAAAATAAAATATAAAAACATGCAAACATCGCAACAAAAGACTTGATTAAAACGTCTTACATAAATTAATTTGAAATGCTTCGTATTGTGAAACATCTAAAACATAAAGTCTAAACACAAATTGATCACCAAACTGATTAAATATGTTGTTATAAATAAAAATATGTAAATTAAGCATATGACAATGACATATAATCTGAAGGCGAAGCCAAACTCTCAACGTACTCAATACCTTTTTTAAATCGACCGATTCTAGGAGTAGATTTGAAAATGTCGTAGCCGCGTTCGGATAGGTGACATATAATGACTTGGTTCGAACCATCATCCCTTACAACAATTCTTCCGTCTTCCAAAATACAAAAATCAAGAAGGTTCTCGTAACCATCTCGATAAAAAGGAAACGGGAATGAATATTGTTTTGACCATTCAATTCCTTCGTCATCATTCTTCGTTAACATCCAGACATCGAATCCGTTACGCCACTTGGCAATCAAGCAAAGGCATCCGTTACACGTGCCCAAAACAGACGAACTTAATTGATAATAATCCCGACTTAATGGCCGGGGTCCTGGCGGATTCGAACACCTCATCTCCTTAATGTCAATTGACGTGAGAAAAAGATCGTATTGCGTTGAAAACAAATCAATCCAATACAAAAATCCGTTCAGATATACGCCCACCTCATCAAGAACTCCCGGATTTACAATGAAGCTTTTTGGCTTGGTCCATGAACCCTTTTTAAGACTAAAGACATAACAATAAGGTTTTTTCTTGGACTTACAACTGCACATATATTGTGTGAAAATAATGTTTCCATGACCGAATCCATATGCACAATTGCGCCCAGAGTAAGCACAACATTGATTAAATGGTGGATCCGGAAGTTTCTTGGCAGCACGAGTTAAGGGATTGTAGAGAACGAATATACGTGGACATACAAATAATGGCGTTTGAAGAACCAAAATGACTATCCCGTTAAAGGTTCCAACAACATTAGATTTTTGTATTTCGCCTTCGAAAGGATAGGTATGGCGGGCGATTATATTTGGATGTTTTTCATCTAAAGCATAATTAAGATGGCTTAAGCTAGAAGAAATTAGGATCATTCGGCATGATCTGGAGTTGATAAAATAGGGATCGGTAATCAGACTATTCAAATGCTTAGATGCACATACGAATCTCATTAAGGGCTTTGCAGAAAGTCGACAAAGTATGTTGTGAAGAACGTCATCCGATATCATCATATTTTCTATTAGCTGACGATCAAAACAAACACAAAGACGATACATGTTTATACAAATATATTTCAAACAAAACCGATCAAACTTAATGATTAAATTAACATTAACAGAAGAAAAGAGAAATAATAATACTATATAAAAAAGTGTAACAACAACCTTTCTTCGTTTTGGTGTAGGATCCGCAAGTATTGAATTGAATGAAACCCATGAGAATTTTTGCTCTGTGCCATGTTTTTCACAATCTAATCAACGCCCCTAACCTAAAAAACAGTTTGTCTAAGGCACCAAGAAATCAATCTTTTAAAATAATATAACAAATTAGAATCTTTCTTTAATCTACAAACAAAATAGTTCAAAAAAATACATTAACATTAGTCATTAGAAATAGAAATAGAAATTTACGAGAAGGTTGCTTACGACTAACAGAGAGCGAGAGACTTTCGTACCACGAGATCGAGTTTGATTTTGAGAGAGTTACTGATTCCGTGCATCAAATTGATCAACTTCTTTAAAACCCTAAAATTATATGAATTACTTTATATAGTCGACTAAATTATGTTTCTAGTCCCTGTTGTTTGTTAAAAGTTGTCGATGTAGTCCCCATGGTTTTAAAATTGTTGTCTTCGTCTATATTGTTTACATTCGTTTGTTATTTTCATTCCTAAAACTAACTAACTCCTATATTTCAAGTAAGAGATACCAGGATAACTCAATAATAATGAATTATAAAACCATGAAAATTAGAACAACAATAAATTTAAATCATTAAAATAAAAACAATAACATAATTTAAATATTACACTTTCTAATGCATTAAAAAGTGTAGGTTTGTTTGTGGTTAATGAATGCATAGAACAACTTTGCTACAAAACTAGTTGTTATTTGTGGGTTAATAAGTTAATATGTGCTTAATAGAAAGCAACTTATATTATAATAAGATTGGGATTATATGATGTCAAAAATATATAAGCGTCTCAATAAACTGTTATAAAAGATTTAATGTTTGGAATAAAAAATAATAATAAAACGTCTTATTCAAACGTGTTGTAATAAGTCTATGACGTTTTTGAAAATCTTAAAAGTTTTTTTTATAGACATTTCTATGAGAAAACGCTGAATTAACTATTTTATAGAACACTGTGTAAAAAATGTTGTGTAAAAACACGTATCCCATAAAAAGGTTGATTTATAAGACAGTTTTCAAGAGTATTTTATAAAACAGTTAATATAATAGTTTGTATTAACGGTTTTATAAAGAAAACTTGTTAAGACAGCGAAAAGTGTCATTATAAACTTATCACAAGGCTTTTAGACATGACGTTTTATTTTTTGGTCATGTAAATTAAGCCTTATAAAACAATCTATCAAGACACTTAGAAATTGTAGGCATGCTATAAAACCAGTTTTGTTGTTGTAGTGTGACAAGTTAAAAGTCAATGTAAAATGACCTAAAATGACACGTTACAAAATTAAGTAAAAATATAAAGGACATAATTAGATAAAAAAAAGTCTTCGGATATTTTTACATAGGTAAGAGAATTGACTCCGACCTGTTGAGGAACCGGTACCGGTCCACCCGCCCCGGTCAGGGATAAGGATGGGGACGCGGATCCCAGTTTGTCTCAAACCCGGGATGGGGACTGAGACGGGTATCGCACTCCCCACCCTTACCCGTTACACACACACATATATTAATTAAGAAATTATATATATATATATATATATTATTTATCTCAATTAAATTGGTAATTCATGATTTCATATTTTCTAATTAGGTTTAAAATCTAAAAATATTATTTATTTTGGATGTTATTGTGAATTATTTTCGATGTCAAGTTAAAATACCATTACGCTTATGTTTTGGTATTACTCGATATGGTTTTATCTTTCTCGTTATGTTTCGGTACATATTTTTTGATATGTTATATATATATATATATATATATATATATATATATATAATTATATATATACAACCATAACCACTGCCGTTGACTCTAACGTATTCGGCCGTGGCCAGATTTACTCGTCCAGTGAACTAGACGGTACTCAACCGCTTGGCCAATACCATTGCTAACGACCTAAGCCGTTGCGGTTTCACCGGCGGTCGCCGTAGCAACTTCGGTTGTTGTTTTCCGGGTCACGACCATTTCATCTCTTACTAACCAAGATCAAAACTTAATATTTAATTGGCTTAAAATATAACACTCGAAGAATTTCTATTCTATGATTTTTAATCAAAACAAACTTTAAATCACTAAAACCATGGAGCAAATAATGCTAACCTTAGATTGTGATATTCTTCTTATGAAAACCTAGTGCTTGAAAAACCTTGATCTTGTGGCTTTAAGATTTCTCCAATTTTTCTTACTTTCTCTCTCTATTTCGTCCGTAACCTCCCCAAAGAAAAGAAAAAGGCTTTTTCCTTTAACTCCCTTTTATATTGATAAAATGAAAAAGGGTAGTTATCCACCCCCTTTCTCCATGCCGAGAATAAAGAGAAAGTGGGTTATCCCTACTTTTAGTTGCTTTGACCAAGAAACTCCCATTCTACCCCTTCAATTCTTACACCTTTTTCTTTATTAGCCCCTTCACACACACACACACATATATATATATATATATATATATATATATATATATATAAACTAGAAGACGTACCCGCTGTAATGCGGCGTTCAATATTTTATCAACATTAATTTTAGAATTTTCGAATCCTTTTAAGATATCAAGTTGTCTATCGTTATAAACTTATAAATCGGCATCCATTATTTTTATAAAACTCAAATACAATCTTAATTTAAAAAGAAAAAGATATCACATTTAAGACCCATTTGACTTGACGAAATCTTTTTTTTAATAATTTGGATTTTGTAGAAAAATTTGGAATCTTTGGTATGTTTGGTTTGTAGGATTTAGAATAAAATTGAATTTCATTTTTAATCGATTTTTACAAAACACGTATTTAAATATTTGTAACTATTAAAAATCTAAACAGTAATCACTCTTTATAATATAAGATATATATAAATAGATAAAATCATAATAGTGTAAAATGAAAAACTAAAAATAAAAAATTAAGATGTTAAATTAAGTTTTAAAAATAACTCGATACGTATTTATAATATTTAGTGTTATTACTAAATCAAAAAATATCGATATTAGACTCTTTTGAAGGTATTGAATAACGACTATAATCGTATAATTTATAAAAAAGAAAGTGGTTTTTTAAAATATTTTAGTTAATATACGATTATATATGTTATTATAAAAATGTGTTAAATGAAAATTGAAGAGCTATAAAGTAACTATAACATATAAAAATGTTTTAAATGAAAATTGAAGAGCTATAAAGTAACTATAACAAATTATAACGGTGTAAAATATAACTTAAAAATAAAAAATTAATTATTATCGTGGAAGTTGTAAAACTTCAAAAATTGCACATGATACATCAACATTTGTACCTCTTAAATAAAAATGGTGATAAATGAAGATTAAAAAAGGTAAAAGATCTAAAAGTTAATTAAATAACTATAATGTATTAACTGTAAATTTTAAAAATAATTCACTGCATATTTATGTTGTTTAATAATACAAGTAAGTCAAAAAATATTCATTATTTGACTCATTTCGAAAATATTGACAATCAGAAAATATTTAATGTTGGACTCAATTTGAAGGTATTGACGACACGATTATAATGGTATAATTTATAACAAAAGAAAACATGTTTTTAATGTATTTTAGCTAATTTAAGATTATATTTGTTAAAATGTAAAAGTTGTGAATTCAAAATTGAAAAAGAAAAGGATATAAACTAAATTAAAGAACAATGTTTAAGGGTATAAAGTATAATTTAAAAATCAAAATTAATAACATTCTAATTCTAAATATTGAACGTGGAGGTGGGCATGCATCAAATGATTGTACCTAAAACAAGAAAACTTGTAAGTCTTAATTTTTCTAAACAATAACCGCTTAACCGTATTACATGTTTTATATAATAGTATAGATTTAATCATTAAATTTTCTTAAAGTATTTTTAATTTGCGTTTAATTATTAAAGACAATCAATATCAAATACTAAAAACCGGAAAAAAATACACTTGAAATCAACAAAATATAACCGAAAAAATCTTTTGAAATCAATAAAAAGTTTAAAATTTTCAAAAAAAAACTCTTAAAATAAACAAAAAAACCCCGAAAAAGTCCCTCGAAATAGATAAAAAAAACATAAAAATTCTTCGAAATCAAGCTTAAAAAGTTAAAAAAAAAAACCCGAAATAGTAGACATAGGTTGAAAACACATCAAAAGATATTAGCGTTACTAAAAACGTAAAGACACGTCGATAGAAACCGTATTTTGTATAATTTTTTTTTTTGCCTAAACACATCAAAAGATATGAGCGTTAGTAAAAACGTAAAGGCATGTCGATAGAAACCACATTTTGTATAATCATTTTTTGCCTATGTAGTATATGGTGCCACCGTATTAAATTTTTTTGGTCCATCCCTGATCGGAGGGCATCATCAACCGTGGTAATATATTATTATAAACAATATGAAACAAATCAAACCCCAAATATAAAGCATGGTCCAAATCTAAAAGTTTTGGGATGAAATATAAAGTCAACTATCCCTGAAATTGTTGGTAATCCATGGGGAATGGAATCTTGTATAATTGGCTACAACTTGCCATAATTAATTTTGACTTTGTCTGATATTTGACTTCTAAATTCTTCAAAGTGTGCTTAAATTGAATTCATTATTGGATGTTATGTGGGCATGGAATTAGCATATGAAAATGTCAAATCTTCTTGCTATTTTGGAAGCAAAAGTCTTAGTTCTACTATATATAGTTTTATCACTCTTATGTTAAACCGATTATCAATTATATTATATTAAAAGGGTAGTTGCATAATGCAGCGAGATCCATCTTAACTTTAATATTTTTTTCTGTTTTTTTTCTCTATCGATGTTATAATACAATTTTATTAGTTTTGAAAAAGGAGATTTAATTTTGTGTACTTTCTTTAATTCATTTTTTTTAATTATAATCGGTTTCATAATGAAATAATATATTTTGATTTAATAATATAACTTTTTTTATAAATATAATAATTAAGTATTTTATTAGAGTTGAATGATTATCCTAATTATATGCTAGATTTTTTTATATTCAAAATTAAATGTTTATCTGTATAGTTAGTTACACAAATTCAATCATGAAGTTTTAATAAGTTGTATCAATGCATGTATAACTTGAGTTTATAAAAAAGAAAACGCATGAAGCTTAAGTAATTATACTTTAATCAATTGTACCTATTGCATAATAATATGTTTTTAAGAGTTTTTGTCAAATGCTTTATAATATAGTATAGATAGGTAAAAGGTGAAGATTGAAATGAGAATATTTTAAATTTACAAAAATTGTAAGAATACTTTTATTATATGTGATAATACATCTAAAAGGACTTGGTGTCCGCGTCTCAGATGTGATGGACAACAGTATCACAAATGGTTGAGTTTTGTAAAAGATAGTTGTCGCGTTTTGTACAATGAATGTAACATTTAAATACTTCTCTATGAGCAAATATTGTTTTTAGAATATTTTGGTCGGCATAGATCAAATAATCATTAATCAAGACTCATAAAACATTATAGATTAAACAAAAAAAGATACCATTTCGACAATTAGCATGAGAAGGTTGTTTTATGTAACTAGTGTAGTTTACTTGTTAGAAATTGGACTTTTAATTATGTTGTCGATAAAATTTAGAGAGAAAACACTTCAATTCGATATATGAGTAATAAGTAAATACGTGTTGGTTTTTTTTATATACCCCACATGTATATTCTTTCTTTTGAAACCACATTATATCTTCTTTACTTGATGTTTGTTTTCTGAATTACAGTCAAATAAAAATATCCAAATCTCTTTCTTATTTTTATTTACATATGAACCCTAAAACAAACTTCATCGGTAATGAAAATCATTGTGAACCAAAATCAATTGTAACCTTTGATGGGGTAGCGTAGATGAAGCAAACATGGGGACTAATTTTGAAATTCCAGGAAGACCCAACTCAAGTTTGTAAGCGAGATGTTCATCTTCCAAAAAAAAACAACTAACTCATATAAACATAACACTTTACTAAATACTGTAAATTAGAATAACAACAATATTGATAACATGTTGTTTATAAGATTGTATTTGGTACATAAAACATGATAAAACTGAAATAGACAAAAAAAACATTATCCTACATTTGACATGATATAGAGCAAGTGACAAAGTGTCACAAATTTACATTGTTTTTTTGACCTAGAAAAGATGATACTATTTTAACAAAGGATGGTTTGGTCCTCATCCAAATTACTTTTTTTTGTCCGACCGACATCAAAATTATTTATTTTATTATGTTTTAGTCTTACCAAACGTTAATTAAACAATTAATCTAGACTAGTTCAAATATTCAATTTCTACTTATCCAATTCACACATTAAACACAATCTAAATAAGATGGATACACTTGCGTGCCTGCTATAGGCATCATATATACTTGTATAGGCTCCATTATTGAAGGATGGAAGTCAAATTCTATTGATTTGAAGCAATTATTATCATTATTATTACTAGAAAGGTACTCATGCAATACAACGAGATTCATCTTAATTTATAGTATGATTTTTATTGGTTTTGAAAAAAAGATTTTATTTTTTGTTTAAATTCTTTAATTTTGTTTTTTATTATAATACAGGTTTAGTAATGAAATAACATATTATGGTGCAAAAGCCATGTAATAAATTAGAAAAAATAAATCTAAATCGAAAAAAAACAAATAGAGCTCCTAAAAATGGTTACACCATCATCATCATCATCATTACCAGAAAACTCAATGTTTCACCACCATGCCAACAACAAGCTCGTCCAAAAACTTGCTTTGTGACCACCCTCTACTCAACAGAGGATCATTTCAAACAAACACCACCATGAAGTTCGGTTAGGGTTTACTCTAGATACTTAGAAGAACGGTGCTCCAATGAAGTTCGATCGGTTAGGGTTTTGTGAAAATTTGTTAAAACAACGGGAGAATGTAAAATGTCAAGTTTGACCTAGTACGTACTTAATCAAGGAAATTAATGGACGGATCCGAACCAAATTCAAAACAAATAAAATCTTTAGAGGTTTTTATGTAATAACAAAGTTGAGAGACCAATTTCATAATTATTACTAATCTATAAGGGCATCTACATTGGTGGTGGAACCTTCAAAAATCCCAATTGTCATTTTTTTTTCTTCATAAAACCCTATGATGGAGGTTCTTATAAAAATATCAATTTTCTTATTTTTAATTTATAAAATATAGTTTTGTTTTTTACTATTATATAAATTTAATATATGTATATGCTGTAAAATTATTAATTTTTTTTAATAAAACTTTTTAGTTTTTACCTTTCTATCTTAATTTTAATTTGTTAATTTATATATTTTATTAACATACATTAAAAACAATACAACTAAAAAAATTGCATAAGGTAAAAAAATATTTTTTTTTATAAAAAATAACATTAAATAACAAATATTAATATATTCTCCTGATGAACAATTCTTGCTCTTTAAGGAACAGGCATTTAGATGGATTAATCCGCGACTGAAGGAAAAGAAGATTGTTTGGGAGACTTGGTTGGACAGCCCAAGATCGGTCGTTACGTAATACGTTCGGTGATAGCTGGGTGGGATTGTGTGCCTCGACGATTTTTGCACACGAGGCTCAGGTTAGATATCCTTGTACAGTTAGTTTGGCTGGGGTAATTAGCTTTCGTGAATACTTTGCTTGTATAGCAGGCCTTGTCCCCGATTGTCGTTAATATTGTAACCAATACGGTGTATATTTCGGGTTATATATATATTTGGTGGGTTTTCTGGGGGTGATGGCAATGCCGAAGCTCCCGGGTCTCACCTTGTTGCGTTTCAAAAAAAAACAAATAATAATATAGATAACTCATAATCTCAATTCGACCAAATATGTTCAACCAAATTAACAATATAATGAGATAATAAAAAAACTTGTATAAGATTTTTTACAAGAAACAAAAATAAAACATAATTATAAAAAATTGTTTTTTTTAATCAATTTTAACTTATATGTTTTATAGATTTATTAAATAAAATAGTTAAGAAATGATAAAAATAATAATAGAAAATGAAAGTTTTGAAAAGCTCGCGTTCTTGTTTAAGCACCTGGATAAACCCGTAACTGGACAAGGAACTCATTTTTTACAGTGGAGGTTTTTGTAAAAACCTCACCAAAAACCTCCATTGTGTATTTTTTAAATTACGTAAATATATTTTTTTATCATTTTAAAAGATAGTTACTTTATTTATTAATTAATTCAAATAGCATATTGTTAAAAGAAAACTGCCAATTTAAGTGCTAATCGTGACAGAAGCAAAAAATGAATTTAAATAGTCGTGTTACAACCTCATAAACCAAAATATATTAACAAAACTAAATAAAATAAGTTATCTCAACTAAAAACATCATCAAAATGTATGTTTCTTAACATATTCTTTCATGGTCCTTTTAATCTATTGATTAAGGAGTTGTTTTGTTTCGTTAATTTTAAATAAATAACCATTGTTAAACCGTCAAAAATTCTACCAAAAAGACCATGGGAACTTAAGGATCAAACTCGTCTTCAAGAAACAAACGGCACCGGTACCTTAATGACGGCTTTCGAACGATATTATATTACGTTGGTTATGTAACAAACATTGTTTAGTTTCATTAATATACCTTTTGAAAAAACCTCATAACTTGTATTATATTAATATTGGATTTCATATATGTTCCCTTAAACATTTTAATATAATAACAATTTCTTTTTCTTGACGATCTTAATCTTTTTACAATTTAACATGGTATCTGAAATAAGTAACATTCCTGAATATTTAGTATTTACTTAAAAAGTGTACAAAAATTATAACACGTTGAAGCATGAAATGTAATAACATGATCCACAAAAAAAGGTAAATACAAGTATATAATCGAAAACTAGCTAGTTCACAAATCTCCATCCTACATAAAAACCTTCATCCACGATCTTCTATATGTATATATATAGACTTTAAATCTTATATATATATATATATTGACATAGATGGATACACTCAGTAATACAAGCAAATCATCTTACAATTTAGCTAACTACCGGCTTTGATTGTTCGAAAACGATATCTATATCAAACCGTGTACACTTCAAAAGACGAAAATCGGTTCGGATTATTTGACATTCAAGCAATTTTGGTGCAGTAATTTCACCAAAAAAATAATATAATTTTTCATGATAAAAAAAAAACAATCCAAAAGGAAACCGAATTTACCAAAAACACCATGAAGCTAGAGGATAGGGTCTTGATTGATTGTAGAAAGAGTTGTAGGGCTAAAAAGCATCGAAGAACACCACGATAGCGAAGATGGCGACAAACCGAACCCTATTGGACTCATCGGTGCAACCCAAGATGGCTCGTAAACCCGTGGGTTAGGTGCAGGCGATAAACTTAACCCTAGTGGACTCAAACCCCCGAAAAAATCCATCACCGGTGACTTCAAACTTAACCGGCTAGAATCAAGTGTTTCATTCAAGAAACTATAAAAATCCGGTGAAAAAATGATAGCGGGTAACGGGCTGACCACCGTTGCTCCTCCTTCTGATGGCGGTGTTGGTTTGGAAAATACCGATGGTTTTGGTATCTTTGAGAGGATGAGTGGCGGTGGAGCGATGTCTTTTAGGCGGCGTACTGGTGGAGATTGGAATTCCGGCGTGCTAGTGAGCACACGAACGACTTCTTTCAAATTAGAAGCCTCGACGTTATAAACTTTGGGTGGGGTGGGCGGTAACGGTGCGATGAACTGTTTCGTGATGGGTTTGTGGGTCGGTTTACGGATGGAATGGAGGGCGTTAAGGTAGGATGGACGGCTGGATTTGATCGATTTCAGGTGATGATTATGATCATTATTATTATTATTATAGTAGGAGGAAGAAGAGGTTGAAGATGAAGTGTAGGATGAAGAAATTTGATCCATTTCTTATCCTAAAGATTTTGTGTTTGTTTGTTTTTGGTTATATGTGTGTGTGTGTGTGTATATATATATAAAAAGAAGGTGATGAGAGCAATTATTGTTAAAAATCCACATGATACAAATCTTGTTCAACGATTTATTATGTATATGATATCGACATGAATTTGTTTTTTTAACAGTAATTTTGACCGTCAAAGTATCAAGGGTTGTTCACTTGTTTGATTGAAGTAAGGGAATGAAAATGTGAATAACAATGAGAGAAAATGTGAATTAATTTTTATTTCTTTTAATTTAACAAAATATGGATTTGTGACATTTTCTTTTTCAATTTCTTTAATCAAATACTCAGAGTCGTCTCTTAGCATGTTAATGTGAGATTTTCAACATGCCAATTTTACATGTGTTTAGGGTGTTGATCGATTCGTAAAAAGTTATATTCGAAATTATTTAGGTTCAAATTATTAATTATTTGTGTTCAGGGTCAAATTATAATAGCTTAAGTTTATGTTCATATTGTTAATCATTTAGATTTAGGGGCCATTTATCAAACGTTTACCCGGTAAAAGCAACAAGAGCAAATGCAATGACTAATAGTCTTACCCGGCAAATGAGGGCAACGACTCTTACCACGGTTAATACTTACCTGGTAAATTGTTGCATACGATACCATTTTGGTGGAATAAAATCTTACATGGTAAGTTGGTGGTAGTGTTGAATTTTGTTAGTAAGCACTACCAGGGTAAGTTTTGGTAAACGACATCTTATTCCTTTTTTTTTTCTTACTTATATATGTCTTTGGTATCTCATTTATGTAATGTAATCAAAAGATTCAGGTGTAATAGGGCCTCCCAAAAAAAATAGAACGTCCCTACAAAACACCCCATTAGTTTATAGCGTTGGGTCCGGTGAGAAGGAAAGTTATAGTGAGAATGGTAAGAACGGATCTCCAACCTTGGATAATCCTAATTAAAGATCAACACTAATGAGATACACCGAGATGAACTAGATCAATTTCTTTATAAAACACAATTCATGGGTGAGCATGAGATTAAAAAAAAATCAAGGGTGGAGATATCTTCTTACGCTTCACACCTTAACTCCATTTCTCAAATGATCCCATGCCTAGTTTATATTATAAAAATATGAAGGTGATTCAAGGATTAGGATCGTGTGAGAAGGAGAGTCAAGGCGAGAAGCGTAAAAAGAGATCTGAATCATTGATCACTTTTAATCTTATACCCACCCATGAATTGCATTTTAGAAGGCAGTTGATTCAATGCATCTCATCCTAATGTGCATTCAACTATTTAATGGTGGAGATCCCTTCTCACTTTAATTCTCATTCTCACCGAAACCCAACCCGATAATTCAATTGGTATGAAGTTTGTTTGTTTTTTAGAATTATATGTTGAGTCTCCTATAATTATTGGAGGGGCTGTTACTTCACTACCCATGTAATTAGCGGAACTCTACATGATTGGTTGGAACATACTTGATGACTTAAAAACGGAAATTTGATTATGTTTGAGAATCATAAATTAATGAAATTCATTTGATTAATAATAAATTAATTTATTTGACTAAAACTTTAAAACCCTAATTTATGCATTAAATATAGTTTATTGACGTATATTATTTAAAATTCAAGATTACAAATAAATTGTGTGTAAATATAACTTATTAAAACTCTAATTCGACTTCATCAATACAAGATAAACATCTAAATGTAAATATAAAAATTAAAGAATAATTAAATAATTATTGAGTTTTAATAGAATACTTAATTATTATTATTTTGATACTAATAACGACATATATATATATATATATATATATTTCAAACTTTTATGAAATCTTCAAATTTAAATTTTATTCAAACATAAGAGCATTATTGTTTTTTCAAAGCATATAAAACCGTATTATAAAATTGACGTAGACCTAAAAAATAAAACGAGACACTAAAATCGAGATGTATCAACCTGCATTGAACAAGTATTCTTCTAGTAATTTTATAATTCATTCCCACTAATTAGATTGAGTTATTGTTATTTTATAAAAAAAAACTTAAAAAATGTTTTAAAATAATAAGTCTATAAATTATTCTATTAAAATGTTTAGACAATTTAAGTGTCTTATAAATCTAATTTTATTTTAGTGTAATATTACCAATTTATTGATTAATATTAGAAAATAAATATTTATATAATATCATATATTAAATATGATAAAGGGATTTACCAAGTCACTGTGAAATTACTACCACGTATCCCCTTTATAAACCTTGGTTAAAAGATGATGACAACATATATAACGTCAATTATGTCCGATAACTATGGAAATGACGTTTATTTAATTAAAAATAACTATGGAAATGAAGTTTATTTAATAAGAAAAAAACTATGGAAATGAAGTTTATTTAATAAGAAAAAAACTATGGAAATGAAGTTAGCAGCAAAAAATTCAAAGGTTAACTTGAGTCAGCTAGCGTCGGCTAACCAATACCCCCTACTGAGTTTAATACATGGTCAACGCTGATATATTGACCAAGTTATTATTATTATTTTTAATATTATCAATCTCGGTGTATCTTTGATATTATTTTTTACACCATTTATAATTCATGTCAGGTTTGATAATGTTATTTTCTTTTTTGGAAATAAAAATTCCAAAGCAAATATCTATACTATATTATAAAATATTTGGTTAAAAACTCTTAAAAACAACTTTTTAAACGTTAGATACTGCTAATTAATGCTAATTACTTAATTTTCAAGATTACAAATAGATGATGCGTAAGTACAACTTATTAAAGCTGCATTTATGAATTCGTGTAACTAACTACAGATAATTATGATCAAATACAAGATAAACATATAATTTTAAATATAAAAAGTTTAAAATATAATTAAGATAATTATCAAGTTTAATTATTATCTTTATCAAAAGTTATATTATCAAAACAAAAATAAATTACTTCGTTATTTAACCCAAAATAAAGTATGATAAAAAAAATTGAATTAAATAAATTACATAAAAAATAGAACTTTTAGATGAAACATTAAAATCGTTTTCTTAAAACCACATAAAACCATTAGAACATCGATAGAGACAAAAATTAAAATGAAACCTAAAATCCAGATGTATCTCGCTGCATTGCACGAGTACCCTTCTAGTATATAAATTATAAAGAAACATAACATTTACTGGGATAGCGGGATGTAAGTACTATGTTTATTATTTTTTAGTAATGATATAAACGGTGTTTATTAGTTGAAATTCCATAGATTTAGGTGAAAAACTATGCCTTAATAATTCAATAGTTAGATTTTGTTAAACGATTCAATTTAATTTACAATGGGCAATTGATCCATTTCAATCTTGATTAGGTTGTACTGGTACCATCCGTTGAATATTACTGTTAGTTATTCACTATATTTAGATTGGAATTTTCTAATATTTTGACCCAATTTCCCGATCAATTAATCTACTGTTTCAACAGTTCGTTTTTTTTATTTGCTAAAAAAATATTTCATACGATTTCAAAATTTATAGTATAAAAAACAATACTATAAATTGAAGAAAGGAGAATTAGAGTGTTTGGAGGCGGTAATTTATATGGCGTTATGGTCTATATGGAGTATGGACCTTTCGGAACGGAACCTTATTTGGAATTACAAAACCTAAAATGTCGACGATTTGAGATAGTATTGTGACCCATTCGTATATTTGAATTCATAATAGTGTTTGTAAATTTAAAATTAACTGGGTGGGATGACTCCAAAATCCCATCTTTGCTATTTTCGTTACGTAAGTCTCTTCTAGCATCTTGCTAGTTTTAATAAAACTGACGCTGTTAAAAAAAATATTGGTAGTTACATACTATATATACATATATATTAAACGAATAATAGTTGGTTAGTAATCACATAGAATCATACGATTTTATTGGATTATGGTATTTCACTACTATTTCATTCAAGAACCGGTTGATTCAATTTGGATATTAAAATTTTAGAAAACTATTTTAGTTTAAGTAAAAGCAAAAGATCGTTTTCATAGATAGTGTAATTGTAGTTTTTGCTATGAAGTCAATATATTCGTAAACCTTATTTGAATATAAGGAATCTTGTAGTGACGAAGAAACCTCCTAAATTTAATTCAAGTACAAGGTTAGATATTTTTGGTAGAACTAATTTATCTATTTTAGTGCAAGCATGAGGTATTTGTAATATTATTAGAACGATACATTGATTGACTTTTAGATGTGACCTTGAATATGTAGGTGTTTGATACCATACATTACTTGAATAATGGTTTGATTGAATATAAAAGAACTTGTTTGTTATTAAAAATAAAGAGTAAATGACAAAAACCATCATTGAGGTTTCTGAAAATTATGTTTTCGTCCTTAACTTTTCAAAATACAAGGAACATAATCAAGGTTTCGATTTTGTTATGAAAATGGTCTATTGTTGTTAGGGTCGTTAAATAAGTGCACGATATGCAAGTCACGTGAAGGAAATTTGTTATTTTTTTCTTCGTATTTCTTGATAAGTAACTAAGTGTACTAACTCTTTAAGGTCATGTACAAGTGTTTAATTTTTATGAAGAATACAACTAATCTCTTAAATGAACCTCACCCTCAACCAAGGGCACCCGCTCACCGTGCTCATCCCCGACAACCCCTCAATCTCCGTCTTCATCCTATCCCCCCACCTCATAGTCTCCACCATTATGACAACTTCAATAACTGTCTCCATCTTCAAACTCCATTTCCGGGCACGCACCACCTTGCTCTAACTTTTTTTCTCCTCGGTGAACACATGAGAAGAAAGTGGGTTTAGAGAAAACGAATGTTGTAGAATTGGAGAAGTAGAACAGTGGTTTTAGATCCCATCTTTGGTGACCGCCTCAACCTTCAATCTTCATCTTTGGCAACACATCACCACCTTGCTCTGATCTTTTTTACTGGTGTACACAGAAGAAAGAAAGAATGGGTTTAAAGAAGAAAGATGTTGTAGTAAAGAAGAAGAACAATAAGGCATAGTGAACCACAAGGGTTGTGGCGTAATGGTTGAGGCCCTGGGGGATGTGGTGAAAACTTTCATTTGTCCAGGGTTCGAATCCAGACATACACAATAATTGTGGCCACTAACTTTATCAGGACTGATGTCTTGCAGTAGTCTCGGACACCCTTTTAAAAAAACAATGAGACGTAGTGATGTGCAGGAAGTGAGTAAGAGAGAAGATTTCATTCACCAAAGATGGAGGGCACAGATGATCAACAAAATGAGGTAGGCCAATTTGTCCATTTATTTTTAATCAACTTTAAACACATTTACATTAACATCACCAACTTGTAGACTTACTTTTATTAGATAAAAGGAAAAAGAATTCATCAAATTGCTCATATGACACTTAATGGACACAAACTTAAATGCTCTAACTGCAAGAGACCATTTCTGCAACGATCTCAAAACCTTGATTTTGTTTTTTGTAATATCAAAAAGTTAGGGATGAAACCCAAAGGTTTCATAATAGGTCAGGGATGATACTTGTAATTTACTCTTATTAAAGTGAAAAAAGAGAACGTTCTAATATTTTATTTTATTTTATTTAATCAAACTTATAACATTAATTTTGGTATATATAAACTATCAAATTCCGGAAAAATAGGAGATCTTTTTTTTAGCATAAGGAAAATGTTCAAACCCAAATTTTAGCCGCCGGAAATGGGCCCACGCTGGTGGGCCCCAAGTGTTTAATCATGTCTCCCACGATCACATTATATAATATTGGGTATATGATTTTATAAGATGAACCCGTTTTTATAATATTTAAGAGCAATTTTAATATATTTTTTAAAATATAAAATCAAGAATTAAAATTTTAAAAAATAGTTACATTATTTTCAATAAATTTTTTGGTTTTAAAGAATTTAATATTGATTATAATATTAAAATATCTTAATATTTTATTCGTGTATTAGAAATTTGTAATATTATTTGTCTTTTTAAATACTTATTTTCAAAGTTTACTATTGCTGGCCTCATTTTGTAATAATTTTTGGAACGTTCTCTATATTTAAAAAAATCTTCTTTTTCATACTTTCTCCATTTTAAAGATAGATTTGGGAAAGCTGTTGGGGTAGAATATTTGCTCAAAGTTCTCATTTTCTTGAAAAAGTTGCCATTTAAATTAGAGAAAATTACATTAACGAACTTTGATCTGACTTTTTTTTAAAAACCTAACTTTCAAAATCATTATTTAACAGTTTGAAACAAAGTTTATGTTTATCTAAGGATCTCGTTGACCGGTTGAGTAGGTAATTGGTCAATTTAATATGACTTGACAAATTATAAATTAATTAGAGTGAATTATACGTTGGCGGTCCTTGTGGTTTGCTTAAAATTTGGTTTTGCTTCCTAAAATAAACTATCTTTACCGGTGATCGCTAACTGTTCATTTTCATAACACTTATGATCCCTCCACTACATTAGTTAACAACACTAGGAAGTCATTCTTAACAGGTTAACCGGTCAACGCGACCATTAAAAATAAATACAAAATTTATTTCAAACCCTTAAATAATGATTTTGAAAGTTGGTTCACTAAAATAAAAATCGCACCAAATATGGTTCTATTTTGATGCAAATTTTTTCCTTTAAAATATTCTATAATTTTAAAAAATATGTTCTTTTTTACCAAGTATAACTTATTGTAGAAGTTACTAGGTTGTTTTATAGCAAAAATCCTTATTCTAAACCTTAGATAAAATCATTATATGGTTAATGCAGTGGATTTATCAAAATATACGAGGATTATCAAAATTACCCCCACATGTTTATTTTAAAAAATTAAATCTAAAACAAGAGGTTGACATATTTGAACCTTAATAAATAATCAATGTAAGATCTTAAAACCATGAAAATTAAGCTTACATCTTTTATAAATTTTTGTCAATCAATTTTCGTTTTAAAAATCATAATCCATCGATAAATATCATTTTCTATCTAATGTATAACTTTATTTATATACATATATATATATATATATGATGAAACACCTCAAATATAAAAATCTCCAATGCAAGAGCAAATCAATAAACATTAAAATCATTATCATGTAAGTAACTACGAAACAATACCTTAGCCCGCACAACCAGTTCAACATACATCTTGATTCTTGTATTTTCTTTTTTTCGTATTGCTACTCCAAAATTAGATATCTATATGGATTACAAACTTTTAAAAAATGAAATTTAAACAAGTCTAGGGGATTGTACTTAATTAAGTCAATAATTATAATAATATTTTCTAAATAAACATGTAATAAATTTCTACGATATACACATGCATTTAACGGAAAAAAAATCTAGAACCTCGGGGATTACACACATTGATTGTAGAGTTCTAATGAGTGCAAACTACTCAATTCTCTATTTTACTTGGTATAATTCATCAATCATGCTCTTACAACTAAAAACTTATGAGTTCAACAAGATTCATTTGCATTGGTCTACATAAATCATACTGAGACAATCACGGTCCTATGATAATTAACTCATATTCGTGTAAGTCAACGGTCATATCACACATCACAATGTGCAACTAAAACCATATTCATGCATTCTTGAACCAGTACATATTATTGCATGTATCATATCATTATAATAACATTTAAATATGAGATAAACATAAATACTGTTATAGCGTATAACAATACATTTGCATGTAATCCAGAAAATAAACACATGAAACTCAATGTGTTTTGTTGGGTAATTAGAGATATAGAATGCTTTTGTATCACCTATTGTAAGTCTTACAAATTTCTGACCAGACCATCTAAGACTATTGCATCATCGTGATATTAAACATAAACACTAAAGAGTTTTCACTTTGATTGATGGAGTTCCCATAAGTGTCATTTGCCCGATTATAAAAGTTTATTCTCCCGGGTAAATTAATTTCATAGGCTAAAAACATTTTTAAGGTTTGGTATACTTAGCTCAATTTGGTCTTTTTTTCTATGGTAATATTTTGTATATAAAAGCTAACAAATGTATTTTTGCATTAAGATGGTACATAAAATGCAAAAACTTTCTCAAAGTATGGTCAAAAGTGTAAATAATGTAATTTATTAGGCAAATCTAAATTAAATATGTCCTACAAAATGGACTAAGACCCCCACCGTTAATTTAAGGCAAACGAATGGGTTAGAATGTAAACTTTTTATTAAAACGTAATTGCCGGCAAGGGCTTACAGCGCCTTTAGAGTTCTGGCTTGGAAGGGGTTATCCTCTCGGTCCTTACCTCAAAGGCCATCTTATTTTTTTTTATAAAGTTCATTAATCATTGCACAATATTATATTTATAAATTTGTGGCTAAAAATGTCAATTTAACACTATTAGGGTAAACTAAAGTTTTATAAAGTTCAAAGGTTGTTTAGTAATTATCGAACATTTAATATTTTAACTTGAGGATGCTGTCGAAGGGCATCTTGCAAGCGTGATTTGGCTTGCGAGTTACTTTCTTCAGATATTTAGAAACTTTCGGATTTTTAAGGGGTCGACTAAAGCATTAATTTCTTAGAGTCTTAGGGGACATCCAATTCCAATCTTCCAATTGAATTCCCTTTAGGTGCAAGCGATATCTCTGGTTTATTAGTTTTCTACCCCTTTCACGACGATTGTTTGAGCACTCTTCTTCCGGCTTTGGGATGTTTTTATGTTTCTCATGGATCCTCTGTTGCCTTTTTTTTGTATTTCCTTATTTCTTGCCTAAAAAAATAGAGGTTATAACACTTCAAGACTCTTTTTGTAAATTTATTTTCATGGCTAAAATACAAGTTAAAAACTTTAAGAAATGACTATAAATCTTAATCTTAAAAATGTTAAGGTCAAGACGTGGGTCCAACTCTCCATAAGTACTTGCGTTGTTATGCAACCACGTCACCTAACCAATTCTCAGTTGTAATAGCTTTTGCCTCAATGACTTTTTGGTTGCCATCAGCTTGGATCGGTTTTAACTCTTAAGCCACAACGGCTAAACCCTACCCATAAAATACATAGATGTGTTTGATCCTCACCAAAAGAAATTGAACCTATAGTGGCTTTGTTGTAACTAGAGGGAAACCAATTTTCCTAAGTAACCCAACATTAAGTAGTATTTATCTAATCGTTGTTAATTTTAACAAAAAGTTCACCAACGATGGATCTTACCTAATGTATTGTTATGTGCCACTGTTTATGGTGGCTATTGCAAAATCAATGTCTTAAAGGGAATCATAATGCTACGAAAACTCGGTCAATCATTTCGAAAACCATCAATTAGTGATTAATTCAAAGTTTAGAGTAAAAATTTTCAACTCAAATCGTTGCACAAACTTGAGAGAAACCCGTAGGTTTTCGGTTACTTCCCCATATTTCTTTCTCGAATTGTCTAAAGTAAATTTAGGATTTGCTATATGTTCTTAAACACGTATATTGTCCAATGAAATAAGTATCCCTAATTTGTTCAAGTTGTACTTCGATCTGGGTTCCTAAATTTTAGAAGTTTTAAATTTCTTATTTTACTACTTTACACCTCAATCAAAACTACTTTGTTTATTATTTTTGTTATTGTTATTATCATTTAATCTTTTCTATTTCTTTTATTTTCTCTACTTATACACAAATATGTAAAACAATATGTAATGCGAGAGTTATCGATTTAACTTTGATATTTTCATTTTAAAAATTAAAGTGTGTATATATATAGGGGATATATATATATATATATATTATCGTCAATAAATACATTAGAAGAAGAATCATTTTCAGGATCGGTCTTATGGTTTTGAATGTTCTAGGCGAAGAGTAAAAAAGTGTTCCTAATCCAAGAAACAGGTAACACGTATTTTAAGAGGTTTGGAACTTAGTCGGCCTCTCATACAAATTTATAGAGGGATGCTATCTTTGTTGGGGGAGAGAGTAGATCCAAGACAAACGGGAACCTCGAGATTGGATCTAGACCGTATAATCATTTGCATGTTGGACCAACATGATTTTATATTTAACGACTATGAGTAGCTAACAACTGAGGTATAAAACATATCATGACAACCTCTCCTTCCATTGTTGACTAATAACGCCTTGTAGTTATGGCACGAAAACAAGAAATTGAGATTTAATCAAACAAGAAAATCACTTAAAAAAGTGAAATAGGTTTAGGGAAATCACTCAAATAGTCATATTATCAAGATAAAAGCAAATAAGCATCAAGAAACTAAGAAATAAAACATTAAGATTCAAGAAAAATAAGCAAATCAGATAACTAGATGAGTAAATAAGGAAACTATTTGCGATTTGAGAACCGAGAATGAGAGCTAAGGCTGGAGGTTAGAAGCTGAGTCAAGGTGAGCGGCTTAGAGAAGATTGCTGAGAGCAATGGTGGGCATTGGCAACATTGTGTGTCGTAACTCGTAGGTGAGGGACACAAGGCCAGCCGTGACGAGGTGAGATCGAGAGACCAAGAGTGGTAACATTTTTGGAAAAAAAATTCAAATAATAAGCCTACTAAACTCTATTTAACTGTTGGACTGTGATGTCCTTTGAATTTTAATGCCCTGAACGACTGCCTGCTTCGCCCAACACTTAGGGGTGAACATGGTACAGTACCATATTTTTTTCCTCAATACCGTGTACCAACCAATTATAATTGGTATTCAAAAATCTATACCGTGTACCAACCAACTGTAATTGGTACCAACTTGATTGGTACCAACTTTTTCGGTTGGTACGTGTTGGTACAGTATTTATACCAACATCTCAAAGTTTGCAAAGTTTAATGTTCAATATAAACTAATTAACATGATCTGTTGTCTAAAATCTGCTTGTGTGTCACTGTGTTGTGTTTGCGCTGAGAGTTTGAGTCTTTGAGATTAGGTTAGGGTTGAGTTGCTACATTTTGTTATCTATTATATTGAATTGGGACTAAAAAGTCTTCTAAACTCCAAAGTAAACTAAAGACAATAAGTCCCTAAGTGAGACCCAAACCTAAAAAATATAAAATTGTAAAAACTAAACTGTAAATAATTATTATATAATACATTTAATTGATTTATTAATATAAAAAATAATATATATATATATATATATAAGTCGGTACGATACGGTAGTACCGTGGTATTGGATTTTCGATACCACGTACCAACCATGTTTATGAAATTGGTACGGTAGTACCAACCAATATAATCGGTACCAATTTAGTTGGTACCAATTAAATTGATACGGTTGATATCTTAATTGATTGATTTGTCTCAGTACATTTTTGACACCCCTACCAACAGTAGGGCCACCCCCACCCTTGATCATTTTGGACGAGTGCGATGGTACCTTGGTATACGCTATCAAATAATTTCATTAATTGCTGGTAGTTGAATCTTGGATGCCTTTGAATCTTCTGGAATATATATATATATATATATACATATACATATATATATATATATATATATTTTGTCTTTATATAAAATAAACAAAATAGCTATCCAATTTTTATGACAACTCATTTGCATTTAGTTTAACAGAAACGTTTATAATTAACACTTAAATAACTATCAATTTTACGCTTTTATTTTATATTCCGAAAACCCATTACATTCAACATAAATATTTGATCTATAAGATCCATATAGATACTCTCATAACAAACACTATGATACTAACATTCATAGTGTTTTTATTGTGAAAATTCAGATTTTTTTACTTTCACAATATTTTGATGTAAAATTTTAAATGTAAAAATATGGTTTCATTGATCTTACGAGTTATGAAAGCAGACCGGTCTCACATGAAATCAACTCGACCAAATATCAAGGACAATTTCCAACGAGTATATTATATATTATTTTATCTTGTTTTAAATTTAGAGATTTTTTATTATTATTTTTTCTGTTTTAAAAAAGTTCATATAAATGTGAGAGTAATTTTTTTAAATCTCAATCTTTTTTAAATTAACATAATTATAAAAGATGATTAATTAAGTGATGTTGTTATTAGAGCTTGGAGAACCATCATTTTCAATGAACGCGATGGTACTTGTATAAATACTACCAAATAATTTTAAAAATTGTCTCTACTTGTCACTTGGCTGCCCCAATTTTTCTGGAATATATCTTGTTGTCTTTTATATAAAATTATTTATGGATTTTTATATTTAAAGTATTACAATGAGTGAAATAGGTTGTTATAATCTTTTTAAAAGTTATGTTACATATGGTAATAAACTAATCATATAAATAATAAATAAACAAAATAAAAAGTTTATATTATATATTATATTAAAAATCTTATAAATTAAACAAAAATTGTTTAAAATGACAAAGTAACATATAAAATTTATTTAAATAAAATCATTCTCTTGACATTCTTCAAAATCTGGAATCATCAAATCATCTAAAACATATATAATTGACTAATTGAGTAAAAGTTAGAACTTTTATATGTAATTAAGCCCTAAAAGTTTTTTTGGGACTTTATTATATATGTCACATTGAAACACCCCCAGATACATGATCTATCAAAAATGTTAAGGCATAAGAATTGATATTTTATGTTCTTCCACGAAGTCTCCGACATATATACAAAGACACTATACCATAAGAAACTCACATCTTGTAATCTATTAAATTGGAATGAGAGTTCATAACATGTATCTCATTTAAATACGATTTTAAGCTTACAAATCTTATTTTTCAATATCAATGTGAGATGAGTTGTTCTCACAAGATGAAACTATACAAAGCCTTTAAACCTTCTCGTGGGTAGGTAATACATTTTGAAAGAATAAATAATATATGTGAAATTTGAATCGAATATCTTCTAAATAAGGGTTTCAAATACTTTATTTATCGATTTTATTTATTGATTTTGGATTACAATTGAAAAGAATCATTTGTTTTGGCTCAAATTCGCTTAATAATGATGGTTTTCGTTTGAGTAATCAATTGTGCATAAAAGTAAGCAATTATACACGATAAAGTAAATGTGCTATAAAAATAAATGTGGTTAAGATTGACTGATTGGTCAGCCACAAAAAAGCTCAATAAGACCTATTTTTGCACCCAAAGCTCGGGCCTAAAAGATTCATAGGTTTTATTTTTGTTTACTTGAAAACAAACTTGAAATGCTCGGGCCTTATGCATTTCTAGTCGAGATTGTGGGAGAGCGAATAAGTTTTGATTTGACTTGTTCAACTTGGTGTTCGCTCTTGATGGTTGATATCGTCAAAAGGGAAGGTTGTTGTCGACTAGTTTCAAGTCTCCACAAAATAGCCACATAATCTTTTATCATAACTAATCAAACTTGATAAATAGACAAATTTAAGTAATAACAACCATATAATTGTACAAAGTTTATTCAACTTTGCATAAATGTACATTTTTGAAACTTCCATTATGAAATTTATAGCAAAGGAAACCTTGAAATTTCAAAAATCACGCATGATCTATGACCAAGATATGAATGTGAGTTATGAAAGGGGGAGAGAGAGAGAGAGAGAGAACATAAGAGGGAGTGCTTCTCGGGAAGGAGCACGGTCTCCCCTATCCTGCTGCCCAGTAAGAGGGAAGAGGTCAAAAATAAAATACTATTACCAGTAAAGCCACATAAATCAAAGAAGGCGCACGAAGGAAAGCAGCCAGCATGAAATCAAGAAACTTCGACATGTCACACTCCTTTTTATGTCAATAGCACGAACTATTGAAATATTAATAAATCGGACGTTTAAATTAACATTTTAAGTTTCTAAAGACCGAATTAATTGCGTGCTCCAAACTATAATACCTTATCTTTTCAAAAGTTTTATTAAAATCGCAAATAGAAAAAGAATAAAAAACCATTATCACAATTCACGAGTTATTAATCGATCTATGTAGGAATCAGAGGACCAAACAAAACATATATAGTTCATACATCACGGGTTCACATATGAACCCATTTGCCGCATATTCGTAAAAGTTACGAAACTATTTCCTCTATTTTTAGTATAGCCGTAAATTTTGACCAATCAAAACCGCAATTCTTGACCAGAAAAATTCGATATTGACCGACCCTAAACCTAAGCTAACAGTTATAATTACTGGATAGCAACCGAATGATGTCATCTTTTTATTGTATATAATATGAATTGATATGCCACACTAAAGTTTATTGATGTCATATTTTTATTGTATATGATATAAATTGATATGCTACCCTAAACTCTACCTTTTAATAGAAGCAAAGGTGAATAATCTGAATAGAATCGTGTGAGAAGAAAAGTAAAAATGAGAAGCGTAAAGGGAGATTTGTTAATCTCAAACTCATCCATAAAGCACATTTGATACGAGGATTAATCTGGTGCATCTCGGTGCATCTTATTCTCATGTGCATCCAAAGTTTGGAAATACATTCTTAAGTTTATCATCTTAACTCTCATTCTTACCGGAACCCAATCCATATTTTTTTAGTTCTTTAACATTTGATGGATAAAAATAAAATTTCTTTATAATATTATTACTTAACAAATTGTTAATTTCGTATAATATGATTTTGTTAATCACATTGCACACGATGCATCAATACATTAAACTTCAAAATTTAATATACTAAAAAAGAACACTCATGTTTTTTCTTTCTTTTAAAGGAGTGAGTTATTAATTTGTCTTTATATATATTATCGATTTTTAGTCAAATATATATATAAAGAATTAGATCTAGAACCTCTTGTTTCCATCAATCACGTGATGAAATGCAAGTTGTTGATCAGGTGTTCAATGTCGAAAAAGACCTGACAAGTTTTATGAATCGATGTAATTATGACTAAGGACAACCAATCGATGGTCGAACGAAAGCAATAATGGATTATTTAATACTTGCGTCCATTCTATCTCCTACTACAGTCCCACTTTAAAAGTCAAATGCTTATTGTAAAAAAAAATAAAACCGTTATAGACTTGACTAAGTCTCATGTTCAACTTCCAAGTACCCAATTGTACGGTTGATAATTCGATATATAGAGCATGCTTTGATTTCTTTGGGAATTTTAGAACATGTTTAACATATTTTATAAAATATATGTAACTTTCTTTTTATGAAAAAAATGTAGTTCAACAAGTTTTAGTAATAAATCATCATAATAAAATCGAGTTTATAAGACTTTAAAATTGTATGAATGTCACAATAGACTCTTTAATATATTGGACATAAGTTTATATGACCAAACGTTAAAGTATTTTATCTAAAGGTGTTGTAATAGGTTTATATAAGATGTTTTTGGACGTCTCAGCAATTTTTTTAAAGACATTTTTAAAATAAAGTGGCGTATTAGTTTTTTTACATGATAATATTTGGAAAAAAAATGTTCTATAAAACAAAAATCCTATTAAAATATATGTTTATAAGAGACGCTTCTAAAAAATATCTTATAAAATAGTTAATACGAAGTTTTATTTTAAAATCGTAGAAAAATTTGTCAAGATCTCAAAAAACATCCTATAAATTTATCACAATACATTTAGATATTACGTTTTATTTAATATTGTAAACTTAAATTTTATATAGTGACCTATTTTAAAACACTTAAACTATTAATCGTTGAAGTTCTATAAATATAAATTTATTGTGGTGAATCAAATATTTATATAAATTAAAAGTAGAAGAAATTTTTAGTCTGTATATCAAAAATCAATGTTCAATAATTCACTACCACTAATTAAATTATGGGAAAAGTCTGAAAAAACCCAACGAACTATGTGATTTTGAATAATTAAGTTCTTAAACTATTTTTTTGAATGAAAAAACCCTTAAACTTTTTGAAACCGGTTAAATACGTCCTTGTAACCTGTAAAAACAGGTTAATGTTATAAAAATGTGGAAAAAGTCTAAAAAAACCAACAAACTATCTGATTTTGAATGATTAAGTCCTTGATTTTTTTATCGAATAAATCCCGAATTTTTTTCCTAAACCTTTTTACCAAATTAATTTTTGAACTTTCCTTTAACAAATAATCCCAAACTTTTTTTGAAAACTAAAATCATGAACTTAATTTTGAACAAATAAATGCGGATTTTTTTTTGAACAAAATCACAAATATATATATATATATATATACATATATATAATTTTTCTCGCCGACAAACAAATTACAATAAATCAATTAAATATAGATGAATTATATCATTTTCAATACTAATTACAAAGCATAAATCAAATTCATTAACTTAATTCTTTTATGTATAAGTATTTTATATGTATCTATTTATATTCTATACATGACTTTTATATGTTTCATAATTAGTAATGGAAATGGTATAAGTAGTGGATGTTTGGATGACATCCCTGACTACCCAGGTTTGAATTCCCGCGGCTGCATGTGGCGATATCCAGACTTTGGCCTACCACTCTGTGGTGGATCCTGGTCGCCGGGGATTACTCGGGTGCCCGAATGGATCCCGGATACCCCGGGAACGTGTGTGTGTGTTATTGTTGTTCAAAAAAAATTATGTATAAATATTTTATATGTATCTATTTATATTTAAGTATGACTTTTATATGTTTCATAATTAGTAATGGAAATGGTATAATTTTTCTTCATTTAATTGATTCATTGTACTTTGTTGTCGGTAAGAGAAATTATATATTTTTTGTTTATGATTTTGTTCAAAAAATGTTTCGGATTAATTTGTTCAAAATTAAGTTTATGATTTTATTTCTTCAAAAAAAAGTTTGAAATTTATTTGTTTAAAGAAAGTTAAAAAAATTAATTTGGTAAAAAGATTTAGATTTTTTTTTTGGAATTTATTCATTAAAAAAATCAAGGACTTAATCACATTAACCTGTTATTACAGGTTATAAGGATGTATTTAACCGGTTTCAGAAAGTTTAAGGGTTTTTTCATTCAAAAAAATAGTTTAAGGACTTAATCAATCAAAATAAGATAGTTTGTTGGGTTTTTTTAGACTTTTTCCTTAAATTATCCCCTATATGTGAGGGTATTATTTTGAGAGCTCATTAAATGCTGATAATTTTGATAACTTAATATCATGTGTTATTTTTAGAGGTGATTATTTGTAGACTTGGTCGGGCGTGGGCCGGGTCTAAGTTATTTTTCTTTTCCAAGGGCTTAATATAGGAAACTCAAACTCTTTTTTACAGTCTTGAAAACTTGCCCTTACCCGTCCAATAAACGGACTGGGCTTGTGCATGGGCTAACGTCCTAAAAATCTTTTTATATTTCTAATAAACAAATCTATATAAGATCACAAGTTAATGCAAAATAATTCAAAATACACAACAATATTTCCAACTTACAATTAGACGTGAATACATAACAATGTATATAATTTAGAAAATAAATTGTTTTGCAAAATATGGAGTATCGGTAAATGAAAATAAATTAATGTGTTTGTTTCATTTCTACTCGTTTCACAATGTGAAACTTTCGTGGGGTATTTGTGAGGAAAAAATGCATATAAAAAAGTTTAATATTGTAAAACGAATACTTTGTGAAACAAATATATGTTAATTAATACATTAAATAATAAGCACTATGCCTAGATAGAAAAAATCATACAAAATAACATATGATGCACGATTTTCAAAATTATCACAATTTCATGGTCAAATTATTAAGCCCTATATATATATATATAGAGAGAGAGAGAGAGAGAGAAGTTTTAATACGAACTCAAATTTGGTTGTTAACAAGAGGACAATTTAAATGAGAGTGTGACGCGTGTCTGATTGTAGATTATTCAGACTGAATCAAAGAGATATTTATCGCTCTCTCATTTGTCCTCATGTTCACAACCAAATTTAAGTTCTCATTTGAACCTGCCCCTATATATATAGACACTAGTTCAAATACAAATCAGTTGAATGTTACAAACTATACAAGATGGGGTTCAAATCAATATAAAAATAATTTTTTCCATTATTTTTTTTATCAAATGCTATGATTTAAGATATATTATTATACACATGTTTGTTTCACCTTATGAAAGTTTCACATTTTCATAAAATGAAAGTTTCTCATATATTTGTTTATAATGTAAAAGTTCCACATGTTTTTTTATGTAACTTTTTCACATGTAATTTTTTCACAATGTCAAACATGTACTAATATCTTAAATCATATCATTTGATTAAAAAAATCATGATTTTTTTTATATTGATTAGAAACAGTTTATATAGTTTGTAACATTCAACTATTTTTATTTAAACTTTCCCCTCTCTCTCCCTCTCTCTCTCTCTCTCTCTCTCTCTCTCTCTATATATATATATATATAGACACTAAATTCAGAACTTTAATTTCAAGGGCAGATATTCTAGTTATTTTATGATAATATAAAAAATATTTAGAGTAAATTGCAAATTTGGTCCCTAAGGTTTGTAGTTTTTTGTGGATTTGGTCCCTAGAAAATTTTTATTGCAGCAAAACCACTATGGTATGCAATTCGTTGTGGATTTGGTCCCTGACGCTAACTCCGTCTAATTTCTTGCTGTTAAGACCCCTCATGTGCAACATTTGACCTTATTACACTTATTTTACAATTTTTTAATTAATTATAATCTTTTTTTCTTGAAAAGTCATCTTCTCCAATAAGAACATCAACAACACCAATCAGATTTCTTTTTCCAAAAACAAATCATAGATCAAACTTGAATACTCATCTTCTATACTATTACCAAAAAATCCAAAAACACCAAGATGAACACCAAGAATAAAAACACCAAAATCCAAGAAATGAAATGGTTTTAGTTTTTATTTGTGTTCCAAAATGTACAGATCTGATGAACGAGACAAATCTAATGAACCTGAAAATGAAATAGTACAAATCTAAAAGCTTCAAACCTGAAAATGTACAAATATAAAAGCTTCAAACCGGAAGATCAAAACTCAGATTTACAAACCCAAATCTGAAAATCGGAAAGCTTCAAATATGATAAACATAAAAAAGAAAAGGATTCAAATCTGGGTTCGAAAAGGAGAGCGAAGAATGGAGGCTCGCCGTCGGAGAAGATGGACCGTCAAGAAAAGGGGGATGGGGTACTTGGCATGAAGAAGATGGAGGGTTGCCGTCGGATCTGCAGATCGAGGGTCGCCGCCGGTTTGATGAAGCTAAAGTTATTGGTTTGATGAAGCTATTAATTGAAAAAGGAAACAGATAAGACTTTTGCCGGAAAAACGATGTTGGACCGGTGAGGGTCGCCGGAGAAGACGATGCTCGAAGAAGACGATGGTCTGGAAGATGTTTCAGCAGGGAGACGTCATAAAACGGCCGGAGAAGGTGGCGTGGGTTTTCCTGAGACGAGCCATAGCTCGAAGTGAGTTCGCCGGAGAAGACGAAGTCGCCGGAGAAGACGTAGTCGCCGGATCTCTTCTCTTTCTCTTCTATCTTTCTCTTCGTTCGATCTGTCGGATCTCTCTTCTATTTTTTTCTTCCGATCTCTCAGATCTATATCTCTCTCTCCCAGATCTGTATCTCATCTTTTTCTCTTCATTCGATCTATATATCTCTCTCTCATATCTATATCCTTCTCTTCTCTAACAACCAAGTTTGATTTTAGTTTTTTTATAACTAAATTAGATTTTGATTATATGGAATTGATTTAAGTTTGATTTTGATTTAGGTTTAGGTTTTTATATATGGAATTGATTTAAGTTTCTATAAGTGGGTTATTGATTTAAGTTTTTATACTAAATTAGATTTTGATTTAGGTTTAGGTTTTTATATATGGAATTGATTTAAGTTTCTATAAGTGGGTTATTGTTGGTGAACATTGTTCTTGGTGTTCATCATCTTATTAGTGTAGAAGATGAGTATTCAAGTTTGATCCATGATTTGTTTTTTGGAAAAAGAAATCCGATTGGTGTTGTTGATGTTCTTATTGGAGAAGATGACTTTTCAAGAAAAAAAGATTATAATTAATTAAGAAATTGTAAAATAAGTGTAATAAGGTCAAATGACCAAAATGCCCTCATGTGCAAGGCACATGAGGTGACTTAACGGTAAGAAATTAGACGGAGTTAGCGTCAGGGACCAAATCCACAACGAATTGCATACCATAGTGGTTTTGCTGCAATAAAATTTTTTTAGGAACCAAATCTACAAAAAACCACAAACCTTAGGGACCAAATTTGCAATTTACTCAAATATTTATATACATATTATAACAAGGCTATAATAATGCACATGTGGGGTACATAAGAATATAAGATCGTATATTATGTCAGCCAAAAGGTTATCTTGTTTATTTTTTAACTTATTGAAAGTTACTTTAAACATACAACAAAATTTTCATCTAATTAAATATATATGATTTTTTAATCTTAAACAAAAGGGTAACGTCGCGTATCTTGATATCTTCATGATGTCAAGGATTAACATCATTGGTTAGTATTTATCTTATCATTAATTAGGTTATTGTATAATCAAGAGATAACTCCTAAATCATCTTAGTTACAGCTAAATGATAGATCCAAATATATCTCATATACAACTCTATACATCCGTATAAATTGTAATCTGTTAACATTGAATAAATCATCCTTTCTCTTCCATTCTGACCTTCTTCCTTATACATAACATTTACTCAGGGCCAGTCCAATGGCTTTGGATGCCCCATGCGAAAGTCAAAAAAATGCCCCTAAGAAGACATATTTTTTATGGGGTTAGGAACCTAGTCAAGACGTCGATTATTATTGAAACAAAAGAAAGTTATACAAGGGGGAAAATAAACCAAAACCCCGAGCAAGATTCAACAATCAATATGCAACTATGCAAATACCAGTTACGCAAGCAAGATTCAAGAAAATCACAAATTAGTAAATCACCAAATTACAAATACTAAATAACACTTAATAACGGAATAACCTGACCAAGTATGAAGTATCAAATAATACTAATCATCAGACAAGAAATCAATCAACTCGGTGAATCACCAAATTAGAAATAACAGATTAATAGACTAATTGCACTACTAGATATTAGATAAGAACATAGAACTAGAAGGAAAACACCTAAAGTCCTGGAAAGAAGCAAAATAGCTTGGAAATCTTATGGAAATCGAGATGGAAACCGAAGGCTAGAAGGCAGAAGCGTGGTTGCGTCTGTTGTCTGATACTCAAGTCTGAAATCGAAGGCAGAAGCCAGAAGAAGAACTCAATCAAATAATGAATCTGTGAATCGTCTTGCCCCTTTCTCTCGACTGTCGACTATCGTGAACGGTGAACTCGTGAAGACTGAATCATGATTCGCGACAATGAGTGACATAATCAATCGACGTCAATACTCAATGGTCAAATGATAGTCAAGCGTGCACGTCGTTTGCTTAATCAAGGTGGAAGCAAGGAACGTCAATAGTCGATCGTATGTAAAATGGAAGGCGGATTGAACCTAGTAACCGGTTAAAGGGCATTAGGTTGTGCTACCCCTTGGGCTGTGATTCCCTTAAAGTCGATTGATCATATCGTATGAAAGGAATTACATTTGTGATACAAAACTATGTAGAAAACGGAAAAGGTAAAATCATCATAATTGATAAATTAAAAATGTATAGGGTGCATTTGGTTGCGCAAAACTGTTTTCATTTTCCTAGAAAACGTTTTCAGAAAATGAAGTTGAGTTTTTATTCTCAGTAATCTATGAAAATTTTAGAAAACGCGTTTGGTTGAAATGGTAGAGTTTTCATTTTCCATTTTTAGAAAAATAGAAAACGCATTTGGTTGTGCATTTTATATCACTTTTCATTTTCCATTTTTTTTTCAAATTAGAGAGAGAGTATATCTGTGTATGTATGTGTGTGTGTGTGTGTTTGCGTGCATATGTGCATTATGGTTGTCATTTGTTACACTTTTGGTCCTTCTAACTAACTCTAGTTAACAAAGTCAGTTAACTCGAGTGTTTTGGCCTTTGCTTTCACCCTCCCTCTCTCGCTTATCATTAGGGTGGCCTTATACTTATGCGAGAGCTAGTTAGTCTTCCTTCCTCACCGGCTACGTGCTTGTTGTAATTTAAAACACCTCCCTAAAAGGATATATGGAACTCGGAAAGGAGGGCGTTAGGGATTGATAAATCAGACATGCACTCCTCGATGACAATGGTGAATGTAGTGGTGCTACTACGTTGATATTCTATCAAAAAGAGAACAAATGACAAAGGTTCAACAAAGGGTTTATGGGCCTCGACCTGGATGCATGCAACGCCACCACCATCTGGTTCATTTTTTCTTTCTACTGACATTTATTTTTCTTCGGGACCTGCTAGCTTCTACTACATGTTTAATGATTCTACGGCACTATCGCCATGAACATCCATCGTTTGCACCATCACAACTTGAACGGATTTTAGGGTTTTAACATTTTTGGAATAAATGTGCACAATTTTGATACTCCCTCCCCGTCCCAATTTAAATGTCCACATTTCTATTTATATTTGTCCCAAAATAAGTGTCCACTTTCAAAAGTAAAAAAAATCAAATTCTCAAATTTACCCTTAATTAATGCATAAATATTTAAGAGTTGTGAGGGGGAGAAATTAAATAAGGGTAAATGTGTCATTTGGTTTACCAAAAAAGTGTAATTATTAAACGTCTAAAATTGTGTGTCATTTCAATTGTGGACACTTAAATTGGGACGGAGGAAGTAATATTCTTGATAATTTTTTGATGTTCATTACAACAAAAAATGGTTTTATAAGACATTTAGATTGTCTAAGCATCCTAATAAAATACTTTATAGAATATAGGTTTATAAAGTACCCTTTATATATCTAAAAACATTACAATAGGTTTATAGATACTTTTAGACGTTTTAACAAGTTTCTAGGACACTTTTAAAATAAAGTATCATTTTATTTCTTTTATAAAACACTACAAACCCATATTTTGATAGGACACTTGTTTTTTATGACAATTTTTCAAATAGTATCATATAAAATAGTTAGTACGACACTTTATTTTATAAAACGTCCTAAAATCTTGTTAAAATTAACATCTAAAAATGTTTTATAAACATACTGTAACACGTTTAGATATGACGTTTTTCGGTTTGATCCTATAAACTCAAGTACTATAAAGTTTTTTTAAAACGAATCTACATATTAGACGTATTATAAAATCAATTTTGTTGTTGTAATTCTTATAATGTTCTAGAGATGGAAAAAGACCAACATGTCCTCCCGTGCTCAGAAGGATTCAACTTAAATATAATTAGAGTTCAATTTCAATTATTTTTTCTTTGTGTGAATTTTAAAATACAATTTTATGCTATTAAATTTTATATGACGAACGTGATAATACACTAATCATAAGACACTTAGTATACTAAATCTAATCATATATACATACATACATGTACTTCATGAAGACCTATATATATTTTAATTAGGGTTAGTTTTTACCCTTAATTTTAAATTGATGAAAATTAATGTTCAAAATGGTGATAAACTATATATATATATATATATATATATATATATATATATATATATATATATATACATGGAAACCCATAAATAAATCAACGATGTATAGCTTGATGATGAAATTAATATTAAGATCAAACCCTAAAATACAATAATATATATACGTGTATATATATGTATATATAATATGCGAAAATTATAATTAACACCATGAAGCTAGCTAGAGGATGGAGGTTTGATTCATGGAGGAAAGGTTCTCCGGGCTCATAAGGATCGAAGAACACCATGAAAGTGAGCTCGGTGACAAATTGAACCCAACCGGACTCATGAGTGCACCACCGAATAGATCATATGCTCGTGGCTCGATCGGCAAACCTAACCCGACTGGACTCAAACCCTCGAAACAATCCATCTCATGATCTGTCTTCGAAGTAAACCTAGTGGTATCCAATGTTTCATTCAAGAAGTTACAAAAATCCGGTGACATCATGAAGCTCGGCATCGGGCTCACCATCCCTCCACCTTTCGATGGTGGTGTTGTTGGTTTAGAAAATAACGATGGTTTTGGTAATTTAGATAGGATAAGAGGTGGTGGAGCTATGTCTTTTAGGCGTCGTGGAGATGGGTATTGAAATTCGGGCGTGCTAGTGAGCACACGAACGACTTTCTTGAAATTTGAAGAATCTACGTTGTAAACCTTAGCTGGGGTGGGGGGTAACGGTGCAATGAACGGTTTAGTGATTCGTTTTTGGAGGGATTTACGGACCAAATGAATGGAGTTGTGGTACGATGGTCGGCTCGATATGATGGTTTTTGGTGGATGTTGTTGTTGGTATGAGGAAGATGAAGAAGATGAAGATAAAGTGTAGGAAAGATGAGTTTGATCCATTTTTATGATAAGAGGATTTTGTGTTGTTTTAGTTTGATAGGCTTGGAAGGATGTGTATATATAGAAGGATTGTGTATATTGTCAGAGGAAAACATTAAATAAATAAAAAATCGGAAAATAACATAATAAAATCAGATGAAAGAACATATGAATATAGATGTTAAATTAACGAAAAAAATATAACCATTTTTTGTGTAATTGGTTTCGGAATTTTGTTTATTTTTCGTCTTTTTTAGAATAAAAATAGAGGTTTGGAGATTTTTTAATTAAAAAATAATATTTTAACCTTTCGGATACAATTTAAGTAGTGATAAGATGTTAGTTTAAATTTTCATTTATTTAAACTTTTCTGATATAATGTGAATTTGTGTCGTATCCTTCTACATAAAAATTCTTTTGATGGGATTTATTTCTTGTGGATTGAAATATGATTTTAAATAAATGCATACTAGTATATAACTATTCACAGTCAATCTGTTGAAGAAATTAATTAAGCCACCGACTAACTAATTTATATTAACAGTATTTATTTCTACACGAATATTATATTTTTTTTTTAATTACACGAATATTATATTGCAAACGTAATTTTGATATTTTCCTAGGTTATAAACAAAACGTGTCTCAGTTACCTAATACAACATTTTTTATGTTTCCCAAATAAAAATCTTTTTATTTCCTAAAATGCATAATACTATTTTGTTCAACTCTGTGTAATTTTACCGTCAAACAAATATCATGACATTTATTTACATTTTAAAGAGATGTATATGAAAAATGCAAGCATTCTCAAACGTAGTTTGATAAAACTATGAATTATTTGTCGGTTGCTAAATGGTTTAATACAGAATAATTAAGCGGTCAAAGTGATTAAGAGTTCTTATGATATAGTGCAAAATGAAATATAATTGTTTGGTAATTGTTTAAAATGAAATTAGAAATCTGAATGATTAAGGGAGGTCCAGAATACAAAATGATTAATAGAGTTTTTTAACTATTAAGAGACAAAATTATTTTTTGCCAAACATGATTCACCTCTTAGTTATTCAAATGTTGACTTTTAATGAAACTATTAAGAGATAAACAAACAGTTATATCGGTTTAAATATACTATAGATGGGTTTCAAAGAAGAACATTTCTGTTTTACGAAAAAACGAGAACACTTATGGACTCAAATTAATTAATCCATAATAAAACTACAACGAATGAAAAAAAAAATTATTTATCAACAATTTTATTTTATCTTAGAGTTGCCTTTATTTGTTAGTATCATTGATGTCTTCTTATGTTGATGTCTCTGTCGTTGATGATGATGTGATAGGAGTTGGGTTCCGGTGAAAATGAGAGTTAAGGTGAGAAAATGTAAGAAGCGATCTCCACCTTTGAATACATATTAGGATGAAATGTTGGTGATTTTAGTGGCACCGGTCCACTTATGTGTAATTGAAAATAACACAAGTTCTAAAAGGGGTTTCATGATGCGTTCTAATACAAGTTAGGTGGTGTGAAGTGCACGTTTGTTATAAGGCGAGTATGAACCCGGAAACGATGAAATGGTGGGGATCAAGAATTTTGGACTTAGAGTATAGTGGAAAAACTTGATCAAAACTCAAGAAGAGAGTTCTGTATGGCTAGTCCAGAACTCTGATACAAAGCTCTACATGGTCTATATAGAGGCTCTGGATATAATTTTCGAGACTTAAGAGATCTGAAAAATGGACCAGAGCTCTGCATGTATGGACCAGAGCTCTGGTTGGTCGTCTTTGATCACTTATTTGGTTTCTTGAAACCAGAGCTCTGAGCAATTACTGTGCATTAAATGTGCAGTTATTAACCGATTACTAGAATGTGGGTGGGTAACTGTCCACTACTCCTAAAATTAATGATTATCATTTCAGTTATTTAATTCTGTGACTATAAATTCGAATTTATACTTATGTTTTTAGATACGGGTTTTGAACAATCCTCATATACTCTTTAAAAAATTGCTTTCGTTTTTGTGCATAAATTCGTGAGTGTTCTTAGGTATTATCGTAGATTGAATTTAGTGAACCCAATCATAGGGTCGAAATATCAATTGTGATATTCGGAAAGTGACTTATCACAATTCTCAAGCAATCCGACATTCTGATCGATTTTCCCTTTTACCACCAACTCTCTAACATGAAATGCATCGAGATGAGATGCATCGAATCAATCCTCGCATCAAACACGATTAATGGGTGGGATTGAGATTAAAGGTGATCATAGGTCTCTGGTCCCTTCTTATGCTTCTCATCTTAATTTTTTTTTCACACGATCTTTCGCTTGATGTGATGATGATAATGTTTTGATAAATCTAAAGCTTCTTTATTATATGATTTTTGTAGGATAATGAGGTTATAATGTTGTGATCTGTGATTTGTAGTTTTTCTCTTTTTACACCTGCATGCCTTCCATGTTCATAAAAAGGATAAAATTTATTTAATATTTTATCGGTCCTTCAACTCCTTTAAAACTATGACTTAAAACAGAATAATAAACTTACAAGTGTTCTTGCATATACGGAAACCACATACGTTCTCGTTTTGAACATTTCCTATATATATATATATATAACATGTATTTCAATCTTTTTATCAATGCCTACTTTTTTATGAACTCATCAACAAACATAGAAATAAAAACAATCAGCTTTTAACTATAGAGGAAGGTTCAAATGAGAACTTTGCATTTTTAAATGAACAAAGAGGACACTTGTGGATCACATATGGGACCCACATCATATTTGGTCCACAATTTGTTCCTTTAAGGAAGTGTGGTTCTCATTTGATCCCTCCCCTTTAACTATAACTACATTTACATAAATAGCTTATAGTGATCTCACACTTCTCTCAAAAAGTAAACGATTATTAGGTTTACAAAACAAACCAAAGTCCGTTCTATATTTATATAAAAGACTTGAAATCATGTAAGATTACGCTACGTGAGATTTTTCTTTTACATTTGAAATTTCACAACAAAACTTATTTATACAACTTTCATAAAGTTTACTGTGAAGTTTTTAAGTGTAAAACATGGTCATAAAAACAGGTTGGTTCACGTGAATTCAAACATGCAATACTAACAAAATAAGTACGAGTAATATAAACTAATAGTCGGGTTCCAGTGAGAAGTGTGAGAATTGGTTATTCATCGTTGAATGAGAAATTGACGCACATTAGGATGAGATGCACCGAGATAAGATGCATCGGATCAATTCCCTTATAAAATAAAATTAATGGAAGGATGTGTAATTAAAAGTGATCAATGGTTCAGATCCACTTCTCAGACTTCTTACCATTAACTCAACTTCTTATATGATCTACGCCTATATAAACTAAGGCTATGTTTGGCAAAAATAAGATAGTTTATAAGGTAACTTATTTTCAGTGTATACGTTTGACAAACCATAAGCTAGCTTATAAGTTAGTTTATTTTCAGTGTATACATTTGGCAAACCATAAGCTAGCTTATTGAAACGCTACATGTATTAGCGTTTTGGGAGCTTCTTGTCATTTTTCCTAATTATAACCCTCATTAACATTAATTATTAATTTTTATTTTTAATTTTCAATGTGCTCTTTTTGGTCATTTTACATTTTAATACGTTAGTTTGTCAAACATAATTTTTTTTCATCAGCTAGCTTATCAATCATCCGTTAACTTATCAGTTACCCGCTAACTTATTAACTAGTTTGCCAAACATAACTTAAATAATAAAATTTGTAGACTTGCCAAAAGAACGTAAAGAAGTTAGCCGCCGAAGACATTATGTCACACCTATCTTTAATTGCTTCTAAAATATGTTGAACATTTTAAAAAGCCAAATATCATCCTCATTAATTAGCTTTGCTGGTGGCTGGCTGGCTGACTGACTGACCCAAATGCATTATGTTTTTCCAGTTTTTTAATATCGAAAATAAATGTTTAGTTTTTTTAATTAGAATAAAGAAATAAATATTTTGTTCTAGAAGAGCATAACTTTTAATTTAACTGTTTTTTGTTTATTATACTATAAGACTGAATTAAAATTTATGTTTCTAAAAGATGTAAAGAAAAGGTTACATTTATAGATTTTAATATGAAAGATCAAAGATCACAAGTTACATTGAGATGTTATCAGTAGATTGTTTATGATAGGACGGTCTGTTAAACCCGACTCTTTTTTAAAGAAGGGTTAGGTCTGAACTGGTCCGTTAAAAGTAATGTGCAGACACGGGGAAAACAAAATTAAATTCTAAATGACCCGTGTGACCCATTTATAACTTTATACTTAAATAAAATTTCGGCAGGCCTCCTACTTCTCAATTTTCGTTATATCTCACTTTTGATATTTTTGGCTTTTAACCTGATGTCCTCGAATCTTAGAAATTTTTTCAAAGAAAATTGTGTATTTTGAATAAATTTACATAAGTTATGTTATTTAAAAGTACAACATTTTATAGGTCTATTAGCTTATAAACAAGTTTAATCTGTTCATAAGACAAATAAAGATTAGTTGGCGTGCTCATAATTTTTTTTTAAATTTACTATATTAGATTTGCTAGATAAATGATAGGTTTGGTCCACCCATATATCCAGGAGAAGACCAAAACCAATTCTAATCGTAGGACAAAGACGTGAATTAAAAGTTTAGATCGTTATTCGACTAATAGTTTCTGTAAAATACATTCAATATATTAATTTTTCCATAAATTTTCTTATTTATAACAGTGTGCATTCATTTTTCCTTGTTACGACAACCTACATTTAAATGGTAACTTTTTTTATTTGAATTAAAATGACATAACACAAGTATTAAATTTTCATGTCAATCCATTGTCTACATGACTACATAGGATGTCCACTTGTGATATACTACTAACATGACATTTTCTTATTATTTCATTACATTAAAAGGTGACAAGTTACCCCATTGTCATAATTGGTAGATTTTTAAAGTACAATATCCTAACTATAAAACAATTTAAATATAAATTATTGTAATTAAAAAAAAACTAAAGTACAATATTATTATAAAAACTCTATAATAATATGTTGTTATTTTCATCCATTTAGCCTTTTTATAAAATTTTATAGTTACGTCGAATCCAACATGATCCAATGCAGTCTTACAAATTTATGTATCAATTAAAACTTAAGAGTAAACTATAACTTTAGTCCTTGTGGTTTGTCGAAAGTAACGCTTTTCATCTCCGTAGTTTCAAAGTACAAGTTGATTGTCATGGTAAATGTTTAGATTTAATCTTCCCCCTAACAACCTTTAAAGGTTCTATTAAATATAAAGCATTTTTGTCTTTCTTTTTATCTTTTAATTAATCATAATTTCATTTTTAGAGTAAACTATGATATTCGTCCCTGTGGTTTACTGTTTATAACGATATTCGTCCATGTGGTTTAAAAATTGCTTTTTTCGTCCTTGTGGTTTGCAATTTGTTTCTCTATTCGTCCCTCTAACTAACTCTGTTAAAAGAGTCTGTTAAGTCAAGGGTTTTTTGGTCATTTTACCCTTTATTTAATTTCTCTTTTTAGTATTATGCATATATATATATATAGGGTTGATTTCCGTTACAAACCACGTCAATTCGTACAAACCGTACAAACTGCATGCAACAAAAAAAATTTAATTTTTTTTTCACTTTTTCTTAATTATTAGGGTTGATTAGTCAATAATATATGAAAAAAATTCATCAAGAATACATGAAGGTCGGTGAATCAAGAATATGTGAAACAAGATTCATCAAATTGAGAGTTTCATGAATCAATTCATTTTCATGTAGAAAGAAAAATAATTTCATGAAGAAAAGAATTATATGAAACAAATTCATCATATTAAACACTTTCATGAAAAAAAATTATTCAAAAAAACAATGAAACACGCGGTTTGTATTTGAAATCTCCCCTATATATATATATGATTACAGTCTCTTCCCTTTCCCCTCTGTCGCCCTTTATTCCGGCTAATATCATCGACTCCCCCAAATCGATGCCATCCATCTCACACCGATTAAGCTTTCACAAATCATAGATGGTTATGGTTGTTGCCTGTGGATTTTGGTTTGTTTTGAGTTTTGTTTCCAGATTTTGATGATGTTCCAACTTCCAAAGATGTTCCATAAAGTCACAAATAAGAAACAAGAAATTGTCTTTGTCTCCTATCTCTCATAAAACCATTAAAAAAACCACGAAGTTAATCATTTAATAACTAAAAGTTCCTAAAATTGTTGTTCTACAAGGTTGCATCTTTACAAAATATATCAACATAGCAATGCTGATAAACTGGTACTGTGCAGATAAACTCAGCACCAGCTTGATAACCCGACTATTTCCCGTTCTAGGTTCATATCTTATTCATGTCATCGTGAACCCTTTTAGCCCTAAATCAAACTTTTGAAAGAATATCTTTTTCGAATATCCTTTGGTCTCCTAACTCTCATAAAACCATAAAAAATATAAAAATTATCTTTCGAGTCAATAAACGAGTTAATCAATCCCTAGTACGAACGTATAAACGATTATCGATCTTGATAACTCAAAAACTCATTGTTCACAATGAACATCAAACTTATTCTGCTTCAATTTGGTCGTCTTATTCACCTTCAAAGCCAAACAAAAAAAAACCCCAAATATTCAGACAACACCCTTTCATGACTATCATCCAGTACATCAAAATATCAACAAACAAAACCAAGATCCATGATTAAAGATTATACAAATTTTACCCTCTTTTTCTTGCCAAATTCCTTGGCGTTTGATGCTGCAGTCGGGATGGAAACATTCATGATCGAATCGTGACCCATAGCCGATAATTCTTTAAACCTAAAATTCCCAAATCGAATCAAACCTCATCTGCAAAATACCTCCCAAATCGAATCGAACTCGTTTGCAAAATAAACACACAGAAATATTTGAGGGAGAAGACGAGGGAGATTGTATGATCAGTGAAGGAGATGATAGCATCTAGAATAGGGGGGTGTTTGGGATTGCTTATTTAAAACAACTTATAGCTTTTACTCAAAAGTGCTTATCAACTTTTAATAAGTTAGGAGCTCCTTACTTCTCAAAAAAACTCCTTATCACCGGTTTGGCACCGGTATAAGCTGTTTTGCCAAACACTCAAAAGTGCTTATCACCGATGTCGTACCGGAATAAGTCAATAAGTTGTTTTTATAAGCAATCCCAAACACCCCCTAGGAAGGGATATCAGATACATGGAGTGTGACTGTGAGGTTAGAGAAGACGAGACCCCCATATTAATATATTCATAAAAATCATATACAAATGCAAAAACAACATAAAGACAATAATACCCTTAGTTTAACTGACTTTTTTTTTTTACAAAGTTAGTGCAAAGAACAAAAAACGAAACAAATGCAAACCACAAGGATGAAAAAAACAGTTTTTAAACTACAAGGACGAAAATCGTTATAAACACCAAACTATACGGACGAAAATTATAATTTACTCTTCATTTTATTATTTGATCCCAGTATTGGGCCAATTCAAAAACATTACCTGCTAACACCCCATGTTTTATGGGCTGACATTACTATTGGGCCCCAAAGGATTCAGATCCTTTGAATTCTTATTATTTTGGTCTTTTTGTCTTCTTTCTATTATATTGAATCTTATTTTTTTTATTTTTTGATGATGAAAAGAAATATAACGATAATATTAACGGTAGTCATAGATTTTGATGATTTAACAATTCGTCTCACAAAGATGGAAAATTATCTATGACTTCATTTACATTTTTATGGGGAGAAGGCAGGTTGACAGTACGTCCTATCCGAATAAAAAATTGATATTTGTAAGTATCTTAAAAAGCTAATGTTCTAGTTGATTTGAAAGTTACTTAAGAGGTATATTGTCCATCTGCTTTTAGATGTTCTATATATGAACCGTGCGAATTTATAGATAAACAACCACTTGGTTTATGACGCATTGGTTAAGCGTCAAAAAAATATAGTGGAAAATATCTTCTATCTAAGGTTCGATTTCAGAAGCTGTCCAACCCTTGTGGCCACGGAGGTTTATCTACGATGACTCTAAGCCTTTTGTGGTCGACTGGTCGCCCAAGGGATTAATCAGTATCCATAAGCTGATTCCAAAACTCATGATTATACAAAAAATAAAATATATATGTAGATAAACTGAACTCTAATATTTCTTGTTTAAAATAACACATATACAAAATATAGTTCTTTGTATTTTTGTAAAGACAATAAATGTTTAATATATAGTTTTTATGTTTATTGTGAAACATAGCAATTGGGGACCAAAATTCCTATGCTTCATAATTTTCACATTAATTAGCTGACATTGTATTTGCTACTCGGACACAAAAATACTTGTGGGCCAACTATGTGCCATACATATTATTATATGATAATGAACATATTGAAATTTAAAAAATTAAATTTTATAAATAATAATTCTTAAAATCCTCTTAATGATAGTCTTTTTATTCTTACGAGTCATTTTATTTCTGTAAAACAATTGTTTTAACTATGGATCCTTAGTCATGTTAAAATGAAAATCAAAGGTAAACCATTTCAATAAATCATATATAATGGACTTTTTTCTAAAAGCAATATATTAAAATAAAACTAGCAAGATGTTACAAATTACAACCAAATTACACGGAAAATTAACCACGATAACACCCAACGTCGCGCTTGAGAATACCCAACACAAAATGACGAAACCGACAACCCTAACCAATAACCTGCAATCCACTTAAGGGCAATTACCTGGAGAACTTGAAAAAAGCCGACCTCGACCGTAACACCGAAAACGAAATCCCCGAAACCACGAGCAAACTAAACATTGGGCACACCATTCTACCAGGCGATGGCAATACGAGATGTTAGTGCAGATTGTAGGGATCAACCACAGACTGTTGGAAAATCACAAGTTTAATGTTTAGGGCTTGGAACTATGTTGTGACCGAAAACACGAAAACGACCAGATACACCGCAACCCAGCTACGACCTCCCGAAAAATTCCACCACCGAAACCACGAGACTTGGCACGTTAAAATGGAAAATCAAGGCAAACCAGTTCAATAATCCTTATATAATGGACCTTTTTTAAACGGCTCTTAAATAATGGACCTTAGTCATCTTAAAATGGAAATCAGGGCAAACTGTTTAATAAATCTTATATAATGGAGGATAAGATGTAAATAAATATTATATCCAAATTTAAGGAATAGCCGGGGTTTTTTTCGAGGGGTTACAAAGATATTGATTTTATTAAAGAAGTAAAGTCTCTAAGCAAGTTGGACTTATGAGAATATTAAAAGTAATGATTTTGAAATTTTGTATGGCTTTTGGTTTAGTGTGACTGAAAGATCAAAATTTAGTGGCAAGGTCTATTTAATAAGTGTTTATTATTTATAAAATATCAAACTTCAACCAAGCTTTCAAAGGGGGAGGCAAGTAAGTGCTTAAACTTCATATTTGCTTACTGTTTTTGTTTGAACCTTTGTCACATTCTTTCTCTCTCTCTATATATATATAGAGAGAGAGAGAGATAGAGAGAGAGGAAAGTTTAAATGTGAACTCATTTTTTGTTGTGAACGTGAGGACGAATCTTAACCACTTATCCGGTCAATAAAGGCGGCTTTGACCTGGTTCCCCTCCTTTAATAATCTCCACCCTCCCATGAATCGCGTCAATCCTCCGTGATCGCGTCCACCATAACCGAAGATGTGTGGCTGAGCTTCGTCCTCATGTTCACAACCAAAAATGAGTTTACATTTGAACTTTCCTCTATATAATATATATATTATATACATGAAATTAAGATAAAAAAAACATTTGTAACATTTACTTTACAAGATGGGGTCCTCAAACACATTAAAAAGGCTCTAAAATTAAATTGTGCATCAAAATACCATGAGAATCCCATATTGCATTGGTCTTTAATGCCTCTCAGAGCTTTCTTGACATCAATTTATAACTCACAATTACTTTCGTACCAATACTTTCCAAAAATTTACATCATTTCCGGAATGATTATATATCACACGGTTACTCCATTTCAATAACTATAGACGAACGTACAACATGTTTTTGAAAAAAAAGACTTGAAAAACGTATCCCCAAAACCAAAATTGTTTGCTCAATCATAAACATCTAGATATGATATTTTAGACTATAATATAACTAATTCAAAGATTATGTAAAACGTATTATGATATGGATTTGGGTAGGCAATGTCAAAGTGTGTTTCAATGTGAGATATGAAACAGGACTCCCAATATTTTCAAGGCTCGGTTATACATGTTTAACATTTTCCGATTTTTATGTGTTTCAACTTTTAATCAAATTGAATATGTTTTGGCTCAATTGTTATAATATGGACAAAAAGTTGATTACCAACAACCCCAACCAGCCCCACACGAAACCTGTCTCCAAGGACACCAATGTGAGGGGACATTTTAAGACTCACTCAGCGGCTGAGGCTAGCCAGGGGCCTGAGATCGAACCCAAGACTTGTTATGTTTTGGCTCAATTGTTATAATGTTTTAGGTTTTTACTTTTTAGTTGATTTGACAATTTTCTGTTCTGACTTCCCAAGAAAGTTAGGAAAATGATTCTATTTAATAGATTTCATATGTTACTTTACTATTTTAGTACATTTTTGTTGTTTTAGTTTGTAAGATTTTTAATATAATGTATAGTATGAGATTTTATATGTTGTTTTATTTATTCCTCATTTAGTCGATCTATAATCTTATTACAAGTGTAGCAGAGCCGCCAAAAAAGTTGGAGCAACATAGGATTGGAGTTGATAAATTACGAGTAGATTTAAACGTTTTACGGTGCATTTGGTACACAAGACATGGTAGAAACAAAAATACTTACCCCATGTTTGACGTCACAATTAAACTAGGATAAGACAGTAATGCACAAGACAAAAATGCAGTTTTTTTGTCCAACCAAAATAGATGGAAAAAGTTTTCCGAAAAACCATCAAGAAATGGACAAGATATATAAATTACAGATCTACACATGTCAAACTAAAACCCTAAACCTTTTACAATTCCTTTCACTTACATGCCTTAAGGGTTGTTTGACGGTTGTTGAATGCCTAAATGGTTTGGTGCAGAATGATTAAGTGATCAGAATGATTAAGAGTCTTTTATAATTGTTTGCTAATTTACTCAAAAACAAAATTAGGGCTCTGTTAAAGGAGGTTCATGATACAAAATGATTCTGAGAATTTTGGAACCATTTATAGGCAGATTTATTTTTTACCAAACAGAATTCACCTTTTAGCGAATCGGAGGCTGCCTCTTAATGGAACTGTTAAGAGGTAAACACACATCAAGTGGCCTGTTACATTCCTATTAATCAAAAAATCAAACTTATTTTCTTCCTGTTTTCAACAGTTGGTGTTGCATTATCTAGGTACAGTAAAAGGGGTTTGGACCATTCTGTTCATCTCCAAGTCATGAGTGATGTGAAATATGATTCTTTTTGATGTGGCCTGTCTCTTTGGTCAATTCTACAAATGGCAATACTTAAAAAAGAATCAATCACCACTAATCATATGCAAAATTGTAAAACATAATTTCCAAAATACAGAATCAAGAAACTCAATTGCCAATGAACAATTACAATTGTGATTGCAAAACCCAAATGGTTTTTTTTTTTTTAACAATTTCACCTCTCCCTGAACCACCATAAACCACCATCACAAACCACCATCATAAACCACCATGAACCACCATCTTTTGGTTCCTAATCCCATTACAAATCCCACCATTTTTTTTTTCTTTTTGAAACAAAGAATTAAAAAGACCTCTCTTTTTTCCCTCAAAATCTTTAACAGAAACCAACAAAAAGAAAGTGAAACATTAGGGTTTTTTTTCTGTAAAGACCTCATCTTTGCTTCTACCCATATCAAGAAATCTTGAAAAAAATACCTGGGAATCGAAGTTAATCCGCTATACACGCGAGTCCGGCACCTTTTCGACTAAATCTTGAAATCCATCATTAGGGTTTTTTTCTACCTTTATATCCCCCTTTTTTTCACTGGATGGTTCTTGTAAGCTTGCACTTTGAAATGAAAATTGAATCTGAATAATTTAAGCTGCATAACTTCAAAAGCTCAGCTGATTGTTGCTTTAGAGATGGATTACAACCACTTTGGATAACAAGAAGAAGCTTTGCTGCAAGACCCACATCTACAGCAATCAATGAATACTCTTGAGGTGAAAGCTTGCAAACGGACCATAAGATCGATAAAGCATGTTGTGTACAGTTTTCCGAAACCCTCATCAAAATTCTTACCATATTCGGTATGGTTTTCGAACAATTACTCAAACCCAATTTACCTTCTTTAATGGTTGAAAGAGTGTCCAATATGAAAAGGGCTAATTCCAAACAATTAGGGTTCAATTCGGGCAATAATTCGACCAATTGAGGGATAGCACCAATGGTAACAATCAAGATTCTAACTTGTTTGTGTACGCTAATCGATTTGAGTAAACTAAGAGCGGGCAAATTCCCATTTGGGAGGCGTTTATCTCTAACCATTTTCATCAAAGCAACTAGTAGACTATGGCTCGATATGATTTCCACTTGGAAATTCTCTTCTTCCATCAGAAGTTCGATTAATTTAGTACAATTGATCTTTGTATCTATGGAACCTTCGTTTAACATGTCCACCATTAACGATATCTTGGCTGGCTGCATAAGATTCAATCTTGAAGACGAATCTAGTTTCAAATGAACAAGAATCGAAACTACCTCTGAACCAATGGCATGAGATGTGTATGGACCCAATAACGATGAAAGAAGACTCACTCCACCATTGTCGACCACTGTTTTTCTGGCGATTGTGTGAGTTGTAACAACTCGCCGGAGCTCTTTAAGCGATAAAACTCGAGCTTGACCCTTAACCGTTTTAAGGGTGTCTAAAATCTCGATTGCCATTCCGGAAACATCTTCGGATTTCTTCTTCATTTGGAAGTATTTTTGGGAAAACCAAGTGTGAACTAATCTGTGAAGGGTGTTGTTTGGGGTTAGAGAATCATCCCAAAGTTCTTGCATAGTTGTTGGGCAAGTGAAATGACCTAAACTGAACCATTTCAAGATATTGGATCGCTCGTAGGTTTGACCAGTGCAAAGGGTAACAGGGTCTTCCATGGGTTCAAGAGAAATTGGGCAAATGAACACCGATGGAATCTCCGGTAAGTTTAACTCTTCAATCATCTTTTTCAGATCCAGTTTCTCAGCAAACCCACCACCAAAACCAACTCCTCCGCCACCACCGCCACCGCCGCCGCCGCCACCGCCCAAAACCCCATCTTTGATAGCGGTTTCTAGATCTAGAACTTGCCCATCTGCCCCATCTCTTCTCGAAGAAAACACAGGCATTTTCACAAACACTTGGTGTGCAAAAACACACAAACACCCTTTGTGACGAAACGAAGCGAAACGAAAATCACCTCCTATGGAAAAGATTTTCTCTCTTCCATTTCACACCGCAAAGAAAACATGTTTCTCTCTCTCTCTCCTCTAATGGCGAGTCCTTTTCACTTTAACCGATTTTTCTCTTTCTTTTTCTACGGTCAAAAGACTCATCACCATCATAATAAAAATCATAAACAGAGCATAATAATAATAATAATAATCAAATGACACACGACCCAAAATTCAAAGTGATTTCACATCTCATTCAAAGCCTTTCAAAAGGGTTGAATCATCAAACAAATACCAGAATAGTCATTGAATTAAAAAAAAATTGAAATCGAGATTACACAGAGATCTATGTACTTTTCTCAAGTGGGGTTATATAATATAAAAGAATCAAAAGGGAAAATTTGCTAAAGAACAAAGCGACAGAACCTGAAACAACTAGTCTTCAAAGACATTGAAAAGCCGCTGATGATGATGATGAAAAATTATGAGTAAAAAAAACAGAAAATTTATGAATTTTGGAATCGTAAAGATGGAAAGAAAAATCAAAACCCCCAATCGAGCAATTGGTTTTTGTGGCAGTTGTTTGTTCAAAAAGCAAAATTAATTAAAGATAATAAATAAAATAAGGAAGATAGGAATTTGTTGAAGTGTTTTTGGTTTTGTTTTTTCTTTGAGTAAACTACGATTTTGGTCCCTGTGGTTTACTGCTTATAACGATTTTGGTCCTTCTGGTTTAAAAACTTCTTTTTCTTGTCCCTGTGGTTTCATTTTACTTCTATTTTCGTCCTTGCCACTAACCCAGTTAAAAGTAGCCGTTAAAAACTTTTGCAAAGTTACATATTTAGTCCTTATGTTGTTTAAAATTTAAAATATTTAGTCTTTGTGTTATAAAAAATTTAAAATATTTATCCTTCAGTTTTATTTGTTATATTAAATATTATTAAATTATAAATATTTAAAGTTTTACGTTTAATTTAAATTATTATCTGAAAAAGTTTAATAGAATTTGAGAAAAAAAATAGTTTTATTTATATTCAACCGGTTGTTTTTACTAAATGTATTTTCCTTTCGTTATGTTATATTTCATTTAAACTTTATCTTTTATTAATTAATACAATTTTGTTTAATATTTAAATTAAAAACAATATATATTATATATATATATCTCTGTGTGTGTGTATGTGTGTGTGTGTGTGTGAGAGAGAGAGAGAGGGTATGTGTGATATGTGTATTAAAATATAATAAAGAATGAAAAATAAAAAAAATTATAATATATAAATGTCAAATTTATAGTTTATTAATATTTAATATAACAAATAAAATTGAAGGATAAATATTTAAAACCTTTTATAATATAAAGACTAAATATTTTATATTTTAAACAACACAAGGATTAAATATGTAATTTTTCAAAAGTTTTTAACAGCTACTTTTAACTGGGTTAGTGATAAGGACGAAAATGGAAGCAAAATGAAACTACAGGAAGGAAAAAAGCATCTTTTAAACCACAGGGACGAAAATCGTTAAAAATAGTCAACCATAAGGACGAAAATCGTAGTTTACTCTTTTTCTTTTCTATTCCTACGCTTTCGTTGATGGAAACGATGGAGATGTGGGCCCAGTATTACCTCATCGGCCCGGTATACACGTGCTGACCTTTTTTTATTATTAATGTGCACAGTTTGTAAAATAGAATTATTAATCATTTCAAATTTAATTTTAAATAGACATTAAATATTTTAAAATAAAGAAAACAAAGATTTATGTAAATCTTTATTTTGAACAGCAGTAAAATTATTAATATCAGCAACATGCTAAAGTGAAATTACAAAATATTTATAGTAAGGATGGAATTTTACAGCCATCCAATCCAATTAAATATATTATGCACCTAAAAATAGAAATGAGTTATATTGTTATCTCATATTGCTGACTTTCTAGGTTTAATGGATCTGAATAAATTAATATTTCGGAAATACCATATTGACCATAATGTTGTGTAAATGACTGCCTCCAAACACTCAGTCTCTCATTTCCTCAAACAAGTTGCATCTGTCCATCTCTTTCGGTCTGGAAGATTATTGAAACTAAGGACATCGATGTTCCACCATCGTCCTATATTTCTCTAGATGTCTCACGCCAGCTTGCATTTAAAAAATAAACGATTCAACAATTCTACTTCTCTATCGCAAAACGGAGAAACAGAGGATTGCACATCAATGCCTCTTTCATTCATGAGGTGGCTTATTTAAGGTAATATACTTAGTTGATCTGTTGTTAGTATTACGGATGTGGTTTAAGGACCAGAGTGAAAATGCCGTTGTAGTGTGTCTGTAATACTTACGGACCTAAGTTATAGACCTAATAATAAATGGATAAAAATAAAAGAGGAAGAGTTAAGAAGATAATTCAAATATGTATTTTGACATTTGAGTCCAATTCCCTTAATTCATCTGACCGATTTGTATATATAATAATGAACACAAAAGGTTGTATGGTTATTTTTAAACTATACAATTTTAAAATTATTTATAATGTGTTATTTATTTAATTTTCGTCAAATGCTAAAAAATACATACAAAATTTTCTAATATCTAGAGACACTTTTTCGATTTTTAACCTTTTAGGTTTTCCATCCATCTGATTTGTGGTGTGGCACGGAGTTCTCGACCAATAAAATATAACTTTTAGCGTTCGGTTGAAATTGTTCTAATAATAAAAATTAAGAGTAGATTACATGGTGCCCTTGTGGTTAGTTGTTTTTAACAGTTTTGTTATTTTTTAAAAAATTCAACGAAACTTATCTTTATGGTTTTATTTTTTAATGAGTTACAATTCTTTTTTGGAAATGATATCTTAGACATTTGCCTAGACTAATTCCTGACAATTTTAATAATGCTAAAACATGCAGCCCTGAGATAATTCTCCAGTGGCCACAAGTTGTTTGCGTCTGGATTCAAATCTGGGGTAGATGGTTTATCTAGTCTCGTCCCCACGAGTCTTAACCAGTATGCCACAAGCCTTGTGGTCATGAGTTACATTTCTATGGTTGTAAATTTTTTTAATGGATTGGATCCTTATTGTTGTAACTTTTTAATGTGTTTGGTCCTTAAATAAATCAACAACTTAGATTCTTATGGTTATATTAAAAACCTAATTCATAAAAATGCATTTATAAACCACAAGGCTTGTGGCGTACTGGTTAAGTATTGTGGGGGTGAGGCTAGATAATCTATCTACCCCAGGTTCGAATTCAAGCGCAAACAACTTGTGGCCACTGAGGAATTATTTCAGAAATGTATACTTTAGCAGTCTTAAATTATCAGGGATTAGTCTAGACAAATATTTAAGATACCTTTTAAAAAAAAAAGCATTTATAGAAACACAATTCATTGAATTTTGAAAAGAGGAACAAGAAAAAATAAAAACATATAACTACGAAAACGAAACATGTAATTTACTATAAATGTTTTTATTTATTAATAATCTTTTATTGCATTATTAGAGTAAAATAATGGGAAAGCACACCTTGACCATGACAGTGTGCGTTTGACTCTGCATCTTTTTCTTATTTTATTTGTTATAAATATATAATTTAAGATTCAGTCATCATTTTATTTATTTTAATAATAAATTATAACAACTCAAAAGCAAGACCGATCGTTTATAGGGTTTTTAGTGTCCTGTATAAAAATGTTAAAAAATATCTATATACCTATTTCTTTAAACAAATGAAAGAACGAAAATGCAAATTTTTAAAGGGTTTATAACCTATTAAAGTTAGACGTCTGATCCTCATACTAATTATCATTAATTATAATATAAAAAAAAATACAAATCGGGGACATAAAAACCAAGCCCTGAATTACATTTAGAATGATAAACGGATAAAACGTGGATTAGTTAAGATCGTGATTCCTTCTTTTCTATTATTCTAATAAAATAGAACATTTACTTCAATATATAGAATTTAAAGGATATGGGAAACTATAATTAATTTTTACTAAAATAGTAAATTACATTGAAGTTAGTGTCTAAATTTCATGCGACAATGTTAAACCTCGATGTAAACAAACGTCAAAAGAACAATGATAGATCGTAAAATTCATAATCTTTGCTACTGTGCATTGTAAATAACAAGTGCCCGATAAGGCAATATCAAAGATGTTGTTATTGTTGCGCAACATGCTCCAACTATGTGGTGCTGACACAGTGATGTGCTCATGTGCATTGCAAATTTTAATTTTCAAAATTCAATATACAACAGCAAAACTCATTATCAAAATGAGAAAAGCTTTTTAGCCTTAGCCTAGTAAGTTATCCACACCACCATGCATGACACAACTTTACAATAATCAATTAGAAATTTAGAAAAAAAAATTGCAAAAAGAATTAGTGATTCATAAATCATAAAATGACTTGTACAATAACTAAGCAAGTTCATTCAACAATAGAAATCGGTCATTTAGGATTTCTATCTATGACTTTTTGAATCTAGCTTCATGACCGTTAAGCGGCTGGAAACGAAACGCCATGCCTTGAAAAGCGGAAGATTCGAACATTCAATAAACAATAGGAGTTGGATTAAGTGGGTTGGAATGTTGCGCGTTCACCGGTTCACGGTGTGCATTCAATATCCATCGCTACTAGGTCTTGGACCTATTTTTTATAGTTAAAGTCTAATTGTCCAACTTATTAAACCCAATTAAAACCAAGGTTCTAAATGGTGTGACGTGGCGACGAGGCCAAGCCTCAAGCCTTAGAAGCCACAGGCCATGACGTTTTCAAAGCGTGACTTACGGCGTCAAATTTCAAATTCATATACAATATTATATATATAAAAAACATATGTTTTCTATTGTTACTCAATGAGTTAATAGTAATGAGCAAGTTAAATTAAGTAATATATTAAAAACTAGCAGATACGACGTTAAAAACGTAAAGAAAAATCAAATCTCAAATTATAAAAATTGTGCATTAGGACATGGTGTGCCACGGACTTAACGTGGCGTAAGACACAAGCCTTGCCATGGCGCCTGTGCGGCGAGCTTTTTAGAACATTGATTAAAACTAGTAATAGATGGACAATTTGATGTCGTTGATGGCCTGTGCAGTCACACAAACTGCACGTGGCCATGGCCGGCCCTGCTCAAAAGAAAAATATATAACAAGTTAATATATCTATATTAAAGTTTTCACAATTATTACTTAATTTACTTTTGGTTTTTTTGAAAAGTCTGGAATAAATAAACATAAGTTAACTTATTAAAATGCTATAAAAGTAATTTTTTACTACCTTTCCAATTGTCCTTTGATTATGTGTAACAATTATTTTTAAATCAGTAGGTTTTTTTCTATAATTTGTATTTTGTTATAAAACAATTAATTATTAACATATTATATTATTAGTAATTTGTTTAATTATATTATATGTTGTTAGAAACTTATAATTTACTAATGTAAGCAATCTCATCTCCATCAGTTTATATTTTTCAACAATCTTATCAACTATATTTTTGGCCAAAAGTGATTAGTTGAGCAACTAGTTTATCTTGGAGTTCACCAAATAAGCTAGTTTTGTTTTTGAACGACATTTTATAATATTTTTATAATACATTGATCGTGTAAGCTTCGAGCACTGTAATATTTTTTAAAGATTTTAAAGTTTGATCTTCCGTTTTCAAATGTATTTTAAAAAATTTATTAAAGATATTCTGACTTAATTATTCACTCCCATTTCTATAAACAAATATTTTGGTTATCAAATGAATCGATGATATCAACGGACAAAGTCATTAACTTGTGGTAACTTTGACACCTATAAATCTTTTTTAAAATTGTGATTTTATTGAAATATATGTTCTAAAATTATGTCCATGATGAAAATTAGGCAGTTTTAGTAATACGTAGTTATTATATTTTTTATTAATAAAATAAGTAAATGGCAATTTATTTTAACTTATAGTGAAATTTTTTCCCCACCTTATAATTAAAAATATTAAAAAATAGATATTTATTTTTAAACAAATTAAACTGAATCCCATCAAAAGACACACTACTACATAAAATTTGCTTGCAAATTTTTTTTCTGTGATGAAACAAAAACTAATCACTTTTAAAATATTTTATATGGAAAGTTTTTATTGGAGTAATATAAAAAAATGATTTCTCTTTTACGATAATAAAATTCACTAGAGATTAATCACTTTTAAAAAAAATGGGGTGGATGATAGGAAATGGGTATGATGAATAAGTTATAAAAATACGGGAAAAATAAATACAAATGTTAAAAAAAAGATAAAAGTTTGAAAGAAAAAAAATAACCAAAATAAGTAACGAATGTGTCCCATGTAGATTGCAAAACTCATTTTTTTTTGCATACAAATGTATTTATTAATTAAAGTTGGATCATATTCAATAAATATTTGGTATAATTCATTTTAGTAAAGAGTAGTCTGTGATTTCAAGAAACAGAAATTGTTCAAAAATCCAACAAAGTTTGCTCAAAATATTAAATGATTTAATCGATGTTATCTCCACAAATTTGAAGCAAACCATTACGAAAAATGTTAAAATAACCATTTTTTAATTCACAAGTATTTTTTTTTGCCGATATAGACTCCTGAGGATGCTCTAGAATGTTTTCGGTTGCTCATTCTAGAACTACTATCTTTAGCTCTGGAAATGAACTGGGTCGGCCCTGACATTTTGGAGGCCCCGTGCGAGAACAAAAATGTGGCCCTATACTTTCTTAATTGTATTTTTATCAAAAAAATTATTACTAACTTCAAAAACCAAATCCTTAAGTGTGGAAACATAACATGTTTATAAACAAGTTGGCTATGTTTTCTGACACATGAACATCAGCTTTTTCTACCCTTGGTTCTTCTGCAATTTCACCATCTTCATCCACACCCACGCCTACTCTTTCACTATGCACCCCCTCATTATTTCAACATCATTAATAACTTCATTTTCAAACACATTTTTCTCTACTTGCCTTGATTCTCGAATACTTGAAAATTCTGATGTCTGTTTGATAATAAATCGATCAATGGTTCCTCTTTGACTTTGAACAAATTCTTCATCTTCTATTTTTTGACGTTTAGAACAACCTGACTCAAATTTTCTAGTTGGAGGTATCCTATTTTTATAAAATAAGTCAATCATTATTGGTATATACAAAAACACATATAAAAAAGTAATTCATTTATTGTTAATAAAAGAGCATTAACATTAAAAATTAAACAAAGAACAACAGAACATACATAAAGAATCAAATAACAAAGTTATAGAAGAAAACTAATAAAAAGCTAAGTAAATAAAAAGTATTTATATCATTATAAAATTTGATATAATACCTAAGTGGAAGTGGAATTGAAGAATGAAAAAAATTGAATAATTAAAGAACCAAGCTCCATGTTTGATTTTTTGGAAAATTGCAGCAATTTAAATGTAATTTTTTGACATTTTAATTAGAATTATCAATATAATTAGAATTATCAATATAATGACGGTTGCAAATTAAAGATGAACAATGAAAACCTAAATTATGCAAAACTAAAATTAATAATGTTAATTAAAGTAGAAAACCTAAATATTAATAGAATGACTGATGTCATTTATAATCAAACTGCTGTTGTTATCCAATTTATAATCAGCCTAATTTTTTATTTTTTGTTTTTTATCCAATCAAAATCGATTTTTACGATTTTGTTCCCCATAATTTTTGATCAGGTAAAAGATAAAAGATTGATAAAAGAACATCATTTAACGACCATTTGAAAGAATGATCAAATCTGAATGTTGTTTTGTAAATTTGTAATGTCTAAAGTACATCACCGCAAGTACCAAATTTGCATTTTACTCTAGATAATATTATGTTTATTTGGTACTAGTAGTGTACCCGCGCAATGTAATGGCCTTATTCCACTGAACAACTTCTGTCAACAAACAAGTCATAAGAATTACATATTGAGTCCCAGAAGTTTCCATACTGATACTACTCGATATACTACTAATTTACATGATTTCACATAAGTTCATATAACATGTAAAATCCCAAAAAAACCAAACCAACAGTTTTCATAGTATATTTAGCATAAACCCTATATTTTCCCTTTTCCTTTCTCTTCCGGAGGTACCTGTCCTGAAAACAGATATTTGAAATAAAAATGAGGGTTAGACCAAAAGGTCTAGTGAGTAATCCCTGTACATTTGTTAAAAGTAGAACTCTCAATATTTTAGACATAACTGATCTATAAAAATAAACTCAGTTATACTTTATATTTAGAGTTTTTAAGAAATAATTGTGATGTGTAGTCCTTCAACGACAATCACTTTCTTCAGTACAATACCACCCCTATACCCCATCTGTGAAATGCCACCCCTATACCTCATCTGTGAAATTCCACCCCTATACCTCCTCCATTCTGTACAATGCCTCCCTTATTCCCCATTCTTAGTGATACGTCTTAAAACGTCATCACTTTATTCGATTACCAGAACTTACAATATAAAGATTATCAAACTGATTTTTAGAAAAGATAACACTGAAGTTATCGCGTCCTCATGAATCGAGAACCCAAGATGTCGATGTCGGGCCTCATTGACCCGACAAATGTATTGATCGAGTCACATGGATTCGATAACCTCGTTTTATCGGGTCATAAGAAGTCGACATAATTTCTTGTCGAGTCCTAGAGGGTCGACGTAAGTTCTTGTCGAGCCTTACTGAATCGATAATAAATCTTGTCGGGTCCTATTGAGTCGACAACCTTTCTTGTCGATTCACAAGGATCAGACTTAAAATACTTTTCAAATACTAATAAAATTGTAAATAAACAGTTTAATCAGACATGCATGTAATCAACAAGCATACATGTAAAACAGTTTTAAGTAAAAACTCACCTTGAATGATAATAACCAACTATTCTCTGAGACTTTTAACCGGCTATAAGATCAAAACACGACGTATGCTATAATACAAATCTATCGTTTAAAACCCCGGTATAAACTTAAAGCTTAATGAAATAAAAGCTTATAGATAAAACTTAATTTCATACCTTTCAATTCTCTTCTTTCTTTATGTTTGGACGAAACCACAAAGACCAAAACTTTTTTCTAAAATTCTCTCCACTTATGAATCTTAAATGAAAAACAAACTGCATACTAAAGAGAAAGAAAATGAAAGGCGGTTCCTTGGGGTTTGCTACACATATCTTACCAAAAAAAAATGAAACATACATGCATACAACAAAGTGATTTGCACAAATAAGAGGTGGCCACGAGGAGGTGACCACTATATTTCAAACTAACCCTTTAACTTATAACAATAAACAAGATCACCCCTTATACTTCCAATTGCTAATTATTTTTGGAACCCGGTTATTACACGCAATGCGGCGGGATGCAAAAGTTCTGTCAAAATAATTTCAATTTTTAAATGTCAAAGTTTTGCAAGGTATCTTAAATCCAAATATGAAAAGTTAAACCAATTTCTTGGTAAGCAAGAGTTATTGCTCTTGCCTGTAGGCATGTACCTAGTAAGCATTTGGTAAACGACGCTAACGGGTTGTTTACCCGTATGCTTAGACAATAAATGATTACAAGTAAGGGTCAAAACTCTAAATTACTTTATCCGGTAAGATTGTAGTCCATTAAAACGACATCGTATGCTATTGCGTAATTTACTCGATAAGCGCTTAGACTCTTTATTCTTATCATTGTTCTTACCAGATAATATGCACCCTCTTCGAGATGTAACGGATGAAATTGCCAACAAAGCAAAAATCAACAAAAAACAGAAAAAACAAGTTCTGGATGCAAGAACAAAAAAAATCAATAAAATAATCTTATTGATGACGGAACATATAGATATTTCAAAACTTCTTAGATGCAAGATCAGTTGATTCATTTATGTGAGATCAATTGATTCTTTTGTCTTCCCATAAGATAGTGTTGAATTCTACCGTAAGCACTTACCGGGTAAGTGTTTGCTAAGCGGTCGGTAAGAATAAAACTGTATCATGCTTGTTGCTTGCTGTTTTATAGCCTTCGTTACTTCCACATAAAGAGTAGTATATATCCTACTACTTGGTCAATCATAGGACTCTGCAAGAAGCCAATTTTGAGACATTTTAATCCAACGTATGAAACAAAAACAGCATATCCAAACAATAAGATGCTATCACAAACATAAATCAAGAAAAAATCCATAAAAATATACTTAAATTGAACTTTGAGATAGTAATTTAGAAAATGATTAATCAAATACATGATATCCATAAAGATATACTTAAATAACCAATGGTACTCTTTGATGCTGAAATCTCCAAAGCAGATAAATAGAATAAGCAAGAGAAATAAATTCAACATTTATAAAATTTGTTTGTTTTAGCGCCTTATATACAGTAGACAACAAAGTACTTACTCCCATGGAACAAATATGATAAATATTATTGGTTCACATATATGATATATCCAAACTGAAATATTTTAAAAAATATCCTCAAATATGGCTGTAAATAGTAATTTAAACTATAAATTCTTATGGATAGAAGATGAGTATGATCAGTATCAATATCAATATCCTGACTTATTGAGAGTGAATCTAAAGAACGCATTCCAACTAAATATTAGCATACAGTCAACCTTTCAAATAAATAGGGGAGTTTGGACATACCTTGTCATCATCTTGTAAGGATTTATATACTCTTGCCCATAGCCTCGCCGTTCCATGAGCTGCAAGCAAGAATCCCACCGACAAATTTTATTAGTAAGCTTGAGAAACTCATGGTAAGTAATACTCCTTTTGGCGATGAAAGTAGCATAACATAAAAAACACAGACGAATGCTTCTAAAGATCGTATGACATGGATAGTGTCTAAGACAAAAACCGGTTCTCATTTGGGAGGTAATATATATCCCAGATTCACTAACTTGCTATTTTTCCTACATTCAATTTAATACCACAAGGCAAACCCGACAATCAACTTATTCGTTCAAAAAGAATCCCCGTGTGAAGCAACCGACTATCTGGAAAATATAAGCCTTTATGAGCTTCGAGTTCTGAATTCTATGCCAGATTTTGGCTTCTAAGTTGACATGGAACCTTTTTTAATATGATAATGCAATTTGAATATACAAATCACTGAAACACTCAATTGAAATTTTTTATTTATATATTATTGGATGTCATATATCCCTTTTCCTTAACTCTTGTGTTTACATTCCAAACTTAGAAGGCATTTAATTGCAGATAGCTTGCAATTAATTCTGGGATTATGGGGGAAAAGAATACTACCTCCATTTCAAAATATAATAGCACTTTTAATCTTAACTCTTATAACTTGAAACCGGGCTTTGCAAACATGAGTGCAGTGAGAACAACATGGGATTGGAGACCCTATATTCTTAAATGAATGTAGCAACATAAATGTGAAACCCTGCATTCCAGAAAAATGGAGGTACGACTCACTTTTCAGGGGTCAAATGAACCATCTTCCAAATTTCCAATTCTATATTTGTCAAGGGAGGACACATTTTTCTAACGGACTACTATGAAGCTATTGCATACACTACTTAGATATGTGTGTATATATATATATATTGGTTATAAAACTATTTTTGTTTCATATCTTTTCAGCATTACTTGTTACTTATTAGAATGCTACCACAACCACAACTGATGTATTTTCCATGTCAACTTTTTCCCATCATACATGCTCCATAGAAGATGACAATGATATGAACATTCAATCAAGAACTAACATTTCATACCAAGCTGATGGAATAATACATCCGAATTTTATATAGCAGTCCTTTAAAAGACTAAATGTAATTGTATATAACTGCTAACTAAACGAACTTGGTAAATCCCACACAAAGACGTAGCCATCAATTAATGTGTATGGTAACATAAAAATAACTAAAAACAACATAAAAGTAGCAACAAAAAAAAAGCAAAGCTTCATAACCAATGATATAAGAGAACACACTGGAGGATCATCACAAAAAGTTATGGTACCATCTCAAGGAGTAACGTTGTGAAATGTATACTTGTAAACCATGAACAGATAGCGAGATAGAGAGAGACTCGCAGTTACCTTTTTCGATGTTCATAAGAAAACAGAGATCAATCGACGATGGCAATCGAAGCTGGAAACTGAAATAACGAAGTCGGATCAGAGACCAAAAATCGAAGCTGGAAACCCTGAAATCAAAGCCAATCGAAGCAAAAAACTCTTCAACCAGATTGTACCTTTTTCGATGAAAACCCTAATCGAGGGTGAATCGATGGAGCGAGAGAGTGAATCCATGGAGCAAGATTGAATCGATGGAGCGAGAGTGAACGGTATCGTCAGGGATGGGATACATATTCATCTCGGATGCTGAAACGTCACTTTGGAGGGCATCGAGAGTGAATCGTCGTCTTGGAGAAAGCTTCTGTATGAAGCGTGAGAGAGGTGGAGAGAAACCCTTTATTAGTCCACGATGAATCTGATGAGTTTGGGATATGAACCGGTTTTTAAGACTTTTTAAAAATTAAGACCTTATGCATAAGAAAGTAGTACCTTATGTATAAAATGTTATGTTTAAGACTTTAAGATTCTATGCAGTAATGAGTAGTACCTTATCTATAATAACTTGTTTTTTAAGACTTTAAACAAATTTTATTTATATAGTATAGATAAGTAATATCAATTTAAATATATGGGTAACCCATGTTTATTTTTCGGAACAAATTTAAATTCATTTTTGGGCTCGTGGGCTCGAAAACCTCTTGAATCTTGATGATCTTTATAAAAATGGCCCAATTGCCAATTTCATAAGCCAATTGGGCTAAGGAAAATACCCACTAGCAGCCCAAAATACTTGTTTAGTACAAAAAAATACCCTTTTCGTCATATTTGATGTATAATTTAATACGAAAATAGTCTTTAGAAAGAAAGATGACATTTATTGCTAGTGGATAAATAAATAATTTTGAAAGGAAAATTATTTTCAAAACAAAAACGATGTATTTTCCGATAAAACTTAAGTTTGAAATCGCTACAATTTTTTGTTACAAAGAGGGGAGTTTGAGATTTTTTTAATTGTATTTTATTTGGCTGAGTTTTCTTGTATAATGCTACATTATCCTATAATAATTGGTGATTAAATACCTGAAATTCATCTTGTTTTTTCATTCAAATTAATAGTTCGTGGGCCTAATCACTTAAAATGAGATAGTTTGTTGGGGTTTTTTGAACTTTCTTCTGAATCACAAGTAGAGGTTTCTAACTTCCCTCTGTTTTTTTTAAACCTTTTCATTTTACCATGTTTAGTATATGTGACGACTAAATTACTAAATTACTAAATTACGTTGTTGGTATGAAGATTGTTATTTTAGTCTTTTGTGATTTAAAGTTTATGGATTATATTTTTATGGTTTAGAATTTATTAGTGTCTTTCTTTTTATGATTTAAAATATATTTTTGTTTTGGTTTTTATGGTTTTATATTTTAGTATCTCATCTCATATTTAAAATATAAGAGTTAGCTTTATAAACGAAAATAATGATAAATTGCAAACCATAAAGATGAAAACAACAATTTTAAAACCATGGGGACTAAAGCCGCAACTTTTAACAAACAACATTTGATGGCCATTATATTGTTTAATATTCCGATGTTGATGATGTGTTTAATTAACAGTATTGTTAAGCAATAAGAGCATTCTAATATAAGTATGTTATTATCTAGGTGTTCACATTAGTAAGTATACTAATTCTAACCCGGTACAAAAATTCATACGAACATGTTACGACCTTTCATGTGTTTTCTCAAACAATATACATGACGAGTATTGTTTTTAGAACCGTGTGTGAACAAAACGAACGATATCTGGTACGATTAGTCTGAGATGTTATATCTCGAAAACCCTAGATCTAAGTTCACGACCAGATTCTTTCTCAATACTCGATCATTTCTTATGTATTCAAATTGAATTCCGAAGCTTTTAGGAATTTTGCAATAGAGCTCCTAAATTTTCTTATTTGCCTTCCGCCTCCCTTTTGTTCATAATTTAGGGTTTTTTTATTTGTATACCATATTGAAATATTATATATTTGAAAAAAATGTGTTACTTAGGCGAATGTTTAATACAAGCGTTATATTTAAGTCTTCTATGATATCTGAGAGTTTATTTTTGATGTTATTCAGCAATATAAGCATATGTTATTATGTTGTAAGCCGTTACAACCGATAAATAGGGTATACCATGCTATATGGTTAAAAACAAAGGGTTTTCTGTTAACTCAAATACATTATTCATTTTAAAAAGTTGTTTTGTTTTATGCTAATTAAACCTATTGCATGACTTCCTTTTTTTCAGAATTATTCTTCAAAGATCAGGATATCTAAAAATGATGTATATATGACAATGAATATAGAAGTTATTAAAAAAAACTATAATAAATTTGAATTCATGTACACATGTGATTTTATTAATAATAATCATTTTTATTGAAATCTGGTAAAAAGAAATAGAGTGTGCGAATCTAATTATGATTAAAGATAACTTTTTGACTTGCATATTCTAAAGTTTATATTAATCTTGTTTAAAGATAAGACCAATTTATATGACTAGAACAAATTTCAAGAAACATAAAATAAATGGAATTCATCCCACCATCTTTTAATAAAATAATTTAAATTAAAGTTTGGAAATATTCTTTGAATAAAAAATAGATGTCATTATTAAAAAGTAAAGAAATGGTTTATAGACCATCTTACGGATAAGGTTGTTTTAGTAATTTAATTTTGAGTAAACTACAATTTTGGTCCCTATGATTTACACGTTTCTTTGAAACTCGTTCCTGTGTTTCAATAACTACAGAGGTCGTCCCTACTGTTTCGATTTTGTATTGAAAGTGGTCCTTGGTCGTTATCTCCGTTAATTATTTCTGTTAAATTGAGGGTATTTTAATCTTTTTACCTTTACAGGAATTAGTTATACACTTGTTTAAATCACAGGGACCTAATTGTATTTTTCTCTAATTTATATTGTATTATTAATTTATATATGCATCCATGAACACCAGGTTCTCATCTCTGTCTTCGGCCAAACTGACTACCAAACCGTCGTGAACCACCCATGTTTCTCTTTGATATACACTCTATATCATATTAATATACATATATACATATATATATATATCGTCACACACAATACACAGGGTCACATGACTATCTTCGTACGGCCACGCCATCTCCGGTGACCAAACTCATCCCCAACCTTCCCTTTCCTCAATCCCACCGGCGGCAGTCACCTCTGTGTTTCCTTTACATCATAGAACAACCACCGATCATCGCTGAATTTTTTTTTGCTTTCGGGGAAGACGAAGAAAACAGTCAAAGCACAATGGGTTTTGATCAGTAGCAGCAGATTCTTACAAGGATTTTAATCGTTGGATTTTAATCGATTGGTTTCATATTCAAGTTTTAGGTCTGATTTAGGTTGGGTTTTGATTTAGGCCGGAGAAGATGACCAGAGGGGGTTACCGGACATAGAAGACTTAAATATAACACTTGTATTAATCTATTTTTAATCTATTTTTTTATGGTTATGATCCATCTTACTCCCCCCCCCTCTCTCTCTCTCTATATATATATATATATATACGATATGATTTAAGATATTATTACACATATGTTTGTTTCATAATATAAAAATTTCACATGTACCTGTTTTAATAAGTTGAAAGTTTCTTATATGTTTTTTATGCAAAAGTTTCATATTTATTTGTTTCATAATGTAAAAGTTGCATATGTTATTTTTTCACGAAGTGAAACAAATATACGTGTAATAATATCTTAAATCATAATATTTGATGAAAAAAACCATGAATAAATTTATTTTTATGTTGATTTGTACGAGTTTGTATAGTTTGTAACATTTAACTGGTTTGTATTTGAACTAGTCTCTCTCTCTCTCTCTCTCTCTCTCTCTCTCTATATATATATATATATATATAGAGAGAGAGAGAGAGAGGCGGGTTCATACGAGGACGGTACCAATTTACGAAAATACAAGGACAATCCCCGACCAATCATTTAATATACAAAATTTTTCATGTACAAAATCACATATGATTTTAGGTACAAAATCATATGTGATTTGTAAGCATCAAAAAGGACACGGGCGACTTTCCCGTGGGCAAGTCGCGGGAAAAGTCGCGGCTAATCATATATGATTTTGTACGTGAATCATATGTGATTTTGTACATGAATCATATGTGATTCCCTCTATATGCGGGTTCATGTGAGGACGATAACAATTTACGAGAATGCGAGGACAATTCTCAGCCAATCATTTTGTACGTAAAATTTCATGTAAAAAATCATATGCGATTTTGTATTAGCATCAAAAATGACACGTGCGACTTTTGCTGCGAAAAAAGTCTCGGCTAATCATATATGTTTTTGTACATGAATCATATGTGATTTTGTACATGAAAAATTTCATGTACAAAATGATTGGTTGAGATTTTGTCCTCACATTTTCGTAAATTGTTATCGTCTGAATCTCTTTCTATATATATATATATATATATATATATACTACATAATATATTTTTTATTTTTTGATAGAGAAAAAAATAACTGTAAAAGAATCAAAATTCCCGTGAATTAACCAAGTTAACAAATTTTTGTTAAGTCCGTTAGTAAGATGGATCATAACCATAAAAAAATAGAGACCAAAAAGACATACCAATAATTAATAAAAATCAATTAGTGATGTTTTGGATCGATTATTAATTATTAATATTTAAAATACCACATGGGCTGAAAGCATAATTTTCTCAGAAAGAGGTCTTTTTTTCACAAAATTTCTATTTTATTAAGAGTAAACTATTATTTATGTTCTTGTCGTTTAGTGTTTATAACCATTTTTGTCCCCTACTTTAAAAACTGCTTTTTTCGATTCCTATGGTTTCTATTTTGTTTCCATTTTCCTCCCTAAACTTAGGGCATTTTAGTCTTTTTATAATTTAAACTAAATCTGTTAAAAGATAATAAGATAAAGATAATTGTGGTTATAAAATAATGAGTAAGTTACAAATTACAAATTTCGTCCCAGAAAGATAATCTTGTACAACACCCTACATTCCATCTATGGCCACTCAACCATGAACAACTTTGTCGTCCTCTTACTTCTTCCGTCACTGACTTTTCTTGTCAACAGGTAAGAACACGAAATGTATATCGAGATTTCATCTACTTCTTTCGTCACTGGTTCTCCTTGTGCCACCATCTCCTACTTCTTCCGCTGAACAAAGTAACAATACCTGATGCAGATCGAGATTTCATCTACTTCTTTTGTTTGACTTAGGCTCGTTGATTTTGTTTATACATAGATTTTGATTTAGGTTTTTGGTGTGTTGATTTAGATTAAGAAATCGAAAAGAAATCAAATTAGCACACCACAGTTTCTTCTATTATTTTACGTAATATCATCAATTTATGGACGTGATTTTAGTTCCTTGAATACAAAACATGGTAAATCAAATATAGTGTTATTTGCTATGAAGTGGAAAGGGACGAGGGATGCCACAGCCATGGCCACGGTGGTGGACGATGAGAGGTCCAATCATGTGGTTTCTTTCCCTGTGTCAAAATTTCCAGGCTGAGACGCATGTCTATCACACCTCGAGACATTCGTCCCTATGGTTTTTTCAGCATCGAAATCATCAGATCAATAAGAAGGTCGCCAGAGGGTGGTTAATTTCGGAGAGTTGTGATTTGTAGTGAGGGAGAAGAAACAAAGGGCTCGAATAATCTCTGAACATCAAAAGATCCTCCACCACCACCACCTTGTTGTTGCTTTTGATTTCCAAAGGAATCCATGAAGGCGGAGGCAAGTGATGAAGGGATTAGGTCAATTTTGATTTACAGATCACATGATGAAGAAAGGGTTAGGTTAAAAGTGAAAATAACTTTTTTAACAGTTTAAAAATAAAAAGAAAATAGAAAAGACACAATTGCCCCTCACATGAGGGACACATTGGAGGGATTAACGTATGTTTTGAAATGTTGGACTCAAGGATGAAAATAGAAGCAAATACAAACCACAGGACGAAAATCGTTATAAACACCAAAGTACAGGGACGAAAATCATAATTTACTTTTTTACTAATCTACTTTGAGCATAACCTTTTGGATGTAGCATGAATCCACGTTAAATTGTCAGTTTGTTACAATAAATTTAAAAATAATTCATGAAATGAATATTTATGACACTTGTAAGTTATAAAGATGACATGTAAGTTAAAATCATATAAATAATAAGTTCTAAAAGAGAAAAATAATATTATCATAAACTTTTCCATGCATATATTGTTTTAATATTTATTTATATATTATTCCTATATTTTAAAATAGTGGGTTGGTAATGCCAACTATGAATAACTATTTATAAACTCCATATTTGTAGGTTTCCTATTTTTTAAAACAAAATTATAGTATTTTCTTAAAATAATCATTTTTAAATTGTTTAATCGTCATATTACATTTACATCTGAATTATAGGCAGTAGGACTTTTAGTTTATATGACCAATTATAGGTCTTAATGTGTTATTCAATGACGTACAAGTTGTTATGACAAAGCTAGGAAAATTAATTTATATCAATGTCGATAAGTGGGTCAAATTAAGAAATTGATGCATGAATTAGCGTTATCATTGAGACTTTATAGTGAAATAATGATTAAATGCATGTTAGAAGTTAGAATTGGACGCAATAAAAAAGAACCGATAAAAATGAAGTAGAATTGGAGTCAGATTAATTTTATTGAGGTTACGTTCAAAGAATAACCATTGTGTGTTGCAACAATTAAGTTCGGTTGGCGCATTTTGTAAAACTGCAATCAAGCTTATGAGGTTGGAATCGCGATTGCCTCTGAGCTAGCCTAGGCATGTGCGGTTTTATAAGCAAGCTCTATCTTGCACAAGAACTCTGCCATTGGAATGCGAGCTCCCCGAACTCATAATGAGTTGAAGTGAGCTTCAAAACTATCCCAAGATCCCTATGACCTCAAAAGGGGACAAATCGACCAAACCATTTATAGGTTGGTAGTGAATACATATAGTATCATACTATCATATCTGATAATTGGACAATTAGTTTGAGTATGTTATAATTATGTAGCTGTTAGATCAAGAGCGGGTATCAAGTCTAGGCTGATTATTCCAATGTGTTGGACTTTATGTTTGAGTTTGTTCAATGATATCATAGCTTGATATGGGACGGGCTATAATAGGTGGTGGATTTTTGATGGTTGTATTTCATTGAAATAGTAAGATTTTTTATGTTGTTTTAGATTTCATTTTAGTTGGATGTTATTGTTAGTGCTTAAAATGAGGTGTTTCGTTGTGGTTGTAAGGATTTTGAAGTGAGTATGATGTTTGCCTTCCAAAGAAAAATGAGATTGTTACGTAAAAAGAAATTGATTTGGGTGATAATTTTATGATCAAATTGGAAGAATTAAAAAAATAGTTGATAAAAAGCTTACCAAACGGATCAAACGCCAACGAAAATATATTCAAATAAATACAACTTATCATAAAAGTGATTATTGCTCTAACAATATAGTGACTTGGGATCATGTGAGACCAAACTGCTTTCGAAAGACCGTGAGATCATTTTTTTTACAGTTGAAACTTTACAGCAAAACATTGTGAAGGTAACCTTCACAATGCTTTTGCTGTGAAGGTTCAAAAAAAATTTTACCTTCACAATTTTTTACAAAGTGTAAAATTGTGGTCTGAAGAGTTTCACGAAAATCCACAATATAGTTGTTATAATTGTATCTAATGCAATATATTTTAGTAAAATGAATAAAAAAAATGTTGACAAATCAACTCTATCTAAAATGTTTGGCCATACAAACCATTATTTTTTTCATACTCCCTCCGTCCCAAATTAAGTGTCCACATTTCTATTTATATTTGTCCCAAAATAAGTGTCCACTTTCAAAAGTAATAATCAAATTCTCAAATTTACTCTTAATTAATGCACAAATTATTAAGAGTTGTGAAAAGAGAGAAATTAAACAAGGGTAAATATGTCATTTGGTTAACCAAAAACTATAATAATTATGTTTGTCTAAAACTGTGTGTCATTTTTATTGTAGACATTTTCATTTAGGCACTTATTCAAGTTGTCTAAACTGTTTATTTTAATACTTTTAATAAAAAAGATAATAAAAACAAATAATAAAAGAACAAACAATAACTTGAATAAGGTTGATTGCTAAGATAAATTACTATAATTTAATGATTTAGTAATATTAAACTATTATACCTAATAGAGTAAACTATAAATTTGGTTCTCATGTTGAAAATAACACTTTTTATTCTTATAGTTTTAAAATACAAGACGACCACCGTGTTGTAAAAATATCTAAACTTGATTGTTCCTTCTAACGATTGTTAAAAAAATTCGTTAAAAACAGTATTTTCATCATTTTAACGATTTTTTTATCTTTTATCCAACAAAAAATAATAAGGAACAGAATTACAAAAAATCAATTTTGAATGAATAAATAACAGGAAAAAAACGAAAATGTCTCTCATTAGAGTGAGGATTAAACTTGGATGTTGCTGTAAAATATGATAACTATCTTATAATTTTTAATTTACAGGGACTAAAAGTATTATTTTCGACAACCCATATGGACCAAATTTGTAGTTTATTTTAAATAATAAATAAAATTGGCTAGTCTTCAATTGTGAGCGGAAAAAATCTTGGTCTAATAATATTTCAAAATTTTCAAACATTTTGCATTCAACCTACAGGTTCTTGCAACCGTCAACTCATTTGTGACGTTACGATTAGGCTTTCGAATCGATTTCGTTATGTGTTATTTTTATTTATTTTATCTAGGTTATGTTATTTTTGTTTCATAAACTCGTTAAATTTTTTCACATTATGAGTTGATATATATATATATATATATATATGAAATAACCATGTTGTAAAATAAATATATGTTAATTACTACATCAAATTATAATCATAAATGAAAAAATACATGAAATTGACATAATACATTAGTTCTCAAAAATCTCATGAATTATAGAGGGGTCTTAAATGAAGGTCCCCTCTACGCACACAAGTGTGTGTGGTGCAGTGGTGGACCCAAATTTTTTTCTGAGCGAGTGCACTCTTAAATTGGATCAAATGCTCGCAAAACCGTTTGATGTATTTTTCGGTAGATTTCAAGAGATTTTTTATCCGAATTCCCCGTTCAGGGACTTTTTAAGTTTTTCGGTTGATTTCAAATGATTTTTTAACGGGGAGTCAACGGGTTGTCCAAGGGACACGGGCGACTTTGAACCCGCAGGTAAGTCGCGAGAGATCATTAGTGATTTTGTTCGGATATCGGTATAAAATCATTAATAATCGGATCATTCTCGTATTTCATTTAAACAACGTTTTATTCTCGTTTGAACCTCCCTATATATATATATAATATCATGAAATTCAACTCTTTTAAGCTTAATAAATAAAGTCAGTAGATGTTTCTTCCTCTTGATCTATTATCCAATACAACAAAATTGACTCCTAGATTGTTTAATCGTTTTAATCTAACACTTAATAAAATTTACGTTTATAGGACTAAACTATACGCGTTTATTATGTTTTTACATGTTTTAACAAGTTTGTAGGACATTTTAAAACTAAATTGTCATATTGGCTATTTTAAATGACACTTTCAAAAGTATCATATAAACTCATCTTTTTGTAGAATATTTTTTTCAAACAATGTCGTATAAACTTAGTTAGTATGGCAATTTTTTAGAACGTTCTAAAAACTTGTTAAAACGTCTGCAAGTGTGCTATAAAACGTCTGCAAGTGGCATGAGGAGTACCCAGTCCTTGAGCTGGTCCAGTCTTTGACTGGGCTGCCCCCCAACCCAGTCATAGACTATGGTTGGGCTCTAAGTCCAGCGTAAGCTAGGCCGGGACAGCGGCGGATTAGTGGGCTGCCCTTGGATGCCCGATACCGCCGGGGAGGCGTGCGTGTGTTCGTAGTAGTCGTTCGTGGGTTCGATGCCGCTATGCCTTTAAAAAAAAGTGTCCTATAAACTTATTTTAACAATTTTATATATGATAATTTTTTGTTCTTTTCTCTAAACTAATGTCTGATAAAGCACATTTTCAAAACTATTTTACATTTTATCGTTCTATAAAATTAATTTTGTTATAACCAAATCAACAAAATGCTACGATGATTGCAATGCGATGTCATTTGGTAATGATTTTGAGCATCATGTGGCCACGAGAAAAAAATACTAAACGGGTCAATATAAAGTCATAGGGTTTTTCAAGATCCAAAAAATTAATGGCGTTATTGTCAATTTGTCAACATCTATTTTTAAATATTTTAACAAAAATCATATAATTCGTACCGACAAATGGACACATCTAGATAATTGATAAATAAACAATAATGATTCTAAAATGTATGAAATTAAAATACAATTATTGGTTTAAGCTAACACAATTGACTTGTTCCTGGTAACTATATATATCTATACGACTTAATTTTTTATTGCAAGTACTGTAAATATTATTTGGATATAAATAACATTTTTAATATGTTATATAAGCAATACGAGAATAATTGAAGGTCAAAAAGGAGATATTTTTGGTAAAGAAATTTGTGGCAAACCGTTGTCGTGAGAACGACGAATGATTGTTGTGTCAATTTCTGATACTTTTTGGGAAGTTTGAGAGTTTTCTAGTTTATCTATTTACCAACATAATCATTTTGAATATCTAACATTTAAAAATTTAAAATCATGATAAAAATTATTGTATACTTTACAACTTGCGGTTCCATAAAATTATCTACAAATCTTTTTTTTTCATTAAGGTTGTCATTCCAGCTTACCCTACTTTAACCTGTTCACAAATATTACTTTCCATAAAAAATGTAAGCATCAGAATACTAGCTGAATAGAGGTATAGGATGCGAATATTTATATCGCTATATTTATGTGTATGTCTATGTGGATGAGGGAAGATATTTTGGTAACTATAGAAATGGTGTTAATTTTATGAGCTTGTTGAATCAATCAGAATTATTCTTTAGTCATTATAACAACCATGATTCTAAAATAAGAGTAAATCATGACATTGCTCTAAAAGTAGCAATTACATAATCAATCGGTCTCAACGTAAACTTAATCTCAAATGTTTGCAGCAGAATAAAACTAGCTACTGAGATTTTTAACAATTCAACTCTAAACTAGGCAACTAACTATACTAGTAGCGCCTCACTTCTAGCTCCTCGAGCTCACAACTTCCCCTTCCCTTTACTCGTACTCTTTATCATGTGCCTTCCTGAAAAAGATTTTCAGTTTTATAAAAGTGAGGGTTAGACCATAAGGCCTAGCGAATTCCCAAAAAATAACAGTTAATATGCATGATAGTTATAAGAGAAAACGGTTAGTCATGAATATCAACTCACACTTTAAAACACACTTTTTATGTACCTGTTGCAACGGTATTTCACACTTTCAGTCACACACACCGTGACTATTAAACGGGCACACACCGCCTAAAACAATTAGCCACACACACCGTGACTATTTAATGAGTACACACCGTCCAATTTGAATGGTTTAAAACATTTCAATTTAAAACATTCATTTTATAAAAAGAGCACACAAAGGGAACTCACCTGAATTGCCAAGCCACTTAGCACACTTTCCAACTACGATCACACCAACCGAACACTTGATTTAGATCAAGTAACTACAAGTTAATGACCCAATTATACTTCCACACATCCCATCTATAAACCCCTTAGGCTAGGACGCCACTTAACACACTTAATTGCCCTTTAAGCAAAAACTCCAAAATGATGAAACAGTGAGTTACGCGGCTTGAGGCCGCGGGGCAAGTCGTAGAACTCACTGTTTTCCCTGCACTTTCCTGCACGAACCCAAAAATCCCCAAACACATTTCTACCAAATTTCCACCCACAAAACTGATATGTAACTTACCCCAAACACATATAAAACCATTCCTAACAACAAATAAACCATTTAATCCATTCCATCCATTTATTTAATGGTATTGCATCTCCATAGACGAACTCAAGGTCATCCATGGTGGTTTCCATTGATTTCAATCCCTTAGAATGAAACATGAATCCCAATACTTGAAGAATGCCTCAATACTCATTCTAATAACCTAACAAATACTGATTTGAAGACTTAAATCAAACAACCAACAACCCAACTATGAAACTCCATGGCTTTACATCATCCAATTGACACCACAGAGCAAGAAGATGAAGAAGAGGAACATTCATACCTGAAATGGTTACTAAACCCTTTCTTCAAGATTTCTTCTCTTCTCATTGCTTCTCCTCAAAACCGCACTATGTGAAACACACACACAATGCCATCCGTATTCTCCAAGAAATGAGGGGTTTTCCAACCCTTATTGTTCATCTTTTTTCACATTACAACTTTAGCCCCTGAACTTAAGAAAATTAGACTCCAACCACTCAATTAACAAATATCAATATACTAACTAGGATCCGGGTTATTACAGTCATTATTACTTCAAATGTTAGCGTCAAGGGTTAGATGCTTTTAATTTATAAGTTACTTCATTGCATTAAATGAGATGTTACAAAAAAATTGTTTGTTTTTAGGGATGATAATTATATCATTATTTTCTAAATTTTCAAAGATTATGTTTAAATTAATTTGAATGATGAATAATCAAAATGAGCACAGTACCATTCAACATATTGATTCAGATCATATCTTCGTTTCTGGTGTTTTGAATGATATGTAGTGAACCCAGTTCACATGATGTTCATTATTGAACCCTATTCACATAATGTTCATGCGTGAACCATAGCCATTAATACACAAATAATTAGTCAAAGTTTCATTAGTAAACAATTTTAATGACTACCAATTTATGTTACTTATCATATAAATATTCATTAGTAAATTAATAAATCGTTTACAAGTGAACAAGTAAAATATGATTTATTTCGGTTTCAACATGATGAAGGAAAGATTCCTAGAAATTGAAATCGGTGCATAACAAAAGCTCCTAATTTTTTTTCTCAAATTTACCCTGTTCACTATTATTTATTACCATAACATGCAATCATGTAACTATTATTATAAAAATGTCACTAATGTTTTAATCCGTAACTTAAATAAATTAAAGATAATGATTTGGATTCACATAATTAACACCAAGTATATGGTTAACAAAAGAACCGACTCATATATTGCATGTGTGTGTATAAGGGAGAGTCCAAATAAAAAAACTCATCTTTCATTGTGCACGTGAAGACAAAGAAGAAAGCGACACGTGTCCCTTTGCGCCCAAGGATTATTCATCCTGAATAGATAATGATCATGTGTTATTCATATTGAATTTTGTATCATTCATCAAGAATTGTGTAGAACTTCACGTTTATTATTCATAATAAATAAAGACACGTGACACACTCTCGCTATATACACATATTAAAAAAAATCTGCTACATAACATTTAATTTTTTACCTTTTAGTTTAATTTATACACTTTTGGAAGTAAAGACCACAAGCCAACAAACATGTGCCAATATTATATAAGCATAGTGTTTATATAAAATATATAAATATAATATACATGTTATATAAACCATGTTGTAATTTAAATACATACAATTTATTTCCTCCAAGCAAGGATATGTAATTCACTATATATTTTAAACATCATCCATCTGAATGAAAAATTAAGCCACCTTTTTTTTTAAAAAGTTGACTTATTAAATTCAAGAAATCCACCACACATATAAAAATAAAACCACCTTCCACCACACATTCCACAAAACCGCTATAAACTCCAACACCCCTTTCATTTTCCTCAAAAATGGATCAAAAAAAGCCCCCAAAAACCCCAATCATAATCAAGGTCTTAAAAGCTCCGGTGAGAGCCATCTGCAAGATCCGAGATTTGTACATCTCCGGCATGTATTCATGCGCCGCCGGCATGGGTGGTCCGGTGAACGCCCACACCTCCGGCCTACCCAAAAGCTACAGCACCGCCTCTTCAAGAAACGAAGATTTTGCAGAGCTGATGAGGATTGCTTCCACTAGAAGTTTAGGTAGCAGGTTGGGCACTGACTTTGCCGGCCGGCAAACGTCGCCGGCGACTACCCCGGTGGTGCCACGTAGTCAAAGTGTGGCGATTGGTAGAATCGATGAAGAGAAATCTTGTGAATTTGGGGATGATTTCAGATTGAATTCTGAGATGTTTCCTAGGAGTAGAAGTCATGCAGTTACAAGAATGTATGTCTGAAAAAGAGGAAGTGTTAACAGGTTATATTATATATATATTATATATATATATATTTATATTTCTCTATCTGTCTGAATCTGAGTCTGATTGCTACTTAAATTTGATCTGAATTGAATTTAAAGAACCTTTTCTTCTGTTTTACAAAATCTTTTTGTGGGTTTTCATTTTCATTGGATTTGATGGAAGGTTTTCTTGTAAATCTTGAATGAAAGATGTAAAAATTCGTCCCATGATCTCATCCATTCATAAATCATAATCACCATGAAAATTGTAATTTTGGCTCTATCTTCTTGTTTCAAGGTAACTAAAAATCAGTTTTCTCGATTCCTGTAAAATAATACATATATATAAATCAAATTAAAGAGATAATGTCTAGTAAAATCACCAAAAAAATATCATTAGTTTATAGTATTTGAGAATTTATTCCAATAATGATCATTTCACACTTTTAACTTGGTCTTTTAAGCATTTCTCTCGTGAGTTAAGACTTAAATGTCACTCCTTCTATAATATGGTAGCTAAAAGACAAAAAAATCAAATTCAACTAGTATCGTCGTAAATGTGGACTTGGCCGTCACAATTGCATGTCTGTGTTTATTTTTTGCCTTTTAGCTAGATTCATAATATTACAAACCTAGATATTACGAAAGTAGTGACATTTAAGAGAGCAATTTGAATGTATATGATCATTTAACTCAAAGACACTTGTTGTTTATATTTAAATTTCTTGGTGAAAAAACTAATGTGACAATTATTGTATATATATGTCGACCATTGTGGCTGCTTTTATATTATCTTGTGCCTAGCTTATTATGAAGAAGATGTGTTTTATCATATTCAGAAAATAATATATATATATATATATCATGAAGTTATTATTACGTCTAGGTTACGAAGAATTATGGGTCTTTTATAATCTAATGGAAAAGTTCTTTCGAGTTCAATTATTTGATTCATGCTGACTAGGTACCGTGTATATATTACATATAAATAGTATATATATATATCTTATGTTATTCAAAGGTTTGTTGTTGAAAACCCTAACAAAAAGGAAAGAAAAAACAAAATTGGATAAGCTCTTGTAAACGGCAGTCAATTTCTTTTGATAATGATATATATTCTAAAAAAATATAAGAGAAATTTGTTTTCATTCTTATTTAATGCAAGGTGATTTTTTCCTAATTTAATATGACAAATTTTTAGTTCTTTTTATTTTATACTTAGAAAATGACACATAAGAAATAATCAATAATATTCAATATCCAGTATGTTAAAAACCTATTTATCAAATAATTAAATACGAAATAGAAAATAATACAGGTTATAGTAATTGAGAAAGATCATCGTTACATAAATAAAAACTAAAATAAAAATCGTTACATTTTATTCCAGTAAATATTTGATAAAATTAAATTGGGAGAATCATACAAACTACCTTTTGTTTTTTTTTTCATTTCTTTTAATGAATCAAATAAGTATTCATAATATGAGGTATCAAATCCGTAACGACAACAAATTGTGTCGTTTTATGAAAGGCCATTGATTGGTGACATGCTGTCCCTCGCCATTTTACCGCCTCCTTTTTTGCCCATTCGTATTAAACAATTTAAACGTTTAATCATGCATATAATTTTATATAAGTTTGTTTTATATTGAATTGTTTAATTAAATGCCATCTTATCTCGTTTATGCATTAAACACTTGTACTTTTTATACTTGAAATAGGCAAGATTGATTTAACAACTCGTTCCATGTGGACAGTAAAAATGGATTTTGTTTGTTTCTTCTGAGTCTCAAGTTATAAATTATCAATAACTGATATGGGATCATTTAAGAAATGAAGTTAAGATAAAAATCATAAGAAGATATCTTATTTTTAATCTCATGTTCATTTGTGAATTGTATTTTAGAAAGAAATTTATCTGATGCATCCCATTGGTGTTTATTTTCAATTAAGATTGATTTAAGGGTGGAGGTTTCTTCTAACCCTTTTTATCATAACTTCTCTTCTCATCGAAACTCAACCATCAATAACTTTTACCACAATTTTAAATTGGATTCAAAATTATTGGGTTAATCGTACTTTAGGATGTGAACTTTAAATGAATCTAAATAATTGTTAACAAGTTATGAGATAATATCATTAATAATGATTATTACAATTCAAGTAACATAAATATGTTGAAATATCATTTTATTGGACATTGATTATTGTGGTTATAAAAGTAATCCCTTAAATGAATAAAATTAGAGGTGTAAGCATTAGTAACGAGTTACTCGTGTTTGAGCATAAAATAAAACTCATTTAACATAATTAGTCGAGTTTTATAACATTATTGTTTAACTCGATTAAAATTTTCGAGTCAAATCGAGCTTTTTGAGTATACATTTTCTCAAATCACATGATTATATATTCATAAATCATTCGATAAAAATATAAAAATTATCGACCCTTGAGCCAATAAACGAGTTAACTGATCTCGAGCTCTAGCCTTATATTAGAAAAGTTATTTGAGCCCTACATTGGAAAAGTTATTCGAGTCTGATATTAGTTTCTCGAACCGAGCTTGAATAATTTACTAATCAACTCGAGTCAGCTTGTCTACACCCCTAGATTAAACCATATACAGAGGCGGATCCAATAAAATTTCGAAATGGTTATACCAAATAAAAATATATAAGGATCTAGGGTACCTTAAGAACTCAATATCAAATTCATCAGAAAAAATGGTTGCATAAAAACGAAAAAAGTAATTGCAATGTTATGTTGCTAGATTATTTTACGCCTATATCGAACTAAACGTGTGGTATTCTGGTATGCCACAACCTTTAAGGGTTATCCGCCCATGAAACCTTATTGTCAACATGTTATCATTGTTGATGTCACAGTTATCAGTTATAATTAATGATTGTTTCATATTTCAATACGAATAATAGAAATATTTCACAACCAAGTTTTACCCATAATTTATTCTATTCTTTTTATAATTCTAAAATCATACGTTTGATAAAATTATAATATTTTTAAATGTAAAATGTTGAAACAAAATCATATGAAATTATTCATAGTCTAAGATATAAACAATAGAAAACATGAAAACCACAAATACAATACCATGTTCTCAAACATATACAAACCATATGGTCTCAAAACTTTTGATAAAGTAACATAAATATATAATAGATCTATCATGTGGTATTTAATTATAAAATACAACGGATTTTTATTATAATTTCACATTTGTGGGAAGGTGTTTAAAATTCTAATAAATTTTGGGGGAGTTGAGGTCTCGTATACACCTTCTATTTATAATTCATAAGATAAAAGAGACCATAAGATAAAAGAGACGAAGTTAAACGAGAAATATTCGTCTCTTTATATTAATATCGCATTTTTAAATTATCTCATTCACTTTTTTTTAAGGACAAGTTATTAGTTAGAGATTCTAAGTAACAACTCATCCCACATTGGTAGAAAAGGAGATTTGGAAGCTCCTTATAAGCCTCAAGTAGTGGGATACCAATAACTTCCACCATGGTTTTAAGTTGGATTTAAAGTTGTTGGGCCAGTCCATTGCTTTGAACTTTGGGGTGTTACAAATGGTATCAAAGCCGATCCTTGTACCATCGGGATGGTGCGGCAAACCTCATCGGGTATGATGAGTCATCGAGAGGGGGTGTTTGTAACATCTTAGGCGAATCCCACATCGCCGATGACAAGGAGAAAAGATTATGGGCAGACATGACGAGGACGTCAGGAGTTTAAGTGGGGGAGTTTGTAACAACTCATCCCACATTGGTAGAAAAGGAGATTTGGAAGCTCCTTATAAGCCTCAAGTAGTGGGCTACCAATAACTTCCACCATGGTTTTAAGTTGGATTTGAAGTTGTTGGGCCAGTCCATTGCTTTGAACTTTGGGGTGTTACACTAACCCACAGTGACATCTAATTGGACAGTATGCGGGACCCAAACCTTCGCCTTAGGGGATAAACCCTACTTTTTTAAAGCCCCAGAAGGAAAACCCCCATGGGAAGGCTCGAACCCGAGAGCTCCAGCATGTGGTAACAACCTTCTGATATCTTATTAAATTAATTATCCTACTTTTTAATTATGTTACTCCTTCCGTTCCAATTTAAATATGCACAATTGAAATGACACACAGTTTTAGACGTACATAATAATTACATTTTTGGTAACCAAATGACATATTTATCCTTATTTAATTTCTTCCCACTCACAATTCTCAAATATTTATGCATTAATTAAGGGTAAATTTGAGAATTTGCTTATTTATTTTTGAAAATGGACACTTATTTTATGACAGATATAAATAGAAATCTGGACATTTAAATTGGGATGGACAAATTCACTTACCATTTTGAAACATATTATCATACAAATTGTAGTGATTTAAAAAAAACCATTGCTTCACTTGTTAACTCTTTAGTTTCATATATGAACTTTGTTTAAACCACCTTAGATATTTTATTAAATTTATAATTTCACTTATGAATTTTGGTAAAAAAAATTCGAGTAATCAAAGTTCATACACGAACGAAAAGATGTAGGTAGCCAATGTTTAGAAGTTTGGTTGTTTATTTATTTAAAAAATGTTTAGGGACTTAATTTTTCAAAATGAAATAGTTTAATTGTTTTTTCATTCAAAACAATAGTTTAGGAAGTTAAACATTCAAAAAGAGAAAGTTTAATAATTTGTTTCATTTAAAAAAATAGTTAAAGAACTTAAATTTTTAAAACTAGATAGTTTGTTGGGTTTTTATTAACCCTTTTCTTTTAGAGGGTGTTTGGATTAGCTTATAAAAACAACTTATTAACTTATTCCGGTATGTCACCGCCTCACCGGTAATAAGTCATTATGAGTGTTTGGGCAAAACAAACTATTGGGCCGGTTTGAAATTTCAGACCCAGTTACATGCCTCTATTAAAATTTTAAACATACAAAACTATTGGGCCCATGGGTTTATTTATAACAGCCCATTACAAATTATTGGGCCAGTTTCTGTATCTATTGGTCCAAGTCCAATACAAACAACTCTATTTATACATTACTCGATGAAAATCCAACAAAACAGCCTTTAACATAGGATTTCAAAAGTCTTTTTTTGTTTATAAAAATTATAAAAATTGAAAGATTTTGTATTATTTATATTTTATGCTTTAATAATTACGTACTTATAATTTTAAAAAAAATTAAAAACAAAAACTCAAATATTTTTTACTCGTATTAATATAATTGGTTTTACGACAAATTGATATTAGAGCTGTAGTGCAAGATAAAACAAACTAGGACTGAATTGAAAGCATTCAAAAGTCAAAATCTTTTTTTTTTTTTTAATCTCCAATACTTTCTCTATTTTAAATATTACAATATGAATTATATTACCAAACTATTCAATATTGTTAATCTCCAATACTTTTTCTATTTTAAAATTATTGTTTATCTCCTATACTTTTAATTTCAATGATAACCATTAGTAGAAAGAATAAAATGTAAGTTCTCTTTCATAATTATTTTTAGAGACTTCTTCAAATTTATAGTATTTCACATTTTCATTCCTATTTTCTCCATTTTAAAGAAGATGTTAGAACATCTCCAACAATTTCACTAAAATAGAGAAATCCCAACTTACTTTTCTAAACTTCCCCAACAGCATCTTTATATCATTATCTAAAATAGAGATTTTTTGAAAATTCTCTAAATATAGAGATTTCTCTAGATCTCTAAAAGGATGAGAAAGAAATATTATTTTAATGATTTCCCACCAAAAACAACTTTTATTTGTTGGAATAATAAATTTATTGAATATTTTAATAATATAAATTTTTAATAGATTTTCTAAAATACAGAAGCTGTTGGAGTTGGAAGATAATAATTTTAGAGATTTTAACTTTACATTCTTTATTTTAATGAAAATTTAAAGAAGTTGTTGGAGATCTGGTTGCACAAATTACTTAGAAGCATATTGTATGTACATCTGGTTGCACAAATTGCATAGTATCATAAAGAGCCATCTCGGATACTGAGATATATCATAAGACCAATAAGTTGATTCAAGACCTCGCTCTCAACCTCTTGACCTAAAAAAAGTAATATTTCTCGATAAAGTCGGTTGATTAGGGTCAAATTGTATTCCTTCGGAAGCGTACAAGCGCCTTTTGACGCATACGGTTCAAAAAAAACAGAATCAATGTGTAGATTCCAATACTTTTTCTTTTTTCACAGCAAGTTCCTTCTAACTTATAATAAAAGAATTTTCTTCGATTTTTCACTAAACACGAGTTTGTCTTCTTTTCCTTATAAGTATAATATAAAAAAAGAATTCATTAAACTTATCCAATTAACTTCTCATTGATGGATTGTTTCATCGAGATTCAATCCAAATCACTATGTCATTTTCTTGTTCTTAAATGGACCTCTGTAATCCTTTTAGGTTTATGCTCTGCTCCGGGTAAAGATCATATGGTAAAAAAACAAAAAATAGAAGGGCATCATATGCAATTCTTTTAAAATTTGAAAAATAAAAATATGCTCTCGTTGAGAGTCGAACTCAAGACCTCCCGCTTACTAAACGGGTGCTCTAACCAACTGAGCTACGAGAGCTGCTTGTTTATAAATTCATCATTTATTTATTTAAATGATAATAACACGTGTCTATGCATAATTAGGAGGGCCGAGTGGGGTGTGTTAATTTAGTGAGATCAGTCGCTGTATGTATTCTGCACCCAAAAGCCCAACACATCTCGTGAATGCAATTATGACTTGTACTCTCCACCAATCTCCTTCCGACATTTGGCAGATTAGGTCCATCAAATTCAATTCTAACAGAAATAACGTTTATTATGCATGTTTGTGAAATGGAAACAGATTTAATTTCTTCAGTATAGATCTGTGTGGAGCGTGTATGTTTTAGATGTGCTTTCAATAACTTCTTAAATCGTTAAATTTCTTTTAAAACAAATATATATATATATATATATATTATAAGTGGTGTACAAACAATACAGTGTACTTAGAGAGTTAGAGATCATAAAAGTTGTGGTATCTTTGTATTTTTATGACTTTGTTGATTTGTTACAGACGAAGTGAATAAGGCTAGGGCTTTGCCAAATGGGACTCGACTTGATTACTTGATGGGGGTTAGGTGATGTGATATTAAATGGACTCGTCCTACAGTAGGTATGTTTAAAAATGATGGGCATTCTTGATGTATCGTTACATTTCTCTGAATAATTGAGTTCATTATTGATTTTGCATGTGTTTTTTTGTTAGTGTTGAAGTATAAGATTTTAAAGGAAATAAGATATTGGGGGTAAGAAAACTAGTTTGAGGCTGTAAATGTACAATTTCAAAAAGCTAGTTGATTATCTGGTTTTTAAAACGCTATGATCACTTGAAAACACAAACTCAGATAGAATCCATATTGGTCCATATTATGAATGGATTTGCAATTAATGCTCAGATCTTTAAGATACATAAAACCTACACGATTATGAGGGTATCTTTATTTATTTTCAGTATTTGATAAATTTGCTATCTTGTTTTTAAAATTGACAACTACGTTTCCTTTTTAGGGTGTGGGGGAGGGAGGACCGGAGGAGGTTTGAGGGAAGACATTTTTTTGGGGTTTTGTCTATCGAAACTTTCTTTTATTTAAATAACATTTTTGTCTCGTGTCACATGCAATGTTCGTATAAATTTTTACGTATTTTTGCAAGTTGTATGATTAGAATGAATTCGTTGGCTGAATTATTTTTTAAACCCAAAAAAAGCATACCTAGAAAAGCCCAGTAAAGATCAGAAAAGTTTGATCGAACATTTTTTCAACTCAAAAGAACCCGGACTCATCCTTTTCTTGCTAAATAAAAACAAGTTTGGAAGGCTAAAACCCGAACTCAAAGACAACCCCAAGCGTTGTGCAACTCTAGTGGTTGAATTTAGAGTCTACAAACAGTTTTTGTAATTCATCTAACATTTTTAGCTTATGTAGCATTTAAAGTTAATTCTTTTGATTAATTAAATCTTTGGATACTTATTTCTTATTTGTGTAAGTAATTAGTTGCCCACACGCAATATATTTGCTTTTTTTGTTAATTATTTTAAATAACAATTATTAATTTTTAATTATATCAACTTCAATACCAAAACACACATTGTCTTTATACAAGTATATCAATTATTCACAACTCTTAATTCTCTATGAAAAATTCCTTCTCATTTATATACTAAAACACACCTTGTCTTTAATACTAAAACACACTTTGGTTAAAAGTTTTAGAATGAGTTAACAATATTTATTATGTTTTGAATGTGCAAATTATTTATTGTATATATAAAACTTAATTTTTTTTAAAACTCTTTAAACTTCATGAAAACAATTGATAGAAATGTTTAAATACATGATAATCATTGAATATTATCAATATGATAGAATACTCAATTAATTTATAAGTAATGAAATACTTGATTATTTAAAAACAAAATAAATTATATTTTTATTTTTAAACCGGAATTATTTATAAAAAAATTCCATTTTTAAGCGGGTCCAAATGAACAAGAAATATTATTTTTTGTTTCTACCCTTTCTACAACAATTGAACTAAGCACGTATAGACATATCAAGAAAGACGGATAATTGAAAAAAAAATCAAAAAGAGGAAAATCAATGACATAGACCAACAATGATGATGAACATTAATAGAGGGTATATAACTATGAGGAGACAGAGGATTTGTGACATTATACATATATATATATATATATTTAACTAAATTAATTAAAATATTTTATGCTTATAAACATCTTTAAATTTTAAAAAATTTAAAATCGTGATCTACTATAAATGTGAAAGAACTTTGAAACATTCGTTTCTCATTTATCGAGGAAAATCCACCCATTTAAACAAGCATGAAACTTGCCTTTGTCAATATTTTAATTGTTTTTTCGTTTGTAATAATTATTATACTTTTTATATCATTATCATAACCTTTTTAACATTTGAAAATTAAAAAAAAATTAAGAATAAACAATAAATGACGATATATAATTTTAAATTAGACCACATATGAGACATATGTTGGTCATTCCAATCTTCTTACCAAAGAAACCCCACAAGAAAAGGGAAAACAAAAGAAGCAAGCACTAAAGACTTACAAATGCCTTTATGCCAAAATAAATTAATTAAATATTAAAATTGGTGGTACATTTTGTATGCATAATGATGTCTATTTTTTTATATAATTGTATCGACATCATTCACATATACATATGAATTGAACAAACTTTATATCTCGTCAAAAGTCATGTATGATTCATTCATAAGGAACGTTAGAGATGAAAATCAGAAAAGAATTTTCGGACATAAACTTATAAGACCCTGAACGTGAGATAAATTTTACATTATTTTAAGAGGCTGTATAATGAGAATTCAAATTCCTTATCTTGAAACTATTATGTCATTTTTTGTTTAATCAATCAACTATTGACACATAATTACTTAATTTTACCATGATTCTTTAATAAAATGATGGATTTACAAGGGTTGATTGATGAACAGAAATGAAACATGAAGTGTAAAAAGAAATAATTATTATCTGCATAACGATGATTGAAATACACAACTTGGGTCAACAAAGTTACTGTCTTTATAAAGCTTATTGAATCATGTCATTGGACCTGTCATCATGGCAAACCCTCATCACTAGATTTTCTTTCAATCTTCAATCATGTGCGGTAACAGGAACTTGATATTTGATATTTTAAATGTATGGTTTCAAATTTATTAATAACTAAAACATTGTATAAATTCATACATGTGTATGTATATCGTTATAGAATCGGCTATCTGGATTTTTAAGTTTACATGTTTAAAAGTCCACTAATTGAACCGATGGGGGTTTACATTTTCAGAAGATGACACAATATAAAAATGTAATATATGTGGTTATACTTAAACTATGAACATCGTGTTCATTAACGTTTTAAGAAACGTCTCACTTTAAATTTTATATTTGTTACTTAAATAGAACAAACAGTAAAATTTGTGCTTGTTGTTTTACATAAAAAAATGGTTGTAGGAATATTTTATCTTTTTAAAATGAAAACATGATAAGTTTAATGGTTGTCAAAAATTCATATTTTAGAGTGGACATCTAAATTAAACTCCAAATTAGAATTGAGAAAAAATAAGTTTCATCATTTTTATAATTCTAAAAATCAAAATATTAGGTGTCTACACAATTCTTTCATTGTTATTTTCAATTTTCAATTTGATATTAATTTCTATGTTCTTGTAGACAACACTAGGTTCATTAAAGAGGTATAGAAGAACTATACCAGTTGTAGAGAGATATGTATAATATTTTCATAATACAATAATTGAAGATCGATATGAAATAAAGAGGTAAGTTATGAGTCACCGACTACTAAAACAACCCCACCACCCATCGACATTGGCCTACTCTTTTGCATCATAAACCTAAATTTGATTATGTTGGATTTTCATTGTTGTTAATATTTTCAGTGATTATTGTTGTTGATTGAAGTATTGAACTGCTCTAGGCATTTCAACAACAACCAAGAAAAGGAGTCTCCTTGTTAGAGACTCTTTGCATCTCGAAAATTGTCTACGAGGTTTCTTTGACTTGTAACATCAATGTAGCATAAGTCACACACAGTAAAATCTTCAATAACCTATTTTGTCTAGCGATTTCACTCTTCAACTCTATAAGCCTTGTTGAAATTGACTTTCCATTCTCCTCATCTATAGCTTGATCTTCAATGACACTTTTCAAGTTCTTGCAACTTGTCAACTTGATCTTGACTCTAATAAACACCTTTCTACTCCACACTTCTAGATTCCAATATAAATATTTTAATTTATCTATCACCTAAACTGTCACACAATCATCAAATAATCCCTCAGACAACATAGGTCTTCCATATTTTGTTTTCTCTTTCTTTAAAGCCTCAAAAGTTTCAAGTATGGTTTGCATTTGTGACATCCCCCTACATACTAATCAACGACTCTTCAACTGAGAATTCAACACTTTAATAAATATTTTTCCCAATTTGACATCAATTGATTCCAAATCAACAACTCATTGATCGTTTAATTCCTTTTTATCTGAATCAAAATCCAAACTCTATAGGATGAAAATGTAACGTTTCACGATTTTGAAAACGTTTGTCTTTGTTCTCCTCCCAAATTAGTAGTTATAGGGAACTATGCAATAAATAATGTTCACCAAAAGTAATAATATTAAAATTATAAACAATAAATGTACTTTACTTTTTTTTGACAGCAAGTTAATAGTTAGTGATTCGGACCCACAATGACATCCATATGAGCAGTATGCGGGACCCAAACCTTCACCTTAGGGGATAAGCCCCACTCCTCCACCATTTTTAGGAAAACCACCACTCCCAAAACTCGAACCCGAGACCTTGAGGATGATGTAAAAACTCATGTACCGCTAGACCAGAGACCCTTTGGTAAATGTACTTTACTAAAGGGGACAAAATAAGCATTACATATAAAGATCATGAATAATCTTGAAATTGCAAGTAAATGCTTTGTCACAAGTTTTGTCTTTTGAGCATTTACTATGACATTAAGAAATGTCACCAAATTATGTGTTTTTTAATTGTATCTATCTAAATAGTTTAGCATTTATTTAAAATAGCATAAAAACTTTGAATTTGACAAAATCTTTCATTCAAATATTCAAAAATTATTATAAGATGGTGTAGATAGATGATAAACGTTTTATCAAATTTCTATTTGTTTTCTTTGATTTGGTAGGTTATTGTACCCCACGGTAGACCCATTTTTTTGTTGTAATTATATATATACATTTTTAATAAGTATTATGTATCTTTGAAAAACAATAGACGTATTTGATTATTGCACAAATGTTTGTAAGAAAAAACATAAATCAAAGTTATCAATCTAAGGCAATTATAACTAATACTTTTTTAAATAAATAAATAATAGTTGATTTTTTAAAAATAAAACTTCTATTATAAATCGTCTACCGTTAATACATTTACAACATTTTTACAATTTTTATTAAAATAAAGAATCAAAACTAAAAATTTGCATTTAGTTCCAATGATTTTATTTTTGTTTTTGAGTTTTCAAAATTAATCACATTAACAAAATAGTTAATATCATAGTAAACTTTAAAGTATAGAGTACCATGAAGAGGATCTCCAACAAATTCTCTTAAAAAAAACTAAAATGAAGAATCAAAAGATAAAATCTTCAAAAAAAATTGTATTCATCTCCAAAAAATTCCTATTTTGGATAATCCAATATTGACTATATTATTAAAATATTATTTTTTTCTTTAAGTATTATTTTTTCAAAGTTTCCTATGAGATAGTTTCCTATTGGTTATCTCATTTAGTAATTATTTTTGGAGTGAACTTCATATTTGGAGAAAAACTCATCAACACTTCCATTTTCTCCATTTTGGAGATGATTATAAAAAAACCGTTGGATCAAAAAACTTGTTCACAATCCTCATTTTCTTCATTTTCTCCATTCTAGGAAAACCTATTGAAGATGCTCTAAAAATACATTTCTCTCTTCTAATTAGATTTTAAAGAATTCTTTAAATTTAATTTTTTTTCATCTTTTTGTTTTCTTTATTTTTAAATAATATATCTTAGAAAATATGTTAGGACAAAGTTGTTTTCTTAGAAATATTCATTACCCACGTTAAAAAAATGTTTTCAATAGATTAATGAACCACCAAAATTTCTAAAAAAATGTTCATTTAACTAACAACTTCCTTTAAACAAACAAGAAAAGCCTTTTATGAGATAAGATTCCCTAATAAAAAATATAACAAGTTTACCATTTTCTTCCTTAAGTTTATATATATATATATATGATTGTTATGATGAAAGTACTTTTTATTATTTAATAATTGTTAATTAAAATTAGCAAACTTGACTAAGTTTATTTGTCAAAGGGTAAAGTCATACAATTACCTTAAGGGGAATTAGCCGCATCCACGATACATATGCCCAATAATGAAAAAAATAAATGTTTATTTTGTTTGTATTATAAACATTTTTAATATTCCATAATATCTTTATACCTTAATTAAATTATATGTTACAACAAATATTATATATGGACAGACAAGTAATAATGTTACTTACTTTAAGTGTTTGTATAAAAAAAATGTAGTTATTTCCACCAACAAGAAACACATGAGCAAGAGGGAAACGTTTTACATTAGAAAACGTGTAAGTTACAGAAATAGTCCCTGAAGTTTACCAAAATATCGGTTTTTGTTTCCAACATTTTGAAATTATAATTAATATCATCGATGTTTGCATTTTCTTTTAAAGGTAGCAGTTCATCGAGACAAAAAGGAAATAGACAAAGAACAAGGGGAAAAAAAGCAACCACCCGAACTAGGAAACTGCGAGATGCAGTATGGGAGGGGAAAATGAACAAAAAGAAGAAACTACAACCAAAAACCCCAAAGAACAAGCACGAAACAACCAGTTACAAGAAACGAGACTAAACTAAAACACCAAAGGCATAAGAAAAAGGGTAAATTACAGAAATCGCCCATGAAAATGGTCTGTGGTTGTTAGGCTTGTTAATTAGTGTAGAAGTCTTTAAAGCAAATAGACAAATCTTACAACTTCAAGAAAAAAGGAAAATAAAAACCAATCCTACCTGACATAACCGTGTTTATCCGTGGCCTGCCACTGACCCAAGACCTTCCAAATCTTCGACGTCTTCCACGTTGATGAATGCATCTTCTCCATTCCATTGTTTCCTCACATTCGTTGTTCTTATCCACCATCATTACTTACCACACGCTGCATCTTCTCACTCTCTTTGAAGGATTTAGACAAAGGAAAGTTATTCACTTCGACTTCGTCGTTTTCACATGTGTTTTATTCTCGATTTTGTTCTTCAAAATAGACACGTTTTTTATACGATTATTGTGTAGAGTTTACATTTACATGGTTTTAGTTTAGTGATTGTAAATGTTTAAGACTATAATTTTTGTCCTCTAGTGGATATTTTGTTGAGTTTTATGTTTATGCTAAAATTCTCGACTTGATAAAAGAATTCAAGTTCCACTTGGATGTGAAATATAGTCGCTCTCTTATTGGTTTCAATGGTTGAATGCTTAGGTGCAGGCCTTGTAGATGTTGGAAACAAAAAAAACAGGTGGTGGAAGGGGTTGTTGGAGAAGCAGGGGTTGCCAAGGATGAGGGTCAAGGGATCTGCAAGCATCATGGAGGGAGATGATAAAGAACACTGGAGAGAGGTATAAAGAGATGCAGACAAATCTTATAGGGTGAGTGAGGCAGGGGGTCAGTTTATGGTTTTTTTTTATAACAGTACCTTTTAAGGGTCGCAAGAATCATGATCAAAACTGCAACAAAAGTGAAACATTGTCGACGTTCATTGTAATTTCAAAAAGACAAAGGACAAAAACCGAGTTTCGGTAAACTAGAAGAACATTTTTTGTAAATTTACTAATAGAAAAAAAGTGTAAATAAATTATAGTAACAAAAGGGCAAGCAAGCCACATGACCAAAATGTACGTGTCGATACTAGTAACCCCATCATGGTTAAAAACAGTGGACCCTCCACTCCAACGCCATTAAAGCCACCTTCACAAACTTTACTACCACCACCATAAAACTCTACCGTCACCTCTCTTCACCGACGAAAACAAAACCCCCTTTTTTCTCCTCACAATTCTTCTCAAAACTTCTTAATTAAGTTGCCGGAGGTTCGCCGGAAATTGAGTAAAAAAGCAGGGTGTCAAAAATGAAGTCGCCGGAGATTTACCACTCCCAATTTCCAGCTCCAACGGCGAGGAACAACGGCGGAGCACGGCGGTCGTCGTTATCGATCGCTTCCGACGCTTTCATCTTCTTCTCCGGCGCCGTCGCCGCTCTGTTACTCGTCTGGACTTTCTCTACTTTCTCAAACCCTCAAACTCACCCAACTCCCAATTTCGAAACACGAATTCCCGATCCCAAATCCACCGTCATCGACGACGTCGGTTGCGCCGGCAGTTCCAGCGGTTTCAACCTGCAATACGACCCACCCGACCCGACCTTTTACGACGACCCAACTCTCGGTTACACCCTCGACAAACCCATCAAAAATTGGGACGAAAAAAGACGAGAATGGCTGAAACAACACCCATCATTCGAACCGGGTTCCGAAGAACGGATCCTCGTCATCTCCGGGTCACAATCCGGCCCGTGTAGCAACCCGATCGGCGATCATTTGTTATTAAGGTTTTTCAAGAACAAAGTAGACTACTGCCGGAGACACGGGTACGACATTTTCTACAACAACGTTTTACTCCACCCACAAATGCACACATACTGGGCCAAAATCCCGTCGGTTCGGGCCGCAATGTTGGCCCACCCGGAAGCCGAGTGGATATGGTGGGTCGACTCAGACGCCGCCTTCACCGACATGGATTTCAAGTTACCGTTAAAACGTTATAAAGATCACAATTTCGTCGTTCACGGCTGGCCGAAGCTGATCTACGAGAAGAAAAGCTGGACGAGCTTAAACGCCGGCGTTTTCTTGATCCGAAATAGTCAATGGGCTCTTGATTTCATGGATGTTTGGTCGGGTATGGGGCCCCAAACTCCGAATTACGAAAAATGGGGCGGAATTTTAAGGGAAACTTGTAAAGACAAGTTTTTCCCCGAATCCGACGATCAAACGGGTCTGGTTTATTTATTATTAAAAGAAAAAGAAAAATGGGGGAATAAAATATACGTGGAAGGTGAGTATTACTTCGAGGGGTATTGGTTGGAAATAGTGGAGACATTGGAGAATATAACGGCCAAATATAACGGCGTTGAGAGAAGGGTGCGCAGGTTAAGGAGACGTCATGGAGAAAAAGTGAGTGATGGCTATTCTGCGCTTTGGGAGGAGTATTTAAAAGACGCCGGTTACGGCAAGTTTAGTTGGCGGCGGCCGTTTATTACTCATTTTACGGGTTGTCAACCTTGTAGCGGGAAGCATAACCAGATGTACTCCGGTCAGAGTTGTTGGGACGCAATGCAGAAAGTGTTAAATTTTGCTGATAACCAGGTGTTGCGTAATTATGGGTTTGTACATCGTGATCTACTGGATTCGGCCTCTGTATCACCATTGCCTTTTGATTATCCGGCATGATTGATGACGCCATTGTAAGTATAATTAGTTAATCTCCTAGTACAATCACGTAATTCAATATGAACCGACAATTGAATCTAATTTGAATCGATCGATCATAAATGACTTACATTCTAGAATCCATTAAAATCGACGGATATGATCAAATTACTACCCAATTAATAGATATACATAAATACATAATTAATAGTAATTTACATTATTGTTTTTAATTGAAGTTTGGTTGTTGTATTCTTAAAAAATTAAGAAAATACATGAATACTTGGTTGAAAATTGGATTAATTTATTCTCATCCAATTAATAAACAGAAGAAACTAATATGATCCAAATATCGATTGAATTGGATTTAATAAGATTGATTGTCCATGTTAATGATGCTGAAATCTCTAAAATGTAAAAACAGTTAGAGATGAATTAATTCTTATTTTCATATTTGATTTTTAGTTCTCTATTTTAAATCAATTATAGAAAATATATCAAATAAATTATCAAATGAGAAACTAGTTATATTTGGTAAAAAAAAGATTAATAAATAAATTAAATGACAAAGTAAAATACCAAAAATAAACACGTTCAATAGTTAATTAAAAAAAAGTGATATAAATGGAAAAAAGAGTTTCTAAAACTTACTAAAAAACTAAGGTTTTAAAAAATTAGCTTATTACTGATGGAATAATTTTGGTAACACATTTAAAAAATACATGGCATTTTAATATATGAATTATGACCTACATGTTTTAAATTTATGAATTATGACCAACTTCTTTTTAATATATGAATTTATGACCAGCTTCTTTTTAATAACTAAAAAAACATTTACTTCTTTACTTGGTGCAGATGGATGAGTGGAGACTTATGGTTACCCCAGTGGAAAAAAGGCAAAAAGATATGTCTTCCCTTCTATTGCTTTCCTTATTTTTGTATTTCTATTATATATATATGAAAATAGGGTTGCTACTTTTTTGCACATTTTTAATGATTTAATTTGATGAGTCTTTGTTGTGATCATTTTGATTTATTGAATATGTTTTGGTCAAGTATCAATCAAGAAAGAAAAAACAAATGTCATTAAATAAAGATTGCATTACATTTTGTCTTTCTGGTTTGATATTTTAAATGGATTTGGTCTTTATTTTGAAATTTTGACAAGACAAGTCCTTTTGGTTGCATACTTTTAACGAACTAGGTTCCTAATGTAGTTTATAGGACCTGACTTTAATTTATTTAAGGATCCAATGCGTTAAAAAGTGCAACCACAAGGGTACGTTTCATTGATCTTTTACAGTAGACCTAAAGATTTATAAAAGAACACCAAAAGCAAACCAGATGACGAAAAATATAATTCAGTCTTAAATAAGTAACCGTTGTAATCAACCAAACGAATATCTACAAAATTTAAGTTAGGGTGGGAATTTGGAGCATAAAGTGGAGTTTTGTTGATAGTATAGATTTTGTAATCATGATGGATGATATATGCATGATTGTTGTTGAGAAAATGTCTTAAATCTGTTGGGCAATTTGGCTAGATGATCTGAACTTGTTAGTGCATGTTTGTTGGTACTGTAAAACCCTCAAGGGGTGTTTGGTTCGCCGGAATGGAATGGAATCTGGTGGAATTGGAATCTGAATTCCTTTGACCAGATTCAATTCCCTTGTTTGGTTCAATCTTTTCAATGAATGGAATATGGTAAATTCCAATGAATTCCAAAATAATTCAATTTGAGATTCCTTAGGTAAGAGGTGGGATTTCATTGGAATGAAATTTGTTCTTTTTTTAATACCCAAAATACCCTTACCACATTATCCATCAATACCAAAACCGAACCGTTTGCATTTTCAATTCGGTTTTTTCGGGTTTTTTTTTCTTCAGTTTTCGGTTTTTCGATTTCGGTTCGGTTTTTTCGGGGGGTTTTCGGTTTTCGGTTTCTCGGCTTCTTTCGGTTTTGTTTCTGTTTTTGCTCACCCCTAGCAGTTAGGTTCTTTACAACAACTAAACTATGTCTTGCCCTAACAGATGTTATTTTGCAGTTTTTTTGCTGTTTTTGCTGAAAAAAATTATGATTTTTGCTGTTTTAGCTGTTTTATGCAGTTTTTAGTTGTAAAAAAACTCATTATTTTTAGTGTTAAAAAAATTGAAGTAATTAATAATTATTTTATTAAATTAATTTTAGTTTTAAAAAATTAAATTTAATAAAAAGGATATTTTAGTCATTTACTGGAATTTCATTCCAATTCCAAAGCTACATTATATGAACCAAACAGACATATTCCAATTCTTTCAACAGATTTCATTCCAATTCTGTCAACCAAACAGCTGGTCAAACCTGACTACATTCCATTCCAATTCCTTCAAAGTCAAATTCCTTTGACAGATTCCATTCCATCCAATTCCATTCTGCGAACCAAACGCCTCCTTAGATTACATTGTTCACGACTAACAAAGTTTGCTAATAAGACTTAACCTCAAGTGAATGGGCGCCGACTGGGAGGGGGGGGGGGGCGTGTGTGCAATCTAGCCAGATCGTTGAAATGCCATGTTCAACGAATTGGGCAACTTGGTGTCCAAACCTAAAGTCGCATAACAAGTGATATTTTATACCAAATTTGTTTACTTTTTATGGTTATGTTCTCTTTAACGTTTCTTGTAGTTATCCTTCATAGTCAAACCAAATATAGTTTGTATTTATTTCTTAACCATTGTACCAAATGAACAATGGATCATTTATCGGCATCTGTTGTCTGTAACTTTTTCCTTTATTGACGTTACACATAGATTCCAATGTCTCTCTATCTCTCTTTGATTGCTTTATGTTCATGTGATGATTGTGATGTTTATTTGATATGGTATTTGCTTAGTGAACACATAACTTAGTTTCATCAATCCATTTCCATATTTGAAACCAATATTGAAAATATTATTCGAATATGATAATGGAAAGTTGACTTCTAAAGTAGAATTCAACAAGTGGTTATTTATATGGTAAGTTGCACCTTAATTTGGTATCAAGGCATTTGGGATTTAATATTTAGACCTATGTTGGATTGATTGTGGTGTGTGTTATTGTTTACTTGGTAACCCCTAGCTACGACTTCAGTTATATATGAATCACTCTCAGTAGCTAGATAGGAACACTAAAAATTGTTTATACATATGAATTTGCATAAATGCTCATTGGGAGTTTGGGACGTGGCAAAGTGCTTGTATTTTGGATCGAGGAAGAGATAGAATATAACGAGCTAAGAAGCCTCATCTTAGATAATACTACATCTACCAAATGCTATCTTATTTGATGTTACTGAAGAAGCAGTTGGAATTTGGTTGAAGTTAGAACAATTGACAAAGAGTCTCCCAAACAATTACTAGTATATGTATAAATAGAATGATAAATCAATGCTAAGGGAACCATGAAAGGATTGTTTGAGATGTTAAGATGAGTTCATTGAGTACGTGTGTTATTGAATGATGTGCTATTACTTTGAGTATATACTTGTTGAATGTGTAAGAATCTTTTTAACAAGTGACGTATAAACCTACTCTAATTCAGGGTGTTTTATGTAACCCTTTAAATGAGATACAAACATTTATGTAAAGATGTACCGAGGTTGAGAGTGGTAAGAGCAAATGTACGATGAGACCTAGATTATATATGTTGTTTAAGTTATGTGATACAATATTCCTCTAAGTTGGACTTCTTTGAATTTGCATATATTGACTAAGATGGTACAACTGTTGGGATATTATAAGGGACTGTTTGATTCGCATAATTTAAAGAAATTTGATCGAATTGGAATGACAAATTCCTTTGACCAAATTCCTTAACGGTGTTTGGTTCGCGAAATGAATAGATTGGATTCCACCGAATTCCACGGTTGAGGGATTTGATCATTCCTTAGCATATGTGAAGGATTTTAAATTCAATTTCGTAGCAAATGTAGCATAATTTATAATTTTCTTTTAGAAAGACAAAAATAAATTTAACCACCGCTATCTCCCCGCACCACCCTCACCAACAACATATCTGCCACCACCACCATCAATAATATTAACATTCCACCACCGCCACCCCATCCACCCATCGTCACCGCCACTGCTACCGCCACCGCCACCCACCGCCACCCACCATCACCACCACGCCACTATTTTTTGTCGTCATAGTCCCCTCTACCCGACCCCACCCCACCTACCAACCACTAATGGCATTGCCGCAGTTGTCACCCCCACTCCCGATAGATGCATATTTTTATTTTTTTTGCGAGATTCCAATTCAATTCCTATCAACCAAATGCATGGTCAAATTCCATTCCAATTTCTTCAAAGACAAATTCCTTTGATGGATTCCAATTCAATCGAATTCCATTCTGCGAACCGAACACCTCCTAAGTCTTCTGTTGCAATATGATTGATGGTTTATGGTTCATATGTTTTATTTTGTCATGTCATTGCAAATCGGTTAAATTTAGGGACGTAGCACATATGAAGTTCATTATTAAGCCTATGTGTTACATTCAAGATATCAAATCAAAGGACTTAGGTAGTTGGATGATGCTTATGCATGGAAATATGAAAAATATTGCTATAAAATGAGTAAATGACTCATGAGGTCTAGTCCTAGCTCCTAAGTAAAAGAAGCCAATATGATGCAAGTGAGTTTATAAGCTAAAAGATGGAATCTCACAAAAAAAAACAAGGTATAAAGCTCGACTACTTGTTAAAAAGGGTAGCCAGATCCTAATATTGACGATAAACAAGGTATAAAGCTCGATTACTCCTTGTGAAACACACTTCCATTTGTGCATTATTTGAGATGATTACATCCAATAATTAGTAGCTTAAGAAGTTAGATATGACCCACTGCATTTCTGAATGGTAAACATAAATATTCATGGAACAACCGAAGAATTTAGCACCGTTGGCAAAGAAGGTCAAATCTGTAAGTTGTAGAAATTTGTATATGTCCTTAAGGTAGCGTTTGGTACGCAGACTGGATGGGGCGAGACAAGACGGAACTGGATTGGATGAGGCAGGACTGGACATGACAAAATTAAACTAATAGTCTGTCCTACGTTTGTTACAACTAAATAAGTACTGGACTAAAACAGTAAAATGACTAGATTACTCCTAATGATGTTTAATGTTTTTTATATAATAGTTATACAAAACTAAAAAAATATATTCAATTATATTTATATCTTGGTTTTTTATCCCTTCCTTTATATTTTGGTTCATTGTTTTCAAGGATTGGAATTTGGAAAATTCCAAAGAATTCCAAAAGAAGGCAATTTAAGATTCTTTAGGTTACCGGTGAGAATTCATGTGAATTGAATTTATTTTTTCTTAATACCTAAAATACCCTCATCATAAAAAAGAACCATAACTCTAATCTCTAAAAAAGAAGCCGACACCTCCTCACTTGGATTTTCGGTTCGGTTTTTTCGGGGTTTTTTTTAGTTTTCGGTTTTTCGATTTCGGTTGGGTTCAGTTTTTTCAGGGTTTTTTTTTCAATTTTCGGGTTTTCAATTTCGGTTCTGTATTTCGGAGTTTTTTTTAGTTTTCGGATTTTCGATTTTTTTCCACTTTCGGTTCGGTTTTTCATTACCCCTAGCAGTTAAGTTCTCCATCGTCTCCTGCAACGACTAAAATATGTCTTGCCCTAACAGATGTTGTCTTGCTGTAATTTTTTGCTTTTTTCTGCAGTTTTTAGCTATTTTTGCTGTAAAAAAATTATGATTTTTGTTGTTTTAGCAGTTTCTGTAGTTTTTGGTTGTTTTATGCAATTTTTACCTGTTTTATGCAGTTTTTAGCTGTAAAAAAGCTCAAATTATTTTTAGTGTTAAAAAAATTGAAGTAATTAATAATTATTTTATTAAACTAATTTTAGTTTAAAAATTTAAATTTAATAAAAAGGGTATTTTAGTCATTTACTGGAATTTCATTTCAATTCCAAAGCTACATTCTGTGAACCAAACAGACAGATTCCAATTCTTTCAACAAATTTCATTCCAATTCTATCAACCAAACAGTTGATCAAACCTGACAACATTCCATCTAATTTCATTCTGCGAACCAAACACCGCCTGAGAGAATCCAACCCTTCAATAAAATATAGTATATTAATATGACCACATATATAAAAAAAGGTTCTCGGTTATACAAGAGGCATTAAACAGGTTAACCGTATGTTCGCAATACAATTTAGTTTTCTAATTTATGATCCATGTTGTATAAATTTTAATTTACAAAACCATAGATTATAAATTACAGAACTAAATTCGGAATGCAGGATCAAAAGCCAAATACAAGTTGTCGTTTGATCTAATATATATATATATATATATATATATATATATATATATATTTAAAGAAATTTGATTTGATATCATTTCTAATATTCTTATTTTAGATTTATCCTTTAAAGGGGAAACATTTGAATGTTTTCACTATTTGTCATTTTCTGTTAGTTAGAAGTAAAGTGTAATTTCCTTAACGTTTGTAATAAAGTTGAGAATGGCTCAGTTCTGTTCGGTTTTTGGTCGAAACCGTACCGAAAACCGAGCCTTTCGGTTTTTTGAAAATCTAAACCATTCAATTTTTGGTTTTTCGGTTTTTATTCGGTTCGTTTCGATTTTAAAACCAAATTGTTTAAAATATTTTGGTTTTCGGTTTTTAGTTCGCTTATTGGAAAAATACAAACATTTCATATATGTTTAAAATTTAAAATTAAAATTAGGGTTTTTTTAAAGAAATTAAATTTAGGTTTATATATATAATAATAAGATAAAAATTACAAACATGTCGTAGAATTACATATATAATAAAAAAATTAAAAAAAATTATATTTTTTCGGTTCAGTTTGGCTTTTGGAGAAACTAAGGATATTCGATTCGGTTTTTTCGGTCGATATGAAAACTAACCGTTGGATTTTCGGTTTCAGCTCACTTTTGCTCACCCCTAGTTTGTAAGGTTCCATGGATGTCATCCTTAAACTTCAAAATTTTGAATTTGGTCTTTCACGATTTTCATTTATCAACAGTTTTGGTTCCTCAATTTAATGGTTGTTAATTTTTTCCCCCTAAATCCATTTAAATAAAGAGTATTGTAGTCATTTTACCTATTTTCAAAATTTAATACTAAGATTAATAAATCAATTAGATTTTTCATTGTAAAAAAATAGTAGGAAAAAGCATATTATATTTTTAATTTTAAAAAAGCTTGTTTCATTTCTTGTTTTTACAATTTAAAGTTAAAAATATAATGAGTTTTTTTAAAATTTTAATGCTAAAATTAAGAAAATAGTGAAATGACTAAACTCCGTTTCATAAAACTGGAAATTGACAAACATAAGAAATTAAAATCCGAATTTTTGAAATTCATGAGGCTTTCTATAGCCCGTATAGATAAGGATGTGGATAGAAATCACTATTAGTTGAAAATTGCAAATATTATGGAACAAAATTGAACTTTACTCTTTAGTTTGTTAGTAATGATGAAATCTCTACCCAACAAAATCAAAAATTTCCTAAACGAAATCAACTTAACTAATGTTAGAAGAAGGATGAAATCTAAAGAAATTTTGTAAACTTGAGGGACAAATTTGGAATAAAAATAAATTTATGGACTAATTATGTTAAAACTTACAAAATTCATAAAAAAATTGTAATTTATTCTTTAAAATAAGAATACATTATTTATGATGATATATTTCTAAAACAATTATTGAACTTTTATATAAATACTACAAAGATAATAAATATGACAATTATACGGCTATTTTGTAATCGTTAATTGTTGGGTACCATTTGGGATTGGGTACCTCGAAAGTGGGTAGCCAGTTTCGTTGGATACCTAAAATCGGAACCGACTGTTATGTGCTTTTTTTAATAAAAAATTATTTTATGTATTTACTATATTTAAGAAAACTAAAATTGAAATGATTTCTTTAAGTTTTTATCGAGTTAATCTTCACCATTTATACTTTGTAGTATTTATTTCTTTAAGTTGGTACTTTGTAATAGACATCGGGTACCCGGTACGGAACAAGTTTCAGCGGTTTCGAGACAGGTTCCCAAATATAAAGAACCCATGTAAATGGTTCCAGTGTCCTCTTTTCCAGGAATCAAAGTTATGGTTCCAGGACCGGTTCCATGAATTCTGATCAGATATCCGCCTTCGCTCGCCCCTACATTCAAATATAAGATAATCATTGAGCTATACTAATACAACAATATTCAAAGAAATATTACACCATTAATCAAATATAAATTATATCTTTAATTTTAGAGTTAGAATAGTTAATTTATAAAAACAAAACTTGAACAAAATAAATTATATAAAAAGGGCTATTTTATAGTGTTTAATTTGACACCCTTTCCATATTTAACCATCACTTCTTATTTTCTATTTGTTCCAAAATAAAGTTCTAATTTTCTTTTTGAACATGATGTTGAATTCTCTTTAATTTCGGTTTACAAATGACATTTTATATCTCACTACATGATCTATAGACAACTAATAATACAAATTAGAGATAATATTAAAATATGAGCATGCTCCATGTTTAAGCGATAATTAAGGTGGTTAATAAATGGTAATTGAAAAAAAATATTCACTTGATTTTTAAGATGGACATCAGTAATGAACAATGAATATTGAAGATATTGTGTTTAGGATTCCTATATAAATAGAGTGTGATATTATCTCAAATTTTATTCACGTACTTTCGAGAAAATGTCTACAACACCGATAGTCAAGAAGCTCACAGATAGCGATACAAGCCATACGGGAATGATTCGTTTGCCGAAGAAGGAAGTTAAAGAACATTTTATATCGCGGATGGACGAAAGACTAAAACTTAAACTTTTGGTAGATAAAGATGCTTTGGAAGTTGATTTGCGTAACAAGGAAACTAAAGAAATTAAAAGAGTTTGGTTTAAAGTGATCAATAATAATGGATTCACATTCACAAATGCCGTTGATGTTGTTAGGTCTTGGGAATTGAGTTCCGGACAGTTGGTATTGTTCCATCTTATAGACATTGTCGGTGAATCATTGCTTGTTGAGTTGGAAACATAATTGAATTTATGTAAATATCTATAAAACTATTAAGTATATATACATATATGTAGGTGGTTTATTGTGCACCCCAACACAATGCTACAACCCTTTCAATTTAAACGATGATAACTAATCCTTATGCAACATATTTCATTAGGGCATTTTAATTTCTGAATTTGGTTTTATGGGCATGATGAATATGAAACATTTTATTACTGAATATGGCTTCATCAATTTCAATATGTTTTCATTGACCTGGTGGATATCTTATTCTAGTTTCATGTACCTATTACACCAGATATCATTGTTGGAACTGCTAAAACATTTGATTATGAGCAAAATATTTGTAATTAATATCTCTCTTACATATACATATACATATTGTCATGATATATGAGATACACGTTTATATATATGTAAAGCAAACGACTTATACGTTGTGGTATACAATCATCAATATATATATATATATATAAGAAGATGTTTCAAATCGATGAGAAGGCTTCATTCATATTTATCTATTTTTTTAGATATTATAATTTTTTCTAAATAGCTTGGTTTTAGTGTTATTTAGGTCGTCCCACATTGGTGAAAGGATAGAAACTTGAACAAGCTAGACATGTATATAAAAGGTTGATTGGGGTTTGAGAAAAAATGTGAAATGGTGTTTGGCTAAATACGGCTTAAACACAAGCTTAATTATTAAGTTCATTTTATCATAGTCTTTTTTTCATTTCTAAAATTTAAAGAATTCATTTACTTAGTAATAAACATTATAATCAATAATCTCACACATTTTTTTTATCATTTAAGTCAATTACAAAGTTTGATGATATAGAACTTGATTAATTATATATATGAAAAGAAGCAACCGAGGATATGATGAAGCAACTTCATATCAAGTGTGGATATCAATTTATATTAGTTTAATATCTAATATGTGATCATTGGCGTTTTTAACTTCAATATTTTTTTGTAAAAATTTATCGCTACCGTGCAACGCGCGATACTGAACACTAGTTTATTATGAATAAAAAAATATATTCGATTTTCAAATACAAACCATAATCAGTGCTTTCATAGTTTCATTATGAAACATTCGAAATATTTATAGACACTACCATAAAAAAGGGCATTTCCGATGGATTTTACCGACGGAAAAAATCCGTCGGAAATTTCCGACGGATATTTATAATTAAAAAAATTAAAAAATCCGTCGAAAATCCGTCAGAAATTTCCGAGGGATTTTTATTTTTTTATTTTTTTTATTTATAAAAATCCCTCGGTGATTTTCAACAGTTTTTTGTATTTTTTTCAAGTTTTTCTTACTTGTATGACCTGTAACTTGATTTATTTTGTATAATTCGTTATATGTACGTTTGTATATTGTATATGTATGCATGTGTGTCGTGTATTTTAGTTGATTGTACGTATATATATATATGTATCCATGCGTGTGTGTCATGTATGTTGTCGGTAGTATATGTATATACATGTATATATACGTTTGTATGTATCAAGGCCCATTGTAGTTCATTAAGACCCATTAAAGTCCATCAAGTCCCACTATAGTTCATTAAGAGTTGTTAAAGTCCATCAAGCCCTATTGTAATCATTAAGTCGTTAAAACCCATCAAACCCCATTGTAATTTACTAGGAGTCGCTAAAGCCCATCAAGGTCCATTGTAGTTCATTAAGAGTTGTTAAAGTCCATCAAGCCTCATTGTAATCATTAAGTCATTAAAACCCATCAATCCCCATTGTAATTTACTAGGAGTCGCTAAAGCCCATCAAGGTCCATTGTAGTTCATTAAGAGTTGTTAAAGTCCATCAAGCCCCATTGTAATCATTAAGTCATTAAAACCCATCAAGCCCCATTGTAATTTAGTAGGAGTCGCTAAAGCCCATCAAGGTCCATTATAGTTCATTAAGAGTTGTTAAAGTCCATCAAGCCCCATGGTAGTTCATTAAGAGTCGTTAAAGCTCATTAAGGTCCATTGTAGTCAATTAGGAGTATGTAAAGACCAGTAAGGCCTGTTGTTGTTTACTAGGAGTCGTTAAAGTCAATTAAGGCCCATTGTAGTTCATTAGGCGTATGTAAAGCCCATCAAGGCCCATTGTACCTCAATATGAGTCGTTAAAACCCATCAAAGCCCATTATAGCTCGCTAGGAGTCGTAAAAGCCCATCAAAGCCCATTGTAGTTGGTCTTATTGATTTTTATCGGGCTTTAACGGTTCAGTTGAGGTTTAACTAGTGAGCAAGATGGACTTATCCGCTACTACATACATACTTCTATCTACGCCAACCCTATACATGAATACAGATTGGTTCCTTTCTCGACCCTACACACATTATATATATATATATATATCTATATGTAGTTTAATTAATTATTTTTTAATTAATAAGATAATTAGTTTTAATATATATTATATAATTTTAAAGATTATGGATGTTATAGACTTAATATTATGGATCATGGATATTTATGCATATTTTGTCTTTTAGTATTTTGGGTCTTTACACTAAGAAATAAATTTATATTTAACCGACCCAAAATACCCAAAAATGGAGTCCGTGTAATAAACTTATAGTTAAATTCTTAATTTATTTGTAATATAATTATTATTTTATGATACCACTATCAACGAACTCTCAATGTGCCACTATATAGCATGGTAAGTTGAAAATAGACGAGTTCTATGAAAAGGTAGTTTAGTCATTCAAATGTAAGTCTCATTTTCAACTTACCATGCTATGAGTTTTTTTTAATTCTAATGTTAAATTAAGAAAATTGTGACTAAGATACCCTTTCATAAAACTGGAAATTGACAAACATATGAGACCAAAATCCAAGTTTTTGAAATTCAGGGGGTTTGCTATTCATACCCACTCACATATATCTAGTTCTGACCCTTCTATCTTACTCACATAACCCACATAGATAGGCGTGTGAATAGAAATCACCATCCTAAAATGATTTTCGTTCAAAATTATACATATTATGGAACAAAATTGAACTTTACTCTTTAATTAACAAATTATAAGGGACCAAGACCAACACAACCAAAATTAGAAAAGCACAAACCAACAATAAAATTTCCTAAAAGAAATCAACTTAACTAATGTTAGAGGAAGGATGAAATATGGGAAACTTTGTAAACTTGAGGGACAAATTTGAAATAAAAATAAATTTATGTTAAAAACCTACAAAGTTCATTTAAAAAAAAATGTAATTTACTCTTTAAAATAAGAATACTTTATTTATGATGACATATTTCTAAAACAATTATTGAACTTCCACATAAATACTACAAAGATAATAAATATAATATGACAATTATACCCTCAAAACCTAATTATTGTTGCAAACTAAACATTTTCATAAACAACTATTTTACTTTGTAACTCTCTTAAGCCGGATAATCGAACGGTAGAGGCTGCACCGAGGCAGAATCACCTAAACTCGGGTGCACGAAACCATAGGTACGCAACACTTGATTATCAGCAAAGTTCAACACCTTTTCCATAGCGTCCCAACAATCCTGCATAGAGTACAACTCATTATGCGTACCACTACATGGCTGACACCCAGTGAAATGCGTCATAAACGGCCGTCTCCAACCGTCCAATCCATATCCTGCGCCTTCCATCTTCAAATACTCCTCCCACAGCGCAGAATAGCCTTCCCTTACCTTTTCAGCATGCCGTCTCCTTAACCTGCGCTCCCGTTTCTCAACGCCGTTATATCTCGCCGTTATGTTCTCCAATTTCCCCACGATTTCCATCCAATACCCCTCGAAATAATACCCATCTTCCACGTGTATTTTATCCCCCCATTTTTCTTTTTCTTTTATTAATAAATAAACCAGACCCGTTTGATCGTCGGATTCGGGGAAAAACTTGTCTTTGCAAGTTTCCCTTAAGATTTCGCCCCATTTTTCGTAATTCGGAGTTTGGGGCCCCATACCCGACCAAACATCCATGAAGTCAAGAGCCCATTGACTATTTCGGATCAAGAAAACGCCGGCGTTTAAGCTCGTCCAGCTTTTCTTCTCGTAGATCAGCTTGGGCCAGCCGTGAACGACGAAATTGTGGTTTTTATAACGTTGTAACGGTAACTTGAAATCCATGTCGGTGAAAACGGCGTCTGAGTCGACCCACCAGATCCACTCGGCTTCCGGGTGGGCCAACATTGCGGCCCGAACCGACGGGACTTTGGCCCAGTATGTGAACATTTTGGGATGGAATTGTACGTTATTGTAGAAGATATCGTAGCCGTGGATCCGACAGTAGTCTACTTTGTTCTTGAAAAACCTTAATAACAAATGATCTCCGATCGGGTTCTGGCACGGGTTGGATTGTGACCCGGTTATTAACAAGACCCGTTCTTCGAGACCCGGTAGGAATGAAGGGTGTAGCCATAGCCATTCTCGTCTCTTTTCGTCCCAATTTTGGATGGGTTTGTTGATGGTGTACGTGAGATCCGGGTCGTCGTAGAATGTCGGTTCGGGTGGGTCGTGGGTCAAGTTAAACCGTTTAACGCTAGAAGTATCATTTCGGATCCCACCGGAAAATATTCTGAAACTATTAATAGACCCAGTTCTGTAATTGGTAATCCGGTGACGGTGGACGGTACTGAAGCTGATTCCCGGCCAAAACGCCCATAACAGTATGAGAGCTACGGTGGTTCCGGCGATGATCGGAATTCCGTTGGCCGCGAACGTCGCCGATGAACTTCTCCGGTTGGGCATCGTGGGAATTTGAATTTAGAAACTGAATCGACGCCATTTTAATTAGGGGGGTTTTCGGAATTAACCGGTGGAGGTGACGTCCGGTGAGATGGAATGCAGAAACACCCAAAGGAATCTTAGATCAGCTTTGAATAAAAATGGTGTGAAATCGGAGATAATTCCAAATAGGGTTTCTATATTTAGGAGAGATTGCAGAAGATAAAGTTAAGAATGACTTTAATGATATCGGCGGCGAGAAACTTTTCTGGTTGTGGAAAGCTTCCAGCAGGACCGCCATAGCCGTAGTGAATATGGTTTGAAGTATGTGTTTGATTGCATGGTTGACACGTGTCTTAAAAAATTGACAGATTAATTGAATTTAAATGTAAATTAGGTTTTTCAGTCCCTGTGATATGTTAAAACTGGTAATTTTGGTCCCTGTGATTTTGAAATTTCGATTTATCGTTTCCTATATTTGTAAGATATTGTTATTTACGTTTTTAAGGATAACTTGACATGTTTTTTTTAATAGAATTATGAAACCATAAACACGAAAAGAACAATAATTTGTACTCCTATATCATAAAAAGAAAATACAACAATGAATTATTTACTATAACGACGAATTCCAAAAACATGTATACGAGAATAGCAATTTTCAACAAACTATAGAAATAAAAAATGTAATTTAAGGACCGTTTAATCAAACGATTACTCAGTAACATTCAACACTTTCATTTACCTTACTGAGTGAAGTTATAAATCATTAAAACGACATCGTATGCAACGATTTATCCATTAAGTGTTAATTAGGTAAAGAGTCTTCACCCTTATTTACTGGGTAATTAAGACTTTTTAGACCCTTGTCATGCTCGTTTAGATAAAATTCTCAATTTTTACCATATTTACTTGATAAGGTAAACTAAATGGATAAACGTTTAACAAGTAAACATTTAATAAATGATTCATTTGTCAAAATATATCTATTAAAAAGGAAAAAAAATTCTAAGATAAATCAAGTAAATAAAAGTTTGCATGATTAAAGTATTATTAGTACTATTTTTTTAATGTACCATTAAAGTTTTTAGAAAGTACTACAAATATACCCCATTAAGTTATTACAATCATCTAAAAAGATTTTTTTTTAAAGTATTATTACCATAACTTCAAAAATTGAATGATAGTTGATACTTCGAATAACCAATAAAGTACGATTGTTTTCGACCTCTTTGACTCCAATATTGCCTTGAGTTTAATTATGTCAGCCACAATTCAACAACAAGTTAGCTCAGATATTAGGATAATGGACTTGATCAATCGAGTATTTTGATATGGAGTCGAGAGGATGAGTAGTAGACTCTCTAGACCCTTGTCATGCTCTTCTCACGAATTTGTCCAATCTTATCCGCAGTGATCTGAACTATTTCTGGGCCAGCTAACTGTTTTTCCCCTACTTCATTCCAACACAAAGGTGTTCTAGACTTGCGCCCATACAGTGCCTCATATGGCGCCGTTTGAATACTCACATGATAACCATTATTGTACAAGAACTCAATCAACGATAAATGCGTCTCCCAAGACCCACCAAAGTCAATCACGCATTCTCTAAGCACGTCCTCCAAAGTCTGGATCGTCCTCTCACTCTGTCCATCCATCTGTGGATTATAAGTAGTACTCAAATTTAACTTTGTTCCCAACTCATGTTGAAAGCTTTCCTAAAATGCCGACGTAAAATGGCTATCACGATCCGAAACTATAGATGATGGCACAAGATGTCTAGTCACGATCTCATCGATGTACAACCTTGCTAGCTTCTCCATTGGGTACATTTCCTTATAAGGTAAGAAATGGGCCGACTTGGTGAGACGGTCCACTATCACCCAAATGACATCGTACCCCTTTAGAGTTCTTGGCAACTTTGTAACAAAATCCATTGTAATATGATCCCACTTCCACACCGGAATATCCAACAGTTGAAGTTTCCCGTACGGTCTTTTGTGTTCCGCCTTGACTTGCAGACATGTCAAGCATCTCTCCACATAATACGCCATATCCTTCTTCATTCCCGGCCACCAATAATACTGTCGTAAATCTCGATACATTTTGTTCGTGCCCGGATGTACCGAATATCTCGACTTATGAGCTTCTTCTAATACCTTCTCACGCAACCACCAAGTTTAGGAACCCAAACACGGTCGCCCAAACATTTCACACTTTTGCTATCGTGCACCAACGTAGACACATTTCCCACCATCCTTTCGGTCTTTAGATTTTCTTCTAAGAGTGCTTCATCTTGAACTTTCTTAATCTCCTCCAAGATAGTAGGCGACACTTCAATTCTAAAATCATTATCTTGGTTGGCTCTCCTCTATCCTTTCGACTTAGCGCATCGGCTACCACATTCCGAAACTTCTGACAAAGATCCTTATGGGTGCATTTGGTACGTAGATAGAACAAAAATTCTCAATTCTTACCATATTCACTTGATAAGGTAAACTAAATGGGTAAACGTTTAACAAATAAGCATTTAATAAATGGCAATGTGATTGTGTAAGGACTTCTGGTTGATTGAATTATGGACTTGATTGATCGAGTTGGAGTTATAGACTAGATTTATTTTGGGCCTTGGGCTGTAATGACTTCACCAATGGATTCATTAATTTTTGGGTAGATTCATTTACACGTTAATAATAAATGCATGTGTGTATGGAGGTATAAAGTTGGGTTTTGGTGAGAAGAGTTAAGGTAAGAAACATAAGGAGTCTCTATTCATCGATGCACCAAGATGTATTGGATCAATCACCGTAGCAAACGCGATTTATGGGTGGTTTGAGATAAAATGTGATCAAAAGTCCAGATATCTTCTTACGATTCTCACATTAACTCTCATTCTCACATGATTTTTCGCGTGCGTACACGCGTACACACACACACACGTAGGGCTGTAAACGAACCGAACGTTCACCGAACCGTTCGTGAAACGTTCGGCGGGAAGTTCGTTTATGTTCGTTTGTTTAATAAACGAACGAACATGAACACATTTTTTCGTTCGTTTAGTTAAACGAACGAACATGAACAATGTTCTCGTTCGTTCATTTACGTTCGTGAACGTTCGTTCATTTATGTTCGTTTACATTCGTTCGTTTATGTTCGTTTACGTTCGTTTATATATATAAATATATTTATATATTATGACATTAATATGTAAAATCATTAATTAAATTAAATTTTTAGAATTTCTTTTTTATGGCTCCTAAGTTTATCAGGTTTTTTATTTTGTTATGTTACTTTTTAGGAACAAAATGATAAGTAATGGTAGTTTTATTCTATATTTGTGTTTGTTCGTTTATGTTCGTTTATCTTCATCCACGTTCGTTCGTTTATGTTCATTTATGTTTGTTCGTTTAACAGTTTAACAAACGAAAATGAACAAACAAATTTTCTTAATGAACACAAACAATTTCGTTCGTTTACCGTTCGGTTCGTTTACAGCCTTACACACACGTATATATATATATATATTGTGGACCACATATAATGTGGGTTCCACATAATATTAAATCATTTATCATTTAATATTAAATACATTTATATATTATGACATTAATATGTTCGTTTACATTCGTTCGTTTACGTTCGTTTACGTTCGTTTATATATATAAATATATTTATATATTATGACATTAATATGTAAAATCATTAATTAAATTAAATTTTTAGAATTTTTTTTTTATGGCTCCTAAGTTTATCAGGTTTTTTATTTTGTTATGTTACTTTTTAGGAACAAAATGATAAGTAATGGTAGTTTTATTCTATATTTGTGTTTGTTCGTTTATCTTCATCCACGTTCGTTCGTTTACGTTTATTTATGTTTGTTCGTTTAACAGTTTAACAAATGAAAATGAACAAACAAATGTTCTTAATGAACACAAAAAATTTCGTTCGTTTACCGTTCGGTTCGTTTACAGCCTTACACACACGTATATATATATATATATATATATATATATATATATATATATATATTGTGGACCACATATAATGTGGATTCCACATAATATTAAATCATTTATCATTTAATATTAAATCATAAATGATTTAATATTATGTGGGACCCACATCATATGTGATCCACAAGTGTCCATTTGTTCTTTTAAAAATGCAAAGTTCTCATTTGAACCTTCCTCTCTCTCTCTCTCTCTCTCTATATATATATATATATATATATATATAGCGGAGGGATCATACGAGAACCATTCATATTTAAGGAAACAAAGGGACACCTTGTAGACCACATATGATGTGGGTCCTACACATTAAAAAATCATATATGATTCAATGGGACCCACCATTAAATCATATATGATTTTTTTAATGTGTGGACCCACATTATATGTGGTCCACAAAGTGTCCCTTTGTTCCCTTAAAAATCAAAAGTTATCATTTGAACATCTCCCTATATATATACACACACACATATATAGATATATATATATATATACATATATATATATATGGAGAGAGAGAGAGAGAGATAGAGAGGTTCATACGAGAATGATGTGTATTCAAAAAAATAAGAAAATAATTCCAGATCAATCATTTATTTAAATAATCCCTTCAATAAACTTTTTTTTAAAATCGCCCAAAAAGGAATATGCGTCATTTGTTATATCCATATTATATATGAAAATTTTGTAATTTCTATAATACATTTAATTAAAATATTTATTCATAATTTTTAGGGTTTTTGTGATTTAAACATTATTAGTTTTTCAATTTTTTACAAGGTTTAAAATAATTGTGATTTGTTCATTTGAATTTTTATTTTTTATTGAAATAATTTATTAAATAATGTTTTACAATTTTCATCAAAAATCAACAATGTATTAATTTTTTATTATAGTGGAACATAAATATAAGTTATCTAAAATATTACATATAATATGTATAAATTATGAATTACGTTTTGAAATACATATGATCTTATACATTTTAAATGTGTTCTGTTACAAACCACATGTGATTTATTTTTCTTTTTCAAGATTTAAATCACATATGATTAGGAAAACCTTTTTAAAAAATTAAGTAATTATGAATCACATGTGATTTTGACGAAAGTTGTAATTTTTTTGCACAACTCTACACCATTTTTTTCCAACAATTATTTTTCCCTCTTTTTGATTTATTTTTTTGTTTTTCAATTCACCATTTTCTTCCAACAATTTCAAGGAGTGCTTGTATACATAAAAAAATTGATGGAGAATCGAAAAACAAAAGAAAGGATTAAAACGAGGAGATCGATTCTGGATGACAATGGGGCGGCAACGGAAAGGGATGTCGTTGGGTGCTAGGGATTTGAATGTGTAGGGTTTGTGAACTGTAAAATCGATTTAGTTCTCTTTTTTTTTAAACTTTTCTATCTGATTGTAGGTGGCTTTTTTGGGTTAAAATGATCTTGTTAACCAATTTTTAAAACTTTGATGATTTTTTATTTTATTTTTAAAAAAACAATATTCATGAACTTAATAATTCAAAATGACAAATTTTAATGGTTTTTTTTAAATCAAAGGTATTTAATGATTCAAAAAGGAAAACTTCATTATTGTTTTAGATACACTGATGTGAATAAACATCTTGATTTCCATACTAGCCTGACCACCTATTTTGAGAACAAGTAAACTCTAATGCGTGTTTGCTTCCTTATTGAACTCTAGTGATTGCATAGACAAGGACCAAAATTATATGCATTCCTTTATGTTCGAGACCATTATTTATAATTTGTAAATATGAAGGAACGAATCAGCGCTTTCCAACATGTGCTTGCCCTTTAGAATCCCTTCTCTTGCGCTTGATAACTCTTTTGACAAGGAGTCTGCAATTGGTGGAGGGGTGAATACTGTGTCACTTTCGTGCACCCATTGGACTACAAACCTTTCGAGAAATAAGGGGTCACCCAACAATTAACGATTGAAAGAGCTCAAAGTTTTTTTTAACTTTTATCTTTTCTAATAAGGAAAATAAATATTTGTTTTATTTTACTGTATCGTACGTTATATTGCCTATTTTTAAATAGAGAGGTAAAAGTGAAAACTCGTAGTTTAAAGATTTTTATAAAATTTAAATGGTTTTTGCCTCTGCCATTCTATGAGTATCTTCTCTTTTACGTATGGCAGGGCCAATTTCTCAGGTTCTGATATTATTGATCGGTTTGTTGATTCACACAGGATTCTACAATCCATTTTAATAAATGAATTAATTAAGTCCAATTTTTTAGGAGAAAAAATGAATTTTAAGTTTATTTTTCCTGTTCCAAGATTGGAGTATTATTACTTTATTAAAGTTTTTTTTTGATATCAAGATGATAAAATTATATAGTTAATGTTGAATTTTAAAACTTTATATGGTCAAATAGTAACATTTGAAATATAGAAAAAAAAGGCTAAATTGCATGAGGGAACATAGTTTGTCTCATTTTGTATTTTAAGGAAAATACTTTCAAATTATACGTTTAAGGTTCCAGAAATTTATAATCAAAGAAGGGTAAATAATTTGAAAATATATTATTCAAAACATAAGTTAAAATAAATTACGTCCTCTTTTACTTATCAGGTCTCAAAATAAGTGTCTAGATTGTTGGTGATTTTAGTGTCATCAACTATTTTGATGTAACTGTGATTTATTTAATATCGATTAAAATGATTAGGCAAACAAAGTGAGTTAAGAGGTGCGAAATGTACATAGATCGTCGAAATACTGGGGTCAAGGACTCAAGAGGGTCGCGCCACCTTGCAAGGTCATACGGGAAGCTCCCTTATCGGATTTACAGATTTTCTAAAGTGTCATCCTTAGAGATTTTATGTCTCAGGATGATTTGGACTAATTTTTGGAGTATGGAAATCTCCTTGAAATTGTTCTCGAACTTAGTGGAATTTTATAAGTACAAATATGAGGTAGCCTAATCAAAACTCTGACCTTCTTGATCAAAGTTCCGAGTTATTGCTGAATTTTCTAAGTGCTCCGACCCTCTGGATCAAAGCTCTGAATTGTTTCATGGTGCTTATGACTCAAATCCTTTGAGCCAGTTGTAATTGCCTTTAACCTATATGTTAACTGTTTTAACTACCATACAATTATATTCACCGTTTAACCGTCCGTAATGCCATATCTTTCATATAAATATGTAAAAAACATGATGTGGTGAATATACATACGAATTAGTGTGTTTATTCGTGAAGTTTCTAGATTATCCCAATACTAATTTCATGCAAATCCAAGGCATGACACACGATTTAGAGATCTATCCAAGTATTGTCTAACAACAAACCCATATTCCCCAACATAGATTACTATTTTAGTTTTTCCAAAAGTAATTGTTAATTTTCAAAAATAAAATTATTCTACTTTTAATTAGGAGATGAAGAAAAATTTCTCTCAATAATTAAAGGTGAAATTGTCATTTTATTAATTACCCTCTTCGTCTCAAAATAAGTGTCCATAATTTTAGGGGTGTCAAAAATATACCGAGAAAAACCAACCAATTAAGATACCAACCGTACCAATTTAATTGGTACTAACTAAATTGGTACCGATTATGTTGGTTGGTACTACCGTACCAATTTCACAAACATGGTTGGTACGTGGTATCGAAAATTCAATACCACGGTACTACCATATCGTACCGACTTATATATATATTTGATTATTTTTTATGTAATAAATCAATTAAATGTATTATATAATAATTATTTATAGTTTAGTTTTTACAGTTTTATATTTTTTCTGTTTTTTACATTCACTTTGGGTTTAGGTTTGGGTTTGGGCTTCACTTAGGGACTTATCGTCTTTAGTTAACTTTAGAGTTTAGAAGACTCTATAGTCCCATTTCAATATAACAGATAACAAAAGGCAGCAACATGTTTATTAGTTTGGACAGCAAGCAAGTTTTAGACAGCAGATTTTAGTCTTTTAAACATGTTTATAATTTGAAGTTTTAGACATGTTTTAGACAGCAGATTCTGGACAACAGATCATGTTTATTAGTTTATATTTAATATTAAACTTTGTGAACTTTGAGATGTTGGTATAAATACCGTACCAACACGTACCAACCAAAATAAGTTGGTACCAATTAAGTTGGTACCAATTACAGTTTGTTGGTACACGGTATAGATTTTTGAATACCAATTATAATTGGTTGGTACACGGTATTGGGGAAAAAAACATGGTACCGTACCATGTTCACCCATACATAATTTAAACGATACACAGTTTTAGGCTTGCATAATTATTAGATTTTTTGGTTAACCAAATGACATTTTTACCCTTATTTAATTTCTCATATTTCACAACTTAATATTTATGCACTAATTAAGGGTAAATTTGAGAATTTTGCTTTTGAAAGTAGACATTTATTTTGGGACAAACATAAATAGAAATGTGAACAGTTATTTTAGAACAGATGTAGTAAAAGGTATAACATCGTGTGAGAAGAAGAGTTAAAGTGAGAACTAAGAAACGTAAGAAGAGATATGGACCATTGATCACTTTTAATCTCATACTCATCCATGAATTGCGTCTTAAAAAGAAGTTGATTCGGTGCATCTTTTTCTAATGTGCATCAAGGGTGAAGCTCAATTTTTATGATTCTCATTTTAATTATGCTTTATACCGAAATCCAACCGGAAGTAAAATGTATAATAATTACACATATTTAAAACTGACTGTCGTTTATATTATAAACATTTATTTTGAGACTGCAAAATTAATACATTAAAAGAAATGGTTTAAATATTGTTGTGGGGGAGGGTATGAAATTGATAGAGACCCTACAAATTTGTTTTTGAATAACAGTCTTTTTGTTCATCTTTGGTAGGCCAACCATTTAATAATCCTCCATATCCTCCCATGCTTCCATACCTATTCCATCGTCTTCTCCATTTCCATCTCTAATTGCAGCATTAACATCTCCATCCACCTTCCGCCATTGATAACACACCTTCCACCAATTACAGTTAGATACAATGCACATGCCACAACACTAGCAACAATATCGGTACGTACTATACTAATACTGAATTTTGCTTTCCCGATTTTCAATTATTTTGACTCTTTGTAGCCATAGCCATAGCCATAGCCATAGCTCATCAACAGCTCTTTCTTTGATCACATCACAAAAGGAATCTAGATATCTGTGTTTTACTTCAACTTGCTCATCGATCAATGTGAAGATTCTATCGATTTCTATCAGTGTTCGTCACTCTCACTCCAATTGGCTGGATCTGAAACTTTGTACGAACATTTTCCCCCCATTTATACAGGTACCTACATCTTTAAACCACTACAAATCAAGAGCTTCTAGTTTCTGAATCGTTTTCTCGAGGTTTGAAATTGAATTACGATTTTTGGTTAACTGGATCTATTCGCCGGCGGTTGTTAATTAGGTATGGGGAATTGTCACGCGTCGGATGCTGCGACGGTTGTGATTGTTCATCCAGGGAGAAAAGTCGAGAGGATGTTCAGATCGGTGATTGCTCGTGAAATCATGGATTCGAATCCTGGCCACTACGTCGCACTGGTTGTCACCTCCGTCGTTGTGAAGTCGGTGAACGGATCTCCGCCGGTGAAACAGCTCAAGCTTCTCCGGCCAGACGATACTTTGCTTATTGGCCAAGTTTACCGGCTCATCAGCTTCGAAGGTATAACTAATTAGTAATCACCATAAGCCATAGCTGAATGAATTAGCCATTTCATCTTGTACAGTTGATTAATTTACAATATGTTTGTTAAGATGTTCTGAAAGAGTTTGCTGCAAAAAAGTGCTTAAAACTCGGAAAGTTGATAAATGAAAGAGGACTACCCCGGCTGGAGAAGAAGAAGAAGAAGAAGATAGACGTCGCCGGTGCTCCGGCAACAACTCCGATTCCTCCTTCTGTTAAGGTAATAACATTTGGCGCATTTTTTTTCTAGAGACTAAAGGTCTATCTTCAATTAAACTGCAAAAATTATCATAAAAATTGCGAGTTTGTTTCATGATTTATTCGTTTCATGTCGTGCATTAATCCAATGGGCCAACAAATCCTCTGTCCTTTTTGACTTTTTCACCTTTTGGATTTTCATGGAGCTTATTTGTGTTCTTTAATGGCAGAAGGTGCACAATAGCAGAGTAGGAGGAGGATGGAAACCAGGGTTGAAGACTATTTCAGAAATTGGAAATTGAACAGAACACAAATGTTTGTAGTCCCCAAGGTTGGCAAAAGAAAAAAAAAATCTTGATGTCCGATCGAATTTTTAAGCTGAATGATTTGGATATTAGTCTTTCACTCAACAAAAATGTATATATCTCTTCTACGGTTGGATTTTTCTTGTTAATTGTGGTTACCCGGGTCAGCTTAATCTAGCTCAGTTGGTTTCCCCAAAGACGGTAACATCCTGGTATCCCAATCTACCCAGGTTTTAATCCAATAAGATATAATTTAAGCAAGGCGTGAGTCATCTACGTCTACTTATCTACGTTATGTCTTTCAAAAAAAAGGCTTAATCCCATGTCTCTAGAGAACAGTTAGAAAAATCCTCAGTGGCTTTTCATGAGATCTCTAAGGAGAAACTCCAAAAGCCCAAACTTTATTGTCAATTGTGCTAACTATACAAGGTTTTCGGTAATTATAAATATCTTTAAAAAAATTATATAATTTATCGTAATGTGACAACTTGTTCAACATGGATGGATAGCGAGATTTGTGAGCTTTCAGTAAAGGCAAAGGTTGTGATAAAATGTCCCACGTGGATAGAAAATGATATATACGAGAACGTTATAATCTTCCAATTGTGAGCTACTAATATTTTTAATATTTATATTAAGTTGATTTGAAGATTATCGTGTCGAATCAATGTTTTGGATTTGAAATGTTACAAATGGTATTAATTACTAAAATCGATAGTTGTACTATTGAGATGGTTAGAATGTTAGATGACCATAATTTCACAAGCAGTGTATTTACATTTGAATTGAAAATTTCATACACAAAGAATAAGAATAGATATTCGGTATCAAGAATTATAAAGGTCCATTTTTGTTTCAAGAGTAACATCATTTTTCATGTCATTATTAATTATTGTCTTGGGTTTGGCCTAGTGGTATCTTAGTTCTTATTTTTCTAGGAGGTTAAGGGTTCAAATCTCATCAAAGATGAAGAAGATGTGTGAGTTTATTTGTTGTGTTGATTTGTTGTATATAAATTGTATATACTTCCAAAAAAATATTGTTTTGGATCTTGATGACTTTTCAAAGTTACAATTAGATACAAATTTTAGACATAACGTTTTTGATGGGATTGCAAAGGGTCGAGCTTATTTATATTAGTAAACATTAGAATGGTACTTACGTAATATAGTAAGACACATCTCGATTTTAATGTTTCATTTTATTTTATTTGTACTATCGTTGTTATAATCCTTTTATGTGGTTTTGAGAAAATAATTTTTAGTGTTTAATTTAAAAGTTATATTTTTATGTAATTTATTTAATACAGTTTGTTTATTATACTTTAAGTTAGGTTTAATAACAAAGTAATTTATTTTTGTTTAATAATTTATTTTTATAAAAATAATAATTAAGTACTTTTAATAATTATTTTAATTATATTATATATTTTTATATTGAAAATGAAATATTTATTATTAATTTGGTTATGTTTAGTTGTAGACATGTAATTAGTTACGAATTCAGAATTAAAACTTTAAGAAATTATATATACGTAATTATTTTTAATCTTGAATTTTAAATAAAGTAATATGCATCAATAAAATGATTTTTTAAAAGTTTTTATCAAATATTTTATAATATAGTATATATATATATATATATAATTCTATTGTTTGTACATATTGTTTGTTTAAACTTGTTTTCTTTTCGGTCAATTTGATTTTTTTTAAAGTGAATTTTAAAATACAAAATGATCCAAACTTATTTTCTTTATGCCCAAACGAACTATGTTCCGGTTATTCAAACATATTTTTTTTAAAACACGACCTTAAACTTTACAATTAATTTAACATTTTAGTTAAATACAAAAAGTTGTCTTAATCGCCTTATTCCTTTATTTTTATTCAACTCCAGTGAAAATTGGACATATGTATGAATAATTGTCATGATCGAGCAATTAGGTCTCAAATCAATTCAGTCCATTTTGTTTGTCGAATGACCTATTTTTATGTGATTACAGTACTTATCTTCAACATATTATCATCGTACCGTAAAATTTAAACGTATGTATCTATTAGTTAATGGTTCCGTTTGAACTTTTAAAACGTCAAATAACACTTTCAAATTTAAAATTGATACGAATAAATTTAATTTTCAAAACAAATTCAAGAACCATGTATTTTGTACCCATTGTCTTTGAGTTTTTATTTCAATTATCTATCGTTCATTGGTCTTTTCTGACTAAAATATAATCATCGTAATGTAAATATTATACCATGTTTATGCTTATAAAAATTATTTTTTTACTTAAAAAAAATACCAATATATCAAAAAAGTTAGATCATGGCGGAGAAGGTAAATAGATATATCTAATAATAAATTTACTAAGGGATATTCATAAGAATGAAACAAAATAATTAAGAATTTCTTTTATCATATTTAAGTTAACTTGTAGAATTTAAATAAGAAACCATACATCTTTGGTTGAATTATATTTTTGGTCTATCTTCTAAGAATGTTTTATACTTTTTTATTCCTACAATTCATTAATATACTGATCCAAATTTCGTGTTTTGGAGTCCAAACTGTCTGTTCATGGACATAGGTTTTCACCCTTATGTGTTTGACACTTGTTGAGAAAACTATGGACTATGTTTGTGGTGGTGTGGTTCACCATTTTAGATCCGGAAGTCATTTAGGACAAAAAGGTTTGAAGAACATAGATTTTCACGGAGGGGAGGTTTTCAACAACTGAAGGCAGAAGGGTTTCAGGAACAGGGGTTTTCATGGAGAGGGTGAGGTTTGTCAGGAAACCAATGTTAAGGGAGAGATCATATCTGGTTTCAAAACACAAAAAAATGAACCAGCAATATACTATGAATTGTAGAGACGAAAACAAAAAAAAACAGTCATAGATGAAGGACCAAAAATTTAATTCACTCAATATCTTTTGAATTATTTCATTGTAGGAAACATCCAATAAAGATCATATTTGCTAAAGTTATATTTACTTCCCAAGTAATATCACCTTTTTCCTAGTATACTATTAAGTCTTTCCATCAAAGGGTAATATGTCAATTCTCAATATTATTTTCCTGAAAAACCACCACCGTTGATTTTGAATTTGAGTTTTACAAACATAGACCAAATATTATTAATCGTTCCAAAATTGAATTTGAAAAGTACTCTTAAAACATATATGGTATTAAACATAGAACTTATGCAAATGCTTAGGCATTTTTAACCGAGCCTCCTTTTCAGTGTTAAATGAAGGTAACAGTTTAGGCTCCGAAACATAAACTTTGAATCACCAGTATACTTTACGAATTATAGACACGAAAGGCAAAAAACAATCATAAACGATGGATCAAAAATGTAATTCACTCTATGTATTTTTAGTTTTATTTATGTCTCTCCTAGGAAACATCCAATAGAGATCATATTTGCTAAAGTTATATTTACTTCTTTCAAGTAACATCACCTTTTTATCTCCTATACAAGTAAGTCTTTACATCAAAAGATAATATGTCGTTTCTCGATATTATTTTTCTTGAAAAACAACGACCGTTGATTTTGAATTTGAATTTGAAATTGAGTTTAAATTTGATTTTTAAAAACATAGACCATATATATATATATATATTATTAATTGTTCCAAATTGAATATAGAAAATACTCTTAAAACATATACGATATTAAACATATAAATTAAGCAAATGATTATGCGTTTTTTTTATCGACTCCCAACGTGATACTACCCATGCCTTCAAAAGGGGGATCCCATACTTTGATTTCAAAACATCTCAATGGAATATACTTTATATATTTCATTTTTAATTTCTTGTTTTTTTTTGCTTTAAATTACAGATAGTAAAATATGTGAGTTAAATATCTGAAAACATGGTTATAATTAGAGGAAGCTTAAAAGATAAAATTGTACGAGTATAATAATTTTGTTATATAATTGTTTTTTTTCCTTTTTAAAAGTTCGTGGTTTTTCTTTGGTTTTAGAGTTTTTCACGTAAAATTTTGGGTCGTTTTTTTCGCTATTATTGTTTATTGAATAAACGTTGAGATCAATTTTCCCAACTTTAAGTCCACCATTGGTTTTCTCCATCAATCTTAGTCCTAAAATGAACCAATCAATCGTAAGTCCTTTATGCAAACATACCTTCTATTTTAAGGAATAGAATTATTGTTTATTTGAATATCTTATTATTCCCACTTTTATACCAGTAGTGGAACCAAGATTTTTATTAAACGAGTGTATAAGTATGGAAATAGGGTGGGAACCTTGATCCCAATCTCCATCCTTATCATCGTCCCCATCCCTACCGGAGAATATCATCATATCTTCATTCCCGTCTCCAATAGGAAACAGGATCCCCACCACGGAATCGGGGATCTTTTTCCCCGTTAATATATATATATATATATATATTTTAAATTAAATATGTTAAATACCAAACTCAATCGACAATGGTTTATGTTTAAATCTTACATATTTTCAAAATTTTCTTTTATAAAGTAGCAAATATTAATACGTGAACAAAATCAAAACATCCTACGTGATTGTTTGACCAAGCACTTTCGGATTTCAACGTTTTTTTATTTAAAAATAAGTAAGACAACTCAAAAAAAATGTATATAAAAAATATCAAAATACTATTTATAAATTTAAAATATATTAAATATAATTATTTAATAATAAAAATATATAATATATATAATATTCGGGGACGGAACGGGGACGGGACCATGTTACCCGGCCCGTCCCATCCCCAGTTTTTAACTTATGGGATCCTCATCTCGATCCCCGGTTTTCCGGGGAATCCTCATCCCTGTCAGGGCGGGTACACCGGGTTTCCTGATGGGGCGGGTCTTATTCTGATACCTACAAGTGTACCTTTAAGGTGAATTTAAGTCTTGCAAAGTCATTCAATGTATTTTAAATCGAAATCCAAAGAATTTTTTAAGTTTTTTGGTTGATTTCAAGAGATTTTTTTGGTTTTTTGGTTTATTTCATTTGACTTTTTCTGTTTTTTTTTTCTTGATACGCCTTGTATTTTACAATATCCTATAACACTGCTCAAAGCTCAGCTTGTTCACCTTTCATACCTTAAAAGAAATCTAACTTGCAAAAATCAGTCGAAAAAAAAATCAATTGAACGGATACATGGGACATGCTAGGCGTTCATAGATCTGCCCAATGGCAGACTTTTACATGCTCATACAGTGGCACATCCACCACTTCCTTGTTCTATCGTAAGGAAAAAAATACAATTCTAAAGAGTGCCATCAAATTATTTTGTTAGGTACCACCATATAGTTTTTGAAACTGAAGTTCTGACGTAAGTTTTAATTTGCAGTGTTAGTTTTTTAAACTGGACTCAAGTCCCGACACTACTTAAGTTTTTTAGTTTTCAACTTAAATTTTAATGTTGTCTATATAATTTTAAAAAAGTTATATAGTCAGAACTCAAACATGAGCCCCTTCTATACAAAGACAAGAAACCAACCAATCTATACCGACATTATAAAATATCTGAACAGACTTATTTTTACAGTCAAATTATACCACCATGCAAAAAAAAATTATTCGAACAAACCCATATCACAATTGAATACCAACAAAATCTTTGAAATTATATTTAGAAATAGAGTTAAATACAAATTTAGTCCATGCGGTATATAAATATTAACGGATAAGGTCGCTCAAATATTTTTTTAACAATTAACATCCCTGTGGTTTCCATTTTATAACACATAAGGTCTCCCATCCAACTTTTCCGTTAAAGATAACATTTTTAGCATATTTTTTTTTATTTTTCCATTTTTCAAACCACATAGACCAAATCCGTAGTTTACTCCAACTATATAGATATATTTATATTTTATGTATTATGTATTATATAATTATATTTGTATTTTATTAATTATATAAATATCATATTTTATAAACTATATAATTTTCATATTTTATAAATTATATTACATATTTATACGCACCTCATATTTTTATTTTATTTTATTTTATTATATGATGTATTATATTTAACCTTTTATGATAAACATAAATACAAAATACATTTTATAAAATATAAATAAAATATATCATATAAATAAAATAAAATATAAATAATAAATGCATATAAATATCTAATATAATTTATTAAATATGAAAATTATATAGTTTATAAAATATGATATTTATATAATTAATAAAATACAAATGTAATTATATAATACATAAAATATATATATATATATATATCTATATAGTTTTGAGTAAATTATAGATTTGGTCCATGTGGTTTGAAAAATGAAAAAATAAAGAAAATATGCTAAAAAAGGTTATCTTTAACGAAAAAGTTGGATGAAGGACCTTATGTGTTATAAAATGGAAAACACAGGGATGTTAATCGTAAAAAAAATTATTGAGGGACTTTATCCGTTAATATTTGTAAACCACAGGGACCAAATTTGTATTTAACTCTTAAAAATAATATCATGAAAAAGAATTGTTCGGTGGGTTGAAGTGTCCATATCACCAAATGCAACAGAGACAGAGACGGTGGAATTTAGAACCTGAATACATACATACATACATACATACATACATACATACATATCCACTCAAACAAAAAAACGTTTCGCTGCGTCTTTCTGTCACCGATCACAATCACAATCACTATCAAATCATTCATCATTTATACACCAATTTCATTCCATCATCACCTTCTTAATTATCATGTCTCTTCCCAAATCGAACCCCTATTTTCCACTCCGCCACCATGATTTATGGTGGAATACGGCGGAATGCGGTGGTGGAGGTTTGAGAGGGTTTGGTATCGGTAAGATTGGGACGAAGTTGGTGATGAATTGTAAAGTTAATGAAGAATATTATTGTAGAAGAAGATACGGTGATTGTCGTATGGACGGAGGTGACGGCGGTGGTGATGGTGGTGATGGTGGTGGAAGGAAGAAGGTGGAGATGATGAGGGAAGCTTGGCCGTACTTTGAGGCTTATAGAGGACGGATATTTGTAGTTGTGATATGTGCTGAAGTTATTCAGACCACTAATTTGGGAACTATTCTTGAGGTAATTATATTTATTTATTAATTTCTTTTTTTTTTAAATTTAACTATTAAAAATATTTATTAAAACTTTATATTCCATAAAAATAAGTTTAATTTCGGTCATTAAAATTGATTGTCGGTAATTGTCTTAAATTCGTTTCACACTTATTGGTTAAGGGTATCACCTTTATTTACTTGATAAGACTATATGGATCATTGTCTTCTTTCTTACTGGTAAGATTCTCGGTCCTTCCTATGTTTACATGATAAGATAATTGAACTGATAAGCGCTTATTAATGTTAAATGACCCCTAAGTTAATGAATTATATTTGTACCCACTTGCTTTCTTTTTATATTTATTAACGTCCATGTAATAATATGAGTATAAATAAAGCTTTTAAAAGTATGATAAAATTTGAGTCAAGTTCTTGTATTAGTTTTACGGTGATCAAAGACATTCCAATTTTTTAGGAGGTCTAGTTATTTTCAAGACTTTTGATTATATTGCAAAAGGTTAAGTGTAGAAGATGATTAAACCTAAACAATTACGAATATAAACCTGAACCTGAACCTACACAATTAAAAACTGAACCTAAACGGTTAATAATGTAATTATATAAATCAAAATAATTTGAACCTAATTTACACAAGAAAACAACCTTTTTGAAAAAATCACAAGCAATTAGTTAGCAATTAATTAGAGAAATCTGATGAGAGTAACATAAAATAAATCGAATTTACCTGTTCTATTTGTGGGGCCCGAACTTAATGAACAGAACTACAAGAGGAGAGACAAAAGATCTATCTAAATGAAAATATGAAATTGTTAAGCATCCAGAACCATGGTCCAAATACACAATTTTGTTTTTCGAGTCTTTGGAGAGTTCAATCGCCAAATAAAGAACAAAAGATGGTTGAAGAGGGAATGACAATTACAAAGAGGATGATAATGCATATTAGTGTATTACTATTGTTTTCTGACAAAATTTAGAAAAAGCACTAACATGTGCTATAAATAAGGCTATTACACAAGTTGATGAAAAACCATAAATACATATAAAATTAGCCCCCAAAATTTTGGGACCTTGTCCAAAATTACACATTTAACGTGTTAAAAACTACTATAATGATAACCCATTTGATATGGTATCTGGGTATATTTATTCTTTAACTGATAAGTTACAGAATTGAAATAAAATACATCAACAATCTGTATTTACAAAATGACCTACATCACAAAATATCGCAAAACATTACCACCACCAACCCATCCTCCCACCTTCGACTTTCTATTGTTTTCAATTTAATTCACCTAACTTCCCTTCTTTGAATAATTCTATAATTTTTATAGACGTTTTGTTGGTTGTTTTAAATACATATGCCTAACTTAATTTAGGTTGATTTTGTTTTAACCATCTTTAATCCCAAATAATCAAACTAACAATAGGTATTATATAATAGTTCAAAAAATATTAAAATTTAATGAATTTTGTTTTAATTCATATTTAAGTATAATGATATAAAAGATTTCAATTAATATAGCAAATGTTCATTTCTTTTTATATTGTACTATTTTAACCGGTAACTAATAGATTATTATAACTATTGATGATATATGTTAAATTGTCAAGTTATATTGTAATTTTAATTACATAAAAAAATGTCATGTTAGAATTATTTGATATCATGTATACTTAAAATAAAAAAATGTCATGTTAGAATTATTTGATATCATGTATACTTAAAATTAGTTTATGACGTAAAATAAATACCAAATAATAAAAATAATAGAATGTTTTAAACTAGTTGAGAAAAAAAAAATCATGTTACTTGAAAATAAAAAATAATAGGTTCAACAATCATCTTGCATTTAAACAGGATTACCACTTGGTTATTATGAGTTACAAATGATGTAAATCATATAAACTAAAACTCAACGGACTAAAATCGTAAATTGAAAAATAATTAGGCCAAATTAACAAAGTATACTTGTAGTGCCTATTTAAGGGTAACAAATAACTTTGTTTCAAAAGGGTAACAAATAACTTTGTTTCAAAGAAGGATGTAATAAAGTTGACATTTTCATAATGTAGATACCCATTTATCAAAGATTTACGAAAGAATTATGATGGAGCAAAACTTGAAATTGATTGAGAAAAAATATTCTTTCTTATAGTGTAGTTGTTTGGATGACTATAAGTTAACTTATAAGGTACCTTATTAAAAAGTTAATAAAAGTAAGATTTTGATAAGCTACCTTATAAGTCATAAGGTACCTTATAAGCTACTTTTGCCAAACATAGCCTAAATAAGAATTAAGACAAACTCAACTGAATTTTGTGGTAGTTTGCCCCCAAATAGGAAGTTTGGTTTAAAGTGTTATGATAGTAATTAGAGTGTTGTTATATGCACCCTATTTATATTAGAAATCAAGTAAATCAAAATTAAAAATATAAAATAAATAAATCGTAATATTGACTTATTCAAGAAATAAATTAATAGGTAGGACCGTAGGAGTGTATTAAGGATGGTCCCAAAAAATTCGAGCTCATGTTATACTTGTATTAAACTGTAGATCTTTTTAAAAAGTAATAAACAAAATAAAATATAAAAGTTCATGTCATATTAAAAATCTTATAAATTAAAACAAAAAAAATGTTTAAAATGACAAAGTGAAGAGTTATTTTTGTTTTGATTGGCAAATTCTGAAATTAAATTTACTCAAATAGTCGTTTTAGAATTTGGGTTTTACCTCCTAGGCACTTTCTTCCAACACTTACCAAAATAGCCATCAACTCCTCCATATTGCGAACCTGACTACACAACAATTTTTTTATAGTTTCGGCCCCTTTACGCAATAAGTTTTCCAAATTGATAATTTCCAAATCAACATTTTCGCAATTGACAGTTTCCAAATTGCGAACCCGCACCCTTCTATTCTGGGGCCGAAAAGGTAATTTAAGAAAGTTCAGGGGGTGGGTTGCAATTGTGAACCTAGCTTATTGCATATAGGGACCGAAATTGTAAATTTGTTTTTATTGTGTAGTCAGGTTCGCAATTGTAAACCTAGTTTTACAGACCTGATGGCTATTTCTGTAAATTTCCTTATATAAATCATGCTCCAAAGAGTATTTAACATGTTAATAGCTCCTTAGTATATTTAGTATTATATAAGTTGCATTTGTCCTACCACTAGTAATTATATAAAGAGAATCAAGTGAATAGAATTGAATGAGGTCGGCATTCATTCATATACATTGATACAGGATATCTCCCTTCTTCAAGGGCTGGGGATAAAATTTGTCCTTGTTCCAGGGACACATGTACAGATTGACAAGCTCTTAGCAGATAAGGGTACGTATTATTTATGTCACTTCAACCTCGAGCAACCTAAATACATAACTCATATAATGACTTTTTATATGTGTCAGTGTCACCTCATATTTTCACCAATTCTAATTAACAAAAAGTTATATTTCAAACACATTTTCAATGCAACCAACCTTTCAAAAGCTTTTTATGTATAATAATTAATGGAAGAAAAATGGTGAAATGAAAATAAATTGGAAAAAGTCTTTTGTATCAACCACTTGGTAGATACCAACCTATTCAACAAAAAGCTTTTTACTCCAATGGGTAAAAACCTTTTTAAAGACTAATTATAATTGTAATGAGCTATAATTGTAATGAGCTATGAAAAGGTTACCCATTGGACAAAAAGCCTTTTACTCGAATGATTGTTTAATTACATCCTTTCCTTTAATATCAAGATTTTCTATCTACTATCCTTTGTTTTTTTAATGGTGCGGATAGTATGTTGACAAGATTGAACTGAACTAAAGTGGACAAAACAGACGAGTGAGGTAACCGTAGAAAGTTTTAGGATTTAAATTTGACACGATCAGTTTAGTAATTTACCAATCTTGTCTCGTCTGCCTGATTTTTATTCCCCCTATTTTGGTGGGATAGAAAAAAATGCATTTTTGTTTCACTCGTATTATGTCATGTCCTTAGTCTAATGTTACGCCAAAAATAGGACAAGTTTTTCTACCGTCTTGTGCAGAGGCGGAGCCAAGATTTGAAGTCGGTAGATCGTAGACGACTAAGCAGACGGCGTTATCAATGGAATTTTGGCTAGTTATTCATAAGTTTCTCCTGTGTTGAATGTTTTATTGCAGGATGTGAGCCCAAATATGTTGGGAGATACAGAATTACAGACCCTGATTCACTCAAAGCAGCAATGGATTCGGCCGGGAGAATTTGTCTCATGATTCAGGCTAAGCTATCTCCCGGACCCTCGTTATACAACATCCGTCGACATGGAGATAACACGCGGTTGCATCATAGTGTCAGTGTTGCTACCGGTAATTTTCTAGCAGCCAAGGTAAGAATATTACAAGTCTTTTTGATTTATCTCTCTGGGATAATTGTTGGTGATTTTTAATGTTATCGGCCATTGGTATAATTGAGATCGAGATTTACAGAAAACCAAGTTTTTTCAAACTTGCCCCTCTCAGTTAAAACACAATTCTTCCATCTATGAAAAAACCCTTCAAAACAAAAACTCTCTCATTCATGTTAATGTACAAACCAACCAAATAGCCCCTAAAAAGGTTTTGGTTAAGCTATGACACGGGTTAGGATGTTCGAAGAACACATTCATATAATCAAACTTGAACTCAGGACCGACAAATGGCCGGAGTCAAAGAGGACATCCCCTTGCAGTATAAGCAAACTTGAACCGGGATTGATAAATGGGTACAGTCAAAGGGGTCATGTCCTTTGCAGCCAAAACGACTATAACTATTGATAACTATTCATTAACCACCACATAATCACCAGTCAATACGTACTTTTTTCAAATATATAATAAACTACATACACAAATATTGTAAGGTTTGAACCAATCCTAGACCTCCTATGATGGTGGGCTTTACCGGTAAAAAAAAATTATTTCTTTCTTCAAGAACCTTTTTTCCATTTTTCTAAATCAGATATTGTTGGACTAATGACCCTTTGCTTAATACATTTGAAATATAGGTTTTTTTTTCAAGTTTTGTACCTAGAACTAGAAGACTAGAAGCTCAACAAAATTTATATGTTTTGCTCTTGTTTCTTTTTGGCGGAGAATAAGGTTGCGATTTTAGATTATCCCATAGTGGATTTCAAGAAACCCAAGGCATTGGTACTTTAGTAGAGTCGAAAAATAACTTTTGGAAAGCGTCTTACAAACAATCCAAAATTCTATCAGAGCCTGATATGAAACCTTGTTTTTAACAATAATGTGGTTGAGAACTTATGATAGGGTTGTAAACCATGTACTAAACAATCAACATGCTTACTAAACAATCATTGGCCCAACGGTACCTCGGTTACCAGTAAAACCTAGAGGAGATCAAGGTTCAAAACTTATCAAAGATTAAGTTTAATTTTACTGTAATTGTATATCTTGGCAGAAAAGGGGAGTTGTCGAAGGCATGGATTATGGAGCAACGGGGGAAGTAAAGAAAATAGATGTATCTCGTATCCGTGAAAGGCTGGATAACGACTCTATTGTGATCTTAAGCAACCTTGGATATTCGAGTTCTGGGGATGTATTAAATTGCAAGTATGCTATATAGCTTTACTAATAGGTACCTTTGTTATATATCATTTAAGAAGATTATAGGCTCTAATTCAAAATCTTCATGGTCCAAGATAAACAAAATTACTATATAAAAGTGTTACAGTAGGATATTAGAACGTATTTGAATATCCTAACAAGTTTTTTTTATGACACTTATGAATAAAATTTCTTATTAGCTCTTTTAAGTGTCCTATGAACAAATTTTTTATAACACTTGTTTTCATTAGTAACATTTTCAATAACGCCATATAAAAAAAACACTAATATATTGCTTTAGAGTAGACTACAAACTTGGTTCCTTTAGTTTGTCGAAAATAAAAAATTTCGTCCCTACAATTTTAAAATTACAAGATAGTTATCATGGTTTGTAAAAACGTCTGAATTTGATCCCTTCCTCTAAGAACCGTTAAAAATTCTGTTAAATGATGGGCATTTCATTATTTTTTTCATTTTTTTGTCTTTTGCACAATCAAAAACCACAAGACCAAAATCATTAAATCGATTTTGATTGGGTAAAAGACAAAAATATCGATAAAAAGACAAATGGCTCTTTTTATAACGGAATTTTTAACGGCTGTTAGAAGGAGAGACCAAATTTGGACATTTTTATAAATCATGATGGCCATCTTGTAATTCCAAAAAATGTAGGGACGAAAAATGTTATTACCCACAAACTACAAGGACCAAATTTGTAGTTAACTCAATGCCCCATTTTAAAAAGTGTCAAAAAAAAACTTGATAGGATGCCCAAAAACATCCTATCAACTCATTATAACATCTAAGGATGCAACTTTTTATTGGTCTATGAAGCAGTCTATTATGATATATAGACATATTCCTATAAAGTCGATTATGCTTATTAATCCTCCTTGCTTTCAATGATGCAGCACATATGAAGTTGCTACAGCTTGTGCTTTGGCTCTTGAAGCAGAGAAGCTTATTTGCATTATAGATGGTCCTATATTGGATGAATCAGACCGTCTTATTAGGTTTTTGAGTCTAGAAGATGCAGACGGCTTAATCCGCAAAAAAGCCAAGCAAAGTGAGGTAGCTGCTAATTACGTAAAAGCCATTGACGACCAGTATGGTGCTACATTTCATAATGGAGTTGGTTTCGACAATGGGAATGGTTTTGCGATTGGTGGTCTAGAAAGGCTCAGTAGATCAAACGGTTATCTCTCCGAGTTGGCTGCTGCAGCTTTTGTTTGTAAAGTAAGTCCTTAAAACGAAAAAAGAATCCCACTTAAATCTACGTTGTTGAATAAGTATCTGCATCGATGTTTTTTAATGGTCTCAACTCTCAACAAAGACATCCTATACTGTTGTTCCTTAAAATCGCTATGTTATTGACACTAAAGAGTTGTTTGTTTACCTCTTAACAGTTTCATTAAAAGGCAACCTCTGAAACGTTAAGAGGTGACTCCTGTTTGGCAAAAAAAATAAGTCTACCTCTTAATGGTTCCAAAACCCTCTGAATGATTTTGTATCTTGGGCCTCCCTTAACCACTAAGAGCCTTAATTTCATTCTGAACAATTACCAAACAACTATATTTCATTTTGCACTATATCATAATAGCCTCTTAATCATTCTGCACAGAGTCATTCAACAACTGCCAAACATCCCCTAATTCCCCAAGCTACCAGTTGGATGTCTACCCTGAGAACGTATTATTAAATGATAGTCTGTGTTATAGGATGCCTAGTCTAAAAAAGGATGCAGTCACATCGGCTAAGTTTGGACAATTTCTGTTCAAATATGTTGGAACATCTTTTTTTCCGGAGCTTATTTGGACAGTAATCTAATTGGGTCCCACATATTTTCATAAGGTATCAGAGCCAAACTCTTAACATTTGTGAGGCCTCTGTTGGAGGGGGCGTGAGTGTCTCAAATTTGCTATTCTTGGACCATTTTTCTTCAATATATGTTGGAACTTCCCTTTTATCCTTAAATGCTCTTTCAGGCAGTTATCTAATAAGGTTCCACATATTCTTACTGTACCCCAGGGAGGTGTACAGAGAGTTCATCTACTAGATGGGAATATAGGTGGAGTGCTATTGAAGGAATTATTTCAAAGAGATGGAATTGGGACAATGGTGGCTAGGTATAAAAACTTCTATTTAATTCTATACAGCAATAACAATTAAGACAGTGTTCTTCCTACTTCATATATATTGTATACGTTTCAGCGACCTTTACGAAGGAACAAGAATGGCTAAGATGGCTGATTTTCCAGAAATAAGACGAATCCTTAAACCTCTAGAAGATTCTGGAGCTTTGGTCAGGTGGACCGATGAGAAGGTTCGCATTAGTTAAGCCTTTATGTGCTTTGTGTCAACAGCAATTCGTTGTTGAATAACTTATTCTATCTCTATAGATAGGAATGTGCATGTTAATTGATAAGGGAATGTTTGGAAAAGAAGAAAAAAGAACTCGGGTTTCTGCATAAAGCTCCCCCCCCCCCTAAAAGCTTGCTGAATAAGCCATTTCTATATCATTAAGCCACTACCAAATAGATAGGAGTCATGTTCATATCATTTTGTTTACTACAACATATCAGAGTTCCTACATATAAGTTGTGTATGTATCTTTGGGCTATTGCACCATTCTGATATCTTTTACCTAATTGCAAACTTGCAGAATACATAGAGAAGAAAGCATCCTTCATTGGACTGCAAAGGCTTTTCTTTGTGACAACCCACACAGCAGATTGGTATATCTTTCCACTTTTGGAACTTTTCGCACCACAAATGTGAGAAAATACAGAAATACAACTGGTGTACTATGTTTTCTTATATAATAATAATAGTAATACTAATAATACAACCCTAACAGCAAGCAAACTACTAAATCACGTAAATATTATGTCGACATTTCTTTGTTTCCAGCAAATATTGACATATTATATATTTGTGCGACTCTGTGATTGTCGATTCTAACATGTGCTGATATTTTGTTGGTCTCAGACTGGTAAACAATAATCACATAAAATTTGTAGAAGGGGGTTGAATATAGGTTTTCAAGATTAATAATTAATTTTATTATTAACTTTTGGGATCTAACTATACCCTGTTTATGAATCTTCAAATGTAAACTTACATCTTAAAAATATTATTATCTGGGCAGGTTCGTAAGGCGTGGATTCTCAGAGTGCTCAATCGAGTTTATACCAGAGGAAAGAAGAAAAAAGATAGATTTTCTCCCTAAATCTATATACTACATGAAACAACTGCTACCAAATACTAGCCTAAATCTTGTTGATAGCAATTTTACTTAAAATGTAACAAGTGATAACATCACAAAATGTTGTAAACATTATGTATTAAAAGCATAAAACAACATTATAATTGCATAAGTGAAATTAATCACCAAACGGAAAAGCATGAATGAAATTGCTATGTAAATGCCAAAGAGGTGAAATAAATGATTTTAACGGTACAAAATGCATAGAAATGAGGGGTACAGTAGAGTACCAATAGTATGATTTATTGAAATCAAAGGAGGTTCTTCAGAATTGCAATCCAAGCTCAGACTTTTGATTTATATAAACAAAACAACATTAATTCTCTGCTGTTTTTGGAGGTCCCTTCCATTTGAAGTTGTCTGAATATGCTTTTACCTGTATTACAAAATCATGCCAAGACAAGGGATTAAATTGGATCTTTGTTGCGTAATATGGAGGCAGCAACAAAATCATCTGCACAGAAGGTGCCAATGAGATTATACAACTCTGAAGTGCATCCAACCATATATATATATATAGGGGAGGGTGCATACAAGACCACCCTATGTTTAAAGAAACAAAGGAATGGTTTCTAAGCCACAAATTTTGTAAAATCAATTGATATTATATTGGATGGCATTGAAGTAATTAATGGATGCTGAAATATACTTTTCACCAAGGGTAAATTCTATTAGGGTAAAATTGGTAGGGTTCAATAGTAATAATATACTATTCTAATATATTATTACTTTATAATATATTATGAAGATATAAATTTTGTAAAATCAATTGATAATATATTAGAATGTTATATTATATTGTATTATATTATATTATAATTATATCATATATGATTTTACATTTACCTTTGTGCAAAATCACATATGAATTTACATTAACATTTGTACAAAATCATATATGATACTGAAATCATATTTGATTTTGTTGACATACTTGGCATTGTAATCATGTGTGAATATCATTTGTACAAAATCATATATGATACTCAAATCATATGTGAAATCATATATGATTTTACATTAACATTTGAAAAAAATCATATTTTCTAAAATCATATATGATACTGAGTTTGGTTTCTTATATTTCTCTTGATCTTATATTTATTTGAAGATATTTCATATTTATCTTGATCTTATATTTATTTAAATATATTTAATATTTAAATTGTTTCTTAGTTAATCAAGAATTATACATTGTACAGTATGATGGAAATCATGAATAGTAACATTCATAAAGTAATATTTGGACCATAATACCATTAAAGTAATTAGATTATTGTTAATTAATTTTTTAATTCCTTAAATATATGTGGCTAAGAAATTGTTCCTTTGTTTCTTTAAACCGAAAAAGTTCTCGTTTGAACCTCCCTCTCTCTCTCTCTCTCTCTCTCTATATATATATATATATATATATATATTTATAGGCCACTTCAAATATAAACCATGTAAATGTCGCACACCTTAAAAATCAATCTTAACCGTTTGTACAGATTATTATATCAATGTCAACAATGTGGATTAAATTGGTTCCGAAATTTTCTTTCAACCTAATCTGCAACTAATTAGATAACCGCCTAAAAATTTCAAAACACACAAAATCATGGGCTGAGATTGGTTTGTTAAGTGTGTAACGTTTACATGGTTTGTATTTGATTTGTCCTGTATAAATATATATAGGATAATAGGAGGGAGTTCAAACGAGAACACCATTTTAGAAAACACGAGAACACACCCACATGTGATATTGTAGTCCATCACATGTGACACTAAATCAGAGATGAGGGAGACCTTTTGCACGACCTAGGTCACAGGCCAAGTCGCCCGCACAGCACTAGGTTCCCTCACGTAGTCACGTTTATTATCACATATTCACATGTGATATGGGTGTTCTCGCGTTTCTGTAAAATGACAGTGTTATGTGTTATCATTTAAACTACCCCTACATGTATATGTGGGTGGATGGGTGTATATGAGAGAGAGTTGAATTGAGAAGCATACATATTTTGAGAACCGTGAAAACCAATATATGCATTGACGTATATATACCATCAGAAAATGTATCTGCCAATTAATATATATTCTTCAATGTATATGTACTATATACGCAAATATATATATGTCTTGGTGCATATACTCACTGAAATTCATATAGTGTATGTGCATCAATATTCAATGCATATATTGGTTCTCTTTTGAACCTTCTCCTATTTGTTGCAGGATACCATGTAATTAGACATAAAAAAAAGATCCAGAACTTTTCATTCATGCAGTTAATCAAAGAAGTCACTAGAGTTGGTGTTAAGTGTCAAACCTTCAACAGAGGTGTGTGGCGCTTCTTCACCTGCACATAAGAATCATATAAATGATTTAATGATCAAATTCAAGAATAAAGGAATAACAATTAAAATCAACTCAAAGCGAAAGGAATAAATGCGACCGACAACATACTATAAAAAATGACACTATTTACATACTTAGAAAAATTAACACATTTAAAAGCAAAGACAATAACAAACACAAAGCTCTAACAACAATTTATATATAGTTCTTACCGTATAGTCCCAACCATGCCTTTCTGCAAATCCTCTCGCATCTGCTTCACTCTCAAAACTGAGTGCAGCGTCCCCAACATTGGCATATGGATCCCCTGTGGATGTCCAACCCATCAATGGATTTTCCCACCTACATAGAACAAAAATAAGATGTTTTGTTCATTATTGCGCAGCATTTAAGTTGACAAATTCAAAACTTAGGGTGTGTTTGGTTGGAGGTATTAATCAGGAATTAATGGGAATGATAATAAAAGAAATTGTTTGGTTGTATATAATATAATGTGTTCATTCCCCCATAAGCCCAAATTTTCATTCCTGATTAAACTGGGGGGAATGAAAATTCATTCCCATTTTCATTCCCTTGCCAGAACCAAACACCCCCTTAGTATTAGACATGCACCAATGTCCCTCCCATGTGAAAGCAAAAGATAGTTTCTGGAAAACAATATAATATGGTACACCATTTAAGAGCAAGTGAATAAATTATTAGTGTTGAGTGTCTTATTGGCTTTTTCAAATTTCAAAAAGAATTTGGCTTTTCTAACAATAAACCCACTCAACAAATACAAATTAAGAGTAACATAATTTCATTAGTGTACAACATTAAAGAAGAAAACTTGCAAACCAAGGTTAGATCTCTTTGTTTGACGTCACTTTAAGCATTTTCAAAGAAGATTTCAGCATTGTAAAATGAGAACTGCGAAATATTATTGAACTGAGCTGATAACATTTCCTACTACCCGTGTACTTATTTAAACGGCTAGGTAGATATCTGAATGAATGTGTTACTTTCGTAAACTTATAGTGTAGGTGAGAATCACAGAAGAAGAGAAAGAGGCATACTTCTGCGTGGACAAAAAATTGATTTTCCACTTTCCAACTTTTCCTGCTCCTTGCTGTGAAGCTGATCGAGCTGGTGAATAGATAAGAACCTGACATTCATGATAGTTAGACTATTATTTTATCAACATAAAGTATGCAAATATGCCACAAGTCACAACTCCATATCTCTTGACTAGAAGTTTATAACATGGAACACAAAAAACAATATGATGCCGAGAATCGAGTAGACATTGTGGAGACAATAATTACAGATAACAGCACTTAAATTGTGAATATATCAGTTCTCCAGAAAACAACAGTCAACGGAAGCTTAATAAGTTAGGTAAGACAAATTAAACGATCGCGTCATAGCTGAGAACTAGTCTATAGAACAAACTCTCATCTGGGATTAAGAGTGTCATCGTTAATTATGACTACTTTCTTGATCCATATCAAACTAAGCTACCCAAAAATCATTTTTCTCTCCAATGGAGAATGATTTAGAGATATCATGAAAACTTCTCCAATACAGAAGCCTCCCCGAATACAAGTAATTTCATACAACACCAAGTTCGCTAAGATGGTTAGGAGCACAGGTGGTTACTGGTTCGTAAAGAACACTCCAGTATATGAATGTACCATATCATTCTTAAATCAATGACTTAAAAACCTCAAATTCAATTCCAATATACAAAATGAAACACATTTTGCTCAAAATGAGTCAAAAAGCGCAAACAAAAATAACAATACATATAATCAACAAGTGCATACTGCATACATAAACAATCGACCCAAAATATACAAGCTGGTGAATTAGGAGTGCATTTTATCCCATTAGCGATACATGTATAACATCCAGAACAGCAGAAATCACCATAATGATTAACAAAACCCTAAATTTAAAAATCCCATCAATCGCGAACCAATAATAAGAGAAAATTCATGTAGTGAATGGATTTAAGTGGATGAACGAAATGAAAGATACAGTTGATTATGAAATGAAGAAACGGATCTTACCCTCCTTTGCAGATGTTCTTCCGGTATACCGGAAACAGTGCCGATCTCTCCTGATTTGTATTCAACTGACAAAGCATCTGTAGAAAATCGATTGATCAATTGTGGAAATACAAATCGATGAGCATTACTTGAATGGCTTCCTAGACGACGGAGAGAGCTCGCCATTTTTTTCACCGAGAAACAGATGCTTTGGGTTTGGGGGCGTATTGTTTGATATCAATCAGTAAAGTCTACTGAAAATATGGAGTAAAGTTCGGTTTTAGTCCCTAACGTTTGTTCATTTTAACGGTTCTCATCCCTAAACTTTATTTAGTCAGTTTTCGTTTCCGGTGTTTATTCATTTTCGACGGATTTTGTACATTTTGTTAGAGTTTAGTATTTCCTGTTAGCTCCATGAGAGGTATTTCAGTCATCTAGCATATCATTTTGTCGAAAATAGACATCACACCCTCCCTTCCCTTCTTCCACAACATCTCACTTTGTCGGAAATAGCCTTCGTTGACCATCCACTCCCATCCAACACAAATATGAACATCGTTGTTGATGGTGTATCTAGGAAGTATTTGTTCTTTTTCTTGCCTACAGTTTGATCGATTGTTTGTTGATAAATAATTAATATGTTAGGCAAGTTACCAACCTCAACCAAGTCGGTCTGATTTTCATCAAAGAAACAAATGGTGTAGAACTGAACAATTTTGACAAAAGTCTGTTGTGTCCAACACAAGATCATATATTTTTATCATCTTATGGTAAATGAATTCATTCGATGCTAAGTTTTTCTTGTTGTAAGTGGTTATTCCCTTTACACTGAGAACCAAAATGGGGTTAATAAAAATGCCTAAGAGACCTTCAATTCGATATAAACCTAAGAGACCTTCAATTCGATATAAATTGGGTGTCTTAGAGTTTGTAGCATTATTGTTGGGTTATACTTGAATTAAAATAAGTTATATTAGTGTAATTGTTGTTTATCATGCTAGAAGATGGGAAATGATGTTGGTGGTGAATTAATGCAATAAACATGAGTAATTTTGACGAACAACTAAAACACAGTATGGACATTTAGTTGGACATTTAGTTTATTCTAATGCAACTTGAGAGGTTGTTTAAGCAAGGTTGTGTGTACAAGTAGTGAACTCATTAGGAAGGTCATATATGTTCGACGACATGAGTTCAAAGCTCATGTAGAAGACCACTTTGACCAATTAATGTAAGTCGAATCAGGTGACTTGCACAACATGTGTGAGGCCGAAAGTGATTTCTGATATTGTTCATATACTTGTTTTTTTTACAATTAAGACTATTAATGAGTTATATATACTTTTTTTTTAATAAAATTGAAAAAAAATATAATAACTTAAATGTCATTAAGTGGACCAGCGGGAGCCACATCATTTGTTGAAGTACCGATATTAACCTCCAAGCTCCACTCATGTTATTCATGTGTTTTAACTCACAGGGTTTTGCCATCTTCACCTTCGTATCAGCCTCATCATACTCATGTTGTGTATTTTTCAAGGTTACTTGTGTTCTTGCAATCTTCTTGCTAATCATCATTTCTTGTGTTTTGAGCTAGTCCATCTCCATCTGTATCATTTTCATGATCTATATTTCATGAACGTAGACTCATCTCTATTTAAATCTCAAAGCTCAAAGGTATTATATAATAGTTCAAAAAATATTAATATTTAGTGAATTTTGTCTTAATCAATATTTAAGTGTAACGATATAATTTTTTTCAATTAATATAACAAATATTTGTTTCTTTTTATCTTGCACTATTTTAAGCGGTAAGCCGGTAACTAATAGATTATTGTAACTATTAATGATATAGATGCTAAATTGTCAAGTTATGTTGTAATTTTGATCACATCAAAAAATGACATGTTAAAATTATCTGATATCATATACATTGAAAATTAATTTATCATGAAATTTTGATACAAAATAATAAAAATAAAAGAATGTTTTAAACTAGTTGAAAATAAAAAATAATATTCATATTCATAATTTTGTTAAATATTTTTCATGAAACCCATGAAAATGCTCGAATTATATAAATAAAATGTCATATCTATACTATATTATAAAACATTTGGCCAAAAACTTTTAAAAACAACTTTTTAAGCTTTAATTACTGTTATTTAATGTTAATTACTTAATTTTTAAGATTACAAGTAAATTGGGCGTAAGTACAATCTATTAAAGCTTCATCTCTAAATTCGTGTAACTAACTACAGATAATTATGATCAACTACAGGATAAACATCTAATTTTAAATATAAAAAAATCTAAAATATGATTAAAATAATCATTGACTTCTAACAAATAAAATAATTATATTATTAAATCAAAAATAAACTATTTGGTTATTAAATCTAAATTAAATTATGATAAAATTTTGAATTAAAGATATTAAATAAAAAAGAGAACTTTTAATTGAAATGCTAAAATCTTTTTCTCAAAACCACATAAAACCATTAGAACATCGATAGAAACAAAAATTAAAATGAACTTAAAATCGAAATATATCTTGCTGTATTGCGCAAATACCCTTCTAGTTTATACTAACAGATTATGACTCACTTATCTTTTTTTTCAATCTACACCTATATTTTTGTCATTTCTCGTATAACTTCCTCCGAACTCTATTTTCTATCATCTTTTCCTAGCAAATAAAACTTTATAATCATCTATACATACTAAAAGTTTACCAACCGAATAATCTTTATTTTTGTATTTTACTTTATAGGAATTGTATGGTTTTTGAGAGAACAAGATAATCTTCTCTAGTTATCAGGTTCACAGAGGACTTTACTATTTACTATACTAGAAGGGTACTCACACAATACAACGAAATATATTTCGATTTTAAGTTTTATTTTAATTTTTATTTCTATCGATGTTCTAATGGTTTTTATATGATTTTGAGAAAAAGATTTTAGTATTTCAATTAAAACTTCTCTTTTTTTATTTAATTTCTTTAATTCAATTTTTTATCATAATTTAATTTAAGTTTAATAACCAAATAATTTATTTTTGGTATAATAAATATAATTATTTTATTTGTTAGAAGTCAATAATTATCTTAATCATATTTTAGATTTTTTATATTTAAAATTAGATGTTTATTCTGTAGTTGATCATAGTTATCTATAGTTACTTACATGAATTTAGAGATAAAGCTTTAATAGGTTGTACTTATGCATAATTTACTTGTAATCTTGAAAATTAAGTAATTAGCATTAAATAACAGTAACTAAAACTTAAAAAGTTGTTTTTAAGAGTTTTTGATCAAATACTTTATAATATAGTATAGATTAGTAGGTTCAACACTTATTTTATATTTGAATATCTTTACCAGTTGGTTATTAGTTCGTTTTATAAAGTTCAAACATATTAGAAAGTTATAAATCATATAAACTAAAACTAAATGGACTAAAATTGTAAATTGCAAAATAGTTAGGCCAAATTAACAAAGTCTACTTTTTTTTGAAGTATATAATATTTATAAACGGCAAAAGAAACAAGCAAACAACACACACCCTCCTCACCTATGGTGAGATTTGAACTCCCGACCTCCTAAAAAGCAAGAGGCTCGTTCACATACTGCTAGACTAAAATCCCTTTGGTAACAAAGTCTACTTTAGTTTCTGTTTAAGGATAACAAATAACTTTGTTTCACATACGAATGTAATAAAGCTGACATTTTCGTATTTCATGATGTGGATATCTATTTATAGAAGCTTTAAACTATATTGTATTTTGCAACATTTTGCCCCCAAATAGGATTTTTGGTTTGAAGTGTGATGAACTAATGGTAGTAATTAGATTGTTGTTATATACACCTTATTTATGTTTAAATCTGGTTAAATCAAATATTGAGAATATAAAAATAAATCTTGATATTGATTTGTTCGAGAAGGAAATTAGCAGGTAAAAGTGTATTAAGGGTCGTCCCAATTTTTTTAAAGGTCTTGTTATACTTGTATTAAACTATAAATCGTCTTAAACAAGTAATAAACAAAATAAAATATAAAAATTCATGTCATATTAAAAATCTTACAAATCAAAACAACAAAAATATTTAAAATAACAGTATTTAACATGTTAATAGACGACCAGACTATATTTAGTAATATATAAGTTACATTTGTACATGATATCTCCCTTCTTCAAGACATGGGGATAAAATTTGTTTCAGTGACAGATGTACAGATTGACAAGCTCTTAGCAGATAAGGGTACGTATTATTTACATCACTTCAACTTTATTACATCCTTTCCTTTAATATCAACATTTTCTATCTATTATCCTTTTTTTTAATGGCGTGTTTAGTATGACAACGAGACTGGATTGAACAGAACTGGACAAAACAAACGAGTGAGGTAAATGGGTAAAAGAACTGTATGAAGTTTAGGGTTTTAATTTAACACAATCAGTTTAGTAATTTACCAATCTTGTCTCATCTCCCTGATTTTTGTTCCACCTATTTTGATGGGACAGAAAAAATGCATTGTATTTTGTCATGTCCCTAGTCTAATGTTATGCCAAACATAGGACAACGAGCTTTTCTACAGTGGCAGAGCCAAGATTTAAAGTCCATAGACAGACTATGTAGACGACATTATCAATATAATTTTGGTTAGCTATTCATAAGTTTATGGTGTGTTGAATGTTTTATTGCAGGATGTGAGCCCAAATATGTTGGGAGATATAGAATTACGGACCCCGATTCACTCAAGGCAGCAATGGATTCGGCCGGAAGAATTTGTCTCATGATTCAGGCCAAGCTATCTCCCGGACCCTCGTTATACAACATCCGTCGACATGGAGACAACACGCGGTTGCATCATAGCGTCATGTTGCTACCAGTAATTTTTTAGCATCCTGAATCAATAATACGAATGACATAAATCAGCGTTTTACCCCCTCAATATAAAATAAACATTATTTAATATTTTAAAATGATTAAAAAAAAAGATACTTGGATGTATTCCTTTAGAAATGTTACTCCCCCTTTTCTTCTAACTAAGAATCCAAAAAGATACTTGGATGTGACGGAATTCCATATTAATCCAATTTCTGAGTTTAAACAGATCTTTAAATTGGAAACTGTCAAACTGAGAAATCGAATGGTTATTGGGTTTGTTTTAGAGTTTTTGTTATGTTCAATTTTTGGCCTGAGTAAATTACATATATATATATATATATAGAGAGGAAAGTTCAAATGTGAACTCATTTTTGGTTGTGAACGTGAGGACGAATCTCAGCCACTTATCCGGTCAATAAAGGCGGCTTTGACCTGGTTCCCCTCCTTTAATAATCTCCTCCCTCCCATGAATCGCGTCATTCCTCCGTGATCGCGTCCACCATAACCGAAGATGTGTGGCTGAGCTTCGTACTCACGTTCACAACCAAAAATGAGTTCACATTTGAACCTACCCCTATATATATATATATATATATATATATATATAGGGAGGGATCAAATGAGAACTACCCCTCTTTAAAGGAACAAAGGAACAAATTATGGACCACATATGATGTGGGTCCCACATAATATTTAATCATTTATGATTTAATATTAAATCATATTAAATCAAATTAAATCATAAATGATTTAATATTATATGGGACCCACATCATATGTGATTCACAAGTGTCCTTTTGTTCCTTTAAAAATGTAAAGTTCTCATTTGAACCTTCCTCTATATATATATATATATATAACTCTTAATTATTATGAATATGCATCTACCATGAACACCAACAAAAGATTATTGTGTCTGGAATGTTTGAAACTTATGTTCATCCCTAAAAATGTCATCTATCCTTAATACACCATGCTCATATTGTTCTCTTTTTTGGGAGAACAATTAGGTTAGATAAATTTTTTAACACTTTATTCAAAATCCAACTTTTCTTTTGTGTATGGTTGACAACTCTTTTACACTTGAAGATTTGATACAATAAAAGATTTTGTGTATATAGCATAAAATCATCATCATACATCTTTGCTTTGTTAATACATGCTTTTTTGTTTAACAGCTAAGAAATGTGTCTAAGAACCTTGAGTTGCGACGAGTCCTTAAAGAAAGACCGAGACGATTCGGTAAGTAGGTGACTAAAGACTGACAATTCTGAGGTATCCAGCTCTTAGGCCAATTCATGGACCAGTCCATCCGCAAGGATTAGTCGGTGCCCGTTTGGATTCGGATACCCCTAGGATATTTCACATGTTTGCAAGGAGATAAACTTTCACAACACAATGAAAAATCCAAAACAAAAAAAAATCACAAATCAGGGTCAAAACTAAATGTAGTTTTTTAACTACATTTAGTTAAAAACTGACAATTTTGAGGTATCCAGCTCTTGGACCGGTTCATGGACCAGTCCATCAGGCTGGATCATGGGTGCAGGGATTAGTCCAAATGCAATTTTCCTCACCATCTTTTTTACAGTTGAATAAAAATATAATTCTAACACTTGTTCTAAAATCAGAAACCAATCCGCAATCGAGCGAAAAACATCATATTCAAATATAATCTCGTTTTTTCCAATTCATCGAAAGACCCCTCGAAAGTTATTCAAAAACCGATAACAAAACAGTAATAAAAAAACGATCAAATTCAGTCATTCATTCTAATACAACGGTCGCACCTAAATCCTTGAGTTTCGCCATTATCGATTCAGCATCCTCTTTAGTAATCCCTTTCTTCACTACCACCGGAACTTTTTCCACCAAATCTTTCGCTTCTTTTAATCCTAAATCCGTAAAAGCCCTAACTTCCTTAATGATTTTGATCTTCGAAGCTGCATCATATTTTTCGAGCTTTACGTCAAAAACAACTTTCTCGGCAGCCTTGGCATCGGACCCTGGTCCAGCAGCGGCTGGACCGGATGATGCTGAACCGATGCCAGTGACCGCTGGTCCGTAGTTGTTAAAACCCATTTTGTAACGTAAAAGGACTGCATAATCGTTCCTCTCGAGTTTTGTAAGGCTGAGGATCTCGTCGGCTATTCTTTCGAGCTTTTGTGTTTGAGTTCCGGTGGCTGTGCAAAGGGTCCGTGAAGTTGTTCGACCAGCCTGCATTTATGGAAATTGGATTATTATTTTTATCGATAACATAAAGTAGATATCTTATATTAAAGCGGAATAATTTATCCAAAGATGTAACAAATCATAAATATATATATTTCACTATAAATTTTATAAATGTGGAACAAGAAAATGATGGCAACAAAAGCGTAAAAAACAATATGGTGCGAAAGGTTGCTTGAGGAGACTGATTGGGACAAAAATGCATATTTTTTAATCCCATGAAAAGAAGTGGAATAATAATCAGGGAGAAGGGGACAAGAATGGTAAATTACTAAACTACCCATGTCAAAATATAGCATCCTTAGAACTAGTTTATAACAAAAAACTCTCATCTACAAACAAACTCTCATCTGGTAAATTACTAAACTACCCATGTCAAAATATGGCATCCTTAGAACTAGTTTATAACAAAAAACTCTCATCTACAAACAAACTCTCATCTGGTAGATTACTAAACTACCCATGTTTTTAAAGAATTTGGATTTTGTGGAAGGATTTGGAATCTTTGGTTTGTAGGATGTGGAATGGAATTGAATTCCATTCTTGATAAATAATATTTAAAAACGAATTATAAAAAGAATTAAATTGCGTTTTAATTAACTGATTAGTACAAAAACAAGTGCTTTTAACATATTTTAAAACATTATTACAAACAAATCATACCAAATCCCACAAAATACCAACTACCCCCATGGCTCAACTTCAATTAAAAAATACACAAATTTAAGAACACTTTTGCACAAAATATGAAACACAAATCGGATCTTACCCTCTTTCGAATATTTTGATCCGGAATGTTCCAAACAGTGCCTTTCTCTCCTGCTTTATACTCGTCACATAAAGCATTTGTAGAAAATTGACTGAGAAGTTGACGAAATACAAATCGATCTGCGTTACTTGAATGACTTCCTAAACGACGTAGAGAGCTCGCCATTTTTTCTTGAAAAGCAGATGCTTGATACTGGGGGCCGTATAGATATCGTGAAAGTTTACCCTACAAAACTAAAATAAAACTTGTAAAAAGTTTGTTAAACTCTAAAAATGTTATAAAAGATCAACCAACTTTTAAGTTGGTGTTATTTATATTAAATTTGATATAAAAGAACTATAACACAATTTTGTCAACAGATCCAAAAAAATGCTAAAAAAATTCCCCCAATATATAAAAAATGCTAACAGAACATGCAATTTTAGGGGTTTGAAATCTAGTTAAACTAGGTGACTCATCTCCATGCTGATTTTTGTTAGTATTATTGATTGATAATGTGTTTTCCATAATATGTATCTTATAAGTTATAACTATAAAGCATCATAACGTAAATATGTAATTAATATCAAGCTAAGTTGAACTTTAGAGGCTTAAAGTTGATATACATACACTACCATACAGCGAGTGTTGTGCTCTAACCAACCTCATACAGCCCTATATGGTGTTCAACTTGCCTTAAGGGGCTGTTTGTTTACCTCTTAACAGCTCCATTAAGAGGCAGCCTCTGAATCGCTAAGAGGTGAATCTTGTTTGGCAAAATACAAGTCTGCCTCTTAATGGTTCCAAAACCCTCTGAATCATTTTGTATCATGGACCTCCCTTAACCATTAAGATCCCTGATTACATCCTGAACAATTACCAAACAATTATATTTCATTTTTCACTATATCACAAGAGCCTCTTAATCATTCTGCACCAAACCATTCAGCAACTAACAAACACCCCTAAAAAATGAGTGGTATGTGGCCTAACAGCACTAGATAGCAGCCATAAACAGAGCCTAGACAAAAACCCTTAACAACAGCCTTAAACAGACCTAAATGGAGCATGACTAAATTTGTCTGTTTACCAAATTTTCTATTAAGCCCTGGATGGATAAATTTGTCTGTATGAATAAAAATTTGTTGTTGTTTACTTTTTTTCTTGAATAAGCCTTCTGAATAATATAAATGACCGTTTTACCCCTAATTATACATATCCCATCATCCAATAAATAAACTTCAACACTATTTTTTAACTCAATACAATCAATTTCGTTGTTGCTTGAACCAGTTTTTTTTTTACCAATTTATCATCAATATGCAAAACAAAAAAATTTAAATAATAAACCAGTTTTTGTTTACACCAAGTTCTCAGTACCAAACAGATGGAACTCAACATAATTGAGATATACACCATTGAAACATAAATTATAGTATTGGGAGAGATGAACAAAGTGGAAACCAAACAGCAAAGATAGATGAACAAAGAGAAAAAATGAAAACCATTCAATATCAAAAAACCCAAAGTGAAAACCAAACACGATGTGAGGTTCGATTAGGATTGGGAGACATGAACAGTAAATAAATGAACAGAACTGCATGTTGAGGGTTTCGATTAGGGCTACAGATAGATGAGGTTCGATTAGGGTTTCGATAGAGCAACGGTGATAAGAATTCTGGAAGGAGGCGTGTAAATCTGAAATGAGGGTGAAGGGGGTAGGGTTGTCCTTTTTTGGCTGAACCTGGACAAGAGTCATCTGTGTGAATAAGCCCCAAGTAAACACTCCATTTTGGCTGAGCGAATAAGCCCGTTAACCCATTAAGCTCATTAAGTCATAAGTAAACACCCCCTAAGGCCATACAACCCTGAACAATGGTATGAGTTGTATGAGACGCCTTTTGTATCTTAGATAAAACACATTTGAATATGTAATGGACATAGAAGAGGAAAAATTAAGAAGGATTACTTTGTTCTGTATTTCTTCAATAAAAATTCCTAACAGATGATACTTAGATTTGATTCAATCATATTATCATATGTTTCATCTTTTGATTTCATCATCATAACTTTAAAAAAAAACTCATTACACAAGTATATTATACTTACAAGAACAGGGCATTTAGGCCGAGACTGGGTCCAAAAGATACAATTTTGATTCATTTAGGCCCTTTTTGACTGATAAATGACTTGAGACATCAACAGATTATGGAATTTTAGGATGGAATCATGGAAACCGAGTGAATGCATACGATTTAATTAGAGATTTGAGAACTCAAAAAAAATATGAAAACTGAAAGATTTTTTTACCGAATAAACTTTAACATTTTAAATGCAAAATATAACTCCAACTCTAGTAGATCATGGCACATTGCATCAGAAGTCATTCATGAATGATGGGGTGCAATATGAACCAACACATTGTTATACAGACAGTATGCTAGAAGCCATGAACAACTTCAAGAAGAAATGAAGACAACACCAAAAAATGTAGAACAAGAAAGATTGAATATGGACATGGGTATAGATGAATGGGAATGGTTATGGTTATGCTTTTGCTGCATAACAATGTTTTTGCCAAAATACATAAAGAAGACCCAAACAAGAAGCAAAAAAATGTTAATTTGCAAATTAACACAAGATATCACACCTTCATATAATTTTAATAAAGCTACGCATCTCCATCCTCCATGTATTCAAACTTACAAGCCTCTCTTACTTGACACATTATGGTGAATTCTATCACTTCTGTTTTTCCTACATATATTACAATATGATAAAATCATTCTTTAGAAATTAAATTGAAGGAAATTAATTCAAAGGATTCCTTTTCACAACACCACGAACAAAACTATTCTCAAACTACGTCCATGTCTCTCAAGCATTTCATCGAACAGGTAGTGGGCGAAACATACCATAACTTTGAAACAAGTAAACTCAACTTAACCAATAAAAATAGCACATTAAAAAAGAAATGAAATGAACGTATTGCAATCGAATTCAAATTGTTGAACATCAACAATCAAACTCAAAACAATGAAGACAAGGAAACATCAAACCTAATCAACTAACATCAGATCGAACATATAAAGTTTTAAGGAGAAGAGGTCTTACCGGAATCAATAGTGACTGGTGGTGTTACCTGCAGAATCGAGAGTGAGGAGAGAATTGAGAGTGAGGGAATCGATTACGAAGGAACCGTGAGAGAATGGAAGAGGCCAACGTTGGAAAAAAAGTGAGGCGCCGGAGATCAGGCGGCGGGCAACGACGGCCGGCAGCTATAGTAGACTGATCACTGGTCGATCGAGAAAGGAGACGAGATTTCAAAAAGCAAGCTACCCTAGGTCGATGCACTGAACTCCACCCCCCACCCCCCAAGCAGTTGGGCCAAGATTGGGTCCAAAAGCAACAATTTGATTCATTTTGGCCCTTTTTAACTCATATTTTATGGAATGTTAGATGGAAAACGAGTGAAAATTTTCTTTTATTTTAATATTTTTAGGGTCGGTCATAAGATCAAGGCGTTGTTTGTTTTTTCATTTTAAGATTTTAATCATCACTTATGTCTGATTCGTTTAGATGTTTCGTAAGTATTTCAGAACTGAAATCAGACCTCAGACTTCAGTCTCTCTCAAAAAACAAATGCATCCTAATGTTTATGACAAAAGACAAAAAAATGTCCTCAAATCCAGGAAGGGGAAAAAATCTCTTGTGGCCATGGAGGTTCAAATGCGGTGACTCTGGGCTATTTGTGAAGCGGGTAGTCCTCCTGGGATTAGTCAGCTCGCATAGCGGGTTGGATATCCAGGTTAATCAAATATATAGGGGTGATTTCCGTTACAAACCACTTCAATTCGTACAAACCGTACAAACCGCATGAAACCAATATTTTTTTTAATTTTTTTTCATGAAAGTGTTTAATATAATGAAATTGTTTCATATAATTTTTTTTTTCATGAATTTGTTTTTGTTTCTTCATGAAAATGAAACTGTTTCATGAAACTCTCAATTTGATGAAACTTGTTTCACGTATTCTTGATTCACCAACCTTTATGTATTCTTGATGAAATTTTTTCATATATTATTGACTAATCAACCATAATAATTAAGAAAAAGTGAAAAAAAATTAAAAAAAATATTGGTTTCATGCGGTTTGTACAAATTAAAGTGGTTTGTAATTGAAATCTCATATATATATATATATATATATATATATATTTTAGATATACATACAAAACAAAATAAATTATTTAAAGGGGTTGGGAACTTATCAAGCTAGGTGGCTTATTGATATTGGTCATCTAACCAAAACAGAAACAGAAACTCGTATAAGACTACGTTGATGTTGATAATTAACAATCATAAATTATTGGATTCTAGAAAGAACTTGAGGTTGAGACTTGAGAGTTGTGGTTACATTGAAGTGTTATTTGACATCAACTTGAGAAAAACCTTAGAGTTAGGGTTGTTCATGGGTTGGGTTGACCGGATTGAAGACATTTAAACAACCCTTTGCGGTTTGAAAAATCTTAACGCAACCCAATCCAACCCAAGCAAAACTACAACCCAAACCGTACGGGTTGGTCGGGCTGAAACTTTGGTACATAATTTTATAATCTTACTACACGTTTTGTTTAAACGAAATAAAATTAAAATGAGAACATATAAAAAAATCAAACGAACTCTATTTTTTTTTTTGAAAATTAATGCAAATAAGAAAGTAAAATTACGGTTGAATGTGTAATATAATTTTGAATAAACTGAATTAAGGGTTGGTTTAATGTACATATATTAATCAAAGACTTAATAATCGTAATAAATTCGTAGTATATAAAGGCATCTGGTTCGTCGGGTTGGATTGAGTTCAATTACTCCAACCTGATTATAACCCAATAGATGCGGTTTGGTCTATTTTGTATCAACTATGTGTCGGGTTAACTCGGGTTGAGTTTTTTCGGGTTGAGTTGGTCGGTATTTTGAGCACCCCTACTCATAACCTATTTTGACATGACTTTTACTTTCTATTTACTTTAAGCTAATATTGTTCACAACATCCATTAGGGGAATTAATTAAAGTAGCAATTTTCAACTTGCGTTTTTACCTTCTAGTCGTTTCTCTTCTATAATCACCAAAATAATCACACATCCGTAAAAAGTCAGAACCGTAATTGCCGAGGGTGAAAATGTAAAAAAAATTGAACCAATTGCGGGGACCAAATATGTAAATTTGGTCTAGGTCCGCAAAAACACATCCGCAATTGCGGATGTGTTTTCCAAATATTACATATTTGGTCCTCACAATTGTGGATCAGAAACTTTTTTTACACTTTCATCCTTCCGCAAATATGGACCTATGGTTATTTTGATAATTTCGGGAGAGAAATGACTAGAAGGTGAAACATGTGGTCAAAATGACTATTTTAATTAATTTCTCTACATATTATTGTCATCAATAATAGCTACTGCTTACGTATTACTATCAAATCGTTCATAAATCAATAAATCATAAAAAATTATTATCTACCTTTTTCTATCATCTAAATATTTAACTATCTAAGCAAGAATTCAAATAAATAACAATTCACGAGTCAATGAATCAAAAATAAGAGTAAGGCCTTGTTTGTTTTTTTATTTTAAGCTCTTAATCACCACTTATGTCTGATTCTCTTAAACATTTCATAACCATTTCATAACTGAAATCAGACTTAAGACTTAGCACCTCTTAAAAAGCAAACGCCACCTAACTATTTTTTTATCATTTAAGTATCTAACTATCTAAGCAATAATTTAAATTTTCAATTCTTTGTCACACCATATGCATGAAAACAATTACGTTTCTAATATTTTGCTCAAGTCTAAACCATAATGCACATGCTACCAAAAAGAATATAAACCAATTAAAAAGCATAAAATTAAGAAGATAATACACCAAACAATAAAAATGGAGTTCAACTCCCTAGTGACTAGTGGTAGATGTTGATGTAGTGAAGAACCATGGGCTCAAAGAATTAAGTTTACATCAACATATTTCTCTAACATCATCAACCAAATACAACATTAAACATTATATATATGTAAGAAGTATACAGGAAAAACAAATAAAGTTAATCTAAAGACTAAACATAAAACAAATAAACATAATCTAATGTAGTGATGTCCAAATAATAAAACAAATTAGAAACATTTTTAATCTATAAAAGAAACATAAACACTACTACGTTGGACATCACTCATCAGTCACTAAAATTTTAGAATTTAGAATTTAGAAATTCACTTGAAAAATGAGAAGTTCGGTGATTCAAGAGGACTTAGGAGAGGCAACGATCAGATTACAGAGTTCGAGAGGGTGAGAGTCGAGTTCGATTTCGAGAGGGCAGATCTAATTAAGATCGGGTGTAGAGAGACAGGTTGAGAGATCGAGTTTTGGTAGGAAAACGATAGGGAAAAAACAACAGTAACATTTTTTTAGCCCAAATCGAGCCTACCAAAAAGCAATCGGGTCTTAAAAGATGATGCCCTTGGGTCATCTATTGTCCTGAGCCATCGCCCCCATGGCCTTATAACCAAGGTCAGGCCTTATTAATCCAAAAAACTATCGGTCAGGATCGATTGTAAAGCTTTTTAAGTTGAAAAAAAAATTAAAGCAGTTTTACCATTAGTATGGAGCGTCCTCTACTTAATTTAGTTAAATAGGAACAAATGCATCTTTGAAAAAGGAGAAAAATCGTTAGCGGACATCCTATTCGAATTTCAAGTAAAAATTTACGAATGGATGTCACAAAGGGACAAGAAGATGAAAATGGAGTGGCAACAGTGGCTGTCTGACCCTTTCGGATTGTGAAGATCGCTGATTCAGAATTAGAAACAACAACACGATTTGATGCGGGCTCGATAACTTGTTCAAAAAGTGACAGCAGGTTCGAGATAGTTTCAGTGGCAACAAGGGAACAGCAGATGGATGGGAATTGAGGGGCTGAACTCAAACAGATCCGAACTACGGTTCACTGCTGGTGAACTCGGTAGTGGGGGGGGGGGGGGTTGGTCACTAAAAAAAATATGTAAGTACTCTAAGGGGCCGTTTACCAAACGCCAATCCGAGTAAGCGTTTACCAAGTTATATTACCTTACCGAATGAATATGACAATGACCAAGAATCTTACCCAATAAGAGCGATAAGAGCAAAAGCAATGACCGAGAGTCTTACCCGGTAAGTGAGGACAATGACTTTTACCACGGTAAGCGCTTACAGGGTAAATTGTTGCATACAATATCATTTTGGTAGACTAAAATTTTACCCGGTAAGAAAATGATAGTGTTGAATTTTGTCGGTAAACACTTACATGGGTAACTTTTGATAAACGACCTCTAGGTATTTTATAATTAAGCGTGAAACATCAAGATCCACTTTTTCATATATTTTACACTTTTTATTATCAACCTCAATAAAACCATATTTTTAAATACCTATTTAGTTACAGATGTTTTCGTAATGATTATATTACCCTCTCATGTGTAACCAGTAATGAAAAATTAAGGGGACATATTTTGTATATTAGAAACTCTAAACGCAATTTCCGATTGGGGTCGGAAATTTCAGGGTCAACATGTTTGGGTAACGATATTTAATTTTAACATCCTTTTAATTTTCAAATTTTAGAATTTCAAAGCATTTTCTTAATAACCAATCATAAACAAATAAAAATACTACTTTTTTCCATCCATTTTCGATTTGCCACTTCTTCTATATGATTATATTTTATCGTCTCTTTTCCAACATTTATGGAGTATGTAATTATGTATGGACAAAAAAAAAAGGAGAATCAAGAAATAAAAATTTGCTAAAAATCACCAACTTTTTTCTTTTTCTCGCTTGGAGATACTCGAGCAAACCGAATTTAAAGATTTGTTTGGTTAGAATCTAATCATCTGTTAATGCAAAGAAAGATATATTGGTGATGACAATAAGAGTAAATTACATAATTGGTTTCTGTGGTTTACATTTAATAACATTATACGTTTCTTTTTTCAAAATAACTATGACTAGGGGTGGCAATTCCTGACACGACACGAAACCCGACACGAACCCGACACGAAAATAAATGGGTTAGTGTTGAACTTTCTGACACGCCAACCCGTCAATCCGTCAAATAAACGGGTCGTGTTCGGGTTGATCCAAACGGGTTGCGGGTTGACCCGCCAACCTGCCAAAAAATGATTTTTTATATAAAAAAATATATTTTACTTAAAAGTCTCAAATATTCAAAATAGGTTTGCTTTATTTGGTCTTATTTAAGTTGACGTTTGAACTTTTTATTTGTTTGAATTTAGTTGTGTTTAAACTTCTTATTTGTTTGAAACTTGAATGTTTGAATTTGGTTATATTATTAGATGAATTTGTTTGTTTATGGACTTTTTATATGTTTGAAACTTTTGTTTAGACTTTTTGTTTAAATTTGAATGTTTGAATTTGATTTTATTATTAGGTGACCCGCCAACCTGAGCGTGTGCGGGTTAGGGTTGCTAATCTCGACACGATTAGTTAAACGGGTCGTGTCCGGGTTGACCCGCCAACCCGAACACGACCCAATTACCACCCCTAATTATGGCTTTGGTTTCCGTGGTTTACATTTTTAAATGTCTTTAATCTTGTGTAGTGTCCTAACTCCGTTAAAAATATTCGTTAAATATGTTAACTAGAAGGACATTTTAGTCATTTTACTCTATTTATCATTTTTTATTAAAAATCAAAAAATGTATTATATTATAATATTATATATTTTTTAATTAAAAAATGTATTATATTGTAAAATAATTGTTTATAATATTATAATATAATACATTTTTTAATTTTTTAGTAAAAAATGATAAATAGAGTAAAATGACTAAAATGCCCTTCTAGTTAACATATTTAACGAATATTTTTAAAGGAGTTAGGACACAGATCAAAGACATTTAAAAATGTAAACCATAGGGATCAAATCCATAATTATTTTGACAAAAAAATGTATAATGTTATTAAGTGTAAACGATAGGGACCAATCATATAATTTTACTCTTAACAATAAATAAGTCTAGATACAAAGATTCGTGATTTGGGGAATTTTTTTAATCCATCAAAATCGCTTCTCAAGATTGAATATCGAAAAAGGAGGGAAAATAATCTTGTTACACACACACACACAGATGGACGAAAATGGCTGCCTTTGATTCCTAAAAGAAGTGGCGTATCACCTAAATCTTCGGCTTCTTGATTCTCCGACCATGACTCGTTCGTCTCTACGCGCCTGACTTCTTTCAATTCTCTTCCATCTCCATAAAACACTAACCACAAAGCTATCCTTACCTTAATCATCAAGTTAAAGAATATAAAAAGAAATTATGCATTCGCCACCGCCATCACCTTTTCTTTATCCTTTTCCATGGCAACAACAATCCCCTAAATCCCATTTCTTTCTTTTTCCCATTTTTTTCTCAAACAACACAATTCCTCATGTCGAATTTCAAACCCTTTCAGCTTCCATTCATTTCCTTATTGCTTTTCACCTCTGTTTTTACTCAGAATTCATCCGTTTTGGGTTCCCCTTTTGTTCAGAATCGGAGTTTTAACAGACCAGATCCTCTTCGCAATTTGAGATTGTATAAAGGAGGTTATGATATACGCAACAGACATTATTGGGCTGTAAGTGTTTGTTAAAATGCCTCAATGAACTTTTTTTTCATTTTTCTTGATTACCACCTTCATCAATTGTCATAATTAACCCATTTGATTGAATAATATTTAAGATTTTAACTAGATGATTTTGTAAAGATGTATATTTTTTTCTATGAACAAGGGTTTAAGTTTTGTATATTGATATATGTTTTCTGAAAAATGGTCAGTCTGCGGCATTTACAGGCATCCATGGCTATGCAATGGCGGGAATTTGGATGATATTTGGCTTGGGTTTTGGGAGTTACTTGATTGTAAAGGGTTTTAATGGTGGTTTCCACCCATTTCTTGATCATCCAAGTTCTTACTATCTTTGTTTTGCCCTCATTGCTGTTTTCACTTCAATTGCCATGTAAGTTTGTTGTCTACCATTCACATCTTTTCACCTCCATTTCCATTATGCAAATCTTCTTACCCAATTCCCCCCCCTTTTTTTTTTTTGAAGAGTTTTTTCAAGTTTGATTTTGGTAACAAATCAAACCTCTTTACATAGAAGCAAGAACCTTATGGATACTATTTTTGGAGCTGCTAGTATTATGCAACAAACGATTGAAGCCGTTATACAAGGCTTAGTAAAAATCCAGACCCTTTTACAGCCATATGATCGCAAAACATATAAGCTCTTGAATCAGATAACTAAACAGATGAGGAAGGAAACAACTTCGATTCAGAATTTTGTTGAAGAAGCTGAACAGACTTCTAATCATGCAATGAAGGCAGTGTAAGCATGCATCTTTTTAATGTATGTATGTATGCATATATATATATATAGAGAGAGAGAGAGGGGGGGGGGAGGTTCGGGGGAAAACACTAAAAAAAAGAGCAAATTGAAAAACACCCTGGGAGTCCTCCATCCTGACGGAATGTGCAAATGCATACAAGCCATTGAATGTTTTTTTTCTATGCGCCAGTGCATATACACAAATGCATGTTACAAATTACCAGTATGCATTTGTGCATACCGTCACGATAGAGGGCTCCCAGGGTGTTCTTCAATTCTCTCTTTTTTAGTGTCTTCCCCTGAACCTGAACCTGACCCTATATATATATATGTTTTCGGCTGTGTAGTAGTTGTAACGTATTTACAACTATCTCTTTCTGTTTTTCAGGTACATTGCAAATCTTGTTTTTGTAACAGCCAATTTGGTGGTGCTGGTTGCAGGATGTGGTAAGATTTTCTTTATGGTAAATGTCTTGTGTTCAAATATTTACATGATATTCTTTTACCGATGAAAATTTTCATTTTTTTGGTTCGATTATATGATGCGAAATGAAATGGAATGTCATCTTGGGTCTCTTTTATTAGACTGGGGGCGTGTAGTTGTTCCTACCTTGCTTATGTTTTCTTATACATATTTCTTTCCGTTTATATAAGATAATTGATCCTGAAAAGCATATAAAGGCATATTTGTTTTTGCTTGAAAAGAAAGGAATTTCTGGGAATGAAATCCAAGATTTGGATCCCTTAATATTGCTTTGGATTACATTATAATGCTACCGAAACATATTAATAGTACTTCTTTCTTTCTTTATAACTTTCTTCTGATTTTGTAATGTTTTCTTTGAGAAATACATAAAAAAACTTTTGTTTAGACTAACGGATTGCTGTTTGGTTCAGTTGTCCTCTTCTTGCATTGGCACCCTGGATTTATCATGTGAGTTAAACGATATATAATATATATATGTATAATTGAATAACTTTCTTTAATTATCGTTATAAAACTTAAAGTATATGTTCATTAACACCATTTCCATACACAGACTTTTTGTCGTTTGCTGGATCTTGACAACCGTTAGTTGGATCTTAACCGGCCTCGATTTCTTCTTTCACATGTGAGTATAAACAAATTGAAATCCTCCCTCTGATCCATGAAATTGCAACAATTTCTTTTTTTAGAAACTTTCCAAGTTAAAATTACATATTTTTCTATCACCATCTTTACAAAAACAAATTGATGGTATCTATTTGGGTCCAAAATATTCTTTTTTTTGTATGTAGTTTTGCAGGGGATACATGTTCAGCATTTGAGAATTTTGAAAAAAATCAAAGTCCTGGAAACAGTAACGTAATGTCAATTATGTCTTCGTGTTCAAATTCTTCGACTTCCGATAAATTCATGGCTCAAATTGGGTACACAGTTCATAAATATATAACTAAGGTACATTATTATGTTGTAAATATCATGCTATTTATTATGGAATTACTAGTTTTAAAGGGTGTTCTTTTTGTGATTAATGTGTAATTTTTCAAATGTAGTCAAATTCGGAAATATCATCATTGGCGCGTAAAATGCTTCAACCAAAGGAAGAAAGCGAAGAAACGTTTGTGATCGAGAGAATTTGCGACCCTTTCGCTAACGCACCTAGTTATAGCTATACTCCTGGAAATTGCCCACCGGATGCCATTCAAATTCATGACCTTCCAAGTGTTAGTATCTCAATCCATTAAGCCATTTAGGATTTTAATTTATGGGTCTTATTTGGTGTCTTCATGAAAATAATCTTTTCTGTCTATATACATCCTACTCTCAAATCCTACCTTTGTGTGGGAGGGGGTAGAGGCAACGTATGCATACATCAACATCTCCAACAGTTTTTCTATAATTTTTCTGAAATGGGGAATGAAAAGTCTAAATCTCTAAAAACATTTTCTTTTAACTCCAACAACTTTTCTATTTTAGAGAATTCATCGTTACTTTTATTATTAAAATATTCAATATATTTAATAAAATATTATTTCTCTCTCCTATCTCTTACACATTTAATAGGGTTGGGTTCACGTGAGACCGACCTGTTTTCGCGAGACCCGTGAGATCACATTTTTACATTTGAAACTTCACAACAAAACACTGTGAAAGTGAAAAAAAAATTGAACCTTCACAACAAAAACACTGTCAAGGTAACCTTGACAGTGTTTTGTTGTGAAGTTTCAAGTGTAAAAAGGTAGTCTCACATCAGGCTGGTCTCACGTAATCCCCAAGTCTATTTAAGTTCAATAATTTTGATTGGTTATATATATATATATATCAAAATATTGATTCTCTCTCTTTATTTAGAGATTTTAGAGAATTCACTTTCTTTAGAGTTTCTCCCTAATTCTCTAAAATAGCAAACAAGATAACAATGTTGTTGGAGCATTTTAAAGAAGAAAAAACATTTTTTTTTCCTATTTTAGCAATGCTGTTGGAGATGCTCTAACTAGTGCAATGTTGCATACATCCTACCCCAAGATTCCACCTTTTTGCGGGATGTACTGGGTTTGTTTGGTTTAGCAGAAATAAAGACATTATTATTATTATAAGTTTTATTGCAAAATTTTTGATCAAGAACTCAAGAAATTTTCTCCTTCCTCCCTTTTTGGAGTGTGTGTGCAGATTCTTTCAACCTTAACTTGTGAAAAAGATACACCAATCGAAACTTGTATAACCGAAGGACGTTTTTTTCCCGAAGAATCATTCGGAAAAACAATGGCCTACATTGAAGCCATCACCAACTTAATTGCTACATATCCAGATTTGCAAAGCCTAGCTAGATGTACGCCATTGAAACAAGCGATTTCAGATATTTCAATGCATCAATGCAAACCGTTCAGAAACTCGGTTAAATTGTTATGGGCTTTTATTCTATCACTTTCTATCGATATGATGATTCTAACGTTTTTATGGATCTTAAAAGCGTATCAAGAGAAGGGCAAACACTTTTCTTTATGTTCGATTGTTCCTATTAGTCAACATTCACGAGAAGTTTCTAGAATCGAACAATAGAGTTTGTAAACGGAATTAGAGAATTACGAAATTGAACCCGATAAATCAAGTCGTAAGACTTTGGTTGACTTGTTGAGGTTCATGTATATAACATCGTATACGGAAATTTGTAAAGATATTAACATTGTCTATTGATCAATAATAATCATCTGTTGAAAGTGTATATTTTTCGGCCCTATTATTTGCGTTAGGTTATTTATTTTTGGTAATTGTGGGTTTTTGGACCAAGTGACTAGGAGTGTAATCGAGCCGGCTCGAACTCGACTCGCAAACTCGCAGCTCGATACTCGAACTCGGTCGAGCCTAAATTTTGAAGCTCGAGCTCGTGACAGGTATCGACACTTTCGAGCTCGACTCGACTCGACTCGCTCGTGTCTTAGAAAATACATAACATATATATTAATTGTAATTTTATAGAAGCTCGATAAGGCTCGACTCGACTCGGTCGATAATTTAATATACGTACACATATATGGGGTATAATTGTAATTTTATAGAAGCTCGATAACGCTCGCGAGCCGCTCGAGCCGAGCAATTTATAGGTCGAACTCGACTCGATTATCTACTCGAGTAGCTCGAGCTCGACTCGACAATTCACGAGTCGATTTAGAATACTTTCCGAGTCGATCTCGAGTATCTCACGAGCTGTCTCGGCTCGATTACACCCCTACAAGTGGCACTCACCTCGAATGATCGCATGGGGTCAAAAAGATAACAGCTAGAAAAATCATCGGTAGGAGATACTTGAATTGACAACCCATGTAGAGGATATCCAAAGACCTTACTAAATATTGGGTCTTTAATGGGGGTGATGTAGGTATACATTCAATTCCAATAGATTCTCTAATTACTAGATTTGAACATTAATTATATTATTAAAATATTCTGTAATCTTATCATTTGAATACACTTTTAAAAAAACTTTATTTAAATAATAATAATCTAATATCATTGGTGTGAATGAACGAGAAAATCATGTATCTCTTCTCACATCAAATTTTAGATAATTCCCTAAACTTGGAGCTTTCTCTTATTTTCTCTATTTTAGATAACAATATAAAGAATTTGTTGAAGCAAAATAGAGAATAAAATCTTTGTTTTATCTATTATAGAGAATCTCTTCTATGTTGCCATGTACTTCTCCTTATGCTTTTAATCCCCTTTTTGTTTAATCTTTTTTCATGTTATTTATTGTGAATGCTTGCTATTCATTGACCCTTTTAAACCTTTTTTAATACCCTCGATATTATTAAAGAAACAAAATAAACGAACAAAAGTTTAACAAAAGATTCTGCAAGCTGCATAACCTATCTGAAAAGTAATTCATAAAGAAAAAACCGATTGAAACCACCCCTCGAGGCCAGGTACACCTGATCAGCTCTTTTAAACTTCATTTCTTGTTTTTTGATATGCAAAAGAAAAGAACTTTATCAACATATTTGAGGGTATTTACAGAAATAACCTTTTTACCTCTTAAGATAAATGAAAAAGTTATTCTTATCTATTACCTTTCTTTTCCTATGAGATTTACTGGATTTATTTAAATGCATTAGTATTTTTACTTGATATAGAATTGAGGTTAAAGGAATCAAAGAGAGTGGTTGGTTCAATCTTTCTTGATTAGTATATATTTTTCTTGAAATGAGGATATTGTGAAGTTGCCTCTTTTGGAAACAAATGTGGGTCCATCAATGATGGATATTGGTTCCAAACTTGTGGCTTTAGCAAGAGTGGGTCCATCACTTGTTAATTTGACAAATAACGATTTTAAGTTAATTTTACCATTTTTGGTTTCAAATAACAGAACGATTCAATGTTATGAGTCTTATTGAATTGAAATTCTTGTTCGTTGTGTAATATAGCTTTTGTAATGATTTTTATTATAAGCTTATTGGATTATCAGATAAATATTTTCAATAGATTTAATAAAGTATATTCATGGTACAGATTTCGTCTTTCGAAGTTCAAACGAGTTTCTCCACTTAACATCGTTAAATCGGTCATGCCCCCCACCCTCTCGGCCCGCCACTCAGGATATTTTTCGTCTTTTTATGAGTGAATTACATCTTTTGATCTCTTATTTATGAATGTTTTTTTTTTGTTTTAATCCCTGAAATTACATTTTTAGTCTTTTATTTTCATGTAGTTATTTTTAAGCTATTGTACAAATTATTAATCCATTCCAAAAAATAAACGCATTTGAAAAAGAAATAAGTAAATAATAGTTCATAACGAAGAACATTCATTATCATCAAGAACATTTTACTCAAATTATGAAGAACATCAAGAACAATACGAAGAACATCTATAAGCATTAAAATAACCTTTAATTTTATTCCAAAAATTTGTATACAAAGCCATAAATTAAAAATATTATAACTCTAAATTTAAGACTCTTAATTTTTAAAATCCTAAATGAAGAACAATAGAAGTATAGAACCCTAAATTACAAAACCCTAAACAAAGAATGGGAGATCAAACACAACCAAATGATGAAATCGATATGCCTTGATTAATTATGAAACACAACCATGAAGAAATATTAGAACCCTCTGTACTGTACTCAGATCTTAACCTCACCCTAAATCGAGATGTCTTGATCTAGAAGACAATATCCCCTTCGAGTTAAGTGTTCGCTTCTAGAAGTCAAAATACGTTTGTGTTCTTACATCCCGATGTCTCTTAGTATTCATGTTTAGAGGAGGCAGTGATAGGGGTTCTCGAAGAAAGGAAGGGTGGCAACTCTTAAATGAGGAAAAAAGGTTTAATTCTCTTGAAAATTTTCATGTAATAAAAATATATAGAAAAAGATCAAAACCGAAATAGTTGCCATGGATAAGGTTCCAAAATGTAATTTACTCAAAGAAAAATAAGAAACAGAAGCAAAAAGACCAAATGACCCCTGACATGAGGGGCATATAATGACTTAATGAAACCTAAACTAACGGCGTTAAATATATGGACAGGTTTTGTCTCTAAAACACAAAATTTGAACCACTAATATATTTTCTAAATTATAAAGACGAAAAACAAAAACCAGTCACCGAAAGATCAAAAATGTAATTTACTCTAAAATAGATAAAATACATAAATCAAAAATTAAATTACTTATTCCAAAAAACCATCATTAATTGACAAAAACACAAACCAAGATTCAAATTTTACACAAAAAGGGGAGTGCTAATGGCACCCCTTTAGTAGGGGTGTTGAATGTTCGGGAATCGGACCCATCACTTCACTTACAAACTATCAAATCAAATCAAATTAAATTAATTATAAATATATATATACATATATTATTAATTCTTTTTTATTTGATAACTTTTATTTTATACATTTATGTTAGAAATATATATGTTTTACTATTTCTGTTTTATTTTATAAATTTTAGTTTCATATACGTTACAGTTTTGGTATTAGTTTATACTATATAATTTACCTAATGTCACATATTTATTCAACCACTATTAAATTTTATATTCATATTATTACAAATATTTATTTACATATTATTATAGAGGAGATTTCAAATACAAACCACGTCAATTCGTACAAACCGTACAAACCGCGTGTTTCATTGTTTTTTTGAATAATTTTTTTTTCATTAAAGTGTTTGATATGATGATTTTGTTTTATATATTTCTTTTCTTCATGAAATTATTTTTCTTTCTACATGAAAATGAATTGATTCATGAAACTCTCAATTTGATAAATCTTATTTCACATATTCTTGATTCACCAACCTTTATGTATTCTTGATGAATTTTTTTCATATATTATTGACTAATCAACCCTAATAATTAAGAAAAAATGAATCAATTAAAAAAAAATATTGGTTGCATGCGGTTTGTACGAATTGACGTCGTTTGTAACGGAAATCAACCCATTATTATATTTCTTATATATTTATTTGTATATTATTTTATCATTTATAATTATATATTTATATATAAGTTATGGTTTGGATATTATCATCTTAATTTACTATATAATATTTACATACTATTTACATATATATATTATGAGATTCTTATATTTATATTGTTAAATGTATTTATTAAAGTGTTATTTTATATATTATACTATTCTTATATATATATATATTATTTTAATAGAAAATAAGAATTAAACATGTATTTTTAGAAATATATTTCTATTATGATTAAAAGAAGTAATAAACGAGGAATTTTTTTTTAATTATTATATTAATAAAAAAAGAGAATAAGAGTTTTTTTTTAAATAAACAAAAAAAAGATAAAGAAAAAGTTAATTAATAATTTGTATAAATTAAAATCTAATATAAATATTTAAATAATAAAAATAACAAAAAACACAAAAAACACAAAAAAACAAAAAAAAAACAATCATTAAGTAGGCTTAGGATGCCACTAGTAAGGGTTAGGGGTGCCATTAACCTCCCCACAAAAAAGCATTGTATGTTTTTGTTGACAACCTGGATAGAGTTGCACAAAGGACTCAGAAAGTACAAAATTTCATTTTTTGTGAGTTTTTAATTCAAATTTATTATTGTATTTATTATTAATCATTTTATTGATAACTTTGATTTCACTTTATAGTATTGTTTATAATTTTTTTTCTTATTTGTAAGTATTTAATTTGCTCCACTCGTTTAAAGGAAGGTGGCGACCGGTTTGAGCAGCGGGAGAAATTTTATTTTTCTATTTATTATTAATCATCATATTTTAGATATTTGATTAAAAAAAATTCAATTCAATAATATTGTAGGGTCGTGTTTCAGGAAGATAAGTCACCTTGGATTTTTAATCTTTGGTAAAAGTCTTATTTAGATAGACAAAAAGTAATCTCGTAAAAATAAAAACTTGATAAAAGGTTTGAGAGCCATTTGATGAAAAAGTTAACCAGAGCAACAATTTAAAGAATGGTTTAATATGCAAAAGTTTGAGGGATGTCAAGTATTTAAAAATTTATATACGTGCATTAAAAAAGAAATAAAATCCAAAAAAAAAACTTTTGAAAGACTTGACTACTGAAATAAATATTTGAAGATGGGTTTTTATTCGTGAAAACCTGATATGACAAATAGATCAAGTCTTTTAAAGACTTACCATTGTAGATGCTGGTTTTATTTGCTTTGGTATTAAAGAAGAAAAGGAAGAGGTTATCTAGTTTATAATGGACCTATTATTCATTTTCAAAAGAACCTAGGACTATTTTTTACATCTTCTACCTATTGTCTTTAATTTTCCACCTCCGTAATTATAAACCTAACCTTAAACTTAAAAAAAACACTTCTTTCCTAGATCCGCAAGATTATTTTTTACGAACCTAGGACTATTTTAAAAAAATTGATTAAGAGTTCAATAAAAATGGTTATTTTATTTAACTTGTCATTAATATTTTCGCAATAAAAGCACATTACAATTACATTACATAAATGATGGTAAAATTAGTTCATGGAGGTAAAATAAAAGTCCACCTGGCATTGAAATGGAGACGCCGATCCAACAATATTATGACAGAAACCAACTAGTCGTTGAATTTATCTTCCACAGCACACATAAAGAGCACAGATTCATCTTCCATAGATGCATACATACACAACCTAGATATATATTATATATATATATATATAGAGAGAGAGAGAGAGAAACAGATTCAGCCAAATTTGGTCTTAAGTCGCATTCACCATCGATTCTTATCACCTCCAGATCCAAAATTTAGCTTTCAAGAAACCAATTTTACAAAATTCACAACAGTATTTGATCGATTGACCTCAGATTGCCTCACCTTCATGGTGGATTGATCGATTGTTATTAATGATTTCAGGTAAATGTTCTTCAAGTATGAAAACTAACTTTATTTACTTCAAATCTTTGAGACTATTGTTTGTTTATGTGTTTTGAAGGTTTACGCAACTTGATTTACACTCAATTAGGTTTTGGTTGTTTGATGCTGGTTTAATTTGATATCGTTTATAAAATCAAGTTGTTCGATTTCTACTTCTTTCTTAATATATATGATAATTAAGGATGTTCTATGGATTCGAGCTTATGTATACGATCTTGATGTGATTTTGCTCCAATTCCCAGACTTCTGATTGGGATTCCCAAATGTAAAACTAGGGTTTTAGTTGGTCAAGGATTACACCACATCTTTATCCTTTTTTGTTACCTTTTAAATCATAGTTTCTGTTTGCAATTTGTTACTTATCAAAGGCACACCATAGATTTCAGCAAAAAAACTAGGGAGAGATTTTCAGAATGGAGTGACCTTGAGCTAGCTCAACCATCAGTCAAAGACCAGGCCGAGCCGGTTTGAGCCTCCCTATTCCCTAAGCACCATTGGGATTTTCCTGGTTATTATCTTCAGGTCTGAGGTGTGCACAAGCTGGTCTAGACCCCCACAGTTACAGAAAAATGGAGTATTTTGTTGATTTTATGTTTTTAAGCATGCCACCGAGTAATAATCCTTTTTCACAAGCCGGGTTTTCACGGAAACAGCAGCGCTACTCCTTAGGGTAGGTGATAGGTTTAGGGCTGTTTGTTAGCAACTTAATGAATAATGGCCTTAATGAGACTCACAGCTTATTCGGTCAGCTATACATGACTGTTGGTAGTGGATTAATGATATATAAAGCGACTTATTCAGTAAGCTTCTAGAGAAAGGCGGGGGGGGGGGGGGGCTTATGCAGAAAACCAAGTGTTTTCTAAACCTGTCTCTCCAAGTTAAAAACCATGCTACTTCCATGATTAATCCTTACAGATAGCTTTATCCATACAGGACTTAATGGAAAACCAACCAAACAGCCCCTTTACACCACCTCCGGTGGGATATCCTAGTCTGGTTTGGTTTCGTTTGATTTGGTTAAGTGAGAAGTAATCCTTTGACAATTTTAGCCTTAGTTAACTAAAACTAATAAAACGCATTAATGGTGCTATATGGTCCATATCATCTTACATTTCAAATTTAGAAACTTATTTATTGTTTAAACAGAAAGGGAAACCAAATTTTCCTTAATAATGTAAGAACACCCATTAATACAAACAAGAATTTTTTTCCTTTTTATCCACATTAGCAGTATCTTGAACACTACATTTGGATCGATCTCCATAGGTTAAATTTTCTTAACTGCATGATTATCTTGAAGGTATATAAATGGAGAACAAAATGAGGATGAGGAACAAATACCGGAAACCAACCACTTTACATTGCTATGCAGGAAGCAGATATAAGTTCTCCATTGTGGTATGCAGCATTATAGGATGCCTTATTATCTTCCACTTTTACTTCCTTTATAAAAATCAACAAAATGAAGGTGGATTAACAACCCAAATACGCTCAACTCACCTTCCGTTATTTCGTGAACTTGTGGAAGTGGAAGACGAGAATATAAACATTCCGCCACCAAGGAAGCGGTCCCCACGGGCTATAAAACGGAAGCCTAAAAAGCCGACCACTTTGATTGAAGAATTTCTTGATGAAACTTCTCAACTTAGATACATATTCTTCCCTGGTCCAAAAACTGCCATAGATCCGATAAAAGATGGTGGTAACGAGAGTCTTTATTATCATCCTGGTAAAATCTGGTTGGATACTGATGGGAATCCGATTCAAGCTCATGGAGGAGGTATGCTATATGACGATCGATCAAGAACTTACTATTGGTATGGTGAATATAAAGATGGGCCCACTTATCATGCTCACAAAAAGGCTGCGGCACGGGTTAGTATCTTTAACTTTGATAAATGTTGATTCTTGCTTCTTATGTTATTTAAGAAGTTTTAAATTAGTTTTGTGGTGCTTGAAATTGGAAACAACTGCTCTACTCTTTAAGTAAAGGTCAGGTCTGCATACGTCTTACCCGGTACCCTGTTATCACAATCTTTTATAGTCATAATATTAGTATAGATCTGTTGGTTGGTTTCTTGTCCCTGCATAAAAGATACCCATGTTCGAGTCCTGTCTACATATATTTTAAAAAACGTGTAAAAAAACACCAAAATTTAAGCTAAAAACAACAAATTTGACAATAGAGGGACTAGAACCCAGGCTTTTTGTACAAAGGCAGGAACTTTTACCATCTCTGCCATTAAAGTCTTACGCTAACATTTCAGTTTCAAAAACTATATATTGCCCATGAACTTGTTTGATATAATTCGTACTTCGGGCTTTTCATCTCTTGACCTTCTCCATAAGCTCATTTTGCAATATGACCCACTAGAGTATTTTTAAGTTTTTATGTAAGCATACTGTTTTTTTAACCGGGGGAAGACTATATTGAACCAGGGGCATTGACATAAAAACAATAAAGATCATGCTCCTAAGAAAATTAAGGTCATTTATCCGTAGGACCTCTAGTTAGGGGCTGTTTGGCAGTTGCTGAATGATTCGGTGCAAAATGATTAAGAGGCTCTTATGATATAGTACAAAATGAAATATAATTATTTGGTAATTGTTCAGGATGTAATTAGGGCTCTTAATGGTTAAGGGAGGTCCATGATACAAAATGTTTCAGAGGGTTTTGGTCAAACAGGATTCACCTCTTAACGATTCAAAGACCGCCTCTTAATGGAACTGTTAAGAGGTAAAAAAACAGCCCCTTAAACATCCTGCGCCTGTCAAATCTTAAAACAACCGTAGAAGGTTAGTTTGTAAAAGCGACTTCCATGAAAGCTGTTTAGTAAAGGGAAATTGACCAAAATAGCTGATCTTTCCAACCAGATTCACTTTTTAGCCATTTTTGGAACCAAATTCCTATTTTAGCCGGAGTAAAGCCTATTTCCAGATTAACAATAAAAAGAGAAAAAAAAAATCTTTACGAAAATGGGGATCCTTATGCAAATGTGCGTAATTCTTTTTACAATCTTAATGTAAAGGAATTTCCTAAAAGGTGGTCTAAAAAGTGAAGTTGGTTGGGGAGATCGGCTATTTTGGTCAATTTCCCTTTAGTAAGTTATGTTATTTAGTTCTGTACATACATTTGTCTCTTTATCCTTGTAAGAAAGTTCTAGAATCATTTATCATTTCTTTCCGATTACAGGTTGACATCATAGGTGTCGGTTGCTACTCTTCAAAAGATCTATGGTCATGGAAAAACGAAGGTATCGTTCTCGCAGCAGAAGAAACCGACGAAACCCACGATCTTCACAAATCTAACGTGTTAGAAAGACCGAAAGTTATATATAACAAAAATACAAATAAATATATAATGTGGATGCATATAGACGATGCCAACTACACGAAAGCCTCCGTCGGAATCGCCATCGCCAATTCACCCACCGGTCCCTTCGACTACATCAAAACCATGAGACCACACGGGTTCGAAAGCCGAGATATGACCGTCTTTAAAGACGATGATGACGTGGCGTATCTCGTTTACTCGTCTGAAGACAACAGCGAGCTCCATATCGGGCCCCTCACAAAAGATTATCTCGATGTGACAAATATCATGAGACGGGTTCTCGTGGGCCAGCACCGTGAAGCCCCGGCCCTGTTTAAACACGAAGGGATCTATTATATGGTCACTTCGGGTTGCACCGGGTGGGCTCCAAACGAGGCCCTGGCTCATGCGGCTGAATCGGTTATGGGTCCGTGGGAGACCATGGGGAACCCGTGTGTTGGTGGTAATAAGATCTTCCGGCTAACTACGTTCTTTGCACAAAGTACGTTTGTGGTTCCGTTACAAGGGTTACCGGGTGTTTTTATATTTATGGCGGACCGATGGAACCCTGCGGATTTAAGGGACTCGAGGTACGTATGGTTGCCGTTATTGGTCGGTGGACCGGTGGACCGCCCTCTTGATTACTCGTTTGGGTTCCCATTGTGGCCGCGGGTTTCGGTTTATTGGCATAAAAGATGGAGACTTCCGTATAAATGGAGTGGGATGAAATGATACGTAGAGACGTATTTCTTGAGTTTTTTGGGTATAAAAATGTGTGTACATTATTATTATTATTATATATACGGGTGGTAGGTTGTATTGTTGTGTATTTAGAGAAATAATAATAAATAGAGCATGTTAGATGAGTGGAACCAATGTGGTTATCTATACTGGTAGATGTTATTTCGTGTGAGATTTACTGGGTTCGTTTAGTCTGTAGTTATTTACTGATAAATTGTATTTCAAATGACACAAATTGAGAATGTAGCAAAACGAGAACGAGGGATCTACATTTTGGCAATGCCTGCAAACTAAGGCCTTGTTTGTTTTTTCATTTTAATCTCTTAATCACCACTTATGTGTTATTCGTTTAGACGTTTCATTACCATTTCAGAACTGAAATCAGACTTCGGTACCTCTAGAAAAACAAACGTCATTTAAGTGTTATATGTTAGCCACAGATGATTGATAAATTCATATTTAAGAAATGTTATTTAATAACAATGTAAATGCCAATATTAGTATAGTGATATATTGGGTTCAGTGAGAAGAAGAGTTAAGATGAGAAGCATAAAAAGTGTATGTTATGGTTGCACCAAGCTGAGATGCACATGATCAATCCCCGTATCAAATGCAATTCATGGATGAGTTTGAGATTAAAGGTGATCAAGGGTCCAGATCCCTTCTTATGCTTCTCATCTTAGCTCTCCTTCTTACATGATCCTACGCTAGTGATATATACATAAAAACACTAATGATAAATAAGGCATAGGATCGTGTGAGAAGTAGAGTTAAGGTGAGAAGCGTTAGAAGAGGTCTGAGCCATTGATCACTTTTAATCTCATATCCACCCATTATTGCGCCTTAGAAGGGAGTTGATCCGGTGCATCTGGGTGTACTCATCTCGGTGCATCTCATCCTAATGTGCATCAAAGGGTGGAGTCCCTTCTTACGCTTCTCACCATAACTCTCCTTCTCACCGGAACCCAACCCTGATAAATAAATTCACGTACCCAAAAGTCGGTTTTAATGCGTAGTACTAAAACATGATCCTCATCCAACATTCTAGTATGATATAAAACACGTAGCACGCCTGTCTTTATTTTCACAAACTGTATTCGTGTAGCATATACTGAAAACATGTAACAAATACTAATTCTTATCGAAGTATTGCTTATAGACAAGTATAAATCCCGTTTGTAAGTCCCATGGTATTGTAGGGATTCTGATATCTAATCCTTTTCGAAGCCTACTCCATACATACCAAAACACCAAGTCAATAGCCAAATATTGCCAAAAGTCAAATTGGTCAACCCCAAAATCTAACATGACACACGTATTCGGTAGACGGTTAACGATATTGCATGACCCTACTATGTCGAAGTACCTATATAATAAAATAAGCAAAATACCTATCCATACTGACCAACAGAGACCAATATATAAAGACAGAAAGCAGTACCAGCCAACATGGTCTAACACGCTCTTAATCATGAGATTTTATCTTTTTCGTTCATCCTAAGTATTCCTAACTGATATTGGCTTATCACAAATCAAAATTGGTATACAAGTTCCAAAATTTTAAATCCCTTTGATCATCTTAATTTCTTAACATAGTTTAACAAAATATATGATTATTGGTCGATTATTTAAATTATTTACTAAAAAAATTAAAAAAAGAATTTTTGTACTATATAAAAATTATAAATTATCGAATTAGGAATAGCCTATTGTTGGTGTCTTGTACCAATAATGTCCCCAAACTATAACTCTAATAGCAAGTCAACACTTATTGTTGAAGAATTAGTTGGTCCATTAAAGACTGGTATATCGGATATTCAGATGTATAAGTAAATCCAACATAAGTTATACTTTATCTTTTTCTAATATACTTCACACCTGATACGTAATAAGGTGATCGTTTTTAATTTAATAAACTTTTGGCCGCTAAACAATATTTAATTCTAGCTTAAATCTTGAACAAGGTTACGTACCGTGTAGCCTTATTCTGTGGAGGGGCTTATGAAGATTCCAATGAGATTCTTGCACGTACATGCTTAACTGATTTAAGAAAAATAATTCTTTTAGGTATAAAATGTGCACATGTTAATATTTGATAGTGTTTTAGGATGTTAGAAAATACAAAAGATATTAATAGAAAAACTGAAAAAATAAATCGAAATCAACCAAAAAATCAAAGAATCTCTTAAAATCAACAAAAGAAAACAATTTTTTTTAATCTTAAAATCAAACAAAAACTTTAAAAATTAATAAAAGTTAGCTAAAAAAATATTATATAACTTTTTTTTATCGATATCATTATACCCACTTGACAAAATAGTTGCCTTGTATCTTGATTGTTAATTTACTTATTTAAGAAGTCGCACTATAACTTAGGGTGTCAATTTTATATTAATCGTACCAATTTAATTGGTACCACTTCAGTTGGTACCAACTTAATTAGTTGGTATTAGCATACCAACTATCTAAACTTGGTTGGTACGTAGTATTAGAAATTGCGTATCACGGTAACACCGTACCGCACCGACTTATTATTTTTAATTATTTATTAATTAAAGTTTAGTATAATAAGACATGCTTTGATTTTAAACTTTAAGGTCGCGTTTAGTTCGCGAAAAGTTTTATGTTTTCTAGAAAAAAGAATCCAGAGAAAATGAAAATTTGAAAAACGCGTTTAGTTCGTTCAGTTTTCAAAATTTTTTTAAGAAAACATAAAATTTCATTTTCTAAATTTACATTGGATTTAGAAAACAACTTTTATCAGTTTTCAAAATTTTCATTTCCTAAAAACTTTTCCACATTCACACACACACACACACATTTTCATTTTCACACACACACACACAGACACACTTTTTCATACACTTTCACACATACACACACATTCTCACACACACGCACACTTTCACATAGACACGGACATTCATACACACACACACTTTCACATAGACACCCATATTCACGCACACTTTCATTTTCACACACACATTCACACACACACGCACACACTTTCACACACACACATACACACTTTCTAATTTGAAAAAAATGGAAAATAAAAAATGAAAACCGGTAGAAAATGCACAACTAAACGCGTTTTTTAATTTTCTAAAAATGAAAAATGAAAACTCCACCATTTCAACTAAATGCGTTTTGAAAAAATTTCTTAGGAAACTGAGAATGAAAACTCAACTTCATTTTCTGAAAACGTTTTCTAAGAAAATGAAAACAGTTTTCGCTAGCTAAACGCACTCTAAATGTTGTTATTTAGAGTTTTGCTAAATTATGATATGGATGGATAAACAGAACTTAATTGAATTCATTTGTTCAATCCTAACAACCTTATTAACTCATCCACACTTCCACTATTCGTTAATTTTAAACTTTAAATGTTCTTATTCAGAGTTTTGCTAAATTATGATATGGATGGATATATAGAACTTAATTGAATTCATTCGTCCAATCCTAACACCCTTAGTAACTCGTCCACACTTCGACTATCCGTAGTCGCTTCTCAATGGTCGTTTGTATTATAATATTAATCAGTGGTTATATTATAAAATTGTTTGAATGTTTGGATATGTAGTGATAAGTGATACAACAAATAAAAAAGTTGGTACCAGTTTAGTTGGTACCAAGCATAATTGGTTGGTATATGACATAAAATTTTGTGTACCAATTCTAATTGGTTGGCACACGAAATTTATAAAAAAAACATGATACCGTACCATATTCATCTCTATAACTATCATCCAATGATTAACCGTAGGTCCAACAAAGGTAAAAGGTCATACAAATTTACCTTTCTCAGTTTTCACAACCAATATGACTTTAAAAATATGATGTTAAGAATTTTGTTGCAATTTTCAAAAGTCTAAAACAAAAACTTTAAATGTATTTTAATTTACTAGAAGGTGTTTGTGTAATGTATTAAAATACATTTCAATTTTAATTTATTCGTTGTCTCCGTGGATGTTATAATACAGATATGTTGTTTTAAGAAAATGATAATGTTTTTATTTCTAATAAAATATAAATTTGAAGATATCTTAAAGATTTAATAATATATATATATATATCTCGGTGTTATATCAAATTAACTATTTAAAATGTTCTTGGCTTTTTGTGTGATTTTTTTAATTCAATTTTATTATTATAATTTTATTTAGGTTTAATAATAAAATAATTTATTTTTGGTTTAATAATATAAATTTTTATAAAGATAATAATTAAAAATTTTGTTAGAACCCAATAATTATCCTGATTATATTTATATTTTTTTAATAAAAATTTTATTATGTATTTGCTTATGTTTATCTACAGTTAGTCACACGAATCCAAACATGAAATTTTATTAAGTTGTAATTAAGCACAATTTACTTGTAATCTTAAATTTTATGTAATATGAATCAATAAACAATATTTCATACATATAAAATATTTTTTAATAGTTTTTATCAAATATTTTATGATATAGTATAAATATTTCTAGTGATTCAATTTTTGAACATCTTTTTAGATAAATAAATCTTTAAGTTTATTAAAATTGAAAAAAATTCAACCAACTTTAAACGTTTTAATCGATTAAATATCCAATATATTATTGAACAAAATAAATATATAATTTCGTTTTCGATTATTACTAATAAAGTACAATAACTAATAAAACGAGATTATCATATACCATTTTTATTATCTATTATGTTTTTATTTATTTATGAGTGAATTACATACTTCATCCCTAGGGTTTATTGGAAATAACACTCCGGGTCCCTAAAATGAAATAGCTATGGTTTGCATCCTCATGGTTTCAATTTCATAACGTATTGGGTCCCTATTTTTAACTCCGTCCAAAGTTGCCGTTAAATGAATTAAATCAGAGGGGTAGTTTAGTCTTTTTATAGTTTCTTTAGTTTTTCTATTAAAAATTCATTATTTCCTTTCTTTTGATTTGACTTTCTACTTTTTATGTATTAATATATATATATATATATATATATATATATATTACACAAACAATAACCAGTGAAACAATAACCAGTGAAACAATAGGGACCGAGATATTCAAGGTTACAACCACCGGCCAGTCATCTTCTTCGGCAACAATATTCAAGCCCTACCTCGAACCTTTTTAATCTCAAAATCATAACACTCCAAATGTTTAACCTAATTCACAGTTGCATCTCAAAAATCAAAACCTCAAAAGTTAATACCTAAATCAACAATTATCGAATCTGAGTGGTTGTTGTGGTCGTTGCTGATTTGGGGGCTGTTTAGAGGTCGATTAAGCTTCCCCTGCTGATCTGGAGGTTCATGTTGTTCCATTTTCGAGTTTAGGGCTGCCGATTTTGAGTTTTTGGACCGAAAGTTGAGTTTCTGCAAATTGTTGAATCTCTGTGGTAGCTGTTGTTGTGTTCCATTTTTGGGGGCTGTTTGGCTATCGTTTTGGTCCCCATATCATCTCTTGATCATTGGGCAATTGAATTTGGGGTTTGTTGATCCACTTGAAGCTAGATTCAGAGAAAAAAGGGAAGAGAAACAGTCAAAAGTCGTGGCAAACTCTAGGGACCGTCTTCATCTTCTCTCACTCGCTAGATCAAGGTTAGAGAAACCACAGTCGTCTTCCCCAAACCTGTAAAAAATCTAAAATTAAACCAACAAACCCATAGGAGTGGAAATGGATTGATAGGAAACCGGGTTGGTCTCGATGAAGCACCCCTGCTCAATTTGGTTTCGAAAAGGTTCTTGAATCTGTTGCAATCAATCTTCGTCTTTCTCGCTCAATTTGTGTTCGCCGGAGAAGGGATTGTCCCTGTGTTCGTCGGAGGGGAGTGCTTGTATTTGCAGAGAATGAGAAGGGTGAATGGTCCTGTGTTGCAGAAATATATATACATGTTTGGTCCTTGTTATTTTAATAGAAAATAGAAAATGAAATAGAATGACTAAAATACCCTTGTACTTAACCTATTTAACAGAACAAAATTAACGGTGTCACTTTTAGGGACCCAATGCGTTATTAAATTGAAACCATGAGGATGCAAGTCATAAATATTTCATTTTAGGGACCCGGAGTGTTATTTTCAATAAACCCTAGGGACGAAGTATGTAATTCACTCTTTATTTATTAAAATACAATAATAGGAGCGCTATAAGAGCATCTCCAACATCATTGCTAAAAATGAAAAATTGTGTTTTTTTCCTCTAAACATCTCCAACAGCTTTGCTATATGGGTTTCTATATTTGAGAGAACTTGAGTTTTCCTAAATTTAGAGAAATTTCTAAAAATTGTTGATGGAGAGAGAAATGAATATTTTATTAGCTCCTACCAATAAGATTAATTTATTATCATTTTACATTAAGTTTTTTTTAAAAGTGTATTGGGATGATAAATTAAAGAATATTATATTAATATAATTTGTATTAAAATTTGTAAAATAGAAAAGCTGTTGGAGATGAATGTAAGTTTTTTTTAGAAATTTTGACTTTTAGTTTTCTATTTTAGAAAAAATTTAGAAAACTTGTTAGAGATGCTCTAACTATTTTAATTTTCATATATAAATGAAACCCATAGAATCCTAACAAATACTTATGATTCTTCTTTGAATTTAAAAAATAAATAATGACTAGTATAAATAGTATATTTCTATCATTGGTATGGTCCATTATACTTTACTATTGATTTCTTGATAAGTCAAAAGAAAAAATGACATATTTTTTTTATACTGAAAAGATTGTTCGTTTCAAAAATGTTTAGACATTTAATCATTCAAAGTGAAAAATCGATTGGAGTTTTTTTAATTTTTATTAGTTTAGATATTTATTTATTTGATTTCAATAAATTCAATGATTCTATTATTCCATTGTGATAAAACTTAAAATTTATTTATTCAAAAAATTCTTCATGAATAAAATCACTTAAAATATATAATTATAATGGGTCTTTCAAACTTTTCCAAATATATATGTTTTAGAAAATAAATATGTTTTTCAAAGACAAGTGTCACTTACGACACATATTAACAGTACAATTTTATGAATAATATCTATGAAAACATGTACTCTTTACTTCTGTTCAATCAAACCCTATTCGTTATTCTTTATGTCCTATAAATCATTACAAAAATTAAAATAAATCATTATTCTCTCTACTTATTTTAACAAAAATATATTCTTAAAAATCTTATTCAATGCAATAATCTTTTGAAAATCTTTTTATCATTTAAAATTAATATCCATCTTCTTTTATTTTATGAATAATATCTATGAAAACATGTACTTTTTAAAATGTCTTATACAACCATTTCCTAAAAAACCATCATAAATTCATTATAATTAATTGTTACGTAACATTTTATTATACATTTTAACTTTAATAATATACTTTGTTGTAAAAAAATAACTTTAATATATTTTAATGATATGTTTTCTTATAAAAATAAATTTAAAGTAAATATTATATTGAAAAGGGGAGTAAAATAAAAACCGAAAGGGGTTAAAATGAAAATATGGTTTTAAAAAGCTATTCAAATAAGAGGTTGGGCTCAAAATTAAAAACCTATGTATAACTTATGCATTGGAGATGCTCTAAGGGTCCGTTTGGTTGGAGGAATTTGAAGAGATTTGGATGGATTGGGATTTCAATCCAATCCATTGTATTGGGGATAGTTCTCAGATTACTGACATGACGACTTATTTGACTGTAGTGTTTAACATAAATATTAAGATATAGTACAGTGTAATTTCAAGAAAATCACCAGAGTTCGCACTGGAAATGACTTATTTGAAATCTCAATCCCTCCAAATCCCTTCAAATCCCTCCAACCAAACGGGCCCTAAGAGTATCCACAATGCCTTAGTCACATAATGACTTTTTATATAAGCCATCTTATATCTTCACTTATTTTATTTAACAAAAAGTCATTTCTCAAATTTAACTCCAATTCAACCAACTTTGTCAAAAGCTTTTTAGGTTTATTATTAATGAAAGAAAAGGGGCAAGATGAACATAATATGGAAAAGTCTTTTGTAACAACCAGTTAGTATATACCAACCTATTTACCAAAAAGTCTTTTAATACAATGGATAAAAAGATTTTCAAAGACTTTTTATAAAAGTAATAACCTATGAAAGAGTTATACATTGAAGATACTCTAAGGAAAAGTATCAAAGTAATCAATCTTTTCTATCAAAGTTTGTGTTTTAGTCATTTTTGGAACCAAAAGTCATTCTAACTAGAGTTTATAAATATATCTTACACATAGCCGTAAAGCTTGTTTTAAAATTATTTTTTATACGCAAACGGAAATCTCTACGTAAATTCCTTATGCAACTTTGGATCCTTGTGTAAATTTGATTCAACTTATTACATACTTTTTAAATCTTAAGTATGTATTATATTTAATTAATTTTCTCAGTTTGCAGATATATATATATATATATATATACATACACACACATTTTCTGAACATGTATAGAAATGAGTCATATAAAGATGAAAAATATATGTATAACAAGAGGGTACGTGATGATGTAATTATCTAATATATGTTAATAGTAACTCAACAATCAAATTAGATCCAAGAAGTAAAAAGATATCGGATTCATCAGGTTGAGTTAAGTTCAAATAAAAATAACTCAATACCTACGGTTTGAAAATTTTACATCTCGATTAAATATCGGATTGAGTTATTTCACGTTCACTTGGGTTAGGTTTGTAGGGTTTTTGAACACCTCTAGGCATGGACCAACAGTGTGATAGTCGATATGTTGTCCACGCCACAATGAGATGACAAGGAGTGATGACGAGGAGTGATAGTGTTGTTTAGGAGAGTTTTGAAAGACATAGGTTTTGGTACGATTAAGTTCCTTTTTTTAAATTTAATTAAGATCTTTTTAGTTGGATACCAAAGAAAGTAGGTAAGCAATTTTTAAAATTTCTATTGTTTATTCACTACAAAATAAATATCCAAAAACTTAATCATTTAAAATTAAAAAAATTTAATAATTTTTATATTAAAAAATAATCTTGAATTAATCATCCAAAATACTTCTGTGTTTTTATGAATTTTCCCCAAAATAATCCAATTTTTATTTCTTTTGCTGTAAGTCAGAATCAATAGGTTTCCATGCACTCGTCCATACCACCGGCGTTCCCTTCCATCGCAAAAATATTCCGGCGACTGATTCCGCCGTATTCACCGACCACCCCTCCCTATACCTCCTCAGCAGCGCCACCACATCGTCGGAAACTTCTTCACGACAAGAAACCGGCGAAAACCCACTTGCGTGCAGCCTACTCGACCACTTAACCGCCGTCTCTCTCCTCTCCACCGATCCCGCCGGCGAACATGCAACCAAATCCATCACCGCCCTCCCCGCCGCCCTCTCTAAAATCAATCTCTCGCCACTCGTCGTCGGAAAACTCTCATCAAGAATCTCGAAGTAAACCCTAAACCATCTCAAACATTCTTGAAACCCTTTCAGGAATTCAAACCCATTAATTCCCACGTTCAAATCAGCTTCTTCCTCCACGATCGTTACGATTTTAGGGTTTAGGCCGTGAAACATCGATAGCAGATCGTCCCTACGGTGGCTACAAACGGAATGTAACGTGCCGTTCAAGTTAACGGCGAGAGCTTCGTCGTCTTCAATGTCCAATCGGTTCATATTAAATTCCGATAAATCGCCGTCGTGGTGTAATACGTTAAATTTAAATGGAACGCCCATTAATCTAGCGAATTTTTTCAACCGATTTCCGATCTCTCCCATGACTTTCTGGATTCCGGCGCCGCCAAATTTGGCGGCGATTACAGTGGTGAGACGGAGGTGGGGTGTTTGGTCGGTGCCGGCGGCAATGGCATCCATGAAAGTCGGCCACTGTGTGGAGTAGGTGGTGGTGACGTCAACTATATGCAATTTGATCCTGCCGTTGAATGCTTCCATGATGGCTCCGTTGCATGCCACGTGTCCGAACGTCGTCCAAGGACTGACTTCTTGGAATTTAAGTTGTACATTTCTGGTGGATTCAAAAGATAACATTTTGTCAGCCGCCGATGATAAAGTCTGGTAACACCGGTGACCGGAATTCATCATACAGCTGAAAAGTGACTGAAGGAAATAAGCTGAAAGCCTCTGGTTAGTACTATTGCCGTAAGGGGAGCTGAATTCATTAAGCACCCACATGAGTTGGTTCAGCCGGTGGTGGTTCTTCTCCGCCATGGCACGTGCTGCTTCCATGAGGAGGATGGAAGGCCAGGTGGTGGTGGAAGAGAGTAGTGAGTCAGCGAGCTCCGGCGTGACGTCATGGTGGTGCGGTGGCGGAGAGGAATAACATTGTTGATCCATTAAATGTTGATGGATGAAATGAAGATTGAAGAAGGTAGGTATGGTATTGGTAGCAGAGTTTTATGGGATAAGGGAATCGTAATTAAGTATCCATGATTGTTATTTGTTACCACTGCGACTAGACATAACACAGACTCTAATAAATCTGAAAAGCCTCTTTTGTCATGCAAAACAAAATCTTAGTCCTTTCTTCACAATTGTCATCATAATCTTCAATCTCTTGATAAAAGTCTCTCTCTCTCTCTCTCTCTCTCTCTCTCTCTCTCTCTCTCTCTCTCTCTCTCTCTCTCTCTCTCTCTCTCTCTCTCTCTCTCTCTCTCTCCCTCACACACACATACACACACGTATATACATAAGGTTGAGTTCCGATGAGAAAGAGAGTTAAGATGAGAAGTATAAAAACATATATGAACCTTTGATCACTTCTAATCTCATATATACCCATCCATGAACTGCGGTTTAGAAGAGAGTTGATCTGGTGTATCTCGGTGTACCTCATCTCGGTGTATCGTATCCTAATGTTCATCGAAAGGTGGAGATCCCTTCTTACGTTTCTCATCTTATGGGGTGTTTGGGATTGCATATAAAAACAACTTATTGACTTATTCTGATGTGACACTGGTGATAAACACTTTTGAGTGCTTAGGAAAACAACTTATACCGGTGCCAAACCGATAATAAAGAGTTTTTAAAAAAGTTAAACCATTTTAACTTATAAGAAGCTGAAAATGACTTTTGGGAAGAAAAAACACATAAGTAGTTTATAATAAGAAATCCCACACACCCCTTGACTCTCATTTTTAACAGAACCCAATCCTACAATATAGAGACTAATCAAATAAGAACTAATTAGTTTATGGTAGTTGTAATCACCAATGTGAACCAATCATTTAAGATAATTAATGTTGTTTAATAAAATAAAGGATAAAATTGGTAATTTATTTTGTTTTGGCAAATCCTAAAACCCTACAATATGTATCACAATGTTATCCAGTTTGTATCATAGTTGGGTATCATAGTGCATCTTATATGTATTTTTGGTATCACAGTGGGTAACACAATGGGTATCATAGCGGTTATGTTATATGTATTTGGATGTCACATCAAGGGTCATTTCTGTTTATCTTTTCTATTAACGAAGTCGAAATTTTTAAGTATCACGTTGTCTATCTTTCATTTACTTGGTATTTACCGGGATAAGGTTCATCGGAGGTCGGAGGCAGTGGACGGGGAACTCTGGACGTACGGAGAGAGGAGAAAAGAGATTTAAAAAGTACCTACAATATTCTTTCATTAAAATTTTAATCAAAATTATAAATTTCCTAATTTGTCCATTAACTTGTGATTGAGATTGGTTCTTACAGTTACCACAAATTAATCGTGTGAGAAGGAGAGTCAACGTGAGAAGCGTAAGAAGAGATCTGAACTCTTGATCACATTTAATCTCATGCCCACTCATTATTTGTGTTTTATAAGAGAATTGATCCAGTGCATCTCGGTGCACCTCATTAATATTGACATTCAATTAGGGTTGGTCCAAGGATAAATATCCCTTCTTATAACGTTGGTGATTTTAGTGGCACCGATCCATTTATGTGTAATTGGAAATAACATGATGTTTAAAAAGGGGTTTTATATTGTGCTCTAATACGAGTCAAGTGGTGCGAAGTGCACACTCGTTATAAGACGAGTATTAACCCGGTAATGACGAAATTGCGGGGTCAAGGGCGCCGCACCCCTTGTAGGGTCCAAGAGACAGAGCATTGGTCCCACCATGGTAGATACAGAGCTCTGCATGTTCGATGCATAGTCTTTGTATGGTCTGACCAGACGCTCTGGTTAACACTTTCGAGACTTAGAGTTTTCTGAAAAATGGACCAGAGCTCTGCATGATGGATCAGAGCTTTGGTTAAAACTTTCAAGACTTATAGTTTTCGGGAAAATGGACCAGAGCACTGGTTGGTCGACTTTGATTACTGTTCTCTGAACAGTTACTGTGTATTAATTGTACAGTTATTGAGCAGTTACTGGAATTTATGTAAATGACTACTACTCCTAAAATTCAGTCATAATTTCCATTTCAGTTACGTTATTTTGTGAGTATAAATACAAATATATACTTACAGTTTTAGACACGGTTTTTAAACAATCCTAAAATATTTTTTAAAAAATTGCTTTCATTTTTGTGCCTAAAAACGTAAGTGTTCTTGAGTCTTATCCCACATTGAACTTCGTGAGCCTAGGCATATGGTCGAAATATCAATACGGAAAGTGTCTTTCACGATTCTCAAGTAATCAGAACTGATCGATTCACCCTATTTCACCATCGCTATCTAACATACAGTTATCGTCGAAACCTAACCCTATATTTTATATGATCATATCAATTCTTAGACAGAATAATCGAATTGATATGCTTTTGATCATCTAATTAATAAGATTATATATATATATATAGAGAGGAAAGTTCAAATGTGAACTCATTTTTGGTTGTGAACGTGAGGACGAATCTCAGCCACTTATCCGGTCAATAAAGGCGGCTTTGACCTGGTTCCCCTCCTTTAATAATCTCCACCCTCCCATGAATCGCGTCAATCCTCCGTGATCGCGTCCACCATTACCGAAGATGTGTGGCTGAGATTCGTTCTTACGTTCACATCCAAAATTGAGTTCACATTTGAATCTAACGCTATATATATATATATATATATATATATATATATATATAATCTTATGATTCCTGTATCACCTATTTTTAAGTAAATTATGAGTTTGGTGTTTAATATAAATTGGTTGTAATTGGTTTTGTAATTAGTCCCTTACCTTAACGGTTTTGTTTGTTAATAAAAGAATTATTTACATCCAAGGAAAAAAGAAAAAATCGTAAAATAAAACCCAAATACCTCTCGGACCTTCTTCCCTCTCCCGAGTGCCTCATATACGATGACCCAACTCTGGTGGGTTTTCTATGATCTAGTATTCTAATATTGAATGTGGAAACTTATAGTGTTCATTTTAGATTAACAATAAAAATCGTAACCTATAGATCTAGTTTATCGTATCTCAGACCTCAATCTAGATTTGATAATTTAAAAAATTGTGACTAGCTAGGGTTAGTTATATAAATAGTAGATGGCTTTGATTGATTTCAATGTGTAGGACGAGTAACCACATGTGCTTATAATCTTCATTTTCATAGTGAGAGTTAAAGGAGTAACGAAACGATTAGGGTGTAGGCTGGATTGATATAAAAGAGGACATATATGGGATTCCCGTTTCTTTTCAATTTGAGGTTGGCTAATTAGGATCATTGTACATATAGAAACAAAAACCAGAGATCTCTGTATAATCTTCGACGATTGCTGAATTCGTTAGAGTTGAGCAAGAGGAAGGACAAAAATTAGAGGAAAATAAAAACACATATGCATTTCACACTTGTACAATAAAAACATTATAAAAAAGAAGGGTAAAAAAAAGAAAAAATAACCTTGCACGTTATGCACGTGACATCATTTAACCGAATGATGTTAGTGGGTGGACGTTATGGTTAGTTATCAATTTCAAAACAAAATGCAAAATCTTGATGGTTTTTCTGTAAATAAATGAATTACATGGACCAATTCCATTATAAACGATAAACCAAGCCAAATCCATAATTTACTACTTATTTTTTTTGAAAAAAGGACATTTTAAGTATTTGATAAATTATCAAATATTTTTTTATAAATGCAAATTATTAATTTTTTATAAGTTAATCATTTGGTAGTCTTGTTGAATTAGTTATTAGCGGTATGTGTCTTTTATACAAGTTTTAAATGACTTTATGATATAAGGGTTGATTTCCATTATAAACAATGTCAATTCGTACAAATCGTATAAACCGCATGTAACCAATTTTTTTTTTTTAATTTTTTCACTTTTTCTTAATTATTAGGGTTGATTAGTCAATAATATATGAAAAAATTTCCATGAAGGTTGGTGAATAAAGAATACGTGAAACAAGATTCATCAAATTGAAACTTTCATGAATCAATTCATTTTCATGTAGAAAGAAAAATAATTTCATGAAGAAAAGAATTATATGAAATAAATTCATCCTATTAAACACTTTCATGAAAAAAAATTATTCAAAAGAAAATGAAACACGCGGTTTGTACGGTTTGTACGAATTAACATGGTTTGTATTTGAAATCTTTCCTATATAATATATTAAAAGTTATCTATATTATATTATAAAATATTTGATCAAAAACTTTTAAAAACAATTTTTAAGCTTTAGTTACTGTATTTAATGCTAATTACTTAATTTTCAAGATTACAAGTAAATTGTACATAATTACAATCTATTAAAGTTTCATCTCTAAATTCGTGTAACTAATTACAGATAATTATGATCAACTACAAGATAAACATCTAATTTTAAATATAAAAAATCTAAAATATGATTAAGATAATCATTGACTTCTAACAAATAAAATAATTATATTATTAAACCAAAAATAAATTATGTAGTTATTAAACATAAATTAAATTATGATAAAAAATTGAATTAAAAAAATTAAATAAGAAAAATAGAACTTTTAATTGAAATACTAATTTTTTTTCCTCAAAACCACATAAAAGCATCATTGGAACCAAAGATTAAAATGAAACTTAAAATCGAAATATATCTCGTTGCATTACGCGAGTATCCTCCTTCTAGTACATTTTAAGAATGTCTTTGTATATTCATAAATCATAATTGTCACACCTAATCATTCCTTTCATTAAAAAAAATATTGTCACACCTAATCGTTGCAGAAAATTTTATTCTATGGGTGTTAAAACCAACAAACAGAAGACCAAAAAGATGTCCCAACTCCCAAGGGGAAATTCCCATTTTATTTGTTAAAAAAGTAAAAAGAATTCTCTCCTTTAAAATAAAACTTTAATAATTTATACCCAAGCTTTAACAGCTTGTACAATAATATAAATATTTAATGAAAAAAAGATAAACAGACCATACTATCTCTAGAGGTATATAAACGAGCTGAGTCGAGTCAAGTAGCAGATTATTCGAGCTCGATTTTAAAAAAAATATCAAGCTTGACCTCGAACTTGAATATTTTTTCAATGTTTTAGCTCAATCCCAATGCTCGTTTATGAGCTCGAATTCAAGGTCAATTAATTCGTTTATTTACTCAAGCCTGGTGATTTTAATATTTTAGTTATATAATTTGTAAACATTTTAGAATGTTTGGCTTCGAAAAGTGTATGCTCGAATGGCTTAACTCGACTCATAATAATCGAGTATTTTAACAAGTTGAATCGAACACTGGTGTTATATATGGAGTTAGATTCGTTAAGTTATGTGATCTTTATTTTATGTTTAAGATGGATTCGAACTCAATAATTATTAAGCTTGAGCTCGAGATAATAAACGAGCTCGAACTTGAGTAGCTCGTTAAAAACTCGAATCAAACCATGTACCAAATAGCTTACTCTAAATTAATTATGCACTTATTGTTATATTTATATATATATATATATATATATAGAGAGAGAGAGAGAGAGAGGGAGATTCATCCGAGTACGGTAACAATTTACGAGAATGCAAGGACAATACTCAGTCAATCATTTTGTACATGAAATTTTTCAAGTACAAAATCATATATGATTAGCCGCAACTTTTCCCGCGACTTCCCCACGGGAAAAGTCGCCCGTGTCCTTTCTGATGCTTACAAAATCACATATGATTTTGTACGTGAAATCATGTGTGATTTTGTACATGAAAAATTTCATGTACAAAATGATTGGCCTATGATTGTCCCCGTATTCTCGTAAATTGGTACCGTCCTCGTATAAACCCGCCCTTATATATATATATATGTATGTGTATATACACACACATTAGTGCATATATACAAATGCATATTACAAATTACCGGTATGCATTTGTGCATATGTCCAGATGGAAGACACTTAAGGTTTTCTTCAGTTTTTTTTTCTTTAATTTTTTTCCCATGAACCTGATCATATATATAGAGGAGATTTAAAATACAAACCGTGTGATTCATTGTTTAATTGAACAAAATTGTTTCATTAAATTGTTTAATATGATGAAATTGTTTCATATAATTTTTTTCATGAAATTATTTCATATATTTTTGTTTCTATATGAAATTGTTTCATGAATTTCTTAAGTTTGATGAAATTTGTTTCATATATTATTGATTAATCAACCCATATATTTTTTATTAAATTTTTTCACATATTATTGACTAATCAACTATCTTGAATGAAAAAGTGAAGTAAATAAATAAATAATGATTTGTTGAATGAAGTTTGTACTATTTGTACGAATTGATTGATTTGTATTTGAAATTGTCCATACACATATATATATATATAGGGGAGATTTCAAATACAAACCACGTCAATTCGTACAAACCGTAAAAAACCGTGTGATTCATTGTTTAATTGAATAATTTTTTTTATAAAAGTGTTTAATATGATGAAATTGTTTCATGAAATTATATATATATATATATATAATGTTACAAATACAAACCAATTAAATGTTACAAACTATACAAACTAATACAAATCCATATAAAAATAACTTTTCTCATGCATATTATGAAAAGCTAAACAAATGGGAATGTCAATAAGATGAATCATGGTCGCGTCGACCAGAAAGGAGCACAAAAAAGGTTGCGTGTGTTTTTGTTTTCTTATACGAGATAAATAGATAAATAAAATTTAAAAATATTAAACTACGTCATTAGTTTGTAAAATAGGACATAAAAATTTATTTGTATTTATATGTATTTAAGGTTGGGTTTCAGCAAGAAATGACATTATAGTGAGAATAGATATTCACCTTTGGATGCATATCTAAATGAGATGCGCCGAGATAAGGTTCATCGAGATGCACCAGATTAATTTTCGTATAAAACATGATACACGATAGGTTTGAGATTAAAAATGAGAGTCAAGATTTATTTTTACGCTTCTCACCTTAAATTCATTTTTTACATGATCCCATGCCTACGTATTTGAGTGTCTATATATATGGACGCATAATTATTTACAAACCTAATAAATTGTATAAATTACAGGCAAATTTTGATATATTGTTTCATACATGAACAAATACATGCAAAAATACAATGTTTATACAATATTATTTCATATGTGGAATGTTTACGATTGTTTTACGTGTGAAAAAAAAACAGTTTTGAACATTAATTTACATATGAAACAACATATATAAACATTACATTTTAAGACATGTTATTTCATACATTCATTTCGTCCCAAAATAAATGTTCAAAATGAAAAAAGTCACACAATTATAGTAATGTGCAATTATATTAATGTACTTTTAAGTTAAATATATGATGATTTTACCCTTAATAATATAGAAAGAAATGTTTTTCATCATATGGTTAAGGGTAAAATGGAAAAATAGAAACTTAGTTTTGAAAATATTATTTTGATTTTTGAAACAAAGTAATTAGAAATATGGACACCTAATTTGGAATGAAAGGAGCATTAAACAACACATAAAAACTCTTTTATAAGTTTATATGATTATTAGGTTCGTAAAAAACGAGCCTCTATATATATATATATTGAATAACTATGTGTAGAGATATCTTCGTTTGTAAATCAATCTTTTCTTGGTTTGGGTAAGCTTTTCAGTTTCAGATATTTTTATATCTCTAGTTACCTAATTTTCTGGATCCACCACTGATTGACAAATGTCTAAATTTATAAGCTAGTTCGTACATTTACTGTTAATTACTCTCATCGTCTCATCCAAAATTCCAATAGGATCAAAAATACTACATTTATACTGCTAATTTCTCTTCTTTTCCATTTTCGTTTCAACCCGACTCCGACCCAAACCCGATATCCTAAATGCACTCTTTAACCCGTTCATTACTCGTTTCCCAAAACGTTTCGGACTACCCGGATCACCCGAATAGTCCGATTCGTTTTCCGTATCCACAACCCGAAAACCACCCGAAGAAACCGACCCTCTTTGCCCTCTCTCAACCTTCCTCTCGGAGCTAAACCGAAAACTCTCGGACTTCACTTGACCCGCATCTGATCCGTTCAGAATCTTCCTCATGTCGTTAATCTCTTCTTCCAAGCTCTGAATGCGGGAGCTGGTGCCGTCCATGGTGGCTCTCAGGTGCGCCACTTGGCGGAACGCGGCGTCACGTTGGAGGATCGCACCGAGGGTGACGGAGGTGGCGGCGGCAGGGGGTGGTTTGATCGGGTGGCGGTGGTGGTGGTTGTTGTTTTTTAAGGTTTGGGCGATGGAGAAAACGGAACGGCGTGTGTTGAGTTGCTCGATAAACATGGCTTGAACGACGAACCTTATCGGCATTCGAGGGTTTTGGACTGCGTGCATGAGGACCGAAGAAGATAGATTTGTACAATCAATGTAGTTACAGATCTTGCTTCCTTCCTCCTCCGTTATCTTCCCGCCTTTTGCCTGTATCCAAAATTCAAAAAATAAAGAAAATGATTTGCTATCGAAAGATGTTATAACAAAATTGGGTTTACAATACGTAAAAAAATGTATAATTGTCCTAAAAAACTGCTTTATAAAACATGTTTTGTAAAATTAAACAATAAAATACCTTATCTAAAAGTGTTATAATAAGTTTATAAAACATTTTTTTTAGTGTATTAGCAACTTTTTAAGGACAATTTTAATAAAAGACATCATATTCAAAATTATATTATAAAATAGTTAACAAATGTTTTTTATTAAAAATGTCCTAAAAATTGTAAGTACACCTAAGAAGCGTCATACTGACTTATTAAAACACTTTTAATAGAACATTTTATTGTTTAGTTTTATAAATTTAACTACAGTAAATATGAAAACTGAAAAGTTCATTAAAACATTAAGAAATAGTTTGTTATCCTCTATGAATTTTAGTTATTTTTACCTTGAAATAGAAATCAATGATTCTGTAAAGAAGATCATGGCTACCGGCCAACCTCCGATGCAAACCGCCGACGACCAAACAAAACTCCTCGCCGGACAACTCCTGAACGCCGTCGAACCAATTCAAAACATCGCCGGCGGTAACATCACGCTTTATTAAGCTCATCAAAACCTCTATACACCTGCTCACAAGTCCCGTTCTCGTCTCCACTTCCGGCAATAAAGCCATGCAAGACTGTAGAACCACCGCCGCATACTCGCAATCAACCGCCACCGTCCGGCAGAAATACGCCTCCGTCTTCCGCCGGAGATTTTCAACGTTGTCTCCATCGACGACGACGTCGTCAGTCATTTCCAGCAAATCGGATGCTAGTAAAAGTGGGGCGACGTTGAACGGAGTAATGAAGAGGTGGCCGCCGTAACAGTGGTCGGCGATTAGAGTGAAGGTGTGAGGGGTTATCTTTAACTCCGGCGAGATAATAACGTCGGAGGATTCCGTTAACTGGCGTTTCAGATATCCGCTGCATCGCGCCAGAGGATCCTATGTGTGAAACAGAAAAAGTTAATTATATTCTTGATAAGTGTTCGTCCTTTGCATTAAATATTAAGGCATGGATATTGATTACATGTATAATTATTATAAAACATGTAATAAAAGCGCTTTTAAAAGTGTAACTTATAGTTCCAATATTATTTAACAAATTCATAACTCACTTTACGATATATATTATAGAGCAGTTCGAAAGAATTTTGCATATTTAAAGGAATAAAGAAACATCCCTAGAACCATGTATAATGTGAGTCTCACACACTAAATAATGATATTTGATTTAATATTGGGTCCCATTGAATTTATTACGTAGGACTCACATCATACGTGATCCTAAGATAGTTCCTTTAAAGAGGTGTGGTTCTCGTATGATCCCTCTCATATGATGTGGATCCCACATAATATTAAATCAAAAATGATTTAGTATTATGTGGGACCCGTGATCCACAAGATGTTCATTTATTCCTTTAAATTTACAAAGTTCTCATTTGAACCTTCCTTTATTTATATATATATATATACATATAGGAAGAGATTTAAATGCGTGAAGAGAAGGATAAAGAAGAGCACGACATATGTTTCATTCAATCTAAATATATTAATACTGAATATTGTATTATTCACTCAGAGTACATATTATTCATACTGAATAATGTATGAATTTCATCTCGTTAGCGTACCGAATGTCCATTATTCAGACTGAATAAGACACGTGTTGCGCTCTCCATTGTCCTCTCTCTCTCTCTCTGTGTATGTGTGTGTGCGTGCGTATATATATTGAGAGAGAGGTTCATACAATATAGTAACTAAATAAGATAATAAGAAAACGGTCGAATCACACGTGATTCGTGTAAAATCATATGTAAATTCACACAACTTTGGCCACAACCTGAGATCAGGGACCACATCGTCCACACTCTTGTGTTTTGTAATCGTATGTAAAATCACATGTGATTTGATTGTTTTCTAATACTCTTATTTTAACCATGCTCTGGTTGAATTGTTGAGGTGGGAATGTGGTTAATTTGCAAGAAGACATGAAGTTACAAGCTCATATATAGTTACACGTGATTACACATACTTAATCGTATATGATTAAACACAACGTGTGTTGACACATTCACTACAAAACAAATGACTTTCAACCACAAAAATTACTCAGGGAAAACTCCGTCGGTGATTACCCACGGATCACCTATAAAATACCAGTGGTTTGGTAAAATCCGATGTTTTTCGAGAAAATACCAACGGATCATCCAGAGAATCCCTGAGTAATATGTCATCAATTTGAATTACCCACGAACAATTTAGCAACCAAATTTTATGACAGTTTTGTAAGAAATCACTCTTTAGCAACAGATTTCCCAATAAAATGTCCGTAGACAAAAGTCTTTTGTTTAGTAGTGATTTTCTGTTCACCAAGTCGCCGGTGTCCCTATTAGATGTGTTTAATTATATATTGTGAGAGGAAGAAAAGTGTTCTCATTTAAACCTTCACTGGTATGTATATGTATGTATGTATATATAGGATGGCTTCAAACGAAAAACACGCGACACATTTTACGAAAACATAAGAAGTAACAACACTTGTATGGTATGAAGAATATACCATGAGAATTATATATAAATATATTATATCACGTACCTTGTGCAATTGAAAAGTTGTATCTTGAACATGTAACACCACATTGGTTTCAACTCCATTGTTGAGGGACCTAAAATATATGATAAAAATAAATATATTATTAGATTAAAGATATATTAAAGGGGCAGCTAAACGTATTCCTACACATTAACAAATATATCTTTATCTATTAAGTTTTTTCTCATACACATCTATATTATTAAATACTTTTTACGTTTTAAATAAATAAACTCCGGGCCATTATATATTTGGTAAAGTTACCATGCATTAGAAAAACACCAAAATTATGTTTTTTTATTATTATATTATCTTTAAATCTTATCAATTGCAATATATGAATGATTATTAGAGTAAAATTTTATAATTCTCTGGTTAGAACCTAATAATTCATAATCGTGATATTTTTAATTTATTAATAGAACATTAAATTAATTACATGTGATTCCTTATTTAAAAAATACAAAATAAATTGATCACTAAACTTAATAAATATATAAAATATTATTAGAAAAAACAAAAACTGTCAATTTAGAAACACACACACAAACAGCAGTTTTTGAATTTGAATTTTTGAAACAAATCTATAAAAAAAAAACTTGAAATTACAACCTTTAATTATAAACTCTTATGATAACCAGATCAAATTATTAATTATACTTTATAACTTACCAAAGTTTAACTCGTGAACGGAGAGAGGTGGCGGAAGGGGAGGAGGGAGGCGGAGGAGTGGTGGATGAGGTGGAGGAGACGTCATCGTCGTCGTCGCCGGAGTTTTCTTCATAGATGGTTTCCACCAGTCTGAGATTGGGCCACCCTAACTCGACCACCGCCGATTCCATGGTTGATCGATCGATCGCCGGTTGGTATGTAGAGAGAGATGATGGATGGACGTTACTTTTCTGAAAACAAAAATTATAATACTTAATTATATATATATATATGTATATATATATAGGGGTGATTGTGATTTATAAAGAAGAATTGAATTGAAATTAATGTAAATTCCTGTGTTGAGTGAGGTTAGGCGCATTCATGGCGTTGCATGTGATGAATCTTAAATGCACCCTTACATCTCTGCGCCTGTACCATTCTTTCACCTCTTTTTTACTTTTTTGAATTACACTCATTTGGCGGTATTTCTTCCTTCGTACAACTCATTTATGCAACCGTTTTTGTATAAACGTAACGCGTTTTTATTTTAACAGAATTGGACAAGACTGAACTGATAAGAGTGAAGTAGGATGGTGAAAGAATTGTGAGAGTCTCTAATTTGACATGTACAGTTTAATAATTTATCTATATGTTCCAACAAATCAGTTTTTCTATAGTTTTTATAAAATATAGAACTATAAGTGAAAATTTCTTATAAAAATAGTTGCATTTAATTTTAAGAGATTCTCTATTTTAAAGATATTAACATTTACTCTATATTAAAATATTATATAAATATATCATTACAATACACTTTTTAAAATAATAATAATTAAATCTCATTAATAAAAATTAGAAAAAAAATTATCTCCTCACACGTCAAAATAGAAAACAAAAAGCTCATATTTTATCTTGGGAAATGTTTAAAAAAACTCAACAAACTATCTTATTTTGAATGGTTAAGTCCTTAAACTATTTTTTTGAATGAAAAAACCATTAAGCTTTCTCATTTTGAATAATTAAGTCCCTGAACTATTTTTTTGGATGAGAAAACCATTAAACTTTCTCATTTTGAATAGAAAAACCATTAAACTTTTTTATTTTGAATGATTAAGTTCCTAATTTTTTTTTCTTTCAAAAAACTAAACCATCGAATTTTTAAAAATTAGTTACTTACAACTTTTAAACATAAAAAAATTAAATTTAACCGGTTATCTTTTGATTATCCCTCTTAATCACTTATGATAGATAAAAAATAGATCAAAAAAAGGAAGAAATATGGCAGCAGCCAACAACGTGTTAGGCGAAACGGATAACAGACAACATTGGGTAATGGGGAGTTGATGAGGGGGAGCGATACCATTGTTTGCTAGGGGTTTTAATTGCGTAAAGTTTTTGGAACGGTAAAACCGATTTAAGTTTATTTTACTTCAAAACTTTTTTAGTGAGTTACAAGTAACTTATTTAAAAAAAATGTAGGTAACTAATTTTTAAAAGATCAATGGTTTGTTTATTCAAAAAAAAATGTTTAGGGACTTAATCATTTAAAATGATAAAGTTTAATGGTTTTTCCATTCAAATCAATCGTTCAGGGACTTAATCATTCAAATTAAGAAAGTTTAAGGATTTTTTTAATCAAAAAAATAGTTTAAGGACTTAACCATTCAAAATGGGATAGTTTGTTGGGTTTTTTTGAACATTTCCCTTTTATCTTAGAGTAAATTACATATCCGCCCCTATAGTTTGGTGTTTGTAATATTTTTGTCCCTGATCTTTAAAAACGCCTTTTTTCGTCTTTATGGTTTCCCCTTTGCTTCCATTTCCGTCCTTCATTCCAATTCCGTTAAAAAGTTGATGTTAACCCCTCATATGAAGGGCAAATGTGTCTTTTCCAATTCTTTTTATTTTCTCCGCTAGAAAATATTCGTCTCTATTATTTTTTCTATTTTCCTAAACTCCCCTCCAGCAAAAAACCACATGGCTCCCTTGCTTTGTTCCTTCCGTGTTCTCGGCGACATAATAGTCGCTACCTCCAATTTCTGACGACAAAACTGTTCCAAAGAAAATCAACTATTTCTCACCCTGATTAAATTCTTCCACAATGTCATTCATTTCTCTTCTTCTTCCCATAAAAATTAGATTTATTACTTTTTTTGGTTTCATGTTTTAGATAGTTTGGAACAAATATCGAATGGATGACCTACTGTTCCAACCTTTTCCCGGCAATATCGAGATGGGGAACCAGGGAGGGTCCAATGGTTTTTGGAACCCTGGGCGAAAGTGTCAAAAAATGCCCCATCCAAGAAAACACTAAATTATTTCGGATTTGTAACATTGTTGAACATTATGCTATGGAGAAACAAGTTCACACAATGTGTACTATAATAACATAAAAAGCTTTGTTCAATGATTTTTAATTCTTAAAGACTTTTAAAGCAGCAACCGTATTATTCAAGAACCATATAAAATAACACAAAAGTAAATTATATTGACACATGGTAGATTCTGACATATGTTCATACTAAAAAAACATTTTACATTGGTTACCAAAAGGGTCTTTGGACAAGTGGTATCGGAACATTTGGCCTTCGTGCATAACATGCATGTACAACATATGCAACAACAAAAGATAACTCTTTCTATTAGTTACATAAACATGTTTGACAAAATTATAAATAGAAAATAGTAAGATTTCAAATACTATTGATATTTTTTCAAAAAAAAAACATAAAATATTAATTGTTGAATGTGTTTACTTTTATTTTTAGATTCGTTGATATTAAAACAAAGAGTAAACTACGATTTTGGTCCTTGTGGTTTACCATTTATAACGATTTTGGTCCCTGTGGTTTAAAAACTTCTTTTTTGGTCCCTGTGGTTTCATTTTACTTCCATTTTGGTCCTTACATCTAACAGAGTTAACGGAGCTGTTAAAAAAGTTTTGAAAATTTACATCTTTAGTCCTTGTGTTATATAAATTTTAAATATTTAATCCTAAATTTCATTTATTGTATTACTAACTATAATTTGGCATTTATATATATATATATATATGTATATTATCATTTTTGTTTTTCCTTCTTTAATATATTTTAATACTATAAATATGTTATTTTTTATATATATTTTGATACTTTTTTATACTTATAATTACTAAAAATAAATTACTTTTTTGATATTTTAATTAATAACTCGTTTTATTATTTAATCAAAATTTTATTATTTATTTAAAAGCGGTTGATTCTTTTATTAATTTTTTAAAAAAAACTGATTGATTTAAAATGAGGAAAAAATTACGAATTATTAAAATTATTGATAAAAAAGAGATGTTTTTTTCAAAGTTTTATATTTATTTTAAATTATCATTTGAATTAATAACTCTTTTTATTGTTTAATCGAAGTTTTATTTATTTATTTAAAATCAGTTGGTATTATTATAAACCTTTTTTTATAAACAGGTTGGTTTAAAATGTGAAAAAAATTTACGAATCATTAAAATTATTGATAAATAAGTGATGAGTTTTTTCAAAGTTTTATATTTATTTTAAATTATCATCTGAAAAAATGCATTAATAAAAACAACCGATTGGGTACAAATAAAATATCTTTTTCTCGAATTCTATTTAAAACTTTTTCAAATGACAGTTTAAAATAAATATAAAACTTTGAAAAAAATATCACTTATTTATCAATAATTTTAATGATTCGTAATTTTTTCCTCATTTTAAACCAATCAGTTTTTAAAAAAATTAATAAATGAATCAACCGCTTTTAAATAAATATTAAAAATTTGATTAAATAATAAAACGAGTTATTAATTAAAATATCAAAAAAGTTATAAGTATATAAAAAAGTATCAAAATATATATAAAAAATAACATATTTATAGTATTAAAATATATTAAAGAAGGAAAAACAAAAATGATAATATACATATATATATATATATAAAAATTCCAAATTATAGTTAGTAATACAATAAATGAAATTTAGGATTAAATATTTAAAATTTATATAACATAAGGACTAAATATGTAAATTTTTATAACTTTTTTAACGGCTCCGTTAACTCTGTTAAATGTAAAACCAAAATAGAAGTAAAATGAAACCACAGGGACCAAAAAAGCAGTTTCTAAACCACAGGGACCAAAATCATTATAAATAGTAAACCACAGGGACCAAAATCGTAGTTTACTCTAAAACAAAAAAAGACTTTAAGATTGATGGGATGGAGAGAGTATTTAGGAAGGGAATGAATTAAAGTAAGATGGTGAAAAATTAGTAACAAAATTAGTGCTAGCCCAACAAGTTGCTGTGGAGGTCGTGGGTTCGAGACTCTTTGATGCAATTTTTATTAAGTATTTTTTATAATAATAATATTGCACGCCCAACAAGTGAATTGATGTCTCCTTGGGCTTCTGATATCCTGGGCCGTCGCCCGGGTTGCCCACACTTTGGGTCGGCCCTGTGGGAAACACCACCACAGGCAGTATGAATATCTGCAAGTTTTTCAAAGTTGTGGAGGAGATCAAGGAAGTGCTCGAAAATCTTTATGATCTATAACAAGAATCAAATGAACATAGCAAAACCTTACACAATAAAATCGATCAAAAGCTTATGAACCCCAACTCCAAGAACCCAAAGACAAAAGCTAATTGACACCCAACTCAATAGTGTCCATGTTTTGAGCGAGACCAAGAACAAGGATTCTTGTCTTTATTTTCTTTAATTGGTTCAGGGATTTCCAGTTTCTATGAAGATGTATGTATGTTTTCATGGTCGGAATCAAGAACCATTGGGAGGTTGAGAAATGACGTGGTGAAAGGAACAAGGAAGAAGAAAATGGTTTCATGTGTGTACTCTCTGTGTGTTGAAGGGGGCTAGAACATGGTTGGGGTATGGGTAGGGGTAGGTGGGGTTGCTTTCAATGAAAAATCAGATAATAATGTTACAAGACAAAAATGTTCTTGACTTAAATGACTTGTTTTTATAGAGTTGGTTCAAGGGACGGAAAAAAAACGAACTAAAAACCATAAGGATGTAAAAAGCAATTTTTAGATATCATTATCAGGAACGATAATAATTATAAACAACAAATCATAGGGAGGAAAATCGTAGTTTACTTTGTATCTTATTTTAGAGAATCTTTTGGAGATGCTCATTTTCTTGATTTTTGTTCCACCTATTTTAGCCGGACAAAATAATTGTAACTTCTTGTGTTACTCAGTTCTGTTATGTCTCAATCTGATGGTTGTGTCAAACATGGGATGACAAGTTTTTTTTTTCCTAATTTGTTGTGTCATCTCATGTACCAAAGGCACTCTAATGGACTATGGTATCATTATCTTGGGTGCTTAGCTCACATCATGTAACTCGTCGTCTATTCCACATGAAGCAGACAAAATTCTCTTTGTACAACAAACATGACTCATTTACAAGAACTAGATCTAAGCTTACGTAACATACTGATGAAGATACTCTTTGGCCGACTAGTTTGCTATCTTGTTTTTTGCATAACTGGTAGATAACCAACTTCAACGAATTAAGAAGAAAAAAAACACTTCTAGAAAACCAATAAATAAGAAGTTAATGCAACTCCTAAAATTTTCTTGTGATAATCAACTTTTGTCCAAATATACATAGATAACCAGCTAGGTATTTTTAAGCTCGATAGTGTAGACTTTTTTTTTAATCGGGTTATACACTTTACAATCATTGTTAATTTAATTTGATGATAGCAAATGAAACCTAAAATATTTGTAGACTAATTGTTATTATTGAAAGTGTACAAGAAAATATTTTTTTGAATGTAATCTTGTTTATATATCAATCATATATAAAAAATGGGTTGCGTTGAAGAAATGGAAATTGTCCAGTAATGTTCTTTCGTAAAAATACTTTGGAAAGTGTGTCACAATTTTTATTGATAATCGAAAATTGAGACAAAACATAAAAAAGTTTTTACATTAGAAAGAAAAATTAAACAATAAACTATATAATAAGAATATTATGTCTCGGATGACGAATTAGGATCATGCGATCCCGGATTGTTTTCGTGAGACCATTTTTTTACACTGAAACTTCACAGCATAATGTTTTTTGTTGTGAATGTTCGGATTTTTTTCATCTTCACAATGTTTTGGTACGAAATTTCGAGTGTAAAATTGTGGTCTTACGGATCTCATTAAAACAAGTTGGTCTCACGTGAACCCAACCTCTCAAATGACTTTATAAAGCTAATTCCGTAAAATTTGAAACCTTTCAAAATTTAGAATACGATAAATATACATTTTTAGTATTTGACCAAAATGTTCCAATCATCGACGTTGGGTTCAAATTCCAACGCTGTCAAAACCTTATGCCATGGAAACAAACATTTGAGTATTTCACTATGTTTTAACTCAAATCATTTATGGTCATTTGAGGATTAATTGATGCATGTAAGCAGTGGCGGATCTAGGATTTTTGTCTACTGGGGTCCCATTAAGATAGATTAAAGGCGCGTAAAGTCACCGACGTGTTCGGGAATATTTTTAAGTTTTTTAGTTGATTTCAAGGGATTTTCTTAGTGTTTTTGTCGATTTTGAAGAATTTTCTTATTGTTTTTGTCGATTTCTAAGAATTTTTTCGGTTTTTTTTATTGATTTCAAGAGATTTTTTTAACGTTTTTGTCAATCACGGACAAGATGGGGTCCCTTGAAAATTTTTACTGGGGGGAACTAACGCTAAATACATTATTTTTGAAATTTTTTACCCTATATAAATTTTTTTTCTAACAATTGAATGGGGTCCTTGGACCCCCCCCCCCCTTTTTCATGCCAGCTCCGCCACTGCATGTAAGCAGTGGCGGATGCAATGTAGAAAAAGGAGGGGGCCAAAGATCCCATTGAATTATTTAAAAAAAATTATATAGGGTAAAAAATATTAAAAATACTAAATTTAGCCTTAGTTCCCTTCAGTAAATTTTTCTAAGAGACCTCATCTTGTCGGCGATTGACAAAAACACTAAAAGGGTTTCTTGAAATCAATAAAGAAAACCAAAAAAAACCTTCGAAATCCACAAAAACACTAAGAAAATCCTTCAAAATCGACAAAAACACTAAGAAAATCTTTTGAAATCAACTAAAAACTTAGAAAAATTTCTGAAACACGTCAGGTGACTTTACGCGCCTTTAGTCTACCTTAATGGGACGTCGGTGGACAAAAATTCTGGATCCGCCACTACATGTAAACTGACCCGAAAACTTACTGTTAAAGAAAATGTTCTCCGAAGTGATTTAATTATTTTAGTTAATATCTTTCAAAATTTTGAAATTCAAACATTTTTAGTATCATGTCATAAATGGTTTTTATGTCAATTTTACTTTTACCATTTTCTGGAATAGTCAAAATTTTGTAACAAATATTAGAAGTTGCTTTCCATGTGTTCATCCCAAAATGGAAGCAATTTTGAAAAATATTAATGCTTTAAACTTAAAAAGAAAATATCATTTTCTCAATCCCATAAACCGAAATGTGTTTAACATTTTTATATAGATTTTGAAAATTACTTTATCCAAATAATTTTGGATTTTTTAATCAAAAAACACTATTTATTACAATCATAATAAACGATCAATTGTTGTTGATATTTTGAATTAGGATTCCCGCCATAGATATGTTGCTGACTTTGCAAGTCGTCTGGATAGTTTCTTTTTCGACTATAAAATGAGCCTTTTGTCTGATTCTTTGAAGAAGTATTTGAAACTCATCAAGCATTTTTTCTCTACATTCAAGTCTTACTTGAGAGTTTTCTCTAATCCAAATACACAGAGTCCAAAATGTTAGAGATTTTAACTTTATGGGTTAGCTTAACAGATAATAAATTTTGGTTCTTTAGAGATTCTCCTTAAAGGTCACTGGTTCGAATCTTACAAGGCTATTGGAGATTTTTCTGACTGTTCTTTTAGGCCTCTAAGATCAGTAGAGTTACATAAATTGATCCAAAAAATAGACTATATATAGTTGGTTTCTTTCTTAAATTCTTATATTTACGTATCTAAATTCTGTATTTATGGTTTTTATATCTTTAAATGTGTAATATGTTAACAACATAAAAATTATGTCAAAAAAATCTTCCCCTAGATTACACTGCACCAAATCCAAAAAGATTTTGGATTTTTATGGAAGAAAATTATTGCATTTAATGCATACCTAAAAATGACATTGGTGGAAAGTTGGGCACTCTATAACAAAGCCAAAAGATGCTAATGGGAAAACAAATTTGACCATGGGGTTTGTACTATTTTGGACAACACAATTGTAAATTTAATTTGGATATATGTTTTGAACTCTTATAATATATTTTCTAAGTAATCGTAGTTTTTTTGATCAATTTATGTACGCGGCTCTAGTGATCATGAATGGTTGGATTCATTACAGATGGATCTCCATGATCATAAGAGTTATGACAGTGCTTAGATCCGAACACGGAGAAAGTTTCACCACATTTGTATACATTCTTTTTATGAAAATGCGAGGACACCCTAATCACAACTGATACTACAAGTGAGGGGACTTGAACACACAGTGGTGTGCGTACGACTTGTTCTACGACCAAGGTCATGCCAAGGTCGTTTGTGTCTCCAATTAAGCATCATATACGATCAGTGGCGGATCTGGAAACCTAGGTGACTACAGTCAGACTTAGAAGTGTGAAAAGTTTTCCCAAACCGAACTACCCACCTGAACCAAAATGGTTTTGGGTTATTTCGGGTTAAGCGATTTAGTATTAAATTTTTTTTACTATTTATGTTAAACCGAAAATAAAATCATACACTAGTTTTATATATTTTACGAAGCTTGTATCATATAACACAATAAACATATAATAAACCAATTTATATCAAAACGAAAATAATAAGATATTGAGATGACTAACATTAAAATTGATTTAACAAAACAATATAGAAGGTATTGAGATGAATTCATTTCTTTTGATTTTGGTAGGGGGAAAAATCAAATGTATAGGGTCTTGTAAGAATTGAATGGACTCTTTTAACCATGAAACCAAACTATTTGTGAAGGGTAAAAGGATTTTAAACTATTTGTGAAGGGTAAAAGAATTTTAAACTTTTGACTACGGTCAAGATACCCCAATAGTTTATATGTGGCTCAGCCATTACATTCGGTGGATTATAGTATTCATCAAGAATACATTTATCACATATGATAATACATATGAGAGGGTCAAGTTGTGAAAAAACGTAAGGAGGTATCTCCACCACTGGATGTAAATTAGAATGAGATGCATCAGATCAATCCCAGTATCAAACGCGATTCATAGATGAGTTTGAGATTAAAGGTGATCAAGGATCAGATATTTTCTTACGCTTTTCACCTTTAACTCTCACATTATCCTTCACCTTGTAATTCATCCATTCTAAGTTCATTATATGTTTAACATAATTTTAAATAGTTATTACATGAAAACAAATAAGATGAAATGTGATCAACATGTGGGCACTTATGATGTACCATATTTGTAACGGCAAATGTATACTAATTTATTACACCATTCGTTTTCCTCTTAATTGTTGAAAATGACTAAATTAGGTACCCTATATCTATAACAAAACAGTAACAACAATTAATCGTACGATTGATCAGTTATATGTAAAAAGATGAGTACAATCCTTCCTAGCCTCCTAGTACTACAAGTTTGCCAACGAAAGAACCGAAGGCATATTTCTTAAGGCAATCGAGCGTCGACCATCGGGTCTGATTCCAATGAGTGTATTGCTCTCCGGTGAATTCTGCTCAAGACATGAAGGAACCACAAACTTCGCTTTCACAAAATTGTAATATTAATAATGTGAATTGTATATTTGAATTTAATAGATAATTTATAAGCATGCATAAAGAAAACTTGCATGTGTGAGTGACTCATAGGTTTGTTCAGTTCACTTTTTAACTTTAACAGGTTCAAATTCTTTCGGTCATTATAGCATCTCCGATAGATAATCTATAATTTCGTTAAATTGTGAAAATAAATGTTAAAATTTCTAGAAAAAATTACGTTAATTCCAATAGATTTTCTATTTCTGAGGTTTCAACATTAGTTATATTATTAATTATTTTTATAAATCATCATCACATTATACTTTTAATTTTTTATCATTAAAAAAATCACTAATAAAAACAATAAAATAATATTTCTCTTTCTTCAATATTTGAGTTTAAGAAAATTGCAGATCAAGCATAAGATCATTAGGTTTAATTCGATATAAAGCGAAGAATCTTACCCGGACTTATCTATGTGAGCAAAATAATCTCCAAAATATTAGAGTATTTGTTAAAGATAGAGATACATAGTTTGCTATTTATTTAATTTACAAACAATGATTGAAAATGATTGTTTGTTTTTTGCCTTTTTAAACGATAGTTAAAAATGATCACCTGCAATCTATTTATAGTTTGTCCGGAATCTATTTATACTTTCGTATCAAAATAAATGTATATATTGTTATTTTAGTTTGTCTGGAAATAATTGTTATCTTTCAAAAGTAATATTTACTTTTTCCATTTTAACCTTGATTGTGACATCTCCTACCCAATCACTATAAAAAAAATGCACTAAAAATACAACAAAAAAACACTAAAAATTATGAGTCTTTTGAATACTAAAAAAACTCATCTCCAACCACACATTAAAAAAACCAATGTAAAAAACACTTTTAACAATAAAATAATACATATGTTTATTACTATAGTATTTTAAATAATATTATTAATATATATATATATAATTAAAAACGTTAAATAAAATATTAATAATATTTTTAAAGGTCTACTTTATTGACCTTCAAATATGGAGGCCAACATTTTGTCCCTCCATTTTTTTTAGTGTTGGAATTAGATGAAAATGCCTTATATTTTTAATATTTATAGTATTGGGTTGGAGATGGTCTTATATGAGATGAAGAAAAAAAATTATATGTAAAATTCTCCTTCTATTAATTAAAAAATGTCTTTTTCATTATCAACATGTATTTTGGGACAAACGGAATATCTAGTTCTAAATAGATCTCGATAGAAAGGGAAAAAAAAGTCTCGCTATATCTTGGGCCCACAATTATTATTAATTTTGTCTTTTATTTTATTTTTTGAAACCAAGTCACAATGTTATCTTTAAAAAACTGAAATTGTTACCAAGCAAGGGCTGGGATTCTAAACCAAGTAAACTGAAAATATAATTGTCACTAAACAATACCTGAGATTCTAAGCAAGTAAAACGAGAACCAAATCAATAAGAAAAAAGGGATTTTTTTTTTTAAAATAGTCAATCTTTTACACGTGGTTTCACCAAATAATCAATTTTTCCTCAAAGTTACTACAATAGCCATCAGGTTCACAATTGCAAAGTTCGTAATTGTGAAGGATGAAAATGTGGAAAAAAAAATCTGAACTAGGTTTGCAATTTCAGAGACCAAATATGTAAAATTTGGTCTAGGTTCGCATTTCACAATATCAATTTCCAAATTTTACATATTTGGTCCCTGAACTAGTTTAGAAACTTCTTTTTTATGTATTTTCACCCTTCACAATTGCGAATCTGATGACTATTTTAGTAACTTTGAGAAGAATCGGTTGTTTAGTAAAACCACAAGTAAAAAAAAGGTTATTTTGGCAAATTTCCTGAAAAAAGGGGGAAGTAGTCAAGTAACCTGCGGACATCTGCAGGGTCTCCTTACAGATGCCCGCAGATTTTCAACAGTAATCATTAAACAGGTACATACTCTAGAAATCTGGAAAACCCACCAAAAAATGTATATAAATGCAACAAATGCTTATTGATTGAATGCTCCCTTCAAATGGCTAATCAATCTAGGGACAAAAATTACACTTAAAAAAATCACAAATTCAATTTGATTCAACAAAAAAAAAAGTTATATATCAACTCACTTTTAAAAATGGTTCTGAATCAAGGTTTGAGTGCAAGAGCCAACCCGAATTTGGGAGTTTTGTCCAACGCTTTTGTGTCCAACTCGCTAGACAGGGTGACGAGCGATTTGGGAATGATCTCGTGCTGCAAAGTTGCACCCAGTTTTCCCTGGTTGTTGAGCTTAGCTTTGACCACCGTCAGATGGTCAACGGCATAAGATCCTCCGATTGTGAAGGTGTTATCGTTTAATGAGAACCTTCTGATGATCTCCCCTACTGCAGCTGTTTTTTTGGATTGATCCAGATGGTGTATGTATGATGCTCTTATCATGTCCCCTTTGTCACCCCTGAAAATAAATGATGGTTAGGAGATATTCTTAAATGGGTTTAGAGGTTGTTTGGCAGTTGCTGAATGGTTAAGAGGGTCTTATGATATAGTGTAAAATAAAATATAATTGTTTGGTAATTGTTCAGGATGTAATCAGGGATCTTAATTGGTTAAGGGAGTTCCAGGACACAAAACGATTCAAAGGGTTTTGGAACCATTAAGAGGCAGACTTTTTTTTTTTGCCAATCAGGATTCAGCTCTTAGTAATTCAGAGGCTGCCTCTTAATGGAACTGTTAAGAGATAAACAAACAGTCTCTTTGAATAGAAAAGGGAGGTTGCAGTATTTATTGACAATGTGGGACTCTAAGAGCATTTCCAACAATTTCTCCTTAATTTCTCCGAATTGGAGAAGCAAAGGTCAAAATCTCCAAAAAAAAATTGCTTTCAACTCCAACGGCTTTTACATTTTGGATATTCCAACATTAATCATATTTATTAAAATATTCAACAATATAAAAAATATCATTCTCCCTCTTCCTCCGATTAATTTTATTGGCAAGTCAAGGAGATTTTTCATGGGAAGAACAAAAAAGTCATTCTCTCTTCCTTTGTTTAATTCAGGAGCAGAAAAAAGAGCCTAAAAAACTCCAAAATCTCGTTTTTTTCACCAGTTTGGAGGAGCTGTTAAACATGCTCTAATACGCCCTCTCTAATGGAGGATAGAGGAACAGAGTGTCCTAGGGTACAAATGTCCAAGAGGTTGACCTTGACTCTGATACCATATATATACATATATGTATGCATAGAAAAAAGTTCAAATGCGAACTCAAATTTGGTTGCGAACATGAGGACAAAGGAGAGTGCGACACGTGTCTCATTCAGTCTGAATAATGAAGGGCATTCATGAATAACGAAGGTGAAGTTTATACATTATTTGGTATGAATAACACACATTCAGTGTGAATAACACATAATTCAGAGTGAATAATACAGCATTCGGTTTGAATATATTCAGACTGAACCCGACACGTGTCGCCCTCTTCTTTGTCCTCGTGTTCACAACCAAATTTGAGTTCGCATTTGAACCCGTCCCTATATGTATATATGTATATATAGGGCGGCTTCAAATGAAAACTCATTTTCCATTGTGCACGTGAGGACAAAGGACAGCACAACACGTGTTCGCTGCGCCCAAGAGTTATTCATCCTGAATAGATAGTGGTCATGTGTTATTCATATTGAATGTTGTGTTATTCATACTGAATGTTGTATAGTATATGAACTTCACCTTCATTATTCATACCGGATGGGACACGTGTCGCGCTATCCTTTGTCACAATGGAAAATGAGTTTTCGTTTGAACTTTCCTCTCTCTCTCTCTCTCTCTCTCTATATATATATATATATACACACACACATGTAGTACCCCATCAGATTACTCTCCAAATAAGTGATTGGAGGAAAGAAAGAAGGGAGAGGTTTCAACATATATAAGGTAGAAAGGTTCTAACAGATGTGGGACTCTAACGAGTGAAATTACTTACAAGATTATGGAAGCACTAGACTCCGGTTTGTTGATGCTTATACCAGCAGTGTACTTGGTCAATCTCCCAGAAGACGTCTCATAACCTGCTTCTGCACCAATAACAAACATCGGAGTACCAATTGTAGCCGAAACATCAATCGTTGGGGTTTGGCTCAAAGCAACCGCTGATGCTAAAGTAGCATGGCAATGAAAATATTGAACCTCAACCTGCAAAAGTACACACCATTCGTTGTCAAACCCTGATACTGAAATTAATAGATTAGTTATCTTCCTCAAATAACTTGTTGCCATTTATTTTATTGAATAATATCTTAGATATTTGACGAATAATAAGAATTGTAATTTTGTGGGCCAGAGGCCATAAATAAACAGATGATAGTAATAAAACCCGTACCCTGCCAGAGTTGAAATCAGGAAATTTGAATGACGTGATAGTCTTTGTTGAGGGCACAAGCTCTGTGAAAGTCAATGTTGTAGCAATCTGCCCAAATCAGCGGCATTAGGTGAAACATGAAACAAAAACCTATATTTGCTAGTGGGCAGATTCAAATGAGAACTGTAAATATTTTGAGAACTTGGGAACCAATTCACAATGAATATGGTGATAGATATTTGAAAATCATGATATTCATGATCAATATTCAACAAAAACTCATGAAATAGTTGGTTGTTCTCAAAATATTTACGGTTATTATTTGAACTTCCCCCATTTTCCGGTATTATGAAAAATCAAGGTAGTGACCAACATACCTTTGATTCTGTGTCAACTTTGACATCGACCAATATATTGTTGTATTTGTACACTGCTCCCACATCTCCGGTTGACAGGCCACCCTTCTTTGTTGCAGATGACGTTATTGCCTGCAATGAAGTGATTGATAACATTTGAATACCGAATAATGAGTTTTCACATCTATAAATTCTACATGATAGATTTCAACCAAGTTGCCTTGAATCTATAAGAAGTTAGCATCTTTCCTAAAATTGGCAAGTTAAATGAGTATACTTGCTGGATTTAGATAACAGGGTGTTTGAATTCCAAAAGATTTTGTCCAACCAATACTCCATTATCTGAAGCAAAAGCTGGGGAAGTGGGGCTACAAAATGATCCCACAACATTATGTCTAAAAACCTTTACAAATATGCGGATGTAATGGTACCAATATAAGTCTACAAAGCTTAGTTGCTGGATTTTCCAAGCTACCACCCGGGAAAAAGAAAATATTTGCTCAATTGTCTGTTTCAATTTATTTTTCCTTATTATTACCGAGTGTCTCAAATGAGGGAAGTTCATATAGAGACAGCTCAAGAAGCCTTTGAAGCTGTTAACTTGAAAGTAACTTGATCTCCTGATCTTATTATTCTTCCCGATTAGGCTTTTGAAGTGAAGTGTGATGCCAGGTAGTAGGAATTGGTCTTGTGTTAAGTCAAGAAGGGAAGCCGATTGCATTTTTCAGCGAAAAATTGAATAAGGCCAACAACAACTACAACACTTATAACAAGGGATTCTATGGTCATCTACTGAACTCTTTGCAATTAGAAGCCGTACTTGTCATGCAAGTCCTTTGTCCTTTACTCCGTTCATGAGGTGTTGAAATTCATCAACTCACAACAAAAATTGAATCATAGCCATGTTCTTTTGGGTTGAGTTTCTTCAATCTTACAATTTCACACTCAAGCACTCGGTTGGAATTAAAACATAGTGGTTGATGCTTTGAGTAGAAGATACTCCTTGCTAAGTTTGGCGAGCGTTCAAGTTACTGGGTTTGAAATGGTGAAAGTATTGTATGAAATTAACCTAGAATTTGGAGGTTTGAAATGGTGGAAGATTTGTACGAAAGTCACCTAGAATTGGAAACACTTGGCAAGAAGCGAGATTACTGGGTCCATGATGGGTACTTTTCGAAATGTATTCCTCAAAGCTCATTAAGACTAATAATGTTGCATAAAGTTTAAATAGCACTTTGGGTAGTCATTTTGGAAAAACAAGTTCGTTCAATGTCAAATTGAACTACGACCATGTAATGTAGAAGACTTGAGGACAAGTCCCTTTTCCCAACTATGGAGGATTGATGCAGGTGCAGTGGAAGAAGAGTTAGACTGTGCAAGACCATTAGCTTCAATAAGGGAACTCTAGTTTGAAGAATCAAGCGTTGTTGATTACTTGATTAGATATTATATCCTTAATCATTATTTCCTTTACCTAGAACAATAGATTTTATTCAAGTTCCTTTAGTAAGTTGCTTTTATTTAGTTTCCTATGTTGCTAGAATCTTTTGATTATATTTCCTTCTAATGTAAGGGGTTGGCTTGCCTATAAAACTCCTATGAAGTTCTTTTGTAAGACACTTGATATTGAATACTGAATTTGAGTATGCTCAACTTCGTTCTCACTCATAACAAGAGGTGAGGGCCTTTTGTGCATGTCAACATTCCTACCACTGAGACCCATTTCCACTACTTTTCAAACCTTAACAACTTTTCAACCTCGAGGGTTTTTGTGTTGAAGCATGTGTTGCAACATAACCTAAACCCGACTAACAGTGGGTTGCCCGATATCAAATACACTTATGAAAAGACCACTTCTACCTAATTGGCTACTCAAATGTAATATCCTGTTAATGAATGCCATAGTTCAGATAATATCATCTAAACAGTAAATGTTCATTACGAAAAGGATCAATCTCAACCAGTGATCTTGAAGAGAAACGGCCATAAGTATACAACATCTCAAGCATAAAATTACATATATGAAGTAAGGAAGGAAATTGCAAAAGAAAGCAGATGATGGCAACTGGCAACAGTGGCAAGCATGTATGCTGGTATTGTGCAATGCTGATGAATACACAGAACAAACTAATTTACAGTGGCATACTCCGTTCAGTTTAATTTGGGTTGAGCACATGAAGCAGAAAAGTGTTCTTTATATGTTCATAAAAACACATTTCTGTCTAAACCAAATCAGTCTAGCTTACTTTCATACCACTCCTAAGTGAACCAATTCATGATATGTTCTAACCACAAATAAATCCACTTATCATTCTCCATATTCGGTTTAAGTCATTTAAACACATAGAACAAAATTAAAAACAAACAAATGCCGGTTACTAGAATTCAAATCTAAAACAACAATAGATTTCCAAAAAACACAAGTGTCAATAAACGATTTATAACGAATCAAACGATAAAAATTTGAGTAGAATGGTAAATGCGGTCAACTAATCATAAGGAATCGCTAAACGATCCAACCAAATTTACATTGATCACTCTATCTAAAGATAACAAAAAGAGTCCAGAGTCCAGACGATAGATACTTACAACTCCGGTTACACTGCTCGTTGAAACAGAAATTTTCTGATCCGTTAGATAGTCTCTCGTCAACAGATCTACACACACAAAAAAAAACAGTAATTATATGCAAATTTGGTCAAAGCAGAATCAAATCAAAAGTTCCATATAAATCAGATTATGAACATACGAAGGTAGGGTAAAGAGGAAGATGAAATCACCTTTGGCTTTCTTGCCGATATCGGAGAAGAGTCCTGGTCCGATGTTCATTTTTGTTGCAGAAGAAAATTGGTTGGATGGATGGAGAGAGATGTATAGATGAGTGAATGGCGTTGGAGATGTGACCGGAAAGAGGTTATATTGTTCGCCTGGACTGCACGTGTTTGATTCGGACATACACCTAATTTAGGATGTAAACAAATGGGGACTTTTTTTTTTTTTTTTTTTGAATTATTGACTTACGGGCTTGTTTATCAATAATTGAGTATAATCTCTAAAAGAATCACGCTCATCTCCAGCAAATTCTCCATTTTAAAGAGCCAAATATTTATAATAATATTAAAATATTACAATTATTTATTAAAATATTATTTTTATCTCTTTATATTTATTTTCAAAGATTTTCATTGGTGGTAATCATTTTTTGAGTTATTTTCATATTTGAAGAAAATCACATTCTCTCTCCTACTTTCTCTATTTTAAAGATAGTTTTGGAGAATTTATTGGAGCAAGATCTTGGCTCAAAATCCTCATTTTTATCATTTTTCCCAATTTGAGGAAGCTCTTGGAAATGCTTTTACCATGTCATATTATCTTATCAATGATTATGACAAGACCAAGGATTTTATTTTAAAAATTGATGATAATGATCGAGAGTCTTATCATGTAGGTGGTGGTGATGACTTTTCTATTTGAAATGGTGTCTCGGGTTATGTCAGATAAATTCAGTGGTCATAATTATTGTGTACGTCTGGATTCGAACACTGGACAGATGAGATATTCCACCACATCCTTAGGGCCTTGACACTATGTCAGAACTCTTGTGGTTGGCGGTCATGACTCTTACATACTTAACGTTCACTAAATTGTGGTATACGATGTGGTTTTGATGGATTATCATACCTAATAAGGTAAATGATAGTTACTAGTAAATACTTATTGTATAAGTGTTTGAGTAAACGACATTTGAAATGTTTTTTATCAGGTTTTGTGATATACACATTTGTCGAGTTAATTATATATTGAACATGTAAAAGAAAATTAGCAAATATATAGACATTTAGCAAGTAAGGCTATGCATTTGGAATCACCCTTTTGGAATTTTTGTAATTCTCAAAGTGGTTTTTGCAACAACCAAATGGTTTTACGTAGCTTACACAAACACGCATTGAATAACGATGCACTTCCTAGACCGTTAAATGAGTATGTCTTTGATTACTTATAAGTTATAACTCCAATCATTTTGATATAGTTGATTATTTGATCCTAGTTCTTTAATATATGGTAGTTGTTTTGAAAATACACATCCAAACACTCTCAATTATAACCATGAAAATATTTTCCATTAAAATTTTGGATTAGAGCAAATTACAAAATTTGTGTTTTTAACAAATCTTATCGGTTTAGTCGTAGCAATTTAGAAATTAGAAAATACTTCTTGTGGTTTTTCATTTCGCTTTGTATCTGGTCTCTGATATTTACGACTGTTAGAAAGGCTACATTAAGTGACTCCATGTACTGACGACGTGGTAATGTCATCATTTTACTTATTTCTCTACTAGTCTTTTATTGTACAAGTTTACATTGCATATGTACAAGTGTTAAAACGTTTAAGAAAAATAATTAATTAGCCACTCGGGGGGGGGGGGGGGAACGGTTAATCTCCCCCCTTCTCCGATTCTCCTCCCTTTCTGACGGGTCCAATAAATTAATTAGCCACGGGAGGGGGGGGGGGGCAATGGTCAATCTCCCCCACCCCCATCTCCGATTCTCCTCCCTTTTTTGATTTTGACGGGTCCAATGGCACTCTCATCGACCATACATCCCATGTCCAACTCTCTTTTCATTATCTTAAAACTCGACATTTCCTTTTCTGCTTCCCATTTTCCATACATATTTATCTCAATCCCATTTTTGTTGGAATTCAAGATAAACCAACAAGATTTCTGAATAATGTATTCATTCAAGTTCAATGTGAAAAAGAAATCTTAAAATCCATTTAAGTGATTCCTCATAAATGTAAAGAGTTTCATTGTATTGCATGAGATATGGGGAAGGAAATTAGAAATAATAAAAAGAAGAGGTCCCGACAAGAGAGATAGGAGGTTTCTCGAGGGTGTTTAGCCGATAACTTTGTCCCTCTTTGTTCATTAAGAACATCCACAAAAATACATTTACACTGTCATGGAAGCTCTTGAAGATGTACATGAACATTTCGGATGGAAAGATAGGTGTTAAATTCAGGATATCTGGATTTCTTGAAATACGTACAAGAATCTTTTGGGTGTTGAATTATGTTTATACCTCTTAAGTAATACAAGTGCTCCCAAACTCCCACTAGTGTTGAATATTACAAGGCTTGGATTAAAGACGGTGGTGGTTGTTGTTCAAGTGCTATAAGTTTGAGAAATTATTAAAATAGTCAATTTCCTCAATGAAATTCAGAAATTGATTAAAATAGTTAGTCTCTTTAATCAAATTCATTTTTAGTCATTTTTTAAAATCAAATTCCCATTTTAATCAGCATTTGTGCAAACTTGATTTTTAGATTTAAAAATATATATGCAAATTTACGTAAGGATCTACGTTTGTGTAAACAATTTGTATAAGGATCCCCATTTGCATATAAAGATATAATATGAAAATAGGCTTTACGTAAATGCGTAAGATATTTACATAAACTCTGGCTAAAATGAGAATTCAATTCCAAACGTGGTTAATAAGTGAATTTGGTCGGAGATATTAACTATTTTGGTTAATTTCCCTATAGAGAGTTTGTTAGTTAATGCATAATTATTAACTTTTTGTTAAATGCATGTTTGGCTAGTTGTTAGTTATTTTATTATGTCCCTAGTAAAATGGCTAACATTGATATTATCCAACCTAGCTCTACCAACATTCATAACCGTCGGTGATAATGATTCTTATAATATTATCCAACCTAGCTCTACTTATTTAATACCTAAAAATAAATAAGGGAAAATTCTATTAAATGACATTGTCGACCATCTTGGCATGTGGCCATGACTTAAAACTCCTTTGAGTTTTATTTGGATCACTTCAGCATACATATTATATCACTAGTCTGAGCATCTTTAACATGTATGCTATATTTTATCTCTCTTCTTTTAAATTTAAAGATTTCTTTATTTTTTTCTCTTTTTTTCTTTATTCTGGAGGAGATTTTTTTTTTCAAATTTCTAAAATAGCATTAAGTGATTGTGTGTATCATATTTGTTAGGTTGTTCCTATATTGTTGACGATAAATTGTCAACTTTAATGATTTGCAAGGGTGTCTTTAATTGTATTGGCTTTTTGGTCCCTACGTTAAAGTAGAAATTTATTGATTGTATAAAGTATAAAGAGCAAATTTATCTAGTGAACCTCTTGAAAGGGACTTAAGAAAGTGGAGCAGGACAAGAAGTCTGGTTCACTCTAAATCAGGTGAAATTCTTCTAATCAGTAAACTCATTATATATTTACGGGTGGGCTAAATACACTTTTATATATTGCTAACTGCATTCTTTTTATAAATTTATTTTTACACACATCAACATCAAAACTTACCTTTTATATTATAAGACATAATTTAATATGATTTCGACATAAAATAGATACATATGATGTTATCTATTTTTTACATTTTGAATTGTTCAATGTATTTTCGTGAGTTGTTTTAATCTTGCATTTATGATTCTTAAAATAAAAATCATACGTATTCAAAAAACATATTTATAGAAACCGTTAAAATCAAGAAATGTTTTAAAAACCTATTCATCTTTTTTTAGGTTTTAGAGAATTTAAGAAAAAAATTACACCCAACTACTTCTCTACTTCAATCATCTTTACCCTGCACCGTATATTTTACGCAACCAAGAATTTAACCTCATTGAACTATTTTATTTATTTAAAAAAAAGTTACTTTGAAATGACCATAAGACTTAGGGGCTGTTTACTAAATCTTACCCGGGTAAGTGTTTACCGGCAAAATTCAACACTATCACTTACTTACCGGGTAAGATTTTAGTCCACGAAAACGCCATCGTGTGCAACAATTTACCCGGTAAGCGTTTACCTTGGTTAGAGTCGTTTCCATCACTTACCTGGGTAAGACTCTTGGTCATTGTTTTCCTTGTCTTCACTCTTTCCGAGTAAGATTTTTGGTACTTGTTATAGTCCTCCGGTAAGGTAATATGCTTGGTAAGCACTTACCTGGGTAAGCGTTTGGTAAACGGCCCCTTAGGTGGCATTTGGTTCACATAATAGAATCTGACGGAATTAGAATGAAATTTAATCATATTTATCATTGTTTGGTTAATAGGAATTGAAATGCAATCTGTCAAAAGAATTTAAATTTATTTGTTTAAATCGTTGAATATAATAGTCGCGGTGGGGTGGAGGCGCTAGTGGTGATGATGGTGGTGGTGGCGGCAACAGCAGTCCCAGCGGTGGTGGGGTGAAGACGAGAGTGGTAACAATGTTGATGGCGATGGCAATAGTAGCGACGACGATGATATTGACATTCATCTTGACGGGATTTTATAAAATGAAGAAAATATAAGAGCATAATAGTCTTTTATTTAAAGATGGTAGGAAGGAATTGAAATTCTTTACTAGATACCAAGAAAATTTACATTCCACCGTACGTGGAATTCGAATTCCTTACTCAAACTCAAAAATTAACTAAATGCAGGAATGGAATTGACCATTCCAATTTTTTTCAAATTCTATCATATTCCAACGAACCAAACGCTACCTTAAAGTATCTCCATTCTCCGATGCAAAGTTTTTATAAGCAAAAAGTGAAGTGACTTGTATCAACCACCGTTACGAAGAGTTCTTATAAAAACCTTACCTCTTTTTAGTTCTTGTACACGAATTCTGGTTCTTACCATGAAGTTTGTGTAAACTGACAATTTCCTGGTTTTTTATATACTTTATTGACTTTTTAATCATTATATAATAATTATTGATGTTGAAAAAATATATGAAACCCACAAAAATAAAGTTTTTTATAAGAACTATCATTGTAAACTTTGATGAGTTAAAAGAAAAGGTGACAACAAAAAATGTAAAAGAAGGTTCTTATAAGAACCTTCATTGGAGATGCTACATAGCTACCTAGAGGTTAGCATCTCTAACGAAGGTTCTTATAAAAATCTTTTTTTTATACTTCTTTGTTGACACATCATCAAATTATTAACATTTCCGGTGCAAAGTTTTTATTAGTAAAGATGAGGTAAGAGCCTCTATTGAAGTTGCTCAAGAATCTCTTTTTTTGTGGTTATAATTGTTTTTTCAACATCAATAATAATTATTACAAATTATTTAAAACTAAAAAGGTCGCTAGTATACAAAATAAACATTCAATAACCATAAGGTTAATGTGAACTTTTTTTTAACTTTATAGCAACCAATATCGTTTACTTTAATGTCTTCATATCAAATTTGATGTGTTAGTTGCACAAGACCTAACAAATTGTGATATTGATGTTATTTATTATTTATATTAGTTAGTTTAATTATAATTGAAAAGGTTATCATTAATATTGTGGTTATTCTAAATATGCGTACAATATCTTGATTTAGATTGATTAATTTCTGGTAAAATCTTTTTGTAATATAATATTTATTTGCTTTAAAAAGAAGAATTTAAGTATTTAAATTATTCATTTGGTGATTTATGGTAGTTTTATATATGTGTTAGATTATTTGGTTTAAGAACGTTTGAACAACACAACCTAATTGAATTTGATTTGAAAGATCTAACTCGTTAAAAGAATTTAAGTATAAGCCAATTCAACCCGTATGAGTTGGATTGGTTGCAGGGGTGGAGCCGGAAGTTTGGATGAAGGTGGTCCTCTTAATTGAACTTGTTTTTACGAGTTTAGTAATAATGGTTTGGTTACTGTTTTATGTATTTTTATAGAGTTTGATTGTAAATACACTTTATCTATGTATATCTACTAGTAAAGTGCCCGCGCGGTGCGGCGGTAAATCTTGTTTTAAAGTCGATAACTTAAAATGTCAATCATGTTTTATTTTTATTTTATTTTTAGTTCGTATCGATACCATTTGTATATGATGTAGTTGGGTGTAAAATTTGAATACATGTTAGCAATAAAACCAAGTTCAAATAATTTTTACCAAATAAAACATATATAATATAGATCCATTTTAGATTTTATGTAGAATTTGAGAATGAATAAAAAGCAAATTTTGGTATTCATTTTATAATGTATCTGCAAACATAGATTATGGTCACGTGGCATGAGACGGAGAAAATTGAAGGACACAAACATCATCAAATTGATCCTTATTGTATTGATGGCATCAGGCTAAGTAGCGTAGCAGCAAACCTAGAAATTTTGTCGACCGGGTATACCTTTAAGGTGGATCAAAGACTATAAAGTTGTACACTGTGTTTTTAAACAAATTACACAGTTTTGTTAGATTTTGTAAGTTTTTTGGTTTATTTTGATGCAACCTTTGGAAAAATTTAATTGGGCGATGCACAAGACCTGTTGGGCACTCATAGGTCTATTGTTATTATTAAAAAAGAAAGCTAACCACGTGTACCTAATTATTTCTAGGATCATTTGGTAACAAAAATATTAGACTACCCTGTTGATTTTTCTACTATTGCAATCTCAGCGATCATGCAACTCTCTTTCACAAATCTTGATTAATTACGACAAAAGAAAGTACAAAATTTAGGTCAGAGTAGTATTGTATGCAATAGATTTAGATATGCAAAAGAAAGTACAATTTTACCGATACCATCATAGAAATTAAAACAACAATAAATTAAAAACCATAGACACAAAAAACGAAATCTCAAAATCAAATGGACGAAAATCTTACTATGCCCCAATACTTCTATAATTACATATGCATTACTCTATATGCACAAATGCATGTTACAAATTATCAGTATGCGTTTGTGTATACCGTTCAAATGGAGGGCTTCTAGGTGTTTTTTAGTTTTTTTTTTTGCGTTTTCCCTTGAATCTGACCCTAAATGACCCTAAATACATATATATATATATATATATACATATATGCTTAATTCTTTTATCATAAAATATATAGTTTTATTAAATCAAAAAGACTTAAATAACAAAAACCAACCAAAAACAATATTTAATAAACAAAAAAAATTAAAATATCCCTAACTTAAATGAATGATTTTTAATAGATTTAGTCGTAGGGGTGAGAAAACAATAAATTACAATATGTAAGAATGAAAACAACAATAGATTACAAACTATATAGATGAAAAACGAAATTTCAAAACAATAGAAACGAAAATCGTAGTTTACTCGAATATAAGGCAAGTTAATTCGTATGTATTTATAATATTTGATAGTATGCATTAATACAAAAATATTCAATATTAGACTCATTTTGAAGGTATTGACGAGAGATTATAATGGTATAATTTGTAAAAAAAAGAAAACATATTTTTAAATGTATTTTAGCTTATATACGATTATTGATGTTAATATGGTAAATGAAAAATGAAAAAGTAAGGGATAAAAAATAAATTAAACAACTAAATATAAGGATGCAAAGTGTAATTTAAAAATAAAAAAAAATGATTTTTTTAGTAACTTCCGTGGGAATTGTGGAGAAGTTGTGGAGCTTTAAGATTTGTACATCAAGCAATAGTACATGTACCTCTTAAAAATTCAAGATTCAAGAATAACCGAAACTCGTCCTTTTTAATATAGTATAGATATAGATATAGATATAGATATTCAAATTCACAAACAAAACATACAGGGTTTAGCTAATGCAACGTGTTTTATGCATTTTTATGATTTCTACACTCAAATCTTTGTTTACATATCTAAACTGACAAAAGCCAAATCCACATATCAAATTATGATGTTAGCAAGAAACTGTTACCTTGATGTTATGTGATTCGAATAAAAGGTAATGTTAACTTTAATGATACATAGATAGTAATCTAGATAGGAACTCAATGATATACAGAGCATAAAGTAACGACGCATAAAGCAAAATATGACAAGTAAATTAGTGACCTCTCACTCAACGAATCAAATAAAGTTATCATGAGCTTTACTACAAATCATTTATGTCCACTTAAGTGAATATGTGTGTTTAACAACAACTAGCTACAACCTTAAAGTTTCTAAACTTGTAGTCTTCAGACTCAAGCAATCACTCTTGCGCATAGGAGATTTGGACCAAGCAAGATCAACTGGATTCAACATTGATGAGTTCAAGTCCAAAAGTGACGAATCTTGCTATTTCATGTTCAAGACTTGATTTCACTAGGATTTTGATGGCTTATTTGCTTTTAGTGATGGCTCTGCCCTTTGTTGGTTGGGTTGTGACTTGTAAGATGTGTTTTTGGATCATATATGAGCATAAAATGACACATCATATCCACTCATACTAATATCATTGACATTCATCAACATACTTATAGGACCCTATTTGATACATTGCTTCAATAGCATGTCACATTAATTTACATCTTTACTATCTCGTAATAAAAGCTTTTAATTAACAGATGAAGTCACAACTTTAATAGCTGATAAGTGGGGACAATCAAATACCTTGCAGAGGCCTAGAACCTATAAAGGGGTTAGGTTCATCCGGTTCATGACGTTGGGTTCAAAGGAGTATACTCAATTCTGAAAAAACTTACGGTCGAATATTTTACAACTCGATAAAGTATAATGCGACTTTTGGTCGCGTTATTTCAGGCGGGATTGATCAGGTTTTTGTGTACGCCTAAATTACTGGACCATTTTTAAATAAACTATATTTTACATTATGAATTATAAAACATGAAATTCAATGTAATGTTATTCGTTTATATCATTTTTAACTAACAAGTGAAAAAATAATATTAATAGTTGAAAATAAATTACCTACACCAAATTATGTTGTTTTTCTTAAAGGGTTGTTAAACATACCCTTCATATCATACCACATCCTACTAATTTATTTTCCTCATAAAACTAATTTATTTTCCTCATAAAACGATTCAACCTAGTTAAAGGTCTTCATTTTTCAATTTAAAATTATATTTTATATTCTTTTTCGTTTTACATTCATATCACAACAACTAAACTATGTTAAATAAATACGTTTCTTTGTAACAAATTACACTATTATAATCGTCTTATCAATAACTTCAAAATAAGTCTGATATTAAATATATTTTATTTAACAAAACATTATATATCATATACTATATACTAGAAAATTATTTTAAATATTTATAGTTTATACCTTTATGGTTATCTTTTTAACTTATTTTTATATTCTTTATACTTTCATTTTTCATTTTACACATTTATCTTATTAACATATATAATCATATGTTAACTAAAATAAGTTAATTTTTTTTACAAATTACACTATTACATTAACACCTTCAAAATGCGTTTAATATTCAATATTTATGAAGTTAATCATACTATTAAATATTATAATTACATAAAAAAATTTACATTAATACTCGTGAATATATTAATTTGTTAGATTGATTATATTATAAATGTTATTTATTTTTGTTAACCCTTTTTATTTTATAAGATAATAAATAATCAAAAAGTTTAAAAATTACTATGCTTTTAGTAAAATAGTAATGACAAAGATCGTCTTTTATTTGTATTAAAATTAAAATATTATAAAATTTATGGTATTAAAATATTTCGGTTTCACTAAAATACTTTAAGATATTGTAATATATCGAATGCAATTAGTCCTGTATAAGAGCATCTCCAACAGTTATGCTATAATAGAAAAAAGAGTAATTTTAGCATATTGTTGCTCTAACAGCTATGCTATTCCATATGCTAAAATAGAGAAATGAGGAGAGAAATGAAAAAAATCTTTAAATTTACAGAAATCTCTAAAACCGTATAGAAGAGAGAGAAATAATAATTTAATTAAATCCAACCAATTAAAACTATTGAAGTGACAAATGTAGTAGAGATAAATAATATTTTATTAAATGTTTTGAATATTTTATTAATATAGTTTAATTAGAATTGCTAAAATAGAATAACTGTTGGAGTTGGATGCAAATTTTTTTAGAGATTTTGAATTTTCATACTCTATTATAGAAAAATAATAGCATAGCTGTTGGAGATGCTCTATTTTGATACTCTATTTTGAATTTTGAATTTTTTTAATTAATTGTAAATAATAAAATATATATTTTTTAGTCAATACTTATTAATTAATAATATTTCTATTAATTAATTAATATGAATAAAATATCAAATAGAAAAGAAAACAAGATAAAAAATAGATATAAAAAATGAAAAATAATACATAAAGAAAGTTTAAGAGATTAAAAAAAAGGTATAATAGTTAAAACAAAAAATGTGATAAGATTAAAAAATAAAATGTATTATTTTTACTTGTGCTCTTCTTTTGTGCAAAAGATATGAAAAAAGTAGGTTTAAATAAAGGGAATTTAATTAAAATGACCATTTTATAAATGATATTTATTAAAATAACTAAAATCTTTTTTATTTTAGCAAAATAACCAAAATATACTCGAAATAACCCTCGAAATCACTTTCCGGTCAAAATCTCCGTCCCATACCCCAAACCTCTGCCTCATACCCCAAGACCTCCGTCAAGACCATTTTCACAATTTCTAATTATATTTTACATTTTATACCCTTAGAGTTAGTTAATAAATTACTTTAGTTACTTTACTTTTTAATTTTTCGTTTTACATTCTTATCACATTAACACATATACTCGTATATCAATTAAAATACGTCTAAAAAATACGTTTTTATTTTAACAAGTTACACCATTATAATCGTCTCGACAATACCTTCGAAATGAGCCCAATATTGAATATTTTTCGATTTAATTATATATACTTTTAAAGCCAATTATCCTCTTGATCGGTGAATAATAATATTTTTCATAAAATTCGGAATATTAACTAAAACACAAACTTCGTGTGGGGCTAATAGTTTTCATTTCTCATCTCATGGGAAACCCTTTTCGCTTCGCTCAGCCTTATCCCTCTATAATGCTATTATTTTTGTAAGTTGATCGTCTTTTTGGGCTATTAAAATATTATATTGAGGCTGAAAAATTTACTCATGAAAGGTTTTGGAGAAGGAGAGCATGGAAATATGTTTGAAAGATTTCTGAATTTTATTTCTGTAGTCTCATCCGCACTGTGTATATATCATTGATTCAAAAATGGGTTAATTATAATATATAATGTAATAACCTTAAAAACTGATGCATTATGTGTTATTGTACATGAGTATTAATTTATATGGGTTTTATTATAGAAATGACACTAACACAAAAGTAGTACAAATTCACTATAACTTATATCTTATTTCTTTATATATCCATAATATTATACTTTGTCGTTAAAAAATAATAGCATTTTATTTTAATTAATATTCCGAATTTTATGAAAAATATTTATATTCACCAATCAAGAGGATAATTGACTTTACAAATATATAATTAAATCGAAAAATATTCAATATTGTGCTCATTTCGAAGGTATTGTCGAGACGATTATAATGGTGTAACTTGTTAAAATAAAAACGTATTTTTTAGACATATTTTAATTGATATACGAGTATGTGTGTTAATGTGATAAGGGTGTAAAACGAAAAATTAAAAAGTAAAGTACCTAAATTAATTTATTAACTAACTCTAAGGGTAAAAAATGTAAATATAAATTAAAAATTGGGAAAATGGTCTTGGCGGAGGTTTTGGGGTATGGGACGGAGATTTTGGGGTATGGGGCGAAGGTTTTGGCCGGAAAGTTATTTCGATGGGTATGGGGTGGAGGTTTTGGGGTTTGGGGCGGAGGTTTTGACCGGAAAGTGATTTCGAAGGGTATTTCGAGTATATTTTGATTATTTTGGTAAAATAAGAAAGATTTTGGTTATTTTGATAAATATCATTTGTAGAATGATCATTTTAATTAAATTCCTTAAAATAAAAGGGTAATAATGACATTGATTATACTGATAATTAAAGATGTCATGAATCTCTTCTCATATTACAATATTTTAATATAATAAAATAATAGACCAATAAAAAAAAAAACTAATTTAACTAGAAAAACGTTCATTTCACGCGGTTTTATAACGTGTATCAAGAACACGCTAAAAAGTGGGACCCAAAAAGGCACTCATTATTATATAAAGAACACACAGTAGTAGTAGGTTATCGGAAACTTCGCGCCACTTTCCTTCCACGGACCATACTTTCCCCTTTCATCTACCCAAATTTTCTGATTTCAATAATCCGTATCTTTGTTCAATAATCATACGCAGTTTCGTTGATCTTTCTTGACTGCACTTTACCAATTCAAAAAGTCTCAGAAATTTCCTCAATTTTGACATTTTCTTTCAATTGTTTTTATATATATATACTTGTAGTTTAATATTCGATTTCAGCAACGAGAAAGAAGAAAGAGAGAATTGATAGTGATTTTATTCTTGTGGTTTGATTTTGGGGTTGATTGAAGTAAGTTTGTTTGTTTTGGAGAGTGAGGGTGAGAGTGAGAGTGGAAAATGATGGATAATTATTTGAATGAGAATTTTGGGACGGTGAAATCGAAGCATTCATCGGAGGAGGCGTTACAGAGATGGAGGGATATGTGTGTTCTTGTGAAGAACCCTAAACGACGGTTTCGTTTCACTGCTAACATCCCTAAGCGCAATGAAGCTGAAGCTATGCGTCGTAGCAATCAGGTCAACGATCTTCCTTTTTTTACTCTTTCACGCATTTTCACAAACACTTGGTGATTCTAGTTCCTAAGAGCATCTCCAAACATTTCTCTAAAATATAAAACTAAAGGTTCAAATCTCTACCATAAATTACAATTAATCCCACATATTCTCTAGAGATATTATTTATCTATAATTTTACGATCCAGTTACACTTTAAAATATATATATATATATATATATATATATATATAATTTAATCCCATTGCTTGAAAGATTTGTTTAAAGGAATAAAAACTCATTTAATGGAATAGAAAAGCTATTGGATTTTTTTTAGAGAAAAAAAAGTAATTTTTTTTATTTTAGAGAATGTCGGAGATGCTCTAACTTACCATCGATGAACAATTGGCTATTGGATTCATGTTTTATGCCTAATATTCAGTAATATTCACATGTGCATAAATATTCACATGTGCATATGAATAAGTGCATACAAGTAATATCCACGTATACATATGAACAAGTGCATACAAAGTAATATTCACATATGCATAATATGAACAAGTGCATAAAAAATCAAAAAACAACTTTCAATTACTTATATGTAAATGTGCTTATGGTTTCGGATTACCGTATGTTCCTCAATTTTTATTTTTTTTAATATTTTCTCCTTAACCTCCCTCCATGTCTATAATTATGCTAATTCATCTTCATACTTACAAGTTAATCGAAAATTACTGATCTTTATCTTTCATGATTCCAGAAGTTAAGAGTAGCAGTTTTGGTATCGAAAGCAGCATTTCAGTTTCAACAAGGCGCAGAAGCCGCTAGCGACCACCCGATATCCGACGAATTCAAAACCGCCGGTTTCGGTATCAGCGCCGATGAAGCCGGATCCATAGTCGAAAACCACGATTCCAAACGGCTAAAATCTCACGGTGGAGTAGACGGTCTTGCAACCAAGCTCAAAACATCAACCACCAATGGACTTGCCGCCATTAATGATCAAGATTTAACCTCCAGAAAAACGCTCTTCGGAACCAACGAATTCACCGAACGTGAACAACAAAGCTTTTGGGTGTTCGTATGGGAAGCCCTTCAAGATATGACCCTTATGGTTCTTGCCGTTTGTGCCTTTGTTTCTTTAATCGTTGGCATAGCAACAGAAGGATGGCCAAAAGGAGCTCACGATGGTCTCGGAATCGTAGCCAGTATCTTATTGGTTGTTTTCGTTACAGCAACTAGCGATTATCGACAATCGTTACAGTTTCGTGATTTAGATAAAGAAAAGAAAAAGATATCGATTCAAGTAACTAGAAACGGATATCGCCAAAAGTTATCTATATACGAATTACTTCCCGGTGATATCGTACATCTAGCCATCGGAGATCAAGTTCCGGCAGACGGGCTTTTCCTTTCCGGGTTTGCAGTCTCGATCGACGAATCGAGTTTGACCGGTGAAAGCGAGCCGGTTAAGGTCAACACCGAGAACCCGTACTTGTTATCTGGAACCAAGGTTCAAGATGGTTCGTGTAAAATGCTGGTTTTAACCGTCGGCATGCGAACCCAATGGGGAAAACTAATGGCGACTCTTAGCGAAGGTGGTCACGATGAAACCCCGTTACAAGTTAAGTTAAACGGAGTTGCAACCGTTATCGGAAAGATCGGTCTTTGTTTTGCGATAATAACTTTTGCGGTTTTGGTTCAAAAACTTGTTACGGTTAAGGTTACAGACGGAAATCAATGGATGTGGTCCGGTGATGATGCGTTAATGTTGTTGGAATATTTCGCGATTGCTGTCACCATTGTTGTCGTTGCGGTTCCGGAAGGTTTGCCGTTAGCCGTCACTTTGAGTTTAGCATTTGCCATGAAAAAGATGATGAACGATAAGGCATTAGTTCGTAATCTTGCCGCCTGTGAGACCATGGGGTCCGCAACCACCATTTGCAGCGATAAAACCGGAACTTTAACCACCAACCATATGACCGTTGTCAAATCTTGCATTTGTATGAACGTTAAAGACGGAGTCAAACAAGAAGCTTCCGGAATCCCGGATGGTGCTTTAAAGATTCTTCTACAATCGATATTTACAAACACAGGTGGCGAAGTTGTGAGTAACGAAAAGGGTCAACGCGAAATCCTAGGTTCGCCAACCGACACCGCCATTTTGGAGTTCGGGTTGTCTCTTGGCGGCGATTTCCAATCGGAACGCCAATCGACGAAAGTTCTAAGAGTCGAACCGTTTAACTCGACCAAGAAGCAAATGGGTGTGGTTTTGGAGCTTCCCGATGGAACTGTAAGAGCTCATTGTAAAGGTGCTTCGGAAATAGTATTAGCCGCTTGTGATAAAGTGATTAACGAAAATGGTGAAGTTGTTAATCTTGATCAAGAATCGCTTAACCATCTAACGGCCACGATTGATCGATTTGCCGGTGAAGCTCTTCGAACTTTATGTCTTGCTTATATAGATCTCGATAGTGGTGTTACTGCAGAAACTCCGATTCCATCTTCGGGTTATACTTGTATAGGGATCGTGGGTATTAAAGATCCGGTCCGTCCAGGTGTCAAAGAATCAGTGGCTCTTTGTCGTTCAGCTGGGATAACCGTTCGTATGGTTACAGGAGATAACATAAATACCGCAAAAGCCATAGCTAGAGAATGTGGGATACTTACAGATGATGGTATTGCAATCGAGGGTCCGGATTTCCGTGAGAAGAGTTTGGAGGAATTGCTTGTACTGATCCCCAAGATTCAGGTTTGTATTTGTCTTTTGTTCGTGTGTATGCTTAACTAATTAAGCTACTCGATAATGGGTTTATTAAAAATCGAATCTTTTTTTTTAATTTTGTGTAGGTTATGGCTCGATCTTCGCCTTTAGATAAGCATACGTTGGTGAAACACTTGCGAACCACATTTGGTGAGGTTGTAGCAGTTACTGGAGATGGAACAAATGACGCCCCTGCCCTTCATGAAGCCGACATAGGCCTTGCCATGGGCATCGCTGGAACTGAGGTGAGAAATAAACATATCTTCCCGAAACTGCCAATAATAATTTTCCCAGATATATATATATATATATAGAGGGGCGGGTTCAAATGAGAACTCAAATTTGGTTGTGAACGTGAGGACAAACGAGAGCACGACACGTGTCATATTCAGACCGAATAGTGAAGGAAAATATTCAGACTGAATGTAGTGTTATTCAGTCTGAATAATACTACATTTTGTCTGAATATTTCTCTCTATTATTCAGTCGTCTGAATATGACACCTGTCATGCTCTCATTTGTCCTCACGTTCACAACCAAATTTGAGTTTGCATTTGAACTTTCCTCTGTATGTATATATATATATATATCATATATATATATATATATATAGTAAAGCCCCCATATCCCAAAGCAGCATGCTAGCCTGATAACCTTCAGATTAACTTAAAACTACTGTGGAAGTTATTGGTAGCCTTGAGCTTATCGGGAGCTCATAAACTTAATTCTATATATCCATGTGAGACGGATTGTTACATATAACCGTTCAAAATTCTTATGTTTTATGATCCTCAATTTCAGGTTGCTAAAGAGAGTGCAGATGTTATCATTTTGGATGACAATTTCTCCACAATTGTGACCGTAGCCAAATGGGGCCGATCAGTCTATGTTAACATCCAAAAATTTGTACAGTTTCAGCTAACTGTCAACATTGTTGCTTTAATAGTCAACTTCACTTCAGCATGCTTAACAGGTACACATCCTTATTCCTTACAAATGTGGTAAATTACCAAACTACCCTTCTCAAATTAAAACTCTAAAATCATCCGGAAGCTACAATATCTCCTGATTTCAACAATTAACTTGGAATATATATATATATATGCTAAATAGTTATATATTTACTGCTTCAGGGAGCGCACCCCTTACGGCTGTTCAACTTTTGTGGGTGAACATGATCATGGATACATTGGGAGCATTGGCACTTGCAACCGAGCCTCCAAATGACGAATTAATGAAGAGAGCTCCTGTGGGTAGAAAAGGAAACTTTATAACGAATGTTATGTGGAGGAATATCTTTGGGCAGGCTGTGTACCAATTTGCAGTCATATGGTTGCTTCAGTCGAAAGGAAAATCATTTTTCGGTCTTGATGGAGATGATTCTGATCTCATCCTTAATACACTCATTTTCAATTCCTTCGTCTTCTGTCAGGTAACTTGTTCATCCTTTTTTGATAGATTAAGGGCTTATTTGTTAGCAGCTTAATGAGCTTAATGGGACTCACGGCTTATTCGATCAGCTATACATGATCGTTTTGTAGTGGCTTAATGATATAGAAAGCGGCTTATTCATTAAGCTTCTAGGAGGAGCTTAATGCAAAAAGTCAAGTTTTTTTTCCAAACCTGCCCTTCCCAATTAAAAAAACATGCTCATTTCATCTATGAAAAAACCGTCCCAAACAAAAACCTTCCCGGTCTATACTTACAGATTTATCTATACAGGACTTAATGGAAAACCAACCAAAACACCCCTATAAAATATACAAGGGGCATAATTGAAACACTATTTGAATTAGTTTTTCAAACAGCTAGTTTATGGCTAATTAAATGGGGCTTATCCAATAAGCTGGCTTATGGTTGCCAAGCATGGCCTAACGTTTCAAACCATCATATGATTGACTTTTTCATCACAAACAAACTATTGGTGAACTTTGCAAAGAAATTATACTGAACCCAATTCAGACATCCATGGGCTAATATTTATCTTATAAATTATGCAGCTTTTTAACGAGGTTAACTCTAGAGAAATGGAGAAAGAAGACGTTTTAGATGGCATATTGCAGAACAAGGTGTTTGTAAGTGTTATTGCTGCAACCGTCATTTTTCAAGTGATAATAATCGAGTATTTGGGTACTTTTGCAAATACGTCACCATTAACAACCACACAATGGCTGTTTAGCATTTTCACCGGATTTTTAAGCATGCCGATTGCTGTGTTCTTGAAGAAGATCCCTGTTGGAGGTAACATGAAGATATGATGATGATATCTTGTTGACTTATTAGAAAAAGCCATTAGATTTATTCTCTCTATCTTTTTTTTTTTCATCCAATCTGTTAGTTATTACAGTTTTGTGATGGGAATTTTATTAATCCGATCAGAAAAACCAGTCGAAAAAACGAAATTAAAACCTGGGATCTTGCTTATCATGTGACATAATGATATTTTTGTGAGATCTCAGATTTTATTTTCGTTATTTTGTCGTGGGGATTTGAAGTCGAGTAGATGTGCATTTTGTTTTGATTATGAATTTGTGTTTAGATGTATAGTTCATTTTGCTACTTCTAGGAAGTGATTGTTTAATTTGGAATGAAATATTTTGTAAAGCTTGACCTTTTTTAATTCCAATATTTTTGCTGGTTTATTGGATCTTTCTTAGACTTTCTACTTTGAGATGTGTTAAATTGATTTAAACTTTTTTAAATTAGGGAAATTATTAGAGTATAAGGTGTTAAGAGTAAAAAAAAATTCACTTCTTGGTTAAGTAAGGTGGCGTTTGTTTTTTAAGAGGTGCTGAAGTCTGAAGTCTGATTTCAGTTCTGAAATGGTTATGAAACGTCTGAACGAATCAAACATAAATAGTGATTAAGAGCTTAAAATGAAAAAACAAACAAGGCTTAAGTGTTAAGATTATGTTGGAAGAAATTCGAAAACATAGAGAGACAATGAGTAAAGGCCTGGACATAACCGTGAGATCGTGTAAGAGCTCCTTTTTCTTGAGTTGTATTTCGATTTTTATTTGTATGGGACCACAAAATCAAACCTGAAGATAGTCTCTGATTGTATGTTATGACAGGCAAAATCGTTCGCCTTTTTTAAAGTACAATAAAAAAATATTTTTTATGTTCGTTTATTTAATAAATGAATGAACATGATTAAACATTTTTGTTTGTTTAGTTAAATGAACCAACATGAAGAATGGTCTCGTTCGTTCATTTATGTTCTTGAATGTTCGTGAACTTATATTCATTTATGTTTTTTTTAATGTTTGTTCATTTACGTTTGTGAACGTGTATTTATTTATGCTTTTTTTGAATGTTTGTTCATTTAAGAATGTGAATGTTTGTTAATTTATGTTTGTGAATGTGTATTCATTTATGTTCATTCATGTTCGTTTACTTTTGTTTGTGTGTGTATATATATATATATATATATTTATATATTATGACATTAATATGAGAAATCATTAATTAAATTAAATTTTGAAAATACATTTTTTATCTCTTCTATTCATCTAGTATTTCTTTGTTATGTTATTTTTTAGGAACGAAATGATAAATATTGATAGTTGGTTGTAGTTTAAGTGTCATTTATGTTCATTCTTTTAACATCTTAACGGACAAACAGAAAGGAGGTCGAACAACCATATTTTCCTAACGAACAACAATGAACTAAAAAAATTGTATGTTTACCATTTGTGTTCATTATGTTAAGTTAAACGACGAACATAAACAAGTTTTTATTCAGTTCATTTACAACTCTAATCATGACTATTTCTTTAATAAATACGAGAATAATTCCCCATTGCATGAAAATGATTGATAAATAAGTAGAGGATTGATAAGTCAACAAAAGGATCAAAAGAAATATCAAAAGCACTAAAGTCCAGAAGTTTCTGAATAAGACTCATTCTCATAATAGAATTTTTTAAGTTAAAATTACTCGTCTAATGCAACCAAGTCACTTGTTTGCATTAGTCGGACCGAACCACGACCAACAACCTAATCATATGACTTTTTCAATTTGAAAAACTTCAAATCCAAAACAAAATCACACATACAACACCTCACAACTTGTATAAAACTCGACCCAATAACAGGCAGAGGAGATTGCCTAATATTTATCTTTCTAATTAAATTGGTTTCCTGTATTTATTTTAAAGGTTATCGTAATCATTTCTTAGACAAGGATTATCGTAATAGTTTCCTAGTTAAGTTATGTTTTCTAGATTAGGATTATCGTAATAGTTTTTTAGTTAAGTTAGCTCTTATCAGACCTATAACAAAGTCAAGGAGTATCTTCAATTTGACTCCTATCAACAAATATGGAAACAATGAAGAAAAATAGATAATTTTGTTAAAAGAAATTAGTACAACCTGAGTTCCATGTTATTTCTATTCCATTCCTAATACCAATTTAATTTCTTTTCTTTCCTTTTCTCTTCTACAAACTCAGTAAAACCAAACAAACCCAGTATATCTCACTTAAAGACTAGGATTCATCGAAAAAACCAATTTACACATCAAGAATCACTGAAACCGGTTTCCATCGGGTCCTTAGACGTTTTATCACCATAACATCTCCAAATAGGTTCAACCAACGCTATCGCTTTTTCCAACCCTTCTTTTTCGTGTCCATTTCTAACCTCCTCAACCATCTTCTCCATTTGAGGGTAAAACCGTTGGAGAGATTCCAACATCATTTTCATCCCCATCCACTCTCCATTTCCGTGTTTCACTAGCTTTATACACACAAAACGAATCAGCCCATATACCAACTCAACGTCTTTTTCATTCAGACCGACCACCAAACCCGCTAATAAAAACTCACCGACAGCATCTAACACGCTATGGTTCGCTCTCAAAAGTACAACCATAGCTTCCACAACTTTTCTAAACGTTATAAATTTCGACGATAAAATAACCTTATTTTCGTCTTCCGAATCATCATCCTCCTGGTTATCAAAAACCTCAATCTTAGCCAAGATTAAGATCCATGAAGGAAAACCAAACTTACTTTGAGTAAATCCACTCGATGGTTTCTTTATTTGCAAGGAACCTAATGCAAGGATCAAATCCGGTAGCCATAGTTTCACCGAAGAAAATAAAAGTGATCCATAACGAGATCCCAGATGTTCTTCGACTGATATAACGAGGTCAAACAGATCGTTAGCGAGGTTGTGGACTTGGATTGAAGGTGTGGAAGCTTCTGAGGAATTTGTGAGGACTAGATTTAGTAACTTGGCAGCGTAGGTGAACGAGCTTTTAAGACATAAAAATGTTTCTTTTAAGTCATCATCGTTAAACTCGAGCTGCCCATGTGAATGTTGTCTTAAGTTGATGACTATAAACTCTATGTATTGTCTTGTAAAGTTTAAACATCTTTCTTGGTGCTCGTTGGTATGATCAACTGTACTTGAATCGGTAATAAACTTGAGGATCGATGTTGATAGCTTTACCAGGTTTGATATCCGTTTTTGTTCCGGAAATGGTGGTCCTACATGAAGTCACGGGAAGAAAATGTTTACATCACAGGTTCAACAAAAGTATGCCGGTGAAAAGATACATACGATATATATATATATATATATATATATATAATAAAACATACGACCCCTTGCAGTATATTTCACGCTTTGTTGATAATATTATATAATATCATATATGGTGTTTGGTAGGACTAGGACTAGGGCTAGGACTAGGACTAGGACTGGGACTGGGACTAGGACTGGGGCTAGGGCTAGGACTAGGACTAGGACTAGGACTAGGACTCGGACTCGGACTAGGACTGGGACTGGGACTAGGACTAGGACTGGGGCTGGGACTAGGACTAGGACTGGGACTAGGACTAGGACTAGGACTAGGACTAGGACTAGGACTAGGACTGGGACTAGGACTGGGACTGGGACTAGGACTGGGACTGGGACTAGGACTGGTCAGGACTAGATAAGTTGCCCCTAAAAATCGCTTGATAATTTTATATAATATGGTATAATAGTTATAAATGACATAAACCAAGTAAGTATTTTGATAATTTAATTTATCAACATGTTTACACAATTTTCATATACATAAATACGTACATATATTATAGTACCACATTTGAATAAAGAATTTGATATGATTGATGGTGGTTCAAAAAAGCTTGGTTCGTACAAAGGAAAAACTATGGTTTATTCAGTTTGGAAGGTCCTTATGAATTGGTGGAGGTGCGGTGAAAGTTGTTGCAGCGAAAGGGTGGTAGGAGTAGTGGTGGTGACTGGCGTCCGCCAATGACAATAGAGGATGTGAAGAAGATGGACAATGGTGGTGGTTGCGGTCGGCAGTGGAGGAGGTACTTGTGGCTGATATGGTGAAGGTAGAAGTGGTGGTGGATGGCGGCAGTGGTACTGGTAGCCGATGGTGGTGGTGGTGGTGGTGGTGGATAACGGTGAACGTAGAGGATGTAAAAATGATGGACAAGAGGCGCAGTGAAGATTGTTGCAGCAGCAACAATGGTGGTAGAGGTAGAGGCGGTGGTGGCTGGTGGACAACGGTGACTATTGAAGATGTGAAGATGGTGGACAATGGTGGTGGTGGTGGCAGTTGCCAATGTTGGAGGAGGTAGCTGTGGTTTACATGTTGAAGGTAGAGGTGGTGGTGGAGGTGCCCGACGGTGGTTGTAGAGGTAGTGGATGAGGTATTTGTAGTGGAGGCGGTCGGCGGTGACTATCAGTGGCCAATGGTGGTGGAGGCGATGGTGGGCAGTGGTGTCCATTAAAACAAATACCATATTATTGTTGTATCAACTGAGGGTAGGCGTCATTAAAACAAATACCATATTAGACGAGATTGGACTAGGTGAAACTGAGGTAGGCAGGTGAAAGAATTGAAGAAGGTTTTAGGGTTTTAATCTGACATGGGTGGTTTTAGTAATTTATCGAGCTTGTCTTATCTTCCAAGTTTTTATTTGACGTATTTTGATGGAACAAAAAAATGGTAGTACTATAAATAGTGGCCTGTGGGTACAACGGTAGGAATAATTTACCGTTATCCTTGTGATTAGAGTCATCCTGATGTGGTTTGCATGCCTTTCTATGAGCACTTGATTTATACACCTTATCTGTACAGTTGACTAGATGCTCAATTGTTCTCTCCAACAAAGTTTGCTGCAACCAAAAGAAGAGGGAAGGTGGAATAGTTAAAAACAAAATAGAAAGGCATACCAACAATGTGTAAGTTTTTAACAAGAAAATATTAGAGACAGAATATGACACAAATATATCATATGATAAAAGTTTTATAAAAAAACCCATGTAAAATCCGTTAATAAACATTGTATCATGTGTAAAGCAAGTGGCTTAATGGGACTCACAGCCTATTGCGGTCAGCTATAAGTGACTGTTTGGTAGTGGCTTAATGATATATAAAGTGGCTTATTCATTAAGCTTCTAGGGGAGAGCTTTATGCAGAAAGCCAAGTTTTGACCCAACCTGCCCTCCCAATTAAAAAACACGCCTCTTCCATCTATGAAAAAACCCTCCCGAACAAAAACCTTCTCAATCTGTACATACAGATTAATCCATACAAGACTTAATGGAAAACCAACCAAACAGCCCCTTAATCCTCACCTCCCTAGCTAACCCTCCTACAAACTATATGTCCTAAATGGTCTACTGAAAAATAACTCATTTTATTGGCTTCGTGGATCAGATATCTACTGTGCACTCCACAAGAAGATCGATCAAAATACACATATTTACTTAACACATATATTGTTGATGATATAGATTTTGTCATTGGCACAAGGCAATCATACATCATATAACTTCTATGATATACTTGTTAACTATCAAAGAGAGGGTCAAAAAAACCTGAAACTGTTTAATATAAAAAAATCAAATAAACCGGTATGTAAAAAAGGATTATTAAAAAGGATTTTCAACATTGATTACTAACCTCAGAAGCTAAGCTTGTTGAACCAGCGCAATCCGTGACCTTTGAACCATGATTCTTGCCATCATTTAATTCCAAATTCTCAACAGACATATGAAGACTAAGAGATGTGTACGCCAACACAGGATTAGGGTTTATGTAATCACGCTGAAGGCACTCCATAATGCTGAACTCAGAAATGACCTTTAAAGCATGGTATAAAGATTCAATGCTTCTAGAACCTAAAACTGCTTTCCGAGTGTTGCTATATGTTAGCAAATCCTTTAATTGCCAAGCTATACCAACAGAAACTGTATAATCCTCATAAAAGTTACTTTTACCGGAATCAGAACTCTTCTTCCCACTCGTACGTTTACATTTTACCGAAACTTTACTAGCATGTTTACCTTTTCTCTTCTTTCCAGATGAAGAGTTATCTTTTGTTCTTTCTGTGTCATATTTTCCAACACATCCATTGGCAGTTTTTACCAAAAGCTTTTTAAAACCTTCAAGCATATAATCAATCCAACCACATGACATCATCATTTTATGAACCAATCTCACCTGTTCTTGTCTTTCCTTATTATCAGATAAATCAATAAACTTTGTGACCAGTTTCATGCATTCTTGGCGAAGAACATTAGCAGCATCAGGAACGACATTTAAAACAATTTTGCACACAGATGCTTGAGCCTGACCAGTATTTGCAGCAGTAAACAAGTGAAGAAGCTTTTTAGCAGTCAACTCATCCTTAAAAGAAGCTTTATAAATGTCTACGGTAGATAGATTGTTGCAAATATTAGCAGCAGCCATAAGTATGCCATCGATCTGATCTGCACCCATATTGGCATTTGAGAGGACCAAAGTGGTTAGAACTTTGAAAAGTCTATTGAGTAACTGTGGAGATGCTCCTTCACTTAAAGCAAATTCACAAAACTTTGCACCAGCAAGTGGGGACCGTCTTATAAGTGTCACACAGCGTTGACATGCTTCTTCTGGAGTTACCGTTGTGGGAAAATAAGAAGGTAGGAGAAGATTAGTGATTTTTTGCCCTACAACTGCTTGATCATTTGCAAGTGTTGATAACAGAACATCTAGATGCACCACCTGTAGAAAATAGATAAATAAATTCCATAAATAAATCGGTCGAAGAGGTGCTTGAGTATAACCATTCTATCAACACTTACAATTTACAAAGAATTTGTACCTTGTGAAACTGAAAATTGTGAATACCCTTTAAAAGGAGAAGGAGGTCTACAGTGGCACTGCGTATTGGAAGGGCCGAATCCATAATCAAATGTCCTAACCTTGGGAGAGTCACTTTGAGGATTTCATGGGAATGAGGGTTACCAAGCAAATAGATTATACCATTTACTGTTGAAAGCCTGACCACATTGCACATATCGTGGGCCATATCATCTAATATTTTGGTGATTAGTTTGGTGATGGTTGAAGATGGAATTATCTCCCAAAACATATGAAGAATGCGACAAGAACCTTCGACTGCAACAGCTCTTATATCTGGACATACATCCATTAGTAATTTCTCTATTAAAAAAAACTGTTTATGAAGCAATGTTTCTTTAACATCTCTTGTGGCATCAGGATCTTCGAGAGGGAACACATCTATTAGTAAGTGCAGTGCATTTTGGCGAACATTTGAGTTGGCAGCCTGCCAAAGAAACAGTAGCAAACATCATGTTTTCATTAGAGTAATTCGATTATATAACGCATGGACATAAAGTTATAACGTAAAGCAGCATCTTATCAAGTGTCTGGATTTTAACCTTGTAATCAGTAAGAATTATTTCTACCTCTTTTCAGTATTTAATACAAGAAGTAAGAACCACCATTTCTTTCGGTATTTTATACAAGAACGACCATTCCTCACATTATATCTTTTTGTCCTTACTTTATTGCTTGTAGATCTTTATTGCATTGTTCTTGTAATTGGTTATTGTCTACTGTTTGGCACTTGTTAGACACAATTGAGATTCTTTTGTTCCGTATTGTTGTTGGGCTATTAAACTAGTTGTTTGTTTAAGAACTGAACTTAGTGCTTGTGAAAGGATAAGTTAACTATCATCCAACAGAAATATGAAAAAGACTAGGTTATATGCCTATATGATTAAGGAACCTGGTGTTTGAGAAGTTGGTCAATCTCATGAACAAATACAATCACTGTTTGTTGGTTTTATAGTTGTTAAGACAATTAAAAGCCAACCATGACAAAAAGTTGCACAAAGGGATGCAAGGATGAAAAGTGAAGAAGAAACACGCACCTGCAATGATCGGAAAATAACAGGCTCTGCAAGATTGAAAATAAGCTTCTCCACACCATCAGTAGTTCGCTGACTGATAAAACCTCCTAAAATCCTCCTGATAGAAGCAGCAAAAGAGCCATTACTAGCATGAATTGAGCTATCAATCAATGCTTGCAAAAACTCTTTTTCAATCTCCTCTCTTGACTCCCCTTCCGCAGCCTTCCAAGCACGAAAAACAATGTCGGCATATGCCTCCAACATCGACTTCCGCCCAAAAGGAATCTGAGACCGAATCATTGCCAATGATTCCTTCAAAAGCTGTCTAGATAACCCAAATAAGAAGGCTAAAAAGCGACGCCCTTCATCCATTTTCAAATACAGTGGGGATATCAAGCATCTAATGAGCAATAATTTCAAGTCCTCTATACTCTCATCCTCAAAATCAAACAACATGAATGCGTCACGAAGAGCATTTATTTTATGAACATCCACTTTCTTCTTCAGAGTCAATGATTTTGACAATAAGAACGGTAAAGACTGCGTAATTAAACCTTCCCTACCTGGCAACTCTCGTTTCCACCACTCCTCGCATAAATTCGCAATATCCGACAATAAGTTGGATTCCAGTTCGAAAACAACCAAATTATCATGCAATTCCTGAACCGCCGGTAATAAATCAGACGCAGAAAACACATTTCCAGGATGCGTAACACACAAGTGAGCTACGTAAGCATAAATCTGAAGATTCTCACTAACGTTAGTCTTCGCTTCACGTTTTGCCTGTTCATCAACTGTACCTGAAACGCCCTCTTTGTCGTCGTTTTTGTTGCTTTCCGGCCGTCGTGAAGTTCTACGAACACGCTTAGTTGGCGGCGTCAAAGGCGAATTCGCAGGGGAGGAAGCGGCGGTGGTACCGGATCCTTCCAGATCTTTAAACCGGTTGATGGATTGAGAAATGGAATTGTGGAGGGAAAGGGGGAGTGAAGAAACGACATCAGATGAAGGCTTAAGAGAGTAGATTAGTGTCTTCAAAGTCGGCTTTACAGATCGGAACCCTAATTTGGCCGCCGACGTGAGGAATTCGTCGGCCGATGACTTGAGTGACGAGCGAAGCCTCTTCTCCATCACCGATTTCACTTTTCTGGAATTTTCTTTTTCTTCGAGCCGTTGTTTTCTAATTTTTGAGTGTGGAGGTTACGCGTACAGGTTGGTTACGTGTATTTTGGTGAATGACGAATGAGAAACGAACATGTGTTGTTTGTGAATGTTTACGAGCGTTCTGTCCGTGCTACCATCTGTCACTTTTATAGTTAAATTTTTTGAAATGTTTGTGATGGCGCTCGATTCTAACCGGGTGATTTTCTTTTAAAATTTTGAGTAAAGTACGATTTTAGTCCTTGTTTGTTACTTGTTTCTTTTTTAGTCCCTGGTCTTTAAAATTTTCCTTATTCTAGCCTTTTAACTAATTTTTCAACTAAAAATTTAATAACATTAATAATAATATAATATATATATGGTGGCGGCACTTCTTCCCTTTGGAAACCATCAATGACGAAGACCAAAGTGACGAAACACAGATCATTTGATTAAAACAAAAGACCAAAAGTATCTTCATCCTTCCTCATTTTATCTGGTTACTCGTCATCTTCAGTGGTGCCAACTGCCAAACGTAGAGTCCCAGACAAAAAAGTTCGTCCATCGTCCCAAAAATGGATACCCAAAGGGGGATTTGGTTACTTTGGGTCTTAACGATATTTCTAATTTTCATGTTGTTAAGCGGAGAATTTGGGGTTCCTTTAAATAAAAGTATATAGGGATCTTACCATATTTTGAAGTTGCCTAGACAACCAACAGGTGGATTTCAACAATTTGCACGTCATATCACCTTGGAATCTTGGATGCCATTAAAAACGAGTCATTCATTTTTTTTCCTTTTTCCATAAAGTTTCATTTTTTGTCAAAAGAAGATGATTGGGCTATTGTGATGTACAGTACGGCCTGAGTGTTCATCATTGGTTGTTGGAGCATTTTACGAGAATGGGTTATTGTTGTAGACTTGAGTCCTTGATTGCAAGTTATATTTCTTGATGTGTTCTTATCTTTTTTTTTTAATTCAACGTTCTTGATTTGGATGGAGCTTGAGTTTGCATTTCACAGGAGGGTGGTTAGGGAATGTAGAGGGAAACCAAATCAACCTTCAACAGAAGAAAGGAAGGTAAAGAGAGGGTGGTTTAGGAAGTAGGGGAAAAAAGATAAATGATTACGTTCATCGGAAAAGAGATGAGCATGTAATGGAGGTTGGAGGAGGAGAAAGGTAAAGGACCACCGGGAAGAGATTATATTCATCTAGGTGTATGTATAATAGAAAATATAATACAATATTTATATTGTATTATAAAGCATTTGGCAAAACTCTTAAAAACCGTTTTTGATGCATGTAGTACTGTTTGTTGATGCATATTACTTAAAATTTAAGATTACAAGTAAATTATGCGTACACATATCTTATTAAAATCTCATTCCTGAATTCGTGTAACTGACTACTAATAAACATAATCAAATACAGGATAAACATCTTATTTTAAATATAAAAAAACTAAAATATAATTAGGATAATCACTGATTTTAACAAAATACTTGATTATTACTTTTATAAAAAATTATATTATTAAACCAAAAATAAATTTACTTCGTTATTAAATCTAAATTAAAATATAATAAAAAACAGAATTAAAGAAATTACAAAAAAAATCTTTTAAATAAAACATTAAAAATTGTTTTTTTTAAAAACACATAAAACCACTATGACATTAACAAAGATAAAAAATAAAATGAAACATTAAAATAAAGATGTATCTCGCTGTGCGAGTATCTTTCTAATAATATTATAAATTATTTAATGTAATTAATGTTGTAATTTTTAAAATAGAAAGTCTTACGAAATTAAATGTAATTTTAATTAACATCATGAAAAAATCTGAAAATACTTTGGGTTTTATTCCTACTTCTGGTTAGAGTTTTCACTTTTTAAGTTCTCCTTTTTAACAGCAAACTATTGTTGTGAAACAAATGAAGTTTTAAAATTTAAGACACCAAATTAATTATTTGAATAAAAAAAAAGCGAAGTCTTCAAAACTAAAAAGGTCAAACAGAAAAACTCTAAATTTGTTAATTTTTCTGTTTAATTTTATTTTTTCCAAACCTTATATTTTATCTTGTTTCCTTTTTATAAATATCTCGTTGATGTTAAGAAAAATGTATTATAAAAGTCCTATAACAAACCAAAACTATAACTTAGGAAAAGAAGGTAAAAGAATAACGAAATTAAAATCCTAAAAATAGGGAAGTTCTACTTAATCAATTTAAAAACCAAAAAAGTTTTTCAAAAATAGGAAATTGATCTAAGATATATTCTTTGTTTTGTTTAAATGATGATTTCATTCGGGAAAAAATGTATTTTATTTCTTATATCAGATATTCATAGGTCAAATCGCATTGACTATCTTAAATGTGCACTCGATCAAAAAATCTCATAGGTCCGCCACCATATAAAGCTACAAAATTAAAATTCTAGCTGAAAATTTATATAAACATCAACATGAGTTGGATTTCAGTGAGAAATTAAGTTATGGTGAGAAATGTAAGAAGAAATATTCACACTTAAAGTCTTTGAATGAATCATAATTGAATGTTAACACTAACAATATGCACTCGATCAATTCTTTTATAAAACGAAACTCATGGATGGACATAAAGATTAAAAGTGATTAAGAGTGAAGATTCATTCTTACGTTTCTTACATGATTTTGTGCCATATATGCATTATAAATATATATTTTTTGAAAGTTGTTTTTTTGAGTCTTTATAAGTTATAAATGGTTTGAAGTAGTATTTAGATGACCTGTAAACATCAACCATATCATCATCATTCGTCATAAAGTGTATAGGTTTATAACATTTGATTTAATATTTAGTTTAATGAAAACAATTAAGTACCAATGGATCAAATGTTTAAAGAGCTTCTCAATAATAACTTACATGCCAAGATAAAATCATCAATTTCATGTAATGATCCTTAATGGAAATAAAAAAAATGGTTGAAATTATTTGGTAGAACAAGGTAATATTTATTAATTTATAGTTATTTTTGTTGAACATTGGAGAAGGGGTAGGGGTGACTCCATCCCCGTCTCCCATCCCAATCTCTGTTTTTGTCCCTATACCTGTCTTTATTAGAAAATATATAAAAAAAAATTAGGTACGTCAATTAGTCTGTATAGATTCGGTCCATTTATATGTTGGATAAAAACAAGTTATCAAATATAGAAAAACAAGATTATATACTTATATTAAGTTTGTTGAAAGTAAAACAATTAAATATGGTATGTGGTCGCAAATAATCACATCTAGATGAGATGATAAGAGGAAGGGGGGGGGGGGATAACAAAAGCAAAGAGAATATGAATGGTGGAAAATGAAAGAAAGAAAAATAAACACGACTCTAATTAAAAAGGAAAAATATGTAAGCAAAAAGTAAAAAACTCTGGACAAGAATGAACGTATTTTGTGAATATGAGCTCAAGTTAAGTATAGAATCTCAATTATATGTTTTATATCATACTCCGAGTATCTTTAACGATTAAACTATTTTAAAAAATTTAGAGATTTGAAAAAGAAGTTGTTACAAAAGTTATCCTAAACTTTGCTGTAAAATAGAGAAATAAAACGAGAGAATGGAGAATCTTTATATTTAAAAAAAACATCCAGAAAATATAGCATATTTATTAGAAATGTTCATGCTCTTCTAAAATAAACGGCTAATTGTCTACAATTAAAAAGACGTACAATTTTATATATTTATCATTATTACACTTTTATTTAGCCAAATGACCATTTTATTCCTCATATATAGATGTATTAATGAGTTTTTGAAGTGTAGACATTTATCTTAGGATGGATCGAGTATAAAGTTACAAACTTAAGATTTTAATAAATAATGTATAGATACATCAACAAACCAATGATAAAATCTATTATGTCTGGAAGCTAGCTTTTAAACTCTTTTAAAATTATAAACGAATAAAGTAGTATTCAAAACGACATCAAATATCAATGATATCATGGTCACAAAAATCATTTCCAATCAATCAATTTCAATCGTAATGAACTTGCTTTATTCACCGTTGATTCTTTCTTTTCTCTTTTTGGATATCAGTCCAAAAAAAACATACCCAATACGAACAACAAATCAGTGTTTAGAGAATCGATTGACAATGATATTGAAAATGTTAGCATTTTATATATTTTATCTTATACTTCAAATATTTTATTTATTAATGTGCTCAAAATATACAGCGCAATTTAATATGTTGTTTGATAAAAATAATTGACTATTAATTAATCAAATATTTAAAATACTTATGCATATGGTGTGTAGTTCGGTTGTCAAATGAGTGTGATGACTTTGCTTAAATATAAGACAAGCATTCGGTTCGATTCGGGGATCCTTCACCCTTAGCCGTTGAGTGAGTAAAATATGTCCTTCACATTACTGTTTTTAGAGGCGAGTCTCTTGTAAAACTGATTAGCTTTATCGATAATCATCTTCTTACTCAATATTTAAAGTGTTTCTCAGTATAAAATAAAATCATCTTAAACTGAAAAAAAATCATTAAAATTTTGCCAAGAAGATATTGAATTTCCTTTCAACACTTTAAATTTTTTTTCATTATAAGAGCATTGTTATGTAATTTTTTTTTTAATAAAGACGTGATTATGTTTGATGTTAAAACGAACCCACAAGAAATGTTAAACAAGTACAAATGAAAATGTCTTGCTAAAATCGAGAAAAATCAAAAGAAGATGTCGTGATTGGTATTTTTAGCATTTGTTTTTATTGGTACGTCTTTTAGTTCTAGATTATTCTAAAAATTAATATTGATCTAATTCTACTGAAAACCAAAACCAAATACTTGTTTTCTCTTAATATGTCAACAATTTGAGTCACGTTAAGATTATTAAGGATTTTACTGATTGTTTTTGATGGACCAATAAGATTAGTTAAGACGAGCACAAGTTAACTCAAACACTTACAACTAAAAAGATATTTGTTTTCTTTATATTTGAAACAATCTTTTTTAAGTTTGTAGCGGTGACATCGAAAGACTTAAGCTCGTATTTTGTAAATTATAATACATAATACCTCACTAGTAGAAATAATTTAAAGAACGTTTTAACATAGCCGTAAAATCAAAATAATTTTCTAGACATCCAAAATCTCTATTTTAAATCCTTCACGATAAAATAGGATTATAATGGAATTCAATTCCAAATTCTTTCAGATAAAATTTATTTCCGCAAATCAATCATGACCTAACAATCCTAAAATATAAATATATCATATATATTTTTTGAATTGTATAAATGAATTCTCTCATTATTAAGTTTTTTTTAAATACCCACTGGCTTCCGATGAAAAAAATAAATTATGATGAGGAACGTAAGAAGAGATCTTCATTATCGGATCAGTCTTAATTGAATGTCAACACTATTGAGGTGCACCAAGATGCACCGAATCAATTTTTTTATAAAATGCAATTCATGAGTGGACATGAGAATAAAACTTATCAAGGTTTCAGATATTTTATTACGCTTTTCATCTTAATTCTTCTTCTCACACGACCCTCATCTTAAAATACAATATATATTGTATAAAATAGGGACGAGCTTCGGAACCCGCTGAACCGGAACCATCCTGAACCGAACCGGTACCGAATTTGGGTATTTGGTGCTCACATTTTGATGAAATCGGTTTCAATACTTTCGATTTTGGTAATGGATATTTTCCGAATAATACCGAACCGAATCGGGTATAGGAATAGTCATTTAGATTTTTTAAGTGTCCCTTCTTTTTCTCAACCACAATCTTTTCCATGTTTGAACCCAATATTTACCTAAAAGTTTTAACTCTTAAGCTAATTTTCTCTAGGGGTGCCAATTCTCGACACGACACGTACCCGACACGAAAATAAACGGGTTAGGATTGAAGTTTCTGACCCGCCAACCCACCAAATAAAAGAGTCGTGTTCGGGTTGACCCAAGCATGTCGCGGATCGACCCACCATTTTTTACTTAAAAGTTTCAAATAGTCAAAATGGATTTGTTTGAATTTGGTTGTGTTTGGACTTTTTATTTGTTTGAAAATTTGATATTTAAATTTGGTTGTATTATTAAGTGAATTTGATTGTATTATTAGGTGAATTTGCATGTGTTTGGATTTTTTATTCGTTTGAAACTTGTGTTTGGACTTTTTGTTTAAAATTTGATTTTTGAATTTGGTTATATTATCAGGTGACCCGCCAACCCGAGCGTGTGCAGGTTAGAATTGCATATCTCGACACGATTAGCTAAATATGTCGTGTCCGGGTTAACGCTTCCTAACCCGTCAACCAGCCAATCCGCGACCCGCCAACCCAAACGCGACCCAATTGCCACCCCTAATTTTCTCCTACTTAAAAAAAAAAATATCTCCAAATGCATAAGAAAATCGGTTTTTTAATCATCAAAATTCGGTTCCTTCGAATCGGCTCTCACCCCAATGATCAAACTCAAATAAATTTTGATTGTTGAACTTTATATTGGTTGTGGTTGTATCGGTATCGTTTTTTAAATTCACCAAATAAAAACCGAACCAGTACCGAACTCAAATATATGGTTCAGGTTTCAGTTCTCAAAATTTGTCTCAATTATTTTCGGTACAGGTTCTGGACCGAACCTATCCCTGGTATAAAAATATGAATATTGAATTATTGAAAAAATGGGATGAATGGAGTTAAAATAACACACTTCATGAACTTGTACCGTACAATACACAGTGATCCGTCACATAGTTTTCCGGTGGGGTAGGGAGGTACGGATATTGGAGGAGCATGAACCGTTGAGTGTACATCCACTACAGCGAATCAGAAACTGGCTCACTTAACGGCCACCAATGTGCCACGTCAGCAATTGGTGAAACGTCTTTTTTTTTTCTTTTTTATATCAAATGAGAAATTTTGGTTCCTAAGAACATCTCCAACATCATCTCCAAAATAAAGAAAATCAGAAATATGGAGATTTTGGATGAGAATTATGCTCCAACAGCATTTCCAAAAGTTTCTCCAAAATGGAGAAAACATGAAAATTGATGTTTTTTTCTCCATATTTGGAGATTACCCAAAAATGATTGCTAAGAGAAAAAAATTAATATTTTATTCACGATCTCATTTTCCCACATTTTTTATTTATTACAAGTTGTTGGAAGTTTATGTTTTTTTAACAAAACCACTCTATAAAAACTTTATTGAAAATTGTCATTTTATAAGAAATTTATAAAAATTATTACTTTATAAAAACTTTATTGAAATTTATCATTTTATTAAAAATTACAATTTTATATAAAGTCTCCTGAACCTTATTATTTTATGAAAAAATCTTCGAAAATTATTGTATCATTTATAAAAAATATGTTTAAAAGTTATCATTTTATAGAAAATTTGTTGAAAATAATATAAAATATGTTTAAAAGTTAGTTAATGTGAATATTTTAATAATATAGTTAATGTTGATTTCTCCAAAATGGAGATGCTGTTGGAGATGAGTGTAAATATTTTTAGAGATTTTGACATTTTATGTCTGTATTTTGGAGAAACTTTAGAGATGTTGTTGGAGATTCTCTAAGAGCATCTCCAACAACATTTTTTATTTTTATTTTTCTAAAATAAAGACATAAAAATCAAAATCTCTAATGCATCTCCAACAGCATCTCCATTTTGGAGAATCCAACAATAATTATATTATTAAAATATTTAATATATTTAAAAACTTTTAATTAACTTTTATATTATTGGTGGAAGAGGGGTACTATGAATAAAATATTAATTTTTTTTCACTTGGTAATCATTTTTGGAATAAATCTCCAAATATGGAGAAAAATTCATTCTCTCTCATCTTTTCTCTATTTTGGAGAAACTTTTAAAAATGCTGTTGGAGCATAATTTTAGTCCAAAATCTCTATTTTCTTCATTTTCTCTATTTTAGAGATGTTGTAATTTCCTTATAATTTCTTTGAAATGGAGAAGCAAATAACAAAATTTTAAAAAAAAAGTGCATTCATCTCCAACAGATTCCCTATAATTTCTTCAAAATAATATTAAAATATTGCATTATCTATTAAAATATCATTTCTCTCATTAAATATTTATTTTTCAAAATTTTATATTGGTCAACTCATTTGGTAATCATTTTTAGAGTTAACTCCATATTTGGAGAAAAATTCACTCTCTCTTCTAATTTCTCCATTTTGAAGAAAGTTTTGGAAAAGCTCTTGGAGCAAAAAATTTGTCCAAAATCCTTATATTCCCCTTTTTCTCCATTTTGAGGAAGTTCTTGGAGATGCTCTAAGCCCAATAACCCGAAAATTGTTTAAAATAGTTATTTTACGTTGTGTTTTTGAAATTCATTCTAGGAAGTAAAGGAAAGACAAGCGAGTGAAAAGGAAGGAATGGAAAAATAATTGTGTTCTTGAAACTTTTTTTACGAAAGAAAAGAAAGGAAACGGAGGGAAAGAAATGATAACTTTCCTTCCATATGTGAGAGGAAAAGGAAGGAAAATAAAAAAAAATTATTAAAATTACAAAACTACCAAACCTTTCATTATAAATGATAAATTTTTAAGGATATTTTTGTAAAATCGTATTTTCCTTTTCTTTCTCTTCTGTTCAAGAACACGAAAAACTATTTTCTTTCTTTTACTTTCCTTCATTTTCCTACCGTTTTAAAAACATAAATAAAAATTTCATTTTCTTTTTCTTTTTTTTCCCTCCCTTTCTTTCCTGGTTAGACTTTCAAATTTATTTTACAATTGTTTTTCTATTTAAATTATTGAAACAAACAAGATTTCATAAGTAGCTTAATAACTTGTAAAATATATTTTTATAAATTTAATTGATTAAATATTACGAAATGTATATAATGATAATAACACTTTAATAGGTTTGGTGAGTAGTATCCTAACATTTTAAGTAGGTTACGTAAGTGACATTTCGTATTAACATCCGGCAAGTAGGATTTTAATAACTTGCAAAAATGTTATTTTATGAATATTAAATGGTATAAAAACAAAGGAATTTAATTATAATAACCAATTTTAAAAACTGATTTATCAAAATGACCAATTTCTTTTTGAGTTTAATAAAATAACCAAAAATTCCTCGAAATACACCCCGAAATACAAAATTTTCGAGCATGTTTTCGAGGGGGTTTAGTTGATTTCGAGGGTGTCTGACCAAAATTTCGAGGGGCTTTGACCAACTTATCGAGGGTGTTCCAATAATTATCGAGGGCCTTTTCCAAATTTTCGAGGGTGTTCTACATTTTCGAGGGTCTTCTAGCAATTTCGAGGGGCTTCATTTTTGGTCGAGGGTGTCAAATTTGTTTGGTCGAGGGTGTCAAATTTGTTACTTGAATTTGATTTATTAATTTGAATTTACATGTTTTACCTCTAAAGTTAGTTAATAAATTACTTTACGTCATTTACTTTTTAATTTTTCGTTTTACACCTTTATCACATTAACGTATATAATCGAATATCAATTAAAATACGCTTTAAAAATACGTTTTAATTTTAACAAATTACACCATGAAAACTGTCTCGTCAATACCTTCGAAATGAGCCCAATATTAAATATTTTTAGATTTAGTTATATTAAATACATATACTTTAAACGTATTTATTTATAATGTCCACAAAAGTATATACTTTCGAAATAATATAATTAAATCTAAAAATATTTAATATCGCTCATTTCGGGCGTATTGATTTAAATACGCTTTTCATGGTGTAATTTGTTAAAATTAAAACGTATTTTTAAAGCGTATTTTAATTGATATACGATTATATACGTTAATGTGATAAATGTGTAAAACGAAAAATTAAAAAGTAAATGACGTAAAGTAATTTATTAACTAACTTTAGGGGTAAAACATGTAAATTCAAATTAATAAATCAAATTCAAGTAACAAATTTGACACCCTCGACCAAACAAATTTGACACCCTCGACAAAAAAATGAAGCCCCTCGAAATTGCTAGAAGACCCTCGAAAATGTAGAACACCCTCGAAAATTTGGAAAAGACCCTCGATAATTATTGGAACACCCTCGATAAGTTGGTCAAAGCCCCTCGAAATTTTGGTCAGACACCATCGAAATCAACTAAACCCCCTCGAAAACATGCTCGAAAATTTTGTATTTCGGGGTGTATTTCGAGGAATTTTTGGTCATTTTATTAAACTCAAAAAGAAATTGGTCATTTTGGTAAATCAGTTTTCAAAATTGGTTATTATAATTAAATTCCCTAAAAACAACTATAAAAAGGACTGGATAGTTTGGAATGGCTATTTTTGACAATTTTGCTCTGATAATGTCCCATAATTAGAAATATATGTTCAATATCTTTTTTTTTAAATTCGTTTCGATGTTTAAAACATCTCCTAGAGATTCTCTAAAATAGTAAATTAGAATTTTCAAAAAAAATTAATATGTATTTACATTACATTCCAGTAGCTTATTATTTTGAACATTATAACATTAATTATATTGTTAAAATATTTCATACATATAACAAGATAAATATGTTATTTCATTATTTTAAGCATTTAATTCCAAAGATTCTTTTTAGTGGAATATACTAAAAAAATGTTGAGCAAAAGATTCTTTTGGAGAATGAGACTAGATAACCACATATCCCAGATTCGAATCCACACGCAAATAACTTGTGGTCATTGGGGGAATTATTTCAGAGCTGCATATTTTAACGGTGCTAAAATTGTCAGAAATTAGTCTAGGTAAATGCCTACGATACCATTTTAAAAAAAATACTAAAAAATATGCATCTTTCATGTTAATTAATTTTTGGTAGTTTTCAAATCTAGAATATTTGAAACGTTCTTATACTTCCTTTATTTAGAAGAAAATGTTTAGAATAATCTATTGTTTCCCTTTAGCATCACTTCTCGTTAGGGATGGACCCATAATTTTTTTCAAACGGTGCACTGTTTAACTATAAAAAAATGTTGAGATCCTTTTCATAACATCATAATTGATCTATTGGTTAGTTTATTGATTTTTATACATGAGGTATTAGGTTCAAGTATTTTATTGCGATTTTTTATTAGAAGCATAATAAATTTGAAATTAAAAGCAAAAAGTTAAAATAAAAATGATGCTAGTGGGATTCAAACTTGGGTCTTGGATGTTGGAAAAACATTACAAAACAACTCTCCCAAGGAAAACTTGTATCTATATTGTAGTTTTAAAATATATATGGTGGCACACAACGAAACGATACGGTTGCGCCTTTAACAAACCTTAGTTTTTTACCCTTCGCCGGAGAAATAATACGGTTGCCCGTGCCACCGTAAGCAACACTACAGGTCCGCCCCTGCTTCTCGTAAAAAGTCGATACGAATCATACAAATTCAATACTTCTTGATAATTTAAAGTTTATCACAATAACAAACTTTCTTAAGAGGTCATATACATGATGGTTCTAGAATGGAAACTTGATGCCTTGATGGTTACTCATATAAAACCATATTTTCTCATCATATTAAAAATACAAAATTAACTTACAAAAAAAACTTTTTCATCTAAGTTTGTGAGTGACAAGTTATGACATCATTTTCTTGCACAAATAGTTGCTTGATTACAACCCATAGTTTGTACAAAATGTAGATATTTAAAAAATAAGCATGACTAAGTTATTAGTGAAGAATTATGGTCACACGGTCGTCACACAATACTTGCAAAATGGAAACTCGATAATAACTGGTAAGTTGCTTAATGTAAACCCAAAACTTGCTATCAAAAATCATCTCGATAAGAGGTTTGAGTATAAAGTTATAAACCGACTATTCTTACAAGATGTAGACTGGCATGATAGAAACCTGATAACAACCCATTGGTTGCTTAATAGAACCCTATTTTTGTCAACATTTGGACCTTTAAAAAGTGCAAACTAAAAAATAATAATCTTGACCCAATATGTGAGTGAAAGGTTATGGTTGTATGACTCACGATTATTGCACGATACTTAGACGATGAAATTTTATTCACGTACCAATCGTGAGGCAACAACTTTTCTATGTAACTTGGATCGATATTTTTTTATTTATTTTAGAAGATGCTTATTTTTAATAGAATCTGAATGCTGACTATTTTTGGGTTTCTATCAAGCGACCATCCATTGTTAACGAGTTCTATCAAGTTTCTAAATGTGTGAGCATCATGTAATAATGACAAGGTCGTGACTCTTCACTCGTTATATAACTCAGAACAATGTTCTTTTTAAGTTGATTACATTATCAAATATTTAAATATTGGTAAACTTTGGTTTCCATCAAGCAATCATCAAATAATTATCGAGTTCTAATAGTCAACCATCGTAAATCGTGATGACAATGTCAACCATCAAAGAGATTGTAAATAATACAAAAATAAAAAGGGAATGTAGGGAAAAACTAAGATATATAGTATATTGAAAATGATTAGTATTTTTGGATGAAAAATAAACAACTTTGAAACATATTTTTCATACAACAGTCAAGATCGAGCATATTTTTGATATTTGGTCCTCATGAAGCATATGAACTCAACTTTCCCTCTTGAACTCAACAAAAAAACAAAAAGTCATTTGAAATTGAGAAAAATAATTCAAAAATCATTTGAAATTCAACAAAAAAAACTTCGAAAATCACTCGAAATGGTCGAATTAAGTTAAAAATTTTAAAAAGACATTAAATGTTACTAAAAACATAAAGACACGTCGATAAAAATCGTGCTTTTTGTAATTATTTTTTATTTATATTATATGATGTCACCGTATAAATAAATTTGTGGGTCCGTCTCTGTTTCATAATCAATTCTGCTACACTTTTGCATGTTCCAGATGTTATGATATACATTGCGTTCTACATAAGCCGACTATTGGGCATATAAGTTTTAAGTATGTTGCTCAAAGATGGACACGTATTTCCTAGTGCCGAACGTTTACAGGAACATTTAAGCCTACAAATCATATCAACTTGCATGTGTCTGCTTGATTTCCGACTTTGATTTCAAGCATGTTACATCAATGTCAGCCGTACACAAACTTTTGTCAGGCAACCAATTTTTTGAACGGACTTATTTTATATTGATGATATTTTAATTTAACTAGTGACTATAAATTATAAACACCAATCAAGATGTTTAAAAATCGATGTTACATTGAGAAGAAAGATGTGAAAATAGCCGCATGGCATTATCGTGCAAAAAAACACGAAGACGGATTTTTAAGAATAATAACTGCTATTATTTGCGGTGAAAGATTCAAATAAGAAGGATAAATATTAAAAGTAAGACTAAAAGTTCATATAAAAACCATTGAAATAATTATTTTCAAGATGGATATGTAAACCCATTTAAATAATGTATAACGTCGGTTCAAAAATGCATATTTAAATATAATTTTTCGGAATTTATTAATAATTAACATGTGATCCATTTTTTAATCTTCAAAATTTAATTTATCACTATTTAGTCTTTTTAATTGAACTGGCCTCATATAGTTGGAGGTTAAAAAAAGAGTAAATACTGTTAGAAGGCAAGAAAGAAATATTAAGTGACGGTTTATAAGTCAGTTACTGAAAATCGATTTCAGATTGCAAATGTGAACTCATATAAATAATCTATAATATCGGTTCACATATGTATTTTCAAATAGATTTTTTTTCCAACTTTTTTGATGATTCATATATGAACATTTCCTTCTAAAAGTATATACTAAGCTTTTTTACTTGAATTGGTCCATACGGGGAGTTTAAATGAGAACTCAAATTTAATTGTGAACATAAGAACAAATTATAGCACGAGACGTGTTATATTCAAAGTTTTAGACTGAATAATAAAGAAAAACCTTCCAACTAAATATAGGCAACACAGTAGTGTGATGATTCTATTTTGTATAGCTACTGTATATGTAAACTTTTCTCTTTTGGGTGGTAATAAAAAATTCCCTTGCAGTTAAAAAAAATTAATTAAGGTATTATCCAATCAACTAAAAAAACATTTTCCAATAACTAAAACATAAAAATAAATATAAATATCCAAGTTGTTACCAAAAATAAAGTCCATTATCATCCATAGATCAAAGAATCAAATTATGGGATTGGTTTGTAGAGTTTTTCCGGATAGTGTGGTTTGTAAAATAAACCATTTGAATCATAAGGATGATGTCTCATTTGGTTTAAGCTTGAACTTTAAAGATCAAAATTACATGGAAGTCCCAGGTTCGAAATCAAGGAGAAATAAAATCCCTTTGTGACCATGAATGTTCAAATACAGTGATTCTGGACTACCTGTGAAACGGATGATCGTCCTAGGATTAGTCGGCTCGCATAGCGGGTTGGATATCCAGATTAATAATAATAATAATAAAACCATTTGTATGTATACATGTTTGTGTGAAAGAGATCAAGAAAGAACATTTAAAGGAAACTAAGGTGGCGTTTGGTTCACATAATGGAATTTGTCGGAATTGGAATCTGTCAAATGAATTGGAATCTGGAGGAATCATAATGGAAATTAATCATGTTTATGCGTTTGGTTTTCAGGAATATAATGGAATCTGTCTATAGAATTTAAATATGTATGTTTGGTTCGTTGAATATAATAGTGGTAGGGTGGCGGCGGCGGTAGGGGCGGTGATGGTGATGGTAGTGGAGGTGAAAGAGATAATGGTAACGATGGTGCTGCCGGTGTTGGAGGTAGCGACGACAACAATAGTGGTGGTGACAGCGACAACGGTGGCAGTAGTGATGGCTGTGGTTGTGTTGGTGAAGGAGACATTGGTAAAGATGGTAGTGATAGTGTTGGAGGCGATGATGACAACAATAGTGGCGATGGTGATGATGGTAGCAATAGCGGCAATGGGGATGGTGATGACGGTGGTGGTAGTGGGGGTGAGGGAGACAGTGGTAACGATGGTGTTTGAGGTGCTGGCGACGACGAAGTGGTGGTGACGGCAGTGGCTATGGCAGTAGTGATGGTGGACCGGGCGGTGACAACTGTGATTGTGTTGGTGAAGGAGACAGTGGTAACGATGGTATGACAACAGTAGTGGTGGTCAACTATAACGGTGGTGGTTGGCGCTAGCGGTAGCGACGGTGGCGGTGGTAGCGATGATGGTGGTGACATCCGCATGGTGGGATGAAATAGAATTGAGTAAATATAAGTGTATGATGGTTTTTATTTAAAGATGGTACGAAGAAATTGAAATTCCTTGCTGAAATCTAAGGAATTTACAATCCACCACATGTAGAATTTGAATTCCTTACCAAAACTCAAAAAATGAACCAAACGCATAAATAAAATTTGGTCAATGAAACTGGCCATTCTAATTCATTCAGATTCCGCCGGATTCCAACAACACAAATGCCACCTAAGAACAAGCAAAAAACATATGGAAAAAATATAAAATGTCAAATTATTGGATATATACATATAAAGAGAATCTTCTCTTAAAAACTTTATAACTTATGAGATCCAATTTAATCCAAAAAAGTTAGTTGAAAAATAAAAAAAATTATCTGTCTTTGATCTTTTTTTTATCCTTATCCATAAAATATACGTAGACAAAGATATTTTGGATATGCACAAAAGATATACATATTGTAATTTTTTTTCTTAAAAATATTATTACAGTATATGAGCACACCATAAATCTTGTCTACGTGTATGTTATGGATAACGATAAAAAAGGGAAAAAAGATCAAAGAGAGATAAAAAAATTTAATTTTCAATTAATTTGTTTGGATTAAATTGGATCTCATAAGTTATAAATCAAGTATAAATCTACCACTTATCAATACAAAAATCTTTAAGTTTGTTCATAATGTGTTTACCTTGTATGCATATTTAATTGTGCGTATGTGTATGTTACGAAAAGAGGAGAAATATTTATAAATTTTATACAAAACGAATTAATTTTGAATTTTAACAAGTACTGATAATTATCCAGATCCCTTCTTATATTTTTCACCTTAAGTTCTATTCTCAAGGGATTGTTCTTGTATTTTGTTGTGAAGTTTCAAGTGTAAAAAATATGATATCGGTATTACGAAAATAGTATAGCATTACATGATCCAAAGTATTTTTCTGTTTATATTGTATAAATTATCCAATAAGATTGGATGTCAAATTTTTACTAATTTCTTTATTCACGATTAATTTCATTCAAAGAAAGTCTTATATCGTTTTTAATTATTTGTTAAAGATCTTTTTAGTTAATATATCACATAATCCAATCTTATTTAATGTTTTATGACTAGATTATTATTGTTTAAATTATTTCAAGTGTTGAATAAAAATTTAGAAGAATGTTAAAATAATATTATATATATGGTACTCTTTTATACATATTCTATTTTTAGAATATTATAAAAAATAAATATAGAAATTAAATGAATTTTGACCCTTTTATGTTTTATTTGTTTATTTAAAACACGTTACATGCATTTGTACGGTACAATACACCAATGCAATAAAAGTCGGTCAGGTCAAACGAGAGTTTCACATGGGCCAATAAACTACCAAACCGCATAAAAGGATAGCTGGCATCCACAATGATCCAATTAACGGCCAGCAAAGAGCCACGTAAGCATTGTTATAAATGTACACTTTGCTACCTTATATCTTTTGAATAAGTCAAATTGGCCCCTTTGATTTTTGAAGAAATCAAATTGGCTCGTTTAATTTGATAATAAATTCAAGAGTCTTGTAGACCTTATAACCCTTCTAAAACACACAATGGTATCAATTAAAAAAAAAAATTAGTGGATAACTTTTGATAACAACCGTCCACCAAATGTCAACCAGTTGATGGTACGGTTCAATATTAGAAAAAAAAAATTAGACGATAAAACATTCATGATATTCATTGATCTAGTTAAAACACTAATATTAAGTATTTCAAAGAAAAAATATATCATATCGTTGATTAAATTTTAATAGGTATGGTTCATTTGGGTTTGTAGAGTTATTCGATTTAAGGCATTCAGGATTATTGTTTTACCCAAATGGTTAAGAAAATATTTATAATTTAAAATCGTTAAGCTCTTTGAGTAGTCCATTAGTGTCGTTTTTTATGCATATACAAGGGTACACGCTACCCTTTAGAGAGAGTTAACTACACAACTATCATAGGTAGGAAAATTGCGATGTCCTATAAGTAAGTGGATGGTGTTTGGATTCGAATCTAGAATTTCAAGACATCATTTATCATTCCCACCTTATTTCCTATAGAAAATTAAATAGTCTGTCTTTTCTTTAGCTTCTCGCTAGTTTCTTAATAAAATTGCTGCTGCCGTTAAAAAAATAGAAAATTAAGTAGAGTTCATGCCTATACAAAAGTAACTTCCTTCACCAAAAGCTTCCAACCTTATTAAACCTATAAAAACGTCAACATCTTTCTTTTGGTTGAATAAAATAACCTAACACATGATGCTCATGTAGTCATGTTACTTTGAATCTGACAACTTTAATCCATAAAAAAGGTAGACAACACAAATTGCCAAAATATTTAGTCACATCATGTTATTTTTAATTATTGATTATCACAAAACATCCAACAATTATAACTATAAAACTATAACATTTTTCATAGAAAAAAGCTAAAGCAAAATACATAACATAAATCAGAAATAACTAACTATTACCATTTATACATTAATTTTTTTCCCCATTAATTTCCTTTTTGTTGTCTTTATGTAATGACAATCGAACCCTAGGAGTCGCAATTCATTTGGGGATTTGGACTCCTTTTAGGCACAACTATTAAACCAACTTTTTAGATTATTGATATATACCTGATTTGCATTTCACATTGTTACCTTGAATGGGGCAATGTGAGCTGGCTCGAGAAGAGCCAATTAAAAACCCCTTTCTGCAAACAACAATATAATGAACACCATTATAATATCATAAACATATAATTGAAACACATTCTTTTGAAGCACATAATTAAAAAATATATAAGAATTATAATGCCTTATTTGTTTATTTTGCCTACAAAAAGTAGCAATTAAAAAAAATACGGGAAATTGATCAAGATGGTTAATCTTTCCATCTCAATTCACCTTTTAACCGATCAAATCTCCATTTTAACTAGAGTTTACTCTATTTTTTTATGCATTTACGTAAATCCTACTTCTAGATTAAAAAAAGAAAAATAAATTCGTTACTTAAAAATGTAATTTGGTAAAGTGAATTCTCATAAGTCATAAGCCATTTTTGATAGTCACAACATTCTGACTTATGAAAATCTTATTTTCACCGGTGAGGAACCAGTATAAGCTCTTTTATTTTTCCTCCCATCCAAACACTAAAATTTGTTTTCACTGGATTCACACCGGTATAAGTTAATAAGTTGTTTTGATAAGCCCATCCAAACACCCCCAAATTATGCAAAAAAAATTCGTTTTTTAATTTTGCTAGTCAAGTTTACACAACTGCGTAACATATTTTCCCAAACCATAGGTAGGATGAAAATTCAATTGAAAAATGTCTAAAAAATGAATTTGGTTGATAAATTAACTATTTTGACAAACTCTCAAAAAAATTGCCGTGTCCTAAAACATTTGGAGGTTTTCTGTCAAATCAAAATAGTTAAAGGGGGCAAAATGAAACATATCAACGGTGTAAATTAACCACGCGGCAGCAAGGCAGCGCGTGGAGGAGTTTTGCCGCGTCAGATTATTTATTTATTTGATTTTACAAACCGCACGTTTTTAACCTATGCGTCGGAGCTGACAAAGAAACAAATCATCACATCTCTATCTCATCTCACCAACCAAATTTCCAGAATTTCTTTTAAATGTTTTTCCATCAATTTCTCTATAAATCATCCACCATTTTCTATCCAATTTCATTGATCAAACCCTTCTCACAGATCCAGAATTTCAATCCGCCATTGTTACAAGTTAGATATCAGAAATATAGCTTGTAACAATCGGTGGATTTTATATGTAGTTAGATATCAGAATACACACACACACACACACAGAGACAAATACAAAGAGAATTTGACGAGGTTTTTAGGTTTCGGAAGAAGACGAGGTTGATGTTTTTTGAAGTGATTTCTTTCACATAATTCTCAAGATCTGATTTTCGCCATTGTTTTCCAATTTTTCTTCATTTTTAAGGTAACTTCATGATTCTTAAATTCTGAAAAACACAACATTGTAACTCACAAACATAAATCTAAGGTTTCCATATCATCAATGGCGATCCACTCACCCACCACATGTGCTTTGATGTCGGATTCGATTGGATCTATGCGATTATTGGAACGTGTATCGATCTGTACTCTGAATCTGAAATTAAAACATCAATAATTTGGATTTATAATTTATTTTTTAAGAACGAATCATTTGAGGTTGGGGAAGAATCTTAAGAATTATAATTGATTTGACAGAAGAACACGAAGGTCTAGAAATTAATCATGGGAAGCAGTTACGAGGAAAGTCCAATGGTTGTTGTTGTTAAGGATGCACCTGTGCCTCCTCCATTACCGTCTTCATCATCGACGACAACCATGAAGACAAACAGGACAACAACAACGTTGGGACGACGAATCTGTTGTGTTTCTTCAGCCACGTTAGAATCATGGGACCGTCTCTTTGATGATGCTTACAGAGCTGATGTTTCGATTTACACAAGTAGTGGTGACATCATCTGGGCACATTCTAGTATTCTCGTAAGTTTAGTTTCAATTCAATCATCATCGTACAGATTCAACCAAATGTTTTTTTTTTTTTTGTTTTGATCTTAATTTAGATATCAATGTTTATTTTTCTTCGATATATAGGGGTTAGCTTCGCCTGTTTTTAGAGGCATGTTTAATCGAAAGAGAAGAAGCAAACGGCCATTTTCCGTTCCTATACGCGGCGTTCCTCCCGAGGCTGTTCGTGTTTTCATCCGATTCTTGTACTCTTCATGGTAAAATCTCGATTCTTTCATCAATCACATCAACTTTATCTATTTCTGCTAAAACGATATGACATCCTCTAAAGCATCCCCATGATCATCATGGGGATTTAAACTACCTATCTCTAGGTCCTGTGACAGGACCCAGGAGCAGGTAGGTGGTAACTGGAGTCGAATTCCATAACTCCAAAGCTACGGAGACATTTTATTTTTCTGTATTTATTTGATTGGAACTTTAAAAATAAAATTTGTTTTTGTTTGTATTTTTGATGTAGCTATGAAGAGTATCAAATGGAAGAACACGTTTTATCTTTGTTGGTGCTTTCACATGCTTACGTGGTACCCCGTTTGAAACGAGAGTGCGAACATCAACTCGAACATAAATTCCTAAACGTAGACAATGTCGTAGATGTATTTCAACTAGCGTTGTTATGTGACGCCCCTCGACTTAGTATTATTTGCCATCGAATAATCTTAAAGAGCTTTAAAGCCGCCTCTTCATCCGAAGCATGGAAGGCCATGAGAACAAGCCATCCGATTCTCGAAAAGGAACTTCTTGCAACAGTTGCCGATGAAGCCAACGTAAGTATTTCGGTCCATCCTTAATTATTACCCTTGTTTCTTACATGTTGGAGTTTTAGAGCATCTCCATAATTTCTTTAAAATAGATAATCAAAATTCATAATCTCTAAAAAAATATTACATTCAACTCAAACAGGATCTCCATTTTAAAGATTACAATATTAATTATATTATTAAAACATTCTATATTTCTAATAAAATATTATTTATCTCACTTCAACATTTAGTTTTAATTTTTCTTATTGGTATAAAACATAATAAAAAAAAGTTTCTCGTTCATGGTAATCATTTTTTAAGATTTCTCTAAATTTGGTCATTTTTGTAATCTCTCTTGTACTTTCTTCATTTTGGAGATGTCATTGGAGCAAAAAATTGCTTAAAATCCTTATTTTCTCCGTTTTGAAGATGCTTTTACATTAGCTCAGCTAGATTTGACTATTTCTCATTGGAATCTATTTTTTCTCTTCAACGATTCTTTTGGAGGGTAATTTCCACATATTTCACATGGCATGAGAGCAAATTTTGTCTAGTGGCTCGACACACTACAACAAAATTGATTTTATAGGATGCGTAAAATATAGAAGTGTTGTAAAACAAAATACTTTATAGGACTTAAGTTTATAGGACCATACCAAAAAACATCATATGTAAAGGTGTTACAATAGATTCATATGACGTTTTTAGGTGTTTTAACATGTTTTTTAGGATATTTTAAAAATAAAGTGTTATATTAATTATTTTATACGACACTATTTGAAAAAATGTCCTATAAAAAGATTGATTTATAGGATCTTTTTTTCTCGAAACTATAGAACACTTTATTTTAAAACGTCCTAAAAACTAATTAAAACGTCATGTAAACATATAGTAACGCTTTTAGATAAGACACTTTATAATTTGGGTAGAGATACAAGATCTACTACATTGTATCCTTGTAAAATAATTGGTTTTTTCATATCAGTAAAATGACATGATACAATTAATCTTGCAGAGGCAAAACGAGAAGGTGAAGAAGGCAAAGGAGAGAAAGATATATCAAGAATTATACGAGGCAATGGAAGCCCTTGTTCATATATGTAGAGACGGTTGTAGGACAATTGGTCCACACGATAAGGTATTGAACGGACAACAAGATCCATGCACCTACGAAGCTTGCAAAGGCTTGGAATCTCTCATTCGCCATTTCGCTGCTTGCAAACTACGAGTCCCCGGTGGGTGTATCCACTGCAAACGAATGTGGCAACTTTTGGAGCTACACTCACGCCTTTGCATCGATTCAAACACTTGCAAGGTTCCTCTATGCAAGTACGTACATCATCCATTCTTTATATTAATTTATTACAGTAAAATTGGGTTTATAGGATGTCAAATACGTTTAAATAGGATGTCAAATACGTTTAAAGGTCCTAATAGACTGATTTATATAGAAATTAAGTTTATAAGATCAAACAAGCGTGCATTCTATGCAAAACTGTTGCAATAGTTTAATAGAACTTCTTTGGCGTAATAAATAAGTTTTTTAAGAGACTTTTGAAATAAAATTTCTTATTAGTTTTTTTTTTCACAATTAACATGCTATGAACACAATTATTGATAGGACACTTATTTATAAGTATGTTTTCCAAATAATGTTATATGAAAACGACTAATATGAGATTTTATTTTAAGAGGATCCTAAAAAACTTGTTATGACCCCTAGAAATGTTCTGGAAACTTATTGTAACATCTTTACGTAAGACACCAAATTATTTAATCATATAAATGATTTTATTAGGAAATTTAAACATATTTGGCATTCTAAAAAACCAATTTTGTTTTAATGAAATAACAATAATACATCATATGTAAATACGTTGCAATAAGTTTACTGATATTAGAAAAAATTGTCGTTGTTGTTGTTGCAGGAGTTTGAAGGAGAAGACGAAGAAACAGAAGAAGAAAGACGATATAATGTGGAAGATATTGGTGAAAAAGATCTTGAGAACGAAGAGTATAACGGGAGCTCCGTATTTTTCGTTGTCGGCTGCATTGTGACGATGGATATATTTATTTATATACATATATATATATATAGAGAGAGAGAGAGAGAGAGAAAGAGTAGGGATGGATTGCAGAAAACTAAAGCCTGGATGTTGATCTCGATTGTATTGTAATATAATTATATAATCATATATAGGCTAATTAATTTAAGGCAGGTAGAAGCTTAGAACAATGTTATATTGCTGATTTGTTCTTTGCTTATACTAGCTAATTTCTGCAAACCAGCAGCAGATTAATTATGATTATAAATAAATACAAGCGTATTCTGTATATTCTTTTTTCCATAATAAATATCAAAATATTTATTCTATCTATGGTTTATGGTTTATAACAATTACATGGTTTCTATCTCAAACCGCCCCACTTTAGGCTTAGGGCATACTGTACGAGAATGAAGGGTTCTCTATCCTTGGATGTTAATTAGGATGAGATGCATCGAGATGAGGTGCACCGGATCAACTCCTTACAAAGCGTAATTTTATGGATGGGTATGGGAACACCTCCAATTTAAAGGAACAAATGGACTCATTTAGGACCACCTATGATGTGGGTCCCACCAATAAAAAAAGGACCCACTCATATGCGGTTTGATTCTTTAAATTTACAAATATATGAAATCTTCAACAGCTTTTCTATAATTTATCTATAATAGAGAACTAAAAGTAAAAATCTCTAAAATGAATTGCAATCAACTCCAACAGATTCTATATCTTAAAGATTTTATCATTGATTATATTATTTAAATATTTTATAATTTTAGGAACCCAATACACTTTAGAGAAAAATATAAATAAAATGATATTTACTTAATTCTAATTGGTGGAATGAATAAAAAACTCATTTCTCTCTCCTCTATTTGAAGATTTAGAGAAATCTCTATATTTAGAGATTTTTCTATGAATCTTTATTTTAGAGAATGGAATAGAGAAGCTATTGGAGAGGTTTAGAGAACAAAATTATAATTTTCTCAATTTTTAGAGATGCTGTTGGAGATGCTCTAAAAGTTTCACAATATTTTATATACTTTGACCTTTCTAGATCTTTGGAATTGGTTTATAAGAGCATCTCCAATAGTTTCTCTATAATAGAGAACTAAAAGTAAAAATCTTTAAAATGAATTGCAATCAATTCCAACATATTCTCTATTTTAGAGATTTTGTCATTGATTATATTATTTAAATATTCTATAATTTTAGAATCCCAATACACTTTAGTATTAAAATATAAATAAATGATATTTATTTAATTCTAATCGTTTAAATGAATAAAAAATTTATTTCTCTCTCCTCTACTTGGAGATTTAGAGAAATCTCTATATTTAGAGTTTTTCTCATGAATCTCTATTTTAAAAAATGAGATAGAGAAACTGTTGAAGATATTTAAAGAATAAAAATGTGATTTTCTCTATTTTAGAGATGCTGTTGGAGATGCTATAATATGATACCCAACCCTCTCTCTATGATGTATAGAAAAATTCAGTTACAGGGTAACATTCGTTGTAAATTAAGAACAAATAAGAAGGCGACACGTTTTTTCGATCGTCCTACTTTTGTAGGCTACAGACTTCCAACAAACTTTGTGAATACCTCAAAAGGTACAACTAGTAAAGCACACATTACAAGTAAAAGCTTTTTTGAAAATCTTAAGATTCATGAAGAATACCTTCGTCTCCACTCCAAAAACCCAAATCTCTCCACCACAAAAACCATCAAACTCTCATTCTTTTCCCTTCAAATCACTTCCATATTCTGCAAACTCTGAAACCATCATGATGTTGAAAATGGTGATCCTCTTAGCTCCTCTCTTCTTCTTCTTCCTCTGTTCTTCCGGTAAGCTCAACAAACCAGACTCCTCTGTTTCTTCTGTAGCATTTTTTGTAATTTAATTCGTCAATTTTTGCAGTTTTAGGTCAAGAATTGTTGCAGGTTTTGACTCTGCATCGCCATGATTCATCATCTATGGCTTCGATTCCAACAATGGGAGTTTATGTGGATGAAGAAAAGCTTAATGAGGTTTCAAATAGCGTTTTAATGGCGGAAAAATGGTTAAGGATTTATGTTTTATCTCGATATCCTTCTAACAATATAAACTCCATTGTTATTGCTAACAATCTTCTTTGCAATGAAGAGAAAATCAAAAATCGAGAAGAGATTGTTGAATTGACTCTTCATTCGATGAAGAACATCTATTACTCTCTCACTAGATGGGGTTTACAGAAAGAAATCAAAGTTTCTGTTTCGATTTCATCAAATTGTTTCAAACAATCGCACCTTAAACCTGTTTTTGGATTTTTGGAGGAGATAAACTCAACTTACACCATAAATTCACCTCAATTTTCTGATGAAATTGTGAAATTATTGATTTCTGAGCTGAAATCGATGGATGATTTGGGGGTTTTTCAATCGGAAACGATGGATGTGATCTTCCCTATTTCAAAACAAACGAAACCACAATCGAGAAAGCTTTCATTCATCGATCCTTTATGGTGGTCAACAACTCCACCATCACAGGTTAGTTACACCTTTTCACCACTCACCGGAATCCCTTCATTGTCGCCGGAGATTCAGCCTCCGATAATGTCTCCGGCGAGCAGTCCTTCTCCACATTACGGATTCAATCTTCCTCCCTGTAATCCCTACCTTCATCCTCACCAAGCTCCTCCGCCGATTGTTGGTAACACCGGTAGATCAATGGCGGTTCCGCCGACTTCCGGCGGTGGTTATGGGCAAGAACAACTGTGGTGTGTAGCAAAACCTAGTGTGCCGTCGGAAAAGTTGCAGGAGGCGATGGATTATGCTTGTGGTGCCGGAGGTGCTGACTGTGGTCCGATCAACCCCACCGGAAGTTGTTACTCGCCGGACTCGGTTGTTGCACATGCATCTTATGCTTTCAATAGTTATTGGCAGAAAACCAAGAAGAATGGTGGAGTTTGTGGGTTCGAAGGGACTGCAATGCTCATTAGTTCGGACCCAAGTAAGATTTTGGATAATTTCTCTAACATATATTTTGTAACCTTTGTTTTTCTTTTTGGAAATTGTTCAAAATATAACCGTTTTCAACTTATTGACTGAAATAGCCGATGTTATGCGAATGATGCTTACTTAACTTGCGTAACTCACTATTTTCAATATAATATTGCGAAAAAGTACACTTGTATAAGTGTTGTTTGAGAAGTGTTTGCATAGACATTTTGCAAGTAGTGCTTAAGCGACTTATATGATGTCTGCTTTTCTAGAGTATCATGGAGGTGTTTAGGAGTTGGTTATAAGAATTACTTATTGACTTATTCCAACGTGACACTAGTAATAAATACTTTTACGTGTTTGGATAAACAGCTTATACCGGTGCCAAACCGATAATAAGGAATTCTTTAAAGAAGTTAAATCATTCTAAATTATCAAAAGTTGATAAACACTTCTGTAGAAAAACAATAAATTGTTTCAAATAATCAATCCCAAACACTACCACATTGAAAAAAGTGGGTTAGGCAAGTTGTGTAAATGTTATTTGTGTAATATCGGCTATTTGGGTCAATTAGTTGAAAAATGTGGCTATAAAGTGAAGGTAGGGTTAGTCGGCTATTTTGTACATTTTTTTAAGATGCAAAAACAAAAATATGTTGTCTCGTATCTGATACGACATTTAAACTTGGATTGGAGATGACAAGACTAAGTGCGGGAAATGCATAGCTGGAACAAAAGTTAGAGAGTAAAGACAAGATTAATAATTACTAAACTGTTCATGTCAAATTAAAACTTTGTACACTTATTTCACCCATTTAATGCACTCTTGTCCTGTCAAATCCTGTCTCGTGGTCATACTGAACCCCCCTAGCTTTTTCTAAGATTAATTTGATGGGGGATTGATATTTGATCATAAAATGCATCTCTAATTGTATGTTGATGATATTTGCAGGTTTTCTGCATTGTCGTTTCATTCTTGGCTGATTTTTGGGGATCTGGACAAACTGGAAGAGAAGCTACATGATTTGTTGGTGACTTTATGGAATACAAATACTGAGAATATTGATTTGTATTTTATATGTTAAAAATATATATAAATTTTCTTTTTTGATCTTTGTTTAATATCTAATAACTCATACGAAATAAATATATGCATGGCAGGTTTTTGCCTTCTACGATTATTTGTATGTTCTTATTCAATTCCTTAGGAAAATATAAATCGTTTAACAAGCCCATTGAAGTTATTAATATGTTATCAAATTATAAAAACGCTAAAAGGGGCACTCACCTTTTTGATACGTGCTATTTACCATCAAATTCAGTCAAAATGATACCCATAAATATTAAGTAAATTTATTTCCTTCGATCAAATTATAAAGCTAAAAATTAATAAATAATATCAAATTTAAAGTTCAAGAGTATTTTTTTTAATATTCGATTATTGTTAGTTGCTATTGATTCTTTGACGGCTATGGTTTGTACATAAAGAGTTGGTAACTGGCAAACCCACAAATCGACCTACATCACTTCGTCGTAAGAGCATCATTTGAGAAACAAATCATATACATAACGATCCGTTAAAAGGTTGACTTAAGATTCCGATCTCCCAAATAATTATAAGCCTCATGTTATCGACTGCCAGACTGGAACCTTAACATATTTGTGCAGTGTATTAGCTCGAAACCAACAATACTTCGACATGTTTAGGGCTTTGGTTACAGGTTGAAATACCAACAAAACTATTTGTTTTATATGTAATGAATGTCTTACATCGATTAAGTAAACCAAATACGTCATGGATAACAATGTCTTGAAAATATGTATAAGAGGACGTATTTGGAAAAGAAAATTGTGTATATAGACATTTTTTTTAAAGAAAATACACACATCATTTGATCTTGTATATTTTATACCAAAATAATTAATATTGTAATAAAATCATTATATAAAATATGTCTTATAGAACAACTTAAAGTAAAAAAAAAAAAAAAGTATTTCATAATTGTAAACAAATGGTTGTCAAATACTTTGTTATATTCCAAAACCTTAAATTCGGGGAAAGAATAAATTTCTTTCTCATGTATCACTCAAAGTTGCAATGGTTTTGATGAATACTACTCTTAAAGTAGAAGTATATATAATATAGAATTGTTGTCTTTTTAATTTTTTTAGGGGTCTTAATGATAATCGTGAAAAACTATTATTGTAAATGTTAGAATTTGATATATTAATATATTTTTGTTTTATAATTTATTTGTTTTATATATATTTGATGCATAATAGGTATGCTATATACGTACCCTAAATACTATTTGAATAGGCTGCCAACTCGTATATACCCCCTTTGATTTTGTTAAAACTCTAAACCATATAAAAGAAATTCAAATTTTTGATGTTTTAAAACATTGTTTTATAAATATTAAAATACAATTAAGTTTTTTTTCTTCCTTGTTTCAAAATTATGATATTTTATTTATATATTCTTTTGTAAACTAATCTTATTTCTGTAACCTATATAAATCAAATAATTAAAATATTTAAAAAAATGATGAACATTTATTTATTATTATTTAAATATTTAACAAATATGATTAGAGTTTATCAATTATAATTAATATTTTTTATTAAAAAACAATTAATGTATTTATAAAATCAAATATTAATTATCCTACGATTGGAATTGATGTAAATGATTTGTAAGATATGATTAATATATAAAAAAAACACACATATATTAATTTATTACTTTAGAATCAAGTTCGAGAGAAAATATTGGACCAATGGCGGAAAAGTGAAAAAAATCATATTATTGGGCTTATATTTATTTGTTTGGAAAACATAAATATAGAAAGAAAAAAAGATATATTCTCTTTTCATTTATTTTTGGGCTATAAATAGAGAATGTGAAATTGGTTTTGGCCCGGTTTGGAACCGATAGTATCATTTACGTTCTAAAAGCATCTTCAATAGGTTTTTTAAAATCTCTCTAAAAATAAAAAAATTAAAATTAAAATCTCTAAAAATATTTGTATTAATCTTGAACAGATTCTCTATTTTGGAGAAGTCAACATTTATTATAATATTAAAATATTCCTTTCATCTATTAAAATATTAATTTTCTTTTCAAATATTTTGTTTTCAAATTTTCATGGTCCACTTTGTAATTATTTTTGGAGTGTTCTCTCTCCTACTTTCTCCACTTTGGAGAATGGTTTTAAGGAAGTTGTTGAAGTAAATTTTGACTCAAAATTCCTATTTTTTTTCCATTTTCTCTATTTTGTAGAAGTTGTTAAAGATGCTCTAACAACCTTAGATCATTTACGTGTTTTATGGAACTTTAAAGTGTTCTATGTCAAATCAGTTACGTGTACGGGCACAAAAACAAGATTCGTGATGTATAGAACCAAATTTCAAAAAAATAAATCAAGCTTTTATAAACTATAATACAAGTTTTTCAAATAAATTTAAGTTTTTCAAGTTTTTTTTTAAGTAAACGTGATATTTAAAGTGTTAATTCAATAAATAAGTTTTCAAGTTTTTTTTAAAGTAAACGTGATATTTAAAGTGTTAATTCAATAAATAAGTTTTTAAGGTTTTTTCAAGTATATGTGACAGTTTGTACATAAAAAATCAATTTTGAATGATTAAAATTTTAAATTATTTTTTTGAATGAAAAAATAACTAAACTTTTTCATTTTCAATTATTAAGTGCCTGAACATTTTTTTTTCAAAAAAGTAAGTCATTGAATTTTAAGAAATTAAGTACCTATTTTCTGACGACCCTAGATCAGTTACGAGATTTATGAAAATTTAAGTATCAGCAAAAAACGAGATTGGCTATGCATCGAACCGATTTTCCAAAAAAAATCAAGCTATTATAACTTGCAAGTTTTTCAAGATTTTTTCAAGTAAATGTGATATTTAAAGTGTACTTTAATAAATAAGGGAAAAATTCATAAAAAAAACTTAATAAACTATTTCATTTTGAATGATTACCGAACAATTATCCGGGTAAAGCGCTTACTAAGTCATATTACCTTACCGAATGAATATGACAAAGACCAAAAATCTTACCCAACAAGAACGGTAAGAGTAAAGGCAATGACTTGAGAGTTTTATCCGGTAAGTGAGAACGACGACTCTTACCATGATAAACGCTTACCGGGAAAATTGTTGCATATGATATCATTTTGGTAGGCTAAAATCATCCCCAGTAAGTAAGTGAAAGTGTTGGATTTTTCAGATAAGCACTTACTCGGGTAAGTTTTGGTAACTGCCTCTAAGTCTCTAAACTATTTTATGTCAATAGAAAAACATTAAATCTTCTCATTTTGAATGGTTAGGTCCCTAAATAATTTTTTTAGATGAAAAACCATAAAACTTTCTTATTTTGAATATTAAGTCCCTCAACATTTTTTTTTCAAAAAAATAAGACATTGAATTTTTAAAAATTGGTTACTTACATCTTTTTAACCCAAACAAATTATCTGTAACCAGTTATCTTTTGATTCTCCCTCTTATGATGAATAAAAAAATAGATCGAAAAGAGGGAGATCGATGACAGAACTCAACAGAGTGTTAGACGAAACGGAGGATGAACAACGTTGGGGTAAGGGAAGTTGCCAGGAGAAACGATACCGTTGTTTTCGAGGGATTTTAATTGCATAGGATTTGAGAATGGTAAAACCGATTTAAGTTTATTTTTACTTTAAAACTTTATATAGTTTATTAAAAAAAATGTACGTAACCAATTTTTAGGAGTTGGATGGTTTATTTATTTAAAAAAACATTTAGGGACTTAATCATTTAATTTGTGAAAGTTTAATGATTTTTTCATTTAAAAAAATAGTTTACGGACTTAATAAGTCAAAATAAGATAGTTAGTTGATTTTTTTTGAATTTTTCCCTAATTACAAAAACTCGTATAACTTTTTTTTTTGTGTAAAAAACATTAGTTTTTTAATTTTATTAAAAAATAATAATTTTTTTTTGTATTGATAAGAGGTGATACTAAAATGTATAAGTAAATTAAAAAAATTGTCTCCATATTTTTAGCAATAAAATAGGTCATCAAGTTGAGAGTTTTAAATAAGTAGATCTCGTGTAAAATACATTATAATTTTCTTTTCTTTTTTAACTATTATGATCTGGTAAAATGTCTACGGAACATCCAACAGGACATCTATCACAAAAGTCTACCATAAAATCATCATTTAGTCATAAACAACGACCCCATGACATATGACCAATATCAAAACATAATAATTTTGTTACACCTTTTTCTATTTGTTGTCGTTGAGTTCAAATTTACCCGGATTGCATCGTTAATTATTCTGCAAAATACTTATCTTAATGACATAATGTTAAATATGAAAATACTGTAAAAGTCCTTGAGGATTTATGCTTAAGCGTAAGAATCTGAAAGAGCTCAAACATTTGAAAGATGAGATTTTCGACAAGGATCTTAAAAAATTTCTTATAAAAGAGAAACTGCAATAAGATAGATGTAATATTTCGTATTGAGGATCAAATACATAATTTATATATAACAACACTAAAAAGGAATATGTACATTACTCAGAAAATAATTAAAAAACAATTAATGTAATGGTTTGATTAACCTATTTGTCTTAAAAACAAGAGTAAACTACGGTTTTCGTCCCTATGGTTTGTGATTTTTTGTTGATTCATTCATGAGACAACTCAATATAATTAAGTATGAAAGATAAAATAACAATAAAAATGTAAATTGCAAGGACAAAAAAAGAAATAAATTCTAAACCATAGAACAAAAAAAAAGCAACACATTAAACAACCAACATGATGAAAATTGTTGGTTAAAGCTTGTGGTGGATGAGACTATATAATTCATCTATCTCAAGTTCGAATCTAGGCGTAAACAACTTGTGACCACTGGGGAATTATTGTTGGGCTGCATGTTTTAGCAGTCTTAAAATTGTCAGGATTAGTCTAGGCAAATGTTTAGGATACTCTTTAAAAAAAAATTGATGAAAACCATAATTTCAATAATACAAGGACTAAAACAGAAATTTACAACAAACCATAGGGACAAAAGCGTAGTTTACTCTACAAACAAATAAAAAACAATTTAAACATGATTTGGTCCTAATTTCGAAGGGAGAATCCACGAGTGGAGCACGTGACACCCATACACCCTCCACCTTCAATAAGGTATTTTTATAAAAATATATATGTATAATGCTAAAAATACTAACACTTACAATTCGTATTTATTAAACTTAATAATTAAATTGATATTAAAAAAAAGGCAAACTGTACTTTGATGGGGGCATAAGGTAATTGCAGCTAAATCTGAAGTAACATTAGCCTTTTATTTTATTTTTTATTACAGATATTTGATATATTCGGTTTAAGGCTTATGAAAATATTTATAATTTCAGATGGTCTTGACGTTGAAGAAATGCAAAAATCGAGACAATTTACACATAAGAATCCAAAATACGAAAAGAGAACGTAAAAAAGTAGCCAGTTAATATACTCGCATTAATTCCAGTTCACTAGATTTTATTATCATCAAACATAACACATTTTGTTAAAATGGTGAAATATTTATAAAATAAAACGAGGGTTCTAAAGAGTGTATGTGATAAGTAATCATAAAAGTAAAGTATTTGTCGTTTACCATATTTTAAATGTACAATTATTCATTCATCCACCATTTAGAAGATTTACAACATTTTAATGTCAGCTTATTCATGAAATTGCAACTAAAAAATAACATACAAGTCAAATATAAATATCATCTCTTTAAATTAATCCGTAATTTTTCAAAATTAAAACATACATGAAATAGTAATTATAATAAAATATATTCTATTGTTTGCTATTTTTTTTGAAAGACAGCTAACACACACATTTTTCCAGGACATCCGGGCTCCCACTTAAAGGTGCCACCTGACTAATCTCCGTCAGCCACGGTCCAGTCCAATTAAGGGTACCACTAAGTGGCAGACCCATGATCTGGATATCGCCACATGCGCACAACAGAGTTCGAATCTAGATAGTCAGAAATATCATTTACTGATCTTTCAGGATGTTACCTTACAATTAAGCTAGAGACATTTTAATATTTTTTTGCTATTTATATGTATCAATTAAAAGATTCCAAGACAAAGGAAGGGGCCGCATTGTGGTCACCATGAGGATTTGAAGATTCATTTCACTTTACTATTACGGGGCCCTATGCATCCTCCTTTTTATTCGTATATATAACTTTTATATTAAATAATCAATCTTATATTTTTGATTATATTTAGGTAAATTACTGACACTTTCAAATGACGTCATAAGGAATCTACCCCCATCGTAACTAGTATGAGAGGAGATTTTTGGCTACGGGTGTCTGTGGTCCGATTTGAACAGTTTAACTCCTTAAATCATAAACCAAACTACTATAATGGTTTAGAAAATTTTCAAAGTGATTGATTTAATAGCAAGTGACTAAACTGGTCAAATCGGACCACAAAAAAAAAGTATGATCTGACCGGTTTCAAGCGGTTTGAGCCTTTTATGGGCTTTAAGCTAAAAAAACATGAAATCTGCATCTAAAATGAAATTTCTATCAATATAGTACAATTAAAAAATAGCATACCGAAATATAAAAAAATGTATATCTCTAAAATTAGAAAAATATAACGAGCAAATGAAAAAAAGTTAAATAAATCCACCAACAATAGTGATAATTTCGAACAAACATTGAGAAAAAAGAAACACGATTTGGAACTTTGAATTCGATTTTTGAATCTTGCCAATTTAGAAATAAAAACTAAAAAGCATAATAGGTTTGATAAACTTTTTTTTTAACTTGGCCATAAAAGTAAAGTCCACAACAAAAAATAGATATAATTAATATATGTGTCTTTTTGGCGGTCGGTTCGGTTCAAACCGCAGACCGGACCAAAGCGAGCGATTTGGCTATTTTTCAGACCGGACCGGACTGTCAGACCGCTCAAACCGCCAAAACTGGTATGGTTTGACTTGGTTTGACCGGTTTGAGCAGTCAAAAGGGTTTCTTTGAACACCCCTATTTTTTTGCTCATTCAGTGACTAAGTTAACAAGGGTCTCAAGATTAAACTCATAATTTATCTTGTATATAACCAAAGTCGGTTAGCCTCTTTATCAATTGAGCTATACGTCAAAATATTGATTATAGTATATATATATTTTTTAATTTTAATTAAATTATTTAGTATAAATTACATCAAAGATTGTTTTTGTTACCAAGTGTGAGTGTATTTCTTGAATTTTCTTTTGTGTATAAGAGATAAAGTCCGACCACGAGTAAAACTAACATTTATGCATACTTTATTGTCTACTTAAAACGTCTAACTAAAATTATACTACATACACGAACGACCATATTTATGTGCAACAAGTAGAACACATAATTAAAAGTTAAATAATAATATAACATTAAAAAGGTTTATAAGCTGATCTTCATTGATCGAAAAAATAATCTTAAATAAGTTTTTAATTAAGAACATGATTTTTACTTTTTAGACAAATGGTCTTCATATGTCGAGCTTGACTAAAAAAAATCACTTCGAATTCACGAATATGAGAAGAAAAGAAAAGTTTATTTTTTATTTTTTATTTATGTCTTTGATAGGAAAGAGCATGAAATAAAATATATTTTCATGGTCTTAAAACATGAAAAAATGCTCAAATGCCATTTACAAATATACTCTTATTTGTTTTACAATGGTTTGTAATTCATACGAATGTCTAATATTATTGATTTTTCTAAGAGTTATTATTTTTTTTCCTTTTGTTTCCCCCACTTTCGTTTTTGTTCCTTCCCCTTCATTCGTATAAAAAGTCTCAAGAATACACCATAGAAGTCTAGAAGACCGAATTTTTAATCTCGGTTTTTGAAAAGGTCATTCACCTTAACAAAACAGCCAAAATCTTCATAGACGAGCGTTCGCGTTATGAAAATAACAGTGTGGCGAGAAGGTAAGAACACTTCTAAGCCTTTGGATGAGTAAAATCTTCAACTATCTTCATAATTTTTTTATTCAAATTAGTCTTTACTTTTATGTCATTTTCACGAAGTTTTACATACATTTAATCAGTTTCAAACACAAGAATTTGTTAAAGTTTAAGCTCATGATAACAAAAATAGGTAAATAAATTTAAATGAATGCATATACATGTTTTGTCATCACCTTCTTCCCGTAACTTTTACTCTCACTAAACCCAACCCATCTTCATATAATATACATATGAAAAGAAATGGTTGGGTTCTGGTAAGAATGAGAGTTAAGACGAGAAACGTAAGAAAGATTTTCCACCATTGGATGCACCGAGATGTACCGGATCAACTCTCTTTTAAAGCTCAATTCATGGGTGAGTACGAGATTAAAAGTGATCAAGTTTCCAGATCTCTTTTTACGCTTCTAATCTTAACTTTTTTTCTCACATAATTTTATGTCCGTAAAGAAAATAATACGAAGATGACATAGCATAACATAACTGACGTAGCTTATATTCATTCAAATAATTATTAACATGTACATTTTACGAATCGAAACAGCCTTTCAGGTTAGTCAAAATTTGAGTTACATCGATTTGTTTTTCAGGTTAGATTAGACGGGTCGACGGATTTATCGAATTTTTAATATATATATATATATATATATATATATGTACCTTAAGCTATGATGGTCTGAAAAAGCTAACGATTTTGTCTGTCCAAAATAAAGTTTGATAATTTCTGTTGGAATTGGAATCAAGTACTTGATAGGGGCAGGAGATAAAAAAATATTGAGGTGGTGGGGGCGGTGATGGTGGGGGGCAATGGTGGTGCTGATTCTAAAGGGATAAATAAACAACTAAACGCCAAGAAATCTTACTGTGGGAAGTGCGAACATTCTGATCCACCTTTGGCTTTTTGCGATAACATACTGTTGCTTTAATGGCTGGCAAAGATTAACGACAACTCATCTTTTTCATGGTTGGTTGCTATTGTGTTCATCTTTTTTCTAAAATTTCCCCAATTTTGTGCGATCTCGTTTTCCCCTTTTTCTTTTTCTTTTTCTTTTTTCTATTAGCTTTTATTGATCATAAACTCCAAACCCTTAATTTTGTGTCTTCATTGGTCTCAAATATTGTAAAAAGATCACGACAATTAAGTGGGGGGTGTGGGGTTTGGTGTTCTATTTAGCTTTCTTCGTATCCTAAAAAGATTGCACACCAACTGTTTGATTGTTTGTCTCTTTGGGGTTTTTTTTATGCCTTTGAGACCCTTCATCTGTTTGAATTCATCTTTTGCTCTAATTCTGATTGATTCTTAATACGAATTGATTAAATCTTGAGATTGGTGTTTGTTTATTTCGATTGTATATTGAAGTTTTCAAGTGGGGTTTCAAGATAAACTTAAGGTTTGTTTTCTATTTTATTGTAATCCATCCTGCAATTTTTGAAGTAAAATTTGTTGGTTTTAGTGCAAGACTGGTGTGTGATTTTTTTGTTTTTAAAGTACCAAAGCAAGTTGATGTTTGTTTGTTGTCTACTAATTTGGTGGTATAATTTAACTTATATCAAGATCATGTTGGCTGTGTGGCAGGTCCTCCAAATTCTCCCATTGGTAAACAGAAAGATTTTATGGAGGAATGTGGATTTTCTAGGGTTTGAATATTGAAATTTTGGGGGGTTTTTGAGGTGAGAGAAATATATATATATATATATATATATATATATATATATATATCTATATATATATATATAAGGCAAGAGGTGGTGGATGTCAGTGGTGGCAAGTGGTGGTGCCTCTGCCTCTGCCTCTGGTGTCTAAATATTGAAAATTTCTAGTTAAAAAGTATGTGTCATTTGTAGCAGTGTCTCCTTGCCTTTGCTTACCCCCATTCTTTTTTCACCATTTTTTTTGGGGGGTTTATGATAGCAGCAAGCAGCAGTATCCAAGGTAGCAAAAGTCTCTTAAAACTTGACTCATTTTTGTTCATTTTCAAGAAATCTTGATAACACCCTTTATTTGTAACATTTTAATTAGAATCAAGTGTTATTTTTGGGGTTTAACTTTTCCTATTTTCTTCTCCAGATTTAAACCATTCAATTGGTAGTGGTGATACCGATTCGAGTTGGTTAATTTGATTGAAATCTTGGAGGTGATAAAAGTTTTTGGGGTGTTGAAGATGAAGTTCATGAAACTTGGATCAAAGCCGGATTTGTTTCAGTCGAATGGCGAAAATAATCGGTTAGTATTTCATTAAATTCTTGTGAACTTATATTGATCTTGAAGAGTATGAAGGTCTGTAGCATATAAATCTTTCAGATATCTTTCAAACCCATCTTCAAATGTAGCTCTTGATCTCTCTTTCTCACTCAAAATGCAATCTTTTTTACTTATGATTCCTGCTTTCAACTAATATTTTTTGAAAAAGATATATAGGTATTAGGTGCAATCAGTTTTTGAATCTATTAAAGTTTTATTTTTTGAGCTTATAGAAAAAGCCACATTTGGTAACTTATAAACTAGCTTTTTGAAGAACTGCTTTAGACATCATTCCCCACTTTTTTTTTTCTAATTATGCCCCTTATATTTAAAAAACTTTTAAGCTTTTTCCCCCTTTTTGATCATTTTACATTGTGTGCTAGCTTATTAGTTTATCAGCTAACGGCTGTTTGGTTGGTATTGCATTAAGTCACGTAAGGATAAAGTTGTTTTTAATCTGTCTGTATAGATTGTGACTGTTTTTGTTCGGGAGAGATTTTTCATAGACGGAAGGAACGTGTTTTTTTAACAAGGAGGGACAAGTTTAGAAAAAAAACTTGGCTTTCTGCATAAAACTCCCCCCGAGAAGCTTACTGAATAAGCCATTTTTTATATCATTAAACCACTACCAAACAATCATGTATAGCTGACCGAATAAGTTGCGAGTCCCATTAAGTGACTAGCAAACAAACCCTAGTTAGCTTTATAAGCTAGTTTGTCAAACATAGCCTAATATGCAACTTTTAGCTCTCGCAAATTGATCTGAACAATTTCGTTCATATTCAGATACGTGGCAACCGATCTAGCTAGTGACATGATCGTAAGTGTTGGAGACGTCAAGTTTTATCTACACAAGGTGCGATAGTTTCTTATTAAGCTGACAAATTATATTGACTTTCTTAAAATGGTAAGTAAAATCGTTGGTTTTCCGTTATCTGTTGTTTGTAGTTTCCGTTGTTATCCAAGAGCGCCCGTTTGCAGAAACTGGTTTCGGTTTCAGATACCGAAAACAATAAAGAACTCGAGATCGATGACATCCCAGGTGGGCCCGCTGCGTTCGAGATCTGCGCCAAGTTTTGTTACGGAATGACGGTCACCCTCAATCCGTACAACGTGGTTTTGGCTCGATGTGCAGCCGAGTATCTAGAAATGTACGAAACCGTAGATAAAGGCAATCTCGTTTACAAAATCGAAGTGTTTTTGAATTCGTGCATTTTCCGAACTTGGAAAGATTCGATCATCGTTTTCCAAACGACAAAATCTCTTCTTCCATGGTCCGAGGAGCTTAATGTGGTCAGCCATTGTTTAGACTCCATAGCTTTGAAAGTTTCTATCGATACCTCTAAAGTCGAGTGGTCGTATTCGTATACTTATAATAATCGAAAGAATGAGTTGAAGAAACAACTAACAGTTCCGAAAGATTGGTGGGTGGAAGATTTATGCGATCTTTCGAGCGATTTGTATAAACGAGTTATGATCACGATTAAGACCAAAGGGAAAGCGAGTTCAGATGTTATTGGCGAATCTTTAAGAGTGTACGTTCAGAAACGGGTGTCGTGGTTCGGGAAAAAAGACGGTAACGTCCCTGCCAACGATGTGAAAACTCGTTCTTTAATTGAAATGATTATCGGGCTTCTACCGGATGAAAAAACGAGCGTTTCTTGCGGGTTTTTGGTTCATTTATTGCACGCGTGTGTTCTTCTCGACTGTTCAGAAACCCGAAAGAACGACTTAATGAGAAGGATCGGGAATCAGCTGCAGAATGCAGCGGTTGGTGAAATCGCGATTCTTGATGTTGATTTGGTGCAAGAATTGGTTGCAATCTTCATGATGCGGGATCAGAGTGAGGTGAAATGTGTTGACTCGGGTACGAAAGTCAACGTGGCCAAGATCGTCGACGGGTATCTTGCTGAAATTGCAAAGGATCCAAATCTGCCATTGTTAAAGTTTGCGGATCTTGCAGATATGGTGTCAACTTTACCAAGATCAACCCACGATGGGATTTATCGTGCGGTCGACATGTATCTTAAGGTAATTTATTGAATTTTCATTTCACTTTTCGGGGTTTTCTGTTGTAACTGTAGTTTGTGTGTAGCTCAACTAATCCCTGGGGCCATGATTCCATGAAGATAATTATCAGCAAAATCTTTCAGTGGCCCCAAGGGTTGACTTTGGTACGTGGGACACAGAAAAACCTGTTGTCCCACGTCTGGTGTGATATTAGATTAGGACCAACAAAATTGCTTCTAACAAAAATCAGAAAGATGAGACATGATTAGGAAATTACTAAACTACCCATGTCACATTCAAGCAACTGATTTTAGTAATGAAATTTTAACAGGAACATCAAGATTAGGAAATTACTAAACTACCCATGTCAAATTCAAGCAACTGATTTTTGTAATGAATTTCAACAGGAACATCCAGGGATCAGTAAGAGTGAAAAGAAAAGAATTTGCAGGTTAATGGACTGCCGGAAGTTATCACCGGACGGTTGCCGTCACGCGGTTCAAAACGAACGTCTCCCTTTACGTGTAGTGGTTCAAGTCCTCTTCTTTGAGCAGCTACGTTCCACCATAACCAGCGGCACAAATGGTGGGATCTCAACGGAACCCACCATGGTTTTGCCGCTGGTTGGGTCGAACGAGAGCTCAAGAACCGCAACAACAAACACGGAAGAAGAATGGGGGTCGGTGCCCACAAGCGAAGAACTCAAAACACTAAAAGGGGAGCTCGAGAAAGATGTCATCATGAAGACAAATAAAGCGAAAGGGATGGTTATGTCGAAAAGGATGTTTATGAAGGTGTTTTCGAGCAAAGACAAAGATAGCGACAACGGGAGTTCAGATACGTCCGAGGAAACAAAGTCGTCATCGAGGAGCAGGAGGCAATCTTTGTCGTAGATTATGTTTGTGTGTAAATTGTTGTTTAGGATGATGTTAAGCCTAAAGCCGCCTTTTGTAGCGAAAGAAAAGGGAATGCCGCCTTTTCTTTGAGGTTTTTTTTAGCATTATTAGAGACTATGTAGTGTGTTTTGAGAATTCGATGTAGCAGTGAACGCTTTAAAAATGACCTTTCCGATAAGGGTCGTATTTAGTTTAGTGAAAATGTTCGTCAATAATGAGGGTAGCTCAACCGTTAAAACCGTTTGGCTGGCTGTTAACATGTTATTAGTAGTCAAGGTGCGTACGTGTAAGTTGATCAAAAACATCTACAGCTAAAAAATTAATATTTTTGTTTTTGGTTTGTATTTTAAAGATTAGAAAACCTAAATTCTCAAAATATCAAACAAGATAGGGGAATAAGAAATGTACAGATTTTACAAAATAAAGTGAATATTACTTATCTTTTTTGTTAACTGTGGATGTCTAGGTCAACTTGCATATGCCACTATTAATCCCAGGGGCCTGACTGTATGGGTGCTCAAAAACCCGACCAACCCGAGAAACCTGATCAACCCAACCCAACCCGAGAAACCTGATCAACCCAACCCAACCCGACAAAAAATAACTCAACCCGAAACAACCTGATGTCTAATCGAGTTGTAAAATTTTCAAACCGTAGGTATTGGGTTGATATCGGGTTACGTTTATTTGAACCTAACCCAACCCGACCAACTCGATATCATTTTTTTTTTTGAATTTACTATGATTGTTGAGCATTTATTAATATATATATATATATATTAGACAATTACACCATCACGTACCATGTTCATATACATACATTTCCAATCTATTCTCCATCCTTATATAATTCCTTTGTATACATGTCCATTAAACGTGAATATATATATATATATATAGAAAGAGGTTCATGCGAGGACGGTAACAATTTACGAGAATGCGAGGACAATTGTCAGCCAATCATTTTGTACATGAAACTTTTCATGTATAAAATCACATATGATTCATGTACAAAATCATATGTGATTCACGTACAAAATCATATATGATTAGCCACGACTTTTCCCGCGACTTGCCCACAAATAAAGTCGCGCGTGTCCTTTTTTATGCTTACAAAATCATATATATGATTTTGTACATGAAAAATTTCATGTACAAAATGATTGGCCGAGGATTGCCCTCGTATTCTCGTAAATTGGTATCGTCCTCGTATGAACCTCTTTCTATAAATATATGTAGAGGCGGGTTCATACGAGGACGGTACCAATTTACGAGAATACGAGGACAATCCTCGGCCAATCATTTTGTACATGAAATTTTTCATGTACAAAATTATATATAATTTCATGTACAAAATCATATGTGATTTTGTAAGCATCAAAAAGGACATGCGACTTTTCCCGTGGGAAAAGTCGTGGCTAATCATATATGATTTTGTACGCGAATCATATATGATTTTGTACATGAATCATATGTGATTTTGTACATGAAAAGTTTCATGTACAAAATGATTGGCTGAGGATTGTCCTCGCATTCTCGTAAATTGTTACCGTCCTCGCATGAACCTCTTTCTATATATATATATATATATATATATATATATATATATATTGAGAAAATTAATTGAATGTGATATCCTTAAGATTTAAGATGTATGAATAAGTCGTACCAAATGGCTGACGATGAAAAAGAAATTACGAGTAAACCAGAGAAAACAAAATATTCAAAGTTAGGAGAATATTTTGTTATACAAAGTATCAACCCGACCAACCCGATCGGGTTGAGTTAGGTACTTGGGTTGCACTTTCATCTGGGTTGGGTTGGGTTGAGATTTTCCAAACCGAAAGCATTGAGTTGGGTAGTTGAAATGTCTTCAACCCGATCAACCCAACCTGTGAGCACTGTTAGGGTGTAGGCTTCGGCCCATCAGAAAGGGGGAGGCGTAGAAAAAGGGGCCGGCCAAGCCCTCTTCCCTCGTTTCCTTAATTAGGAGGTTACCATAATTATGACGGTTACCATAATTATGATAGTCTATATATATTAATCTCTTGTACTTGTAAACCTATTATCACTGAATAAAATACAGAAACCCTAGTTGCCCTCGTGGATTAGCACGATCACCCCGGTCGTGTGAACCACGTAAATTCTCATGTTCTCTTTTGCTTTTCGGTTTGTGTGTGACGTGACTTAACAAGCACCCCGCCTGAGGACTCAAACCGGTGATCTCTAAGAAGAATCCCAAAGGCCTAAGGGGCTGTTTGACAGTTGCTGAATGGTTTGATGCAGAATGATTAAGTGGTCAGAATGAGGCTCTTATGATATATAGTGCAAAATGAAATATAATTATTTGGTAATTGTTCAGGATGTAATTGGGGCTCTTAATGGTTAAAGGGGTCCAGATACAAAATGAGTTTTGGAACCATTAAACGACAGACTTATTTTTTATCAAATAGGATTCACCTCTTAGCGATTCAGATGCTGCCTCTTAGTGGAACGGTTAAAGAGGTAAACAAACAACCCCTAAGACTTAATGTCATTTGAGCAAACCCCACAAGAAGAATATTACTTTGGATTTGAAGGCTACTTGAAAGAATATATACTGCAGATTAGCAAATACAGGCCAAGTACTTGTTCAAGTATCCAAACAGTTAACTATTTTGGATTAAATTTCAGCAAATAACAGAAAAATACAGGTTTACAACCAATGATGCAAATAATGATGAAAATACAAAATGAGTTACAGCCAAGGATGAGAACCTGCACTAGGCCCGAGTTCGGCTGCTCTCTGTGTTTCTTATGGGTAAAAAGTATGGATGTGCCTGCATATACCGAACACAAAAGTTTCAGTCACAATATAAGGGGCTGTTTATCACCTCTTATCAGGTAAGAGACGCTTAACCAGTCAGAGATGATGGTCTTTACCAACATTTTGGATTTCATCAAGTATAGGAACTAAGAAAATTACCATTGCTTCTTTAGCAGTTGGTCTTTCTTGATGATCATATTTAAGCAGCTTGTCAAGAAAGTCGATCGCCTATGGAAAACAAAAAAACATATCAATCACAATACAAGCCAAGCATTGGGTAAATAGTATCAAGATGCATATTTAGACATATATATATATATAAATATATATATATGTGTGTGTGGATAAAGATTTAACCTCTGCCACAGCTAAGTGTTGGTTATCAGCGTTAATGAACTTTGTCCATGGTTTCCTGTTGTGCCTGGTCGCCAAATAGAAAGAAAGAAAAGATTATTAGAATTCTTTTTTTTAAAAACTTCCAAGCGAGATGAGAAGATGTTACTAACCTGCCAACGAGGGCAGAAAGATGTGGGTCTAGCTCTAAAAGGTATCTTTGTAGATAAGTATTTAACTCATCGGTACCTAATACCTACCACCCAAAGAAGAAAACAAAGATATAGTTTTCACAAAATTCGATCCTTATAAAAAGTTAAACAAAACTGCAAAAGAAAACTCACTAGTGTTTTTGTGTGTGTGTGTGTGTTTCATATATGGAACGTCTTTACATGTGAAACAAAACCTATATCATATGTTTCATATATGAAACAACACCGTACAATTTACATGTATTGTTTCATACTGGTTTTTAACATTTTACGATTTTCATTTGATTTTCAACCCACATATGTGTATATATATAGGGTCATGTTCGGGGGAAAACCTAAAAAAAAACTGATGAAAACCCTGGGAGCCCTCCATCTGGACGGTATGCACAAATGCATATTGGTAATTTGTAACATGCACACGTGCATATGCACTGGTGCATAGGAAAAAAACAGCTTCAATCGCTTGTATGCATTTGTGCATACCGTCTATGCACAAATGCATACCGTCCAAATGCAAGGCTCCCAGGGTGTTCTTCAGTTTTTTTTGAGGTTTTCCCTTGAACCTCCCTCTCTCTATATACACACACACACACACATATATATATATATATAAGTGGAGGTTCAAGCTAGAACACCTTCATTTTACAAAAAAAAAAACATGAAAACACCCTTATCACATGTGGCAATACACGTGAAGAACTGGTGGCGTGAGGGCAACTTGTGTCTCATTTAGTATTCACATGTGATGGACTACAGTAAAAGGGTGTTCGCGTGTTTTCGTAAAATGAACGTGTTCTATGACCCAAACAGTTGCTTATGCAAACACACTTTAAACAAATGTGGGTACTCGTCCGTTTTTCCTTGAAAGATGCAAAACAAATACCATTGCAAGTAATAACAGTATGTGTACCTTAGCAATTTTGACTAGCTGATCATGATTGTCTTGCCCAAAAAAGAATGGTTCCTTGCGAAATATCTGTAGACAACAATCCGCTTCCAGATAAGCATTTAAACTCTAGTATCGTTGCACGTTGCCATGTACACGTTTTTTTGGTGGATCAAAAACTTGGACCAGAAAAGATCCCCTTTTACCTACTAAAAATCATTTGGTTTTAGATGCCTACATTGAGGCTTAATAGAGAAGAAAGATAGAAAAAAATTTATGATGAAATGAACTTTAATGGTTTACTGATTATAATCGATCCGGGTTTGTTATATAAATCATAGGTTGGAGCAAATGTAATCACCATCCCGGCGAACATGCAGCCAAGGCTCCACAAATCTAAAGAGTAATCATAATCTTGCAAATCGACAAGGAGTTCTGGACCTTTGAAATATCTGCAATCAGAACGTAAAACGTGAGTCAAAAAAAGATTAAACCATCGTCCACTAAAAGCACTTCACATTTATGGACATATTACGTATATAGAGGGAGGTTCAGGGGAAAACGCTAAAAGAAGAGAAAGCTGAAGAACACCCTAGGAGCCCTCCATCCGGACGGTATGCACAAATGCATACAAACGATTGAAGCTGTTTTTTCTATGCACCAGCGCGTATATATATGCATTAGTGCATATGCACAAATGCATGTTACAAATTACCAGTATGCATTTGTGCATACCTTCCAAATGGAGGGCTCCCAAGGTGCTCTTCAGTTTCCCCCTATGTATATATAGCTTAAATAAAAGAAACTTTAAAACTTCAACTATCCAAATAATTGGGACTCTACATCTTTCCTACTTCACCCATCTTCTTCATGTTCTCTTATTGAGGGGTTATTTACTTATTCACCAACAAATTTGTTTTTAATATGTGCTACCTAAATAATTGTAATAAACATATTTAAATTATGCTAAAAGAGATTTGTTACAATGTAATAGAAAGCATATAAAGAAATCAGACCTTGAAGCTACACGAACATTATACTCTTTCCCTGGATGATAAAACTCGGCAAGACCCCAATCTATAAGACGAAGTTTGCGCTGGCTATGATCAATCATCACATTGTGGGGCTTCACATCACGATGCATGATTCCTTGAGAGTGACAAAAGTCTAATGCCTTCAAAAAAACCAACACAATTTTATATTGGAAAGGTGTACATTTAATATCTAGATTACCTACATTAACAAAAAGAAGTTCATCAATGCCTATAGGCAATTTATTTTAGACAACAAAAGGTTCAGAATACAAGTAAACTGAAGCCCATCAAGGAAACCAATAAACCATAGAGGCACAATCAATCAACATTCTGACAAAGAACAATTAGATGACTAATTGCCCAAATTAGTGAGAACTATGACTAAAATTTCAAATTAACATCTGTAAATCAAGACCGTTGCTGGCGAGAAGATGTTATCATAAGAAGATAGACGTTATTGGATACACGATCCACTCATACAAGAGACAAACGCATACGCAACAAATATTACCAAGAGGGTTCATCTATGTCCTAATTAACTCTATGGGAAATATTTGATGCATTTGTCTCTTGCTTGAGTGAATTGTGTATGTGATAATGTTTATGCCCTATCTTCTTACAGTAAAGGCCTCTCGACATGCTATAGTCTTGATTTACAAATGTTTGTTTGAAAATTTAGTCACAATTCTAACTAATTTGGTCATTGAGCCATCTATATTGTTCTTTGCCTCTAAGTTGATTGATTGTGACTTTATGGTTGATCGATTTTCTTAATGGGCTTCAATTTATTTGTTTCCTGAACTTTCCGTTGTCTAAATAAGTTGTCTAAGAGACCAAAAAAGTAAGTGATGTGGGATAATTGCCTTTAGAAGCTCGTAGATATAATAGCGGATATCATAATCAGATAGTGTTGGATAAAGCACTTTGAAATCTGTGTTATTCACATATTCGAATACTAGACTTGGTGTCTTTGATTGCTGATCTCTAACAATATCTAGCAACTTCACAATATTTGGCCCGCCACAAAGGTTTTGTAAGATCTTGATCTCCCTCTTGATCTGCATTAAAAAAAAAAACTAAATTGTCATAAACGGATTCTAATTAGGTGAATGAAACAAGATGCATGTTGATTCAATAATGCAACATGGGAAGAGAAACTGAGAAAGGTGTGATGAAACAAAATGTATGTTTGCAGGTGTTCAATGTTAATAAGCAATTCAAACAATCTAAAACATATATGTATTTTTTCCCTATTAAGTTGTTTTTGCTAATGTGGTACAGCGATTCTTTTTAAAAAATGAGAAAAGAAAGTCATAAAACGACTTCCTAGCTGATTACATAATAAGCTAGCTACTTAGTAGTTACTACTTTACTAGAAAGCACTAGATGAACCACAAGGCTTGTGGCGTACTGGTTAAGGTTTGCGGGGGATGAGGCTACATAACCCATCTACCCCAGGTTCGAATCCAGGCACAAACAACTTGTAGCCACTGGGGAATTATCTCTGGGTTGCATGCTTTAGCAGTCTTAGAATTTCCAGGGATTAGTCTCAGCAAATGCCTAGGATACCCTTTCTAAAAAAAGAAAGCACTAGATGATGGATAAATTCCAAAGGTACTTTACTACAAGCCTCACCCACCATATTAACATTCTATCAAATCCATAATATATTCTCTTACTTCTGCATTATTTTACTACCGACCTCTTGTAAGATCTCACATCAGTTGAGGAGGGGAACTAAGGTTGCCTTATAAGGGACTGAACACCTCCTATCAGAAGCGTTTTAAAACCGTGAGTCTAGATGTGATGACAAAGTGGACAATATCTGATATAGTTGACCCGGGATGTTACACCTCTTATTGAGAACAAAGAGTTGAATTTCTTCTTTCCCCCTTACACCTATGGACCCAAAATGATCATCACTCGTTCCATAAATACTTGTGAAATCCAAAGATAATTGACCTAGAACTCTTGAGATTAAAAAAACTAGAACATTGAACTACGATTGAGTTAGCATTAATTTGCTAGTTCCAATAGCAGTGCTGGATGCAGATATATGGTCTTTGCTCTCTTGATTCAGTCACTGAACTTAAAAAGTTCAAAAAGGTAACAATCTTCCAAATGGCAAGATTGATCAGAGTAACAATCTAACATAAATTTGGGAATTGGGAATACATGAAAGAAAACGGTCTAACCTTCTTCTTTTTAACGGGTTTAAGTATCTTAATGATGCATTTTTCGTCATTTGTAATATGAAATCCCTCAAAAACCTCGCTATATTTTCCTCTTCCAACCTTCCTCGAAACCTCATAATCATCTTGTTCCCTGTAACATAGATCAAAATTAGGTTTAACAAAATCAAAAAAAGCAATATTCAAAGTAACCAATAGATGACAAAATAGAGAGCTGTAACTAACCCCCATTGAACAGTAAGCGATTCATAATCCCAATACTCCTTAGGGCGAATAACATTAACGTCGGTATAAACCCTAGCCTTTGACGGAGCGCCGGGATGGCGGAAAGCTTTACCGATCTTCTGCGCCAGTGTTTCTTTGAGAGATGACGTAGGCCGGAGGCAATACGATGGATATGGCGGCTGACGACCGGCGAGATGAGTGGCGGAGGAAGCAAAAGAACGGAGGAGTACGGTGGAGGATGAGGTGTAAAATGGGGAATGGATAGCGTTAATGGAGATGGAGATGGAGATGGAGATGGAGGTGGTGAATTGCAGAGGAGGCCTTACGGCCATCAAAGGGGGGCTAACAAAGTATTATCAACGACAAACGTGAATAGGATCGAGATGGCAATTTCTGTTTATTTCCGCCTTTTTAGATTTTTCTTTCTTTTTTTATTTATTCTCTTTTTTAGAAATAAAGGTTTTGGGTGGGTGTTTGGAACGGCTTACAAAACTAGTCTTCTTAAATGGTTCATAAAATTCAAAGTGATTTTTTGGCAAACTAGCTGATAAGGTAGTTGATGACTTATAAAATAGTTGATGACTGATAAGTTAGTTGATGAATAAGTCATATTTGGTAAAAACTAACCGATAAACCTGAAAAATGACCAAAAATAATATCTTAAAATATTAATCACTTGTAATATAATTAAAATACGTATTTAATAAAATAATTATTACTTAAAAAAATAAAAAAAAAGTATTATATTAAATAAGATAGTAAAAAATAAATAATATAATAGGTTTATTTAAATAAATTAAATTGATTGTCATATATATTATAAATTTTGGATTTGTTAAAATAAAATTTAGAAAATGTTTTACATTAATTTATGATTTTAAATAACCACTACATATAATATATGAATAACTAGTCGTTTTAGTAATTTTTCAAAAATTATAAATAATAATTAATTAATATTAGTGAATAATTTAAAATTAAAATGAATTAGTAGTTAATATTAATAATTAAACTAATAAAATAAAAATAATATTAATTCATAATTACAACTATAATTAATTAATAAAATTCAAAATGTTATTAATTAATAGTTAACTAATATTTATTAGGGGTATAATAGAAAAGAAATTGACAAAAAGTCCATTAAGTTACTTCCAACTAGCTTATCAATAAGTTAGCTTATACGTCATAAGCTAGTTTACGCACATAGAAAATAAGGTAGCTTATAAGATGACTTATAAGCTACCTTATTTTTGCCAAACAGTGCCTTAATAAAATTGGATTACACCAATTTTTGTGATCATATTATGTTTGGTTTGGTAATTGAATTGATTGGATTTCGTTGATTTCTTATGGTTAATGGATTTTATTATTATTTAACATGTGAAGGATTTGTATTTTATTTCTAAGCAGATGCAATAAATTTTATAGTTTGGTTTTGAAAAGGTTAAAATAATTTTTGCATCTGATTTAATCAACACCATCGTGGTCGTTCTCACCACCACTTGCCACCAACATCTTCACAATCCATCATTGTCTGCCGTCAATTAATATTATCATTTCACTAACCCAACAAACCATCAGTGCCATCACAAACATCATCTTTACAACACCCACCCACTCCCATTGTCACAGCCTCCGTCAAGACACTAGTATTGGTCGTCAAAACCATCACTCACCTTTCCCCTGCTACCACCACCTCTCGCTCAAAATTAATTCGTCACCGACGGATGTCCCAAGCCGCGTTTCGTGAATAGTATATGTTTGGGAATTAATGATTTGTGAGCCACCTATCCTCAACCCTTACCCCTATAACTACAACCCACACTCACCCATCACGCGATTATCATCGTCATCACGTTCATCACCACCACCACCACCAATTATCTATACTATCTATACTATATTATAAAGCATTTGGCAAAAACTCTTAAAAACAACTTTTTAAGCTTTAGTTACTGCTATTTAATGCTAATTACTTAATTTTTAAGATTACAAGTAAATTGTGCGTAAGTACAACCTATTAAAGCTTCATCTCTAAATTTGTGTAACTAACTACAGATAACTATGATCAACTACAGGATAAACATCTAATTTTAAATATAAAAAATCTAAAATATGATAAAAAATAATTATATTATTAAATCAAAAATAAATTATTTGATTATTAAACCTAAATTAAATTATGATAAAAAATGAATTAAAGAAATTAAAGAAAAAAAAACTTTTAATTGAAATACTAATTTTTTTTTCTCAAAACCACATAAAACCATTAGAACATCGATAGAAACAAAAATTAAAAAGAAACTTAAAATCCAGATACATCTCGCTGCATTGTGCGAGTAACCTTCTAGTAATATTTATATAAAATAAATGAAACAAATAAACTGACCCTCCTCATATTTAGTTAAATTTGAACTTCCGAACCCCTAAGAGGTCCGAAGAGAAATAAAAAAGCATATGGTGAGATATCATATAACTCTTATGTTTTTTTTTCTTTCCTGAAATGGATCTTAAAACATGGTTCTTCCCAAATACTGTTTGAAAAATGTTTTTTGGAAAGTTGAATGTGTGTAAGAAAGTAGGAAGCAACTGTTCAGTTAGCAAAAATGTGTACACAGGGCCATCGATTAACATGTTAAATATTCGTTTTTGAACAGGGTCTCCAAAATTTTGGGGCCTAATTTACTTGCGTCTAGGCCCCAGATTTATATAACCCAACTTGTAAACACACCTTAATAAACCCCTATAGTTCATTTCCAAATAAAGAACGACAATTTAATTTCAGAATTAACCGATAAAAAACAAAAATGACTCTTTGTTATTTTTATCACTCTGTCATTTTAATTTATAAGGTTTTTAATATGATATGAAGTTTTATTACTAATTTGAGACAATCTATAGTTTTAGTAGGAGAGTAACAGGGTCTCCAAAAAGATTGAGATGACTCTAATGTTTAGTTATCACTAGAGATGTGTAGGGATCGGGCCTAAAAAGTGTGGTTAGATCAAACTAGTTAAAACCCTAGCTTCATTAGACTTACCCGCTCTTGATATGACTTTCAATTTTTATAAAAACTAAATTAAGAGAGGGCGGGGATAGGAGAAACTGAAATGGTAAAGCTAGAAACCCGCATAATTGGGGGAAGTGGACCCAGAAAGCACCATGGTAAATAATTGAAATTGAAATGGAATAGGAACCAAGGGAAGAAACTTCACATGTGAATTCAGTGAGGCAACAAGTTGAATTTTTTTATTGATTCAGAATTCAAATTTTAAATTTCAGGTATTTGTCAGTTTGTAAAATAAACAGTCTTGTTAATTCAATTTTTAGATTTCAACATCATTTATAAATCAAACTTTAACAATTTTTAAAAAACAAACGTCATCTAATATATAAAGTTGGAAGGAAAAAAGCAATATTGTATCACGACAATGTTTCACCAAGTGTTTTTCTTTAATGAATAAACATATTTTTTGTTTAATTTACTTTGGTTATAATAAAATGTGTGTTTTTTTTTATTTACCAAAAAAATTAAAAAAAAATACAACTATTTACTTTGGTTATAATACAAAATCATTTAAATATTATTAAAAAATAATTATTATTTTCTAAAAAATAAAATACTATTTCTTTCAAAAATAAAAATATTTTATTGATTATCTTTCAAAATAAAATAAAATAATTTGTTTAATATTACTCTTTATTTAATACAATTAAGTTTGTTTTCTTTTTTATTAGATTATAATATTTATTTAATCATAACTGTTAATTAATAAATTAAAAAATTTAAATTGATTAACAAAGTTAACACTAATAACTTGATTAAAAGAATATGTCTCTATATTTATAAATGTTAATTTCACGATAAAAAATGCATTATCTTAAAATTTTAATTAATCAAACTTTAATTGTTGCATCACTAGTCTAATACGAAAAATAAATATATCAACGATAGTGTTTAATAATTAAAATTTTATGTCATCAAGTTATTATATTACTAAAAGTGTATCCACAAACAATCAAACCAATATTACAATATTTTTTATAAAGATTTTTCATTATTAAAGATCGACTATATTTATTGTTCTATACATTTATAGAAAACGTTTAAATACAACTCCATTAAATTATAACACCATAATATTGTTTTAAACATGTGAAAACTGACCTATAAATATTTATTTACATGATTTTTTATATATTAAAAGTTAGGCTTTAAGGTATTGCTTCCACATATATTTGTTATTTAATGTGATAGTTTTACTATGTGAAATTTTTTATGCATAGTTTTTATTTCACTATGTGAATCAAGGGAAGAAAATATTTACATGTATTTCTTCATAATATGGACACACCCATGCATAGAAAGATACTTTAAGTCACAATGACAGACATACCGAATTTTTTTTTACATCGATTCTCACGATTTGTAACAATTTTCTGGTTCTCATTTAATAAATATTGCATATTTATATATAATATACACGAGCACTCACTATTAAATAACAGGGGTCATGGTTGAAGGATTGATACACCCTTGGTGGGGTATTAAAACGTTGATAACTTTTAGGGTAAAAACTTATAAAAAACACTATGCGATTCTCAACTTTTAAAGAATAACAAAACTAGTTTATTGATTCTCCACCTCTAACTAAACAAACCTTCTCCTTAAATACTCTAGGTAGCAGTCTACCTAATCCAAATATATATAAAGACAAAGACTAGAAATATAGACTAGATAAGATAAACATAAAAAAAAGATAAAGATAAAGACTATTAACGGGTTTCCTTATTTGTTAATATTTCCTTATTTGGCGAAGCCTGGTCCGCAAACGTAAGTTGGTTTTGGATTTTTGAGTGGACCTCCTCAGTTTGGTTGTATCAAGGATATTCCAGTCCCTAGTCATATTCCCATTACCAGTCCTATCCCCATTAACAAATTAAGAGGCTTCCATCCTCTTATTTATCCCCATCCCTGATTAAACCAAATTTAAATATCCGGTTTTTGTTATAGGCAAAAAATCGTGTAAAAATAGAAGTTAAAGTGAGAAGCATAAAGAAAAAATATGGACCCTTACTTATTTTTAATCTCACCCACATCCCATAAACTGCATTTTTCACAAAAAATAATCCCATACATCTCATTAATATTGATTCAAAAATTAAAAATCCATTCTCATCAAAATTAAACCCTTTTGTCATATACGATTTTATTTTTTAGAAAATCCCTTTGATTTAATTTAACAAATGAAAAAGTTGTCGACAAAGAGATAGTCAACTTTTTAAGAAAGTCAAAATAAATTTTAGTCCAAAAGTTACTACTACGATTCATGATTCAATGGACCGGTATCTGTATAAAAATAGAACACGTGATTTTCCCTATCGAACCGGGCCCGGTTTTACACGTGGGAGGCGTGACCCTGACCCTGACCCTGACCCAAACCGAACAGAAAGCGCGAAACCTCTAACAATGAAAACCACGTACACATTATCGTTACCATATATATAAACCAACAACAGGTGATTGTGGTGAGTTTTCATTCCCACCATCGCCGCCGCCGCCACTACCACCACCACCACCACCACCACCACCGCCATGGAAGAAGTTAGGGCTAGCTCCGCTTGGGTCGCTTCTCATTCTTCTCACGTCACCGTCGATTCTGAAGGTATTACTTCGTCTTTTGGAATGCTTTTTTAAGTTTTTTTTTTCATTCGAATCGCTATTGTAGAAAGGCACATTTGGTTTTCGCATATGGAAGCATTGGAGGTTTTTGTATGAGGTTTTGCATGCGTTTACGTGATTGTGGAAGTGATTTTTGTGTTTTGATTTGCAGGCATTGAGAAAGTGGTGGAAAGTGTTGAGAATTCGATTCCGAAAGTGGAATGGAATTATGAAGGGATTCATTACTTTGATAATGGTCCTTTAACTGTTCAATACTTGTTTGTTTTGGATGCTTTGAATTTCTGCTTTTGGCCAGGTAAACATTCACTTACTGAAAGTGCATTATATTGTACCAGGTTTCAATTGAAGTTGAAGATTAGGGATCTAATGTTACTTTTAAGCTTTAATTAGGTTGTGCATTTTCAACATTTTTGTGAAAAAGAGTGACTACTAAATTAGATTTTATGCAAGAACTACAAATAGAATCAGGCTGGTGTAAAATTTGTATCATAATCCCTGTCAAATTTGAAAAGTTACAGGTTTGACATAAGATGTTAAAGCTTTGCCTTCTCTGATTGGGACAGAGGGATGACAAGTATGAGCTTGATAAACAAAACTCAAACACAGAGTTATTAAAATCGAAAATTGATTCTTATCTAGTTCAAGAACATTGGCTTATGTAGCCTTACAGAGAAACATAATTGCTAATAATCTACCATTATGTGTTTTAAATGAAGTCCTATAGACTAGGACTTTGTTTAACAAACTACTAAGCAAACACAGGACATGGTAAACCTAAACCTGGAATTCATGGAACGAACTCGAGTTCCATCAGTTAGTTTACTTGATGGAGAACAGAGTCCAAGCTATGCTCGAAGTTTCTGAAAAGTATCATGCTTTAGATGTTCTGTAAAAATGTCAAAAACTTGTTCTTGTGAGCCATAGTACTCCAACTTCATCACTTCATCTTCCACTAAGGGTCTGTTTGTTAGTAGCTTGATGGGACTCACAGCTTATTCAGTCATCTATACATAACTGTTTGGTAGTGGCTTAATGATATAGAAAGTGGCTTATCCAACAAGCTTCTACAGGGGAGCTTTATGCAGAAATCCAAGTTTTTTCCGAACCTGTGCAATTAAAACTCACGCTAATTTCATCTATGAAAAATCGCTGCTAAATAAAAAATTTCCCAATCTATACAGAGAGGTTAATCTACACAAGATGGAAAATCAACCAAACAACCCCTAAGTCGCATAAAGAATAATCATACACATGGATGTGCTAGCACTTCATGTGAAACACAACATTTTTTGAGAGCTTGATGGCTAAAAATTATCACACTATATTGTCGTTCTTTTTACTCGTGTGTAACCTAGCTCTTGTAGCACACTTCTCATCCAGACCGCTTGTGATGCATACACAACAGCTGCTATATATATGTATTCTAATTCTGTTGTTGAAAGAGTAACCACTGCTTGTCTCAATATTTTTGGCTTCTTGTATGGACATCACAATGTATCGTGTATGTGAAATCATCTGTGACCATTCTTAAAAATCTTCATCATCGTTCGATTAGGTACTGTAGATTATAGCTGTGAAACAGACGAGTTACTTGTATTTGCGTCAAGTTTTAATATAATGAAGTTAATTTATTGGCATCAGTTAGAAAAATATTGTAATTCTTTATTCAACACACTTCCTTTTAACTGACGTATGATCAGCATTAGAGGAGATACTTAAATCAAATTGATTGTACATTTGTTAAATTTTTGTCTCCTTAACAATTTTCTTGGTTGCTAAATGATAACAGACAAGGAGTTAAACTACGATGATTTGGCTTCAGGATTGAAAGCAGCTCTTCAAAACGACCAATCTGTGTTTGATGCTGATCGACTTCAGAAGTACACTGGTAATTCACTTGAGTCTTCACTTATTTCTTTCTGAAAACTTAGTGCTTATTTAGTTGATGAAAGATTGTCCCTTCTTGCTTAATTCTTTATATTGGCTAATGCTATTAATGCTACCCTCAGTAAATTACCAAATATACCATTTTTTAATAAAACAAGAATGAGAAATGTAGGTTAAGATAAAAAAAATGTGGGTATTAGATTTGGCCAACATTTACAAGATGCTGAGAATTTCTCGAGCTTCATATTTCAGTAATGCTTGTGGGTAAAATTGGCATTACCAAACACAGTTAAATGGAAGAAATGGTTATTGTCTTCAAGAATGGCAATATTGATTGATCGACCTTATGGTTATTGTCAGGCCCTGAGTTGCGTGAACTGTTGAAATGGCCAAGACCGCTCCCTTTGGAGGATGAACGGGTTCGCTTGATGCACGAGGTTTGTTTTGGTGTTGGTATAATTTCATCACATTTTCAAAATTTTAGTTATAGGAAACTGCTTCCAACTAGTTGTGTGTGTATGTGTAATGTCGGGGGAAAACGCCAAAAAAAGAGAAAACTAAAGAACACCCTGGGAGCCCTCCAGCTGGACGGTATGCACAAATGCATATTGGTAATTTGTAACATGCATTTGTGGATATGCACGAATGCATATATATGCATTGGTGCATAGAAAAAAAACAGCTTCAATCGCTTGTATGCATTTGTGTGTGCCGTCCGGATGGATGGCTCCCAGGGTGTTCTTCAGTTTTCTCTTTTTAGCGTTTTTCCCGGAACCTCCCTCTGTATGTGTGTGTGTGTATATATATAATTATTTACATACATATATGTAGGGGTGTGTTCAAGAAAGAACACTAAAAAGGCAAACAAGGGATAGGGAACCCATTTAAACCTTCTATCTGTTTTAATTCCACAGTTGTAAATAATATCAGCCATCTACTTTTTAGATCCAACGGTTATTTTGTGGGTTCTCTCTTGAACATCTCTTTATACACACACACACACACATATATATATATATTATATATATGTGCTTTGTGCACCAAAGTAACAAATAACTAAACTTATGCCATAGGTTGGCTTTGAGTTGGAGAGAAGCTTTGGGGGAAAGGCATCCAACATCGTGGAGTCTTGTGAAAAATCAGCTGTAAAGCTTGTTGCCATTATCGCACGTCATTTTCCTGGTATTTTCTACCCCTTTTTGGTGCTTTCAATTTTCATCGTCTAAATATTCAATCAACTAGATGCATCCATTAAATACCAATTAAAAAAAGACATTAAAAATACAAATCATCGAAAATGCTGTAGGTTTCCGAGACCATACAGTGTACAAAGGTCACCAAGTGTTCTTATATAAAAGAGCTCAGATATTTGCTGCTGATTTATGGGGTGCGTTTAAGGGTCAAAGATACGGAGAATTCAATGATGTCGGTTCCATCACTATATTTGCCGATTATATCGTTCCAGCCGTTCTTCAGCAGCTTGGAGTTTTGAGATATAGTTTAACCTTAGCCAACCGAATCGAGGCCAATAAGGAAATTGGTTCAGGAAGTGAAGAAGAAGTTGAATTACGAGCTTGCTCCATATATGCGGTGGAAAAAATGAAGGATTTGATCCGTAAAAGAACTGGGAAACAGGTTATATGACCATTTTCATTAACAAGTTTTGTAGGACGCTTTTTAAATAAACGTTCTATTTGGGGCTGTTTGGCAGTTGCTGAGTGGTTTGGTGCAGAATGATTAAGATGCTTTTATGATATAGTGCAAAATGAAATATAATTGTTTGGTAATTGTTCAAAATGAAATAAGGCTCTGAATGGTTAAGGGAGGTACATGATACAAAATGATTGAGTGTGTTTTGGAACCATTAAGAGGCACACCTATTTTTTGCCAAACATGATTCATCTCTTAGCGATTCAGAGACTGCCTCTTAATGGAACTGTTAAGAGATAAAGAAACAGCCCCGTTAGTCTTTTTATATGACGGTATTTGAAAAAGTGTCTTATAAAAACAAGTATTTGTATAAAAAGATGTATAATTTGCTATTTTGAGAACATGTTTATAAAACTTTTAACTTTTGATCTACGTATTTTTTGTTTCAGGTGTTGAGCGTGGAACTGGATCTTTGGTTATGGGCATTTGGCGTTTCAAACCCTTCTCTTCAACATCATCGTACACTGTCGATTTATTATTGAGCTAAGTTTCCCGCAGCTATGGCCTATAGTCGCCTTATAGTCTCATTAGTTACGAGTTTTAGAAAAATGAGGCAATTTTTGTCTAAAAATGCGGGAATTATTACATTGTTGATGTCCATAAGATTTCTTATTTTGGTTTAAGTGATTAAAAGAGTTCTGAAAGTTGGTAGATTTGCAATTGCTGCTATTATGAGTTTATGACCTCTTTTTCTTTCTTTATTGTCCTGCTTATCAGTGAGTTATTGACAATTTAATCATCGTATTTGATTTCTTTTTCGTTGGAAAAATACAATACAAAACACGCAACAATTTGCTAGCACGAGTGATTTTGGACAATTTGCCCAAAGCCGCTCGTTTTTGCAAACGATAGTTGTAATGTTCTCAGATGAATGATGTTTAGTTTGCAACTAAAGCCGAGATCAATAGTTAAAAAAAGTCAATTACTAGTTTCAAAATTTTGCATTTATGTCGGAGGTCATACTGAGGTTTGAACTATTGGCCTATTGGGAGGCTGGACTTTACTGGTAACACAAATGCTGTTGAGCCAATGACCATTTGGTGTCATATTGCAAATATTAGTTGCAAACCGAACATCATTCATGCGAAAATGTAGTTGAGATCGATGTTGAGAATCTCTTCACCATCTTCGCAACCATTTACAACGATGAAGGGACTAATATCGAGTTTGACCAAGGATTGAATGCTAGGTTTTGCGACTACTATCGGTGATTTTTGTAGTTAATTCATCTTTTTTATCCTTTTTTTTTTGTAACCGTGGAGTTACGGTCAACTTAGTAACGCCGACTAGTCCTCTGGGCGACGAAAAATGTTCTGGAGTTACTGCAGGTGAACCTGACCACAAAGACTTTGGCAACACTTGGATCGGGGAAGATGAGATTTTCACTGCATCCCCCAAACTTTAACCAGTATGCCATGACCCAATTGGTTCATCCGTGTATAAATACAAAATTGACACTAGTTGTAATAAATGGCAACAAGAGTAGTTTAGTTGGCAAAAAGGTAAATAAATAACAACAAGAACATATCATATGTTAGAGAACGGATTTTGCATATTAAGATTTAGAAGAGATACGTTTTCAACATCTACTCCAGAAATGGAAACATATCCTATGATCGTTGATGAAAATCTTGAATTGAATTCTTGTTGTTGACTATGATCTAATAACATCTGTAATTAAATAGTTTCAACTCTCAACACCAACTCATGTTTCATAATCAACACGTTCACATGTTTAATTCCTACAAGATACACATAATCCGACCTTCCAACTTTTATACAACATAGTACCCATCAAATCCCACATGAAAGTAGTCCAAGATAAGACATATGGCATTTACTTCAAATAACATAACAATTGTTTTATGAAGACCCAAGAGTTATGGAAAATGTGTTTGTAACACCCCGCCTTACCACGACACAATATTGTCCGTTTTGGCCTAAGCCGTACGGATTTGTTTTTGGCGACCTGGCGAGGACTTCCCTGGGGGTCACCCATCCTGGTACTACTCCCACCTAAGCACGCTTAACCACAGAGTTCCAAGAATCTGCCTTGCGTGTGGCCCCAAAACACGTTGTATGAACCCAGCATCATTCCTGTCCACGGCCGATATGGGATCTGTCTAAGATGTTACAATGTTCTAATTGTTTACTAAATACTTACCGTCTCTTACCATGTAACCAAACACTTGTTACCTATTACCGATTAAGAAACGTTTACCCATACTGAGATGATGGGATTTACCAACAATTTTACTAAATGGCCGTTTACTAAAACTTACCCGGGTAAGTGTTTACGGGCAAAATTTAACACTATCACTTACCCGGTAAGATTTTTGTCTACCAAAATGATATCGTATGAAACAATTTATCTGGTAAGTGCTAACCATGGTAAAAGTTGTTGCCTTCACTTACCAGATAAGACTCTTAGTCATTGCCTTTGCTCTTACCATTTTTACCGGGTAAGATTCTTGGTTTTTACCATATTCATCCGGTAAAGGTAAAATGACTTGATAAACGCTTACTCGAGTAAGCGTTTGATAAACGACCCCTAAGTCATTTAACAAACTGAGAATCTTATTCACTTACCAGGTAAAAGACGTTTATACTATACTATACTATTTTAGTGATCGAAAATCTTACCCGATCAGTATAACCCAATTTGCATCGATAAACGATCCCTTAAAAAAATATAAAAAAATTATTTTTTATAAAATAATTAACCAAACCTAAACTCTTACATTTGATTTGAGAAAGAATGTCTATTGAACTATAAAACCAAACATAACATATGAGTAAGAAGGTCAGCGCTAAAGAAGGGGGTTCCGTTGACTTGGGTGATGATTGGTATTGGTAGTTGTTTGACGGCAGCCAAACAAGACCTCACTTCGCCCCCAATCAAATACCCCACTTTTGTGAAACCACCGCACGTGACTTTGACCCCCCCCCACCCTCACCATCGAACCCAAAAAGATTCCGATTACGAACCCTAATCCTTCCACCGATCTACTCCATCGATTTCTCTTCAATTCAACTAACATCAATCAGGTTCATCTTACTTACTTACTTACTATTATCTTCTCTTTGTTTCCACATTTATCTCTGTTTTGATCTTCGATTTCTATATTTCTATGTTCAATTCGCTTTACTCGATCGACTTACGATTACATAGGGTTTTGAATTTACGTGTTTTTATTGAATTCTTTAGTTTTTTTTAGTTTCGTTGTGGTGTTGATCGATGATTGATTACTTGATTTGATAGAATGAAGTAACATGAAGTTATGTTTTGAGTTGATTTTTTGATTTTTTTTTTGTAATCTAGGGTTTGTTTGTTCATTCTATTTATTGTTTGCTGCAGAAATCGATAACTCAGCTTTGTGACAGAAACTGAAGTTGATTTCGATTCACAAGTCAAAAAGAGGAGGTTAGGGTTATCTGGAATTTGGGGGTTTTTTATTTACTGATGTGGAGTGTTAGTTCTTTTGGAGATCATTGTCTTTCTTTTAAATGGTTGAAGATGTTATGAATTTTTGATGATTCTGAGACATTGAAAACAACAACAAAAATGCCGGCAGTTCGGCGTTTTTCCAGAATCGATACTTTTGATCTGAAAATTCAGATCGAAAAGAGACTTGGTTCACAAAAGGCTGAGAAGTACTTCAGTCTACTCAACAAGTATTTGAGTCTTAACCTCAGAAAATCAGAATTTAACAGTCTTTGTGTCGGTTTAATAGGCCGAGAGAATATTCACCTTCACAATGAACTTCTTATGGCTATTGTTAAAAATGCCACTGTTTCCAAGATACCCCCTCAAAAGAATCTCAAAAGTGATGGTCCTGTGACTTTAAAACTCCCAAATGGGACCAATCCAAGAACCGGCCTTCAATCTTTATGCAGAGATGCATTTCCTCGGTCCCCTAAAAAAGGAAGAACCCCAAATCTTCGTGAAAGAAAGTTTAAGGATCGAACTAGTCCTATTGGTCTTCATGAAAAGACTCGAACTTCTGAAGATTTGGGAGCTATAAAGATTCAAGAACAACAAAGTGCTACTGAGCTGCTTTCTTTAGGTAGCAAGCCACCTGTTGAAGTTAATTCTGTAGAAGATGGGGAAGAAGTTGAGCAGGGTGTGATAAGTCCTGGTGTTCATAGTAGAAGCCCAGTTAGGGCTCCATTTGGGATCAGTATACACTCAAAAGAAACACGAAAAGTGCTTAATGGTTCAGATTCTGCGTATTTTACCGAAACTTGCCATTACAATGGTCGATTGCCAGCTACAAACTCGTTAAAGAACCGGCTGAACCACAATCTGAAAACCGAGAGCTTGGATATCTCAATGGATTGTGTTAACTTATTGAATAATGGGTTGGATTCTTTCTTAAAGATGGTTATAAAGCCGAGTTTGGAGTTAGCTCGTTCAAGGTCTTCTTCACAAAGGGCAGGCACATCATATTCAACATCCATGTTAGATTTCCGGGTGGCAACAGAGATCAATCCCAAGATTCTTGGAGAGTTTTCACATCTACAACACAAGAATTGTTGACATTTGACAAAGAAAGATTTTGAGTTCATGTCTAAGTACCGTGTTGTTAGATACTAAAAGCTGCAAACAGAAATAGTTTTGGGTGTAGATTGATTTAGGTTGTATATATACTTCTAAATGCTGATTTTTCTCTGAGATGGTGATGCTGACTGGTGAAAGCATAAGGATACAGATACTGTGTAAGATTAGTGGTTTTTTTTCCGGTTAAATATCTATAGCTTTTACTCATCTTTTTTTTATTGTTGTGTGTTGATGAACCTTATATTCTTGTGTTTATAGAGCTGATATAGTTGACTTTCTTTGAGTTTTACTGATTAGCACTTAGCAGCATTCTTTAAACAGCTATTATTGGTTAATTTATTGCTTATTACTTTGATTATCGACAGTTTTAGCATTCTTGAGATGATGTCGATTACCCCTTTTGTTTCGTGAAAATTTTGCAACAATTTCCGTTTTAGCCTAAGCTTGTAAATACAAAAGAGGATTGGTAATAACGATCTTTGCTCAGTTTTAGATACACACAGGTAATATCTTTCTTCAAACCTTTCTTTTTTTTGCACAATCTTATCTTCACCTAACCCTTTTGTGGTTTTCCATTTTGCAGGTCACTGGTCAGTGGTTCTGGTTAACTTAATGGCTGAATATGAATGGATCCTTTTTGGAAGGTTTGCTGTCTAGAGGGCCATGAGTTGACTCTACTCTTGGATCTTGATTCAGTCAAGGGACTTATTCACAAGTAAATATATCTAATTCTTTGAGATTCTTGAAGTAAATGTGATATGTGGATATTAAATCTAAATTCTAAAACCAAATAAATGAAGGCGTTCGTGTTCATATTTCTTCCGTTAAATATGTGGTAGCTAAAAGATTATGGTATGTTTTTCTTGAATCCTTGTAGTATTCTTCAAGATTTTATCAAAAAGACTGTTGGATTGGGAGCCGTTGGTGTTATATATATATATATATAGAGGGAGGTTCAGGAGAAAACGCTAAAAAAAGAGAAAACTGAAGAACATCCTGGGAGGCCGCCATCTGGACGGTATGCCCTAACATGCATTTGTGCATATGCACTGATGCATATTTATGCATTGATGCATAGAAAAAAGGAGCTCCAATCGCTTGTATGCATTTGTGCATATGTACTAATGCATATATATGCATTGATGCATAGAAAAAAAATAACATCCAGATGGCGGACTCTCAGGGTTTTTTTTCAGTTTTCTTTTTTTTAACGTTTTCTCCTGAACCTCCCTCTCTCTCTCTATATATATATAACACTATATACTATTCAGTATTTATGGCGAAATTAAAAGTTAGGTGCTGTTTGGTTCTCTGGAATTTGGTGGAATGGGCATGGTTAATTCCATTCATGTGTTATAACTTATAGCCAACATAATCCAACTTCACTCTAAGAGGTATAAAGTTTATAGTATGAAAAGTCTCAAGTACAGTCGTTTGTTGTGCTTTGTTTAGTAACGCGAATATTGTAATTGTTGGTTAATATATTATATATGTGTATGATATACTGGGTTTGTTTGGTTTGATCTGATTAATTTAGGTGATTGATGTAGTGTTTGGTGGGATAAAACGAGGATGGAATGGAATTAGGCATTCGGTTAATGAAGTTAAACAATGTATTCACATGTAATATAAAATATTCTTATGAAAACTTATTTTATTCTTGCGTGTTAAGTGGGTGAAATAAACGAGACGAGCGAGTCGACTAGTAGGTTATTCAAGCTCGTCTTGAAAAAATTATACCAGGCTCGGGCTCGAATATATTTTGAGCTACTGGGCTCGAGCTCGATGCTTGTTTATGGGCTCATATTCGTGATCGTTGGCTCGAGTTTGATATTTTTTTTAAAAATTTATTGTATTATTTATGAACATATGATTATATGAACATGTTTGTCTCGAAAAAGTATATCTTCAGATGGCTCGGCTCGAAAAATTTAATCGAGCTCTTGAACGAGCCGATAGAACATTAGTTTTATGAAAGCTTTGACTTGTTAAGTTAAACGAGTTTTATTTTTTGTTTGAGATGGACTCGAGCTCGAGAGTTATTAAGCTTGAGCTGTCTACACCTGTAGGTGAGACATTGTACTTTCGGGGTAGAGATTGGGTTATACTAGGGACTAAGCCCAATTCTATTTGTCGTGATTTTGAGGACAAGGTCGATGAGGATGTACTCACGGTATAAATGTAGGATAGTTAAAATGAACGGCTGCTACATGGGCGACAAAAAGGTTTCCGCTAAAGTTAAAAGGCAAAATTTTATATGACAACCACGGTACCAAAATCTTGTATGCAAGTAAGGGTATGTTTGTTAGCAGATTAATGAGTTTAATGAGACTCACAACTTATTCGGTCAACTATACATGACTGTTTGGTGGTAGCTTAATGATATAGAAAGTGGCTTATTAAGTAAGCTTCTAGGAGGAAGCTTTATGGAGAAAGTCAAGTTTTTCACAAACATGTCCCATCCATTAAAAAACACGCTTCTTCTGTCCATTGGAAAACTCTTCCATACAAAAACTTTCATACCGACAGATGAATCCATAGGAACTTTATTGACGCATAACATAATAAAAAACCAACCAAACAGTCCTTAAATGTCCTCGCATGTTTTACTATTTCACATCGATTTTCTCTTTGTCAAACTTCCGGAACAAAAAAATAATCTACAAAATCATTTTCTCAAAACTATAGTTTAAGTCGTATCATTTTCTCAAAACTATAGTTTAATGACACAACTAATTGGAAAGGATGGTTGAATGATTTGAGGCTGAAGAAAGAGGAAAGCGACTGTTTAGAGGCAGTCATGTACACGGCGATTTGGCATGTTTGGTCGTTTTGGAACAGGGTGTTGTTTGGCACGGTGAAACCCATAAAAGCTTTGATATGAGACAATATTGTTACACATTCTTATCTTTAGGCGAGCATTAGGAGCCCAAAATATTGTATTAACTGGGTGGGATGGCTTTAAAACCCCATCCTTGCTGTAATGTTTGTTCTAGCTCCTTGTTAGTGTTAATAAAATCTCCGATGTTTAAAAAAAAAAGTCGATTTTTTAGAATAAATATAAAATCTACATACATTTTAATTCTTACCTGCTTCATGTAAAATTTCTGGATTTGTTTAATTTTGTTTTCTTTGATATTTTTCTTTTCACACGTAGAGCGAAGATCATGCTTGCTCTAATTATGATAAAATGATTGCTGAATTTTATGGCTGTTTTTATAGTTTATTATTTTTAGTAAAAAAACATCAATTGTATAATTTTGTATTTTGATAATTGAATTAATTAAATAACTTTGTTTTTAATTTTTATCAAATTATTTGGTATAAATTATTGATAGTGATTTAAAAGATTAACGCCTCTCCATCAAATTATTCTTCCTCTTGTCTCAAATGGATTATTTATGTTGATTAGTTTGATAATATATATGGTGGGCTAAGTTTAAATGCCAATTTAAATTTGATTTTGATGGTGAGTGTAAAGGAGAGCGCGACACGTGTCTCATTCAGACTGAATGTTATGATGTATGCATACCGAATGTTCTTCATTATTCAGACTGAATAGACATGTGTCACGCTCTCCTTTGTCCTCAAGTTTGCAACCAAATTTGAGTTCTTATTTAAACTTCCCCCCCCCTCTCTCTCTCTCTTTCTATATATATATATATATATGAAAATTATCTATTTAACATGATTGTAAAAGAAAAATATATATTTTGTTAAAAAAAACATGCAACAAAAAGACAATTTTTTTTTTGAAAAGCAACTTTTATTACCATACCAAACATTACAATACAAACCAAATTCAAAGACAAACAAAGGAATCAAGCTGGCAACAAGCAAACAGAAATTGCAGTTGCCAAATTCAAGGGCAAACAAAGACTCACTACCAACCTTACCTACTGATTACCCTATTTACACATTGGTTTTTTGGAGACAGCTTTGTTTTGTGAGGGTCAAAACAAGTTTCTTTTTACAGCAGCTCACTATCGATTTACCACCCCCGGGAAGGATCCTCCGCCCAACTTAATCCATCCCACGATGCCTTCTTGTAACGTCTTTTAATCCACTCGAAAGTCATTAATTGAAACTCGTACATTTGATCTCTTAATTTTCTTTTATCCACTCCGAACACCACCTTATTTCGATGCATCCAAATATGATATAAGGCCGCCCACACAACTCCGACCCAAATCTCTTCCGTTGAATTATTCCGGGTCGATTCTCTCCCACCACTAATGATTTCCGGTGCCGTTACCACCGATTCCAAGTCTTTATGCCACCACCTTCCAACTAAATTCCAAATTTTTTTTTACCTCCGGACATGTTACTAAGGAACATTTTAAACGTTTATCCATATCACTTATCTTATCAATTGAGTATGAAATGAAACAAAATTCTTACCCAATAAACATAGCAAGGACTGAGAGTTTTATCCGATAAGTGAGGGAAAAAACACTTATCCGACAAGTATTTACCGTGTTTAAGACGCTTAGCAATAATCCAGTTTGATGGCATGTAATTTACATGAGAAGAGAGTAAGGGTGACTTCTCTTATCGATAAGTGTTTAATCAATAAGCATTTGATAAAAGACTGTTAAAATGTATTTTGATTTATGTTTTTCAAATGATTCTATACTTGGAATCAAAATTAAAATAAAGTAATCACTTGATCAAAGTTAGAAATAGTTAGTTAAGTTTACATTATCTTAAATCAACTTTCTACGTGTTTTAGTTACATTATCTTAAACAAAATAAGTTATTAATGTAAAAATATTAATTTTAACAAGGGACTTTCTTTAGAACTCTTTAATTTATGAGATTTTTTAGAACACGTGTATAATGTGTTTTTTATTTATTTATCTATTGTTTGAATTTATGTAGTTATTAAGATATATTTGTTTCATATGTAATCGGTTCACAATGTGAATGTTTTTAACGTGTTTGTGAAACAAAAAATACACGTAAAAATGTTTCACAATGTAAATCAAATACATATGAAACAAACAAATTGTGAAACAAAAATATGCTAATCATTACATTAGATACTATACTTAGGGCCCTTTACCCCAATGCTTACCCAGTAAGTGCTTATTTGTAAAAGTCAATACTTTAACTTGATTTACCTGGTAAGATGTTAGTTCATTAAAACGACATCATATGCAATAAGTTATCTGGTAAGCGCTTATGGGGGTAAGTGTCGTTATTCTCACTTACTTGATAATATGCTCTTAACGAATAAGTTTCTTAAGGTTTATTATGTTTATCCAATAAGATAAAATGACCTGATAAACATTTATCGGGCAAATATTAACAACCTCTTAAAAAAATCATATAAAAAAAATCTTAATATAAAAGCTGTCGTGAATATCACAAATCTTAAAGTTACCATATAATGAAGCTAAAAGCACCATATAATGAAACCATTTATTTTCTCCATTGAAGAATCTATTGGACATACTCTTGTTATTAAACTAAATTATATATGAGTGAAATAGAAGATACAATAAATATTTTCTTTCAATTATGTGACCCCATTACTTTTGGATTTTGTGTTTCCTTTTCCCCCACTAACCATATCAATGGATTTGGATTAGGCACACTTATTGGCCTTCGTGTTTGTCTTTTAATTTTCTTTTGGCAAAATATTTAATATCAACTTTTTTGTACTTTTAATTCTTAATTACATATATTAATTTATTTTATATATATATATATATATATGTGTGTGTGTGTGTGAGTGTTCTATCGGTTACACCAATTATATCATTTTTGTTTTATCTTTAATCAAACTATATAATATAAAAACCAAAAAATATATTAAGATACGTAATTTTTTATGTGAATTTTTTTCCTAACTTTATCTTACCTAATTTAATTAAAATTAGACTTTGGAGGGATTTCCCCCTCATGTTAGTACCATTGTGGGTGACTTGTAAACTTTCTTGGAGTCATAGTGACAAGGCCACAAGGGTTATGAACTTTCTTGAAAATTGACAAATCAATTAAAAGTCTTCGTAAAAATTGAAATTAGTTATTTTAAAAGGAAAAGACGCTATTTAGTCCAAGAGAAGTAGACAATAGTCACTATTCCTAGTCTTGTTACTTTATGTTCTAGAGATAATTGATCCCTGGCCTTCGAAGACATGATCCAAAGTAAAGAAGTGGTCACTTTTATCTTTTTCTTTGTTGGAGTCAGTCAGTCTAAACTCTATACCTAAGTCAGTTTGGGGGACCAAACTACCAAAGGCATTTTGGAAAAGTTTGGCCAACAGTGAGGCATCTGGAAGGCAGTTTTCGCTTCTAGCCTCTCCTTTGCTTTTTTAGGTTTCCCATGCCTTGAAGAAGGCTGGGTCGATGTCTGTCTCCCCCCTAAAGTTACATTATGAATATGATCTTGAAAGTATAAGTAAGTAGGTGACATTGAGTGTGACTTGAAAGTCACCAAGCGAAGTCACACTGCTATGCAACGTTGAATGTGGGTTTATAATTGACATAGGACATGGCTAGGATGAAGTTGGGCGAGTTTGGCCGAGTGACCTGTCCAAGTTCGCTTGTAGCTTGAGCAAGATTAAGAATGATGTTCAAATTCACGTAGACTCTCTGTTGGATGTGAGGTCAATTACTTTTTTACCGCAAGTTAATTTAATTATGGTGTTCAATAATGAGTTTGAGAACTCGGAATGTATTGTATGTGTAGATGTTGGTTAGAATTAAGGTTGACTACCCTACATAGTAAGATGAGTTTCATACGAACTACAAGGTATTATATATGCCTATGCATGTTTTAGTATTTTGGAAAAAAAAATATCTATACTACATGTTCACATGTTTTTAAATTAGCTACATTCTAAATATGTTTCAATATGTTATGTATAAATATTACTTTGGGTACATGTGTAGATTCATGTGCCGAGACACCGATGCTGATGGCAGGGAACCGTATGACATGTTAAGGCCAAAATATGCTGGACAAGAACTATGTAATATGTCGTCTATGATATTGTGAACACCAATATACACTAAAAGACGAACCGAACCATGACCTACCATTGGGTTACCTTGGTGTCGGAGAAAAGTCATGTACCACGACACTGCCATAGCTCGCCTTTTAGAACATGGTATTTAAGTCTACATCATGTTTGTAAGTCATCACAATCTATAAGAAATAGAGTGTGATGATTGCTTAAGTGTTCCTAACTATCTTTAATGTTAATGGTTATGATGTAATTAATTAATCAGCTCTATTTATTGACATAGTTTTACGTTAAGAGGGTATATTCAAACAACCCCCTAAACACCTTATGTGGTTCCCCCATCTGAAATGTTAAAACCCCCAAAATCACATCTCGAAAACTCATAAAAAACTCATAAAAACTTTTTAACTTTATAATTCAATTATATACATATATAATCTCTATATATATAGTATAATTTACCAATCTTCTTATAGATGTTTGTTTTTCGTCAAAGATGCACATAATAATGGTCCATGCATTTGTCCTCATGAGTCTGTTTCAAGTGGGTTCGTAATTGTAGAAAAGATATACATAAAACTTAGTATCATTATTAAAAAAGAATTTAAATTGAAAAAGATGTTACATAGGAAAGATTACATCACGCTTGTTAGTTGTTGCATTAAATTAAATGAGGAGGACTATATTATTTTATTTATAGGGAAATGACGAAAGTACCCTTAAAATATTAACTAGATTCGACATGCCACCCTTTGTCATCATTATCCAAAATTTATGAAATTAATTAATAGTTAGTCTCTGTCATTTGTCTCATAATTCATCCCGTGAATCATGCTTATTATTTTTATAATATATATATATATATATATATTAAATGTATGTATGTATACATAATTGAGTGCAAGAAGGATTAGCCTGTGATTTTTAACTTTTTATGTGCTCAATGATCTAACGCAATCAATTACAAACTTTGATGATCCGGAGCTCTTGAAAATTAAAATAACATATACATATACATATACATACATATATATATATATAGGGACTTCTTTCTGAAAACCAATCTATCGTTTACTATTTTATATGATTTTTGCCATTTATAACTAGAATATATTATGTTTGTTTCACATGTATTCAGTTTACAATGTGAATCTTTTGACATGTTTGTGAAACAAAAAATATATATAAAAAGTTTTTATATTATGAATCGAATACATATGTAACAAATACATTGTAAAACAAATACACATGTAAATCAATTCATTAGATACTATACTTAGATAGAAAAAAAAAATATGAAACAAAACCTTAAGATAAAAGTTATCACGAATTTAACAAGTTTTGGAGTTCTCAAATGATTAAGATTTTATATATAGTCGAGTTCAAACGAGAAAAATGACCAAATAAGAAAACACAAAACGGTCGAATCACTGTGAGTTTACACAAATCATGTGTAAAATCAAATGTGACCGTACACCTTTGTGTAAAATCAATGTGATTTGATTGTTACTGTATTTTTTATTTATTTTGACCATAACGTCATTTGATATTCTTCTCTCTATATAATATTGGTTTTAATTTGTAAGTCTAATTCGTCAAACTGATTTAATATATTCTACTCAGAAATGATTTACAACAATGTTGTGTAACGCAATTCTGATCTTTATTTCAAAAATAAAACGATTAGTTTCATGATTTATTTTCAAAATATATGAAAAATAAATGATTTTTTAAATAAATTAATTTGTGTTTATATATATATATATATATATATATATAGCAAGATGATTGGAGATGCACATGGGGTTTGAGGAAGAAGCCAAGAGGAAGAAGATATTTATGCCATTGTGACATGACTTATCCCTTTCCTCACTTACTTATATGTTGTGGTTCACTTCAAACCTACGACACAAATTTAAAGCAAATTATCAAAAATACCTGATTTCGTTCACATTTGATACTGATATTAGATTTTAATTATACTGGAATTTGAATTCAGGCGTTATTTGGATTCTCATAAGGACGTACATTTGATTCTTATGATAAATGGATGTATCTTTTTTATGATCCTTGTATCTTTTAGGATAAACGATATTAAGGGTTTTGTTTAATGTTTAATTCTATGTTATAGTAATAATTTGTTTTTATTAAAAATATTTTTCAATTTTCAATTTATAATAAGAAAAGATGTATTTATTGAAGCAAAACTAGTGGCGTTGGATATGAATGAGGAGAAGAGAGGATGGGAGTGGGACCAATAGGAAACCATAGCTCAGCCTTTACCCCACCATCCCCATATGCCCTTCCTCCGGCAAAGCGTGCTTACCATGTCCCCCCCCTCACCCGTCTCTCCATGCACACATATATATTATTTATATATATATATATATATATATATAGAGAGAGAGAGAGAGAGAGAGGGAAATGTTCAAACGAGAATGAAATTTATTTATGAGGATACGAGAATGGTCGTCATGTACAAAATCATACATGATCCGGACGACTTTTTTAATGCAACTTAAGTCGCCTCAAAAGTCGTCAACTCCAATTAGTGTAAAATCACATATTGTTTTGAGCTAATCTCTTATTTTCTTAAATATGTATCATTCTCATATGAACCTGCCTATATATATGTATGGTTTATATGAGAATAATAACTAAATACTAAAACATGAAAATGACCGAATCATATGTGATTTATGTGACTTTGGCTGCCAGACGAGGTCGTACTTTGCTCACCTTTGTATTGACCGTGTTCCATAACAAAATCACATTTGATTTGGTCGTTTTCTTATTCTATTATTTTGA